>OX336399.1:112536616-118356616 GCA_946902985.2 Meconema thalassinum
CAGTAGATTTACTGGCACAATAAGGAACTCCTACGGGGTTAAATTCCGGCATTCTGGGTTTTCAGAAAAGCCGCAGTAGAGAAATGAAGTATATTCTCTTTCTACTTTCAAATAACTCGAACAACTGGAATTAACGGGAAAAAAAAGGAAACGTGGCTCTACAAGTGACCGCTGACCAGCTATTTGGCCTGTACATTATGGAATGATGCGTGGTCAGCGCTTTGGGTCCTCTTGGCCGTTAACTCTCAGACAGCTACTCAATTGTCCTTACGAGGTTGAGTGTACCCCGTTCCAAACCTCATGTCAGTATCTAAATTCATTGACGGAGCCTGGAATCGAACCCGAGGCCTCGAGATGAGAGGCATGAGCACTACCCCAATACCACGAGGCCTTCCCAGACAACTGGAATGTAAAACCGAAAAGACGCTTGCTTATCTACGATCTGTTTCGTCAATAGCTCTATGAAGACTAGGGAGGACGTTGGTAGACAAAACTGTCTGAAGTAAAATCGATTGAATCTCTTATATAAAAGTAAGTGTCCTGACTGACTCACTCACTCACTCACTCACTCATCATCGCCAAGCCAAAACTATTGAAGTTTGAAACATGAAATTTTGGGGATATGTTCGTTGTATGTCGAAAACGTTCACTAAGGAAGGATTTTTGGATATTCAGGTTCTAAAGAGGCGTTGAGGGGGTTAGACACGCGTTTCATTGAATAAAAATATCTCACGAGTGGTTTTATTTGAGGATGTGATACTCGGCATATAAACTAATAATTAATAAAAATAAGCAGATACATGTCTAAGGATTTTTCGATGCGGTGTATATGATGAGGTGAAAAGGGTGAAAAGTGGGGGTTGAAGGATTCCTAACGGAGCGTGTGTCTCTTAAACGTCATAGGCGAGAAGTTTGAAACGAAGGGAAGGGGGAGGGGGGAGGGGTTGGGGGCCACTTTAAATATAACTAAATAGGTGTTCGACCGTTTTTTTTATAAATACAATTTAGGGGCCCATGGGGTGGGGTGAAATTCTGGAAAAGAAAACTAAAGAAAGTGTCGTGACTGACTCACTCACTCACTCATCATCACCCAGCCAAAACTATTGAATTTAGAAACATGAAGTTTTGGGGATATGTTCGTTGTATGTCGGAAAACGTACACTAAGGAAGGAATTTTGAATATTCAGTTTCTAAAGGGGTGTTAAGGGAGTCAAACCAGCATTTCATTGAATAACAATATCTCACGAGTAATGTTAGACCTACGTGTACTCTTTACAACAACAATATTCGCGGACGAAGCTGCGACGGGTAATGCTATAATGAATTATAACCTTTTGTCAGGAGGAAGAGTGAAAATGAAAATAATTTAAACCACGCTGTCAACACAGGGCTTAGAACCTGAGATCTACAATGTTGTCCCTGGCAGGCATTTTGCACGACGCGAAGTAGCGAGCAAGTACAGCTGTGCTGCGACTTGATCCCACTAGGTAAGAGGCTATCAGTATCAGCTATTGTGACTGTTATGGCTAGTTGAGGTCTTTACGAGCCAAGCCCTAATGACCGCACGGTCTCTGACTCCTCGAGGTCACCCTGGGTCGCGACCTTCACTTCCCAAGCCACCAGGCAGGCAAGTCAGACTTTAATGAGAAACTCGCATGTCTCAAGTTACACAACTTACCACCAATACTCGAGTTTGATGTCATAATTATGGGAAGCTATTAGTTTGTCCACAACGTAGCTGACACTGACGATTGTTTATGGATGGGGCGGAACATATAAATCATCCGCCCTCAAACGTATACTCTTAATTCTACACAAACTAGCAATCTTCACCGGCTTCGCCCGGTACCTTTCACGGTTTACCCAGCCTAAGCTTAAAAGGCGAAAGGACGGCAGGTCCCAGACGCAATTCAGAAAAGCCGAGACGAAAACGAAACTCCGAACACGTATTACTCTTCTCTGAATTCTTTACTCGACACGACTCGACAGTTTGATGCTGGCCGAAGCTGGGGTGATAGGCTAGATCGTAAACCCACTCGGAAGCTAGTAATTTTTTTTTTGGTGGCTTCGGTGGCGTAGTTGGTAGCATGCTGAGCTTCTATGCCCAAGATAGCGGTTTCAAACCCGGCCGAAGCCGTCGGAATTTTTAAGAGCGTTAAAAATCCCTCAGTATGCCTTCCTTCGGAGGGGAAGTAAAGCCGGTGGTCCCATGTCATTGATTTATGGCATGTTAAAGAACCTTCCACTAATTACACCCGTGTGAAGCTAAATTGTATAGGTTAAGAATGTAAACAACGCTCTTAGGTTTCTACGTTCGTTGCCAAGAGAAAAAAAAGGAAGCTTGTAGTTTAACGTGACTGTTAATCTCGCGATCATAAGCCACGGGACCTCCGTTTTACGTGGAATCCGAACCACAGGACATGGCATTTCACATCGAAAATCCCACATGCATTGACCGGGAATCGAACCCGGTCCGCCTCGGTGAGAGGCATACAGCTAGACCACTGAGCCACCACGCCCCTCGTTGCCAAGAGCCGACTGGGGTGGCGTCTAGTAGCTAAGTTCTGAACTAGGCCTAGTAGTCGTTGACGGTGGCGTTTGGTGGCAGAAGTAGGAACTATTTGAAAAATTCAAAGTTTCAGTCCTTACTTGAATTAAAAAACAGATACACACTAATACAGCCATCACAATTAACACCGGTTATCAGACAGATTCTGCACACACCCAAAGTGCACTGGGCTAGATGACCGCGTTGACGCAGCCCCTAAACTAAGGAACCAACCGACCAACCAACCAAATTAAATTTCCGCTGAATTGAGATTGTTGGAAGAATTGAAAACGTAAAAACACTTATAGTGGGCCATATATTAAAGAGAGAGATATGCTGTCAGGGCTTTTTTGTAGAACTTTTCATGCTGAAAAATTCTTATACTCATAGTATATAGATATTTTTAACGGTTTACACAGCGTAAGTTAAATGGCGAACGGACGGTAGGTTTTTCTTCGTCTCAATTCACTGAGATCATTACTGCTCGGCTGACTTTGGTCATAAATGAATGTTTTTCTACAGAAACCTTCCTCGAGAAATCCTTTACAGAATGATGAAAACCGCATCAAAATGCACCAAGTGGTTCTGGAGATTGCCTGTTACATCCAAGAATCAGGGACTACGTTTTATACTGTAGAGATATCTGCATGTGTATCAGAATTCACATCGCTCAGTAGTCTACTCGGGAGGTGTCTTATTGATGTATTATTGGATAGTTATTAATGATTACAGGGTCTATGCAAGCGCATCATGAGATTCAATAGTCCTTTAGGTAAGTATTTTAAGTACTTTTATTTAATGTAATGTCGTTTAATGCAATGCTAATTAAAGAAAAAGAGCAGCTTGTATGCAACAAATGAGACTTCTCAGCCCTATGCATATAACATTTACTGGAGGAGCTGGGATTTGAACCCATGACTTCCTGCATGCGAAGCAGACACTCTACCACTTAGTTACACCCCCGACTAAAATAAACAATCAATCAACCAACCTCTATTTCCGAGCTAGGGTTGTCCTCGTACACACGAGTGTCTATGAATAAAATCACCATTTCGGGACAAACCCCCAGCCTTTCTGATAATCAAGCTTTGAGCTTTGCTATTTATTTACTCGTGTCAGGAACAAAAATATTACATACGAAATTATGTACAAAAAGGGCAACAAAAATGACAAAACTTGAACATCTAATGTTCTAAATAATGCATGACCAATATTTTGCCATGTCACGTCCATTTGGTGTAGCCTTCACCAGATCCTCCATGGTGCACAGTATAGACACAGACTGCACTGAAGCAGATGACCCAGAGTCTGTTCTGCACCGCATTCACAAAGGACCGGGTCGCAGCAAAAAAAAACATTTATGAATGGACTTGGATCTGCCAACCCCAGATCGGAATCTGTTGAAAGACTTCCAAGTTGTCCAAGCCTCTGTATGTCCTGCTGGGAGCCTTTCAGATGGAGCCATCCACTGAGTAATGTGGGGGCTTCTGGTCAACCAAGATGTAATCCTCAAAACCTGAGATTTGTCAGTTACGCACTCAGTTGTGTGAAGGAAGCTTCTTCTGGACTTCAGTCGAAAGTTAGCTGGTTGATATACAATGGATGTGCTTGAGACACATCAACCCCAGACCTCTCACATTTAGCTGCAACTTCTCTTCTGATATGTCGGGGTGCAATGCCTGCTAAACAATACAGTTTATCACATGGCGTGGGTCTCAGGCAGCCAGTGATGAGTCTACACGTTTCATTTAATGCAGTATCAACCTGCTTGGTATGACACGACCTATACCACACAGGACATGCATATTCTGCTGCAGAGTAACAGAGTGCTAAAGCAGAGGTTCTTATTGTTTGAGCTTGAGTCCCCCAGCTGGTACCAGATAATTTGCGAAGGAGGGAGTTTCTTTCAGGTACCTTATTTTTGGTGTTTAGACAACGAGCTTTGCTAATTTGCCCCTAGTGAACGCTCGTATCGCCAATAATAATAACTGAACGTGGACAGAGGTAGCCTATGGTGACAGTTGTTCAGTAAACCATTGTTTGAAGCGAGCGTAAGTCATTTGTGAATTAAAAAATCGCCAGATTCTATGTTTTAAACAAGATTTTCAGGAAAGAACATATAGCCTACTTTCTCCTAATTGTATGGGTATAGTTATAACTCTTTGTCCTCATCACCTCCTATATTCTTCTTATTCGAAGTGCAACATGACACACAACAGTATGACATACTGGATTTGAGCAGCGGCGTTCAAACCATAGTTTATAATTTACCCCAGCATTCTACAATTTCATCAGCAAACACTCCAAACAACGTAGTAATTCACTGCAGTATATTAACACCGACTACTTACAATAATTGAAACGGAAACAAAACTTACTTGGTCTAAACGTATCACTGGGAGAAACACATTTAATAAACTTACTGCACAGCTAGTTTTTAATCGTGCCTATCCTTAGGTGTGAGTGCACTCTATCGGCAACAAGAGGAAAATTTTTAATGACACCGTATGAATGGATTCACTAACTGGGCCGGTATAGAGCGCAGCTCGCATCGACTAGGCCGTAGTTTGCACACGCATACTTCACCCGGTTGCTGGTAGATGTCACTAGTGGAGATCCGGTGGCACACTTTGTTTTTATTAAATATATATTTTCCATTGCACAACATAACGCTCAATTTTATAACGTCTCTGTACTTAATAAACAATAAATATATAGAAGAAAAGTACAACTCTGATAAGTTTTGAGCTCCGGCCAAACGGGTGAAGGACCAAAACTTTATCACAGAGCCAAACGTGTCCACCGATGTTTATCGTTAACAATCGATTTACATACAACGTTTTAGCAAATCATGTCTTGAACTAAACGATTTCTTCACAGGAGTATATATTCATTATAATCCGTTTCACACAAAGTTTATATTATTTCTATCAGTAGGCTATATGACATGCAACATACTGAAATTGGTGAAATATAGGTGAGAACGAGAGATCAGCTGCCGTCTTGTCTTGTAACCGAGACGGCTCAGCTTTTTAAAGTCACTTCTGCAGGATAATATTATAACAGTTTAAACCATTCTCGGTTCGATAATCGGAACTGGTGGTTCGTAAGTTATACATTATAAAGCTTGCATAATTCACACGGCCGCCTTCGTAAAATGGTACGGCTGATTACCTTGTAGTTTGGTCGAAAGACGCGCCCCATATGAAGGTATGTTTATACTAAATTTGGTAAAGATCCGGTGATTAGTTTGGTCGTAATTTAATTTTAAGTTTTGACCATTTGAGTGGTCGCCATTAAGTTTTGGTATAGATGGCGGTAATAGTAAAACATGACACTGAGGTGCTCTTTGCTAGTGCTACCTCTGTACCAAATTTCCACCAATTCGGTTTCGTCTTGTCTGAATTGATACGGGGGACAGATATAGCCTACACACACTCACACAAGGACAGACTGACAAATTTTTGCCCGTGTAGATCTCATAAGTCTACTTTCATTGTTTGCAAAAATAGAAAGTAGGCTAAAAAAAATAGAGAAACTGACCCTGATGGACCTGAGGACGCTAGAAGCAGTAAAGTTGCGCTTCCTGAAAGCTACCCTGGGAATATCAAAACACGTAAAATCTAGACTAGCGTAACAACTTGCCAAGTAGACTTTCTTCATTGAGGACCTCCGGGTGAAGAGGGGACTACAAAAAATGTCCGCGACAGCATACCTCTATTTTTAATAAATCGCCCATTATGAGTGTTTTTACGTTTTCATTTCTTCCAACAATCTCCATTCAGTGGAAATTTAAATTACTAGATTCGGAGCAAGTTTACGAAATATCGAGCCGGCCTGTCAGCGTCAAACTGTCGAGTCGCGTCGAGTTAGGACTTCAGAGAAGTGTTTCCTATATGTGTTTGGAGTTTTCTGTTCACCTCGGCCGTCTGATTTTCATCTTGGACCTACCGCCCGTGCGCCTTTTAAGCTTACGCTGAGTAAACCGTTAATGATACCTGGCGAAGCCGGGATGGGTTGCTAGTACAAACTGTAGATGCGTGATGCACTGCGAATAAACAATTTATTGTACTTATAAATACGACTAGCATTACCAGTCACGGCTTCGCCCGCGAATATTCTAGTTGTAAAGAGTACACTAAGCAAAATCTCAATCATGAATGCTATGACTGATTTATCTTTGGTATGAATAATCAGACTTTATCAATTCAGCTACTGGTGCAGTGGTTAGGGGTTTGTCATTCCTTCATAGGTATATCAGAGCGAAGTTAGTTTTCTGGGAATATCACATACACTGTTAATTTAAGGGCCTTTAAATGTGGGTTTTGGAGACCCTTTATAGTCGGGTGAAAAAGACATTTCGTACCACACTCACACGTGAAAATTGCGTGAAGTAATTCTTTAGTGCCCCTTGACCCCCTTAAGCGCATTATAGACTACTGTATGTATTGATGAATTTTACAGCTTAATTTGGTTCAGTGATAACCTTATAACCGTCTGGAGACTTTCACAGTAATGTAATAATTGGAATTGCATTGCATCTTCAGAAATAGATGGACCTGTGAGATTCTGTTACCATGGTTACCGTGTTGCATTCTTTCATTATTTCATTGTAAATATACATGTTTTAAGGTATTTATTTAATTGTGAGGCATGTAAAGAGTAAGTGAGTGCGTTTCGCTTACGCATTGGGTTATGCTGAACCTGTAGAGTAGGGGGATGGAAGGGGTTCTAGGCCACTCCAGAACCCTCCTCGACCCACTACTAAGCCTCAGCCATGTTAAATATCTCTCGAACGCATGGTCCGATTTTGACAAATGAGGTGTCGTTGGACTCGACATGACGTCCTCTTTTCTATGGACCACTTGTTATATTTTTGAATTTTTTTTTGAAAATTTTTGTTTTCGAAAGTTGGTGATAGTTTGAAAACCAAACATGGTAGAACGTTGTGCCATGGCTCAAACGAATGGTCTTTATGACCTTTATTTTCTATAATAAAACTTTTTTATTTTTTGTTTTTTTGAAAACACTCGAATTTTGAAAATCCTATATTTTGGAAACTAGGAATTCTACAAAAAAGTTTGTTTGACGTAAATCTATGGTCCCTACCTCCCTACCCCCAAAATAAATTTCAAGTCTCTAGAGAAAAAATTTGTATTTTGTAAGTAGTGGGATGACGAGAGTGCTGCACCACTTCTTTTTGAACCCTCCTCGTATTTGCCCCGAACCTGATATCTCGCTAACCAAACATGGGATTAGAACATACAGGGTGTCCTAGCACTCGTCCCACAACATAACTCGTTTTTAATTCTAAAATTTCACACAGAAGATTCCGACATAATATTTTGAATAATAATTATACATTTATAATATGTAATGTGCACAAAGGTTTTCATAGACAATACATTGTAGACAGAATATTACACATGTTGTCTACAGCGCACAGCAAACAAGATCAAGCCTCTGCCATAGCAGGCGGAAGTAACAGGACACGGAACGCGGCGTCAGCGATACACGTTCACTCCATAGCAACAGTGATTTACGCAAAGTCACGTAAAATACCACACTCACACATGGCCGTGCGAAGCAAGGGGTCATTTACCCATATGTAGGCCATATGGCAAACAATAGCAGGATTCCTTCATTATAGGGAAATGCCTAGACACTTAACATAAATATAAATTAATAATGGCGCACATTTTTACAAAACTACTCGCATTTAGATTCACATACAGACATAGTCACAAAAATTAGGCGAGCGATCAAAGATCTCATTACCTATCTTAAGGAAATGTAAAATAACGGACCCTTGTCCTATAGACATATAATAACAGAACACAGTTCGAGTACCCTAACATAGAAATTAATTTGTCATTTAGACTTTCACGGCCCGTGTTATTATTCATAATGTTGAATTTTGGGCTTATGCCGTGTTTTATTATATTGCAATTCGACGCGTTTCGAAAGAAACCATGTCTTTCATCGTCAGGAATAATAATAATCCAGATTATTCCTGACGATGAAAGACATGGTTTCTTTCGAAACGCGTCGAATTGCAATATAATAAAACACGGCATAAGCCCAAAATTCAACATTATGAATAATAGAAATTAATTGTTTATACATATATCCCGATAGATATAATGAATACTAGCGATTCCATATATTTCCCATAACACTATAGGAAATAACACTTCTATGGATTATGAACACCAATAAGAGATTAACACACATTTTTTTACTTGAACAATTTAGAAAGTGCACGGATTCCAACAGTTACCCACATATTAAGTAGGGATAACAGACCGATACACTACATGGCCACAGTATAGACCAACAAAATAGTACATAGGGCCTAATATACTATATAACAGCACATTGATACGATTTCTCTAACAAACGCCCTTATTCCCGTGATAGCGAAAGTACATACAGTACAATAACACAGGTTAGCCGCAGTGCATACACACAATGAACACAGGTTGGCGGCATTTCTAGGATGAATCGCAATACTTCTACACTCGTGCAGGTGAACGACATTTCACACACGAATAAATGTAGACACACAATAACACAGGTTAGCGAATTCCACTGCCAAGGCAGAGTAATACTTATAACAGTATATAGCAATCATTGGTATCATTACGCTCACTATTGCGACAGTACACAGGTGACTTATTACCACCACAGCCAATAGAAAGTGACACAATAACACAGGTTATTATACTATCACAGCGAACACCATACATAGTTCCGCTGAACACACAAGTAGGCAACACGGGGAAAGAAGTTGACAAATTCTTACGTGCAATACATATTATCCAATACACTGTAATCCACAAGATGTTTTTAATCATAAATATTAATTTACTTCACACAGACTACTTACTAAGGCAGTCTCCACACACACACTGAGTCATGCTCTATAGACAAGGCGGATGCGTGCGTATACAGATTAACGACACCTGAGACGGTAGTAGGCCGTGACTCACGTGTTATACACAGCGCTCATGGTGCTCACACATAATCTGTTCCACATCTTTTTACCCTCATAGGGGATCTTCTAAATAACTCTGCTTTCTAGATCAAAGTGGAATTGACCACCAAATACCGTCATATAAGACAGACATAATGAACAGTTTTCATACAAAGCAAAGTATTCTCATTTAGCCGACGGAATAGGGAAATCATTTGAATTAAAATTATAAATAATGATCATCACATTATATTAGCCTACGACCGACCGGACGATTAACTAAATGCTAAACGCTTGGGGCCATTCCTCTAACGGTCAACGAATGAACTCATCTATCATCCAAACGCCAAGTACAAACTGTTCGTAATTGTCTACTTAATGACGAAATGATAGTCATAATTTTAAAAATTAATTCAATATATCCATAAAAGCCACAAGGCTCATAAAGGACCACAAATCCTTGCAGAGATCCCCTCTAGTTTACATATACACAATAGATCAACAATTAACAGTACGATCATCAGTTGGCCCAAGTAATTTCCATAATTTCATTTTGAGGCAACGTGATACGACATGGCACATACATATATATGTATGTCCATTAGTAACACAATAACGCCATGGCCCATAGATGTCCTACAGTAGACCTCAGGCGTTCGAAAAGTCAAAAGCAGGTGTGTGCCTACCTTCCTAGGTCAAAACACTGCAGGATAGATATCAGCTATGAGCATATAGATGTAAATATATTCGGCAATAAATACGTTAAATGGTCCATAGCTATTCTACGTTATCCTAAGGCGCAGTTAAGTCCAGAGCAGGTGTTTGCCTACCCTCCTGGGATAACGATAAGGAATGAGTATCGATCATAAACATAATCATGCCGAATTAAATAGATAATAATTGGTAAAGGCCCGATGATTTTCTTTAACATATAACAAGTAAATATACACTTGATTTCACAAACAAGAATATACAGAATAGGAATACACTATCCTTATACAAATACATCCGGTCAGGAGAATACAATGCGTAGTTCTCACTGCCGTACAGCAGAATGCCCGATGAAGGTAGCCCATTACACTCCTTCACGGACAATCTACCATGCGGAATGCAATATTAACTGTGAATACACATAATGCTACACCCCGCCATATTTTTCATTTTCCCGGAGTAGACAGGGATAAACCACGGAAACATTTTCCTACAGAATAACACCCAATATTTCTACACTTACAGGGAATCGCCAAACGCGTAAACAAATTCCCAATACACATTAGTAAAATTTGGGAATTAATTACAGGTCAAATAAACATATTTTATAAACACCATTTTCAACTTTCCCACAGGAAGGAGACACAAAACGCAAAAACACCTGTATATAGATGGGCACCCAGCATAGTAATGCGCCCTGCATTATTTTTCATTTTCCCGGAGTAGGAAGTGCAAACCACTGACACACTTTCCTACACAATCTTACATAGAATTTCTACAGCCACAGGAATGCGACATATGCTTCCAAACATGTAAAACACAGTCCAGAATACTACATATATTCTCCCGGAGTAGAAAGTGAAAACCACTGAAACACTTTTCTACACAGTATTACAGAGAATTTTTATAGCCATAGGTGTGACATATGCTTACGAACATGTAAAGTACACTCCAGCACACCGCATGTATACTACACACATCAAAAAAAGTTTTGCATCACCTCGGTTCCAAGAGTTCCGGAACCGTTAAATACAAAGGGAATAGAGATCAACACAAACAACATTTCAGCTCGTTTTATTGCTCATGAGACCCACACATTCCATGTTGTACCATCATACAGCTAGACTTTCAGCATTTGTGGTCCAGATTGCAGTACACACCACTACCTCTAATACCCAGTAGCACGTCCTCTTGCATTGATGCATGCCTGTATTCGCCGTGGCATACTATCCACAAGTTCATCAAGACACTGTTGGTCCAAATTGTCCCACTCCTCAACGACAATTCGGCGTAAATCTCTCAGAGTGGTTGGTGGGTCAAGACGTCCATAAACAGCCCTTTTCAACATATCCCAGGCATGTTCGATAGGGTTCATGTCTGGCGAACATGCTGGCCACTGTAGTCGAGCGATGTCGTTATCTTGAAGGAACGCATTCACAAGATGTGCACGATGAGGTCGAGAATTGTCGTCCATGAAGACAAATGCCTCTCCAATATTCTGCCGATATGGGTGCACTATGGGTCGGAGGATGTCATTCAGGTATCGTAAAGCCGTTTCGGAGCCTTCCATGACCACCAGTGGCGTACGTCGGCCCCACATAATGCCACCCCAAAACATCAGGGAACCACCACCTTGCTGCACTCGCTGGACAGTGTGTCTAAGACGTTCAGCCTGACCAGGGTGCCTCCAAACACGTCTCCGACGATTGTCTGGTTGAAGGCATATGCGACACTCATCGGTGAAGAGAACGTGATGCCAATTCTGTGGGGTCCATTCAGCATGTTGTTGGGCCCATCTGTACCGCGCTGCATGGTGTCGGGGTTGCAAAGCTGGACCTCGCCATGGACGTCGGGAGTGAAGTTGCGCATCATGCAGCCTATTGCGCACAGTTTGAGTTGAAACACGACGTCCTGTGGCTGAACGAAACGCATTATTCAACATGGTGGCATTGCTGTCAGGGTTCCTCCGAGCGGCAATCCGTAAGTAGCGGTCATCCACTACAGTAGTAGCCCTTGGGCGGCCTGAGCGAGGCCTGTCATCGACAGTTCCTGTATCTCTGTACCTCCTCCATGTCCGAACAACATCGCTTTGGTTCACTCTGAGACGCCTGGAAACTTCCCTTGTTGAGAGCCCTTCTTGACACAAAGTAACAATGCGGACGCGATCGAACTGCGGTATTGACCTTCTAGGCATGGTAGAACTACAGACAACATGAGCAGCGTACCTTCGTCCTGGTGGAATGACTGGAACTGATCGGCTGTCGTACCCCCTCCGTCTAATAGGCCCTGCTCATGCATGGTTGTTTACATCTTTGAGCAGTTTTAGTGACATCTATGAACAGTCAAAGGGACTGTATCTTTGATACAATATACACAGTCAACGTCTATATGCCGGAGATCTGGGAACCGAGGTGATGCAAAACTTTTTTTGATGTGTGTATATCTAGCCTATGTAGGACTGCTGCGAGTGGAACGTGCCTCGACATCTCTTATCTTTTACCTACACCTAAATGCTGTGTGGTAAAGAAAAATGGGCTAGAAAAGCAAGTTATACTATTCGTAAGGCTATTACTTGGTCTTTTTAACTGATATTATAGGAAAGTGTATTTTTAATTACGTAGAAATAATGTGCTCTTTATTTGGGAATTTTTATTGCTGAGCTATCTCAAATAATAGCTTCGTCTCCCTCGGATTGCCAAAGCGGCTTTCGCACCTGGTATCCACTTAAGGGATGCATTCTCCATGCGAGTCGTTTGGAGAAGGGTAATCTTAGGTTTATGGATCCTACCCTCTATTTTGGGGAGTGTGATCGTAACTGTGCGGTGTACTAGTATGGCTTTTCGGCGTACCTTAGGTCTATTGCTAGCCGATATGGGCGCTAATGTCCTAGGGCCTAATGGAAGCGTTGGGATTGAAATGTTATGACGTGGTACAGTGATTGTGTCTACATGTGTCTCGTTTCCCATATCAAGCTTGGGGTGTGGCATGGCCACGGCCGTCTCCTTCCTAATAGGAGTGGGCATTATGGGATTGGATGTGTGAATTGCTTTAGGTATATTCTGTGTATTGGTCGCTTCCATTGGAGTAGGTGAGTGTGTTAGCAACTCGAATGTAATAAATTGTGACTGGAGCTGACGGAAGCGATGCCATATCTCGGCGTATTGCAGGGTAATCACCCTGGCCTGTTCCGCCAGTCGCGTGTTGATTGTATTTACCTCGATGTATGATCAGGGGCTATGTATCTGCTTGAATTTAATTATGTGTCCACAGGGGTGAAAATAAATACCGCTATTGGTTTTTATTGGACATGTTACTGTGTGTGGAAAAAAAATATTCATGATGCCCGCTATATTTCTTATTAGGAAGTAATATGGTACATCCGTATTAATTGGGCGCTCAGCCGCCGATATTCGGCAATGAGCCGTGCGAAGTGGTTTTCCAGCCTCGCATATTGCGCCTTAATATTTTGCAAGTGTTCTGTATAACTGAGGTGCCCATAGATCCTGTCCATTTTGGCATTGATCCTCAGTGTTTTTGTATGCTTCTCCTGTAACACCCTGTGGATTGTGTGTAGATTCTTATGTGCCCGGGTGAGGAGTGTTTTACGCCTATTTGTGGGGGTCCGGATGTATCTAATTTGTGCCGCACTTACCCTTGCCTGCATCGCCTGGATGCGGAATTGCACCTTGAACATTCGGCTTTGCCGGCTTCGCACAAGAAAAAAGAATAACTCGGAAGTTCTCCGCCAATTGGTATGGTGTATCCTCTCTTGTAAAGTATTCGTTTCGGCATAAGGTGACATGGTTTGAAAATGTGGGTGATAAATGAAATATTGGTATCAAATTACTATCTAAGGTATTGGGGATCGATCTGTGTGGGCAATTAATTAATATGGCCCTATATGAATTATCTATTGTGTGGGCGTAGCAAATGTGGGGTCTCAAGTGACTAATTACTTAATAGGGGTGGCGTTGCTAAAAGTAGCTCAATTAGGGCGGGTCTGGGTGGGTTTATAAATTTAACTGGACCCTGATCTCAAAAATTTTCCCCAATTTTGGGTGGCGTTTGCTTGGCTAGCACAAGGTCTAGGGATCTTTGCCGCGGAAGTTCGTTGTCTGAACTCCCTTAGACGTTGCTTTAAAACAACGTCGCGGCACCCCTTGCCTCCACCAATTTGTAAGGTACCTGTGAGGGATGCCTGTACAAATAATAAATCTAGGGGATGAAATTAGTCTAAAATGGGGGTTGAGCTTGGCGAAAACTGTAAGAGGTAAGGAATGTTTTATGAATGGAGATCGATCGTGCGATCAGCCAGGAGAACTCCCCAATGTACTGTTTGACGGGGTAGTTCTAGGTAAAGGGGTAGTTTGCAAGAGCTATTAAGTTAAAAACCAAAGTGCGACGACTGCGCCACGCGGTCTGCAGAGAGCCGTAAGCACGCGAGTAAGTGGAGAGTTCGCTGTGGTCAGCGCGGAGCAAGGACGCTCAGCTGAATGCAAGCAGCGAATAAGCAAGTACGCAATAAGGCTATTTCTAAGTCCTACCTAAAGTGGAATCTATTAGGGTAGGAACTTACTAACTAAATAAATACAAGAGTGAGACCAGTGGCTTCTATTATTTAGGAGTTTAATGTGTATCTCTATCTGGAGATACACTAATAGAGCTAGCAGTTGAAAATAATAATTAATAAGAAATAAATACAGTCCAAGCACAGGGGGAGGGGAGTGTGTGGTGTAGTGGTTAGTGTGTAGATCGCTAAGACACTTACCCGGCCTGTAGACAGCAGTGGTTCAACAAGTCGGTGCACTGAGTGAGGACTGAATGATTGATGATCCTCGGCACTTGAACTCTGGGGTTCTTATAGCCTTGGTGTGCATGCTCGGCGGAATCCTTACATTCCTACCGAGTCGTGCACCTCTTCCAGGTCATTGCCTGTGGTACGAGGCTACCCGATTTCCTGTATGTGCTAATTGTTCTTCATGTAATTTGTAGGTGGTATTTTATAAGGATTTTAGATCAGAAGTTTGTAGTTTTGGGATTTTATAGATTTTCCTTAGGGGATGGGGGTAGCGTACCCTAGGGGTACAACAGCCGCCATGGTCAGATTGAGCGTCGGAAGTGTGCACACCATCATGAAGGAACGACTGCAATTGCGGAAAGTGTATGCCTAATGGATGCCCCACAGTCTTCAACCACACCAGGAAGCATGTCGATTGGCCTACTCTCTTGGTCTTGGTTGGACGATTGATGCATTCTGCTGCTTGCTTTGTATCGTCACGTGACGTGCACGCGTGCCCTCTAGCGACGGGCTGTGACCTTCCAAGCTCTGGTCGGAACCACACCTCGTTACACACGCCACGGTTAGCCCATGTCGTCACCGGTTTGCGCATTACAGCCTCCAGCTCGTTACTTTTTGAACTTGCCTTATAATTTCATAAATATCAATTTTTAAGAAGTGTGCGATTTGCAAATACTGTTGCTGTAGGAAAATACGCGACATCATTGCTGTTAAGTTCGCATTTTGGCTGTAGGGACGCCGCAGAAAGTGTGGTTTAAGAACATGTGAGATTTCGCGAACTGGTCCGCTTAAATTAGTAACCAAAGTTATTATAAGGAATAATAATCCATCTCTATTGGAAAGTTTCGGTCTCCATAATGTACGGTATGCAAAATGAGGTTCGTGTGTGTAATTGAGATCAAAAATAAACTACTCCTTCCAATGATAAATTTACGTAGATTAGGGTGGGGTTGTAAATAAGCCCTTTTTGCCGCCAGCTGGTTTGCTCAGTAACTTAAAACTCAAAGGAAAGGTTTCATTTAGAGATGGAGCCGTATATATAAGGTGCGTTCAAAAAGTAACGAGCCGGAGGCTGGAATGCGCAAACCGGTGACGACATCGGCTAATCGTGGTGTTTGTAACGAGGTGTGGTTCCGATCAGAGCGTGGAAGGTCATATCCCGTCGCTAGAGGGCACGCGTGCATGTCACGTGACGATACAAAGCGAGCAGCAGCATGCATCAATCGTCCGACGCTGCCAGTCGCATTGAAAGCAGTCACATGGAGGCGTCAACCGAAGAGCAAAGAGGTGTTGTTCGGTTTCTGACAGCGTAAGGAGTAGGGGGAACGGACATTCATCGCCGAATGTCACAAGTGTACGGCGCACACTGCATGTTCCTTGCAAGGGTCAAGGCGTGGCACAAGCGCTTGAGGGAAGGACGGGTGTCGTTAGCCGATGATGCCTGGTCTGGGGCACCCCCCCTGCATTACCGATGACAACGTCCAGCTGGTTGATGCACTCATTACCCAGGACCGCCGAGTGACAGCGAAAGCCATAGCCGCCGTGGTCGCTCCACGACAATGCACGACTTCATACGGCCAACACAGTCGTGGCACTCCTGCAGAAATTCAAATGGGAGGTTCTCGGCTGCCCTCCATACAGTCCAGACCTCTCTTCCTGTGATTACGCCATGTTTGGTCCCCTGAAAAGGGCTCTGCTTGGCCAACGATTCACCTCGGACGCCGACATCCGGCTGTACGTGCGGAACTGGTTCACATCGCAGCCCAGGGAATTTTATGAGACAGCCATTCACCACCTCGTGTCACAGTGGGACAAGTGCCTCAACAGTCAGGGCCAATACTTCTAACATACTGGTACTAGTTTCTGTAATTATGCCTCCGGCTCGTTACTTTTTGAACCCACCTTATAATATCAAATATCGCGTTCTTTCTACCGGATATTTGTTGGTTAAATTTGAATGTTGTTGTTTGTGTCTTCAATCTTTTGACTGGTTTGATGCAGATTCCATTCCTCCCTGTCCTGAGCTAATCTTTTCATCTTTACATAACTACCCCATCCTACATCCAAGGCTATCTGTTTAACAAATTCTGATAGTTCTTATGCTGGAACTATCCTTGCCATTCCTGGGTAGATTATTATGTGTTCTATTAACCTATCTCTTCTTTTCATAAGCAGTCACCAGAACGTAATACCTATTCCTTAGTTGCTTTATCTACCGACCTGATCTTCATCATTCTCCGGTAACACCACATTTCAAATGCTTCTATTCTCTTCTCTGTTGCTGCGCCAACATTCCAAGTTTCACTTCCATAGAGCGTCATGCTCCAGGCAAAGGCTTTCAAAACTGACTTTCTTATACCTAAATAAATATTTGATGTCAACAGATAGGCTATATTTTCTGTAGAAATGATTTCCTTGTCTGAGGCAAACTACTATTCATATCCTCTTTGCTTTGTCCATCACTGGTTATTTTGCATAAATTGCAAAAGTCTCTTACTTCTTTTCACCTTCTAATTTAACGTCAATAGGAGTTTCTGATTCATTTTCGCTGCATTCCATTATTTGTGTTTTACATTTATTGATTTACATCATGAATTCCCTCCTGAGGACGGAGTCCACACCATTCAAAATCCATTCAAATCCTCTGATGAATCGGCTAAGATGGTAATGTCATCAGAAAATCTCAGAGTTGAGATAATTGAATATTAAAGATGAAAAGTTAAAATGTTGGTAAAACTCTACTTAGTATAAAACTTAGTCCCCGACTCTTGGATGTCACGGGTAATTTCGAGAACCACTGGATCGATTTTGAAGCGATTTTCACTATTCTGTAAAGGATATCTCGAGGAAGATTTCTGTAGAAAATGATTTATTTATCATCAAAGGAGGCCAAGCAGTAACGATTTCATTGAAAAAGTTGAAAAAACCTGGCGTTCGCATGCTTTTTAAGCTTACGCTGGGCAAACCGTTAAAAATAACAATATACTGTGAGAGTAAGAATTATGAAAAGTTCTACAAAGAAAGACTTTGACAGCATATCTCTATCTTCAATACATCGCCCACTATAAATGAATTTGCGTTTTCATTTATTGCAACAATCTCCATTCAAATACTGAGGCGACAGTTTACGAGCTAGCTAGGGGGCGAGTCTATCATCCCAGTTACAGCCTAGCTAGTGGGTGAGCCTATTACCCCAGATACAGCCAGCAGCAAACTGTCGAGTCGTGTTGAGTTAAGACATCAGAGAAGAGTGGTTGCGTTTGGATTTTCCCTGGAAGTGCAACTCGGCTTTTCTTCATTTTGCCTGTCCTTTATTTGCCTTATCTTTTATTTGTTATATAAATCACAGTCACATGAGTCAAGTTAATGCACGATGTACGTATGCAATGACAATATAGTTATTGCTCATAATAGTATCGTATATAACTTATTTAATTCACTTATTATGTAATTAACTTCACCCCATTATGGTCCAAGAGATGTAAGAAGATTGTATTTTGAATTGTGCAAATCGCACACTTTGTAGGCATGCTATTTGTTGGGGTCATTTCTGTTGCATAGATTTACTAATATTTCGTTTAGAAGGCACTTGTCTTGGGAATATCCAAGAAACACCAACTCTCTATTACAGAGATTTGGTTTTATATGCGACGGGGATCTTACCTCGCCCGCTCGCCCGCGTTGCGAGCCTGTCTCCCGCCAGGCACTTTGCCGTAATGCGGCACTAGCGGGCACTGAGTCATTGAGTATAGGAATTTGTACTTAAATTTGTACTTCAATGTGATCCTTGACCAATTTTTTGACGAACTGACTTACGGAGAGCGATTGTCAAATTATTTTTAACAAGATTCTGCCACTGCTCTCTGCCGAAGCATCCATGACAGAATTGCGTCGCATTTACGGTACGAGGATTATAAGTCGGAACGTGTGGCCCCCGCGAAGCCCAGACTTATCACCATGTGACTTTTATATGTGGGGGACGCTTAAAAATAGAGTGTATGCGAGAAACCCTCACACTATAAATGAGCTTACAGGCTATATTACAGCTGAAATACTGTCGATCGGTGCTGAGGAACATCAGAAAGTTAATGACAATTTCATAAAGAAGTGCCAGCGATGTGTTGCAGTGAATAGCGAACATTTTCAGCACCAGCTGTGAACTAGGTAAGTACAAATTCCTATACTCAATGACTCAGTGAAGCGCGAGCGCCGCAGATCGGCAAAGTGCCTGGCGGGAGACAGACGTGCAACGCGGGCGAGCGGGCAAGCGAGGGTCCCCGTCGCATATAAAACAAACTCTATGTCATTACAAGGGTGCGTCGAAAAGTCTTTGCCCGTATTTTATTTTTGTATGTCTGCTAGGTATTCAGCCTGGAGGCTGGTTGTATCCTCGAAAAACACCACCATAGGTTATGTGGTAGAAACCCACAAAACCGAGGCAGCACTATAATGAGGCGTACTAGGCAAGGTGAGGAACGAGGTAGTTTGCCATTGCTTTCCTCACTGAGTCAGTACAGCTGTACTAACCCTATAAGCAGAACCTTTCACAACATCCACAGGCACTGACTGTGCCCTAAGGCTATTACTCAGCACCACCCATACCTCAGTAGCTTCCATATAATCACAGCCATGAATGAGACTGAGACGTCGGTGAATAGTCACGTTTTACTCTAGCCTGTGTCAACAGACAAATGCAAATGTACTGCATTCATCTTGAGATGAAATACATACAGGTAATTACAAATATATGTACAGTTCGACGTACCTTACTCTAGTTTTCCACAAAGTCTCCACTTTTGTTCAGACATTTGTCCCGTCACAACACAAAATTTGAGATTCACCTGTGGTAGAATTCAGCCGGCTGACTGCGGAACCATCGTCGGACTGCTGTCTTGGCGTCATCGTTGCACGTGAATCACTGTCCTGCTAGGAACTTCTTTAGCGGCCCATGATAATGCGAGACCACATGTGGCAACCAGAACCGCCAACAAGCTCCGGTCATTTCACTGGGAGAGTCTGAACCACCCATCAGACAGTCTGGACCTCGCCACTAGTGATTTCCATCTTTTTGGTCCGCTGAACAATTTCCTGGCAGGACAGCGATTCTCGTGCAACGTTGACGCCAAGACAGCAATCCGATGATGGTTCCACAGTCAGCCGGCTGCATTCTACCACAGGGTTATCTCAAACTTAGTGCTACGATGGGACAAATATCTGAACAAATGTGGAGATTATTTGGAACAAGACGTTCCGTGACGAACTAAAAAGCCTACTTTTCTTAAAATTAAGATTCATGACAATGATTAATCTACAGTATATGAACCTATCAAGAATATTAGGGTAAAAACATATAGACAAAATTTATTAACAGTTGTCAGACCTGATTGCTCTTAAGAATACTTATAGTCATATCTGTTATGGTACACATAGCACATACGAAATTTGGATGAAATCCAACTGATAGTATAGAAGTCAGGCTTAGAATCATGTTGGTAGAACTGACGTATATAAGTTACTCCAAATTAATCTAAAATGTCAGGTACTATACGTGTACAGAGTTTATAGCTGTCGGCTTGCACACTTTCTGATATATATTGGTATTTGGATAAAAAAAAAAGAGAGAGAGCAATATCAACAGTTGGCTGCCCTGGTGGCTCTTAAGAATACGCTCAGTCATATCTGTTTATGTACACATATTACATACAAAATTTGGTTGAAATCCAATTGTTAGTGTCGAAGTCATATGCATTTAAAAATTGAACCTATCAGAAGTCTTAAAACTATTTTGGCAACACTGTCAGATATGTCCTCCTGGAAATTAAACTGAAATAGTATTATCTACATGTGTGCCAATATTGGAATAGCTGCCATGCATACCTTCCAAGATATCTAACATGGAGCTCAAATTTCTAGTGCGTTATTTCAGCAGTTGGTAGCACTGACAACATTTTCAAATATGGGCTTGAGATATTCCGGTATACATCTTTACTCATACTAAATTTGGTTCCGATTGCTGCAGCCGTTTATGAGTTGATAGGGGGGTACACACACACAGCCAGACAGACAGAAGGACACACATTTTCCCGGATCGATCTCATACGTCTACTTTTCCTCATTTTTGGAAAATGTGAAAAGTAGGCTAAAAATAATGTAAAGTACGCAGAACTGTACGTATATTTGTAATTACCTGAATGTATTTTCTCTTTGGCTACAAAGAGAAAAGGAGAAAAGACTTTTCTATCTGCCCTCGTATTTTAGAGGTTCAAATTTAGTCTCGTGGACCGGAAGGTTCGGTGCCATTTAAAATCATTGAAGCTGTATACGGAAAGGGATTTGAGTCGTCCAGTTACAAAACTCGTTTAATCCACTTGTGAATAAGGATCATGTCGTAAAATTATTTATTCAAATATTTAATTTTATTTTACTTTATTTTATTTTGTTATAGCCTATTTTGTTTTGTTTAATTTAATTTTTGTTGATTTGTTTTACTTTATTTCGTTTTAATTTGCTTTTTTATTTTGTTTTAGTGTTGATTTTGTTTTGTCCATTTTTTTGTTTTATTTTGATTTTGTTTTGTTTATTTTGTTTTATTTTTTTTTGTTTTATTTTGATTTCCAGAAAACAAACACAAACCCAAAAATAAAAATCACGAAGCTAAAAGCAAAATTCAAACACAAAAGTAAAAGCAGAAAACAAAACAAAAAAAGAAACACAAAGCAGAAAGAAAAATTCAAAAACAGCAAAAGCAGAAAACTAACACAAAACCAAAACAAATAAGACGAAACAAAAAGCGAAATTCAAAAACAAAAGCAAAAGCAGAAAACAAAAAACAAGAAACATAAAGAAAAAGCAAAATTCAAAAAGCAAAAGCAGAAAAAAAAGAAAAGCAAAAAGTAAAATTCAAAAGCAAAAGCACAAAGCAAACACAAAACCAAAATCACAAAGCAAAAAGTAGAAAACAACAAACACAAAAGATACGTGAAGCCAAGTCCAGAGAAACGTTTCTCATGAAAATGATTCTTATTCACAAGTGGATTAAACGAGTTTTGTAACTGGAGAAAAATTTAAAGTGAGAGTGAAGATTCAAGGAGAAATAATTTCAACTCTGAGATTTGCTGATGACATCGACATCTTGGCCGACAAGCCTGAGGATTTGAATGAGTTTTTGAATGGTATGGACTCCGTCTTACGGAGAGAATTCATGATGAAAATTAATAAATGCAGCCGAAATAAATCAGAAACCTCTACGGAGATCAAATTGGCAGGTGAAAAGCTGAAGGAAGTAGGAGTCTTCTGTTATTTAGGAAGCAGAATAACCAGTGATGGACGAAGCAAAGAGGATATAAAAAGTAGGATGGCTCAGGCAAGGAAAGCATTTATACAAAAAAGGAATCTGTTGACATCGAATATAGATTTAGGTATTAGGAAGTCATTTTTAAAGCGTGGCGCTCTATGGAAGTGAAACTTGGACTATTGGTGCAGCAGAAAAGAGGAGAATTGAAGCATTTGAAATGTGGTGTTACAGGAGAATGATGAAGATCAGATGGGTAGATAGGGTTACAAACGAAGAGGTATTAAGACGAGTGAGAGAGGAGAGATGTTTCTGGCGACTGCTAATGAAGTGAAGAGATAGATTAGTAGGACACATACTAAGACACCCAGGAATAGCAAGCTTAGTTATGGAAGGAAGGGTCGTGGACAAGAACTGTAGGGGTAGACCAAGATTAGAATATGTTAAACAGATTGCCTCAGATGTAGGGTGTGGTAGCTACGTAGAGAAGAAACGATTAGCTCAGGACAGGGAGGCATGGATACCTACATCAAACCAGTCAAAATACTGAAGACTCAAACAACAAATAGACGACGCAATTGTAGTATTTCCTGTTGTTCTGTATCACGTACCGTAACACTAGGGTGTCTTCGTGAGGTGAAGTTACGATGGCGCTGCTCCTGAAGCTAAATGGCCACGTTATAATGTGCCATCAGGAGCATGGTTTGTTTTGGCGTGTGGCTGTTGACACTTGGCACTCCATTACCCCTCGTAATTACCGTCATATTGCTGTGTAGCAATCGCTCACAGTAGGAAACACCGCGTGACAAGACAGCGCTCAGTCCCTGCCTGCTATTTGCGCTAAACACAGTTTAAAACGTACATGTAAAAGTGCTTGTAATAAATCTTATTCCACGTGTATATCTAATCTCTGTTATTCTCCTTTCAACGGGTTCAGCAATGTGATGTGTAGTGGCTAGCTTGTTGTTGCTTATTTTATTGCCTGCGACATCGTGGTCATATAACCCCGTGTATTTTGGTGTGTGTGTGTGTGGAATTTTATGATTTTAAATGATTATGTCGACTTCGCTGGGGTCTGGCGTTACGTTACGGTGACGGGACGAAATGTACCGAGAATGCACTGAGGTGTGTGACGTCATAGTACTGCATGAGCTTCCTCGTTTCCCCGCACTCTCCGGTGAGCGTGACATCATCCAGCCAGCTACCTCCTTTGACCTTGGTTTGCGCTTGGTTTTTTTTTTTTTTTACTTTTTTCTAACGGACTTTGCGTTCACGCAGCATTTGTTGCATTTAAAATGATATAAAGTCTAGTGTTTCAGACTGACTATCAGTGTTTTTTGTGATAACCTGTGTTAATGTGATGGCTGTACAACTATGTGTAATTGCAAATTTTGGATTGGATTGGGAAAGAGGCAGCCGTGACATTATCCATTAAATACTATGAATGTTACATGCAGTTAAACATTGATCCTATCAGCACGCGTGGAATCATGTTGGGAGCTCTGTCACGCATGGGTTAATCGAAATATACACATTTCTGTAAACGTTTTGATATTAGGAACTATTTGTGTACCAAATCCTTAGTTCACGGCAGGGAAGTTTTGTTTGTGTTAAGGACTTGGACATTGGCATTTCAACCCCTTAAAAGTTTCACATTGGGCGGCTTCAGTGGCGTAGTTGGTAGCACAAGGTCACGGGTTCAAACCCGGCCGAAGTCGTCGGATTTGTTAAGAGCGTTAAAAATCCCTCAGTATGCCTTCCATTGGAGGGGAAGTAAAGCCGGCGGTCCCACGTCATAGATTTGAGGCATGTGAAAGAACCTTCTCCTAATTACACGTATGTGAAGCTAAATTATAGGTTAGATATGACTAACGCTCTTAGGTTCCAACATTCGTCGCCAGGAGCAGATTGCGGTGGCATCTAGTTACCAAGTTCAGAACTAGAGTCGTTGACGGTGGCGTTTGGTAGCAAAAGTAGGAACTACCTGAAAATTGAATGTCTGCAGTCCTTACTTGAATTAAAAACAGGTTACACACACTAATACAGTCATCACAATTAACACCGGTTATCAGACAGATTCTACACACACACACCCAAAGTACACGGGGCTACATGACCGCGTTGTCGCAGCCACTAAACTGAGGAACCAACCAACCAATCTCCTTGTGTAGTGGCTAGCTTCTTGTTGTTGCTTATTTTAGGGGCTACGACATCGTGGTCATATAACCCCGTGTATTTTGCTAGTGTGTGGAATTTGTGCGATAGCCTGTGTTATTATGATGGCTGTACTACTGTGTGTATTTGCAAATTTTGGATGGGATTGGGAAAGAGGCAGCCGTGACATTAAGTTAGGAACCAGTCCAGAATTTGCCTAGACGAGAAGTGGGGAAAACACGAAAATCAACATCCAAGATGGCTGAGGTGGGAAACGAACCCTTCTCTCTAAGTTTTGCCTCATGAGGCTGAGTGTAGCCCGTTCCATTCCTCACACCACAATTAAAATTTATTGGCAGGGCCGACAATCAAACCCGAATCTTGCAGGCGAGAACCATGAACGCTAGCTGCTACACCAGGAACTTGGTTCGATTTCCATCTCAGCCATCGTGGAAGTGGTTTTCCGTGGTTTCCCACTTCTACACCAGGTGAATGCCGGGTTGGTTCCTAACTTAAGGCCACAGCCGATTCCTTCCCAATCTTCACCTGAATTATAAATACATACTACTACAGACCCCAGAATTACACTCGTTATCAGACATTTTTCTCTCTCTCTCCCTCCCTCCCAAATAAACATGGCTACATGACAAAGATGTCCAAATTTTCAATTCGTTCCTTTAAACAATTTCTGAGAACATGGTAAATAAGAATTTAAAATTTAATATGGACAGCCTAGGACATTCCGACTTCCCTAAAGAAGAAGGCACTCCTAAAAAAACATTATGCAATAAAAATAATAATAATATCGTATGGCCTCGGTGCCGGGTGCAAGCTTTGTTATTTGACGCTCAGAGGGCAGCTTGCATGCCAAATTTTGTTGTTCCTTGGAGCGCTATGGGAGCCAAGGAGGTTATATATCTAAGCTTCTTGACACTATAGCGCTTTCTAGTAGAGAAAGAAGGAACTTTTTTTTGTGTTGGCGGAAAATCCCGAGATTAAATTTGCCATTATGAACACGGCATATTGAATTCAAATGGGTTCTTTAACATGCCAACAACGAATGGCATTCGTGTCGTGATTTCTTTCGCCTTTCAAATATCACTTACCATGGCCAGAAGCGAACCTGCAAGCTAGGGGTAGGTAACCCGACACGATAACCACTCACCCACCGTGGCAAAGGGGTGAGTGGGTCAAGAGGAACTCTTGTATTCAGCCAGTAAAGTAATTGCGCTATTTATATGCATCTCTTGACATGAAGCCGTAGGCTCAGATATGAATTCATAGAATGCAATTTAAAAGCGGTGCGTTTATTGCTAGTACAGTAGACTGCAACTTATGTGCATACAATACAAGAGCCATCCATAAAAACGAGAACCACTTTAATGGGTCATAATTTCCCTCTGGAAGCTCGTAGAAACGGGAAATTTGTTTTAATGATCTCAGTTGCTCTGGGAGAATCAGTACCACTGCCCTTTGGCAAGTTTGTTGGTTGTTTCTACTCATGTGCTCCTCTATCCAGCATTTATGGAGCAGCTGGATGACGTCGAACTGACAGATGGTTATTTTCAACAAGATGGAGCAATGTGTCATACGTCTAACGCATCCATGTAAGCCTCTCACCAAGGTTGACTGGGTTCGATTCCCGGTCAATGCATGTGAGATTTTCGAAGTGAAATGCCATGCCCTGTGGTTGGGATTCCACGTAAAATGATGGTTCCGTGCCTCATAATCACAAGATTCACGGTCACGTAAAACTACAATATTCCTTCCTTCCATGTAAATTGTAACCAATTATTTTGGAGACCGAATATTCTCATAAAATGTTGTGTAATCCCCCCCCACTTCTCCTCCCCGATCATCTGACCTAACCTCGCTGGACGTTTTCTTATTATTTATTTAAGAAAAGGGCAAAATGTGCATAATGATACATAAATTGAATCGGCCGGAGCTGAAAAGTACAGTATTAAATCGGTTTTCACAACTTTTCAGGAGACAGATAAAACGTCATTGGCAGAACAGAACTTAAATACAACCTGTGACAATAAAGTTCGGTGAATAGTCCTGTACTATCAACATAGATGAACAATGCACGACAGTGACCCTCCTGTCCTTCGAAATAGTCCCCTCCGGTAACTATGCAATGCTGAGATCGGCGATACATGTCCTGGAAACTTTGCAAGAAGGCGTCCTTTGGGATGGTGTTCAAAAGCCTCGTCACGTTGTTTTCTGACCGAAAATTTCGGTAAATGGGTCTATATTACAAACGGATTGTTGGTTTACCTGAAACAGCAGTTACTTTCCTTCGAAGTAATCCCCGTGGATGGTTATGCACTTCTGAGAATGTCTGTACAAGTCCTGGAAACTCTTTAGGGATAGCCTTCAGTTGTGTCGTCACATTAAGTTGGATGTCCTTCAGGGCTTTTCGGTGACACTGGACCTAGACCCCGCCACTCCATACTTTGGGGTAGTAGCTCAGACACCAGGTCTCGTCGCCTGTGACGATGGTTTTCAGTGCCATTCCATTCCACAAAACATTCACCCTTCTCACTGCTACCCACTAAACTGGTGTGCATGGTAGATTGCATACATTCAGCTTTCTAACCGCCACTCGCCGAAGAGGTGTGCATGGTAGGTTGCATATATCCATCCTTCTAAACACGCACTCTGTCAAACAGGTCTTACACGTTGCATTGTGTGTCGCCAATGTTGTCAGGTCGACTGTTCTGTCTTCATTCACCGAACGCACCAAGACGAGGCTTTCAACACCATCACAAAGGACGCCCTCTTGCAAAGTTTCCAGGACATGTATCGCCGATCTCAGCACTGCATGGTTACGGGAGGGCACTATTTCGAAGGAAAGTAGGGTCACTGTCGTGCATTGTTCATCTATGTTTTTAGTACAGGACTAATCACCGAACTATAGTGTCACAGGCTGCAGTTATTAATAAGAATTATATATGGTGCACCATATTAGATTAAATTGCATTTCATATTTCAGTGCTTTGCTTTGTTATGTTTTCAATATGTTAATGCATTACAATTGGCTGATGAAGGGGATAAAATAGTTGATTAATCCCCGAAACATGTACCTAGAACAACTTTAATAATTAATTTCTTTATAGTATTGATTCAGGCGGATATATATTTCTTATTACGAACTATTTTAGAATATCAATACGGAACCACCATGAATAATTTAAATAATGTAAAGAACAGAACTTAACAAACACGCTACATTAGTCATCTATGTTGTGAAGCAACTATTGAGGTTATATTTGTGTTAGCGGAATATCAGTTTTAATTTTTATAAACCTATTTCTCAAATCAATTTTGGAAACGTGACTTTATGCTTTTCAGCTCCGTGGTCAGTTTAGTGCCGCATAAAGCCATCCAGAATGAATATTTCACTCGATATTTTATTTAAAAATGGTTTTGTAACATAAATACCATCTAAACCCTGTAAAAATTTAATTTACAATAGCACTGTAATACGCGGTAAACTTTCAGTGCGGCAAATATTAATTACGGAATACGGCGCTGAAAGGCAGCTTTTCTCCTCTGATCGCACTACATGTAGCAGTTGAACCCTTATTGATTTGCCGATCAATAAGTCTTCATGATTTTTATTATTATTATTACTGATATCCAGGCAGTGCATGTTGGAGATTGACAAAGGGAAGACAGGTAGTGTGTCGCAACGCTTGAAACAGAGGTAGCGTGGTAGTTATTCTTGGGGATGACCAGCTAAGCCGAGTTCAAGGACAAATTCAGGGTGAACGCGCATCCAAGTCGGCGTCATTATGGGCGTGCCAGAAGTGAATTTCCAACCGATACACGATTGAATCAGCGAATCAGGAGAGAGGACGCCTAAACCACGCGGAGATTTGCGTACCAAAATAAAGCGCTAAAAACACGTGTATGAAGAACCCCCGACGCGATAGGATTCCACATGTGTGCATTGAGACGTTTAAATGAAAAGAAGAAGTTTGATACTTGTCCCAAGTCTGTGAGTTGAAAATTACGGATTATTTTCACAAATTGCCCCCACTCCACCCATTCTGTCAGTTTCTAATAAATTGATCGGTGACGAGTAGTTTGACACACAACTTATCGGGCTCTGAGGAGCATCGTTCACGCCAGTTTGAGACACGATTTTATCAGGCTCTAGTGAGCATACTTCACGTCTGTCTGAACGAACATTTTATTGTGCTCTTGGGAGCAGAGTTCAGGCCTAGCGGAGGGAGATCTCTGGTTGAGATAAGCACTACGCGGTAGACGTAATTTGTTAGACTTGTTAAAAGCCAGTTGCGTGGTGGACGAAGATTGTAATATTTTCTGTAAATTTTGTGTTATATTTTGTGTGATGTATATGTGCGTGTGAAGTAAGCAAATGCTTAGATAGGGCCAGTTCAACGTTGAGTAATCGCCCAGGACATTTTGAGTGAAAGTCAGTAGCTCATAGCGATTCTAGCTAGGTAGATTAATAATTTTTAACATTTATTTCCAAGAAGCCACGCCAAGATGTCTACAGGAAGGTCGATTGGTGGAATGAAGTTCTACGCCTCTACCAGAACGTCGACGATGAAGGTGTAGATTTCCCTTGGGGGAATGCATTGGGATGGAGGTTCATATTCTACAAGCTGCACGGTGATGTACAAACCATTGATTTATTCAATATGTAGCTAGATTAGACGCGGGAACGTTGTATATATTTTATTCATGTTTTTCTTGTGTATTTAGATTTTTGTGCGCCGACACTGTTATATTTAAATGTACGTTGGCACGTGGCCAAAATGTTTGTTTGATTGTATATTTTTCTTATGAGTCATTATTAGTTTGCACGGCGCGTGTATTTTGATTTTATTCATGCGAATGCGAGATTCGTCCTGGTCGATAAATGGTTCTTTTATTCAAATTCATTTTTAGTAGGAGAAGGGGGTAAAAGTTGTTAGATGTGTTACGAACAGGTTTTTATTCATAGTAGGGTTGCCGAGCGCAACAGGTTAAGATCTCACTGTAGAACACCTTAGTTCTATTTTTTTTTTTAGTTTTTTGAGATTCCTTTCCAGGTTCTTTAGTCACGGACTAGATTGGGAGCGCAAGTCGGTGGAAAATATTTATGTGCTTTATTTCAGGTTTCTGTCAAACCCACACGTGTGATTCTGGTGTGTGTATTCTGTCAAGGTGTGTGTATTGATCCTTCGAGATGAGGGGTAGAATGTGTCTACCGCCCTCAAATATTGTGGTTGTATTTTTATGGAAAGGCAGAGCGCTCTTCGAGGCTACTGTACCTTGTCCTGTGCTGATTCTTGGATTTCCTTGGGAAATGCTAACATATTTTATTTTGACACACACACGTATATTATGTGCTTTTGGGAGCACGCTTCTTCGAGACTCGAGCCATTGCTACGCAGGTCGAAGTAATTGACACGTGGGTTGACAGATGTGCAGATTCCACCTTGCGCCCATCTATGTCTGGTGATTCATCGTTTAGGCAGTCCAGCTGACCGACTGACCCCTGTAAGCTATCCGTAGCAAACCTGTTCTTTTAATGGTCATTGGATCATAATATTAAATTGGGAGTTCGCCGTGTCCGTTAAGAATTACCGCATATCGTATGAAATGAAATGTTTGTTTTATGATGTAAATGTTGGCTTTGATCCTAGTGGTTCCTGTGACTCATTTCATTTGTTTGTAATGTTAGATTGTTGTCTGTTGTGACACCGTTGGGTGTATTTTGTATTTCTCTTGTAAAAATGGCAAGCGGCCATATATGTATTTTTCTTGATTGGTCACGTGTTGATTTACTTGTGTTGATTTGAAAAGTCCTAATTTTAGGCGTTAATGTTGTTTGCTACGGCAGTTCTTTATTCCAATTTCAGACGGAAATTATTTTTGTCTTATTTAGTGTAGGAAGTGTCGGATTAGTTTAATAAGTGTTTAGTTGGTTCCTCGTGTCTGTCTAGCTCTAAGACAATGCAGATTCATCCCCTGAAGGTTTACTGGATGGTAACGAATCTCGCATTAATTTTTACACATCGTAACGCATGTAGAAAAGCCGCACACGCACATGTCATTGCAGTAATTTGGGACATTTGGTCCAGATGTTTTACGATCTCTCCTGAGATCAGGCCTAGTTTGGCAATTTTATTTAATTCAAGTGGGTGTCATTTGGGAGACCTTGTTTTTTGTTGTTGTTGTAAATAGTGTAAATTTGTCGATATGTTATTAAATTCATATGTTTTATTCCTGGTATTCACTTTTTCCTGCATGTTATTTTGTTATATGTTACCCTGCATGTTATAAGAAGCGCTTAACAACAACTTTACGAAATGGACTGTTACACCCCCCGAAATTGAGTCTCATATGCTTCTTTGCAAGGGTTCACAGTGGTTTCTGGCTTAAACAGAAGGCTGACTTAATTCTTTCTTATGCCGTTCCAAGGCTCTTGGGTCAATACTTCAGAATACTAAATGTTTAAAAAATAACCATTTTTTACTTAATGCTTTCCTGCTCCGACCGATTCAATTATTCTTGACCTGGTCCTATTATTGTGATTGTCCTATTTGGGCAGTTTTGAGCATGATATCTCTAACAGTGTTCATGGACTTTTTCTTATGGGAATATTTTAAATGCAGAGTGTATAAAAATAGACCTCAGACAACTGTTGAACTTTCACAGGTCATTAGACACGAAATAAACAACATTGGTGAAGATACACTTTACAGAATGTCATGGAATATGGTGAAACAAGTACAGTTGTGTATGTTTGCTGCTGGAGGGCACTTCCAACATATTTTACGTTGAGGAATCTCCCAAAAAGTTATTGTAAACAGTTCCGTTGGTGATCGAATAATCTCAGAAAATATAATAATAATGTTAAGGTTTTACATCCCTATTTAACTACTAAAGTTTTAGAGATGCCAGGGTTGCCAGAAGTTTGTCCCAAAGAGGATCTCTAACGTGCCAGTAAATCTACTGACACGGCTCCGTCATATTAGCACCCTCAAATGCCAGCTGACTGCGCCAGGTTTCGATTCTGCAACATTGTGAACAGCAGGCAAGAACGTTACCGCTGAGCCACGCAGCCAGCTAATCATGATCATCAGTGTTCTGCCCTAGGGCAGGTCCTCACATGCCATTTCTCCAAGCAATAATTCCTCCTGCTACTCTCTTTGCTGTTTCATACTTTTCGTCGTTCCTTATACTGTCAACCATTTTTAATCTTCTCCGTCCTAATCGTCTTCTACCTTTCACCGTTCCTTCCATTACATCCATAAGTAAACAATTTCTTCTCATCCAATGACGCAGCCAATTTTGTTTCCTCACCCCAATGACTAGGGTCCGGATGTTGATGACCTTAAAATTATCAAGAAATGACCTATAAAATGCCCCTAAAATTCTCTAAAAATGACCTCATTTTGAAAAAAATTACCTAAAAAATGATTATTAAAAAATCCTACAAATGACAAATTTCATGATTTTCTTGTACAAATAATAGTTCTAATAACAAACATTCTTAGTAAAATTATTGTATTACTACTTAACTATTAATCAATAGATTAACAATAGCCTACGTCATTTTCATTTCTACTACAAAGTGAAACGTTATTAGTGTATCAATACCGAACCAAAATGAATGTTTTATATCCTAAAACACAAATGCATCGTCAAGAAAAATTAAATCAGCTGCGTAGATCAGAAACGGGTAATGAAAACAGATGAGCACTGCAGAACTACAGTATATGGGTTAGTCCAAGAATGTTAACACTGACATGTTTAGAAATACAGATACTAAAAACATAACTTTAAAATGAGCATTTAACCATGTTTAATTTTATAAAAGACCTATAAACGTATAACACATGAAAATGACCTAAAATGCACCTAAATGTTAGAAAATGACTTTTCTGGAAAATGTAGGAAAAATGCATATTGATGACTTTTAAACCCCCCCCCCCCCCCATATATCTAAGATATTTGTTGAAGAATACACTTAATTACCACTAAGCATCGTCTCCGAGTACTCAGAAAATATCCGGGCCCTACTGATCACCTTTAATATATTTTTTTCTTCCCCAACTCTTCTCAGCACAACTTCGTTTCGCACTTTCTCTACCCATTTTATACCTTCCATTCTCCTACATATCCACATCTTCAACGCCCCCAATCTATGTTCTTCCTCTTTTCTCAATGTCCACGTCGCAGCTCCATATAGTGCTACACTCCAAACACCTGATCTAACCTCGTCAGACTTTTTCTTATGTATGTATGCAATCTCCCAATTGTGTATCAACATCTCCCAAAGTTCCACATGTGCCCCATTATTTGTTCAATGTTATGACTAGGGCCCGAATGTTGATGACATGTCATCTTCTTACTGAGCTGTCTAAAGCAATGCTGAAGTATATAGAAACTCCGGACGGGCCACCCCGTATTCAAATAAGTCATTTTCATTTTGTATCTTTTTGCATTTTTTGCTATTTTTTCCATTTTAGGAGAATTTTTTTAAGTTTGGTAGATTTTTTTTGCTCATATTTTAGAGAAATCGGCCTTTTAAGGTCATTTTTTTTAATTTAGTCATGTCACAGCTTTATATGAGGGAGTTACGTCTCTCAGAATTAAAAAGATAGTAGCTATGAACCTTTTGTTTAGTGCTAGAAATCTTTTTTGATTGACTTTTCAGTTTGAGCTTCAGATGTCATTTTTGAAATATTGGTGAGTTTATTATTATAAGATAATTTTCTCCATTTTACAGTGCATTTTTCGAATTTTCGAAATATTGGTGAGTTTATTATTATAAGATCATTTTCTCCATTTTAGAGTGCATTTTTCGAATTTTTGAAATATTGGTGAGTTTATTATTATAAGATCATTTTCTCCATTTTACAGTGCATTTTTCGAATTTTCGAAATATTGGTGATTTTATTATTATAAGATCATTTTCCACATTTTACAGTGCCTTTTTTCGAATTTTTGAAATATTGGTGAGTTAATTATTATAAGATCATTTTCTCCATTTTACAGTGTATTTTTCGAATTTTTGAAATATTGGTGAGTTTATTATTATAAGATCATTTTCTACATTTTACAGTGCCTTTTTTCGAATTTTTGAAATATTGGTGAGTTAATTATTATAAGATCATTTTCTCCATTTTACAGTGTATTTTTCGAATTTTTGAAATATTGGTGAGTTTATTATTATAAGATCATTTTCTCCATTTGACAGTGCATTTTTCGAATTTTCGAAATATTGGTGAGTTTCTTCCTCTTCTTCTTTTCGTTTGGTCCTCCTGAGGACCACGGGGCTCGTTTTGACTTCTTGTAAGGAATTAATGTTTCTTCTTAGCCCAGGCAGCTTTCATCTTCTGGCTGTGTGTCTGCTTTCTTTCCTGTGTCCACTTCGGTCTGCTAGTCCCTGTACTCTTCCTGCTGGTGAGAGACACTGGAAAGACACCATATTGAATCATATTGGTGAATTTATTATTATAAGATCATTTTCTCCATTTTACAGTGCATTTTTCGAATTTTTGAAATATTGGTGAGTTTATTATTATAAGATCATTTTCCCCATTTTACAGTGCATTTTTCGAATTTTTGAAATATTGGTGAGTTTATTATTATAAGATCATTTTCTCCATTTTACAGTGCCTTTTTTCGAATTTTTGAAATATTGGTGAGTTCATTATTATAAGATCATTTTCTACATTTTACAGTGCCTTTTTTCGAATTTTTGAAATATTGGTGAGTTAATTATTATAACATCATTTTCTCCATTTTACAGTGCCTTTTTTCGAATTTTTGAAATATTGGTGAGTTAATTATTATAAGATCATTTTCTCCATTTTACAGTGTATTTTTCGAAATATTGGTGTGTTTATTATTATAAGATCATTTTCTCCATTTTACAGTGCATTTTTCGAATTTTTGAAATATTGGTGAGTTTATTATTATAAGATCATTGTCTCCATTTTACAGTGCATTTTTCGAATTTTTGAAATATTGGTGAGTTTATTATTATAAGATTATTTTCTCCATTTTACAGTGCATTTTTCGAATTTTCGAAATATTGGTGAGTTTATTATTATAAGATCATTTTCTCCATTTTACAGTGCATTTTTCGAATTTTCGAAATATTGGTGAGTTTATTATTATAAGATCATTTTCTCCATTTTACAGTGCATTTTTCGAATTTTCGAAATATTGGTGTGTTTATTATTATAAGATAATTTTCTCCATTTTACAGTGCATTTTTCGAATTTTCGAAATATTGGTGAGTTTTTTCTTCTTCTTCTTCTTTTCGTTTGGGCCTACTGAGGATCACGGGGTTCGTTTTGACTTCTTGTAAGGAATTTATGTTTCTTCTTAGCCCAGGCAGCTTTCATCTTCTGGCTGTGTGTCTGCTTTCTTTCCTGTGTCCACTTCGGTCTGCTAGTCCCTGTACTCTTCCTGCTGGTGAGAGACACTGGAAAGACACCATGTTGAATCATATTGGTGAGTTTATTATTATAAGATCATTTTCTCCATTTGACAGTGCATTTTTCGAATTTTCGAAATATTGGTGAGTTATTATAAGATCATTTTCTCCATTTTACAGTGCATTTTTCGAATTTTCGAAATATTGGTGAGTTTATTATTATAAGATCATTTTCTCAATTTTACAGTGCATTTTTCGAATTTTCGAAATATTGGTGAGTTTATTATTATCAGATCATTTTCTCCATTTTACAGTGCATTTTTCGAATTTTTGAAATATTGGTGAGTTTATTATTTATTATAAGATTATTTTCTCCATTTTACAGTGCATTTTTCGAATTTTTAAAATATTGGTGAGTTTATTATTATAAGATTATTTTCTCCATTTTACAGTGCATTTTTCGAATTTTCGAAATATTGGTGAGTTTATTATTATAAGATCATTTTCTCCATTTTACAGTGCATTTTTCGAATTTTCGAAATATTGGTGAGTTTATTATTATAAGATCATTTTCTCCATTTTACAGTGCATTTTTCGAATTTTCGAAATATTGGTGTGTTTATTATTATAAGATAATTTTCTCCATTTTACAGTGCATTTTTCGAATTTTCGAAATATTGGTGAGTTTTTTCTTTTTCTTCTTTTCGTTTGGGCCTACTGAGGACCACGGGGTTCGTTTTGACTTCTTGTAAGGAATTTATGTTTCTTCTTAGCCCAGGCAGCTTTCATCTTCTGGCTGTGTGTCTGCTTTCTTTCCTGTGTCCACTTCGGTCTGGTAGTCCCTGTACTCTTCCTGCTGGTGAGCGACACTGGAAAGACACCATGTTGAATCATATTGGTGAGTTTATTATTATAAGATCATTTTCTCCATTTTACAGTGCATTTTTCGAATTTTTGAAATATTGGTGAGTTTATTATTTATTATAAGATCATTTTCTCCACTTTACAGTGCATATTTCGAATTTTTGAAATACACAATAACCTCGTTTATCCGGCCCTCGTTAATCCGGATCACCGGCTTATCCGGAATGAAAATAATAAAATAAAATATTAAATATTATATGCTCTACAGTATTTCCTTTACTGGGTCGACTCCTCTTGAATGTCTTTTCCGCCAAGGATAGTTAAGGACAGGAATTGGAAGTAATTCGGCCAAGGTCTATCAAAGGTACCGTCCCGGCATTCGCCTGGAAGTGAGAACTAATGTTAGTAAAACTTCTTCGTGATCGTGTTGCGCGTAAATGCTATACAAATGTAAAAGAGAAAATACTCGCACATTAATTTAGTGCATAAAACAGAGTCGTAATTTTTTTGTACAATTGGTAAAAGGTATTACAACTTATGTTTTTAGATTATATAAATTGCATTTGTTCTTTTCCGGATTATACGGATTTTCGATAATCCGGATCAGTTCTGGTCCAACTTAATCCGGATGAACGAGGTTCTTGTGTATTGGTAAGTTGATTATTATAAGATCATTTTCTCCACTTTATAGTGCATTTTTCGATTTTTTAGGTCATTTATTACAGTCATTAGCCTACTTTCTATTTTTGCAAAAAATGATAGTAGACTAATGAGATCACTACAGGGCCAAAAATTGTGTGTCTGTCTGTCTGTGTGTGTGTATGTGTGTGTGTGTGAGTTTGTGTTTGTGTGTGTGTGTGAGTGTGTGTACTCTGAATGTCTGTCCCCCCTATCAATTTGAACACAGTGAAACCGAATTGAACGAAATTTGGTACAGAGGTAGAACAAGCAAAGGGCACCTCAGTGTCATGTTTTATATCGCCGCCATCTTTACCAAAACTGAATGGCGGCCACTCAAACGTTCAAAACGTAAAATCAAATCGCGACTAACCAAATTATCCTATCTCTACCAAATTTGGTAACAACATACCTTTATATAGGACGCGTCTTGTGACCAAACTACAAGGTCATCCGCCGTACCATTTCAGGATGGCAGCCGTGCGAATTATGCAAACTTTATAATCCGTATCATGGGACCCACCAGTTCCGATTATCGAGCCGAGAATCGATTTAACTGTTCTAAAAGAAGAGGCACGTTCGAAAATAAAAGTTTATTTTGTAATACTATAGTGCAGAAGTGATTTTAAAAAGCTGAGCCGTCTCGGTAAGAAGACAAGATGGCAGCGGATATCTTGTGCCTTACTTATATTTCACTAATTTGAGTATTGCATGCAATATAGCGTACTGATACAAAATAAATAAACTTTGTATGAAACGCTTTATAAATAAATAATATACTCCACTGATGAAATCGTTTAGTTTAAATCATTATTTGCTAACAAGTTATATGTAAGTCATTTTATATCGAACGATGTTCGTTGGCACAAATGGCTCCGTGGTAAAGCGTTGGCCTATCACCCATATGCCTATGGCTCAAACCCCATCAGAGTTTTTTTTTTTGCTTGAAATTTTATATATTTATTGTTTTGTAATGATTCAGACTTTTTAAAATTAAGCGTTATATTGTGCCTATTACGTGTGAAAATATATAATCCCTATATTATATATATATATTATAATTGTGAAAATCTGTGTGTCCGTGTGTGTGTGTATGTGTGTGTGTGTTAGTTTGTTACCTCTTGACACTAAAACGGCTGGACGGATTTGGGTGAAATTTGATATGGAGACAGCTTATTACATGGGATAACATATAGGCTGCCTTTCATCCGGAAATAAATCATTGTTCCCGTGGAACGGGCAACATAACTGAAAAGTCACCAAAAATACTCAACTGGGACAAAATATCGAAGTTGTCGCATAAAGACCGGACAAAGCTCATTTTACGCCTCTCGATGCGAGAAATAATACTCGGTGGGTCCCTACGGGACACCGAAAACCACATTTTAAGGCCCTAAAACCAACAGTTTCAAAGATATTCGCAGAAAACTATATTCACTCTGATAAACTGATGAACTAATGGCAAGTCCGTTTCCATGGCAACTGAATCTGAAGGTATGACATCCGATTTTCTATATATCCCCGTAGGAGGCAATGCCAATCCATTTATTATCTTTTTCAAGATATATATAAACACAATAAGAACAGGGTAGCGCGCCTGCCTCCCAACCGGAGGCCCCGGGTTCGATTCCCGGCTCCGTCAGAAATTTTAGACACTGACGTGAGGACTGCAACGGAGTTCACTCAGCTTCTTGAGGACAATTGAGTAGCTGTCTGATAGAGAGGCAGCGCGCCGGTCACGAAAAACAAGATTAACGGCCGAGGGGACACGATGCACTGACCACGCGTCACCACAATATCTGCAGGCCAAATGGCTGGGAAGCGGTCGCATGATAGGCCTAGGCCCTTCATGGTCTGTAAAGCCAGGGGTAAAAAAATTAGGTGTATCGCCTTCCAATACCACTTTTAATTTTTAATCACTACAGTAGCGGCTACTAAATAAAGGTAGCGATATAGCTACGTTCAATTTAATAAACACTGGGCTTACAAATCCCGTATAGTTAAGTCGAAATATCAGTCTGGTCGTTATTTCAGTAGCAACGAAGCTCTGTGGTGGCTATTGCCGTTTCCGTAACACTTAAGGCATCCCGCCGTCACATACCTCAATGTGCACTTACAAAATTGTGAACCAGTCTATTTTACTGAAAAGAATTTCTACGAGCGAGTATCCACTCCGGCAAAAACCACACTCACCTCCTTTTCCAAAATTTACACAAGACATGATTTTTAAAGCACTCATCTGTATGTTTAGGTACAGACATATACCACATGGAAACATACAATAAAATGTTGGCAAATCTGAGTTCAAGGAACTGCTGTCCAGAATAGGCTTAGGGCAGGTTATGCGGCCCATGTTCGTAACATGGAATGTTTTCCTTTGACAATGCATCTACACCATGTGCGAGGGCAACGCATTTCAAAGATCTCTAAAAACACAATAATCAGAAAATTGGAGAAAAATTTAAAGTGGGAGCGAAGATTCAAGGAGAAATAATTTCATGTCTGAGATTTGCTGATGACATCGTCATCTTGGCCGATACGCCAGAGGATTTGAACGAGTTTTTGAATGGTAAGGACTCCGTCTTGAGGAAAGAATTCATGATGATAATCAATAAATGTAAAACAAAATCTTTGGAATGCAGCCGAAATAAATCAGAAAACTCTATGGACCTCAAATTGGTAGGTGAAACGCTACGGGAAGTAGGAGACTTCTGTTACTTAGGAAGCAAGATAACCATTAATGGACGAAGCAAAGAGGATATAAATTGCAGGTTGGCTCAGGCAAAGAAGCATTTCTACAGAAAAGGAATCTGTTGACATCGAATATACATTTAGGTATTAGGAAGTCATTTTTAAAGCTTTTGTCTGGAGCGTGACACTATAACGAAGTGAAACTTGGACTAATGGTGCAGCAGAAAAGAGGATAATTGAGGCATTTGAAATGTGGTGTTAAAGGAGAATGATGAAGATCAGATGGGTAGATAGGGTCACAAATGAAGAGCTATTAAGACGAGTGGGAGAGGAGAGATGTTTCTGGCGACTGCTAATGAAGAGAAGAGATAAGATGGTACGACACATATTAACACACCCAGGAATAGCAAGCTTAGTTATGGATGGGAGGTTCGAGGACAAGAACTGTAGGGGTAGACCAGGAAAGGAAGGCATGGAGGACTGCATCAAACCTGTCAAAAAGCTGAAGACTCAAACAACAACAATCTGGAATTTTAATTATTTAGAGAGGCATGTGAGGCAAAAGGGTTGTTGGAGAATTTCAATCCCTGGGATGTAACACTAAGAGAGACTGCATAATGTACATCAGCGTCCAAGGTGAGAGATATTTTACTATAGGTCTATTAATAGTGACATGTTGACGTTCAAATCATCAATAAGTGTGGCAAAATTACACCCAGAATAACTTAAGGAAATATACGCCTACTTTTAATTCTCCATATTCCGATAGATTTGCCATTCCAGTGTGCAAGAGTGCAGTTCCCTCTTCATACAATATTCGCAATTTCTATTAACAAAGCGCAATGACACACACTTAACAGCAGCAGGTGTACATTTAGACAAAATCATTTTTTCCCATGGGCAACTGTATGTGGCGTGCTCTCGAGCATCCGGACAAAAAAATGGTCAGCAGAAGATGGCAAAACCAAAATCGTAATTCTAAAATGTGTTCACATAATGTAACATCGTACCCTGCAGACTTTCACAACTCAATAAAATTCCCACTTTGCTGCTCATATCAATATACTGTACTGTATGTATCAACATTTTCAGAATTACAATGGACCCACCTGTAACCGCGATTGCTGTAATAGAATAGACCAATTATCAGCAATGCTTGCCAGGTAGATGAGTGGATAGCGTGTCGGTGTACTAACCCCAAGATTTCAGGTTCGCTCCTGGTCGTGGTAAGTGATTTTTGAAATGCGGCAAAAATACGACACGCATGTCATTCGATGTTGGCATGTCAAAGAACCCATTTGAATTCAGTAGGCCGTGTTCATAATGGCAAAATTAATCTAGGGATTTTCCGCCAACACAAAGTTTCTCATTTCTCTACTAGAAAGCGCTATAGTGTTCAAGTAGCTTAGATATCTAACCTCCTTGGCTTTCATAGTGATTCAAGGAACAAAGAAATTCGACGCAAGCTACCCTCTGGGGGTCAAATTACAAAGCTTGCATCCGGCACCCGAGGCCATATGATATTATTATTATTATTATTATTATTTTATCAGCAATAATGCATCATCCTCATTGTCTTGATCGCGAGCGAAGCCGCGGGTACCTGCTAGTTAAAACATAATTCACCAGCAGATTTGCTCGAGACATCTAGCAGCCAAAAAGGTAACTGCACGCCGGCCTACTTATTAACTTCAAGATTTTATTGAAAAGTTTCTTCTTATGGCCACTAGAATGCACTCGCCCTGTTAGGGTTATATTGTTCGATACTTCTCCACTGGATGTCTCGACTGGTCTACGTGGGACTCCATTGGTTAGTACCGTATACCATTGGCATTCTAGGCGCATCGAACTTGAAGAATGGCAAGATGATACTACGATAAATTTTTACTTTTTATTTTAAAGGGTTTGTAACAGCCTAATGTGCGTTATTTGAAAATGTTATTTGAAGTAAAGAACACAACGATTTCACATAGTAACTGAATTCTAGCCGTTGGTGCTAGTTCAGATTATTAATTAATACTTTTATTTCAGGCAAATAGCAATCGAAAATATCCACATAGTTTGTATACACACGTCTCTGTAGGGTCATGGAAAGATTTGTTAATTCAATTAGGGTTGTGAAAGCCATGCACAACCAGACGTGTAAAGACATGCCTCAACTCAAAGTTGGATGTTGCCCACGGCAGGTCCATTATGTAATAATAACAATAATAATAATGTTATTTGTTTTACGTCCCTTTTAACTACTGCTGCTTTTAGATACGCTGGGGTGCCGGAATTTTGGCCCGAAGGGGATCTTTAACGTGCCAGTCAATCTACTGACACGGCTCCCTCGCATTTGTGCACCCTCAAATGCCAGCTGACTGCGCCAGGATACGAACCTGCAACCTAGGGCCCAGCAAGCGAGAACGTTACCGCTGCGCCACGCAGCCAGTCCGGTCGATTATGTCTCCAGATCCATAACATTCTTGAGACACTTCTTATCTATCTTTCTTCAATGATGGTAGTAGTGTTTTTTTTTCTAGGTTGTGGCGTTTGGTAGAGGTAAATAGTTTCTAAGGTCTTCAACCAAGAAATGATTCTATTATACTCTTTGATAATAACGAGTTATAACTATACTCATACATTTAGGAGAAAGTAGGCTATATGTTCTTTACTGAACATCTTGTTTTTGAAAATGTTAAGTGCATTTTTAGCCTACTTTCGATTTTTGCAAAAAATGAAAGTAGAATTATGAGATCACTACAGGGCGAAAAAAAGTGTGTCTGTCTGTGTGTGTGTATGTGTGTGTGTGAGTCTGTGTGTGTATGTGTGTGTTTGTGTGTGTGTGGGTGTGTGTACTCTGAATGTCTGTCCCCCCTATCAATTCGAACACGGTGAGCGCAAATTGAACGAAACTTGGTACAAAGGTAGCACTAGCAAAGGACACCTCAGTGTCATGTTTTATATCGCCGCCATCTTGACGGAAACGTAATGGCGGCCACACAAATGTTCAAAGTTTAAATCAAATTACGACTAACCTAATCATCCGATCTCTACCAAATTTTGCAGCAACATACCTTTATGGGGACAGCATCTTTTGACCAAACTAATAGGTCATCAGCCTAATAGTTTACGGATGGCGGCCATCTTTGTGTGAAAATCGATTGCCCCTATTAATTCGAACACGGTGAAACCGAATGGAACGAAATTTGGTACAGAGGTAGTACTTGCAAAGGGCACCCCAGTGTCATGTTTTATATCACCGCCATCTTGACGGACACGTAATGGCGGCCACACAAATGTTTAAAGCTTAAATCAAATTACGACTAACCTAATAATCCGATCTCTACCAAATTTTGCAACAACATACCCCTATGGAGGGAGCATCCTTTGACAAATCTAATAGGTCATTAGCCTAATAGTTTGCAGATGGCGGCCATCTTTGTGTCGAAATCGATTACCCCTATTAATTCGAACACGGTGAAACCGAATGGAATGAAATTTGGTACAGAGGTAGCACTAGCAAAGGGCACCCCAGTGTCATGTTTTATATCGCCGCCATCTTGACGGAAACGTAATGGCGGCCACACAAATATTCAAAGCTTAAATCAAATTACGATTAACCTAATCATCCGATCTCTACCAAATTTTGCATCAACATACCATTATGGAGGGAGCATCCTTTGACCAAACTAATAGGTCATTAGCCTAATATTTTGCGGATGGCGGCCATCTTTTTGTGAAAATCGATTCCCCTATTAATTCGAACACGGTGAAACCGAATGGAACGAATTTTGGTACAGAGGTAGCACTAGAAAAGGCCACCTCAGTGTAATGTTTTATATCACCGCCATCTTGACGGAAACGTAATCGCGGCCACCCAAATGTTAAAGGCTAAAATGTATTTACGACCAACCTAATAATCTAGTCTCTACCGAATTTTGCAACAACAAATCTTTATGTGGGAAGCATATTCTGACCAAACTCCTAGATCATCAGTTCAATATTTTTCAGATGGTGTATGCAGTATGTGTGCAAATCGATTCCCCCTATCAATTCAAACACGGTGAAACCGAATTGAACGAAATTTAGTACAGAGGTAGCACTAGCAAAAGGCACCTCAGTGTCATGTTTTATATCGCCGCCATCTTGACGGAAGCGGAATGACCGCCACCCAAATGTTAAAATCTTAAATCAAATTTCGAACATCCTAATAATTTGATCTCTACCGGATTTTGCAACAACATGCCTTTTTGTGGAAAGCATCTTATGACTGACTACAAGGTCATCAGCCCAATAGTTTGCAAATAGCGGCCATGTATGTGTGCAAATCCATTCCCCGGATCAATTCAAACACGGTGAAACCGAATTGAATGAATTTTTTTACAGAGGTAGCACTAGCAAAGGGCACCTCATATTCATGTTTAATATCCCTATAGCACGTTGTATTTCAACAAGCTACTACAACCAACATTCAATTATACTCCTTGAAAAGGACAAAGAGTTATAACAATACCCATGCATTTAGGAGAAAGTAGGCTATATGTTCTTTACTGAACATCTTGTTTAAACTTTTTATGGCATCAACATCCGGGACCTAGTTATGACTCATTAAAGTGGTTTAGGTTTATAAGGATCGCTCTGTACGAGCTGTACCCGGCATGCTTTGGAATGCCGATGAAAGAGAGAAAGAAAGAAAGTGCTTGTGTTTTAATTTTGTTTATTGCTGTGCTTTTGGATACGCAATATTGTTTGCTTTTTCGTCGGGTGCGTACATGAATAAATCAGAATGCTTTCCGACGCATACTGTAAGCAGACTTATTTATATAATAAGGAATCTATTGACATCAAATATAAATGTAGTTATCAGAAATTATTTTAGATACCCTGTCTGGATTGACTGTTGGTGCAACAGAGAAGAGGAGAAATGATGCGGTAGATAGAGTAACAAACGAAGAGGTATTGAGACGAGAGGGAGAGGAGAGATGTTTCTGGGGACTGCTAATGAAGAGAAGAGATAGGTTGGTGGGACACACATTAAGACGCCCAGAAATAGCAAACTTTGCTATGGAAAGAAGGGTCGAGGACAAGAAGTGAAGGGATAGACCAAGGTTAGAACGTGTTTAGCAGATTGTCTCTGATATAGGTTGTGATAGCTATGTAGAAATAATATAGTAATAATAATAATAATAATAATAATAATAATAATAGCAGGCGGAGAGGTGATACTCCGACGTGGCGCGTCCCAGGTGGCGGATAGGGGGGTCCTCACCGGCTTGCCGGCGGACTTGAGCGAAATAAAATAGCTCTCGCGGACCAAACGCATTTAAGCCAGAGAACACCTAGAGGCACCTCTCGATCTCAACAATCGAGTAGTAATTTCGTGATCTTATCTTAAGATCACCACTAGTTGTATATTCAACTTGTAACTAAGGCATGATGGAACACACACTACTAACGCAACTACCCCAGGCCCCGGACACACGTCCGGTCTTTCCCGTTCATCGGATTCTGGGGGATCGGGAACGAAATCATGCTTCAGAGAAGGATTGGAGCTTCTCAAAATCTCTTCGCCCCTAGAAAAAGAACTTCTTGTGTACTATTAACATCAATACCCTGTTGAAAACAGGAAAGCTCAAACAACTGACTGACGTCCTGGACAAATTTGATATTCAATTCCTAGCAATTCAGGTAACACGATTCCAAGATGAGAACCATTTCGACTCTGAAAACTTCAGGATATTTAAGGGTAAACCAGCCATTAATATCAAAGGCAATTTATTAATGTTTGGGACGGCTTTTGCAGTGAGGAAAACTATCTTAGATTCAGTTATCGACTTCACATCGCCATGCGAAAGAATTTCAGTGCTTACAGTAAAATCAAGCAACAAGGCATATGCCTTGATAAATGCCCATGCTCCCACTAACATATACAATAAGAGAAATCCACAGAATGTAGAAGACTTTTGGGAATTACTAGAGGAAACTACAAGTAAAATCCCCAAACATCACGTGAAAATCTTATTAGGGGATTTCAATGCACAGGTTGGCAGAGAGAAGATATACAGATCAATAGTAGGACTCCATCCCGCACATCGGCGGACTAATAAGAATGGAGAGCGTCCAATAAACTTTTGTACATTATTCATGCTGAGACTCATGTCCACGCACTTTATGAGACCATTACACACAAAAAAAACCTGGAGATCACCTAACCCGTTATTAGGGGAATTTCAGATAGATCATGTGGCTATTTCCTCAAAGAATATGCTGGAGATTCAGAATGTTAAGGTACGGAAGGGAGTGGTAGATTCGGATCACTACCTCACGCAAATCAAGGTTCGGCTTCAACCAAATAGATCGAAACCTAAAGGCAACCGGTTTCCAAGAGTTGATCCCGACTGCTTGAGGAAGAACGCCGAGGTTTTCGTACGAGATTTACAGGAAGAAAATCCTAGGGAGTGGCCACACCTTCGCAAAACATTACAGTCATCAGCCATAAAATTAGGACAACCACCTAGGAAAAGAAAGCACAGATGGTGGAACACAACGTGCGATGAAGCCGTCAATGACCGAATCAAAGCATGGCATCAGTGGAATGGACATCGAACAGTGGAAAGATGGGAGAACTTCCTAAAAACTCAAAAACTGACCTCTAAAGCAATCCGGCGCGAAAAACATGCCTACAACAAAATCAGACTCGAAGGGTTAGAACAGGATTTCCAGAAAAACAACACTCGAAATTTTTACAAGACATTCCGTGAGGACTTGTCAGGGTACAAACCACCAACATTAAGTTTCCGTCGACGTAATGGACGACTAGAAACAAACAGTAAGGAGAACTGCAAGATACTGGCTGATTATTTCCAAACTCGACTGAACTGTGATCCTCCAGTGGAAAGGCTGCAGTTTGAAAAACATGTACCAAACCCAGACTCACTTCTCCCAACAACTCAAGAAATAAAGGAGATAATCCAATCGCTCAAAAATAAAAAAGCCCCTGGGAACGATGGAATAACTGCTGAGATGTTGAAAATAGTAGGAGATGACCTCATAAGGAGAATTCATACACTCCTAACAGAAATATGGGAGAGCGAAATAATTCCGAAGGACTGGAAGAATGCCATTATCCAGCGGACCCCAACAACTACAGAGGAATATCACTGTTACCAATTATATACGAGGTATTATCTAAAGCACTCTTAAACAGAGTAGAACAACAAACTGATCATTTGATTGGTGAATACCAGGCAGGCTTTAGGAAAGGTAGATCGTGTTCGGAGCAGATTTGGAGCCTAAAGACGATATTAAGGATCCGCCGCAGTACCAACACGTTTGTCACCTTCGTGGATTTTAAGAAGGCGTATGATTCTATTGACAGACAAACTGTTCTGAACGCCCTAGAAGAGCTCAGAGTTGACAGGAAAATCATGGACTTAATCCGCCAGACTCTCACTGACACAACATCTCAAGTGAAGTTTCTAGGTGAACTATCAGAACCTTTTGAAGTACATACCGGAGTTCGACAAGGTGACGGCCTTTCCCCACTGCTTTTTAACTTAGTGTTAGACAAAGTCATCAGGGAGTGGGAAAACAACATCAAAGGCATAAGCATTGGTACTCCGGAACAGAAAATAAAAGTAAAACGCCTAGCATTTGCTGATGATCTAGCTATCTTTACCAAGACTAGTGAAGAAACCAAGTATGCCATAGAGAAGTTACATGAGTTAGCATCAAAGACAGGACTCCAAATATCGTATGAGAAGACGCATTTCATAGCAAATGGAGACCAGAATATCCCGAGATCTCCACTACAGACCAACTATGGAATAATTAGATACGTACCTTCCTTCAAATATTTAGGAGAAATTATTGTACCGTCTGGATTGGACAGGAAAGCTAATTTAGAACAAGCTACTAAACTTCAGAAAGCATACCGAATAACATGGAATCACTATAATAAAAGAGTGATGTCACGAAATGCAAAACTACGGCACTACCAGACAGTTGTTCTTCCGGAAGCATTGTACGCCTCCGAAACTATATCTCCCAAGCAGGCCACTCTCAAATTGGTGAAATCGAAATCCAGGAACGTAAAATTCTCAGGAAAATGCATGGCCCCGATTATGTTAATGGTGTATGGATTAAAAGGAAAACCACAGAGTTCACTGATACCGTGCGTAAGAGACGATTGAAATTTTATGGTCACATCTGCCGAATGGACAACACCAGATATGCAAAAAAAAAAACTGCTTGATATAATTAATTCAAAGAAGGTCAAAATCAGTTGGTTAGAAGAAATCAAACAGTACTTAAAGGAAATAAACATTACAGAAGATAGCACCATGAATCGCAAGACTTTTGGAACTCTAGTTACAAATCACTCTTTCGACGAAAAAGCTAAAATGACCACTGGAAAAAAAATGGACGGAGGAACTTAAGAAGTGGCATAGTGAGTTTATGAGGAGTTTTGGGGAGGAGAAGAAGAGGAAAACACGATCAACCCAAGTCAACAAGTTCAAGCGCAAGTTCCCTAAGTGAGCAAAACGAAGAAAGAAGAGAATAATAATAATAATAATAATAATAATTATGGCCTCCGGTGCCGGATGCAAGCTTTGTTATTTGACACCCAGATGGCAACTTGCATGTCGAATTTATTCGTTCCTAGGAATGCCATGAAAGTCAAGGAGGTTTGATATTTAAACTCCTTGACATTACACTATAGCGCTTCCTAGTAGAGAAAGGAGGAACTTTTGTGTTGGCAGAAAATTCCGAGATTAATTTTGCAATTAATTTTGCCTATTGAATTCAAATGGGTTCCTTAACATGCCAACAACGTATGACATGCGTATCGTGATTACCTTACCACGGCCAGGAGCGAACCTGCTAGCTTGGGGTTAAAAGTCCGACACGATAACCACTCACCCACCGTGGCAAGCTTATGTAGAAATGAAACTATTAGTTCAGGACGGGGAGACATGGAGCGCTGCATCAAAGCAGTTAAAAAACTGAATACTGAAATACAGACACAACCTGTATTTTTGTGTAACTGTATTAATGACAGGGATGAGGTAAGTGCCTCGGGACTTGAAGTCAGGTTGTTGTTGTTTGAGTCTTCAGTTTTTGACTGGTTTGATGCAGCTCTCCATGCCTCCCTGTCCTGAACTAATCGTTTCATCTCTACATAGTTACCACAACCTACATCCGAGGAAATCTGTCTATCATATTCTAACCTTGGTCTACCCCTACAGTTCTTGTCCTTGACCCTTCCTTCCATAACTAAGCTTGCTATTCCTGGATGTCTTAGTATCTGTCCTAACAAGCTATCTCTTCTCTTCATTACCAGTCGCCAGAAACATCTCTCCTCTCCCACTTGACTTAATACCTCATCTATCCATCTGATCTACATCATTCTCCTGTAACACCAAATTTCAAACGCCTCAATTTTCTTCTTTTCTGCTGCACCAATAGTCCAAGTTTCACTTCCATAGAGCGCCACGCTCCAGACAAAAGCTTTCAAAAATGACTTCCTAATACCTAAATCTATATTCGATGTCAACAGATTCCCTCTCTGTAGAAATGCTTTCTTGCCTGAGCCATCCTACTTTTTATATCCTCCTTGCTTCGTCCATCACTGGTTATTTTGCTTCCTAAGTAACAGAAGTCTCCTACTTCCTTCAGTTTTTCACCTGCCAATTTGATGTCCATAGAGGTTTCTGATTTCTTTCGGCTGCATTCCAATATTTTTGTTTTACATTTATTAATATTCATCATGAATTCTTTCCTCAAGACGGAGTCCGTACCATTCAAATACTCTTTCAAATCCTCAGGCATATCGGCCAAGATGACTATGTCATCGGCAAATCTCAGAGTTGAAATTATTTCTCCTTGAACCTTCACTCCCACTTTAAATTTTTCTCCAATTGCCTTCATTGTTTGTTCAATGTAAAGATTGAAAAGTATGGGTGATAAGTTGCATTTCCCAACAGGAAATGTGGAAGAAAAACGGGGAAAACCCACTCTCAGGATAGCCACCGTCAAAGCTGGGTTTCCAACCTCTAATCTCCAGACTTGCTGAAGCTGTCATCGTGGAATCTATCGGCCTAGGGCTGTGAATATCCTTGAATACTCGATTAATTACGTGGCGAAGTTGGTAGCATGCTTAACTGCTATTCCCAAGATCGTTGGTTCAAACCCGGCTGAGGTCGTCGGTTTTTTAAGAGCCTTAAAGTCCTTCAGTATGCCTTCCTTCGGAGGGGAAGTAAAGCCGGCGGGCCCTTGTCATACATTTATAGCATGAAAAAGAACCTACCACTACAATTGGTAGTGTGTAGCAAAATTTGTAGGGCATATTTGGCTGGTTAGAAACGCTCTATCAAGTTCCAACATTCGCCGCTAGGTGTTAGTGAGAGTAGCATCTGGAAAGTTGGAACTACTTGAAAATGAACGTGTTGGGAGTCCACGGGCGTTCACTTAAAGTACCCTGTTATGGCCATTCCGCTGCAATTCATCTATACTAATATATAAAAAATGTGATGGTGTGTGTCTGTGTATTGCTCAATCACGCAAGAACCACTGGTCCTATTTACATGAAATGTTACATGGAAGTAGCTGATTTACCTGGTTAACATATAGGCTACTTTTTGTTTCGATACTCTGCTCTATATGAAGATGGCGACCATTTCAGTGACGTCACTACATCCTCTGTTTTCAAACTTTCATATTTCCTTTTCAAATAAAAAGAGAACACTAAGAAATAGCAAACTATTGATGGCTTATACGAGGTTTAAAATTTAGTTTCTACCCGAAAGGTCCTTATCATTTTTCGTGTATCTCCAACGGTTAGCGAGTAAAACCTAAATTTGTGCTATAAAACACGGTCAACGCCGAGCGGTGTAGTTGGACAAATTGTTCCATCCTTAATCTCCCTCCGCGCAGCACCTCCCCTATCCCATGTTTTAACTGTCACCTTCACATTTTAATGTATTTATGACTCGTAGGGATGCACGGGTGCTTCAGCTAGTATATAACAAGAAGTTCCGTGACGAACTAAACAGCCTAATTTTCATGCCAATGATTATTCTACAGTATACGAACCTATCTAGAATAACGACGAAATTAAGTTGGTAATATCCAAGTGTCGAATTAGTTCGAAATATACCTGGTATAATGTAGCCCAATAGAGCTCTACAGTTGGCAGCCATGGTGACTGAATATGTCCTTAGTTCCGTCTCTTAAGGTACAGAATACAAAATTTGGTTTAAGTCCAATGGACGTTACATGCAGTTAGACATTGGATCTATCAGCACGCGTAAAAGCATGTTGGCAACAATGTCATGCGTGTGCTGGTCAGAAATAGCCTAATCTGAAATATTATGATATCTTGTTGTGCCAATTTTGGACGAAATCCATTTGATAGTATAGTATAGTATAGTTAGTATAGAAGTTACATGTATTTTAAAATTGGACCTATCAGCAGGTTTAGAAACATGTAGGCAGCACTGACTTATATTAATTATTCCAAATTAATATAGAATGTCAGGTGCTATACGTGTGCAAAGTATAGGGCTATTGGCTTGCATACTTCCTGATGTATTGATATTAGGTTAAAAAATATAGACAGCATTTATTAACAGCTGGCAGCCCTGATTGCTCTTAAGAATGCTTACAGTCATATCTGTTATGTTACACATAGCACATACGAAATTTTGTTGAAATCCAACTGATAGTATAGAAGTTACATGTATTTAAAAATTGGCCCTATCAGCAGGCTTAGAATCATGTTGGTAGAACTGAAGTATATAAGTTATTCCAAAATTAGTCTAAAATGTCAGGTACTATACGTGTGCATAGTTTAAAGCTGTCGACTTGCATACTTTCTGATATATTGGTATTTGGATAAAAGAATAGAGAGAGCAATTATCAACTGTTGGCAGCCCTGGTGGCTCTTAAGAATACGCTCAGTCATATATTTTTATGTACACATATTACATACAAACTTTGGTTGGAATCCAATTGATAGTGTAGAAGTTATAGGCATTTAAGAATTTGACCTATCAGAAGGCTTAAAATTATTTTGGCAACACTGTCATGTATGGCCTCCTGGAAATTAAACTGAAATAGTATTATCTACATGTGTGCCAATTTTGGAATAGCTCCCATGCATACCTTCCATGATATCCAACATGGAGCTCAAATTTCTAGTGCGCTTTTCAGCAGTTGGTAGCATTGACATCATTTTCAAATATGGTCGTGAGATATTCCGGTATATATCTTTACTCATACTAAATTTGGTTTCGATTTCTGCAGCCGTTTAGGAGTTGATAGGGCGGGGCAGGGGGGGGGGGGGGGGGACACACACAGCCAGACAGACAGAAGGACAGACAGACAGACATTTTCCCGGATCGATCTCATAAGTCTACTTTTTCCTCATTTTTGCAAAACGTGAAAAGTAGACTAATAAATTGCACAGTTCAACTTCATAGGTTTATCACTGCCAATGTGAGAGAATTAATGTGTCGCTCTATAGCTCTGTGATCAGTGCACCAGCATACAGCCAGAGATCGTGGGTTTGATAGCTCTTTTCAGTATTCCAATGTATGATTACTCCTTATTATTCCCGTATTCTACAAAGGAGATGAGGCAGGGTCTGACTGACCTATTCTCTTCTTTTCTTACAACACTGTCACAAAGTCCCGTCCTAGAAATAACCCCCATTGGCGTAGTCTTTACACGATCATAACCTAATACTAAAGTCTTTGCCATGCCATTTTGCCAGCGTGTTGTTTATTGATTCCTATAATATTATGCAAGAGAGCAAGAAGGGCCAAAGTCATCTCTCGTATCTTCTTGTATGTTCTCATAACACTGGGCTGTTGCTGGGAAAAGAACTTGGGAAGAGAATAATAAAAGAATATAAAGAAAGACAAGCGAAACATATACAAGAGAAGAGAGAAAAAATTGAAGCTGGTAAGAAAACACGCGGTAATTCTGCAACAATTTTGTGCGCTGAAGACTGGAAAGGCTAAAAAAATATGTGAGAAAGATGAAGAATGTTACATAGCACTTGCTTTGTTTATGAAAGTTGCGTGGAGTTTGATAGTCATAGCTCAAACAGGATTTTCCTCAAGGTAATGAAGTAAAAACAGAATATCTTCATATCGATGAATCCCTTGAGTTATGAATTGATACCGACATTTTCGATCACTGTTTCTTGGTGCATACAATTTACGTGCAATGTTAGAACGAATTTTTATTAAAGGTATAAATACAGTGGAACTTGGATAATTCGAACCGCAAGGGACCAGTACAAAAATTCGAATTATCCAAACATTCGAATTAAGAAAGTTCTTTGAAAAGGGTAGAGAAAAGATGTTGTATTTATATAATGATTTACGTTCAACAAAGCAGATTAACAGACAAGGGTACATTATAGAGACTGTATCGTGAATAACCTCAAAAGTTTCAAATGGAAAATAAAACCAAAATGTAATATTCACCTGTTTAACGACAGTAGTAATCCAGCAATCTAGTTAAGTCTCAGAGAAATCTACTGTTTTTCAAAATAGTTTGTGATTTTTACCTGTTTCCTACAATTAGGTTTCTCAGCCATCACAAAAGCTAACAAATTTGAGGAACGGAAAACAGAACCACTTACGTCATTTCTAGTTTCAAAAACCGCCCATGTTTGTTGCTTGGGCTGCACTCGGAACAGTTTTTTCGGGAACTGACCGAACTGTTTGGATTCCGATCGGCCATTTACATTAAAAACTTCGAATTATCCAAAATATAATTCGAATTAACCACGATCTTTTAGCATTGATTGTATATAAAATGCTGGGGACTATGAGAAAAATTCGAATTAATGAAGTTCGAATTAGCCACGTTCCACTGTATTACATGCAGTGTATATGAAAATTTTTAATGTTTCCTAAAATGTTGTTGGTAATACTGAGAGTTGGTTGGTTCCTCGGTTTAGGGGCTGCGACAACGCGGTCATGTAGCCCCGTGTAATTTGGGTGTGTGAAGAATACCGGTATGTCTGATAACCGGTGTTAATTGTGATGGCTGTATTAGTATGTATCTGTTTTTAATTCAAGTAAGGACTGCAGACATTCAATTTTCCTACTTTTGCTGCCAAACGCCACCGTCAACGACAACTAGTTCGGAACTTGGTTACTAGATGCCACCGCAGTCGGCTCCTGGCGACGAACGTTGGAACCTAAGAGCGTTAGTCAAATCTAACCTATAATTAAGCTTTACACAAGTGTAATTAGTGGAAGGTTCTTTTACATGTCATAAATATATATGACATGGGACCACCGGCATCACTTGCCCTCCGAAGGATTGCATACTAAGGGATTTTTAACGCTTTTAATACTGAGGGTGTTGAGTTACTTACAAAATACATCAAATAAACTGTTTCCTGAAGGATCCAGGATATTTTTGTACTTTGATTGAGCGTTGCATCAAATTTCATAGAAAATAAAAGCAAGTAGCTGCGTGACGAGCTTAAGAGCCTACTTTTCTTCAAATTTAAGATTCATACCAATGATTAATCCGGATATTAGGTAGTTGTTATGTTAAAAATGTGCACAATTATATCACGTAAGGAACCTGTATACAGTATATAAAACTTTTTAGTTATCCATTACATATTATGAAAGTTGCATGCAGTTAAACATTGAACCTATCAGCACGCGTGGAATAATATTGGGTGCCCTGTCACTCATGGGTTACTGAAAATGGTTCCATCCCGCGAGTTCCATTCCCATGAGTTCCGAAACGAAATTCCTTAGGAAAAACGTCCCATGAGTTCCGAACGCGTATTCACGCCTGAGTAAATAAGCTAATGAGTCCCACTAGTTCCGAATATCTCTGGAAATTCCAGCTGTCAGTTCTGAGGTTTGACCGGTTAATAACCTAGAAGAGTTAATGGCCTTAACACCAGGTATGTCATTTGTGTTTGTGTCTGTTGCTGTACATATTGATTAAAGTATAAAGAGAAGAAGAATTCAGTTATTAGATCAATTTGACGAAGCTACGTGCTGATTACTAAGTGACTTGTAAATAAGATAAAATAAAGATCAAAGACGAAGCGACATGCTGATACTATTTTAAGAACTTTGTAAATATAACCCAAAACTGATTATTTTGACGAAGGCACATGCTGATACAGATACTGACAAGGCGAAGGCTGCTTATGGGAGCTACCGGTCCATGGCGTCCGCTCTCCCCTCTCTGTTAAAGAACCAATTCATTAAAGAGGGCACGCAGTCCTGGCTGGCGCTAACAATGGACCTTACTCGTTTCAGTAATAAACAAATTAATACACATTTGCTGTAGAAAACTAAGCTGGAAATCGCTCAGGTAGTGTTCGGAACTTATCGGACTCGCTCAGGTAGTGTAATTGGCAGATAGCTAATCCGCTGAAGAATTTGGAACTGGTGGGAATCGGAACTCAAGGGAATAGGAACTCATGGGAGGACACGACTGAAAATATATACATTTCTGTAAACTTATTGATATTAGGAAGTATTTGTGTATTGAGTTAAGGAATTAGACATTGGCATTTCATCCCCATATAAGTTTCACTTTGGGCGGCTTCGGTGTCGTCGTTGGTAGCTTCTATGCCCAAGGTCGCGGGTCGGATTTTTATGAGCATGGAAGTAAAGCTGGCGATCCCATGTCATAGATTTATGACATAATAAAGAACCTTCCGCTAATTACACTTGTATAAAGCTAAATTATAGGTTATATTTGACTAACGCCTTTGGGTTCCAACGTTCGTCACCAGGAGCCGACTGTGGTGGCATATAGTAACAAAGTTCAGAACTAGAAGGTCGTTGACGGTGGCGTTAGGTAGCAAAAGTTGGAGCTACTTGAAAATCGAATGTCTGCAGTCCATACTTGAATTAAAAACAGGTAACACACACTAATACAGCCATCATAATTAACACCGGTTATTAACACTTTCATGAGATCCTTCCTAAATAGCTCTGGCCTACGAAGTTATGAAGTGGTCAAAAGGACAGCACAAGACCGAACAACGTGGAAAAGACTCATTGTAGGGGCAGCCCAGTTTCTTAACTGAAAAATATGATGTTGATCAGACAGATTCTACACACACCCCAAAGTACATGGGGCTACATGACCGCGTTGCCGTAGCCCCTAAACTAAGGAACCAACTAACCAACGAAGCTGCACTTTCATCCGCCTACTGCGCCCCGGCTATCAAATGGCCATTTTTCATAATTTCCATAGCGGTGGTTTTACCCACCTTGGTTTGCAGCAAATATATTTTGCATTTTGATCAAATTCAGTTGATACGTTTTCAATAACACATTGGTCTTTTTCTTTTTTTTTTTATGAGTTTGCTCCTGAAGTTTCATTGCCTTTACAGTAAAGTGCAAAAGCTCTAAACAGGATCACTACTTAGAAATAATTCTAATAATACAGTTTGGACACGTCAGTACAATAGCACGGGTATCAAATAAATTTGCACAGGCATAATGGCCAACATGCCAAAATGATATAACAATATACATAATTTTTACGTAACGTACATTTATAATATCGGAACTACACTCCTGCAATAGGGCCGATACGTCATTGCTGTGCGGTTATACGTATTCTCCATCCCGTGGTGTAGTGGCTAGCATTCGTTTTTGTTACCCCGGAGGTCCTGGTTCGATTCCCGGGTCTATCAAGAAATGTAATTCTGATCTGAGGGTTGGAACGGGGTACGGTCAGCCTTGTGACGTAAAACTGAGAAGAGATAGGTTTGATTCCCACCTGAGTCATTCTGAAAGTGACTTTCAGTGGTTTCCCATTTCTACTCCAGGTGAATACCGGGATGGTTCCTAACTCAAGGCTACGGTAACTTTCTTTCTGTCTAGCTGCGTGGCTCGGCGGAAACGGTCTCGACTGCTGTGCTCAAGGTTGCAGGATCGAATCCTGGCGCTGCCAGTTGGTATTTGAGGGTGCACAAATGCAAGGGAGCCGTGCCAGTAGATTTACTGGTACGTTAATGATCCCCTTCGGGGCAAACCTCAGGCACCCCGGCGTCTCTAAAAACCTGAGTAGTTAATAGGGACGTAAAACCAATAATATTATTATTATAACTTTCTACCTAATCCTTATCTGAATTACAAATACAAACACTACAAGGGATACCACAATAACACAGGTTATCAGACTTCACCCCTCTCCCCTCTTTCTTTATATATACAGCCCTAGTAAACGTGGCTAAATGACCACAATTCCCCTGAATTTAAACATCAATATTATGGCCACGTCAGTAGCCTGCTAGTCCTACAACAATAGCACAAGTCATCAGAAAGTTTTACTAATACATACAAGTACACGGGACTAATGACCGTTATGCCCTTGACTCGAAATATTGCAACAATAGTCATATTTTTAGCCTACTTCTCACATTTTGTAAAAATTAGGAAAAAGTGGACTTATGAGATTGATCCGGGCAAATGTGTGTCTGTCTGTCTGTCTGTCTGTCTGTGTGTCCCCACCTCCCACTCCCACCCTATCAACTCCTAAACGGCTGCAGCTATCGAAACCAAATTTGGTATGAGTAAAGGCCTATGACTGAATATCCCACGGCCATATTTGAAAATGAGGTCAGTGCTACCAACTGCTGAAAACTCATGTTGGATATCTCGGAAAATATGTACTGTATGAGAATTGTTCAAACATTGACACACACATAGATAATATTACATCAAGATAATTTACAGGAGCCCATACATAAGAGTGTTGCCAACATGGTTCTATGCCTGCTGCTAGGTCCAATCATTAAATGCATGTAACTTCCATAATATCTATTGGATTTCAACCAAATTTGGTATTTGATTTGCGCACCGAAGCAGATGTGAAAATGCATTCTTTTTTAATGTCAAGAGGGCTGCCAACTGTTGAAAAATGCACTCTATACATTTTTATCCTAATCTCAATAGGCCTATATCAGGAAGTATGCAGGCCAACAGTTCTAAACTTTGCATAGATATAGTACCTGAAAATGTAGGTTAATTGTCAGTAACCGATATACGACAGCGCTGCCAACATGATTCTACGCGTGCTGGTAGTTTCAATGTTGAATCACATTTAACATCCATGCTAATAAATAATGTTCTTTTAAAATAGGCACATATAGTCTATAGATCATAATATTTCAATTTAAGGTTAGGTATCTCATTTATGGTAGTGTCGCCAACCTGATTTTGCGCATGCTGATAAATTCAATATTTAAATACATGTAACGTGCATACTATCTATTGGACCTCAACCAAATTTTGCATGTGCCTTGTGTACCTTAAGAGATGGAACTAAGAATATATTTAGAGTCGTCAGGTCAGCCATCTGTTGATATATGGTCTCCATAATTTTAAGAAAATTAGGCTCTTTGGTTCGTCACGGAACTACTTGATTTACATTGATAATGTTGGCACTACCCTCCTGTAATAGGGCCGATCCGCCCCTGCTGTGCAGTGATACATATTATTTACATACTCCCACTTTTCCTCTTTTTCATTAATACACTCTCTCTCCTTCTTTCTACTCAATTTTCTTCGTAATTTACCTTCGTATTCCATTCATGGAGTGAAATTATAATATTCGTTCATTGTTCTGGTGCCCGCTTTGGTTCGCATATATTAGCTTTTGCTCTGAGTTTCATTAACGACCTGTCATCTTTCACACAGTGCCTTATTATTTCGAGTCACACATTCATCTCGTGTCACCTAATATTACGCGCCTTCCTTCCTTCCTTCCTTTCACTTTAATTTCGTTGCCACTTCTCTTCCTTTTCTCTACTTCACCACCTCTCATAAGACGTTTCTGGGTGTAAGAAATTCTCACCCCCATCCCACCCTCCACCTATACACTGCGTATAGCACGGCAGTCTATCTGTAGCCCAGGAAATTGGAAACTATAATATCATAAAGAAACATTTGTTGTTCTTGTTGTTCCACTATAATAATACCGACAGTAGTGGCTGTGCTGGCTAAAGGGCAGCGTTAGCTCATTGGACCAAGCTCTCTGCTGACTCGGTAGACGCGTGGGTTCAAGCCCCTCCGCTGGCCGTCCTTGAAATGGTTTTCCGTGGTTTCCCCATTTTCTATGCCCAAGATAGCGGTTTCAAACCCAGCCGAAGCAGTCGGATTTTTTAAGAGCGTTAAAATCCCTCAGTATGCCATCCTTCGGAGGGGAAGTAAAGCCGGCGGTCCCATGTCATAGATTTATGGCATGTTAAAGAACCTTCCACTGATTGCACCTGTGCTGAAGCTAAATTGGATAGGTTAAGAATGTAAACAACGCTCTTAGGTTTCTACGTTCGTTGCCAAGAGCCGACTGCGGTGGCATCTTGTAGCTAAGTTCTGAACTTGGCCTTGTAGTCGTTGACAGTGGCGCTTGGCGGCAAAAGTAGGAACTATTTGAAAAATTCTAAGTTGTAGTACTTAAATTAAATAACAGATAACACACACTAATACAGTCATCACAATTAAAACCGGTTAGGCTTATCAGACAGATTCTACACACCCAAAGTACACGGGGCTACACGACCGCGTTGTCGCAGTCCCTAAACTTAAGAATCAACCAACCAACCCATTTTCAACACCAGGCATATGCTGGGACGGTACCTTCTGACAGGGCACGGCCAATTCCTTACACATCCTTCTCCAATTTCATTCACCTTCATCAATTCCATCTCTCATCCCGACGCGCAGGTCTCCCACGGGCATCGAATAGAAAGACCTGTACTCGGTCTCTGAGGAGATTTTTTAAGAGCGCTAAATATCCCTCAGTATGCCTTCCTTCGGAGGGGAAGTAAAGCCGGCGGTCGCATGTCATTGATTTATGGCATGTTAAAGAACCTTCCACTAATTACACCTGTGTGAAGCTAAATTATAGTTCAACATTTGACAATCCCTCTTAGGTTCCTACGTTCGTCGCCAGGAACCGACTGCGAAGGCGTCTGGTAACCAAGTTCTGAACTAGTAGTCATTGACGGTGGCGTTTATTGCCAAAGTAGGAAATACTTGACAAAAATTCAATGTCTGCAGTCCTTACATGAATTGAAAAAAATGTCCTCTCGGCACGCCGGAAGGCGGAGGTAGATTTCATCGGGCAAACTTGGGGAAAGGCGAAAATAGGCAGAATATGCACGTTTTCGTAGAAGGATCAGACCTCATTTATTGCGAGAAAGTATTTTATAATTGGAGCTTAATTAACTTTGTTTTTCGTCATTTTATATATATTTTCAACATTTTATTGTCTTATGGGGACGGTAACCTTCTTGTCATTTGGGATACATTTTTGTACTTGTGGTCACAGTGTCCTTATGCAAGGTTTCGACACTGATGTGTAACTATGTAACGGTTTGTTACTTCTTCGCGCAAAATTATATCTCCCGCAGAGATATTAATTGGTTCCTCAGTTTAGGGGCTGCGACAACGCGGTCATGTAACCCCGTGTACTTTGGGTGAGTGTAGAATCTGTCTGATAAACAGTGTGAATTGTGATGGCTGTATTAGTCTGTAATTCAGGTAAGGACTGAAGACGGTCAATTTCAAGCAGTAGTTCCTAATGTTGCTACCAGATACTACCGTCAACGACACCTAGCTCTGAACTTGGCTACGAGATGCCACCGCAACCAGCAACTCGCAACGAACGTTGGATCTCCCCCTCCAAAGAAAAGCATACTGAGGGATTTTTAGCGCTCTTAGAACATCCGACGACTTCGGCCGGCTTTGAACCCGCGAACTTGGGCATAGAAATTCAGCATACTACCAGTTACGTCACCGAGGCCGCTTCTCACTTAGTCAGATGGAAAACTGAATGTGATCGCGTGCAAGTGCGTTGTCATGGCAACATCTGATGGCTCATCCCTCATCAATTTAGTAGTGTTGTCATGGCAACCTCTGTTAGCTCTTGTCATTTTCTTATAATTCCGAAACCATTTTTCTCATCCCTTGGCGTACCGTCCACGACACCTAGCTTGTGGACTTGGCTACTATATGCCATCGCAGTCAGCACCTAGCGGCGAACGTTGGAACTAATATAGCGTTATCAATTCTAACCTATAAATTTTGGCTTCAGACAAGTGTAGTTAGTGGAAGGTACTTTTACATGACATGGGGCCACTGGCTTTACTTCCCCTCCGAAGGAAGGCATAGTGAGGTATTTTAATGCTCTTAAAAATCCGCCCTCCCTTCTCTCCATGCTCGTTCCCCCTCCAGGCGCAAGTAAACTCAATAACACTGCCCTCACAAGCATTTTACACATCCTCCAGCAGCTAATTACCTGCTAATTAGCTCCCCTCACACTCCAGGAACATACTCACAACCCCACTTGCCCCGCGGCTCCGCTGCGCATCTGCTCGGGTGGACGGCCTCGGCCGGCCCCTTCCGGGATGGTGCCCAGTGGTCCGCGGGCCCTCTGCACGCCACTAGAGCGATGATAGCTGTCCTTCTGTTTCTTCTTCATGACTAGCCAAGAGCTATGGCTCACTTTGATTTTCATGCTAGCTGCATTTTACATCTCCTCAACCTACCCCTCCCAAAATCCTACTCCATATTCTGGCCAGTTTGTTTACAATGTACCAACCCACACATTTAAACTATTAAGTTCCATGTCCTATTCCCCCCTGATAAAGCTCTTATGGCCCCAAAAACGGGAGCCGACAGGCTAAAATGCACGCAGCGAAGCCGGCTGCTTGAAGGTTGAAGGGACGACGACTTCGTCCGGGTTTGAACACGCGACCTTGGGCATAGAAGCTCAGCATGCTACTAACTACGCAACCGAAGCCGTCTTTGGCGAGCTCTATATCAAACTAAAATAATCACTAACGGCCTAAATGCAGTTCCGGAAAAAACAGCCTAAAATCACTTGTTTCTTTACTCGTTTTCATTTTAATACAAATCCTAGCTAAATTCCCAGAGGAGTGCGTCAGGCCTCGGCAGCCGGCACAGTTCATATCCTCGCCGCTAGATAGGGGTTTCATTCATTCCATTCCTGACCCGGTCGGAGACTGGAAGCAGGCTGTGGATTTCCATTTCCTAGCTAAATTAACTTATTTACATAATTCTTTCTTTAACCGACAGTAGTGGCTACGCTGTCTAAAGCGCAGCATTAGGTCATGGGGCCAAGCTCTCTGCTGACTCGGTAGCCGCGTGGGTTCGAGCCCCACCGTCGGCCGTCCTTGAAATGGTTTTCCGTGGTTTTCCATTTTCAACACCAGAAAAATGCTGGGACGGTACCTTCTGACAGGTCACGGCCGCTTCCTTCCACATCCTTGACCAGTTTCATTCACCATCATTCATTTCATCTCTCATTAACTCCTCTCATGAGGTTGGCGTCAGGAAGGGCGTCCGGCCGTAAAAACCATCGCCAGAAAGACTTCCATCGCATCTCATCCCCGACCCCGTTTGAAAAACGGGAATAATAAGGGGTGAGACATACATAAATAATTCTTACTTTAATGTGTCCCTTGGTTCAATACCCTCAAGAATGTTACGAATTTATGAAAAATCTTCACTTCGGAAGTAGATATAGGCCTAGGGGTTTAAGTGAAACTCTGGATTGACTCGCACTAGCACTCGTATTGGTAGAAAAGGTAAACTACTAACATAATCGACCGGAAACGGTTGGGTTTCCTGTGAACAATCACCAGTCTACCAAATGTCATCTAGCTGGCACCTCGTAGAAACATTCGTTGTGTCCTCTATGTTAGGAAGAGTGGAGAAAGAAACGAAAATGAATTACAAATGCACAAGAAATAAGATTCAGTGAAGAACTGCGTTCGATTCGGCTAAAATTCCTAGTTTATATTCCTAGAGGTTGATGGTACGTAAATTCCCAAGTCCATATCCCTTAAAGGAATAGTGCCCTTGGAAGGTCTAGACTATGCCATTAAAGGGTGTTTTCAACATTGAGTTGCTTGCCTGAAGGGGTACAACTGTGGATTTTTATCTGATAACCTGTTATTGTGAGAGCTGTATTTGTGCGAATTGATATTGCAACTTTTCAATTGGTCAACACACTGTAATCCCAGTTACTGGTACATGTGGGGACGAAAGTGAAAAAAGAATAACATGTGATTTTAAACAATATGGATTACAGAAGAGTTAAGATGACATGTTTCGCACATCAGGTGAGCGTCATCAGATCTATATATACAAAACAAAATAATTCTACAAAACACTACAAATTCCACAATGACAAGCAAAAACGATCGCTGCCCTCAAAAGAAAAAAAGTCAGTCATGTCAAAAACATAGAATTTGTGGCTCAGGCAAGGAAGCATTTCAAGACATCGAATACAGATTTAGGTATTAGGAAGTCATTTTTGAGGATTTTGCCTGGAACGTGGCACTATATGGAAGTGAAACTTGGACTAATGGTGCAGCTGAAAAGAGGAGAATTGAAGCGTTTGAAATGTGGTGTTACAGGAGAATGATGATCAGATGGGTATATAGGGTTACAAACGAAGAGGTATTATGACTAGTGGGAGAGGAGAGATGTTTCTGGCGACTGCTAATGAAAGGAAGAGATAGGTTGGTAGGACACATACTAAGAAACCCAGAAATAGCAAGCTTAGTTACGGAAGGAAGGGTCGAGGACAAGAACTGTAGGGGTAGACCAAGGTTAGAATATGTTAAACAGATTGCCTCGGATGTAGGGTGTGGTAGCTATGTGGAGATGAAACGATTAGCTCAGGACAGGGAGGCATGGAGCGTTGCATCAAACCAGTCAGAAGACTGAAGACTCAACCAACATCAGTGATAATTACTAAAGCATTAAGCACCCGATAAAAGAACGATTTATTTTAGTATCTACTGTGTTGCAACACTGAGAAATTATGATCTCATCAACAAACAGTCTACCTCCAACATCTTGTGTAGCAACTATTGCTGAACTATACTTAAGCAATAAGCCCAAACTAGAATATGAACTACACACATCAAAATATGTTTTGAATATTCTTGGCCAAGAGTCGTAGTGGTCTCAAACCCATTAGTCGTCTTGTGTGCGTGTATATCGGCCGTGTCAATGAGGATAGATCTGTGTGAGTGTGGAGACGACCCGGTGAACGTATGCACGACCAATACATGCGATACCGATACCTACAGGGAGGAGATGGTGCAATGTTATGGGGTGGCATCATGTATGGTCACCGAACCCCTCGTTACAGGGCTATTATTCTGGCTCCTGAAGTGAAAGGCTATGCTGACAATTTCGGACCAAATTTCACTTTCATGGACGATATCGCTCATCCGCACAGAGCATTGTTAATGCATTTCTTCAGGAGAATGGTATTCACAGAATGGAATGGCCTGCCTATGCTCCCGATCTCAATTGTGTATAGCAGGTGCGGACACTGCTTAATAAATAAGGCCGTCCTTACTGTGCTTCATGACAATATGCAAAACCCTTTTTGATATGTGTAATATGCATAAATGACCAATGAGTACGCTGCTAACTACAAAACGAACATGGCGCCGAGCGATGATGAAACATTTAAAAAGACTGTTCTCGCGATTTAACCATCCGATCGCAGTGAAACTGTGTACAGCAAATCAAAATACAAATTGCATTGCACAGAAGTCTAATTTAGTTAAATTGTTTACATAACCTCATGATGGCGGCTGTGCGAAATTATAAAATTAAGTTTTTATTTCTTGTGTTGTAATCATGCGATCGAAATCAACGGTTGAATAATAAACGTAGACAATAATCCTCATCTAATAGTACATAACAATATGGCCTACATATAATAGTATCCAACATGACGACCATCCGAAATATTTAGACGGTTCTCAATATCTAGTCTATTAATCTATGGCAGCAAATTCAACCTTTGTATGTGGCTATAAACAAAAATTCACCTATGGGACTTTCAATAACCTGATGAGCGCAAATCCAACATGGCGACGACGCAAAATTTAAATATTCAAATGTTTCTCGCGATTTAACATCCAAGCGCAGTGAAACTTGGTACGGTGTATGCTTATATAAATTCTAATCAACTGGCATTTAATTCAATTGATATATTTTCATAACCACAAGATGGCAGCTGAGAGAAATTTTAAAATCTCGTTTTAGCCTACTTCCGATTTTTGCAAAAAATGAAAGTTGACTTATGAGATCACTACAGGGCGAAAAAAAGTGTGTCTGTCTGTGTGTGTATATGTGTGTGTGTGAGTCTGTGTGTGTGTGTGTGTGTGTGTGTGTGTGAGTGTGTGTACTCTGAATTTCTGTCCCCCCCTATCAATTCGAACACGGTGAGCGCAAATTGAACGAAATTTGGTACAAAGGTAGCACTAGCAAAGGACACCTCAGTGTCATGTTTTATATCGCCGCCATCTTGACGGAAACGTAATGGCGGCCACACAAATGTTCAAAGCTTAAATCAAATTACGACTAACCTAATCATCCGATCTCTACCAAATTTTGCAACAACATACCTTTATGGAGGAAGCATCCTTTGACAAATCTAATAGGTCATTAGCCTAATAGTTTGCGGATGGCGGCCATCTTTGTGTCAAAATCGATTACCCCTATTAATTCGAACACGGTGAAACCCAATGGAATGAAATTTGGTACAGAGGTAGCACTAGCAAAGGGCACCTCAGTGTCATGTTTTATATCGCCGCCATCTTGACGGAAACGTAATGGTGGCCACACAAATATTCAAAGCTTAAATCAAATTACGATTAACCTAATCATCCGATCTCTACCAAATTTTGCATCAACATACCATTATGGAGGGAGCATCCTTTGACCAAACTAATAGGTCATTAGCCTAATATTTTGCGGATGGCGGCCATCTTTGTGTGAAAATCGATTCCCCCTATTAATTCGAACACGGTGAAACCGAATGGAACGAAATTTGGTACAGAGGTAGCACTAGCAAAGGCCACCTCAGTGTCATGTTTTATATCACCGCCATCTTGACGGAAACGTAATCGCGGCCACCCAAATATTAAAGGCTAAAATGTAATTACGACCAACCTAATAATCTAGTCTCTACCAAATTTTGCAACAACAAATCTTTATGTGGGAAGCATATTCTGACCAAACTGCTAGATCATCAGCCCAATAGTTTGCAGATGGTGGCCAAGTATGTGTGCAAATCGATTCCCCCTATCAATTCAAACACGGTGAAACCGAATTGAACGAAATTAGGTACAGAGGTAGCACTAGCAAAAGGCACCTCAGTGTCATGTTTTATATCGCCGCCATCTTGACAGAAACGGAATGACGGCCACCCAAATGTTAAAAGCTTAAATCAAATTTCGACCATCCTAATAATTTGATCTCTACCGGATTTTGCAACAACATGCCTTTTTGTGGAAAGCATCTTATGACTGACTACAAGGTCATCAGCCCAATAGTTTGCAAATTGCGGCCATGTATGTGTGCAAATCCATTCCCCGGATCAAATCAAACACGGTGAAACCGAATTGAATGAATTTTTTTACAGAGGTAGCACTAGGAAAGGGCACCTCATATTCATGTTTAATATCCCTATAGCACGTTGTATTTCAACAAGCTACTACAACCAACATTCAATTATACTCCTTGAAAAGGACAAAGAGTTTTAACAATACCCATGCATTAAGGAGAAAATAGGCTATATGTTCTTTACTGAACATCTTGTTTATTTCCTGTGTCCTAATCATGTGATTGAAGTTTGAATAAAACACCTACACAATAATATTCATGCAATGGTACATATCTCTAAGGCCTATATATAAACATCCAACATGGCGACCATCCGAAATATTTAGACGGTTCTCAATATCTACGAATCTATTACAGCAATCAAACTGAAATTTTGTATATACAGAAGATAGATGCAATTAATATAAGTAGGATATATTGAACCCTAAAATCCTATGCTAATATTTCAGTGTTCATATTATTCTTTTCTTTGGGCATAGATTTATGTTATTTGAAGGAAGTTCTGGTTAGCTTGAGGGAGGCTGTGATGCTCTGAGAGCCAAGCGATGTCACAATACTGGAGACGTGAAGTCTGCACAATCTATTTTTGGCTCGCATCTTGCGAACAATGAAACTGAACTAAGTCGTCATAAGCTTGAAGGCACAATACAGAAGTTTCCTTGTATAAGATAGCCAAGGTTGAATGCGCACTGGATCTTCGCGCTGATTGACGTCACAAATAGGTGTGACCACGAACATAATGCTTAAAAGGATTTGAACTTGTGACCAATGAAAGGCGAATGCTTAGGGTGGCCCGAATCTAAAAGTACCCACGCGACAGTGAATTAATAGATCCTACGATGCAATATTCTCCGCAATAGTATGGCTGTAATGTGCGAATTTTTACAAGACTTTTGATATGTGTTCAAACGTGATAGGACAATTTTATCGATTTATTGAGGAGCGGATATCCCCCTCCTAAAGATTTGAGTCATTGAATGAATACTGGGAGCCGAGCAACACGGAAAAGACTTGATTTTATGAAGCGGACGGCGAAGCCAGGCCGGGCTGTACAGCGATTACTTTTATCTTGTGCTAGTGACTAAAACTTAGTAAGTTGTGTGTCGAGCAACATATTGATTTTAGTGAGTACTTAAGTGGTTCTTACACCACAAAGTCAGGGCAAGTCAGCGATACTGCGATAGGACTCTTGTGTGAATTTAGTAGCACAAATAAGCAGTTATATTTTTGATATTAACCATTACACTTTCATTCAGCGCCAAGATGACGACCGACGGCAGAAGGAACATGGTATCATCAGCAACGACTTCAAGAGTTGAAATTATGGAAGGCTAGGTCCATAATACGGGATGATGACGAGGTCAATTCCATGGCATCGGACTAGACGCAGATGTGTTGAGTAAAAATTTGAATTAATTCATTTTGATGGGTAAAAAAAATCGCGTATAACTGGAAAATTGTATATTTTGTAAATAACTTTGTTTTGTGTGCGAATATGTAGATTCTGCCGGCATGATATTTTAAATAGCGATACGTGACAATTTTGCTGATTCTTTTTGCATTTAATATTCTATTGGCATTTGCTGATGTTGATCTGTTATGATTAGAGTACAAGTTCTTCAAGTTGTTGTGTACTTGAAAAGCCTAGTACTTATGAGGTTAATTATCACGGAAACGTGTAGATAAGCGGTGACAAGTGGGACTTGATAATATTAATGTCAGGTCTGGTTTGGGAATTCTGATATTTACGATCGTTATGCAAACGCAGTGATTTTGTACTTTGTAATTTAAGCAACAGTAGTTGCACGGGAGGAATTTCTACCTCACCGTATTTTGATGTTTTATTGCTTCAGTTCTGATCTGTGGTACCAGTTGGGTCTTTTTGACAAGCTATATTATGTGTGTGTGCTACGGTGTGATTCTACATGAGAGCTGGCGGGGACGTGATATCCAGTGCCGTTGCTAATATATTTCAGGGTACGTGACCTATGGGGCGTATTTGCTGAGATTGAATCTTGATATCCCAGGTAGGGATTTTGTGTTTTTAAGAACGATGAATTTATTATGTCGCGATTACAGGAGCTGCGAGACTTCTACGAGGATTCAGGCTTTGGGCTTGAATATTATATTGCACACACATGGCACCGACTCAGCGCTTGTTTGACCTTGGACCCAGAATTGGAATATTCATTATGCATCCGGCATTGTGCTGAGATATTAGGCCCATAAATTGTATAAATGTCTTGCTTAACGATGCGTAAATACTTTTATTGAATTAAGGGATTAGATGCCCACGCCGCTTTGTCTAAAGATTTTTCGTCGTATTAATCGGAGTGTTTTTGTGCTTGTCCATTTGGCATTGCATTTCATGTCATTTATTGCTGTAAGCATTCTTGTTGTGTGACCGGCGTCGGCCGTGTGAATTTAATGTAATTATCGGGACGCATTCGGCGGTTCTTTCTGTTTTGCCTTGTCACGTAGCGCTCTGATTTGAGTAAATGGCATAAGACCTGCTCACAGGCCGCTTGTAATCTGTAAATATCAATTCGTGATACTATGTGTTTATTTTATAAAAGGGTTAGTGCATGCCGGCATAGATATTAATTTGTTTTACCTTTCTAATACTTTCCAGTAGTGACGTGATTAATTTTCCCACAGACAGGAGTTCACGGCCCAGTCGTATGTAGCGCATGGAAGTGAATTCCGGTCTAAATACTCAACTAATCAAAGTGTAGTTCAAAAAAAACGTATAGCGCGGCACATAATATTGTATTTTATTTCAGGTATTTTTATTTTGTTTGATCATTTTGTAAAATTTTGTATCGTGATGTGTTAGATCACGTGGGTTTAAGGCTGTCTAAGCCAAGTGTTTAGATAATTCTATTTAAACTGACATGCAGATCAGTTATTCATTTTTATTAGCTGTTGTGGTGAGTGGCAATTTTGTCAACACGGGCAAATGGAGCTTCCGTCTCTCAGCTGACGTTGGCAGATCGCCAGTCCTCATACTCGCTAAGTGGGTTGATGAACTCCCAGCTGTTACTCATAACAGAAGGTAGGGTTATCAGCACACGCAAGGGAGGATATATTTGTTCTATGGCTGATTCAGTATTAAATTGTATTTTGTTTTAACCTGTCATTTTAATTATTCATAACTTTAGAACCTTATGGACCCTGGAAACTTTATGAGAGGCATGTTCTATAAACCAATTAGTGACCGATCATGACCCCGCAGTTTTCTCGTGTAATGTCATCTCTTCCAAAGGGCACAATATGAAAGTAGGTTGTATAGTTTTTCAGGAACTAGTTGTTTATTAATTTATTCATACACCCAAGTGCACGGGGCTGAATTACCACGATGTCAAACCCTAAAATTGGCAACCACAACAACAACAACAACAACAACAGCAGCAACAACTGCCTTATCCACAGTAATTGTGAAGTTTCAGCCAAAAATTGTAATTTTTTTCAGGAAGCTTACCCTCCACTCTTTTATATTACAGACAAGTAGACTTTATAAATATTAATGACAGTATTTTCATTAGTGTCATCCACAGAAGTTGATGAAATTCCTTCCCTATCGCTACAAATTCATTACTTGGTTTGAGTTACTCATATAGAACTCCCTCACCTTCCAAACAAATTGGCTGGTTTTCTTTTGCTTTGAAGTAACCCCCTGCCATATTATTGTAGCATGGAGAAACATGTTAATAACGCAAATATTTTCCCCCTTCGACTTACTTCCACAAAGCTCCCACGTGAAGTTATTTATTTTCCTCCTCCTACCCCCCCCCCCCTTTTCCCCCCTCCATCGACGTCTCTCTTATACGAATACACTATTCTCCCACCCAGGTCTCCGACTGGTTCAGACCCTCGACTCCCTACATACCTGAGAGTTCAAAAACACTTTTCCTGCCTTGTTCAAATCTCCTTTTACTTTGCAACAAGTGATAGTCTTGGGTTGGGATATTTTACGTTTTCCTTAAGGGGGAAATTTTCTTCTTCATCAACATCATCGTCATCATCATTTCCTTTATCTTACGTCCTTCGTCTTCTTCCTTTTGGTCATTATCATTTTATTCATCTATTACTTCTGAACCACCCCCCGTCCTCTCTTTTCCCTCCAGGGGTTCACGACTAGTCAAACGTGGGTTGGTGATGAACACGGGACCCCAGCTGAGTCCGGCATTGCTTCCTCTTACTTGTGCCGGACTCCTCTCCGTCTCCATTCTTGTCACCCTCCTTTGGTCAAATCTTGTTCTCTTCCGACCCCGACGATGTTAGGGCATCTGAGGCCTAAAGAGTATTTCACCTTTCCGTCTTAATTGACCCTTGTCTTATCTTTCCTGATCCCTCATTCTTCGAGGGGCCAACCTCTTGTTTTTCATTACTTAATATTTCCTGCCTTCTTATCAAGACCCTAAAGAAGACAGGGTGTGTGTAGGCCCACCAATTATGGTGCACCTTGGATAGTACTACACCTTCAAGGGCTCACAGCTGGTGATTTCAAGAATTGGCAACCCAGAGGGATTCCAGAGCAGGGCTAGACCCTCTCCTATTTCCCTTTTCTATCTGCCTTCCATGGCTCTCCTTTCTTCCAAGTCCCTTAATTCTCATTCTTCGAAGGTTGAGGGCATTTCCTTTCCTCCTGTCTTCTATTTTTCTTATTCCACTTTTTGTTTACTATTTCCTCCTCTAGTTCGTAAGTCAGTAGTAAGTATTAGTTCAAGTTCCCCTATCATTTTTACTATCATCCAAATCATTAGGAGCCGATAACACAGATGTTAGGCCCTTAAAACAACAATTATCATCATCTCATCTTCAGGCTGAGTGGCGCAGTGGCAACGTTCTTGCTCGATGTGCCTTAGGATACAAGTTCGAATACCGGGGCAGTCAGTTGGGTTTTGAGGGTGCTTAAATATGATAGACCATCAACAGTAGAATTACTGGTACATTGGAGATCTAATGATAGCTTTGAAGTCATTTATCAGTGTTGCCCTAATAACATTATTAGCTTTAGTCGGCCAGCACAAAAATCATTCCAATTACTGAAATATGTGAAAAAGACTGAAATAAATTGCATGTGATTAAGATTTATACAGAACATATATTGTTGCGGGTTATAAAAGAAAAGAAGAAGAACCAGAAGTTCCGTGACGAACTAAAGAGCCTACTTTTCTTCAAATTTAAGATTCATGCCAATGATTAATCTATATGGACTTATCCAGAACTAGCAGAAGTACCCATTCTTCGAACGGTCTTCGGTATTAATAACCAGACGTAATCAATTGAGCTACTGTTGCAATGGTTAGAGACTTGGAACCTGTTTATCGACAAAGAAAAGTGATTAGTTAAAATATGCTCTGAAACTAAATTTACCTAACGTGTACTTCCGGACGTGAAAAAAAATGAAAACCTCGTAGACGAAACGCAATACACGTCAAATAAAACTGACCTTCACTTTTGTGTCAAGTCCCCATCCAGAGGAAGACCCCTTTAATAAATTATAAAGGCTTGTGGTGCATGAAAATTCAGGGTTTTTAGACTCCTAAGGCCCGAATTCCTAAAAGAAAAAAAGAAAAAAAAACCTACTGTATTTCAATTCAGGAATTTTTGAAAATAATGTTTCTGTTTGGAGAAATAATAGACCTTCTGTACGACATAACGCACATTTAAGTCGTGTGAAAAAAATCTAGGGTACCCCTTGAACCCCTTAAACGCAGTGATGAATTTTACAGTTTTAGTTGATTCCGTAATAACCTTATAGCCATTTGCAAACTTTCACAGAAATTTAATAAATGGAGTGGCTTTACTTCTTGCAGAAATAGATGGAAAGTTGGATGTCACCTTTTCAGATATTGTTGTCATGGTTACTGGCTTGCATTCCTTCATTAGTTTATTAAATGAAATTAGTTTTCTGAGAATATCTCAGAAACTGTTGGTTTTAGAGCCTTAAAATGTACTTTTCGGGGACCCTTTACTGCTATTTAGGGGCACCGAGTTTTGTTTCTGACACCAAGGGGCTGAAAATAAGCTTTGTCTCGTCGTTGTAGGCCGTAGTATAATAATAATAATATGAAAATATATGGATAGGGATATAATAGACCTTCTGTACCACATCCGCACGTGTAAATCGCGTGAAAAAAATCTAGAGTACACCTTGAACACCTTAAGCGCATTATATGACATTGATGAATTTTACAGCTTAATTTGGTTCCGTTATAACCTTATAGCCGTTTGCAAACTATCTCAGTAATGTAATAAATGGAATTGTACTTCGTCTTACAGCAATAGATTGACCTGTGAGATTCCGTTGCCATGGTAACCGGCTTGCATTCTTTCGTTATTGTATTAAATGAAATTAGTTTTCTGTAAATATCTCAAAAACTGTTGGTTTTAGGGCCTTAAAATGTAGTTTCGTTTCTCACATTGAGGGGCTGAAAATGAGCTTTGACTCGCCCGTCTACGCCTATTTCAGCAAGTGTTTTAAGGGGGTAGCCCCCCTTTTATTGGAGCTACAGAGAAGAGTTACATCAATGATTAGTGTCGTGCCTCTGAAGGATATCTGTACCAAATTTTACGTTGATCCACCCAGCCGTTCTCGAGTTATATGAGAACATACTTGTCCACAGACAGACAGACAGACAGACATACAGACAGACAGACAAAAAATTTATTTTCGCGCGCATCCGTCATAAAACAGTCTGAAACGCGTAAATAACGCAAATTTCCGTAGAAATTCAGAAAAAAAACAGACAAACTTTCATTCTTATATATAGAGAGATAGAGATAATAATTATAATAATAATATGAAAATATATGGATAGGGATATAATAGACCTTCCGTACCACATCCGCACGAGTAAATCGCGTGAAAAAAAATCTGGAGTACACCTTGACCCCCTTAAGCGCATTATATGACATTGATGAATTTTACAGCTTAATTTGGTTCCGTTATAACCTTATAGCCGTTTGCAAACTATCTCAGTAATGTAATAAATGGAATTGTATTTCGTCTTACAGCAATAGATTGACCTGTGGGATTCCGTTGCCATGGTAAACGGCTTGCATTCTTTCGTTATTGTAGTAAATGAAATTAGTTTTCTGTAAATATCTCAAAACCTGTTGGTTTTAGGGCCTTAAAATGTAGTAAAGGGCCCCCGAGTTTCGTTTCTCACATTGAGGGGCTGAAAATGAGCTTTGACTCGCCCGTCTACGCCTATTTCAGCAAGTGTTTTAAGGGGGTAGCCCCCCTTTTATTGGAGCTACAGAGAAGAGTTACATCAATGATTAGTGTCGTGCCTCTGAAGGATATCTGTACCAAATTTTACGTTGATCCACCCAGCCGTTCTCGAGTTATAAGGGAACATACTTGTCCACAGACAGACAGACAGACATACAGACAGACAGACAGACAGACAGACAAAAATTTATTTTCGCGCGCATCCGTCATAAAACAGTCTGAAACGCGTAAATAACGCAAATTTCCGTAGAAATTCAGAAAAAAAACAGACAAACTTTCATTCTTATATATAGAGAGATAGAGATAATAATTATAATAATAATATGAAAATATATGGATAGGGATATAATAGACCTTCCGTACCACATCCGCACGAGTAAATCGCGTGAAAAAAAATCTGGAGTACACCTTGACCCCCTTAAGCGCATTATATGACATTGATGAATTTTACAGCTTAATTTGGTTCCGTTATAACCTTATAGCCGTTTGCAAACTATCTCAGTAATGTAATAAATGGAATTGTATTTCGTCTTACAGCAATAGATTGACCTGTGGGATTCCGTTGCCATGGTAAACGGCTTGCATTCTTTCGTTATTGTAGTAAATGAAATTAGTTTTCTGTAAATATCTCAAAACCTGTTGGTTTTAGGGCCTTAAAATGTAGTAAAGGGCCCCCGAGTTTCGTTTCTCACATTGAGGGGCTGAAAATGAGCTTTGACTCGCCCGTCTACGCCTATTTCAGCAAGTGTTTTAAGGGGGTAGCCCCCCTTTTATTGGAGCTACAGAGAAGAGTTACATCAATGATTAGTGTCGTGCCTCTGAAGGATATCTGTACCAAATTTTACGTTGATCCACCCAGCCGTTCTCGAGTTATAAGGGAACATACTTGTCCACAGACAGACAGACAGACATACAGACAGACAGACAGACAGACAGACAAAAATTTATTTTCGCGCGCATCCGTCATAAAACAGTCTGAAACGCGTAAATAACGCAAATTTCCGTAGAAATTCAGAAAAAACAGACAAACTTTCATTCTTATATATATAGAGAAGAGACTATCAGAAGTACCCGTTCTTCGAACGGTCTTTGGTATGAATAACCAGACGTTATCAATTCAGCTACTGTTGCAATGGTTAACGGTTTGTCATTCCTTCAAAAGTTTTAACAGAACGAAGTTAGTTTTCTGGGAATATCACACACACTGTTAATTTAGGGGCCTTAAAATATGGTTTTCGGAGACCCTTTATAGTCCCCAGAATTTTGTGTCTCACATTGAGAAGCGCAACATATGCTTTGGTCGTCCTTCTAGAATAATTTTTATATTTCGCCTATTTTAGCATGTATTTTGAAACTTTATTTCCCTATACACACCCTTCTATGAGAAGTACAGTGAAGAGTTATATAAATGATTAGTGTATTGACCCTCATGGATACCTACCTAATTTTACGATGCTCCAAGCATCCGAACACGAGTTATAGGTGTACATAAAGATACACAGAAATACAGACACACAAATCCACGTTTTGCTTGCATCCGTCAAAAAACAAACCGAAACGCGTAAAAGAAACAAAATTGAGACTTGAATAAACAAACAATCATATGTTTATAGATAGGTGTATTTATGCAGGAGCAAAGGCAGCTAGTGGCCATGAGGCAAACTAACTCTATTGACTACAACGTATCACCCAGATGTCCAAATATGGATATATCAACCACACAGTATCAAACAAATTCAAGGGGCAGATGACCTCGTAGTTCCACCCTTTAAAACAACAATAACTAACTAACTCAAATAAAATCATCCTTACGATGTACCCGTTTGTTGACAAAAAGAATGATTAGTTAAAATGTGCTCTCAAACTAAATTCACCTAACGTGTACTACCTGACGTGAAAATAAAATTGAATACCTCAAATTCCTAAAAAGCCGCAAAAATACTATTTCAATTCAGGAATTTTTGAAAATAATATTGCTGTTTGGAGATATAATAGACCTTCTGTACAACATATCGCACGTGTATGTCGGGTGAAAGAATTCTGGAGTGCCCCTTGACCCCCTTAAGCGCATTGACGAATTGTACAGTCTTAGTTGGTTCCGTGATAACCTTATAGCCATTTGCAAACGTTCACAGAAATGTAATAAATGGAGTTGTATTGCTTCTTACAGAATGAGATGGAAAGTTGGATGTCATCTCTTGAGATACTGTTGTCATGGTTACCGGCTTATATTCCTTGATTAGTTTCTTAAATGAAATTAGTTTTCAGGGATTATCTCAGAAACTGTGGGTTATAGAGCCTTAAAATTTAGTTTTCGGGGACACTTTAGGGCCCCCGTGTTTTTTTTTCCGACACAGAGGGGCTAAAATTGAGCTTTGTCTCGTCATTGTGTGCCATTATATAATAATAATAATAATAATAATAATAATAATAATAATATTAATAATAATAATAATAACCTTCCGTACCACACCCACACGTGTAAATCACGTGAAAAAATTCTAGACTACCTCTTGACCCCCTTAAGCGCAGTATACTGTATGTATTGATGCATTTTACACCGTAATTTTGTTCCGTGATAACCGTATAGCCGTTTACAAACTTTCACAGTAATGTAATAATTGGAATTGTATTGCGTCTAACAATGACCTGTGAGATTCTGTTGCCATAGTTACCGGGTTGCATACTTTCTTTATTTTATTAAATCAAATTAGTTTTCTGGGAATAACTCAAAAAACTATTGGTTTTAGGGCCTTAAAATGTGGTTTTCGGGGCCCTTTGGGCCTCCGAGGTTTGTTTCTGATATTGAGGGGCTGAAAATGAGCTTTGTCTGGCCCTTCTACACCTATTTCAGCATGCATTTTAAGGGGGTATGCCCCTCATATGAGAGGTACGGAGAAGAGTTACATCAATGATTAGTGTCGTGCCTCTGAAGGATATCTGTACCAAATTTTACGTTGATCCACCCAGCTGTTCTCGAGTTATAAGGGAACATACTTGTCCACAGACAAACAGACAGACAGACATACAGACAGACAGACAAAAAATTATTTTCGCGCGCATCCGTCATAAAACAGTCTGAAACGCGTAAATAACGCAAATTTCCGTAGAAATTCAGAAAAAACAGACAAACTTTCATTCTTATAATTATATAGAGAGATAATACCTGGCATAATGTAGCTTAATAGAGCACTACAGTTGGCAGTCCTGAGTACTGATATCGCGTCAGGAGTTGGCAGTCGGGTTTGAACTGCATGGGTCTTCCCGCTCACTGCGTATCGCGCATTCCAAAAACATTCACTCAGCACATTCCTTCTTTCGGTGGCTGAGTGTAGCCTGCTGCAATGACAACCATTGGCATGCGGCAAGCCGATATATTTAACTTAGGAATATGCGGGCCGCGCATGCGTACTGCAAGACCCCCCGCACCCCGTCACAACGTGTTCAACTGCCATCTCCTGCCGCGATGACAGTATATTGTCCGTTCCATCTCTTAAGGTACAGAATACAAAATGTGGTTAAGTCCAATCGATAGCATGGATGTTACATGCAGTTAGACATTGGACCTATCAGCGCGAGTAAAATCATGTTGGCAACAATGTCATGCACGTGTTGGTCAGAAATAATCTGAAATATTATGATGTATTGTTGTGCCGATTTTAGATGAAATACATTTATTAGTATAGAAATTACTGGCACTTTAAAATTACACTTATCAGCAGTCTTAGAATCATGTTGGCAGCACTGACGTATATTAGTTACTCTAAATTAATCTTGAATGTCAGGTACTATACGTGTGCAAAATTTAAAAGCTGTTGGCTTGCATACTTTCTGATATATTCGTATTTTGATAAAGAAAATAGAGAGAGCATTTATTAACAGTTGGCAGCCCTGGTGGCTCTTAAGAATACACTTAGTCATATCTGTTTATGTACACATAGTACATACGAAATTTGTTAGTTAGTTAGTTAGTTATTGTTGTTTTAAGGGGCGGAACTACGAGGTCATCTGCCCCTATACGAAATTTGGTTGAACTCCATTTGTTAGTATAGAAGTTACATGCATTTAAATGTTGGACCTATCAGCAGGCTTAGAATCATTTTGGCAACACTGTCATGTATGGCCTCCTGGAAATTAAACTGACAAATTATGATCTATATGTGTGCCAGTTTTGGAATAGTTCTTATGCATACCTTCCAAGGTATCCAACATGGAGCTCAAATTTCAATTGCGGTCATTCAGCAGTTGGTAGCACTGACATCATTTTCAAGTATGGCATTGCGATGTCCCGGTATAAATATTTACTCATACCAAATTTGGTTCCAATTGCTACGTCCGTTTAGGAGTTGATAGTGGGGGGGGGGGGGGGGGCACACACACAGAGACAGACATACAGAAGGACAGACATTCAGACAGACATTTTCCCGGATCGATCTCATAAGTCTACTTTTTCGTCATTTTTGCAAAATGTGAAAAGTAGGCTAAAAATAAGGGATGACATGTTTCGTTCGTAAAGCGAGCATCATCAGATCCAATTATGCAAGGCAAATAGCTCTACAAAACACTACCAAACCTACAGAGGCTGGCGTTTTCGTTACTTGAATAAGTTACTGTTAAAAGTAGAAGCGATATAGTTACCGAATTTAATTAATAACGACATTAATAATACCTCTTTACCGCAGAAGTAACGGTTACTAACAACAGCGTTATAAGTAATTGAAACAAATAGCAGCGTTACAAGTAACAGTATTAATGACAGCGTTCTAAGCAATAATAACATCGTATGGCTTCGGAGGCCGGGCGCAAGCTTTGTTATTTGACACCCAGAGGGTAGCTTGCATGTCGAATTTCGTTATTCCTTGACTATGAAAAGTCAAGGAGGTTAGATGTTAGATATCTAAGCTCCTTGAACACTATAGTGCTTTCTAGTAGAGAAATGAGGAACTTTGTGTTGGCGGAAACTCCCGAGATTAATTTTGCCATTATGAACTCGGCCTACTGAATTCAAATGGGTTCTTTGATATGCCAAAATCGTATGACATGCGTGCCGTATTTTTGCCGCCTTTCAAAAATCACTTACCACGGCCAGGAGCGAACCTGCAATCTTGGGGTTAGTAGACCGACACGCTATCCACTCACCCACCGTGGCAAGCTAGCGTTATAAGTAACCTTAATATATAACAGAATTTCAAGTAATGGTTACAAATAATGGTGTTAGAAGTAACTGGTATTAATAACAGCGTTACAAGCAACTGTTACAAATAACGGCGTTAGAAGTAACGGTTATTAATAACAGCGTTACAAGCAACTGTTACAAATAACGGCGTTGGAAATAACGGTTATTAATAACAGCGTTACAAGCAACTGTTAAAAATAACGGCGTTATAAGTAACGGTTATTAATAACAGCGTTACAAGCAACTATTACAAATAATGGCGTTAGAAGTAACGGTTGTTAACAACAGCGTTACAAGTCACTGTTACAAATAACGGCGTTAGAAGTAACGGTTATTAATATCAGCATTATAAGTAACTGTTAAAAATAACGGCGTTAGAAGTAACGTTTATTAATAACAGCGTTCCAAGTAGCTGTTTCAAATAACGCGTTGCTCCCTAACCCTGAGTTTTATTAGTTATATTTGAACAATAATTTGAAGGACCTAACCCTTGGTTTCTAGCTATGTCCTTGTCTACAGAGAGAACTGTGCGCCTCTTGCAAGCTTCCAACTTCCCCCGCGAGGAGTGCTGGCGTTGCGTCACTTACATCCTCTTAAATCACTTGAAATAAATTAAAAGCTGAGCCTATCCTTCGAATCGATGGAAAAATAACATCGTTAAAGAAAGATGAAATGGAAACCGATGTGGATTTGTCTTTAAAAAAGTGGAATGTAGAAAAACAATAAAACTTGCAAAGTTCTTGCATCAGCTCTTAAGCCTTGGACTCACTGCCTTCAAACTTTTTTAATACATTACATTAAAAGTATGAAGCCTGATCTCATTGACCTGTTCGAAACTTCTGTAAGAAAAGAGATTAATAGAGAATATTAGACCACTCTTTATCCAATCGGGAACATTCTAATTACCGTACATCAAGTTTCTCCAGAAACATGATAATTACCTAATTCTGAAACTATCTAAACATGTGAAAAGCTCAACATTCATTCATGTAGCCTATTCCTTTTCATTTGAGAATCTTTTGCCTTTCAGTGTCCAGTTTAGTTTACAAGCTCCCCCAGGGGCTCACACCTAGTGGGACGTGGGTTGGCGACCACGGGGCCCCCGCTGAGTCCGGCATTGCTTCCACTTACTTGTGCAGGTCTCCTCTCTGCCTTCTTTCCTGTCGACCTCACTTGGTCAACTCTTGTTCTCTTTTGACCCCGACGGTATTAGGGCATCCGAGGCCTAGGGAGTCTCTTCCTTTCCCGCCTTAATTTGCCCTTGTCTCATCTTTTCTGATACCCTCCTTCTGCGAGGGGTCAGCCTTCTCTTTCTTTTCATGTTCTCTCCTGCCTTCTGCTCAAGGCCCTCAAGGAGGCAGGGTGTATGTAGCCCCATCACCTCTGGTGCACCCTGGATAATGCTACACCCTCAGGGGCTCACGGCCGGTGAGTTCGGGAGTTGGCGACCCCGAGGGATTCCTGAGCTGGGTCCGGTTTCCCCCTTTTGTCCATTACCTGTGGGGCGGACCCTCTCCTCTTTCACTTTCCTATCTGCCTTTCATGGCTCTCCTTCCTTCCAAGTCCCTCAATCCGCATTCTTCGAGGGTTGAGGCATTTGTTTTCCTCCTGTCCGTTATTTGCCTTATTCTCCTTTTGTTTTCCATTTCTTCTTCTAGTATATAAGTTAGTAGGTTGTTTTAGTTATAGTTTACATTTCATTATCATCTTCACGATCACCCAAACCATTAGGGGCCGATAACCTAGATGTTAGGCCCCTTAAAACAACAATTATCATCATCATCATCATCAGTTTGCAAGCCTTTGTTTGCGAAAGAGTTGCCTTCATGACCCCCTACTAGGAGTTACCATTGCAGCTTTTCTGCTTCCACACCTCGCACTTTAAAATCGTTCAAAACTGAATCTAATCATCTCCTAGGTCTACCTCTGCTCCTATTACCCTCTACGCCCCAGGGGCTAACATCTAGTGGGACGTGGGTTGGCAACCACGGGGGCCCAGCTGAGTTTGGCATTACTACCACTTACTTGTGACTGGCTCCTCTCTGTCATCATTCCTATCGACCTCCCTTGGTCAACTCTTGTTCTTTTCTGACCCCGACGGTATTAGGGTATCCGAGGCCTAGGGAGTCTCTCACTTTCCCGCCTAAATGGGCCCTTGTCTCATCTTTCCTGATCCCTCATTCTTCGAGGGGTTAGACTTCTTGTTTGATTTTCATTGTATCTCCTGCCTTCTGCTCAAGGCCCTTAAGGAGGCAGGGTGTATGTAGTCCCAACACTTCTGGTGCACCCTCAATGGTGCTACACCCTCAGGGGCTCACGCCTGGTGGGTTCGGGAGTTGGCAACCCCGAGGGATTCCTGAGATGGGTCCAGTTTCCGACCCTTTTTCCATTGTTCCTGGGGAAGAACCTCTCCTCTTTCCCTTTCCTATCTGCCTTTCCTGGCTCTCCTTGTCCCTCAAACCACATTCTTCGAGGGTTGAGAGCATTTCTTTTCCTCCTGATCTGTATTTGCCTTATTCTCCTTTTGTATTCCATTCCTTCTTCTGGTATGTAAGTGTGTAGGCAGTTTGATATATACTGTAGTTTTCTTTACATACTCATGCTTCACTATCACCCAAACTATCAGGGGCTGATAATCTAGACATTTGCCCCTTAAAATAGCAATTATCATCATTATCAGATATATGTTCGTTGTCTATTATTTGAGAGTAAGTAATTTAAATGTTTCGGGGGATTCAAACCCGGCCGAAGTCGTCAGATTTCTTAAGAATGTTAAAAATCCCTCAGTATGCCTTCCTTCGGAGGGGAAGTAAAGCCGGAGGACCATGTCATAGATTAATGGCATGTTAAAAACACGTGTGAAGCTAAATTATATATAGTTGGTCGTTGACGGGGGCGTTTGGCGGCAAAAGTAGGAACTACTTGGAAAAATGGAATGTCTGCAGTCCTTACCTGAATTAAAACAGATACACACACTAATTCAGTCATCACAATTAACACCGGTTATCAAACAGATTCTACAGACACCCAAAGTACACGGGGCTACATGACCGCGTTGTCGCAGCCCCTAAACTAAGCAACCATCCAACCATCATTCAAGTGTTGCTAACCGTTAACACTGCTGTTCAACAATGAAATTTTTACTTAAACAAAAATACCCAATCTTTATAGATTGTGATACGCTGAATTCGAAAATGACAATAATTTTCCTTGTTTAGCTACCATTTTCGTGCTATATGAAGTGTGTTACGTCCTAATTTCTGTTTAGCTCTCGTTGTTTCTTATTTCAGGAATACCAATGAATGCTTGTCTTCCGTAGTGCTCCATTGTGTATTGAATCAAAACAGTTCCTCTTTGTATTGTGATTTTAACGTGAGTTTGTGAGTTACTGTGTGGAATCAAAACGTCTGTTATAATACCCTGCAGATGTGGTAATAACTAGAGCCCTGCGCGGATAAGCAAAACGTTATCCGCATCCGCACGACTGTTACCCCCATCCGCCCCACTTCTGCGCGACTGTTATCCGCATCCTCCCCGCAACCGCGCGACTGTTATCTGCATCCGCCCCGCTTCTGCGCGACTGTTATCCGCATCCTCCCCGCAACCGCGCGACTGTTATCTGCATCCGCCCCGCTTCTGCACGACTGTTATCCGCATCCTCCCCGCAACCGCGCGACTGTTACCCACATCCGCCCCGCTTCTGCACGACTGTTATCCACATCCGCCCCGCATCCGCACGACTGTTACCCACATCCGCCCCGCTTCTGCACGACTGTTACCCACATCCGCCCCGCTTCTGCACGACTGTTACCCACATCCGCCCCGCTTCTGCACGACTGTTACCCACATCCGCCCCGCTTCTGCACGACTGTTACCCACATCCGCCCCGCTTCTGCACGACTGTTATCCGCATCCGCCCCGCTTCTGCACGACTGTTATCCGCATCCGCCCCGCATCCGCACGACTGTTACCCGCATCCGCCCCGCTTCTGCACGACTGTTATCCACATCCGCCCCGCTTCTGCACGACTGTTACCCACATCCGCCCCGCTTCTGCACGACTGTTACCCACATCCGCCCCGCTTCTGCACGACTGTTATCCGCATCCGCCCCGCTTCTGCACGACTGTTATCCGCATCCGCCCCGCATCCGCACGACTGTTACCCGCATCCGCCCCGCTTCTGCACGACTGTTATCCGCATCCTCCCCGCAACCGCACGACTGTTACCCGCATCCGCCCCGCTTCTGCACGACTGTTATCCGCATCCGCCCCGCAACCGCACGACTGTTACCCGCATCCGCCCCGCTTCTGCACGACTGTTATCCGCATCCGCCCCGCAACCGCACGACTGTTACCCACATCCGCCCCGCAACCGCGCGACTGTTACCCACATCCGCCCCGCTTCTGCACGACTGTTATCCACATCCGCCCCGCTTCTGCACGACTGTTACCCGCATCCGCCCCGCTTCTGCACGACTGTTATCCGCATCCGCCCCGCAACCGCACGACTGTTACCCGCATCCGCCCCGCTTCTGCACGACTGTTATCCGCATCCGCCCCGCAACCGCACGACTGTTATCCGCATCCTCCCCGCAACCGCGCGACTGTTACCCACATCCGCCCCGCTTCTGCACGACTGTTATCCACATCCGCCCCGCATCCGCACGACTGTTACCCACATCCGCCCCGCTTCTGCACGACTGTTACCCACATCCGCCCCGCTTCTGCACGACTGTTACCCGCATCCGCCCCGCTTCTGCACGACTGTTATCCGCATCCTCCCCGCAACCGCACGACTGTTACCCGCATCCGCCCCGCTTCTGCACGACTGTTATCCGCATCCTCCCCGCAACCGCACGACTGTTACCCGCATCCGCCCCGCTTCTGCACGACTGTTATCCGCATCCGCCCCGCAACCGCACGACTGTTACCCGCATCCGCCCCGCTTCTGCACGACTGTTATTCGCATCCGCCCCGCAACCGCACGACTGTTACCCACATCCGCCCCGCTTCTGCACGACTGTTATCCGCATCCTCCCCGCAACCGCGCGACTGTTATCCGCATCCGCCCCGCAACCGCACGACTTTTATCCGTATCCGCACGTTTGTTATCCAAATCCACTGACATTGCGATAATATTTTGAATTTATTAGATAAAGTATTAAAGCAACACCTTTAGACATTTGAGAGAAATTCGTTCCCCTAGGCTTTGAATCGCAAGGCAATATTGACCGAGTTTGGTCCCTCTGAGTAACGCCAAATGAAACAGCAGGCGGATAATTATAACACTTACTTAATCGTTGGATATACCAACGCAGGCAAGCTCAGGTATAAAGGACATACATTTTGGCAAAGACGCACATCTTAGCAAAAACTAATATTATTAAGAAAGAATCCCGTTCAACATTGTATTCTAAAAACTATCCGTAAATTTACTCCGAACATTATCCGTGGCATATCCGCTATCCGCACAGTCATGCAAACTATATCCGCATGGCGAAAAATGTTGCAGATATCCGCGGGTTTATCCGCATCCGCGCAGGCTTTAGTAATAACCCCAACAAATTTTGTCCCATTATAATCTGTGAAGAAAACAAAAGTTTCAATAACATACAAACTTGAGCTAAACTAGATTTGTAATTGTCACTTGCAAATTCAGCACACTCTAATCCATATAAATCAACTATTTTTGTCTAAGAAACAACCAAAAATATAAAATGTGTGTTCGAGTGTAATTATAGATTGTACCAACTTAACAGTTCCTCTTGAAAATCCTGCAAACGTCTCGCCAAATTTTGACCAAAATTTGTATGATGTATCATCCAATGTATCTATACAACCAGACTTCCAACTTATGATGGTATCGTGACTGAGATTTATGGCTAATCATTCACTTCTGCGAAGGATATAATAAATGCATCGAAAGTTTGCATTCTTACACCAAGTAATGAACACTGTAATGAAATCAATGAAGTCATTGAACTTATAACCGGTAGTTCAAAAATATACACCAGCGTTAACGAATAATGTAGATGAATGTCAGCTACTTCAGTTTCCAACGGAATTCTTGATAAGTCTTTAGGTCGTTCAAGCATCGCCAAGCGTTTGTATAAGTGGGAAACAGTAGCAAAATTATGTGTGGGATTTAAAAGAATTGCTACCTCTAAACAATCGTGAGCCTGATCCTCTCCTGCTGATATTACTACATTGGAGTTAATCTCTTCTTCTTCCGGGACTTTAGAAGATGTAACAAAGAGAATATCGTTCAGGAATACCTGGCAGTAGCAGCTGTTGAGGCATTTAGCTCGCTCCATTCCCTTGAAGTGGAATCTTTGCTGCTCGGCACAGCTTGTTCATTGGCAGCCTATAATTAGAAATTAATGAGGCCTAATATTCCCGATAAGTAATTTCTTAGAGAGAAATCATAAGTAATAATTGAATTAAGGTAATGAGGAGAAAGAAGGACCCAGTGATTCTATAGGAAACAACTAAGTTTGCTTCGTAGCGTGTCAAGAGCTGTGTTATTAGCTGGACCATCGTGTGGTGTTGTGACTAACATTATGAGCTACCACCCAGGAGATCAGGATTCGATTCCGGGCTCTGCCAGGAAATTTATTCTGGTCTGAGAGCTGGAATGGGGCCCACTCAGTCACGTGAGGCACAACTGAGAAGAGATGGGTTCGATTCCAATCTCAGCCATCCTGGAAATGATTTTCCATGGATACCCACTTCTACTCGATGTAAGAACCGGGATGGTTCTTGACGTAAGGGTATGGACGATTCCTTCCCAATCCTCATCTGAATTACAAATTCACACACTACTACAGACACTCTAATAATACAGGATATCAGACAAATTATACACACAAGTACACTGGGATAAATGACTACGATAAAAACATCAACAATTGTTATTATATGGCACCTCTTGAGGTTCTGGGTATGGTCCTTTCTTCTTACTCTTCTCCTTTCGTTTTACCTAGCCGGCTCCGGGGTGTTGGTGTAGTGCGCCTGCCTCCCAAACGGAGGCCCCTGGTTCGATTCCCGGCTCCGTCAGGGATTTTAGAAACTGACCTGAGGGTTGGAAAGGGGCGCACTCAGCCTCGTGAGGACAATTGAGTTGCTGTCTGACAGTGAGACAGCTTCCCGATCACGAAAACCAAGATTAACGGCCAAGGGTACCCGATGTGCTGATCACGCATCACCCCAATATCTGCAGGTCAAATGGCTGGGCAGCGGTCGCTTGATAGGCCTTGGCCCTTCATGGGCTGTAGTGCCAGGGGTTATATATATTTCGTTCTACCATTTTTGGAGTTTGCTCAGCGTTAACGTTCTTGCCTGCTGTGCTCAAGGTTGCAGGATTGAATCCTGGTGCAACCAATTGGCATTTCAGGGTGCGAAAATGCGGGGAAGCCGTGTCAGTAGATTTACTGGAACGTTATAGATTTTCTTCGGGGTAAAGTTCCGGCATCCCGGTGTCTATTATATTATTATTATTATTATTATTTAGGCTATCACTCGTGATACGAGTATGATTGTCTTCTCAGGTACGGTTATGTACATCTTCGCTGTAAACCAATATTAGGCCTAATCATATTGCGTGAGTTCTTTGGTGATTGTACACTCCGATCCGAGAACCACAGACTCATTCATTCATTCATTCATTTATTTGCAGTGGGGGGGTGTGTCCCCCGATGGCAAATTGGATATACATAACAAATAAATAATTATACATAACAATTCAATAACAATTATACAACAATTAAACTGGAGTATTTACACAAATAGTCAGTCTTTTCTTAAACACACCTATATGTTTGGGAAAAGGCTCTAAGACTGCGGCAGTTAGAGAGTTCCAGTTATCAATGGCACGGTTTACAAAAGAATATTTACCATAATTTGTCCGCTGTGGTCGGCCCTTAACTTTGAAAGGATGATCGCTCCTACCCATGTAAGTGGGCTTTCCCAATCGTTTGCTAAGCTCACCCCATGCTGATTGATTTGTATACGTGTTGTACATAGCGCAGAGTCTAGATTTCATCCTCCTAGCCTCCAGTGATTCCCACCCAAGTTTCTTTAACATACGGCTCACACTGCTCCTGGGATTAAAGTCACTGAGCGCAAATCTAGCGGCCTTTCTTTGTACCATTTCCAACTCATTGATGAGCCCTACTTGATATGGATCCCAAACCGCCGAGGCATATTCCAGAATAGGTCTTACACGTGACAAATAGCCTAATTCTTTAGCAGAGGTACTACTTCCTTTTAATACCCTCATTACAAAGTGCAGGGATTTGTAAGCTTTTGAAACTACACATCCTACATGACTACTCCATTTCATATCATTCCTTACGTGAACGCCCAAATATTTGCAAGAATCTTCTTCTACAAGTATTTCCGAGCCAATGTTATATTGAAAATCCTGCCTTCGCACTTTCCCTATTTTTAAGAGACTACATTTTCTTGTGTTTATTTTTATTTTATTTTCAATCGCCCACTTATAGACCAGGTTCAGGTCCTCTTGAAGCACTGCATTTTCTTGTGAGTCATGTATCTTTCGATATATTACACAATCATCCGCAAACAATCGACAGTCACTGCGAATCCCATTTGGTAAGTCATTTATAAACGCCAAAAATAACAAAGTTCCGATTACGCTGCCCTGAGGGATACCCGACGTTACGGTAATTTCATCCGAGAATATGCCTTCGACTTTCACTTTCTGTGAACGACCCGTCAAAAATTCTTGGATCCATAAAATTACTCTTCTATCAATCTTCGTCGAAGCTAATTTATGGAGTAGCATGTCATGCGGCACGACATCAAATGCCTTCGCAAAATCAATAACCACGGCGTCGACTGAAACTCCATGGTCTAACGATTCGCTAATGTCTTGAAAAAGTGATAGCATCTGACTCTCGCATGAGTAACCTTTCCGAAATCCATGTTGCCTATCATTAAACCATGATAATATTTCCCACTGTTCCCTCAAGTAGTCGCAAATGAGATGCTCCATCTGTTTACAAACGATGGACGTAAGGCTAACCGGCCTGTAGTTGCCCAATTCAAGTCTGCTCCCTCCCTTAAATATTGGGACTACCGTAGCTCTCTTCCAGTCATATGGGATTTGCGCATTGTCTATGGACACATTAAACATCACCTCCAAGTATCGTGCCACGGCCCTACCTCCTAGTTTAAGTACTTCACTAACAATATTATCAGGACACTTTGATACATTGAAACGTAATTTTTGTATTAGTTTTACAATATTGCTGACTGGTTTATTTGGAACAGGGGAGCCCCTGATTCGTCGTTAAGGTCCAACATACAGCTATTGGATTTATTGAACACACTACCGTAAAAGACATTTAATTCATTAGCAATGGCCTGTTTCTCAGTAATTAATTTACCGTCACCGGACATTATCATCGACAAATTATTTGAATCTCCCTTTCATCTCCTAACATAACTGTAAATTTTTTTCCACCCATCACCTCCCGAACCAAGTAAACCTTGCATATAACTGTCATGAGCAGCCCTCTTTTTTAAGACGAACTCTCTTGATAAGGACTTAAATTTCAACATATACTTGTCACTATCATGTCTTTTATTGTATAATTTCCTAATTTTCCGTTTTAGACTCCTAATTTCTCGTGTGTAATACTCAGGATCTGGGGTTTGTTTCAGCAATTTAAATGGGACAAATTTATCAACAGCGCTATTTAAAATTTTCAAAAAGTTAGTCCACAGGATATTAATGTGATTTCCTTCCGATGCCCATCCTACAAATAGCTCATTCAAATACCCCTGAAACTTGCCCTGATCCGCCCTGCGATACTGGAATATGATCTCTTTTGCTACATCAGAGTCTAATTTTGTAATGTCACCATATCTAATATTTAATTCAACCCCAGAATGGTCACTAATTCCTGGTACTTTCCGACAATTAATATACAGCTCTACAGGCCTTACGAGATAAACATCTAAGGTATTATTGTCTCTAGTTGGGAAGTCAACTACTTGGGAAAATCCCCCCTCCCTTAAGAATTTATTTGCAGCGCTCTGAGCTTGACCACAGCTAGTTGACTCACCAGACCAGTCTACTTTGGGGAGGTTTAAATCTCCAGCAATTATTATGCTCTTTTTCATAGCATTACCCGTACAAGTTTTATCATACAGTATTTCGAGGAGAGAAAAGTTATCTTTCGGTGCTCTATACGCCCCTATCATCCCAAGAGGGAATTTATTTCCTTTATCCGAAATTTGTACACATAACATTTCATGATCCATATCAGCCCACTTTAAGAAACTAGCTATATTTTTGCGCACACAAATAAATAGCCCACCACCTCGCTTCCCCCGATCCCTTCTGTACATTTCATAGGTCCCTTGAATTATTTCGCTACTATTTATGTCCTCATATAACCAAGATTCAGTTGCAATGACAATGTCCGGAGAATATGTCTCTACAAGATTCCAAAATTCAATTTATTTATTTCCTAAACTCTGACAATTAACCTGCAGTAATCTTAGAGTCTTACCTCCGCAGCAAATATCTCGAAATAGCTCATTCTGTTCCCATCGGCTGGCAACCTCTGGACCTGCTCCTCCTCACAAAAGCCGGCACGAACCGATGACCCTGTCATGTAGGCTCCCAAAGTTGAAAGCGCCCCGTCGATTTAGATGCAGCCCGTCTCGGGCGTAGTCACGGCCACCAATCCAGCAGTCAGCTTCTATGTATACTAATCCCAGTTGTGCACATACCCAGTCCATGCGATCATTTACAGTCTTAACTCGCCTTAACGGAACATCTCCCCGCCGAACAATGCCACTCATTATAATTTTTGCATTTCTAAACTTGCTTTTAGCTTTTCTGCCTAGTTCGTAGAGCTCCCCCATGATGTAATCAGCTGTAGCCCTCTTCTTCAAATCGTTCGTCCCAACATGGAGCAACAACACTTTAACTTTGTCACAGTCTTCTACATTTGCTTCTTCCACTTTTTGGGCAAGCTGGTCAATTTTAATGCCTGGATAACACCGCACTTTCGCACCTGATTTCCTCGAGATATTCGCACTCCATCGTATCATAGAATCACCCATTATGATAACGTCATCCTCAGTTTGCTCCTGCACGCCCTCTTCCACACTGATCCCAGTAGAAAGCCGTTCAGTCACATCCTTCACCGTTTCTTCTGATTCACGAAGCTTTGCTCTAAGTTCCTGTATTATTTGATCCCTTGCTTTGATTTGCACCCTCAATCAGTCCGGCGTATCACATACTTTACAAAACCAATTTCCGACATCACAATCCTCCTTCTTGACCTTAATACAGCCGAAGTGAAACCTAATTCTGATGGGGTTTGAACCATAGGCATATGAACGATAGACCAACGCTTTACCACGGAGCCATTTGTGCCAACTCTTCCACAATATTGGCACACGAGGGTCTTGAGCTGCCAATGGATCTTGGGGGAAGATCATTCTGCGAATCATGCGCTCTGAAGCCTTCTTCTGTCTTGTTCGAAGAGCAAGTGGCCTTGATGGACCTTGCGGCGCCACTCTGATCGGTTGGATGCGACAGCCTCCCATTTACCTGTATCAATTTGACATTCCTTCATGTTGGTTTTCAGAACATCTTTGTAGCGTTTTTGTTGCCCACCCTGCTTTCTCTGACCGACATTCAGCTGGCAATATAAGATTTGTTTTGGGAGGCGGGACTCAGGCATGAGAACTACATGTCCTGCCCATCGATTTGGTGTTTTATTATGAGAGCCTCTATACTAATAGTGCTAGCTTCCTCTAATACACTTGTATTAGTGCGCCGGTCCTGCCATTTAATACCAAGAATTCTCCTAAGGCATCGTTGATGGTATTTTTCTAGAGATAAGAGGAGTCTTCTGTAAGTAACCCAGGTTTCACAGCCATAAAGCAGAGTGGGAACTACAACAGCTTGATAAACGTATAATTTTCTTAAAATGCTAATGTGTCTCTAAAAGCCCAGTAGTTAAAGGGGACGTGAAAACAATGGCATTCTTATTATCTTTGGGGTACGTTGAATCAATCATTTCTCTGTGTGTATCTCAGTATCTCATCAGTAGTAAGGGTTTGCTACACTTTGAATATTGCATCATCATGACCAGAAATTGCGTAATCCTGATGACGTCATGGGATGACGTCATGGGTCCTTAGAGCGAGCACGTGGTCCAGGAGCGAGCATGTGCACTGCACGTGTTAGCGTGGGAAGGGGGTGACCTCTTGGCTTGTTTATGTGATGGTGATAAAAAGTTAATGGGTGTTGACGTCATGGGGGTTGTTTATTAGGATGCTAACTGTCATCTGACACCCGTGCGAGTGTGAGCATGTGTGCCAGTGCCAGCGATCCGCACATGTGGTGTGCAGCTGTTATTTTTTTTTTTGCCCGCGATGGGTATGCTGAGCGGGGAGGCGGTTCCCATCCACACATGTGGTGTGCTGCTGTTATTGTTTTTTTGCTTTGGATGCTAACCGTCATTTGACACCCGTGCAAGTTTGACCATGTGCAGCAGTGTGATTGATCTCGTCTGCTGTGTTCGCGTGAGACAGAGTTGACCTTTAACGTCATTGGCTAAGAATGTAATCTTTGACTTCTTTAAGCAATAGTGGAAAAAAAGAAATGATTGCGTTAGAAGCTAGTTTGCAGCATATGGTTTCTGGAGTGTGGGTGGGGGTGAAGGATATATAAATGGATGAGTGCATGGAAGAGTTTAACTTTTACTTTTGCGCGAAGAGTGTGTGTGTGTGTGTGTGAAAGAAATAAAGAAAGTCAACGACGAGGAACAAATTGTGTGATGGAAGCTCTAACGAAGTTCAATAACTTATCATCTTGTACTGAGTATTCTAATAAGAAACTAGCTGAACTAGTCATTGATTTACCATATGTGGTCCAAATTATTCGCCCCGTACAGACGAGGTTTGGAAGAAAAATAGTTGTGGATATTAACATTGAAGATGAAGTAACAAGTGTATTTCTACCAGCAGTATTTTCAAAATTAAGCACATCAGAGATCGATGAACTAAACTCAATGGGAGGCACACTGATGCTGGTGTATTTGGGGGTGAAGACCCGCTCACATCAAGTCATTTTGAAACAGTACTCGAGGGCAAACTGATGACGGTGTATTTTGGGTTGAAGAACCGCTCACATCGACATGTTTTGGTGAGTATTGGATTATATATTATGTATTGATTGATATAACGATTGATATATTTAGTTGCTAATTATTTCTTAATTTGTTTAATTTTTCAGATTATCTAAATAAACTAATAAAACAACCAGCATAATGAAGTGGAAAACTGTTAATTTCCTGAGTGGAACTGAACATCGATCGCACCCGCTAATAGAGTATCATCGTGTATGCTTTCAACAACCGGAAGAAGAGGAAGAAGATGATAACGAGGTGAGTCGTAATGAGAAAGAAGCTTGTTTTAACAAATGGACATCTTCGAGTGGAATTTCAACATTTTCAGTCTACGTTACCAATGTTAGCAAATCAGAGGATAGTCAGCGAGAGGTGACAGAAACAGTTCTAAGATATCTATTGAAAGAATTATGTGAAGATGAACATTTTATTTGTTTCTTCGGATACAATACATTTGATGAAGTTTTCAAAATCGAATTTTCCATGACGTGTTACGATGTAACAAAATTGAATGTGTATAGAAACAATTTGCTTGGTAAACTTCAGGATGAATTTCCTTTTGAGGCTGTTCATTGTTCATTGGAGATTACAGGCAGTAATTTATCACAATGGCTTGAATATACTTTAAAAGATTATAGGTTTATGGTAAACCGATGTTACAGCAACTGCTGGTGGTGTATTAACAATAGTGCAAATTGGACGTATGCTTAGACATCAGTGATGGTACACCAACTGTTGGTGGTGTATTAACTTTAGTGCAAATTGGACATTTGCTTAGACAACAGCAACAATGACCTCGCCTCCTAGCAAACGTAGAAAGGTCGATATTGTAATACATAATATCACTGAAAATATAAGAAACCAATTGGACAATGCATTTGAAAGTGTTTCTAATTTTCGAAGTGAACTAAACGGTGCTATTTCAGTATCATACCAAATCGGGGAAAACACTCAAACCGAGTTGATTGAGAACAGTGATGAGTTGATTGAATGTTGGAGAGTTATTAGTGAGCACATATTGCAACAAGCTGTGAATTTCAAAGAAATTACAATTCAAATAAAGGATGAATCTTTCTTGAGCTGTGAGTTAATTGAAACGGCATTCAATTCTAGAGTGTACACACTCGCAGTATCAAATGTTAAGAATGATTTTTTGGATCCTCGCGAATTTTTAGCGAATGCTAATATTTGGTTTACAAAGTATGTTAAGAAAGCGTTAACTGTACAAGCTTTAAAGGTGAATTCAGTTTTGTGTGCACAATACGTGCTTCGCGACATATCAGAAACAAAATATTTTGCTATCAAAAATGAGGTAGTTTTCGAGTATACTGATTTAAATGAATTTTATAATAAGAATATCATTGAAGGTACATTGACAAAAATGAGCGAATTTGAAGCAAATGGTTCCGGGTGGGCTTTAGAAAAATTCATAGTTTGAGAATTAATATAAATAAATATGTTGGATTTCGAGTAGGAATGTCCAATACTAGTAGATTGCCTGATGTAATAGTCAATAAACATGCAGTGCTAAATTTGTATGATACAAAGGAAGCTTGTTTTGCGTGGAGTGTGGTTGCTGGTTTGTATCCAAAAACTCGAAACGTGAATCATCTTTCTTCCTATCCTAATTACAGAGATGTTTTAAATTTAGATGGTATTCCAATTCCGATGGAAATGAAATATTTAAACAAGTTTGAAAACCAAAACATTATTTCTGTAAATGTGTGTGGAGCACAATATGATGAAAACAATTGGGTATGTATGGGAACAAACGAAGTAAAAGGAAAAAAAAACTTTTACTATTGTACCTTTGTATGTATCAGATAAAGTATATGAAAGGAGTGTAGACTTATTGATGTTGCAGATTGGAAACAGTGAAAGTTATCACTTTTGTTTAATTAGAAATCTTGCTCGCCTTGTGCGTTCAAGCGTCACTAGTACTCACAGAAGGATTTATATATGTAGACGTTGTTTGTCATATTATTTTCTTGAGGATGAGTTAAATGTTCACTTTGCAGACTGTAAACAGTTTCCTGTTGCAAAAAGCATAATGCCGACTGATGAACAAAGATTTGTTAATTTTACAGAATTCCGAGTTAAAGATACAGTTCCATTTATAATATATGCAGACACTGAATGCCTCTTGTCTCCAATTTCCTCCTGTTTTCCAAATAGTGACATTCATAACTCTACTTTAACACATAAACATATTCCTTACAGCATTTCTTTATACCTTCATTGTAATTTTGATAGTGAATTGTGCAGTTTCAAGCTCTTTAGGGGAAATAATTGCATTGAATTGTTTGTAAAGGAACTTTATAGTATTGTGGATAAACTTCAAACATATTACTTATCGGTTAAGCCAATGTTAAAGATGACCGAAAATGAAGAACGATTATTTTTGTCAAGTAAAATGTGTCACATTTGCGAGAAACCGATTGCAGTTAATGAAGTCAAAGTACGCGATCATTGTCACTTAACTGGAAAATATAGAGGAAGCGCACACAATAGTTGTAATTTAAATTACAAAGTAACAAAGGTTTTGCCAATAGCATTTCATAATCTAACAGCCTATGATGGACATTTTATAATTAAAGAAATTTGCGAGAAACAAGATGGAGAGGTGTTACATAATCCTGGTCATATAAAATTGTTAGCGATGAATATGGAACGTTATAAAGGGTTTACAAAGTATGTACGGGCTAAGAATGGATTCATTCAGTTAAGATTTTTCGATACATATAATTTCTTGTCCTGTTCACTAGATCAATGTTCATCTTCGTTAAGTGAAGATTCAAAGCAAATAACACGACGTTATTTTAATGATGATGCACAGTTTCGACTTACTGCGAGAAAAGGTGTGTTTCCCTATGAATACGTCACGAGTATGGATGTTCTTAACGAAACTAAATTACCTGAAATATCCAAGTTTTATAGCAGCCTTAATGATCAAACAATATCGAATGAAGAGTATGAGTTTGCTCAATCGGTGTGGGAAACGTTTTCCTGTCAAACATTAGGAGAATACGCCGATTTGTATTTAAAAGTTGACACACTTCTTTTGGCGGATATCTTTGAAAATTTTAGATCGAATGGCATGGAAACTTATGGCATTGATGCAGCTCATTTTTACACTGCTCCATCTATGTCTTGGTGTGCTATGAAAAAGATAACCAATGTTCAACTTGAATTGCTTCAAGATATTGATATGTTACACTTTTTGGAACGATCTATTCGAGGAGGAAATGTTCAGTGTATAACACGACATGCGATTGCTAATAATAAGTATATGAAAACTTATGATGAGAAAAAGCAAGACTCCTACATAATGTACTTTGACGTTAATAATTTATATGGATATGCGATGATGGAATATCTTCCAACGGGGGGCTTTAAATGGGTTGCAAATGTTGAAGGCTTTGATGTTTTAACTATTGATGATACTTCAGAAATTGGATATATTTTGGAAGTAGATTTGACTTATCCTCAAGAGTTACATGACAAACATTCAGATTACCCTCTATGTCCCGAAAAGTTGACAAAGCTAATGGCTACCCTAGATAATAAAGAACGTTATGTTTTGCATTATAGATTGTTAAAGCAATGTATTCAACTAGGAATGAAATTAGATCGTATTCACAGAATAATTGAATTCAATCAGAGCCAATGGCTAAAACCATATATTGATGTGAACACAGAGAAACGAAAACATGCCAAAAATGATTTTGAAAAGATTTTTTATAAATTGATGAATAATGCAATTTTTGGTCGTTCACTGATGAATGTGAGGAAGTTAAGGGACATCAAATGGGTCACCAAATGGCATGGAGCTCGTGGTGCTAGGTCTTTAATAGCTAAGGCTAATTTTAAACATAGAATTATATTCGATGAACAATGTATGGTCATCGAGATGAGTAGACTAAAGATTTTTCACAATCAACCAGTATATGTTGGTGCATCTATATTAGATTTGTCTAAATGTAAAATGAATGACTTTCATTACAATGTTATTTTAGCAAATCCTGAATCAAATGTGAGGTTGTTATACACAGACACCGATAGTTTTATGTATATATTCTATGATGATGATATTTATGAGTTCATGAAACAGCATTCAAATTTGTTTGATACTGGAAACTATGAAACAAACAATCCTTTTGGCATTGTGAGACAAAATAAAGGTGAAATTGGTTTAATGAAAGATGAAAATGCTGGAAGGATTGTTGAAGAATTTGTGAGGTTACGGCCCAAAATGTATGCAATAAAATTGTGTGATGAAATGAATAGCTTGTGTAAGGCTAAAGGCATTAAGAAGAGTGTGAGTAAAAGTATGAATATTGATGAGTATCAAAAGTGTCTTTATAACAGAGATAAAGTCAACAAAGTTCAAGTTTGTATAATTTCAAAATCTCATTCTGTATTTACTGTTCGGCAAAATAAGTTGGCAATTTCATCAAACGAAGATAAAAGACACATAACTGAAAACGGAATTGATACTTTACCGTTTGGTCATTTTTCTCTGAAAAATGATTAGAAACAAATTGAGATTAAAGCAGTTCATCTCACTTACTTTATTTCTTTCACACACACACACTTTTATGCTGTTAATAATACTAATTTTTGTGTGTTCCTTTGCTTATGAAAAAAGAATAAATAATAACCCAATTTTTGTGTGTGTATTATTTAAAAAAAAAAAAAAAACCTCCCCCCACCATTCCCATTTTCCAGAAATATAATTATATATGTATAATTACTTTATATTACATATCATTTAGTAATGGTGCGTTGTAAGAGGAGCAACTCTACCACTCAATATAAACGAACAGGAAGTGGATCATTAATCAGTCGTGTACTTAATAAAACTATTGATAATTTACCCGTGGAATTACACATCCCGGGATATGAATATTGTGGACCAGGAACAAAATTAGAAAAGCGATTGAGCCGTGGTGATCCAGGAATAAATATATTAGATAAAGCGTGCAAAGAGCACGACATTGCTTACGCAAAGCATAAAGATTCAAACAAAAGAAGAGAGGCTGATGAAATTTTAGCTTCAAAAGCTTGGTCTCGTGTAAAATCCCGTGACGCATCATTTGGATAGAGAGCGGCTGCACTAACAGTGGGTGGCATCATGAAAGCTTAGTCTAAGATTGGAGGAGGTAAGCGAAACTTAAATAATTTAAAAAAAAAACAAGAAAAGATTAAAAAAAAGAAGAACATCGAAAAAGCAAGGTGGTATATTACCCCTACTTCCGATATTTGCAGCCTTGTCGGGCTTGGGGGGTCTAGCAGGCGGAGCAGCAGGGGTGGCGTCTGCTATAAACAAGGCGAAAGCTGCTCAAGAAGAACTAAAAGAAATGAAAAGACACAATCGAATGATAGAAGCAATGCGAGGAAAAGGAGGTCAAGGCATTTATTTAAATCCTCCTGCATACAAAAGATAATTAACCAAATACCAAATAAAGCATTAAGTAATTTCGATTTAGCTAAATACGCACATCAATTAAAGATTCCAAATTTTAGAGGAGTCTTTATGCGAGATACGTTACCAAGATATCCTCGAAAAAATGAAAACTGTATTGTTAACCTTGAACCGATAGATAAATCCGGTTCACATTGGGTAGCTTTCAGTAAACATGGTAAATATGTGCATTATTTTGATAGTATTGGTAATTTAAGACCACCATTAGAAATTTTAACATATCTTAAAAATTGCTATCTACAATATAATTTTCATTCATATCAATCGATTACTTCTTCGATTTGTGGACATTTATGTTTAGTCTTCTTGTATTGTATAAATAAGGAAACACAGACCGTCTTTAAACATTTCAAAGATGGCTTTCGAAAGACGGATAACTCTTGAAGGTAAAGGCTCGAAGATTGATGTTACATTGGAGAACCCGATTCATCTTGTAGGAGCAGAGTTTTTTGAAATAGGACTTGCAGGATTGTATACATCTAATTCTATTCGAAATGTTACCAACAGAAATAATAAATTTCGCATTCATTTTACTAATTTTTTATCAATTGATTTAGTGGTACCACCGGGTATTTATGAATTTGAAGATCTAGCCTCAGCTTTTGATGATTTACTTAGTTATCACTCATTGTCGAAACTTATACCAGAACATTTAGAAAAAACAAAATTGTATGTGGAAGAGGATATAGATGGAAAAAGAGACAACCGTCTCGTTTTGTCTTCCCCGTTTAATATTGATTTCACTGTAGCCAACAGTGTAGCAGGGCCTTAAGGTATTGAAAAGAAAGTTTACCCTAAAGAGAATAAAAGAGAAATTGAAATTCATCGAAATAGAATCGATAATGAAGTTGCAATTAACGAGAATAATAACATTTTGGCTATAAAGTTGAACGAAGCGGATAGAGCGATTTTAATAATACCCAATGCTAGCTATACGTTAAAACAATTAAGTGAAAAGATTAATGAATTATTAGTTGAACATTTATTAGGCGACAAAGACAAATTCCCATCATTTTATATTAATTATGATAAAGTCCTTTATCATTGTAAACTACATTCGAAAGTGTTTGCTATAGATTTTGGCGTTGCAGATTCTATTGCAGATTTGTTAGGCTTTTCTCATAGAAAGTTCAAGGCAAACACAACTCATCATTCTGAATATATGATTAAAATTAACACTGTTAATAGTATTCGAGGATGTTGCAACCTTGTGCTTGGTACGAGTTCTTATTTGAACCATAAACCAACACACTCTTTATATAATTTTAAAGCTCATGTTCCTGCTGGTTACCCGATTGTTGTACAACCAACAACGATTAATTTTTTGCCTATGAACACCAAGCTTATTCAACATGTATCTGTGCAACTTGAAGATCATCTTCTACAGCTCATTGATTTGCAAGATGAAGATTTAACTGTAGAATTAATTATTCGTCCAGCACGATATCTTGCTATATAAAGTAATGAAATACTGTTATGTTTTCATTCTACTTGAGTAAGCATACTAGAAAACAATCACAAATATGGTTATACTATATAATACTCAAAGTTTGAAAAAAAAGAAGTCGACTCTGATTCGAAAAAATAATATAAATCAATCAGCTAAAATTTGGAAAAAAAAACAAACAACGACATCGCACCTTGAAATCTAAGAAACAGTTATCGAGTAACAACAAACAATTCTTACAGTCTTTAGGCTATCGCGTACTTTAATTTCAATATAAATATATATGCAATTGTTAATCTTATTTAGTTTCTATCTATAGTTGAAGCTGTTAACATGTTTAGCATGTTTAACATAACAGATAAAAGAGAGGTTGACAACAGAGTTGTGCGACGAGAAGAAAGAGTTTATCAACCTTATTCAGCTAATAAATTCGAAAATAATGATGAAATTCGAATACCGATTCAAAATGAAGAAAACATAGTTTTATTATCAGAAGGTGTTCTTCACTTAGAAGGTCAAATTATTACTTCTAACATAAATCCAGCTGCTTCTACTACAGCGCATCCTGACCAAAATTTTGGGGCTAATCTTTTTAGCGAAATTCGCATCACGTTAAATGGTAAAGAAATTGATCGTACACGCCATCTAGGTATAACAAGTTCTATAAAAACCTTTGCATCATATTCAAAAAACGAATATACAGCTTTACAAAATGCTGGTTATGTTCCCTCTTTAACAACGCCAGCAAGTGAAGCAAATATTGTTGATAGTAACACAAAACGTTTTCATATAATACTTCCTTTAAGCAACCTGTTAGGTTTAGCAGAGGATTACAGAAAGCCGATTTTAAACTGCAAGCATGAGGTAATACTCCTCCGATCGTCAAGTGACGCACGTGCGTTGCAATCGACAACCGAAAACGATCTTTCTAAGGTCAAGTTATTTAAAGTTTATCTAACAATTCCCGTTTTATTATTATCGGACGAAGAACAAATTAAAAGATTAAAACTAATGCAGAAAAATATTCCCATTCAGGTTGGTTTTCGATCGTGGGATGTTCACGTCTTGCCTTCTCTTCCTAGAACAACTAAATATAGTTGGACTGTAATGACAACTTCTGAAACTCAAAAAGCGCGTCAATTTTTATTAGGTTTTCAAACTAGAAGAAATTTACTAAACACATGCTCTTCCTATTTTGACCATTGTAACATTAAATCTATAAGAGTTTTTTTAAATTCAATTTTTTATCCCTATGAAATGCCAACTTCTGAAATTGCCATAAATGACTACAGCGAGTTGTATGACATGTTTGTTAAATTTCGTAATGTATATTATCAGATCGATGATGTTCGTTCAGAGACTCTGGTTTCACGAGATGAATTTAAGTCTCTTTGTCCGATTATTGTAATTAATTGTCTCGAACAAGTGGAAGCAGTGAAGACATCTTCAGTCGATGTGCGAATTGAAATCGAGACAAGTGAGAATATACCTGAAGATACAACTCTTTATTGTGTTCTTATTCATGATCGTCAAATATCTTACAGACCATTAACGAATGAAGTAATTATCTAAACCAATATTTGCTAAGTTATAAGCAAGCAAGTAAACAAGTATTCTCACTTTAGTTGCAATCATGGAATTGACAACAACAAACTCTCCTTCTACTGATGCTGGCACGTGGAATAAGAAGCAACCAATAGTTGCAGACATTCGCAAGCTACCAAACGGCAGTTTGGAACTTGCTTACTGTATGTTAAATAACGGCAATATACCTTCATTCAGCCCCGTGATCACATGGGTTGCAGCATATTGTGAAAAAACTCTTTCTTCTTTTTTTGAGTCTATTAAGAATAAATATGATTATTTAGTTGTATATAATTTGCCACAGGAATTTTCTTTGTTTGCACTAAAAGCACTTTCCCCAGACTCATTATTCGATCTTAATACGATTGATGGAATGTCAGACCTAATGTTGAGGCATAGCCATCGTTTACCTACAGATTGTCCAAAACATTTACCATCTCTAGCAATGGGAAGCAATAGTTGTGCTAAATTCAATGTCAATGCTGTTCAACATTGGTTAAATTCTTCTGATGGCATCATGAAAATCGTGTGTTCGATAATAAACAAGTTTCGAAACAATGGACTTCGAGGTTTTAATAAGTTTGATTGGAACTACTTTCCTATAAACGTACTGACTATATATGAACCACAACGAATTCGTCTAGAGTGGGAACATCTACCAGATCATCTAAAGAGGAAATTTCAACTGTTTCATCTTCGCTGCAAATGTGACAACTGTAATCGCTATCTATAAAAGGTGATTAATTTAAATCTACTAGTGTCGTTGACAGCTATACATATTTTGTTTTTAGTTTGCTTTTTAACACAGTGTATATTTTTTGTCTACAGAAAATAATCATCTGGACAACTAAAAAGAAGAAGAAGAAGATCATCTCAACACACCCACACTCATCTGGACAACTAAAAAAAGAATGAGATTACTTCAAGAGAAATAAAATTGTATTAATTGTAATTCTAAATGAATAAAGAAGAAAAAAGGTCTTTTGTACCATTTCATATTAAAGTTCTTATTAATGATCAATTACCTCCTCACTCTACATGTAAATAAAATAATAATATTGTCAGGTGAGGGATTCGAACCCTCGCTTTCAATTTCTGAAAATTAGATCTTAAGTCTAACGCCTTAGACCGCTCGGCCAACCCAACACATGCATATTAGCCAACGTGTTTTGTTGATTCATGTCAGTTCGCATTTAGCTTTGTGTGGTGAACATATTTTCTTTGTGAAGTAAACCAGCATCATGAAGTATTTTAATTGTGTAAAGTATTCCAAAAAACAGTTAATGCAAATGATATTGAGTCAAAAAGAAATGAATTTAAAATCTGAAAGAGATCGGCTAAAAACATTTAAGACCTGGTCTTCAGACAGTTTTACGAACACTGCATGGTTAGCAGCTGCAGGATTTTTCTATTTTGGATATAAGGATATGGTTAGGTGTGCTTTCTGTAATCTGCAACTTAGTTATTGGGAAGAAGATGATGATCCGTTTGAAGAGCATAAGAAATGGGCTTTTTCTTGCCCCTACGTAAACAATATTTCTCCTAGCATAGAATTGAAATGCGAATATGAAAGACTTAAAGCTTTTCAAAATTGGCCTCTTCCCTGTCCAAACGAATTTTGTTTAGCATCAGCAGGATTTTATTATACTGCTCATGGTGATAAGGTGAAATGTATATTCTGTAAGATTGAAATTGAAAATTGGAGGGAAAACGATAATCCTTTAAATGATCATGAAAAATGGGCGCCATATTGTCCATATATAAGAGGGTTTTACGTCGGCAACGTTGATTTAAATCCTGAAAATCCTACTATTATTCCATATAATACAAGTTATGATACGTGTGGAAGCAATATATGTTGATGTGATGTGATTTTTTGTGCAGTGTGCATTCTCAGACGTAAACGTAGACATGTTGAAGTTTGTTAAGCAGTCAAACACTCTACCAGTAATTTCATTTACTAATGCTGAAAACCAGAGTAAAAGTGAAAAAAGAAAGCATGGTGTTTTACTACCGAACACAATTCGATGTATCATTTGCGGTCCATCGAACTGTGGCAAAACAAACGTAATGCTAAATTTATTGTGTCATAAAAATGGAGTTCGTTTTGAAAACGTTTATATTTATTTTAAATCACTTGCTCAAAGTAAATATGTTGAATTAAAAAAGTTTTTGGACTCCATAAAAGAAATAAAAAGTGATTTTTTTCCGATAATGATGAAGTAATGCCTCCAGAAATGGCTAGAAAAAACTCTATATTTGTTTTTGATGATGTAGCCAGCAATAAACAACAACACATGAAAGATTATTTCAGTAGAGGTCGTCATCACAACGTTGACGTATTTTATCTTTGTCAAACATATTCTTGTATACCTAAACATCTAATTAGAGATAACGCTAATTTTTTAATTCTTTTTAAACAAGACGGAACAAACTTGCGTCACGTATATAACGATCATGTAAATACAGATATGAGCTATGAACAGTTCTTTGATATTTGTTCGTATTGTTGGCAAAACTCTAAGTTTGGTTTTTTGGTTATCGATAAAGATAGCGATTTACAAAATGGTCGATATCGCAATGGATTTGATGTTTATTTTCAGTTATAAATATGACTTCAAAAAGAGGTAAATGGCCATTCGTGTTATAGCTTTTGCGTGGTTAACAACTTAACTATGACATCGTTTAACAAAACCAATAATGTGTCTATCGGACGACCGACTTCACGACATGATATTGCAACTAAATCATATGTTGATGATAAGCTAGTGCAATATGGAAATCAACTAACAACAACAACAAGCGACGGACATCTAAGTATTAACGGCAAACGGTTAAAAAATGTTGGAACGCCAATACATGTTGAAGATGCATGCAACAAAGGTTATGTAGTGAAGTTATTAAATGAGCTAAATAAAATCGAGTCTAAAGAAGACATACAACGAAACTTTAACGAGCTTAAAGGTTTAATTTTTTCAATTTGTAAAATAGAGAAAAAAGAACTTGACTTTCAAAACAAACGTCTCGCGGGCTTAGCTTTACCATCATCTGCAAATGATGCAGTAAACCTTATTGCAATGCAGCAACATACATCGAATATAAAAAAATATCTTGAGACCCGAATAACCGAAGTGTTACAACGAGTAGAATTCATTCATGGTTTAGTGCGAGAATTTTCAGAAGATCACTTTCCGTATGATCAAGATACTCTCGACTTGGGTAACAAAAGAATAAGAAATGTTAAAGACCCAATTCAAAATCAAGATGCGGTAACGTATTCTTTTCTTAAAACTCATGTAACAAATGAACTCGATGAAATTAAAAAATCTCTTTTGAATATAAACAGAGATGATGAAACTGTAGATATGTTAAATAGAAGAATAACAAACATATCTCAACCAATCGATTCGTTAGATGCAATAAACAAATATTACTTAGAAAACTTTGCTGCCTCTCGAAAAGATCTAGAAGACTTAATCGCTAAATTTAATAAACAAAACGTTTTAAACGTAGACGATGGTGGAACTTTAAATATGATGAGTAGACGAATTACTCACGTAAACAATCCCATATACGATAACGATGTTGCAAATAAGACGTTTGTTGAACAATATGCCGCTTCCCAACGTGAATTTGATCAATTGAAACAAACTGTAAACAATCTACAACATCAAAAACAAACAAATGTTGAGTTTCCTGTTAACGACCAAGACGTGACAAATAAACGGTTTGTAGAACACTATGCTGCTTCACGAACTGAAGTTAATCAACTAAAAGAAATTTTAAGCAATTTACAAACTCGTATTGAGGGTGTTGCTAACAATCTCAATATTGTTAAAAAAGAAGATCTTGAAAGTTATGCTGCTGAATCCAAAGAAGAATATAACAAGTTAAAAACTGAACTGGAAAAAATTGAGCAAATGGTTAACAAAGAACCACTCGAAAGTTTTACTGCATCCAAAGAAGAATATGGCATATTAAAAGATGAAGTAAAGAAAAAGAACTTATCGAAATTTATTCTGAAATTCTCCAACACACCATCAATCCATTCACCAGTATACACGCTTCATAATCATAACATACAGTACCAACTTCCCTACAAAGGCGTATTAAAACCAATTTTTGTTTCACCAAGATCTCCAATTGTGTATGCAATTTTAAATATACGTCAAGAGATTGAACTGGATGGCAGTGATATTGTCGTTGAAGAGCAAGATGAAATTCAGTTTCGACTTAGAGACCCTAAAAAACATAAAACTGATGATCTTCCTCTTCAAATCGATTTTGAATATACTATAAATAAGTAAAACAACCACAATTTCCCTTTAGTCATGGAGAAGAGCTCAAAGATTAAAGCTGAAAGTCGAGTAAAGGATAAACTTTCTCGCTTAAAAAAAGATGTTAAAGACAAGTATCTTTCACTTCAAGATGATGTTAGACGAAAAGAATTAGATATAGAGACTAACTTTAAACCAGTAACAAGTTCATTAAATCAACTTGTAGCTATTGCTAATACGTCGACTCAAAATAAAGAAAATCGAAAAAGAAAAGGAAAATATGACGATTCTGAATCCACTGCTACTTCAGACGAAGAAGATGGAGATAGCATCAAAATAATTTCACTACTTAACCGCTACTTTGATCCGTTCATTAAACAAAACGTGGATAGAACATTTGGTATAACGATAAGAAATGATAAACAATACTTGGGACGCGAACGAGTTTTCTTTGATAAAAAGTGGATAAAAGTTGGTGGTGAAAAATTTCCTATTACAGAAGGTCTACTTGAATTGATTCAAAGGAAAGTACCAGACCCCACTCTAATAGATAGGAGTGATTTAACTTCATATTTGAAATTATTAAATGTTTCAAACGTGCACAAAAGAAATTATACAAGCAATGCAGCTCCAAGAGGGACGCAATCTTATAAGTATAGACATATAATTGAACCCCTTCTCACTGAAGACATAGATAGAATTATAAAAACAGCAGATGAAAATGAAGAAGCAAATACTACGATGCATACTGGATATGGTCAAAAAAACACATCGCGCCACAAGCCATTTGGAAATTTGAAGGCGGAAACAATATTGAATTCGTTCACTGGAATGAACCAAACAAATTGGTATCAAGACTTAAAAAATTAATTGCATCGAAAGCTGCAGGTCACACAGGACTAGACAGCGAAATCTTTGCAATAGAAGAAGAACTAAGAAATGCTGGATATATTGAATAAAAATTCCAACGTTTGTAAAACAATGCACAGTATGTTATAAAACATTGTTTGGAAAATAACTATGAACGAAATCAGACGAGAAATTGCAAAAGAACTTCACGCACCGCTTAGAAAAAAGTTTAAAAGACGACGTGTTATTAGCAAAGGAATCGATGACCTCCATGAAGCTGACCTTGTGGACATGTCCAAACTTGCAAAATGGAATAATGGATTTAAATATTTATTAACCATTATTGACGTTTACTCGAAATATGCATGGGCAATTCCTCTTAAAACCAAAAAAGGAAGTGAGATTGTAAAAAGCTTAAAATTTGTTTATTCTCAAAGTAAAAGATTGCCCAATTATTTTCACACCGATCGAGGAACGGAATTTTATAACAGTGAATTCAAAACATGGTCTCAGAAACAAAATCTAAAGCATTATTCCACTGGCAGCTCCATTAAAGCGAGTGTGGTAGAAAGATTTAATCGAACTCTTAAGGAATCGATGTGGAAAGAATTCACAACACGAGGTTCTTACCGATGGGTACATATTTTGCCTGAGTTACTAGTAAAGTATAATCACAAAATACATCGCAGCATCGGCATGAAACCTAATGATGTAAAAAGAAACAATCCACCCCGCTTGCCAACACAATATAATGAAACTTTAAGAAAACCAAAATATAAAATCGGTGACATTGTAAGAATATCAAAAATCAAGAAACACTTCACTAAGGGGTACGAAGCTAATTGGACAACAGAATTATTTACAATTTATAAAGTTCAAAATACTAATCCACGAACATATCTTTTAAAAGATAATAAAAATTTGCCTATATTCGGAGCGTTCTATGAAGCAGAGTTACAACGAACAAAACATCCTAATATTTACTTAGTCGACAAAGTACTACGTAGAAAAGGAACCCGAGCCTTCGTATCTTGGCTTGGATTCGATTCAACTCACAACTCATGGATCCCCAACAAAAATATCTTATAATTACAACAGTGTAAGTTTTTTTATTTTTTATTCCTCTCAAAGATATTATTATTATTATTATTATTATTATTATTATTATTATTATTATTAATGTGTCTCTATATATATTTTTCAGCTCACTAAAACCAACACACGCAAGAAAGAAAAGAATGATTGTACTTACCCGTGCACAAGACCAGCATATTCCACTCTGCAAACAACACAGCATCTTCAATTCTCTGCAGCTTGTTGGAAAAAGAACTACTTACCACTTTAAGAACGAAGATCATATCATTTTTCACTAATTCATATTATATAATTAATGTAAACCACAAATGATCAAATAAATATATTTTTAAAAAAATTTACACTACACAAAATTATTATTCTTCTTCTTTTTGCGTTTTGCCCATTATAGAGCGCGCTTGAACTTGTTTTTCGGCTTGATGATATTCGCCTTCCTATCTTCCCAAAATCTCTTCATGAAGTCACTGTGCTGCTTCTTCCGTTCTTCTGTCCACTTGGTTCCAGTCCTGCCACTAGTTTTCACCCTAAACTTGTGCTTTGTTACTGCGGTCCTGAAGACTTTGCGGTTTCTCAGAATATTTTCTCCGATGTTCAACTCTTGCAGGTCCTCTCTTGATTCATCCAGCCAGGCTATCCTTGATTTCTGAGAATTTATTACATTGAATAACCTTTTTGTAAGTCTATAATCGTCCATCCTGAAGAGGTGTCCATAAAATGTTAAACGTCTTTTTCGTACCGTGTTGCTGAAACTATCTGTGTGACGGTATAGGTCTGAATTTCGTCTTTTAATCCAAATTCCGTTTTCTTGTGTGGGGCCGAATATTTTTCTAAGAATTTTACGTTCTTGCTTTTCTATATTTGCAATTTTAGAATGACCTCCTAAAGCTATGGTTTCTGAAGCATATAGAGCTTCCGGTAGTACAACTGTTTTGTAGTGTTTCAGTTTTGCATTATGTGACATTACTCTTTTATTATAGTGATCCCATGTTAGTCTGAATGCTCTATGAAGTTTTGAGGCTCTTTCTGTGTTAGCCAAACTGTCCAATCCTGAAGGAAGAATTATTTCTCCAAGGTATTTAAAAAATTCTACTTGTGATATTGCTCCATACGCTGTTTCTATTTTTTCTTTCTTCTTCTTTTGCTGAAAATTCTTCATGTACTTGGTTTTTTCAAATGATATTTGAAGGCCTGCTTGTGATGCTATTCTGTATAATGTCTCAATAGCATGCTTAGTTTCTTCTTTGTTCCTAGTGATAATCGCTAGGTCATCTGCGAAAGCCAAGCATTTCACATTGATTTTGTTTCCAGCAGTTCCTATGCTAACGCCTTTGATGTTCTTTTCCCACTCTCTGATGACTTTATCTAGAACCAGGTTAAATAGAAGGGGTGAAAGTCCGTCTCCTTGGCGAACACCTGTTTGTACTTCAAAAGAGTCAGAAATTTCCCCAAGAAACTTCACCTTCGATGTTGTATTGGTGAGAGTCTGACGAATCAGTTCTCTGGTCTTCCTGTCCACTTGAAGTTCTTCTAGCGTCTCAAACAGGGTCTGCCTGTCCACAGAATCATATGCTTTCTTTAGGTCCACAAAGGTGACAATTGTGGGGTTGGATCTGCGGATCTTCAAAATCATCTTCAGATTCCATATCTGTTCAGCACATGAACGCCCTTTTCTAAAACCCGCTAATTATTATTATTATTATTATTTTTTTTTTTTCGTTAAAAAACAGCCACTGTCCAACGTCCATTTAATTAACAATTTGGACTTCTTCTTCTTCTTCTCCACCTTCTTCGGCATCCATGCCATCCATGCCTGCACGATCTTCACCCCCCACACTCTCTTCCTCCAGCGGCGGAAAATCGAGCAGCTCAATACTGTCGGAATTGATTGATTCCAGCCGCTGAATGATTACCCCCAATATGTGGGGGGTTACGCCATCCGACGTCAACTCTCGACAATGCTGGCGGTCTCGAATTATTTCTAATAGCTCACAATTGTACATGTCCTGCTGTAAATTAGTAAGCCCGTTGAACCACACATCCTCCTCCACTTTGAGCGCGCTCACGGCAAAGTTTAACCCCAGCCTCTCTGATTGCTCTCTCAGAGATTTTATCTCATAGAGCTGCTGGAGCTTAACAAGAAGACTTCCATACATGCTCATGATGGTGATAAACTGTGTTACTTTGAAACTAAGTGTTACTTCATAGCTATGTGCTCTTATATATTGTGAATATCAAACTGCAAAAAAGCTATTTTAAACATTTTCACATGGAGCTCTGGGAACTGGCTTCAGATCTTGTTCTCTCATTAAAAATTACACACTTGAATAATGACGTCTAGGAATCTAAAAACAATCAGATCAAGATTCATTTCACACACTCGAAGATATACATGACACATAAAACACTGTAACCAAATTGAGATCATGAAGCAAGCCAGAACACAAAAAATGTTAACATCATTTAAATTAAACAGACATAACATAGCGACAAGGAGTAACACAACTCCACTCCCACGCTCTGGTAATATATGCCGTACTTAAACAGAGTGTAGCTTTACAACATCAGTTTACTTATTTAGCATGCGCGAGCAAAAACTTTAACAACCATGCACCACATGTGTGGGGGGGCGCTGGCTGGTCTCATGGCTTGCCGCACGGCGCGAGCAAAAACGGAACAGCTGCACACCACATGTCTGGTAGCGAGCCGGCTATGTCGAGCGCCTCACCGTACACTCTCATTCAAAAGTTATGACACCCAAGACTCTCTACACTTCCTTGAACAATTACCAAAATATAATTCAATAATCAATCAATAATTAATAGCCATGATACACAACTGACCTCTGCTGTCCTCTCCATGCGAACACAAGGCGTGGTGGTCATCCTAGCCATTACCCAATCACCTGATCCCACCTGGACCACGTGCTTGCTCTAAGGACCCATGACGTCATCAGGATTACGCAATTTCTGGTCATGATGATGCAATATTCAAAGTGTAGCAAACCCTTACTACTCTCATCATTCTGTTTGATCTTATTTTCCTCTCTTCTTCCGAGATGACGAGTTTGGAAATTTGTGTAGATTTGTCTTGGAACCTTATATTTTTGTCTTTTGTAATTATGCTATTTTAGCTTTTCAATTGAGTAGTGAATTTTCTAAATTTTTTAATTATTCTAGATCTTTATCAGTTAAATTACACCATGTGGGTTTTGTTTTGCGGTTACGGCAGAAATCAAAGATTTGTTTGGTTAATCAATTTAGAGTTCATTATGAGAAGATGGTCCTCCTTCTTCTTCTTCTTCTTCTTCTTCTTCTTCTTCTTCTTCTTCTTCTCCTGGATGGGTCGCTTAGGACCATTTAGGGGCTTGGACATCGTGATAATTTAATCCCCGTCAAGCTGGGTGTGTGTAGTAGTAGAATTTGTCTGTTAACCTGTATTTATGTGATGAATGTACGAGTGAAATGATAATAATATTGGTATATTGGCTTGCACGGCCAGTGAATTAAAACCTCAGCAATTTTTCTAGGTTTATGCCGTGTCTTGTGTGGGGTTTCACCTGGAAACTCGAATCTGGCACATCAGCGGGCTCTTGGTGCTTCCCGCCCGAACCCCCACAGGAGTAACGAACAGTGCACTACCTCGCTTCTTATGAAGCGCACGTGCGCCTCTAACTGCGAGAGCTAAATCTGAAGCAGACCTCCGTATAAAGGCTTCCATCTTTTTGGCTGCGGCTGCGATTTCACCATCCGAGCACAGTGAAACTTGGAACAGAAAATTTTTACACACATTGTAATGCACTGACATCTAATTTAGTTCAATCGTTTACATTACCTCAAAATGGCGGCTGTACGAAATTTCGAAATAAAGTTATTATTTCTTGTGTCCTAATCATGCGATCGAATTCAATGTTTAAATAAAGAACCTACGCAATAATCGTCATCTAATAGTACATAACTCTATGGCCTACATATGTAATAATCCAAAATGGCGATCTGATCCGAAATATTTAGTCGGTTCTCAATATCTACTAATCTATGACAGCAATCAAACAGTAATTTTGTATGTTGATAAAGGCTATGAACATAAGTTCACCTATAAGACTTTCAATAACCTGGTGACCACAAATCCAACATGCCGGTGACGCGAAATTTAAATATTTAAATGGACGTTTCTCGCGATTAGACCATCCAAGCGCAGTGAAACTTGGTACGGTAATTTTTTATACAAATTTTTATCCAATGACATCTAATTTATTTCAATTGTATTCATAACCACAAGATGGCGGTTGTGCGAAATTTAAAAATCTCGTTTTTTTTCTTGTGTTCTAATCATGCGATTAAAGTTTCAATAATGCACCTACGCAATAATGTTCATGCGATAGTACATAACTCTATGACCTACATATATAAGAATCCAACATGGGAAACATCCGAAATATTTAGACTGTTCTCAATATCTACGAATGTATTACAGCAATCAAACTGAAATTTTGTATGTTGATAGAGACAATTAACATAAGTAGGATCCTAGCATCCTAGAAAAAAGAATTAAAGTAAAGGTAGAAAACCAAATAGAGGAGGAGCAGTTTGGATTTAGAGGGGGCAGGTCAACAGTGGAACTCATTTTCATTCTGAGACAGAACATTGTAAAGAGTTGGGAATATGGGAAGGATATGTATGGTAATGGTTTTTATTGACATAGAAAAGGCCTAGGATAGCATCCCTAGAACAAAAGTTTGGGAAAGCTTAACAAATAGGCTAGGGTATAGGCAAGAAACTGAGAGACATGATAAAAGGAATGTGCATGGATTGCTACAGTAGTGTGGAGACTAGAGTCGGGACATCGTAATGGTTTAAAATTGTCACTGGACTAAAGCAAGGAAGTGTGTTGTCACCATTATTGTTCTCAATGGTGATGGATGACATCATGAAGGCAGCAATGAAAGAATACAGTAGGGCAAAGATGAAGGTAATGTTGTTTGCAACGATGTTGTGATCTGGGATGAGGATGGAATGTAGGTACAACAACAGTTAGACGTAATAAATGAAAATACTGAACAATGGGGAATGAAGATAAATGTGGAAAAGAGTAAAACAGTGGTGGTGAGTAGAGGTAAGAAAGGAGGAATAGGAGTAATCAAAGTAGAAGATAAGGAATTGGAAGTGGTGAAACACTTCAAATACTTGGGAAGTGAACTGACTGAAGATGGAAGACTATATTTGGAAATTAGCAGAAGAATACAACTCGGGAGTGCTTTCTACCAACAGGTACGGGGACTAGTATGGAACAAGGATATACCAATTATGGCTAAAGAAGTTATGCACAAAGCGTATTATGTTCCTATAATGACATATGCAGCAGAAACTTGGACGATGACTAAGAGGGATGAGAGCAGAGTACAGGCAGCTGAGATGAGATTCCTGAGAAGTATGGTCCGAAAAACGAGGAGAGACAGAGTGAGAAATGAAGATATACAGAAAGAACTGGGAGTACACAAAGTAAATTATAAACTGGAGCAAAACGGATTGAGATTGTTTGGACATGTCAGACGGATGAATGAAGTAAGGCTACCAAGACGAGCACTGGATGACAGGGAAGAGAGGACAAGGAAGACCAAGAATGCGACGGATGGAATCGGTGAAGAATAGCATTAGTAAACGGAACCTGGATTGGAACACCGTGTCGGAAGAGGAATGGTGGAACGACAGAACAAAGTGGAGAGGAACCATATTTGCCCCCACTCAGTGTCAGCTGGAAAGGGGGAAATGAAGATGATGATGATGAGTATATATGAAAATAGGGTATTTAAGTCTTCGCGGAACTACTTGTTTTTTCTTATTCTTACTCTAAATGTAAGAAATATATTCTCTTAAATGGGAAGTATGCATCATACACAAACATTTTTGTTTTTCATATTAGTACAATACACAATAATGCGAAGTTTCATTGATATATTTTGAATCGTATTTGAGTTATCAAGTAAACGCTCTGTGGGAATAAAGCTTTCGGGAAAAAAGCTTCAAACTTACTTAAGGATAGAATTTAAAGAGACAACTTAAGCGACAACACCTAACTTTTAGGGGCATATCTCGGGAAGTGTTGAAGATATTTTCATTTTGTCTTCACCAAATAAAAGATAAAAGATTAGTCATTCAAATAATTCATTAAAAAGATTTTTACCTTGAACGGTGTACCTCCCCCCCCCCCCCCCTCTCCTTAATATTTGATTATGAAATTAGCCTTTAACAACATCTTTTTAATGACTAAAGTTATTTTTCGTTGCCTATTAAACTTTGTCAATAAGATCACTTCTTCTTCTTTCTCTTTACATCATTCCCACTCCTATGTGGGGTCGATGTTTCTGAAAGCTCTCCTCCATTTTACCCGGTCATGCACATCCTCTTCTGACAACTGTTTTTCTCTGAGGTCCTCCTGTACACATTACATTCATCTTCGTTTAGGTCTGCCCCGCATTCTCACTCCCTGTATTTGCATGTCTAGCATCTTCCTCCCTTCTTCTCACATGCCCGTACCATTGAAGTCGCTTTTCTTGTATCTTCTTAGATATTTCACAACCTTCAATGTTCCTCTTATTTTGACATTTTCCACTGTATCACGCCTAGTCAATCCACTCATCCACCTGAGCATATTCATTTCCTTGACGTCAAGCCTGTTTGTGTGCGTTTTGCGTGCAGGCCATGTTTCAGAGCCATACAGCAATGCAGGTCTTACGACAGTTTTATATATTTTCCCCCAACCTTAGGCTTGATCCTGCGGTCACAGAGCACTCCTGACATTTTCCTCCAGTTCATCCATCCTACCTGAATCCTGTGTGACACTTCCACATCCACTTCTAGACATGTTTTTTTTTGTCTCTTTGTATTTATTCGGAATCATCACACATTCAAATGATATTTCTGTATGTATTACATAAGAGACATTCTACTTTAAAGAGTGTCTACATTATTTAGGGACACTCTGTGCATTTCTGGAAACTAAAGAAAACATATTTTTGTATGGGTGAATCAGAAATACTTTTTTTTTTTATTATTTTCTTCAAAATAACTGTAAGCTCTGAAGCCATTGTTTATTGTTGCCTCACCAGAATTTGTACTGCACCTGATGATGCTCGCGTGACGAGCGAAACATGTCATCCTTATACACATCCAATTTGTCTAGATCGACTGAAAGTAAAAATTCAATTGCAGAATTTAAATCAGTCACAATGTTTTATTCAAATTCATTTTATTTTATTTATATTACGCTACTTAGTAAAGTCCTCTCCCCTGTAGACTTGCATTTCCCTTAAGGAATTTCATTTGGATATTTTCGAAATTGGAGATGCTGAGGGTCACCTGAGCTGGGTCCGGTTTTTCTTTTTAGCCTAATTTCATTTTATGAAAACATAGGCTTATGAGATTACCTTTTGTCCGTGTGTGCGTGTGTGTGTGATGGTGTGTGTGTGTGTGCCCCCCCCCCCCTAAATACCTTATAAACGGCTGGAGCGATTTCAATGAAACTCGGTAAGATCATAGCACCATTCAGGACGACCCCGACCGTGCCCTTCAAATTTTATTGTATCTCACAAATCCAACATGGCGGCTGTGCTAATTATTTTACCAGCATTCAGTATCTCCGGAACTATTACCGATATCACCCTGAAATTGCGTAGGGGGATAAAGGACACTACTAGAAGTTCACCTATGAGACTTTCAAATACCTGGTAACTACAAAACCAACATGGCGGTCAAGCGAATTTGAGACCTTTAAGTAGACTTTTCTCGCGACTTAACCAACCAAAAGTAATGAAACATGGTACAGCAAATGTTTATACACATTGTAATGCACTGGCGTCTACTTTTGTTCAATTGTTTACATAACTTCAAAAAGGCGGCTGTGCGAAATATTTCACTGACATTCTATATCTCCGAAACTTTGACAGATATCACCCTGAAATTTTCTACAGTGATAAAGGGCACTGGTACAAGTTATTTTATGTAACTTTCTTAAACCTGTAAAGTACAAAACGAACATGGCGGCCAAGCGAATTTCAAACATTTCAATAAACTTTTCTCGAGATTTAACTCTCTGAGCGCAGTGAAATGTGGTACAGTAAATGATTATACATATTGTAATGCACTGGCATCTAATTTAGTTCAATTGTTTACATAACCTCAAGATGGCGGCAATAATCTTCATGTAATAGTACATAAATCAAAATCGAATCTGGTGACCATCTGAAATATTTAGACGGTTCTCAATATCTACGAATCCATCACAACCTTCAATCTGAAATTTTGTATGTAGATAGAGGCAATTTACATGAGTAGGATATATGAAAATAGGCTGTATAGTTCTTCACGGAACTACTTGTTTTAATTCACACTGGAATGTATCCTCTAAATCAGGTGATTTCCATCCATTGTTCATGAATCTTTGAATCGTTCAGGAGTGGACAATCAGTAATAAAAGACATCCAATCTCTGTGTTCTATATTCACACGAACACTAGAATAAAATAATCAAAACAAAACGTGTGGCATTCTGCATTAACAAAGCTCATCTCTTAGTGGACACTGTCAAAACAATTAGTATACTGTCAGATTCCTTAAAAAGTTGTTATTAAAGCTATTGATTAAACATTTGAAATAATTTCAACGCCTTGCTGAACATTTCCACTGTATTAAGTCACAAAAGGTTCAAAGTAAATAATGGCAAACTGCCATCGAGTCTAATAAATTGCACACCTCTGTACCTTAATAAAAGTCAAGTTTTGCACTTGTTTCTGCAAAAGGCAGACACATTTATCATTTTTGGAAAATGTAAGAAAATTGCCATATTGATCAATTGATAATTATTTAAAATGCTCTGCCAATCAATACAGAATGTAATTATAAGCCTACTTTCGATTTTGGCAAAAAATGAAAGTAGACTTATGAGATCTACACAGGACCAAAATGTGTGTGTCTGTCTGTGTGTGTATGTGATGATGATGATGATGATAATTGTTCTTTTAAGGGGCCTAACAACGAGGTTATCTGCCCCTTGTGTGTGTGTGTGTCTGTGTGTGAGTGTGTGCACTCTGAATGTCTGTCTACCCCCTATCAATTCGAACACGGTGAAACCGAATTGAACGAAATTTGGTACATAGGTAGCACTAGCGAAGGGCACCTCAGTGCCATGTTTTATATCGCCGCCATCTTGACGGATACGTAATGGCGGCCAACCAAATGTTCAAAGCGTAAATCAAATTACGACTAACCTAATCATCAGATTACTACCAAAATTTGTGATATTTTACCTTTATGTATGGGAAATATTTTGACATAACTACAAGGTCATCAGCCCAATAATTTGCGGGTGGCGGCCACGTATGTGTGCAAATCGAGTCCCCCAATCTATTCGAACACGGTGAAACCGAATTGAAAGAAATTTGCTACTGAGGTAGCACTAGCAAAGGGCACCTCATTTCATGTTTAATATCCGAATAGCGCGTTGTATTTCAACAAGCTACTACAACCAACATTCAATTATACTGCTTGAAATGGACGAAGAGTTATAACAATACCCATGCATTTAGGAGAAAGTAGGCCATGTGTTCTTTACTGAACATCTTGTTTGTTTCTGTGCATTTAATGATTTATCACATATAGATTTTTCAGGTGAAATCACTAATTTACCACCCAATTTATATTTGTATTCACCGACTGAGAGTTAAAATGTAATTACCATAATAATATTAAAAGTGTATAACTGAATTTGGAGATAACAATTGATGGAATGGAATCAGAAATAGTACAAATTGCGCTCGTTGGTGTTTGGTAAACACTTTGTTTACGTGATGCAGAACATGGATCTACACCGCTGGTTTTGTCTAATTTGCTGCTAGAAAATAACAAAGTTAATTAAAGTCCATTCACCGGAAAGAAATGCGTGTGAGCGCTATTTTGGTCTCTTCACCATTATGTGCCTCAATATCGATATTATTTGCAGTAAAATCATATAACCATTGCATTGAAATCAATAGAAATTATGAGTGCGGCTTTTTGTTCGAGTGGCATTCACGCTTTTGTGGCGTACAAGCCAATCAACAGATAGAAGTGTTTAGTTCTATATCGCATATCCTGTACTTTCAGCAGAGTATTAATACATCTCTACCAGGGTAATTCATACAATTGATATTGCATGCCTTTTATTCCCACTTCTTTTCATTCATGAAATCATGACACAATGAAAAACAAGTAGTTCTGTGAAGAAATAAAGCCTATTTTTATATATCCTACTTTTGTTAATTGCCTCTATCAACATACAACATTTCAGTTTGATTGCTGTAATAGTTTCGTAAATATTGAGAACCGTCTAATATTACGGATGGTCGCCATGTTGGATTTTTGTATTGTAGGTCTTAGAGTTATGTGCTATTGCATGAAGATTATTGTGTACGTGTAGTATTCAAACTTCAATCGCATGATTAGGACACAAGACGTAAAAACGAGATTTTAAAATTTCGCACAGCAGCTATCTTGTGGTTATGAAAACAATTGAAATAAATTTGATGCCAGTGGATTACCATTTGTATAAGCATTTACCGTACCACGTTTCACTGTACTCGGATGGTAAAATCACGAGAAACGTCCATTTAAATACATATACTTCGCGCCACCGCCTAGTTGGATTTGTGCCCACCAGGTTATTGAAAGTCCTATAGGTGAACGTATGTTTATAGCCCCTATGAACATAAAAAAAACAGTTTGATTGCTGTAAAAGAGTCGTAGATATTGAGAACCGTCTAAATATTTCTGATGGTCGCACTGTCAGATTGTTATATGTATAGGCAATAGAGTTAAGTACCATTAAAGAAAAATTATTGCGTAGCTTCCTTATTCAAACTTTCACTTCGATCGCATGATTACGATACAAGAAATAAAAAAATAATTTTAAAATTTCACACAGCCGCCGTCTTGAGTTAATGTACACAATTGAACTAAATTAGATGCCAGTGCATTACAATATGTATAATCATATACTGTACCATATTTCACTGCGCTCAGATGGTTCAATCGCGAGAAAAATCTATTGAAATGTTTCAAATTCGCTTGGCCACCATGTTCGGTTTGCACTTTAGAGGGTTTTCCAAGTTACGTATATAATCGTGCAGTAGTGCCTTTTATTATCGTACAAAATTTCAGTGTGATACCGGTAATAGGTTCGGAGATATAGAATGCCAGTGAAATATTTCGCACTGCCACCATCTTGAGGTTATGTACACAATTGAACTAAATTAAATGCTAATCCATTACAATGTGTTTAAACATTTGCTGTACCAAGTTTCATTGCGTTTGGATGATTAGATCACGAGAAAAGTTTATTTAAAAGTCGCAACTTCGTTTGGCCGCCATGTTGGTTTATACGTTACGAGATCTGTACATCAGATCACGAAGATAGGTTCCTTTTTCCTGTGAATCTGAACATAAAGTTGATGAGGATAATATACCACTGGATATGCGACTTGATGTTTATAAGGGGAAGGATGGTACCGCGTGGTACAAAAGTATCATTCCCTAAAGGGGCCGATCCTGAGCGCAAAATATCGTTATTCGTTTACCAGGTCCCAATGGAGAAGCCCGAAATGTGAAGACCACTATCGATTGTTGGGGGCTAATGGTAGACGATAGAATAATTGCTTTTACTTCTTGAAAAGAGAGGAGAGTTATAATATGTGGTTTTTCACAATGATCAAATAATCTGGTAAAATTTACCCTGCGCGCGTTTATACATTACAAAATAGAGCGCGCGTCCTGACGGGTTGGGGTGCTTACATAAACTAAGTATTATGCTTTATTCATTATGGCAGTTTATTAAAACATTTCAGAATTTAATACAGCAAAAATAAATTGTATAGCCTAAATATGTGTGTGTACAATGATTAAACCAGTTCTCAGCTTCTAGGTTGTAATATATTCCAGTTTAAACTCCACAGTAACAAACCTTGAAAGTGGAATGAATAAGAAAAAACGAAATGTAAGTTATTAAATAGAATTATGTTTTATTTTTTTGCTTTCTTTTTTCAAAAGAATTATCGTGTTATTATTATTATTATATACCTGTATATGTACCTTTTATGTACCTTTGGAAAATGATAGGTCGTGTAGGGGACGTGTATAGAAGTAATTGAGACAGGGAACTTGGGGTCGGAGGGGCCTCCTTAACCCCTAAAATAAGGGTTTATTCAGGCCCTCCACCCGGTCAGTTTGGCAACCGACGCAAGCCTCTATTACCTTTCTCAATCCTTTAACTCTTGACAAGATTCATTTCACCATGTGGCACTGGCGTAATGAAAAGTGTTGCGGTGCGAAAGGCCGGTATTCCCGGGTTCGATTCCGGGCTTGGGCAAAATCTTCTTTTTTTGTTTTAAATGTTATTTGTCGTATGTGCACTCTCTTCTTTGACGTAGCACCAGACTGTATCATGTGACTACAATACAACAAATAACATTAAAAAAAGAGGAATCGAATCCGGGACTATCATATTTTCGCACCGCAACGCTTTGTTGGATTCAATTTAAATACAGGGTGACCCTTAAAGAGGTGCCCGCGCGGGAAGCCTAAGTTAATGGGTAATGGAGTCTGTTGAAAGAGTCCTGGGGCTTCGAGCTTGCTCGAAGCCCTCCTGAGACTTTCTAACATGTGTAGCATTGTAGCATGCGTCATTTGAAATGATATAAAGTCTAGTTTCTCAGACTGACTGTATCTTTTTTTATTTGTTTTACATGTACTTCCTTTATAAGAAACACATTTGGAAAATGAAACTATATTGCTTACCCTCAATTCAGGTGTTTTAAGTATTTCTTTTTAGTATTCAAAGTTTAAATTGTCTCTCCTGGAAAATTTACAGAATGTGGCTTGCCCCGTTTTTCCCAGGGAGTCTTCATTTTATTATGCCTATTCATAGGTAAAAAGAAACAAGAAGTTCCGTGACGAAATGAAGAGCCTACTTTTCTTAAGTTAAGATCTATCTAGAATAACGACGAAATTATAGGGTGCGTTCAAAAAGTAACGAGCCGTAGGCTGTAATGCGCAAACTGGTGACGACATCGGCTAAGCGTGGCGTGTGTAATGAGGTGTGGTTCTGACCAGAGCGTGAAAGGTCACAGCCCGTCGCTAGAGGGCACGCGTGCGCGTCACCTGACGATACAAAGCGAGCAGCAGCATGCATCAATCGTCGAACGCAGCTAGTCGCATTGGAAACAGTGACATGGAGGCGTCAAACGAAGAGCAAAGAGGTGTTGTTCGGGTTCTGACAGCGGAGGGAGTAGGAGGAACGGACATTCATCGCCGAATATCACAAGTGTACGGCGAACACTGCATGTCCCTTGCAAGGGTCAAGGCGTGGCACAAGCGCTTCAGGGAAGGACGGATGTCGTTAGCCGATGATGCCCGGTCTGGGGCAACCCCCTGCATTACCGATGACAACGTCCAGCTGGTTGATGCACTCATTACCCAGGATCGCCGAGTGACAGTGAACGCCATAGCTGCCGTGGTCGGATTGAGCGTCGTAAGTGTGCACACCATCAATAAGGAACGACGGCACTTGCGCAAAGTGTGTGCCCAATGGGTGCCCCACAGTCTTCAACAACACCAGAAGCATGTCGAATGGCCTACTGCCTTGGTCTTGGTTGGACGATTGATGCATGCTGCTGCTCGCTTTCTATCGTCACGTGACGTGCACGCGTGCCCTCTAGAGATGGGCTGTGGCCTTCCACGCTCTGGTCGGAACAACACCTCGTTACACACGCCACGATTAGCCGATGTCGTCACCGGTTTGCGCATTACAGCCTCCGGCTCGTTACTTTTTGAACGCACCTTATAAGTTGGTAATATCAAAATTTCTAATTAGTACGAAATATACCTGGCATAATGTAGCCGTATAGAGCACTACAGTTGGCAGCCCTGGTGACTGAATATATCCTTAGTTCCATCTCTTAAGGTACAGAATACAAAATTTGGTTGAAGTCCAATGGATAGCATGGACGTTATATGCAGTTAAACATTAGATCTAACAGCACGCGTAAAATCATGTTGGCAACAATGTCATGCATGTATTCATCAGAAATAATCTGAAATAATATGACCTATTGTTGTGCCAATTTTGAATGAAATCCATTAGTTAGTATAGAAGTTACATGTATTTTAAAATTGGACCTAGCAGCAGGCTTAGAATCATGTTGGCAGCACTGACGTATATTAGTTACTCCAAATTAACCTAGAATGCCAGGTACTATACGTGAGCAAAGTTTAGAGCTATTCACTAGCATACTTTCTGATATATTGATATTAGGGTAACAAAAATAGAGACAGCATTTATTAACAGTTGGCAGCCCTGGTTGCTCTTAAGAATACGCATAGTCATATCTGTTATGGTACACATAGCACATACGAAATTTGGTTGGAATCCAAATTATAGTATGGACGTTATATGTATTTAAAGTTGGACCTCTCAGCAGGCTTAGAATCATGTTGGTAGCACTGACGTATATAAGTTACTCCAAATTAATATAGAATATCAGGTACTATACGTGTGCATAGTTTAAGGCCGTCGGCTTGCATACGTTCTGATATATTGGTAGACTATTTGGATAATAGAAATTGAGAGCATTTATTAACAGTTGGCAGCCCTGTTGGCTCTTAAGAATATTCTGAGTCATATCTGGTTATGTACACATAGCACATACGAAATTTGGTTGAATTTCAATTGATAGTGTAGAAGTTATATGCATTTAAATATTAGACCTACCAGCAGGTTTATAATCATTTTAGCAACGCTGCCATATATGGCCTTCTGGAAATTAAACTGAAATATACGTGTGCCAATTTGGAAATAGCTCCCATGCATACCTTCCAACATGGAGCTCAAATTTCAATTGCGATTTTTCAGCAGATGGTAGCACTGACATCATTTTCAAATACGGCATTGAGATATTCAGGTGTAGATCTTTACTCCTACCAAATTTTGTTTCGATTGCTGCAGCCGTTTAGGAGTTGATAGGGGGACACACACACACACAGACAGACAGACAGACAGATGGACAGACAGACAGACAGACATTTGCCCGGATCGATCTCATAAGTCTACTTTTTCCTCATTTTTGCAAAATGTGAAAAGTAGGCTAAAAATGACGAGCCTTACAGTAGTCGGATATGAAGTGTAACATGCCACATGGCCGACAGTACCTCGAATGTTTACATTAAATAAGAATACAGCAAAAGTATGAAGATTTAATAAATCATAATTGTTTTCAGCAAATATGATATAATGAATATTTTCACACCCAAGAACGTCAGCATGAAGATGATTTACTGTAGGAATATCTGTAATGGGGCCTCCAAACCTTGAAGTAAACCGTATACGACATACATTCCACATAGCCACATGGCCGATAGTACGTCGTGGTACCAATCTCCGCCACCACGCGCTCATTGGTTCCAACCCATCCATTTCCGTTTCATTGTTTCCGTCTCATCCATTTCCGTTTCATTTTTCAAAATTACCCCCCACAAAAAATATACAGATGCCGAATGGAAATATTTTTCCCATCAAACGAGTAGAGCGCTCGACTCCGGACCGAAAGAACCAGGGATCGAATCTCACCTAATGCATACTTTTGAAGAGCCTCCGTGGCTTAGGCGGTAGCACACCGGCCTCTCACCACTGGGTCCGTGGTTCAAATCCCAGTCACTCCATGTGAGATTTGTGCTGGACAAAGCGGAGGCAGACAGGGTTTTCTCCGGGTACTCCAGTTTTCCCTGTCACAATTTCATTCCAGCAACACCCTCCACTTTCATTTCATTTCATCTGTCATTCATTTAATCATTTCCCCAGGGGAGTGCGACAGGCTTCGGCAGCCGGCACAATTCATATCATCGCCGCTAGATGGGGGCTTCATTTATTCCATTCCCTGACCCGGTCGGTGGACTAAAAAGCATTCTGTGTATTTTAATTTTTCATCAGACAAATTCAACACACATCCAAGTACACGGAGCTGATGGAAAGGATGTTCCAACCCACTTAAATGAAGAAACATCAATATTTATATATAGTGCTTTATTTGCTTCTGGCTCTTTGCGGGTGGATCATATCAGAAGCCGGCAGTAAAGAAAGGAAGACGAGAAGAAAGCTGGCTTAAAGTTTTTACCCTTTCACATATTTCCGGTGGCAAGGCGGGGGTATTCAAGCTACAAATAATAATATAAGGATTGAAAGTTAAGCTTTGCGAAGAAGGAAATCAATTTTACGACCTCCGGCCAATTGCATGCACAAGTTGGTCTATTTAGTGGGCAGGTCACGTAGTTCACTTGATGATCACTGAAAATATGATACGACTTTGTTGGAACTTTTCTTTTTCTGGAGCAAGCATCGTATGAATAGCAATAGAGTCGCGTACTTTATGAGATAGGTGTCTAGGGGACCGTATGATGTGTGGATGACTTCAAGTTCTGTTGAATGCTATCCAGAAAATGGAGCGAAAAAAATAACTGGTTATTTTATTTTAGATTCTTGGAACAAATAAATGCAATTATCGCATTTTTAACACTTGAAATGGGGGTTGAATGCGCAGCGATCATGCTACTTGACCCCCACCAAGGTGGACGGAGTTGATTCCCGGCATGTGGGTTGATTCAAGGAGATTTGTCACGTCTGGTGATTCGTATTCCATGTAAAACTGAAGTCCCAAAAAATTAAAATTAAGAGATTAACGGTCATGAAAATGCCTTCTTCCTTCCTTCTTTCCTTCCATCATTCCCTCCTTCCATCATTCCTTCCTTTCATTATTTCTTCCTTTATACTTTACCCCTTTCTATTTTTCTTTCTTTCTTTCTTTCTTTCTTTCTTTCTTTCTTCTTTCTTCGTTTCATCCTTTCATCCGTCTTTCTTTCATTTTCTCTTTCTTCATTTCCTTCTTTCTTTCCTTCCTTCTTTACTTCTTTCTTCCTTCTTAATTTTTCCTTATTTTCTTTCTTTCTTTTTCGTGTTTCCTTCCTTCCTTTCTTTCCTTCTTTACTTCCTTCATTCTCCTTTATTTTGTTCTTTCCCACGTTCTTTCATTCTTCTTTCTGTGTTTCTTTCTTTCTATCTTTCTTTTTTCATTTTCCTTACCCTTTTCCTTTATTTCATGCTTTCTTATTTTCATTATTTCCTTCTTCCTTTCTTACATCCTCTTTTCTTTCTTTCATTCTCTCTTTCTTCCTTTCCTTTCTTTCCTTCTTTCTTACTATTTATCTTCCTTCTATTCTTTCTTCCTTACTTTCTATCTTCCTTTTCCCATTTTCCTTCCTTCCATTCTTTCCTTCTTTACTTCCATCATCCTTCTTTATTTTGTTCTTACCCACGTTCTTTGATTCTTCGTTCTGTCTTTCTTTCTTTCTATCTATCTTTTTTCCTTACCCTTTTCCTTTATTTCTTTTTCATACTTTCTTTGTTTCTTCTTTCTTTATTTCTTTCCTTCTTTATTTCCAACGTTCTTTCATTCTTCCTTACTTTCTTTCTCTCTTCCTTTCCTTCTTTCTTCCCTCTCTCTTTCCTTCTTCCTTTCTTTCATCCTTCTCTTCCGTTCTCTCTTTCTTCCTTTCCATCTTTCAGTCTTCTCTTCTTCCTTCTTTACTTCTTTATTCCTTTCTTTCTTCCTTACCTCCTTTCTTCCTTTTTCTTTTTCCTTCCTTCTTTTTCTTTTCTTCTTCCTTCCATCCATTCTTTCCTTCTTAACTTCCTTCATCCTTCTTTATTTTGTTCTTTCCCATGTTCCTTCATTCTTCTTTCTTTCTACATTCCTTTTTCCTTACTATTTTCCTTTATTTCATTCTTTTTTCCTTACTTTCTTTCCTCATTTCTTTCCCTATTTATTCCCAACGTCCTTTCATTCTTCCTTACTTTCTTTCTATCTATCTTTCTTTCTTCATTTTTTCCTTTCTTCTTTTCTTTGGTTTCTTCCTATCTTACTTCCTTACTTCAACGCAAGACATTTTGAGTACAAGAGGCGAGAAGGCGTAGTGGTCAATCAGCTTCCCTATCACCAAGGCGGGCCGAGCTTGATTCCAACATACCCCGCTTGCACGGTTAAGTAGATCAACGTGAGACAGAAAATTGCACTTGAAATGATATCTGAGGTCTCTAAATTACAAAACATTTCTGGCATTGCTTAACAGACAAAAAATAAACAAAATCATGGTATTTCTGTCCTTGCAGGGCGATAAATCCTATAATAGAGTCAAAACAAGATGTTCAGGAAAGAACATATAGCCTACTTTCTCCTAAATGTATGCGTATAGTTATAACTCTCTGTCCTTATCACCTTCTAATCTCTTCCTATTCGAAGTGCAAATTGGCACACAGGATTTGAGCAGTGGCGTTCAAACCATAGTTTATAATTTACCCAAGCATTTTGCAATTTCATCAGCAAATACTCCAAATAACGTAGGTATTCATTTTATTATTAGCTGCCGCCCCGGAGGTCCTGGGTTCGATTCCCGGCTCTGCCACGAAATTTGAAAAGTGGTACGAGGACTGGAACGGGGTCTTCTCAGCCTCGGGTGGTCCAAATGAGTAGAGGGGGTTCGATTCCCACCTCAGCCATCCTCGAAGTGGTTTTCCGTGGTTTCCCACTTCGTCTTCGGGCAAATGCCGGGATGGTACCTTCTTCAATGCCATGGCCGCCTCCTTCCCTCTTCCTTGCCTATCTATCCTGACCATCCATTACCTTCCCTCGTGAGACCCCTGTTCGCTTTGCAGGTGAGGCCGCCTGGGCGAGGTGCCAATCACACCTCACCAGTTGTATCCACTCATATTAGATGTTCCCAGCTCTAGGACACTGCCCGTAGAGGCGGTAGTGGTGAGTTCCCTCGCTGAGTCCGTGGGTTCCACCAACCTGGAGGGTAAACGACTAAGAAAGAAAGATTAATTTTATTAACACCGACTGCTTACAATAATTGAAACTTCGTTGCTCTAATAAGGCCCATCCACAATGCGCAGTCGGCAGTCCGTTGTTTGTTAGTTCTCAGTCGGCAGTCATGTATACTATAGGCACCATACACAACATTCAGTTGCAGTTGGTAGCTGGTAGCTGGCAGTTGGTAGACGGTAGTCGGCTGTCAAAAATTTTATCCTCGGCTGCCAAACTACCCGACTGCAGCAATGTAATAACCAATCAGAGCAGATCAGAAACTGACGTCACGTTGTTGTTCTGTGTCGTGTACAAAGAGGATATAGGCCTATGTGAAGTAACTTCGTAGCCCGTAAATTTATAATCTTAAATACACGGTATAACAAAATAATCCATCACCTAATCATCCATACTGCAAGTTTTGAGGTTATCAACAACGCCTCGGTCCACAAGGAATAAACGAATGCCATTGTATTATTACTCCTTGCAGTCGTTAAGACTGGGTTCACTAACTGGACGGTATAGAGCGCACCTCGCATCAAGAGGGCTGTGGTTAGCTCCAAGGCTCCTGCATAGTACAACTGAAGGCTGGTTGATGTCACTCCAGTGGAAAATGTTGTTTTAATTAAATATATGTTTTCCATTGCAAAAAAACATATAAGTTAACGCTTTATTTTATAACGTCTCAGTACTCAAAAAACAATATATATAAAAATATTCAAGCAAAAAAAATCCACTCTGATAGGATTTGAACCCCGGCCAGCCAGGTGAAAGACGAAATCCCTAACTACTCGGCCAATCGTACACTCACATTTTAGGCGTTATCAATCAAATACATACATCGTATTAGCAAATAATCACTTGGAATTAATGTTTTCTTCACTGGATTATATTTCAAACAGTGTTCATTTCATATTAAGTTCATATAATTTTATCAGTAGGTTATATTGCATGCAACATACTGAAACTAGTAAAATATAGGTCAGAACGAGAGATCAGCTGCCATCTTGTCAAATAACCGAGACGACTCAGATTTTTAAAGTCACTTCTAGACTATAATATTACTATATAAACTTTTAATTTCGAACGAACCACGTCGTTTAGAACTGATTAAACGATTCATGGTTCGATAATCGGAACTGGTGGGTCCCATGTTATGGATTATAAAGTTTGCATAATTCACACGGCCACCATCCTGAAATGGTACATTTGATGACCTTTTAGTTTGGGCACAAGCCGCGTCCCATATGAAGGTATGTTGGTACCAAATTTGGTAATGATCCGATGATTAGTTTGGTCGTAATGCATTATTAAGTTTTGACCATTTGAGTGGCCACCATTACGTTTTGGTAAAGATGGCGGCAATATAAAACATGACACTGAGGTGCCCTTTGCCAGTGCTACCTCTGTACCAAATTTCGTTCGATTCGGTTTAACCGTGTTCGAATTGATAGGGGGGGACAGACATTCAGAGTACACACACTCACACACACACACAGACTCACACACACACATACACACACACAGACAGACACGCAATTTTTGGCCCTGTGTTGATCTCATAAGTCTACTTTCATTTTTTGCTAAAATCGAAAGTAGGCTAATAATCGGTTACTGGGTCCACCTGACCCCTGTTACCTGGATAGGGATTACAGGATGGTGGCTTTTGCGAGGATTCTAAAGTGACTTCAATATTTGAATTTTCGCGGTTGTGTTTGATCAAATAATACGCTATGATTAGAAACCACTGATGCATACATAAAATACAGGACCACCTCGTGGTGTAGCGGCTAGAATTCTTGGCTGTCGTCCCGAAGGTCCGAGTTCGATTCACGACTCTGCCAAAAAATAAATCTGCTCTGAGGGCTGGGACGGGATTTACTCAGTCTCATGAGACAAAAGTGGATTCTACTCCCACCTACAAGTAATTTTCCGTGGTTTCTCACTTCTAATCCAGAAAAATGCTGCGAAGGTTCCTAAATAAAGGCCACAGCCTGCTCCTTCCCAATCCAAGCCTCAATTACACACACACACTGTGCCCAACTCTAGGAATGGGTATTCCAAGATTCAGACACCTAGATATCAAGGGAAAGGCTACAGCCGCTTTTGAAAGTTGAGATATTTGAATATCGCGCTCCATTACTTCTAGAATGGAATGGAAACTTTGTGCAGCCAAGAGCATGTTAAGTGACGTAGCGAGTAGTAGCAGAGGTCGAGACTATTTGTTGATTAAATATTTAGCCATGGAGTAGAGACTTGAGACTTGGATCAGATTACTGGCACGGCCAAATGAAAGAGAATGCACTTAGTCTCAAGTGAATCGGACCAGAGACACCGGCGATATGAGGATTTCCAGATTTCAGCGTGATCCAGCGTGGACCCGACCGTTTTGAATAAAAGCCGACCGGCCCAAGCATCATCAGCTCACTTCGAACCAAGCTCTTGCATGACAAGGTGTTGCTGCTACGTTGAGCCAAGGCACATGGTTGCCGGATCTACGCAGAAGATATCTTTAAATTGTGATAGTCACAAAAGTGTTGCGATACGTGTGGAACATAGTAAGTTTCCGGCAGAGGGAATCACTAAGGTGATTGTTATTTTTCTACGGACACTGGTGAAATACTTTATTTCTGTATGGACACATGCTAGACTTTGTCTAAAAAGTACTTTGTCACAGTCCAGTAATAATTATTCAATACTTGGATATTTTAATCCAATTAGTCAGTTTCATAAATTGTAACTTGATAACCACTCCGATCTTTCAGTATATTGAAGGCCAGTCTATCACGGTGTTGTTCATTAGCCGACAAAGGGAAACTATAAGTTGCTTCGCGCATGATAGATGGTGATAAACCATGCCCAGGGAACGATCTTCAGAACAGCCGTTGATTGATTTAGACTGTCAGTGTTTTCTTGTACTGAAAAGATTACCGTGAGTTATGTTACAACTGACGTATTTGAGAATAGATCATTTGGATCTGACCCCATTTAAGCAAACTGCTATGGATTTAATTGAAGCCAATATTAAAATGGATCAGCAGTTACTTCAAACTTCAAGAAATATTTCCACTATGTCGTGTTAGACAGATTGTGGTTATATAATGGCGGCCGATACAAGGATTAGACGTGCGTGTCCAATAGGGCATGTATCTGGATAAATCTGGTACAGACCAGGTTCACTACGCTTCAAGACCAACGAGAAATGTAAGCCACATTTGACTTTTATATTATGCCTAGCTAATTGGAACAAACTCATTTTCTGCAGATGACCAACACATTTGTTTTTCTTCGTATTTAAATCTTGCAATGATTTACGCAAGACATATTAGAGTTATTCTGAGTATTTTCACCACTCAGAACAGTTTAGGATCGATGACCGAGCATAACGAGCATTTATTTGAATGTTTCATATTTTTTTGATAATCACGGTAATCAGCCGAGGTAACTGTAAAAGTTAATAATTATTTTTGTTGAGAAATGGATATTTTATCCATATTCGAAGAATCGAACATGTGGATTCTCACATAATGAAATAATAATTAAACACATTTACAACAATATAACTAATAATAATAATAATAATAATTGACCCGTTAATAAATATTAACGTGCATTCCAGTCGTATCCGCGGGCGGCTGCTGCTGCAAACTTGATCTTCACGGTATCTATTGGTGACTGTCCGAACTAGTGAGCCGGCAACCTTCAGCGTGTCTGTCTTGTCGATGGCTCGCTCGTGTGGCTAATGTTGGCACTTAAGTTTTGGAGAACACGAGGTCTCACGATCGGCTCCGTTCGAGCCCGAACGGCCGCCATTTTGTTCTGGTTGTTGAGATAAACAAATGCAAGTTGAAGGAATTCTTGCAAGAAGGAAAGATGTGAGAACAAAATCTCTGGTGTAAAACGGGGATTATCTGGCCGTAGGCCAGGTAAACTTCCTTTCCCCGATATTTTTTCATCTCTACGTGATTTACATTTACCGCCCACCGTTGAGAAATATCTGTCATCGGATTAAATATGTAGACATGAAGAAAACGCAATGTATGAAGTTTGGCTACAGGAATACATCTCTTTATTAAGGTTTGTTATGTGTTAAAAGTTATTGGAACTATTTGTGACCTGAAAAGGTGAATTGGTCGTCGATACGAGTATTTTGTGTTGGTGTTATTCTACATATTTTATATGTTGCAGTCTTGAGCTGTTGAATAATTATCTTAGCGCAGTTGGCATTTATTTTGCCGTTAGTAAGTCACTTGGTTTGTAGAACCGAGTAGGCCTAAGCATGAAGAGAAAGTTCCAATACCTTATTTTTAACTTGATGTAATACACTTATTTATATGTATTTTGGGAGGGTTGTGTTTTATCTTTTTTTCTGACGTGCCGAGCTGTGTAATGTTCAGATCTCATTTTGTTTTGAGCGAGGAATTTTCCTAACCTTAAATTTTTTTCGTAACAGTTAATTTTCCTTTTCCTCGTCTCGTTAGCGTGGTCTCTTAAAGACTCTGTTTAAAATATCTCCACTTATGATATGTATTTTATTTTTTTCCTTGGTCCGTTGCCTGGATACTCTCCGGGATTGTTATCTGATTTCGTTTTTCTCGGAAACAATGTAATTAATTTTTCATGTCGACTTGAAGTCAGTCATATTGGATTTTCATGCCGTACGCACGTACCTTGCCTTTGCTCCTGAATAACTAAAAGATTTCAAGAATTATCTTATTAATTTCCAAGAGATATCTTCTTGGTGGTTTGAACTTGTCTTTCTTCGAACCTATACGATGATAATGTATATTTTTTTCGGAATCTAATTCTACTGATGTAGAGTATAATTGGTTCTCGCATAATGGGACTTCTTCATTGAAATTGGGTAATTAAATTCCATCTCCTTCTTAATTTTTATTGGTTCCTTGCTTCTTGATTATTATTTTGTTTGTTCTATTTTTTACCTTTTATGTTACATCTTTTTCTTTAACATGCATGTAAAGATGTTCTTTCCTTCAATTATATTTAATGTTATGAAATGTGATTCGTGTTTTCTTCAAGTTTAGTTTTAGTGCTCTTCTCTCAATTTAAATGCAACCTGGGTATGGTAATTTGTCCAGCCGTTCCACACACATACCCTAGTTGCTCTCTGTTATTATTTATCGTTTTCTCTCTTAGTGTTTCTGAAGGTAACTTGTGGGTACATATTTTGGTAGCAGAGCGTGGTTTCGATCCACGGACCTCTGGGTTATGGGCCCAGCACGCTTCCTGATCTGAGATCTTGCTTTGCATGGTTTAGGGGTGCTAACTGGTATACGATTTTAGATCTGAATCGCGCGTACTTTCAGATTCCATTAACTGAAGATTCTAAACATCTAACAGCCTTCTCCACTGACTGGAATCTCTTTCATTTTAACCGTTTACCATTTGGGATCTCCACGGGTGCGGCCATCCTAAGCCGATTGCTAGATATGGTATTTGATGGAATCAAGTTCAAGTTTGTGTATCATTATTTAGACGACGTAGTCATATTCAGTGAGAACTTTGATGATCATCTGGAACATATTGGTGAGGTTATGTCTCGTCTAAAGAAAGCTGGTCTTACCGTAAAACCATCTAAAGTTTCCTTTGCTAAACCCAAGATTTCATTTTTGGGACATATCGTAACATCGTCTGGAATTTCTGTGGATCATTCGAGAACCCAAGCGATTCGTGACTTTAAGCCCCCTAAGAATGTTAAAGGTGTATCAAGGTTCATCGGTATGATGAACTATTTCCGTAAGTTCATTAACAATTTCGCTCAGCGTGCTGCTCCTATAAATATGTTGAGGAAGAAGGGAGTTAATTTTGTTTGGGGTCCTTCGCAAGAAGCAGCATTTGAAGATTTGAAATTAGCTCTGATAAATGCACCTATTTTGTCCATCCCTGATTTCTCCAAAACCTTTATTGTGCAAACTGATGCCTCCAATAATGCTGTTGGTGCAGTGTTACTACAAGACCATGGAAAAGGTAGATTACCTATTGCATACACTTCCCGCACTCTGAATGATGCAGAAAGAAATTACTCTGTTTATGAACTCGAAGGTTTGGCCGTCATGGATGCTCTTGAAAAGTTCAAGTTGTATATCGAACATGTACCCTTCGAGTTAGAAACAGATAACCAAGCCTTGAGTTGGGTTCTTGGCAGACCTAGGAAAACTGGTCGAATAGCTCGTTGGGCCACTCGAATTTCTTCCTTTAAGTTCTCTGTACGTCACATCCGAGGGAGAGAAAATGTCATCGCTGATTGTTTAAGTCGGATGTATGGTGACACTAATGTTGAGGTTGAGGAAAATGTGAAGTGTAACGCAATTTTGGAACATAACATGTCAAACGTAATTCTGTCTAACTGTCCCATGTTGTTTCGGGATGTATCTGAATATCAAAAGGAAGATCCAGTTCTAAGTGAGATTATAAGAAAATTAGAGGTTGGTGAAGTTGTAAAACCATATTCATTAAGGAATGGAATCTTGTGTTGTTTGGCCCGTTCTGATAGAACACCTAAGATTGTTCTTCCCACTGTTTTAGTAGGCGAGATCTTTAAATACTTTCATGAGTCTCCTATCGGTGGACATTTAGGAGTATATAAGACCAGATTAAAGGTGAGGCAAAATTTTATCTGGAAGGGTATGGATGGTGACATCAGAAGACTGGTAAATAATTGTACAACATGTAAATTGGCAAAACCATCTCCTAACACTAAGGTTGGAATGTTATCGTCTCAACTTTCCGATAAACCAATGGAAAGATTGTTTGTAGATTTTGTCGGCCCGATGCCGCTGTCGAAGCTGGGTAACCGTTTTGTACTGGTTTGTACGGATGGCTTCAGTCGTTTTAACTGGTTGTTCCCAACTCGTTCAGCTACCACTGAAACGGTAATTAAATGTCTTAACCATATTTTTGCTGTTTTCGGCCCCTGCCAATTTCTGGTATCAGATAACGCGAAATGCTTTACATCACATGTTTTCCGCAATTTTTGTTTCGAGTTATCCATTTCCCATGTGACATCTTCTATCTATTATCCTAAAGGATCGTATGCTGAGAGGGTGAACAGGAATCTTCGAGCTGCGTTAATTGCTTACCATCATAAGGACCATAGACTATGGGACAGTTGTATTCCTTGGTTGACTTATTCGTTCAACACTGCGGTGCATGAATCTCATCGTACCACCCCTTTCAATTTAATGTTCTCCTTCGTCCCAAATTCCCCTATATCTAATTTGTGGACTATTAATCAATTGTTGCCTGATAAAGTCATGAATGAGAACGTACGTTCTATTTGGAAAAAGGCCAAAACATATATGAAGGTGGCACACGAGAAACTTCAACAGAGGTATAATAGAGGACGTAAACCTACGTCACTTCAGATTGGGGACATGGTTTTTGTCAAGAATTTTTCTGTTAAGGAAGTTGGTTCTAGAGAATCTGGCAAGCTAGTCACAAGATTCCGTGGCCCTTGTGAAATTATAAGTTTTATCACTCCGGTGACATTACTTGTAAAGGACCCTCAGAAAAAGAAAATATTTAGGGTGCATATGTCTCATGTTAAGAGAGGTTGTGATGTTTCAAATTAATGATCATAAAGTTGTATTTTAAATTTGTAAAAGCAAGGAATCTCAAAAATTTGATGGGGAAACCTTAGTTAAAACTTAGTTATGTATATTCTGTAGCCAAAATTTTTCCTAAATCATGTTTAAACTATGGACTTGTCGTAACTGATGTTAATCAAAAAGTGTGATGAAGAAAGAAATGGACCATTGCTGTCGGAGTACGATTTGATTTCAGATCAAATGTTGGTGATATCGTCATCCTGTTTGAAGAGCGTTGTGACTGTCGCGAATGTCCAGGGCCCGGACGTCGTGATGCTAAGCCGTGACCTCAGCACTGAGAATGACCGAGTCTCCTCCATCCTATGAAGACTTATTTCTGTATTTTATTGTATCCAAAAAAAAGATTGTACTACTGCCAAGTAAGAGTTGGAATTTTACGCATGTTGGTGATTTTCAGATGCATGAAAAAACTTGGGTGTATCTAATCATGGAACGATCAGTTTGGTGTACTAGGTGTTGTGAGAACTGATGTATGTTTTCAGGTCATATTTTCTCGGTGTATCTTTTACCCCCAACCATAAACTTGTGAACAATTGTTGCCTATTGTCCAGCATTGTGTGGGGGAGAGATGACCCGTTAATAAATATTAACGTGCATTCCAGTCGTATCCGCGGGCGGCTGCTGCTGCAAACTTGATCTTCACGGTATCTATTGGTGACTGTCCGAACTAGTGAGCCGGCAACCTTCAGCGTGTCTGTCTTGTCGATGGCTCGCTCGTGTGGCTAATGTTGGCACTTAAGTTTTGGAGAACACGAGGTCTCACGATCGGCTCCGTTCGAGCCCGAACGGCCGCCATTTTGTTCTGGTTGTTGAGATAAACAAATGCAAGTTGAAGGAATTCTTGCAAGAAGGAAAGATGTGAGAACAAAATCTCTGGTGTAAAACGGGGATTATCTGGCCGTAGGCCAGGTAAACTTCCTTTCCCCGATATTTTTTCATCTCTACGTGATTTACATTTACCGCCCACCGTTGAGAAATATCTGTCATCGGATTAAATATGTAGACATGAAGAAAACGCAATGTATGAAGTTTGGCTACAGGAATACATCTCTTTATTAAGGTTTGTTATGTGTTAAAAGTTATTGGAACTATTTGTGACCTGAAAAGGTGAATTGGTCGTCGATACGAGTATTTTGTGTTGGTGTTATTCTACATATTTTATATGTTGCAGTCTTGAGCTGTTGAATAATTATCTTAGCGCAGTTGGCATTTATTTTGCCGTTAGTAAGTCACTTGGTTTGTAGAACCGAGTAGGCCTAAGCATGAAGAGAAAGTTCCAATACCTTATTTTTAACTTGATGTAATACACTTATTTATATGTATTTTGGGAGGGTTGTGTTTTATCTTTTTTTCTGACGTGCCGAGCTGTGTAATGTTCAGATCTCATTTTGTTTTGAGCGAGGAATTTTCCTAACCTTAAATTTTTTTCGTAACAGTTAATTTTCCTTTTCCTCGTCTCGTTAGCGTGGTCTCTTAAAGACTCTGTTTAAAATATCTCCACTTATGATATGTATTTTATTTTTTTCCTTGGTCCGTTGCCTGGATACTCTCCGGGATTGTTATCTGATTTCGTTTTTCTCGGAAACAATGTAATTAATTTTTCATGTCGACTTGAAGTCAGTCATATTGGATTTTCATGCCGTACGCACGTACCTTGCCTTTGCTCCTGAATAACTAAAAGATTTCAAGAATTATCTTATTAATTTCCAAGAGATATCTTCTTGGTGGTTTGAACTTGTCTTTCTTCGAACCTATACGATGATAATGTATATTTTTTTCGGAATCTAATTCTACTGATGTAGAGTATAATTGGTTCTCGCATAATGGGACTTCTTCATTGAAATTGGGTAATTAAATTCCATCTCCTTCTTAATTTTTATTGGTTCCTTGCTTCTTGATTATTATTTTGTTTGTTCTATTTTTTACCTTTTATGTTACATCTTTTTCTTTAACATGCATGTAAAGATGTTCTTTCCTTCAATTATATTTAATGTTATGAAATGTGATTCGTGTTTTCTTCAAGTTTAGTTTTAGTGCTCTTCTCTCAATTTAAATGCAACCTGGGTATGGTAATTTGTCCAGCCGTTCCACACACATACCCTAGTTGCTCTCTGTTATTATTTATCGTTTTCTCTCTTAGTGTTTCTGAAGGTAACTTGTGGGTACAATAATAATCCACTAATAATAATAATAATGATTTTCATAACTTTTCTAAATAATTCTTGGATCTTATATTTTCTAATAATCACATTCATTGAGAGAGAGCTTATGAAGTAGTTTGATCATTTCTAGTTTGGAACAGGTGATTTTCCGAAGGATAGTGGTTAGAGCAAGCCCGCATTCAACCGACATTACAGTTCTGGTTGAACAGTTAATATTAGCAATGAGCAAAGTATATTTTTCAGATAACACGGAGAGGCATGTAACGGGAAGCAAATGATATTTGTATCAATTAGGATATTTTTGTATTTATATAAAATCATGACGTAGATACACATTCGAAAGTGAAATAGAGAGTATCATAAGTGTGGTAACTTCACGATTTGAACTGAATGGTAAAATAAAATAAACTTGTAAGTTTATAAATCTTCCAGTGTTGATAATAAGCAGAGGCTTGATTTATTGTATAAATTTTGGGAAGAAAATTTATGTGTGTGGAGTAGTTGAAATGCCATTCCCAGGTGCGCATGTTTAAGTCGCAGGAATGAGGAGGTTTTTATTTGAGCATCAATCAAATAGCAGGTTCGATGACTCAGTGTTAAAGAAGGTGTATTGGAACTACACATTGCGTCGTATGAATGACCCAAAGGTTATTTCTTAAAAACCATCGGTTCTTATTTCAACCTTGTTTACGGATTCCATTAAGACTTTGATTTTGCTAGAACCCGGATTTGTCATGATAGTATTTTATTCTTCTTCAGAGGAAGACCTTTGCCGTTGTTGTTGGAATATTGTGTTCTTATAAAAATAATAGAATGGGCCACTACCAATTAAAAATAATTCTATAACCACGAATAATTTGAAGGATGTTTTCAATCCTAGTGTCATGAACTAAATGAATTTATTATGAAGCTACAATTCTTATTTCCGCATTCTCTTCAAGAATTGCAAGTTGTGAAAGTTACAAAAATGGCCACAAATATAAATATTTTTCTTAATAATGATTCCAAGTGGAAAATCGAATAGTTGAATGGTCCAACAATTTATTGATCAAGTTGATGATTCAGAAATCATATATTTTGTTAGGAACTTGAAGTTCATAATCGAGTCACTTCTCGAAACGTTTAATGTCAGAAGAACAATTAATTTTGTTGTGCTTCGCACAGTTCTTCGATGCTATACTCAAGGGTCAGATACTTTTCAGATGTTGTTATTAATATGTGTACATAATTTGTGTTGATTCAGAGATAATAATATTTTTTGACAATATTTTTTGAAACTGGAAAAATAAGTGAAAGTTAAAAATTCTATGAACAATTATTCTACGAGTGTTAATATTATGTAAAAATTCAACCAGTGAACTACAGTATTTCCAGTAAAGACAATTAAATTTGAACTGGATTTAATCATAAATAATGGATATAATTTTGGAACACAGTCTACAGGACTGATAATCAGACTTGTGTTTCCAAAGATAATTGTCCAATGTGTTGGAAAATTTCTGTACATTGTGTAAATAGTAATGAGGGTCGCCACACATGAATGATGCTGCTTTGAGCATTTTATTTTGCAGTCAATTTTAAATTCAGAATAAAATGAGATAATTTTACATGATGTGTTATGCCCAGTTGAATCTCCTTCTATCCTTATTGTTGCATTGAGCCAAAAATCAGTAAAGCATTTTTTTCATTTGATGTCGTTTTTGCGATTAGCTTTAACCCATCTGGCGCCCCGGGATATTTTGACTCTCGTGCTGACTGATTCTTGGTAAAATGCATATGTGGTCGTGCGGACTCCGGTCTAAACGGGCACAACACTATTACAGACACCACAATGACAGGTTATCAAACAAATTCCAACGCACACCCTAGGAACACGGGGCTAAAATGCCACGATGTCCAAGCCATTAAAAGAAACAACAACTACTTTATTATGATAATGGTTATGATGACAGTGAAGATGATATTGGTGATGATGCTGATAACGGTTATGATGATTATAGTGTTGGTTTTTATTATTATCCTATCAGAAATACCATTTACACTTTTCAATTATGCATAGTAAAGTACGTAACACAAATAAATTAAAAACACTTCACACCAATCTCGACCAGAACCTAGCAACATCAAGTGCATTTTGTGTTGCATAAAGGAGATCATCTTCGGTGCAGGAAGATGGGCACAATGGACACTGGATTATAAGCTGCATAGTTTGTTCTTCACCACAGTCACATGTGATGTTGCTGGCATCGATATAACCCCATCTTGCTAGGTTGACTTTGGATCTTCCCACTCCTGTCCTCAATCTGTTTAAGGACTTCCGCACAGACCAGTCTTCATGACAGCCAGGTGGCAAGCGTCCTGCAACTGTCATTTGTCCTGGGATGACGCGGACCTTGACTTTCCAAAGCCGTACTCTCGCTGTAGTGTACCCTTCATTAAAGCAGTGTTTTAACAAGATTCTGTCTTCGGGGTCACGTTCAGTCCTGTATGCTTCTTAAGAAAACTTCCACAAAAACAACACGCCTTACTGGACAGAAGGATCATAAGAAAAACTATAATTAAGAAATGAGTAAAAAAGAACAAGTAAAATAAACATGATTTAATAACTGATAATGTACAAAAATAATAACAATAAAGAAAAACTCCTCCCTGACATCTGACTCCCACAGAAACATGAACTTCAGTAAATATGAGCGGTATCACAGATCTTCTCCCCTCAGTAAAAATGTGGATACCAGGTCAACATAACTGGTTAAGAAATTATATGCGTTTGTGTACTGATAAATTAGAAAGAAAATGAGCACCTTGATGAGTATTCGTTCACAAACGGTTACAGCCACGTTGATTACGAACTCCCATCTTGCAAATCAACATTATGGCCACGGGACATGCACCTTAAGAAAAAGAACACTAAAATTAAATACTGACCCACGAAAAGCTAAATACTCTAAAATTACATGAATCTCCCCGAGATTCCATCCCTGTGCCAAAGCACAACAAACATATGAGCGTGCCAAGACTGCCAAGTGCTCGGACAATAAACATGAGAAACAACGTCACGTGCAAGATGGCCACACGGGGTCATTGAACACAAACGTAAACACACAAAGTGAAGCAATAACAACAAACAATATGCCTAGACGGCTGATAATTACATGACATGAAAAGGCAAGATAAGTTAACGCTTCGGAGATGACATCACGACGTAGACAGCACCCATTTAATCATCAAATACATTTACAACTTGATCAGGTATTTTCTGAATGCAAACAAACATTTACTGAGAGATACAGGAAAACATAGTCTGCCTCGCTAATGACCACCGGTCGTTCTTATCTGATCACATGCTCGCCTGATGGCATTGTTCCAACTCCACAACACACATCTGATTTTGTCAGTCCTCCAAGCTAGTGTCTAAATAAAACCGGCGATCTCCTGGTCCCGTTATCATCACCTGTAAACGCGCAACAACACAGCAATATCTCGCCAATTCTCTGGAATGGCAAGAACACAAAATATATCCTCAGATCCACCTCGCAAGGTTAGGAAATGGGACCTGGCATGCGGCAGTCGGGACAGTCTTGGTACTTATTCCCGGAAGCAACTACCAGTAAAAATCACACATGGACACCATAAAAGCTTGGACTGACCCAACAATCATACCATCCAGGTCGGTTCTTCACCAGATCTCCCTAAGATCGTGTCCACAGACACTCCAAAAATTTAAATCAAAGATGAACACTCGAGTGAGCTTACGGCTACTCCCCTAAATAATTGCGACATGGCAATTTTCAAGCAATTAACCTGATCAACCGTAAAATCTACACTCAGTCAAAGTTTACCCTCCAATAGTAGTATTATACTAAATTAACTTGGTTCCACTTCTGTCGTTATGCTCATTTCTGAGTTACGCCACTTAACCGCATTTACGGGAACATATACGCACACGGCCGTACGTATAGATAGCCACGTAAACTTGACAATAATAAAATCACAAAATATTTGCACTATAAAAACGTTAAGCTGTCCCATGCAATTACTGTGTGTCAGTAACATGAAAACAAGATGCTAAATTACACACACATCAAACAAGATATTTACAAAAATTGACCCATAACCATAATTGATCTGTCAAATAAAATGAATTATTTAGTACTCATTCCTTTCAGCAAATGAGCGTCAGAGACACGTCGCCATCCATCCCTCCTTCTAATGGCTTTAGCTCATGTCACACATATTGTGACTGAAATACAGCTGGTTCCTAGCTCCATCCTGGTCCATTGATGCCATCTCGGCGCTGAATAAAAATGTTTGTTAATATTACACACACTGTATATTCCCAACTAATTTCGCCGATTAGGCACTCATGTCCCCAAACAGTCTTGTGGCGAAATATTCGAAGTGCTTTACCTACTCTTGTAGTTTGATAACTACCTAAAATCACTGAAGTTAATACACATTAACAGTCTCCTTGAAAATATAACAAGTGTCCTCATGTCACGCAAAGAATAATAGTTCTGTGTCCTCAGACACGCAAAATAGAGTCTAGTGTCCACGGACACACAAAATAGAGTAATGTTCATCGCCGCTTGGGCCACTTATAAATGAATCTGGCTCGAGGTACATATGAATGGGGGATTCTTAAATAATTTTCCACGATAATCATCGCACTGACATGCAACTGGTATCATTCAGTTCGTAGAAAAACGCAGGTCAAGATTAGGCTTGTGCTATCAGAAATCAATCGTGAGGTTTATTCATAATTAACTCCCGCTCAAATTCATCCGTCAGGGCTGTGATGCCATCCTCGCGCCGAAATGAAGCGTCTCTGTCTTATTGGTCCAACATCTAGCGAACATCGCGGGTTTGTCTGATTAACGCCTTCCTGTGGGAGTCGTTAATAGTTAGGTTGACCTCTCATATTGAAGCATTATTTCTACTTGGCGCAAAAAGACAATGAACCTGCCGTTCACGTGCGTTACCAACCGCGTTTCCTTGTTCTAACTTGTACCTGCTCTCGATTTGTCACCAAGGTCTTGGTATCCTTTCACAAATTCCTTAAAAGCTCAACCCATTGTCTGCTTGCCTGCCATGTACATTCTGACCGACGCCAAATAATTCTCCAAGTTTCACAACCTTAGTCTGGCTTGTACCTGTTGCTGGTAGAGATATCATAGATTCGTACCCACTAAAAACCACATCCTTTCCCCACGATGCGTTCTTCATCCTGGAACCACTCTCGCATTACTTCAGGATGATGTGTATACTTAGCGTTTCAGACTTCTTCTTTCTCCATTTCTTCATAAGGGCGTTCGTACGCTTCCAGATCTCGCTTCTTCTGGCGAAGGACATCCTCCACATACATTGCTACCTGATCCCATGATTGCTGGTTCCGTAACATCACGGAAATAATATTATCTGGTGTCAGTTCTCCCAATTCAGTTTCCACATATTCTCTCTTTATCATCCAATGGCCGCTCATGAAGAAGGTGTGAAGTACATCATCGATGTGCATGTTGCACAACTCGCTCTGCCTATTCTATGCAGGAATTTCCGGAAATATCCGTATCCTGTCAGAAGTTGTGTGAGGTAATAATTGACTTCACCATGGACTCTTTCGACCCAGGTATCCAGGCAAGGTATCAGTCGCTTGGTCCATTTACCACGAGGGTCACTTTCACTTGCCATCGCCTCATCAGTAGATTAAAGGCACGCTTCTTTGTACATTTCTTTCCCAGCTCTCCTTGGGTACGCCAGATTTCTTTTCACTCCAATGCAAGTAGAACTATTGGGGCTATTGCTGCCACCGTGAGGATTGCAGGTTCAGAAACCGTGCGGTATGCACATGCAATACGTAAAGCTGCTCTCCGTTGTACAGCAGCTATCCTTGTCCGATAACATGAACATCTCAAGGATTCGGCCCAAACTTCTGAGCCATACTGGAGACCTGACTGAACCATCGTCATGAGGAGGCGTCTTTTACTTGATTTTGGGCCGTTAATATCGCCATCAGCCTACTAAGTACTGTCATGTATTTTACTGCCTTATCTGTCGCTGGTGATAATGATAATGATGCTGATTATGGTGGTGATGATGGTAACAATGGTGTTGATGTGTTTTAGTTGTTGTTGTTGTTGTTGTTGTTGTTGTTTTAAGGGGTGGAATAGTGAGGTCATCTACCGTAAAGAACTACTTGAAAAATCCGCAGCCAGCTTCCAGTCAACTGACCGGGTCAGGGATGGAATGAATGAAGCCCCCATCTAGCGGCAAGGATAGGAACTGTGCCGGCTGCCGAAGCCTATTGTACTCCCCTGGGGTAATGATTAAATGAATGACAGATGAAATGAAATTATAGTGGAGAGTGTTGCTGGAATGACATTTTTGACAGGAAAAAACAGAGTACACGGAGAAAAACCTGTCTGCCTCCGTTCTGTCCAGCACAAATCTCACATGGAGTGACCGGGACCCAGTGACGAGAGGCCGGCGTGCTACCGCCTAAGCCACGGAGGCTTCCGTAAAGAATTGCTTACACATACAAATTCTTTTGAGGAATTGTGAGCGATGGCTCTTTGGAGAAACACCCATAGTCGACCAAAGAGATGAAGAAACTGTCTAATCTTTTAACCAGAAAGCTGGCGAACGATAATTCACGGTCATAAATTTCACTCGGTAAAGTCTCATTGTAAAACGAGGCCTCATGAAACTCGTCTCGAGTCTGGACGACATCTGTGTGAAATACTTAAATCCCCAGGCTCATTTTAGTGTCTGCACCAGAGTTGAACTCCCAATCTCGTGGGATTAAATGTGTCGGGTTTTTATGTCGCTCGGAAATTAATTGAAGGGATATGGTTTCCAATCTCTTGTATCATCAGGGTGAACAAATCAACTACATTCTGTGTGGGTTGCGTATAAAATCCCTCCAGTTCAAAATGCTGAATCTCATTTAATCTGGTTAAAAGATACGCATGGAGAGACCTCTTTCAAATTTTAATTAAACTTCTGAACAAATACCAATATTGGAATTATACCAGATTTAGAACATAACTGTTACGAAGGAAATATTTGAATATATACGTTTCAGAAGCCATTTCTTTACTGCCGCCCTCGTAATTTAATTAAAGTATAGTTTTTCAGTCGGTCGTCACATAAATGTGCCCTTTTAAATAGCGCTAGGAATAAGCATGTTTTAACCTGGATACAATATCAAGGATTAATGATATAGTCTTACAATTCCACACACATTAAATTGGATTACAAGTCACGCGTGTCATAGACCATCATCAGATCTGTTCGATTAAGACTTATAAAACATTCTTATGATGGAGTTAGAGATGATGATGTTGATGTTGATGGAGTTGATGCAAATGCTGATGATGATGATGATGGTAGTGATGATTATGGAGTTGATGATAATGGTGAAACCTCTATGGACATCAAATTGGCAGGTGAAAAACTAAAGGAAGTAGGAGACCTCTGTTACTTAGGAAACAAAATAACCAGTGATGGACGAAGCAAAGAGGATGTACAAAGTAGGTTAGCTCAGGCAAGGAAAGCATTTCTACAGAAAGGGAATATCTTGACACCGACCCCTTGCCAAAGCCTGAGCGGAGTTGAGGAACTCATTTTTGGGTCCCTTGGAAGACCGAATGGAATTAAGGAAAATCGTGGGGAATTGATGTTCGACCGAGTGGAATTGATGCCCGCCTGCGATAGAAACAAGTGGTGACGTGTCCATCGCCACTCACACTGCCCACCAAAAGCAAGTGCATGCTTGCTCAAGCTTGATCCGACTCCACTTCGAAACAAAAATATTTGTTTTTTACTTGCAAGCGTGCGTGATCTCAGTTGATTTCTCACTATCGAGGCAGTGACAGTCTAGTGTTGTGGAGCTCCTGATTTGTGTGTTTATGATACGGAAACGCTTATCGATGCCGTGAGAAGAAGAAGACCGATTTGTCCAGTATCTAGTAGAAAGTGTCTGGTATCATTCTGAAGTATTCAAAAGACTTAAAGGCTGTCTTAGCAAATCGTTGAATATTCATGCATACTCTCCATTTTCCTCTCTGTCCAAAAAATACTCGTTCACCCACTCTTTCCTGATTTCCTGCTCATCCAAAAATAAAAACTCCCCCAGGGTCTCACATCTAGTGGGACGTGGGTTGGCGACCATGGGGCCCCAGCTGAGTCCGGCAATGCTTCCACTTACTTGTGCCGGGCTCCTCTCCGTCTTCTTTCCTGTCGACCTCACTTGGTCATCTCTTGTTCTCTTCCGACCCCGACGGTGTTAGGGTATCCAAGGCCTAGGGAGTCTCTTCCTTTCCTGCCTTAATTGGCCCTTTTCTCATCTTTTCTGATACCCTCGTTCATTGGGGGTCAGCCTTCTTTTTCTTTTCATATTGTCTCCTGCCTTCTGCTCAAGGCCCTCAAGGAGGCAGGGTGTATGTAACCCCACCACTTCTGGTGCACCTTAGATATTGCTAAACCCTCAAGGGCTCACGGCTGGTGAGTTCGGGAGGTCCTCTTTCCCTTTCCTATCTGCCTTATATGGCTCTTCTTCCTTCCAAGTCCCTCAATCCACATTCTTCGAGGGTTGAGGGCATTTCTTTTCCTCCTGTCCCTTATATGCCTTATTCTCCTTTTGTTTGCCATTTCCACTTCTAGTCTATCAGTAAGTAGTTAGTTTTAGTTATAGTTCCCATTTCATTATCATCTTCACGATCACCCAAACCATTAGGGGCCGATAACCTCGATGTTAGGCCCCTTTAAACAACAATTATCATCATCATCAAAAATAAAAACTTTAAAAAACCATTTTCCAAAACAATGTCCTCATCGTCTGACATCTCCATTTCGACTGACCTGTTTATAATAATTAACTTGAACCTGCTTGCATTTAGTGTGAGCACATTGCTGTTCACGCCAGCTTACGCACGCACGCGCCACCAAATTACTTGCACAAGCTTGCCTCCAATGTGGTTGAAGCCTTACCTGATACTTCCCTGGTAAAGTTTGCCTTTTAGTGAATCGGAGTGAATCGTATTGCAGTACCAGCAAGAAACACAGGCGCATAATAAACCAGGACAGAACTAGCAGCACGACATTCAATAAAACAATGAATACTAAAATGAGTTAATGTTTATTCTCCCTGTCGTGTTTCCCGCTCATGTTTACACATCCCCCTTCTCCTACCCTCTCCCTGTCTAATAAAGGGGGTGGCAGTGTTATTAATGAGACATTCTGGGTTATATGACATGCTACATGGGAGGGGTGGTGGATTCCAGGTTTTGCCACCAGTTCTTCTCGTTCGTGCAAGATTAAATGCTATAACATGATGAGTAAAGAAAGAGGGTGGTTTATCAATACAGGGACACGTTCACAGGAGGCAATCCACAGGTTCCTACCGCGCTACATCCAGCTCCTTGTTTTACGAGAAGAGGGGAGACTGATGGAACTCAAATAGTGATTGTTTGCTTAAAGGATCGTAACAGCTAGGTGATCTGCACCGGTGATATGATTGAAGATAGAGCTACCAATGCTAACTTTTTACATCGGGGTCATCATGGTAGGATTGCTAAGGAGGAAACCGCGGCCGTGATCCCAAAAACTTCCCCATTTTAACTATGATCATAACTAATACAGTAGACTATATATCATTTTCTCCAGGAGTGTTATTTAAATTTTAGCCTACTTTTCACATTTTGAAAAAATAGGGAAAAAGTAGACATATGAGATCGATACGGGCAAATGTGTGTCTGTCTGTCTGTCTGTCCGTCTGTCTGTCTGTCTGTGTGTGTGTGTCCCCTCCCTATCAATTCCTAAACGACTGCAGGCATCAAAGCCAAATTTGGTATGAGTAAAGATCTATGCCTAAATATAGCAGGGCCATATTTTAAAATGACGTCAGTGCTACCAACTGATGAAAAATCACAATTGAAATTTGAGGTCTATGTTGGATATCTCGGAAGATATGCATGGGAATTGTTCCAAAATTGACGCACAAATAGATACTATTACATCAGACTAATTTACAGGAGCCCATACAAGAGAATGTTGCCAACATGAGTCTATGCCCGATGATAGGTCTAATCTTTAAATGCATGTAACTTCCATACTATCCATTCTTTGCCAACCAAATTTGATATGTGATTTGCGCACCTCAGCATAAATTAATATGCATATTTTAGTGTCAACAGGGCTGCCAACTTTAGAAAAATGCACTCTATACATTTTATCCTAATCTCAATATATCAGAAAGTATGCAGGCCAGCAGTTCTAAACTTTGCATATATCTAGTACCAGCAAATGTAGGTTAAATTTCAGCAACCAATATACGACAGAGCTGCCAACATTATTCTACGCGTGCTGATAAGTTTAATGTTGAATCGCATGTAACTTCCATACTAATAAATGAAGTTCTTTCAACATTGGCACATATATAGATCATAATATTTCAATTTAAGTTTGATCATCCAATTTATGGCAGTACCGCCAACCTGATGTTATGCATGCTGATAAATTCAATATTTAAATATATGTAACGTGTATACTATCCATTGGATCTCAACCACATCTTGCATGTGCATTGCGGACCTTAAGAGATGGAACTAAGAATATATTTAGAGTCGTCAGGTCTGACAACTGTCTGTATAATGGGCTCTGTAATTTGAAGGAAAGTAGGCTGTTTATTTCATCACGGAACTACTTGTTGTACATAATTATATACCCACATTGTACCCACCCAGTCTTTGGAAAAATTCGTGTTGGCCGACTATAGAGCAACAAATAACTGAGATTTTACGGCCAAATAATGAGACTGAATGATGACCGATTAACAAAGCCCAGCCCAGGGGCAGTACCCCTAGGACCTAGGACCTAACCCGCCCCTTCATCTTTCACCATAAACTACCCTCACAGGCATGCCATAAGCCTCACACACTTCCTTGACTCAAGCAGGCACAGCGGTATTGCTGCCAGCCACGGTGGGTGGGTGGATAGCGTGTCGGTTTACTAACCCCAAGATTGCTGGTTCGCTCCTGGCCATGGTAAGTGTTTTTTTTTTGAAAGGTGGCAAAAATACGATACGCATGTCATACGATGTTGGCATGTTAAAGAACCCATTTGAATTCAGTAGGCCGTGTTCATAATGGCAAAATTAATCTCGGGAGTTTCCGCCAACACAAAGTTCCTCATGTTTCTACTAGAAAGCGCTATATAGGGTGTATCTTAATTATAGCGACAAAAAAAAATCAGGGACGCTCTGCGTGTTATGTAAAAGACGATGCCACAATCGGATTGGCGGAGAAAATTTTTCCCTCTGAGAAAATGAGGTTACTTTGTTACTTCCTGGCGCGCGATTCAAATCTACGAACTCGCCGTATTTGCTGAGCTAGAGAGCAAGCCGCTGGCCACCGCTGTGCTTCAAGCACTGCCGGCTGGATCGCAACACTCCTGGTTGCTTTAAACTGCCTGCCCATTCGACACTCACAGGCGTACAAGATATATGCATTAATTCACCGCTAGGTGCAGCACTAAGGCACTGGAATTTTCGCGGCTTTTTAAAGAGGAAGATACCTGAAACGAAGAATTTCTATGTTTGGAGGATCAATATCGAAATTGACGGACGTGAAAACTTTACAATAAGTTAGTTCTTTTGTTATTCAATCATCTAAAAGTATTCAGACACATACTTACGGGCAAATTTTCAGTATTAAGAAAAGCAAAAATGCATGGTGGTGGTGGCGATTGTTTTTAAGGGGCGAAATGTCTAGCTCATTTGCCCGTAATTATACGGATGGTAATAAAATACAATTAGGCTACTTCCAACTGATTTAAATCTAACTTACATACTAGAGATTTATTTTTTGTCGTGTAGCCTCCTGAGAGGCCGAGTGCAGGTCTTTCTAGTCGACGCCCGTGGGCGACCTGCGCGTCGGGATGAGAGATGGAATGGATGAAGATGAATGAAACTGGGCAAGGATGTGGAAGGAAGCGGCCGTGGCCTGTCAGAGGGTACTGTCCCAGCATTTGCCTGTTGTTGAAAATGGGAAACCACGGAAAACCATTTCAAGGACAGCCGACGGTGGGGCTCGATCCCACGCGTCTACCGAGTCAGCAGAGAGCTTGGCCTCTTGACCTAACGTAGCGCTTTAGCCCGCGTAGCCACTACTGTCGGTATACTAGAGATGAAAATAAAGAATAAGGGCAATAAAAGATCAAAAAAGGGCCGCCGAAAAATGGGATGTTCATTTATTCAGGGGCTTTGCGACATCGTGGTCATGTAGCACCATGTACTTAGATGTGTGTTGAATTTGTTTGATAACCCATCGTATTGTGATGACTGTATTAGCGTGTGTATTTTTAAGTCAAGTGAGGATTGGGAAGGAGACGACCGCGGCCTTAAATTAGGAACCATCCCGGCATTTGCCCAGAGTAGAAGTGGGGAAACCACGGAAAACCACTTCGAGGATGGCTGAGGTGGGATTCGAACCCACATCCACTCATTTTTGCCTCGCGATGACGAATGTACCCCGTTCCAGCACTCAAACCAGAATTAAATTTCTTGGCAGACAGGGAATTGAATTCTACCTCCGGGGCTAGCGCCAAGCATCCTAGCTGCTAAACCACGAGAGAAGGATTGAGGGACTTGAAAGGAAGTAAAGCTATGAAAGGCAGATAGAAAAGGGTGTGGGAGAGATGACCTCGTATTTCCGCCCCTTAAAACAATAACGGATAGAGGGGTTAGCCCCGTCACGGGAAAAGGAGAAAACCGAACCCAGCTCAGAAATTCTTCCGAGATGCCTATTACCAACCTCACTATCCATGAGCCCTTGAGGGTATATCCCCAACCCCAGGGATCACAACTAGTGGGACTTGGCTTCGAGACCACTGGACCCCAGCCTTGTCCGTTATTATTTCCACTTACTTGTGCCAGGCTCCTCTCTGTCATCTACCTGTCGACCTCCCCTAGCGAGCTCTTGTTCTCTTCCATCCCCGACTGTATTAGGGTATCCGAAATCTAGGGAGTTTTTCATTTTTCTGCCTTAACTGGCCCTAACATCATCTATCCTGATACCCTCCTTCTTCGAAGGGTCAGCACATGGCTAAGTCTACACCGTCAGCTTTTGAGCTCGGAAGTCAGCGACTGTGAGGGGTTCCAGAGCTGTATCCATTTTCCCCTTTTTATTGACTTTGGGGTGGACCCTCTCCTCTTTCCCTTTTCTATCTGCCTTTTATGGCTCTAGTAGTTTCCAAATACTCAATACTCATTCTTCAAAGATTCTGATCCCACAAAAAATAGGAAAGAAAAAGACAAGAGCCAATTAAGGCAGGGAAATGAAAGACATCACAGGCCTCCAATACCCTAATAACGTTGGGGAACAAGAGTTGGCAGGAAAGATGAAAGAGAGGAGCCAACCCACATCCCACTAGTTGTAAGCCCCTGGTGGTGGGACATGAAAAGAAACATTAAACTATATAATAATTTATGTAACCTTCAAGTGTTATGGTAATAAAATGATATTCCCCGGTATTCTAGCTTGCCCCGTTCCGATTTACAAAAGGGCACGCAGCAGTGCACCATTATAAAATCACACAAATGCATTCCAAAACACGAATTCGCCATTAACATCAATACAAAACTTATGTCTGCTACAGAGCCTTGGTGCTGCTTCCTAGCGCCTTTATTTGGAAACGAGGTTGTACGCTCAAAACAATGCTGTAATCGTCGAATGGGCAGGCAGTTTAAAGCAACCAGGAGTGTTGCGATCCAGCCGGCAGTGGCTTCAAGCAAGGGAAGGGAGTGTGATAGAAGGTCACAGAGATATGCTGGTGGGCATGCGCAAGTTTCCTCGATCGCGTCGGCTTGCCGCAAGCCCGCCAGCATATCTCTTTATCCTTCTATCACACTCCCTTCCCTTGCCTGAAGCACAGCGGTGGCCAGCGGCTTGCTGCCTGGCTCAGCAAATACGGCGAGTTCGTGGATTTGAATCGCGCGCCCGGAAGTAACAAATTAACCTCATTTTCTCGGAGGGAAAAATTTTCTCCGCCAATCCGATTGCGGCATCGTCTTTTACATAACACGCAGAGCGTCCCTGATTTTTTTGTCGGTATAATTAACATGCACCCTGTAGTGTTCAAGGAGCTTAGATATCTAACATCTAACCTCCTTTACTTTCATAGTCAAGGAACAACGAAATTCGACATGCAAGCTACCCTCTGGGTGTCAAATAACAAAGTTTCCACTCGGCACCCGAGACCATACGATATTATTATTATTATTATTATAACCATTATGAATATGGTATTAAATATTATCCGTGTTGACTGATGAAATGAAAATCCACAGCCTGCTTCCAGTCGACCGACCGGGTTTAGAATGGAATGAATGAAGCCCCCATCTAGCGGCGAGGATATGAACTGTGCCGGCTGCCGAAGTCGGAGTGTTGCTGGAATTAAATTGTGACAGGGAAAACCGTAGTACCCGGAGAAAAACCTGTCTGCCTCCACTTTGTCCAGCACAAATCTCACATGCATTGACCGGGAATTGAACCACGGACCCAGCGGTGAGAGGCCAGCGTGCTGCCGCCTAAGCCACGGAGGCTCACAAGAAGATTAATAATTAAATTAAAACGTACTTGTTTCCGTATACAATGATACCATCGTCAGCGTAGATCAAATAATAAAATGAATCCTAAAAGCTATGTTAACAAATACCAAAGAGAAAATGGATATCCTTACAATAACATTCGAATTTAAATAAATGAAAGGTTACAAAATGTTTTAGAAAATACACAAAAGAAACAAGATTAAAGTTAATAGTGAAACGGACGTCGCGTCGCTGCTGAGTGCATGGGATGTTGTTTCCAGCCAGGTACACTGATATGGAACAACGCATAAAGTTTTAAAAAGAGTGAGTCATCTAACCTTGGAAAGAACCCTATTGAATCCTACTAGTCGTTTATAATATGTTGTTTCCAGAAAATAGGATTCAACAGGATTTCTTCCTAGGTTAGATGACTTCATCTTTTTAAAATTTTGTACGTTGTTCCATATCATTATGCCTGACTGGAAACAACATCCCATGCACTCAGCAGCGACGCGACGTCCGTTTCACTATTAACTTTAATCTTGTTTCTTTTGTGTATTTTCTAAAACATTTTGTAACCTTTCATTTATTTAAATTCGAATGTTATTGTAAGGATATCCATTTTCTCTTTGGTAATTCTTACCATAGCTTTTAGGATTCTATTTATTATTTGATCTACGCTGACGATGGTATCATTGTATACCGAAACATGTACGTTTTAATTTAATTATTAATCTTCTTAGTGATTGACAAGGCAGATTGTATGATTTGAGATTGAAACATGTTGTTGTTGTTGTTTGAGTCTTCAGTCTTTTGATTGGTTTGATGCAGCTCTCCATGCCTCCCTGTCTTGAGCTAATCGTTTTATCTCTATATAGCAACCACACCCTACATCCGAGGCAATCTGTTTATCATATTCTAACCTTGGTCTACCCCTACAGTTCTTGTCCTCTACACTTCCTTCCATAACTAAGCTTGCTATTCCTGGGTGTCTTAGTATGTGTCCTACCAACCTGTCTCTTCTCTTCATTAGCAGTCGCCAGAAACATCTCTCCTCTCCCACTAGCCTTAATACCTCTTCGTTTGTTACCCTATCTACCCATCTGATCTTCATCATTCTCCTGTAACACCACATTTCAAACGCTTCAATTCTCCTCTTTTCTGCTGCACCAATAGTCCAAGTTTCACTTCCATAGAGCGCCACGCTCCAGACAAAGGCCTTCAAAAATGACTTCCTAGAACCTAAATCTATATTCGATGTCAACAGATCCCTTTTCTGTAGAAATGCTTTCCTTGCCTGAGGTAACCTACTTTTTATATCCTCTTTGCTTCGTCCATCACTGGTTATTTTGCTTCCTAAGTAACAGAAGTCTCCTACTTCCTTTAGTTTTTCACCTACCAATTTGATGTCCATAGAGATTTCTGATTTACTTCGGCTGCATTCCAATATTTTTGTTTTACATTTAGTCCATTAATTTTCATCATGAATTCTTTCCAAAAGACGGAGTCCACACCATTCAAAAACTCATTCAAATCCTCAGGCGTGTTGGCCAAGATGAATATGTCATCACATAATGAAACTTAAGTGACAACAATCTGGATTACACAGGTTCAAAATGATCTCAGGAGTGCCAATATCACACCAACAGACATCGAGGGTCGAATGGCATTCAGACATACGATCCACAGTTGGGAAGTTACACCGGAAGATCGACCAATGAGATCGAGGGAAGGATGGACGGAGGAACGTCGAGTTCGTCATAGCAAAACAATGAAGGAGTTTGGCGGCTTCGGTGGATTATTGGTAGAATGCTGAGCTTCTATGCCCATGGTTGCGGGTTCAAACCTGGTCGAAGTCGTCGGATTTTTAAGAGCGTTAAAAATCCCTCAGGTTGCCTTCCTTCGTAGGGTAAGTAAAGCCGGCGGTCCCATGTCATAGATTTATGGCATGAAAAAGAAACTTCCACTAACTACACTTGTGTGAAGCCAAAATTTGTAGGTTAGAATTGATAACGCTAAATTAGTTCCAACGTTAGCCGCCAGGTGCAGACTGCGATGGCATCTAGTAGTCAAGTCCGCAAGCTAGATGTCGTGGACGGTAGCATTTGGTAGCAAAAGTACGAAGTAATTGAAATTATCGGCTGCAGCCCATACTTGAATTTAAACAGATAACACACAGTAATACAGCCATCACAATTAACGCCGGTTATCAGACAGATTCTACACACTCCCAAAGTACACGGGGCTACATAACCAGGTTTTCACAACCCCTAAACTGGAAAGAACAAGAAAAATGAGAGCAGCAGATCATAATGTTTTAGCCTATTTTCAATTTTGAAAAAATAGGCTTATGAGATCACCTTTTGTCCGTGTGTGTGTGTGTGTGTGTGAGGTGTGTGTGTGCCCCCCCCTAATAAAATCTAAACGGCTGGAGCGATTTCAGTGAAACTCGGTAAGTTCATAGCACTATTCCCGGCGACCTCGACCGTGTCCTTCAAATTTTGTTACGTCTCACCAATCCAACATGGCGGCTGTGCGAAATATTTCACTAGCATTCAATATCTCCGAAACTATTACCGATATCGCCCTGAAATTGTGTACGGTGATAAAAGGCACTACTAGAAGTTCACATATGAGACTTTCAAAAACCTGGTGACTACACAACCAACATGGCGGTCAAGCGAAGTTGAGACTTTTGAATAGACTTTTCTCGCGATTTAACTATCCAAACGTAATGAAACTTGGTACAGAAAATGTTTATACACATTGCAATGCACTGGAGTCTAATTTAGTTCAATTGTTTACATAACCTCAAAATGGCGGCTGTGCGAAATATTTCACTAGCATTCAATATCTCCGAAACTATTACAGATATCATCATGCAATTTTGTACGGTGATAAAGGGTACTAATACAAGTTTACCTATGTATATTTCATAAACCTGTAAAGTACTAAACGAACATGGCGACCAAGCGAATTTGAAATATTTTAATATACGTTTCTCGTGATTTAACTCTCTGAGCGCAGTGAAATGTGGTACACTAAATGATTTTGCAGATTGTAATGCACTGCCATCTAATTTCATTCAATTGTTTACATAACCTCAGGATGGCGGCTGTGCGAAATTTTAAAATTAAGTTTTTATTTCTTGTGTCGTAATCATGCGATCGAAGTGAAAGTTTGAATAATGAACCTAGGTAATAATTGTCCATGAATGGTACATAACTATATGGCCTATACATATAACAATCCTAAATGGCGAGCTTCCGAAATATTTAGACGGTTCTCAATATCTATGAATCTTTTACAGCAACCAAACTGAATTTTTTTATGTTCATAGAGACTATGAACATATGTTCACCTATAGGACTTTCAGTAACCTGGTGAGCACAAATCCAACATGGCGGCGACGCGAAGTAAAAATATTTAAATGGACGTTTCTCGCGAATCAACTATCCGAGTGCCGTGAAACGTTGCACATTAAATGCTTATACAAATGTTGATCCACTGGCATCTAATTTATTTCAATTGTTTGCATAATCACAAGATGGCTGCTGTGCGTAATTTTAAAATCTCGTTTTTACTTCTTGTGTTCTAATCATGCGATTGAAGTTTGAATACCACACGTACACAGATTTCTTAATGTAATAGTACAAAAATAAAAATCCAACCTGGCGACCATCTGAAATATTTAGACGGTTCTCAATATCTACGAATCTGTTACAGCAATTAAACTGAAATTTTGTATGTTGATAGAGGCAAATAACATGAGCAGGATATATGAAAAGAGGCTGTATAGTTCTCCACGGAACTACTTGTTGTTTTATGTGATCCTATGGGTCTAAACAGCTTAAATAAATAAATAAATAAATAAATAAATAAATAAATAAATAAATAAATATATAAATGAATAAATACATCAATAAATTGCGTTATAGCCCGACCCAGCGGTTTCTGCCGTGACAGGTGCGACTTCAAAACAGTGGGAGGTGTGGGACTGTCCTAGCACGACTGAAGGCTCGCGTCACGCGTAACCGAAACGAAATATCACGCGCACCTAGGGGTCAATTTTGACAGGATACGGTTTCTACATAAAAGTAGGATGAAAGGTAGCATTTTACTGAGTATATAGCAACATGAATCACAATTCTACGCCCAGCAGTTTACTTTTTATGTTATTTTAAAAATAAAGAGCAATCTTCTTCGATACTAGCCGCTGCTGAGTTGCGGAGCCAATGTAATGTTGCCAAGTCGTTGCACAATGACGAGCGGGTGAGCGAAGCTCTCGTCTACATTGCGTAGCATTATGTGAGGAGCTAACTTTCAAAAGAGACTTTGTCACTCAAATACAACTTTAGGGAATGACCAAAAAACCGATTTCTCTCAAATTAGCATCTTATTGCTTATTTTATGCATTTATGTACACACATATGGGTTATAAAAATGTAACAAGACACTCGAATGAAATCAAACTACAGTAGATATTCAGTATTTACATACTAAATTCTGGACATAATTGTTATTGACTGAACAGAAAGGACATAATCCTTTTTGTTTGCATGAACATGGGACATAGTCCTCTTTGACTGTATAATATTTTGATAAGGCCTAAACATCTAACTCATTTCGAAACATTGTAATAAGCCGAACATTCAACCGCAATGTCATCTACTTAGTTAATATTCAAAACGTCCATTCTTATGAAACGTTACAACAAAAATCTTCTTTTATATATGGAATCCCACATCATCTTCCAGTCACATAATACTTCCTCACGAGGAACACTTGCTGCAGGTGTATCCATTAACAACCTCTTGTACCATTGCAAATCTTTTCGCCTAAACCAATTTTCACCTACTTACATTTCTAAGTTTATTTCACCCATTTCTCTCTCACTTCCGTTTCATTGTTCCCTTCTTTTTCTCTCTTTGATCTATTCTTTCCTCTCTTCAACCTCTATTCTACTTTCTCCTAAAATCTGAGGCAGATGACCTCGTAGTTCCGCCCCTTAAAACAACAATAACTAACTAACTCCTACAATCTAATCTACCTAAGGGGCGTGGTGGCCTCTCACCAAGGTGGACCGGGATCGATTCCCGGTCAATGCATGTGAGATTTTCGAAGTTAAATGCCATGCCCTGTGGTTCGGATTATACGTAAAAAGGAGGTCCCGTGGCTCATGATCGCATGGTTAATGGTCACGTAAAACTAAAAGCTTCCTTCCTTCCTCCTCTACCTGATCCTTCATCTCATCTACTCTATTAACAACTACATCCAGTCTCTCCTCAACTTCTACTCTGCTTTCACCTAAAATCTCCTCTACCTTCACCTACAATATCCTCTACCTCTCTTCTACTTTCACCTACAATCTCCTCTAACTGGCCCTTAATCTCTCCTCTGATCTCACTTATCACTTTTACTAGGCTTTCTATCAACTTTTTATAATCTTGACCTAACTTCTCATTAACTTTAGCTACCGTACTTGATCTAACTTCTGATTGTTATGCTCAAGTTTCTGATTAATTTCTCCCATCATGCTATCTTTCCATTTCCTTTGTAACAATCTCCGACTAGAACTGTTTCACAAGAATCGTGAATAACCAATATGACAGAGGAAACATTAATCAGAAGTTGGATTGAACAGCAAAAGCAATAATCATCATACACACAGGTCATACACTACCTCGCTGTTCACGCAAAGCATGATGGGAGTCAATTCTTATGATGCTTGAGTTCTGATTGGCTGAAGTACACAAAGTCTTGTTTGAACGAATACTGCAGTGGACAAAGTTGTTTTTTGAATGAATAGTCTACTTTCAGAGATCAATATAGCCAAGACAAAGTCACTTTTGAATGTTTACAGGGTGTTGGGACCTCAGGATAAATCTCACTAAGTGAAACCTGTACTAAGCACATTTTTTTGAATTTTTGGACAAAGTCTCTTTTGAATGTGAGCTCCTCATGTTATCACGGCCAAGTCCAAGCAGAGAATGACCGATGTTGCTACATCGGGACTCGGGGAGTCAGGACGTGTCACGTGTGCCAGAGGAGGTGTGAACGAATTAAAGTGCGTAACTGCTTCGCGGCAGACATTCCTGGGTCGGGCTTTACTGATTATAATCTACACATGAATGCAAAGCTATAAACGCTTTAAGGATCCGGTAACTTTACTTATTGAATCACCCTCGTATTTACTTTATCGGGTGCGTATCGTGACTTGTACTAAACCTGTGGAATAGAATATAATCCCCAGTATTAATAACACGAGCACCCTTCAGACTTGATAAACAAGGGTAAGGAACATGACAGGGAATAAACAGTAAATCATCTCATTATTTATTATTCCTTGTCGTGCGGTTACCGCCATCTTGTTTCCCAAACGTACACACAAGTAAATCAGTGCCTAAATAAACATGGAGAATGGAAAAAGTGAGGGAGGGTATTTGAAATATTTATGACATCGTAACGAAAAGGCAATTTACAATTTATTGTGTAAATAAACTGTGCGCTACGCCCTCAGGTGTAAAAGAGACCGAATTACGAGATAAAATACGTACCGTATTCTTTAAGCTATAACTAGGCTCTAAAAGTCCCCCAGTAGCCTATCTGCTGCTGTGCTGCCAACGCGCGTAATAAAACAAAACAACGCGTGGAATACAACATTAAAACCGACCCGGTGACATTAAGTTGCGAAGACTCTGGAAAGGCATTACCTCGCTCCACAAATAAACATTTCAATAAGATGGCATTCTTTGTGCTGTGTTCAAATGTTCGTCTCTCCATTGGCCACGTGGTTTAAAGAAAACTATTTCAGCATTTTCGAAGACGTTATCTTCTGAGTATTGTTGTTGTAGAAATGTAATGTTTTCTCAGTCGGTTGCATGCTGAATTGCTATGCCCAAGATCACGGGTCCAAACCCAGCCGAAATCGTCAGATTTTTAACCCACTTTTCACATTTTGCAAAAATGAGGAAGAAGTAGACTTATGAGATCGATCCGCGCAAATGTGTGCCTGTCTGTCCTTCTGTCTGTCCGTCTGTCCTTCTGTCTGCCTGTCTGTCTGTCTGGCTGGCTGTGTGTGTGTGTGTGTGTGTGTGTGTGTGTCCCTATCAACTCCTAAACGTCTGCAGCAATCGAAACAAAATTTGGTAGGAGTAAAGATCTATACCTGAATATCTCAATGCCGTATTTGAAATTGATGTCAGTGCTACCAACTGCAGAAAATCGCAATTGAAATTTGAGCTCCATGTTGGATATCTTGGAAGGTATAAATGGGAGCTGTTTCAAAATTGGCACACGTATAGATAATATTATTTCAGTTTAATTTCCAGGAGGCCATACATGGCAGTGTTGCCAAAATGATTATAAGCCTGCTGATAGGTCCAATTTGGAAATGCATACAACTTCTACACCATCATGTGAATTCAACCAAATTTCGTATGTGCTAAGTGTACATAAAGAGATATGACTGAGCGTATTCTTAAGAGCCACCAGGGCTGCCAACTGTTAATAAATGCTCTCAATTTGTTTTATCCAAATACCAATATATCAGAAAGTATGCAAGCCGACAGCTTTAAACTATGCACACGTATAGTACCTGGCATTCTAGATTAATTTGGAGTAACTAATATACGTCAGTGCTGCCAACATGACTCTAAGCCTGCTGATTGGTCCAATTTTAAAATGCACGTAACTTCTATACTAACTAATGGATTTCATTCATAATTGGCACAATAATAGGTCATATTATTTCAGAGTATTTCTGACCAATACATGCATGACATTGTTGCCAACATGATTTCACGCGCACTGTTAGATCCAATGTGTAACAGCAATCAACGTCCATGCTATCCATTGGACTTCAACCAAATTTTGTATTCTGTACTTAAAGAAATGGAACTAAGAATATATTCAGTCACCAGGGCTGCCAACTGTAGTGCTCTATTAGGCTACTTTATGCCAGGTATAAAGTATTTTGAACTAATAAGAAATTTCGATATTACCAACTTAATTCGTCATTATTCTAAATAGATCCATATAGATTAATCATTGGCAAGCATCTTAAATTTTTTTAGGCTCTTTTGTTCGTCACGGAACTTCTTGTTAAGAGCGTTAAAATCCCTCAGTATGCCTTTTTTCACAGGAGAAGTAAAGTCGGCGAACCCGTAACACGTAAAGGAACCTACCACTGCAATTGGTAGCGTGTAGCAAACTTTTTAGGTTATATTTTGCTAGTTAGGAACGCTCTATCAAGTTCCAACGTTTGCTGCTAGGCGTTAGTGACAGCAGCACTTGGTAGCCAAAGTTGGAACTACTTCAAATTGAACTTGTTGGGAGCCCTTGGGCGTTCAATCATAAATGCCCAGCTATGGCCATTGTCGCTAGCCTCGTGGTATTGGGGGTAGCGCGCCTGCCTCTCACACGGAGGCCCCGGATTCTATTCCCGGCACCGTCAGAGATTTTAGAAATTGACGAGAGGGCTGGAACGGGGTGCCCTCAGCCTCGTGAAGACAATTGAGTAGCTGCCAGACAGTGAGGCAGCGCCCCGATCACGAAAACTAAGATTAACGGCCGAGGGGACCCGATGCGCTGATCACGCTTCACCCCAATATCTGCAGGAAAAATGGATGGGCAACGGCTGCTTGGTAGGCCTAAACCAGGGCATTGTGGTTTTGGGTTTGCAGTTAAAAAGAAAATGAAAAATCTGTTTAGTCCGCCTGTTTCCATCCATTCCGCCTCTTACGGATCGTTTCTGTAATTTTCTCTATTTCACTGTAGACTTCCTTGTTGGATTGTATAATTCTTGTAATTTGATCCCATTATACCTCTAACGATTTTGCGCTCTTATTTCTCCAGTTCTTTGAGGAGTCCTTTAATAATTTAGGGATAGAGTTTTGGCTGTAAAATAATAATAACAAATATTACATTACATTACATTACATTATGTGAACCGGCCTAAACTAAGGACCACGCAAATATCATTTCCTTCTCATAGTTCTTTCTTCCTTTCTCTTCCTCCACATATCCTTCATTCTTTCAGTGTGTTGTGCCTTTCTCTGTGCTGTCCATCTTTGTCCCCTGCGTTCTTTCTTTTCTCCCACAAGAACCTCTATGCTCGAAAGTATTTCCCTGAATTGTATTCTGTCTCGACAGTCGTCATCTGTAATTCCTAGCCTCCGGAGTTCTTCCTTCATCTGCTTGGTGTAACCCCCTTGACTCTTCAGATTATATAATTTATCAAAAATGTGTTTATTTATTCTTGTAGGATCCATTCTAACCATATGTCCATAGGAACGTAAACGTCTTTTCCTAATTGTTGTTTCCAGGTCTTCCACCCTTTCATATATCTCCTTGTTTGATCTTAGTCTGTAGGTTCCCTGTAGCACTTTTGGGCCGTAAATCCTCCTCAATATCCTCCTTTCAATCTTCAGAAACTTTTCCAGGTTCATCAGATTTGCCGTCTCCACACCAAATAAGATCACCGGTTTTACCACAGCATTGTACATTGTTGTGATTTGGCATTAAGGGAAAGGTTCAGTTTGTTGTATATATTTTTAGTGGAGAAGTTGAATTTCTCTATTTTAAATCTTCTGTTTTCCATTGACTCTTTGTCCAGTCCATTGTTGCAAATAATCTCTCCGGGATATTTAAACTGTTTCGAGACCTTTAGCCTCCCATATTTCGTCTTAACTGTTTTCTTCATGTAGTTCTTGTTGGAATAATAATAATTATTATTAATTATAATATTAGGTCGTTTGGGCTTCCTAGGGACCACGATGTTTATGTTTTACTTTAACTGTTGTCTGCTATCTGGGGTTCGATACCTTGAATTTTTCTGTTGACCCAGTGTTCTTTCATTTTACTGCTGAACTCTATCTTACGTTCCTCGGACCATTTCCTGAACGGGTTGTGGTGAACTCCTATAGAATGGTCCTTCTCTATGGGAAGGAGTCTTCCAAGGGTCGCGAGGAGTGACCACCAAATATATTTATTTAATAATGTTCGACGATGTCGATATATAAATATTATATGTCAGAAAACTGTTTCATAATGGGGGTCATTAACGTACTAGTTTTAATTATAACACAGTTTTTCCAACCAATCATTTTCATTTTAATTCATCGACCAATTAGGTAAGGATAGCGTCTGATGTGCACACATGATTTGAAAGTTGACAATGTAGCCTACCGTATATTGGATCAACGATTGTAGTTACAGTGCATAAAGAAACTGGGCAATATTGCGAAAGAAATAGCACTGTACCTTAATATGCGCAAATCCAAATTATACATATTCGTAAGATTTCGCCGACAGTTTTAGTGATGATGTTGTTGACATAAACACACTAGAATGTCATGGAGGAAGCAGCATATGACATTAGTTCCACGGAAATTATAATCCAGCTCTCTGTTCAGTAAAAGGATTTCTTATGCGAAACGTTTCCGTCAGATGACATAACTGTTCTATTTGGGACGCACTATTGATTTGCCTTCCGTTGACATTCTATACGCATCGAATTTGAAGAAAAACTAGATGATAATACGATACATTTTACTTTTAAAGCGTTTGCAACAACCTATTTTGAGTTATTTGACCAAAATAACAAAACGATCCAACATAGTACCTATGCGCTCTCTGTTGGAGCTAATTCAGGATAAACAATGTTTCAAAGCTTTGGGGATCGTTATTGGGTAGAGATCAAACGCTGAGCCCACACAATTCCAAAGAAGCAGAATTCAACCGACAGAATCTCGACAGATATTTATCAATATTTATGTTAGAACATATAATAAAGTTATAATTAACGTCGAACATAAACAGTCGTATACAACTCGCCTATAATGGTAATTAACACACTCGTATGGAAATTATAAAACTTGCTTCGCTCGTTTTATAAACTTACTCGTGTCTTCATTATTGCCATTATAGGCTCGTTGCATAATGTACTATTAGCGTATGGCATTTTAGTATATTTTAACAGTAAGCTACAATATTTCTAACCACTTTATCACAAACAAATATCTAGTTCTTGTATAAATTTGATGGAATTCGGGGTTGCCAACAGGAATTCCTCATTATCTCCTCTAAATGCTCTGACACTGATGTGTTGAATAGTCTGCCTCGGTGCGCCGCAGTCGCATGCTGGTGAACCAACATTCCCCATTTAGAAAGTGACCTGTTCTCAGTCAGTTTAGAGTTGACCATACCTCGCAGGATTGATCAAAGCTAGGGACGATCTTAGTGTTGCAAGGTAATGATTGGCATGTTGCTGGGGCATTTCAGAACCATTCTCTCTGCCAGTTATCGCTAATGTTAACCCCAGTGAGACTGTTTCCAAGTTCGAGTGGAGGATGCCTTGAGCGAAGTCTGTTGATTCTGTAATCAGGGATGTCAGAATGCACTGGTAGTACAGGATTTGCTAATATCTTGCAGTATTCTCTTATCAAGGCTTCTTTCCTTTGAAGATAACTAGCATGTACCGATTACAACACAGTGGGTCGGAAGCCATCGATGCTGTCACAGCATTGATTACATACGCAGCTGTGGACTCCTTAGTTGAGATAAGATATTCGTATACCATGAAAATGGTTAGGTATAGAATAAAACAACGAGTTTTCCTAGTGGAAACTTATCTTCTCAAGAAGAAGTCATACAGTAAATCTCTTCGTAAGTTTCAGCGCCGTTCGGTTTTTACTTGTCGAGAAATCTGAAGCAAAAGATATACAGAAACAATCCGCGTACGGTACTCTGGAAACTCTGGAGAACAAAATAACTGCACTAATACGAAAGAGAGTAAAACTATGTGATAAAACTCCACCTGTAATGTTTTGTATTGCATTTTAAACACCCTTCTATATATTTGAAACGGCTCAATGTAAATTTTACTGAAGAGTGACGACTTGGCAGTTTCTGTATTGTTCAAGTGCTTCGACAGGGTAAGCTGTGTGCTTAGTGGTAATGGGAAGCTCCCAGGTATTGGTTGATGGCTATTATTATTATTTTCGTAATACTAATGGATATTTGAGGCCTTGATATCGCCAGACTCAGAAATGAACGAATATGTTTCTATTTAACAGATTGTTGTAGCGAATGTTATACCAGCGTAATATAATTTACTTAATCTTTAATCAGCTACACATCTATATAGAAGGCCCAATCAGAAAGAATGACCCCGAATGCTCCTCAGGACTTGCTCACTTGATGAGTTAAAACTGAGCAATTCCCTGCAAAGCAGGAGGCCATAGCCCTTATGGGATTTGTATGGCTATTTATTATTATTATTATTTGTATTATTATTATTAGCATATTAGTATTATTAGTATTATTATTATTAGTCGGCCTGTGATCACTCATTCCGAGAATATGCCTATAAAATTTCAAACGTATTTTCCTGAATGTGTCCGAATGCTGATAAATCTCCAGGGATAGACTTTTAATTCAAATACCCTCAGTAACAATTGGGCCAAAAATCTTCGAGATTTTTATTTCTTGTTTTTGTATCATCATATATATTATTTCAGTAGTATATATCCCTCCTGCGGTGCTCACAAGCGATCGATCGTGTCAAATGAGAATTCAAATGAAAGAGAATAGACATTAGCAGTGACAAATTGCACTGTAATTTCATAAATATCTATAATTTCTTTGAAAAATGACTTTTGAAAAAAATGTACGAAGGTTGCGATTTGCAGATACTGTTGCTTAAGGAATATACGCTCCATAATTGCTGTCCACTTCACATTTTGGCCGCTGTGACGCCTGTTTCATGTCATTTTAACATTCTGAGGACTTTCCTTTATAATTTTGCTTGGATTTCAGAAACAGTAAATCAAAGAAATCTGTACTCAAATCGTATAATTTCAGGAATATCGAATAAGCGGTGAGTGTTATGATGATTAAAGCCCTGCGCGGATGCGGATATCCACAAACATTTTCGCCACGCATGGCTGTGCGGATAGCGGATACGCTGCGGATAATGTTTCGAGTAAATATGCGGATAGTTTTTAGAATACAATGTGGAACTTACGATAATATTACATATTTGATAAGCCAATCTAAAAAGAGGAATACTCCTATAGCTTATTCCGTACGAAATATTCAGGCACGTATTGCATTTATACACGAGGAGATTATTTTACTCATTATGCTTTCAACAACCAAGATGAACGGCCGAGGGGACCCGACGCGCTGATCACGCGTCACCCCAATATCTGCAGGCCGAATGGCTGGGCAGCGGTCGCTTGGTCGGCCTTAGCCCGTCATGGGCTGGATAGTGCCAGGGGTTGAGTTTTTTTTTGATTATGCTTTCAACTACATTTTATTAAGTATCGTATGTTTTTATAGTAGATGTTACTGACATCTCATCAATACTCGCTGCCATTATTACTACACGTACGAGCTATAATGCTGTCAATAAGCTTGTTAGTTCATCGTGGTGATGATATTGACATTCCTCAATGCAGCTACTTCGTCGTCTAAGCTATCCTGGAAGATCTGGTTCCATGTGTATCTGTAGATTTATTTACAACTTGGCACTGAAACACGCTGACTGTGATATTGCAACGGAGAGAGTTGACATCAACTATGCGAACATAGATGGGTCAAGAAGCAGATGGATGGTGACTGACTTGGAATTTCCGGCCAAATATCAATCTCTTTCTCCAAGCGTAAAGGGAAGTTCACTTATTATTAGTTAATGTTACCGTGACTGGGAGTAAAAACATCATTTCACCAACATGGATCAACTATCTATTAAAATAAAACAACGTGAATATTCAATAGTGCGTGAAACAAAGCTCAAGTTGACGATATGGCAGACATTTGGTTACGTTTTCAATGGGAACGAAAAGGTGAACGATATAGTAGGATGCTTTACCTGTAAAAAATAAAATGTTTTCATACTCAGGACACAAACCAGGCACATCAAACTAACTGAGGCACAAGTACAAAAGTAGCCAAACAAGTATAGCCAGTTTTTTTTGTCTAAAGCGGAGGTCAAGAGAACAGAAGTGTCATCCAACTTCAAATTCCTTGCAATGGCGCAAATTGTCAGGAACGACTTTCTCCTCAAATGTCTAAATGTGTTGGTTTAACACTTTATGCTTTATCTAATGAATTAAAAATAATATTGAAATATCAGCGGATTTGGATAAAAGTCATGCGGATGCGGCTAACAGTCATGCGGATGCGGGGCGGATGCGGGGCGGATGCGACTAACAGTCATGCGGATGCGGGGCGGATGCGGACAACGTTTTGTTTATCCGCGCAGGGCTCTAATGATGATCCAATTTTCAGTGATTGCCTTCTTAAGTTAGGAAACGTAGATCTTGGAACTGTAAATAGTGTTCTATAATAATTTGGTTGAAATAAAATCATAACGACCTTTATGTTCGACGATGTCGATATGTAAATATTATGTCAGAAAACTGTATCATATCGGGTGTCATTAAAGTACTACTTTTCAATATATCACAGTTTTTCCAACCAATCCGAGCTCAATGTTTTCATTCATTGTCCAATTAGGTAAGGATGGCTTCTAGCATGCACTCAAAATCCAACCTGTCGGACATGATTTACATGATTTGAAAGTTGACAATGTAGCCTATATTGGATCAACCATTGTAGTTACAATGCATAAACAAACTGGGCAATATTGCAAAAGAAATAGCACTGTACCTTAATATCCACAACTCCAAATTCTACACAATCGTAAGATTTCGCCGACAGTTTTAATGAATGCAGTTGTTGACATAAACATACCATAACGTCATGCAGGAAGCAGGGGTATGACATAAGTTCCACGGAAATTATAATCCAGCTCCCTGTCCAGTAAATGGATTTCTTATTCGAACCTTTTCCGCCAGATACCGTTACTGTTCTATTTGGGACTACATTCATTTGCCTTCCGTTGACATTCTATACTCATCGAATTTGAAGAATAAATAGTTAATAATATGATATATTTTAATTTTAAAGCGTTTCTAACAGCCTGTTTTTTGTTTGACCAAAACAACAAAATGATCATGCATAGTACCTGTGCGGTATCTGTTGGTGCAATTTCAGGATAAACAATGTTTCAAAGCTTTGGGATTCGTTATTGGGTAGAGATCAAATGCTGAGCCCACATAATTCCCAAGAGAAGAAGTCAACCGACAGATATTTGTGAATATTTACGTTAGAGCATATAATAAAGTTATAATTATCGTCGAACACAAACAATCGCATGCAACTCGTCTATAATGGTAATTAAGACACTCGTATGGAAATTATAAAACTCGCTTCACTTGTTTTATAAACATACTCGTGTCTTAATTATTGCCATTAAGTCTCTCATTATACACCTATTGGGAAAAGTTTGGCTTCTGAACATGCGAGATTTCTTCCACGGGTCCGCTAGTATCTTTAATTAGTGATCTGCCCCCAATGATCAGTGTTTCAGAGGCGCATAGTGCCTTGGGTTTGATTACCGTGTTGTAATGTCCTAATTTTGCTTTACGGGAGATGTATTTCTTATTATACTTAGTCCATGTGAATCTGTAGGCTCTTCGCAATAATTATTATTATTATGTTTATTATTATGATTATGATTAATATTAAAATTAATGAATTTGCCATCTCTTGATGAATGCAGTGCAGGCTAGAGGTGGCTTTTCACCGATGACTCAGTCTCACTCATGGTTGTGATTATATGGAAGCTACTGAGGTATGGGTGGTGCTTAGTAATGACATTCAGGGCACAGTCAGTGCTTGTGGATGCTGTGAATGGTTCTACTCATAGGGTTAGTACTGCTGTCCTGACTCAGTGATGAATGCAATTAGCCCAGGCAAATTAGACATATGCTTCCCGAAAAATCGTCGAAAGCTGGAATGTGTTTTAATACCGTTTGGGGGTCCCAAATAAGAGTCCTGTGAGTTTGCGACGGATTCTGACTCCTGCTTAATTTTTGGGAGTAAAAAAAACGCGAACTTTTCGCACTTTTTTCAGATTTTCACTTATAACTTCTAAACGACGCATTCTACAGAAACGTTTTTTTCTTAACGATTTTAAAGAACATTATATGCTGCGTTGAATGGTTTTTATTCCGTCTAAATCGGCCCAGTCGTTTAGCCGCAATCGATTTCTGAATTTGGGCCAAATTTACCAAATTGGTTAAAAAGTTGATTCTTTGTTTAGTTTTTCGCTTTAAACTCCTAAACAACGCATCCTATTGAAAATTGTTTTCAAAGCGTTTTTGGAGCATTAAGTTCTGCGTCGAATGGTTTTTAGTTTGACAAAATCGGCCCAGCTGTTTAACCGCAATCAATTTTTTTTGGTTGGGCCGTTTATACCATCTCTCCTGTCTCATGTAATTTTCTTTTCCAATCGTGGATTTTTCGAAGTGGTAAAGGAGCAAATCCGGGTTGGTTCGGTTCCCCCACTTGGCCTTAACAACCTCTCCCTTCTTCAATTTATACAAGTGCAATCAGTGTTGGGCAGGTGAAACAACTATAGAAAAGGGCACAGCCAGTATGAAAACCATTCAAGGGAAAAACTTAAACTTAGCAGAAAATCCGAGTGGTGTCCCTACGAGCCGTGAAGGCTACAGAAAAGATCAACCGAGAATCAGTCCCCATCAGTCCGGACATTATTTTCCGCCACATTCCATTTTACATGAAATCCCAGCTTCAGCTTGAATCGTACTTTGAATTCGAATTGGCCCCGTACCCACTCTCACAGTTTGATGATGATGGCATGATGCGGAAGAGTAGAAAATCAGAAATGTACAAGCTATTCACTCCAGTCAAAGTAGATCTAACTGTGAATGCAGACTACGTAGTGGATGGTGGTTTCCTCCTGCACAGAGTTGTGTGGAACAGCGGAGAACAGTTTTCCAATATCATTCAGAAGTACGTAAATAACGTGAAATCCAACTACAAGTCTGACGGTATCACCTTAGTTTTCGATGGGTACCCAGAGAATGTGGCCAAGAAGAGTATAAAGTCAGCTGAAAGAGCGCGAAGAGCCCGTATTATATCATCTTCGTCGGTTATATTCCAGGAAAATACCAAGGCCACAATGCCCAATGATCGTTTCTTGTTGAATGATCACAACAAGAAACGTCTCATATCGATGCTGACAAGCAAACTGATGGACGAGGGCATTCACGTGAAACAAGCCGTTGAAGATGCAGATTATCTCATTGTGAGCACAGCCATGGAGCGGTCTATGGAAGGAGGCAATGTTTTCATAGTGGGAGAAGACACCGATCTATTGGTCATGCTCACTTTTCATGTTGCTGTCTTTGAAGAGCCCATCTCCAATGTGTTCCTCATCAAACCCGGGAAACAGAACCAGGAAACTGTCGTTTACATCCGAGCAATTGCCAGCTGCCTGAAGACATGAGGAAGCATACCCTGTTTCTCCATGCCTTCACGGGGTGCGACACCACATCCTCATTTTTCCGCCAGGGGAAAATAAAATGTCTCAAGAAATTCATGGCAGACCAAAACCTCTTTCATCAGGCCTCTATTTTTCTTGACCCGATCTCAACCCCTGACCAAGTTGCAAATGCAGGTGTTCACATCATAAAAAACCTGTATACGGGTGGCAGCAGTAAGTCCCTCAATCAAGTGAGGTTTGACCTCTTCCAGAGGTCGCTTTCAAAACAGAATTTCAACCTGGCGTCCTTGCCTCCTACAGAAGCGGCTGCTCGCCAGCACTCCTTCAGAGCTTATTTACAGGTGCCGGTATGGAGGAGTAATGTACTAGATCCAGAGAGATGGGGATGGAAAATAACCACCGATGGCTTAACTCCCATCACAACGCCTGATCCACCGGCTCCACAAGAACTTCTCAACTCCATATCGTGCACATGTAAAAAAGGGTGCAAAGCAACTTGTTCCTATAGGAAAGCTGGGGGGAAATGCACCACCATCTGCATGACCTGCCAAGGGCACATATGCCTCAATTCCATCCCTGAAGACAAGGATGTTATACTGGATCCCACCCAGTGTGACGAGGAGATTGATATCATCGAAGAAGAGCAAGAAATGAATCCTCATTCTCAAGATTCCGAGGATGAGGAGCTAGATGACGTGATCGGCGAAGAGCCACCGTTATCTCCTAAACGGCGAAAGAAATCGTCAACATGAGTACCTTGTACATCTTTCACATTATGATGTTTCATGTACACAACTAATACATCTTTCTGTACATAATTTATATCGTTATCGTTTACGTAAACATCTTATGTAAATGTATCTTATGTATACATCTTTTGTTACTTTCAATGAAACATTATTCATAATAATGTCTTCTTATATTTTGAAACCACATAACATCATTTTGGAGTGGCTGCTCTTAGGTTGTCAATGCCAAGTGGGGGAACCGGGCCAACCCGGATTTGCTCCTTTGCCACTTCGAAAACTGCACGATTGGAAAAGAAAATTACATGAGACATGAGAGATGGTATAAATGGCCCAACTCAAACAAGATGTTCGGGAAAGAACATATAGCCTACTTTCTCCGAAATGTATGGGTATAGTTATAACTCTCTGTCCTTATCATCTCCTAATTTCTTCCTATTTGAAGTGCAAATTGGCACACAGGATTTGAACAGTGGCGTTCAAACCATAGTTTATAATTTACCCCAGCATTTTGCAATTTCATCAGCAAACACTCCAAACACCGACTACTTACAATAATTGAAACTTCGTTGCTCTAATAAGGCCCATCTACAATGCGCAGTCGGCAGTCCGTAGTTGGTAGTCCTCGGTCGGCAGTCGCGATCGACTCCGTGTATACTATAGGCACCATACACAACATGAAGTTGCAGTTGGTAGCTGGCAGTTGGCAGTCGAGAATTTTATCCTTGACTGCCAACTACCCGACTGCAGCAATGTAATAGCCAATCAGAGCAGATCAGAAACTGACGTCACGTTGTTGTTCTGTGTCGTGTACGAATGATATAGAACTAAGTGAAGTAACTTCGCAACCCGTTAATTTATAGGCTAATCTTAAATACACGGTATAACAAAATAATCCATCTCCAAATCATCCATATTGCAAGTTTTGAGATTATCAACAACGCCTCTGTGCACAAGGAATAAACGAATGTTACTGTCTTATTACTCCTAGCAGTCGTTAAGACTGGGTTCACTAACTGGCCGGTATAGAGCGCTGCTCGAATCTATAGTTTCTGCATAGTACAACTGAAGGCTGGAAGATGTCACTCCAGTGGAGAATGTCGTTTTTTTAATATATAATTTCCATTGCAAAAAGCACCATATAAAGCTTTATTTTATAACGTCTCAGTACTCAAGAAACAATAAATATAAAAACTAGTCGTGATATCTAGTTGTGAAATATCGAACAATATAATCCTAACAGAGCGAGTGCATTCTAGCGGCCAGAAGAAGAAACTTTTCAATAAAATCTGTTACCTTTTTGTCAGCTAGATGTCTCGATTAAATCTGCTGGCGAATTATGTTTTAATTAAGTATATGTTTTGCACCGTAATATGCAGAATATAACGCTTAATTTTAAAACGTCTGAGTCATTACAAAGCAACAAATATGTAAAATGTCAAGCAAAAAACATATCTCTGATGGGGTTTGAACCATAGGCATATGAATGACAGACTAACGCTTTACCACTGAGCCATTTGTGCCAACGAACATTGTTCCATATAAAATGACTTACATAGAACTTGTTAGCAAATAATGATTTATACTAAACGATTTCATCACTGAAGTATATTATTTATATATAAAGCATTTCATACAAAGTTTATTTATTTTGTTTCAGTACGCTATATTGCATGGAATACTCAAATTAGTGAAATATAAGTCAGGCACAAGATATCCGCTGCCATCTTGTCTTATTAATGAATCAGCTGAGCTTTTTAAAATCACGTCTGCACTATAGTATTACAAAATAAACTTTTAATTTCGTACGTGCCTCTTCCTTTAGAACAGTTAAAACGATTCTCGGCTCGATAATCGGAACTGGTGGGTCCCATGATATGGATTATAAAGTTTGCATAATTCGCACGGCCGCCATCCTGAAATAGTATGGCGGACGACCTTGTAGTTTGGTCACAAGACGCATCCTATACGAAGGTATGTTGTTACCAAATTTGGTAGAGATTGGATGATTTGGTTAGTCGTTATTTGATTTTACGTTTTGAACGTTTGAGTGGCCGCCATTCAGTTTTAGTAAAGATGGCGGCGATATAAAACATGACACTGAGGTGTCCTTTGCTAGTGCTACCTTTGTACCAAATTTCGTTCAATTCGCATTCACCGTGTTCGAATTGATAGGGGGGGACAGACATTCAGAGTACACACACTCACACACACACACACACACAGACTCACACACACACATACACACACACAGACTCACACACACACATACACACACACAGACACACTTTTTTTTTTCGCCCTGTGTTGATCTCATAAGTCTACTTTCATTTTTTGCAAAAATCGAAAGTAGGCTAAAAATCGATTGCGGCTAAACAGCTGGGCCGATTTTGACAAACTAAAAACCATTCGACGCAAAATGTAATGCTCTTAAAACACTTCGAATACAATTTTCTATATGATGCTTTGTTTAGGAGTTTTAAGCGAAAAACTAAACAAAGAATCAACTTTTTAAGTAAGTTGGTAAAAATGGCCAAAATTCAGAAATCGATTGCGGCTAAAGGACTGGGTTGATTTAGACGGACTAAACACCATTCAACGCAGAATGTAATGTTCTTTAAAAACGTTGCGAGGAGACTTTTCTGTAGAATGCGTCGTTTAGAAGTTATAAGCAAAACACGGAAAAAGTGCGAAAATTTCGCGGTTTTTTGACTCCCAAAAATTAAGCAGAAGTCAGAATTCGTCGCAAACTCACAGGGCTCGTATTTGGGACCCCCAAAGGGTATTAAAACACATTCCAGATTTGGAGATTTTTCGGGAATCACGGCCTTTTTTTTAATCTAATTTGCCTGGGCTAAATAGCAAACAACCTCACTCGTCTTCTTGGCTAGTAGGGGAGAGGGGGGCATATTGTTAACAGGGGCTCGTTGTTACATGTTAGTTTTAAAATCACCCGTGTGGCTGAAGCGCGTAACGATCAGCTACTAAAGCGTGGGGTGCCTGTCTGCAGATGCTGTGAAAACAAGGAAACGATTGTGTGTATTTGAAGAGTGTTATGAAGGTTTAAGTGTTTTCTGAAGTGAAAAGTAAAAATAAATATTCGACTTTCAAGTCATCTGTCTTCTTCTGTGTTGAAGGTAAGTACTTGCATGTCTCTGAGAATGTAGTTTGATATCTTACGAAAGAAATACTTGTGAGAGTAGTTAGCTAGGATACTCCCCGCCGAAGTATTGACCTTGAATACAAAATGTCGGCCGGTGGGGCAAGTTGTTACAGTAAGCTGGGGGCTTGTTGTTACACTGTAACAACATGCCCCATGGTATCGTAATATTATTTAATTGCTAATTATTAAGGCCCGGATAGTTGTGCGTTTAAATATTTTAATTAACTAAATATTTTCTATTTATTTACATATTTTTCCCGTTTTTATAAATAAATACATATTCTGGTGTATTTATTCATAAGTACATATTTCCTATATTTTGTGGTATGTTGTACTCCTTAGATGATTGCTGCCCACATTTTCGACCCTTGGCAATTTTAGTAATTGGCTTATCTATTTCTAGAATGCACCCTTGTCTCTGTATTGTATTTCAAACAGGAATTCCCAGGTCATTAAGTATAGCAGGCGGACTGGAGTCAACAGTCTCATTAAGCCTCCAATAGTCCTTACCTTGAAAGGAAATTTTACTTGAAATTACAGTGGTCTGCAAAACTTGTGAATATTGACAGATTGCTATGAAAGTATCTGATGTGAACTTTTTTTCTGCTCTTTAGAATGAAATTCGAAAACAGCACATACATGATTTCGTATCGCGCATCCACAGTACAGTAAGACGGACTCGGAAACTGGGGCAAGCCCCGGCCTCTTAAGCGAGAACATTTTTTGTACTGTAGACAGGACTATGGATTATTCAAGCAGCTGGACGTTTCAACTATATTTCGAGGAACTGGGGGACACAAATTTGATACAAATTTAAGAACATTTTTTGGAAATTGAATCACATGTTTTTCACTTTTAAGCACGTAAATAAATACATATTTCTGAAAAGTTAAGCACATAACTATCCGGCCCTACTATAAACGTATTAACGTATTTGCTAGTTGATTATTATTGCCGGTATCATTATTATTTCTCTATACCGACAGTGATAGCTATGCTTGCTAAAGCGCAGCACTACGCCAAGCTCTCTGCTAATTTGGTAGACGTGGGTTCGAGCCCCACCCTCTGCCGACCTTGAAATGGTTTTCCGTGGTTTCCCATTTTCAACTCCAGGAAAATGCTGGGACGGTACTTTCTGACAGGTCACGGCCGCTTCCTTCCACATCCTTCCCCAGTTTCATTTATCTTCATTCATGTTATATTTCATTTACTCGTCTCATGAGGTTGGCGTCAGGAAGGGCATTTGGCCGTAAAAACCAGAATTGTGAAATGTGGTAAATGTATTTCGAGGTTGACTGTTATATTATTTCGAGTTAAAAATACAAGAATGTAGTTACAACTATGTCGCATTTTATAATTAAGTTGAGTGTAACAACTCATCCATGGCATATAACAACTAGCCCCGTTGTGGGGCATGTTGTTACAATTTACCACATTAACAAGAAAAATAATTTGTACCGAAAATATCTTTACGCCAGTCTTCACGTTTTTCATATATAAAGCCAAATACTGATACTTCATTATCACTGCCATAACAGGCTAATAGCTTCCAGGAGAACAGTTTTAAAAAATAAAATTTGAAAATTGTAACAACATGCCCCCATCTCCCCAATGCCTTAATATAGCGCTGCCTTGGGTTTTTGTGGGTATCTACCCACATAACGTAACGACGGTACTCTTTGAGGACCCAACCAGCCTTCGGGCTGACAACCTAACAGACAGAATGAATTTAAATTGATCACCGTGCGGAACGTACTTGCCAGAGCATCCAAATGCATTAAAGGAAAACATGTCGTTCTTAGTATTTCTTGAAACGCCTGGGAATTCTCTCCATACCGTACGACGGGAAGCATAGAGACCTTCCATTGTATCCCTCTATAAGGTAAAGTTTCATTCCAACTTTGTCAGTATTTGTCTATTGTAACTGTTGACGCAACGCGCACATTTCAACTCAGCAGAGAGGGGTTAAAGTATTCCCCTTACCTTGCAGTTTGTACTTACCACAACATTCCACTAGACGCCCTCTGTTCTGCCTTATTTGACACTTCGGGCGCACTTTCTATTACCTTCTCTGTCTCACTTTCTCTGCATTTCGCTCTGCAGCGTCTGTTTTAAGTATATGCTACACAGGGTGTTTTATGAAATCGTAGTCTCTCGGGGCATTTCATTACGTAGTTACAACAGTTCAGAGATTTATTTTAGTTAATGGTACAATGTATTACTATTATTATTATTATTATAATTATTATTATTATTACTATTATTACATTACATTACATTATGCGAACCGGCCAAAACTAAGGCCCATTCAAATTTAATTTCATTTCCTTCTCATAGTTCTTTCTTCCTTTCTCTTCCTCCACACTTCCTTCATTCTTTCAGAGTGTTGCGCCTTCCTCTCTGCTGTCCATCTTCCTCCCCTGCGTTCTGTCTTTTCTCCCACAAGAACCTTTATGTTCGAAAGTATTTCCCTGAATTGTGTTCTGTCTCGACATCTGTAATTCCTAGCCTCCGGAGTTCTTCCTTTATCTTCCCTTGGCTCCTCAGATTATATATTTTATCAAATATATGTTTATTTATTCTTGTTGTATCCATTCTAACCGTATGTCCATAGAAACGTAAACGTCTTTTCGTAATTGTTGTTTCCAGGTCTACCACCCTTTCATATATCTCCTTGTTTGATCTTAGTCTGTAGGTTCCCTGTACCACTTTTGGGCCGTAAATCCTCCGCAATATCCTCCTTTCAATCTTCAGAAGCTTTTCCAGGTTCATCAAATTTGCCGTCTCTACACCACATAAGATCACCGGTTTTACCACAGCATTGTGTAGTGTTGAAGTTTGGAATTAAGGGAGAGGTTCATTTTGTTGTATCTATTTTTAGTGAAGAAGTTGAGTTTTTCTAGTTGAAGTCTTCTTTTTTGCATTGACTCTTTGTCCAGTCCATTGTTATTATTATTATTATTATTATTATTATTATTATTATTATTATTATTGCTCATGCTCTTACACATTCTCAGCATATTTGCTGGAGGGAAAACATTAACAATCCCAGATATACATCATAAGGAGTAAATTGTTGAACCTCTCGGCGACTGCACTCAGTAGTAGCATTACTCTTACTACTTCAGGCTTGATTACTCAAGAGCAGCCTCACTATGAGACACTGTCTTCTGCATAATCTTAAAAAGTTCTGGGCCTAATTTCAACTCTGTGAGAGATTCCTTTAAGTTGTTAGGAATTACGCCAGTGCTGGAGATGATTGTAGGAACTGTCCTGACTTGTGCCATGTGCCATTGCTTCCTGATCATTTCTGAAAGCTCTTTACATTTTGACAGCTTTTCAACATGTTTGGTAACATGTTGGCACTGTTTGGGTTTGCCACATCTATGAAGGTGGTCTCATGCATTCATCAACGATCCCAGTACAGGGTAAAGTTGTAATTTTCCAGTTCACTTTCAGGAAAATATTTATAGTACGGTACTTTCTCATGTCTCAGCAGTTGAAGGTGTATAGCCAGTTCTTGATGTACTGTACTATCTTGGCAATAAAATCATGTCTCTTCCTACAGTATATTCTAACACTGCGAAGTAGCGACTACCTGAGATGATTGTGCTGAGCAGTTATTATTATTAGCCTACTTTCGATTTTTGCAAAAAATGAAAGTAGACTTATGAGATCTACACAGGGCCAAAAATTGTGTGTCTGTCTGTATGTGAGTCTGTTTGCGTGTGTCTGTGTGTGAGTGTGTGTACTCTGAATGTCTGCCCCCCCCCCCCTCTATCAATTCGAACACGGTGAAACCAAATTGAACGAAATTTGGTACAGAGGTAGCACTATCAAAGGGAACCTCAGTGTCATGTTTTATATCGCCGCCATCTTGACGGAAAAAGAATGGCGACCACACTAATGTTAAAAGCTTAAATCAAATTACTACCAACCTATTCGTTTGATCTCTACCAAATTTTGCAACAACATACCGTTTTGTGAGAAGCATGTTTTGACTGAACTACAAGGTCATCAGCCCAATATTTTGCAGATAGTGGCCATGTATGTGTGCGGATCGGCTCACTATATCAATTCAAACACCATGAAACCGAATTGAATGACATTTGTAGGCCTACAGAGGTAGCACTAGCAAAGGGCACCTCATATTCATGTTTAATATCCGTATAGCACGTTGTATTTCAACAACCTACTACAACGAACATTCATTTATACTCCTTGAAAAGGGCAAAGAGTTATAACAATACCCATGCATTTAGGTGAACGTAGGCTATATATTCTTTGCCAAACATCTTGCTTTTATATATAATTCGCCAGGACCATCTAGAGCCACGTTAAGTCTTGTTACATTTGACTTCCTTTTGCGCTCATAAATCCCTCATTCATTGGCAATGAGTCTGCTTGTGTTCCTCTGTCCAAGAGGCACCATGTCTTTGTTTTGGAGCCAAGACTCAGTTGAGCCCGTTCGTCACTATCTTTCGGCGGAAGGGTTCCATGTCCAACGCTTCGTCGGGATTGAATGAGTGTTCAGCCACTTTGTCGGGAAGAATTTCACCTGTTCGTCTGAAGCAAATCGTCGAACTCCTAGGTGCTCCTTCAAGTGAGGAAACAGCTGAAAGTTATTTGGAGCAAAGTTTGGGCTGTAGGAAGGATGGTCAATGATGTCCCAGTGAAACTGCTTAAGCTACGTGATGGTCTTCTGGGCTGTATGAGGTCGCGCATTATCATGAACGAAGATTTCGCCCTCGGTGAGACGTCCTGGCCACGGTTATACCTAATGTTTCTCCACAGAAATCGAATAACTGAGTGGATCTCTTCGCAAGACCAGTTTCCAAAACGAGTCGCTATTAGTTTACTTTTTACCTACAACTAGCGCTGAAGGTGGCGGGTGGATGAAACTCTGCACAGTTACCAACCGTATGTATTTGAATTATCCCACAATACTAATGTCTCTATTACAAATGAAACACCTGGAATATCGGCATTATAAACTTAGTTTCTGATCACCCCTTGTACTACTTCCATAAAACATGTGCCTTAAAATATTACGTACTGTATAACTGCAAAATTCATATATTATAAATAGGAAATGAGCAAACTAGTTACCGACAGTGGTGGCTACGCTCGCTAAAGCGCAGCGTTAGGTCATGGGGCCGAGCTCTCTGCTGTCTCGGTAGACGCGTGGGTTCGAACCCCACCGTCGTCCTCCTTGAAATGGTTTTCCATGGTTTCCCATTTTCAACTTCAGACAAATGCTGGGACGGTACCTTCTGACAGACCACGGCCGATTCCTTCCATTCCTTGCCCAGTTTCATTCACCATCATTCATTTCATCTCTCATTAACTCCTCTCATGAGGTTGGAGTCAGGAAGGGCATGCGGCCGTAAAAACCATCGCCACAACTATTTCCATCGCTTCTCATCCCCGAGCCCGTTGTAAAACGGAAATAATAAGGGGTAGACATACATACATACATACATACATACATATATACATACATACATGCAACGAGCAAACTAGTTCTGACTGTACACATTTTGATAAATTGAGTTAAGGCTTAAGTGTGTCGCTATAAGCCTTGGCAGTTCATGAAAAATAAAGTGTAAATCTAATAATGAGCCACCTTTCCAAATAAAGTTGTCAAGTTTACACAGTTTATCGCTCAGGTACATTAACGGATTGCAATTGAAGAATTATTATATTTTTTTATTTAAAAGAGATTAGAGTAAATGGAGTTAGATTGTCCTTCTCTCTAAAGAGAGAGAACGAGCAGGTAATGTCGTTTTTTTTTTGTTTCCTTCTGAAGGCAGAGGAAGGAAGAATTGAGGGGGAAAGCCATTTCACCCAGGGACAGGATATCGTGATCAAAGAGTTCCAGTCCGAGAGAAGTCAATAGCAAGGGGGAATCACCGCCTCAGGCATGCTCCACGCTACAACATGCTATCATCCCAATGACAAAGCTTTCAACTCACCACCATCTTACAAGGATACAGCATAAATAGAAGGGGGCTTATCAAACCAAGATTGCATGTGGATGTGGTCAGAATGGCGTTAAGGGTTATTTTATTCCTCTTGGTGTAGTGGTTAGAAATCTTTTCTGTCACCTCTGAGGTCTGGGTTCGATTCCCGGCAAAATTATGAATCCTGTGATTAGGTAGAAATGTATGTGAAAAGTACTTTGCATCAAAAGGGTGTGCTTCTTCACGGAACCTGGTGTTCCGGCGTCAATGCTTCCTGAGTCGTTTAGCGACTACTTACTTCCTGTTCGCATCTCTGCGATGTTATACCTTTGTCTTGAATAATAATTAAAGTGAAGGAGGATTGAAAGAATAATAAGAAGGGCACCCTGAAGTAATGCAAGAGCGGTTCCGGGGCGCAGACACACATCTTAGGTGTGTGGTTTTTAGTGGGTAAGAATCCCACACACTTGTGGAGTGCCAACCTCCACAAGCGCCTCAGGCAAGGTTTTCAACATTCCCTGATAAGCCTACTTTTCACATTTTGTAAAAATGAGGAAAACTTAGACTTCTGAGATCGATCTAGGCAAATGTGTGTCTGTCCGTCTGTCATTCTGGCTGTGTGTGTGTGTGTGTGAATTTTTCTAGTGTCAATAGGGCAGCCAACTGTTGAAAAATGCACTCAATACATTTTTATCCTAATCTCAATATACAGTATCAGAGAGTATGCAGGCCAACTGTTCTAAACTTTGCACACATATAGTACCCACAAATGTAGGTTAATTTTCAGTAACCGATATACGACAGCGCTGCCAATATGATTCTACGTATGCGAATTGGTTTAATGTTGAATCACATGTAACTTCCATACTAATAAATGAAATTCTTTCAAAATTGGCACATATACGAGGCACGTCCAGAAAGTAAGTTCCGTTTGGTAATAAAATTAAATTGTGTACAGATACAGAAAAATTATTTATTGCACAACATTCAGAACCTCTTAAACTACTTTTCCACATAACTGCCGAACTTTTGCAGGCATTTGTCATAGCGTGACACAAGTTTTTGGATACCTCCTTCGTAGAAGGTTGCCGCCGACCCGTAAACGAGAGAGAAAAATCCCCTGTAAGATATCCTGCCGTTTGGCCACCACTGTTAGGCAAATTGCGTGCTTACCAGGAGATCTGCGTATGTTTAGGAGTTCTCCTGACCACATACGCAATTTGCCTAACAGTGGTGGCCAAACGGTAGGATATCTTACAGGGGAGTCTTCACTCTCGTTTACGGGTCGGAGGCAAACTTCTATGAAGAAGGTATCCAAAAACTTGTGCCACGCTATGACAAATGCCTGCAAAAGTTCGGCAGTTATGTGGAAAAGTAGTTTAAGAGGTGTAGAATGTAGTGCAATAAATAATTTTTCTGTATCTGTACACAATTTAATTTTATTACCAAACGGAACTTACTTTCTGGACGTGCTTCGTATATAGTGAGCTCGTATTCGCTCATGCTGGTGATGATTTTTATGAGAGCCATGAATTTATAATATCTGAGAGATGTAGAACGCGCCCTGAAAGCATGCTCTAGCTTCAGACGCACTTTTGACTTGACTCAGATGCTCCAAATATTTTCCCCACAAGAATAAAAGTATCTTTAACATGCAATCTAGAACGTATCATCTACAGTAATTATTAATAATTTGCTACGATGTGTTGGCCTAATAATTCTTTAATTATTATTCAAGACAAAGGTATAACATCGCAGAGATGCGAACAGGAAGTAAGTAGTCGCTAAACGACTCAGGAAGCATTGACGCCGGAACACCAGGTTCCTTGAAGAAGCACACCCTTTTGTGCGTTGGAATCGCACAGACGTGTATTTCTCAAGGTCTTGTAGACCTGGGTATTTTTTTTTTGTACGACAAATGAGTCCAATCATCGGTTAATAATCCGAGTGCATCCAGTATCTATTTTAGTACAAAGTGTGGTAGTGCATCATTTAAGTTGCCTGTAGAAGCAACAAGTATAATATTTCGAAGTGAAATCGTGAATTCGACATTTTTGTGACCGAGCACATGGTCCATTTTCTTGCCACATGGCAGACGTATATTTTCAGTGAAATTCCAAGTGATGAGAGATATCAGAGTAGTACAGTGAATTGTACAAGTAAAACGCCTAAAGTAATAATTGCATTCAAGCCGTGCATAGGCCGAGATTTATACCATTAAGATTCCTGTTATAATCAGTGATTGCAATTTTCCACAAAATCTAGAGCCTGTGTTGCAAGATACGTGAAGCATCCTAACTTCAGTGTGCAGACACATGGTCATTTTTCTTGAAGTCTGCAAAAGTGTAGATGCAGTTTTGTTAAGTGGAATCACGCTAGAATCAATGTATAACCATAGTATTTCAACAACGTTCACGATGCCGAGTCTACACCGCGTGCTGAGAATCTTTTCTGGTATTGCCATGCTAGTCGTCATGGACTAAGCCCACATGATGAGGGGGACATTAAAGATCTAGCAGCATTGCAAGATGGAGGAAGAAGAGAGAATGGCTTTGCTCATGGCCAAGGAGCGGATGACTTTGCCAAGGTTTAAAGAAAAGGAAATACCCCTAAAATTTTTCTGTATGGACGAGGTGAGCCACGTTACGCCGTGAGTCATGCATTACTTCTCTTGTAAAGGTTATCGGTCATGGTGGAGTAGTTCTAGCAACTGTACTTGATAACAGTCATGTAGCTAGGTTTTTCTTCTTGTAGACACCGTTTTTGGTGATTTTCCAATTTCATGAGCCTCCACACCGTTCGAACTCTAAAGCTCATGGTAAGCCACCCTTGGTGTGTTCGCACACTGGTGCAATATTGAAAAATGTAATGTCCAACTCATGGAAACCAGAATAATGACTTTAAATGAGGAGCAGTAATTTTCTTCATCAGCTCATGCAGAGCTTTATGTAATACTTTTCAAGCTCACTTTTTGTAAAATATTACAACGCCACTGACGGACATATCGTTCGAATGAGGAGGTCTACTCATCTCACCTGTGATTATTGTAAATACTTTTTGAGTGGTATTGAAAGCCACATGATTCGAGCTGAATCTAATATCAGTGTAATAAATGCAGTCAGTTATATCTCACTTTGATCCCGATTACATAATAAAATCGTATCATTTTGAATTAACACCAGAAGGTGAAGGTGTTGCCACATTTATTGTCATTTACCGTGCCTTGAGTGCACAGGATTGTATCAATTCAATCCGCAGTGGTGTGGAATATATTTCAAAGACTCTCAGATGGGAGGAATATCTCCGATTTTAGCTTCCTTGCTTTGATAAAAGCATTTATATCTTTGTAGATAATTTTTGAAGGTCTACAACAACGTATTTTGAACATTTATATTGTAACATTACTTAAGAGTGTATTAGGGTTACTAATGAACAGTGATTTTGTGAACCCTAGGTGTTTGAAACATTTTTTACGACTTTGTTAATGTGCAATAATGACTCTCATGCAGTGAGAAGCGATGGAACTGTGCCAGAGCACATGACAGGTGCTCTGAAGACCAGGTATCCCGTTGCAATATTACCCATAAAACCAACGTGATCTCCAGTGAGACATCGACTCATGACACACACTACTTATTCATATTTTGTAAGGTATTTTCAGATCAAGCCAGGCTTGTGAATGCTCGATGTTTAAGCAGGTCAAGTAACAGCAGTTTTCAATTGTTTTGATACAGGATGACCCAGAAGTTACAAACTAAGATAATATCTTCGCACAAGTTGTAAGCGAATGAAAGTTAATTATTCTCATGATGTTCTACGATCAGAGTTTTCATTAGATGAACCAGACATTTTTAAATAGGCTATTAGCCTACTTTCGATTTTTGCAAAAAATGAAAGTAGACTTATGAGATCACTACAGGGCGAAAAAAAGTGTGTCTGTCTGTGTGTGTGTATGTGTGTGTGTGAGTCTGTGTGTGTGTGTGTGTGTGTGTGAGTGAGTGGGAGTGTACTCTGAATGTCTGTCCCCCCCCCCCCTATCAATTCGAACACGGTGAGCGCAAATTGAACGAAATTTGGTACAAAGGTAGCACTAGCAAAGGACACCTCAGTGTCATGTTTTATATCGCCGCCATCTTGACGGAAACGTAATGGCAGCCACACAAATGTTCAAAGCTTAAATCAAATTACGACTAACCTAATCATCCGATCTCTACCAAATTTTGCAACAACATACCTTTATGGGGGCAGCATCCTTTGACCAAACTAATAGGTCATCAGCCTAATAGTTTGCGGATGGCGGCCATCTTTGTGTGAAAATCGATTGCCCCTATTAATTCGAACACGGTGAAACCGAATGGAACGAAATTTGGTACAGAGGTAGTACTAGCAAAGGGCACCTCAGTATCATATTTTATATCACCGCCATCTTGACGGAAACGTAATGGCGGCCACACAAATGTTCAAAGCTTAAATCAAATTACGACTAACCTAATCATCCGATCTCCACCAAATTTTGCAACAACATACCTTTATGGAGGGATCATCCTTTGACAAATCTAATAGGTCATTAGCTTAATAGTTTGCGGACGGCGGCCATCTTTGTGTCAAAATCGATTACCCCTATTAATTCGAACGCGGTGAAACCGAATGGAATGAAATTTGGTACAGAGGTAGCACTAGCAAAGGGCACCTCAGTATCATATTTTATATCACCGCCATCTTGACGGAAACGTAATGGCGGCCACACAAATGTTCAAAGCTTAAATCAAATTACGACTAACCTAATCATCCGATCTCCACCAAATTTTGCAACAACATACCTTTATCGAGGAAGCATCCTTTGACAAATCTAATAGGTCATTAGCCTAATAGTTTGCGGATGGCGGCCATCTTTGTGTCAAAATCGATTACCCCTATTAATTCGAACACGGTGAAACCGAATGGAATGAAATTTGGTACAGAGGTAGCACCAGAAAAGGGCACCTCAGTGTCATGTTTTATATCGCCGCCATCTTGACGGAAACGTAATGGCGGCCACACAAATATTCAAAGCTTAAATCAAATTACGATTAACCTAATCATCCGATCTCTACCAAATTTTGCATCAACATACCATTATGGAGGGAGCATCCTTTGACCAAACTAATAGGTCATTAGCCTAATATTTTGCGGATGGCGGCCATCTTTGTGTGAAAATCGATTCCCCCTATTAATTCGAACACGGTGAAACCGAATGGAACGAAATTTGGTACAGAGGTAGCACTAGAAAAGGCCACCTCAGTGTCATGTTTTATATCACCGCCATCTTGACGGAAACGTAATCGCGGCCACCCAAATGTTAAAGGGTAAAATGTAATTACGACCAACCTAATAATCTAGTCTCTACCAAATTTTGCAACAACAAATCTTTATGTGGGAAGCATATTCTGACCAAACTGCTACATCATCAGCCCAATAGTTTGCAGATGGTGGCCAAGTATGTGTGCAAATCGATTCCCCCTATCAATTCAAACACGGTGAAACCGAATTGAACGAAATTTGGTACAGAGGTAGCGCTAGCAAAAGGCACCTCAGTGTCATGTTTTATATCGCCGCCATCTTGACGGAAACGGAATGACGGCCACCCAAATGGTAAAAGCTTAAATCAAATTTCGACCATCTTAATAATTTGATCTCTACCGGATTTTTCAACAACATGCCTTTTTGTGGAAAGCATCTTATGACTGACTACAAGGTCATCAGCCCAATAGTTTGCAAATAGCGGCCATGTATGTGTGCAAATCCATTCCCCAGATCAATTCAAACACGGTGAAACCGAATTGAATCAATTTTTTACAGAGGTAGCACTAGCAAAGGGCACCTCATATTCATGTTTAATATCCCTATAGCACGTTGTATTTCAACAAGCTACTACAACCAACATTCAATTATACTCCTTGAAAAGGACAAAGAGTTATAACAATACCCATGCATTTAGGAGAAAGTAGGCTATATGTTCTTTACTGAACATCTTGTTTTTCTCACTTTATTTGAATGGTTATGTCGGTGTGTTGACACGAAGAGTATTATACGCTATTTTTTTGATGGCCGTCAGATCTAAGTTTTATACTAGACTGACCGAGGATGTTCTAGTGTGCTCAGGAAGCCACTTGGATTACTTTAGATTGTTAGTGACGTTGCATGTCACGCGTTTACTTTGTTGTGAGTACCGTTCAGGTAGCTCACCTGTTAGAAGCCTTGTGTCATATAGTCATTCGTCATAAATAATGAACTCTAAAACCGACGATTGTAATGATCATTACCTAAATCATGAAAACTCATTCTTATAAATCTACGACGTTAAGATACTCGATAAATAATAACCGCTTTTTAAATTTGATCTAGTTGACTACAGCTGACCGATGCATTGCGCTTGTAGGATATTCCTGAAGGAATTGTTTTGAAGTTTTACTTTTTGACTGACGGAGATCACTGGCTACCAGTAGTTTGTAACTCGGGGGCCGCAGTGACCTCATGGTGAGTCACTGTTTTGACAGTGCATTTTTTGTTTCATTCATACACTTTAGATGACGAGTGGTAACAAACAGTTATCCATTCTGTTGTAGGCAGGGGACTAATAATGATTTTATGTGTTATATTTTATTATGTTTGTAAACCCATTGTACCCTACTGTTGTATTTCTTATAGCTTCTGTTGTACAGCTATAATTATAACGTACTGATTGTAATCAAATGACTGTTATCTTATCTTTGCTTAGTTTTTGCTTATACGGACGATATTTTATCGCCGTAGGCTATTATCAGCCAGAATTAGCTAGATTAGGTAACGTTAACTGTAAATACGGGAGTGGTGCCAGTATAATTAGCTTTGTTGTCATGACTTGACATTCTTTTGAGATGATGTTTTCTTACTACAATAGAATCATCATTATTCTGCTTGTATCTTCAATCAGGGATGCGATTTGTACTACGTCCCAAGCTTTGCTTTGTTTTTTCTGATGTAATAAGGACCTGTCGAGAGGGATAATATCATTCAGTTAGCTTTTTTTAATTAGCTTTGCGGACTAGCCGATTTCAAACCCTCCGATATAAGGATAGGGGTTTGGATTTTTGAATAAATAATTCTATGAATTTTACTTAAGCCTGGATTTTTTATTTATTAGTTTTGTGTTTAGGGGGTGGATTTCTTTGTGTGTCAATGTCATTGCTTATGATGGGGACCCGATCCTATGTGATATTGAGTCTTGTGCCGGCTAGCCCCACAAGGAGTGCATCCGATCCTCTTCGGCAATGTGTTTGAAGGATGGGGTTATCTGGGAGGACACACACGGTTGGTGATGACCAGATAACCTCCTTTAACGGGCACATTAGATCATAATATTTCAATTTAAGTTTGATCATCCAATTTATGGCAGTGTCGCCAACCTGATTTTACGCATGCTGATAGATTCAATATTTAAATAAATGTAACGTGTATACTATCCATTGGATCTCCACCAAATTTTGCATATGCATTGTGGACCTTAAGAGATGGGACTAAGAATATATTTAGAGTCTGTCGCGGCACTCCACAGTCGCATACTGGTGAGGACAACATTCGCCATTTAAAAAGTGAATCCCCGCATCTTCCATGTCCCGTCCTAAGGCCGTTCAGCATTGACCATACCTTGCGAGGTTGTTCAAACCCGGGAACTGTCTCAGTGATGCGTGGCATTGCTTGGCATATAGCTGGAGCATTTTGGGTGCATTCTCTCTTCCAGGAATCGGTGGTGTTGAATCCGATGAGGTTGCTGGCAAGTGCAAGAGGTGGATGTCTCGAACGGAGTCTGTTGATCCTGAGGTCTGAGATGTCAGAGTGTACCGGTAGTCCAGGGTTCGCTAAGATCTTGTTGTATTCTCTGATCAAAGCTACTTTCCTTCGCAGATTAGGGAGTGGTATGTTACTTAGGACAGGCAGCCAGATGGTGGGTGTAGATCTGATTGTTCCCGAAATTATGCGCATGGTACTATTAAGCTGGACATCAACTTACCATAGTGGTATAGGCAACGGTCCTATGTTAGCAGTATTGGAATAGACAGGAATTCCAGATAACACGGCGGGCTGTTGACAGGTCCTTCTCTTCCCGCCTCCCGCGTTACCTCACCCCGCAAGTTCACAGAACTTGGACTCGAGCAGTACTGACTGTAGTACTCCCAAAATTTGCGCCGGGCAGTATTCAAAGGTATAGACAAGATCAGCAAGTGCTCCGATGTTTCGACGCATACTGAAGTCAGAATAGTTAAAACCTTAGTTTTTCTCATAGCAACGTATGGTTGTGAAAGCAAGCCTATAAATAGCGAGATAGGAAACAATGTAATAATAATAAAAATAAAGATCTTAAAGAAATGGGGATACGAGCGGAAGATGTACAAGACCGAAATCTTTATAGAGCAGCCATCAAGACGGTTGGGACTTCCCGTGACCAAAAACGAACAACTGGTGCGAAATGGACTGAAGAACGTCGTGCTAAACACAGTGAGGTCAGGAAGACAATGTGGATCAAGCCAAAAATGAACAAATGCCAGAATGTAAAATGAGGCTTATCATGGTCCCTAGTTGGCCGATTAACGAAATTGAATGAATGAATTATTATTGTTATACCATGTTGAAAACGTCCATGTTGTTGTAAATTTATTTCAAGGGATATCTTAGTCATCATCCCCATTTACTTGGGGGTGTATTTATTTCTGTAGTGATTTGTAGTCTAATAGTTGTGGAACCTTTAAGAAGAATAGGATAAAGTTTATTTTAGATATAATTTTATTTTAATAACATTCATTTGTAACATTTTTTAAAATCCTGGTGGGAGGATCAACCCTAAACGATGTGGATGATTTTCATTTTTTTCAAATAATGGAGCATTCTTTCTCCCTTGCGTTAAAATGTTTCACGAAAATCGTTTATTAATTTGCTTCATAAATTCCAATATGGACAAGCTTCAATGTAACTGGAGCTGTCCGAAATGTGTAATACCATAGAATTGCTTTTCAATCGGTCAACACAGCGATTATTTTCTTAGATAGGAACGAAGGCAACACTATAGAAAATTACTTCCAGTTATACGAAACGTATCATTCATTGTCCCTTAGAAAGACCTAATCGTTTGTCAAGTAAATTACAGTAGTTGGAACTACAAAAAGAATATAATCTTCGTAGTTTTGTCCAATGCCTTTATACATGGTTAAAAGGAAATATTGCTTTTGCCTTCCTGCAAATGACCACTACAGTTACTGCAAACACACAGAAGCGATGGCGTGACAGAAATAGCTTCTTAGCCCATCCCTACCCATTAATTACCAGTGTATGTCATATCCGTCGCAGGCCTTTTACCAATATCCGTTCCCTTCCTTTGATCGATAGTGCTGGTCTGGCGCTCGGCCGCAAACAGCAGAATATACTTACAGCTTCGTCTCTGCTTTCAGTGTAGCAAAACTTAGGAAATATGTTTTGCAGTATTCTTTTGTCACGTAATTGGCATTGATACATCAATTATTAAAACATTTGGTTACAATGGCTGGAAATTTGTTGGTTGGTTACTCAGTTTAGGGGCTGCGACAACGCGGTCATGTAGCCCCGTGTACTTTGGGAGTGTGTGTAGAATTTGTCTGATAACCGGTGTTAATTGTGATGGCTCTAGTCGTGTGTTTTATCTGTTTCTAATTCAAGTAAGGACTGTGGATATTGAATTTTCAAATAGTTCCTACTTTTGCCACCAAACGCCACTGTCGACGATTACTAGTTCAGAACATGGTTACTAGACGCCACCGCAAACGGCTCCTGGTGACGAACGTTGGAACCTACGGGCGTTATTCAAATTTTTAACCTATATTTTACCGTCACACAGGTGTAATTAGTGGAAGTTTCTTTAACATGCCATAAATATATGACATGGGACCGCCGGCTTTAGTCCCCCTCCGAAGGAAGGCATACTGAGGGATTTTTAACGCATGGAAATTTGTATTGTTGTTAATATAGTATTTTCTCTTTTGGGCAGGTTGGGACATCATGGTCATCAGGGCCGGAATTTTGCTGACATGGCATATTTTAATTTGTTTGCCATGGAATTTAGGTAGTCATTTAGTTGGTTAATTAGTTATTTAGTTTAGTTCAAGTCTAGGATAGCCGCTCTGTATCAACTAGGATAAGATTAAGTTAGTACATAATTAATAGCCATTATTAGTGTCTTGATAATTTTCTATAACATTTAATACAATGTAAATTAGTTGTGGCCAACGGCCTAGCTGTGTTGAAACACCAGATCCCATGAGAACTTCGCAGTTAAGCAGCATTGGGCGTGGTTGGAACTTGGATGGTATGCCGGTTCTAGGGACTGCGTGCTGTTAGCCAACGTAAGGAAGAGCGGAAAGGCCCTGGCCACGCTACCGTACGTAAACTCCGGCTGGGGGTAACCTCTACGGAGGCTCGGACCTGCCTTCAGGTAGAATACCAATTAAATTTAATTTTAAAATTAGTTGTAGGTTTGTGGCTTATTTTTAGCTTATTTTCAATTTTGAAAAAATAGGCTTATGAGATCACCTTTTGTCCGTGTGTGTGTGTGTGTGTGTGTGTGTGTGTGTGTCCTAATAAATTCTAAACGGCTGGAGCGATTTCAATGAAACTCGGTAAGTTCATAGCACTATTCCGGGCGACCCTTACCGTGCCCTTCAAATTTAGTTACGTCTCACCAATCCAACATGGCGACTGAGCGAAATATTTCACCAACATTCAATATCACCGTAACTATTACCGATATCAGCCTGTAATTTAGTAAAGTGATAAAGGGAACTGCTAGAAGTTCACCTATGTGATTTTTGAAAACCTGGTAACTACAAAACCAACATGGCGGCCAAGCGAAGTTGCGACTTTTAAATAGATGTTTCTCGCGTTTTATCCAACCAAACGCAATGAAACTTGGTACAGTATATATTTATACACATCTTAATGCACCGACATCTCACTTACTTCAATTGTTTACATAACATCAAGATGCGGCTGTGCAAAATATTTCACTGCCATTCTATATCTCTGAAACTATTACCGGTATCATCCTGAAATTTTGTTGGGAGATAAAGGGCACTACTGGAAGTTCATCTATGAGACTTTCAAAAACCGGTCAACTACAACGGCCTGAAGATGAAAGTTTTAAATAGACTTTTCTCGCGACTTAATTATCCAAACGCAATGAAACTTGGTACAGCAAATGTACAGCATATTGTAATGCACTGGTATCTAATTTTGTTCAATTGTTTACATAACCTCTAGATAGCGGCTGTGCGAACTTTAAAACAAGTGTTTATTTCTTGTGTCGTAATCATGTGATCGAAGTGAAAGTTTGAATAATGAACCTACGCAATAATTTTCCTTTAATGGTACATGACTCTATGGCCTATACATATAACACTCCAACATGGCGACCATCCGAAATATTTAGACGGTTCTCAATATCTACGAATCTATTACAGCAATCAAAATGAATTTTTTAATGTTCATAGGGGCTATGAACATAAGTTCACTTATAGGACGTTCAATAACCTGGTGATCACAAATCCGACATGGCGGCGGAGCGGAGTATAAATATTCACATGGTCGTTTCTCGCAATTTAACCAACCGAGTGCAGTGACACTTGGTACATTAAATTCTTATACAAATGTTAATCCACTGGCATCTAATTTATTTTAATTGTTTCCATAACCACAAGATGGCAGCTGTGCGAAATTTTAAAATCTCGTTTTTACATCTTGTGCCCTGATCATGCGATTGAAGTTCGAACACTACACGTACACAATAATCTTCATGTAACAGTACATAACTCTAAGATCTACATACAGTATATAAAAATCCAATATGTCGACCATCCGAAATATTTAGTCGGTTCTCAATATCTACGAATCTATTACAGCATTCAAACTGAATTTTTGTATGTTGATAGAGGCAATTAACATAAGTAGGATATAAGAAATTGGCTTTAGGCCTAGTTCTTCACGAAACTACTTGTTTTTCATTATGAAACAGTTTCTCCCACCAATGAGAGCTCAAGAAATAGTTGTATGACTAATTAGGTAAGGATAGCATCGCATCTGTACTGACTTCCACGGTCTCATATTTTAAATTTCACTGCGTGGCTAGTGTGATATTCGAGGAGGCCATGGTCAAATACAAGGTATTCTCTGCGTTCCATGCACTCTCCAGTACGTAAAACTAGCAAAATCTCGACAGATATTTATGAATATTTATGTTCGAACATAAACTAGTTATAATTCTCGTGGAACATAAACAGTCGTATGCAACTCGCCTATATTGGTAATTAAGACACACGTATGGAAATTATAAAACTCGCTTGTTTTATAAACATACTCATGTCTCAATTATTGCCATTATAGGCTCGTTGCATAATGTACTAATACATAATAATCCAATAACAATTCAACACGAGTATTTTCACAAATCGTCAGTCCTTTCTTAAACACGTTAAATACGTTAGTTAGTTGGTTAGTTACTGTAGTTAATTCGTTACCTTAGTTCACCTCGTTGCGTAGTGGCTAGCAATCTTGGCAGTCACCTTGGGGGCCCGGGCTCCATTCCCGACTCTGCCAAGATATTTAATTTACTTATTTATTTGTTTATTTATTTATCTATTTATTGCCACAACAGGACAGTGCCCCAATTACAGTAGCAAACAATTGTGTACACACGGATTATGCATGTAAATACATTAAATACAAAATAAAAATACATTAGAAGAGAAAATAAAAATTAAAAATTAGCATGGTTAGCTGCCGCCCCGGAGGTCCTGGGTTCGATTCCCGGCTCTGCCACGAAATTTGAAAAGTGGTACGAGGACTGGAACGGGGTCTACTCAGCCTCGGGTGTACCAAATGAGTAGAGGGGGTTCGATTCCCCCTCAGCTACCCTCGAAGTGGTTTTCCGTGTTTTCCCACTTCGTCTTCGGGCAAATGCCGGGATGGTACCTTCTTCAAGGCCACGGCCGCCTCCTTCCTTCTTCCTTGTCTATCCATCCTCACCATCCCTTACCTTCCCTCATGAGGCCGCTGTTCGCTTTGCAGGTGAGGCCGCCTGGGCGAGGTGCCAATCATATCTCACCAGTTGTATCCCTTCCGATTAGATGTTCCCAGCTCTAGGACACTGCCCGTAGAGGCGGTAGTGGTGAGTTCCCTCGCTGAGTCCGTGGGTTCCACCAACCTGGAGGGTAAACGACAAAAAAAAAAAATAAAAAAAAAAATAATGTTAACAAGGAATATACACAAGTTCAAGTCGCAATAACAATAAATGAAGCATGATTTTCAATATTTGGTCACATAATGTAAATCTGCAGTATATTCATATTTATAGGTACTAATACAATAGCAACGAAAGATGGTAAGAAAGTGAAACCTAAAACTAATAGCAGCTAATTTCTCGTCTAGGGGCGTGGTGGCGCAGCGGTCAAGCCGTATGCCTCTCACCAAGGCGGACTGGTTTCGATTCCCGGTCACTGCATGTGAGATTTTCGAAGTGAAATACCATGTCCTGCGGTTCAGATTCCACGTAAAAAGGAGGTCCCCTGGCTCATGATCGCTAGATTAACGGTCACGTTAAACTACAAGCTTCCTTTTAATTTCTCGTCTGAGGGGTTGAACGGGGTACACTCAGTCTCTTGAGGCAAAACTGAAAACATGTGGGTTTGAACCCTACCTCAGCCATCCTAAAAGTGGTTTACCGTGGTTTCCCACTTCAACTCCAAGCAAATGCCGACATGGTACCTAACTTAAAGCCACGGCCACTTTCTACCTAAATCCTAACTCATTTAAAAATTCACACACTAGTAAAGACATCACAGAGACACAGGTTATCAGGTAAATTGTACACACACCCAAGTACACAGGGCTACATGACCTTGATGTCGCATTGCCCCGAATAGAATTAACAACAACATGAGTGATGAGTATTACCGATTCAACATTTGATTGCCACTGAGCGTGGCTGCACCAGCTTTGGTTGTTTATTGTAGCGTAAGCATGAGCCCCACGGGGCGAAGCGGAGGACACAGTGATGACAGAGTGCAGTCTGCACGTAAGACAAGCAGCATTGCGTCAGATAAGCGTCACAGGTGCTCATGTCACCACGGTCAATTAAACGGTGACTGAGGCTACTGGAGCTGAGTTATCCTCTATTTGCGTAACTGTAACTACCAACGAAGCAGGCTGACTTGTGACATAAGTAAACAAAGAATAGTTCCCATCTCCACCGCCGGCAATCAATTCCTGAAAGGGTAATAATGGCATTCAAAGCTTAACTAGAACTGAGGATGTTGCAAAAGTTGCCACTGCACTTAATCAGTGAGGATAGTATTAGCAAACTACCTTACTCTCTCAGTTGGCCAGAATACCTAATTATAGTGGTCTCTTTAGTTCTTGAGGTTTCAACCACCAAAAACATTTGAGGATTCACCCAAACTCCCCGATAACATCATTAACATATACTGTTCGTTGACTGCCCGTTTTCATTTGACTGTCTTTCACTGCATAGGTCAAAAAAGAGACCAAATAGGCTAGCCCTCATGTGTTAGAAAAATCACAGCCGTAAGCCATCCTTCAAAAACAGAGTGTAGTCGATCAATGTAGTAAAGCTCGACGAGGGACGAGCTATCAGTTCGTTTCTAGCTTCAGGGAGAATGGAACGTGAATATTTATGGGCACTCCATCATTTACACTGTTGCAGAACTTGTATATTGTGTAACACGTACCTGATCAACTCTCATCGCCTCGCTAGAAAGGAGGATTTCAGGAGTAATAATAATAATAATAATAATAATAATAATAATAATAATAATAATAATAAATTGCAGACATTATTATTGATTTAGGCCCACTACGGAGCGCTTATGGCTAGTTCTTCTTCGATGCTCTTTTCCGTTCCCAATATCTCTTGAGCCCTGCTGATAATTTCTCCTTTCACTCCTGCGAAAGGGGCTTCCGACATTTAGGGACTCTAGGTTGTGGGGTCCAAGATTCTACCATAGCACAAAATTTAGAACAATCATCTACATCAAGGTCAGCAATTACAGCTGAATCCAAGTCCTTTAGTACTTCATTAAGCCACAGGCTCCCAGTCTTGTAGCTTTTAACCAAGGAGAAGATCTTCTTGGTAAGCCTGTTGCTGTTCATTCGTTGTAGGTGCCCGTAGAATTTTAGCCTCCTACATCGCATACTGGTATTAGCTGATTCTAACTGTCGATACAGGTCAGAATTAGATTTCAAACGGTAGATTCCATCTGGGAGCAATCTCGGGCCAGGAATTTCCCTGAGGATAAAAAATTGCAGACATTGTAAAGCAAGAACCTAAAATTCTTAAAAACATTTCCGGCCCTACACAACAAAATGGGATTTGGATCAAGAGACGAACTGCAGATCTCTATAGTCTCACAGACAGTTTCACAATCACTGTACCCAGGAGATGGTTGACATTTTTTGGGCTCATATTTAGGATGGACAACAATAGACTAAAGGGATATTCAACGGCATTGTGTGTTTGTAATTTGTCTGATAACCTGTGTTATTTTGTGGGTGTATTTGATTAGAAGTTGGACGCAGGTCTCAATTCAGGTTTAGGAATAGAAGTGGGAAGCACCATCTCAAAGGATAACATTGTTCAGCATGAAGTACTCAACAGGACACAGAAAGCGTCACATGTTTACAGTCAAGTGAGAAACCTACTATGGGACAGCAACGTACCCCTGAAAGCAAAATTAACCATGTTCAATACTTAATTTGTACCAATTTCGGGTGTATGGACTGGAAACATGTACTTTACTGGATAAAGACCTTAACAAAATCCAAGCAACAGAAATTAAATTCATTAGAGCCATGAATCAAAAGACAAGAAAAGACAAGATCAGAATCGAAACAAATAGGAAAGAAGCTGGGACACAGGAAACTGTTGCAAATGTCATAGGGAAGTGTAGACTCCAGTGGTATGGACATATGGGGCGAATGAATAACACTAGAACAGCAAGGGACTACTTCAATAGAGAACTGAAAGGGAAAAGACAGAGGGGAAGACCCAGAAAACTACGGATTGAGACCGTGAAATCAGAACTGAGAAGAAAGGGCTGAAATGGGAAGAAGTTGTAGAACGAAAGTTGTACAATGACAGAAAGCAGTGGCGAGCGCTTGTCCACCTCACCCGGGAAACTAGAGACGGAAAAGGATGATGATGATGAGAAGTGGGTAACTGGAGAAAACCACTCATTACAGTAGATGACTATGATGGAAATTGAATCCATCTTTTCCTCCCATAAGGCTGAGAGGAGCCCGTTCAACCCCCTCAGAGCAGGGAATCGATCCAGGACCTCTATTAATGCTATCCACTGCACCACGAGATCGGCCTTCATATTTCTATTAAAACTACCGATTGACTTCGGTTGCGTAGTTGGTAGCATGCTGAACTGCTATGTCCAAGATCACGAGTTCAAACCCGTCCGAAATTTCCAGTATGCCTTCCATCAGAGGGGACGTAAATCCGGTGGGCCCAAGTCATTGATTTATGGCATTTAAAAGAACCTACCACTAAAATTTAAGGTGTATAGCAAAATGTGTAGGTTATACTTGGCTGGTTAGAAATGGTCTATCAAATTCCAACGTTCGCCGCTAGGTGTTAGTGTCAGCAGGATCTCGTAGCCAAGGTTAGAACTACTTGAAATTGAACTTATTGGTAGTCAACGGGCGTTCAATTAAAATACCCTGCTATAGCCATTGGCTGCAATTCATGTATTAAAACTACTGATATAGTATGTCAAATTGAAGCATTTCAAATTCCCAATCGGACGTTTCGGGATTCAATGTTACAAGCTTAGCCACTAGAGGCTGATCTAGGAAATCAAAGAATCAGTAACAGCAACAGAGGAGATCCCAATTGGAATTTTAGATACCCATATCAACGATTTGCCGGCCCCGTGGGTGTTGGGGTACCACGCCTTCCTCTCACCTGGAGGCCCCGGGTTCGATTCCCGGCTCCGTCAGGGATTTTAGAAACTGCCGTGAGGCCTGGAATGGGGTGCTCTCAGCCTCGTGAGGACAATTGAGTAGCTCTCTGAAAATGAGGCAGCGCCGCGATCTTGACAACCAATATTAACGGCCGAGGGGACCCGATGTGTTGATCACGCGTCACCCCAATATCTGCAGGCCAAATGGCTGGGCAGTGGTCGCTTGATCTAGACCCTCACGGGCTGTAGTGCCAGGGGTTTTATTATTTATTTATCGTATGGCTTTTAGTGCCAGGAGTGTCTGAGGACATGTTCAGCTTACCTGAGTCTGTAGCTGCTTCCAGCGGACACCCCTAAGTTGAGCTACAAGTTCCGTTCAATTTCAAGTAGTTCCAACTTTCGCTACCAGATATCAATGGTACCTAGTGGTGAACTTTGGAACTTTGATAGAGCGTTCCGACGAAATCTAACCAAACAATTTAGCTTCACACAAGTTTAGTCTGTGCAAGGATATTTTACATTCCATAAAATAATGGCATGGGACCGCCGGATTTATTTCCCCTCCGAAGGGAGGCATACTGAAATATATTTAACGCTCTTAAAAATCCGACGACTTCGGCCGGGTTTGAACCCGCTATCTTGGGCACAGCAATTCAGCACTCTACCAACTACGCCACCGAAGCCACCAGTACCAGGGGTTATTTATTATTTTATCAACGATTTGGGCTTTATAAACTAGCATTACACGCGTTGTAATGTAGACGAAGGTAAACAAACTTAGCCCGCTTGACATGTAAATTAAACAAACGGAAATACACATCTTTTGTATGACAGGAGACAGGTCATGACTAATTCAACGGTAATTTTGCCCTTCCTATTAAATATTCAAAAATGACAGCTCATAATTAATTAGGTTTCTAATTATGAAGTTCGTCACGCGACCTTTCTTGTTTCCAAGCAAGTGATTAGCCGAACGAACTAATCATACTGAGTTGGGTGAACAAAGTTTACTCTGAAACTAAAATATAGGTTAATTATATCACCATAGGTGGACGCCGTTATCTGAATTATTTCTTGATTAATTTAAATTATTATGTACTATTCTTTGAGTGGACTATTTTATTTTGCTATCTTTTATACTTATTTATAATATTCTTTAGAAAAACATTTTAAACAAGTAGTTCCGTGAAGAACTATACAGCCTATTTTCATATATCCTGCTCACGTTAATTGCCTCTATCAACATACAAAATTTCAGTTTAAATGCTGTAACAGATTCGTAGATATTGAGAACCGTCTAAATATTTCAGATGGTCGCCAGGTTGGATTTTTATTTTTGTACTATTACATTAAGAGTACTGTGTACGTGTGGTATTCAAACTTCAATCGCATGATTAGAACACAAGAAGTAAAAACGAGATTTTAAAATTACGCACAGCAGCCATCTTGTGATTATGCAAACAATTGAAATAAATTAGATGCCAGTGGATCAACATTTGTATAAGCATTTAATGTGCAACGTTTCACGGCACTCGGATAGTTAATTCGCGAGAAACGTCCATTTAAATATTTATAATTCGCGTCGCCGCCATGTTGGATTTGTGCTTACCAGGTTTATGAAAGTCCTATAGGTGAACATATGTTCATAGTCTCTATGAACATAAAAGAAATCAGTTTGGTTGCTGTAAAAGATTCATAGATATTGAGAACCGTCTAAATATTTCGGAAGCTCGCCATTTAGAATTGTTATATGTATAGGCCATATAGTTATGTACAATTCAAGGACAATTATTGCCTAGGTTCATTATTCAAACTTTCACTTCGATCGCATGATTACGACACAAGAAATAAAAACTTAATTTTAAAATTTCGCACAGCCGCCATCTTGAGGTTATGTAAACAATTGATTTAAATTAGATGGCAGTACATTACAATCTGCAAAGTCATTCACTGTACCACATTTCACTGCGCTCAGAGAGTTAAATCACGAGAAAAGTATATTAAAATATTTCAAATTCGCTTGGTCGCCATGTTCGTTTTGTACTTTACAGGTTTATGAAATATACATAGGTAAACTTGTATCAGTACCCTTTATCACCGTACAAAATTGCAGGGTGATATCTGTAATAGTTTCGGAGATATAACATGTCTGTGAAATATTTCGCACAGCCGCCATTTTGAGGTTATGTAAACAATTGAACTAAATTAGACTCCAGTGCATTACAATGTGTATAAACATTTGCTGTACCAAGTTTCATTACGTTTGGATAGTTAAATCGCGAGAAAAGTCTATTTAAAAGTCTCAATTTCGCTTGACCGCCATGTTGGTTTTGTAGTCACCAGGTTTTTGAAAGTCTCATAGATGAACTTCTAGTAGTGCCCTTTATCACCGTATACAATTTCAGGGCGATATCGGTAATACTTTCGGAGATAATGAATGCTAGTGAAATATTTCGCACAGCCGCCATGTTGGATTGGTGAGACGTAACAAAATTTGAAGGGCACGGTCGAGGTCGCCGGGAATAGTGCTATGAACTTACCGAGTTTCATTGAAATCGCTCCAGCCGTTTAGATTTTATTAGGGGGACACACACACACACCTCACACACACGCACACACACACCGACAAAAGGTGATCTCATAAGCCTATTTTTTCAAAATTGAAAATAGGCTAAAAATGAAAGCAGTACAATACATGGATCAGTTCAGGGAAGCCATGTAATTTATATCGCGGAAAGTAAGCATACGTTTCAATACTACACTCCTGTTCTCATCTCCATCAATTTCATTGTTACTTTTAAATAACCCCTCAATCTCTTCAACACTGTCTGATTCGTCGAAGTACCTCGAAATTGTAGCTACATTTTTAACGTAAAAGAGTCCACCATTTCACTGTTTACATTGTACGTCAGCTGATTCTGTTAAACTGAAGTATTTATCTAACAAATTCTGAAAAATGTAAATAACATAATTCACGTAACCTTTCCTGGATCCAGGTCCGTCTGTCAAGGTTTTCTAATTCCTTCCCGTCACCTACCGTATTTAGATGTTGACTTACGATAGCCTGCTAGAGCGGGAATTGCGTTTCGGAATATAACGTAAATGACACGCAAGGCAAATGTATTAGCACGGAATATTCCGGAAATGACACGGTAAGGGTTAATACTATCGTGCATTCCCTTTTAAGAGGGCGTGTGAACTTGAACAATTTTCATGACAAACCAATCTTGTGGCGACGTTCTTCTCAAATCCTCTTCATTCGAACACTATGTTCTTTCATCCCTTCGTCCGTCCACTTTTTTCCTGGCATCTTTGGTAGCAGTTCATTATCAAATGTATGTTTCATTATGTTTCTTTCTAAATTTAACCCGATGATTCATGTCGTGCATCGTCATGTTTAGCAGCTTGAGGTCTTCTTCAGTTTCCTGTATCCGTTTGGATTTGATTTTTCTGTTGAGGGTGATGTTGAATATTTGTTTTGTGATTCTGAGCTGATCCATTCTGTTTATGTGACCAAACAATTTAGCTCGTCTCTTTCTGAAAGGGTTGGTTATTGTTTCTATGGTTTTATAGATTTCGAATAATGGTCTCTTAATCCATACTCCCTCGTTATTCACTGGTCCAAACATTTCTCGGAGCATTTTACGTTCTTGTTTTTACATTTCTTTAATTTTTGAGTGACCATGAATTAGTGTTGTTTCTGTGGGATAAAGTGCCTCAGGAGGATCTACTGTTCTGTAGTGTCTTAGTTTTGCATTAACTTATATCGATCTTTTGTTGCAATGATTCCAGGTAAGTTTGTACGCTCTCTGTAATTTTGTCACTCGTTTTTGATTTGCTATTATGTTTAGGCCTGAAGTTTGGATGATTTCTCCTAAGGATTTAAAATGGTAAACTCTTGATATAGAACAATATCGCGTCTTCATAGGTAGATTGTCGGACGGGGATCGTTATACGTACTGAGTTTTTTTCAAACGATATCAAAGGACCAGCCTTTTTTGAAATTTCGTGTAATTTTTCAATTGCATGCTTTGCTTTTTGTCTGGTATTCGTTAATATGGCAAGGTCATCAGCAAACGCCAAATACTTGATATTAGCTCTATACTCTCTTCTCTTACCAATGTGTATACCCCTAACCTATGTTCTCTGTTTCCCAAGTTCTGATAATTATTTTCAGGACCATATAAAAAAAGTCCTCTCGGCACGCCGGAAGGCGGAGGTAGATTTCACCGGACAAACTTGGGGATAGGCGAAAATAGGCAGAATATGCAGATTTTCGTAGAAGGATCAGACCTCATTTAATGCGAGAAGGTATTTTATAATTGGAGCTTAATTAACTTTGTTTTTCGTCATTTTATGCTTATTTTAAACATTTTATTGTCTTATGGGAACGGTAACCTTCTTGTCATTTGGGGTCCATTTTTATACTTGTGGTCACACTGTCCTTATGCTAGGTTTCGACACTGATGTGCAACTATGTAACGGTCTGTTACTTCTTCACGCAAAATTATATCTACCGCAGAGATTTTGGTTGGTTCCTCAGTTTAGGGGCTGCGACAACGCGGTCATGTAACCCCGTGTACTTTGGGATGGCTGTATTAGTCTGTAATTCAGGTAAGGACTGCAGACGGTCAATTTCAAGCTGTAGTTACTAATGTTGCTACCAGGTACTACCGTCAACGACACCTAGCTGTGAACTTGGCTACTAGATGCCACCGCAACCAGCAACTCGCAACGAACGTTGGAACTTCCCCTCCAAAGGAAAGCATACTGAGGGATTTTTGGCGCTCTTAGAAAATCCGACGACTTCGGCCGGCTTTGAACTCGCCACCTTGGGCATAAACATTCAGCATGCTACCAGTTACGTCACCGAAGCCGCTTCACACTTAGATGGAAATCTGAATCTGATCTCGTGCAAGTGCGTTATCTTGGCAACGTCTGATGGCTCATCCCTCATCAATTTAGTAGTGTTGCCATGGCAACCACTGATAGGTCTTGGCATTTTCTTATAATTCCGAAATTATTTTTCTCATCCCTTGGCATAATGGTGGGTTATATCAAAAATTCTTTCAGACAAAAGTTTTAGGTAATTATTATGGGAATATTGTCCACTTTGTACGGTTTTGATATTGTGCCTATTAAGAGAGATATGATTAATGTTTCCCGAAAAACCCACTTTTTCCCACCCCATTTGGTCAATGGTTGGTGCTATAAAAAAAACTCTTCAAACATACATTTTTGGGCTTTATCCGACACATAGTATGAACGTTGAACGGATTCGATATTTCACATATTAAGAGAGTTATAGCAATATTTCACTTTTTCGAAAAAAAAAGCCCCCCATTTTCACCCCCCAACGACCGATTTAGCCCAGTAACGAACTCGACCGAGATTTTATAGGTATACGTATTCGGTAAAAAATTCAAAGTGATTGGTACAAAATTACGGCAGTTATCGTGTCCACAATAAACTGATATACATATACATACATAAATTATATATAACTTTTGAACTGACGGTGGTTTTGGGGCCTGGGGATGTGAAACGCGAAGATATGTCGAAATTTTCCGGAAGTCGAAACATGGTACCCATTGCAATAGTTAGCTTTCTAACGAAATCTACCTCTGGTTGGTTCCTCAGTTTAGGGGCTGCGACAACGCGGTCATCTAACCCCGTGTACTTTGGGTGAGTGTAGAATCTGTCTGATACACGGTGTGAATTGTAATGGCTGTATTAGTCTTAATTCATGTAAGTACTGCGGACGGTCAATTTCAAGCAGTAGTTCCTAATGTTGCTACCAGGTACAACCGTCAACGACACCTAGCTGTGAACTTGGCTACTAGATGCCACCCCAACCATCAACTCGCAACGAACGTTGGAACTTCCCCTCCAAAGGAAAGCATACTGAGGGATTCTAGTGCTCTTAGAAAATCCGACGACTTCGGCCGGCTTTGAAACCGCGACATTGGGCATAGACATTCAGCATGCTACCAGTTACGTCACCGAAGCTGCTTCCCACTTTATCAGGCGGCTTTGGTGGCGTAGTCGGTAACATGCTGAGCTTCTATGCCCAAGATACCGGGTTCAAACCCGGCCGAAGCCGTCGGATTTTTTAAGAGCGTTAAATATCCCTCAGTATGCCTTCCTTCGGAGGGGAAGTAAAGCCGGCGGTCCCATGTCATAGATTTATGGCATGTTAAAGATCCTTCCACTAATTGCACCTGTGTGAAGCTAAATTGGATAGGTTAAGAATGTATACAACGCTCTTAGGTTTCTATGTTCGTTGCCAAGAGCCGACTGCGGCGGCGTCTAGTAGCTCAGTTCTGAACTTGGCCTCGTAGTCGTTGACAGTGGCGCTTGGCGGCAAAAGTAGGAACTATCTGAAAAATTGTTAGTTGCAGTACTTAAATTAACAAACAGATAACACACACTAATACAGTCATCACAATTAACACCGGTTATCAGACAGATTCTACACACACCCAAAGTACACGGGGCTACATGACCGCGTTGTCGCAGCCCCTAAACTTAAGAACCAACCAACCAACCACTTAATCAGATGGAAATACTGAATCTGATCTCGTGCAAGTGCGTTGTCATGGCAACGTCTGATGGTCCATGCCTCATCAATTTAGTAGTGTTGCCATGGCAACCACTGATAGCTCTTGGCATTTTCTTATAATTCCGAAATCATTTTTCTCGTCCCTTGGCGTAATGGTGGGTCATATCAAAAATTCTTTCAGACAAAAGTTTTAGGTAATTATTAGGGGAATATTGTCCATTTTGTACGGTTTTGATATTGTGCCTATTAAGAGAGATATGATTAATGTTTCCCGAAACAACCCACTTTTTTCCACCCCTTTGGTCAATGGTTGGTGCTATCAAAAATCTTATTTGACATAAATATTTGGCACTTATCCGACACATATTATGAACTTTGAATGGATTCGATATTGCACGTATTAAGAGAGTTATAGCGAAATTTCACTTTTTCGAAAAAAGCCCCCCATTTTCACCCCCTTCGACCGATTTAGCCCAGTAACGAACTCGACCGAGATTTTATAGGTATACATCTTCGGTAAAAAATTCGAAGTAATTGGTGCAAAAGTACGGCAGTTATCGTGTCCACAAGAAACTGATATACATATATATACATAAATTATATATAAACTTTTGAACTGACGGTGGTTTTGGGGTCTGGGGGATGTGAAACGCGAAGATATGTCGAAATTTTCCGGAAGTCGAAACATGGGACCCATTGCAATAGTTAGCTTTCTAATGAAATCTACCTAAAAGGATGGGTGAAAGTCCATCTCCTTGGAGACCACTAGCGTGTATTTCAAAAGGTTGAGAAATGTATCCACCAGACTTAAGCATTGATGTACACACATCAAAAAAAGTTTTGCATCACCTCAGTTCCCAGATCTCCGGCATATAGACGTTGACTGTGTATATTGTATCCAAGATACAGTCCCTTTGACTGTTCATAGATGTCACTAAAACTGCTCAAAGATGTAAACAACCATGCATGAGCAGGGCCTATTAGACGGAGGGGGTACGACAGCCGATCAGTTCCAGTCATTCCACCAGGACGAAGGTACGCTGCTCATGTTGTCTGTAGTTCTACCATGCCTAGAAGGTCAATACCGCAGTTCGATCGCGTCCGCATTGTTACTTTGTGTCAAGAAGGGCTCTCAACAAGGGAAGTTTCCAGGCGTCTCAGAGTGAACCAAAGCGATGTTGTTCGGACATGGAGGAGGTACAGAGATACAGGAACTGTCGATGACAGGCCTCGCTCAGGCCGCCCAAGGGCTACTACTGTAGTGGATGACCGCTACTTACGGATTGCCGCTCGGAGGAACCCTGACAGCAATGCCACCATGTTGAATAATGCGTTTCGTTCAGCCACAGGACGTCGTGTTTCAACTCAAACTGTGCGCAATAGGCTGCATGATGCGCAACTTCACTCCCGACGTCCATGGCGAGGTCCAGCTTTGCAACCCCGACACCATGCAGCGCGGTACAGATGGGCCCAACAACATGCTGAATGGACCCCACGGAATTGGCATCACGTTCTCTTCACCGATGAGTGTCGCATATGCCTTCAACCAGACAATCGTCGGAGACGTGTTTGGAGGCACCCTGGTCAGGCTGAACGTCTTAGACACACTGTCCAGCGAGTGCAGCAAGGTGGTGGTTCCCTGATGTTTTGGGGTGGCATTATGTGGGGCCGACGTACGCCACTGGTGGTCATGGAAGGCTCCGAAACGGCTTTACGATACCTGAATGACATCCTCCGACCCATAGTGCAACCATATCGGCAGAATATTGGAGAGGCATTTGTCTTCATGGACGACAATTCTCGACCTCATCGTGCACATCTTGTGAATGCGTTCCTTCAAGATAACGACATCGCTCGACTACAGTGGCCAGCATGTTCGCCAGACATGAACCCTATCGAACATGCCTGGGATATGTTGAAAAGGGCTGTTTATGGACGTCTTGACCCACCAACCACTCTGAGAGATTTACGCCGAATTGTCGTTGAGGAGTGGGACAATTTGGACCAACAGTGTCTTGATGAACTTGTGGATAGTATGCCACGGCGAATACAGGCATGCATCAATGCAAGAGGACGTGCTACTGGGTATTAGAGGTAGTGGTGTGTACTGCAATCTGGACCACAAATGCTGAAAGTCTAGCTGTATGATGGTACAACATGCAATGTGTGGGTCTCATGAGCAATAAAACGAGCTGAAATGTTGTTTGTGTTGATCTATATTCCCTTTGTATTTAACGGTTCCGGAACTCTTGGAACCGAGGTGATGCAAAACTTTTTTTGATGTGTGTAGTTTCAATGAGAAAAGAGTTGGTCTGTCGACGGAGTCGTACGAACTTTTGAAATCAACGAAGATAACCACGGTGTTTCTACAAGACCGTATTTGCAAGATTGTCTTCAGATTCCAAATTCGTTTCGTGCGAGGGCGCCCCTTACGGAAACCTACCTGATATTCTCCTAATATATTTAGTTAGTTAGTTAGTTAGTTAGTTACTTATTTATTTATTTATGTATAACATCTTTCCACGCGGTAGTCGGATATTTTTGTGGGGGTGGTTTTGGAAATGGGACGGAAACAATGAGCGCGCGCGGTGGCGGAGATTGGTACCATGACGTACTGTCGGCCATGTGGCTATGTGGAATGTATATCGCATATGGTTTACTTCAAGGTTTGGAGGCCCCATTTAAGATATTCCTACAATAAATCATCTTTAAGTTGTCTTTTTTGTGTGAAAATATTCATTATATCATATTTGCTGAAAACAATGATGATTTATTAAATCTTCATACATTTGCTGTATTCTTATTTAATGTAAGCATTCGAGGTACTGTCTGTCGGCCAACAGACATCCCTATGTGGAATGTATATCGCGTATGGTTTACTTCTAGGTTTGGAGGCCCCATTAAAGATATTCCTACAATAAATCATCTTCAAGTTGTCGTTCCCTCGTGTGAAAATATTCGGAGCATTACAGTAGTCGCATATGATGTGTAACATGTGACATGTTATCCTACTATTGTCTGCCGGGAGCGAAATTCCCTTGCTAACAGTGAACTCTGTTGGTCATTGAAATAACTACTTGTAAAACTCCAGTGCCAAATCCTGACCGGTTCGCGCATGTCAGCCATGTGGCTATGTGGAATGTATATCGTATACAGTTTACTTCAAGGTTTGAAGGCCCCATTAAAGATATTCCTACAATAAATAATCTTCAATTTGTCGTTCTTTGGTGTGAAAATATTCATTATATTATATTTGCTGAAAACAATTATGATTTATTAAATCTTCACACATTTGCTGTATTCTTATTTAGTGTAAGCATTCGAGGTACTGTCTGTCGGCCAACATACAGCCCTATGTGGAATGTATATCGCATACGGTTTACTTCAAGGTTTGGAAGCCCCATTAAAGATATTCGTACAATAAATCGTTGGCACAACAAACACACACACACACATACACACACGCACAAAAGGTGATCTCATAAGCCTATTTTTTCATAAATGAAAATAGGCTAAAAATATGATCCTACATTGTGTCATACTACCTTTTTCTTTCGGCTGGCTTCGGTGGTGTAGTTGGTAGCATACTAAGCTTTAATGCCCAAGATCGCGGGTTCAAACCCGGCTGAAGTTATCGGACTTTAGGAGAGCGTTAAAACTCCCTCAGTATGCCTTCCTTTGGAGGGGAAGTAAAGCCAGCAGTCCCATGTCATAGATTTATGGCATGTAAAAGAACCTTCCACTAGCTACAATTGTGTGAAGCTAAATTTGTAGGTTAGATTTGATTAAGGCTCTATTAAGTTCCAACGTTCGCAGCCAGGAGCTGGTTGCGGTGGCATCTAGTAGCCATGTTCACAGATAAGTGTCGTGGATGATAGCATTTGGTAGCGAAAGGAGGAACTACTTGAAATTGATCGTCTGCAGTCCTTTCCTGAATTACAAATAACACATACTAATACAGCCATCACAATTAACACTGGTTATCAGACAGCTTCTACACACACCCAAAGTACACGGGGCTACTTGACCGCGTTGTCGCAGCCCCTAAAATGAGGAACCAACCAACTACCTATTCTTCTCTTTTTTCTTCCTATATTTAATGCATACGCTGCGAGATTTCAGCCTGAGGCCGTCTAGTTGGTTGCTTCCCTCTGTGTATTTTAACCTACTTCCGTACTTTTAGAATAGTAGTAAGAATACATCTATCAAGTGGGGATCTGGACGTGTCCTTCGTAATAACTATTGAACGGCTAAATCCATTTACTACGAGTAATCAAGAACAGCTGACTATTTCTAATTAATGTTATTGATTTTACGTCCCGTTTAACTGCTCAAGCTTTTAGAGACAACGAGATGCCGGAATTTTGCCCCTAAGGGGATTTATAAAATGTCAGTAAACCTACTCACACGGCTCCGTCACATTTGCGCACCCTCAAATGTCAACTGACTATGCCAGGTTTTGAGACTGCAACTTTGGGAACAGCAGGCGAGATCGTAACCACTGTACGACATAGCCTGACTAATTTTGTATTCAATTATGTAAGTGCCACGTAGTACGAACTGCAAGCATTAAACTATTTTTTTTTCTTTACACATTATCCTCAGTAACCCCCAAAACATGTATTTTTAGCCTACTTTTCACATTTTGCAAAAATGAGGAAAAAGTAGGCTTATGAGATCGATCCGGGAAAATGAGTGTGTGTGTGTGTCTGTCTGTCTGTCTGTCTGGCTGGCTGGCTGGCTGGCTGTGTGTGTCCCCCCCCCTATCAACTCCTAAATGGCTGCAGCAATCGAAACCAAATTTAGTATGAGTAAATATGTATACCGGAATATCTCACGTCCATATTTGAAAATGATGTCAGTGCTACCAACTGCTGAAAAAACGCACTAGAAATTTAAGCTCCATGTTGGATATCATGGTAGGTATGCATGGGAGCTATTCCAAAATTGGCACACATGTAGATGACACTATTTCAGTTTAATACCCAGGAGGCCATACATGACAGTGTTGCCAAAATAATGTTAAGCCTTCTGATAGGTCCATTTTTTAAATGCATATAACTTCTACACTATAAATTGGATTTCAACCAAATTTTGTATGTAATAAGTTTACATAAACAGCGCATTTTTAAGAGCCACCAGGGCTGCCAACTGATAACAATTGTTCTCTCTATTCTTCTATCCAAATACCAATATATCAGAAAGTATGCAAGCCGAGAGCTTTAAACTTTGCACACGTATATTACCTGACATTTTAGATTAATTTTGGAGTAACTTATATACTTCAGTTCTACCAACATGATTCTAAGCCTGCTGATGGGGCCAATTTTTAAATACACCTAACTTCTATACTATCAGTTGGATTTCAACCAAATTTCGTATGTGCTATGTGTAATATAACATATATGACTATATGTATTCTTAAGAACAATCAGGGCTGCCAACTGTTAATAAATGCTGTCTATATTTTTTTAACCTAATATCAATTTATCAGGAAGTATGCAATCCAACAGCCCTATACTTCGCACACGTATAGCACCTGACATTCTAGATTAATTTGGAATAATTAATATAATTCAGTGCTGCCAACATGATTCTATGCCTGCTGATAGGTCCAATTTTAAAATACATGTAACTTCTATTCTAGCAAATGGATTTCGTCCAAAATTGGAACAACAAGATAACATAATATTTCAGATTAGGCTATTTCTGACCAGCACACGCATGACATTGTTGCCAACATGCTTTTACGCGTGCTGATAGATCCAATATCTTACTGCATGTAACGTCCATTGGTCTTCAAACAATTTTTTTATTCTGTACCTTAAGAGATGGAACTAAGAATATATTCAGTCACCAGGGCTGCCAACTTTAGTGCTCTATTAGGCTAGATTATACCAGGAATATTTCGAACTAATTAGACATATCGATATTACCAACTTAATTTCGTCATTATTCTAGATAGGTTCATATACTGTAGAATAATCATTGGCATGAAAAGTAGGCTCTTTAGTTCGTCACGGAACTTCTTGTTAGGTAGATTTCTAGATTTAATTGGAAAGCTATTAGGTAGATTTCATTAGAAAGCTAACTATTGCAATGGGTACCATGTTTCGACTTCCGGAAAATTTAAACATATCTTCGCGTTTCACATCCCCCAGACCCCAAAACCACCGTCAGTTCAAAAGTTTATCTATAATTTATGTATAATCTTTATATATATAATTCTTCGACACGTGTGGATGTCACTGAACTCCTCCTAAACGACTGGACCGATGTTGATGGAATTTGGTATGTACATTAGGGTGGGTCCATGTATGGTTTAGATTCTCATTCTGCCTCTGTAGGTGGAATGAACACAATTTTAGAACCACAATTTACACACAATTTTAGAACCACAATATACAGTCAAAAACAGTCGTCATGGAAACCACTAGCCTTGGCCTTGGTGAAAGCTGATGTCTTTGGACGGTTTGTCTCTGCATGTTAGAGCCACCTGGTCGCAACCTGTGCAACTACCGCCATAACATACACTCCGCCCGTGGCGGAAAGTTGTGTTTTATACCAAAGGTGGCAGTGATGTCGTATTCTACTGTTTGTCTCTGCACGTTGGAGCGTTTCAAAGTCACGTATGCCTTCATATACCGTTCATCCCATTGCGATGAAACTTGGGTGAGATGTTGAGTGTACTCCAGGGAAGGTGTTTGGCTTAGTAAATTATTTTACAATAGATAGCGCACGACTAGATTCAACAAATGAGCGACGGCGCACGAAGCGTTTCAAGAAAGTCCCGTATGCGTTCAAATACCATTCGTCCGATAGCGATGAAACTTGGGTGAGATGTTCTGTTCACTCCAGGAAAGGCTTCTGGCTTAGTAAATTCATTTTATAATTGGTAGCGCACGAGTAGATTCAACAAATGAGCGACGACGCGCGAAGTGTTTCAACAAAATCCCGTATAAGTGTATAAACCATTCATCGATTGAGATGAAACTTGGATGAGTTGTTGTGTACACTTGCCTGAAGGTTTATAACTTAGTAAATCCATTTCACAGGAGGTCGCGCAGGAGTAGATTTAACAAATGAGCGACGACGTGCGAAGCGTTTCAACAAGGTCCCGTATGCGTTCAAATACCATTCGTCCGATCGCGATGAAACTTGGGTGAGATGTTGTGTACACTCCAGGGGGAGACGTCTGGATTAGTAAATCCATTTTACCATAGGTATTGTACGAGTAGATTCAACAAATGTGCGATGGCGCGAGAATCGTTTCAACAAAGTCCTGTAGGTATTCATATACCATTTATCCGATTGCGATGAAACTTTGGTGAATTGTTGAGTACACTCCAGGAAAGGTTTCTGACTTAATAAAGCCAGTTTTTAATAAGCAGCGCATGAGTAGATTCAACAAATGAGTGATGGCATGCGAATCGTTTAAAGAAAATCCCGTATGCGTTCATATACTATTCATCCGATTCCGATGAAACATTGATGAGTTGTTAAGTACACGCCAGCGAAGGTGTTCAACTGGTAAATCCATTTTACAATATTGGTAGCGCACGGAGTAGATGTATCAAATGAGTGACGACGCACGAAGCGTTCCAACAAAATCGCGTAGACGTTCGTATACTATTCATCGATTGCGATGAAACTTTGATGAGTTGTTGTGTACACTTACGTGAAGCTTTCTAACTTAGTAAATCCATTTCACAGTTGGTAGAGCACGAGTAGATTCAAAAAATGAGTGACTGCGCACGAATCATTTAAACAAAATCCCGTATGCATTATATGCCATTTATCCGATTGCGATGAAACTTTGGAGAGTTGTTGTGCACGCTCTCACGAATGTTTCTAGATTAGTTAATTCATTTTACGATAGTTTAGAGGCAGTTAACAGAAATTGAAAAAATACTGTGTATCCAAAAGCACTTCAAGAAACAAAGTTACAACACTTTCTTTGATTGGCAGGACAACGTCTGCCGGGTCAGCTAGTATATATATATATATATGTGTGTGTGTGAATCAGTTTCTTGTGGACACGATAACTGCCGTAATTTTGCACCAATTACTTTGAATTTTTTACCGAATTTGTATACCTATAAAATCTCGGTTGCATTCGTTACAGGGCTAAATCGGTCAAACGGGGTGAAAATGGGGGGCTTTTTTTTCGAAAAAGTGAAATATTGCTATAACTCCCTTAATATGTAAAATATCGAATCTGTTCGAAGTTCATACTATGTATCGGTTAAAGCCCAAAAATTTATGTTTGAAGAGTTTTTTATAGCACCAACCATTGACCAAAGGGGTGGGAAAAAGTGGGTTTTTTGGGAAACATTAATCATATCTCTCTTAATAGGCACAATATCAAAACCGTAAAAAATGGACAATATTCCCCTAATAATTACCTAAAAATTATGTCTGAAAGAATTTTTGATATGACCCACCATTACGCCAAGGGATGAGAAAAATGATTTCGGAATTATAAGAAAATGCCAAGAGCTATCAGAGGTTGCCATGGCAACACTACTAAATTGATGAGGGATGAGCCATCAGACGTTGCCATGACAACGCACTTGCACGAGATCAGATTCAGATTTCCATCTGACTAATTAGTGTGAAGCGGCTTCGGTGACGTAACTGGTAGCATGCTGAACTTCTATGCCCAAGGTCGCGGGTTCAAAGCCGGCCGAAGTCGTCGGATTTTCTAAGAGCGCTAAAAATCCCTCAGTATGCTTTCCTTTGGAGGGGAAGTTCCAATGTTCGTTGCGAGTTGCTGGTTGCGGTGGCATCAAGTAGCCAAGTTCACAGCTAGATGTCGTTGACGGTAGTATCTGGTAGCAACATTAGGAACTACTGCTTGAAATTGACCGTCTGCAGTCCTTACCTGAATTACAGACTAATACAGCCATCACAATTCACACCGTTTATCAGACAGATTCTACCCTCACCCAAAGTACACAGGGTTACATGACCGCGTTGTCGCAGCCCCTAAACTGAGGAACCAACCAAAATCTCTGCGGGGGATATAATTTTGCGGGAAGAAGTAACAGACCGTTACATAGTTACACATCAGTGTCGAAACCTTGCATAAGGACAGTGTGACCATAAGTATAAAAATGGACCCCAAATGACAAGAAGGTTACCGTTCCCATAAGACAATAAAATGTTTAAAATATGCATAAAATGACGAAAAACAAAGTTAATTAAGCTCCAATTATAAAATACTTTCTCGCAATTAATGAGGTCTGATCTTCTACGAAAACCTGCATATTCTGCCTATTTTCGCCTATCCCCAAGTTTGTCCGGTGAAATCTACCTCCGCCTTCCGGCGTGCCCTTGTTTGAGTCTTCAGTCTTTTGACTGGTTTGATGCAGCTCTCCATGCCTCCCTGTCCTGAGCTAATCGTTTCATATCTACGTAGCTACCACACCCTACATCCGAGGCAATCTGTTTAACATATTCTAACCTTGGTCTACCCCTACAGTTCTTGTCCTCGACCCTTCCTTCCTTAACTAAGCTTGCTATTCCTGGGTGTCTTAGTATGTGTCCTACCAACCTATCTCTTCTCTTCATTAGCAGTCACCAGAAACATCTCTCCTCTCCCACTCGCCTTAATACCTCTTCGTTTGTAACCCTATCTACCCATCTGATCTTCATCATTCTCCTGTAACACCACATTTCAAATGCTTCAATTCTCCTCTTTTCTGCTGCACCAATAGTCCAAGTTTCACTTCCATAGAGCGCCACGCTCCAGACAAAGGCTTTCAAAAATGACTTACTAATACCTAAATCTATATTCGATGTCAACAGATTCCTTTTTTGTAGAAAGGCTTTCCTTGCCTGAGCCAACCTACTTTTTATATCCTCTTTGTTTCGTCCATCACTGGTTATTCTGCTTCCTAAGTAACAGAAGTCTCCTACTTCCTTCAGCTTTTCACCTGTCAATTTGATCTCCATAGAGGTTTCTGATTTATTTCGGCTGCATTCCAGTATTTTTGTTTTACATTTATTAATTTTCATCATGAATTCCTTCCGTAAGACGGAATCCATACCATTCAAAAACTCATTCAAATCCTCAGGCTTGTCGGCCAAGATGACTATGTCATCAGCAAATCTCAGAGTTGAAATTATTTCTCCTTGAATCTTCACTCCCACTTTAAATTTTTCTCCAATTTCCTTCATTGCTTGTTCAATGTAAAGATTAAAAAGTATGGGTGATAAGTTGCAGCCTTGCCTTACACCTTTCTGAATACCAGCTTCTCTCTCATGTCCTTTAGCTCGAATGACTGCTGTCTGGTTCCTGAATAGATTGTATATCACCCTCCTATCCCTGTACTTTATTCCAATAGATTTCAAAATGTCAAACAATTTAGTCCAATCAACGTTATCAAAAGCCTTTTCTAAGTCTACAAATGCCATGAACGTTCTCTTATCTTTCCTTATTCTACCTTCCAAAATCAGCCTAAGACTTAGTACAGCTTCCCTTGTTCCTACATTTCTCCTGAAACCAAACTGGTCTTCACCCAACTCCGTTTCTATCTGGCTTTCAATCCTCTTGTAAATTATTCTAGACAGGATCTTTGAAGCATGAGTAATCAAGCTGATTGTACGGTAATCTTCACATCTGTCAGCTCCCACTTTCTTTGGTATAGGGATGATAACATTCTTCTTGAAATCAGGGGGTACCTCACCTGTCTCATAAATCCTACACACCAAGTGAAATAACCTGATCAGACCTTCATCTCCTATGCAGCGTAGCAACTCAATCGGTATATCATCTATGCCTGGTGCTTTGTTCCTGCCTAAGTCCTCCAATGCTCTGTCAAATTCTGATCTCAATATTAAATTTCCTTTTGCATCCTCATCAATTTCCTCCTCCCTTTCCATTACATGATTCTCAATCTCTTTTCCCTTATACAAGCATTCTATGTAAGCTTTCCATCTCTCAACCTTTTCTTCCCTATCTGTTAGAGGCTTTCCATTTGTGTCCTTAATATTACAGCACTTAGTCTTCTTTTCCCCAAAAGTATTCTTAATCCTTCGATATGCTGTGTCTACTTTCCCTAATTTCAGACAATTTTCTATACCTGCACATTTCTCTTTCAACCATTCTTCTTTCGCTTCCTTGCACTTCTTGTTAACTTCATTTCTCAGACGTCTGTATTCTGCTTTCCCCTTTTCATCTCTTAGATTCTTGTGTTTCCGCCTTTCATCCATCAATTCTAGTATATCCTGAGTGATCCACGGTTTTCTACCTATTCTTTCTTTCCTACCAATGTTTTCTTCTGCGTATTTAGTTATTTCATTCTTCAAAAGTGCTCAATTGTCTGCAATTGAAGTTTGTTTAGGGGCTTTGATTAGTCCTTCCTTTATACTCTTCTTGAATCTTTCGTTTACATCCTTTACTTTCAGTCTGTCTATTGCCCACCTTTTTGGCTTTTGACTTTTCTTCAGTCTCTTCAACTTTAATCTGCATTTCATTACAACCAGATTGTGGTCAGAGTTTATGTCAGCACCAGGGTATGTTTTAGAATCCAAAATCTGGTTTCGAAACCTCTGCGTGCCGAGAGGACTTTTTTTTTATTGGAACTTCCATGACTAAATTTAACCTTAGAATGGCAGCGTTCATCCCCACGACGAAAATGGGATACACTTCTGTTTCCCCCTCATCTCCCTTTTGTGCAATCCCCACCAGTGTTTGGTAGTCCTAAAATACAAAGCACATTAGTCAAAATAAAAAAATAAAAAAGGAACACACACACAAAAATCAAAATTAGTCAAAATCCAGAAAAAAGAACAATAGAAATTATTTAAAAAATCGCTAAGTAAATAAATAAATAATACTTAAAAAAAATAATCACAATTAGTCAAAATACCAAACAAAAACCATCATAATTAGACCAAAAAGAAGCTCAAAAAGTTCAGAAAAGAACAAAATGTGTCATAATAAGTAAAAACTGGATCAAAAATTCCAAATATATAAATTAATACGGTAAATGAAAAATTAGGCTAATCAAAATCAAAAATAATTTACAAACAAGATGTTCAGTAAAGAACATATAGCCTACTTTCTCCTAAATGTATGAGTATAGTTATAACTCGTTGTTATTATCAAAGAGTATAATAGAACTATTCTTTGTTGAAGACCTTAGAAACGATTTACCTCTACCAAACGCCACAACCTACAAAAACTGCTACCATCATTGAAGAAAGAAAGATAAGAAGTATCTAAAGAATGTTATGGATCTGGAGACATAATCGACCGGACTGGCGGCGTGGCTCAGCGGTAACGTTCTCGCTTGCTGGACCGTATGTTTCAGGTTCGTATCCTGGCGCAGTCAGCTGGCATTTGAGGGTGCACAAATGCGAGGGAGCCGTGTTAGTAGATTTACTGGCACGTTAAAGATCCCCTTCGGGACAAAATTCTGGCACCCCGGTGTCTCGAAAAGCAACAGTAGTTAAAAGGGACGTAAAACCAATAACATTATTATTATTATTATTATTATTACATAATCGGCCTGACGCGGGCAACATCCAACTTTGAGTTGTGGCATGTCTTTACACGTCTGGCTGCGTATGACTTTCACAACCCTAATTGAATTAACAAATCTTTCCATGACCCTACAGAGACGTGTGTATACCAACTATGTGGATATTTTCGATTGCTATTTGGCTGAAATAGAAGTATTAATTAATATCCTGAACTAGCACCAACGGTAGAGTTCAGATACTATGTGAAATCGTTTTGTTCTTTACTTCAATTAACATTTTCAAATAACGCGCAATAGGCTGTTACAAACCCTTTAAAATAAAAAGTAAAAATGTATCGTAGTATCATCTTGTCATTCTTCAAATTCGATGCGCATAGAATGCAAATGGTATAGTAATCAATGGAGCCCCACGTAGACTAGTCGAGATATCTAGTGGTGAAATATCTAACAATATAATTCTAACAGAGCGAGTGCATTCTAGCGGCCAGAAGAAGAAACTTTTCAATAAAATCTGGTCGGCGTGCAGTTACCTTTTTGGCAGCTAGATGTCTCGAGTAAATCTGGTGGCGAATTATGTTTTAATTAAATATATATTTTACACCATAATATGCACAATATAACGCTTAATTTTAAAACATCTGAGTCATTACAAAACAATCTTATATATAAAAGTGAAAGTCTGTATGTGGGTATGTATGTATGTGGGTCTGTTCCGTATACAAATCTACACCGTTCCGCCAATCTCAACCAAATTTTGCATACATATAGTTTAGGATCCAGAAGGAACCGCTGGCTACATGAATTTTCGATAGTCTTTCTCATTCTTCTGATTTCGGCCCTTTTGCACTCAAGCACAGGCTATCTTATATATAAAAGTGAAAGTCCGTATGTGGGTATGTATGTATGTATGGGGGTCTGTTCCGTATACAAATCTACACCGTTCCGCCAATCTCAACCAAATTTTGCATACATATAGTTTAGGATCCAGAAGGAACCGCTGGCTACATGAATTTTCGATAGTCTTTCTCATTCTTCTGATTTCGGCCCTTTTGCACTCAAGCACAGGCTAATCTTATATATAAAAGTGAAAGTCTGTATGTGGGTATGTATGTATGTATGTGGGTCTGTTCCGTATACAAATCTACACCGTTCCGCCAATCTCAACCAAATTTTGCATACATATAGTTTAGGATCCAGAAGGAACCGCTGGCTACATGAATTTTCGATAGTCTTTCTCATTCTTCTGATTTCGGCCCTTTTGCACTCAAGCACAGGCTATCTTATATATAAAAGTGAAAGTCCGTATGTGGGTATGTATGTATGTATGGGGGTCTGTTCCGTATACAAATCTACACCGTTCCGCCAATCTCAACCAAATTTTGCATACATATAGTTTAGGATCCAGAAGGAACCGCTGGCTACATGAATTTTCGATAGTCTTTCTCATTCTTCTGATTTCGGCCCTTTTGCACTCAAGCACAGGCTAATCAAATCATAAAATATACTCATGAAGGAATGGCAAGCCAGATAGTTTCCATGGCAACATAGCTAAAGTCGAGACACGGCCGACCGGATGCCAGTTCTGCTCTGCACTACCGGTATAGAAAAAGAGGATCTTTACTTGAAATCCCGTTACTTACTCAACTACTCACACAGCACTGTCAACCGAGTTTAGCATAACAAAGACTTGACTCTATCATCTACTATATATATTTGTCAAATACCACTCACTCACTCATTCATTCATCACGAAATCTCAGAAACCACCGACGGATTAGAATGAAATTTGGTATGCAGCTTCCCAAAGGGCCGCAAATGCCCACTAAGAGAGGATTTTTGGATATTCAGGTTATAAAGGGGTGTTAAGGGGGTAGACCTGCATTTCATTGAATTGCAATATCTCCCGATTGGTTTCATTGGGGGATGTGATACTCGGCACGTAAACTCATCCTTAAAAATAAGAAGACAAGAGTCTGAGGGTTTTTGGATGTGGTGTATATCATGAGGTGAAAGGGGTGAAAAGTGGGGATTGAAAGATTCCTAACGGAGTGTGTATCTCTTAAACGACATAGGTGAGGAGTTTGAAACTCAGCGGAAAACAATCAGCATACAAAATACGTAAATATGTGTTTTACCGTTTTTTCATAAATCCAATTTAAGGAGCCCATGGGAGGGGTGAAATTCTGGGGGGGGGGGGACAGGAAGAAAGTGTCCTAACTGATTGACTGACTCACTCACTCATCAAACTCAGGGAAAAAAACTGATTTAAAGTAAGTAAATAGCTGTTCGACAGTTTTTTTATTAAATCAAATTTAAGGGGTTCATGGGGAGGGGAGAAATTCTGAAAAAAGAAAATTGAAAGATAATGTCCTGACTCACTCACTCACTCACACACTCATCATCGCCCAGCCAAAATTATTGAAGTTAGAAACATGACAGTTTGGGGATATGTTCATTGTATGTCAAAACCGTCTACTAAGGGAGGATTTTCGGATATTCAGGTTCTGAAGGGGTCTTAAGGGGGTTAAACCTGCATTCCATTGAATAACAATATCTCCCGATTGGTTTCATTGGGGGATATGATTCACGACATATAAACTCATCATTAAAAAGGAAGAAGACACGTCTCTGAGGGGTTTTCGATGTGGTGTATATTATGAGGTGAAAGGGGTGAAAAGTAAGAATTGAAAGATTCCTAACGGAGCGTGTATCTCTTAAACGACATAGGCGAGGAGTTTGAAACTCAGCGGAAAAAATCAGCATAAAAAATAGGTAAAAATGTGTTTGGCCGTTTTTTCATAAATCCAATTTAAGGGGCCCATGGGGAGGGGTGAAATTCTGGGTGGGTGGGAGGAAACAGGAAATAAAGTGTCCTAACTGATTGACTGACTGACTCACTCATCAAACTTGGGGGGGAACTGCTTTAAAGTAAGTTAATAGCTGTTCGACAGTTTTTTTGATCAATCATATTGAAGGGGTTCATCGGGAGGGATGAAATTCTGAAGGAAAAAAATGAAAGAAAATGTCCTGACTCATTCACTCATGATCGCCCAGTCAAAAATATTGAAGTTGGAACCATGGCATTCTGGGGATATGTTCGTTGTATCTCAAAACCGTACACTAAGGTGTATTTTCTGATATTCAGGCTCTAAAGGGGTCTTAAGGGGGTTAAACCTGCATTTCATTGAATAACAATATCTCACGAGTGGTTTCATTTGTGGATGTGATACTCGGCATATAAACTAATCATTAAAAATAAGCAGACATGTGTCTAAGGGTTTTTCGATGTGGTGTATTATTATGAGGTGAAAGGGGTGAAAATTGGGGGTTGAAGGATTCCTAATGGAGCGTGTAGGCCTATCTCTTAAACGACATAGGTGAGAAATTTGAAACTCAGCGAAAAAAAATCAGCTAAAAAATTCAGTAAATCGGTGTTCGACCGTTTTTTCATAAATTAATTTAAGGGGCCAATGGGGTGGGGTGAAATTCTGGGGGGAAAAAGGAGAGAAAGTGTCCTAACTGACTGACTAACTCACTCGCTCATCAAACTCAGGGGAAAAAGACAGATAAAAAAATAAATTAATAGGTGTTCAAGCGTTTTTTCATCAATCCAATTTAAGGGGCCCATGGGGAGGGGTGAAATTCTGGTAAAAATAATTGAAGGAAAATTTCCTGTCTGACTCACTCACTCATCACGCCCAGCGAAAACTATTAATGTTGGAAAAATGAAATTTTGGGAATATGTTCGCTGTATGTCAAAACGTCAACTAAGGAATGATTTTTCTTTATTCGGGTTTTAAAGAGATGTTAAGGGGATAAACGTGCATTTCATTGAATAACGATATCTCATGAGTTGTTTCTTTGGGGATGTGATATTCGGTATATAAACTAATCATTAAAAATAATCAGACATATATCTAAAGGTTTATCGATGTCGTGTATATTTGAGGTGAAAGGGGTGAAAATTGGGGATTGAGGGATTCTTAACGGAGCGTGTATCTCTTAAACGACATAGGCGAGAAGTTTGAAATTCGGCGGGATAAAACAGCTTAAAATACAAGTAAATATGTGTCCGACCGTTTTTTCATAAATACAATTTAAGGGGCCCTTGGAGAGGAGTGAAATTCTGGGGGGATAAAACAGGAAAGAAAGTGTCCAAACTGATTGACTCACTTACTCACTCATCAAACTCAGGGGGAAATCAGCTTTAAATAAGTAAATAGGTGTTCGACCGTTTGTTTCATAAATCCAATTTAAGGGGTTCATGGGGAGTGGTGAAATTATCAAATATAAATGAAAGAAAATGTCCTGACTGACTCACTCATCATCGCCCAGCCAAAATTATTGAAGTTGGAAACATGAAATTTTGGGGATATGTTCGTTTTATGTCGAAAACGTCCACTAAGGTAAGAGTTTTGAATATTCAGGTTCTTAATAGGTGTTAAGGGGGTAAACGTGCATTTCATTGAATAACAATATCTCACGAGTGGTTTCATTTGGGGATTGATACTTGGCATATATACTAATCATTAAAAATAAGCTGACACATGTCTAATGGTTTTTCGATATAGTGTATATTATGAGGTGAAAGGGATGAAAAGTGGGGGTTGAAAGATTCTTAACGGAGCGTGTATCTCTTAAACGACATAGGCGAGGAGTTTGAAACTCGGAGGAAATCAATCAGCTTAAAATAAATAAATAAATAAATAAAATAAATAATAATAATGTTATTGATTTTACGTCCCTTTTAACTACACTGGCTTTTAGAGACGCCGGGGTGCCGGAATTTTGCCCCGAAGGGGATTTTCAACGTGCCAGTAAATCTACTGACACGGCTCCCTCGCATTTGCGCACCCTCAAATGCCAGCTGGCTGCGCCAGGTTTCGAACCTGCAACCTTGGGCTCAGCAAGCGAGAACGTAATAAAATAAATAGGTGTTCGACCGTCTTTTCATAAAACCAATTTATGGGGCCTATGGGGAGGGGTGAAATTCTGGAAGAAAAACGTCCACTAAGGAAGGATTTTTGGATGTTCACTCTCATCGACCAACCAAAACTATTAATGTTAGAAGAATGATATTTTGAGGATATGTTTGTCGTGAGTCGAAAACATCTACTAAGGAGGGATTTTTGGATATTCAGGTTCTAAAGGGGTGTTAACGGGGTTAAACCTGCAATTCATTGAATAACAATATGACACGACTATAACGCGAGCGAAGCGAGACTAAAATTGAGATAGTGTGTGTCTGTATATTACTCAATCACGCAAGTACCACTGGTCCGATTTACATGAATTTTACATGGGAGTAGCAGATCTACCTGGTTAACATACAGGTTACTTTTGATTTCAATACTTTGCACTAATTAAAGATGGCGACCATTTTAGTGACGTCACTCTACCCTTTGGTTTTAAACTTTCATATTTCCATTTCAAATAAAAAGAGAACGCTAAGAAATAGCAAACTTTTGATGGCATGTACGAGGTTAAAAATTGCATTTTCTCTCCGAAATGTATCTCCAACCGTTAGCGAGTAAAACCTAAATGTGTGCTATAAAACACGGTCAAGGCAGAGCGGTGTAGTTGGACAAAATGTTCCATCCTTAATCTCCCTCTGCGCAGCACCTCGCTTATCCCCTGTTTTAACTGTCACCTTCACATTTTAATTTATTTACGACCCGTAGCGAAGCACGGGTACTTCAGCTAGTAAACATATAAAATTTCAAGCAAAAAAACTACCTCTGGTCGGGTTTGAACCATAGGCATTTGAGCGATAGGCTAACGCTCTACCACTGAGCTAATTGTGTCAACGAATATCGTTCTACACACATCAAAAAAAGTTTTGCATCACCTCGGTTCCCAGATCTCCGGCATATAGACGTTGACTGTGTATATTGTATCCAAGATACAGTCCCTTTGACTGTTCATAGATGTCACTAAAACTGCTCAAAGATGTAAACAACCATGCATGAGCAGGGCCTATTAGACGGAGGGGGTACGACAGCCGATCAGTTCCAGTCATTCCACCAGGACGAAGGTACGCTGCTCATGTTGTCTGTAGTTCTACCATGCCTAGAAGGTCAATACCGCAGTTCGATCGCGTCCGCATTGTTACTTTGTGTCAAGAAGGGCTCTCAACAAGGGAAGTTTCCAGGCGTCTCAGAGTGAACCAAAGCGATGTTGTTCGGACATGGAGGAGGTACAGAGATACAGGAACAGTCGATGACAGGCCTCGCTCAGGCCGCCCAAGGGCTACTACTGTAGTGGATGACCGCTACTTACGGATTGCCGCTCGGAGGAACCCTGACAGCAATGCCACCATGTTGAATAATGCGTTTCGTTCAGCCACAGGACGTCGTGTTTCAACTCAAACTGTGCGCAATAGGCTGCACTCCCGACGTCCATGGCGAGGTCCAGCTTTGCAACCCCGACACCATGCAGCGCGGTACAGATGGGCCCAACAACATGCTGAATGGACCCCACGGAATTGGCATCACGTTCTCTTCACCGATGAGTGTCGCATATGCCTTCAACCAGACAATCGTCGGAGACGTGTTTGGAGGCACCCTGGTCAGGCTGAACGTCTTAGACACACTGTCCAGCGAGTGCAGCAAGGTGGTGGTTCCCTGATGTTTTGGGGTGGCATTATGTGGGGCCGACGTACGCCACTGGTGGTCATGGAAGGCTCCGAAACGGCTTTACGATACCTGAATGACATCCTCCGACCCATAGTGCAACCATATCGGCAGAATATTGGAGAGGCATTTGTCTTCATGGACGACAATTCTCGACCTCATCGTGCACATCTTGTGAATGCGTTCCTTCAAGATAACGACATCGCTCGACTACAGTGGCCAGCATGTTCGCCAGACATGAACCCTATCGAACATGCCTGGGATATGTTGAAAAGGGCTGTTTATGGACGTCTTGACCCACCAACCACTCTGAGAGATTTACGCCGAATTGTCGTTGAGGAGTGGGACAATTTGGACCAACAGTGTCTTGATGAACTTGTGGATAGTATGCCACGGCGAATACAGGCATGCATCAATGCAAGAGGACGTGCTACTGGGTATTAGAGGTAGTGGTGTGTACTGCAATCTGGACCACAAATGCTGAATGTCTAGCTTTATGATGGTACAACATGCAATGTGTGGGTCTCATGAGCAATAAAACGAGCTGAAATGTTGTTTGTGTTGATCTCTATTCCCTTTGTATTTAACGGTTCCGGAACTCTTGGAACCGAGGTGATGCAAAACTTTTTTTGATGTGTGTATATAAAATGACTTACATAGAACTTGTTAGCAAATAGTGATTTATACTAAACGATTTCATCACTGGAGTATATTATTTATATATAAAGCAATTCATACAAAGTTTATTTATTTTATATCAGTACGCTATATTGCATGCAATACTCAAATTAGTGAAATATAAGTCAGGCACAAGATATCCGCTGCCATCTTGTCTTATTACTAAATCAGCTCAGCTTTTTAAAATCACGTCTGCACTATAGTATTACAAAATAAACTTTTAATTTCGAACGTGCCTCTTCCTTTAGAACAGTTAAAACGTTTCTCGGCTCGATAATCGGAACTGGTGGGTCCCATGATATGGATTATAAAGTTTGCATAATTCGCACGGCCGCCATCCTGAAATGGTATGGCGGACGAGCTTGTAGTTTGGTCACAAGACGCATCCTATACGAAGGTATGTTGTTACCAAATTTGGTAGAGATCGGATGATTTGGTTAGTCGTTATTTGGTTTTACGTTTTGAACGTTTGAGTGGCCGCCATTCAGTTTTAGTAAAGATGGCGGCGATATAAAACATGACACTGAGGTGTCCTTTGCTAGTGCTACCTTTGTACCAAATTTCGTTCAATTCGCATTCACCGTGTTCGAATTGATAGGGGGGGACAGACATTCAGAGTACACACACTCACACACAGACACACAGACACACACACACACAGACTCACACACACACATACACACACACACACACACAGACTCACACACACACATACACACACACAGACAGACACACTTTTTTTCGCCCTGTGTTGATCTCATAAGTCTACTTTAATTATTTGCAAAAATCGAAAGTAGGCTAAAAATTCAACAAAATTATTTAACAAGTAGTTCCGTAAAGAACTAAAGCCTATTTTCATATATCCTACTTATGCTAATTGCCACTATCAACATACAAAATTTCAGTTTGATTGCTGTAATAGATTCATAGATATTGAGAACCGACTAAATATTCCGGTTGGTCGCCATTGTTCGATTTTTATATGTATAGGCCATAGAGTCATGTACCATTAAAGGAAAATCATTGCGTAGGTTCATCATTCAAACTTTCACTTCGATCGCATGATTACGACACAAGACATAAAAACTTTATTATAAATTCGCACAGCCGCCATCTTGAGGTTATGTAAATAATTGAACTAAATTAGTTACCAGTGAATTACATTGTGTATAAACATTTGCTGTACCAAGTTTCATTGCGTTTGGATCATTAAATCGCGAGAAATGTCTATTTAAACTTTCAACTTCGCTTGGCCGCCATGTTCGTTTTGTAGTGTACCTAATCGTCATCATATGGAACATGTGTTCGTATCCCAGCTAACTCACGGTCTTTCGAGGTATGGGGCGTTCAACCCACCATACGATCACAAGTTCAGGATTTGAGTCTGTCAGGTGACTACTCTACTTGAAAGAAACAACATATTCCTAAGTATAACATTTAATGATAGAAAATCATGGCAATATGACATAAAACACAAAAAAATACTTAACATTTACTTCCCACAACAAAAATCAAAATTATCTGTGAGTCTCTTCTCCTCAAAATTAGTGCTTCACCGCACTCAAGTCCATTCAAAACATCCTATTATTGATACTTTTCGACATTTGCGAGTGTCCATAGTGTTCTTCACGTGGCACAATTTAACACAAACTGGAATATTTCAACACAATAAACACAAATTATATTTAAATAACATTAACTCTGCAATTATTAAACATTCATCCGTTTTACACGGGTCATTTACTTTACATAACATTAATTCATTAGTTTACGCCTTGTTTAATAAGTGTTGTGTCGTGCGAATCGTATTCTTTTCCCCATCAATTTGAAACGCTGAAGTGGTACACTTTCCCTTCCAAAATACACATGGACATAGATATTTTATAGCTTCACCATACAACGATTTTCTGGGTCTGGTCAAAGCATTATTGTTACAAACGTGTCATGTCATTCAAATTACGCTACCCGTATGAATAAATTAGTGTGAACTGGGCAAATACACTTTACAAAAATGCCATTATTTATTTGGTGCAGTTAATTCCTCCTCATAGAATAACTGGGCCAAATGTTATGCGATTACTACGGTCCAGCATGGCATGTGTATGGAAATAATGCATATAATTCAATTGATATCATCACATGAAGCATATCTTAATTACTTTTCGAAATATCGAGATTCTTCAGTGTCCCACTATACTTTTAAAATAAAAGGATCAGGTCTATTGACTTCCTTTCCGTGCGAACAATAAATTAGTCACAGCTGGCCTCGACAAGATGGCCGCCGGTTTAGAGGACTACCTGCTCCCCGTCTGGCTTCCCGTCTGGGTCAAGTTCCTTCACTGGTTTAGCCATGCTAGAGGTACCCTGACTTGGTCGTGTCCTTAGTAATTGAGTCAATCTAATTATTTAACACCTACAATAGAGTATAATGGGCTCATCTCGGCTCCTAATTAATATTCATGGCAAGGGATGGATCACGAAATAGCTTTGACGTTCTGTGGTCGTCATCAGTGGCTTTTGCGCGCATCTGAAGTGAGTATCATAGTTCTCCCACTGGTGCAGCATGCATATAACAAGAGGAAATCGACGTTTACTATACGAAGAACCATTAGTCTTACCTTTAAGGGCAGATCAATTAATATATGGGCTCACCTAGGGTCTCTAACAGTTATCCCTGGTGGCAAGAACTCTGAGAACAGTGGATACAGACAGACTCTGTCCCAACTCTGTTGCGAATAACACAAGCATGCACTAAGGCGATACTATCTCGTAGATTCGAAGATTTAGCAGACTAGATTCCCCTAACGCGCAAGCTATTTTCGGATGATCCCCGCAACTTATTGACGTAAATCTCTTGATTCTACGATACATGCTCGCTGAACGCGGCTCAAACAATATTTCTTACAGATGACTCAATTCTTAAAGCACTCACGTCCTCTATGCAATTACTCATAAGCTAAAGTTCTACGTAGCTCCAAAACAAGTATAAATTTACTGGCTTACATTTAACTATCTTAATGGCTCCCAAACACAACCCTGTAGAATATACCATAATAAACATTCATTCAACAATTCAATGTCACTGAAAAACTCTCTTTTATCTCGATATTTTACGTTTCTTTCTTACTGTTTACAATAACACAGTATTCTTACGCTAGACATGACACATTTTGTGCGTACTATAGGCCTGACATGCCCATTTATTTATTCATTATTGTTACCGACCCCAGATTATTATTACTGTTACGTGCAAAAGCCCGTCCCAACGTTTTTAAAATCCATCTCCCCTATATACATGTGTTCCCTGCCATTTAAAGCGCCCGCCTGATGGCTTGGTTCCGCAAATGAACTCGAGATGGCAGTATCTATCGGACTTCGGTGCCTCTAGCCATGGTTGTTTCTTCGACCGCTAGAGTGAGTTTGTGGTGTCTTCTGATCTCATCCTAATCGAGTCATATTTGAAGGATATTGTATTCTACATCATTGAACAAAAGACTATATATACATCATACCGCCAAAAAAATTATATAATATGCACATTGTTACTTGAAGTGTCAAGCTGTGAATGGACAATTACAATTAACATGAATGCAGTGCGGTATTCGACTTTGGATTCTCCGCCATCTTGTGATCTTCATAGTCTGTCGTCAAAAAAGCATCAAGCCGGCTGTTGGTGAAAGAGTGTCTCTCCGTCTGCTGGGGGCTTGGCCCCTAGCCTCTTCGATATACGGATAAATGCTAAATAGGAATTGGCTGTGCTATTAAGGCTGTATTTTCGCCATTTCGCATTGAAGATGAAGAATGAAATAATAAGAATCGCAACTAGCTGCAAACAGGAGTGCTTGTTTCCAAAACCGCGCATGTGCGTGTTAGCCATTTTAAGGCCATATTGTGCCCAACTCTAGGAATGGGTATTCTAAGATTCAGACACCTAGATATCAAGGGAAAGGCTACAGCCGCTTTTGAAAGTTGAGATATTTGAATATCGCGCTCCATTGCTTCTAGAAGCAATTGGAAATTTTATGCAGCTAAGAGCATGTCAAGTGACGTAGCAAGTAGTAGCAGAGGTCGATACTATTTATTGATTAAATAGTTAGCCATGGAGTAGAGACTTGAGACTTGTATCAGATTACTGGCACGGCCAAATGAAAGAGAATGCACTTAGTATCAAGTAAATCGGACCAGGGATACCAGAGATATGAGGATTTCCAGATTACAGCTGATTCAGCGTGACCCTGACCGTTTTGAATAAAAGCCGGCCGGCCGAAGCAACTTTAGCTCACTTCGAAACAAGCACTTGCAAGGCAAGGTGCTGCTGCTACGCTGAGCCAAGGCACATGGTTTCCGGATCTACGCAGAAGATATTTCAAATTGTGATAGTTATAAAAGTACTGCGCGACACGTGGAACATAGTAAGTTTCCGGCAGAGAGAATCACTAAGGTGATTGATATTTTTCTACGGACACTGGTGAAATACTTTATTTCTTTATGGACATATGCTAGACTTTGTCTAGACAAGTACTTTATCACAGACCAGTAATAATCTAATACTTGGATATTTTAGTCCATTTTAGTCAGTTTTCATATTTGTAACTTGATAACCACTCCAATCTTTCAGTATATTGAAGGCCAGTCTATCACGGTGTTGTTCATTAGCCAACGCAGGGAAACTATATGTTGCTTCGCGCATGATAGATGGTGAGAAGCCATGCCCAGGGAACGATCTTCAGAACAGCCGTTGATTGGTTTAGACTGTCAGTGTTTTCTTGTACTGAAACGATTACCGTGAGTTACGTTACAACTGGCATATTTGAAAATACGTAGATCATTTAGATCTGACCCCATTTAAGCAAACTGTTATGGCGTTAACAGAAGCCAATATTAAAATGGATCAACAGTTACTTCAAACGTCAAGAGATATTACCACTATGTCTTGTTAGACAGATTGTGGGTATATAATGGCGGCCGATACAAAGATTATACGTGCTTGTCCGATAGGGCATGTATATGGATAAATCTGGTACAGACCAGGTTCACTACGCTTCAAGACCATCAAGAAATGTAAGCCACTTTTGACTTTATATTATGCCTAGCTAATTGGAACAAACTATTTTTCTGCAGATGACCAACACATTTATTTTTTTCTTCGTATTTAAATCTTGCAATGATTTACGCAAGACATATTAGAGTTATTCTGAGTATTTTCAGCACTCAGAACAGTTTAGGATCGATGACCGAGCAGAACGAGCATTTATTTGAATATTTCATATTTTTGGGAAGTCACTGAAAACCGTCGATGTAACTGTAAAAGTTAATAATTATTTTTGTTGAGGAATGGATATTTTATCCATATTCGAAGATTCGAACATGTGGATTCTCACATAATGAGATAATAATTAAATATATTTAAAATAATATAACTAATAATAATAATAATAATCCACTAATAATAATAATAATGATTTTCATAATTTTTCTAAATAATTTTTGGATCTTATATTTTCTAATAATCATATTTATTGAGAGAGAGCTTATGAAGTAGTTTAATCATTTCTAGTTTGGAACAGGTGATTTTACGAAGGAGAGTGGTTAGCGCAAGCCCGCATTCAACCAACATTTCAGTTCTGGTTGAACAGTTGATATTTGCAATGAGCAAAGTATATTTTTCAGATAACACGGAGAGGCATGAAACGGGAAGCAAATGATATTTGTATCAAATAGGATATTTTTGTATTTATATTAAATCATGACGTAGATACACATTCGAAAGGGAAATAAAGAGTATCATAAGTATGATAACTTCACGGGTTGAACTGAATGGTAAAATAAAATAAACTTGTCAGTTTATAAATCTTCCAGTGTTGATAACAAGCAGTGGCTTGATTTATTGTATAAATTTTGGGAAGAAAATTTATGTGTGTGGAGTAGTTGAAATGCCATTCCCAGGTGCGCATGTTTAAGTCGCAGGAATGAGGAGGTTTTTTGGAGCATCAATCAAATAGCAGGTTCGATGGCTCAGGTTTATAGAAGGAGTATTGGAACTACACATTGCGTCGTATGAATGACCCGAAGGTTATTTCTTAGAAACCATCAGATCTTATTTCAACCTTGTTTACGGATTCCATTTAGACTTTGATTTTGCTAGAACCCGGATTTGTCATGATAGTAGTTTATTCTTCTTCAGAGGAAGACCTTTGCCGTTGTTGTTGGAATATTATGTTCTTATGAAAATAATAGAATGGGCCACTGCCAATTAAAAATAATTCTATAACCACGAATAATTTGAAGGATGTTTTCAATCCTAGTGCCATGAACTAAATACATTTATTACAAAGCTATAATTCTTATTTCCGCATTCTGTCGAAGAATTGCAAGTTGTGAAAGTTACTAAAATGGCCATGAATATAAATATTTTTCATAATAATGATTCCAAGTGGAAAGTCAAATTGTTGAATAGTTGAATGGTCCAACAATTTATTGATCAAGTTGATGATTCAGAAATCATATATTTTGTTAGGAACTTGAAGTTCATGATCGAGTCACTTCTCGAAACGTTTAATGTCAGAAGAACAATTAATTTTTGCTGTGCTTCGAACAGTTCTTCGATGCTATGCTCAAGGTCAAATGCTTTTCAGATGATGTTATTAATATGTGTAAATAATTTGTGTTGATTCAGAGATAATAATATTTTTTGACAATATTTTTTGAAACTGGAAAAATAAGTGAAAGTTAAAATTCTATGAACATTTATTCTACGAGTGTTAATATTATGTAAAAATTCAAACAGTGAACTACAGTATTTCCAGTAAAGACAATTAAATTTGAACTGGATTTAATCATGAATAATCAATATAATTTTGGAACACAGTCTACAGGACTAATAATCAGACTTGTGTTTCCAAAGATAATTGTCAAATGTGTTTGGAAAATTTCTGTATATTGTGTAAATAGCAGTGGGGGTCGCCACACGTGAAGGATGCTGCTTTGAGCATTTTTGCAGTCAATTTTAAATTCAAAATAAAATGAGATAATTTTACATGATGTGTTATGCCCAGTTGAATCTCCTTCTATCCTTATTGTTGCATTGAGACAAAAATCAGTAAAGCATTTTTTCATTTGATGTCGTTTTTGCGATTAGCTTTAACCCATCTGGCGCCCCGGGATATTTTGACTCTCGTGCTGACTGATTCTTGGTAAAATGCATATGTGGTCGTGCGGACTCCGGTCTAAACGGGCACATAAAATAAGATAGAGAGAGAAATGGCGCCCGACGTGGGGCTCGAGTTAGACATGGTCAAACGCATGCCGATTTAAATTGTGATAATTTTTATATAGATATTTTGGGAGTTGAGAGATGTCTGGTTTGGATGAATAAATTAGTAGGAAACCCAATTAGTGGGGAAAATTAAAAATGTAACTTGGTTAATAATTATTTTTGATAATGGCTTAACCATTGGGGCGTCAAGTAAATTCAGTAGTAAACGTTCGATGACTGGACATACACATTATTAGAATCCAGGTGGAGGATATTTGAGAACTTGCATATTTTTCTTGTGATATTGTGGTAAATGTAATTCGTAAAAGTAGAGAATTTTGTTTTTCCATCACGTCGACATTAGGACAAATCTCATTTTATTAGAGTGTTCCAATTAGCTATTCATATTTCTTGTTCTAGTTATAAGCTTGTGTCTGCCAATATTGTATACCCCTAAGTTTTGAATAATAATTGAAAATTATGGAAGAGATGATGAGGATGATGAGGAGTTTGGAAGAGAGTTCCAAAGAAGCTGGACTGCGTGTAGCAGCTATTATGAAAGAAAATACAGAGGCTTTGGAAAAGAAACTTAAAGAAAATTCTGATAAACTTAAAGAAAGTTTAAATGAGAAACTTAAAGAAAATTCTGATTCTTTAGAAAATAAACTTAAAGAAAATTTAAACGATAAACTTAAAGAAAATTCTGATTCTTTGAAAAATAAACTTAAAGAAAATTCTGATTCTCTAGAAAATAAACTTAAAGAAAGTTCTGATTCTTTAAAAGGTAACTTGAAAGAAAATTTAAATAGTAAATTTAATTCTATGGAAAATAAATTTAAAGAGAATTCCGAAATTTTGAAAATATCACTTGAGAGTAAAATGACTAAATTATGCGAAAAAACACATGAGCTCGAAACTTCATTAGCCACTAACGCAAGTTTAATGGACGATAAATTTCGCGATGCCGATCTTAGATCCCAAAGCTTAGCTGATAGAATAGAACATGGTCTTAGGAATGTTGGTGAAGACATGATCAACCTAGAAGTCAGAGTGAAGAAAGAGAGTAATGAGATGGGAATTCTAGTTGTTCAACGTTTGATAGAACAATTCAAAGAACTTGTAATGGGAGAAATAAGAGAAGGTGTGATTAATGAATTACAAACTGAAATTAAAACCACAGTTGTCAATGAAATTAAAGACACACTCAAGCTGGAGAACCAAGAGGGAATCAAGGAAATTAGGGAATCTTTGTCATCCCATATTCAAGTAATTTCCAAAGATATCCAAGCAACTCAGAAGGACATATCAGATATGACAGGGTCTTTGAAAAGTCACGAGGCTGTTATGAACCAGATATCCACTGATGTCAAGGAGAACTGTAAGGAAACCGAAGCAATTAAGAAAATGGCAGAAGAAAACCATAAGGAACTTGAGGCTATGAAAACCCAAATCAAGGACGAGAAACAGTCTGACCATCTGTTAAAAATGTCAAGTATAAGGGGAAAAGAACCGATACAGATAAATCTAGGAGCAGCTAGAGAAACTGATAGTCAAAGACAGGATGGGGTCAGGACAGTGTTTCAATCCAACCCCATAACTGTATTCAAGAATGTAGAGGATAAGCCTTCTAAATTTTCAGGGCGAGATTCTGTGACACCAGAAGAATTTTTGAGAGAAGCAGGTGATTACCTGAAAGATTCCAAGATCCCTAAGGAAAGACAGATCCGAGTGATAGGGAAATTTTTGGAAGGTCCTGCACTTCTTTGGTTTAGAGCTTTTAGGTCCACTATAACCAATTTTGAGGAGTTTTCTCGTGGGTTATTAAAGAAGTTTTGGTCCCCGGAAACCCAACAGCAAGTCAGAGCAGAATTATATTCAAAGAGATTCTCGACGTCACAGCCTACTCGATACTCTACGTACTTTTCTGGACAGCTTTCTAATCTACAACATTTAGATCCGCCGGTGCCAGATAATGAATTAATTACTGCATTAATAAGTCAGTTTCCAGCAGACGTCCAAAGAACTTTGATTGCTGCTGACATCTATAATATGGAGCAATTTGACGAGGTATTGCAGAAGCTTGATCATACGAACGCTCAATTCTTCCATCAGAAGGGAGGAAAGAATAACAACGCTGTGTACGCTGTTATGGCCGACAGTTATTCCCAAACACCTCGAGAGATTCGAGAGGGGCGAGAAGAGAAAACGCCGAGGGAAGAGCCCGATAAAAGAGGATGGAATCAGTACAGTAACAGATACAGTTACAAGCCTTATGCAAGACCGGATGGTGGAAATCGATATAATACTCGATGGAGAAGGCCAAGGGATAATCAAGGAAGGTACCAGGAAAGAAGGTACTACGGTAGAAACAACTACAATAATGGAGGGAATGTGAATACTCGTCAGTCCAATGAAGAGTTCAATGAGGAGACGAGGAAGAACTTTGAAGAAAGACACCAAGAAAACTTGCAGTTCTTGGAACAGAAGCACAATGAACCAGGTCCATCGGGAACACAACAATCCCGGGGGAATGGAAACGGAAAAAAAAATTTCGAATTCACAGTAGAAGATAGAATTTTAAACACTTTCACTTCCAGAATTATTAAATGGCAAGCAGAGGATGATGACTTCATTCAACAGAATGACGAACGGAAAGAAATGGGTACAAGAATTAGAATGCCAATCATATCATGCGAAGTATTCGGTATGCCTGTCGATACTTTGATTGATACTGGGGCTATGCTTTGTCTTGTAAGCGAGAAGCTTTATATTCTGTGGAAGCTCAAAGAGAATTTAGAAGAGATTCCAGTATCAGGAATTAAAATCCAAGGAATAATACCCGACAAAATATCTCTGTGTAAAACACAATTATACTTATGTATTACGATTGGAGGACATGATTTCCGACATGTGTTTGTAGTAATGAAGGACATGGCTTTTGACATGATATTGGGAGCGGATTTCATTCAGAAATATCAAGCAGTGATAGACATGAAGACAGAGACGATCAGATTCAAGAATACCGAAGAGATAAACTTCGAGGGAAAAGAAGAGGAAGACATCGAGGGAGATGCTCAATGGTCTCTGATTTTTCATGAAGCTGAAGGAAGAGAAGTCTACACTGAGAAGGAGTCCCCAGAGCTAGGAAAAATTTTGGAAGAGTATCACGATATTTTTGATATTAAACCTGGTGAAATTAAAGATTTTGAATATCGTATTCGTGTAAATGATGATGCACCTTTTCATGCTAAATTGTATCCGGTAGCGGAGAAGCATCGAGAAAGGGTAAAAGTGCTTATCAAAGAGATGGAAAGCAACAATGTGATTGAAAAGTACACTACATCTTATGTCAATCCATTAGCAGTAGTGTCTAAGCAAGATGGAAGTCTGAGACTATGTTTAGACGCGCGAAATTTGAATTCAAGATTACTGCCAGAGTATGACAGACCACCAATCATTAGGGAACTGTTAAGGAAATTCCAAGGCAAGGTCTGGTTCTCTAACATTGATCTCACTTCGTCCTACCATCACATTAGGCTTAGTGAAGATTCCAAGAAGTTTACAGGATTTATGTTTGACCAGCAGACATATGTATTCCGCCGTCTACCATTTGGAGTCAAAACATCTGGATCTGTTTTGATCAGAGCACTGGAACAAAATTTGAGTCCTGAAGTAAAAGAGATAGCAAAATTTTGCCGCCTCTATTGTCCAAATGAGCATTGGAAATGGATGGATGTTCTCTCCTTAACATCCGAATCCATCAACTCTACAATTCATGAGAGTACTGGACAGATTCCCATGTTGCTTCATCATGGCATTAAACCAACAAGATTATGGGATCGAATCATCTCTATTCCACCTGAGATTGAACCAAGTCGTCAGATGAGGGAAACTCTAGCTTTAGACAAGTTGAGGAGCCAAGCTGAGAAAAGAGAGCGCAGAGTGAGAGGAAAGCGTTTTCGCAGACCCTTGCGCGTAGGAACTCTTGTTTTAGTGAAAAGACCTACACCCTCTGACGTACAAAATCGAGTGTACTCGAAGTTTGCAAGCCTTTACGCTGGACCCTATCGTATTGTGGAAGTAAACAACAATGGAAGCTATGAAATCGCCAATACCCGAACTGGTAACATCGTGGGAACTAATAATGCATCGAATTTGAAGATTTATTATTCCAGAACCAGATGATTTGATGTGTAAATAGGAAAAATAAAAATTTTTCAACTTTTATTTTTTGCTAGGTGTGGGGTGGATGTGCCCAACTCTAGGAATGGGTATTCCAAGATTCAGACACCTAGATATCAAGGGAAAGGCTACAGCCGCTTTTGAAAGATGAGATATTTGAATATCGCGCTCCATTGCTTCTAGAAGCAATTGGAAATTTTATGCAGCTAAGAGCATGTCAAGTGACGTAGCAAGTAGTAGCAGAGGTCGAGACTATTTATTGATTAAATAGTTAGCCATGGAGTAGAGACTTGAGACTTGGATCAGATTACTGGCACGGCCAAATGAAAGAGAATGCACTTAGTATCAAGTAAATCGGACCAGGGATACCAGAGATATGAGGATTTCCAGATTTCAGCTGATTCAGCGTGACCCTGACCGTTTTCAATAAAAGCCGGCCGGCCGAAGCAACTTCAGCTCACTTCGAAACAAGCACTTGCAAGGCAAGGTGCTGCTGCTACGCTGAGCCAAGGCACATGGTTGCCGGATCTACGCAGAAGATATTTCAAATTGTGATAGTTATAAAAGTACTGCGCGACACGTGGAACATAGTAAGTTTCCGGCAGAGAGAATCACTAAGGTGATTGATATTTTTCTACGGACACTGGTGAAATACTTTATTTCTTTATGGACATATGCTAGACTTTGTCTAGACAAGTACTTTATCACAGACCAGTAATAATCTAATACTTGGATATTTTAGTCCATTTTAGTCAGTTTTCATATTTGTAACTTGATAACCACTCCAATCTTTCAGTATATTGAAGGCCAGTCTATCACGGTGTTGTTCATTAGCCAACGCAGGGAAACTATATGTTGCTTCGCGCATGATAGATGGTGAGAAGCCATGCCCAGGGAACGATCTTCAGAACAGCCGTTGATTGGTTTAGACTGTCAGTGTTTTCTTGTACTGAAACGATTACCGTGAGTTACGTTACAACTGGCATATTTGAAAATACGTAGATCATTTAGATCTGACCCTATTTAAGCAAACTGTTATGGCGTTAACAGAAGCCAATATTAAAATGGATCAACAGTTACTTCAAACGTCAAGAGATATTACCACTATGTCTTGTTAGACAGATTGTGGGTATATAATGGCGGCCGATACAAAGATTATACGTGCTTGTCCGGTAGGGCATGTATATGGATAAATCTGGTACAGACCAGGTTCACTACGCTTCAAGACCATCAAGAAATGTAAGCCACTTTTGACTTTATATTATGCCTAGCTAATTGGAACAAACTATTTTTCTGCAGATGACCAACACATTTATTTTTTTCTTCGTATTTAAATCTTGCAATGATTTACGCAAGACATATTAGAGTTATTCTGAGTATTTTCAGCACTCAGAACAGTTTAGGATCGATGACCGAGCAGAACGAGCATTTATTTGAATATTTCATATTTTTGGGAAGTCACGGAAAACCGTCGATGTAACTGTAAAAGTTAATAATTATTTTTGTTGAGGAATGGATATTTTATCCATATTCGAAGATTCGAACATGTGGATTCTCACATAATGAGATAATAATTAAATATATTTAAAATAATATAACTAATAATAATAATAATCCACTAATAATAATAATAATGATTTTCATAATTTTTCTAAATAATTTTTGGATCTTATATTTTCTAATAATCATATTTATTGAGAGAGAGCTTATGAAGTAGTTTAATCATTTCTAGTTTGGAACAGGTGATTTTCCGAAGGAGAGTGGTTAGCGCAAGCCCGCATTCAACCAACATTTCAGTTCTGGTTGAACAGTTGATATTTGCAATGAGCAAAGTATATTTTTCAGATAACACGGACAGGCATGAAACGGGAAGCAAATGATATTCGTATCAAATAGGATATTTTTGTATTTATATAAAATCATGACGTAGATACACATTCGAAAGGGAAATAAAGAGTATCATAAGTATGATAACTTCACGGGTTGAACTTATTGGTAAAATAAAATAAACTTGTCAGTTTATAAATCTTCCAGTGTTGATAACAAGCAGAGGCTTGATTTATTGTATAAATTTTGGGAAGAAAATTTATGTGAGTGGAGTAGTTGAAATGCCATTCCCAGGTGCGCATGTTTAACCCATATATGCCCAACTTTTTTTTCCTTCTCATATTTCTTTCATATTATCATGGATTAGTCCAAGGGTTTCCCTCATTGTGTAAAAGTTGTTAAAATACTTACTTTTTGTTCCTGTCTTGAGATTAATGGCGCCCCAAAAATGGGGCGGTGGGCATGGATGGGTGCAGGTAAATGTAAACAACCTTTGCTTGACTTTTGATTTTATTTTTTGAATGTAGTCAAGTGTTGCACAAGAAGGACAATAAAAATGCAATACAATATTATTCAGAACAAGAAACAATAAGAATAAGATATTAGAACCAAAATATACACGTTGAAAATTCAACTCAGGGAAAACTTCATCATCCTGATAGGATGTCTATAAGCAAAGACATTTTGTTCTAGCATGTCTACAGCACCCATGCAGGGGTTTACTCAGCAGCAGATGTTTATTACAAACACTCATGAGTGGAACTTCTCGAAACAAGTTGCGTGGCAACCGACATCACATTTCCTGCACTTCTTTGTAGTGTTTTTATGGCATTCTCCACATCCAACCTGCGATGGATTGGTTATAATTATATCACCAATGCCATCCAATCTCACTTCGTATTGCACATGCCTTTTCACAGGTTTCAAAAGTCTACCCATTGGTAGGCGGTTTGTGTGTTTTCCAAGGTAGCATTGGACAATATAACGAATGAAGCCCAGAAAGTCATAAGAACCTCTAGCCATGCCCACAGGGGTCATCCTGTACAACTGGAATGTATTGTTGACACTGCAGCTCAAGGGAAATAGTATAAGTTGCCAGTACCATTTCTTCATTCTTATACCGGGTATATAGGCAGAAACATTTAGGTCCAGCCTGTCTACACCCTCCATGTAAAGATTATACTGAGCAGCAATTGCTGTCTGCCTCACAGACAACCTTCTCTTTTCCTTACCACTCCAAGGACTGCATGTACCCATTGGAAAAACACCTATCTTGTTAGATGCAAGAGTTACGACGTTATTGTCATTGAATCTCACAAGAGTTATTCCTGATTCTACATCTGTAACTTGGTCATAACTTCCTCGTGGTAGATTTTTCACTGTAGCAGGATCTTTGAGGGGAGCCTTTTCAATACGGTTGTTGCGAATCGTTCCAGTGCAGTCGTTGCCATCGCTAGCCAGTTTTGAAAGCAGAGGCAGGGAAGTAAAATAATTGTCTGTAAATATACTGTAGCCGGAACTCTGAGGCAGTTTACTCACCAGGTCTACAACCACTGAGCCCCCGACACCCAGTTCAGGATGTGTATTACCTGTGCAGGCACCCTGATAAGGCTCAGCTTGAACAAGGTATCCTAATCTTTAACACATCGACCACACTTTGAAACCGAATCTTACAGGTTTGTTTTGAATGTGCTGTTTAGTTTCATGCCTTCCAAAGTATGGAACCATGGACGATGCTCAAATAGGCATCTTTAGGTAAGTACTGTAACCACTTCTCATTGAGATGATCCCAAAGGAGGCGGTGCACTTTGGCAAATTTGTCATTGGGATTCAAGGAATTGTTATCTGCCAAGTGTAAATAGCTAAGTAATTCCTCAAATCTGTTCCTTGACATGGAATTTGCAACTCCGGGATGGTAGGTATCAACACTAGAGTCCCAGTAGAGGCGGTGCCTAGCGGGAGTCATATATCCACTCAGGAGTAAAATAGCATTCAGTAACCTGATATCACTTGTTTGAACATCAAAATTATGGTTGGCATTAAACATCGCATATCGTTTGGTTTCTCTGACAATACTTTCAATTATATGATCATCCCAAAACATCTCAAAAAGTTCTGCTGGAGATTTGTCTACACTTGTGATTGCGGATCTTACCCATTCACGTTCTGATTTGGATGGTAAATCTACGCGTTTCCATTTGCGTGATGGTGGCAATGATTTCTTCTTCCGAGATCATGGTGCTCTGGAGTTATCACATGAAGTAGTTGGAGGCGTGATCTGATATACTTGGTTGGAAGTACTGGGTAATGTGTCATCTCTGTCCTCATTACCTGCTATTTCCACTTCCTCGACACCATTGTCAGTGAGAGTAGTTGCCCGAAGTTCTCCCTCAACCCGAAGTTTATTCCCGGACAAATTATTCAGGTCACCATGTTCATTCTCATCACCACTTTCTCCGTCACTCTGGAGGTGATTTTCTGGAGGACTGATATACACGGTAGCACTTACAAATTGCTGATTAGGTTGCTCCAAAATTACCAGTATTTCATCAACAGTAAGCCTAAAACATAACAAATCATATGTAAATATACGGTAATCAGCATTTGATGTAAAATCTAATAGTACAGTATAATGATATTGAAATCCAATAATAATTATTTAAAAGGTTATGGGAGGTCACCTAATCAGTTAGAATAAAAGGCCTGTCTATTTATTACATGAATATACAAATACGACACCATTATTTAATTACATCTAAAAAATAATTGTAAAAATATCGCATATAAACAGTGTACCCGCCTGTGTCCACCGCCCCATTTTTGGGGCGTTTAATGAAATGCCCCCTAAAGTATTCCAATTAGAGGAAACTGATAATTTTTCAAAACAGCATCACTTATTAACTTATGAAGAACATAGAATCACATTGTCACCCTTAAAATAATAAGATATAATTAAATTACTTACCTCTTTTGAGAAGACATTTCGCATTCTGATAACGGACTGTAGTCAACAATGTATAACTGTTCTCAGAGAGCAGTTGTTTAATGACCAGGCACCTACATCATATCCAAGAATGCCAACTCACTTGATCTACAACACCAAACTCTATCAGAAAAGTTGTTTTCATTTTTTATAACTATTAATAACAACCGCCCCAAAAATGGGGCGGTGGGCATATATGGGTTAAGTCGCAGGAATGAGGAGGTTTTTTGGAGCATCAATCAAATAGCAGGTTCGATGGCTCAGGTTTATAGAAGGAGTATTGGAACTACACATTGCGTCGTATGAATGACCCGAAGGTTATTTCTTAGAAACCATCAGATCTTATTTCAACCTTGTTTACGGATTCCATTTAGACTTTGATTTTGCTAGAACCCGGATTTGTCATGATAGTAGTTTATTCTTCTTTGCCGTTGTTGTTGGAATATTATGTTCTTATGAAAATAATAGAATGGGCCACTGCCAATTAAAAATAATTCTATAACCACGAATAATTTGAAGGATGTTTTCAATCTTAGTGCCATGAACTAAATAAATTTATTATAAAGCTATAATTCTTATTTCCGCATTCTGTCGAAGAATTGCAAGTTGTGAAAGTTACTAAAATGGCCATGAATATAAATATTTTTCATAATAATGATTCCAAGTGGAAAGTCAAATTGTTGAATAGTTGAATGGTCCAACAATTTATTGATCAAGTTGATGATTCAGAAATCATATATTTTGTTAGGAACTTGAAGTTCATAATCGAGTGACTTCTCGAAACGTTTAATGTCAGAAGAACAATTAATTTTTGTTGTGCTTCGAACAGTTCTTCGATGCTATGCTCAAGGTCAAATGCTTTTCAGATGATGTTATTAATATGTGTAAATAATTTGTGTTGATTCAGAGATAATAATATTTTTTGACAATATTTTTTGAAACTGGAAAAATAAGTGAAAGTTAAAATTCTATGAACATTTATTCTACGAGTGTTAATATTATGTAAAAATTCAAACAGTGAACTACAGTATTTCCAGTAAAGACAATTAAATTTGAACTGGATGTAATCATGAATAATCAATATAATTTTGGAACACAGTCTACAGGACTAATAATCATACTTGTGTTTCCAAAGATAATTGTCAAATGTGTTTGGAAAATTTCTGTATATTGTGTAAATAGCTGTGGGGGTCGCCACACGTGAAGGATGCTGCTTTGAGCATTTTTGCAGTCAATTTTAAATTCAAAATAAAATGAAATAATTTTACATGATGTGTTATGCCCAGTTGAATCTCCTTCTATCCTTATTGTTGCATTGAGCCAAAAATCAGTAAAGCATTTTTTAGCCTACATTTGATTTTTGCAAAAAATGAAAGTAGACTTATGAGATCAACACAGGGAGAAAAAAGTTTGTCTGTCTGTGTGTGTGTATGTGTGTGTGTAAGTCTGTGTGTGTGTGTGTGTGTGAGTCTGTGTGTGTATGTGTGTGTCTGTGTGTGTGTGAGTGTGTGTACTCTGAATGTCTGTCCCCCCCTATCAATTCGAACACGGTGAATGCGAATTGAACGAAATTTGGTACAAAGGTAGCACTAGCAAATGACACCTCAGTGTCATGTTTTATATCGCCGCCATCTTTACTAAAACTGAATGGCGGCCACTCAAACGTTCAAAACGTAAAATCAAATAACGACTAACCAAATCATCCGATCTCTACCAAATTTGGTAACAACATACCTTCGTATAGGATGCGTCTTGTGACCAAACTACAAGGTCGTCCGCCATACCATTTAAGGATGGCGGCCGTGCGAATTATGCAAACTTTATAATCCATATCATGGGACACACCAGTTCCGATTATCGAGCCGAGAATCGTTTTAACTGTTCTAAAGGAAGAGGCACGTTCGAAATTAAAAGTTTATTTTGTAATACTATAGTGCAGACGTGATTTTAAAAAGCTGAGCCGATTCAGTAATAAGACAAGATGGCAGCGGATATCTTGTGCCTGACTTATATTTCACTAATTTGAATATTGCATGCAATATAGCGTACTGATACAAAATAAATAAACTTTGTATGAAATGCTTTATATATAAATAATATACTCCATTGATGAAATCGTTTAGTATAAATCATTATTTGCTAACAAGTTCTATGTATGTCATTTTATATAGAACGATATTCGTTGACACAATTAGCTCAGTGGTAGAGCGTTAGCCTATCGCTCAAATGCCTATGGTTCAAACCCGATCAGAGCTAGGTTTTTTGCTTGAAATGTTATATGTTTATTGTTTTGTACTGACTCAGATGTTTTAAAATTAAGCGTTATATTGTGCATATTATGGTGTAAAATATATATTTAATTAAAACATAATTCGCCAGCAGATTTACTCGAGACATCTAGCTGCCAAAAAGGTAACTGCACGCCGACTTCCAGATTTTATTGAAAAGTTTCTTCTTCTGGCCGCTAGAATGCACTCGCTCTGTTAGGATTATATTGTTCGATATTTCACCACTAGATGTCTCGACTAGTCTACGTGGGGCTCCATTGATTACTATACCATTGGCATTCTATGCGCATCGAATTTGAAGAATGACAAGATGATACTACGATACATTTTTACTTTTTATTTTAAAGGGTTTGTAACAGCCTATTGTGCGTTATTTGAAAATGTTAATTGAAGTAAAGAACAAAACGATTTCACATAGTATCTGAACTCTACCGTTGGTGCCAGTTCAGGATATTAATTAATACTTTTATTTCAGCCAAATAGCAATCGAAAATATCCACATAGTTGGTATACACACGTCTCTGTAGGGTCATGGAAAGATTTGTTAACTCAATTAGGGTTGTGAACGTCATACGCAGCCAGACGTGTAAAGACATGCCTCAACTCAAAGTTGGATGTTGCCCGCGTCATGCCGATTATGTAATAATAATAATAATAATAATAATGTTATTGGTTTTACGTCCCTTTTAACTACTGTTACTTTTAGAGACGCCGGGGTGCCAGAATTTTGTCCCGAAGGGGATCTTTAACGTGCCAATAAATCTACTAACACGGCTCCCTCGCATTTGTGCACCCTCAAATGCCAGCTGACTGCGCCAGGATACGAACCTGAAACATACGATCCAGCAAGCGAGAACGTTACCGCTGAGCCACGCCGCCAGTCCGGTCGATTATGTCTCCAGATCCATAACATTCTTTAGATACTTCTTATCTTTCTTTCTTCAATGATGGTAGCAGTTTTTATCTAGGTTGTGGCGTTTGGTAGAGGTAAATCGTTTCTAAGGTCTTCAACAAAGAATAGTTCTATTATACTCTTTGATAATAACAACGAGTTATAACTATACTCATACATTTAAGAGAAAGTAGGCTATATGTTCTTTACTGAACATCTTGTTTTCATTTGATGTCGTTTTTACGATTAGCTTTAACCCATCTGGCGCCCCGGGATATTTTGACTCTCGTGCAGACTGATTCTTGGTAAAATGCATATGTGGTCGTGCGGACTCCGGTCTAAACGGGCACAATATAGTGCCGTATAATATTTTTAAAATTGTGTGTTAATTATTTTATTATTATTGTGTCTCCACAGAGAAGTTTTTAAGGTACGTAATTATTTAAAATTTTATATATTGTTATGGAGCTCCGATATTGGTCTTATATTAATGTTTTAATACTGTATTTTGTTTCGCCTGGTAGGCCTAATTTTTCTGTTTTGCTAATGTTACCAGGTATGTACATTTTGTTGTTTTCCTTCGTATCTTCTGGAGACACGTTTCTAGTTTATTTTACGTTGTAATTCCTTTTATTTATTTAGTTTTTGATAATCCTTGGGATTGCCCTATTATTAATTTATTTTACGATCCGTTGCAGCCTATATGCCTCGTGTCAATAGTGTTAAGGCGTAATTCTTTCCTCCCTTTCTGTTCTCTCTGGTGATTTTAAATTTATTTTAAGCTAATTGTTTGCCGTAATTCGATTGGACATGCGGTCATCTATTTGGTGGCCATGTTTGTTTTTTGTTTTGCCCGAGTGCATTCTGGTCTTGTGAGTGTATTCTCTAGGCGTCGAGCGGGAGATTCAAACGTGTTGTGGTGCTCGCTTAGTATGTTTTTGTTAATCTTGTTGGTTTAACTTTGTGTTTTTGTGAGTGTTCCCGAGTTTTTCTCCTTCATGAAAATTGTGGATTTGTTAATTGATCCTTTTTTATTTTATTAATTTAATTTTAAATTTTTCGTTTCATCGTGGCCTTGATGTCTGCATGTCGGGTCGGTATTGCATACCTTAGTAATTTATCAAGCCCTTTCTCATTTGGTAATTCCTGTATTCTGTTTTTTTATCATTTTGGCATTACTAATTTAATTTTTTAAATTAAATGTTTTCATTTCGCTCAGCAAGCATGTTAAACCGTCTCTTGCCTACTTGTGTAAATAAGTTATGTTGGCCTTAAGCCATATGCATCACCAGAGAGAGGTTGTTGTGGCCATAGAGTTTCTTCTTCTTTTATGATTTGTTATTTTTTTTATTTTTCTTGACCCCTTTTGGTAATTAAATTTTCTTTTAATTTTAAGCAACTGTTGTGGCATTATTTCGTCGGCGACAATTCTATTAGTTATTGGACGGTGTCTGTAGACGAGCCTGTGCGTTCCCCTCTTCTCCACCTTCCTTCCTCCCTTTAGGTGTTCTTCTGTTGGGGCATGTCATCTGGCGGTGGTTTGGCAGCAAGCGCCGCGGACCTCTTGAAAACAAGGTAAGTTGGCCCAACCATCTTCACCCCGGGCGGCGCAATTATTATTATTATTATTTAACGTTACCGTTACCTTCATCAATGTCTTACGCCTAAATGGCCGTAAACAAATCATCCTCCAAGCCATATTTTACCAAAATACGAGGGATGTGAACTCGTACATAAATAACTGTTAATTCTTAATCTTAGAGTGATGCTTCGTTGTATGGTGAGCTATTAAATCATATCAACATATTAAATTTGTACTCACTTTCATTTTTGCTGGGTTGGTCCAGTACGCCAGCCACGCACCTGCCATGATGCTTGTCTTAAGCCATCATGATATTATTCACACGACACATTGTATAAACTTTACACATGGGAATTATATTTTTCATTACTGGCTTTTTCACTCCGACACAATACACATTATTTTACCATATAAACATAAACACTTTTAAAAATCACTGTAATATAACTTTATACACAATTCTCGCACTATTTTCACACATGGATCCTTGATTGGATTCCCACTATCGCCTGACCTCAGAGATGCGATGCAGCTAACCCCTGACAACCGCTGGTCTCCATGAAAGTCTATCTTGCGTGTGTGTGTTCGACTCCCGTCACCTACAGTTTATATCTCCTCTACTGCAAATCTGTTCAATCCTATGTCACGACTACTTGTGACGCCTTCCAGGGTCCCGTAACTGTAGTGATCATTACAATAATATGTCATTTTACCTATGACAACACCTCCTGGTTATGTTCATTGTCTATAAACATCCTAAATTATCTCTACGCTGTACTGAATCTATACTCGCGTATACTGTCGATAAAAAGTCTGTTGTAGACTAAATCTTATACGATGCATAATTACTGTTATGAAGCTGCATGATGCGCTTTTCATTGTTCACCGCTAATACATTTGAGCGTTAATACTTTATAAATTCCGCGCACTTCCTTGCGTAAACCGGCAGCGTGCCAGCTCACGGGTTGAGTCAAGACGAACTGACCTCCCTGCTAAGCTTCCCCTATATAAAGCTTCCTTGTGAAACACAGTTCACTGGATTTCCAGGACCGACTCTCTTCTTGATATAATACATTTTCAGACAAAGTGAAGTATGATCCTTGTTTGTCTATGCGTGGATGTCCTAAAATCACTCGCGTGCAAGCGATCGCTTCGGCCAATTAATTATAATTAATTGCCTTCTTCCACGGCGTCATGACGCTACTCTGGTAATTCCCCTCGGCTCCTTCCCAAATCCTTCCTCCGTAGCGGATGATCTCTGTGCAGAGGTTCCTTTATGGATGCAGGCATTAATTTAGGCGTGAGAACACTCCTAAATTATCATTCCAAGAATACATGCATCTGGGTGTAAGTTTCATCTCAATTCATTGCTCCATTTGGCTGTAATTAATTAATTTCTGTGGGTGACTGCCACCACTCCCCTGTTTCGCCTTGTTGGACTGTGGTTCCCAAAGAAATTAATCTTTGGTCGCTCCTCCAATGCAGACGAAAATTAGTTCCTTGGCGTCACCTAGTAACGCCCCCTCGCTAACCACGATTTGTCAACTGTCATGCTGGTTCGCTTTCTTGCTTTCTGGCCTCTAAAGCGTACATGGGCTTGTATTTTCTGCAATAATCCACCTTAGAAGCTATAATATTCCCGTTCTGGCCGTGAAATCCTGCTATTATACTATATGCAGATATAACTCATTGTTCCTCGGGTTCACTGTGGCTGTTCCCCCTCAGAGATCAATGATTCGATTCTGTGCAGAATTATGGGCCTGGTCTTCTTTGATAAAGACCCCGATTCGATGCCAGTCAGCCGTGTCTAATTGGGCACAGTAGTTAACCGGTTTTTTTTAAATCTCATAGATGAATTTCGAGTAGTGCCCTTTATCTCCGTACAATATTTCAGGGTGTTACCTTTAATAGTTTCGGAGATATAGAATGCCAGTGAAATATTTCGCACAGACGCCATCTTGAGGTTATGTAAACAATTGAACGAAGTTAGATGTCGGTGCATTACAATGTGTATAAATATATACTGCACCAAGTTTCATTGCGTTTGGTTGGTTAAATCGCAAGAAACGTCTATTTAAAAGTCGCAAATTCGCTTGGCCACCATGTTGGGTTTTTAGTTACCTTTTTTTTTTCAAAAGTCACATAGGTGAACCTTTAGTAGTACCGTTTATCACCGTACAAAATTGCAGGGTGATATCGGTAATTGTTTCGGAGATATTGAATGCTGGTGAAATATTTCGCACAGCCGCTATGTTAGATTGGTGAGTCGTAACAAAATTAAAAGGGCACGGTCGGGGTCACCTAGAATAGTGCTATGAACTTACCGAGTTTCATTGAAATCGCTCCAGCCGTTTAGATCTTATTAGGAGAGGACACACACACGCACACACAGACACACGGACAAAAGGTGATCTCATAAGTCGATATTTTTCATTAATGAATATAGGCTAAAAAATAGTCCCCATTCTGCCGGCCTAGAGAGTGAAATAAAAGTTGACGTAAGTGATATTTATTGTCAGTTTCCAGAATCGTAGTCGTCACCGATGCAAACGCTATCAATAACAATGTTGCAATTAGCGCTACCGTTCTAGGGTTAAAGTAATTGTTTAAACGTCCTTTCCCCACCCCATTTTCTTCTTCTTCCTTTAGGGCAGGAGCGTCCAGATTTTGCACGCCGCCAGGCTGGCTCCCGCCTCTTGACGAGGCTGCCTGCCATGACCGGCGGCGCTACGACTGCCCTTGGCTGCTTCTGACCAAGTCAAGTTGGGATCGCTAGCGCACCGAATGTAATGTAAACAAACTGTTCGTCGAATACGTTGATTGTCCGACACATCTATATTGTGTTTCACGCGTATCTCCGCGTACCATTACTTGTAGATTACGTGCTTATCATTAATAATATCTTAAATATAAAAGTGAAAGTCTGTATGTATGTATGTGGGTATGTGGGTGGGTCTGTTCCGTATACAAATCTACACCGTTACACCAATCTCAACCGAATTTTGCATACACATAGTTTAGGACCCAGAAGGAACCGCTGGCTACATGAATTTTCGATAGTCTTTCTCATTCTTCTGATTTCGACCCTTTTGCACTCCAGCACATGCTAATCAAATCATAAAATATACTCATGAAGGAATGGCAAGGCGGATAGCTTCCATGACAACATAGCTCAAGTCGAGACACGGCCACTGGATGCCATTTGCGCTCTGCACTACCGGTATAGAAAATGAGGATCTTTACTTGAAATCCCGTTAGTTACTCAACTACTCACACAGCACTGTCAACCGAGTTTTGCATAACAAAGACTTGACACTATCTTCTACTATATATTGGTCAAACACCACTCACTCACTCATTCATTCATCACGAAATCTCAGAAAGTATCAAACGGATTGGAATGAAATTTGGTATGCAGCTTCCCCAAGGGCCACAAATGCCCACTAAGAGAGGATTTTTGGATATTCTGGTTCTAAAGGGGTGTTAAGGGGGTAGACCTGCATTTCATTGAACAGCAATATCTCCCGATTGGTTTCAATGGGGGATGTGATACTCGGCACATAAACTCATCATTAAAAATAAGAAGACACGAGTCGGAGGGTTTTTCGATGTGGTGTATATTATGAGGTGAAAGGGGTGAAAGTGGGGATTGAAAGATTCCTAACGGAGCGTGTTTCTCTTAAACGACATAGACGAGGAGTTTGAAACTCAGCGGGAAAAAATCAGCATAAAAATAAGTAAATATGTGTTTGACCGTTTTATCATAAATCCAATTTAAGGGGCCCATGGGGAGGGGTTAAATTCTGGAGGGGGGGGGGAGAAACAGGAAAGAAAGTGTCCTAACTGATTGACTGACTGACTCACTCATCAAACTCAGGGGGAAAAACTGCTTTAAAGTAATTAAATAGCTGTTCGACAGGTTTTTTTTTTTCATAAATCAAATTTAAGGGGTTCATGGGGAGGGGTGAAATTCTGAAAAAAGAAAATTGAAAGAACATGTCCTGACTCACTCACTCACTCACTCACTCATCATCGACCAGCCAAAATTATTGAAGTTAGAAACATGACAGTTTGGGGATATGTTCATTGTATTTCAAAACAGTCTACTAAGGGAGGATTTTCGGATATTCAGGTTCTAAAGGGGTCTTAATGGGGTTAAACCTGCATTTCATTGAATAACAATATCTCCCGATTGGTTTCATTGGGGGATGTGATACACGGCATATAAACTCATCATTAAAAAGTAAGACACGTGTCTGAGGGTTTTTCGATGTGGTGTATATTATGAGGTGAAAGGGGTGAAAAGTAGGGATTGAAAGATTCCTAACGGAGCGTGTATGTCTTAAACGACATAGGCGAGGAGTTTGAAACTCAGCGGAAAACAAGTAGTTCCGTGAAGAACTATACAGCCTATTTTCATATATCCTACTTATATTAATTGCCACTATCAACATACACAATTTCAGTTTGATTGCTGTAATAGATTCGTAGATATTGAGAACCGACTAAATATTTCGGATGGTCGCCATGTTGGATTTTATATATGTAGGTCCTAGAGTTATGTACTGTTACATGCAGATTATTGTGAACGTGTAGTATTCAAACTTCAATCGCATAATTAGGACACAAGAAAAATCAAGGAGATTTAAAAAATTTTCACAGCTGCCATCTTGAGGTTATGGAAACAATTGAAATAAATTAGATGCCAGTGGATTAACATTCGGATAAAGATTTACTGTACCAAGTTTCACTGCACGCGGATGGTTAAATTGCGAGAAACGTCCATGTGAATATTTATAATTCGCGTCACCGCCATGTTGGATTTGTGATCACCAGGTTATTTAAAGTTCTATAGGTGAACTTAAGTTCATAGCCCCTATGAACATTAAAAAAAGCAGTTTGATTGCTAAAATAGATTCGTAGATATTCAGTATCGTCTAAATATTTCGGATGGTCGCCATGTTGGATTGTTAAATGTATAGCCCATAGAGTCATGTACCATTAAAGGAAAATTATTGCGTAGGTTCATTATTCAAACTTTCACTTCGATCGCATGACTACATCACAAGAAATAAAAACTTAATTTTAAAATTCGCACTGCCGCCATCTTGAGGTTATGTAAACAATTGAACTAAATTAGATACCAGTGGATTACAATGTGTATAAATATTTCCTGTACCAGGTTTCAGTGCGCTTGGAACATTAAATCGCGAGAAAGGTCTATTTAAAATGTACAAATTCGCTTGGCCGCCATGTTCGTTTTGTAGTTAACCGGTTTTTGAAAATCTTATAGATGGACTTCCAGTAGTGCCCTTTATCTCCGTACAAAATTTTAGGGAGATACCGCTAATAGTTTCAGAGATATAGAATGCCAGTGAAATATTTCGCACATCCGCCATCTTGTGATTATGTAAACAATTGAACGAGGTTAGATGTCGGTGCATTACAATGTATATAAACATATACTGTACCAAGTTTCATTGCGTTTGGTTGGTCAAATCGCGAGAAACGTCTATTTAAAAGTCGCATATTCGCTTGGCCGCCATGTTGGTTTTGTAGTTACCAGGTTTTCAAAAGTCACATAAGTGAACTTATAGTAGTTCCCTCTATCACCATAGAAAATGTCAAGGTAATATCGGTAATAGTTTCGGAGTTATTGAATGCTGGTGAAATATTTCGCACAGCCGCCATGTTGGATTGGTGAGTCGTAACAAAATTTGAAGGTCACGGTCGAGGTCGCCGGGAATAGTGCTATGAACTTTCCGAGTTTCATTGAAATCGCTCCTGCCGTTTAGATTTTATTAGGGGGGGACACACACACGAATCACACACACACACACACACACACACACACACGCACACACACACGGACAAAAGGTGATCTCATAAGCCTATTTTTTTAAAATTGAAAATAGGCTAAAAATCAGCATAAAAATAAGTAAATATGTGTTTGACCGTTTTTTCATAAATCCAATTTAAGAGGCCCATGGGGAGGGGCGAAATTCTGTGGGGGGGGGGGGGTACAGGAAAGAAAATGTCCTAACTGATTGACTGACTGACTCACTCATCAAACTCAGGGGGAAAACTGCTTTAAAGTAAGTAAATAGCTGTTCGACAGTTTTTTTTATCAATCAAATTGAAGGGGTTCATCGGGAGGGGTGAAATTCTGAAGGAAAAAAAATGAAAGAAAATGTCCTGACTCATTCACTCAATCATCATCGCCCAGCCAAAAATATTGAAGTTGGAAACATGGCATTTTGGGGATATGTTCGTTGTATGTCAAAACCGTACACTAAGGGAGGATTTTTGGATATTCCGGCTCTAAAGGGGTCTTAAGGGGGTTAAACCTGAATTTCATTGAATAACAATATCTCACGAGTGGTTTCATTTGTGGATGTGATACTCGGTGATACTCGGCATATAAACTAATCATTAAAAATAAGCAGACATGTGTCTAAGGGTTTTTCGATGTGGTGTATTATTATGAGGTGAAAGGGGTGAAAAGTGGGGGTTGAAGGATTCCTAACGGAGCGTGTAGACCTATCTCTTAAACGACATAGGCGAGAAATTTGAAACGCAGCGAAAAAACATCAGCTAAAAAGATAAGTAAATCGGTGTTCGACCGTTTTTTCATACATTAATTTAAGGGGCCAATGGAGTGGGGTGAATTTCTGGGGGAAAAGGGGAGAGAAAGTGTCCTAACTGACTAACTCACTCACTCACCAAACTCAGGGGAAAGAGACAGCTTTAAAAATAAGTTAATAGGTGTTCAAGCGTTTTTTCATCAATCCAATTTAAGGGGCCCATGGGGAGGGGTGAAATTCTGGTAAAAATAATTGAAAGAAAATGTCCTGTCTGACTCACTCATTGATCACGCCCAGCGAAAACTATTAAAGTTGGAAAAATGAAATTTTGGGAATATGTTCGCTCTATGTCGAAAACGTCAACTAAGGAATGATTTTTGTTTATTCGGGTTTTAAAGAGATGTTAAGGGGGTAAATGTGCATTTCATTGAATAACGATATGCCATGAGTTGTTTCTTAGGGGATGTGATATTCGGTATATAAACTAATCATTAAAAATAATCAGACATATGTCTAAGGGTTTATCGATGTGGTGTATATTATGAGGTGAAAGGTGTGAAAATTGGGGGTTGAGGGATTCCTGACGGAGCGTGTATCTCTTAAAGGACATAGACGAGAAGTTTGAAATTCGGCGGAAAAAGAACAGCTTAAAATACAAGTAAATAGGTGTTCGACTGTTGTTTTCATAAATCCAATTTAAGGGGCCCTTGGAGAGAGGTGAAATTCTGGGGGAAAAAAACAGGAAAGAAAGTGTCCTAACTGATTGACTCACTTACTCACTCATCAAACTCAGGGGGAAAACAGCTTTAAATAAGTAAATAGGTGTTCGACCGTTTGTTTCATAAATCCAATTTAAGGGGTTCATGGGGAGGGGTGAAATTATCAAAAATAAATGAAAGGAAATGTCCTGACTGACTCACTCACTCATCATAGCCCAGCCAAAATTATTAAAGTTAGAAACATAAAATTTTGGGGATATGTTCGTTGTATGTCGAAAACGTCCACTAAGGAAAGAGTTTTGAATATTCAGGTTCTAAATAGGTGTTAAGGGGGGTAAACGTGCATTTCATTGAATAACAATATCTCGCGAGTGGTTTCATTTGGGGATGTGATACTTGGCATATATACGTTCATTAAAAATAAGCTGACACATGTCTAATGGTTTTTCGATGTAGTGTATATTATGAGGTGAAAGGGATGAAAAGTGGGGGTTGAAAGATTCCTAACGGACCGTGTATCTCTTAAACGACATAGGCGAGGATTTTGAATCTCGGAGGAAATCAATCAGCTTAAAAATAAATAAATAAATAAATAAATAAATAAATAAATAAAATAAATATGTGTTCGACCGTTTTTTCATAAATCCAATTTAAGGGGCCTATGGGGAGGGGGGAAATTCCGGAAGAAAAACGTCCCCTAAGGAAGGATTTTTGGATGTTCACTCTCATCGACCAACCCAAACGATTAAAGTTAGAAGAATGATATTTTGGGGATATGTTTGTTGTGTGTCGAAAACGTCTACCAAGGAGGGATTTTTGGATATTCAGGTTCTAAAGGGGTGTTAATGGGGTTAAACCTGCATTTCATTGAATAACAATATGACACGACTATGACGCGAGCGAAGCGAGGTTAAAAATTAGATGATGTGAGTCTATGTATTACTCAATCACGCAAGTACCACTGGTCCGATTTACATGAATTTTACATGGAAGTAGCTGATTTACCTGGTTAACATATAGGTTACTTTTGATTTCAATACTTTGTACTATTTAAGGATGGCGACCATTTTAGTGACTTCACTACACCCTTGGGTTTAAAACTTTCATATTTCCATTTCAAATACAAAGAGAACGCTAAGAAATAGCAAACTTTTGGTGGTATATACGAGGTTAAAAATTACATTTTCTATCCGAAAGGTATCTCCAACCATTAGCGAGTGAAACCTAAATTTGTGCTATAAAACACGGCCAACGCCGAGCGGTGTAGTTGGACAAAATGTTCCATCCTTAATCTCCCTCTGCGCAGCACCTCGCCTATCCCCTGTTTTAACTGTCACCTTCATATTTTAATTTATTTATGACGCGTAGCGAAGCACGGGTACTTCAGCTAGTTAATGATAAATACATCCCTTTAATCCCCTAAGGGCAATGGTCTCCTGCCTAGGCAGGGATTTTGCTCCATTGCACTCATTAGGTGAGCATTAGTGAGGCATCTAGTGGTGCACTTTTCTGGCATGTTAATTTCTTATCAATTAATATGATAAAATTGGTCCGGCCAGATCAAACATAAAATGCCAGCGTTTCGCCCCAGTGTGCCGTTGGGCTCGTCAGTTGGTACAGACACACCTCGCCAATTAACCTATGTTAATTTCTGTTCTTGAATTGTTCTTATAGCTTTTGATGTATATATATTCCTAACCTAGTTACAGTATTCTCTATGTTATGTATTCTTGTTCTTATATCTAACTAGCTATTGTGCCCGGCGTTGCCGGGAGGTGTCTTTATATGTTGTAGAAAGATACATGGCAATATATTTCGCCGAGCATATTCATTCTGCCCCTAAATTACGCGTAGTTTAGAGCATAGTTCTCCTCGACTCTCATGTTACTCAAGTGCAATATTAACTCACTATAAACCTAGTCGAAAAGTACAGTGTAATACAATAACGTAGCAGAGCATGCAACAATAGTAAATGGGGATGTATATACACAATTCCTCGAGAACTCAGCCTCACAATTACTTTCCTGATAGTGTTTATTTTTGATTTAATGGGGAAAGTAAGATGTCTTATTGCAGTTTTCACTTAGTTATCTCTATTATTTTTCAAATGTAGCAATTACCTTCTTGTTACGAAATAATAGTTTAATTATTCAATGATTGGAAGATAACATCATCATTGTGGAAATAGGAATCTCTGTTTCGCGGGCTTATAGGCCGTGTTCTAAGGACATTTTGTCGTCCTGACGTTTCGCTGAAGACTGCGTTCAGCATATTCACAGGTTTTTAAGCGAGGTAAAACAAGTAAACAGAAGATATATAAATAGTCAACAACCCACACATAGAGGCTACCATAGCAACGGCGTACCACATAAAAGAAATGCATCAAGGGCAGGGCTGCTCTTCTGTTGCATCTTCTCGTCTACGACGGTCATGAGGGCAGGCTTGAGGGGATTAAGGACTGGAAGCCAAGATCTGTTCACACGTTCTTCTTCCTCCTTTAATTTCATCAAAATTCTAGATAGGTCCATATAGATTAGTCATTGACATGAATCTTAAATTTTAAGAAAAATAAGCTCTTTAATTCGTCACGGAACTTCTTGTTTTTATATCTGTTCTGTTCTCATGTTTTTAGCCTATTTTCAATTTTGAAAAAAATAGGCTTATGAGATCACCTTTTGTCCGTGTGTGTGTGCGTGTGTGTGTGTGTGAGTGAGGTGCGTGTGTGTGTGTGTGTGTCCCCCTAATAAAATCTAAACGGCTGGAGCGATTTCAATGAAACTCGGCAAGTTTATAGCAATATTCCCGGCGACCTCAACCGTGCCCTTCAAATTTTGTTACGTCTCACCTATCCAACATGGCGGCTGTGCGAAATATTTCACTAGCATTCAATATCTCCGAAACTATTACCGATATCTCCCTGAAATTGTGCACGGTAATAAAGGGCTCTACTAGAAGTTCACCTATGAGACTTTCAAAAACGTGGTGACTACAAAACCAACATGGCGGTCAAGCGAATTTGAGACTTTTAAATAGACGTTTCACGCGATTTAACTATCCAAACGTAATGAAACTTGGTACAGCAAATGTTTATACACATTGTAATGCACTGAAGTCTAATTTAGTTCAATTGTTTACATAACCTCAAAATGGCGGCTGTGCGAAATATTTAAACTGACATTCTATATCTCCGAAACTATTACAGATATCACCCTGCAATTTTGTACGGTGATAAAGGGTACTGATACAAGTTTACCTATGTATATTTCATAAACCTGTAAAGTACAAAACGAACATGGCGACCAAGCGAATTTGAAATATTTTAATAGACTTTTCTCGTGATTTAACTCTCTGAGCGCAGTGAAATGTGGTACAGTAAATGATTTTGCACATAGTAATGCAGTGCCATCTGATTTAATTCAATTGTTTACATAACCTCAAGATGGCGGCTGTGCGAAATTTTAAAATTAAGTTTTTATTTCTTGTGTCGTAATCATGCGATCGAAGTGAAAGTTTGAATAATGAACCTAGGCATTAATTGTTCTTGAATGGTACATAACTCTATACCCTATACATATAACAATCCTAAATGGCGAGCTTCCGACATATTTAAACGGTTATCATTATCTATGAATCTTTTACAGCAACCAAACTGATTTTTTTAATGTTCATAGAGACTATGAACATATGTTCACCTATAGGACTTTCAGTAACCTGGTGAGCACAAATCCAACATGGCGGCGACGCAAAGTATAAATATTTAAATGGACGTTTCTCGCGAATGAACTATCCAAGAGCCGTGAAACTTTGCACGTTAAATGCTTATACAAATGTTGATCCACTGGCATCTAATTTATTTCAATTGTTTGCATAATCACAAGATGGCTGCTGTGCGTAATTTTAAAATCTCGTTTTTACTTCTTGTGTTCTAATCATGAGATTCAAGTTTGAATACCACACGTACACAATAATCTTATTGTAATATTACAAAAATAAAAATCCAACCTGGCGACCATCTGAAATATTTAGACGGTCCTCAATATCTACGAATCTGTTACAGTAATTAAACTGAAATTTTGTATGTTGATAGAGGCAATGAACATGAGCAGGATATATGAAAATAGGCTGCATAGTTCTTCACGGAACTACTTGTTGTTTCTCAGTTAATTCCTTCTTTTTAGATCTCCTCATTTCTACGCTGTTTTTCAAGACAAATTTTGTATGCTTAATTTACAAAATTTATTGTAACAAATCTGTTTTTTTGGGACAATTTACTATGTGAACTTTTGGTATGGCACTACTCAGTTACTAATCATTAGGGCTCGGATTTTTAGGTAAATAAATATTTTTTATGTAAATACATATTTTAAACTTTTTTCTATAATTAAATAAATTCCTGCTTTTCACTTACTAGGACATAAAAAGACATATTTAGATTTTTTTACAATATGCTAAATCTTTCAGTTTATTGCATTTTCTGTGTCACTTCAACGGGAAAGAACCCGTGAGCATCTAATCTTCATGCAGAGCGTATGTCAGCTTGCAGCTGTGTTTTTTAGCCTACTTTCGATTTTTGCAAAAAATGAAAGTAGACTTATGAGATCACTACAGGGCGAAAAAAAAGTGTGTCTGTCTGTGTGTGTATGTGTGTGTGAGTCTGTGTATGTGTGTGTGAGTGTATGTACTCTGAATGTCTGTCCTCCCCTATCAATTCGATCTCTACCAAATTTTCAACTACATACCTTTATGGAGGGAGCATCCTTTGACCAATCTAATAGGTCATTCGCCTAATAGTTTGCGGATGGCGGCCATCTTCATGTCAAAATTGATACCCCTTATTAATTCAAACAAGGTGGAACCGAATGGAACGAAATTTGGTACAGAGGTAGCACTAGCAAAGGGCACCTCAGTGTCATGTTTTATATCGCCGCCATCTTGACTGAAACGTAATGGCGGCCACACGAATGTTCAAAGCTTAAATCAAATTACGATTAACCTAATCATCCGATCTCTACCAAATTTTGCAACTACATACATTTATGGAGGGATGGCGGCCATCTCTGTGTCAAAATCGATTACCCCTATTAATTCGAACACGGTGAAACCGAATGGAATGAAATTTGGTACAGAGGTAGCACTAGCAAAGGGCACCTCAGTGTCATGTCTTATATCGCCGCCATCTTGACGGAAACGTAATGGCGGCCACACAAATATTCAAAGCTTAAATCAAATTACGATTAACCTAAGCATCCGATCTCTACCAAATTTTGCATCAACATACCATTATGGAGGGAGCATCCTTGGATCAAACTAATAGGTCATTAGGCTAATATTTTGCGGATGGCGGCCATCTTTATGTGAAAATCGATTCCCCCTATTAATTCGAACACGGTGAAACCGAATGGAACGAAATTTGGTACAGAGGTAGCACTAGAAAAGGCCACATCAGTGTCATGTTTTATATCACCGCCATCTTGACGGAAACGTAATCGCGGCCACCCAAATGTTAAAGGCTAAAATGTAATTACGACCAACCTAATAATCTAGTCTCTACCAAATTTTGCAACAACAAATCTTTATGTTGGAAGCATATTCAGACCAAACTGCTAGATGGTGGCCAAGTATGTGTACAAATCGATTCCCCCTATCAATTCAAACACGGTGAAACCAAATTGAACGAAATTTGGTACAGAGGTAGCACTAGCAAAAGGCACCTCAGTGTCATGTTTTACATCGCCGCCATCTTGAAGGAAACGGAATGACGGCCACCCAAATGTGAAAAGCTTAAATCAAATTTCGACCATCCTAATAATTTGATCTCTACCGGATTTTGCAACAACATGCCTTTTTGTGGAAAGCATCTTATGTCTGACTACAAGGTCATCAGCCCAATAGTTTGAAAATAGCGGCCATGTATGTGTGCAAATCCATTCCCCGGATCAATTCAAACACGGTGAAACCGAATTGAATGATTTTTTTTTACAGAGGTAGCATTAGCAAAGGGCACCTCATATTCATGTTTAATATCCCTATAGCACGTTGTATTTCGACAAGCTACTACAACCAACATTCAATTATACTCCTTGAAAAGGACAAAGAGTTATAACAATACCCATGCATTTAGGAGAAAGTAGGCTATATGTTCTTTACTGAACATCTTGTTTTTCTTATCTTGTCGCCCCGTCCCACTCACTGTGGAAGCCGGGGATTTCCTTGTCCATAGCCATATTGCAACACGTGCTAGACCTTCCCACTCCCCCCAGCTACCTGGAACCATTGTCACTCACATGCACTGAGAAGTGTAAGGCAGTTCTACGATGCCTAAATTAAAAGCAACTACAAGTTATCGTCTGTAAAAATGTTGCAGAATTTAAGGATAATTTTACTTCTGAAGGGGGCGTTCTGTTCTGCCAACCATGTGGCAAAGCAATCAAGGCTGAACAACGATCTCAAGTTACACAACACCTCAAGGGCAAGAAACATATTGCCGCCGTTTCGCGCCTTCAGAAGAAGTGCTTCGCGATAATCTTCGGTTATTTGTAATGGACAACCTGAAGATGTATCTCGTTGTGTATTGTAATTCTTCAGGAGTCGGTGAGGCATAGCATAAATTGCATTTGTGAGTACTGCATATTGTTTATATTCACATTAACAAACTAAATTATAATTAAATATTTCTACTTTTCTTTTCACATATTTAAGGTATTTTTAGCCTACTTTCGATTTTTGCAAAAAATGAAAGTAGACTTATGAGATCAACACAGGGAGAAAAAAGTGTGTCTGTGTGTGTGTGTGTGTGTGTGTGTGTGTGTGTGTGTGTGTGTGTGAGTCTGTGTGTGTGTGTGTGTGTATGTGTGTGTGTGTGAGTCTGTGTGTGTGTCTGTGTGTGTGTGAGTGTGTGTACTCTGGATGTCTGTCCCCCCCTATCAATTCGAACACGGTGAATGCGAATTGAACGAAATTTGGTACAAAGGTAGCACTAGCAAAGGGGACCTCAGTGTCATGTTTTATATCGCTGCCATTTTGACGGAAACGTAATGGCGGCCACACAAATGTTCAAAGCTTAAATCAAATTACGACTAACCTAATCATCCGATCTCTACCAAATTTTGCAACAACATACCTTTATGGGGGGAGCATCCTTTGACCACACCAATAGGTCATCAGCGTAATAGTTTGCGGATGGCGGCCATCTTTGTGTGAAAATCGATTCCCCCTATTAATTCGAACACGGTGCAACGGAATGGAACGAAATTTGGTACAGAGGTAGTACTAACAAAAGGCAACTCAGTGTCATGTTTTATATCGCCGCCATCTTGCCGGAAACGTAATGGCGGCCACACAAATGTTCAAAGCTTAAATCAAATTACGAGTAACCAAAACATCCGATCTCTACCAAATTTTTCAACAACATACCTTTATGGAGGGAGCATCCTTTGACCAAACTAATAGGTCATCAGCGTAATAGTTTGCGGATGGCGGCCATCTTTGTGTGAAAATCGATTCCCCCTATTAAATCGAACACGGTGCAACCGAATGGAACGAAATTTGGTACAGAGGTAGTACTAACAAAAGGCACCTCAGTGTCATGTTTTATATCGCCGCCATCTTGACGGAAACGAAATGGCGGCCACACAAATGTTCAAAGCTTAAATCAAATTACGATTAACCTAATCATCCGATCTCTACCAAATTTTGCATCAACATACCCTTATAGAAGAAGCATCCTTTGACCAAATGAATAGGTCATAAGCTTAATAGTTTGCGGATGGCGGCCATCATTGTGTCAGAATCGATTCCCCCTATTAATTCAAACACGGTGAAACCGAATGGAACTAAATTTGGTACGGAGATAGCACTAGCAAAGGGCATTTCAGTGTCATGATTAGTATCGCCGCCATATTGACAGAAACGTAATGGCGGCCACACAAATGTTTAAAGCTTAAATCAAATTACGACTAACATAACCATCCGATCTCTACCACACTTTGCAACAACATACCTTTATGGAGGGAGCATCCTTTGACCAATCTAATAGGTCAATAGCCTAATAGTTTGCGGATGGCGGCCATCTTTATGTCAAAATTGATTCCACCTATTAATTCGAACACGGTGGAACCGAATGAACGAAATTTGGTACAGAGGTAGCACTAGCAAAGGGCACCTCAGTGTGATGTTTTATATCGCCGCCATCTTGACTGAAACGTAATGGCGGCCACACAAATGTTCAAAGCTTAAATCAAATTACGATTAACCTAATCATCCGATCTCTACCAAATTTTGCAACTACATACATTTATGGAGGGAGCATCCTTTGACCAATCTAATAGGTCATTCGCCTAATAGTTTGCGGATGGCGGTCATCTTTGTGTCAGAATCGATTCCCCCTATTAATTCAAACACGGTGAAACCGAATGGAACGAAATTTGGTACAGAGATAGCACTAGCAAAGGGCATCTCAGTGTCATGATTAGTATCTCCGCCATATTGACAGAAACGTAATGGCGGCCACACAAATGTTTAAAGCTTAAATCAAATTACGACTAACATAACCATCCGATCTCTACCAAAATTTGCAACAACATACCTTTATGGAGGGAGCATCCTTTGACCAATCTAATAGGTCAATAGCCTAATAGTTTGCGGATGGCGGCCATCTTTATGTCAAAATTGATTCCACCTATTAATTCGAACACGGTGGAACCGAATGAACGAAATTTGGTACAGAGGTAGCACTAGCAAAGGGCACCTCAGTGTCATGTTTTATATCGCCGCCATCTTGACTGAAACGTAATGGCGGCCACACGAATGTTCAAAGCTTAAATCAAATTACGATTAACCTAATCATCCGATCTCTACCAAATTTTGCAACTACATACATTTATGGAGGGAGCATCCTTTGACCAATCTAATAGGTCATTCGTCTAATAGTTTGCGGATGGCGGCCATCTTTGTGTCAGAATCGATTCCCCCTATTAATTCAAACACGGTGAAACCGAATGGAACGAAATTTGGTACAGAGATAGCACTAGCAAAGGGCATCTCAGTGTCATGTTTTATATCGCCGCCATATTGACAGAAACGTAATGGCGGCCACACAAATGTTTAAAGCTTAAATCAAATTACGACTAACATAACCATCCGATCTCTACCAAACTTTGCAACAACTTACCTTTATGGAGGGCGCATCCTTTGACCAATCTAATAGGTCAATAGCCTAATAGTTTGCGGATGGCGGCCATCTTTATGTCAAAATTGATTCCCCCTATTAATTCGAACACGGTGGAACCGAATGAACGAAATTTGGTACAGAGGTAGCACTAGCAAAGGGCACCTCAGTGTCATGTTTTATATCACCGCTATCTTGACGGAATCGTAATCGCGGCCACCCAAATGTTAAAAGCTAAAATGTAATTACGACCAACCTAATAATCTAGTCTCTATCAAATTTTGCAACACCATATCTTTATGTGGGAAACATATTCTGACCAAACTGCGAGAACATCAGCCCAATAGTTTGCAGATGGTGGCCAAGTATGTGTGCAAATCGATTCCCCCTATCAATTCAAACACGGTGAAACCGAATTGAAGTAAATTTGGTACAGAGGTAGCACTAGTAAAGGGCACCTCATATTCATGTCTAATATCCCTATAGCACGTTGTATTTTAACAAGCTACTACAACCAACATTCAATCATACTCCTTGAAAAGGACAAAGAGTTATAACAATACCCATGCATTTAGGAGAAAGTAGGCTATATATTCTTTACTGAACATCTTGTTAATACATAAAATATAAATATTTTCCTGTTTTTAGCACCTAAAAATCTGAGCCCTACTCATCATATCCCAGCTGAAGATGGTCACAATGAAATGAATATTGACTTTAGGTAAATGTAAATAGTTTTTAATTCATTATTATAGGATCGTTTCAACCTCCTATGGGTTACGATTACGCAACTGCCTTCACTGTTGATGTTCTTTCCTGTTACGCCAATACTCTTTCATTCGTTGGCTCACTCTTGCTCGTTCGTCGTCTGAGAACACCCTTCGAGTTTTCTTGGGTTTCTCTACGGACAGATCTGTCACCTCCGCAATTTTCCTTCTGAACACTTTTCTGTTTGCAATATCTCCGTTCTCAATGCCACATTTTTTTAGCCTACTTTTCACATTTTGCAAAAATGAGGAAAAAGTAGACTTATGAGATCGGGCAAATGTGTGTCTGTCTATCTGCCTGTCCTTCTGTCTGTCTGGCTGTGTGTGTGTCCCCCCCTATCAACTCCTAAACGGCTGCAGCAATCGAAACAAAATTTGGTAGGGGGAAAAGATCTATACCTGAATATCTCACGCCCATATTTGAAAATGATGTCAGTGCTACCAACTGCTGAAAAATCGCAATTGAAATTTGAGCTCCATGTTGGATATCTTGGAAGGTATGAATAGGAGCTATTTCAAAATTGGCACACGTATAGACAATAATATTGCAGTTTAATTTCCAGGAGGCCATACATCGCAGTGTTGCGAAAATGAATATACGCCTGCTGATAAGTCCAAATTTTAAATGCATATAACTTCTACACTATCAATTGGAATTCAAACAAATTTTGTATGTGCTATGAGTACATTAACAGATATGACTGAGCGTATTCTTAGGATCCACTAGGGCTGCCAACTGTTAATACAAGCTCTCGATTTCTCTTATCTTTCTCTTATCAGAAAGTATGCAAACCGACAGCTTTAAACTATGCACACGTATGGTACCTGACATTCTATATTAATTTGGAGTAACTTATATACGTCAGTGCTACCAACATGATTCTAATTCAGCTGAGAGGTCCAACTTTATACACATGTAACTTATATACTATCATTTGGATTTCAACCAAATTTCGTATGTGCTATGTGTACCATAACAAATATGACTATGCGTATTCTTAAGAGCAACCAGGGCTGCCAACTGTTAACAAATGCTGTCTCTATTTTTGTTACCCTAATATCAATATATCAGAAAGTATGCAAGTCAATAGCTCTAAACTTTGCACACGTATAGTACCTGGCATTCTAGATTAATTTGGAGTAACTAATATACGTCAGTGCTGCCAACATGATTCTAAGCCTGCTGATAGATCCAATTTTAGAATGTATGTAACTTCTATACTAACTAATGGATTTCATTCAAAATTGACACAACAATAGATCATATTATTTCAGATTATTTCTGACCAATACATGTATGTCATTGTTGCCAACATGATTTTACGCGCGCTGCTAGATCCAATGTTTAACTGCATGTAACATCCATGCTATCCTTTGGACTTCAACCAAATTTTGTATTCTGTACCTGGGAGATGGAACTAAGAATATATTCAGTCACCAGGGCTGCCAACTGTAGTTCTCTATTAGGCTACATTTTGTCAGGTATACAGTATTTCGAACTAATTTGAAATTTCGATAATACCAACTTAATTTCGGCATTATTCTAAATATATCCATATAGATTAATCATTGGCATAGATTTTAAATTTTAAGAAAAGTGGGCTCTTTAGTTCGTCACGGAACTTCTTGTTAAGATACTGATAAACTTCTTTCAACCATGAGTCTTTCTCCTTTCCTGAAAGATGAGCATTTTATTTGCTAGGCGTTCCGGTCCCATTCTTCTCAAGTGTCCATAGAAAGTTAGTCGTCTTTTACTCATAGATGTTGAAATGTTCTCACATTTTTATATAGCTCTTGATTTGATCTCAAACGGAAGGTAAACTCATGTGTTGTTGCTTTCTTGGGTCCCAGAATTTTCCTCAGAAATTTACGTTCTTTCTTTTCTATTTCTGTGATTCACTTTCTGACAATTTTCTCCGCTGCATAAAGGCATTCAGGTTTCACCACGGTATTATAGTGTTTGAGTTTGGCTTCATAGGAGAGGGATTTGGACTTAGAAGTTTCCAGGCTTAATCTGAATGCAATTTCCATCTTCTGCGCTCTCTCTTCAATATCTGACTTCTTATCGTTGTTAGGAGACAGAATCTAACCTAGATACTTGAATTTGTGGACTTTATTATGTCACCATACTTGGTTTTCATTAGTGTTATTAATTCAATTTTATTGCTATAATGGGGAATACAATTATTGAATACTCATTGGTACTGTATAGGAACTTGGTAAAACCGAATATCTACAATGTATCACACAGACCAATGGTACCATTAACATTTGAGACCATCAACTCAATAAAACCACTAAATTTAAGTAACTTGATTCTCTCATCACTTCGGATGGCGAAACCACTGTCGATGCCCGAGCACGAGTAATTACTGCGTGCCTGAAATGGCGCTAAATAACTGGAGTACTGTGTGATAAGAAAATACCTATCCACCTGAAAGGTAAAGTTTACAAGACCATGATAAGGCCAGTGGCACTCTACGGCACAGAATGTTGGCCAGCTTCAACCAAACACGAACAAGCCCTCCATGGTATGGAAATGAAAATTCTGCGTTGGTCCATGGGTATTACAAGACTTGACCATGTCAGAAATGAACACGTAAGGAAGCAAATGGGAGTTGCAGCAATTAAAGACAAAATGAGGGAAGCACGGTTTCGCTGGTATGGGCTTGTCACTAGAAGTGATGAGAACTCTGTGATAAACCGGCCCTCCGATACGATCCAGGATGACATAGACCCCGTGGGTGCCCAAAGAAACGATGGATGGTTAGAATCAGTGAAGACCTACTGGTGTGCGGTCTCAAACCTGAAGATGCCCTTGGCAGGAAGAAGTGGCGAACAACAACCAAGCAGACAGACACTCCGCCAACGCGGGTAATACGCTAGGACAGAAAACGATGGAACTTGGTAATACCTGTTATAATAGTAAGGTAATATTGAGATGCAATGTAATAATATACTTGTTATGCATTAATGGCTGCTACTATGTTCAATATGTTCTATCGTGTTCAAATTGGTACAGAGAAGCTATCTTAGATTTAAACTGTTTTATTGTTCATGGTAATATTTCCCGCATCCTTCTATTTTCCTCCCAAATTTCCTTCATGATAATAATAGTGGAAACCCTGCTCCGTGTTTCCAGAAGGAGTTTCTCAAGGATTTATGTTGGGACCCTTGCAACGTGTTCTGTCTAAAAACCTGTCAATGGAGGGTAATCAGCGCTTTTATACATTTAATTTTGTAGGCTTTGAAATTAAGGTTGCTATATACGGTATATCAACGATTATGAACCCTTTGTAAATCAAGTTTCCATTATAGGAAGCAGAGAAAAATTTTAAAATTCTCGTGTTAATATTCATAAATCTGCCTTTAAATTTACTCTCATACTTAAGTATCCCTGCTAAAAGCAGGTGAGCATAAAGTTACCTCCATGTCAAGACTAAACTTTATATACAGTCTATGTGTGGGTGTAGAGAGCAAGAGAGAGAGAGAATGTATGTGAGGGGGGGGAGGAAGACAGGGGTAGGTGAACGAAGGGTAAGAACAGTTGAAATAATAATGGGAACCGTGCTCCGTGTGTGCAGATGGGGTTTCTCAAGGATTAATGTTGGGACCCGTGCTACGTGTTCTGTCGGTTGAGATGGGGAAGGGGGTAGGAGAAGGAGGGGAAACTGCCATTAATGGATAATAAGTGAGAGGGCATTGTCTTTTAAATTGACTAGCACAGTTTCTGATCGTAACATAGTTCCTGAATTAATGAACAGTTTGAGCGAACCAAATGCTGTTAAGGTCTTCTCCACCGGTTGGAAACTGAAACACTAGTGGAGCTTCATCACCGGAAGTGGCTAAAGAAATTGTCTCGCGACATCAGGTGAATGAAAGGAAAAAGACAGAAACAGCTACAGACCAAATTCTACCTGCAGGGTCTAGTTGAGTATGTAGACAATCTACTGTACAGTAATACCCGTACTTGGCAATACATAAAAATCAACTGCTTTGTCTTATTCTTGAAGTTGTTTGATTTCTGCTTGCAGATTTTCTACATTCTCGTAGTAGTCGTCTGTGGTTTCTCCTCTTCCACTACAAGCGAATGCTGGAATGGTATGTAACCTACGACCACGGTCACCTCATATTCAATCTTAACTCCAGAGACACTAAGCATTTTAGTACAGACAAAGCAACTAGGCTGTTTTAGTCTACAGTTTTTTGACTGGTTTGATGCAGCTATCCATGCCTCTCTGTCCTGAGCTAATCATTTCATCTCTACATAGCTACCACACCCTACATCCGAGGCAATCTGTTTAACATTTTCTAACCTTGGTCTACCCATACAGTTCTTGTCCTCGACCCTTCCTTCCATAATTGAACTTGCTATTCCTGGGTGTCTTAGTAAGTGTCCTACCAACCTATCTCTTCTCTTCATTAGCAGTCGACAGAAACATCTGTCCTCTCCCACTAGTCTGAATACATCTTCGTTTGTAACCCTATCTACCCATCTGATCTTCATAATTCTCCTGTAACACCACATTTCAAATGCTTCTATTCTCATCTTTTCTGCTGCATCAATAGTCCAAGATACACTTCCTTAGAGTGCCACGCTCCAGACAAAGGCCTTCAAAAATGACTTCCTAATACCTAAATCTACGAGGCACGTCCAGAAAGTAAGTTCCGTTTGGTAATAAAATTAAATTGTGTACAGATACAGAAAAAAGATTTATTGCACAACATTCTACACCTATTAAACTACTTTTCCACATAACTGCCGAACTTTTGCAGGCATTTGTCATAGCGTGGCACAAGTTTTTGCATACCTTCTTCATAGAAGTTTGCCGCCTGTGTCTTCAACCAGTTGGAAACATCTTCTTTCAGCTCGTCGTCATTGTTGAAGTGTTGACCGCCAAGGAAAGACTTGAGATGTGTGAACAGATGAAAGTCGCTAGGTGCGAGGTCAGGGCTGTACGGATGGTGGTCGAACACGTCCCAGCCAAATACCTGTAGGAGGTTTTTCGTCACATTTGCAGTGTGTGGTCGTGCGTTGTCGTGAAGAAAAACAACACCTTTTGACAGCAACCCTCGGCGCTTATTCTGTATTGCGCGGCGCAATTTCCTAAGTGTCTCGCAGTAAGCATCTGCGTTGATTGTTTGACCACGCGGTAAGAAATCAATGAGTAAGATGTCTTTCCAGTCCCAGAACACTGTGCACATCATTTTCCGAGGTGTCAAGATATGTTTCGTCTACCTTTGCTGGGGATGAAGTGTGCCTCCATTCCATTGATTGCCGCTTACTTTCAGGGGTGTCGTAAGAAACCCAAGTTTCATCTCCTGTGACTATCTGTGTCAGAAATTCTTCGCCGCCTTCATTGTAACGGGCCAAAAACTGAAGTGCACTACCCATCCGTTTTGTTTTGTGTTGCTCCGTAAGAATCTTTGGTACCCAACGTCGGCAAAGTTTACGAAAGTTCAGTTTTTCGGTAACAATTTCATGAATTACGAAGTGATCGTGAGATTTGGGGAAATTCCATAGCGAGAGCACTAATTGTAAACCTGCGGTTTCCCCGATCTTGTCATCAAACGCGTGAACCAGTTCTTCTGTAACCAAAGATGGACGCCCACTTCGTTCTTCATCGTGCACTTCACTACGTCCGTCATTGAACTGTCGGACCCATCGTCTCACCTTTGAATCACTCATCGCATTTTTGTCCATACACTTCGCAAATTTGCCGATAAATTTCAATTGGTTTCACTTTCCTAGCATTCAGAAAACGAATCACAGATCTGATTTCACAAGCGGCGGGATTTTCAATCAACACCGACATTGTACGAGTAAACATGCACAACAACGCGTACGTGGCTGACAGCGCTCTCCAAATGGCGCACGTTTCTTCACCTTGATACAGAGCGTCTACCGCGCATATGCGGAACTGCGCTGCAGTGGAACGTACAACTAGTTGAAGACACAGGCGGCACACGTCTATGAAGAAGGTATACAAAAACTCGTGCCACGCTACGACAAATGCCAGCAACATTTCGGCAGTTATGTGGAAAAGTAGTTTAAGGGATGTAGAATTTTGTGCAATAAATAATTTTTCTGTATCTGTACACAATTTAATGTTATTACCAAACGGAACTTACTTTCGGGACGTACTTCGTATATTCGATGTCAACAGATTCCTTTTTTTGGTAGAAATGTTTTCCTTGCCTGAGCTAACCTACTTTTTATATCCTCTTTGCTTCGTTCATCACTGGTTATTTTTCTTCCTAAGTAACAGAAGTTTCCTACTTCATTTAGTTTTTCACCTGCCAATTTGATGTCTTTAGGGGTTTCTGATTTATTTCGGCTGGATTCCAATATTTTCGTTTTAGATTTATTAATTTTCATCATGAATTCTTTCCTCAAGACGGTGTCCATACCAATCTGTTCTGTTTGGGGCCGATAACCTAGATGTTAGTCCCCTTAAAACAACAATTATCATCATCACCATCCGTTCAAAAACTCATTCAAATCCTCAGGCGTGTCGGCCAAGATGACTATGTCATCGGCAAATCTCAGAGTTGAAATTATTTCTCCTAGAATCTTCACTCCCACCTTAATGTTTCTCCAATTTCCTTCATTGCTTGTTCAATTTAAATATTGAAAAGTATGGGTGATTGGGTGATAAGTTGCAGCCATGCCTTACACCTTTCAGAATACGAGCTTCTCTCTCATGTCCTTCAGCTCGAATGACTGCTGTCTGGTTTCTGTATAGATTGTATATCACCCTCCTATCCCTGTACTTTATTCCAATCGTTTTCAAAATGTCGAACAATTTACTGTAGTCCTATCAACGTTATCAAAATCCTTTTCTAAGTCTACAAATGCCATGAACGTTCTCTTATCTTTCCTTATTCTACCATCCAAAATCAGCCTAAGAATTAGTACAGCTTCCCTTGTTCCTACATTTCTTCTGAAACCAAACTGGTCTTCACCCAACTTCGTTTCTATCTGGCTTTCCATCCTCTAGTAAATTATTCTTGACTGGATCTTTGAAGCATGAGTAATCAAGCTGATTGTACGGTAATCTTCACATCTGTCAGCTCCCACTTTCTTCGGTATAGGGATGATAACATTCTTCTGGAAATCAGAGGGTACCTCACCTGTCCCACAAATCCTACACACCAAGTGATATAACCTGATCAGACCTTCATCTCCTATGCAGCGTAACAACTCAATCGGCATATCATCTATGCCTGGTGCTTTGTTCCTGCTAAGTCTGTATCATATTTTCCCGTTATGTTTTATTTTTTCTTGACGAATGTAAGAAGATTAACGCTAATCTCATTCAATTTTATGTCATTAAGCACAATTAATACTCCGAACTGAAAAAGGTTGGAATTCTGGCTGTATAACATTCATTTTAAATATATATATATTGACAAACATAGCATAAGGAAACGACTTTCTGCTCAAAACTAAATGTGTTGCTTTAATACTTAATCTAATTTAAAATATTATTGTAATGCCAGCTGATTCGGATAACAAACATACGGATGTGTATAAAATTCGTGCGGATGCGGGGCGGATGCGGGGCGGATGCGGATAACGTTTTGTTTATCCACGCAGGGCAGTAGCCATGGGGCCATGCTACCTGTGGACTCAGTAGACGTGGATTTGAGCCCCACCGTCAGCCATCCTTGAAATGGTTATCCGTAGTTTCCCATTTTCAACACCAGGCAAATGCTGGTACGGTACCTTCTGGGCTGGCTACGTGGCTCAGCGGTAACGTTCTCTCCTGGTGTGCCAAATGTTTCAGGATCGAATCCTGGCGCAGCAAGTTGGAATTGTGGATGGACAAATAATGAGGGAGCCGTGTCAGTAGATTTACTGGCACGTTAAAAATGCCCCTCGGGGCGAAATTCCGGCATCCCAGTGTCTCTAAAACCCACAGTGGTTAAAAGGGACGTTAAACCAATAACATTATTATTATTATTATTATTATTATTATTATTATTATTATTATTAGGCACCTTCTGACAGGTCACGACCGCTTCCTTTCACATCCTTGCGCATCCTTCATTCATTTCATCTCTAATTAACTCCTCTCAAGAGGTTTGTGTTAGGAAGGGCATCCGGCCATAAAACCATCCTCCACAGACTTTCATCACATCTCATCCCTGACCCCGTTTAAAACGGGAATATTAAAGGGGTAGACATATATACACAGCCTCCGTGGCTTAGGTGGCAGCTCGCCGCGCCGGCCTCTCACCGATGGGTCCGTGGTTCAAATTCCGGTCACTCTATGTGTGATTTGTGCTGGACAAAGCTGAGGCAGACAGGTTTTTATCCGGGTACCTCGGTTTTCCCTGTTAATATTTCATTCTAGCAACACTCTCCACTTTCATTTCATTTCATCTATCATCCATTTAATCATTGCCCCAGAGGAGTGCGACAGACGTCGGCAGCCGGCACAGTTCATATCCTCGCCGCTAGATGGGGGCTTCATTCATTCCATTCCTGACCTGTTTGGTCGACTGGAAACAAGCTGAGGATTTTCACATATATACACTTGTATATTATTTCAGTTTTTTTTTCACATATTCCAATAATTGAAATTATTGTCTGTTGACAGACTGAAAACTACAATATTTTATTGTTAATATGGCAACACTGAAAAACTGTTTCAGAGCTATCTTTAGAAATGGGAAATCAACCAGGATATAATAATAATAATATTAATAATAATAATAATAATAATGTTATTGGTTTTACGTCCCGTTTAACAACTGTGACTTTTAGAGACGCCGGGGTGCCAAAAATTTGCCCTGAGGGGGATCTTTAACGTGCTAGTAAATTTACAAACAAGGCTTCCTCACATTTTCACACCCTCAAATGCTAAATGGCTGCGTCAGGATTCGATGCAACCTTGGACCCAGCAGGAGAGAACGTTACCGCTGAGCCACGCAGCCAGCCAAGTATCCTAACCACTCCATCTCTTGGTGTTCTGTCTTTAAAAACTGCGATGCAGTTAAAGTAGTCTTTGAGCCTGTATATCACGTTATATACCTCTCCTTTCTTCCCCTTATAATAATTATTCCTCTCCCCCCTCCCTCTGTCTTCCTGTCCCGGACAGGACTCGACAGTCTATTGTTATACCTTAGCCGTTGCCTGGGAAGACTCTTCGCTTGTCTCCAAGGCAATCCGTCGAGCGGAACGGACTTCCACCCATGACTGAAAGGAACCAAACCCTATTCATCGTTATTTCCTGTCATGCTATGTCAGAAACACCTGACTACGTCAAATTTGGCAATCAATTTAAAACAACAATGTTTTGACTCTCACGGTCAGTGTAATCAATTACAACAAATTCTTATAGGTATTAGACTATACCCGGTGGCGTACTCAGGATTTCTTACTGGGGAGGGGGGGTCCATTCATACAGTATGTTAGTTGTGTACATTAATACAATTATATTTCGATTCTTATTCATAAAAAAGCAATAATTAAATAATGATTCTCTTTGCATGAAAGCTATTTGAACTATATATTTATTGATCGCAGCCAATGGCCATACAAGAAAAGAATGTCTTAAAAATGAAAAGCCTCCCCTCGGTTACACAGCTGTCATTCCTTTGGCACACAATGTGCATTATTGTCTAGCGTAATCACACAATGATTTCGATCGATTTGTGCAAAATTGCAAGTGGTTTCTGCCACACCGAACATCACATAGTTTATACACACACGAATCACAAGGTTCATGAAATCGCTTATTGGTGCAGACCGCATGATGGAAACCATGGCATGCAAACCTGGTGACAACATGTCTCAACTCGTAGTTAGTCTGAGTCCAGTGCCTATTCATCATCGCGTCAGAGCTGTAAAATTCCCACCATACGTCTGCTCTTTTTTGTTCTTGTCTGCTTATAGTGTCTTGGAAAGCGGTCGTTCATGGCAGAAACATTCTATTTCTGATCTCTTGTATCAGAGAGTCTTCCTTAGATAGTATATATACGAGTCTTGAACAAGTGAATTTCGAGACACCAAGCGTTCTCTTGAGGAAAGAGGCTTTCACTTACTCTAGAGTTTCTAGATCACTCCCTTTCAATTGATCCCATATAAGCTCAATTCCATACGTCAAACTCGGTACTATTTTTGCTCGAAAGAGTTTCATTGTGGTAGTCAGGGACAGTTTTTCTGGTTTTGGAATGTCTTTCATAGCTCTAATCGCTGCTGTTGCTTTTTCTCTAACATGAAAAGAGAAGGTGGTCCGTGTAGTTTGAAGGCAAATGCCTAGATATTTGAACTGATTCACAATGGCTAATTTGTTTTTTCCTAGGTAGAATTGGTCTTGTAATGCATTTCTTCCTCCCTTCCGGAACGTCATCTGCACTGTCTTCTTGGTATTGATTGTAAACTTATTTTTCATTGCCCAATCCGAGAGTCTATCGATCGCATCTTGGACATCTTTCAGGATTGGTCCTCCAATGGCAATGTCATCGGCATACATGTTTACCACGACTTTCTTATCCATCCCATGAGTGATTCTTGTCACATCGGCTGTTACGATATTGAATAATACGGGACTCATAGGGTCACCCTGTAGCACTCCGTTCGTTTGGGTTATGACACTGGATGTAGTAATGCCATCATCTATGACCACTCTTGTATCAGATAATATGTTTCTGATTATTGTGGCAAGATAGTTTTCCCGACCTATGATGCGCTCTAATTTCTTGATAAGTACTTCTCTATTCAGTAAGTCGAAAGCCTTATTAAAGTCTATGAAAACTGCGAAGAATTTTCCCTTTTCCTTTCTTAAGGTATCGTCTGTCAGTCAATGAATTCCTGACTGCATGGAGAGTTGATCTTCCCCTTTTAATTATATAGGGTCCTTATATTTGCTTGGCAAGGACATCCTCGCTCAGGTGCTCCGCCAGTAACGGCTCAGTTGTCGACTGCTGCGCGCGCATATGATGTAGCCTTCGGCAGAATACGGTGCTTAAAATCAGTAACATGCATTGTTACTCACCATGTTTACAGTAGATGCAGAAAATTTTCCCCATCCACTGCCAAACATAATCGGCATCTCCTTATGAAGTTTCCGATTACTCCGGTTAATTTAGCTTCAATAAGGAAATAACTACATTTACGTCTATTTTTATTGTTTACTGAACCTGTACATTTGAATCTCTTAGCCAGTTGATTTATTGTCCGATTTATAGGAATGGGTCTCCCTGGACATTTCACTCGAAACTTTTGTCTTGTTCTAGCACTCGATTTCCTGCACTTTATGTACGTAGGCTATTGTGCAGATATACACGTTCATGTAACGAATATTTCACACCGCTATACACAAACACAATCAAACACTATTCAATACGATATAAAGTACACAGTACCTTTATAAAACACCCAATAAGCTCGGAGCGTACATGTCTACTGCAGGAAGAACGTGGGAATACGGCCGGTGACCGCGCGCGCCAACCTGTAACAGCCGGCTATTGGCAGGAGACCGACAGAACACGTAGCCAAGGTCAGGAGGAATCGCCTTGCCAAGCAAAAAATAAAGACCCTGTATATTCCAGTAAAATAATTTATTTCGTAGTCGTTTTACCCTCCAGGGTTGGCTTTTCCCTCAGACTCAGCGAGGAATCCCACCTTTACCACCGCCAGGGCAGTGTCCTGGAGCTTGAAACTTCGGGTTATGGGATACAACTGGGGAGGTGGGACGAACACCTCGCCCAGGTGGCCTCACCTGCAAAGCGAACAGGGGCCTCATGAGGGATGGGAAGGGATGGAGAGATTGTGTGGGATAGGCAAGGAAGGGGGAAGGAGGTGGCCGTGGCCTTACGTTAGGTACTACCCGGCATTTGCCTGGAGACAAAGTGGAAAACCACGGAAAATCACTTCGAGGACGGCTGAGGTGCGAATCGAACCCACTCTACTCATTTGGACCACCCGGGGCAGAGTAGACCCCGTTCCAGTCCTCATACCACTTTTCAAATTTTGTGGCAGAGCCAGGAATCGAATCTCGGACCTCTGGGGTTGCAGCTAAGCACGATGACCACTACACCACGGAGGCGTCTTCCAGTACGATAATGAAAATTACAAAATCATTTTTTGTTGCAATATTGAAAACAGTAACTAAATATTAAAACTGAAATGATGCAGTGGTACCAACATGTCCAGACGTGACTGCTTATATTATTGATACTAGCGGACCCGCGCGAGAACTCTCGCATAATGGGTTGTGTGCGCCCCTTGTGTACAGACTACCCGCCCGTCTCTAGTGCTATGCGTGATGTACGCGACACATTTCTGCTAGGGGCTATCGTCTTGTTTATTTGTTTTAAAGCACTTTATAAACAAATAAATATATTTCCGTTCACATGAAATTAATAAATACTAATCGAAAGGCAGAGCTCTTGACATAGAGGTAGCAATCGAGATACACCTAGCCAAAAGAAACAACCCCAACGATCTAAATGAACACACTTTCATGGAGAGCACACCCCTCTTCACTCTAATAAAAAACACCCTGTCGGAAACAAGACACAACTTAGCGATACAGCCAAGCTAGATAAAAAAGGAGGAAAATAGGGGGATTATAATAGGTAAATGTTATCTGTATCAGGAGTACGATGTACTTTTTTCTTCAATAAACCTAGGCCGGCATTAAAGGTGCCGGGATGTCCTCAAAGACTGGCAGAGCTTGTATAGGGCTTCTAGCTTAGGCGTGGCGAGGACTGATCCACGGTCTTTAATAGTTGAAGACCTTCCTGAATTCAATAACATACATCTTATCTAGACGTGGCAACACGCCACAAGTACACATGCACTGACTACAGACAGCACATAGGAATACGAGGTGGGGGGAGGGAAAACCTGTTCAATGAGATAACATTCCAATTCAGTCGACAGTCACTGGTGCAAGAGTGAAGTTGACATTGGTCGTAGCTACAACGCGGAAGACACCCAACCAAATAAGTAGTAGCCTGTTCTATACAGTACAACCATAGTTGACTTTTTACAACCATATAGTCACTCCAAACAGACAAATTCCGTTTTTCTATCACCATTTCAGCATTTCAGCTAACATCATATATACTACAACTAGCATACACCGACAAGTTGCGTTACCAATACTGCAACTAAATAATTGTACATATTGTATTTTCAAACATAGATTTTATAGCCGAAGTGTAATGGATCTGATGATGATCGCTTGACGATCGAAACTGGTCATCCTAGTGTATTTATTAATCTCATGTAATTTTTTTCAGGATTAGGATATAAGCCAACTCTTTTGGGTACTTTTGTGTTGACCGACTGAAAAGCACCAAACTTTTGCAAGATACTGTAATTAAATAAATGTGTGTCTTGCTTCTGTGAGAGCGTAGTGAAAGGATCGATTAATTGACAAAACAATTAACCAATAATCGATTAATCCTTATATTCGGCAATTATTCGATTGTTATGGTTCGATTAATCGATTTTTATAACAGAAATTAATCGCTTAAAAGTACCGGCCCAAATACATAGAAGAATTGAGTCGTCCAGTTGCAAAACTCGTGTAATCCACTTGTAAATAAGGGTCATGTCGTAAAATTATTTATTTAATTAGTTTATTTAATTTTATTTTTTTTGTTTTATTTAGTTTTATTTTGTTTTAAATTGTTTTATTTAATTTTTGTGTTGTTTTATTTTGTTTTTTGTTTTGTTTATTTTGTTTTATTTTGTTTTGTTTTGTTTTGTTTTGCTTTATTTTGATTTTGTTTTGTTTTGTTTATTTTGTTTTATTTTATTCTGATTTGTATTATTTTGATTTTCCAGAAAACAAACATAAAACCGAAAACAAAAAACACGAAGCAAAAAGAAACATTCAAAAACAAAAGCAAAAGCAGAAAACAAAAATCAAGAAACACAAAGCAAAAAGCAACATTCAAAAAGAAAGCAGAAAACAAACACAATACCAAAACAAAGAAAGAAATGCAAAAAGTAAAATTCAAAAGCAAAAGCACAAAGCAAACACAATACCAAAAACACAAAGCAAAAAGAAAACAGTAGAAAACAACAAACACAAAAGATACGCGAGGCAAAGTTCAGAGGAACGTTTCTCATGAAAATGATTCTTATTCACAAGTGGATTAAACGAATTTTGCAACTGGACGACTCAATTTGTCTTTCTATGTCCTAATTGGCGATAAGTAAATGCTCGTTGGTCCAAACGTGATGAGGCCAACTGTTCCATGAGTCATCTGGTACATTAGTAGATTATTCTTCCGATCAATCAATTAGCTTAGCAGCAGTGTTTAAAAGCATTAATGAAATGAGAAATAACCTCATTACTGTCCCTACCAGAACTCTAACAAACTTTCCACCCTGATCAAATGTGATATACATAGAACCAGGGCGTAGAGGACAATGCACGTCTAGCACCTAGTTTTAATTAATCCTGATAGGTGTCGCACATCCCCGAGCTGAGCTTAAAGTAATAACCGAAGTGACGTAATTAAGTTGTCATGTATTCACTTCACAATTACCCTCAGCTTAAGGTACAACTCTGGTAGTTAGAGGGGAACGCAATTATAATTAAGACGGTTTTTATTGCCGGAGTGTGCTCTGGGGCATACAGCACAATCTAATTAGAGTTGCAGGTAGCACACCCTCCCCACACCCCCCAAAACCCATCTCCACCCCTTGAGCACAGGAATAGCAACAAGTGGGAACACATCTGTGTGTTGGGATCGTGTGTGTTTCATTAAGGTGAGATCAGACCCAAATTACGTTAAAAGAAATTGAACTATACTTTATATCTCCTTTTTCCTATGCATATCCATTAATGGATATTAGAAACATATCCCGACTTTCACTGAAATCCGCCTTAGCACTCTTTGATTCCAAGGTTGTTCCGGTCCTCACATATGGGTTAGACAGTCTGGGATAAATTAAGCTTGAGCGATCTCAGATCAATTGAAAAAGTCAAAGCGCGATAATTAAAGGCTGCCCTAGGATTATCAAAATACACGCAGTCCTGACTTGTTTATGAACTTGCCAGGGAAACTTTTCTTATTGAAGACTTAAGATTTCGATTACAAAACTGCCTTCTACAAGAAAGGAACATGAATTCCTTAGGATAAGACAAAGAAAGCGACCGGAAATTGACCTAGAATTCTATGGGACTGATGCCATGTCTCAGAGAAATTGGACTGAACCTAACCCTGAAATGAGGAGTGCTCTGAATAGACTTGCTGTACACGACTTCCATCATAAGCTGTGCGTGCGACTTGGCTTTCAAGAACCTTCTGAACAGTGATTATGCATATTATGTATAAACAGTGTGGGCGATACCATTTTAGTAAATGCTCTAAGAAAACAGTGTCCTTATTGGATTACTCGAAAATGTAATGCACATTTGTGCGCAGTTCCTTTATTAATTAATGGATGCTAGCGGACTGGCAGCGTGGCTCAGCGTTAACATTTTCACCTGCTGTTCCCAAGATTTCAGGATCGAATCCTGGTACAGTCAGTCGACATTTGAGGGGGCGAAATTGTGAGAGAGCCGTGTCAGTAGATTTACTAGCACGTTAAAGATCCCCTTCGGGGCAAAATTCCGGCACCCCGGCGTCTCTAAAAGTTAGAGTAGTTAAAAGGGACATTAAACCAATAACATTATGATTATTACTAGCGGACCGGTGCGAGAACTCTCGCATAATGGGTCGTGTGCGCCCCATGTGTACAAACTACCCACCCGGCCCTAGTGCTATGCGGACTGGACGCGACACAGTTCTGCCAGGGGCTTTCATCTTGTTTATTTGTTTAAAAGTATTTTATAAACAAATAAATATATTTCCGTTGGCTTTTATAGAAATGCAAGATTTTTCCTGTACTATTGAGACGATTTGGAAGATTTTGGTACAAACCACACCTTCTAACTCCCTCTGGTTTAGGAGCTTGAGTTTTGTGAAACATTCACCTTAGCGTAATAAGATTGGTTGCTGGCAACAAAACGTTGTATTTCCGTCTGTAAATTGTGGTGGTCTAAAGACCCGTCCATGATATTCGTCTACATCAAATTCCTCTTTAACCTTCATGTCCATCTTTTGGTGTAGCTGCTAACTAACACTCTTGGCTGTCATCTCGGAGGTCCGGGTTTGATTCCCGGCTCTGCCAAGAAATTTAATTCTGGTCTGTGGGCTGGAAGGGGGTTCGCTCACAGTCTCGTAAGCCAAACCTGTGAAGAGGTGGGTTCGATTCCCATCTCAGCCATCCTGGAAGAGGTTTATCATTGCTTCACACCTCTACTCCAGACAATATCCTGGATGGTTCCTAACTGAATGCCACGGTCGCCTACTTCCCAATCCTCACCCAAATTAAAAATTCACACAAAAATACAGACACCATAATAATATAGGTTATCAGACACACACACACCAAAAATACACGGGGATAAGTGACGACGATCTCGAAGCCCCTCAAACGAAACAGCAAGAACAACGATTTACCTAAGTGATTGTTATGCTTTTTGACATGTAAGCGGTACAGGCTGTTAAGAAAAATAATAGACGGATACCGAGATATGAAGCGAAAGATTTAATAAACTTAGAAATAATCCCTAATTAAAAATATAATAGTAATTTTGAGGTTCGATAAAGAATGTTTATTAAGACATAATTGCTCATTATCGTGTTGGAAGCCATTTTTCAAAGTTGCTTTAGTAATCAAAATGTAGCCTGATGTTTTTTAGTCGGTCAACTCGATTGAGCCTAATTGTAATGGGTGTTTTTATAATCCTAATGTACATACCGGGATCGAGGAAATTTCGACACCCCAATAACCCTTTTTTGGTATCTCAGATTCATGCTTTCCAGTTCTTTTAGCTGTATATGTGACATGAATTGCCAAATTAATTCTAATCCCCATGTGAGTGTTGGTAGCACTTTGACTTTGACTTCAGTGACATTCTTTGTAGGTGTCTAATGTCACATACAGTATACTTCTAAGTGCAGCAGCTAATCTATCCTTTATATGCACCAAGAAAGTCATCCCATTGTAGGCCTACTTGTAGTGTGATACCAAGATACTTGAACTGGTTTTTAGGCACTAGTGTTTGTTCTCTGCAGACTATGTAGTCTTTCCTCGGTAAACGTCCTCCTCTCCTGAAAACCATACTCTCTGTCTCCCGTAGGTTTATACCTAGTTCATTATCATCTGCCCATTTTGTGAAAATCCCTTCCTGTAAATCCTTTATGTTATCAGAGGCTAGCGCCATGTCGTCCGCATATATGTATACGTTCACATTCTGTTCTCCCTATTTGATTTTTGTGGGGAGATCATAAGTCAGCACATTGAATGACACGCTTTGCGATACACGGTTTTCATCATCGTATTTTTGCCAGGAAATCCTTTCACCATGCTAGCCAGGAGTGTACTTGTGTTTTGAGTAGAGAACAGTGCGATACATAACCCGTAATGGAGTACAAGAATAGAACGGTTTCTCTGATTCTTGAGTTAATTGTTATTTAGCCTGATGTAATGTACATTTTTTGCACATTGTGCGCAATAAATTCGTTATAATTCTGAAGAAAAAAAAATTACCCTACATTACGGGTACAATACATGAGACTAATAAATACATATTTAAAACTCAGCATTTTTTTAGGTTTGTGCCGTGTCTTGTGTGGGGTTTTGCCTAGGACACCAAGCTTGCTCATCAGAGGGCTCTTGATGTCCCCGCCCGGACCCCACAGGAGTAGCGAACTGCGCGCTATCTTCCTTTTTATGAAGCGCACCCGTGCCTCTTTACTGCGAGAGCTAAAAAAACTCAAGTGGCCTTAACTTCCCTATGAAGGCTTCCAAAAAGACGGTATATTGGCTTTCACTGCCAGTCAATTAAAACTCAGCGATACATATTTATTATTTATTATTCCCATGTATTTTCTTTTCAGGATTATGAAAACACCCATTGCAATTAGGTAAAATCATGTTGACCGACTGAAAAACATAAAAAATTGCTCATGATAAACCTAGAATCTTATTAATGTCAACCAAGTGAGTGTTAAGGAATAATAAAATACTTTGCATAACTTCCGCTGTTTAATTACCAAGGCCTACTTGTTACAGATGTAACATACTCCACACTAGGGCTGGTATTTTAATGGATTAATTTCAATTACCATATAATCGATTAATCGAAGCAGAATATCGATTAATTACTAAAAATAACGATTAATCAATTGTTCGCTTAATCGATTAATCGGTAGGTCGAATGATCGATTAATTGTTTTGTCTATTAATTAATGTACTTCACTTCTTTCCAAGTCGACGGCGATGATCTGCCTCGAACGAAAAAATTTAAGTATCTTGGCTCTACGAAAACTGCTGAAGGTAGTCTCACCGAGGAGGTCAACGTAAGAATTAATGCTGCGTGGATGAAGTGGCAAACAACGACAGGTGTCATGTGCGACCACCAGACGAAAGACCACCTAAAATCGAAGATTTACCGCACTGTCATTCGTCCCGTGGAGTTTCATAGTACCGAATGTTAGCCGACCACGAAGAAAGCAGAACGTCGGCTAAGTGTCATGGAGACCAAATGCTTAGATGTACAGCTGGCATTATTAGATTGGATCACATCCCAAGGGAAGAAAGAATAAGGGAACGATTTGGTATTGCGGCAATCAATAACAAAATGCATGAGGGTCGTCTGCGATGGTTTGGGCATGTGCTACGGTCAGGAGCGGACACCATTGCAAAACAGGGCTACACACTAGAGGTCGCCGGGAAAATGCCAAAGGAGCGACCGAGACAACGTTGGGCCGATACACTGCACATGGATCTGAAAAGCGTCAGCCTTCATCCGGACATGGCCCATGACCGAGTAAAGTGGAGACAACGGATTCAAACAGCGGACCCTGCCACGAGGCGGGACAAACGATAAAGAAAAGAGAAGAAGAAGAATACTTCTTACACTACGCTCTCACAGAAGCAAAACAGACATTCAATTACAAATAATGTAACTTCTTTGTAAAATTGGACTGACATAAAGTTTAAAAGAATGTTCCTATCCTCAATTGAAAACATTGATAAAGAATTCAAAATCTTTGCTGAAAACTCTTCGTTTTCTTTTCTCGAAACCCTTCCCAATTTGAATTATGTTTGTTCTTCCACTGTCACTGACTCTCTTTTTGGTTATTGTTAACAAAAACAAGGAAAGCGTAACTCAACTTCAGCGATGACCTCTCATTTAAATTTCTCAATGTATCTCGTGTCTGGCCGGCTGCGTGGCTCAGTGGTTACGTTCTCGCTTGCTATGCCCAAACTTGCAGGGTTGAATCCTGGCGCATTCAGCTGGCTTTCGAGAGGGTGCGCAAATGTGAAGGAGCCGTGTCGGTAGATTTACTGGCACGTTAAAGATCCTCTTCGGGGCAAAATTCCGGTGTTCCGGCGTCTCTAAAAGCCGCAGTAGTTAAAAGGAACTTAATAGTACATTATGCAACGAGCCTATAATGGCAATAATTAAGACACGAGTATATTTATTTCCATACGAGTGTCTTAATTACCATTATAGGCGAGTTGTATACGACTGTTTATGTTCGACAATAATTATAACTTTATTACATGTTTTTACATAAAAATTCATAAATATCTGTGAGATTCAGTAACTTCAGTTAGTGAACAGAACGCGCTGGGTGGTTTGCTGACTGAAAGAATTTCGAAAGCAGAGACCATTTACTTTGCTTGGCAATGCTATTGTTTACAGCCTGCATGATTTCTAGTGCCGATCAGAACTAGCATTCACTAATATTGTCAACGAAGTCGTTTTAAAGCAATGCGCTGTGTAGAAATTGGAGTTAGGGATATTAAGGTACAGTGCTATTTTTGTCTCATATTCGCCAGTTTATTTACGCGGACATATGGGACGGTGCACTTTCCATGTCGGTAATTTATATAGAAGGATGCTGTGTTGTTAACTTCTGGACGTAGATTCATAAATTTCTTGCATATGTCATAGTATTTTCTTGTTACCGTAAAGGTTCGTGCTGATTTTGTCTTTGTGTTTGGGATTGTAACTACTGTACAATGGTTGATCCGATATCCAATTTGAACTTTCAAGTCATGTAATTCATGTCCAACATATTGGATTATGAGCGTATGGGCGAAGCTATCCTTAGCTAATTGGTCAATGAATGAGCTCTGATTGTCTGGAGAACCTGTCTCATAATGAAGAATAGTACTATAATGACCCTCATTATGATACAGTTTTCTGACATATAATATTTACATTTCGACACCGTCGAACATAAAACAAATAACATTATTATTATTATTATTATTTATGTCTTGTCTACTTATCGATATTCTGGTTAGCCAATTAATCTATTATTCGATTAGTCGATTACTAGTTTTCGATTCATCGAACATAGCTTATTACCAACTCTACTCCTCACCCAGTAGGAGTGCATTTTGACTAGCTTCTCCTCAATAGAAAGATATAGTGGGACGGTGAAGTCGTATAGAAGCAGTAGTTAAAAATAGCATCTTCATGAGTCTCATGGGGGAGTTTTGAGAGCGACTCCAGCGGCATGTGCAATAAAAAAGACCTGTGTCCTCCTTTTTTGCTCCACTGAAGGGCCAAAAACCTATGATGTTAGTTCCGTTCCATTCTGCTTTATTAAGTCGTAAAACATTATACTAAAAACATCAAACAGCGAACTTCATAAAAGATGCAGTGGGGTAAACAAACAGTCTATATATACACAGCTCCAGTTTCAGTTCTGATGAGTGAGGCGTAATATGTAGTAAACCGTCCATCGCTCTGCCGTTACGGTTGAAATAACACAAATAGACTTCGGACTTGGAGCCACAAGTAAGTTAGGAACGGATACTGTAATTTGTTTTCGGTACGGAGAGTTGGTAAGGGGATGTAAACCTCTTTGAGGTTTGAGAGACATAATATTGAAAACGCTACTCAACCAATTAGAGGAACTAAATTATTACATATCATACTGTAGATGTTAAAAAGATCGCCCATTCAACCATTCGAGCATTTGTAATTGTCATACTGTGTTTGGCTAAAATTGATGTCCAGCGTTATGATCGACATTTCTCAAAATAAATTAAATCTCTACTTAGTATAAAACAAAGTCCCCGATTTGTGTTTGTTACGGGTAAACTCGAGAACCACTGGATGGATTTTGATGCGTTTTCCACCATTCTGTAAAGGATATCTCGAGGATTATTTCTGTAGAAAATAATTTATTTATGATCAAAGGAAGTCGAAAAGAAAACTGGCGTCCGGGCAAACCGTTAAAAATATCTCAATACTATGAGTGTAGGAATTGTTCAGCATGAAAAGTTCTACAAAGAAGTCCGCGAGAGTATATGTCTATCTTGAATACATCGCCCACTATAAGTGTTTATACGTTTTAATTTCTTCCAAACATGTCCATTCAAATACTGAGGCGACAGAGTACGAGCTAGACAAGGGCGAGTCTATCATCTCTGTTACAGCCTAGCTAGCGGGCGAACCTATTGCCCCAGATACAGCCAGCAGCAAACCGTCCAGTCGTGTTGAGTTAATACTCCTGAGAAGGGTGGTTTTGTTTGGAGTTTCCCTGGAAGGTGTAACTCGGGTTCTCTACATTTCGCCTGTGGATCGCAGTGAAGTTAAGATTGGACGGAAGGGGCATTTGAGTTTCATTCACCTCGACATTCCCTGGAAGTGCAACTCTCATTTCGCCTGTGAACTTTTCGTTCCGCAAAATTCACAGTCAATTTAGATTGGACAGAAGGAGGATTATATCATATTAAATTATACTGATTGGCGTATAATCTCTACTTAGTATAAAACAAAGTCCCCGATTCTTGGATGTCACGGGTAATCTCAAGAACCACTGAATGGATTTTGATGCGGTTTTGACCATTCAGTAAAGGATATCTCGAGGAAGGTTTGTGTAGGAAATAATTTAATTATGATCAAAGGAAGCCGAGCAGTAACGATTTCGGTGGAAAAGTAAAAAAAATACCTGGCGTCCGAGAGCTTTGTAAGCTTACGCTGGGAAAACTGTTAAAAAATATCTAAATACTATGAGTGTAAGAATTGTTTAGCATGAAAAGTTCTACAAAAAAAAGTCCTGGAGAGCATATGTCTATCTTCCATACATCGCCCACTATGTGTGTTTTTACGCTTTAATTTCTTCCAACCATGTCCATTCAAATACTGAGCCAACAGTTTACGAGCTATCTAAGGGCGAATCTATCATCCCTGTTACAGCCTAGCTAGCGGGCGAACCTATTGCCCCTGATACAGCCAGCAGCAAACCATTGAGTCGTGTTGAGTTAAGACTTCTCAGAAGGGGGGTTGTGTTTGGAGTTTCCCTGGAAGTTCAACTCGGCTTTTCTTCATTTCGCCTGTGAACTTTTCGTTCCACAAAATTCACAGTCAAGTTAAGATTGGGCGGAAGGGGGATTTGTGTTTCAAGCACCTCGCCATTCTTAAATTACGTCTGACAAGAAGTGTTGTGCACGCATCTCTATGATAATATAATTAATAGTCCAGTCAGTGATTTTAACCCATCATGCCGAAACGGAAAACGGATATTGGTTGTTGTTCATTGACACTGGAGAAAAGAAAGTGCTTATCACGTAATGCATTCTCCCGGGCGAAGCCGGGTAGGGTTGCTAGTAATAAATAAATAGATGGCTGGAAAAAAGAACTTACTGTACTCAAATTATGACTATAAGAACAATGTAAATGAAATAAATATAAATAAATAAATGAAACAGTCTATATATAAAGAAAGAAAGAAAGAAAGAAAGAAAGAATGAGGGAAAGAAAATACTTAAAAATAAATTTAATTAATTAATGAAATACTGAATGAATGAGTGAACAAATAAATAAACAAATAAATAATGTAATACTGAATAAATGCATAAATAAACAAATACATGTAATACTGAATAAATACATAAATAAACAAATACATGTAATATTGAATAAATGCATAAATAAACAAATGCATGTAATACTGAATAAATACATAAATAAACAAATGAATGTAATATTGTATAAATGCATAAATAAACAAACACATGAAATATTGAATAAATGCATAAATAAACAAAAAATGTAATACTGAATAAATACCTAAATAAACAAATACATGTAATATTGAATAAATGCATAAATAAACAAATACATGTAATATTGAATAAATACATAAATAAACAAATGCCTGTAATACTGAATAAATACATAAATAAACAAATGCATGTAATATTGAATAAATACATAAATAAACAAATAAATGTAATACTGAATAAATGCATAAATAATCAAATAAATGTAATATTGAATAAATGCATAAATAAACAAATGCATGTAATACTGAATAAATGCATAAATAAACAAATACATGTAATATTGAATAAATGCATAAATAAACAAATGCAAGTAATATTGAATAAATGCATAAATAAACAAATACATGTAATATTGAATAGATGCATAAATAAACAAATAAATGTAACACTGAATAAATGCATAAATAAACAAATACTTGTAATACTGAATAAATACAAAAATAAACAATTGCATGTAATATTGAATGAATACGTAAATAAACAAATCAATGTAATATTGTATAAATGCATAAATAAACAAATACATGAAATATTGAATAAATGCATAAATAAACAAAAAATGTAATACTGAATAAATACTTAAATAAACAAATACATGTAATATTGAATAAATGCATAAATAAACAAATACATGTAATATTGAATAAATACATAAATAAACTAATGCCTGTAATACTGAATAAATACATAAATAAACAAATGCATGTAATATTGAATAAATACATAAATAAACAAATAAATGTAATACTGAATAAATGCATAAATAATCAAATAAATGTAATATTGAATAAATGCATAAATAAACAAATGCATGTAATACTGAATAAATGCATAAATAAACAAATACATGTAATATTGAATAAATGCATAAATAAACAAATGCAAGTAATATTGAATAAATGCATAAATAAACAAATACATGTAATATTGAATAGATGCATAAATAAACAAATAAATGTAATACTGAATAAATGCATAAATAAACAAATACTTGTAATACTGAATAAATACAAAAATAAACAATTGCATGTAATATTGAATGAATACGTAAATAAACAAATGCATGTAATACTGAATAAATACATAAATAAACAAATGCATGTAATACTGAATAAATGCATAAATAAACAAATGCAAGTAATACTGAATAAATGCATAAATGAACAAATGCATGTAATACTGAATAAATACATAAATAAACAAATGCATGTAATACTGAATAAATGCATAAATAAACAAATGCATGTAATATTGAATAAATGCATAAATAAACAAATGCATGTAATACTGAATAAATGCATAAATAAACAGATACATGTAATATTGAATAAATGCATAAATAAACAAATACATGTAATATTGAATAGATGCATAAATAAACAAATAAATGTAATACTGAATAAATGCATAAATAAACAAATACTTGTAATACTGAATAAATACATAAATAAAGAATTGCATGTAATATTGAATAAATACATAAATAAACAAATGCATGTAATACTGAATAAATACATAAATTAACAAATGCATGTAATACTGAATAAATGCATAAATAAACAAATGCATGTAATACTGAATAAATGCATAAATGACAAATGCATGTAATACTGAATAAATACATAAATAAACAAATGCATGTAATACTGAATAAATGCATAAATAAACAAATGCATGTAATACTGAATAAATGCATAAATAAACAAATACATGTAATACTGAATAAATACACAAATAATCAAATGCATGTAATACTGAATAAATGCGTAAATAAACAAATGCATGTAATACTGAATAAATGCATAAATAAACAAATGCATGTAATACTGAATAAATACATAAATAAACAAATACATGTAATGCTGAATAAATACATAAATAAACAAATGCATGTAATACCGAATAAATACATAAATAAACAAATTCATGTAATCCTGAATAAATGCATAAATAAACAAATAAATGTTATACTGAATAAATGCATAAATAAACAAATACATGTAATATTGAATAAATGCATAAATAAACAAATACATGTAATACTGAATAAATGCATAAATAAACAAATACATGTAATACTGAATAAATGCATAAATAAACAAATAGGCTTAGGCGGCAGCACGCCGGCCTCTCACCGCTGGGTCCGTGGTTCAAATCCCGGTCACTCCATGTGAGTCTGTGCTGGACAGAACGGAGGCAGACAGGTTTTTCTCCGGGTACTCCGGTTTTCCCTGTCAACATTTCATTCCAGCAACACTCTCCACTATCATTTCATTTCATCTTTCATTCATTTAATCATTGCCCCAGAGGAGTGCGTCAGGCCTCGGCAGCCGGCACAGTTGATATCCTCGCCATTAGATGGGGGCTTCATTCATTTCATTCCTGACCCGGTCGGAGACTGGAAGCAGGCTGTGGATTTTCATTTTCATGTAATCTCTATATATATATAAATGAAAGTTTGTCTGTTTTTTCTGAATTTCCACGGAAATTTGAGTTATTAACGCGTTTCAGACTGGATTATGACAATTGTGCGCAAAAACAAAATTTTTGTCTGTCTGTTTGTCTGTATGTTTGTTTGTCTGTGTACAAATTTGCATGCGCATCACTCGAGAACGGCTGAGTGGATCAACGTAAGATTTGGTACAGATGTCCATCAGAGGCACGACAGTAATCATTGATGTAACCCTTCTCCATACCTCTTATAAAAGAGGGCCTACCCCCTTAAAATGCATGGGCGTAGAAAGACGAGACAAAGCTCATTTTCAGCGTCTCAATGTGAGAAACAAAACTCGGGAGCCCTATGGGCCCCGAAAACCACATTTTAAGGTCCTAAAACCAACAGTTTTTGAGATATTCCCAGAAAACTAATTTTATTTATTAAGCTATTGAAAGAATGCAAGGCGGTAACCATGGCAACGCAATCTCAGAAGTCCATCTATTTCTGTAAGACGCAATGCCATTCCATTTATTACAATACTGTGAACGTTCGCAAACGGCTACAAGGTTATCACGGAACCAACTTAAGCTGTAAAATTCATCAATACGTATATAATGCCCTTAAGGGGGTCAAGGAGTACTCTTGAATTTCTTCACGCGATTTACACGTGCGGGTGTGGTACTGAAGGTCCATCATATCCCTATACATATATTATTTAATTATTATTACGATTGTTATTATATTATGGCGTACAAGGATAAGACAAAGCTCATTTTCAGCCCCTCGGTGGCTCGGAGGCTACTACGTCTTAAGGCTCTAAAACCACGTTTCTGACATATTCTTAGAAATCTAATTTCATTTAACAAACTAATAAATAGATGACGAGTACAGAAGAAGACCAAATCAGGAGCTATATAGATATACTGAGAAAATCACAGATGAGGCCAGGAAGAGACGTCTGGCTTTCTACGGACATGTCTCATGGATATACCCAACAAGACTAACCAACCGGATTCTCAACTACTGGGGGAATAGAAAGAGCGTGACACCGTTGCTAACAGGAGTTAACAAGGATATTCAAGAACTGAAGGTAATGAAAAGTGATATTAGAAGCCGATCACATCTCAGAAAGAAACAGAAGAGTATTCAGGACAGACCACCCTGTAAGAAAACCGGCATCATCTTGACAAAAGAGAGAAAGGAGAAAACTAGCCAGAGAATGCGCGAATATTGAGCAAACATCAAGTACCTCGCCAAGCTGAAAAGTTGAACGTCGTGGTCCTTAGCTGGCCCATCCGAAAGAAGAACAAGAACAAGAAGAAACTAATGAAGTAATGCAAGCCGGTAACCATGACAACAGTATCACAAGAGGTAACATCCAACTCTCCATCTATTTCAGTAAGAATCAATGCCACTCAATTTATTAAATTTCTGTAAAAGTTTGCAAATGGCTGTAAGGTTATCGTGGAATCAAACATTGACTGTAAAATTCAACAATGCGATTAAGGGGGTCAAGGGGTACCCTAGAGTTTTTACACGTGACAAACATGTGCGATATGCGATATGTTGTACAGGAGGTCTATTATATCTCCAAACAGCAACATTATTTTCAAAAATTCCTGGATTGGAATAGTGTTTTTTGCAGCTTATGGGAAGTTGGGCCATTGGAGGCTAAAAATCCCGAATTTGCATGCACCACAAGCCTTTATAATTTATTAAAGGGGACTTCCTGGGGATGGGGACATTCCACAACGGTGAGGGTCAGTTTTAATTTGACATATATTGCGTTTTGTCTACGAGGTTTTCAATATTATTTTCACGTCAGGAAGTACACGTTAGGTGAATTTAGTTCGAGAGCGCATTTTAACTAATCATATTTTTGTCGATAAACGGGTTCATCGCAAAGATGATTTTGTTTGATACTGTGTGGTTGATATACCCTTATGTTTAAGTACGCCTATAATTCATGTTTGGGTGCTTGGAGCATCGTAAAATTAGGTATTGTAACCATGAGTCAATATACCAATCATTTAGAAAACTCTTCAACGTACTTCTCATAGAAGGGTGGATATAAGGGACAACTTTTCCAAATACATGCTAAAATAGGCGAAAAATAAATAAATAAAAATTATTTTGTAAATATTGTCAATTCAATTACAGTACAGTAAGTATATAGTTAGTTTTAGTTGTAAGTATGAAGTTAATTTGTTTATTAGATATATGTCATTGTTCTATTAGACTGTGGTGTGTGAGTGTGCTGGTGAGGGTGCATGTGAGTGGGCCTGGTGACAGACTGTTTTAGTGGTAGTATTTGTTGTTGGTGAAACGTTAGTATTTTTTTCGTTAGTAGAATTTTGGTATTTAATTGTTAGTAGAAAGTTAGTATTTTGTAGTAGAATTGCTCTTTACTTATTCTGAAAGTGAGTAGCAGCTTTTCAGAATAAATCAATTCTTTACTAGTCTAATAGACGGTTAAGATATTGATAATATAAGCCAACTAATGGCTACACTGCGTTCTGCTGCACGGCTGAAAGCAACGGGAAACTACAGCCGTAATGCTATTCCCGAGGATATGCACCTCTCTATGCATAATTACATGTGATGATGGCCTCCTCCCTTGTAAAATTTCAATCCGGAGGTAAACTAGTCCCCCGTTCGGATCTCCGGGTGGGGACTACTCGAGAGGGGGTTAACATCACAGAAGTGACAAAGAGGAAATCTGACATTCTACGGATCGGAGCGTGGAATGTTAGAAGTCTGCTAGGAAGTGGAAAGTTAGAAAACTTAGAAAGGGAAATGGATAGGTTGAGGTTGGATTTGGTTGGGATTAGTGAAATGTGCTGGCAGGAAGAACAGGACTTTTGGTCAGGAGACTATAGGGTAATTAGCACTAAATCAAACAATGGCCAAGCAGGAGTTGGTCTCATATTGAGTAGGAAACTTGGACAGCGGGTGGAATATTATGAGCAATACAGTGAACGGATTATTGTAGCAAAAATCAATACTAAACCTTCGTGCACCACAGTGGTACAAGTATATATGCCTACCAGTCAAGCTGATGATGAGGATGTTGAAAAGGTCTACGAAGAAATAGATGACATTCTGAAGTATATCAAAGGTGATGAAAATGTTATAGTAATGGGAGATTGGAATCCTGTGGTAGGAAAAGGGAGGGAAGGGAAGATAGTAGGAGATTACGGATTAGGTGAAAGGAATGATCGAGGAAGCAGGCTGATGGAATTCTGCACCGAACATGAGTTGGTCATAGCTAACACCTTATTCAATAACCACAATAGAAGAATATACACATGGATGAGACCAGGAGATACAGGGCGTTACCAAATCAACTTCATTATGGTCAAGCAGAAGTTTCGAAACCAGATTTTGGATTGTAAAACATATCCTGGTGCTGACATAAACTCTGACCACAATCAGGTTGTAATGAAATGCAGATTAAAGTTGAAGAAACTGAAGAAAAGTCAAAAGCCAAAAATATGGGCAATAGACAGACTGAAAGTAAAGGATGTGAACGAAAGATTCAAGAAGAGTATAAAGGAAGGACTAATCAAAACCCCTAAACAAACTTCAATTGCAGACGAACGGGCACTTTTGAAGAATGAAATAACAAGATCGGCAGAAGAAAACATTGGTAGGAAAGAAAGAATAGGTAGAAAACCGTGGATCACTCAGGATATACTAGAATTGATGGATGAAAGGCGGAGACACAAGAATCTAAGAGATGAAGAGGGGAAAGCAGAATACAGACGTCTGAGAAATGAGGTTAACAAGAAGTGCAAGGAAGCGAAAGAAGAATGATTGAAAGAGAAATGTACAGGTATAGAAAAGTGTCTGAAATTAGGAAAAGTAGACACAGCTTATCGAAGGATTAAGAATACTTTTGGGGAAAAGAAGACTAAGTGCTGTAATATTAGGGACACAAATGGAAAGCCTCTAACAGATAGGGAAGAAAAGGTTGAGAGATGGAAAGCTTACATAGAGTGCTTGTATAAGGGAAAGGAGATTGAGAATCATGTAATGGAAAGGGAGGAGGAAATTGATGAGGATGCAAAAGGAGATTTAATATTGAGATCAGAATTTGACAGAGCATTAGAGGAATTAGGCAGGAACAAAGCACCAGGCATAGATGATATACCGATTGAGTTGCTACACTGCATAGGAGATGAAGGTCTGATCAGGTTATTTCACTTGGTGTGTAGGATTTATGAGACAGGTGAGGTACCCCCTGATTTCAAGAAGAATGTTATCATCCCTGTACCAAAGAAAGTGGGAGCTGACAGATGTGAAGATTACCGTACAATCAGCTTGATTACTCATGCTTCGAAGATCCTGTCTAGAATAATTTACAAGAGGATTAAGAGCCAGATAGAAACGGAGTTGGGTGAAGACCAGTTTGGTTTCAGGAGAAATGTAGGAACAAGGGAAGCTGTACTAAGTCTTAGGCTGATATTGGAAGGTAGAATAAGGAAAGATAAAAGAACGTTCATGGCATTTGTAGACTTAGAAAAGGCTTTTGATAACGTTGATTGGACTAAATTGTTTGACATTTTGAAATCTATTGGAATAAAGTACAGGGATAGGAGGGTGATATACAATCTATACAGAAACCAGACAGCAGTCATTCGATCTGAAGGATATGAGAGAGAAGCTGGTATTATGAAAGGTGTAAGGCAAGGCTGCAACTTATCACCCATACTTTTCAATCTTTACATTGAACAAGCAATGAAGGAAATCGTAGAAAAATTTAAAGTGGGAGTGAAGATTCAAGGAGAAATAATTTCAACTCTGAGATTTGCTGATGACATCGTCATCTTGGCCGACAAGCCTGAGGATTTGAATGAGTTTTTGAATGGTATGGATTCCGTCTTACGGAAGGACTTCATGATGAAAATTAATAAATGTAAAACAAAAATACTGGAATGCAGCCGAAATAAATCAGAAACCTCTATGGATATCAAATTGGCAGGTGAAAATCTGAAGGAAGTAGGAGACTTCTGTTACTTAGGAAGCAGAATAACCAGTGATGGACGAAGCAAAGAGGATATAAAAAGTAGGTTGGCTCAGGCAAGGAAAGCCTTTCTACAAAAAAGGAATCTGTTGACATCGAATATAGATTTAGGTATTAGGAAGTCATTTTTGAAAGCCTTTGTCTGGAGCGTGGCGCTCTATGGAACTGAAACTTGGACTATTGGTGCAGCAGAGAAGAGGAGAATTGAGGCATTTGAAATGTGGTGTTACAGGAGTATGATGGAGATCAGATGGGTAGATAGGGTTACAAACGAAGAGGTATTAAGGCGAGTGGGAGAGGAGAGATGTTTCTGGCGACTGCTAATGAAGAGAAGAGATAGGTTGGTAGGACACATACTAAGACACCCAGGAATAGCAAGCTTAGTTATGGAAGTAAGGGTCGAGGACAAGAACTGTAGGGGTAGACTAAGGTTAGAATATGTTAAACAGATTGCCTCGGATGTAGGGTGTGGTATCTATGTAGAGATGAAACGATTAGCTCAGGACAGGGAGGCATGGAGAGCTGCATCAAACCAGTCAAAAGACTGAAGACTCAAACAACATCCTAGAAGGATGACCAAAGCGCATGTTGCGCCTCTCAGTTTGGGACACAAAAACTAGGGAATCTATAAAGGCCCTTAAATTAACAGTGTCTGCGATATACCCAGAAAACTAACTTCGTTCTGATAAACTTATAAAGGAATGACAAGCCCCTAACCATTCCCACAGTAGCTCAATTGATAACATCTGGTTATTAATACCGAAGACCGTTCGAAGAGCGGGTACCTCTGCTAGTATTGAATAAATACATAAATAAACAAATACATGTAATATTGAATAAATGCATAAATAAACAAATACATGTAATATTGAATAAATACATAAATAAACAAATACTTGTAATATTGAATAAATGCATAAATAAACAAATACATGTAATACTGAATAAATACATAAATAAACAAATGCATGTAATATTGAATAAATGCATAAATAAACAAATACATGTAATACTGAATAAATACATAAATAATCAAATGCATGTAATACTGAATAAATGCATAAATAAACAAATACATGTAATACTGAATAAATACATAAATAAACAAATGCATGTAATACTGAATAAATGCATAAATAAACAAATACATGTAATACTGAATAAATACATAAATAAACAAATGCATGTAATACTGATTAAATACATAAATAAACAAATGCATGTAATACTGAATAAATGCATAAATAAACAAATGCATGTAATACTGAATAAATACATACATAAACAAATGCATGTAATACTGAATAAATGCATAAATAAACAAATACTTGTAATACTGAATAAATACATAAATAAACGATTAAATGTAATACTGAATAAATACATAAATAAACAAATAAATGCAATACTGAATAAATACATAAATAAACAAATAAATGCAATACTGAATAAATACATAAATAAACGATTAAATGCAATACTGAATAAATACATAAATAAACAAATAAATGCAATACTGAATAAATACATAAATAAACAAATAAATGCAATACTGAATAAATACATAAATAAACAAATAAATAAATGAAATACCTAATAAAACTTATATAAATGAAATACTGAATTAATAAATAAATAAATGAAATAATGAATACATTTATTTAAATAATACGTTCATAAGTTACTTAACTGATTAAGAGATTGAAAAAATGCAATAAAATATGAATAAATACATTGATAAATGAATGAATGAAAGAATGAAATAATTTATTTAAATAAACGAATAAACAGTTGAGTGGATGAATGAAAGAATACATGAATGGTAACTAAATATACGAAAAATAAATGATATAGTGAACGAATGAATAAATAATTAGCCTGCATAAATGAAATACTGAATAAATAAATGACAAATAAGTACATAAATTATTAAATGAAATAATATTAAAATTAATAAAGAGAAACGAAGATGCATACAGACGGCCAGAGGAAATCACATATCCCATACAAAAGATAAGAATAAAGTTTATGGACACGTCATGAGAATGAGCGAGAGTCGACTAACCAAAAAAGCTTGAACTACATCACCAAGATAAAAGCGACTACAAAATGAATGGATGAAACAAGTAATGACATGGAGGAAGTTGGGGTCTGGAATAGAGAGGTATTTCGAGCTACGATGGATAAATTCAAGGGGTTCCAGGAAAAGCAAAGCAGAAAAGCCAACAACGTCTGGTCGGAAGAGAGGACGAGGAGCCACAGCGAGAAAATAAAGTTCTGAGAAAAGAAAAAATGACTAACCAGTAAGTCAATTGTTTCTCGTGGTCCAATGTAGGCCAAAATCGAAGAAAGGAAAAGAAGAAGGAATAAATTATGAAAGCGAATAAATGAATGAAGTGTTGATTACAACTGTAATCAAACCTGAAGCTCTCTATGCTTCAGAGACACTCAATCTCCAACACAAAACACCAAACAAAAGTGAAAGAACGTAAAATAATGAGAACAATCCTTGGACCAAGAACTAAAGATGGTGTACATTATCCAAAGCCTAATACAGAAATATACCACAAAACAAGTAGTTCCGTGAAGAACTATACAGCCTATTTTCATATATCCTACTTATGTTAATTGCCACTATCAACATACACAATTTCAGTTTGATTGCTGTAATAGATTCGTAGATATTGAGAACCGACTAAATATTTCGGATGGTCGCCATGTTGGATTTTATATATGTAGGTCATAGAGTTATGTACTGTTACATGCAGATTATTGTGAACGTGTAGTATTCAAACTTCAATCGCATAATTAGGACACAAGAAAAAACAAGGAGATTTAAAAAATTTTCACAGCTGCCATCTTGAGGTTATGGAAACAATTGAAATAAATTAGATGCCAGTGGATTAACATTCGGATAAAGATTTACTGTACCAAGTTTCACTGCACGCGGATGGTTAAATTGCGAGAAACGTCCATGTGAATATTTATAATTCGCGTCACCGCCATGTTGGATTTGTGATCACCAGGTTATTTAAAGTCCTATAGGTGAACTTAAGTTCATAGCCCCTATGAACATTAAAAAATTTAGTTTGATTGCTAAAATAGATTCGTAGATATTCAGTATCGTCTAAATATTTCGGATGGTCGCCATGTTGGATTGTTAAATGTATAGGCCATAGAGTCATGTACCATTAAAGGAAAATTATTGCGTAGGTTCATTATTCAAACTTTCACTTCGATCGCATGACTACATCACAAGAAATAAAAACTTAATTTTAAAATTCGCACTGCCGCCATCTTGAGGTTATGTAAACAATTGAACTAAATTAGATACCAGTGGATTACAATGTGTATAAATATTTCCTGTACCAGGTTTCAGTGCCCTTGGAACATTAAATCGCGAGAAAGGTCTATTTAAAACGTTCAAATTCGCTTGGCCGCCATGTTCGTTTTGTAGTTAACCGGTTTTTGAAAATCTTATAGATGGACTTCCAGTAGTGCCCTTTATCTCCGTACAAAATTTTAGGGAGATACCGCTAATAGTTTCAGAGATATAGAATGCCGGTGAAATATTTCGCACATCCGCCATCTTGTGATTATGTAAACAATTGAACGAAGTTAGATGTCGGTGCATTACAATGTATATAAACATATACTGTACCAAGTTTCATTGCGTTTGGTTGGTCAAATCGCGAGAAACGTCTATTTAAAAGTCGCAAATTCGCTTGGCCGCCATGTTGGTTTTGTAGTTACCAGGTTTTCAAAAGTCACATAAGTGAACTTATAGTAGTTCCCTCTATCACCATAGAAAATGTCAGGGTAATATCGATAACAGTTTCGGAGATATTGAATGCTGGTGAAATATTTCGCACTGCCACCATGTTGGATTGGTGAGTCTTAACAAAATTTGAAGGGCACGGTCGGGGTCGCCCGGAATAGTGCTATGAACTAACCGAGTTTCATTGAAATCGCTCCAGCCGTTTAGATTTTATTAGGGGGGGACACACACACGAATCACACACACACGCACACACACACGGGCAAAAGGTGATCTCATAAGCCTATTTTTTCAAAATTGAAAATAGGCTAAAAATCACAGACACAATGCGAATGCGAAGAATCCAATTTATGGGACACATAGAAAGAATAGACCCGAACAGACTGACACACAAAATACATTCTTTCTTAAAGAACAAGGCTACTAGACCGAATTGGTATAAATTTACAGAAAAAGACTTAAAGGAATTAGGATCACCAAACTACATGATTGGAAGGAAATCGGAAATCACTCAGACGCGATGTTTCGAGGAAGAAGAGAAGAAGACTACACAGTATCGATGGTCAGAGCAACGGAAACAGACCCACTCGTTGCGAATGAAGGAATACTGGGCCAACAGGAAGGCTAGAAAGTGTTGATTTCGCGTGGTCCTAAGCGACCCATTCGCGAAGAATAAAAAGAAAAAGAATGTCTAGTTACTCAAATGGGTGATTTCAACATAATCAACTAAAAAAGGAACACCGTAATAATACAACAAGAAACTTACATTGTCCTCCTTCTTGACTGTTCAGGTTTGATTCCTGACTCTGCCATAAAATGCAATTCTGGTCTGAGGGCTGGAACGGGGCACACTGCCTCGTGAGGAAGTACTGAGAAGAGATGGGTTGTATTCCCAGCTCAGGCACCCTGGAAGTGGTTTCCGTGTTTTCCCACTTTTACTCCAGACAAAATAATGCAGTGATGGTTCCTAGCTGAAGGCCAGGGCTACCTATTTCTCAATCCTCACCATAATTGAAACTTCACAACTACTGCAGACACCACAATAACTGAAGTTATCAGACAAATTCTCCCGTGAAATGCGTGTTCGAATGGGAAAACCGCCTAAGTGATTGGGAATTCCTTAACTGGGTACAACACGGCCTGAAGCAATGGCACCTTGAAGCCGACAGCATATAGGGGCTTGGATATCGTGGTCATTTAAACCCGTGTGTATGTTAATGGAATTTGTCTGATAACCTATGTTATTGCAGGGTCTGTAGTAGCGAGTGTATTTGTAATTCAAGGCAAGGATTCGGAAGGAGACGGCTGTGGTCTTAGGTTTGGGACCATCCCGGCATTTGCCTGGAATAGAAGTGGAGGAAACCACGGAAAACCAGTTCCAGGATGGCTGAGATAGGAATCTTTAACACACTTTGCTTAGTGTACACCATTCCAGTCCTCAAATCAGAATTAAATTTCTTGACAGAGCTGGGAATCGAACACGGAAGCCGCTACACCAGGAAGTGGTCGAAATGATAGAACTGGACAACTTGCAAAATATTGTACATCTTACTGTATATTAAGATAATATATCAAATACTATTTATTATAGTTTATTACGACCAATAGCACTGCTCAGTTGCATATTAAAACTTTTTGAACGAATCCTTCTAACCAGAATAGCACCGCTCATTGAGGCTGTTATCCCTCCTGAACAAGCTGGCTTCAGACACGGACGCAGCTGCACTGATCAAGTTCTTGCCCTAACTACACACATTGAAGCAGGTTTTCAAGGTAAACGGAAATCAACAGCTGTTTTCATCGACTTGACAGCTGCGTATGATACTGTTTGGCGACAAGGACTGATCTACAAACTATTGCAAGTTGTACCAAGCCGAGAAATTGTGGATCTAATATCTAGCATGCTTAGTGAAAGGCAATTTGAAGTGTTCCTAGGAAACACTAAAAGCCGCAAACGAAAACTAAATAACGGCCTACCACAGGGATCTGTTTTAGCCCCACTGCTATTCAATTTGTACATCCATGATTTACCAACTACAACATCAAGTAAGTTCATCTATGCTGATGATATCGCGCTGGAAGCTCAGAGCAATAACTTTGAAGATGGCGAACAAATCATTACGGAGGACCTGGAGAAGATGTCAACTTTCTTTAAAACCTGGAGATTTATCCCAAGCACAACAAAAACTGAAGTCTCTTGTTTCCATCTAGCGAATCGTGTCGCAAACTACAAACCTAGAGTCCTGTTCAATGGACAAGAGCTGAGGCACAATCCTTTCCCAAAATATCTCGGAGTCACTTTAGATAGAACCCTGAGCTACAAAGAGCACATCACCAAGCTCTCTCACAAAGTCGCCGCAAGAAACAACATACTGCATAAGCTCAGTGGTACCTCCTGGGGAGCCTCTGCTGACTGTCTACGTTTAACTGGCATCAGTCTTGTTTACTCAGCTGCTGAGTACTGTGCGCCTGTCTGGTTGGAAAGCGTACATGTGAAGAAGATAGACACGAAACTGAACGATACAATGCGTTGCATTACTGGTACCATCAAATCAACTCCATGTCACTGGTTACCCGTGCTGAGCCACATCCCTCCACCTCACTTAAGGCGGAAGCAAGCTCTACTGAGGGAGGCTAAGAAAATCTTTGCATCACCCTCTTTGCCACTGCATCAGGAATTCTGCCATCCGTCACAACAACGATTGCAATCCAGAAGACCGGCAAGTGTCACTGCAAGGCAACTCATCGCGGATGGATTTGACATAAAGGAAAGCTGGAAGCATGAGTGGTCAACAAAAACATTGGGAACAAGTGTCCACCATCTTGATCCCACAAAGAAGCCAAATGGTTTTGACCTACCAAGGAACCTCTGGTGCCGTATCAACAGGTTGAGGACTGGACATGGGTGTTGTAATTATTTCAGGTACAAGTGGGGCTGGATCAGTTCACCAATGTGTGAATGTAACTTAGAAGAACAGACGATTGAACACCTGGTCCTACGCTGTCCTCTTCATTCATACCCTGGAATTCCTGACGACTTGTTTGATCTCACACCTAGTCTAATCGAATGGTTGAAAAGGAAGGACTTTAAAGTTTAATTTTGTCTTATTTGTATTCTGTATTGTATCACCATACGATTAAATAAATAACGACCGAGTCAGGGAATGGAATGAATGAAGTCCCTATCTAGCGGCGAGGATATGAACTGTGCCAGCTGCCGAAGCCTGTCGCACTCCCCTGGGGAAATGAATAAATGAATGACAGATAAAATTAAATGACAGTGGAGAGTGTTGCTGGAATGTAATTTGTGACAGGGAAAACCGGAATACCCGGAGAAAAACCTGTCTGCCTCCGCTTTGTACAGCACAAAACTCACCCACTGGGATTTGAACCACGGACCCAGCGGTGAGAGACCGGCGTGCTGTTGCCTAAGCCACGGAGGCTATGTATAATTATATCATGCAGTATTATATTATTGAATCTAATAATGATTTAGTAAATATTTTTGAATTATTGTATAAACTTATCCCAGTTATTTGGGTTTGCCAATATGGCTCATTTTGGTTTGGGACAAGAATTTTACATGCCTGAAGTCGCACTGCTGTCACCGGGATTCGAATTTTAGCCGTCCGTCTGAAAGTGACAGTTGACCGCCAACAGCGGCACGAGAAGGTCGTGCATTAGTACGAGTGCTCACGTGTTGCATTCATTTTGGTTGTAATCTTTTCATTGCCTAGTTTGTTGTAGCAGTGAGTTGACTATTTTCTACTTTAGTACAATTATCGTATGACGAAATGGCACCAAATATTTGGAGGAAAAATACTGTGAAATACGTGTTCGAACGGGGAAATCGCCCAAGTGTTCGGGAAGACCATAACTGCGTGCAACACGGTTTGAAGCTGACAGCAGATCAAATTGAAATGCTTCAGATGGCCAACCAGGGAAACACTGTATAAATTAAGGTAATATTTCAAATACTGTTAAATAGTTAGTTATTGCTGTCTTAAGGGGCGGAACAGCGAGATCGTCTTTCCCTTTTAAAATAGTATTTGATCGGCTTTTAAATGTTTTTCATGAACAACAAAAAATTACCTTAATCGATGGCAGGATAGCAAAACCATTAAAGTAATTTTTCAAAGTTCTCAGCTTTCAAGTTTGGCATTTACCTCAGATTCTGGAAAGAATAACTCACCTTACCTCGTTATCTAGCAGTGTTTGGGGGTAAACTTGTGATTCTAGATCAGAGATATATTTAGGTACTCTTGACAGTTTCTCATTAGGATTAGGTTAGACATGGATTTGAGAGAGAAGTGATCGTTGGTCACCGGGAAAGTCGGGGTAGAAACACTTTGAATTTTGTCACTAACCAATTCATCAACGAGTCGTAAATTTCTAGAGATAAAATTGACCCAAAAAGATTCCCTTAGACACGTACAGTACGTATCATGGTATATACTTGAACCCACATGCCCAAGTGTCAGTAGCTGATAGCCCCTGGAAACTGTGCGTATCATGTTTGTGCCCCCAGAAATCCCCATTGAAGTGTCCGTTTAATTAATACGGTAAAGTTAGGGAACATCGTAATGAAAAATGGTCCCAACAGTATCCATTCCGTAAAGAATGGATGCTGTTCCATCGTTTGTAACTATTGAAGGTTATCGGGTGCAAATGGTATATGACGGTCAAATAAGAGCATGTCTAGCTTCGACCCGACAGCCCGTTGCGTAGCCTAGGTCTCGCGTTAGGGTGTATCTTGCGGCAGGATCCCCAGCTGACTGTTAACACCGATCATAATGATAGCGAGGTCGTAGCGGCCGGTACTAGTCAAACAACACAAGCCTGGGCAGTACAACCGTTTTACACGAAACCAACTCGCTCACTTCCAGTCCAGAATTATTTATGTATTTATTTAGCGTATGGCTTTTAGTGCCGGGAGTGTCTGAGGACATGTTCGGCTCGCCAGAGGCTGTAGCTGCTTCAAGCGGACACCCATGGGGTGAGCTACAAGTTGCGTTGAATTTCAAGTAGTTCCAACTTTCGCTACCAGATGTCACTGACACCTAGTGGTGAACGTCGGAACTATGATAGAGCCTTTCAACGAAATCTAACCTAGAAATTTAGCATCAAACAAGTTTAGTTAATGGAATGATCTTTTACATGCCATACATCTATGACATGGGACCGCCGGCTTTACTTCCCTTCAGAAAGAAGGCATACTGAAGGATTTTGTCGCTCTTAAAAAATCCGACGACTTCGGCCAGGTTTGAACCCACTATCTTGGGCACAGCAGTTCAGCTACCAACTACGCCACTTCGCAGATAGTGAAGAATTGGTAACACTGCATGAGACATCATCGTAGGCCTACGATAAACTTTTCTAAAGTAATTAGCCAAGATACCTTTACAATATTATGAAAAGTTCATCTGGAAATTATGTATTGTAGTAATGGATGTTTACTCCTCCGCTGACCATAACCCACCCTCCATCCCCTTTTCAGATCACGACTTATACAGGCTGTCAAAAAAAGTCCTGCACCAAACTTAAATCCCGCATGCGGGTGGGGACAGGGAGTAATTTGAGATAGAGAACCCATGTGCAGAACTCAACCGTTACGCCCCTATGAGGGATTTTAATTATGAGTACATTTGGCAACGTCGCGTGCTACCCACGGCAGAGGACCGATTACCGCTCACAAGTCAATCTAGATATCAGCCCACCTCGTGATTCAGTGCCAAGCCGTTAGAATCTCACACTGAGGTGACCGGGTTCGAATCCCCCGTCCGACAATGCAGATTTTTTTCTTCGAGTCGTTTGTATTTGCAACAATTAATTACTACATAGGGCTAGATTAGATCCTTTTTGTTTCTAATTTCGTTTTAAAAGGAGCTACATTAAACGCCGCAATTTTGCGTTTTAAAAGAAAAACAAATTGGTTCTGATCGTTGCCGATTTATTTCTTCGCGGTAGGATTTTGTTTGGACACAAATGATCTCTTTGTTTTTGTCGTAATTGCTGTATGATTGTTTCGCAATGATATGTTTAAGATCGCAATTTGAGGTAAAGGCCATAGGCGGTTACTTTACAAGCAAAAGATTGCAAGTTTAAAAAAGGTACAGTGAAGATACAGAGACAGGTTCAGCGATCGTTGGAACTGAGGACATTTAATTAAGATTCTTAAAACGTTCTTGAAACATCTACCTGAAAACATCATGCTTACGGTAATTAAGTTGATCCATCATCAAATTACTCGGAGGGAAAAAAATCAAGTTGGGTTGGAAGAAGGATTCGAACCCCCAGCGTGGAGTCACCTACACCTGAGGGTCGAGCGCTTTACTACTGAGCCACGAAGTGGGAATGGAGCTAGGTAGACTTGTGAGTGATAATCGGTCCTCTGCAGTGGATAGCACGCGACGTTGCCAGATGTACTCAATTAAAATCGCTCATAGAGGCGTTACGGTTGCGTTGCGGACATGGGTTCCCTATCTCAAATTACTCCCTACCCCCATCCCCATGCGGAGTTTAAGTTTGGTGCAGGACTTTTTTTACAGCCTGTATAGTAAAATTCCATCTGTGTCCACCAATATGCGAGTGAGTTATCGTCAAATACAGTATTGCCAACCCCGGGTTTGTGGTACTACTCTAAAATTTGTTAAATCCAGACCAATGGTATTTGCCTAGACCAATAATGTTTGTCTATACCAGGTCTGCCCAGGGAGAATGCCACGGTCACAGTCGCCTGCGACGCAAGTGCCACAGCCTTTCCTTAGTGAATCGGGGGTTGTGTGGAGAAGGTGGGGGTCGAGGCAAGGCTGCAAGCGAGGAATCAATCAATCAATATTTATTGTCATTTAACAACTTATCGTTGTATTAGACTACGTCACATTGTTAAAAATACATTTTCAATTTACAATAAAATCACAAAGTTATGTATAATATATTACAACTATTATTACCAGCTTACTGAATTCTATAAAATAAAATAAGAATAAAATAACACGAATGCAGTAAGAAGAAGTTGATCTTCTATAGTCCATCTGGGTAGAGTGTAATTTTCTCTTGAAATTCGACCAAAGTGTTAATGAGCCATCGCTTAATGGAAGCTTTGAAAATGTTTATAGACTCCTGCTGTAGTTGTGTTGGTAGTTTGTTGAAGATTTTAATTCCATAGTATTTGTAGTGGTCTTATGTTTTCTTTAACCTGACATGAGGTGTATATAACTGGTTTCTTATTCTTGTGGTGTGTGAATGCACATCCCTTCGATTTTTATATACACTGAGATTTTCTTTAATATACACTAAGCTATGGAATATGTATATTGATGTAAGAGTCATAATTCAAAGTTCTTGGAAGTGATTTCTGCAGGATTCTGTACTAGACTTGCCTTGTAGACATCTTATTGCCTCCTTCTGCCATCTGAAAAAATCTTGTGCCCCTGTTGAGTTTTCCCACAATATTATACCATAAGTTAAATGTGAATGGAAAAATGCATAGTATGCGAGAATCATCTGTTTAGCACTAACTGATTGTTTGAGTCTTCGCAATAAAAATAAGACTCGTGCTAATTTTGTACATAATTTTTGTGTGTGAATGTCCCAGTTTAATTTAGAGTCTCAATGGATTCCCAACAACTTAACAGAGCTGCATTGATGACTACTTGAGGCCAATTTGACTAAGTGAAAATAGATTTCTTCTGTTTAGTTACTGTTTAAAAATAGTTTGTTTACCTTTAGCCAAGAAGTTGATTCACCTAATAATTTGTTTCTTTTCTCTTCAAGGCAAGTTAGGTCTCTATCACTTGTTATTACAGTAATGTCATCAGCATACAGCATTGACTTGGCATTTATATTACTAACAATGTCGTTTATATAGACCAGGAAGAAAAAGGCTCCAATGACTGAACCTTGGGCTACACCTGTATTTACAATGAGCGGAGCAGATTTTTGGTTGTCTATTACAACTATTTGCCTTCTCTTGTGGAGATAGGAGGTAATTAATGATAATTCACAATCTTTGACTCCATAATAGTGAAGTTTTTGTATTATTATATCATGATCCACAGAATCGAAAGCTTTACTTAGGTCTAAGAGTGTGACAGATGTAATAAGTTGAGATTCAAATCCAGCAATCACTTCATCAACAAAAGCTTCAACAGCTTGAACCGTTGACTTACCAGTTCTGAAACCAAATTGGGTACGATTAAGCAACTTTTGCTCCTCAAAGAATGCTGATAATTGTTCTTTCATACACTGTTCTATTATTTTGGATATAATTGGGACAATTGAGATTGGCCTATAGTTACTGGGGTCCATCATATCTCCTTTTTATGGACTGGAATTGTGATGGTGATTTTCAGACACTCTGGAAAACTCCAGTAGTAAATATCCAGTTTGTTAGATAAGTTAAAGGTGTCTATTATTTGTTTTAGAATAAAATTCGACATTCCATAATAATACTCACATTTTGAATTGTTTAGTTCTGAAACTATTTTTAGAACCTTTTCATAGGTTATTTGTCTCCATCTGAAGGATGGTGTGGGATTTTCATCTACCTTATGGTTTTCCAATTTCTCCATAAACTTTGTATGATGATTTTCGTATTCCAAACTTTTGACCATATTTTCAACAGAATTTATAAAATATTCATTTAACACATTTGGCGTTATTGGTGTAGAGTCCTTACTTTTATTTTTACCCAGTTCCTTGTTTATGATTAACCAAGCAGCTTTACATTTATTCTTTGCATTATTAATGAACTCATCATTCGCTCTCTTTTTTGCTGCTTTAATTTCCCACCGATATAATTTTTTAATGTAATTATAGTTTTCTATATCCTGTGGGTCTGGGTCTCCTTTCTTTGCTTTAGTGGAATACATGGTCTTTAGCTTCCTAATAACATCAAGGTAAGGCGTATACCATTTGGTATTATTTTTACTTTGTTTTTGATCTGGACTGTTAATTATTTCTTTTTAATTGGGCAGCATTTATTTAAGGAAGTATGTATTATATTCATAAACTTATCAGCTGCTTCAGAAACATTGTTATAGCTCACAATTATGTTTTCCAAATTCCTGCTGGTCAACTCGTGCCTTAATCTGAGAAAGTTATTGTCGCTCAACATCCTAATATACTTGACTTGCCTATTTTCTGGGAAGTGTCCTGTATCAATTTGAAATGTTAGCCAGAGGCCACTATGGTCAGACGAGAGTTTTGTAACACCAAAATTATAACCATTTGTAGGCACATTAGTAATAATGTTATCTAAACAAGACTTCTTTCTAGTTGGTTGGTTATTGATCAGATAAAAATCAAAAGATTTTAAAATGTTACAGAATTGTTTCTTTGCCAGTGATTCAATTAATACATTTATGTTAATATCCCCTAAACAATATATTTTATACTTTGGAATTTTGCTAAGTAATAAGCAAAACTTTCCCATATGTTTATGAAGGCCTGGACATCCGAATCAGGTGTACGATATATGGAAATAATAATAAATTTAGCTCCTGTAAACTTTACACCGACTACTTCAAAGAGCTGTTCTATTCAGAAATCATTTAAATCCATTATTATACTGTCCATGTGTGTAGTTACTTTCTTGAATATAGCAACACCCCCGTTTGATTTATTTTTTGTACAAAAGCTAGTCATTACCTCATACCCTGATGGAATATAAAGACTAACCTCTTCCTTCACAAGCCAATGTTCATTTACACACAAGATATTTATTGAAAGGGAATTGAGTAAGATTTCTAGTTCACCTAACTTATTTCTTATAGATTGTAAATTGATGTGAAATATATTAAGCTCTTTCAAAACTTGTGAAGATAGCTCATCAGATTTCTTTTCAGTGATATTTACATCTTTAGTAAGTTCATTCAAATGTACTAATTTGTCTGTAACATTATTTTCAAGTCGGATCTTTGTACAAGGTTTCTGGTTTAAGGATCCGAGTTTCCTAGCACGTTTCCCTGCAAAGGCCAGGTAAGAGGTATAGCTTTTCTCAATTATGAGACATCGCTAATCTCCCTCCTGATAATGCAAGCAATTTCCCTTCCTAGTGCTTCTTTCCCTTTGTGGTGAAGGTGCAAGCCATGCTCAGTAAACATTTCTCTGCTAAATTTGGAAATATCAATAACTTTACAATTTTTTAAATGTTTACATAAGCTATGAATTTGAGCATTAGTTTCACTTACAGCCATATCAACACAAGATTCCATCATAAGATCATGTCTATAAGGTACATTACCAACAATTACTCGTGAATTATTCATTATTGAGAGCTTACCTTTTAAATTCCTGACTAATTTGTTACCTTCATTAGCAGCAACATCGTTGGTCCCTGCCACAATTACTACATAATTGTCCTTTTCCATTAGAGGATTGCAATTGGCAAGAACATCCACAGTTTTTGCACCAGGTTTTACTGATCCACACACTTGTATACAAGGATTATCGAGATTAGTCTTGATTTCTTCTGCCAAGCCCCTACCCTGGCTGTCTGCATACACGTTGACTGCTTGCCGTGAGGAAGTTGAATTATTAGTTATCTTCTGTGGGCTCCTAGCACTGTGTTTGGTTTTACTATTGGATGATTCCGGTGAAAACGTGTCATTTGAAACATGTTCAAGCACTTGAAATTTATTGGAGCACTTCACTGTTGCCCTTGTGTGTTTCACAACATACTCGTTTCGTCCCATTTGATTTGCATTAGGCCAAAAAATGCGACCTGTAACCTTTGTCCAATTCTGTATTTCTTTCTTGTCTTCTTCTAACGCTGCAATTCTTTCTTTTAAAGATTCATTTTCATCTCTCAAGGCCATTAAGTCTTCTTGAAGTACACCTAAATTTTAACTACGGAATCATAATTGTTTTGTTGTTGTTGTTGTTTAGTCTCCATGCTATTGCCGCTTTGTTTACATGCAATGCAGATCCACTCACTTTCATGCTCGTTAAAATTGGACTTGATATTGATATTTCCACAGCGAAAATGGAACCATTCATCACAAATTGTACATAGAAACTGTTTTTCACTACTCTATTACATTTAACACACTTTTCGTCACTGATTTTGAGATTTATCGGAGATAACTCAGACTCGGTACTAACAGCCGCCGCCATGTTGTATCAGTGGAAAGAAGATGTTGCGGTAGAGGAAGCAGCGAGCTGGCGGAACGACGGGCAACGTTGTGCGTGGCGTTGAATGGGACATTAGAAACCAATAATCAGCTGCTATAACAAATCCTTTGAATCATACTGCCTGCTTTTTATATTTTATTCTTCAATAAAGTGTGACATATCAAACTAATTCACTTGCCGTCCGCTGGCGCTGGGAATACTAAATAATTAAATTGCCAGGAAGGGTTGCTTCCACCAACCACCTCTGATGTTAAATGCCTTTTTGCCATTCGCAACTTTTCTACGACTGATGTACCGTTCTATTTCAGAAGAGGATATCGGAATCTCCTACTTGCAGCGTGTTTAGGGCAGGAGTATGGAGGCGGGGGGGGGGGAGGCATGTCCGTCTCCTCCTCTCTAGCAAGAGAAGGTAGAGAGAGGAGAAGCTGGCGGGAGGGGCGGTGGAGCGGGGAAGAGTGGAGCTTAGTCTATCACGGAGCGAGTCTCGTGGCAAGCCGTGGCGCCACAGCCACCAGTGGCATGGCTGGACAGGCCTGGTCTAGACCAATAATTGTTAGGTAGCGCGGCCCTGGGGGCCACGTTAGCCATAGGCTATATACTATCCTGGTTTTTGCCACGCACCAATAATCTTTAATTAGTGTGGTGTATTTTTTATCCCACATGTTTGCAACAGTATGTGCGCCTTGTTGACAGTTGAACGAGACCTTATTCGTTGTCGGAACATGGCTGCCGTTGTTAAAAGAGCAATAAATAAAAACACATACAGTATTACCTAATTTAGCACATATTTCAGGTGCAGTACTGACCAAGGTTATGCATTGTTATCCATTGCTTTGCACACATACAGTAGGAATGTTAGCACGAGGCGACGAGTGGGTGAGAGATTTGACGAGCCCTTCATCCAGGAACGCCACCAACAGAAAGGAGGTTCAGTCATGTTTTAGGGTAGGATCATGTTTGGTCAACGTAAGCCTCTAATTCAGGGCCATCCAGTCATTGAGCTCCAAGAGCTCAGCCGCGCTCGGGGAGCACTGGGCAGTCAGACTAGCGCTTCTTCCCCTACCACCACTACACTGTGGCAGCAGATACGTACTGTACGTACAGTCGTGCGGCCGACGGCTCCTATGGGATTGTTGACATATTAATAGGGCTATTTTTCCATAACAAACATACCACATATACAAATCGAATGGTACTCCGATGTATGGAATGTGCAGGAAACGAACCCAAGTGTTAAGTAAATAATATTGTGATTTATTCCAAACTGAAATGTGAACATATTACTGAGGAAAATTCAACAACAAATTGTGTTCTTTTTAACACATTACATCTCTGTTGCACACTAAACATTTGGCATGCCTTTTATAAGCTGTACATAAACATGAAATTTCCTATTCTGCTTTAAAGGCTGCTGCTTCACCACTCCCTTTTTTGTATGAAGTTCAGTCATGACCACTGCGAAACAGATTTACTTACACGCTGTCAACAAAGCACATTGGACTAGACTAGCGACTGATGGATCGGCTGCACACTTCATCGCGCTCAGCCAGCCAAGCTCCTCCCACCACTTCTGAAACTACTTACCAACAAAGCGCTCGGAGCACTGGCTTAGAGCGCGGCCGGAGCGCTGTTTGGTAGTGGAAGTTGGAATTACCTGAAATTGAACGAAACTTGTAGAACACCCTACGGGTGTCCGCTTGAAGCAGCTACAGCCTCTGGCGAGCCAAACATGTCCTCGGACACTCCCGGAACTAAAAGCCATACGATATATAAATAAAATAAAACATGCACATAGAAAAATAAACAAGTCACTAAATCGTAATAACTTATGTAAAACGTTTTATGGGCACTGTAAAATAGACCCAGTTTAAATCTCACAGTCACAAGCACATTTTCTTGATAGCTGTCAAGTAGTTCCTGTAGTCTTCAGTGATCACCACAATGAATAATTTACTCTTAAAGCGCAACGGGCAGGCATATGTTTTATTGACAGGGAAACATGGAAAATGAGCAAAAATATTTCCAAAATGAATTACCAACACTTCGTTGCAGCAATGTACTAAGTCAAAAGATCTATAAAATAATAATATTGTGGAATACATCAATGAAATCATCACCATTGGGAGGCGGGAAACAGGCACGGACAAGTAGCTGATGACAGCTATCCTGTGGTAATGAATATTCCCGAACGGGAATATGATGTTATTTCCGTTTGAGCAGATACATTATCAATTAATATGATAAAATTGGTCCGGTCAACTCAAAAATAAAATGCCAGCGTTTCGCCCCAGTGTGCCGTTGGGCTCGTAAGTTGCTACAGACACACCTCATCATATTCCCATTGGGGAATATTCATAACCTATTTGGATTGCCAAGGTAAGGTTTTTGGTTTTATTAAAGGGAGCTTGACTTCCGTAGCACATTGGCATCGCTCGTGACGTCAATACTAGTTGTGTTTTGTGTCTTGCGATGGCCTTCTCAGTATGTGCTAGCCACGCGTATTGGTGAGGTGTGTCTGTACCAACTGACGAGCCCAACGGCACACTGGGGCGAAACGCTGGCATTTTATGTTTGAGTTGACCGGACCAATTTTATCATATTAATTGATAAGCTATCCTGTGTGCAACATGACCGAGAATCCCATCCACCGTGTGGGAGTACGACCGTCGTGTGCAGATGGACGAACATCTACACATGGCAGGGAGGTCGAGATCTTGAACTTTCAAGTCAGAGATAACCAGGTTGAGGCGAAAAAAATAGCTTATGGCTAACAGCTGGAGCCATCCAATGCAACCTTAATGACTATCGACCACCCCATGTGACCATCCTGACTGGTTTCCAGGATCACCTGAGGAAAGAACACTGGAAGCAATGGAAATGTTCCAACACCGCTTTCGAAATTATTTGTACTAGCATTACCCGTCCCGGCTTCGCCCGCGAATATTCTAGTTGTAAAGAGTACACTTAGCAAAATCCCAATCATGAATGCTATGACTGATAATTATCCTTGGTATGAATAATCAGACTATCAATTCAACTACTGGTACAGTGGTAAGGGTTTTGCCATTCCTTCATAGGTATATCAGAGCGAAGTTAGTTTTCTGGGAATATCACAGACACTGTTAATTTAAGGGCCTTTAAATGTGGTTTTCGGGGACCCTTTATAGTCGGGTGAAAAAGACCTTTCGTACCACACTCACACGTGAAAATTGCGTGAAAAAAATCTAGAGTGTCTTTTACCCCCTTAAGCGCATTATACGGTATGTATTGATGAATTTTACAGCTTAATTTGGTTCAGTGATAACCTTATAACCGTCTGGAAACTTTCACAGTAATGTAATAATTGGAATTGCATTGCGTCTTACAGAAATAGATGGACCTGTGAGATTCTGTTACCGTGGTTACCGTGTTGCATTCTTTCATTATTTCATTGTAAATATACATGTTTTAAGGTATTTATTTAATTGTGAGCCATATAAAGAGTAAGTGAGTGCGTTTCGCTTATGCGTTGGGTTATGCCGAACATGTAGGTACGCCATATGTGTAGGTTGGTGTTAATGGGACCTTATTTTCGGTACAAAACTGGAATGGGACCTTAGCAGAATAATATAGGGAGGATTAAGTTCTAAAAATAAATAGTGATCATTAGGCCAGTTACCAACACGGCAGATTTTTTCCGGGCGGATAAATTAACGTCGCTGCCGTTCCAACAGTAGCCCATTGAAGTACTTTTGAGCTTACACATTAGACCAGTCATGGGAAAAGTACGGTCCGCGACATGGTTTCGCATTACACAATTACACATAGGTCATATTTCCTGTTCTGTGTACTTAGAGGTGAAAAACTATTTCAATCTCAATGTGTTTATGCATTTTGTGTAATATCTTTTTGTGCTAAAAATCTCTACGAAGAATTTGAATGAAGATCTCAGGACTTCAAAGTTATTGAACAGGACTTGGACTTGTTGACTGTGAAACAGTAAAATCAGAGTTGCAGCTACAACTGAATGAGTTACAATGTAACAACGAATTAAAGCAAATATTCCTCAACGTTTCGAAAATTAAGTTCTACAAGGCCCTACCAAAATCAAGCTTCCCAAACTTGAAATCTGATGTACAGAAGGTAACTGCCTTGTTCGCATCTTCCTATATCTGTGAACAGGTGTTTTGCACAATGAAGCTTCACAAAAATAGCGACAGAAATAGATTGACAGACCACCGAAATAAATCAGTAACTTCTATGGACATCAAATTGGCAGGTGAAAAGCTAAAGGAAGTAGGAGAATTCTGTTACGTAGGAAGCAACGTAACCAGTGATGGACGAAGCAAAGAGGATATAAAAAGTAGGTTAGCTCAGGCAAGGAAAGCATTTCTACAGAAAAGGATTCTGTTGACATCGAATATAGATTTAGGTATTAGGATGTCATTTTTGAAGGCCTTTGTCTGGAGCGTGGCCCTCTATAGAAGTGAAACTTGGACTATTGGTGCAGCAAAAAAGAGGAGAATTGAAGCGTTTGAAATGTGGTGTTACAGGAGAATGATGAAGATCAGAATGGTATATAGGGTTACAAACGAAGAGGTATTAAGACCAGTGGGAGAGGAGAGATGTTTCTGGCGACTGCTAATGAAGAGAAGAGATAGGTTGGTAGGACACATACTAAGACATCCAGGAATAGCAAGCTTAGTTATGGAAGGAAGGGTTGAGGACAAGAACTGTAGGGGTAGACCAAGGTTAGAATATGTTAAACAGATTGCCTCGGATGTAGGGTGTGGTAGCTAAGTAGAGATGAAACGATTAGCTCAGGACAAGGAGGCATGGAGCGCTGAATCAAACCAGTCAAAAGACTGAAGACTCAAACAACAACAACAACAACAACAACAACACGATTTAGCTGCGCTACTAAGAACCAGCTCATCCCATTTTAAACCAGATTATGAAATTTTTTTAGAAGCACAGCCACAGTTTCACTTTTCACATACTACTCCTTCCTCTTCTAACAAATAATGGAGGTGTGTTCCTGTTTCCTAAGTTTTCTACCATTTGTAGCCTAGGCTATAAGTTTTGATTGATATAAAATTCAGAAATAAAAAGTTGATTAACATGTGTTGTTCTCTTTCCGTCCCGTCTATATTATTTTGTATTGCATATTGACCTGCCCCTAAACATTTTGCCCATCTCTGCATTAGACGGAAAAAATACCGTTCGGTCATTTTGCCGTTGGCGGCAGTGTTGCCAATTTGGTGTTTTTAGCACCAGATATGGTGTTTCTGAAGTTCATCTGGTGACAGAAATTTTCATATAGCGCCATAGCGAAATACTGGTGTTATTTCATTTAAGCCTGTGCCAAATCTGGTGCTTAACGGATTTTTTCATGAAATTGTCTCCTATGACTAATAAGTAAATCCTGAAAGCCATGTAATAATTTTAATAAAGATAATCAATAAAGATAGGCAAAATTCCGACTTACACGTGTCAAGGTCAACACTCCAGCAGGGGAAGTCCCTGAAATTCTCATTCTCGTCCATAATTGCTAAGTAAGCGAAATATGCAGGGGTCAGTGCAAGTGCACTTGTACAAATAATCTGCCTATCCTCTATTTTCTTCCCAGCTGCCAAGGGATTTCTCAGTTACATGCGAAGGCTCCAACGCAACCACAGTTAGTATTGTAAATCTATCTCAAACCCATGGTCACTGTTTGTTCGTTGCCTAGTAGGCTAGTAGGCTGTAGGATATATTGGCCAAAATTGGAAGTATGCAGAGATACAGCAGAACTACACCTTCCTGCTCTAAAGATGTAATACCGGTAGCAGGCTCCGAAGGTGAAGAAGAAGATTTTTAATGAAAAAATGTAAATTAAAGGAAAATCCGTTTATATATTTATATTTTTTTTGTGTTTTTCTAGTGTTTTGAATCATAGAGTCCAGCTGGTGCCTTTCCGGTGTTTTAAAGCGCAGGGTTTAGTTCTTTCCCATTTCAAGATTTGGCAACACTGATTGGCGGTAGCTATGCAGCCGATGGGTGCCACTGGAGTCGACGGAAGTTTTACCGCCATCATGTACTAGTGGCGTACGTGACCTGCCTCAACTCTTCAAATAACGTGTAGAAAGTGCTAACCTCATCTCTCCTTTCATTAATTGGATGAACCCAAATCAGTCGATTTTTTCTTCTCCTTTTCATTCGACGACGACGGAATAACAATAACGCTAGAAGCTGCTCTCTGTTCTTTTCAAACTACACAAGCAATCAATAATTATTTGAACATCTTAGGAAGTGAGTTGGTTTCAGAACCTACATTGCAATTACTTGTACGACGGCGGTGGAAAATTTTCCTCCAAGCGGCGACGGTTAAATCTCCAACCAAAAAAATCCCCTCGGAAAAATACGCTATGTGTGTAACCGGCCTAATTAAGTTAGTAGTAGTATTATTATTAGCACCAGTGTTAGCTACGCTTGCTAACGCGCAGCGTTAGGCCATGGGACGAAGCTATCAACGGATTTGGTAGGCGTCGATTTGAGACCCACCGTCTCTCCTCCTTGAAATGGTTTTCCGTTGTTTCCCCTTTTTCAACTCCAGGCAAATGCTGGGATGGTACCATCTGACAGGCCACGGTCGCTTCCTTCCTCATTCTTGCCCAGTTACATTCATTTCATCTCTAACTCCCCTTATGAGGTTGGCGTCAGGAAGGGCATCCAGCCGTAAAAAACACCCGCCACAATAGTCTTTCATCACATCTCTTCCCCACCCTTGTCAAAAACGGGAATAATAAGAGGTAGACATACCTTATTTATTTATTTATTTATTTTATTTCACACGTTACAGACCTATTAGATCACGCGAAGCAATCATGACTACTTGTTCTTCCTGTATTTCCAGTACACTTTCATTCGTGCACCAAAGGCCCTCTTCCTTTCTTTGGTCCACTTTGGTCTTTGGGCTGTAGGTGCAGCTCTCTCTGACATCACTTCCCACTTGTATACTTTGTTTCGAAAGACGCTTTTGTCTATGACGTCTTCTGGGTCGGCCTGAGCTTTTTCCAGATCAATTTTGACTTGCATCATCCAGGGTGTAGTAGTCTTGAGCCGCTGTATGTATCTAAGATTTTTTTTGGTGAGTCTGGTTTGTGGGAGTCTGCCGTTGTGGTCGTAAAATTTTAGTCGTCTCTTTCTGATGTCTGCTACGAGGTTGGACAATTTCTCTGTGGTATCTCTGGAGTGAAGCCTGTATCCTTCATCTGTGTGCTTTGGTCCAATAATTTTCCTTATATTTTTTCTTTTCTCTGGGAGGATTTTTCCCAAGTCACCCTTAGTGTGTGACGTCAATGTCTCACTGCATTATTATTATTATTATTATTATTATTATTATTATTATTATTATTATTATCATCATTCCAGTCGTCTAGGGACCACGAGTTAATTTCAATGCTTTGTCCTTTGCTGTTCCTTCTTCTTCCTCCAGTATTCCTTCATCTCACTATGTTTCTTCTTCCTTTTCTCGGAACATTTCGAGCCGGTTTTCTTTCCCTTCCTCTGTTGGAATCCTTCCATTTTTAGCTCTTTTGCCTAAAAATCTCTCTCTGTGGTGTCTCTTCTTCTCTGATATTGATATTGTTGTTTTACATTTTCGCCGGGTGCAAGCTTTGTAATTTGACACCCAGATGGTAGCTTGCATGTCGAATTTCGTTGTTCCTTGAATCACTATGAAAGTCAAGGGGGTTAGATATCTAAGTATTTTCAATCTAAATTGCATTTTGTAAGTATTGTCAATCCACATGAGTCGTTTGAATCTACCGTGCATTTTGTAAGCATTTTCAACTTCAATTGAATTTTGTAAGTATTTTGAATTTCAATTGCACTTTGTGACTAATTTGGATTGGTACTGGGATATTTCACTCTGAATTGCATCGTGTATTTTCAATTTCAATTGCATTTTGTAAGTATTTTGAATCTCAATTGCATTTTGTACGTAATTTCGATCTCATTTGATTTTGTAAGTATTTTGAATTTCAGTTGCATTTTGTAAGTATTTCGACGCTACATTGCATTTTGTACGTATTTTGAACCTAGCCTTCATTTTGTTTTTTTTCAATCTATTCCTTTTGTGAATCTTTTCATTCTAAATTCCCTTTTGTAAGAACATATTGTGAGTTGTTTCAATCTGAGTTCCTTTTTGTAAGTATTTTCCGTCTCACTTAATTTTTGTTCTGATTTCCGTTTCACTATCATTTTCGCTATCACCCAGATCATTAGGGGCCGATAACCTCGATGTTAGGCCCCTTAAAACAACAATTATCATCATCATCATCATCATTGAGCATCTATGGGCTAAGAGTTAACTATGTTGTTTAGCTCTGTCCCTCTACCTTCTTTGATGACCTGCCAGTATTTCTTGAGCCCATATCTTTAATCCCTTCTTCCGGTCTTCTGAAAGATGTCCCCTTCGTCTTTTGGGTTCTTCCCTACCTTAAAATTCCGGTAGTTTTTTTAATCATTTGTCTAAATCTATTCCTGTTCAGAATTTCGTCCTCCAAAATGTCGATATCAGTGAGATCTTTATTACCTTCTTACATTATTATTTAATTATTATTATTGTTTTTATAAGTATGAAATATTAGTGTTTGTTTCCGTAAATGTTTATTTTGAATATAACATTAGGAAGGAAAATTAGGTATAAAATGGGATGTGTTTGATGTGTCAATTAAGGTGCAAAAAGTGCTATTCTACTGCACAAACGTGATTCCTTTTAGTTTTAGTTTTTATAATTTTATTTTTACTTTGTCCTATTTGAACTATACGATCTTTCTAAATAATATCAAATTTAATTTTCTTTCACAGCGGGATAATTGTGTTCCTAGAGACAAATAACATCCGTGCTGCGCGCAAATAAACAAAAATCCCTCTAGGCACACCGGGCAAAGAAAAATGTTTGAAATTCACTAAATTTGCCAATATTGTTGTATATTTACAAAAGTACTACCTTTTCAGTATACGAAAAGCCCCATCTTTTTATAGTTCTGAAAACATTTTGTTCATCACTTGTCTTAAGGATGAGTTATCTCAAAAATTGTTTCAGAGAAAGGTTTGGTAATATTTACAGGACAGTTGACAATTTTAAACGGTGAATATGACAGTCTATGTGTTGATCTTGTTAAGAAACTTAAAAAAATCTTTTTACAATCGTCAAATATATTTAAAAATGGACATAAAATGCTTAAGAATTCGACTATGTGCAGAAGTTCAGGTCATAGGCCTTCGTCGCTGAAATACCAATTCAAACACAGGACCTGTAACAGCAAAAAAGGGGGGTTTCCATTTTTCTAATAATTTTTTTCGCGTTACAGGTTGTTGAACCAAAATGACAAAGTTTTAAGCAAGTAACTTCCGTTCACCCGTAGCCACAATTTTTCACACACGATTTTTACAAGATACTTGTACAATGGGGTAAGTTTATGCCCAAATTTTTTAAATCTGTTTCAGTTTCCTAATAAAATTTAGATTATCAGGACTCCCCCCAAACCCCCCTTTCTTTTACTGTTACAGGTCCTGTGTTTGAATTGGGATTTCAACGACGAAGGCCTATGACCTGAACTTCTGCACATAGTCGAATTATTTAAGCATTTTATCTCCATTATTAAACAACTTTGACGATTGTAAAAAGATTTTTTTTAAGTTTTTGATGTGTAACATCTTTCCGCTCGGTTGCTGGATAGTTTTGTGGGAGTGATTTTGAAAATTGGGGACGGAAGTGGATCGGAACGATCGAGCTGGCAGTGGTGGACCAAACGGAAGTAGCCTATGCACTGCCCGCTCGATCGATCAAACGGAAGTGTACTACCTGGCAGTGGTGGAAAACGGAAGTATGCACTGCCCGCTCGATCGATCAAACGGAAGTGTACTAGCTGGCAGTGGTGTATAACGGAAGTATGCACCGCCCGCTCGATCGATCGAATGGAAGTGTGCCCTAGCTGGCAGTGGTGGATCGAACGGAAGTATAAGACCCACTGCCAACTCGATCGATCGATCCATCGGGCACTGGTAATAGAAACAATCAGCGCGCGGTGTCGAAAATTGATACCATGACGCACTCTCGGCCATGTGGAATGTATATGACATACTGAACGGAAAACGCTCATGCGAATTCTGGTGTCAAGTGATTTAAGCAAATTACATGGTACATGTTCGAAGTCTTCGTATCAGTATTTTAGGTAGATTTCATTAGAAAGCTAACTATTGCAATGGGTACCATGTTTCGACTTCCGGAAAATTTCGACATATCTTCGCGTTTCACATTTCCCAGACCCCAAAACCACCGTCAGTTCAAAAGTTTATATATAATTTATGTATATATGTATATATATATATATATATATATACAAGCTGACCCGGTAGACGTTGTCCTGCCAATCAAAGAAAGTGTTGTAACTTTGTTTCTTGAAGTGCTTTTGGATACACAATATTTTTTTCAATTTCTGTTAACTGCCTCTAAACTATCATGAATTGAATTAACTAATTTAGAAACATTCGTTGGAGCGTGCACAACAACTCTCAAAAGTTTCATCGCAAACGGATAAATGGCATTTAACGCATACGGGATTTGGTTTAAATGATCCGTGCGCTGTCACTCATTTGTTGAATCTACTCGTGCTCTACCAACTGTGAAATGGATTTACTAAGTTAGAAAGCTTCACGTAAGTGCACACAACAACTCATCAAAGTTTCATCACAATCGATGAATAGTCTACGAACGCATACAGGATTTTGTTGGAACGCTTCGCGCGTCGTCACTCATTTGTTACATCTACTCGTGCGCTACCGATATAGTAAAATGGATTTACCAAGTTGAACACCTTCCCTGGCGTGTACACAACAACTCATCAAAGTTTCATCGGAATCAGATGAATGACATATGAACGCATAAGTGATTTTCTTTAAACGATTCGCGTGCCGTCACTCATTTGTTGAATCTACTCATGCGCTACCTATTGTAAAATAGATTTACTAAGCCTGAAACCTTCTCTGGCGTGTACTCAATGATTCACCAAGGTTTGATCTCAATCGGATGAATGATATATGACCGCATACGGAACATTGTGGAAACGATTCGCGCGCCGTCGCTCATTTGTTGAATCTACTCGTGCGCTACTTATTAAAAACTGGATTTACTAAGACAGAAACATTTCCTGGAGTGTACACAACAATTCACCAAAGTTTCATCGCAATCGGATAAATGGTATATGGACGCATACGGTACTTTGTTGAAATGATTCGCGTGCCGTCACACATTTGTTGAATCTACTCGTGCGCTACCTATTGTAAAATGGATTTCATAAGTTAGAAACCCTCTCGTAAGTGTACACAACATCTCACCCAAGTTTCATCGCTATCGGACGAATGGTATTTGAACGCATACGGGACTTTGTTGAAACGCTTCGCACGTCGCCGCTCATTTGTTGAATCTACTCGTGCGCAACCTCCTGTGAAATGGATTACTAAGTTAGAAGCCTTCACTTAAATGTACACAACAACTCATCAAAGTTTCATCTCAATCTATGAACGAAATATAAACTTATGCGGGATTTTGTTGAAACGCTTCGCGCATCGTCACTCATTTGTTGAATCTAGTCGTGCGCTACCTAATGTGAAATTGATTTACTAAGCCAGAAGCCTTCCCTGGAGTGTACACAACATCTCACCCAAGTTTCATCGCTATCGGACGAATGGTATTTTAACGCATACGGGACCTTTTTGAAGCGCTTCGCGCGTCGTTGCTCATTTGTTGAATCTATTCGTGCGCTATCTATTGTAAAATGGATTTACTAAGCCAAACACCTTCCCTGGAGCTCACTCAACATATCACCCAAGTTTCATGGCAATCGGATGAATGGTATATGAACGCATACGTGACTTTGGAACGCTCCAACGTGCAGAGACAAACAGTAGAATTCGACATCACTGCCACCTTTGGTATAAAACACAACTTTTCGCCACAGGCGAAGTGTATGTAATGGCGGTAGTTGCACAGGTTGCGACCAGGTGGCTCTAACGTGCAGAGACAAAGCGTCCAAAGACATCGGCTTTCACGAAGGCCAAGGCTAGTGGTTTCCATGACGACTGTTTTTGACTGTATATTGTGGTTCTAAAATTGTGTGTAAATTGTGGTTCTAAAATTGTGTTCATTCCACCTACCGGGTCAGATTGTGAATCTAAACCATACATGGACCCAGCCTAATATACATACCAAATTCCATCAAAATCGGTTCAGTCGTTTAAGAGGAGTTCAGTCACATACACACGTGTCGAAGAATTATATACAGTGTGGTCCGCCGCCCCTTATTTTTTTTGGAGGAAGGCAACCCAACTAACGCGTATATCACAGTCATCCTAAAAACATTAGTACCTGTTCCTTTACGTCCATTGTACAACTTTACCGTTGAGTACATCCTCGCGAATATAGTAGAAATTAATAGTGGCAGTTTTCTTTCAATGACCTCAAATATAATGCATGATTGAAACGATTAGAGCTCCGAATAACACATGCTTACGTTTTGACAGGAAGTGTCTGCGAATAGATTCAATGCGTGCCAGCTCTCGGTAGCTATGGTGGCTAAATCAAGAGTAGCGTCAACGAAGTCGCATTGTAGAAGGTTCGAATCTTGAACTAGAACTTTTTTTGTTGCTTAATGTCGTTTATTGTGGATGTATTATGGACGCATATCTATCTGTTCCAACGAGTGATTTTTTATTTCGTCCTCAAAAGGACCGTACTTATCCGATGGTACGCAGCCAGATTGGACGACGACATAATGATCTGTAGAACGAAAGCAAGGTATCCTGTATATTCAAGGTAGCAAGTGTTCGAAATTTGACCACCTTTGTTTAAAGGAAAACTCCGACTCACTCAGACGACCCACATAACAAATAAATAAATACATCAGACCGAAACTATAATTCCTTTCAACGGCGTCTGTGCGAAAAGCGCTTGCTATACACTTACAGTAATAGTTAGTTAGTGAGGTTTTAAGGGGCGGAACTACGAGGTCATCTGCCCCAAACCTACAGTAAATACAGATAATTATGACATTATTGGTTTTACGTCCCTTTTAACTGCTCTGGCTTTTAGATACGCCGGGGTGCTGGAATTTTGCTCGGAAGGGGATCTTCAACGTGCCAGTAAATCTACTGACACGGCTCCCTCGCATTTGCGCACCCTCAAATGCCAGCTGACTGCGCCAGGATACGAATCTGCAACCTTAGGCACAGCAAGCGAGAACGTTACCGCTGAGCCTCGCAGCAAGCCAGTAATTACAGAACGTGTCATATTATTATAAATATTGAACTATTAAAATTCTTATTATCACGAATAGAGTCACCTCCGTTGCGTAGTAGTCAGCGTGATTAGCTGCCATCCCGGACGTCCTCGGTTCGATTCCCGGCATTGCCATGAAATTTGAAATGTGGTATGAGGACTGGGACGGGGTCTACTCAGTCTCGGGTGGTCCAAATAAATAGAGGGGGCTCGATTCCCACCTTAGCCATCCTCAAAGTGGTTTTCCGTGGTTTCCCACTTCGCCTTCGGGCAAATGCCGTGATGTTACCTATCGTACGGCCACGGCCGCCTCATTACCTCTTCCTTGCCTATCCCTCCCTATCCTTCCCACCTTTCCCATCCCTCAAGATGTCCCTGTTCGCTTTGCAGGTGAGGCCACCTGGGCGAGGTGCTGATCCCACCTCCCCAGTTGTATCCCCAGACGAGATGTTTCAAGCTCCAGGTCACTGCCCGTAGAGGCGGTAATGATGGGATCCCTCGCTGAGTCCGTGGGAAAACCTAACCTGGAGGGTAAAATCGACTAAAAAAATAATAATTATAACGAATAGTATCCATCCATGGTTTAGAACAGTTTTTTTTTTAATTTTATTTAGTCAATTTACCCTCTAGGTTGGTGGTTCCCACGGACTCAGCGAGGGAACTCACCACTACAGCCTCGATGGGCAGTGTCCTGGAGCTTGGAACATCTGGTCCGGAGGGATACAACTGGGGAGGTGTGATCAGCACTTCGCCCAGGCGGCCTCACCTGCAAAGCGAACAGGGGCCTCATGAGGGATGGGAAGGGATGAAGATTGGGATGGATAGGCTAGGAAGAGGGAAGGAGGTGGCCGCGGCCTTACAGTAGGTACCATCCCGGCAATTGCCCGAAGACGAAGTGGGAAACCACGGAAAACCACTTCGAGGATGGCTGAGGTGGGAATCGAACCCCCTCTACTCATTTGGGCCACCTGAGGCTAAGTAGACCCCGTTCCAGTCCTCATACCACTTTTCAAATTTCGTGGCAGAGCCGGGAATCGAACCCAGGACCTCCGGGGCGGCAGCTAACCATGCTGACCGCTACGCTACGGAGGCGACATGGTTTAGAACAGGTTTTATTTTATTTAGTCAATTTACCCTCTAGGTTGGTGGTTCCCACGGACTCAGCGAGGGAACTCACCACTACCGCCTCTATGGGCAGTGTCCTGGAGCTTGGAACATCTGGTCGGGAGGGATACAACTGGGGAGGTGTGATCAGCACTTCGCCCAGGCGGCCTCACCTGCAAAGCGAACAGGGGCCTCATGAGGGATTGGAAGGGATGGAAGATTGGTATGGATAGGCTAGGAAGAGGGACGGAGGCGGCCGTGGCCTTACAGTAGGTACTGCACCATTATTCCTAAAGGTCTTAAGTACCGACATGGTTACAGTATTTTGGGAACGCCCTGTAACTTTCTAACTAGCCTCTGAAGTCTATCATAACAGCTGGTCTACAGCGAGCAAAAGTTATGCTATCAAGAAAGAGATCGGCAGAGCTCGTGTTTCCGACGAGAAACCCGAAGGTCATCGATAATAACCATGTTGACTGTGTCTAACATTATATCGATCGATTCACCTGAGAATGATTAATACAAATTAAAGTATATTTAGCGCTATATGTAAGCAGTTACATATGTCTGTATGTATATGTCCATGGCAGAAAGCTATTATTAAGCAAGTATGAAAACAGAAGATGATCTGTTAAGTCACTGCTGATTACATTTCGACTGCGATATATTTTATATCGAGTCGTGACGTATTGAGGAGTGGGGGAGCGGATGTGGTGCTCAAGCGACCTCGTGCGGAGAGCAAGTACTAGAGAAACCGACAGCGTGCAGGTTTGAGCCTGGAAAGAGTGAAAGTGAAGTCGCCAGCTAACGGGAATTTTAAAAACGTGTGACCGTGCTGAAGTGTATACGCTAGTTCGTTCAGCATTCTACGTGGAGTAGACACGTACTTAATGGGGTTCAGACATGGTCTTAAACATGTAATAGTTTATCTTTGCGACCGTGTATCTACAGCTACTAACGGACCATGCGGGAGAATACTTTCATAATCCCGACCGCCAGCTCGGCTGTATTGTGTCGTAACACTCTGCATATAAACCTTCGTGGAAATGCAGCCTAGACTTGATTCAAACTCTTCACAGTGGCTATACTTCTTAAAAAAAGCACATTCTTAAGCAAGGTGTCAGAGGGAAGGAATACTATGAAGCTTATATCCATTACGATGGTAGGCTAGATTAAAATAAGAATACTGCATTAGCAGGGTGTAGCGGAGAAATGTTGGCAGCAACTTTCATTTACCATGAAGTGTGCAAGCGACTCTCGTAATGCAAGGGGCCGCGTGGACTCTTGTGAACTTGCTCACATTCGCGTCCGTATATTGGAACTATTTAGCGGCTGTTCGAGTTCACCCTCGCTTCGTGACGAGTTGATAAACTGTGTGCGGTCCGGCCATCAGTATTCTAATATGTGTGGGAAGATATCGCCAGGATATTTTGGGATCATTTCGACCGACCGGGTGTTGTTCGAGCCTAGGAGGACTATGGTTCGTTCTCTGGAGACCCAGTTGGAGTCCGGCATGTTTTCTGTTGGTCTGGAGCTTAGTATGGCCAACGATATCCTTTTTTCCTCATCTAGATTCGCCAAAGGTACAGATCACTTCAGCTTGTTACAGTAGCGTAGCGTGGACATTTTGAACAACCACACATTGCCATATTTGATTTTTTAGATTAAATGGTTGAGTAGAAAGTACTGGTTCGATGTTTATTTCGAAGCTGACCTATGATGCCAGGATTTTGACTCATAAAAATGAGTGCATCCTTTGTGTATTTTGATGGATAAATTTAAAATTTCAGTAGTATTTTACAGTATTTAAACTGAGATGCTCATTCTTATTTGTCGAGAAATCAATGTAGGAGGAAGATCTACAGTTTTTTTTTGTGTAAGAACATTTTAGTAACACAATTTTCTTTTGAGAACTCTGACTGAGTTTTTCATATTCTAGTGTATTGTTCTTTAAGCACTTTCGCGTGGATCATCGTATCCTTTGAGGAGGATTTTCCTTTCCGTATTATTATTACGATTTTAGGAAGTTTTCGGACCCTGTTATTCTAAATGTTACTTCGAGTCCTTTGACTATTTTTCTTCGGTTTATTAACAGATTTAACTTGTATTTTCTGAGCGTGATTTTCGAAATGGATTGCCTAATGGGTCATTAGACGCTTAGCCTTTGTTGCTAACCTAGATCCATGCTGTAGGACTAATCCATCGATATTTTCGCGTTCGGGAAAATCAGGGAAGATCTTATTTTGAGATTGGATTTATTTTTATAAATTGCTTTTACAACCTCAGTTTGAGTGGTTGGGGGTGTTATACTTTTCTTATTTTATGAAGTTAACTCTGGATTAAATTGATATCATTGCCTTCGGTGCAATAGTTTTTCTCTATTAAGAGGGTATTTGAACGACATCCAAATTTGCGAGGATAATCCCAGGAATGACTTACTATAAGTCATACGTTTAAGAATTATGAATAATGTAATACATCAATGTAAGGCAAGTTTTCTAAAATAGGTGGAGTATTTCTGGAATCCACTGGGCTTTGTTAGTAATCTGTTACAGAATCATAATATTTTTTTTGAACACGAGTTCAGGCTTTTATTATAAACAGCTGATTTTCATAATTGTGGATTTATAACAGTAAGGCTCCAATTATAGGTGCATGTTCGATTTTAGAGAGGCATGTATTATGAATAATGCCCTTGTGTTTAAGAATATTGATACAGTGCTTTGCGAAGCAAATTTTCCTTGTTGAGGATTGAGCCAGGTGTACCAATCAGGATTAGATTGAATGGGGTTTTAACCCAGAGAGGCGTTGTTTTTAACCTAGTATGGTTAATATATGGTCATAGGTGACTTTATCGCTGTTATCGTGAAAATGCCTGTGTGAAGATTAATATTTTTCTGAGCAGTATTGTTGAGAATCTTGAGTGGATATCCAGTTCAATATTTCCAGTAAAATTAATATAAAGACTTTGCCATAGGACGTATGTTTAACAAGGATCACCGATAACTATTTAATGCTGAATCTATGATTAATTTTTGCTTAACTTAACTGTTCGGCAGAAATACCCTGGAATTAGAAATGAAACAATTTTAAGCAGAAATGAATGTCGTGACATTAAGTCAGTGGGAGGAGAATAATCGAAATTATTCTAGAATTTTGTGTAAATTATATTCTGTAAATATGCCATATGAATTTCATCGTTTAATAACAAGAACATATAATGCTACTGAAAATGTCGTGTAGGATTATTGGTTATAATCAGGATATTTTTGTATAAGATGTTCTTTCAGTTAAGGAACCGAAATGAATTTAATTTATTCAATTCTTATAATATTTTTTTTTGTGAGTGCTTATCCTATGGGATTGATCATTATTATTATTAATATGCCTTATATTTTAATCAACTAAAAGTTAGTTGAGATAATGGGTAATTCTTTTTTGAAAGTCTTTCCCATTTTCAACAGTTGAAAGACAATCCAGGATAATCAATGAGATTTTTTGATTGGTCGTGGTATCGACAAAATTGATATTTCTTGTCAATAAACTAATTTATTACTTGGTTTTAATTATTGCGTGATGCTTTATAGTGGTGATGGAAGGGTGTATTAAGGGGGCCATCGCTAGGTATTTTAGGGTTTACCACACCTTTGAGATTCTTTCTTCCTTTTGAAGAATTCTTGTGTTTTGAGCTAGTCTTTTCTTTCTCTGAGCCTTGGTCAGTCTTAATACATCCTGTTAGGTATTCGAGTGGCCCTATTATCCCTGTGGGATAATAGCCGGGGAATTTTCAGGTTCTACGATCCAGCTGCTATCCAGGGATTCAACAGGTATCGGTAGGTAAGAGGGTACAGTACCATCCCGGCATTTGCCCGAAGATGAAGTGGGAAACCACGGAAAACCACTTCGAGGATGGCTGAGGTGGGAATCGAACCCCCTCTACTCATTTGGGACACCCGAAGCTGATTAGACCCCGTTCCAGTCCTCATGCCACTTTTCAAATTTCGTGGCAGAGCCGGGAATCGAACCCAGGACCTCCGGGGCGGCAGCTAACCATGCTGACCGCTACGCTACGGAGGCGACATGGTTTAGAACCGTATTATTATACAGGATTTTGTACCAGCGATCACACCAGCTTCCTTGCCAGCGAGTGTCGTGTGATACGGGCCTAAAGATATGCTAAGACTTTTTGTTAAAATTTAATAACAAAACAAGATGTTTGGTAAAGAACGTATAGCCTACTTTCTCCTAAATACATGGGTATGGTTATAAGCCTTTGTCCTTTTCAAGGAGTATAATTGAATGTTGGTTGTAGTAGCTTCTTGAAATACAACGTGCTTTACGGATATTATACATGAATATGATGTGCCCTTTGCTAGTGCTACCTCTGTTAAACAAAATTCATTCAATTCGGTTTCACCGTGTTTGAATTGATAGGGGGAATCGATTTGCACACAAACATGGCCGCTATCTGCACATTATTGGTCTGATGACCTTGTAGTGTGGTCAACAGATTCTCTATACATAAAGGTATGTCGTTGCAAAATTTGGTAGGGATCAGATTATTAGGTTGGTCATAACTTGATTCAAGCTCTTAACATTAGGATGGCCGCCATTACGTTTTCGTCATTATGGCGGCGATATAAAACATGACAATGGAGTGCCCTTTGCTAGTGCTACCTCTGTACCAAATTTCGTTCAATTCTGTTACACCGTGTTTAATTGATAGGGGGAATCAATTTGCACACATACATGACCGCCATCTGCAAACTAATGGGCTGATGACCTTGTAGTTCAGTCAAACGATGCTCGCCATACAAGTATACGTTGTTGCAAAATTTGGTAGAGATAGGATGATTAAGTTAGTCGTAATTTGATTTAAGCTTTGAACATTTGGGTGGCCACCATTACGTTTCCGTCAAGATGGTGGCGATATAAAACATGACACTGAGGTGTTCTGCGCTAGTGCTACCTCTGTATCAAATTTCGTTCAATTCGGTTTCACCGTGTTTGAATTGATAGGGGGAATCGATTTGCATACAAACTTGGCCGCCATATGCAAACTGTTGGGCTGATGATCTTGTAGTTTGGTCAAAATATGCTTCCCACTTAAAGGTATGTTGTTGCAAGATTTGGTAGAGATCAGATTATTAGGTTGGTCGTAATTTGATTCAAGCTCTTAACAATAGGATGGCCGCCATTACGTTTTCGTCAAGATGGCGGCGATAAAAACATTACACTGAGGTGTCCTTTACTAGTGCTACCTCTGTACCAAATATCGTTCAATTCGGTATCACCGTGTTTGAATTGATAGGGGGAATCTATTTGCTCACATACAAGGCCGCCATCTGCAAACTATTGGTCTGATTACCTTGTAGTGTAGTCAAAAGACGCTCGCCTTATAAATATATGTTGTTGCAAAATTTGGTAGAGATCGGATGATTAGGTTATTCGTAATTTGATTTAAGCTTTGAACATTTGGGTGGCCGGCATTACGTTTCCGTCAAGATGGCTACGATATAAAACATGACACCGAGGTGCCCTTTGCTAGTTCTACCTCTGTACCAAATTTCGTTCAGTTCGGTTTCACCGTGTTCGAATTGATAGGGGGGGGGGGAGGGGCAGACATTCAGAGTATACACACTCACACACACACACACACACTCACACACACACACACAACGTCACACACACACAGACACACGATTTTTTGCTAATAATACAATGGGAATTTCTACGGAATACGTATACTTCGATGCAAGCACTGGCGATCAGAATATCCTTCGATATGTTGTTGTTTTGATTCATTTGAGGGCCTAGGACATTTAGCCATGTTTACTTGGGTGTGTGTGTAGAATTTGTCTGATAACCTGAGTTATTGCGGGCTTGTAATGATGTGTGTATTTGCAATTAAGGATTGGGAAGGAGGCGGCCGTGGCCTTAAGATAGAATCCGTCCCGGAATTTGGAAACCACGGAAAACCATTTCCAGGGTGGCTGAGGTGGGAATCGAACCCACTTCTTCTCATATTTGCTCCACGAGGCTATGTGTACCCAATTTCAGCCCCCAGACAAGTATTACATTTCTTGGCAGAGCTGGGAATCGAACCCGGACTTCCGGAGCAACACTTCGAGATGTTATGTTAATATTCATGCCAGTTTTTAAATTTTCTGCCATAACAGGTCACGTGGCATAACGTACCAATTCGATCGTGTTCTCTTTATAAATCATCAAAACTCAACGAACTCTTCACAAAAATTCGTCGTAAGGCAATAAATGTGGCAATGTACTTACATCCCGACTAAAATGAAATGTGGGCTTTCATTCAAAAAAAGTATGCCTACTACTGGATTCGAAGCTGCGTTCTACCCGCTCGCGCCCATCAAGTACGGTCAGGCATTAAACCTCGCAGCCACCAAGACAAGGTAAATACCGCACGCTAAACGTGCTTTAATTACTGTAGTCGTCCCACCTCAAACGTTTAAGTCCATCTCAAAGTCTTCAATCACGGTTTGTGGTGTTGATTTAACTTTCTACTATTACAGATCACGTGGCGTAAGCTATTAATTCGATCGTATTACGTGTATGTGTGTTATTTCAAGGAGCAGAAAGTCATATGTTAGTAGAATGGGCCGTAGTATTTGGCGGGGAAAAGTTTAAGGTCGGTTTTTCTTTGCTAGACCCATGACCCAATTACATTGCTGTCACACAGTCAGAACGCAGAGCAATATCGACCATCGGGAGAAATGCAATGTTAGTTGGGTTTCATAAAACTAAATAATAAGGGGCGGGTGGACCACACTGTATATATATATATATATATATATATCAGTTTCTTGTGGACACGATAACTGCCGTAATTTTGCACCAATCACTTTGAATTTTTTACATAATATGTATCCCTATAAAATCTCGGTCGAGTTCGTTAATGGGCAAAATCGGTCGAAGGAGGTGAAAATGGGGGGCTTTTTTCGAAAAAGTGAAATTTCGCTATAATTCTCGTAATACGTAAAATATCGAATCCATTCAAAGTTCATAATATGTGTCGGATAAGTGCCAAAAATTTATGTCAAATAAGTTTTTTGATAGCACCAACCATTGACCAAAGGGGTGGAAAAAAGTGGTTTTTTCGGGAAACATTAATCATATCTCTCTTAATAGGCACAATATCAAAACCGTACAAAATGGAAAATATTCCCCTAATAATTACCTAAAACTTTTGTCTGAAAGAATTTTGATATGACCCACCATTACGCCAAGGGATGAGAAAAATGATTTCGGAATTTTTTAAAATGTCAAGTGCCATCAGAGCTTACCATAACAACGCTTTTAAATTGATGAGGGATGGTCTATCAGAGGTAGCCAAGACAACGCCATTGACGAGATCACATTCATTTTTAGCCTATTTTTCACACTTTTCAAAAATGAGGAAAAAGTAGACTTATGAAATATATCCGGGAAAATGTGTCTGTCCTTCTGTCTGTCTGTCTGTCTGTCTGTCTGTCTGTCTGTCTGTCCTTCTGTCTGGCTGTGTGTGCGTGTCCCCCCATATCAACTCCTAAACGGCTGCAGCAATCGAAACCAAATTTAGTATGAGTAAAGATGTATACCGGAATATCTCAGGCCCATATTTGAAAAAGGTGCCAGTGCTACCAACTGCTAAAAAAACACACTAGAAATTTGAGCTCCATGTTGGATATTCTGGAAGGTATACATGGGAGCTATTCTAAAATTGGCACACATGTAGATAATACTATTTGAGTTTAATTTCCAGGTGGCCATACATGACAGCGTTGCCAAAATAATTTTAAGCCTTCTGATAAGTCCAATTTTTAAATGCATATAACTTCTACACTATCAATTGGATTTCAAGCAAATTTTGTATGTAATATGTGTACATAAACAGATATGACTGAGTGTATTCTTAAGAGCCACCAGGGCTGCCAACTGTTAATAATTGCTCTCTATTTTGTATCCAAATATATCAGAAAGTATGCAAGCCGACAGCTTTAAACTATGCACACGTAAATTACCTGACATTTTACATTAATTTGGAGTAACTTATATACGTCAGTTCTACCAACATGATTCTAAGCCTGCTGATAGGACCATTTTTTAAATACATGTAACTTCTGTACCAACAAATAGATTTCATCCAAAATTGGCACAAAAAGATATAATATTTCAGATTATTTCTGACCAGCACTCGCATGACATTGTTGCCAACATTCCTTTACCTGTACTAATAGATCCAATGTCTAAATCCATGTAACGTCCTTTGGACTTCAACCACATTTTGTATTCTGTACCTTAGGAGATGGAAGTAAGAATATATTCAGTCACCAGAGCTGCCAACTGTATTGCTCTATTAGGCTACATTATGCCTAGTATACCTTATTTTGAACTAATTAAGACATTTCGATAATACCCACTTAATTTCGTCATTATTCTAGAGAGGTTCATATACTGTAGATTAATCAATGGCATGAATCTTAATTTTAAGAAAAGTAGGCTCTTTAGTTCGTCACGGAACTTCTTGTTCCATCTGACTATGAAGGAAGCGGCTAACTGGTAGCATGCTGAACTTCTATGCCCAAGGTCGCTGGTTCAAAGCCGGCCAAAGTCGCCGGATTTTCAAAGAGCGCTAAAAATCCGTCAGCATGCTTTCCTTCGGAGGGGAAGTTACAACGTTCGTTGCAAGTTGCTGGTTGCGGTGGCATCTAGCAGCCAAGTTCACAGCTAGGTGTCGTTGACGTTAGTATTTGGTACAAAACTTGGTACTACTACTTAGAATTGACCGTCTGCAGTCCTTACCTGAATTACAGACTAATACAGTCATCACAAATAACACCGTTTATCAGACAGATTCTACACACACCCAATGTACACGGGGTTACATGACCACCTTGTCGCAGCCCCTAAACTGAGGAACCAACCAACATCTCTGCGGGAGATAAAATTTTGCGTGAAGAAGTAACAGACTGTTAGATAGTTACACATTAGTTCCAAACCTTGCATAAGGACAGTGTGATCACAAGTATAAAAATGAACCCCAAATGACAAGAAGGTTACCATCCCCATAAGGCAGTAAAATGTTTATAATATGCATAGAAAGACGAAAAAAATGTTAACTAACCTCCAATTGTAAAATACTTTCTCGCAATAAATGAGGTCTGATCCTCCTACGAAAACCTGCATATTTTGCCTATTATAGCCTATCCCCTAGTTTGCCCTGGTGAAATCTACCTCCGCCTTCCGGCGTGCCGAGAGGATTTTTTAAATGGTAAAATGCCTTAATATCAAACATTGTAAGTAGTCGGCATTGCATTGGCATAAGGCACTTTAAACTCAATGTCACTCAGGAACATTATCGAAACAAGCAAAATATAAATGAAACTTAATTCCGAAATGCAGTATTATTGGAACATGGAAATAAGTCACCATCTGGTGCACAATATTTGCGTATGACTGTGGATCTAGAGATCTTGGGTTCGAATCCTGGGCGGGGTAGATATTTTTGCTACCAGATTATCATTTTAAACGATATTTATCATATCAATATGACTCATTTTAACAGAATCCATATGAAATTACGTGTTGGTCTGTGAATCAAGAGGACCTGTTTATAAGGAATTTAAGGTTATGAGCGGTGTCGCGTCTATTAATCTAGTTGATCCATATCGTATTCTTTATTTAGGATAGTGCTGGTGGAAGCTACAAATCATCTAATAAAATGAGTTCCGTATTATAAACTACAATATCTGTAAAACACTCCCTTTTACAATAGATTAATATTTGTGCCAATAATAGTATAAAATACCGGTGTATCAACAATTTCACGTGAGGTTTCTTCTATGTCAGATGTTACACATCATATGCGACTACTGTAAGGCTCGTAATTTTTTTGTTTTTGTTTTTGCATTGTCCTATTTGAACTATAAGATCTTTCTAAATAACATCAAATTTAATATATTTTCACAGCGGGAAATTTGTGTTCTTAGAGGCAAACTAGCAGAAGTACCCGCTCTTCGAACGGTCTTTGGTATTAATAACCAGATGTTATCAATTGAGCTACTGTTGCAATGCTTGTCATTCCTTCATAAGTTTATCAGAACGAAGTTAGTTTTCTGGGTATATCGCAGACACTGTTAAGTTAAGGGCCATAAAATGTGGTTTTCGGCGACTCTTTATAGACTCCCTAGTTTTGTGTCACACATTGAGAAGCGCAACGTATGCTTTGGTCGTCCTTCTAGGATAATTTTTATTTTTCTCCTATTTTAGCATGTATTTGGAAAGTTGATCCTCATACCCACCCTTCTACGAGAAGTGCGTTGAAGAGTTTTATAAATGATTGGTGTATTGACTCATTGTTAAAATACCTAATTTTACGATGCTCCAAGCACCCGAACATGAATTATAGGCGTACATAAACATAAAGATATATCAACCACACAGTATTAAACAAAATCATATTTACGATGGTCCCGTTTGTCGACAAAAATATGATTAGTTAAAAAGTGCTCTCAAACTAAATTCACCTAATGTGTAGGCTACTTCCTGACGTGAAAATAATATTGCATACGTCGTAGACGAAACGCAATCTATGCGAAATTAAAACTGACCCTCACCGTTGTGGAAAGTCCCCATCCACAGGAAGACCCCTTTAATAAATTGTAAAGGCTTGTGGTGCATGGAAATTCGGAATTTTTAGCCTCAAATGGCCCAAATTCCCAAAAGCTGCAAAAAACACTATTCCAATCCAGGAATTTTTGAAAATAATGTTGCTGTTTGGAGATATAATAGACCTTCTATACAACATATCGCATATCGCACGTGTAAGTCACGTGTAAAAATTGTAGGGTACCCCTTGACCCCCTTAATCGCATTGTTGAATTTTACAGTCTATGTGGCTGGCTGCGTGGCTCAGGGGTAACGTTCTCGCTTACTGGGCCCAAGGTTGCAGGTTCGTATCCTGGCGCAGTCAGCTGGCATTTGGGGTGCGCAAATGCGAGGGAGCCGTGTCCGTAGATTTACTGGCACGTTAAAGATCCCCTTCGGGGAAAAATTCCGGCACCCCGGCGTCTCTAAAAGCCAGTGTAGTTAAAAGGGACGTAAAACCAATAACATTAATTAATTATTATTACAGTCTATGTTTGATTCCACGATAATCTAATAGCCATTTGCAAACTTTCACAGAAATTTAATAAATTGAATGGCATTGCTTCTGACAGAAATAGATGGAAAGTTGGAGGTCACCCCTTGTGATAGGCCTACTGTTGTCATGGTTACCGGCTTGCATTACTTCATTAGTTTCTTCTTGTTATTCTTCTTCTTTCGGATGGGCCAGCTAAGGACCACGACGTTCAACTTTTCAGCTTGGCGAGGGACTTGATATTTGCCCAGTATTTGCGCATTCTCTGGCTATGTTGCTCCTTTCTGTCTTTTGTCCAGATGGTGCCGGTTTTCTTACAGGGTGGTCTGTCCTGAATACTCTTCTGTTTAAGTATCTTTCTGAGATGTGATCGCTTCTAATATCACTTTTCATTATCTTCAGTTCTTGTATATCATTGTTAACTACTGTTAGCGACGGTGTCACGCTCTTTCTATTCCCCCAGTAGTTGAGAAGCCGGTTGGTTAGTCTTTTTGGTTTCATCCATGAGACATGTCCGTGGTAAGCCAGACGTCTCTTCCCGGTCACATATGTGATTTTCTCAGTATATCTATATAGCTCCTGATTTGGTCTTCTTCTGCACTCGTCATCTATTTATTGGTTTATTAAATAAAATTAGTTTTCTGGGAATATCGTGAAAAAATTCAAGAGTACCCCTTGACCTCCTTAAGCGCATTATATACGTATTGATGAATTTTACAGCTTAAGTTGGTTCTGCGATAACCTTATAGCCGTTTGCGAACGTTCACAGTAATATAACAAGATGTTCAGGAAAGAACATATAGCCTACTTTCTCCTAAATGTATGGGTATAGTTATAACTCTTTGTCTTTATCATCTCCTAATTTCTTCCAATTCGAAGTGCAAATTGGCACACTGGATTTGAGGAGTGGCGTTCAAATAATTTACCCCAGCATTTTGCAATTTCATTAGTAAACACTCCAAACAACGTAGGTATTCAGTTTATTAACACCGACTACTTACAATAATTTCAACTAGTTGCTCTAAACGTATCACTGGGAGAAACATATTTAATATAACTATTACACAGCTAATTTGTAATCGCGCGCGGCTAACGAGAAAGACAGGCCATGGCGCGTAAACCAAACTCTTCTGTGACGTAGGCAATGTACCGGTACTGCTTGATGATGCCGTGATAATCGCGCCTTATCTTGGGGATGTGTACCCTCTATCGGCAAAAATAATAACCTTCGCAATTATACTGTAGACATGGGTTCACTAACTGGCCGGTAGAGAGCATAGCTCGTATCTAGAAGGCTGTGGTTACCAATAACATAGTTCAAGTAATTACTCTTAGATGTCACTCCGGTGGTGAATGTTGTTTTAATTAAATATATATTTTCCATTTTAAAATGCACCATATAATGCTTTATTTTATAACGTCTCAGTACTCAAGAAATAATAAATATAAAAAAAATCAAGAAAAAAAAGTCCAACTCTGATAGGATTTGAACCACGGCCAGCCTGGTGAAAGACTAACGCGCTGACCACGCAGCCAATCGTGCACACTCTAATAGATCGTTAGGAACCAATACATATACCACGTTATAGCAAATCATGACTTGGACTAAACGATTTCTTTACTGGAGTATATTTTAAACCGAGTTCATTTCATAGAAAGTTCATATATTTGTTACCACTAGCCTATATTGCATGCAACATACTGAAATTAATAAAATATAGGTCAGAACGAGAGATCAGCTGCCATCTTGTCAAATAACCGAGACGACTCAGCTTTTTAAAATCACTTCTAGACTATAATATTAAAATATAAACTTTTAATTTCAAACGGGCCACGTCGTTTCAAACAGATTAAACGATTCTTGGTTCGATAGTCGGAACTGGTGGGTCCCATGTTAAGGATTATAAAGTTTGCATAATTCACACGGCCGCCATTCTGAAATGGTACGGTTGATGACCTCGTAGTTTGGGCACTAAACGTGCCTCATATGAAGGAACGTTGTTACCAAATTTGGTAAAGATCCGATTATTAGTTTGGTTGTAATGCATTATTACGTTTTGACCATTTGAGTGGCCGCCATTAAGTACTGGTAAAGATGGCGGCGATATAAAACATGACACTGAGGTGCCCTTTGCCAGTGCTACCTCTGTACCAAATTTCGTTCAATTCGGTTTCACCGTGTTCGAATTGATAGGGGGGGACAGACATTCAGAGTACACAGACTCACACACACACACACACACACACACAGACTCACACACACACATACACACACACAGACAGACACACTTTTTTCGCCCTGTAGTGATCTCATAAGTCTACTTTCATTTTTTGCAAAAATCGAAAGTAGGCTAATTGCGTCTTACAGAAATAGACGGACTTCTGAGATTGTGTTGCCTTGGTTACCGGCTCGTATCCTTTCAATAGCTTAATACATGAAATTAAATTTGCCAATATTGTTGTATACTTATAAAAGTACTACCTGTTTAGCATACGAAAAGCCCCATCTTTTTATAGTTCTGAAAACATTTTGCTCATCACATGGCGTAAGGGTGAGTTATCTCAAAAATTGTTTCAGGCAAAAGTTTCGGTAATATTTACAGGACAGTTGACAATTTTAAACGGTTTTGATATTGTGCCTATTAAGGGTGTTATGAGTTTTTCCTCTCAAACCTCCATTTTCTCACTCCTTTGGTCAGTGGTTGGTGCTATTTTAAAGCTTTATTGAGACATCGTTTTAGCCCTTATCCGAAGAATAGTACGAATTTTATATGGAATCTATTTTTAGCCTATTTTCGAATTTTGCAAAAAATGAAAGTAGTCTTATGAGATCTACACAGGGCCAAAAATTGTGTGTCTGTCTGTGTGTGTATGTGTGTGTGAGTGTGTGTACTCTGCATGTCTGTCCCCCCCCCCCCCCCCCTCTCTGTATCAATTCAAACTTGGTGAATCCTAATTGAACGAAATTTGGTACAGAGGTAGCACTAGCAAAGGGCACCTCAGTGTCATGTTTATATTGCCACCGTCTTTACCAAAACGTAATGGCGGCCACTCAAATGGTCAAAACTTAAAATTTAATTACGACCAATCGGATATTTAACTACTTTGGTAACAATATACCTTCATATGCGATACGTCTTGTGGCCAAACGACATGGTCATCAGCCGTACCATTTCAAGATGGCGGCCGTGTGAATTATGCAATCTTTATAATCCATAACATGGGACCCACCAGTTCCGATTATCGAATCGAGAATCGTTTTAACCTGTTCTAAAGGACGTGCCCGATCGAAATTAAAAGTTTGTATTGTAATATTATAGTGCAGAAGTTGCTTTAAAAAGCTGAGCCGTCTCGGTTACAGACAAGATGGCAGCTGATCTCTCGTTCTGACCTAGATTTCGCTAATTTGACTATGTTGCATGCAATATAGCCTACAGATATAAATAATAGGAACTATGTATGAAATGAACTTTATTTGAAATATACTCCAGTGAAGAAATCGTTTGGTCAAAGTCATTATTTGCTAAGACGTTGTATCTTAATCGATTGATAACATTGAACTTGGGAGAACATAATTAACTCTGTGATGTCTTAGGTCATCTCTAGATTTTAAGAGAAGTTGACTTCTCTGTTCCGCCCGTTAAAAGAACAACAATAACAACAATCATCATCGTCATCATCTCACGGTTGTGATGTCACTGTGTTTGGCAACATTGCTGTTTGTTAGTCGTGTCTTTCGAAGCGACGACCTATGCTGGATTTAACTTCATACGAAGACCATTTAGCACACCAGCCAGAATGCAGTGGATTGGGATTCATGTCTCCAGGGTGGTCTCAATTTCAACTATGTTATGTTGTAGCAGCAGAATTGATTTGCTACAGTTAAGGAAGTAGATCATAAAGTTGGCAGCCGTGTGGGATGTGACATATTTGTATTGTAAAGGTTAATGTTACATGACCTGTACAGCAAATCAACCCTCATTAACATGAGTGCTTAGTCTACTGTAGATATTATCTGCCTATGGGAGACATTTCTCAGTCACAGAGTTCCGTGGGGACCACATCACCATTACCGAATGGTTCGTTTGGCACTAGTGCTGATTCATGCAGGAGAGGAGATGATTGTTACTTCATGTAGTGGTACATCGAGGTCATCTCCCTTATACATGCACCTGCCAGTGGCGTAACTATAGGGACCGAACAGGGAATCAATTCCCTCCCAGAACCGAATAGTCTTATATAAGAGGGGCGTACTACTGTATAGTCTATTGTTTTACACTTTATTTTTTAGCCTACTTTTCACATTTTGCAAAAATGAGGAAAAAGTAGACTTATGAGATCGATCCGGGCAAATGTGTGTCTGTTTATCTGTCTGTCTGTGTCCCCCCCCCCCCCCCATATGAACTCCTAAACGGCTCCAGCTATCGGAACAAAATTTGGTATGAGTATAGATATATACCAGATTATCTCAATGCCGTATTTGAAAATGATGTCAGTGCTACCAACTGGTGAAAAATCTCAATTGAAATTTGATCTCCATGTTGGATATCTAGGACGGTATGCATGGGAGCTATTTAAAAATTGGCACACGTAGGCCTATAGTTAATACTATTTCAGTTTAATATCTACGAGGCCAAATATGACAGTGTTGCCAAAATGATTCTATGTCTGCTGATAAGTCCAATCTTTAAATGCATATAACTTCTACACTATCAATTGGAATTCAACCAAACTTCGTATGTACTATGTGTACATAAACAGATACGACTGAGCGTATTCTTAAGAGCCACCAGGGCTGCCAACTGTTAATAAATGCTGTCCCTATCGTTGTTACCCTAATATCAATATATCAGAAAGTATGCAAGCCGACAACTTTAAAATATGCACACGTATAGTACCTGACATTCTATATTAATTCGGCGTAACTAATATACGTCAGTGCTGCCGACATGATTCTAAGCCTGCTGATAGTTCCAATTTTAAAATGCATGTAACTTCTATAAAAACTAATGGATTTCATTCATAATTGGCACAGCAATAGATAATATTATATCAGATCATTTCTGACCAACACCTTCAAGACATTGTTGCCAACATGATTTTACGCGCGCTGCTACATCCAATGTCTAACTGCATAGTAACATCCATGATATCAATTGAACTTCAACCAAATTTTGTATTCTGTTCGTTAAGAGATGGAATTAAGAATATATTCAGTCACCAGGGCTGCCAACTGTAGTGCTCTATTAGGCTACATTATGCCAGGTATACTGTATTTCGAACTAATTAGAAATTTCTATATTACCAACTTAATTTCGTCATTATTCTAGATAGATCAATTTAGATTAATCATTGGCATGAATCTTAAATTTTTAGAAAAGTAGGCTCTTTAGTTTCGTCACTGAACTTCTTGTTTGACGTGTAACATCTTTCCACTCAGTTGCTGGATATTTTTTGTGGGAGTGATTTTGTAAAAGGGACGGAAAAGGGACGAAAATGACAATGAGCGCGCAGTGGCGGAGATCGGTACCACGATGTACTCTCGGCCATGTAACTATGTGGAATGCATTTCGCATACGGTTTACTTCAATTTTGGAGGCCCCATTAAAGATATTCCTACAATAAATCATCTTCAAGTTGTCGTTCATTGGTGTCAAAATATGCATTATATTAGCTGAAAATAATTATGATTTATTATTTTAAATGTTTCCGCCACATACAGTGTTTCGGGTCTGACCACTGTTTGGTAGTATCTTAATTTCGTGTTCCAGAACAAGTTATATTTGTCCTATGAAACATCCTTTACAATTTGTGCTTCCTTGTTTCTATTGCTGTATTTTCTTTAGTGCTGTTCGTTATCCATTCATCTCAGTTTCATAGTAGGATAACATTGTCAGATGCTACACATCATATCCGATTACTGTAAGCCTCGCTGCTTTTTTCTATGCAGATGAAGTTCATTACACATCAGGTGTTACGTTCACCTTCTCAACATAATCTCCTTGTAACTTTATGCACTTTAGCCATCGATGTGTCAGTCTCTCCAGACCTTCCTGAAACCATTCTTTCGGAGTGCTGCGTACCCATGCCTTGACAGCGACCTCGCAGAGGTTTCTTCATTTTCCGTAACAGACGATAATCACTAGGTGTCAAGTCGGGAGAATATGGCGGATATGGCACTACCATGAATACCTTATGAATTAGAGACGAGAATTATAGGCACTAAAACAGTTAAAATAGGCAGGCATATAGGCTCTTAAAATAGCCAAAATAGGCATGTAAATAGGCACTAACGTGTAAAATAGGCAACAAAATAAGCATGAAAAATTTATTGTAATTTAATAACATATTTAATTACTATAAAAAGAATTAACAATAAGCAACTTATAATTTAATAACATACTTATCTTATATATAAAAGTGAAAGTCTGTATGTATGTATGCATGTATGTATGTATGTATGTGGGTGGGTGGATTTGTTCCGTATACAAATCTACACCGTTCCACCAATCTCAACGAAATTTTGCATACACATAGTTTAGGACCCAGAAAGAACGGCTGGCTACATGAATTTTCGATAGTCTTTCTCATTCTTCTGATTTCGGCCTTTTTGCACTCAAGCAAAGGCTAATAAAAGCAGAAAATAAACTGATGAAGTAATAGCAAGACCGGCCATCTCCATAGCAACAGTAGCTCGAGACGGGACCACCAAGTTTACATCTATCTTGGTAAGAGGCCATGCTACACCCACTGCCAGCTAGATCGCATCCCTCCAAGCTGCTTTAAACTGCCTGTCCATTCAACACAAGATAGGTTACAGCACCAACGCACTGATCGCCGCTGCATTTTCACTCCCAGCAGGATCGCATCCCTCCTGCCTGCTTTAAACTGCCTGTCCATTCAACACAAGATAGGTTACAGCACCAACGCACTGATCGCAGCTGCATTTTCCCTCCCAGCTGGATCGCATCCCTCCTGCCTGCTTTAAACTGCCTGTCCATTCAACACAAGATAGGTTACAGCACCAACGCATTGTGATCGCCGCAGCATTTTCACTGCCAGCTGGATCGCATCCCTCCTGGCTGCATGGCAACAGTAGCTCAAGACGGGACCACCAAGTTTCCATCTATCTCGGTAAAAGAGGCCATGCTACACCCACTGCCAGTTAGATCGCATCCCTCCAAGCTGCTTTAAACTGCCTGTCCATTCAACACAAGATAGGTTACAGCACCAACCCACTGTGATCGCCGCGGCATTTTTTACTGCCAGCTGGATCGCATCCTTCCTGGCTGCTTTTAACTGCCTGCCCATTCAACACTCAGGCGCGTACAGGATATACTGTATATTAATTCACAGTTAGGTTGCAGCGCCAACCTAACGTGGCTTTTGATGGGGACGATACCTGAAACGAAGGGTTTTTAACTTGGGAGGCTTAATATCGAGATTGAAAAAACGCGAAATCATGGCACTAAGTTATTTCTTTTGTTATTCAATCAGCATAAAGTTTATGACATTAATTCACACACATACTAACGGGTAAATTTTCAATATAAAGAAAAGCGAAATACAAAAACGAAGGGTTGTTAAGTTTGGGGGCTTAATATCGAGATCCCAGGCGCTATTTCAGGTGACTTCCGAGAATTCCCATTCTTGTTCGTGGGGTAAACACATATTGTGAAATGAGAATATAATTCTGTCGAGCACACCAGCTGCAATATAATGCACTTTAAAATACAGTCAAAAGGCATCAAATAGGCAATTATACTCCAAATAGGCACAAACCCTTGAAATAGGCATTTATAGGCACAATAAAACCAACGAAATCTAGCTAAAAGAACCTAAAACGGATTTATATCTCGAAAGCCTACGTTTCTAAACACAGGAATAAAATAGGCAAATAGGCAAATTCCCGTCTCTACTTATGATCAATGGCAGTGGTGGTCTTTTGGCTAGTGTTGGGGGTGGGCATTGTCATGTTGCAGAAGCACACCTTTAGCCCATTTTCCTGGCCGCTTAGTTTGAATAGCACGACGTAAGCGCTTAAAGGTTGCCACATATGCTGCATCCTTAGTCGTGACCCTAATTCCAGCCAGTCAATGAGGAAGATGCCCTTTGTGTCCCAGAACACTGTCACCATTCGCTGGCCAACTAATGGCATTGTTCGACATTTCTTTGGCGATTGACTGCCCCTATGCTTCCATTGCATCGATTGTTGTTTCGATGTGGCTCAAGGTAATAGAGCCATGTCTTATCACCAATCACAATCCTAGCCATGAAGTCAGATGGATCTTGTCTGGAGAGACTGACACATCGATGGCAAAAGTGCATAAAGTTACAAGGAGTTTATGTTGAGAAGGTGGACGTAACAACACTGTTGTGTAATGTACTGCATTTGGGTAGAAAAACATAAAATGTAAAAGAATATAGTGCGCCCAATTTGTTGAAGGTCTTTAATTTCTAATGAACAAAATTTGATGTAATTTTTTTAATATCATGTTAATTTTTTCAGGATTAGGGAACCACCCATATAATTAAGTACAATCGTATTGACCGACTGGAAAACAATAAAATCGTTTATCTAACTAGGGAAATATCAGCTAAGACAGGTCGAAACCTATCTTGAAACTTTGTGTACGCAATCGTTGTACTATAAGAGGACAACGTGCGGAAAATCAGCCGCCAGATTGAACTGCAAGGCTCCAAATTCGTACCTGACATCCTAGTATGCAGGCTTGACGGCTGGCGGAGCTGGACATCCCTGTGGTATTCGTAGCCGCGTGGCGGGGCGTATATACTGACTGGATCGTGCGGCTGCTTCCCACCGGTCTTGAGTGCTTGGGCCGTCAGGGCTGTCCCTTCCAACATGTACGGTACTCGCTACTTCCCATTGATTTATATGAGAGATTCGCCACATGATTTCGGAGCCTTGCAGTTCAATTTGGCGGCTGACTGTCCGCACGTTGCCCTCTTATAGTACAAAGATTGCGTCCACAAAGTTTCAAGATCGGTTTCGACCTGTCGTACCTGAGACTTCCATTGTAGGTAACTGAAAATTTTAGGCTTATGCTAAATACTTCATTTTTCACTGGTATATTTTTGTTTGTTTTTGTTTCTAATAAATAAACAAGAAGTTCTGTGAAGAACTATACAGCCTACTTTTCATGCCAATGATCATTCTACAGAATATGAACCTATCTAGAATAATGACGAAATTAAGTTGGTAATATCGAAATATCTAATTAGTTCAAAATATACCTGGTATAATGTAGCCTAATAGAGCACTACAGTTGGCAGCCCTGGTGACTGAATATATTCTTAGTTCCATCTCTTAAGGTACAGAATACAACATTTGGTTGAAGTCCAATGGACGTTACATGCAGTTAGACATTGGATCTATCAGCACGCGTAAAAGCATGTTGCCAACAATGTCATGCGTGTGCTGGTCAGAAATAATCTGAAATATTATGATATCTTTTTGTGCCAATTTTAGATGAAATACATTTTTTAGTATAGAAGTTACATGTATTTTAAAATTGGACATATCAGCAGGCATAGAATCATGTTGGCAGCACTGCCTTGTGTTGATTACTCCAAATTAATCTAGAATGTCAGGTGCTATACGTGTGCAAAGTATAGAGCTGTTGGCTTGCATACTTTCTGATATATTGATATTAGGGTTAAAAAAATATAGACAGCATTTATTAACAGTTGGCAGCCCTGATTGCTCTTAACAATACTAATAGTAATATATGTTATGGTACACATAGCACATACGAAATTTGGTTGAAATCCAACTGATAGTATAGAAGTTACATGTATTTAAAAATTGGTACTATCAGCAGGTTTATAATCATGCTGGTAGAACTGACGTATATAAGTTACTCCGAATTAATCGAAAATGTCAGAATATACGTGTGCATAGTTTAAAGCTGTTGGCTTGCATACTTTCTGATATATAGGTATTTGGATGAAAAAATAGAGGGAGCAATTACTAACAGTTGGCAGCCCTGGTGGCCTTAAGAATACGCTCAGTCATATCTGTTTATGTACATATATTACGTACAAAGTTTGGTTGAAATCCAATTGATAGTGTAGAAGTTATATGCATTTAAACATTGGACCTATCAGAAGGCTTAACATTATTTTGGCAATACTGTCATGGTTGGCCTCCTGGAAATTAAACTGAAATAGTCTTATCTACATGTGTGCCAATTTTGGAATAGCTCCCTTGCATACCTTGCAAGATATCCAACATGGAGCTCAAATTTCTAGTGCGTTTTTTCAGCAGTTGGTAGCACTGACATCATTTTCAAATATGGACGTGAGATATTCCGGTGCACATCTTTACTCATACAAAGTTTGGTTTTGATTGCAGCAGCCGTTTAGGAGTTGACAGGGGGAGATACACACACAGCCAGACAGACAGACAGACAGACAGAAGGACAGACAGACAGACAGACAGACAGACACACATTTTCCCGGATCGATCTCATAAGTCTACTTTTTCCTCATTTTTGCAAAATGTGAAAAGTAGGCTAAAAATAACCCCTGGCACTACAGCCCATGAAGGGCCTAGGCCTACCAAACGACCGCTGCCCAGCCTTTTGGCCTGCAGATATTGAGGTGACGCGTGATCAGTGCATCGGGTCCCCTCAGCCATTAATCTTGGTTTTCGTGATCGGGGCGCTGCCTCACTGTCAGACAGCTACTCAATTGTCCTCACGAGGATGAGTGCACCCCGTTCCAGCCCTCACATCAGTTTCTAAGATCCCTGACGGAGCCGGGAATCGAACCCGGGGCCTCCGAGTGACAGGCAGGCGCGCTACCCCAACACCACGGGGCCGGTGTTTTTGTTTCTAAGGTTAACGTAAACTCGAAATGCTTATCACCAGAGTTGGAATTCGAACGTAGGATCCCCAAACCATCCGACTCTTAAGGCCTGCCACACTCACTATCTAAAAAAAACATTTCCACTGAACATCGGAATCGTAATTTGACCTATCTCCCTTTATTTTTAAGGCAGCAGTATACCGTATCTGTAATTCTCGTTAATTAAAAGTTGAGTCAAGTTTTACTCTTCCCTTGCTGAAGCTCAAGTCGAGTCCTCTAGAGCTGTGCCTGGCGATAAAAGGGCGACCTGAAACTCGTTGGGGGAAGGATGTGCGATCATACTTTCAAACCACATTACAGGCCTTCTTGTTTCCCATTTCAGAGAGATAAAGTATGAACGCTGCGATATTTATATTATTTAATACTACTGCTTATTATTAATATAATTTTCATTATTATCATTATTGTTTATAAAAAGCCTCCGTGGCTTAGGCGGTAGCACGCCGGCCCCTCATCGCTAGGGTCCACGGTTCAAATCCCGGTCACTCCATGTGAGATTTGTGCTGGACAAAGCGGAGGCAGACAGGTTTTTCTCCGGGTACTCCGGTTTTCCCTGTCAATATTTCATTCCAGCAGCACTTTCCTCTTTCATTTCATTCCATTTCATTTCATTTCATCTGTCATTCATTTAATCATTACCCCAGAGGAGTGCGACAGGCTTCGGCAGCCGGCACAGTTCATATCCTCGCCGCTAGATGGGGGCTTCATTCATTCCATTCCTGACCCGGTCGGTTGACTGGAAACAGGCTGTGGATTATCATTATTATTGTTTATACACGACTCTTGTTACAGAAAGCAAGAAACAATCAATCACCAACTGCAGTTTACTGCAAGTTAATGATCTTCTATTTCTTCTTCTTTTCTTCTTCTTCTTCTTGTTCTGTATAGGCCAACTACGGACCACGACATTCAACTATTGTGTTTGGAGTGGGTCTTAATGTTTGCCCAGTAGTCACACATCATCTGGCAGTGTTGTTCCTTTCTCTCCTTTGTCCAGAGGGCACCTGTCTTCTTCCTTCGTGGTTTGTCCAGGATCTTCATTTGCTTTAGTTTACTCCTGAGGGACCTTCCGTCTTTTATGTATTTTTCTGTAACTCCCAGCCCAGCAGATCTTTGTTCACTTCTATCAACCTCGATGACATGGTCTTTCTTCTTTGCCAGTATTTGAGAATCTCGTTGGTCAGCCTAGTTGGCTGCAAGCAGAGTTGGAATTCGAACCTAGGATCCCCAACCGTCTGCCTCTCCAGGCCTGCGTGTCCATAAAATTCTGGACGTCTCTTCCTGGTCACGTCTGTCATTTTTTCACAGTATCTAGAGCTCTTGGTTGGGTCGTCTTTTGTATTCACTCACTTCCTTGATTGGTCCTAATATCTTCCTCATTATCTTCCTCTCTTGAATTTCAAGTTTGTCCTTTCCTGTTAAATTCAGAGGCACATAGGGCTTCAGGGCGGATGACTGTCTGATTGTGCTTCATTTTGGTGTTGCGGGAGAGACACGTCTTATTGTAGGTGTTCTTAGTCAGTTGTTTTACCTGTTCTAGTTTATTCATTTGAGTTGATAATGCCGTTCCTTTGGAGAGATTGGGTTCCAACCATTCACCCAAGTACTTGATTTGTTGATTTCCTTGATCCTTCCATGCTCTAAAAGTAGTTCACAAAGGTATTCACTGTTTCATTTAAAAGGTGGGGAGGTTTAAAAACTTTCAGTCTATTGAGCAAATGTTAAGCATGTTAGTTTTTTGGATGTACTGTATTTCACTGAACTGATGAAGAGATCCAACGCCTGCAGGTTCCTCTTCAGAGACGTCACAACAAACCTTTTGTTGAGAGAACAAGTGGTATAATAGTCACGTTTTTAGCCTACTTTCGATGTTTGCAAAAAATGAAAGAATACTTATGAGATCAACACAGGGCGAAAAAAAGTGGTCTGTCTGTGTGTATGTGTGTGTGTGTGTGAGTCTGTGTGTGTATGTGAGTGTGTGTACTCTGAATGTCTGTCCCCCCCCCCCTATCAATTCGAACATGGTAAACGCGATTTGAACGAAATTTGGTACAAAGGTAGCACTAGCAAAGGACACCTCAGTGTCATGCTTTATATCACCACCATCTGGACGAAAACGTAATGGCGGCCACACAAATGTTCAAAGCTTAAATCAAATTATGACTAACCTAATCATCCGATCTCTACCAAATGTTGCAACAACATACCTTTATGGGGGGAGCATCCTTTGACCAAATTAATAGGTCATCAACCTAATAGTTTGCGGATGGCGGCCATCTTTGTGAGAAAATCGATTCCCCCTATTAATTCGAACACGGTGCAACCGAATGGAACGAAATTTGGTACAGAGGTAGTACTAACAAATGGCACCTCAGTGTCATGATTTATATCGCCACCATCTTGACGGAAACGTTACGGCGGCCACACAAATGTTCAAAGCTTAAATCAAATTACGGCTAACCTAATCATCCGATCTCTACCAAATTTTTCAACAACATACCTTTATGGAGGAAGCTTCCTTTGACCTAATTAATAGGTCATTAGCCTAATATTTTGCGGATGGCGGCCATCTTTGTGTGAAAATCGATTCTCCCTATGAATTCGAACACGGTGAAACCAAATGGAACGAAATTTGGTACAGTGGTAGCACTAGCAAAGGCACCTCAGTGTCATGTTTTATATCACCGCCATCTTGACGGAAACGTAATCGCGGCCACCCAAATATTAAAAGCTAAAATGTAATTACGACCAACCTAATAATCTAGTCTCTACCAAATTTTGCATCAACAAATCTTTATGTGGGAAGCTTATTCTGAACAAACTGCAAGATCATCAGCCCAATAGTTTGCAGATGGTGGCCAAGTATGTGTGCAAATCGATTCCCCCTATCAATTCAAACACGGTGAAACCTAATTGAACGAAATTTGGTACAGAGGTAGCACTAGCAAAGGGCACCTCAGTGTCATGTTTTATATCGCCGCCATTTTGACGGAAACGGTATGACGGCCACCCAAATGTTAAAAGCTTAAATCAAATTACGACCATCCTAATAATTTGATCTCTACCAGATTTTGCAACAACATGCCTTTTTGTGGAAAGCATCGTATGACTGACTACAAGGTCATCAGCCCAATAGTTTGCATATAGCGGCCATGTATGTGTGCAAATCCATTCCCCATATTAATTCAAACACGGTGAAACCGAATTGAATGACATTTTTTACAGAGGTAGCACTAGCAAAGGGTACCTCATATTCATGTTTAATATCCCTATAGCACGTTGTAATTCAACAAGCTACTACAACCAACATTCAATTATACTCCTTGAAAAGGACAAAGAGTTATATAAATACCCATGCATTTAGGAGAAAGTAGGCTATATGTTCTTTACTGAACATCTTGTTTTAATGCGAAATCATTATTTCTTTTGTCAACTCACTGAATTTGCTGATTGTTTGACTGGACATCTGTTGCCTGTTGTGTATGTTTGCACAGTAAATATCTATCAATTGCGTGTGTTTCTGAATTTTGTTCACAAGATACATGTCTGGTCTATTAGCTGAAATGTTTGTATCTATGATGACAGATCTGTCTAAACAGATTTTTGGTCGTCACTTTCAGGAACTGTGCTTGGTGTATACTCATAGAATGGTGTCAATGAATATTATTATTAGTATTAATTGATGTCCAACTTAATAATGCAGGGTCTTTCACTCAAATTGCAGCCGGCAGCGAGGCGCGTCGAGATTTGGACGAGCACATGGCAACTCACTGAGCTTGGGGTCGAGAGAGCGCCCGTACGAATCGCATGTAAATAACAAGCACACTTAATAACACATAATCAAACTAAAATAATTACTCACCTTGTCCCAGAAGATGTTGAAAATGTCATCCACCTGCATCTACACATTTCTGGCATAGTCTAAGGAAATTTTTATTGGCAAGCATTAATTCATCTACCGAATTAGCCTCAATTTCATTCGTTTTGTGCTAATATGTACGCAGGTTGAGGCATTATTGAAACAATAGGCTTTAACACTTAGCAATAACACGTTATAAAATTTTTAAACACAATAAAAAGTAAACAATAACCACGTATTCGTCGTAAACAAACTTATAACTAGGGCTCGGATCGATATGCTCGATTAAATCTCCAGATATGCTCGAAAACCATGTGTTTTATGCTCGATAGATATGCTCGAAAAAACCATCATGCGATAAAATATGCAGAATATGCTCGAAAAACACTGTTAAAAACTATAGAACGGAAAGTGAAACGAAAAACCCAATAACATACCTTTATATACGAGCTTTATTTTCTAATTGTATGTACGATACACTGAATATACTCGTATTCAAGTTTTTAAAGTATATATAAGAGAAGTTTTCTTATAAAAGTTACAGTTTAAAAGTTCATTTACAAAATGTTCTGAATTAGGCGAGTCAATGCATTGGTCTGTACAACGAGAATTTTTTCTATGTTTCTAGTTTTGAATGATTTTCTTAAATCAGTCAATAAAAGTTTCATTGACGAGAACGGCCTCACTAAAGGTTAAAACCTGCGGTTGTATTATTCTCTCCAGATGGGCTTTTCAATAATTATTTCTGTTTTTGAACCTTAACGATGGTCAGGGCCCGAATTCAGGGGGAGGGGATTCGAAGAAAAACCAACTATTTAGACGAAAACCACAAGAATGTGCATATACAGGGTGTATTTGATATGATGGAAGTCCTTTACACTGGTGATAGAAGATGGTATTCTAAGCAAATATCTTCATGAAATTAAGTCGGATCTTAATTAGTATAGGTGGAATTAAATCACAAAAATCGTCGGTCAATATCTTGGAAACGGGCTTTCACTTCGTTCCCCTCAGCAGCAGAGCTGACTTCTCCCCGTCTCCCTCCCCTCCTACGCTGAGGAATGTTGACCAGAGTCTGCAGTTGAGTGACCTCCTCGCCTTGTCTGCCAATGACATTGAAATACACAAACCGAGCCTATGAACAGCTGATTCACACCTTCATGGGGAGTGGCTACATGACTAGTGATGGTGGATCTGTCTTGGATTTTTCCAGCTTCATGAACTATGCATAGAAAATAGAAATCCTAAAGATTTAGTAAATTAATTTAAGGAACTGTTGGTCTATCTTTGTGTGAAGATAGTGCAACAACTGTAATAAACTTATTAATAATACTAATAATAGTAATAGTAGGCTTTTAGACACACTAACTTCTTTTATGTTTCTTTTTGGTATGTCGAGTTGCCAGACTTTAATGTACGTAGGATTTCTTGTATGTGCCATGAAATCCATGGAGATGATCTTATTAGATCCCATTCATTTACTACATGACTGAACGTAGATCGCACCCTCTGGAAGGTTAGCACTCTACCACCAGAACTACACATGCTGACTCTTATTATTATTATTATTATTAGACTATTATTATTATTATTATTATTATTATTATAACACTGTATTATAACAATGTATTTGTATTTTATTTTCATTTTCGTGTATTTTCATATGTATTTACATTGTTGATGGACCAATAAATCAATCCTCCCCCCCCCCCTCTCCAGTTAATGGCCACCCGAGGGCTGGAGATGGGATGGGATAATTCACAATATGAACATGTGGTACCATACTAGTATTAAATCTTGGAAGTAGGTTTCCATGGGTTCCCACTTCTACCCCAGGCAAATGTCGGGATTGTTCCTAACTTCAGGCCACGGCCGCCTTCTTCTCAATAATCATAACCGCTGGCAGTGCAGCCCATGAAGGGCCTAGGCCTACCAAGCGACCGCTGTCCAGCCATTTGGCCTGCAGATATTAGGGTGACGCGTGGTCAGTGCATCGGGTCCCCTCGGCCATTAATCTTGAATTTCCTGACTCGGGCACTGCCTCACTGTTAGACAGCTACTTAATTGCCCTCACGAGGCTTAGTGCACTGCGTTACAGCCCTCACGTCAGTTTCTAATATCCCTGATGGAGCCAGGAATCGAACCCAGGGCCTCCAGGTGAGAGGCAGTTGCACTGCCCCAACACCACAGGGCCGGCGCCTTCTTCCGAATCCTCATCTGAATTACAAATACCCACATTACTACAGAAACCACAAAACACAGGTTATCACACAAATTCTACCCACACCCAGCTACATGGGGCTAAATGACCAAAATCGCCAAGCCTCTCAAACAAAACATCAAGTTTTTTACTTCCGTCCTAAATGCCTAGTTCTGAACAGACTGCGGGATGTCGGAATTTTGTCACACTGCATTTCATTAAGAGAATGTTTTTAGTATTTTCAGAAACTAGTCAACAGAAGGTCCGACACGGACGCCAATGATACATCAGGGCTGAGTATCGAAATTATTTTATACATGAACATCAATCAATGAATTCCACACTTACAAAGTAGGCTACACAATACTACCGGTCCTGACGTCCCAAGCCATTGCGTGCGTTGTCAACAACAACAACAAGAACAACGGCAATGCACATTTTCTTACGAGACGGTAGAGCTCATCCTCATAACAGCTGATAGCCTACCACCCCTCAAGTCAACCGGTAAGGTCAATGCTCCGATTACATAACAACTTCCCCTTCGCGCGTCGTCTCTCCTGGCTCCGCCTCGTTTACCCCAGCCTGCCGCACCACTTTCTGCCTGATTAGTTTCTGAAATAACAAAAAACATTGACTTTTTAATGATTAATTATCAATTTCAAGATAGGTGACAAATTTTTTACCTAGGAAGCTTAGAATAGTCTCTTCTATCACCAGTGTAACGGACTTCCATCATATCAAATACACCCTGTATATGCTTCTATTCTGAAAACCGCGGTTTTATGCATTTATATGCTCGATAAATTTCTATTCTGTTGGTCCCAGAGAGGTGAAAATACCACCGAAAGGCTTCTTTCAATGTGTACTATTCAGGAAAAAAATATGCAAATATGCTCGAATCCGAGCCCTAGTTATAACACTAATAACTTAAATAGGCTATACACGAAATAACAAAGGCAACTTTACTCGGCAAATATTGTGACGCAACTGTCCCAGCACCACAATGTCCCGAGCTGCTCCGCAGCATTAATTTCATCAATTCTACAGCCCTTCTTTCCTTAGGACATTTGCTGTCTCAGCACCGTGTTGCCATCTGCTCGTCTGACCTTTATCTCGACGTTCTGCATGCAGTGGTGCGCTGACCGAGCGGCCGGCCCCGCTTTGAGTGAAAGACCCTGTACTATGTGTATCATTGCGGGAACAATTTGATCTACTCCCATCTTCTGGCTGCCTATCCTGAGCCACATAACGCCCCGAAATCAGCTAAGGAAAGAAGCCTTGATAAGAGAATACAACAATATCTTAGCAAACTCTGAACTACTGGTGCATTCTGACATGCCTGATCCCATAATCAACAGACTTCGCTGAAGGTATCCTCCTCTCACACTTGCACACAGTCTCACTGATGTTAACATTAGCGATACCTGGAAGAGAGAATGGCTCCAAATGTCTCAGCAACATGCCTCATGAATCACTAAGATCGTCCCTGACTTGGATCAATCCCGCAAGGTATGGTCAACTCGAAACCGATTGAGAACAGGTCACGGAAGATTTGCAGATTTACTTTTTTTAATGGGGAATGTTGGCCTCACCAACATGCGACTGTGACGCACCGAGGCAGACTATTCAACACATCGGGCATACAGAGGAGATTATGAGGAATTCCTGTTGGCAACCCCGAATTCCATCAAATTTAGATGTTTGCGATTTTTAGAAATGTGTAATTTATTGTTAAAATGTTCTTAAATGCCATACGCTAAATAAATAAATAAATAAATAAATAAATAAATAAATAAATAATTAGTATTATTTTGTTGTTGTTAGCCTGTTTTCATTGTATGAAGAAATAGGCTTATGAGATCACGTTTTGTCCGTGTGTGTGTGCGTGTGTGAGTGATGGTGTGTGTGTGTGTGTGTCCCCTAATAACTTCTAAACGACTGGAGCGATTTCAATGAAACTCAGTAAGATCGTAGCACCATTCTGGCCGACCCCGACCGTGCCCTTCAAATTTTATTGTGTCTCACCAATCCAACAAGGCGGCTGTGCGAAATATTTCACTAGCATTCAGTGTCGCCGAAACTATTACCGATATCACTCTGAAATTGTGTACGGTGATAAAGGGTAATTCTAGAAGTTCACCTATGAGACTTTCAAAAACCTGGTAACTACAAAAACAACATGGCGGCCAAGCGCAAATGAGACATTTAAAAATACTTTTCTCGCGATTTAACCATCCAAACGTAATGAAACTTGGTACAGTAAATGTTTATACACATTGTTATGCACTGGCATCTAATTTAGTTCAATTGTTTACATAACCTCAAAATGGCGGTTATGCGAAATATTTCACCGGCATTCTATATCTCCGAAACTATTACAGATATCGCCTGAAATTTTGTACGGTGATAAAGGGCACTGCTACAAGTTTATCTATGTAACTTTCAAAAACCTGTAATGTACAAAACGAACATGGCGGCCAAGCGAATTTGAAACATTTTAATAGACTTTTCTCGAGATTTAACTCTCTGAGCACAGTGAAATGTGGTACAGTAAATGACTATACATATTGTAATGCACTGCCATCTAATTTAGTTCAATTTTTTACATAACCTCAAGATGGCGGCTGTGCGTAATTTTAAAATTAAGTTTTTATTTCTTGTGTCGTAATTATGCAATCGAAGTGAAAGTTTGAATAATGAAGCTACGCAATAATTTTCCCTTATTGGTACATAACTCTATGGCCGATACATATAACAATCCAAAATGGCGAGCATCCGAAATATATAGACGGCACTCAATATCTACGAATCTTTTACAGCAATCAAACTAATTTTTTTTTTTGTTCATAGAGGCTATAAACATAAGTTCACCTATAAGACTTTCAGTAACCTGGTGAGCACAAATCCAACATGGCGGCGACGCGAAGTATACATATTTAAATGGACGTTTCTCGCGATTTAACCATCCGAGTGCAGTGAAACTTTGCACGTTAATTGCTTATGCAAATGTTAATTCACTGGCATCTAATTTGTTTCAATTGTTTTCATAACCACAAGATGGCAGCTGTGCTAAATTTCAAAATTAAGTTTTTGTTTCTTGTGTCTTAACCATGCGATCGAAGTGAACATTTGAATAATGAAGCTACGCAATAATTGTTTTTTATGGTACATAAATATATGCCTATACATACAACAATCCAAAAAGGCGACCATCCGAAATATTTAGACGGTTCTCAGTATCTACGAATCATTTACAGCAATCAAACTGACATTTTTAATGTTCATAGAGGCTATTAACATAAGTACATCTATAGGACTTTCAATAACCTTTTGAGCACCAATCCAACATGGCGGCGACACAAATTATACATATTTAAGTGGACGTTTCTCGCGACATAACCATCCGAGTGCAGTGGACCTTTGTACAGTAAATGCTAATACAAATTTTAATCCACTTGCATCTAGTGTATTTCAATTGTTTTCATAACCACAAGATGGCAGCTGTTCGAAATTTTAAAATCTCGTTTTTACTTCATGTGTCCTAATCATGTGATTGACGTTTGAATACCACACGTACACAATAATCTTCATGTAATAGTACATAAATAAAAATCCAACATGGTGACCATCTGAAATATTTAGACGGTTCTCAATATCTACGAATCTATTACAACAATCAAGCTGAAATTTTGTATGTTGTTAGAGGCAATTGACATGAGTAGGATTTATGAAAATAGGCTGTATAGTTCTTCACGAATTTACTTGTTTTTTATTGTTTTTTTTATAAGAGAACTTTGGTGCACCAAAAGGCATAAGAAGTAATTTTTCACATGACCATTCTTCATTATGACAGAAATCTCTTCACTACTGTATATGACACGTGCCCAGTATGATAGCTTTCTACATGAATGGTGCAGTGCTGTCAATCTGGAGATCATTAAGGTGCAGTGTAGTAGTCAAAGCAACAATTCCAGCGGGCAACATTATGATGGGATGTATCCTAAAGTCAACAATTTTCAACATTTGCATAATTTATCTAGCTAATTCTATTTATTTATAGATCTTTAGGGCGTATGATTTGGATACATTTTCATTGTCAATCAGATGTTCTAGTTTATTTTCCCTGTCAATTTGACATTATTATTATTTATTTATTTTTATTTATTTTACACGTTACAGGCCTATTAGACCACGCGAAGCAATCATGACGTTTTGTTCTTCCTGTCTTTCCAGTACTCTTTCATACGTGCACTAAAAGCCCTCTTCCTTTCTTCGGTCCACTTTGGTCTTTGGGCTGTAGGTGCAGCTCTCTCTGACAACACTTCCCACTTGTATACTTTGTGTCTAAATACGCTTGTGTCTATGACGTCTTCTGGGTCGACCTGTGCTTTTACTAGATCAATTTTTACTTGCATCATCCAGGGTGTAGTAATCTTGAGCCGCTGTATGTATCTAAGAATTTTGTTGGTGAGTCTGTTTTGTGGGAGTCTGCTGATGTGGCCGTAAAATTTTAGTCGCCTCTTTCTGATGTCTGCTGCGAGGTTGGACAATTTATCTGTGGTGTCTCTGGAGTGAAGCCTGTATCCTTCATCTTTGTGCTTTGGTCCAATTATTTTCCTTATTATTTTTCTTTCCTCTATGAGGATTTTTTCCAAGTCGCCCTTAGTGTGTAACGTCAACGTCTCACTAGCACAAAGCACCTCAGGTTTTATAACCGTGTTGTAATGACGAAGTTTAGTGAATGTGGACAGACATTTTTTGTTGTAGACACCCTGTGTCTTGTATAAGGCTCTCTTCATTTTCATAAACCTAGTGTTCTGCGCGATTTTCTCTTTTCCCGTCAGTCCAAGCACTTCACCTAGGTATTAAAGTGGGCGACTCTAATCAGCCAAATATAACACTATATTTGCTGGAAAGAAATTGTTATTATTATTATTATTATTATTATTATTATTATTATTATTATTATTATTTATTGTTTGACAATATTATCACGGCAAATACCAGCTACATTTATGTTACAGCCTGGTTCGGCCTTAGTAAGGAACCAACTGTATTAAGACAATTACGTATACACTGTTCACTGAACATCTATGTCGTGCCCGCAGTCTTCATGAGTCTCCTTCATTTATAGGATGAGCTGAATTTCCATCTGTTTTCGTTATGTACAGTATGTTTCACAACGCAAGCGCTCTTAAACCAGAGGGAGTAATAAGGTGCTGATTCTGCCCGTCTTCCAAATCGTCTCAATACTGCAGGGATAACGGCTTCGGTGGCGTAGTTGGTAGCATGCTGAACTGCTATGCCCAAGGTCGCGGGTTCAAACCCAGCCGAAGTCGTCTGGAATGTTAAGAGCGTTAAAATCCTTCAGTATGCCTTCCTTCGGAGGTGATGTAAAGCCGGCGGGATCATGTCATAGATTTATGGCATGTAAAGGAACCTACCACTACAATTGGTTGTGTGTAGCAACATTTGTAGGTTATATTTGGCTGGTTAGAAACGCTCTATCAAGTTCCAACGTTTGCCACTAGGTGTTAGTGACGGTAGTATTTGGTAGCCACAGTTGGAACTACTTGAAATTGAACTTATTGGGAACCCACAGGCGTTCAATTAAAATACCCTGCTATGGCCATTGGCAGCAATTCATAGTCTATGTAAGTGTTATTATTATTATTTATTTTTCGCATGCGCTTACACATTCTCAGCATATTTTCTGGAAAGAAATCATTTACAATCCCAGATACCGTATATATCGTCTGTTAGGTAGTCAGCCCGAAGGCTGGTTGGATCCTTAAAAAACACCGCCGATAGGTTATGTGGGTATATACCCACAAAAACCCAAGGCAGCGCTATATTGAGGCGTACTAGGCAAGATGAGGAGTGAGGTAGTTTGCCATTGTTTTCCTCAGGAGCAAATTCTTGGCGACTGCATTGAGTAGTAGCTTCATACTTTTCCGTCACTCTTTCAGGCCTGATTGCCTTACTTCACGATACCTAGAAAGTATGACTGTTTTCTGCATCAGTTTGAAAAGGCCTGGGTCAAATTTCAACTCTGTGAGCGATTCCTTTAAGTTGCTGGGAATCACGCCAGTGCTGGAGATAATAATAGGAACTGTCCTGACTTGTGCCATTGCTTCTTCATCAGTCCTGAAAACTCTGTGTATTTTGACAGCTTTTCAACATGCTTTGTTAGCATGTTGCCACTGTTTGGGATTGCCACAGCTATGAAGGTGATGTGCTTCATGCATTTGTCAACAAGAACCAAATCAGGTCTGTTGTGCACAGCTGACTGGTCTGTCAATACAGTACGATCCCAGTACAACGTAAAGTTGTCATTTTCCAGTACAATTTCAGGAGCATATTTATAGTACGGCACTTTCTCTTGGCTCAGCAGTTGAAGGTGTAAAGCCAGTTCTTGATGTACTATCTTGGCAACAAAATCATGTCTCTTTCTATATTCTGTCCCTGAAAAATGGCGACAACCTGATATAATATGCTGAACAATCTCAGATGTTGGGCAACCGTGTCTGCAATGGTCATCTTGCACAGATGCATCCTTGATAATGAACTTTAGGTAGTTCCTCGGGGGGACAACCTGGTCCTGAATAGCCATCATGAAGCCTTCTCTTTCAGGAAACATCTACCCAGAAATCAAACCAAAGTTCGACGCTAGCTTGTCAACGTGAGTTTGGATGACTTCGTTGGGATATCTTCCGTGCAGTGGCTTGGACAACCAGGCATTGAATCTATCCAAATCACTGCGCACCTGATTTTGGGTCTCTTGCTGACTTAAGAGTAGTGGGGTTAAATCATCTGATTCTGTGACAGCCTTGTGCAGCAGTGAATGGTTCATCTTATTATTGTTATAATAATAATTAGCGCGTGGGTCTCATACTGCCAATACATAGAGAAATACCTTAACCATACTTTAATAACATTAATATGTTGGTCAGTCTCGGACCTAAGGAAATGTGTGGTGGTATCAATGCTACCTGCTCTATTGCTTGTGTCCTTTACATTGAGAGTGAAACTCAATAGTCGAGTTATGAACTAATCTCGATATCAGTGCGACCGCAGATATATGCGGTGACGCGACGTTAGAAGGCAGATTTACTCGAGCCAATATCTTTATTCAAGTAGCAACCAGTTGGCTCTCTGTTGGCAAGCACACCATTCAGAGAATACCATTCTGTTTCTCCTTCCTCTCTCATCTGTCTGATTGAAGTACACTCTGCCTCAGATTAATGGATAACGTGGTGGATTTGATCACGTCTTCTAGAACAACATGCCTAAATTAACAAGTGGAATGTTTACGACTCAAGGAACGAATGTTCTTCTATTAAACTATGGTCAATTATTGTATTTATTTATTATCGTATTTTAGGTAGATTTCATTAGAAAGCTAACTATTGCAATGGGTCCCATGTTTCGACTTCCGGAAAATTTCGACATATCTTCGCGTTTCACATCCCCCAGGCCCCAAAACCACCGTCAGTTCAAAAGTTTATATATAATTTATGTATGTATATATACAGGGTGTATTTGATATGATGGAAGTCCTTTACACTGGTGATAGAAGATGGTATTCTAAGCAAATATCTTCATGAAATTAAGTCGGATCTTAATTAGTGTAGGTGGAATTAAATCACAAAAATCGTCGGTCAATATCTTGGAAACGGGCTTTCACTTCGTTCCCCTCAGCAGCAGAGCTGACTTCTCCCCGTCTCCCTCCCCTCCTACGCTGAAGAATGTTGACCAGAGTCTGCAGTTGAGTGACCTCCTCGCCTTGTCTGCCAATGACATTGAAATACACAAACCGAGCCTATGAACAGCTGATTCACACCTTCATGGGGAGTGGCTACATGACTAGTGATGGTGGATCTGTCTAGGATTTTTCCAGCTTCATGAACTATGCATAGAAAATAGAAATCCTAAAGATTTAGTAAATTAATTTAAGGAACTGTTGGTCTATCTTTGTGTGAAGATAGTGCAACAACTGTAATAAACTTATTAATAATACTAATAATAGTAATAGTAGGCTTTTAGACACACTAACTTCTTTTATGTTTCTTTTTGGTATGTCGAGTTGCCAGACTTTAATGTACGTAGGATTTCTTGTATGTGCCATGAAATCCATGGAGATGATCTTATTAGATCCCATTCATTTACTACATGACTGAACGTAGATCGCACCCTCGGGATGGTTAGCACTCTACCACCAGAACTACACATGCTGACTCTTATTATTATTATTATTAGACTATTATTATTATTATTATTATTATTATTATTATAACACTGTATTATAACAATGTATTTGTATTTTATTTTCATTTTCGTGTATTTTCATATGTATTTACATTGTTGATGGACCAATAAATCAATCCCCCCCCCCCCCCTCTCCAGTTAATGGCCACCCGAGGGCTGGAGATGGGATGGGACAATTCACAATATGAACATGTGGTACCATACTAGTATTAAATCTTGGAAGTAGGTTTCCATGGGTTCCCACTTCTACCCCAGGCAAATGTCGGGATTGTTCCTAACTTAAGGCCACGGCCGCCTTCTTCTCAATAATCATAACCGCTGGCAGTGCAGCCCATGAAGGGCCTAGGCCTACCAAGCGACCGCTGTCCAGCCATTTGGCCTGCAGATATTAGGGTGACGCGTGGTCAGTGCATCGGGTCCCCTCGGCCATTAATCTTGATTTTCCTGACTCGGGCACTGCCTCACTGTCAGACAGCTACTTAATTGCCCTCACGAGGCTTAGTGCTCTGCGTTACAGCCCTCACGTCAGTTTCTAATATCCCTGATGGAGCCAGGAATCGAACCCAGGGCCTCCAGGTGAGAGGCAGTTGCACTGCCCCAACACCACAGGACCGGCGCCTTCTTCCGAATCCTCACCTGAATTACAAATACCCACATTACTACAGAAACCACAAAACACAGGTTATCACACAAATTCTACCCACACCCAGCTACATGGGGCTAAATGACCAAAATCGCCAAGCCTCTCAAACAAAACATCAAGTTTTTTACTTCCGTCCTAAATGCCTAGTTCTGAACAGACTGCGGGATGTCGGAATTTTGTCACACTGCATTTCATTAAGAGAATGTTTTTAGTATTTTCAGAAACTAGTCAACAGAAGGTCCGACACGGACGCCAATGATACATCAGGGCTGAGTATCGAAATTATTTTATACATGAACATCAATCAATGAATTCCACACTTACAAAGTAGGCTACACAATACTACCGGTCCTGACGTCCCAAGCCATTGCGTGCGTTGTCAACAACAACAACAAGAACAACGGCAATGCACATTTTCTTACGAGATGGTAGAGCTCATCCTCATAACAGCTGATAGCCTACCACCCCTCAAGTCAACCGGTAAGGTCAATGCTCCGATTACATAACAACTTCCCCTTCGCGCGTCGTCTCTCCTGGCTCCGCCTCGTTTACCCCAGCCTGCCGCACCACTTTCTGCCTGATTAGTTTCTGAAATAACAAAAAACATCGACTTTTTAATGATTAATTATCAATTTCAAGATAGGTGACAAATTTTTTACCTAGGAAGCTTAGAATAGTCTCTTCTATCACCAGTGTAACGGACTTCCATCATATCAAATACACCCTGTATATATATATATCAGCTTTTTGTGGACACGATAACTGCCGTAATTTTCCACCAATCACTTTGAATTTTTTACCGAATATGTATACCTATAAAATCTCGGTCGAGTTCGTTACTGGGCTAAATCGGTCGAAGGGGGTGAAAATGGGGGGCTTTTTTCTAAAAAGGGAAATATTGCTAGAACTCTCTTAATATGTGATATATCGAATCCGTTCAACGTTCATACTATGTGTCGGATAAAGCCCAAAAATTTATGTTTGAAGAGTTTTTTATAGCACCAAGGATTGACTAAAGGGGTGGGAAAAAGTGTTTTTTTCGGGAAACATTAATCATATCTCTCTTAATAGGCACAATATCAAAACCGTACAAAATGGACAATATTCCCCTAATAATTACCTAAAACTTTTGGCTGAAAGAATTTTTGATATGACCCACCATTACGCCAAGGGATGAGAAAAATGATTTCGGAATTATAAGAAAATGCCAAGAGCTATCAGAGGTTGCCATGGCAACACTACTAAATCGATGAGGGATGAGCATCAGACGTTGCCATGACAACGCACTTGCACGAAATCAGATTCAGTATTTCCATCTGACTAAGTGGGAAGCGGCTTCGGTGACGTATCTGGTAGCATGCTGAATGTCTATGCCCAAGGTCGCGGTTTCAAAGCCGGCTGAAGTCGTCGGATTTTCTAAGAGCGCTAAAATCCCTCAGTATGCTTTTCTTTGGAGGGGAAGTTCCAACGTTCGTTGCGAGTTGCTGATTGGGGTGGCATCTAGTGGCCAAGTTCACAGCTAGGTGTCGTTGACGGTAGTACCTGGTAGCAACATTAGGAACTACTGCTTGAAATTGACCGTCTGCAGTCCTTACCTGAATTAAGAATAATACAGCCATTACATTTCACACCGTTTATCAGACAGATTCTACACTCACCCAAAGTACACGGGGTTAGATGACCGCGTTGTCGCAGCCCCTAAACTGAGGAACCAACCAGAGGTAGATTTCATTAGAAAGCTAACTATTGCAATGGGTACCATGTTTCGATTTCCGGAAAATTTCGACATATCTTCGCGTTTCACATCCCCCAGACCCCAAAACCACCGTCAGTTCAAAAGTTTCGACAGTAGTGGCTACGCTGGCTAAAGCGCAGCATTAGGTCATGGGGCCAAGCTCTCTGCAGACTCGATAGACGCGTGGGTTCGAGCCCCACCGTCGGCCGTCCTTGAAATGGTTTTCCGTGGTTTCCCATTTTCAACACCAGGCAAATGCTGGGACGGTACCTTCTGACAGGCCACGGCCGCTTCCTTCCACATCCTTGCCCAGTTTCATTCACCATCATTCATTTCATCTCTCATTAACTCCTCTCATGAGGTTGGCGTCAGGAAGGGCATCCGGTCGTAAAAACCATCGCCACAAAGACTTCCATCGCATCTCATCCCCGACCCCGTTGAAACGGGAATAATAAGGGGTAGGCATACATATGTATATATATATATATATATATATGTATATCAGTTTCTTGTGGACACGATAACTGCCGTAATTTTGCACCAATCACTTTGAATGTTTTACCGAATATGTATACCTATAAAATCTCGGTCGAGTTCGTTACTGGGCTAAATCGGTCGAAGGGGGTGAAAATGGGGGGCTTTTTTTTCGAAAAAGTGAAATATTGCTATATCTCTCTTAATATGTGAAATATCGAATCCGTTCAACGTTCATACTATGTGTCGGATAGAGCCCAAAAATTTATGTTTGAAGAGTTTTTTTATAGCACCAACCATTGACCAAAGGGGTGGGAAAAAGTGGGTTTTTCGGGAAACATTAATCATATCTCTCTTAATAGGCACAATATCAAAACCGTACAAAATGGACAATATTCCCGTAATAATTACCTAAAACTTTTGTCAGAAAGAGTTTTTGATATGACCCACCATTATGCCAAGGGATGAGAAAAATGATTTCGGAATTATAAGAAAATGCGTTGGTTGGTTGGTTCCTTAGTTTAGGGGCTGCGACAACGCGGTCATGTAGCCCCGTGTACTTTGGGTGTGTGTAGAATATGTCTGATAACCGGTGTTAATTGTGATGACTGTATTAGTGTGTGTATCTGTTTTTTTAATTCAAGTAGGGACTGCAACTTTGAATTTTCAAATAGTTCCTACTTTTGCCGCCAAACGCCACCGTCAACGACTACTAGGCCTAGTTCAGAACTAGCTACTAGACGCCACCGCAGTCGGCTCTTGGCAACGAACGTAGCAACCTAAGAGCGTTGTTTATATTCTTAACCTATCCAATTTAGTTTCACACAGGTGTAATTAGTGGAAAGATCTTTAACATGCCATAAATCTATGACATGGGACCGCCGGCTATAAGAAAATGCCAAGAGCTATCAGTGGTTGCCATGGCAACACTACTAAATCGATGAGGGATGAGCATCAGACGTTGCCATGACAACGCACTTGCACGAGATCAGATTCAGTATTTCCATCTGACTAAGTGTGAAGCGGCTTCGGTGACGTAACTGGTAGCATGCTGAATGTCTAAGCGCAAGGTCGCGAGTTCAAAGCCGGCCGAAGTCGTCGGATTTTCTAAGAGCGCTAAAATTCCCTCAGTATGCTTTCGTTTGGAAGGGAAGTTCCAACGTTCGATACGAGTTGCTGGTTGCGGTGGCATCTGGTAGACAAGTTCACAGCTAGGTGTCGTTGATGGTAGTATCTGGTAGCAACATTAGGAACTACTGCTCGAAATTGACCGTCTGCAGTCCTTACCTGTGCTACAGACTAATACAGCCATCCCTAAGTACACGGGGTTACATGACCGCATTGTCGCAGCCCCTAAACCGAGGAACCAACCAAAATCTCTGCGGGAGATATAATTTTCCGTGAAGAAGTTACAGACCGTTACATAGTTACACATAAGTGTCGAAATCTTGCATAAGGACAGTGTGACCACAAGTATAAAAATGGACCCAAAATGACAAGAAGGTTACCATTCCCATAAGACAATAAAATGTTTAAAATAAGCATAAAATGACGAAAATCAAAGTTAATTAAGCTCCAATTATAAAATACCTTCTCACAATAAATGAGGTGTCTGATCCTTCTACGAAAACCTGCATATTCTGCCTATTTTCGCCTATCCCCAAGTTTGTCCGGTGAAATCTACCTCCGCCTTCCGGCGTGCCGAGAGGACTTTTCTTTTATAATTTTTCTATCTATCGTCCTTTGTTCCGTTTTTAACCTATTTTCAATTTTGAAACAAGATGTTCAGTAAAGAACATATAGCCTACTTTCTCCTAAATGCATGGGTTTTGTTATAACTCTTTGTCCTTTTCAAGGAGTATAATTGAATGTTGGTTGTAGTAGCTTGTTGAAATACAACGTGCTATAGGGATATTAAACATGAATATGAGGTGCCCTTTGCTAGTGCTACCTCTGTAAAAAATTTCATTCAATTCGGTTTCACCGTGTTTGAATTGATCTGGGGAATGGATTTGCACACATACATGGCCGCTATTTGCAAACTATTGGACTGATGACCTTGTAGTCAGTCATAAGATGCTTTCAACGAAAAGGCAAATTGTTGCAAAATCTGGTCGAGATCAAATTATTAGGATGGTCGTAATTTGATTTAAGCTTTCAAAATTTGGGTGGCCGTCATTCCGTTTCCGTCAAGATGGGGGCGGTATAAAACATGACACTGAGGTGCCCTGTGCGAGTGCTACCTCTGTACCAAATTTCGTTCAATTCGGTTTCACCGTGTTTGAATTGATAGGGGGAATCGATTTTCACACATACTTGGACACCATCTGCAAACTATTGGGCTGATGATCTTGCAGTTTGGTCAGAATATGCTTCCCACATAATGATATGTTGTTGCAAAATTTGGTAGAGACTAGATTATTAGGTTGGTCGTTATTACATTTTAGCTTTTAACATTTGGGTGGCCGCGATTATGTTTCCGTCAAGATGGCGGTGATATAAAACATGACACAGAGGTGCCATTGCTAGTGCTACCTCTGTACCAAATTTCGTTCCATTCGGTTTCACCGTCTTCGAATTAATAGGGGGAATCGATTTTCACACAAAGATGGCCGCCATCCACAAAATATTAGGCTAATGACCTATTAGTTAGGTCAAAGGATGCTACCTCCATAAAGGTATGTCGATGCAAAATTTGGTAGAGATCGGATGATTAGGTTATACGTAATTTGATTTAAGCTTTGATCATTTGTGTGGCCGCCATTACGTTTCCGTCAAGATGGCGGCAATATAAAATATGGCACTCAGGTGCCCTTTGCTAGTGCTACCTCTGTACCAAATTTCGTTCCATTCGGTTCCACCGTGTTCGAATTAATAGGGGGAATCGATTTTGACATAAAGATGGCCGCCATCCGCAAACTATTAGGCTAATGACCTATTAGATAGGTCAAAGGATGCTCCCTCCATAATGGTATGTTGTTGCAAAATTTGGTAGAGATCGGATGATTATGTTAGTCATAATTTGATTTAAGCTTTGAACATTTGTGTGGCCGCCATTACGTTTCTGTCAAGATGGCGGCGATATAGAACATGACCTTGAAGTGCCCCTTACTAGTGCTACCTCTGTACCAAATTTCGTTCCATTCGGTTTCACCGTGTTTGAATTAATAGGGGGAATCGATTTTGACACAAAGATGGCCGCCATCCGCAAACTATTAGGCTAATGACCTATTAGATAGGTCAAAGGATGCTCCCTCCATAATGGTATGTTGTTGCAAAATTTGGTAGAGATCGGATGATTATGTTAGTCATAATTTGATTTAAGCTTTGAACATTTGTGTGGCCGCCATTACGTTTCCGTCAAGATGGCGGCGATATAAAACATAACACTGAAGTGCCCTTTGCTAGTACTACCTCTGTACCAATTTTCGTTCCATTCGGTTTCACCGTGTTCGAATTAATAGGGGGAATCGATTTCCACACAAAGATGGCCGCCATCCGCAAACTATTAGGCTGATGACCTATTAGTTTGGTCAAAGTATGCTCCCTCCATGAAGGTATGTTGTTGCAAATTTTGGTAGAGATCAGATGATTAGGTTAGTCGTAATCTGATTTAAGCTTTGAACATTTGTGAGGCCACCATTACGTATCCGTCAAGATGGCGGCGATATAAAACATGACACTGAGGTGTCCTTTGCTACTGCTACCTTTGTACCAAATGTCGTTCAATTCGCGTTCACCGTGTTCGAATTGATAGGGGGGGGACAGACATTCAGAGTACACACACACACACACACACTCACACACATACACACACACACACACACACACACACACACACACAGACAGACACACTTTTTTTCGGCCTGTAGTGATCTCATAAGTCTACTTTCATTTTTTGCAAAAATCGAAAGTAGGCTAAAAAAAGGCTTATGAGATCACCTTTTGTCCGTGTGTGTGTGCGTGTGTGTGTGTGTGTGTGTGTGTGTGTATGAGGTGTGTGTGCCCCCCCCCCCTAATAAAATCTAAACGGCTGGAGCGATTTCAATGAATCTCGGTAAGTTCACAGCACTATTCCCGGCGACCTCGACCATGCCCTTCAAATTTTGTTACGTCTCACCAATCCAACATGGCGGCTGTGCGAAATATTTCACTAGCATTCAATATCTCCGAATCTATTACCGATATCGCCCTGAAATTGTGTACGGTGATAAAGGGCACTACTAGAAGTTCACCTATGAGACTTTCAAAAACCTGGTGACTACAAAACCAACATGGCGGTTAAGCGAAATTGAGACTTTTAAATAGACATTTCTCGCGATTTAACTATCCAAACTATGAAACTTGGTTCATCAAATGTTTATACACATTGTAATGCACTGGAGTCTAATTTAGATCAATTGTTTACATAACCTCAAAATGGCGGTTGTGCGAAATATTTCACTGACATTCTATATCTCCGAAACTATTACAGATATCATCATGCAATTTTGTACGGTGATAAAGGGTACTGATACAAGTTTACCTATGTATATTTCATAAACCTGTAAAGTACAAAACGAACATGGCGACCAAGCCAATATGAAATATTTTAATAGACTTTTCTCGTGATTTAACTCTCTGAGCGCAGTTAAATGTGGTACAGTAAATGATTTTGCAGATTGTAATGCACTGCCATCTAATTTAATTCAATTGTTTACATAACCTCAAGATGGCGGCTGTGCGAAATTTTAAAATTAAGTTTTTATTCTTGTGTCGTAATCATGCGATCGAAGTGAAAGTTTGAATAATGAAGCTAGGCAATAATTGTCCTTGAATGGTACGTAACTCGATGGCCTATACATAAAACAATCCTAAATGGCGAGCTTCCGAAATATTTAGACGGTTCTCAATATCTATGAATCTTTTACAGCAACCAAACTGATTTTTTATGTTCATAGAGACTATGAACATGTGATCACCTATAGGACTTTCAGTAACCTGGTGAGCACAAATCCAACTTGGCGGCGACGCGAAGTATAAATAATTATATTGACGTTTCTCGCGAATTAACTATCCGAGTGCCGTGAAACGTTGCACGTTAAATGCTTACACAAATGTTGATCAACTGGCGTGTAATTTATTTCAATTGTTTGCATAATCACAAGATGGCTGGTGTGCGTACTTTTAAAATCTCGTTTTTAGCCTACTTTCGTTTTTTGCAAAAAATGAAAGTAGACTTATGAGATCAACACAGGTCGAAAAAAGTGTGTCTGTCTGTGTGTGTGTATGTGTGTGTGTGAGTCTGTGTGTGTGTGTGTATGTGTGTGTGAGTCTGTGTGTGTGTGTGTGTGTGTGTGTCTGTGTGTGTGAGAGTGTGTGTACTCTGAATGTCTGTCCCCCCCTATCAATTCGAACACGGTGAATGCAAATTGAACGAAATTTGGTACAAAGGTAGCACTAGCAACGGACACCTCAGTGTCATGTTTTATATCGCCGCCATCTTTACTAAAACTGAATGGCGGCCACTCAAACGTTCAAAACGTAAAATCAAATAAGGACTAACCAAATCTTCCGATCTCTACCAAATTTGGTAACAACATACCTTCGTATAGGATGCGTCTTGTGACCAAATTACAAGGTCGTCCACCATACCATTTCAGGATGGCGGCCGTGCGAATTATGCAAACTTTATAATCCATATCATGGGACCCACCAGTTCCGATTATCGAGCCGAGAATCGTTTTAACTGTTCTAAAGGAAGAGGCACGTTCGAAATTAAAAGTTTATTTTGTAATACTATAGTGCAGACGTGATTTTAAAAAGCTGAACTGATTCAGTAATAAGACAAGATGGCAGCGGATATCTTGTGCCGGACTTATATTTCACTAATTTGAGCATTGCATGCAATATAGCGTACTGATAAAAAATAAATAAACTTTGTATGAAATGCTTTATATATAAATAATATACTCCAGTGATGAAATCGTTTAGTATAAATCATTATTTGCTAACAAGTTCTATGTAAGTCATTTTAAATATAACGTTATTCGTTGACACAATTAGCTCAGTGGTAGAGCGTTAGCCTATCGCTCAAATGCCTATGGTTCAAACCCGTTCAGAGCTAGATTTTTTGCTTGAAATGTTATATGTTTATTGTTTTGTAATGACTGAGATGTTTTAAAATTAAGCGTTATATTGTGCACATTGTGGTGTAAAATATATATTTAATTAAAACATAATTCGCCAGCAGATTTACTCGGGACATCTAGCTGCCAAAAAGGTAACTTCCAGATTTTATTGAAAAGTTTCTTCTTCTGGCCGCTAGAATGCACTCGCTCTGTTAGGATTATATTGTTCGATATTTCACCAATAGATGTCACGACTAGTCTACTTGGGGATCCATTGATTACTATACCATTATCATTCTATGCGCATCGAATTTTAAGAATGACAAGATGATACTACGATACATTTTAACTTTTTATTTTAAAGGGTTTGTAACAGCCTATTTTGCGTTACTTGAAAATGTTAATAAGCGTTATATTGTGCACATTATGGTGTAAAATATATATTTAATTAAAAACTAATTCGCCAGCAGATTTACTCGAGACATCTAGCTACCAAAAAGGTAACTTCCAGATTTTATTGAAAAGTTTCTTCTTCTGGCCGCTAGAATGCACTCGCTCTGTTAGGATTATATTATCGAAAATATCCACATAGTTTGTATACACACGTCTCTGTAGGGTCATGGAAAGATTTGTTAATTCAATTAGGGTTGTGAAAGCCATGCACAACCAGACGTGTAAAGACATGCCTCAACTCAAAGTTGGATGTTGCCCACGGCAGGTCGTAATAATAATAATAATGTTATTGGTTTTACATCCCTTTTAACTACTGCTGATTTTAGAGACACCGGGGTGCCGGAATTTTGGCCCGAAGGGGATCTTTAACGTGCCAGTAAATGTACTGACACGGCTCCCTCGCATTTGTGCACCCTCAAATGCCAGCTGACTGCGCCAGGATACGAACCTGCAACCTAGGGCCCAGCAAGCGAGAACGTTACCGCTGAGCCACGCCGCCAGTCCGGTCGATTATGTCTCCAGATCCATAACATTCTTGATATACTTCTTATCTTTCTTTCGTCAATGATGGTAGCAGTTTTTATCTAGGTTGTGGCGTTTGGTAGAGGTAAATCGTTTCTAAGGTCTTCAACAAAGAATAGTTCTATTATACTCTTTGATAATAACAACGAGTTATAACTATACTCATACATTTAGGAGAAAGTAGGCTATATGTTCTTTACTGAACATCTTGTTACTTTTTGTGTTCTAATCATGCGATTGAAGTTTGAATACCACACGTACACAATATTCTTAATGCAATAGTACAAAAATAAAAATCCATTCTGGCGACCATCTGAAATATTTAGACAGTTCTCAATATCTACGAATCTATTACAGCAATTAAACTGAAATTTTGTATGTTGATAGAGACAATTAACATGAGCAGGATATATGAAAATAGGCTGTATAGTTCTTCACGGAACTACATGTTATTACTTTCTTTCTTTACTCTGATTTATTTTATTTTTAACCTATTTTCAATTTTGAAAAAATAGGCTTATGAGATCACATTTGTCCGTGTGTGTGTGTGTGTGTGTGTGTGTGTTAGTGTGTGTGTGTGCGTGCGTGTGTGTGACAGTGTGTGTGTGTGTGTGTGTGTCCCTAATAACTTCTAAACGGCTGGAGCGATTTCAATGAAACTCGGTAAGTTCATAGCACTATTCCGAGCGACCCCTACCGTTCCCTTCAAATTTTGTTACGTCTCACCAATCCAACATGGCGGCTGGGCGAAATATTTAACAAGCATTCAATATCTCCGAAACTATTCCCGATATCACCCTGGAATATATTACGGTGATAAAGGAAACTACTAGAAGTTCACCTGTGTGACATTTGAAAAACTGGTAACTACAAAACCAACATGGCGGCCACGCGAATTTGCGACTTTTAAATAGACGTTTCTCGCGATTTAACCAACCAAACGCAATAAAACTTGGTACAGTATATGTTTATACACATTGTAATCCACCGACATCTAACTTTCGTTCAATTGTTTACATAACCACAAGATGGCGGATGTGCGAAATATTTCACTGGCATTCTATATCTCTGAAACTGTTTGCGGTATCATCCTGAAATTTTGTACGGAGATACAGGGTACTACTAAAAGTTCATCCATAAGACTTTCAAATACCGGTTCACTATAAAACGAACATGGCGGCTAAGCGAATTTGAAAATTTTAAATAGACATTTCTCGCGATTTAATGTTCCAAACGCAATGAAGTCTGGTACAGGAAATGTTTATACACATTGTAATGCACTGGTATCTAATTTAGTTCAATTGTTTACATAACCTCAAGATGGCGGCTGTGTGAATTTTAAAAATATGTTTTTATTTCTTGTGTCGTAATCAGGCGATCGATGTGAAAGTTTGAATAATGAACCCACGCAATAATTTTCCTTTAATGGTACATGACTCTATGGCCTATACATTTAGCAATCCAACATGGCGACCATCCGAAATATTTAGACGGCTCTGAATTTCTACGAATCTATTATAGCAATCAAACTGAATGTTTTGATGTTCATAGGGGCTATGGACATAAGTTCACCTATAGGACTTTCAATGATCTGATGATCACAAATCCAACATGGCGGCGACGCGAAGTATAAATATTCACATGGACATTTCTCTCAATTTAACCATCCGAGTGCAGTGTAACTTGGTACAGTAAATCCTTATACGAATGTTAATCCACTGGCATCTAATTTATTTCAATTGTTTCCATAACCAGAAGATGGCAGCTGTGCAAAATTTTAAAATCTCCTTGTTACTTCTTGTGTCCTAATCATGCGATTGAAATTTGAATGCTACACGTACACAATAATCTTCATGTAACAGTACATAACTCTAGGACCTACATATGTAAAATCCAACATGGCGACCATCCGAAATATTTAGTCGGTTCTCAATATCTACGAATCTATTACAGCAATCAAACTGAAATTTTGTATGTTTGTAACATTTTTAATGAGTCGTTGAACGTGGTGATGACTATTGTGGTTCAATTTAACAAACATAATAAGAATAAATAATATACACTGTGGTGTGACCTTACCTGTGATAGTGTAATATAATAAGTTGTTGAGCGCCAGATTCCTATTTAAGATAGTGAATCGAAATTTATTGATTTAACCTCGGCTATCAGCAGTAGAGTCGAGAACCACTTACCCGGGTCGTAGTGAGACAAAGTCATCTAACCAATCCGTATTTAATCAAGGAGTATGATTGCCTTAAAGTACCAACTACAATGAAAGAAATAGGCATTACGTTGAAGAGAATGAATTTATTAAATGCAAAAACAAAATATTAATAAAACAGAATAGTGATAGTCACACAATTGAATTTAAAATTACTCAATGCGGCAATTAATTATTTAAAAGAAAATGAATATTAAAATGAATTGAAAGTTAAATGAAGTTAAATTATAATAGAGACGATAGTTTTATTGAATTGTTGGCTTACCCAGTCGAAGATTCGTCATATTTAAGAAATGATCGGTGATCTCGATGTTACGTCGCTTATGTTTAAAAAAATGATGTGATACCTCAATTACTATGAAATATCCTCATTAAGTACGTTGCCATCTGTAGAAAGACTCTTGATCAGGGATATAACCCATTATGTATTGATATAGATGTCGGCAAGACATCGTTCAGTGTCGACTCTCGGTGCTCAGTCCATTAGGACCCAGAAAGCAAGGTTACAACTTCCTTCCTTCATTAAGAGCTGTAGATCAATGCCATTCTTGTCCGATGTTGCAGGTACAAATACTAATGACTTCCTTGTCACGTGGTGTCACAGCTTCCCTCTCTATTAGCCTTCTCCATTCTTGACTCATAACTTGCAATATATATTGACGCGTATATACCGTAGAAAATGGCGTGTTGGTTACACCATAGTGGGTTTCTTAACATCTCAGGAAAATGACGCAGTTTGCCGTGGTGAAATTCTTACTACGTCGTTCAGTTTGTGACGCACAGGGTTAGTCCATATCGCCAGTCTTGTTGCAATATATAATACTTCGTCTCTTTACAAGTAATTGTTAATAAAAATCTAATTGAATATAATAATCAAAACCGCTTACAATTATCTGATATAAAAATCATCTCATGGATGTACTAGTTAATAATAATAATAATAACATGATAATAAATGAATAACCCTTTAAATATAACAGCTATGGGATCGAATCGTTACAATCGCCCCTGATATAAATAATTTAAAATAAAATGTAACATTATTTATATCACTACACATCCTACACAAATGAATACAAATTTAAATATTAATACCCCCATAACGACAACATACAAATAATACCCTTCAACAATACATAAAGATATACAAGAACATACTCTTTTCACTTTACATATTTGTACTATCATTTCTCATTCTTCCAAATGTTCATAATGTTCATTCTTCTTTATATATGTTGTAAAAAAAATATACATAAATGTATTCTTCACAAAAAAATCATATTTTAACTTTCATTCATCTCATTCTTCCAAATGTTCATAATGTTCATTTTTTTTTATATGCTGTAAAAAAAATACATATAAAATGCCCTTCACTTTTATTTTTGACATATATGTCAACGCTGCACTCGTTTATATTTCGGTGATCGTATGCATGACATACAATTTTGGCTTCATCTCTTTTGAACGTAGTTTTTGTATATCAGTCTGGCGTAGAAGTACATTGTTGTAATACCAGCTGATTAACCCATAATAACTATTACAGCACACGATAATAGGATGCAAACAATACAATATTCCTTTCGTCTTTATAAAGGGATTACTCAAATGCAGTAAAATTTCAATAATTGAAGAAAAAAATTACTTAGCAAAATACCTAAGGCAATTCCTATTTCAGTGTATATGTCATACATGTAAATATTTCCCCAAATACATAATGACATCGAAATACCTCAAAGCAGTTATTAAACAGTTCATTTAAATATCCAAGTTACTACTCACCTGCCTTCGTGGCTTAATTCTTTCTTAGGCCACGGCCGCCTCCTTCCAAATTAATACTTCCTAAGTCTCCACGACTTCTTAACTTCTCATAAAACCATAATTCCTCTTTACTACTTCTCGAAAACAATAACTTGGATTTTCAAAATCACCAATAAACATAAAATCTGACTTCTCGTTCACTTTATAAAATTTAACTTAGCGTCAAGATATAACTTTACCGTAACGTCATTCCTTACTTACCATAACAAAATGATTAAGACTTGGACAAAATACTACTCAATACCTGAATTACGTATATCACTAAACTATTTCACAAAAACACATGACAAACTCCTCGGAATAAATATTTCGTTCCACAAAATATTAATGCTCTTATACTTTGAACTTAGTCTATTCATGATTTGACTTTTTGCTGAATGCCTAAAAACCCCCCTTAGTTTTCTCTCAAAACTCTTAATTAAGTACCGTGTCCTCCAAACACCACTTCCTACTTGTTCTGACCGCCTGGACTATAGCTCACTCTTGCTATACCAGAATCTCTCAAAACTCATCGTGACATCACACGTCACATACAAAAAAAACTCCCCTATTCGTGGTATAATCCCACATCTTCGTATTGTTACAGGTCACCTCTTACTGACCAATAACACATTAAATTTCAGCTAAAAAAAAAATCGTACATGCTTCGACTAATTCCTTGGAATAATAACATCACACTATGCTTTCCTAACTATTGTCTTCCTAAAATAATGACAGTGTTCCAGTTGATAGTCAATAACACCGACATTCCTAACTGGCAAATATTTTCCCATAATCACTTCATAAAGCAAGTCCTGAGTTATAACACAGTTAAGACACTCTCTGCTCTACCAAATTAAATGCGTAAATTACACCTGCCTTTAATTGAAAATTCATTATTACCCCTTAGGTATACACAGCTTACATTACTAACTTATTCTTCCTTCAAAATATTAACTTATCTTTACTAACTCCGTATGACATAAATAAAACTTTAATTTCCTGTCTACTAAAAAAAAAGATTTATCTTTAAATCCTCAAACGTCGAATTATAACAAATTCCTTTCAATATTAGTAAATATTATGTCAACCTTTTAATTATAATTATTATCTTTACTTTAACCTGTGTGTAGGACAACAATCTACCACATCATTAATTCGTTATTATTCATCAGTAACTTTTTACTAAAAGTGGTTTAGCTCGATAACAAGCCTTGTAATATCTTTAAAACGTGCGTAACTGTAACAAAAACTTGGACAATCTTACCTTTGTAATCTCTTATTACCTTGTGTGCATACATCCATATATACTTAAAAAAAACTCCCTTATTAACTTCACGTAGTCCCGTAGATACCATAAAAAATCTCATTGCTCAACGGAATATACCTTGCTGACCTACTTCATCCTCCAAAACCTTCTTAAAACTTCATTTGGCATCTTACCAAAACTTCCTCCATTATAACTCCATTTGGCATCTTACCAAAAACTTCCTCAAAAAACAACTTCATTTGGTATCTTACCAAAACTTCCTCCTTAAAAAACTTCATTTGGCATCTTACCAAAACTTTAAAACCACATTGCTCAACGGCATTACCTTCGTTGGCCTACTTCTTCAAACTCACGTCCATTTACGTGAAAATACACACATACACACACACATATCTGTCAACAAGTACCAGATGTCCTAATTAGTTACTACTTCCTCATTTCAACCCGATGTTGGTTAATTCATACAACGCATTACCATTAACAATTCTAAACCACTTATAAATTTCTCAACATATATCCGCTGATAACCTCGCTGTCCTCAACTGAAACTTCTTTATTAAATCAATACTTAATTCTTCAACTCACTAGTTTTATTACCACTGTATCATCTTATCTTCACTCACTTTTGAATTAAATCTTTATTACCATTATATTCTTAATTATGGTTGCCATAATAATTATTACTTTCTTTCGATTACTTACCTATGTAATAACCTTCCTATTTTTAAAATTTAATTCTCACTTCATCCAACTTACCTGCAGTTTAAGGACCTACATTCAACTTACCTGCATTGCTCAATAGCACGACAACCTTTGTCTTCCAAATTAAATGATTTTAGTCAATCTAAATCAATAAGCGTAGGCACTACGCGCCCCTTACCATCCTAACTTCACGACTGAATTAAAATTACACACAGCAGGTTCCTTATCTACCTCTGTTAAATCCTATAACACTTCATTACTTAATATTTAAGTCATACGGAAGAGTAACTATCGGTAATATAAATTTACATCACTACTTTCTCTGGCATTTCACCGTTCTTACCATCTTCATCTTCAATTCTATCTCTTTCTAGGGTTCCATTTTCCTCTTTTCTTATAACATTACTTTCTACCTCTTTCGGACTACACTCATCAACAGTAACATTATACTTCGGCTTTCCTCCTATCATTTCCCCAAGTCTGGCTAATTCATTACGCCACTGCACATCATATGCTTTCTTTCTCTCTTTCATTCTGATTTCTTTTTCCACTAACAACTTAATTCTCTTCTCTTTCATTTTACTTCTAAAATATCTACCTACATGTCTTCCCTTCACTTCTCCACTACTAATATTTAATTTTCTCTTTAGCCGTTGCCCATTGCTTCTCCTCTTATCTATCTCTCTCCTCCTCTTAACCTGTTTACTAATTATGTTCTTCTGACTATGACTTAACGCACGCTTCTCTGCCACTAATAATTTCATATTAACTTCCTCTATCACAGGACTAAATTCTTCCCTAGTTTGCCTATCTAATTTATCTATGATTGTCTGCATCTTAATCTCTTGGGTGCTTAGTACTTTCTTTATCTTACCTACTTCTATCCCTATCTTTTCTCTCATCTTCTTCACTTCTTTTTCGCTACATTCTATAGTCTCTTCTACAGCTATCCTGCGTTCATCTAAAATCTCCTTCAACTCTACTATGCTTTCTCCTACTATCTCCTCTGACGCTAATCTATTTTCACCTAAAATCTCGTCTGACTCTAATCTGATTTCACCTAAAATCTCCGCTATTTGCCGTTCCTCACCTAAGATCTCCTCCGATTCCAATCTGCTTTCACCTACAATCTCCAATGACTCTAATCTGATTTCACCTAAAATCTCCGCTATTTGCCGTTCCTCACCTAAGATCTCCTCCGATTCCAATCTGCTTTCACCTACAATCTCCAATGACTCTAATCTACTTTCAATTACAGTCTCCACTAATTCCAATTTGCTTTCACCTAAAATCTCGTCTGACTCTAATCTGATTTCACCTAAAATCTCCGCTAATTCCAATTTGCTTTCACCTAAAATCTCGTCTGACTCCATTCTACTTTCAATTATAGTCTCCTTACAGGCTGTCTTTACTGATTCTACTGCAGTTTCCCCTAAAGTCTCTACCACCTGCCTAGTTTCCACTTCTACCAATTTGCTAAAACTTTCACCTTGAGTTGCTATTTTCTCTTCAATCACAGTTACTATTCTTTCCTGAATCCTACTTTCTGCTGCTTCTAATTTCTTATCTACTGTCTTAATAATATCTTTAGCCTTCATCTCTACCTCCTCCTTAATTTCACCTCTGATTTCCTGTTTCACCCCCTGAATACTCTCCTGTAGCATATCATACTTCATACTTAATTCTTCATTGACTTTAACCACACTGTCTAGTTTTACATTATTCTCTTCCAGCTTCTGATTTATTTTACTCATATCTTGATTTAGCCTACCCATCTCTTCTCTCATCTCCTTACTATTTTTATTCATATCTTTATCTAATTTCTCAAATTTACCATTGAATTCCAAATAATTTCTTTTATTCTCTTCACTATTTTTATTCATATCTTTATCTAATTTCTCAAATTTATCATTGAATTCCTTCCTACTTTCTAAATTATCTTTCTTATTCTCTTCCATATTTTGATTTAGCCTACCAATATCTTCTTTCATCTCCCTACTATTAATTCTCATCTCCCTCATAAACACAGTTAATGGATCTTCAGGAATCTCTATAGACTTTTCTTTCTCTAGACTACCACTAGTCTCAGGATGTACCTCTGTATTCGTCTCGAGATTTTCCTCTGAATTCGTGTCAGGGTTAACCTCAGGATTATTTTCAGGATTACTCTCAAGATTTACCTCCGACATCTTGGTATTATTCTCTACGCTCTCAACATCGCTACCGCTATCAACCTCCTTATAATTAACTTTCTTGACTGCATCCCTACTTCTCAACTGCCTCTGTTCCTCCTCCGACATCTCGAAGTACACCGTATAACAATTGCCCTTCCAAAATTTCACTTCACTTCACTGTCCCCCAAAAGCACTGACAATTTGCACTGAAATTATACACTCCTCTGACTAAATACCGAATGGTTTTCGTGTCCTACTTTGTGGCGCCAAATGTAACATTTTTAATGAGTTGTTGAACGTGGTGATGACTATTGTGGTTCAATTTAACAAACATAATAAGAATAAATAATATACACTGTGGTGTGACCTTACCTGTGATAGTGTAATATAATAAGTTGTTGAGCGCCAGATTCCTATTTAAGATAGTGAATCGAAATTTATTGATTTAACCTCGGCTATCAGCAGTAGAGTCGAGAACCACTTACCCGGGTCGTAGTGAGACAAAGTCATCTAACCAATCCGTATTTAATCAAGGAGTATGATTGCCTTAAAGTACCAACTACAATGAAAGAAATAGGCATTACGTTGAAGAGAATGAATTTATTAAATGCAAAAACAAAATATTAATAAAACAGAATAGTGATAGTCACACAATTGAATTTAAAATTACTCAATGCGGCAATTAATTATTTAAAAGAAAATGAATATTAAAATGAATTGAAAGTTAAATGAAGTTAAATTATAATAGAGACGATAGTTTTATTGAATTGTTGGCTTACCCAGTCGAAGATTCGTCATATTTAAGAAATGATCGGTGATCTCGATGTTACGTCGCTTATGTTTAAAAAAATGATGTGATACCTCAATTACTATGAAATATCCTCATTAAGTACGTTGCCATCTGTAGAAAGACTCTTGATCAGGGATATAACCCATTATGTATTGATATAGATGTCGGCAAGACATCGTTCAGTGTCGACTCTCGGTGCTCAGTCCATTAGGACCCAGAAAGCAAGGTTACAACTTCCTTCCTTCATTAAGAGCTGTAGATCAATGCCATTCTTGTCCGATGTTGCAGGTACAAATACTAATGACTTCCTTGTCACGTGGTGTCACAGCTTCCCTCTCTATTAGCCTTCTCCATTCTTGACTCATAACTTGCAATATATATTGACGCGTATATACCGTAGAAAATGGCGTGTTGGTTACACCATAGTGGGTTTCTTAACATCTCAGGAAAATGACGCAGTTTGCCGTGGTGAAATTCTTACTACGTCGTTCAGTTTGTGACGCACAGGGTTAGTCCATATCGCCAGTCTTGTTGCAATATATAATACTTCGTCTCTTTACAAGTAATTGTTAATAAAAATCTAATTGAATATAATAATCAAAACCGCTTACAATTATCTGATATAAAAATCATCTCATGGATGTACTAGTTAATAATAATAATAATAACATGATAATAAATGAATAACCCTTTAAATATAACAGCTATGGGATCGAATCGTTACATGTTGATGGAGGCAATTAACGTAAGTAGGATATATGAAAATAGGCTTTATAGTTCTTCACGGAACTACTTTTTATATAATCGTTTCGGTCTTTTATGGACCACGTTATTGCAACTGCCTTCTTCCTCATTCTTTCACAATGGCCCAGTGTTCGCGCATTCTTCTTCTGTGAGCTTCTTTTCGTTCTTCGGTCCACTTCTTGCCGGTTTTCATATGGGTTTTGTCTGAAAACTCTGTATTTCCCCAAGTTTCTTCCTCAAAGAGTCACGTTCCAAGATGTCCTCATGTCATATCCCCAGTCTTTTTCACCTCTGTAAACCAGATCTCTTTGATTTTCTTTCCCACAAAGTAGGCACCGATTCGATTGGACAATCATCTTGTTAAATGGCCATAAAAGGAGTCTTCTTTTACGTATGGTGTCCGTTATTTTCTCCACATGCCGATAAAGTTCATCATTGTGTCAGTCTTCTATACTCTCCTCGTTCCTTGACCGGGCCCAAGATTTTTCTCAAAATTTTCCTCCATTTGGCTTCCAGTTGTTTTGCCAGGCCTTTCTTTACTGTTATTTTCTTCTTCTTCTTCTTCTTCTTCTTATTATTATTATTATTATTATTATATTCGTTCAGACCCCTAAGGAGCACGTGGAACCATTAAATAGCAATGGAGTTCTTAATCTTTTGAACTTCTTATTCTCCCAAAATTTCTTCATTCTTTCACTCTCGGCCTGCCGTCTTTCTTGTGTCATGAGTTTCAAGCTTTTCTCGGATGGATTCTTGGGTGCAAATTTGTGGGTGTTGATCTTTTGTCTGTATGAGGTCCTTGTTATAGTCATTGGATTAATGTCGACTAAAGTAAGGTCCATTTGTGTTTCTACTAGCCAGCGAATCTTAGTTTGTCGGTTTACATTGATAATAAGTAATATTTTCTTAGTCAGTTGTGAATCATCCATTCGTGTTAAATGTCCATAAAATTTCATACGCCGTTTGCATATATATTTGCTTATATTTATTCCTTTTTTCTTTCTTTCTTATCGCACTCTCGCTCTCTCCGCCAGCCCACCACGAGCTCTCCCTCAATCCTTCACTTGCTCACGCCGACAGCGCCCTCACTCAGGGCTTCAGATGAACTTGCTGAGCAATTCTTATACAGGGTGCGGCAGAAACAATGACCAATTTTACACATTTTATTTTAGCGTGCAGAAATACAAAGGCACATTATTAATTTACACTTTTCGAAAGATCACTTCTTACAATTGAATCGCTCGTTTTTGAAAGGCACGAAGTCCTATTTTTAGCCTAATTTCATTTTATGAAAAAATAGGCTTATGAGATCACCTTTTGTCCGTGTGTCTGTGTGTGTATGTGTGTGCGTGTGTGTGTTTGTGTGTGTTTGTGTGTGTGTGATGGTGTGTGTGTCCCTAATAACGTTTAAAAGGCTGGAGCGATTTCAATGAAACTCGGTAAGATCATAGCACCATTCTGGCCGACCCCGACTGTACCCTTCAAATATTATTGCGTCTCACCAATCCAACATGGCGGTTGTGCAAAATATTTCACCAACATTCAGTATCTCCGAAACTATTACCGATATCACCCAGGAATTGTGTACTGTGATAAAGGACACTACTAGAAGTTCACCTATGAGACTTTCAAAAACCTGGTAACTACAAAACCAACATGGCAGTCAAGCGAATTTCAGACTTTTAAGTAGACGTTTCTAGCGGTTTAACCATCCAAACGTAATCAAACCTGATAGAGCAGATGTTTATACACATTGTAATGCACTGGTGTCTAAGTTAAATTGTTTTCATCAGCTCAAAATGGCGGCTGTGCGAAATCTTTCACTTGCATTCTATATCTCCAAAACTTCTACAGATGTCACCCTGTAATTATGAACGGTGATAAAGGGCACTCGTACAAGTTAATCTATGTAACATTCATAAACCTCTAAAGTACAAAACAAACATGGCGGCCAAGCGAAGTTGAAACATTTTAATAGACTTTTCTCGAGATTTAACTCTGTGAGCGCAATGAAATGTGGTACAGTAAATTACTATGCATATTGTAATGCACTGACATCTAGATTAGTTCAATTGTTTACATAACCTCAAGATGGTGGCTGTGCGAAATTTTAAAATTAAGGTTTTATTTCTTGTGTCGTAATCATGCGATCGAAGTGAAAGTTTGATTAATGAACCTAGGCAATAATTTTCCTTCAGTGATACATAACTCTATGGCCTATACATATATCAATTCAAAATTGAGACCATCAGAAATATTTAGACAGTTCTCAATATCTACGAATCTTTTACAGCAATCGAACTGATTTTTTTTTTATGTTCACCTATAGGACTTTCAGTATCCTGGTGATCACAAATCCAACATGGCGGCGACGCGAATTATAAATATTTAAATGGACGTGTCTCACGATTTAAACATCCAAGTGCAGTGAAACTTTGCACGTTAAGTGCGTATACAAATGTTAATCCACTGGCATTTAATTTATTTCAATTGTTTTCATAACCACAAGATGGCAGCTGTGCGAAATTTTAAAATCTCTTTTTTAATTCTTGTGTTCTAATCATGCGATTGAAGTTTGAATGCCACACGTACACAATAATATTCATGTAATAGTACATAAATCAAAATCGAACCTGGAGACCATCTGAAATATTTAGACGGTTCTCAATATCTACGAATCTATCACAACCTTCAAACTGAAATTTTGTATGTAGATAGTTTTTAGATAAACACTAAAAACTATTTTTCCACTCTTGTTCTGAAATATGAGACGTAGTTTTTAGCCTACTTTTCACATTTTGCAAAAATGAGGAAAAAGTAGACTTATGAGATCGATCCGGGAAAATGTTTGTCTGTCTGTCTGTCTGTCTGTCTGTCTGTCTGTCTGTCCTTCTGTCTGTCTGGCTGTGTGTGTGTCCCCCCCTATCAACTCCTAAACTGCTGCAGCAATCAAAACCAAATTTAGTATGAGTAAAGATGTGCACCGGAATAGCTCACGTCCACATTTGAAAATGATGTCAGTGCTACCAACTGCTGAAAAAACGCACTAGAAATTTGAGCTCCATGTTGGATATCTTGCAAGGTATGCATGGGAGCTATTCCAAAATTGGCACACATGTAGATAATAATATTTCAGTTTAATTTCCAGGAGGCCAACCATGTCAGTGTTGCCAAAATAATTTTAAGCCTTCTGATAGGTACAATGTTTAAATGCATATAACTTCTACACTATCAATTGGATTTCAACCAAATTTTGTATGTAATATCTGTACATAAACAGATATGACTGAGCGTATTCTTAAGAGCCACCAGGGCTGCCAACTGTTAACAATTGCTCTCTCTCTATTTTTATATCCAAATACCAATATATCAGAAAGTATGCAAGCCAACAGCTTTAAACTATGCACACGTATATTCTGACATTTTCGATTAATTTGGAGTAACTTATATACGTCAGTTCTACCAACATGATTATAAGCCTGCTGATAGTACCAATTTTTAAATACATGTAACTTCTATACTATCAGTTGGATTTCAAGCAAATTTCGTATGTGATATGTGTACCATAACAGATATGACTATAAGTATTGTTGAGATCAATCAGGGCTGCCAAATGTTAATAAATGCTGTCTATATTCTTTTTACCCTAATATCAATATATCAGAAAGTATGCAAGCCAACAGCTCTATACTTTGCACACGTATAGCACCTGACATTCTAGATTAATTTGGAGTAATTAATACAAGGCAGTGCTGCCAACATGATTCTATGCCTGCTGATATGTCCAATTTTAAAATACATGTAACTTCTATACTAACAAATGGATTTCATCCAAAATTGGCACAACAAGATATCATAATAATTCAGTTTATTTCTGACCAGCACACGCATGGTATTGTTGGCAACATGCTTTTACGCGTGCTGATAGATCCAGTGTCTAACTGCATGTAACGTCCATTGGACTTCAAACAAATTTTGTATTCTGTACCTTAAGAGGTGGAACTAAGAATATATTCAGTCACCAGGGCTGCCAACTGTTGTGCTCTATTAGGCTACATTATACCAGGTATATTTTGAACTAATTAGATATTTCGATATTACCAACTTAATTTCGTCATTATTCTAGATAGGTTCATATACTGTAGAATAATCATTGGCATGAAAAGTAGGCTGTATAGTTCTTCACGGAACTTCTTGTTTTGTATCTGGAAAGTGCACACATACGCCGTTATAATACAACCAAAATAGCATTGTTCCGTATTGACAAAATACGTTACTGGACTTAGTCCATTTCAACATGGAACGAGCAGAACCTTTGAGCGAAGAATATCATTCATATTCGTAGTGCATTTCCTTTATTTCTAATTGAACTGATGTATACGGAATCCTGAGAAAAATGTAACCTGAATATAATAACTGTTCTTTTTGTTATGTTCCAACGCTCTAACTGCTGTACTAAGTTCCTTTCAACACGAAATAAAAAAACTTTACGGCTCTGGTAATAGCACAAGCACTGCCAGAACATGGTTCCATTCAACACCAACACATGCATCTTGCTTCCTAGGATGCATAATCCCGGATTTGTCAAAAATGTGGACTTAGTGCCTTTTAACAACGAGCGATTCAATTGTTGACACATGTCACTTTTTATAAATTTTGTCCTTCAGGTGTCCACCATTGTTCGCGATGCAATCTTCTGCACGAGCACGCAGGTTCGTCTGTTATGGCCACGATTTCGGCGTGAATAATATTTTTATGTACTGAATATTTGCTGGCTTGTTAGCATACACCTTGGATTCAAGAAATCACCACAGAAATTAATCTGAAGCTAATAAATCCGGCGAACGGGCTGGCCAGACCCTAACCCATCTCGTAATTATTGTCTTCCGCGATGGAACTTTATCATTTCGACCCATGTCATAATGTTGTCGAAACGTCGTGTGACACTATCACCACATTTGAAGAACGCTTCAATTACAAATGTACGATGTTCGTGTGACCAACGATCCATATTGACTGAAATGGCTTTGAACCGCACGACTCCCTCGTACGAATATAGTGGGCGTGGGTTGGCGACCACGGGGCCCCAGCTGAGTCCGGCATTGCTTCCACTTACTTGTGCCGGGCTCCTCTCTGTCTTCTTTCCTGTCGACCTTCCTTGGTCAACTCTTGTTCTTTTCCGACCCCGACGGTATTAGGGTATCTGAAGCCTAGGGAGTCTCTTCCTTTCCCACCTTCATTGGCCCTTGTCTCATCTTTCCTGATCCCTTCCTTCTGTGAGGTCCGCGTTCTTTTTCTTTTCCTGTTATCTCCTGCCTTCTGCTCAAAGCCCTCAAGGAGGTAGGGTGTATGTAGCCACACCACTTCTGGTGCACCCTAGAAAGTGCTACACACTTAGGGGCTCATGGATGGTGAGTTCGGGAGTTGGCGACCCCGAGGGATTCCTGAGCTGGGTCCGGTTTCCCCCTTTTGTCCCTTACCTGTGGGTCGGACCCTCTCCTCTTTCACTTTCCTGTAGTTGTTCTTTTCATTATATTTCCTTTTCCCTTTAAGATTCCCGCACTGTTAATTTTGCATCTCCACTCCCTTTTGTGGGTGTTTTCAATCTCCGTTGCATTTTGTAAGTCTTTTCGATCTACGTTGCATTTCGTGAGTGTTTTTCAACCTCGATTGCATTTTGTAAGGATTGACAATCTAAATTGCTTTTTAGTAAGTCTTTCAATATCGTGGGGGTCCTTTTGTGAGTATTTTGAATTTCAATTGCATTTTGTATTCTCAACCCACCCCGCTTTGTTCAAGTAGTTAAGTCTCAATTGCATTTTTGTGGGTATTTTGAATCTATATTACATTTTGTAAGTATTTTCAATCAAAATTGCATTTTTTAAGTATTGTCCATCCAAATGAGACGTTTGAATCTACCATACATTTTGTAAGCAATTTCAATTGCATTTTGTATTTTCAACCTACCCCGCTTTGTTCAAGTAGTTAATTCTCAATTGAATTTTGTGGGTATTTTGAACTTCACCTACATTTTGTGCGTATTTTTCGCTCTATTCCTTTTGTGAGTATTTTCGTTCGAAATTTCCTTATGTACGTATTACCGCTCTCCATTTTGTGACTAGTTTCAATGAGTTCCTTTTTGTAAGTACTTTCCAGCTCACTTACTTTTCGTTCTGGTATCCACTTCATTGACATTTTGGCTATCACACAAACCATTAGGGGCCGATAACCTGGATGTTAGGCCGCTTAAAACAACAATTATCATCATCATCATCTATTTAAAATGTGTCATTGTTTCTGACGCATCTTGTAGTACCATGTAATTTTTTGATTGTTGAATGATACATGATCTCGGACACGATTAAATAAATAACCATTTAATTGACAGTGCCTTGGGACAAACTTGTGATTCTAGTAAAGATATGTTTAGACACTTGGACCGTTTCTCATTAGGATAAAGTTTGACAAGGATTTTGGAGAAATGTTGTTGTTGACGATTCATTTAGGGGCTTAGCGATATAGTGGTTCAAGTAGTCCCGTGTACTTGAGTGTGTATGTGGAATTTGTATGATAACTTGTGTTGACTGTATTAGTGTGTGTACTTGTAATTGGGATGAGGATAGGAAAGGAGGCGGCCGTGGCTTTAATTTAGGTGCCATCCCTGCATTAAGACGTCAGGAGGAATAGTTCCAATGATGAATGAAACTTGAGCCATGGCCGGCTGAATCATGACATGAACACTACTTGCAAAGTGGAAGTTTGAATTTTCGTGAATAACCACCGCTGCCTATAATCACTGGAAATGCATTCGAAGAAACGAGAGATGATTCCGAGTTTGGAACTTATGACTTTCATAATGGTGAACGAAGTGGATATAAACCACGTCAATACTTCTACAAGATTGAGAACCTCTGTCAAGAGTGATGGTGTCAACTTACGGGAAGTACGAGGCCACTATTGTTGCCGTATTGCAATCCAATTTCGAGGTTGGAACCGGCAAAACGTGAGAGGTTTCCCAGTTCGAGTCCGGGATTGTTGGATGGGCATACTGTACCACAGTATGGTTCTAGAACAAGACCAGGGCATATATTCCTATTGTATAGCAGCTTCCAGAAACATCTCAAGGTAGAAGCTAATCCATCATATCTGTAGTAGTAGAGTAATAGTATTATGTTTTAACCATGATTGCCATTCATTTCTTTTCGGTTAGTATGATTGAAGTGTGGTTCAGGTTCGATGTTTCTTTCGTGGCTGGCCACATTTTCAATCGGATTTTGATTCGAATTACTAATGCATCCTTATTTCAATTTTGACTTTTGAATTAACTTTAATATTAATAGTTCGGGTTTTGAAATTGATTTAAATGATAATGAATATTTTTAATCGTTGCAAAGAAATCCGTTAGGAAGAAGTCTTGCGGTATTTTTTTAAGAAGTTGAATTTATTCTGTAATTGCGTTGAACTTTGATAAAAATTTGATGAATTTTTTGAGTTTTATCTCAAAGTGATGTGTTGATTTCCGTTGATGTTGGAGGGTATCTATGAGTAAAACCATTGAATATCACTCTCATGAGCATTTGTAATAGGAATTTCGTTTTTGATGTGATGTGCTGATTATTCTCTATTTTGAAAACTCTTGACTTTTTGAATGACGTGAATCAGCGATGATTTCTAATGGACCGTTAGTAGAATAACTTATGTTACCTGGTTCCATGGTGTAGAAGACATCGTTGTTATTTCACGAATTCATCTGATTTAGAGAGCTGTCTATTCGACTCTGATCATTTTAACTTCTAATGAATCCCATATGTGTACTTTGTGCCAGGAGGATTTCATGGTGTAGGACTGAGTGATCTTGATAGATGGACCATTTTGAATTGAGAATTTAATATTGATTATCATTCAATATTTTAATAAGATTCCCAAGAGTGATTTTGAGAGTTAATAAGTATTGTTATTGAAATACGACGAGACATATTTCGAAAGGCAAAGCTAATATATTTCAGTGTAATTAATATGTAATCCATTCTCAAGAGTTTAACCTTGTGTTATGAATTGTGTTATGAATTTTGGATCGGCATGATACATGTGTGATATTTGTAATGGTACTCGATGCGTTTAAAAGATTTAATGGTCACCATGAAGGTGTTATTCATATATATTAGTAGATATTACTTGATGTTTATTAGAACAGTACTACGCGAGGTACGTGTTGATGTAGCTAATGATAGCTAAGATTGGGAAGATTTTCGGCGAAATCTCCAGGTGAAATGATTGTGGTATTAATGCTTATGTGAATGTAATGTGAATACCAGGCGTGACATCAATAGTTGTTGAATCGTATCGTAATTGATCTTTACGCAGTGAAAGAGTTTGTGACAGAATATATTCAGAGTACAGGTTGAAAAAGTAAATTGAAAATTTTTAATAAATCGAACTTGAGATTTAATTAGCGAAGCCAGCAGAGATATTTCAGTCATCCTATTAAATATATACATTGATTTTGAAATACATGTTCTTCTTAGCTTCATTGCTTGGCTGAATGATTACTGAAAATAACTTAAATGATTACGACAAAATACTGAACCCTTTACCCTATGTTGGTTAAATGATTCTACTATTTTATTTCTTCAATTAATAAATATTTCAACCAGCATCATGAAAGTAGCCAGACAGTGATGAGGAAATCTCAAGCATTTGTTGGAGACAGTAGGGACATACCTGCATCAGTTTAACAAAAGGCTAAGTACTTGAGCTATGAAAAGAAATAGCAGAGCTATGTATCACAGGGACAGGTGTGGCTACCTCAATTTTAGAAGCGACGCGCGGTGAGACATGGTTCTGGTATGTTCATTGTGATATTCGCGCCTAGAAGAAATATGATGCAGTAACGTGAATGGCTGATGAAAAAAATAGACACTCCCAAGACGCCAAGATCTACTAGAAACCGCCAAATTATTAGAAATGGAGAACCAATGAGAAGAGAATGCCTACTTGCGCGCCAACTCTGGCTGGGGTACGCGGTGGCTAGCATTCACGCGGGAAATCGCCTAGACAAAATCTCTACGATCGATTCTAGGATTAATGGGCATATTCTTGACCTGTGCAATATTACGAGTTCAGTGATATGTATTTCATTCCTGTACCACAATTATTTCGATAAATTTTTACATAAAATCCCCCTCCATCTAGACCCAAGGGCCAGTTCATTTATAAGTGTGTCGAAGAGCCAAGACATTGACTTTTATTCCGTGGGTTGAGGACACACTATTATTATTCTGTGCGTCTACGAACGTAGACTTGCATTTTTGTGTCGAGGACACAGGAGATTCATTGAAAAGTGGTAAAATCAGTGATAGATAGTCTTAGTACTATAGTTATAGGGACAGTAGCGTCGATAATTCGCCAACGAACAGTGACAGGGAATTTAGTACCTGAACAAGCGAATTTAGTAGTCAGGCATAAAGTGTATAATAACCTAATTTTTGTATCAGCGCAAGGATGACATCGATGAATGCAGAAGAAGTGTGGAAGTCTCAACAGTCCGTCCAGATGGCTGCTATGAGATAGAGAACCATCAAGTTGGGGAATGGCACCTGATGTTCTTTGACGGGTGACTACAACACGAGATGAGTACAAATAATATTTTATTATTTATTAAATTAACTTATGGTTTATGGGACATATTTTTGTAAATACTTTGCTTGTGTGATTTAATGTAGTATATTTTGTTTTGATCTGACACACTTTTGTTTGGAAGCAGCTCGCACAATGGTAGTTAATGGAAGGTTCTTTCCTTTGTGTTGTGTTAACTAACGTATCTATGTGAACGGCCGTGTTCGCCTAGGTTACGAAGTGCGGTTAAAAACGTCTCTCGGAGATATGTCGTGTTTCAGAAGTAGGACTGAATTAATCTAATTATATAGTAGATTGGAGGGTAATTAAATTTTGTTGAAAATTATTATTGATCAGATTCAGTGTGATTATTGCCTTTGGAGCAATGTAATTTGTGACGAAGAGTACTCAGCTCTATCGTAGGTTTTAAATATTGTGTTAAATGTTTGCGAGCTTTAATTCAGCAGACCCATGTGAAAGGTGTTATGTCAGTCCCAGATGTGTGTACTGTGAGTATATTGTTGTGGTATTACAAGCGGGAACTTCAGCTGAGACTGATTTCTGTCAGCTTGGTATCAGATTCATATTGCATCCTTGCGAGGACAATTATGGATATGTGATTATTGTCTGACCATATGTTGAGTGGGAGGAGATGTTAGCGGCTGTTGATTCCTTGAGATAACAGTTCCGCTGGTCGGCTATTTATATACACTGGATGGGGGACATGACTGGTATTGTGGAAAGAGGTGAGTTGTTGTCACAAGGGCTGACTGAGTTTCGCAAGCAGAGCTCATTAAAGTGGAGTGCAAGTCTGGCTCCCAATTACTTGAAAATAAATATAAATGTGAGAAACTGATCAATGGTAAAATTGTTTAAATAAATGGGAGTTGCCTACGAAACACGATTACCTTCGAAGCGTTTCATTAACATGCAGTTTTGTTAATATAAAGTAATCTTAACCACTCAGGTTGTTTGTTGTTGTTGGTTTATTCTTTGTTTATTGTACATGTCAGTGGCCCGTGAGTCACGTGCGGCGCTGTTTTTCCTTGTTGTTGAGTATCTGGCCATAGTGGCGGCTCAGTTGGTTAAGTGTGTCTCCACACTAATAAGGGTCTCAGAGAGATGCCTGTAAATAGTAGAGTTGTAATATGTGTGTCAGAGTTAGATTTAAGGATTTTTATTAATGTTATGCCCATAGCCATAAAAGTTGATTTTACGAGATGATTGTTCGTGAGCACCGTGGCTGTTAACCCGTTGTGAACAAATGATCATCCAAGTACTCATTTCTCGTAGATAGTCATCACGCGAACATAAATTCATATGCAAGATAGTGGAACTTGGATCCACATTTTATTAGAAAGGGGGAGAGCCATCTGACTCCTCATTGTGATAAATATTCCTGTCAGGGGAAAATTCAGGGAGGATTTTGTTTATTATTGTTTGTTTTATTTTTTATGCACAAATTAGTTATTAAATCTAGTTATTATCTTACGTTTTGTCTCCTTTCTTTCTTAGTTATAGTTTTCATCCTATAACCCTTGCCTCAGAAAAGCACGTAGTTTGGCGGACGTAAACACCACACTATGAACTGAACGCGACCCCTTGATCTAAGATTCTTGCATAAAACACTGCTATTCTGAAGGGTTCATAGGTGGAAAACTGGCGGCCAACGGTGGGGCTATTCACTGTGGTGTAACGGGGAGATTACACATGTCAATAGTGGCGCATTTGAGTAAAACTGGCATGCCGCAAGTGCAGGCAGATATGACAGTATTTAATCACCGGGAAGTGATATTTTATTAAAAGTAGTTGAGGCGAAGTGGATACCGCCAAATGTGTGAAAGATAAATTAAAATCAGGAGTTTGCAAAGTAAAATACGGTTCACGTTGTTGTCTTTTAAATTAAAGTAAAATTAAGATGTGATACCGGGCGCCCAATGATAAAGTTAAAGCTAGATTTGTGTAGAAAGTCAAACTCATGGAAATATTAGGAGGCTGTAGCCTAAAATGACAATTAATACTTTGTTAATTAGTCAGTGTTAATATCAGATCAGGATAACTGTTTAATGACTAAATATGTGCTTGGGTTTAAAATTAAATTGAGTAAAACTAGAACTACTCAGAGATGCAATCGACTAATGGGATTAAAGGTAAAAATAAATGAACTGAGTAGAATAAAGAAATTAAATGTGCATTGGATTTATGTGCGTGTCAAAGGGCATTGGTGTAGGCCATTTCCCATATGTCTCATATATATTGTAAAACATGGCAACGGTGGCGCAGATCCAGGAGATCATTGAAAGTGCAGCGAGGAGAACGCAGGAATTGTTGGATACTAAATTAGCAGAGCAAAGCGAAGCGTTGAACACTAAATTATCAGAACAGAATCAATCTATAAACACTAGTATGGTAGAGCAAAGTGAAGCGTTGAATACAAAATTATCTGAACAAATAAATACTAAACTGTCAGAACAAAGTGAATCGCTAAATACTAAACTGTTAGAGCAAAGTGAATCGCTAAATACGAAAATGTCAGAACAAAGCGAATCGCTAAATACTAAACTGTCAGAACAAAGTAAATCGCTAAATAATAAACTGTTAGAACAAAGTGAATCATTGCAGACACAGTTAAATAACAGTAGAATTGAGCAAAATGAATATCAGGCGGAACAAGCTAGGTTATTAAAGAGTGAAATTAATGACACTATAAATTCACAGTTAGAGGCGCAAAATAATAAAAACACGAACCAATTAGCTTCGTTAACCGCAGAGATGAAAGAGCACACAAACCAACAGATGATATTACTGGCCCTTGATGTAAGCAAAAATAATGAGAAACAATTAGAGCAGATTAAACAAATGGAGAGTATTTTCGATAAAAAACTTAGCATTCTCGATGAAACGGTGTTAGCTAAATTAGAGCAGATTGAAATAGCATGCACAATGAATACAAGCGAGGTCAAAATAGCCCAGGATAAGTTGGAAGGTCGATTTAAGGAGATGGAGAAAAGTGGCAGGGTCATTCAACAACAAATATCAGCAGTAGATGAGAACATATCAGGCATAATTAAAGATATGGACCATCTAGAGATAAAATCAGCGGAACAGTGGAAAAGCTTAGAAACGGAACAAGAACAATTTAAGAGTACATTAGACGAAAGGCTGAGCCAGATAGAAAATAATCAAGATGAAAATAAGAGCCAAATTGAAGAAAAAATAAGCACGATTAAAGAACAGATCAGGAAAGATTGGAAGAAAATGAATATTGATTCTAGAGAGGAAAGATCCACCATTATCAAAACAGTAGGCGAAAACTACACGCGTATTCAAGCTTTGGAGCAAGAGGTAAAAAATAGACTTAAAGAGCAGACAGACAGGATCATTAAAGCCGAACTCCACTCATTAGAACAATCATCTATATTTAAAACGGGAGCATTGAAAGACAAGCAGGATGACTCACATAGTCCCCAACCCAGCATAGCAGGAAGTCAGAATCAAGCAGAGAGCCCATTAACAACAAACACGGAAGGATTTCGTAAGAACGTAGATAGAAGCTCAACACCACAGGACGGTCATCAGCCCACACAACTTATTCAAGTAATTCGCTCAAATGACTACAAACCGCAGAAATACACCGAAAATTCAGGGGTAACACCTAAGGCCTTTATCAAAGAGATTGAAGACCATTTTAATGACACTGGGGTACCTGAAGCACGTAGATTGAGAATGATGGAGAGATTTTTATCAGGGAATGTTCTCACCTGGTTTTTAAGTTTCAAATATACATTTGGAACCATGTCAGACTTTAACTTAGCGTTTCTGCGCAAATACTGGTCTCCCGCCATACAACAGAGTTTAAGAATGGAGCTTTACTCTAGAAAATACCAAACTACCCAGCAGACAAAATACTCAGATTTCTTTAACATGCAAATGCTAAAATTTCGCGATCTGGATTACCCATTAAACGAATCAGATTTGGTGATGACAATAGCAAGGCAAATGCCAGTTAATGTACAGCAAGTGCTAGTAGCAGCAAACGTCAGTACGGCCCTACATGCAGAGCAGATATTACGGCAAATAGATGAGACCACATCTCATAGTCATTTTAGAGGAGGAAGACAACTGGAATTAGTCAACACTACAGAGGTCGTAAAAACAAAACAGGGAAATACTAAAACGCAGGTTACTAATACGAGCACCTCCACACCTAGGCGAAACCAGGAAGAAGGGGAAAACAGACCATATCAGCGTAACGAAAATTACTACAACAATAGATACCAGGGCAACAATAGATACCAACAGAGAGGATATCAACAATGGCGTGATAATCGAAGGAATGACAGGCCTTATGGAAGATACGGTGATTACAATGCCAATCAACGATGGAAAGGAAGGAGAGATCAAAGTCAAGGAGATCAACGTAACTATCGAGATGACTGGGATGATAGGCACGCTCAATCACAAAATTACTTAGAGGAGTTACACGCTAATCAAGGTGGAGAACTAGGAAGATGGGAAAAGGCCATTGGGAACAGAAAGAACCCAGATACACATACTGAGGAAGCTGGAAGTCTACTGAGACAAGAGGAATATCAAGGACATGAGCGACAGAAGGATGATGGGAGTCGAAATGGAGCTAAAAAAAATGTTAATTTTGGATCAAGGAGACAGTCTCAAAACACAACAGTCGGAAGTTGAAGATGGATGGATAGTAGCGAACATACAAGAATGGATTGCTTTACCAGAAGATTGCCTGGAGGAGACGGTGAAACCACGGAACGATGAAATTAGGCAATTACCCATTATTTACGCAAGGATTGGTGGAATTAATATAAGATGTTTATTGGATACGGGGTCACAGATCAGTCTAGTATCGGAGGCCTTGGTTCGAGAGTTGGGACGGACTCAGAATATTCCTGTAATTCCGGTACCACAGCTCAAAGTGAGGGGTGTTATTCCTGAACGCACCGTTACTTGTAAACGTCAGGCATACTTAGAGCTGAACATATTTGAACATACTTTTGGGCAAACATTCATTATCATGGCAAAGATGAATTTCAATATAATTCTTGGTGCAAATTTCATTTGTGACTATCAAGCAGTGATAGATTTACACAAGAATACAGTCAGTTTTAGAAAATATGACCAGCTGAAAAACGTGGGATTGCATATGGATGAAATCACTACCGGAAGAGATGTAAATTCTTGGGCATTGGAAGCAATATCAGAATAGACGGAAGAGGAGGTACGAAAGGCGGAAGATAACATCATAGAAGGGGCTGTTGTGGAACTAGATGAGGAGATAGAATCCCAGGAGATATGGTCTTTATTAACAGAAGGAGATGACAGTGATGCACAATTTGAAGAGTTACTACAGGAGCGGCTCAATGACATTCAACTTGGGGGTGAACACAGAAAACAGTTGGAAGAGATTTTAAGGAAGCACAAAACCGTATTTGATACAGTACCTGGGAAAATTTTAAATTTCAAGTACTCTATGCAAGTCGAGGACTGGTCACCTTTCAAAAGCAGATTGTACCCAATTCCTGAAAAATATCGTGGGCAAGTTAAAATCATTATAGATGAGATGTTAGAAGCTGGAGTGATAAGGAAGACACCTACACCTTATCTAAATGCGATTTTGGCAGTCACAAAACCAAATGGATCTATTAGACTTTGTTTAGATGCCAGAAATCTCAACATGAGACTCATTTTTCCTGAGTATGACAGAGCGCCAATTATCAGAGACGTATTAAAAGGCTTTAAAAACAAGAGCATTTATTCATCAGTCGATCTGACGAGCTCGTTCCATCATCTTGAGTTGGATGAGAAGTCACAGCTTCTAACTGGCTTCTTATTCGATAACCAGACATATTGTTTCGTCAGAATGCCTTTTGGGGTCAAAACAGCGGGCTGTGCTTTAATCCGAGCACTGGACCGGAACCTAACCGAGGAAGTAAAGGAGATGACGGTGCGATACATTGACGACATTCTGTTGGCATCCGACAACATTGAAACTCACATGGAAAATTTAGATAAAGTATTGGGCAACCTGAAAGCATCGAATTTCAAAGTAAACCTGAAGAAATCGCATTTCTTCAAGAGCGAGATCTTATATTTGGGTCACGTCATTGACAAGGAGGGAGTGATGCCGAATCCAGCCAAGATCGAAGCGATAAAGAATTTCCCTACAACAACGAGAGTCAATCACATTCGGGCTTTCTTAGGCGTAACGGGATTCTTTAAAGAAAACTGTCCAGGTTATACGGAGACTGTAGCTCCAATGCAAGAAATGTTAAAGAAAAATAACAAATGGTCATGGAACGCGGAATGTGAGAAGGCATTCCAAGCAACAAAACAGCTATTAGAAAACTGCATTAAATTAGGATATCCAGATTTCAAGCACAAATTCATAATCCAAGCGGATGCTTCACTAATTGGGATAGGTGCTATGCTCTACCAAGAGGATCCAGCTAACCTGCAGCACAAAACATATTTGGCATTTGTCAGCCGAAAATTGCGTAAGCACGAGCGCAATTATACTGTAACCGAGCTAGAATTGTTGGCCATCCTTCATGCGCTCCAACAATGGAAACGAATAATCTATGGTTACCCGATTGTTGTCAGGACTGACCACAAGGCATTAACATTCTTGTTTAAGACGTCAATGGCAAGCGAACGTGTGACACGTTGGTCTATATACATTCAGCAGTTTAGCATTGAAATTGAACATTGTCCAGGGAAGATGAACGTGATACCGGATGCACTCAGCAGGAATCCAGAGCCTGATAACGAAGAAACAGCGATGGTACAACACTTGGAGTTAACACCGAAGGACCGGGAATTCTTGGAGGAGTTACGTGAGATACAGCGAGAACAGGAAGCGGAACCATGGATGATGCTATTAATTAAATACTTCAAAACGCAACTACCTACAGGAACACCTGCATTTCGAGAAGCGAAAGCCAAAGAAGGAAGATATGTTTATGTCAACAATTTGCTGCACAAATGGGTAGATAATGACCACACCAAGTTACGCATATTAGTACCTGCATCGTTACAACGAGGATTGACATGGCATACGCACGAAAGTTACGGTCACGTGGGCTTAGACAAGTGCGAAGCGACAATAGGAGAGACATTTACATGGCCACGTATGAGAACAACAATATGTGACGTCATTACAACTTGTGACCCGTGTCAGAGAACAAAGCCAAATAATTATTTACTGAGGCAATATCCTAGACCATTGCTACCTCAGAAACCATGTGAGCTACTGGCGATGGACTGTCTTGGTCCAATTCCGAAGGGAAGGAGAGGTTGCCGTCATTTGCTAGTGTGCATTGATGTATTTTCTAAGTTCGTAGTACTATGCCCTATTCAGAAAACCACATCGAAGCAGGTACTCAGTCGCATTCGTAATAGAGTTATTCCAACCCTTGGAAAACCAGAGTTTATATTATCAGATCACGGCAGTTATTTCACAAGCGCCGAATTCAAGAAAGGAATGGAAGACATGGGTATAAAACATGTTTTAAGCAGTATCCGACATGCCCAAGCAAATCCAAGCGAGAGAGTAATTAAATCTGTAACTGCATATTTGAGAATCTTCATTCCGAACGAACACCACAAATGGGTCGATAAAATTAAGGACGTAGAGACATGCATGAATTCTACCAGGCACGAGTCAACAGGACAAATCCCTATGGTCCTACACAAGAACGAGTATCCAGTAAGAACGTGGAAAAGCATCATTAACTGTCCACAAGATCCCATGATAGCACCAGACTTGAGAATTGAAAGAACGAGAGAATACATGAGGAAACAAGCAGACCGCAGATTACGGCGAGTAAGAAATAAGAGGTTCCACGGTGATCTTGAAGTCAACCAGCTCGTTTTGGTGAAACGACCTGCTATATCGGACCCAGAAAAGAAAATCTTTAGTAAGTTCTGCGAAAAATTCATAGGACCCTATTCTATCGTAAGAAACCTTGGAAATAATGCTTACAGAGTGAAAGAATTGAGCACAGGAACAATGTCAGTTTACAACGCCGCCAACCTAAAGAAATATCGTCGAAGTGAACCATGGTAGCGCCGAAATAATGACGCTGTTTGAATATACGGACGTCCTACTATCAACAAAGTCAACGGGGAGCAGTTGGGTACGGCACGTGATGAACGAGGAAGTAGACTTGTTGTTGACAAACATTAACGAGGCAAGTAAGGTGTTGCCGCAGGCATCGAGCGTCACGCAAGATTGGAAGGGGAAGAGACAAGCAGGAAATGAAAACGAGTAAATGCCATTGAAGACAGGAGCGCCTAGACCAAGTAAGAAAAAGGGGTGATTCTGGAAATAAAACAAATTGGCCTACGGAAGTATTGTAAAATTGTCGACTTTATTCCTAAGTTCGAAATTTTGTGAGTGGGAGAGTTGTGAACCATTTACCCTATGTTGGTTAAATGATTCTACTATTTTATTTCTTCAATTAATAAATATTTCAACCAGCATCATGAAAGTAGCCAGACAGTGATGAGGAAATCTCGAGCATTTGTTGGAGACAGTAGGGACATACCTGCATCAGTTTAACAAAAGGCTAAGTACTTGAGCTATGAAAAGAAATAGCAGAGCTATGTATCACAGGGACAGGTGTGGCTACCTCAATTTTAGAAGCAACGCGCGGTGAGACATGGTTCTGGTATGTTCATTGTGATATTCGCGCCTAGAAGAAATATGATGCAGTAACGTGAATGGCTGATGAAGAAAATAGACACTCCCAAGACGCCAAGATCTACTAGAAACCGCCAAATTATTAGAAATGGAGAACCAATGAGAAGAGAATGCCTACTTGCGCGCCAACTCTGGCTGGGGTACGCGGTGGCTAGCATTCACGCGGGAAATCGCCTAGACAAAATCTCTACGATCGATTCTAGGATTAATGGGCATATTCTTGACCTGTGCAATATTACGAGTTCAGTGATATGTATTTCATTCCTGTACCACAATTATTTCGATAAATTTTTACATAAAATCCCCCTCCATCTTGACCCAAGGGCCAGTTCATTTATAAGTGTGTCGAAGAGCCAAGACATTGACTTTTATTCCGTGTGTTGAGGACACACTATTATTATTCTGTGCGTCTACGAACGTAGACTTGTATTTTTGTGTCGAGGACACAGGAGATTCATTGAAAAGTGGTAAAATCAGTGATAGATAGTCTTAGTACTATAGTTATAGGGACAGTAGCGTCGATAATTCGCCAACGAACAGTGACAGGGAATTTAGTACCTGAACAAGCGAATTTAGTAGTCAGGCATAAAGTGTATAATAACCTAATTTTTGTATCAGCGCAAGGATGACATCGATGAATGCAGAAGAAGTGTGGAAGTCTCAACAGTCCGTCCAGATGGCTGCTATGAGATAGAGAACCATCAAGTTGGGGAATGGCACCTGATGTTCTTTGACGGGTGACTACAACACGAGATGAGTACAAATAATATTTTATTATTTATTAAATTAACTTATGGTTTATGGGACATATTTTTGTAAATACTTTGCTTGTGTGATTTAATGTAGTATATTTTGTTTTGATCTGACACACTTTTGTTTGGAAGCAGCTCGCACAATGGTAGTTAATGGAAGGTTCTTTCCTTTGTGTTGTGTTAACTAACGTATCTATGTGAACGGCCGTGTTCGCCTAGGTTACGAAGTGCGGTTAAAAACGTCTCTCGGAGATATGTCGTGTTTCAGAAGTAGGACTGAATTAATCTAATTATATAGTAGATTGGAGGGTAATTAAATTTTGTTGAAAATTATTATTGATCAGATTCAGTGTGATTATTGCCTTTGGAGCAATGTAATTTGTGACGAAGAGTACTCAGCTCTATCGTAGGTTTTAAATATTGTGTTAAATGTTTGCGAGCTTTAATTCAGCAGACCCATGTGAAAGGTGTTATGTCAGTCCCAGATGTGTGTACTGTGAGTATATTGTTGTGGTATTACAAGCGGGAACTTCAGCTGAGACTGATTTCTGTCAGCTTGGTATCAGATTCATATTGCATCCTTGCGAGGACAATTATGGATATGTGATTATTGTCTGACCATATGTTGAGTGGGAGGAGATGTTAGCGGCTGTTGATTCCTTGAGATAACAGTTCCGCTGGTCGGCTATTTATATACACTGGATGGGGGACATGACTGGTATTGTGGAAAGAGGTGAGTTGTTGTCACAAGGGCTGACTGAGTTTCGCAAGCAGAGCTCATTAAAGTGGAGTGCAAGTCTGGCTCCCAATTACTTGAAAATAAATATAAATGTGAGAAACTGATCAATGGTAAAATTGTTTAAATAAATGGGAGTTGCCTACGAAACACGATTACCTTCGAAGCGTTTCATTAACATGCAGTTTTGTTAATATAAAGTAATCTTAACCACTCAGGTTGTTTGTTGTTGTTGGTTTATTCTTTGTTTATTGTACATGTCAGTGGCCCGTGAGTCACGTGCGGCGCTGTTTTTCCTTGTTGTTGAGTATCTGGCCATAGTGGCGGCTCAGTTGGTTAAGTGTGTCTCCACACTAATAAGGGTCTCAGAGAGATGCCTGTAAATAGTAGAGTTGTAATATGTGTGTCAGAGTTAGATTTAAGGATTTTTATTAATGTTATGCCCATAGCCATAAAAGTTGATTTTACGAGATGATTGTTCGTGAGCACCGTGGCTGTTAACCCGTTGTGAACAAATGATCATCCAAGTACTCATTTCTCGTAGATAGTCATCACGCGAACATAAATTCATATGCAAGATAGTGGAACTTGGATCCACATTTTATTAGAAAGGGGGAGAGCCATCTGACTCCTCATTGTGATAAATATTCCTGTCAGGGGAAAATTCAGGGAGGATTTTGTTTATTATTGTTTGTTTTATTTTTTATGCACAAATTAGTTATTAAATCTAGTTATTATCTTACGTTTTGTCTCCTTTCTTTCTTAGTTATAGTTTTCATCCTATAACCCTTGCCTCAGAAAAGCACGTAGTTTGGCGGACGTAAACACCACACTATGAACTGAACGCGACCCCTTGATCTAAGATTCTTGCATAAAACACTGCTATTCTGAAGGGTTCAATACGATGAAATGTAACACGCAAGGTTGGATAGTGACTGCGATAAGGGTATTGCGAACGCACTTAATGGTGTAAGTGATGATGTGGATTTGTAGATATAACTATTTAAGATATATAAGTGGTATTCTGATCATGGAATTTATCAATGCAATGATCTCAATTGGTTGCAGATCATTCTTTGTGTATATATTGTGCTATATTTTGTGTGTTCAGGAACTTAATATTATTAAGTCCAAGGGGACATTGGACCATTCACGATTTCTTTATTCGTGATTGGCTATGAGTCAGTTCTTTATTTCTTTACGTGATATTGCAATTTCTCGTGTGTGTAATGTCCATCCTGAATAATTTTTTGATGATTTAATTGTAATCCTTATGACGTGGTAATTCATAGATGTGATGGAAGGTTGTGCTAAGAAGGCCATTGATGGGTGTTTTCTGGAGTTTCTGACTCTCTGAGATTTTTATTAAGTCGAGTCTTGTTTTCTTTGAGCGTCTTTATTTTATTTCACTTTGGTGTTTCTTGATGCAACCTTGATAGGAATAGGTTGTGCCCTATTATCCCTTCTACTAGTAGGTAGGATCTGGGAGTTTTCTAGCCAGGGATTTTCTGGTTCTACGATCCGGCTGTCATCGTGGGATTTCAATAGGTAATGGTTTGATAATATGGGCACAGTTAGATGGCACACCAACGTTTCGGGCGAGAATATGTTTGGAATGCACCATATTCGGATGTTACCACAACGATCAATTGCGAATTCGTTGAGTGAACATCGGGAAATAATGGTAAACAAATATATTTGGCACAAAATGTTGGAATTCACTAGTTGAATAAAGCAATTGTGAGGTTACTCGATCTACGTGGTATACATGTAGAATTGCGACCATTATTACATTTTGATTGTTTTTAGGTGGTGCCATATTCTTTTGTAATTTATTATCGACCACGGCTAGTTCAATCAAAGGTACAGAACCTAACGTAAGACCACGGCCGCCTCCTTATCTCTTCCTTGCCTATCTATCCTAATCTCCCCACCCCCTTTCCCTCATGAGGTTCCTGTTCGCTTTGCAGGTGAGGCCGCCTGGGCGAGGTGCTGATCACACCTCCCCAGTTTCATCCACTCCAACCAAATGTTCCCAGCTATAGGACACTGCCCTTAGAGGCAGTGGTGGTGAGTTCCCTCCGTGGGAGCCACTAACCTGGAGGGTAAATTCGACTTAAAAAGAACAAGTAGTTCCGTAAAGAACTATACAGCCTATTTTCATATATCCTGCTCATGTTAATTTCTTCTAACAACATACAAAATTTCAGTTTAATTGCTGTAACAGATTCGTAGATATTGAGAACCGTCTAAATATTTCAGATTGTCGCCAGGTTGGATTTTTATTTTTGTACTATTACATTAAGACTATTGTGTACGTGTGGTATTCAAACTTCAATCGCATGATTAGAACACAAGAAGTAAAAATGAGATTTTAAAATTACGCACAGCAGCCATCTTGTGATTATGCAAACAATTGAAATAAATTAGATGCCAGTGGATCAACATTTGTATAAGCATTTAACGTGCAACGTTTCACAGCACTCGGATAGTTAATTCGCGAGAATCGTCCATTTAAATATTTATACTTCGCGTCGCCGCCATGTTGGATTAGTGCTCACCAGGTTAATGAAAGTCCTATAGGTGAACATATGTACATAGTCTCTATGAACATAAAAAAATTCAGTTTGGTTGCTGTAAAAGATTCATAGATATTGAGAACCGTCTAAATATTTCGGAAGCTCGCCATTTAGGATTGTTATATGTATAGGCCATAGAATTATGTACCATTCAAGGACAATTATTGCCTAGGTTCATTATTCAAACTTTCACTTCGATCGCATGATTACGACACAAGAAATAAAAACTTAATTTTAAAATTTCGCACAGCCGCCATATTGAGGTTATGTAAACAATTGATTTAAATTAGATGGCAGTGCATTACAATCTGCAAAATCATTTACTGTACCACATTTCACTGCGCTCAGAGAGTTAAATCACGAGAAAAGTCTATTAAAATATTTCAAATTCGCTTGGTCGCCATGTTCGCTTTTTACTTTACAAGTTTATGAAATATACATAGATAAACTTGTACCAGTACCCTTTATCACAGTACGAAATTGCAGGGTAATATCTGTAATAGTTTCGGAGATATAGAATGTCAGTGAAATATTTCGCACAGCCGCCATTTTGAGGTTATGTAAACAATTGAACTAAATTAGACTCCAGTGCATTACTATGTGTATAAACACTTGCTGTGCCTAGTTTCATTACGTTTGGATGGTTAAATCGTGAGAAAAGTCTATTTAAAAGTCTCAACTTCGCTTGGTCGCCATGTTCGTTTTTTACTTTACAAGTTTATGAAATATACATAGGTAAACTTGTATCAGTACCCTTTATCACCGTCCTAAATTGCAGGGTGATATCTGTAATAGTTTCGGAGATATAGAATGTCAGTGAAATATTTCGCACAGCCGCCATTTTGAAATTATGTAAACAATTGAACTAAATTAGACTCTAGTGCATTACAATGTGTATAAACATTTGCTGTACCAAGTTTCATTACGTGTGGATAGTTAAATCGCGAGAAAAGTCTATTTAAAAGTCTCAAATTCGCTTGACCGCCATGTTGGTTTTGTGGTAACCAGGTTTTCGAAAGTCTCATAGGTGAACTTCTAGTAGTACCCTTTATCACCGTACTTAATTTCAGGGCGATATCGGTAATAGTTTCGGAGATATTGAATGCTAGTGAAATATTTCGCACAGCCGCCATGTTGAATTGGTGAGACGTAACAAAATTTGAAAGGCACGGTTGAGGTCGCCGGTAATAGTGCTATGAACATACCGAGTTTCATTGAAATCGCTCCAGCCGTTTAGATTTTATTAGGGGGGACACACACACGAATCACACACACACACACACACACACGCACACACACACGGACAAAAGGTGATCTCATAAGCCTATTTTTTCAAAATTGAAAATAGGCTAACAAGAAATTCCGTGACAAACTAAGGAGCCTACTTTTCTTAACATTTAAGATTCATGCCAATCTATATAGACCTATCTAGAATAAAGACGAAATCAAATTGGTAATACTAACATTTCTAAGTACTGAAGTTAGAAATAGACCTGAAATAGTGTAGCCTAATAGAGTAACTTACTACAGTTGGCAGCCCTGGTGACTCTCAATGTATTCTTAGTTTCAACTCTTAAGGTATAGAATGCACATACCGTACAAAATATTGTTGAGGTCTAAAGGATAGTATGGACGTTACATGCTGTTTGATATTGGATTTATCAATGCGCATAAAATCATGTTGCTTACATTGTCATGTATGTGATGCTCTGAATTAATCTGAAATATTACGATCTATTATAGTTCCAAGTTTGGATAAAATCCATTTGTTAGTATAGAAGTTAAAGGTAATTATAATTTGAAACTATCAGAATGCTTAGAACCATGTTGGCAGCACTGAAATATATTAGTTACTCCAAATTGATCTAGAATGTCAGGTATTATACGTGTGCAAAGTATAGAGCAAATGACATGCATATTTTCTGATACATTGATATTAGGATAAAACAAATAGAGAGAGCATTAATTAACAGTTGGCAGCCCTGCTGTTTCTTACGAATACGCACAGTAATTACGTTAAGGTACACATACGACATACGAAATTTGGTTGAAATCCAATCGATAGTATAGAAGTTACATGCATTGAGAGATTGGACCTATCGGCAGGCTTAGAATCATGTTGGCAACACTGGTATGATTGAACTTCTGAAAAATAATCTGGAATGTTGTTATCTATATGTGTGCAAATTTTGGAATAGGTCGCATGCATAACTTCTGAGATATCCAACATAGAGCTCAAATTTCAAATGCGATTTTTCAGCAGTTGGTAACACTGACGTCAATTTCAAATATAGACGTGAGATATTCAGGTATAGATCTTTACTCCTGCCTAATTTGGTTTCGATAGCTGCAGCCGATTAGGAGTTGATAGGGGGGGGGGGGACTCACAGACAGACAGACAGACATTTTCCCGGATCGATCTCATAAGTCTACTTTTTCTTCATTTTTGCAAAATGAGAAAAGTAGGCTAAAAATATTGTTAACGTGAAAGTTTACTTCGCTCTCCGGTAAACTTTTGACTTCAAAACTTAGGAGTGGAGGGCACGGGACGGGACCAAGCTGTGTGAGTGAGACAGGTAGATGCCCCATTCTAGTTCCTAGAATATCTCACCAGAGTGTGCCATAAGAAAATGTGAAATGCTCTCTAAATATTTTCGAGTAGAGATTAAGGGATTTGTTTTTAATAAGCCTTAAGTCAATAGCATGCCTTAGTGATCAAACGCACTGCCTGGTAACTCGCCGACTTGGGTTTGATTCCCGCTACTACCTTTTCCCTAATTTTATTTTATTCCTCGCGCTGTTAAACTAGCAACTATAAAATTTAAATATATTTTAAAGAGTTATATTATTAAAAATAAATACAGTTCCCCATTATTCTTGATGCATGGAAGCTATGGAGTGTCAGTCAATGATTAACAGAGGCTTGATGAACAAATTTGAGGTCAGAGAGAGAGAAGGTTTCACAGAATGACCTAGGATTAACAAGTAGTTCCGTGAAGAACTTTACAGCCTATTTTCATATATCCCACAAATGATAATTTCCTCTATCAACATACTAAATTTCAGTTTGATTGCTGTAATAGATTCGTAGATATTGAGAACCGTCTAAATATTTCGGATGGTCGCCATGTTGGCCTTTTATATATGTGGGGCTTAGAGTTATGTACTGTTACATGAAGATTATTGTGTACGTGTAGTAGTCAAACTTCAATCACATGATTAGGACACAAGAACAAAGAACGAGATTTAAACAAGTAGTTCCGTGAAGAACTATACAGCCTATTTTCATATATCCTACTTATGTTAACTGCCACTATCAACATACAACATTTCAGTTTGATTGCTGTAATAGATTCGTAGATATTGAGAACCGACTAAATATTTCGGATGGTCGCCATGTTGGATTTTATATATGTAGGTCCTAAAGGTATGTACTGTTACATGAAGATTATTGTGTACGTGTAGCATTCAAACTTCAATCGCATGATTAGGACACAAGAAGTAACAAGGAGATTTTAAAATTTCGCACAGCTGCCATCTTGTGGTTATGGAAACAATTGAAATAAAATAGATGCCAGTGGATTAACATTCGTATAAGGATTTACTGTACCAATTTTCACTGTACTCGGATGGTTAAAATACGAGAAACGTCCATGTGAATATTTATACTTCGCGTCGCCGCCATGTTGGATTTGTGATCACCAGGTTATTTAAAGTCCTATAGGTGAACTTAAGTTCATAGCCCCTATGAACATAAAAAATTCAGTTTGATTGCTATAATAGATCGTAGATATTCAGAGCCGTCTAAATATTTCGGATGGTCGCCATGTTGGATTGTTAAATGTATAGGCCATAGAGTCATGTACCATTAAAAGATAATTATTGCGTAGGTTCATTATTCAAACTTTCACTTTCCCATGATTACGACACGAGAAAAAAAGCTTAATTTTAAAATTCGCACAGCGGCCATACTGAGGTTATGTAAACAATTGAACTAAATTAGATACCAGTGCATTACAATGTGTATAAACATTTCCTGTACCAGATTTCATTGCGTTTGGAACATTAAATCGCGAGAAAGGTCTATTTAAATTTTTCAAATTCGCTTGGCCGCCAAGTCCTTTCGTAGTTAACCGGTTTTTGAAAGTCTTATAGATGAACTTCCAGTAGTGCCGTTTATCTCCGTACAAAATTTCAGTGTGATACCGCTAATAGTTTCAGAGATATAGAATGCCGGTGAAATATTTCGCACATCCGCCATCTTGTGGTTATGTAAACAATTGAACGAAGTTAGATGTCGGTGCATTACAATGTGTATAAACATATACTGTACCATGTTTTATTGCGTTTGGTTGGTTAAATCGCGAGAAACGTCTATTTAAATGTCGCAAATTCGCGTGACCGCCATGTTGGTTTTGTAGTTGTCAGTTTTTCAAAAGTCTCATAGGTGAACTTCTAGTAGTTCCCTTTATTGCCATAATGAATTCCAGGGTGGTATCAAGAATAGTTTCGGAGATATTGAATGCTGGTGAAATAATTCGCACAGCCTCCATGTTGGATTGGTAAGACGTAACAAAATTTGAAGGGCACGGTCGGGGTCGCCCGGAATAGTGCTATGCAATTACCGAGTTTCATTGAAATCGCTCCAGCCGTTTAAAAGTTATTAGGGGGACACACACACCTCACACACACACACACACACACACGGACAAAAGGTGATCTCATAAGCCTATTTTTTCAAAATTGAAAATAGGCTAAAAATAGAAAATTGTAAATACAGGACAACACAACTTAGAGGCTTCCTCATTGTACTAGAAAAAGAATGGTAGCTTTTTATGGTCATGTGGCAAGATTGCCTCCGATCAGACTGACCAACCGCCAGTTCACCTTCTGGCAAAACCAGATTTATTTAACAATGGCTTTTAGTGCCGGGAGTGTTTGAGGACATGTTTGGCTCGCCAGAGGCTGTTGCTGCTTCAATGCGGACACCCATGGGGTGAGCTACTAGTTCCGTTCAATTTCAAGTAGTTTCAACTTTCGCTACCAGATGTCTCTGACACCTAGTGGTGAATGTTGGAACTTTGATAGAGCGTGGTAAAACACGAAGGTCTGCACCAATTGGCTGACTCTGAGAATGTCATCAAGGAACTGATACTACAGGGAATGTTCTCCGCAGTGGCTTCGTGCAGCTGCGAGTGGTTGCGTCATCAGTTTTGTTGGCAGCACAGTGTCCTTGAAAGGGTGAAGGCCACATGTGTGGTCTGTGGGCTGTCGAAATCGTCAGAGCATATATTTAGATTATTGGAAGAGTGCAACAGTATGTTATGAATGGCTGTGATGAGTATAAAGTTTACTGTTTGTTTGTTATGGATTAGGGGCCGTATTTTTAGCCTACTTTCGATTTTTGCAAAAAATGAAAGTAGACTTATGAGATCAACACAGGGCGAAAAAAGTGTGTCTGTCTGTGTGTGTGTATGTGTGTGTGTGAGTCTGTGTGTGTGTGTGTATGTGTGTGTGTGAGTCTGTGTGTGTGTGTGTGTGTGTGTGTGTGTGTGTGAGTGTGTGTATTCTGAATGTCTGTCCCCCCCTATCAATTCGAACACGGTGAATGCGAATTGAACGAAATTTGGTACAAAGGTAGCACTAGCAAAGGACACCTCAGTGTCATGTTTTATATCGCCGCCATCTTGACGGAAACGTAATGGCGGCCACACAAATGTTCAAAGCTTATATCAAATTACAACTAACCTAATCATCCGATCTCTACCAAATTTTGCAACAGCATACCTTTATGGGGGGAGCATCCTTTGACCAAACCAATAGGTCATCAGCGTAATAGTTTGCGGATGGCGGCCATCTTTGTGTGAAAATCGATTCCCCCTATTCATTCGAACACGGTGCAACCGAATGGAACGAAATTTGGTACAGAGGTAGTACTAACAAAAGGCACCTCAGTGTCATATTTTATATCGCCGCCATCTTGACAGAAACGTAATGGCGGCCACACAAATGTTCAAAGCTTAAGTTAAATTACGACTAACATAACCATCCGATCTCTACCAAACTTTGCAACAACATACCTTTATAGAGGGAGCATCCTTTGACCAATCAAATAGGTTATTAGCCTAATAGTTTGCGGATGGCGGCCATCTTTATGTCAAAATTGATTCCCCATATTAATTCGAACACGGTGGAACCGAATGGAACGAAATTAGGTACAGAGGTAGCACTAACAAAAGGAACCTCAGTGTCATGTTTTATATCGCCGCCATCATGACTGAAACGTAATGGCGGCTACACAAATGTTCAAAGCTTCAATCAAATTACGACTAACCTAATCATCCGATCTCTACCAAATTTTGCAACAACATACCGTTATGGGGGGAGCATCCTTTGACCAAACTAATAGGTCATCAGCGTAATAGTTTGCGGATGGCGACCATCTTTGTGTGAAAATTGATCCCCCCTATTAATTCGAACACGGTGCAACCGAATGGAACGAAATTTGGCACAGAGGTAGTACTAACAAAAGGAACCTCAGTGTCATGTTTTATATCGCCGCCATCTTGACTGAAACGTAATGGCGGCTACACAAATGTTCAAAGCTTAAATCAAATTACGACTAACCTAATCATCCGATCTGTACCAAATTTTGCAACAACATACCTTGTTGGGGGAAGCATCCTTTGACCAAACTAATAGGTCATCAGCGTAACAGTTTGCGGATGGCGGCCATCTTTGTGTGAAAATCGATTCCCCCTATTAATTCGAACACGGTGCAACCGAATGGAACGAAATTTGGTACAGATGTAGTACTAACAAAAGGCACCTCAGTGTCATATTTTATATCGCCGCCATCTTGACAGAAACGTAATGGCGGCCACACAAATGTTCAAAGCTTAAGTTAAATTACGACTAACATAACCATCCGATCTCTACCAAACTTTGCAACAACATACCTTTATAGAGGGAGCATCCTTTGACCAATCAAATAGGTTATTAGCCTAATAGTTTGCGGATGGCGGCCATCTTTATGTCAAAATTGATTCCCCATATTAATTCGAACACGGTGGAACCGAATGGAACGAAATTAGGTACAGAGGTAGCACTAACAAAAGGAACCTCAGTGTCATGTTTTATATCGCCGCCATCATGACTGAAACGTAATGGCGGCTACACAAATGTTCAAAGCTTCAATCAAATTACGACTAACCTAATCATCCGATCTCTACCAAATTTTGCAACAACATACCGTTATGGGGGGAGCATCCTTTGACCAAACTAATAGGTCATCAGCGTAATAGTTTGCGGATGGCGACCATCTTTGTGTGAAAATTGATCCCCCTATTAATTCGAACACCGTGCAACCGAATGGAACGAAATTTGGCACAGAGGTAGTACTAACAAAAGGAACCTCAGTGTCATGTTTTATATCGCCGCCATCTTGACTGAAACGTAATGGCGGCTACACAAATGTTCAAAGCTTAAATCAAATTACGACTAACCTAATCATCCGATCTCTACCAAATTTTGCAACAACATACCTTGGTGGGGGGAAGCATCCTTTGACCAAACTAATAGGTCATCAGCGTAATAGTTTGCGGATGGCGGCCATCTTTGTGTGAAAATCGATTCCCCCTATTAATTCGAACACGGTGCAACCGAATGGAAGGAAATTTGGTACAAAAGTAGCACTAGCAAAGGGCATTTCAGTGTCATGTTTTATATCGCCGCCATATTGACAGAAACGTAATGGCGGCCACACAAATGTTCAAAGCTTAAGTTAAATTACGACTAACATAACCATCCGATCTCTACCAAACTTTGCAACAACATACCTTTATGGAGGGAGCATCCTTTGACCAATCTAATAGGTTATTACCCTAATAGTTTGTGGATGGCGGCCATCTTTATGTCAAAATTGATTCCCCTATTAATTCGAACAAGGTGGAACCGCATGGAACGATATTTGGTACAGAGGTAGCACTAGCAAAGGGCACCTCAGTGTCATGTTTTATATCGCCGCCATCTTGACTGAAACGTAATGGCGGCCACACGAATGTTCAAAGCTTAAGTTAAATTACGGCTAACATAACCATCTGATCTCTACCAAACTTTGCAACTACATACCATTATGGAGGGAGCATTCTTTGACCAAACTAATAGGTCATTAGCCTAATAGTTTGCGGATGGCGGCCATCTTTATGTCAAAATTTATTCCCCCTATTAATTCGAACACGGTGGAACCGAATGAACGAAATTTGGTACAGAGGTAGCACTAGCAAAGGGCACCTCAGTGTCATGTTTTATATCACCGCTATCTTGACGGAAACGTAATCGCGGCCACCCAAATGTTAAAAGCTAAAATGTAATTACGACCAACCTAATAATCTAGTCTCTACCAAATATTGCAACACCATATCTTTATGTGGGAAACATATTCAGACCAAACTGCAAGAACATCAGCCCAATAGTTTGCCGATGGTGGCCAAGTATGTGTGCAAATCGATTCCCCCTATCAATTCAAACACGGTGAAACCGAATTGAACGAAATTTGGTACAGAGGTAGCACTAGCAAAGGGCACCTCATATCCATGTTTAATATCCCTATAGCACGTTGTATTTCAACAAGCTACTACAACCAACAGTCAATCATACTCCTTGAAAAGGACAAAGAGTTTTAACAATACCCATGCATTTAGGAGAAAGTAGGCTATATGTTCTTTACTGAACATCTTGTTTGGTAATAGCGATATGCGCAAATTTTTTTCATACCTCCTTTCTTGCCTATATATGACCTTGTAGGTACTTAAAGTTGCGTATTTTAGCATAATGTACTCGCGAAATACCACGAAATCTGATTTATTGCACGAATTGCACAAATTATCACGAAATATACTCCACTTTGTACGAAAATGCTAAATATTATCGAAAAAGCTCTCCAAAACACGTTTAAATGCTCTGAGGCATTGCCCGTCGTGGTTTCCTTCTCATTTGATTGATAGTGCTCATATTCTCAACATAAAAGCCCACAACACCGGAAGTAAGTGAATTCAGTTCCGCAATATCTATGGCCATCGATGAAAATCGATATCCGCTATCGATTACATCAAATGGCGTTGGTGTCGTAGATACAACAGAGCGAGTTTGAGACTGTTGAAACTATCGGCAAACATCCAGCATTTAAGTATAAAAATGCCGAAAATTAAAGTCACAACTGTTTTCTCGAGGGCCGTGGAATACAACAGTGAGGGGTTCTATCTACTTGACGCTGCAGGAAAGATTCTAATGTGTAAATACTCCAATGTTCGTATTCAGTGGGAGCGAAAAGACACGTGCTATAAACACTGCAGAGATTCAGCAACGCATAAAAAGAGGAAGAAAGAAGGAAATTAACATAATTCTAAGCGGCAAATAACACTCGGCGATACTCGACACATCACAAAGAAGCTTAAAAAAAACCTTATCACATCTGTTAGATTTATCCCATACTATAATAAAGATTTCAGAAGAAACATTGATCATTATGACAATTTATTTCGCGAAATACCCACTGAAATAGCGTCAGTTTTAACACCGAAATCAACGGTTTTATTTCACCAAAAAATAAGGCCCTTAGAAGCGACAGTCGTGCTGCCAACGTAACTGGTGACGTCATCTCTCGCAGCAGCCTGTAGGAACAGCGGAGAACATTTCCGGACTCCCTGTATTACCCTTTCACGAATCGATTGAGATTGTCGAGATGGGAACTATTCTTTGTTTACTTGTGTCACACGTCAGTCTGCTTCGTTGACAGGTACAGTTGCGCGAGTAGGATATGACTCAGCTCCAGTAGCCTCAGTCATCGTTTAACTGTCCGTGGTGACATGAGCTCCTGTGACGCGCAATGCTGCTTGACTTATGTGCAGAATTCACTCTGTCATCATCGTGTCATCCGCTTCGCCCCGCGGGGCTCATGCTACAATAACCAACATACGCTGGTGCAGACATGCTCAGCAGCAATCAAATCTTGAATGGATAATAACAGACCTACAACACAGAGTAAAACATATTCTTAAGGAAGTCCGTGGCTTTCAGGACAAACCTCTGAAGAAAGGTACCCCCTGATCGGAGGAAAGAAAAGTAATACACCGGGAAGAGGTGCGTCGTACTGGGCAAAACTCAAAACCCAACAGTTGAACAAGAGCGGTCTCCCGTAGGTCCATCCGAAAGAAGAAGAAGAATAAGAATAAGTAGAAGAATAATAAGTAGAAGAAGAAGAAATATGTTCAATTTTGTTGAAGATTACTTTAGACGCAGGGGTGCCCAACCTTTTTAAACTAAGGGCCACATTGTAAATAGTTGGGGGACCTCGCGGGCCAATAACACTCCGGGGGATTTGAGGGGTATGGATTTTTTTTGTTTAAATATAGGTGCAATACGGCGAGTTTTGTGGCTGTCTGAGCTTAGTTTTCTCAGTATTGTTGCAGTTTTCTGTATTTATTTGTAGTGGATAAAAAATAAAACACTAAAAGATTTATTTTTTATTTTTATATTATAAATCCCTTTATAATAGAAGTACGATAATATGCAGTACACTCATACAGCATGAATGACAAAGAGTGAGTATTTATGTTCATTTAACACAATTATTAATCAAGTTATGAAATAAAGTTCATGATAATTTAGTTTAGTGTGACGGTGCGGGCCGGACAAAATTGTCTCGCGGGCCGTAGGTTGGGCAGTCATGCGTTTAGTGTATGGTCTAATTAATTCATATATTCAAACGGCAGGCTCAGCGGTAACGTTCTCGGTTACTGTGCCCATGGTTGCAGGATCGAATCCTGGTGAAGTCAGCTGGCATTTGAGCGTGCGCAAATGAGAGGGAGCCGTGTCAGTAGATTTACTTGCACGTTAAAGATCCCCTTCGGGACAAAATTCTAACAGCATGGCGTCTCTAAAAACCAGAGTAGTTAAAAGGGACATAACACCAATAACATGATTATTACTGTATTATCATTAATGTATTCAAGCACGCCGGCCTCTCACTGCTGGGTCCGTGGTTCAAATCCCGGTCACTCCATGTGAGATTTGTGCTGGACAAAGAGGAGGCAGACAGGTTTTTCTCCGGGTACTCCGCTTTTCCTTGTCACAATTTAATTCCAGCAACACTCTCCACTATCATATCATTTCATCTGTCATTCATTTAATCATTGCCACAGGGGACTGCGACAGGATTCGGCAGCCAGCACAGTTCATATCCTCGCCGCTAGATGGGGGCTTCATTAATTCCATTCGCTGACTCGGTCGGTTGACTGGAAGCAGGCTGTGGATTTTAATTTCATTATTATTTATTTATTTATTTATTTATTTATTTAGAGCGTATTTTCCCAATATTGGAAAGCGTTAAGCAATTTGGCTCAATTCTTGACGTTCTTCTTATCTTGCCAATATTGTTTCATTCTGTTGGAGAATGCCAATTTTCTTTCGTCAGACCATTGAGGTCTGTAAGGTGTAGGTTTTGGTTGCTCTGGTTGGACTTCCCAGTTGTTCACTTTGTTACGGTAGGAGTCTCTGTCGGATGTGTCGGTTATGTTAGCAGTTGGCATTGTCTTTTTGTACTTATTTCATCCATGGTGTTGTACTTTTGAGTGATGATATGTAATCTAGTATTTTTTTGGTTAGTCGTGTATTCGGCAGTCTACTTATGTGCCCGAAGAATTTCAATCGTTTCTTTCTGAAGTCGACTTCGATGTTTGAGTATATTTCAGTTGTCTTGATTGACTGTAGTCGGTACCCGTCAGGAGTGAGTCTTGCTCCCAGTATTTTCCGAATGATTTTTAGCCTATTTTCAATTTTGAAAAAATAGGCTTATGAGATCACCTTTTGTCCGTGTGTGTGTGTGTGTGTGTGTGTGTGTGTGAGGAGCGTGTGTGTGTGTTCCTAATGAAATCGAAACGGCTGGAGCGATTTCAATGAAACTCTGTAAGTTCATAGCACTATTTCGGGCAACCCCGACCGTGCCCTTCAGATTTTGTTACCTCTCACCAATCCAACATGGCGGCTGTGCGAAATATTTAACCAGCATTCAATATCTCCGAAACTATTTGCGATATCTCCCTAGATTTTTTTACGGCGATAAAGGGAACTACTAGAAGTTTACCTATGTGAATTTTGAAAAACTGGTACCTTCAAAACCAACATGGCGGCCACGCGAATTTGCGACTTTAAATTGGCATTTCTCGCGATTTAACCAACCAAACCCAATAAAAATTGGTACAGTATATGTTTATACACATTGTAATGCACCGACACCTAACTTGGTTCAATTGTTTACATAACCACAAAATGGCGGATGTGCGAAATATTTCACCGGCATTCTATATCTCTGAAACTGTAAGCGGTATCACCCTGAAATTATGTACGGAGATAGACGGTACTACCGGATGTTCATCTATAAGACTTTCAAAAACCGTTTAACTACAAAACGAACATGGCGGCCAAGCGAATTTGAAAATTTTAAATGGACCTTTATCGCGATTTATTGTTTCAAACGCAATGAAATCTGATACAGGAAATGTTTATACACATTGTAATGCACTGGTATCTAATTTAGTTCAATTGTTTACATAACCTCAAGATGGCTGCTTTGCGAATTTTAAAATTAAGTTTTTATTTCTTGTGTCGTAATCATGCGATCGAAGTGAAAGTTTGAATAATGAACCTACGCAATAATTTTCCTTTAATGGTACATGACTCTATGGCATATACATTTAACAATCCAACATGGCGACCATCCGAAATATTTAGACGGCTCTGAATATCTACGAATCTATTATAGCAATCAAACTAATTTTTTTTATGTTCATAGGGGCTATGAACTTAAGTTCACCTGTAGGACTTTAAATAACCTGGTGATCACAAATCCAACATGGCAGCGACGCGAAGTATAAATATTCACATGGACGTTTCTCGCAATTTAACCATCCGAGTGCAGTGAAATTTGGTACAGTAAATCCTTATACGAATGTTAATCCACAGGCATCTAATTTGTTTCAATTGTTTCCATAACCACAAGATGGCAGCTCTGCGAAATTTTAAAATCTCCTTGTTACTTCTTGTTTCCTAATCATGCGATTGAAGTTTGAATGCTACACGTACACATTAATCTTCATGTAACAGTACATAACTCTAGGACCTAAATATATAAAATCCAACATGGCGACCATCCGAAATATTTAGTCGGTTCTCAGTATCTACGAATCTATTACAGCAATTAAACTGAAATTTTGTATGTTGATAGTGGCAGTTACCATAAGTAGGTTATATGAAAATAGACTGTATAGTTCTTCACGGAACTACTTGTTCTTTCTTCTTTCTTGATGTCTTCAAGATCATATTTCTTATTGAGTGTAAGTGTTTCGCTTGCATAGAGACTTGCCGGTTTGATGACAGTGTTGTAATGTCGAAGTTTGGTTTGCCTTGACATGCATTTTTTTTTGTTACAGAGGTTTTGGATAAGTCCGAGTGCTCTCCTGATTTTCTGGAGACGGTTCTGTTGTGAGATATTTTCGGATCCAGTTGGTTCGATAAATTCTCCCAGATATTTGAAATGTGGGACTCATTTGATGGTTCCGTATTTTGTTTGCATGTTGTCGCCTTTGTGACTTAGCACTTGAGTTTTCTCGAAGGATATTTGAAGTCCCACTTTTTCGGCGAATTCTCGGAGTGTTTCTATTTTCTTTATTGCGGTCTCTTGATTTTCTGTTAGTATAACCAAGTCATCGGCGAAGGCAAGATATGGTATAGAGAGATTGTTTTTACGATAGCCAAGTGTAAGGTTTCCAGACATTTTGTTTCATTATTATTATTATTATTATTATTATTATTATTATATTCAAATCGGTTCTTTACATAATTGGTTAATTTTTCAATGAAAGAAAGAACTCGAGGAATTAATTATCTGCTATTTCTTCATTATTACATACCATTACATTACATTATACGAACCGGCCAAAACTAAGGACCACGCAAATATCATTTCATTTCCGTCTCATAGTTCTTTCTTCCTTTCTCTTCCTCCACACTTCCTTCATTCTTTCAGAGTGTTGCGCCTTTCTCTATGCTGTCCATCTTCCTCCCCTGCGTACCTTCTTTTCTCCCACAAGAACCTGTATGTTGGAAAGAATTTCCCTGAACTGTGTTCTGTCTCGACAGTCGTCATCTGTAATTTCTAGCCTCCGGAGTTCTTCCTTCATCTGCTTGGTGTAACCCCCTTGGCTCTTCAGATTATATATTTTATTAAACATTTGTTTATTTAATCTTGTTGGATCCATTCTAACCATATGTCCATAGAAACGTAAACGTCTTTTCCTAATTTTTGTTTCCTGGTCTTCCACCCTTTCAACTTTATTATTATTATTATTATTATTATTATTATTCTTGACTTATGGCCTTTTAGTTTCTGTTTCCTTTTCTTCAAGTAGTCAATTCCTTCATTGTTGCACTATGCTTCTTTTTCCTGTCTTAGGTCCACTTTGCGCCTGTTTTCTTTTCCTTCCTCCCTTGGGGTTGCATTTTCCAACGTGACCAACGAAGGGTTAAAAAATTCAAAGCTTCAATGATTTTTTAAAAATTATTTGACTCCGAGGGGGATTGATCCCCCTAATCTCACCTCATAATTACGCCACTGATGCGGTTATTTTTTTTTATCAAAGTAACTGTAACGGTATATTCATTATTATTTTGTTAATAATAATAATAATAATAATAATAATAATAATAATAATAATAATAATAATAATATTGTATGGTCTCGGATGCTGGGTGCAAGCTTTGTAATTTGACACCCAGAGGATAGCTTGCAGGTCGAATTTCGTTGTTCCTTGAATCACTATGAAAGACAAGGAGGTTGATATCTAAGCTCCTTGAACACTATAGCGCTTTCTAGTAGAGAAATGAGGAACTTTGTGTTGGCGGAAACTCCCGAGATTAATTTTGCCATTATGAACACGGCCTACTGAATTCAAATGGGTTCTTTGACATGCCAACATCGTATGACATGCGTGTCGTAATTTTTCCACCTTTCAAAAATCACTTACCACAGCCAGGAGCGAACCTGAATTCTTGGGGTTAGTAGACCGACACGCTATCCATTCACCCACCGTAATGGTAACTGTAATTTAGTTACTCTAAAATGTAACAAACCCAATCCTGCTTCCCCACAGGGGTTCACAACTTGTAGTACGTTGGTTGGCGACCACGGGACCCCAGCTGAGTCCGGCATTGCTTCCTCTTACTTGTGCCGGGCTCCTCTCCATCTCCTTTCCTATCGACCTCTTTTAGTCAACTCTTGTTCTCTTCTGACTCCGACGGTATTGGGTATTCGTGGCATAGGGAATCTCTTTCTTTCCCGCCTCAATTGGCCCTTGTCTCATCTTTCCTGTTCCCTCGTTATTTTAGGGATCAGCCTTCTTTTTCTTTTCATTATATTTCCTTTTCTCTTTAAGATTCCTACACTGTTTTTGTGAATTGGCTTCCGTGTATCCAAATCACCTTTACTGAATATTTTGAATCTACACTACATTTAGTAGGTTTTTTTTCAATCTAAATGGCATTTTGTGAGTGTTTTCGACCTCAATTGCATTTAGTAATAATGATTGACAATCTCAATTGCATTTTGTAAGTCTTATGGAGTGGGGGCTGTCATATTGTGTGTATTTTGAATCTAAATTATATTTTGTAAGTATGTTCATCCTAAACCGCATTTTCCAAATATTTTCAATCCAAGTTGCATTTTGTAGGTTGGGCATTTTGTAAGTATATTGAATCTAAATTGCATTTTGTAAGTATTTTGAATCTCAATTAAATTTTTTAAGTATTTTCAATCTACATCACATTGTAAGCATTGTAAGCATTGTAAGCATTGCCAATCCAAATTGCGTTTTGTGAGAATTTTGATTCTAAATTGCATTTTGTAAGTATAAGGTGCGTTCAAAAAGTAACGAGCCGGAGGCATAGTTTAAAAAAAACAGTACCTGTATGTTAGAAGTATTGGCCCTGGCTGTTGAGGAACTTGTCCCACTGTGACACGAGGCGGTGAATGGCTGTCTCATAAAATTCCCTGGGCTGCAATGTGAACCAGTTCCGCACGTACAGCTGGACGTCGGCGTCCGAGGGGAATCGTTGGCCCTGCAGAGCCCTTTTCAGGGGACCAAACATGGCGTAATCACAGGGAGAGAGGTCTGGACTGTATGGAGGGTGGCCGAGAACCTCCCCTTTGAATTTCTGCAGGAGTGCCGCGACTGTGTTGGCCGTATAAGGTCGTGCATTGTCGTGGAGCGACCACGGTGGCTATGACGTTCACTGTCACTCGGCGGTCCTGGAATGTTGTCATCGGTAATGCAGGGGGGTGCACCAGACCGGGCATCATCGGCTAACGACACCCGTCCTTCCCTGAAGCGCTTGTGCCACGCCTTGACACTTGAAAGGGACAAGCAGTGTTCGCCGTACACTTGTGACATTCGGCGATGAATGTCCGTTCCCCCTACTCATTCCGCTGTCAGAAACCAAACAACACCTCGTTGCTCTTCGGTTGACGCCTCCATGTCACTGTTTGCAATGTGACCAGCGTTGGACGATTGATGCATGCTACTGCTCGCTTTGTAGCGTCACGTGATTTGCACGCGTACCCTCTAGCGACGGGCTGTGACCTTCCACGCTTTTGTCGGAACCACACCTCGTTACACACGCCTCGATTAGCCGATGCAGTCACTGGTGTGCACATTCCTGCCTTCGGCTCGTTACTTTATGAACGCACCTTATATTTTGAATCCAAATTATTGCACTTTGTCAAATTATTTTTCTCAAACCTGCATTTTGTGCGTATTCTCAATCTAAATTACTTTTGTCAGTATTTTCAATCTCCGATAGTTTTCGTTATGGTCTCCGTCTCATTGTCAATTTCGCTATCACCCAGACCACTAGGGGCCGATAACCCAGATGTTAGGCCCCTTAAAACAACAATTATCATCATCATCATCATCAACAGGGCCGTATTTCTGAATAGGCTAAGTAGGCTGCAGCCTAGAGTGGCAAATTATCAGGGACGGCAGTTTGGCAATTCATTCAAAAGTTCAAAAGGAGTATTTCAGACGTTAATAAAATTTTCCGTACGATGACAATAGGACTGTCTAATGCAACCATTTACCTGAATAATCAGCCTCTACAAATAGTTGATCAATTTAAATATCATGGCAGCACACTGCGTAAGGATAACAACAGCAACAATGCAGCCACCTTCTATGCACTACTGTGGGATAAGAAGGTTCCCAGGAAGTGTAAACATATACTGTTTAAGACTTACTACATCCCAATTCTAACTTACGGAGTAGAATCATGCACCGTGTCCAGAAGAGAAGAAAGTAGGATTCATGCATCCGAAATGAAGTATATAAGAACAATGCTTCAAAGGGCAAGGAGAGACAAAGTAAGGAACGAAACAAACAGGGCAGAGGCTGGCATAGATATCAGTGCTACAAAATATTTGCAGAAGCCACGATTAGGATGGTATGGGCATCTTCAAAGAATGGGAGATGAGAGGACACCAAAAGCTTATTTCAACAAGATTATCCCTGGAAAAAGGCCAGTAGAAAGACCAAAGAAGAAACAAAAAACAAAAAAGTCAACCCCTGGCACTATCCAGCCCATGACGGGCTAAGGCCGACCAAGCATTTGGCTTGCAGATATTGGGGTGACGCGTGATCAGCGCGCCGGGTTCCCTCGGCCGTTAATCTTGGTATTCGTGATCGGGGCGCTGTCTTACTGTCAGACAGCTACTCAATTGTCCTCACGAGGCTGAGTGCACCCCGTTCCAACCCTCACGACAGTTTTAAAATCCCTGACGGAGCCGAGGATCGAACCCGGGGCCTCCGGGTGAGAGGCAGGCGCGCTACCCCCAACGCCACGGGGCCGGCAAAAAAGAAGAAACGGTTGGACCAAATCAAGGATGATCTTGAAGGCAAAGGGCTAGACTGGAGAAGGACCCATGAAGACCAACTATTCATGGACAGGAAAAGGTGGCGAGGGCTCGTTAACAGCACCCGGGCGACTGGAGCTGGAATTTGATGATGATGATGATGAATTCAAGAATACGTGTTACTTAAAAATATGTTTCAGTCCTTCTACAGTTTTTACAGCCTTAGAAGAGTTAAGAACTATCTGCGAAATAGTATTTCTGAAATACATTACTCACATTCATTACTTTGTATTGAGGCAAATACAACAAAAACACTTTCATATGAGGACATTATTAACGATTTTGCCATTAATAAATCTGGTAAGAAAGCTATGTAAATTTCAACATCAAGATTACGTGGCGTGAATTGTTTTAGAGAACTTTGTATATTTTTTAACATATAAACCAGTAATTAAATACATGTCGTGTAGTTTCATTTCACCATGTAGGACAACGCAATTATGCAAATGATAGTCATTAGCTTTAAAATATAAAAATATGTGTAAAATAGTGATCACTGATCTTCAAGAACAAATTAATTAATTAATTAAGTTCGAAACCCATTTCATTCTTTAACGAATCTTAAAGAAGTAAGTAAAACAAGTAGATATCTAATTTTATAATATAATTTATGTTCGACGCTGACTATTATGTGTCTGAAAACTGTTTCATAATGATGGTCATTATAACACTATTTTTCATTATGAAACAGCTTCTCCCACCAATCACAGCTCATGAATTAGTTGTTTGACCAATTAGATACGGATACATTCGCGCATGCGCTCAAAATCCAACTTGTCTATATAAATTACCGAAAGTGCACCGTCCATATGTTCGCGTAAATAAACTGGTGAATATGAGACAAGAAATAGCATTGTACCTTAATATACCCAAATCCAATTTCTACACAGCGCGTTGATTTCAAACGACTACGGTGACAGTTTTACTGAATGGTTTACGATCTGCACATATGGCATTGAAGCACACAGAGCGCATGCGTCGGTCGGCCAGAGAGCTTTGAACATGGAGATATGCTACCTAGCGCACCACCCGATCACAAAATTCTAGTTACTGAACAGATATTTATGAATATTTATGTTAAAACATATAATAAAGTTATAATTATCGTCGAACATAAAAAGTCGTATGCAACTCGCCTATAATGGTAATTAAGACACTCGTATGGAAATTATAAAACTCGCTAAAGCTCGTTTTATAAACACACTCGTGTCTTAATTATAGCTATTATAGGCTCGTTGCATAATGTACTATTATTATGTAAACCCGTAAAATTGTAGTTTTATCTAAACTAAATGAACTTTATGTTTAAAAAAGATGAAAACACCAATGAACTCTTATCCTTTTGTTGTATAAAACAAATGTATTAAGCAAATATGGACTATAGAGGGGCGGCAAATGGACTCTAGACTACAGGCGGTATACTCTTAAATCCGGCCCTCATCATCAACCAATCCCGCTGTTTAATATGAACGTGTATTACAATGTATGTCACTTTGTGGGGAGTTAGCGCCTCGAAGTCCATAAAAATAGTTGTTTTATTTTAGTGCTAGGAAGTGCTCGCGGTTGATATGAAGCAAGTCTGGTCTTTACTTGACACTTTAGCTGTACGCTCAGCTGGAAGCAATATGGAGTTGACAGCCACCTCTCACGTAAATCCTCACCTGGCCTCACACAGAAGAGAACTTCAGTTCTCTCCCCTAATAACATAAACCCCACCTCACGGAACAGGAGTTCTCACTCACGAATTACATTAGATTAACTCCATGTTGAAAGCGAGAAAGCTTGTAAATACTTTACGGTGGCACAAATACAATTTCGTCTGAACTTGTAGACATAAACGTCACAGCCGTCTGTATTATCTCCGCCAGCTCCAAGATAAAACTGCATTTTACTTTGGGGGCTCTCTATATCTCATTTGACGGTTCTTCAAACTTCATGTGTGTGCCTACCCTTTATTGTTCACTGAAGAAGATGTGACGAATTTTAATTTGGCGTATGTTATTGCATTACAATTCTGATTATTTTCATTATCATTCACATAGAACGTGTTATTAGACTAAGCCATTATACAAATTTTAGAAATAGTAATCAATGATATGCATGCCACACACAAGGTTGCACCTTATAGTGGGAGATGAAGACCCCACGGATGGTTGGTTGGTTCTTAGGTTTAGGGGCTGCGACAACTAGGTCATGTAGCCCCGTGTGTGCAGAATATGTCTGATAACCGGTGTTAATTGTGATGACTGTATTAGTGTGTGTTATCTGTTTTTAGCCTATTTTCAATTTTGAAAAAATAGGCTTATGAGATCACCTTTTGTCCGTGTGTGTGTGCGTGTGTGTGTGATTCGTGTGTGTGTCCCACCCTAATAAAATCTAAACGGCTAGAGCGATTTCAATGAAACTCGGTAAGTTCATAGCACTATTCCCGGCGAGACCCCAACCGTGCCCTTCAAATTTTGTTACGACTCACCAATCCAACATGGCGGCTGTGCGAAATATTTCACCAGCATTCAATATCTCCGAAACTATTACCGATATTACCCTGACATTTTGTATGGTGATAAAGGGAACTACTATACGTTCACTTATGTGACCTTTGAAAACCTGGTAACTACAAAACCAACATGGCGGCCAAGCGAATTTGCGACTTTAAAATAGACGTTTCTCCTAATTTAACCAACCAAACGCAATGAAACTTGGTACAGTATATGTTTATATACAATGTAATGCACCGACATCTAACTTCGTTCAATTGTTTACATAACCACAAGATGGCGGATGTGCGAAATATTTCACTGGCATTCTATATCTCTGTAACTATTAGCGGTATCTCCCTGAAATTTTGTACGGAGATAAAGAGCACTACTGGACGTCCATCTATAAGACTTTCAAAAACCGGTTAACTACAAAACGAACATGGCGGCCAAGCGAATTTGAAAATTTTAAATAGACCATTCTCGCGATTTAATGTTCGAAACGCACTGAAATCTGGTACAGGAAATATTTATACACATTATAATGCACTGGTATCTAATTTAGTTCAATTGTTTACATAACCTCAAGATGGCGGCTGTGCAAATTTTAAAATTGAGTTCTTATTTCTTGTGATGTAGTCATGCGATCGAAGTGAAAGTTTGAATAATGAACCTACGCAATAATTTTCCTTTAATGGTACATGCCTCTATGGCCAATACATTTAACAATCCAACATGGCGACTATCCGATATATTTAGACGGCTCTGAATATCTACGAATATATTATAGCAATCAAACTGAATTTTTTAATGTTCATAGGGTCTATGAACTTAAGTTCACCTATAGTACTTTAAATAACATGGTGATCACAAATCCAACATGGCAGCGACGCGAAGTATAAATATTCACATGGACGTTTCTCGCAATTTAACCATCCGAGTGCAGTGAAACTTGGTACAGTATATCCTTATACGAATGTTAATCTACTGGCATCTAATTTATTTCAATTGTTTCCACAACCTCAAGATGGCAGCTGTGCGAAATTTTAAAATCTTCTTGTTACTTCTTGTGTCCTAATTATGCGATTAAAGTTTGAATACTACACGTACACAATAATCTGCATGTAACAGTGCATAACTCTAGGACCTACATATATAAAATCCAACATGGCGACCATCCGAATTATTTAGTCGGTTCTCAATATCTACGAATCTATTACAGCAATCAAACTGAAATTTTGTATGTTGATAGTGGCAGTTAACATAAGTAGGATATATGAAAATAGGCTGTATAGTTCTTCACGGAACTACTTGTTTTTATTTAAGTACAGACTGCAACTTAGAATTTTTCAAATAGTTCCTACTTTTGCCGCCAAGCGCCACCATCAACGACTACTAGGCCAAGTTCAGAACTTAGCTACTAGACGCCACCGCAGTCGGCTCTTAGCTACGAAAGTAGAAACCTAAGAGCGTTGCTTACATTCTTAACCTATCCAATTTAGCTTCACACAGGTGTAATTAGTGGAAGGTTCTTTAACATGCCATAAATCTATGACAGTGGACCGCCGGCTTTACTTCCCGTCCGAAGGAAGGCATACTGAGGGATTTTTAACGCTCTTAAAAAATCCGACGGCTTCGGCCGGATTTGAACCCGCTATCTTGGGCATAGAAGCTCAGCCTGCCACCGAAGACGCCAGACCCCACGGAAAGAACGTGGTAAGTCCATTTGTTTCGTAAATTAGCTTATGGTGCATTCTGGTGGCCAGTCATCGTCACTACAGATCAGCTGAAATTAATTTCAAATAAAGCGGAATGTCATCGAGATACATAGGTTTTTATTTTTAGAGGAATCGGAAAGAACGTCCCATATCCTCTCACTCTTTCATAATTTAACATCATTTGTTATTTGTTTTACATGTACTTCCATTATAAGAAATAAATTTGGCAAAAAAATACTATATTGCTAACCCTCAATTGGGGTATTTTAAGTATTTCTTTTTAGTGTTGAAAGTTCAAATTCACTCTCCTGAAAAATTTACAGAACATGTCTTACCCCGTTTTTCTCCGTGGAGTCTTCAAATGTGATATCACTTCCTGCTCTGTGTGAATTTGATATCCTATTTCGACCTGTCTTTATGATATTGTAACAATATAATGTAATAATTGTAAATTTGCAGGTAAAACAATGAGTAGGAAGTGTAAGGAAATTCATAAAATGTGTACAGTGTTTCTGAATTCTTGTAAAATGTGTGTATTTGTAACGATTTAATCAATAATAATCAATCAATAATCAACTTAATTGCGTAATGAAATAGGAACAATTAAATGGAGCATTAAATTCCGTTTTATGGAGCAGAAATATTTTAAATGAAACTAAGAAACTTATTTACAGTTCATTGGTACAAAGTATTTTGTTATTTGGATCAGAAACTTGGACGTTGAATAAACAGCAAGCAAACAAATTTATTAGTAACAGATATGAATTATTGGAGGATGGCGGCAAGAAAATCAAGATTGGAAATATTAGAAATACGAGAATCAGAGAAATTATGCAGGGGAAAAAATACTAGAAATGGTTGAAGGAAGAAGAATACAATGGTTTGGACATGCAAAAAGGATGCAGAATAGTAGAATACCAAATTTAATGTTACATTGGCAAGCTGAGGGCAAACGGAAACGGGGTGAACCAAGAGAACAATGGATGGATGGTGTAAAGAGAAGCATTGCTACCAGAGGCCTAACCGAGGAAGATGCTGAAGACCGAAATTTGTGGAGGAGCAGAGTACTTTTGGGTTGACTTGTAAAGTTCTTCATTTTTCCTCTTCTTCCATGTCCCATCAGTAGTCTTCTGTGGTCTTTTCTCAGAATCTTCCTTTCTTTGTTTTCTATTACATGAAGTTCTCCCTTTTACTTAAAATAAGACACTCGGAAGCGTTCAATCCTTCAGGTTGTACTACCGATTTGTAGTGTCTGATTTTCGCCTTGTATGATAAAGCTCGCTTGTTTTATTTATTCTGGGTTAGTTTGTAGTTTGATTGCTTCCTTATCCAGTCCGTGGGGTTGGATCCATTCATCCAGGTATTTATACTTCTATGTCCTATTAATCTTCCCATGATTTACTTCCATATAGTTCTCATTTTGGTGTCTGCAATCCATATATTCCGTTTTTCATAGGAGATTTGAAGACCTGTTCTTCCAGCTATTTCATGAAGACTCTCAAGCATCTTTCGAGCATCTTCTCGAAAAATTTTCACAGTAACATATCATAAAGCATTATATTTCAACGTAAACAAATGATCACAATTACAAATCACCCCAATCTCAAAATGCTCAATGGACCATTTCATCAGTTCCACATTATTGAACTTTCGCTAGCCACAATGTGTGTGAGTGGTTATCGTGTCGGACTACCAACCCCAAGCTTGCTGGTTCGCTCCTGGCTGTGGCAAGTGATTTTGGAAAAGCGACAAAAATCCCCACACACATGTCATACGTTGTTCGCATGCTAAAGAGCCCATTTGAATTCAGTAGGCCGTGTTCATAATAGCAAAATTAATCTCGGGATTTTCCGCCAACACAAAAGTTCCTCTTTTCTCTACTAGAAAACGCTAGAAAGCTTAGATACCTAACCTCCTTGACTTTCGTATACCTCCAAGGAACAACAAAATTCGACATGCAAGCTGCCCTTTGGGCGTCAAATAACAAAGCTTGCACACGGCACCCGAGGACATACGGTATTATTATTATTATTATTAGTCTATTGACATTTCCACCTCGAGCTGTCTTTTCAGGAGATTTATCTTTTATCGTTAATCTAAAATTGTAACAAATCTGATTTTTGGTCTTCTAGAGTATTTTTAATCATTTTAGATATTTAGTATTTTGAAAACCTATTTTGAAATTAGACTTTTTTTAAATAAATGTGTCCATCTTCCAACTTCATTAGTATAAACTACTACTGTTTGCTGAACAAAACTGAAACCGGCACTCGGTACTCAAGATTTACAATTGATTGGTTGGTGGTTGACTTACAGTATTATTTTCCTTTTTCGTTTGTGGGGCGTGGTGGCTCAGCGGTCTAGCTGTATGCCTCTCACCAAGGCGGTCCGGGTTCGATTCCCGGTCAATGCATGTGGGATTTTCGAAGTGAAATGCCATGTCCTGTGGTTCGGATTCCACGTAAAAAGGAGGTCCCGTGGCTCATAATCACAAGATTCACGGTCACGTAAAACTACAATCTTCCTTCCTTTTCCTTTTTCGTTTAACTTTGTCAACAAGGATTTTGGGCAGGCATAATCTTTCTGATGTCTTTTTGTACTCATTTGCGTCTTAATTAATAACTAGCGGACCCTTGCACGAACTCTCCATTTTTTGTATATAACCACCTGCAGGAAGGCGGCTTCGGTGGCCTAGTTGGTAGCATGCTGAGCTTCTATGCCCAAGATCGCGGGTTCAAACCTGGCCGAAGTCATCGGATTTTTAAGAGCGTTAAAATCTCTCAGTATGCCTTCCTTTGGAGGAGAAGTAAAGCCGGCGGTCCCGTGTCAGAGATTTATGGCATGAAAAAGAACCTTCCTCTTCTTAAACTTGTGTGAAGCCAAAATTTGTAGGCTAGGTTTGATTAATGCTCTTAAGTTCCAACGTTCGTCACCGGGCGTTGGTTGCGATGGCATCTAGTAGTAGCGAAGTTCAGAGCAACGTGTCGTGGACGGTTGCATTTGATAGCCAAAGTAGGAGCTACTTGAAATTATCGTCTGCAGTCCTTACTTGAATTAAAAACAGATAACACACACTAATACAGACATCACAATTAACACCGGTTATCAGAGATTGCCACGGTGGGTGAGTGGTTAACGTGTCGGACTACCAACACCAAGCTTGCAGGTTCGCTCCTGGCCGTGGTAAGTAATTTTTTTGAAAGGCGACAACAATCACTGCATGCATGTCATACGTTGTTGGCATGTTAAAGATCCCATTTGAATTCAGTAGGCCGTGTTCATGATGGAAAATAAATCTCGGGATATTTCGCCAACACAAAGCTCCTCCATTCTCTACTAGAGAGCGCTATAGTGTCAAGGAGCTTAGATATCTAATCTCCTTGACTTTCATAGTGTTCGAAGGAACGACGAAATTCGACATGCAAGCTGCCCTCTGGGTGTCAAATAAACAAATCTTGCACCCGGCACACGAGGCCATACGATATTATTATTATTATTATTATCGGTTATCAGATAGATTCTACACACAACCAAATTACACGGGGCATGTTGATCGCGTTGCCTTAGCCCCTACGCTAAGGAACCAACCAACCACTTCCAGGATGGCTGAGGTAGGAATCGAAACCGTCTCTACTCCGTTTTGCCTCACGAGGCTGAGTGTACCACGTTCCAGCCCTCAGACTAGAATTAAATTTTTTGGCTGAGTCGGGAATTGAACCCGGGCCTCTGCGGTGACAGCCAAGAATGCTACCCACCACGCAGCGAGGCTCACAATAATTCTACTACCATGTTTGCCAGCAAGAAACGACGTTTATTTATTCTAACAATATTTTATTTCAATGGAATATCATCTGATACTACTTTTTAAAACGTGCAATCTGAATTATATTCTGTTATTAGCCTACTTTTTACATTTTGCAAAAATGAGGAAAAAGTAGACTTATGAGATCGGGCAAATGCGTGTCTGTCTGTCTGTCTGGCTGGCTGGCTGGCTGTGTATGTGTGTCCCCCTATCAACTCCTAAACGGCTGCAGCAATCGAAACAAAATTTGGTAGGAGTAAAGATCTATACCTGAATATCTCACGGCCATATTTGAAAGTGATGTCAGTGCTACCAACTGCTGAAAAATCGCAATTGAAATTTGAGCTCCATGTTGGATATCTTGGAAGGTATGAATGGGTGATATTTCAAAATTGGCACACGTATAGATAATAATATTACAGTTTAATTTCCAGGTCATACATGGCAGTGTTGCCAAGATGATTCTAAGCCTGCTGATGAGTCCAAATTTGAAATGCATATAACTTCTACACTATCAATTGGATTTCAACCAAATTTCGTATGGGCTATGTGTACATAAACAGATATGACTGAGCCTATTCTTAAGAGCCACGGGGGCTGCCAACTGTTAATAAATGCTCTCAATTTTTTTAAATCCAAATACCCATATTTTAGAAAGTATGCAAGCCGACAGCTTTAAACTATGTACACGTATAGTACCTGGCATTCTAGATTAATTTGGAGTAACTCATATTGGCCTACGCCAGTGCTACCAACATGATTTTAAGCCTGCTGATAGGTCCAATTTTGAAATACATGTAATTTCTATGGATTTGATTCAAAATTCACACAACAATAGATCATATTATTTCAGATTATTTCTGACCAATACCTATATGTCATTGTTGCCAACACGATTTTACGAGCGCTGTTAGATCCAATGTTTAACTGCATGTAACGTCCATGCTATCCATTGGACTTCAACCAAATTTTGTATTCTGTATCTTAAGAGATGGAACTAAGAATATATTCAGTCACCAGGGCTGCCAACTGTAGTTCTCTATTAGACTACATTATGCCAGGTATACAGTATTTCGAACCAATTAGAAATTTCGATATAACCAACTTAATTTCGTCATTATTCTAGATAGATCCATATAGATTAATCATCGGCATGAATCTTAAATTTTAAGAATAGTAGGCTCTTTAGTTCGTCACGGAACTTCTTGTTTTATTCTCTATATCATACAGTACTCATTTATCATTGGATAACAGTAAACAAAATTATAGAAATATGATAACATAATGTCGATGTGCATCGAATTAAAAACTGGTTGATGTCTGATTTCATATGTAATATATTCGGTTGATATAATTGAAATTTGCTGGTTGGTTCCTCAGTTTAGGGGCTGCGACAACGCGGTCATGGAGCTCCATGTACTTTGGGTGTGTGTAGAATCTGTCTGATAACCGCCATTAATTGTGATGGCTGTATTATTGTTTGTTATTTGTAATTCAGGTAAGGACTGCAGACGATCAATTTCAAATGCTACCAAATGCTACCGTCAACGACACCTAGCGGAAAACTTGTCTACTAGATGATTCCGCGACCAGCACCTGGCGGCGAACGTTGGAACTAAAAGAGCGATAATCAAATATAACCCACAAATTTAGCTTCACAAAATTCTAGTTAGTGGAAGGTACCTTTTCATGCCATAAATCTACGACATGGGCCCGCTGGCTGTACTTACCCTCCGAAGGAAGGCATACTGAGGGATTTTTAACGCTCTTAAAAAATCCGACTACTTCGGCCGGGTTTGGACCCGAGATTTTGGGCATAGAAACTCAGCATGCTACCAACTACGCCACCACAGCCGCCCTGAAATGTGGTGACTGACAAGAGAATTGGACTCTAGTAATTATTATATTTTTTCGTGCCTGTCGTGGGATTACGCCTTGGTGCACCTCAATTTTTTGATAAAATAAACAATCTGAAGAGCCAAGGGGGTTACACCAAGCAGATGCAGGAAGAACTACGGAGGCTGGGAATTACAGATGACGACTGTCGAGACAGATCACAATTCTGGGAAATACTTTCTAACATAAAGGTTCTTGTGGGAAAAAAGAGAGAACGCAGGGGAGGAAGATGGACAGCAGAGTGAAAGGCGCAACACTCTGAAAGAATGAAGGAAGTGTGGAGGAAGAGAAAGGAAGAAAGAACTATGAGAAGGAAATGAAATGATATTTGCGTGGTCCTTAGTTTTGGCCGGTTCGTATAATGTAATGTAAAGAGTCAAAACCCATAAAAGTTGTAAGCCCCCGTGATAAGTGAACGAGATGTTCAGTTAAGAACATAGCCTACTTTCTCCTAAATGCATGGGTATTGTTATAACTCTTTGTCCTTTTCTAGGAGTAGCCTATAATTGAATGTTGGTTGTAGTAGATTGTTGAAATAAAACGTTCTATACGGATATTAAACATGAATATGAGGTGTCCTTGGCTAGTGCTATCTCTGTAAAATATTTTATTCAATTCGGTTTCACCGTATTTGAATTGATAGGGGAAATCGATTTGCACTCATACATGGCCGCTATCTGCAAACTATTGGGCTTATGAGCTTGTAGTTCAATCAAAAGATGCTTCCCACAAAAAGGTATGTTGGTGCAAAATTTGGTAGATATCAATTGATTAGGTTGGTCGTAATTTGATTCAAGCTTTTAACATTTGCGTGGCCGCCATTCCGTTTCCGTCAAGATGGCGGCGATATAAAACATGACACTGAGCTGTCCTTTGCTAGTGCTACCTCTGTACCAAATTTCGATCAATTAGGGTTTACCGTGTTTGAATTGATAAGGGAATGGATTTGCACACATACATGGCCGCCATTCGCAAATTATTGGCCTGAAGACCTTGTAGTTTGGTCAAAAGATTCTTCATACATAAAAATATAATATTGCAAAATTTGGTAGAGATCAGATGATTAGGTTGGTCGTAATTTGATTGAAGCTTTTAACATTAGGGTGGACGCCATTAGGTTTTCGTCAAAATGGCGGCGATATAAAACATGACACTGAGGTGTCCTTTGCTAGTGCTACCTCTGAACCAAATTTCGTTCAATTCGGTTGCACCGTGTTTGATTTGATAGGGGGAATCGATTTGCACACATACATGACCGCCATCTGCAAACTACTGGGCTGATGACCTTGTAGTTTAGCTGAAAGACGCTCGCCGTATCAATATATTGTACCCGCTCAGCGGATGGATGCTCAGTCAGTCCGCGGCTTGGCTTCTGCGGTACGGGGTGTGTTACGTCCCTTCCCCAGCAGACTGAACATCCGATATGTAGACACAATCAGGTTGACAAGATTCAGGAAAAACTCAACATGACCATTTAAAATACAAATTTTTATTCAATAAAAGGAAATATTAATTCACTCAAAAAACATTATAAAAACCAAAATCACTTGATATTGTCCCTTCAAGTGTCACTCACAAAACAAGCAACTCAAAATTTATCAACTTAAATCACTTGGAATTGTCTCTTCAAGCTTCACTCATCAATCAAAAATAAATTCACTAAAAAATCACTAAAATTCACTGTAATGTCATTTCATTTTTTGTGAAGATTCAGATCTATTTTGTCTTGCTTAAATTAAACCCTTAATATTTATTTGTATTTATTTTACTTAGGCGTCGAGCGCACCCATCGTTTACATTTAATACTTTCTCCAAGGCTTTGGATATGTACATTCTTTCGTTTACCCTTTAGGGTTTCTTTATCATTTATGTTTACTTAAATATTTATTCATTTATGATTTATTAAGTCCTTTGGATCTTATTAATAATTCTTTTCAATTACCCTTCAGGGTCTCTTTATTATTTATGTTATTTGAATATTCATTAATTTACCAAGTATTTAGCCCTTTGGATCTTCATAATCATTCTTCACAAAGCCTTAGATGTGGATAAGAATATAGTACTGTACAGAAAACATGCCATGTCTAAGGATCGAATCCGCAACTCTGCAGTTACCCTTCATGCATCTAGGTGACTTGCTTTTGCGTTGTACTGTGTGCTTTATTATTTATTACTGTGGGATATTTATTATAACAAAATACATTATTTCTTAGCCCGTCATTTGTTTATTTCTGGAAGAAGGAATTTTCTTTATCAACAATATCTTATTTGACAAGTCCGTCAAATCTTAATACAACATTCAAACTTTTACTCGGGATGATTTTTTTTCACTCCCGCAAAAATGATTCTACAATTTGTTTGGCTGCACCTCTTTTGTTTAGATTTTAATTGTTTCCGTGCTATCGCTTCTCATTCCACCCGTGCCGGCCAGACACTATTTGACGGCCGCACCCAGTAAGATGTATCCTCGTTCACTCTCACAAGAGCAAGGCAACGGACAAGGTCGTTCCTTCCCCTTGTGGTACTTTCAGGCGAGATTTATGATGTCTAGCCACCCTGAAAGCCTTTCTACTGGGGTAGCTTTAAACATATGTTTCCAAGACTTACAAATTCATTTTACTACAGAAATTTACTTCGCTCTTTTATTATTATTATTATTATTGATTCTTTGTTCCCAGGATAGTGGTACTTAATTCGGAGATGATGTATGGTAGTTTACTGTTCCTACTTCTTACGACGCTTATAATACCTCCAACAATGAGTATTATTTCAACAATGCCTCCTTTTACAACAATATTATACTGCAACAAATCCTAGCTGGGATATCCATCCTACAGCGGGAGTTACATATATTCGACGCTTTATTTATCCTTACAACAATATTTGACGCTTATTTAGTGGGAATTTTTCATCCACGATTCAATAATACCTTTACAACAATATTCGACGCTTATTTAGTGGGAATTTTTCATCCACGATTCAATAATACCTTCACAACAATATTCGACGCTTATTTAGTTGGAATTCTTCATCCACGATTCACAATACCTTTACAACAATATTCGACGCTTATTTAGTGGGAATTTTTCATCCACGATTCACAACACGAGGCTCCTACAACGATATATTAGGTGGGAAATTACATCCACGCATTTCGACAATTTCACAACTTTTTTTCATCTCACGAATAAATCTATCCGGGCTTAACGCATTTTTTATAATCACTTGAAACTATATTTCATTTTTTCTTTAATACTGGCCCTTACGACAACACAGCGTGCTTGGATATTATCTCAACATTTGCCTGATTTCGGCATTTACACAATTTATTTCATAATATGTGGCATAATAGCCTATAACATAATATATCCATTTTTGTGGGGTTTTATTCCACCCTTTTATTTGGATATTTACTATTTATTTTTATTTAATGATACATTATTTCTCGCTCTACTTTTCATTTTTGAGTCCCTAGACACGGATCTTCAAATACGATTTTATATTTTTACTTAATTATCATTTTTTTGCATTCTTATCATTTATTTATTTAATTTAATTCGTTACGACGCTTTATTCTTTCGATACTATTATTTGGTCTACAATTTAACCGTTACTATTTTACTTTATTCCCTTGGACTTAACAATTTTATTATGGTGCGTATTTAATTCATAATTTGGCAACAATTCACGCCATTTAATTCATTACTTTATTCCTTCTTCCAAATTCATTTATTTATTACATATCTCTTTTATTGAGCTTCTTATTTCTTTCTTTTAACTAATCCCAATTACGTTTTATTTCCACCGAGGCGGTCCTCGTGGCCAACAATGATCATTTTATTCAGCATTTCAATTACTTGCACATACATTTTCATCAATGAATCATTCATCAGAACTCCCCAGTCGATGAATGGTTCGATTGATATCTAGCACACAGCACAACAACAAAACATTTATAAAGTTTCATCAACTCACCCAGGCTCCGATTCCATTCTCAGGCAGATTCACCCATCGTCTTGATATCTACTCTTTCATTATGACACACTTTCCAGGCATTTTTACCTGATACTTATTCACTTTACACTGATACATGGAAACATAATATAACACTCGGCACAATAGTATTTTTCATCAACACACGACCCTATTTCAGAGCTTTTGCAATGATTGTTCGTAGTGGTTGGTTCTTGACGATTCCTAACGTTTCTGCATTGAACGTGCTAATTGGCTCCTTCCTCACTCTTGAAATCCCTGATCTTCGGCTCCGTGTAAGTCTCTGAACCCACGAGCCCGCTCACACATTCCTACTGGATTCTGGATAAAGTTCCTCGTATTTGTCCTTACTCGTTCCGTGATATTTCTTTGTTTTAGAGATCTAATTCCTAGCTCGGTCTCTACTTTGAGAACCTTCGCTTGTCTATGTTGTCCTTTTAACGCTTTAGATCTGGAGTTTCGAACCCACAGTCTCTCTAGTTCCCTACTCCTTCCTTTATGATTAATACTTGCTGATTTTATCCTTTTAAGGATTTGTCGCTTATACGGTCTTTGTTGACGCAATGTTACTTATTATTCCGTATCTTACGAATTGTCTCTTTTAGAATTTCGCGTTCCGTAATTTTTGCCTGGGTTTCGACTTTGCGTGTGTTACTTGACTAACCAGCACTTTTACGGTCTTAGTGTTATTTTATTTGACATGGCGTGACTGATATTGTCGCGATTTTTATTGATCCAGCGCATAACGCTAGAGTGATCACTCAGAATACGAAACGATGACCCGAATGTTCGGTTATTACTTGACAAATTTCAGCACAGCGTTCTCGCTGGCTTACTAACTGGTTGATACGATGTGATGTAGCGTCGTGTCTCTCTGGACTGACTAACTGTATGCGATTCAGCACCTCCGCTCAGGAGTGCTCTTAAACTGCGTTAAGGATGAACTGATGCAGCATGACCCCTCACGGTCTGCCCTAAAACTGCATACTCTCCTCTTGGATCACTCCCTATTTATTTGCTTCTACGAAAAATAAACTATTTTGTCTACTTTACAAAAGTTATCACCTGAACCAATTGTGGTATCTTTTTGGAAAAATATTCATTTTATAGCTTGCGCTCTGAACGTCTCGTTTTCATAAAGTTTTTCCAAATCCGATCGTGGGGATGTATTTATTTAAATTAAATTCGCTCCTCTATGTGTGTAGGAGGCTGTTTTTTTTATACCCCACTCCTTCTTTTGGCTTGGGTGAAGTCCCCTTTGCAAAGCGCTGACTTTGCTCTTCTATTCCACACGTTATTTAATGACTTTTACTGTTCTAAAAATTCTCATTTCCTAAATGAATAGCTTTTACGAAAAGTTTTCTTAAAGATTTTGGTTATCTTGGCTAATATTACTAATTCCGCCAATTTCTCAGCTCCGCCCTCGCGCGCTGTTGTCAATTTATAGCTGAATTTGCATTTTCTCCTTGGATCATGCATCTCTCTCTGCTGTCGGTTATTCCCCTTCGCCTATTTTTAATTCTGAGTAACTGTTTTATTGCTGACTGCGCGGTGATGATATTTATGCAGCCGGCCTGTTGCGCCACAGTCCTTTATCAGCTCCGTGTGTCACGTTTTTGCCTATTTGATATTAACCCTTTTGATGCTTCAATATTTCGTAAAAGCGTCCTGTTTTCTCATTTTCCTGAATAGTCAAGGGTTCATGTCTTGTGCCAAAATCCATTTGGGCACAATATGTTGTTGAAAAATTTGGTACCGATCGGATGATTAAGTTGGTTGTAATTTGATTTAAGCTTTGAACATTTGGGTGGCCGCCAAAACGTTTCCGTTAAGATGGCGGCAATATAAAACATGACTCCGAGGTGCCCTTTGTTACTGCTATCTCTGTAGCAAATTTTGTTCAATTCGGTTTCACTGTGTTTGAATAGATAGGGGGAATCGATTTGCACACATACATGGCCACCGTCCACAAAATATTGGGCTGATGACCTTGTAGTTTGGTCAAAAGATTCTTCATACCTAAAGGTATAATGTTGAAATATTTGGTACCGATCGGATGATTAAGTTGGTTGTAATTTGATTTAAGCTTTGAACATTTGGGTGGCCGCCATTACGTTTCCGTCAAGATGGCGGCAATATCAAACAGGACTCTGAGGTGCCCTTTGCTAGTGCTACCTCTGTACCAAATTTCGTTCAATTCGGTTTCACCTTGTTTGAATTGATAGGGGGTATATTTTCACACAAACATGGCCGGCATCTGCACATTATTGGGCTGATGACCTTGTAGATCTGTAAAAAGACGCTCCTTACATAGTGGTATATCGTTGCAAAATTTGGTAGAGATCAGATGATTAGGTTGGTCGTAATTTGAGTTAAGCTTTGAACATTTGGGTGGCCTCCATTACGTTTCCATCAAGATGGCGGCAATATAAAACATGACACTGAGGTGCCTTTGCTAGTTCTATCTCTGTACCAAATTTCGTTCAATTCTGTTTCACCGTGTTCGAATTGATAGGGGGGGGGGACACATTCAGAGTACATACCCTCTCTCTCATACACACACACTCACAGACACACAATTTTGGCCCTGTGTAGAACTCATAAGTCTACTTTCATTTTTTGTAAAAAACGAAAGTAGGCTAAAAATTAATACATAAAGAATAATTTATTTGTAAATATCAATGAAGAAACTCATCACTAATGTATCAAATAACTAATAGGTTAATGGCCATGAAAGTCAATATGTCTTCTTTTTGGAGAGGGGCAGATGACGGAAACTGTGAAGTTCGGTCCCTTAGAACAACAAGAACTAATATAACCTACTAGCAGTAGTGCCCGGCTTCGCCCGGTGGATTAAATTGTTTTATGGATGATAATGAATACTACTACAGAACTGGCACATGATACTTAACTAACAGAAACCAATATTTTAAATATATATATATTTTGTGGTGGTGGTGGTGGTGGTGGGGGTGATAAGTAGTACAGTATAATGGACGTAACATTCAGGTCAATTTCCCGTAATGATAACTATGAATAGGGAAACAGCTATTTACTAACTACAGCACTGACACATGTAATTTACAAAAGAAAATTACACAAAAAAAAGAACAGTAAGTGAAACAAAAGACACTGCCTAGAGCCTATATCTCATTGGCTGTTAGAAATGTAGAGACCAATAGTGTCATCTTTTGTCGCATAGCCCCGTAGGAAAATAATCAGAACTCTTTGGCAAACTTCGGCTGTCCCGAGCTACTGAGGTAGCAATAGTATCATTTATCGCCACAAAGCACTTAACGATAAGTTTCAGAATAAATGAAGGTAAATTTGAAAGCACCAACGCTTATTGCAGCTGATAACCTCAATGTACTGCACCAACACCATTGCACTTATACAGAGGCATAATATTTTCATGATGATAACTGTTTAAAGGGGCCGAAGAAATCTTTTTGCACTAATTACCCCCCGTGACTGCAATTTATAAACAGCACAAGATGCGACTATTTTCGCAATTCTGCACCAGAACACTGGTAAGGGTGACGTGATGCAGCCCGAACTGCCCGTCAACAACAGACTTATTAAAATACTCCTACAGTTACACTACTACGGACATGAATGGTTCTAGGGCCTTAATACGTGGTTTTCAAGTTCATTTTGTCTGTTATTCTAAATGTTGGGAATGGGGAGCGTTGTCCGAAATATCAAGTGAACAGTGTTACCAGCAGGGTTTCAAAGTGTATGTTAAATTTGGTGCAATTAAGAGAAACGGTGTAGATTTGTGATGAAGGGCCTAAATGCAGGGAATTAAGGGGTCTGTCCAAAATTGCATGCAGTCAGTGTTATTCGCAGGGTTCCAAAGGGTAAGTATACAAATTGCCGTTCAGATCGGTGAAACGGTATAGATGTGTACCAAAGGGCCTAAATGCAGGGAATGGAGGAGTCTGTCCAAAATTTCATGCTGTCAGTGTTACTCGCAGGGTTCCAATGGGTAAGTATACAAATTGCCGTTCAGGTCGGTGAAACGGTATAGATGTGTGCCAAAGGGCCTAAATGCAGGGAATGGACTGGCCTGTCATAAATTTCATCTAAGCAGTGTTACTCGCTGGGTTCCAAAGGGTAAGTATACAAATTTTGATTCAGATCGGTGAAACGGTGTAGATTTGTGCTAAAGGGCCTAAATGCAGGGAATGGAGTGTTCTGTCCGAAATTTCATGCAGACTGTGTTACTCGCAGGGTACCAAAGGGTAAGTTTACAAATTTTAGTTCTGATCGGTAAAACGGTGTTGATTTGTGCCAATGGGCCTAAATGCAAGGATTGGAGTGGTCTGTCCGAAATTTCATGTAAACAGTGTTACTTGCAGGGTTCCAAACGGTAAGTATACTAATTTTGGTTCAGATCGGGGAAAAGGTGTAGATTTGAACCAAAGGGCCTAAATGCAGGGAATGGACTGGTCTGTCGTAAATGTCACGTAGATAGTGTTACCATCAGGGTTCCAAAGGGTAAGTATACAAATTTTGGTTCAGATACGTGAAACGGTGTACGTATCACTAACCATAACGCCAGCGCATGCGGATAGAGCTGTTCGGGGGCGCTTGTTCTACCGACTTACTGAACAAAAATCAATCTTGAAGGTTACCTGAGAGGTGTAGCCTAATGCTACATAGCCTAAACTATTCCTCTTGAATCAGGCTATCATATAAAAACAAGAATTTTTCGAATCGGACCGGTAGTTCCAGAAATTAGTGCGTTTAAACACACAAACACACAAACTCTTCAGCTTTATTATATTAGTATAGAATTTCGGAAATTTCTATATTGTTGTTTGAGTCTTCAATTTTTTGACTCGTTTGATGCTGATCTCCACGCCTCCCCGTCCTGAGCTAATTGTTTCATCTCTACATAGCTACCACACCCTACATCCCAGGCAATTTGTTTAGCAAATTCTAACCTTGGCTTACCCCTACTGTTCTTGTCCTCGATCCTTCCTTCCATAACTAAGTTTGCTATTCCTGAGTGTCTTAGTTAGTGCCCTACCAACCTATCTCTTCTCTTCATTAGCAGTCGCAAGAAACATCTCTCCTCTCCCACTCGTCTTAATACCTCTTCATTTGTAACCCTATTTACCAATCTGATCTTCCATCATTTTCCTGCAACACCACATTTCAAACGCTTCAATTCACCTCTTTTCGGCTGCCCCAACAGTCCCATGTCTCACTTCCATAGAGTGCCACGCTCCAGACAAAGGCTTTCAATACCTCATACCTAAATCTATATTCGATGTCAACAGATTCATTTTCTGTAGAAATGCTTTCCTTGCCAGAGCCAACCTACTTCTTACATCCATTTTGGTTTGTCCATCACTGGTTGTTTAGCTTCCGAAACAACAGAAGTCTCCTAATTCCTTTAGATTTCCATCTGCCAATTTGACGTCCATGGGGGTTTCTGATTCTTTCGGATACATTCCAATATTTTTGTTTTACAATTATTAATTTCCGTAATGAATTCTTTCGTCAAGACAGAATCCATACCATTTAAAAACTCATTCAACCTCTGGTGTGTCGGCTAAGATAACGATGTCATCCTCAAATCTGAGAGTTGAAATTATTTCTCCTTGAATCTTTACTCCTACTTTGAATTTTTCTCCAATTTCCTTCATTGCTGCTTCAATGTACCATATAGATTGAAAGGTATGGGTGATAAGTTGCAGCCTTGCCTTACACCTTTCTGAATACCAGCTATAGGGAAGAGAAAGGGACATAGCTCTTAACGAGTCCACACGTATTGTCACTGGATGTCTGAAACCTACTCCAGTGCAGAAGATCTAACCTCTCGCTGGCATTGCACCTCCAGTTATTCGACGCAGGGTGGCAGCAGAGAAAGAGAGACAAAAGCTTGAAACAGATCCCAGACATTCTATGTTCAACCACAAGGTGACCACTCCTAGCCTAAGCTCCAGGAAGAGTTTTATTATGAGATCAGTACCCCTCCATATCAAGCCAGACGTCCAGTGTGTCACTCTGGAAACAAATAGTACCAGAGGGGTTTACCCCTAAAGAAGAACTGAGCAGTGGTAGTCATTTGCCTTATACCACCTGGAGGTCCTTAAACCAGATGAGAAGAGGAGTGCTGAAGTGTTCGTTTCAACCTTGTGAAGTGGGGTTATGCATAAGATCCACAATGTGCCTGAGGAGAAATCCAGACTCCACAACACCTTCTCACGTGCAAAGATCTAAATGACACCTGCAGCCAGGAAGACCTTAAGTTGGCCACAGACCGAGGTATAAGAGCTGCCGAGTTCTGTAAAGGAAGAATTTAGTGTGTCTCCCGGACACGGAAAGTAAAGTAAGTAGGGAAGAGAAAAGCTGTCGGAGCTTTGGTTCCCGCTGCAAACAAGCACAGCGGTGTGTTCAAAGTAAGGGACGTAATGCACGATGCGCTACCCCAACGGTGGTCCGGGCAAGGTGTACCAAGAGCCTGCTGATGAGCTTCACTAGGTGCATCTAGGCGAAGCCTTACAACAGACACGGCCATAAAAACGTTTTAAAAATTGCTTGAGTTAAATAATTACTTTGCTATAAATGTCAACATGTCATTTTCTTATGATACGAAAAGTCACCAGACCACAAAAGAGGGCAAATAAAACAATGCATGTTTGTTTATTTTTAGCCTATTTTCGTTTATGAAAAAAAATAGGCTTATGAGATCACTAGGGCCCGGATAGTTATGTGCTTAACTTTTCAGAAATATGTATTTATTTATGTGCTTAAAAGTGGGAAAATATGTGATTAAGTTTCCAAAATATATTCTTAAATGTGTACCATATTTATGTCACCCAGTTACTCTAAAAATGGTTGAAACGTCCAGCTGCTTTATTAACCCAGTCAACAGTACAAATATTCCCGCTTAACAGACCGGGTCCTGCCCCAATTTCCGAATCCTACAATACTTCCTGCAGATGCGTGATACGAAATTATATATGTGCTGTTTTCTAATTTCATTCTAAAGAACAGAAGAAAAGGTCACTTAAGAAACCTTCATAGCACTGATTGTATTCTCTTATGCTGATACTTGAGTGCGTAAATCTGCTCGATTGACGTGGAAAGTAAATTAAATGTCACCCCCGGCACAGCTATACTGACCCGCAGTTAGACAGTTTACCACAGCAACACCATTAATAATAGCCCTCAGATAAACTAAAATTCACTATTTGGTTTCCATCAGAAACTACAACGGTATTTTCATGTGCAAGACACTTAAACATATAAACAGAATTTTATAATTTCCAAGTTGTAACATATACCGGTACGCAAAGAACTTTCCAGTTATTCCACCGGCTGACTGTCAATGTCTAGAATATAGGTGAAACTCACTGGACTTATGCCACTCGATGCCATAGACTACACGAAACTACTTTATTGGAACGTAACAAACACATACACACAGAAAGAACAAATTGTTTTGATTTTACGAATTTCTAAGTACAATAGAAGAAAACACTACACGGGTCGAAGTTTCGTTCTAGGCTTTAACATTGCAATGCACAACAAGCAGCATTTTCAAGTTTTCAAAGAGGAAGCTCTGCCTATTTGCAGAAAATACACTCTTGTATCGCGAAAAGCTTCTTTCCACATCGCACGAGGCTACTGGTGCTTATTTAAAAAATGCAATGTCTTGACACTGAAAAATCTTCGTTGGGTTCCAAATCTCCGTTGCTACTATGGACACGACTTACCTGCACAAGTTTATTGTACCCCGGATTCTTTGATAAGATGTTTCTTAATTTGCCCATAACTTGTTTTCCGGGATCCCCGGCAGAATTCTCAAGCATTTCAGAGACTTGAAGAATGTCCTGCAGAGCTGACGAAAGTGGTAAGTCTTTCATTTCAAGTTTCAAGATCGTGGAACTTAAAAAAAAGCAAAGTTAGATTTAATATACACCAAGTCACCTTGAACTCCCTTTGCACACATAGCTTCTAACAAGCCGCTTCCAGCCAAGTACCCCACCTAGTACAAACTGGTTGTGGAGGTAGCGGCAAATCAGGGGCACATTGTTCGAATAAATTCACTCGACTGGGTGCTTTGATAAACACGTCCTTCACGGATGCTATTACTCTGTTCACATTTGGAAAAATATACCTTACTGTTTCAGCAACTCGGTGCATTCCGTGCGCCAAACAAGTTAAATGAATCACCTTGCTGTGCAGAATTTTCAACCCCTGGGATGCTTTAACCATGTAAGGTGCAGCGTCTGTAATTAATAGAACCCCCCAGGGGCTCACATCTAGTGGGTTGTGGGTTGGCGACCACGGGGCCCCAGCTGAGTCCGGCATTGCTTCCACTTACTTGTGCCGGGCTCCTCTCTGTCTTCTTTCCTGTCGACCTCACTTGGTCAACTCTTGTTCTCTTCTGACCCCGACGGTATTACGGTATCCGAGGCCTAGGGAGTCTCTTCCTTTCCCGCCTTAATTGGCCCTTGTCTCATCTTTTCTGATACCCTCCTTCTGCGAGGGGTCAGCCTTCTTTTTCTCTTCCTTTACCTCCTGCCTTGTGTTCTAGGCCCTTAAGGAGGCAGGGTGTATGTAGCCCCACCACTTCTGGTGCACCCTAGATAATGCTACACCCTCAGGGGCTCGGCTGGTGAGTTCGGGAGTTGGCGACCCCGAGGGATTCCTGAGCTGGGTCCGTTTTCCCCTTTTGTCCCTTACCTTTGGGGCGGACCCTCTCCTCTTTCACTTTCCTATCTGCCTTTCATGGTTCTCCTTCCTTCCAAGTCCCTCAATCCGCCTTCTTCGAGGGTTGAGGGCATTTCTTTTCTTCCTGTCCTTTATTTGCCTTATTCTCCTTTAGTTTTCCATTTCTTCTTCTAGTATGTAGGTTAGTAGTTAGTTTTAGTTTTAAGTTCGCTTTTCATTTTCATCTTCACGATCACCCAAACCATCAGGGGCCGATAACCTAGATGTTAGGCCCCTTAAAACAACAATTATCATCATCATCAATTAATAGAAGCACTTTAGCATATCGGATGCCATCAGGCCACAGAAGCACCATCGCATCATTGAAAGCTTTAGCTATTGTGTAACTGTTGGTTTTCTCAAGATGAACAGTTGTCAGTAAAAATGACTGATGTATCGCATCTTAACGCACCAACTATAGCCTAATGTTAGCTACGTAACGGCCAGTAATGTCGGTCGTCTCGTCCATTGTTATCTACACAGCGTTGTCGCCAATTTCACTACGAATTCGGTGCACTGCCTCAGTGTAAAGTTTATGTAAATAGTTCTTACGCAGTGTTGACTCGTCAGGGAGAGGAATTTTGACGTACTTTTGTAACGTGCCACATAGCACTGGATTCTGCAGTTTGTTCAGTCGTAGGCCAATAGCCTATCAGCTGAAAGAAGTGCATGACAAATGTATTGTGAGAACCGGTAGTTTGCTGGACCAGATCTCACATCCTGCAAACGTTGTGTCGACTTCTATAAAGAGGCATATTTCACGTGTTTCGCTGTCGCAACATGTTGCGTAACTTGTGAATGCATGTCTGCCGCTGTGGGTTTCTCACAAATGTTGCAAAAATAAAACAGTGCCATCAGTTCTAAAATCGTCTCCGAACACCCGCACTAAACGATTCAAAGTAACACATTTCGTACTTTTGGGACGCATCGTATTCGTTGAAACGAGAACGCCACTGTCAGTATACTCACAAGTTTCGCAGACCACTGTGATTTCGAGTAAAATGTCCCGCCTATAGAGCATCCAGCGTTTAGAAAAGACTGTGGAGCCTTATGGCGACAGAGTTGCTAACTCTAGGCATAGGTAGCGCTGACGTCATACGTTATGTTCACCCGCTTCGAGTACTGCGCTTTCATAAGTGAGCGAGACAACCACAACCCCAGCAGCTACCTGAAATAGAATACGCCCAGGAAGGAGCAGTTTTGCAGGTGTTAACGGATTGGACCAGTATTAAGGATACTGTATGCGAAGAGAACCAATAACGACATTTATTTCGTTGTGATAGGACACATTACTGATTGACAGATGTCGAGAGCACAACCCATTCCTTCCTTCCTTCCTTCCTTCCTTCCTTCCTTCTCGGATGTATGCAGACGATGTCAACAATTTTTATGTCAGCAATACTGTTGATCATCACCTATTTAGTTATTAGTTACGCTGTAATTTAGTTTCTTTCAATTTTATTCTTTTTGTTTTGTTTAGATTAATATTTGTAATATTGTAGTGAGTTAGCCGTGCGGTTAGGGGCGCGCAGCTGTGAGCTTGCATTCGGGAGATAGTGGGTTGGAACCCAACTGTCGGCAGCCATGATTCGATCGAACAGAAAATAAAACAGACACACAACAGTAACACCAATGACGGATAGTGCTTCAGAACTTATGTTGTCGGCGGAACTGAGCACGTGCTCCACTCGGGGCGAACATGCAGCACAGGACAAGGCTCTTCTTTCCAGCGTGCTAACCTCGAAATTTTTTTTATTACTAAGACGTAATATAAGCGATACTTGTACGCAATAACAAAGGTAATCAATTGGCAGATAATTGTAGGAAGCTATTATGACGAAAAATATATATGTTCAGAGTTCCTTCATGATTAAAGGTAAGGCAACAAAACCAGTGTAGGGGGGATTTCCGTTAAAAGTAAAAGCCCATAAGACCCACAGTCTTTTCTAAACGCTGGATACTCTATAGGTAAGGACTAGTGGAGACTTAATGCGCCTGTTAACTCCAGCCCCCCCCCTGTGGTACTTAATGAGCGGGAAATTCCTGTCTTGAAATACTACTACAGTATGGAGACAATGGAGCACTGACGAAATAGAGAAGCCAATTACTGGAATATCAAAGGGTCGAAAATGTGGGCAGCAGTCATCTAAGAAGTACAACACACCATCAAATATAGGAAATATGTACTTTTGAATAAACACGCCGGAATATGTATTTATTTTTATAAACGGTAAAAATATGTAAATAAATAGAAAATATTTAATTAAATAAAAAATATTTAAACACATAACTATCCGGGCCCTAGAGATCACCTATTGTCCGTGTGTCTGTCTGTGTGTGCGTGCGTGCGTGCGTGATGGTGTGTGTCCCCCGCCCCTAATAACTTATAAACGGCTGGAGCCGATTCAATGAAACTCGGTACGTTCACAGCACTATTACGGCCGACCCCGACCGTGCCCTTCAAATTTTGTTACGTCTCACCAATCCAACATGGCGGTTGTGCGAAATATTTCACCAGCATTCAATATCTCCGAAACTATTACCCATATCACCCTGGAATATTTAAAGGTGATAACGGGAACTACTAGAAGGTCACCTATGTGACTTTTGAAAACCTGGTAACTACAAAACCAACATGGCGGACAACCGAAATTGCTACTTTTAAATAGACGTTTCTCGCGATTTAACCAGCCAAACGCAATAAAACTTGGTACAGTATATGTTTATACACATTGTAATACACCGCCATTTAACTTCGTTCAATTATTTACATAACCTCAAGATGGCGGCTTGCGAAATATTCCACTGGCATTCTATATCTCTGAGACTATTAGCGGTATCACCCTGAAATTTTGTACGGAGATATACGGCACTACTGAAAGTTCATCTATAAGAATTTCAAAATCCGGTTAACTACAAAACGTATATGGCGGCCAAGCGAATTTGAAAATTTTAAATAGACCTTTCTCGCGATGTAATTATCCAAACGCAATGAAACTTGGTACAGGAAATATTTATACACATTGTAATGCACTGGTATCTAATTTAGTTCAATTGTTTACATAACCTCAAGATGGCGGCTGTGGGAATTTTAAAATTAAGTTTTTTTTTGTGTCGTAATCATGCGAGCGAAATGAAAGTTTGAATAATGAACCTATGCAATAATTTTCCTTTAATGGTACATGACTTTATGGCCTATACATATAACTATCCAACATGGCGAACATCCAAAATATTTAAATGGATCTCATCATCTACGAATCTATTACAGCAATCAAACTGAATTTTTTAATGTTCATAGGCTATGAATATAAGTTCACCTATAGGACTTTCAATAACCTGGTGATCATAAATCACACATGGCGGCGACGCGAAGTATAAATATTCACATGGTCGTTTCTCGCAATTTAACCATCCGAGTGCAGTGACACTTGGTACATTAAATCCTTATACAAACGTTAAACCACTGGCATCTAATTATTTTGAATTATTTCCATAACCACAAGATGGCAGCTGTGCGAAATTTTAAAATCTCGTTTTTAGTTCTTGTGTCCTGCGATCGAAGTTTGAATACTACACGTACACAATAATCTTCATGTAGCAGTACATAACTCTAAGACCTACATATATAAAAATCCACAATGATGACCATCCGCAATATTTAGTCGGTTCTCAATATCTACGAATCTATTACAGCAATCAAACTGAAATTTTGTATGTTGATAGTGGCAATTAACATAAGTAGGATATATGAAAATAGGTTGTATAGTTCTTCACGGAATTACTTGTTAATTTATTTGAATGGCTTGGGACATCTTGGTCATCATCCCCATGTATTAGGTGTGTGTTGCGATTGTCTGATGACCTGTGTTATTGTGTTGGCTATATTAATGTATTTGTAATTCAGATAGGGATTGGGAAAGAGGCAGTCGTGGCCTTAATTTAGAATCCATCCCAGCATTCACCTGGAGTAGAAGTGGAAAACCATGAAGAACTACTTCCAGGATGGCTGAGGTAGGAATCAAACCCACCTCTTCTCAGTTTGGCCTCATAAAGCTAAGTGTACCTCGTTCCAGCCATCCGACCAGAATTAAATTTCTTGGCAGAGACGGAAACCGAACCCGGACCTCCAAGGTCACAGCTAAGGCCGTTAACCACTACGCAAAGTGTTTTATGTGATGACTGTAGTAGTGTGTGTTACTGCATTTGTACAAGGATGGGGTAGGTGCCCCGGGACTTGAAGTAAGAAAAAGTAAAAGTAAAAGTGGATACCACGGAAAACTACATGCATTATGCCTGAGGTAAGAATCGAACCCCCCTCTTCTTAGTTTAGACTGGCTCCGTGGCTCAGCGGTAACGTTCTCGCTTGCTGCGCCCATGGGTGCAGGTTCGTATCCTGGCGCATTCAGATGGCATTTGAGGTTGCGCATATGCGAGGGAGCCGTGTCAGTAGATTTGCTGGCACGAATAAGATCCCCTTCTGGGCAAAATTCCTTCTCCCCGGCGTCTCTAAACACCAGGGTAGTACTGGTACTCAGGTTTTCCCTGTCACAATTTAATTCCAGCAACACTCTCCACAATTATTTCATTTCATCTGTCATTCATTTAACCATTGCCCCAGGGGAGTGCAACAGGCTTCGGCAGCCGGCACAGCTCATATCCTCACCGCTAGATGGGGGCCTCATTCATTCCAATCCCTGACCTGGTCGGTCGACTGAAAGCAGGCTGTGGATTTTCATTTTCATTAATGCTACCAATGGCCTTTAGTTTTCGGATGGGGAAGGGATTTTGGAAGGAAATCGGTCTTGGACCCGGCATCTGCCTGCTCGTGAAAATGGGAAACTATGAATACCATTTTCAGGACGGTCGAAGGGGATTCGAACCCGCACTCTCCCGAAGCCAGTGAGGCACGAGATAGCGCGTTAGCGTTCTCGGCCACCGCGGCCGGTCAGATCAGAAATATGGGGGGCGGGAAGTAACTAGGTATTATTAAACGGCTGCTAAATGTTTAATATTGATGGAATAATATTGGAAATAGCGGAAACATACAGAACATTAAATAGGATAGTGATTTTCCATGCCGCGTAGTACCGACGGTGGCCGGGAGCGGCGGTACACTCAACAATAACAAAGATGGCCGATCGTCTGACAGTAAGAGAACGAGCCCAGATTGCTTCGCGCTATGTGGTGTGGAATTCGATCGTTCTTTGTCAATCGGCATTTAGGTATTTATTTATTTATTTATTTATTTATCGTATGGCTTTTAGTGCCGGGAGTGTCCGAGGGCATGTTCGGATCGCCAGAGGCTGTAGCTGCTTCAAGCGGACACCCAGTTCCCGAGCCACGGGAAACAACCCCAGGAGATTAAAATCCCTGATGGCTCGGCCGGGAGTCAAACCCGAGGCACCCCGAGCCAAAGCCTAGCGCGCTAACCATTTAGCCACGGAGCCGGACATTGGACGAATTGGAAGCACGTATTTGGGATGTTCTTACCAACGTCCCACACAACTTCCTCCAGAAAGCTGTGGATTCCATTCCAGGTCGTTTGAGGAGATTGGTCGACGCCACAGGTGCCTATATCAAAATGTAATGGAATTGTATGGTATGCAATCATATTCCCATATAACAGTGTACATACTGTATTAGTTTCAAATAATTCTGAAAGAGGAGAATTGAAGCGTTTGAAATGTGGTTTTACAGGGGAATGATTATCAGATGGGTAGGTTGGTTGGTTGGTTCTTAAGTTTAGGGGCTGCGACAACGCGGTCATGTAGCCCCGTGTACTTTGGGTGTGTGTGTAGAATCTGTCTGATAACAGGTGTTAATTGTGATGACTGTATTAGTGTGTGTTATCTGTTTTTGATGTGTAACATCTTTCCACTCGGTATCTGGATATTTTTGTGGCACTCGGTAGCTGGACATTTTTGTGGGAGTGATTTTGGAAAGGAGACGGAAGTGGATGGGACGGAAGTGGATGGGACGGAAGAGCATGGGACGGAAACAATGAGCGCGCGCGGTGGCGGAGATCGGTACAACAACGTACTGTAAGCGATGTGACTATGAGGAATGTAAATCGCATACGGTTTACCTCAAGGTTTGGAAGCCCCAGTTAATAAATTCCTACAATAAATATTCTTCAAGTTGTCGTTCTTTGGTGTGAAAATATTCAATATATCATATTTGCTGAAAACGATTATGATTAATTAAATCTTCATACGTTTGCTGTATTCTTATTTAATGTAAGCACTCGATACCTCGAGTGATATATCGCATCAACCAACACTCCATACAACGAAGGAATTCAGTATATTAACACCGACTACTAACAATAATTGAAACTTCGTTGGTCTAAACGTATCACTGGGAGAAACGCATTTAATATACCTACTGCACACCTAATTTTTAATCGCGCCTATACTTGGCAGTGCGCTATATCGGCAATAAGAGGCCATTTTCAATAACACCGCTGGCATGGGTTCACTAACTGGCCGGTATAAAGCGCTGCTCACATCAAGTAGGCAGTGGATTGCTCCCGCATACAGTTGCAGGTATATGTCACTACTGCAGATGCATTGGAGAATCCTTTCATGTTTGCTGGCACAAGGTAGCACTATGAGTTCATTATTTAAAAAATGCGAGTAAGTAATATGGAATTATTCGAATAACATGACAGATGTTACACATCATATGCGACTACTGTAAGGCTCGTATTTTTTTTATTTAAGTACTGCAACTTAGAATTTTTCAAATAGTTCCTACTTTTGCGGCCAAGCGCCACCGTCAACGACTACTAGGCCAAGTTCAGAACTTAGCTACTAGACGCCACCCCAGTCGGCTCTTGGCAACGAACGTAGCGGCCTACGAGCGTTGTTTACATTCTTAACCTATCCAATTTGGCTTCACATAGGTGCAATTAGTGGAAGGTTCTTTAACATGCCATAAATCTATGACATGGAACCGCCGGCTTTACTTCCCCTCCGAAGGAAGGCATACTGAGGGATTTTTAACGTTCTTAAAAAATCCGACGGCTTCGGCCGGGTTTGAACCCGCTATCTTGGGCATAGAAGCTCAGCATGCTACCGACTACGCCACCGAAGCCTCTCCAAAAGTGACTGTGGTGTGGAATAACTGCTACAATGTCTTCGGCCCATATCTCCTGCGGGACACAATTAACAATTGACGGGGAACGCTACCTTCAAATGCTTCAGGATAACGTTTGAACCAAGATATCTGGAGGGGAAAATACCACCGACATTATCTTCATGCGCACCGCTTCACTTTGCAATAATGTCGTGCGGAACTGGTTGTATGAGAAGTTTCGAGGACGTTGGCCGGGGAGATGTGCATCTCATGAATGGCCTACAACAACTCCAGAGCTGACACTTTTTTATGGGGCTGGGCAAAAGAGGAGCTGTACCGGACGAAACTTCGCAAATTGGACGAATGATGATGATGATGATTGTGTGGCCTCCGGAGAGGTCGAGTGCAGGTCTTTCTAGTTGACGCCCGTGGGCGACCTGCGGGTCGTAATGAGGATGAAGTGATGATGAAGACGGAACATTCACCCAGTCCTCGAGCCACTGGAATTAACCCCAGGATATTAAAATCCCTGATGGCTCGGCCGAGAATTGATCCCGGGGCAACTCTGGCCAAAGCCTAGCGCGCTAACCATTTAGCCACGGAGCCGGACATTGGACGAACTGGAAGCACGTATTCGGGATGTTCTTACCAACGTCCCACACAACTTCCTCCAGAAAGCTATGGATTCCATTCCAGGTCGTTTGACGAGATTGGTCGACGTCACAGGTGCCTACATCAAAATGGAATGGAATTGTAAGGTATGCAATCATATTCCCATAATTATAACAGTGTACATACTGTATTAATTTCAAATAATTCTGAAAGAGGAGAATTGAAGCGTTTGAAATGTGGTGTTTCAGGAGAATGATGAAGATCAGATGGGTAGATAGGGTTACAAACGAAGAGGTATTAAGACCAGTGGGAGAGGAGAGATGTTTCTGGCGACTGCTAATGAAGAGAAGAGATAGGTTGGTAGGACACATACTAAGACACCCAGGAATAGCAATCTTAGTTATGGAAGGAAGGATCGAGGACAAGAACTGTAGGAGTAGACCTAGGGTAGAATATGTTAAACAGATTGCCTCGGATGTAGGGTGTGGTAGCTATGTAGAGATGAAACGATTATTTCATATCAGGGAGGTATGGAGCGCTGCATCACACCAGTCAAAAGACTGAAGACTCAAACAACAACAAATAATTCTGCAAACATAAATGTTATACGTCAATTTCAATACCTAGTTGCTTCCCGCCCACCATGTATGTCATAGTAGTGCCGGGAATCGAACCCATACCTCCGCGGTGACAGCCAAGAATGTTAGCCAGTATGCATTGAGGTGGACGGTTCAAATACTGGAAAAAGATCTGTGCCAGTAGGCCTGGGGTAATCTTCAACCCCAACATGGGGTGGATGAGCTGAAAATTGAGCCCACCTTTTCTATTTTTTTTTTTTTTTTTTTTTTTTTTTGTCTCACAAGATTGATAAGTGTACCCGTTTCCAACCCTCAAAACAGAATTTATTTGAGGAGCTGGAACTCGAACAGAGGACCTTTGGATACTTACACTGAGACCACAGAAACCTTCAAGGCGTCGCTATTCAAAATTAACAGAAACGATTGATTCTTTTATGGTGTTGCAATTTTAATTTTCATGAGTGTAGTATAACTTAATACCTGTCGTTGGAACTGACCTCAAATTTATAACCTGTCAGGCTTTAAGAGAAAATCCATGATAAATATATATTCAGGCTTGAGCAGATGAGCGTATAAATATTTCCGCCCCTCTGACTCTTCACTGTTCACTGCACATATTTAAGCTTCTAAATATGTCGTAGTCGGAATGAAATAACATAATCAAGGGGGTAATCTTCAACCCCTTCTAATGCCGCTGAGCTGTAGCCAATGTCATTAGCTGATTCAGAGATGCGTGAAATGTGAAGTGTAACAGGGCCTTCCTACCCTTTCCACCCTCGTAACAGAATGTTAGAAGCTGAAAACAATATATTTATTACTTCATGAAAGGATTTCCAACTATAGTGCGCGAAAATTTCACATAGTGATTAAGCCATAATGGTATCTGGGGGGGGGGGGCTAACTTTTGTCTCCCATCTTTAAGTGGGAAGTAGGAGACTTCTGTTACTTAGGAAGCAAAATAACCAGTGATGGACGAAGCAAAGAGGATAAAAAGAGTAGGTTAGCTCAGGCGAGGAAAGCATTTCTACAGGAAAGGAATCTGTTGACATCGAATATACATTTAGGTATTAGGAAGTCATTTTCGAAGGCCTATGTCTGGAGCGTGGCGCTCTATGGAAGTGAAATTCGCACTATTGTTGCAGCAGAAAAGAGGAGAATTGAAGCGTTTGAAATGTGGTGTTACAGGAGAATGATGAAGATCAGATGGGTAGATAGGGTTAAAAACGAAGAGGTATTAAGACTAGTGGGAGAGGAGATATGTTTCTGGCGACTGCTAATGAAGAGAAGAGATAGGTTGGTAAGACACATACTAAGACACCCAGGAATAGCAAGCTTAGTTATGGAAGGAAGGGTCGAGGACAATAACTGTAGGCGTAGACCAAGGTTAGAATATGTTAAATAGATTGCCCCGGATGTAGGGTGTGGTAGCTATGTAGAGATTAAACGATTAGCGCAGGACAGGGAGGCATGGAGAGCTCCATCAAACCAGTCAAAAGACTAAAGACTCAAACAACAAACAACATCTTTTAGTGGCCGACCTTCTGTGGTCTCAGTTAAAGTATTGAGACTCCGCATTCGAAGGTCATCGGTTCGAGTTCCAGTTCCACCAAGAATTTCTTTTCTGACTTGAGGCTTTGAAACAGGCACATTTATTAGCCTCGTGAGCCACAAAATTGAAGCGGTGGGCATTATTTTCACCTCATCCATTCTAGACGTGTATTTCGTGTTGTTGTTTTTTTTTCACATTTACTCCAGCCAAAATGCTGAGGATGGTTCCTAACCTTAGTGAATGGACATCTACTTCCCAGACTTAAACTCAATTATTATATGTTTCTGGCAACGTGGCTCAGATATGAGGTTCTGGCCTGGCGTACCCAAGGTTGCAAGCACAATCAGTTGTTATTGGAAGGTGTTAAATAGTCAGTAGAGTTATTGGCGAGTCAAAGATCCACTTCAGGAAAAAATGCAGGCACGACTGCGCCACTAAAAGCGGCAGTAGTTGAAGTGGCAAAGGTTCATTTTGATTTTCTATCTTCTATTTTCAATTTTTTATATTTTTTGTAAATTATTTATTTTATTTTTCATTTTTAATTACAATATTCTAATTTTCTAATTTTCCTATTTTCCTATTTTTTAATTTTCCAATTTTCCAATCATCTAATTTTCCTATTTTCCTATTTTCTAATTTCGTTATTGTCTCATTTTCTTATTTTCTAATTTCCCTATTTTCTAGTTTTCTGATTTTCTAATTTTCTTATTTGATTATTTGCTTATTTTCCTATTCCCCAATTTTCCTATTTTCTAATTTTCCTATTTTCGCAGTTCCTAATTTTCTAAATTGCTTATTTGCTTATTTTATAATTTTCTTTTTTTTCTTCCTTTACTATTTTCCTATTTTTATATTTTTGTTATCTTATTTTCTTATTTTCCTATTTTCCTATTTTTATTTCTTTATTTTCTTCATTTCTCATTTTGTAATTCTTCTTATTCCTCTACAGTAATTCTTCTAATTTTCTTAATTTATTATTTTCCTATTTTCTTATTTCCAGATTTTTGAATTTTCAAAATATTCTAAATTTTCTTAATTTTCTTCTAATTTTTCTATTTTTTCTTATTTTTCAATTGTTTAGTTTCAATTTGAATCCTTCTCTTTTCCCATTTTCTTTTCTTTTCTTTTTGTTTTATTTTTGTGCCAATAATCGAATAAAACAGCAAAGTGCACACAAGCTTTAATTTCAACTGTCGTTGTTGGATGTGCCAAGGACCATCCACTATACTAGTTCTTTCTTGGTTAACACTTTCTGCACTGTACGGCACATCCCCAAAATCAATGTCATTTGTAGTTCCTAACTACAACCTCTTCGGCAGGAATTGCTCTTTTTGGAATCTCCTCCTGTAACTGTAACTATCTTTTCCTGATTTGATAATCTAAAAGGAAGGAAGATTGTAGTTTTACGTGACCGTGAATCTTGTGATGATTTGATAATCTCTCGAGCCACTTAGCTAGATATGAATATTCGTCAATTATTTTATTATATTATTGAAAAATGAAAATCCACAGCCTGCTTCCAGTCTCCGGCCGGGTCAGGAATGGAATGAATGAAGCCCCCATCTAGCGGCGAGGATATGGACTGTGCCGGCTGCCGAGGTCTGACGCACTCCTCTGGGGCAATGATTAAATGAATGACAGATGAAATGAAATGATAGTGGAGAGTGTTGCTGGAATGAAATTTTGACAAGGAAAACCGGAGTACCCGGAGAAAAACCTGTCTGCCTCCGTTTTTTCCAGCACAGATCTCACATGGAGTGACCGGGATTTGAACCACGGACCCAGCGGTGAGAGGCCGGCGTGCTGCCGCCGAAGCCACGGAGGCTGTCTATTATATTATTATTATTATTATTTATTTATTTATTTATTTACATTGTTTAGACCCAAAGGATGACATTAAGCAAATTATGTTCTGGTGCTGCCCTTCTTGTTCTTCCTTCATCATCTCACTGTGTCGGACTCGACGTTCCTCCGTCCATCCTTTCCCTGGTCTCCTTGGTCGATCTTCATGTGTGACTTCCCAACTGTGGATCTTATGTCGGAATGTCATTCGATCGTCTATGTCTATTGGTATGATGTTGGCACTTTCGAGATCAATTTGGACTTGGGTAACCCAGACTGTTGTCACTTTAAGTTTCCGTAAGTAAGTCAATATTCTCTTTGTTAGCCGGTCGTCATTCAGTCTCATAATGTGGCCGTAGAATCTTAGTCGTCGCTTGCGGAAATCTGACTCGAAGAGTATCTCTCTGTGATTGTGTATGATTGCAGACGATATCCATCATCTGTGAGTTTAGGGTCCAATATTTTACGGGCGATTTTTCTCTCAGCCTTCTTGATGTTCTCAAGATCCCCTTTGTAGTTGAGGTTTAGTGTCTCGCTGGCGTAAAGTGTCTCTGGTTTGATGACAGTCGTGTAGTGTTGAATTTTGTTGTTGATGCTCATGCATTTCTAGTTGTAAATATTTGAGATTTTTCCGTATGCTTTCCGCAATTTAAGTTCGCGAGATTTTCGCACCACTCTTTCCATAACCGTGGGTTCAATAATTTCACCCAAATGCTTGAATTGATTAACCCTGTTTATCATACCGTACTCTGTGAGTAAATTTTGTGCTTGAATGTGTTTTGTCGATATAAACTCGGTCTTTGTGAAGGAAATTTGTAGTCCGACCTTTTCAGCACACTCTTTTAAGACCTCAATCTGAAGAATTGCCGTTCGTTCATCTGCGGAGAGGATTGCAAGATGATCCGCGAAAGTGAAGCATGTCACGTCGATATTATCCGTTTGCCTTCCTAGCATGACGGGCTTCCAGTTATTCCGACTCCTCAGTTCATTTCTCCATTCTTTGATGACCTTCTCTAGGACGATATTAAAGAATAGAGGGGAGAGCCCATCACCCTGCCGTACACCTGACCCGATGAGGAAAGGTTCAGATACTTCACCAAGGAACTTGACTTTGGAAGTTGTTTCATATAAGGTCTGTTAGATGAGGCGTCGTGTTTTCGGGTCGAGCGTGTATTCTTCGAGTATATTCAAGAGGGATTGGCGGTCGACAGAGTCATAAGCCTTCTGAAAAATCGACGAATACGCAGATGGTTGGGAGATTTCTTAAAGCTCGAAGTTTGAGTGTGGACTTAAGGTTGAAAATTTGTTCAGTATCTGTTTGGTCTGAACCCTGCCTGATATTCACCAATGAGAGGCTCGAGCTGTTCTTGTGTGCGTTGTAGGAGGCAAGCAGAGAAGACTTTGTAAGGTACAGAAAGGAGGGATATCCCTCTATAGTTATTCACATCCAATCTGTCTCCTTTTTTTGTAGAGTGGGTAAATGAGTGCGCATTTCCAATCATCTGGGAGTTTTTCACTTCGCCAGACTTCTTGAATGATCTGTGTAATTTCCTGCAGTGATCGTGGTCCAAGATTTTTCAGCAGTTCCGCGACAATTCCGTCTTCTCCTGCTGTCTTTCCATTCTTGAGTTTTTTGATATGGCGAGTGATTTCTTCTTGTGTTGGTGGATCAGCGTCTGGCTTGACGTCTTCTGGGGTTGTATGCAAGAAACGTTCTGGTGGTTCGGGACAGTTAAGGAGCCCAGAAAAGTAGCGTGCAAGTTCATCGCAATTTTCACGATTAGTAAGTGCCAGTTTTCCATCCTGTTTCCTAAAGGTAAAATTTGGCGGTGCATAACCCTTAATATTATTCGCGAAGGTCCTGTAGAAATTCCGTATCGGAGTTTCTGAAATCATTCTCCATGGACTTAAGTTGCTCAGTGATATAATCACGCTTGAATTTCCTGATAGTCATGTTTGTCTGTTTGCGGATGTCGAGGAATTGTCCCAGGGTTCCTGGTGATCTACTTCTGTTGTATTTTTGGAATGCGATTCGGCGATTGGCAATGGCTTGATCACAGTCAGAATTCCACCATGAATGTTTTGTCTTTCTTTTTAGCGGGATCAGTGCTTTAGCTTGTCCGATAATTTTGCTACGAAAGTCGTTCCAGTTATTCGCCGGTTCCTTTTCCAATTCCTCTACAATATTTGTTTCTTGAATCATAGCTAAATCGAATTTCGGGATATGTGGTTTGCGACGGTGAACTCTCTTTGGGGTGAACTTTACTTTGATTCTTGTAAGGTAGTGATCCGAGTCGATATTCGCGTCTCGTCGGACTTGAACGTCGTGAATGGATCTGTAGTGGGCGTAGGAAATGGCGACGTGATCAATCTGATACTCACCGAGATGTTGGATCGGAGATCGCCATGTTTTCTGTTTATGGGATGATTTTCTAAAGTGCGTGGACATAATTTTAAGGTTGAATTGGTGACAGATGTCTAACAGATGCGTGCCATTAGTGTTCGTGTTTTGGTGTGCGGAATATTTACCGACGAATTTTCGATAGATTTTCTCTTTGCCAAGTTGAGCATTGAAATCTCCCATGAGGATTTTAAGGTCGTCGCGGGAAATTTTGCTCATGATGTTCTCAAGTTCGTTCCAGAATGTTTCAACCGTTTCAGGGTTCTTCTTATAGTCAACATTGGTGGGGGCATGCGCATTGGTGAGTGTGAAATTTTTGTTGGCGCATTTAATGCGCATGGTCATGAGCCGACTATTGACGGGTGTAATTTCCCTGACGGAGATGATAATAGATCTGTGTACAAGAAAAGCCGTACCGAAAATTGGTGCGCCCCTTGCGACTCTTTGTTGTGGTTTGCTTTTAGGTAGATTTCATTAGAAAGCTAACTATTGCAATGGGTACCATGTTTCGACATCCGGAAAATTGCGACATATCTTCGCGTTTCACATCCCCCAGACCCCAAAACCACCGTCAGTTCAAAAGTTTATATATAATTTATGTATATATATATACGTATATCAGTTTCTTGTGGACACGATAACTGCCGTAATTTTGCACCAATCACTTTGAATTTTTTACCGAATATGTATACCTATAAAATCTCAGTCGAGTTCGTTACTGGGCTAAATCCGTCGAAGAGGGTGAAGATGGGGATCTTTTTTTCGAAAAAGGGAAATATTACTATAACTCTCTTAATATCTGAAATATCGAATCCGTTCAAAGTTCATACTATGTGTCGGATAAAGCCCAAAAATGTATGCTTGAAAAGTTTTTTTGTAGCACCAACGATTGACCAAAGGGGTGGGAAAAAGTTATTTTTTCGGGAAACCTTACGCATATCTCTTTTAATAGGCACAATATCAAAACCGTACAAAATGGACAATATTCCCCTAATAATTACCTACAACTTTTGTCTGAAAGAATTTTTGATATGACCCCTCATTACGCCAAGGGATGAGAATAATGATTTCGGAATTATAAGAAAATGCCAAGAGCTATCAGTGGTTGCCATGGCAACACTACTAAATTGATGACAACGCACTTGCACGAGATCAGATTCAGATTTCCATCTGACTAAGTGTGAAGCGGCTTCGGTGACGTAACTGGTAGCATGCTGTACTTCTATGCCCAAGGTCGCGGGTTCAAAGCCGGCCAAAGTCGTCGGATTTTCTAAGAGCGCTAAAATCCCTCAGAATGCTTTCCTTTGGAGGGGAAGTTCCAACGTTCGTTGCGAGTTGCTGGTTGCGGTGGCATCTAGTAGCCAAGTTCACAGCTAGGTGTCGTTGACGGTAGTACCTGGTAGCATCATTAGGAACTACTGCTTGAAATTGACCGTCTGCAGTCCTTACCTGAATTACAGACTAATAAAGCCATCCCAAAGTACACGGGGTTACATGACCATGTTGTCGCAGCCCCTAAACTGAGGAACCACCCAAAATCTCTGCGGGAGATATAATTTTGCGTGAAGAAGTAACAGACCGTTACACAGTTACACATCAGTGTCGAAACCTTGCATAAGGACTGTGTGACCACAAGTATAAAAAAAATGGACTCCAAATGACAAGAAGGTTACCGTCATCATAAGACAATAAAATGTTTAAAATATGCATAAAATGACGAGAAACAAAGTGAATTAATCTCCAATTATAAAATACCTTCTCGCAATAAATGAGGTCTGATCCTTCTACGAAAACCTGCATATTCTGCCTATTTTCGCCTATCCCCAAGTTTGTCTGGTGAAATCTACCTCCGCCTTCCAGCGTGCCGAGAGGACTTTTTTAAGATGCGGTAGTTACCGTAGTCCATGGTGTCGTTGTCTGTCATTCGTGTTTCTTGAAGAGCAAGGATGAGAATTTTTTGTCGGTCAATTTACTGTGTGAAGTCATGTAATTTCCCTGTTTGGATCAATGTATTAATGTTTATCGTTCCACGAAATGATTTCTGGTTGTAGGGAAGTTTACCAGAGATCTCCGATACTCTCTGTTGCGCACGTCTGAACTCTCCAGAATCCGAAAGTTCAGTGGCCGTCATTTGACGGATGGATTGTGTATCACCTGGGGTAAGATTGTATTTACTTGCACATTCCATATTTGCTTGTACTCAGTACTTGGCCTAGCAGATACCAGGACCATATAGGACCAGAGGTTGTTGAAGCCTTTGGAACTTACATTTTCAGCCGAGCTCACTGAGCTAACAGACGCTGACCACTCGCCGCTGGATACCAGTACAGACGCTCATGGTAAAGCTGACATCTAACCGAATACTAGTATAGATGCCTTTTATCCTATTAATCCCGGATACAAGGCCGCCTCGTCCGCCATTAACACTGTTCTATAGATCATCTATACCACCATCAATGCCGTTGAGGACTTCATCGTAACCCTGGCAAGGGACCCTTGCAAGATACTACCAGCCGGGTCAGCTGGACCTCGGTTTTTTTAAGAGGTGTTACTCCTCTATCACTCACCGCTTTGTCCTGACTTGTGACAGGCAGAGCCTGGCTTCCCAAACATTGGGCCCAGGTTGGTGATTATTATTATTATTATTATTATTATTATTATTATTATTATTATTATTATTATTATTATTATTATTGCTCTTATCTTTCACATTGTTATATCCAAATGAGGAGCGTGATTGAAGCATATGTGTTTGCTTTCATTATCTCCAAGAATCCTTTGCCGTAATTAGAATTTCTATTATTATAAATTATGTAATACTAGCAACCCACCCTGGCTTCCCCGATATTTTTATCAGTTTACCCAGCGTAAGCTTAAAAGGCGCATGGACGGCACGTCCCACGAAATTCAGAAAAGCCGAGGTGAGCAGCGAACACATATACTATTCTCTGAAGTCTTAACTCGGCACGACTCGACAGTTTGATCCTGGCTGAAACTGCGGTGATAGGCTCGTTTGCTAGCTCGTAAACACGCTCAGAAGCTAGTAATTTCAATTGCCATTGTATGGTGATTGTTGGAAGAAATGAAAACATAAAATCATTTATATGTGGTGGGCGATGTATTAAAGATAGAGATATGGTGTCGAGGACTTATTTTTGTAGAACTTTTCATGCTGAACAATTCTTACTCCCATAGTTTATATAAGGTGCGTTCAAAAAGTAACGAGCCGGAGGCTGTAATGCGCAAACCGGTGACGACATCGGCTAATCGTGGCGTGTGTAACGAGGTGTGGTTCCGACCAGAGCGTTGAAGGTCACAGCCCGTCGCTAGAGAGCACGCGTGCACGTCACGTGACGATTCAAAGCGAGCAGCAGCATGCATCAATCGTCCAACCAAGACCAAGACAGTAGGCCATTCGACATGGTTCCTGGTGTGGTTGAAGACTGTGGGGCACACATTAGGCACACACTTTGTGCAAGTGCAGTCGTTCCTTCATGATGGTGTGCACACTTCCGACTCTCAATCCGACCACGACAGCTATGGCGTTCACTGTCACTCGGTGGTCCTGGGTAATGAGTGCATCAATCAGCTGGACGTTGTCGTCGGTAATGCAGGGGGGTGCCCCAGACCGGGTATCATCGGCTAACGACACCCGCCCTTCCCTGAAGAGCTTGTGCCACGCCTTGACCCTTGCAAGGGGCATGCAGTGTTCGCCGTACACTTGTGAAATTCGGCGATGAATGTCCGTTCCCCCTACTCCTTTCTCTGTCAGAAATCGAACAACACCTCATTGCTCTTCGATTGACGCCTCCATGTCACTGTTTGCAATACGACTGGCAGCGTTGGACGATTGATGCATGCTGCTGTTCGCTTTGTATCGTCACGTGACGTGCACGCGTGCCCTCTAGCGACAGTCTGTGATCTTTCACGCTCTGGTCGGAAGCATACCTCGTTACACACGCCACGATTAGCCGATGTCGTCACCGGTTTATGCATTACAGCCTCCAGCTCGTTACTTTTTGAACGCGGCTTCTAGATATTTTAATGGTTTACCCAGCGTAAATTTAAAAGGCGCACGGACGGCAGGTGTTTCATCGACTCGATTTCTCAGAAATCGTTACAGCTCGGTTTACTTTGGTCTTAAATGAATGTTTTTTTCTTCAGAAACCTTACTCGAGGTAACCCTTTACAGAATGGTGAAATCCGCATCAAAATCCATCCAGTGGTTCTCGAGATTACCCGTTATATCCAAGAATCGGGGACTTTTTTATATTATGTAGAGATAATTATTATTATAAATGGATAATAAGCTATTTAGTTCACCCCTGAAAACATTTAATCATCAAACATCACAATATGAAATGAACGCTTACTGTTTCCCTTCTCGTTAAATTAAGTTGCCTGAAAGTAACGCAATGTAAATAACTTATAAGCGGGCTTATTTCATCTGAATACAAAGCATTTTTCAGGTCAAGAAGGGATTCCAACATTTCTACACAAAAGTTTCAAGTTAACTGGTTCACTTTGTTGTGGTGAGCTTGCTTTGTAGGGAGAGTCACGTATCGTTAACCATCAGCTAGCAAATATGTGGGGCTCAATAACGCTGCCAGCATACAGTAGATAAATTTACTTTACCGACTGGAGTACATCCACGCTGCAATAACACTACAGTGCTCAATCAATCCAGTTTCTAGTGTACTCTATATATTACATCTTCTTCTCTCTAGTGGTCAATCCGAGGATTGGTTTGCAGCAACTCTCCACTCTTCGCGTCTTTCCGCTTTCCTCTTCATTTCTCCGTAGGTCTTGCATCCCACATCTTCCTTAATTTGGTCCACATACAGGGTGATTCTTTTGTTGGAGCGACGCCGGCGGCCGGCTCTCGGGCGCGCACGCCTTCCGCCAGACAACCGAACTCTAACCGCGGATTGCGCGCAGGTGGAAACCGTAACAAAGTACATTAATTAATGGTAAATTCACCAGCAAGTCATGATTAAAGAACTTACCTATCTACGGGAGATGCTGAGAGTGTTCTCCTTCAGATGACAGACAGGGGTTGTACTGTGTAAATAAATTAGCCTTTACACGTTGTAATTCCCTTCTGTTGTGAGGGATATCTGCTGCCGTATATTGTTCTCCAGCTCCACTGGAGTACGGGTAATTGATCTGTAGACTTTGTATTTTAAATTAACCCACAATTGAACATCAAACGGGCTTAGGTTCGTGCTTCGATTAATTTCAGTAAACACGCAGTAGGGTGCAAGTGTAGGAACATAATGTAACGATATAACTTCCAAAGTTATTGTATGCCAGCTTAATGAGAACATTTTTAGTATCATCTGTGAAAAGATAAGTTCTGACCTTTAACTGGTGACGTGAGGTCATCCACATTCCCAAGAAATAGAAACAACATCTGTGCTTCTTTAATTACATCTTGCAGCTGTTGTTTATGTTACCTTCTTATCTGTGCGCTGACACTGCACACCCTCGTTGATGAAAGTCTAGTGACTTAATGACTTTAATGACCCTGGCTAGCTCTCCTCCTCCTCACGCAACTCTGGGACCCAAGTTCGGTTGGCTGGCGGACGGCGCGCTCGCCCGGCAGTCGGCCACCGACCCCGCTCCAGCAAAAGAATCTCACTATACCTCAGGCGTGGTCTTCCTGTAGGTCTTTTTCCATCAACATACCCCACTATATTGTCTTCAAGATTCCTTCATATCTCAATAGATGGCCTGTAAGTTGTTTTCTTCTTTTAACAATTAATTTCCACAAATTTCTCTTCTCATCCACTCTTCTCAAGACCTCTTCATTTGTAACCTTGTCATATAACACATCATAAGACTATTTTTTAAATTATATTTGTACTGTATTTATATAAATTTGATAATAATTTTAATCATTTCAATTTCTAAATTGTATAGGCTAGTGGCAATTCTAATTATACAATGGTAGACTACTTTTAATTATATCGTTGTACTTTTAAATCTTTAGATATTGTTAAATGTATTCTTATGTGGATCCCAAGAATACTGGATAGACAGAAAAACGCAAGAGAGAGCACAGTGAATACGAGGCTTATGGTCAGCTTCTATTCACCAAGTGGTGCTGCCGTAAACATGCTCCAGGAACTAACAATCCCTGGTTCTAAGAAACCTAGTGGATAACCACTAGACCCCATTTCTTACAAGTAACCATGGCGTGTGCAAATAATAGCAGTATTGCCCCAGGTGGTAACCAATCCACCCGTCGACTGACGGCACCCGGGCGTTCGGACTCTGGGGCCCCGGGCAACCACGGCCACAGAGAAAATCGGAGTTCTCTGGCAAACTTCCACATAAGACACCAACATACGTAGGCACTCTAAACATCAACACTCTCATACAGCCTGGAAAGTTGCACAATCTAGTGACAGAACTCGATACACAGAAGCTTCTAATCCTCGCGCTGCAGGAGACACGTATCACAGATGAAGACACCATGGACTACGACAATTACCGCTTGTTCAAGAGCAAGGCTGACAGGCTCGTTGCCAAAGGCGCTCCACTTCTGGGGATGGCCTTTATGATCCACAAGACCATTGTAGAATCCTTAGAAGAAGTTACTCCAGTAAACAACCGATTGATGAGCATGCGCATCCGTGGCGGCAACAAAAAATACACACTGATCAACGCACACGCCCCCACTAACCAAAGTAACAAGAGCGATCCACAGTCCGCAGAAAAATTCTGGCTGACCCTTGACACAGTGATGTCCAAAGTCCCCAGGGAGACGTCAAACTCCTCATGGGCGACTTCAATGCACAGATCTGTAGAGAAAAGATGTACAGGAAAACAGTCGGAAACTATCCTGCACATAAATTCACAAATAAAAATGGCACACGACTCGTAGAACTCTGCCATCAGAATAACCTCACGCTCATGTCAACATCTCTTAGAAAACACCCTAGAAAACAGAAAACCTGACGTTCTCCATTCCAGCAGTTAGGTGAGTTCCAAATCGACCATGTGACAATCTCATATCCACTACAGAAGGAGATCCATGATGTACAGGTGCGTAGAGGAGCCAACATTGACTCTGATCATTACCTAACCCGCGTCAAGGTCAAGTTCACTCCAAAGAGAACTTTCTGTAAGAAAACGCCCCTACCAAAATTTGACACAAAAAAGATCGCAGACTCTGGAGAGAAGGAAGCCTGGGAAAAAGAACATGCCAATGACTGGCAAAATTTCCACCGAAAAATCATAGAAACAGCACAAGCTCTCATTCCTTTGAAGAAGAATTCCAAACATCCTTGGTGGGATGTTGATTGTGAGAATGCACTCATTACCAGGAAATTGGCATATCAGAAATACAACAGTAAAAATTCCCCAGAAAATTTACAGACTTTCCATGAAACACGAAAAACAACCGCAACAATTATCAGACAATCCAAGAGGAGATACCTGAAGGAACAGTTTGACTCCATTGAGGACAACTTTCGTAACTACAACGTAAGGGACTTCTACAGAACGTTTGCAGGACACATCAGAGGGTACACACCACCAAACCTTTGCTTCAGAAAATGTGATGGAAAATTAGCACTAACGAATAAGGAGAATTGCAAGGTGATGGCACAATACTTCTCTGATCTTCTCAACTGTCCATAACCAATGGAGAGATTCTCAGAGGAAGAACCTACAGTCAAGAACGCAGACTCATTACCTCCGATTCAAGAGGAAGTTCACAGGCACATCCTCAAACTCAAGAACAACAGGACATCTGGTGAAGACGGCATAGTGGCCGAACTACTGAAAAACCTAGGGCCACACTCACATAGGGAACTCACACAGATTATCACTGACATCTGGACATCAGAAAAGCTACCAGATGAGTGGAAATGTGCATTGATTCACCTATTACACAAAAAAGGCGACCGCTCTGACGTAATCAATTACAGGGGCATTTCACTATTACAAGTTACGTATAAGATCCTCTCAGCGTGCCTACTCCAAAGGACTCAGGACCAGCTGGAACACAAGATTGGCGAGTACCAGGCGGGATTTCGTCCTGATCGCTTCTGCGCGGAACAAATCTTCAACCTAAATAGTATATTGAAAATCAAAGCCCTCAGGAATACTCCAGTTATATGTACCTTCGTTGACTTCAAGAAGGCATATGACTCCATTGACCGTCAGTCATTGTTCAACATCTTACACGAGCAAGGTTTGGATAGCAAGACCTTGCGATTGATCAAACAGACACTGACAGACCCGACATCAAAAGTGAAATTCATGGGGGAAATCTCAGAACCATTTCAGATCAATACAGTTGTTTTCCAAGGTGATGGGCTCTCTCCGCTCCTCTTCAACCTAGTGCTGAACAAAGTTATCAAGGAATGGGAGAAAGAACTGAGACTTCAAGGTTACTGGAGGCCAGTGCGACTAGGACGACCAAAGGACGAACTGGAGGTTGGCTGTCTAGCCTTCGCGGATGATCTGGCACTACTCTCAGATAACGAAACCACATCAATCAGACAGATAGAAGTACTCCAAGAGTGCGCCGAAAAAGTAGGACTACAGATCTCGTTCCAAAAGAGAGTTTTTTTTGTACGAAATTCGACATACAGAATTTAAACACGAAATATGGCAAGATCAATAGAGTCGCCCACTTTAAATATCTAGGTGAAGTGCTTGAACCGACGGGAAAAGAGAAAATCGCGCAGAACACTAGGTTAATGAAAATGAAGAGAGCCTTATACAAGACAATGGGTGTCTACAATAAAAAATGTCTGTCCACATTCACTAAACTTCGTCATTACAACACGGTTATTAAACCAGAGGTGCTTTATGCTAGTGAGACGTTGACGTTACACACTAAGGGCGACTTGGAAAAAATCCTCACAGAGGAAAGAAAAATAATAAGGAAAATAATTGGACCAAAGCACACAGATGAAGGATACAGGCTTCACTCCAGAGACACCACAGAGAAATTGTCCAACCTCGCAGCAGACATCAGAAAGAGGCGACTAAAATTTTACGGCCACATCAGCAGACTCCCACATACCAGACTCACCAGCAAAATTCTTAGATACATACAGCGGCTCAAGATTACTACACCCTGGATGATGCAAGTCAAAATTGATCTAGTAAAGGCACAGGTCGACCCAGAAGACGTCATAGACAAAAGCGTATTTAGACACAAAGTATACAAGTGGGAAGTGTTGTCAGAGAGAGCTGCACCTACAGCCGAAAGACTAAAGTGGACCGAAGAAAGGAAGAGGGCCTTTAGTGCACGAATGGAAGAGTACTGGATTAACAGGAAGAACATAAAGTCATGATTGCTTCGCGTGGTTTAATAGGCCTGTAACGTGTAAAATAAATAATTAATAATAATACAATAGAACTGTACAAACAGACAGAGACGATTACAAATTGCACAAGGAAAAGGAGGGAAAAATTTTATGGACATATGTATAGGATGACCGAAGACAGACTGACCAAGGAAATGATTAATATACTGTAGTTACGAATAGTACATTAGAAACCAATTGGGTAAAGGAAACCGTCGAAGACCTCAAGAAACTAAACCTCTCTACAAAAGACATGACAGACAGGAGCACATTCAGAGAAAAACTTAAGACAACAGAAGTTTGAGCAAACTCCCAAAGAGAGACAACCGGGAAAGAAGTGGAGGGAGGAGAGAAAGAGGAAGCATAGTGTGTATATGAGAGGTTTTTGGGGAAAAAGAAGAAAGGGCCAGAATAAAACATGACAATTGATTGTGTTGTGACGCTCTCCTTATGAATGAATAAATAAATAAATAAATAATAATATCGTATGGCCTCGGTTGCCGGATGTAATCCTTGTTATTGGACGCCCAAAGGGCAGCTTGCATGTCTAATTTTGTTGTTCCTTGGAGCGCTATGAAAGTCAAGGAGGTTACATATCTAAGCTCCTTGACACCATAGCGCTTTCTAGTAGAGAGTGGAGGAACGTTTTCTAACTTTCCTCGACTTTTCTCAATTAATTGGGGTCGCCGGAGCCAACCAGTCTCATTTTGGTTTTAGCCGGGGATTTAAGACCGGATGCCCTTCCCGACGCCACGTGATTTTTCAGGTGAAAATTCCACCCCGCTGTCACCGTGATTCGAACCCCGGCCGTCCGGGTGAAAGACGAGCAGCTAAGCCACAGCGCCATCACGCTAATGGAGGAACTTTTTGTGTTGGCGGAAAATCCCGAGATTAATTTTGCCACTATGAACAAGGCGTAATGAATTCAAATGGATTCTTTAACATGCCAACAACGTATGGCATGTGTGTCGTGATTTTTGCCGCCTTTCAAAAATCACTTACCATGGTCAGGAGCGAACCTGCAAGCTTGGGGTTGGTAGCCCAACAAGATAACCACTCACCCACCGTGGAAAGCATACTAATACTAATATCAGATGTGTTGATGGCCAGGTACGATTCAGATCCAATGAAGAACTATAAACCAAGATATAGCCAAGAATGTCGTCCATCAGAATGGAAAGATTGCAGTTCTACGGGCTCGTCTTCCGTGTGTCTGATGACCGACTGGCTAAGAACATCTGGAATTTCACAAAGCCAAAGGCAACCAATTGGAGATTGTTCCAAGAATGTGAGAAAGACCTGATGCAAATTGGTATTCCAGCAACGAAAATCCACGACAGACTTGAATTTCGATAAATGGTTAAACACCAGCAGAATTTCAAAGTGGAATCTGAGCCCAGGAGACGAAGAGAGCCTCTGCCAGAAGCAGGAAAGAAGGTACTGATTGATGGACTCAAGAAGTACTGGGAGGATGTCAAGACTGGTAGACCAATATCTAGTCACAAATGAAATTGATTGTTAATATGCAGTCCATAAAGGCTCAATTTAAATGTTTAAAAACTAAGAATAATAATAAGAAAGGTAGGTTATAGAGGGTGGGTCACCTAAAAATTTCACTGCAAATATTTCGGTCATTTTGAACACAATCTCTGAAGGTCAGAGTGTTCTTTACTTGTCAGAACCCACATAACGTGTGTGCTCACGTATGTTTTTCTTTAGTTTGCGCTACCACAGGTATGTACAAGTGTCGGTGTGGAAACTTTTCAACATACGAGCTCCTGCAAACCACTTACACTAGAATCTTGCAACTAACGCCATTGACATTCTAATTTACCCTACTCTTATTTTGTTAATGCCAATAGGCATTGTTTCATTTACAAAAGTGTATGTTTGCTCAAACAATACACGTTCGAAGTATTATTCAAATATGTTTATAGGGCAAAAATACGAGCCCCCAACTTTCAAGCCAGTCTGTGAAACGCGCACATCAATACCACTTCCCATTTCCAAAATATTCGCGGTGCAAGTTTTAGGTGACGAAGATGATGATGATGATGATGATAATTGTTGTTTTAAGGGGCCTAAAATCTAGGTTATCGGCCCCTAATGGATGGGGTGATCGTGAAGATGATAATAACATGTAAACTATAACTAAATCTAACTACTAACTTATATACTAGAAGAAGAAATGGAATAAAAAGAAAGAAAAAATAAGGCAAATAAAGAAGCAGAGTCATGAAAGGCATCTAGGAAAGTGAAAGAGGAGAGAGTCCGCCCCAGAGGTAAGGGAAAAAAGGGGGAAAATCGGACCCAGCTCAGTAATCCCTTGGGGTTGCCAACTCCCGAACCCACCAGCCGTGAGCCCCTGAGGGAGTAGCAATATCCAGGGTGCACCAGAAGTGGTGGGGCTACATACACCCGGCCTCCTTGAGGGCCTTGAGCAGAAGGCAGGAGATAACATGAAAAGAAAAAGAAGGTTGACCCCTCACAGAACGAGGGTATCAGAAAAGATGAGACAGAAGCCAATTAATAATAATAATTTTATTAATGCAGCCAATGGCCATGTACTTTTCTTTTCAGGACGGGTCAGGGAAGGGATATTGGAAGGAAATCGGCCGTGGACCTATTGAAAGGAACCGTCCCGGCATTTGCCTGGTGGTGAAAATGGGAAACCACGAAAACCATTTTCAGGACGGCCGAGGTGGGATTCGAACCCACGCTCTCCCGATGCCGGCGAGGCACGAGGTAGCGCGTTAGCGCTCTCGGCCACCGCGGCCGGTAGAAGCCAATTAAGGCGGAAAAGGAAGAGACTCCCTAGGCCTCGGATACCGTAATTCCGTCGGGGTCGGAAGAGAACAAGAGTTGACCAAGTGAGGACGACAAGAAAGAAGATGTAGGGTAGCCTGTCACAAGTAAGTGGAAGTAATGCCAGACTCATCTGGGGCCCCGTGGTCGACAACCCACGTCCCACTACATGTGAGCCCCTGGGGGATGCAAGTTTTAGGTGACGCACCTGTATAGTTGGGAGAAGAACATTAAGCCTGTGGAGGGTTTCATAAAATACTTTTGAACATTTTCTACAACAGAATTAGGTGTTTGAAGTTGGCTGTTTCGTCAGGGTCGGCCGGACATGTTGGTGAATCAACAGCTTTGATTCTGTACAAGTTCTCGGGTAATCCCTGTGCCCAAGTCTCAGCCTAATGATGGTGGAAATAAGCCTTCTTGTCGGTATATTTGTACGATTATTTCTCGGTTTCTGCGAGATTGAGGACCTTTAATTCCTTGCGACAATGTCCTTGCGTTTTTCCTTTCGTGGTAGAAACAGATAACCTCAATGTTCCTCCACTCAAATCAACAATTACAGTAACCACCATAGCCCTAGGCTACTTGCAAGTGTTAACGTGACGTAATATCCTGTAAATAGCGCAGTACGCTGATGTCATGTTTCCGCTGTTTAATGATATTCTGTTAAAACATCAATTAGTATGCGTTATCACCAGAAGAGTGCTCAATACGGTATGCGGAACTGACAAGTGGGGTACGTGATGGCTTCAATGTCACTGATGATAGTAAGGTCGCACAGTGACCATCTACTGCTAGGTAATGGACTGATGATATTTGCGACAGAAAGAGTCAAGGAGATGTGTTTTTCACCGTAAAACTGGATTTATCACACACATCACGTAATAGCCTACTATTGATTGGGAAAGAACCACATGAGTTGTGCAAACCACCACTTTTACGTAGATGAAAGAATAGTCATTAAAAAAATTACAGTCAGTCTGAAAGACTAGACGTTATATCATTTCAAATGACGCATGCTACAAATGCTACACATGTTAGAAAGGCTCAGGAGGGCTTCTCGCTTCGGTCGAAGCCCCAGGCCTCTTTCAACAGACTCCATTACACATTAACTTAGGATTCCCGCGTGGGCACCTCTTTAAGGGTCGCCCTGTATTTGAGTCTGACATATTTTACAACTCTTTAAGAGTCACCCATTATTTGAATCTGATATCTTGCAAACCTCTTTAAGGGTCACCCTATATTTGAATTGAATCTAACGTACAGTACACCTCGTTAAGTGTCACCCTGTAATTTGCTCTGACATCCTGCACACCTCTTTAAGAGGTATCTTGTATATCTCTTTTCGAAGTCACCCTGTATTCTTGTGTGACATATTGTACACCTCTTTAGGAGTCACCCTGTGTTCTTGTCTGACATCTTGTGCACCTCTTTAGGAGACACCCTGTATTCTTCTCTGCCATCTTGTACACCTCTTTAAGAGTCACCTTGTATTCTTATCTGGCGTCTTGTATATCTCTTTAGGAGTCACCCTGTATTCTTATCTGGCATCTTGTACACCTCTTTAGGAGTCACCCTGTATTCTTTTCGCTTCGCTCGAAGCCCCAGGTCGCTCAACGCCCCAGGACTCTTTCAACTGACTCCATTAACCATTAACTTAGGCTTCCCGCGTGGCTGCATGACGTCACGCACTCGCCGTCCTTTACCCATTAACTTAGGCTTCCCGCGCGGCTGCATGACGTCACCGTCTCCGTCTCCGTAACGCAACCGTCTCCGTCCCGCATAACGTTAGACCCAAAGCATAACGACGAAGTCGACAAGATCATTTGAAATGATAAAACACAACAATATTGTCAATAATATTAATGTAGATATTTGAAGTCATTATTTCAGTGTTGCCTATACGAAATTGACATTTGTAACTCTTCGGTCGGTCAATACGATTATGACCAATGAATGGGCGGGGCCATCATCAACTAAAGGCTAAGCCTTGTCGCTGCACCCACATTTGTCTCTCACTTGCTGAACGTTTGAAGTCAGCATACTGTTTAAATTGAAGCCCATACATCACAGAACCCAGATGAGCTTTCAGCAGTCTTCCTCTTCCTTTCTTCCCCAGACCCCCCCCCCCCAGGGGCTCACATCTAGTGGGACGTGGGTTGGTGACCACGGGGCCCTAGCTGAGTCTGGCATTGCTTTAACTTACTTGTGCCGGGCTCCTCTCCGTCTTCTTTCCTGTCGACCGCACTTGGTCAACTCTTCTTCTCTTCCGACTACGACGGTATTAGGGTATCCGAGGCCTAGGGAGTCTCTTCCTTTCCCGTCTTAATTGGCCCTTGTCTCATCTTTTCTGGTACCCTCCTTCTGCGAGAGGTCAGCCTTCTTTTTCTTTTTCTGTTATCTCCTGCCTTCTGTTCAAGGCCCTCAAGGAGGCCCCACCACTTCTGGTGCACCCTAAATATTGCTACAACCTCAGGGGCTCATGGCTGGTGACTTCGGGAGTTGGCGACCCCGAAGGATTCCTGAGCTGGATCCGGTTTTCTCCCTTTTATCCATTACCTGTGGAGCGGACCCTCTCCTCTTTCACTTTCCTATCTGCCTTATATGGCTCTCCTTCTTTCCAAGTCCCATAATCCGCATTCTTCGAGGGTTGACGGCCTTTTCTTTCCTCCTGTCCTTTATTTGCCTTATTCTCCTTTTGTTTTCCATTTCTTCTTCTAGTATATAAGTTAGTAGTTAGTTTTAGTTATAGTTTATATTTCATTATCATCTTCACGATCACCCAAACCATTAGGAGCCGATAACCTAGATGTTAGGCCCCTTAAAACAATTATCATCATCATGATCTTCTCCAGAACTTTTCCTTCCAGTATGGTGGTTAGCAACCCATTATGACGTAGGGTGTGGCCAACGAAATTTGATTTCCTCTTTTCTATAGTAGTGATGAATTTTCTTGTTTCGTCTACTTCCTTGAGGACCCATTCGTTAGTCCTCTTCTCCGTCCAGCTTAATTTCAGCATCCTTCTCCACATCCACATTTCCGCTGCTTCCAGACGTTGCATGTCCTGTTTCCTTAGAGCCCAAGTTTCGCATCCGTATAACAAAACACTCCAGACAAATGTTTTGATAAACGATTTTCTAGTTTTAACGCTAATGAGCCTGCTGGTCAGAGCTGTCTCTGATTGCTGAAGGCCTGTTTAGCGAGGGCAATTCTCCTTTTGATTTCTGTGGTGCAACTATTATCGTCAGTGACAATGCTTCCTAAGCATCAGAACTGGCTGCACTGTTGAATGGTTTCACAATTGTTCTCGATGTTTGTTTGGATATATTCATTTGATTTTTTGACAACTAACACTTTGGTTTTGGAGGTATTTAGTTTCAAATTTACTTCCTTTAACGTTGATGGCAAGACTCGCAGCATTTTACTTGGGCTAAGTGGGTGGAGTACAACATAAATATTTAAAAAAATATATAAAAAATACAAACAAGTAGTTCCGTGAAGAACTAAGTAGCCTATTTTCATATACCCTAGTTATGTTAATAGCCTCTATCAACATACTACATTTCAGTTTGATTGCTATTATATAAGGTGCGTTCAAAAGGTAACGAGCCGGAGGCTGTAATGCGCAAACCGGTGACGACATCGGCTAATCGTGGCGTGTGTAACGAGGTGTGGTTCCGACCAGAGCGTTGAAGGTCACAGCCCGTCGCTAGAGAGCACGCGTGCACGTCACGTGACGATTCAAAGCGAGCAGCAGCATGCATCAATCGTCCAACCAAGACCAAGACAGTAGGCCATTCGACATGGTTCCTGGTGTGGTTGAAGACTGTGGGGCACACATTAGGCACACACTTTGTGCAAGTGCAGTCGTTCCTTCATGATGGTGTGCACACTTCCGACTCTCAATCCGACCACGACAGCTATGGCGTTCACTGTCACTCGGCGGTCCTGGGTAATGAGTGCATCAATCAGCTGGACGTTGTCGTCGGTAATGCAGGGGGGTGCCCCAGACCGGGTATCATCGGCTAACGACACCCGCCCTTCCCTGAAGAGCTTGTGCCACGCCTTGACCCTTGCAAGGGGCATGCAGTGTTCGCCGTACACTTGTGACATTCGGCGATGAATGTCCATTCCCTCTACTCCTATCGCTGTCAGAAACCGAACAACACCTCTTTGCTCTTCGTTTGACGCCTCCATGTCACTGTTTGCAATGCGACTGGCAGCGTTGGACGATTGATGCATGCTGCTGCTCGCTTTGTTCGTCACGTGACGTGCACGCGTGCCCTCTAGCGACGGGCTGTGACCTTCCGTGCTCTGGTCGGAACCACACCTCGTTACACACACCACGATTAGCCGATGTCGTCACCGGTTTGCGCATTACAGCCTCCGGCTCGTTACTTTTTGAACGCACCTTATAGATTAATAGATATTGAGAACCGTTAAAATATTTCGCATGATCGCCATGTTGGAATTTTATGTATGTAGACCATAGAGTTATGTTCTATTAGATGACGACTATTGCGTAGGTTTATTATTCAAACGTTGACTTCAATCGCATGATTAGGACACAAGAAACGAAAACTTAATTTTAAAAAAATTTCGCACAGCCACCATCTTGAAGTTATTTATACAATTGAACTAAAGTAAATGTCAGTGAGTTAAATGTGTATAGACATTTCCTGTACCATGTTTCACTGCGCTCGGATGATTAAATGGCGAGGAAGTTCTATTTAAATGTTTCAAATTCGTTTGGCCGTCATGTTCATTTTGTTCTTGACAGGTTTTTGAAAGTCACATAGGTGAACTTCTCGTAGTGTCCTTTATCACCGTACTAAATTTCAGGGTGATATCAGTAATAGTTGCGGAGATATAGAATACCGGTGAAATATTTCGCACAGCCGCCATATTGTATTGGTGAGACGCTATAAAATTTGAAGCGCACGGTTGGGATCGGACGAAATAGTACTATGACCTTACAGAGTTTCATTGAAATTGCTCTAGACGTTTAGATTTTATTATGGGGAAACACACACAAAATACGTACACACATATTCACACACACACACGGATAAAAAGTGATCTCATTAGCCTATTTTCTTCATAAATAACAAGTAGTTCCGTGAAGAACTATATAGCCTATTTTCATATATCCTACTTATGTTAACTGCCACTATCATCATACAAAATTTCAGTTTGATTGCTGTAATAGATTCGTAGATATTGAGAGCCGACTAAATATTTCGGATGGTCGCCATGTTGGATTTTATATATGTAGGTCCTGGAGTTATGTACTGTTACATGAAGATTATTGTGTACGTGTAGCATTCAAACTTCAATCGCATGATTAGGACACAAGAAGTAACAAGGAGATTTTAAAATTTCGCTCAGCTGCCATCTTGTGGTTATGGAAACAATTCACATAAATTAGATGGCAGTGGATTAACATTCGTATAAGGATTTACTGTACCAAGTTTCACTGCACTCGGATGGTTAAATTGCGTGAAACGTCAATGTGAATATTTATAATTCGCGTCGCCGCCATGTTGGATTTGTGATCACCAGGTTATTTAAAGTCCTATAGGTGAATGTTGGATTGGTGAGACGCAACAAAATTTGAAGGGCACGGTCGGGGTCGCCCGGAATAGTGCTATGAACTTACCGAGTTTCATTGAAATTGCTCCAGCCGTTTAGAATTTATTAGGGGGGGACACACACACACCTCACACACACACACACACACACGCACACACACACGGACAAAAGGTGATCTCATAAGCCAATTTTTTCAAAATTGAAAATAGGCTAAAAATAGGCTAAAAATACACTCCTGTAAAAATTTGCATGTATTAGTTACTTATTACTGAATTGCCCCATTTAATTGTGATAATTAACTAATACAAGTTTTTTTTTCTACAAGTGTATTTTTTGTATTTTTGGTATTTTATCATTTCAAATGATCTTGTCGACTTCGTCGTTTTGCTAGGGTTTAACGTTATGCGTTACGGTTACGGCGTGTATGACGTCATCATGTTGTTCAGTGCATATGCACCGAGTCTGAGTTTACTGCTGGGGTCTGCCGTTTTGCGATACGGAGACGGCAAGTGCGTGACGTCAGACAGGAATACAGGGTGACTCCTAAAGAGGTGTGCAAGATGACAGACAGGAATACAAGATGACTCCTAAAGAGATATACAAGACGTCAGATAAGAATACAGGGTGACTCCTAAAGAGATATACAAGACGCCAGATAAGAATACAAGGTGACTCCTAAAGAGGTGTACAAGACGTCAGATATGAATACAGGGTGACTCCTAAAGAGATATACAAGACGTCAGATAAGAATACAAGATGACTCCTAAAGAGGTGTACACGATGTCACACAAGAATACAGGGTGACTTCTAAGGAGATATACAAGACGTCAGATAAGATTACAGGGTGACTCCTAAAAGGTTATACAAGATGCCAGATAAGAATACAGGATGACTCCTAGGGTGCCTCCTAAATAAGTGTGCCGGATGTCAGAGAAAAATACAGGGTGACACTTAACGAGGTGTACAGTATGTTAGATTCAATTCAAATACAGGGTGGCCCTTTAAGAGGTTTGCAAGATATCAGATTCAAATAATGGGTGACCCTTAAAGAGTTGTAAAAGATGTCAGACTCAAATACAGGGTGATTCTTTAAGAGGTGCCCATGTGGGAAGCCTAAGTTAATGGGTAATGGAGTCTGTTGAAAGAGTCCTGGGGCTTCGAGCGAAGCCTTTCTATCATGTGTAGAATTTGTAGCTTGCGTCATTTGAAATGATATAAAGTCTAGTCTCTCAGACTGACTCTATCTTTTTTATATTTATATCTTGCACCCCGCCCATTCATTGGGCATAATTGTGTTGATCGACTGAAGAGTTACAAATGACAATAATAATAATAATACAAATAATAATAATAATAATAATGATAATAATAATAATAATGTCATTGGTTCTGCGTCCCTTTTACTGTAACTTCTGAGGCTTTTAGAGACGCCGGGGTACAAGAACGTTGCCCAGAATGAGATCTTCAACTTTCCACTAATTCCCTGACACGTCTCCGTCGCATTTGCGCATCCTCAAATACCAACAGACCTAGAAAAATTGCTGAGTTTTAACTCACTGGCCGTGAATTTTGGAAGCTTCATAGGGAGGTTATGGGTGTTTGAGCTTTTAGTTCTCGCAGTAATGAGGCGCAGGTGCGCTGCTCCTATAGGGGTCCGGGCGGGGACACCAAGAGTCCGCTGATGAACCAGCTTGGTGTTCCTAGGCGAAACCCCACACAAGACACGGCACAAACCTAGAAAAATTGCTGAGTTTTAATTCACTGGCCGTGAAAGCCAATATACCATTAATGTGTGTTCTTCTAATTCAGGCGAGGATGGAAGGAAGCAGTCATGGCTTAAAATTAGGAATCTTGCCAGCATTTGTACAAAACCACGGTAAACCACTTCCAGGATGACTGAAGTGGGAATCAAAGCCACGTCTTTTGAGTTTTTGTCTCACGGGGCAGAGTTTACCCCACGTAGGCCTTAACTCAGAATTACATTTATTCGTTCAAACCTGGACCTCCCCCCAGGGTCTCACATCTAGTGGGACGTGGGTTGGGACCCCAGCTGAGACGGCATTGCTTCCACTTGCTTCTGCCGGGCTCCTCTCTGTCTTCTTTCCTGTCGACATCTCTTGGTCAACTCTTGTTCTCTTCCGACCCCAACGGAATTAGGGTATCCGAGGTGTAGGAAGCTTCTTCCTTTCCTGTCTTAATTGGCCCTTGTCTCATCTTTTCTGATACTCTCCTTCTGCGAGGGGCAGCCTTCCTTTTCTTTTTCTGTTATCTCCTGCCTTCTGCTCAAGGCCCTCTAGGAGGCAGGGTGTATGTAGCCCCACCACTTCTCGCGCATCCTGGATATTGCTACACCCTCAAGGGATCATGGCTGGTGAGTTCGGGAGTTGGCGACCCTGAGGGATACCTGAGCTGGGTGCGTTTTTCCCCTTTTTCTACTGACTTTGGGTCAGACCCTCAGCTCTTTCCCTTTCCTACCTGCTTTCCATGGCTCTCCTTCCTTCCAAGTCCCTCAATCCTCATTTTTCGAGAGTTGAGGGCATTTCTTTTATTCCTGCCTTTTATTTGCCTTATCCTTTATTTGTTTAGCATTTCTTCCTCCAGTATGTAAATCTGTAGCTAGTATTAGTTATACCATTAGGGGCCGATAACCTAGATGTTAGGCCCCTTAAAACAACAATTAACATCATCATCAAACCTGGCTATACTATGAGGTGGTCGACTATTTGATATTCTGATTAACATTGAGGGTTTTAATAGTGTTTAGTAGAGCAATTTTGTTGTCTTATATATACATGTTTGATTGTATTGATCCCGATCTGATGATGTTTGTTGGACGAACCAAACGTTTCATCACATTTAACGCCCCTCTCCTTGTAGTACAGTATGTGCAAATAATAATGAATCATAAGTACAGTAAAACCTGCCTAAACCAGTCCCTCTATAGCCTATACCGGAAACCTGGAAAAACGGAAAACAAAATTCGGAACAGTGGTATATCCCATGTAAAATGACACTGTAAACCGTAAATCTGCCTAACGCGGAAACGGAAAGAAATTCCGGAATTGTAGGCGTAAATAAAATGATTAAATTGGATTATCTTACCAATAATACACAGCTATGTACTAAATTTTGAGTGTGACTGTACTTGCTCCAAAGTCCTAGGAAACATTAACTCTAATTTTTCCTCAAGGATGCAGCAGGTATGCTACATTCCACAACATCTGTACCCTTACTTCCTCCAACCCTCTTGTAATACACACAGTTTCCTTTTGACAAATTCATTCATTCATTCATTCATTCATTCATTCATTTATTTGCAACTGGGGGCGTGTCCCCAGTTGGCAGATTAGATATACATAACAAATAAATAATTATACATAACAATTAAACTGGAGTATTTACAAAAATATTCAGTCCTTTCTTAAACACAACTATATGTCTGGGAAAAGGCTCTTAAGACTGCGGCAGGTAGAGAGTTCCAGTTATCAATGGCACGGTTTACGAAAGAATATTTACCATAATTTGTTCGTTGTGGTCGGGCCTTAACTTTGAAAGATTATCACTCCTACTCATGTAAGTGGGCTTTCCCATACGTTTGCTAAGCTCACCCCATGCTGGTTGATTTGTATACGTGTTGTACATAGCGCAGAGTCTAGATTTCATCCTCCTAGCCTCCAGTGATTCCCACCCAAGTTTCTTTAACATACGGCTCACACTGCTCCTGGGATTAAAGTCACTGAGCACAAATCTAGCGGCCTTTTTCATTGATGAGCCCTACTTGATATGGATCCCAAATCACCGAGGCGTATTCCAGAATAGGTCTTACAAGTGACAAATATCCTAATTATTAAGCAGAGGTACTACTTCCTTTTAATACCCTCATTACAAAGTGTAGGGATTTGTAAGCTTTAGAAACGACACATTCTACATGTCTTCTCCATTTCATATCATTCCTTACGTAAACGCCCAAATATTTGCAAGAATCTTCTTCTACAAGTATTTCCGAGCCAATGTTATATTGAAAATCTTGCCTACAAACTTGCCCTATTTTTATGAGACTACATTTTCTTGTGTTTGTTTTCATTTTATTTTCAATCGCCCACTTTCAGACCAGGTTTAGGTCATCTTGAAGTACTGCGTTGTCTTGTGAGTCATGTATCTTTCGAAATGAGAGTAGAAGTACGAGTGGCCGAGCTTGTGGCGCGCCATGGCCCCCTGCTATACTATTGAAAGCGCGTGCATAGTACATACGTGGACTGTTTTTTTTTTCAAGTTCCGATGGATTGTATAAAAATAACAGTTTGACATACCAGACTGATTTTACTACTAAATGTTTGCTTGTCTCACTATAATCGCCAAAACGATTGAAACATTTGTCATATCATTACACCAGCTTTGCAATGCCCTCGCAAAATATTCTGCCGCCACTGAGGTTGCTACGTCCGTAAAGTCTCCTGAAGTTTCCCCCCCCCCCCTTTTTGACGACTCGTTGCTGCCCAATCATACCTTCCATTCTCGAATAAGGTGAAAATCATTCGGTGCTGGTTTGGACTAAACGGCAGATGGTCCAAAACTTCACACTTGAATTCTTTGAAAAAGTCTATCGTAACGTTGGCACAGCGCGGTCGTGAATGATTTTCACCTTATTCGAGAATTGAAGGTATGGTTGGGCGGCAAATCCTAGCCAAAAAGGAAAAACTTCTGGAGACTGTCCATACGTACCCACCGCAGTGGCAGCAGAATATTTTGCTGTGGGCATTGGAAAGCTGGTGTAACGATACGACAAATGTTTCAATCGTTTTGGCGATTATGTTGAGACATATAAATAAAACAAGCAAAAGGTGCTTATCTAAAAATCTTAAAATAAGGCACTACACTACAGTGGTGAAACCGGAATGCCTATACGCAAGTGAATGTCTGGTACTAAACTATAGATTAGATAAACTTGAAGTACTAGAAAGGAGAATCATGAGGAAAATTTTAGGCCCAGTGAAAACAGCAGAAGTATGGAAATTAAGATCTAATGATGAAATATACATGAACATAGAAAATATAACAGAAACGATAAGAAAAAGGAAATTGCAATTTTTTGGACATATTTACAGAATGGATGATTCCAGATTAACAAAATGGATATTCAAGTACCTTTGGGAGAAAAGGGCAACAACTAGCTGGATTCAAGAAGTAAAGAAAGATTTAGAAAGAAATAATATAAGTGAAGAAGAAAGGGTGAACAGAGAGATCTTTAGAAAAAAGGTATTAAATATGAAAGGATTCCAAGGAAGATTGCCAAAGAAACCTGGTGCGAAGTGGTCCGAGGACAGAAAGAAGCAGCATAGTGAACGGATGAAGGAGTACTGGAGGGAACGGAAGAGAAAACAACAAAGTGTGAAGAATTGAAATTGGCACATGGTCACTAGCAGGCCTCATCGGAAAGAAGAAAGAAGAAGAAGAAAACAAGCAAATATTTAGTAGTAAAATCAGTTTGGTATGTCAATCTGTTATTTTTATACAATCCATCGGAACTTGAACAAAATAACAGCCCTCGTATGTACTATGCGCGCGCTTTTAATAGTACAGCAGGGGGCCATGGCGTGCCACAAGCTCGGCCAAGGCCTCCGCAGCAGCGAATAACAGAACTGCAGCTTGCCGTTCTTACTTTATATGAAAGACCCTGTATGTCTACCCCCTTAGTAGGCCTATTCCCGTTTTCAAGGGGGTTGGAGATGAGATGCGGAGAAAGGCAATGCAGCGGATGGTTTTTACGGCCGGATGCCATTCCTGATGCCAACTTCATGAGATGAATTAATGAGAGATCAAATGAACGAATTTTGGCAAGGATGTGAAAGGAAGTGGCCGTGGCCGATCAGTAGGTACCGTCCCAGGTGGTTGCCTGGAGTTGAAAATGGGGAAATCATGGAAAACCACTTCACGGACGGCCGACAGTGGGACTCAAACCCACGTCTACCAAATCTGCAGATAGCTTAGCCCCAGGGGCGGATCTAGGGGAGGACGAGGAGGGCGACCGCCCAGGGCCCCGCGCTATGGATTGTTTTAAATTTAATTGATTAATTAATTATACATTTCAAACTAATTTATAATTCATTTTCTTTTTTCAGTTTAGCTATGACCTTCCGTGACCGTTTAGCAAGTTTAGATTTCAGTGAAATAATAGAAGCCGGGAAAAAAGACGTAAAGTAATATTTTAATATTTCATAATTTACATAATCTTCCTCAAGGGGACTTTAAGGTTTCTTTCATATTAATAAAAAAATGTACTGTAGTGTGTTCAAAATATTGTAACTATTCTTTATGTTCGACCCTGACTATTATATGTCAGAAAACTGTATCATAATGATGGTCATTATAAAACTATTTTTCATTATGAAACAGTTTCTTCCACCAATCAGAGCTCAGTTGTTTGACCAATTAGGTGAGGATAGCAACGCACCTGCACTGAGTTCCAAAGCCTTCTAATTTAAATTTCACTGCCCGGCCTAGTGTCATAGTGGGCCAATCGAGGAGGCCATGGTCAAATACAAGGTATTCTCTGCGTCCCATGCACTCTGTTCACTACATAAAACTGGCAAAATCTCGGACAGATAATTATGAATATTTATGTTCGAATATAAAATAGTTACAATAATTATCGTCGAACATAAACAGTCGTATGCAACTCGCCTATAATGGTAATTAAGACACTCGTATGGAAATTATGAAACTCGCATACGCTCGTTTTATAAACATACTCGTGTCTTAATTATTGCCATTATAGGCTCGTTCCATAATGTACTATTGTTTTATTATTATTATTACAACACTATTTTTCGTTTGATTTTATATATTTTTTAAAATTCCTATTGTCGTGGACCCCACCTTATCATATCGCCCAGGGCCCCGCAAGGCCTGGATCCGCCATGGCTGCGCTTTAGCGAGCGTAGCTACCGTATTTCTGTATACCCTGTAATTGGGCATATCTTCGCTTTGACCGACTAAAAGTCATCAATCAACTGATACATTCCGCCAGAAATGTTGTTGAGGATTCTTTTCGACCGGCAAAGCCAAAGCCATACAGATATAGACTGTTTCTTTTCTACAGCCTTTCTGCGGTATTTTAATTACCATTAGCCTGGCGTAACAAACTCGCTATAATGGGATGTCCATCATTAATTATAGTAGGTCTGCAAATGAAGTCATTAATTCTAATTGTGTCGGGGTAAATAAAGTTAATTCTGCAAATGTTTTATTTGTAGATCAGTTTCACTGTAAATGTACATTTCATAATAGTACTCGCTGTTGTGTTCGGTTTGTCCAATAATAATAGTTGTTTGCTGAATAAACACTAAATTTTACAAATCACAAAACCAACCAGAGTGCTCAGCCGCTTAGAGAGAAAAAAAATCCCCACAAATGCGTACATATTGTGTGTCTACTGTTATCACTAGCGATCTCGTGGTGTAGTGGCTAGTATTTTTGGCTGTTACCAATGACGTCCCGGCATTATTTTCCTCTCTGCCAAAACGGTGTGGTGGCACAGCGGTCGGTCAAGCTCTTGGCCTCTCACCAAGGTGGACCGGGTTTGATTCCCGGTCAATGCATGTGAGACTTTCAAAGTGAAATGCCATGTCCTGTGGTTCGGATTCCACGTCAAAGGGAGGTCCCGTGGCTCATGATCGCGAGGTTAACGGTCACGTTAAACTAAAAACTTTCTTCGTTCCTCTCTGCCAAGAAATTTAATTCTTGTCCAATGGCTGGAACTTGGTACGCTCAGACTTGGGAGCCAAACCTGAGAAGAGGTGAGTTCGATTCCTGCCTCAGCCATTCGGAAAGTTATTTTTCGTGGTTTCCCCACTTCTACTCCAGGAAAATGCCCGGATGGTACCTGACTTGAAGCCATGCCTACTCAAATCCAACCTCCATTGTGACAACTTTGCTACTGACAGTGTCCGCAATCCCTTTAACCCTTCATAGGGCAAAACATTCTTTTTTTTTTTTTTTTTTGCTTTTATGTGTTTCTATATTTTAATTTACTTAAATTCTTCTTCTTATTATTATTATTATTATAAATAATGTTATTTTTTCCCCTAATTTTAATAATAAAATATTTATTGCGGCCAATGGCCATAGATAGGAACAACATTATAACAATGTGAACAATATTGAATCAATCGTGTACCTAGGTAACACCAGTGACTTGTGTTCATCAAGTCCGTTTACCCATGCCATTACACTACACTTTGATCAAGACAACTTAATCAGTCCTCGTCTAAACAAAACTGAGTGAGTGATATTAGTCTTCTATTGCATTCCATGGCGTGATATATATCGCACTGATTGTTGCATAATCGGCAAACACACTCCTGGCTGGGCTGATGGAAGGACTTCCTAGTGCAGATGCGATGGTGGAAGCCATGGATCGCAAATCTGGTCACTAGGTGCCTCAGCTCATACTCTGGTCGCATCCATTCTTTATATAACATTGCATCTGTTACGTAGAATCTTTCTGGGATGGATTCTCTCGTCCTGCAAAGTTCGCTTAACAGGTCTACGCATGCCTGTGTGGATGGTAGGTGCATTAGCAGTCGAAGGTCTTCTACCAGAAATGTTTCTCTGGCTAAAGCATACACATATCGTGAAAGAACGAATTTTGATACCCCCAATACCCTTTTCAAATACCTTGATTTCAAACTTTCAATGTCTTTTAATTGCCTGATTGATAGATAAGTCCATATGACCTCTAGCCCGTACGTGAGTGATGGGAGTACTTTGACTCTGAAAAGTTCCATAGCTGAATTTACTGACATTCTTTGTAAATGTCTGATGTCGCTTATATTTCTAAGTGCTGCTGCAAGTCTCTCCTTTATATGAACCAGAAAGGAAGTCCCTGTGACATGCATAGTAATACCAAGGTACTTAAATTGTTTTTTCGGCGTTAGTATGTGTTCCCCGCAAACAATGTAGTCATCCTTCCTCAGCCTTCCTCCATTTCTGAATATCATTAATTCAGTCTTCCGAGCATTCATCCTTAGTTCATTCTCCTCCGCCCACTCAACAAGATCTATACCCTTCTGTAGTTCCTCTATATTATCGGAGGCCAGGGCCATGTCATCTGCTTCCCTAAGTTTAATGTTTATATATTTATTTTTCAATTTATGTTCTTATAGATTTAATTTTGATATTTTTATTGATTTAGTTAATTAACTAATTTAGATTTAATTTTTACTTTATTTTCATAATTCTTTTATAGTAAATGTTTATTTTTTTAATTTTTATATTTATTTTATTATTGTGATTTTATTTTGATGATTTTTATTTCTATATTTATATTTTACTTTTACACTTTAATTGTTAATATGTATTTGTTTAACATTTTTTAAAAATTTTATCCAATACATTACGTCAAGTAGATACGTATATAATATTTGATTTCTAGAAATACTAGCACTTCGATATGAAAATTCTCTGAAATTTGGCTGAAAGATTCAACTATCAGCACCTTTGAAAGCATAAACTCTCCTTATGACAGGTGGTTAATATATAGACCACTATCCCATAAAGGGATAAACCAGGAGGGAATAGTTAAGATATCTGGTGTCCTGGGAAAGAGCACTTTGGTTAGTTGTATTACATTCTTCAGGTCTGTCTGTTAGGTTGTCAGCCTGGAGGCTGATTGGATCCTCAAAAAGCACCACCATAGGTTATGTGGTAGAAACCCACAAAACCGAGGCAGCACTATAATGAGGCGTACTAGGCAAGGTGAGGAACAAGGTAGTTTGACATTGCTTTCCTCACATTCTTTAGGTGTGACATGGGAATTACAATATGGATTCAGTTGTGTAGGGCACCTGGACTGTGTATTTCTGTCAGTAGCTTATTATACTCGGAATTCCAGCTTTTTTTTACTCTATTCGTCTCAGAGGTACCAAAATATACCAACAAGAAGTTGGAAAAAAATCACATAATAGAGCACTTGCATATAACCTAACACAAGAGCAAGAGAAATGAAACAGGAATTATAATATATACAATATTTACACGAGTTGTGACCAGTATTTGGCTACATTGACTGCATTGTTACCAGCCAATGCCAGATCCAACCCTGTGCATGAGTCTGGGCATAGACGACAGTTCAAGAAATGCCTAGAAGTTTGTTCTTCTCCGCACTCACTCAGTGTGTCCCCATCAAGAAATATTCCCCATTTCATGAGATTGTCCTTAGATCTTGCTACACCGGTGCACAGTCTGTTTATGGACTTCCAGGTACATCATCCATCTTCGTGACCAGGTGGTAATTTTTCTTCAATTTCAACAATTTCCGGATGATCAGGATACCTTTGATTCCATAGCTTAACCCTGGCCTTTTTTGGGTTAGAATCAAGTGGAGAAGAAGACTGTAGAAAACCTTTCCTGGACTTCAGTCGAGCTGAAGGTGGCTGATGACCATGAAGGGGATGGGCTAAGATGTTGCAAACTATATGTCTCTCGATATTAGCGGCGGCCACCTCACGTGTAATATAGGGGGGGGGGGGGGGGGGGGGGGAAGGCTATGCCTGCAAGTGAGTACAACTTCTGTGTTCCAGCTAATACGCTGTCAATCATTATGAAATAAACACAACATTTATAGTGCTATGCAGGAGTCACGTTTTTCAAGGAAGCAGAAAATACAAACAGAAAACTTATTCGTTATTTATCTGCAATATTTGTACAATTACATTTAACCCTAGTTAGTTAGTTATTCACAATAACAGCATGACGTAACTGCAGTTGACTGTTTAGGGCTCATATTTTTTTCTTTGCCTGTATTTTCATGCCCGATTGGTTTCTGATGCAAATCAAGTGATTATCGTCACAATACAGTGGTATTTATTTTTCATATAAATGCATATTTCGAGAGAAAAATACCATTAGGTCATAATTTGAGCATTTTTTCGTAAGAACATCATATTTCGGTAGTTTAACGGCAGCTGTAGGTGTTCAACCATCCTCAACTTACCGATTGGGAACTAGTGTTTACAGAAATTAACCGCAAATTACCACTTAAACATGTATCATCATCATCATCATGTATTTCATTTATGGGCCTTTAAGGCCTACAGCAGAAGAACAAAAGAAAGAAAAACAAGATGTTCAGTAAAGAACATATAGCCTACTTTCTCCTAAATGCATGGGTATTGTTATAACTCGTTGTCCTTTTCAAGGAGTATAATTGAATGTTGTTTGTAGTAGCTTGTTGAAATACAACGTGCTATAGGGTTATTAAACATGAGTATGAGGTGCCCTTTGCTAGTGCTACCTCTGTAAAAAATTTCATTCAATTCGGTTTCACCGTGTTTGAATTGATCTGGGGAATGGATTTGCACACATACATGACCGCTATTTGCAAACTATTGGGCTGATGACCTTGTAGTCAGTCATAAGATGCTTTCCACAAAAAGGCATGTTGTTGTAAAATCTAGTAGAGATCAAATTATTAGGATGGTCGTAATTTGATTTAAGCTTTTAACATTTGGGTGGCCGTCATTCCGTTTCCGTCAAGATGGCGGTGATATAAAACATGACACTGAGGTGCCCCTTGCTAGTGCAACCTCTGTACCAAATTTCGTTCAATTCGGTTTCACCGTGTTTGAATTGATAGGGGGAATCGATTTGCACACATACTTGGCCACCATCTACAAATTATTGGGCTTATGATCTTGCAGTTTGGTCAGAATATGCTTCCCACATAAAGATATGTTGTTGCAAAATTTGGTAGAGACTAGATTATTTGGTTGGTCGTAATTACATTTTAGCTTTTAACATTTGGGTGGCCGCGACTACGTTTCCGTCAAGATGGCGGTGATATAAAACATGACACTGAGGTGCCCTTTGCTAGTGCTACCTCTGTACCGAATTTCGTTCCATTCGGTTTCACCGTGTTCGAATTGATAGGTGGAATCGATTTTCACACAAAGATGGCCGCCATCCGCAAAATATTAGGCTAATGACCTATTAGTTTGGTCAAAGGATGCTCCCTCCATAAAGGTATGTTGTTGCAAAATTTGGTAGAGATCGGATGATTAGGTTTATAGTAATTTGATTTAAGCTTTGAACATTTGTGCGGCCGCCATTACGTATCCGTCAAGGTGGCGGCGATATAAAACATGACACTGAGGTTCCCTTTGCTAGTGCTACCTCTGTACCAAATTTCGTTCCATTCGGTTACACCCTGTTCGAATTAATAGGGGGAATTGATTTTGACACAAAGATGGCCGCCATCCGCAAACTGTTAGGCTAATGAGCTAATAATTAGGTCAAAGGATGCTTCCTCCATAGAGATATGTTGTTGCAAAATTTGGTAGAGATCGGATGATTTGGTTAGTCGTAATTTGATTTAAGCTTTGGACATTTGTGTGGCCGCCATTACGTTTTTGTCTAGATGGCGGCGATATAAAACATGACACTGAGGTGCCCTTTGCTAGTGCAACCTCTGTACCAAATTTCGTTCAATTCGGTTTCACCATGTTTGAATTGATAGGGGGAATCGATTTGCACACATACTTGGCCACCATCTGCAAATTATTGGGCTTATGATCTTGCAGTTTGGTCAGAATATGCTTCCCACATAAAGATATGTTGTTGCAAAATTTGGTAGAGACTAGATTATTAGGTTGGTCGTAATTACATTTTAGCTTTTAACATTTGGGTGGCCGCGACTACGTTTCCGTCAAAATGGCGGTGATATAAAACATGACACTGAGGTGCCCTTTGCTAGTACTACCTCTGTACCAAATTCCGTTCCATTCGGTTTCACCGTGTTCGAATTAATAGGGGGAATCCTTTTTCACACAAAGATGGCCGCCATCCGCAAACTATTAGGCTGATGACCTATTAGATTTGTCAAAGGATGCTCCCCCCATGAAGGTACGTTGTTGCAAAATATGATAGAGATCGGATGATTAGGTTAGTCGTAATTTGATTTAAGCTTTGAACATTTGTGTGGCCGCCATTACGTTTCCGTCAAGGTGGCGGCGATATAAGACGTGACACTGAGGTGTCCTTTGCTAGTGCTACCTTTGTACCAAATTTCGTTCAATTCGCGTTCACCGTGTTCGAATTGATAGGGGGGGGGACAGACAGACATTCAGAGTACACACACTCACACACACACACACACACACACACACATACACATACACACACAGGCAGACACACTTTTTTTCGCCCCGTGTTGATCTCATAAGTCTACTTTCATTTTTTGCGAAAATCGAAAGTAGGCTAAAAAGAAAGAAAATTTGGTTTAAAAAAAGGGAATTAGTCATGAAGGAGGAGGTATCTACTGCAGATACGCTGCCGGTCTCTTGCTTCATCTTCCACCGCATTCGGCTCCACTTGCTGAAGTATTGCCAATACTCGATCCTTCCATCGCGTCCTGGGACGTCCCCTTGGGCGTCTTCCACCAGGTTGTGGGTGAAGGACTCAGTTTTGGATGGATTCATCAGCTCGAACGATTTGGCCAAACCACTGTAACCTCTTCAGTCCTAGTACTCGGCCAAATTGTGGTTTTCCAAACCGCTGATAAAGGTCATCCTTCGTTCTTCGTTCCCATTTACCTTCCATGGCATTGAAAACGGGTTCATAAATCTTTCGAAGTACCTTTCCCTCGAAGGCAGAGATGGCTTCTTCGATTGACTTAAACATGTATATTCCGAAAATTAATTCTGATAATAGGAATAAAAAAAATTAGTTAACAATTACTCGAAGAGATTGTCGCTTGGATTTATAATTTAAAAAACAGCCTTATTCAAATGTCATTTTCAGGTCATATTTCGTCATTTTAAGGTCATATTTGCTTGCATATTCGGACTGCTTTTAGGTCTGAAATTCCAAGCCCTAATGATGATAAAATAGTACATTATGCAACGAGCCTATAATGGCAATAATTAAAACACGAGTATGTTTATAAAACGAGCGAAGAGAGTTTCATAATATCCATACGAGTGGCTTATTTACCATTATAGGCGAGTTGCATACGACTGTTTATGTTCGACGATAATTATAACTATTTTATATTCGTACATAATTATTTGAAAATATCTGTCGAGATTTCACCAGTTTTATGTACTGAACAGAGCACATGGGACGTAGAGAATACCTTGTATTTGACCATGGCCTCCTCAAATACCCCACTATGACACTAGCCACGCAGTGAAATTTAAATTAGGAGGCCGTGGAATTCCGCGCAGATGCGATGCTATCCTTACCTAATTTGTCACACAACTGTTTCTTGAGCTCTGATTGGTGGGAGAAACTGTTTCATAATGAAAAACAATGTTATAATGACCCTCATTATGATACAGTTTACTGACATATAATATTTACATTTCGGCAATCGTCGAACATAAACCCATTTTACATGTATTTCTATAACTCAAATTTTCGATAACCCAAAGTAATTTTCATTTCCGAAAGTACTTCGATATATCGAAGTTCGACTGTATTTCTATCGTATCAAAAACTGCCCAGAGAGTGAACGCTTGAGTTTAGGAGGCCTGCCAGAAGTGGATCGTGCCTGGCAGGTGGTCCTACTGGCCACTGCAGGTGCTTGTAATGCAATGAGAAAGGTCGGCAACCTCTGTTCCGCTCCAGAGACTTCAATGCACCATGTGAAGTGCAGCACACCGGAAGGGCGCCGCTAGCACGCCCACCAGAACTTCCTAACGTCTTTTCTTCGTCCACAGCAAGTTTAAAAGTGGGCCGAGCAATGTGGGCGGATATATGACTCACTCCACTACCAATATCGAGCTCACTCACCCTAACCCACTTGTCCCAAGTAGCGGCATTTCTTCCATAAATATAATGTTCCTTTCGATTTCATCTTGTCTTTGTTCTTCTTGTTTCCTTTTCTTGTCCCCCCCCCCCCCCGCCCTTCCCCTCACCCCAGGCAGGGGCGTTATTTTTCGGGAGGCTGACTATCCTGGAAAATTGTGAGTATTCTCAGGGGATTGTCGCCGGAAAATTCCCAGAAATATCAACCAATATCTTAGAGCATATAACTTTGTGTAATTATTTTAGATACGATACAAAGTTTAGATAGCCTACAATTATTACTGGCAATACAAAACAAGTTGTAAAATACAACACAACACACAAATAAAATGTTATACTTAATGAATTTTCTATTATGATCTATGGAGTATGAATGGCAAATATCTAAATATTTGTCAATTTACTAAGCAGAAAGGTAAACAGTTTTATATTTTTTATTTTATTTTTGTATATAAGTTGATAATGTATTTCTCAAAAGTACCGTGCTGTGGAATTCACAGTTTTGCCTCACAAGACTGTGTACACTGTTTCAGCCCTCAGACTAGAATTAAAATTTCTTGGCAGAGCCGGGAATCGAATTCGCACCTACAGGGCGGCAGCCGAGAATGCTAGACACTACACCACGAGTTAGTATAATTTCAATCTTAATGTTGTTTATAACTTAGCCAATAAGTTAAGATTAGGGTACGGCCAAATTTACAATATTATTTTATGCTCTTACCAAAGCAACACTTTCTTAATTTTTATTGGCTTTTTCGGGGAGGGGGGGGGTGGAGCCCCCTCATCACCCCCTTATATACGCCCCTGCCCCTGGTGGCACACGACTAGTGGAACATGGGTTGGTGACCATGGGACCCCAGCTGAGTCCGGCATTGCTTCACTTACTTGTGTCGGGTTTCTCACTGTCACCTTTTCTTTCGTCCTCCCTTGTCCAACTCTTGTTCTCTTTTCTTTCGTCCTCCCTTGTCCAACTCTTGTTCTCTTCCGACCCCGACGGTATTAAGGTATCTGAGGTCTAGAGAGTCTTTCACATTCCCGCCTTAATTGGCCCTTGTCTCATCTTTCCTGATCCATCTTTCTTCGAGGGGTCAGAACTCCTGTTTTCTTTTCATTATATTTCCTTTTCTCTTTAAGATTCCCGCACTGTTTTCGTTAATTGGCTCCCCATGTATCTAAATTCCATTTAGCAATTTTGTTTTGCTTCCTCACGCCATTTTGTAGGTATTTTCAATCTACGTTGCATTTTGTAAGTTTTTTCTATCTAAATTGAATTTTGCGAATGTTTTCAACCTCAATTGCATTTTGTAACGATTGACAATTTAAATTGCGTTTTAGTAAGTCTTTCAATATAGGGGATGGGACTTTTGTGAGTGTTTTGAATTTCAATTGCATTTTATAAGTGTGTTCAACCTAAACCGCGTTTTGCAAGTCTACTCAATCTAAATTGCATTTTGTATTGTGGGCACTTTGTGGGTATTTCGAATTTAAATTACATTTTGTAAATATTTTAAATCAATTGCATTTTGCAAGTATTTTCAATCGAAATGAGTAGTTTGTATCACCGTATATTTTGTAAGCATTTTCAATTTCAATTGCATTTTGTAAGAATTTTGAATTTTAATTGCACTTTGTGAGTATTTTGGATCTGAAATGGACAATTTTTAATATGATTTGCATTGTGTATTTTCAATTTCAATTGCATTTTGTACATATTTTGAACCTCGGTTGCATTTTGTACGTATTTTCAATCTCATTTGCATTTTGTAAGTACTTGAATTTCAATTGCATTTTGTAAGTATTTCGACTCTACGTTGCATTTTGTAGGTATTTTGAACCTAACCTACATTTTATGCGTATTTTTCAATCTATTCCTTTTGTGAGTATTTTCGTTCTAAATTCCCTTTTGTAAGTATTACCGCTCTCCATTTTGTGAGTAGTTTCAATCTGAGTTCCTTTTTGTACGTATTTTCCGTGTCACTTAATTTTCGATCTGGTTTCCGTTTCATTGTTATTTTCACTCTTTCCCAGACCGTTAGGGGCCGATAACCTAGTTATTAGGCCCCTTAAAGCAACAATTATCATAATCTCATCTTTCCTGATCCCTCATTCTCCTAGAAGTCAGACCTCTTGTTTCTCTTTTCCTGATAGCTCCTGCCTTCTGCTGTAGGCTCTAAATGAGGCAGGGTGTGTGTAGCCCCATCACTTCTGGTGCACCCTGGATAGTGCTACACCCTCAAGGGCTCACGACTGGTGAGCTCGAGTTTTGGTGAGTCCGAGGGATTCCTGAGCTGGGTCAAGTTTCCTCCCTGTTTCCATTGCCTTTGGGGCGGACTCTCTCCTCCTTTCCTTTCCTCTCTGCCTTTCTTGGCTCTCCTTCCTTCCAAGTCCCTCAATTCTCATTTTTTGAGGGTTGAGGGCATTTCCTTTTCTCCTGGCTTGAATTTACAGCCTTCTCCTTTTCGTTTCCCATTTACTCTTGAAGTTTGTAAGTCAGTAATTAATTTTCGTTGTAGGTTTTATTTGATCATCTTTAATTTTCACTATCACCCAAGCCATTAGGGAACGATAACCCAGATGTTAGGCCCCTCAAAACAACAATTACCATCATCATTCAAGGATCTTGGACATCGTAGTCATTCATCCCCGTGTACTTGGGTGTATGGTTAACAACCGGCGACTCAAACGTAAGGCAGTAGCACGCGCTGACAACAACCATTGTTCACTACTGACCAATAGCTGACGGTTGTTGACCAATAGAATGCTTCCTCTATCACTCCACGTGGACTCCAAAGTCACGCCCTGGCGGCCAGCTCGCGTGCCACGCAGGTATCATGTGTCCAGTGTTGCACATCTGCACGTAGTTCTGTCCAGTCTCGCTGCTTGCTCTCAGTGGCCACGGTGGAAAGTTGACAACGCTGTGCCTCACGCTGGGAAAGGCTTGGCTCCAGGCAGCCATGGAATGTTAACATATCCTCCCAGCTAGATTTCAAAGGTGAGCCACACTTTAACCAGGAAAGTGAGGGAACTATACCCTGTGTTATTGTGGTGTCTGTAGGGAGTGTGTAAATTTATAATTGAGGTGAAAATTGGGATGGAAACGGCAGTGGCCTTAATTTAGGTACCATCCCGGCATTTGTCTGGAGTAGACGCAGAAAACCACTTCTAGGATGCCTGAGGTGGGAATCAAACACGTCTCTTCTCAAATTTGTCTTACGAGGCTGAGTGTACCTCGTTCCAGCCCTCAGACCAGAATTGAATTTCTTGGCGGAAACGGGAATCAAACACTTGTTCTCCGAGGTGACTACCAAGAATGCTAGCCGCTACACTATAAGGTGTCCGCCTCGTAGCGTAGTGGCTTGCATTCTTGGCAGTCACCTCGGAGGCCCGTGTTCAATTCCTGTCTCCGCCAACAAATGTAATTCTGGTCTGAGGGCTGGAAAGGGGTACACTCAGCTTCTTGAGGCAAAACTGAGAAGATGTTTATTCGATCCCTACCTTGGCCATCCTGAAGTGGTTTTCCGTGGTTATCCATTTCTACTCCAGGCAAACGCTGGGATGGTTCCTAGCTTAAGGCAACGGCCGCTACCTACCCAAATTTTATCTCGATTACAAATATACACCCTATTACGGACATCGCGCCAGCCCCGTGGTGTTGGGGTAGCGTGCCTGCCTCTCTCCCGGAGGCCTCGGGTTCGATTCCCGGCTCCGTCAGGGATTTTAAAAACTGACTTAAGGGCTGGAACGGGGTGCAGTCAGCCTCGTGAGGACAATTGAGTAGCTGTCTGACAGTGAGGCAGCACCCCCGATTACGAAAATCAAGATTAACGGCCGACGGGACCCGATGCGCTGATCACGCGTCACCCCAATATCTGCAGGCAAATGGCTGGGCAGCGTTCGCTTTGTAGGCCTAGGCCCTTCATGGTCTGTAGTGCCAGGGGTTATTATTACAGACATCACATTAACAATAGGTTATCACACAAATCCTACACACACCCAAGTACACGGGGCTACATAACTACCATATTGAAAATACCCTAAAATATCAACAACCACCATTCGCTTATAAACGGCCAGGAACAAGCATTTCGCATGAGTGGGCTGTACCAATCAGATCGATGAACGGCAACCAATTGACAAACCATTATTTTTCTTTACACAATATGGCCTTCTCTCACATAAGTGAACGTGAATATTTCTTAACTACTAGGTAACCCAAAGAACTACTTTCTTTATGCCCGTAAATAATTGACACCCTTTCTTAGCTATCTCAAATTAAGGGTATAGATAGGGAATATACATTGCTGTACTCATTAAACGTGAGTATGAGATTAGTTCTTGCGCGGTGCTTGTTAGCCATGCACGAATCAAGTCTTAATACACTGCAAGCAGTTACTCCATGCACGACCAATTCTTCATCACGCGCCTCATCTCCAAGCGTTAACTTATCAAGCGCTAAGAGGCACTGCCATCACGTTTTTGATACTCTAAGTCATTCCTCTTACGATGAAGTTGATTGAATACGCTCGTGCAACCAAATATTTAATGATCCTGCAGCAAATTTATGGCTAGAGATGGTATACAGTGCTAATCAATAATAATAATAATAATAAGTGTATGCCAAGATTAGGCATTATTGTTCAGTTATTCGTCCAGAAGCTCTGTACTCAGCAGAATGCCTTGCAATGAATAAGAAAGGTTTAGTTGAAAAGTTAGAAGCCAAAGAACGAAAAATCCTGAGAAAGATCCTAGGACCAGTCAGAGAAAAAGGAGAGTACAGGAGGCGACATAACAACGAACTCTACATACGTGTGGAAAGGATAACGGAGTTGATGCGAAAATGGAGAATTAGTTTCTATGGCCACATAACACGCATGAGCTCGCAGTGACTGACCAACCGCATATTTTCCTACTTTTTAGACAAGAAAACCAAGTGATCATGGTTTTCTGAGATCGAATAAGATCTTATAGAATTAGGACATTCAAGAACGTCTTCCTGTCCAGAAGAAACTTAGAGCACACCAGCGATTCCAAGAAAAGCCTGAGCTGAGAACAGGCAAGAAGTGGACGGCTGACAGAAAGGAGGCGCACAGGAAACGGATGAAGGACTATTGGGAAAAGATTAATGCTCAAAGACGGAAACAGATGAAGTAACGTGGTCCATAGCAGACTGAAACGAAGAAGAAGAAGAAGAAGAAGAAGAATTGTATGGGGATATTCTGCTTAGTGGGAAACTGCTGCAATCAGCCACCCAAGTATTGGCGGGAAAACCATACCTAAGTAGGTAAGGAGGAAATGCCTGCACAAATCCAAACCCTCACCATCTGGGGTACCCTGTCTCCAGGGGATAAATATGGAGGATGGGAAGGTGACCCAACAAACCACTCTACGTTGGGCTAATCACCCATGTGGAGGTAAAGTGATTTAGAGAACTACACGTAGCCTCGGATTGGACGGATACGACGATGACCGGAGTGGAAACGGAACGCGAGATTCGGAACATGGAATATTAAAACAAACGTTGGTAACATGGGAGAATAGGATTCAGAGATTGGGACAAATAAAAGGGGGGCAACTGTTGCTGAAATGAAGAGAATGTGCATAAATAGAGCGGAATGGCAGAAATTGCTCAAACGAGAAGAAGAAGAAGAAGAATTAGCATAATCTCAGAATCAACTATTTCAGGCTGACTAAAAAGAATTCAAAATTTCACTCTCTTTTTATGAAGCTAGGAAGTACTGGCTACATAAAGTTGAAATGGATCTTCAAGAAATGGGCATCTCAAGTGATATGGTACTGGACTGGTCAAAATTCAGGGAACTACAGGGAGGGTCTTCTCTATACAGAACGGAACCTCACAGGTGACGTGCTTCGGCCGGGTCACTGTGGTTAGCAGCAGCGTAGCACCCAACTAGTTCAACACAATACCTTTTAACGTATTTAATAATCATCATTACTTCCATGAATTTCAGAGTAGTTGCTGGAAATTCTGTCCTACATTTTCTAAACACACATTGCACCAACATAGGAAGTTTTGGTATAATCGCTGTAATTCATTCTGTATTTACAGATTGACTCATCAAAATATTATTTAACATGATAAATTCATAGACTTCCAAGTTACGCTGGTTATAAGAAATAAAGAAAGACTTGAGTACTCGGAATTAAACACTGAAGAGATTATGAGAAATAGCGAAGCCTATAGAAAATTAGTAAATAAACCCACATTTTAATGAAGCCCAATGAGATAAATAGTTAGAAATGACCAGAGGAACACACTGAATCAATGAGATGTTGGATGAACAGGAAAGTGAAAGTTATCAAGCCAATTGAACAAGTTCTAACGCGCCTTTTGAATGGATAGACGAGACCTGCCCTTAACTTTTAATTCCATCTTTTACACTTTTCCAAACCAATGCATCCTACCTTCTCTTACTTCTCTATCCCTTATTTTACTCTCTTCCAAATCATAGCCTCCTACCTTTTCTTACTTCTCTATTCCTTCTTTTACTATTTTCCACACCAATGCCTCCGGTTTGCTCTTACTTTTCAATTCCTTATCTTACTTTTATTCAAAGCAAAGCCTACTACCTGTTCTTACTTCTCTATTCCTTATTTTACTCTCTACGATATCTAAGCCTCCTACAATCCCTTACTTCTCAATTCCTTATATTACTCTGTTCCAAATCTAAGCCTTCTACAATCCCTTACTTCTCAATCCCTTATATTACTCTGTTCCATATCTAAGCCTCCTACAATCCCTTACTTCTCAATTCCTTATATTACTCTGTTCCAAATCAAAGCCTCCTACAATCCCTTACTTCTCAATTCCTTATATTACTCTGTTCCAAATCTGAGCCTCCTACATGCCCTTACTTCTCAATCCCTCATTTTACTCTGTTCCATATCTAAGCTTCCTACGTACCCTTACTTCTCAATTCCTTTTATTACTCTGTTCAAAATCAAAGCCTCCTAAAAAACCTTACTTCTCAATTCCTTTTATTACTGTTCCAAATCAAAGCCTCCTACAAACCCTTACTTCTCAATTCCTTATATTACTCTGTTCCAAATTAAATCCTTCTACATGCCCTTACATCTCAATCCCTTACTCTGTTCCAAATCAAAGCCTCCTACATGCCCTTACTTCTCAATCTTTCATATTACTCTGTTCTAAATCAAAATCTCTTACGTGCCCTTCCTTACTTTTCAATTCCGTATATTAGCCTGTTCCAAATCAAAGCTTCTCACATGTCATTACTTCTCAATTCCTCATATTACTCTTTCCTTTACCAAAACCTCCTGTTTAATAATATCTTAATGATATATTAATTTCTCTAATCATTTTATGTTTCTAATGTTTTCAAGATATCACAAAATACTCATCCCTTCCAGAATCATAAAGAAATTTATCATTTAAGACTTGTCGTTTTAACATAAGATTTCTCGTGTTTATTTCTACAAGACGTTTTAGTTCAACAGTGTTATTTAAGTTTTTGCTTTTAGTCTGTTAGGGGTATATAATGATGAAGAACCAATTTTAGTTCGAAACCTGTACAAATAATAATTAACTCAGTTGATTTTTTTTAGTTATTAACTTGGCGGAACGAATTGCTTTTAATATAGCCAATAAAATCATTCCGTAATAACTCCTCATTCTTTCCATGTGCAACGTGCGGGGACAAACGCAGAGTAAATCATCCTGAATTTTAAGGGTGAGTGGCTTTTATTTAATCGTTTATTTTGATTGTTTATACAGCGTCGCGCTTGTCAAATGCACATCGATGGATTTTCTGCTCGAGGGAACGTGTGCTCTATCAAAGCGTGGGAAGTGATGTCATGGGCTTGCTTTCCAACTACAAATGAAATGTGGTATATTTTATTATTTGACATTTTTTTCTTTTATTTGATATGCCATCAGGTCTCGTCAATTATAGCTGATGCCACTATGAGCACGATGGAGAGCTGTATCAAGTCCGTAAATTCAAATCTTGACGTTGACAGTGGCTATCCTGAATGTGAATTCTCCCCGGGTTTCTCCCCAATCCCTTCAGGAAAACTTCTATAAAATCCTGAGAACTTACCCCTTCAACGATATTAATAATTATTGCTAGAAACACTTCTACAGTTACCATAGTAACACAGGTACAGACAAACTGAACACACGACCAAGAACACGAGGCTGATGACCACGTTGGTTGGTTGATTGGTTCCTCAGTTTAGGGGCTGCGACAACGCGGTTATGTAGCCTCGTGTGCTTTGGGTGTGTATAGAATCTGTCTGATAACCGGTGTTAATTGTGATGGCTGTATTAGTGTGTGTTATCTGTTTTTAATTCAAGTAAGGACTGTAGACATTAAATTTTCAAGTAGTTCCTACTTTTACCGCCAAACGCCACCGTCAATGACTGCTAATTCAGAACTGGGTTACTATATGTCACCACAATCGGCTCCTGGCGACGAACGTTGGAACCTAAGAGCGTTGGTCAAATTTAACCTATAATTAGGTTCACACAAGTGTAATTGAATCGGTCATTGTTAGATGGCACTAAGTCATTTTTGTAAGAATTTAGATACCGTAATTGACAAACACTGTTTCTCTCACTTAATTGTAAAGCGTAGTTGCTGTTACGTGTAAGTATCATTGCCCGCATTAATACTGTTCTAGAGAGATCTATTTGAATGGATTTATCCTTTTAAAAAGGGAGAAAATAGAAAAATTAATGTGTGACTTAGTTCCCTTTAACAATGAATCAGATCTTTAAAAAGTAGTTGTTCATTTTTATGACAATATACAGATTTATAGACCCCAGTATAGCATATATTACTATATTTTTAATGCTAGCAATGCAGTAGTGGTGAAATAGAAGCAAAAAAGTCTGGGACTAAGTCAATGACTTAGTTCGCTTTAACACTGAACATTAAATTCAGCTAGTAGTGATACAGCATACTGAACGGGCAGACTTAGTTCTTTTTAACATAGCTAGATGCGTCGTCATTCATACTATACGTATCCATGGAAATCTCAATTTCGACAAAAATTGACAGTGCCTTCTAACAATGACCGATTCAATTAGTGGAAGTTTCTTTAACATGCCTTAAATCTATGACATGGGACCGCCAGCTTTACTTCCCCTCCGAAAAAAGGCATACTGAGCGATTTTTAACGCTCTTAAAAAATCCGACGACTTCGGCCGGGTTTGAACCCGAGATCTTGGGCATAGAAGCTCTTCATGCTACCAACTACGCCTCCAATGATGACCACGTTGCCAAATCCCCTAAAAGAAGCATCAACAGAACTGCATTACCAAGTAGCCAGTTTATTTGGAAGTGTCTGTCCACTTCCTGGTATAGACGGTAGCCTTCTTGGTTGTAACCCTGGTAGTCAAGGTTCGATTCGCGGTTCTGCTAGGTAAGTGAGTTCTGGTCTGAGGGCTGGAACAGGGGTAAACAACAGCCTTGTGAGGCAAAACTGAAAAATAGGTGTACTCAATTCCCACCTCAACAATCCTGGAAGTGGTTTTCCGTGCTTTCCCACTTCTGCTCCTGGAAAACGCCGGGATTGCTCCTAACTTAAGGCCAGGGCTGTTCCTTTCCCAATCCTCTTCTAAATTACAAATACACACACTACTACAAAAACCACAATAACACTGGTTATCAGACATATATATATACGGGGCTATGGCCACGGCCGTTCACTTCCCAATCCTTACCAAAATTACAAGTATACACACTATTGAATACACCACAACAACACTACTTATGAGACAAATGATATAAGACAGTGTGGTCTAGTTTTGTAATTTCTGGGGTGGAATGTCGCCCCCAATTTAATATGATGGACCTCCGAATGACCTAAGACAGTGTGCCCTTGTTTTATGATTTTAAGGGTGGGATGTGATCCCCTATTTAAGTCTGACGATCTTTCTGATATACACCCAAGCACACGGGGCTAAATGCCCACGATACCCAAACCCCTGAAGTGAATCAACAACAATAACAACGAAGGTACATGCCCTTATCTTCCTCTCCTTCCATTGTCTACTTTACAGGTTCCATAAATAGCAAGCAGACAAACAAGCGAAAAAGTACAGTACACAGTTTTCGATCTATCACCGCCTTTCATGTATCATCTTTGGTCCAGAATACAGAAGAATCGGACACTTCCAATCCATGATGACGTTCAACAGTTGGGCCCTTCTATAGTGCGTCGCTACCTTAAAAGACAGTGTGGAATTAAATGTAGTAGTTGCCTCACACTCGCACTCCTATGTCCTGCAATTAGCTTCGTCATCTTCCACCCCGGCGATGTTGCCATTTCCCAATAATTGAAAGTGACAAATCTAAGAAACTGTTTGCGTGGTCTTATAGAGAATTTTCCGCTCTTTATGATGATGTAAAAATAAAAGCCATAAATAATTAACACATGACCCAATTTTCACAATTACGATATTTCAGCGCGAATCTATATTTTTGCAGATATACAACTTATCACGCCACAAATCAAGAATTTATTTTTAGATTGCCTGATGTTGGTAGAAGATACTCTATTTCTCAGGGCAGTAATTATTTTCATAGTAAGAAAGTTATGATTTCTTTTCTTAAATGTTACTTGAAAAATCTGAGATGGTATCACAGGAAAGTCACGTAGCGACAAACTTTTTTGCTATTGATTTTACGTTGGTGACTAAGTGAGAAGAAATGTTCATTAATATGTGAAAAAGTTTTTAAAACAAACCCGAGCTCGATATCAGATAGCATTCATAAGTTATCGCACTTATTCCTCCCGCCCAGCGCTGACGCTGCGTAAGTTTGTTTACCCAGGCGCCAGTATCTCCCCGACTGATGGTGTGAAGTTAGAAATGATGTGGTCCTTGAGTTCTTTATAAATTGTCCGCCTCGTTGCGTACCGTAGTGGCTAGAATTCCTGGCTGTCACCGTGGAGGCCCAGGTTTGAATCCCGGCTCCGACAAGAAATTTAATTCTGGTCTGAGGGCTGGAACGGGGTGTACTCAACTTCATGAGACAAAACTGAGAAGAGGCGGGTTCGATTCCTACCTCAGCCACCCTCTAAGTGGTTTCCGTGGTTTGCCTTTGTTCATCCCGGGAATAACATATTATAATATTCATGAATAATTGAAAAATATAAATTGTTATAATGTGTGCATTAAACTCGCGCTCTGAGGTTCGGCGTATCATATCTAAATATTGTAGCGTTGTTCGCTGCAAGGTATGAGCTACAGTTATGTACAACAAACAAATATTTTGGAAATTTCCGAGTTTTGCGTAAAAGCACGCCTGTATACGAGTTATATTATATCATCTGCCCGCCCTCGCAGAACTTTGTATATGCAGCAGATCTGGCAACAGCGCGCCCCATTTAATGCGTACTGTCTTTTAAGGTAGAGACGCACTATAGACTGAAATCCCGCAAACCTGCATGGAAAACAGCCTTAGAACTAACAAACGGCAATTTCAAAGCCAAGAATCACTGGTCAACAGTGATATTGGCGCCGGGGCTTTTTAAGCTGATTTTATATGAATTTGATGCCCTGAATTCAAATATGCCATTAGTTTTTGCCTAGCATCTCTAGCTCCTGAGATATTATAATTTTGTGAAATATACATTACACTGCCTCCGTGGCTTAGGCTTATTATTATCTGTCCTTCATTTAATCATTGCCCCAGAGGAGTGCGTCAGGCCTCGGCAGCCGGCACAGTCCATATCCTCGCCGCTAGATGGGGGCTTCATTCATTCCATTCCTGACCCGGTCTGAGACTGGAAGCAGGCTGTGGATTTTCATTTTCACATTACACTATTGTATGGTAAAAAAACTAAACCCGGAATGTTCATTATTATATTAGACTCTATACAAATATTATTATATACAGACATAGAGGAAGAAGTGATGAATGAAACCAACCAGTCACTGAACACTTCGGAAGCTTCTTTTTTATGACATTCCTGAATGTATTTTGGAACAGTCCCTTTTAACTCCAGCTCAGTAATCTGCCATCATGTGCATGTCCTATCTTCCTTGGTGGTGATCCTCCACAGTTTTAATATCCTGGTGAAATCGTCCACCTTGTTCCTGACTGTTGTCTGCTAAATTTTCAGGAAAACGGTTAAGTGGCTGTGTAAATAGTGCACCTTAATACTCATTTTGCACCCAAGGGATTTGAAACAGTTCAGTATCTCGTTTACCAGTTCAACATAGTTTTCAGCTTAGCGTTTGCCTAGAAAATGTTTTACAACTGACACAAATGAAGTCCAGGCTTTTAGCTCAGATTCATTCATCGAATTTACGAAGTCAGGATCCTTAATGAGTTGTCTTATTTGTGGGCCATCAAATATCCCTGCTTCAAGTTTTTCCACACTCAAGTGAGGCATTTTATTTCCTATAAATGCAAAGCATCATCCGTTATTATCAAGAGCCTTCACAAACTGCTTCATACGGTTCAGCTTGATATGTAGTGGAGGAAAGATGATTTTCTCTCGTTCAATTAAGGGGTCGTTAATAACATTTTTTCCCCAACATCCATGTTGTATATTCTTCTTCTTCTTCTTCTTCTTCTTCTGCGCGAATGGGTCTCCTAGGACCACGGGGAATCAACACTTATTGGCCTTGATGGATATTATGATTGAGAATTGCACAAAATGGAGTTAGAACTGCACATTTCGTGTAAAATTACACATAAAAACAACACAGATCTTAAAAAAGAGGTATAGAGGAAAACTGATTTCTAAACAAGTAGTTCCGTGAAGAACTATACAGCCTATTTTCATATATCCTACTTATGTTAATTACCTCTATCAACATACAAAATTTCAGTTTGATTGCTGTAATAGATTCGTAGATATTGAGAACCGACTAAATATTTCGGATGGTCGCCATGTTGGATTTTATATATGTAGGTCCAAGAGTTACGTACTGTTACATGAAGATTATTGTGTACGTGTAGCATTCAAACTTCAATCGCATGATTAGGACACACGAAGTAACAAGGAGATTTTAAAATTTCGCACAGCTGCCATCTTGTGGTTATGGAAACAATTGAAATGAATTAGATGCCAGTGGATTAACATTTGTATAAGGATTTACTGTACCAAGTTTCACTGCACTCGGATGGTTAATTTGCGAGAAACGTCCATGTGAATATTTATACTTCGCGTCGCCGCCATGTTGGATTTGTGATCACCAGGTTATTGAAAGTCTTACAGGTGAACTTAAGTCTATAGATCCTATGAACATTAAAAAAATCAGTTTGATTGCTATAATAGATTCGTAGATATTCTGAGCCGTCTAAATATTTCGGATGGTCACCATGTTGGATTGTTAAATGTATAGGCCATAGGGACACGTACCATTAAAGGAAAATTATTGCGTAGGTCCATTATTCAAACTTTCACTTCGATCGCATGATTACGACACAAGAAATAAAAACTTAATTTTAAAATTCGCACAGCCGCCATCTTGAGGTTATGTAAACAATTGAGCGAAGTTAGATGTCGGTGCATTACAATGTGTATAAACATATACTGTACCATGTTTTATTGCGTTTGGTTGGTTAAATCGCGAGAAATGTCTATTTAAAAGTCGCATATTCGCGTGGCCGCCATGTTGGTTTTGTAGTTACCAGTTTTTCAAAAGTCACATAGGTGAACTTCTAGTAGTTTCTTTTATCACCGTAAAAAATCCAGGATGATATCGGGAATAGTTTCGGAGATATTGAGTGCTAGTGAAACATTTCGCATGGCCGCCATGTTGGATTGGTGAGACTTAACAAAATTTGATGGGCACGGTCGGGGTCGTCCGGAATAGTGCTATGAATTTACCGGGTTTCATTGAAATCGCTCTAGCCGTTTAGAATTTATTAGGGGACACACACACACACACACACGCGCGCGCGCGCGCGCGCGCGCGCGCACACACACACGGACAAAAGGTGATCTCACAAACCTATTTTTTCAAAATTGAAAATAGGCTAAACAAGTAGTTCCGTGAAGAACTATACAGCCTATTTTCATATATCCTACTGATGTTAACTGCCTCTATCAACATACAAAATTTCAGTTTGATCACTGTAATAGATCCGTAGATATTGAAATCCGTCTAATATTACGGATGGTCGCCGTGTTGGATGTTATATATGTAGGTCTTAGAGTTATGTACTCTTACATGAAGATTATTTTGTACGTGTAGTATTCAAACTTCAATCGCATGATTAGGACACAAGAAGTAGTTCCCTTTATCACCGTACAAAATTCCAGGGTGATATCAGGAATAGTTTCGGAGATATTGAATGCTGGTGAAATATTTCGCACAGCTGCCATGTTGGATTGGTGAGACGGAACAAAATTTGAAGGGTACGGTCGAGGTCGTCCGAAATAGTGCTAAGAACTTACCGAGTTTCATTGAAATCGCTCGTGCCGTTTAGATTTTATTAGGGGACACACACACACACACCTCACACACACACACACACACGCACACAAGGTGATCTCATAAGCCTATTTTTTCAAAATTTAAAATAGGCTAAAAATAGAGCTGTTAGAGGAAAATTGATTTCATATTTTGATTCAGCGACCCATTTATACCTAAAATCAGTTACAAAATCCCCGGCACCAAAACAAAAGTTCTTGTTTTGTAGGCCTGTGTAATAGCTGGCCGACTGAGTGGATGGTTGGTTGGTTCCTTAGTTTAGGGGCTGCGACAACGCGGTCATTTAGCCCCGTGTACTTTGGGTGTGTGTAGAATCTGTCTGATAACCGGTGTTAATTGTGATGACTGTATTAGTGTGTGTTATCTGTTTTTTAATTTAAGTACAGACTGCAACTTAGAATTTTTCAAAAAGTTCCTACTTTTGCCGCCAAGCGTCACCGTCAACGACTACTAGGCCAAGTTGAGATCTTAGCTACTAGACGCCACCGCAGTCGGCTCATGCCAACGAACGTAGAAACCTAAGAGCGTTGTTTACATCCTTAACCTATCCAATTAAATTCACACAGGTGAAATTAGTGGAAGGTTCTTTAACATGCCATAAATCTATGACATGGGACCGCCGGCTTTACTTCCCCTCCGAAGGAAGGCATACTGATGGATTTTAACGCTCTTAAAAAGCCAACGGTTTCGGCCGGGTGCACAAGAGCTCCTCTTCGATGCATCGTACAAGATGGGAACCCAACTACAAAACTCGCTGGTTTCAACTTGCCGAGACTTACCTGGAGTGGACTCAATCATATTAGATGTGGTGTGGGAAGAAGTGCTTCTGTACTACTGTACATACTTGAGGTTGGAAAGATTCGCCATACTGTGACTGTGAAGTCATTCCGCAGACATTGGAACACATAGTGTTTGATTGTCCCTGCCGAGCGTTTCCGGAGAGTCTGGAGGATTTAAATTGTGCTACTCCAGAAGCAGTGAATTGCTTACATAGACTGGATGTTGACCCATGATATTTACAACTTCAATAGTTATATGTCTTGTTGTCATATTGTTCGGATATTTGTGACACTGTATTCATGTCTATGTTTACTGTATTGTGTTAGCATCAAACTATAAATAAATAAGAAACACCGGAAGATTGTAGGAAGATATCCTGCCCATAAGAGAACCAACACCAATGGGGAACGATTAATCAGTGTCTGCAGCAAGTATGGATTACGTTTGATGTCTACAGCTTTCAAACACCTTCCCAGGAAGGCTATGACATGGCGATGCCCAAATAGCATGTTGGGTGAATTCCAAATCGACCACGTAGCAATAGACAAGCTGCACCATAGGGATATTATGAATGTCAAGGTACTACGAGGAGCCAACATTGACTCTGATCACTACCTGTCTATGATTAAGACGAACCTGAAACCACTAATAAAGACCACTGGTATGCTAGCAAAGAACTCGAAGATCCCTAGGTTTGATATCACCAAACTTAAAGAAGACAGCACTGGTTACCAAGAGAGGCTGATTCATAATACCAACAGGATTAACACACCTACAAAATGGGATCCGCTTAGGGATGCCATAACAGTAGCGGCTCAGGAAACAATCCCCAATAGACCTAAAGGGAACAAGCATCCGTGATGGTCCAGCGAATGTGATAAAGCTATAGAAGCCAGGCGACTAGCGTGGATCAAATGGAATGTACATAAGATCGAAGCTAATTTACAATCCTTTATTGCACAAAGGAAAACTACGTCGAGAATCAAAAGTGGGGCCAAGAGGAAGCACAACCAGGAACTGATTAAGCAGGCAGAGGAGGATTTTGTAAGGAACAACTCTAGAAATCTATACTGTGCCCAATGGGACACGGCAGACTGGTATCGAACTCGGGTCTTATCAGATAAGACCAGGCCCATGATTCTGCCTAGAGTCGAACCATTGATCTCTGAGGGGGAACAGCTACAGGGAACCCGAAGAGCAATGAGTTATATAATGACATATAATATAGCATGATTTCACGGCTAGAATGTGAATATCATAGCTGTTTAAGGGAATAATTGTAAGAAAATGAAAGCATATGTACATTTTAGAAGCATAGTGGGACACTGAAGAATCTCGATATTTCGAAATGTAATTAAGATATGATTGTTGTGATGATGCCAACTGAATTAAATGATGTGTTTCAACACACATACCTTGTTGGATCATTATGATCGGATAATATTTGGCCCAGTTATTCTCTGAGGAGGAACGCTGAACCAAATAAATGTAGGCATCTTTTTAAAGTGCATTTTTGCCCAGTTCACACTAATTTATGCAGACGGGTAGGTGATTTCAATAACATGACACGTTTGTAACGATAATAATTTCGACCAGACCCAGAAAATCGTTGTATGGTGAAACTGTAAACATTTCTATCCATGTGTATTTTGGAAGGGAAAACGTACCACTTTAGCGTTTCATATTGATGGGAAAAAGGAAGACGATTCACACGACACAACATTTGTTAATTAAGGCATAAGATAATGAATTTATGTTAATGAAAGTAAATGTCCGTGAAAAACGGATTAATGTTTAATTATTACAGAATTTATGTCATTTAAAAGTGATATTGTGACTTTTGTGTTGTGATACTCCAGTTTGTTAAATTGTGCAACATGAAGAACACTATGGACACTCGTAGATGTCTGAAAGTATCAATGACAGGATGCTAGAAATATATTTGAGTGCAGTGAAGCACTAATTAAGAAGAGACTCACAAATAACCTTGATTTTAATTGTGGGAAGTAAATGTAAATCATCCTTTGTTTGTATTTTGTTGTATAGCCATGACTTTATATCAGTAAATGTTTTATTTAGGAAAATGTTGTTCCTTTCATGTAGAGTAGTTACCTGACAGACTCAAATCCTGAGCATGTGGTCGTATGTTGGGGAGGAACGTCCCATACCTCGAAAGACCATGAGTTAGCTGGGATACGAACACATGTTCCATATGATGACAATTGGGTACAATACAAAAGCCTCAAGCAACAAACAACCCAATTCGCGTCCCCTACCTTACACCTCCAGAGACCTGATGGATCCCTGTGTCTTAATGACAGCGATTGTACCAAGACCCTAGCTAACTACTTCAAAGGACTCTTAAATGCAGAAGAACCTATTGAGCGTCTCCAAGTTACAGAACCAGCTAACTCTAATACTGAGTATATCGCTCCTCCAACCTATGAAGAAGTCAGAGGTATAATTAAACTACTCAAGAATAATAAAGCTTCTGGGGAAGACGGGATAGTAGCAGAAATGCTAAAACATGCCGGAGAACACACCTTCAGGAGCATACATAAAGAAATTCTGGACATATGGACTAGTGAGAGGCTCCCAGATGATTGGATGTCAGCCATTATCCATCCAATCCACAAGAAGGGAAGCAAAACAGATCCCAGTAACTACAGAGGAATATCACTCATTGCTGTTACCTATAAGATATTTTCCAAGATTCTGGAACGCCATGTACAGGTCTGACGTTTGTTTTTGGCCGGTGGCCGTGAAATCCACGCATCCACTGTGCTAACCGTGCAACCTCCTTCCTTCTTTACTTCGTTCCTTCCGATCGTGCGTGCGTGCATGCAGTTGCTACTGCACATGCTCACAATAAGAAGGCTTCCTGGCTGGTCGGAGACCTCTACACAACAAGCAAGCACCGGCCAAAAACAAACGTCAGACCTGTAACGAGACAGCTGGATAAAGAGTTAGGAGAATATCAAGCAGGGTTCAGAGCATCGAGGTCCTGTACCGAGCAGATACACAATCTGAAGACCATCCTTCAATACAGCAAGTCAAGAGCCAGACAATGGGTAGCTATATGTGTCGACTTCCAGAAAGCATACGACTCAGTGGACAGCATTACTCTTTTTAACACCTTGAGAGAACTAGGACTCAACAACAAGATCAATAGGCTGGTGCAAGCCACCCTGCACAACACCACAGCCAGAGTAAAGTTTAGAGGACAGCTCTCGGAGAGTTTCACCATTAAAACAGGGGTGAGACAAGGAGACGGCATCTCATGCATATTATTTAATTGTGTTCAGGAAAAGATCATTAGAGAGTGGACGAGAATCCTACCAGAGAATACTGGATTACGGATGGGGATTAAAGCTGACAACCTAAGGATTCCATGCCTAGCCTTTGCTGACGATCTGACTTTATTGGCAAATGACATACAGGAGGCTACTACTCAGCTCCAAACACTGCACTCAATGGCGGCTAAAACGGGTCTTTTGATTAACATAGGAAAGACCGAGTTTGTTACTAACATCAAGGATGCCCCTAGAATGATGAGAGTCAGTGATAACATCAACATCAAGAGAGTCAAAAGTGTAAAATACCTTGGGGAATGGTTTTCAGAGGACCTCAGCGAAACAGTGGCTCTTGAACACAGGAGACTCAAACTAGATAAGGCTTACCATGCCTGTAGAAAACTATATGCTTCAAAAAATTTGTCGATGAATGTCAAACTAAGACACTACAATGCAGTAGTCAGACCTTCAGTCTTCTATGCAGCAGAGTGCCTATGTCTAATTAAGAAGACCCCATTAAGAGCCCTCGAGGTACAAGAAAGAAAGAAAGTTCCTGAGACGGATAGTAGGACCAAGAATTCTACCAGATGGAAGCCGATGGTATCAACCAAATCGTGAGCTATATAAACACCGAGAAAATCTCATAGATGCCATCAGAAGAAGGCGACTAGCTTTTTACGGACATCTATTCAGAATGGACTCAAACAGGTTATCCCATAGGATCTTCAAGGCTGCTAACAAGGGCAAAGCTACTGGATTCTTGTGGAAGAAGCAAGTGGAGAAGGATCTTTCGGAACTCCATATAAATGAAAATGACATAGCCGACCGGAGTAACTATCATACAGCTCTTAAAATTAAATCCTTCGTAACATCCCTCACAGAAGTTACCCACAGACCAAAAGACGAGACTAGGAAATGGTCTGAGGAACGTAAGATTCAATTTAGCCGGAAAATGAAGGACTACTGGGCCATCAGGAAAGCTCGAGGTACCAACATGAAAGCTGCTGCCAAACCCACCACTAAAAACACCAATCGTGGCAAGCCTGACGATGACATCAAGAAACAGCTAAAACACAAGCACCGTGGTCCATAGATGGCCCTAACGAAATTTAAAAAATAAATAAATAAATGTATCATTAATGTTCTTGACCTTGTTAATTCATTTTAGAAGTTGGATAATAATAATAATAATAATAATAATAATAATATCATATGGCCTCGGGTGGCGGGTGCAAGCTTGTTTTTTGACACCCAGAGGGTAGCTTGCGAGTCGAATTTGTTGTTCCTTGAAGCACTATGAAAGTCAAGGAGGTTAGATATCTGAACTCCTTGATCACTATAGCGCTTTCTAGTAGAGAAATGAGGAACTTTGTGTTGGCGGGAACTCCCGAGATTAATTTTGCCATTATGAACACGGTCTACTGAATACAAATGTTTTTTTTTTTACATGCCAACATCGTATGACATGCGTGTCGCATTTTAGCCGCCTTTCAAAAATCACTTACGACGGCCGGGAGCGAACCTGCAAGCTTAGGGTTAGTTGACCGACAAGTTAACCACTCACCCACCGTGGCATGCTTAGAAGTTGGATCATCTTGGTCATCAGACCCGTACACTTGGATGTGCTTTGAACTCGTCGATTGCTAGTATTTCTGTGATGGATGTAATAGTGTGTGAAGCTAAAGAAAATGGAATCGTCCTTGCCTCAATCTGCGCTGGATTCAAATCACCAAACTCCAGACTTGCTACAGCTCCCCCATGGCAATTATGGTGCATGAACCATTGAATAGTTAGCAGCACAATTTTACAGGACAATACCTACCTGATAGCTATGTAGCTGGACAAATTAGTATTGAAATGAAACGAGATTTTTGGGACTGACGACTATCCAATCATTTTATGAGTGAACTCGCATCAGTTTCTGTATTATTCAAGAATTACCCATCATCAATATCTGTAATCAAAAATATTCTCCACACCAGAATACGAAAAGTCGGGTTATCATTATTAATGTACACATGGTAATAAGTGATTTATTTACGTATTTATTTTTTATTTAGTTAGTTATGTTATGGTAGTAATTTATTAATGTGATCTCTATCTCTCTATATATAAACATGAAAGTTTGTCTGTTTTTTCTGAATTTCCACGGAAATTTGCGTTATTTGCGCGTTTTAGACTGTTTTATGACGGATGCGCGCAAAAATAATGTTTTTGTCTGTGTCTGTCTGTCTCTCTGTCTGTACGTCTGTATGTCTGTTTGTTTGTCTGTGGACAACTTCGTGTCCTTATAACTCGAGAACGGCTGGGTGGATCAACGTAAAATTTGCTACAGATATCCATGAGAGGCTCGACACTAATCATTGATGTAACTCTTCTCCATACCTCTCATAAAAGGGGGCCTACCCCCTTAAAATACATGCTGAAATAGGCGTAGAAGGGCGAGAGAAAACTCATTTTTAGCCCTTAATGTGAGAAACGAAACTTGGGGGCCCTAACCATATTTTAAGGCCCTAAAACCAACAGTTTTTGAGATATTCCCAGAAAACTAATTTCACTTAATACATTAATGAAAGAATGCAACCCGGTAACCATGGCAACAAAATCTCGTAGGTCCATCTATTTCTGTTAGACGCAATGCAATTCCATTTATTACATTACTGTGAAGGTTTGCAAATGGCTATAAGGTTATAACGGATCCAAATTAAGCTGAAATATTCATCAATACATATAATGCACTTAAGGGGTCAAGGGGTACTCTAGAAATTTTTTACGCGATTTATACGCGCGGGTATGGTACGGATGGTCTATCATATCCCTATCCCTATATTGTTATATTATTATTATTATTATTATTATTATTATTAGCCTACTTTCGATTTTTGCAAAAAATGAAAGTAGACTTATGAGATCACTACAGGGCGAAAAAGTGTGTCTGTCTGTGTGTATGTGTGTGTGTGAGTCTGTGTGTGTGTGTGAGTGTGTGTACTCTGAATGTCTGTCTCCCCCCCCCTATCAATTCGAACACGGTGAGCGCAAATTGAACGAAATTTGGTACAAAGGTAGCACTAGCAAAGGACACCTCAGTGTCATGTTTTATATCGCCGCCATCTTGACGGAAACGTAATGGCGGCCACACAAATGTTCAAAGCTTAAATCAAATTACGACTAACCTAATCATCCGATCTCTACCAAATTCTGCAACAACATACCTTTATGGGGGCAACATCCTTTGACCAAACTAATAGGTCATCAGCCTAATAGTTTGCGGATGGCGGCCATCTTTGTGTGAAAATCGATTGCCCCTATTAATTCGAACACGGTGAAACCGAATGGAACGAAATTTGGTACAGAGGTAGTATTAGTAAAGGGCACCCCAGTGTCATGTTTTATATTGCCGCCATCTTGACGGAAAAGTAATGGCGGCCACACAAATGTTCAAAGCTTAAATCAAATTACGACTAACCTAATCATCCGATCTCTACCAAATTTTGCAACAACATACCTTTATGGAGGGAGCATCCTTTGACAAATCTAATAGGTCATTAGCCTAATAGTTTGCGGATGGCGGCCATCTTTGTGTCAAAATCGATTCCCCCTAATAATTCGAACACGGTGAAACCTAATGGAATGAAATTTGGTACAGAGGTAGCACTAGCAAAGGGCACCCCAGTGTCATGTTTTATATCGCCGCCATCTCGACGGAAACGTAATGGCGGCCACCCAAATGATCAAAGCTTCAATCAAATTACGACTAACCTAATCATCCGATCTCTACCAAATTTTGCACCAACATAACTTTATGAAGGGAGCATCCTTTGACAAATCTAATAGGTCATTAGCCTAATAGTTTGCGGATAGCGGCCATCTTTGTGTCAAAATCGATTACCCCTATTAATTCGAACACGGTGAAACCGAATGGAATGAAATTTGGTACAGAGGTAGCAGTAGTAAAGGGAACCTCAGTGTCATGTTTTATATTGCCGCCATCTTGACGGAAACGGAATGACGGCCTCCCTAATGTTAAAAGCTTAAATCAAATTTCGAGCATCCTAATAATTTGATCTCTACCGGATTTTGCAACAACATGCCTTTTTGTGGAAATCGTCTTATGACTGACTACAAGGTCATCAGCCCAATAGTTTGCAAATAGCGGCCATGTATGTGTGCAAATCCATTCCCCAGATCAATTCAAACACGGTGAAACCGAATTGAATGATTTTTTACAGAGGTAGCACTAGCAAAGGGCACCTCATATTCATGTTTAATATCCCTATAGCACGTTGAATTTCAACAAGCTACTACAACCAACATTCAATTATACTCTTTGAAAAGGACAAAGTGTTATAACAATACCCATGCATTTAGGAGAAAGTAGGCTATATGTTCTTTACTGAACATCTTGTTATTATTATTATTATTATTATTATAATTATTATCATTATTATGGCGTACAGCGACTAGACAAAGCTCATTTTCAACCCCTTGGTGTCAGAAACAAAACTCAGGGCCCCTAAAGAGGCGTAAAGGGTTCCCGAAAACTACATTTTAAGACTCTAAATCCAACTGTATCTTAGATATTCCCAGAAAACTAATTTCATTTAATAAACTAATGAAGGAATGCAAACCAGTAACCATGACAACAGTATCTCAAGAGGTGACATCCAACTTTCCATCTATTTCTGCAAGAAGTAATACTCCATTTATTACATTTCTGAAAGTGTGCAAATGGCACAGAACCAACTAAAACTGTTAAATTCATCAATATGCTTAAGGGGTTCAAGAAATACCCTAGATATTTTTACACGACATACACGTGCGATATGTCGTACAGGAGGTCTATTATATCTCCAAACAGCAACATTATTTTCAAAAATTCCGGATTTGAAAAAGTAGACTATATTTTGCTGCTTTTAGGAATTTGGGCCGGAGGCTAAAATAACTGAATTTTCATGCACCACAAGCCTTTATAATTTATAAAAAGGGTCTTGCTGTGGTTGGGCACTTGACACAACGGTTAGGGTCAGTTTGTATGTGACGTGTATTGTGATTCGTCTACGAGCTTTTCAATTTTATTTTCACGTCAGGAAGAACACATTAGGTAAATTTATTTTGACAGCACATTTTAACTAATCATTTTTCTTTGTCGACAAACATGTTCCAAGCCCCTCACCATTGCAACAGTAGCTCATTTGATAACGTCTGTTTATTAATACCGAAGACCGTTCGAAGAATGGGTACTTCTGCTAGTGGATTTATAAATGTTTATTGAATAATGTAATATTTACGGTTTATTAATTTATTTACTGAAATAATTATTTGTTTAGATATTTAGTTAACTATATAATTAAGTTTTTATTTATTTTTAGAGTGTTTTACATATCGTTATATATATTGATCATTTTTATTCTTTCACTCTCTCATTCATTATTTCTTTCTCTCTCTCTCTCTTTCTTTCTCACTCTCCTTCCCTTTTTCCTTCTCACTCACCTTCTCTATTTCCTTCTCACTCTCCTTCTCTATTTCCTTCTCTTATTCTCTCTCTATTTCTTTCTTTTTCTCTCTCATTCTTATTTTTCCATATTTCTCTCTCTCCTTCTCTCTTTTAACACCCTCTCCTTATTTCTTTCTTTCTCTCTCTCTTTCTTGCCCACTCTCTTTCCTTCTCTTTCTTTCTGTGTATTATTCTCTCTTTCTTTCACACTCCCTTTCTTGATTTCTCTTTCATTCTCTCTCCTTATCTTTTTCTTTCTCTGTCTCTAATTTTTCTCCCAAAACTAGCTACAATTTATTACAAACAGACACCATTCTCAAGCTCAACAATTACGCAAACAAAATTCACTTTCACGTAAGTGCATTAAGAAGCTGACCACCATTCTTCTGGTCCCTAGACGAAGCGGTTGAATCAGTAATAGAACCACTTCCCGGGTGTTAATGTTTGGATTAAGCATGGTTTGTCGGTGAATTACCCTAGCGTACATAAAGCAAGTTCTTGTTTCGTGTTTACCTACTGAACTCGTTTCATTGAGGAGACTTTCTGCAATTAACTGGAATGTTTACTGTTCCTCGGCAAGTTTTATAATTTAATCAACAAGTGGGGAAGAAAGAAAGAAAGAAAGAAAGAAAGAGGCAATGTAATTGGCAGAAATATACCACCAATCAGTTTCAAATGTCTGGTGGATCCATTATCATGAAATGTTAAAGCCCACAGTCTAGCCTCGCACGTTAAATGACGCACCACGACTGCATTGGGTATCTGTAAGTCTAGTGATCGTTGGTTTGATTCCCGACATTAGCAGTGGCATAACCCGAATCTTGGACGTTACACGGCTAAGCCTTACGCGTTGAATTGCGCACCACGATGCGGTTATCATGAGTGTAATATTTCACCGTTTTTTTTTTCACCCTCTCTGAATGCCGGGATGGTACCTTATTTCAACTCCAGGAGCAATGACCCCGTTACCAACTGAAGCGGTTCCTTTCTTCAAAGAAAATGTATGGTTAGTAGCATGGCCACCTCTTGCTGGTGGGCCATTGCAAGCAGTCTAGTGCTTGCGCTATGGCATTCTTTGTGGTAGTTCATCTGTGAGTTAGTAGGGGGCTTTGCCTTATATAGTTTAATGTCTATATATATATATATATATATATATATATATATATATTCCTTTTTTGATTGTCAGTTGTTGTATTGCTTCTTGTTGAGAATGATGATTAGAATGCTGTGGTGATTTTCTTTGGAGAATGGAATGGATTATGTTTAGTCAGTTGTTGTAATGCTTTTCGTTTGTTGGGATGAATGATAGTGATATGTTCAGAATAGATTGGAATAATGAGAGAGGACATTTTATGTCTTATTGTGGGTTACTATTAAAATATATGGTTATGAAATGTTGTCCTTGTTGTGCCACACAACCACCACCCCGAATATATTGTAAAGTTACACAACCCTAATACAGTTTCACATACTACAGATTAATATCACACAAGTTCAACACACACCTATGTACAAGGGGTTGATGACTAGCAGGTCCCAAATCCGTAAATTAATTTATTAAAAACACAGAATTAAATTTATTGGTAGAACCGAGGGAATCGAATAGGGCCTCTTATGTAACATGTTGTAATTTTCGGAACAGGTACTGAGATACGGCGACGTGAACATTTGCAAACACTTGCGTAAAAATAACCATGCAAAATGTTTTATATGTCAGTGATTTCGCATTAACAACTCTTCTTTGGTGCCGTTTAGTTGTTGTTGTTGTTTGAGTCTTCAGTCTTTTGACTGGTTTGATGCAGCTCTCCATGGCTCCCTGTCCTGATCTAATCGTCTCATCTCTACATAGCTACCACACCCTACATCCGAGGCAATCTGTTTAACACATTCTAACCTTAGTCTACTCCTATAGTTCTTGTCCTCGACCCTTCCTTCCATAACTAAGCTTGCTATTCCTGGGTGTCTTAGTATGTGTCCTACCAACCTATCTCTTCTATTCATTAGCAGTCGCCAGAAACATCTCTCCTCTCCCACTAGTCTTAATACCTCTTCGTTTGTAACCCTATCTACCCATCTGATCTTCATCATTCTCCTGTAACACCACATTTCAAACGCTTCAATTCTCCTCTTTTCTGCTGCACCAATAGTCCAAGTTTCACTTCCATAGAGTGCCACGCTCCAGAGAAAGGCCTTCAAAAATGACTTCCTAATAACTAAATCTATATTCGATGTCAACAGATTCCATTTCTGTAGAAATGCTTTCCTTGGCTGAGCTAACCTACTTTTTATATCCTCTTTGCTTCGGCCATCACTGGTTATTTTGCTTCCTCAGTAACAGAAGTCTCCTACTTCCTTAAGTTTTTCACCTGCCAATTCGACATCCATAGGGCTTTCTGATTTCTTTCTTTTGGTTTTACATTTATTAATTCTCATCATGAATTATTTCATCAAGACGGAGCCCATGCAACTCAAAAACTCATTCAAATCCTCAGGCGTGTCGGCAAAGATGACTATGTCATCGGCAAATCTCAGAGTTGAAATTATTTCTCCTTGAATCTTCACGCCCACTTTAAAGTTTTCTCCAATTTCCTTCATTGCGTGTTCAATGTAAAGATTGAAAAGTATGGGTGATAAGTTGCAGCCTTGCCTTACACCTTTCTGAATACCAGCTTCTCTCTCCTGTCCTTCAGCTCGAATGACTGCTGTCTGGTTTCTGTATGGATTGTAGATCACCCTCCTATCCCTGTACTTTAGTCCAATCGTTTTCAAAATGTCAAACAATTTAGTCCAATCAACGTTATCAAAAGCCTTTTCTAAGTCTACAAATGCCATGAACGTCCTCTTATCTTTCCTTATTCTACCTTCCAAAATCTGCCTAAGACTTAGTACAGCTTCCCTTGTTCCCATGGGCCGATAGCCTAGATGTTAGGCCCCTTAAAACAACAATTATCATCATCATCATCCTTGTTCCCATATTTTTCCTGAAACCAAACTGGTCTTCACCCAACTCCGTTTCTATCTGGCTATCCATCCTCTTGTAAATTATTCTATACAGGATCTTTGAAGCATGAGTAAGCAAGCTGATTGTATGGTAATATTCACATCTGTCAGCTCCCACTTTCTTCGGTATAGGGATGATAACATTCTTCTTGAAATCAGAGGGTACCTCTCCTGTCTCATAAATCCTACACACCAAGTGATATAACCTGATCAGACTTTCATCTCCTATGCAGCGTAGCAACTCAATCGGTATATCATCTATGCCTGGTGCTTTGTTCCTGCTTAAGTCTTCCAATGCTCTGTCAAATTCTGATCTCAATATTAAATCTCCTTTTGCATCCTCATCAATTTCCTACTCCCTTTCCATTACATGATTCTCAATCTCCTTTCCCTTATACAAACACTCAATGTAAGCTTTCCATCTCACAAACTTTTCTTCCCTCTCTGATATTCAAGTAAAAACACTGACATATCTAACTTTTTGCGTTGTTTCTTTACACGTTTGCTATGTTTGTTGTTTGAGTCTTCAATCTATTGACTGGTTTGATGCAGAACTCCATGCCTCCCTGTCCTAAACTAATCGTTTCATCTCTACATAGCTACCACAACCTACATCCGATCCGAGGCAATCAGTTTAACATACTCTAATCTTGGTCTATCCCTACAGTTCTTGTCGTCGACTCTTCCTTCCATAACTAAGCTTGCTATTCGTGGGTGTCTTAGGATGTGTCCTACCAACCTATCTCTTCTCTTCATTAGCAGTCGCCAGAAACATCTCTGCTCTCCCACTCGTCTTAATACATCTTCGTTTGTTACCATGTCTGCCCATCTGTTCTTCATCATTCTCCTGTAGCACCACATTTCAAACGCTTCAATTCTCCTCTTTTCTGCGGCACCAATTGTCCGTGTTTCACTTCCATATAGTGCCACGCTCCAGACAAAGGCTTTAAAAAATGACTTCCTAATATCTAAATCTACATTCCATATCGACAGATTATTTTTCTGTAGAAATGCTTTCCTTGTCTGAGCCAACCTACTTTTTATATCCTCTTTGCTTCATCCATCACTGGTTATTTTGCTTTCTAACTGTAAGTAACAGAAGTCTCCTACTTCCTTTAGCTTTTCACCTGCCAATTTGATGTCCATAGAGGTTTCTGATTTATTCCGGCTGCATTCCAATATTAGCCTACTTTCGATTTTTGCAAAAAATGAAAGTAGACTTATGAGATCTACACAGAGCCAAAAATATTGTGTGTCTGTCTGTCTGTCTGTCTCTGTGTGTGTGTGTGTGTGTGTGTGTGTGTGTGTGTGTGTGTGTACTCTGAATGTCTGTCCCCCCTATCAATTTGAACACGGTGAAACTGAATTGAACGAAATTTGGTACAGAGGTAGCACTGACAAAGAGCACGTCAGTGTCATGTTTTATATTGCCTCCATCTTGATGGGAACGTAATGGCGGCCACCCAAATGTTAAAATCTTAGAGCAAATTACGACGAACGTAAATTGTGTAGCAACATACCTTTATATGGGAAGCATATTTTGACTAAACTACAAGGTCATGAACCCAATGGTTTGCATATGGCGGCCATGTATGTGTGCAGATCGTTTTTCCCTATCAATTCAAACACCGTAAGACCGAATTGAGCGAAATTTGGTACAGAGGTAGCACTAGCAAGTGGCACCTCAGTGTCATGATTTATATTGCCGCCATATTGACGGAAACGTAATGGCGGCCCTCCAATTGTTAAAAAGCTATATCAAATTCCGACCAACCTAATCATCTGATCTCTACCAAATTTTCCAACGACATACCATTTTGTGGGAAGCATCTTAAGACCAAACTACAAGGTCATCAACCCAATAGTTTGCAGGTAGTGGCCATGTATGTGTGCAAATCGATTCCCCATAACAATTCAAACAGGGTGCAACCGAATTGAACGAAATTTGGTACAGAGGTAGCACTAGCAAAGGGCACCTTAGTGTCATGTTTTATATCGCGCCATTATGACGGAAACGTAATGGCTGTCGCCCAAATGTTAAGGGCTTAAAGCGAATTACGACCAAACTAAACATCTGATCTCTACTAAATTTTTCAACAGCATACCTCTTTGTGGGAAGCATATCATGCAAGTATTACAGCCTAACCGTAACTTATGATTAAACAAGGCCTGGCCTCAACAATTCAGTTATCGTACATAGAAAGGTTTAATCTGTCCTCAAAAAGGTGTCCGGTAAGATATTAGCATCTTATGATAGAATATGAAACCGTAGAAGTGACTAACAGGCTAGGCTTACCGTGCCATATCGTTGTGGGCGCGTGCCGTCCCGTTGTCAACATGGCCGCTATTTTTGCTCGTAAATACATATATTTCCATAACTTCCTAAGTGTAGGCTATATCCTTTCAGGAATGTACTGAATTTAGTATCAAATGGTGTATAGAAACGCCAGAAAATGCTAATGATATCGTTGATTTCAACACAAAATATGATACAGTTAATGAAAGTTTAGTTAGAAAATTGAAACCAGTTGATTATCAAGTATTATCGTAGGGCATCCGTGGCGTAATGGTATCGACTTGGGCTCTTAGCCTGGGGGTTCGTGGATCAAATCACTGCAGGTTCAAATTTATTGATTTATAACCACTCGCACGTTATAATGTTAAGCATATATACTGTAGAGTGTATTTGCAACCGAAAATATTATATACTTAAAACACCACACATTTCTACACTCGAATACCACGATTAATATTCGTAGACCTTGACCCGCGGTAGAGACTATTGTTGTTGTTTTTGTTGTTTATTCTTTAGGGGTTTTGTGGCATCATGGTCTTGTAGCCCCGTTTACTTGGGTGTGTATGGAAGTTGTCTGATAACCTGTGTCACTGTGATGTCTGTAGGCTTACTAGTGTGTGTACTTTTATAAAAGGAAGGATTTGGGTTGGAAGCTGTTGTTGTTGTTGTTGTTTTACTTGAGATGCACGGACATCATGGTCATTTAGCCTCGTGTACTTGGGTGAGTGTTGAATTTTGTCTTACAACCTGTGTTATTGTAATGGCTGTAATAGAGAGAGAGAGAGAGAGAGTGTGTGTGTGTGTGTGTGTGTGTGTGTGCGTGTGTGCGTGCGTGTGCGTGTGCGTGTGCGTGTGCGCGCGTGTGTGTGTGTAATTAATTCAGGTGAGGATTCAATCAATCAACGTTTAATATCCGGATAGCTCGTTGTATTTCATCAAACTACCAACATTCAACTATACTCCTTGAGAAGGACAAAGAGTTATTAGGCCTACTATACCCATGCATTTAGGACAATGTAGGCTATATGTTCTTGACTGAACATCTTGTTTTTGTTATACATTTATTGATTTTCATCGTGAATTATTTCCTCAAGACGGAGTCGATACCTATCAAATACACATTCAAATCCTCTGGCGTGTCGGCCAAGATGACGATGCCATCAGCAAATCTCAGAGATGTGCTATGTTAACGTCACCATATCTCATTACTTGTTCCAAGTTGCATACCAAACTTGCAGGAAATGTATTGTTCTTTATAATTAATTGGTATTGACAACATTTTACCTACAATGCACTGGAAGCGAGTTCCTGAAGGAAAATTGAAAATAGTGCTTGTTCTTGGCGGTATTTTTAAGATGGCAGACAACGCACAAGGAGGGGGAAATCGAAAAAACTTGGATTTTTCACAAAATTGGTAATACATACAACATACCTGAAAATAAAAATTACTCCACCTATTGCAACCCAACCACCTTTATTGAGCTATCTCTGCTTGGGCTATTTAATAGACTACTTTTTTCACGTCACATGACTAAAGTGGACTTGTGCTTGGGCAGTGTATTGATGACCTCGTACAAAATGACTGCAGAAAGGAAGAATAGAGGTTCTGCCTTTCATACCTTGCAAACAATAGACGTCGAACCCAGTGTAAACTATCTGCTCGAGTAGACTGATGATGTAGCATGTGTGGAAGTATTATCAATCAGTCCATTGGGTGCCTATCCCGATTCAGTGATGATGTGAATAACATGGCAGTTGTGTGGAGTAACAATCGATATACTGTATGTCTCTTTTCGGTCGAGAACAGATATTACTCCTCCATAAAATAAGAAAGCCTCCTGTCTGAACATTTTTGAATTTTTGGATACATTTTGTATTCATCCCTCATAAGTTGTATAATTTCTCTTAAAAGCATACACCTGTCAATTCAATACATGACACATTTATATTGAACTAGCAACTCGCTCCGGCTTCGCCCGGGTACAGTTATGAATGCATTACATGATGAGCGCTTCTTTTTCGATGTCAATGAACTACGACCTATATCCGCCTTACGTCTCGGCATGATGGTTTAAAATCACTGACTGGACTATCATGGAGATGCATGCGCAACGAATTCTTTTCAGACGTAATTTAAGAATGGCGAGGTGCATGAAACACAAATTCCCCTTCCGTCCAATCTAAAAAGCCTTATAGTGGTCAATGTATTGAAGATGGAGATACGCTCGCACGGACTTTTTTGTAGAACTTTTCATGCTGAACAATTCTTACACTCATAGTATTTTGATATTTTAACGGTTCGCCCAGCGTAAGCTTTAGAAGCGCTCGGACGCCAGGTTTTTATTTCTAATTTTTCACTGAAATCGTTACTGCTGCGGGCTGTAATCCTAACAGAAAAACAATTAATGCACTTACTCCTTGGAGTTCACTTTTTGTGGTATTCTGTACTTTATCTTCCGGTTCAAGTTACGGACACAATTACAAGAAGAAAATTCTTACAATTTAAGTCCCTCCTAGTGGCCAGGGCAGTATTTTTAAAGTTGCTCTTTGTAGCGTTTATCACTGAATGAAACATGTTTTGTATACACTCTCACATTTGCATAGAGCAACCCACGAGCTTTGCATTTTACACATCAATTCAAAGAGTAAACAAAGTGGGGTAAAGCCGCGGGATTGTTGTGATACTCACACAAACAGGCAAATATAAATATACATAAATGATTGTTGTATGGAATATTCGTATATTATAACAAGCGTTTGGGACTTTGTTTAGAAACTTGCATTTCAAAAACGTGTTGTTCCATTCGAATACGTGCTTAGCTGAAGTCCACAAAGTAGTATTGTTATTGTCCCTTGGTGCATACAAACAAAATTAAAACTCGACAAAGTACTGTAGGTAGAGGATTGAAACTAAATCGTTTATTTTTGTAATGCAATGTGCTGTTTCAAGAGGGTATGTAATAGGGCCACCCTCATGAGGAGGGGGTGAGGGTAGTGTTTACAGTGCATCTTTTGCCATCAGGCAATGCTATCGTGTTTGCCATGTTTGTTGAATATGAACCACTTTGATTTCCAAGTCCAGGCAAAAATATTTCTCCAAGTTTTTTGAAAAAAAAAAAATACTAAGGAGGTTGACTCAAAACTATAAGGATCATGGTTGGTTGGTTGGTTGGTTGGTTGGTTGGTTGGTTCTTAAGTTTAGGGGCTGCGACATCGCGGTCATGTAGCCCCGTGTACTTTGTGTGTGTGTAGAATCTGTCTGATAACCGGTGTTAATTGTGATGACTGTATTAGTGTGTGTTATCTGGTTTTTTTATTCAAATAAGGACTGCAGACTTACGAATGTTTCAAATAGTTCCTACTTTTGCCGCCAAACGCAACCGTCGACGACCACTAATTCAGAACTTAGCTACCAGACGCCACCGCAGTCGGCTCTTGGCAACGAAAGTAGGAATCTAAGAGCGTTGTTTACATTCTTAACTTATACAATTTAGCTTCACACAGGTGTAATTAATGGAAGGTTCTTTAACATGCCATAAATCTATGACATGGGACCGCCAACTTTACTTCCCCTCCGATGGAAGGCATACTGAGGGATTTTTAACGCTCTATAAGGTCCATAGTGAACGTCAAATTCTTCCATGCATTCTGTTCTGTAGGGCTTAAAAAATGAAGACCAATAATTTGCCCAAGAAGGCCCTATAAAAGGGCGTAGAATATCAAAATAAAGGAGATGAAATCAGAAATATATTTAAATTGTGTTCCAATTATTAATTATTATGTTTTAATAACATATTTAATACTTATATGAAGTTTAAAAAATACAAAATTCTGATTATATGCAACATACATTGCGAAAATATATGAATGGAACACTTCTAGCTTTAATATAATTTGGAAAGGGAATTCCGTTTATTAACAAGTACAGTAGTTCCGTGAAGAACTAAATAGCCTATTTTCATATATCCTACCATGTTAATTGCCTCTATCAACATACAATTTTTCAGTGTTTTTGATGTATAGATTCGTAGATATTGAGAACCGTCTAAATATTTCATATGGGCACCATGTTGGATTTTAGAGTTATGTGCCATTACATGAAGATTATGTGTAGGTGTTTTATTCAAACATCAATCGCAAGACTATAACATAAGAAATAAAAACGAGAAATCCTGCTCAGCCACCATCTTGTGCTTATGAAAATAATTTAAATGAATTAGATGCTCGTGGATTAAAATTGATGCAAGCATATACCGTACCTAGTTTCACTGCGCTCTGATGGTTAAATCGCGAGAAACGTCCATTCGAATATTTAAATTTTGCATCACCACCATGTTGGATTTGTGCTCACCAGGTTATTGCACGTCCCATAGGTGAACTTATGTGTATAGCCTCTATGTACTGTACATACAATATTTCAGTTGGATTGCTGTCTCAGATTATTGACATTGATAACCATCTAAATATTTCGGATGGTCGCCATGTTAGATTTTAGTATATGACAGCCATAGAGTCATGTAATATTAGATGCGGATTATTACGTACGTACATTATTCAACCGTTGATTTCGATCGCATGATTAGAACACAGGAAATAAAAACTTAATTTTAAAATTTCGCACAGCCGCCATCTTGAGGTTATGTAAACAATTGAAGAAAATTAGATGTCAGTGCATTGCAATTTGTATAGTTACTTTCTGTACCAAGTTTCAATGCGTTTGAATGGTTAAATCACGAGAAAAGTCTATGTTGCAACTTCGCTTGGCCGCATGTTTGTTTTGGAGTTAACAGGTTTTTGAGTGGTACATTGTGGACGTATAGTAGTGCCCTTTATCACCGTACAAAATGTCAGGGTGATATGATCAATAGTTTCGGAGATATAGAATGCCGGTGAAATAATTCGCACAGCCGCCATGTCGGATTGGTGAGCCGTAATAAAATTTGAAGGACCCGGTCGGGGTTGGCTAGTATATTTCTATGAATTTACTGACCTTCATTGAAATCACTCAAACCCCTGGAAGTTATTAGGGGTGGACACACACACGGACGCACACACGTTTACAGTACACTCACACACACACGGACAAATGGTGATCTCATACACCAGTTGTTTCATAAATAAACATACCCTAAAAGAAGTTCGTTGAGAATTGACCATGAATTGTTTTTTCAGCTAGAGTGAATTCAGCGAACCCGCAATGGACATCCTGGGGAAAGAAATTGAAATTCTGTTTCTTACTTGTGCCGGGTTCCTCTCTGTTATCTTTCCTCTCGACCTACCTTGGTCAACTCTTGTTCTTTTCTGACCTCGACGGTATTAGGGTATCCGAGGCCTAGGGAGTCTTTCACTTTCCCACCTTAATTGGCCCTTGTGTTATATTTTCTGATCCCTCATTCTTCGAGGTGTCTGACCTCTTGTTTTCTTTTCATCGTATCTCCTGCCTTCCGCTCAAGGTCCTAAAGGAGGCAGGGTGTTTGTCGCCCCACCACTTATGGTGCACCTTGGATAATGCAACACCCTCAAGGGCTCACGTCTGGTGAGTTCGGGAGTTGGCAACCCCGAGGGCTTCCTGAGATGGGTCCGGTTTTTCTTTTTCTTCCATTGCCTTTGGGGAGATCCTTCTCCTCTTTCCCTTTCATATCTGCCTTTCCAAGCCCTCCTTTCTCCCAAGTCCCTTAATTCTCATCCTTCGGGGGTTGGGGACATTTCCTTTCCTCCTGTCTTTGGTTTCCCTTATTCTTATTGTTGTTTTCCATTTTCTCTTCTAGTAAGTAAGTTTTAGGATTAGTTTCATTTGATTTTTATTTTCACTGTCATCCAAACCATTAGTGGCCGATAACCCAGATATTAAGCCCCTTAAAACAACAATTATCATCGTCATGAAATTCTGTTCAAGGTCATTCTCGAGACGCGTCACTGCCTTATCTGACTTATCTTCTGTTGTCCAAGAATGTTTTTTCTCTTTACAGATATGTTTCAAATATACACTGTATATATGTTAGCATAAGGAATGTAGGACACTTTGTATATTTACACAAAAAGCAACTGTTATTGATTCCTATTCATTCCGCAAATAAGCGTAACTCAACTTAAACGATGATCTCTCATTTAAACTTCTTATCTCGTATCTACTAATCAATTTATTAATTCTTTAGTTAGCCGAAATCTATTATTTGATTAGTCACTTAGTCGAAAGAATGTTCAGTCGATTAATAGATTAAACGTTTTCCATTGATTTCAAATTTTTCGATTAATATTTATTGATCCAGCGGACACCCTTAGGGTGAGCTACAAGTTCCGTTAAATTTCAAGTAGTTCCAACTTTCGCTACCAGATATTAATGATACCTAGTGGTGAACGTTGGAAATTTGGAGCGTTCCGACGAAATCCAACCGAACAATTAGCTTCACACAAGTTTAGTCTGTGGAAGAATCTTTTACATGCCATAAATATATGACATAGGACTCGCCGGCTTTACTTCCCCTCCGAAGGAAGGCATACTGAAGGACTTTTAACGCTCTTAAAAAATCCGACGACTACGGCCGGATTTGAACCCGCTATCTTGGGCACAGCAGTTCAGCATGCTACCAACTACGCCACCGAAGCCGCATTATTCGATTAATCGATCATCTCTTATTACCAGCTCGACTTCAAAGACAGTGTACTTGAATCGACAAAGGTTCAAGAGGCCCACAAATTGTATGCGGTTCGCTGGAGCAATAAATTGATGATGATGAATATGGATCAATATTCCGGAAATCATCTATTCAAATGAAGACCCCACGGTAAGGACGTCCCATATACTCTCACCTTTTCATAACTCAAATATAAAACAAAAATATTGGATTGCAGCCGAAATAAATCAGAAACCCCTTTGGACATCAAATAGCCAGGTGAAAAAATAAAGGAAGTAGGAGACTTCTGTTACTTAGTAAGCAAAATAACCAGTGATGGACGAAGGAAAAAGGATATAAAAAGTAGGTTGGTCCAGGCAAGGAAAGCATTTCTACAGAAAAGGAGTCTGTTAACATCGAATATAGATTTAGGCATTAGGAAGTCGTTTTTGAAAGCCTTTGTCTGCAGCGTGGCGCTCTATGGAAGTGAAACTTGGACTATTGGTTCAGCAGAAAAGAGGAGAATTGAAGCTTTTGAAATATGGTGTTACAGAAGAATGATGAAGATCAGATGGGTAGATAGGGTTACGAACGAAGAGGTATTAAGACGAGTGGGAGAGGAGAGATGTTTCTGGCGGCTGCTAATGAAGAGAAGAGATAGGTTGGTAGGACACGTATTAAGACACCCAGGAATAGCAAGCTTAGTTATGGAAGGAAGGGTCGAGGATAAGAACTGAAGGGGTAGATGAAGGTTAGAATATGTTAAACAGATTGCCTCGGATGTAGGGTGTAGTAGCTATGTAGAGATGAAACGATTAGCTCAGGACAGGGAGGCATGGAGAGCCGCATCGAACCAGTCAAAAGACTGAAGACTCAAACAACAACAACAACAACAACAACTTTAGTTTTTATTTGTTTTACATGTACTTCCTTTATAAGAAATGAAATGAAAATCCACAGCCTGCTTCCAGTCTCCGACCGGGTCAGGAATGGAATGAATGAAGCCCCCATCTAGCGGCGAGGATATGAACTGTGCCGGCTGCCGAGGCCTGACGCACTCCGCTGGGGCAATGATTATATGAATGACAGATGAAATGAAATGATAGTGGAGAGTGTTGCTGGAATTAAATTTTGACAGGGAAAACCGGAGTACCCGGAGAAAAACCTGTCTGCCTCCATTTTGTCCAGCACAGATCTCACATGGAGTGACCGGGATTTGAACCACGGATCCAGCGGTGAGAGGCCGGCGTGCTGCCGCCTAAGCCACGGAGGCTTCCCCTTTATAAGAAATAAATTTGGCCTAAAAAATATATTGCTTACCTTCAATTGGGGTGACTTAAGTATTTCTTTTTAGTGTTGCAAGTTTAAATTCGCTCTCCTAAAAATTTACAGAATGTGACTTACCCCATGGAGTCTTCAAATGTAATCTTTTAGTAAAGCAAATGTATATTAGGTATTAGCTCAAAATACACATCCTTTGGGATGGTGTTCAAAAGCCTTCAGCTGGGTCATCACATTACGTTTGATGTCCGAAATGTCCGAAAACCTCTGGCCCTTCAGGGATTTTCGGTGACCCATTACCTGGACCCCGCCACTTCATACTTTGACGCTTGTCCTCGGGGTCGTACCTCAGACACCAGGTATCGTCGCCCGTGACGATGGTTTTCAGAGCCATTCCTTTCACACAGAACATTCATCCTTTACACTGCCACCCGCCGAACAGGTGTGCATGGTAGGTTGTAGAAATTCATCCTTGTAGTCACGCACTGTGTCAAACAGGTCTTACACGTTGCGTTGTGTGTCGCCAATGTTGCCAGGTCGACCGTTCTGACTTTATTCACCGAACGCAACGTGACGAGGCTTTTGAACAGCATCCCAAAGGACGCCTTCTTGGAAAGTTTCCAGGACATGTATCGCCGATCTCAGCATTGCATAGTTACGGGAGGGGACTATTTCGAAGAACAGTAGAGTCACTGTCGTGCATTGTTGATCAATGTAGATAGCACAGGACTATTCACCGTACTTTATTGTCACAGGTTGTATGTAAACATTAGCTTGGTGTATTTTGGAATACACTATCTCAATTTCCCACCGGCGCGTAGTAAGCTGAGCGGATGTGGATAACGTCATGTGTAGCCTACCCGTTCAGAGTTCCATTGTGTTGTTCAAATGTCACTGCAGCCACACAGACAAGCTATTTGCTAATTAAAGCACTCATTCAGCCAACTTTCTACACTGACTCCCTTGTGGCTGTAAACTTTCTGGGTTGGTGTGGGTATGTGGCACCTCAATATGCATCACAAATGTGTGTATTTTACTTCAGATTCATTTCTGGACATTGTTGGCAACATGATTATGTATGGTTTGTTGGCTGGGATCGTTTTGTCTGTAATGACTAACCCGTCCCATTGGAGTTAACAGCAGCACTTTGTGTGCATTTATATACGGCGTGATCAATAAAGTTCCTTTTGTAGGCAGTACAGGCCTTTTGATGTGATCATCTTTCCACTCGGTATCTGTTTATTTTTTGTGGGGGTGATTTTGAAAAATGAAACAGAAATGGATGGGACGGAAACAATGAAACGGAAATGAATGGGACGGAAAAAATGAGCGTGCGCGGTGGCGGAGATTGATACCACGACGTTCTGTCGTCCATGTGGCTATGTGGAATGTATATCGCATACGGTTTACTTCAAGGTTTGGAGGCCCCATTAAAGATATTCCTACAATAAATCATCTTCAAATTGTCGTTCTTTGGTGTGAAAATGTTCATTATATTTGCTGAAAACAATTATGATTAATTAAATCTTCATACTTTTGCTGTATTCTTATTTAATGTAAGCACTCGAGGTACTGTCGGCCATGTGGCTATGTGGAATGTACATCGCATATGGTTTACTTCAAGGTTTGGAGGCCCCATTGAAGAAATTCCTACAATAAATCAGCTTCAAGTTATCGTTTGGTGTGAAAATATTAATTATATCATATTTGCTGAAAACCGGGCAGGATTTGGCACTGCAGTTTACAAGTAGTTATTTCAATGACCAACAGAGTTCACTGTTAACAAGGGATAACTTGTCACATATTACACATCATATGCGACTACTGTAAGGCTCGTAATTTTTTTTAAAGGGATCGAAGGTGTGATAATCGAATGGGGAGAGATCAAGACTATAGTACGGTTACTCGAGTGTCTCTCACTTGAATTGGTCTACCTTCTGCGTTACGACCTTTGTGGTATAGGGACGTGCGTTATCATGAAGCAGCAGCACCCCTTGTCGCAGATTTCCCGGAAGTTTCGCCGTAATTGTACGCCGTAACTTCTGCAGTGTTGCACAGTACCTTTCTCCAGTGATGGAGACACCTAACCCGACCGTGCCCCTCAAAGTATTACGTCTCACCTATCCAACATGGCAGCTGAGCTTCTATACCCAAGATCGCGGGTTCAAACCCGGCCGAAGTCGTCGGATTTTATAAGAGCGTTAAAAATCCCTCTGTATGCCTTCCTTCGGAGGGGAAGTAAAGCCGGCGGTCGCATGTCATAGATTTGTGGCATGTTAAAGAACCCTAAATTGTAGGTTACGTTTAAACAACGCTCTTAGGTTCCTACGTTCGTCGCCAGGAGCCGACTGCGGTGGGGTCTAGTAGACAAGTTCTGAACCAGTAGTCGTTGACGGTGGCGTTTGGCGGCAAAAGAAGGATCTACTTGAAAAAATCAATTTCTGCTATCCTTACTTGAATTAAAAGCAGTTAACACACTCTAATACAGTCATCACAATTAACACTGGTTATCAGAAAGATTCTACACACACCGAAAGTACACGGGGCTACATGACCGCGTTGTCGCAGCCCCTAAACTGAAGAACCAACCAACCACGAAATATTTCACCGGCATTCTATATCTCCGAAACTATTACTAATATCACCCTGAATTTTTGTACCGTGATAAAGGGCACTGCTAGAAGTTCACCTATGTTACTTTCAAAAACTTGTTAAGTACACAACGAACATGGCAGCCAAGCGAAGTTGAAATATTTAAATAGTTTTTTCCTCGAGATTTGACCATCAGAACGCAATGGTACAGCAAATGTTTATACACACTGTACTGCAATGCTGTGACCTTTACTTTAGTTCAATTGTTTACATAACCTCAAGATGAAATCAATAAGCACGTCCCGGTAACCAAAGAACAGGGTGATATGACCATTCCAGCGAATGGTTGGCTCTTGAATTTCTTAGGACGAGGGGCCGATGGATGACACCGCTGCATCGTCATCTCTTTCGATTCAGGTTTCCAGTACGCGAGATTGCATTTTCTAGTTCACTTTTAGCATTAGAGAGCGATACGGCTTCTTGATTGGCTGTTCTGAGAAAACACGACTGCAGCAAGGGCTGTGATTAGTCAGCGTAGCTAGAGAGTGGAACCTATCAGCGATGTCGTTCCAGGTTTCAAAAAATATGTAGAATTCCCACTGTTTTAACTTCGTATTTTCTTGGTACCTTCATAAATTGTAATGCGCCTAGCAATAGTTGAATGATCATTGTACCTATGCCATAAGTGTGTTCGCATCTTCTTAAGTCAAGAAGTGCGGTGAATGGCAAGCTCATCTTTCGACCCCGTGGTTGCCATTTATGCCATTCAGGCCGTCGGAAATGTAATATTTTGAACCACCTCCCATGTACATACAATTCTTGATCGTGAGTGGATGATTAGCTACTTCCGCGTTCGTACAGAGTATTGAGCTAATCGATGAAAGACATTCTGGTGATTATTTTTCTTGACTTAGGAAGATACGGAAACACTTATGGCCTAGGAACAATGATCATGCAACTATTGCTTGGCGCATTACAATTTATACGGGTACCTAGAAAATACGAAGTTAAAACAGCGGGAGTTCTACATATTTTTTTTCAAACCTGGTACGACATCGCTGATAGGCTCCACCCTATAACTTCGCTGACTAATCACAGCCCATGCTACAGTCGTGTTTCGTCATAATAGCCAATTAGGAAGCTCCAATGCTAAAAGTGAACTAGAAATTGCTATGTCGCTTCCAGTACTGGTGGCACCAGCTTTTGTTGCCTGCAACAATGCGCTTCAGGAACGTGCTGCCTTTAACGAGTTTTACCACACGGGGAACTTCAACCTCGTGCTTAGGTGGGATGAATGCCACAATGCCCATCGGAGATTTTGCCTAATTACCATACCAATTCTGGACTGTACTGCCATCAAACGGAAACGTTTTAATCACGCCTCTCACCATAAGAACTTCAGCCATAGCCCTTTGCTATACAGCAGCAGAATACGCATGTCCTGACTGGTATAGATCTAGCCACGCTAAGCAGGTAGACATTGCATTAAATGAGACCTGCAGACTTATTACAGGTTGTCTCAGATATACGCCGCTTGATAAAATCTACTATCTGACGGGTATCTCACCTCCAGATATCCGCCGTGAATCGGCAGCCAGATTAGAGAAATCTAAAGCTTTGGCCCAACAGACCCATCCTTTGTATGGTTACTTACCTACAGCTCAAAGACTCAAATCAAGAAGAAGTTTTCTTCACGCCACTGAAAATTTGATGGTCTCTCCTTCTGGATTTAGATTGCTCTCTTGGCGCTCCAGATCTAACGACTCTGCAGGATGGACGGTACCATCTGAACACCTGCCTGCTGGACACGAAGAAACTTGGCCAACGTGGAAGACTCTCAACAGCCTGCGCACAGGATTGGGGAGGGGGTCGAAGACAAATTTGAAAAAGTGGGGATTTGCCTGTGACTCGACGTTGTGTGAGTGTGGTGAGGAACAGACTCTTGAGTCACCTCCTCGTTGCGGGTTGTGTCCCATCACATGTTCGGAATCGAATGGACGGAACTCCTGAAGCTTGCGAGTTGGCAAAATTCTGGTCTCAGTATTTGATTTGAGTATGAATGCGTGTATATTGATGCTTTTGAGCTCTGGTGTTGGAGAAGCATACTGCATATTCCTTGGACAGCCAAGAAGACAAATGTATGGGTGATTCAAAAAATAAAACCAGATCTGTCTCTTGAAGCATTAATAACACGATTACAGTTGTCATATTTTGGACACATTATGAGGCGTTCTGATTCGTTGGAAAAGACAATTATGCTTGGAAAATAAGCCATCCGTTCTCTGTACTGGCCCCAATATTTCCCTTAGGATTCTTCGTTCTTTACTTTCTAACTCCTCTGTGTCTCCTTTTATGTTTAAAATAAGGTCTCGGAGACGAGGGCGGCCAGCATTGAGATGGATAGACTCCATCAAATCCAACATGAATATGTCACTGAAGGATCTGAAGTATATGGCTGAAGACCGAATCATATGGAGACAGTCCATCCATGCAGTCGCTAGGAGTCGACGCCGACTTGATGGCACTTGATCATCATCATAATATAATCAATTATGCAGTGTATACAGGGATTTCATGCTTTTCTTTTAGTACCAAATGTAATGTTTCTATTGTTTTATGATGTATGTTCTCTGACACGATAAAATTCAATTTAATTCTTCTTCTTCTGTCGATTTTGTCCTACTGTGGACCACGTTGAACAATCGACTGACTTGCCAATCTCTTCTTCTCCTCCCAGAATTTCTTCATGCGTTCGCTGAGTCTCCTCCTTCTATCTCCAGACCAGATGACTTTGGTTTTTGAGCTAGGTTTTTCCTGAAACCCTTTATATTTATCAAACTTTACTCGAAACAGTGACTTGTTAAGAATATCTTCTTGAGTGATGCCAACTTCTTTGAGATCTGCTCGTGTTTCCTCAACCCATTTTGAGGTGGACTTTAATTTGCTAATGTAAGTGAATATTCTTTTGGTTAACTTATTGTTGCTCATTCGTGTGAGTAGCGAACTGCGCGCTACCTCCCTTTTTATGAAGCACACCTGCGCCTCTTTACTGCAAGAACTAAGAGCTCAAGCAGCCATAACCTCCATATGAAGGCTTCCAAAAATGGTATATTGGCTTTCTCCGCCTGGTTGTACAATTCACTATTCTTCCGTCTCCTCCATAAGTCATCTGTTCTCTGTACTGGCCCCAATATTTTCCTTAGGATTCTTCGTTCTTTACTTTCTAACTCCTCTGTTTCTCCTTTTATGTTTAAAATAAGGCATTCAGAACTATAAAGAGCTTCCGGTTTAATCATAGCGGCATAATGCCGTAACTTTGCTCTCAAGGATATGACTTTCTTGTTGCACCTATTCTGCGTTAATCAATATGCAGGTTCCATCTTACGACTTTATTGGCTTCCTTATCAAGGCCATTAGGTTGAATCCATTCACCAAGATATTTGAATTCTTCTGTCCTTTTGATATTTCCAAACCTTGTTGCCAAATATTTCTCATTGCCATGTTTGGATTCAATGTATTTAATTTTTAATTCATTTATAAGTTACTAGCCTTACCCGTCACGGCTTCGCCCGCAAAAATTGTAGTTGTAAAGTGTGCACTGAGCAACATCGCAATCATGAATGTTATGTTTGATTTATCGTTTAATTTTGAATACTAATGATAATAATTTGGTAAAGACCGTAAACAATCATACAATAAAGACAATATAGCACAACAATGGCACATAAATATCAAAATCTCCACAATGTCGCATCGCATGTACAAAAATCGACTCAAAATCACAACACTGTTTCCGACAACAAACGTAAATGTGAAATAAGTGAGATACGGTATATTAAATACTCTGACTAAACACAAAATCCATTTAAGTAAATTCCTATGAAAAAGTACACATCATAAAATTACACAAGTAAAAAACCTCTACGCCCACATTTTACCCATTTCACCTCTTAATATAGGCTACACCACATCGAAAAAAAGCTTAGACACGTGTCTGCTTATTTTTTTTTTTAAATCATGAGTTAATATACCGCGTACCACATTCCCAAATGAAACCAATCGTGAGATATGATTATTCAATGAAATGCATGTTTACCCCATTAACACCCTTTTAGAACCCGAATATCCAAAAATCCTTCCTCAGTGGAAGTTTTCGACATACAACGAACATATCCCCAACAGTTCATGTTTCTAACTTCAATAATTTTGGCTGGGCGATATTGAGTGGGTCAGTCAGGGCATTTTCTTTCATTCATTTTTCAGAATTTCACCCCTCCCCTTGAACCCCCTTAAATTGGCTTTATGAAAAAAAAACTGCTGGAACACCTATTTACTTATTAGCCTATTTTCAATTTTGAAAAAATAGGCTTATGAGATCACCTTTTGTCCGTGTGTGTGTGCGTGTGTGTGTGTGTGTGTGTGTGTGTGTGTGTGTGTGTGTGTGTGTGTGTGTGATTCGTGTGTGTGTCCCCCCCTAATAAAATCTAAACGCCAGGAGAGATTTCAATGAAACTCGGAAAGTTCATAGCACTATTCCCGGCGACCTCGACCGTGCCCTTCAAATTTTGTTACGACTCACCAATCCAACATGGCGGCTGTGCGAAATATTTCACCAGCATTCAGTATCTCCGAAACTATTACCGATATTCCCCTGAAAATTTCTATGGTGATAGAGGGAACTACTATAAGTTCACTTATGTGACCTTTGAAAACCTGGTAACTACAAAACCAACATGGAGGCCAAGCGAATTTGCGACTTTTAAATAGACGTTTCTCGTGATTTGACCAACCAAACGCAATGAAACATGGTACAGTATATGTATATATACATTGTAATACACCGACATCTAACTTCGTTCAATTGTTTACATAATCACAAGATGGCGGATGTGCGAAATATTTCACCGGCATTCTATATCTCTGAAACTGTTAGCGGTATCTCCCAAAAATTTTGTACGGAGATAAAGGGCACTACTGGAAGTCCATCTATAAGACTTTCAAAAACCGGTTAACTACAAAACGAACATGGCGTCCAAGCGAATTTGAAAATTTTAAATAGACCTTCCTCGCGATTTATTGTTCCAAGCGCACTGAAACCTGGTACAGGAAATATTTATACGCATTGTAATCCCCTGGTATCTAATTTAGTTCAATTGTTTACATAACCTCAAGATGGCGGCAGTGCGAATTTTAAAATTAAGTTTTTATTTCTTGTGATGTAGTCATGCGATCGAAGTGAAAGTTTGAATAATGAACCTACGCAATAATTTTCCTTTAATGGTACATGACTCTATGGCCTATACATTTAACAATCCAACATGGCGACCATCCGAAATATTTAGACGATACTGAATATCTACGAATCTATTTTAGCAATCAAACTGCATCTTTTAATGTTCATAGGGGCTATGAACTTAAGTTCACCTGAATGAATGAAAATCCACAGCCTGCTTCCAGTCTCCGACCGGGTCAGGAATGGAATGAATGAAGCCCCCTAACTAGCGGCGAGGATATGAACTGTGCCGGCTGCCGAGGCCTGACGCACTCCTCTGGGGCAATGATTAAATGAATGACAGATGAAATGAAATGATAGTGGAGAGTGTTGCTGGAATGAAATTTTGACAGGGAAAACCGGAGTACCCGGAGAAAAACCTGTCTGCCTCCGTTCTGTCCAGCACAGATCTCACATGGAGTGACCGGGATTTGAACCACGGACCCAGCGGTGAGAGGCCGGCGTGCTGCCGCCTAAGCCACGGAGGCTTCAACTTAAGTTCACCTATAGGACTTTAAATAACCTGGTGATCACAAATCCAACATGGCGGTGACGCGAATTATAAATATTCACATGGACGTTTCTCGCAATTTAACCATCCGAGTGCAGTGAAACTTGGTACAGTAAATCCTTATACGAATGTTAATCCACTGGCATCTAATTTATTTCAATTGTTTCCATAACCTCAAGATGGCAGCTGTGAAAAATTTTAAAATCTCCTTGTTTTTTTCTTGTGTCCTAATTATGCGATTGAAGTTTGAATACTACACGTTCACAATAATCTGCATGTAACAGTACATAACTCTATGACCTACATATATAAAATCCAACATGGCGACCATCCGAAATATTTAGTCGGTTCTTAATAACTACGAATCTATTACAGCAATCAAACAGAAATTGTGTATGTTGATAGTGGCAATTAACATAAGTAGGATATATGAAAATAGGCTGTGTAGTTCTTCACGGAACTACTTGTTTTTAAGCTGTTTTTTGCCCTGAGTTTGATGAGTGAGTGAGTCAGTCAATCAGTTAGGACACTTTCTTTCCTGTCCCCCCCCCCGGAATTTCACCCCTCCCGATGGGCCCCTTAATTTGGATTTATGAAAAAGCGGTCGAATACCTATTTACTTACAGTATATCTTAAGCTGATTTATTTCCCGCTGAATTTAAAATTTCTCGCCTATGTCGTTTAAGAGATACACGCCCCGTTAAGAATCCTTCAACCCCGAATTTTCACCCCTTTCACCTCATAATATAAACCACATCGACAAACCCTTCGACACATGTCTGCTTACTTTTTATGATAAGTTTATATGCCGAGTATCACATCCCCAAATGAAACAACTCATGAGCTATTTTTATTCAATTAAATGCAGGTTTAACCCCTTTAACACCCCTTAAGAACATGAATATCCAAAAATCCATCCTTTTTGGACGTTTTCAACATACAACGAACATATCCCCAAAATTTCATGTTTCTAACTGCAATAGGTTTGGCTGGGAGATGATGAGTGAATATCCAAAAATCCTTCCTTAGTGGACGTTTTTCCCCCCATAATTTCACCCCTCCCCATGAGCCCCTTAAATTGGATTTATGAAAAAACGGTCGAACACCTATTTATTTATTTTTCAAGCAGATTTTTTCCCCTCGAATTCCATACTTTTTGCCTCTTTCGTTTAAGAGATACTTGCTCCGTTAGGAATCCTTCAACCCCCACTCTTCACCCCTTTCACCTCATAATATACACCACATCGAAAAACCATCAGATATGTGTCTTCTTAATTTTAATGATGAGTTTACATGCCGAGTATTACATCCCCCAATGAAACCAATCGGGAGATATTGTTATTCAATGAAATGCAGGTCTACCCCCTTAACACCCTTTTAGAACCTGAATATCCTAAAATCCTTCCTTAGTGGGCGTTTTCGACTTACAACGAACATATTCCCAACATTTCATGTTTCTAACTTTAATACCTTTGACTGGGCGATGATGAGTCAGTCAGGACACTTTGTTTTATATAATAGACTAGCAGGTACCCGCGGCTTCGCTCGCGTCATAGTCGTGTCATATTGTTCTTCAATGAAATGCAGGTTTAACCCCGTTCACACCCCTTTAGAACTTGAATATCCAAAAATCCCTCCTTAGTAGACGTTTTCGACGCACAACAAACATAATCCCAAAATATCATTCTTCTAACTGTAATAGTTTTGGTTGGTCGATGAGAGTGAATATCCAAAATTCCTTCCTTAGTGGACGTTTTTCTTCCAGAATTTCACCCCTCCCCATGAGCCCCTTAAATTGGATTTATGAAAATACGGTCGAACACCTATTTATTAAATTATTTATTTATCTATTCATTTATTTATTTATTATTATTAAGCTGATTGTTTTCCTCTGAGTTTCAAACTCCTCGCCTATGTCGTTTAGGAGATGCATGCTCCGTTAGGAATCCATCAACCCCCACTTTTCACCCCTTTACTCTTAATATACATTACATCGAAAAATCATTAGACATGTGTCAGCTTATTTTTAATGATTGGTTTATATGCCAAGTATCACATCCCCAAATGAAACCACTCGTGAGATATTGTTATTCAATTAAATGCAGGTTTACCCCCTTAACACCCGTTTAGAAGCTGAATATCCAAAAATCTTTCCTTAGTGGACGTTTTCGACATACAATGAACATATCCCCAAAATTTCATGTTTCTAACTTCTATAATTTTGGCTGGGCGATGATGAGTGAGTGAGTCAATCAGGTCATTTTCTTTCAATTATTTATACCAGAATTTTACCCCTCCCCATGGGCCCCTTAAATTGAATTTATGAAGAAACGCTCGAACACCTATTAACTTATTTTTTAAGCTGTCTTTTTCCCCTGAGTTTGATGAGTGAGTGAGTTAGTCAGTCAGTTAGGACACTTTCTCTCCTTTTTTCGCAGAATTTCACCCCACACCATCGGCCCCTTAAGTTGAATTTATGAAAAAACGTTCGAACACCGATTTACTTAATTTTTAAGCTGATTTTTTCCGCTGAGTTTCAAACTTCTCACCTATGTCTTTTAAGAGATACACGCTCCGTTAGGAAACCTTCAACCCCCCACTTTTCACCCCTTTCACCTTATAATATACACCACATCGAAAAACCCTTAGACACATGTCTGCTTATTTTTAATGATTAGTTTATGTGCCGAGTATCACATCCACAAATGAAACCACTCGTGATATATTGTTATTCAATAAAATGCAGGTTCAACCCCCTTAAGACGCCTCTAGAACCTGAATATCCGAAAATCCTCCCTTAGTGTGCGGTTTTGACATACAACGAACATATCCCCAAAATGTCATGTTTCTAACTTCATTAATTTTGGCTGGGCGATGATGAGTGAGTGAGTAAGTCAGGACATTTTCTTTCATTTCATTTTCTCCAGAATTTCACCCCTCCCCATGAACCCCTTAAATTTGATTCATGAAAAAGAAATTGTCGAACACTTATTTACTTATTTTTAAGCAGCTTTCACTCCCTGAGATTGAAGAGTGAGTGAGTCAGTCAATCAGTTAGGACACTTTCTTTCCTGTCCCCCCCCCCCAGAATTTCACCCCTTCCCATGCAGGTTCAACCCCCTTAAGACGCCTCTAGAACCTGAATATCCGAAAATCCTCCCTTAGTGTACGGTTTTGACATACAACGAACAAATCCCCAAAATGTCATGTTTCTAACTTCATTAATTTTGGCTGGGCGATGATGAGTGAGTGAGTGAGTGAGTGAGTGAGTCAGGACATTTTCTTTCATTTTTTTCTCCAGAATTTCACCCCTCCCCATGAACCCCTTAAATTTGATTTATGAAAAAGAAACTGTCGAACACTTATTTACTTATTTTTAAGCAGTTTTCACTTCCTGAGATTGAAGAGTGAGTGAGTCAGTCAATCAGTTAGGACACTTTCTTTCCTGTCCCCCGCCCCCCCCCCTGAATTTCACCCCTTCCCATGGGCCCCTTAAATTGGATTTATGAAAGAAATAACGGTCAACACCAATTTACTTATCTTTTAGGCTGATGTTTTTCCGCTGAGTTCAAACTCCTCGCCTATGTCGTTTAGGAGATACACGCTCCGTTAGAAATTCTTCAACCCCCACTTTTCACCCCTTTCACCTCATAATATACACCACATCGAAAAACCCTCAGACATGTGTCTTCTTATTTTTAATGATCAGTTTATATGCCGAGTATCACATCCACAAATGAAACCAATCCGGAGTTATTGTTATTCAATGAAATGCAGGTCTTACCCCCTTAACACCCCTTTAGAACCTGAATATCCGAAAAACCTCCCTTAGTGGACGGTTTGGACATATAATGATCATATCCCCAAAATGTCTTGTTTCTAACTTCAATAATTTAGGCTGGGCGATGATAAGTGTGTCAGGACTTTGTATCTTTCAATTTTCTTTTTTCAGAATTTCACCCCTCCCCATGGGCCCCTTAAATTCGATTTATGAAAAAACGGTCAAACACCTATTTACTTATTTTTTAAGCTGATTTTTTTCCGCTGAGTTTCAAACTCCTCGCCTATGTCGTTTAAGAAATATACGCTCCGTTAGGGACCCTTCAACCCCCACTTTTCACCCCTTTCACCTCATAATATACACCACATCGAAAAACCCTCAGACACGTGTCTTCTTATTTTTAATGATACGTTTATATGCCGAGTATCACGTCCCTCAATGAAACCAAGCCTGAGATATTGCTATTTAATGAAATGCATGTGTACCCCCTTAAGACACCTTTAGAACCTGAATATCCAAAAATCCTTTCTTAGTGCGCATTTTCGACTTACCACGAACATATCCCCAAAATTTCATGTTTCTAACTTTAATAGTTCTGGCTGGGCGATGATGAGTCAGTCAGTCAGTCAGTCAGTCAGTCATTCAGTCAGTCAGTCAGGACACTTGTTTTTATATAAGAGATTTTTTCACAGAGAATTTGATTTGAATGTTTCAGGAAATATCATTCAATCCATTATCTTCATAAGTTCTGTGCAGTAGCGTAGTCAAGATTGACCAATGGAGGGGGGATTCTAGTACCTGGGGATAACCCTAATTCAGGGAATTGTTGGACATATATTTATTTAATATGAAGCAACTCAGCCATCTCACACTCGGGAAGTTAAGAACGATCTCCACATTAGTGATTAGGTACCCACAGATTAAGATAAGCTTCGAAGCCATTTATCAGTGTTGTCTTATTAAGATTTGTTAATATTGTAGCTTCCAGTCGTTCAAAAAGTAATTATTCCAATTACTGAAATATATGAAAAATAATAAATAATTTGTTCTGAGCACAACCACTTACAAAAGCTGTACTAAAACAATGGCAAAACTTTTATTTTTAGCCTATTTTCAATTTTGAAAAAATAGGCTTATGAGATCACCTTTTGTCCGTGTGTGTGCGTGTGTGTGTGTGTGTGTGTGTGTGAGGTGTGTGTGTGTGTGTGTGTGTGTGAGTGTGAGGTGTGTGTGTGTCCCCCTAATAAATTTTAAACGGCTGAAGCGATTTCAATGAAACTTGGTAGGTTCATAGCACTATTCCGGGCGACCCCGACCGGGCTCTTCAAATTTTGTTACATCTCACCAATCCACAATGGCGGCTGTGCGAAGTATTTCACCGGCATTCAATATCTCAGAAACTATTCCCGATATCACCCTGGAATTTATTACGGTGATAAAAGTTCACCTAGGTGACTTTTGAAAAACTGGTAACTACAAAACCAACATGGCGGCCAGGCGAATTTGCGACATTTAAATAGACGTTTCTCGCGATTTAACCAACCAACCGCAATGAAACTTGGTACAGTATATGTCCATACACATTGTAATGCACCGACATCTAACTTCGTTCAATTGCTTACATAACCACAAGATGGCGGATGTGCGAAATATTTCACCGGCAATCTATATCTCTGAAACTATTAGCGGTATCACCCTGAAATTTTGTACGGAGATAAAGGGCACTACTGAAAGTTCATCTATAAGACTTTCAAAAACCGGTTAACTACAAAACGAGCATGGCGGCCAAGCGAATTTGAAAATATTAAATAGACCTTTCTCGCAATTTCATGTTCCAAACGTAATGAAATCTGGTACAGGAAATGTTTATTCACATTGTAATGCACTGGTATCTAATTTAGTTCAATTGTTTACATAACCTCAAGATGGCGGCTGTGAGAATTTTAAAATTCAGTTTTTATTTCTTGTGTCGTAATCATGCGATCGAAGTGAAAGTTTGAATAATGAACCTACGCAATAATTTTCCTTTAATGGTACATGACTCTATGGCCTATACATTTAACAATCCAATATGGCGACCATCTGAAATATTTAGACGGCTCTGAATATCTACGAACCTATTATAGCAATCAAACTGATTTTTTTAATGTTCATTGGGGCTATGAACTTAAGTTCACCTATAGGACTTTAAATAACCTGGTAATCACAAATTCAACATGGCGGCGACGCGAAGTGTAATTATTCACATGGACGTGTCTCGCAATTTAACCATCCGAGTGCAGTGAAACTTGGAACAGTAAATCATTATACGAATGTTAATCCACTAGCATCTAATTTATTTCAATTGTTTCCATAACCACAAGATGGCAGCTGTGAGAAATTTTTAAATCTCCTTGTTACTTCTTGTGTCCTAATTGAAGTTTGAATGCTACACGTTCACAATAATCTTCATGTAACAGTACGTAACTCTAGGACCAACATATATATATATATATATATAATCTAACATGGCTACCATCCGAAATATTTAGTCGGTTCTCAATATCTACGAATCTAGTACAGCAATCAAACAGAAATTTTGTATGTTGTTAGTGGCAGTTAACAAAGTAGGATATATGAAAATAGGCTGTATAGTTCTTCACGGAACTACTTGTTTCTCAAGAGATAACATGTGTTCCGTTACCACGGAAACTAAGCTATATTTGTAAACAAAAGCATCATGTTGTAATGGTATCTACTTAGGCTGGGATGACAAGTGAAACGGTATTTACTTTGCTCCACGTTGAGCGTACAAATGTAATGGATTTTAGTTAGTGCCCCATGTTGGTAGCGACAAATGTAATGGTTTCGCTAGCCCACACTGTTGGGAGAGAAATGTAACTGTTTACCTTTGCCTAAGCTATGTTGTTTTAATGGGCGCCAAGACCTCAATGCAATGTTGAAATCTAAATTTGTATTTAACAACGTCTAGCTCTGGCAGAACACATTCAAGACTCTATTCACTCAGATCGTGGTATGATTTGATCATTAACCCAACAAACAATTGTATCAGGAGAAGGAATTGGTCTATATCTAATGCTACCTACTGAAAGCAAAGATTGCATTGTAAAAGAAATGAATTTATTATATAAAACAAGTATAGCAAAATTAATAATAATAATAAGTTTAAAATTTAAATTGGAGCGTTGTGATTTGAATATTACCGATAGAAAATTACGTGAAAACGGAGTCTGATAAATTGATTTTACTCTTATTTCCAAGCTATGAAGTTACTGAATTATGAAATATAAAACAAAGAAAAATGAGAGATTGCGTATTTCTGCGTCATGTGCGCTTACCATTGGAAATTGCCAAAGCATCTCCCTCGTTCTTGATGATGCTGTGTGCTTCCCACAGTCTCCTGGACGTCGTCATCTCCGTCGAAATTTGATGATATCCTGGTAGATTATATAATTCTATGGTCCGTACCTCGGACCCAAACTCGCGTAAAACCGCACTGGTTACGTTTTACAAAAGTTTGTCGCTAACTCCACTGAACATCGGAGCGTCACGCATTTGCGACCGTACACTGCAAGTTCTACACAGATTGTCCTTAACTCCACCGAACATCGGAGCCACTCGCACGCGCATCCATACTCGTCAAGTATTTCACAGATAGTCCTCGTTTCACGGCGCGTCGAACGATATATCCACACGTTGGCTTCCCCACCATGGTACCGACATCTGGCTTACGTCGTCCTCCCCTGATTGGCTGACCCACCACGCGATAGATCCCCACTCCTTCCTCATTACACTCCGCGGGAGGGAGAAGTCGATTTCCGTTTCAACAATTCGCCTTTTCTAGACCTTGCGACCCAAGATTGCGTCATGCTCCTCGACAAGATTCAGCGTGTACTTGAAATCCCAGTGAGTCATCTCTCTCAAATACCCTAACTGACAAAAACTCCGTAAAATTCCGTAATCAGATAATTTTCTATGATATCGTCGTTCGTAATAATTTGCTTGATAGCGTTTTCTAAGACATAGAAAACCTATCTGAATGCTAATAATTTTTATAAAATGCTCCGAAAATACCTTAATAATAATTATAATAAATTAATAATAATAATAAATTAACATGAAAAATTCTCTTGGCTGAACAATTTGCCGCGTAAATAAATATAGAATGGCTTCCTACTGACTTATGCCAGTTGCATAAAACCCCTCGAAAAACACGTTACATATTCGCCTCGGATCATCGGATGATTTACTGTGACGACGGTCCATTATCCGATTATCCCAGACACGTTAATAAACCCCATCCAAAATACATATTACATACATGAAATCACCCTAAATTACAGATATATACACTCATATTTTTTCTTCACGCACTTTGCGTCAAAGTTTGTTGTCACTATGGATTGCACTTTGCAACCAGTCCAATGTTTTACATATAGAAGTGTTCCACGGATATTTCCGCCTCTCAAATTTCTCTATGTTGGAGAAATGGACATAATTAATGTGTGAGCACTATGTATTTATGATGTCATATCACACGCATTGAAGGTGTTCTGATATATTTATATCACCATAGAACTTCCTAATTTCACTGGAGGTCCCCTCCTTATGGTGACATTTAATTCCACATATCACTGAGCACACGATCACACTATTGTGGCAGCGCCTCGTGACCATAATACTTAATCTCTCTTTAAAGTAGATTAAATTAATATTGACTTCTGAAAAAAATACAGTAAATGCGCATTACATATAACACCAAATATTTCTGTGCCGTAATCGCCCTGTCTTGTTAAGTTCCCGTACACCATATTCTACTTAATACTAGTTCTCAACACAGACCCATTCTCCTCCTACAAATAATACCATTATACAAATTGCCTTAAATTACACACTTACAAATCTTACATGGCGAGGCCGTAAACAGAAATCACGTGTGCTGATATGTATGAGTTTCATGAAGGACTGTCTCGCATTCTGATGGCCCATCTTTTATCTCGTGGACGCCTTAAGCTAACAAGCCCTATACAAGCGCTCCCCCATCTCTTGGAGATAAATGGGAACCCATCAGCGCTGCCAAAATGGCCTTGGTGCATCGAGACAATTTAGTGCTCAACAGCATCCGACAATCCCGTCATATTTCCCTGTACCTTAAAAACTCTCATTTACTTACATACTACCCCCCTGTGTGACTTCCGATACGCCTGCCTTAAGACCAGATCCTCCACGCACCAGATACCACACTTACTCATTTGATAGGCTGGCTCGCCAGCTAAACACACAACACACTCACTTTATGACACATATTTTTGGAGACTATGTATATTATACGTCCCGTATAATCTGTTTCCCTCAATATTCTCCAGCACATATGCTGTTTTCCCAATACGTTTGGAAACTATAAATGTTTCTGCGTCACCTGCTTCCAACCTTGCAAGTGGCTCCCTTTAAATGAACGTCATCACGTTGCTCTACTAGCATATTTCTCAGTGTCTGTAACGATGCCCTGTTGCTACTGTCCACACCTGCTAACCCTACTTTCCTCTGGTGTCACACCTCTACTCGACACTCTATGACCTAAAAATGTCACTTCTGACTGACAGAATGACGACTTAGACAGCTTCAAAGTGAACCCTGCCTGATCTAACTTCTGAAAAACTATATCTAAATGAAGTAGATGCTCCTCAAAACTGCGTGAACTAATTACCATATCATCGATGTAAATGGTTACAAACTCTCCTGTGTCATCCCCTAATGCGATGTTTAAAGCCCTAATTAAAGCAGCTGAACTACTCTTTAACCCATAAGGTGTTCTACAAAATTGATAAAGATTATATTTATGACTAAAAGCTGTAAATGGTCTATCTTCGTACATAAGTGGCACTTGCCAAAAACTGGAACTCAAATCTACACAAGTGAAATACTTCTTCCCCTCAAATGTTTGCATTAATTCCTCTATTGACATAGATTTCAGCTGATCTGAACTAATTCTACTGTTAACCAAACGAGCGTCTAAGCAAATACGAACCGTGCCGTCGGTCTTGGGTACCGTGATCAAAGAATTAACATATGGACTGTTAGAGTGCTCAATAATCCCATCTTCAAGCATCTGATTAATTTGTGCCTCAACTGCACTCTGATAAGCGAAAGGTACAGGATATCTATGTCCTGTGAATACTGACCTATCAATAACATTCAATGAATGTGTATAGCAATTGGTCATACCAATGCGATCCTCAAAAACTCTCCTATTACACCATAACACATCATAGAGCCGAACACACTGTTCCACCTCTATATTACCCTGAAATGCAGCCTCACGTAACGAGTCCTCTAGACTTCCGTTCGTAATCACACTGCCCACAAAACATGGAGAACCCCGCTCTACGGCTGGCGATATCTCATTTAAAGTACAAATCACACCTACAATACTACTCCTCTGAATATGGTCATTGAACGCTACTTCTACTTCAGAATCTCCCCATTTAAATTTCAAACTCCCTACATCATAACATAAGTTACCAGACACTCTACTTAGCCACTCTGAACCCAAGATAACACTGAATACTAAATTTGGAATTACAAGGCAAATCTGCTTCTCTACATGATTATTAATTTTAATGTCTACTAAAACTTGCTTAGAAATTACTTTAGACCTCTTCCCAACAGCTGTGATAACAAAAGTGCTTTTAATTGGCATCTCCTCAAAATTTACTCCAGTTCCTTTCATTTTATCATAAAATGCACTACATATGCAACTCTTCATACAACCACTATCAATTAAAACATCTGTGTACGCCTCGGACACGTTAAATTTAACTATGGGGCTCTTACTAACCACTTCCTGAATAATACCTTCATCATTTAGTTCATGTAATAATTCATTTCTTACATTTAGGTCATAGGGTTCCTGTATAATTGTATGGACAGGGCATGCTACAGACTGAGATTCTGACCTTACTTCGCAGCCTGGTTCGTGTTTAAAGAACCGCTACAGCTGGCCGTAGTACTACTAACTACTGAACTAGTCTGGTTGTTCTGGGCTGTGTTGTCATTGTTTGGCTGTATATTACTACCACTAGGCTGTCCTCTTCCTTGACCCCTATTCTGGTTGTAATTATTGTCATTATAATTTCTCCCTTGATTTCCCCTGAAATCATTGTTTCTCCCTTGATTTCCCCTGTAATCATTGTTCCTCCCTTGATACTGATTACCATAGCCATTTCCTCTGTTCTGATTTAGCTGATGATTATTATTATTTCTATTTTGAGCGTTGGCCCCTTCGCCACCGTTCCCTTGAACTTCCTGATGCCTGGCTTCATTAGGTCTATTATTATTATTACCCTGGTTCCTATTGAAATTGTCCTCATAACCCCCTCTCCCTAGTGCATCAAATGTGCTTAACAAATTTTCTACTTGCGATATAGTCTTTACATTCTGGATACAAGCAGCCTCCTTGATCCTATAGGGAAAGTGCCGAAGTAGCAACCTCACCACATCACTTTCCTCCTTCAAGCCATCCAGATATTTACACACTAATACCTGCCCTAAAAAGTATTCGGTCATGGTGGAGCTTCCTTTAGGGTTATATTTACCACACACTACTCCCTCACGATGCTGCGACTGAATAACCTCATTCCAGAACTTTTCACAGAATTTCATTTTAAAATCATTGATATCAGTAAACTTGTCTCTGTAGACAGCAAACCAATTCCTCGTTTCCCCCACAAACACTTGTTCTAAAATTTCAACTACCTGGCACCACTCAATACTACCATTTTCCAACCTCTCCCCGAATTTATTTTCTATAGTGTTCATGAACTCCATTGGGCACCCCTGTCGATTGCTGAACTTACCCAGTTCTACCTCCCTGTGTGTGCTATTCACAAAAACTGGCCTATTCTGACTATTTTCTTGCCTGATCCTAGCTTTTAATTTTAATTCTAATTCTGCGATTTTCTCCTCAGCCTTCCTCTCAATACTGTTTACTGTTAATTTCATGTTTCCTTCTGATTCTTCTACTTTATCATATAGCTTTGCTTGTTTCTCCTCAATCTTGCTAATGCTTTCCCTATTACTCTCTCTTAAATCATTTACTTCTGCAACTATTTGTGAGTGGACTTTCTCAATTCTACCCCCCAGCTGTTCCTTAACCTCTTTAGTAGCTACCTGAATTTTGTCAATTTCTCCCCCCAATTGCTTTTTGACCTGCTGTGTTTCCAGTTGCACTAGTTCTTTTAAATTTTCAGCCTGTGTACTGATTCTAATTTCCAACTCCTCCTGTACTTTTCCTAATTTTCTGTCTACATCTGCAATAATCTCTTTAGCCTTTTCTTCCATCACCCCCCTGATCTCACCTCTAATCAGTTCGAATTTGTCACTCATTTCCCTACTGTTTTGTTCTAATTTAGCATTTAAAGTTTCAGTACTCTCTCTATTTTCCTTACTGTTTTGTTCTAATTTTGCATTATTCTGTTCTAATTTTGCATTTAAAGCATCACTACTAACTTTGTTCTGATACATGAACTCGAGAAGTAAAGTTTTTAATTCTGGTTGGCCGCCTACACTCCCTGTTTCAGTATCGGGATTTACCTCCGCTACCCCGGTACTACCATCACTCGACATACTGCTCGTATCATCATTCTCCAGTTGATGACCACTACGTAACCTCATCTGTCTTTCTTTCTCATCCCCCATAATGATATACACTGATAAAGACAAATAACCCCCAAAATACAGGCACAGAAATATATACCCTTCTCCTTCCACAAATGTTATTAGGTTTTCATCCCCACGTTGGGCGCCAAATGTAATGGTATCTACTTAGGCTGGGATGACAAGTGAAACGGTATTTACTTTGCTCCACGTTGAGCGTACAAATGTAATGGATTTTAGTTAGTGCCCCATGTTGGTAGCGACAAATGTAATGGTTTCGCTAGCCCACACTGTTGGGAGAGAAATGTAACTGTTTACCTTTGCCTAAGCTATGTTGTTTTAATGGGCGCCAAGACCTCAATGCAATGTTGAAATCTAAATTTGTATTTAACAACGTCTAGCTCTGGCAGAACACATTCAAGACTCTATTCACTCAGATCGTGGTATGATTTGATCATTAACCCAACAAACAATTGTATCAGGAGAAGGAATTGGTCTATATCTAATGCTACCTACTGAAAGCAAAGATTGCATTGTAAAAGAAATGAATTTATTATATAAAACAAGTATAGCAAAATTAATAATAATAATAAGTTTAAAATTTAAATTGGAGCGTTGTGATTTGAATATTACCGATAGAAAATTACGTGAAAACGGAGTCTGATAAATTGATTTTACTCTTATTTCCAAGCTATGAAGTTACTGAATTATGAAATATAAAACAAAGAAAAATGAGAGATTGCGTATTTCTGCGTCATGTGCGCTTACCATTGGAAATTGCCAAAGCATCTCCCTCGTTCTTGATGATGCTGTGTGCTTCCCACAGTCTCCTGGACGTCGTCATCTCCGTCGAAATTTGATGATATCCTGGTAGATTATATAATTCTATGGTCCGTACCTCGGACCCAAACTCGCGTAAAACCGCACTGGTTACGTTTTACAAAAGTTTGTCGCTAACTCCACTGAACATCGGAGCGTCACGCATTTGCGACCGTACACTGCAAGTTCTACACAGATTGTCCTTAACTCCACCGAACATCGGAGCCACTCGCACGCGCATCCATACTCGTCAAGTATTTCACAGATAGTCCTCGTTTCACGGCGCGTCGAACGATATATCCACACGTTGGCTTCCCCACCATGGTACCGACATCTGGCTTACGTCGTCCTCCCCTGATTGGCTGACCCACCACGCGATAGATCCCCACTCCTTCCTCATTACACTCCGCGGGAGGGAGAAGTCGATTTCCGTTTCAACAATTCGCCTTTTCTAGACCTTGCGACCCAAGATTGCGTCATGCTCCTCGACAAGATTCAGCGTGTACTTGAAATCCCAGTGAGTCATCTCTCTCAAATACCCTAACTGACAAAAACTCCGTAAAATTCCGTAATCAGATAATTTTCTATGATATCGTCGTTCGTAATAATTTGCTTGATAGCGTTTTCTAAGACATAGAAAACCTATCTGAATGCTAATAATTTTTATAAAATGCTCCGAAAATACCTTAATAATAATTATAATAAATTAATAATAATAATAAATTAACATGAAAAATTCTCTTGGCTGAACAATTTGCCGCGTAAATAAATATAGAATGGCTTCCTACTGACTTATGCCAGTTGCATAAAACCCCTCGAAAAACACGTTACAATGTGACTTCCTGTTCCCCGGATACAAAGAGGCATGAAATACGGTGCATGCCTGAGCGATATTTAGTAGCTCCAATTTTCAAAAGGAACGAAATAATTCAAACCGAGATGGCGCTTGCACATCCGTATGCAATTCAGTGCTTCGGATAAGCTGACACCTATCTATATTTTTCATTGTATCTCAGAAATGGTTACAGATATATTAAAATTTCTCTCACCACTGGAAAGAGGTGAGAGATCCATTAACCATTTTAGGAACTTTAAAAAAATGCAATTTTTGGACCTCCAAAGGTGTACCTCGCCCCCTTAAGATTTATATATATTGTTACGAACTATTGAAGAAGTTCTTCTTACAGAAGTTACATTTAGCAGCGTGAAAAGTGGGGACCATTGTAAGAATGTGTTCGTTTAGATTCACTGGATATCTTTCTTGGCCAAATATATTTCAATGGATTCTTCAATGTCGAAAGCTCTGCCCTTAGCTTCGTGGTGTAGAATTTTGAGATCTGTTTCCATGTTAATGAAAGTATGGTTGTAGTCATACATGTATTCGCATAGAGCTGAATGTTTATTGTGTTTAATCGCAAGTCTGTGTTCTATGTAACGTGTTCTAATCGGTCTTCCATTTTTTCCGACATCCTTCATCTTGACAGGTGAACAAATATACGCCTGATTTTGAATGCGCGTTCTTTTTGAGTTGCTGTGAGTAGGTACTCTGCAATGTCTTGTTAACATCAAAATCAATGCGTATTGTGACAGGGGTATTGCGCTGATAGTTTAACTGTATTAGTATCTCGTATGTGCATTGTCTACCATATCAGTTATGAATATGCTTATTCTTAAGAACCAACAGGGCTGCCAACTGTTAATAGATGCTCTCTGTATTTGTTTAATCATATTATCAATATATCTGAAAGTATGCAAGCCAACAACTCTAAATTTTGCACACGTATAGTACCTGATATTCTAGATTAATTTGGAGTACCTGATTAACGTCATTGCTGCCAACATGATTCTAAGCCTGCTGATAGGTTCATTTTTAAATGCATGTAACTTATATACTAGCAAATGCATTTCATCCGAAATTGGCTCTATAATAGATCGTAATATTTCAGATTAATTCTGAGCAACACATACATGACATTCTTGGCAACATGATTTTACGCGCACTGATAGATCCAATATCTAACATCATGTAACGTCCATACTACCCATTAGACTTCAACCAAATTTTTTTATGAGCGTTCTATACCTTAAGAGATGGAACTAAGAATATCTTCAGAGTAACCAGGGCAGCCAAATGTAGGCTACACTATTTCAGGTATATTTTTAACTACAGTACTTAGAAATTTTAGTATTACTAACCTGATTTCGTCATTATTCTAGATAGGTCTAAATAGATTAATCATTGGCATGAAGTTTAAATTTTGAGAAACGTAGGCTCTAGTTCGTCACGGAACTACTTGTTTTTTGTTTTGCCGAGGTTGAATATTAAAAATTATTCTCCTGATTTTTCGAGTAATGAGTGACTGCGGTATTCATTTCTAAATTATTGACGCTAGCGTCTGCTCTCGCTCGTTTGAAGTTAAACAAGCGGAGAAAATTTATGTTGAACAGATTCCAGTTGTTGGCTGTGAGTAGGCAGGAGAGGGCGCTGAAGTTCAAAGTTTAAAAAAATCCCACTGTAACCTGATTGAGGACTATAAAGGATTTTCATTCTATTTTTACACTCAAAATGCGCTTTGAATTCTGAGTACTCCTATTGGGTTGAGTTATGCAGTTCGATTGGGCAAAGCACTGTATTACCTGAGTTTATTAACAGGTCACCTTGTATCGAAAGGACCATAACCAATACTAACTGTCATACCCCAGAGGCGTATATAGAGTTTTATTTTGAGGGGGTGGGGTGTGTCTAACCGGGGGTTTGGATGTATAGAATAGCCCCCAAAGAAAGGGGTCCGGGAAACTTTTGTGTAATTTGGTGCATAATGATGAGTTTTAAGGCTATTTGGTACCATTTTTTTGAACCAATTTGTTTTGATGTTTTATGTTTGGTTAATGTCAAACACAACTAAGACCATTTATTTTACTTTTTATTACTACAACTATTAATACATATGATGATGATGATAATTGTTGTTTTAAGGAGCCTAACATCTAGGTTAGCGGTTCCCAACCTTTTTTTTCCCTCCCGTACCCCTTCATACATTATTTATCTAAAATAGTACCCCCTAAAAAGTAAACTTTTAAAACGTTTAATATTTTACGGGAAATATGTAGATACCTTAATAAAAACATTAATAATAAAAATAATTTACAACTATTTATAAGTTATTTTTTTGAATACAGTATGACTAAAATTTTTAATTTATTATTTGATTGTTGATAGTATGCATTTCATTTCAATAAAATGATAAATATAATTTTGAATTTTACATTTATTTCCTTGCGCAAATGAAGATATACAAACATTTAGCTGAGGAAAATATACAATAACAGTACATAATTTTTTAAATTTTGATTTTATTGAAAATCAATTAATTCTAGCGATTAGTTTGGCAAAAATAGACAAATCATTACAATAGCAGTGCAGCGGTGAAAGTGAGTGGGGTTGGGGTAGGGTGGGTTGTCGAGCGGGCGCATTGACCTTGGTGTGCGTGAATAAGACGGCACTGTGCGCCGGTACATTACGACTAACACGTCAGCTCACGCCACGGTTATTGGCCGGTGAGTTCCAATTGCGCAGACGTACAGAGGATTGGTCGCGAACCTCAGACATTTGCAATTGGTACATTAGTTGCTTTACGCGCACCTGAAAACTCACGTGTCAATTTCACACGCGTGAGGCTCGCAGACTGTCCTCTGTTCGACTGCGCAGTCGAGACTCACCGGCCATAAACTGTGGCGTGAGCTGTACGATGGGAACATGGCGCCTGCCATTACCGTTTATTTTTGGCATACCCCTAACCGGTTCGATGCGTACCACCAAGGGGTAGGTGTACCCCAGGTTGGGAACCGCTGATCTAGGTTATCGGTCCCAATTATTAATACAATCTTGCTCACTTGATAGTATTTAGATGGAAAGAATTAACATACTGTTTCTATTTACAACTTACTCAGTATGTATGTCTACCCCTTATTATTCCCGTTTTCCAACGGGGTCGGGGATGAGATGCGATGGAAGTCTTTGTGGCGATGGTTTTTACGGCCGGATGCCCTTCCTGACGCCAACCTCATGAGAGGAGTTAATGAGAGATGAAATGAATGATGGCGAATGAAATAGGGCAAGGATGTGGAAGGAAGCGGCCGTGGCCTGTTTGAAGGTACCGTCCCAGCATTTGCCTGGTGTTGAAAATGGGAAACCACGGAAAACCATTTCAAGGACGGCCGACGGTGGGGCTCGAACCCACGCGTCTACCGAGTCAGCAGAGAGCTTGGCCCCATGACCTAATGCTGTGCTTTAGCCAGCGTAGCCACTTCTGTCGGTTCGATTTACAACTTAACCTACCGAGGTATAATATAAGTCGAGGTTTCTTGAAGTATTACCGAATCCATTTATAACTTCATCGTCAGTGATTTGCGTGCCTCTGTGAATAGATAACAATGCTAGACCGTTGAGTCTGTTTTCAGAAGTGGTATTTCGTAAGTATGTTTTCAACCAACTCAAACTTAAACTCCGTTCAGTGGTAGCTACACAGACAGGCAAAACTTAACGAAAGTCTGATAGAGTAAAAAAGTTAGGGAAATAACTGTTGTCACACGCTTCAAAGGCACGTGTTGCTGTTATTGATTGGTTCTTAAGAGCGAAGGCACTGGAGAGATTTTTTTTAGCGTATGGCTTTTATGCCGGGAGTGTCTGAGGACATGTTCGGCTCGCCAGAGATTGTAGCTGCTTCTATAGGGACACACGTTGGGTAAGCTACAAGTACCGTCGCGTGTGGAGTGTTGTCTGGGGAGGAAAGTGTGAATGTAAGGACGAGGAGTTGGAAGGTAGCGGCTGTGGCCTATAGTTAGGGACCAACCCCGGAATTTGCCTGGAAGGAAGATGGGAAACCACAGAAGACCATCTTCAAGGTTGCCGGCTGGGGGATTTGGACCTCCTCGCCTCCCGGATGTGAGTGACTGCCCGTAGCCACGCCGTAACGACCACGGCTAACTCACCCGGTGTAATAAGTGATTATGTTATTACACATACGATGAAAGCAAACTGATTGTCACACTGTTTTACATCGCTCAAACGTCACCTCACTTTGAAACGTTGCCATATGTCATTTAGTGCAAATAGTACGTGATAAATACAATGCTTTTTAATGTTCTAATTCATAAACAAATATTATATGTAACAAAAGTTCTGGGTGGGGTGGGGTCCTCCTGGGCAACCCCCTTATATACGCCCCTTTCATAACCCGTGATGGGAGGTAATTAAGTAAAGGTAATCATATTACAGTAACGATCACTTTCTTGGACGTATCGTTACTGTTTGGAAGATGTAACACCTAATTTACTTCTGGATTTACAATGTAATGAAACAAAATTACAACATGCAGTTTAATTCTATTATCCCAGCACAAATATAACTTTCAATCATTTTTCAGTGTTCCCTTATTAACAAGTGATGTTGTAACTTTCAGTCGGTCTACATAAAATAATACTAATTTCTGGATCATGTGAAACAAGAAGTTTCGTGAAGAACTAAAGCCTATTTTCATATATCCTACTTATGTCAATTGCCTCCATCAACATACAGAATTTCAGTTTGATTGCTGGTATAGAATCGTTGATATTGAGAACCGTCTAAATATTTCGGATGAACGCCATTTTGGATTGTTATATGTATAGGCCATAGAGCTATGTACCATAAAGAAAAATTATTGCGTAGGTTCATTATTCAAACTTTCACTGCGATCGCATGATTAAGTTACAAGAAATGGAAACTTAATTTCAAATTTCGCACAGCCGCCAACTTGAAGTTATGTGAACAATTGAACTAAATTTAATGCCAGTGCATTACAATATGTATAATAATTTACTGAACCATCTTTCACTGCGCTCAGATGGTTAAATCGATAGAAAAGTCTATTAAAATATTTCAACTTCGCTTAGCCGCTATGTTCGTTTTGTACTTTACAGGTTTTTGAAAATTACACGTCAATATTTGTTAGATATTGACGAGTTGCATTATCTCAACTAATACCGCAACTAAAGAAGCGTACTTATTGTAAATATTTTCACCCTTACTTTCAGACATAAACATTTTGTAGCCTAAGTGTGATGGATCTGATGATGGTCGCCTGACGATCGAAATTGGTCATCAAAGTGTATTTTTTAATCTCGTCTAAATTTCTTTTAGGATTAGGTAATAACCCATCTCATTTGGGTACAATCGTGTTGACCGACTGAAAAGCATCGAACCTTCGCACATAATGTTCTAAACTTGATTCGTGCAGTTATCTGCAACAGACAGAGAGTAGGAGTTATCTATTCGTTTTTCAAAAACAAAGAAATGCAATTTTATCATTGCTTAAAATAACCAAGGTGGTTTAAGTTTTTATAGTATCCAAAAATCGCCGGTACACAGCAATCCTACGTTTATTAACTTTAACTTGATGTATCAATTTTATTATATTCCTATGTCGGTTTTTGATGTTGATTTTGTAAATTTGAAAGGCGCAAATTGTTAAAGATTTCAATTCTGAGAATAATGTAAAACTAGCATTACCCGTCGCGGTTTCGCCCGCGAATATTCTAGTTGTAAAGAGTACACTTAGCAAAATCTCAATCATGAATGCTATGACTGATTTATCCTTGGTATGAATAATCAGACTTTATCAATTCAGCTACTGGTGCAGTGGTTAGGGGTTTGTCATGCCTTCATAGGTATATCAGAGCGAAGTTAGTTTTCTGGGAATATCACAGACACTGTTAATTGAAGGGCCTTAAAATGTGGTTTTGGGAGACCCTTTATAGTCGGGTGAAAAAGACCTTTCGTACCACACTCCCACGTGAAAATTGCGTGGAAAAATTCTAGAGTGCCCCTTGACCACCTTAAGCGCATTATACTTCATGTATTGATGAGTATCACAGATTAATTTGGTTCAGTGATAAACTTATAACCATCTGAAAACTTTCACAGTAATGTAATAATTGGAATTGCATTGCGTCTTACAGAAATAGATGGACGTGTTGCATGCCATCATTATTTCATTGTAAATATACATGTTTTAAGGTATTTATTTAATTGTGAGGCATTTAAAGAGTGATTGAGTGCGTTTCGATTACGCATTGGGTTATGCTGAACCTGTAGGTACCCCATATGTGTAGGTTGGTGTTAATGGGACCTTATTTTCGGTACAAAACTGCAATGGGACCTTAGCAGAATAATATAGGCAGGGATGAAGAACCTCTCCCGTAATGCCAAACTACAACACTACAATGCTGTAGTAAAACTGGTGATCTTGTATGAAGTGGAGACGGCAAATTTGATGAACCTGGAAAAGCTTCTGAAGATTGAAAGAAGGATATTGAGGAGGATTTACGGACCAAAAGTGGTACAGGGAACCTACAGACTAAGATCGAACAAGGAGATAAATGAAAGGGTGGAAGACCTGGACACAACAATTAGGAAAAGACGTTTACATTTCTATGGACATATGGTTAGAATGGATCCAACAAGACTAAATAAACAAATTTTTGATAAAATATATAATCAGAAGAGTCAAGGGGGTTACACCAAGAAAATGAAGGAAGAACTCCGGAGACTAGGAAATACAGATGACGACTGTCCGGACAGAACACAATTCAGGGAAATACTTTCCAACATAAAGGTACTTGTGGGAGAAAAGAGAGAATGCAGGGGAGGAAGATGGACAGCAGAGAGAAAGAATGAAGGAAGTGTAGAGGAAGAGAAAGGAAGAAAGAACTATGAGAAGGAAATGAAATGATATTTGCGTGGTCCTTAGTTTGGCCGGTTTGCATAATGTAAGGTAATGTAATACGAGGGCTGTTTTTTAAGTAATGTACCCATGTGAGTAATCTCAATGGAAAATATGCTTCTGCCTCCAGCTAGCATCAGGACTCAGGCGTGTACCGTTCTCCCATTGAGCAGTTGCATATTTTGGATTTGAGGCTAATAGGTATCAACTCTACAATGATAAGGCACAACTCTACTCTAAAGACTTTAATTCAGTAAAACTCATGGCTTCAAACAAATAATGAGAACACAAATCCCATAAACAATACACAAACAAACAAAGTTATCCCCACAATCCATTAATTATTCACATAGTTGAACAAATTAAATCCATATCACTATTCAATATTTTACCATTATGTGGACTTTAAACTTTACTCAATTGCACTGATGCACATGTAATGTTTCACAAAACTGAACTATTACATTCATGTCACCTAATGTGACTTCTTTATATTCACAAAGTTACTTGTATCCTACAATACATCTTAATTTACATCATGTGTACTATCTGTGTTACATCTCTCTCTCCCACCAAATGCTTTCATGCATTAGCCAACTCATGGTTTGCACTACATCTACTTGCAACACCACAATTACGTAAGTCTACCCCTGCACTCCCTTCTTTTTATAGTTACACTGCATGTCATTGTGATTTCATTAAATAACTTCTGTTATCGTTGTGTCGGATAGTATACTATTACGCTACCCTTACGAGCGTGGCCTGTGGCAACGAGTAACCAACTTCATTAACTAGGTGTCAGTGACAGTAACAAATACAACATCCAACCATTCGTTAGATTGCTAAATTTTTATATCATCAGGGAAATCTATGATTAGCAATGTGTTTCTAAACCACACACATTTATTACACATTATAACAATTATTCCTTTCATTGACAAGCAAGGTCTTAAATCTGTCCGCTCAAGAACGCGAACCTTCACAGCTAGTCTAGCAACCCCAGCCCCTTGGACTGCCTGCATACAATGGACAGGGTAGGGTCGTTCACGGCTGTAAACCGCCCCTTTGTCTCCCCGTTTCCTGGACTTTTATCTCCCAAGCAGTATTACAACTCTGAATATAACATTGTGGTCACAATGATCCACGTGATCCCATATGATCTGAACTGAATATTATGCAATGGTTCTGGGTGAGCTTGAATATTTAATCCTATCCTTAGGACATTAATAACGGCCTCAACAGGTCCGTATCACAATATGAAGGCACGAGATTCATAGAACACAGGTCTAGTGGTTAGCCGGTATCTCAAATAAAATATTACGGTCAGTCAACAGCTGCCGCCAATGATTCGCTTCAACGAGCTGAATCACTCAACATTAAGTTCTCGGGGAATCATGTATAGCGTCGAGGTGTCCAATGTTCTCCCCGCGCTTACCACGGGATTCGGACCCGGAACATTTCATATCCAACATCGGAGATAGGGTTACACACTAAATACGCTCCGGCATAAATTATTATCTCTGTACGCACATGCTGTACGAGATTTCACACGTCGATTAGATCACCTGGCCCCTTACCTGTTCATGATCTCGCCTTATAATAAAGATAACTCTATCTGCACTCTACAATGCTTAATCAAGCCACAAATTCAATTCACTGTCAAGCTCCAACATTCCCGGGCATAATTATATTCCCATTAATACAATCTATTTAATATTAACTTTTTCTCTTCCCTTAAGGTAATCTACTGCTTGGCTAGATAAATAATCCAATTAGCGTAAATATTTCTTGCTTAAAACCTTTCGTCCTGATGTATTCAATTATACCGTTTATCATTATTATAATTATTATTATTATTACTGACATAAACTAACCTTCCGACACAACGTAACTGCTTCAATGACCGAACATTCGCGTTCGTCACGTTAAGTTTCACATAACTGAATTGCCATTTTATTTAGTAGCATTAATAGTGGTAAAGATTAATCCACTCTCTGATGTATACAACATCTTAACTTTACTGAAATCAAACAATAAACATATGAGGTTATGCCTCCTAATATTGATTCTTACTGGCATATTTTATACTTCCGAAATCACATTACATGCAGTGACTATCCCTCTATAGTAACATGATTTGTGGGGTACTTACGTCGGCTTTATCCAGGTGGCCCCAACCACCATATTCCAGTGTCACCTGCCATCGGCTTACTTAGTGACACATTGCCATCTTGCAAATACACATATTATATGACATTTGATTTATAAACACACGACACTTTTCCATTTTTATAATGAAGCTAATGCTTCCAAAACACATAACACTATATAACACTGGTTATATTATTACTTTAAGAGATATTTTACATAACATCGGTGCACAAACACACGTTACACTTTAATTCCTGATTGGTTGACATTCCCTAGCATGTATCGAAAGTACAGGTGCTGATGGCCCTTCCTTCGGTCCTACCCCTTCCTGATTGAATCTCCCGATCATCTGCTCACGGATTCACCAACAGTTTCTCGATCATCCCTTGATAATCTTCCTACTATTGCAGCGATATGCTTACATCTCGTCATGAACGCTACTTACTGGTATACTCCAAATATGTATAACCAATCACTATAGTTTACTGCGCTCAACATCGTACACTGTATTTACAAGAATAATTACTTTTCACAGTCCTGCCTAGTATCACACGGCACTTAATAAACATTATATAACAGTCTTACTGCACGGCTTCCCACATTGAAGTCCGAGCATCCTCTCCTAACTTCGGTAATATGCATTTCGCATAATCAAGTTTGTTAATTACCGACTTCATTCTTAGTTCATGACCATGCATGAATATATTCTCACATGTGTGTTACATTGCACAGCTAACATGCTGATTACCCGTGAAATGTTTAAGTCTTTGTGTGCGCCTGGGCGCTGCGTGTCCTTTTCAACGGCGACTGCTTCAAAACAACTGTCCCTCCGACTCGGTCTAAAACTGTCACGAACTGTAACTGCGGTCAACTGTAAAACTGTAAGACTGTTCGCTTCGACTGGGTCCACCCTCTTATATCTGTTTCACACAGAAAGTAGGGCAAGAATTCCCGCGATAAATCAGCTCCTCTCCTAGGGTGATTCTGAACTTGGAATAATATCCATATAGTTCCTTTTTCTTCGCTGGTCACAAAAATGTATGTGTGTTCGAGGATCGATCGGCCACTTAATTTATATTAATTATCTTATCCATGACTTGGGGACGCTACTTCACTGGGAATCCCTGGCAACATCCTCAAGTCCATCCGCGAACACCCATAGTCCTGTAACATTACGCACTGCATTAAACATGCCTTGATTTCGCCGTTTTATGGCTCTAAAATTAGCCTCCTGGCTAAAGATTCACCTGTGCGCAACTCTCATGTCATTGCATTGCTCCAATCATGAGTAATCAATGATTTTCCTTGGGATCTTCCCGTTCCATTCTCAAGTCTATTCTCAAACGGGGAATAACCTGGTCATTATTTAACCTCCCGACCCCTTGCAGACGACTTATCTGGGTCAGCAAGATTGACGTGGCGCCACGGGCCTCCTCCCACAATTCTGGGGCTATTTGCTAAACGTCAAGCTTTGAAACTCCTGTGTTTCAAGTACAGCATAGCCTACTTCATGTAGTCCAAATAATGCTATCTTCCACTATTTTCCTGCATTATTTCACTAAATAATGTCAGTAACAACTGATATCACACCAGTAGTTAAAATATATAATTTCTTCTAGGGGTTCTTACAATGAAATACCCTCCACAGATCTCGGGTTCGTTCCCTGGTGGAACCTTCATTCAGAGCTCAACTTATCTCCGAGATCCACGTTCGAGACCAGTCGGCATGACCACCTCGGGTTCATATTCCCCTTGCAAAACTTATAAAAGTCAATTGCAAGTGACTTTATGTAAGTAACCAGCTGACTGTCCGACTGTCTGTGTTTACATTAGAGGTCTTTCACCTCGTCTGGCTGTGAGTAGGTTAGTCTGGTTCCCCTTTCCACTCTGCTCTCAGCCCTAAGCTGTTCATTCTCTAAGCGGAGGGTCGCATTTATGGCCTCAACCTCTCTCGCTACTCCAACCATTTCTTTGTAAAATTCAAGCATGCACTGGCACTCTTGTTGTTCGCTTCCTTCACTGGGCAAGCTGCCTGCTTCTCGTTCCGTCCCGCTGCGTGAAACTTCATATCTGACTTCCTGGCTGACTTTGCCGCCCACGTTCATTTGGGTGTGTGCTGCTAATATTTCTTCTTGTTCGTCAAATTCTTCTGGCGAATAATAAACTTTTAAGTTGGCAGCATTCATAACGACCTCATTTCCTGTTTCTAAATGCCTTTTTCTGTATGCATTGTTCTGTAGGTCTCTGATAACCTCGAACGGGCCGTGATATCCAAAAATGAACTTCTTATATTTTCTTGCTCCTGGATCTGAACTGGCTGGCCTCCTGACTAACACTTTCTCACCGACGAGAAGCGGTCTGTGATACTTCTTCGCACGATTTCTCCTCTGACGTCTCTCCGCTTGTGCCTGGAGATATTCGAAGGTTCGTTGGATCCTCAATTCTCGTCCTGGCTGTGCGTCTACTGGTAATGGAATAACACCATTCCACGGTCTTTCCGGTCTCTGATCCAAATGTAGAGTCACGGGAACCTGACCTGTCGCCTCATGTACCGTATTATTTACACAGTATTCAATTACTTCTAGGAATTCTATTCAACGCCAATTCTCTTCAGAGCAGTAGATCTTCATGTACTTCTGGATCTCTCTCATTACTCTTTCAACTGGACTTGCCTCAGGATGGCGAATGGTAGATAAAATCTGCCTAATTCCTAGAGTTTCCAGTTCTCGACGAAATTCCGCGCTTGTGAAGCAACTTCCGTGATCTGAGAGGATGTTATCCGGCTTCCCAAGAATCGGAATAACTCTCTCTTTCAGGCGTTTTAATACCTGCTTTGAACTTGTCTTCTGTATGGGGCATAATACCACCATTTTTGAAAATACATCCATGGCTACAAAAATGTGTCTATTGCCTCTACGTGCTCTAGGCAATGGTCCAAAGTTATCTATGCTTAATAGCTGCCTTGGCTTCTCCGGTAACAACGGAATAGGTCGTTGTTTCATTAAAAATGGATTTGGCTTTACCCTTTGGCCCAAATCGCATGTCCTAATGGCATTTCTCACAGTTTCTCTCAACTTTGGCCAAGTGAATGCTTCTTTCAACAGAGCGGTAATTTTATCTACCCCGGGATGTCCAAATGCTCTGTGTGCTAGCCAAACCAATCTCCTCTGCAAAGATGCAGGAATGACAACTCTTTGTCGTGTATGGTCCACATCATCCCACTTGTGTAGTATCTGATTATACCATACATAATCTGTTGATAATGCCTCTGCCTCTCTGTATATTGCAGTTCCCCTTGCTAAGCGTCCCTGGAAGTAATCGATCATCATCTTCAACCACGGGTCTTCGCGTTGTAGGTTGGTAAGATTCCTCAAGTCATCCAACGTCTTCTGATCTCGATTCTCAATCTGGACAGCGAGAGTTTCCTCTTCTCTAGGGTAACGGCTTAATATGTCCGGTATTACATTTTCTTTCCCTGGACAGTATTCTATTTCCACATTGAATTGTTGAATATACAGGGACCATCTTGTCAACCGCTGGCTAGACAAGTCCGTCTTTAACAGAAATGTTAAAGCTTTATGGTCTGTTCTGAGGACTATTTGAAAGCCGTACACGAGTTTATGCCATGTTTGCAACGCGTATAAAATTGCGAGCAACTCTATCTCTGTAATTGTGTAGTTTTTCTCATGGGCTTTCAGCCTCCTACTTATAAAGGCAATAAAAAATTTCCTTTCAGGCTTATCAACATTTTCCTGGAATAGCATCGCTCCTACACCAACAAGTGATGCATCCGTCTGTATGATGAATTTCTGGGTATAATCCGGGTATCCCAGCTTCACATATTCCAAAAGCATTTGCTTTGACCTCACGAATGCCTCTTGACATTGCTCCGTCCAATTCCATCTGCCGCCTTTCTTCAATAAATCCTGCAAGGGTGCTACTGTCGTAGTATAATTTGGGCAATGGTTCGAAAAGAATCCAATTACTCCCAAATACTGTCGGACATGCTTAACTTTCGTGGGTCGAGGGAAATTCCGAATTACCTCCAATTTATCTGGGTTAGGCTTAACTCCATTTGCATCAATAACATGCCCTAGGAATTTAACTTCCCTCTGACAGAAGTGCGATTTCTTGATATGAACCTTTAAGTTAGCTTCTCGAAGGTCATCTAGCAACTTCTTCAGGTCTCTCATGTGCTCCTCCAGAGATTCTGATGTGAGTAGAATGTCATCTACGTATCTGACGGTTCTCTCTTTCACATCATCGGATAGATTGCGATCTAACGCTCTTATCAGGGCTGAACCAGCTGTTTTCAACCCAAAAGGTAGCCTTAAAAACGTATATGTGTGTTGATCAAACATAAATCCTGTCAACAGACTAGTTTTCTTCTCTAATTCAAGATGGTGGAAACTGGAAGTAATATCCAAATTTGTGAATACGGTTTTCCCTTTGAATTTCCTGAGGATTTCCTTAATAGGTGGCACTTGGTCGAACTCCGGAATAACCTTCAAATTTAAATGTCTCGGGTCCAGACATACCCTGACAGTCCCGTCTGTCTTAGGTACAATCACAAATGGACTTACGTAAGGCGTAGGTGTTTTCTCAATAACACCGGCCTCCAACATCTCCTGAATTGCCTCTTTCACTTTAGCATAGTGCTTTTCGGCTATAGGGTAGGGTTTCTGCCTAAATGGTGTCCAATCACTGACTTGGAAAGCATAAGTGAAGTTCTTTATACGACCAGGTCTCGAATCAAAGACTTCCTTCTGTTCCAGTAATAATTGCCTTAAATTTCCCTTCTCTTTTGGTCCAATTTTTGCTTCTTCAAGCTTTTCCGAAATATGTTCTTCCAGTTCGGGTTCCAGATCTTTTTCTAAGTCTGCGGCTAGTGTTTTCAGTTCTTCTTCTAACTGTTCAATAGCTAACACTTCTTCCTCAGCCACATCTCTGTATGTATGCCATACTTGTTCATCTGACCCTGGTTCATTCTGATTGAGTGCGACCTCTAAGCCTTCAGCTTCTCATTCACACGGAACATAACCCTGTCCTGTGCTAGGTCGATTATCACTCGGTATTCCCTTATAAATTGTGCCCCTATAATCAGGTTAAAAGGCAGTTTGTTTACTAATAGAAAACTCTGTGAAAACGTAGAGCCTCCTATCTGTAACTCTAGGAATACTTGATATTTGCATACCATCGTTCTGTCTGGAATTACACCTTTTATTTTGACACTTGAGATAGGTATTTTCAAAACATTTTCTCTCTGCGCTATCTCATTATACAAAGCTTGTGTCATAAGGCACACTGTTGAACCCGTATCCAATAAACTTCTTATTTTCAACCCTGCCACTCTTATCAAAATAATGGGCAATTCTCGTTTGACCATGACCTGTGATCCTCCCGTATCCTCAATTAACTCTTCTGGTTTGGCTATCCAATTGATGACGTTGACTGACTTCCATCCATCATTTCCAAATTCTTCTAATTTTGGCGTTTTTTTTTTTCAATAGCGCCCGTCCCCTTGGAGTTTCTTCTCTCCTGTTCGCTGTGCTGTAGCTCCAAACTCTTAGCTCCGTCTCCATATCTATCTGGCGATGTCCTGTTCTGCATAACTTCTTGCCAGTGGACTTGTTGTTTCTGGGGCTCATCTCCCCTTTCATTGAGGTATTGCAATGAAGCGTGGTATCGCTCCTCTACCTCATCATCGAAGTTACGTCTTCTTTCCTGGGGTCTCCAATTTCTATTGTTGCCTTCTTGGCCATTGTTACCTCCGTTGTTTTGGTACGGCCTATCCCTGGTATTCTGCTTGTTCCAAGAATTTCGGCCTCTTCCTCTGCCAGCATTACCTTTATATTTCGGCTGCCATCTTCTGGGTTCCTGTTCCCATCGACGTCCGTTGGAATCTAACGTATCTGTGCTAGTAGCTTTGTTGTTCTTTGGAGCTTGATACTGGTCAGTCTGCGTGTTGGTCACATGTACCTGTTCCACGGTTCGATTCTGACGCATCGTATTTGCTGTTGTGAGGTCCAGTTGTCTCAGAACTGTCTCCATTTCCATAGCAGTTTTTGCATTAGCCGAGATTAGCAGTCTCTGTATCTCGTATGGAAGCTGTTTGGCGATAGCAATACATAATTCCAGCTCGCTAGGCTTTTGATCAAGTTATTTGAACCGACACATCTGTGATATGAAGAATTCTGCATACTTCGTTGGGCTAGTAGTGCTGTACCTTTTTGAATATAAATCCAACCGTAAATTCTGTTGGGTCGCTGGATCCCAGTATCTCTTCAAAAATGCCTCTCGAAACTCCTCAACAGTATCGAAAGTGTAGCGGAAGCTGCGAAACCATAATGCGCACTCCCCTTCTGTTAATTTCTCTATAGCTCGTAGCCTGCGCTCTTGCGGTATTCGCGCATCATTCAAATATTCAGACACTTCTTTTAGCCAATATTTCGGTGTCATACTACAGTGGCTACCTGAGAATTTCCTTGGTTTCTCTTCACTTGCTCTGATAACATTTATCACTTGTGTGTGCATAGCATTTTCGTGTGGCGTCGATGCTGCAACTGGCGCACCTGGCGTCATATAAGGACTTTCGCCTGGGCCTGTAGCACTCCTTATTATAGGCTGGGTTTCCAAATCTGCCCACCTAGTTCTCCTCAAATCGTCCATGCTGCCTTCGCTAGACTTAGGTTCTTTCATGAGGGTTTCCTCTTGCGCAATTATCCTAGTCTCCATTTGATTGTGGCGCATCTCTGCTCTTTCCAGACGAGTAATTACCTCTTTCTCTATTCTGGTAAGCCTATCTCGATTTTCCTCGGCTACTTGAAATATTTTCTGCTTGTCTTCCTTCAGACTTTGCTTAATATGGCATATTTCATCCTCTACATCTTCCTTTATCTGAGCAAGGGTCTTGTCGTTTGCCTCTGTCTTTTGGCCTTCTCTCACTTCGAGTTCTTCCCTCAATCCTTTGATTTCCTCTCGAATGTGTCCATTGACCTTTGACATTTCATTCTGGATCTTAATGATTCCACCTCTATTCTCCTCTTGCCTTTTGTTAACTACGACAATATCACTTTGAACTTGGTCCAGTTCTTGCTGAACTTTGCTCATCTGACCCTTCATATTTCCTACCAGCCCTTTACTCTCGTTAACGACAGCCTTGATTTCACCTATTTCCTGGCATTGACCTAATATATTCTGATCCTGTTTCTTTAGATCACCGTTAATTGCTCTAGCATAGCTTTTCAATTTCGTGTCCCATTTACTGTCGTTTTCTTCCAACCTTTGATCTACCGTACGGGTAAATTCTGCGAACTGTTTCGCTTGGCGTTCGAGATTCGCCTCATTTTGGATTTGAATATCCTTAATGTCGTTAGATAACGCGTCTAACCTACTGTTGGTTTCATCCTGCGCATGCTTACACGCTTGTAAGTTACTCTCAAGTTTGGCCTCTATAGCCTCGAAACGTTTATCCGTCTTAACCTGCATTTTCGATACAATGCTTACAACAGTTTCTGTAACTTCAGTCTTAATTACCTCTTGCATCTGACCTAACTTATCGTTTAACTCAACCTTATTTGCCTCCACTGCCAGATGATTGGCATTCAGTGTAACCTGACTTGCATTAATTGCCTCCTGATTGGCATCTAAACGAGTGTTTATTTCATTCTGGAAAGCCTTTGCTTCCAACTTATTTTGCTCATTAACAGCGTCAAAATTCTGTTTCAACCCTGCAATCACCTGCAAAATCTCCTCTGTGCCAGTCATTCTTACAATAATATACTTTGAGATGCAGGCAGGCTTCCTGGAAATATGCGTGTATACGATTTGGAGAGAGACGCAAAACACTGTACACATACTGTAATATTGTATAAACCTTGAATCTATGGATTAATTATGGATTGGGTGCGTAGCGCTCATACCCTTGGGTAATCCTCTTCTCAATAGAGAAATTCTGCGTTACGTCAAAAGCCTACTGAACTCAAAAATCACTCAAACACAGTTTGAGGCAAAAATATAATTACTATGGTTTTCCCCATGAAATACCATAAAAAATATATGGGGTTTCCCTAAATCCCATAAACTCCACGAACCTGGGCGCCAAGATAATTTAAATTATCATATCATGCCCGGTTGGTGCAATGCCAAGATCGCTCATATTGCACTGACGCAGGCGGTTCCATAAAGAATTAATACCGCCCCACGTTGCCTGGGCGCCATGATAATTTAATTTATCATATCATGGGAGGTGGTCCACGTTAAGACATCGCAGCAACCCTCCAAGGTCTCGGCTGTACTGTCGAATGCCCCACTTGGGTCTCGCCATGATAATGAAATTACACCTCTTGCGCATATGGTGACCTGTATTTCAAACCGGCCCACATACCAGCGCCATGATAAATAAGTGAGTCATGCTACTAGAAGGTGTTTATCAAAATTTATATTGTTCGTATCGGAGCTTATCTAAGGTTAGGCGCGGTCCTCCCCTAATTCATGTTAGTCGTTATTTTAATAGAGTTGTGTGCACAAGATCTAGACCGACTTTAGTTGTACCTATAGCTCAAATCACTGTACAGGACATCAATTCCCATGTACCCATGTGAGTAATCTCGATGGAAAATATGCTTCTGCCTCCAGCTAGCATCAGGACTCAGGCGTGTACCGTTCTCCCATTGAGCAGTTGCATATTTTGGATTTGAGGCTAAAAGGTATCAACTCTACAATGATAAGGCACAACTCTACTCTAGAGACTTTAATTCAGTAAAACTCATGGCTTCAAACAAATAATGAGAACACAAATCCCGTAAACAATACACAAACAAACAAAGTTATCCCCACAATCCATTAATTATTCACATAGTTGAACAAATTAAATCCATATCACTATTAAATCTTTTACCATTATGTGGACTTTAAACTTTACTCAATTGCACTGATGCACATGTAATGTTTCACAAAACTGAACTATTACATTCATGTCACCTAATGTGACTTCTTTATATTCACAAAGTTACTTGTATCCTACAATACATCTTAATTTACATCATGTGTACTATCTGTGTTACATCTCTCTCTCCCACCAAATGCTTTCATGCATTAGCCAACTCATGGTTTGCACTACATCTACTTGCAACACCACAATTACGTAAGTCTACCCCTGCACTCCCTTCTTTTTATAGTTACACTGCATGTCATTGTGATTTCATTAAATAACTTCTGTTATCGTTGTGTCGGATAGTATACTATTACGCTACCCTTACGAGCGTGGCCTGTGGCAACGAGTAACCAACTTCATTAACTAGGTGTCAGTGACAGTAACAAATACAACATCCAACCATTCGTTAGATTGCTAAATTTTTATATCATCAGGGAAATCTATGATTAGCAATGTGTTTCTAAACCACACACATTTATTACACATTATAACAATTATTCCTTTCATTGACAAGCAAGGTCTTAAATCTGTCCGCTCAAGAACGCGAACCTTCACAGCTAGTCTAGCAACCCCAGCCCCTTGGACTGCCTGCATACAATGGACAGGGTAGGGTCGTTCACGGCTGTAAACCGCCCCTTTGTCTCCCCGTTTCCTGGACTTTTATCTCCCAAGCAGTATTACAACTCTGAATATAACATTGTGGTCACAATGATCCACGTGATCCCATATGATCTGAACTGAATATTATGCAATGGTTCTGGGTGAGCTTGAATATTTAATCCTATCCTTAGGACATTAATAACGGCCTCAACAGGTCCGTATCACAATATGAAGGCACGAGATTCATAGAACACAGGTCTAGTGGTTAGCCGGTATCTCAAATAAAATATTACGGTCAGTCAACAGCTGCCGCCAATGATTCGCTTCAACGAGCTGAATCACTCAACATTAAGTTCTCGGGGAATCAGGTATAGCGTCGAGGTGTCCAATGTTCTCCCCGCGCTTACCACGGGATTCGGACCCGGAACATTTCATATCCAACATCGGAGATAGGGTTACACACTAAATACGCTCCGGCATAAATTATTATCTCTGTACGCTCATGCTGTACGAGATTTCACACGTCGATTAGATCACCTGGCCCCTTACCTGTTCATGATCTCGCCTTATAATAAAGATAACTCTATCTGTACTCTACAATGCTTAATCAAGCCACAAATTCAATTCACTGTCAAGCTCCAACATTCCCGGGCATAATTATATTCCCATTAATACAATCTATTTAATATTAACTTTTTCTCTTCCCTTAAGGTAATCTACTGCTTGGCTAGATAAATAATCCAATTAGCGTAAATATTTCTTGCTTAAAACCTTTCATCCTGATGTATTCAATTATACCGTTTATCATTATTATAATTATTATTATTATTACTGACATAAACTATTCTTCCGACACAACGTAACTGCTTCAATGACCGAACATTCGCGTTCGTCACGTTAAGTTTCACATAACTGAATTGCCATTTTATTTAGTAGCATTAATAGTGGTAAAGATTAATCCACTCTCTGATGTATACAACATCTTAACTTTACTGAAATCAAACAATAAACATATGAGGATATGCCTCCTAATATTGATTCTTACTGGCATATTTTATACTTCCGAAATCACATTACATGCAGTGACTATCCCTCTATAGTAACATGATTTGTGGGGTACTTACGTCGGCTTTATCCAGGTGGCCCCAACCACCATATTCCAGTGTCACCTGCCATCGGCTTACTTAGTGACACATTGCCATCTTGCAAATACACATATTATATGACATTTGATTTATAAACACACGACACTTTTCCATTTTTATAATGAAGCTAATGCTTCCAAAACACATAACACTATATAACACTGGTTATATTATTACTTTAAGAGATATTTTACATAACATCGGTGCACAAACACACGTTACACTTTAATTCCTGATTGGTTGACATTCCCTAGCATGTATCGAAAGTACAGGTGCTGATGGCCCTTCCTTCGGTCCTACCCCTTCCTGATTGAATCTCCCGATCATCTGCTCACGGATTCACCAACAGTTTCTCGATCATCCCTTGATAATCTTCCTACTATTGCAGCGATATGCTTACATCTCGTCATGAACGCTACTTACTGGTATACTCCAAATATGTATAACCAATCACTATAGTTTACTGCGCTCAACATCGTACACTGTATTTACAAGAATAATTACTTTTCACAGTCCTGCCTAGTATCACACGGCACTTAATAAACATTATATAACAGTCTTACTGCACGGCTTCCCACATTGAAGTCCGAGCATCCTCTCCTAACTTCGGTAATATGCATTTCGCATAATCAAGTTTGTTAATTACCGACTTCATTCTTAGTTCATGACCATGCATGAATATATTCTCACATGTGTGTTACATTGCACAGCTAACATGCTGATTACCCGTGAAATGTTTAAGTCTTAGTGTACGCCTGGGCGCTGCGTGTCCTTTTCAACGGCGACTGCTTCAAAACAACTCTCCCTCCGACTCGGTCTAAAACTGTCACGAACTGTAACTGCGGTCAACTGTAAAACTGTAAGACTGTTCGCTTCGACTGGGTCCACCCTCTTATATCTGTTTCACACAGAAAGTAGGGCAAGAATTCCCGCGATAAATCAGCTCCTCTCCTAGGGTGATTCTGAACTTGGAATAATATCCATATAGTTCCTTTTTCTTCGCTGGTCACAAAAATGTATGTGTGTTCGAGGATCGATCGGCCACTTAATTTATATTAATTATCTTATCCATGGCTTGGGGACGCTACTTCACTGGGAATCCCTGGCAACATCCTCAAGTCCATCCGCGAACACCCATAGTCCTGTAACATTACGCACTGCATTAAACATGCCTTGATTTCGCCGTTTTATGGCTCTAAAATTAGCCTCCTGGCTAAAGATTCACCTGTGCGCAACTCTCATGTCATTGCATTGCTCCAATCATGAGTAATCAATGATTTTCCTTGGGATCTTCCCGTTCCATTCTCAAGTCTATTCTCAAACGGGGAATAACCTGGTCATTATTTAACCTCCCGACCCCTTGCAGACGACTTATCTGGGTCAGCAAGATTGACGTGGCGCCACGGGCCTCCTCCCACAATTCTGGGGCTATTTGCTAAACGTCAAGCTTTGAAACTCCTGTGTTTCAAGTACAGCATAGCCTACTTCATGTAGTCCAAATAATGCTATCTTCCACTATTTTCCTGCATTATTTCACTAAATAATGTCAGTAACAACTGATATCACACCAGTAGTTAAAATATATAATTTCTTCTAGGGGTTCTTACAATGAAATACCCTCCACAGATCTCGGGTTCGTTCCCTGGTGGAACCTTCATTCAGAGCTCAACTTATCTCCGAGATCCACGTTCGAGACCAGTCAGCATGACCACCTCGGGTTCAGTAAGGACCTTTTTTTAAGCCCGTAGTTAGTGCACATGCTGCAACAAGCGTGCGCGCTACCTCCCGGCATCCTTTGCGAACAAGCATGCGTCAGTTGCAGCTGTGTAGCTAAGCTGTACGCTGAACTGTGCATCTTTACAATGTTCAAGTTATTGATTCGCCCACCACGTGTGAGGTACGATCTGTGATACGTTTTTTGAGTGCAAGAAACATGTCGGCTGGAGACATTCATCGTCAGCTTTGTGAGGTGTATGGTGATAATGTAATGACGGAAGGTAAAGTGCGAAAATGGGTACGAGAGTTCAAAAGTTGCCGTGAAAATGTTCATGACGATGAACTCTTAGGTCTGTGATCACAGATGACTTGGTCACTGCAATTGACACGAAAATTCACGAGGACCGAAGATTCATGATAACCTCTCTATCAATGGATTTTCCTCAAGTGTGAATTCTTGGTTGTATATGCCAATTTAAATTATTTTCATACCTTATTTGATATTCCGGGATATTTAGATTAAAGTAAGATGGTATGGAGCCACGTCCCCTAGACATGTGCGCACTATCCCTCTGATTTTTTTAAACTACTTACAGATGGAATATCGATATGAAATTTATGTTAATTTGAAACAGACAAATAAGGCTTCCATTTACAATGAAAAACGAAAATTGAATTTTTGGTAAACAAGTAGTTCCGTGAAGAACTATACAGCCTATTTTCATATATTCTACTTATGTTAATTGCCTCTATCAACATACAAAATTACAGATTGATTGCTGTAATAGAATCGTAGATATTGATAACCATCTAAATATTTCGGATGGTCGCCATGTTGGATTTTTATATATAGGTCTTAGAGTTCTGTGCTATTTGGCTACGTGAAGGTTATTCTGTAGGTGTAGTATTCAATCGAATGATTAGGACACAAGAAATTAAAATCCATATTTTAAAATTTCGCCATCTTGTGGTTATGACAACAATTGAAATAAATTAGATGATAGTGGATAAAAATTTGTATAAGCATTTACTGTACCGAGTTTCACTGCGTTTGGATGGTTAAATCGCGCGAACAGTCTATTTAAATGTTTCACCTTCGCTTGGTTGCCGTGTTCGTTTTGTAGTTAACAGGTTTTAGAAAGTCTCATAGGTGATCGTCTAGTAGTGTTCTTTGTTCACGTACAAAATATCAAGGTGATGTCAGTAATAGTTTCGGAGATATAGAATGCCAGTGAAATATTTCGCACAGCCGCCATGTTGGATTGGTGAGACGTAACAAAGTTTGAAGGACTCGGTCGGGGTCGGCCGAAATAGTACTATAACCTTACAGAATTTCATTGAAATCACTCCAGCCATTTAGAAGTATTTTTGGGATACACACACACACATACACACACACATACACGCACACACATGCGGACAAAAGGTGATCTTAAGCCTAAATGAAAATATGCTAAAAATACCGTTTCAAACGTAGATAACTTACATACTTTAATTTGAGGTACCATCCCGGCATTTGCCCGGAATTTAAAAATGGGTAAGAACGGAGAACGATTTACTGGATGCCCAACGATGGGGTTTAAAGAAACCACTAGCCTTGCGATTCCGGAGACGGCCTGTCCCCGTTGTTATATGCCTTCTACGTGTAACTAAACCGGTCGGCTTAGCATGTGAGCATTATTTTTAATTCAACATGAATTATTATTGAAGTTTCTCTGCCTTCGTGGACGTACATGCACTGATCTAATTCCTGGCAGGATTAATTCATTAGGTAGCTCATATTGGTGTATCGAACTTTCAGGAATGGAAGCATATATACAGTACGTATAACCTTTACCTTTAAAAAATATACATAGCAATTTGATGGTTGGCCTATACATGGAATTACTAGTGGACTATATTTTTCCATTGTCCAACGAATCTGAGTTATTTACCCATCTGCTTCGTATCGATTGACCACGTGTTTGTTTTTACTGGTTGTATTTTGATGTAGTGTGTTGAAGCTCCATGGGATAATATAGATACGTATTCTCTGGAGAATTTGAATTTTGATCCGGGTTCCGATTATTGATGTGTGAAGGGTGTGGGGTTATTTTATTTTTATGAGAGTTTGGTTGGTTGGTTCCTCAGTTTAGGGGCTGCGACAACGCGGTCATGTAGCCCCATGTACTTTGGGTGTGTGTAGAATCTGTCTGATAACCGGTGTTAATTGTGATGGCTGTATTAGAGTGTTTTATCTGTTTTTAATTCAAGCAAGGACTATAGATACTTAATTTTCAAGTAGTTCCTACTTTTGCTACAGAACGCCACCGTCAACAACTAGTTATGAACTTGGCTACTAGATGCCACCGCAGTCGGCTCCTGGCGACGGATGTTGGAACCTAAGAGCGTTAGTCAAATCTAACATATAATTCAGCTTCACACAAGTGTAATTAGTGGAAGGTTCTTTTACATGCCATTAATCTATGACATGGGAACGCCAGCTTTACTTCCCCTCTGAAGGAAGGCATACTGAGGGATTTTTAACGCTCTTAATAATCTCGACGACTTCGGCCGGTTTTGAACCCGCGACCTTCGGCATAGAAGCTCACCATGTTACGGAGTGTATGACGTCATCATGTTGTTCAGTGCATATGCACCGAGTCTGAGTTTATTCCTGGGGTCTGGCGTTATGCGAACGGAGACGGCGATTGCGTGACGTCATGCTGCCCCGCGCGGGAAGCCTTACAAGGGAAGTCTCTGAGCCGGGGAATCGCGAATCCTGCTGGAACTTAGCAGATACGTTGCGTGAACCCAACTAGGCAGAACCGTGAAGAAAAATATTTCGGAAATTAACTCCTACCCACCGTAGACGGCAGTAAATACAACAATTTTGAACTGTGCGCGCTGGTTAAGAGGGAGTGTGCCTCACGCTTGATTGGTGGCTCAAATGATCACGTTCGAAACGACTACCCTCCCGTACTCGCGCTCACAAGCTGCGCTGCGGCATGGGACATTAATGCTGCATCTTTACAATATATAGGTGTCCACGTACATAGTACTGTTTTCTATACAACCAGTTATGATACCTGTAAATATCAATAAGCACAACAAATAAACACATTTGTTACAAGAGACGAAAGCCAGAAAACCAGATATGCACAAAACCAACAACATACCATCCAAACTGTCCAATAGGTCCTGTTCTTGAATGCTGAGAGACCTTTCCATACATCTTCCATACTTTTCCTCCTGTCAACATATAACTTTTCCAATGTTACCATTCATCATGCAATGCATGGGACACTCACCGTCTGTTGCCTCTCATTCGGTGAATGTACGCCATAGGCCGTAAACCATAGTACGGTTGGGAAGCAACCTCTGACGCAGCCAATGAAGCTCACGCCGCTGGCGCGCCAATTTAAATCTGTAATTCTTATTTTTTCATCTAGTACAAGGGGAAGTTAATTTCCGAAAGATTTTTCTTTACTGTTTTGCCTAGTTGGGCTCACGCAACGTATCTGAAAAGTTCCAGCAGGATCCGTGATTCCCCGGTTCAGAGACTTCCCTTGTTAGTTAAAGGGTAATGGAGTCTGTTAAGTCTTGAGTTTACTCCTGGGGTCTGGCGATATGCGATACGGAGACGGTGAGAGCGTGACGTCATGCAGCAGAGTGCACGGGAAGCCTAAGTTAATGGGTAATGGAGTCTGTTGAGTCTGAGTTTACTCCTGGGGTCACGAGTTATGCGATACGGAGACGGCGAGTGCTTCACGTCATGCAACAGAGTGCACGGGAAGCCTACGTTAATGGGTAATGGAGTCTGCTGAAAGAGTCCTGGGGCAAGCTCGAAGCCCTCCTGAGCCTTCCTAACATGTGTAGCATTTGTAGCATGCGTCATTTGAAATGATATAAAGACTAGTCCCTCAGGTTGGTTGGTTCCTTAGTTTAGGGGCTGCGACAACGCGGTCATGTAGCCCCGTGTACTTTGGATGTGTGTAGAATCTGTCTGATAACCAGTGTTAATTGTGATGACTGTATTAGTGTGTGTATCTGTTTTTTTTTTATTCAAGTAAGCACTGCAACTTTGAATTTTTCAAATAGTTACTACTTTTGCCGCCAAACGCCACCGTCAACGACTACTAGGCTAAGTTCAGAACTTAGCTACTAGACGCCACCGCAGTCGGCTCTTGGAAACGAACGTAGCAACCGAAGAGCGTTGTTTACATTCTTAACCTATACAATTTAGTTTCACACAGGTGTAATTAGTGGAAAGTTCTTTAACATGCCATAAATCTATGACATAGGACCGCCGGCTTTACTTCCCCTCCGAAGGAAGGCATACTGAGGGATTTTAACGCTCTTTAAAAATCCGACGGCTTCGGCCGGGTTTGAACCCGCTAGTCCCTCAGACTGACCGTATCTTTTTTCAGTTAGTTAGTTATTGAGGTTTTAAGGGGTGGAACTACGAGGTCATCTGCCCCGAATTTTTCAGTGTTGCCTGTACAAACTGTTAGTTGTATCTCTTTAGTCGGTCAACACGAATTTACCCAATGACTGGGTGGGTTTAAAATGTTGTTGTTGTTGGACTGCCTAAAATGAACATTCAATGGATCTACTCAAGAACTACACAGTGCCTCTACAGAGGCAGTGGACTGGCTGAAAAGTCTGGACATTAAGTTTTGAATGTTGACCTGTAAATAATTGTATATACAATATTGTAAGATATATAAGGTGTGTTCAAAAAGTAACGAGCTGGAGGCTGGAAAGCGCAAACCGGTGACGACGTCAGCTAATCGTGGCGTGTGTAACGAGGTGTGTTTCCGACCAGAGCGTGGAAGGTAACAGCCCGTCGCTAGAGGGCACGCATGAACGTCACGTGACGATACAAAGCGAGCAACAGCATGCATCAATCGTCCAACGCTGCCAGTCGCATTGCAAACGGTGACATGGAGGCGTCAAACGAAGAGCAAAGTGGTGTTGTTCGGTTTCTGACAGCGGAAGGATTAGGGGGAACAGACATTCATCGCCGAACGTCACAAGTGCACGGCGAACACTGCATGCCCCTTGCAAGGGTCAAGGCGTGGCACAAGTGCTTCAGGGAAGGACGGGTGTCGTTAGCCGATGATGCCTGGTCTGGGGCACCCCTCTGCATTATCGATGACAACGTTCAGCTGATTGATGCACTCGTTACCCGCGACCGCCGAGTGAGAGTAAACGCCATAGCCGTCGTGGTCGGATTGAGCGTCGGAAGTGTGCACACCATCATGAAGGAACGACTGCACTTGCGCAAAGTGTGTGCCCAATGGGTGGCCCACAGTTTCAACCACACCAGGAAGCATGTCGAATGGCCAACTGTCTTGGTCATCTGCAGCGCTATGCGAGAGAAGGGAATGGGTTCCTGGCACGAGTGGTGGCTAGAGATGAGTCAAGGTGTCATCACTTCGAACCAGAATCCAAACGACAAACGCTGTGGTCGGAACCAGACCTCGTTACACACGCCACTATTTGCCGATGTCGTCACCAGTTTGCGCATTCCAGCCTCCGGCTCGTTACTTTTTGAACGCACCTTATATGTATTTATAATGTATCCTTGTTTTGCCATAGGATATACATACATAACAGTCAAAAACAACATTCATTCAAGGTGCATTACTTAACGTTCAGGGATACGCTGTGCGATATTCACAAGTTCGGTTTTATTGAATGAGTATCTTTACAGGAACCAAGTGCCACCTGGTAAAACGTGGTCTTTTACATTAAGGAACAACCCTCTCTCCAGGCTTCCTTGCAGAGGAAATACTGCATCCTCACTTCTGCATTATTACGTTCGAGCGTTCCACCAAAGATATTGGTAAAAAGAGACCAATGGGAGTTTTTAATATTGGGAGCTAGGGAACTATTTACCTTAGAAGAGAGTTGAGACTTCATAAGAAAACGTCTGGTTTGAATTGAGAGAAACAAGAGTTCGAACGTTGTGTCTTATGAGATATGATGGCATTCTCTTATCGTCTCCAGACCTAGGGAACAAATATGTGCACCTTCATTTTTCAATATATTTTTTTACCAGCATCTTTTTATACATAAACAGTAGACAAATAGTAGGCTATGTATTTCGTATGTTATAGCTAGAGCCCTGCGCAGATAAACAAAATATTAACCACATTCGCCCTGCATCCGCACGACTGTTATACGCATCCGCCCCACATCCACACAACTGTTATCCACATCCGCACAACTGTTATCCACATTCACTCCACATCCAAACAACTATTATCCACATCCGCACAACTTTTATCCGCATCCACCCCACATCCTCACGACTGTTACCCGCATCCACCCCACATCCGCACGACTGTTATCCGCATCCGCCCCACATCCGCACAACTGTTATCCACATCCGCCCCACATCCGCACGACAGTTATCCACATCCGCCCCTCATCCGCACAACTGTTATTCGCATCCACCCCACATCCTCACGACTGTTATCCACATCCGCCCCACATCCGGACAACTGTTATCCACATCCGCCCCTCATCCGCACAACTGTTATCCGCATCCACCCCACATCCTCACGACTGTTATCCACATCCGCCCCACATCCGGACAACTGTTATCCACATCCGCCCCTCATCCGGACAACTGTTATTCGCATCCACCCCACATCCTCACGACTGTTATCCACATCCGCCCCACATCCGGACAACTGTTATCCACATCCGCCCCTCATCCGCACAACTGTTATCCGCATCCACCCCACATCCTCACGACTGTTATCCACATCCGCCCCACATCCGGACAACTGCTATCCACATCCGCCCCACATCCGGACAACTGTTATCCACATCCGCCCCTCATCCGCACAACTGTTATCCGCATCCACCCCACATCCTCACGACTGTTATCCACATCCGCCCCACATCCGCACAACTGTTATCCACATAATAACAAGTAGTTCCGTGAAGAACTAAATAGCCTATTTTCATATATCCTACTAATATTAATTGCCTCTATCAACATTCAAATTGTCAGTTTGATTCCTGTAATAGATTCGTAGATATTGAGAAACGTCTAAATATTTTGGATGGTCACCATGTTGGATTTTTATATTGTAGGTCTTAGTTTATGTACTATTACATGAAGATTATTGTGTAGGAGTTTTATTCAAACTTCAATCGCATGATTAGGGCACAAGAAATAAGAGCGGGATTTTAAAATTTCGCTCAGCCGCCATATTGTGGTTATGAAAATAATTTAAATCAATTAGATGCCAGTCGATTGAAATTTGTATAAGCATGAACCGTATCAAGTTTCAATGCACTTGGATGGTTAAAACGCAAGAAACGTCCATTTGAATACTTAAATTTCGCGTCATCGCCATGTTGGATTGGTGCTCGCCAGGTTATTGAACGCCCCATAGGTGAACTTATGATTACAGCCTCTATCCACTTACAAAATTTCAGTTTGATTGCTGTAGTAGATTAATAAATATTGAGAACCGTCTAAATATTTCGGATGGTCGCCATGTTGGACTGTAATATAATTATGTAGGCCATAGAGTCATATACTAATTAGATGATTATTATTGTGTACGTTCAATATGCAAATGTTGATTTCGATTGCATGATTAGAACGTAAGAAATAAAAACTTAATTTTCGAAATTCGCACAGCCGCCATCTTGAGGTTACGTAAACAATTGAACTAAATTAGATACCATTGCATTACAATGTGTATAAACATTTGCTGTACCAAGTTTAATTGAGTTTGAATCATTAAATCGCGAGAAAAGTCTATTCATAACTTTCAACTACGCTTGGCCGCCATGTTCGTTTTGTTGTTAACCGTTTTTTTTTTAGTCTCATAGATGAACTTCCAGTAGTGCCCTTTATCTCCTTGCAAAATTTCAGGGTTATACCGGTAATAATTTCAGAGATATAGAATGCCAGTGGAATACTTCGCACAGCCGCCATGTTGAGGTTATGTAAACAATTGAACGATATTAGATGTCAGTGCATTACAATGTATATAAGCATATACTGTACGAAGTTTCATTGCGTTTGGTTGGTTAAATCGCGAGAAACGTCTATTTAAATGTTGCAATTTCGCTTGGCCGCCATGTTGGTTTTGTAGTTACCAGGTTCTCAAAGGTCACATAAGTGAACATTTAGTTGTTCCCTTTATCACCAAACAAAATTCCAGGGTGATATCGGTAATAGTTTCTGAGATATTGAATGCTGCTGAAATATTTCGCACAGCCGCCATGTTGGATTGGTGAGACGTAACAAAATTTCTAGGGCACGGTCGGGCTCGCTCGTAATAGTGCTGTGATCTTACCGAGTTTCATTGAAATCGCTCCAGCCGTTTAGATTTTATTACGGGGACACACACGCACGAATCACACACACACGCACACACAGACAGACACATGGACAAAATGTGATCTTATAAGCCTATTTTTTTAAATGAAAATAGGCTAATAAATGGAGTGGCATGGCCTCTTACAGAGATAGATGGTAAGTTGGTGGTCACGTCTAGAGCTACTGTTGAAATGGTGACGGCCTTGCAATTAATGTTCTGACTTGATTAGCCTTTGCTCGAGTGCCAAAATGCCGAAATCAGAAGAATGAGGAAGACTATCAAAAATTCATGTCCTCAACTATGTTATGCATAATTTGGTTGAGATTGGTGGAACAGTGTGGATTTGTATGGAGAACAAACAAACACACATACATACCCACTTACATACCCACATAGAGACTTTCACTTTAATGTATAAGATATCTCATTCCTAAAGAATCTAATATGACAACCAGAGCCATATATTGGGGAGGGTACCTGCCCACCTAATGGCAACGCTCCTGAACTCCAATCCCTTTTTGATGGAAGAGTGGTGGTGGAGGATATTCGTTCATATTACAGGCAAAGTTGGTTACCCCTGCTCTATATTACTATCGATCCCGGATCTTTTATGTTCAATATAGACCTTTTGTCGTAAATTCTCGAGAAAGTAAACACTTGAGTAAGTCTCGATATTTCAGAATCTTCTTCGTCTCTTTTTTGTCAACACTTTCTTGGAGCTCGTGACCTAAAAGAAGATTTGAGAAGTTAATAATGCAGGCTAGAAGTCATAGAAAGAAAGTCGATATATAAGTAAATATTTTCTTGTTGACGGAATTCTAGCTAGAGTGAGAGGATTGTGTGTCTTATCTGAGGCACCCAGTTCGTACACAACCGCTTTGTAAGCGAGTATTAGGGAGGATTTTGACGAATGCTTAGAGACCATGCGACGCATCTAGTAATTCCGGAATTACTCTATTCAATTTTCGCACCGAAGCCATGTGCGTAAAATCACAACTGCGATAGGAACCTGCTGCAATCCCGGAAATCGATATACATATACTAGGTCAATAGTGTCATCTATACGTTGCTATAAGAACACAAGCTCTTAGTTACGTGTCTTAGGTGGTGTTCTTTGTTCATTTATGGATACTAGGTCAGTAGTGACATCTATACGTTGCAATAAGAACACAAGCTCTTAGTTACGTCTCTTAGTTTGTGTTGTTTGTTCATTTTTTAGCCTATTTTCATTTTATGAAAGAATAGGCTTATGAGATCACCTTTTGTCCGTGTGTGTGTGTGTGCGCGCGCGCGCGCGCGCGTGTGTGTGTGTGTGTGTGTGTGTGTGTGTCCCTAAAAACTTCTAAACGGCTCGAGCGATTACAATGAAAATCGGTAAGATCGTAGCACTATTCTGGCCGACCACGACCGTGCCCTTCAAATTTTATTGTGTCTCACCAATCCAACATGGCGGCTGTGCGAAATATTTCACCAGCATTCAGTATCTCCGAAACTATTACCGATATCGCCCTGAAATTGTGTACGGTGATAAAGGGCACTACTAGAAGTTATCTTATGAGACTTTCAAATATCCTGGTGACTACAAAACCAACATGGTGGTCAAGCGAGGTTGAGACATTTAAATAGATTTTTCTCGCTATTTAACTATCCAATCGTAATGCAACTTGGTACAGCAAATGTTTATACACATTTTAATGCACCAGAGTCTAATTTAGTTCAATTGTTTACATAACCTTAAAATGCCGGCTGTGCGAAATATTTCACTGACATTCTATATCTCCGAAACTATTGCAGATATCACCCTGACATTTTTTGCGTTGATAAAGGGTACTGATACAAGTTTATCTATGTAACTTTCATAAACCTGTAATGTACAAAACAAACATGGCGGCCAAGCGAATTTGAAATATTTTAAAAGACTTTTCTCGAGATTTAACTCTCTGAGCGCAGGGAAATGAGGTACAATAAATGATTATACATATTTTAACATATTGTAAAGGAAACCAAGGAAGCATATGGACATAAAGAAATGAAGTTACTATTATTTGCAGACGATATTGTGGTCTGGGGAAGGAACACCGAAGAAGTGCAAAAACAACTAGATGCACTGAACGAAAATATTCAGAAGTATGGCCTGAAAATCAGTATAGAGAAAAGCAAGACCATGGTGATGACAAGAGGGGAAAGACAAGGAAAGGGCATTGTGAAAATTGGAAGTCAGAGTTTGGAAATTGTGGACACGTTCAAATACCTAGGAAGTGAATTGATGCAAACTGGTAGGTTGGACATGGAGATTGGCAGGAGGGTACAGCAGAGCAATGCATTCTATCAAAGTGTAAGAAAACTTGTTTGGGATAAGGAAGTACCAAGGAAAAGCAAGGAGGTAATGTATAAAATGTACTATGTACCCATATTAACGTATGCAGCTGAGACTTGGACCCTGACGAGCAGGCAAGAGAGTAGAATCCAAGCCAGTGAAATGAAATTCCTAAGAAGTATGATAGGTAAGACAAGGAAAGACAGAGTGAGGAATGAAGATGTTAGGAAGGAAGTTGGGATGGGAAAACTAAATGAGAGAATTGAGAAGAATAAACTAATGTGGTTTGGACATGTAAAGAGGATGGAGGAAAATAGAATACCAAGACAGATGCTGGAGGCGAAGTGCAAGGGTAAGAGAGCAAGGGGAAGACCTAGAACAAGGTGGATTGATTCAGTGAAGAACAGCGTGAGAAAAAGAAATCTGGACTGGGACAAGATCGTGGAAGAAGAATGGTGGAAGGAAAGAGGGAAGTGGAGAAGTGCCATAAATACCCCGACCCGGCAGAAGCTGGATAAGGGGAAATGATGATGATGATGATGATGACATATTTTAACGCACTGGCATCTAATTTAGTTCAATTGTTTATATAACCTCAAGATGGCGGCTGTGCGAAATTTTAAAATTAAGTTTTTATTTCTTGTGTCGTAATCATGCGATCGAAGTGAACGTTTGAATAATGAACCTAGGCAATAATTGTCCTTAAATGGTACATAACTCTATGGCCTATACATATAACAATCCAAAACGGCGAGCATCCGAAATATTAAGACGGTTCTCAATATCTAAGATTTTTTTACAGCAATCAAACTGAATGTTTTTATGTTCATAGAGGCCATGAACATATATTCACCTATAGCACTTTCAGTAACCTGGTGAGCACATATCCAACATGGCGGCGGCGCGAAGTATAAATATTTAAATGGACGTTTCTCGCGAATTAACTATCCGAGTGCTGTGAAACGTTGCACGTTAAATGCTTATACAAGTGTTAATCCACTGGCATCTAATTTATTTCAATTGTTTGCATAATCACAAGATGGCAGCTGTGCGAAATTTTAAAATCTCGTTTTTACTTCTTGTGTTCTAATCATGCGATGGAAGTTTGAATACCACACGTACACAATAATCTTAATGTAATAGTACAAAAATAAAAATCCAACCTGGCGACCATCTGAAATATTTAGACGGTCCTCAATATCTACGAATCTATCACAATCTTCAAACTGAAATTTTGTATGTTGATAGAGGCAATTAACTTGGATAATTTTTCACGGAACTACTTGTTGGATAATAGGTCAATAGTGACATCTATAAGTTTTTATAAGAACACATGCTCTTAGTTACGTGTCTTTGTTAGTGTTGTACGTTCATTTATGAATACTAGGTCAGTGGCGTCATATATAGGCTTACGTTGCTAAAAAAAACACAAGTTCTTAGTTACGTGTCTTAGTTTCATGTTGTTTGTTCGTCCATTCATAGTAGGCCAGTAGGGTCATCTATACGTTGCTATAAGAACGCAAGCTCTTAGTTACGTATCTTAGTTGCGTATTGTAGGATTTAATTTGAATAATATTGAACGATGAAAGGGGTAGGCTAAAAATGTTCACGTACGGAAACGTGCGGAGAAGGAAGATGTGTCCACGACATAACATTCACTTGTACAAGAACAAGCGCCCATAAAGAAGTTCATCATCGTAAATATTTCCATGAATATATTCTTATCCGCGTAGCAGAGAAAATATTTCTCACTCACTCCTGGTAAATGACATCGTCATCTTGGTCGACACACCTGAGTATTTGAATGAGTTTTTTAATGGTATGCATTCCGTCTTGAGGAAAGAATTCATGATGAAAATTAATAAATGTAAAACTAAAATATTGGAATGCAGCCGAAAAAAAATTGAATCCTATATGGACATCAAATTGACAGATGAAAAGCTGAAGGAAGTAGGAGACTTCTGTTACTTAGGAAGCAAAATAACCAGTGATGGACGAAGCAAAGAGGATATAAAAAGTAGGTTGTCTCAGCCAAGGAAAGCATTTCTACAAAAAGGAGAATCTGTTGACATCGAATATACAGTAGATTTAGGTATTACTAAGTCATTTTCGAAAGCCTTTGTCTGGAGCGTGGCGCTCTATGGAAGTGAAACTTGGACTATTGGTGCAGCAAAAAAGAGGAGAATTGAAGCGTTTGAAATGTTGTGTTACAGGAGAATGATGAAGATCAGATGGGTAGATAGGGTTACAAACGAAGAGATATTAAGACGAGTGGGAGAGGAGAGATGTTTCAAGTAACTGCTGATGAAGAGAAGAGATAGGTTGGTAGGACACGTACTAAGACATCCAGGAATAGAAAGCGTAATTATGGAAGGAAGGGTCGAGGACAAGAACTTTAGGGTTAAACCAAGGTTAGAATATGTTAAACAGATTGCCTCGGATGTAGGGTGTGGTGGCTATGTAGAGATGAAACGATTAGCACAGGACAGGAAGGCATTGGAGGCTGCATCAAACTAGTAAAAAGACTGAAGAAGATCAACAACAACCAGCTAAATGGTCGAATGGTAAGTTATTTTTTGATGTGCCTGTGTGTAATATTATGGCCAGGTGCTGTAATATTTACTTGTTTGCAGAATTCTAGGGCGAGTGAGAGGATTATATGACTTATCTGAGGCCCCCAGTTCATACAACCACTCTGTTGGCGAGTATTACGGGGGGATTTAGACGACAGCTTAGAGACCACTCATGGCATCTAGTAATACCAGAATTACTCGACTCCATTGCCAGAGATTAAATGAGCAGGGGAAACTCCTCAAAGGTCAGAGGTTTCGTTGAGAAACAGAACGGCTCTACTTATTGGACACTCTGCAATATAAGCTGAAGTTCAAACTATCTGTTTGCTCTGTGTATCTAATACGGTTTATGTTCGACGATGTCGAAATGTAAGTATTATATGTCAGAAAACTGTATCATAATGAGGGTCATTATAACACTATTTTTTTTTTCATTATGAAACAGTTTCTCCCACCATTCTGAGCTCAAGAAACAGTTGTGTGACCAATTAGGTAAGGATAGCATCGCACCTGCACTGACTTCCACGGCCTTCTATTTTAAATTTCACCTTGTGGCTTCTAGTGTCATAGTGGGGTATTCCAGGAGGCCATGGTATTCTCTGCGTCCCATGCGCTCTGTTCAGTACATTAAACTGGCGAAATCTCGACAGATATTTACGAAAATTTATGTTCGAACATAAAATAGCTATAATTATGATCGAACCTAAGCAGTCGTATGCAACTCGCCTATTATGGTAATTAAGACACTCGTATGGAAATTATAAAACTCGCTACGCTCGTTTTATAAACATACTCGTATCTTAATTATTGCCATTATAGGATCGTTGCATAATGCACAATTCATTCACAAGGTTCTGTTTTCAATCCACCAGTTACGTTGCAGAGTGGTTTGATCATTTAACTGCTCTAGACGAATTTATATCCCTGTGCTGAGTTACTTTTACACAGCCTATTCTACATCAAGGCTAATTCGGTGGCGTAGTCGGTAGCATGCTGAACTGCTGTGCCCAAGATAGCGGGTTCAAACCCGGCCAAAGTCGTTGGATTCTTTAAGAGCGTTAAAATCCTTCAGTATGCCTTCCTTCGGAAGGGAAGTAAAGCCGGCGGGCCCATGTCATAGATTTATGGCATGGAAAAGAAACTTAGGTTAGATTTGATTAACGCTCTAATAGTTCCAACGTTTGCTGCCAGGTGCCAGTTGCGGTGGCATCTAGTAGCCAAGTTCAAAGCTAGGTGTCGTTAACCGTAGTCATTGGTAGCAAGAGAAGGAACTACTTGAATTGATCGTCTGCAGTACTTACCTGAATTACAGATAACACACACTAATACAGCCATCACAATTAACTCCGGTTTTATCAGACAGATTATACACACACCCAAAGTAAACGGGGCTACAAGACCACGTTGTCGCAGCCTCTAAACTGAGGAACCAACCAACCAACGCCACATGAAATAAACGAAATCTGTTCAATTCCGATAACTGTACATACAGCAGTTGTTCTTTTTTTATAAGCAACGAGAAGGAGTTAACTTTCAACATTTTGGAAAAATACAAATGCATTTAATTTTTTTACAAACAGCTGTTGAACTTTAATATGCTCTAGGACTAGTAAATCGTGTGTGATTTTTATTATTATTATTATTATTATTATTATTATAGTTTGCCACGGTGGGTGAGTGGATAGCGTGTCGGTCTACTTACCCCAAGATTGCAGGTTCGTTCCTGGCCGTGGTAAATGATTTTTGAAAGGAGGCAAAAATACGACACGCCTGTCATACGATGTTGGCATGTCAAAGAACCCATTTGAATTCAGTTGGCCGTGTTCATAATGGCAAAATTAATCTCGAGAGTTTCCGCCAACACAAAGTACCTCATTTCTCTACTAGAAAGCGCTATAGTGTTCAAGGAGCTTAGATATCTAACCTCCTTGACTTTCATAGTGATTCAAGAAACAACGAAAATCGACATGCAAGCTACCCTCTGGGTGTCAAATTACAAAGCTTGCACCCGGCACCCTAGGCCATACGATATTATTATAACGGTAGTTGCAGTAATTCGACAGAATCAAATACCGTAGATCTTGTGATCCGTTATATTGTTGTGTAAAGTAGCCTATGAGAAGTACTAAGAAAGTGAAGACGAATAGGGAAGGGGGGGGTGGGGGGGGGGGGGGAATGTGACATGTTTCAGGACAGAATAAGTTGAAATCCGTTTCAATAAAGGCTTAAATCACGGACATCTAATTATATTTTTTGCACGTCCTCAGATGATTCCTTTCCAGGGGAATCATCTGTAAAGTTCTGATACATTATTGAATCTTGAAACAGCGAATAACCTTAAATAAATGACTGCACAAAATATTTAAGCCAGTATATTTCCCGAGGAGGTTCCCTCCATGAAGTTTGCAGAGAGCAGTATTAACTTTGGAAGATTTGTATTTTAATAAGAGGAAATGCCCTGCAGATACTCTGCCAGTCTCATGTATTCAACAATTTGAAACTAAATTAGAATCCGGTGTAGACCCTTTGAATCTTTGTAGGTTTCTCTGAAATGCCTTTGTCTTTGGCCGTAGCTCTTCTCTTCTCTCCTTTCACGTGAAATGAATTCGAGGTCAGTGTGAATAATTTTCATTTTAAAATCGTAGGCCTACTCGAACTTATAATAAAGAGAGTTGCAAAGAAGTAAATAAATTGAAGCCCTACAGTTTTCTCCAGTCCATATATAATTCGAAACATGGTTGATGAGTTGAATCGCTCATCACGACAGTGACAGGGAGTTGCAGCATGTCCGAAGATCAGAAGTTGGAAATCCCTGCGCATAAATCGGCTATGCTGAGCGACGTCATCCTCACATCGTCCTGGAAAATGCCAGGATGGTAAATTATTTCAAGCCCGGGGGCAATTACTCCATCCCCGACCAAAATAAATACTGTTACTCAAACTATTACAGAGACCACTGAAGCACAGGTTATTAGCACCCACTTATACGGGGCTGATAACTTTTCTACCCAAGATTTTACATTTTCACATTTTAAACTTTAACATTCAACATTTAGATTTTAAATTCTACAGTGTACATTTTAACATTTTTACATTTTCCAATTCTAATTTAAAATTTATACATTTTACATTTCAACATTCTACATTTTTACATTTTTCACTTTAAATTTTACATTTTAAAATCTACATCTATATTTTTACATTTACCATTTTACATTTTTAGTTTTTGCATTTTACATTTCTACAATCTTAAATTTTACATTGTCAATTTTAAATTTTTCATTTTAGATTTACATTGAACATTCGATCTTGTACATTATACATTGTTAATTTTACATGTTATCATTTTACATTTTACTTTTTACACATTGTCACGGTGGGTGAGTGGTTATAGTGTCGGACTACCAACCCCAAGATTGCAGATTCGCCCCTGGCCATGGTAAGTGATTTTTGAAGGCGACAAAAATCACGATACTCATGTCATACGTTGTTGGCATGTTAAAGAACCCATTTGAATTCAGTAGGCCGTGTTCAATGGCAAATTTAATCTCGGGATTTTCCGCCAACACAAAGTTCCTCCATTCTCTACTTGAAAGCGCTGTAGTGTCAAGGAGTTTAGATATCTAACCCCCTTGACTTTCATAGCGTTCAAAGGAACGACGAAATTCGATATGCAAGCTACCCTCTGGGTGTCAATTAACAAAGCTTGCACCAGGCACCCGAGGCCATACGATATTATTATTATTATTATTATTATTATTATTATTATTATTATTATTATTATTATTATTATTATATTATCATTTTATATTTTACATTGTACATTTTATACTTTACATTTTACATTGTACATTTTATATTGTAGACTACATTTTACATTCTTACTTTTTAACATTTTATATTGTACATTTTACATTGTATATTTTAAATTGTTCATTTTACATTTTATAATTTTACACTTTACATTATACATTGTACATTCTACATTGTACATTAAACATTTTATCATTTTCCATTTTAACATTTTACATTGTACATTTTTCATTTACATTTTATAGTTTTACATTTTATCGCTTACATTGTACATTTTTCAATTTACATTTTATAGTTTTACATTTTATCGCTTACATTGTACATTTTTCATTGTACATTTTATCGTTTTACATTGTCCATTTTACATTTTATCATTTTACATTTTATCATTTTACACTTAACATTATACATTTTACATTTTACATTTCACATTTTACATTTTATCATTTACATTTTATCATTTTACATTATACTGTACATTGTACATTTTACATTGTACATTTTATCGTTACACATTTTATCGTTTTACATTGTACATTTTAGCCCTTTTCATTTTAAAAAAAAAATAGGCTTATGAAATCTTCTTTTGTCCGTGTGGATGTCTGTCTGTCTATGTGTGCGTGTGTGTGTGATTCGAGTGTGTGTGTGTGTCCCTAATAACGTCTAAACGGCTGGAGCAATTTCAATAAAACTCGGTAAGTTCATAGCATTATTCCGGACGACCCCGACGACGTCTCACCAATCCACCATGGCGGCTGTGTTCACCTGCATTCAATATCTCCGAAACTTTTACCAATATCACCCTGGAATTTCGTGCTGTGATAAAGGGAACTACTAGAAGTTCACCTGTGTGACATTTGAAAATCTGGTAACTACAAAACCAACATGGCGGCCACGCGAATTTGTGACTTTTAAATAGACGTTTCTCGCGATTTAACCAACCAAACGAGTAGTGTGTTTTGGCCGGTTCAGATGCCACCGCCACCGCTCCACCGCTGGAATACTAAAATGGCAATATCTCGCGAACCAATCAGGCTAGAGACTTGTACGAGGTGTCATTGAACTCGGGCTGATACCCCCCCCTCCCATGGACAACATATTTCCACCCCAAAATAAAACCTACCCCTACTAGGGGGTGAAATTGTATTTTTTAGAGAATCTCTCTTTCCAATTGCAACATGTGAGAGTTTGAATGTTAATATGGAATGAAACGTTATTCTACACAAGAGACATGTGTGCGGTGGGTAGCCACTATGAATTAACATGCTTGTTTTTTGTTTTTACGCATGCCCACTCATAGCTTTTGTAAGAGGGCGGGCTTTTTAAAAGATGGCGGCTGTAGTGTAACCTAACCTAACCCAACCTAATGGGTTATTGTTGACGGGTCATTGTTGACGGATTATTGTTGGCAGGTCCATGTTGACGAGTCCCTGTGGACGGGTCATTGTTGACGGGTCCTTGTTGACGAGTCCCTGTGGACGGGTCATTGTTGACGAGTCATGGCTGACGGGTCCTTGTTGACGAGTCCCTGTGGATGGGTCATTGTTGATGAGTCATTGTTGACGGGTCCTTGTTGACGAGTCCCTGTGGACGGGTCATTGTTGACGAGTCCTTGTGGGCAGGTCCTTGTGGACGAGTCCTTGTGGATGAGTCCCTTTGGACTGGTCCCTATGGACTAGCCCATGAATTTATTTAAATGATGTCAAAGGGCCTAACTACATTTGCGTGTAAAGCAATGTGTTGAACTGACGTTGTTCACCAACCCCCACTAGTATAATGTGATAACGATATGAAAGTAAAGCGACGAAATACATGTGAACATACAAGGGATCTAACTTGGTGGATGGATGTGTTCCAACGAGTCATTTGTAGTTGAAAGAGAATAATACATGTTCTTAAGATGTTAAAACTGAGGAGATGGTATGTGCAGTAAGACGTCTAGTTATATTTCCTGTGTCATATTACAGACATGGCAGAGAGCGCACAGATCTGTTGCTATTACTAACGCTGCAGTAATTTGAAACTGCAAGTGTTCATTAAGACAATGGGTGATGATCATGCAAAGTTAGCAGTTATTGGATATTACACAGGTGTTCCTTCCGGTGTCATGTTGCTGACATGGCAGAGAGCGCACACTGCTGTTGCTATGACTGACGCTGCAGTAATTTGAAATCTCAGGTGTTGATCAAGACAATGGGTGATGATTATGCAAAGTCAGCAGTCATTGGATACCACACAGGTGTTCCTAGTGTGCTTTGGACTCTCAGCTGTATTGGGAAAGGAATTGCAATGATCTGCAAAAAACTGCTGACACGAGCGATGAGAGTTTATATAAGAGGGGTGTCATATATCTCCCTACTGTCAGTCTTTATTACTCGCTTTGAGTGAACAGTGCTCTATTACTGCTCAAGAGTTGTAAAAAAAGCCGTTTTGGTAGAAAATCATTAAATTATTTGCAAGGTAAGTACTTATTATTAATGGATTGTAGTCATTTATTACTAATTGATGTTGAAGTTATTGATTGGAATGTATTTATTGATTGATTGATTGATTAAATTGTTTACAGATAATTGGGTACCTGTAGGTTACCAGATTCCTACAATCTGTTCATTCAGTGGCAGCAGTTGATCAATTATAAAAAGGTAAGTGCCCCTCTAATAACTTTTTAACAGCTAGAGTATTATTTTCCAATGTTCACCACTACATGTCAGTGAAAATGGTATATTTAGCAGTCAAAAGTTGGAACTACTTGACCATGATGTGTAAAGCTAAATTTGTAGGTTAGATTTTGATTACCACTCTATTAAGTTCGAATGTTCATTGCTAGGTGTCAGTGACAGAGGGAATATTTAAAGTCTTAACCTCAGTTCACTTAACTTTACCTAACTTAACCTTGTCATGTGACATGTTTTACAAGTTTAAACTTGTTTTAAGACTGACTATGACGTCACACTTAGGTCACTTAACTGGCGATCGCTGGTTTCCAATATGTGACATGTTCTACAAGTTTAGACTTGTTTTAAGACTGGCTATGACGTCACACTTAGCTCACTTAACTGACGATCACTAGTTTCTATCACGTGACATGTTCTACAAGTTTAGACTTGCTTTAAGACTAGCTATAACGTCACACTTAGCTCACTTAACTGGTGACCGCTGGTTTCTACCACTCTATCAAGTTCCAATGTTCACCGCTAGGTGTCAGTGACAGTTAGAACTACATGAAGTTAGACTTGCTAGCAGTTCACAGATGATCGATTTAAATACCCTGCTATAACCATTGACTGGAATGTAATTAAACTATTTATATTGTACTTTTGTTTATCATTTATTAACATTTATTATTTCTTTCTTTTATAGGTAATTTCGAAAGTGATCATCATGTTCAAGTGTGATGACTGTAAGAATCAGTTCTCAAGACCTGACAGCCTTCAACGGCACGCAAATGTTAAACATGACAATAAAATGTTTATGTGCAGTCATTGTGCTACCACATTTAACAGACAGGATAGTCTTGGACGGCATGTAAATCTAAAACATGTCAGTTCAGCACCATTTTCGTGTTCAGTTTGTGATCTTGGATTCTCTGCTGTAAAGCGATATAAATCCCAGATGGTTGAAGTGCATGGAGAACAACAAGAATTAAAAACTGTAAAACCATCAACTAGCACGGAACCTTTAAACGAATGTAATGCTCAAAACCGTAAACGTTCTCAAGAGTGTGAAAATAGTTGTGCAACAAAAAGAAAGAAGAATGGTGAACCTTCGATAACACATTGTAATGTATGTAATATTGATATACCTTCTTCAATCATTCATGGACATTTACGCAGTATTCAACATAAAAATAACACTTGCCATGAAAGAAATTCTGGAAATGTTCAACAAATTGGTAGTGCATTTAAAAGTCGAATTGCTAGTTATAGACTTTATAGTGAAGAAAAAACTCAAAGTATTGAATCATTTTTAAAAAATGTTCAACCTACTGTGTTTGGCTTGGTAGGTAATGTTTTATTAGAGCATAAAACATTTAAAATGAATTTTGAACTTTTTGGCCTCTATGTAAAAACTGGGAGCGAAGGTGAAATTACGGATATCAAATCTTTTAATACAAAAAACGTAATTGTTAGCGAATCAACTAATATTAGTGATATATACCAAAATATTTCAAGTGCTATCATTGTGAAGAGTGAAGAGTTCCAGGAAAGGGAGTCAGGCTGGGCGTTAGTTGAAGTACTTTATTTAGAAACCAACATGAATAAATACAACCCCCTTCGAGCATCATCATACGTTGATTTGCCAGGATGGATCAAACGTAAGCACGCTTGTGTAAACGTTATGAATAATGATGACGCATGCTTTGCATGGGCTGTAACCTCAGCTCTCCATCCAGCAGTGAGGGACACGATGAGAACATCATCATATCCTCACTATTCTTCAGTGTTAGATTTAAAAGAAATGGAATTTCCTATGGCGATAAAAGACATTCATCGTTTTGAAGAGCTGAACAATGTAAGTATTAATGTTTATGAAATTGAAAATAAGAGTATAGTAGGCCCTCTATATTATACTCAGGAAAAAAAGGATGCTCATGTAAATTTACTTTACATAACCGAAGGTGAAAATGCCCACTATTGTTGGATAAAACATTTAAGTAGACTTGTTGGTAGTCAGATAACAAAAAGAGAACATAAGAAGTGGTTGTGTGATGGCTGTTTGCTATATTTCAGAAAAGAGGACCAACTAACTCAACATCAAAAATGGGTGTGTAATCATGTGTGTACGGTATTACCGACTCCTAAAAATAACATTCTAAAATTCAAGGATTATGAGAAACTGCTTCGAGTACCATTTGTTATATATGCTGACTTCGAGGCTTTGCTAAAACCATTTAATACATGTTCATCGAATCCAGCCCAACCTTTCACCAACACTACTCACATTCATGAACCTTTTAGCTTTGCATATTATATTAAATGTAGTTACGATGACTCTTTAAATAAGTTTGAGCTCTATAGAGGACCTGATGCACCTAACGTTTTTATGGAAAGGCTTGAGAAAGATGCCATTCGTATATCCTCTATTTTAAATACGATCATTCCAATGGAGCCACTAACTTCATCAGAGCATATGAATTTTGAAAATGAAACTACTTGTTTTATATGTGGTGAATGTTTATGTACAGACAGGGTTCGCGATCATGATCATTTAACAGGAAAATATCGTGGTGCTGCTCACCAAGAATGTAATTTAAATTATAGAGTAAGTTTATTCATTCCGGTCATTCTACACAACGGTAGCAAATACGATAACCACTTTATCGTTAAAGAATTTGGAGCTTCAGATGTGAAAATTGATGTTATTGCAAATAATAAGGAGCAATACATATCGTTCACAAAATACATATAAACTAGCAATAAAAAAACCATTAAACTGCGATTTTTAGATTCATTCCGCTTTATGTCGAGTAGTCTTGATAAGCTGACTAGCAATTTAAAATCAGATCAGTTTCATGAAATTCAACGTGTCTTTCCTAAAGAAGATGATTTTAATTTGATTCGTCAAAAGGGTATATTCTCTTATGAATATATTAACTGTGTGGAACGTCTTGAGGAGTGTTCTTTACCACCGAAAGATGCATTTTACAGTTCCTTAAACACAAGTCATATCAGTGATCAGGAATATTTACATGCACAACGTGTATGGGCACAGTTTAACATTCAAACTTTAGGAGAATTTTCAGACATATATTTGAAGACAGATGTGTTGTTATTAGCAGATGTTTTTGAAAATTTTCGGAATGTATGTATGAAAACTTATGACCTTGATCCTTGTCAGTATTTCACAGCTCCTGGGTTAAGTTTCAGTTCAATGTTGAAAAAAAACAAAGTAAATTTAGAATTAATGACTGATATAGACATGATCAATTTTATAAAATCATCAATTCGAGGTGGATTAAGCCAATGTAGTGGACGGTACTCGAAAGCGAATAATAAATACATGCCTAGCTACAACTCTTGTGAAGAGTCAAAGTATATTGTCTACCTCGATGCAAATAACCAATATGGTTGGGCTATGAGTCAATATCTACCACTGAAAGATTTTCGCTGGCTGACACAACCTGAAATTGATGTCTTACATGTTGACACTCTTAATGATAACGATGATAAAGGATATATTTTAGAGGTAAATCTTGAGTACCCTAAAGAGTTACATGATGATCATAATGATTTACCATTTTGTCCTGAGAATATGAAATCTCCATACATCACATCACGAACAAAAATGTTAATTGTTAATGTAAATAATAAATGTAAATATGTAATACATTATCAAAACTTGAAACAGTGTCTACAACATGGATTGAAATTAACTAAAATTCATCGCGTATTGCAATTTCATCAGTCAGCATGGCTCAAACCGTATATTGATCTAAACAATAATTTAAGAACACAGTCAACAAACGCGTTTGAAAAAGATTTTTATAAACTCATGAATAATAGTGTTTTTGGAAAGACTATGGAGAATGTTGATAAACGAGTTGATGTAAAGCTGATAACAAAGTGGGAGAATGATGGTAAAAGGTATGGTGCGAGCAACTTAATAAGCAAGCCTAACTTTCATAGCTGTTCAATTATTCAGGAGGATTAAGTTGTAATACAAATGAATCGTCTTAAAGTAACTTACAACAAACCCATATATGTGGGTTACACCATTCTAGAATTATCAAAAACACTTATGTATGAATTTCACTATGATTATGTAAAGAAAAACTATCTTGATAATGCTAAATTACTCTACACAGACACAGATTCTTTTATTTATGAGTTTAAAACTAATGATTTTTATGAGGATATCAAAACTGAGCTAAATAGGTTTGATACAAGTGACTATCCCGAGGATAATATTTACCATTTACCTCTAGTAAACAAAAAGGTTCTTGGGAAATTTAAGGATGAATGTGCTGGTGTTATTATAGACACCTTTGTAGGCACAAAATCTAAATCATACAGCTATATGACAATTGATGATGTAGTAGTAAAAAAAATAAAAGGAGTGAAAAAGAATGTTGTTAGTAAAGAGTTAGATATAAGTGATTATAAAAACTGTATAGTAAGTAACCCACCTGTATTATATAAGAAAATGAGTGTATTTAGAAGTAAAAATCATCAGCTACATACCAATTTGCTGAACAAAGTTGCTTTAAGTAATGAAGACAACAAACGATTCATTATACCCAACACATTTGATACTTTTGCTTGGGGAAACAGTCGCATTGACGACTATTACTTTACTTAAGTCTAATGATCACTATATTGTAATATTTGTAGTGTGTTTTATATTGTAATATTTTTTTGTAAAAAACTGTAAGTAGAATGTATAATGTTAGGCTACTGTAGTTTAGTAAAAATAAGATAAGTAATACATTTTAGTGTAAAATGTTTGCTTTTGTATATTACGAAAAAGATTTTTAAAAAATGTACAGAATGTATGAACTAAGCAAGGGAAATGTAAAAATGTAAAGTGGAAAATTGTAAATATCCATTTGTGAAAAAGTGAAATAGTTATCACCATTTTAAAATTAAAAGACATTGTGATCTGGTAAACCTTGTTTTTATTTCACAACAACAAAAATGTACAGAATGTGTAAACTAAACAAGAAGAATGTAAAAAAATGAAAAGTGGAAATTGTAAATATTCATGTGTGAAAAAATGAAAATAAAGAAATGGCTATCACCATTTTAAAATTAAAAGACATTGTGATCTTGTAAACCTTGTTTTTATTTCACAACATATATGGCTTTACAAAATAGAATACAAAGAAATACAATTTCCTCAATCCTTTTCAATGTTCATGTCCACTCATCATTAACTTCCCTTTTATAGCAGTAATCACAATGAGGGCTGCCAACCTCTCCCCCACTGAGCCATTATAGGATGTCAAACGTTGCTTAGCTTTTCAACGATACTTTATCCACCACACGTATTAAAGCATAATGACTATGACGATAAGAAAGGTCGTGTTCTTTACATGCTTAATCCAAAGAAATAATAGGTATTTACTTAACACAGGGTCTTGAGTCCATGAGTTTGGTACATGTTGCATGATTTCTTTCACGGCATTGTCTGTCACAAAATAAATGAAAACTTGGAGAGCACCAATAATTCATCTTTGGTAAGACTATCCAGGATCTTGAGTCCATGATTTTGGTATAAGTTGCCAGATTTCTTTCACGGCATTGACTGTCGCATAATAAATGAACAATTTGGAGAGCACCAATAATTCTTCTTTGGTAAAACTATCTGCATATCAATGACAGATAACCTTTTAGTTCCACCCTTAAAACAACAACACTACCTCTTGCATAATCTGCGATGTTGATGGCTCTTGAGACGTGAAAGATGGATTAAACATAACTTTTACATCAACAGGAGTTAGACTTTGCTCAGTAAACAATGCACTGTCATGGACTTGTCCATGCATTTTATCCAAATTATGTCAAAGGGACCCGCCCACAGGGACCCGTCAACAAGGACCCGTCCTCCGGGACCCGTAAAAAAATGGGCCAGTCCATAGGGATCAGTCCAAAGGACCCGCCCACAGGGAGTTCGCGAGATATTAACAAAAGTGCACTTAGACCCTTTGTCAAAATTTCAAAAAATAGATTAAAAAGGGGGCGTTAGCGAGATTCAAAAAGGGGGGCATTTTTTCACCCACTTTTGTACCTACCTTTGCACCCACTATTGCATTCACTTATGCACCCACTTTTTCACCCACTTATGCACCCACATTTGCACCCACTTATGCACCCACTTTTTCACCCACTTAGGCACCCACATTTGCACCCACTTATGCACCCACTTTTGCACCCACTTTTGCACCCACTTTAAACTATTATTTATAGTATTGAGTGAACTTTGCTAGAGATTAGTTCATGCTTGACAATTGATATAGAAGTATCATTTTCATTTCTCTTTATTTGTCACTCTATTTACCCTTTGAATGTTTATCATTGTCTTTTAATACACCGTTTCAAACACTTATAAAGAAAAGAAAAAAGCAAGTCCAAGAAAAAAATTCTGTGGCTCATGACAGTGCATTGTTTACTGAGCAAAGTCTAACTCCTGTTGATGTAAAAGTTATGTTTAATCCATCTTTCACGTCTCAAGAGCCATCAACATCGCAGATTATGCAAGAGGTAGTGTTGTTGTTTTAAGGGTGGAACTAAAAGGTTATCTGTCATTGATATGCAGATAGTTTTACCAAAGAAGAATTATTGGTGCTCTCCAAATTGTTCATTTATTATGCGACAGTCAATGCCGTGAAAGAAATCTGGCAACTTATACCAAAATCATGGACTCAAGATCCTGGATAGTCTTACCAAAGATGAATTATTGGTGCTCTCCAAGTTTTCATTTATTTTGTGACAGTCAATGCCGTGAAAGAAATCTTGCAACATGTACCAAACTCATGGACTCAAGACCCTGTGTTAAGTAAATACCTATTATTTCTTTGGATTAATCATGCGAAGAACACGACCTTTCTTATCGTCATAGTCATTATGCTTTAATACGTGTGGTGGATAAAGTATCGTTGAAAAGCTAAGCAACGTTTGACATCCTATAATGGCTCAGTGGGGGAGAGGTTGGCAGCCCTCATTGTGATTACTGCTATAAAAGGGAAGTTAATGATGAGTGGACATGAACATTGAAAAGGATTGAGGAAATGGTATGTCTTTGTATTCTATTTTGTAAAGCCATATATGTTGTGAAATAAAAACAAGGTTTACAAGATCACAATGTCTTTTAATTTTAAAATGGTGATAGCCATTTCTTTATTTTCATTTTTTCACACATGAATATTTACAATTTCCACTTTTCATTTTTTTACATTCTTCTTGTTTAGTTTACACATTCTGTACATTTTTGTTGTTGTGAAACAAAAACAAGGTTTACCAGATCACAATGTCTTTTAATTTTAAAATGGTGATAACTATTTCACTTTTTCACACATCGATATTTACAATTTTCCACTTTACATTTTTACATTTCCCTTGTTTAGTTCATACATTCTGTACATTTTTTAAAAATCTTTTTCGTAATATACAAAAGCAAACATTTTACACTAAAATGTATTACTTATCTTATTTTTACTAAACTACAGTAGCCTAACATTATACATTCTACTTACAGTTTTTTACAAAAAAATATTACAATATAAAACACACTACAAATATTACAATATAGTGATCATTAGACTTAAGTAAAGTAATAGTCGTCAATGCGACTGTTTCCCCAAGCAAAAGTATCAAATGTGTTGGGTATAATGAATCGTTTGTTGTCTTCATTACTTAAAGCAACTTTGTTCAGCAAATTGGTATGTAGCTGATGATTTTTACTTCTAAATACACTCATTTTCTTATATAATACAGGTGGGTTACTTACTATACAGTTTTTATAATCACTTATATCTAACTCTTTACTAACAACATTCTTTTTCACTCCTTTTAATTTTTTTACTACTACATCATCAATTGTCATATAGCTGTATGATTTAGATTTTGTGCCTACAAAGGTGTCTATAATAACACCAGCACATTCATCCTTAAATTTCCCAAGAACCTTTTTGTTTACTAGAGGTAAATGGTAAATATTATCCTCGGGATAGTCACTTGTATCAAACCTATTTAGCTCAGTTTTGATATCCTCATAAAAATCATTAGTTTTAAACTCATAAATAAAAGAATCTGTGTCTGTGTAGAGTAATTTAGCATTATCAAGATAGTTTTTCTTTACATAATCATAGTGAAATTCATACATAAGTGTTTTTGATAATTCTAGAATGGTGTAACCCACATATATGGGTTTGTTGTAAGTTACTTTAAGACGATTCATTTGTATTACAACTTAATCCTCCTGAATAATTGAACAGCTATGAAAGTTAGGCTTGCTTATTAAGTTGCTCGCACCATACCTTTTACCATCATTCTCCCACTTTGTTATCAGCTTTACATCAACTCGTTTATCAACATTCTCCATAGTCTTTCCAAAAACACTATTATTCATGAGTTTATAAAAATCTTTTTCAAACGCGTTTGTTGACTGTGTTCTTAAATTATTGTTTAGATCAATATACGGTTTGAGCCAAGCTGACTGATGAAATTGCAATACGCGATGAATTTTAGTTAATTTCAATCCATGTTGTAGACACTGTTTCAAGTTTTGATAATGTATTACATATTTACATTTATTATTTACATTAACAATTAACATTTTTGTTCGTGATGTGATGTATGGAGATTTCATATTCTCAGGACAAAATGGTAAATCATTATGATCATCATGTAACTCTTTAGGGTACTCAAGATTTACCTCTAAAATATATCCTTTATCATCGTTATCATTAAGAGTGTCAACATGTAAGACATCAATTTCAGGTTGTGTCAGCCAGCGAAAATCTTTCAGTGGTAGATATTGACTCATAGCCCAACCATATTGGTTATTTGCATCGAGGTAGACAATATACTTTGACTCTTCACAAGGGTTGTAGCTAGGCATGTATTTATTATTCGCTTTCGAGTACCGTCCACTACATTGGCTTAATCCACCTCGAATTGATGATTTTATAAAATTGATCATGTCTATATCAGTCATTAATTCTAAATTTACTTTGGTTTTTTTTCAACACTGAACTGAAACTTAACCCAGGAGCTGTGAAATACTGACAAGGATCAAGGTCATAAGTATTCATACATACATTCCGAAAATTTTCAAAACATCTGCTAATAACAACACATCCGTCTTCAAATATATGTCTGAAAATTCTCTTAAAGTTTGAATGTTAAACTGTGCCCATACACGTTGTGCATGTAAATATTCCTGATCACTGATATGACTTGTGTTTAAGGAACTGTAAAATGCATCTTTCGGTGGTAAAGAACACTCCTCAAGACGTTCCACACAGTTAATATATTCATAAGGGAATATACCCTTTTGACGAATCAAATTAAAATCATCTTCTTTAGGAAAGACACGTTGAATTTCATGAAACTGATCTGATTTTAAATTGCTAGTCAGCTTATCAAGACTACTCGACATAAAGCGGAATGAATCTAAAAATCGCAGTTTAATGGTTTTTTTATTGCTAGTTTATATGTATTTTGTGAACGATATGTATTGCTCCTTATTATTTGCAATAACATCAATTTTCACATCTGAAGCTCCAAATTCTTTAACGATAAAGTGGTTATCGTATTTGCTACCGTTGTGTAGAATGACCGGAATGAATTTACTTACTCTATAATTTAAATTACATTCTTGGTGAGCAGCACCACGATATTTTCCTGTTAAATGATCATGATCGCGAACCCTGTCTGTACATAAACATTCACCACATATAAAACAAGTAGTTTCATTTTCAAAATTCATATGCTCTGATGAAGTTAGTGGCTCCATTGGAATGATCGTATTTAAAAGAGAGGATATACGAATGGCATCTTTCTCAAGCCTTTCCATAAAAACGTTAGGTGCATCAGGTCCTCTATAGAGCTCAAACTTATTTAAAGAGTCATCGTAACTACATTTAATATAATATGCAAAGCTAAAAGGTTCATGAATGTGAGTAGTGTTGGTGAAAGGTTGGGCTGGATTCGATGAACATGTATTAAATGGTTTTAGCAAAGCCTCGAAGTCAGCATATATAACAAATGGTACTCGAAGCAGTTTCTCATAATCCTTGAATTTTAGAATGTTATTTTTAGGAGTCGGTAATACCGTACACACATGATTACACACCCATTTTTGATGTTGAGTTAGTTGGTCCTCTTTTCTGAAATATAGCAAACAGCCATCACACAACCACTTCTTATGTTCTCTTTTTGTTATCTGACTACCAACAAGTCTACTTAAATGTTTTATCCAACAATAGTGGGCATTTTCACCTTCGGTTATGTAAAGTAAATTTACATGAGCATCCTTTTTTTCCTGAGTATAATATAGAGGGCCTACTATACTCTTATTTTCAATTTCATAAACATTAATACTTACATTGTTCAGCTCTTCAAAACGATGAATGTCTTTTATCGCCATAGGAAATTCCATTTCTTTTAAATCTAACACTGAAGAATAGTGAGGATATGATGATGTTCTCATCGTGTCCCTCACTGCTGGATGGAGAGCTGAGGTTACAGCCCATGCAAAGCATGCGTCATCATTATTCATAACGTTTACACAAGCGTGCTTACGTTTGATCCATCCTGGCAAATCAACGTATGATGATGCTCGAAGGGGGTTGTATTTATTCATGTTGGTTTCTAAATAAAGTACTTCAACTAACGCCCAGCCTGACTCCCTTTCCTGGAACTCTTCACTCTTCACAATGATAGCACTTGAAATATTTTGGTATATATCACTAATATTAGTTGATTCGCTAACAATTACGTTTTTTGTATTAAAAGATTTGATATCCGTAATTTCACCTTCGCTCCCAGTTTTTACATAGAGGCCAAAAAGTTCAAAATTCATTTTAAATGTTTTATGCTCTAATAAAACATTACCTACCAAGCCAAACACAGTAGGTTGAACATTTTTTAAAAATGATTCAATACTTTGAGTTTTTTCTTCACTATAAAGTCTATAACTAGCAATTCGACTTTTAAATGCACTACCAATTTGTTGAACATTTCCAGAATTTCTTTCATGGCAAGTGTTATTTTTATGTTGAATATTGCGTAAATGTCCATGAATGATTGAAGAAGGTATATCAATATTACATACATTACAATGTGTTATCGAAGGTTCACCATTCTTCTTTCTTTTTGTTGCACAACTATTTTCACACTCTTGAGAACGTTTACGGTTTTGAGCATTACATTCGTTTAAAGGTTCCGTGCTAGTTGATGGTTTTACAGTTTTTAATTCTTGTTGTTCTCCATGCACTTCAACCATCTGGGATTTATATCGCTTTACAGCAGAGAATCCAAGATCACAAACTGAACACGAAAATGGTGCTGAACTGACATGTTTTAGATTTACATGCCGTCCAAGACTATCCTGTCTGTTAAATGTGGTAGCACAATGACTGCACATAAACATTTTATTGTCATGTTTAACATTTGCGTGCCGTTGAAGGCTGTCAGGTCTTGAGAACTGATTCTTACAGTCATCACACTTGAACATGATGATCACTTTCGAAATTACCTATAAAAGAAAGAAATCATAAATGTTAATAAATGATAAACAAAAGTACAATATAAATAGTTTAATTACATTCCAGTCAATGGTTATAGCAGGGTATTTAAATCGATCATCTGTGAACTGCTAGCAAGTCTAACTTCATGTAGTTCTAACTGTCACTGACACCTAGCGGTGAACATTGGAACTTGATAGAGTGGTAGAAACCAGCGGTCACCAGTTAAGTGAGCTAAGTGTGACGTTATAGCTAGTCTTAAAGCAAGTCTAAACTTGTAGAACATGTCACGTGATAGAAACTAGTGATCGTCAGTTAAGTGAGCTAAGTGTGACGTCATAGCCAGTCTTAAAACAAGTCTAAACTTGTAGAACATGTCACATATTGGAAACCAGCGATCGCCAGTTAAGTGACCTAAGTGTGACGTCATAGTCAGTCTTAAAACAAGTTTAAACTTGTAAAACATGTCACATGACAAGGTTAAGTTAGGTAAAGTTAAGTGAACTGAGGTTAAGACTTTAAATATTCCCTCTGTCACTGACACCTAGCAATGAACATTCGAACTTAATAGAGTGGTAATTAAAATCTAACCTACAAATTTAGCTTTACACATCATGGTCAAGTAGTTCCAACTTTTGACTGCTAAATATACCATTTTCACTGACATGTAGTGGTGAACATTGGAAAATAATACTCTAGCTGTTAAAAAGTTATTAGAGGGGCACTTACCTTTTTATAATTGATCAACTGCTGCCACTGAATGAACAGATTGTAGGAATCTGGTAACCTACAGGTACCCAATTATCTGTAAACAATTTAATCAATCAATCAATCAATAAATACATTCCAATCAATAACTTCAACATCAATTAGTAATAAAAGACTTCAATCCATTAATAATAAGTACTTACCTTGCAAATAATTTTATGATTTTCTACCAAAACGGCTTTTTTTACAACTCTTGAGCCGTAATAGAGCACTGTTCACTCAAAGCGAGTAATAAAGACTGACAGTAGGGAGATATATGACACCCCTCTTATATAAACTCTCATCGCTCGTGTCAGCAGTTTTTTGCAGATCATTGCAATTCCTTTCCCAATACAGCTGAGAGTCCAAAGCACACTAGGAACACCTGTGTGGTATCCAATGACTGCTGACTTTGCATAATCATCACCCATTGTCTTGATCAACACCTGAGGTTTCAAATTACTGCAGCGTCAGTCATAGCAACAGCAGTGTGCGCTCTCTGCCATGTCAGCAACATGACACCGGAAGGAACACCTGTGTAATATCCAATAACTGCTAACTTTGCATGATCATCACCCATTGTCTTAATGAACACTTGCAGTTTCAAATTACTGCAGCGTTAGTAATAGCAACAGATCTGTGCGCTCTCTGCCATGTCTGTAATATGACACAGGAAATATAACAAGACGTCTTACTGCACATACCATCTCCTCAGTTTTAACATCTTAAGAACATGTATTATTCTCTTTCAACTACAAATGACTCGTTGGAACACATCCATCCACCAAGTTAGATCCCTTGTATGTTCACATGTATTTCGTCGCTTTACTTTCATATCGTTATCACATTATACTAGTGGGGGTTGGTGAACAACGTCAGTTCAACACATTGCTTTACACGCAAATGTAGTTAGGCCCTTTGACATAATTTAAATAAATTCATGGGCTAGTCCATAGGGACCAGTCCAAAGGGACTCATCCACAAGGACTCGTCCACAAGGACCTGCCCACAAGGACTCGTCAACAATGACCCGTCCACAGGGACTCGTCAACAAGGACCCGTCAACAATGACTCATCAACAATGACCCGTCCACAGGGACTCGTCAACAAGGACCCGTCAGCCATGACTCGTCAACAATGACCCGTCCACAGGGACTCGTCAACAAGGACCCGTCAACAATGACCCGTCCACAGGGACTCGTCAACATGGACCTGCCAACAATAATCCGTCAACAATGACCCGTCAACAATAACCCATTAGGTTGGGTTAGGTTAGGTTACACTACAGCCGCCATCTTTTAAAAAGCCCGCCCTCTTACAAAAGCTATGAGTGGGCATGCGTAAAAACAAAAAACAAGAATGTTAATTCATAGTGGCTACCCACCGCACACATGTCTCTTGTGTAGAACAACGTTTCATTCCATATTAGCATTCAAACTCTCACATGTTGCAATTGGAAAGAGAGATTCTCTAAAAAATACAATTTCACCCCCTAGTAGGGGTAGGTTTTATTTTGGGGTGGAAATATGTTGTCCATGGGAAGGGGGGTATCAGCCCGAGTTCAATGACACCTCGTACAAGTCTCTAGCCTGATTGGTTCGCGAGATATTACAATTTTAGTATTCCAGCGGTGGAGCGGTGGCGGTGGCATCTGAACCGGCCAAAACACACTACTCAAACGCAATGACACTTGGTACAGTATATGTTTATACACAATGTAATGCACCGACATCTAACTTCGTTCAATTGTTCACATAACCTCAAGGTGGAAGCTGTGCGAAATATTACACCGGCATTCTATATCTCTGAAACTATTACCGGTATCACCCTGAAATTTTGTACGGATATAAAGGGTAGTGCTGGAAGTTCATCTATGAGACTTTCAAAAACCGGTTAACTACAAAACGAACATGTCGGCCAAGCGAAGTTGAAAGTTTTAAATACACGTTTCTCGCGATTTAATAATCCAAACGCAATGTAACTTTGTACAGCAAATGTTTATACACATTGTAATGCACTGGTATTTAATTTAGTTGAATTGTTTACATAACCTCAAGATGGCGGCAGTGCGAATGTTAAAATTAAGTTTATATTTCTTGTGTCGTAATCATGCGATCGAAGTGAAATTTTGAATAATGAACCTACGCAATAATTTTCTTAAATGGTAAATGACTCTATGGCCTATACATATAACAATCCAACATGGCGACCATCCGAAATATTTATACAGATCTCAATATCTACGAATCTATTACAGCAATCAAACTGATTTTTTTATGTTCATAGGTGCTATGGACATAAGTTCACCTATAGGACTTAAAATAACCTGGTGATCACAAATCCAACATGGTGGCGACGTGAAATATAAATATTCACATGGACGTTTCTCGCAATTTTGCCATCTGAGTGCAGTGACACTTGGTACGGTAAATCCTTATACAAATGTTAATCCACTAGCATCTAATTTATTCCGATTGTTCTCACAACCACATGATGGCAGCTGTGCGAAATTTTAAAATCTCGTTTTTACTTCTTGTATCCTAATCATGCGATTGAAGTTTGAATACTGCACGTAGGCTACACAATAATCTTCATGTAACAGTACATAACTCTAGGACCTACATATATAAAAATCCAACATGGCGTCCATCCGCAATATTTAGACGGTTCTCAATATCTACGAATCTATTACAGCAATCAAACAGAAATTTTGTATGTTGATAGTGGCAATTAACCCTTTATAGGTCAGAACTATTAATTAATATATTTTATTTGTATATAAATCATTATTACATCCTAATTTTAATTTATTGATTTTATTTTGTATTATTTTTTATTTTTATGTTTATATACTGTATTTTTATAATTTAATTTTTGTATAATTTTTAAGATCTTATTTTTTATATTTTAATTTTATAAGCTTATTTAATTTAATTGTAATTTTATAAAATAGTTCGTTTTTAATTTTTACAAGCAAATTTATTTTCTTTTTAATTTTTTCATCATATTTTTTTTTACGTTATAATTTATTTGTTTTTTTGTTAAAAGAATTAAATTTCATCAAGTATCTTAGATTAGGAACATAGAAGCAAAGACTATTATTTAGTTTTCCGAAATGTTAACACTTCCAAAAGAACATTCGTAGACATCATTATGGCTGAAAGATTCAACCATCAGCGTCTTTGTGCTTATAGCAGGTGGTTAATATACAGACCACTAACCTATGAAGGGTTAACATAAGTAGGATATATGAAAATAGGTTTTAATTCTTCACGGAACTACTTGTTTCATTTTACATTTTACATATTATCATTTTACATTTGACATGTTACATTTTACACTCTACAATCTGCATTCTACATTTTACTTTGTATATTTTACATTGTACATTTTACTTTGTAGATTTTACACTTTACATTTTATCATTTTACATTTTATAGTGTACATTTTACTTTTTACGTTTTACATTCTACCTTTTTAACATTTCACATTTCCACCAAAACCAAAATGTAAATAAATAAATAAATAAATAAATAAATAAATAAAGAAAGAAAGAAAGAAAGAAAGAAAGAAAGAAACGAACTTACAAAGAAGATCTTCGATGTAGTAAGCAGTTCAAGCACGAAAACAAATTGGTTTCATGAAAAAGAGGAATACTTCAGGCACGCAGGGATCACGAGGCAAATAATAGGCGATAGAGGAAAATTCAGAAACAAAAATTAGAATACAAGATGTATAGTACCTGTAAAGAAGAAGACGGGAACATTGTGGACAGAACAAAGGGGACAGCAACACCGTCAAAGGAGAGATTTTGGGTAAAGAAGAGGAAGAAGGGACAGAAGTAAAAATTGTGTCATCGTGAGATTTTCGAGTCCTAACTCTTTCCATACGAGCAAAAATTATTTAATAATAACAAATAAATGTGTTTTTAAAGTTGTCCCAAGCCCCTAATAAGAATTCACAACCACAACAACAACAATGATTTAAGGGTTTAGTAGTTCCGTGACGAAATATACAGCCTATTTCCTTATATATCCTACTTACATAAATTGCCACTATCAACATACAAAATTTCAGTTTGATTGCTGTAATAGATTCGTAGATATTGAGAACCGTCTAAATATTTCGGATGGTCACCATGTTGGATTTTTATATATGTAGGTCTTAAGAGTTATATAAAAAGTAGGTTAGCTCAGGCAAGGAAAGCATTTCTACAGAAAAGGAATCTGTTGGCATCGAGTATAGATTTGAGTGTTAGGAAGTCATTGTCTGGAGCGTCTCTCTATGGAAGTGAAACTTGGACTAGTGGTTCAGCAGAAGAGAGGAGAATTAAAGCGTTTGAAATGTGGTGTTACAGGAGAATGATGAAGATTACATGGTTAGATAGGGTTACAAACGAAGAGGTATTAAGACTAGTGGGAGAGGAGAGATGTTTCTGGCGACTGCTAATGAAGAGAAGAGATAGGTTGATAGGACACATACTAAGACACACAGGAATAGCAACTTTAGTTATGGAAGGAAGGGTCGAGGTCAAGAATTGTAGGGGTAGACCAAGGTTAGAATATGTTAAACAGAGTTCCTCTGACGTAGGGTGTGGTAGCTATGTAGAGATGAAACGATAAGCTCAGAAGAGCTGCATCAAACCAGTCAAAGGACTGAAGACTCAAACAACAAGAGATATCGCTTGGACGCCATGTTCGTTTTATAGTTAACAGGTTTTTGACAGTCTCATAGGTGGACTTCTAGTGGTGCCTTTTATCACCGTACAAAATTTCAGGCTGATATCAGTTAAAGTTTCGGAGACATAGAATGCCGGTGAAATGACGCCATATTGGATCGGTGAGACGTAAGAAAATTTTAAGGGCACGGTCGGGGTCGGCCAAAATAGTACTATGACCTTACCGAATTTCATTGAAATCGCTCCAGCCGTTTAGAAGTTATTAGGTGGGGACACACACACTCAAACACTCAAACACACACGTACACACAGACAAAAGGTGATCTCAGAAACCTTTTTTTCCTTTTAGCCTACTTTCGATTTTTGCAAAAAATGAAAGTAGACTTATGAGATCAACACAGGGCGAAAAAAGTGTGTCTGTCTGTGTGTGTGTGTGTGTGTGTGTGTGTGTATGTGTATGTGTGTGTGTGAGTCTGTGTGTGTGTGTATGTGTGTGTGTGAGTCTGTGTGTGTGTGTGTGTGTGTGTGTCTGTGTGTGTGAGTGTGAGTGTGTGTACTCTGAATGTCTGCCCCCCCCCTATCAATTTGAACACGGTGAATGCGAATTGAACGAAATTTGGTACAAAGGTAGCACTAGCAAAGGACACCTCAGTGTCATGTTTTATAACGCTCCATCTTGACGGAAACGTAATGGCGGCCACACAAATGTTCAAAGCTTAAATCAAATTACGACTAACCTAATCATCCGACCTCTACCAAATTTTGCAACAACATACCTCTATGAGGGGAGCATCCTTTGACCAAACCAATAGGCCATCAGCGTAATAGTTTGCGGATGGCGGCCATCTTTGTGTGAAAATCGATTCCCCCTATTAATTCGAACACGGTGCAACCGAATGGAACGAAATTTGGTACAGATGTAGTACTAACAAAATGCACCTCAGTGTCATGTTTTATATCGCCGCCATCTTGACGGAAACGTAATGGCGGCCACACAAATGTTCAAAGCTTAAATCAAATTACGATTAACCTAATCATCCGATCTCTACCAAATTTTGCAACGACATACCTATATAGAGGAAGCATCCTTTGACCAAATGACTAGGTCATTAACCTAATAGTTTGCAGATGGCGGCCATCTTTGTGTGAAAATCAATTCCCCCTATTAAATCAAAAACGGTTAAACCGAATGGAACAAAATTTGGTACAGAGGTAGCACTAGCAAAGGGCATCTCAGTGTCATGTTTATATCGCCGCCATATTGACAGAAACGTAATGGCGGCCACACAAATGTTCAAAGCTTAAGTTAAATTACGACTAACATAACCATCCGATCTCTACCAAACTTTGCAACCACATTCTTTTATGGAGGGAGCATCCTTTGACCAATCTAATAGGTTATTAGCCTAAAAGTTTGCGGATGGCGGCCATCTTTATGTCAAAATTGATTCCCCCTATTAATTCGAACACGGTGGAACCGAATGAACGAAATTTGGTACAGAGGTAGCACTAGCAAAGGGCACCTCAGTGTCATGTTTTATATCGCCGCTATCTTGACTGAAACGTAATGGCGGCCACACGAATGTTCAAAGCTTAAATCAAATTACGATTAACCTAATCATCCGATCTCTACCAAATTTTGCAACTACATACCTTTATGGAGGGAGCATCCTTTGACCAATCTAATAGGTCATTCGCCTAATAGTTTGCGGATGGCGGCCATATTTGTGTCAAAATCGATTCCCCCTATTAATTCAAACACGGTGAAACCGAATGGAACGAAATGGTACAGAGATAGCACTAGCAAAGGGCATCTCAGTGTCATGATTTATATCGCCGCCATATTGACAGAAACGTAATGGCGGCCACACAAATGTTTAAAGCTTAAATCAAATTACGACTAACATAACCATCCGATCTCTACCAAACTTTGCAACAACATACCTTTATGGAGGGAGCATCCTTTGACCAATCTAATAGGCCAGTAGCCTAATAGTTTGCGGATGGCGGCCGTCTTTATGTCAAAATTGATTCCCCCTATTAATTCGAACATGGTGGAACCGAATGAACGAAATTTGGTACAGAGGTAGCACTAGCAAAGGGCACCTCAGTGTCATGTTTTATATCGCCGCCATCTTGACGGAAACGTAATGGCGGCCACACAAATGTTCAAAGCTTAAATCAAATCACGATTAGCCTAATCATCCGATCTCTAGCAAATTTAGCAACAACATACCTTTATGGAGGGAGCATCCTTTGACCAAACGAATAGGTCATCAGCCTAATATTTTGCGGATGGCGGCCATCTTTGTGTGAAAATCGATTCCCCTTATCAATTCGAACACGGTGAAACCGAATGGTACGAAATTTGGTACAGAGGTAGCACTAGCAAAGGGCACCTCAGTGTCATGTTTAATATCCCTACAGCACGTTGTATTTCAACAAGCTACTACCACCAACATTCAATCATACTCGTTGAAAAGGACGAAGAGTTATTACAATACCCATGCATTTAGGAGAAAGTGGGCTATATGTTCTCTACTGAACATCTTGTTTTTTCATAAGATGAAAATAGACCAAAAATTAGAGTGCACTGCCTTGGGTGGTTTCTCTCCAGAGCCCATTGCTCTTCCTATCTCTATGATCCTCTCAAAAGAGTGGACAGAAGTATTACGGAACATTTAAGACAGTCCCAAAGCTTTCAAAAGAAGAAAAGAGAAACCACTCGAGCAAGCAAGCTTTCAGCCTCAAAACCAGGGTTCTTTCGTTCTTTCTTTCGTGACCCACGGGCTGCATGTGGCCCGTCTATTTTATTCGTTCTTGGGATGAAGTTTCAACATATCAGTTACCAGAACTACGAGCAGTTCACAGGATTATATCAAATCAACTTTCAAGCACATCTCATGTTTCTGAAAACAAAATCCATTATATTACTAGAAAAATCAAACATAATTTTATGGTAATTTTTGTTTTCTTTACAATTTGGGACTTTTTGACAAAACTATATTTTTGGATTATTAAGCTGGGAATTTTATTTTCGTTGGCCTCCATTGTTTTATTAATAATAACCCCTGGTACTACAGCCCACGAAGGGCCTAGGCTTACCAAGCGACCGCTGCCCAGCCATTTTGGCCTGCAGTTAATGGGATGACTCCTGGTCAGCGCATCGGGTCCCGTAGGCCGTTAATCTTGGTTTCCATGACTACTATAATTGCCTAGAAATTTTCTAAATTAGCAATGAGCCTATGTATATTAAAATCCATTCAGAATTGACGTTCATGTAGCAATATTGTATAAGTACTAAACCAGTTCATCTGAATATGTCATTATTTGAGATAGTAAATAAAAAATTGAAAATGAAAATAAAGAAAGATATACGACAAATAAATAATATATAAGAAATAAATGAATAAACAAGAACAAATTGGTAAATTAATGAATAAACGAATGCATAAAATAATATTTCATTAAATAATAAATAATTGATTGAATAAACAAATATATAAATAAGTAAATAAATAAATAAATAAATAAATAAATAAATACATGAAAAATAATGAATGAATGAATGAATGAATAAATTAATTAATTAATTAATTAATTAATTAATCAATAAATCGAAAATGTATAAATAATAGAGGAATGAATAAATACATAAATAAAGGAAAAGTGATTGAATGAGTGAATGCATAATTATTTAATAAAAGCATGCACATATAATTGAAGTAATAAAAATGTGCAATTTAAAAATAATATAACGTCTGAATAAACAAATGAATGAAGACAGGGGTGATTAAATTAATAAATCCATAAATAAATAATAAGTAAATGATTGAACAATTAATTACGCAGGGAATGGATAAATGAATGAATAAGAAAATGAATTTATATATAGGCCTAAACGAATAAATACATTAATTTAAAAGAGTTAAATAGATATTTAAGTAAGCAAATAAAAAACAAAAGAATGAGTACTTGAATTAATAAACAAATAAATTTATTTACTTATTATAATATACAACATATGAAAGAATGAATTAGTAAATGAGTGAATAAGTAAATTAAAAAATAAGAGAAGTGTGGAGGGAAGTCTGTAAATGCGTGCATTTGTGAATGTTACATAAAAAGGCTAATCATTCACAATACACTCATACACGCCGCGCATCATCTTTTTTTTTATGTGTAACCTCTTTCCACTCGGTTGCTGGATATTTTTGTGGCAGTGATTTTGAAAAATGGTACGGAACTGGATCAGACGGAAGTGTGTAAGACGCACTGCCAGCCATATGGAATGTATACCACATACAGATTACTTCCAGGTTTGGAGGCGCCTTTACAGATATTTCTACAATTAATCATCTTCAAGTTGTCGTTCATTGGTGTAAAAATATTCATTATATCATATTTGCTGAAAACAGTTCTGATTTATTAAGAATCTGTTTTTCAATCGCGGGATAAAAGTGATGGGCATCCACTCCTCGAGTAACTTTGCTCAACACTTTTATACTGAATGGTAAACGCTCAAGCAAACTCTGCTGTCAACTGATTGAAACACAAACCACAAGTTAAAAGTCTTCGTATCAGTATTTAAATAATGATATGCTTTTTTATGAATCATTGTAACTAGTCGGCAAAGCCGGTATTATGTTTCTGTACAATGGCTATTCAGATATTAACCCACATTGCGGTAATGCAGTGATGAATGTAATATAAATCGATGTTTTTTTATACGGGAACTAGGCTAGCCTTTCATGGTCCACTATAGGAATTCCCTTTACTGTCAAGTAGGCGTATTCATAAATAATTTAAAACTCAATTCCACGCAGGAAAATTATCGAAAAAAGCAAAATATTAATGGAGCATAAAATATACTTCCATATTATTACCGGCACGTGAAAATAACTGTCTTGTACTCTAAATTTCTGTGGTTGTAATGGATGCGTGGATAGCATCTTGGTCTACTAATCATGAGGTCTCAGGTTCGAACCCCAGTCTCGGCAGTTACTTTTGCTACCGGATTATCGATTTAAACGATATCTATCATAACATTATGCGTCATTTTAACGGAATCCACATGAAATTACGATGTATCTAATTTTAATTACGATAGTTTGCACCAAGCAGGAGTTGGGAAATTTGATTGTATTGAACATTATTTCTTGTAGTCTATAGATAGGATAGAGACTATGGTTTCATTCCTCCTCTTAATTTACAACACAATATGTGATATTTGTTCAAACAAGTGTGACTGTAGCATATCTCCAATTCAATATATACATTCATCATAGCACCAGTATGGAAAAGGAGCGTAAATTAGGCTAACATTTTAAGAATGTCCAAGCTGTGTAGTATACGAGTAGGATAACATGTCAGGTGACTTCACATACATTTCTTCTCAATTTCATAGTAGGATAACATGTCAGATGTTACACATCATATGCGCTACTGTAAGGCTCGTATCTTTTTTTTTTTTTTTTTCAAGTTAAAATGTGGCCGTCAAATGAGAAAGTTAGAAGGCTTATACGCCAATCCATGGAAACCTTCTGCAGTTGAATTCGCAGAGGGTCTAATCTCACTCCTTTACATCTCACGTCCCAAGATGGTCCAAGCACATCTGCTGCAATGTTAATCATAGCAAGCTAAAACCTGAGGATATTAAGTTAGTCCTCGCCTTGAAAATGAGCACTGCCATCTTTCACTGATCAGGGATGAAAATAAAAAAGAGAGGGGGAAATAGCTCTTAAAGGAAGAAGTGGGATGACAAAGTAAATTGAAACAGTTATCCTTTCCTCCCGTTTTTTCTTTGTCTTATTTTTTATGTACGAGACATTATGCACGACACTCAGTAAAGTCACAAGTTGACGACCCGAACTTGGAGTGTTCTCTTTATCTGATTTGCCCTCGGCTTCACAGTTGTTGAGGAAGTAACTTTTTGAGTGCACTCGGAGGAGGATATGACGTCATTAAAAGTAGTTAATTATTTTGTCAGGCCTGATTATAATGGCAAGTACATAAATGAAATTAGAACAGGTCGTCATATATTCTGCCTGTCTTTACCGGCTGGTTAAAAATAAATGAAATTGTGCATAGAAATTCTCCCACCCCCAAAGAAGGGAGAAATACTTTATGAGATGGTAAAGACTCATACAAATTTCATAAGTAGATGCAAAAGTAAAAGTTAAACAGCTCTAGTGAGGATGATTATTTCCAGGGCAAAACCATTGAGGTGTTCAGCACCCTCAAAACACACAATAAATTACTTTAAGGAAGAAGAAAGTTCTTGGTGTTTTGGTTGTTAATTCATATCACGGGCTTCAGACTTTTTTACGAATTGGCAAAAGTGTCATTCTACGGTGGAAGTTATGAAAGTAAATTTCGCCATTTTATTGCACAAGAAGATGGTACACCAGGGGAGACAAACAATCGCCATAAGAATCCACACCCGTGGCTGGTTCAACGCCGGAAGGAGCGTTAGCGGAGGGGAATGACGCATGCGTAGCAGACGAAGAGAGAGGAGCGGCAGACCGGCGTGCCCGTTATCATTCGGTCGATCGCTGGTGTTGCATGTTCAGTTGTTTTTAGCCTATTTTCATTTTATGAAAAAATAGGCTTATGAGATCACCTTTTGTCCGCGTGTGTGTGATGTGTGTTTGTCCCACCCTAATACCTTCCAAACGGCTGGAGAGATTTCAATAAAACTCGGTAAGGTTATACCACCATTTTGGCCGACACCGACCATAACTTTCATTTTTTTAACGTCTCACCAATCCAACATGTGCGAAGTATTTCACCAGCATTCAATATCTCTGAAACTACTACCGATATCACCCTGATTTTTTTACGGTGATAAACGGAACTACTAGAAGTTCACCTATGTAACTCTCGAAAACCTGGTAAATACAAAACCAACATGGCGTCTGAGCGAATTCACAACTTCCAAATAGAAGTTTCTCGCGATTTAACCAACCAAACGCAATGAAACTTGGCACAGTAGATGTTTATTCACATTGTAATGCACCGACATCTAACTTTGTTCAATTGTTTACATAACCTCAAGATGGCGGCTGTGCGAAATATTTCACCGGCATTCTATATCTCCGAGAGTCTTTCAAAAACCTGTTAACTACAAAACGAACATGGTGGCCAAGCGAAGTTGAAAGATTTAAATAGACTTTTCTCGCAATTTAATGATCCAAACGCAATGAAACATGGTACAGCAAATGATTATACACATTGTAATGCACTGGTATCTAATTTAGTTCGGTTGTTTACATAACCTCAAGATGGTGGCTGTGCGAATTTTAAAATTTATTTTTTGTTTCTTGTGTCGTAATCATGCGATCGAAGTGAAAGTTTGAATAATGAACCTACGCAATAATTTTCCTTTAATGGTACATGACTCTATGGCCTATACAAATAACAATCCAACATGGCGACCATCCGAAATATTTAGACGCTTCTCAATATCTACGAATCTATTACAGCAATCAAACTGAAATTTTGTATGTAGATTGAGGCAATTAACATATAGGATATATGAAAGTAATCTTTAGTTCTTCACGGAACTACTTGTATTATTTAGCGTATGGCTTTTAGTGCCGGGAGTGTCCGAGGACATGTTAGGCTCGCCAGAGGCTGTAGCTGCTTCAAGCGGACACTCATGGGGTGAGCTACAATTTCCGTTTTATTTCAAATAGTTCCAACGTTCACTACCAGATGTCACTGACACATAGTGGCGAACGTTGGAACTATGATAGTGCATTTCTACAACATTTATTCCAAAAAATTTGCTCCACACAAGTTTAGTTAGTGGAAGGATCTTTTACATACCATAAATCTGTGACATGGGGCCGCCAGCTTTACTTCCTCTCCGATGAAAGGCATACTGAAGGATTTTGACGCTCTTAAAAAATCCGACGTCTCTGGCCGGGTTTGAACCCGCTATCTTGGGCACAGAAGTTCAACATGCTCCCAACTATGCCACCGAAGCCGCTTGCATGTTCAGTGAAGGATGGCAGAGAGTGGAGGATGAAGATCGAAGTGGGCGTCCCTCCACATCCACGAATGAAAAAGATACAGTCAGTCTGAGAGACTAGACTTTATATCATTTCAAATGACGTGTGCTATAAATGCTACACATGTTAGAAAGGCTCAGGTGGGCTTCTCGCTTCGCTCGAAGCCCCAGGACTCTTTGCACTCTGCTGCATGACGTCACGCACTCTCCGTCTCCGTATCGCATAACGCCAGACCCCAGGAGTAAACTCAGGCTCAACAAACTCCATTACCCTCTAACTTAGGCTTCCCGCGCGGGGGCTGCATGAGGTCACGCACTCGCTGTCTCCGTTCGCATAACGCCAGACTCCAGGAGTAAACTTAGACTCGGTGCATATGCACTGAACAACATGATGACGTCATACACGCCGTAACCGTGACGCATAACGGTAGACCAAAGAATAACAATGAAGTCGACAAGAAACAATGCTCGAGTACAGGACATTATCTAAGCGGGCAGGTGCATAACGGTGGCAAACGCGGCGTCCACACTGCGTATTGGTCGTGCCCGGGCCCATCACATGATCCACGATGTGTTGGGTTACCGAAAAGTGTCCGCAAGATGGGTACCAAGAACACTGACCACAGAGCAGGCTGTGCGACAATTCCTTATATCGCAGTGGACGGAGTTTAACCAGAGTGGTTTCTTCAATCCGATTTTACGCTACAAGTGGCTTAATGTCGGTGGCAAATATGTCAAAACATAGTGCAAGGTGTATAGTTGATGATGCCATGGTGTATGTCAGTTTGGTAACAAAAGGTCCCTGGGAAAGAAATGATGAAACTTATTTTCGGAACTTCCCTCGTATATAGAAGACCAACGGCTCCAGTTATCCATGCCATCCATCAAGCCAGCGGAGATATTTATCGATGGAATGAAGAAACGTCAAGAAATAACCCAAAGTGCCTACGCTATGGTAGATATGGAGTTGGGTAAAGGAAAAACAGAAATTAAGGAACGTCATTAACAAACTTGAAATTCAGAGATTTCACCACAAAATATGCCAGAATGCCAAATGATAGCTGCGTTTGTGTACTTGAGAGAAAAATATATTGTTGAGTATAGTAAGGTGCGCTTCTGGAATATTACAATGGCAAACGTATCATTAATAATAACAATGATAATAAAATTAATAATAAAAATTAGGACCGTGGGACATCATGGTCATCAATGCTGCCACACTTCAACCTGAACTCACTTCCACCCCTTAGTGGAGAAGATACTCGGGTATCGTAGAGAAACCCATGTTTTAATTTTTTTTATATTATTTATTCATTTAATAATATATCTATTTAGGAAATAATTTAGTTGTTTATTTGATTATTTGTTTATTTATTTATTTGTTAATTTATTAACTTGCTTGTTTGATTGTTTATTTTATTTTATTTTATTAATTCAATTTATTTATTTATTTATTTAATTATTTCCCAAGCGAATTGACCACTTAGGATCATGCAACAACTTTATGTATTTTTAGCCTATTTTCAATTTTGAAAAAGTAAGCTTATGAGATCACCTTTTGTCCGTGTGTGTGTGCGTGTGTGTGTGATTCGTGTGTGTGTGTGTGTGTGTGTGTCCCCCCTAATAAAATCTAAACGGCTGGAGAGATTTCAATGAAACTCGGTAAGTTCATAGCCCTATTCCGGGCGACCCCGACCGTGATCTTCAAATTTTGTTACGTCACACCAATCCAACATGGCGGCTGTGCGAAATATTTCACCAGCATTCAATATCTCCGAAACTATTACCGATATCACCCTGGAATTTTTTATGGTTATGAAGGGATCTACTAGAAATTCACTTATGTGATCTTTGAAAACCTGGTAACTACAAAACCAACATGGCGACCAAGCGAAGTTGCGACTTTTAAATGGACGTTTCGTGCGATTTAACCAACCAAACGCAATAAAACTTGGTACAGTATATGTTTATACACATAGTAATGTACCGACATTAACTTCGTTCAATTGTTTACATAACCTCAAGATGGCGGCTGTGGGAAATATTTCACCGGCATTCTATAACTCTGAAACTATTACCGGTATCACCATGACATTTTGTACGGAAATAAAGGGCACTACTGGAAGTTCATCCATGAGATTTTCAAAAACCGGTTAACTAAAAAACGAACATGGCGGCCAAGCGAATTTGAAAGGTTTAAATATAGCTTTCTCGCGATTTAATGATGCAAATGCAATGAAACTTCGTACAGCAAATGTTTATACACATTGTAATGCTCTGGTATCTAATTTAGTTCAATTGTTTACGTAACCTCAAGATGGCGGCTGTGCGAATTTCGAAAATTAAGTTTTTATTTCTTGTGTTCTAATCATGCGATCGAAATAAACGATTGCATTATGAACGTACACAATAATCATCATCTAATAGTACATAACTCTATGGCCTACATATATTAAATTCCAACATGGCGACCATCCGAAATATTTAGACGGTTCTCAATATCTATTAATCTACTTGAGCAATCAAACTGAAATTTTGTAAGTGTATAGAAGCTATAAGCATGAGTTCACCTATGGGACGTTCAATAACCTGGCGTGCACAAATCCAACATGGCGGCGACGCGAAATTTAAATATTCAAATGGACATTTCTTGCGTTTTAAACATCCGAGCGCAGTGAAACTTGATACGGTATATCCTTGTACAAATTTTAATCGACTGGCATCTAATTCATTTAAATTATTTTCATAACTACAATATGGCGGCTGAGCGAGATTTTAAAATCCCGCTCTTATTTATTGTGTAACAGTCATGCGATTGAAGATTGAATAAAACACCTACTCAATAATCTGCATGTAATAGTACACAAATCTAAGGACTATAATATAAAAATTCAACATGGTGACCATCCAAAATATTTAGACGGTTCTCAATATCTACGAATCTATTACAGCAATCAAACTGACAATTTGTATGTTGATAGAGGCAATTAATATTAGTAGGATATATGAAAATAGGCTATTTAGTTCTTCACGGAACTACTTGTTCTTTCCCTTTTTCTGGAGTTTACTCTGTCTCCGAAATTCCTTCATTCTACTTGCGTGTTTCCTTTCATCTTCTGTCCACTTTTGTCCACTTTTCTTAGGTCTTCCTTCATCTTGACCGCCCCCCCCCCCCCCAGGGGCTCACAACCAGTGGGACGTGGGTTGGCGACCACGGGACCCCAGCTGAGTCCGGCATTGCTTCCACTTACTTGTGCCGGGCTTCTCTCCGTCATACTTCATGTCGACCTCTCTTGGTCAACTCTTGTTCTCTTCCGACCCCGACGGATTTAGGGTATCTGAGGCCAAGGGATTCTTTGACTTTCCCCCCTTAATTGGCCCTTGTCTCATCTTTCCTCATAACCTCATTCTTCGAGGGGTCAGCCTTCTTTTTCCTTTCATGTTATCTCCTGCCTTCTGCACAAGGCCCTCAAGGAGGCAGGGTGTATGTAGCCCCACCACTTATGGTGCACCCTGGATAGTGCTACGCCCTCAAGGGCTCACGGCTGGTGAGTTTGGGAGTTGGCGACTCCGAGGGATTCCTGAGCTGGGTCCGTACTGTCCCGTTTTTCCTCTGGTCTTGGTGCGGGCCCTCTCCCCTTTCGCATTCTTATCTGCCTTTCATAGCTCTCCTTCCTTCCAAGTAACTCAATCCTCATTCTTCGAGGGTTGAGGGCATTTCTTTTCTTCCTGTCTTTAATTTGCCTTATCCTTTATCTGTTTACCATTTCTTCTTCTACCTAGTAAGTTTGTAGTTAGTATTAGTTATAGTTTTCATTCTCATCTCATCCTTCACTATCACTCAAACAATTAGGGGCCGATAACCTAGATCATCATCATCAGATTTTTCACTTTACTATTAAATTCACTTCTTTCTAGCATTTGAGACCCTGTGATGTTCAACTTCTTAATCTTTCCTAGCTTCCTTAGTCCACTTTGGAACGGTCTTCTTCTTCCAGAGATAGTAGAATATTTTTTGGATTCTTTCTTTCTTTCTTTCTTTCTTTCTTTCTTTCTTTCTTTATCGTTTAGGCCTACTTAGGACGACGGGGTTCGTATCTACTCTCCGGTAAAGTTGTTGCTTTACTCTTTTTTCTTCCAATAGTCCCTCATTTTCTTACTATGATTCAGTCTTCTTTCTTCTGTCCACTTAGCTCCTTTAATCTTCTTACTTGTAAGGGACGTTGGAAAGACGGCCTGTCGGGTGACCTGATGGAACATCAGACGGTCACCAGTTTGATCCATGGGATATCTAGTTGTTCCATATCTGACTTAACTGACGCAATCCATTTGTTCTTAGAAGCCTTGCCTCTTCCTGTTACTGTGAATATCCTGTTGGTGAGTCTTTTTGAATCCAAACGTGCCAAGTGTCCATAAAAGGTCAGGCATCTCTTCCTTATAGTTGTGATGATGTCCTCCTGGTGTTCATACAATTCCTCATTATGGCGGATTCTGTAAATACCTCCTTCCTCTCTAATTGGGCCTAATATCTTACTCAGGATCTTCCTCTCTGTTAACTCCAGTTTTCTGAGCGGGCCCTTTCTGGTCATTACAAGGCACTCACAAGCATAGAGAACAGATGGCTTGGCGACCAAGCTATAGTGTCTTTGTTTGGTTATTTATTATTTATTTTTATCTTTTTTCTTTCTGTTTCTTTATCTCTTCCGCTCTATTTCGTTATGACTGATAGACTGACTGTAACGAATTATTAGATTTAGCTGCTAAAGACTGTAACTAATTAGATGTAATCTATAGCAAGGCACACATACACTACTATCAAACGTGAATGTACATCATCATTCTCACGTTATGATTCTGATCATTCATACAGAAAGAGCTTGTAAGATTCGTCGATGCGTTCGATTGCTTCAACCATATCAGTGGATATTGAAGCAAATGAACTCAATCATCCGTGATGTTCATAGAGGCGCGTGGTTGTGAATTAGTTATAAAATTCATTATTATTTGATCGGGCAGAGAACTACGAGACGTGGTATAGGAAATTTCCCAGGAGATCTGAATGTTATTAAAGGAGAAAGTCATTACACTTTTGACAGAATATTACTATTCAAACACACGCACTCAGTACTGTAGACACGGCAGAAGGACAAAATATGGAAACACTACTAGATTTAAAAAAGGCACCCTATTGTCTACCTCGTGGCTTAGTGACTAGCATTTTATAGTTGTCATCGCCTAATTCCGCAGTTCAATTCGCAGTTCGGCCAAGAAATGTAGTTCCGGATTGATGGCATTCGACCTCAAGAGGTAATTATTTTAGTTATTTATTGCTTGATTTCATTTTCTTGTATTTTGTCTTATTTGGTTTCACCTCTTTCCTTTTTTTTTTTGTTTTTGATGTGTAACATCTTTCCATTCGGTTGCTGGCTATGTTTGTGGGAGTAATTTTGAACAGGTAGTTCCGTGAAGAAATTTACAGCCTATATTCATATATCCTACTAATGTTAATTGCATATATCAACATACAAAATTTCAGTTTGATTGTTGTGATAGATTCGTAGATATTGAGAAACGTCTAAATATTTCAGATGGCCGCCAGGTTGGATTTTTATTTATGTACTATTACATGAAGATTATTGTGTACGTGTGGTATTCTGACTTCAATCGCATGATTAGGACACAAGAAGTAAAAACGAGATTTTAAAATTTCGCACAGCTGCCACCTTGTCGTTATAAAAACAATTGAAATAAATTAGATGGCAGTGGATTAACATTTGTATGAACATTTAACGTGCAACGTTTCACTGCACTCGGATGGTTAAATCGCGAGAAACGTCCATTTAAATATTTATACTTCAAGTCGCCGCCATATTGGATTTGTACTCACCAGGTTACTGAAAGTCATATAGGTGAACTCATGTTTATAGCCTCTATGAACATAACAAATTTCAGTTTGATTGCTGTAAAAGATTCGTAGATATTGAGAACCGTCAAAATATTTCGGATGCTCGCCATTTTGGATTGTTATATGTATAGGCCATAGAGTTATGTACCATTAAAGGAAAATTATTGCGTAGCTTCATTATTCATACTCGTACTTCGATCGCATGATTACGAGACAAGAAATAAAAACTTAATTTTAAAATTTCGCACAGCCGCCATCTTGAGGTTATGAAAACAATTGAACTAAATTAGATGCCAGTGCACTACAATATAAATAATCATTTACTGTACCACATTTCACTGCGCTCAGATGGTTAAATCACGAGAAAAGTCAATTAAAATGTTTCAAATTCGTTTGGCCGCCATGTTCGTTTTGTACTTTACAGGTTTTTGAAAGTTACATAGATAAACTTATAGCAGTGCCCTTTATTACCGTACTAAATTTCAGGGTGATATAATAAATAATTTTGGAGATATTGAATGCCAGTGAAATAATTCGCACAGCCGCCATGTTCAGGTTATATAAACAATTGAACTAATTTAACGCCAGTGCATTACAATGTGTACAAACATTTGTTGTGCCATGTTTCATTACGTTTGGATGGTTAAATCGCGAGAAAAGTCTATTAAAAGTCTCAAATTCGCTTGGTGGCCATGTTGGTTTTGTAGTTACCAGGTTTTCGAAAGTCTCATAGGTGAACTTCTAGTAGTTTCCTTTATCACCGTACAAAATTTCAGGGTGATATCGGTGATAGTTTCGGAGATACTGAATGATGGTGAAATAATTTGCACGGCCGCCATGTTGGATTGGTGAGACACAATAAAATTTGAAGAGCACGTTCGGGGTCGGCCAGAATGGTGCTATGATTCTACCGAGTTTCATTGAAATCGCTCCAGCCGTTTAGAATTTATTAGGGACACACACACACACCATCACACACGCACACACACACACACGCACACACAGATACACGGACAAAATGTGATCATTCTCATAAGCCTTTTTTTTTTTTTCATAAAATGAAAATAGGCTAAAAATGGGACGGAAGTGGATCGGACGGAAGTGTATAAGACTAATTGCTAGCTGGATCGCATTCCTCCTGCTTGAGCAGCTGCTATAGCAGTCGTAAGAGGAAACAATGAGCGCGCAGTGTTGGAGATTGGTACCATGACGCACTGCCGGCCATGTGAAATGTGTATCACATATAGATTACTTAAAGGTTTGAAGAATACTCCTACAATTAATCATCTTCAAGTTGTCGTTCTTTTGTGTAAAAATATTCATTATATCATATTTGCTGAAAACAATTATGTTTTATTATGAGTCTCCTTTCCAATCTCTGGATAAAAGTGATGGTTACTCGCCGAGTAACTTTGTATCAACACTTTCATACTGAATGGAAAACGCTCAAGCGAACTCTGGTGTCAACTAATTGAAATGCATACCACATGTTCAAAATCTTCGTATCAGTATCTAAATATGATATGCTTCAATATTTTTTTTGTTGTGTGGCCTCCTGAGAAGCCGAGTGCAGGTCTTTCTAGTCGACGCCCGTGGGCGAATTGCGCGTCGGGAGAGATGGAATGGAGGAAGATGAAGGAAATTGGTCAAGGATGTGGAAGGAAGCGGCCGCGGCCTGTCAGAAGGTACCGTCCCAGCATTTGCCTGGTGTTGAAAATGGGAAACCACCGAAAACCATTTCAAGGACAGACGACGGTGGGGCTCGAAGCCACGCGTCTACCGAGTCAGCAGAGAGCTTGGCTCCATGGCCTAACGCTGCGCTTTACCCAGCGTAGCCACTACTGTCGGTGCTTTAATAATGAAACATTGTAACTAGTCGGCAAAGCCGGTATTATGTTTCTGCACAATGGCTATTCAGATATTAACCCACATTGCGGTAATGCAGTGAGCAATATAATATATATCGATTTTAGCCTTTTTTCATTTTTGAAAAAAAAAATAGGCTGATGAGATCACCTTTTGTCCGTGTGCCTGTGCGTGTGTGTGTGTGTGTGTGTGTGTGACGATTTTTGTGTGTCCCCTCTAATAACTTCTAAACGTCTGGAGCGATTTCAATGAAACTCGGTAAGTTCATAGTACTATTCCGCGCGACCCCGACCGTTCCCTTCAAATTTTGTTACGTCTCACCAATCTAACATGGCGGCTGTGCGAAATATTTCACCAGCATTCAATATCTCCGAAACTATTACCGATATCACCCTGGAATTCAGTACGGTGATAAAGGAAACTACTAGAAGTTCACCTATGTGACTTTCAAAAACCTAGTAACTACAAACCAACATGCCGGACAAGCGGAGTTTTACTTTTAAATAAACGTTTCTCGCAATTTAACCATTCGAGTGCAGTGAAATTGGTACAGTAAATGCTCATACAAATGTTAATCCACTCGCATTTAATTATTTCAATTGTTTCCATAACTACAAGATGGCAGCTGTGCGAAATTTTAAAAATCTGGTTTTTACTTCTTGTGTCCTAATCAGGCAATTGAAGTTTGAATACTACACACACACAATAATCTTCATGTAACAGTACATAACACTAAGACCTAAATACATAAAAATCCAACATGGTGACCATCCGAAATATTAGACGGTCCTCAATATCTGCGAATCTATTACAGCAATCAAACTGAAATGTTGCATGTTGATAGAGGCAATTAACATAAGTAGGATATATGAAAATAGGCTTTTGTTCTTCACGGAACTACTTGTTTTATACGGGAACTGGGCTAGCCTTTCATAGGAATTCCCTTTACTGTCAAGTAGGCGTATTGATAACTAATGTAAAACTCAATTCCATGCAGGAACATTATCGAAAAAAGCAAAATATTAATGGAGCATTAACAAGCAGTTCCGTGAAGAACTATACAGCCCATTTTCATATATCCTACTCATGTTAATTGCCACTATCAACATACAAACTTTCAGTTTGATTGCTGTAATAGATTCGTCGATATTGAGAAACGACAAAATATTGCGGATGGTCGCCATTCTGGAGTTTTATATATGTAGGTCTTAGAGTTATGTACTGTTACCTGAAGATTATTGTGTACGTGTAGTATTGAAACTTCAAAAGCATGATTAGGACACAATAAGTAAAAACGAGATTTTAAAATTTCGTTCAGCTGCCATCTTGTGGTTATGGATCCAATTGAAAATAAGTAGATGCCATTGGATTAACATTTGTATCCGGATTTACTGTACCAAGTGTCACTGCACTCAGATGGTTAAATTGCGAGAAACAACCATGTGAATATTTATACTTTGCGTCGCCGCCATGTTGGATTTGTGATCACAAGAATATTGAAAGTCCTATAGGTGAACTTATGTTCATAGCCCCTATGAACATTAAAAAATTCAGTTTCATTGCTGTAATAGATTCGTAGATATTGAGATCCATCTAAATATTTCGGATGGTCGCCATGTTGGATTGTTATATGTATAGGTCATAGAGTCATGTAGCCTACCATTAAAGGAGAATTATTGCGTTGGTTCATTATTCGAACTTTAACTTCGATCGCATGGTTACGACACAAGAAATAAAAAAACTAATTTTAAAATTCGCACAGCCGCCATCTTGAGATTATGTAAACAATTGACGAAGTTAGATGTCGGTGCATTACAATGTGTAATTGTACCAAGTTTTATTGCGTTTGGTTGGTTAAATCGCGAAAAATGTCTATTTAAAAGTCGCAAATTCGCTTGGCCGCCATGTTGGTTTTGTAGTTACCAGGTTTTCAAAAGTCACATTGGTGAACTTCTAGTATTTCCCTTTATTACCGTAAAATATTCCAGAGTGATATCGGTAATAGTTTCAGAAATATTACATGCTGTTGAAATATTTCGCACAGCCGCCATGTTGGATTGGTGAGACGTAACAAAATTTGAAGGGCACGGTCGCAGTGGTCCGGAATAGTGCTATGGATTTACCGAGTTGCATTGAAATCGCTCCAGCCGTTTAGAAGTTATTGGGGGGGACACACACCATCACACAAACCATCACACACAGACAGACACACGGGCAAAAGGTGTTCTCATAAGCCTATTTTTTTCATAAATGAAAATAGGCTAATTTTTTTTCCATATTATTACCGGAACGTGAAAATAAGAAACTGACTTGTGCTCCAAATGTTTGTGGTTGTAATAGCTGTGTGGCTAGCCCCTTGGTCTGCGAATCTTGAGGTCTCGGGTTCGAACCCCAGTCGAGGCAAATGTTTTTGCTACCAGATTATCGATTTAAACGATATCTATCATAACATTATGCGTCGTTTTAACAGAATCTACATGAAATTACGATTTATCTAATTTTAATTACAATAGTTTTACCAAGGAGTTGGGAAATTTGATTGTATTGAACATTATTTCTAGTAGTCTATAGATAGGATAGAGACTATGGCTTCATTCCTCCTCTTAATTTACAAAATAATATGTGATGTTTGTTCAGACAAGTGTGACAGTAGCATATCTCCAATTCATTCTATACATTCATCATAGCACCGGTATGAAAATGGACCGTAATAGTACATTATGCAACGAGCCTATAATGGCTATAATTAAGACACGAGTATCTTTATAAAGCGAGCGTATGTGAGTTTTATAATTTCCATACGAGTGTCTTAATTACCATTATAGGCGAGTTGCATACGACTGTTTATGTTCGACGATAATTATAACTTTATTATATGTTTTAACATAAATATTCATAAATATCTGTGGGATTCAGTTTATTCAGTTAGTGAACAAGGAGCGCGGCTTTGGTGACTGAACAGAGCGCATGCGTGGTCAAGGCACTCCGGAAGCAGAGACCATTCACTTTGCTTGACAACACAGAAATATGTTGGATTTTGAGCGCATGCGCGAAGGTATCCTTATCTAATTGGCCACACAACTGTTTCTTGAGCTCTGATTGGTGGGAGAAACTGTTTCATAATGAAAAATAGTGTTATAATGCACCTCATTATGATACAGTTTTCCGACACATAATGTTTACATTTCGACATCGTCGAACATAAATTAACATTTTAAGTATGTTTAAGCTGTGTAGTATACGAGTAGGATAACACGTCAGATGACTTCACATACATTTCATCTCAATTTCCTAGTAGGATAACATGTCAGATGTTACACATCATATGCGCTACTGTAAGGCTCGTATCTTTTTGTTTTGTTTTTTGTTTTTTGTTTTTCGGTTTTGGCTTTTGTGTTTTGTATTCTTTTTGTTATTTTTGTTTTGTGTTCTTTTTGTTATTTTTGTTTTGTGGTTTGTGTTTTGTGCTTAGTGATTTGTGTTTTGTGCTGTGTTTTTAGTGTTTTGTGTTTAGTGTTTTGTGTTTTTTGTTTTATGTTTTATGTTTTTTGTTTCGTGCCTTTTGTTTTTGTTTTGCGTCTTGTGTTTTTTGTTTAGTGTTTTTTGGGTTGTATTTTTGTTTGTTTTTTGTTTCATGCTGTTTGTTTTGTGTTTAGTGTTTTGGGCTTTGTGTTTTGTTGTCCGATGTTTGTTGTTTGTTGTTTGTTTTTAGTTTTTTGCTTTTGTTTTTGGTTTATGGTCTTTTTATTTTTTAATATTTTTTGTTCTTTGTCTTTTGTTTTTCTTTGCATTCTTTGCCTTTTTGTTTTTTGATTATTTGTGTGTTCTGTTTGATTTTGTTTCTTCTTTGCTTCTCTTTCTTGATTCTTATCTCTTGGTTCGTGTTTCGTGGTTTTTGTTTTGTGTTTTTATTTGGGTTTTTTGTTTTGTGTCTTGTCTAGTTTCTTGTTACTTGTTTCTTGTCTTTTGTTTTGTTGTACTGCATTTCTTTTGTTTTATACAATTAATAAACCATTTCTCATCAACTGAATAAATAGCTTAGCGAGCTATTGAAGTGATTGTATTGTATTTAATTATACGTGATCCTGCTAAATAATCGCTCAATATTATTGATGTTATTGATTGGTAAATTATGTTACAGTGTTGCATATAATTGCTTAGTTATTGAGATGTCTGATACGTGTGCTTCATTCTGGACAGTGACATGTGTGTAAGTTACAATTATTTTCTTTTGGTCTAGGTGGTAGCCTTCCATACTGCGAATAGAGGCAGATGACCTCGTAGTTCCGCCCCTTAAGACAACAATAACTAACAATTAATTTCCTAGTGCCTGAAATAAGATACATGAATTACATTATTATAATAATATCGTATGGCCTCGGGTGCAAGCTTTGTTATTTGACACCCAGGGGGTAGCTTCCGTGTCGAATTTCGTTGTTCCTTGAAGCAATATGGAAGTCAAGGAGGTTAGATATCTAAGCTTCTTGAACACTATAGCGCTTTCTAGTAGAGAAATTAGGAATTTTGTGTTGACGGAAACTCCAGAGATTAATTTTGCCACTATGAACACGGCCTACTGAATTCAAATGGGTTATTTGACATGCCAACATCGTATGACATGCGTGTCGTATTTTTGCCGCCTTTCAAAAATCACTTACCATGGCCAGGAGCGAACCTCCAAGCTTGGGGTTAGTAGACCGACACGTTAACCACTCACCCACCGTGGCAAGCTTTTTTTTTACCCTCCAGGTTGGAGGAACCCACGGACTCAGCGAGGGAACTCACCACTACCGCCTCTACGGGCAGTCTCCTAGAGCGGGAAACATCGAATTGGAAGGGATACAACTGGTGAGGTGGGATTGGCACCTCGCCCAGACGGCCTCACCTGCAAAGCGAACAGGGGCCTCATGAGGGAAGGTAAGGGATGGTTAGGATGGAGAGGCAAGGAAGAGGGAAGGAGGCGGCCGTGGCCTTGAAGAAGGTACCATCCCGGCATTTGCCCGAAGACGAAGTGGGAAACCACGGAAAACCACTTCGAGGATGGCTGAGAGGGAATCGAACCCCCTCTACTCATTTGGGCCACCCGAGGCTGAGTAGACTCCGTTCCAGTCCTCGTACCACTTTTCAAATTTCGTGGCAGAGCCGGGGATCGAACCCAGGACCTCCGGGGCGACAGCTAACCATGCTGACCGCTACGCTACGGAGGCGACTCGGCAAGCTAATTACAGTATTTAAACACTTAATGAAACACTTCTCTCCAACAAAATTAGTAGCGTAACGAGCTAATATAGTGATTGCGTTCTAGAGTGTTTTAATAACAAACAGTATAGACCACAAACACGTTAACAGACCGCTACGGCAGAAGTTAACGACTCAATAGTGCTTCACATTGTAACCTTGTTGTTGTTGTTGTTGTTTGAGTCTTCAGTCTTTTGGTTGGTTAGATGCAGCTCTCCATGCTTCCCTGTCCTGAGCTAATCATTTTATCTCTATATATCTACCACACCCTACGTGAGAGGCAATCTGTTGAACATATTCTACTCTTGGTCCACCCCTACAGTTCTTGCCCTCGACCTTCCTTCCATAACTAAGCTTGCTATTTCTGGGTGTCTTAGTATGTGTCCTACCAACCTATCTCTTCTCTTCATTAGCAGTTGCCAGAAACATCTCTTCTCTCCCACTCGTCTTAATACCTCTTCATTTGTAACCCTATCTACGCATCGGCTCTTCATCATTCTCCTGTAACACCACATTTCAAAACCTTCAATTCTCCTCTTTTCTGCTGCACCAATAGTCCAAGTTTCACTTCCATAGAGCGCCACGCTTCAGATAAAGGCTTTCAAAAATGACTTTCTAATACCTAAATCTACTGTATATTCGATGTCAACAGATTCCTTTTTTGTAGAAATGCTTTCCTTGCCTGAGCCAACCTACTTTTTATATCCTCTTTGCTTCATCCATCACTAGTTATTTTGCTTCCTAAGTATCAAACGTCGCCTACTTCCTTTATCTTTTCACCTTAAATTCCTCAAAGATCTTGACCATGCCCAATCAACATAGGTTGCAGGGCGATACGCTCGCTTTAAGGCCCTAAAACTGGATACATTGTTCATCGTAAATGAACTACAAAATCATTGCATTTAATGATATAACACCCGCATCGGCTTATTGGAACCAACTCTCAACAGCAATACAATCTACCGTATTTTTAAGGGGCACTCCTGTGTCATAGTTGTAGGGCTATCTCTCAGTGATTTTCTATGAATTGCAAAATATGTGAACAGTGTAGCAATCGGACTTTTGAGTGTCTCCTTTTAAAGATAAGCAGCCAATTTCGTCGTCATGTCGTATTTTCTTTGCGGAAACATACAGTAGTTCACATTAAAACCAATGTTGTCGGCACTAATATCTTCTTTTCTTACCTTAAGAAATCAAAATCATTTCTTTTTTTTTTTTTGTATTTTTATCTCCGTCAAAGGAATATTCGTCTCAATTCTCCAAAGAGCCATTTATGACCTGTGCTGCCTCATGTTGGAAATGTCCGGCCCTGGCAAAAAAGACAGTCATCTGGCAACACTCCATCGCGACCCCACACTGCATTGGAAATTACATGACTAAGGTTCAATTTGTGGGGTCGAGTTCATACAACCGAAATTTATAGGTCTAACTTATTGAAAAATAATAATAGGCCTTATAATAATAATAATAATAATAATAATAATAATAATAATAATAATAATAATAATAATCCCTCCTTAATTGTGAGACTCCAAACTCCACTTTCTCATTTGAAGACAACATACAAGTCCACCCAGATTCATCCCCTCCAACGAAAGAAGAAATCAAACAGATTATCCAGTCGCTTAAGAACAACAAGGCACCAGGTGAGGACTCGATAATCGCCGAATTGTGGAAGTATGCTGGTGAAAAGATGATTGATAAATTGACTGACATTATCAAGGAGATATGTGAAACTGAGAAACTTCCACGTGACTGGACTTCTGCCTTGATTCATCCCCTGCATAAGAAAGGTGACAAAACGGACGTTAACAACTACCGCGGCATTTCCCTCCTACTGATAACTTACAAAATTATTTCAAAAGCTCTGCAGATTAGGGCAGAACAACAACTTGATCCACAATTAGGAGAGTACCAAGGAGGATTCAGGAAAGAGCGCTCATGTGCCGAACAAATTATGAATCTGAAATCCATACTTTTCTATCTGAAGCAAAGGAACAAGAAATTTGTGGTAACCTTCGTCGACTTCAAGAAGGCCTATGATTCGATTGATAGAATAGCTCTTATTCAAATTCTAAAGGAATTTGGATTGGATAATAAAACCAGGGCAATCATTCAACAGACCTTAGCTAACACAACCTCCAGAGTCAAGTTCAGAGGAGAAATTTCAGACTCTTTCGAAATTAAGACAGGAGTTAGGCTGGGAGATGGGCTTTCACACCTGCTCTTCAACTGTGCACTTGAAAAAGTCATCCGCGAGTGGCGCAAAGAAATGAACGACGGGGTCCAAAATGGAGTACGACTGGGTTACGAGAACATGAACCTTTCTATTGATTGCCTAGCTTTTGCAGATGATCTTGCAATTTTTTCCGACTCTTTAGACATGGCCACAAAACAAATTAACCAGCTGCAGGTACAGGCAACAAAAGTTGGTCTTCAGATATCTTTGGAGAAAACTCACTTCATAACTAACATCAAGCCAGCACCAAGGGAGCTAAATGTAAACCAGGGGAAAATCAAACGGACAGATAAGTTTAAATATATTGGCGAGTGGGTAGAACCCAACGTATGTGAGAAAGAAACCTTCACTTCGCGCATGAACAAAATGGAAATGGCGTACCAACTCACCAACGACGTTTACAACAAGAAGTCAATATCCCTGAACGCAAAACTTAGGCATTATTGCACTGTCATACGACCAGAGGCTCTGTACGCAGCGGAATGCCTCACCATGAACAAGAAAGGCCTGGTAGAAAAATTGGAGATCAAGGAAAGAAAGATCTTGAGGAAAATTCTTGGCCCGATTAAAGACAACGGTGAATATAGACGACGGCATAAGTATGAGCTGTATATTCATGTCCAGAAGATCTCTCGTGTAATGAGGAAAAGGAGGATTGCATATTATGGCCACTTGCTTAGAATGAAACCCACACGATTGACGAACCGGATCTTTAACTATTTTAAAAACAAGATGTTCAGCAAAGAACATATAGCCTACTTTCTCCTAAATGTATGGGTATCTTTATGACTCTTTGTCCTCATCCCTAACACAATCACCTCTACCACAATGTATTGTTTGTTTTCTTTTGTATTGATAATAAGCCAGTAAGTGTCAAAATCAATATTATATACTTCATGACGATTGAATAACAAAACTACTAACTTATTGTAATGCATTCACGTCCGTTAATCTCTATATTAAGCCAGCCTGCAAAATTAAGAAACTTCCGCCCCAATCACAGTAGGTTGGTGCTGCGACCTATTGGTGAATTAATCTTCATCTTGCACGCCTATGCACTGCCATCGTAATGTACTACGATGGCAGTGTTCTATGGGTGTTGAATGAGTAGGCAGTTTAAAGTAGCCAGGAGGGAGGCGATCCAGCTGGCAGTGTTTAAAGGTATTCGGAGCGCGATCGTGGCTAATAGTTGAACTACCAGTATTACAAAATTGCCATACTTCAGGAGGCCAGCTCAGGCATTTACACAGAGTTATGTTTGGAACAATATTACCCACATAACCCACAAGAGGACAGCACCGTACAGAGGCATTAAGAAGGCTGTGGTTAATGACAACGTGTATCTAGTTCTTCTATTCTCCTTTTCCCAATGTCTTCTGTTTATGTGCGATGCTGGGACTGTGATTTTATTAATATACGAGTGTATACTTTATCCTCTCCTTTGAGCTAAATGACATTTTATTCAGTATCTGTGGAAAAAGCTCGTGCACATCATTTGTAAAAGAATTCAAGAAAAAAAACCTAACCGTAGCAGTACTCGATCCCCAGTCAACTGCGTGACAGACTAACATGCTAGCCCAGAGCTAACCCTATCCATGACGTCAGGTGTTCTTAACTGACATATTAGATACAAACTGTTGGCAAATAATGACTTTAAATAAACGATTTCTTCACTGCAGTACATCTTCATTAAAGATCATTTCATACAAAGTTTATATTATTGTATCAGTACGGTATATCACATACAACATACTAAAACTACTGAAATATAAGACAGGCACATGAGGACAGCTGCCATCTTGTCGTGTGACACAAACGGCTCAGCTCTTTTAAGCCACTCGTACTGTATAATATTATAATATTAAATTATAATAAATAACGGATCACGACCTTCAGGATAGCTTAAACCCCCCTAGGCTCGATAATCGGAATTGGTGGGTCTTAAGCTATTGATTAAAATGGTTGCATAATTCACACGGCCGCCATCCTGAAATGGCATGGCCGATGTCCTTGAATTTTGGGTCAAAGACGCGTCCTATATAAAGGTATGTTGTCACCAAATTTGGTAGAGATCGGATAATTAGTTTAGCCGTAATTTGATTTTACGTTTTGAACATTTGAGTGGCCGCCATTCTGTTATGGTAAAGATGGCGGCAATATAAAGTATGACACTGAGGTGTCCTTTACTAGTGCTACCTCTGTACCAAATTTCGTTCAATTCGGTTTCACCGTGTTCGAATTGATAGGGGGGGACAGACATCCAGAGTACACACACTCACACACACACAGACACACACACACACACACAGACTCACACACACACATACACACACACACACAGACTCACACACACACATACACACACACAGACAGACACACTTTTTTCGCCCTGTGTTGATCTCATAAGTCTACTTTCATTTTTTGCAAAAATCGAAAGTAGGCTAATAAGAAGACCAAGCCAGCCTGGTTCGAAGAGGTGGAAAGTGACCTGCAAGAGATGGAAATTACCTGTGGGGATATTCAAGAACGCAATGCCCTCAGGAAGAAACTACACGACCACCAGGGTTTTCAAGAAAAACCGAAGTTGAAGACGGGAAAGATGTGGACGGAAGAAAGAAAAGAGCAACACCAGCAACGTATGAAGGAACACTGGGCAAAGATCAAAGCCCAGAGAAGCCAGTTGAAATAACGTGGTCCTTAGTTGGCCGATACGATTAAAGAAGAAATAATAATAATAATAATAATAGTAATAATAATAATAATACGTGTTGGCAACAAAGAACTACCTAAAATACATAATTAAGGCAGACATGCCAGATGACAAATGTAGGAGATGCCATCGCGAATCGGAGACTATCCAGCATATCACAGGGGGCTGTACAACAATTTCATCTTCGCACTACTTGAAGAGGCATGACCAAGTAGCCAAGAAAAGCCACCTGAACCTGGCAAAGATGCACTCTTTAAGTAATAATGTTCTGCCTTATTATCAATACATCCCTGATGCCGTTCTGGAGAACGATACACATGAGCTACTCTGGGACAGGTCAGTGATCACAGATAGACCTATATCAGCAAACAGGCCAGGCATTATTCTTTTTAAAAAAGTACAGAATAAAACTCTTCTAATATAAATTGCAGTCCCTAACTCGCATATTATCTAACATATCTATGCTGAGAAAGTGACGAAATACATGCCTCTGGCTGATGAGAGCCGACAAATGTGGCGACAGTAATTTGTCACTGTATTGCCAATCAAAATCTCTTCCACAGGGATCATACCCAAGACGCTGAAAACCAACCTCGATAAACTGGGGCTCCACCATAATCTGCATACCAGTATGCAGTATGTAGTTATTTTTGAGACCTGCTCCATAGTTCGTTCGTTCCTCAACCTACCAGTATAGAGAACTCCACTCCATCTAGCATTAAATGCCGATGAAATGGTGAATTATATCCAATGGCATGGTGAATATAATAACAATAATAATAATAATAATAATACTAATAATTCAATAAGAAATAATCACATCGAATCTACAAACGACTGGCTAATCAAATCGTCCCGCGACCAAACATTAAAATGCACAAACAATTATATTAATATAAAGGAAAACACAATGTTAATAGCCTAATCTAACTGACAGGGGGGTGAATAAAATATGGGTTGCAACACATTTACACATAAAAAGTACTAACAAAAAAAAGTAACGCTCATAGAAATGCAATAGACAATGGGATAACAAACTGTTGAAAAAATTTAAAACGTCTGTAGCTTAATAAGTGTAAAATACCGTTGTTCGTAAGTGTTATATACATATCCACTGAACACAAATTAAGCTTCAGTGGGCAGATCTGCCGAACATAACTAGTCATAATTTTTGGCCTACTTTTCACATTTTGCAAAAATGAGGAAAAAGTAGACTTATGAGATCGGGCAAATGTGTGTCTGTCTGTCTGTGTGGCTGGCTGGCTGTGTGTGTGTGTGTGTGTGTGTGTGTGTGTGTGTCCCTATCAACTCCTAAACGGCTGCAGCAATCGAAACAAAATTTGGTAGGAGTAAAGATCTATACCTGAATATCTCACGGCCATATTTGAAAATGATGTCAGTGCTACCAACTGATGAAAAATCGCAATTGAAATTTGAGCTCCATGTTGGATATCTTGGAAGGTATGAATGGGAGCTATTTCAAAATTGGCTCACGTATAGATAATAATATTGCAGTTTAATTTCCAGGAGGCCATACATGGCAGTGTTGCCAAAATGATTATAAGCCTGCTGATAGGTCCAAATTTTAAATGCATATAACTTCTACACTATCAATTGGATTTCAACCAAATTTCGTATGTGGTATGTGTACATAAACAGATATGACTGAGCGTATTCTTAAGAGCCACCAGGGCTGCCAACTGTTAATAAATGCTCTCAATTTTTTTAATTTAAATTCAAATACCCATATATCGGAAAGTATGCAAGCCGACAGCTTTAAACTATGCACACGTATAGTACCTGACATTCTATATTAATTTGGAGTAACTTATATACGTCAGTGCTACCAACATGATTCTAAGCCTGCTGATAGGTCCAATTTTAAAATGCATGTAACTTCTATACTATCTAATGGATTTCATTCAAAATTGACACAACAATAGATCATATTATTTCAGATTATTTCTGACCAATACATGTATGTCATTGTTGCCAACATGATTTTACGCATGCTGTTAGATTCAATGTTTAACTGCATGTAACGTCCATGCTATCCATTGGACTACAACCAAATTTTGTATTCTGTACCTTAAGGGGTGGAACTAAGAATATATTCAGTCACCAGGGCTGCCAACTGTAGTTCTCTATTAGGCTACATTATGCCAGGTATACAATATTTCGAACTAATTAGAAATTTCGATATTACCAACTCAATTTCGTCATTATTCTAGATAGATCCATATAGATTAATCATTGGCATGCATCTTAAATTTCTAGAAAAGTAGGCTCTTTAGTTCGTCACGGAACTTCTTGTTTTTTTTAATATCGTATGGCCTCGGGTGCCGGATGCAAGCTTTGTAATTTGACACCCAGAGGGTAGCTTGCATGTCGAATTTCGTTGTTCCTGGAAGACCTATGAAAGTCAAGGAGGTTAGATATCTAAGCTCCTTGTACACTATAGCGCTTTCTAGTAGAGAAATGCGGAACTTTGTGTTGGCGGAAACTCCCGAGATTAATTTTGCCATTATGAACACGGCCTACTGAATTCAAATGGGTTCTTTGACATGCCAACATCGTAGGACAAGCGTGTCGTATTTTTGCCGCCTTTCAAAAATCACTTACCATGGCCAGGAGCGAACCTGAAATCTTGGGGTTAGTAGACCGACACGGTATCCACTCACCCGCCGTGGCAAGCTACTAGTCATAATAACAATTATAATAATAACAATTATAACAATTATAATAATAATAATAATAATAAAATTGGCTAATAAAACCGAGCTATTTCGTAAAAATATGTAATACTTGCATATTAAGGCTTTCACGGCCCGGATTATTATATAAATAATTCATGCTTTTGGGCTAATGCCGTGTGTATTTTTAATTTGAGCCATACGTTTCGGAGAAACCTTGCCTCCTTTTTCAATGGAAATAAACAATGTGGCCATAGAAAGTAAATCAATGAGATTACAAAAAATATAGATAAATTCCTCTGTTCGTCACCAGAGAGCAGCTGCCAGAAATTACTGTATGGACCATGGTGGAACGGCGGACAGATTAGTAAGTAACGAGAAGGTAAAGGGGGCGGTGTGGAAATATAGAAACTCCTCGAAGAATGAGGAGGGGGGAGGGGGGGGAGGGGGGAGGGTTAGATGGATATATAGGGAAACATAAACAAAAGGGAAGTGTATCTGAACGATACCTAACGTCATACAGTCAACGGCGAAAAAACAGATGGAAACTCCCCAGTGACGAACAAAGGAGATCAAATCCAGGCTCTGAGCCCTAGAGGGAAAATGTACAATTTTAAATATGTGAAGAACAGAGAGACTGAGAGGAACTATCTCCCTAGATCCTTAATAACTGGTAGCCAAGTGTCATTTAGCTGATATCCAGTGTCTCTGTTAAAATTATTGGGATTTTTACGAATTTCAACTGCCTCCCTTATAATTCTAGACCAGTTGTGCTTAACAAGGGCAAGCGCATGAGCATCCTTGAAACAAACATCGTGCCCTGAAGACAGGGCATGTTCAGCTATAGCTGATTTGTCAGGTTGGTTTAGACGGATGTTCCTTTGATGCTCTTTGATGCGAGTTGCAATGGACCGTTTTGTTTGTCCAATGTAGACTTTTCCCCAGGTTGTAGTGATGGGGACAATTTATCTTTGTTTAATGCTAAACGTTGACCAATTTTCGTCATAGTGCCGAAAACTGTTTTTATCTTGTGCTTGCGGAGAATCTTAGCAACGCGGTCAGTGGTGTTGTGAATATAAGGGAGGTAAGCAGTTCCTCTCACGTCGGAGCTCTGAGAAGGTTGTCTATCCCTCCTTCTGGGATGTAGGGACCTATATATAGTGGATTCATTATAGCCATTACCCTTAAAGATGGTTTGTAAGGCATGTAACTCTTCCTGAATCTCATTGATTTACTTTCTATGGCCACATTGTTTATTTCCATTGAAAAAGGAGGCAAGGTTTCTCCGAAACGTATGGTTCAAATTAAAAATACACACGGCATTAGCCCAAAAGCATGAATTATTTATATAATATGTAATACTGTTTGATGCCCTACTGCAGTGTTGGAGAATTTATCGTACAACCTCTAATCGGACAATAAAATAAGCACAGATTGCAAAATCCCAGCAAATCGATCTGCCGTTGTCCCAGTGGACAAGAAGCAGTAAACAGTTGTTTCGGTATGTAGCAGTGTCATTGCATAATAATCTTCAACCTGCTTATAGACAGAAGGTAATTAAATATTCAAACCTACCTAAAGGAACGAGAGGCATGTGGAGGCTGAACTGAGTTCATCACATCGGCAATTGACCATGCTTCTAAGACTCTTCAGTGTCATCTGAATCAGAAGCATTATCCATGTTAACACAGGCTATCAGACATATTCTACTCACATCCAAACTCCCTAGGTAGGTTGGTTGGTTGGTTGGTTCCTAAGTTTAGGGGCTGCGACAACGCGGCAATGAAACCCCGTGCACTTTGGTGTGTGTAGAATCTGTCTGATAACCTGTATTAATTGTAATAGCTGAATTAGTGTGTGTTATGTCCTACTCGTGTGAACTATGAGAAAGGATAACGCACCGGTCACTGCGGATCTGATCCGTCAAGCGGCACGAAGCATGGCCTGGCACTCAACGCGACATGCCCGTATTCGTCACCAGGAAGGACCTCCTCCTTCTTCCGACAACTTCCGCACAATGTGACTCATCCAGTCGTTACTTTTCAAACTTACAAACTGCTGGAGAATTTCAAGAAACGCCTAAAACAACAACACTGGTGATCATTCAACTGGACATGCTGAGTAGTTACGGTAGGATTTCTTTGGGCACTGCATCCATGTGTTCAGAACCAGTATACAGAAATATTATACAGTGGAACTTGGATAATTCGAACCTTAAGGGACCAGTACAAAAATTAGAATTATCCAAACATTCGAATTAAGAAAGTTCTTTAAAAGGGTAGAGAAAATATATTGTATTACTTTTACATAATGGTTTACGTTCAACAAAGCATATTAACAGACAACGGTACTTTATAGAGACTGTATCGTGAATAACCTCAAAAGTTTCAAACGGAAAATAAAACCCAAATGTACTGTTCACCTATTTAACGACAGTAGTAATCCAGCAATCTAGTTAAGTCATAGAGAAATCTACTGTTTTTCAAAATGGTTTGAGATTTTTACCTGTTTCCTACAATTAAGTCTCTCGGCCATCACAAAAGAATCTACAAATTTAAGGAACGGAAAACAGAACTACTTACGTCATTTCTACATTCAAAAAAACACCAAAGTTTGTTGCTTGGGCTGCACTCGGAACAGTTTCTTCGGGAACTGACCCAACTGTTTGGCTTCCGATCGGCTTTTTACACGTAAAAACTTCGAATTATCCAAAATATAATTCGAATTAACCACGATTTTTTACCATTGATTGTATATAAAATGCTAGGGACCAAGAGAAAAATTCGAATTAAAGAAGATTTCGAATTATAGAAGTTCGAATTAGCTACGTTCCACTGTACTACTAACGGGCCCTTGCGAGAAATCTGGCATGTTCATAAATCACACTTTCACCAATAGGTTTATAATGAGAGAATTAAGGAGAAAGGTTGTTCATGTTCGACCCTGAGTATTATATGTATTAAATGAGGCTCATTATAACACAATTTTTCATTATGAAACAGTTTCTCCCACCAATCAGAGCTCAAGAAACAGTTGTTTGACCAATTAGATAAGGTTAGCATCGCACCTGCGTGGAGTTCCAAGGCCTTCTAATTAAAATTTCACTGCGTGGCCTAGTGTCATAGTAGGGTATTTGAGGAGGCCATGGTCAAATACAAGGTATTCTCTGCGTCCCATGCGCTCTGTTCACTACATAATACTGGCGAAATCTCGACAGATATTTATGAATATTTATGTTCGAACATAAAATAGTTATAATAATTATCGTCGAACATATACAGTCGTATGCAACTCGCCTATAATGGTAATTAAGACACTCGTATGGAAATTATAAAACTCGCATACGCTCGTTATATAAACATACTCGCCTCTTAATTATTGCCATTATAGGCTCGTTGCGTAATGTACTATTTGATTTTATTTCTACCAAATGATTATAGAACACAATTTACATTTCGGTTAGAATTCCAAGTTCTACGTTCCCTAACTTAAGAAGCAATCACTGAAAATTGGATCATCATAACACTCACCGGTTATACGATATTTATGAAATTATACGATTTGAGTACTCATTCCTTTGATTTACTGTTTATGAAATCCATGCAAAATGATTTTAAAAAATACCTCAGAATGTTAAAATGACATGAAACAGGCGTCACAGTGGCCAGAATGTGAAGTGGACAGCAATTATGGAGCGTATTTTCTTACAGCAACAGTATATGCAAATCGCACACTTCGTACATTTTTTAAATTATTTTTTTAAACGAAATTATAGACTTTTATTAAATTAGAGTGCAATTCACAACTGTTAATGTCTATTCTCTTTCTTTTGAATGCTCATTTGTCACGATTTGTCCTCGCGATAATTTAAATACGAATAGACTAGAATATTATAGAGGAACCCCCAAACACCTAAAAAATAAAAAAAATCCCCCCCCCCCCTAGGGGCTTGCAATTTTTGGGACGTGGGTTGGCGACCACGGAACCACAGCTGAGTCCACTTACTTGTGCCGGGCTTCTCTCTGTCTCTTTCCTGTCGACCTCTCCTGGTCAACTCCTGTTCTCTTCCGACCCTGGCGGTATTAGGGTATCCGAGGCCTAGGGAGTCTCTTCCTTTCCCGCCTTAATTGGCCCTTCTCTCATCTTTCCTTATCCTTCATTTTTCGATGGGTCAGCCTTCATATTTTTTTCATGATATCTCCTGCCTTCTGCACAAGGCTATAAAGGAGGTAGGGTGTGTGTAGCCCCACCACTTCTAGTGCATCCTAGATAGTGCTACACCCTCAAGGGTTCACAGCTGGAGAGTTCGGGAGTTGGCAACCCCGAGGGATTCCCGAGCTGGGTCTGGTTTTACCTCCCTTTTTTCATTGCCTTTGGGGTGGGCCCTCTCATCTTTCCCTTTCCTATCTGCCTTTCTTGGCTCTCCTTCCTTCCATGTCCCTCAATTCTCATTCTTCGATTGTTGAGGTCATTTCTTCTCCTCCTGTCTTTTATTGATATTCTTCTCCTCCCCCCCCCCCCCCGAGGCTCACATCTGGTGGAACGTGGGTTGGCGATCACGGGACCCCAGCTGAGTCAGGCATGGCTTCCACTTACTGGTGCCGGGCTCCTCACCGTCTTACTTCCTGTCGGCCTCCCTCGGCCAACTCTTGTTCTCTTCCGACCCCGACGGTATTAGGGTATCCGAGGCCGAGGGAGTCTTTCACTTGCCCGCCTTCATTGGTCCTTCTCTCATCTTTCCTTATCCCTCATTCTTCGAGGGGCCAGCCTTCTTTTTCTGGGGGCGTGGTGGCTCAGCGGTCTAGCTGTATGCCTCTCTCCAAGGCGGTCCGGGTTCGATTGCCGGTCAATGCATGTGAGATTTTCGAAGTGAAATGCCATGTCCTGTGGTTCGGATTACACGTATAAAGGAGGTCCCGTGGTTCATAATCACAAGATTCACGGTCACGTAAAACTACAATCTTCCTTTCCTTCTTTTTCTTTTCATGATAACTCCTGGATTCTACACAAGGCTCTCAAGGAGGCAGGTTGTATGTAGCCCCACCATTTGTGGTACACCGACAGCATTGGCTACGCTGGCTAAAGAGCAGCGTTAGGTCATGGGACCAAGCTCTCTGCTGACTCGGTAGACGCGTGGGTTCGAGCCCCACCGTTGGTCGTCCTTGAAATGGTTTTCCGTGGTTTCCCATTTTCAACACCAGGCAAATGCCGGGACGGTACCTTCTGATGGTCACGGCCGCTTCCTTCCACATCCTTGCCCAATTGCATTCATCTTCATCCATTCCATCTCTCATCCGATGCGCAGGTAGCCCACGGGCGTCGACTAGAAATACCTGCACTCGGCCTCTCAGGAGGCCACACGACAAAAAAAATTGTGGTACACCCTGGATTGTGCTACACCCTCAAGGGCTCACAGCTGGTGAGTTCAGGAGTTCGCGAACCCGAGGGATTCCTATGCTGGGTCTGGTTTTTCCCCTTCTTCCCTATCTGCCTTTCTTAGCATTTCCAAGTCCCTCAATTCTCATTCTTCGAGGGTTGAGGGCATTTCCATTCCTCCTGTCTTTTATTTACATTCTTCTCCTCTTTGTTTCCCAATTCGTCTTCCAGTTTGTAAGTCAGTAGTTAGTTTTAGATGAAGGTTTCAAATGATCATTATCAAACAATTAGGAGCCGATAACCTATATGGTAGGCCCCTTAAAACAACAATTATATTCGTCAAATAAATGTGTTGCGCACCTCTGCCTGTTCCGGTCTGTGGAAACCAACCGATCACAATGAAAGAACGAAAAACGGTATTGAGCTGTTCCATAACCCCCTTACATCATTGTGTCATACAAATAATTTGCAGCCTAGTTTTATTAAAGGGGGGGGGGGTCTTCTTCATTAATATGATTTTCATACTAATCACTCCTGAAGTATTGACGCCAGCTCATATTAGAGCGGCTTCGGTGGCGTAGTCGGTAGCATGCTAAAGGCTTTGTGTCTAAGATCGCGGGTTCAAACCCGACCAAAGACATCCGATTTTTTAAGAGCGTTAAATTCCTTCAGTATGCCTTCCTTCGGAGGGGAAACAAAGCCGGCGATCCCATGTCATAGTCTTGTGCCATGTAAAAGAACCTTCCACTAATTAAACTTGTGTGAAGCTGAATTTGCAGGTTAGATTTAATTGAAACGCTCTATCAAAGTTCCAACGTTCACCACTAGGTGGTAGTGACATATGGTAGCGAAAGTTGGAACTACTTGAAATTGAACGGAACTTTTAGATCACCCCATGGGTGTCCACATTGAAGCAGCTACAGCTCCTGGCGAGCCGAACATGTCCTGGAGATTCCCGGCACTAAAAGCCATATGCTAAATAAATAAATAAATAAATAAATAAATGAAATAATAGAAAGACCAAAATTACACTGGGGTACATTTGGTCGTTATTCACATAGGATAAATACAATGTTGTTGCCTAAAATTCAAAATGTGTGGACAGAAAGCTTACTTTCTTATATTACTATAGTCACATGTATAAGGTGCGTTCAAAAAGTAATGAGCCGGAGGCATAATTACAGAAACCAGTACCTGTATGTTAGAAGTATTGGCCCTGGCTGTTGAGGCACTTGTCCCACTGTGTCACGAGGCGGTGAATGGCTGTCTCATAAAATTCCCTGGGCTGCGATGTGAAACAGTTCCGCACGTACAGCTGGACGTCGGCGTCCGAGGTGAATCGTTGGCCCCGGAGAGCCCTTTTCAGGGGACTAAACATGGCGTATTCACAGGGAGAGAGGTCTGGACGGTATGGAGGGTGCTCGAGAACCTCCCATTTGAATTTCTGCATGAGTGCCACGACTATGTTGGCCGTATGAGGTTGTGCATTGTCGTGGAGCGACCACGGCGGCTGTGGCGTTCACCGTCACTCGGCGGTCCTGGGTAATGAGTGCATCAACCAGCTGGACGTTGTCATCGGTAATGCAGGGGGGTGCCCCAGACCGGGCATTATCGGCTAACGACACCCGTCCTTCCCTGAAGCGCTTGTGTCACGCCTTGACCTTGCAACGGGCATGCAGTGTTCACCGTACACGTGTGACATTCGGCTATGAATGTCCGTTCCCCCTACTCCTTCCGCTGTCAGAAACCGAACAACACTTCCTTGCTCTTCGGTTGACGCCTCCATGTAACTGTTTGCAATGCGACTGGCAGCGTTGTGCGATTGGTGCATGCTGCTGCTCACTTTGTATCGTCACGTGATCGCCCTCTAGTGACGGGCTGTGACCTTCCACACTCTGGTCGGAACCACACCTCGTTACACATGCCACGATTAGCCGATGTAGTCACCGGTTTGCGCATTCCAGCCTCCGGCTCGTTACTTTTTGAACGCAGCTTATAGTTTATAATTTGTCTGACAAAGAATACATCCAAAAATCCTTCAGGCAAGCAACTCGTTTACAACTTCCATGAACACTATTCATTTTTTTGTGCATTTGTAATTAATTTTTATTGTTTTCTCCACTTTTCCAAACATAAAGGACACACTGAACGTTTCTTACGAGGGTCTGGCATGATGACACGCGCTAGACTGATGTTTTTTTTTTCACCAGAAACTCAACCATATCCAGTTGATTAGATTTGCCTTTTGAATTTGCTATCACTACGAGCGCTTGTGTGAGTCAATGCACAAATTAAGTCTTGTATTGCCGGTGTGAAGATTTTTCAAAAAATCAAAAAATGTCTGAGGGTATTATTGTAAACCAAACCGACAGTACTGGCTACGCCGGCTAAAGCGCAGTGTTAGGTCATGGGGCCAAGCTCTCAGCTGACCCCACCGTCGGTCCTTGAAATGGTTTTCCGTGGTTTCCCATTTTCAACACCAGGCAAATGCTGGGACGGTACCGACAGACCACGGCCGCTTCCTTCCCCATCCTTCTCCAATTTCATTCACCTTAATCAATTCCATCTCTCATAGAATAGAAAGACCTGCACTAGGTCTCTGAGGAGACCACACGGAAAGAAAAAAAGTCCTCTCGGCACGCCGGAAGGCGGAGGTAGATTTCACCGGAAAAATAGGCAGAATATGCAGGTTTTCGTAGAAGGATGAGACCTCATTTATCGCGTGAAAGTATTTTATAATTGGAGATTCATTAACTTTGTTTTTCGTCATTTTATGCATATTTTAAACATTCTATTGTCTTATGATGACGGTAACTTTCTTGTCATTTGGAGTCCATTTTTATACTTGTGGTCACACTGTCCTTATGCAAGGTTTCGACACTGATGTGTAACTAGGTAACGGTCTGTTACTTCTTCACGCAAAATTATATCTCCCGCAGAGATGTTGGTTGGTTCCTCAGTTTAGGGGCTGCGACAACGCGTTCATGTAACCCCGTGTACTTTGGGTGAGTGTAGAATCTGTCTGATAAACGGTGTGAATTGTGATGGCTGTATTAGTCTGTAATTCAGGTAAGGAATGCAGACGCTCAATTTCAAGCAGTAGTTCCTAATGTTGCTACCAGATACTACCGTCAACGCCACCTAGCTGTGAACTTGGCTACTAGATGCCACCTCAATCAGCAACTCGCAACGAACGTTGGAACTTCCCCTCCAAAGGAAAGCTTACTGAGGGATTTTTAGCGCTCTTAGAAAATCCGACGACTTTGGCTGGCTTTGAACCCGCGACCTTGGGCATAGAAGTTCAGCATGCTACCAGTTACGTCACCGAAGCCGCTTTACACTTAGTCAGATAGCTTGCCACGGTGGGTGAGTGGATAGTGTGTCGGTATACTAACCCCAAGATTGAAGGTTCGTCCCTGGCCGTGGTAAGTGATTTTTGAAAGGCGGCAAAAATACGATACGCATGTCGTACGATGTTGGCATGTCAAAGAACCCATTTGAATTCAGTAGGCCGAGTTCATAATGGCAAAATTATTCTCTGGAGTTTCCGCCAACACAAAGTTCCTCATTTCTCTACTAGAAAGCACTTTAATGTTCAAGGAGCTTAGATATCTATTATCTAACCTCCTTGACTTTCATAGTGATTCAAGGAACAACGAAATTCGACATGCAAGCTACCCTCTGGGTGTCAAATTACAAAGCTTGCACCAGGCACCGAGGCCATACGATATTATTATTATTACTTAGTCAGATGGAAATCTGAATCTGATATCGCGCAAGTGCGTTGTCATGGCAACGTCTGATGGCTCATCCCTCATCAATTTAGTAGTGTTGCCATGTCAACCACTGATAGCTCTTGGCATTGTTCTTATAATTCCGAAATCATTTTTCTCATCCCTTGGCGTAATGGTGGCTCATATCAAAAATTCTTTCAGACAAACGTTTTAGGTAATTATTAGGGGAATATTGTCCATTTTGTACGGTTTTGATATTGTGCCTATTAACAGAGATATGATTAATGTTTCCCGAAAAAACCACTTTTTCCCACCCCTTTGGTCAATGGTTGGTGATATCAAAAAACGTTTCAAACATAAATTTTTGAGCTTTATCCGACACATAGTATGAACTTTGAACGGATTCGATATTTCACATATTAAGAGAGTTATAGCAATATTTCATTTTTTTGAAAAAAAAAAGTCCCCCATTTTCATCCCCTTCGACCGATTTAGCCCAGTAACGAACTTGTCCGAGATTTTATGGGTATACATATTCGGTAAAAAATTCAAAGTGATTGGTGCAAAATTGCGGCAGTTATCGTGTCCACAAGAAACTGATATACATATATATATATTACATAAATTATATATAAACTTTTGAACTGACGGTGGTTTTGGGGTCTGGGGGATGTGAAACTCGAAGATATGTCGAAATTTTCCGGAAATCGAAACATGGTACCCATTACAATAGTCAGCTTTCTAATGAAATCTACCTAAAATACTACCGTCAACGACACCTAGCTGTGAACTTGGCTACCAGATGCCACCTCAATCAGCAACTCGCAACGAACGTTGGAACTTGCCCTCCGAAGGAAAGCAAACTCAGTTTTTTTAGCGCTCTTAGTAAATCCGACGACTTCAGCCGGGTTTGAACCCGCGACCTTGGGCATAGAAGTTCAGCATGCTACCAGTTCCGATACCGAAGTCGCTTCCCACAGACAGATGGAAAACTGAATGTTATCTCGTGCAGTGGCGTTGTCAAAGCAACTGCTGATGGCTCATCCCTTATCAATTAAAAGTAAAGTTGTCATGGCAACCTCTCTTGGCACTTGGCATTTTCTTATAATTTAAATCATTTTGTTCACCCCGTGGCGTAATGGTGGGTCATATCAAAAATTCTTTCAGACAAAAGTTTTAGGTAATTATTGGAGGAATATTGTCCATTTTGTGCGGTTTTGATATTGTGCCTATTAACAGAGATATGATTAATGTTTCCCGAAAAACCCACTTTTTCCCACCCCTTTGGTCAATGGTTGGTGCTATCAAAAAACTTTTCAAACATAAATTTTAGGGCCTTGTCCGACACATAGTATGAACTTTGAATGGATTCAATATTTCAGATATTAAGAGAGTTATAGCGATATTTCACTTTTTCGAAAAAAGCCTCCCATTTTCACCCCCTTTGACCGATTTTGCCCATTACCGAACTCGACCGAGATTTTAAGGGGATACATATTATGTAAAAAATTCAAAGTGATTGGTGCAAAATTACGGCAGTTATCGTGTCCACAAGAAACTGATATACATATATATATACATATATATATACATAAATTATATATAAACTTTTGAACTGACGGTGGTTTTGGGGTCTGGGGGATGTGAAACGCGAAGATATGTCGAAATTTTCCGGAAGTCGAAACATGGGACCCATTGCAATAGTTAGCTTTCTAATGAAATCTACCTAAAAGCCCCCCATTTTCACCCCCCAACGACCGATTTAGCCCAGTAACGAACTCGACCGAGATTTTATAGGTATACGTATTCGGTAAAAAATTCAAAGTGATTGGTACAAAATTACGGCAGTTATCGTGTCCACAATAAACTGATATACATATACATACATAAATTATATATAACTTTTGAACTGACGGTGGTTTTGGGGCCTGGGGATGTGAAACGCGAAGATATGTCGAAATTTTCCGGAAGTCGAAACATGGTACCCATTGCAATAGTTAGCTTTCTAACGAAATCTACCTCTGGTTGGTTCCTCAGTTTAGGGGCTGCGACAACGCGGTCATCTAACCCCGTGTACTTTGGGTGAGTGTAGAATCTGTCTGATACACGGTGTGAATTGTAATGGCTGTATTAGTCTTAATTCATGTAAGTACTGCAGACGGTCAATTTCAAGCAGTAGTTCCTAATGTTGCTACCAGGTACAACCGTCAACGACACCTAGCTGTGAACTTGGCTACTAGATGCCACCCCAACCATCAACTCGCAACGAACGTTGGAACTTCCCCTCCAAAGGAAAGCATACTGAGGGATTCTAGTGCTCTTAGAAAATCCGACGACTTCGGCCGGCTTTGAAACCGCGACATTGGGCATAGACATTCAGCATGCTACCAGTTACGTCACCGAAGCCGCTTCCCACTTTATCAGGCGGCTTTGGTGGCGTAGTCGGTAACATGCTGAGCTTCTATGCCCAAGATACCGGGTTCAAACCCGGCCGAAGCCGTCGGATTTTTTAAGAGCGTTAAATATCCCTCAGTATGCCTTCCTTCGGAGGGGAAGTAAAGCCGGCGATCCCATGTCATAGATTTATGGCATGTTAAAGATCCTTCCACTAATTGCACCTGTGTGAAGCTAAATTGGATAGGTTAAGAATGTATACAACGCTCTTAGGTTTCTATGTTCGTTGCCAAGAGCCGACTGCGGCGGCGTCTAGTAGCTCAGTTCTGAACTTGGCCTCGTAGTCGTTGACAGTGGCGCTTGGCGGCAAAAGTAGTAACTATCTGAAAAATTGTTCGTTGCAGTACTTAAATTAACAAACAGATAACACACACTAATACAGTCATCACAATTAACACCGGTTATCAGACAGATTCTACACACACCCAAAGTACACGGGGCTACATGACCGCGTTGTCGCAGCCCCTAAACTTAAGAACCAACCAACCAACCACTTAATCAGATGGAAATACTGAATCTGATCTCGTGCAAGTGCGTTGTCATGGCAACGTCTGATGGTCCATGCCTCATCAATTTAGTAGTGTTGCCATGGCAACCACTGATAGCTCTTGGCATTTTCTTATAATTCCGAAATCATTTTTCTCGTCCCTTGGCGTAATGGTGGGTCATATCAAAAATTCTTTCAGACAAAAGTTTTAGGTAATTATTAGGGGAATATTGTCCATTTTGTACGGTTTTGATATTGTGCCTATTAAGAGAGATATGATTAATGTTTCCCGAAAAACCCACTTTTTTCCACCCCTTTGGTCAATGGTTGGTGCTATCAAAAATCTTATTTAACATAAATTTTTGGCACTTATCCGACACATATTATGAACTTTGAATGGATTCGATATTGCACGTATTAAGAGAGTTATAGCGAAATTTCACTTTTTCGAAAAAAGCCCCCCATTTTCACCCCCTTCGACCGATTTAGCCCAGTAACGAACTCGACCGAGATTTTATAGGTATACATCTTCGGTAAAAAATTCGAAGTAATTGGTGCAAAATTACGGCAGTTATCGTGTCCACAAGAAACTGATATACATATATATATACATATATATATATATATACATAAATTATATATAAACTTTTGAACTGACGGTGGTTTTGGGGTCTGGGGGATGTGAAACGCGAAGATATGTCGAAATTTTCCGGAAGTCGAAACATGGTACCCATTACAATAGTCAGCTTTCTAATGAAATCTACCTAAAATACTACCGTCAACGACACCTAGCTGTGAACTTGGCTACCAGATGCCACCTCAATCAGCAACTCGCAACGAACGTTGGAACTTGCCCTCCGAAGGAAAGCAAACTCAGTTTTTTTAGCGCTCTTAGTAAATCCGACGACTTCAGCCGGGTTTGAACCCGCGACCTTGGGCATAGAAGTTCAGCATGCTACCAGTTCCGATACCGAATTCGCTTCCCACAGACAGATGGAAAACTGAATGTTATCTCGTGCAGTGGCGTTGTCAAAGCAACTGCTGATGGCTCATCCCTTATCAATTAAAAGTAAAGTTGTCATGGCAACCTCTCTTGGCACTTGGCATTTTCTTATAATTTAAATCATTTTGTTCACCCCGTGGCGTAATGGTGGGTCATATCAAAAATTCTTTCAGACAAAAGTTTTAGGTAATTATTGGAGGAATATTGTCCATTTTGTGCGGTTTTGATATTGTGCCTATTAACAGAGATATGATTAATGTTTCCCGAAAAACCCACTTTTTCCCACCCCTTTGGTCAATGGATGGTGCTATCAAAAAACTTTTCAAACATAAATTTTAGGGCCTTGTCCGACACATAGTATGAACTTTGAATGGATTCAATATTTCAGATATTAAGAGAGTTATAGCGATATTTCACTTTTTCGAAAATAGCCTCCCATTTTCACCCCCTTTGACCGATTTTGCCCATTACCGAACTCGACCGAGATTTTAAGGGGATACATATTATGTAAAAAATTCAAAGTGATTGGTGCAAAATTACGGCAGTTATCGTGTCCACAAGAAACTGATATACATATATATATACATATATATATACATAAATTATATATAAACTTTTGAACTGACGGTGGTTTTGGGGTCTGGGGGATGTGAAACGCGAAGATATGTCGAAATTTTCCGGAAGTCGAAACATGGGACCCATTGCAATAGTTAGCTTTCTAATGAAATCTACCTAAAAACTGTAATCCAAGGAGCAAATTGGCTAGGATTTGAATTAAAAAAGAAAACGAGTAAAGAAACATTCGATTTTAGGCTGTTTTTATGGAAATGCATTTGGGTCGGAAATGATTTCAGTTGTTTATTTCTTTTATTTTTTAATTTTTTATAGAGCTCTCCAATACTCACAATTTGAAACCTTTACGGGCTCTAAAGCCCTTCTACTTTTGGTAAAATTGAGAAAAATTGCTTTATTTCACGTTTTCCTGAGCTGGTGACCCCTACTTTATCTGCTAATCAATGTATTCAACTCAAATTTTGCTAAGCTAGTTTATATCGAAAGTATTTCACAGTGAGGTGGTTTCTTGTGACCGCTTCATCAAGGGTACACATGGCCAAACTGTTGGCAAGCTTCATTTCAATTACGTTACACCATAAACTTGGAGCTTTCCATCATGAGAGTGTAATACAGAGACACAAGACGCGTGCGGTAAAACACGGAATGGAACATTTCTTTGATATAGCTTTTCCAGTAAGAGCCACTGCGGAAGGAATAAAACTCAAGTGGACGCAATCTTCTCTCGCAAAAAGGCCGATAACCTTCGAGTCGTTGAGAAAAATCTTGAGCGAGAGTGGCTGAATGTGTCAGGACGCGCGCTGACTGTTCAGCAGAACACGGGAGAAATGCGGAGACAGGCTCTGTCTGAGCTTCTGTCAGCTTGGCTCGGACGCAAAATTTCAAGGATTTCACAGACATTAAGGTTCTTTTTTTTTACACAAGATGGAGAAATTTAAGTAACATAAACGATGGTTATAAAAATGCTGCTAGAACAAAGCTGTGTTCGGTATTCTGGTTTAATATTTGCTTATATTGTGACCTTTGCTCCACTTTATGTGTTGTCCTGTGAATAAATCTCTTTTCCCTTGTCCACCTCTTGGTGTTGGTTGGTTGGTTGGTTGGTTCCTCAGTTTAGAGGCTGCGACAACGTGGTAATAGCGGCTTCGATGGCATAGTCGGTAGCATGCTGAGCTTCTATGCCCAAGATAGGGGGTCAAGCCCGGCCGAAGCCGTCGGATTTTTTAAGAGCGTTAAAAATCCCTCAGTATGTCTTCCTTCGGAGGGGAAGTAAAGCCGGCGGTCCCATGTCATAGATTTATGGCATGTTAAAGAACCTTCCACTAATTGCACCTGTGTGAAGCTAAATTGGATAGGTTAAGAATGTAAACAACGCTCTTAGGTTTCTACGTTCGTTGCCAAGAGCCGACTGCGGTGGCGTCTAGTAGCTAAGTTCTGAACTTGGCCTAGTAGTCGTTGACGGTGGCGCTTGGCGGCAAAAGTAGGAACTATTTGAAAAATCCTAAGTTGCAGTACTTAAATTTAAAAAACAGATAACACACACTAATACAGTCATCACAATTAACACCGGTTATCAGACAGATTCTACACACACCCAAAGTACACGGGGTTACATGACCGCGTTGTCGCAGCCCCTAAATTTAAGAACCATCCAACGTGGTAATATAGCCCCGTGTACTTTGGGCGTGAGTAGAATCTGCCTGATAACCGGTGTTAATTGTGATGACAGTATTAGTTTGTGTTACCTGTTTTAACTAAAGATTTTTGTTGTTGTTTTTCTTTTGTTGTTTTCGTGTGGCCTCCTGAGAGGCCGAGTGCAGGTCTTTCTATTCGACGCCCGTGGGCGACCTGCGCGTCGGGATGAGTGATGGAATGGATGAAGATGAATGAAATTGGGCAATGATGTGAATGGAAGCGGCCGTGGCCTATAAGAAGGTACCGTCCCAGCATATACCTGGTGTTGAAAATGTGAAACCACGGAAAACCATTTCAAGGACGGCCCACGGTGGGGCTCGAACCCACGCGTCCACCGAGTCATCAGAGAGCTTGGCCCCAACACCTAACGCTGCGCTTTAGCCAGCATAGTTTAAGAAAGGACTGCAGACAGTAATATCAAGTAGTTCCTATTTTTGCTACCAAATGCTACCGTCCACGACACCTAGCTTGTGGATTTGGCTACTAGATGGCATCGCAGTCAGCACCTGGTGGTGAAGGTTGGAACTTAATAAGCTGAAAAATTGCATCTTATTTAGTTATATACAGTACTAGTTGTACCTGACATGCCTTGCAATGCCTATGCTAAAATAATGATTAAACCATGGAATGCATATAATGGACATACTGAGAAAAAATAAAGTGGTGTACATAACTTGTTCAGTGTTGTATTTATATATTTCTTCTAGGAATTAATACAGTACTATACAAGTGAAACTTAGAATGAACATAAAGACAGGCATTTGTTGTTTGACACCTCATTGAAGGGGGCAATGGGAAAGGCTTGGGGAGCAGGAAACAGACAAATAATCGCACACTTTGACGTGCAACTTGAAGAATATAAGAAGGAAATTACAGAATCATCTGTTACAGCAGACAAGGTAGACTTTCACATGCTGCCTGTTTTTTTTTTAACACTGCATTCCGTAGCCTGGAAATTTTCCGTTAAAATTGTTATTTCCGTTGTCCACGTAATACAGTTCCCTTTTAATGAAGGGAATTTTAACAATGTTTTTCAGGGGACCGTCAGATATTTCCGTTAAAGACAAGTTTCCGTTTATTAAAGGTTCCCTCCCTTGAAGGCAGGTATTTCTGTGCATTGCTGATGAAAGTCACAATGTGAAATGTATATCTGTCCGATGCCAATGGACTACGATACCGTTTAACCGATTGCATTGAAATTTTGTAGGGTTGTAGTGCACACCCCAAGGAAGGTTTTTGGCAACAATAATTTTAGATAGCCCTCTCCATTCCTGGGCTCAAATCTACACCGTTTCACCGAGCTGAACTGAATTTTACATACTTACCATTTGGAACAAGACCAGTAACACTATCTACTTGAAAATACGGACACCCCCCTCCATTCCCTTCATTTAGGCCCTTTGGCATAAATACTGAATTTCCATGCCCCACAAGCTTTATAATTTTATTTAAGGGCGTCGTCACGAGCATGTGGACTTACAGCATTGGCGAGGATTCGTTATTTTACAGTATGAGTGAGGAATATACAAATTTTATATCCTTACATGAACTGTATTATTTATAATGGGGATTTTGGGGTCGGACTCGAGCGTGATTTTTAGTCTAATTTTATAGTCTCTGCGTAGCTTATTGTATGTGACTATTTGAATCTTTACGACGGTTCCTAGGGTATAATCGTTTCCATTTTGCACGGTATGATTTCTTACTGTTTATAGATTTATTTTTGTTACTTGAAAGCTACTATTTGCAAATATTTAACTGCTTTTTGGTCGTTTTCAGCCATTATGTGCAAGCTAAATAAATTCACAGATCACTGTGGCGTATTCTACCGACTCTCCAATTAGTTTATTAAGTTTGCCTTATACATCTCACTGGTCAACCCCGTCACAAGACACTTAGAAATATTGATATATTTAAAATGGTTTTGTTATTATTACTTGAAATGATTACAGTATGTTTTGTTACTTTTACTCTAAATCATGACATGATACGTAGTTTGCACTATTACTTACTGCAGATATGGCAATTGATTGCTACCAAGTTTTGATAGGGTTAGTTTTTATCGTAGCCACAAGGTGTCACTGTACTCCTATGAGTGGTTTTCTTTTAAGTGTGCGTGGACATATAGATGATATGTATTATCTATTTTCTTTTAGTATTCGTTATTCCACTAATCAAATGCATGTATTATTATGAAGCTGGGATTCTGAGAGTTTATCTGCGGACTGCCATTGTCCTCTTGAAATGATGCTGTTCGATAATAAATGCGAGGTAAATAAAATGAAGAAAAATAAATTAATTGGCCCTTAAAATGTAACAGTTAGGCCTAGGTTAATAATGCATATTAAGATTAAAATAAGCTCCTTAAATATTCAGTTATATTAGCGAAGTTTCAGGATTAATCTATTATAAGCAACAAGCAGAAGAGAGCCGACGCACAGTGGTCGTTTTGAACTATCTGGGCGCTCAAAATGTAAAAAATAAATGTTATGTATTTACATGATTAATGACGTTTTTAGTATCAGTAATGTCCAATGACCTCAGAACTGTGCCTATATGTCATATTTGTTCACCCCCTGCAGAGTACGAGAACGCTGAAGTAGAATGTTTCTTATCGCATCCTCAGATGGAAGCGGAACTGATTATTTATGTTTTAATCTTGTGCTTGTAAAGACGGGTTTGTTGAGCTATCTTCATCGTTTGCCACTGGATATGACAGACCAAGGTATGCTCTTCCTTTATTGAATTTGCAAAATCTTATACAAATTGCTGTGTTTATGTGATAAACGTTTGAAAATAGTGACTTTTAAAATATATTGTATCCTTCTTCTAAAGGTTTTTAGACCGGGAAATTTGCAATTGTCAACCATTGTTGAAATTATTTTCATTTGACTATAGCCTATACACTCTTCTGTTGTCTGTATAAGAATTGCCTGCTACTTTTTGCAACTTTGGCTTTTTTCCTCCTTTAAGTGCTGTCGGAAGGAATTTCGCGGAAAGAACTTTTCGATGTTTGGCGCCATGCGAGTGGGAAAGTGAAAGAAAGTGATGTCTTACTAAACTATTTGATAGAAAATACTAATCTGAAAACCCTTGGACAGTATTTTAAAGATATTGTTAGAAAAAAACGTATTAATTTTTCGGCGCAATTAAGAAAAGAGTGAGTTGCTAGTCTCAGGACATTAAGCAAGTTTCAGTAGCAAAATAAAAATTGTCTGGAAGGGAACATTGCATGGCGCTCATATAATAAAATCGTCCCTCGTCCCCATAGGTCAACTTTCAGAAGAGGCCCAAGAGGCCCTTAATAAATCCAGCAAATTTTTCCGTCTGTGGAATACGAGAAAATGTACAAGGAAGCAAACAATGGAAGATATGCTGAAAATGCTCTTGGTGTCATCTGAGCTCCTAATAAGTAGCCTGAGAAGAAAGCCACAAAAGGCAAACGACCCAATTCCTTCTGAGGATCCGGCATGAGAACCAGTATAGAGAAATTGACTAGTATGGTTTAAAGAATAATATAAAAACACTTTATTTATTACGTAGTGCAATATTTGTATACATTATTACATTCTTGTCGACCTAATTTTTCTTTAATCGAATAGATGTGTGGTACTTCAGTTTAATTCTGTACACCCCTGAAAGATCATATATTGTGTCAATTAATTCCTTCCCTTCTTAAGTGCTTCGTTGCACCACAAGTTGTGCTGTGATAAGAACCAGATGGAAGGAACGGCATGTGTTTCGCCTGACTCATGAAATCGCATTTCAGTGACAAGTTAATTTAGTAATGTGTTGATCAGAGACATAGAGATTGTGAGGACAATGGAGATTAAATATGTTTTGTGTATTCATGCACAGTATTTAATTATGGTTACTAAAAGAGTTCAATAGTTATTACTGTACCTACACATCAAATACTATTTTGTAATGTAGTGGATTCTCAAATGAAAATTAGTCTATTGTGGCATAATATCAGTAATAGTTCAATTAAAATATCTATGGATTGAAGCTAGGAGTCCAACATAGCATACAAATTGTTGCTGATTTATTTTAACCTGGAGTATTTTTCAAAAACCTGTAGTCACAAAATGACCTACACTCTGCAGCATTAAGGAAAGCTTTCATCCAGTTGAACATTATTAATATTATTGTTATTATTAAGACAAGTTTAACGTCAATTCTTATAAATAAGATTAAGGAAAATATTTAACATACATTTTAACAGTTATTTAAGGTTTATAGACCTCTTCCATATGCAAAAGAATTTTGCGCGGCCAGATAGGCTAAAAGGACCACTGTGCGACGTACACACCTACTTAACAATTTCAACACAATAGTTTATCAGAAAAAAAACACGCACAACGACTTTGATTGGCAAAATATTGCACATTATAATATTGCATTCAGTACATCACAGCGAGCAAAGCTACGATATCCCAATATCCAATTGTGACCCCGAGCAACGACGGGCTTAAGAGCATTGCTGATGAAAGTCATAATGTGACGGAAACTGGTTCTTTAGAACAATACTCACTCACTCGGAAGGCTTCAATGGGACACGAAGACCCCGCGCCGATCGCACAAAATGTCTCCATTGAACTCTGTTTCGGGCGAGTTCTTGCCAGTTGTACACATTCAGAAGTCTACCAAGTTTTGATACTTCATTTTTTCAGGAACTTCATGGTCTTCCTACTGGCCTTTTTCATCTTGGTTTGTCTTTAAAGATTTGTAAGACCATCCTATCATCTCCCATCCTTAGTAAATGACCAGCCCATTGAAGTCTTCTGGAGTTAATGATGTTGAGTATTGGTGCCTGCTGTGATAGTGAGTCTATGCCATTATTTGATATTTCTTTCCAGCTTTGAGATGCGGAGTCAAAACATTGGTCCAAAGAGTTTCCTATACACTTTATTTTTGAAGACCTGCAACTACTGTGCACTTGAATTTGAAGGTTGTTTATGATAAGTAACAAATAGACCTACATAAAATCCAATAACATCATCATCTTCGTCGTTCTATTTTACGTTAGTTCATGTAGGTTTGGAAATTTTAATTTATATTTTAATATTTTTATCGCATTTGGAACACAAACAATGCCCGTTTTTAAGCGTGTTTCAACCGTGCGTCACATTGAAGAATTATTATCTCAAAAACCCGTCATCAGATCGAATCCAAATTCTAACACAATATACAATGGGATGTTTTGTAACTAGTTTATTAAATTTAAAATTTTGTTGTGTCCAAGAAACAAAGTTGTTATCATTTTTGTAAGGTAACATTTTCTCGGATAGGGGTGGTTGGAAAATGTAGTTCTTGGCCGCGTTGTAATCCTTATACATCAAAATGTTATGCTGTATGACTGTGGAATACGTAAATTAATTCATTTATTTTATATCGGTTTGTTTTTGTACGGGGAAATAAGACATGGCTCACCAGCTAGCCGCTCCGGGCAAAGCTGTACAGCGTTGCCGAGATGGAGCCCATCACGCGTCATGGCGCGCCTCGCTCGGAAGTGATGGGCTCCATCACAGCAACGCTGTACAGCTTTCCGCGGAGCAGCTAGCTGGTGAACCATGTCTTATTTCCTCGTACAAAAACAAACCGATATAAAATAAGTGAATTAATTTACGTATTTCACAATCATACAGCATAACTTTTTGATGTATAAGATTACAACGCGACCAAGAACTACATTTTCCAACCAACCCAAGCCGAGAAAAAGTTACCTTACAAAAATGATAACAACTTTGTTTCTTGGGCACACAAAATGTTCAAATTAATAAACCAGTTATACAATATTCCAATGTATATTATGTTAAAATTTGGATTTGATCCCATGACGGGTTTTTGAGATAATAATTCTTAAATGTGACGCATGGTTGAAACACGCTTAAAAACGGGCACTTTTGTGTTCCAACTGCGATAAGAAATATTAAAATATAAATAAAAAATTCCAAACCTACATGAACTAACGTAAAATAGAACGAAAAACAATGATGATAGTATTGGATTTTATGTAGGTATATTGGTTGCTTCACAAACAACCTTCAAACTCGAGTGCACATAATACTTTGGTCGACATTAGTGTTCTTCCTGTTTCGTTAAACTCCATGATTCTGCACCATAAGTTGGAGCTAACCTAATGATGGGTATTGTATTTTCAGTTTCGTATTTCTCGTCAAGAATTTGGATAACGTTTTAACGGGCTAGGTTTCCACCTGAATCAATTCTTTATTGAAAATGATCACTATGCGGTCATTAGAAAATGGTACGGTACATGTTTCAATGGCCGGCCCCGTGGTGTTGGGATAGCGCGCCTGCCACTCACCCGGTGGCCCCGGTTCGATTCCCGGCTCCGTCAGGGATTTTAAAACTGACGTGAGGGTTGGAACGTGGTGCACTCAGCCTGGTGAGGACAATTGAGTAGCTGTCTGACAGTGAGGCAGCGCCCTGATCACGAAAACCAAGATTAACGGCCGAGGGGACTCGATGCGCTGATCACGCGTCACCCCAATATCTGCAGGCCAAATGGCTGGGCAGTGGTCGCTTGGTCGGTCCTAATATGGCGCACCATATACTCGTAGATATAAAAAGATTAGGGTATTTGAAGTGATAAAGGCAAATACCCTAATCTTTTTATATCTATATGGTGCACCATACTAGGTTCAATGAATATTGACATTTCAGCGCTACGTTATTCAAATAATATTCTCTTTTAGTGATTAATATTGGCTGATGAAGGGGACAAACATGTAGTCTATATTAGTCCTCGAAACATGGACCGTACCATTTTTAATCACCACATTTTTAATAAAGTATTGATGCAGGTGGAACCCTAGCCCATTAAAACGTTATTACTATATCAATACGGAACCAAAATGAATGTTGTATATCATAAAATATAAAAAACACTGATAGTCAATCCGAAAGACTAGACTTTATATCATTTTAAATGCTACAAATGCTACAAATGCCACAAATGCTACAAATGCTACAAATGCCACAAATGCTACAAATGCCACAAATGCTACAAATGCCACAAATGCTACAAATGCTACAAATGCTACAAATGCTACAAATGCCACAAATGCTACAAATGCTACAAATGCTACAAATGTCCCAAATGCTACAAAGGTACAAATGCCACAAATGCTACAAATGCCACAAATGCCACAAATGCTACAAATGCTACAAATGCCACAAATGCCACAAATGCTACAAATGCTACAAATGCCACAAATGCTACAAATGCTACAAATGCCACAAATGCTACAAATGCTACAAATGCCACAAATGCCACAAATGCTACAAATGCTACAAATGCCACAAATGCTACAAATGCTACAAATGCTACAAATGTCCCAAATGCTACAAATGCTACAAAGGTACAAATGCCACAAATGCCACAAATGCTACAAATGCCACAAATGCTACAAATGCTACAAATGTCCCAAATGCTACAAATGCTACAAATGCTACAAATGCTACAAATGCTAGAAATGCTACAAATGCTAGAAATGCTACAAATGCTACAAATGCCACAAATGCTACAAATGCTACAAATGTCCCAAATGCTACAAATGCTACAAAGGTACAAATGCCACAAATGCCACAAATGCTACAAATGCCACAAATGCTACAAATGCTACAAATGTCCCAAATGCTACAAATGCTACAAATGTCCCAAATGCTACAAATGCTACAAATGCTAGAAATGCTACAAATGCTAGAAATGCTACAAATGCTACAAATGCTAGAAATGCTACAAATGCTACAAATGCTACAAATGCTACAAATGTCCCAAATGCTACAAATGCTACAAAGGTACAAATGCCACAAATGCTACAAATGCCACAAATGCTACAAATGCTACAAATGTCCCAAATGCTACAAATGCTACAAATGCTACAAATGTCCCAAATGCTACAAATGCTACAAAAGCTACAAATGCTACAAATGCTAGAAATGCTACAAATGCTACAAATGTCCCAAATGCTACAAATGCTACAAAGGTACAAATGCCACAAATGCCACAAATGCTACAAATGCCACAAATGCTACAAATGCTACAAATGTCCCAAATGCTACAAATGCTACAAATGCTACAAATGCTACAAATGCTACAAATGCTACAAAAGCTACAAATGCTACAAATGCTAGAAATGCCACAAATGTCCCAAATGCTACAAATGCTACAAATGCTACAAATGCTACAAAAGCTACAAATGCTACAAATGCTACAAATGTCCCAAATGCTACAAATGCTACAAATGCTACAAATGTCCCAAATGCTACAAATGCTACAAAAGCTACAAATGCTACAAATGCTAGAAATGCCACAAATGCTAGAAATGCTACGTGAACTCAAAGTCCGTTAGCAAAAATAAAAAATAAAAATAAATTGAAACAAAAAACATATTTTAAAGCAAGTGCAAACCAAGGTCAAATGAGGTAGATGGCAGGATGACGTCACGCTAACCGGAGCGCGCGGGGAAAGGAGGAAGCTCAAGCAGTATTATGACGTCACACACCTCAGTGCATTCTCGGTTCATTTCGTCCCGTCACCGTAACGTAACGCGAGACCCCAACGAAGTCGACATAATCATTTAAAATGATAAAAAGAATTTGGATCCCAATAAATACTGCACTACACTTTGTTAGCATTCTGTATTCTATCTTTAATTTCCACTTCTCTATGATTCTGTTCATCAATAATGTTCTTTAGAACAATGATAATAATAAAACTATTTGTAATTCACTCTCTCCCTTCTCGTTTCGTCACTTGGTGCGGTGTTCACTTTGATCCCCGGACACCTCTATGGTTATGATTATTCATTGTTTGAAGGTGCGAACTGTCACGGCAATGCGAGAGTGAAAGTTAATACAGCTTGTGAATCATGGTCCGCTCTAATGTACAGTATGTGTTCCAACCTGTGAACTTTGTGTTATATTTGAAGTCATTAATATTTCATGAGTACTCCATCACGTATAGTTTCTAAGATATACTAGCTTCAAGGGACATTGTATGCTGTACATCAGCTGATAAACTCGGTTTCGAGTTCTAGGTGGTTAGTATTTAAAATGTAAATTCTGCTCGTGTCCCCCTCATTTGAATTGGTGGATAAGAACAAAAGGGAATATATTATGTCCTGCTGCAGTGACGACACACCTTTCCGCTTTGAGAGCCAATATATCAACTAAACAGCAAAGGATATTCTTAGGATATTTGACATACAATAGGGTAAATTAGACTGCTCAAATCATCGTTATCTATATTATTATTATTATTATTATCTAGATTATTAATAGTAACATTGCGTGATGATATATTTTTCTGAGGGGCCTAACGTCTCGGTTATCGACCCCTAATGGTTTGGATGATCGTGAATATTGATGAAATTATTAACTACAAAAGTAATGAGAACTAAATAACTAACTAAATGAATTAGTTACTTAAGTTAATAAAATACACAATACTAAAGGAATTAATGAATAAAAATAAAATATAACCGATTAACCGACCGACAGACCAACAGATCGACACACAGACCAACCAACAGACCGACCGACAGACTGACAGACAGATCGACAGAGAGACCGACAAACCGACCGACAGAGAGATCGACAGAGAGACCGACAAACCGACCGATAGACTGACAGACAGATCGACAGAGAGACCGACAAACCGACCGATAGACTGACAGACAGATCGACAGAGAGACCGACAAACCGACCGACAGACTGACAGACCAACTTACAGACCGACCGAATGACAGACCAACAGAGAGACCGACAAACCGACCGACAGAGAGATCGACAGAGAGACCGACAAACCGACCGATAGACTGACAGACAGATCGACAGAGAGACCGACAAACCGACCGACAGACTGACAGACCAACTTACAGACCGACCGAATGACAGACCAACAGAGAGACCGACAAACCGACCGACAGAGAGATCGACAGAGAGACCGACAAACCGACCGATAGACTGACAGACAGATCGACAGAGAGACCGACAAACCGACCGATAGACTGACAGACAGATCGACAGAGAGACCGACAAACCGACCGACAGACTGACAGACCAACTTACAGACCGACCGAATGACAGACCAACAGAGAGACCGACAAACCGACCGACAGAGAGATCGACAGAGAGACCGACAAACCGACCGATAGACTGACAGACAGATCGACAGAGAGACCGACAAACCGACCGATTGACTGACAGACAGATCGACAGAGAGACCGACAAACCAACCGACAGACTATAATCAAATGGGTCAGATAACCAGTGTTATTACGGTGTATGTATACATATATAATAATATAAGCTGTGTTATCATCCGGCTCCGTTGCTGACTGGTTAGCGCACTAGGCTTTGGCCCAAAGTGCCCCGGGTTCGATTCCCGGTCCAGCCATCAGGGATTTTAATCTCCTGGGGTTAATTCCCGTGGCTCGGGGACTGGGTATGTGTCGTCGTCTTCATCATCACTACATCCCCATTATGACGCGCAGGTCGCCCACGGGCGTCAACTAGAAAGACCTGATCATTATTATTATTATTATTATTATTATTACCTGTGTTATTGTATCTATCGTAGTTTGTGTAATAGAAATTGAGGTGAGAATTGAGTGGAATGCGGCTCTAAGTTAGGTAGAGTATAGTCTCGACGGCCAACGCGTATCCTCCGCGCATCAAATATTTCGGCGTGCTATTAATACTCAATCACTTACAAGTGTTTCTCGTCGAACAGAGGAGCGGTTTTAGGAGTATAATGGGCTTTACACGAGAGATCGCACTTAAGTTTCTACTCGCCATGGCAAATAGTTCCAACAATTTTGCCAATACACATGGGTGCTAGAGGGGCAAGGGGAAGCTTAGACCATCACTTAGACTGGGGCTACAAATAGACTTGTCGCACTATAGCATGGGTACTAGAAGGACAAGTGGAAGCTAAGAGCTTTGCATATTTCCTGGAGCTACAAATAGACTTGTCGCGATATAACATAGAAACTAGGAGGACAAGGGGAAGCTTAGACCTTTGCATATTTCCTGGAGGTACAAATAGACTTGTTGCGATATAACATGGAAACTAGGGAGACGAGGGGAAGCTTAGACCTTTGCATATTTCCTGGAGCTAGAAATAGACTTGTCGCGATATAACATGGAAACTAGGAGGACGAGGGGAAGCTTAGACTTTTGCATATTTCCTGGAGTTACAAATAGACTTGTCGCAATATAACCTGTAAAATAGAGGAGCAAGGGGAAGCCAACGGCTTTGCATATTTCTTGGGTCTACAAATAGACTTGTCGCACTATAACATGGAAACTAGAGGAGCAAGGGAACCTAAGAGCTTTGCATATTTCTTGGGGCTACAAATAAACTTGTCGCACTTTAACATGCAAACTAGATGAGCAAGTGGAAGCTTAGAGCTTTGCATATTTCCTGGGGCTACAAATAGACTTGTCGCACTATAACATGGAAACTAGAGGGACAAGGGAAAGCTTAGACCATCACTTAGTCCGGGGCTACAAATAGACTTGTCGCACTATAACATGGAAATTAGAGGCGCAAGTGGAAGCGTAGAGCTTTACATATTTCTTAGGGCTACAAATAGACTTGTCGCGATATAACATAGAAACTAGGGGGACAAGGGGAAGCTTAGAGCTTTGCATATTTCCTGGTGCTACAAATAGACTTGTCGCACTATAAAATGGAAACTAGAGGAGCAAGGGGAAGCTTAAAGCTTTGCATATTTTCTGGGGCTACAAATAGACTTGTCGCGCTATAACATGGAAACTAGAGGAGCAAGGGGAAGCTTAGAGCTTTGCATATTTCCTGGGGCTATAAATAGACTTGTCGTGACATAACACAGAAACTAGGGGGACAAGGGGAAGCTTAGAGCTTTGCATATTTCCTGGTGCTACAAATAGACTTGTCGCACTATAAAATGGAAACTAGAGGAGCAAGGGGAAGCTTAGAGCTTTCCATATTTCCTGGAGCTACAAATAGTCTTGTCGCGCTATATCATGGGAAACAGAGGATCAAGTGGAATATTTCCAGGGGGTTACAAATAGACTTGTCGCACTATAACATGGAAACTAGAGGAGCAAGGGGAAGCTTAGAGCTTTGCATATTTCCTGGTGCTACAAATAGACTTGTCGCACTATAACAGTGAAACAAGAGGAGCAAGGGGAAGCATAGAGCTTTGCATATTTCCTGGGGCTACAAATAGACTTGTCGCACTATATCATGGAAACTAGAGGGACAAGGGAAAGCTTAGACCATCACTTAGACCGGGGCTACAAATAGACTTGTCGCACTATAACATGAAAACTAGAGGGGCAAGCGGAAGCTTAGAGCTTTGCATATTTCCTGGGGCTAAAAATAGACTTGTCGCACTATAACATGAAAACTAGAGGGACAAGGGAAAGCTTAGACCATCACTTAGACCGGGGCTACAAATAGACTTGTCGCACTATAGCATGGAAACTAGAGGGACAAGGGAAAGCTTAGACCATCACTAAGACCGGGGCTACAAATAGACTTGTCGCACTATAACATGGAAACTATAGGAGCAAGGGGAAGCTTAGAGCTTTGCATATTTCGTGGTGCTACAAATAGACTTGTCGCACTATAACATGGAAACTAGAGGGACATGGGAAAGCTTAGACCATCACTTAGACTGGGGCTACAAATAGACTTGTCGCACTTTAACATGGAAACTAGATGAGCAAGTGGAAGCTTAGAGCTTTGTTTATTTCCTGGAGCTACAAATAGACTTGTCGCACTATAGCATGGAAATTAGAGGCGCAAGTGCAAGCTTAGAGCTTTACATATTTCTTGGGGCTACAAATAGACATGTCGCACTATAAAATAAAAACCTAGAGGAGCAAGTGGAAGCTTAGAGCTTTGCATATTTCCTGGGGCTACAAGTCGACTTGTCGCACTATAACATGGAAACTAGAGGGACAAGGGAAAGCTTAGACCATCACTTAGACCGGGGCTACAAATAGACTTGTCGCACTATAACATGGAAACTAGAGGGACAAGGGAAAGCTTAGACCATCACTTAGTCCGGGGCTACAAATAGACTTGTCGCACTATAACATGGAAACTAGAGGGACAAGGGAAAGCTTAGACCATCACTTAGACCGGGGCTACAAATAAACTTGTCGCATTATAACATGGAAACTAGAGGGACAAGGGAAAGCTTAGACCATCACTTAGACCGGGGCTACAAATAGACTTGTCGCACTATAACATGGAAACTAGAGGGACAAGGGAAAGCTTAGACCATCACTTAGACTGGGGCTGCAAATAGACTTGTCGCACTATAACATGGAAACTAGAGGAGCAAGTGGAACCTAAGAGCTTTGCATACTTCCTGGGGCTACAAATAGACTTGTCGCACTATAACATGGAAACTAGAGGGACAAGGGAAAGCTTAGACCATCACTTAGACTGGGGCTGCAAATAGTCTTGTCGCACTATAGCATGGAAACTAGAGGGACATGGGAAAGCTTAGACCATCACTTAGACTGGGGCTGCAAATAGTCTTGTCTCACTATAGCATGGAAACTAGAGGGACAAGGGAAAGCTTAGACCATAACTTAGACCGGGGCTACAAATAAACTTGTCGCATTATAACATGGAAACTAGAGGGACAAGGGAAAGCTTAGACCATCACTCAGACCGGGGCTACAAATAGACTTGTCGCACTATAACATGGAAACTAGAGGGACAAGGGAAAGCTTAGACCATCACTTAGACTGGGGCTGCAAATAGTCTTGTCGCACTATAGCATGGAAACTAGAGGGACATGGGAAAGCTTAGACCATCACTTAGACTGGGGCTGCAAATAGTCTTGTCTCACTATAGCATGGAAACTAGAGGGACATGGGAAAGCTTAGACCATCACTTAGACTGGGGCTGCAAATAGTCTTGTCGCACTATAGCATGGAAACTAGAGGGACATGGGAAAGCTTAGACCATCACTTAGACTGGGGCTACAAATAGACTTGTCGCACTATAATATGGAAACTAGAGGGGCAAGGGGAACCTAAGAGCTTTGCATATTTCCTGGGGCTACAAATAGACTTTTCGTCCTATAATACACACATCAAAAAAAGTTTTGCATCACCTCGGTTCCCAGATCTCCGGCATATAGACGTTGACTGTGTAAATTGTATCCAAAATACAGTCCCTTTGACTGTTCATAGATGTCACTAAAACTGCTCAAAGATGTAAACAACCATGCATGAGCAGGGCCTATTAGACGGAGGGGGTACGACAGCCGATCAGTTCCAGTCATTCCACCAGGACGAAGGTACGCTGCTCATGTTGTCTGTAGTTCTACCATGCCTAGAAGGTCAATACCGCAGTTCGATCGCGTCCGCATTGTTACTTTGTGTCAAGAAGGGCTCTCAACAAGGGAAGTTTCCAGGCGTCTCAGAGTGAACCAAAGCGATGTTGTTCGGACATGGAGGAGGTACAGAGATACAGGAACTGTCGATGACAGGCCTCGCTCAGGCCGCCCAAGGGCTACTACTGTAGTGGATGACCGCTACTTACGGATTGCCGCTCGGAGGAACCCTGACAGCAATGCCACCATGTTGAATAATGCGTTTCGTTCAGCCACAGGACGTCGTGTTTCAACTCAAACTGTGCGCAATAGGCTGCATGATGCGCAACTTCACTCCCGACGTCCATGGCGAGGTCCAGCTTTGCAACCCCGACACCATGCAGCGCGGTACAGATGGGCCCAACAACATGCTGAATGGACCCCACGGAATTGGCAGCACGTTCTCTTCACCGATGAGTGTCGCATATGCCTTCAACCAGACAATCGTCGGAGACGTGTTTGGAGGCACCCTGGTCAGGCTGAACGTCTTAGACACACTGTCCAGCGAGTGCAGCAAGGTGGTGGTTCCCTGATGTTTTGGGGTGGCATTATGTGGGGCCGACGTACGCCACTGGTGGTCATGGAAGGCTCCGAAACGGCTTTACGATACCTGAATGACATCCTCCGACCCATAGTGCAACCATATCGGCAGAATATTGGAGAGGCATTTGTCTTCATGGACGACAATTCTCGACCTCATCGTGCACATCTTGTGAATGCGTTCCTTCAAGATAACGACATCGCTCGACTACAGTGGCCAGCATGTTCGCCAGACATGAACCCTATCGAACATGCCTGGGATATGTTGAAAAGGGCTGTTTATGGACGTCTTGACCCACCAACCACTCTGAGAGATTTACGCCGAATTGTCGTTGAGGAGTGGGACAATTTGGACCAACAGTGTCTTGATGAACTTGTGGATAGTATGCCACGGCGAATACAGGCATGCATCAATGCAAGAGGACGTGCTACTGGGTATTAGAGGTAGTGGTGTGTACTGCAATCTGGACCACAAATGCTGAAAGTCTAGCTGTATGATGGTATAACATGCAATGTGTGGGTCTCATGAGCAATAAAACGAGCTGAAATGTTGTTTGTGTTGATCTCTATTCCCTTTGTATTTAACGGTTCCGGAACTCTTGGAACCGAGGTGATGCAAAACTTTTTTTGATGTGTGTATATTGACTAGAGGGACAAGTGGAAGCTTAGAGCTTTGCATATTTCTTGGGGCTTCAAATATACCTTTTCGTCCTATAATATATTGACTAGAGGGGCAAGTGGAAGCTTAGAGCTTCGCATATTTCTTAGGGCTACAAATAGACTTTTCGTCCTATAACATATTGACTAGAGGGGCAAGTGGAAGCTTTGACCTTTGCATATTTCTTGGGGCTACAAATAGACCTTTCGTCCTATAATATATTGACTAGAGGGGCTAGTGGAAGCTTAGAGCTTCGCATATTTCCTGGAGCTACAAATATACTTGCCACCCTATAATATAGGAACTAGAGGGGCGAGTAAACGCTTTGAGATTCACATATTTTCCAGTGCTACAAACGGAATTGCCGTGCTATACTTGTGATTCTGAAGATGGAGGCAAGGTAATGGTTACGCCAAAGCTCGCTTATCAGTGAACAAGTTAAACAAGTTTGTGTGTAAATAGTAAAACAAGGTTATCAGGCTCATAAGTCATTTTAATTAGTGTTATCTAAACGAGCCGATAAACCTTTAACTGGCGTGTAATTGAGGAGTAATGCGCTGTAACACGGATAATGCGGGCTGTACAACTAACATGTATGAGGGTGTTGACAACTAAATTGCCGGTTGAATAACCAGACCCCTTCCATGGAAACAACAAACTTAAAAACTTGTCGTTTTATAGTTTCTTGACGTTTCATTGACCTTCACTCGACACGGTAGTTTTGAAAAGTAATTGCGAAACAGGACCTGAAATTCTTCATGGAAATGCTTTAAGGTTACTTACACGTGAAAATCCTTGAACACAAATCCGCAGTACGACTAATTCCGCATTACTTGAATAATATGCTTTCTCTGCACAGATTAGCTTGCCACGGTGGGTGAGTGGATATCCTGTCGGTCTACTAACCCCAAGATTGCAGGTTCGCTCCTGGCCGTGGTGAGTGATTTTTTTTTTGAAAGGCGGCAAAAATGCGGTACGCTTGTCATACGATGTTGTCATTTCAAAGAACCCATTTGAATTCAGTAGGCCGAGTTCATAATGATAAAATTAATCTCGGGATTTTCCGCCAACACAAAGTTCCTCATTTCTCTACTATAGTATTCAAGGAGCTTAGATATCTAGCATCCAACGTCCTTGACTTTCATAGTCAAGGAACAACGAAATTCGACATGCAAGCTACCCTCTGGGTGTCAAATACCAAAGCTTGCACCCGGCATCCGAGGCCATACGATATTAATATTATTATTATTATTATTATTATTATTATTATTATTATTATTATTATTATTATTATTATTATTATTATTATTATTATTATATGCACAGATTTATTTATTTTACGTGTCCAGGAGAAATTACAAAATAAAGGGAACAATACAAACTTACAGACTATATTAACAAATGAAATGAAATCAAATGGAATGCAAAGACCGGAATTTGGCAGTCTTGATGGCCCTGTCATTCGCTCTCCAAAGATCGTCGGTGGTGCAAGTCTCAGGTAGGTTTCTGCATACCAGAAGATGTTGTGGGTCCTGCAGTTCCCTACATTCACAAAGTTCGTCTCCAGTGTAGCCCAATGTCTTGAGAGACGCTCTGCATCGAGATACTCCGGTTCTCAGTCTGTTGATTGCCTTCCATGACATGAGGCTGAAAACACCCCGCAGATGGTTCTTCCTTGATATTGTTCCAATTTGCTTCGGGTAGTGAATCCCGCCATTACCGTAATCGGCGAGTTCCAGGTGATGATGGGATCTCTACATTTGACTGTAGGAAGCTCTTTCTTGACCTACTGTCGACCAAGGTATTATGTGCACTCGTGTTTGAAGGCTGTTTGTGAAATAACCAATAGGTCTACATTGAATTCAATAAATTCATAATTTTTGTCGTTTTATTTTACGTTAGTTGATGTAGGTTTGGAATTTTTAAATTATATTTTAATATTTTTATCGCAGTTGGAGCACAAAACGTGCCCGTTTCTAAGCGTGTTTCAACCATGCGTCACATTAAGAATTATTATCTTAAACGCCCGTCATCATATCGATTCCCATCACGCGTCATGACGTGCCTCACCCGGAAGTGATGGGCTCCATCTCGGCAATGCTGTACAGCTTTCACCGTATCGGCTAGGTGTCTTATTTTCCCGTACAAATACCAACCGATATAAAATAAGTGAATTAATTTACGTATATCACAGTCATACAACATAACCTTTTGATGTATAAGGATTACAACGCAACCAAGAACTACGTTTTCCAACCACCCGAACCAAGAAAAAGGTACCTTACAAAAATGATAATAACTTTGTTTCTTGGACACACAAATTTTCAAATTAATAAACTAGTTACAAAACATTCCATTGTATATTATGTTAAAATTTGGATTCGATCTGATGACGGGTTTTTGAGATAATAATTCTTAAATGTGACGCATGGTTGAAACACGCTTAAAAATGGGCACTTTTGCGTTCCAACTGCGATAAGAAATATTAAAATATAAATAAAAAATTCCAAACCTACATGAACTAACGTAAACTAGAATTACGAAAATGATGATATAATTGGATTTTATGTAGGTTTATTGGTTACTTCACAAACAACCTTCAAACTCGAGTGCACATAATATTTTGGTCGGCAGTAAACTTTGTCTGGTGATGTATATGTCCAAATATTGGGTGTCTATAGGAAAGCCATTATTACTTTCGACTTGGCGTTTCAGTGTTAGGCTCGAGTTTCTTTCGCTAAAACACGACATCGCGAATGAAACTCGATGTGTAGTGTTATATTGATTTGGATGATTGCCTGTGATTGGCTAGTTGAAGTAATTTTCCTTCTGACCGCCAGATAACTCTAGGGTAACACTGAAACGTCAAATCGGAAGTAATGATAGCTTTACTCTAGGATCAGTTCCCTGCTCCTTTTTTTTATTTCTACTTTTGCAGTTTTTCTTCTGCGAACATTTGGTGGTGCTATACCCGAGATTTGGAACATTTTGTTACCAGGAGCTGGTCGCAGGCGACCTGTCACGAGATGTCCAGTCTCATTCAAGGCTACATCAACTTGTCTTGTATGTATGCACAGATACCCCAGCTCAAGAGACGAGTTCATTTCACCAGTTGTATAGAGTCAACTACAGAATTCTATTTCCCTTGGTTATGAATTTTGAAACAACAAATGCTGCCACCTGGTGGGAAACTTGTGAAGACCTGTGTTGTATTTTGTTTGTGAAGTACTGTAATTATAAAATCGCATGTGATTCTGTAATTTCGTAGTGGTAGTACTGGAGCATATTAGACGTATCATTTTGTACATTTAGGCAAGGTACCACTTATAGAGCCCTAGTTCCACTAGCATTAACCAAAATCGCTAAAAAATATGTCTTCGAAAGTGCTATTTTAAGTATTGAATAATTTAGACATCCCACGCCGGATGAACTTTTAAGAACTAAATTTGACTCTCTGCTCTTTGACGTGCATGGATCTACTTCATCACACCTCGTGGTGTAGTGGCTGCCCTTCTTGGCTGTCACCCTCGAGGTCCGGGTTTGATTCTTGACTCTGCCAAGAAATTCAATTTCGTTCACCGAAAACGGACAAATAGTGGTACGTATAAGTTGGTAATCCACAAATCAGAACTTGGCAGAGCCGATAATCGAAGCTGCAATCCCTCGTACAAAGGTCGAGCGCTTCATCCACTTAGTCACGAGTAACGTTCTCGCCAGCTGTGCCGAAGGTTGCAGAATCGAATCCTGGCACAATCAGTTGCCATTTGAGGGTGTGCAATTGTTACTAGGGTAAGAGGAATAGGGTAAAGTGAGGAAAATTAGTTTATCAAGCTAAAAATTGGTGGAGAGGTTCCTTGAATAGCCTGGATCAAAATAATAAAAGTCCCAAAACATCCCTCTTGGAGAACATGCCGCCATCTTGGAAAAATGGCTGGCATCTTGGATTTCGTATCCAGCATCGCATTGAACGTCATAACTCGGTACCTAAGGGTGATAGGGACATGCGGTTTGGTCAGGATAACTTACCAGAATTCAGGCTATCATTTTGACACTACTTAACCTAGATAACAATCGAAATAATTATTATAAATCACTTAAACACACTCTCATAGGGTAGCGTTAAAATCCATCTTGATGTTCAATGTCGATTTTTCACCTTTTACTGTCATGGGATTGAAAAAAAGTACTGAAATAAATGTTGTTAAGCACATCAAAACACACAAAAATATGTAATCAGCACTTTCGTAAACCAAAAATTACGGGTGTGAGAAGTTGTCAAACATGCGCATGCAACTCGAGGAGCGGCGCGCCGAGGAGGGGGCTCCTCAAAGCCGGTGCAACTGGTGATGTAAACATATTCTGTAGGCGCAACTAGGCCCATTTTTTTAATAAGTAAAAATTTTACACTTTTATATAGAAGGATAGCATCTTATAACCTAATAAATAATTTAAAAAACAATAATTAAATTGTTAATACAGTAACACAGCGCTTTAAAACTCTCTTTCTTAGCTACGTATATTATATTTATATAGAAAAGGAATGATAAACGTTACTATTAGAAAATACATTAAGCAGCTATTTGCTTATTTGCTATCTTATACCACACCTTCAATACACTAACGTTTAAGCACATTACAATTTCTTTTCTACAAATACGGAAAAGAGGATATTCTGCTGCCACGGGACGCTGTAGTGCGGTGTGCCTGTAAAGGAATAAAGCCAACTATTAATTATATCGTACGCGTTTAATATTGGCCATGTGTTGGTTAAAAAAACGTGACACTTGCCTTAATCTTGACGCTTTTTCTTTGGTAAGGTTGAACTTTCAGAAGAGTCTACTCTGCGGCGAAGAAGTGGCGAGGATCTGCATGGCAATTCTTCGGGGTTGTCCTCCTGTTCCTCACTCACCATATCGTCAAGAGTATCTGGCTCTGGCATGTTAGAACAACCATCACCAGTGCAATTGCTGCACATTGCTGAACAGGAGAGTCCTTGTCTTCGGCAACCGCAAGATCTGCTGCCGCATCCTCTCTTGCACTCTCAGCTGATGAGGTTTAGGAGGAAGTCTGGTGCGGGAGGAGATTCTGTTGGAATCGGTAAAAAATTGCCGATTCTGTTATTCTTCCATCCTCACTCTGTAGGTGGAAGAGAGATTCCGCGCCATTCCTGCACTTGGTGGTAAACTCTTAGGCTATGCGGTCGAGATGCTGCTGATGTTGGTGGAAGACTTGAGAGGTCGAACTCTGTATGGAGACGTTGTTTGGCAATGGTCTTAAGGTATTGACTATACCTTGTCTTGTTTAGGCTATCTGTAGTTCTATCTCCGTATAACGCTACGAAGAATTCTTCCCTGCCTTCACGATCTCTTCCACTGCAGCGTCTGCGCTGTTAAAAACAGCAATTCTTTGGCGAAGACCTGGGTTATTGTTTAAAGTCTTGAACGCGTGTACCCGCTTCCTGTAGGGAGCCGAAGTTGTGTCGCAACTGGACATGGCATGGAGGAAGAGAAGATTGTCGGTGATGTCCCCAAGAGCCTTCTGCAATTCCGTAGAGCCAAAGAGTTTTTTCGGATGGGCTTTTGATGGTGGCACCAGCATATTGACGTTTCTATCACGTTCTGCAAGGCTCGAAATAAATACCAACAAATCGGTATCCTCTCCAACAATTGCCACATGACCTCCCTTCTCTGCTTCCTTGATCGCTGTTGTCACGATGAGACGATCAGCATCAGTCTTGGCATGAATAGCTGGAATCCCCTTTTCTTCGAAACAACGACCTAAAATGGCGATGAATCTTGATTTGATTGAAGTATTGGCTTGGAACTGATTCTGCGACGAGACCACTTGCACTTCCAAATCCACCAAAACTTCAGAAGATGACGTCTTGGCACGTCGTCTCATATGCTCCATGTCGTTCGTCGAACACTAACTTACAATAGCTTTCCCTTGATAGTTCGCCTTGATGTACGAAATGTAGTTCTTACAAACATCATCGAAGGTTCCCGATTTCGGCAATACCACCCGGTGCAGGAGATCTCCACCGTCAAATACGTAGGTAAGGTCTTCGGGAAGACAGGTCATTGGTACACACAACTTCTCTATCACTGTCCGTAAAGTTGATTTGGTACCTTTTCTGATAATTGAAGCATCGAACAGCACTGGCGGAAATAAAGCCAACTCGTATTCAAAGCAAGATTCAAGGTCCTCTTCATTGCGAGCGACACGCGCAATTTTATGAAACGGCTAGTTCGGATTTACAGGCACGGTCTCACCTCGGACAAGAGCTGCAAGAGTGACAACTTTGTCCTTTCGTTGGAGTTTAACTTCGGCGAACGATTTCCCTTCCTGTTTCTTCAAAGTTCCTATCTCCCAAGCTGAGTCGCAGGTCACCGTTTCGTCACCCATAACACCGGTTGATTAGGACACCAAAATATCCTGAGGTTTGTCGAAAGGAGAATGTATACGTAGCCATTCAGTGAATTTTTCGAGATGCTTGAACTCTCGCCTTTGGCAAGCTTGCCCAAGTTGCACGTGTTGCATAGAATTTAATGGTAAAATCGTTTTTGATGTAGGACATTTATAAAGTAGAGGAAACGGCATTAACTTTTAAACCGGATGGTAAACAGCGGCAAAATAAGCATAAAGGGACAGTTCAAACTGAAACACACATTTTTCGCTTTTATGATTATTTTCTGTGGCGTACCGTTTAAGATAAATTTATGGTAAACGTTACCGTAAAGTCGTTCATTTTGGCCGGCCAGCTGGCACCACTGCTAAGCAACACAGGGAAGGTGGAGTGGGGGAACGACAGCACTCTGACGGCGCAGCGGCTTTGCTGGGCCAAACGTTTCAGGTCCGTATTCTGGCACAGTCATCTGTCATTTGAGGGTGCGCAAATGCGAGGGAGCCGTGGCAGGAGATTTAGTGGTATGATTTTTCTTTTTTTTTTTGTTTTCTTTTCGTATGACTTTTAGTGCCGGGAGTGTTCGAGGACATGTTCGGCTCACCAGTTTGTAGCTGCTTCTATGCGGACACCCATGGGGTGAGCTACAAGTACCGTCATGTGTGGAGTGTTGTCTGGGGAGGAACGTTTGAGTGTAAGGATGAGGAATTGGAAGGTAGCAGCTGTGGCCTATAGTTAGGGACCAACCCCGGCATTAGCCTGGAAGGAAGAAGAAACCACAGAAGACTATCTTCATGGTTGCCGGCGGGGGGATTCGAACCTCCTCGCCTCCCGGATGTGAGCGACTGCCTGCAGCCACGCCGTAACGACCACGGCTAACTCACCCGGTAGTGGCATGTTAAAGATCCCCTTAGGGGAGAAAATACCGGCACCCCGGCGTCTCTAAAAGCCAGAGCTGTTAAAAGGGACGTAAAACGAAAGAAAAAAAACATTATTATTATCAGGGCATTTTTTCAGAGGGTGGGGGGGGGGGGGCGGGGGTACGCGTACCCCTTAAACATTTGAAAACTGTTTAAGAAAAAAATATTTGTACATTTGATTCTTGTCCGGCGAATATAACTTCCGACTTGAAAGGTCATCGATCAGCTGGCATCAACGCGCTGTTCACAACAGCTGGAGGAGATTTCGAGTAATTCTCGATTTAAATCGATCTATCGAATCAGTTTCTTTTGGTCGGCAACTCGGCACTCAGCACTCAGCTGCTAAAACGAAACAATAGGCCATATTATTTTCGGCTCAACAAAAGCTCTTTGTAATTGCTGCCTTATTGGAAGAAATTTTCTTGTTTACGCAAAAATAAGTAACATACTCTAACACTCGTGAAAAGGAAGTTCAGTTCTTATAAGCACGCAGGGTAGAGTTTGGAGGTGGGGGAGGTTGTTAGTGTGTGTGGTTAGTTTTGAAGGATGAAGAAAATAACGAACTATTTTACATCCACGCAGGCATTGAAAAAGCTGAAAGTTAATGAATTAATGAGTTAATAAATTAACCCAATGCAACCTTTCATTTAATATGTCAGCCCATAAATTAATAACCTTCTTCTTTCTCTCCTCAACCTGGCGGTTGGTGGGTAGCATGAATGTATTCGTCCAAAGGTATCCTGAGCCCGCTGTTTGATCAGGTGGTACGGACATCTTCCTCCGATGTCATCAAAGAACTCTGCTCTTGGTCGTCCTCTTCCTGCCTTGCCTTCCATTTTCCCTTCAAGCAGTGTGATGCACCATGGTGAATGCCGGAGTAGGTGGCCTATCCAATTATTTCTTCTTTGTTTTATTATTTCTGTCAGATTGATGGTTTCTTCTGCTCTTCTTAGAACCTCTTCATTAGTTAACCTCAGGGTCCAAAGTATCCGTAACATTCGTCGCCAGCACCACATTTCAAATGCACATAATCGTTTCTTGTCGGCCTTCAATAGTGTCCAGGTTTCGCAAACATAGGTCGCAATGCTCCAAATGTAGCTTTTAATGAAGTGCTTTCTGACTTGTAGGGATATGGCTTTGGATGTCAGGGGACTTCTCTTCTTGTTGAAAGCTTCTTTAGCCTGGGCTATTCGAGAGCGAATATCCTGTTCACATCTCCCATCAGAAGTAATAATGCTTCCCAAGTACTTGAAAAGATTTACTTGAGCCACTCTTTCTCCTTCCAACCATACATTACTGTTCTGACTACCATCTCGACTACATTTCATTATCTTGGTTTTTGTTTTGTTAATCTTCATTTTACATTTTACCCTTAGAAGATCATTTAATTCATGTAATGCAATTTATAGTTTTTTCTCATCATCTGCTATGATGGCATTGCCATCTGCGAAATGTATTGTTTGGTACAATTCACCGTTTATTTTTATTCCATGTGTGCATGTTGCTGAAAATTCTTTTATTGCTTCTTCTACATACACATTGAAGAGCAGAGGTGAAATGCTGCACCCTTGTCTTACTCCTTTTCCTATTTTCGCGGCCATTTGTTCCTTTCCAATAAGTGCGGACTCTGCAAATTGCCGAAAATTGCAAGATCATGATGTTTTGTCGACTACAGCTGAGAGTACCCCTTAAATTTTGTTTAGAATAGAAGCACAGAATTATTATGTTACACCCTTTGAAGCAACTCTCATCTCCTGTCTTAGTTTCATTGGCACAGTCTTTATATCTATTCCTAACATCGATAATGGCCATCATGTCCTAAAGTATATAACAACAACAAAAGATCAGCTTGTTAGTCTTTTATAATCCTCGGCGATAAAATGAGGGGAGAAGTGCCAATAACTTGCTTTGTTAACAATTTTATCTTTCTAGAAGTCGTTAAATTGTGCAATACACATTAATCAGTTCTTTGAAAACCATTCCGCGGCATAAGTGTGTGTGCTAAATCACTCAACACAACAGAAGCTATCCAGAGTGAGGGCCCCAGGGTTATTCCACATTTCCTCCAGATAAATGATGATTTAGCGTCTTATTTCTCGCGGGGTCAAACCCAGCCGAAATCGTCGGATTTTTAAGAACGTTAAAAATCCCTCAGAATGCTTCCCTTCGGAGGGGAAGTAAATCCGGCGGGCCCATGTCATAGGTCTATGGCATGTAAAAGAAACTTCCACTAACTACACTTGTGTGAAGCTAAAATTTGTAGGTTAGATTTTATTAACGCTATATTAGTTCCAACGTACCGACAGTGGTGGCTGCGCTCGCCAAGGCGCGGCGTTAGGTCGTTGGGCCAAGCTCCCTGCTGACTCGGTAGACGCGTGGGTTTTAGCCCCACCGTCGGCCGTCCTTGAAATGGTTTTCCGGGGTTTCCCATTTTCAACACAAGGTAAATGCTGGGACGGTACCGTCCGACAGACCTCGGCCGCTTCCTTCCACATCCTTACCCAGTTTCATTTCATCTTCATCCATTCTACCTCTGATCCCGACGCGCAGGTCACCCCCGGGCGTCGACTAGAAAGACCTGCACTCGGCCTCTCAGGAGGCCACACAAAAAAGGTTCCAACGTTTGCAGCCAGAAGTTGGTTGTGATGGCATATAGTAGCCAAGCCCGCAGCTAGGTGTCGTGGACGGTAGCATTTGGTAGCAAAAGTAGGAACTACGTGAAAATTGATCGTCTGCAGTCCTTACAAGAATCACAGATAATACATATTAATACAACCATCACAATTAACACCGGTTATCAGACAAATTCTACACACACCCAAAGTACACGGGGCTACATGGCCGCGTTGTCGCAGCCCCTAAACTAAGGAACCAGCCAACCTTATTTCATGTCCCAAGGCACCTACCTCATCTCCAACCCTAATATGTATAGTTACACACTACTAAAGTCACTACAGAGACACAGGTTATGAGACATACAGTATTTATAGCCCACCCAAGTACATGCGGGTGATTGACCAAAGATATCCTAAGCCATTAATACAAAGTAACAAACTACTGCAGACACCACAATAACATAATTTATTAGACAAATTACACACAGGCTGGCTGCTTGGCTCAGCGGTAACGTTCTTGCTTGCTGTGCCCAAGGTTGCAGGATCGAATCTTGCCGCAGCCAGTTGGCATTTGGGAGTGCCGTGTCAGTAGATTTACTGGCACATTAAAGATCCCCTTCGGGGCAAAATTCCGACACCCCGTCGTCTCCAAAATCCGCAAATGTTAAAAGGGACGTAAAAACAATAACAATATTATTATTACTTCTTCTTTTTCTATTCTTTTTCTTTAGCGTTCGTCCCGCCTCGTGGCAGGGTCTGCTATTTGAATCCACTTTACTCGGTCATGGGCCATGTCCCGATGTAGGTTGACGCTTTTCAAATCCCAAATAAAGTGTATCGGCCAAACGTTGTCTCGGTCGCCCCTTTGGTCTTTTCACGGCGACCTCGAGTGTTGGTTGGTTCCTCAGTTTAGGGGCTGCGACAACGCAGTCATGTAGCCCCGTGTACTTTGGGTGTGTGTAGAATCTGTCTGATGACCGGTGTTAATTGTGATGGCTGTATTAGTGTGTGTACCTGGTTTTTTTTTTATTCAAGGAAGGACTGCAACTTTAAATTTTTCAAGTAGTGAACCCTTCAGAATAGCATTGTTTTATGCAAGAATCTTGATCAAGGGGTCGCGCTCAGTTCATAGTGTGGTGTTTACGTCCGCCAAACAACGTGCTTTACTGAGGCAAGGGTCATAGGATAAAAACTGTAATTAAGAAAGTAAGGAGACAAGACGTAAGATAATAACATGATTTAATAACTAATTGTGCATAAAAGAAAATAAACAAACAATAATAAAAAAAAACAGATCCTCCCTGAATCATTCCCTGACATTAATATCTAACACTTTGAGGAGTCAAACGGATCTCCCCTTTTATAATAAAATTGTGGATCCTAGTTCCACTACCTTGCATTTGAGTTTTATGTGCGCGTGATGACTAACTACGAGAAAATGAGTACTTGGATGACCGTTCGTTTACAACGGGTTAACAGCCACGGTGCTCACGAACAATCATCACGTAAATCAACGTTTATGGATATGGGCATGACATTAATAAAAACCCTTAAAAACTCTAATGCTGACACACACACTACAAATCTATTATTTACAGGAATCTCTCTGAGATCCTCATTAGCGCGAAGACGCACTTAACAACATGAGCTACCAACTGGCCAATTGCTCAATGCACACAAGGAAAGACAGCATTGCACGTGACTCACGGGTCACTGAAATGAAAATAAACCTGGAATAAACCAACAACAACAAAAGCCTGACCGGCTAAGATTACTTTATATGAACGAAACTGCATGTTAAGGTAACGCTTCGGAGATTATCGTGATTCGTAGGCAACTCCCATTTATTTCAGCAATTTTTACCATTGATCAGTTCTTATCTGTAATTCAAGTAATTAGAGAGCCAGCGAGCACTCCTCACTAATGACCATGCTTTGCACGTTCAGACAGCCTTGTGAAACATCTCCCCCCTTTCCTCAAATACTTGTCGTGTCCCAGTCCAGTGTATATAAATAGCCGACCAGCTGTCCGGTACCTCACGGGATCAACAGCAACAAAAATCTCATCCAACTCAACATATGGTCAGACATAATCACATATCCACAATTGCCCTCGCAAGGATACAATATGGACCGGGTACCAAGCTGACAGAAATCAGTCTCAGCTGAAATTCCCGCTTGTAATACCACAAAAAATACACACATACACACATCTGGGACTGACATGACGCCTTTCACACAGGTCTGCTGAATAGGTGCTCACAAACATTAAACACAATATTTAAAACCTACGATAGAGCTGATTACTCTTCGTCACAAATTACATTGCTCCAATCGGCAATAGTCACACTGAATCTGATCAATAATAAATCTTAAACAATTTTAATTACCCTCCAATCTACTGTATAATTATATTAATTCAGTCCTACTTCTGAAACACAACAGATCTCCGAGAGACGTTTTTAACCGCATTGCGTAACATATGCAAACACGGCCGTTCACATAGCTACGTTAGTTAACACAATACAAAAACAAGAACCTTCCACTAACTACATTCGTGCGAGCTGCTTCCATACAAAAGTGTGTCAGACCAAAACTAAGTATACTACGTTAATCACACAAGCAATGTATTTACAAAAATATGTCCCATAAACCATAAGTTAATTTATCAAATAATAAAGAATATTATTTCGTACTCATCTCTCTTGTAGTCACCCGTCAAAGAACGTCTGCTGCCATTTCCCAACTGAATGGTTCTATCTCATCTCAGCCATCTGGACGGAGTGTTGAGAATTCCAAACTTCCTCTGTAGTCGTCGGTGTCATCTCTGGCGCTGCTTCAAAAATTAGATATTTATACACTTGATATCTGACTACTAAATTCGCTGTTCAGGTACTACTTTCCCTGTCACAGTTCGTTGGCGAATTATCGACGATACTGCCCCTACAATATAGTACTGTGACTATCTATCACTGAATTTAACACTTTACAATAATTTCTGTGTTCTCATGACACGCAAAGTAATAGCTGACTAGTGTCCACGACACACAAAATAATAGTCTTGTGCCTTCGACACACAAAATAATAGTCTACGTCCTCAGACGAACAGAATAGAAGTCCACGTCCGTAGACGCACAGAATAGAAGTCTATGTCCGTAGACGCACAGAGTAGAAGTCTATGTCTTGGCTCTTCATGCCACTTATAAAAGAACTGGCCCTAGGTCTCGATGGGGGGGGGGGGAATTTATGTAAAAATTTCTCGAAATAATTGTGGCACAGGAATGAAATAAATATCACTGAACTCGTAACATTGCACAGGTCAAGAATATGCTCATTAATCCTAGAATCGATCGTAGAGATTTTGTCTAGGCGATTTCCCGCGCGAATGCTAGCCGAGCGTGCCCACGCTAGACCTGCCGCGTTAACTAGGCATTCTTCTCTCATTGGTTCTCACATTTTCTGTAATTTGGCGGTTCATAGCAGATCTTGGTGTCGTAGGAGTGTCCAGCCTGCTCATCAGCCACTCGCATTACTGCATCATATTTTTTCTAGGCGCGAATATCACAATGAACATACCAGCAGCATGTCTCACTGCGCGTCGCGTCTATTTGAGGCGGCTCACACCTGTCCTTCTGACACATCGCTATGCTATTTCCTTTCACAGCTAAAGTATTTAGCCTATTGTCAATCTGCTCCAGGTATGTCCCCGCTGTCTCCAACCAATGCTTGAAATTTCCTCATCTCCGTCTGGCTACTTTCATGATGCTGGTGGAAATATTTATTAATTGGAGAAATAAAACATAGAATCATTTATCCAACATAGGATAAAAGGGTTCACAACTCTCCCACTCACAAAATTTCGAACTTAGGAATAAAGTCGACAATTTTAAAAGACTTCCGTATGCCAATTGTTTTATTTCGGAATCACCCCTTTTCTATTACTGGTCTAGTCGCTCCTGTCTTGAATGGCATTTACTCGTTTTCATTTCCTGCTTGTATCTCCCCTCTCAGTCTGCTTGCATGACGCTCTGGTGCCTGAGGCAACACTCTGCTCGTCTCGTTAATGTTTGTCAACAACAACACTACTTCTTCGTTTACGTGCCGTACTCAACTGCTCCTCGTGCACTTTGTTGATAATAGGACGTCCATATATTCAAACTGCATCATTAATTTTGGCGCTCCCATGGCTCACTTCGACGATACTTTTTTAGGTTGGCAGCGTTGTAGACTGACATTGTTCCTGTGCTCAATTCTTTCACTCTGTAAGCATTGTTTCCAAGGTTTCTTACGATAGAATAGGGTCCTATGAACTTTTCGCAGAATTTACTGAAGATTTTCTTCTCCGGGTCCGATGTAGCAGGTCGTTTCACCAAAACGAGCTGGTTGATTTCAAGATCCCTGTGAAACCTCTTATTTCTTACTCGCCGTAATCTGCGGTCTGCTTGTTTCCTCATGTAGGCTCTCGTCCTCTCAATTCGCAAGTCAGGTGCTATCATTGGATCTTGTGGACAGTTAATGATGCTTTTCCACGTTCTTACTGGATACTCGTTCTTGTGTAGGACCATAGGGATCTGTCCTGTTGACTCGTGCCTGGTAGAATTCATGCATGTCTCTACATCCTTAATCTTATCGACCCATTTGTGGTGTTCGTTCGGAATGAAGATCCTCAAATATGAAGTTACACACTTAATTGCTCTTTCACTTGGATTTGCTTGAGCATGTCGGATACTGCTTAAAACGTGTTTTATACCCATATCCTCCATACCTTTCTTGAATTCGGCGCTTGTGAAATAACTGCCATGATCTGATAATACACACATCAAAAAAAGTTTTGCATCACCTCGGTTCCCAGATCTCCGGCATATAGACGTTGACTGTGTATATTGTATCCAAGATACAGTCCCTTTGACTGTTCATAGATGTCACTAAAACTGCTCAAAGATGTAAACAACCATGCATGAGCAGGGCCTATTAGACGGAGGGGGTACGACAGCCGATCAGTTCCAGTCATTCCACCAGGACGAAGGTACGCTGCTCATGTTGTCTGTAGTTCTACCATGCCTAGAAGGTCAATACCGCAGTTCGATCGCGTCCGCATTGTTACTTTGTGTCAAGAAGGGCTCTCAACAAGGGAAGTTTCCAGGCGTCTCAGAGTGAACCAAAGCGATGTTGTTCGGACATGGAGGAGGTACAGAGATACAGGAACTGTCGATAACAGGCCTCGCTCAGGCCGCCCAAGGGCTACTACTGTAGTGGATGACCGCTACTTACGGATTGCCGCTCGGAGGAACCCTGACAGCAATGCCACCATGTTGAATAATGCGTTTCGTTCAGCCACAGGACGTCGTGTTTCAACTCAAACTGTGCGCAATAGGCTGCATGATGCGCAACTTCACTCCCGACGTCCATGGCGAGGTCCAGCTTTGCAACCCCGACACCATGCAGCGCGGTACAGATGGGCCCAACAACATGCTGAATGGACCCCACGGAATTGGCATCACGTTCTCTTCACCGATGAGTGTCGCATATGCCTTCAACCAGACAATCGTCGGAGACGTGTTTGGAGGCACCCTGGTCAGGCTGAACGTCTTAGACACACTGTCCAGCGAGTGCAGCAAGGTGGTGGTTCCCTGATGTTTTGGGGTGGCATTATGTGGGGCCGACGTACGCCACTGGTGGTCATGGAAGGCTCCGAAACGGCTTTACGATACCTGAATGACATCCTCCGACCCATAGTGCAACCATATCGGCAGAATATTGGAGAGGCATTTGTCTTCATGGACGACAATTCTCGACCTCATCGTGCACATCTTGTGAATGCGTTCCTTCAAGATAACGACATCGCTCGACTACAGTGGCCAGCATGTTCGCCAGACATGAACCCTATCGAACATGCCTGGGATATGTTGAAAAGGGCTGTTTATGGACGTCTTGACCCACCAACCACTCTGAGAGATTTACGCCGAATTGTCGTTGAGGAGTGGGACAATTTGGACCAACAGTGTCTTGATGAACTTGTGGATAGTATGCCACGACGAATACAGGCATGCATCAATGCAAGAGGACGTGCTACTGGGTATTAGAGGTAGTGGTGTGTACTGCAATCTGGACCACAAATGCTGAAAGTCTAGCTGTATGATGGTACAACATGCAATGTGTGGGTCTCATGAGCAATAAAACGAGCTGAAATGTTGTTTGTGTTGATCTCTATTCCCTTTGTATTTAAAGGTTCCGGAACTCTTGGAACCGAGGTGATGCAAAACTTTTTTGATGTGTGTATAAACTCTGGTTTTCCAAGGATTGGAATAACTCTATTTCGAATGCGACTGAGTACCTGCTTCGATGTCTTTTTCTGAATAGGGCTTAGTACTACAAATTTAGAAAATACATCAATGCACACTAGCAAATGACGGCAACCTCGCCTTCCCTTCGGGATTGGACCGAAACAGTCGAGTGCCAGTAGCTCACATGGTTTCTGAGGTAGCAATGGTCTAGGATACTGCCGCATTAAGTAATTATTGGGCTTTGTCCTCTGACACGGATCACAAGTTGTAATGACGTCACATACAGTTGTTCTCATACGTGGCCATGTAAATGTCTCTCCTATCGTCGCTTCGCACTTATCTACGCCCACATGATCGTAACTTTCGTGCGTATGCCATGTCAATCCTCGTTGTAACGATGCAGGTACTAATATGCGTAACTTGGTGTGGTCATTATCTACCCATTTGTGCAGCAAACTGTTGACATAAACATAGCTTCCTTCTTTGGCTTTCACTTCTCGAAATGCAGGTGTTCCTGTAGGTAGTTGCTTTCTGAAGTATTGAATTAAAAGCATCATCCATGGTTCCGCTTCCTGTTCTCGCTGTATCTCACGTAACTCCTCCAAGAATTCCCGGTCCTTCGGTGTTAACTCCAAGTGTTGTACCATCGCTGTTTCTTCATTATCAGGCTCTGGGTTCCTGCTGAGTGCATCCGGTATCACGTTCATCTTCCCTGGGCAATGCTCAATCTCAATGCTGAACTGCTGAATATATACAGACCAACGTGTCACACGTTCGCTTGCCATCGACGTCTTAAACAAGAATGTTAGTGCCTTGTGGTCGGTCCTGACAACAATAGGGTAGCCGTAAATTATTCGTTTCCATTGTTGTAACGCATGAAGTATGGCCAACAGTTCTAGCTCCGTTACCGTATAATTGCGCTCGTGCTTACGCAATTTTCGGCTGACAAATGCCAAATATGTTTTATGCTGCAAGTTAACTGGATCCTCTTGGTAAAGCATAGCACCTATACCAATTAGTGAAGCACCCGCTTGGATTATAAATTTGTGCTTGACATCTGGATATCCTAATTTAATGCAATTTTCCAATAGCTGCTTTGTTGCTTGGAATGCCTTCTCACACTCCGCATTCCATAACCATTTATTATTCTTCTTTAGCATTTCCTGCATGGGAGCTACAGTCTCCGTATAACCTGGACAGTTTTCCTTAAAGAATCCCGTTACGCCTAAGAAAGCCCGAATGTGCTTGACTCTCGTTGGTGTAGGGAAATTCTTTATCGCTTCGATCTTAGCGGGATTTGGCTTCACTCCCTCCTTGTCAATGATGTGACCCAAATATAAGATCTCGCTCTTGAAGAAATGCGATTTCTTCAGATTTACTTTGAAATTAGATGCATTCAGGTTGCCTAATACTTTATCTAAATTTTCCATGTGAGTTTCAATGTTGTCGGATGCCAGCAAAATGTCATCAATGTAGCGTACCGTCATCTCCTTAACTTCCTCGGTTAAATTCCGGTCCAGGGCTCGGATTAAAGCACAGCCCGCTGTTTTGACTCCAAAGGGCATTCGAACGAAGCAAAACGTCTGGTTATCGAATAAGAAGCCAGTTAGAAGCTGTGACTTCTCATCCAATTCAATATGGTGGAACGAACTCGTCAGATCGACAGATGAATAAATGCTCTTGTTTTTAAAGCCTTTTAGTACGTCTCTGATGATTGGCGCTCTGTCATACTCAGGAAAAATGAGTCTTGTGTTGAGATTTCTGGCATCTAAGCAAAGTCTAATAGATCCATTTGGTTTTGTGACTGCCAAAATCGCATTTAGATAAGGTGTCGGTGTCTTCCTTATCACTCCAGCTTGTAACATCTCATCTATAATGATCTTAACTTGACCACGATATTTTTCAGGAATTGGGTACAATCTGCTTTTGAAAGGTGACCAGTCCTCGACTTGCATAGAATATTTAAAATTTAATATTTTCCCAGGTACTGTATCAAATACTGTTTTGTGCTTCCTTAATATCTCTTCCAACTGTTTTCTGTGTTCACCCCCAAGTTGAATGTCATTTAGCCGCTCCTGTAGTAACTCTTCAAATTGTGCATCACTGTTATCTCCTTCTGTCAATAAAGACCATATCTCCTGGGATTCACTCTCCTCATCTAGTTCCACAACAGCTCCTTCTATGATGTTGTCTTCTGCCTTTCGTACCTCCTCTTCCGTCTCTTCTGATATTGCTTCCAATGCCCAAGAATTTACATCTCTTCCGGTAGTGATTTCATCCACATGCAATCCCACATTTTTCAGCTGATCATACTCTCTAAAACTGACAGTATTCTTGTGCAAATCTATCACTGCTTGATAGTCACAAATAAAATTTGCACCAAGAATTATATTGAAATTCATCTTTGCCAGGATAATGAATGTTTGCCCAAAAGTGTGTTCCAATATGCTCAGTTCTAAGTATGCCTGACGTTTACAAGTGACGGTGCGTTCAGGAATAACACCCCTCACTTTGAGCTGTGGTACCGGAATTACAGGAATATTCTGACTCCGTCCCAACTCTCGAACCAAGGCCTCCGATACCAGACTGATCTGTGACCCCGTATCCAATAAACATCTTATATTAATTCCACCAATCCTCGCGTAAATAATGGGTAATTGCCTAATTTCATCGTTCCGTGGTTTCACCGTCTCCTCCAGGCAGTCTTCTGGCAAAGCAATCCATTCTTGTATGTTCGCTACTATCCATCCATCTTCAACTTCCGACTGTTGTGTTTGTAGCCTGTCTCCTTTATCCAAATTTAACATTTTTTTAGCTCCATTGCGACTCCCATCATTCTTCTGTCGCTCATGTCCTTGATATCCCTGTTGTCTCAGTAGACTTCCAGCTTCCTCAGTATGTGTATCAGGATTCTTCATGTTCCCAATGGCCTTTTCCCATCTTCCTATCTCTCCACCTTGACTAGCGTGTAACTCCTCTAAGTAATTTTGCGATTGAGCGTGCCTATCATCCCACTCGTCTCGATAGTTACGTGGCTCTCCTTGATTTTGATCTCTTCTTTCTTTCCATCGTTGATTGGCATTGTAATCACCGTATCTTCCATAAGGCCTGTCATTCCTTCGATTTTCACGCCATTGCTGATATCCTCTCTGTTGGTATCTATTGTTGTAATGATTTTCGTTACGCTGATATGGTCTGTTTTCTCCTTCTTCCTGGTTTCGCCTAGGTGTGTTAGTGCCCTGCGTTTTGGTGTTTGCCTGTTTTGGTTTTATGACCTCTGTAGTATTGACTAACTCCAGCTGTCTTCCTCCTCTATAATAACTATGAGATGTAGTCTCATCTATTTGCCGTAGTATCTGCTCTGCATGTAGGGCCGTACTAACGTTCGCTGCGACTAGTACTTGTTGTACGTTTACTGGCATTTGTCTCGCTATAGTCATCACCAGATCTGCTTCATTTAATGGGTAATCAAGGTCACGAAATCTTAACATTTGCATGTTAAAGAAATCTGAGTATTTTGTTTGCTGGGTGGTTTGATACTTCCTAGAGTAAAGCTCCATCCTTAGACTCTTTTGTGTTGCGGGCGACCAATATTTGCGCAGAAACGCTAAGTTGAAATCTGACATGTTTCCAAATGTATATCTGAAGCTTAAAAACCATGTGAGGACATTTCCTGATAAAAATCTCTCCATCATCCTTAATCTTCGTGCTTCAGGTACCCCAGTGTCATTGAAATGGTCTTCCATCTCTTTGATAAAGGCTTTAGGTGTCACCCCTGAATTTTCCGTGTATTTCTGCGGTTTGTAGTCATTTGAGCGAATTACTTGAATAAGTTGTGTGGCCTGATGACCGTCTTGTGGTGTCGAGCTCCTATCGACATTCTTACGAAATCCTTCCGTGTTTGTTGTTAATGGGCTGTCTGCCTGAGTCTGACTTCCTGCTGTGCTGGACTCTGGACTATTTGAGTTATCCGGCTTGTCTTTCAATATTCCCGTTCTAAATATAGATGATTGTTCTAATGAGCAGAGTTCGGCTTTAATGATCCTGTCCGTCTGCTCTTTAAGTTTATTTTTCACCTCTTGCTCCAAAGCTTGAATACGCGTGTGATTTTCGCCTACTGTTTTAAGAATGGTGGATCTTTCCTCTTTAGAATCAATATTCATTTTCTTCCAATCTTTCCTTATTTGTTCTTTAATCGTGCTTACTTGCCCTTCGATCTGGCTTTTTGTGTCATCCTGATTACTTTCTATCTGGCTCAGCCTTTCGTCTAATGTACTCTTAAATTGCTCTTGCTCCGTTTTTAGGCTTTCCCATTGTTCCGCTGATTTTATCTCGAGACGGTCCATATCTTTAATTATGCCGGATATGTTTTCATCTACTGCTGATAATTGTTGTTGAATGACCCTGCCGCTTTTCTCCATCTCCTTAAATCGTCCTTCCAATTTATCCTGAGCTATTTTGACCTCGCTTGTATTCATTGTGCATGCTATTTCAATTTGCTCTAATTTAGCCAACACCGTTTCATCCAGAATGCTAAGTTTTTGATCAAAAATATCTTCAATTTTTTTAATCTGCTCTAATTGTTTCTCATTATTCTTGCTAACATCTAGGGCCAGTAATATCATCTGTTGATTAGTGTGATCTTTCATTTCTGCGGTTAACGAAGCTAATTGGTTCGTGTTTTTAATATTTTGCGCCTCTAACTGCGAATTGATAGTGTCATTAATTTCACTCTTTAATAACCTAGCTTGTTCCGCCTGATATTTATTTTCTTCAATTCTACTGTTATTTAATTGTGTCCGCAATTGTTCACTTTGTTCTAACAGTTTAGTATTTAGCGATTCACTTTGTTCTGACAGTTTAGTTTTTAGCGATTCACTCTGCTCAGATAATTTGTTTATAGACTCACTTTGTTCTAGCCTACTATTGTTTAATTGTGTTCGCAATGATTCACTTTGTTCTAACAGTTTAGTATTTAGCGATTCACTTTGTTCTGATAGTTTCGTTTTTAGCGATTCACTCTGCTCAGATAATTTGTTTATAGACTCACTTTGTTCTGACAGTTTAGTATCCAACAATTCCTGTGTTCTCCTCGCCACACTCTCAATGATCTCCTGGATCTGCTCCACCGTTGCCATAATACACACTTTATATGAGACATTAGGGAAATGGCATAAAGCAATGCCCTTTGACACACACATAAAATCCAATGCACATTTACTTTCTTTATCCAACTCAGTTCATTTATTTTTTACATTTAATCCCACTAGTCAATTGCATCTCTGAGTGGTTCTAGTTTTACTCAATTTAATTTTAAACCCAAGCACATATTTAGTCATTAAATTGTCATCCTGATCTGATATTAACACTGACTAATTAACAAAGTATTAATTGTCATTTTAGGCTACAGCCTCCTAATATTTCCATGAGTTTGACTTTCTAAGCAAATCTAGTTTTAATTTTATCATTGGGCGCCCGGTATCACATATTAATTTTACTTTAATTTAAAAGACAAAAACGTGAACCGTATTTTACTTTGCAAACTCCTGATTTTAATTTATTTTTCACACATTTGGCGGTATCCACTTTGCCTCAATTACTTTTAATAAAATATCACTTCCCGGTGATTAAATACTGTCATATCTGCCTGCACTTGCGGCATGCCAGTTTTACTCAAATACGCCACTATTGACATGTGTAATCTCCGCCGTTACACCACAGTAAATGGCCCCACGCTTGGCCGCGCCAGTTTTATCCCTATGAACCCTTCAGAATAGCAGTGTTTTATGCAAGAATCTTGATCAAGGGGTCGCGCTCAGTTCATAGTGTGGTGTTTACGTCCGCCAAACAACGTGCTTTACTGAGGCAAGGGTCATAGGATAAAAACTGTAATTAAGAAAGTAAGGAGACAAGACGTAAGATAATAACATGATTTAATAACTAATTGTGCATAAAAGAAAATAAACAAACAATAATAAAAAAAACCAGATCCTCCCTGAATCATTCCCTGACATTAATATCTAACACTTTGAGGAGTCAAACGGATCTCCCCTTTTATAATAAAATTGTGGATCCTAGTTCCACTACCTTGCATTTGAGTTTTATGTGCGCGTGATGACTAACTACGAGAAAATGAGTACTTGGATGACCGTTCGTTTACAACGGGTTAACAGCCACGGTGCTCACGAACAATCATCACGTAAATCAACGTTTATGGATATGGGCATGACATTAATAAAAACCCTTAAAAACTCTAATGCTGACACACACACTACAAATCTATTATTTACAGGAATCTCTCTGAGATCCTCATTAGCGCGAAGACGCACTTAACAACATGAGCTACCAACTGGCCAATTGCTCAATGCACACAAGGAAAGACAGCATTGCACGTGACTCACGGGTCACTGAAATGAAAATAAACCTGGAATAAACCAACAACAACAAAAGCCTGACCGGCTAAGATTACTTTATATGAACGAAACTGCATGTTAAGGTAACGCTTCGGAGATTATCGTGATTCGTAGGCAACTCCCATTTATTTCAGCAATTTTTACCATTGATCAGTTCTTATCTGTAATTCAAGTAATTAGAGAGCCAGCGAGCACTCCTCACTAATGACCATGCTTTGCACGTTCAGACAGCCTTGTGAAACATCTCCCCCCTTTCCTCAAATACTTGTCGTGTCCCAGTCCAGTGTATATAAATAGCCGACCAGCTGTCCGGTACCTCACGGGATCAACAGCAACAAAAATCTCATCCAACTCAACATATGGTCAGACATAATCACATATCCACAATTGCCCTCGCAAGGATACAATATGGACCGGGTACCAAGCTGACAGAAATCAGTCTCAGCTGAAATTCCCGCTTGTAATACCACAAAAAATACACACATACACACATCTGGGACTGACATGACGCCTTTCACACAGGTCTGCTGAATAGGTGCTCACAAACATTAAACACAATATTTAAAACCTACGATAGAGCTGATTACTCTTCGTCACAAATTACATTGCTCCAATCGGCAATAGTCACACTGAATCTGATCAATAATAAATCTTAAACAATTTTAATTACCCTCCAATCTACTGTATAATTATATTAATTCAGTCCTACTTCTGAAACACAACAGATCTCCGAGAGACGTTTTTAACCGCATTGCGTAACATATGCAAACACGGCCGTTCACATAGCTACGTTAGTTAACACAATACAAAAACAAGAACCTTCCACTAACTACATTCGTGCGAGCTGCTTCCATACAAAAGTGTGTCAGACCAAAACTAAGTATACTACGTTAATCACACAAGCAATGTATTTACAAAAATATGTCCCATAAACCATAAGTTAATTTATCAAATAATAAAGAATATTATTTCGTACTCATCTCTCTTGTAGTCACCCGTCAAAGAACGTCTGCTGCCATTTCCCAACTGAATGGTTCTATCTCATCTCAGCCATCTGGACGGAGTGTTGAGAATTCCAAACTTCCTCTGTAGTCGTCGGTGTCATCTCTGGCGCTGCTTCAAAAATTAGATATTTATACACTTGATATCTGACTACTAAATTCGCTGTTCAGGTACTACTTTCCCTGTCACAGTTCGTTGGCGAATTATCGACGATACTGCCCCTACAATATAGTACTGTGACTATCTATCACTGAATTTAACACTTTACAATAATTTCTGTGTTCTCATGACACGCAAAGTAATAGCTGACTAGTGTCCACGACACACAAAATAATAGTCTTGTGCCTTCGACACACAAAATAATAGTCTACGTCCTCAGACGAACAGAATAGAAGTCCACGTCCGTAGACGCACAGAATAGAAGTCTATGTCCGTAGACGCACAGAGTAGAAGTCTATGTCTTGGCTCTTCATGCCACTTATAAAAGAACTGGCCCTAGGTCTCGATGGGGGGGGGGGGGGGGGAATTTATGTAAAAATTTCTCGAAATAATTGTGGCACAGGAATGAAATAAATATCACTGAACTCGTAACATTGCACAGGTCAAGAATATGCTCATTAATCCTAGAATCGATCGTAGAGATTTTGTCTAGGCGATTTCCCGCGCGAATGCTAGCCGAGCGTGCCCACGCTAGACCTGCCGCGTTAACTAGGCATTCTTCTCTCATTGGTTCTCACATTTTCTGTAATTTGGCAGTTCATAGCAGATCTTGGTGTCGTAGGAGTGTCCAGCCTGCTCATCAGCCACTCGCATTACTGCATCATATTTTTTCTAGGCGCGAATATCACAATGAACATACCAGCAGCATGTCTCACTGCGCGTCGCGTCTATTTGTGGCGGCTCACACCTGTCCTTCTGACACATCGCTATGCTATTTCCTTTCACAGCTAAAGTATTTAGCCTATTGTCAATCTGCTCCAGGTATGTCCCCGCTGTCTCCAACCAATGCTTGAAATTTCCTCATCTCCGTCTGGCTACTTTCATGATGCTGGTGGAAATATTTATTAATTGGAGAAATAAAACATAGAATCATTTATCCAACATAGGATAAAAGGGTTCAGTAGTTCCTACTTTTGCCACCAAACGCCACCGTCAACGACCACTAGGCCTAGTTCAGAACTTAGCTACTAGACGCTACCGCAGTCGGCTCTTGGCAACGAACGTAGAAACCTAAGAGCGTTGTTTGCATTCTTAACCTATACAATTTAGGGGTTGTATGGAACTGCGCCCAAGCTCAACTAATGACCCTGGTCATTAGCATCAGCCTTCAAAAATTGGCTGTGGAACTGCGCCCATTGGGAGCGGTCAGGTAGCTTCCCTCCCTCCACCCCTCTACCGAATTATGTTGTGTCGAGTGGCGTGAATTTGAAGTGACTCATTTCAAATCGGTTGTGTCTTGATTTCGAACAAGTCAAAAACCGTTCACATAGCAAACAACTGTCCAGATTGCGGACAAGAGATTAGTGTTGGCCTGGGATATATAAAACAGGTACAGTTTTCAAAACACACTACTATTTTTAGCCTATTTTCAATTTTGAAAAAAAAATAGGCTTATGAGAGCACCTTTTGTCCGTGTGTCAGTGTGTGCGTGTGTGTGTGTGAGGTGTGTGTCCCCCTTATAACTTCTGAACAGCCGGAGGAATTTCAATGAAACTCGGTAAGTTCATAGCACTATTCCGGGCGACCCCGACCGTGCCCTTCAAATTTTGTTACGTATCACCAATCCAACATGGCGGCTGTACGAATTATTTCACCAGCATTCAATATCTCCGAAACTATTCCCGATATCACCCTGAATTTTTTTACGAAGATAAAGGGAACTACTAGAAGTTCACCTATGTGACTTTTGAAAAACCGATAACTACGAAACCAACATGGCGGCCATGCGAATTTGCGACATTTAAATGGACGTTTCTCGCGATTTAACCAACCAAACGAAATAAAACTTGGTACAGTATATGTTTATACACATTGAAATCCACCTACATCTAACCCCGTTCAATTGTTTACATATCGACAAGATGGCGGATGTGCGAAATATTTCACCGGCATTCTATATCTCGGAAACTATCAGCGGTATCACCCTGAAATTTTGTACGAAGATAAGGGCACTACTGGAAGTTCATCTGTAAGACTTTCAAAAACCGGTTAACTACAAAACGAACATGGCCGCCAATCGAATTTGAAAATTTTAAATAGATCTTTCTCGCGATGTAATGTTCCAAACGCAATGAAATCTGGTACAGGAAATGTTTATACACATTGTAATGCACTGGTATCTAATTTAGTTCAATTGTTTACATAACCTCAAGATGGCGGCTGTGCGAATTTAAAAATTAAGTTTTTATTTCTTGTGTCGTAATCATGCGATCGAAGTGAAAGTTTGAATAATGAACCTACGCAATAATTTTCCTTTAATGGTACATGACTCTATGACCTATACATTTAACAATCCAACATGGCGGACATCCGAAATATTTAGACGGCTCTGAATATCTACGAATCTATGATAGCAATAAAACTGATTTTTTTATGTTCATAGGGGCTATGAACTTAAGTTCACCTGTAGGATTTTAAATAACCTGGTGATCATAAATCCAACATGGCGGCGACGCGAAGAATAATTATTCTCATGGACGTTTCTCGCAATTTAACCATCCGAGTGCGGTGAAACTTGAAACAATAATTCCTTATAGGAATGTTAATCCACTCGCATCTAATTTATTTCAATTGTTTCCATAACCAAAAGATGGCAGCTGTGCGAAATTTTAAAATCTCGTTTTTACTTCTTGTGTCCTAATCATGCGATTGTAGTTTGAATGCTACACGTACACATTAATCTTCATGTAACAGTGCATAACTCTAGGACCTACATATATAAAATCCAACATAACGACCATCCGAAATATTTAGTCGGTTCTCAATATCTACGAATGCATTACAGCAATCAAACTGATATTTTGTATGTTGATAGTGGCAGTTAACATAATTAGGATATATGAAAATAGGCTGTATAGTTCTTCACGGAACTACTTGTTATTTTTTGTTCTAGCAATATTAGCAACTGGTACATTGGTATGTTGTCGACAACCTAACCATATTTTAAAACTACAGTAGTTTTGTTATTGTAAATGTTTAATAATCTAGTTTGAGGTAATCTTACCATTTAGAAGATTATTATATATTTTTATTGTATAACAAAACTAGAGGGGTAGTTATTTATGGTGCATTAGAGAGAGTTGTATTATTATTAGTAGTATAGCATCCGTGGCTTAGGCAGCAGCGCGCCGGCCCCTCACCGCTGGGTTCCGTGCTTCAAATCCTTGTCACTCCATGTGAGATTTGTGCTGGGCAATGTGGAGGCGGGACAGGTTTTTCTCCAGGTACTCCGGTTTTCCCTGTCATCTTTCATTCCAGGAACACTCTCCATTATCATTTCATTTCATCTGTCATTCATTAATCATTGTCCCAGAGGAGTGCGACAGGCTTCGGAAGTCGGCACAATGCCTATCCTCGCCGCTAGATGGAGGCTTCATTCATTCCTACCCTGACCCGGTCCAATGACTGGAAAAAGGCTGTGGATTTTCATTATTATTATTATTATTATTATCATTATTCTTCGCCTCTGTGGTGTAGTGGTTAATGTGATTAGCTGCCACCCCCGGAGGCCCGCAGTACAGCTGCTTATCGGGACGGAGGACTACCTCTTATTCTCAGCAGTGCAGAAGCTAGTGGTGGGAGACAGTCCGTCACTTCCCCTTAAACCGACCTTGGGCTAACAGCCGACTAGACTATGGGCGCAGTTCCATATCTCCCCAATATAGCTTCACACAGGTGTAAATAGTGGAAGGTTATTTAACATGCCATAAATCTATGACATGGGACCTCCGAAGGAAGGCATACTGAGGGATTTTTAACACTCTTAAAAAATCCGATGGCTTCGGCCGGATTTGAACCCGCTATCATGGGCATAGAAACTCAGCATGCTACCAACTACGCCACCGAAGCCACCTCCAGTGTGTAGCCCTGTTTTGTAATGATGTCCGCTCCTGACCGTAGCACATGCCCAAACCATCGCAGACGACCCTCATGCATTTTGTTGTTGATTGCCGCGATACCAAATCGTTCCCTTATTATTTCATTGGGGATGTGATCCAACCTAGTAATGCCTGCTGTCCATCTAAGAATCTTGGTCTCCATGGCACTTAGCCGACGTTCTGCTTCCTTCGTGGTCGGCCAACATTCGGTACTATGAAGCGCCACGGGGCGAATGACAGTACGGTAAATCTTCGATTTTAGGATTACTGTCGTACCCATGCGAAAAATATCACTTGTTCATAAACCACACTTTCCCCAATAGGTTTACAATGAGAGACTTAAGAAGAAAGGTGGGTATGTTTTTATTTCATCCAAATGATTATAGAACACTATTTATATTTCAGGATAAAGTAAAGACCTCAGATTGTTAAAATTACATGAAACAGGCATCACAGCGGCCCGTGGACAGCAATTATGGAGCGTATTTTACTACAGCAACAGTAAATGCAAATCGCACACTTCGTACATTTCTTTTAATGTGATTTATTGAAGAAATTATAGATATTTATGAAATTATAGTGCAATTCGTCACTGCTAATGTCTATTCTCGTTCATTTGAATGCTCATTTGTCACGATCGGTCGCTTTTGGGCGCTGCAGGAGGGATCTATACTACTGAAATAATATACAGTATATGATTATTATTACTGCATTGTTAAATTACACACACAAATACTCGGGGCTAAATGGTCACGATGTCAACAACAACAACAACAACAACGTGGTATTCTTTATAGAAGTTCGACTTAAAATAGTTTAACCAAAAGGATACTGAGAGTTAACCTAGTAGTCCCCTAATCCCTTGTCGAACTCTACTGAAGAGAATGTCTTTCTAACTTCTTTGAAGTACCTCAGAGCTGAACCTCAGCAAAGACTTGAAAAGAATTGAGGCGGAACCACTTTAATTCAGCGGTTCACATCAACTGGTCCTGATTTTATTGCGCAATCAGTGAAGGAGGTCGTATTTCTTGTCTAGACCAAGGAGATTCCCGTAACAATCAGATATAAGGTGCAGTAAAAGGGGAGCATTAATAGAAATGAAACCGTGGCTGTGGTAGATTGTATCCAGTCTCATGATTGCGATTGAAAACTACATTACGAATCTCTCAGTGTTGAAGATTAGAATGTGGATGTTCTATTGTAAAACAAAAACAATATGTTCAGCAAAGAACATATAGCCTACTTTCTCCTAAATGTATGGGTATCTTTATGACTCTTTGTCCTCATCCCTAAAACAATCACCCCAACCACAATGTATTGTTTGTTTTCTTTTATATTGATAATAAGCCAGTAAGTGTCAAGATCAATATTATATACTTTATGATGATTGAATAACAAAACTACTAACTTATTGTAATGCATTCACGTCCGTTAACTCTTAAATACCGCCGTTAATAGTTTATCTGCTATAGGTCTTTCCATGAATCCTTCAAAATGCAGAATGATCAATATTAAAGAAGGGAACCTTTGTCAGAGAAGTGCTGTGACACTAGGAAATACTGCTTTGACATGTGTAAAATCTGGGGAAACCATAAAATATCTGGGAATAACTTTTGAAGATGAAATTGTGTTTGACAAGAGCAAGTTGATAAATAGTTTAGAAAAAGACTTGAATTCTCTCACAGTTTCTTGTTTACTAAAACCAGACCAAAAGTTAAACATAATTAATCAATACATTTGGCCAAGTCTGATTTATACAATACAGAGTACACCGTTAAATAAAATTCCATCAAGTTTTCTGGTCGATGTTGATAAACTTTTGCGATCAACTATCAAAGAAATCATTGGGTTACCACATGACTGTCCCAATGATATGTTGTATGCATCCAGGAAAGTTCGGGGGCTGGGTTTAGTTAAGGTTGAATGGGAAGCTTATATACAGCATTTTAATATAGTTCAAAAGTTACTCAGAGTGGAAGATGTTCATTTAGATATTTGTCGAAATCTTGACGGGGAAAAGAAAGAAATTCTTCAATATTTTAATTTTCCGACTAGTGATTGCACAGAATCAAAATCGGGACGTTGGGTACGAAACGAGCTTCGGAAACGGTCATTTGAAGCTTGGTGTAAACTTCCTCATAAAGGTAAAGGAGTGGAAGTTTATGAACAACATCCTAAGAACAACTCGTGGATAAATAACAGAAAAGTCTTATCGTGCTCTGAATGGACGAATGCCATCAAAATGTCTTGCAACATCTCAGCGGTGAGAGCTGTGCCGGGGAGAAGTCAGCACACAACCCTATGCCGACAACCAGGATGTGACCAACCAGAGACGCTAGGACATGTCCTGGGTCAATGTTCTAAAGGAGAACTGTTACGAAATTCCCGCCATCACCGAGTTCGATCATCAATTGCCACTTCCCTGAGAAAATTAAAATGGGAAGTTTATGAGGAAGTGCACTGCATTTCGGAAAATGGTAATCACCGTAGAGCAGATATCGTTGCCATTGACAGGAAGAATGGAAGGGGTTTGGTCCTGGACCCCACGGTACGAATGGAAGTGGACATTCCCCAAGCCGTACGAGTTAACGAGGAGAAAGAGGCTATTTACCGACCATGCATACCTCACTTGAGTGAGAGATATAACTTACCTAAAAATGCATGGAAAGTGAATGGCCTTCTATTCGGAGCTCGTGGAACATCTTATAAGTTCGTCGTGGATATCCTCAAGAAGCTTGGCATCATCGAGGATGATCTTGAGAAGATCTGCTTGGGCGTATTGAGAGCTTCACTCAACATGCTACATAACCATTTATATGGTATATCGTAATGACTTATGTACTGTAGAGCCAACAATGTACCTACACTGTATTCTGGATCTTTATGGTCTCCCGGAATGCCGGGCGGATGTCCTTCAGGAAATATATATATATTAAGCCAGCCTGCAAAATTAAGAATCTTCCGCCCCAATCATCTTCCGCCCCAATCACAGTAGGTGGTGCTGCGACCTATCAGTGAATTAATCTTTATCTTGTACGCCTATGCACTGCCATCGTAATGTACTACGATGGCAGTGTTCTATGGGTGTTGAATGAGTAGGCAGTTTAAAGTAGCCAAGAGGGAGGCGATCCAGCTGGCAGTGTTTAAAGGTATTCGGAGCGCGATCGTGGCTAATAGTTGAACAACCAGTATTACAAAATTGCCATACTTCAGGAGGCCAGCTCAGGCATTTACACAGCGTTATGTTTGGAACAATATTACCCACATAACCCACAAGAGGACAGCACCGTACAGAGGCATTAAGAAGGCTGTGGTTAATGACAACGTGTATCTAGTTCTTCTATTCTCCTTTTTCTAATGTCTTCTGTTTATGTGCGATGCTGGGACTGTGATTTTATTAATATACGAGTGTATACTTTATCCTCTCCTTTGAGCTAAATGACATTTTATTCAGTATCTGTGGGAAAAGCTCGTGCACATCATTTGTAAAAGAATTCAAGAAAAAAAATCCTAACTGTAGCAGTACTCGAGCCCCAGTCAACTGCGTGTCAGACTAACATGCTAGCCCAGAGCTAACCGTATCCATGACGTCAGGTGTTCTTAACTGACATATTAGATACAAACTGTTGGCAAATAATGACTTTAAATAAACGATTTCTTCACTGCAGTACATCTTCATTAAAGATCAATTCATACAAAGTTTATATTATTGTATCAGTACGGTATATCACATACAACATACTAAAACTACTGAAATATAAGACAGGCACATGAGGACAGCTGCCATCTTGTCGTGTGACACAAACGGCTCAGCTCTTTTAAGCCACTCATACTGTATAATATTATAATATTAAATTATAATAAATAACGGATCACGACCTTCAGGATAGCTTAAACCCCCCTAGGCTCGATAATCGGAATTGGTGGGTCTTAAGCTATTTATTAAAATGGTTGCATAATTCACACGGCCGCCATCCTGAAATGGCATGGCCGATGACCTTGCATTTTGGGTGAAAGACGCGTCCTATATAAAGGTATGTTGTCACCAAATTTGGTAGAGATCGGATGATTAGTTTAGCCGTAATTTGATTTTACGTTTTGAACATTTGAGTGGCCGCCATTCTGTTTTGGTAAAGATGGCGGCGATATAAAGTATGACACTGAGGTGTCCTTTACTAGTGCTACCTCTGTACCAAATTTCGTTCAATTCGGTTTCACCGTGTTCGAATTGATAGGGGGGGACAGACATTCAGAGTACACACATTCAGAGTACACACACTCACACACACACAGACACACACACACACAGACTCACACACACACATACACACACACACACAGACTCACACACACACATACACACACACAGACAGACACACTTTTTTCGCCCTGTGTTGATCTCATAAGTCTACTTTCATTTTTTGCAAAAATCGAAAGTAGGCTAATATTGGAATGCAGCCGAAAAATCAGAAACTTCTATGGACATCAAATTGGCAGGTGAAAAGCTGAAGGAGTAAGAGACTGTTACTTAGGAAGCAAAATAACCAGTGTTGGATGAAGCAAAGGGGATATAAAAAGTAGGTTGGCTCAGGAAAGGAAAGCATTTCTACAAAAAAGGAATTTGTTGACATCGAATATAGATTTACGTATTAGGAAGTCATTTTGAAAGCCTTTGTCTGGAGCGTGGCGCTCTATGGAAGTGATACTTGGACTATTGATGCAGCAGAAAATAGGAGAATTGAAGCGTTTGAAATGTGGTGTTACAGGAGAATGATGAAGATCAGATGGGTTGATAGGGTTACAATCGAAGAGATATTAAGACGAGTGGGAGAGGAGAGATGTTTCTGGCGACTGCTAATGAAGTGAAGAGATAGTTTAGTAGGACACATACTAAGACACCCAGGAATAGCAAGTTTAGTTATGGGAGGAAGGGTCGAGGAGAAGAACTGTAGAGATAGACCAAGATTAGTATATGTTAAACAGATTGCCTTGGATGTGGGGTGTGGTAGCTATGTAGAGATGAAACGATTAGCTCAGGACAAGGAGGCACGGAGAGCTGTATCAAACCAGTCAAAAGACTGAAGTCTCAAACAACAACAACAACAGCAACATATTGTAACTACTTCCTCATTCTCACAGGCTGTCACGCGGCGTTGCCGTGCTAGTTAAATCACGCACCCACGACTGCGAGGGCAGCTGCAGTACGTCAGGAGATTGGAGAATCGTATCTCGGTACTGACACTGGCAATTTTGAGTGTGCTCTTCCCCGGGTTTTTCCTCACTCCCTCCTCAGAATTGCCTTATTTCAAGTCCCTGGGCTCCTACCTCATCTCTGTCCCTCATAGAGTGCAGTCATCACTAAGGCTCGGATGTGGATGCCGTAGAAAAGTTTAAAAAATGCACTTAAAATTTTCAAAAATGACTGTAATAAATGACCTAAAAAATTCAAAAAATGCACTACAAATGGAGAAAATTATCTTATAATAATATTCTAAAGCTCAAGCTAAAGCTCAAACTGAAAAGTCAAACAAAATAGATTTCTAGCACTTAACAAAAGGTTTCTGTTCACTTTTGTCTGATGTTGTCAAATGTAAATGATCTGCGATTATCAGCCAACAAGTTAATGAAAATCCACAGCCTGCTTCCAGTCTCCGACCGGGTCAGGAATGGAATGAATGAAGCCCCCATCTAGCGGCGAGAATATGAACTGTGCCGGCTGCCGAGGCCTGACGCACCCCCTGGGACAATGATTAAATGAATGACAGATGAAATGAAATGATAGTGGAGAGTGTTGCTGGAATGAAATGTTGACAGGGAAAACTGGAGTACCCGTCCAGCACAGATCTCACATGGAGTGACCGGGATTTGAAACACAGACCCAGCGGTGAGAGGCCGGCGTGCTGCCGCCTAAGCCACGGAGGCTTTTAGCCAACAAGTTAATATATCTCGAAAAGTTGCGCTCAACATCAACTGATGTGATTGGAGCGTACTTGAAGTGAGGAAAGTCGTTTGCTGCTAAATCCTCCTCAATCCCATCCGTGCAGTCGTTTTCACCAGAAAGAATGTCTCAAATTGTGCATAATCTTTTATACCCGGTGTTTTTGTCCAGCACTTTTTTCAGTTTTGATGTAATACCCGCAGCAATTTCGCTACGTGTGTTGCTAAGACTAGTTTCCACCGGGTTGATTAAGGGAGTGGAATCAATATTTTAAATTATCTTGTATCAGCTACTAGCTTCTTCTTAACTCTGAGAGATGTAACTCCCTCATATAAAGCTGTGACAAGACTAAATTGGAATACAATGATCTTATAAGGCCGATTTCTCTGAAATAAGACCAAACAAATCTACCAAACTTACAAAAATGCTCTTAAAATGGAAAAATAGCAAAATATGCCAAAAGATGCAAAATAAAAATGACATATTTGAAGAGAGGGTGGCCAGTCCTGAGTTTCTATATACAGTACTTCAGCATTTTTTTAGACAGGTCAGTAAAAATGTAATGTCATCAACATCCGGGCCCTAGATCACAAAATACAGTTGATACCATGTGTTTTCAGTCGGTGAACACAGTGTTATCCCAAGTACTGGGACATGCAAAAAAGTCATGCCATAAGTCAGTTGTCAAAAATATGTTTGGAGCAATAATACTAAACAAATGAAAAAACAAATATAGCCTATCATGAACACAGAAATACAGTAACTTACATAATAGAGTTCAATGAACAAACAAAAAATGGTCAAAGTGGCCTCCATGCTGTTTTAAGCAAACGGCGCATCTTTTCAACACTGATTTAAAAATTTTGTCACAAATCTTTTAGGACTGTTGGTTTTCTAATTCTGATTGGATTCGTATTTTCAAATGCTCAACATCACAGATCTAAGACATACTACACCTCATTGTTTAGTATATCCTAAGCAGAAAAATCCATGGGTGTGATATCTGGGGTTCGTGGAGGCCATTCAATAGTATCCCGTCTGCTAATCCATTCATCGAAGTTTTCACTTAGAAAGTCTCCCACGATAACTCCATCCATCGTGTTGCTATACGAACTTTTCCTTAACCTGCTGCAGGTGTTCATAAAGTGGACTGTTTTCCAGTTCTAACAACACTTCTTGAAGCATATCTAGGCAATTTACATAATTTATATAATACTGTTAATGATTGGTAATGACAACTGACTTATGGCCCAACCTGTATGTACACAGTATATTTGTTTTGGACTACATGGCGAGAACGTGGCGCCTCGTTGTCTGGCTGAGGCTCAATGATAGCTGCCTTCCCAAAAACTTTGCGCCATAACTTCCGACTCGCCCTACTGAGTGTGCAACGGGACGATATATTCTGGCAAGTAGTAGGCTTGGTTGCAATGAAAGAAAATGTAACACGCCCATTCCCTCCTTCTCCACCTCGCTCTGCCTTCGCAAATAAGTAAATCTGTAGTCCAAAATAAGTATGCGTTTGGCGACTGCTAAAGTGAAGAGATATGTTAGTAGGACAAATACTAAGACACCCAAGAATTGCAAACTAAGTTATGGAAGGAAGATTTGAGGGCAAGAACTGTATGGGTAGACCAAGGTTAGAATATGTTAAACAGATTGCCTCGGATGTATGGTGTGGAAGCTACTGTATGTTGAGATGAAACCAATTAGCTCAGCACAGGGAGGTATGGAGAGCTGTATCAAACCAGTCGAAAGACTGCAGATTCAAGTAGCAATAACAACAACAGGTTCTAACGGGCACCATGGTTTTTTTTGGGCCGATAACCTCAATGTTAGGCCCCTTAAAACAACAATTATCATCATCATCATCATCATGGTTTGACATAACGAATCAAAAAATAATAATGGGAGATAGTTGGATATCTGCATTTATGTAAAATATGTGACATCGCCCATATGTAATGCCCTGCTCGGATGCGTATATCCCCGGGTTTATCCACGGATATCAGCAAAATTTCTCTCCATGCGGATATAGTTTTCATGGTTGTGCGGATAGTGGATAAGCTGCAGATAATAATTAGAGTAAATTTGCGGATAGTTTTTAGAATACAAATTTGAACTGGATATTTTAACAAGAAGTTCCGTGAAGAACTATACAGCCTACTTTTCATGCCAATGATTATTCTACAGTATATGAACCTATCTAGAATAATAACAAACTTAACTTGGTAATATCGAAATAACTAATTAGATCAAAATATACCTGGTATAATGTAGCCTAATAGAGCACTACAGTTGGCAGCCCTGGTGACTGAATATATTCTTAGTTCCATCTCTTAAGGTACAGAATACAAAATTTGGTTGAAGTCCAATGGACGTTACATGCAGTTAAACACTGGATCTATCAGCACGCGTAAAAGCATGTTGCCAACAATACCATGCGTGTGCTGGTCAGAAATAATCTGAAATATTAAATCTTGTTGTGCCAATTTTGGATGAAATCCATTTGTTAGTATAGAAGTTACATGTATTTTAAAATTGGACATATCAGCAGGCATGGAATCATGTTGGCAGCACTGCCTTGTATTAATTACTCCAAATTAATCTAGAATGTCAGGTGCTATACGTGTGCAAAGTATAGAGCTGTTGGCTTGCATACTTTCTGGTTTATTGATATTAGGGTAAAAAAATATATACAGCATTTATTAACAGTTGGCAGCCCTGATTGCTCTTAACAATACTTATAGTCATATCTGTTATGGTACACATAGCACATACGAAATTTGGTTGAAATCCAACTGATAGTACCAATTTTTAAATACATGTAACTATACTATCAGCAGGCTTATAATTATGTTGGTAGAACTGACGTATATAAGTTACTCCAAATTAATCTAAAATGTCAGAATATACGTGTGAATAGTTTAAAGCTGTTGGCTTGCATACTTTCTGATATATTGGTATTTGGATAAAAAAAATAGAGAGGGAGCAATTATTAACAGTTGGCAGCCCTGTTGGCTCTTAAGAATACGCTCAGTCATATATGCTTATGTACAGATATTACATACAAAATTTGGTTGAAATTCAATTAATAGTGTAGAAGTTATATGCATTTAAACATTGGACTTATCAGAAGGCTTAAAATTATTTTGGCAACACTGTCATAGTTGGCCTCCTGGAAATTAAACTGAAATAGTATTATCTGCATGTGTGCCAATTTTGGAATAGCTTCCATGCATACCTTGCAAGATATCCAACATGGAGCTCAAATTTCTAGTGCGTTTTTTCAGCAGTTGGTAGCACTGACATCATTTTCAAATATGGACGTGAGATATTCCGGTGCACATCTTTACTCATACTAAATTTGGTTTTGATTGCTGCAGCCGTTTAGGAGTTGATAGGGGGGGGGGGGCACACACACAGCCAGACAGACAGACACACATTTTCCCGTATCGATCTCATAAGTCTACTTTTTCCTCATTTTTAGCCTATTTTCAATTTTGAAAAAATAGGCTTATGAGATCACCTTTTGTCCGTGTGTGTGTGTGTGTGTATGAGGTGTGTGTGTGTGTGTGTGTCCCTTATAAAATCTAAACGGCTGGAGCGATTTCAATGAAACTCGGTAAGTTCATAGCACTATTCCCGGCGACCTCGACCGTGCCCTTCAAATTTTGTTACGTCTCACCAATCCAACATGGCGGCTGTGCGAAATATTTCACTAGCATTCAATATCTCCGAAGCTATTACCTATATCGCCCTGAAATTGTGTACGGTGATAAAGGGCACTACTAGAAGTTCACCTATGAGGCTTTAAAAAATCTGGTGACTACAAAACCAACATGGCGGCCAAGCGAAATTGAGACTTTTAAATAGACTTTTTTCGCGATTTAACCATCCAAACGTAATGAAACTTGGTCCAGTAAATGTTTATATATATTGTAATGCACTGGAGTCTAAATTAGTTCAATTGTTTACATAACCTCAAAATGGCGGCTGTGCGAATTATTTCACTGACATTCTATATCTCCGAAACTATTATAGATATCACCCTGCAATTTTGTACGGTGATAATGGGTACTGATTCAAGTTTACCTATGTATATTTCATAAACCTGTAAAGTACAAAACGAACATGGCGACCAAGCGAATTTGAAATGTTTTAATAGACTTTTCTCGTGATTTAACTCTCTGAGCGCAGTGAAATGAGGTACAGTAATTGTTTTTGCAGATTGTAATGCACTGCCATCTAATTTAATTCAATTGTTTACATAACCTCAAGATGGCGGCTGCGCGAAATTTTAAAATTAAGTTTTTATTTCTTGTGTCGTAATCATGCGATCGAGGTAAAAGTTTGAATAATGAACCTAGGCAATAATTGCCCTTGAATGGTACATAATTCTATGGCCTATACATATAACAATCCTAAATGGCGAGCTTCCGAAATATTTAGACAGTTCTCAATATCTATGAATCTTTTACAGCAACCAAACTGATTTTTTTATGTTCATAGAGACTATGAACATATGTTCACCTAAAAGACTTTCAGTAGCCTGGTGAGCACAAATCCAACATGGCGGCGACGCGAAGTATAAATATTTAAATGGACGTTTCTCGCGAATTAACTATCCGAGTGCCGTGAAACGTTGCACGTTAAATGCTTATACAAATGTTGATCCACTGGCATCTAATTTATTTCAATTGTTTGCATAATCACAAGATGGCTGCTGTGCGTAATTTTAAAATCTCGTTTTTACTTCTTGTGTTCTAATCATGCGATTGAAGTTTGAATACCACACGTACACAATAATATTAATGTAATAGTACAAAAATAAAAATCCAACCTGGCGACCATCTGAAATAAGTAGACGGTTCTCAATATCTACGAATCTTTTACAGCAATTAAACTGAAATGTGTATGTTGATAGAGGCAAGTAACATTAGCAGGATGTATGAAAATAGGCTGTATATTTCTTCACGGAACGACTTGTTGCAAAATGTGAAAAGTAGGCTAAAAATAATGTTAGTTTTTGCTAAGATCAGCGTTTTTCACGTTTCTTGCTATTTCCCTATTTGATTTCGCTTGGATTGTATGAGAAAAATAGAGAAGTGATGCCGGCCCCGTGGTGTTGGGGTAGCACACCTGCCTCACCTGGAGGCCTCGGGTTCGATTCCCGGCTCCGTCAGGGGTTCTGGAAACTGACGTGAGGACTGGAACGGGATGCGCTCAACTTCGTGAGGAAAATTGAGTATCTGTCTGACAGTGAGGCAGCGCCCTGGTCACGAAAACCAAGATTAACGGCCGAAGGGACCCGATGCGCTGACCACGCGTCACTCCAATATCTGCAGGCCACATGGTTGAGCAGCGGTCGCTGGGGCCCTTCATAGACTGTAGTGTCAGGAGTTATACTGTATATAGAGAAGTGATTGAAGCCAGTCAAGTAATGTTTATATATGAATCGCAGCCAATGGCTATAAGCTGGGCATTTCTTATTGAACGTCGAAGGGCTTCCAACAAGTGTTGACTTATGTCAAGAATATAAGTCCTTTATACCTGCGCTTGCCTGCGTGGGTATATCCGACATCTATGGAAGTGCTATAATTAGCCATACGCTGTTTCTTGCCGTTACTCAGAGGACCAAACTCAGTGAACATTCTTTTGCGATTCACAGCCTAGGGGCCCGATTTTTATTTTAAGCCTATTTTCATTTTATGGAAAAAAAAAAGGCTTATGAGATCACCTTTTGTATGTGTGTGTGTCGCAATAACTTCTAAACGACTGGAGCGATTACATTAAAACTCGGTCAGACCATAGCACTATTCTGGCCGACCCCGACCGTGCCCTTCAAATTTTGTTACGTCAAACCAATCCAACATGGTGGCTGTGCGAAATATTTCACCAGCATTCAGTATCTCCGAAACTATTACCGATATCGCCCTGAAATTGTGTACGGTGATAAAGGGCACTACTAGAAGTTCACCTATGAGGCTTTAAAAAATCTGGTGACTACAAAACCAACATGGCGGCCAAGCGAAATTGAGACATTTAAATAGACTTTTTTCGCGATTTAACCATCCAAACGTAATGAAACTTGGTACAGTAATTGTTTATACACACTGTATTGCACTGAAGTCTAATTTAGTTCCATTGTTTATATAATCTTAAAATGGGGGCTGTGCGAAATATTTCACTGACATTCTATATCTCCGAAACAATTACAGATATCCCCTTGAAATTTTGTACGGTGATAAAGGGTACTGATAGAAGTTCATCTATGCAACTTTCATAAACCTTAAAGGTACAAAACGAACATGGTGGCCAAGCGAAATTGAAACATTTTAATAGACTTTTCTCGTGATTTAACTATCTGAGCGCAGTGAAATGTGGTACAGTAAATGATTGTACATATTGTAATGCACTGGCATCTAATTTAGTTCAATTGTTTACATAACCTCAAGATGGCGGCTGTGCGATATTTTAAAATTAAGCTTTTATTTCTTGTGTCGCAATCATGCGATCGAAGTGAAAGTTTGAATAATGAAACTAGGCAATAATTGTCCTTGAATGGTGCATAACTCTATGACCTATACATATAACAATCCAAAATGGCGAGCATCCGAAATATTTAGAAGGTTCTCTATAACTATGAATCTTTTACAGCAATCAAACTGAAGTTTTTTATGTTCATAGAGGCTATGGACCTATGTTTACCTATAGGACTTTCAGTAACCTGGTGAGCACAAATCCAACATGGCGGCGACGCGAAGTATAAATATTTAAATGGACGTTTCTCGTGAATTAACTATCCGAGTGCAGTGAAACGTTGCACGTTAAATGCTTATACAAATGTTAATCCACTGGCATCTAATTTATTTCAATTTTTGAATAATCACAAGATGGCAGCTGTGCAAAATTTTAAAATCTCGTTTTTACTGCTTGTGTTCTAATCATGTGATTGAAGTCTGAATACCACACGTACACAATAATCTTAAAGTAATATTACAAAAATAAAAATACAACCTGGCGACCATCTGAATTATTTAGACGGTTCTTAATATCTACGAATCTATCACAACCTTCAAACTGAAATTTTGTATGTTGATAGAGGCAATTAACATGAGTAGGATATATGAAAATAGGCTGTATAGTTCTTCACGGAACTACTTGTTATTTATTTTTTATTTTATTTTTTCGCTATAATTTTACCCTCCAGGATGGGCTTTTCCCACGGAATAAGCGAGGGATCCCACCTCTACCGCCACTGAGGGCAGTGTCCTGGAGCTTGAGACTATGGGTCGGGGAAAGAACTGAGGTGTGTGACCTGCATTACGCCCAGGCGACGTCACCTACAAAGCGAACAGGGGCCTGATGAAGGGATAGGAAGAGTGGGAGGGTTAGGCAAGGAAGCCGCCGTGGCCTTACGGTAGGGACCATCCCGGCATTTGCCCGAAGACGAAGTGGGAAACCACGGAAAACCACTTCGAGGATGGCTGAGGTGGGAATCGAACCCCCTCTACTCATTTGGGCCACCCGAAGCTGAGTAGACCCCGTTCCAGTCCTCGTACCACTTTTCATATATCGTGGCAGAGCCGGGAATCCAAACCAGGACCTCCGGAGCGGCAGCTAATCATGCTGACCGCTAAGCTACGGAGGCGACCTAATACTTGATCAAATAAATTTAAAATATTTTTGTAATATCAGTGGATTCACATAAAAGTCATGTGGATGCGGATAACAGTCATGCGGATGCAGGGTGGATGCGGATAACAGTCGTGCGGATGAGGGACGGACGCGGATATAGTTTTCTTTATCCATGCAGGGCTCTATCCATATGATATCTCTAAGGCCACACGCTGATATTTACACTTACGCATATCTATACCATGTGCTCAGCTGAGTTAAGCCTCACGAAACACTCGGGAGGCGTGGACGATGATGATTTGGTGAGATAGGAAATGTATGTGGAATCTCTAGAGTAACAAAATGTAATTCGACTTCATTTTAACCTCTATCTCTCTCTCTCTCTCTCTCTCTCTCTCTCTCTCTCTCTCTCTCAACCCTCTATCCTCTCCTTTCATATGCCACGTTATCTTTTGCCAAGATATATGGGGAATACTTTGGGCGAGGAGCAAACGCCCCGTAACTGGACTATTTATCTCCAAAACTGATGTTCGTAAGTGGTTATTAATTTACATAAAGTTAGCTTCACCTCCTGTATATTATATCAGGCAGTGACCAATAAACACGCACACTCGCAATTACTGTACGATAGTGTTTTGTCCGGACATTCACTGTGCGTGCCAAACTGCCTCCATCAAGATTATATTTGTTAAGCACAGCAAACAAAGAAACTCGACTGCCTTTGATATCGATTCGTTCAGAGCGAGGTAAGCTAATCATAAGTCAAAGCAGGCATTGGCTTTAAATCTCGTGAGAGAAAAGATTTATTGTATCTGATGCAAGTTCTGAAGATGGAAAACTGATGTGAACAGAATTCAACTAAATTTAATGTATTTTACTTGCCACAAAACTGTAACCACGTGACCCCAGTGGTACCGGGTTCGTATTTTGTTTCATATTTAGTGTTAGCGACTTCGGTGGCATAGTTGGTAGCATGCTGAGTTTGTATGCGCAAGATCGCGGGTTCAAACCCGGGTGAAGTCGTCAGATATTTTAAGAGCGTTAAAATCCCTCAGTATGCTCTCCTTCGGAGGGGAAGTAAAGCCGGTGGGTCAACGTAATATATTTATGGCATGTAAAGAACCTTCCACTAACTGCAATTGTGTGAAGCTAAATTTGTAGGTTAGATTTGATTAACGCCCTATTCAGTTCCAACGTTCACCACCAGGTGCCGGTTGCGGTGGCATCTAGTAGTCAAGTTCACAGCTAGGTGTCGTTGATGATAAAATTTGGTAGCAAAAGTAAGAACTAGATTTTTCTTCTTTTTTTAGATTAGTTCCTCCAATGCTAGGTAGTATATCGGGCAACAAATTTCCTCCAGCGAACTCCTATCAGTTGCCAGGTTTTCAGCTTCCTCCCAGTTCATATCCTAGCATTCACGATCCTTTGCAAAAGTTCGTTTCCAGGTGTTACGAGGTCTTCCTCTACTTCGGTATCCTTCTGTTGGTTTCCACAACAGTGCTGATTTAGGTATACTTCTATCATTCATACGTAGAACATGTCCCGCGAACTTCATTCTTCTTTGAGCAACGATTTTGTGCAGGCTGCATAGACCAGTTCTTCTCAGTACTTCATCATTTGATATGTGGTCACGATAACTGATTTTCAAAATTCACCTAAAGCATCGTTGGTGAAAAACGTGCTTATTTTACTGATATTTTACAGGTCTCACATGCATATATGGCGATCGTTAAGATGTTAGAGGAATATAGCCGAATCTTTGTGTACTTACTTATAGAGTCAAATTGCCATATGGATCGCATTTGTTGAAAGAGTGCCGAAGCTTTCCCAATTCTGCTGCTAATGTCTGCACCTACGTCCCCATTACTACAGATTAGGCTGCCCAGATATGAACATCGGTCAACATCTTGTAGAATATTCTGTTGCACTAGAATTTGTGTAGATACATTCCCACTTTTTATGCACATTGCATTTGTCTTGTCACCATTTATCTGTTGTCCGGCAGAACTGGTCATTCCATCCAGCTTGGTTGTCATTAATTGTAAACTTTGTGGTGTTTCTGCCAGAAGGATGATGTCATCAGCAAAATCCAGATACTGTAGCCTAGATTGCTCATTCCAACGTATCCCAATATTGGGATTGTCCATATCTTCTCTCATTACAAAATATATGACCAATATGAATAGGAATGGTGACAAAATGCATCCTTGTCTGACGCCTGTGAGAATGCTAAAGAAAGGGGTGTTCCCATCATCTGTGCTTGTACAACAGCTCGAGTCTAGAGACAGGTTTTTGAAAACATCCATGAGGCGGTAGGGAATTCCATATAGGCTCACAATATTCCACAATGATTCTCGATGTATACTGTCAAAAGCTCCTCTGAAATCAAAATGAATTTCAGATAACACACACTAACACAGCCATCACAATTAACACCGGTTATCAGACAGATTCTACGCACACACAAAGTACACGGGGCTACAGGACTGCGTTGTTGCACCCCTAAACTGAGGAACCAACCAGTCTGTAGTCACGTCGAGGGAAAAATTATAGTGTTCAGTATCGTTTTCAGAATATGCCTGCAGAGACATTAGTACCACATGACAAGCAAGTAGAGAATAATAATATTACCTACCTTCATGCCAACACGTGTTACTTGGGTTGCAGCGAACGATATTGGGAGGGGCTGCTGAATCACCAAGTTTACCCATGTGCACGTGGCTAAAAGACCACGCTTTCACAAATACCCTAAATGAATCTAAGAAATGATCATTATTCAAGATTTAGGAGGAGGCGAGCAGCTTCGTCTTAGCGCCATCAAATCCCCATCTTCGCCGACACGCCTGAGGATTTGAATGAGTTTTTGAATGGTATGGACTCCGTCTTGAGGAAAGAATTCATGATGAAAATTAATAAATGTAAAACGAAAATATTGGAATGCAGCCGAAATAGATCAAAAACCTCTATGGACATCAAATTGGCAGGTGAAAAACTAAAGGAAGTAAGAGACTTCTGTTACTTAGGGAGCAAAATAACCAGTGATGGACGAAGCAAAGAGGATATGAAAAGTAAGTTGGCTCAGACAAGGAAAGCATTTCTACAGAAAAAGAATATGTTGACATCGAATGTAGAATTAGGTTTTAGGAAGTCATTTTTGAAAGCCTTTGTCTGGGGCGTGGCACTATATGGAAGTGAAACTTGGACTATTGGTGCAGCAGAAAAGAGGAGAATTGAAGCGTTTGAAATGTGGTGTTACAGGAAAATGATGAAGATCAGATAGGGTTGCAAACGATGAGGTATTAAGACGAGTGGGAGAGGAGAAATGTTTCTGGCGAGTGCTAATGAAGAGAAGAGATAGGTTGGTAGGACACATACTAAGACACCCACGAATAGCAAACTGGGTCATGGAAGGAAGGATCGAGGACAAGAACTGTAGGGGTAGACCAAGGTTAGAATATGTTAAACAGATTGCCTCGGATGCATGATGTGGTAGCTATGTAGAACTGAAACTGTTAGCTCAGGACAGGGAGACATGGAGTGCTGCATCAAACCAGTCACAAGACTGAAAACTCAAATAACAACAACAATCCCCAATAATGATTTCGTAACGTTTTCGAACGTCAAATCTTACTCACTTCCAAACAATTTACTTTCCGGTGATTATTCGCCATGTCACAAGCCGAGAAACAGAACAGAATAAGTGATGAATTCTCACTAATTGTTCTGCATGAGAAAAGTCACACATATAACGGTGTTCCCACAGTCCGAGGTTCAATTGTGCGACGCGACGTGCGAACACACCGGCGCGGCACTTGAAGTGTGAGTCATATCTGATGCTGCGATGACAGAATGATTCACTTGGAACAGCGGATTTATATCACAGTTTTTAAACCTTTGTAACCGGGTGAGTTAGCCGTGGTCGTTACGGCGCGGCGTGACTGCTGTCAGTCGCTCACATCCGGGAGGCGAGGAGGTTCGAATCCCTCCGCCGGCAACCTTGAAGATGGTCTTCTGTGGTTTCCCATCTTCCTTCCAGGCAAATGCCGGGGTTGGTCCCTAACTATAGGCCACAGCCGCTACCTTCCAACTCCTCGTCCCAACTTTCCTCCCCAACGGTACTTGTAGCTCACCCATTGGGTGTCCGACTCGAAGCAGCTACAAAACTGGCGAGCCGAACATGTCCTAGGACACTCCAGGCACTAAAATGCCATACGCTAAAAAAAAAAAAACCTTTGTAGGACAGAATATTAAAGATATTTTATTGGTATTCTTTTAATTTAATTTTAATTATTTTATCCTAATATTAATTATTATTAGTTTTATGGGGAGCGTGATGGCCCAGTGACTTAGCTGCTCGCCTTTCACCCGGACGGGCGGGGTTCGAATCCCGGTACCGCGAGGTGAAATTTTCAACAGAAATATCACGTGGTGTCAGGAAGGGCAATCCCCGGAAAAATCCAAAATGAGCCTGGTTGGCTCCGGCGACCCAAATTAATTGGGATAAGCCGAAGAAAGTTTTAATTAGTATTAGATTTAATTGTTGTTCTCTTTTACATTGTAATGTTCACGCGTCTGGCTGCGTGGCTCAGGAGTAACGTTCTCGCTTGCTGAGCCCTAGGTTGCAGGTTCGAAACCTGGCGCAGTCAGCTGGCATTTGAGGGTGCGCAAATGTGAGGGAGCCGTGTCAGTACATTTACTGGCACGTTAAAGATCCCCTTCGGGGCAAAATTCCGGCACCCCGGCGTCTCTAAAAGCCAGGGTAGTTAAAAGTGACGTAAAACCAATAACATTATCATTATTATTACCGACAGTAGTGGCTACGCTGGCTAACGCGCAGCATTAGGTCATGGGGCCAAGCTCTCTGCTGACTCGGTAGACGCGTGGGTTCGATCCTCACCGTCGGCGGTCCTTGAAATGGTTTTCCGTGGTGTCCCATTTTCAACACCAGGCAAATGCTGGGACGGTACCTTCTGACAGGCCACGGCCGCTTCCTTCCACATCCTTGCCCAGTTTCATTCACCATCATTCATTTCATCTCTCATTAACTCCTCTCATGAGGTTGGCGTCAGGAAGGGCATCCGGCCGTAAAAACCATCGCCACCAAAGACTTCCATCGCATCTCATCCCCGACCCCGTTGGAAAACGGGAATAATAAGGGGTAGACATACATACAATTATTATTATTATTATTATTATTATTATTATTATTATTATTATTATTATTATTATTATGTAATGTTCATGTTTATTTTTAAAATTTTAATTTTATCAGCTTATTTATTTTGAAATTTTACAAGTTTACTTTTTTTAATTCTGTTTTTTTTATTTTTAATTTTAATTGTTTTTTATTTAAAAATAATATTTTTTTTTTCAATCAGGGAGGTAAAGAGATAATATTGGGTTCTCAGAAATATTAACACGTCCACAAGAAAATATCGCTGAAAGATTCAACCAACATCATGTTTGACAATGTAAATTATCCTTATATTAGGTGGTAAATATACGGTACAATAGTCCAGTCAGTGATTTTAACCCATCATGCGGAGACGGAAATAGGTCGTAGTTCATTGAAATCGAAACAAGATGTTCAGTAAAGAACATATAGCCTACTTTCTCCTAAATGTATGAGTATAGTTATAACTCGTTGTTATTATCAAACAGTATAATAGAACTATTCTTTGTTGAAGACCTTAGAAACGATTTACCTCTACCAAACGCCACGACCTAGATAAAAACTGCTACCATCATTGACGAAAGAAAGAAAGATAAGAAGTATATCAAGAATGTTATGGATCTGGAGACATAATCGACCGGACTGGCGGCGTGGCTCAGCGGTAACGTTCTCGCTTGCTGGGCCCTAGGTTGCAGGTTCGTATCCTGGCGCAGTCAGCTGGCATTTGAGGGTGCACAAATGCGAGGGAGCCGTGTCAGTACATTTACTGGCACGTTAAAGATCCCCTTCGGGCCAAAATTCCGGCACCCCGGTGTCTCTAAAAGCAGCAGTAGTTAAAAGGGATGTAAAACCAATAACATTATTATTATTATTATTATTACGACCTGCCGTGGGCAACATCCAACTTTGAGTTGAGGCATGTCTTTACACGTCTGGTTGTGCATGGCTTTCACAACCCTAATTGAATTAACAAATCTTTCCATGACCCTACAGAGACGTGTGTATACAAACTATGTGGATATTTTCGATAATATAATCCTAACAGAGCGAGTGCATTCTAGCGGCCAGAATAAGAAACTTTTCAATAAAATCTGGAAGTTACCTTTTTGGCAGCTAGATGTCTCGAGTAAATCTGCTGGCGAATTATGTTTTAATTAAATATATATTTTACACCATAATTTGCACAATATAACGCTTAATTTTAAAACATCTGAGTCATTACAAAACAATAAACATATAACATTTCAAGCAAAAAAACTAGCTCTGATCGGGTTTGAAACATAGGAATCTGAGCGACAGGCTATCGCTCTACCACTGAGCTAGTTGTGTCAACGAGTATCGTTCTATTTAAAATGACTTACATAGAACTTGTTAGCAAATAATGATTTATACTAAACGATTTCATCACTGGAGTATATTATTTATATATAAAGCATTTCATACAAAGTTTATTTATTTTTTATCAGTAAGCTATATTGCATTCAATACTCAAATTAGTGAAATATAAGTCAGGCACAAGATATCCGCTGCCATCTTGTCTTATTAATGAATCAGCTGAGCTTTTTAAAATCACGTCTGCACTATAGTATTACAAAATAAACTTTTAATTTCGTACGTGCCTCTTCCTTTAGAACAGTTAAAACGATTCTCGGCTCGATAATCGGAACTGGTGGGTCCCATGATATGGATTATAAAGTTTGCATAATTCGCACGGCCGCCATCCTGAAATGGTATGGCGGACGACCTTGTAGTTTGGTCACAAGACGCATCCTATACGAAGGTATGTTGTTACCAAATTTGGTAGAGATTGGATGATTTGGTTAGTCGTTATTTGATTTTACGTTTTGAACGTTTGAGTGGCCGCCATTCAGTTTTAGTAAAGATGGCGGCGATATAAAACATGACACTGAGGTGTCCTTTGCTAGTGCTACCTTTGTACCAAATTTCGTTCAATTTGCATTCACCGTGTTCGAATTGATAGGGGGGGACAGACATTCAGAGTACACACACTCACACACACACACACAGACTCACACACACACATACACACACACAGACTCACACACACACATACACACACACAGACAGACACACTTTTTTCGCCCTGTGTTGATCTCATAAATCTACTTTCATTTTTTGCAAAAATCGAAAGTAGGCTAATACGCCTTTTAAGCTGGGTAAAGCGTTAAAGGTACCGGGTGTAGCCGGAGCGGGTTGCTAGTATACACCCTCTGTCTGAAAAGTTCGGTGAATGGGCTATATAACGAACGGATTGTTGGCTTACATGAAACAGCCGTTACTATCCTTCGAAGTAATCCCCATGGTTGGTTATGCACTTCTTAGAATGACTGAACAAGTCCTGGAAGCTCCTGGCATAGTCTTCTTTAGGAATAGCCTTCAGTTTGGGTCGTCAAAACTCTAAATTGAAAGCGAGAGAGAAGCGTGAATTCATGCAACCTCCCTTGCACACCTGATAGACGGACGGCAGTGAGAAGGGTGATTGTCCCGTGGAATGGAATGGTCCTGAAAACCATCGTCACGGGTGACGAGACCTGGTGACTGAGGTATGACCTCGAAGGCAAGCATCGAAGTATGGAGTATCGGGGTCCAGAGTCACCGAAATGCCCTGAAAAGCGAGAGGTTTTCGGATATTTCAGACATCGAACGTAATGTAACGACCCAACTGCAGGCTATCCCTCAGGAAGACTATGCCAGGACTTGTACAGCCGTTCTAAGAAGTGCATAACCATCCACGGGGATTACTTCGAAGGATAGTAACGGCTGTTTCAGGTCGGCCAACAATTCGTTCGTAACATAGACCCATTCACTGAACTTTTCAGACAGAGGGTATATTACGAGTTTTAATTGTGTGTGTGTTTTTTACATTTTAATATTCTTCCTTTCTTTCTTTCTTTCTTTCTTTCTTCTTTCTTCGATTCGGCCAACTAAGGACCACGTCAGTTCAACTGTCTCTTCTACCGAGCTCTAACTATCACCCAGTGTTCCCACATTCGTCTCCGGTGTTGTTCTTTTCTATCTTGGGACCACGCCTTCCCTGTCTTCAGCTTCGGATTTTCCTGGAAAACTTTGTACGTACGTACGTTTTCCTGAAGTGGAACACGCTCCTGGATAACTTTAGGGGAAATTTCCTTTATTTTGAGAATTTAAGTCTTTAACATGTTGCGCCTTTCTAATTTACAAATTCAACATCAAAATTTGACATAGGAATATAATTGATACATCAAATTGAAGCTAAGAAACATAGGGATGTTGTGGACTAGTGATTTTTAGCCTATTTTCAATTTTGAAAAAATAGGCTTATGAGATCACGTTTTGTCTGTGTGTGTGTGCGTGTGTGTGTGTGTGTGAGGTGTGTGTGTGTGTGTGTCCCCCTAATAAAATTTAAACGGCTGGAGCGATATCAATGAAACTCGGTAAGTTTATAGCACTATTCCCGGCGACCTCGACCGTGCCCTTCAAATTTTGTTACGTCTCACCAATCCAACATGGCGGCTGTGCGAAATATTTCACTAGCATTCAATATCTCCAAAACTATTACCGATATTGCCCTGAAATTGTGTACGGTGATAAAGGGCACTACTAGAAGTTTACCTATGAGATTTTCAAAAACCTGGTGACTACAAACCCAACATGGCGGCCAAGCGAAGTTGAGACTTTTAAATAGACTTTTCTCGCGATTTAACTATCCAAACGTAATGAAACTTGGTACAGCAAATGTTTATACACATTGTAATGAAATGGAGTCTAATTTAGTTCAATTGTTTACTTAACCTCAAAATGGCGGCTGTGTGAAATATTTAAACTGACATTCTATATCTCCGAAACTATTACTGATATCACCCTGCAATTTTGTACGGTGATAAAGGGTACTGATACAAGTTTACCTATGTATATTTCATAAACCTGTAAAGTACAAAACGAACATGGCGACCAAGCGAATTTGAAATATTTTAATAGACGTTTCTCGTGATTTAACTCTCTGAGCGCAGTGAAATGTGGTACAGTAAATGATTTTGCACATTGTAATGCACTGCCATCTAATTTAATTCAATTGTTTACATAACCTCAAGATGGCGGCTGTGCGAAATTTTAAAATTAAGTTTTTATTTCTTGTGTCGTAATCATGCGATCGAAGTGCAAGTTTGAATAATGAACTTAGGCAATAATTGTCCTTGAATGGTACATAACTCTATAGCCTATACTTATAACAATCCTAAATGGCGAGCTTCCGAAATATTTAAATGGTTCTCAATATCTATGAATCTTTTACAGCAACAAAACTGAATTTGTTTTATGTTCATAGAGACTATGAACATATGTTCACCTATAGGACTTTCAGTAACCTGGTGAGCACAAATCCAACATGGCGGCGACGTGAAGTATAAATATTTAAATGGACGTTTCTCGCGAATTAACTATCCGAGTGCCGTGAAACGTTGCACGTTAAATGCTTATTCAAATGTTGATCCACTGGCATCTAATTTATTTCAATTGTTTGCATAATCACAAGAAGGCTGCTGTGCGTAATTTTAAAATCTCGTTTTTACTTCTTGTGGTCTAATCATGCGATTGAAGTTGAATACCACACGTACACAATAATCTTAATGTAATAGTACAAAAATAAAAATCCAACCTGGCGACCATCTGAAATATTTAGACGGTCCTCAATATGTACGAATCTGTTACAGCAATTAAACTGAAATTTTGTATGTTGATAGAGGCAATTAACATGAGCAGGATATATGAAAATAGGCTGTATAGTTCTTCACGGAACTACTTGTTTGATACTTGAAAAACGTTAGCCATATTGTCTATTTTAAGCAAAGTAAAATTAAATACCATTTTTTTAAGATGAAAAAAATAACTCCCACACTGTCTGTTGCAGATACTTGCACGATTCTAGTTCAGAACATTATATGCCGTAAATAAAAGAACTCAGTAAAATAAATTTGAAAATTGAATAATATTTTGTAGTTTTAGGGCATTTTGAAATATTGTCATTTTCTATTCTGATTTTCCAAAATTCAGAGAACTGAAAATCGATAACGAAGCATCTGATACCAAAAAAAATGTTTGGGTTTCATGTGTGATGTGGTAAACGTTTCAGAGGAATCGGTTATAAATGTGGATTTTCTTCCTAAACCTACCTTAAGAGGATATGGAATGTCCATGTTAATCTTCAACTTTATACTTACCATTTTCTCAGGAATGGTTATCAGGAATTAATAGCATTTTTCAGGGATGTTCCTTGTAGCTTTCCCTTACCTTAACACATGCTTTTTGAAAATAAGATCATTCTTTATTCTTCGTGAACAGGAGGAAAAGAAATAAGGAATGAGGGACTTGGAAGGAAGAAGAGCCATGAAAGGCAGATAGAAAAGAGGAAAGGGCCCACCCCAAAGTCAGGAGAAAAGGGGGAAAATTGGACCCAGATCAGGAATCCCTCAGGGTTGCCAACTCCCAAACTCATCAGCCACGAGACCTTGAGGGTGTAGCACAATCCAGGATGCACCAGAAGTGGTGGGGCTACATACACCCTACCTCCTTCAGGGCCTTGAGCAGAAGGCAGGAGATATCATGAGATGAAAAAGTAGGCTGAACCCTAGAAGAATGAGGGTATCAGGAAAGATGAGACAAGGATCAATTAAGGCCGGAAAGTTAAAGTCTCCCTAGGCCTCAGATACCCTAATACCGTCGGGGTCGGAAGAGAACAAGAGTTGACCAAGGAAGGCTGAAAGAAAAGGTGACAGTGAGGAGCCCGGCACAAGTAAGTGGAAGCAATGCCGGACTCAGCTGGGGTCTCGTGGTCGCCCCCGTGGGAAGCGGAGAATCGTTTATGATTATGATAATATATAAGTTTTGCTCATAAAGTGTCAATCTAGTTGGACATAACCCAGACTTCATTGCTTGCTTGCTTACTTAATGCAGACATGTGAGCACAAGCTCACTCTGGTGGTGAACATTTAGATAAGCCCAGAATGTAGGAAAATAAAACATAAAAAGAAAATATTTTTTTAAACCTAACTTCGGCATGTATAATTACTAGTTAAACGAACAGTTTTTTTTATTTCCATTGTCCTCCGAGTTGATGTAATTTAACGCTGTATGTCCACATCGGAGTGTGTTCAATTATCCATAAGAATGTGCTTCACTGAATGAGACCAGCGCTGTTTGTTCAAGGTATTACCCGTATAATTCTGTTTTCACTGAGAATGACACGTCATGGTAGAGGGATTCAGTCAGCAAGAAGCGTAGGGAGGGAGGGAGGGAGCAAATTTCCACGCTATCGGATAATAGCGAAGGCAAACCATTCTGGAATCAATGATTTATTTATAGATTTATGAACTTCATAGAGGGAGGGATGTGGTATTTGAAGTGCTGTAGCAGGGAAATGTTTTGGAAATATTGCGTAAGATGGGTAGGTGTTAACGCCCCATGTTGCGAGGGAAGCAGAGAAGTGTGAAAATATAGTCTGCTATAAATGGATTCAAGAAATATGGCAGATACGGAGTGTTGAGGTGACATAAGAAATATTGCCATTATTTAAGGCAACTGGGATGTGTAGAACGACTAAATGTAGCAATTTTTACTTTTAGGCGCAACAATTTTTTTCAAGACAAATTTATAAGAATATACAAACAACTATTTAGATATGTCATTTTACAAAATTCTTATTAATATCAAATTAAAGCCCACATTTTTACAGGTCTGTTTTCATTTATCTTTATCCTAGAAAACCCAAGTAAATTAATTAATTACAAAGTTTTGCTCGTAATTACATTAGATTAGCCGGCCCCGTGGTGTTGGGGTAGCGCGCCTGCCTCTCACCCGGAGGCCCCAGGTTCGATCCCCGACTCCGTCAGGGATTTTAAAACTGACGTGAGGGTTGGAACGGGGTTCACTCAGCCTCGTGAGGACAATTGAGTAGCTGTCTGACAATGAGCCAGCGCCCCGATCACGAAAACCAAGATTAACGGCCGAGGGGACCCGACGCACTGATCACGCGTCACCCCAATATCTGCAGGCCGAATGGCTGGGCAGCGGTCGCTTGGTCGGCCTTAGCCCGGCATGGTCTGTATAGTGCCAGGGGTTGACTTTTTTATTACATTGGATTGTTTCTTTTTAACAACATCGCTGAAGAAGGCCATACATAACATGGCCGAAACTGGTTCATTTCATTAATTAATGTATATTCGTTTATTATTATTGACTATGTATGTCTCCCCCTTATTATTCCCGTTTTCCAACGGGGTCGGGGATGAGATGCGATGGAAGTCTTTGTGGCGATGATTTTTACGGCCGGATTCCCTTCCTGACGCCAACCTCACGAGAGGAGTTAATGAGAGATGAAATGAATGATGGTGAATGAAACTGGGCAAGGATGTGGAAGGAAGCGGCCGTGGCCTGTCAGAAGGTACCGTCCCAGCTTTTGCCTGGTGTTGAAAATGGGAAAAAACGTAAAACCATTTCAAGGACGGCCGACGGTGGGGCTCGAACCCACGCGTCTACCGAGTCAGCAGAAAGCTTGGCCCCATGACCTAATGCTGCGCTTTAGCCAGCGTAGCCACTACTGTCGGTGTATATTATAATTGACTAAGGTGAAATAAATATAAGTTATTAAACACCTATTGGTATTCATTTATATTATTATTATTATTATTATTATTATTGTTATTATTATTATTATGGCCCCTTTATTATATACTTTTATTATTAAAATAATAATTATTATTATATTATATCGATTGTTCCCCTTTAAGAGAGCATTTGAACTTGAATTCAAGAGTTCATCTTCGGGCAATTTCCCTCTTTTCTTCCCATAAATCTCTTCATCCTCTCGAAATGCTCATTCTTTCGCTCAGCTGTCCATTTTTAAAATATTTTTTTGCAAGTTTTCGTGATGTTCTTTGCTCTAACTTCACATTAGTGACTATTCTTGCACTCGGTGTGGTCCACGAGATTTTCTATGTTGATCTGTTGTGGGTCCCTCTGGACCTCTGTCAGCCATTCCGTGCCGCATTTACTTTTTGTTATGATGTTGAGTAGTCTCTTCTCCATTCTGGAGCTTTCCAACATGTAGATGTGTGAATAAAACTTTGCTCGGCGTTTTCTGATTTTTTTCGTTATTGTGTTGGCCTTTTGATAGAGTTCGTTCCGAGGTCTCTTCATCCAAATGCCGTTTCTATTCTATATCCTTAATTTTGGAATGACCGTCGATCACCATTGTTTCGGCTGCGTAGGTTATTTTTGGACGAATCACTGTTTTATAGTGCCTGAATTTTGCGTCTAAAAAATGAACTACTTGTTGTAGTGAGCCCACGTTAGCTTGTAGGCCTTCTGTAGCTTCGTGATTCTTCGTTGAAAACAATCATTATTATCATTATTATTACTATTAACTTACTATTACTATTATTGTTATTGGAGCATTAAATTCCGTTTGATGGAGCAGACATATTTTAAACAACACAACACAGTTCATTGGTACAAAGTATATTGTTATATGAAGCAGAAACTTAAACGATGAATAGACAGCAAGCAAACATATTATTAGTAAGAGAGATGGATTATTGGAGGAGGGCGGCAAGAAAATCAAGATTGGATAAAATACGAGAATCATAGAAATTATGCGGGTAAAAAAATGTACTAGAAGTGGTTGAGGAAAGAAGGTTACAATGGTTTGGACATGTGAAAAGGATGCAGAATAGTAGAATACCAAATGCAATGTTACATTGGCAAGCTGAGGGCAAACGGAAACGGGGTAAACCAAGAGAACAATGGATGGTTGGTGTAAAGAGAAGCATTGCTACCAGAGGTTTAACCGAGGAAGATGCTGAAGACCGAAATCTGTGGAGGAGTAGAGTATTTTTGGGTTAAAGGAAAACTACTGTATTGTAGAATACTCCTAATAAAATAAAATAAATAATTATAATATTATTATTATTATTATTATTATTATTATTATTATTATTATTATTATTATTGAAATTCCATTCCTAAAGCCATATGGCAAGTGTACTTGCAAGCACAGAAACGTTGAACACGTCACTATGGTAGCTCTAATGGTCAAGTGAACTGAATACGATATTTGAGATATACATTATCCTACTTGTTTACGGACATTTGATGCTATTGCCTCTGACAGGTTGTCCAGTGTAGTTATTGAAGCCACAAGTCAGTGAGCAAACAGCGGTGTTTGCTGCTTCGTGCCATCAGTGATTGATTATGAACGACTAAACATTATTTTATACCCTGTCATTCAGTTAACAATTATACAGACCAATTACTCTGTGATTAAATCTTTGTTTACATTCATAGCTGATATTTATTATTCTAACATATGTTTTGTCCCAGCTCGTGTTCACATAAATATTCGCTTGGAGGTTAAGCTAAATATCGCATCAATTTGGTTCAGGTGGAGAATTGCTTAAGTCTAAGTTATGCAGTGTGTATAGATAACCTTTAAAATATAACACGTGTAAATACAAAATTAAGAATATGTATTCAAATGTTTGAATGTCTATTCAATCATTGGTACATGTTTTAACGTTTCATTGAGGTCTTCATCAGCCAAATTGTTTATACCTAAGACTTGAAACTTGTGTAACAATCTCTACTTAACAAAAGTTTCGTGCTTTTCAGTCGGTCAACACGAATGTACCCAAATCGAGCTGGTTTATGCCCTAATCCTGAAATAAATTACATGAGATTAATAAATACACTAGGATGACCAGTTTCGATCGTCAAGCGATCATCATCAGATCCATTACACTTAGGCTATAACATCTATGTTTGAGAATACAGGTGAAAAATATATACAATATGTACAATTATTTAGTTGCAGTGTTGGTAATGCAACTGTCGGTGTATGCTAAATGTAGTATATCTAATGTTAGGTGAAATTCTAAACTGGTGATAAAAACCGGAATTTGTCTGTTTGGGGTGATTATATGGTTATACAAAATCAACTATGGTTATACTGTGATAATACAGGCTGATACTTATCCGGTTGTCTCCCTAACTGGAACTTCAAGCAGTTTCGTGTTCACTCTGGCAACAGTTATGGTCGACTAACCCGGGTGTTAACTGAGCGGAACTGGTTTTCCCTTTCTCCCCCTTTTGTTCCTGAGTTCTTTCTGTGGTCAGTGTCATGTTTATTTGTGTGACGTTGCCAAATCTAGATAAGAATTACCCTTGATTACAACTATTAAAGACCGTGGAACTATCTTCGCCACGCGTGGACTAAAAAGCCATTCAAACTAAGTGGTACACGGTCTATTGAAGACGTCCCGGCACCTTTAATACTGCCGCGCATATCGGCCTAGGTTTATTGCAGAAAAAAGTACATAGTACACATCATCCAAATAACATTTACCTATAACCACTCTACTTAGTATAAAACAAAGTCCCCGATTCTTGGATATCACGAGTAATCTAGAGAACCACTGGATGGATTTTGATGCGGTTTTCAATATTCTGTAAAGGATTTCTCGAGGAACGTTTCTGCAGAAAATAATTTATTTACAATCAAAAGAAACAAAGCAGTAACGATTTCAGTGGAAAAGTCGAAGAAAGAAACCTAGCATCCGTGCGCTTTTTAAGCTCACTTTTGGCAAACCGTTAAAAATATCAATATACTAATTTTTCTTTCTTCGGGTTTTCTCAGTTAATTGGGGTCACTGGAGCCAACCAGGTTCATTTAGGTGTTGGCCGAGGATTTAAGGCCGGATGCCCTTCCTGATGTCACGTGATTTTTCAGGTAAAAAATCCACCCCTCTATCACCGGGATTCAAACCCCGGCCGTGCGGGTGAAAGACGAGCAGCTAAGCCACTGCGCCATCACGCTCCCCTAAAAGAATACTATGAGTGAAATAATTGTTCAGCATGAAAAGTTCTACAAAAAAGTCCGGAAGAGCATATCTCTATCTTCAATACATCGTCCACAATAAGACTTGTGTTTTTACATTTTTATTTCTTCCAACAATCTCCATTCGATTACTAAGGCGACAGTTTACGAGCTGGCTAGGGGTGAGTCTATCACCCCAGTTACAGCCCAGCTAGCGGGCGAGCCTATTACCCCAGATACAGCCAGCAGCAAACTGTCGAGTCGTGTTGAGTTAAAACTTCTGAGAAGAGTGGTTGTGTTTGGAGTTTCCCAGGAAGAGCAACTCGGCTTTTCTTCATTTCGACTGTGAACGTTTCGTTCCGAAAAATACACAGTCAAGTTAAGATTGGACTGAAGGTGGATTTGAGTTTCATGCACATCGCCGTTCTTAAATTACGTCTGACAAGAATTCGTTGCACATGCATCTCCATGATAATATAATTATTAGTCCAGTCAGTGATTTTAACCCATCATGTTGAGACGGAAAAAGGATATAGGTCATAGTTCATTGACATCGAAAGAAAGGTGCTTATCACGTAATGTATTGATAACTGTTCCCGGGCGAAACCGGAGTGGGTTACTAGTTATTAATAAGACGAAATGGATATCCTTACAATTTTCATTTACATACACGTTCCTTATTCATAAAATCAGCGAGTGCTAGTTTAGCGATAAAATATTTCTCTAACAAATATTTGGAAGTTGGTGCATCTAAAACTATGTCAGTGAAGATTGCGAGGCTTGATGACACATGGCCTCCTTCATCCCAATCCTTACCCGAATAATAAATATACACAGTAATACAGCCATCACAATAACACAGCCTTTCCAACAAAATTTCCACACACACACACCCAAGTACATGTGGGTTCATGACCATGATGTCCAATCTCCTGGAATGAAACGTTTTTTTTATTCGTGTCAGGGGTACCGAACAAACAAGAAATTGAATATGAAAAAGGGGTCGATAATCTAGATGTTAGGCCCCTTAAACCAACAATTATCATCATCATCATGAATATGAAAAAAATCACATAATCACAAGAGCAAGAGAAATGAAACAGGATTGATAATATATAAAATATTTACACGAGTTGTGACCAGTATTTGGCTACATTGACAGCATTGTTACCAGCCAATGCCAGATCCAACCCTGTGCATGAGTCTGGGCATAGACGACAGTTCAAGAAATGCCTAGAAGTTTGTTCTTCTCCTCACTCACACAGTGTGTCCCCATCATGCAAGATTCCCCCTTTCATGAGATTGTCCTTAGATCTTGCTACACCGCTGCGCAGTCTGTTTAAGGACTTCCAGGTACACCATCCATCTTCGTGACCAGGTGGTAAATTTTCATCAATATCAACAAGTTCCGGATGATCAGGATACCTTTGATTCCATAGCTTAACCCTGACCTTTTTTGGGTTAGAATCAAGTGGAGTAGAATACTGTAGAAAAATTTTCCTGGACTTCAGTCGAGCTGATGACCATGAAGAGGATATTAGCGGCCACCTCATGTCTAATATCAGTGAATATAACTTCCATGTTGGTGTTGGTTTTAATCAGCCTGTGATTAGAAATGAAACAGCAATTGTATATTAAGGTGTAGGTGCATTTAGCATGAGGCCAGACGTGTGAATTTTGGTCACCCCCTCTGTAAGAAGAGACAAAGCCAGGAAGGAAGAGAATCAGGACAGAGCGCAATGAGTCATGGGAAAAAACAAACAACGTGCGATAATAATTACAGCTCATCATAATTATGGGGGCGTGAGAAATCCTGGACGGCATCCGGGACCTGAAAGAGTAGGCTTTAACGGTATATTCATTCTTTTTGTAGGGGAGTATCATAATTCGGAGAAAACCTAGATCCACTAAGTGGGCCATTAGCTTAAGAATAACTGTTAAAGAAGCTGCTAATGTTTCAGAACTGAAATTTAAATGCTCTTTAGTCTGTCAACGTGATTTTACCCAATTATAATTATGGCTTGTACTTCTAATGGATTAATTGGTAGGTCGAATAACTGATTTGTATCATATTTTTAGCCTACTTTTCACATTTTGCAAAATGAGGAAAAAGTAGACATACGAGATCGGGCAAATGTGTGTCTGTCTGTCTGTCTGTCCTTCTGTCTGTCTGTCTGTCTGTCTGTCTGTCTGTCTGTGTGTGTATGTCCCCCCCCCCTATCAACTCCTAAACGGCTGCAGCAATCGAAACAAAATTTGGTAGGAGTAAAGATCTATACATGAATATCCAACTGCTGAAAAATCGCAATTGAAATTTGAGCTCTATGTTGGATATCTTGGAAGGTATGAATGGGAGCTATTTCAAAACTGGCACACGTATAGAAAATAATATTGCAGTTTAATTTCCAGGAGGCATACATGGTAGTGTTGCCAAAATGATTATAAGTCTGCGGATAGGTCCAAATTTTAAATGCATATAACTTCTACACTATGAATTGGATTTCAACCGAATTTCGTATGTGCTTTGTGTACATAAACAGATATGACTGAGCGTATTCTTAAGAGCCACCAGGGCTGCCAACTGTTAATAAATGCTCTCAATATTTTAAAATCCAAATACCCATTTATCAGAAAGTATGCAAGCCGACAGCTTTAAACTATGCACACGTCTAGTACATGACATTCTATATTAATTCGGAGTAACTTACATACGTCAGTGCTACCAACATGATTCTAAGCCTGCTGAGAAGTCCAACTTTAAATACATGTAACTTCTATACTATCATTTGGATTTCAACCAAATTTCGTGTGTGCTATGTGTACCATAACAGATATGACTATGCCGATTCTTAAGAGTAACCAGGGCTGCCAACTTGTAATAAATACTGTCTCTATTTTTGTTACCCTAATATCAATATATCTGAAAGTATGCAAGCCAATAGCTCTAAACTTTGCACACGTATAGTACCAGGCATTCTAGATTAATTTGTAGTAACTAATATAGGCCAACGACAGTGTTGCCAACATGATTCTAAGCCTGCTGATAGGTCCAATTTTAAAATGCATGTAACTTCTATACTAAATAATGGATTTCATTCAAAATTGACACAACAATAGCTCATATTATTTCAGATTATTTCTGACAAATACATGTATGTCATTGTTGCCAACATGATTTTATGCGCGCTGTTAGATCCAATGTTTAACTGCGTGTAACGTCCATGCTATCCATTGGACTTCAACCAAATTTTGTATTCTGTACCTTAAGAGATGGAACTAAGGATATATTGTCACCAGGGCTGCCAACTGTAGTTCTCTATTAGGCTACATCATGCCAGGTATACAGTAATTCGAACTAATTAGAAATTTCGATGTTACCAACTTAATTTCGTCATTATTCTAGATTGATCTATATAGATTAATTATTGGCATAAATCTTAAATTTTAAGAAAAGTAGGCTCTTTAGTTCGTCACGGAACTTCTTGTTAAATAATGAAATGCCGCGGTGGCCGAGAGCGCTTACGCGCTACCTCGTGCCTCGCTGGCATCGGGAGAGCGTGGGTTTGAATCCCACCTCGGCCGTCCTGAAAATGGTTTTCGTGGTTTCCCATTTTCACCACCAGGCAAATGCCGGGACGGTTCCTTTCAATAGGTCCACGGCCAATTTCCTTCCAATATCCCTTTCCTGACCCATCCTGAAAAGAAAAGTACATGGCATTGGCTGCATTAATAAAAATAAAAACATAAATAATGTAGTTTTTTTTTGTGACAACTAGGCTAAAACAAAGTGAAACAAAAATATCCCTGTCCTTTATTGTAAACATTGAACAGGAATTCAAAATTTTTGGTGGAAACTGTTTGTCTTCTTTTTTCGAAACCCTTCCCAATTTGGTTGGTTGGTTCCTTAGTTTATGGGCTGTTACAACGCGGTCACGTAGCCCCGTGTACTTTGTGTAGTCTACCATAATAATTCTTATGATACGCAAGATTATCTCTGACCTGGATTGCCACTCCACATTTCTGAACGCACTCTCTTTATTTTCACGTTGCCATTAGCAACTATTATTGAAAACCTCTTCAGTTGGACGAGTCTCCTTTACATCAAGGCTTGGAATCCGTCAACTTCTCTATAGGAAGCCTTTCCTATAATGAAAAGGAAGAAAAAGAAGAAAAATTGTTTTAAAAAATCCTGACCTAATCTGCTTAATTTGCAATCTTCAAAATTCTAAATGAGTATCATCCACTAAGGCACGGCATCGTGAGTTTTTCAGTTCTTTGATTGTTGTTTTTTATTACGTGCATGTGTTTGAGGTTTTTAGTTCTATTTGGTCTATCTTCTGTAGTCTTAAACTGTAACGGTAGTGTACGAGAAAGGAGGCGATTTGGTGGGTCACTTTGGGTGTGTGTAGAATTTGGCTGATACCCGGTGTTAATTGTGATGACTGTATTAATGTGTGTTATCTGTGATTCAGGTAAGGACTGCAGACGATTAATTTTTTCAAGTAGTTCGTACTTTTGCTACCAAATGCTACTGTCCACGTCACCTAGCAGCGAACGTGGCTACTAAATGGCATCGCAGTCAGCACCTGGCGGCGAACGTTGGAACTTATATAGCGTTATCAAACTAACCTACAAATTTTAGCTTCCACAAGTGTAGTTGGTGGAAGGTTCTTTTACATGCAATAAATCTATGACATGGGACCGTCGGCTTTACTTCTCCTCCGAAGGAAGGCATAATAAGGGATTTTTAACACTCTTAAAAATTCCGACGACTTCGGCCGGGTTTGATTGATCTTTGTCCTTCCACTGTCACTGTCTCGTATTTGGTTATTGTTAACATAAACAGGGAAGAACACTTGGTGTATTTTGGCAAAATGTAACTTTTACACATTTCTATACATCATGCCCAAAATAAGGGCAGGCCGATAACCTAGAGGTTAGGCCCCTTAAAACAGTAGCATAAATAAGCGCAACTCAACTTAAGCGAAGAACTCCCGTTTAAACTTATTTTCTTATGATTTGTCTACTAATTTGTTAATCGATTATTCGTTTATCTGATTAATCGATTAAACGTTTCCGATTAATACCAAATTATTCGATTATTTGATTACTAATCGATTAACGGATCATTGCTTTTTACCAAGTCTGATTGTAATGGGTGTTATTTTCCTAAACCTGAAACAAATTAGGCTACATGAGATTAATATATGTGCCAATGTTGCCAAGATAGAAGTTACATGCAGTTAAACATTGAACCTATCAGAACGTGTAGAATCATGTTGGCAGCACTGTCGTATAACCGTTACTTAAAATTAATATACATTTTTTTAATAACATGATTTTTTTTCAAGCTTAGGAAATATCACTTATTGACGTCAAATTGGCATGTGAAAAACTAAAGGAAGTAAGAGACTTCTCTTACTTTGGAAGCAAAATAACCAGTGATGGACGAAGCAAAGAGGATATGAAATGAAATCTGGCTCAGGCAAGGAAAGCATTTCTATAGAAAAGGAATTTTTTGGCATCAAATATGGATTCAGGAAGCAGCTTCAGTGGCGTATTTGGTAGCAAGCTGCTGTGCCCAAGATAGCGGGTTCAAACCCAACTGAAGTCGTTGGATTTTTTTAAGAGCGTCAAAATCCTTCAGTATGCCTTCCTTCGGAGGGGAAGTAAAGCCGGTGAGCCCATGTCATAGATTTATGGCTTGTAAAAGATCCTTCCACAGACTAAACTTGTATGAAGCTAAATTTCTAGGTTAGATTTCGTTGGAACGCTCTATCAAAGTTACAACGTCTACCACTAGGTATCAGTGACATCTGGTAGTGAAAGTTGGAACTACTTGAAATTGAACGGAACTTGTAGCTCACCCTATGGGTGCCCGCTTGAAGCAGCTACAGCCTCTGGCGAGCCGAACATGTCCTCGTACACTCCCGGCACTAAAAGCCATACGATAAATAAATAAATAAATAAATAAATAAAATAGATTTTATTAGGAGGTCATTTCTCAAAGCCTTTGTCTGAAGCGTGGCGCTCTATGGAAGTGAAACATGGACTGTTAGCGCAACAGAATAGAGGAGAATTGAAGCATTTGAAATGTGGTGTTACATGAGAATAATATCGATCAGAAGGGTAGATAGAGTAACAAATGACAAGGTATTAAGACGAGTGGGAGAGGAGAGATGTTCTGGCGACTGCTAATGAGGAGAAGAGGTAGGTTGGTAGGATACATACTAAGACACCCAGGAACATTGGGTTAGAATCAAGTGGAGTAGAAGACTGTAGAAACCTTTTCCTGGACTTCAGTCGAGCTGAAGGTGGGTGATGACCATGAAGAGGATGGGCTAAGATGTTGCAAACCTTATGTCTCTCAATATTAGCGGCCACCTACGTCTAATAAGGAAGAACTTTAGGGGTAGACCAAGGTTAGAATATGTTAAACAGATTGTCTCGGATGTAAGGTTTGGTAGCTATGTAGAGATGAAACGATTAGTTTAGGACTGGGGGATTGGAGAGCTGCTTCAAACCAGTCAAAAGGCTGAAGTCTCAAACACGCACAATTGGGTACAATCGTGTTGGTCGACTGAAAAGCATTTAATGTAAATAACTAAGGTAACACTGAAGAGTGGCTTCCAGCACGATAAAGCTTCAGATCTGGCATTCAACAGTCACTTGGAATAATACTGTAAATATTTCAGGGGCTCACAACTTGTGGAGTGTAGAATAGCACCTACCGTTTTCTAACTCAACCCAGTGCGATTAAGTCATGCGTCATGACTGCATTCGAGAGCTGAAGCTAGTTCAGAGATTGAAGTTTCGAATACTGGCGCTAAGAGCGGCCATCCGAATTATGTTTTATCCCGGGTTTCATCCCACTCCTTCCTAGAAATTTCCCGGATGCTTATAAGCATTATCTACATCGATTAAAGAGATACGTAGTAAATGGTGCTGACTATTGGTTAGAAAAGCCTGTGTTCCTTCAACTACTTATTGTCAAGGTGACTGAAATATTGTGTCGATGTTGGAAGAAATCTATTTGTAAATATGGAAGTTAAATGCAGTTAAACATTTAATCTATCACCACGTGTATGATCATGTTGGCAGCAATGTCGTATATCAGTTGCTCAAACTTAATCTGCAATTCCATGTATTATACGTGAACAAAGTTTAGAACTGTTGGTCTGCATACCTTCTCATATATGAGTACTAGAATGAAGAGAAGAATATTGGGAACATTTATCAACAGTTGGCTGCCCTGTTGACTCTAAAGAATACTTACGCATAGTCTCATAAGTTACAGTACACAAATCACGTACGAAATTTGGTTGAAATCCAATTAAAGTATGGAAGTCACATGAAGGGTGTCAGGAGAAAACAAGGAATGTCACAAAATTGACATTTTGAAGGAGAAAGAAGGGAAGATTGTAGTTTTACGTGACCGTGAATCTTGTGATTATGAGCCGCGGGACCTCCTTTTTACGTGGAATCCTAACCACAGGACATGGCATTTCACTTCGAAAACATTTTGAAGGATATGGTGCCATCTGGTAGGAATCATTGTGTACTTCACAGTGGTCTATTAGTTCAGTTAGAAAACGAGAGAGGTCACGCGATTATAGAGATTTCAAAATCAGCCCATTGGGACAAAGCGGCAGACTTGTAAGTCTTGAATTTATTATTTCTCAAACATGCATTCGTTGCACATTCCTTGCTTTTCCCTAACACCCTTCTCATGCATTATTTTAAAGATTAGACCTATCAGCACGGTCGCCTCCGTGATGTTGGCGTAGTTCGCTTGCCCACCTCGGGTTCGATTCCCGGCTCCGTTAGGGATTTCAGAAACTGACTTGAAGGCTGGATCGGGGCGCACTCAGCCTCGAGAGGACAATTGAGTAGCTGTCTGACAGTGCGGAAACGCCCCGTTCACAAAAGCCAAGATTAATGGCTGAGAGGGCCTAATGCGCTAACCACGCGACACCCCAATATCTGCAGTCCAATTGGCTGGGCAGCGGTCGCTTGGTAGGGTAGGCCCTTCATGGGCTGTAGTGCCAGGGGTTACTTTATTATACATATCAGCACGCGTAGAATCATGTTGGCAACACTGTCATAATTATATGGACTCGAGAAAATTAATCTAAAATACTACAGGGCGCCGGGAAATGTTCTCCGCAGGGGCTACGCGCTGCTGCGAGAGGTTACGTCATCCGTTTAGTTGGCAGCACGTTGTCCTTGATAGGGTAAAATCGTCAGTGTGTATTGTGTGTATTGTTAGATTATTATTATTATTGGAAGAGTGCAACGGTATGTTGTGAATGGCTGTAGTGAGTAGGCTACAACGTTTACTGTTTGTTTGTTTGTTATGATACAAGCGTCAGACGTGCTGCCAACGTAACTGGTGACGTTATCTCTCGCAGTAGCTTGTAGGCACTGCGGAGAACATTTCCTGGCGCCCTGTACTATCTACATGTATGCCAATTTGGAAGAGTCTCCACACATACCTTCTGAGATATCCAACAAAGAGCTTAATTTTCAATTGTGATTTATTTCAGTTGCTATCCCTGATATTATTAGCCTATTTTCAATTTTGAAACAAGATGTTCAGCAAAGAACATATAGCCTACTTTCTCCTAAATGTATGGGTATCTTTATGACTCTTTGTCCTCATCCCTAAAACAATCACCCCAACCACAATGTATTGTTTGTTTTCTTTTATATTGATAATAAGCCAGTAAGTGTCAAGATCAATATTATATACTTTATGATGATTGAATAACAAAACTACTAACTTATTGTAATGCATTCACGTCCGTTAATCTCTATATTAAGCCAGCCTGCAAAATTAAGAATCTTCCGCCCCAATCATCTTCCGCCCCAATCACAGTAGGTGGTGCTGCGACCTATCAGTGAATTAATCTTTATCTTGTACGCCTATGCACTGCCATCGTAATGTACTACGATGGCAGTGTTCTATGGGTGTTGAATGAGTAGGCAGTTTAAAGTAGCCAAGAGGGAGGCGATCCAGCTGGCTGTGTTTAAAGGTATTCGGAGCGCGATCGTGGCTAATAGTTGAACTACCAGTATTACAAAATTGCCATACTTCAGGAGGCCAGCTCAGGCATTTACACAGCGTTATGTTTGGAACAATATTACCCACATAACCCACAAGAGGACAGCACCGTACAGAGGCATTAAGAAGGCTGTGGTTAATGACAACGTGTATCTAGTTCTTCTATTCTCCTTTTTCTAATGTCTTCTGTTTATGTGCGATGCTGGGACTGTGATTTTATTAATATACGAGTGTATACTTTATCCTCTCCTTTGAGCTAAATGACATTTTGTTCAGTATCTGTGGGAAAAGCTCGTGCACATCATTTGTAAAAGAATTCAAGAAAAAAAAACCTAAGTGTAGCAGTATTCGATCTCCAGTCAACTGCGTGGCAGACTAACATGCTAGCCCAGAGCTAACCGTATCCATGACGTCAGGTGTTCTTAACTGACATATTAGATACAAACTGTTGGCAAATAATGACTTTAAATAAACGATTTCTTCACTGCAGTACATCTTCATTAAAGATCATTTCATACAAAGTTTATATTATTGTATAAGTACGGTATATCACATACAACATACTAAAACTACTGAAATATAAGACAGGCACATGAGGACAGCTGCCATCTTGTCGTGTGACACAAACGGCTTAGCTCTTCTAAGCCACTCATACTGTATAATATTATAATATTAAATTATAATAAATAACGGATCACGACCTTCAGGATAGCTTAAACCCCCCTAGGCTCGATAATCGGAATTGGTGGGTCTTAAGCTATTTATTAAAATGGTTGCATAATTCACACGGCCGCCATCCTGAAATGGCATGGCTGATGACCTTGAATTTTGGGTGAAAGACGCGTCCTATATAAAGGTATGTTGTCACCAAATTTGGTAGAGATCGGATGATTAGTTTAGCCGTAATTTGATTTTACGTTTTGAACATTTGAGTGGCCGCCATTCTGTTTTGGTAAAGATGGCGGTGATATAAAGTATGACACTGAGGTGTCCTTTACTAGTGCTACCTCTGTACCAAATTTCGTTCAATTCGGTTTCACCGTGTTCGAATTGATAGGGGGGGACAGACATTCAGAGTACACACACTCACACACACACACACACACACACACACACACAGACTCACACACACACATACACACACACACACACACACAGACTCACACACACACATACACACACACAGACAGACACACTTTTTTCGCCCTGTGTTGATCTCATAAGTCTACTTTCATTTTTTGCAAAAATCGAAAGTAGGCTAAAAATAGGCTTATGAGATCTCCTTTTGTCCGTGCGTGTGTGTGTGTGTTTGTGTGTGTGTGTGTCCTAATAACTTCTACATGGCTGGAGCGATTTCAATGAAACTCGGTAAGTTCATAGCACTATTTCGGACAACCTTGACCGTGCCCATCAAATTTTGTTACGTCTCACCAATCCAACATGGCGACTATGCGAAACATTTCACCAGCATTCAATATCTCCGAAACTATTACCGATATCACCCTGGAATTTTTCACAGTGATAAAGGGAACTACTAGAAGTTCACCTACGTGACTATTGAAAAACTGGTACCTACAAAACCAAAATGGCGACCACGCGAATTTGCAACTTTTAAATAGACGTTTCTCGCGATTTAACCAACCAAACGCAATAAAACTTGGTACCAGTATATGTTTATACACATTGTAATGCACCGACATCTAATTTGGTTCAATTGTTTACATAACCACAAGATGGCGGATGTGCGAAATATTTCACCGGCATTCTATATCTCTGAAACTATTAGCGGTATCACCCTGAAATTTTGTACGGAGATAAAGGGCACTACTGGAAGTTCATCTATAAGACTTTCATAAACCGGTTAACTGCAAAACGAACATGGCGGCCAAGTGAATTTGAAAATTTTAAATAGACCTTTCTCGCGATTTAATGTTCCGAACGCAATGAAATCTGGTACAGGAAATGTTTATACACATTGTAATGCACTGATATCTAATTTAGAGCAATTGTTTATATAACCTCAAGATGGCGGCTTTGCGAATTTTAAAATCTATATATTTAAAACACTAAGCTGTTTTTTGTACACACGAGATTGTGAAAACGACTTAACCGATTGGCTTCGTAAGACATTCTAACGAAAGCTCTTGGCATGCAGATTTGCAGAGTGTCTCTAAAATAAACAAATATATTACGGTATATTTTTAAATTAATATAGAAAATAGCAGAATTCTAGGCCCTCACGCATGCGCACAATCCGCCTGGGGGTCATGACAAAATGGCGGTGAGAAGTCCATTAAAATGTAAGTTATTTAATAAGCTTGCATGTAATTGAAAACATACATTAACCAAGTTCTGACAGTAAAATATAATAACAGTATGAACGTATACGAATGTGCAACATTGATTTATTTGGATAATGAAATGGATTATTTTCTTCAGACAGCGGCTTTTAATGATAAAGAACGGCTGCGTCTGCTGGTGACCAAGAGTTCGCGTGTAGCTATGTGGTTAAGGCGACAGACTGTGGTTCCAAGGTTCACTGGTTCGATCCCAGCCCTCGCCGATATATATATATTTTTTTTACCACTGAAATATTGTTTAATCAAGGAGTATTAGTAAGGTTTTATGTCTGTTAAAGATACATATTTCTACATTCCCTCTCGGTATATTTTTGAATTAATATAGAAAATAGCAGAATTCTTGGCCCTCACGCATGCGCACAATCCGCCTGAGGTCATGACAAAATGGCGGTGAGAATTCCATTAAAATGTAAGTTATTTAATAAGCTTCCATGTAATTGAAAACATACATTAACCAAGTTCTGACAATAAAGTATAATAACAGTATGAACGTATACGAATGTGCAACATTGATTTATTTGGATAATGAAATTGATTATTTCCTTCAAACAGCGGCTTTTGAATATAATGAATGGCTGCGTCTGCTACTATACATGAGTGCGTGAGTAGCCATGTGGTTAAGGCGACTGACTGTGGTTCCATGAAGCGCCGGTTCGATCCTAGCCCTCGCCAGTTTTTTTTTTTTTTTTACCACTGAAATATTGTTTAATCAAGGAGTAACAGTAAGGTTTTATGTCTGTTAAAGATACTTATTTCTACATTCCCTCTAAATACGTTTTATTTTCGTTTTACCATTGCATTGCAGCATGTAATCAAAAGAGCAAACTGTTGTCCGCAGTACGCCGTTTAAATATCTGCAATCAGTTCCTATAACTGACAACAGATGGCAGTAATTCGCCCATATAGTTCCATTAACTGACAGCAGATGGCAACACCATTGCATCGATATATTTAAAACACAAGACATGGCATGTTTTCACGTGATGGAAAATTATAAAGGAGGGGAATATTTAAGAAGGGAAATGTTGAGGAACATTAACTGACAGTTGAATGTGTAGGCTAGGTTGTTTATGTACCTTAATATTGCAATTTCTTCCCAATGCTTCGGTGGTCAAGTTATTAGCGTCCTAGACTAAAAGTTATAATTATGCATCGTCGATATTAAAGAAAAAAGTAGTTTTCCAGGCACACGCGCGTCTCCACAATTGCTTTCGCCATGAGAGACACTTGGCAAATATAATTCGTTTGAAGGACTCCGACATCTTGGTCACTCAGCCCCGTGTACTTGGGTGTGCATGTGTGAAACTTTCTTCTGATAACCTGTGTTATTGTGATGGCTGCATGACTGTGTGTATTTGTAATTAAGGTGGTAAATGGCAAGGAGACGGCCAAGGCCTAAAGTTAGGAACCATCCCGGTATTTGCCTTAAGTGGAAGTGGGAAACCACGGAAAACCACATCCAAGATTGTCGAGGTGGGAATTAAACCTTCCTCTTCTTAGTTATACCTCAAGAGACTGAATGTACCCCGATTTTGCCCTGAGACCAGAATTAAATTTCTTGGCAGAGCAGGAAATGTAACCCGGGTCTCCGGGGCGATAGACAAGAATAGGTGGGCCTCCATGTGTTAATACGATTTTTGACATGCACGGGACATAGAATTCAAAAACTGCCTCCATTAGGGTGACTATCGAAGTGAGTATTGAGTATAGGCCTATGGTCATTCCAGTAGTTGGTGAAGTGATTCTATGTTCCCCTGCAAAATGTACTGCCATAACCTATAACAGGTGATGGAAATTGCTTATTTAGAGCAGTTTCGTACTGTTTATAACAAAATGAAGAACGTCATTCTGAGCTGCGTTTTCAAGCTATCGCAAAAAATTTCGCTGGCAGGAACAATTATAAGGAATTTATTTTAAGCGATCAGTCTCATCGCATTCTCCTCACCAACCAACTTGAGTTAGAAAGTCTCTGGACGGTCATGTTGAACTTCATTGTATAAGACAATTGTTTAATGATTATTTGTTTAGAGTACGGAGTCTAACTACGTAGTTGATTTCGGCAATGGAAGTATTATTTGCCATTTAATATTTAGCGGCTCCGTTATTGCAGGACACTATAGTGTTATCGAATAATACGAAGCCACATTTAAAATCCAATATAAATAGGCCATTTCAGAAACAATTCCAGATATTATGCAATACAGTTTACTGTAAGGTCCTTGACGATCAAATGTAAACATTTTTCTACATTGTATTTCTCTTGCGTAAAATCTATGCGTGGTTATTTTGGTCTTTACTGTTGTGAGGGTAAAATTGATCTACTGGAATATAAAATATTTGCCAAGCTGCAACAATGTAATGATATTAATTTAAAAGTCATTGAACTTATATCCAGCAGTTCAAACACATACATCAGCGTTAACAGATTGGATACTGAAGATGAAAGCCAGCTACTTCATTTCCCTATTATTGAATTTTTCAATTCCTTGGAATTAAGAGATTCGCCTCCACATACTTCGAACGTTTAAGCCGTAGATATGCTTCTTAGAAATCTGAACGTTTCCCATGGACTCATATATTTTATCATTCCCGTCAAGTAACGAATTCATTGTTGCCATCCTTTGCATGGTCGAGAGGGTTCGATTCCCACCTCGGATACGTTCTTTTATTTTCATTTTCTTCCTACCTACGGTTGGTATTACATTGTAGAGACATATTTCACTTTTTTCATTCCCGTAAAGTAACGAATTCTCTGTTGCCATCCTTTGCATGGTCGAGAGGGTTCGATTCCCACCTCGGATACGTTCTTTTATTTTCATTTTCTTCCTTCCTACGATTGGTATTATATTGTAGAGACATATTACACTTTTTTCATTCCCGTAAAGTAACGAATTCTCTGTTGCCATCCTTTGCATGGTCGAGAGGGTTCGATTCCCATCTCGGATATGTTTTTTTTTGTTTTCTTCCTTCCTACGATTGGTATTACATTGTAGAAATGTATTTCACTTTTATCATTCCCGTAAAGTAACGAATTCTCTGTTGCCATCTATATATTTAAAACACTAAGCTGTTTTTTGTACACACGAGATTGTGAAAACGACTTAACCGATTGGCTTCGTAAGACATTCTAACGAAAGCTCTTGGCATGCAGATTTGCAGAGTTTCTTTAAAAGGAAAATATATGTTACGGTATATTTTTAAATGATTAAAGAAATATGTAATATTTGACACTCCCGCGCATGCGCACAATGGCCTTTCTCAACAAGGAAAATGGCGATTCCGGTCGCGTCTAACTGAGATCTTTGTTTATGAGAATTAAAAAGGGTCTCCAATAATGTTAATTATGTTTTTACAATATGCATTGAATTAGAATTATATTAAATAAACCACGAATTGAAGTACTTAAACTGCAGGTTGAGCGTGTATACTGGTTATATAGCTTAATATTGAAGCGGCCCTTAGTTGTCTGGATGGTCAAGGGGATAAGGTTACTGCCTAGAAATATGTATTGTGCATGATCGAGAGGGTTCGATTCCCACCTCGGATGTGTTTTTTTATTTTCGTTTTCTGCCTTCCTACGATTGGTATTACATTTTAAAAACATATTTCACTTTTATCATTCCCGTCAAGTAACGAATTCATTGTTGCCATCCTTTGCATGGTCGAGAGGGTTCGATTCCCACCTCGGATACGTCCTTTTATTTTCATTTTCTTCCTACCTACGGTTGGTATTACATTGTAGAGACATATTTCACTTTTTTCATTCCCGTAAAGTAACGAATTCTCTGTTGCCATCCTTTGCATGGTCGAGAGGGTTCGATTCCCACCTCGGATACGTTCTTTTATTTTCATTTTCTTCCTTCCTACGATTGGTATTATATTGTAGAGACATATTACACTTTTTTCATTCCCGTAAAGTAACGAATTCTCTGTTGCCATCCTTTGCATGGTCGAGAGGGTTCGATTCCCATCTCGGATATGTTTTTTTTTGTTTTCTTCCTTCCTACGATTGGTATTACATTGTAGAAATGTATTTCACTTTTATCATTCCCGTAAAGTAACGAATTCTCTGTTGCCATCTATATATTTAAAACACTAAGCTGTTTTTTGTACACACGAGATTGTGAAAACGACTTAACCGATTGGCTTCGTAAGACATTCTAACGAAAGCTCTTGGCATGCAGATTTGCAGAGTTTCTTTAAAAGGAAAATATATGTTACGGTATATTTTTAAATGATTAAAGAAATATGTAATATTTGACACTCCCGCGCATGCGCACAATGGCCTTTCTCAACAAGGAAAATGGCGATTCCGGTCGCGTCTAACTGAGATCTTTGTTTATGAGAATTAAAAAGGGTCTCCAATAATGTTAATTATGTTTTTACAATATGCATTGAATTAGAATTATATTAAATAAACCACGAATTGAAGTACTTAAACTGCAGGTTGAGCGTGTATACTGGTTATATAGCTTAATATTGAAGCGGCCCATAGTTGTCTGGATGGTCAAGGGGATAAGGTTACTGCCTAGAAATATGTATTGTGCATGATCTAGAGGGTTCGATTCCCACCTCGGATATGTTTTTTTATTTTCGTTTTCTGCCTTCCTACGATTGGTATTACATTTTAAAAACATATTTCACTTTTATCATTCCCGTCAAGTAACGAATTCATTGTTGCCATCCTTTGCATGGTCGAGAGGGTTCGATTCCCACCTCGGATACGTTCTTTTATTTTCATTTTCTTCCTACCTACGGTTGGTATTACATTGTAGAGACATATTTCACTTTTTTCATTCCCGTAAAGTAACGAATTCTCTGTTGCCATCCTTTGCATGGTCGAGAGGGTTCGATTCCCACCTCGGATACGTTCTTTTATTTTCATTTTCTTCCTTCCTACGATTGGTATTATATTGTAGAGACATATTACACTTTTTTCATTCCCGTAAAGTAAGGAATTCTCTGTTGCCATCCTTTGCATGGTCGAGAGGGTTCGATTCCCATCTCGGATATGTTTTTTTTTTGTTTTCTTCCTTCCTACGATTGGTATTACATTGTAGAAATGTATTTCACTTTTATCATTCCCGTAAAGTAACGAATTCTCTTTTGCCATCTATATATTTAAAACACTAAGCTGTTTTTTGTACACACGAGATTGTGAAAACGACTTAACCGATTGGCTTCGTAAGACATTCTAACGAAAGCTCTTGGCATGCAGATTTGCAGAGTTTCTTTAAAAGGAAAATATATGTTACGGTATATTTTTAAATGATTAAAGAAATATGTAATATTTGACACTCCCGCGCATGCGCACAATGGCCTTTCTCAACAAGGAAAATGGCGATTCCGGTCGCGTCTAACTGAGATCTTTGTTTATGAGAATTAAAAAGGGTCTCCAATAATGTTAATTATGTTTTTACAATATGCATTGAATTAGAATTATATTAAATAAACCACGAATTGAAGTACTTAAACTGCAGGTTGAGCGTGTATACTGGTTATATAGCTTAATATTGAAGCGGCCCATAGTTGTCTGGATGGTCAAGGGGATAAGGTTACAGCCTAGAAATATGTATTGTGCATGATCGAGAGGGTTCGATTCCCACCTCGGATATGTTTTTTTATTTTCGTTTTCTGCCTTCCTACGATTGGTATTACATTTTAAAAACATATTTCACTTTTATCATTCCCGTCAAGTAACGAATTCATTGTTGCCATCCTTTGCATGGTCGAGACGGTTCGATTCCCACCTCGGATACGTTCTTTTATTTTCATTTTCTTCCTACCTACGGTTGGTATTACATTGTAGAGACATATTTCACTTTTTTCATTCCCGTAAAGTAACGAATTCTCTGTTGCCATCCTTTGCATGGTCGAGAGGGTTCGATTCCCACCTCGGATACGTTCTTTTATTTTCATTTTCTTCCTTCCTACGATTGGTATTATATTGTAGAGACATATTACACTTTTTTCATTCCCGTAAAGTAAGGAATTCTCTGTTGCCATCCTTTGCATGGTCGAGAGGGTTCGATTCCCATCTCGGATATGTTTTTTTTTTGTTTTCTTCCTTCCTACGATTGGTATTACATTGTAGAAATGTATTTCACTTTTATCATTCCCGTAAAGTAACGAATTCTCTGTTGCCATCTATATATTTAAAACACTAAGCTGTTTTTTGTACACACGAGATTGTGAAAACGACTTAACCGATTGGCTTCGTAAGACATTCTAACGAAAGCTCTTGGCATGCAGATTTGCAGAGTTTCTTTAAAAGGAAAATATATGTTACGGTATATTTTTAAATGATTAAAGAAATATGTAATATTTGACACTCCCGCGCATGCGCACAATGGCCTTTCTCAACAAGGAAAATGGCGATTCCGGTCGCGTCTAACTGAGATCTTTGTTTATGAGAATTAAAAAGGGTCTCCAATAATGTTAATTATGTTTTTACAATATGCATTGAATTAGAATTATATTAAATAAACCACGAATTGAAGTACTTAAACTGCAGGTTGAGCGTGTATACTGGTTATATAGCTTAATATTGAAGCGGCCCATAGTTGTCTGGATGGTCAAGGGGATAAGGTTACTGCCTAGAAATATGTATTATGCATGATCGAGAGGGTTCGATTCCCACCTCGGATATGTTTTTTTATTTTCGTTTTCTGCCTTCCTACGATTGGTATTACATTTTAAAAACATATTTCACTTTTATCATTCCCGTCAAGTAACGAATTCATTGTTGCCATCCTTTGCATGGTCGAGAGGGTTCGATTCCCACCTCGGATACGTTCTTTTATTTTCATTTTCTTCCTACCTACGGTTGGTATTACATTGTAGAGACATATTTCACTTTTTTCATTCCCGTAAAGTAACGAATTCTCTGTTGCCATCCTTTGCATGGTCGAGAGGGTTCGATTCCCACCTCGGATACGTTCTTTTATTTTCATTTTCTTCCTTCCTACGATTGGTATTATATTGTAGAGACATATTACACTTTTTTCATTCCCGTAAAGTAACGAATTCTCTGTTGCCATCCTTTGCATGGTCGAGAGGGTTCGATTCCCATCTCGGATATGTTTTTTTTTGTTTTCTTCCTTCCTACGATTGGTATTACATTGTAGAAATGTATTTCACTTTTATCATTCCCGTAAAGTAACGAATTCTCTGTTGCCATCTATATATTTAAAACACTAAGCTGTTTTTTGTACACACGAGATTGTGAAAACGACTTAACCGATTGGCTTCGTAAGACATTCTAACGAAAGCTCTTGGCATGCAGATTTGCAGAGTTTCTTTAAAAGGAAAATATATGTTACGGTATATTTTTAAATGATTAAAGAAATATGTAATATTTGACACTCCCGCGCATGCGCACAATGGCCTTTCTCAACAAGGAAAATGGCGATTCCGGTCGCGTCTAACTGAGATCTTTGTTTATGAGAATTAAAAAGGGTCTCCAATAATGTTAATTATGTTTTTACAATATGCATTGAATTAGAATTATATTAAATAAACCACGAATTGAAGTACTTAAACTGCAGGTTGAGCGTGTATACTGGTTATATAACTTAATATTGAAGCGGCCCTTAGTTGTCTGGATGGTCAAGGGGATAAGGTTACTGCCTAGAAATATGTATTTTGCATGATCGAGAGGGTTCGATTCCCACCTCGGATATGTTTTTTTATTTTCGTTTTCTGCCTTCCTACGATTGGTATTACATTTTAAAAACATATTTCACTTTTATCATTCCCGTCATGTAACGAATTCATTGTTGCCATCCTTTGCATGGTCGAGAGGGTTCGATTCCCACCTCGGATACGTCCTTTTATTTTCATTTTCTTCCTACCTACGGTTGGTATTACATTGTAGAGACATATTTCACTTTTTTCATTCCCGTAAAGTAACGAATTCTCTGTTGCCATCCTTTGCATGGTCGAGAGGGTTCGATTCCCACCTCGGATACGTTCTTTTATTTTCATTTTCTTCCTTCCTACGATTGGTATTATATTGTAGAGACATATTACACTTTTTTCATTCCCGTAAAGTAAGGAATTCTCTGTTGCCATCCTTTGCATGGTCGAGAGGGTTCGATTCCCATCTCGGATATGTTTTTTTTTTGTTTTCTTCCTTCCTACGATTGGTATTACATTGTAGAAATGTATTTCACTTTTATCATTCCCGTAAAGTAACGAATTCTCTGTTGCCATCTATATATTTAAAACACTAAGCTGTTTTTTGTACACACGAGATTGTGAAAACGACTTAACCGATTGGCTTCGTAAGACATTCTAACGAAAGCTCTTGGCATGCAGATTTGCAGAGTTTCTTTAAAAGGAAAATATATGTTACGGTATATTTTTAAATGATTAAAGAAATATGTAATATTTGACACTCCCGCGCATGCGCACAATGGCCTTTCTCAACAAGGAAAATGGCGATTCCGGTCGCGTCTAACTGAGATCTTTGTTTATGAGAATTAAAAAGGGTCTCCAATAATGTTAATTATGTTTTTACAATATGCATTGAATTAGAATTATATTAAATAAACCACGAATTGAAGTACTTAAACTGCAGGTTGAGCGTGTATACTGGTTATATAGCTTAATATTGAAGCGGCCCATAGTTGTCTGGATGGTCAAGGGGATAAGGTTACTGCCTAGAAATATGTATTATGCATGATCGAGAGGGTTCGATTCCCACCTCGGATATGTTTTTTTATTTTCGTTTTCTGCCTTCCTACGATTGGTATTACATTTTAAAAACATATTTCACTTTTATCATTCCCGTCAAGTAACGAATTCATTGTTGCCATCCTTTGCATGGTCGAGACGGTTCGATTCCCACCTCGGATACGTTCTTTTATTTTCATTTTCTTCCTACCTACGGTTGGTATTACATTGTAGAGACATATTTCACTTTTTTCATTCCCGTAAACTAACGAATTCTCTGTTGCCATCCTTTGCATGGTCGAGAGGGTTCGATTCCCACCTCGGATACGTTCTTTTATTTTCATTTTCTTCCTTCCTACGATTGGTATTATATTGTAGAGACATATTACACTTTTTTCATTCCCGTAAAGTAACGAATTCTCTGTTGCCATCCTTTGCATGGTCGAGAGGGTTCGATTCCCATCTCGGATATGTTTTTTTTTTGTTTTCTTCCTTCCTACGATTGGTATTACATTGTAGAAATGTATTTCACTTTTATCATTTCCGTAAAGTAACGAATTCTCTGTTGCCATCTATATATTTAAAACACTAAGCTGTTTTTTGTACACACGAGATTGTGAAAACGACTTAACCGATTGGCTTCGTAAGACATTCTAACGAAAGCTCTTGGCATGCAGATTTGCAGAGTTTCTTTAAAAGGAAAATATATGTTACGGTATATTTTTAAATGATTAAAGAAATATGTAATATTTGACACTCCCGCGCATGCGCACAATGGCCTTTCTCAACAAGGAAAATGGCGATTCCGGTCGCGTCTAACTGAGATCTTTGTTTATGAGAATTAAAAAGGGTCTCCAATAATGTTAATTATGTTTTTACAATATGCATTGAATTAGAATTATATTAAATAAACCACGAATTGAAGTACTTAAACTGCAGGTTGAGCGTGTATACTGGTTATATAGCTTAATATTGAAGCGGCCCATAGTTGTCTGGATGGTCAAGGGGATAAGGTTACTGCCTAGAAATATGTATTGTGCATGATCGAGAGGGTTCGATTCCCACCTCGGATATGTTTTTTTATTTTCGTTTTCTGCCTTCCTACGATTGGTATTACATTTTAAAAACATATTTCACTTTTATCATTCCCGTCAAGTAACGAATTCATTGTTGCTATCCTTTGCATGGTCGAGAGGGTTCGGTTCCCACCTCGGATACGTTCTTTTATTTTCATTTTCTTCCTACCTACGGTTGGTATTACATTGTAGAGACATATTTCACTTTTTTCATTCCCGTAAAGTAACGAATTCTCTGTTGCCATCCTTTGCATGGTCGAGAGGGTTCGATTCCCACCTCGGATACGTTCTTTTATTTTCATTTTCTTCCTTCCTACGATTGGTATTATATTGTAGAGACATATTACACTTTTTTCATTCCCGTAAAGTAACGAATTCTCTGTTGCCATCCTTTGCATGGTCGAGAGGGTTCGATTCCCATCTCGGATATGTTTTTTTTTGTTTTCTTCCTTCCTACGATTGGTATTACATTGTAGAAATGTATTTCACTTTTATCATTCCCGTAAAGTAACGAATTCTCTGTTGCCATATATATTTAAAACACTAAGGTATTTTTTGTACACACGAGATTTTGAAAACGACTTAACCGATTGGCTTCGTATGGCATTCTAACGAAAGCTCTTGGCATGCAGATTTGCAGTGTGTCTTTAAAAGGAAAATATATGTTACGGTATATTTTTATATGTTTAAAGAAAAATGTAATATATGTGGCTATTGCGCGTTGCCACAATGGCGTTTCTTCATGAGAGAAATGGCGGATAAACGATCCACCGTATCGTAGTGTGATCTTTGTTTATGAGAATTGAAAAGGGAAATATCGCTTATGTTGTATCCCGATATATACTGGAATAGAATCATGAAATAAGGGACATATTGATGAACTATAACTGGCAGTTGAGTGCGTTTGTTGTTTACGTCACTTAATATTGCACTCTAATTTCGTTGTCTGGGTGGCTCAGCGGCTAACATTGTGGACAACGAAATTGATTATGCATCGTCGGAGGAGTTTGATTCCCACCTCAGACATGTAATTTTATTTCCCAATTATTCTATCTTGCAATTGGTATTACATTGTCTAAACATATGTTACGTTTATTATTCCCGTAAGGTAAGGAATTCCCCATGATTTACGTTGCCAGATACTTTTAAATTATTAAATAAAAATCGGCACAATCGCTTCGCCTTGAGAGAAAATTGTCGAACATAATCCATTTGATGGACTCAGACATCGTGGTCACTCAGCGCCGTCTACTTTGTTGTGTGAGTGTAAACCTTTCTCTGATAACCTGTGTTAATGTGATGGCTGTATTGATGTGTGCAATTGTAATTAGTATGGGGAATGGAGAGTTGACGACTGAGGCTTAAAGTTAGGAACTATCCCGGTATTTGCCTGGAGTGGAAGTGGGAAACCACGGAAAACCACATCCAAGATTGTTGAGATGGGAATCAAATTTTGCTCTTCTTAGGTTTGCCTCAAGAGTGCGCCCCGTTCCAGCCCTCAGACCAGAATTAAATTTCTTGGCAGAGCAGGGATCGAACCTGGAATCTGGGGCGATAGCTCAGAATGTAGCCTTAAGACTGGGCTTCCCTGTGTTAATACGATCTTTGAAAAACACTGAACATATAATTCTAAAACTCCCTCCATTACGGTGGCTGGCGAAGTGAGTCCATGCTCATTCCAGTAGTGGCGAAGTGATTCTATGCTCCCTTGCATAATTTACTGTCATGGAAATGCAAAGTATTGTACCTTCAACAGGTGATGGAAATTGATTATTTAGAGCAGTTTCATTCTGTTTATTTCAAAATGAAGTTCGTCATCCTGAGTTGCGTTTGCAAGCAAATTGCAAAAATTGCAAGGATTTTATTATTGGCGATCAGTCTCATCGCATTCTCATCAGCAACCAACTTGAGAATGGAAGTCTCTGAACTTAGTTGTATAAATGAATATTATTGTTTATTGATTATTTTTTTTAGAGTACATAACAATGAGTCTAACCACGCAGTTGATTTTGGCAATGGAAGTAAGTTATTGTTTGCTATTTAATATTTGGCTGCTGCGTTGATGCAGGCCACTATAGTATTATTTAATATGACGTTAATTTGGGGAGAAATGCTGCTATAAATAAAATAAAAGATACGAAGCCACTTTTAAACTCCAATATGAATATGGCATTTCAGATACAATTCCAGATACTATACCGTTACAGTGTAGGGTCCTTGACGAACAAATGTAAACATTGTTCTGCACTGTATTTCTCTTGAGAGAAATCTACACTTGGTTACTTTGACCTTTGCTGTTGTAGTGGTAAAATTAATCTGACTAAATATAAAATATTTGACATGCTGCAACAATTATTTTTCACTGGAGATGATATCTCAAGGAATTTCAGAGAGACTAATCGGCAATACAATGCTATGTCCTTCGTTTCATTTGGTGCCAATGTTACTGTGCCACACCCATACGGTCCACATTGTTTTAAGATGTATGGAGGTGCACATCATCGCATTTCTTCGTTATATTCCAAAATTATATGTGACGGTTTGCGGCCAGTTTTATTAGACTCCTCAGAGTTCTTGAATTCCTTGGAACTAAATGACTTGCCTCCACATATTCCAAACGCTTGAACCGTTATGCTGCTTAGAAATCTGAACGTTTCCCAAGGGCTCCTAAATGCAACTATATTGCTTGGATTTGGAAATAATAAGTGCAGTTAAAATTAGGCAGAGAGGTCTAATCCTTCTACTTGATTTAACAGCATCCGATAAAACACTATCATTTTGTTTTAAGAGGCAATATTTTCCAATTTATTTGGCATACTCTGTCACAATCAATGAAGCTCAAGGGAAAACTCTGGAACGTATAGGTCTCAATTTGCCTCATCAATTTTTCAGTCATGGCCAGCAGTATTTTGCAATGTTGAGAGTGCAATCTTTTGACGCCCTTATAGTTTCAATAGAGCCAAAAAATAATCGTACAAAGAATATACAGTAGGCCTACATAAGAAAATTCTTCAGTAAATATTTTCTATTGACCGTCATTTTTGACGGGTTTCAACTAGTTAAGTTTTTATTTCTTGTGTCGTAATCATGCGATCGAAGTGAAAGTTTGAATAATGAACCTACGCAATAATTTTCCTTTAATGGAACATGTCTCTATGGCTTATACATTTAGCAATCCAACATGGCGACCATCAGAAATATTTAGACGGCTCTGAATATCTACGAATCTATTATAGCAATCAAACTGAATTTTGTTATGTTCATAGGGGCTATGAACTTTTAAGTTCACCTATAGGACATTAAATGACCTGGTGATCACAAATCCAACATGGCGGCGACGCGAAGTATAAAAATTCACATGGACGTTTCTCGCAATTTAACCATCCGAGTGCAGTGAAACTTGGTACAGTAAATCCTTATACGAATGTTAATCCACTGGCATCTAATTTATTTCAATTGTTTCCATGACCACAAGATGGCAGCTGTGAGAAATTTTAAAATCTCCTTGTTACTTCTTGTGTCCTAATCATGCGACTGAAGTTTGAATGCTACACGTACACAATAATCTCCATGTAAAAGTACATAACTCTAGGACCCACATATGAATCGGTCATTGTTAGAAGGCACTAAGTCAATTTTTGTCGAAATTGAGATTTCCATGGATACGTATAATATGAATGACGACGCATCTAGCTATGTTAAAAGGAACTAAGTCTGCCCGTTCAGTATGCTGTATCACTACTAGCTGAATTTAACGTTCAGTGTTAAGGAGAACTAAGTCAATGTTAGTTCCAGACTTTTTTGCTTCTATTTCCCCAATACTGCATTGCTAGCATTAAAAATATAGCAATATGCTATACTGAGGTCTATAAATCTGTATATTTGTCATAAAAATGAACTAACTACTTTTTAAAGATCTGTCACAAATTTCTTTTTCTATTTGCTCCCTTTTTAAAAGGATAAATCCATTCAAATAGACCTCTCTAGAACAGTACTATTGCGGGCAATGATACCTCTTGACAGCAACTACGCTTTACAATTAAGTGAGAGAAACGGTTTTTGTCAATTATCTCAATTCTTACAAAAATGACTTGTGCCTTCTAACAATGACCGATTCATATATAAAATCAAACATGGCGACCATCCGAAATATTTAGTCGGTTCTCAATATCTACGAATCTATTACAGCAATCAAACTGAAATTTTCTATGTAGATAGAGGCAATTAACATAAGTAGGATATATGAAAATAGTATTTAGTTCTTCACGGAACTACTTGCTTTTTAATATGGCCGTGCGATGTACTGGTAGAGGTCATTACTCTCACGAAATTTTGTTTCGATAGCTGCAGCCGCTTAGAAGGCCATAGTGAGGGGATCTGCACACAGAAAATTTTCAATATGTCAAAAGTAGGCTAAAATACCGAAATTCAAAATTACGCCAAGAAAATGTTTTCCTATTTTTGAAAAATGTGTTCATATGGAGAAATGTTGTTTCAGAAAAAATGTGTTTGGTTATAGTACTGATGAAATGAATGAAAATCCACAGCCTGCTTCCAGTCTCCGACCGGGTCAGGAATGGAATGAATGAAGCCCCCATCTAGCGGCGAGGATATGAACTGTGCCGGCTGCCGAGGCCTGACGCATTCCTCTGGGGCAATGATTAAATGAATGACAGATGAAATGAAATGATAGTGGAGAGTGTTGCAGGAATGAAATTTTGACAGGGAAAACCGGAGTACCCGGAGAAAAACCTGTCTGCCTCCGCTTTGTCCAGCACAGATCTCACATGGAGTGACCGGGATTTGAACCACGGACCCAGCGGTGAGAGGCTTGGTTATAGTACTGAAAATAATAATAATTGGGAATTCTATTTGGATAATAAACGGTGTAACACAGGCCGGATCTAATAGGATCTCCTTGATTTAATATTATTGTAATATTGTGGAGTGATATCGAAATATTACTTTAAAAGCCTTCTGGTGGTTTTCTATAATTGGAAGCATAGTCTATATGTGTTAAGACCAACACCAAACTTTATGCCTGTAATCCTACATTCCCTGCCACCTAACATTTCTCATATTAATGTGACATCTCCCCAGTTTTATAGAATTGTTTTACAACTGAATATGCCAGCAAGAGCTGCCACTCCTTACGCCTACTGACAGAATTCGCCGTGTCCTTATATCAATGTAGGGAATGCTTATAGCCTATGCTGCCGGGATGGCACTTTACTTCATGCCCCCGAGGGCCTACCCCAGTGCTCGTACGTAATAATTTTGCAAACATATAGAGAGATCCAAACAGATTGAATACTATTTCTTACTCACTCATACACACTCATCACTCTCCTCACTCACTATCCCAATTCTCCCCACTCTCCCCCCTCTCCTCACTCAACTCACTCACTCTCCCCACTCACTTAACTCATTTACCGCTCTCAACGCACTCACCGACTCTCCTCACTCTCCTCACCCCCTCTACCAGTCAACTCACTCAACTCACTCACTCTCCCCACTCACTCAACTCAGGCAGTTTCCCCCACTAACTCTCTCTTGTCAATTTTTAGCCTACTTTCGAATTTTGCAAAAAATGAAAGTAGACTTATGAGATCTACACAGGGCCAAAAATTGTGTGTCTGTCTGTGTGTCTCTGTGTAAGTGTGTGTACTCTGAATGTCTGCCCCCCCCCCCCGTGTCAATTCGAAAACGGTAAAACAGAATTGAACGAAATTTGGTACAGATGTAGAACTTGCAAAGGGCACCTCAGTGTCATGTTTTATATACACACATCAAAAAAAGTTTTGCATCACCTCGGTTCCAAGAGTTCCGGAACCGTTAAATACAAAGGGAATAGAGATCAACACAAACAACATTTCAGCTCGTTTTATTGCTCATGAGACCCACACATTGCATGTTGTACCATCATACAGCTAGACTTTCAGCATTTGTGGTCCAGATTGCAGTACACACCTCTACCTCTAATACCCAGTAGCACGTCCTCTTGCATTGATGCATGCCTGTATTCGCCGTGGCATACTATCCACAAGTTCATCAAGACACTGTTGGTCCAAATTGTCCCACTCCTCAACGACAATTCGGCGTAAATCTCTCAGAGTGGTTGGTGGGTCAAGACGTCCATAAACAGCCCTTTTCAACATATTCCAGGCATGTTCGATAGGGTTCATGTCTGGCGAACATGCTGGCCACTGTAGTCGAGCGATGTCGTTATCTTGAAGGAACGCATTCACAAGATGTGCACGATGAGGTCGAGAATTGTCGTCCATGAAGACAAATGCCTCTCCAATATTCTGCCGATATGGTTGCACTATGGGTCGGAGGATGTCATTCAGGTATCGTAAAGCCGTTTCGGAGCCTTGCATGACCACCAGTGGCGTACGTCGGCCCCACATAATGCCACCCCAAAACATCAGGGAACCACCACCTTGCTGCACTCGCTGGACAGTGTGTCTAAGACGTTCAGCCTGACCAGGGTGCCTCCAAACACGTCTCCGACGATTGTCTGGTTGAAGGCATATGCGACACTCATCGGTGAAGAGAACGTGATGCCAATTCCGTGGGGTCCATTCAGCATGTTGTTGGGCCCATCTGTACCGCGCTGCATGGTGTCGGGGTTGCAAAGCTGGACCTCGCCATGGACGTCGGGAGTGAAGTTGCGCATCATGCAGCCTATTGCGCACAGTTTGAGTTGAAACACGACGTCCTGTGGCTGAACGAAACGCATTATTCAACATGGTGGCATTGCTGTCAGGGTTCCTCCGAGCGGCAATCCGTAAGTAGCGGTCATCCACTACAGTAGTAGCCCTTGGGCGGCCTGAGCGAGGCCTGTCATCGACAGTTCCTGTATCTCTGTACCTCCTCCATGTCCGAACAACATCGCTTTGGTTCACTCTGAGACGCCTGGAAACTTCCCTTGTTGAGAGCCCTTCTTGACACAAAGTAACAATGCGGACGCGATCGAACTGCGGTATTGACCTTCTAGGCATGGTAGAACTACAGACAACATGAGCAGCGTACCTTCGTCCTGGTGGAATGACTGGAACTGATCGGCTGTCGTACCCCCTCCGTCTAATAGGCCCTGCTCATGCATGGTTGTTTACATCTTTGAGCAGTTTTAGTGACATCTATGAACAGTCAAAGGGACTGTATCTTGGATACAATATACACAGTCAACGTCTATATGCCGGAGATCTGGGAACCGAGGTGATGCAAAACTTTTTTTGATGTGTGTAGGAAATATAATGGCGGCCACCCAAATGTTAAAAGCTTAAATCAAATTACGACTAACCTAGTCATCCGATCTCTACCAGATTTTGCAAATAACATATATCTATATGGCGAGCGTCTTTTGACTAAACTACAAGGTCATCATCCCAATATTTTGCAGATGGCAGCCATGTAAGTGTGCAAACCGATTCCCCCTATCTATTCAAACACGGTGAGACCGAATTGAACGAAATTTGATACAGAGGTAGCACTAGCAAAGGGCACCTCAGTTTTATGTTTTATATCGCCACCGTCTTGACGGAAACGTAATGGCGGCCACCCAAATGTTAAAAGCTTAAATCAAATTACGACCAACCTACTCATCTGATCTCTACTAAATTTCCCAACAACATACCTTCATGTAGTAAGCATCTCCTGACTAAACTACAAGGTCATCAGCCCAATAGTTTGCAGATAGCGGCCATGTATGTGTGCAAATCGGTTCCCCCTATCAATTCAAACACGGTGTAACCAAATTGAATGTCATTTGGTACAGAGATAGCACTAGCAAAAGGAAACTAAGTGTCATGTTTTATATCGTCGCCATTTTGATGGAAACGTAATGGCGGCCACCCAAATGTTAAATGCTTAAATCAACTTACGACCAACCTAATCATCTGATCTCTACCAAATTATGCAACAACATACCTTTATGTGGGAAGAATATTATGGCCAAACTACAAGATCATCAGCCCAATAGTTTGCAGATGGCAGCCATGTATGTGTGCAAATGGATTCCCCCTGTCAATTCAAACACGGTGACACCGAATTGAACGAAATTTGTTACAGTGGTAGTACTAGCAAAGGGCACCTCAGTGTCATGTACACACATCAAAAAAGTTTTGCATCACCTCGGTTCCCAGATCTCCGGCATATAGACGTTGACTGTGTATATTGTATCCAAGATACAGTCCCTTTGACTGTTCATAGATGTCACTAAAACTGCTCAAAGATGTAAACAACCATGCATGAGCAGGGCCTATTAGACGGAGGGGGTACGACAGCCGATCAGTTCCAGTCATTCCACCAGGACGAAGGTACGCTGCTCATGTTGTCTGTAGTTCTACCATGCCTAGAAGGTCAATACCGCAGTTCGATCGCGTCCGCATTGTTACTTTGTGTCAAGAAGGGCTCTCAACAAGGGAAGTTTCCAGGCGTCTCAGAGTGAACCAAAGCGATGTTGTTCGGACATGGAGGAGGTACAGAGATACAGGAACTGTCGATGACAGGCCTCGCTCAGGCCGCCCAAGGGCTACTACTGTAGTGGATGACCGCTACTTACGGATTGCCGCTCGGAGGAACCCTGACAGCAATGCCACCATGTTGAATAATGCGTTTCGTTCAGCCACAGGACGTCGTGTTTCAACTCAAACTGTGCGCAATAGGCTGCATGATGCGCAACTTCACTCCCGACGTCCATGGCGAGGTCCAGCTTTGCAACCCCGACACCATGCAGCGCGGTACAGATGGGCCCAACAACATGCTGAATGGACCCCACGGAATTGGCATCACGTTCTCTTCACCGATGAGTGTCGCATATGCCTTCAACCAGACAATCGTCGGAGACGTGTTTGGAGGCACCCTGGTCAGGCTGAACGTCTTAGACACACTGCCCAGCGAGTGCAGCAAGGTGGTGGTTCCCTGATGTTTTGGGGTGGCATTATGTGGGGCCGACGTACGCCACTGGTGGTCATGCAAGGCTCCGAAACGGCTTTACGATACCTGAATGACATCCTCCGACCCATAGTGCAACCATATCGGCAGAATATTGGAGAGGCATTTGTTTTCATGGACGACAATTTTCGACCTCATCGTGCACATCTTGTGAATGCGTTCCTTCAAGATAACGACATCGCTCGACTACAGTGGCCAGCATGTTCGCCAGACATGAACCCTATCGAACATGCCTGGGATATGTTGAAAAGGGCTGTTTATGGACGTCTTGACCCACCAACCACTCTGAGAGATTTACGCCGAATTGTCGTTGAGGAGTGGGACAATTTGGACCAACAGTGTCTTGATGAACTTGTGGATAGTATGCCACGGCGAATACAGGCATGCATCAATGCAAGAGGACGTGCTACTGGGTATTAGAGGTAGTGGTGTGTACTGCAATCTGGACCACAAATGCTGAAAGTCTAGCTGTATGATGGTACAACATGCAATGTGTGGGTCTCATGAGCAATAAAACGAGCTGAAATGTTGTTTGTGTTGATCTCTATTCCCTTTGTATTTAACGGTTCCGGAACTCTTGGAACCGAGGTGATGCAAAACTTTTTTTGATGTGTGTATTATATCGCCGCCATCCTGACGGAAACGGAATGGCGGCCACCCAAATATTAAAAGCTTAAATCAAATAAGACCAACCTAATCATTTGATCCCTACCAAATTTTGCAAAAACATATATTTTTGTGGGAAGCATCTTTTGACTGAACTAAAAGGTCATCTGCCAAATAGTTTGCAGATAGCGGCCATGTATGTGTGCAAATCGATTCCCCATATCAATTCAAACACGGTGAAACCAAATTGAATGAAATTTTTTACAGAGGTAGCACTTGCAAAGGGCACCTCATATTCATGTTTAATATCCGTATAGCACGTTGCATTTCAACAAGCTACTACAACCAACATTCAATTATACTCCCTGACAAGGACAAAGAATTATAACAATACCCATGCATTTAGGAGAAAGTAGACTATATGTTATTTACTGAACATCTTGTTTACTCTAACCTGCATTTTGTGCGCATTTTCAATCCCTTGTCAGTATTTTCAATCCTCGGTAATTTCCGTTAAGGTTTCCGTCTCATTGTCATTTTCGCTATAACCCAGACAATTAGGGGCCGATAACCCAGATGTTAGGCCCCTTAAAACTACAATTATCATCATCATCATTCTCAGTATATCCACTGCACTGTCAGCTTTGCGATTTGAACCTCCATACATATCTGTGCACATACCCACATGGGTTGAAATGACCACGATGTTTAATCCTCCAACTAAAATATGAACAACTTCAATCCCACTCGATCTGTAACATCAGCTTACTAGAGGTGCGTTGCACGGCTTGTGTCCAATGCATGATAAATGTCATTTATTTTCCAGCAGAGAGGGAAGTAAGCTTCATGAAACAAACATGCTCTCTCTCTCTCTCAATCTCTCTCTCGTGTTTGCATCGAACACAGACAGATGTGGCCAGGGTTTTTTGGAAATATCCAGGGCATTTAGGAGTTTGTGTGTTTAAAGATGTTAATAATTGTTGTTAATGGGGGATTTATTTACTTATCGTATGTCGTTTAGTGCCGGGCGTAGCTTGCCACGGTGGGTGAATGGATAGCGTGTCGGTCTACTAACCCCAAGATTGCAGGTTCGCTCTTGGCCGTGGTAAGTGATTTTTGAAAGGCAGCAAAAATACGAAACGCATGTCATATGATGTTGGCATGTCAAAGAACCCATTTGAATTCAGTAGGCCGTGATCATAATGGCAAAATTAATCTCGGTAGTTTCCACCTACACAAAGTTCCTCATTTCTCTACTAGAAAGCGCTATAGTGTTAAAGGAGCTTAGATATCTAACCTCCTAAACTTTCATAGTGATTCAAGGAACAACGAAATTCGACATGCAAGCTACCCTCTGGGTGTCAAAATAGAAAGCTTGCACCAGGCCCCCGAGGCCATACGATATTATTATTATTATTAGTGCCGGGAGTGTCCGAGGACATGTTCGGCTCGGCAGACTCTGTATCTGCTTTCAGCAGACACCCAGAGGTGAGCTACAAGTTCCGTTCAATTTCCAGTAGTTCCAACTTTCACCACCAGATGTCAATGATTTTTTACATGCCATAAATCTCTGACATGGGATCGCCGGCTATACTTTCCTTCCGAAGGGAGGCATACTGAAGGATTTTAAACGATCTTAAAAAATCCGATGACTTCGGCCGGATTGAACCCGCTATCTTGGGCACAGCAGTTCAGCATGCTACCAACTATGAAACCGAAAATATCTAGGTCAGGCGTTCACAACCAGGTACTCGCGAGCACCACAGTGGTCTTTAAAATGAAATGTGGTGCTCAAATCATGGCAAGAGTTGAGTATGCGAGAACAACCTTTATTAAAATGAAATTGCTCCTCAGTAACTAGAGTTCAAGTCTAGGTCTTAGATTGCGAATGGTCGGGGGATTTGTATTTCCCATACTATTGTATGGAATGGAAGGGTGGGCTCCAACCTAGTCCCTGTGCAAGAATCTGGAAGCCTTCATAATGTGGATGTATCGGCGGATGTTACTTATCTCGTTGACCGAAGAGTACTGAGGTGATGGGAAGAATACACAAGAAGACGGAAGTGCTCCTTTCCATCAAGAAGTAGAAACTCAAACATTTCGGACATGAAAAGTACAGGATTCTACAGTTGGTGATTCAAGGGAAGATCTCAGGACAGCAGAGAACCGGCTGAAGGAAAATCACATGACTGAAGAACCTCAGGGACTGGTTTGAGATGAACACAACGACCCTTTTCCGTGTGGCTGACTCGAAGACAAGAATATAATAGCCTTGATGACGGCCAACCTTCGATAGAAGAAGGAGAAGAAGGAGGAAGAGGAGGGAGAGGAGGAGAAGAACGAGGAGAAGAAGGAGAAGGAAGAGGAGAAGAAGAAGGAGGAGAAGTAGGAAAAAGGAGGAGAGAGAGAGAGGAGGAGAAGAAGGAGAAGAATAAGAAGGAGAAGGAGGAGAAGGAGGAGGAGAACAAGGAGAACAAGGAGAAGGAGGAGGAGGAGAAGTAGAATGAGGAGAAGAAGAAGGAGGAGAAGAAGAAGGAGAAGGAGGAGGAGGAGAAGAAGCAGGAGGAGAAGGAGAAGAAGGAGTTGATGGAGAAGAAGAAGGAGGAGAAGAAGGAAGAGGAGAACAAGAAGGAGGAGAACAAGAAGAAGGAGAAGAAGGAGTAGAAGAAGGAGGAGAAGGTGTAAAGAAGGAGGAGGACAACACGAAGAAGGAGAAGAAGGAGGAGAAGGAGGAGGAGAAGAAGCAGGAGGAGAAGGAGAAGAAGGATTGATGGAGAGAAGAAGAAGGAGGAGAAGAAGGAGGAGGAGAACAAGAAGGAGAAGAAGGAGTAGAAGAAGGAGGAGGAGGAGAAGAAGTAGAAGGAGGAAGAGAAGAAGAAGGAGAAGAAGAAGGAGAAATAGGTGAAGAAGAAGGAGGAGGAGGAGGAGAAGAAGAAGAAGACAATTCTTCAATTCAAATTCTGTTGCACGAAACAGAATAATAGTGTTTTTATTGAGTACGTAGTGACAGGAAAAAAACCATGTCTAGAATATGACCCTTATTGACGAAGTTTGAGAGAAAGCGGAAAATAGACCTTCAGTCAGTATAATTATTATTTATGTTTTCTAAAGAACCGGTTTCGGTCATATTATGACCTTCATCAGCAATGTATAACGAATATTTATAAATAGAAACAAGTATGAAATTGCAAGTTCGTGAAATAATATGAGGTGCATCCCGAAAGTACGTAAGATTCCCTACTTCAAAAACCGAAGAGAGAACATGGTTATATTCAAAACGTGATTTGCAACAGGTACAGCAATGTGTCAGCTATTTTTCGACATACAAGAAAAGGTAGAAATCACTGGGAGCAAGATGAGGACTGCACGGTGGATTATCGAACAACTCCCAGCCCATCATCTGCAGAACAGTTTCTACCTATCCTTGCCCCTCAAAAATGCCTGTCGTCTGGTCAGCAATTTGACACTGACAAAGAGCTGAAGACGACTGTCACATGCAGGAACCATTTTCAGGGGGCATGGGACTACAAAAGTTGATACCACGCTATGACAAGTGTCTCAATTCGTTTGGTGACTATGTTGAATAATAGCTGACACATTGCCGCACCTGTGTTGTCAATAAAGTTTTGCAAATAACTATGTTCCCTTTATTTATTTATTTTTTCTAAGAATAGGTTAACTCACTTTCTGGATGTGCCGCGTATGATTGAGGTAAAACATTAATTTTCGAGAGGAATAGTTCCACAAGTAAAAATTAAATTTATAAATATGGTCAGATTCCGTATTCCTAAAATGCTTCCTGTCTACATTATTAAATTTGTAACAGATATTACCTAATGATTGACTTACTCATCTATACTAATATAATCCAGCTGAAGAGTTTTTTTTGTGTGTGTGTTTAAACGCGCTAATCTATGGAACTACCAGTCGGATTCGAAAAATTATTTTTGTGTATGATAGCCAGATTCAAGAGGAATAGTTTAGGCTATGTAACATTAGGCTACACCTCTCAGGTAACCTTAAAGATTGATGTTTGTTCAGTTAGTCGGAAGAACAAGCGCTCCCGAACAGCATCAAAAATACCCAAATTTATTGTGTCCTGGCAATGCGAGCTGCATCGTGTCGCCCCTACCAGTGTTCTGGTGCAGAATTACGAGCTGCTTATAAATTGCAGTCACGGAGAATAATTAGTGCAAAAAGATTTCTTAGGCCCCCTAAAACAGTTATCATCATGACAATAGTATGCCTCTGTATAAGGGCGATGGTGTTGGTGCAGTATACTGAGGTTATCAGCTGCAATAAGCGTTGGTGCTTTCCGATCCTTATCCTTGAGCGCTCCAGTTCTGTAGTAGTATTCATTATCATCCATAAAACAAATAAATCCACTGGGCGAAGCTGGGCACTGCTGCTAGTATGATCTCATTTCAAACCGTAACAAGAAGTTCCGTGACGAACTAAAGAGCCTACTTTTCTTAAAATTTAAAATTCATGCCATTGATTAATCTATATGGATCTATCTAGAATAATGACAAAATTAAATTGGTAATATAGAAATTTCTAATTAGTTCGAAATACTGTATACCTGGCATAATGTAGCCTAATAGAGAACTACAGTTGGCAGCCCTGGTGACTGAATATATTCTTGTTTCCATCTCTTAAGGTACAGAATACAAAATTTGGTTGAAGTCCAATGGATAGCATGGACGTTACATGCAGTTAAACATTGGATCTAATAGTGCGCTTAAAATCATGTTGGCAACAATGACATACATGTATTGGTCAGAAATAATCTGCAATAATATGATCTCTTGTTGTGTTAATTTTGAATGAAATCCATTTGTTAGTATAGAAGTTGCAGGCATTTTAAAAATGGACCTATCAGCAGGCTTATAGTCATGTTGGCAGCCCTGACGTATATTAATTACTCCAAATTAATCTAGAATGTCAGGTACTATACGTGTGCAAATTTTAGAGCTATTGGCTTGCATATTTTATGATATATTGATATTAGGGAAACAAAAATAGACACCATTTTTTAACAGTTGGCAACACTGGTTGCTCTTAAGAATACGCATAGTCGTATCTGTTATGGTGCACATAGCACATACAAATTTTGGTTGAAATCCAAATGATAGTATAGAAGCTACATGTATTTAAAGTTGGACCTCTCAGCAGGCTTAGAATCATGTTGGTAGCACTGACGTATATAAGTTACTCCAAATTAATACAGAATGTCAGGTACTATACGTGTGCATAGTTTAAAGTTGTCGGCTTGCATACTTTCTGATATATTGGTATTTGGAAAAATAAATTGAGAGCATTTATTAACAGTTGGCAGCCCTGGTGGATCTTAGGAATACGCTCAGTTATATCTGTTTATGAACACATAGCACATACGAAATTTGGTTGAATTCCAATTGATAGTGTAGAAGTTATATGCATTTAAATATTGGACCTATCAGCAGGCTTATAATCATTTTGGCAACACTGCCATGTATGGCCTCCTGAAAATTAAACTGTAATATTATTATCTATACGTGTGCCAATTTTCAAATAGCTCCCATTCATACCTGCCGAGATATCCAACATAGAGCTCAAATTTCAATGTCGATTTTTCAGCAGTTGGTAGCACTGACATCATTCTCAAATACGGCCGTGAGATATTCAGGTATAGATCTTTACTCCTACCAAATTTTGTTTCGATTGCTGCAGCCGTTTAGGAGTTGATAGGGGGGGACACACACACAGCCAGACAGACAGAAGGACAGACAGGCAGACAGAAGGACAGACAGACAGACAGACAGACACACATTTGCCCGATCTCATAAGTCTACTTTTTCCTCATTTTTGCAAAGTGTGAAAAGTAGGCTAAAAATCTCTGCTTGTGTATTACAGTATAAACTGGCAATGAACACGCAAAGCGTTTGAGAATATCATGACGTGATATTAATATTAGCTACATTTAATACGTTCCCTTCATATATAAAAGTGCAGGCGTGGCTTCAGAGGCTGTATCACGAGGGGAAAAAATTGCGCATAGCTAGCATTTTTGTTCGTTGTACTTCCAAGTGCGTTGACAGATGTCTCGTTTGAAAATTAACGGACTAAAAGGAAGCGGGCAGCAGACAGTGGACTGCGGAACTCCGGCAGTAGCTTGTACTGGTTTTTAATGATATACGAGTAATATGTTGTGTTGTAATAAATCAGTAAACTCCACCATAAAATAATCATAATTATCATAATCATAAAGATCATAATACACTGGTCAAAAGAATTAGGGATCCGTTGAGATATCTAGGTTCTGACGGAATGACCTAAAATGGATCGACGTCTTTCTGTCGGTTCTACGGAGTGGAGGCAACAATATTACGGCATCCGAGATAGTGGTAATAACAGAAAGTTGCTGCAGAGGGGGTTGGTGTGCACGTGTGTTTACTCTACCACACGAATGACACAAGCTGTTGGGTTCAGATCGTGTAGTGAGCAGGTAGTGCAATGCAACAAGAACGTGACTTACCCAAAGGTATGGCATGGAGTGCCATAGGAAGGTCGGAAGCGGGACAGACACAGAGGAAGGTGCCTGCAGCTATTGGAATGTCCCAAAGTGTAATTTCCAGGACCTGGACGCGATTTCAGACAACAGGAACCGCTAAAAGAAGGCCAGACCAAGGTCGTTCACGGGTAACATCAGCAAGAGATGACCGTTATCTCTGGTTAACAGCCCGTCGACACAGGAGGCTGAATGCAACTCAGCTGCAACGCACCCTCCAGTCGGCAATAGGACGCGCAATATCAACACAAACAGTCCGAAATCGCTGTCCGGAAAGTGGCCTCTACGCACGGAGGCATATGGTGTGTGTCCCATTAAAACCACACCGCCATTTAGCTCGCAGAAACTGGGCGGAGGAACATCAGGATTGGCGTCGTAACGAATGGCGCCGGGTTCTGTTCTCAGATGAGTCAGGATTTTGTGTTCAGCCGGACAATCGTCGTTCCCTCATCTGGAGAGAACGTGGAACTCGGAACAATCCCGCTTATGTGCAGGAAACCGCACCATATCATGGTGGAGGACGAATGGTGTGGCCAGGAGTCAGTATTGGCGGACGTACGGACCTCTACGTCGTTCAGAATGGCGCTTTGACTACTCAGAGGTATCGAGACGAGATCCTTCGACCGTTTGTTGTGCCCTACGCTGGTGCCATTGGCGATGGGTTCATTCTGGTGGGCGATAACGCATGTCCCACAGAGTTGCACTGGTGGACAGCATGCTTGACGACGAGGGCATTGAACGAATGGAGTGGCCAGCTTGTTCACCGGACTTAGCTCTGATTGAGCATGTTTCGGATGGACTTGGCAGACGCATTGCAGCCACACCAGCATCTCCCACAATGGTTGCCGAGCTGGATATTGCACTCATGGAAGAATGGCCAAATATCCCTCAAGAGCTGATTGATATCCTCATACTGTCCATGCCACGCAGGTGTGCACCTGTCCTGGCCGTCCGAGGTGATCACACAGCATATTAGAGAGCAACGAGAATGACATTTTCACTATTATGATAGCCCCATGGTGCCTCGCTCTAAGTAAACGCCATGTAAACCTCCAGTAAAGAGTTGAGACAGCACAATATCGTACTGTTGCACACACAAGTTACAATTGTAACCGAACACTGAATAAAATACGTTACCATATGTATATTGTGTATGATATCTCACCTGATCCCCTAATTGTTTTGACCAGTGTAATTATGAAGCTTATGGCCGGATTTATTTACTCATGTCAGGAACAAAAATATTACATATCAAATTATGTACAAAATGGGCAAAAAAATGGCAAAACTTGAACATTTAAGGTTCTAAATAATGCATGACCAATATTTTGCCATGTCATTTCCATTTGGTGTAGCATTCACCAGATACTCCATGGTGCACAGTATAGGACACAGACTGCACTGAAGCAGATGACCCATAGTCTGTTCTTCACCGCATTCACAAAGGATCGGGTTGCAGCAAAAAAAAACATTTATGAATGTTGGACTTGGATATGCCAACCCCAGATCGCAATCTGTTGAGAGACTTCCAAGTTGTCCAAGCCTCTGTATGTCCTGCTGGGAGCCTTTCAGATGGAACCATCCACTGAGTAATGTGGGGGCTTCTGGTCAACCAAGATGTAATCCTCAAAAGCTGAGGTTTGTCAGTTAGGCACTCAGTTGTGTGAAGAAAGCTTCTCCTGGACTTCAGTCGAGAGTGGGCTAGTTGAAGGCTATACAATGGATGTGCTTGAGACACATCAACCCTAGATCTCTCGCATTTAGCTGCAACTTCTCTTCTGATATCTGGGGGTGCAATGCCTGCTAAACAATACAGTTTATCACATGGCGTGGGTCTCAGGCAGCCAGTGATGAGTCTACACGTTTCATTTAATGCAGTATCAACCTACTTGGTATGACACGACCTATACCACACAGGACATGCATATTCTGCTGCAAAGTAACGGAGTGCTAAAGCAGTGGTTCTTATTGTTTGAGCCTGAGTCCCCCAGTTGGTACCAGATAATTTGCGAAGGAGGCAGTTTCTTGCGGATACCTTATTTTTGGTGTTTAGACAATGTTTTTCATACGTGAGTGCATGATCTAATGTAATCCCTAAATATTTGGGATTCGCACAGTGATCCAACAGCATGCCTTCCCACGTTACATGCAGTTTCCTCTTTGCCTGTCTGTTCTTGAGATGGAAAGCACAGACTTGTGTTTCCAAAGGGTTTGGTTTCAATTGGTTTCCTCTATAATAATGGCCGGATGACAGTGCAGTTGCCCTAATATTTGATTTTCACATTCAAGGATTTGGATGTTTTGCTATATTTATTACCAGCAACCCAACCCGGCTTCGCCCGGGAACAGTTATGAATGCATTACGTGATAAGCGCTTTTTCTTTCCAATGTCAATGAACAACAACCAAAATCTGTTTTACGTCTCGGCATGATGGGTTAAAATCACTGACTGGACTATTAATTATATTATCATTGAGATGCACGTGCAACAAATTCTTGTCAGACGTAATTTAAGATTGCGAGGTGTATGAAACACAAATCCCCTTCCGTCCAGTCTTAACTTGACTGTGAATTTTGCGGAACGAAAAGTTCACATGTGGAAAAAAGAAAAGCCGAGTTGCACTTCCAAACACAACCACTCTTCTCAAAAGTCTTTAACTCAACACAACTCGACACTTTGCTGCTGGCTGTATCTGGGGCAATAAGCTCGTCCGCTAGCTAAGCTGTAACTGGGGTGATAGACTCGCCCTTAGCTTGCTCTTAAACTGTCGCCTCAATAACTGAATGGAGATTGTTGGAAGAAATGAAAACGTAAAAAAGCTTATAATAGGCGATGTATTGAAGATAGAGATATGCTCTCCCTGGCTTTTTGTAGAACTTTTCCCACTGAATAATTCTTACACTCATAGTATATAGATATTTTAACGGTTTGCCCAGCGTAAGCTTAAAAAGCGCACGGACGCCAGTTTTGTTTTCGACCATTTCAATGAAATCGTTAGTGCTTGACTTTCTTGACTTCATATATAAATTATTTTCTACAGAAACCTTCCTCGAGATATCCTTTACAGAATGATGAAAACCGCATCAAAGTCCATTCAGTGGTACCCGTGACATCCAAGAATCGGGGACTTTGTTTTATACTAAGTAGAGATTATACGCCAATCAGTATAATTTAATATAATATAATCCCCCTTCCTTCCTATCTTAAATTGACTCTGAATTTTGGGGAACGAAAAGTTCACAGGCGAAATGAGGGTTGCACTTCTAGGGAATGGTGAGGTGAATGAAAATCAAATCCTCCTTCCGTCCAACCTTAACTTGACTGTGTTTCACAGGCAAAATGAAGAAAACCCGAGTTGCACTTCCAGGGAAACTCCAAACACAACCACCCTTCTCAGAAGTCTTAACTCAACACGACTCAACGGTTTGCTGCTGGCTGTATCTGGGGCAATAGGTTCGCCCGCTCCAAAATGCGTCATAGCGCGCCTCGCTCGGAAGTGATGGGCTCCATATCAGCAACACTGTATAGCATTTCCCGGAGCGGCTAGCTGGTGAACAATGTCTTAATTCCCCGTACAAATACAAACCAATATAAAATAAGTGAATTAATTTACGTATTTCTCAGTCATACAGCATAACCTTTTGATGTATAAGGATTACAACGCAACCAAGATCTACATTTTCCAACGACCCTGAGCCGAGAAAAAGTTACCTTACAAAAATGATAACGACATTCGTTCTTGAACACACAAAATTTTGAAATTAATAAACCAGTTTTACAACATTCCAATGTATATTGTGTTAAAATTTGGATTCCATCTGATGACCGGTTTGTGAGATAATAATTCTTAAATGTGACGCATGGTTGAAACACGCTTAAAAACGGGCACTCTTTGTGTTTCAACTGCGATAAAAAAATATATATATATAAATTAAAAATTCCAAACCTACATGAACTAACGTAAAATAGAGCGGTGAAAATGATTATGTTATTTGATTTTATGTAGGTCTATTGGTTACTTCACAAACAACCTTCAAAGTTGAGTGCACATAATATTTTGGTCGACAGTAAGTCGAGATGTTTTATTCTTCTTCTTCTTGTTTCGTATAGGCCATCTAAGGACCACGACATTCAACTGTTACATTTGGAGTGGTCTTTGATGTTTTATATGTTATATTAATATATTTGAATTGCTTGCCACGGTGAGTGAGGTTCGGTCCTGGCCGTGGTAAGTGATATTAGAAACGTGACAAAAATCTCTGCACGCATGTCATACGTTGTTGGCACGTTAAAGAACCCATTTGAATCCAGTAGGCCGTGTTCATAATGGCAAAATTAATCTCGAGAATTTCCACCAACACTCGAGAAGTTCCTCCTTTCTCTACGGGAAAGCGCTTAGATACCTAACCTCTTTGACTTACATAGCGTTCCAAGGAACAACAAAAATTTGACATGCAAGCTACCCACTGGGCGTCAAATAACAATGCTTGCACCCGGTATCCGAGGCTATACGATATTATTTTATATGAATTGCAGCCAATGGCCATAGCAGGACATTTCATTTCAACGCTCGAGTGCTCCCAACAATTTCAATTTCAAGTGGTTCCAACTTTGGCTACCAGACGCCACTGTCACTGACACCCAGCGGTGAACGTTGTAACTTTATACAGCGTTTCTAACCAAATAACCTACACATTTTGGCTACACACAACCAATTGTAGTCGTAGGTTCTTTTACATGTCATAAATCTATGACATGGGCTCGCCGATTTTACTTCCCCTCCGAAGGAAGGAATACTGAAGGATGTTAACGCTCTTAAATATCCGAAAACTTCGACCAGGTTTGAACCCGCGATCTTGGGCATAGCAGTTCTGCACGCCGCCGAAACGTATTTTATATTTCCTTATTAGCCTACTTTCGATTTTTGCAAAAAATGAAAGTAGACTTATGAGATCAACACAGGGCGAAAAAAGTGTGTCTGTCTGTGTGTGTGTGTGTGTGTGTGTGTGTACGTGTGTGTGTGAGTCTGTGTGTGTGTGTATGTGTGTGTGTGTCTGTGTGTGTGTGTGAGTGTGTGTACTCTGAATGCGAATTGAACGAAATTTGGTACAAAGGTAGCACTAGCAAAGGACACCTCAGTGTCATGTTTTATATCGCCGCCATCTTGACGGAAACGTAATGGCGGCCACACAAATGTTTAAAGCTTAAATCAAATTACGACTAACCTAATCATCCGATCTCTACCAAATTTTGCAACAACATACCTTTATGGGGGGGAGCATTCTTTGACCAAATCAATAGGTCATCAGCGTAACAGTTTGCGGTTGGCGGCCATCTTTGTGAGAAAATCGATTCCCCCTATTAATTCGAACACGGTGCAACCGAATGGAACGAAATTTGATACAGAGGTAGTACTAACAAAAGGCACCTCAGTGTCATGTTTTATATCGCCGCCGTCTTGACGGAAACGTAATGGCGGCCACACAAATGTTCAAAGCTTAAATCAAATTACGATTAACCTAATCATCCGATCTCTACCAAATTTTTCAACAACATACCCTTATTTAGGAAGCATCCTTTCACCAAATGAATAGGTCATTAGCCTAATAGTTTGCGGATGGCGGCCATCTTTGTGTGAAAATCAATTCCCCCTATTAATTCAAACACGGTGAAACCGAACGGAACGAAATTTGGTACAGAGGTAGCACTAGCAAAGGGCATCTCAGTGTCATGTTTTATATCGCCGCCATATTGACAGAAATGTAATGGCGGCCACACAAATATTCAAAGCTTAAGTTAAATTACGACTAACATAACCATCCGATCTCTACCAAACTTTGCAACAACATACCTTTAAGGAGGGAGCATCCTTTGACCAATCTAATAGGTTATTAGCCTAATAGTTTGCGGATGGCGGCCATCTTTATGTCAAAATTGATTCCCCCTATTAATTCGAACACGGTGGAACCGAATGGAACGAAATTTGGTACAGAGGTAGCACTAGCAAAGGGCACCTCAGTGTCATGTTTTATATCGCGGAAACGTAATGGCGACCACACAAATGTTCAAAGCTTAAATCAAATTACGATTAACCTAATCATCCGATCTCTACCAAATTTTGCAACAACATACCTTTATAGAGGAAGCATCCTTTGACCAAATAACTAGGTCATTCGCCTAATAGTTTGCGGATGGCGGCCATCTATATGTCAAAATTGATTCCCCCTATTAATTCGAACACGGTGGAACCGAATGAACGAAATTTGGTACAGAGGTAGCACTAGCAAAGGGCACCTCAGTGTCATGTTTTATATCACCGCTATCTTGACGGAAACGTAATCTCGACCACCCAAATGTTAAAAGCTAAAATGTAATTACGACCAACCTAATAATCTAGTCTCTACCAAATTTTGCAACACCATATCTTGATGTGGGAAACATATTCTGACCAAACTGCAAGAACATCAGCCCAATAGTTTGCAGATGGTGGCCAAGTATGTGTGCAAATCGATTCCCCCTATCAATTCAAACACGGTGAAACCGAATTGAACGAAATTTGGTACAGAAGTAGCACTAGCAAAGGGCACCTCACATTCATGTTTTATATCCCTATAGCACGTTGTATTTCAACAAGCTACTAAAACCAACATTCAATCCTACTCCTTGAAAAGGACAAAGATTTATAACAATTCCCATGCATATAGGAGAAAGTAGGCTATATGTTCTTTACTGAACATCTTGATTTTAGCCTACTTTCGATTTTTGCAAAAAATGAAAGTAGACTTATGAGATCACTACAGGGCGAAAAAAAGTGTGTCTGTCTGTATGTGTGTGAGTCTGTGTGTGAGTCTGTGTGTGTGTGTGTGTGTGTGTGTGTGTGTGTGTGTGTGTGAGGGAGTGTGTACTCTGAATGTCTGTCCCCCCTATCAATTCGAACACGGTTAAACCGAATTGAACGAAATTTGGTACAGAGGTAGCACTGGCAACGGGCACCTCAGTGTCATGTTTTATATTGCCGCCATCTTTACCAAAAGGTAATGGCGGCCAATCGAATGGTCAAAACTTTAATGCATTACGACCATACTAATCATCGGATCTTTACCAAATTTGGTAACAACCAACCTTCGTATGGGACGCGTCTTGTGCCCAAACTACAAGGTCATCAAACGTACCATTTCAGGATGGCGGCCGTGTGAATTATGCAAAATTTATAATCCATAACATGGGACCCACCAGTTCCGATTATCGAACCAAGAATCTTTTAATCTGTTCTAAGCGACGTGGTTCGTTCGAAATTAAAAGTTTATATTGTAATATTATAATCTAGAAGTGACTTTAAAAATCTGAATCGTCTCGGCTATTTGACAAGATGGCAGCTGATCTCTCGTTCTGACCTATATTTTACTAATTTCAGTATGTTGCATGCAATATAACCTACTGATAACATTATATGAACTTAATATGAAATGAACTCGGTTTGAAATATACTCCAGTGAAGAAATCTTCAGTCCAAGTGATTATTTGCTAATACAGTACGTTATATGTATTTAATCGATAACGCGTGAGTTATGAGTGTACGATTGGCTGTGTGGTTAGAGCTCCCGTCTCTCATGTGGCTGGCCGGGGTTCAAATCCTATCAGAGTGGAACTTTTTTGCTTGATTTTTTTATATTTATTGTTTCTTGAGTACTGAGACGTTATAAAATAAAGAGTTATATGGTGCGTTTTACAATGGAAATTATATATTAAAAAAAACGACATTCTCCACCGGAGTGACATCTACTAGCCTTCAGTTGTACTATGCAGAAACTATAGATTCGAGCAGCACTCTATACCGGCCAGTTAGTGAACCCAGTCTTAACGACTGCTAGGAGTAATAATACAGTAACATTCGTTTATTCCTTGTGCACATCGAACCAAGAATCGTTTAATCTGTTCTAAGCGACGTGGTTCGTTCGAAATTAAAAGTTTATATTGTAATATTATAATCTAGAAGTGACTTTAAAAATCTGAATCGTCTCGGCTATTTGACAAGATGGCAGCTGATCTCTCGTTCTGACCTACATTTTACTAATTTCAGTATGTTGCATGCAATATAACCTACTGATAAAAATTATATGAACTTAATATGAAATGAACTCGGTTTGAAATACACTCCAGTGAAGAAATCTTCAGTCCAAGTGATTATTTGCTAATACAGTACGTTATATGTATTTGATCGATAACGCGTGAGTTATGAGTGTACGATTGGCTGTGTGGTTAAAGCTCCCGTCTCTGATGTGGCTGGCCGGGGTTCAAATCCTATCAGAGTAGAACTTTTTTGCTTGATTTTTTTTATATTCATTGTTTCTTGAGTACTGAGACGTTATAAAATAAAGCGTTATATGGTGCTTTTTGCAATGGAAATTATATATTAAAAAAAACGACATTCTCCACCGGAGTGACATCTACCAGCCTTCAGTTGTACTATGCAGAAACTATAGATTCGAGCAGCGCTCTATACCGGCCAGTTAGTGAACCCAGTCTTAACGACTGCTAGGAGTAATAATACAGTAACATTCGTTTATTCCTTGTGCACAGAGGCGTTGTTGATAACCTCAAAACTTGCAATATGGATGGAGATGGATTATTTTGTTATACCGTATATTTAAGATTAGCCTATAAATTAACGGGTTGCGAAGTTACTTCACTTAGTCCTATATCATTCGTATACGACACAGAACAACAACGTGTCGTCAGTTTCTGATCTGCTCTGATTGGCTATTACATTGCTGCAGTCGGGTAGTTGGCAGTCAAGGATAAAATTCGCGACTGCCAACTGCCAGCTACCAACTGCAACTTCATGTTGTGTATGGTGCCTATAGTATACACGGAGTCGATCGCGACTGCCGACCGAGGACTACCAACTACGGACTGCCGACTGCGCATTGTAGATGGGCCTTATTAGAGCAACGAAGTATCAATTATTGTAAGTAGTCGGTGTTTGGAGTGTTTGCTGATGAAATTGCAAAATGCTGGGGTAAATTATAAACTATGGTTTGAACGCCACTGTTCAAATCCTGTGTGCCAATTTGCACTTCAAATAGGAAGAAATTAGGAGATGTTAAGGACAGAGAGTTATAACTATACCCATACATTTACGAGAAAGTAGGCTATATGTTCTTTCCCGAACATCGTGTTTAATTTGTTACTTTTATTTTTTATTTTACATTTTACGTTTTACGTTTAACATTTTTAAAATCTTTGTATTCTTTTTACTATTTTTTATTATTTATTTATTTTGATACAGCCATCTATGGACTACAAATACACAACCATTATTCAGGTTTTCATCTTCTTCAAGGTGTTTGTGCCTTGTTGTTTAGATTCCTGCCAGAGATCTTTCATTCGTTGGCTCCTTCGCAATCGTTCTTCCACTGAAAGAGCGAGTCTTTTTTCGGGGGGATCCTTCACACTTGCAACTTTAGATCTGTATCCTGTCCTGTCCCACACTTCGTCTAATCCTATGTTTGCCCTTTTTAAGTCTTGATAGACCTCTTGAAGCCACTTCTCTTGCAGATTAAGAATTTTATTAGCCAACTTCTCGTTCCCCAATCGCTTAACGTGCCCATACAACATCAACCGTCTTTTCCTTATACTGACAGAAATTCCTTCAAACTTGTTATACAGTTCTTGGTTAGATCGCATTCTAAATTTATACTCTTTCCCAGGTAATTTTTGGGACCTAAAATTTTTCGAATTGTTCTCAATTTCAGCAATTTTCATGCTTGTTAATGTTTCTGCCGCATAGAGGCACTCTGGATTAACAACTGTGTTATAGTGCCTATTCTTGGTCTGATACTATTTTTTAATATTTTATATATATTTTTTATTTATGTATTTACTAGAAACCCGAACCTGCTTCGCCCGGGAACAGTTATGAATGCATTACGTGATAAGCGTTTTTTTTTTCAATGTCATTAAGCAACGTCCAATATCTGCTTTAAGTCTCGGCATGATGGGTTAAAATCACTGACTGGACTATTAATTATATTATCATGGAGATGCATGTGCAACAAATTCTTGTCAGACATAATTTAAAAATGGCGAGGTACATGAAACACAAATCCCCCTTCCGTCCTATCTTAACTTGATTGTTGAAGAAAAGCCGAGTTGCACTTCCAGGGAAACTCCAAACACAACCACTCTTCTCTAAAGTTTTTAACTCAACATGACTCGACAGTTTGCTGCTGGCTGTATCTGGGGCAATAATTTCGTCCACTAGCTAAGCTGTAACTGGGGTGATAGACTCGCTCCTAGCTAGCTCGTAAACTGTCACCTCAGTAACTGAATGGAGATTGTTGGAAGAAATGAAAAAGTAAAAACACTTATAGTAGGCGATGTATTAAAGATAGAGATATACTCTCCCGGGCTTTTTTGTAGAACTTTTCATGCTGAACATTTCTTACACTCATAGTACAAAGATATTGTTAACGGTTGGCCCAGCGTAAGCTTAAAATGCGCATGGACGCCAGTTTTTTTCGACCTTTTCACTGAAATCGTTAGTGCTTGACTTACTTTGGTCATAAATATATTATTTTCTACAGAAACCTTCCTCGAGATATCCTTTACAGAATGCTGAAAACTGCATCAAAATCCATTCAATGGTTCTCGAGATTACCCGTGACATCCAAGAATCGGGGACTTGGTGTTATACTAAGTAGGAGATTATACGCCAATCAGTATAATTTAATATAATATAATTCCCCTTACGTCTTATCTTAAATTGTGAATTTTGCGGATCGAAAAGTTCACAAGCGAAATGAGAGTTGCACTTCCAGGGAAACTCCACAACCACCCTTCTCAGAAGTCTTAACTCAACACGACTCAACGGTTTGCTGCTGGCTGTATCTGGGGCAATAGGTTCGCCTGCTAGCTAGGCTGTATCAGGGAAGATAGACTTGCCCTTAGCTAGCTTGTAAACTGTCGCCTCAGTAGTTGAATGGACATGGTTGGAAGAAATTAAAACGTAAAATCACCTATAGTGGGCGATGTATTGAAGATAGATTTATGCTCTCGCGGACTTTTTTTGTAGAACTTTTCATGCTGAACAATTCTTACACTCATAGTATTTAGATATTTTTAACGGTTTGCCCAGCGTAAGTTTACAAAGCGCTCGGACGCCAGGTTTTTTTTCGACTTTCCCACTGAAATCGTTACTGCTCGGCTTCCTTTGATCATAAATAAATTATTTTCTACAGAAATCATCCTCGAGATATCCTTTACAGAACGGTGAAAACCGCATCAAAATCCATCCAGTGGTTCTCGAGTTTACTCGTAACATCCAAGAATCGGGGACTTTGTTTTATATTAAGTAGAGATATTTTATTCACAACTAGCATCTGTGGTCTTCCGTAACCATACTTTCGAACTACAGTTATCTCCTCATACTCTACTCTACCTCACTAGAGCAGAATTAATGCATTTTGGTTGTATACAAACCACGTGGTTCTTTTTCTGCAGTGTCAACCAGAGAATTTTTGAAAAATAACAAATAATTATAATAACAATAATAATAATAACAATAATAATCATAATAATAATAATGATTTTATGTTTCTTTTAACTACTAAGGCTTTTAAAGATATCGGCGCGCTGGAGCACTTACATGGCTCACTCACACCTTCAAATGTCAAATGAACGCTTCGGGATTCAATCCGGAAGCTTTGGTACACCAGGCGAGAATGTTTGCCTATTTGAAATCTATTGCTGTTTGTTCTCATGGACATTACTGTAGTGTACTCTGTCGATGAAATATACTCCAGCGTAATAAATATTGCAATACAGACTTAAATTGGTATTTCAATGGGAACTCAACAAACAAACTCACAAATAAACAAAACTAACGAAGAGAACCTTTGTCTGTATACTGCGCTACATTTTTGTTGATTGAAATAGTTTTTTTAATTTCAATAAATATTCAAGTCTTCTCTTTTTCGGCCAGTATATTTTCCCATTAACTATTCATATGTTTCATTATACGGTATTTGAACTGTAGTAAAATCAGACACAAATCATTGTCAAACAGGTCCCTGAACATTACTACAATGCCCCAAGGTATCAACAACAACAACAACTACAATGGAATGTAGTAAAAACGTTCAATAGCCCATCAACTACTCACATTGTATCTATAAAATGTGATGTTGCAATTTATGAAGTGCCCTTGAAACGAATGTGACTCGCAATTTCAATGCTATTCGTAATAAAAACTATTCAATGGATACTTAAAATGCATAAACACAACCATGTATTCATCGTGTGGTAAACGAAAATGCAAATATTATTGTGAGCAGTAAGGTAATTAGCGAACAATGTACCTTATTTTATAAAATTAATTCGTATTAGGGGATTTGGACATTATTGGTCATCAGTCCCTTGTACAGAGTCATTGTGTTGGTTGGTTGGTTCTTAAGTTTAGGGGCTGCGACAACGTGGTCGTGTAGCCCCGTGTACTTGGGGTGTGTGTAGAATCTGTCTGATAACCGGTGATACTTTTGATGACTGTATTAGTGTGTGTATCTGTTTTAATTCAAGTAAGGACTGCAGACGATCAATTTTCAAGTAGTTCCTACTTTTGCCGCCAAACGCCACCGTCAACGACTACTAGTTCAGAACTTAGCTACCAGACGTAACCGCAGTCGTCTCTAGGCAACGAACGTAGGGACCTAAGAGCGTTGTTTACATTCTTAACCTATACAATTTTGCTTCATACAGGTGTAATTAGTGGAAAGTTCTTTAACATGGCATAGGCTAAATTTATTACATGGGACCGCTGGCTTTACTTCCCCTCCGAAGGAAGGCATACTGAGGGATTTTAACGCTCTTAAGGGTCATTGTTTGTGTGCGCGCCAGTAAACAAGGCAAGCTAAGCCGGCTATGACTGGCGCAGATCGCGGCCGCACGCACCCGGTCCACCCGGTGGTGGCGCGCACTTTCACACTTTTACCAAACATGTTCAATAATGTGTACTTACAGAACTCATAGGCGATGCTGAAAATATCCTCCCTCTCTTGTAACACACACCTGACATGTTTTGATGAAAGAATATCTGTCAACTCTTTTATTATTTACGGAACCTGTTTCCTTGAATCGTTTAGCGAGCCTCCTAATTGTACTGGCATTAGGCACAGGTCTTCCTGGAAACTTGATTCGAAATTTTCGTCTTAAAGATTTTCTGCTTTTCATATACGAATTATGGATATACACACGTTCGCGCAATGTGAATTGGTGTCTAGGCATGACCAACAATCACAGTAATCACAAAACTCACTAAACGTGCAAAACTAACGTCTAAGCTTTGCGAATACACGCCCATATGAACGACAAAACACGTGTGAATTAACTATATGAGTCAGCGGAGCACGCCCACCGCCGGCTGGACCGGGTGTGTGCGGCCATGATCTGCGCTAGTCACAGCCGGCTTAGCTTACCATGTTAACTGGCGCGCACACACATCATGACCCTGTACTTAGGTGTGTGTGTTCAATTTGCTTGATAACCTGTGTGTTTTTTCTTTGTGGTGACTATAGTAGCCATTATTATTAGGGAATGGGATGACATAGGTGTTCCGGGAGTTCAAATAACGTATTATTGAAACGAGTGTGGAAATATTCCGGTGTAAACCACACTCAGGAAAGTTGCAACAGGATTTAAACTTCCGATCTCCACACTTGCACCCTATCGCGGTTAGGTACAGAGAATACCACTCGGCATGCTATGGTGGATATCTATGTTAAATCATGACAAACAGGACATTCACATAATAACTTTGAATGTACAGTAACTTTAACAAAATACAGTATTTAGACCACAATTTTGCTATAAACGTAACGATGAAATAGAGTAACTTATACAGCACACTCAATCCCGTTCCTTCTTTAATTTATTTCGATTCATTTAATTATTTATTTATTTATTTATTTATGCTTCCGTTTATTGACTTTATTGATTTATGTAATCATTAATTCATTTATTTATTTATTTATCATTTAATTAATTTAATTTCTTCTATTTATCAATTAATTTTATTTATTTATTACCGGGTGAGTTAGCCGTGGTCGTTACGGCGTGCTGCAGGCAGTCGCTCACATCCGGGAGGCGAGGAGGTTTGAATCCCCCCGCCGGCAACCATGAATATGGTATTCTGTGGTTTCCCATCTTCCAGGCAAATTCCGGGATTGGTCACTAACTGTAGGCAACAGCCGCTACCTTCCAATTCCTCGTCCTTATAACTACACTTTCCTCCCCATACAACACTCCACACGCGACGGTACTTGTAGTTCACCCCATGGATGTCCACATAGAAACAGCTACAAACTCTGGCGAGCCGAACATGTCCTCGGACACACCCGGCACTAAAAGCCATACGCTAAAAAAAGTTTTTTATTTCTATATGTTTACTTTTTTTATTTATTTAGGATCGTTTCAACCTCCTATGGGTTACGATTACACAACCTCCATGACTGTTGATGTTCTTTCCTGTTACGCCAATACTCTTTCATTCGTTGGCTTACTCTTGCCCGTTCCTCGTCCGAGAACACCCTTCCAGTTCTCTTGGGTTTCTCTACGGACAGATCTGTCACCTCCGCAATTTTCCTTCTGAACACTTTTCTGTTCGCAATGTCTCCCTCCTCAATGTCACATTTTTTAAGATCCTGATAAACTTCTTTCAACCATTGTACTTGAGTCTTTCTCCTTTCCTGAAATATGAGGATTTTATTTGCTAGGCATTCCATAGAAAGTTAGTCGTCTTTTCCTCATAGATGTTGAAATGTTCTCGCATTTTTTACGTTAATAATATTAAATCATTTTATTTGTTTATTTATTGCTTTATTAATGTATTTCTTAATTCGTTTGTTAATTTAATTATTTCCTTCTTCTTCTTCTTCCTTTATGACCGCATAGGATCTATGTAGTCAGTCCATCGTTCAGATCTTCTTTGAAGGGATTGTTTGGGCTTTGCGTTCCTCCCAGTACTTCTAAAGAACCCCCCAGGGGCTCACATCTAGTGGGACGTGGGTTGGCGACCACAGGACCCCAGCTGAGTCCGGCATTGCTTCCACTTACTTGTGCCGGGCTCCTCTCCGTCTTCTTTCCTGTCGACCTCCCTTGGTCAACTCTTGTTCTTTTCGACCCCGACGGTATTGGGGTATCCGAGGCATAGGGGGTCTTTTACTTTCCCGCCTTAATTGGCCCTTGTCTCATCTTTCCTGATCCCTCCTTCTTCGAGGGGTCAGACCTCTTGTTTTCTTTTCATTATATTTCCCTTTCTCTTTAAGATTCCCGCACTGTTTTTGTTAATTGGCTCCCCGTGTATCTAAATTCAATTTTTTTACCCTCCATTTTGTAGGTGTTTTCAATCTCCGTTGCATTTTGTAATTTTTTCGATCTAAATTGCATTTTGTGAGTGTGATCAACCTCAGTTGCATTTTGTAAGGATTGACAATCTAAATTGCTTTTTAGTAAGTCTTTCAATATAGTGGCAGGGACTTATGTGAGTATTTTGAATTTCAATTGCATTTTGTATTTTCAACCTAAACCGCTATTTGCAAGTATTTTCAATCTAAATTGCATTTTTTAGGGTGAGCATTTTGCAAGTATTTTGATTCTCAATTGCATTCTGTGGGTATTTTGAATCCAAATTACATTTTGTAAGTATTTTCAACCTAAATTGCATTTTGTAAGTATTGTCCATCCAATTGAGTAATTTGAATCTAGCATACATTTTGTAAGCATTTTCAATTTCGATTGCATTTTGTAAGTATTTTGAATATTAATTGCACTTTGCGAGTATTTTGGATCTGAAATGCGAGTTTTTCAATCTGAATTGCATTGTGTATTTTCAATTTCAATTGCATTTTGTAAGTATTTTGAACTTAACCTACATTTTGTGCGTATTTTTCAATCTATTCCATTTGTGAGTTTTTTCGTACTAAATTCCCTTTTGTAAGCATTACCGCTCTCCATTTTGTGAGTAGTTTCAGTCTGAGTTGCTTTTTGTAAGTATTTTCCTTCTCACTTAATTTTCGTTCTGGTTTCCACTTCATTGACATTTTGCTATCACCCAAACCACTAGGGGCCGATAACCTAGATGTTAACCCCTTAAAACAACAATTATCATCATCCTCATCAACTTCTTAAGACGTTTTGATTGTCGTGCCGTTTCCTCGGTTGAAAATGCGCATGTTGTGGGCTTGTTTCTTGTAAGGGTAAAGCAGGTTTTTGTATTCTTCTGTTTTGCATTCAAATTGATCTTATTTGTGGTGTCGTCCAGACTCTAGTTTATGGCCTATCTCCTTCAGATCCTCTCTCACTTTTCTTATCCATGCACTACCTATTTTAGTATTTTTTTAGATAATATTGTGCAGCACTAGTTGTTTTGGAAATCTCGAATCCTGCATCCACATAATTTTATTTTATTTATTTTTTATTTATTTTATGTATTATTAACTCATTCAATAATTTATTAGTAAAATAATAATAATTTTATTAATTCAGCCAATGGCTCTATATTTTCTTTTTTTTATTACGGATCAAGGAAGGGATTCTGTAAGGAAATCGGTCGTGGACCTATGCAAAGGAAATGTCCCGGCATTTGCCTGGTGTTGAAAATGGGAAACCACGAAAACAATCTTCAGGATGGCCAAGGTGGGATTGGAACACACGCACTCTGCCACCGTGGCTGGGTTACTTAAATAATAATCGCTTGACGATCGAAACTAGTGTACCAAGTAAATTTATTGACCTCAAGTTTATTTTTTCAGGTCTGTAATTTTACAAGTGCGTACAATACTGTTTACCAACTGAAATGCATTTACATATCATTTCGTTAAATAAATGTATTAGTAAAATAATAAATAGATACGTAAACAGATAAAAATTAAAAATAATTGATGGAAATTACTTAACCACTGGTTATAAATAGAAGTGACCTATCAGTTGATCATGGTAGTGGAAATGAAACGCCAGTGCTCTTTGTGTTATTGTTGCCTAAGAAATACCACAGTGTATATTTCCATCTTTCGTCCTTTCTTTTTTTTATCACAATGCATGCCCTCATACATGAGCTTGTGTGCATCATATTTATAATCTAGTTTCATGTCGCGTCATAGTATGTCTTTCCCAGCATGAAACTTCACCGTTTTCATTAAAAACAAAAAGTATCCTCGCTTTTATGACATTCCATCATGCAATGCATGCAAGCTAATGTTTGCTCACATATTTCGGTCTTCTGATACAAATCAGCTGTTCACATCCTTCTCACTTGTTCAATTATTCATGCTTCTTTCTGCTATAGAGGTCATGGCGGAATCAGGTTAGCACAACTTCGTGTCTTAAATAGATGTTGAGGGGATTTAGATTCTCATGGTCAGGTTCAGAATCAAACTTGTGAATCCTTCGGCCAAAGCCTAACATCTCACGGAGACGGACTCCTGGAGTATTGTGGTCATCTCTTCCTTGTTATTCATTCAACAGACACACACACATACACACACATGCGTTGTTTTGTTCACTTTGCCCCAGCGACATACTGTAATATTCCAGAGTGTTTCAAACTGACTTACTATGTTTCAGGTAGGCTTAACATAAGTCACAGGAGTATAGAAACTCACCACTGAAAACTGCTCGGGAAAATGGACAAACAAGCCTTTGTGTTCTGTTCACAGAGATTACAAACCCTCAAGGATACAGTTTCGCACGAGGGATAATCAGTGAAGAGGAACCACCCAGGGGGTTCACAAATATTGTTGTGAGGTTCGAATAGCAGTAATGACAGCTGAGTGTACCTTTTAACACTCCTCTCAGGCAAATGCCGAGATCGTACTTAATTTTAAGTCCCAGGGCAACTCCCTGTCCGTAAGATAGCTATACATACTACGACAGACACCACTCAAACACAGGTTATCGGATAAGCTAAACTCATGCCTAAGTAGCCTACATGCGGTTCAGATCAGTATGTCCCAAGCCCCTAAAAATGAATTATCAAATCATTATTTGTTGTCCTTTTTAATTAATTTTTATGGTCAAGGGACATATTCGTCATCAGTACCGGTAATGTTTGTTCAATATGTCGAATAACGGGTGTTTCTGATAGAACTGCGGCAAAGAGTGAAGCTGTATTACAGTATTAGTGCCGGTGGTGGGGTAGTAGTCCCAGGACTAGAAATAAGGTACAATCCCAGCATTTGCCAGGAGAGAGCGTATGGCGGGAGGGAATATGAAAAAGAACACATCTCACTAATGGCGCCGGGCTGTTCTCTTACATCTCGCTTGTCAGTCTCTTTTGGTCAAATTCTGCTCTCTTCTGACCCCGACGACATTAGAGTGTCCATGGCGTCTACATAATAGCACGACGTTCTAGCCCCAGGAACAACAACAAAAAGTACATAATATTAACCTATCGTAACAGGAACCGCAGACGAAGTCAGGGCTATACATAATTTCATGCCAAGACTGAGAGTGTCTGCCACATTGTTTGGGACAAACTGGAAGGACATTTGACACCCGTTACAATGAACACAGAAATGCAGTCAAACACGGGAAGCACTAGACACTTCGCGAATTTTAAGATGTTTATGGCGAGTACTTACGAAAAGAAGGGATAGGTTTGTAGGACACAATTTTAAGAATTTTCCACAAGGAATTGAAATGTAGAGTATTGGACATTAAGGAATCAATTGAAGTAAATATAGTGAAGAGGAAGAAAGTCATGTTTGAAAGCGTTCGTTTGCAGCGTATCGCTCTATAGGAGTGAAACATGGACTGTTTTTGTAGCAGCAAAGAAGAAAATGGAAGCATATCAAATATCGAGCTACAAAGGATACAGTAATTATTATATTTGAATTTCAGCCAATGGCCATAGCAGGGTATTTTAATGGAACACCCGTAGGCTCCACATCAAGTTCAATTTCAAGTAGTTTCAACTTTAGCTACCAGATATGCCACTGTCACTGACACCTAGTGGTGAACATTGGAACTTGATAGAGCGTTTCTAACCAATTAACCTACAAATTTAGCTACATGCTACCAATTGTAATGGTAGGTTCTTTTACATGCCATAAATATATGACATGGGCCCGCCAGCTTTACTTTCCGTCCGAAGGAAGGCATACTGAATGATTTTAACGCTCTTAAAAATCCGACGACTTCGACCGGGTTTGAACCCACGATCTTGGGCATAGCAGTTCAGCATGCTACCAACAATGCCACCGAAGCACCCCCGACGGAAGATAAGGTGGGTTGATAGAGTAACAATTGAAAAAGTATTGAGGCGATTGGGGGAGGAGAGAGAATTGATAATGGCGAGTACTCACGAAAACAAGGGATTGATGTGTATGGTACAATATTAAGGCACCCAGAATAGCAAACATTGTTATGGAATGAAGAGTCGAAATGCAGGTTGTGGTACCTACCTTGAAACAAAGCGATAACACAGAACAGAGAGGCATTGATAACAGCATTAAACCAGTCAAAAGACTCAAACAAACAATGGAAGAACCCTTCAAATTTAAACGACTACATGTGTTTGAAGGGTAGTTTGTCTCCTGGTTAGTAGTAACTGTCCCCTTACAAATTCCCTTGATATGCCTGGGAAACGAACCAGTGGTCCTTCTAAGCAGAGGCAAACCAAGCCACGAAGCTGGAGTATTTATCAGTCACCATGGCCCAAAACGTATGTATATCTCCCAGAACTCTGTAGCCTACCACTTTAGGAAGCGAACATGTGGTTGGATTTATTCCGACTCGCAGAAGGGGAGAAGGGAAACGACTGCTGTTTCAATTCAATTGAAAAAATATTAAAATCTCAATCCAAACGTCACGCCTGTGTCTGCTTCCCCTTGGCCCACCCGTGGAGTTCAGAACCCGTAAACATCGGTTGCTATACGCGGAGAGATGCCACGGAAATCCCTTTTAATGGTTCCTCGCTCTTTACTTTCCCACCTTCTTTCCTCCTCCACATCAGCGACAACGCATTACGTCTAACCAAGGGGATCACAGCTAGTGCATCGTACAGACGTGCTCAAATTATCGGAATAAATGTGATTTTGGTTTAATCCTTCATAGGACAAAAGTACTATTTAAATGTGGTATATTGGCTTTCACGGCCTGTGAATTAAAACTCAGCAATTTCTCTAGGTTTATGCCATGTCTTGTGTGGGGTTTCGCCCAAGAACACCAGGCTGGCTCATTAGCGGGCTTTTGATGTTCCGCGCCTGGACCCCCACTTCCTCCCTTGCGCCCATTCGCCTCTTAACTGCAAGAGCTAAAATCCACGGCATAAACCTAGAAAAATTGCTGAGTTTTAATTCACGGATCGTGAAAGCCAATATACAATCTTTTTGGAAGCCTGTATTAGCTCTCGCAGTAAAGAAGCACAGTTGCGAAACACAGCCAGCTACCAGTTACGCCACCGGAGCCACTTAAATTTAGTGTATTTATTCCTAATCGGTCTTGTGGTGGTCATGTGTAATGTCTCTTGGAACTGTAATTATGGATGTCTGTGGAAGAAATTTTTAGGTTGATGTTTTTGATTGTACGAGTATATCACAGACGTCCAATATTACACGGAATTTCACAACAGGGCCGAAATAACATTACGATATCTTTAATCCAGGATTATAAAATAACCGACTTCGAATTGAAGGTACAATAGAACAAGGTGTGGTCGACTGGAGTAACAGTGAACATGAAACTGCGCGTAGCTCCAGCGAGGAAGACAACCAGATAAGTAGTAACCTGTAATATTACAGTTTAACCATAGTTGATTTTAAGCCTATTTTCATTTTTGAAAAAATAGCCTTATGAGATCACCTTTTGTCCGTGTGTCTGTGTGTGATGGTGTGTGTGATGGTGTGTGTCCCCCCTAATAACTTCTAAACGGCTGGAGCGATTTCAATGAAACTCGGTAAGTTCATAGCACTATTCCGAATGATCCCGACCATGCCCTTCACATTTTGTTACATCTCACTAATCCAACATGGCGGCTGTGCGAAATATTTCACCAGCATTCAATATCTCCAAAACTATTAACGATATCACCCTGGAATAAAGGGAACTACTAGAAGTTCACCTATGTGGCTTTTGAAAACCTGGTAACTACAAAACGAACATGGCGGCCAAGCGAAGTTGCGACATTTAAATAGATGTTTCTCGCGATTTAACCAGCCAAACGCAATAAAACTTGGTACAGTATAAGCTCATACACATTGTAATGCACCGACATCTAACTTCGTTCAATTGCTTACATAACCTCAAGATGGCGGCCGTGCGAAATATTTCACCGGCATGCTATATCTCTGAAACTGTTTGCGGTATCACCCTGAAATTTTGTACGGAGATAAAGGGCACTACTGGAAGTTCATCTATAAGACTTTCAATAACCGGTTAACTACAAAACGAATATGGCACCCAAGCGAAGTTGAAAAATTTTCAATACACCTTTCTCGCCATTTAATGATCCAAACGCAATGAAACATGGTACAGGAAATATTTATACACATTGTAATGCACTGGTATCTAATTTAGTTCAATTGTTTACATAACCTCAAGATGGCGGTTGTGAGAATTTTAGTTTTTATTTCTTGTGTCGTAATCATGCGATCGAAGTGAAAGTTTGAATAATGAACCTACGTAATAATTTTCCTTTAATGGTACATGACTCTATGGCTTATACATATAACCATCCAACATGGAGACCATCCGAAATATTTAGATGGATCTCAATATCTACGAAACTATTACAGCAATCAAACAGAATGTTTAATGTTCATAGGAGCTAAGAACATAAGTTCACCTATAGGACTTTCAATAACCTGGTGATCACAAATCCAACATGGCGGCGACGCGAATTATACATATTTAAGTGGACGTTTCTTGCCATATAACCATCTGAGTGCAGTGACACTTGGTACAGTAAATCCTTATACAAATGTCAATCCACTGGCATCTAATTGTTTCAATTGTTTCCATAACCACAATATGGCAGCTGTGCGAAATTTTAAAATGTCGTTTTTTCTTCGTGTGTCCTAATCATGCGATTGAAGTTTGAATACTACACGTACACAATTATCTTCATGTAACAGTACATAACTCTAAGGCCTATATAATATAAAAATCCAATATGGCGACCATCTGCAATATTTAGTCGGTACTCAGCAACTGCGAATCTATTACAGCAATCACAGCAATAAAACTGAATTTTTGTATGTTGATAGAGGCAATTAACATAAGTAGGATATATGAAAATAGGTTGTATAGTTCTTCACGGAACTACTTGTTTACAACCATATAATCACTCCAAATATACGAACTCCGGATATATATCACCATTTAGCATTTACCTAACATCATATATACTGCATTTAGCATACACCGACAGTTGCAATACCAATACTGCAACTAAATAATTGTACATATTGTAAATATTTTCACCTGTATTTTCAAACATAGATTTTATAGCCTAAGTGTAATGGATCTGATGATGATCGCTTGACGATCGAAACTGGTCATCCTAGTGTATTTATTAATCTCATGTAATGTATTTCAGGATTAGGGCATAACCCAGCTCTATTGGGTATATTCGTGTTGACAGACTGAAAAGCACTAAACTCTTGTTTACTAAGGCAACACTGAAAAAATGGCTTCAAACCCTACAATGAAGTTACATGTATTTAAAAATTGGTCCTATCAGCAGGCTTAGAATCATGTTGGTAGCACTGTTGTATGTTAGTTACTCCAAATTAATCTAGAATGTCAGGTACTATACGTGTGTATAGTTTAAAGCTGTCGGTTTGCATACTTTCTGATATATTCGTATTTGGATTTTTAAAAATAGATAGAGCATTTATTAACAGTTCGCAGCCCTGGTGGCTATTAAGAAAATGCTCAGTCATATCTGTTTAAGTACAGATTGTACATACGAAATATGGTTGAAAACCAACAGATAGGTCCAATTTTTAAATGCATATAATTTCTACACTATCAGTAGGCGTGGAATCATTTTGGCAACACTGTCATGTACGGACTCCTGGAAATTAAACTGATGTATTATTATCTATATGTGTGCCAAATTTGGAATAGCTCCCATGCATACCTTCTAAGATATCCAACATGGAGCTCAAATTTCAATTGTGATATTTCAGCAGTTAGTAGTACTGACATTATTTTCAAATATGACATTGCGCTATTCAGGTATAGATCTTTACTCGAACCTAATTTGGGTTCGATTGCTACAGCCTTTCAGGAGTTGATAGGGGTGGGGGGCACACACAGAGACAGACAGACACACATTTTCCCGGATCGATCTCATAAGTCTACTTTTTCCTCATTTTTGCAAAATGTGAAAAGTAGGCTAACAAAAAATAGAGAGAGTATTATTTCTTCCATTCTTCCTTCCTCTTCTTTGATTCCTTTTCTTCCATCTTCTTTCTTCTTCTTCCCTCTTCTCTGTCCATTTATTTTCTTCATTTATATTTTCATTTCTTATTCTTATTCTTCGTATATTCTTCCTGTATGTGCTGTAGGTTTGGTTGGTTCCTCAGTTTAGGGGCTGTGACAACGCGGTCATGTAGCCCTGTGTACTTTGAGTGTGTATAGAATCTTTGTGATAATCGGTATTAAATGTGGTGGCTGTATTAGTGTGTGTTATCTGTAATTCAGGTAAGGACTGCAGACGATCAGTGTCAAGTAGTTCCTACTTTTGCTACCAAATGCTACCGGCAACGACACCTAGCTGTGAACTTGGCTACAAGATGCCACCGCGACCGGCACCTGGTGGTGAACGTTGTAACTAATAGAACGTTAATCAAATCTAAACTATAAATTTAGCTTCGCACAATTGTAGTTAGTGGAAGGTTCTTTTACATGCCATAAATCTATTACATGGGCCCGCCGGCTTTAGGCTACTTCCCCTCCGAAGGAAGGCATGCTCAGGGATTTTTAAGCTCCTAAAATCCGATGACTTCGGCCGGATTTGAACCCGCGATCTCGGGCATAGAAGCTCAGCATGCTACCAACTACGCCACCGAAGCCGCCTGTGTGTGCTCTAAGTTAGCTGATAATCAGTAGTTACTACTGTAAAAAAAAACGTGGCACTACAGCCCATGAAGGGCCTAGGCCTATCAAGCGACCGCTGTCCAGCCATTTGGCCTGCAGATATTGGGGTGAGACGTGGTCAGCGCATCGCATAACCTTGGCCGTTAATCTTGGTTTTCATGACCGGGGCGCTGCCTCACTGTCGGACAGCTACTCAATTGTCCTCACGAGGCTGAGTGCATCCCGTTCCATCCCTAACGTCAGTTTCTAAAATCCCTGACGGAGCCGGGAATCGAACCTGGGGCCTCCGCGTGCGAGGCAGGCGCGCTACCTCAACACGCCGGGGCCAGCCGGTTACTACTGTAGTTATATTATTCTCGTATCAGAAACATGTTACACAAACTACAAAACATTTCATTAAATGCAATGAGAACAGAACTTGGCGACTTGTAGTGCATTCTCTGAGGCTAGGTGTAGATCCTCCATTGTGCAGGTGGTTGGACACATACGACATTGGATCATGTGTTTGACAGTCTGATCTTCTTCGCAATCACACTTGATGTTTCCGTCTCTAGCGTAGTTCCATCTTTTCATATTAGCCCTTGATTTGCCGACTCCTGATCTCAATATATTTAGGGATTTCCGTGTCATCCATGCCTCGTTATGACCCGGTGGTAAAGTTTCAGATGTTTTTGTACAGCCACCAGGAAGAAGACCTCTAGCTTTCAAAGATGCGTATCTACCTTAAAAGACAGTATGGAATTAAATATAGTGTTACGTGCCACCCCCTAGTGGTACTTCCGTTAACTGGATTACGGTGGGTAGAAGCACAACACAAATTGTTCCTTTAAAGAAACGTATTAGCTTTATTGCGGGCCAGAAAGATACACCACACAATAGCAAATACAAGCAATTAGCATCTCTCTCTAAGTCCCCTCTTGCTTGGAACACTTCCCTTTCACTTGGTCTTGCAGTTAATCCTCGCTAATGAGACTGGTGGCCTCGGTAGAAATACCTGCAACTCTGCCTTGTACACAAACTACAGTTATTTACGATAGCCAGTCACTCACCACTACACACTGCTTCGCTGTCCGCTGGCTAGGGAAACAGCCCCCAGTGTTTTCGCAGTCCACCATAATATCTCTGTCGCACTAGGTAGGTACACACTCCTCAAAACTCAGTCCCTTCGTATGATTCACGCAGCCTCGCTGTCTGGAGAATCAGCCTCGCTAGGATTACGTAACTTTGCACGTCACGTCGCCACACTACTGTCGCTCAGGTAAAAGCACGCACTAGCTCAAAAACACTGTCCACCTCGCTGGCCAGGTCGCTCTTATATAGCAGGCTGCTGACTCAATGAATGCTTCTAGACCCGTCCAGGATTCACGGCTTCTCAAGATTTCCATCACTGGCTGGGTCACGAATATTCTGGACCATCCCTTTGTCCTCGCAACTCGTTGCGTAAGGCGCAGGTAATACACTGATGCAGAGCACAGCCCGGGGCAGCTGTGACTCACGCGGCGAGGCGACGAAACAAACTCACAGCCCTAACAGTAGTATTTGCCTCTCACTCACACTCCTATGTCCTGCAATTACCTTCGTCCTCTTTTACGCCGGCGATGTTGCCATTTCTCAATATTTGAAAGTGTCAAATCTAAGAAAATGATTGCGTGGTCTTATAGAGAATTGTCCACTCTTTATGATGATGTAAAAATAAAAGCCATTTAACACATGGCCCAATTTTCACAATTACGATATTTTAGCGCGAAACTATATTTTTGCAGATATAAAACTTATCACACCATAGATAATGAACTAATGCTCGCAACAGGTCATGAATTTATTTTTAGATTGCCTGAAGTTGGTAGAAGATACCCTATTTCTCAGGGCAGTAATTATTTTCATAATAAGAAAGTTATGATTTTTTTCTTAAATGTTACTTGGAAAATCTGGGATGGTGTCACACAAATGTTACGTAGCGAGAAATATTTTTGCTGTTGACTTTACGTTGGTGACTAAGCAAGAAGAAATGTTCATTAATGTCTGAAATAGTTTTTAAAACAAACCAGAGTTCGATATCACAGCAGAGAAATATGTTCGTTGCTTGCCACCATACCACAGTAAACTTAAACTCATCGAAATGGTATGGGCGCAAGTAAGAAACTAGCCTATATACAATTGAACAACGTCTCATTCAAGAAACAAGAAATGAATAATTTAATTTCGTGTGCATACCACCACTTGACCACACAAAATTGGGTAAATTACGTGGACAACAATATATATATATTATTATTATTATTTTATTATTATTATTAAATGCCATATTATAACTTATTATAACCTTTGATGTTCGAGAAAATGTAATATTATAACATGTTATAATATTATCATATTCATGAATACTGTAATTGAAAATTATAAATTATTATAATGTGTGCATTAAAATCGCGCTCTGAACTTCGGTGTATCATATCTAAATATTGTACCGTCGTTCGCTTCAAGGCATAAGGTACAGTTATATACAACAAACACATATTTTGGAAATTTCACGAGTTTTGCGTAAAAACACGCCTGTATACGAGTTATGTTACATCATGTGCCCGGCCGTGCAGAACTTGGTATATGCAGCAGATCTGGCATCAGCGCGCTCCATTTAATGCATACTGTCTTTTAAGGTCGAGACGCTCTATAGCATTTATCTCGGTGGTTGCGAGTTCCTTTGATGTTTTTAGGAAACTCTTCCTAGATTTCAGTCTTGACTGTAGTAGTAGTTGTAGTATTAAGAATTGAAAAGGGAGTCATTCATATAACCATCCCATCCTAGGGAGGATGACCTCGCTGTTCCACACCTTAATCGAACAATGAGCAACAAGCATGGCTTTGTCTCGCCTCTATAATGGTGTCCTTAAGTCAACCATTTAGATAAGCGCCATACAGAAAATATATTGAAGGTATAATTAACAAATATTTATCTCCTGGTAACATAGCCTTCTCTATTCCCAAGTCGTTTGTTCAAGATTATCATAGCAATAATGACTCTTGTTCGTGCTCTAGTTGTGTGGCAACATAACACAAATTGCTGTTATCGACAACAGACAAATAACGCTGATCAAAGGGAATTCTGCCGGGTGTCACTGAATCATACATTTCAGTAAGTTCGGCTGCATAACCTGAAGGGTGAAGGATTATTGCAGGTAGTCGTGACTTGAGGACCAAGTCAATGGGACACCAAATCGAATATTAACAAGAAGTTCCGTGACGAACTAAAGAGCCTACTTTTCTTAAAATTTAAGATTCATGCCAATGATTAATCTAAATCGATCTAAATGGATTTATCTAGAATAATGACGAAATTAAGTTGGTAATGTCGAAATTTCTAATTAGTTCGAAATACAGTATACCTGGAATAATGTAGCCTAATAGAACACTACAGTTGGCAGCCCTGGTGACTGAATATATTCTTAGTTCCATATCTTAAGATACAGAATACAAAATTTGCTTGAAGTCCAATGGATAGCATGGACGTTACATGCACTTAAACATTGGATCTAACAGCGCTCGTAAAATCATGTTGGCAATAATGACATACATGTGAAAATCCGCAGCCTGCTTCCAGTCTCCGACCGGGTCAGGAATGGAATGAATGAAGCCCCCAGCTAGCGGCGAGGATATGAACTGTGCCGGCTGCCGAGGCCTGACGCACATACATGTATTGGTCAGAAATAATCTGAAATAATATGATCTATTGTTGTGCCAATTTTGAATGAAATTCATTAGTTAGTATAGAAGTTATATGCATTTTAAAATTGGACCTATCAGCAGGCTTAGAATCATGTTGGCAGTACTGACGTATATTAGTTACTCCAAATTAATCTAGAATGCCAGCTACTATACGTGTGCAAAGTTTAGAGCTATTGGCTTGCATACTATCTGATATACTGATATTAGGGTAACAAAAATAGAGACAGCATTTATTAACAGTTGGCAGCCCTGGTTGCTCTTAAGAAGATGCATAGTCATATCTGTTATGGTACACACAGCACACACGAAATTTGGTTGAACCCCAAATGATAGTATATAAGTCATTTATGTAAAATTGGACCTATCATCAGACTAGAATCATGTTGGTAGCACTGACGTATATAAGTTACTCCAAATTAATATAGAATGTCAGGCACTATACGTGTGCATAGTATAAAGCTGTCGGCTTGCATACTTTCTGATATATTGGTATTTTGATAAAAGAAATTGAGAGCATTCATTAACCGTTGGCAGCCCTTGTGGCTCTTAAGAATACGCTCAGTCATATCTGTTTATGTACGCATAGTACATACGAAGTTTGGTTGAATTCCAATTGAAAGTGTAGAAGTTATATGCATTTAAAAATTGGACCTATCAGCAGACTTAGAATCATTTTGGCAACACTGTCATATATTGCCTCCTGGAAATTAAACTGAAATATACGTGTGCCAATTTGGAAATAGCTCCCATGCATACCTTCCAAATTTCAATTGCGATTTTTCAGCAGTTGGTAGCACTGACATAATTTTCAAATACGGCATTGAGATATTCATGTATAGATCCTTACTCATACCAAATTTTGTTTTGATAGCTGTAGCCGTTTAGGAGTTGATTGGGAGGGGCACACACACAGCCAGACAGACAGACAGACAGAAGGACAGAACGACAGACAGACAGAAGGACAGACAGACACTCATTTGCCCCGATCGATCTCATAAGTCTACTTTTTCCTCATTTTTGCAAAATGGTTAAAAATTCAAAGCAGAAACTGTGTTCATCTAGGCGACGAATAAATGTAATTCTTGTGCCAATAGACCTCATTTTGAATAACGATGATAATAAAAATAATAAATTAAAGATGTGGAAAAGCAAGAAAGGAAATTTCTGAGAAACATTGTTGGAAGAATAATAGATTTTCCGCCTTCAATACTGTTTATTTCTATTGCTTACAGGGACTAGTTTCGGGGGTGAATACTCCCCCTTCCTCAGCCTGTCCAACAAAACTTCACAATGGAAAAACTTTCCATGTACAAGCTCATACAAAATACAGGCTGAGGAAGGGGGAGTATTCACCCCCGAAACTAGTCCCTGTAAGTAATAGAAATGAACAGTATTGAAGGCGGAAAATCTATTATTCTTTCAAAGTTATAGTTACGTCAATACGGACCTAAATAATCGACATTATGAAACATTGTTGGACCAGTCTGTACAGGGGGAATCTGGATGAAAAGAAAATCCCAAGACTTATACCAGCACTCGGAGAAAATCTCAGACACATTTAGGAAAAGACGATTGAAATTTTACGGTCATATCCTCAGGATGGGCAATCAGAGACTGGCCAAAAGGATTCTTAACCTTGCCCTGTCAATGAAAGTTAAAAACACCTGACTGCTTGAAGTTGGAAAAGATCTTCAGGAAGTAGGCATCACAGATGACGTTGTACTAAACAGAGCTAAGTTCAGAGAATTAGTCGATACTCACCGCTTTGCAGACCATCCAAGCACTATCACCAACAAAACATGGTCAGAAGATCGCAAGAGAAGCCACAGCGATAAGATGAGGAGATTCATGGAGAAGAGAAAGGCAATGCCATCACCTAAATATATTCAATCGCGCTTCTTAATAAGGCATGACAATGAAAGACAGACAGACAGAAAGAAAGAAGAATTATATGTTTCGTCAGAAAAAGTAGACTAAAATGTTTATGGACACATATACAGAATGGATGGCAACATGCTTACAAAGGAAGTTTTAAACCTAGCAGTATCTCAGAAATACCACCACAATTGACTGATAGAAATAACACAATATGACGCACAAGAAATTGGTATCAACGAAGATTCTCGATAGATAAACATTTAGAACCCTAATAAACAATCACAAAGTTACCGATGAACCTACATGGAAGAACACAGGATGGACAGAAGAACGGAAATTCTCAACAACAACAACAACAACAACATCAACAAAAAATACCATGTCAAAAATTTAGAGTTGCGTGCCACACTTTAGTGGCTTCAGTTGCGTAGTTGGTAGCATGCTGAGCTTCTGTGCCCAACATCCCGGGTTTAAACCCAGCCAAAGTCGACGGAGTTTTAAGAGCGTTAAAAATCCCTCAATATGCCTTCCTTTGGAAGGGAAGTAAAGTCGGCGTTCCCATGTCATAGATTTATGGCATGAAAAAGAACCTTCCACTAACTACACTTGTGGAAGCTAAAATCTGTAGGTTAGATTCATAACGCTATATTAGTTCGAAAGTTCGCCGCCAGGTGCTGACTGGGATGGCATTTAGTAGCCACGTCCGCAGCTAAATGTTATGGACGGTAGCATTTGGTAGCAAAAGTAGGAACTACTTGAAAAAATTAATCGTCTGCAGTCCTTCTACCTGAATCACAGATAAAACACACTAATACAGTTATCACAATTCACACCGGTTATCAGACAAATGCTACACACACCTAAAGCACACGGGGCTACAAGACCGCGTTGTTGCAGCCCCTAAACTAAGGAACCAAGCAACCAACCGTGGCATACTTTCTACATTTTTGACGATGGCACGCTTCTCTAAACTTTTGAAGTTTATTTTACTTGGAGAGCAGAGACTATTAGTGGGAGTCATTGTAGCTTTGGTAGTGTTATGAAGAGCCCTTTTTAGCCTATTTTCATTTATTAAAAAAATAGGCTTATGATATCACCTTTTGTGTGTGTGTGTGTGTGTGTGTGTCCCTCGGCTGTGCAAACATTTTAAAATTATCTTTTTATATTTTGTGTCTTGATCAAGCGATCGAAGTGAATATTTGAATACGCAATAATCTTCATCTAATGGTACAAGACTCTATGGCCTACATACATAACAATCCAACATGGCAACCATCCGAAATATTTAGATGGTTCTCAATATCTACTAATCTATCACAGAAATCAAACTTAAATTTTTATGTTGATAGAGGCTATTAGTATAAATTCACCTATTGGACTTTCAATAACCTGGTGAGCACAATACCATCATGGTGGCCAAGCGAAGTTAAAACATTAAAATGGAATTTACTAGCGATTTAATCCTCTGAGTGCAGTGAAACTTGGTACGATAAATGTTCATACGAAATGTAATCTATTGGCATCTCATTAAATTCAATTGTTTTATAACTACAAGATGGAGACTGTGCGAAATTTTGTAATTGAGTTTTCATTTCTCATGTTCTAATCATATGATTAAAGTGAAAGTTTGAATAATAAACCCACGCAATAATCTTCACATAATGGTACATAATTCTATGGCCTAAAAACAGTACAATCCAACATGGCGATACTTTTCGAAGGTGGGAGAATTTTTAATACAGAAGACCAATAGGATATATGAAAATAGGCTGTATAGTTCTTCACGGAACTTCTCGTTGATGTATAACATCTTTCCACTCGGTATCTGTATATTTTTTGTGGGGGTCATTTTGAAAAATGAAACGGAAATTGATGGGACGGAAACAATGAAACGGAAATGGATGGGACGGAAACAATGAGCGCGCGCGGTGGCGGAGATTGATACCACGACGTACTGACGGCCATGTGGCTATGTGGATTGTATATCGCATACGGTTTACTTCAAGGTTTGGAGGCCCCATTAAAGATATTCCTACAATAAATCATCTTCAAGTTGTCGTTGTTTGGTGTGAAAATATTCATTATATCATATTTGCTGAAAACCGGTCAATATTTGGCACTGCAGTTTTACAAGTAGTTATTTCAATGACCAACAGAATTCACAGTTAACAAGCGATAACATGTCACATGTTAAACATCATATTATGCGACTACTGGAAGGCTCGTAATTATTTTTTGGTGTTTATTTGAAACTGATGATCTTCGCTTGACGAGCGAAACTTGTTTTCCCTTATTTTTATCCCTCTCCTGTAGTTCAAAACATATATATATATATCTTATATATAAAAGTGAAAGTCTGTATGTATGTATGTGGGTATGTGGGTGGGTCTGTTCCGTATACAAATCTACACCGTTCCACCAATCTCAACCAAATTTTGCATACACATAGTTTGGACCCAGAAGGAACCGCTGGCTACATGCATTTTCGATAGTCTTTCTCATTCTTCTGATTTCGACCCTTTTGCACTCCAGCACATGCTAATCAAATCATAAAATATACTCATGAAGGAATGGCAAGGCGGATAGTTTCCATGGCAACATAGCTCAAGTCGAGACACGGCCGACTGGATGCCATTTGCGCTCTGCACTACCGGTATAGAAAATGAGGATCTTGACTTGAAATCCCGTTAGTTACTCAACTACTCACACAGCACTGTCAACCGAGTTTTGCATAACAAAGACTTGACACTATCTTCTACTATATATTGGTCAAATACCACTCACTCACTCATTCATTCATCACGAAATCTCAGAAAGTATCAAACGGATTGGAATGAAATTTGGTATGCAGCTTCCCCAAGGGCCGCAAATGCCCACTAAGAGAGGATTTTTGGATATTCTGGTTCTAAAGGGGTGTTAAGGGGGTAGACCTGCATTTCATTGAACAGCAATATCTCCCGATTGGTTTCAATGGGGGGATGTGATACTCGGCACATAAACTCATCATTAAAAGTAAGAAGACACGAGTCGGAGGGTTTTTCGAAGTGGTGTATATTATGAGGTGAAAGGGGTGAAAAGTGGGGATTGAAAGATTCCTAACGGAGCGTGTATCTCTTAAACGACATTGGCGAGGAGTTTGAAACTCAGCGGGAAAAAATCAGCATAAAAATAAGTAAATATGTGTTTGACCGTTTTATCATAAATCCAATTTAAGGGGCCCATGGGGAGGGGTTAAATTCTGGAGGGGGGGGGAGAAACAGGAAAGAAAGTGTCCTAACTGATTGACTGACTCACTCACTCATCAAACTCAGGGGGAAAAAACTGCTTTAAAGTAAGTAAATAGCTGTTCGACAGTTTTTCTTTCATAAATCAAATTTAAGGGGTTCATGGGGAGGGATGAAATTCTGAAAAAAGAAAATTGAAAGAAAATATCCTGACTCACTCACTCACTCACTCACTCACTCATCATCGCCCAGCCAAAATTATTGAAGTTAGAAACATGACAGTTTGGGGATGTGTTCATTGTATTTCAAAACAGTCTACTAAGGGAGGATTTTCGGATATTCAGGTTCTATAGGGGTCTTAATGGGGTTAAACCTGCATTTCATTGAATAACAATATCTCCCGATTGGTTTCATTGGGGGATGTGATACACGGCATATAAACTCATCATTAAAAAGTAAGACACGTGTCTGAGGGTTTTTCGATGTGGTGTATATTATGAGGTGAAAGGGGTGAAAAGTAGGGATTGAAAGATTCCTAACGGAGCGTGTATGTCTTAAACGACATAGGTGAGGAGTTTGAAACTCAGCGGAAAAAATCAGCATAAAAATAAGTAAATATGTGTTTGACCGTTTTTTTCATAAATCCAATTTAAGAGGCCTATGGGGAGGGGTGAAATTCTGTGGGGGGGGGGGTACAAGAAAGAAAATGTCCTAACTGATTGACTGACTGACTCACTCATCAAACTCAGAGGGAAAACTGCTTTAAAGTAAGTAAATAGCTGTTCGACAGTTTTTTTATCAATCAAATTGAAGGGGTTCATCGGGAGGGGTGAAATTCTGAAGGGAAAAAAATTAAAGAAAATGTCCTGACTCATTCACTCAATCATCATCGCCCAGCCAGAAATATTGAAGTTGGAAACATGGCATTTTGGGGATATTGTTACGGCTGTGAGTTTGTGTCATCGCTCGCCGCTTGAGTCACAATTGCCCCAGGGGCTGGGCTGTGGCTTGCCTCCTGTATTGCGCGCGCCTTATGCAACAGGGCTACTACAGACAAAGGGATAGTCCAGAAGATTCGTGACTGGACCAGCGGTGGAAACCTCGAGAAGCCGTGGACTCTGGATGGATCTAGAACCATTTATTGAGTCACCGGCCTGCTATATAAGAGTGACCCGTGAAGCAGTGATGGTGTGTTTTACGAGCTAGTGTGAGCGATTATTCTGAGCGACAGAAGTGTGGTGACATGCGAAACCTCTAGTGGAGCGGGGAAGTTGAGACTCCTACAGAGGAACTGTGTCTTGAACGAGTGTGTTTATTTCCAGTGCGACATAAGTGATTGTGCTACATTGTGAAACAGTGTGTAGTCGGTGTACATGCTTGAGAGGAGCAGTTAGTTTCTGTCAAGGCCACCGTTCTCATTAGGACGGATTAACTTCTGTGGTCTGTTGACAAGTGAAAGGAGAAGTGTTCTCGCCGTAAGGAAACTGGAGTAAGGTAATAATTGCTTGTATTTACTGAAGAGGGCTGTATCTTTCTGGCCGCAATAAAGTCAATTACTTCTTTAAGCAGTAATTGGTGTTGTGCTTCCTACCCACCGTAATCCAGTTAACAAAAGTGCCACTAGGGGGTGGCACGTAACAACTGGTGTCAGAAGTGGGATTACGAACTCAAGCACAACACCTGACGGTCCTGGTTTCAAAACCCGAGCAGGTCATTTTCTCTAATTTTCCTGTGAGTGCATGCCCTTTACAAGACAAACAACTAAAATGGAGGAGAAATTGGCAGCATTGCTAGAAAAGTTAAATGGCATGGAAACCAAATTAGAAGACGGCCAGAAGAATTTAACCAAGGACCTAACTGCCAAATTAGAAGACGGCCAGAAGAAGATGGAAGACGGTCAAAATAAGTTAGCGGAGGACCTGAAGAAGATGGAGGACGGCCAGAAGAAGATGGAGGATGGCCAGAAGAAGTTAGCAGAGGACCTGAAGGACAGCCAGAATAAGTTAGCAGAGGGCCTAACCGCCAAATTTCTGGATGGCCAGAAAAATCTGGAAGAGTGCCTGCTGACGAAATTAGAGGAGAGCCAAAGGAAATTAGAACAGGGCCTACGTGAGGAAGTCGCAGCAGTGGAAAAAAAGTTCGACGCCTTACAAGTGGAAGTTGCCGAGCTGCGCCAACGCCCGCTGATGGGGGTGGAGGAGAAATTCAACGCCTTACAAAAGGAAGTTGCCGAGCTGCGCCAACGCCCACTGACGGGGGTGGAAGAGGAATTCAACGCTCTACGAGAGGAAGTTGCCGAGCTGCGCCAACGCCCGCCCACCGTTACACCGGGAATATCAGGAACGGGACATAGCAGAGTGACGCCCCCAACCTTCGACGGAAAGGTCCCGTGGAGCACCTACTTACGTCAGTTCGAGGCTGCCTGTTCCATAAATAACTGGAACAACACAGAAAAGGCTACAGCTCTCATTGTAGCGCTGAGAGGCGACGCCCTTAACGTCCTTCAGGCCATCCCGACTGGATCCCAGGACTACGCTTCACTGATCGCCCATATGGAGTCCCGATATGGAGATAGCCATCTCCAGCAGGCCTACCAGATGCAGCTCCGGACCCGGGTACAGAAGAACGCGGAAACCCTGCAGGAGTTCGAGATGGACATCGCACGCCTCGTAAGGCTCGCCTACCCAACAGCACCGGCCGACTTTCTGGAGCAGATAGCGACGCAGACTTTCACCGACGGGCTACGGGACTCGGACACTCAACAGGCGCTGCGTCTCGCGCGCAATAAGACCCTGGCAGATGCGCTGAGCCACGCACTTGAGTTCGAGACGGCAAAGCAGGTATCTAGAATGTGCGCGCGGGTGCGTCAGGTGGACGTTAACGAACCAGCCCAAGCCAACAAGACCAAGCCCCTGGCCGATGAACTGATGGAGGTGCTAGGCCGGTTCTTCAAGAGTCGCAGTACCACCAACAAAAACTTAGCCGAAGGACATCCGGTGAGGCGGCCCGGAAGAGGACTACCAACCTGCTGGACCTGCCGTAAGAGAGGCCACCTGAGCAGGGACTGCGGTGATCGCCGCCGCCAAGAGTTTCCGTCGGGACAGTCAGTCGTAGGGAAACCGCGCAGCCCAGGAAAGCAAGTATCAGCCAGCCATGAGGGGCGAAGGGTGGCTCGTGACAGTCGTCAAGCCCAGGCAGTCCAAGTTCGTGTGACGCAGTTACGGAGGGATAAAAGCAGCCTGATGGTCGACGGAGACATCAACGGAGTGAGCTGGCCCATGCTAATCGACACGGGAGCATCGAGGACCATCGTCAGCCCCACCGTGATCCCGAAGTGGAGAGTGCAACCCACACAAAGGAACCTCCAGCTAATAACCGCGACCGGAGAGACCGCACCGGTACATGGCGAAGCATCACTGGAGTTCGTCATTGGTCGACGGGCGATAAAGCATCCAGTGCTTGTGGCTGACGTATCAAATGAAGTGATCATCGGACTGGACTTCCTGGACCAGAACAACATCATCTTGGATCTGAGTACCAACACTCTGCACTTCGGAAGGGAGGAACTAGCTTTGCGACCAGCACACGAGGCCGTCGCCGCACGACGAGTAAGGCTGAGAGAGGACGTCATCGTTCCCGCCAGGACGGAAGTCAGCGCTGCAGTAATTGTCGACGGAACAGCTGAGGGAGGGGCGGCTGTCATCGAGCCAAAATATGAGGACATCCAGACAAAAGGATTGCTAGTTGCCAAGACCATCATCAACACGACGCCTCGGCCGTACGTCCGCCTGTCCAACCTGAACGACTACGACATTACGGTTCACCGGGACACCAACCTAGGAGTCTGCGAGCCCGTTACCTGGATTGCCCGCATCACCGACACGACGGACGGACACCTGCAGACGGACAACCGAAGAAGACGCACACTGCCAGAAGAACTACAGAAGCTGTACCAAGGATCCCAGGACCATTTAGACGAGGAACAATCACGCCAACTCCAGGACTTGCTACGCGAATTCCAGGACGCCTTCCCCGTGGGAAGCAAAGACTTCGGCAGGACAAGCTTGGTCCAGAACAGAATCGACATTGGGGACAGCGCACCGATTAGGGCCCCATTCCGACGTGTCCCGCTCGCCAAGCAAGCCGAAGTCGACCGGATGGTTGAAGAGATGAAGGATCAAGGGGTGATCGAGCCATCACATAGTCCTTGGAGTTCTCCGGTCGTGCTTGTGAAGAAGAAGGACGGTTCCACCAGGTTCTGCGTGGACTACAGGCGGGTGAACGACGTCACGAAAAAGGACAGCTACCCTCTACCCCGGATCGACGACACGCTGGACACCATATCAGGATCAAGATGGTTCTCCACCTTGGATTTGAAGAGTGGCTACTGGCAGGTGGAGGTCCACCCTAAGGACCGCGAAAAAACGGCGTTCTCTGTGGGCAGCGGGCTCTGGCAGTTCACCGTCATGCCATTCGGTCTGTGCAACGCCCCTGCAACCTTCGAAAGGCTAATGGAGTCCATTCTGAGGGGACTACACTGGAAGACCTGCCTGGTATACCTAGACGACGTCATCGTTCTGGGGAGGAGCTTCGAGGAGCACTACAGCAACCTGAAGGAGATCTTGTTGAAGCTACGGGCTGCCCAGCTGAAGTTGAGCCCCAAGAAGTGTCAGCTCTTCCAGAAGCGGGTCCAGTACCTTGGGCATATCGTCTCCGAGGAAGGGGTGCGCACCGACCCAGAGAAGACCGCAGCTGTGAGGGAGTGGCCAGTTCCGAAGGACAAGTCGCAACTAAGAAGCTTCCTGGGACTCTGCACTTATTATCGTCGCTTCGTGAGAGGATTCGCCGACATCGCCAAACCTTTACATCGACTGACTGAGAAGGACCAACTCTTCACGTGGACAGCAGAATGCCACAATGCCTTCGAGCAACTCAAGCAGGCTCTGTGCACCGCGCCTATTCTGGCCTACCCCAGACCTGGAACAAGGTTCATCGTCGATACCGATGCCAGCGACTTTGGCATAGGGGGAATCCTGTCGCAGGTAGTGGACGGCGAGGAGAGAGTAGTGGCCTACTTCAGCAAGGCCTTGTCAAAGCCAGAAAGGAACTACTGCGTCACCAGGAAGGAGCTGCTCGCCATCGTGAAGACCATTGAACACTTCCACAAGTACCTGTACGGGCAAGAATTTCTCATCAGGACCGACCATGCATCCCTGCGGTGGCTCCTGAACTTCAAGCAGCCCGAGGGTCAACTCGCGCGGTGGTTAGAGAGGCTTCAACAGTATAACTTTGAGATTCAGCACAGGAAAGGCCAACTGCATTCTAACGCCGACGCCCTGTCACGAAGACCGTGCCCAGAAAACTGCACCTTCTGTGCCCGAAGGGAGGAGAACACCGGGATACAGTGCCGAAGGACTACCGTGGAACTTCAAGGGAGCTGGAGCCGCGAATCTTTCACGCGGGCGCAAGCGGAAGATGATGACCTGGGACTGATAGCCGAATGGAAGAGGGCCTGTGTCCCCAGACCCGGGTGGAACATTGTGAGTGACTGTAGCCCAAAGTTTAAGTCCTACTGGGCACAGTGGGACTCGCTGATTGTAAGGGATGGCCTCATCTGCCGTACCTGGGAGAGCACCGACGGGAAGACATCTCGGGAACAAGTCGTCGTTCCAAAGGCTATGACGGAGGAAGTCCTGAAGGAAGTTCATGGAGGATCATCTGGTGGACACCTAGGGATAAAGAAGACCCTGTAGAAGCTGAGAGAGCGGTTCTACTGGATCGGATGCCGAACAGACGTGGCGAACCACTGCGCGAGGTGCCACGATTGCGCAGCCAGCAAGGGCCCAGGACGAAGACGACGGGGTCCACTGAAGACCTACAACGTGGGCGGCCCCATGGAGAGAGTGGCCATCGATGTTGCTGGGCCATTCCCGTTAAGCGAGGCAGGGAATCGCTACATATTAGTCGTCAGCGACTACTTTACCAAATGGCCGGAGGCGTATGCGCTCCCTAACCAAGAAGCCGCGACGATTGCAGAGACCCTGGTGAAGGAATTCGTCAGCCGGTACGGAGTACCCCTGGAGCTGCACTCCGACCAAGGGAGGAACTTCGAGTCGCAGGTGTTCCAGAACCTATGCCAGCTGCTGGGAATCCGGAAGACAAGGACAACGCCACTGCACCCTCAGTCCGACGGGATGGTAGAGCGATTCAATCGCACCATCGAGAACCATCTTCGAATAGTCGTCAGCGAGCACCAGAGGGATTGGGACAAACATCTTCCACTATTTCTCCTGGCCTACCGCGCCGACGTGCATGAAGCCACCGGGTGCACACCAGCCCGGGCCATGTTTGGGAGGGATCTCCGTCTACCTGTCGATCTTGCCTTTGGCCGACCTGGGAATGATCCGATCCCGGTAAGCCAGTATTGTCAAGAACTGGTCGACCAACTGGAGGACGTGCACGCGTTCGCGAGGAGGAAACTGCGGATCGAGACCGACAGAATGAAGACCCGATACGACCAGCAGACGGATGCCGGCGGATTCCACGAGGACGACCTGGTCTGGCTCTTCAACCCATTACGGAAGAAAGGCCTGTCACCCAAACTGCAGAAGTCCTGGGAGGGCCCGTACCGAGTCGTGAAACGGATCAACGATGTCGTCTACAGGATCCAGCGGAGCCCGAGGGCGAAGATGAAGATCGTGCATCGAGATCGCCTGGCAGCCTACGGAGGGACACAGACGGACCAATGATTGATCGGGACGGTCAGCCTTTTTAGGAAGGGGGTGGTGTTACGGCTGTGAGTTTGTGTCATTGCTCGCCGCTTGAGTCACAATTGCCCCAGGGGCTGGGCTGTGGCTTGCCTCCTGTATTGCGCGCGCCTTATGCAACAGGGCTACTACAGACAAAGGGATAGTCCAGAAGATTCGTGACTGGACCAGCGGTGGAAACCTCGAGAAGCCGTGGACTCTGGATGGATCTAGAACCATTTATTGAGTCACCGGCCTGCTATATAAGAGTGACCCGTGAAGCAGTGGTGGTGTGTTTTACGAGCTAGTGTGAGCGATTATTCTGAGCGACAGAAGTGTGGTGACATGCGAAACCTCTAGTGGAGCGGGGAAGTTGAGACTCCTACAGAGGAACTGTGTCTTGAACGAGTGTGTTTATTTCCAGTGCGACATAAGTGATTGTGCTACATTGTGAAACAGTGTGTAGTCGGTGTACATGCTTGAGAGGAGCAGGTAGTTTCTGTCAAGGCCACCGTACTCATTAGGACGGATTAACTTCTGTGGTCTGTTGACAAGTGAAAGGAGAAGTGTTCTCGCCGTAAGGAAACTGGAGTAAGGTAATAATTGCTTGTATTTACTGAAGAGGGCTGTATCTTTCTGGCCGCAATAAAGACAATTACTTCTTTAAGCAGTAATTGGTGTTGTGCTTCCTACCCACCGTAATCCAGTTAACAAAAGTGCCACTAGGGGGTGGCACGTAACAATATGTTCGTTGTATGTCAAAACCGTACACTAAGGGAGGATTTTTGGATATTCAGGCTCTAAAGGGGTCTTAAGGGGGTTAAACCTGAATTTCATTGAATAACAATATCTCACGAGTGGTTTCATTTGTGGATGTGATACTCGGCATATAAACTAATCATTAAAAATAAGCAGACATGTGTCTAAGGGTTTTTCGATGTGGTGTATTATTATGAGGTGAAAGGGGTGAAAAGTGGGGGTTGAAGGATTCCTAACGGAGCTTGTAGGCCTATCTCTTAAACGACATAGGCGAGAAATTTGAAACGCAGCGAAAAAACATCAGCTAAAAAGATAAGTAAATCGGTGTTCGACCGTTTTTTCATAAATTAATTTAAGGGGCCAATGGAGTGGGGTGAAATTCTGGGGGAAAAGGGGAGAGAAAGTGTCCTAACTGACTAACTCACTCACTCACCAAACTCAGGGGAAACAGACAGCTTTAAAAATAAGTTAATAGGTGTTCAAGCGTTTTTTCATCAATCCAATTTAAGGGGCCCATGGGGAGGGGTGAAATTCTGGTAAAAAATAATTGAAAGAAAATGTCCTGTCTGACTCACTCACTCATCACGCCCAGCGAAAACTATTAAAGTTGGAAAAATGAAATTTTGGGAATATGTTCGCTGTATGTCGAAAACGTCAACTAAGGAATGATTTTTGTTTATTCGGGTTTTAAAGAGATGTTAAGGGGGTAAACGTGCATTTCATTGAATAACGATATGTCATGAGTTGTTTCTTAGGGTATGTGATATTCGGTATATAAACTAATCATTAAAAATAATCAGACATATGTCTAAGGGTTTATCGATGTGGTGTATATTATGAGGTGATAGGTGTGAAAATTGGGGGTTGAGGGATTCTTGACGGAGCGTGTATCTCTTAAAGGACATAGGCGAGAAGTTTGAAATTCGGCGGAAAAAGAACAGCTTAAAATACAAGTAAATAGGTGTTCGACTGTTGTTTTCATAAATCCAATTTAAGGGGCCCTTGGAGTGAGGTTAAATTCTGGGGGGAAAAAAAACAGGAAAGAAAGTGTCCTAACTGATTGACTCACTTACTCACTCATCAAACTCAGGGGGTAAACAGCTTTAAATAAGTAAATAGGTGTTCGACCGTTTGTTTCATAAATCCAATTTAAGGGGTTCATGGGGAGGGGTGAAATTATCAAAAATAAATGAAAGGAAATGTCCTGACTGACTCACTCACTCATCATAGCCCAGCCAAAATTATTAAAGTTAGAAACATGAAATTTTGGGGATATGTTCGTTGTATGTCGAAAACGTCCACTAAGGAAAGAGTTTTGAATATTCAGGTTCTAAATAGGTGTTAAGGGGGGGTAAACGTGCATTTCATTGAATAACAATATCTCACGAGTGGTTTCATTTGGGGATGTGATACTTGGCATATATACTAATCATTAAAAATAAGCTGACACATGTCTAATGATTTTTCGATGTAGTGTATATTATGAGGTGAAAGGGATGAAAAGTGGGGGTTGAAAGATTCCTAACGGACCGTGTATCTCTTAAACGACATAGGCGAGGAGTTTGAAACTCGGAGGAAATCAATCAGCTTTAAAATAAATAAATAAATAAATAAATAAATAAATAAATAAAATAAATATGTGTTCAACCGTTTTTTCATAAATCCAATTTAAGGGGCCTATGGGGAGGGGTGAAATTCTGGAAGAAAAACGTCCCCTAAGGTAGGATTTTTGGCTGTTCACTCTCATCGACCAACCCAAACGATTAAAGTTAGAAGAATGATATTTTGGGGATATGTTTGTTGTGTGTCGAAAACGTCTACCAAGGAGGGATTTTTGGATATTCAGGTTCTAAAGGGGTGTTAATGGGGTTAAACCTGCATTTCATTGAATAACAATATGACACGACTATGATGCGAGCGAAGCGAGGCTAAAAATTAGATGATGTGCGTCTATGTATTACTCAATCACGCAAGTACCACTGGTCCGATTTACATGAATTTTACATGGAAGTAGCTGATTTACCTGGTTAACATATAGGTTACTTTTGATTTCAATACTTTGTACTATTTAAAGATGGCGACCATTTTAGTGACTTCACTACACCCTTTGTTTTAAAACTTTCATATTTCCATTTCAAATACAAAGAGAACGCTAAGAAATAGCAAACTTTTGATGGTATATACGAGGTTAAAAATTACATTTTCTATCCGAAAGGTATCTCCAACCGTTAGCGAGTAAAACCTAAATTTGTGCTATAAAACACGGCCAACGCCGAGCGGTGTAGTTGGACAAAATGTTCCATCCTTAATCTCCCTCTGCGCAGCACCTCGCCTATCCCCTGTTTTAACAGTCACCTTCATATTTTAATTTATTTTTGACGCGTAGCGAAGCACGGGTACTTCAGCTAGTATATTTATATAATACAGTATATGGTATCTCTACTTAGTATAAAACAAGGTCCTCGATTCTTGGATGTCACTGGTAATCTCGAGAACCACTGGATGGATTTTGATGCGGTTTTCACCATTCAGTAAAATATATTTTGAGGAAGGTTTCTGTAGAAAATAATTGATTTATGATCAAAGATAGCCGAGCAGTAACGATTTCAGTGGACAAGTCGAAAAAAAACCTGGCGTCCGAGCGCTTTGTAAGCTTACGCTGTACAAACCGTTAAAAATATCAATACACTATGAGTGTAAGAATTGTTAAGCATGAAAAGTTCTACAAAAAAATCCCGGGAGAGCATATCTCTATCTTCAACACATCGCCTACTATAAGTGGTTTTATGTTTTCATTTCTTCCAACAATCTCCATTCATTTACTGAGGCGACAGTTTACGTGCTAGCTAGAGAAAACAACACTAATCACGTAATGCATTCATAATTGTTCCCAGGCGAAGCAGGGGCGGGTTGCTAGTATATACACACATCAAAAAAAGTTTTGCATCACCTCGGTTCCCAGATCTCCGGCATATAGACGTTGACTGTGTATATTGTATCAAAGATACAGTCCCTTTGACTGTTCATAGATGTCACTAAAACTGCTCAAAGATGTAAACAACCATGCATGAGCAGGGCCTATTAGACGGAGGGGGTACGACAGCCGATCAGTTCCAGTCATTCCACCAGGACGAAGGTACGCTGCTCATGTTGTCTGTAGTTCTACCATGCCTAGAAGGTCAATACCGCAGTTAGATCGCGTCCGCATTGTTACTTTGTGTCAAGAAGGGCTCTCAACAAGGGAAGTTTCCAGGCGTCTCAGAGTGAACCAAAGCGATGTTGTTCGGACATGGAGGAGGTACAGAGATACAGGAACTGTCGATGACAGGCCTCGCTCAGGCCGTCCAAGGGCTACTACTGTAGTGGATGACCGCTACTTACGGATTGCCGCTCGGAGGAACCCTGACAGCAATGCCACCATGTTGAATAATGCGTTTCGTTCAGCCACAGGACGTCGTGTTTCAACTCAAACTGTGCGCAATAGGCTGCATGATGCGCAACTTCACTCCCGACGTCCATGGCGAGGTCCAGCTTTGCAACCCCGACACCATGCAGCGCGGTACAGATGGGCCCAACAACATGCTGAATGGACCCCACAGAATTGGCATCACGTTCTCTTCACCGATGAGTGTCGCATATGCCTTCAACCAGACAATCGTCGGAGACGTGTTTGGAGGCACCCTGGTCAGGCTGAACGTCTTAGACACACTGTCCAGCGAGTGCAGCAAGGTGGTGGTTCCCTGATGTTTTGGGGTGGCATTATGTGGGGCCGACGTACGCCACTGGTGGTCATGGAAGGCTCCGAAACGGCTTTACGATACCTGAATGACATCCTCCGACCCATAGTGCACCCATATCGGCAGAATATTGGAGAGGCATTTGTCTTCATGGACGACAATTCTCGACCTCATCGTGCACATCTTGTGAATGCGTTCCTTCAAGATAACGACATCGCTCGACTACAGTGGCCAGCATGTTCGCCAGACATGAACCCTATCGAACATGCCTGGGATATGTTGAAAAGGGCTGTTTATGGACGTCTTGACCCACCAACCACTCTGAGAGATTTACGCCGAATTGTCGTTGAGGAGTGGGACAATTTGGACCAACAGTGTCTTGATGAACTTGTGGATAGTATGCCACGACGAATACAGGCATGCATCAATGCAAGAGGACGTGCTACTGGGTATTAGAGGTAGTGGTGTGTACTGCAATCTGGACCACAAATGCTGAAAGTCTAGCTGTATGATGGTACAACATGCAATGTGTGGGTCTCATGAGCAATAAAACGAGCTGAAATGTTGTTTGTGTTGATCTCTATTCCCTTTGTATTTAAAGGTTCCGGAACTCTTGGAACCGAGGTGATGCAAAACTTTTTTTGATGTGTGTATTTATTAATCACATATAATTTTGCCCATGTCTCAGTAATTGGGATTACCATTTGTTGACCGACTGATAAGTTGTAAAAATGTCGATTGAATGAACTTTGCACGCAGGCAGAGACGACGCGACGACCTTGCATTATTCTATAGAAATGTTTGCCTAGCCTCACGTGTATAAATTACGACACAGCAGAGAGCAGGTTATGTATGCTACGATCTGCAAATAGACCAGCTGAAATACGGTGGTTCCTCAAATATTGCCGCAGAGTTGAACTTTGTGTCTTGCTCAATGCTGAGCGATATTCCTCCACTGTACATTATTCCCCCACTCATGAGCATAAGAATTAATAAATTACTGTATAAAGTGTAAACATTCACAATCATTTAAAAGTATAATATTAAATTTAAGGCTATTTAAACTAAACGTGATCCGTATCCGCACTTTTCTTATCAGAATCCACTGACATTACAAGAGCATTTTTAATTTTTTAGATAAAGCATAAAGTATTAAACCAACACATTTATAGACATTTGAAGAGAAATTCATTCCACTAGGCTATGTGTGTATCGCCAGACAATGTTGAATGAGTTTTGTCCCTCTGAGAAACAGCATGTGAAACAGCAGGTGGCTAATTATAGCACTTAGTTTTCGGATATATCAGTCGTGGCTACGCTGGCTAACGCGCAGCATTAGGTCATGGGGCCAAGCTCTCTGCTGACTCGGTAGACGCGTGGGTTCGAGCCCCACCGTCGGCCGTCCTTGAAATGGTTTTCCGTGGTTTCCCATTTTCAACACCAGGCAAATGCTGGGACGGTACCTTCTGACAGGCCACGGCCGCTTCCTTCCACATCCTTGCCCAGTTTCATTCACCATCATTCATTTCATCTCTCATTAACTCCTCTCATGAGGTTGGCGTCAGGAAGGGCATCCGGCCGTAAAAACCATCGCCACAAAGAATTCCATCGCATCTCATCCCCGACCCCATTGGAAAACGGGAATAATAAGGGGTAGACATAGTCTTCGGATATATCCACACAGGCAAGCGCAGGTATAACGGACTATATTTTTACGTGTTAGCCCTAGTAGCACGTTCGTTAATTGGACTACAGTGCTTAAAAGCACAACACAATTTGGCCCTTTAAAGAAATCACTGCCGGCTGGATCGCAACACACCTGGTTGCTTTAAACTGCCTGCCCATTCGACGATTACAACATTGGTTTGAGCGTACAACCTCGTTTCCAAATAAAGGCGCTGGGAAGCAGCACCAAGGCACTGTGGCAGACATAAGTTTTGTATTGATGTTAATGGAGCAGTTGTGTTTGGAATGTATTCTGAATGATTTTATAATGCTGTACTGCTGCGTGCCCTTTTGTAAATCAGAACAGGGCAAGTTAGAATACCGGGGAATCTAATTTCATGAGATACCATCGGAGAATTCACTGCGTGGGATGTGGTTACGTGCAATTTCCAGAGAAGGTGACGCAGTGGAAGCAAATAAACAAATAAATACATACCGGTACATGAATGAATGATTGAGTAAATACGTGAGACAATAAATATGTAAGTAAATAAATATTTAAGTAGGTAAATATGTAAGTAAATAAATAAATAATTTAAGAAATATGTAAGTAAATAAATAAGCAATAAATAAGTAAACAAATAAATAAGAAAATAAATAATTAAATAAATAAATGTGTAAATAAATAAGTAAATAAATACGTGAACAAATAAGCAAATAAATAAGTAAATAAATAAGTAAACAAATAAATAATAAAATAATTAAATAAATAAATAAATGTGTAAGTAAATAAGTAAATAAATACGTGAATAAATAAGCAAATAAATAAGTAAGTAAATAATTAAATAAATATGTAAGTAAATAAACAAATAAGTAAATAAATAAGCAAATAAATAAGTAAATAAATAATTAAATAGATAAATACGTAAGTAAATAAAGAAGTAAATAAAAGAATAGTAAATAAATAATTAAATAAATTCATATGTAAGTAAATGAGTAAATAAATATATACGTGAATAGATAAATAAGTAAACAAATAAATAAGAAAATAAATAATTAAATACATGAATATGTAAGTAAATAAACAAATAAGTAAGTAAATAAGTAAGTAAATAAATAAGCAAATAAATAAGAAAATACATAATTAAATAAATAAACATGTAAGTAAATAAACAAATAAGTAAGTAAATACGTAAATACATAAAAAAAAGCAATAAATAAGCAAATAAATAAGTAAGGAAACAAGAAAATAAATAAATAAATTTGTAAGTAAATAAATAAGTAAAAAATAAACAATCTGTCCAAAAAATCTGTAAAAATGTATAATGCAGCCATCACAATAAGACGGGTTATCAGACAAATTCACCTCACACCCAAGCACATGGGGCTACATGACCACGATGTCGCAAAGCCCCTAAATAAATCATCATCCCATTTTTCGGGGGCCGGAGGCATTTATTTTCCCTGTCTTTTATTGTCCTTATTCTTTTCTTTTCATCTCGCCAAGTATGTAAGTTATATTTAAGTCAGTTAGAAGCAGTTATATTTTTATTACCGTCTGCATAATTACGGGAAAATGAACTAGACATTTCGCCCCTTAAAAACAATCGCCTCCACCACATGTATTTTTGCTTTCCTTTATACTGAAAATTTGCCTGTAAGTATGTGTCTGAATACTTTTAGATATTAGAATAACAATGGAACTAAATTAGTGTAATGTCTTCAGGTCCGTCAATCTCGATATTAAGCCTCCAAACATAACAATACTTCGTTTCAGGTATCTTCCCCTTTAAAAAGCCGCGGCAATCTCAGTGCCTTGGTGCTGCACCTAGCGGTGAATTAATGCATATATCTTGTACGCCTGTGAGTGTCGAATGGGCAGGCAGTTTAAAGCAACCAGGAGTGTTGCGATCCAGCCGGCAGTGAAAGAAATATAAGTTTTATTGCAGGTCTAGCAAGTGCACCACACAATAAACAGATAAAAGCAATTAGTATCTCACTCTAGATCCCCTCTTATTGGGAACACTTCCATTTCACTCAGTCATGCAGTTAATCCTACCGTAATGAGGTCCATGTCCTCGGCTAGAAATACCACAACTCTTCCTCTTCTCAATAAGCCACAGTCTGACACTGGCTTGTTCTACCTGCACACTTCCTTGAGTACACACTGTTTCGCTGTCCACAGGCTAGGGGACAGTTCACTGGGTTTCGCAATCCTCACAGCACTTCACTGCAATAATCCTCTGTCGCACAGTGGAACACACTCATTCGCTCAGAAAACACAGTCCGTCCTCACCGGCAAGGGTCGCTCTTATATATCGGAGCTGATGACTCAATGGATGCTTCGAGCGCGGACCAGGGTTCACGGTTTCTCGAAAGTTCCATTTCTGGGTGGGCTGCGTAGGTTCTAGACCGTGCCCTTTTGTTCTTACAGCCCTGTTGCGTAAGGCGCTGGCAACACACAGTCTGGAATAGCCTGAGGTGGCCTGAGTCACGCGAGGGCGATGAAACTGTCTAGCATTCGTAACAATATTTTGGCACAAATCAACACCGAGGGTATTTCCATGACTGGTGTCTCTCACTTCTCTATTATTCTCATACAATCCAAGCGAAAGCAAATAGGGAAATAGCAAGAAACCTGATAGACGCAGATCATAGCAAAAATTAAAATTATATTTTAAAAAATAAGTTCAACATTGTACCTATATTTAAAGAAAACTATCCACAAATTTACTCTAAACATTATCCGCAGCTTATCCATTATCCGCACAGCCATGCAAACTATATCCACATGGCGAAAATATTTGCAGACATCCGCGGGTTTATCCGCGGATATCCGCATTCGCGTAGGGCTTGAGAGTGGAGACGAATGATTAGTAACACACCATCAGCTTCTAAAGGCTAAAAGCCTTCTCTCTGCAGCCATTTCTTACGGTCTTCAGCAGTTCTCTTCATGTTGGCATTCGAGTCACATACCATCTCCTTGACAATGTTCTTGAGATACGATTGTCTTGGTCGTCCCCTTGTTTTTCTTTTTCCAAAATGTTTCCTTCAAAAATTACCTGGAGGAGAGTGTCATGTCTGAGTATGTGTCGCATGAATTTTGCTATCCTTTTCTTGATGGTGTTCAACAGTCATCGATTCCCCTGAATTTTTTTCAGAACAAGTTCATTTATCTTTCTTTCAATCCAGCTTGTTCGGGTCATTCGTCCCCAAAACCCCATTTCAGCTGCCTCAAGTTTTGATTCCTCTCTTTTCCCAAGTGTCCATGTTTCACAACCATAGGTCAACACAGCAGAAGACAAAATCCTGGGGGAAGGAAACAAATCACATGTGTTGTCATTTAGACTTTCACGGCCCGTGTTACTATTCATAATGTTGAATTTAGGGCTTATGCCGTATTTTATTATATTAATATTCGACGCGTTTCGAAAGAAACCATGTCTTTCTTCGTCAGGAATAATCTGGAATACGACAATGTTGCTAAGAGAAAGCAACGAAGAACATATAGAAGGTGCCCAAAGATGGACGCCATTATAGCCCCATGTTAGGGACAACGGAAAGCAGCAGTGAATTACTTTCTCAGGGTTCTGATAATAGGTAGCCAGGATTCACTGAGATTATAGCCGGTGTCGCGGTTGAAATTATCTGGGTGTTTACGTATTTCAACCGCCTCCCTGATGATTCTGGGACGATATTGCTTTATACGGGCAAGAACATCCACTCCTTGGAACATGACATCATGGCCAGGTGTTAAAGCATGATCGGCAACAGCTGATTTATCAGCTTGAATGAGCCTGATACATCTATTATGTTCCTTAATGCGAGTGCATATTGTTCTCGAAGTCTGCCCGATGTAAACCTTGCCACAAGTACAGGGAACTCTGTAGATACCCGGTTGTTGCAATTTAGGCAAACTGTCCTTAGTTGGTCGCAGGAGTTGCCTAATCTTAACAGAAGTTCCAAATACAGTCCGTATGTTGTACCGACGTAGGATTTTAGCAATACGATCCGTCGTGTTATGTATGTACGGAAGGTAAGCAGTTCCTCTTACATCTCTTTTCTCAACTGACGTCCTATAATTATTGCTTGGTTTCAGAACCGTAGAAATCAAAGCCTTGCTATAACCGTTGCTCTCAAAGGTGGTTCGCAGGGTGTTAATTTCTTCTTGTAAAGAAGTCACTTCACAAATCCTCCTAGCCCTGGTAGTTTGAGTTGTAAGGATACCATGTTTCTGGGCAGGGTGATGGTGAGAACTTGCGTGGAGATATCTATTGGTGTGTGTTGGCTTACGAAAAACGCTGTGTCCTAAAGATCCATCCTCTTTCTTGGTGACGAGAACATCTAAAATAGGTATTTTGCCATCAGATTCCTTTTCCATGGTGAAACAAATAGAAGGATGCTGGAGATTAAGGTGATCCAGGAAATGGCTAAGATTTTCCTCACCTTCCGTCCAAACAACGAACGTGTCATCCACATAACGCCACCAGATCTTCGGATTGAAAGGAGCCGACGACAAAGCTTTCTCTTCAAAGTTCTCCTGTTGTGGCTAATTTCTTCATGGAGAACTTTGAAGAGAAAGCATTGTCGTCGGCTCCTTTCAAACCGAAGATCTGGTGGCGTTATGTGGATGACACGTTCGTTGTTTGGACGGAAGGTGAGGAAAATCTTAGCCATTTCCTGGATCACCTTAATCTCAAGCATCCTTCTATATGTTTCACCATGGAAAAGGAATCTGACGGCAAAATACCTTTTTTAGATGTTCTCGTCACCAAGAAAGAGGATGGATCTTTAGGACACAGCGTTTTTCGTAAGCCAACACACACCAATAGATATCTCCACGCAAGTTCTCACCATCATCCTGCCCAGAAACATGGTATCCTTACAACTCTAACTACCAGGGCTAGGAGGATTTGTGAAGTGTCTTCTTTACAAGAAGAAATTAACACCCTGCGAACCACCTTTGAGAGCAACGGTTATAGCAAGGCTTTGATTTCTACGGTTCTGAAACCAAGAAATAATAATAGGACGTCAGTTGAGAAAAGAGATGTAAGAGGAACTGCTTACCTTCCGTACATACATAACACGACGGATCGTATTGCTAAAATCCTACGTCGGTACAACATACGGACTGTATTTGGAACTTCTGTTAAGATTAGGCAACTCCTGCGACCAACTAAGGACAGTTTGCCTAAATTGCAACAACCGGGTATCTACAGAGTTCCCTGTACTTGTGGCAAGGTTTACATCGGGCAGACTTCGAGAACAATATGCACTCGCATTAAGGAACATAATAGATGTATCAGGCTCATTCAACCTGATAAATCAGCTGTTGCCGATCATGCTTTAACACCTGGCCATGATGTCATGTTCCAAGGAGTGGATGTTCTTGCCCGTATAAAGCAATATCGTCCCAGAATCATCAGGGAGGCGGTTGAAATACGTAAACACCCAGATAATTTCAACCGCGACACCGGCTACAATCTCAGTGAATCCTGGCTACCTATTATCAGAACCCTGAGAAAGTAATTCACTGCTGCTTTCCGTTGTCCCTAACATGGGGCTATAATGGCGTCCATCTTCGGGCACCTTCTATACGTTCTTCGTTGCTTTCTCTTAGCAACATTGTCGTATTCCAGATTATTCCTGACGAAGAAAGACATGGTTTCTTTCGAAACGCGTCGAATATTAATATAATAAAATACGGCATAAGCCCAAAATTCAACATTATGAATAAATCACATGTGATTTATTTCAGGTTATTTTTTTTCGTAGCCCATTCCAGTGTTTGAAATTATTTTTTGTTGACCGACTGAAAGTTAAAATAACAATAATTGTTAATAACGTAACACTGAAAAATGGCTTCAGCGCGACCTTTAAATATATAATTGCCAACCCCACGCATACCGTACTACTGTATAAGTGGTATTGTAAAAGAAAAGAGCGCCATGTAAAAAAAAAATTACAGTCAGTCTGAAAGACTAGACGTTATATCATTTCAAATGACGAATGCAACAAATGATCCACATGATAGAAAGGCTCAGGAGGGCTTCTCGCTTCGCTCGAAGCCCCAGGACTCTTTCAAAAAACTCCATTACCCATTAACTTAGGCTTCCCACACGGGCACCTCTTTAAGGATCACCCTGTATTTGAGTCTGACATCTTTTAAAACTCTTTAAGGTTCACCCATTATTTGAATCTGATATCTTGCAAACCTCATTAAGGGTCACCCTGTATTTAAATTGAATCTAACATACTGTACACCTCGTTAAGTATCACCCTGTATTTTGCTCTGACATCCTTCACACCTCTTTAGGAGGCACCCTGTATTCTTATCTGGCATCTTGTATATCTCATTAGAAGTCACCCTGTATTCTTGTGTGACATCTTGTACATCTATTTAGGAGTCCCCCTGTATTCTTCTCTGCCATCTTGTACACCTCTTTAAGAGTCACCTTGTATTCTTATCTGGCATCTTGTATATCTCTTTAGGAGTCACCCTGTATTCTTATCTGGCATCTTGTACTGTATTTTGCTCTGACATCCTGCACACCTCTTTAGGAGGCACCCTGTATTCTTATCTGGCATCTTGTATATCTCTTTAGAAGTCACCCTGTATTCTTGTGAGACATCTTGTACACCTCTTTAGGAGTCACCCTGTATTCTTGTCTGAGATCGTGTGCACCTCTTTAGGAGTCACCCTGTATTCTTATCTGGCATCTTGTACTGTATTTTGGGGCGTGGTGGCACAGCGGTCAAGCTGTTGGCCTCTCACCACGGCGGACCGGGTTCGATTCCCGATCAATGCATGTGAGATTTTCAAAGTGAAATGCCATGTCCTGTGGTTCGGATTCCACGTAAAAAGGAGGTCCCGTGGCTCATGATCTCGAGATTAACGGTCACGTAAAACTGCAATCTTCTTCTTCTTCTGTAGTGTATTTTGCTCTGACATCCTGCACACCTCTTTAGGAGGCACCCTGTATTCTTATCTGGCATCTTGTATATCTCTTTAGAAGTCACCCTGTATTCTTGCGTGACATCTTGTACACCTCTTTATGAGTCACCCTGTATTCTTGTCTGACATCTTGTGCACCTCTTTAGGAGCCACCCTGTATTCTCGTCTGACATCTTGTACACTTCTTTAAGAGTCACCTTGTATTCTTATCTGGCGTCTTGTATAACTCTTTAGGAGTCACCCTGTATTCTTATCTGGCATATCGTACTCTATTTTGCTCTGACATCCTGCACACCTCTTTAGGAGGCACCCTGTATTCTTATCTGGCATCTTGTATATCTCTTTAGAAGTCACCCTGTATTCTTGTGTGACATCTTGTACACCTCTTTATGAGTCACCCTGTATTCTTGTCTGACATCTTGTGCACCTCTTTAGGAATTACCCTGTATTCTTCTCTGTCATCTTGTACACCTCTTTAAGAGTCGCCCTGTATTCTTATTTGGCATCTTGTATATCTCTTTAGGAGTCACCCTGTATTCTTTTCCCTTCGCTGAAGCCCCAGGTCGCTCGACGCCCCAAGACTCTTCCAACAGACTCCATTAACCATTAACTTAGGCTTCCCGCGTGGCTGCAAGACGTCACGCACTCGCCGGCCGTCCATTACCCATTAACTTAGGCTTCCCGGCGGCTGCATGACGTCACGCACTCGCCGTCCATTACCCATTAACTTAGGCTTCCCGCGCGGCTGCATGACTTCACCGTCTCCGTCTCCGTAACGCAACCGTCTCCGTAACGCATAACTTTTGACTCAAGCAAAACGATGAAATCAACAAGATCATTTGAAATGATAAAATAGCGTTTGATCTCCATCCGCCCATCCACTAAGACTGTAACTATCCAAAAGCGCATCAATTATCTTTATCCAGACTATTGGTAAATGCCTAGACCATCAAGAATCAATAATCATTATCCACCCCAATGGTTTTGCCAAGTATTGCTCTTTCATATAATTACTATACAACGTGTGCCGTGTGTTGTATTTTGTATCCCATATGTTGGCAACAGTAATGTGATGTCAATGTGTACGCCTGAGTAACAGTCAGGGCCTGCTTTTTCTCTATAAAATAGTAAACAATAAAATTGACGACGCTAAAATTCGAGAGAGAATTACCTTATATGTACCAGCTGTGAAACCTAGTAGATTCCGAAACATTTTCTTTATTCCGAGAGTTCACACAGACAACCATAAAAACTCGGCGATTAACATAATTTTATCCCACTATAATAAAGTTCATCATCTTGACGTATATATTTTCAGTATGTCAGAAAACCAGTTTGCAGCGTCCTGTGATAAACTGCAAGATGTCTTGTAATAATATTGTACTCTAATCAGCCCATTTCCTTCTCATACCTAACCTTCCTTTCCTTCTTCTTCTTATTATTATTATTATCATATTATTATTATTATTATTATTATTTATATTATTATTATTTATAACGTGTTTCTATATCTATATCTTCTCTCTATTGAACCCTTATTGATCTACGATAAATAAGTATTCATATTTATTATTATTATTACTACGGCCCAGGCAGTACTTGAGGAAGTCGACATGGATATAAGGGAGGCCAGCATTTCGTAATGATTGCAACAGGAGCAGAGCTGGTAGCTATTCTTGGGGGACGGCAAGAATTAGTCGGGTTCAAGGCCAAATTGAGCAACTACTGTACCAAAATTGGAAGCATAAAGGAAGAATCACGAGTCGCTTGCAACGAACATACGATTGAACCAGCCAATCACAAGAGACCAAGCCATGACCACGCGGTGGATAGCGTCAGTAGTAAAAAGCCCGCGGAATTGATTATCTAAAGAACCGCCGAACGGATTAATCTCCACACGAGTGCATTGAGACGTTTGATTTATTTGAAGAAGAATGACACTAGTCCCATATTTGTGAGACAAAAACTCGGGAAATTTTTATCCGATTCCACCCCACTCCTCCGTCCCCTGTCAGTTTCTAATAAATAGTTTGGCATGACGCTACTCTAAGCCATTCGTTTTGGAGCCTTGAGAGGCTTACTTCACGCCAGTTTGCATCGTGATTTTAACGCTCTGAATTGGTTAAGTTATTTTATTTGTGAGCTCCGAGGAGCTAAATTCACAACAGTGGTATTAACGAATTTTTAAAGCTCTAGTACATTTTATTCTGAAATCAACTTTATTTTGTGAGCTAAATATTTCACGCCAGTGGGTGGTAACTTGTAACATTTACTTAAAGACGACCATTTCAGTTCTGAGGGGCAAGTCTTGTAACACCCTAATTAGCGCTCACCGGAGCGAAGGTCAACAGTACAGTACGGAAATACCGAGCAAGATAGCGACTGCCAGTGCAGCCAAGATCTTAAACTTGTTATCGAGCCAGTGACGCGGTCTCGAGGTGTATATTTTATGTACAAATTGCAGTGTATTTTTCTTGTGTTTTATTGTGCGTGTGTGCGAGATATCTAGGGCCAGTCTTCGCAATTAATCGCATTAGGACAATTGTGGGCGAACTGAGTAACCTGCAAGCGATTATAGATAGGTCAGATAACTAACATTGAACTTTTCTGCCAAGGAGTCGATACCAAGATGATCAGCACGTGGTTTGGAGTTGGGATGAACTTCAACAATTCAACGCAGACGACCACGATGGAGTGCTAATTTGTCCATAGGGGCAATGGGCTGAGGAGGATGTCCTTAGTTCTACAAGCAGATCGGTGATGTACAAAAATTGGATTATTTCAATTATGTAGTTAGATTTGGCCGGGGAACTTTTGTAAATAGTCATGTTTCTTTTCTTGTTGTTTAGAGTTTTTATCGCACCGACACTAAATGTTTTAAATGTTCGTTGGCGCGTGGCCAAAATGTTTGTTAGATATTTGTTTTTCCTTGAGTCATATGTAATGTGCGCGGCGTGCGTGCGTGATTTTTATCCTTGCAAATGCGGAACCCGTTACATTCGATAAATGGTGCTTTATTAACGTTAAGATTTGAAATAGCAATGGGAGGTAATTACTGTAAGATATTTGCTGAACAGGTTATTATTCATATTAGGGTTGCCAAGCGCACCAATTTAAAAGTAATTTTTAGAACACCTTCGTTCTAATTTTGATAGATTTTTGAGTCTTTTTCAGGTTGACTAGTCACGGCATAGAACGGTGGCGCCAGCATGTGGAAATTATTTGTGTCTTTTTATTTCAGGGTCTGTCAAAACCCATACGTGTGATTGTGTGTGTTACTGTGTCAAGTGTGTGTTGATTCTACGTGAGGAGGGGGTAGAGGTCCTACCGCTCTCATATTATTTTTTTTTTGCTGCTGTTGTATTTTGATGGAAAGACAGGGTGCTCTAGGGAGACCGCTGTTTCTTGTCCATATTTATTTTGACACACACACACGTTTTATTGTGCTTTGGGGCACACTTCTTCGAGATTCGACCCCATGTCCTGGGAGGTCGAGGTTATTGACACGTGGGTTGACAGACATGCAGAGTTCCACAAACCGCCCGTTTTGCCTGGTGACTTATTTTTGATAGGCATTCCTGAATTGTCCGACTGACCCCTGTAAGCTTTCATGTAGCAAACCTGTTAATTGTGATGGTTATTTTTAAGCCATAATTAATTGGGAGTTCGCCATGTGTGTAACGGCTTGTTGTACGTTGTATGGGTAAAATATTGTATTATTAACGTAAATGTTGGCTGTGTGCCTATTGCTTTGTTTATGACTCGATTCATGTAATTTTGTGTGTCACACCTGTGCGGTGTAGTGGTAGAGTACTTGTAAATTTTGACGGCGGTCATTTGTGTATTTTTTTATTGGTCACGTGTTAATGTACTTGTGTTGATTTGTGTGAAAAGTCCTAAGTTTTTAGGCAGTAAATGTTGCTACGGCAATTTGATTCCAATTTCACACGGAAATTTTGTGTTTGTTTATATTAGATTTAGGAAGTGTCGGTTTTAATTTTATGTATTGTAGTTGTGTTCCCCCGTGTCGGTCTAGCTCTAAGAAATGTGGATTCGTTGTCTGAATGATTATTCTGGATGATGACGAATCACACATTCATTGTACACATCGTGATGCATGTAGAACGGCATACGCACATATATGGTCACTTTTGTTATTTTTATCTTAGGACACTTGGTCCACGTAATTAATCTCTCCAGAGATTTTGGCCTAGTTATTGGCATTTTTATTAAGTGGGAGTCAGATGGGAGTTTTTGTTGTTAATTGTTTGAGTGTAAATATGGTGATTTGTTATTAAATTCATTTGTTTTAACCCTGGCTTCACTCTTTCCTGCATGTTATTTTGTTATATGTTACCCTGCAAGTTAATGAAGCGCCCTGACAACAACTTAACGATATGAACCGTTACACCCCCCGAAACTGAGTCTCATATGCTTCTTTGCAAGGGTTCATAAAACAAAAATGGCAGCCCAAGTGTGGATTGTTGTTGTTGTTGCTTCGCTGACCTCATATTTATTTCGTTGAGAAATGATGCCAGGTCAAGCGGACATGTAAATTCAGTAAATTGAGGCGATGTTGTACCGCCATGTGCATTAGTAAAATCACTGAGTTCCTAAAGTTAGAGATATTGAACAAGGTTAGAATTTGATATTGTATTTGTTATAAACATGTTCTGGCGCCCGACATTAAAAATTAGAAATTTGCATTATTATTGAACTCAGTCAAAGCAGGAAGGTGTTGCCTTATATTTGACATTTAATTGACTTCGGTTAATTGGTGTTTCGTAAATTCTGTTGGTTAGGAATTTAAAAGCAGATCACTAGGGGTTATTTTGTTGTTTGGGAATAAGTGTCATGTATTCAGTAAATTTTGTTACTGAAATTTTCATTAAATTAGAGCCAGTAATATTTAAATGTGTGATATGTATGTGTGTATATGACTGAAACCTTGGCCCATGACCCTGTTTTCCCTGAATATATTTGTGTGTGTGAAATGGCGATTGTTGATGAAATTAAGGAATTGTTGGAACAGATGTCGATCCAAATGTCCGCGAAAACGGAAGAACAATTAGTGCAGATGTCCGTAAAGACGGAAGAACAATTAATAGAACAATTAGGAGCTCAGCGCGAGCATAGTGAAAAACAATTAGAACAGATGTCCGTAAAGACGGAGAAACAGTTAAAAGAACAATTAGAAGCTCAGCGGGAGCATAATGATAAACAATTAAAGAACTGTGAAAAACAATTACATGATATGAGCGGTAATATTTCGGCCCAATTAGAAGTCCAGAAATTAGACACGGGCAAACAATTAAATGAACTAAATCACAAATTGTCGGAACAGGCGGTAACACAAACGGCACAAACCGAACAATTAGGAAAAATCACTAATGACATTAGTCAGAGCGTTAAAAAGGTAGAGAAACTGGCAGGCGAGGTTGCGGAGAACAACGTCAAACAGTTAGGCGAAATTAAGAAGTTGGAGGCGAAATTTGATAACAAATTAATACAATTTGACGAGATGGTGGCAGATAAACTCAAGCAGATAGAGGCAGCATGTGTCAGTAACACCGCGGGAATGAAGAAAACCCAAGAGAAATTGCAGCAGCAAATTAATTCGGTAGACAGCAACGTGCTGGAATTAATAAAGGAAATTGATAAAGTCGAGGTTAAGGCCGAAACCTAACGGATACACTTGCGGGAGAACTTAGAGGAGCAATTAGGCAAGACACAACAGCAAATACAAGAAGTGGGAGAGCAGCTCGTCAAGACTCGGGATAATCTGGGAGAACAGCTAATAAAAACACAAGAGGTCATAAGAGAGGAGGTTGGAGAACAGATACGTGAAGAGCTAGAGAAAAATCAGGAAAGGAACGAGGAGAAAATTAATAGCTTGAAAAGTAGGATCCAGCGAGATTGGGACCAGCAGGCTCACGCAAATAAGGAAGACCGCTTGACAATTTTAAAACGCTTGGGGGAACACAGTTCAAGAATGCAGGCATTGGAGGAAAATATAAAGTCAAAATTACAGGAACACTCCGAGTTAATCATCAAAAACGAGATTAGATCTTTAGAGAATGCGACATTATTTTCGACTGAAAATATACCGGAGAAGCAAACAAGTATTGGAAGTCCTGCAGGCTTGAAGTTGGCTGAGGATACGAGCCGGGGTCAAAGTCCCAGACTAACGAGTAATGCATTCCAGCAATACAGGGGAGAGACTTCAACACCGCAACCGAACTTGGCACCCGCCCAAGTCATCCAAGTCATTCGGGGTAATGATTTTAAGCCCGATAAATTTAGGAAACATTCAGGAACCACTCCCAAGGCATTTCTACGACAATTAACTGATTACTTTAATGACCAGCACATCGGCCCTGAGAAACAATTAAGACTAGTGGAGAAATTTTTAGAAGGACCTAGCCTAACCTGGTTTTTAAGCTTTAAGTACACGTTCACAGACATGGCTCAATTCCGCGAGGCATTTTTGAACAAGTTTTGGAGCCCTTCGTTACAGCAGGGGTTGAGAATGGACCTGTACACGCGAAAATATCATAGTACGCATCCAACCCGGTTTTCAGAATTCTTCAGCCAGCAATTGGTAAAATTCAGAGATTTTGACGACCCGCCTAGCGAGCAAAATATGGTTCTAACCATCGGGAAACAACTCCCAATGCACATCCAACAACTCTTAGTCGCAGGAAACATTCAAACCGCAGTCCAAGCCGAAGAATTACTCAGACACTTAGACGAGACGAGTATGGTGAGCCCACAGACAGGAAGGAGGAATATGGAATGTGTCAACACGGCAGAGTTAGTTCAGGGACTCCAAAATAACCACAGCCAGGGGAACCAAACTAAGACACAGTCCACAGGGACGCAATTCACACCAAGAAGGCCAGATTTTGACGGCCGAAACCAGTTCCACAATAATAATCAGAATTATCAGAATAACCGTGGGAGATACAATCAGAACAACCAAAATCAAAACAATCAGTGGACGTACCAGCGGAAGTACACAAATTGGAGGGGAAACCAGAGACAAGGTAGACCTTACCAAAGAAATGGAGATGGTAGATGGAATAACGGCAGGGATTATCGCCAAGAAAATAGGGGAGATTATCGGAACAACTGGGACGAGAGATATATTGAATCACGCAAATACTTGGATCAATTAAGTACTGAAGAAGCGGAGAAAGAGAAGTGGGGGCGTGCCATGGCGAACAGACAGAGCCCAGACCATCACCATGAAGAAGAGAAGAGACCAGCCGACAAACCAAAACAGAAAAATAATAGGGGAAATTCGCGGGACGAAGTTTCGGGCAAGGGCCTGGAAATATGGTAGCGGGAGAAGAAGAAGACGGTAGAAGAAGAAGATGGGAGAAGAAGAAGACGGTAGAAGAAGAAGACGGTCGAAGAAGAAGATGGGAGAAGAAGAAGGAGAAGGGAGCCATTTGATGACTAGGAAAGATGATGTGTGCAGAATCTGTATTGCAAAAATTTTATTTTGAGAGCCAACACTCAAATTTACGGGGAGCGCCAGAGTACGCACTTTGTTTGTAAACAACGAGCAGCTGAGACGACAGGAGTGGCAACCACTTGAGGAGAAGGGGGAGACCTAGTGAGGAAGTATGAATGACATTCCAGCGAGAAAGGGAGCACACTAATTGAGTCAGAGGGGCGTACACTCGAGCAGTTGAGTGAGATTTAAAGAGATGTGTTGTTACTACAGTGGATTTTGTTTTTGAAATCCAAACCAATAAATTGCTTCGAATTTCAAAACCTTGCTGAGGATAAATGAACCCTTATTGATCTACGATAAATAAGTATTCATATTTATTATTATTATTACTACGGCCCAGGCAGTACTTGAGGAAGTCGACATGGATATAAGGGAGGCCAGCATTTCGTAATGATTGCAACAGGAGCAGAGCTGGTAGCTATTCTTGGGGGACGGCAAGAATTAGTCGGGTTCAAGGCCAAATTGAGCAACTACTGTACCAAAATTGGAAGCATAAAGGAAGAATCACGAGTCGCTTGCAACGAACATACGATTGAACCAGCCAATCACAAGAGACCAAGCCATGACCACGCGGTGGATAGCGTCAGTAGTAAAAAGCCCGCGGAATTGATTATCTAAAGAACCGCCGAACGGATTAATCTCCGCACGAGAGCATTGAGACGTTTGATTTATTTGAAGAAGAATGACACTAGTCCCATATTTGTGAGACAAAAACTCTGGAAATTTTTATCCGATTCCACCCCACTCCTCCGTCCCCTGTCAGTTTCTAATAAATAGTTTGGCATGACGCTACTCTAAGCCATTCGTTTTGGAGCCTTGAGAGGCTTACTTCACGCCAGTTTGCATCGTGAGTTTAACGCTCTGAATTGGTTAAGTTATTTTATTTGTGAGCTCCGAGGAGCTAAATTCACAACAGTGGTATTAACGAATTTTTAAAGCTCTAGTACAGTTTATTCTGAAATCAACTTTATTTTGTGAGCTAAATATTTCACGCCAGTGGGTGGTAACTTGTAACATTTACTTAAAGACGACCATTTCAGCTCTGAGGGGCAAGTCTTGTAACACCCTAATTAGCGCTCACCGGAGCGAAGGTCAACAGTACAGTACGGAAATACCGAGCAAGATAGCGACTGCCAGTGCAGCCAAGATCTTAAACTTGTTATCGAGCCAGTGACGCGGTCTCGAGGTGTATATTTTATGTACAAATTGCAGTGTATTTTTCTTGTGTTTTATTGTGCGTGTGTGCGAGATATCTAGGGCCAGTCTTCGCAATTAATCGCATTAGGACAATTATGGGCGAACTGAGTAACCTGCAAGCGATTATAGATAGGTCAAATAACTAACATTGAACTTTTCTGCCAAGGAGTCGATACCAAGATGATCAGCACGTGGTTTGGAGTTGGGATGAACTTCAACAATTCAACGCAGACGACCACGATGGAGTGCTAATTTGTCCATAGAGGCAATGGGCTGAGGAGGATGTCCTTAGTTCTACAAGCAGATCGGTGATGTACAAAAATTGGATTATTTCAATTATGTAGTTAGATTTGGCCGGGGAACTTTTGTAAATAGTCATGTTTCTTTTCTTGTTGTTTAGAGTTTTTCTCGCACCGACACTAAATGTTTTAAATGTTCGTTGGCGCGTGGCCAAAGTGTTTGTTAGATATTTGTTTTTCCTTGAGTCATATGTAATGTGCGCGGCGTGCGTGCGTGATTTTTATCCTTGCAAATGCGGAACCCGTTACATTCGATAAATGGTGCTTTATTAACGTTAAGATTTGAAATAGGAATGGGAGGTTATTACTGTAAGATATTTGCTGAACAGGTTATTATTCATATTAGGGTTGCCAAGCGCACCAATTTAAAAGTAATTTTTAGAACACCTTCGTTCTAATTTTGATAGATTTTTTTTGAGTCCTTTTCAGGTTGACTAGTCACGGCATAGAACGGTGGCGCCAGCATGTGGAAATTATTTGTGTCTTTTTATTTCAGGGTCTGTCAAAACCCATACGTGTGATTGTGTGTGTTACTGTGTCAAGTGTGTGTTGATTCTACGTGAGGAGGGGGTAGAGGTCCTACCGCTCTCATATTTTATTTTGCTGCTGTTTTATTTTGATGGAAAGACAGTGTGCTCTAGGGAGACCGCTGTTTCTTGTCCATATTTATTTTGCACACACACACGTTTTATTGTGCTTTGGGGCACACTTCTTCGAGATTCGACCCCATGTCCTGGGAGGTCGAGGTTATTGACACGTGGGTTGACAGACATGCAGAGTTCCACAAACCGCCCGTTTTGCCTGGTGACTTATTTTTGATAGGCAGTCCTAAATTGTCCGACTGACCCCTGTAAGCTTTCATGTAGCAAACCTGTTAATTGTGATGGTTATTTTTAAGCCATAATTAATTGGGAGTTCGCCATGTGTGTAACGGCTTGTTGTACGTTGTATGGGTAAAATATTGTATTATTAACGTAAATGTTGGCTGTGTGCCTATTGCTTTGTTTATGACTCGATTCATGTAATTTTGTGTGTCACACCTGTGCGGTGTAGTGGTAGAGTACTTGTAAATTTTGACGGCGGTCATTTGTGTATTTTTTTATTGGTCACGTGTTAATGTACTTGTGTTGATTTGTGTGAAAAGTCCTAAGTTTTTAGGCAGTAAATGTTGCTACGGCAATTTGATTCCAATTTCACACGGAAATTTTGTGTTTGTTTATATTAGATTTAGGAAGTGTCGGTTTTAATTTTATGTATTGTAGTTGTGTTCCCCCGTGTCGGTCTAGCTCTAAGAAATGTGGATTCGTTGTCTGAATGATTATTCTGGATGATGACGAATCACACATTCATTGTACACATCGTGATGCATGTAGAACGGCATACGCACATATATTGTCACTTTTGTTATTTTTATCTTAGGGACACTTGGTCCACGTAATTAATCTCTCCAGAGATTTTGGCCTAGTTTTTTGGCATTTTTATTAAGTGGGAGTCAGATGGGAGTTTTTGTTGTTAATTGTTTGAGTGTAAATATGGTGATTTGTTATTAAATTCATTTGTTTTAACCCTGGCTTCACTCTTTCCTGCATGTTATTTTGTTATATGTTACCCTGCAAGTTAATGAAGCGCCCTGACAACAACTTACGATATGAACCGTTACACCCCCCGAAACTGAGTCTCATATGCTTCTTTGCAAGGGTTCACTATGTATCTTTTGTTTTTCTATTTTTATATTGTTGTATATTATATGATTCTAGTAGTGAGCAATGCAATTGGGGCATCCTGTAATTTTCACAACATGAATAAATAAATCAATAAATAAATAAATAAATAAGAAACCTCATGCGCCTGACAAACATGGCTGGCGTCGTTGACTGAGGAAGAAATAAAAACACATATTTACGTAATTTAACAAATATTTCCCGTGCAACAGTGATAATTGACAGTAAGTTCAATTGCTAATGACTCCCAGAAAGATATGAAAATCATTTATACAGGGTCTTTCATATAAAGTAAGAATGGCAAGCGGCAATTTTGTTATTCGCTTGGCCAAGCTTGTGGCGCGCCATGGCACCCTGGTGTACTGCTGTTATGCGCGCACATAGTACAAACAAGGACTTTTTTTTTTCAAGTTCCGATGGGTGTATAAAAATAATAGATTTACATACCAAACTGGTTTTACTACAAAATGTTTGCTTGTTTTATTCGCATGTCTCAACATAATCAACAAAACGATTGAAACATTTGTCGTATCGTTACAACAGCTTTCCAATGCCCTCGGCAAAATATTCTGCCGCCGCTGAGGTGGGTACATCTGGACAGTCTCCTGAAGTGTTTCCTTCTTGGCGAGGCGTTGCCGCCCAACCATACCTTCAATTCCCGAAAAAGGTGAAAATCATTCACGACCACACTGTACCAACGTTACGATAGACTTTTACAAGGAATTCAAGTGTAAAGTTTTGGACCATCTGCCGTTTAGTCCAAACTAGCACTGAATGATTTTCACCTTTTTCGAGAATTGAAGGTATGGTTGGGCCGGCAACTCCTCGCCAAAAAGGAAAACTTCTGGAGACTGTCCATACGTACCCACCTCAGTGGCGGCAGAATATTTTGCCGAGGGCATTGGAAAGCTGGTGTAACAATACGACAACTGTTTCAATCGTTTTGGCGATTATGTTGAGACATGCGAATAAAATAAGCAAACATTTAGTAGTAAAACCAGTTTGGTATGTCAATCTGTTATTTTTATACCGTCCATCGGAACTTGAAAAAGAAACAGCCCTCGTATATAATATGTACGCGCTTTCAATAGTATAGCAGGGGGTCATGGCGCGCCACAAGCTCGGCCAAAGCCACCACAGTAGCGAATAACAAAACTGCCGCTTAACGATCTTACTTTATATGAAAGACCCTGTATTTTCAATTATTAGCCATGTCTGTTAGGTAGTTAGCCTGCAGGCTGCTTGGATCCTCAAAAAGCACCACCATTGATTATGTGGTAGAAGCCCACAAAACCGAGGAAACACTATAATGAGGCATATTAAGCAAGGTGAGGAATGATGTTGATTGCCATTGCTTTCCTCACTGAGTTAGTACAGCTGTACTAACCCTATGAGCAGAAACTTTCACAATATCCACAGGCATAAACTCTGCCCTGAATGTCATTACTCAGCACCTCCCATACCTCAGTAGCTTCCATAATCACAGCCATGAATGAGACTGAGGTATCGGTGAAAAGCCACATTTTACTATAGCCTGTGCTAAATTAGCCAAGTAGAAGTGTAAAAGCCAGGACTTGGTCTCATCCATAATAATTATGGATAATTATTAATGAATGGCTTCGGCAGCCGGCACAGTTCATATCCTCGCCGCTAGATTGTGGCGGGGGGGGGGGGCTTCATTCATTCCTTCTGTGACCCGATCGGACGACTGGAACAGGCTGTGGATTTTCAATTATTAATGAATGAATTACTTGTTTCCGGACAACATGTCGTTTCTGTATCGCGCTTAGGAACACAAGAAAAAAAGGAAGAAATATAACTATAACATCTCTCGTAATAAAGTAACCTTTCTCCCTGAATATTTTCAATTTTTGGCTATGCATTTTTCCTGGATGAGGTCTATAATGATCCTCAGTTTAATGTTTGTCTAGTCCTCCTCGCTGCATAGTGACTCACACCCTTGGCTGTCACCGCGGAGGTCCGGCTCTGTCATGAAATGTTATTCTGGTTGGAGAGCTGGAATGGAGTACACTCAGCCTCGTGAGGCCAATCTGAGAAGAGGTGGTTTCGGCTCTTACCTCAATTATCCTAGAAGTGGTTTTCCGTGGTTTCCAACTTCTAATCCAGGCAAATGATAGGATGTTACCTAACTTATGGTCACGGCCAATTCCTACGCCAATCCTACATAAATTACAAATACACACATTAGTACAGACATCACAGTGACACAGGTTATAAGACAAATTCTACACACACCCATGTACACCATGACGCAAAGTTCCTAAAAGAATCAACAACAACAGCAACAACAACTCGGTCCATGCATTTTCTGCTACAACAGAGAAAGAGCACTCGAGACCAGAGCTTTCCAAACTTTTACTCATGGCGACACCTTATTAGCACACACAATTCTACATGACATCCAATTAATTATTGTAATTATAAACATAGACACTTAGATACTGTTGTCAAACCTGAATGTCTGTATGCAGCAGAAACACTAGATATGATTGGGAAGGGTGGCCTCGAAGACATCCGAAAGAGGGAAAGGAAAATGCTCCGAAAAATCCTAGGCCCAAATATCAAGGATGGAGAGAGGAGACTCAAACCTAACAGAAGGAGTCGTAACCCTAATGAGAAAAAGGAGAATACAGTTTTATGGCCACTTGGTGAGGATGAACAATGCCATATTGACGAAGAAGATTTTTGAATTCTCCAGGAAGAGGATTATTATCATATTAAAACCGCCTAGTCAAACACTAGAGAAACGTTTAATTACATTAATAATCGTACATGTTTCGGTATTTCATTGATAGCTTCCTCAGCGTGATTGATATTAAATCTTAAAACTAGTTAACAAAGCCAGAAAGAAATGAACATCCTTACAAAAATTGTTTTAAATCAAAAATGGAAAAGCTTGCAAATATATTAAATGCCATGTAATATGCTTGATTGCTGTGTTTGGTTAATAGCCTGCACATTGCGTTACTCATTAAGCAACTAAAACAACAGAGTGGACCATTAAGTTGGGAATCGACTACATTGTTAAGGTTATAATAATAATAATAATAATAATAATAATAATAATAATAATAATCCCGAGATTAATTTTGCCATTGAACACGGCCTACTGAATTCAAATGGGTTCTTTAACATGCCAACAACGTATGACATGAGTATCGTGATTTTTGTGGCCTTCAAAAATCACTTACCATGGCCAGGGACTAACCTGCAATCGTGTGGTTGGTAGTCCGACACTATAACCACTCACCCACCGTGGCAAGCATTTTTAAGGTTGGAGGACTGTATTACACATTTTTGTTCCGTTTCAGTCGACAATTTGACCTACATTTTGCGCTTCTTCATTTTTCTGACAGCGACATCTTCTGTCACTACAGTTTTCGATCAAAATTATTAGAGTATTGACGCAGGCAGTTTATAAGGTAGATCTCTTATTTTAATAGCATCATTTTACTATCACTTTTTAATACATGGCATTTAGTTACTTGCAAGCTTTTCCATTTTTGAGTTAAAACAATTTTTGTATGGATATCCATTTATTTTTGGCTTTGTTAACTAGTTTTAAGATTTAATATCAATCACGCTGAGGAAGGTATCAATGAAATACCGAAACATGTACGATTAATAATGTAACTAAACGTTTCTTTAGTGTTTGACTGGGCGGTTTTAATGAGATAATACTATCAGTCAACACGGTTATTAGTAACTACTAGAGTTCGGATTCGAGCATATTTGCATATTTTTTTCCTGAATAGTACACATTGAAACAAGTCTTTCGGTGGTATTTTTTACCTCTCTGGGACCAACAAAATTGAAATTTATCGAGCATATAAATGCATAAAACCGCGGTTTTCAGAATAGAAGCATATAAATTCATATTCTTGTGGCTTTCGTCTAAATAGTTTGTTTTTCTTCGAATTCCCCACCCCGATATCGGGCCCTAACAATCCTTAAGGTCCGAAAACTGAAATAATTATTGAAAAGCCTATCTGGTGCGAATAATAGAAACGCAGGTGTTTAGCCTTTAGTGAGGTCGTTCTCGTCATTGAAACTTTTATTGACTGATTTAAGAAAATCATTCAAAACTGAAAACAGAAAAATTCTTGTAGTACAGACCAATGCAGATCTACTTCTTTGACTCGCATAATTCTGAAAATTTTGTAAATGAACTTTTAAACTGTAACTTTTATAAGAAAACTTCTCTTATATATACTTGAAAAACCTGAATGCGAGTATATTGCAGTGTAACATACATACAATTAGAAAATAAAGCTCGCATTTAAAGGTATGTTATTGGTTTTTTCGTTTCCCTTTCCTTTATATAGTCCCTAACGGTGTTTTTCGAGCATATTCTGCATATTTAACCGCATATAATGGTATATCTATCGAGCAAAAAACACATGGTTTTCGAGCATATCTGTAGATTTTATCGAGCATATCGATCCGAGCCCTAGTAATTACCATTGCCATAATGGTCAATGTTTACGCATTTCAGGAAGAGGAAAACGGGGCCGAAATGGTTTCCGGAAGTGAGATTGGACTTGGATCGGATGGGGGTGAAAGAAGAAGATATAATAGACAGAGAGCGATTTATACGACTGGTTAAGGACTTGACAGGTTTTCAGGAGACAGGGGAGTTGTCAGTGAGGAATGGAAGACTTACACGGAGGAACAGAAGAATGAAGTGGGAGAGAGGGTGAGGAGATATTGGCGGAGAGTGAAGACAAAACATAATGTAAAAGCTGTCAAACGTGGTCCATAGTTGACCATTACGAATAAATATATAAACTATTTTAACAAAAGACATTCATTTTAAAGAAATTTAAATTTTTCATAGTAGGCTTATATGTATGACATTAAACACCTTCCACATACACACATCAAAAAAAGTTTTGCATCACCTCGGTTCCCAGATCTCCGGCATATAGACGTTGACTGTGTATATTGTATCCAAGATACAGTCCCTTTGACTGTTCATAGATGTCACTAAAACTGCTCAAAGATGTAAACAACCATGCATGAGCAGGGCCTATTAGACGGAGGGGGTACGACAGCCGATCAGTTCCAGTCATTCCACCAGGACGAAGGTACGCTGATCATGTTGTCTGTAGTTCTACCATGCCTAGAAGGTCAATACCGCAGTTCGATCGCGTCCGCATTGTTACTTTGTGTCAAGAAGGGCTCTCAACAAGGGAAGTTTCCAGGCGTCTCAGAGTGAACCAAAGCGATGTTGTTCGGACATGGAGGAGGTACAGAGATACAGGAACTGTCGATGACAGGCCTCGCTCAGGCCGCCCAAGGGCTACTACTGTAGTGGATGACCGCTACTTACGGATTGCCGCTCGGAGGAACCCTGACAGCAATGCCACCATGTTGAATAATGCGTTTCGTTCAGTCACAGGACGTCGTGTTTCAACTCAAACTGTGCGCAATAGGCTGCATGATGCGCAACTTCACTCCCGACGTCCATGGCGAGGTCCAGCTTTGCAACCCCGACACCATGCAGCGCGGTACAGATGGGCCCAACAACATGCTGAATGGACCCCACGGAATTGGCATCACGTTCTCTTCACCGATGAGTGTCGCATATGCCTTCAACCAGACAATCGTCGGAGACGTGTTTGGAGGCACCCTGGTCAGGCTGAACGTCTTAGACACACTGTCCAGCGAGTGCAGCAAGGTGGTGGTTCCCTGATGTTTTGGGGTGGCATTATGTGGGGCCGACGTACGCCACTGGTGGTCATGGAAGGCTCCGAAACGGCTTTACGATACCTGAATGACATCCTCCGATCCATAGTGCAACCATATCGGCAGAATATTGGAGAGGCATTTGTCTTCATGGACGACAATTCTCGACCTCATCGTGCACATCTTGTGAATGCGTTCCTTCAAGATAACGACATCGCTCGACTACAGTGGCCAGCATGTTTGCCAGACATGAACCCTATCGAACATGCCTGGGATATGTTGAAAAGGGCTGTTTATGGACGTCTTGACCCACCAACCACTCTGAGAGATTTACTCCGAATTGTCGTTGAGGAGTGGGACAATTTGGACCAACAGTGTCTTGATGAACTTGTGGATAGTATGCCACGACGAATACAGGCATGCATCAATGCAAGAGGACGTGCTACTGGGTATTAGAGGTAGTGGTGTGTACTGCAATCTGGACCACAAATGCTGAAAGTCTAGCTGTATGATGGTACAACATGCAATGTGTGGGTCTCATGAGCAATAAAACGAGCTGAAATGTTGTTTGTGTTGATCTCTATTCCCTTTGTATTTAAAGGTTCCGGAACTCTTGGAACCGAGGTGATGCAAAACTTTTTTTGATGTGTGTAGATACAAAACTTGCACCTTGATATTCCAATTCAATGACTGCTATGGGCTTGGCGATCATTACAAATCTGCTTTATATGGGGTCGGATGTAGGACAAATTCACACGCATTTCCTCATCTAACATTCTCAAATTTCAACGTTTAACTGTTTTTGTATTAGACATAACATGATGATGATGATCATGATATTTTAAGGTCCAACACCTAGGTTATCGGCCCCTAATGGTTTGGGTGATAGTGGGAGATGAGATGAGAATGAAGACAATAACTAATACTAACTACAGTTCTCCGCAGCGCCTACATGCGTCTGGGAGAGCTAGCTACAGCAGTTACGTTGGCAGCACGGCTGCTGCTTGCATCATTACAAATAAACAGTAAAGTTTGTACTCACCACAGCCATTCATAACAGATGCTGGAACCATTCACAGTACATCACTCTTTTTCCGTAATCAGTTTGTTTTAATTCATGAACCACGGTAACTTCATACGGGAACAACTGAAGCTTGTCTCTTACAATTTTATGTGCTGTCGACTTAGAGATTCCTGTTTGTTGAGCTAATTTTCGTGTTGATTTATATCGGAGATTTCATCAGGTTTTTCGTCTGTTAAAAGCGTAGGCCTGCCGGTTCCCGGTACATCGTGAACTGAGCCAGTCACACGAAATTTACTTATCAAATCCCGAATAATATCACGGTTTGGACACTTTGAATTAGGAAACCGCACCTGAAATATTAATTTTACATTTTCTGTAAACCGATCGCCTTCGCGAAAAACGTATCCCACCAAAAAAACTCTCTCTTCAGTAGTAAACATTACCGCCTGCATAGTGTTGCACTCTTCCAATAATCTATCTGAACGCTCGCTGACTGTAATACACACTGAAGGCATGCAGGCTCGCGCGCTTATCGCAATTCACACTGACAGCCCACACGGGGGAGTCCTGCTTTGAAGGACACAGTGCAGTGCAGCCAACTAAACTCATGACTCAAACACTCACAGCTGCACATACCCACTGCGGAGAACATTCTCGGGCGCCCTGTACTTAGTATTAGTTATTGTCCTCATTCTCATCTCATCTCTCACTATCACCCTAACCATTAGGGGCCGATAACCTTACTTACATACTAGGAGAAGAAATGGTAAACAATGAATAAGGCAAATAAAGGACAGGAAGAAAAGAAATGCCTTCAACCCTCGAAGAATGAGGATTGAGGGACTTGGAAAGAAGGAAGGAGAGTCATGAAAGGCAGATAGGAAAGGGGAAAGAGGAGAGGACCCGCCCCAAGGTTAGAGCAAAAAGGGGGCAAAACGGACCAAGCTCAGTAATCCCTCGGGGTCGCCAACTCCCAAACTCACCAGCCGTGAGCCCCTGAGGGTGTAGCACTATCCAGGATGCACCAGAAGTGGTGGGGCTACATACACCCTGCATCCGTGAGGGCCTTGAGCAGAAGGCAGGAGATAACACGAAAAGTAAAAGAAGGCTGGCCCCTCAAAGAATGAGGATATCAGGAAAGATGAGACTAGGGCCAATTAAGGCGGGAAAGTGAAAGAATTCCTAGGCCTCGGATACCCTAATACCATCGGGTCGGAAGAGAACAAGAGTTGACCAAGAGAGGTCGACAGGAAAGAAGACGGAGAGGAGTCCGGCACAAGTAAGTGGAAGCAATGCCGGACTCAGCTGGGGTCCCGTGGTCGCCAACCCACGTCCCACTAGATGTGAGCCCCTGGACGGTTAGCCATAACAGAAAACGTACTTTCACACGAATATGATGTAGAAATGTGCAACAAATCGATGGGGCTCTTTTACTCAGGTGAGAAAAATCTTGTTGAATAGAAAACTTGAAGCTGTCTAATTCTGACTCTTTGTACTTACATTTTAAAGTCTGGTTGTTTTCAAGTTCCGCCAGTTCTTCCTCTTCGATAAGTTAAAGTTCACAAGAGATGGAGGATGCAAAAGTATTTCTTATCCAGTCATATTGGTTTACATTTAGTGATGGAACTACAGTATATCACGACACCATTGATGGTAGCATGTGACACCTTGGGGTGTCGTGACACCCTGTATGTAACAGGAGCGTATATAACGGGGTGCTGAGGGGTCTCAAGCCCCTTCCCTCCCTCCTCCCCCCCCCCCCCCGAAAAAAACCAATAATAATTAAGAAAGTGTGTCTTTGGTAAGAGCAAAAAATCATTGTAAATTTGGTTGTACCCTAGTCTTAACTTAACGGCTAAGTTATAAATAATATTAAGATTGAAATTAGACTAACTCATGGTGTAGTGGCTAGCATTCTAGGCTGCCGCCCCGTAAGTCTGAATTCGATTCCCGGCTCTCCCAAAAATATTAATTCTAGTCTAAGGGCTGGAACGGGGTACACTCAGCCTTGTGAGGCAAAACTGTGAATTCCACAGTACGGTACTTTTTAAGAAATAAATTATCAACTTGTAAAAAAAAAAATGTTTACCTTTCTGCTTTGTAAATTGACAAATATTTAGATATTTGCCATTCATACTCCATAGGCCATAATAGAAAATTCATTAAGTATAAAAGTTTATTTGTGTGTGGTGTTGTATTTTACAACTTTTTTTTGTATTGACAGTAATGGTATATACACCCCTGGTATGTAAAGCACTGTTCTAGACACTGAAGACTCCAACAGACAGATGACCTCAGCACTGCAAACTTACAGCTCTCTATTGTGCCCGCCTGACAAGAAGGTCGGGGGACCGCTTTACCGCAACAGCCCTCTCGACTTCCCCATCCGTCGAACCCATATCCCTGAGAGGATGGGATGTGCATTCTCAGACCAGCCCGCACGGGACTAGTAACCTTGGGGTTTTAGGGGTGTTAATGAGAAGTAGGAATGTTAGGAACTAGCCCAAGAAGCACATCAAAAACAACAAAGCTAGCAAATAAGAAGTCCAGTCTTAAGATATCTTTCGTAAGTTTATTGAAGAACAACAAATCCCTAATCTACTTCCGAGGGTAAAAATCAGCTAGTCCGCAAAGCTATAAAGAAAACAAGTAGTTCCGTGAAGAACTAAACCCTATTTTCATATATCCTACTTATGTTAATTGCCACTATCAGCGAACAAAATTTCAGTTTGATTATTGTAATAGATTCGTAGATATTGAGAACCGTCTAAATATTTCGGATGGTCGCCATGTTGGATTGTTATATGTATAGGCCATAGAGTCATGTACCATTAAAGGAAATTATTGCGTAGGTTCATTATTCAATATTTCACTTCAATCGCATGATTATGACAGAAGAAATTAAAACTTAATTTTAAAATTCGCACAGCCGCCATCTTGAGGTTATGTACACAATTGAACTAAATTAGATACCAGTGCATTACAATGTTTATAAACATTTTCTGTACCAAGTTTCATTGTGTTTGGATAATTAAATCGCGAGAAAATTCTATCTGAAACTTTCAACTTCGCTTGGCCGCCATGTTTGTTTTGTAGTTAACCGGTTTTTGAAAGTCTCATTGATGAACTTCCAGTAGTTCCCTTTATCACCGTGATATCGGTAGTAATTTCGGAGAAATTTTTCGTACAGCCGCCATGTTGGATTGGAGAGACGTGACAAAATTTAAAGGGCACGGTTGGGGTCGTCCGGAATAGTGCTATGAACTTACCGTCTATCATTGAAATCGCTCCAGCCGTTTAGATTTTATTAGGGCAGGGACACACACACACACACACGAATCACACACATAACGCACACACACACAGACAGAAACACGGACAAGAGGTGATCTCATAAGCCTATTTTTTCATAAATTAAAATAGGCTAATAATCCATCCCTAAACTGAATTTAAGTTACACCCTCGCGAAGTCTTATTACAAAAATTCAACTAATGGGTGACAGCATGCGAATAGTTTCAAGAAATCCCGTATGCGTTCATATACCATTCATCCGAATACAATGAACCTGTGGTAAGTTGTTGTGTACACACCTGCAAAGGGTTTTGACGTAGTAAATCTATGTTACAATAGCTAGCGCACGAGTAGATTCAACAAATGAGTGACGGCGCGTAAATCGTTACAACAAAACTCCCGTATGCGTTCATATACCATTCATCCAATTACAATGAAATTTTTGGTGAGTTGTTGTGTACACTCTTGCAAAGGTGTTTGACACCAACCTCTTGTGATGAGTTAATGAGATTTGAAATGAATGAAGATGAATAAAACTGGACAAGGATGTGGAAGGAAGCTGCCGTGGCCCGTCAGAAGGTACCGTCCCAGAATTTTCCTGGAGTTAAAAATAGGAAGCCACGAAAAAACATGTGGAGGATGGTTACTAGTGGGGCACGAACCAACCTCTACCGAGACCTCAAATAGCTTGGCCCCATGGCTTAGCATTCAACGTTAGCAAGCGTAGCTACCGCTGTCGGTATGGGAGTTTATTTACAATACCGGTACTTAAAACGTAAACTGCATATGAATTGTCATATAATGTAATAATAATGTAACAGTTAAGACGAAATATGGGAGGCTAAAGATCACGAAACAGTTAAAATACCTCGGAGAGATCATTAGCAACAATGGAGTGGACAAAGAGTCAATGGAAAACAGAAGACTTAAACTAGAAAAACTCAACTTCTCCACTAAAAATATATACAACAAAAAGAACCTCTCCCTTAATGCCAAACTACCACATTACAATGCTGTGGTATAACCGGTGATCTTATATGGTGTGGATACGGCAAATTTGATGAACCTGGAAAAGCTTCTGACGATTGAAAGGAGGATGTTGCGGAGGATTTACGGCCCAAACGTGGTACAGGGTACCTACAGACTAAGATCAAACAAGGAGATATCTAAGGTGCGTTCAAAAAGTAACGAGCCAGAGGCTGTAATGCGCAAACCGGTGACGACATCGGCTAATCGTGGCGTGTGTAACGAGGTGTGGTTCCGACCAGAGCGTGGAAGGTCACAGCCCGTCGCTAAAGGGAACGCGTGCACGTCACATGGCTATACAAAGCGAGCAGCAGCATGCATCAATCGTCCAACCAAGACCAAGACAGTAGGCCATTCGACATGCTTCCTGGTGTGGTTGAAGACTGTGGGGCACCCATTGGGCACACACTTTGCGCAAGTGCAGTCGTTCCTTCATGATGGTATGCACACTTCCGACGCTCAATCCGACCATGGCGGCTTTGGCGTTCACTGTCACTCGGCGGTCCTGGGTAATGAGTGCATCAACCAGCTGGACGTTGTCATCGGTAATGCAGGGGGGTGCCCCAGACCGGGCATCATCGGCTAACGACATCCGTCCTTCCCTGAAGCGCTTGTGCCACGCCTTGACCCTTGCAAGGGACATGCAGTGTTCGCCGTACACTTGTGACATTCGGCGATGAATGTCCGTTCCCCCTACTCCTTTCGCTGTCAGAAACCGAACAACACTTCTTTGCTCTTCGTTTGACGCCTCCATGTCACTGTTTGCTATGCTACTGGCAGCGTTAGACGATTGATGCATGCTGCTGCTCGCTTTGTATCGTCACGTGACATGCACGCGTGTCCTCTAGCGACGGGCTGTGACCTTCCACCCTCTGGTCGGAACTACACGTCGTTACACACGCCACAATTAGCCGATGTAGTCACAGGTTTGCGCATTACAGCATTCGGCTCGTTAATTTTTGAACGCACCTTATGTGAAAGGGTGGAAGACCTGGAACCAACAATTCGGAAAATACATTTACGTTTCTATGGACATATGGTTAGAATGGATCCAACAAGAATAAATAAACAAATTTTCGATAAATTATATAATCTGAAGAGCCAAGGGGGTTACACCAAGCAGATGAAGGAAGAACAGAGGCTAAGAATTACAGATGACGACTGTCGAGAGATAACGCAATTCAGGGAAATACTTTCGAACATAAAGGTTCTTGTGGGAGAAAAGAGAGAACGTAGGGGAGGAAGATGGACAGCAGAGAGAATGGCGCAACACTCTGAAAGAATGAAGTGTGGAGAAGGAAGTAGAACTATGAGAAGGAAATGAAATGATATTTGCGTGGTCCTTAGTTTTGGCCGGTTCGCATAATGTAATGTAAGGTAATTTAAATAATTCATGTTTTTTGGGCTAATGCCGTGTGTATTTAGATTAGAACCATACGTTTCGGAGAAACCTTACCTCCTTTTTCAATGGAAATCAAACATTGTTTGATGAATTATTTATATAATCCGGGTCGTGAAAGGCTTAATATACGCATTTGTAACGTAATTTGTTTACGTCCCTTTTAACTACTGTGGCTTTTAGGGACGCCAGGTTATCGGAATTTTGCCCCGAAGTGGATCTTTGACGTGACAGTAAATCTACTCACATTTGCGCATCCTCTAATACCAACTGACTGCCCCAGGATTCTAACTTGCAACCTTCAGCACAGCAGGCGAGAACTTTACCGCTGCACCCGGTCAATGCATGTGTGCAGGGGCGGATCTAGGGGAGACCGAGGAGGGCGACCGCCCAGGGCCCCACAGACCGGGAGTCCCCGTGCAATGATTTTTTTAAATTTAATTAATTAATTGATTAATTATACTTTTCAAAATAATTGATAATACATATTCATTTTCCAGTGCAGTTATGACCTCCCGTGACCGCTTAGCAAGTTTAGATTTCAGTGAAATTATAGAAGACTTCAGCCAGGAAAAAAGTCGCAAAGGAATATTACAATATTTCATAGTTTACATAATCTCCTTCAAGGGGACTTAAAGGTTTCTTTCATATTATTAAAAAAATGTACTGTAGTGTATACAAAATATTGTAACTAACCTTAATTTTATTATTATTACAAAAGTATTTTCCATTTGATTTTATATTTTTTATTTCCTATAGTTGTGGGCCCCACCTTATCATATCGCCCAGGGCCCCGCAAGGCCTGGATCCGTCACTGCGATGTGAGATTTTCGAAGTGAAACGCCATGACCTGTGGTTCGGATTCCACATAGAGAGGAGGTCTCGTGGCTGTTGATCGCATGAATAACAGTCACGTAAAACTAAAGGCTTCCTTCCTTTTCTCTATTGAAGTTCCCCCCAGGGGCTCACATCTAGTGGGACGTGGGTTGGCGACCACGGGACCCCAGCTGAGTCCGGCATAGTTTCCACTTACTTGTGCCGGGCTCCTCTCCGTCTTCTTTTCTGTCGACCTCTCTTGGTCAACTCTTGTTCTCTTCCGACCCCACGGTATTAGAATATCCGAGGCCTAGGGAGTCTTTCACTTTCCCGCCTTAATTGGCCCTTGTCTCATCTTTCTTGATACCCTCATTCTTCGAGGGATCAGTCTTCTTTTTTTCTTTTCATGTTTTCTCCTGCCTTCTGCACAAGGCCTTCAAGGAGGCAGGGTGTATGTAGCCCCACCACTTCTGGTGTACCGTGGATAGTGCTACACCCTCAAGGGCTCACGGCTGGTGAGTTTGGGAGTTGGCGACCCCGAGGGATTCCTGAGCTGGGTCCGTTTTGCCCGCTTTTCCTCTGACCTTGAGGCGGGGCCTCTCCTCTTTCCCCTTTCCTATCTGCCTTTCATGGCTCTCCTTCCTTCCAAGTCCCTCAATCCTCATTCTTCGAGGGTTGAGGGCATTTCTTTTCTTTCTGTCCTTTATTCGCCTTATCCTTTATTTGTTTACCATTTCTTCTTCTAGTATGTAAGTCTGTAGTTAGTATTAGTTATAGTTTTCATTCTCATCTCATCTTTCACTATCACCCAAACCATTAGGGGCTGTTAACCTAGCTGTTAAGCCCCTTAAAAGAAAAATCATCATCATCTATCGCAGTTGTAGAACATGATTTAATATTCTCGGCTAAGCTGCTTGTTTAATTTCACTGTGTGTGTCAGTACAGAGGTCGCTATCTTGATGAAAGTCTGCGGAAGAGTGTTAAAAAGGGAAACACACCCAAAAAAAAGGAGCAATGGAGTGTTGTTTGGTCTTGCCTGGGCCACTTGCACACAAGTCTAGAAAACAAGGCTTGCCGGTGACAATAGCAGATGTGTCACAGGGATATTAACGACATGGAGGGGGGTGTCATGGCAACCTGTCCCTCGAACGATAAACTTTAGTGGAGACATCAGCCGCTACCTGAACTCTCTCCTCAATCTTTCTTCAGTAAAGAGCCACGATTTAATTGTGAAAACATTTTCAGGTCGTGCGCATGCCCTCGAACGGGAAGTGGGGTGGACCGTGGAGGAGGAGGGAGAGGGGGTGGGGGTATTCAATCATCCTAAGCTTACAACTAGTGAGTAAGGATTTTACGTATTCGAATTGAATTTTGAACACGATTTTTTGATTCGAACATACGAGTAGTTCGAATATTAGAAGCATTCCAACGTTTTATTATTCAAATCCCCCCAGGGGCTCACATCTAGTGGGACGTGGGTTGGCGACCACGGGACCCCTGCTGTGTCCGGCATTGCTTCCACTTACTTGTGCCGGGCTCCTCTCCGTCTTCTTTCCTGTCTATCTCCCTTGGTCAACTCTTCGGCTTCGGTGGCGTAGTTGGTAGCATGCTGAACTTCTATGCCCAAGATCGCGGGTTCAAACCCGGCCGAAGCCGTCGGATTTTTTAAGAGCGATAAAAATCCCTCAGCATGCCTTCCTTCGGAGGGGAAGTTAAGCCAGCGGGCCCAGGTCATAGATTTATGGCATGCTAAAAATACTTCCACAAATTACACCTGCGTGAAGCTAAATTGGATAGGTTAAGAATGTAAACAACGCTCTTAGATTACTACGTTCGTTGCCAAGAGCTGACTGCGGTGGCGTCTAGTAGCTAAGTTCTGAACTTGGCCTAGTAGTCGTTGACGGTGGCGCTTGGCGGCAAAAGTAGGAACTATTTGAAAAATTCTAAGTTGCAGTCTGCACTTAAATTTAAAAAAAACTGATAACACACACTAATACAGTCATCACAATTAACACCGGTTATCAGACAGATTCTACATACACCCAAAGTACACAGGGCTACATGACCGCGTTGTCGCAGCCCCTAAACTTAAGAACCAACCATCCATTAGGATTTCCGAGGCCTAGGGAGTCTCTCACTTTCCCGCCTTTATTGGCCCTTGTCTCAACTTTTCTGATCCCTCTTTCTTCGAGGGGTCAGTCTTCTTGTTTTCTTTTCATTATATTTCCTTTACTCTTTAAGATTCCCGCACTGTTTTTGTTAATTGGCTCCCCGTATACCCGAATTACCTTAAGAGAATTTTTTGAAACTACACTACATTTTGTAGGTATTTTGAATATAAGTTGCATTTTGTGAGTCTTCCCGATCTAAATTGCATTTTACGAATATTTTCAACCTCAATTGCATTTTGCAAGGATTGACTATCTAAATTGCTCTTTTAGTAAGTCTTTCAATGTAGAGGCTGGCACTTTAGTGAATATTTTGAATTTCAATTGCATTTTTTAAGTATTTTCAACTTAAACCGCATTTTTCAGGTATTTTCAATCAACATTGCATTCTGCATGGTGGGCATTTTGTAAGTATTTTGATTCTGAATTGAATTTTGTGAGTATTTTGAATCTGAATTTTATTTTGTAAGTATTTTCAATCTAAATTGATTTTTGTAAGTATTGACAATCCAACTATGTAGTTTGAATCTACCATACATTTTGTAAGCATTTTCAATTTCAATTGCATTTTGTAAGAATTTTGAATGTCAATATCACTTTATGAGTATTTTGAATCTGAAATGGGCTTTTTCAATCGAAATTGCATTGTGCATTTTCAATTTCAATTGTATTTTGTAAGTATTTTGAACTTCAATTGCTTTATTTACGTGTTTTCAATCTCATTTGCATTTTGTACGTATTTTGAACCTAATCTGCATTTTGTGCCTGTTCTTCAATCTATTCCTTTTGTGAGTATTAGCCTACTTTCAATTTTTGCAAAAAATGAAAGTAGACTTATGAGATCAACACAGGGCGAAAAATTGTGTGTCTGTCTGTGTGTGTGTATGTGTGTGTGTGTGTGTGTGAGTCTGTGTGTGTGTGTGTGTGAGTGTGTGTGTACTCTGAATGTCTGTCCCCCCCCCCCTATCAATTCGAACATGGTGAAACCGAATTGAACGAAATTTGGTACAGAGGTAGCACTAGCAAAGGGCACCTCAGTGTCATATTTTATATCGCCGCCATCTTTACCAAAACTGAATGGCGGCCACTCAAACGTTCAAAACGTAAACTCAAATTACGGCTAAACTAATCATCCGATCTCTACCAAATTTGGTGACAACATACCTTTGTATAGGACGCGTCTTTCACCCAAACTTCAAGGTCATCGGCCTTGCCATTTCAGGATGGCGGCCGTGTGAATCATGCAACCATTATAAACAATAGCTTAAGACCTACCAATTCCGATTATCGAGCCTAGGGTGGTTTAAGCTATCCTGAAGGTCGTGATCCGTTATTTATTGTAATTTAATATTATAATATTATACTGTATGAGTGGCTTAAGAGAGCTGAGCCGTCTCTGCCACACGACAAGATGGCAGTTGTCCTCATGTGCCTGTCTTATATTTCAGTAGTTTGAGTATGTTGTATGTAATCCTACCCTACTGATAGAATAATATAAACTTTGTATGAAATGATCTATAATGAAGTTGTACTGCAGTGAAGAAATCGTTTATTTCAAGTCATTATTTGCCAACAGGTTGCATCTAATATATCAGTTAAGAACACCATGATGTTAAGGATATAGTTAGTTCCGGGCTAGCGTGTTAGTCTGTCACGCAGTTGACTGGGGATCGAATACTGCTACAGTTGACCTTTTTTTTTTTTCTTGAATTCTTTTACAAATGATGTGCACAAGTTCTTACCACAGATACTGAATAAAATGTCATTTAGCTCAAAGGGGAGGCTAATGTATACACTCGTTTATTAATAAAATCACAGCCCCAGCATTGCACATAAACAGAAGACATTAGGAAAAGGAGAATAGAAGAACTAGATACACGTTGTCATCAACCACAGCCTTCTTAATGTCTCTGTACGGTGCTGTCCTCTTGTGGGTTATGTGGGTAATATTGTTCCAAACATACGGCTGTGTAAATACCTGGCCTTCTGAAGTATGGCAATTTTGTAATATTGGTAGTTCAACTATTAGCCACGATCGCGCTCCGATTACCTTTAAACACTGCCAGCAGGATCACCTCCCTCCTGGTTACTTTAAACTGCCTGCTCATTGAACACCCAGGGGCGTACAAGATTAGTACATTATGCAACGAGCCTATAATGGCCATAATTAAGACACGAGTAGTTTTATAAAACGAGCGTATGCGAGTTTTATAATTTCCATTTTTTTTTTTTTTTTTAGTCGTTTACCCTCCAGGTTGGTGGAACCCACAGACTCAGCGAGGGAACTCACCACTACCGCCTCTACGGGTAGTGTCCTAGAGCTGGGAACATCGAATCGGAAGGGATACAACTGGTGAGGTGTGATCGGCACCTCGCCCAGGCGGCCTCACCTGCAAAGCGAACAGGGGCCTCATGAGGGAAGGTAAGGGATGGTGAAGATGGATAGGCAAGGAAGAGGGAAGGAGGCGGCCGTGGCCTTGAAGAAGGTACCATCCCGGCATTTGCCCGAAGACGAAGTGGGAAACCACGGAAAACCACTTCGAGGATGGCTGAGGGGGAATCGAACCCCCTCTACTCATTTGGGCCACCCGAGGCTGAGTAGACCCCGTTCCAGTCCTCGTACCACTTTTTCAAATTTCGTGGCAGAGCCGGGAATCGAACCCAGGACCTCCGGAGCGGCAGCTATAATTTCCATACGAGTGTTTTAATTACCATTATAGGGGAGTTGCATACGACTGTTTATGTTCGACGATAATTATAACTTTATTATATGTTTTAACATAAATATTCAAAATATCTGTTCAGTCACTAGACTGTTGTGATCGGGTGCTGCGGTGGGCAGTATATCACTGTTTCCTAAGCTCTCTGGACAACCGACGCATGCGCTCTGTGTGCTTCAATGCCATATGTTCAGTTTGTGCTGCAGTATTCAGTAAAACTGTCACCGAAGTCGTTTCAAAACCACGCGCTGTGTAGAAATTGATTTTGGGGATATTAAGGTACAGTGCCATTTCTTGTCTCAGTTTATTTACGGGAACATATGGACGGTGCAATTTCGGTAATTTATATAGACATGTTGGATTTTGAACGCATGCGCGAAGGTATCCTTATCTAATTGGTCACACAACTGTTTCTTGAGCTCTGATTGGTGGGAGAAACTGTTTCATAATGAAAAATAGTGTTATAATGAGCCTAATTATGATACAGTTTTCTGACACATAATAGTTAGGGTCGAACATAAAAATATTAATTCACTGCTAGGTCGCTGCACCAACCTACTGTGATCGGCGCGGATTTTTAAAGGGGAAAGTACCCAAAACGAAAGATTCTTAAGTTTGCAGGCTGGGTTAATATAGAGATTAACGGACGTGAATGCATTACAATAAGTTAGTAGTTTTGTTATTCAATCATCATAAAGTATATAATATTGATTTTGACACTTACTGGCTAATTATCAATATAAAAGAAAACAAACACTACATGGTGGTAGAGGTGGTTTTAGGGATGAGGACAAAGAGTTATAAATATACCCATACATTTAGGAGAAAGTAGGCTATATGTTCTTTGCTGAACATCTTGTTTTTCTTCTAAATTCTCTTTCGTAAGTATTACCAGTCTGCATTTTGTGAGTCGTTTCAATCTGAGTTCCATTTTGTAAGTATTTTCAGTCTCGCTTAATTTTCGTTATGGTTTCCATTTCATTATCATTTTTGCTACCTCCCAGATTATTAGGGGCCGATAACCTAGATGTTAGGCCCCTTAAAACAACAATTATCATCATTATCATATTATTCAAATTACTCGATTTTCTAAACTATTAAAATTTCAAAACAAAAAGCCTCCGTGGCTTAGGCGGCAGCACGCCGGCCTCTCACCGCTGGGTCCGTGGTTCAAATCCCGGTCACTCCATGTGAGATCTGTGCTGGACAGAACGGAGGCAGACAGGTTTTTCTCCGGGTACTCCGGTTTTCCCTGTCAAAATTTCATTCCAGCAACACTCTCCACTATCATTTCATTTCATCTGTCATTAATTTAATCATTGCCCCAGAGGAGTGCGTCAGGCCTCGGCAGCCGGCACAGTTCATATCCTCGCCGCTAGATGGGGGCTTCATTCATTACATTCCTGACCCGGTCGGAGACTGGAAGCAAGCTGTGGATTTTCATTTTTTCATTTATTTATTTAATTGTATGGTAATTTATACAATATACGATTATACATAACAAGGTAATATTCAAACTTTAAAGTCCATCCTTTTCAACCATTCGGTTAAATCGGGTATGAGAGCAAACAAATCGTCAGGAATGCCAGGGTACGAATAAAGAGGACAGCGTTGGACCAGATGTTCGATCGTCTGTTCTTCCAGGTTACACTCACACATTGGTGAGCTGATCCAGCCCCACTTGTACCTGAAATAATTGCAGCAACCATGTCCAGTCCTCAGCCTGTTGATGCGGCACCAAAGGTTCCTCGGTAAGTCAAAGCTGTTTGGTTTCTTTGTGGGATCAAGATGGTGGCCACTTGTTCCCAATGTGTTAGTTGACCACTCATGCTTCCAGCTTTCATTTAGATCAAATTCAGCAGCAATGAGTTGCCCCGCAGTGACACTTACTGGTCTTCTAGATTGCAGTCGTTGCTGTTCGAATACAGTGAGTCCAGGAATGTTCTCCGCAGCGCCTACATGCGTCTGGGAGATCTAGCTACAGCAGTTACGTTGGTAGCACGGCTGCCGCTTGCATCATCTCTACTAAGTCCCCGATTCTTGAATGTTACGGGTAAACTCGAGAACCACTGGATGGATTTTCATGCGGTTTTCACCATTCTGTAAAGGATATATCGAGTATGATTTCTGTAGAAAATAATTTATTTATGATCAAAGGAAGCCGAGCAGTAATGATTTTAGTGGTAAAGTCGATAAAATACCTGGCGTCGAGCGCTTTATAAGCTTACGCTGGGCAAACCGTTAAAAATATCTAAATACTATGAGTGTAAGAATTGTTCAGCATGAAAAGTTGTACAAAAAAGTCTGCGAGAGCATATGTCTATCTTCCATACATCGCTCACTATAAGGGAACAACTGAAGCTTGTCTCTTACAGCTCTGTGTGCTGTCGACTTAGAGATTCCTGTTTGTTGAGCTAATTTTCGTGTTGATTTACTTGGACTACGCAGCATTATATCGGAAATTTCATCAAGTTCTTCGTCTGTTAATAGCGTAGGCCTGCCTGTTCCGGGTACATCGTGAACTGAGCCAGTCACACGAAATTTACTTACCAAATCCCGAACGGTATCACGGTTTGGACACTTTGAATTAGGAAACCGCGCCTGAAATATTAATTTTACATTTTCTGTAAACCAATCGCCTTCGCGAAAAACGTATTCCACAAAAAAAAAACTCTCTCTTCAGTAGTAAACATTACCGCCTATATACTGTTGCACTCTTCCAATAATAATCTATCAGAACGCTCGCTGACTAATACACGCTGAAGACATGCAGGCTGGCGCGCTTTTCGCGATACATATCGACAGCTCACACGGGGAAGTCCCACTTTGAAGGACACAGTGCAGTGCAGCCAACTAAAACTCATGACTCGACCACTCACAGCTGCACGTACCCACTGCGGAGAACATTCTCGGGTGCCCTGTAATATACTGTGTATAGAAACAGAAAACAAGTTCCGATGAACTGTATAAAAATAACAGAGTGACATACCAAACTGATTTTACTACCAAATGTTTGCTTGTTCTATCATTCAGTGCTGGTTTAGACTAAACGGCAGATGGTCCAAAACGTCACACTTGAATTCTTTGTAAAATTATATCGTAACGTTGGTACAGTGTGGTCGTCAATGATGTTCACCATTTTCGAGAAATGAAGGTATGGTTGGGCGGCAACGCCTAGCCAAAAAGGAAACACTTCAGGAGGCTGTACAGATGTACCCACCTCAGTGGCGGCAGAATATTTTGCCGAGGGGAATTGGAAAGCTCGTGTAACGATACGACAAATGTTTCAATCGTTTTGGCGATTATGATGAGACATAAGAATAAAACAAGCAAACATTTAGTAGTAAAATCAGTTTGGTATGTCAATCTGTTATTTTTGTACAGCCCATCGGAACTTGAAAAAGAAACAGCCCTCGTATATAATATGTACGCGCTTTCAATTATAGTACAGCAGGGGGTCATGGCGTGCCACAAGCTCGGCCAAGGCCACCGCAGCAGCGAATAACAAAACTGCCGCTTGCCGTTCTTACTTTATATGAAAGACCCTGTATATTCGAATTGGCGAATAATCGAATGAATGAAATGCCCTACAGTACTATCGAGAGGTGATTTAGCGATCATAGATCCAAAGATAACCGTGACATTGTTTCCACTCATTAGGCTAGGCTCCTCTCTATCATATTTAATTTCCACCTCCCTCTTTATCTCTTCCTTTTGAGCGGTCATGGTGTATGTATTGACACTCCGGATAAAGAGGTCCTGGGTTCGATTTCCGGCTCTGTCAAGTAATTAATTCTGGTCTGAAGTTTGGAATCGGGTACATTCAGCCTAGTGAGCCAGGGATTGATTCCCACCTCAGCCATCTGGAAGTGATTTTCCGTGGTTTACCCACTTCTACTGCAGGCAAATGCTAGGATGGCTCCTAGCTTAAAGCCACAGCCGCCTTCTTCCTAATCCTTACCTGTATTACAGATACACAGTTACAACTACAGACACCACAATAGCACAGATTATCAGACATATTCTATACACACATGCCCAAGTACACGGGCCTACATCACCACGATGTGACATTGCTTGTAAATGAATAATCAACACATTTTCGTCCACGTTTTTCAAAATATTTGTCTTTTTTATCCATTTAATTTCTCCACTAACTAACGTTAGGTTGGTGTCAGGAATGGCATCCGGCCGTAAAATCCACCCGCCATATAGACTTGTTCATCACATCTCTTCCTCGACCCCATTGAAAACGGGAATAATAAGGTTTAAACATACATGGGTGTAACTGTAATATTAAAATATGCACGAAGAATATGTTTAACAATAATTGAATTAGTTTAATGCTCGGAGCATAAAATAGCAAGCATCATAACGCATGTTACAGCCAACAGAGCACAACAAAAATAATTTGAGAAGAAAGATTATTTATTTTGTCAGGGAATTGCATTTGATAATCCACGAGATACGACACCTAAAACAGACTAAAAAATTATAAACGTGTTTTTTTTACAGACACAATGCCTTTTATTTTCTCATTCATTAAGGCTATTACACGCCCCAGTGCATACTTTTAAATACGCTACTCGTCTGAATGGCATTTGCTATCAGAGTGGACAATCTTCCACTAGATTACTGTTCACCCCCTGACTGGGAGCATGGCCAACACGCAAGTTAATGATAACTACCCTCTATTCCGTTATGAACAAGGGTTATTACCAGTCCAGACTAATTGGTTCCTCTCTTTATCAACTTTCCATTTCATTTCATGAAGCTCGCTCTCTCACATTTGATATTCCTTTTGCCATTGATATCAATATGCTTCTAAAACAACACTTCTGGTGTTAATTTAAATTGACCTACAGTGCTCCGTCAATAATCGGAAGTAATTGGGACCAGATGTAGTTCAGAATTTTAATTTGTTCAGATTATCAAATACAGGTGCAATAATAATAATAAGTTTATATACCTTGGTGAGTGGATCCAATCAACCGGGCTAGATACAGAGGCCATAGCGGTCAGAGCGAAAGAACTGGAGGTAGCTTTCCAAACCACCCGGAACATATACAGGGTGTCCCACCTAACTTTGCGACCTCAAATATTATCGAAATGAAACAAGATTTGAAAAATCTAATTGCGCAGGAATGTAGCCACCTCAGGGGGTCACACAATGGGAGGATATGCACAATCCAGGAAATTATAACAATACCACTTTCAACGCAAAGTTACCTTCTTTTAAATGGAACATACATGTTTTTCTAGCAAAATCAAGAGTAAACATACAATTAATGATAACAGAATTGGTTTCACATCTCTAAACCCCATACTTCTTAACTAACTAACGTTGTAGAGGATGGCAATGGAGACACTGTTTGTCAAGTTTAACAAATATGTAGAACTGTACACATAGTTCAAATTGTACAATTACCGATTTCCTAAACAAACTTGTGGCCTATAGCTTAAAGAAACGTCATGTTTTTAAATTACATCCAGCACGGAAGAGACATTCACAAGTAAGCAGTAACATCATAACTGATGAAACTGTGTCACTTCAGCGGATGTTCAATGTGACCACCGTTTGCATCAATGCACTTCTGTAGACGGTGAACAACAGAGCGTTGTACTGATCCCAGTGTTTCCACAGATACTTCCGCACACGCCGAAGTAATACGCTGTTGCATATTCGCCATTGTAGTTGGGACTTCCTGATAGACTATCTTGCGTCAAGCCGAGGGACCGTGCTGGCCATCTCACAGGACCACCACGTCCTATCCACCGATTTGGAAACTTCTCATCCATTACATCTCTGGCAACACGTGCGAAATGTGCGGGGCACCCATCATGCTGGAACCACATTGATACACAGTTTCCAATCCCACGTCCTCCATGAGAAGAGGTAACGTGTCTTGAAGAAATGATGCATATCGCTGTTTGTTTAGTGTTCCCTGATTTAAAAAAATAGGGACCTACATTACGGTTGCCAGTGATACCGCACCAAACATTGATACTCCACTGTCGTTGGTTAGTAACCTACAACTTAAGTTATTTCAGAAGGTACGAGGTTTAGAGAAGTGAAACCAATTCTGTTATCAATAATTGTATGTTTACTATTGATTTTGCCATTTTTTTTAAGGTAACTTTGCGTTAAAAGTGGTATCGTTATAATTTCCTGGATTGTGCATATCCTCCCATTGTGTGACCCCCTGAACAAGACCAACTACAATACTCAGACCTTAATGCAGAAAAAAACATGGCGGCGACGGTTGCCCTACCAATAGCTAAGATCATGTCATCGGGCTTGTCACAGTTCGTGTAAATTATTATTTTTACTCACCTAAGAGCATAAAAAGATATCACAAGATAAGACTAGGTTCCGAAGAAATATGCATCAATAATTTAGACTTACCTGAATTAATTTATCTATATAGTTCTGGCCTCGAATTATAGGTTTCTTCGTCTTCACCCAAGGGGCAGCTACAATAGTCTCACTGTTTCTGTGGTCGAATAAGAAGCTTTTTGGCGAGTTATCACGATTTGTTTTTAAGTTCAATAATTATAGATTAATATTATTAGCATACAATCAAACAGATTCTGAAGTAGGAGAGAAGAAAGTACCCGGTTACTGAAGTGCTGTCCCAGCACATGCAGAGTATTTGTGTACACAATCGGAATGAGAATAGTTGCCTGAAATAATCGAACCAACGCTATAGTGATACGATTCAATTAAGACATCTCGTGAAATTGTCTAAAATCTCGGGTAAAACATCACACCGAATTAGTTGATTGAAATATGCAAAGAAGTCGTCATGCGGATATCTGAACATAATTATGGAGATTACCACACACAAAGGACGCGATATGTTACCATCTAACCTATTAAATACTCGCTGTTACAGTTTGGAATAGTTGTACGCTGGAAATAGTTGATTTAGTAAAGTAATTTAGGTAGGAAAGCACCATCTCCCTCTTACGGAATTATCGCGGCACACCATCTCGTAATATAAGTACATAATTGGCAAGTTACTCACAACACTTTATTACACACATCATAATAAAAAAAATAACTTGCAAGCTGTAAGAATCACAAAAGTATGAATAATGACGGAACACAATGAGTTCACTGTTTGGCACAGGGGAAACATCTTCCTTAACCAATAAAAGAGAAGTTCACTGTAGTATTTGGCGTGTATACAAGGCAGTGTAGAACATCTGCCAGACTGGTAAGGATTTACGGAGGCACATGAAGCTGAGCGTTCAAGATAACGTCAACAGTTTAGTCTTGCCGTAGATGATCATTGCGTTTTCCCTTTACGTAAGTTCGACACTACCGGTACTGAAGTGTACTAAGCTATTATTATATTGTCACTAACTAGAAAATCATTGCGGTGTATATTCTTGAGACACTTCTATTAATGCTTTAGTCTTGGGTACTTTAACATCTGCAATAAATGACACAATGCCATCGGTCAACTGAACAATCATCACACAAAAGAACTAGTCCATAATAAGCGTATTATCACGTCATATTTATACACGATTGCAGTACATAAACGCGAACTGGACTTTACAGACATGCTGAAGACACTACACTTTACAGATGAACAATAGTTTATCCCAACGTTCATCAAACGAAGCTAATCAAAGCTAATATTGTATCCCAGCAACGAATGTAAACAAACAAAATCTCGGGCTTCCGCATACGCCATTTTCTCACTTTCGATACCTGCATTAAGGTCTGAGTATTGTAGTTGGTCTTGCCCTGACGTGGCTACATTCCTGTGCAAGTAGATTTTTCACATCTTGTTTCATTTCGATAATATTTGAGGTCGCAGAGTTAGGTGGGACACCCTGTATAAGAGAAGGTGTTTCTCTATAAATACCAAAATTCATCACTACATCACTGTCGTCAAGCCGGTATATATCTATGCGTCAGAATGCCTTATCCTGTCACAGAAATGTGCGCTTTCTAAGTTAGAGCAAAAAAAGAGAAAGATTCTCCACAACATACTTGGTCCAAACTACAAAAACGGGATCTACGTAAGATAGAGAAGATCATGGACACAATGCACAAACGCAGGGCTCGCTTCTACGGTCACTTGCGACTGATGGACAACTCTAGAAGGAGAAAACGTATATTTAACAATTTTGACTCAAAACCAAAAACAACAGTTCCCTGGTACGTTAACGTCAAGAAAGACCTCCAAGAAATGGGCCTACGACCAGATGACGCGCACAAACAAGACTTTTTCCGAACAAGCGTCGTAACTTTTGGGACTTTCCGAGATGAAAAATGGACAACCGGTGCAAAGTGGTCGGATGAAAGCCGTGCTCGAAACAGCAAGTTAATGAAAACCTACTGGATCAATTGTAAATTGAATAAACGCCAGAATGTACTGTATAGTGGAACTTATCGTGGTCCCTAGTTGGCCGATTATTAAATAATAAAACAAGTAGTTCCGTGAAGAACTATATAGCCTATTTTCATATATCCTACTCATATTAATTGCCTCTATCAACATACAAAATTTCAGTTTGATTGCTATGTTAGATTTGTAGATACTGAGAACCGACTAAATATTGCAGATGGTAGCCAGGTTGGATTTTTATTTATGTACTATTACATGAAGAATATTGTGTACGTGTGGTTTTCAGACTTCTATCGCATGATTAGGACACAAGAAGTAAAAACGAGATTTTAAAATTTCGCACAGCTGCCATCTTGTGGTTATGAAAACAATTGAAATAAATTAGATACAAGTGGATTAACATTTCTATAAGCATTAACGTGCAAAGTTTCACTGCACTCAGATGGTTAAATCGCGAGAAACGTCCATTTAAATATTTATACTTCGTGTCGCCACCATGTTGGATTTGTGCTCACCAGGTTACTGAAAGTCATATAGGTGAATTTATGTTCATAGCCTCTATGAATATAAAAAAAAACAGTTTGATTGCTGGAAAAGATTCTTAGATATTGAGAACCGTTAAAATATTTGGGATGCTCGCCATTTTGGATTGTTACATGTATAGACCGTAGAGTTATGTACCATTAAAGGAAAATTATTGCGTAGCTTCATTATTCAAACTTTCGCTTCAATCGCATGATTACGACACAGGAATAAAAACTTAATTTTAAAATTTCGCACAGCCGCCATCTTCAGTTTATGTAAACAATTGAACTAAATTAGATGCCAGTGAATGACAATATGTATAATAATTTACTGTACCACATTTCAATGAGCTCATATGATTAAATCGCGAGAAAAATGTATTAGAATGTGTCAACTTCGCATGGCCTCGATGTTCGTTTTGTAGTTTACAGGTTTTTGAAAGTTACATAGATAAACTTGTAGTAGTGCTCTTTATCATCGTACAAAATTTCAGTTTGATATCATAAATAGTTTCGGAGATATTGCATGCCTGTGAAATATTTCGCACAGCCGCCATTTTAAGGTTATGTAAACAATTGAACGAAGTTAGATGTTGGTGCATTACAATGTATATAAACATATACTGTGCCAAGTTTCATTGCGTTTGGTTGGTTAAATCGCGAGAAACGTCCATTTAAATGTCGCAAATTCGCTTGGTCGCCATGTTGGTTTTGTAGTTACCAGGATTTCAAAGGTCACATAAGTGAATTTCTAGTAGTTCCCTTTATCACCATACAAAATTCCAGGGTGATATCGGTAATAGTTTCGGAGATATTGAATGCGTGTGAAATATTTCGCACAGCCGCCATGTTGGATTGGTGAGACGTAACAAAATTTGAAGGGCACGGTCGGGGTCGCCCGGAATAGAGCTATGAACTTACCGAGTTTCATTGAAATCTCTCCAGCCGTTTAGATTTTATTAGGGGGAGACACACACACGAATCACACACACACATACGCACATACACACGGACAAAAGGTGATCTCATAAGCCTATTTTTTGAAAATTTAAAATAGGCTAAAAATATACATATAACTAGCAGAAGTACCCATTCTTCGAACGGTCTTCGGTATTAATAACCAGACGTAATCAATGAGCTACTGTTGCAATGGTTAGGGGCTTGGAACCTGTTTGTCGACAAAGATAAATGATTAGTTGAAATATGCTCTGAAACTAATTTACCTAACGTGTACTTCCTGACGTGAAAATAAAATTGAAAACCTCGTAGACGAAACGCAATATACGTCACATAAAAGCTGACCCTCACTCTTGTGTCAAGTCCGCATCCAGAGGAAGACCCCTTTAATAAATTATAAAGGCTTGTGGTGCATGAAAATTCAGGTTTTTTAGCCTCCAATGGCCCAAATTCCTAAAAGCAAAAAAAAAAAAAAAAAAACAATCCAGTTTTTTTTTAAAATAATGTCGCTGTTTGAAGATATAATAGACCTTCTGTACAACATAACGCACGTTTAAGTCTTTTGAAAAAATCTTGGGTACCCCTTGACCCCCTTAAGCGCATTGATGAATTTTACAGTTTTTGTTGGTTCCGTGATAACCTTATAGCCATTTGCAAACTTTCACAGAAATTTAATAAATGGAGTGGCATTACTTCTTGCAGAAATAGATGGAAAGTTGGATCTAACTTTTTGAGACACTGTTGAAATTAGTTTTCTGGGAATATCTCGGAAACTCTTGGTTTTAGAGCCTTAAAATGTAGTTTTCGGGGACCCTTTACGGCTGTTTATGGGCCCCGAGTTTTTTTTCTGACACCAAGGGGCTGAAAATAAGCTTTGTCTCGTCGTTGTAGGCCGTAGTATAATAATAATAATAATAAAATAATAGGGATATAATAGACCTTCCATACCACACCAGCACGTGTAAATCGCGTGAAAAAATTCTAGAGTACCCCTTGACCCTCTTAAGCGCATTGATGAATATTACAGCTTAATTTGGTTCCGTTATAACCTTATAGCCGTTTGCAAACTTTCTCAGTAATGTAATAAATGGAATTGTATTGCGTCTTACAGCAATAGATGGATCTGTGAGATTCTGTTGCCATGGTTACCGGCTTGCTTTCTTTCATTATTGTATTAATAAATTAAATGAAATTGATTTTCTGGGAATATCTCAAAAAATGTTGGCTTTAGGGCCTTAAAATGTGGTTTTCGGGATCCCTTTAGGGCCCCCGAGTTTCGCTTCTCACATTGAGGGGCTGAAAATGAGCTTTATCTCGCCCTTCTACGCCTATTTCAGCAAGTATTTTAAGAGGGTAGGCCCCCTTTTATGAGAGGTACAGAGAAGAGTTATTAGTGTCGTGCCTCTGAATGATATCTGTACCAAATTTTACGTTTATCCACCCAGCCGTTCTCGAGTTATAAGGGAACAACCACTTTGTCCACAGACAAACAGACAGACAGACATATATACAGACAGACAGACAGACAACAAATTTATTTTCGCGCGCATCCGTCATAAAACAGTCTGAAACGCGTAAATAACGCAAATTTCCGTAAAAATTCAGAAAAAAACAGACAAACTTTCGTTCTTATATATAGAGAGATAGAGATAGAGATATAATATTCAATTATTTGGGAGAATTCATTCAGGTTTCCTTTTTTCTAAATTTTAATTCTTGTATAATATATTAACAATTTTCTTTTGGAGGGCACGGAACCCCCCCATTGGTAGTTCGTAGACCTCGTCATACTGCACACTGTGGTAAGGGCAAAAGTACAACAAAGTTAACAAAACCACCAAAATTTGTTCTGGTTGAAAGAGGTACACATGCGGAAAACACAGTAAAGAACAGTCGTATGTTCCACGTGTGATAAAGATGGCGAAGAGTATGATCAGTGAATAATTTACTCTCTGAACTTATTAGCCTACTTTCGATTTTTGCAAAAAATGAAAGTAGACTTATGAGATCAACACAGGGCCAAAAATTGTGTGTCTGCCTGTGTGTGTGTGAGTGTGTGTACTCTGAATGTATCCCCCCCCCCCCCCTATCAATTCGAACACGGTGAAACCGAATTGAACGACATTTGGTAAAGAGGTAGCACTGGCAAAGGGCACCTCAGTGTCATGTTTTATATTGCCGCCATCTTTACCAAAACGTAATGGCGGCCACTCAAATGGTCAAAACTTAATAATGCATTACGACCAAACTAATCATCGGATCTTTACCAAATTTGGTACCAACATACCTTCATATGGGACGCATCTTGTGCCCAAACTGCAACGTCATCAAATGTACCATTTCAGGATGGCGGCCGTGTGATTTATGCAAGCTTTATAATCCATAACATGGGACCCACCAGTTCCGATTATCAAACCAAGAATCGTTTAATCTGTTCTATTCGACGTGGTTCGTTCGAAATTAAAAGTTTATATTGTAATATTATAGTCTAGAAGTGACTTCATAAATCTGAGTCGTCTCGGTTATTTGACAAGATGGCAGCTGATCTCTCGTTCTGACCTATATTTTACTAGTTTCAGTATGTTGCATGCAATATAATCTACCGATAAAAATTATATGAACTTAATATGAAATGAACACGGTTTGAAATATACTCCAGTGAAGAAATCATTCAGTCCAAGTGATTATTTGCTAATCCGATGTATGCATTAGATGGATAACGCTTAAATGTGAGTGTACGATTGGCTGAGTGGTTAGAGTTTTCGTCTCTCACCTGGCTGGCCGGGGTTCAAGTCCTATCAGAGTTGAATTTTTTTGCTTGAATATTTTTATATATATTGTTTTTTGAGTACCGAGACGTTATAAAATAAAGCGTTATATGGTTCTTTTTGCAATGGAAAATATATATTTAATTAAAACTACATTCTCCACCGGAGTGACATCTACCAGCCTTCAGTTGTACTATGCAGGAGCCTTGGAGCTAACCACAGCCCTCTAGATGCGAGGTGCGCTCTATACCGACCAGTTAGTGAACCCAGTCTTAACGACTGCTAGGAGTAATAATACAATGGCATTCGTTTATTCCTTGTGCACCGAGGCGTTGTTGATAACCTCAAAACTTGCAGTATGGATGATTTGGAGATGGATTATTTTGTTATACCGTGTATTTAAGGTTATAAATTTACGGATTGCGAAGTTACTTCACATAGGCCTATATCCTCTTTGTACACGACACAGAACAACAACATGACGTCAGTTTCTGATCTGCTCTGATTGGCTATTGCATTGCTGCAGTCGGCATTCGAGGATAACATTTTCGACTGCCGACTACCGTCTACCGACTGCCAGCTACCAGATACCAACTGCAACTGCATGTTGTGTATGGTGCCTATAGTATACACGGGGACGATCACAACTGCAGACTGAAAACTACCAACTACGGACTGCCGACTGCGCATTGTGGAAGTTTCAATTATTGTAAGTAGTCGGTGTTAATAAAATGAATACCTACGTTGTTTGGAGGGTTTGCTGATGAAATTGCAAAATGCTGGGGTAAACTATGGTTTGAACGCCACTGCTCAAATCCTGTGTGCCAATTTGCACTTCGAATAGGAAGAGATTAGGAGGTGATAAGGACAGAGTTATAACTATACCCAGTGGCGTAGCCAGGGGGGGGGGGGGGGGCAGAAGCCCCCCCCCCCAAAAAAAAACCAGAAACGGCTCGAAGAAATTTAGAACCTACAACGAAATGTTAAATACCGTACAGTAAATGCAATGACATTGTACCAACACTCTCAGCATGGCCAGACATCATTTTCCGTACCTGCACTGCTTGAAAGAGCTGAAATAACAGGGTAGCAATTAGGATTGTGACGTGAGGGGATTTTCCAAGTAGGCCTACAGTACGGGCCTCAGTACTGGGGATACAACCAGGTGATTGAGACAAAAGTCTGCCAAGAGATTATGATTGTCAATTAGCAAAAGACCTCTCTGCAGGGGGCCAGTTAGAGCTTGTCTACTTACACTCTCTTATCAGCTCTTAATTACCATTTCTTAGAAATATCAGTGTTCAATAATGCCTACAATATGGACGCTGCGTGATTGATTGTCGCCATTGTCGGAATTTACGGCGGTTTTGTGTCTCTGCGAGAGGCGATATAAAGTCTGTTAGTGGTAGTGTTGAGGAAGAGTCGCAAGTTCTTCGATACTTGCTCTTTTCTTTTGTCACATTAGCGAGTGTTTAAAAATGGACCGCTTTGTCATTAAGAAGCCAAAACTGGATAAATCTTTGGTAAGTTAATGCAAGTTTTTATTGTTATGTGTAGCAAATTGAGGCCCGCTTTTCATTATTAGGGCTCAGATTTTTAGGTGCTAAAAATCGGGAAAATATTTATTTTTTATGTATTAAAAATACCTGAAATATGTGACAAAAAAGTAAAATGATTTAATAATAATTAAGTTTATTGATGTGATTATAAACAATATGTAGTACTCGCGAATGCAATTTATGCTATGTCTCACTGACTGCTGAAGCATTACAATACACAACGAGATACATCTTCAGGTTTTCCATCACAAATGACCGACGATTATCGCGAAACACTTCTTCTGAAGGCGCGGAACTGCGGCATTATGTTCCTTGCCCTTAAGGTGTAGTGTAACTTGAGATCGCTGTTCAGATTTGATTGCTTTCCCACATGGTTGGCAGAACAGAACGCCCCCATCAGAAGTAAAACTGGCTTACACTCCACAGTGCCAGATATGAACTGCATGAACTGACACTGGTTCGAGGTAGCGTGGGAGGGGGGTGATGTCTAGCACGTGGTGCAATATGGCTATGGACAAGGAAATCCCCGGCTTCCACAGTGAGTGGCACGGGTGACAAGCTAATAAATAACACAGTTGCAAGCTGACATACGCTCCGCATGAAGATTAGATAGGTCACAGGTTCTTCCCCGTTTAAGTAACACAGAACAAAAATGCAATAAACCGAAAGATCTTTCATACTGATTTAAAAAATGTAAATATTATGTCTTTTATGTGCTAATACGAGAAAAGCAGGAATTTATATATTTATAGAAAAAATGCTTAAAATATGTATTTACATAAAAATATATTTATTTACCTAAAAATCCGAGCCCTGTTCATTATATAGGTACAGACAGCTTTTACAAATAATTTTCTCTGCATGAGAAAGACGCATTGCTCACTGATAGAATGTAAAGTTATTCGATTTGTTTTAAAAGGTTCGTATTAAATTATGATTATTATGTAAAGTGTATTAGAGCTTCCGTGGCTTAGGCGGAAGCATGCCGGCCTCTCACCACTGGGTCCGTGGTTCAAGTCCCGGTCACTCCATGTGAGATTTGTGCTGGACAAAGCGGAGGCAGACAGGTTTTTCTCCGGGTGCTCCGGTTTTCCCGGTCACAATTTCATTCCAGCAACACTCTCCACTATCATTTCATTTGTTATTCATTTAATCATTGCTCCAGGGGAGTGCGACAGGCTTCGGCAGCCGGCAGAGATCATATCCTCGCCGCTAGATGGGAGGCTTCATTCATCCATTCCCTGACCCGGTCGGTCGACTGCGGTTCGACTGGAAGCAGGGTTTGGAGTGTCTGTTGTCACATAATGCAGTTAAGAAAGATTTTGGTGACATTGGGAATGCGTTTGAATTTTACAAAAGTGATCTTCAAACCATAAACAAAGACATTCTGGAGGCAGGGTGGCGTTTGTGGAAGCTGAACTGCAGAACCTCAACAGAAAGTCAACCAAAGACTGTGATTGTAGTTCTCAAAAAAAAAAAATCGACAAGACCTCCTTTCCAAACATTGCTACACTCCTTACAATCCTGGCTGTTATTCCTGTAACTACAGCCTGTGTAGAGAGATGCTTCTCTACGCTGAAGAGGTTAATGACATACTTGAGAAGTAAAACTGCTGAGGAAAGGCTGACGGCTCTTGCACTCATGGCAGTTCATAGAGACATCATTGTGGATACTGGTGAGATTGTCAAACATTATGGACATAGTGCTCTTTCTTAAAGGTACAGTAAACTGCCCTTTCTGTAACCCTTTATAGAGCAAAACTATGTGTTATTTTTATGTGTTTTTACATTTTAATTTATTTTAATTATTATAATTATTAATAATGTTATTTTTTGTTTCTCTAATTTTCATGATTATACATTTATTTTTAATTTCCAATTTATGTTCTTATAGATTCAATATTGATATTTTTATTGAATTAACTAATTTCGAATTGATTTTTACTATAATTTTCATAATTATTTTATAGTTATGTTTATTATTTTAATTGTTTTATTCCTTTTATAATTGTAATTTTATTTTTATGATTTTCATTTCTATATTTATATTTTATTTTTGCACTTCAATTGTTTATGTTTTTAGTTGAAATATTTTTAAAATTTTATCCAGCACATTACGTCAAGTAGATACGTAACTTATATAATATTTGCTTTTTAGAAATACTAGCACTTCAACATGAAAATTCTCCGAAATTTGGATTAAAGATTCAACTATCAACATCTTTGAAAGCATAAACTGTCCTTATGAGAGGTGGCTAATATAGAGACCACTATCCCATAAAGAGGGGCAGATGACCACATAGTTCCGCCCCTTAAAACAACAATAACTATCTAACTATCCCATAATGGGTTAACAATTTACTTACTGGTACCTATATGTATATTTCCTCACTATATTATTAGTATAAGATGTCAACTTGCTCATAACTTGTCAATGTCACATAAGCTAAACATTATTAAAGTTAACAATATTATTAGACAAGAATATTAGACTACAATAGTTCCAAGATTACACTAACAGTTCACTCTTGCATTGATTTAACTTATAATCAGAAAAATATATGAACTTCTGTAGTAATAGATGAGGACCTAATGCCCCCCCCCCCCCATACTAAAATCCTGGCTACGCTACTGACTATACCCATATATTTAGGAGAAAGTAGGCTATATGTTATTTCCTGAACATCTTGTTTTTTCATGATTTTTGGATTTTGTTTAAAACTGTCGTTAATTAAGTTCTATTTTTTGCCATTTAAGGTTCATTTAAGGTTCAAAATACAAGATATGTTAATTAAAGGATAATGTAAATCACACAAAAGGAATTTATTATGGTGGTCACAAAATTGGTAGCCCATGGTTTGAAAAATAACAGGCTATTGCTAGGGCTAACTCAAGAAAATGAAAATCCACCGCCTGCTTCCAGTCGACCAACCGGGTCAGGGAATGGAATGAATGAAGCCCCCGTCTAGCGGCGAGGATATGAACTGTGTCGGCTGCCGAAGCCTATCGCACTCCCCTGGGGCAATGATTAATTGAATGTCAGATGAAATGATAGTGGAGAGTGTTGCTGGAATTAAATTGTGTCAGGGAAAACCGGAGTACCCGGTGAAAAACCTGTCTGCCTCCGCTTTGTCCAGCACAAATCTCACATGGAATGACCGGGATTTGAACCACGGACCCTGCGGTGAAAGGCCGGCGTGATGCCGCCTACGCCACGGAGGCTCGGTTAACTCAAGAAACTCAAGAATCAGAGCAAAATTAAATCAGAGAGACCGCTCTCTTCTTGCACCCCTTTACGTGATATGAATCACACTGTTCTCTACACTCATGGCTAGCCTGGTGAAAGGATTTTCTGGCTCAAATACGATCATCTAAACCATGCATCGCAAAGCGCGTCATCAGGTGTCTCATTTCGTACTCCGTTTTCATCCAATCTTTGTTGATCATTGCGTCTGTGTTGTAAAAGATTTCTTCCAGGGGCGTATATAGAGTTTTATTTCGGGGGGTGCCCAACTCGGGGATAGGGGCATGGTATAGGCACAAAGAATAGGGGGTCCGGGTTTCTCCCCGGGAAACTTTTGTATAATTTGAAGCAAAATGATGAGTTTTAAGGCTATCTGGCATCACTTTTTCAACCAGTTTGTTGTGATGTTTTATGTTTGGTTAATGTCAAACACAACTAAGACCCTTTTATGATACTTGTTATTAATACAATCATCTTGCTCACTTGATAGTGTTTACATGGAAAGAATTAATGATACGTTACTGTTTTGATTTACAACTCACACTATAATATGAAGTCAAGGTTTCTTGAAGCATTACCAAATCTGTTCATAACTTCATCCTCAGTGAGGTTGTCTCTGTGAATAGATAACAATACTAGCCCTGTTTTTCAGAAGTAGAATTTCTTAAGTATGTTTTCAACCAACTCAAACTCCATTCGGCAGTACCAGTAGCTACAGAGAGAGGCAAATTCGCCAAACAGTTTGATAAGTGTATGAAAGTTAGGGCAACAACTTTGGTCACACGCTTCAAGGGCACTTGTTGCTGTTCATGGTTCGTTCATAAGAGCGAAGGCACTGGAGAGTAATAACAGGTTATGTTGTTACATATAAGATCAGAGCAAACGGATTGTCGCACTGTTTACATCGCTCTACCTTCGCCTCGCTTTGCAACGTTGCCAGACGTCACTTAGTAACAATAGTACATGATTATATTGGTTTTTAATGTCTTAATTCATAAACAAATACTATGTGACAACAATTTCGGGAGGGGTCCGGGCCCCCCGAGCCCCCCTTTATATACGCCCCTGATTTATTCGATAGAGTCCCTTTTTCCTCATAGCTCTTGTGACATGTTGGAGTGTGCTGCAGATGCATTTGCAGTCTAAGGTCTTCTATCGAAAAGGTTACCCGGGCTAAGACATATAAGTTACGTACCGGGATCGAGCAAATTTCGATACCCCTAGAACCATTTTGAGGTATATCTGTTTCATACATTCCAGTTCCTTTAGCTGTCTACGTGACAGGGTAACATTATTATATAGTCCTTAACGCTGTGGAGACAATTGTAATGGTTCAATAAACAAACATGATCATAAGAATATATAAATACACTGTGGTGTGACCTTACCTGTGATAGTGTAATCTATATACATAAAAATCAATGTTACGTGATAGTTTGTGGGTATGTATGTCTCCTATGCGTTCATATACCATTCGTCCGATTGCGATGAAACTTGGGTGAGATGTTGAGTACACTCAAAGGAAGGTTTCTGACTTAGTAAATCCATTTTACAATAGGTAGCGCACGCGTAGATTCAACAAATGAGCTACGACGCGCGAAGCATTTCAACAAAGTCACGTTTGCGTTCATATACCATTCGTCCGACAGCGATGAAACTAGGCTGAGATTTTGTGTGCACTCCAGGGAAGGTTTCTAGCTTAATAAATCCCTTTAAAATTAGGTAGAGCACGAGTAGAATCAACAAATGAGCAACGGCGCGCGAAGCGTTTCAACAAAGTCCCATATAATTTCATATACCATTCATCCGATAGCAATGAAACTTGGGTGAGATGTTGTGTACACTCCAGGGAAGGTTTCTGGCTTAGTACATACATTTTACAATAGGTATTGCACCAGTAGATTCAACAAATGAGCGATGACACGCGAAGCGTTTCAACAAAGTCCCGTATAAAGTCATATACCAGTCGTCTGATAGTGATAAATGTTTGGTGAAATGTTGTGTACACTCCAGGAAAGGTTTCTGGCTAAGTAAATCCATTTTACAATACGAAGCGCACGTTTATATTCAACAAATGAGTGACTACGCGCGAAGCGTTTCGACAACGTCCCGTATACGTTCACATACCATTCATCCGATTGCGATGAAACTTGGGTGAGATGTTGTGTACACTCCAGGGAAGGTTTCTGGCTGAGTACATCCATACAATATGTAGCGCAAGAGTAGAATCAACAAATGAGCGCCGACACGCGAAGCGTTTCAACCAAGTCCCGTATGCATTCATGTACCATTCGTCCGTAGCTATGAAACTTGGGTGAGATGTTGTGTACACGTCATGGAAAATGTCTGGCTTAGTAAATCCACTATACAATATGCAGCGCACAAGTTGATTCAACAAATGAGGGACGACGCGCGAAGCGTTTCAACAAAGTCCCGTATAAGGTCATATACCATTCTGCCGTTAGCGGTGAAACTTGGGTGAAATATGGTGGACACTCCAAAGAAGGTTTCTGGTTTAGTAAATACATTTCACAGTAGGTAGCACACGAGTAGATTCGACAAATGAACGACGACATGCGGAGCGTTTCAATACAGTCCCCTATGTCTTCATATCCCATTAGTCCGATAGCGATGAAACTTGGGTGAGATGTTGTGGACACTTACGTGACGGTTTCTAACTTAGTAAATACATTTTACAGTAGGGGTAGCGCACGAGTAGATTCAACAAATGAGTGACGGAGCGCGAATCGTTTAAACAAAATCAGGTATGCGTTCATATACTATTCATCCGATTGCGATGAAACATTGATCAGTTATTGTGTACCCGCCAGGGAAGGGGACTTAGTAAATCCATTTCATAATAAGTAGCGCACGAGTAGATTCAACAAATGAGTGACAGCGCACGAATCGTTTAAACAAAACCCCGTATACGTGCATATACCATTCATCCGATTGCGATGAATCATTGATGAGTTATTGTGTACACGCCAGGGAAGGGTTTCGACTTAGTAAATCCATTTCACAACAGGTAGCGTACGAGTAGATTCAACAAATGAGTGACAGCGATGAAACTTTTGAAAGTTGTTGTGCACGCTTCCACGAATGGTTCTAAATTAGAAAATCCATTTTATGATAGCTTAGAGGCAGTTAACATGTTGTGTATCCAAAAGCACTTCAAGAAACAGAATTTCAACGCCAACACTTTCTTTGATTGGCATTGCAACGCATGCCGGGTACAGCTTGTAGAATATAATAAGTTGTTGAGCGCCAGATCCCTATTTAAGACAGTGAATCGAAATTTATGAATTAACCTCGGCTATCAGCAGTAGAGTGAGACCTAATTATCCCTGGTCGTAGAGCAACTTAGTTGACTAACCATTCAGTATTTATTTATAAGGAGTAGTTGAATTTGCCTATAGTATTTACTAACCACTATGAAAGAAATAGGCATTACGTTAAAGAAAATTAATTTATTAAATGCAAAAACAAAATATTAATAGTTACAGAAAAGAATTTAATTTACCAACTGCGGTTTAATTATTTAAAAGAAAATGAACATTTAAAATGAATTGAAAATTAATTGAAGTTAAATTATAATAGAGACGATAGTTTTATGTAATTGTTTGCTCACCCAGTCGAAGATTCGTCATATTTAAGTAATGACCGATGATTTCGATGTTACGTCGCATATGTTTAAACAAGATGTTCAGGAAAGAACATATAGCCTACTTTCTCCTAAATGCATGGGTATTGTTATAACTCTTTGTCCTTTTCAAGGAGTATGATTGAATGTTGGTTGTAGTAGCTTGTTGAAATACAACGTGCTATAGGGATATTAAACATTAATATGAGGTGCCCTTTGCTAGTGCTACCTCTGTACCAAATTCCGTTCAATTCGGTTTCACCGTGTTTGAATTGATAGGGGGAATCGATTTGCACACATACTTGGCCACCATCTGCAAACTATTGAGCTGATGTTCTTGCAGTTTGGTCAGAATATGTTTCCCACATAAAGATATGGTGTTGCAAAATTTGGTAGAGACTAGATTATTAGGTTGGTCGTAATTACATTTTAGCTTTTAACATTTGGGTGGCCGCGATTACGTTTCCGTCAAGATAGCGGTAATATAAAACATGACACTGAGGTGCCCTTTGCTAGTGCTACCTCTGTACCAAATTTCGTACCATTCGGTTTCACCGTGTTCGAATTGATAAGGGGAATCGATTTTCACACAAAGATGGCCGCCATCCGCAAAATATTAGGCTAATGGCCTATTAGTTTGGTAAAAGGATGCTCCCTCCATAAAGGTATGTTGTTGCTAAATTAGCTAGAGATCGGATGATTAGGCTAATCGACATGATTTATTTCGCCGCCATATTGACAGAAACGTAATGGCGGCCACACAAATGTTCAAAGCTTAAATCATATTACGATTAACCTAATCATCCGATCGTTACCAAATATTGCAACTACATACCTTTATGGAGGGAGCATCCTTTGACCAATCTAATAGGTCATTCGCCTAATAGTTTGCGGATGGCAGCCATCTTTGTGTCAAAATCGATTCCCCCTATTAATTCAAACACGGTGAAACCGAATGGAACGAAATTTGGTACAGAGATAGCACTAGCAAAGGGCATCTCAGTGTCATGTTTTATATCGCCGCCATATTGACAGAAACGTAAAGGCGGCCACACAAAAGTTTAAAGCTTAAATCAAATTACGACTCACATAACCATCCGATCTCTAGCAAACTTTGCAACAACATACCTTTATGGAGGGAGCATCCTTTGACCAATCTAATAGGTCATTAGCCTAATATTTTGCGGATGGCGGCCATCTTTATGTGAAAATCGATTCCCCTTATTAATTCGAACACGGTGGAACCGAATGAACGACATTTGGTACAGAGGTAGCACTAGCAAAGGGCACCTCAGTGTCATGTTTTATATTACCGCTATCTTGACGGAAACGTAATCGCGGCCACCCAAATGTTAAAAGCTAAAATGTAATTACGACCAACCTAATAATCTAGTCTCTACCAAATTTTGCAACACCATATATTTATGTGGGAAACATATTCTGACCAAACTGCAAGAACATCAGCCCAATAGTTTGCAGATGGTGGCCAAGTATGTGTGCAAATCGATTCCCCCTATCAATTCAAACACGGTGAAACCGAATTGAATGAAATTTGGTACAGAGGTAGCACTAGCAAAGGGCACCTCATATTCATTTTAATATCCCTATAGCACGTTGTATTTCAACAAGTTACTACAACCAATATTCAATCATACTCCTTGAAAAGGACAAAGAGTTATAACAATACCCATGCATTTAGGAGAAAGTAGGCTATATGTTCTTTCCTGCCATTACGTTTCAGTCAAGATGGCGGCGATATAAAACATGACACTGAGGTGCCCTTTGCTGGAGCTACCTCTGTACCTAATTTCGTTCCATTCGGTTCCACCGTGTTCGAATTAATAGGGGGAATCAATTTTTACATAAAGGTGGCCGCCATCCACAAGCTGTTAGGCTAATAACCTATTAGATTGGTCAAAGGATGCTCCCTCCATAAAGGTATGTTGTTGCAAAGTTTGGTAGAGATCGGATGGTTATGTTAGTCGTAATTTAACTTAAGCTTTGAACATTTGTGTGGCTGCCATTACGTTTCTGTCAATATGGCGGCGATATAAATCATGACACTAAGATGCCCTTTGCTAGTGCTATCTCTGTACCAAATTTCGTTCCATTCGGTTTCACCGTGTTTGAAATAATAGGGGGAATCGATTTTGACACAAAGATGGCCGCCATCCGCAAACTATTAGGCGAATGACGTATTAGATTGGTCAAAGGATGCTCCCTCCATAAAGGTATGTTGTTGCAAAGTTTGGTAGAGATCGGATGGTTATGTTAGTCGGAATTTAACTTAATCTTTGAACATTTGTTGTGCCGCAATTACGTTTCTGTCAATATGGCGGCGATATAAATCATGACACTGAGATGCTCTTTGCTAGTGCTATCTCTGTACCTAATTTCGTTCCATTCGGTTTCACCGTGTTTGAATTAATAGGGGGAATCGATTTTGACACAAAGATGGCCGCCATCCGCAAACTATTAGGCGAATGACGTATTAGATTGGTCAAAGGATGCTTCCTCCATAAAGGTATGAAGATGCAAAATTTGGTAGAGATCGGATGATTAGGTTAATCGTAATTTGATTTAAGCTTTGAACATTCGTGTGGCCGCCATTACGTTTCAGTCAAGATGGCGGCGATATAAAACATGACACTGAGGTGCCCTTTGCTAGTGCTACCTCTGTACCAAATTTCGTTCCATTCGGTTCCACCGTGTTCGAATTAATAGAGGGAATCAATTTTGACATAAAGATGGTCGCCATCCGCAAACTATTAGGCTTTTTTTTCGTGTGGCCTCCTGAGAGGCCGAGTGCAGGTCTTTCTAAGTGACGCCCGTGGGCGACCTGGGCGTCGGGATGAAAGATGGAATTGATGAAGGCGAATGAAACTGGGCAGGGATGTGGAAGGAAGCGGCAGTGGTCTGTCAGTAGGTACCGTCCCAGCATTTGCCTGGTGTTGAAAATGGGGAAACCACGGAAAACCATTTCAAGGGCGGCCGACGGTGGGGCTCGAACCCACGCGTCCAACGAGTCAGCAGAGAGCTTGGCCCCATGACCTAACGCTGCGCTTTAGCGCGCGTAGCCACTACTGTCGGTAACTATAAGGCTAATAACCTATTAGATTGGTCAAAGGATGCTCCCTCCATAAAGGTATGTTGTTGCAAAGTTCGGTATAGATCGGATGGTTATGTTAGTCGAAATTTAACTTAAGCTTTGAACATTTGTGTGGCCGCCATTACGTTTCTGTCAATATGGTGGCGATATAAAACAAGACACTGAGGTGCCCTTTGCTAGTGCTACCACTGTACCAAATTTCGTTCCATTCGGTTTCACCGTGTTTGAATTAATAGGTGGAATTGATTTTCACACAACGATGGCCGCCATCCGCAAACTATTTGGCTAATGACCTATTCATTTGGTCAAAGGATGCTTCCTCTATAAAGGTATGTTGTTGCAAAATTTGGTAGAGATCGGATGATTAGCTTAATCGTAATTTGATTTAAGCTTTGAACATTTGTGTGGCCGCCGTTACGTTTCCGTCAAGATGGCGGCGATATAAAACATGACACTGAGGTGCCCTTTGCTAGTGCTACCTCTGTACCAAATTTCGTTTCATTCGGTTGCACCGTGTTCGAATTAATAGGGGGAATCGATTTTCACACACAGATGGCCGCCATCCGCAAACTATTACGCTGATGACCTATTAGTTTGGTCAAAGGATGCTCCCCCCATAAAGGTATGTTGTTGCAAAATTTGGTAGAGATCGGATGATTAGGTTAGTCGTAATTTGATTTAAGCTTTGAACATTTGTGTGGCCGCCATTACTTTTCCGTCAAGATGGCGGCGATATAAAACATGACACTGAGGTGTCCTTTGCTAGTGCTACCTTTGTACCAAATTTCGTTCAATTCGCATTCACCGTGTTCGAATTGATAGGGGGGGACAGACATTCAGAGTACACACACTCACACACACACACACACACACACAGACTCACACACACACATACACACACACAGACAGACACACTTTTTTCGCCCTGTGTTGATCTCATAAGTCTACTTTCATTTTTTGCAAAAATCGAAAGTAGGCTAAAACAAGATGTTCAGTAAAGAACATATAGCCTACTTTCTCCTAAATGTATGAGTATAGTTATAACTCGTTGTTATTATCAAACAGTATAATAGAACTATTCTTTGTTGAAGACCTTAGAAACGATTTACCTCTACCAAACGCCACAACCTAGATAAAAACTGCTACCATCATTGAAGAAAGAAAGATAAGAAGTATATCAAGAATGTTATGGATCTGGAGACATAATCGACCGGACTGGCTGCGTGGCTCAGCGGTAACGTTCTCGCATGCTGGGCCCTAGGTTGCAGGTTCGTATCCTGGCGCAGTCAGCTGGCATTTGAGGGTGCACAAATGCGAGGGAGCCGTGTCAGTACATTTACTGGCACGTTAACGATCCCCTTCGGGCCAAAATTCCGGCACCCCGGTGTCTCTAAAAGCAGCAGTAGTTAAAAGTGACGTAAAACCAATAACATTATTATTATTATTATTATTATTTTTATTATTATTATTATTATTATTATTATTATTATTATTATTATTATTATTATTATTATTATTATTATTATTACATAATCGACCTGCCGTGGGCATAATCCAACTTTGAGTTGAGGCATGTCTTTACACGTCTGGTTGTGCATGGCTTTCACAACTCTAAATGAATTAACAAATCTTTCCATGACCCTACAGAGACGTGTGTATACAAACTATGTGGATATTTTCGATTGCTATTTGCCTGAAATAAAAGTAGTAATTAATAACCTGAACTAACACCAACGGCTTGAATTCAGTTACTATGTGAAATCGTTTTGTTCTTTACTTCAAATAACATTTTCAAGTAACGCAAAATAGGCTGTTACAAACCCTTTAAAATAAAAAGTAAAAATGTATCGTAGTATCATCTTGTCATTCTTCAAATTCGATGCGCATAGAATGCCAATGGTATAGTAATCAATGGAGCCCCACGTAGACTAGTCGTGACATCTAGTGGTGAAATATCGAACAATATATTCCTAACAGAGCGAGTGCATTCTAGCGGCCAGAAGAAGAAACTTTTCAATAAAATCTGGAAGTTAATAAGTAGGTCGACGTGCAGTTACCTTTTTGGCAGCTAGATGTCTCGAGTAAATCTGCTGGCGAATTATGTTTTAATTAAATATATATTTTACACCATAATATGCACAATATAACGCTTAATTTTAAAACATCTGAGTCATTACAAAACAATAACCATATAACATTTCAAGCAAAAATCCTAGCTCTTCCCGGGTTTTAACCATAGGCATTTGGGCGATAGGCTAACGCTCTACCACTGAGCTAATTGTGTCACAGATATCATTCTATATAAAATGACTTACATAGAACTTGTTAGCAAATAATGATTTATACTAAACGATTTCATCACTGGAGTATATTATTTATATATAAAGCATTTCATACAAAGTTTATTTATTTTGTATCAGTACGCTATAGGCCTATTGCATGCAATACTCAAATTAGTGAAATATAAGTCAGGCACAAGATATCCGCTGTCATCTTGTCTTATTACTGAATCGGCTCAGCTTTTTAAAATCATGCCTGCACTATAGTATTACAAAATAAACTTTTAATTTCGAACGTGCCTCTTCCTTTAGAACAGTTAAAACGATTCTCGGCTCGATAACCGGAACTGGTGGGTCCCATGATATAGATTATAAAGTTTGCATAATTCGCACGGCCGCCATCCTGAAATGGTATGGCGGACGACCATGTAGTTTGGTCATAAGGCGCATCCTGTACGAAGGTATGTTGTTACCAAATTTGGTAGAGATCGGATGATTTGGTTAGTCGTTATTTGATTTTACGTTTCGAACGTTTGAGTGGCCGCCATTCAGTTTTAGTAAAGATGGCGGCGATATAAAGCATGACACTGAGGTGTCCTTTGCTAGTGCTACCTTTGTACCAAATTTCGTTCAATTCGCATTCACCGTGTTCGAATTGATAGGGGAGGACAGACATTCAGAGTACACACACTCACACACACAGAGACACACACACACACAGACTCACACACACACATACACACACACACACAGACTCACATACACACACACAGACAGACACACTTTTTTCGCCCTGTGTTGATCTCATAAGTCTACTTTCATTTTTTGCAAAAATCGAAAGTAGGCTAAAAATGATGTGATATCTCAATTACTATGAAATATCCTCATTAAGTACGTTGCCATCTGTAGAAAGACTCTTGATCAGGGATATAACCCATTATGTACTAATATAGATATCGGCAGGACATCGTTCAGTGTCACTCTGTATGCTCAGTCCATTAGGACCCAGAAAGCAAGGTTACCACTTCCTTCTTTCATTGAGAGCTGTTGACAATGAGTGTCTTGTCGGGGGTGCTGATACTAATAACTTCCTTGTCACGTGAGTCGTAAACTTCCCTCTCCACTGGTAAGCTTCCCTTTCTTCAGTGTTCATTCTCTCACGAGGGCTAATTGCATCACAACTTGTAATATTTAGCAGCGTACCTACAGTTGAAATGGCGTGTTAGTTGCACCTTGCGTGAAATATAATGTTCCATTCCTTACAGAAGGAACTCGATGCTGCGCATCCCATGACAGTGACTCAGTTTGCCGTGGTGAAATAACTACTGCGTCATTCTGGGGTTTTTAAGATCCCGGGACAATGGCTACCTGCCGTTGTGTAATAACTACTACGTCGTTCTGTTTGTGACACATAGGGTTGGTCCGTATTGCCAATCTTGTTGCAATATATAATACTTCGTCTCTTTACAAGTAATTGTTAATAAAAATCTGTCTGACTATAATAATAAAAACCGCTTACAAATATCTGATATAAAAATCATCTCATGGATGTACTAATTAATAAGAATAATAAATATGATAATAAATGAATGAATAACCCTTTAAATCTAACAGGTATGGGATCGAATCGTTACAACAGGAATTGCCAAATTAATTCTAATGCGTATGTGAGTGTTGGTAGCTCTTTGATTTGGAAGAGTTCCATGGCTGTCTTCAGTGACATTCTTTGTAAGTGTCTGATGTCACTTATTAGCCTACTTCCATTTTTGCAAAAAATGAAAGTAGACTCATGAGATCTATAAAGGGCCAAAAATTGTGTGTCTGTCTGTGTGTGTGTACTCTGAATGTCTGTCCCCCCCCCCCCTTTCAATTCGAACACTGTGAAACCGAATTGAACAAGATTTGGTACACAGGTAGAACTAGCAAAGGGCACCCGTTTTATATCGCTGCCATTTTGACGGAAACGTAATGGCGGCCACCCTGTAACATTTTTAATAAAGTCCTTCATCGTGGTTGATGACTATTGTGGTTCAATAAAACAAACATGATATGAATAAATAATATACACTGTGGTGTGACCTTACCTGTGATAGTGTAATATAATAAGTTGTTGAGCGCCAGATTCCTATTTAAGATAGTGAATCGAAATTTATTGATTTAACCTCGGCTATCAGCAGTAGAGTCGAGAACCACTTACCCGGGCCGTAGTGAGACAAAGTCATCTAACCAATCCGTATTTAATCAAGGAGTATGATTGCCTTAAAGTACCAACTACAATGAAAGAAATAGGCATTACGTTAAAGGAAATGAATTTATTTACTCAAGAACAAAATACTAATAAAACAGAATAGTGATAGTCACACAATTGAATTTAAAATTACTCAATGCGGCAATTAATTATTTAAAAGAAAATGAATATTAAAATGAATTGAAAGTTAAATGAAGTTAAATTATAATAGAGACGATAGTTTTATTGAATTGTTGGCTCACCCAGTCGAAGATTCGTCATATTTAAGAAATGATCGATGATCTCGATGTTACGTCGCTTATGTTTAAAAAAATGATGTGATATCTCATTTACTATGAAATATCCTCATTAAGTACGTTGCCATCTGTAGAAAGACTCTTGATCAGGGATATAACCCATTATGTATTGATATAGATGTCGGCAAGACATCGTTCAGTGTCGACTCTCGGTGCTCAGTCCATTAGGACCCAGAAAGCAAGGTTACAACTTCCTTCCTTCATTAAGAGCTGTAGATCAATGCCATTCTTGTCCGATGTTGCAGGTACAAATACTAATGACTTCCTTGTCACGTGGTGTCACAGCTTCCCTCTCTATTAGCCTTCTCCATTCTTGACTCATAACTTGCAATATATATTGACGCGTATATACCGTAGAAAATGGCGTGTTGGTTACACCATAGTGGGTTTCTTAACATCTCAGGAAAATGACGCAGTTTGCCGTGGTGTAATTCTTACTACGTCGTTCAGTTTGTGACGCACAGGGTTAGTCCATATCGCCAGTCTTGTTGCAATATATAATACTTCGTCTCTTTACAAGTAATTGTTAATAAAAATCTAATTGAATATAATAATCAAAACCGCTTACAATTATCTGATATAAAAATCATCTCATTGATGTACTAATTAATAAGAATAATAAATATGATAATTATAAATGAATAACCCTATAAATATAACCGCTATGGGATCGAATCGTTACAATCGCCCCTGATATAAATAATTTAAAATAAAATGTAACATTATTTATATCACTACACATCCTACACAAATGAATACAAATTTAAATATTAATAACCCCATAACGACAACATACAAATAATACCCTTCAACAATACATAAAGATATACAAGAACATATTCTTTTCACTTTACATATTTGTACTATCATTTCTCATTCTTCCAAATGTTCATAATGTTCATTCTTCTTTATATATGTTGTAAAAAAAATATACATAAATGTATTCTTCACAAAAAAATCATATTTTAACTTTCATTCATCTCATTCTTCCAAATGTTCATAATGTTCATTTTTTTTATATGCTGTAAAAAAATACATATAAAATGCCCTTCACTTTTATTTTTGACAAATATGTCAACGCTGCACTCGTTTATATTTCGGTGATCGTATGCATGACATACAATTTTGGCTTCATCTCTTTTGAACGTAGTTTTTGTATATCAGTTTGGCGTAGAAGTACATTGTTGTAATACCAGCTGATTAACCCATAATAACTATTATAGCACACGATAATAGGATGCAAACAATACAATATTCCTTTCGTCTTTATAAAGGGATTACTCAAATGCAGTAAAATTTCAATAATTGAAGAAAAAAATAACTTAGCAAGACACCTAAGGCAATTCCTATTTCAGTGCATATGTCATACATGTAAATATTTCCCCAAATACATAATGACATCGAAATACCTCAAAGCAGTTATTAATCAGTTCATTTAAATATCCAAGTTACTACTCACCTGCCTTCGTGGCTTAATTCTTTCTTAGGCCACGGCCGCCTCCTTCCAAATTAATACTTCCTAAGTCTCCACGACTTCTTAACTTCTCATAAAACCATAATTCCTCTTTACTACTTCTCGAAAACAATAACTTGAATTTTCAAAATCACCAATAAACATAAAATCTGACTTCTTGTTCACTTTATAAAATTTAACTTAGCGTCAAGATATAACTTTACCGTAACGTCATTCCTTACTTACCATAACAAAATGATTAAGACTTGGACAAAATACTACTCAATACCTGAATTACGTATATCACTAAACTATTTCACAAAAACACATGACAAACTCCTCGGAATAAATATTTCGTTCCACAAAATATTAATGCTCTTATACTTTGAACTTAGTCTATTCATGATTTGACTTTTTGCTGAATGCCTAAAAACCCCCCTTAGTTTTCTCTCAAAACTCTTAATTAAGTACCGTGTCCTCCAAACACCACTTCCTACTTGTTCTGACCGCCTGGACTATAGCTCACTCTTGCTATACCAGAATCTCTCAAAACTCATCGTGACATCACACGTCACATACAAAAAACCTCCCCTATTCGTGGTATAATCCCACATCTTCTTACTGTTACAGGTCACCTCTTACTGACCAATAACACACTAAATTTCAGCTAAAAAAATCTTACATGCTTCGACTAATTCCTTGGAATAATAACATCACACTATGCTTTCCTAGCTATTGTCTTCCTAAAATAATGACAGTGTTCCAGTTGATAGTTAATAACACCGACACTCCTAATTCGCAAATATTCTCCCATAATCACTTCATAAAGCAAGTTCTGAGTTCTAACACAGTTCAGATACTTTCTTCTCTATCAAATTAAATGCGTAACTTACACCTGCCTTTAATTGAAACTTCATTATTACCCCTTAGGTATACACTTATCTTACGAACTTATTCTTGTCTTCAACATATTAAACTTTTCTTTACTAACTCCGTATGACATAAATAAAACTTTAATTTCCTGTCTACTAAAAAAAAAGATTTATCTTTAAAATCCTCAAAACGTCGAATTATAACAAATTCCTTTCAATATTAGTAAATATTATGTCAACCTTTTAATTATAATTATTATCTTTACTTTTACCTGTGTGTAGGACAACAATCTACCACATCATTAATTCGTTATTAATCATCAGTAACTTTTTACTACAAAGTGGTTTAGCTCGATAACAAGCCTTGTAATATCTTTAAAACGTGCGTAACTGTAACAAAAACTTGGACAATCTTACCTTTGTAATCTCTTATTACCTTGTGTGCATACATCCATATATACTTTAAAGAAAACTCCCTTATTAACTTCACGTAGTCCCGTAGATACCATAAAAAAAATAATTATTGCTCAACGGAATATACCTCGCTGACCTACTTCATCTTACCAAAAACTTCCTCCAACCTACTTCATTTGGCATCTTACCAAAAACTTCCTCAAAAAACAACTTCATTTGGCATCTTACCAAAACTTCCTCCTTAAAAAACTTCATTTGGCATCTTACCAAAACTTTAAAACCACATTGCTCAACGGCATTACCTTCGTTGGCCTACTACTTCAAACTCACGTCCATTTACGTGAAAATACACACATACACACACACATATCTGTCACCAAGTAAGTTACCAGATGTCCTAATTAGTTACTACTTCCTCATTTCAACCCGATGTTGGTTAATTCATACAACGCATTACCATTAACAATTCTAAACCACTTATAAATTTCTCAACATATATCCGCTGATAACCTCGCTGTCCTCAACTGAAACTTCTTTATTAAATCAATACTTAATTCTTCAACTCACTAGTTTTATTACCACTGTATCATCTTATCTTCACTCACTTTTGAATTAAATCTTTATTACCATTATATTCTTAATTATGGTTGCCATAATAATTATTACTTTCTTTCGATTACTTACCTATGTAATAACCTTCCTATTTTTAAAATTTAATTCTCACTTCATCCAACTTACCTGCAGTTTAAGGACCTACATTCAACTTACCTGCATTGCTCAATAGCACGACAACCTTTGTCTTCCAAATTAAATGATTTTAGTCAATCTAAATCAATAAGCGTAGGCACTACGCGCCCCTTACCATCCTAACTTCACGACTGAATTAAAATTACACACAGCAGGTTCCTTATCTACCTCTGTTAAATCCTATTAAACTTCATTACTTAATATTTAAGTCATACGGAACAGTAACTATCGGTAATATAAATTTACATAAATACGTTCACTGGCATTTCACCGTTCTTACCACATTCATCTTCAATTCTATCTTTAACTAGAATTCCACATAATTCCTTCCGTGTTCCATTAGTTTCTACTTCCTCTGTACTACATTCATCCATAGTAACACAGTACTTCGGCTTTCCCCCTCTCACATCCCCAAGTCTGGCTAATTCAGTACGCCACTGCACGTCATATGCTTTCTTTCTCTCTCTCATCCTGATTTCTTTCTCCTCTAGCAACTTAATTCTCTTTTCTTTCATTTTACTTCTAAAATATCTACCTTTAGGTTTCATTTTCATTTCTCCGTTACTATCACTTAATGCTCTCTTTAGCCGTGGACTACTGCTTCTGCTCTTATCTATCTCTCTCCTCCTCTTAACCTGTTTACTAATTATGTTCTTCTGACTATGACTTAACGCACGCTTCTCTGCCACTAATAATTTCATATTAACTTCCTCTATCACAGGACTAAATTCTTCCCTAGTTTGCCTATCTAATTTATCTATGATTGTCTGCATCTTAATCTCTTGGGTGCTTAGTACTTTCTTTATCTTACCTACTTCTATCCCTATCTTTTCTCTCATCTTCTTCACTTCTTTTTCGCTACATTCTATAGTCTCTTCTACAGCTATCCTGCGTTCATCTAAAATCTCCTTCAACTCTACTATGCTTTCTCCTACTATCTCCTCTGACGCTAATCTATTTTCACCTAAAATCTCGTCTGACTCTAATCTGATTTCACCTAAAATCTCCGCTATTTGCCGTTCCTCACCTAAGATCTCCTCCGATTCCAATCTGCTTTCACCTACAATCTCCAATGACTCTAATCTACTTTCAATTACAGTCTCCACTAATTCCAATTTGCTTTCACCTAAAATCTCGTCTGACTCTAATCTGATTTCACCTAAAATCTCCGCTAATTCCAATTTGCTTTCACCTAAAATCTCGTCTGACTCCATTCTACTTTCAATTATAGTCTCCTTACAGGCTGTCTTTACTGATTCTACTGCAGTTTCCCCTAAAGTCTCTACTACCTGCCTAGTTTCCACTTCTACCAATTTGCTAAAACTTTCACCTTGAGTTGCTATTTTCTCTTCAATCACAGTTACTATTCTTTCCTGAATCCTACTTTCTGCTGCTTCTAATTTCTTATCTACTGTCTTAATAATATCTTTAGCCTTCATCTCTACCTCCTCCTTAATTTCACCTCTGATTTCCTGTTTCACCCCCTGAATACTCTCCTGTAGCATATCATACTTCATACTTAATTCTTCATTGACTTTAACCACACTGTCTAGTTTTACATTATTCTCTTCCAGCTTCTGATTTATTTTACTCATATCTTGATTTAGCCTACCCATCTCTTCTCTCATCTCCTTACTATTTTTATTCATATCTTTATCTAATTTCTCAAATTTACCATTGAATTCCAAATAATTTCTTTTATTCTCTTCACTATTTTTATTCATATCTTTATCTAATTTCTCAAATTTACCATTGAATTCCAAATAATTTCTTTTATTCTCTTCACTATTTTTATTCATATCTTTATCTAATTTCTCAAATTTATCATTGAATTCCTTCCTACTTTCTAAATTATCTTTCTTATTCTCTTCCATATTTTGATTTAGCCTACCAATATCTTCTTTCATCTCCCTACTATTAATTCTCATCTCCCTCATAAACACAGTTAATGGATCTTCAGGAATCTCTATAGACTTTTCTTTCTCTAGACTACCACTAGTCTCAGGATGTACCTCTGTATTCGTCTCGAGATTTTCCTCTGAATTCGTGTCAGGGTTAACCTCAGGATTATTTTCAGGATTACTCTCAAGATTTACCTCCGACATCTTGGTATTATTCTCTACGCTCTCAACATCGCTACCGCTATCAACCTCCTTATAATTAACTTTCTTGACTGCATCCCTACTTCTCAACTGCCTCTGTTCCTCCTCCGACATCTCGAAGTACACCGTATAACAATTGCCCTTCCAAAATTTCACTTCACTTCACTGTCCCCCAAAAGCACTGACAATTTGCACTGAAATTATACACTCCTCTGACTAAATACCGAATGGTTTTCGTGCCCCACGTTGGGCGCCAAATGTAACATTTTTAATAAAGTCCTTCATCGTGGTTGATGACTATTGTGGTTCAATAAAACAAACATGATATGAATAAATAATATACACTGTGGTGTGACCTTACCTGTGATAGTGTAATATAATAAGTTGTTGAGCGCCAGATTCCTATTTAAGATAGTGAATCGAAATTTATTGATTTAACCTCGGCTATCAGCAGTAGAGTCGAGAACCACTTACCCGGGCCGTAGTGAGACAAAGTCATCTAACCAATCCGTATTTAATCAAGGAGTATGATTGCCTTAAAGTACCAACTACAATGAAAGAAATAGGCATTACGTTAAAGGAAATGAATTTATTTACTCAAGAACAAAATACTAATAAAACAGAATAGTGATAGTCACACAATTGAATTTAAAATTACTCAATGCGGCAATTAATTATTTAAAAGAAAATGAATATTAAAATGAATTGAAAGTTAAATGAAGTTAAATTATAATAGAGACGATAGTTTTATTGAATTGTTGGCTCACCCAGTCGAAGATTCGTCATATTTAAGAAATGATCGATGATCTCGATGTTACGTCGCTTATGTTTAAAAAAATGATGTGATATCTCATTTACTATGAAATATCCTCATTAAGTACGTTGCCATCTGTAGAAAGACTCTTGATCAGGGATATAACCCATTATGTATTGATATAGATGTCGGCAAGACATCGTTCAGTGTCGACTCTCGGTGCTCAGTCCATTAGGACCCAGAAAGCAAGGTTACAACTTCCTTCCTTCATTAAGAGCTGTAGATCAATGCCATTCTTGTCCGATGTTGCAGGTACAAATACTAATGACTTCCTTGTCACGTGGTGTCACAGCTTCCCTCTCTATTAGCCTTCTCCATTCTTGACTCATAACTTGCAATATATATTGACGCGTATATACCGTAGAAAATGGCGTGTTGGTTACACCATAGTGGGTTTCTTAACATCTCAGGAAAATGACGCAGTTTGCCGTGGTGTAATTCTTACTACGTCGTTCAGTTTGTGACGCACAGGGTTAGTCCATATCGCCAGTCTTGTTGCAATATATAATACTTCGTCTCTTTACAAGTAATTGTTAATAAAAATCTAATTGAATATAATAATCAAAACCGCTTACAATTATCTGATATAAAAATCATCTCATTGATGTACTAATTAATAAGAATAATAAATATGATAATTATAAATGAATAACCCTATAAATATAACCGCTATGGGATCGAATCGTTACAACCCAAATGTTAAAAGCTTAAATCAAATTACGACTAACCTAATCATCCGATCTCTACCAAATTTTGCAACATTACTATAGCTTTATGTATGAAGAATCCTTTGACCAAATTACAAGGTCATCAGCCCAATACTTTGCGAATGGCGGTCATGTATGTGTGCAAATCGATTCCCCCTATCCTTTCAAACACGTTGAAACCTAATTGAACGAAATTTGGTACTGTACAGAGGTAGCACTAGCAAAGAGCACCTCATTGTCATGTTTTATATCACTGCCATCTTGACGGAAACGGAATGGCGGCCACCCAAACGTTAAAAGCTTAAATCAAATTACGACCAACCCAATCATGTGATCTCTACCAAATTTTGCAACAACACATCTTTGTGTGGGAAGCATCTTTTGACTGAACTACAAGGTCATCAGCCCAATAGTTTACAGATAGCGGCCATGTATGTGTGCAAATCGATTCCCCATATCAATTCAAACACGGTGAAACCGAATTGAATGAATCTTTTACAGAGGTAGCACTAGCAAACGGCACCTAATATTCAAGTTTAATATCCTTATAGCACATTGTATTTCAACAAGCTACTATAACCAACATTCAATTATACTCCTTGAAAAGGACAAAGAGTTATAACAATACCCATGTATTTAAGAGAAAGTGACTATATGTTCTTTACTGAACATCTTGTACTTCTAATTCAAATTTATCAACTCGCATTCATTGGAATATTGAACTATTGACACACTGCTGTATACCCTTTTATTTTTCGTAGGTACAAATAATGATCTACATGATTAGCAAACAAATATGTACATAATAATCAGAAATGAACATCAAGGCTCTTCAACCAGGAAAACGCTGGAGCTGATGCTTTCATGAGTTCTTCCCATTCGCCTGTAAAGTTACACTGTGGGTACTCCCGAATGATGTGGTTCATCATCTGATCTTGACCTCCGCAGTAAAAAGCTGGTGATTCTAGCCATCCCCATTTATTGAAGTCATAGTCAACACCCTTTACATCACAAAACTGCAGGGAAGTCTGCAGGCATTTAATTACTGTTCTGTTGGCCACCTGGTCTATTAACTAATATTATTGCAATTCGAGGATGCTAAACTCCAATACACGTTCAGCATGCAATTCAATTACAAACTGATAACGGACCTCGTCCAAAAAAAACAACTAATATTGGAAAACAATTTAATGTGATATTATTAGCACAGATAGCTTCACTGAACTCGCAGCTCGAAGCCATGCAGCCAAACTATCTCTGGATATGGGAGACCAGCGTGTTCGAACCTCACCTGCAGCCATTATTGAAATGGGTTTCAGTAGTTTCCAATTTTAAAACTACAGGCAACTGCTGTGTTCGTACCGTATCGCCACAAGTGTTACAGGTTTACTATCATTATTGCAGTTTTGTGATCAGGAGTGAGTTGTCTCAGCATTTATCTTGCCAACGCTTTCCAATAGCCTGGCAATTGCTTTAATCACATGGTGGGCTTGAGCATTTCCAGCACCCAATATTATATATATTAAACCAGGGACGTATATACTATTTTTTCGGGGGGAAGGGGGGGGGGGCTGACTATCCTGGAAAATTGTGAGTTTTCTCAGAGAATTGTCACCGCAAAATACCTAGAAATATCGACCAATATCTTAGAGCATATAATTTTGTGTAATTATTTTAGATAAGATTCAAAGTTTATATAGCCTATTGTAAAATACAACACAACACACAAATAAAACTCTATATTTAGTGAATTTTATATTATGATCTATGGAGTATGAATGGCAAATATCCAATATTTGTCAATTTACTAAGCAGAAAGGTAAATAGTTTTTTTTTTTTTTTTTTTTTTTTTTACAAGTTGATAATTTATTTCTCAAAATTACCGTACTGTGCAATTCACAGCTTTGACTCACAAGGCAGAGTGTACCCCGTCTCAGCCCTCAGACTAGAATTAAAATTTCTTGGCAGAGCCGGGAATCGAATTTGGACCTCCTGGGCGGCAGCCAAGAATGCTAGCCACTACACCACGAGTTAGTATAATTTCATTCTTAATATTGTTTATAACTTAGCCAATAAGTTAAGGTTAGGGTACAACCAAATTTAAAATTATTTCATGCTCTTACCAAAGCAACACTTTCTTAATTTTTATTGGCTTTTTTGGGGTGGGGCGCCCCCTCAGCACCCCCTTATATACGCCCCTGTATTAAACCCGAATTGATTATCCGACCTGCATTTAGATTGAGACCATCTTCGTTTAATAAAACTGTCGTTCTCCTTTTAGGATGGTATGTGCACAGTGCGTTCGAAGCCAAAGGACATTTTACTACACAAGAAATAATCTCAGATATCAGAAGGAAGTTTGTAGTTTTACGTGACCGTTAAACTCGTGATCATGAGCCACCGGACCTCCTTTCTACGTGGAATCCGAACCACAGGACATGGTATTTCACTTTGAAAATCTCCATGCATTCTCAGATATCAGTATCAGTGTATGGAAAGTCCTTACTTCTACCAAGAATAAGAAATATATTGGAAAGTATATTCATCAAAATGAAAATCTATTTTAAACAGCTATTACGAAATTCCCGCCAACACAGAGTACGATCGTCAATAGCCACATCCCCGAGGAAATTGAAATGGGAAGTTTATGAGGAGGTGAACTGCATGACGGAAAATGGCAGTCACCATAAGGCAGGTATCATTGCCATTGACAGGAAGAACGAAAGAGGTTTGATCCTGGACCCCAATAGAAGTGGACATTAATCAAGCAATAAGAGTCAACGAGGAGAAAAAGGCTATTTACCGACCCTGTATACCTCACCTGAGTGAGAGGTATACAGAAACCTACCTAAATATGCATGGAAAGTGGATGGCCTTCTTTTCGGAGCTCGGGAAACATATTTTAAGTTCGTCGTGAACATCCTAAAAGATGATGATGATGATGATTGCTGTTTTAAGGGGCCTAACATCTAGGTTATCGGCCCCTAATGGTTTGGGTGACAGTGAAACATGAGAATGTAATGACATCTATAACTAAAACTAACTACACACTTACATATTAGAAAAAGAAGAAATGGAAAACAAAAGGAGAATAAGGCAAATAAAGAACAGGAGGAAAACAAGTAGTTCCGTGAAGAACTATACAGCCTATTTTCATATATCCTACTCATGTTAATTGCCTCTATCAATATACAAAATTTCAGTTTGATTGCTGTAATAGATTCGTAGATATTGAGAACCGACTAAATATTTCGGATGGTCACCATGTTGGATTTTATATATGCAGGTCCTAGAGTTATGTACTGTTACATGAAGATTATTGTGTACGTGTAGCATTCAAACTTCAATCGCATGATTAGGACACAAGAAGTAAAAACGAGATTTTAAAATTTCGCACAGCTGCCATCTTGTGGTTATGGAAACAATTGAAATAAATTGGATGCCAGTGGATTAACATTCGTATAAGGATTTACTGTACCAAGTTTCACTGCACTCGGATGGTTAAATTGCGAGAAACGTCCATGTGAATATTTATACTTCTCGTCGCCGCCATGTTGGATTTGTGATCACCAGGTTATTTAAAGTCCTAGATAGGTGAACTTAAGTTCATAGCCCCTATGAACAAAAAAAATTCAATTTGATTGCTATAATAAATTCGTAGATATTCAGAGCCATGTTCGATTGTTAAATGTATAGGACATAGAGTCATGTACCATTAAAGGAAAATTATTACGTAGGTTCATTATTCAAAATTGCACTTCGATCGCATGGTTACGACACAAGAAATAAAAACTTAATTTTAAAATTCGCACAGCCGCCAACTTGAGGTTATGTAAACAATTGAACTAAATTAGATACCATTTCCTGTACCAGATTTCATTGCGTTTGGAACATTAAAACGCGAGAAAGCTCTATTTAAAATTTTCAAATTCGCTTGGCCGCCATGTTCGTTTTGTAGTTAACCGGTTTTTGAAAGTCTTACAGATAAACTTCCAGTAGTGCACTTTATCTCCGTACAAAATGTCATGGTGATACCGCTAATAGTTTCAGAGATATAGAATGCCGGTGAAATATTTCGCACATCCGCCATGATGTGGTTATGTAAACAATTGAACGAAGTTAGATGTCGGTGCATTACAATGTGTATAAACATATACTGTATCAAGTTTTATTGCGTTTGGTTGGTTAAATCGCGAGAAAAGTTTATTTAAAAGTCGCAAATTGGCGTGGCCGCCATGTTGGTTTTGTAGTTACCTGGTTTTCAAAAGTCACATAAGTGAACTTCTAGTAGTTCCCTTTATCACCGCAAAATATTCCAGGGTGATATCGGTAATAGTTTCGGATATATTGACTGCTGGTGAAATATTTCGCACAGCCGCGATGTTGGATTGGTGAGAAGTAACAAAATTTGAAGGGCACGGTCGGGGTCGTCTGGAATTTTGCTATGAACTTACAGAGTTTCATTGAAATCGCTCCAGCCGTTTAGAATTTATTAGGGACACACACACACACCCCTCACACACACACACACACACACACGCACGCGCGCGCGCGCACGCGCACACACACACACACACGGACAAAAGGTGATCTCATAGACTAAGCCTATTTTTTCGAAATTGAAAATAGGCTAATAAATGCCCTCAACCATCGAATAATGAGGATTGAGGGACTTCGAAGAAAGGAGAGACATGAAAGGCAGATAGGACAGGGAAAGAAGAGAAAATGGAAAAAGGGGGAAAACGGACCCAGCTCACGAATCCCTCTGGGTCACCACCTCCCGAACTCACCAGCCGTGAATCCTTGAAGGTGTAGCACTATCCAGGCTGCACCACAAGTGGTGGGGCTATAAACACCCATATCTCCAGCAGAAGGCAGGAGATATGACGAGAACAGAAGAGGTCTGACCCCTCGAAGAATGCGGGATCAGAAAAGATGAGACAAGGGTCTATTAAGGCAGGAAAGTGAAAGACTCCCTAGGCCTCGGATACCCTAATACCGTCAGGGTCGGAAAAGAACAAGAGTTGACCAAGTGATGTTGATAGAAAAGATGCCAGAAAGGAGCCTGGCGCAAGTAAGTAGAAGGAATGCCGAACTCAGCTGGGGTCCCGTGGTCGCCAACCCACGTCCCACTAGTCGTGAGACCCTGGGGGACATCCTGAAAGAGCTTGGTATAATCGAGGATGATCTTGAGAAGATCTGTTTTGGCATATTGAGATCTTCAATCCACATACATGTTTCATAACCACGGCTCGGATTTTTAGGTGCGAAAAATAGGGAAAATATTTATTTTTTATTGATTAAAAATACCTGAAATATGTGACAAAAAAGGAAAAATATTTAATTATAATTTAGTTTATTAATGTGAGTATAAACAATATGCAGTCCTCACGAATGCAATTTATGCTATGCCTTATTGACTGCTGAGGAATTACAATACACAACGAGATACATCTTCAGGTTGTCCATCACAAATGACCAACGATTATCGCAAAACACTTCTTCTGAAGACGCGAAACTGCGGCAATATGTTTCTTGACCTCGAGGTGTGATGTAACTAGAGATCACTTTTCAGTCTCGAATGCTTTGCCACATGGTTGGCAGAACAGAACGCTCCCATCAGAAGTAAAATTATCTTTAAATTCTCTAACATACTGCAGCAGACGATAACTTGTAGTTGCTTTTACTTTATGCATCTTAGAACTGCCTTTCAGTTCACAGTGCCAGAAATGAACTGTATGTGAGTGACACTGGTTCCAGGTAGCTGGGGGAGGGGAGATCTAGCACGTAGTGCAACATGGCTATGGACAAGGAAATCCCCGGCTTCTACAGTGAACCGTTTTTATCAGGTTCATTATTTTTTGTCATATTATTAATATTATTATTATTATTATTATTATTATTATTATTATTATTATTATTATTATTATCATCATAATTTCTTTCATGTCGCATTATTGTGACATACGTTTCTCTGTCTCACCTACTGCGTTCAAACTTTGTAATTCTGCGTAAATGTTTCACCAGATGGTGAAACTTTTCACCCCTACTGACACAGTTTTACCATTGGTTGAAGCATAACTTGTTGCTAAGCTTTGCTTCTCCCATTGGCCCCCTTTATGTTCTGGAGAGGGGGTGTTTCTACGACTTATTTTTCTCGAGCGCGTTACTGCGTTCCTTTAGAGAAGGTGGTTTCCTTCCATTTTCTGACCGTCATGTGAAACGGTCACAGCCGTGTGTTTCGGGCTTTCGCCCGTGCCCAACGCAACTAAGCGTAAGTACGATTCGATCACTTGATTTATCTGGCATGCTATCATTTTTGAATTTCAGTTTATCCATTTTTTTATTCTATTTTTATGTCTCCTTTGATTCACTTACAATTTCCCTTTCTTATGATGATGTGAATTCGATCCATGAACCCAAGTCCCTTCGCCTTTGTTTACGTTAGTTTAGCGAAGCCTCTGTGTTTATTTGTCATCCCTACCTTTCATGTAATCGGTTTTATTTTTACTCAAATCTCTCAGGTCTGAAATATATGCTATTTTTTCTGCGAGGCTTTCTAGCGCTCTGTATTACGTCACAAATGGATGTGCACTCTTTCGAGGCATCTTTCATTTGATTGTCGTATCAGAGTTTGTTTTTTTTGGGTCAAGGTATCATTGGAGTAACGGAGCCACGTCTCATTTCGCCTCCAAGTTGATCCTTCCCTCTGTTTTAGGAAAAGTGTGTGAGCGATGGTCTTTGTGTTAGTCACCGTCCATTTGCCATACCTTAATTCCTTTGTTTCTTCGTATGTCGTTATATTTAGACATTACTACCTCTATGTAAGCCTATATTTTCCTACAAAGCATATTTCTTAGCTGATTGATTTTTCCTTTCATTTCCTGTCCCGGTAATGTCAATTAATTTAATGTAATGCTCATTTCCTTTATTTTTATGTGTTAATTTTGTGTTGCTTCCTCTGGCTTCGTTATATTACGTAACTCCGTGTCATCCCCCACCCCCGTTTCCTACATACGCACTCCTCCAATCCCCACCACTTTCACCCCCTACCCCATGATTTCATTTGCACCGCCTTGTGCTTTTACGTTAAACAAAATATCAGAGGCATGAGGAATACAGTGGAAGCGAAAACAACAACTTAAACAGGATCGCTAAGGAGCGGGGAAAGGATGTCTCTTTCGATGCGTGCTGGGCCCAAGATTCCGGATCGAAAGAAAGATACTTTCTAAAAAAGGAAACGAATGAATTGTTTAAAACAAATCAAAAGCGGAATTAAATGTATCTAATTGATCGAAGAACCCAGAAGCGTGTAGGTCGTGACTGCGTTACAGTACGAAGCCAAGACCGACGAAATCGAACGAGAGATGAGGGAACTTAAAATTACAAATGAAAGAGGACGAAACCAAAGTGAACTACTTACTAATGTATTTAAAGCAAACTAAAACAGGTGCGCATAAGAGTAAGGATTAATCTAAACACAAAATGAAAGGTAAACTTGAAGAGGTATTAAAATCACTTAATAACAAACAAAATAAAATTAAAATTAAAGATGGTACCTAAGAAAGGGGTACACAAAAACAATATCAAGAGAAAAGTGTATAAATGAACTTAAGCACTAACAAAGATGAAACAAGATTAATTAAAATGTACTTACAATCAATGTGCAACTAAACCGTAAGCGCGACTCGATAACCAAAATTTAAAATACAAAAAAAAAAAAAAAAAAAAAAGATAGAGAGTATGGACAAGTCGAATAAGAGAACACCTCTACTTACGAGGATGACCTGGACTAGAATCCCCGCGCCAAAAACAGAACTAAGACGCTCATGATGTTGTGAAATCATGGAGTAGGGGGTGAAAGTGGTGGGGATTGGAGGAGTGCGTATGTAGGAAACGGGGTGGGGGATGACACGGAGTTGCGTAATATAACGAAGCCAGAGGAAGCAACACAAAATTAACACATAAAATAAAGGAAATGAGCATTACATTAAATTAATTGACATTACCGGGACAGGAAATGAAAGGAAAAATCAATCAGCTAAGAAATATGCTTTGTAGGAAAATATAGGCTTACATAGAGGTAGTAATGTCTAAATATAACGACATACGAAGAAACAAAGGAATTAAGGTATGGCAAATGGACGGCGACTAACACAAAGACCATCGCTCACACACTTTTCCTAAAACAGAGGGAAGGATCAACTTGGAGGCGAAATGAGACATGGCTCCGTTACTCCAAAGATACCTTGACCCAAAAAAACAAACTCTGATACGACAATCAAATGAAAGATGCCTCGAAAGAGTGCACATCAATTTGTGACGTAATACAGAGCGCTAGAAAGCCTCGCAGAAAAAATAGCATATATTTCAGACCTGAGAGATTTGAGTAAAAATAAAACCGATTACATGAAAGGTAGGGATGAAAAATAAACACAGAGGCTTCGCTAAACTAACGTAAACAAAGACGAAGGGACTTGTGTTCATGGATCGAATTCACATCATCATAAGAAAGGGAAATTGTAAGTGAATCAAAGGAGACATAAAAATAGAATAAAAAAATGGATAAACTGAAATTCAAAAATGATAGCATGCCAGATAAATCAAGTGATCGAATCGTACTTACGCTTAGTTGCGTTGGGCACGGGCGAAAGCCCGAAACACACGGCTGTGACCGTTTCACATGACGGTCAGAAAATGGAAGGAAACCACCTTCTCTAAAGGAACGCAGTAACGCGCTCGAGAAAAATAAGTCGTAGAAACACCCCCTCTCCAGAACATAAAGGGGGCCAATGGGAGAAGCAAAGCTTAGCAACAAGTTATGCTTCAACCAATGGTAAAACTGTGTCAGTAGGGGTGAAAAGTTTCACCATCTGGTGAAACATTTACGCAGAATTACAAAGTTTGAACGCAGTAGGTGAGACAGAGAAACGTATGTCACAATAATGCGACATGAAAGAAATTATGATGATAATAATAATAATAATAATAATAATAATAATAATAATAATAATAATAATAATAATATGACAAAAAATAATGAACCTGATAAAAACGGTTCAACAGTGAGTAGGACGGGGCGTCAAGGACACAGCTGCAAGCTGACATACGCTCTGCATGAAGATTAGATAGCTCACAGTTTATTTCCCGTTGAAGTAACACAGAACAAAAATGCAATAAAGTGAAAGATCTAGCATACTGATTTTAAAAAATGTAAATATTAAGTCTTTTTATGTGCTAATAAACGAAAAGCAGGAATTTACGTAATTATAGAAAATATGTTTAAAATATGTATTTACATTAAAAAATATATATTTACCTAAAATCCGAGCCCTATTCATAACCATTTATATGGTGTATCGTAAATGTAGGACTATATTGTATGTAGCCTACTGTAGAGCAGAAATGTACCTTATTATTCTGGATCGTTATAGTCTCCCGGAATGCCGGGCGGATGTCCTTGTGGAAATATATACAGGGTGATCTTTTTCCACCGTGTACAAACTCAAGGGATTGATCGCGGAGAGGATACGGAACAAAAATGGTCTAATGAACTTATGTCCGGAAATGCATGGTGTCTATGCTAGGGACCAGTCTTCCTTCCACTTTGTCTAGCAGGCCGGAACTATCGGCGTTTCTTCCGGGTGACTCTGCCTCCCCAGCTGGAAGACGTACCATTCGCAGGGTTATGTCGCTGCTACATGATGGTGCTCCAGTCCACTTCTTCGCCGTTAACGTCCGGACGTATCTCAATCGTGTCTTCCCTGTTCAATGGATCGGACGAGGAGGTCCAGTTGCATGACCTGCTCGTTCACCAGATCTCAACCCGTGCGATTTCTGGTTATTGGGCCATCTCAAAAGTATCGTGTATGCAGAGCCCATTCAAGATGTGGAGACACTGGAGCACCTTAATCATGCTGCTTTTGACACTGTTCGGATGCAGCCCGGCCGATGTGAACATGTGAGACAGGACATGCTACGGCACGTACACGCATGCATGGAGACACATGCAAACCATTTTCAACACATAGGCCTAGGCCTACTGTAACTATGGCTGCATGGTACAGCGCGTATTAGAGCGCCGTCTCTGTAACAAAGGATGATCTAATAATGGCCCCTAACCAACAAACCATGCTTTTCCGGACATACGTTCATTAGACATTTTCTATTCCATATCCTCTCCTCGATCAATCCCTAGAGTGTGTACACGGTGGAAAAAATCACCCAGTATACTCAGAGGCTTGAGCTCACTTATAAACCGTTCTCGCTTGCTGAGCCCAAGGTTGCAGGTTCGAAACCTGGCGCAGTCAGCTGGCATTTAAGGGTGCGCAAATGCGAGGGAGCCGTGTCAGTAGATTTACTGGCACGTTAAAGATCCCCTTCGGGGCAAAATTCCGGCACCCCGGCGTCTCTAAAAGCCAGTGTAGTTAAAAGGGACGTAAAACCAATAACATTATTATTATTATTATTATTATTATTCACTTATAGGCCTAAACAAAACTAGCAGAGGTACCCATTCTTCGAACGGTCTTCGGTATTAATAGCCAGACGTAATCAAATGAGCTACCGTTGCAATGGTTAGGGGCTAGGAACCCGTTTGTCGACAAAGAAAAATGATTAGTTAAAATTTGCTCTGAAACTAAATGTATCCATCGTGTACTTCCTGACGTGAAAATAAAATTGAAAACCTCGTGGACGAAACGCAATATACGTCACATGAAAACTGACCCTCACTGTTGTGTCAAGTCCCCATCCAGAGGAAGACCCCTTTAATAAATTATAAAGGCTTGTGGTGCATGAAAATTCAGGTTTGTTAGCCTCCAATGGCCCAAATTCCTAAAAGCAAGAAAAAAAATATATTTCAATTCAGGAATTTTTGAAAATGATATTCCTGTTTGGTGATATAATAGACCTTATGTACGACATATCGCAGTTTTAAGTCGTGTGAAAAAAATCTGTGGTAACCCCTGACCCCCTTAAGCGCATTGATGAATTTTACAGTTTTAGTTGGTTCCGTGATAACCTTATTGCCGTTTGCAAACTATCTCAGTAATGTAATAAATGGAATTTTATTGCGTCTTTCAGCAATAGTTGGACCTGTGACGTTCTGTTGTCATGGTTACCGACTTGCATTCTTTCATTATTGTATTAAATGAAATTAGTTTTCTGGGAATATCTGAAAAACTGTTGGTTTTAGGGCCTAAAAAGGTGGTTTTCGGGAGCCCTAGGGCCCCCGCGTTTCGTTTCTCACATTGAGGGGTTGAAAATGAGCTTTGTCTCGCCCTTCTGCGCCCATTTCAGCAAGTGTTTTAAGGGGATAGGCCCCCTTTCATGAGAGGTACAGAGAAGAGTTACAATCAATGATTAGTGTCGTGACTCTGAAGAATATCTGTACCAAATTTTACTTTGATCCACCCAGCCGTTCTCGAGTTATAAGGGAACAAAGTTGTCCACAGACAAACAGACAGACAGACAGACAGACAGACAGACAAACATTTTATTTTCGCGCGCATCCGTCGTAAAAGTCTGAAACGCGTAAATAACGCAAATTTCCGTAGAAATTCAGAAAAAAAGACAAATTTTCATTTTTATATATATACTGTAGAGATAGAGATATTCGCTACTGTACAGATCTGTTCAAATTATTAGACTCAAGCACTTGCTTCATCCAGCAGAGCATTAACAACTGCAACTTTACGTGAAGAAATCCTTTCCCCATTATCCAAACACAATCCGAATTTTACTGTGCAGGGCGCTAAATGATGGAAGGAATCAACGATTTAATTATCTCTTCTTCGTATAAAACGAAGTCCCCGATTCTTGGATGTCACGGGTAATCTCGAGGACCACTGCATGCATTTTGATGCGCTATTCACCATTCTGTAAAGGATATCTCGAGGAAGGTTTCTGTAGAAAATTATTTATTTATGATCAAAGGAAGCCAAGCAGTAACGATTTCAGTGAAAACGTCGAAAATATAACCTGGCGTCCGTGCGCTTTTTAAGCTTACACTGGCCAAACCGTTAAAAATATCTATATACTATGAGTGTAAGAATTGTTCAGCATGAACATTTTTACAAAAGAGTCCGCGAGAACATATCTCTATCTTCAATACATCGCCCAGTATAAGTGTTTTTACGTTTTCATTTCTTCCAACAATCTCTATTCAATTCCTGAGGCGACAGTTTACGAGCTAGCTGGGGTAAGCCTATCACCCCAGTTACAGCCTAGCTAGCGGACGAGCCTATTACCCCAGATACAGCCAGCAGCAAACTGTCGAGTCGTTTTGAGTTACGACTTCAGAGAAGAGTGGTTGTGTTTGGAGTTTCCCTTGAAGTGCAACTCGGCCTTTCTTCATTTCGCGTATGAACTTTTCGTTCCGCAAAATACACAGTCAAGTTAAGATTGGACGGAAAGGGGGATTTGTGTTTCATGCACCTCGCCATTCATAAATTACGTCTGACAAGAACTCGTTGCTCATGCATCTCCATGATAATATAGTTAAGAGTCCATTCTTTAATTTTAACCATTCATGCCGAGACGTAAAACAGATATAGGTCATAGTTCATTGACATCGAAAAAAATGCGCTTATCAAGTAATGCATTCATAACTCTTCCCGGGCGAAGCCGGGGCGGGTTGCTAGTATTGTAAAATAACATTTCGAAATTAACGGTGAGAAATAGGTACACTAACGGGCAGATGACCTCGCTGTTCTGCCCCTTAAAACAATAATAACTAACTAGCTACACATTCTTAGCAACTCCCTATTAACAATATATTGTAATAACAATGAACATAACTTCAAATGTCCATTGTTGTCTTAAGCTGTTACTTTCAGTCACAGAGCAGCGAGTGACCGTCCCTCCAAAACAAAACAGCTGAAGGTCAAAGCAGAGTTGCCAACTTCTTGGATGAATCCATAAATCGAGTGGGAACTGTTACTGAACATTATAACAACAATCTGACAAGGAAATTCCCTGCCTTCCTTCGGAGGGGAGTAAAGTCGGCGGTCCCATGTCTTAGATTTATGACATGTAAAAGAACCTTCCACTAATTTCACTTGTTTGAAGCTAAATTATAGGTTTGATTTGACTAACGCTCTTAGGTTCCAACGTTCGTCGCCAGGAGCCGACTTCGGTGGCTTCTAGTAACCAAGTTCAAAACTAGTTTTCGTGGACGGTGGTGTTTGGTAACAAAAGCTGGAAAAACTTGAAAATTGAATGTCTGCAGTCCTTACTTGAATTTAAAAATTACAGTCAGTCTGAAAGACTAGACGTTATATCATTTCAAATGACGCATGCTACACATGTTAGAAAGGCTCAGGAGGGCTTCTTGCTTCGCTCGAAGCCCCAGGACTCTTTCAACAGACTCCAGTACCCATTAACTTAGGCTTCCCGCGCGGGCACCTCTTTAATGGTCACCCTGTATTTGAGTCTAACATCTTTTACAACTCTTTAAGGGTCACCTTGAATCTGATATCTTGCAAACCTCTTTAAGAGCCACCCTGTATTTGAATTGAATCTAACATACTGTACACCTCGTTAAGTGTCACCCTGTATTTTGCTCTGACATCCTGCACACCTCTTTAGGAGGCACCCTGTATTCTCATCTGGCATCTTGTATATCTCTTTAGAAGTCACCTTGTATTCTTGTGTGACATCTTGTACATCTCTTTAGGAGTCATCCTATATTCTTGTCTGACATCTTGTGAACCTCTTTAGGAGTCACCCTGTATTATTCTATGCCATCTTGTACACCTCTTTAAGAGTCACCTTGTATTCTTATCTGGCATCTTGTATATCTCTTTAGGAGTCATCCTGTTTTCTTATCTGGCATCTTGTACTTATTTTGCTCTGATATCCTGCACACCTCTTTAGGAGGCACCCTGTATTCTTATCTGGCATCTTGTATATCTATTTAGAAGTCACCCTGTATTCTAGTGTAACATCTTGTACACCTCTTTAGGTGTCATCCTGTATTCTTGTCTGACATCTTGTGCACCTCTTTAGGAGTCACCCTGTATTCATCTCTGCCATCTTGTACTCCTCTTTAAGAGTCACCTTGTATTCTTATCTGGCGTCTTGTATATCTCTTTAGGAGTCACCCTGTATTCTTATCTGACATCTTGTACTGTATTTTGCTCTGACATCCTGCACACCCCTTTTGGAGGCACCCTGTATTCTTATCTGGCATCTTGTATATCTACTTAGAAGTCACCCTGTATTCTTGTGTGACATCTTGTACACCTCTTTAGGAGTCAACCTGTATTCTTGTCTGATATATTGTGCACCTCTTTATGAGTCACCCTGTATTCTTCTCTGCCATCTTGTACACTTCTTTAAGAGTCACCTTGTATTCTTATCTGGCATATTGTGTATCTCTTTAGGAGTCACCCTGTAATCTTATCTGGCATCTTGTACTGTATTTTGCTCTGACATCCAGCACACCCCTTTAGGAGTCACCCTGTATTCTTGTCTGACATCTTGTGCACCTGTTTAGGAGACACCCTGTATTCTTCTCTGCCATCTTGTACACCTCTTTAAGAGTCACCTTGTATTCTTATTTGGCGTCTTGTAGGCCTATATCCTTTACCCATTAACTTAGGCTTCCCGCGCAGCTGCATGACGTCACAGTCTCCGTCTCCGTAACGCAACCGTCTCCGTAACGCATAATGTTAGACCCAAAACATAACGACGAAGTCTACAAGATCATTTGAAATGATAAAAACTGATAACACACACTAATACAGCCTTCACAATTAACACCGGTTATCAGACGGATTCTACAAACACCCAAAGTATAGGGGGCTACATGACCGCGTTGTCACAGCCCAAAAAACTGAGGGAGGAGGGAAGGAAATTCCCTTTCAAAAACAGGTATCTTAAATATATTTTAAAATAGTGGAAATTTGTGTGTTGAGTCTATAATTTGAACAGATCTGCACTGTATATGAAATAAACTCTGTAAGGATATCGTCAACAGTGCCTTGGACAAGATTCCTCTTCATCAACTGCATGACATGTTTTACTCTCTGTTATCACACTCTGCAAACTACCGTGCAATCCTTCAGGATTCACATAAAACAGCGGGTGGCATCGGCCACTAAAGCTATTTTCGATGTTAGAAACATATCACGACTTTCACTGAAATCCGCCTTAGCACTCTTTGATGCCAAGATTGTTCCGATCCTCACATATGGGTTAGACATAGTCTGGGATAAATTAAGCTTGAGCGATCTCAGATCAATTGAAAATGTCAAAGCGCTATACTTAAAGGCTGCCCTAGGAGTATCAAAATACATGCACTTCCGACTTGTTTATGAACTTGCCAGGGAAACTTTTCTTATTGAAGACCTAAGATTCCGATTGCAATTGCCTTCTACAAGACAGGAACATGAATTCCTAAGGATGAGACAAAGAAAGCGAGCGGAAATCGACCTAGAATTCTATGGGACTGATGCCATGTCACAGAGAAATTGGACTGAACCTAACAATGAAATGAGGAGTGCTCTGAATTGACTTGCTGTGCACGGCTTCCATCATAAGCTGTGCGTGCGGCGTGGCTTTCATTGACCTTCTGAGCAGTGCGTATGCGTATTATGTGCTAAACAGTGTGGTCGATACCATTTTAGTAAATGCTCTAAGAGAACACTGTCCTTATTGGATAACTCGAAAATGTAATGCACACTTGTGCGCAGTTCCTTTATTATTATGATATCGATCACGTGAGGCATCGCACAGACCAAGGATCATGTAATATGGGGCGCGCACTGGTCGGTGGGATCCGGGTCTCGGGCGCGGTTTGTAGTGGAAACCATGCACCGCTAGTCTATTTATTTAACTTCTCATCTGACAGTGTTTATTATATTATGATGTATTTATTTAAAAAAAACTTTCGTGCACAATTATACTATTATTACAATTACTTACCTTAATAAGAATCAGATATGTAATATGCTAGTTATGAAGGACATTAACAAAAATTCAAACTTGAATGTCAGTAGAAGTAATGTTGAAAATGAAAATCCACAGCCTGCTTCCAGTCTCCGACCGGGTCAGGAATGGAATGAATGAAGCCCCCATCTAGCGGCGAGGATATGAACTGTGCTGGCTGCCGAGGCCTGACGCACTCCTCTGGGGCAATCATTAAATGAATGACAGAGGAAATTAAATGATAGTGGAGAGTGTTGCTGGAATGAAATTTTGACATGGAAAACCGGAGTACCCGGAGAAAAACCTGTCTGCCTCCGTTTTGTCCAGCACAGATCTCACATGGAGTGACCGGGATTTGAACCACGGACCCAGCGGTGAGAGGCCGGCGTGCTGCCGCCTAAGCCACGGAGGCTTCAGAAGTAATGTTAATGTAACAAATTATTGTCTTCAATGAATTTAAGGTGGAAAAAGAAATAATAAATGCTATCTATATATCTATCGCGTATGGCTTTTAGTGCCGGGAGTGTCCGAGGACATGTTCGGCTCGCCAGAGGCTGTAGCTGCTTCAAGCGGACACCCATAGGGTGAGCTACAAGTTCCGTTCAATTTCAAGTAGTTCTAACTTTCGCCACCAGATGTCAATGATACCTAGTGGTGAACGTTGGAACTTTGATAGAGCGTTACAACGAAATCTAACCTAGAAATGTAGCTCCACACAAGTTGAGTCTGTGGAAGGGTCCTTTACATGCCATGAATCTCTGACATGGGACGCTGGCTTTACTTCCTCTCCGAAGGAAGGCATACTGAATGATTTTAACGCTCTAAAAGAATCTGACGACTTCGGCTGGGTTTGAACTCACTATCTTGGGCACAGCAGTTCATCATGCTACCAACTACGCCACCGAAGCCGCTATAATAAATACTAATGCGACATTAGACATAATAAGTTTCTGCCACCTACCACTATTTCCTCTAGAGTACGGAAGGTATGTCGTGAGCAAACAAATTTTCAGCCACGTTTCAGTGGTGGGAGAACAGCAACAACAGTCACTCGTCGTCCACTGTGCTGTTGACATCGCATTCAAATGCTTAAAATTTGTGCATGCAATCGTCTTGAGTTCGGTGCAGTAAAGTGAGGAGTGTCTCCTCCAGCGCTCTGGCTCCCCACCAATCATACTGTACTACCTCTTCTTTTCTTCATCTTTTCTTCTTTTTCTTTTCTTCTTCTTCTTCTTCTTCTTCTTCTTATTCTTCTTCTTCTTCTATCGAAGGTTGGCGATCGTCATGGTTATTCTCGTTTTGGAGACTGACACACGGAAAAGGGTCGTTGTATTAATCTCAAACCAGTCCCTCAGGTTTTTCAGCCCTGAAATTCTCCTTTGGTCGGGTCTCCGCTGTCCTGAGTTCTTCCCCTGAATTTTCAACTGTAGGATCCTGTATTTTTCATTTCGCATCACGTGCCCGAGATATTCAAGTTTCCTCTTCTTGATGGAAAGTAGCACTTCCGACTTTTTGTTTAATCTTGCGATCACCTCAGTATTCCTCATTCATTCGGTTAACGAGATACGTAACATCCGTCGATACATCCACATTTCGAAGGCTTACAGATTCTTGCACAGGGCCTAGGTTAGAGTCCACTCTTCCATTCCACACAATTATATGGGAAATACATATCCCCTGACCATTCGCAGCCTAACTATTTAACCATAATTAAGAATGTAAGCTTTGTCGACATAATAGTAGATTATGAAACGAGCCTATAATGGCAATAATTAAGACATGAGTATGTTTATAAAACGAGCGAAGCGAGTTTTATAATTTCCATACGAGTGTCTTAATTACCATTATAGGCGAGTTGCATACGAATGTTTATGTTCGAACATAGGCTAAATATTCATAAATATCTATCCAGATTTCGCCAGTTTTATGTACAGAACAGAGTGCATGGGACGCAGAGACTACCTTGTGTTTGACCATGGCCTCCTCGAATACCCCACTATGACACTAGTCACGCAGTGAAATTTAAAATAGGAGGCCGTGGAAGTCAGCGCAGATGCGATGCAATCCGTACTTAATTGGTCAACAACTGTTTCTTTAGCTCTGATTGGTGGGAGAAACTGTCTCATAATGAACAAGAAGTTCCGTGAAGAACTATACAGCCTACTTTTCATGCCAATGATTATTCTACAGTATATGAACCTATCTAGAATAATGACGAAATTAAGTTGGTAATATCGAAATATCTAATTAGTTCAAAATATTCCTGGTATAATGTAGCCTAATAGAGCACTACAGTTGGCAGTCCTGGCGACTGAATATATTCTTAGTTCCATCTCTTAAAGTACAGAATACAAAATTTGGTTTGAAGTCCAATGGACGTTACATGCAGTTTGACACTGGATCTATCAGCACGCGTAAAAGCATGTTGCCAACAATAGCATGCGTGTGCTGGTCAGAAATAATCTGAAATATTATGATATCTTATTGTGCCAATTTTGGATGAAATTCATTTGTTAGTGATACGTGCAAGGGCACGTCTCTACCATTTCAAACATGTATTTAATCAGGGACGCTGTTGTTGAAGTTTTGAATCGTCCGCTTGGTCGCTCAGTACCGTCTGTCACCACAAGATGGTAGCTGCAGTCGGACTTTGAAAAGATACAAATAGTTCCTGTTTCTCCCCAATAGGTGGTGTGGGCTTCGCCTTATAAACTCTATATACGCATGACATAATTGAAAGACAATCACATTCTTCGTCTTCAAACAAAAGCTGGTGTAGTCATGATACCGCCAAATTATGAACTTATTAATGACATTGTTGTTTTGATGTGTCACTTCGTGATTGGACAATATTTATTTACATGAAGACAGTTCGATAAATGACGAGCGATTCTCCGCCATTTTTGTGGAGTCCATTTGCTGTCGAGTGAAAAACATCAAGCCGACGACTGGTCGAAGAGTGTCTATCCGTTGCGCTGGGGGCGTTGCCCCTAGCTTTTTCAAAATGTAAATACTCATTCAAGAAAAAGGAATTGCCTGTTTTCTTCAGGCTGTAAATTTTCATCGTTCCGCCGTGAAGAGGAAATGTGCAAGGATAATCGCAACTGGATGCGATCAAGTGCTTGTATCTACACGACGCATCGGCGTGTTAGCCATTTTTGTGAAGTACATGTAATAACGTAAAATTATGTGTTAATTATTTTATTGTTATTGTGTCTCCACTGAGAAGGATGTAAGGTACGTTTTTTTAAATTTAATTTATTTAATTATTTTATGTTATGGAGCTCCGATATCTTCTTATAGTAATGTTTTATTTCTGTTCCTCATTTGTTTAATGGCCTAAAATTTTTTTTGCTGTTTTAATTTCGTGTCCTGATTTTTTTGAACCTTGTTATCTTTTCGTCGTACCTCCTGGAGACACATTTCTAGTTTATTTCACGTTTAAATTATTATTTATTTTCCTTTGGCAAGCTTGGGTTTGCCCCTTTTTTTAATCCATGTAAGATCCGTCCAGTTTTAATACGACTTGCATTAATAGTTTTTAGATGTAATTGTTTTTTTTTCACCGTTCATTTCCTTCTACTAATGTTTAAATTTAATCTTATTAATTGTTTGCCGTAATTTCGACCTGGCATGGTTTTGGTGTGGCCATATCTTTTGTTTACCGTGATGCATTGTGGTCTCGTTGTCAGTCCATTTGGCGCGGGTCTCCAAAGCATACGTGTTTTCTGTTAGCTCAATATTTTTTTTTTTAATTGTAATCTTGTTGTTGTTAGTTTTGTGTTTTCGGATGTAAAATGTCCTTGTGTGTTTCGCCGACGAGCATATCATTTATTTTTTTATTTTCTATCCCATTTAATTTTTTTTAAAAGTTTAATTAATTTTCAATTCCTTTTGTTTTGGCATGGCCTGAACTTCTGCATGCCGGATCTATATTGCATTTCCTTGCAATTCATCAAGCCCGTTCTCAGTATGTTATGCATGTAATATTTATTTTAACCTTTGGGCTGTTTTACCTTTTTTTTAATTTTAATTAAGTCTTTTTTTCTTCTTGGCTTTTCAAGCAAGCATGTTAGGCGCTATCTGGCCTTCTTGTAAAATATTGGTGGTTGATGCATGTTCTTTCTCTGGTGAAGTTCTTATTTTAAATTTTCAATATTAAACCTTTTATTCTTAATTATATTTTTTTAAATCTTTGGTTGTGGCATTATTTCACCGACGGCAGTTCCGTTGGTTTTTTGGGGGATGTTTGTACGATAGCCTGTGTGTGTTGTCCCCTTCTCCATCTTCCTTCCACTCCTTTGGAGCTCTTCTGTTGGGACATGTCATCTGGAGGTGATGTTGCTGCGGAAGTGACCCGGACCCCTGAATACAGGTAAGTTGGCCCATCCACGTTTCCCGTACTCGTCCCATTCTGGTAAGCAAAGCGTTGGTTATCGAGAAGCCGACGTGCTGCTGGCCAGTGCCGTCCAATGCTAGGGGTAGCATTTTGGTAGCAGAGCGTGGTTATCGAGAAGCCGACGTGCTGCTGGCCAGTGCCGTCCAATGCTAGGGGTAGCATTTTGGTAGCAAAGCGTTGGTTATCGAGAAGCCGACGTGCTGCTGGCCAGTGCCGTCCAATGCTAGGGGTAGCAGTTAGTATAGAAGTTACATGTATTTTAAAATTGGAATTATCAGCAGGCATAGAATCATGTTGGCAGCACTGCCTTGTATTTATTACTCCAGATTAATCTAGAATGTCAGGTGCTATACGTGTGCAAAGTATAGGGCTGTTGGCTTGCATACTTTCTGATATATTGGTATTAGGGTAAAAAAATATAGACAGCATTTATTAACAGTTGGCAGCCCTGATTGCTCTTAACAATACTTATAGTCATATCTGTTATGGTACACATAGCACATACGAAATTTGGTTGAAATCCAACTGATAGTATAGAAGTTACATGTATTTACAAATTGGTACTATCAGCAGGCTTATAATCTTGTTGGTAGAACTGACGTATATAAGTTACTCCAAATTAATCTAAAATGTCAGAATATATTTGTGCATAGTTTAAAGCTGTTGGCTTGCATACGTTCTGATATATTGGTATTTTGATTTAAAAAAATAGATAGAGCAACTATTAACAGTTGGCAGCCCTGGTGGCTCTTAAGAATACGCTCAGTCATATCTGTTTATGTACAGATATTACATACAAAATTTGGTTGAAATCCAATTGATAGTGTAGAAGTTATATGCATTTAAACATTGGACTTATCAGAAGGCTTAAAATTATTTTGGCAACACTGTCATGGTTGGCCTCCTGGAAATTAAACTAAAATAGTATTATCTACATGTGTGCCAATTTTGGAATAGCTCCCATGCATACCTTGCAAGATATCCAACGTGGAGCTCAAATTTCTAGTGCATTTTTCAGCAGTTGGTAGCACTGACATCATTTTCAAATATGGACGTGAGATATTCCGGTGCACATCTTTACTCATACTAAATTTGGTTTTGATTGCTGCAGCCGTTTAGGAGTTGATAGGGGGGACACACACACAGCCAGACAGACAGACAGACAGACAGACACACATTTTCCCGGATCGATCTCATAAGTCTACTTTTTCCTCATTTTTGCAAAATGTGAAAAGTAGGCTGAAAAAATAGTGTTATAATGACCCTCATTATGATACAATTGTCTGACATTTAATATTTACATTTCGACATCGTCGAACATAATAGTACATTATGCAACTAACCTCTAATTGCAATAATTAAGACACGAGTATGTTTATAAAACGAGCAAAGCGAGTTTTATAATTTCCATACGAGTGTCTTTTTTACCATTATAGGCGAGTTGCATACGACTGTTTATGTTCGACGATAATTAAAACTTTATTATATATTCTAACATAAATATTCATAAATATCTGTCGAGATTCTGTCGGTAGAATTCTTTTCTTGGGAATTGTGTGGGCTCAGCATTTGATCTCTACTCAATAACGGATCCCAAAGTTTTGAAACATTGTTTATCCTGAAGTAGCACCAACTGATAGCGCATAGATACTATGTTGGATCATTTTATCTTGGTCAAATAACACACAATAGGCTGTTACAAACGCTTTAATATTAAAATATATCGTATTATCAACTAGTTATTCTTCAAAGTCGATGCGTATAGAATGTCAACGGAAGGAAAATCAATTGAGTTCCAAATAAAACAGTTATGACACGTCGCGGAAACTTTTCGCGTAGGAATTTCATTTACTGAATAGAGAGCTGGATTATAATTTCCGTGGAACTAATGTCAAACACCTGCTTCCTTCATGACGTTCTGGTGTGTTTATGTCAACAAAAGCATTCACTAAAATTGTCCGCGAAATCTTAGGAATGTGTAGTAATTGGAGTTGTGGATATTAAGGTACAGTGCTATTTGTTTTGCAATATTGCCCAGTTTGTTTATGCATTGTAACTACAATGGTTGATCCAATATAGGCTACATTGTCAACTTTCAAAATCAAATATTTCATGTTGTATTTTGAGTTCATATCAGAAGCTATCCTTCCACAATTGGTCATTGAATGAAAATATTGAGCTCTGATTGGTTGGAAAAACTGTGTTATAATGAAAAGTAGTACTTTAATGACCCCCATTATAATACAGTTTTCTGACATATAATATTTACATATCGACATCGTCGAACATAATAGTACATTATGCAAAGAGCCTATAATGGCTATAATTAAGACACGAGTATGTTTACAAAACGAGTGTATGCGAGTTTTATAATTTCCATACGAGTGTCTTAATTACCATTATAGGCGAGTTGCATACGACTGTTTATGTTCGACACTAAATATAACTTAATTATATGTTTTATCATAAATATTCATAAATATCGTTGAGATACAGTCACTTGAATTTTGTGATCGGAGTGCAAGTGCTGGGTTTGATATATCGGTTTTCCAAGTTCTCTGACCGACTGACGCATGCGCTCTGTGTGCTTGGCAATGCCATAAGTGCACCACCGTTCAGTCAAACTGCCACCGAAGTCGTTTGAAAGCTATGCGCTGTGTTGAAATTGGGGTTGGGGATATTAAGGTACAGTGCTATTTCTTGTCTCATATTCGCCAGTTTATTTACTCGAACATATGGACGGTGCACTTTCCATTTCGGTAATTTATATAGACATGTTGGATTTTGAACGCACGCGTGAAGGTATCCTTACCTAATTGGTCAAACGACTGTTTCTTGAGCCCTGATTGGTGGGAGAAACTGTATCATAATGAAAACATGTACTATAATGAGCCTCATTATGCTACAGTTTTCTGATATATAATATTTACATTTCGACATAGTCGAACATAAATTTTATTTTAGTCACTGATGAAGGGCATTTTCTAAAAATTTGAATTAACAAGTTTCAACCACCTGTATACGAGAACATTCCGACATTTAGTCTCAATGCACTAAGGTTACGTGATCAACCTCTGCGTGATGCTCCTGGCATGGCCATAAATAATTTGTTACAGCAAGAGAGAGAGGGAGGAAGATCAATGGATATCAATCACGGTATATCGCCCTTGCAACACACACACAAAGAATGTCATCGCTCTCCAGTAATCTAACAAGTCACAACAATACTGTGAACAGACCTACAGTGAGAGACCACCCTATAGAACGGAGAATCGCTGTCGCCGCGTGGCGGACCAGGATAAGAATTTAATCATAGCTTCACTACTATGTACAGTAGAATTATGAAAACTAACAAACTTACAGTTAGTAAAAAGGGATATTATTTCATATATAAAGTCGAACAGTGTATACAGAATTGCGTGATTTATTGAAAGGACAATATTTGTTATTTTTTAAATGTCATGAATCACCAAAAAAAAACTATTTAACAAGAAATAAAAGTCTGAATGGATTTTATTTTCTTGTAAAGAAAACACACGAATACCGAGGATGATCCTCATTCATGAAATTATAATAAAAAGAAGATATAGTCAGACTGAGAAACTAGACTTTATATCATTTCAAATGACGCATTCTAGAAATGCTACACATTTTAGAAAGGCACAGGAGGGCTTCTCGCTTCACTCGGAGCCCCAGGACTCTTTCAACAGACTCCATCACCCATTAACTTAGGCTTCCCGCGCGGGGAACGGAGAATGGGAGGTGAACTCTGCTGCATGACGTCACGCACTCGCCGTCTCCGTATCGCATAACACCAGACCCCAGGAGTTAACTCAGACTCAACAGACTCCATTACCCTTTAACTTAGGCTTCCGCGCGGGGAACGGAGAGCGGGAGGTGCACTCTGCTGCATGACGTCACGCACTTGCCATCTCTGTATCGCATAACGCCAGACCCCAGTAGTAAACTCATACTCGGTGCATATGCACTGAACAACATGATGACGCCATACACGCCGTAACCGCAACGCATAACGGTAGACCAAATAGTAACGATGAAGTCGACAAAATCATTTGAAATGATAACTCTTTAAGGGTCACCCATTATTTGAATCTGATATCTTGCAAACCTCTTTAAGGGTCACCCTGAATTTGAATTGAATCTAACATACTGTACACCTCGTTAAGTGTCACCCTGTATTTTGCTCTGACATCCTGCACACCTCTTTAGAGTCACCGTGTATTCGTATCTGGCATCTTGTATATCTCTTTAGAAGTCACCCTGTATTCTTGTGAGATATCTTGTACACCTCGTTAAGGGTCACTCTGTATTCTTATCTGACATCGTGTACATCTCTTTAGGAGTCACCCTGTATTCCTGTCTGACATCTTGCACACTTCTTTAGGAGTCACCCTGTATTCCTGTCTGACGTCACGCACTCGCCGTCTCCGTATCGCATAACGCCAGACACCAGGAGTAAACTCAGACTCGGTGCATATGCACTGTACAACATGATGACGTCATACACGCCGTAACCGTAACGCATAACGGTAGACCTAAGCATAACGATGAAGTCGTCAAGATCATTTGAAATGGTAAAACAAGATGTTCAGTAAAGAACATATAGCCTACTTTCTCCTAAAAGCATGGGTATTGTTATAACTCTTTGTCCTTTTCAAGGAGTACAATTAAATGTTGTTTGTAGTACCTTGTTGAAATACAACGTGCTATACGGATATTATACGTTGATTGATTGAATCCTCTCCTAATACACACTAATACAGCCATCGCAATAACACAGGTTATCAGAAAAAAACCAAACACTCACCCAAGTACATGGGGCTAAATGATCATGATGTGCATGCATCTCATCTGAAAAAACAACAGCTTCGTACCCAAATCCTTCCTCGTATAAGAGTACACACACTAGTAAGCCTTCAAACATCATAGTGACACAGGATATCAGACAACTTCTACACATACCTAAGTACACGGGGCTACAAGACCATGATGCTGCAAAACCCCTAAAAAATTAACAACACAAACAACAACAACAACAATAGGCTCTACCGTGGATCAAGGACAACGAATTTTAATCGCTGTAGTCGAGTGTTGAAATATGTGGTGCTATAAGTATATTTAATAATTTCGATCGCAAATACGCACTATATATACTTAACATTATAACGTCTGAGTAGTTATAATTCAATAAATACAAAGAAACAATTACGAGCCTTACAGTAGTCGCATATGATGTGTAACATCCGACATGTTATTCGAATAATTCCATATTGCTTACTCGCATTTTTTAAAGAATGAACTCATAGTGCTACCTTGTGCCAGCAAACATGAAATGATTCTCCAATGCATCTGCAGTAGTGACATATACCTGCAACTGTATGCGGGAGCAATCCACTGCCTACTTGATGCGAGCTGCGCTTTGAACCCATGCCAGCGGTGTTATTAAAAATGGCCTCTTATTGCCGATATAGCGCACTGCCAAGTATAGGCGCGATTAAAAATTAGGTGTGCAGTAGGTATATTAAATGCGTTTCTCCCAGTGATACGTTTAGACCAACGAAATTTCAATTATTGTTAGTAGTCGGTGTTAATACACTGAATTCCTACGTTATTTGGAGTGTTGGTTGATCCGATATAGCACTCGAGAATACAGCAAAAGTATGAAGATTTAATAAATCGTAATTGTTTTCAGCAAATATGATATAATGCATATTTTCACACCAAAGAACGACAACTTGAAGATGATTTATTGTAGGAATTTCTTTAATGGGGCCTACAAACCTTGAGGTAAACCATATGCAATTTACATTCCACATAGTCACATGGCTTACAGTACGTCGTTGTACCGATCTCCGCCACCGCGCGCGCTCAATTTTTCCGTCCCATGCACTTCCGTCCCATCCACTTCCGTCCCATCCTTCCGTCTCTTTTCCAAAATCACTCCCACAAAAATGTCCATCTACCGAGTGCCACAAAAATATCCAGATACCGAGTGGAAAGATGTTACACATCAAAAACGAAATAAAAGAATTGTACTTGTTGGGATTAGAATCATGTACCTCCGGGTTACGAGGCAGAAACGCTACCACAGAGTCAAATAAGCCGACGGATATCAAGCTTTATGAATCGATTTACATACAACGTCTTAGCAAATAATGACATGGATTAAACGATTTCTTCACTGGAGTATCTATTCATCATAATCCATTTCATACAAAGTTTATATTATTTCTATCTGTAGGCTACATTGCATGCAACATAATCAAATTAGTGAAATATAGGTCAGAACAAGAGATCAGCTGCCATCTTGTCCTGAAACCCAGACGACTCAGATTTTCAAAGACCTTCTGCTCTAAAATATCACAATATACACTTTTAATTTCATACGGGCCACGTCCTATAGAACAGTCTAACGATTCTAGGTTCGATAATCGGAACTGTATGTTATGTAGACTATTATTAAGTTTGCATAATTCACACAACCGCCATTATGAAATGGTACGGACGATGACCCTGAGGTTTGGATGCAAGACGCGTACCATATGACGGTATCTTGTTACCAAATTTGGTATAGATCGGATGATTAGTTTAGTTGTTATTTGATTTTACGTTTTGAACGTTTGAGTGGCTGCCATTTAATTTTGGTAAAGATGGCAGCGATATAAAACATGACACTGAGGTGCCCTTTGCTTGTGCTACCTCTGTACCAAATTTCGTTCAATTCGGTTTCACCGTGTGTGAATTGATAGGGGGAGGGGGGAAAGAGGGTGGATAGAAAGGGGGGGAGGGAGGCAGAGATGCAAAGTAAACGCACACACGTACACACACATTCACAGACACACATACAGACGCGCACTTTTTGGCCCTGTGTTGATCTCATTAGTCTACTTTCATTTTTTGCAAAAATCGAAAGTAGTCTGATAAAGATATACTTTGAAAATTTAACAAAAAACAGACAAATTAAAAACAAATTGCATATTTTTTTAAAAAATATATATAATTACAATATAACATTAATGGTTAAAAATCTCTCAGTATGCCTTCCTTCGGAGGGGAAGTAAATCCGGCGGGCCCATGTAATAGATTTATGGCATGTAAAAGAACCTTGCACTAACTACAGTTGTGTAAATCTAAACTTGTTGGTTAGATTTGATTAACGCTCTGTTAAGTTCTAACGTTCGTCGCCAGGTGCCGTTTGCGGTTGCGTCTAGTAGCCAAGTTTGCAGCTAGGTGTCGTTGACGATAGCAATTGGTAGCAAAAGTAGGAACTACTTGAAATTGATCGTCTGAAGTCCTTACCAGAATTACTGATAACAAACACTAATACAGCCATCACAATTAACACCGGTCATCAGAAAGATACTACACACACCCAAAGTACAAGAGGCTACATGACCGCGTTGTCGCAGTCCCTAAATGGAGGAACCAATCAACCAACTTCTTCTTGAGAAAATAAGTTTTCCAGAGGAAAATTTTATTTTTTGTTCTATACCTAAACATGTTTACGGGATACGATTTACAGTAGCTAACAGTACCTCTCTACAAGTCTTAATTATTTCAACTAAGGTAGGTATCTTGCTGCGGTTTCCCGACGCGTTGTTGTGTACGATAGATGCTAGTTAACTGGCGCTGACTCAACGCGCTTTTCCCGTCCCACGGTGCAGACGAAGCTTCGTTCTATAGGTAGAGCCCTGCGCGGATGAACAAAACGTTATCCGCATCCGCCCCGCATCCGCACGACTGTTATCCGCCCCGCATCCGCACGACTTTTATCCGCATCCGCCCCGCATCCGCACAACTTTTATCCGTATCCGCACGTTTATTAAAATTCGCTGACATTACAATAGTATTTTTCATTTATTAGATAAATTATTGAAGCAGAACATTTAGACATTTGAAGAGAAATTTGTCCCCCTAGGCTATGTGTGAATCGCAAGACAATGATGGCTGAGTTTTGTCCCTCTAAGTAACGCTATGTGAAACACCAGGTGGCTACGTAGTCGTCGGATATACCCACGCAGGTATCAAGGACTATTTTTTCGCAAAAGTCAACACTAATTGAGGGTATTTTCATTATTTGGCTTCTCTCACTTCTCTACTATTCTTATACGATCCAAGCGAAAGCAAATAGGGAAATAATAATAAACGTGAAAGACGAAGATCTTAGCAAAAACTAAAATTATTAAGAAAAAAATCCTGTTCAATATCCGCAAAATTACTCTTAATATTATCCGCAGCTTATCCGCTATCCGCACCGCCATGCAAACTATATCCGCATGGAGAAAAATGTTGCGGATATCCGCGGGTTTATCCGCGGATATCCGCATCCGCGCAGGGCTTTATTTATAGGTACGGCTCTGGTTGTAGAATGGGCTCACTTGCGTAGTGAAAAAAACAGTTGCGGTTAAGTCGTGGTGTATTGGAGGTTGAGTCTATTTAGCGTTCTCTCCCCAGGGGCTCACACTTTGTGGGACGGGACCCCAGCTGAGCTCGGCATTACTTCCACTTACTTGTGCTGGGCTCCTCTCTGTTATCTTTCCTGTCGACCTCCCTTGGTCATAATCTTGTTCATTTACAACCCCGACGGTATTAGGGTGTCTGAGCCCTAGCGAGTCTTTTCCTTTCCCGCCTTAATTGGCCCCTGACCCCTCATTCTTCGAGGGGTCAGACCTCTTGTTTTGTTTTCATGTTATCTCCTGCCTTCTGCTCAAGGCCCTAAAGGAGGCAGGGTGTGAGTAGCCCCACCTCTTATGGTGCACCCTGGATAGTGCTACACCCTAAGGGCACACGTCTGGTGAGTTCGGGAGTTGATGACCCCCAGGGATTCCTGAGCTGGGTCCGGCTTGTCTCCTTCTTGCATTGCCTTTGGGACGGTACCTTCCCACTTTCGCTTTCTTCTCTACCTTTCGTGGCTCTCCATTCTTCCAAGTCCCTTATTCTCATTCTTCGAGGGTTAAGGTCATTTCCTTTCCTCCTGTCTTTTTTTTCCGTATTCTTCTCTTTGTTTTCCGTTTCATCTTCTAGTATATAAGTATGTAGTTACTTTTATTCATAGTTTCGAAACCATTAGTGGCAGATAACCAAGATGTTAGGCCCCTTAAAACAACAATTATCATCATCAACATCGTTAGCGTTCAGTGCCACTTGCCTTCACAGCAAAATTCGTCCCTTTTGCAAACTCTCCAGTAACAAGGAGAATGGTGAGAAAGACTACTTTGTCTCTCATTTAAGATCACTGGAAAAAACAAAAAATTAAGAACGAGACGCACTCAGCCCCGTGAGGCAAAAATAAGTAGAGGTGAATTCGTTATCCACCACACAACCTCCTGGTAGAGGTTTTCCGTGGTTTCCCACTTCTACTCCAGGCAAATGTGGGGATGATTGCAAGCCCAAGGCCATGTCTACCTCCTTCCCAATTCTCACCTGAATTACGACATAGACATAGACACCACAATAATACAGGTAACCAGACAAATTACACACACCCAAGTACTCGGGGCTAATTGACAGCGATGATTGGGAAAATCCATTGGTCGCTACTGCGTTATCAACAGCAACATACAGTGAAACCTCTCTAAAAGACCACCCCGATTAAAAGACCACCCCTCTTAAAGACCTATTTATCTTGGAACCGATTTAAAACCTCTATTTAAGGACCACCCCTCTCCCCGACCAACGACCAGGCATTTTCTCAGTCTGACCTCTTTCAAAAGACCACTTCTCGTCTGCCTTCCCATTGGAGATGATGATGAGGGTGATGATGTAAACAATGGTTCTGTTGGCACATAACTGCATCAGCATACAATGTCATTAGAAATAAGTGTTATGAAACGTATAAAAAATACAAAAAACGGCTCTCCTAGAAGATTGTTCGAACCCAGAACAAATTAATGTAATTTTGAACTCGCTCAGAAATATTCTAGAAAGTTAAATTGTTAAAAAAAAAGATGTGATAATCTAAAACAGATATCAATTCGCGACGTTTTTAAATGAAAGAGCTAAAAAAATAACTAATTGTAATTAATTTGTACTAAATGTGAACCATTGCAGATAAATTGTAATCAAGTAGGTGTTCCAACTGTACTTAATTAATAATGCAGTATAAAATTATTTTTAATACCTACCCCTAGTAAGAGACCACCCCGTAAAAGACCAGTTTTCCATGGAACCGTCATTGGTCACTTAATAGATGTTTCACTGTAAATGAAAGTGCTAACATGCGTTATTTACAGAGATCGGGGACGTGGTGGTGCAGCGGTCAAGCTATTGACCTCTCACCAAGGTGGACGGGGTTTGATTCCCGGTCAATGCATGTGAGATTTTCGAAGTGAAATGGCATGTCCTGTGGATCGGATTCCACGTGAAAAGGAGGTCCCGTGGCTCATGAGTTACAGAGAGTATGTACTGTGTGTCTACCCCTTATTATTCCCGTTTTCAATGGGGTTGGGGATGAGAAGCGATGAAAGGGTATGTGGCGGCTGATTTTCATGGTCAGATGCCCTTCCTGACGCCAAATCTCTTGAGAGGAGTTAATGAGAGATCAAATGAATGAAACTAGGCAAGGATGAGGGAGGAAGCGACCGTGGTCTATCAGCATTTGCCTGGAGTTAGAAATGGAAAATCACGGAAAACCATTTGAAGGACAGCCAACGCTGTGGCTCGAACTCACGTCTACCGAGTCTGCGGATAGCTTGGCCCCATGGCCTAGCGTTGCGCGTCAGCGAGCGTAGCTACCCCTGTCGATTCTTTGTTTACAGGGAGTAATTTAGGAATTGTATGAAAGTCGCCATTTTCTTGCCAAGGAGCTAGGTGTTGAGGTGGGAAAAATATTCCTTGGTCACAGAGTGTGACCGCTGGGGCAAGCAGACGCCGTATGAAGTCAGTGGCGATGGTCAGCTTGATCCGTGTCCATAATGGAGTGAGCCCCTAGAGACTGAGGGGTTGTAATGAACACGGTGACACGTGATAGCGTGCTGTGATACCTGCGTAGTCCCTGGAGATTCTCACATCAAGCTTCTTTAGAAGAGCTGCCGTCTATTACATCATCATTTCAACATGAGCTGTTATAACACAGAGTGAGGCGGTTTATCTAGACTACTTGCCTTTCACCAAGGCAGGTGTTATTTCTAGTTAATACACGTGGAATGTTCGGTGTGAAATACTGCATATTGCGATCACTCTTAATGTAGACCTACTAGAATTTAATATTTTGTCATTAGGGATGAAGCAACGTTGAATAATGCTTGGATAATACAAAGTTACTGGATTTGGATGAAACTATTAGTCGCTACTGCGTCAGATCACTGTCTGGGCAAAACCTTTGTTCACTACTACGTCAGATCACTGCCTGGGCGAAACCATTCATCGCTACTGCGTCAGATCACTGTCCGGGAGAAACCCTTGATCGTTACAGCGTCAGACCTCCGTCTGGGCGAAACCTTTGATCACTACTGCGTCAGATCACTGTCTGGGCAAAACCATTGGTCACTACTACGTCAGATCACTGCCTGGGCGAAACCATTGGTCACTACTACGTCAGATCACTGCCTGGGAGAAACCATTGGTCACTATTACGTCAGATCACTGTCTGGGCAAAACCTTTGTTCACAACTACGTCAGATCACTGCCTGGGCGAAACCATTGATCGCTACTGCGTCAGATCACTGTCTGGGAGAAACCCTCGATCGTTACAGCGTCAGACCTCCGTCTGGGCGAAACCTTTGATCACTACTACGTCAGATCACTGTCTGGGCAAAACCATTGGTCACTACTATGTCAGATCACTGCCTGGGCGAAACCATTGGTCACTACTACGTCAGATCACCTTCTGGGCGAACCCATTGGTCACTACTACGTCAGATCACTGTCTGGGCAAAACCATTGGTCACTACTACGTCAGATCACTGTCTGGGCAAAACCATTGGTCACTACTACGTCAGATCACTGTCTGGGCAAAACCATTGGTCACTACTACGTCAGATCACTGCCTGGGCGAAACCATTGGTCACTACTACGTCAGATCACTGCCTGGGCGAAACCATTGGTCACTACTACGTCAGATCACTGTCTGGGCAAACCCATTGGTCACTACTACGTCAGATCACTGTCTGGGCAAAACCATTGGTCACTACTACGTCAGATCACTGTCTGGGCAAAACCATTGGTCACTACTACGTCAGATCACTGCCTGGGCGAAACCATTGGTCACTACTACGTCAGATCACTGCCTGGGCGAAACCATTGGTCACTACTACGTCAGATCACTGTCTGGGCAAAACCATTGGTCACTACTACGTCAGATCACTGTCTGGGAAAAACTATTGGTCACTACTGCGTCAGATCACTGTCTGGGCAAAACCATTGGTCACTACTACGTCAGATCACTTCCTGGGCGAAACCATTGATCGCTACTGCGTCAGATCACTGTCTGGGCAAACCCACTGGTCACTTCTGCGTCAGATCACTGTCTGGGTGAAACCTTTGATCGCTACTGCGTTTGGCCACTGATTGGGATACGCCATTGGTCGCTACTGCGTCAGATCACTGTCTGGGAAAAACCATTAGTCACTACTGTGTCAGATCACTGCCTAGGAAAAACCATTGGTCGCTACTGCGTCAGATCACTGTTTGGGTGAATCCACTGGTCGCTATTGCGTCAGATCAATGACTGGAAAAAACATTGGTCACTACAGCGTCAGATCACTGTCTGGGCAAAACCATTGGTCACTACTACGTCAGATCACTGCCTGGGCGAAACCATTGGTCACTACTACGTCAGATCACTGCCTGGGCGAAACCATTGGTCACTACTACGTCAGATCACTGTCTGGGCAAAACCATTGGTCACTACTACGTCAGATCACTGTCTGGGCAAAACCATTGGTCACTACTGCGTCAGATCACTGTCTGGGCAAAACCATTGGTCACTACTACGTAAGATCACTTCCTGGGCGAAACCATTGATCGCTACTGCGTCAGATCACTGTCTGGGCAAACCCACTGGTCACTTCTGCGTCAGATCTTTGTCTGGGTGAAACCTTTGATCGCTACTGCGTTTGACCACTGATTGGGAAACGCCATTGGTCGCTACTGCGTCAGATCACTGTCTGGGCAAAACCATTAGTCACTACTGTGTCAGATCATTGCCTAGGAAAAACCATTGGTCGCTACTGCGTCAGATCACTGTCTGGGCATAACCATTGGTCGCTACAGCGTCAGATCACTGACTGGGCAATACCATTGGTCACTACTGAGTTAAAAGGAAGGAAGGAAGCTTGTAGTTTAACGTGACCGTTAATCTTGAGATCATGATCCACGGGTCCTCCTTTTTACGTGGAATCCGAACCACAGGACATGGCATTTCACTTCGGAAATCTCACATGCATTGACCGGGAATCGAACCCGGACCGGCTTGGTGAGAGGCATACAGCTAGACCGCTGAGCCACCACGCCCCTACACTACTGAGTTACACCACTGACTGGAATAAACCAATAATCTTCCCAGAAAATAGGCAAAGGTCCTCTTTTCCTACTTCTCTCAATACTGTGTTGTTATACACCCCCCTTTAACCGCCAAATTATCCCTCTCGTTTCTCTTTTCGTTAGTCTTTCAGGCATTATGCTCATAAGTTGCCTTATTTCACAGAACTTGGTTAAGATTTTCATGTTGCCACACTTTTCTCTGAATAACTTTAACTCTATGCTATTTACCCCTCTCCACACATTTTTACACACCCTACCCTCCGTAAGTGTTCCTTAATCGTCAAACTAGGAGGAAGTGCTGTCGTTAATTATAGGGGCTGCGACCACTATCCGTCTCTAATTATTAGAGATAAGGCATTTTGAATGCATTATTTATTAACTATAAAGTTGTCCCTGCTGCTAATCTCAGATATTTATTGGATACAACATGGCTAGTTGCCCTGTTTGGGTAATTATTATTATTATTATTATTATTATTATTATTATTATTATTATTATAGTGTTTAGGGAAGCTCTCGAGAAGGTTAAAATCGGCAAAAAATGGTGAGAGTTCTTCAAGGAAATGTTCACAGAAGTTTGACTGCCAATGATCTCTTGACGCAATTGGCATTTGAAATGGAAGTGGATATTTTTCTCCTGAGTGAGCAATATCAGAACAGGGACCATCATGGGTGGTTTGCGGACAACCTTGGAACAGCCGCAATTTTCATTCCTGATCTGGGAAAATATCCAGTGACAGATCAAGGTTCTAAGAATGGTTTCGTCTGGGTTAAGAATGGCACGCTTACATACGTGAGCTGTTACTTCACTCCGAACGAGCCCATTGCTGATTTCCAGAACAAGTTGGATAGCCTTGAGGACACATTGCGTGGTATGGGAAATAACCTTATTGTAGCTGGAGATTTCAATGCCAAGGCCTTGGAATGGGGTAAGCCGGATGTAGATTCCAGAGGACGTCGTATACTGGAAATGGCTGCAAGGTTAGGATTGTTGACCGTAAATGTTGGAAATACGCCTACCTTTCGGCGACCTGGCTGCAATGGAACCATACCAGATGTGACTTTAGCGTCAGACGATCTTTTGCCAAGAATATCTGAATGGCGGGTGATTGAGGACTACACAGGAAGCGATTATCAGTATGTTACTTTCTGTGTACTTCAGCAAAATCGACAACAAAGCGCTGTCATACGCAAACCATCATACTGGAATCCCACAAATATGGATAAATACAAGTTCTGTGAGGTAATACAGAGAGGAATGGTGAAAGTTGAAACGAGTTGCTTTTCATTTGAGGGGAGAGAGGCGGCGGATAAATGGGTAGAGAACACTATATTGCTTATTCATCAAGCCTGCAATAAATCCATGTGCAGGAAGAAAACGCGAAAACACAAACAGCCAGCATACTGGTGGACGGAGGAAATTGCTGATATGAGACGACACTGCCTGAGAATGAGACGAAGGGCACATAGAGCGAGAGGAAGAGAAGAGGCAGCCTTATTCTCCGAAGACCACAAATCAGCAAGAAAGGCGCTTCGGGATGCAATTAAAAGAAGCAAAGCTGACAAATGGTGGGAAATGGTCAAAGAAGTTGACAACGATCCTTGGGGACTAGGCTATAAGATTGTATTGAAGAGACTTGGAACTTTTTCGAATCCGATAATGGATGCACACACTATGGACGAAATAGTCAGTACGCTGTTTCCGGAACATCCGGAGATGATTGATGAAGCTGATAATTGCATTGATATTGAAGAAATACCATTGTTCACCGAGGAAGAATTATTGAAAGCGATTAATTCTATCAGGAACAAGAAGGCTCCTGGACCAGATGGGATTCCAGCAGAAGCACTTAAGGAGGCAGCAAGAGCTTGCCCGCGACTCCTTTTGAACATGTATAACGCAAGTCTGAAGGCAGGCGTTTTTAGTGCCTGCTGGAAGAAGGCCAGACTAGTTCTTATTAGCAAAGTAAAATTGGGAGGAAATTTGCCTTCATCATACAGGCCATTATGTATGCTGGATACGGCTGGAAAAGGATTAGAAAAATTATTACAGCCTAGAATACTGATGGCAGTTCTATCAGCCGGAGATCTATCTGCCCAACAATACGGCTTTCGGAAAGGGCACTCGACTATTGATGCTTTGCGGGTAGTTGTAGAGACTGCAAACAGAGCTCAGATGGGTAACCATTACTCACGTAAAGTTACGCTACTTGTGACTCTAGATGTGAAGAATGCCTTTAACTCTGCCCAGTGGAGTGACATTTTGGTGGCACTTCAAGATAAATTTAGACTACCGAGATACCTCATGCGGATAATGAGGGATTATCTAAAGGACCGTATTTTGCAGTACGATACCGAGGAAGGACATAGGACTAAAAGATTAACCGCTGGGGCAGCTCAAGGATCTATTCTTGGGCCAGATCTCTGGAATATTGCATACGACGGCCTGCTTCGGCTGAAGATGCCCGAAGATGGAATATTGGTAGGATATGCTGATGATGTTGCTGCTCTGATTGTGGATCGTGATATAGAGCTTGCGCAACTGAAACATCAGGTAATGCGACGTGTCACAGATTGGATGACGGAACATAAGCTGTCATTAGCAGACCATAAAACGGAGATTGTTGTGCTGACGAGAAGGAAAATCAACACTCTTGTACCAATGCAAGTGGGAGAGACGATGATTAATCCATCAAGGAGTACGAAGTACTTGGGTGTGACGCTAGATACGAAGCTCACATTCTGGGCCCCTTATTCAAAGAGTGACGGATAAAGCAGCAAATATCTTGACCGCTTTGAGCCGATTAATGGGTAATATTAAAGGTCCGAAGCCTAGCAAACGACGTCTCCTGATGACAACAGTCCAGTCCATATTACTCTATGGAGCTGAGATCTGGGCTGAGTCCTTACGGTTCGAGAAATATCGTAAAAGGATAGCAGCAGTACAACGAAGAGGAGCACTGAGGATCTCATGTGCATATCGCACTGTTTCAGAGCCTGCTGTTCTAGTGGTAGCGGGAGTAGCACCAATTGATTTACTTGCCTTAGAGCGTCAGGAAGTTTGGCGCATCAAAGAAGAACTGGACATACACCAGGCAAAGACGTCGGCTCACAACCATTGTATGGAACGATGGCAACATAAGTGGGATGATGAGACACGAGGTCGATGGACAAAGAAACTTATTCCGCGTCTGGCTGACTGGGTTGATCGAAACCACGGAGAGGTCAATTATTATTTCACACAGTTCCTAACAGGCCATGGATATTTTCGGAGATTCCTGCCTCACATAGGCGTGGCTAATAGTCCTTTGTGTCATTATTGTAATGAAGAGGCTGATGCGCTCCACACATTCTTTGTGTGTGAACGCTGGTCAACACATAGAAGAGATCTGCAAGCTTCTATAGGGGCAATCACGCCGGACAACACCCTACAGATGATGCTCCGAAATGATCAAACATGGAATCAGATAGCTATTTTCATAGAATGTGTCCTGCGCCAGAAGAAGAGGGAAATGGATGCGTTCGAACATCCTTAAGAAAAAATGAAGAAAGAAGAAGTCTGAATGACTAAGTAAGCACGACATCACCCTGAAGTAATGCGAGAGCGGTTCCGGGGTGATGAACGCATCGTGGGAAAAGGGAGGTGGTTTTTAGTGGGTAAGGATCCCACACTACTGTGGAGTGCGGACCCTTCACATGTGTCTTTTGAAGATTTTCCACAGTCCCTCGTAAAAAAATATATATATTATTGGGTCGCCTCCGTAGCGTAGTGGTCAGCGTGGTTAGCTGCCGTCCCAGATGTCCTGGGTTCGATTCCCGGCTCTGCCACGAAATTTGAAAAGTGGTATGAGGACTGGAACGAGGTCTACTCAGCCTCGGGTGGTCCAGATGAGTAGATGGGTTCGATTCCTACCTCAGCCATCCTCGAAGTGGTTTTCCGTGGTTTCCCACTTCACCTTCGGGCAAATTCCGGGATGGTTCCTACTGTAAGGCCACGGCCGCCTCCTTCCCTCTTCCTTGCCTATCCATCCTCACCTTCCATTCCCTTCCCTCATGAGCCCCTGTTCGCTTTGCAGGTGAGGCCGCCTGGGCGAGGTGCCATTCCCACCTCTCCAGGTGTATCCACTCCGATTAGATGTTCCCTGCTCTAGGACACTGCCTGAAAATGGCGGTAGAGGTGAGTTCCCTCGCTGAGTCCGTGGGAGCCACCACCCTAGAGGGTAAAGTCGATTAATATATATATATATATATAGAATTTGCTCAAGATAGAAAGAAGAATTTTAAGAAGGATTTATGGTCCTAGGAGAACACAGGAAGGTTATAGACTGAGATCCAATGCAGAAATTTATAGTAAAATCGACAACCTTGAAGTGATGATCAGAAAACGGCGACTTCAGTACTACGGACATATGGTCCGCATGGATTGCTCAAGGTTAAACAAACAAATTTTTGATAAAATCTGGAACTATAAAGGGCAAGGAGGCTATGTAAAACAAATGAAAGAAGAAATTCAAAAATTCAAAATTACTGAAGAAGATTGTCTGAATCGAATAGAGTACGGTACAGAAAAAAAATGGCCTCAAAATTCTTGTCGGGGAGAAGAATCTCATCAGAGGAGAATGGACTGCTGAAGGAAGAGCTGCGCAGTCGACCAGGATGAAAGACTTCTGGAAGAGAAAGAAGGAAACTAGACCTATAAAGAAGTGATATTTGCGTGGTCCTTGTTGGCCTATCCGCGGTGTGTATATATATACAGGATGTATCTTAATTATACTGACAACAAGATGTTCAGTAAAGAACATATAGCCTACTTTCTCCTAAATGCATGGGTATTGTTATAACTCTTTGTCCTTTTCAAGGAGTATAATTGAATGTTGGTTGTAGTAGCTTGTTGAAATACAACGTGCTGTGGGGATATTAAACATGAATATGAGGTGCCCATTGCTAGTGCTACCTCTGTAAAAAATTTCATTCAATTCGGTTTCACCGTGTTTGAGTTGATAGGGGGAAACTATTTGCACACATACTTGGCCACCATCTGCAAACTATTGGGCTGATGATCTTGCAGTTTGGTCAGAATATGCTTCCCATATAAAGATATGCTGTTGCAAAAATTGGTAGAGATCCGATTATTAGGTTGGTCGTAATTACATTTTAGCTTTTAACATTTGGGTGGCCGCGATTACGTTTCCGTTAAGATGGCGGTGATATAAAACATGACACTGAGGTGTCCTTTGCTAGTGCTACCTCTGTACCAAATTTCGTTCCATTCGGTTCCACCGTGTTCGAATTGATAGGGGGAATCGATTTTCACACAAAGATGGCCGCCATCCGCAAAATATTAGGCTATTGACCTATTAGTTTGATCAAAGGATGCTCCCTCCATAAAGGTATGTTGTTGCAAAATTTGGTAGAGATCGGATGAGTAGGTTAATCGTAATTTGATTTAAGCTGTGACCATTTGTGTTGCCGCCATTACGTTTCCGTCAAGATGGCGGCGATATAAAATATGACACTGAGGTGTCCTTTGCTAGTGCTAACTTTGTACCAAATTTCGTTCAATTCGCGTTCACCGTGTTCGAATTGATAGGGGGGGGGGACAGGCATTCAGAGTGCACACACTCCCGCACACAGACTCTCACACATACATACACACACACACACACAGACAGACAGACAGACACACTTTTTTCGCCCTGTGTTGATCTCATAAGTCTACTTACATTTTTTGCAAAAATCGAAAGTAGGCTAAAAATATCAGGGACGCTCTGCGTGTTATGTAAAAGACGATGCCGCAATCGGATTGGCGGAGAAATTTTTTCCCTCCGAGAAAATGAGGTTAGTTTGTTACTTCCGGGTGCGCGATTCAAATCTACGAACCCGCTGTATTTGCTGAGCCAGGCAGCAAGCCGCTGGCCACTGCTGTGCTTCAGGCAAGGGAAGGGAGTGTGATAGAAGGAGACAGAGATATGCTGGCGGGCATGCGGCAAGCCGAGGCGATCAAGGAAACTTGCGCATGCCTGCCAGCATATCTCTGTCTCCTTCTATCACACTCCCTTCCCTTGCTTGAAGCACAGCGGTAGCCGGCGGCTTGCTCTCTAGCTCAGCAAATACGGCGAGTTCGTAGATTTGAATCGCGCGCCCGGAAGTAACAAAGTAACCTCATTTTCTCGGAGGGAAAAATTTTCTCCGCCAATCCGATTGCGGCATCGTCTTTTACATAACACGCAGAGCGTCCCTGATTTTTTTGTCGGTATAATTAAGATACACCCTGTATATATATTATTGGTATTCTTCCCGAAGGCTGGTCCATGCCTCCAAAGAGGCTAACCTCAGCCGGAGTTAACGTGCAGTAGGGTGGCCAGGGCCTTTCCGCTCCTCCTTTCTTTGCCAACACTGCGTGGTCCCACTGAACCAGCATACCATCCAATGTCCAACCACGCCCAATGCTGGTTAACTGCGGAGTTCTCATGGGATCCGAAGTTTCAACATGGCCAAGCTGTTGGCTATTTGGGTAATATAGTGCACTATTCCTGGGAATTACGTCACAGAGCTCGCAACCTGCTTAACTTTATTCTACTCTATTGGAATATATGTTTTTCCATGCTGAATTTTAGTATCTGATTTTGTATTTAATTGGTTTGTGGCCATTAAAAATTCATTTCCAATTATAATAAATTATGCAAATACTAATATTAATATTAAACACAGTGCAAATCAAAGCTGACATGAACAACCCCATTAGCTAACGGCATTGCTCTTCTCCTTTGATTTGAAAGCAAACATACGGTAACATTTTAATGGCTCTGATTCGTAATTATCAGAGATATTTTGAGTTTCGTGGGCATCAGAATAGAGAGAAAGAAACGTTGACACAAGCCAATGACAGAGTAGAATTTATTTTCCACATTACTGAGTAGACTGTCAAGAAGGCTTCTGAGCCAATATGCTTACAAAAGTGATTGACATGATAACCAAGTGGCGGCCATCATGGATTTTCTGTGCTAGCTACCTGTGAGAGTGAAATTCTCTAAGAATAACACTACATTCCCCCAGATTTAATCTTTGGCACCAAATAATGATCAGTAGGGCCTGGATGTTGATACCGTTAAAAAGTTTAAAAAATGCACTTAAAATTTTCAAAAATTACTGTAAGAAATGGCCTAAAAATCGAAAATTGCACTATAAAATGGAGAAAATGATCTTATTATTATAATTATTATTAATCTTGATTGGTCACATTGGAGCACTTGAGTCGTTCCACAATCACTTCTTCTTTGAAGGTAGTACTGCTTGGTTCTTGCGCTCTTTCCAGTACTTTTTCATTCTTTCAGATCGGGATTTTCTCAACTCATCTGAAATCTCATAATAATAAACTCACCAATATTTCAAAATGACATCTGAAGCTCAAACTGAAAAGTCAATCAAAATAGATTTCTAGCACTTAACAAAAGGTTTATGTTACTAGCTACTAGCTTCTTCTTAACTCGGAGAGACGTAACTCCCTCATATAAAAAGCTGTGACATGACTAAATTGGAAAAAAAAGACCTTAAAAGGCGGATGTCTCTAAAATATGACCAAAAAATCTACCAAACTTAAAAAAAATGCTCTTAACATGGAAAAATAGGGGGGAAAATGTAAAAAGATGCAAAATAAAAATGATATATTTGAAGGCGGGATGGCCCGTCCGGAGTTTCTATGTACTTCAGCATTGTTTTAGACAGCTCAGTAAAAAGATGACATGTCATCAACATCCGGGCATAACTGTTTCAAACCTTTGAGTGTGAAATCCTTCTAGATTTTAAATTTTGGCGTGATATTTGTAATTTTCGCGTTCAAGGTAAACAAAATTGGTTGTTATGGATTGCAAACAGGGTAGCCCACGCCTGTCTGTTAGGTTATCAGCTTGGAGGCTGGTTGGATCCTCAAAAATCACTGCCGAATCTCGTGTAGAAAGAAGCCCACAAAACCCCAAGGTTGCGTTTTATTTAGGCGTACTAAGCAAGGCTAGGAGTTAGGTAGCTCTCCATTGCTTTCCCCACTGTCAGTACGGCAGTACTGACCCTATTAGTAGAACCTATCACAACATCCACAGGCATTAACTATGCCCTGAAGGTGAGACAAGTAGTTCCGTGACAAACTAAAGAGCCTACTTTTCTTAAAATTAGAGAGACCATACATCAACAGTTGACACTAAAAAAGAAACGCATATTCATATCTGCTCCAGTGAGAAAATCACATACAGTAGAGTCTCGCAAACTCGGCCTAATGTGGGCCGAAGGGTGGCCGAGTTCGCGAAAATACCGGGTTATCGGGAAATGTGTTAAAAAGAAGAAATAAGCTGTTTGTTTTGATTTAAAAGGACCGGTAATGCAATGCAGTTCATTTATTTGTTTTTAACAGAAAGACAAGTTTTAAAACGATGAAGCCACTACAATTACAGTACTTGAATATATAGTTCAGTACTGTGCTGCATAAAAATCAAGGTAAACAATTACTGTAAATTATAGAAGAAAACTTAGAAAAACTAGGCGTACAAATTATTTTTATAATATATGTACACTGTACAGAATATGTACAACACAATTCCTGTAGGCAATTAGTTTTTTCACGAAATGAAAATTACCATTTACTTTTTTGAAGAAAAAAGTAAGTAACGTTGTTTTGCTTTTCGCTTTGAAACCTGTTTCTTGAAGCCTCTTCACGAAGACGGCGAAGAAACAGAATTGCAGAGAATGCGCAGTCAAAAAAAATACAACGCTCTGCGCGAGAATCGTTTGATTACTTCTTACTGCCAACAGTTTGTGCATTTACAGTACTGTACTGTACAACTACCTGTATTTAGCAGGTCTTCGTTACTCCTCTTACTATGTACTGTAGGTCAACTTGTTCCGCGCCGTATTTACCTGTCGATAATTGCATCGATGGAGAAGACGAAAGAAAACATAATAACGCTCTGTGCGGAAACACAAAAACAAACAAAAATCATGATTTTTTTCTCCTGTCAGGGTGGCTAAGAAATCCGGAGTGCCGAGTTACAAAGTGCCGAGTTTGCAAGACTTTACTGTACCAAATTTGTAGAAATCCAAGAGATAGTATGGAATTTACATGCATTTAAGGAATGCACTTATCAGCAGGCATAGAATCATGTTTGCAACACTCTCATGTATGGGCTCCTGAAAATTAGTCAGATGTAATATTATCTATATGCGTGTCAACTTTGGAACAATTCCTTTGCATTGCTTTCGAGATATTCAACATAGACCCCAACTTTCAATTGCGATTTTTCAGCAGTTGGAAGCACTGACGACATTTTCAAATATGGCCGTGATATAATCAGGCATAGGTCATTACTAGGGCGCAGATTCTTAGGTGTTTACCTACTTTTTCCTGGCTATTGTACAGGCCCCGGGGGGCTGCACCCCCTGAAAGCCACCCCCCATCATCTATTAAAACCACCCCTAACTGGCAAACATCATAAGTCCAGAACAGTACCTTTTACACAGCAAGGGCGGCCAACCAGCTCGGGAGGCTAGCCAACCACTTGCAACACACTCATAAACATCTACACTATAACTAACTGGGGCAGCTATGTCAATGGAATGCTGACTGTGCAACGGCAGAAGCTATAAGAAGTGAGGCTTTTTGGGAACTGTATCTGTCATACAGTGTGTGTTGCCGGAGGCCCTGCTACAGCTACTATCATCAGGTGAGCATCAGCAAGTGTTCAGATATCCTATACTTTGTAAGACCCATCCACAAACTGTACACTTAACTTGTACCATTATTCACATTATTTACATTCCCCTAAAAAGGGACTTACAATTGCATACTGACCAATAAAACACTTGGTCAGTAATCTACACTTTGTACTCATAATTACACGCCTCTTCACATCCTAATACCCTTCCTGACCTCCCTCACGATTGACCGTGACTAGTAGCCAGTAATTGCTTGCTCGGGCTGCATTGTGTTTCCCGCACGCGACCGCCTGGCAGCGAGTCGCTGACACAAGCAGGTCGGTTATATAACTCATTCACTCTGCCCAGCTGACAGGCCGGCACGTTGGCCTGCACTCAGAAGTTCATCCCCCCAATAGACTCTTGCATCTTAGCAGGAACACCCCCTAGCATTTGAACACCAAACAACACGCTACACTGGTCAGCTCTCCCAGCTACAGGAAGCCACCATCATTTAGAAACAACCTTCCAAATTAATACAATAACACTAATTTTAGATCCCTAAACTACCACCCCCCCCCCCCCCCAACTAAGGGATCTAAAACACTATGTAATTCACAAATTTCAACATATATGTTCGTTTCACACTTCCTGGAGCAGAATATGTGAATTTCATTTCGCCTAAAAAACCTAAATGAGGGGTTGACACCTAAAATAACCTAAATAGCTATTTTGCCTTTTAGGTAGATTTCATTAGAAAGCTAACTATTGCAATGGGTACCATGTTTCGACTTCCGGAAAATTTCGACATATCTTCGCGTTTCACATCCCCCAGACCCCAAAACCACCGTCAGTTCAAAAGTTTATATATAATTTATGTATATATGTATCTATCTATCTATCTATCTATCTATATATATCAGTTTCTTGTGGACACGATAACTGCCGTAATTTTGCACCAATCACTTTGAATTTTTTACATAATATGTATCCCTATAAAATCTCGGTCGAGTTCGTTAATGGGCGAAATCGGTCGAAGGGGGTGAAAATGGTTTTTTTTTCGAAAAAGTGAAATTTCGCTATCACTCTCTTAATACGTGAAATATCGAATCCATTCAAAGTTCATAATATGTGTCGGATAAGTGCCAAAAATGTATGTCAAATAAGTTTTTTGATAGCACCAACCATTGACCAAAGGCGTGGAAAAAAGTGGGTTTTTCGGGAAACATTAATCATATCTCTCTTAATAGGCACAATATCAAAACCGTACAAAATGGAAAATATTCCCCTAATAATTACCTAAAACTTTTGTCTGAAAGGATTTTTGATATGACCCACCATTACGCCAAGGGATGAGAAAAATGATTTCGGAATTTTAAAAAATGCAAGTGCCATCAGAGGTTACCATAACAACGCTTTTAAATTGATAAGGGATGATCTATCAGAGGTTGCCAAGACAACGCCATTGACGAGATCACATTCATTTTTAGCCTACTTTTCACACTTTTCGAAAATGAGGAAAAAGTAGACTTATAAGATATATCCTGGAAAATGTGTCTGGCTGTGTGTGTGTGTGTGTGTCCCTCCCCCCCCCCCCCCCCTATCAACTCTTAAACGGCTGCAGCAATCGAAACCAAATTTAGTATGAGTAAAGATGTATACCGGAATATCTCAGGCCCATGTTTGAAAAAGATGCCAGTGCTACCAACTGATTAAAAAAACGCACTAGAAATTTGAGCTCCATGTTGGATATCTTGGAAGGTATACATGGGAGCTATTCTAAAATTGGCACACATGTAGATAATACTATTTCAGTTTGATTTCCAGGTGGCCATACATGACAGCGTTGCCAAAATAATTTTAAGCCTTCTGATAAGTCCAATTTTTAAATGCATATAACTTCTACGCTATCAATTGGATTTCAACCAAATTTTGTATGTAATATGTGTACATAAACATATATGACTGAGTGTATTCATAAGAGCCACCAGGGATGCCAACTGTTAATAATTGCTCTCTATTTTGTATCCAAATATATCAGAAAGTATGCAAGCCGACAGCTTTAAACTATGCACACGTAAATTACCCGACATTTTACATTAATTTGGAGTAACCTATATACGTCAGTTCTACCAACATGATTCAAAGCCTGCTGATAGGACCAATTTTTAAATACATGTAACTTCTATACCAACAAATGGATTTCATCCAAAATTGGCACAAAAATATACAATATTTCAGATTATTTCTGACCAGCACTCGCATGACATTGTTGCCAACATGATTTTACGTGTACTAATAGATCCAATGTCTAAATCCATGTAACGTCCTTTGGACTTCAACCACATTTTGTATTCAGTACCTTAGGAGATGGAAGTAAGAATATATTCAGTCACCAGAGCTGCCAACTGTATTGCTCTATTAGGCTACATTATGCCTAGTATACCTTATTTCGAACTAATTAAGACATTTCGATATTGCCCACTTAATTCGTCATTATTCTAGATAGGTTCATATACTGTAGATTAATCTATGGCATGAATCTTCATTTTACGAAAAGTAGGCTCTTTAGTTCGTCACGGAACTTCTTGTTCCATCTGACTATGAGGGAAGCGGCTAACTGGTAGCATGCTGAACATCTATGCCCAAGGTGCTGGTTCAAAGCCGGCCAAAGTCGCCGGATTTTCTAAGAGCGCTAAAAATCCGTCAGCATGCTTTCCTTCGGAGGGGAAGTTACAACGTTCGTTGCAAGTTGCTGGTTGCGGTAGCATCTAGCAGCCAAGTTCACAGCTAGGTGTCGTTGACGTTAGTATTTGGTACAAAATTAGGTACAACTATTTAAAATTGACCGTCTGCAGACCTTACCTGAATTACAGACTAATACAGTCATCAGAAATAACACCGTTTATCAGACAGATTCTACACACACCCAATGTACACGGGGTTACATGACCACCTTGTCGCAGCCCCTAAACTGAGGAACCAACCAACATCTCTGCGGGAGATAAAATTTTGCGTGAAGAAGTAACAGACTGTTAGATAGTTACACATTAGTTCCAAACCTTGCATAAGGACAGTGTGATCACAAGTATAAAAATTAACCCCAAATGACAAGAAGGTTACCATCCCCATAAGACGGTAAAATGTTAAAAGTATGCATAGAAAGACGAAAAAATGTTAACTAACCTCCAATTGTAAAATACTTTCTCGCAATAAATGAGGTCTGATCCTCCTACGAAAACCTGCATATTTTGCCTATTATAGCCTATCCCCTAGTTTGCCCGGTGAAATCTACCTCCGCCTTCCGGCGTGCCGAGAAGAATTTTTTCAAATAAAGAATGATATTTCCCTATTGAAATGCATCGTAAAATTATTTCTACCGCGATTACAAGCAGTAGGTCGGAGATAGTTCAGGTTACTACCGTTAAATGCAGTACGATGATGATAATTGCTGTTTTAAGGGGACTAACATCTAGGTTATCGGCCCCTAATGGTTTGTGTGTTAGTGAAAGATGAGATGAGAATGAAAACTACAACTAATACTAACTACAGACTTACATAAGTTACTAGAAGAAGAAATGGTAAACAAATAAGGGATAAGGCAAATAAAAGACAGGAAGAAATGAAATGCCCTCAACCCTCGAAGAATGAGCAATGAGGGACTTGGAATGAAGGAGAGCCATGAAAGGCAGATGGGAAAGAGGAGAGGGCCCGCCCCAAAGTCAGTGGAAAAATGGGAAAAAACCGACCCAGCTCAGGAATCCCTCGGGATCGCTAATTCCCGAACTCACCAGCCGTGAGCCCCTGAGAGTGTAGCAATATCCAGGGTGCACCAGAAGTGGTGGGGCTACATACACCCTGCCTCCTTGTGGGCCTTGTGCAGAAGGCAGGAGATAACATGAAAAAAAAAGAAGGCTGACCCCTCGCAGAAGGAGGGTATCAGGAAAGATGAAACAAGGGCCAATTAAGGCGGAAAAGGAAGAGACTCCCTAGGCCTCGGATACCCTAATACTGTCGGGGTCGGAAGAGAACAAAAGAGGTCGACAGGAAGGAAGACGGAGAGGAGCCCGGCACAAGTGACAATAAACTTTTGTGAAATAAGTTCATAATAAATTTCACAGAAATAAGAAAAACAGAAAATTATTGCTGCCTGGATTGATCCTGGAAGAAAAACCTAAAATAACCTATTTTAAGAATACAAGAAAGCTAAAGTGAAGGTAAGTTATAAGACACCTAAAAATCCGGGCCCTAGTCATTACCCTTATCAAATTTGGTTTCGATAGCTGCAGTAGTGTAGGAGTTGAAAGGGGGACAGACAGACAGACAGGACAGACGGACACACATTTGCCTGAATCGATCTCATAAGTCTACTTTTTCCTCACCTTTAGACTATTTTCATTTTATGAAAAAATAGGGTTATGAGATCACCTTTTGTCCGTGTGTGTATGTGTATGCGTATGTGTGTGTCTGTGTCCTCTCCCTCCCTCCCCCCTAATCATTTTCCAAATGGCTGGAGCGAAATCGATGAAACTCGGTAAAGTCATAGTACTATTTTGTCCGACCCCAACCATGCTCTTCAAATTTTACTACGTCTCACCAATCCAACATGGCGACTTTTAAAAACCTGGTAACTGCAAAATCAACATGGCGACCCAGCGAATTTGAGACATTTAAATAGACTTTTCTCGCGATTCAACCATCCAAACGCAATGAAACATGGTAGAGCAAATGTTTATGCACATTGTAATGCACTGGTATTTAATTTTGTTCAATTGTTTAGATAACCTCAAGATGGCGACTGTGCGAAATATTTCACCGGCATTCTATATCTCTGAAACTATTACTGACAACACTCTGAAATTTTGTATGATGAATAGTGGCACTACAACAAGTTAATATATGTAAGTTTCAAGAACCTATTAAGTACAAAACGAACATGGCGGCCAAGCAAAGTTAAAACTTTTTAATATACTTTTCTCGCGATTTAACCATCTGAGCGCAGTGAGATATGGTACAGTAAATGTTTATACATAGTGTAATGCACTGGCATCTAATTTAGTTCAATTGTTTACATAACCTCAAGATGGCGGCTGTGCAAAATTTTAAAATTAAGTTTTTATTTTTTGTGTTGTAATCATGCGATGGCAGGCAGTTTAAAGCAGCCAGGAGGGAGGCGATCTAGCTGGCAGTACTTAAAGGTAATCGGAGCGCCGTCGTGGCTACAAGTTGAAGTAGTACGAAATTGCAATACTTCGGGAGGCCAGAGATTCACAAAGCAGAATGTTTTGAACAATTACCCACGTAATCCACAAGAGAACAGCACCGTACAGTGGCATTGAGAAGGCTGTGGTTGATGACGTGTATCTTGTTCTTTTATTCTCCTTTTTCTAATGTCTTCTGTTAATGTGCGTTGCTGGGGCTGTGATTATTAACAAACGAGTGCATACATTAGCTTCTCCTTTGAGCTAAATGGCATTTTATTTAGTATCTGTGTAAATAGCTCGTAAACATCATTTGTAAAAGTATTCAAATAAAAAAAAGTTGACTCTAGTAGTATTCGATCACCAGTCAACCGCGTGAGAGACTAACGTGCTAGCCCAGAGCCAACCATGTCCTTAACACCTGAGTGTTATTAACTGACTTACATACAACGGGTTAGCAATAATGTCTTGAATAAAACGATTTCTTCACTATAGTACATCTTCATTATAAATCATCTCATACAAAGTTTATATTATGTGTATCTATAGGCTATATCGCATACAACATACTAAAACTACTGAAATATAGAACAGGAACAAGAGGTGAACTGCCATCTTGTCATGTGACAGAAATGGCTCAGCTCTTTTAAGCCACTCATGCAGTATAATATTATAATATTAAATTATAATAAATAACGGATCACGTCCTTTAGGATAGCTTAAATCACCCTTCGCTAGATAATCGGAATTGGTGGGTCATAAGCTGTTGATTATAATGGTTGCATAATTCACATGGCCGCCATCCTGAAATAACACGGCTGATGACCTTGTAGTTTGGGTGAAAGACGCGTCCTATATAAAGGTATGTCGTTACCAAATTTGGTAGATATCGGATGATTAATTTAGTCGTAATTTGATTTTACGTTTTGAACGTTTGAGTGGCCGCCATTCAGTTTTGGTAAAAATGGCGGCAATATAAAATAATGACACTGAGATGCCCTTTGCTAGTGCTACATCTGTACCAAATTTCGTTCAATTCGATTTCACCATGTATGAATTGATAGCGGGGACAGACATGCAGGGTACACACACTCATACATACACACAATTTTTGGCCCTGTGTAGATCTCATAAGTCTACTTTCATTTTTTTGCAAAAATGGAAATTAGGCTAAAAAGTAATGAATGTAGAACATCTGATGTTAAACAATACCATGCATATTTGGTGCATTTGCACTAATGAGGTCTGAGAAATAAATTAAATAAATAAGAAGTTGATGCTTTTCTTTTGCAAAAAAAAAAGTACATTATGCAACGAGCCTATAATGGCTATAATTAAGACACGAGTATCTTTATAAAACGAGCGTATGCGAGTTTTATAATTTCCATACGAGTGTCTTAATTACCATTATAGGCAAGTTGCATACGACTGTTTATGTTCGACGATAACTATAACTTTATTATATGTTTTATCATAAATATTCATAAATATCTGTTGAGATTGTCACTAGAATTTTGAGATCGGGTGCTGCGCGTATAGGATATCTCTGATTTCCAAGCTCTCTGATCGACCGACGCATGCGCTCTGTGTGCTTCAATGTCATATGTGCAGATTGTGCGCCAGTATTCAGTAAATAGTCACTGAATGCGTTTGAAAACAACGCGCTGTGTAGAAATTGGATTTGGAGATATTAAGGTACAGAGCTCTTTCTTGTCTCATATTCACCAGTTTATTTACGCGAACATATGGACGGTGCACTAACGGTAATTTATACAGACATGTTGGATTTTGAGCGCATGCGCGAAGGTATCCTTATCTAATTGGTCAAACAACTGTTTCTTGAGCTGTGATTGGTGGGAGAAACTGTTTCATAATGAAAATTAGTGTTATAATGACCATCATTATGATACAGTTTTCAGAGATATAACAGTCAGGGTCGGACTTAAAAACAATTAAATGCTCTTCTCACAAGTATTTAAACTTCTACGCTACATGAAAATCCACAGCCTGCTTCCAGTCTCCGACCGGGTCAGGAATGGAATGAATGAAGCCCCGATCTAGCGGCGAGGATATGAACTGTGCCGGCTGCCGAGGCCTGACGCACTCCTCTGGGGCAATGATTAAATGAATGACAGATGAAATGAAATGATAGTGGAGAGTGTTGCTGGAATGAAATTTTGACAGGGAAAACCGGAGTACCCGGAGAAAAACCTGTCTGCCTCCGTTTTGTCCAGCACAGATCTCACATGGAGTGACCGGGATTTGAACCACGGACCCAGCGGTGAGAGGCCGGCGTGCTGCCGCCTAAGCCACGGAGGCTTTTCTACACTACATATTGACCTCAATTTGCCAACATTAAACTGTAAAATTGCAAGCCTCCGTGGCTTAGGCGGCAGCACGCCGGCCTCTCACCGCTGAGTCCGTGGTTCAAATCCCGGTCACTCCATGTGAGATCTGTGCTGGACAAAACGGAGGCAGACAGGTTTTTCTCCGGGTACTCCGGTTTTCCCTGTCAAAATTTCATTCCAGCAACACTCTCCACCATCATTTCATTTCATTTGTCATTCATTTAATCATTGCCCCAGAGGAGTGCGTCAGGCCTCGGCAGCCGGCACAGTTCATATCCTCGCCGCTTAGATGGGGGCTTCATTCATTCCATTCCTGACCCGGTCGGAGACTGGAAGCAGGCTGTGGATTTTCATTTTCAAACTGTAAAATTAAGTTTAGCAGCCCATTATATATACAAGAAATTGAGAGAGCGCCTGGCTCCTGACCTAGCACAGTATCAAGATAGGCTAAGTAGATGCAGTAGCACGGAAGACCATATTCCATTTGCTTGCTGCTAAAAGGCCATTAGTGCTTTACATTTGGCGTGTAGCAGCACTTCAACTGCGGAGAGCTCCAATTAACAGCAGTGGTAAAAGCTAAAGGATATTATATTTATAAAATTACCCAAACTTTCTGCTACTCCGCCAGGACAACCAACTGCCTGCCTACCCGTGGTTGATTTTTGCGTCCGTTACAGTTTTAAAAGGAAATGTTGGTAAAAGTTAGCTAATGAATATACCCACATGTAAAAACGAGTCTCTTTCCTCTTAAATGCGCTGATACATCATAGTCCAACATATTTTACGTGTTACAAATGTATGTCAATATTAGAAGTCAATTCAGTACTTTAATTTATTTTATGTTCGACCCTGACTATTATATGTCAGAAAACTGTACTATAATGAGACTCATTATAACACTATTTTCCATTATGAAACAGTTTCTCCCACCAATCAGAGCTCAAAAAACAGTTGTTTGACCAATTAGATAATTAGATGCACTGAGTTCCACGGCCTTCTAATTTAAATTTCACTGCCTGGCCTAGTGTCATAGTAAGGTAATCGAGGAGGCCATGGTCAAATACAAGGCATTCTCTGCGTCTCATGCGCTCTGTTCAGTACATAAAACTGGCGAAATCTTGACAGATATTTATGAATATTTATGTTCGAACATTAAATAGTTATAATAATTATCGTCGAACATAAACAGTCGTATGCAACTCGCCTATAATGGTAATTAAGACACTCGTATGGAAATTATAAAACTCGCATACGCTCGTTTTATAAACGTACTCGTGTCTTAATTATTGCCATTATAGGCTCGTTGCATAATGTACTATTATATGAATTGCAGCCAATGGCCATAGCAAGGTAAATTAATTGATCGCCCATGGGCTCGAAGCAAGTTCAATTTCAACTAGTTCCAACTTTGGCTACCAGATGCCACTGTCTCTGACACCTAGCGGTGAAAGTTGGAACTTGGAGCGTTTCTAACCAAATATTACATAGAAATTTGGCAACACACTACCAATTGTAGTGGTAGGTTCATTTACATGCCATAAATCTATGACATGGACCCGCCGGCTTTAGCCTACTTCCCGTCCGAAGGAAGTCATATTGAAGGATTTTAACGCTCTTAAAAATCCGATGTATATAAATGTAGGATTTTTAGCCTACTTTTCTCATTTTGCGAAAATGAGGAAAAAGTAGACTTATGAGATCGATCCGGAAAAATGTCTGTCTGTCTGTCTGTCTGTCCATCTGTCTGTATGTCTGTCCTTCTGTCTGTCTGGCTGTGTATGTGTGTGTGTGTGTCCATCAATTCTTAAACGGCTGCAGCTACCGAAACCAAATTTGGTAAAAGCAAAGATCTATACCTGAATATCTCACGGCCATATTTTAAATTGACGTCAGTGCTACCAACTGCTGAAAAATCGCAATTGTAATTTGAGCTCTATGTTGGATATCTCAGAAGTTTTGCATGCGAACTATTCCAAAATTGGCACACATATAGACAACAGCATTCCAGATTAATATTCAGAAGACCATACATGCCAGTATTGAAAACATGATTCTAAGCCTGCTGATAGGTCCAATTTCTAAATGCATGTAACTTCTATACTATCAATTGGATGTCAACCAGATTTCGTATGTACTATGTGTACTACAGCAGATATTACTGTGCATATTCTAATGAGCCTCCAGGGCTGCCAACTGGTAATAAATGCTCTCTCTATTTGTTTAATCCTTATATCAATACATCGGAAAGTATGAAAGTCATCATCTCTAAACATTGCACACATATAGTACCTGACATTCTCGATTAATTTGGAGCAACTAATATACCTCAGTGTTGCCAACATGATTCTAAGCTTTTTGATAGTTTCAATTTTTAATTACATGTAACTTCTATACTAATAAATGGATTTTATCCAAAATTGGCACTATAATAGATCGTAATATTTCAGATGAAATCTGAGCATCACATACATGACATTGTTCCCAACATGATTTTTCGCGCACTGATAAATCCAATATCAAACAGCATGTAACGTCCATACTATCCATTAGGATTCAGCCAAATTTTGTACGTGCATTCAACACCTTACGAGATGGAACTAAGTATATATTGAGAGTCACCAGGGCTGCCTACTGTAGTAAGTTACTCTACTACTCTATTAATTGATTTCGTCTTTATTCTAGATAGGTCTATATAGATTGGCATCTATTTGAAATTTTAAGAAAAGTAGGCTCTTTAGTTCATCACGGAACTACTTGTTAATTAACATTTAGATAAATAAAGAAGATCTCAGTGAAATAATGGCTCTCGAACAAAAGAAGATCAAACTAGACTGGACATACTATGCTTGCAGAAAATTGTACGCCTCGAAACATCTGTCGATGAATGTCAAACTAAGACACTATAATGCTATAGTCAAACCATCAATCCTCTACGCAGCTGAGTGCCTGTTTCTAACTAAGAAGAGCCCAATATGGGCCCCACGATGTACCGGACAGGAAGTTCTTGTGGAAAGTAGTGGGACCAAGGATCTTACCAGATGGTGCAAACCGAATTGTAAACTCTACAAACACCAAGAGAACCTCACCGATGCCATCAGAAGGAGACGCCTGGCTTTCTACGGCCACCTGTACAGAATGGACCACCAAAGGGTGTCTTATCCCCCAGGGGCTCGATCTAGTGGGACGTGGGTTGGCGACCACGGGACCCCAGCTGAGTCCGGCATTGCTTCCACTTACTTGTGCCGGGCTCCTCTCCGTCTTCTTTCCTGTCGACCTCACTTGGTCAGCTCTTGTTCTCTTCCGACCCCGACGGTATTACGGTATCTGAGGCCTAGGGAGTCTCTTCCTCTCCCGCCTTAATTGGCCCTTGTCTCATCTTTCCTGATGGTGTCACGAAAAAAGCGACCAGCGAATTTAGCGACCAGCGAACTAAGCGACCAACACGAAATTTTACCTGCGCCTCGAAGGTCAACACTTCTGTGAATTTAGCGACCAGCGAACTAAGCGACCACCACGGAATTTTAGTAGATAGTGGGACGTAAAGCCAAAAACATTATTATTATTATATTTAGGCGTGTTTAAAATCAGCTTTAAAGCAGCGTCGTCTGTACATTTTTTTTTTTAATCTTTACCTGAGAGGACAATGAATTCTTCCTCCAACACTGATTTCTATTATTTAGCCGTGTTTAAAATCAGCTTTAAAATAGTGTCGTCAGTACATTTTTTGTAATGTTTTAAAAAGCAATATTTACAGATATATAAACTTACATTTACAGAGTGTTTTCATGATCGTGAACTTAATCCAACTTTTGAAGGTAGGAGAGGGTTTGGAGACATGCCATTACGTCACCCGTTTCTTCATACTTCTTCATTGTTTTTTCAATACCCGCATCCATTTTTCTGTATTTGAGGTTTCTTCGCTTTCCTTCCAGATTCAGTTGTAATTTCATATACATGCACGCCGAGTCTAGCTATAAACCGGTTGGGAATAACCCGGTTGAATTACTTCGGGCGATGTGATGGGCATGAGTCAGGGTAGCTTGGCCGCTTAGTTCGCATATTCTGTGCTGGTCGTTTAATTCGATGGTCGTTTTGTTCAGATATTCCATGGGTCAGGGTAGCTTGGCCGCTTAGTTCACATATTCTGTGCTGGTCGTTTAATTCGATGGTCGTTTTGTTCAGATATTCCATGGGTCAGGGTAGCTTGGCCGCTTAGTTCACATATTTCGTGATGGTCGCTTAATTCGCTGGTCGCTTTGTTCATGTATTCTTCCTGATACCCTCCTTCAGCGAGGGATCAGCCTTCTTTTCCTTTTTCTGTTATCTCCTGCCTTCTGCTCAAGGCCCTCAAGAAGGCAGGGTGTAAGTAGCCCCACCACTTCTGGTGCACCCTAGATATTACTACACCCTCAGGGGCTCACGGCTGGTGAGTTCGGGAGTTGGCGACCCCGAGGGATTCCTGAGCTGGGTCCGGTTTTCCCCCTTTTATCCATTACCTCTGGGGCGGACTCTCTCCTCTTTCACTTTCCTATCTGCTTTTCATGGCTCTCCTTCCTTCCGAGTCCCTCAATCCGCATTATTCGAGGATTGAGGGCATTTCTTTTCCTCCTGTCCATTATTTGCCTTATTCTCCTTTTTTCCATTTCTTCTTCTGGTATGTAAGTTAGTAGTTGTTTTAGTTATAGTTTCCATTTCGTTATCATCTTCACGATCACCCAAACCATAAGAGGCCGATAACCCAGATGTTAGGCCCCTTAAAACAACAATTATCATCATCATCAGGGTGTCTTATAAGAACTTCAAGGTAGCCAAGAAGGGTAAAGCCACGGAGTCCTTGTGGATCAAACAAATTGAGAAAGATCTTGTTGAACTTAATATTCAGCAAGACACAATAAATGACAGGAATCGCTACCTTCTGACAGTTGAAAAGGCCTTTTCTCACATCCATTACAGAAGTTCACCACGGCGGCTTCGGTGGCGTAGTTGGTAGCATGCTGAGCTTCTATGCCCAAGATCGCGGGTTCAAATCCGGCCGAAGTCGTCGGATTTATTAAGAGCATTACAATCCCTCAGTATGCCTTCCTTCGGAGGGGAAGTAAAGCCGGCGATCCCATGTCATAGATTTATGCCACGTTAAATAACCTTCCACTAATTACACCTGTGTGAAGCTAAAATTGTATAGGTAAAGAATGTTAACAACGCTCTTAGGTTCCTACGTTCGTTGCCAAGAGCCGACAGCGGTGGCGTCTGGTAGCTAAGTTCTGAACTAGTAGTCATTAACGGTGGCGTTTGGCGGCAAAAGTAGGAACTATTTGAAAAATTAAAAAGTCTGCAGTCCTTACTTGAATTAAAAAACAGATAACACACACTGATACAGTCATCACAATTAACACCGGTTATCCGACAGATTCTACACACACCCAAAGTACACGGGGCTACATGACCGCGTTGTCGCAGCCCCTAAACTTAAGAACCAACCAACCAACGAAGTTCACCACTACGCGTCCAGGAAATGGTCCGTGGAACGTAAAATAGAGTTCAGCAAGAAAATGAAAGGTTACTGGTCCATAGAAAGGCCCAAACTTTCAGCACAAAAGCAGCCGCCAACCAATCCACCAAAATCACCAGAAGTGGCAGACAACAGCTAAAGCACGAGCACCGTGGTCCATAGGTGGCCCAAACTACCAATGAGGAAGAAAGAACCAAAACCTATAGATATGTTAAGCCCCCCAGATAAGTTAAAAATGATTGTGTATTGGCTTTCACGGCCAGTGAATTAAAACTCAGATATTGTTCTAGGTTTGTGCCGAGTCGTGTGTGGGGTTTCACCTAGGACACCAAGCTGGCTCATCAGCGGGCTCTTGGTGTCCCCGCCCGGAACCCCCACAGGAGTAGAGAACTGCGCGCTACCTCCCTTTTTATGAATGCGGAAAGCGCAGTTCGCTACTCCTGTGAGGGTTCCGGGCGGGGACACCAAGAGCCCACTAATAATATCTTATGGCCTCAGATGCCGGGTGCAAGCTTTGCTATTTGACACCTAAAGCAACACCACCTAGATAACAGGCCTTTGCATTCAAACAAGATGGCGGGCACTGTAGGCAGAGCTGCTGGAGCTCGCCGCAGGCCATGGCCCATATGACGGGTTCCTTCCAACTGATACATAGGGTGCGTTTTTTTTTAAAGCGGAACGCGCAGCGATTCAGCAGTGTCGCGCGCAGCGCGTTCTTTTATTCATGCTGCACTCTCTGCTGCTGGCTGCGATTTACCCCTTCGTGCAGCGTAGTTTTACTTTGCTACTTTGCTTTGCTGCGTTGCTTCGATAATCAAAATGGCTCCAATTGAATACGTTCTTATCCTGCAAGATTTTCTGGAATGTGTGATTTTCTTTAAAGTGTTGTTGTACATGTGTGTATGACCGAATATCAAGTTTGATAAAGTAGGATCAAGCCTACGAAGACGTAGTATTGCTTTGAAAGTCGTAATCACACGAGTATTGAATTGATGATTAAATTTATTTGGTTATGTTCTGTGCTATGTAGGCCAACTATGGTGGAAAACCCTTACTATTATACCATACTCCATAATAAGTCGCAGATTTGTGAATGCATCTTACTTACAGTACGTCGTTACGAAAAAATACTGCATGTTATGTCTTCGGTCTACAAACATTTTCCCCCATTTTTGTTGTTGGTGTACATAGGCCCTACCTCAGCATGGTAACAAATATCTGTACTTGGCCGGGTGGTAACAAATTCTATTATGTTTCTCATGAAAAATAATTTGGACACTAGCCTATTTTCTTTCTCTAAGGTGCATTTTAACTAAGTATACAAATAGTTTCATTTGTCTTCCATTCCTCCCACTGTGTGTACTCTATTCATATTCACTCCAATTATACATATTTATTTTGGCCCTGACTGTTATGTGCTGAAGTTCTTGTAATTATGGTATTATGCGATATGAACAAGGATGCCATGACCCACTCAGAATACACTGCCACTAAATTCTGTACTTAACTGTAATAAGAATCATACCAACCTCTTCTCAGTTGTCCTTATGAAGCTCATTGTATGATATTCCAGAGCTGGGAATCAAACAATCTCAATACATACTTCTAGACCACAACAATGGCAAGAAATTTATACAGAAGGGACTCTATCTATGTTTGTGAAAATAATTCCTGGATAAACTCTCGAGTACCATGGTAGCGCTTTTATGTTCCTACAGTTGTAAGGCGTAGGGAAGGGGATTTTGATTTTACTGACTACTTTGTACATTTCATTCATGCGTGGAGTGTAAATGTTAGTGAGAATTCTAAAAACAAAGCATACAGAATTTTTTGTCAGGTCACAATCAGAGTGTAGGCCTGCTGTACTTAGTTTGCGGGACTCAAGCTTCTCAGAGCCGACGCACAACCAATATATTAAATGTCTATAAAATACTCAACTGTGCATGCGCCATGCCAACCCGAGCACTTGGTGCTTGCGCGCCCCGGTGCTTTTCCCTTCCCACCCCTCTTTCTCCACAGTTAGACTTGGATGATGAGCAATGGATCACTGACCTCGCTTTCATGAAATACATCACGGGGTATTTAAATACTCTTTGCAAAGCAAAAATAAATTAATCAGTACTATGTGTGACCGTATTGAAAGTTTCAAATTGCAGCTTGTGCTTTTTAAAAGTCAGCTTCAAGAAGGAAATTGGGACAATTCTCCCAATTTACAAATAAACAACACGACTCTCGCCTCGCTAAGCGCTGCTACTACAAGTTCCTCTCTTACAGCAGAGCACCGTGCTTTTCCAGTTGCCGGCCAGTGCTCGCTAAGCACCTGAGTTGGCGAGGCCTGGGTTATGGAATACTCAATTGCCCGTGTGTTTTAAGGGGTGGAACTACGAGGTCATCTGCCCCTCTTAACACAGATTAATGAATACAAATTTGGAATTGAATTTAAAATTTAGAGGTGGACACCTAAATTTGAAAAGACCTGTTGTTGTTTGAGTCTTCAGTCTTTTGACTGGTTTGATGCAGCTCTCCATGCCTCCCTGTCCTGAGCTAATCGTTTCATCTCTACATAGCTCCGACACCCTACATCGGAGGCAATCTGTTTAACATATTCTAACCTTGGTCTACCCCTACAGTTTTTGTCCTCGACCCTTCCTTCCATAACTAAGCTTGCTATTCCTGGGTGTCTTAGTATGTGTCCTACCAACCTATCTCTTCTCTTCATTAGCAGTCGCCAGAAACATCTCTCCTCTCCCACTCGTCTTAATACCTCTTTGTTTGTAACCCTATCTACCCATCTGATCTTCATCATTCTCCTGTAACACCACATTTCAAATGCTTCAATTCTCCTCTTTTCTGCTGCACCAATAGTCCAAGTTTCACTTCCATAGAGCGCCACGCTCCAGACAAAGGCTTTCAAAAATGACTTCCTAATACCTAAATCTATATTCGATGTCAGCAGATTCCTTTTTTGTAGAAATGCTTTCTTTGCCTGAGCCAACCTACTTTTAATATCCTCTTTGCTTCGTCCATCACTGGTTATTCTGCTTCCTAAGTAACAGAAGTCTCCTACTTCCTTCAGCTTTTCACCAGCCAATTTGATCTCCATAGAGGTTTCTGATTTATTTCGGCTGCATTCCAGTATTTTTGTTTTACATTTATTAATTTTCATCATGAATTGTTTCTGTAAGACGGAGTCCATACCATTCAAAAACTCATTCAAATCCTCAGGCTTGTCGGCCAAGATGACTATGTCATCAGCAAATCTCAGAGTTGAAATTATTTCTCCTTGAATCTTCACCCCCACTTTAAATTTTTCCCTAATTTCCTTCATTGCGTGTTCAATGTAAAGATTGAAAAGTATGGGTGATAAGTTGCAGCCTTGCCTTACACCTTTCTGAATACCAGCTTCTCTCTCATGTCCTTCAACTCGAATGACTGCTGTCTGGTTTCTGTACAGATTGTGTATGACCCTCCTATCCCTGTACTTTATTCCAATTGATTTCAAAATGTCAAACAATTTAGTCCAATCAACGTTATCAAAAGCCTTTTCTAAGTCTACAAAAGCCATGAACGTTCTCTTATCTTTCCTTATTCTACCTTCTAAAATCAGCCTAAGACTTAGTACAGCGTCCCTTGTTCCTACATTTCTCCTGAAACCAAACTGGTCTTCACCCAACTCCGTTTCTATCTGGCTTTCAATCCTCTTGTAAATTATTCTAGACAGGATCTTTGAAGCATGAGTAATCAAGCTGATTGTACGGTAATCTTCACATCTGTCAGCTCCCACTTTCTTTGGTATAGGGATGATTACATTCTTCTTGAAATCAGGGGGTACCTCACCTGTCTCATAAATCCTACACACCAAGTGAAATAACCTGATCAGACCTTCATCTCCTATGCAGCGTAGCAACTCAATCGGTATATCATCTATGCCTGGTGCTTTGTTCCTGCTTAAGTCTTCCAAAGCTCTATCAAATTCTGATCTCAATATTAAATCTCCTTTCGCATCCTCATCAATTTGCTCCTCCCTTTCCATTACATGATTCTCAATCTCCTTTCCCTTATACAAACTCTCTATGTAAGCTTTCCATCTCTCAACCTTTTCTTCCCTATCTGTTAGAGGCTTTCCATTTGTGTCCTTAATATTACAGCACTTAGTCTTCTTTTCCCCAAAAGTATTCTTAATCCTTCGATAAGCTGTGTCTACTTTTCCTAATTTCAGACAATTTTCTATACCTGCACATTTCTCTTTCAACCATTCTTCTTTCGCTTCCTTGCACTTCTTGTTAACCTCATTTCTCAGACGTCTGTATTCTGCTTTCCCCTTTTCATCTCTTAGATTCTTGTGTTTCCGCCTTTCATCCATCAATTCTAGTATATACTGAGTGATCCACGGTTTTCTACCTATTCTTTCTTTCCTAACAATGTTTTCTTCTGCGGATTTTGTTATTTCATTCTTCAAAAGTGCCCATTCGTCTGCAATTGAAGTTTGTTTAGGGTTTTTCATTAGTCCTTCCTTTATACTCTTCTTGAATCTTTCGTTTACATCCTTCTCTTTCAGTCTGTCTATTGCCCACCTTTTTGGCTTTTGACTTTTCTTCAGTTTCTTCAACTTTAATCTGCATTTCATTACAACCAGATTGTGATCAGAGTTTATGTCAGCACCAGGATATGTTTTACAATCCAAAATCTGGTTTCGAAACCTCTGCTTGACCATAATGAAGTCGATTTGGTAACGCCCTGTATCTCCTGGTCTCATCCATGTGTATATTCTTCTATTGTGGTTATTGAATAAGGTGTTAGCTATGACCAATTCATAGACCTAAATTTAATAAAACAAAATATTAAATAAAAATAATAATTATAAAAATAAACAAAAATTATGAAAAAACAAAAAATTATCATTCAAAAACGAACAAACCACCGCGTCATCGGCTAATATAAGTTTGAGTGTCATCTGCAAACCAAGGTTTCTTCGTAAGTCAGTAAGATCCACACACTCGGTTAAAATGTGGGCCACGATGTAGTTCCCTTGATCGTTCTCAGTTTACTGGGCAGTGGGTCAGCTATCCACTGACTCTCCCAAAATACCAGAACTTGTAGGCGTAACTGAGAGCGAATATCTCTAGCGGGTACCTCCATTGTTCGAGGTGGTAGTGATCCCGCCTCTTTTGCAGCTTGATCCGCTAACTCATTTCCCGCAATTCCCATGTGGCTTGGAAGCCACAGAAAGGTGATTCGAGTGTCAGCGTGACACAGCCCGGCTAGTAGGTCGTGGATTCGCTGCACTAGGGGGTGTTGCAGGAATCAAGTAGCAATTGACTGCAACGAACTCAAAGAGTCGGTGCACACGAGAAAGTGGATTCATGCATCCTGTAGTGCAAACTGCAGAGCTTCATAGATGGCAACGAGCTCCGCAGTAAACACACTACAGGCCTCTGGCAAAGAGATCTTGGTATTTGCACCATCAATAACGTAAGCACAACCCACTTTCTCATCCACCTTCGACCGAGTTTTGTCCCTCTGAGCAATGGTAAGTGAAACAGAGGGTGGCTAATTATAGCACTTACTTAGTCATCGGATATACCCACGCAGGCAAGCGCAGGTATAAAGCTTTTTTTTTTTTTGTGGTAACAATAATTGAGGGTATTTCCATGACTGGCTTCTCTCACTTCTCATTCTCGTACAACCCAACCGAAAGCAAATAGGGAAATAACAAGAAACGTGAAAGACTCAGTTCTTAGTAAGAACTAAAAATCCAGTTCAACATTGTATTCTAAAATCTATCCGCAAATTTACTCTAAATATTATCCGCTATCCGCACAGTCGTGCAAACTATATTCGCAAGGCGAACGGTTTTGATATCGTGCCAGGAGATGGCAGTTGGGATTGAACTGCAGATGTCTTCCCGCTCACTGCGCATCGCACATTCCAAAAACATTAAGTTGGCCACTACTTGCTTCACTCACACAGCACATTCCTTTTTCACTGGCTGCGAGTCATCTGCTGTGATAACCATTGGCATGCGGGAAGCCGATATATTTAGGTTTAGAATAAGCGGGCCGCGCATACGTACTGCAAGACCCCCACACACCCCGTCACAGTGTGTTGAACTTCCATCTCCTGGTGCGATGACAATAGTAGAGCAGACGCAAGAAGAGCTTGCCGAAACTCAACGATGAGCAGAGACCAATATCAATTGGCGTATTTCAATGCTCATTGCGGGGCTCCTGTGTGTCCCCCGAATGCTGATTACTGGGCTCACTGCTCACTCCATTCTTCAACAATGCGGCTCGCTCCAAGACACGGTCTACAGCTTTAAACCAAGCGTAGAGTGCAGGAGGCATCACACGTGTGTATTATTACTATTTTATGTATATTACGTAGCTGAAAGTGTGTTTGTTGAATACCTGAAGCCTTGAAATTTGTGTATAATATTCAGTGTACCACAATGCCACCGTTTCGCTTTAAATTAGGGAGTGCCAAAACTTTACACAGTCGAACTAGTGAAGTTATTTATAATGTGTATAAATTCATGAAAAAGGAAACACATCTCGCTGGGAACTTATACGCAGTTCAAAATAAAGTGGCTGAAGCATCAGGTGTGTCAGAAAGGTCGGTGCGGAATATAATACAAGGCGCCAAAAGAATTGAAAGTGGTGAAGTGGATTCATTTTCAACGCCTGGAAAGAGAAGACCAAAATCTGCCAAGAAGTGTAAGTTAGACGATTTTGATAAATGCGTGGTAAGGCATACGATTCATAATTTTCACTATAGCAAAGGTGAGAGGCCAACGCTGGAAAAGATCCGTAGGAAACTGGTTGAGGTTATAAATTTTAAAGGTGGCGTACGAACATTAAGCAAGATAGTTCGAGGCCTAGGCTTCAGATGGAGGAAGACAGAAGACATGCATAGAATACTTATGGAGAAGCCTGACATAACGCATGCTGTACTTACAGAGCATAAGGCGGTACCGACAACAAGGTAGGCCTATTGTTTACACTGATGAGACATATTTGCATAGTTCGCACACTAAGCCAAGTGCTTGGAGTGACGGTTCTCTTCATGGACTGAAGTCGCCTATCTCGAAAGGACAAAGATTAATAGCGGTATATGCCGGTTCTGATGCATGTTTCTTTCCAAATGCTTTGTTGGTTTTCAAAATCCAACAAAAGAACTGGGGACTATCACGATGAGATGAACTATAGAAATAACGAAAAATATCTGACAGAAAAATTAATTCCCAATTTGCCAACAAATTCTGTAGTCGTGATTGACAATGCCTCGTACCATAATGTCCAATGTGAGTGCGTACCCACATCATCTTCCCGAAAAACAGTTATGCAGGATTGGTTGACCGATAAGGGTATTCCATTTTCTACAGAGATGATAAAACCTCAACTGTACGCTTTGATTAAATCCCATAAACCACGTTATGAGACGTATCAAATCGATACACTGCTTGCTACCTATGGACACACGATCTTGCGTCTACCATCGTACCACCCCGACTTGAATCCCATCTAAATGATTTGGGCTCATGTTGAAAATTATGTAGCTGGACAGGTGGTGGTGGGGATGAATGTTTTAAGGAGTGTAACATCGAGGCCCCCTTTCCTGTTGGCGTCGAGTTAGGCTATAGAAGGAAGAATTTCGACTCTTTAAAAAAATTGGGGTGGTGAGTAAAGAGAAAGGCCATGACAGACTCCCTAGGCTTCGAAGGTCTGAAGAAAATGAGAGATGACCAAGGGAGTTGTAGTTATTATTTAAAGGGGTGGAACAATGAGGTCTTCTGCCCCATTGATCCAAGGAGATCGCCAGGAAGATGAAAGAGGAGCCTGGCACAAGTAGATGCACCATACTGCATAATTCAGAAGATTTTAGGCATTGGAAAGTCTGCCCCTTCAAGGTTGACATATGTATAAACTAAGGAGTACTACTTCATCGACGACATCAAAATACAGTTTTACCTACCTAACACCAAAGCCTATGAGAATGCACGCCGAACCTTAAATGAGAAACGAAATGCCATTTGGTCCAACTTTTACTCCACAGATGCCATAATGACGGAAGAGTGGAAACAAACTAATTACGAACTACGACACGTAATAACACGTTACGCCACCCATGGATTTCACCATAGATTCTGCAAAACCAAGAATTTGCACCAACCAAATGAAGACTGTATGTGACCTGTGCAACGATCATTGTGAAAGGTACCACACACAAAACTGCAAAATGAGGACAACCTCAATAATAAGACTGGCATTAGCATAATTGATCATATGTTCAAATATGTATTTGCACATTGTGCGCTTTTCTTTTAATAATAATTCAGAAGAGGCTATACACTGCCCCACAATTGACTATCCTGGGGAAATCATTAGTGACATGCACAGGCTATTGGTGTAGCATATAATATTGCACAATGATAGGCCTACATTTCCATTTCCATTGGCAGCATCTCAGTTGGTTAGTTAGGAAATATTTATAAGAAGGCAAAAGGAGTCAAGAGCTAGGTCGTCCCATTTTGCAATTTTTAAATCCAAGTTACCTTGCCACATAAAAGTTATGCTGATTATTATAGATATGGTAACCTTAAGTTCTGAAATATTTATCTAACGCTACTTCATTCGTAAAACGATCATTTTGAATGCGACTTTAATGGCTAAGCCAAGGGCATTACTTCGTGGAAGGCAACTCGAATGACATGGGCTAGGCCTAACCTAAAAATTACAAGCAATGTGAAATCCTAGTGTACGGTAATTAACAAAATTGTTTATTGAGCGATATAACTATGCATTCATCATAACTTTGGTCTTCTAGTAGACGCATAATATTCAGTGTACCGCAATGCCACCGTTTCGCTTTAAATTAGGGAGTGCCGAAACTTTACACAGTCGAACTAGGAAAGTTATTTATAATAATGGAAACACGTCTCGCTGGGAACATATGCGCAATTCAAAGTAAATTATAAATAATTTAATTACATTAAATTTATTTCGAAATAATGACTGAAACACGTTTTAAACGACCGCCAATTCGCGCCATCTTTACCGTTTTTATTTACAGGTAGTTGTGATGTAGCGATTTACTTCCCCTTGATGCAGCGCTGCAATTTCTCGCTTAAAAAAAAACGCGGCCATAGTAGTCGGCAGCATTTTTAGGCTATTATGATGACTTCATCCTTCTTACCTTTACTTACGTAACAAACAAATATACTAGGCCTACTGAATAAGCTTCTTCTCATCCTTCACCTGAAAATGAAACCTCACGGGAAACTAGGTAGGCTACCGTACCGTAGGAAAAAATGAAACATACACTATTTTACTGTTTCTGGATCAATTTTATGTCAACAGTTCACTGGCCAAAAAACATAGCGCTAAATTAACAGCAGTAAAATATACGCATTTGATACAGTTATGTTCAATATTTGCATAAGATCAGGTTTTTAGCTAGATATCTAGACTTGACATGTAACTGTGTCTTCTTCACGAAAACTTCCGGGTACACATTTCATCATTTAAATTATAGATTTACTATTATGATAATGCCATCAGCCACAGTCAGGGGCGTATATACAATTTTATTTCGGGGGGGGGGGGGCTGGCTATCCTGGAAAATTGTGAGTATTTTCAGGGGATTGTCACCGCAAAATCCCAGAAATATCAACCAATAACTTAGAGCATATAACGTTGTGTAATTATTTTAGATAAGATTCAAAGTTTATATAGCCTACAATTACTGGCAATACAAAAAAAGTAAAATACAACACAACACACAAATAAAATTTTATACTTAATGAATTTTCCATTATGATCTATGGAGTATGAATAGCAAATATCTAAATATTTGTCAATTTACTAAGCAGAAAGGTAAACTGGTTTTTTTTTTGTTTTTTTTACAAGTTGATAATTTATTTCTCAAATGTACCGTACTGTGGAATTCACAGTTTTGCCTCACAAGTCTGAGTGTACCCCGTTCCAGCCCTCAGACTAGAATTAAAATTTATTTGGGGAGCCGGGAATCGAATTTGGACATCCGGGGCGGCAGCCAAGAATGCTAGCCACTACACCACGAGTTAATCTAATTTCAATCTTAATATTGTTTATAACTTAGCCAATAAGTTAAGATTAGGGTACAACCGAATTTACAATTATTTTATGCTCTTACCAAAGCAACAGTTTCTTAATTTGATTGGCTTTTTTCTAGTAATTTATTGCACATCATACCTGTCACCTACAAATATGAGGTGTATATTTTATTATTTTCATTTTCATATCCAGAGCATCCTAAATATTTACATACACTGTGAGTGGATGCAAAGTTGAGCATAAAATAACCTTAACACAGCAATGTCTCTGCTAGTTTAAAATATATAGTAGGCTATTCACATAAACACACAATGTCACATCAGATCCTTTTCACTCAGGCTATTAATCCATGTCAAAACTAGTCATCTAAGTGCATTTATTACTCTCATGTAAATTTTTTTCAAGAGTAGAGAAACACCCATTACAATTGGATACAATCATGTTGACCGACTGAAAAGCATTAAATTTTGATCCAATAGCTGTTGAAGCACAATGACTACATTACTAAACCAAATATTTTTATATGTGAGGTATGACTTTCTAAACCATAACAAAAGGCACTCATTTGAGCTTGAAGATATTTGAAATGTCATTGGACACATGGGGGGAGAGGCCGACAATCCTGTATAAGTTATAGAGACAATGAAACTTTAACACAGTGGATGGCTTTCGAATATATTGAGGCTGTAAGGCTACAAAGGGCAGAGAAATGCGACAGACAGGGTGAGAGGAGGAGAGACTGTTCATAATAGGCTATTTCAAGACTTTCAGGATAACATTCTAATATTTGGTGCCACAAAAATGGTGTCCATACAACTTGAACTTTTCGAAGTCATTTTTCAATGTTGCATTCATAATCTAATGAATTAATTGCATTTTAGTTGCTCCACATGTTAATTGGCCCAATTAAATTGGTCGGGGAGTAAAACGTAGGACTATCGACTCACAACTTTCTGTCAATGTGGAAAAATTATTTGGATTAATTATACACTTAAGTGCTTAATTAATCCAAGTATTTTTAGAGGTCCTGTACGCAAGTGTGAATTGAAAAGTTTTACTCCTCGCCCAATTTAATTGGGTACAGAGGGACACTGGGACTGAGTTATTGTCAGAAATTGCAAAAATATTGATTTTTTTATTCTTTGATATAATTATGCCCCTGACTCCAGCGGACAATTTAGTGAAAGTCTTTTCCAAATTCCGCCATATTTAAAGGCCCAGCGAATTCTTGAAATGTCTAGTGCATGGTATCTAAACGCCTCCTATTCATGGACTTTCATTGAGGCGAGTATTTCTGTACTTATTTTCCTAATAAGGAGCTCAGAAAAGCAAGAAAGAGGGTGTTAACATATGGTGCTGGGCAGTTTTAGCTGACAAGGCAAGCTGATAACTAAAAAAATATGCATGGGTTTATAAAAGTGCATTTATCTGAGCTTCCCATTTTTTGGAACAAAATTCACCCCATATGCATCAGACTTGTGGCTATAATGTAGCAAATTTTTATACATATTCTATATTAATGCATCCATAAGCACAGTGATTAGTTTTACTGTAGTATTCATAGTTTTGCCATTAAAAATATTTTAATTTTCAATTAATGGGATAAATAAATTGTGAAATACTGTATGTTAATTTATATCTCAACAAATATTCATATGAACTTAAAACCAATCACTAGGATTGCTTCCATACTAAATATCTATATGGGAAAGTCATGATAAATGACCTACCTCTATCCGTTTAACGCAAGGATCATTTTCAAAATTTGCATATTTTCATATTCAAATAATCGTATCTCCTAAACGGTTAGAGATAGAAAAGTGTAAATCAGAAGTCTAGTGTATATTACTATTAGAGTGCTGTGTGTAACATTATAACAATATTCATTGATAATTACCTAAAATTGAAAGCTGATAACCAAAAAATATGCATGTTTTTATAAAAGTCCATTTATCGCGGCTTCCCATTTTTTGATACAACATCTGGTCCTTGCGCATTAGATTTGCTGCTATAATATTGCAAATTTGTATTCATATTCTATATTAATGCATCCATAAGTTCAGTGATTAGTTTTACTGTAGTATTCTTAGGTTTGTCATTAAAAATATTCTAATTTTAAATAATAGGCAATTAATGGAATAAAAAAAATTGTGAAATGAGTTAATTTATATCTCAACACATATTCATATGAACTCAAAACCAATCACAAGGATTGCTTTCATACTAAATATCTATATGGGAATGTCATGATAAATGAGCTACCTCTATCTGTTTAACGCAAGGACCGTTTTCAAAATTTGCATAATTTCTATATAAAAATAATCATATCTCCTAAACGGTTAGAGATCGAAAAGTGTAAATCAGTAGTATAGTGTATATTAGTATTTGAGTGATGTGTGTAAAATTAGAACAATATCCATTGATAATTACAGAAATATGAAAACTCAGTCCCAGTGTCCCTTAACATGAAGACCGACTGAAAATAAATTCACTTATTAGACTAAAAAACAATAAAATTGATTTCAAATTTCATAAGCTGTCAAGATTGTCTGTTGACATACTTGCTGAATGGATATATTTATGGTGTGAATAGAGGAGTAGCTGAATCTAATAAGAGTACATAATTAAACAGTTGCATCTTCTCATCGGAAATAAGTATGACAACCTGAAATTTGACAAACATGATCCAAATATTTACTTGTGCCATCTCTTGATGATTGTAGTGTTTTTGTGTCTGTCGCACAGGCTGGAGCAAAATGTGGCTTTTCACTAATGTCTCATTTCATTCATGATTGCGATTATGTGGAAGCTACCAAGGTATGGCTGGTGCCATGTACTGAGTCAGTACATCAGTACTGACACTAACTGTACTCAAGTTGTACAGAGGAACCTTGCCTAGTATGTCTCATCGTAGTGCTGCTTTGTGGGTTTCTATTAGCATAACTTACAGTGGTGCTTGTTGAGGATCCAACCAGCCTTTGGGCTGACTATTAACAGAGAGATCAAAATGTACATCTGCCATAAAATCAGATTTGACACATAAATGGCTGGTATTCAAAAGCCATTTTCAAGTTGGGTTTTGTATTACTACCAGCTGGAGTATCTATCTATTTTTGGTACGGTGATTTTGGAAAAACAGGCGCTCCAGTTTTATTGGGCGATTGTTAATTTCAGGCACAGTAACAAAAAGTGAAAAACAAAGTACCTTGGAAGACAGATACGGTAGCTGGGGAACCACAATGTGCTATATTGGATTCATTTAAAGGCCAACTGCAATGATCGCATTTAAAATACTGGAGTAGAGGAATATTGAAAATGATTTTGAACACAACAGAGGGACTGATGTGGGGTACTGATTCTTGTTGACAATGCATATTATAAAATTAGGCTAACTTTTGTAAAAATGTGATTTGTAATTATAACAGTGACAGGATGCACCTTTTGTCATTAAATATAATATAACATATTTTATAATTAGGCTACTAGGCAGGCATGAATTCTTCACTCCTCAGTTCAAACATGACAACTGAAAAACTCTGGATGAAATAGGTATTATTCTAGAAAATATTTACAAATATCACAGGAGAAGATTGAATTTTAGGTACGGTAGTTATTGTTGTTTTAAGGGGCAGAATTACGAGGTCGTTGCATTTTATTTGAATGTCTTTTCGATCTTAAATCCAATAGATGGCTGATGACATCACATTGTTGACAGCAACATCTCGATCAGCTGACTGCAGGGAACTGCGGTGGTTTGGAACACTGAAATACTACACGTGATGATAGAATTGGGCTATTTAAAGTGAGTTCTATTCATTACTAACAAGGGGAGGATACGATGCATGGGTCACTGATTCGAACCATTTTAGTACACGTGTAGGGCATGACCAGGTGTTGCTCTCACGTCACAGTACAGGCGCAGTGTGGCAATGTGCACTCTATTGTATTTATCCTCGAAGGAATGTCTCAACGCTTATAGAAAATTGTAGATTTCTTTGAGAATGTCGACTTTGGTAAAGAATTTCTTTTCTTACAATAATTGTTCAGTAGGATGTTGGTGGATACCCATACCACTTTCTTACAAACATTTTCTACAGTGTGTCCTTTCATGCAAATATCAGGCTCCCACAAAAGTTCCATGGAACGAACAAATTGCATTGTAATGTTACTCACAAGCTCCCTGTGGTTCTCAACTTTAAGAAAATCAGATTCTAGGTCACCACACAACTTTAAAACTATTAAGTAATTGTGAACAACAACATTTACAACATACATTTCTGGGACTAAGAGCCTACCTCTGTCCTTATCCCTGATCAAATGGTATGCCTCATCATCAAGGTCAATAAATTCACTGGTACAAAGAATTTCCTTGCAATGACTACATTGTAATCGTTTAGTCACACTATAACAACAATACCCTGCCAAGTACACTAGAATAGGGATATCATCCTTACAACCATCAAAATCTCTGTCATCTATATATATACGGTCAATGAATTTTTGCTCATCAGTGGGAAACTCAGGAGCCTCTGAGGTAGGTTCACACAATTCATTTATTTTAATTTCACCAAATAAGTTGGATTTGATCTTTAGGGACATGGATGATTGAATCCTTAGCTTGTGTTCTACTTCATACACCTGCCTTATTGAAATATTGTACTGGCCACCTGCCAACTGCCTGTATTTGCCAAACCTTCCCTCTAATACATCAGTCTGAAACTTCCCAAACAGAACATAAGAGAAATTTAGAGTTGACAAGCAATAATCTTTCAACTTTAACAAGCCTTCTGTTGTCAGTATCATGGCAGCCATTGTCTCAGAGGACAATGACCCTTTTACATTTAGTTTTTTCCACTTATTTAGCCACTGCAAGAATTTATGTAAATAATTAACAATTTCAATAGAATCTGATGACACTGGGCACATGAGGATATTGTTGAGTCTTGCTCCTTTACCGGGAGTTCTTACATTTACTATATTCCACCAATTTAACATTAGTTCAATATACCAGGCAGTTTGTTTATAATGCAATAAGTCACACTTTTCCCCCATAACTTTCAACCCTTCAATGACATTTTCATTAAAAACCTGAAGAACAAGTTTTACATTTTGCCGTTCAAGTGAAGTAGGGCATAAGGCCTTTACAGAGAGACCGTAGCCATACTTCACCAACTTATCATGCTCTATATTTTGCAATTTCTTCACAGAGCAAAATGAGGCTTTGTGTACATCATTGCTAACTGGGTCAAAATCAGGATAGTTCATGCACATACCTTCATCTTTTTGGTTCAACCAGTTGTTTCTGACACACTTAAGCAAGTGGACAGAGTCAAACACAAAGAAAAGAGGCCTTGTTTCATCGACAGGATGAGGGTAAACACACTTCAGTTCTTTCTGCGGTGAAAACTGCTGCATACATTTCCTATTTACAGAACTGTTGTCACTTACTACACAAACCACATGAAATCCTATTTCTTCCAAGCCAATAATAATTTTCTTCAGTATACAGTGCAACTGTTCCCCAGACATGGATTTCACTGGCAGTACATGTACCATTTCCTTAACATCTGACAGTAGACTAGATATCATGAAGCAATAGGCACTTGTTGCCAGTTTCTCGCTGTTGAAAGCTTTTCCAACAATATTACCACCTTTGTAATCCATCATTGGTTTCACATACACTTCATCCATCATGAGTACAACAAATTTATCACATTCATTGCCAGAAAATTTGTTCTTTATATAGTTCAAAAAATTCTCCTCATGCTGCTCCACTCGAGGATCTAACCTGAATGTAGAACATAGCCTCCTGATCGTGCATGGATGGGGCAACACTATTACATTTAAATGTCTCAAGTACGCATAGCTGTGGGGCGAGATTGATTGTAGCATTGAACACAAAATCAGAAAGGAAGGGCTATAAACTCTCTTTTGCCCAGACCAAAGTCTAATTTGCTCTGTAACAAACTCAATATGTTCTACTAAGTCTGGGTTTGATAAGCTTACAGATTCCAAAATGTTCGAAGCTAACGCCAAGATTTCAGAGGAACTATTTTTTTTCTCGTCCCCATTAAAATTGAGTGTATCCAAACGTTCAAGGATGTTTCTAATGTCAGAAATGTTCATTACAATATTTGGGAACAGGAAATCACCTATCCTGTCTAACTTAACTTCCTTGTAGTACACTTCTAACTGTAATGATGCTGCAATCACTACACTACAAATAACCTTAGGCATAGGACAGAAGGTGATGAAAAGAATTAAAATGTTGTTGTCCTTAGAAATTACACTCCATGACTCTGGTGTATTGAGAAGTCCTATTTTATCATTCAGTTCCTCGAAGCTGGAAAATGACAATGCCTCATTTTGCAGATTAAACTCTGCCTCACTTTCTTCAATTGCAGTCTGCAGGTTCCTATTTTCTCTCCTAGCTCTCTTCTCCTGAGGGCTGTCTCTGTAGGACTTTGGGGTACTTAAATACTCTGGGCAATTTGGTAGACGAGATGGAACAGCACCAGGTTTAAGTCTTGGCACTTTTAATGGGAGTGTAATCTCTTGGCCATCTTCACAATTGAATACAGTATTCTGTCGAATGTCTTGAGCATTAAAATGCAGTTCACAAACCTGCAATTTGCAAAAGAATCATACTGAGTAACATTCATTGAAGTAAAGTGTATAGGCCTACCGATAATTAATCTTACATTCTGAGCTACATCGTCACAGTGGGCTCTTTGGGTCCTAGTGAGATAACTGCTGCACTTTCCAAGTGATCTAGGAATGTATTTATTATTACTCAATGTATTGAGAAATATCTTAGTGATATGGTTCATGATAACTGACCAAATTTCTTAAAATTCAGCAGATAATTCCATAAAAAGTTGTATATTGGACAAGAAATTGTTATGAATATGCAAAGAATACAGCTTATCATCGAAGTAGCCTACACACCTGGGTATATTTAGGGAAATAGTAGTGATTTCTGGCATGTATAGAGTAACTTAGCCTATATTTAAAAATATCAATTGCCAACCAAGGTATAAATACGGTACCGGTACTGTAAATCATGGAGTACCATAGGCTAGCATTTTTTCTAGGCCTACTCTTTCGTCTCGAGTACTATATGGTACCGGTATCAGAAGATTAGTTTTAGAACAAACTATTGAGCTACAGGTCTACTTATATTTTATATCTTGCTTTTAAACAGTTACCTTCACTGGGGAATTTCCTATTAAAACATCTCCGCTGGGAGCAATAAAGGGGTTAGGTACCTACTTACTCAGGAATCTGAGCAATTTGTGGTGCATATTAAATGACTTTCCAGTGAGGCCAGACTCAATTATATAAATCATTAGCTTTGAACACCGATTCTCAATATGCATGCATTAAAAATAAATCTATAATTATCACACTAAAACATTTTCAGTACGGTATTTGATCACATGTTTAATTCGTCCATGCACAACAAACTTGCCTCGCATGTTGGGAGATTCGTTTATTAATTATTTAATGAGGAAACACCGTTCATTATTATTATTTGAAACTTAGCCTAAATGCAAAGTATTGCTCCAACTCTAACCTTAAAATGACTAGGCTTGGTCACCTACGTGTTGCTTGCAAGGCAATGAAATAGTTCTTAGAATTATTTATAGCAGCCTAGGTGATTCTTTACATTATTAAGCTTACCGGTGTATCGGCTATTTATGTGGTACGGTAGGCTAACACTGCTTAGATAATTAAAAAACGTGTACCGTATTGGTAGTCTACTTACCACAGAATGTTTCGTTGGTACGAAGTTTTCTCGTTTAATAGCTGATATCCAAAGTTTCTTCAAATTCTCTTCTTCGGGGAACTTAAACACTCGAACTTTATTCTCATGATCATAATTCCCCCTGCACTTCGGCACACAACACTTGTAAACCATATTTTACAGCAAAAAACTGAATAAATCGCACAAAAACAACAACAAAGGTATGATTACAAACTTCTGCCTTCGGTATCCGCCATCTTGCTTATTTTCAATTCAGTGCAAAGGCCTGTATATAGGTGGTGTTGCCTAAAGGGTAGCTTGCATGTCGAATTTCGTTGTTCCTTGAAGCACTATGAATGTCAAGGAGGTTAGTTATATAAGCTCCTTGAACACTATAGCGCTTTCTAGTAGAGAAATGAGGAACTCTGTGTTGGCGGAAACTCCCGAGATTAATTTTGATATTATGAACACGGCCTACTGAATTCAAATGGGTTCTTTGACATGCCAACATCGTATGACATGGTGTCGTCATTTGTTCCGCCTTTCAAAAATCACTTACCACGGCCAGGAGCGAACCTGCAAACTTGGCGTTAGTAGACTGACACGTTGACCGCTCACCCACCGAGGCAAGCAAGAGCCCGCTGATGAGCCAGCTTGGTGTCCTAGGCAAAACCCCACACAAGACACGGCACAAACCTAGAAAAATTGCTGAGTTTTAAAAATGATTACTCATACATTTGTTTAAGATGCGAATGGAGAAACTTAGCACTTAAACGGTTGAAACAGCAATAATATTATCATCATCATCATCATCATCAAAAGCGAGCCGTCCGTTAATGAGGAATATAAGAGAAATACAAGCAGGTAGACTCGATCTTAACTTCTTACGAGACGAGCTCAAGTGCCATATTGTTCTGAAGCAGTATTAAGTAGGGCTCGGAATTTTATGTAGGTAAATAAATATTTTTAATGTAAATACATATTCTAAGCATTTTGTCTATAAATACATAAATTCCTGCTTTTCACTTATTAGCACATAAAAAAATATAATATCTATATTTTTTAAAAATCAGTATGCTAGATCTTTCAGTTTATTGCATTTTTGTTCTGTGTTACTTCAACGGGGGAAGAACCTGTGAGCTATCTAATCTTCATGCAGAGAGTATGTCAGCTTGCAGATGTGTTTTTCTTATCTTGTCGCCCCGTCCCACTCACTGTGGAAGCCGGGGATGCCTAAAGTAAAAGCAACTACAAGTTATCGTCTGCAGCAGTACGTTACAGAATTAAGGATAATATTTTACTTCTGATAGGGGCGTTCTGTTCTGCCAACCATGTGGGAAAGCAATCAAGGCTGAACAGCGATCTCAAGTTACACCACACCTCGAGGGCAAGAAACATTTTGCCGCAGTTTCGCACCTTCATAAGAAGTGTTTGGCGATAATCGTCGGTCATTTGTGATGGACAACTTGAAGATGTATCTCGTTGTGTATTGTAATGCTTCAACTGTCAGCGAGACACAGCATAAATTGCATTCGTGAGTACTGCATATTGTTTATGTTGTCATTAATGAATTAAATTATAATTAAATATCTTTTTCATTTTTGGCACATATTTCAGAAATATTTAATACATAAAAAATATTTTTCCCCCCGATTTTTAGCACCTACAAATCCGAGCCCTAGTAATAAGTATGTGATATGCATAATTAGAGCGTATTTAAACACGAGGTGCTACTACGTAGCCAACACTGGAAGCAATTCCGAGCTCCAGATTGGATAGTGCTCGACAGCTTCTCAAGGACAACCAGCTTCCTATTTGAAACCCACTGTAGTGCTGTATTTCATATAGAATACACGCTTGAAATGATACAATGGTCTGTTTACTTGTCATCCCACAGTTGAGGATTTAATAAGCCTGTTTGTTTCCCAGGAACAATAACAAGAGATTTACTGTGACAAAAGCCCCATGGATATTTGTTAACATCGTGTCTGTAAACTGTCGGAACACCTGCTAGTGATGCGGATTCAGAGTAATCACTATAAACCAGTATTATAGACTTTGTCTACTAATTGGAGAGATGTTAGTTAGTTAGTTAGTTAGTTAGCTATTGATGTTTTAAGGGACGGAATTGCAAGGTCATCTGCCCCTAATTGAAGAGATGGAACCAAAGCTATGTCCTTTCCTTGTTGACTGGCCAAGCGAAATGTCGGTTGATTTAATGATGTGATGATGATGATAATTGTTGGTTTAAAGGGCCTAACATCTTGGTTATCATCGTGGGATGGTGAAAGATGAGAATGAAAACTATAACTAATACTAACTACAAACTTACATACTAGAAGAAGAAATGGTAAACAAATAAAGGATAGACACAAATAAAGGACAGAAAGGAAGGAAATGCCCTCAACCCTCGAAGAATGAGGATTGAGGGACTTGCAAGGAAGAAGAGCCATGAAAGACAGATAGGAAAGAGAAAGACGAGAGGGCCCTCCCTAAAGTCAGTGGTACAAGGTGGAAAAAGCGGACCCAGCTCAGGAATCCCCCGGGATCGCCAAAATCCGAACTCACCAGCCGTGTGCCCCTGAGGGTTTAGTGGAATTCCAGCCCCCATAACGTTTTAGTGTCGTTATATCACTACCAGCATTCACTAAAATCGTCGACAAACTGCTACGAAAGCCAAACTCCCTGTGTAAAAATTAGAGTTGGGAGATTAAGGTACAGTGGGTGCTATTTCTTTTCCCATTTTCCCTATTTTATTGTTGCCAACATTTTGGACGGTGCACTCTCCATGTCGGTAATTTATAAAGAAGGATGGAGTGTTGCAAACTTCTGGACGTAGATTCTTGCATATTTCGTAGTATTTTCCGGTTACCGTAAAGGTTCGTCTTTGTGTTTGGGATTGTAACTACGATGGTTGATCCGATATCCTTTACATTGTCAAATCCCATAATTCCCAAGTTCAATTTTGTCACTTGTCAATTTACTGACAAGTGACAAAATTGAACTTGGGAATTATGGGATTACTGGTTAGATATCTAACCTCCTTGACTTCTATGGCGCTCCAAGAAACAACAAAATTCGACATGCAAGCTGCCCTATGGGCGTCACGTAACAAAGCTTGAACCCGGCATCCGAGGCCATACGATATTATTATTATTATTATTATTATTATTATTATTATTATTAACTCCGATACGGCTGCCAAGAAAACAAGATGTTCAGTAAAGAACATTTATAGCTTACTTTCTCCTAATGCTTGGGTATTGTTATAACTCTTTGTCCTTTTCAAGGAGTATAATTGAATGTTGGTTGTGGTAGCTTGTTGAAATACAACGTGTTATACGGATATTAAACATGAATAGGCGTCCTTTAATTCGGGTTCACCGCGTTTGAATTGAAATGGGGAATCGGTTTGCACACATATATGGCCGCCATATGTAAACTATTGGACTGATGACCTTGTAGCCTGGTCAAAAAACGCTTCTCATATACAGGTATGTTATTGCAAAATTTGGTGGAGATCAGATGATTAGGTTGGTCGTAATTTGATTTAAGTTTTTTAAATTTGGGTGGCCACCATTACGTTTCCGTCAAGATGACGGCGATATAAAACATGACACTGGAGTGCCCATTGCTAGTGCTACCTCTGTACCAAATTTCGTTCAATTCGGTTTCACCGTGTTTGAAAAGATAGGGGGAATCGAGTTGCACACACACATGGCCGCAATCCGCAAATTATTGGGCTGATGATCTTGTAGTTTGGTCAAAAGATTTTTTTTTATACATTAAGGTATAATGCTACAAAATTTGGTAGAGATCAGATGATTTGGTTAGTCGTAATTTGATTTAAGCTTTGAACATTTGGGTGGCTGCCATTACGTTTCCGTCAAGATGGCGGCGATATAAAACACGACACTGAGGTGCCCTTTGCTAGTTCTACCTTTGTACCAAATATCGTTCAATTCGGTTCGAATTGATAGGGGGGGGGGGGGGGCAGACATTCAGAAAACACACAGACACTGACACACAGACAGACACACAATTTTTGGCCTGTGTAGATCTCTTAAGTCTACTTTCATTTTTTGCAAAAATCGAAAGTAGGTTAAAGAGGAGGACACTAAGGGAAAGTCAAACACACACTCATTGGATGGAGTTTTGAATGTTGACCCCGGGCGAACTCGGGCTGGTTGCCATGGCGATGCACCACTCTGCCCTTGTATTACGCGTCTTGCTACCGCACAAGGATGTTTGAATGGGTACAGAAGTTTCGGCTGGCTCATTCATCAACAGTACTGTCTGTGGCATCGTCTGAATCATACAATAAGTGCCGTCATGTCTGATTTATTGCGTGTTGAGCACTTGTGGATGAGGGAAGTTAGAATGGTGCCAAGACACAGCTGCACAAGACCGTTTATCCACCATCAAAGATACGAGCATACAAAACAAATGTATTAATCCTGTGTTATACAGGGTGATTCTAAAATATTTTACAAACTTTGGGGATGGGTTCCTTACACCAATACAAGAAGAAAGGTCATATACACATTTGTCCCAAAATCCTTCGTTTTCGATTTATTAAGGTCAAAATGTTCTTAATGAATGAACATTTAAAAGTGACACGTTAAACTGTTTTCGACATTGACATTGTTAGGTAGTGTTTCTGTCTTTTAGCTAGTCAGCCCGAAGGCTGTTCGGATCCTCAAAAAGTACTGCCGTTACGTTATGTGAGTAGGTACCCACAAAAAAAAAAAACAAGGCAGCGCTATATTGAGGCGTACTAGGCAAGAAGAGGACTGAAGTAGTTTGCCATTGCTTTTCTCGCTGAGTCAGAACAGTAGTACTTACCCTATGAGTAGAAACTTTTACAGCATTCACAGGCACTGACTGTGCCCTGAACGTCATCACTAAGCACCACCCATACCTCAGTAGCTTCCATAATCACAGCCATGAGTGAGACTGAGACATCGGTGAAAAGCCACCTTTAACACGAGCCTGTGCCAACAGACAAATGCAAATGTACTGCATTCAACGTAGTGTTTAATAAACACATATCAAATGCTCGAAATGTCCTCCTCTTGCGTCTAGACACGAATGCATTCGTCGAATCATGGATTGTTGCACCCTTTCAAATACTTCCAGACGGTGCCGAATGGTTTCTCAAGCCTCAATGACACGCCTGCCAAGGTTTCATCATCCAGATTGACTGCTGCTTACAGCAATTGTGTAAGCTGCTCCCAGAGATAAGAAATCCAAGGGATTGAAGTCGGGAAAACGTGCAGGCCATGGAACTGTTCCTGCTCTACATATCCATCTGTTATGGTAGATACCAGCCTGTGCATCTCGAACAGACTAAAATGTGCTGAACCTATCATGCATAAACCACATGTTTCTTCTAATTTTCAGGGGCACATCTTCTAGCAAGTCTGGGAGAGTTCGTTCCTCAGTTTAGGGGCTGGGACAACGCGGTCATGTAGCCCCGTGTACTCTGGGTGTGTGTAGAATCGGTCAGTGTTAATTGTGATGGCTGTATTGGTGTGTGTTATCTGTCTTTAATTCAAGTAAGGACTTCAGTCATTTGATTTTCAAGTAGTTCCAACATTTGCTACCAAACGCCACCGACAACGACCAACTAGTTCTGAACTTGGTTGGATCCCACCGCAGTTGGCTCCTGGCGACGAACGTTGGAACGAAAGAGCGTTAGTCAAATCGAATCTATAGGCACAATTTAGCTTGACACAAGCTTGCTTAGTGGAAGGTCCTTTATCATGCCACATATTTATGACATGGGACCGCCGACATTACTTCCCCTCCGGAGGAAGGCATACTGAGGGATTATTAACGCTCTAAAAAATCCGACGACTTCGGCTGGGATTGACCCCTCGTCATTTTTAGTCTATTTTCATTTTATGAAAAAACAATAGGCTTATGAGATCACATTTTGTCCGTGTGTGTGTGTGTGTGTGCGTATGTGTGATGTGTGTGTGTCTGTGTGATGTGTGTGTGTCCCCTAACAACTTCTAAACGGCTGGAGCGATTTCAATGACACTCGGTAAGGTCATACCACCATTTTGCCTGACCCCGACCGTACCCTTCAAATTTTTTCGGCTCACCAATTCAACATGGCGGCTGTGCGAAATATTTCACCAGCATTCAATATCTCTGAAACTACTACCGATATCACCCTGAAATTTTGTACTGTGATAAAGGGAACTACTAGAAGTTCACCTATGCGACTTTCGAAACCCTGGTAACTACAAAACCAACATGGCGACTAAGCGAAGTTGCGACATTTAAATAGACGTTTCTCGCGATTTAACCAACCAAACGCAATGAAACTTGGTATAGTATATGTTTATACACATTGTAATGCACCGACAACTAACTTTGTTCAATTGTTTACTTAACCTCAAGATTGTGCGAAATATTTCATCGGCAATCCAAATATCTCCGAAACTATTGCCGATAACACCCTGAAAGTTTGTACGAAGATAAAGGGATCTACTAGAAGTTCAACTATGTTACATTTGAAAACCTGGTAACTACAAAATCAACATGGTGGCTAAGTGAAGTTGCGACTTTTAAATAGACTTTTCTCGCGATTCGATGATACAAACGTAATGAAACTTGGTACAACAATTGCTTATACATATTGTAATGCACTGGTATCTAATTTAGTTCAATTGTTTACTGTACATAACCTCAAGATGGCGGCTGTGAGAATTTTAAAATTAAATTTTCACTTCTTGTCTCGTAATCATGCGATCGAAGTGAAAGTTTGAATAATGAACCTACGCAATAATTTTCTTTTAATGGTACATAACTCTATGGCCTATACATATAACAATCAAACATGGCTACCATCCGAAATATTTAGACGGTTCTCAATATCTACGAATCTATTACATCAATCAAAATGATTTTTTAACGTTCATAAGGGCTATGAACATAAGTTCACCTATAGGACTTTCAATAACCTGGTGATCACAAATCCAACATGGCGGCGACGCGAAGTATAAATATTTACATTGACGTTTCTCGCAATTTAACCATCCGAGTTCAGTGAAATTTAGTACAGTAAATCCTTATACAAATGATAATCCAGTGGCATCTAATTTATTCCAATGTTTCCATAACCACAAAATGGCAGCTGAGCAAAATTTTAAAATCTCGTTTTTACTTCTTGTGCCTAATCATGCGATTGAAGTTTGAATACTACAAGTACACAATAATATTCATGTAACAGTACATAACCAAGACCTACATATACTGTATAAAATCCAACATGGCGACCATCCGAAATATTTGGTTGGTTCTCAATATCTACGAATCTATTGCAATAATGAAACTGAAATTTTGTATGTTGATAGCGGTAATTAATATAAGTAGAATATATGAAAATAGGCTTTAGTTCTTCACGGAACTACTTGTTGTTTTTTTTTACAGGAAATATATTTATTTTTCAGAAATATGTTCACTTTCAGAAGCAAAATCCAACATAATAAGGCTGAAAATTGAAACCATCAACTCCTTTGATGATAGGCCTATAGGCCTTCTCGCACATGGTCCTTGTGATCCTATGAATGGTGAAACCTCCAGATATTAAGTGAACCTCCATCATTTACTCATCTGTTAATTTTTTATTTATTTATTTATTTAACAATGAAGAATACACGTAATTTTAAAATTTATATAAAGGGTTGCCCAAAGCACTGTTGATTCACTTTCGCTGTACGAGTTTCCATCATTCTTTCCGGAGGTGATCCAGAAAACCAGGCAGGGTATTCACCAGGGGTGTTCAGTAACCAGTAAGGTTGTAGTGGATTGTGGTTTTGGGGTTTGAATCAAAGAAGTGAAAGATCTCTTTAGTTACTTCCTTCAGTCCATTCTTCTCAGGTGACCGTAAAATCGTGCCTATCTTTTTAGGATTGTGACTGTAATTTTCTCTATTTTGCTGTAGACTTCCTCCTTGATCTCTTTTCATGGATTGTTATTGTTATTATTATTATTATTATTATTTTCATTCATTTCGTGTAGGCCATCTATGGACCGCGTCATTCCAACTGTCTTCTGCTGGCTTTGATGTTTGCCCAGTACTCCCGCATTCGTTCTCGGTGGACTTCTTTCCGTTCCTGGGTCCAAATCTTTCCCGTTTTCAGCTTCGTTTTTTCTTGGAAACCTTTGCAAGCTTGAAGTTTCCTTTTGAGTGGGGCGCGCTCCTGAATGTATGTTGGTGATATCCCCGCTTCTTTCAGATCTTTATCCAGTTCAATGAACCAGGCCCATTTTGTTTTCCTCTCCTGAAAGGAAGTTATGTTGCGGTTGGTCAGTCTCGCTGGGCTCATTCGTTTCACATGTCCAAAAAATGTTATCTTTCTCTTCCGGATGACGTCACTTATCTTCTCCACATGAGTATATAGTTCATGGTTATGCCATCTTCTGTATTCGGGGGCGTGGTGGCGCAGCGGTCAAGCTGTATGCCTCTCACCAAGGCGGACCGGGTTCAATTCCCGGTCACTGCATGTGAGATTTTCGATGTGAAATGCCACGTCCTGTGGTTCGGATTCCACGTAAAACGGAGGTCCCGTGGCTTATGATCGCGAGATTAACGGTCACGTTAAACTACAAGCTTCCTTCCTTTTCTTCTGTAATCCCCGTTGTCTTTGATGGGACCCAATATCTTTCTCAAAATTTTCCTTTCTTTGGCCTCCAGTTTTTCGACCAAGCCTTTTTCGTTCATCGTGAGGCATTCAGAAGCATACAAGACCTCCGGATGGATGACACTGCAGTAATGATTTAGTTTTGCGTTGAAGGATACTGATCTTTTCTTATAGATGTCCTTAGTTAAATGGTAGGCCATTTCCATTTTCCTCATGCGTGATGTGAATGCTTCTTTTTATGATACATTAGATGTTATAATTTCTCCCAGGTACTTAAACTTTGCAACTCGCTTAATTTTTCCTTGTTCCACAGCAAGGTGTTTGGGCGCCGGTTCGATATTAGTTATGAACACAGTCTTCTCAAAGGAGATCTGGAGTCCTGTCTTCACCGCTTGTGCACTAAGCTGATTAATCTGTTCCGTGGCTGTCTCTAATGAATCAGAAATGATTGCAAGATCATCGGCAAAGGCTAGAGTCAATTGTGATGTTCTGGCTTCTGTTACCCATTCTGACTCCGCTTGCAACTCCTTGTTTATGGAGTTCTTTACGCCACTTGGTGTATTCTTTGAATACACGGCACCTGAGATATAATGTCTACTGCTCCTTGCATGTTCATTTCTTCCTTCCTCTTTGCCAAACACCAACAGTGATCATCTGTTTTCTCCTTGTTGGGCATGTCTCTTATGTCTTCATAAGTATGTTTCAGATATATAACTTCTGTGACCCACCTAGCGTCACCTCGCAGCGAATCTCTGAAGCTCCTCAATTCTTCCTGGTGCTAGAGGACTTACTTATCCATTTGGCTACCAGATCCTGTTACCATCGTCAGCTATTTTCTCTTGGAGCAAGAGGACTACATCCACTTCTTTACTCACCATGCTGCGCTAGTATCAACTGTTATCAACCCTTAGAAGACCGGCTCAGCAAGAGAAGATAAATTTTTTGTTTTAAAGTTTGTAATGCTTATATGTTCTCCTTTTGTCTCCTACCCCCCACTCTTTCCCCTTTTTCTTGGTCCTTCCGTGCTTCTTTGAGCAAGTCTCACTTCTTAGTCTGCAGTTGACTCGTTAAGTCAAAGCTCCGCTCGAGCTTGCCTCCTCAAACCAAGAGGCTCACACTCTTCTACGCCATGTTGGCATAATAGTAGGAAACTTCAACTTCAACATGAAATCAAGATAAGTACAATTTTAAAAGTTTTAACCTCATCTTCATGGTTTTAACTTCCTCGTGCTTTTAATTATAATTTATAGACAGTGTGAAATCATTTATTTTGGGGCAATACTCATTCCTCGTGGGATTTGCCATGTTGAGCTTTTGCTTGTATAAGCCAACTTTACTAAAAAAGAGCTTTTCTTAAGCTATTTAAACGAGAAACCCTCTCGCTACGTGGGATATTATCTAATACCCGCTGTCTATAATTATAAAGCTAATTCCTCCGTTGGATTTTCTCAACCCCATTTTCTGCTAAGGTCGTTCTGGAACCTTCGAGATCTTATTCTCTATCTGCGAGTATTGACGTTAAGTATTGTTCACGCACTTGTGAAAATGCTAGTTAAAATGAGGAATCTTCCTTACAAATTTTTGCAATAGCTAACTTTCCTCCACCGCTGGAACCTCTGGAACATTCTATGGCGCATTTAATTGCAAATCACAACTTTTTCAAGAAATAGACTCTCACCTATAGTGCAATCAATTATTTCCCTAATTGCAATAACTTTTTTTCTCATAAACTTCAGTGTTTCTATAGTGAACTTTGCATCCATCTTCATAAACTATAGTGATAAACAGTGCTTGCTCCGCGTTTCTACCGCTTCGCGATCGTCCGGTTATATTAAATACGGCCATGAACATTGATCCTATATCCCAATGATCTTTCCTCAACCTTCTACTAACAACCATTATTAATAAAATTGAAACTTTTCTATAAGGTGTCACCCACGAGGTGCCCTTCCAACTTTGTTAGTTTAACATTAATTAAATTCTGCATAATTGCTTGTGTGATACAAGTTTTGGATTTACGTTGTTTCTTTCCCATAATCAGGGAGAACAATTCTTTAAACTCTTGAGCGAGTCATGTTCAGGTTTCACGAAATGGAAACTGTCCCATTTGGCGAGTGATTCCTGCCCAAACTTGGGAAGTCCAGAACTTTCCCTTTCACTTTCTTCAGGTTTCACAGTAAGTGACCTGCCCTCTTTGTATAATTCTCATATATTAATTCTGTATAAATATAAGAAGTTGTAGGAACTTCTATCTTATTTTTCACGTTGTTATTATTGTTATTTTCAAAGTTGTCACTTTCTCTAGAACATTCTCTCCTGAATTTCTTAAGGTGCACTTTTGTACTCCAATTCACGTTCAAGCTTTAATTATTTCATTGCTCATTTGTTTAAATCTTATAAAGATTTTAGAAATATGTAAGGTTTGAAACCGTGTAAATTGTCAATTGCCTGGAGCAACCTTTTAATGTTGAGAGGTCTGCGACCCTATTTGTTAAAGAGTTCAAATGAACTATGTTTATTAAAATTATATTGCATAATTGTTAATTTCCTCAAACTTCATCTAATTGTTAAATAAATTAAATATTTGTTTTTGGATTCATCATTTATCTGATACTACAGTTAGGCAGGATCCTGGCTTTCCTAGCCCTTCCTAGGTTTATGCCCTCGTTCATGCTTAATAAAGCTTTTACTATCTGTCTGGCCAGACCATCACCCTTCCCTATAGTACTTTTATTCGTGCTTGGGAGGAAAGACACTAAAGCCTCTCTCTGGCAAACTGCCCAAGTCTTAGCTGCAGTTCCCGTCAGCCTCGACCAAGTTCGTACCCACTTTAGGTATCCGAACAAGGATTTTCGGTGGCAACCACCTTTAAGTGTGTTTAACACTAAACTTATTATTTTTGTGGGACTCTCCTCCTATTTTTCTATCCTTCTCTTCCAATCCCAAATCTACTTCCTTCTCTTAATCATCTTCCCTTGGTGGGTGGGTTATTCCTCAGCCAATAAACTACCCAGAATTTGGTACCAGAAACCCGGGAGAGTCCATTTTTTATGTCCATTGTTTGTCAAGTGTCATTTGACAATACTTGGCAAATTATTAATATCTGCTTTGGATTTTTCAGTTATATCTACATCATGCAAAGCCTGTGAACGGGAAAGAGGCCGCTCCTGTCTCCTTTGGTGTGTCCTGTTCTTTCTACCCATTCGCTGCTGCAAACTTGACAGCATCTCCAAGGTTCTACAGTTTCGTGAGTTGTATTTCAATGAAAAAGATGAAACTCTCATTGCCAGACGTTCTTCCTATAAAGGGCAACTCACTAGATTCAGAAATTTTATCAACAAGTTAAATCCCGCCGAGTGTGATTTAGACATCTTGACACATCGCCTTAAGTTGTACGAACGGTCTTATGATTATTATGACCAAATTCAAACCGAGATTGAATCCGCTTGCCCAGAACTCCAATCGGATCGGGACGAGGTCGAACCCTTGTACTTTGAAGGGATTGCAAAGGCCCACCAATTGATTCGCAATATCTCAGAACCGGACACTAGGGTCATCAATCCGGCCCAGTTCGCACCCGCTTCAGTTCACAAGAACAAACCGAAACCGTTACTTCCCAAGATAAGCCTACCGCACTTCTCAGGCAAGGAAGGTGAATGGTATTCTTTTTACGAACTTTACTGCTCCCTAATTCATGAAAATGCTGAGATCCCAGACATACATAAGTTCTACTTCCTCCGCACTTCTTTGGAATGTGAGGCCTTAGTCTTAGTGGAGTCACTGCATTTAAGCGCAGACAACTACCACATCGCCTTTAATCTCCTTAAAGAGAGATATGGCAATTTACGTTTGAGTGTAGCTCGTCACATACGCTGTCTTTTCAATTTACCAGCCGTCAAACCTAATGACGTCACCTCTTTAAGAGACCTCTTAGATTCTATGCAGTTAAATGTCAGAGCGTTATACCAACTAAAACAGCCTGTCCAAACATGGGACACCATACTTATTCACCTAGCTACATCAAGATTCGATTTTTCGACACTGAAGGCCTGGGAGATCGAACTCGCCTGCAACAAGGAACATTCGTTCGAACACCTTATCTCGTTTCTCAACAGTCGATGTCAATTCCTTACAGCACTCGCATTTCAGTGCGAAAATGTCGAAACGAATCCTCAGTGTCAAGTTTTTGAAAAAAAAACTTGCTTCTTCAAAGGGACATCAGCCCCCATTTGTCGAAAACAAACAAACCCGTTCTTCTTTCAATCATTCAAGAGAAGATATCAGGCCGCTTAACAAATCGTTAAAATGCACGCTCTGTAAAAAGCTTCACACATTGTATTTGTGCAAATCCTTTAAAGAATTGTCTGTCGAAGATCGAAGGAAGTTTGTGTTGAATAGCAAACATTGTTTCAATTGCTTGTCACCTAAGCATTCTTCTTCGAACTGTACGTCATCAAATCTCTGTTTCCATTGTAAAAAACCGCATCATTCTTTATTGCACGTTCACGATAAATCGAGGTCATCAGTACCTGCCTCTTCAAGCTCCATGCAGAGCAGCTCCGAACAAACTAATGCTTCTTCCTGCATTTCTAATGCCGAACCTTCTCACAGTGCGCAAACCCTTTTGACCACTGTACAATTCGAAATCCAAGATAAATTTGGAAATTGGTTTAGAACCCGTGGTCTTCTCGATTCCGCTTCAACGCACAACTTTGTTTCGCAATCGTTGATTAAAAAACTAGGTCTTTCGTCATCGCCTACTTCTATCAGTGTGACCGGCATTGACAATTTGAAAACTCAAGTTTTGCAGTCTTCAAAATTGAAAATCAGAGACGTTTGCCAAAGAAACACCAATCTTAATTTAAACTGTCTCATTCTTACCAGTATTGGCAAGGACACTCCAAGTCACTCTATTAATACCTCCGGATTAAAGATTCCTTCGCACTTAAGGTTAGCCGATCCTCAGTTTAATGCTCAAGGTCCCATTGATGTACTTTTCAGTGCCAATGTTTTTTGGAATTGCATTCGCAAACAAACACGCAAGTTATCTTCAACCGTGGTCGCTAGAGACACCGATTTTGGTTGGGTTATTACTGGTGAAATTCAGCATCCCAGTGTTCAAACCAAAGCGCAATGTCATTTCGTTATAGCTGACATAAATCCCATTTCTGAAAAAAAAACGCTCATGTTTCAGATCTCAATATTTTTGAAAAACACTTGTCGAAACGATGTCTTATCATGAACAACTACGCTACCTCTGTAAGTTGTTTAAATGGGTTTTCCTTCTTCCCGCACAAAATGGCAATTCAAGTTCGCCTTGCTTTGTGTTATTTCGTTTACCTTCTTATGTCATTTTTTATAGCAGTTAATTGCTTAAACTTTTTCTCGAAAACTATCTTCCCCTTGTGTAAAACCATGGCTATCAGTCACCATCACTTTGCTGTACGCTATGTTTCACTTCTTTCGTTATTTAGAAGGATGGCCACGGTCGGCTCCTTCCTCCTTCCTCACAATTGGAAGTCGCTCATGAAACCGCTTGAATATCTGAATTCTATGGCATCTAGAATAACTGTTCTTATGCATAACCTTCTTCTCAATGTCCCAGCTTGTCTTCTTTGCTCGGAAGAATTAAGCTTCTTTTTGTTGAAAATTGTCGGATTCCGTGATCCTCTCAATTATGCGAAATTGATTTCCTACTCTATTTCATATATCTTTAAATCGTTTGTTCACGTCCAAGTTACGATTGACTGCATTCCGTTCAACCTGAATATCTGCGTTAAGTTACAGCTGATTCAACAAATGTTGTTTGTGTACTCCGAACTGCTTGTTTTTCAAACTTGTTTGTATACACGCCTGAGGAAGGCCAAGTTGTTGTTTATTTCCTGTACGCTTGACACAGTTCAAAGCAAGTTTCTCTTATCTCAACTCTGGCTGATTGCCAACCATTGTCTGGCGAGTCGCTACTGCAAGTACGGAAGCCGCTCACCTATTTCCCAAAATAAACTTGTTCCAGTTAAGGACTCGTTCAGCTATTTATATGCCTTATCTCGTTGTACTATGTGTGTCAAGGCCGCGCTTGCCTGTGTCTTTCATTTACTCATGCTCGTATTCTATAACTGCTTCGTTCCTTGTTTCAAAACTTCGTTGCGTATTTCTCACGCGTTCATGTATTTCACTTTGCTTACATCCTTTGCGATCTTAATGTTCATTGATGAACAAACTTGTTTTTTCTCGTCGTCACATTCGATGTGTTTTTGCATTTATACTTGTCATGTCACGTTTCTCGCTGACTTAAGTATTTTTCTGAGTAACCCCTTTGATACTCATTATGACTTAAGGTCATTGTTTATGGCTACTCGTTTGTTACCTATGGCGTTCTTGCTTTCTACTTGCATAGTTTCTTTGTTTATTTGGTATATTCTTGTCCTGAATAGATGTACTTGTTTCTATACGCTTTTTTTAAACTCGTTAATTCTCCTTTTGCATTGTATCGCAATCTTTACTAGTGCTTTATTTCTCTCAGCTTCCAGCTATTTTGTGATGGAAGATGTTGTTAACTCTCGCCCTTTAACTCCACTTTCCAATGACCCTGATGACCTACTTCCACTCACACCTGGTCACTGTCTTACACGCACTTCTCTCTCTGCCCCTCTTCCCCTTCCTAATTCTTTCAGGGATTCTGATTTACCTATTGTTTGGTGTAAACTTGAAGCCCTCCGCAATTCCTTTTGGAAGAGGTGGAACTTGGAATATTTAACTTCCTTGCAAGGGAGACAGAAGTGGTTTCTTTCCAGTCCCGACATTAAAGTGGGAGACTTGGTCTTAGTTAGGGATGTTTCACCCCTCCCCCCCCCCCCTAGTCTGGCCTTTTGGAAAAGTGACCGAGTGTTACCCTGGAAGAGATAGGAGAGTCAGGGTATTCAGAGTCTTGACCAATAATGGTCAGATCACAAGACTACTTCTCGGCAATTGTTCATTACTGTACTTGTTTTTCTTGTTCGCTGTTGGTGTTTGTCCCCCCAGTATGGTGTATTCTTTGAATACACGGCACCTGAGATATAATGTCTACTGCTCCTTGCATGTTCATTTCTTCCTTCCTCTTTGCCAAACACCAACAGTGATCATCTGTTTTCTCCTTGTTGGGCATGTCTCTTATGTCTTCATAAGTATGTTTCAGATATATAACTTCTGTGACCCACCTAGCGTCACCTCGCAGCGAATCTCTGAAGCTCCTCAATTCTTCCTGGTGCTAGAGGACTTACTTATCCATTTGGCTACCAGATCCTGTTACCATCGTCAGCTATTTTCTCTTGGAGCAAGAGGACTACATCCACTTCTTTACTCACCATGCTGCGCTAGTATCAACTGTTATCAACTCTTAGAAGACCGACTCAGCAAGAGAAGATAAATTTTTTGTTTTAAAGTTTGTAATGCTTATATGTTCTCCTTTTGTCTCCTACCCCCCACTCTTTCCCCTTTTTCTTGGTCCTTCCGTGCTTCTTTGAGCAAGTCTCACTTCTTAGTCTGCAGTTGACTCGTTAAGTCAAAGCTCCGCTCGAGCTTGCCTCCTCAAACCAAGAGGCTCACACTCTTCTACGCCATGTTGGCATAATAGTAGGAAACTTCAACTTCAACATGAAATCAAGGTAAGTACAATTTTAAAAGTTTTAACCTCATCTTCATGGTTTTAACTTCCTCGTGCTTTTAATTATAATTTATAGACAGTGTGAAATCATTTATTTTGGGGCAATACTCATTCCTCGTGGGATTTGCCATGTTGAGCTTTTGCTTGTATAAGCCAACTTTACTAAAAAAGAGCTTTTCTTAAGCTATTTAAACGAGAAACCCTCTCGCTACGTGGGATATTATCTAATACCCGCTGTCTATAATTATAAAGCTAATTCCTCCGTTGGATTTTCTCAACCCCATTTTCTGCTAAGGTCGTTCTGGAACCTTCGAGATCTTATTCTCTATCTGCGAGTATTGCCGTTAAGTATTGTTCACGCACTTGTGAAAATGCTAGTTAAAATGAGGAATCTTCCTTACAAACTTTTGCAATAGCTAACTTTCCTCCACCGCTGGAACCTCTGGAACATTCTATGGCGCATTTAATTGCAAATCACAACTTTTTCAAGAAATAGACTCTCACCTATAGTGCAATCAATTATTTCCCTAATTGCAATAACTTTTTTTCTCATAAACTTCAGTGTTTCTATAGTGAACTTTGCATCCATCTTCATAAACTATAGTGATAAACAGTGCTTGCTCCGCGTTTCTACCGCGTCGCGATCGTCCGGTTATATTAAATACGGCCATGAACATTGATCCTATATCCCAATGATCTTTCCTCAACCTTCTACTAACAACCATTATTAATAAAATTGAAACTTTTCTATAAGGTGTCACCCACGAGGTGCCCTTCCAACTTTGTTAGTTTAACATTAATTAAATTCTGCATAATTGCTTGTGTGATACAAGTTTTGGATTTACGTTGTTTCTTTCCCATAATCAGGGAGAACAATTCTTTAAACTCTTGAGCGAGTCATGTTCAGGTTTCACGAAATGGAAACTGTCCCATTTGGCGAGTGATTCCTGCCCAAACTTGGGAAGTCCAGAACTTTCCCTTTCACTTTCTTCAGGTTTCACAGTAAGTGACCTGCCCTCTTTGTATAATTCTCATATATTAATTCTGTATAAATATAAGAAGTTGTAGGAACTTCTATCTTATTTTTCACGTTGTTATTATTGTTATTTTCAAAGTTGTCACTTTCTCTAGAACATTCTCTCCTGAATTTCTTAAGGTGCACTTTTGTACTCCAATTCACGTTCAAGCTTTAATTATTTCATTGCTCATTTGTTTAAATCTTATAAAGATTTTAGAAATATGTAAGGTTTGAAACCGTGTAAATTGTCAATTGCCTGGAGCAACCTTTTAATGTTGAGAGGTCTGCGACCCTATTTGTTAAAGAGTTCAAATGAACTATGTTTATTAAAATTATATTGCATAATTGTTAATTTCCTCAAACTTCATCTAATTGTTAAATAAATTAAATATTTGTTTTTGGATTCATCATTTTTCTGATACTACAGTTAGGCAGGATCCTGGCTTTCCTAGCCCTTCCTAGGTTTATGCCCTCGTTCATGCTTAATAAAGCTTTTACTATCTGTCTGGCCAGACCATCACCCTTCCCTATAGTACTTTTATTCGTGCTTGGGAGGAAAGACACTAAAGCCTCTCTCTGGCAAACTGCCCAAGTCTTAGCTGCAGTTCCCGTCAGCCTCGACCAAGCTCGTACCCACTTTAGGTATCCGAACAAGGATTTTCGGTGGCAACCACCTTTAAGTGTGTTTAACACTAAACTTATTATTTTTGTGGGACTCTCCTCCTATTTTTCTATCCTTCTCTTCCAATTCCAAATCTACTTCCTTCTCTTAATCATCTTCCCTTGGTGGGTGGGTTATTCCTCAGCCAATAAACTACCCACCACTCACGGATAACCTTCTCGAGGACACAGTTGAAAAGTATTGGTGAGAGACCATCTCCTTGCCTTACTCCTTTCTTGATTACAAAGGTGTCTGATATTTCGCCCCTAAACTTCACCTTCGAGGTGGTGTTGGTGAGCGATTGTTGGATGATCGCTCTGGTTTTGTTGTCCAGGCCAAGTTCTTTTAGGATTGGGATCAGGGTGTTGCGATCAATAGAATCATAGGCCTTCTTAAAGTCTACGAAGGTCACCACAAATTTCTTATTCCTGATCTTCAAATAGGAGAGGGTAAATTTGAGGTTTATAATCTGTTCGACGCATGATCGCCCTTTCCGGAAACCAGCTTGATATTCTCCCAGTTGTGGATATAGTTGTTTCTCTGCTCTGGTAAGAAGAGATTTCGAGAGAATCTTATAGGATATCAGAAGGAGGGAAATGCCACGGTAGTTATTTACGTCCGTTTTATCTCCTTTCTTATGAAGGGGGTGAAGTCAAGGCAGAAGTCCAGCCGTTGGAGAGTCTCTCTGTTTTCCAAATTATTATTATTATTATTATTATTATTATTATTATTATTATTATTATAGGTGTTAACAGAGCCCTAGTACAAAAAAAGTATAATGAAGCGACAGCATCAAATACTCAGCTGACTGAAATGTTAACAAAGGAAGAATATTGTCACTATAGGCTACTTGCTAAAATCTCAGGAAGCATAATCTATGTGCTCTGCAGTTTTTATGTAATGCTTGAACCTCAGCACGTGACTTACCGTGATTATAATCTCACATGCATTGACCGGGACTCGACCTGCAGCCACCTGGGTGAGAAGCGAATGGTGGGGTCACTGAGCTGGCGTGCCCTTTGCCCTCACCTTGGAAGAAGCTTGCCAGAGATGATGCGCTTGGCTTGACGAAGTTGGACATGAACCAATCGAGTGTGAGAATTCTACAGCCACTCACTTGTGTACTGATCAGCCGAAGAGTGCACCAAGGCCAAGGTTATCGGTGTGACACACCCAATAGTTTGATCATGGACATACGAGGGTAATTCAATATGATGACAAAGCATCCGATTTATTACATTCATTCACTTCGTGCAATACACCCAGAGGGCTTTATTTCATAAAGATCTTGCAATGATATTCTTAGCAAGACGGTAATAATAGTAATTGATATTAATATTCTGTCCTTATGAGGTTTGAAGTCATTTTCAGTGTTGCCTTAATAAACAAAGGTTTGGTGCTTTTCAGTCGGTCAACACGAATGTACCAAAAAGAGTTGGGTTATACCCTAATCCTGAAAATAATTACATGGGATTAATCAATACAGGATGATCAGTTTCGATCGTCAAGTGATCATCATCAGATCCATTACACTTCCAAAACATAGATTTTATAGCCTAAGTGTAATGGATCTGATGATGATCGCTTGGCGATCGTAACTGGTCATCCTAGTGTATTGATTAATCTCGTGTAATATGTTTCAGGAATAGGGTATAACCCAACTCGTTTGGGTAAATTAGTGTTCACCGACTGAAAAGCACCAAACTTTTATTATTAGCCTACTTTCGATTTTTGCAAAAAATGAAAGTAGACTTATGAGATCAACACAGGGCGAAAAAAGTGTGTCTGTCTGTGTGTGTGTATGTGTGTGTGTGAGTCTGTGTGTGTGTATGTGTGTGTGTGAGTCTGTGTGTGTGTGTGTGTGTGTCTGTGTGTGAGTGTGTGTACTCTGAATGTCTGTCCCCCCCCCCCCCCCCCTATCAATTCGAACACGGTGAATGCGAATTGAACGAAATTTGGTACAAACGTAGCACTAGCAAAGGACACCTCAGTGTCATGTTTTATATCGACGCCATCTTGACGGAAACGTAATGGCGGCCACACAAATGTTCAAAGCTTAAATCAAATTACGACTAACCTAATCATCCGATCTCTACCAAATTTTGCAACAACATACCTTTATGGGGGGAGCATCTTTTGACCAAACTAATAGGTCATCAACGTAATAGTGTGCGGATGGCGGCCATCTATGTGTGAAAATCGATTCCCCCTATTAATTCGAACACGGTGCAACCGAATGGAACGAAATTTGGTGCAGAGGTAGTACTAACAAAAGGCACCTCAGTGTCATGTTTTATATCGCCGCCATCTTGACAGAAACTTAATGGCGGCCGCACAAATGTTCAAAGCTCAAGTTACATTACGACTAACATAACCATCCGATCTCTACCAAATTTTGCAACTACATACCTTTATGGAGGGAGCATCCTTTGACCAATCTACTAGGTCATTCGCCTAATAGTTTGCGGATGGCGGCCATCTTTGTGTCAGAATCGATTCCCCCCATTAATTCGAACACGGTGAAACCGAATGGAACGAAATTTGGTACAGAGGTAGCACTAGCAAAGGGCACCTCAGTGTCATGTTTTATATCGCCGCCATCTTGACTGAAACGTAATGGCGGCCACACAAATGTTCAAAGCTTAAATCAAATTACGACTAACCTAATCATCCGATCTCTACCAAACTTTGCAACAACATACGTTTATGGAGGGCTCCTTTGACCAATCTAATAGGTTATTAGCCTAATAGTTTGCGGATGGCGGCCACCTTTATGTCAAAATTGATTCCCCCTATTAATTCGATCACGGTGGAACCGAATGGAACGAAATTTGGTACAGAGGTAGCACTAGCAAAGGGCACCTCAGTGTCATGTTTTATATCGCCACCATCTTGACTGAAACGTAATCGCGGCCACACGAATGTTCAAAGCTTAAATCAAATTACGATTAACCTAATCATCCGATCTCTATCAAATTTTGCAACTACATACCTTTATGGAGGGAGCATTCTTTGACCAATCTAATAGGTCATTTACCTAATAGTTTGCGGATGGCGGCCATCTTTATGTCAAAATTGATTCCCCCCATTAATTCGAACACGGTGAAACCGAATGGAACGAAATTTGGTACAGAGGTAGCACTAGCAAAGGGCACCTCAGTGTCATGTTTCATATCGCCGCCATCTTGACTGAAACGTAATGGCGGCCACACGAATGTTCAAAGCTTAAATCAAATTACGATTAACCTAATCATCCGATCTCTACCAAATTTTGCAACTACATACCTTTATGGAGGGAGCATCCTTTGACCAATCTAATAGGTCATTCGCCTGATAGTTTGCGGATGGCGGCCATCTTTGTGTCAGAATCGATTCCCCCTATTAATTCAAACACGGTACAACCGAATGGAACGAAATTTGGTACAGAGGTAGAACTAACAAAAGGCACCTCAGTGTCATGTTTTATATCGCCGCCATCTTGACGGAAACGTAATGGCGGCCACACAAATATTCATAGCTTAAATAAATTACGATTTACCTAATCATCCGATCTCTACCAAATTTTGCAACAACATATCCTTATAGAGGAAGCATCCTTTGACCAAATGAATAGGTCATTAGCCTAATAGTTTGCGGATGCCGGCCATCTTTGTGTGAAAATCAATTCCGCATATTAATTCAAACACGGTGAAACCGAATGGAACGAAATTTGGTACAGAGGTAGCACTAGCAAAGGGCATCTCAGTGTCATGTTTTATATCGCCGCCATATTGACAGAAACGTAATGGCGGCCACACAAATGTTCAAAGCTTAAGTTACATTACGACTAACATAACCATCCGATCTCTACCAAATTTTGCAACTACATACCTTTATGGAGGGAGCATCCTTTGACCAATCTACTAGGTCATTCGCCTAATAGTTTGCAGATGGCGGCCATCTTTGTGTCAGAATCGATTCCCCTCATTAATTCAAACACGGTGAAACCGAATGGAACGAAATTTGGTACAGAGGTAGCACTAGCAAAGGGCACCTCAGTGTCATGTTTCATATCACCGCTATCGTGACGGAAACGTAATCGCGGCCACCCAAATGTTAAAAGCTAAAATGTAATTACGACCAACCTAATAATCTAGTCTCTACCAAATTTTACAACACCATATCTTGATGTGGGAAACATATTCTGACCAAACTGCAAGAACATCAGCCCAATAGTTTGCGGATGGCGGCCATCTTTATGTCAAAATTGATTCCTCCTATTAATTCGAACACGGTGAAACCGAATTGAACGAAATTTGGTACAGAGGTAGCACTAGCAAAGGGCCCCTCATATTCATGTTTAATATCCCTATAGCACGTTGTATTTCAGCAAGCTACTACAACCAACATTCAATCATACTCCTTGAAAAGGATAAAAAGTTATAACAATACCCATGCATTTAGGAGAAAGTAGGCTATATGTTCTTTACTGAACATCTTGTTTAGCCTACTTTCGATTTTTGCAAAAAATGAAAGTAGACTTATGAGATCAACACAGGGCGAAAAAAGTGTGTCTGTCTGTGTGTGTGTATGTGTGTGTGTCTGTGTGTGTGTGTGTGTGTGTGTGTGTGTGTGAGAGTCTGTGTGTGTGTATCTGCGTGTGTTTGAGTGTGAGAACTCTGAATGTCTGTCCCCCCCTATCAACTCGAACACGGTGAATGCGAATTGAACGAAATTTGGTACAAAGGTAGCACTAGCAAAGGACACCTCAGTGTTATGTTTTATATCGCCGCCATCTTGACGGAAACGTAATGGCGGCCACACAAATGTTCAAAGCTTAAATCAAATTACGACTAACATAACCATCCGATCTCTACCAAATTTTGCAACTACATACCTTTATGGAGGGAGCATCCTTTGACCAATCTAATAGGTCATTCGCCTAATAGTTTGCGGATGGCGGCCATCTTTGTGTCAGAATCGATTCCCCCCATTAATTCAAACACGGTGAAACCGAATGGAACGAAATTTGGTACAGAGGTAGCACTAGCAAAGGGCACCTCAGTGTCATGTTTCATATCACCGCTATCGTGACGGAAACGTAATCGCGGCCACCCAAATGTTAAAAGCTAAAATGTAATTACGACCAACCTAATAATCTAGTCTCTACCAAATTTTACAACACCATATCTTGATGTGGGAAACATATTCTGACCAAACTACAAGAACATCAGCCCAATAGTTTGCGGATGGCGGCCATCTTTATGTCAAAATTGATTCCTCCTATTAATTCGAACACGGTGAAACCGAATTGAACGAAATTTGGTACAGAGGTAGCACTAGTAAAGGGCACCTCATATTCATGTTTAATATCCCTATAGCACGTTGTATTTCAACAAGCTACTACAAACAACATTCAATCATACTCCTTGAAAAGGATAAAGAGTTATAACAATACCCATGCATTTAGGAGAAAGTAGGCTATATGTTCTTTACTGAACATCTTGTTTAGCCTACTTTCGATTTTTGCAAAAAATGAAAGTAGACTTATGAGATCAACACAGGGCGAAAAAAGTGTGTCTGTCTGTGTGTGTGTATGTGTGTGTGTGAGTCTCTGTGTGTGTGTGTGTGTGTGTGAGTGTGAGTACTCTGAATGTCTGTCCCCCCCCCTATCAATTCGAACACGGTGAATGCGAATTGAACGAAATTTGGTACAAAGGTAGCACTAGCAAAGGACACCTCAGTGTTATGTTTTATATCGCCGCCATCTTGACGGAAACGTAATGGCGGCCACACAAATGTTCAAAGCTTAAATCAAATTACGACTAACCTAATCATCCGATCTCTACCAAATTTTGCAACAACATACCTTTATGGGGGTAGCATCCTTTGACCAATCCAATGGGCCATCAGCGTATCAGTTTGCGGACGGCGGTCACCTTTGTGTGAAAATCGATTCCCCCTATTAATTCGAACACGGTGCAACCGAATGGAACGAAATTTGGTACAGAGGTAGTACTTACAAAAGGCACCTCAGTGTCATGTCTTATATCGCCGCCATCTTGACGGAAACGTAATGGCAGCCACACAAATGTTCAAAGCTTAAATCAAATTACGACTAACCTAATCATCCGATCTCTACCAAATTTTGCAACAACATACATTTATGGGGGGAGCATCCTTGGACCAAACTAATAGGTCATCAGCGTAATAGTTTGCGGATGGCGGCCATCTTTGTGTGAAAATCGATTCCCCCTATTAATTCGAACACGGTGTAACCGAATGGAACGAAATTTGGTACAGAGGTAGTACTTACAAAAGGCACCTCAGTGTCATGTTTTATATCGCCGCCATCTTGACGGAAACGTAATGGCGGCCACACAAATGTTCAAAGCTTAAATCAAATTACGACTAACCAAATCATCCGATCTCTACCAAATTTTGCAACAACATACCTTTATGGGGGAGCACCCTTTGACCAAAATAATAGGTCATCAGCGTAATAGTTTGTGGATGGCGGCCATCTTTGTGTGAAAATCGATTCCCCCTATTAATTCGAACACGGTGCAACCGAATGGAACGAAATTTGGTACAGGGGTAGTACTAACAAAAGGCACCTCAGTGTCATGTTTTATATCGCCGCCATCTTGACGGAAACGTAATGGCGGCCACACAAATGTTCAAAGCTTAAATCAAATTACGATTAAACTAATTATCCGATCTCAACCAAATTTTGCAACAACATACCTTTATAGAGGAAGCATCCTTTGACCAAATGTCTAGGTCAATAGCCTAATAGTTTGCGGATGGCGGCCATCATTATGTCAAAATTGATTCCCCCTATTAATTCGAACACGGTGGAACCGAATGAACGAAATTTGGTACAGAGGTAGCACTAGCAAAGGGCATCTCAGTGTCGTGTTTTATATCGCCGCCATATTGACAGAAACGTAATGGCGGCCACACAAATGTTCAAAGCTTAAGTTAAATTACGACTAACATAACCATCCGATCTCTACCAAACTTTGCAACAACATTCCTTTATGGAGGGAGCATCCTTTGACCAATCTAATAGGTTATTAGCCTAATAGTTTGCGGATGGCGGCAATCTTTATGTCAAAATTGATTCCCCCTATTAATTCGAACACGGTGGAACCGAATGAACGAAATTTGGTACAGAGGTAGCACTAGCAAAGGGCACCTCAGTGTCATGTTTTATATCGCCGCCATCTTGATAGAAACGTAATGGCGGCCACACAAATGTTCAAAGCTTAAGTTAAATTACGACTAACATAACCATCCGATCTCTACCAAACTTTGCAACAACATTCCTTTATGAAAGGAGCATCCTTTGACCAATCTAATAGGTTATTAGCCTAATAGTTTGCGGGTGGCGGCCATCTTTATGTTAAAATTGATTCCCCCTATTAATTCGAACACGGTGGAACCGAATGGAACAAAATTTGGTACAGAGGTAGCACTAGCAAAGGGCACCTCAGTGTCATGTTTTATATCTCCGCCATCTTGACTGAAACGTAATGGCGGCCACACGAATGTTCAAATCTTAAATCAAATTACGATTAACCTAATCATCCGATCTCTACCAAATTTTGCAGCTACATACCTTTATGGAGGGAGCATCCTTTGGCCAATCTAATAGGTCATTCGCCTAATAGTTTGCGGATGGCGGCCATCTTTGTGTAAAAATCGATTCCCCCTATCAATTCAAACACGGTGAAACCGAATTGAACGAAATTTGGTACAGAGGTAGCACTAGCAAAGGGCACCTCATATTCATGTTTAATATCCCTATAGCACGTTGTATTTCAACAAGCTACTACAACCAACATTCAATCATACTCCTTGAAAAGGACAAAGAGTTATAACAATACCCATGCATTTAGGAGAAAGTAGGCTATATGTTCTTTACTGAACATCTTGTTTTTTATATACAAGGGTTGGAACTTAAGTAGTGGCAACTATTTATTATCAAGAGGTACAAAAGTGGTACGTGTTAGCAACCTTTACAGTTCTTTAAAGTAGTCCCCAGCGTGGTGTAGAACCCGTTGCCAGCGATGTGGAAGTCGTAGTTTACCTTGCGCCGAGCCCGTTCGGTCGCGATGGTGTGTATGGGGCGGTCTAGAGCCTGTCGAATCTATGCAACAGTCCGGAAGCGAGTGCCTCGAAGTGGTTCTTTCATCTTAGGGATTAAATCGGAGTCACAAGGACTTAAGTCAGAGGAGTATGGTGGATGGTACAGTACTTCCAGCCCCATCGACCGAACAAATCTACCACAGCTCGCGCTGTATGCGCCCGAGCATTGTCGTGCAACATGATGGGTGGTTGCCGCAGAAAGTGTGGCCGCTTCTTTTGCAATGCTGGGCGCAGGTGGTGCTCCAAAAATGAACAGTAATACTGTGCATTGATGGTCTGCCGTGGAGGAACGTAATGCGTTAGGATCACGTCATCACGAATGGCGGCATCATGGGTCACCCCGAAAGTCGAAAGTCCGTCTGACCCCAGTGCGGTGAAGGTGATGGTGATCCTCGTGTACGAGATGAAGGAACTACTTCGTGGCACTCGCTTCCGGACTGTTGCAGAGATTCGACAGGCTGTAGACCGCTCCATACACACCATCGACAGGACGGGCTCGGCGAAAGGTAAACTACGGCTTTCACATTGCTGGCAAAGGGTTCTACACCACAATGGTGACTACTTTGAAGGACTGTAAAGGTTGCTAACATGTACCAATTTTTTACCTCTTAATAATAAATAGTTGCCACTACTTAAGTTCCAACCTTCGTATTTTTTTTTTTTTTTTTTAATATTCCGTCTCATGAACTTATTATGTAATAACTAAGGCACGGATGTTCATGCAAAATCATATATTTGCATATTTATGCATATTTTGGCAGAATGCATCATATTTTTCTCCTTTGCCTGTTTAAGTGCATATATCTGCTTGAGAAGGGCGATATTCTATTTTACTATTGTTTTGAAACGCTTTTTGTTACTTCATGTTCCTAAAGTCGTACATTTCGATTCGGACTCCGAGATTCTATCAAAGAATAACACTGAATAGTACATTATGCAACGAGCCTATAATGGCTATAATTAAGACACGAGTATTTTTATTATTTATTTAGCGTATGGCATAAGTAACATATATACAATTAAATATGATACAATAACAAGAAACAATTTCAAATAGAAATGTCCAGTCCTTCGATCCACTTTAGTGCTGCCTCTGATGGGATCAAGAAATCAGCCCAGCTACCCGAGTAGGCTCTCAGCTTGTAGCTGCCGACGATATGAGCGATGGTTTGCCGTGGAGCACCACAGTCGCATTCTGGTGACGTTAAACAGTTCCACTTGTAGAGTGAGTCCCTGCATCTTCCATGGCCTGTCCGAACTCTGTTAAGAGTGGCCCACTGCCTGCGTGGTAGATGGAATCCACTAGCAATTTGCGCACCAGAAAAGATGTTGTGTAGGGACAAGTCTCTGGAAGTTTCCCAACGGTCTTTCCAAACTTTCACAGCGTCGAAGTTGTTGTGAGCCATGTCGGTAGCATCACGCAAAGGAGGATGGCGTGACTTCAATCTTTGAAGATTGAGTGCAGGGATGTCTTCTTGTATGGGTAGTTCAGGATTTCTGCAGATTTTTTGGTACTCTCTTAATAGGGCATTCGATCTGCGCAGATCAGGTGGAATTATTCCCGTGAGCAGCGGGAGCCAATGGATTGGCGTGGATCTGATTGTGCCCGAAATAAGGCGCATGCTGTTGTTTAGCTGCGTGTCAACATATCGGGTATACGGGCTATTTAACCATACTGGAGAGCAGTACTCTGCACTGGAGTAAACCAGACCAAGGGCAGAATGTCGTAGAGTGCTTGCAGTAGATCCCCAAGTGGTCCCACACAGTTTCTGAAGAATGTTGTTCCGAGTTTTCAGTTTCTTTGATAAGTTCAATAGATGTTGCTTGAATGATAAAGTGCGATCTAAGGTTATACCAAGATATTTAGGAAACCAGTTATGACGAAGAACTCGGTTACAGAAGCTTATGTTCAATTTGCTGTTAGCCAGTCGGTTATTTAAGTGGAAGCATGACACTTCTGTTTTACTTGCACTAGGACTGAGTCTCCATTTCTTGAAATAGACCTCTAGAGTGGACAGGTCCCTTGTGAGGATTTCCTCAGTTTTCTTGAGATCTTGGTGCTGTGTGGCTAGTGCAAGATCATCAGCATAACAGAATTTCCTGCAATTTGTCTCAGGAAGATCAGAGATGTATAGATTGAACAGTAGAGGGGACAGAACTGATCCTTGGGGTAAACCATTCTTGAGTTTTCTCTCTGTGCTCTTACTGTTGCCTGAGTACACCTGGAATCTCCTGTCACTTAGCATGTTGTTGATAACCTGAACGATGGTTCTGCAGGGTATGACTTTGAGGAGCTTGTAGATCATACCTTCTCTCCAGACAGTATCGAAGGCAGCAGTGAGGTCTATAAACGCAGCAGATGTTTTAAGCTTCTTTTGGAATCCTGCCTCAATATATGATGTGAGTGATAGTACTTGATCACAACAGCTGCGACTTGGTCTAAAACCTGCCTGATCTGCAGGAATGTGTGCCAAGATTGTGGAGTTAATTCTGTTAAAGATAAGCCTCTCAAACAGTTTGTAGCAGCAGCTAAGAAGAGCTATCGGTCTATAACTTTCAGGTCTATTAGAGAGTTTTCCAGGTTTCAGGACAGATATTATCTTTGCCTTCTTGAATTCTGATGGGATTTCCCCAGTGTTTAAAATGTCCGTAAAGAACTCTGCCAGCCATCTCTTTGCATTATTACCCATGTGTATGAGGAATTCTGGGTGAACTCCATCGAAACCAGGAGCTTTACCGGACTTCAGATCCTTGAGAGTAGTGGAGTAGTGATGGTTCTGCCCCACTTGACACTCCTGTGCCCATCAAACCAACATGGCCGCCGCGCGAAGTTGAAATAATTAATATCTCTCAAACGCATGGTCCGATGTTGACAAATGAGGTGTCGTTGGACTCGGGTTGACGCCCTCTTTCCAATGGACCATTCATTTCAACCCCTAAATAAAACCTACCCCTACTAGGGGGTGAAATTGTAATTTTTAGTGAAAGTCTCTTTTCAAATACGACATGTATAAGGTGCGCTGCTAAAATGAACTTAAATGTTGTTGCTCATATCGCGCATGCGTTTTTCTGGCTGCCGCTATGGATGAACATTTTTGTTTTTTTGTTTTTTACGCATGCGCACTGGGGATTTTTGTAAGAGGGCGAGCTCTTTGAAAAAAATGATTGATAAGAAGAGGTTTTGGTGGTGAGGAGAGAGCCAGATAGTCGCCTACTTTCCTACGACGTTTGCCGATATCTCTCGAACGCAAGGTCGGATTTGGACGTGTGACGTTTCAAATCGCTTGTCTCAAAGCCCTATATATGTTATTAATAGGTTAAAGTTTTGAGAATGAGGGAAACAGGCGTTTTGGGGTAAAATTATGATTTTAGACTTTTTCTGATATTTCACGAATGCCTGGTCGGATTTGGTCCTATGACGTGTCAAATGGCTTGTCTCGAAACCCTCTTTATTTTGGTAATAGGTTAAAGTTTTTGAGAATGAGGGAAACAGAATTTTTTGTTGTAAAACCGTGATTTTAGACTTTTTGTTATATCTCACAAACCAATAACGCCAGAGACGTATACGAGGGGTCGTAGGACTCGGGGTGACGCCCCTTTCCTCTCCCCTTTCGAATATAGTATTTATGTTTAAAAATGCGAAAGAGCCTAACGACACTTATGTTGAAAACATTTTAGTTTTTAAAACTTTTTCTTTTAATCTGTCTAAAATGTTCATGACGAGTGGTTGTAGATAGAAAGAGACGATACCACTGGACACGTGTTTCAACGAAGCTATTACTGGCCACGGTGGTGATATACCAATACAGTATTCGCTATTTCGATGAGACGGCGGGTCGAGGGTTCGTTTTCTGATTTTTCCTATGATGGAATTCCTAATTCCTAAACCCCCTGAAGGGGGTCTTTAACGTGTAAACGATTATGAGTGACATGACAAATGATAATTCCTTGATTCGATGAAGTTGGCTTTAGATAGAACAAACAGAACTTGGTTATATGTTGCTTGAAGTGAGTATAGAAAACAAACTTGCTGGGGCAGACTGACAGGATTTGAATGTTATTTGATCTTATTGGAATGCATTGACTTGACAGGGCAATGAAAAAAAGCACAGAGATGCTGAGGACACTTGAAGGTCAAACGATATGGCAACCATGGTGGGAGGGGGAAGCTAGGATGATGTCGCCGATCATGTTCAATGGATGAATTTATATTTTGCGAAGCATTGTTCGGAGAGGGTCATGGGACGACTTGTTTTAAGGGTATTTATTTTTTCGATGTTTCCTATGGTGGACTCATTGATTGAAATAATCCAAAACTGCTAGGGCATGGCCTTGAGATTTTATAAACCGATAATGGGATTTTGACATACAAGATCCACTCAGAACTTGACATGATGTCATTCTTTTTATGGCTTATGAATTTCCCCAAAAAAGACCCAAAACAACAAGATCATGGACTTTTGCTTTTCTTAATATATTGCAAACCCATAATGTAAGATGTTTACTGTGAGTGACGAAATCTAGCTAGGTAACGAAAGAATTATTGTAGGATATATGTATGGTGACTGACACGTCTTTGAACATTGGAACTTGTTTTCAGATCTGACTGTAGTACATAGGGAGTATAGGTTGTAGGCATGGATTGACAAACGGTGCACACAAAATTCAATTTATCGATTCAAGAATTAAGAGTAGACTATCATTAATTAATTGGTTAAAGAGTGTAGCTAAAAATAAAAAAATGGTGACTACATTAAACTAAACTGAACCAAGTCGAATCAAACCCAACCGAACCAAACCAAGCCTAAAGCAAACCAAACCTAATCAAGAACAAGCCAAGGGCTTAAGTGTAAAACTTGTGGGGGAATGCAGTCATTGGCAATGTCCAAAGGAAGGGATAACGCTCTACCTCTAGAGGGTAAGGTAAAGCTAGCGCATGGTGCTAATGCATATTCCCAAGTACATGAACCACACACACACACAACTATCCTATGCTGTTTTTATGAGTTAACTGTTAAAACTTACTCAGTGGTTACTGAGCAAGATGGTCGCTACACACAACAAGCTTTAAATACTTGAGGCTAATAATCTATACACACACACACACGCTTGTTCTAAACTAAACTGTCTTGCTGGCAGTGCTCACACAGTAGGCAAATGACAGAAATGCTTGGCTAACAGAAATACAATCATTTTCGTTTGTCTAATGTTACCAGCTAACCATTACATGCTATAGTGGTGAGCACATGTGCCTCTTGAACTGGAGATCGTAACTCGATTTCTAGCTCTAAGGCCTAGAATGAATCAAACTAAGAAAGAAGGGTATGGTGACGCAGTGGTTAAACTGTTAGCCTTTCACTAAGGTAGACTAGGGTTTGATTTTAGGTTAATATACATGTCATAAACAAACAAACAAACAAACAAACAAACAAAAAAAGCAGAGATAATGTTTAAAACTGATTACACTTGTCTCTTTTCAAATTATTACTTAGATTGCAAATACAAAGGTGGACTGGGTTTGATATTCAGTTAATGCTGCCTATCGCATACTAGCCTGTAAGAAAGCCAAACAAGCAAAAGGCGTAGGTAGAGCAGTGGTAAAATCGCTATGTGTAGAGAACTACCTAACGGTTTTATGAACTGGCAATGGTATGTCGCATAAACAGTGCAGGATACAATCCAGCAACCATAATTTGTATCTTGTGGAGCAGAGAAAACATATATATAGAGAAAGATATAGAAAGCTAGTGTATGTATGGGTAGCATTGATAATTTGACCAGAGAAAATACGATGAGGTAGGGTGGGGAGAGGGAGAATTAACACTTATATATGAATGAATGGTAAATAGTATTTTAGTTTTTTTTCCCCAATAGTTTTGTTTTTTAAATGCAGTGGTAGATAGTCGTTATTTTGTAAAACATTCTTACTTGCAGTAGTAATAAGACTCTATGGTTTCGCTAACACATAGATAGACTGTATTATTGCCATGGTCAAGCACTCACATTAAGATCATTTACAAAATCATAAAATGAAAAATAAAAAATCTTGTTTTGGAAATATCGTTTTTCAACATACACAAAATAAATATATAAAAAATTTGTAAACAGCAAAATGGAAAATCCATGGTCAAGCACTCACATTAAGATCATTTACAAAATCATAAAATGAAAAATAAAAATCTTGTTTTGGAAATATCGATTTTTTTCAACATACACAAAATAAATATATAAAAAATTTGTAAACAGCAAAATGGAAAATCCATGTTTCCATATAGACAAAATTTAAAAACCTTAAACGGACATTTAAGAAAATATATATAAATGGGAAATTGACAAATGTGTAAATATGAAAATGGAAAAATCCATGTTTCCATATCATGAAATTGAAAAACATCAAACTGTCATTTTAAAAAATGCAAATGGAAAATTGACAAATTGCAATGTGTGAAATGTGAAATTGAACAAATGGCTATCATTATTTAAAAAAAAAGAACATGGTGCTCTATGGTTGAGGTGTGAATCAAACCCTTTCTACTTATTTGGACCACCCGAGACTGAGTAGACTAGTTTAAGTTGTCATACCACTTTTAAAAGTTTGTGTTAAATCTAGGAATTGAACCCAAGAGCTTGTAAGGGAGATCAAAGGTTATAATATGTTAAACAGATAGCCTTGAATGAAGGGTGTGGTAGCTATATAGAGATGAGACGTTTCGCTCGGGGCAGGGAGGCATGGAGATCTGCATCAAACCAGTCAAAGGACTAAAGACTCAAACAACAACATGTACGTTCACCAAAATAATGTTGTGTAACGGTAAATGTTAGTCAACGAACAGTAATGCATTACTAAAACCCATGACACGATACCTAAGAGCTTTTCTAAAATGATTTTAAAATGCCTTTAACCCTATATTGAACACCCAGTTCACAAAACTCATAACTGCAATGTTATGGTAAAACAAAACAAAATCTATATTTCAAAACAAACAAGTGGTTTAGTCAATGTATACTGGAAAAAGTTTTGTAAACACTCAAGTCCTCAAGACCAATTAAATTAGTAACTGTCAGGTTGGCCGAGTGGTTAAGGTGTTTGACTTAAGATCAAATTTCTGTATAAGGAAGCAAGGGTTCGAATCCCTTACCTGACATAACTATTGCCTTAACATGGCTTGGCCACACTGTATTATTATGATACTCAGTACACAAACCATAGATATAGTGTATTGTTTAAGGCCACTCTCTTTCTGAACATAGTCAGAGACTGTTAATGGTTAACAATTGTATTAATAGTGGGACATGGGGATAGCAATTAAGAAAAAACAGCCAATACCCATACAATATTTTTATTCATTTTAGTTTTTTTTACAATAGTTACACACTGAATACAACTTTTTATCTCTTTACCATTGTTTGATATAGATTTTAAACACAACGCTTGTTGTAGATCCTTTTACAACTTTCTTTAGGTACTCTTGTTCTTAAAAACTGGGGAAGCCGCAATGGTTTTATAGACATTAAACCCTCATTCTCTTCTTTTTCATCATTATCATCATCATTATTATAAATATTATCTTTATAATTATTATAGTCATTGTCACCATCATTATCATCATCATCATCATCCTCAACATCACTAGAACTATCCAATTCCATTTTTTCCTTTTCAAAAGGGATCTCTTGAAGAGTCTGTGTTGCTTTTGATAGTGTTACGGGTTTATTGAACGTTGACAACTGTCCTAACATGACTTTTTGAGGAGATAAATGTTTTTTCATAAGGAAGTCACTATGTTGAGTAACACTATGTTTTTGTCGGACTTGCTTTTTCTTGTTCTTTTGATTATGTTTTGTTAACACTAACGGTGTTTCATTTGGTATACCACATTGATGAGTACCCACACTTAAGACCTCACCATGTTTACTTTTTAGATGACCTAGACATTTTGTTGTTCTTTGTTTTGAGCACTGCCAAAATATGATGCCATTCGCATTTTCTCGCTTATAGTTATAAGAGTACCCATGATACAGGGCACGTGGTTTACCTTTATTGGTTATAGTATATTCCATAGTAGTCACTGACTTGTATAGTCGATCCGCCTACTACAAAGGTCTGAACACTTGTGGTGAAAGAATGATGTTGTGTTGACGTTTTATGCAGGATAATGTTGGTGGCATATGTGGGTGGCTTATGTTGATGACATGTGTTGTTGGCTGATTTTGGTGGCTTATGTTGATGGTTTATGGTGGTGGCTTATGTTGATGGCTTATGTTGGTGGCTTATGTTGATGACATATGTTGGTGACTTATGTTGATAGCTTATGTTGGTGGCTAATGTTGATGACATATGTTGTTGGCTTATGGTGGTGGCTTATGTTGATGGTATATGTTGCTGGCCTATGTTGATGGTTTATGTTAATGGCTTAGGTTAATATCTTAGGTTGATGGCATAAGTTGATGGCTTATGTTGGTGGCTTATGGTGGTGGCTTATGCTGGTGGCTTATGCTAGTGGCTTATGGTGGTGGTTTATGGTGGTGGCTTATGTTGATGACATATGTTGGTGGCTTAAGTTGGTGGCTTATGTTGGTGGCTTATGGTGGTGGCTTATGGTGGTGGGTTATGGTGGTGGATTATGGTGGCTTATAGTGGTGGCTTATGGTGGTGGTTTATGGTGGTGGCTTATGTTGATGACATATGTTGGTGGCTTATGGTGGCTTATGGTGGTGATTTATAGTGGTGGCCTATGTTGGTGGCTTATTTTTGGTGGTTTACGTTAATACCTTATTTGTAATGGCTTATTTGACAAGTTATTGTTGTCAATGTATTTAGAGGATTTTTCTCTTGGTTTTGGAAAGTATCTCAACTCTTTTTTATGGTAGCATAATGCTTACCGCCATGTTTGTAAGCAACAACAACACACTAAAATTCCAAGAATCCAAAGTACTCTAAGGTTAATGATTGTCTCTCAACTCCATTCAACGTCTAGTCAAAAAACATTATATATTTTTCACATTTTACAAAAAAGGTAAATTGGGAAAGTAAGCTATATGTTTAAACTGAAAATCATATCAAATCATATGCTAACTCCAACACCTACGTCTACCCCAATCTCAGTCAAAAAAATTTAATATTCTTCAAATTTTTCCAAAACAGTATTTGGAAAGTAGGCCATATTTTGAAAACTAATCATCCTATAAAGTCATATATATATATACTGAAACCAATGGCTTTTATATCCTTAATCTTAAGAACAAAATATGGAATTTTTGACATTTTTTCCAAAAATGTTCATTTTAAAACGGGGCTATATTTTGGAAACTAGGAATTTTACAAGAAAGTTTGTTTAACGTAAATGGCAGGTATTTACCCCCACTACCCGCAAACCAAGTCCCAGGTCTCTGGGGAAAAATCCAAAAAAAGTTCAATTTGGAAAGTAGGCAATATTTTGAAAACTAATCATCCTAAAAAGTCATATATAGACTCAAACCAATGGCTTTTATGTCCTTAATTGGTAGAACAAAACTTAACATTTTTTCAGTTTTTCCAAAAAAGTCCAATTTTCAAAAATTGTCTATATTTTGGGAACTAAGAATTTTACAAAAAAGTTTGTTTAACGAAAATGAAAGGTCTTTACCCCCCTCTACCCAAAACATAAATTTCAGGTCCCTAGGACAAAAACTGTGCAGTATATATATATATTTTTTTTTTGGGGAGGGGGTCTATATTCACTTTACCTCCCCACTTCACAAGATGGCGGCCATAGCTTAACTTAACCTAGCCTAACCTAACCTGACCTACGAGGTGTGATCAAAAAGTTCCAAAAATGTGGCTGCAACTTAACCAAACCTAGCCTAGCCTAACCTAACCTCCCTGTTGACTAGCCCCCTTTGGACGGGTCCTTTTTGAAGGGAGTCATTTTTTTTACGTGTCCCGGAGGACGGGTCCTTGTTGACTGGTCCCTGTGGCGGGTCCTTTGGACTGATCCCTATGGACTGGCCTTGCATTTTATCCAAATTATGTCAAAGGGGACCCGCCACTGGGACCCGTCAACAAGGACCCGTCCTCCGGGACACGTAAAAAAAATGAATCCCTTCAAAAAGGACCCGTCCAAAGGGGGCTAGTCAACAGGGAGGTTAGGTTAGGCTAGGCTAGGTTTGGTTAAGTTGCAGCCACATTTTTGGAACTTTTTGATCACACCTCGTAGGTCAGGTTAGGTTAGGCTAGGTTAAGTTAAGCTATGGCCGCCATCTTGTGAAGTGGGGAGGTAAAGTGAATATAGACCCCCTCCCCAAAAAAAAAAATATATATATACTGCACAGTTTTTGTCCTAGGGACCTGAAATTTATGTTTTGGGTAGAGGGGGGTAAAGACCTTTCATTTTCGTTAAACAAACTTTTTTGTAAAATTCTTAGTTCCCAAAATATAGACATTTTTTGAAAATTGGACTTTTTTGGAAAAACTGAAAAAATGTTAAGTTTTGTTCTACCAATTAAGGACATAAAAGCCATTGGTTTGAGTCTATATATGACTTTTTAGGATGATTAGTTTTCAAAATATTGCCTACTTTCCAAATTGAACTTTTTTTGGATTTTTCCCCAGAGACCTGGGACTTGGTTTGCGGGTAGTGGGGGTAAATACCTGCCATTTACGTTAAACAAACTTTCTTGTAAAATTCCTAGTTTCCAAAATATAGCCCCGTTTTAAAATGAACATTTTTGGAAAAAATGTCAAAAATTCCATATTTTGTTCTTAAGATTAAGGATATAAAAGCCATTGGTTTCAGTATATATATATATGACTTTATAGGATGATTAGTTTTCAAAATATGGCCTACTTTCCAAATACTGTTTTGGAAAAATTTGAAGAATATTAAATTTTTTTGACTGAGATTGGGGTAGACGTAGGTGTTGGAGTTAGCATATGATTTGATATGATTTTCAGTTTAAACATATAGCTTACTTTCCCAATTTACCTTTTTTGTAAAATGTGAAAAATATATAATGTTTTTTGACTAGACGTTGAATGGAGTTGAGAGACAATCATTAACCTTAGAGTACTTTGGATTCTTGGAATTTTAGTGTGTTGTTGTTGCTTACAAACATGGCGGTAAGCATTATGCTACCATAAAAAAGAGTTGAGATACTTTCCAAAACCAAGAGAAAAATCCTCTAAATACATTGACAACAATAACTTGTCAAATAAGCCATTACAAATAAGGTATTAACGTAAACCACCAAAAATAAGCCACCAACATAGGCCACCACTATAAATCACCACCATAAGCCACCATAAGCCACCAACATATGTCATCAACATAAGCCACCACCATAAACCACCACCATAAGCCACCACTATAAGCCACCATAATCCACCACCATAACCCACCACCATAAGCCACCACCATAAGCCACCAACATAAGCCACCAACTTAAGCCACCAACATATGTCATCAACATAAGCCACCACCATAAACCACCACCATAAGCCACTAGCATAAGCCACCAGCATAAGCCACCACCATAAGCCACCAACATAAGCCATCAACTTATGCCATCAACCTAAGATATTAACCTAAGCCATTAACATAAACCATCAACATAGGCCAGCAACATATACCATCAACATAAGCCACCACCATAAGCCAACAACATATGTCATCAACATTAGCCACCAACATAAGCTATCAACATAAGTCACCAACATATGTCATCAACATAAGCCACCAACATAAGCCATCAACATAAGCCACCACCATAAACCATCAACATAAGCCACCAAAATCAGCCAACAACACATGTCATCAACATAAGCCACCCACATATGCCACCAACATTATCCTGCATAAAACGTCAACACAACATCATTCTTTCACCACAAGTGTTCAGACCTTTGTAGTAGGCGGATCGACTATACAAGTCAGTGACTACTATGGAATATACTATAACCAATAAAGGTAAACCACGTGCCCTGTATCATGGGTACTCTTATAACTATAAGCGAGAAAATGCGAATGGCATCATATTTTGGCAGTGCTCAAAACAAAGAACAACAAAATGTCTAGGTCATCTAAAAAGTAAACATGGTGAGGTCTTAAGTGTGGGTACTCATCAATGTGGTATACCAAATGAAACACCGTTAGTGTTAACAAAACATAATCAAAAGAACAAGAAAAAGCAAGTCCGACAAAAACATAGTGTTACTCAACATAGTGACTTCCTTATGAAAAAACATTTATCTCCTCAAAAAGTCATGTTAGGACAGTTGTCAACGTTCAATAAACCCGTAACACTATCAAAAGCAACACAGACTCTTCAAGAGATCCCTTTTGAAAAGGAAAAAATGGAATTGGATAGTTCTAGTGATGTTGAGGATGATGATGATGATGATAATGATGGTGACAATGACTATAATAATTATAAAGATAATATTTATAATAATGATGATGATAATGATGAAAAAGAAGAGAATGAGGGTTTAATGTCTATAAAACCATTGCGGCTTCCCCAGTTTTTAAGAACAAGAGTACCTAGAGAAAGTTGTAAAAGGATCTACAACAAGCGTTGTGTTTAAAATCTATATCAAACAATGGTAAAGAGATAAAAAGTTGTATTCAGTGTGTAACTATTGTAAAAAAAAACTAAAATGAATAAAAATATTGTATGGGTATTGGCTGTTTTTTCTTAATTGCTATCCCCATGTCCCACTATTAATACAATTGTTAACCATTAACAGTCTCTGACTATGTTCAGAAAGAGAGTGGCCTTAAACAATACACTATATCTATGGTTTGTGTACTGAGTATCATAATAATACAGTGTGGCCAAGCCATGTTAAGGCAATAGTTATGTCAGGTAAGGGATTCGAACCCTTGCTTCCTTATACAGAAATTTGATCTTAAGTCAAACACCTTAACCACTCGGCCAACCTGACAGTTACTAATTTAATTGGTCTTGAGGACTTGAGTGTTTACAAAACTTTTTCCAGTATACATTGACTAAACCACTTGTTTGTTTTGAAATATAGATTTTGTTTTGTTTTACCATAACATTGCAGTTATGAGTTTTGTGAACTGGGTGTTCAATATAGGGTTAAAGGCATTTTAAAATCATTTTAGAAAAGCTCTTAGGTATCGTGTCATGGGTTTTAGTAATGCATTACTGTTCGTTGACTAACATTTACCGTTACACAACATTATTTTGGTGAACGTACATGTTGTTGTTTGAGTCTTTAGTCCTTTGACTGGTTTGATGCAGATCTCCATGCCTCCCTGCCCCGAGCGAAACGTCTCATCTCTATATAGCTACCACACCCTTCATTCAAGGCTATCTGTTTAACATATTATAACCTTTGATCTCCCCTACAAGCTCTTGGGTTCAATTCCTAGATTTAACACAAACTTTTAAAAGTGGTATGACAACATAAACTAGTCTACTCAGTCTCGGGTGGTCCAAATAAGTAGAAAGGGTTTGATTCACACCTCAACCATAGAGCACCATGTTCTTTTTTTTTAAATAATGATAGCCATTTGTTCAATTTCACATTTCACACATTGCAATTTGTCAATTTTCCATTTGCATTTTTTAAAATGACAGTTTGATGTTTTTCAATTTCATGATATGGAAACATGGATTTTTCCATTTTCATATTTACACATTTGTCAATTTCCCATTTATATATATTTTCTTAAATGTCCGTTTAAGGTTTTTAAATTTTGTCTATATGGAAACATGGATTTTCCATTTTGCTGTTTACAAATTTTTTATATATTTATTTTGTGTATGTTGAAAAAAATCGATATTTCCAAAACAAGATTTTTATTTTTCATTTTATGATTTTGTAAATGATCTTAATGTGAGTGCTTGACCATGGATTTTCCATTTTGCTGTTTACAAATTTTTTATATATTTATTTTGTGTATGTTGAAAAACGATATTTCCAAAACAAGATTTTTTATTTTTCATTTTATGATTTTGTAAATGATCTTAATGTGAGTGCTTGACCATGGCAATAATACAGTCTATCTATGTGTTAGCGAAACCATAGAGTCTTATTACTACTGCAAGTAAGAATGTTTTACAAAATAACGACTATCTACCACTGCATTTAAAAAACAAAACTATTGGGGAAAAAAAACTAAAATACTATTTACCATTCATTCATATATAAGTGTTAATTCTCCCTCTCCCCACCCTACCTCATCGTATTTTCTCTGGTCAAATTATCAATGCTACCCATACATACACTAGCTTTCTATATCTTTCTCTATATATATGTTTTCTCTGCTCCACAAGATACAAATTATGGTTGCTGGATTGTATCCTGCACTGTTTATGCGACATACCATTGCCAGTTCATAAAACCGTTAGGTAGTTCTCTACACATAGCGATTTTACCACTGCTCTACCTACGCCTTTTGCTTGTTTGGCTTTCTTACAGGCTAGTATGCGATAGGCAGCATTAACTGAATATCAAACCCAGTCCACCTTTGTATTTGCAATCTAAGTAATAATTTGAAAAGAGACAAGTGTAATCAGTTTTAAACATTATCTCTGCTTTTTTTGTTTGTTTGTTTGTTTGTTTGTTTATGACATGTATATTAACCTAAAATCAAACCCTAGTCTACCTTAGTGGAAGGCTAACAGTTTAACCACTGCGTCACCATACCCTTCTTTCTTAGTTTGATTCATTCTAGGCCTTAGAGCTAGAAATCGAGTTACGATCTCCAGTGCAAGAGGCACATGTGCTCACCACTATAGCATGTAATGGTTAGCTGGTAACATTAGACAAACGAAAATGATTGTATTTCTGTTAGCCAAGCATTTCTGTCATTTGCCTACTGTGTGAGCACTGCCAGCAAGACAGTTTAGTTTAGAACAAGCGTGTGTGTGTGTGTATAGATTATTAGCCTCAAGTATTTAAAGCTTGTTGTGTGTAGCGACCATCTTGCTCAGTAACCACTGAGTAAGTTTTAACAGTTAACTCATAAAAACAGCATAGGATAGTTGTGTGTGTGTGTGGTTCATGTACTTGGGAATATGCATTAGCACCATGCGCTAGCTTTACCTTACCCTCTAGAGGTAGAGCGTTATCCCTTCCTTTGGACATTGCCAATGACTGCATTCCCCCACAAGTTTTACACTTAAGCCCTTGGCTTGTTCTTGATTAGGTTTGGTTTGCTTTAGGCTTGGTTTGATTCGGTTGGGTTTGATTCGACTTGGTTCAGTTTAGTTTAATGTAGTCACCATTTTTTTATTTTTAGCTACACTCTTTAACCAATTAATTAATGATAGTCTACTCTTAATTCTTGAATCGATAAATTGAATTTTGTGTGCACCGTTTGTCAATCCATGCCTACAACCTATACTCCCTATGTACTACAGTCAGATCTGAAAACAAGTTCCAATGTTCAAAGACGTGTCAGTCACCATACATATATCCTACAATAATTCTTTCGTTACCTAGCTAGATTTCGTCACTCACAGTAAACATCTTACATTATGGGTTTGCAATATATTAAGAAAAGCAAAAGTCCATGATCTTGTTGTTTTGGGTCTTTTTTGGGGAAATTCATAAGCCATAAAAAGAATGACATCATGTCAAGTTCTGAGTGGATCTTGTATGTCAAAATCCCATTATCGGTTTATAAAATCTCAAGGCCATGCCCTAGCAGTTTTGGATTATTTCAATCAATGAGTCCACCATAGGAAACATCGAAAAAATAAATACCCTTAAAACAAGTCGTCCCATGACCCTCTCCGAACAATGCTTCGCAAAATATAAATTCATCCATTGAACATGATCGGCGACATCATCCTAGCTTCCCCCTCCCACCATGGTTGCCATATCGTTTGACCTTCAAGTGTCCTCAGCATCTCTGTGCTTTTTTTCATTGCCCTGTCAAGTCAATGCATTCCAATAAGATCAAATAACATTCACATCCTGTCAGTCTGCCCCAGCAAGTTTGTTTTCTATACTCACTTCAAGCAACATATAACCAAGTTCTGTTTGTTCTATCTAAAGCCAACTTCATCGAATCAAGGAATTATCATTTGTCATGTCACTCATAATCGTTTACACGTTAAAGACCCCCTTCAGGGGGTTTAGGAATTAGGAATTCCATCATAGGAAAAATCAGAAAACGAACCCTCGACCCGCCGTCTCATCGAAATAGCGAATACTGTATTGGTATATCACCACCGTGGCCAGTAATAGCTTCGTTGAAACACGTGTCCAGTGGTATCGTCTCTTTCTATCTACAACCACTCGTCATGAACATTTTAGACAGATTGAAAGAAAAAGTTTTAAAAACTAAAATGTTTTCAACATAAGTGTCGTTAGGCTCTTTCGCATTTTTTAAACATAAATACTATATTCGAAAGGGGAGAGGAAAGGGGCGTCACCCCGAGTCCTACGACCCCTCGTATACGTCTCTGGCGTTATTGGTTTGTGAGATATAACAAAAAGTCTAAAATCACGGTTTTACAACAAAAAATTCTGTTTCCCTCATTCTCAAAAACTTAAACCTATTACCAAAATAAAGAGGGTTTCGAGACAAGCCATTTGACACGTCATAGGACCAAATCCGACCAGGCATTCGTGAAATATCAGAAAAAGTCTAAAATCATAATTTTACCCCAAAACGCCTGTTTCCCTCATTCTCAAAACTTTAACCTATTAATAACATATATAGGGCTTTGAGACAAGCGATTTGACACGTCACACGTCCAAATCCGACCTTGCGTTCGAGAGATATCGGCAAACGTCGTAGGAAAGTAGGCGACTATCTGGCTCTCTCCTCACCACCAAAACCTCTTCTTATCAATCATTTTTTTCAAAGAGCTCGCCCTCTTACAAAAATCCCCAGTGCGCATGCGTAAAAAACAAAAAAACAAAAATGTTCATCCATAGCGGCAGCCAGAAAAACGCATGCGCGATATGAGCAACCACGTTAAAGTTCATTTTAGCAGCACACCTTATACATGTCCCATTTAAAAAGAGACTTTCACTAAAAACATTACAATTTCACCCCCTAGTAGGGGTAGGTTTTATTTAGGGGTTGACATGAGTGGTCCATTGGAAAGAGAGCGTCAACCCGAGTCCAACGACACCTCATTTGTCAACATCGGACCATGCGCTTGAGAGATATTAATTATTTCAACTTCGCGCGGCGGCCATGTTGGTTTGATGGGCACAGGAGTGTCAAGTGAAGCAGAAGCGCCACCACTCCACTACTCTTGAGTGAGGCATCTATTTCGTCAGATGTATTTTTATAAAACGAGCGTATGCGAGTTTTATAATTTCCATACGAGTGTCTTAATTACCATTATAGGCGAGTTGCATACGACTGTTTATGTTCGACGATAATTATAACTTTATTATATGTTTTAACATAAATATTCATAAATACCTGTTGGGAGTGAGCTACTTGAATTTTGTGATCGCAGGGCGAGCGTTGGGTATTATATCTCTGTCTTTCAAGATCTTTGAACGACCGACGCATGCGCTCTGTGTGCTTGCAATGCCATATGCAGGCCATATGTTTACATCTGCCGTCCCTCAGTAATATTGTCACCGGAGTCATTTGAAGACACTGCGCTGTGTAGAAATTAGAGTTGGTGATTTTAAGGTACAGTGCTATTTCTTGTTTCATATTCGCCAGTTTATTTACGCGAACATATGGACGGTGGGCGTATTCCATGTCGGTAATTTATTATAGCCTAGTTCGATTTTGTGTTTATGTCCGACATGTAGGATTTTGAGCGCATGCGTGAAGGTATCGTTACCTAATTGGTCAATGAACGAGCTCTGATTGGCTGGAGGAACTGTATCATAATGCAAATCAGTGTTATACTGACCATCATTATGATACAGTTTTCTGACACATAATAGTGAGGGTCGAACATAAACTATTTTAATTCTTAGTACGTTTCAGTTAGACCACCCTTTTGCAAGATATTATTATATTTTCGTTTTCAAAACATCAATGGCAATTAAAATTGTATATCAGTTTTAATTAAAAATTAACATAATAAAATAATTACTGCACGTCAACACCAGTTAAAGCTCCATAAAATAATTGCCTACCATTGAGGACCGTTTCTTGTTTGAGATATTTTTGAAAAGGTGTAGTTATATGTCCATCTGTTCATATTTTGTTTATATAGAAAATAGAAATGCTAAAGAATATGGCGTGATCATAATTACCGTAGTTATTTCATAGTGCATATTTGTTGAAATGTGGTGCATATTTGACCAATATTTAGCACGTTTTTGCTTGAATATTTATTCATTAAATTGTGCATAAACTTCCAGGCCTTGTTTTTTTTTTAGATTTTTAGGTAAATAAATATTTGTTCAAGTAAATACAAATTTTAAGCATTTTTTTCTATAAATACATAAATGCCTGTTTTTCACTTATTAGCACATAAAAATACATAATATTTAGCCTACATTATTTTAAATCAGTATGCTGTATCTTTCAGTTTATTGCATTTTTATTCTGTGTTACTTCAACGGGGAAGAACCTGTGAGCTGTCAAATCTTCATGCAGAGCGTATGTCAGCTTGCAACTGTGTTATTCATAACTTGTCGCCCCGTGCCTCTCACTGTGGAAGCCGGGGATTTCCTTGTGCATGGCCATATTGCACCACGTGCTAGACCATCTACCGTCCTCCCCCAAAAGCTACCTGGAACCAGTATCACTCACATGCATCATTTCTGGCACTGTGAAGTGTAAGGCAGTTCTACGATGCCTAAAGTGAAAGCAACTACAAGTTATCACTTGCAGCAGTATGTGGCAGAATTTAAAGATAATGTTAGTTCTAATGGGGGCGTTCTGTTCTGCCAACCATGTGAGAAAGTAATCAAGGCTGAACAGCGATCTCAAGTTACACAACACCTTAAGGGCAAGAAACATATTGCCGCAGGTTCGCGCATTCAGAAGAAGTGTTTCGCGATAATCGTCGGTCATTTGTGATGGACCACCTGAAGATGTATCTCGTTGTGTATTGCAATTCGTCAGTAGTCAATGAGGTATAGCATAAATTTCATTCGTGATTACTGCATTTTGTTTATACTCACATTGATAAACTAAATTATAATTACATATTTTTACTTTTTTGTTACACATTTCAGTTATTTTTAATACATAAAAAATAAATATTTTCCCGATTTTTAACACCTAGAAATCCGAGCCCTTGTAAAAACATTGGGTAGCCTGCTAGGTTATGGTGCAGATGACCTCGCTGCCCCACCCCTTAGAGCAGCGGTTCCCAACCTTTTTTTTCCTCCCGTACCCCTTTATACATATTTAACTAAAGTAGTACCCACTAAGAAGTAAACTTTTAAAACGTTTAATATTTTACGGCCAGTATATACTTAACTTAATAAAAACATTAATAATAAAAAACAACTATTTATAACTATTTCTGAATACAGTATAACTAATATTTTAAATGTATTATTTGTATGCTGCTATGCCTCCGTGGCTTAGGCGGAAGCACGCCGGCCTCTCACCGCTGGGTCCATGGTTCAAATCCCGGTCACTCCATGTGAGATCTGTGCTGGACAAAACGGAGGCAGACAGGTTTTTCTCCGGGTACTCCGGTTTTCCCTGTCAAAACTTTCATTCCAGCAACACTCTCCACTATCATTTCATTTCATCTGTCATTCATTTAATCATTGCCCCAGAGGAGTGCGTCAGGCCTCGGCAGCCGGCACAGTTCATATCCTCGCCGCTAGATGGGGGCTTCATTCATTCCATTCCTGACCCGGTCGGAGACTGGAAGCAGGCTGTGGATTTTCATTTTCACTTGTGCAAATGAAGATGTATAAACATTTAACTGAGGAAAATATACAATTTTAGTACTTTACATAAGATTATTTAATTTTGATTTTATTAAAAACGAATTAATTCTAGCGATTAGTTTGGCAAAAAAATAGACAAATCAAGACAATAGCAGTGCAGCGGTGAAAGTGACTGGGGTTGGAGTAGGGTGGGTTGTCGAGGGGGAGCATTGACCTTGACGTGCCTGAATAAGACGGCACAGCACGCTGGTACATTACATGGAGGAAAGAAAGGAAGGAGATGCCTTCGCTGCGCTGCCTAGCCCACGCTGCTGAAGCCAAACGGCTCGCCCACTTTGGCTGCAAGAAAATGGCTGTCCCTATGCTTAAAGCCGTAAACCACTCCAACTAGTAATGGATTTTAGTGACATAAAACTGCAATGACAAGTCAAGATTTGTTCTTGAATAGGCAGAATACACTCTGTACATCACGGTACTTGGCACAAATAAGCTGCGTTATCGTTTTAAAGGCCAATTTAAATATGAATATGAGAGCACCTTTGCGAGGCTAGTTTTGTAAGGAAGACGCGGCAAAACGTAATAATACGCTGAAACACTGATTAAATTGAATACAGGGGTCTGAAGATGCGAGTTATACCAAAGAAGGAACATCTTGGGAATTAATGATGCCGAACTAATTACGGTAGGCTATTTACACCAAAGTGAGTTTTATGTTCTTATTGGTGTTGAGGTATTCATCAGTTTTTAGGCCTAATTTCGAGCACAGCCACTTTCACTCATTGTTCGTACCGGTACACATTTTGATATTCAAGAATACGAACCTCTAAATTAATAAACAGAACAATTAAAAAAGGACGCATATTTGCACAAAAATACGGTATAGCCTATACGTTTGTGGTGTTTGTACACCACACCCAAAACAATTGAACTAAGAGTACTATATTGATGTGCAATTGCAACGATAGTGCATGTATATATTTATTGTGTTTAAGGGTAATATAAAATCATATGTTCATTTTCATCCATTCTTGTAATTAGACGTCCACCCGAGATTTCAAACCGTAAATTTACAACCCCTCCCCCAATAAATATATTTCTTGAGCTCACTTGTGGAACTAACAACTGACAATAGATACCGCTCGACCCGTCATAAACAGCTTATGAAGAGGCCGGAAGAGTGGAAAGGGAGTCCCAACCAGGAGAGACCATCGGTAGCCAACAGGCTAATTCTAAAAGATGTCGGAACAATGGACCCTACAGCTTTTTAGAATAAATTGTTTTACGACGAGAAAACTGCAACCTTGTGATTTTTAAGGAAGATACCGCTACATGACACCAATATGGAAGTGTGTCATTGGGGGAGAGACCTTCACCCCAATATAGCCACTTGGTGCATGATAAAGGACTTACTTCGGCCAATAAGGAAGGAGCGTCACTTTCTGTAGACAATACTTTGATATTGCAATTGGCCGATCCCCTACTGCTGGTGGGAGATATAATTGCCATATATAAGCCGGGACAAAGCTGTATGGAGAGGAAGAATATTATTATGTTTTCACTTGAAAGCACTCCAAATTCAAAACTTGGACCTCACTTGTTGAGATTTAACTACCAAAGTTCATAAAGTTCAACTAGTAAACTCAGTGGAGATCTAGCTAGGATATTTCCAGCATTGCGCTGAATATCGAAGACGAGTGAAACCATTCAATTCACTCAGCTAGGCAACAGTATCTGTGCAATTAGTGGGCAGATAGCTTGATCAGGTAGGATTGGTACTTGGGACCATGGAACACCACGCGAGATGTCTACTTCAGGAACGAGATACCTCCGCCAACATCGCCCAGGAAGATCTACAACCCGGTGAGCTCATGCATATTTGTCAATTGCAAGTCGGACGTAAATACTATTAACTTCAGTAATTTAAAGAAATAACTTCCCCTTTTTATTTTATCTGTTTGGAAGGTCGCAAGACGTCATTCATCTCATCCTATTTGTTAATAAATTATTTTTAACTTCTATGACTTTCAGTCAATATTTACCCCATGCTAGACTTCCCAGAGGTGAAGATAATAGAATAAGGTGTTTTGCAGCTAGCCTCTGTTGCCCCTCCCCCGAAAGTAAAGAATCTCAATTTAATAAACATAAATTTATCTCACAACCGTCTGTTGGAGATTGGCGCCCTATTAACCGAGCTATTTACTGCACTCATTTTATATCACGAGCTATGAAACGTTACAACATGTCACCCAAGCATGGGCCAAGCTGTGCACTAGCCGCGAAACGTTACACGTTTCGGTACCGTACGGTATTTTCTTTGTTGGGGTTAGAAACTTGACGTTTAGCCTCGAATTGATTAATTACGTAGGCCTACCGTATTACTGACCGACAGCCGTTTGATAATTTGGGATTTCCAGAGGAATGATTTTCATTTTTTTGGTATATAGGGTAGGCCTACACATGCTGAGATTAGAATTGAAGAGTTTTTTTAAATAACTTATCACTACTGTTATTACGTTTCCAACGTTGCATAACCGGAGCGCGATAAAAACCAGGGCCAAAATAAGGTTTAGCCATGCACAATGCCTCATGCAAGTCACAGAACACAGATAACGAGTTAAGGTTACGCCCACTTTGGTTGCAGCGCTTGGCTTCACTCAAACGAGCTCAGGGCATCTCCTCTTATTCTTTACTCCATGGTACGACGGACACGTACAATGGGAACATGGCGCTCGCCATTGCCGTTTATTTTTGGCGTACCCCTAACCGGTTCGTTGCGTACCATCAAGGGGTACGCGTACCCCAGGTTGGGAACCACTGCCTTAGAGGAATGAGGATCAGCAGGGGGGAAAATAGAATGTATGTGTACGACGGAAGAACAAGATTTCCATATTAACCTGCAGGTAGAAGAATTAGCAGTGGTCAGGAAATTCATATATCTGGGTTCCTAATTAATTTATGATGTTTGGAACATCTTGGTCATCAACCCCGTGTAGTTGGATGTGTGTCGAAATTGACTGATAGCCTGTATTTCTGTAATGACTGTGGTAGTGTGTGTAACTGTATTAAGGACAGGGATGAGGTAAGTGCCCCGAGACTTGAAGTAAGGTACCGTATTATCCTGGCATTTACCTGGAGAGAGTGTGGTAAAACTGGGGGAAAACATATTTAGGTTTGCCGCTGTCAGCGCTGAGATTTGAACCTGCAATCATTGAACTTTCTGCCAAGAAATTTAATAAATGCCTGACGGCTAAAACTGGATTCAATCAACCTTGTGAGGCAGAGTTGAGAAGATGTGGTTTAATTCCTACATCAACCGTCCTAGATGTGGTTTTCCGTGGTTTCCCACCTCTACTCCATGCGAATGCCGGTATGTTACTTACATTAAACCCACGGCTACCTCCTACCCAAATTCTATCCTCAATATTACAAATACACATATCAGTACAGCCATCACAATGACAAAGGTTATCAGATTCCATGCACATATCCAAGTACACGGGGGGTTACATGGATATGTTATCGCATGCCGCTAAATGAATCAGCATCAACATACGTAAGCAGAGAGCAAGGGGGCCAATCTTGACTGAGAAAAGGAGCTATTTGGTTGTGAATGATGGTTTATTTTTATTTTTTTGTTTTTTATTATTATTTTTTGTGACCTCTTGAGAGGCCGAGTGAATCCTTAGTCGACGTCCATGGGCGACCTGCGCGTCGAGATGAGAGAGATGGAATGGATGAAGGTGGATGAAACTGGGTAAGGATGTGGAAAGAAGCGGCCGTGACCTGACAGAAGGTACCGTCCCAGCATTGACCTGGTGTTGAAAATGGGGAAAACCACGGAAAGCCATTTCAAGGACGGCCGACGGTGGGGATCGTACCCACGCGTCAAATATTTGAATCCTTATGCTGAGTTATATTCGTGTTTCTAATTTACATTTTATTTATTTTCTGTTTAGATACCTAAATGATTTCTTACATCCTTTTAAATGCGCATTGCAAGATCAATATTAGGCTATAGTAATAACTCATCCATGATGCTTATCATCATCATCAACATCATCACATCATCATTAGTTTCTGTTTTATTAGTGTTTGTATCTCCTTATTATTTTCTTACTTTAGCTATAATTAACTAATTACAATAATTTTTCGTACGCCATGCTTACCTGCCTTTATATGTATTGTGATCGGATCTGAAATGCATTCCTGTTAGATTTTAGTATCATTGCTAAGTTCTTCAAATAATGTAATAATGTATTAATTGTAAATTCTGGTTATATGGAAAAGAGGGCCCAATGGCCCTAATCTTGCCAGACAAAATAAAGCTATCTATCTATCTATATACCGAGTCAGCAGAGAGCTTGGCCCCATGACCTAACGCTTTAGCCAGCGTAGCACCTGCTGTCGGTGATGTGGTATTCACGTAAGCAGAGAGCAAGTGAGCCAATCTTGGCTGCCGACTATCTTCCTCGCCTCACTATATGACGTAAAATCAACACGTCTCCACTGGGTAATAATAGTACCATAGTTTTCCTGCTAATTACACCCTGACTTCGGTTCCCTATTTGCGCGTGCTCTCTTGAGGTGATGAATACTTCACTGTAAGTTGTAGTGCGAGTAATTGAATTCAACCAGGACAAACACAGCCATGGTCGCTGCTGGCAATTATATTTGTCTAGCTAATGAAAGCAGGACTCAAAGTTGTAAATTATTTGTTGTTTTTCGTGATTACAGTAGCTCAACTTGTGCAGCGAGACGAACAAATTAATTATGCTCTACAACCAGGACAGTAACAGACTCAGGAATCAAGTACTCGGTATTATTATTATTATTATTATTATTATTATTATTATTATTATTATTGTCACCTCCGTAGCGTAGCGGTCGGCATGGTTAGCTGCCGCCCCGGAGGTCCTGGGTTCGAATCCCGGCTCTGCTACGACATTTGAAAAGTAGTATGAGGACTGGAACGGGGTCTACTCAGCCTCGGGTGGTCCAAATGAGTAGAGGGGGTTCGATTCCCACCTCAGCCATCCTCGAAGTGGTTTTCCGTGGTTTCCCACTTCGTCTTTGGGCAAATGCCGGGATGGTGCCTACTGCAAGGCCACGGCCGCCTCCTTCCCTCTTCCTTGCCTATCCGTCCCAATCTTCCCCTCCCTTTCCATCCCTCATGAGACCCATGTTGGCTTTGCAGGTGAGGCCGCCTGGGCGAAGTGCTGATCGCACCTCCCCAGGAGTATCCAATCCGACCTAGTGTTCCCAGCTCTAGGACACTGCCTGGAAAGGCGGTAGTGGTGCGTTCCCTCGTTGAGTCCATAGAAACTACTAACCTGGAGGGTAAAATTGACTTTAAAAAAGTAGTTCCGTGAAGAACTATACAGCCTATTTTCATGTATCCTACTCATGTTAATTGCCACTATCAACATAAAAATATCAGTTTGATTGTTGTGATAGATTCGTAGATACTGAGAACCGACTAAATATTTTAGATGGTCGCCAGGTTGGAATTTTATTTATGTACTATTAAATGAAAATTATTGTGTACGTGCGGTATTCAAAATTTCAATCGCATGATTAGAACACTACAAGTAAAAACGAGATTTTAATATTTCGCACAGCTGCCATCTTGTGGTTATGCAAACAATTGAAATAAATTAGATGCCAATGGATTATCATTTGTATAAGCATTTAACGTGCAAAATTTCACCGCACTCAGATGGTTAAATCGCGGGAAACGTCCATTTAAATATTTATACTTTGCGTCACCGCCATGTTGGATTTGTGCTCACCAGGTTACTGAACGTCCTGTAGGTGAACTTATGTTCATAGCCTCTATGAACATAAAAAATATCAGTTTGATTGCTATAAACGATTCGTAGATTTTGAAAACCGTCAACATATTTCGGATGGTCACCATTTTGGATTGTTATATGTATAGGCCATAGAGTTATGTACCATTAAAGGAAAATTATTGCGTAGTTTCATTATTCAAACTTTCACCTCGATCGCATGATTACGACACAAGAAATAAAAACTTAATTTTAAAATTTCGCACAGCCTCCATGTTGAGGTTATGTAAACAATTGAACTAAATTAGATGCCAGTGCATTACAATATGTGTACTCATTTACTGTACCGCATTTCACTGAGCTCAGACGGTTAAATCAAGAGAAAGGTCTATTAAAATGTTTCAACTTCGATGGCCGCCATGTTCGTTTTGTACTTTACAGGTTTTTGATTGTTACATAGATAAACTTGTAGCAGAGCCCTTCATCACCGTACAAAACTTCAGGGTGATATCTGTAATAGTTTCGGAGATATAGAATGCCAGTGAAATAATTCGCACAACCGCCATTTTGAGGTTGTGAAAAACAATTGAACTAAATTAGCCGCCATTGCATTACAATGTGTATAAACATTTGTTGTACAAAGTTTCATTACGTTTGGATGGTTAAATCGCGAGAAACGTCTATTTAAAAGTCTCAACTTCGCTTGGCCGCCATGTTGGTTTTGTAATTACCAGGTTTTTGTAAGTCCCTTAGGTGAACTTTGAGTAGAGCCCTTTATCACCGTACAACATTTTAGGGTGATATCGGTAATAGTTTCGGAGATACTGAATGCTGGTGAAATATTTCGCATAGCCGCCATGTTGGATTGGTGAGACACAATAAAATTTGAAGGAAACGGTCGGGATCGGCCAGAATGGTGCTATGATCTTACCGAGTTTCATTGAAATCGCTCCAGCCGTTGAATAGTTATTAGGTGGACACACACACGAATCACACACACACACGCACTCATAGACACACGGACAAAAGGTAATCTCATAAGCCTTTTTTTTTTCATAAAATGAAAATAGGCTAAAAAATATATTATTATTAGACTATTATTGACCACCTCGTGATGCAGTGGCTAGCATTTTAGGCTGTCACCCCCGAGGTACCAGGTTCGATCCTCAACTCAGCCAAGAATTTAAAAGTCTTGGTATGGTCTGGTACGGAGTGTCCCAGCCTCGTGATGCAAAATGGGAACCTGCCGGATGCTATGGCAGGAGGAGGAGTGGAAAGGAACTGGCCACCCTACCACACGCAAACTCTGGCTCGGGATGTCTGGTTAGTGATCATGGTTCATTTTGAAGACTGTACTGATGTGTGTATTTGTAATATTGAGGCTAGCATTTGGGTATGAGGTACCATATCAGCATTCGCCTGGAGTAGAGGTGGGGAAACCACGGAAACCCACTTCTAGGACGGTTGATGTAAGAATTAAACCCACATCTTCTCCTCAATTCTGCCTCACAAGGCTGATTGAACCCAGTTTTAGCCATCAGGTGATTATAAAATTTATTGGCAGAAAGTTCAGTGATTGCAGGTTTAAATCTCAGCGCTAACAGCAGCAACTCTAAATGTGTTTCTTCCTCCCAGTATTACCACACTATCTCCAGGCAAATGCCGGGATAATACGGTACAGTACCTTACTTCAACTGTCGGGACACCTACCTGATCCCTGTCCCTAATACAGTTACACACACTACCACAGTCATTACAGAAATACAGGTTATCAGTAAATGTTGACACATATCCAACTATACGGGGTCGATGACCAAGATGTCCCAAACATCTTAAATTAATTAATAACAACAACAATAAGATGGTATATTGTCCTTCACGGCCCATTAATTAAAACTTAGCAATATTTCTAGGTTTATGCCGTGTCTCTCGCTGAAAGGTGAGAACCACCTCGCTATGGGTGAAAAAAAAAAACGAAATTTACTTTTTTATTGGTTGTTAATAATTACTATGTGGAGAACTCAAATACGTTGAGAAAATGAAAAAAGTCTTAAAAATGTGCATGTTATGTCACTGTTTGTAATCATGTTACTCTTTGAAAGGACACGCCCACTTTTACCTCGGCTCATACTTTTGCGGATAATTTCTGAACTACTAGAGGTAAATTTCAGAATACCCTACCATTCCGCTTGGTAAAGATCAATCTTCAAGTTGGTAGCCCTGGCAGCCTTAGTTTGTGTTTATATTCCTGAGTTGAAAGTCGTAAAGTGATTGTGAGTTTGGTGTCTTTTGTATTTTTTAGCGCAATGGGTCGTTTGAAATCTTTTGGTAAGAGAAAGTCTACGGGAAACCGTTATACAATGAAGCTACAATGTGAAAATATCGTTGATGTAGGTGGAATTTCGTCTGTTGAAGAGGTTAGTGTTGTAGGCAATATTGCCACGTGCTCCCCTAGTGACAAGCAAGAAGCTGTAAACAATACTAATTCTTCACGTTCATCGAAGAAACTGTTGCCTTCTCACCCACTTTTGGAACGCATGCAAACAATCGAGAAATCAAATGTAAGTGATAAAAGAAAGCTTCGGTCAGGTAATGTGATTGTTGACATTGAACTTCTCTCAGAAACCCTTAGAAAATGTTCTAATTGTAGATATTGTGGTGCCAGTGATACTTTATCCGTGTTTGAAGACATAGATAAACGTAGGGGGCTGGCAAGTTCATTAGTTATTGCTTGTTCTTCATGTGAGGAGGAATGTTATTTTATTACATCCAAGTCTAATGGTCATAGTTATGAAGTGAATAACAGGTATGTTTATGCCATGAGATGTATAGGGAGGGGGAAAGCTGCTGGGAAAAATGTAGGTGCCCTAATGAACTTACCAAAACCTCATGCTAATTTCCAAAGAACTGCAAATACTATTTTAGAATCAGCTAAATGTGTAGGAAAGGAGAGCATGCTACAGGCTGCCAAAAAAAGCTGTTCGGTGTAATGATGGGGATAAAAACATAGCATTTGCTGTAGATGGCACAGGGCGAAAGAGGGGACATACTTCCTTGCGTGATGTAGTGGTAGCTACTTCTGTAGACACTGGTAAGGTGTTAGATATAGAAAGCCTATGTAAGTATTGCCATGTGTGCAAGAATAAAGGTAGGCCTAAAGGTGAACATGCAAACTGTGCTATAAATTTTGAGGGAACCAGTGGCACTATGGAAGGTGAAGGTGCTGTGCGATTGTTTCAGAGATCTGTTGAGACAAGGGGAGTTGTTTACAAACAGTACCTTCGGGATGGAGACTCTAGGGGTTTCATGAAAGAGGTAGACAGCAAGCCCTATGGAGAAGATGTTTCATTGGAGAAATTGGAATGCATAGGACATGTGCAGAAACGCATGGGGACTCGGCTTCGTAAACTGAAAAAAGACTATTCTGGGAAAAATATATCAGATGGTAAGGGTATTGGTGGTACACACAGACATACAGATGCAGTTATTGACCGTTTACAGAGCTACTACGGTCAAGCCATATGAAGTAATGTGTCCAATTTACAAAAAATGAAGGCTGCTGTATGGGCCACTTATTTTCATATCACTTCAAGTGATAAACATCCTATTCATGGACTATGCCCTGAAGGGGATGAGTCATGGTGCAGATACAAAACACCATGGGCTACCTCCAGCTGTAGCTGAAGTTATGAAGCCAGTGTACAGGGATTTAGCACACCCTGATCTTTTACAAAAAAGTCCTCTCGGCACGCCGGAAGGCGGAGGTAGATTTCACCGGACAAACTTGGAGATAGGCGAAAATAGGCAGAATATGCAGGTTTTCGTAGAAGGATCAGACCTCATTTATCGCGTGGAAGTATTTTATAATTGGAGATTAATTAACTTTGTTTTTCTTCATTTTAAACATATTTTTAACATTTTATTGTCTTACGGGGACGGTAACCTTCTTGTCATTTGGAGTCCATTTTTAGCCTATTTTCAATTTTGAAAAAATAGGCTTATGAGATCACCTTTTGTCCATGTGTGTGTGCTGTGTGTGTGTGTGTGTGTGTGTGTGTGGTGTGTGTGTGTGTGTGTGTCCCCCCCCCCCCCCTAATAAAATCTAAACGGCAGGAGCGATTTCTGTGAAACTCGGTAAGTTCATAGCACTATTCCCGGCGACGTCGACCGTGCCCATCGAATTTTGTTACGTCTCACCAATCCAACATGGCGGCTGTGCGAAATATTTCACTAGCATTCAGTATCTCCGAAACTATAACGGATATCGCCCTGAAATTGTGTACGGTGATAAAGGGTACTACTAGAAGTTCACCTATGAAACTTTCAAAAACCTGGTTACTACATAACCAACATGGCGGCCAAGCGAAGTGGAGACTTTTAAATAGACTTTTCTCGCGAATTAATTATCCAAACGTAATGAAACTTGGTACAGCAAATATTTATACACATTGCAATGCACTGGAGTCTAATTTAGTTCAATTGTTTACATAACCTCAAAATGGCGGCTGTGCGAAATATTTCACTGACATTCTATATCCCCGAAACTATTACAGATATCATCATTCAATTTTGTACGGTGATAAAGGGTACTGATACAAGTTTACCTATGTATAATTCATAAACCTGTAAAGTACAAAACGAACATGGTGACCAAGCGAATTTGAAATATTTTAATAGACTTTTCTCGTGAGTTAACTCTCTGAGCGCAGTGAAATGTGGTACAGTAAATGATTTTGCAGATTGTAATGTACTGCCATCTAATTTAATGCAATTGTTTACATAACCTCAAGATGGCGGCTGTGCGAAATTTTAAAATTAAGTTTTTATTTCTTGTGTCGTAATCATGCGATCGAACTGAAAGTTTGAATAATGAACCTAGGCAATAAGTGACCTTGAATGGTACATAACTCTATGGCCTATACATATAACAATCCTAAATAGCAAGCTTCCGTAATATTTAGACGGTCCTCAATATATATGAATCTTTTACAGCAACCAAACTGAAATTTTTATGTTCATAGAGACTATGAACATATGTTCACCTATAGGACTTTCAGTAACCTGGTGAGCACGAATCCAACATGGCGGCGACGCGAAGTATAAATATTTAAATGGACGTTTCTCGCGAATTAACTATCCGAGTGCCGTGAAACGTTGCAAGTTTTAAATGCTTACACAAATGTTGATCCACTGGCATCTAATTTATTTCAATTGTTTGCATAATCACAAGATGGCTGCTGTGCGTAATTTTAAAATCTCGTTTTTACTTCTTGTGTTCTAATCATGCGATTGAAGTTTGAATACCACACTTACACAATAATCTTAATATAATAGTACAAAAATAAAAATCCAACCTGGCGACCATCTGAAATATTTAGACGATTCTCAATATCTACGAATCTGTTACAGAATTAAACTGAAATTTTGTATGTTGATAGAGGCAATTAACATGAGCAGGATATATGAAAATAGGCTGTACAGTTCTTCACGGAAGTACTTGTTATACTTGTGGTCACACTGTCCTTATGCAAGGTTTCGACACTGATGTGTAACTATGTAACGGTCTGTTACTTCTTCACGCTAAATTATATCTCCCGCAGAGATGTTGGTTGGTTCCTCAGTTTAGGGGCTGCGACAACGCGGTCATATAACCCCGTGTACTTTGGGTGAGTGTAGAATCTGTCTGATAAACGGTGTGAATTGTGATAGCTGTATTAGTCTGTAATTCAGGTAAGGAATGCAGACGCTAAATTTCAAGCAGTAGTTCCTAATGTTGCTACCAGATACTAACGTCAACGCCACCCAGCTGTGAACTTGGCTACTAGATGCCACCTCAATCAGCAACTCGCAACGAACGTTGAAACTTCCCCTCCAAAGGAAAGCTTACTGAGGGATTATTAGCGCTCTTAGAAAATCCGACGACTTTGGCCGGCTTTGAACCCGCGACCTTGGGCATAGAAGTTCAGCAAGCTACCAGTTACGTCACCGAAGCCGCTTCACACTTAGTCAGATGTCATGGCAACGTCTGATGGCTCATCCCTCATCAATTTAGTAGTGTTGCCATGTCAACCACTGATAGCTCTTGGCATTTTCTTATAATTCCGAAATCATTTTTCTCATCCCTTGGCGCAATGGTGGCTCATATCAAAAATTCTTTCAGACAAACGTTTTAGGTAATTATTAGGGGAATATTGTCCATTTTGTACGGTTTTGATATTGTGCCTATTAACAGAGATATGATTAATGTTTCCCGAAATAAACACTTTTTCCCACCCCTTTGGTCAATGGTTGGTGCTATCAAAAGACGTTTCAAACATAAATTTCTGAGCTATATCCGACACATAGTATGAACTTTGAACGGATTCGATATTTCACATATTAAGAGAGTTATAGCAATATTTCATTTTTCGAAAAAAAAAGTCACCCGTTTTCATCCCCTTCGACCGATTTAGCCCAGTAACGAACTCGTCCGAGATTTTATGGGTATACATATTCGGTAAAAAATTCAAAGTGATTGGTGCAAAATTACGGCAGTTATCGTGTCCACAAGAAACTGATATACATATACACATATATTACATAAATTATATATAAACTTTTGAACTGACGGTGGTTTTGGGGTCTGGGGGATGTGAAACGCGAAGATATGTCGAAATTTTCCGGAAATCGAAACATGGTACCCATTGCAATAGTTAGCTTTCTAATGAAATCTACCTAAAATACTGCCGTCAACGACACCTAGCTGTGAACTTGGCTACTAGATGCCACCTCAATCAGCAACTCGCAACGAACGTTGGAACTTCCCCTCCGAAGGAAAGCAAACTCAGGTTTTTTAGCGCTCTTAGTAAATCCGACGACTTCAGCCGGGTTTGAACCCGCGACCTTGGGCATAGAAGTTCAGCATGCTACCAGTTCCGATACCGAAGTCGCTTCCCACTGACATATGAAAACTGAATGTGATCTCGTGCAGTTTCGTTGTCATAGTAACTGCTGATGGTCATCCTTATCAATTAAAAGTAAAGTTGTCATGGCAACCTCTCTTGGCACTTGGCATTTTCTTATAATTTAAATCATTTTGTTCACCCCGTGGCGTAATGGTGGCTCATATCAAAAATTCTTTCAGACAAAAGTTTTAGGTAATTATTGGAGGAATATTGTCCATTTTGTGCGGTTTTGATATTGTGCCTATTAACAGAGATATGATTAATGTTTCCCGAAAAACCCACTTTTTCCCACCCCTTTGGTCAATGGTTGGTGCTATCAAAAAACTTATTTGACATAAATTTTTGGCACTTATCCGACACATATTATGAACTTTGAAGGGATTCGATATTTCATGTATTAAGAGAGTTATAGCAATATTTCACTTTTTCGAAAAAAGCCCCCCATTTTTACCCCCCTTTGACCGATTTTGCCCATAAACGAACTCGACCGAGATGTTATAGGGATACATATTTTGTAAAAAATTCAAAGTGATTGGTGCAAAATTAGGGCAGTTATCGTGTCCACAAGAAACTGATATATATATATATATATATATATATATATATATATATATATATATATATATGTATATATATATATATATATATAGATAGATAGATAGATACATACATATATACATAAATTATATATAAACTTTTGAACTGACGGTGGTTTTGGGGTCTGGGGGATGTGAAACGCGAAGATATATCGAAATTTTCCGGAAGTCGAAACATGGGACCCATTGCAATAGTTAGCTTTCTAAAGAAATCTACCTAAATGTCTTCATGGCAAAACTCAGAATGCCAATGAAGCTTGCAATAACATTCTGTGGACCAGAAATCCCAAAACATTGTTTCTTGGTGCCAAAATTCTTCAGCTAGGTCTCTTTGATGTTATTATCTCTTTCAATAATGGTAACATAAATGTAGTGCTGCAAAAGCTCAAAATTGAGCCGGGATACAACACGGTGAATATTTTTTAAATGCTGGATGACATTCGTATAAAGAAAGCAGAATTAGTGGTTGAAGACATGACTAAAAGGGCAAGGAGAATAAAGAGGAATCTTAAAAGGGCTAAGGAAGATGCAGATAATCCAGATTATGGGGCTGGAAAGTTCTGAGACCGTTCACAGGTAAGAAATTGCACTGAAAAACTTTAGCATCAATTTTCTCAGTTGTATAATATTTTGTACGTTGGTACCATTTTTGAGAAAAGTTATAATGCTAAGCCCATGAAATTTTTTCTGTGGTTTAATAAGTCCTCTGTGAATGGTAATAGGAAGGGAATTTTCAGTATGTTATCTAAGAAGAAAGTTATGATTTTTTTTTTAGAATTTTTTTGAAAAAATTAATGTATTTTTTAAAACTGCATTCTGAAAAAACTATTCAATTTCCATAAATAATCCTTCCTATTATTACAGAGAAAGGTGCATATAACAATCTCTGAAAATTTCATTGTAATAACCCAAATACGTTTTGAGTAATCTGTACCACAAAATTGAGCATTTAACATGGGCAAGATAGGGAGGTGGTGTTCCTGGAGCTGTCTCACTGAAAATATGAGACCCAATTTGATCTCCCAGGTCTGAATCCATACTGCACGTGCACTTCATATGAAGGGAGAAAGTGCACATCTCATGGCCAGGAGCGAACGTGCAATGGGGTTGGTAGTCCGACACGATAACCACTCACCCACCGTGGCATTACGTCCAAAAATTCCAATAGTCTTTTCCGAAAAGTGTCAGAGGTTTTTTCAGAATGACAATATATTTCCTGGGATGATTTTTTCCTCCATATTCCCTCTATACAAACTGGGCCAAAAAGTATTCTTAAAATGTTCCTTTCTTGTTTCTCTATGTCTTTGGTTAAAGATCCGCCACCAATGATTAAGATTTCTGATGCATACAACGCTTCAGGTGTGATTACTGTATTATAGCGTTTAAGTGCTGCTTTTCGAGATATTGAATTTTATGAAATGGGTTGAATTTCCCCTATGGCAGCGGGCGTTTATGTCCGGATGGTTTTTAAAAACAGAATTGGAAAACTGTCACCTTTCAAAATGTGTCACCCCAAGCCAGGGACTACTGTGGCCTATTGAAAACAAAACGGCCCTGTCTGTAACAGATAACCGCTATAAATGTCAAAGTTTTCCTCTTTATAATTTACGCTCAATATGAATTCAAAATTATTGTCGGTTCTAACTGATTGGAAATGTATTAACTCGAAATCCACCATTACAAAAAAAAAATGGGTGAAAGCCCTTTCTATGGGGTTTGCGAACCATAGTTTGAGGTAAACCGCGCTTAAAGACACGCTCACATTGTACAACGAACCATTAAACGTAGTGAACAAGTTCAAATACCGGGGCATAACCTTACAGACAACAGCCACATCCTTTAGTCATCATATACAAGAGAGGTCAGCAACAGCTATCAGAGCCATTTACAAGATTAAGAATCTACCAGCGGTATCGCTAGTTACAGCTCTGTCCCTCTTCCATACGACCATCTCGCCAGGTCAGTTTAGCGAGCCGCATGTCATCTCTCACCCTATCCAACCAGCGTGTTTGAGGTCGCCCTCGAGGTCGACGACCCTCCACATTTAGTTGAAGGGCAGTCTTAGCAACTGAGGTTTCACTGCTACGGAGCACATGTCCATACCACCGCAGACGTGATTCACGCATTTTCTCTGTGATTGGGGCAACCTTGAAATCCTTCCGCACGGCATCATTCCTAATATTATTATTATTATTATTATTATTATTATTATTATTATTATTATTATTATTATTATTATTATTATTATTAAAGCTTATGGTGCCTCCGTGGCTTAGGCGGAAGCACGCCAGCCTCTCACCGCTGGGTCCGTGGTTCAAAACCCGGTCACTCAATGTGCGAACTGTGCTGGAAAAAACGGAGGCAGACAGGTTTTTCTCCGGGTACTCCGGTTTTCCCCTGTCAAAAATATCATTCCAGCGCCACTCTCCAATATCATTTCATATCATCTGTCATTAATTTTATCATTGGGTCAGAGGAGTGCGTCAGGCTTCGGCAGCCGGAACAATTCATATCCTCGCCGCTAGATGGGGTCTTCATTCATTCCATCCATGACCCGGCCGGTCGATTGGAAGCAGGCTGAGGATTTAAATGTTCATTAATACTTATGGTCGGTTGACAGTGTTGTAATGTTTGATGTTTGCATACAAGGATATAGATCTTTTGTTATATACTGTACATTTTTAGCCTATTTTCAATTTTGAAAAAATAGGCTTATGAGATCACCTTTTGTCCGTGTGTCTGTGTGTGCGTGTGTGTGTGTGTGTGTGTGTGTGTGTGTGTGTGAGGTGTGTGTGTGTGTGTGTGTGTGTGTGTGTGTCCCCTAATAACTTCTATACGGCTGGAGCGATTTCAGCGAAACTCGGAAAGTTCATAGCACTACTCCGGGCGACCCCAACCGTGCCCTTCAAATTTTGTCAAGTCTCACCAATCCAACATGGCGGCTGTGTGAAATATTTCACCAGCATTCAATATCTCCAAAACTATTCCCGATATCACCCTGGAATTTTTACGGTGATAAAGGGAACTACTAGAAGTTCACCTATGTGACTATTAAAAAACTGGTAACTACAAAACCAACATGGCGGCCAAGCGAATTGGCGACTTTTAAATAGACGTTTTTCGCGGTTTAAACAACCAAACGCAATAAAACTTGATACAGTATATGTTTATACACATTGTAATGCACCGACATCAAACTTCGTTCAATTGTTTACATAACCACAAGATGGCGGATGTGCGAAATATTTCACCGGCATTCTGTAACTCTGAAACTATTAAGCGGTATCACCCTTAAAAAAAACGAACATGGCGGCCAAGCGAATTAAAAATTTTAATAGACCATTCTCGCGATTTAATGTTCCAAACGCAATGAAATCTGGTACAGGAAATGTTTATACACATTGTAATGCACTCGTATCCAATTTAGTTCAATTGTTTACATAACCTCAAAATGGCGGCTGTGTGAATTTTAAAATTAAGTTTTTATTTCTTGTGTCGTAATCATGCGATCGAAGTGAAAGTTTGAATAATGACCCTACGCAATAATTTTCCTTTAATGGTACATGACTCTATGGCCTATACATTTAACAATCCTACATGGCGACCATCCGAAATATTTAGACGGCTCTGAATATCTACGAATCTATTATAGCAATCAAACTGAATTTCTTTATGATCATGGGGCCTATGAACATAAGTTCACCTATAGGACTTTAAATAACCTGGTGATCACAAATCCAACATGGCGGCGATGCGAAGTATACATATTCACATGGACGTTTCTCGCAATTTAACCATCCTAGTGCAGTGAAACTTGGTACAGTAAATCCTTATACGAATGTTAATCCTCTGGCATCTAATTTATTTCAATTGTTTCCATAACCACAAGATGGCAGCTGTGCGAAGTTTTAAAATCTCCTTGTTACTTCTTGTGTTCTAATCATGCGATTGAAATTTGAATGCTACACGTACACAATAATCTTCATGTAACAGTACATAACTCTAGGACCTAACCGGGTGAGTTAGCCGAGGTCGTTACAGCATGACTGCTGGCAGTCGCTCACATCCGGAAGGCGAGGAGGTTCGAATCCCCCCGCCGGCAACCTTGAAGATGGTCTTCTGTGGTTTCCCATCTTCCTTCCAGGCAAATGCCGGGGTTGGTCCCTCACTATAGGCCACAGCCGCTACCTTCCAATTCCTCGTCCTTCCATTCCCACTTTCCTACCCAACGGTACTTGTAGCTCACCCATTGGGTGTCCGTCTCGAAGCAGCTACAAAACTGGCGAGCCGAACAGGTCCTAGGACACTCCCGGCACTAAACGCCATACGCAAAAAAAACTCTTGGACCTACATATATAAAATCCAACATGGCGACCATCCGAAATATTTAGTCGGTTCTCAATATCTACGAATCTATTACAGCAATCAAACTGAAATTTTGTATGTTCATAGTGGCAGTTAACATAAGTAGGACATATGAAAATAGGCTGTATAGTTCTTCACGGAACTACTTGTTGTTAGATGATGGGCCATTTAAATTTTATTCATGCGTGGCGTAAAGGCTTCTTTTTCGGACATGTTGGGTTCTATCCATTCACCGTTATTATAATTATTACTAGCGGGCCCGTGCGAGAAATCTCGAATGTTCATAAGCCACACTTTCCCCAATAGGTTTCTAATAAGAGACTTAAGGAGAAAGGATGTTATATTTTTATTTTAACCAAAAGATTATAGAATACTATTTACGTTTCAGGCGTCCCTACGGCCAAAATGTGAACTGAACAGCAATGATGTCGCGTATTTTCCTACAGCAACAGTATTTGCAAATCGCACACTTCTTACAAAAATTGATATTTATGAAATTAGAATGCAATTCGTTACTGCTAATGTCATTTTTGTGCTGAGTCCATTGGTTGACGGCTTAAACGTTATTCACCAGTTATTCGATATTCAAGAAATTTTACGATTTGAGTACTCATTCCTTTAAATTTCTGTTTCTGAAATCCATACAATATGATAAAGGAAAGACCTCGGAATGTTAAAATGACATGAAACAGGCGTCACAGTGGCCAAAATGTGAAGTGGAGAGCAAAATGAGCGTATCTTCCTGCAGCAACAGTATCTGCAAATCGCACACTTCGTACAGTTTTTTTTAAGTCACTTTTTTAAGAAATTATACTTATTTATGAAATTATAGTGCAATGCGTGACTGGTAATGTATATTCTCTTTCATTTGAATGCTCATTTTTCACGATCGGTCGCTTGTGAGCGCTGCAGGAGGGATCTATACTACTGAAATAATTTATATGATGATAATCATCAAGGATTTAGGTAAGAGCTATGGCCTGGCCAGCAGGTAGTATGGAAACATCAGGGCGATAAATGCACCCAGGATGGTCTTGTTCAGCATTTGGATTCGAACCGTATATCTGTATGCTCTGCTTTCCATTGTAGCTAAGGAGCATGATTTAACAGCTCGGCTTCAATGCTCGACTACGATGTTCGTCTAAATATACAGTAAATAACCATTATAAAGAATAATACTGTATCGTTAGCAGTACACTGTACGTTTCAGAACTAAATGAGCAGATGATCGTTACGGGGGCGTCGGTCAGTAGCGTATACTGGTCTGAAGATCTGGGCTACCACTAAGCTTATTATTACACAAAACATGCTTTTGAACTGCTGTGCGAAAAGAGTTCATATTTGAAGACCCTTCATTAGACCATACATTAACTTCACGACTAAATAACAAACACGGCCAGCAATACAATTTAGACAGTTTAGAACTGCCAGATAACCTATTCCACCTTGATAATGTAGATGATGTGTGCCAATGTATACACGTCATTTCACAATTTCCGTTAAGGTGTAGGCCTTGTCGTATGTATAATATGAACTTTCTCACTGTATGGACGATGGCTGAAAGGAACTTCTAATAAACTCTCTATTATACAGTCATTGGCATTTAAAGCCCCCGCAGGTGTTTGTTCCATAATCTTCTTTCAAAATCACAACTGGCACAGTCAAAACAAAACACTACATAAAGATTCTTCAGCATACACACTCTTAAATAAATCACACATCGAAAATACTACTAATTCTAAAACATATTCACATCTATGCGCGCGATAATGTATATTTATTGTAGGCTATTTGTTGCTTCAAACGCTTTTAACTTCAAAGAAACCGCTGGCTGTAGCGGCAACTCGCTCGCTATGAGCCCTGTGCCTGCACGGAACAAGGGTGGGTGCGGGGAGATGGGGAGAGCGGCGTAAGGCTGCCGCTTTCTTGATCGGTTTCTGCTGCGTTGCCGCGTTGACTACCCACTAACCATTATTTATTTCGATAAAGAAGAATGTACATGAAAGTCACGATTGTTTGAATGCTTTGTTGAAACTGTAATAAAGTGTTATTTATTTTTAATATAATTTTCTTGGGCTACCGCCGGTAGCCCCGGTAGCCCTAAGAATACGCCCCTGCCGTCGGTGCTCCATGTCACAAATATCTCCCCTACCCGGTTTCTTCTTGAACGACTAGGACTGTGTTATATTATACGTTTATTTTCATGAAATTATAAATTTTATAAAAGCTTTCTGGAAGAAATCTAGGACAGTGGATGATTTGAAAATCTTATGACCAAATGTTTTTCTCAAGTAGGCAATTCAAAAGCAAAAGAAGTATGAATTGGAATAAATATTAGATTTATATATCTAAAAGAAAACAAGAAATGGACTGTTTTGTTGGTCTCGTGAATGTGATATCGGCATCTCAAGGACTGGGCGGAAGTACCTGATGTCATCATCCCGCGCGCGAAACTATGCCGTCAACGACTCGGTATTCTCAACAATATGAATGAACACTATGTACTTCGAATTTTAAAACCTCACTATACATGCATAGCGGGTGATGTTGCATTCTTTAATCGGCCAAGGAAGGTCGTAGTGACAATCCTATAGGACGTGGGTTGGCAACAAGTTGAGTTTGGCGGTGGTTTAAGTTACTGGTAGACTATGTAACATAAAAACAATGGGCCCAGGAACCATCCTTGAGGAACCCTATATTTAACAAACCAATCATTGATACTCTCACTGACAGCTGAAACACCCAGGGGCTCACGTCTAGTGGCACGTGGTTTGGCGACCACGGGACCCCACCTGAATCTGGCATTGCTTCCACCTACTTGTGCCGGGCTCCTCTCTGTTGTCTTTCCTGTCAACCTCCCTTGGTCAACTCTTGTTCGTTTCCGACCCCAACGGTATTAGGGTATCCGATGTCTAGGGAGTCTTTCACTTTCCTGCCTTAATTGGCCCTTGTCTCATCTTTCCTGATCCCTCATTCTTCGAGGGGTCAGACCTCTTGTTTTATTTTCATTGTATCTCCTGCCTTCTGCTCAAGGCCCTCGAGGAGGCAGGGTGTGTGTAGCCCCACCACTTATGGTGCACTCTGGATTGTGCTACACCCTCAAGTGCTCACGTCTGGTGAGTTTGGGAGTTGGTGACCCCGAGGGCTTCCTGAGCTGGGTCCGGTTTTTCTCCATTTTCCATTGCCTTTCGGGTGGTCCCTCTCCTCTTTACCTTTCCTATCTGCCTTTCGTGGCTCTCCTCCCTTCCAAGTCCCTCAATCCTCATTCTTCGATGGTTGAGCGCATTTCTTTTCTTCCTGTCCTTTATTTGCCTTATCCTTTATTTGTTTACCATTTCTTCTTCTAGTATGTAAGTCTGTAGTTAGTATTAGTTATAGTTTTCATTCTCATCTTTCACAATCACCCAAACCATTAGGGGCCGATAATCTAGATGTTAGGCCCCTTAAAACAACAATTATCATCATCATCAGGACAGATGAAATGTCCAAGGTAGTCTAGGAATTAAATTTAACAATGATGGCTGAAGTGAGGACGATATAATAATCAACTATGTAAGCACAGGCATGGACAACCACATAAATTCACAACTAGTAGGAGGTGGGTTGGCGAGACCACAGTTGAACACGGTATTTCTTCTACTTATTAGTGTTGGGCTTCACTCTACCCTCACGGTGTAGCTGTGTGTTAAATCGCTCACCATCATTGCGAGCGGGTGCTGCAGCAAGTCTCCGGGACGACAGCCAAGAATGCTAGTCACTACACCACGATGTGGTCGAATTATTATTTTTACTATTATTATTATTATCATCACTAATCAATTACGTGATATCAATTTGTACGTGATATCCGAACCACAGGACGTGTCCTTTTATTCCAAAAATCTCACTTGCTTTAACTGGGAATCGAATCAGGTTCGTATTGGTGAGAGACCACCAGCCTGAACACTGCGAAATCACACCGCTATTATTATTATTATTACCATATGAGGTTTTTCAATCATAAGATCATGTAGGTTACATAACTTATAAGCCATCAATATTGTGGTGTTTGAAGCCGTTTTCAATGTTGTCTTAGTAAACAAATGATTTATGCCTTTCAGTCGGTCAACACGATTGTATTCGAAATGAGATGGGTTATTCCCTAATCCTGAAAATAATTACATGAGATTCGCATTACACCGTTTGCGCTTAAAGAGGACTTTGTAGCTTATGCGTGGCGAGTTTGAAACCAGGTCTTTTATAGTTGAAGATTATATTGAATACAGTAACATACACTACATTAGAGTGATTAGACTTGGTAACTTACAGTTACATTTGTACGAGGAACACATCGCACTTAGGAATGCAAGAGGGGGAATATCCCAACGAGATATGGGACCCTCACACACAGGAATTTCCCTTCAGTCGAGTGCAGACAGTGACCACGTTAACTGCTCTCAACAGGACCACGCAAGACTCAACCAGATAAGTAGCCTGTACAATACAACCTGAATTGACCAATTACAACAACCACAAATTCACTCCAAACAAGCAAATTCTGGAGATCAAACACCACTTCCAGTAACTTAACAAAACATAATATAGACTAAAACTAACAAATATTGACGAGTTGCATTATCTTAACTAATACTGCAACTAAATACAGTAAGTGTAGCCTATATATTGTAAATATTTTCAGCCATAGATTGTATAGCCCAATTGTAATGGATCTGATGATGATCGCTTGACAATTGAAACTGGTCATCCTAGTGTATTTATTAATCTCATGTAATTTTTTCAGGATTATGGAATAACCCATCTCATTTGGGTACAATCGTGTTGACAGACTGAAAAGCATCAAACTTGTCTTTAGCCATCATTATATTAATAATTTTATTAATGCAGTCAATGGCCATTTATTTTCAGGATAGCCTAGGAGGGATTCGAAACCACACCCTCCTGATACCAGAGAGGCACGAGGTAGCGCGTTAGTGCTCTCAGCCACCACAGCCTGTCATAAACAGAGAGTAAAAATGTCTAATGTGAAAAGGATTCGAACCCGGGACCTTCGCATTTCCAGCCCAAGTAAGCTACCCCGATCAGACACTTGCTCTGCTTGACAGGGATTATACTGTACCGGTATTATTATTGTTATTATTTCCGGCCCTATGGTGTTGGGGTAGCACGCCTGACTCTCACTCGGAGGCTCGGGGTTCGATTCCTGACTCCAACAGGGATTTTACTAACTGACGTGAGGGCTGGAAAGGGGTGCACTCAGCCTATTGAGGAAAATTGAGTAGCTGTCTGACAGCGCCCGGTCACGAAAACCAAGATTAACGGCCGAGGGGACCCGATGCGCTAACCACGCGTCACCCCAATATCTGCAGGCCAAATGGCTGCAGCCCTTCATGGGCTGTAGTGCCACGAGGTTTGGTTTGTTTGAGTTATTACTACAGCCATCCACTCAGTTCTGCTGTATGGAGCGGAAATAGAGTTTGAGCGGATGCCCTGGATAAGGAAATTTATAGGAAGTCACTAGAGCTCGAGTCAGCCGGGAAGGCGGTGCGCAGAACACAACGCTACCATTACGTCATGCCTCACTTCCATCCCACCAATCACAGTCAGTCTGAGTTGGGAATCTGAGCTACTGTCGACCAAAATATTATGTGCACTCGAGTTTGAAGGTTGTTTGTGAAGTAACCTATAGACCTACATAAAATCCAATAACATCATCATTTTCGTCGTTCTACTTTACGTTAGTTCATGTAGGTTTGGAATTTTTAATTTATATTTTAATATTTTTATCGCAGTTGAAACACAAAAAGTGCCCGTTTTTAAGCGTGTTTCAAACATGCGTCACATTTAAGAATTATTATCTCACAAACCCGTCATCAGATCGAATCCAAATTTTAACACAATATACATTGGAATGTTGTATAACTGGTTTATTAATTTCAAAATTTTGTGTGTTCAAGAACGAATGTTGTTATCATTTTTGTAAAGTAACTTTTTCTTGGCTCGGGGTCGTTGGAAAATGTAGTTGTTGGTTGCGCTGTAATCCTCATACATCAAAAAGTTACGCTGTATGACTGTGAAATACGTAAATTAATTCACTTATTTTTTATCGGTTTGTATTTGTACGGGGAATTAAGACATGGTTCACTAGCTAGCCGCTCCTGGAAATGCTGTACAGCGTTGCTGATATGGAGCCCATCACTTCCGAGCGAGGCGCGCCATGATGCGTGATGGAGCCCGTCTTGGCAACGCTGTACAGCTTTCACTGGAGAGGCTAACTGGTGAACCATGTCTTAATTACCCGTACAAATACAAACCGATATAAAATAAGTGAGTTAATTTAAGTATTTCACAATCATACAGCATACCTTTTTGATGTATAAGGAATACAACGCGACCAAGAACTACATTTTCAAACCACCCCGAGCCGAGAAAAAGTTACCTTACATAAATTATAACAACTTTGTTTCTTGGACACACAAAATTTTAAAATTAATAAACCAGTTATACAACATTCCAATGTATATTGTGTTAAAATTTGTATTCGATCTGATGACGGGTTTGTGAGATAATAATTCTTAAATGTGACGCATGGTTGAAACACGCTTAAAAACGGGCACTTTTTGTGTTCCATCTGCGATAAAAAAAATATTAAAATATAAATTAAAAATTCTAAACCTACATGAACTAACGTAAAATAGGACGACGAAAATGGTGATGTTATTGGATTTTATGTAGGTCTATTGGTTACTTCACAAACAACCTTCAAACTCGAGTGCACATAATATTTGGGTCGACAGTAGTGTATTGTCAGGAAAGCGAAGTGATTAAATCGTAATATTTAAAGATTCAGTGGAAGCGATTGTGTACATTTTGAGTGCTTAAGAAGCCGAGTGAGGTAAACGACAGGTTGTGTATAGGCAAGCCCGAGAAATAGTTTACAAAGTGTACGAATACTTTAAGTCTAGAGCAGCGTGAAAGAGACGGGCTCGATGAGGTAAGCGATGGTGTTGCCACACCGCTGAAACTCACGGCAGCAGCTTACGGTGTGGGGACTCGGACAATACAGAGAATTGTAAGTGAGGCAAAAATCTTACCTTACAGCCAAAGAGACCTTGACTTTCCGCTCGCCAGGAAAGAATCATCGCCTGCAGAAACCAATAACACACCTAGAATGGCTAACAATTAATCTCTCATTCTCCATTCACTATTACGCCGCCTCTGACCGGTGGACCTGTTGCAACAGTGGACATGCATCTCTGTCTCTCTCTGCGCACATCTCAGATAGCCGGCCGCCTTCCCGGCTGACGCGAGCTCTAGCGCAAGTGCTGGCGGGGTGCTTTGCACGTGGCATCTGCATATCGCACGGTCTCTGAGGAAGCAGTTCTTGGTTATTACCGCGATTATTCCGAAAGAACGCAATAACATTACTTGAGGAAATCTAATGTGGGTTTAGAAAATGCAAGACGAACAGCAAGAGTACAAACCTTACATAATTGGCAGATCAAATGGGAGCAAGGAGATCAAAGCCAGTGGACTAAGAGAATGATCCCTCAGGTGCAGGCTTGATCCGAGAGGAAACATGGTGAGGTTAGTTAATATCTCACTTAGTTCTTGACTGGCCATGGGTACTTCTGTTCCTGTCTTAAGAAGATGGGGAAGGTGGATTCATCAGATTGCATCTACTGCATTAATGAACTAGTTAATGCTAATCACACCTTCTTCTCTTGTGGACGGTAGATCCAAAATAGGCAGTCTCTTCAAGATCACATTGATGTAGAGATAATAATAATAATAATAATAATAAATACAGCCCTTTAATCCCCTAAGGGCAATGGCCTCCTGTCTAGGCAGGGATTTTGCTCCATTACACTCATTAGGTGAGCAGTCCTAAAGAGCAGTGAGGCACCTAGTGGTGCACTTTTCTGGCATGTTAGTCTCTGTTCTTGAATGTTCTTATAGCCATTGATATACCTATTCCTAACCTAGTTACAGTATTGTCTATGTTCTGTATTCTTGTTCTTATATCTAATATTTGCAAAATTGTTAATGTTTCTAGCACGTTAACTTTATTTTAGTCCAGTTTTAAAAGTCCTCAATACATTATCGCTATTGTATTTAAGGGATCACTATGTTGCACTGAGTTGCTCCTTTCCTTTCCTCGCATATACTATGTTTTGAAAAGGATCATCTCTAGGGTCTTCCACTCTTGTCTGTCTCTTGCTCTTCTTGTCCATTGTGGTCCGGCAAATTTCTTGAATGTGTCAGCCCAGCGTGTCCTCTGTCTTCCTACGTTTCTCCTGCCGGTTCTGGGGTCCCACATCGTTAGTCTGTGCGTCCACCTTCTATGCTCCATCCTCGCTACGTGGCCTCCCCATTTCCATTTTAGTCTGTCCGCTGTGTTGATGACGTCTTTAATACTGGTTCTTCTGCGTATCTCCTCGTTCCGTATTCTGTCTTTCAGCGTGATATTGAGGATTTTTCGTTCCATCCTGCGTTGGACTATCTGGAGCGTTTTTCTCTGCTGCGAAGTTAGTGACCATGTTTGACATCCATACAGCATTACTGGGATTACTCATTTCTCTAGAACTTGTGTTTTCAGGCTTAGTTTCTGAGATTATCTCCTAAAATGAGTTTCAAGGACCAGAATTGTTTCCATGCTTGCCCAATACTTCTTTTGATTTCTTTCTCCGTATTGTTATGGAATGAAATATTTTGACCTAGGTATATATAGTCCTGGACATACTCTAATGTTTCATCGTCAATGTTTACTGGGTTTTCTGTCGCATTGGTCATCAGTTTCGTTTTACTCGGGTTCATGGTTAGGCCAGCTTCTTTGCTGACCTTGTTTAATTCTGTTACCATTTGTTCTAAGTCTGATGCAGATTTTGCCATGAGTATGATGTCGTCTGCAAACCGTAGGTGTGTCAGGTTTTGTCCATCTATGTTGATGCCGTGTCTTGTTTTCCATTTCATTTTCCGGAATTGGTTTTCTAGCAAGCAAGTGAATAGTTTTGGTGAGAGGGGGTCTCCTTGTTTCACTCCTCTCTCTTGCTCGAAGTGTTTTCCCTCCATTTCTGTCCGTATTTTTGCCTGGCTACTCTCGTAGATTTTTGCTAGAAGTCTGATATACCTTTTATGTATGTTTTGGTACTCTAGGGCCTCTAGAACATATGTGAGGTCCACGGAGTCAAAGGCTTTGTTATAGTCTATAAATGCAATATAGGCTTTAAGGTTGAATTCTTGCAGTTTTTCGATGAGTTGGTTTACTGTTTGGAGGAGGTCCACCGTGCTGAATCCTGATCTGAAACCTGCTTGTTCTATAGGTTGGTTTTCCTCTAGTGATTTTGACATTCTCTTGGTTAATATTTTTGCGAACAGTTTGTATAGACTTGGCAGCAGACTTATCGGTCTATAGTTGTTGATGTCGTCTTTAGCTCCTTTTTTATGGAGCAGGATTATAGTGCTTAGTTTCCATTCCGCTGGTATTTCTTCAGATTCGAGTATTGTGTTGAAGAGTCGAGTGATGATATATCCGTATAATATTGTTGCAGTGATGCTACAAAAAGAAGAAAATTGGAAGGTGGTAGCAAGTTTTGTTGAAGATTTCCTCCGAACAAAGAAGATAGATCTGGATCGCCACTGAAGATAATTTACTTCGGAAGAGTGCCTTACGGGCAAATATAAAATGACTCTAGCCTGGAGTAATGTGATGAACGGTTCCAGGCTAATGTTCAGAAGTAACGGGAGAAGTTTTAGTCGGTGGTCTGCTAGTCAGGAGTCCGACACTATGTGCGTAAATGCATTTCTACCCTTAATATATATATATATATATACACGTATATACTTTATTGCTATTTTAAGTGGATACAAAGGGATAAAATAACGAGCAGTAGCGAGTGATACCGTCCTTTGTCGCACTCAAATTGTGAATTCATTTCCACGAAGCACTGAATAGGTAAAAGCTTTAAAACGCAAACGAGATAATTTAATGGCAACAAAAGAATAATTGGGTCTCTCAGCACAGAAGGACTGTATAATTAATAAATACCTGTGTTTGTGTTTCTCTGACATTTAATAGCCATAAGAACCTTGAAATCACATTTATTTTTTGTTACATGCGACGGCACATGTCCTTAGGCTACTATCTTGGAAATTTAATTTTTTAAATGACAGGTAAGTACTAGAGTCTGTATTACGGATGAAGAACGGTGACAGCTGTCATCCGCTTGTAAGGTTAGGTGTGTAAAGGGCAGGGGCGTATGTGGAGGTTTTGTTGATTGGGGGGAAGTGGGGAGGGCCGGCTATCCGGGGATTTGGGGGCATCGAATAGTCCCCAAAGAAAAGGGGGGTCCTGGATTTCTCCCATGGTAACTTATGCATTATTTGGTGCAAAATGATGAGTTTTAAGGCTATCTGGCATCACTTTTTCAACCAATTCGTTGTGATATTTTGCATTTGGTTAATGTTAAACACAACTAAAACCATTGTATGTTACTTTATATTAATACAATCATATCAGTATTTATATGGATACAATTAACATTACTGTTTTGATTTACAACTTACACTACCGGTATAATATAAAGTCAAGGTTTCTTGTAGCATTACCAAATCGATTTGTAACTTCATCGTCAGTGATGTCTGCCTCTGTGAATAAATAACAATACTAGACCATTGAGTCTGTTTTCAGAAGTAGAATTTCTTGAGTATGTTTTCAACCATCGCAAACTCTGTTCGGCGGTAACTACAGAGACAGGCAAATTTGCCGTTCGGAGTGTTAATTATGCATAATGACATAATTTGAATTAGATTAGCTTAAATCATCATCTTACATTTGTCATGGAAGAAACATGAAGATGATGATAATTGTTGTTTTAAGGGGACTAACATCTAGGTTATCGGTCCCTAATGGTTCGGGTGATCGTGAAGATGATAATGAAAAACAAGATGTTCAGCAAAGAACATATAGCCTACTTTCTCCTAAATGTATGGGTATATTTATAACTCCTTGTCTTCATCCCTAAAACAATCACCTCTACCACCATGTAGTGTTTGTTTTCTTTTATATTGATAATTAGCCAGTAAGTGTCAAAATCAATATTATATACTTTATGATGATTGAATAACAAAAATACTAACTTATTGTAATGCATTCACGTCCGTTAATCACGATATTAAGCCAGCCTGCAAAGTTAAGAATCTTTCGTTGTGGGTACCTTCCCCTTTAAAAATCCGCGCCGATCACAGTAGGTTGGTGCTGCGACCTAGCAGTGAATTAATATTTATCTTGTACGCCTCTGGGGGTTCAACGAGCAGGCAGTTTAAAGTAACCAGGAGGGAGGCGATCCAGCTGGCAGTGTTTAAAGTTAATCGGAGCGCTATCGTGGCTAATAGTTTAACTACCAGTATTACAAAATTGCCATACTTCAGGAGGCCAGGTATTTACACAGCGGTATGTTTGAAACAATATTACCCACATAATCCACAAGAGGACAGCACCGTATAGAGACATTAAGAAGGCTGTGGTTGATAACAACGTGTATCTAGTTCTTCTATTCTCCTTTTCCTAATGTCTTCTGTTTATGTGCAATGCTGGGACTGTGATTTTATTAATAAACGAGTGTATACATTAGCCTCCCCTTTGAGCTAAATGACATTTTATTCAGTATCTGTGGAAAGAGCTTGTGCACATCATTTGTAAAAGAATTCAAGAAAACAAGGTTAATTGTAGCAGTATTCGATCCCCAGTCAACTGCGTGACAAACTAACACGCTAGCCCAGAGCTAACCATATCCTTAACATCATAGCGATCTTAACTGACATATTAGATACAACCTGTTGGCAAATAATGACTTGAAATAAACTATTTCTTCACTGCAGTACATCTTCATTATAGATCATTTCATATGAAGTTTATATTATTGTGTCAGTAGGGTACATCACATACAACATACTAAAACTACTGAAATATAAGACAGGCTCATGAGGACAGCTGCCAACTTGTCGTGTGACACAGACAGCTCAGCTCTTTTAAGCGACTCATACAGAAAAATATTATAATATTAAATTATAATAAATAACGGATCACGACCTTCAGGATAGCTTAAACCACCCTAGGCTCGATAATCGGAATTGGTGGGTCTTAAGCTATTGATTATAATGGTTGCATAATTCACACGGCGGCCATCCTGAAATGACAAGGCCGATGACCTTGAACTTTGGGTGAAAGACGCATCCTATATAAAGGTATGCTGTCACCAAATTTGGTAGAGATCGGATGATTAGTTTAGCCGTAATTTGAGTTTACGTTTTGAACGTTTGAGTGGCCGCCATTCAGTTTTGGTAAAGATGGCGGCGATATAAAGTATGACACTGAGGTACCCTATGCTAGAGCTACCTCTGTACCAAATTTCGTTCAATTCGGTTTCACCGTGTTCGAATTGATAGGGGGGACAGACATTCAGAGTTCACACACTCAGACACACACATACACACACACAGACAGACACACAATTTTTCGCCCTGTGTTGATCTCATAAGTCTACTTTCATTTTTTGCAAAAATCGAAAGTAGGCTAATAAACTAGAACTAAAACTAACTATTAACTTATATACTAGAAGAAAAAAAAAGAAAAAAGGAGAATAAGGCAAATAAAGGACAGGAGGAAAAGAAATGCCCTCAACCCTCGAAGAAAGCGGATTGAGGGACTGGGAAGGAAGGAGAGCAATGAAAGGCAGATAGAGGAGCGTGTCCGCCCCAGAGGTAATGGATAAATGGGGGAAAACAGGACCCAGCTCAGGAAACCGTCGGGGTCGCCAACTCCCGAACTCACCAGCCGTGAGCCCCTGAGGGTGTAGCAATATCCAGGGTGCACCAGAAGTGGTGGTGCTACATACACCCGGCCTCCTTGAGGGCCTTGAGCAGACGGCAGGAGACAACATGAAAAGAAAAAGAAGGCTGACCCCTCGCAGAAGGAGGGTATCAGAAAATATGAGACAAGGGCCAATTAAGGCGGGAAAGGAAGAGACTCCCTAGGTCTTGGATACCCTAATGTCATCGGGGTCGGAAGAGAACAAGAGTTGACCAAGTGAGGTCGACAGGAAAGAAGACGAAGAGGAGTGCGGCACAAGTAAGTGGAAGCAATGCCGGACTCAGCTCATGGAAGAAACATAAAGGAAAATATGTCATATGTCATAAACATCCGTGTCCTAGTAATGATATTCAACAAGTTCGGATTGTATTTTAAAAACCATCTGCAACTTTACTCCAAACATTATCCGCAACTTGTCTGCCATCCGCACCACCATGCAAACTATATCCACATGATGAAAAATTTTGCGGATATCCGTGGGTTTATCTGCGGATATCTGCATCCGCGCAGGACTTAATCTATCTGTTATACTCTGTACATGAAATAAACAGAAGATTGCGAGTATGTTTACCTGCGAAGCCTATGTTATTTATCCCTCTCGCATCTCCCTAGCGGGCGCTATTCCTACTTCCTTGCAGCAAATACAGTACAGCTTGAGAACGGATGTTACAGGCGGCACTTGGAATTCAGAATACATATTTGTCATACATTATGAATAACTCGATGAAGTGTATTTTGTTTGAAAACAACTTAAGTCACTTATCACCGAGTAATATAAATGACTTAAAATAAAAGAGACTTTGGGAGACTTCTCCAATTCTACCACCCAGACGATTTAAAAACACGCCACCTTCCATTTCTTCCTCTTCCTCGCGAATGGATACAAGTTGAAATCTCGTAAAGCAACTGAGAAATTTTCTAATGTTGCGGCATACATCAGAAAACGAAGAATGAAAATGTATGGACATGTTCGGAGACTTCCACCGACTAGGCTTTCACACCTACGCAGAAAAACTGAAGAATATACTGTGGATTTAACAAGTCAAACAGGACTTGGAGAAGGCGTAAGAACAACGGAAGTCTTTGACAGGAACCTATTCCGATGTAGGATAAATGAATGGAAAGTAACAACATAGAATCACGCTTCAAAGAGATCAGGAAACAAGTGGACTGAGGAAATGAAGATGGCCCACGAAGAGAGAATGCGAGCCATATGGAAGATCAGAAAGGCTAATCGTAAGTACTGCGTGATCCATCTGGGTCCATTCGCACATAATAAAAATAATTAACAATGCTCACATACGGAGTAAGGTAGAGAAACATGTCCTGGCTAGAGTCAATAGGATCTGCAAATCACAGCTCAGTTCCCGAAATATAATTCAAGCCATAAACGCATGGGCTCTTCCACTAGCCACATACACCTTTGGAATTGTGAATTGGTCTGACACATCATTGGAGAGTTCTGATCGTAAAATAAGAAGGAGACTCACAAAACATCGTCTTTATCACCCACGAAGCTCAATGGAAAGATTATCTGTCTCGTAATAAGCTTAACACAGCTTCTTCGGTCCAGATGTCTCTCCAGACAGTTCAAAATTCGTCTGTATAAAACTCTGATCCAACCCGTTGTACTATATGGATGTGAGACGTGGAGTATCCGAAAACAGGACTTTAATCAACTACTCGTATTTGAGAGAAGAGTTCTTCGCAAGATCTTCGGACTGGTGAGGGATGTACACACGGGTGAATGGAGAATTAGACACAATCATGAAGTCGAAGACCTGTACCATGATGCCAACATAGCTGGAACCATCAAAACCAGAAGACTGCAGTGGGCTGGACATGTAGCCCTGATGGAAGACCTCCGATGGCCACGGAAGCTACTGGATTTCATCCCCACAGGAATGAGACCACCAGGGAGACCAAGGAAGCGGTGGAGTGATGGACTCCTTGAAGATCTGCAACAGGCAGCGATACGTGTGGACAGTTGGCGGATGGCACCTAGGGATAGGAGACGATGGAGAAGGAAACTTGTAGCAGCGCGCGGTCTACTGGGCCTGATCGCGTAGAAGAAATAGAAGAAGAGAAGAGGCCTGTTAAATCTGCAGGTTCTATGTCGGTCACAGGAGATGTATCCATGTTCTGTTCATACTGGGCCAAGAATTTTCCTCAAGATCTTCTGGTTTGATCACCGTGTTGTAGTGTCTGCTATTTGTATGTGTGGACATGCACTCTTTGTTGTAGATGTAAAGCGTTCTCCCGTATTATAATAATAGTAATTATTATTAATATCATTGCTTTATACAGTAAATATAACACATTGCTGGTACATCACAACATAACTATACGGGCTTCAGCGAACCATAGTATAGTTACTGAAACAGCCATCTCTAAGCTGGGAAGTCGCTACTCATGAACTTCCGAACGATTCGGGTTGCTGAGAGAACTACTGCCTTCTGCATAGTTTGTACAGTTGCGTATCCAGATCACTCCTGTGATCACGCCTGTACTTGAGACAATGATAGGTATGGTCTTTGCCCGTTCTTCATGCCATTGCCTTTTGATAGGGCTGACTACCTCGCTATATTTGCTGATCTTTTCTATGTGTTTTGACTGGAGATTCTTGTTTTCAGGAATCGCAACATCAATCAAGGTAGTTTGATTTATTTTCTTGCTGACAATCACCAGATCCGGCCTGTTGTGTGATACCGATTGATCAGTCAGAATAGTTCGGTCCCAATACAATTTGTATTCATTGATTTCAAGAACACACTCTGATATTGGTGATACGGAACTTTCTTTCCTTTTGGAAGCTGAAAACTTATCAACCAACTCTTCGTGCAAGATTTTTTCAAATGCATGATGCCTTTGTTTGTGCTCCGTCGCCAGGAAATTCCTACATGCAGATGTAATAGGCCTATGCTGTATTGTTTCTGACTCTTGACAGCCGTAGCGGCACTTATCATCTGGTACAGCGGGATCGTTTTCAATGAACTTTATATAGTTCCTTATAGGGAAGAATTGGTCCTGAATTGCAAGCATAAAACCTTCAGTTTTTGGAAAAATCTGCCCTGAAGTGAGCCAGTAGTTTGACGAAGTTATATCAAACATTTGCTTGGATTCTTCTTCTTCTTCTTGTTCCGCATAGGCCAACTACGGACCACGATATTCAACTATTTTGCTTGGAGTGGGCCTTGATGTTTGCCCAGTAGTCACGCATCCTCTGGCTGTGTTGTTCTTTTCTCTCCTTTGACCAGAGGGCATATGTCTTCTTTCTTGGAGGTTTATCCTGGAACTTTATTTGCTTTAATTTACTCCTGAGAGATGTTCGATCTGTTATGTCCTTTTCCGTAACTCCCAGTTCCAGCAGATCTTTGTGCACTTCTGTCAGCAATGGTGAATTGGTCTTCCTTCTTTGCCAGTATGTGAGAATCTGGTTGGTCAGCCTGGTTGGATGTATCCTGGAGACGTGTCCATAAAATGTTAGACGTCTCTTCCTGGCCACGTCTGTAATTCTTTCAGAGTAACTATAGAGCTCCTGGTTGGGCCGCCTAATATATTCACTCCCTTCCTTGATTGGTCCCAATATCTTCCTCATTATTTTCCTCTCTTGGTTTTCTAGTTTATGAGGCATTCAGAGGCATATAAAGCTTCAGGGCGGATGACCGTTTGATAGTGCTTCATTTTGGTGTTTCGGGAGAGACACTTCTTATTGTAGATGTTCTTAGTCGGTATGACAATTCTAGCTTATTTAATCGAGTTGATAATGCTGTTCCTTCGGAGAGATTGGGTTCCAACCATTCACCCAAGTACATGAATTTCTGGCTTTTCTTGATCCTTCCCTGTTCTAGAAGTAGTTCTTCTTCTTCTTCTTCTTCTTCTTCTTCTTCTTCTTCCTGGCGTTGTTCCCAATTATTTTTGGGGTCCGCCATTCTGCACCTCGCTCTCCATTTGTAGCGGTTTGCTGCTTCTATAGGACGAAGACCTACGATGCGCATATCGTCGTGTAGAGTATCCACCCAACGCCTTTTTGGTCGTCCTGGAGGTCTTTGTCCATCAGGCTCGAGAGTAAGTGACTTGCTTGCAATGGACTCTGTATTTGCTCGGGCTACATGCCCGTACCAACGCAACCGAGTCTCCCTCATTTTGACGGGAGTAGGGGCAATTCCAAGAGTATTGCGGACGTCTTCGTTCTTAATATGATCCAGCCGTGTAATTCTCAAGGACCATCGTAGCATCCGCATCTCCATTGAGTACAAGCCTTGTTCATGTTTCTTTGTATTAGGCCAGCATTCAGCTACATACAAAGCAGCATTGTGGACGACTGATTGATAGATCTTAGTTTTGAGGCGCAAAGGGATCTTGCGGTCACAGAGAACGCCTGTGACCTGGCGCCACTTCATCCATGCAGCATTCACTCTTGCACGGGCATCCGAGGCTGTCACCATCAGGTCTCACAACGGAGCCAAGGTATCGGAGAAGTGAAGCCTTTGGTAGTGGGGTGCCATCTACTATGATGGTCCCATCTGTCTGGGAACCACATTCAAGGTACTCAGTCTTAGTGAGGTTGAGCCGTAGTCCAAATTCACAGAGCCTCGCATTCCAGAGGTTGACCAAGTGCTCTAGAAGTAGTTAATGAGGTGATTCATTGATGTTCGTGATGTATTGTGTTTTCTGACATGACACTTGCAGTGCTATCTTCGCTGTTTCTTGGATTATTATTATTATTATTATTATTATTATTATTATTATTATTATTATTACTTTATTATTATTATTATTATTATTATTATTATTATTATTTATTTATTTATTTATTTATTTAGTATGTTTCGACCCATACAGGATCACATAAAGCAAGTTATGATCTGTTGCTGTTATTTTTCTTGTTCTTCCAGAATTCTTTCATCATGTCGCTATGTTTAGCTCGACGTTCGTCAGTCCATTTTCCCCTAGGTCTGCTGGGCTTATCTTCTAATGCAGCTTCCCAAGTGTAGATCTTATGTCTGAAAGTTTTGCGGTCTTCGATATCTGTGGGTGTGATGTTGGCGTTATTGAGATCAGTTTGGACTTGTTTAATCCAAACCGTTGTCGTCTTTAATTTTTGTGAGTATATCAATATTTTTTTGTTATTATTATTATTATTATTATTATTATTATTATTATTAATAATAATAATAATATTATTATTATTATTATTATTATTATTATTATTATTATTATTATTTCTAGCTCTGTAAAATCAACGATCCAATCAAAGTAATATAACAATATCTTAATTTCTCCATATCCTGCCCTCTAGCTTTCTACAATGGAATGCTTTGTGTCTTGAATGCAAGGCCCTCCCTCTAGCATTCCACAGTCTGTCAGATCTCTCATTCCGTATCCAATATAGGATACACAATTGTATCTTGTGCCTTGAGGGAGACGGGTGCGTTGCTTTGACGATTAGGAAATCATCGGTTGAGCTAGGAGATGAAAGGAACATTAGAATAATATTAAATACCTTCAGCAGAGTAATAAACCTGATTTTGGAAACGCAACGTTTCATGTACGGTATTCATTCCTGAGCATAAAAGTTAACAGTAATATATCCAATGCAATACAATATATAAGGTGCGTTCAAAAAGTAACGAGCCGGAGGCTGGAATGCGCAAACCAGTGACGACATGGGATAATCGTGGCGTGTGTAACGAGGTGTGGTTCCGACCAGAGCGTAGAAGGTCACAGCCCGTTGCTGGAGGGCACGCGTGCACGTCACGTGACGATACAAAGCGAGCAGCAGCACACATCAATCGTCCAACGCTGCCACTCGCATTGCAAACAGTGACATGGAGTCGTCAACCGAAGAGCAAAGAGGTGTTGTTCGGTTTCTGACAGCGGAAGGAGTAGGGGGAACGGACATTCATCGCCGAATGTCACAAGTGTACGGCGAACACTGCATGTCCCTTGCAAGGGTCAAGGCGTGGCACAAGCGCTTCAGGGAAGGACGGGTGTCGTTAGCCGATGATGCCCGGTCTGGGGCACCCCGCTGCATTACCGATGACAACGTCCAGCTGGTTGATGCACTCATTACCCAGGACCGCCGAGTGACAGTGAACGCCATAGCCGCTGTGGTCGCTCCACGACAATGCACGACCTCATGCGGCCAACACAGTCGCGGCATTCCTGCAGAAATTCAAATGGGAGGTTTTCGGCCATCCTCCTTACAGTCCGGACCTCTCTCCCTGTGATTACGCCATGTTTGGTGCCCTGAAGAGGGCTCTGCGGGGCCAACGATTCACCTCGGACGCCGACGTCCAGCTGTACGTGCGGAACTGGTTCACATCGCAGCCCAGAGAATTTTATGAGACAGCCATTCACCGCCTCGTGTCACAGTGGGACAAGTGCCTCAACAGCCAGGGCCAATACTTCTAACATATAGGTACTGGTTTCTGTAATTATGCCTCCGGCTCGTTACTTTTTGAACGCACCTTATATTACGTAGTAATGTCCGGAAAAAACAGGAATAGGTGTTGTCACGAAGTTGTTTTATTTGATTTGACATGATGCTTTAGGTCACATGGGCCATGCAGGCAACTTAATACAACTAAGGTGCAAGATAGGGCCTGCAAGAGACAGAGAAGTGCTGCAATGAAGAATTCATTAAGAGAAAAACGACGGAAAGTGAGACTGATGGGTTTAATTGAAAGGTAATTCTTTCTTTCATTCTTTCTTTCTTTCTTTCTTTCTTTCTTTCTTTCTTTCTTTCTTGGTTTGTTTGTATGTTTTTCCCCCTGGGGCTAACATCTAGTGGGACGTGGGTTGGCGACCACTGGACCCCAGCTGAGTCCGACATTGCTTCCACTTACTTGTGCCGGGCTCCTCTCCGTCTTCTTTCCTGTCGACCTCCCTTGGTCAACTCTTATTCTTTTCCGACCCCGACGGTAGTAGGGTATCCGAGGCCTAGGGAGTCTTTCACTTTCCTGCCTTAATTGGCCCTTGTCTCATCTTTCCTGATGCCTCCTCCCTCTTGTTTTTTTTTTCATTATATTTTCTTTTCTCTTTAAGATTCCCGCATTGTTTTTGTTCATTGGCTCCCCGTGTATCTAAATTCCATTTAGCGATTTGTTTGCATCTACACTCCATTTTGTAGGTGTTTTCATTCTGCGTTGCATTTTGTAAGTCTTTTCGATCTACATTGCATTTTGCGAGTGTTTTCAACCTCAATTGCATATTTTAAGGATTGACAATCTAAATTGCTTTTTAGTAAGTCTTTCAATATAGGTGATGGGACTTTTGTGAGTATTTTTAATTTCAATTACATTTTGTATTTTCAACCTAAACCGCTTTTTGCAAGTATTTTCAATCTAAATTGCATTTTGTATGGTGGCCATTTTGCAAGTAGTTTGATTCTCAATTGCATTTTGTGGGTATTTTGAATTTTAATTGCACTTTGTGAGTATTTGGAATCCAAAATGCGCGTTTTAAAATCTAAATTGCATTGCGTATTTTCAATTTCAATTACATTTTTTAAGTATTTTGAACCTCAAGTGCATTTTGTACATATTTTCAATCTCATTTGCATTTTGTAAGTATTTTGAATTTCACTTACATTTTGCAAGTAAAGTATTTCGACTCTACATTGCATTCTGTACGTATTTTGAACCTAACCTACAATTTGAGCGTATTTTTCAATCTATTCCTTTTGTGAGTATTTTCGTTCTAAATTTCCTTTTGTAAGTATTACCGCTCTCCATTTTGCGATTAGTTTCAATCTGAGTTCCTTTTTTGTAAGTATTTTCCTTCTCACTTAATTTTCGTTCTGGTTTCCGCTTCATTGTCATTTTCGCTATCACCCAGACCCTTAGGGGTCGATAACCTAGATGTTAGGCCCCCTTAAATCAACAATCTTCATCATCATGTTTGTTTGTTTCGAGCTTTTGTGAGCAAACGATAAGAATGTATGAAGCCCTGATGGCAGTTCGTCTTCAGGCTGATACCATCCATACGTCTGCCTAGAATCAAATAAAAATGACCCCCACTTTAGGTGCATCCTATTCGAGCCCTCAAAAGAGAATTAAATGTATTATGCAGACGGTGGAATCGAACCTTTAAGACAAGAATCTCAATTCATACCCCTGAGTTTTAGAAGGTAATACGATACTTTCGTTCGTTGTAAGGTTCAAGGCTAACACATATCACCAGGAGTCGACTCGTGGACTCTTAACTTCGCACGTTTCTTGCCTCGTTCCCAGGAGTCACGTCATACATTCAAATTACTTGGAGTTGTGCTTGGCTTTCCTTGTCTTGTTTGAGGAGGAGAAAAAAGGAATGAAGTTAGGAGAAAGTATAAGAAAGTGCGATAAGTTCAAAAACACTTTAAAACAACAGTGAGTGTTAATGGTAATAGAACAGGGGTGTCCGAAGCCAGAATGTGGCCCGCCCGCAGTTTTATCAGATTTCCAGATAGAAAGTGATAACAAGTAGTTCCGTGAAGAACTAAAGCCTATTTTCATATATCCTACTTATGTTAATTGCCACAATCAACAAACAAAATTTCAGTTTGATAGATTCGTAGATATTGAGAACCGATTAAATATTGCGGATGGTCACCATGTTGGATGTTTATATTTGTAGGTCTTAGAGTTATGTACTGTTACATGAAGATTATTGTGTACGTGTAGTATTCAAACATGATTATGACACAAGAAGTAAAAACGATATTTTAAATTTCGCACAGCTGCCATCTTGTGGTTATGGAAACAATCGAAAATATGAGATGCCAATGCATTACAATGTGTATAAACATTTGCTGTACCAAGTTTCATTGCGTTTGGATCATTAAATCGCGAGAAAAGTATATTTAGGCTAAAACTTTCAAATTCGCTTGGCCGCCATGTTCGTTCTGTAGTTAACCGCTTTTCGAATGTCTCATAGATGAACTTCCAGCTGTACCCTTTATTTCAGGGTGATAACGGTAATATTTTCAGAGATATAGAATGCCGGTGAAATATTTCGCACAGCCGCCATCATGACGTTATTAAAACAATTGAACGAAGTTAGATGTCGGTGCATTACAATATGTATAAACATACTGTATGCTGTAGCATGTTTCATTGCGTTTGGTTGGTTAAATCGCGAGAAACGTCTATTTAAAAGTCTCAACTTTGCTTGGCCGCCATGTTGGTTTTGTAGTGACCGGTTTTCCAAAGTCACATAGGTGAACTTCTAGTAGTTCCCTTTATCACCGTACAAAATTCAAGGGTGATATCGGTAATAGTTTCGGAGATATTGAATGCTGGTGAAATATTTCGCACAGCCGCCATGTTGGATTGGTGAGACGTAACAGAATTTGAAGAGGACGGGCGGGGTCGTCCGGAATAGTGCTATGAACTTACCGAGTTTTATTGAAATCGCTCCAGCAGTTTAGACGTTATTAGGGGGACACACACACACACGAATCGCACACGCACACACGGACAGACACACGGACAAAAGGTGATCTCATAAGCCTATTTTTTCAAAAATTGAAATAGGCCAAAAATAGGAAGGATTTCAAGACAGGAAGTAGAAGAGAATAGGCTCAAATGGTCCGAGGAGAGGAAAAAGATACATAGAGAGAGGAAGAAGGCGTACTGGAGGAAGAAGGAACTACAAATAATGATCCATTGAAATTAGCATCTGGTTCTTAGAAAAACCCAGTGGATAAATAATAATAATAATTATTATCATAACAGAAAAGAGGAAGAACCTTGGACCAATCAGAGAAAATGACGAGTACAGTAGACGGCATAACAACGAACTCTACCTGCACATTGAGAGGATAACAGACACCATTCGAAAAAAGGAGAATTCAATCGTATGGTCACATAACACGCATGAGCATGCAGAGGCAGACCAACAATATCTTTTCCTACTTTGTTAACAAGAAAACAAGGGGACCCTGGTTCATCAAAGTTGAAAAAGATCTTCGAGAAGTAGGAATCACACTTGAAGACATCCAGGAACGTGCACCTCTCCAGGGAGGACTTCGAGCATAGGGCTGTTTTTTAAGTAATGGCGTATTTTTTTAAATTAACCGAACATTTTATGTTGAAACCACATTTATTTTTAGGTTTTACATACCTTCCTCTATTTTTGCACCTAGTTGCCTTTTTATTTAGGCACTTGTCATACCTTAAAACTAAGTTCTGAAATCCCTCTGCATAAAAGCTTGCCGCCTTGCTCTGACAACCAAGAATTCGCACTTGAGGAAAATCCATTGATAGAGTGGTTATCATGAATCTTCGGTCCTCAAGAATTTTCGTGTCAATTGCAGTCACCAAGTTATCTGTGATCACAGATCGTCATGAATATTTTCACGGCCACTTTTGAACTCGCGAACCCATTTTCGCACTTTACCTTCCGTCATTGCATTATCACCATACACGTCACAAAGCTGACGATGAATGTCTGCAGCCGACATGTTTTTTGCACTCAAAAAACGTATCACAGATCATACCTCACACGCGGCGGGCGAATCAATAATCTTGAACATTGTAAAGATGTACAGTTCAGCGTACAGGTTAGCTACACAGCTGCAACTGACGCCTGCGTGTTCGCAAAGGATGCCGGGAGGTAGCGCACACGCTTGTTGCGGAATGAGCACTAACTACGGGCATTAAAAAAATCGGCCCTTACTTAAAAACAGCCCTCGTACAAGGGCTTCCAAGAAAAGCCAACATTGAAAACCGGCAAGAAGAGGACTGATGAAAGAAAGGAGGCTCACAGAACGCGGATGCGAGAATATTGGGGAAGAGTTAAAGCTCTAGGGTGCAAACGGTCCACAGCAGGCTGAAACGAACAAAGAGGAAGAATAACAGAAAAGAAATCTGTTTACATCAAATATAGATTTAGCCTATGTGTTATTATTATTATTATTATTATTATTATTATTATTATTATTATTTTATCTCCCAAGTATTAGGAACCATCTGACCTACACCTGTGGATTTGTTACCAGTCCTCTCAAACATTCCGCCTCCTCACCTCCATAGACAATTGGCATTGACGAAAGAATGGGAAAAATACTGTAAAGATACTTCATTACCAATTCATCAGGACATTTTTCAACCACATCTCAGATTGACATCTAGGAATCCTCCCTGGTTACTGGCTGATGAATTGGTTCAAGAGCAATTTAGTGTCTATCAAGCATGGCGCAACAATTGGGATCCCTCGAATCCAGACAAGTATCATCTAATTCTGGATCCAACTCAACGCCCCCCCCCCCCCCCTGGTTTCAACTTATCCCGAAAAACTTGGACGTCACTAAATCGACTAAGAACCCGACATGGTAGATGCCAGTATTGGAGGCATAAGTGCCACAGACGGTTTATCACATTGCCATGGAATGCCCAATAAGGAGGTTCAGTGGGACGCTACAAGAGATACACGAGGCTACAGATGAAGCAGTGAATTGGTTAATCTCGTATCTTGTATTTTCTTACCTTTCAGAACTTATGTACATTTTTATATATAACAGCAATTACGATTTTCACCTTATTTATGTCATTCGAAATAAAAATCTCCAAAGTGCAGTGAGCACTATTTTAACATAAGGTATGTTAGGGTTGAAGTTTATACAAGATACTAGCAGAAGTACCCGTTCTTCGAACGGTGTTCGTTGTTAACACCAGACACTATCAATTGAGCTACTGTTGCAATGGTTAGCGGTATGTCATTCATTCAAGTTTATCAGAACGAAGTTAGTTTACTGGGAATATCACTCACACTACTAATTTAAGGCCCTTAAAATGTGGTTTTCGGAGACCCTTTATAGATTTCCGTTGTGTCTCACATTGAGAAGCGCAACATATGCTTTGGTCGTCCTCTAGGATAATTTTTATATTTCGCCTATTTTAGCATGTATTGAGAAGTTTTTCTCTACATCCACCCTTCTACTGTATGAAAAGTACAGTAAAGAGTTTTATAAATGATTGGTGTATTGACTCTCATGGTTACCATACCTAATTTTACGATGCACCAAGCATCCGAACACGAGGTATAGGCGTACATAAAGATACACAGAAAGACAGACAGACAATTCTATTGTCTACAACATATTACCCAGATATCCAAATATGGGTATATCTACCTCACAGTATCAAACAAAATCATCCTTACGATGAACCCGTATATCGACAACAACAAAAAAGTTAAAATGTGCTCTCAGACTAAATTCACCTAACGTGTACTTCCTGACGTGAAATAGAATTGGAAGCCTTGTAGACGAAACGCAATACACCTCACAAAAAAAAAAGCTGACCCTCTACGTTGTGCTAGGTGCCCATACACAGGAAGACCCCTTTCATAAATATTATAAAGGCTTGTGGTGCATGAAAATTCAGGTTCTTTAGCCTCAAATTGCCCAAATTCCTAAAAGCCGCAAAAAATGCTGGTTCAATTCAGGAATTTTTGAAAATAATGTTGCTGTTTGGAGATATAATAGACCTTCTGTACTATATGTCGAACGTGAAAATTGCAAGAAAAAGTTCTAGGTTACCCCTTGACCCCCTTAATTGCATTGATGAATTATACAGTCTACGTTAGTTCCGTGATAACCTCATAGCCATTTGCAAACTTTCACAGAAATGTAATAAATGGAGTGACATTGCTTCTTACAGAAATAGAAGGAAAGTTGGATGCCACCCCTTGAGATAATGTTCTCATGGTTACCGATTTGCATTCCTTCATTAGTTTGTTAAATTAAATTAAATTAAATTAGTTTTCTGGGAATATTTCAGGAACTGTTGGATTTAGACCCTTATAATGTAGTTTTCGAGGACCCTTTAGGGCCCCCGAGTTTTGTTTCTGGCACCGAGGGGATTTGTCTCGTCGTTGTACGCCATAATATAATACTAATAATATAATATAGGGAGAAATTGTAACACCTATTTTTTAATTATTAATGCAGCCAATGGCCATGTACTTTTCTTTTCAGGACGGGTCAGGGAAGGGATATTATCAGAGAAAGAAGCCTTCACATCACGCATGAGCAAAATGGAAATGGCCTACCATTTAACTAAGGACATCTATAAGAAAAGGTCAATATCCTTCAACGCAAAACTAAAACATTACTGCAGTGTCATCCGTCCGGAGGTCTTGCATGCTTCTGAATGTCTCACGATGAACAAGAAAGGCTTGGTCGAGAAACTGGAGGCCAAAGAAAGGCAGATTTTGAGAAAGATGTTAGGTTCCATCAAAGACAATGGGGAATACAGAAGACGGCATAACCATGAACTATATACTCATGTGGGGAAGATAAGTAACGTCATCCGGAAGAGAAGGATACCATTTTTTTGTGCATGTGAAACGAATGAGCCCAACGAGACTGACCAACCGCAACATAACTTACTTTCAGGAGAGGAAAACAAAATGGGCCTGGTTCATAGAACTGGATAAAGATCTGAAAGAAGTGGGGATTACACCAACAGACATTCAGGAGCGCGCCCCACTCAAAAGGAAACTTCAAGCTTGAAAGGTTTCCAAGAAAAACCGAAGCTGAAAACGGGAAAGATTTGGACCCAGGAACGGAAGGAAGTCCACCAAGAACGAATGCGGGCGTACCGGGCAAACATCAAAGCCAGTAGGAGACAGTTGGAATGACGCGATCCATAGATGGCCTATACGAAATGAATGAATGAATGAATGAATAATATGGGGATAGGAATATAATATACCTGCCGTACCACATCCGCAGGTGTAAATCGCGTGAAAAAATTCTAGAGTACCCCTTGATCCCCTTAAGCGCATTATACGTATTGATGAATTTTACGGCTTAATTGGTTCCGTGATAACCTTCTAGCCGTTTGCAAACTTTCACACAAATGTAATTAATGGAATTGCATTGCGTCTTACTGCAATAGATGAACCTCTGAGAATATGTTGCCATGGTTACTGGCTTGTATTCGTTCATTAGTTTATTAAATGAAATTAGTTTTCTGGGAATATCTCAAAAACGGTTGGTCTTAGGGCCTTAAAATGTGGTTTTCGGGGACCCGAGTTTTGTCCCTCACATTGATAGGCTGAAAATGAGCTTTGTCTCGTCCTTCTACGCCTATTTCAGCATGTATTTTAAGGGGGTAGGTCCCCTTTTATGAGAGGTACGGAGAAGAGTTACATCAATGATAAGTGTCGTGCCTCTGATGGATATCAGTACCAAATATTACGTTGGTACACCCAGCCGTTCTCGACTAATAAGGGAACAAAGTTGTCCACAGAAAAACAAACAGACAGACAGACAGACAGACAGACAGACAGACAAAAAATTATTTTCACGCGCATCCATCATAAAACAGTCTGAAACGCGTAAACAACTCAAATTTCCTATAGAAATTCAGAGAAAAACAGACAAACTTTCATTTATATATAGAGAGATATAGTATACTGCACCGCTCGGTGTTGACTGTGTTTTATTGCACAAATTTAGGTTCTACTCGCTAACCGTTGGAGATTACGAAAAGTGATAAGGACCTTTCGGATAGAAAATTAAATGTTAAAGCTCGTGTTTGCCATCAAAAGTTTGCTATTTCTTAGCGTTCTCTTTTTATTTGAAATAGAAATATGAAATTTTGAAACCGAAGGGTGTAGTGACGTTACAAATGTCGGTTTTACTCGCTAACCGTTGGAGATACACGAAAAATGATACGGACCTTTCGGATAGGAAATTAAATTTCAAAGCTCGTATGTGCCATCAAAAGTTTTCTATTTCCTACCGTTCTCTTTTTATTTGATATGGAAATATGAAATTTTGAAACCAAAGGGTGTAGTCACGTCACTAAAATGGTCGCCATTTTTTAACAGTACAACATTTCTAAATCAAAAGTACCCTATATGTAAACCTGGTAAATCAGCTAACGCCATGTAAAATTTCATTTAAATCGGACAAATGATTCTTGCAGACAGAAAGACAGACACACACCATCTCATTTTTAGCCTACTTTCGATTTTTGCAAAAAATGAAAGTAGACTTATGAGATCACTACAGGGCGAAAAAAAAGTGTGTCTGTCTGTGTGTGTGTATGTGTGTGTGTGAGTCTGTGTGTGTGTGTTAGTGTGTGTACTCTGAATGTCTGTCCCCCCCTATCAATTCGAACACGGTGAGCGCAAATTGAACGAAATTTGGTACAAAGGTAGCACTAGCAAAGGACACCTCAGTGTCATGTTTTATATCGCCGCCATCTTGACGGAAACGTAATGGCGGCCACACAAATGTTCAAAGCTTAAATCAAATTACGACTAACCTAATCATCCGATCTCTACCAAATTTTGCAACAACATACCTTTATGAAGGGAGCATCCTTTGACAAATCTAATAGGTCATTAGCCTAATACACACATCAAAAAAAGTTTTGCATCACCTCGGTTCCAAGAGTTCCGGAACCGTTAAATACAAAGGGAATAGAGATCAACACAAACAACATTTCAGCTCGTTTTATTGCTCATGAGACCCACACATTGCATGTTGTACCATCATACAGCTAGACTTTCAGCATTTGTGGTCCAGATTGCAGTACACACCACTACCTCTAATACCCAGTAGCACGTCCTCTTGCATTGATGCATGCCTGTATTCGCCGTGGCATACTATCCACAAGTTCATCAAGACACTGTTGGTCCAAATTGTCCCACTCCTCAACGACAATTCGGCGTAAATCTCTCAGAGTGGTTGGTGGGTCAAGACGTCCATAAACAGCCCTTTTCAACATATCCCAGGCATGTTCGATAGGGTTCATGTCTGGCGAACATGCTGGCCACTGTAGTCGAGCGATGTCGTTATCTTGAAGGAACGCATTCACAAGATGTGCACGATGAGGTCGAGAATTGTCGTCCATGAAGACAAATGCCTCTCCAATATTCTGCCGATATGGTTGCACTATGGGTCGGAGGATGTCATTCAGGTATCGTAAAGCCGTTTCGGAACCTTCCATGACCACCAGTGGCGTACGTCGGCCCCACATAATGCCACCCCAAAACATCAGGGAACCACCACCTTGCTGCACTCGCTGGACAGTGTGTCTAAGACGTTCAGCCTGACCAGGGTGCCTCCAAACACGTCTCCGACGATTGTCTGGTTGAAGGCATATGCGACACTCATCGGTGAAGAGAACGTGATGCCAATTCCGTGGGGTCCATTCAGCATGTTGTTGGGCCCATCTGTACCGCGCTGCATGGTGTCGGGGTTGCAAAGCTGGACCTCGCCATGGACGTCGGGAGTGAAGTTGCGCATCATGCAGCCTATTGCGCACAGTTTGAGTTGAAACACGACGTCCTGTGGCTGAACGAAACGCATTATTCAACATGGTGGCATTGCTGTCAGGGTTCCTCCGAGCGGCAATCCGTAAGTAGCGGTCATCCACTACAGTAGTAGCCCTTGGGCGGCCTGAGCGAGGCCTGTCATCGACAGTTCCTGTATCTCTGTACCTCCTCCATGTCCGAACAACATCGCTTTGGTTCACTCTGAGACGCCTGGAAACTTCCCTTGTTGAGAGCCCTTCTTGACACAAAGTAACAATGCGGACGCGATCGAACTGCGGTATTGACCTTCTAGGCATGGTAGAACTACAGACAACATGAGCAGCGTACCTTCGTCCTGGTGGAATGACTGGAACTGATCGGCTGTCGTACCCCCTCCGTCTAATAGGCCCTGCTCATGCATGGTTGTTTACATCTTTGAGCAGTTTTAGTGACATCTATGAACAGTCAAAGGGACTGTATCTTGGATACAATATACACAGTCAACGTCTATATGCCGGAGATCTGGGAACCGAGGTGATGCAAAACTTTTTTTGATGTGTGTAGTTTGCGGATGGCGGCCATCTTTGTGTCAAAATCGATTACCCCTATTAATTCGAACACGGTGAAACCGAATGGAATGAAATTTGTTACAGAGGTAGCACTAGCAAAGGGTACCTCAGTGTCATGTTTTATATCGCCGCCATCTTGACGGAAACGTAATGGCGGCCACACAAATATTCAAAGCTTAAATCAAATTACGATTAACCTAATCATCCGATCTCTACCAAATTATGCATCAACATACCATTATGGAGGGAGCATCCTTTGACCAAACTAATAGGTCATTTGCCTAATATTTTGCGGATGGCGGCCATCTTTGTGTGAAAATCGATACCCCCTATTAATTCGAACACGGTGAAACCGAATGGAACGAAATTTGGTACAGAGGTAGCACTAGAAAAGGCCACCTCAGTGTCATGTTTTATATCACCGCCATCTTGACGGAAACGTAATCGCGGCCACCCAAATGTTAAAGGCTAAAATGTAATTACGACCAACCTAATAATCTAGTCTCTACCAAATTTTGCAACAACAAATCTTCATGTGGGAAGCATATTCTGACCAAACTGCTAGATCATCAACCCAATAGTTTGCAGATGGTGGCCAAGTATGTGTGCAAATCGATTCCCCCTATCACTTCAAACACGGTGAAACCGAATTGAACGAAATTTGGTACAGAGGTAGCACTAGCAAAAGGCACCTCAGTGTCATGTTTTATATCGCCGCCATCTTGACGGAAACGGAATGACGGCCACCCAAATGTTAAAAGCTTAAATCAAATTTCGACCATCCTAATAATTTGATCTCTACCGGATTTTGCAACAACATGCCTTTTTGTGGAAAGCATCTTATGACTGACTACAAGGTCATCAGCCCAATAGTTTGCAAATAGCGGCCATGTATGTGTGCAAATCCATTCCCCAGATCAATTCAAACACGGTGAAACCGAATTGAATGATTTTTTTTACAGCGGTAGCACTAGCAAAGGGCACCTCATATTCATGTTTAATATCCCTATAGCACGTTGTATTTCAACAAGCTACTACAACCATCATTCAATTATACTCCTTGAAAAGGACAAAGAGTTATAACAATACCCATGCATTTAGGAGAAAGAAGGCTATATGTTCTTTACTGAACATCTTGTTATATATTAGTATGATGATAACATTTTCCTGATAAAATCCATTACATATACAACAACAAAACAGAAATGAAAAGATAAAAGTATGATACGTGCAATCCTTAATACTAGAGTACTAATATTTAAAATACCAGATCATAATATCTACAATACACGTGTTAAACAGCTATTAAGCAGACAATATCAAGTTATATGTGTTTTAATACATAATCAATAAATTCCGAAAATTGAAAAGAGCAGCATTTTTTCGAAAAAGCAGCTGTAAATTAACAAATGAATCTTAAGTTCAAAACGTGCTCTCTCAAAAGCAGGTCAGTTGAACAGAATGTGTTTGAATGTCTTCAGTGCAGAAGCAGAGTGAGCCATTTTGTGTTGGAATTTTGAAACTCTCGAAGTAAGCATTGAATTAACTTGTCCTGATAGCACTTGGATTAAATGAAAGTTGCACGGTATATGTGTTAAGCTTGCCACGGTGGGTGAGTGGATAGCATGTCAGTCTACCAACCCCAAGATTGCAGGTTCGCCCCTGACCGTGGTAAGTGATTTTTGAAAGGCGGCAAAAATACGATACGCATGTCATACGATGTTGGCATGTCAAAGAACCCATTTGAATTCAGTAGGCCGAGTTCATAATGGCAAAATTAATCTCGGGAGTTTCCGCCAGCACAAAATTCCTCATTTCTCTACTAGAAAGCGCTATTGTGTTCAAGGAGATTAGATTCTAACATCTAACCTCCTTGACTTTCATAGTCAAGGAACTACGAAATTCGACATGCAAGCTACCCTCTGGGTGTCAAATAGCAAAGCTTGCACCAGGCATCCGAGGCCATACGATATTATTATTATTATTATTATACCGGGTGAGTTAGCCGTGGTGGTTACGGCATGACTGATGGCAGTCGCTCACATCCGGGAGGCGAGGAGGTTCGAATCCCCCCGCCGGCAATCTTGAAGATGGTCTTCTGTGGTTTCCCATCTTCCTTCCAGGCAAATGCCGGGGTTGGTCCCTAACTATAGGCCACAGCCGCTACCTTCCAACTCCTCGTCCTTACATTCCAACTTCCCTCCTTCCCTCCCCAACGGTACTTGTAGCTCACCCATTGGGTGTCCGTCTCGAAGCAGCTACAAAAAAAAACTGGCGAGCCGAACATGTCCTCGGACTTTCCCGGCACTAAAAGCCATACGCTAAAAAAATATATATATTATTATATGTGTTAGAAAGTCATTTTGAAAGCTTTTGTCTGGAGCGTTGGGTAGTCATTCCAAATATCGTTGTTTTTTTAATTATTATTTTCCTTTCTTTTCTTTTTGATTTTGGTATGTATTGTCTTTCGCTGCTCTTCAGTCGGTCTACACGATTGTGCCCAATGAATTGGGCGGGGTACAAGTTATAAATATGTAAACACACTCCTGGAAAAAAATACATGTATTAGTTAGTTAACTTATCACTAAGGCCCGAATGTTGATGACATATCATCTTTTTACTGAGCTGTCTAAGCTGGCCCCGTGGTATTGCGGTAGCGCACCTGCCTCGCACCCGGAGGCCCCGGGTTCGATTCCCGGCTCCATCAGGGATTTTAGAAACTGACACTAGGGCTGGAACGGGGTGCACTCAGCCTCGTGAGGAGAACTGAGTAGCTGTCTGACAGTGAGGCAGCGCCCCGATCACGAAAACCAAGATTAACGGCCGACGGGACCCGATGCGCTGATCACGCGTCACCCTAATATCTGCAGGCCAAATGGCTGGGCAGCGGTCGCTTGGTAGGCCTAGGCCCTTCACGGGCTGTAGTGCCAGGGCTTTACTGAGCTGTCTAAAACAATGTTGAAGTACATAGAAACTCCGGACGGACCACCCTGTCTTCAAATATGTCATTTTTATTTTGCATCTTTTTGCCTTTTTTGCAATGTTTCCATTTTAAGAGCATTTTCTTAAGCTTGGTAGATTTTTTGGGTCTTATTTTACAGAAATCGGCCTTTTAAGGTCATCTTTTTCCAATGTAGTTATGTCACAGCTTTATAAGAGGGAGTTACGTCTCTCAGATTTAAGAAGAAGCTAGTAGCTGATACAAGATAATTTAAAATATTGATTTCATTTCCTTAATCGACCGGGTGGAAACTAATCTTAGCAACAATCGTGGTGAAATAGCTGCGGGTATTGTATCAAAACTGAAAAAAATGTGTTGTTGAACGCAGCATTTTGAGGTATAAAAACCGCAGATCATTTACATTTGACAACATCACAATGACATTCACAGTGCAGTGCAACTCAGACTAAAGTGAACATAAACCTTTTGTTAAGTGCTAGAATTCTATTTTGATTGACTTTTCAGTTTGAACTTAAGGTGTCATTTTTGAAGAATTGGTGAGTTTATTATTATCAGATCATTTTCTCCATTTTATAGTGCATTTTTCGAATTTTTAGGTCATTTATTACAGTCATTTTTGAAAATGTTAAGTGCATTTTTATAACTTTTTTACGTCATCAACATCCGGGCCCTAGTTATCACACTTAATGGGCAATTTGGGATTACGTGTTTCGACCTTCAAGTGGCCATCATCAGATCCTGATCACTGTGTTTAGGATAATTTTCACTACTGTAAATTCACTACTGTGGTTCAATAGCATGTCGTTAGATTTTATTTATCGTATGGCATACATGAAAATTATTTATAATTTGACATCTAGTTTAGAAACGTAATGACGTGCCTGTGGTGTCCATAGGAAGAAGTGGCTGAATTCACCACTGTAAGATGTTTGTGAGCATTCTTGAACTAGGTGCCGAACAGTCTGTCTTTCAGCACCGCACTCGTAACATGATGAAGATGTTTTCCTCCACTTGTACAGGAGATCCCCGCATACACCGTGATTGGTCCGGATTCTATTTAATTTTGACCAGGTCTTTCTAGGCTGAGTGAACCCTGGCACCTTCTTAGTTATGCATGGCATTACTGAACTCTCTGGAGGGGAAAACGAATTCCAATTAGAAGACCATCTTCTGTCAGGTTGAATTTGTTAGTTGCAAGATTCTCCGCTGTGCAGATAGGTGGATGTCTTGAACGTAATCCTTTCACATGTAGATCAGCAATGTCTCCATGGATAGGTAATTGTTTGTTAGTCTGGATCTTTCTATATTCTCTTATCAAAATGTTAATTTCGCCGCAAATGAGGTGGTGGGATGTGGCTGAGAATAGGAAGCCATTGTGTAGGAGTTGACATAATTGTTCCTGTTATCATGCGCATGGTGTTATTCATTTGTCCAGGTGGTGCCACATATTTTCCGTAAGATGTTGTTTCTTGTCTTCATTTTGGAAGAAGTTATTCGTAGGTGTTCTTTGAATGACAATGTTCTATCTAGTGTTATACCCAAATACTTGGGATATCTGTTATGACGAAGGAGGATGTTATTGAAGTAAACTGTAAGTTCCCTTGTCGTTAGATGATTATAATATGATTCGCAATTTGAATCTCGTTATACGCTGGGTTTGTTTTGGGTTGCAAAGTTTTGTGGATTCCGTGCGTAACGGTGTGTATGCGCGTGTATCCAATTCAGAATATCACACTGTAATAATGAAATGAAAATCCACAGCCTGATTCCAGTCTCCGACCGGGTCAGGAATGGAATGAATGAAGCCCCCATCTAGCGGCGAGGATATGAACTGTGCCGGCTGCCGAGACCTGACGCACTCCTCTGGGGCAATGATTAAATGAATGACAGATGAAATGAAATGATAGTGGAGAGTGTTGCTGGAATGAAATTTTGACAGGGAAAACCGGAGTACCCGGAGAAAAACCTGTCTGCCTCCGTTTTGTCCAGCACAGATCTCACTTGGAGTGACCGGGATTTGATCCACGGATCCAGCGGTGAGAGGCCGGCGTGCTGCCGCCTAAGCCACGGAGGCTTGACTGTAATAATAATAAATCAAATAACTTCAACCGGAAGGAACTCAAGGACAAACTCGAAGTACAGGAGAAATATAATGAGGAAGATATTGGGACCTGTTAAGGAAGGTTTTTTTTTAGCGTATGGCTTTTAGGGCCGGGAGTGTCCGAGGACATGTTCGGCTCGCCAGTTTTGTAGCTGCTTCGAGGTGGACACCCAATGGGTGAGCTACACGTACCATCGCGTGTGGAGTGTTGTCTGCGGAGGAAAGTTTGAATGTAAGGACGAGGAGTTGGAAGGTAGCGGCTGTGGCCTATAGTTAGGGACCAACCCCGGCATTTGCCTGGAAGGAAGATGGGAAACCACAGAAGACCATCTTCAAGGTTGCCGGCGGGGGGATTCGAACCTCCTCGCCTCCCGGATGTGAGCGACTGCCTGCAGTCATACCGTAACGACCACGGCTAACTCACCCAGTGTTAAGGAAGGTGATGAATACAGAAGGCGACCTAATCAAGAGCTCTACATGTACTGTGAAAGAATCACGGATGTTGTAAGGAAACGACGTCTAGCATTTTATGTACACGTCTACAGGATGCATCTTATCGGGTTGACCAACCAGCTCCTCGGTTACCGGCAAAAGCGGAATACCAAGTCACCATGGTTGTGGAAAGTGAGCAAAGATATGCAAGAACTTGGAGGGACGGAAGAGACTTAAAAGACCGGACATCTCTCATGAAGATGCTTCAGCAATTAAGGTTCCAGGACAAACCGCCAAGAAAGAAAACATGTGCCCTCTGGACACACGAAAGGAGGGAACAACACAGCCAGAGGATGCGTACCACTGGGCAAACATCAAAGCCCGCTCCAAATGTAACAGTTGAATGTCGTGGTCCTTAGATGGTCTATACGAAACATGAAGAAGAAATCAAATAAATTTTAGCATGCACTAGAATAAACTAATTATAATGTGCACTTAACTTGGAATTGTCCTCACAGCGATGCTCACTTATAGACTTTTGCATAGACATAGACATACCACATTTGGTATGTACTCTCGTTGTTCATGGCCTTTGGCTTTCTAACGTCTTCTATGAAGAACGTTTCTCTCGTTAAGACATAGCCTGAGTGAGTCTTGACGGCGCCGTCTTCTCGATACCCAACATTCGATTCAAATAGCGGGCTTGGACTTTCTCTAGTGCTGTGAGATCGTTGACTTTTAGTTTGTCCCAGATTACGTGGGAGTAAAGATTCAAGGAGAAATAATTTCAACTCTGAGATTTGCCGATGATATAGTCATCTTTGCCGACACACCTGAGGATTTGAATGAGTTTTTGCATGGTATGGACTCCGTTTTGAGGAAAGAATTCATGATGAAAATTAATAAATATTGGAATGCAGCCGAAATAAATCAGAAACCTCTATGGACATCAAAGTGGCAGGTGAAAAACCAAAGGAAGTAGGAGACTTCTCTTACTTAGGAAGCAAAATAATCAGTGATGGACGAACCAAGAGGATATAGAAAGTAGGTTAGCACAGGCAAGGAAAGCATTTCTACAGAATAGGAATCTGTTGACATCGAATTTAGATTTAGGTATTAGGAAGTCCTTTTTGAAGGCCTTTGTCTGGAGCGTGGCGCTCTATGGAAGTGAAACTTGGACTATTGGTGCAGCAGAAAAGAGGAGAATTGAAGCGTTTGAAATGTGGTGTTACAGGTGAATGATGAAGATCAGATGGGTATATAGGGTTACAAACGAAGAGGTATTAAGACTAGCGGTAGAGGAGAGATGTTTCTGGCGACTGCTAATGAAGAGAAGAGATAGGTTGGTAGGACATATACTAAGACACCCAGGTATAGCAAGCTTAGTTATGGAAGGAAGGATCGAGGATAAGAACTGTAGGGTTAGACCAAGGTTAGAATATGTTAAACAGATTGCCTCGGATGTAGGCTGTGGTAGCTATGTGGAGATGAAACGATTACCTCAGGGCGGGGAGGCATGGAGTGCTGCATCAAACCAGTCAAAAGACTGAAGACTCAAACACACACGTGGATTCTATAGGTCGGTAGTGGCACTTCGGCCTTTTTAAATAATGTCACAGCCATCTTTATTTAGAGTTTTTGGGGCTGATTTATTTCTGCTGTTGCTCTTTCTTTCGCATGAGTGTTGAAGGATTTCAGTGTTGTTTGGGGTTATCTCCAAACTATTGGAATTTTTATACTAGGCCACTTCCAGGTGTTAATTTTAAAGAGTCAGTGTATCTTTTGTGGAAACTTGTATAAGCCAATAATACTGTTACGGCTGTGAGTTCGTTTCATCGCTCGCCGCATGAGTCAAAACTGCCCCAGGGCTGGACTGCTCTCCCTCAGTGTATTGCATGCGCGTTACGCAACGGACTGCGAAGTGAAAGGGATGGTCCAGAATCTTCGTGACACCACCAGCGAAGGAAATGTCGAGAAGCCGTGTGTCCTGGACGATTCTAGAATTTATTGAGTCACCAGCCTGCTATATAAGCGGCTTCAACAGTGAGGGGACCGAGTTTTCTGTTGTTGTGTTTTACGAGCTAGTGCGAGCGATTATCTTGTGCGACAGAAGTGTGGTGACCAAGTGCTGTGCGAGTTACGAAATCCTGTGACATTGTTTCTCCCAGCTTGTGAACAGCGTACATCAAGTGCTCGTAAGTAACTGTATTTGTTGTACCTGAGGAAGAGGGGCAGGTAGCTTCTGCCAAGGCCACCGGACTCATTAGGACGGATTAACTTCTGTGGTCTGTTGCAAGTGAAAGGGGCCAAGAGCGCATAAGGAAGAGACTTGAGGAAACTGGAGAAGGCTCCTAATTGCTTGTATTTGCTGATTAGTGTAATTTTCTGGCCACAATAAAGTTAATTATTTCTTTAAGCAGTAATTGGTGTTGTGCTTTGTACCCCCACCGTAATCCAGTTAACAAAAGTGCCACTAGGGGGTGGCACGTAACAACTGGTGTCAGAAGCCGGATTACGAACTCAAGCACAGCACCTGACGGTCCTGGTTTCAAAACCTGAGCAGGTCATTTTCTCTAATTTTCCTGTGATTGCATGCCCTTTACAAGACAAACAACTAAAATGGAGGAGAAATTGGCAGCACTGCTAGAAAAGTTAAATGGCATGGAAACCAAGATGGAGGACGGCCAGAAGAATTTAACCAAGGACCTAACTGCCAAAATGGAAGACGGCCAGAAGAAGATGGAGGATGGCCAGAAGAAGTTAGCAGAGGATCTGAAGGACAGCCAAAATAAGTTAGCAGAGGACCTAACTTCCAAATCAGAAGAAGGCCAAAATAAGTTAGCGGAGGACCTGAAGCAGATGGAAGACAGCCAGAATAAGTTACAGACGACCTAACCGCCAAATTTCTGGATGGCCAGAAAAATCTGGAAGAGTGTCTGCTGACGAAATTAGAGGAGAGCCAAAGGAAATTAGAACAGGGCCTGCGTGAGGAAGTCGCGGCAGTGGAGGAGAAGTTCAACACCTTGCAAGTGGAAGTTGCCGAGCTGCGCCAACGCCCGCTGATGGGGGTGGAGGAGAAATTCAACGCCTTGCAAGTGGAAGTTGCCGAGCTGTGCCAACGACCGCTGATGGGGGTGGAAGAGAGATTCAACGCTCTACAAAAGGAATTTGCTGAGCTGCGCCGACTCCCGCCGACAGGGATGGAAGATAGATTCAAAGCCCTACAAGAGGAAGTCGCCGAGCTGCGCCGACGCCCGCCGACCGGGGTGGATGAGAGAGTCAAAGCCCTACAAGAGGAAGTTGCCGAGCTGCGCCAACGCCCGCCCACCGTTACACCGGGAATATCAGGAATGGGACATAGCAGATTGACGCCCCCAACCTTCGACGGAAAGGTCCCGTGGAGCACCTACTTACGTCAGTTCGAGGCGGCCTGTTCCATAAATAACTGGAACAACACAGAAAAGGCTACAGCTCTCATTGTAGCGCTGAGAGGTGACGCCCTTAACGTCCTTCAGGCCATCCCGACTGGATCCCAGGACTACGCTTCACTGATCGCCCATATGGAGTCCCGATATGGAGATAGCCATCTTCAGCAGGCCTACCAGATGCAGCTCCGGACCCGGGTACAGAAGAACGCGGAAACCCTGCAGGAGTTTGAGATGGACATCGCACGCCTCGTAAGGCTTGCCTACCCAACAGCGCCGGCCGACTTTCTGGAGCAGATAGCGACGCAGACCTTCACCGACGGGCTACGGGACTCGGACACTCAACAGGTATTGCGACTCGCGCGCAATAAGACCCTGGCAGATGCGCTGAGCCACGCACTTGAATTCGAGACGGCAAAACAGGCATCCAGAATGCACGCGCGGGTGCGTCAACTGGACGTCGATGAACCAGCAAAAACCAACGAGACCAAGCCCCTGGCCGACGAATTGATGGAGGCGCTAAGCCGTTTCTTCGATAGTCGCGGCACCACCAGCAACGACACAGCCGGAAGACAACCGGAGAGGCGGCCTGGAAGAGGACTACCGACCTGCTGGGCCTGCGGTAAGCAAGGCCACCTGAGCAGGGACTGCGGTGATCGCCGCCGCCGAGGGTATCAGACGGGAAATCAGTCGTCTGAAAACCGCGCGGCCCAGGGAAACGAGTATTAGCCAGCCTTGGGGGGCAAAGGTTGGCTTGTGACAGTCGTCAAGCCCCGGCAGTCCAAGTGCGTGTGACGAAGTTACGGAGGGACAATAGCAGCCTGATGGTCGACGGAGTCATCAACGGAGTGAGCTGGCCCATGCTGATCGACACGGGAGCATCGAGGACCATCGTCAATCCCACTGTGATCCCGAAGTGGAGAGTGCAACCCACACAAAGGAACCTCCAGCTAATAACCGCGACCGGAGAGACCGCACCGGTACATGGCGAAGCATCACTGGAGTTCGTCATTGGTCGACGGGTGATAAAGCATCCAGTGCTTGTGGCTGACGTATCAAACGAAGTGATCATCGGACTGGACTTCCTGGACCAGAACAACATCATCTTGGACCTGAGTACCAACACTCTGCACTTCGGAGGTGAGGAACTTTCTTTGCAACCAGCACACGAGGCCGTCACCGCACGACGAGTAAGGCTGAGAGAAGACGTCATCGTTCCTGCCAGGACGGAGGTCAGCGCCGCCGTAATTGTCGACGGAACTGCTGAGGGAGTGGCGGCTGTCATCGAGCCAAAATATGAGGACATCCAGACAAAAGGATTGCTAGTTGCCAAGACCCTCATCAACACGACGTCTCGGCCGTACGTCCGCCTGTCCAACCTGAACGACTACGACATTACGGTTCACCGGGACACCAACCTAGGAGTCTGCGAGCCCGTTACCTGGATTGCCCGCATCACCGACACGACGGACGGACACCTGCAGACGGACAACCGAAGAAGACGCACACTGCCAGAAGAACTACAGAAGCTGTACCAAGGATCCCAGGACCATTTAGACGAGGAACAATCACGCCAACTTCAGGACCTGCTACGCGAATTCCAGGATGTCTTCTCCGTGGGGAGCAAAGACTTCGGCAGGACAAGCTTGGTCCAGCACAGAATTGACGTTGGGGACAGCGCACCGATTAGGGCCCCATTCCGACGTGTCCCGCTCGCCAAGCAAGCCGAAGTCGACCGGATGGTAGAAGAGATGAAAGAGCAAGGGGTGATCGAGCCATCACATAGTCCTTGGAGTTCTCCGGTCGTGCTTGTGAAGAAGAAGGACGGTTCCACCAGGTTCTGCGTGGACTACAGGCGGGTGAACGACGTCACGAAGAAGGACAGCTACCCTCTACCCCGGATCGACGACACGCTGGACACCATATCAGGATCAAGATGGTTCTCCACCTTAGATTTGAAGAGTGGCTACTGGCAGGTGGAGGTCCACCCTAAGGACCGCGAGAAAACGGCGTTCTCTGTGGGCAGCGGGCTCTGGCAGTTCACCGTCATGCCATTCGGTCTGTGCAACGCCCCTGCGACCTTCGAAAGGCTAATGGAGTCCATTCTGAGGGGACTACACTGGAAGACCTGCCTGGTCTACCTAGACGACGTCATCGTTCTGGGGAGAAGCTTCGAGGAGCACTACAGCAACCTGAAGGAGATCTTGTTGAAGCTACGGGCTGCCCAGCTGAAGTTGAGCCCCAAGAAGTGTCAGCTCTTCCAGAAGCGGGTCCAGTACCTTGGGCATATCGTCTCCGAGGAAGGGGTGCGCACCGACCCAGAGAAGACCGCACCTGTGAGGGAGTGGCCAGTTCCGAAGGACAAGTCCCAACTACGAAGCTTCCTGGGACTCTGCACTTATTACCGTCGCTTCGTGAGGGGATTCGCCGACATCGCCAAACCTTTACATCGACTGACCGAGAAGGACCAACTCTTCACGTGGACAGCAGAATGCCACAGTGCCTTCGAACAACTCAAGCAAGCTGTGTGCACCGCGCCTATTCTGGCCTACCCCAGACCGGGAACAAGGTTCATCGTCGATACCGATGCCAGTGACTTTGGCATAGGGGGAATCCTGTCGCAAGTAGTGGACGGCGAGGAGAGAGTAGTGGCCTACTTCAGCAAGGCCTTATCAAAGCCAGAAAGGAACTACTGCGTCACCAGGAAGGAGCTGCTCGCCATCGTGAAGACCATTGAACACTTCCACAAGTATCTGTACGGGCAAGAATTTCTCATCAGGACCGACCATGCATCCCTGCGGTGGCTCCTGAACTTCAAGCAGCCCGAGGGTCAACTCGCGCGGTGGTTAGAGAGGCTTCAACAGTACAACTTTGAGATTCAGCACAGGAAAGGCCAACTGCATTCTAACGCCGACGCCCTGTCACGAAGACCGTGCCCCGAAGACTGCACCTTCTGTGCCCGAAGGGAGGAGAACACCGGGATACAGTGCCGAAGGACTACCGTGGAACTTCAAGGGAGCTGGAGCCCCGAATCTTTCACGCGGGCGCAAGCAGAAGATGATGACCTGGGACTGATAGCCGAATGGAAGAGGGCTTGTGTCCCCAGACCCGGGTGGAACATTGTGAGTGACTGCAGCCCAAAGTTTAAGTCCTACTGGGCGCAGTGGGACTCGCTGATTGTAAGGGATGGCCTCATCTGCCGTACCTGGGAGAGCACCGACGGGAAGACATCTCGGGAACAAGTCGTCGTTCCAAAGGCTATGACGGAGGAAGTCCTGAAGGAAGTTCATGGAGGATCATCTGGTGGACACCTAGGGATAAAGAAGACCCTGGAGAAGCTGAGAGAGCGGTTCTACTGGATCGGATGCCGAACAGACGTGGAGAACCACTGCGCGAGGTGCCACGATTGCGCAGCCAGCAAGGGCCCAGGACGAAGACGGCGGGGTCCACTGAAGACCTACAACGTGGGCGGCCCCATGGAGAGAGTGGCCATCGATGTTGCTGGGCCATTCCCGTTAAGCGAGACAGGGAACCGCTACATATTAGTCGTCAGCGACTACTTTACCAAATGGCCGGAGGCGTATGCGCTCCCTAACCAAGAAGCCGCGACGATTGCAGAGACCCTGGTGAAGGAATTCGTCAGCCGGTACGGAGTACCCCTGGAGCTGCACTCCGACCAAGGGAGGAACTTCGAGTCGCAGGTGTTCCAGAGCCTATGCCAGCTGCTGGGAATCCGGAAGACAAGGACAACGCCACTACACCCTCAGTCCGACGGGATGGTAGAGCGATTCAATCGCACCATCGAGAACCATCTTCGAATAGTCGTCAGCGAGCACCAGAGGGATTGGGACAAACATCTTCCACTATTTCTCCTGGCCTACCGCGCCGCCGTGCATGAAGCCACCGGGTGCACACCAGCCCGGGCCATGTTTGGGAGGGAGCTCCGTCTACCTGTTGATCTTGCCTTTGGCCGACCTGGAAATGATCCGATCCTGGTAAGCCAGTATTGTCAAGAACTGGTCGACCAACTGGAGGACGTGCACGCGTTCGCGAGGAGGAAACTGCGGATTGAGACCGACCGAATGAAGACCCGATACGACCAGCAGACGGATGCCGGCGGATTCCACGAGGACGACCTGGTCTGGCTCTTCAACCCATTACGGAAGAAAGGCCTGTCACCCAAACTGCAGAAGTCCTGGGAGGGCCCGTACCGAGTCGTGAAACGGATCAACGATGTCGTCTACAGGATCCAGCGGAGCCCGAGGGTGAAGATGAAGATCGTGCATCGAGATCGCCTGGCAGCCTACGGAGGTACACAGACGGACCAATGATTGATCGGGACGATCAGCCTTTTTAGGAAGGGGGTGGTGTTACGGCTGTGAGTTCGTTTCATCGCTCGCCGCATGAGTCAAAACTGCCCCAGGGCTGGACTGCTCTCCCTCAGTGTATTGCATGCGCGTTACGCAACGGACTGCGAAGTGAAAGGGATGGTCCAGAATCTTCGTGACACCACCAGCGAAGGAAATGTCGAGAAGCCGTGTGTCCTGGACGATTCTAGAATTTATTGAGTCACCAGCCTGCTATATAAGCGGCTTCAACAGTGAGGGGACCGAGTTATCTGTTGTTGTGTTTTACGAGCTAGTGCGAGCGATTATCTTGTGCGACAGAAGTGTGGTGACCAAGTGCTGTGCGAGTTACGAAATCCTGTGACATTGTTTCTCCCAGCTTGTGAACAGCGTACATCAAGTGCTCGTAAGTAACTGTATTTGTTGTACCTGAGGAAGAGGGGCAGGTAGCTTCTGCCAAGGCCACCGGACTCATTAGGACGGATTAACTTCTGTGGTCTGTTGCAAGTGAAAGGGGCCAAGAGCGCATAAGGAAGAGACTTGAGGAAACTGGAGAAGGCTCCTAATTGCTTGTATTTGCTGATTAGTGTAATTTTCTGGCCACAATAAAGTTAATTATTTCTTTAAGCAGTAATTGGTGTTGTGCTTTGTACCCCCACCGTAATCCAGTTAACAAAAGTGCCACTAGGGGGTGGCACGTAACAATACAATGTATGGTGCAGAGACATGGACGATCACCAAGGTAAAGGATTTAAATTTGGAGGTGGCCGAAATGAGGATGTTACGGTGGATGTATGGTGTCACCAGGCGGGACGTGTTTAAGGATGAACGAATCACAGGAACAGTTAGGTTGGGACCACTGAGAAAGAAGACACAGGAAAGCAGATTATGGTGGTTTGAGGGAAGAAATGAAGACTATGTGGGAAAGAGAGTGCAGACGATGAAAGTTCCTGGAAGAATGAGAGTTGGGAGACCTAATCTAAGATGGAGAGATAAGGTTGCCGAAGAACTGAGGGGGAAAGTTTGGGCAAGAGTAGAAGCCCTAAACAGAAAGGAATTGCGGAAAAGAATGAAGAAGTGTATCCTTCGGGGAGAATTTACCACCCCTTCTGTAAATCATTTGTTTAGTTTTGCCGTGGTTAATCTCTCCATCATTTCCCAAGGGCCATGAGTTGAGGCTGTTTAGCACTATTTGTACCTCTTCTTTATCTTCTGAACCTATTACCATATCATCTGCATTGACCGGCCGCGGTGGCCGAGAGCATTAACGCACTACCTCGTGCCTCGCTGGTATCGGGAGAGCGTGGGTTCGAATCCCACCTCAGCCATCCTGATAATGGGTTTCGTGGTTTCCCATTTTCAAATGCCGGTACTGTTCCACGGTCGATTTCCTTCCAGAATCCCTTCCGTGACCCGTCCTGAAAAGAAAACAAATGGCCATTGGCTGCATTAACAAAATTAATAAAGTATGAGTGTTAGCGGCCTCGGTGGTGCAGTTGGTAGCATGCTGAACTGCTATGGGCGAGATCGCGGGTTCAATCCCGGCCGATGTTGTCAGATTTTTAATCGATCAGTATGCCTCCTTCGGAGGGGATGTTAATCCAGTGGGCCCATGTCGTAGTTTTATGGCACGTAAAATAACCTACCACTGCAATTGGTAAAGTGTAGCAAAATGTGTAGGTTATGTTTGGCTAATTGAGTAATAAATAGTTTAAAAGTTCCACCTGATCAATGCTTTCTATTAAACATGATCACTGTGTGGTCATTGACGGGGCCCCTTCCTCTGCTGATATGAATTAATCAACAATAGATGTCAAAGACACATGATAATAGTGTTATGCTATACTATTATCTTGTGTCTATGACATTTATTGATTCATTCATATCGGCTGATGAAGGGGCCAAAATAATTAGGCCTCGAAACATGTCCCGTCAATGACCAAACAGAGTGCCAGAGTGCCTCTATGCGGCAGAAACTTTAACAAGCATGAACATTGCTGAAATTGAGAAAGAGAAAGGAAATTCTTACGAAAAATTTTAGGTCCCAAAAAAATTACCTGGGGAAGAATATACATTTAGAATGCGATCCAACCAAGAACTGTATAACAAGTTTGAAGGGATTTCTGTCAGTATAAGGAAAAGACGGTTGATGTTCTATGGGCACGTTAAGCGATTAGGGAACGAGAGGTTGGCTAATAAAATTCTTTATCTGCACGAGAAGTGGAAGGTACAACCCCCATGGCTTCAAGAGGTCTATCATGACTTAAAAAGGGCAAACATAGGATTAGTCGAAGTGTGGGACAGGACAGAATACAGATCTAAAGTTGCAAGTGTGAAGGATCCTCCCGAAAAATGACTCGCTCTTTCAGTGGAAGAACGATTGTGAAGGAGCCAACGAATGAAAGTTCTCTGGCAGGAATCTAAACAACAAGGCAGAAACACCTTGAATAAGATGAAGACCTGAATAATGGTTGTGTATTTGTAGTCCATAGATAGCTGTATCAAAATAAATAAATAAATAAATAAATAAATAAATAAATAAATATAAAGTGTTGATCAGGCGGAACTTTTAACCTGTTTATTACTCAATTAGTTTATCAATACGGAACCAAAATGAACCTTTTAGGTTCTAAAATATATTTGGCTAGTTAGAAACGCTCTATCAAGTTCCAACGTTCCTTAGTGACACTAGCGTCTGGTAGCCAAAGTTGGAGCTACTTGAAATTGAACTTGTTGGGAGCCCTCGGGCGTTGAATCAAAAAATACCCAGCTATGGCCATTGGCTGCAATTCATATATAATGTTGCTTTTATTTTTAGCGTATGGCTTTTTGTGCCGGGAGTGTCCGAGGACATGTTCGGCTCGCCAGTTTTGTAGCTGCTTCGAGGCGGACACCCAATGGGTGAGCTACAAGTACCGTTGGGGAGGAATGTAAGGGCGAGGAGTTGGAAGGTAGCGGCTGTGGCCTATAGTTAGGGACCAATCCCAGCATTTGCCTGGAAGGAAGATGGGAAACCACAGAAGACCATCTTTAAGCTCGCCGGCGGGGGGATTCGAACCTCCTCGCCTCCCGGATGTGAGCGACTGCCAGCAGTCATGCCGTAACGACCACGGCTAACTCATCCGGTATAATGTTGCAGAACTGTTCATAATGATCTTTGCAATGTCCGCTGTCTCTCCATATAACACCTTAATTAAAACGGCTTCAATTCATGCACCAAAAAAAAAAAACTGTTTTTCGAGACGACCATCAACATGTCGCATGGGCTGTCTCTTGTGTCTGATGCCTTTTTTGTTGTTGTTAATTCGTTTTAAGTGATTGGGACATCTTGGTCATCAGCCCTGTGTCCTTGAGTGTGTCTGATCACTAGTCGACACATTAAACATGAATAATACGAGGTCTTGTCAACTAAATTGAACCTTCAGAAGACTAACAAGAAGTTCCGTGAAGAACTATACAGCGTACTTTTCATGCCAATGATTATTCTACAGTATATGAACCTATCTAGAATAATGACAAAATTAAGTTGGTAACATAGAAATATCAAATTAGTTCAAAAGATACCTGGTATTATGTAGCCTAATAGAGCACTACAGTTGGCAGCCCTGGTGACTGAATATATTCTTAGTTCCATCTCTTAAGGTACAGAATACAAAATTTGGTTGAAGTCCAATGGACGTTACATGCAGTTAGACACTGGATCTAGCAGCACGCGTAAAAGCATGTTGCCAACAATACCATGCGTGTGCTGGTCAAAAATAATCTGAAATATTATGATATCTTGTTGTGCCAATTTTGGATGAAATCCATTCGTTAGTATAGAAGTTACATGTATTTTAAAACTGGACATATCAGCAGGCATAGAATTATGTTGGCAGCACTGCCTTGTATTAATTACTCCAAATTAATCTAGAATGTCAGGTGCAATACGTGTGCAAAGTATAGAGCTGTTGGCTTGCATACATTCTCATATATTGATATTAGGGTAAAAAATATAGACAGCATTTATTAACAGTTGGCAGCCCTGATTGCTCTTAACAATACTTATAGTCATATCTGCTATGGTACACATAGCACATACGAAATTTGGTTGAAATCCAACTGATAGTATAGAAGTGACATGTATTTAAAAATTGGTACTATCAGCAGGCTTATAATCATGTTGGTAGAACTGACGTATATAAGTTACTCCAAATTAATCTAAAATGTCAGAATATACGTGTGCATAGTTTAAAGCTGTTGGCTTGCATACTTTCTGATATATTGGTATTTGGATAAAATAAATAAATAGAGAGAGCAATTATTAACAGTTGGCTGCCCTGGTGGCTCTTAAGAATACGCTCCGTCATATCTGTTTATGTACAGATATTACATACAAAATTTGGTTGAAATACAATTGATAGTGTAGACGTTATATGCATTTAAACATTGGACTTATCAGAAGGCTTAAAATTATTTTGGCAACACTGTCATGGTTGGCCTCCTGGAAATTAAACTGAAATAGTCTCATCTACATGTGTACCAATTTTGGAATAGCTCCCATGCATACCTTGCAAGATATCCAACATGGAGCTCAAATTTCTAGTGCGTTTTTTCAGCAGTTGGTAACACTGACATCACTTTCAAATATGGACGTGAGATATTCCGGTGCATATCTTTACTCATATTAAATTTGGTTTTGATTGCTGCAGCCGTTTAGGAGTTGATAGGGGGGGACACACACACAGCCAGACAGACAGACAGACAGACAGACACACATTTTCCCGGATCGATCTCATAAGTCTACTTTTTCCTCATTTTTGCAAAATGTGAAAAGTAGGCTAAAAATTCTGTGAAAACTTTGTAACATACCACGTTTTTGTGTATGACGGAAGTAATGATAATGATGATGATGATGATGATGATGATGATGATGATGATGATGATGATGATGATGATGATGATGATGATAAGTGTTGTTTTAAGGGGCCTAACATCTGGGTTATCGGCCCCTAATAGTTTGGGTGATAGTGAAAGTGTTAATGAAAACCAACTACACACTTACACACTAGAAGAGGAAATGGATAACAAGAATAAGAATAAGGGAAACAAGAGACAGGAGGAAAGGAAATGCCCTCAACCCTCGAAGAATGAGAATTATGGGACTTGGAAGAAAGGAGAGTCAGGAAAGGTAAAGAGGAGAGGGACCGCCCCAAAGACAATGGAATAAGGAGAAAAACCGGACCCAGCTCAGGAAGCCCTCGGGGTCGCCAACTCCCGAAATCACCAGACGTGAGCCCTTGAGGGTGTAGCACAATCCAGGGTGCACCGTAAGTAGTGGGGCTACACACACCCTGCCTCCTTGAGGGCCTTGAGCAGAAGACAGGAGATACAGTGAAAAGAAAACAAGAGGTCTGATCCCTCGAGGAATGAGGGATCAGGAAAGATGAGACAAGGGTCAATTAAGGCGGGAAAGTGAAAGACTCCCTAAGCCTCGGATACCCTAATACCGTCGGGGTCGAAAACGAACAAGAGTTGACCAAGGGAGGTCGACTGGGAAGATAACAGAGAGGAGCCCGGCACAATTAAAGTGGAAGCAATGCTGGACTCAGGTGGGGTCCCGTGATCGCCAACTCACGTCCTACTACAGTAGATGTGAGCCCCTGGGGGACAGGGGGGGGGGGGAGAACTGAGCTGGAAGATACTACAGTGTACAATAGACTATTGTTGGTGATTCATTTAAGGGCTATGCGACATCATGGTCATGTAGCCCATTGGGTGTGTGTGTGTGTGTGGGTGTCTTGTCTGATAACCTGTGTTATTGTGATGGCTGCATTAGTGTATATTTGTAATTCAGATGAGGATGAGGAAGGAGGAGGTCATGGCTTTAATTTAGGACCCATCCTGGAGTAGACGTGGAAAACCACGGAAAACCACCTCCAAGAAGGATGAGGTGGGAATCGAACCCGACTCTTCTCAGTTTTGACTTAGCCTACGAGACTAAGTGTACCCCGTTCCAGCCCTTAGACTAAATTTCAATTTCTTGGCTGAGCCACATGTCATATCGCTTATTTTAAAATTTTAATAGTATATAGGCTATAATCTATTTTGCGTCTAGTACAAGTGGGAACTGACACAATGGTAGACTACATTATGCAACAAGCAATTTCCATACGAGTGTTTTATTTACCAATATAGACGAGTTCCATACGACTATTTACGTTCGACGATAATTATGATGTTTATTTTATATTCGAACAGAAATATTCATAAATATCTGTCAAGATTCCGTCAATTGAGTTTAGTAAACAGAGCGCATGCGCTGGGTTTCCAGTAAAGATCCATGACCTTCAAAATGTGATGTTTCCAAGGCTTTGAAAAATTGTATATTGTACAATAGGGATATCCTGAACTAGCACCAAAAGATAGCGCACAGGTACTATGTGGAATCATCTTGTTATTTAGTTCAAATAGCACACAATAGGCTGTTGCAAACGCTTTAAAATTAAAATGTATCGTATTATCAACTTGTTATTCTTCAAATTCGATGCGTATAGAATGTCAATGGTAGGCAATTCAATGGAGTCCCTCATAGAACAGTCATGCAATCTGGCGGAAAAGTTCTGCATTAGAAATCCCTTTTCTGAACCGAGAGCTGGGTTATTGATATCCGTGGATCAAATGTCATATGTTTGCAGCCTCCATGACGTTCTAGTGTTGTTATTTCAATACCAGCAGGCACTGAAATTATCGCCGAACTCGTACGAAAGCAATGCCCTGTGTAGAAATTGGAGTTTGGGATATTAAGGTACAGTGCTATTTCTTTTCCCATATTCCCGAGTTTATTATGCGAACCTTTGGGACGGTACAATTTCGATGTCGGTAATTTACATAGGCTAGTAGGATAGTGTGTTGCAAACTTCTGGGCGTAGATTCATAAATTTCTTGCATGTTTCATAGTATTTTCTTATCACCGAAAAGGTTCGTGCTGATTTAGTCTTGGTGATTGTGATTGTAACTACAATGGTTGATCCGATATCTTTAACATTGTCAACTATCAAATCATTCATGTCCGACATGTTGTATTTTGAGTGCGTTCAGCGCAGGTGCGAAGCTTCCTTAGCTAATTGATCAAAAAACGGTATCGAAATGAAAATCTCGTGCTCTGATTGGTGGAGAAACTGTATCAAAATGAAAGCTTGTACTATAATGAGTCTCATTTTGATGCAGTTTTCTGGCATATAATATTTATATTTCGCCAAGGTCGAACATAATAGTACATTATGCAACGAGCCTATAATGGCAATAATTAAGACACGAGTATGTTTATAAAACGAGCGAAGCAAGTTTCATAATTTCCATACGAGTGTCTTAATTATCTTTATAGGCGAGTTACATACGACTGTTTATGTTCGACGATAATTATAACTATTTTATGTTCGAACATAAACATTTATAAATATGTCGAGATTTCACCAGTTATATGTACTGGTACTGAGCAGAGCGCATGGGACGCAGATAATACCTTGTATTTGACCATGGCCTCCTCGAATACCCCACTATGACACTAGCCACGCAGTGGAATTTAAAATAGAAGGCCGTGGAAGTTAGAGCAGATAAGATGCTATCCTTACCTAATTGGTCACACAACTGTTTCTTGAGCTCTGATTGGTGGGAGAAACTGTTTCATAATGACAAATAGTGTTATCATGACCCTCATTAAGATACCCTTTTCTGACATATAATATCTACATTTTGACATTGTCGAACATAAAACCTCTTTTTGAGCTGGCTGAGGAACAGATCAAGCCCACCTCTCGTCTGTATTGCTTAAAGAGGCAAAGTGTAATCCATTACAACCATAAAGATACATTGAATGTCTCGGCAGAGCTAGGATTTGTAGTGTAGAAGCTAGCATTCTTGGTTGTCGCCCCAGAGGTCCAGGTTCGTTTCCCGGCTCTACCAAGATATTTTAATTCTAGTCTGAGGGCTGAAATGGGGTACACTCAGCCTCGTGAGGCAAAACTGAGAAGAGGAGGGTTCTATTCCCATATCAGCTATCGTGGAAGTGGTTTTCCGTGGTTTCACACTTCTACTTCAGGCAAATACCGGGAGGTTAGTAACTTAAGGCCACGGTTGCCTCCTTCCCAATTCTCACCTGAATAACGAATACACACACTAATTTATTTATTTAGCGTATGACTTTTAGTGCCGGGAGTGTCCGAGGACATGTTCGGCTCGCCAAAAGCTGTAGCTGCGTCAAGCGGACACCCATTGGGTGAGCTACAAGTTCCGTTCAATTTCAAGTAGTTCCAACTTTCGCTACCAGATGTCAGTGAACATTGGAACTTTGATAGAGCGTTACTATGAAATTTAACCTAGTAATTTAGCTTCACACAAGTTTTAGTTAGTGGAAGGATCTTTTACATGCCATAAATCTATGACATGGGATCGCCGGCTTTACATCCCCTCCAAAGGAAGGCATACTGAAGGATTTTAACGCTCTTAAAAATCCACTATCTTGGGCACAGCAGTTCAGCATGCTACCAAGTACACCACCGAAGCCGCTACACACTAATACAGACATCACAATAACAGGTTTACAGACAATGTCCACACCCACACGGGGCTACATAGCCACGATGTCGCGAAGTCCTAAATCAATCAACACCAACAACAACACAGAGCTAGGGAATGAACTTAGGGGATTTGGGACCAGATCTTCAATACGTACCTCGAGACCACGGAAGGCGAGTTCCCAATAGTTCAAATTGGACACCCCTGGAGTAAAAGATAATAGATAGAATAAAGAAATGTACTCGTACGTGTGTTTGTGTTGAGGACAGAGAGAGAAAGGAAAATAGTAAGAGAAGGACAGAGATGTTTGAATATCTTCTCGTACAAACCTTGACAATGTGCCAACTACGGCTGTTGCGAACGTAAAGGGAGAGAGAGAGAGAGAGGAGAGGAAAACGATATTCAATATATCTCCTTCTCTCTTCCTCTTAGAGGTGTGGCCCTCTTTCTCCTCATGGCCGCCTGTTGCAAGACTTCAAGACGTGCGAGCCGTGCGTTATGGAGTTCTCTGTACGCGTACACTGAAACCAGCCCTCCCGAAAATAAAACAATAGAAAATAAGAAAGTGTTGTTTTCTTTCAAGTGAACCAATTTAAATATTTAGGAGAAATGAATCAGCCCTCAGGTTTAAACCGCGAAGCAAATAAAGAAAGAATTTCCAAATTACAGAAAGCATACAGGATCACTTGGAACAGATATAAAAAAAAACAAGTAGTTCCGTGAAGAACTATACAGCCTATTTTCATATATCCTACTTATGTTAACTGCCACTATCAACATACAAAATTTCAGTTTAATTGCTGTAACAGATTCGTAGATATTTCAGATGGTCGCCAGGTTGGATTTTTAGCCTACTTTTGCAAAAATGAGGAAAAAGTAGACTTATGAGATCGGGCAAATGTCTGTCTGTCGTTCTGTCTGGCTGTGTGTGTGTCCCCCCCTATCAACTCCTAAACGGCTGCAGCAATCTAAACAAAATTTGGTAGGAGTAAAGATCTATACCTGAATATCTCACGGCCATATTTGAAAATGAGGTCAGTGCTACCAACTGCTAAAAAATCGCAATTGAAATTTGAGCTCCATGTTGGATATCTTGGAAAGTATGAATGGGAGCGATTTCAAAATTGGCACACGTACAGATCATAATATTTCAGTTTAATTTCCAGGAGACTAAACATGGCAGTGTAGCCAAAATGATTATAAGCCTCCTGATAGGTCCAATATTTAAATGCATATAACTTCTATACTATCAATTGGAATTCAACCAAATTTCGTATGTTGTATGTGTACATAACCAGATATGACTGAGCTTATTCTTAAGACCTACCAGGGCTGCCAACTGTTAATAAATGCTCCTATTTTTTTTTTATCCAAATACCAATATATCAGAAAGTATGCAAGCCGACAGCTTTAAACTATGCAAATTTCGTATGTGCTATGTGTACCATAACAGATATGACTATGCGTATTCTAAGGAGCAACCAGTGCTGCCAACTGTTAATATGTGCTGTCCCTATTTTTGTTACCCTAATATCGATATATCAGAAAGTATGCAAGCCAATAGCTCTAAACTTTGCACACGTATAGTACCTGGCATTCTAGACGAATTTGGAGTAACTAATATACGTCAGTGCTGCCAACATGATTCTAAGCCTGCTGATAGGTCCAATTTTAAAATGCATGTAACTTCTATACTAACTAATGGATTTCATTCAAAATTGGCACAACAATAGATCATATTATTTCAGATTATTTCTGACCAATACATGCATGACATTGTTGCCAACATGATTTTACGCGCGCTGTTAGATCCAATGTTTAACTGCATGTAACGTCCATGCTATTCATTGGACTTCAACCAAATTTTGTATTTTGTACCTTAAGAGACGGAACTAAGAATATATTCTGTCATCAGGGCTGCTAACTGTAGTGCTCTATTAGGATACATTATGCCAGGTATACAGTATTTCGAACTAATTGGAAATTTCGATATTAGCAACTTAATTTCGTCATTATTCTAGATAGGTTCATATTCTGTAGAATAATCATTGGCATGAAAAGTAGGCTGTATAGGTCTTCACGGAACTTCTTGTTATTTTTGTACTATTACATTAAGATTATTGTGTACGTGTGGTATTCAAACTTCAATCGCATGATTAGACAACAAGAAGTAAAAACGAGATTTTAAAATTACGCACAGCAGCCATCTTGTGATAATGCAAACCATTGAAATAAATTAGATGCCAGTGGATCAACATTTGTATAAGCATTTAACGTGCAACGTTTCACGGCACTCGGATAGTTAATTCGCGAGAAACGTCAATTTAAATATTTATACTTCGCGTCACCGCCATGTTGGATTTGTGCTCACCAGGTTCCTGAAAGTCCTATAGGTGAACATATGTTCATAGTCTCTATGAACATAAAAAAATCAGTTTGGTTGCTGTAAAAGATTCATAGATATTGAGAACCGTCTAAATATTTCGGGAGCTCACCATTTAGGAGTTTTATGTGTATAGGCCATAGAGTTATGTACCATTCAAGGACAATTATTGCCTAGGTTCATTATTCAAACTTTCACTTCGATCGCATGATTACGACACAAGAAATTAAAACTTAATTTTAAAATTTCGCACAGCCGCCATCTTGAGGTTATGTAAGCAATTGAATTAAATTAGATGGCAGTGCATTACAATATGCAAAATCAATGACTGTACCACATTTCACTGCGCTCAGAGAGTTAAATCACGAGAAAAGTCTATTAAAATATTTTAAATTCGCTTGGTCGCCATGTTCGTTTCGTACTTTACAGGTTTATGAAATATACATAGGTATACCTGTATCAGTACCCTTTATCACCGTACAAAATTGCAGGGTGATATCTGTAACAGTTTCGGAGATATAGAATGTCAGTGAAATATTTCGCACAGCCGCCATTTTGAGGTTATGTAAACAATTGAACTAAATTAGACTCCAGTGCATTACAATGTGTCTAAACATTTGCTGTACCAAGTTTCATTACATTTAGATAGTTAAATCGCGAGAAAAGTCTATTTAAATATCTCAACTTCGCTGGGCCGCCATGTTGGTTTTGTAGTCACCAGGTTTTTGAAAGTCTCATAGGTGAACTTCTAGTAGTGCCCTTTATCACCGTACACAATTTCAGGGCGATATCGGTAATAGTTTCGGAGATATTGAATGCTAGTGAAGTATTTCGCACAGCCGCCATGTTGGATTGGAGAGACGTAACAAAATTTGAAGGGCACGGTCGAGGTCGCCGGGAATAGTGCTATGAACTTCCCGAGTTTCATTGAAATCGCTCCAGCCGTTTCGATTTTATTAGGGGGGACACACACACGAATCACACACACACACATACACACACACACACGCACACACACACGGACAAAAGGTGATCTCATAAGCCTATTTTTTCAAAATTGAAAATAGGCTAAAAAAAGGTCCTCTCGGCACGCCGGAAGGCGGAGGTAGATTTCACCGGACAAACTTGGGGATAGGCGAAAATAGGCAGAATATGCAGGTTTTCGTAGAAGGATCAGACCTCATTTATTGCGAGAAGGTATTTTATAATTGGAGCTTAATTAACTTTGTTTTTCGTCATTTTATGCTTATTTTAAACATTTTATTGTCTTATGGGACGGTAACCTTCTTGTCATTTGGGGTCCATTTTTAGCCTACTTTCGATTTTTGCAAAAAAATGAAAGTAGACTTATGAGATCACTACAGGGCGAAAAAAAGTGTGTCTGTCTGTGTGTGTGTGTGTATGTGTATGAGTCTGTGTGTGTGTGTGTGTGAGTGTGTGCTCTGAATGTCTGTCCCCCCCTATCAATTCGAACACGGTGAGCGCAAATTGAACGAAATTTGGTACAAAGGTAGCACTAGCAAAGGACACCTCAGTGTCATGTTTTATATCGCCGCCATCTTGACGGAAACGTAATGGCGGCCACACAAATGTTCAAAGCTTAAATCAAATTACGACTAACCTAATCATCCGATCTCTACCAAATTTTGCAATAACATACCTTTATGGGGGCATTATCCTTTGACCAAACTAATAGGTCATCAGCCTAATAGTTTGCGGATGGCGGCCATCTTTGTGTGTAAATCGATTGCCCCTATTAATTCGAACACGGTGAAATCGAATGGAACGAAATTTGGTACAGAGGTAGTACTAGCAAAGGGCACCCCAGTGTCATGTTTTATATCGCCGCCATCTTGACGGAAACATAATGGCGGCCACACAAATGTTCAAAGCTTAAATCAAATTACGACTAAGCTAATCATCCGATCTCTACCAAATTTTGCAACAATATACCTTTATGAAGGGAGCATCCTTTGACAAATCTAATAGGTCATTAGCCTAATAGTTTGCGGATGGCGGCCATCTTTGTGTCAAAATCGATTACCCCTATTAATTCGAACACGGTGAAACCGAATGGAATGAAATTTGGTACAGAGGTAGCACTAGCAAAGGGCAGCCCAGTGTCATGTTTTATATCGCCGCCATCTTGACGGAAACGTAATGGCGGCCACCCAAATGTTCAAAGCTTAAATCAAATTACGACTAACCTAATCATCCGATCTCTACCAAATTTTGCAACAACATACCTTTATGAAGGGAGCATCCTTTGACAAATATAATAGGTCATTAGCCTAATAATTTGCGGTTGGCAGCCATCTTTGTGTCAAAGTCGAATACCCCTATTAATTCAAACACGGTGAAACCGAATGGAATGAAATTTGGTACAGAGGTAGCACGAGCAAAGGGCACCTCAGTGTCATGTTTTATATCACCGCCATCTTGACGGAAACGTAATGGCGGCCACCCAAATGTTCAAAGCTTAAATCAAATTACGACTAAGCTAATCATCCGATCTCTACCAAATTTTGCAACAATATACCTTTATGAAGGGAGCATCCTTTGACAAATCTAATAGGTCATTAGCCTAATAGTTTGCGGATGGCGGCCATCTTTGTGTCAAAATCGATTACCCCTATTAATTCAAACACGGTGAAACCGAATGGAATGAAATTTGGTACAGAGGTAGCACGAGCAAAGGGCACCTCAGTGTCATGTATTATATCACCGCCATCTTGATGGAAACGTAATGGCGGCCACCCAAATGTTCAAAGCTTAAATCAAATTACGACTAACCTAATCATCCGATCTCTACCAAATTTTGCAACAACATACCTTTATGGAGGAAGCATCCTTTGACAAATCTAATAGGTCATTAGCCTAATAGTTTGCGGATGGCGGCCATTTTTGTGTCAAAATCGATTACCCCTATTAATTCGAACACGGTGAAACCGAATGGAATGAAATTTGGTACAGAGGTAGCACTAGTAAAAGCTACTCAGTGTCATGTTTTATATCGCCGCCATCTTGACGGAAACGTAATGGCGGCCACACAAATATTCAAAGCTTAAATCAAATTACGATTAACCTAATCATCCGATCTCCACCAAATTTTGCATCAACATACCATTGTGGAGGGAGCATCCTTTGACCAAACTAATAGGTCATTAGCCTAATGTTTTGCGGATGGCGGCCATCTTTGTGTGAAAATCGATTCCCCCTATTAATTCGAACACGGTGAAACCGAATGGAACGAAATTGGGTACAGAGGTAGCACTAGAAAAGGCCACCTCAGTGTCATGTTTTATATCACCGCCATCTTGACGGAAACGTAATCGCGGCCACCCAAATGTTAAAGGCTAAAATGTAATTACGACCAACCTAATAATCTAGTCTCTACCAAATTTTGCAACAACAAATCTTTATGTGGGAAGCATATTCTGACCAAACTGCTAGATCATCAGCCCAATAGTTTGCAGATGGTGGCCAAGTATGTGTGCAAATCGATTCCCCCTATCAATTCAAACACGGTGAAACCGAATTGAACGAAATTTGGTACAGAGGTAGCACTAGCAAAAGGCACCTCAGTGTCATGTTTTATATCGCCGCCATCTTGACGGAAACGGAATGACGGTCACCCAAATATTAAAAGCTTAAATCAAATTTCGACCATCCTAATAATTTGATCTCTACCGGATTTTGCAACAACATGCCTTTTTGTGGAAAGCATCTTATGACTGACTACAAGGTCATCAGCCCAATAGTTTGCAAATAGCGGCCATGTATGTGTGCAAATCCATTCCCCAGATCAATTCAAACACGGTGAAACCGAATTGAATGAATTTTTTACAGAGGTAGCACTAGCAAAGGGCACCTCATATTCATGTTTAATATCCCTATAGCACGTTGTATTTCAACAAGCTACTACAACCAACATTCAATTATACTCCTTGAAAAGGACAAAGAGTTATAACAATAACCATGCATTTAGGAGAAAGTAGGCTATATGTTCTTTACTGAACATCTTGTTTATACTTGTGGTCACACTGTCCTTATGCAAGGTTTCAACACTGATGTGTAACTATGTAACGGTCTGTTACTTCTTCACGCAAAATTATATCTCCCGCAGAGATTTTGGTTGGTTCCTCAGTTTAGGGGCTGCGACAACGTGGTCATGTAACCCCGTGTACTTTGGGATGGCTGTATTAGTCTGTAATTCAGGTAAGGACTGCAGACGGATAATTTCAAGCAGTAGTTCCTAATGTTGCTACCAGGTACTACCGTCAACGACACCTAGCTGTGAACTTGGCTACTAGATGCCACCCCAACCAGCAACTCGCAACGAACGTTAGAACTCCCCCTCCAAAGGAAAGCATACTGAGGGATTTTTAGCGCTCTTAGAAAATCCGACGACTTCGGCCGGCTTTGAACTCGCGACCTTGGGCATAGACATTCAGCATGCTACCAGTTACGTCACCGAAGCCGCTTCACACTTAGTCAGATGAAAATCTGAATCTGATCTCGTGCAAGTGCGTTATCTTGGCAACGTCTGATGGCTCATCCCTCATCAATTTAGTAGTGTTGCCATGGCAACCACTGATAGCTCTTGGCATTTTCTTATAATTCCCAAATCATTTTTCGCATCCCTTTTCATAATGGTGGGGCATATCAAAAATTCTTTCAGACAAAAGTTTTAGGTAATTATTAGGGGAATATTGTCCATTTTGTACGGTTTTGATATTGTGCCTATTAAGAGAGATATGATTAATGTTTCCCGAAAAACCCACTTTTCCCACCCCTTTGGTCAATGGTTGGTGCTATAAAAAAACTCTTCAATCATAAATTGTTGGGCTTTATCCGACACATAGTATGAACGTTGAACGGATTCGATATTTTTTATATTAAGAGAGTTATAGCAATATTTCACTTTTTCGAAAAAAGCCCCCCCCCCCCCCATTTTCACCCCCTTCGATCGATTTAGCCCAGTAACGAACTCGACCGAGATGTTATAGGTATACATATTCGGTAAAAAATTCAAAGTGATTGGTGCAAAATTACGTCAGTTATCGTGTCCACAAGAAACTGATATACATATATATATATATATACATACATAAATTATGTATAAACTTTTGAACTGACTGTGGTTTTTGGGTCTGGGGGATGTGAAACGCGAAGATATGTCGAAATTTTCCGGAAGTCGAAACATGGGACCCATTGCAGTAGTTAGCTTTCTAATGAAATCTACCTAAATCAATATCTCGGAAAGCAAAACTTAGACACTATAATACAGTAATCAGACCTGAAGCGTATTATGCATCGGAGACTTTAATCATTGGTGGTGCATCTTTAACCGAAAACATAGAGAAGGAAGAAAGGACAATTTTACGAAGAATGTTTGGGCCAGTTTGCATAGAGAGAATATGGAGGAAAAAATCATCCCAGGAATTATATAGTCAATCTGAAAAAAATCTCTCACACTCTCACATCTCTCACTTCTCAGAGATGAAACTTGGGTTTCTTACGACACCCCTGAAAGTAAGCGGCAATCAATGGAATGGAGGCACACTTCATCCCCAGCAAAGGTTAAGCCGAAACAAATCTTGACACCTCGGAAAATGATGTTTCCAACTGGTTGAAGACACAGGCGGCAAACTTCTATGAAGAAGGTATCCAAAAACTTGTGCCACGCTATGACAAATGCCTGCAAATTTCGGCAGTTATGTGGAAAAGTAGTTTAAGAGGTGTATAAAGTTGTGCAAAAAATATTTTTTCAGTATCTGTACACAATTTAATTTTATTACCAAACGGAACTTACTTTCAGGACGTGTCTCGTATTTGCCATAGGCCATATACAGGGTCTTTCATATAAAGTAAGAACGGTGAGCAGCGGCTTTGTTAACCGCTACTCTAGTGGCCTTGGCCGGGCTTGTGGCGTGCCACGGCCCCCTGCTGTAGTATTGAAAGCGCACGCATAATACTTGCAATAAACGTGCAGGTGTTCAGTCGCCAGTCGGAACCTCAGATATTAACATGAGACAGTTATCATTAGTTATTGTTATTTAAAGGGCGGAACTACGAGGTCATCTGCCCCTAAACAGTTATCATTACAACATCGTATTTTTGTATGTAAAACTTATTTTAAGTAAGAGTCGGCTCGGCGGGTACGTGATTCAGTTGTTCAGCAGTTTCCTGATGAAGTGCCAACTTCACTAGCACAGATTCACGTAATTGTAAATAAGCATAAAATTAAAAATCAGAAATTTTACAGTGGCAGAATGTGGTTACCAGATACAATGCCTGTATAACCCAGGAAAGACGACACCTCCAACATCTTTTATAAGGTAATATTTCGTATAGGATTGTACACACGCTTAAAGTAGGGGGCCGTGGCGTGCCACAAGATCGGCCAAGGCCACCGAAGCAACGAATAACAAAACTGCCGCTTGCCGTTCTTACTTTATATGAAAGACCCTGTATAACATTCATTAAGTATAAAATGTTATTTTGTGTTTTCTTCTTCTTTCCTCGATTTTGGCCATCTTTGGACCGCGTAAAATTACTCATTGCATTCACTGCCTCTTATTTCCTTTATCCTTTCTTGCCTTCCAGTCGTTCTTCATTACTAACTTTGTCTCCTTCCTCTCTCTACCGTCCAGATGTTAATCCGCTTCTTCCTTTCCTTCTCCTGGAAACCCTTGACATTTTTGATCATATTTCTGAAAAGTGGTCAGTCCTGAATAATATCTAATGTTACTTCCATCTCTTCCATATTCCTTTTTAAACTTTGTACCCATTGATTATCATTCTTGCTTTTGTATACATGACTGAAAATTTGTTTTGTGAGTCTGCCGTTATTCATCCTCACTACGTGTCCAAAGAAATTAACCCACCTTTTCCTGATAGAATCATAGATTTTTTCAAATTATTTATTTTTTGTAGAGGTCATCATTTTTAGCCTACTTTTCACATTTTGCAAAAATTAGGAAAAAGTAGACTTACGAGATCGGGCAAATGTGTGTCTGTCTGTTTGTCTGTCCTTCTGTCAACTCCTAAACGGCTAGAGCAATCGAAACAAAAATTTGGTAGGAATATCTCACGGCCATATTTGAAAATGATGTCAGTGCTACCAACTGCTGAAACATCGCAATTGAAATTTGAGCTCCATGTTGGATATCTTGGAAGGCATGAATGGGAGCTATTTCAAAATTGATACACGTATAGATAATAATATTGCAGTTTAATGTCCAGGAGGCCATACATGGCAGTGTTGCCAAAATGATTATAAGCTTGCTGATAGGTCCAATTTTTAAATGCATATAACTTCTACACTATCAATTGGTTTTCCACCAAATTTCGTGTGTGTGTGTGTTATGTGTACCATAACAGATATGACTATGCGTATATTTAGGAGCAACCAGGGCTGCCAACTGTTAATAAATACTGTCTCTATTTTTGTTACCCTAATATCAATATATCAGAAAGTATGCAAGCCAATAGCTCTAAACTTTGCGCACGTATAGTACCTGGCATTTTAGATTAATTTGGAGTAACTAATATAGGCCTACGCCAGTGCTGCCAACATGATTCTAAGCATGCGGATAGGTCCAATTTTAAATAGCATGTAACTTCTCTACTAACTAATGGATTTCATTCTAAATTGACACAACAATAGATCATATTATTTCTGACCAATACATGACTGTATGTCATTGATGCCAACATGATTTTACGCGCGCTGTTAGATGCAATGTTTAACTGCATGGAACGTCCATGCTATCCATTGGACTTCAACCAAATTTTGTATTCTGCACCTTAAGAGGTGGAACTAAGAATATACTCAGTCACCAGGGCTGCCAACTGTAGTTCTCTATTAGGCTACATTATGCCAGGTATACAGTATTTCGAACTAATTAGAAATTTCGATATTACCAACTTAATTTCGTCATTATTCTAGATAGATCCATTTAGATTAATCATTGGCATGAATCTTAAATTTTAAGAAAAGTAGGCTCTTTAGTTCGTCACGGAACTTCTTGTTTCTGTATATGAACTCTCCACTTTCTGTTTCTAATGGTCCCAATATTTTTCTTAGTATCCTTCTTTCCTTTTTATCTAACTCTTCTATTTCGCCTTCTTTAATAGAAAACATACATTCTGAACTTTATTTTACACCTTTTATGTATTGCCACTAATTGCAGGCTATATAAACTTAGAATTTTACAATAACTCTTATCTAAAATAATTACACAAAGTTATATGCTCTAAGATATTGGTTGATATTTCTGGGAATTTTGCGGTGACAATCCCCTGAGAATACTCGCAATTTTCCAGCATAGTCAGCCCCCCTCCCCGGAAAAAATTTTTATGTACGCCCCTGACTGAAACAGTGTAACTATTGCAAGTCAAAGTTGAGGGGGGCTATTTTCATAAGGAATGCTTTGTTTTAACGCGGATAATATTTTTAGAATAGGGGTATATCTGGAATTAGCATCATCAACTATGTCAGTAGCGTAATCTATACGTTCTTATAAGTAGAGCCCTGCACGGATAAACAAAACATTATCTGCGTCCGCCCCGCATCCGCACGACTTTTATTCGCATACACACGTTTGTTATCCGAATCCGCCGACATTACAGTAATATTTTTACTTCATTAGATAAAGCGTAAAGTATTAAAGAAACACATTTGAGGAGAAAGTCGTTCCCCTAGGCTTTGTATGTCGTGTGCTATGTTTAAAATGAATGTTATACAGCCAGAATTGCAAACCTTTTCAGTTCGGAGTGTTAATAGCGCTTAAGGAAATACTTTGAATGAGGTTAGCTTCTTAGCATCTTACATTTGTCATGGAAAACAAGAAGTTCCGTGCGAACTAAAGAGCCTACTTTTCTTAAAATTTAAGATTCATGCCAATGATTAATCTTTATGGACCTATCTAGAATAATGAAGAAATGAATTTGGTAATATCGAAATTTCTAATTAGTTCGAAATACACCTGGCATGATGTAGCCTGATAGAGCACTACAGATGGCAGCCCTGGTGACTGAATATATTCTTAGTTCCATCTCTTAAGGTACAGAATACAAAATTTGGTTGAAGTCCAATGGATAGCATGGACGTTACATGCAGTTAGACATTGGACCTATCAGCGCATGTAAAATCATTTTGGCAACAATGTCATGCATGTGTTGGTCAGAAATAATCTGAAATATTATGAAGTATTATTGTGCCAATTTTGGATGAAATCCATTTGTTAGTATAGAAGTTACTGGAATTTTAAAATTTGACCTATCAGCAAGCTTAGAATCATGTTGGTAGCACTGACATACATTAGTTGCTCCAAATTAATCTAGAATGGCAGGAACTATTCGTGCGCAAAGTTTAGAGCTGTTGGCTTGCATACTTTCTGATATATTGATATTAGGGTAAAATATATAAACACCATTTATTAACAGTTGGCAGCCGTGATTGCTCTAAAGAATATGCACAGTCATATCTGTTACGGTACACAAAGCACATACGAAATTTGGTTGACATCCAATTGATAGTATAGAAGATACCGGTACATGTAATTAAAAATTGGTCCTTTCAGCAGGCTTAGAATCATGTCGGTAGCACTGACATACATTAGTTGCTCCAAATTAATCTAGAATGTCGGGCACTATACGTGTGCAAAGTTTAAAGCTGTGGACTCGGATACTTTCTGATATATTGGTATTTGGATTTAAAATAATAGAGATAGCATTTATTGACAGTTGGCAGCCCTGGTGGCTCTTCAGAATACGCTCAGTCATATCTGCTTATGTACACATAGTACATATGAAATTTGGTTGAAATCCAATTGATAGTGTAGGAGTTATATGCATTTAAAATTTGGACCTATCAGTAGGCTTAGAATCATTTTGGCAACACTACCATGTACGGTATGGCCTCCTGAAAATTAAACTGAAGTATTATTATCTATATGTGTACCAATTTTGGAATAGTTCCCATGTATACATTCCAAGATATCCAACATGGAGCTCAAATTTCAATTGTGATTTTTTAGCAGTTGGTAGCACTGACATCATTTTCAAGTATGACATTAAGATATCCCGGTATAGATCTTTACTCATACCAAATTTGGTTTCGATAGCTGCAGCCGTTTAGGAGTTGATAGGGGCGACACACACTCAGACAGACAGATAGACAGACATTTTCCCGGATCCATGTCATAAGTCTACTTTTTCCTCATTTTTGCAAAATATTAAAAGTAGGCTAAAAATAACGGAAATAATATGATATGTCATAAACATCCGGGTCCTAGTAATGATATTCAACAAGTTCGGATTGTATTCTAAAAACTATCCGTAAATTTACTCCAATCATTGACCGCATCTTATCCGCAATCCGCACGGCCATGCAAACTATATCCACATGGCGAAAAGAATTGCGGATATCCACGCGTTTATCCGCGGATACTCGCATCCACGCAGGGCTTTTCTTATAAGAACGTAATTTCTTAGTTACGTGTTGTTTGTTCATCTATGTATAGTAGGTCAGTAAGGTCAGCTATACGTCGCTATAAGATCTCAAGTTCTTAGTTACTTGTTGTTTGTATATCTATGGAATGTATACTAGGTTAGTAGAGTCATCTATATGTTGCTACAAGACGCGTAAGTTCTTGGTTACATGTTGTTTGTATATCTATGGAATGTATACTAGGTTAGTAGAGTCATCTATATATTGCTACAAGACGCATAAGTTCTTGGTTACATGTTGTTTGTATATCTATGGAATGTATAGTAGGTTAGTAGAGTCATCTATTTGTTGCTACAAGACGCGTAAGTTCTTGGTTACATGTTGTTTGTATATCTATGGAATGTATACTAGGTTAGTAGAGTCATCTATATGTTGCTACAAGACGCGCAAGTTCTTGGTTACATGTTGTTTGTATATCTATGGAATGTATACTAGGTTAGTAGAGTCATCTATATGTTGCTAGAAGACGCGCAAGTTCTTGGTTACGTGTTGTTTGTATATCTATGGAATGTATACTAGGTTAGTAGAGTCATCTATATGTTGCTACAAGACGCGTAAGTTCTTGGTTACGTGTTGTTTGTATATCTATGGAATATATACTAGGTTAGTAGAGTCATCTATATGTTGCTACAAGACGCGCAAGTTCTTGGTTACATGTTGTTTGTATATCTATGGAATGTATACTAGGTTAGTAGAGTCATCTATATGTTGCTACAAGACGCGCAAGTTCTTGGTTACATGTTGTTTGTATATCTATGGAATGTATACTAGGTTAGTAGAGTCATCTATATGTTGCTAGAAGACGCGCAAGTTCTTGGTTACGTGTTGTTTGTATATCTATGGAATGTATACTAGGTTAGTAGAGTCATCTATATGTTGCTACAAGACGCGTAAGTTCTTGGTTACGTGTTGTTTGTATATCTTTGGAATGTATACTAGGTTAGTAGAGTCATCTATATGTTGCTACAAGACGCGCAAGTTCTTGGTTACATGTTGTTTGTATATCTATGGAATGTATACTAGGTTAGTAGAGTCATCTATATGTTGCTACAAGACGCGCAAGTTCTTGGTTACGTGTTGTTTGTATATCTATGGAATGTATACTAGGTTAGTAGAGTCATCTATATGTTGCTACAAGACGCGCAAGTTCTTGGTTACGTGTTGTTTGTATATCTATGGAATGTATACTAGGTTAGTAGAGTCATCTATATGTTGCTACAAGACGCGCAAGTTCTTGGTTACATGTTGTTTGTATATCTATGGAATGTATACTAGGTTAGTAGAGTCATCTATATGTTGCTACAAGACGCGCAAGTTCTTGGTTACGTGTTGTTTGTATATCTATGGAATGTATACTAGGTTAGTAGAGTCATCTATATGTTGCTACATGACGCGTAAGTTCTTGGTTACGTGTTGTTTGTATATCTTTGGAATGTATACTAGGTTAGTAGAGTCATCTATATGTTGCTACAAGACGCGCAAGTTCTTGGTTACATGTTGTTTGTATATCTATGGAATATATACTAGGTTATTAGAGTCATCTATATGTTGCTACAAGACGCGCAAGTTCTTGGTTACGTGTTGTTTTTATATCTATGGAATGTATACTAGGTTAGTAGAGTCATCTATATGTTGCTACAAGACGCGCAAGTTCTTGGTTACATGTTGTTTGTATATCTATGGAATGTATACTAGGTTAGTAGAGTCATCTATATGTTGCTACAAGACGCGCAAGTTCTTGGTTACGTGTTGTTTGTATATCTATGGAATGTATACTAGGTTAGTAGAGTCATCTATATGGTGCTACAAGACGCGCAAGTTCTTGGTTACATGTTGTTTGTATATCTATGGAATGTATACTAGGTTAGTAGAGTCATCTATATGATGCTACAAGACGCGCAAGTTCTTGGTTACATGTTGTTTGTATATCTATGGAATGTATACTAGGTTAGTAGAGTCATCTATATGTTGCTACAAGACGCGCGAGTTCTTGGTTACATGTTGTTTGTATATCTATGGAATGTATACTAGGTTAGTAGAGTCATCTATATGGTGCTACAAGACACGCAAGTTCTTGGTTACATGTTGTTTGTATATCTATGGAATGTATACTAGGTTAGTAGAGTCATCTATATGTTGCTACAAGACGCGCAAGTTCTTGGTTACGTGTTGTTTGTATATCTATGGAATGTATACTAGGTTAGTAGAGTCATCTATATGGTGCTACAAGACGCGCAAGTTCTTGGTTACATGTTGTTTGTATATCTATGGGATGTATACTAGGTTAGTAGAGTCATCTATATGTTGCTACAAGACGCGCAAGTTCTTGGTTAGATGTTGTTTGTATATCTATGGAATGTATACTAGGTTAGTAGAGTCATCTATATGGTGCTACAAGACGCGCAAGTTCTTGGTTACGTGTTGTTTGTATATCTTTGGAATGTATACTAGGTTAGTAGAGTCATCTATATGTTGCTAAAAGACGCGTAAGTTCTTGGTTACGTGTTGTTTGTATATCTTTGGAATGTATACTAGGTTAGTAGAGTCATCTATATGTTGCTACAAGACGCGCAAGTTCTTGGTTACATGTTGTTTGTATATCTATGGAATGTATACTAGGTTAGTAGAGTCATCTATATGTTGCTACAAGACGCGCAAGTTCTTGGTTACATGTTGTTTGTATATCTATGGAATGTATACTAGGTTAGTAGGGTCATCTATATGTTGCTACAAGACGCGTAAGTTCTTGGTTACGTGTTGTTTGTATATCTATGGAATGTATACTAGGTTAGTAGAGTCATCTATATGTTGCTACAAGACGCGCAAGTTCTTAGTTACGTGTTGTTTGTATATCTATGGAATGTATACTAGGTTAGTAGAGTCATCTATATGTTGCTACAAGACGCGCAAGTTCTTGGTTACATGTTGTTTGTATATCTATGGAATGTATACTAGGTTAGTAGAGTCATCTATATGGTGCTACAAGACGCGCAAGTTCTTGGTTACATGTTGTTTGTATATCTATGGAATGTATACTAGGTTAGTAGAGTCATCTATATGTTGCTACAAGACGCGCAAGTTCTTGGTTACATGTTGTTTGTATATCTATGGAATGTATACTAAGTTAGTAGAGTCATCTATATGTTGCTACAAGACGCGCAAGTTCTTGGTTACGTGTTGTTTGTATATCTATGGAATGTATACTAGGTTAGTAGAGTCATCTATATGTTGCTACAAGACGCGCAAGTTCTTGGTTACGTGTTGTTTGTATATCTATGGAATGTATACTAGGTTAGTAGAGTCATCTATATGTTGCTACAAGACGCGCAAGTTCTTGGTTACATGTTGTTTGTATATCTATGGAATGTATACTAGGTTAGTAGAGTCATCTATATGTTGGTACAAGACGCGCAAGTTCTTGGTTACATGTTGTTTGCATATCTATGGAATGTATACTAGGTTAGTAGAGTCATCTATATGTTGCTACAAGACGCGCAAGTTCTTGGTTACGTGTTGTTTGTATATCTTTGGAATGTATACTAGGTTAGTAGAGTCATCTATATGTTGCTACAAGACGCGCAAGTTCTTGGTTACTTGTTGTTTGTTCGAGGGGCGTACTATTGTTTTACACTTTATTTTTTTCTACCCAAATGAAGTACATTACACATCAGTTGTTACGTTCACCTTCTCAACATAATCTCCTTGTAACTTTATGCACTTTTGCCATCGATGTGTCAGTCTCCTCAGACCTTCCTGAAACCATTCTTTCGGAGTGCTGCGTACCCACGCCTTGACAGCGACCACGCAGAGGTTTCTTCATGTTCCCGAACAGGTAATAATCACTTGGTGCCAAGTTGGGAGAGTATGGTGGGTATGGCAGCACCGTGAATCCCATTTGATCAATTGCAGCGGTGGTCTCTCGGCTAGTGTGGGGACGGACATTATCACGTTGCAGAAGCACACCTTTAGCCCATTTTCCTGGCCGCTTAGTTTGAATGGCACGATGTAAGCGCTTAAGGGTTGCAACTTATGCTGTACTTTTAATCGTGTCCCTCAATTCCAGCCAGTCAATGAGGATGATGCCCAGAACACTGTCGCCATTCGCTTACCAACTGGTGGCACTGTTCGACATTTATTTGGCGTTGGACTACCCTTATGCCTCCATTGCATCGATTGTTGTTTCGTGTGTGGCTCATGGTAATGGAGTCATGTCACAAGCCTAGCCATGAAGTCGGCTGGATCTTGTCTGGAGAGACTGACACATCGATGGCAAAAGTGCATTAAGTTAACGTACAAGGAGATTATGTTGAGAAGGTGGACGTAATATCTGATGTGTAATGTACTTCATTTGAGTAGAAATAGAAGCGTAAAACAATAATATAATATGCCCTTCGTCATCTATACGTAGTTATAAGAACGCAAGTTCTTAGGTACGTGTTGTTGGTTCATCAATGTAACTGATACTTGATTAGTATAAGGACTCAAGCTCTATGTTAGTATCGTATGTTTTGTATCGAATGTATTTGTTTCGTTTCATGTTGAACACTGAAAAGTGTAAAAACTATCGCGAAGGAAACGTGCGGAGAAGGAAGATAATGAGTTTCGACAAGCCATTCTCCTCTAGAACTACCGATGTAGAAATGTATGAAGCGTTTCAGGGATTCAATGAGACTCAGAAGTCAGAGAGAAATAGAAATTGACATTTATAAATCTTATGTTAATTTTATGTAGGACGAAGTTAGCTGCAACTAGCTGCTACTCCAATATATGGTTCATGAAAATAGTTTTATATTAGCCCAATGAGTCTCTAAATACCAAGGAAGAAATATATGCATATTGTTTAACCTACTTGGTTGATATGCAACCATCTCTACGTAGTATAAAACAATGCTCCCGATTCTTGGATGTAACGGGTAATCTCGAGAACAACTCGATGGATTATGAAGCAGTTTTCGCCACTCTGTAAAGGATTTCTCGAGAAAGTTTTCTGTAGAAAAACATTCATTTATGACTGAAGAAAGCCGAGCAGTAACGATTTCAGTGAATCGAGCCGAAGAAAAACCTACCGTCCGTGCGCCTTTTATGCTTATGCTGGGTAAACCGTTAAAAATATCTATATACTATGAGTGTTAGAATTGTTCAGCAAGAAAAGTTCTATAACAAAGTTCACGACGGCATATCTCTATCTTTAATACATCGCCCACTATAAGTGTTTTTAAGTTTTCATTTCTTCCAACAATCTCCATTCTATGGAAATTTAAATTACTAGCTACGGAGCGAGCTAGCGAGTGAGTCTTATCACCCCAGCTTCGACTAGCATCAAACTGTCGAGTTGTGTCGAGTTAAGACTTCAAAGAAGAGTATAATGTGTTTGGAGTTTCGCTGTTCACCTTGGCTTTTCTGAATTGCGTCTGCGACCTGCCGTCCTTGTGCCTTTTAAGCTTACGCTGGGTAAACCATTAATGATACCGGGTGAAGCCGGGGAGGGTTGCTAGTATAGACTAAGGAAGAGAAAGTCAATGGTATTAGAAACAGCAGGCTATAAAACTCGCATCTCTTTCAGACTTACAGCGAATTAGTCATCCTAGCGAACTAAAATTCGACTCGTCATCCATACATCCAACCCCCACTCAAGCCCTTCAAAAAGACCCTTACGGAAGGAAGTAAGAAAGGAAGACAGGAAGGAATCGACTTCAAAACTTTTGTACCCTTCAACAATACCACGAAACAAACAGGGATAAAAACAGCGCACGGACAAAATACAAGTCACGTACAGGGAAGGAGACACACAAAAAAAGTAGAAGTGGGAGAGGGGATTTTAAAAAAACCTGGCTTCTGCCCTGACTGAGTGGTGAAGGAGAGGGGGGAGGAGATGATGCAGCCTCCGGCAGATGGCAGGCGTGCTGTTGTCTCGCTACCATCACATCTATCGGGATCGCTTCGGTTAATCTTGCAAGCTATATGGTCACAATGCAGGGGTTTTTATTCAAAAATTGACGTTTGCATAAATTATGTTTGGAGTAGATTGCATCATTCATTGGTTTGTATTATAAAAGAGAAGGAAAATTATTTATTTGGTGAGAGGCAGATGGTTCATTTTTCACTTCCGAGAAGGATGTATATAAATAATAGATTTTTAGCAGAAATCCCTTTTAACCGTTCACCCATTCTTACTTTCATTAGACTCATCCAATATGTACACTACTGGACACATAAACTGGCACTATCTTCTATACGTTGCCATTTCTAGCCGGTCACTATTGACAGTTGACGATGACCTGAAAATTTGGAAATATTATCACATTCTAGCAAGGCTATGTGTTACGTTTTACGAAAGGATCAGACCCCTGGCTTTTTTAAATAGTCCCATTTTATGATCACCTAGTGGTGTAGTGGCTAGCATATTTAGCTGTCTCCCAAGATGAGTTAAAATTTGAAAAATATATCACGGTCTAAGATCATTATTTGCAAGGTTTTCCGAAAAAATCAAACCTCTGGCTGTTTTAATACAACAATTATGAATTTTTAAATAATCTCATTTACTATGTCGAGGAGTGTACATAATAGACTATTGAAGTTGATGTAAGTGCAGTCCCCAGCTTAGCAGTTATATCAAATTAATTGCACAATTCTTCTCAACGAAGATGTATTTTAATAGATTTTTTTTACCGTATGGCTTTTAGGGCCGGGAGTGTCCGAGGACATGTTCGGCTCGCCAGTTTGTAGCTGCTTCTATGCGGACACCCAATGGGTGAGCTACACGTACCGTCGCGTGTGGAGTGTTGTCTGGGGAGGAAAGTGTGAATGTAAGGACGAGGAGTTGGAAGGTAGCGGCTGTGGCCTATAGTTGGGACCAACCCCGGCATTAGCCTGGAAGGAAGATGGGAAACCACAGAAGACCATCTTCAAGCTTGCCGGCGGGGGGATTCGAACCACCTCGCCTCCCGGATGTGAGCGACTGCCAGCACGGCTGACCACGGCTGACTCACCTGCTTTTTAATAGATGAGAATTAGTAACAATATTTGTTTATATATTTATTCATTTATATATTTGTTTATTTATTTATTTATTTATTTATCTATGCCGCTTTGTTTGTTTATATATTTATTCATTTATATATTTATTTGTTTATTTATTTATTTATTTATGTATTTATTTATTTATCTATTCCGCTTTGTTCGTTTAAATTTAATTTCTTTGTTTAGCTTTATTTTTATGGAATTTATTTTCTTTGTTTTATTTTTTTCATTTGTTATGTTTGTTTGGCTTTTTTATTTATTTATTTACTCTTCTATTTATTTATATACTTATTTATTTATTTATTTATGTATTTATTTATTTATTTGACTCAAGTCATGGCGGTATATTTCTACCAAATGTGTGCGAACTCCAGATATATTGTTGTTGCTGTTGTTTTGTTGTTGTTAATAATTCATTTTAGGGCTTGAAACATCTTGGTCATCATCTCTGTGTTAGTGGATGTGAGTTGAGTTTGTCTGATAGAGCGTGAAAGACATCTTTTTCATCCTCACTCCATCTATGCAAATTGGGCCAAAGATTTTCTTGAGGATTTTTCTTTCTTGTTTTTCTAAATGTTTAGTTGGTGATCTACCTCCAGTGATCAGGGTTTCTGATGCGTATAATGTTTCAGGTTGAATTACCATGTTATAGTGTTTTTATTTTGCGTTCCGAGATATTAATTTTTTGTTGTATCTGTTCCTGGTAATTCTACCTCTATATGCATTTTTGTAATTTAGAGATTCTCCTGAGAGACATTATTATTATTAATAATAATAATTCAGAAGAATGGCTTAAAAAATCTGCTGTAGAAGAAAGAGTGAACAAGATTCAAAGAGCATATGGTATAACCAGGATTATCTATAACAAAAAAATATATCTAAGAAATTGAAAATACAGCACTATAGAACAGTAATTAAACCAGAATGCTTATATGCCAGTAAATGTCTAATACTGAATTATAAATTGGATAAATTAGAAGTATCAGAAAGAAAAATTATACGCATAATTCTCGGACCATTAAGAACTACAGAGTTTTGGAAACTAAGAAGTACCGAAGAAATATATCGGAACATTGAAAACATAACGGAGACAATGAAGAAGAGGCGATTGTTATTTTTTGGACATTTATAATATAGAATGAATGATAGCAAATTAACCAAACAGATTTTTAAATATCTTTGGAAAAATAAATCAACAACAGGCTGGTTTCAAGAAGTAAAAGATTTAGAAAGAAACAATGTAAGAGAAGAATATGCACTACAGAGAAGTTTTCAGAAAAAAAAAGTATTTGGAATGGAAGGACTCCAAGGAAGGCAATATAAGAAAACAGGCTCAAAATGGTCGGAAGAGAGAAAGAAGAGAGACAGCGAAAAGATGAAGGAGCACTGGAGGAAGAAGAAAAAACAACAAAGGACTAAACAATGAAATTGGTTCGTGGTCCACCGAAGACACTAACGGAGAAAGAAGAAGAAAAACAAGAAGAAGAATAATTCAATAGTTATTTGATGGATGCTTAAATATAAGCAGATGGAAATAGTTATCACTCCCTATGTTTCAAGATTCAGTATATTATCTCTTCCTTTCGCCAAAATTTTAAAACAATACGTAGGCTACTGTACATACATTTATTACATAGTTAAGCTAATATATTGCCTCACTTGTTCTTACGTAAAGGACCATGAAAAATAACTGGAATGTCAGTAACTCTACCCAGTTCTTATTTATAATGGTCGTAGACACCCTGTGCAAGTATTTTTCTTCGGGTGTCCACACAAGGTTTAAAATCTTTCTCGACTCTAATTATATGATCACAAACTCGATAGAACCGAGTTAGCTGCGTGGGTCTGGCTAGATGAAGGCGAAGGCGAACAAACCAAGCGACTTGGCTGGCTTCATCCAAGGTCTCCACGATCATTAATATGCACTGAGTATCCCACACGTGCTATCCTGCCCAACAGTACGTGTCTACAGACACTGGTGTTTTAAAATTCAAACCCAGTTGTTGTTGTTGTTGTTGTTTTTTTATTTCTTTTTATCACTATTATTTTGTAAGCCTGTATAACTTGTGAAGTTCTCCATCTCTTTCTTGCCACCGATGCTGCTGGCCCTCTTTGTCTTGCTTCAACACTTCATTGCAGAGGGACGGACTACCTCGAGTTGCAGTGACTAATAGTCTTGGATGACCCGGGTTTGATTCCCGGCTCTGGGAAATTCAAGTCCTACTTCGAGCGATTTCAGATCACTATTTTCCCCCAGGGGCTCACATCTAGTGGGACGTGGGTTGGCGACCACGGGATCCCAGTTGAGTCCGGCATTGCTTCCACTTACTTGTGCCGGCCTCCTCCATCTTCTTTCCTGTCGACCTCTCTTGGTCAACTCTTGTTCTCATCCGACTGCGACGGTATCAGGGTATCCGAGGCCTAGGGAGTCATTCACTTTCCCGCCAAATTGGCCCTTGTCTCATCTTTCCTGATACCCTCATTCTTCGAGGGGTCATCTTCATTTTTTTTTTTCATGTTATCTCCTGCCTTCTGCACAAGGCCCTCAAGGAGGCAGGGTGTATGTAGCCCCACCACTTCTATAGCACCCTGGATAGTGCTACACCCTCAAGGGCTCACGGCTAGTGAGTTTGGGAGTTGGCGACCCCGAGGGATTCCTGAGATGGGTCCGTTTTGTCCCCTTTTCCTCTGGCCTTGGGGCGGGCTCTCTCCTCTTTCCCTTTCCTATCGGCCTTTCATGGCTCTCCTTCCTTCCAAGTCCCTGAATCCACATTCTTCGAAGGTTGAGGGCATTTCTTTTCTTCCTGTCCTTTATTTGACTTATCCTTTATTTGTTTACCATTTCTTCTTCTAGTTTTTTAGTTTGTAGTTAGTATTAGTTATAGTTTTCATACTCATCTTTCACTATCACCCAAACCGGCGGCTTCGGTGGCGTAGTCGGTAGCATGCTGAGTTTCTATGCCCAAGATAGCGGGTTCAAACCCGGCCGAAGCCGTCCGATTTTTAAGAGCGTTAAAAATCCCTCAGTATGCCTTCCTTCAGAGGGGAAGTAAAGCCGGCGGTCCCATATCATAGATTTATGGCATGTTAAAGAACCTTCTACTAATTGCACCTGTGTGAAGCTAAATTGGATAGGTTAAGAATGTAAACAACGCTCTTAGGTCTCTACATTCGTTGCCAAGAGCCGACTGCGGTGGCGTCTAGTAGCTAAGTTCTGAACTTGGCCTAGTAGTCGTTGACGGTGACGCTTGGCGGCAAAAGTAGGAACTATTTGATAAATTCTAAGTTGCAGTACTTAAATTAAAAAACAGATAACACACACTAATACAGTCGTCACAATATTAACACCGGTTATCAGACAGATTCTACACACACCCAAAGTACACGGGGCTACATGACCGTGTTGTCGCAGCCCCTAACCTTAAGAACCAACCAACCAACCATCACCCAAACCATTCGGGGCCGATAACCTAGATGTTAGGCCCCTTAAAACAACAATTATCATCATCATCATCATCATCAGATCACTATTTTAAATGACTATACATGCTTTTGTGGATTCTCTAAAACTGTGCATCACCTGATTTTCGACTGCCCTGCTTTTGAAAGGGGAAATATATATATCTTCCATAAGTTAATATAATGTAACTAGCAACCCGCCCCGGCTTCGCCCGGAAACAGTTATGGATGCATTACGTGACAAACGCTTTTCTTTTTCGATGTCAATGAACTACAACCTAGGCCTATATCCGTTTTACGTCTCGGCATGATGGGTTAAAATCACTGCACAATGGGTCAAAATCGAAATCTAGGAGGACAAAATTCTTTATTTTCATAATTAAAAAATCAAAATTTATTACTTCTACAGCATTCTCATACAATTGCCGCTCACTATTCTGGGATATAAACGCATCTTAGTGTAAATCTGTCACCACTGTTCGAGCAGTCTGAATTGGAGGGTGAATGTAAGTGGCTGTGGTTTGGTTGTCTTTGTGGTTAGTGTGATGCTTTAAGATGGAACATGCAGCTGAAGGTATGATCTTTGTAACGTGTTTCAGTTATTAATGGGAGTAATTGTTACGTAATTTTAGCTATACTGTATTTACATTATATAATATTTAACAATTATTTTTAAAATTATATTTTCACTTAGATTTTTAGAATGTCGCGTCACGTTCTACTTAATGTCAAAATGTAGATAAAGTCTTGTAGTTTAGATTTTTTGCATCTTTTTGCAACTTACTTAGTTATTTTACGTTTTAGAAGATGCCGCGCAACCAATTCTCACACGATTACAACTGATTGAAGCACTGGGTTCGACGATTATGTCAAAAGTGGAACTTTGTGACTTTGTTAAAAGTAAATTAGGGGTAGAAAATTGTTCTGAAGAGATAACTGAATGCTCTATCCAACTCCTAGTCATAGACAATTTCTTGCATGTGTAGACGTAGCCTAAAAAGGTGTTAACTGATGTTTATTATGAAGTAAACAAATTATATACGTTGCTTTCACTCTAAGTTCATGATTGAAACCTAAAAATAATTTTGTCCCCCAAGATTTCGATTTTGACCCACTGTGCACTGACTGGCCTATTCATTATATTATCATGCAGATAGCGTGTGCAACGAATTTTTGTCAGGCATAATTTAAGAATGGCGAGGTGCAAGAAACACAAATGCCCCACCCGTCCAATCTAAAAACACTTATAGTGGGCAATGTATTGAAGATAGAGATAGGCACTGGTACTAGCAGCAGCGTAGCGCCCAACCAGTTCAACACATATACACCTTTTAACGTATTTAATAACCATGATTACCTACACGAATTTCAGAGTTGTTGCTAGAAATGCTGTCCTTCATCTTCATACATTGCACTGACGAAGGAAGTTTTGGTACACTCGCTGTAGTTCATCCTCACTGATATTTCGTGTCCGTGAAGTTATTTCGTTCTCGAGAGCCTTCAGAGAACGCGTATTGTTTCTGTATACATTTTGTTTGAAATTATCCCACAATGAACAAGAAGTTCCGTGACGAACTCAAGAGCCTACTTTTCTTAAAATTTAAAATGCATGCCAATGATTAATCTATATGGACCTAGGCTATCTAGAATAATGACGAAATAAAGTTGGTAATATAGAAATTTCTAATTAGTTCGAAATATACCTGGCATTATGTAGCCTGATAGAGCACTACAGTTGGCAGCCCTGGTGACTGAATATATTCTTAGTCCCATCTCTTAAGGTACAGAATACAAAATTTGTTTGAAGTCCAGTGAATAGCATGGATTTTACATGCAGTTAAACATTGCAGCGTGCGTAAAATGATGTTGGCAACAATGCCATGCATGTGTTGGTCAGAAATAATTTGAAATATTATCATCTATTGTTGTACCAATTTTGGATGAAATCCATTTATTAGTATAGTAGTTACTGGTATTTTAAAATTGGACCTATCAGCAGGCTTAGAATGATGTTGGTAGCACTGACGCACATTAGTTGCTCCAAATTAATCTAGAATGGCAGGTACTATACGTGCGCAAAGTTTAGAGCTGTTGGCTTGCATACTTTCTGATAGCCTATATTGATATTAGGGTAAAAAATATAAACAGCATTTATTTACCGTTGGCAGCCCTGATTGCTCTTAACAATACGCATAGTCATATATGTTATGGTACACATAGCACATACGAAATTTGGTTGAAATCCAATTGATAGTATAGAAGTAACATGTATTTAAAAATTGGTCCTATCAGCAGGCTTAGAATCATGTTGGTAGCACTGACATTTTTTAGTTGCTCCAAATTAATCTAGAATGCCAGGCACTATACGTGTGCGAAGGGCTATTGGCTCGCATACTTTCTAATATATTGGTATTTGGATAAAAAAAACAAGTAGTTCCGTGAAGAACTATACAGCCTATTTTCATATATCCTACTTATGTTAATTGCCACTATCAACATACACAATTTCAGTTTGATTGCTGTAATAGATTCGTAGTTATTGAGAACCGACTAAATATTTCGGATGGTCGCTTTGTTGGATTTTATATGTGTAGGTCCTAGAGTTATGTACTGTTACATGCAGATTATTGTGAACGTGTAGTATTCAAACTTCAATCGCATAATTAGGACACAAGAAAAAACAAGGAGATTAAAAAAAATTCACAGCTGCCATCTTGAGGTTATGGAAACAATTGAAATAAATTAGATGCCAGTGGATTAACATTCGTGTAAAGATTTACTGTACCAAGTTTCACTGCACGCGGATGGTTAAATTGCGAGAAACGTCCATGTGAATATTTATAATTCGCGTCACCGCCATGTTGGATTTGTGATCACCAGGTTATTTAAAGTCCTATAGGTGAACTTAAGTTCATAGCCCCTATGAACATTAAAAATGCAGTTTGATTGCTAAAATAGATTCGTAGATATTCAGTATCGTCTAAATATTTCGGATGGTCGCCATGTTGGATTGTTAAATGTATAGGCCATAGAGTCATGTACCATTAAAGGAAAATTATTGCGTAGGTTCATTATTCAAACTTTCACTTCGATCGCATGACTACATCACAAGAAATAAAAACTTAATTTTAAAATTCGCACTGCCGCCATCTTGAGGTTATGTAAACAATTGAACTAAATTAGATACCAGTGGATTACAATGTGTATAAATATTTCCTGTACCAGGTTTCAGTGCGCTTGGAACATTAAATCGCGAGAAAAATCTATTTAAAATTTTCAAATTCGCTTGGCCGCCATGTTCGTTTTGTAGTTAACCGGTTTTTGAAAATCTTATAGATGGACTTCCAGTAGTGCCCTTTATCTCCGTACAAAATTTTAGGGAGATACCGCTAATAGTTTCAGAGATATAGAATGCCGGTGAAATATATCGCACATCCGCCATCTTGTGATTATGTAAACAATTGAACGAAGTTAGATGTCGGTGCATTACAATGTATATAAACATATACTGTACCAAGTTTCATTGCGATTGGTTGGTCAAATCGCGAGAAACGTCTATTTAAAAGTCGCAAATTCGCTTGGCCGCCATGTTGGTTTTGTGGTTACCAGGTATTCAAAAGTCACATAAGTGAACTTATAGTAGCTCCCTCTATCACCATAGAAAATGTCAGGGTAATATCGGTAATAGTTTCGGAGATATTGAATGCTGGTGAAATATTTCGCACAGCCGCCATTTTGGATTGGTGAGTCGTAACAAAATTTGAAGGGCACGGTCGAGGTCGCCGGGAATAGTGCTATGAACTTTCCGAGTTTCATTGAAATCGCTCCTGCCGTTTAGATTTTATTAGGGGGGGACACACACACGAATCACACACACACACACACGCACACACACACGGACAAAAGGTGATCTCATAAGCCTATTTTTTCAAAATTGAAAATAGGCTAATAATAGAGAGAGCATTTATTGACAGTTGGCAGCCCTGGTGGGTCTTAAGAAAACGCTCAGTCATATCAGTTTATGTACACATGGTACATACGAAATTTGGTTGAAATCCAATTGATAGTGTAGGAGTTATATGCATTTAAACATTGGACCTATCAGTAGGCTTAGAATCATTTTGGCAACACTGTCATGTAAGGCCTCCTGAAAATTAAACTGAGGTATTATTATCTATATATGTGCCAATTTTTGAATAGTTCCCATGTATATATTCCAAGATATCCAACATGGAGCTGAAATTTCAATTATGATTTTCCAGCAGTTGGTAGCACTGACATCATTTTCAATTATGACGTTGAAATGTCCCGGTATAGATCTTTACTCATACCAAATTTGGTTTCGATTGCTGCAGCCGTTTATGAGTTGATAGGGGACACACACAAACACACAGACAGACAGACAGACAGACAGAAGGACAGACATACAGACAGACAGAGAGACTACTTTTTCCTCATTTTTGCAAAATGTGAAAAGTAGGCTAAAAATCGCACAGCGCTTAAACTTGCGAACAAGTTTACTGCAAACATCTTCTTAAGAAGATAAGTTTTCACTGCGAATATTCGATGTTTTGTTCTATATCTATCCATGATCACGGGATACGAGGCAGAGGCTACAGTACTCACAGCAAGTCTTAACTATCACAACTAAGGTATCTCGCCAACTGCGTATGTAATAAATGCTATGATAGCATCCAGGGCTTCACGACCCACTGTTATGTAATCGGTACATGCTACCGTATAAATCTGACGGTGAGTCATTGCGAGCTCTCTGCAACACGGCCTTTGCAAAGCTCCGTTTTATAGGGAGAGCCCTCACTGCAGTATTATTATTAGTAGTAGTGGTATTACTTCTATTATAATAATAATAATTTTTATTTTTTATTTAGTCGATTTACCCTCTAGGGTGGTATTTCCCACGGACTCAGCGAAGGAACTCACCACTACCGCCGCTACGTGCCGTGTCCTGGAGCTTGGAACATATGGTCGGGGTGGATACAACTGGTGAGGTGTGACCTGCACTTCGCCCAGGCGGCCTCACCGGCAAAGCGAACAGGGATGGGAAGGGAGGGGAAGATTGGGAGGGAGAGGCAAGGAAGAGGGAAGGAGGCGGCCGTGGCCGTGGCCGTGGCATTTGTCCGAAGACGAGGTGGAAAACCACGGAAAACCACTTCGAGGATGGCTGAGGTGGGAATCGAACCCCCTCTACTCATTTGGACCACCCGAGACTGAGTAGACCCCGTTTCAGTCCTTATACCACTATTCAAATTTCGAGGCAGAGCCCGGAATCGAACCCAGCTAACCACGCTGACTGCTAGGCTACGGAGGAGACAATAATAATAATAATAATATAATAATAATAATAATAAATTATTATTACTATTATTATTATTATTATTATTTATTCGTTAATTCTCCATAAGTCTAGGACACTGCCCGTAGAGGCGGTAGTGGTGAGTTCCCTCGCTGAGTCCGTGGGTTCCACCAACCTGGAGGGTAAACGACTAAGGAAAGAAAAAGAGAAGAAACAAGATGTTCAGTAAAGAACATACAGCCTACTTTCTCCTAAATGCATGGGTATTGATATAACTCTTTGTCCTTTTCAAGCAGTATGATTGAATGTTGGTTGTAGTAGCTTGTTGAAATACAACGTGCTATAGGGATATTAAACATGAATATGAGGTGCCCTTTGCTAGTGCTACCTCTGTACCAAATTTCGTTCAATTCGGTTTCACCGTGTTTGAATTGATAGGGGGAATCCATTTGCACACATACTTGGCCACCATCTGCAAACTATTGGGCTGATGTTCTTGCAGTTTGGTCAGAATATGTTTCCCACATAAAGATATGGTGTTGCAAAATTTGGTGGAGACTAGATTATTAGGTTGGTCGTAATTACATTTTAGCTTTTAACATTTGGGTGGCCGCGATTACGTTTCCGTCAAGATAGCGGTGATATAAAACATGACACTGAGGTGCCCTTTGCTAGTGCTTCCTCTGTACCAAATTTCGTTCATTCGGTTCCACCGTGTTCGAATTAATAGGGGGAATCAATTTTGACATAAAGATGGCCGCCATCCGCAAACTATTAGGCTAATGACCTATTAGATTGGTCAAAGGATGCTCCCTCCATAAAGGTATGTTGTTGCAAAGTTTGGTAGAGATCGGATGGTTATGTTAGTCGTAATTTGATTTAAGCTTTAAACATTTGTTTGGCCGCCATTACGTTTCTGTCAATATGGCGGCTATATTAATCATGACACTGAGATGCCCTTTGCTAGTGCTATCTCTGTACCAAATTTCGTTCAATTCGGTTTCACCGTGTTTGAATTAATAGGGGGAATCGATTCTGACATAAATATGGCCGCCATCCGCAAACTATTAGGCGAATGATCTATTAGATTGGTCAAAGGATGCTACCTCCATAAAGGTATGTAGTTGCAAAATTTGGTAGAGATCGGATGATTATGTTAATCGTAATTTGATTTAAGCTTTGAACATTCGTGTGGCCGCCATTACGTTTCAGTCAAGATGGCGGCGATATAAAACATGACCCTGAGGTGCCCTTTGCTAGTGCTGCCTCTGTACCAAATTTCGTTCCATTCGGTTCCACCGTGTTCGAATTAATAGGGGGAATCGATTTTCACACAAAGATGGCCGCCATCCGCAAACTATTACGCTGATGACCTATTAGTGTGGTCAAAGGATGCTCCCCCCATAAAGGTATGTTGTTGCAAAATTTGGTAGAGATCGGATGGTTAGGTTAGTCGTAATTTGATTTAAGCATTGAACATTTGTGTGGCCGCCATTACGTTTCCGCCAAGATGGCGGCGATATAAAACATGACACTGAGGTGCCTTTTGTTAGTACTACCTCTGTACCAAATTTCGTTCCATTCGGTTTCACCGTGTTTAAATTAATAGGGGGAATTGATTTTCACACAAAGATGGCCGCCATCCGCAAACTATTAGGCTAATGACCTATTCATTTGGTCAAAGGATGCTTCCTGTATAAGGGTATGTTGTTGCAAAATTTGGTAGAGATCGGATGATTAGGTTAATCGTAATTTGATTTAAGCTTTGAACATTTGTGTGGCCGCCTTTACGTTTCCGTCAAGATGGCGGCGATATAAAACATGACACTGAGGTGCCTTTTGTTAGTACTACCTCTGTACCAAATTTCGTTCCATTCGGTTGCACCGTGTTCGAATTAATAGGGGGAATCGCTTTTCACACAAAGATGGCCGCCATCCGCAAACTATTACGCTGATGACCTATTGGTTTGGTCAAAGGATGCTCCCCCCATAAAGGTATGTTGTTGCAAAATTCGGTAGAGATCGGATGATTAGGTTAGTCGTAATTTGATTTAAGCTTTGAACATTTGTGTGGCCGCCATTACGTTTCCGTCAAGATGGCGGCGATATAAAACATGACACTGAGGTGTCTTTTGCTAGTGCTACCTTTGTACCAAATTTCGTTCAATTCGCATTCACCGTGTTCGAATTGATAGGGGGGGACAGACATTCAGAGTACACACACTCACACACACACAGACACACACACACACACACACACAGAGACTCACACACACACATACACACACACAGACAGACACACTTTTTTCGCCCTGTGTTGATCTCATAAGTCTACTTTCATTTTTTGCAAAAATCGAAAGTAGGCTAAAAATTCTCCATAAGGAGAGCGTTACAACACAGTCAATTTTCATGTTGTTAGCCTACTTTCGATTTTTGCAAAAAATGAAAGTAGACTTATGAGATCAACACAGGGCGAAAAAAGTGTGTCTGTCTGTGTGTGTGTATGTGTGTGTGTGAGTCTGTGTGTGTGTGTGTATGTGTGTGTGTGAGTCTGTGTGTGTGTGTGTGTCTGTGTGTGTGTGAGTGTGTGTACTCTGAATGTCTGTCCCCCCCTATCAATTCGAACACGATGAAACCGAATTGAACGAAATTTGGTACAGAGGTAGCACTAGTAAAGGACACCTCAGTGTCATACTTTATATCGCCGCCATCTTTACCAAAACAGAATGGCGGCCACTCAAATGTTCAAAACGTAAATTCAAATTACGGCTAAACTAATCATCCGATCTCTACCAAATTTGGTGACAACATACCTTTATATAGGACGCGTCTTTCGCCCAAAATTCAAGGTCATCGGCCATGCCATTTCAGGATGGCGGCCGTGTGAATTATGCAACCATTTTAATAAATAGCTTAAGACCCACCAATTCCGATTATCGAGCCAAGGGGGGTTTAAGCTATCCTGAAGGTCGTGATCCGTTATTTATTATAATTTAATATTATAATAGTATACAGTATGAGTGGCTTAAAAGAGCTGAGCCGTTTGTGTCACACGACAAGATGGCAGCTGTCCTCATGTGCCTGTCTTATATTTCAGTAGTTTTAGTATGGTGTATGTGATATACCGTACTGATACAATAATATAAACTTTGTATGAAATGATCTTTAATGAAGATGTACTGCAGTGAAGAAATCGTTTATTTAAAGTCATTATTTGCCAACAGTTTGTATCTAATATGTCAGTTAAGAACACCTGACGTCATGGATACGGTTAGCTCTGGGCTAGCATGTTAGTCTGACACGCAGTTGACTGGGGATCGAATACTGCTACAGTTAGGTTTTTTTTTTCTTGAATTATTTTACAAATGATGTGCACGAGCTTTTCCCACAGATACTGAATAAAATGTCATTTAGCTCAAAGGAGAGGATAAAGTATACACTCGTATATTAATAAAATCACAGTCCCAGCCTCGCACATAAACAGAAGACATTAGAAAAAGGAGAATAGAAGAACTAGATACACGTTGTCATTAACCACAGCCTTCTTAATGCCTCTGTACGGTGCTGTCCTCTTGTGGGTTATGTGGGTAATATTGTTCCAAACTTACCGCTGTGTAAATACCTGGCCTCCTGAAGTATGGCAATTTTGTAATACTGGTAGTTCAACTATTAGCCACGATCGCGCTCCGATTACCTTTAAACACTGCCAGCTGGATCGCCTCCCTCTTGGCTACTTTAAACTGCCTACTCATTCAACACCCATAGAACACTGCCATCGTAGTACATTACGATGGCAGTGCATAGGCGTACAAGATAAAGATTAATTCACTGATAGGTCGCAGCACCACCTACTGTGATTGGGGCGGAAGATGATTGGGGCGGAAGATTCTTAATTTTGCAGGCTGGCTTAATATAGAGATTAACGGACGTGAATGCATTACAATAAGTTAGTAGTTTTGTTATTCAATCATCATAAAGTATATAATATTGATCTTGACACTTACTGGCTTATTATCAATATAAAAGAAAACAAACAATACATTGTGGTTGGGGTGATTGTTTTAGGGATGAGGACAAAGAGTCATAAAGATACCCATACATTTAGGAGAAAGTAGGCTATATGTTCTTTGCTGAACATCTTGTTTTTTTTTGTATTTTTTTTTTGGCTCTTTCTTCTTTTTTCCCAAAAACCTCTCATATACAAACTATGCTTCCTTATTCTCTCCTCCGTCCACTTCTTTCCCGGTTGTCTCTCTTTGGGAGTTTGCTCAAACTTCTGTTGTCTAACAAGGAGAGGTCGTTAAGTGGTTTACTAAAAAAGGGTTTACATTTGGAGAGTTTGCTCTACAAAAAAATATATTTTGCCCCTGTTCGAGCGTGTTTGCCAATTGGCCTTAGTGTGCTCAAAATTGAACGTTTAAAATCAATCCTCAAACTTTTGTAGTCTTATTCCCGCACTCGTTATGTGCTCGTCTCCGTGGCGTAGTTGCTAGCGCGTTGGCGCGGCGAATTGAAGGTTTCGAGTTCGAGTCAGACCTTGGTCAGCATTTTTTTTTCTTTTTTTCTTTTACCGATACATCCCTTATTGTATTTTGTGTTTTCTATAAGGTATTTGCTGTGGTCTCATCGGTTTTAGAGCCATGTACAATATTTTAACATAATTATTCGTCCGTGACGCTTGACATGTTGTTAGTTTTATTCACTAGAATTTAAATGCAGCGTGGCCGGCGACGCTACGTTTAAAATCAATCCACAAACTTTTGTAGTCTTATTCCCGAAGACGTTCCCGGCTCGTCTCCGCGGTCATTATTATTATTATTATTTCCTCCAGTCGCCTCCGTAGCGTAGCGGTCAGCATGGTTAGCTGCCGCCCCGGAGGTCCTGGGTTCGATTCCCGGCTCTGCCACGAAATTTGAAAAGTAGTACGAGGACTGGAACGGGGTCTACTCAGCCTTGGGTGGCCCAAATGAGTAGAGGGGGTTCAATTCCCCCTCAGCCATCCTCGAAGTTGTTTTCCGTGGTTTCCCACTTCGTCTTCGGGCAAATGCCGGGATGGTACCTTCTTCAAGGCCACGGACGCCTCCTTCCCTCTTCCTTGTCTATCCATCCTAACCATCCATTACCTTCCCTCATGAGGCCCCTGTTCGCTTTGCAGGTGAGGCCGCCTGGGCGAGGTGCCAATCCCACCTCACCAGTTGTATCCATTCCGATTAGATGTTCCCAGCTCTAGGACACTGCCCGTAGAGGCGGTAGTGGTGAGTTCCTTCGCTGAGTCCGTGGGTTCCACCAACCTGGAGGGTAAGCGACTAAAAAAAAAAAAAACCTCCATCGATTACATAATAATCTACCGACTACCTTGCAATTATACAGTAAGTTCTCAGTACTAACTCCAGCATTGCATTCAACATTGACCTCATACACAGAGCAGACCGTATTATAAATCCCACTCATCAGTCTCTATGCTCACGCGTCAACTATCAATAATATGCCACAAAAGTAGAAGCACGTAAACTGTGCATTATCATTTAATTACCCAAATTTATCAGCAAACTGTTATTAAAACATCTAATTAATTATGCATCTCATTATAATCAAATCCATGCTAACTGTTCTCCTTGATTCATATCATGGTATTAGTAGAGGTTGAATCATGGCTGGTGTTGCTGTACTCTGCTTTTGAAATCCACAAGAAGCGTTATTGTTATTATTATTATTATTATTATTATTATTATTATTATTTATTCTTCTAAAGTATTTATTGTATTCATTTATTGTGTTGTATTGTATTTATGCTATTGTATTTAGTGTATGTATTTATTGTATTTAATGTATTTATATATTGTATAGTATTTTTTTATTTTTTTATTTAGTCAATTTTACCCTCTAGGTTGGTGGTTCCCACGGACTCAGCGAGGGAACTCACCACTACCCCCTCTATGGGCAGTGTCCTGGAGCTTGGAACATCTGGTCGGGATGGATACAACTGGGGAGGTGTGATCAGCACTTCGCCCAGGCGGCCTCACCTGCAAAGTGAACAGGGGCCTCATGAGGGATGGGAAGGGATGGAAGATTGGGATGGATAGGCTAGGAAGAGGGAAGGAGGCGGCCTTGGCCTTACAGTAGGTACAATCCCGGCATTTGCCCGAAGACGAAGTGGGAAACCACGGAAATCCACTTCGATGATGGCTGAGGTGGGAATCGAACCCCCTCTACTCATTTGGACCACCCGAGGGTGAGTAGACTCCGTTCCAGTCCTCATACCACTTTCCAAATTTCGTGGCAGAGCCGGGAATCGAACTCAGGACCTCCGGGGCGGCAGCTAAGCATGCTGACCGCTACGCTACGGAGGCGACATAGTATTTATTTAAAGTACTTATTGTGTTTCTTCCTCTTCTTTCCGATGAGGCCTGCTAGGGACCACGTGCCAATTTCAATTCTTCACACTTTGTTGTTTTCTCTTCCGTTCCCTCCAGTACTCCTTCATCCGTTCACTATGCTGCTTCTTTCTGTCCTCGGACCACTTCGCACCAGGTTTCTTTGGCAATCTTCCTTGGAATCCTTTCATACTTTTTCTGAAGATCTCTCTGTTCACCGTTTCTTGTTCTCTTATATTATTTCTTTCTAAATCTTTCATTACTTCTTGAATCCAGCTAGTTGTTGCCCTTTTCTCCCAAAGGTACTTGAATATCCTTTTTGTTAATCTGGAATCATCCATTCTGTAAATATGTCCAAAAAATTGCAATCTCCTTTTTTTTTTATCATTTCTGTTATATTTTCTATGTTCCTGTATATTTCATCATTAGATCATAATTTCCATACTTCTGCTGTTTTCACTGGGCCTAAAATTTTCCTCATGATTCTCCTTTCTAGTACTTCAAGTTTATCTAATCTATAGTTTAGTACCAGACATTCACTTGCGTATAGGCATTCCGGTTTCACCACTGTAGTGTAGTGCCTTATTTTAAGATTTTTAGATAAGCACTTTTTGTTATAAAATTCTTAGTGATACCATATGCTCTTTCCAGCTTGTGTACCCTTTCTTCTACCGAAGATTTTTCTAAACCATTTTCTTGAATTATTTCTCCCAGATATTTGAATTTCTTTACTTTTTCCACTGGGCCAATATCTGTTGCCAAATATTTTGAAGCGTTCTTGATGTTTGTAATAAAATTAGTTTTTTCTACGGTGATTCTCAAACCTGTTTTGTTGGCTATTTCTTCCAAGAGATTTATTTGTGATGTTGCACTTGTTAGGTTTTCTGACAATATAGCAAAATCGTCTGCAAATGCTAGGCAACTTATTTCAATGCCTTTGTTCTTTCTTCCCAAAGTTACTGGCGAAATGTTATGTTCTTTTAGCTTTAAATTCCATATTCTTACAATTTTCTCTAAAACGCAGTTGAACAGAAGGGGTGATAAGCCATCACCTTGCCGTACACCTGTATTTATCATAATAGATTTTGATATCTCACCCATAAATTTTACTTTTGAAACCGTGTCAGTAAGGGTTTCACGTATTAGGTTTGCCAATTTAGTTTTCACTCCAAATTCACGAATTGTTTTATCTATGGTTTCTCTATCAACCTAGTCAAAGGCCTTTTTAAAATCTACAAAAGTCACAACTATGTCCTTTGAATTCAGAATCCTATGGCGAATTATGGATTTTAAGTTAAATAAACTTATTGTGTTTATTTATTGAATTTATTTTATTTGGTAGTTGTATTTATGGTATTTATGGTATTTATTGTATTTGGTAATTGTATTTATGGTATTTATTGTATTTATGGTATTTATTGTATTTATTGTATTTGGTAGTTGTATTTATGGTATTTATTGAATTTATTGTATTTGGTAGTTGTATTTATGGTATTTATTGTATTTATTGTATTTGGTAGTTGTATTTATGGTATTTATTGTATTTATTGTATTTGGTAGTTGTATTTATGGTATTTATTGTATTTATTGTATTTATTGTATTTGGTAGTTGTATTTATGGTATTTATTGTATTTGGTAGTTGTATTTATGGTATTTATTGTATTTATTGTATTTACTGTATTTGGTAGTTGTATTTATGGTATTTATTGTATTTATTGTATTTGGTAGTTGTATTTATGGTATTTATGGTATTTGTTGTATTTATTGTATGCATTGTATTAGCCTACTTTCGATTTTTGCAAAAAATGAAAGTAGACTTTTGAGATCAACACAGGGCGAAAAAAGTGTGTCTGTCTGTGTGTGTGTATGTGTGTGTGTGAGTCTGTGTGTGTGTGTGTATGTGTGTGTGTGAGTCTGTGTGTGTGTGTGTGTGTGTGTGTGTGTGTGTGTGTCTGTGTGTGTGTGAGTGTGTGTACTCTGAATGTCTGTCCCCCCTATCAATTCGAACACGGTGAATGCAAATTGAACGAAATTTGGTACAAAGGTAGCACTAGCAAAGGACACCTCAGTGTCATGTTTTATATCGCCGCCATCTTTACTAAAACTGAATGGCGGCCACTCAAACGTTCAAAACGTAAAATCAAATAACGACTAACCAAATCATCCGATCTCTACCAAATTTGGTAACAACATACCTTCGTATAGGATGCGTCTTGTGACCAAATTACAAGGTCGTCCGCCATACCATTTCAGGATGGCGGCCGTGCGAATTATGCAAACTTTATAATCCATATCATGGGACCCACCAGTTCCGATTATCGAGCCGAGAATCGTTTTAACTGTTCTAAAGGAAGAGGCACGTTCGAAATTAAAAGTTTATTTTGTAATACTATAGTGCAGACGTGATTTTAAAAAGCTGAACTGATTCAGTAATAAGACAAGATGGCAGAGGATATCTTGTGCCGGACTTATATTTCACTAATTTGAGTATTGCATGCAATATAGCGTACTGATAAAAAATAAATAAACTTTGTATGAAATGCTTTATATATAAATAATATACTCCAGTGATGAAATCGTTTAGTATAAATCATTATTTGCTAACAAGTTCTATGTAAGTCATTTTAAATAGAACGATATTCGTTGACACAATTAGCTCAGTGGTAGAGCGTTAGCCTATCGCTCAAATGCCTATGATTCAAACCCGATTAGAGCTAGGTTTTTTGCTTGAAATGTTATATGTTTATTGTTTTGTAATGACTCAGATGTTTTAAAATTAAGCGTTATATTGTGCACATTATGGTGTACAATATATATTTAATTAAAACATAATTCGCCAGCAGATTTACTCGGGACATCTAGCTGCCAAAAAGGTAACTTCCAGATTTTATTGAAAAGTTTCTTCTTCTGGCCGCTAGAATGCACTCGCTCTGTTAGGATTATATTGTTCGATATTTCACCAATAGATGTCACGACTAGTCTACGTGGGGATCCATTGATTACTATACCATTATCATTCTATGCGCATCGAATTTGAAGAATGACAGGATGATACTACGATACATTTTAACTTTTTATTTTAAAGGGTTTGTAACAGTCTATTTTGCGTTACTTGAAAATGTTATTAAGCGTTATATTGTGCACATTATGGTGTAAAATATATATTTAATTAAAACATAATTCGCCAGCAGATTTACTCGAGACATCTAGCTGCCAAAAAGGTAACTTCCAGATTTTATTGAAATGTTTCTTCTTCTGGCCGCTAGAATGCACTCGCTCTGTTAGGATTATATTATCGAAAATATCCACATAGTTTGTATACACACGTCTCTGTAGGGTCATGGAAAGATTTGTTAATTCAATTAGGGTTGTGAAAGCCATGCACAACCAGACGTGTAAAGACATGCCTCAACTCAAAGTTGGATGTTGCCCACGGCAGGTCGTAATAATAATAATAATAATAATAATAATAATGTTATTGGTTTTACATCCCTTTTAACTACTGCTGATTTTAGAGACACCGGGGTGCCGGAATTTTGGCCCGAAGGGGATCTTTAACGTGCCAGTAAATGTACTGACACGGCTCCCTCGCATTTGTGCACCCTCAAATGCCAGCTGACTGCGCCAGGATACGAACCTGCAACCTAGGGCCCAGCAAGCGAGAACGTTACCGCTGAGCCACGCCGCCAGTCCGGTCGATTATGTCTCCAGATCCATAACATTCTTGATATACTTCTTATCTTTCTTTCTTCAATGATGGTAGCAGTTTTTATCTAGGTTGTGGCGTTTGGTAGAGGTAAATCGTTTCTAAGGTCTTCAACAAAGAATAGTTCTATTATACTCTTTGATAATAACAACGAGTTATAACTATACTCATACATTTAGGAGAAAGTAGGCTATATGTTCTTTACTGAACATCTTGTTTATTTATGTATTTATTGCATTTATTGTATTCATTGAATTCATTTTATTTAATGTATTTACTTTATTTATGGTATTTACTCATGTATTTATTGTATTCATTTGTGTATTTATCGTAATTGTTTATTTACCCATTTATTTATTTATTTATTTATTTATTTATTTATTTATTTATTTATTTATTTATTTATTTATTTATTTATTTATTTATTTATTTATTTATAAGGTTTGAATATTGAATTCTTGTTAAAGTGAACAATTTAGTTTAGGAACAATTTTGTTTTACATTGTTTTAGCCTAGTTTTCGCAAAGAAGGTAGCCTATTTGCTTCTGTGAGAGCGTAGTGAAATGAGTGAAGTACCGGTATATCGACTAATCGACGAAACAATTAATCAATTTTTCAACCAACCGATTAATCGATTGAATGACTAATCGATTAACCGTTATTTGATAACTGATATGAATCGATTAAATGTTCCAGTCCTAGTTTGAACCCATTCATCTACCTAGTCTGGAGATAGCCTGGCCTTAGCGCGCGTAGCTATCACAGTCGATGTTGTTGTTTGAGTCTTCAGTCTTTTGACTGGTTTGCTGCAGCTCTCCATGCCTCCCTGTCCTGAGCTAATCGTTTCATCTCTACATAGCTACCTCACTCTACGTCAGAGGCAATCTGTTTAACATATTCTAACCTTGGTCTACCCCTACAGTTCTTATCCTCGACCCTTCCGTCCATAACTAAGCTTGCTATTCCTGGGTGTCTTAGTATGTATCCTACCAACCTATCTCTTCTCTTCATTAGCAGTCGCCAGGAACATCTCTCCTCTCCCACTAGTCATAACACCTCATCGTTTGTAACCCTATCTACACATCTGATCTTCATCATTCTCCTATAACACCACATTTCAAACGCTTCAATTCTCCTCTTTTCTGCTGCACCAATAGTCCAAGTTTCACTTCCATAGAGCGCCACGCTCCAGACAAAGGCTTTCAAAAATGACTTCCTCATACCTAAATCTATATTTGATGTCAACAGATTCCTTGACTGTAGAAATTCTTTCCTTGCCTGAGTTAATCTTTTTTTTAAATTCCTCTTTGCTTCGTCCATCACTGGTTATTTTGCTTCCTAAGTAACAGAAGTCTTCTACTTCCTTTAGTATATCACCTGCCAATTTGTTGTCCATAGAGGTCGATAATTACAGAAAAACTAATCTTACTTTAAATTATCCCCTTGGGGTTAATAAGCTGTATTTTTCACATCTCTATAGAAGTTTGAGGAACAATTTCAATCCATTCTAGTTTTGGCTTCAATCCTTGTTACAATGTACGACTTTTCCTCATAAGTACACCTGCTGCTAATCCTTTGTCAAGTGTGCAGCGATTTTTGAATTCATGTAACGTGTTATTTTTGTATTCGTAACGAGTGCGAGGGAGGTAAAATTTAAATTGGCAGGTGATTTTTCACATCAGAAATGTAAACTATATTGGAAAAGTAATTGCATTAGCCGTGCCATATATTTTAATATTAATTCTCGAAGCACATACTGTGCGCCATGAATGTAAATGCCTCTTGATTCCACTCGATCGAACTGATTAGTTCATGGGTTCTGTTAAAGCTGCGTTTTGCTAGAAATGAACGGTAGAATAGAAATAATTTAATTCATGAAACTCAGCAATTCTTCTAGGTTTGTCCCGTGTCTTGTGTGAGGTTTCGCCTAGGACCAAGTTGGCTCATCAGCGGGTCTTGGTGTCCCCTCCCGGACCCCCACTGGAGTAGGGAACTGCGCGCTACATCCCTTTTTGTAAAGGGCACCTGCGCCTCTTTACTGCGAGAACTAAAAGCTCAAGCATCCATAACCTCCCTATGAAGGCTTCCAAAAGGATGGTATATTGGCTTTCATGTCCAGTAAATTTAGGTTTGTGCCTTGCCCTGTGTGGGGGTTTATATTTCAGCATAAGATTTTAAAATTACACTTAATAGTCTGGCTGCTTGGCTGCTGTATCCCAGGTTTCAGGATTGAATACTGGCGCTGACAGTTTGCATTTGAGGGTGCGCAAATACAAGGGAGCCGTGTCAGTAGATTTACAGGCACGTTAAAGATCTCCTTCGGGGAAAAATTCCGGCATGCTGGCGTCTCTAACAGCCACAGTAGTTAAAAACCAATAACATTATTTATTATTATTATTTAAGCGAAAATTCCCCTACAGGAGAGCGATTAAACTTGGATCACGTGATGTCATTTGGAGGCGGGTCTCCTCCGCTCCTCCCAAAATCTCTTCATTCTCGCGGAATGTTCCCGCTTCCTCTCATCCGTCCACTTTTTTCCAGATTGTCGTAATGATCTTGGTTCGAACTTAACATTCTTGATTCTCGTCTGGCACTCAGTTCGGTCTTCGAAATTTTGTATACTGATAATTTGTAAGTCTCTTTGTACCTCTTTAAGCCATTCTGTGCCGCATTTGCTCTGTGTTATGATACTGAGTAGTTTCTTGGGCAATCTGGAGGTGGCCATCCTGTGGATGTGAGTGTAAAATTTGGCTCTGCGATTTCTAATTTCGTCTGTTATCGTAATGGAGTTTTGATAGAGTTCTGTACTAGGTCTCTTCATCCAAATGCCGTTTCTGTTGATTGCTCCGTAGATCTTCCGGAGAATTTTTCGTTCCTGCTTTTCCAGTTCCCTAATCTTGGAATGACCATCGATTACTATTGTTTCAGCCGCATATGTTGCTTCTGGTAGAATAACTGTTTTATAATGTCGTAATTTGGCGTTTGTCGAAATGCATTTCTTGTTGTAATGGGCCCACGTTATCCTGTAGGCCTTCTGGAGCTTAGTGATTCTGTCTTCATTGGCGATTCGATTAAGTCCTGTAAGGGCTGAATAATTTCGCCAAGGTATTTAAAACTGCAGACTTGTGCGATTTTACCGTATTTGGTGTTTAAAGGGGATTTATTTTCTGGCCTTCTCTCCATATATTTGGTCTTGTCGTAAGATATATGTAATCCGGTCTTTTGTGCAATCTCATGGAGCTTTTCCACTGCGTAAGTCGCTTCCGATCTGTTGTCTGCGAAAACTGCATTATCGTCCCCGAAAGCGAGACATTTGACTTTAGTTCTGTTCTCTTTTTTTAATACCGATTTGAATGCCCTTTACAAGAGGTTCCCATTCCCTAATTATCCTCTCCAGAACCATATTGAAGAGGATTGGGGATAGTCCATCCCCCTGCCGGACTCCCGTCTTGATATCGAAGGGCTCTGATATTTCGCCCATGAATTTCACTTTGGATATTGTTCCTGTAAGTGTCTGTTCTATGATTTTGCGTGTTTTACGATCGATCCCAAATTCTTCCATGATTTTAAAGAGGGTGTCGCGGTCAACAGAGTCGTATGCTTTTCTGAAGTCGATGAATGCAATCACGGTATTTCTACTTTTCCTCATTTGTAAGATCGTCTTTATAAGGCACCAGATCTGTTCAGCACACGATCGCCCTTTTCTGAATCCAGCCTGGTAGTCACCAATGAGTGGATCCATTTGGGGCTCTAACCTGTTCAGAAGTGCTGTGGAAAGGATTTTATAAGCAACCGGGAGCAGGGAAATTCCTCTATAATTGTTGATGTCCGTCTTGTGGCCATTTTTGTGCAACGGGTGAATCAAAGCGCATTTCCAGTCATGTGGTAATTGCTCCGTTGTCCCAATATCTGAAATTATGGAATGGAGTTTCCGTGTCAGTGTGGGATCATTCAGTTTCCAGAGTTCAGCAATGATCCCATTTTCCCCTGGTGCTTTTTTTTTTGAGTTGTCGGATTATCTCCGTAATTTCTTCAATTATTATTATTATTATTATTATTATTATTATTATTATTATTATTATTATTATTATTATTATTATGATCAATGTAGGATTTAGGTATAGACCACGTTGGTTGGTGTGAAAATATTCATTATATCATATTTGCTGAAAACAATTATGATTTATTTAATCTTCATACTTTTGCAGTAAAACTTATTCTTATTTAATGTAAGCCCTCGAGGTACTGTCGGCCAAGTGGCTATGTGGAATCTATATCGCATACACAATTACTTCAAGGTTTGGCGGCCCCATTAAAGATATTCTTCCTACAATAAATCATCTTCAAATTGTCGTTGTTTGGTGTGAAAATATTCATTATATCATATTTGCTGAAAACCAGTCAGGATTTGGCACTGCAGTTTCACAAGTAGTTATTTCAATGACCAACAGAGTTAACTGTTAACAAGGGATAACATATCACATGTTACACATCATATGCGACTACTGTAAGGCTCGTTTTTTTTTATCAACTCAAAGAAGGTCCGAATAATCTGGCTTATTTTCTTACATCGTTTCGCTCATTTATGGAGCTCGTTAGAACTTACATTGCTTGATGTTTTTGATGTGTAACATCTCTCCACTCAGTAGCTGGACTTTTTTGTAGGAGTGATTTTGGAAAAGGGACGGAAGTGGATGGGACGGAAACAATGAGCGCGCCTGACGGCGGAGATCGGTACAACGACGTACTGTAGGCCATGTGGCTATGGGGAATGTATATCGCATACAGTTTAGTTCAAGGTTTGGAGACCCCATTTAAGATATTCCTACAGTAAATCATCTTCAAGTTGTCGTTCTTTGGTGTGAAAATATTCATTTTATCATATTTGCTGAAAACAATTACGATTTATTAAATTTTCATACTTATGCTGTATTCCTATTTAATGTAAGCACTCGATGTACTGTCGGCCATGTGGCTATGTGGAATCTATATCGCATCAACAAACACTCCAAACAACGTAGGAATTCAGTATATTAACTCCGACTACTAACAATAACTGAAACTTCGTTGGTCTAAACGTATCACTGGGAGAAACACATTTAATATACCTTCCGCACACCTAATTTTTAATCGCGCCTATACTTGTTAGTGCGCTGATCGGCAAAACGAGGCCATTTTCAATAACATCGCTGGTATGGGTTCACTAACTGGCCGGTATAGAGCGCAGCTCGCTTCAAGTAAGCAGTGGATTACTTCCGCCACGCCAAATAACAATTATGATTCATTACGGTGAGGATTTGGCCACTGCCAGCCGGATCGCATCCCTCCTGGCTGCTTTAGACTGCCTGCCCATTCAACGATGACAGCATTGGTTTATGCGTACAACCTCGTTTCCAAATATAGACGCAAAGAGCAGCACCAACCCGCTGTGATCGCTACTTTTTAAAGTCACTGTTGCAGACATTTGTTTTGTATTGATGTTAATGGCGTCAATAATAATAGCCTGTTCTTTATTCGGTGTTAACTGTATTGCAGAAGCATAACTTTTCTGGGATTTCTTGGGCACATTGTGGGTAGAACTGTCGGAAAGGTTAGGTACGGTCTGACTTCCTTGGTAAGAAGCCATTGTTTGAGTGTGAAAGGCTTTGGAGCCTCGCTGAATTACGATGTTCAACCGTTTGTTGTTTGTTTTCCGCGAAGTTGTCTTTTGGATTTTAGAATGCCGTACTGCTGCGTGCTATTTTGTAAATCAGAAATGAAATTTGCAATTAATATATATCTTGTACGCCTCCAAGTGTTGAATGGACAGGCAGTTTAAAGCAGCCAGGAGGGATGCGATGAAGCTTGCAGTGAAAAAGCCGCGGTGATCACAGTGGGTTGGTGCTGCAACCTATCTTGTACGCCTCTGAGCGTTGAATGGGCAGGCAGTTTAAAGCAGCCAGGAGGGATGCGAATCACCTGGCAGTGGATTTGGCACTGGAGTTTTACAAGTAGTTATTTCAATGACCAACAGAGTTCACTGTCAAAAAGGGATTTGCGCTCCCGGGACACACATAATAGGATAACATGTCACATGTTACACATCATATGCGACTACTGTAAGGCTCGTATATCTTTTTTTCTTTCTTCCAAAATCTCCTCATTTGGGGACTGAAACTCTTCCTCCGTACATCCATCCATGATTTCTCGGTCGTGATAGGAATTTTCATGGTTATTGATTAATGTTCTGAACTGGAGTGGATCTTGTAAAATGTTGTCCATAATGCCAATTCCTTGAAGGTTTCTGTTTCACTAAGCCAGTTGCTTTTGAATTTCATTGAGAGAGCGAGGTTGAGAATCCTTTTGGTGAGCCTGTCATTGTTCATTCTGAGAATGTGGCCGTAGAACTTCAATCGCCTTTTCCTGAAGGTGTCGGTGATATTTTCAGCATGCTTCCGTTTCATCCAGATTCCTACTGAGCAGACTGGACCAAGGATTTTCCTCAATATTTACCTCTCTTGTTTCTCTGCGTGTTGAATGAGAGATCTGCCTCCAATTATAAATGTTTCGGAGGCATATAGTTCTTTAGGTTTGACTACTGTGGTGTAATTTCTAATTTTTTCGTATTTCGATATTGAATTTTGTCGTATCTATTATTCTGGTGCACCCTGGATATTGCTACACCCTCAGGGGCTCACGGCTGGTGAGTTCGGGAGTTGGCGACCCCGAGGGATTCCTGAGCTGGGTCCGGTTTTCCCCCTTTTATCCATTACCTCTGGGGCGGACCCTCTCCTTTTAACTTTCCTATCTGCCTTTCATGGCTCGCCATCCTTCCAAGTCCTTCAATCCGCATTCTTCGAGGGTTGACGGCATTTCTTTTCCTCCTGTCCTTTATTTGCCTTATTCTCCTTTTGTTTTCCAGTTCTTCTTCTGGTATATAAGTTAGTAGTTAGTTTTACTTATAGTTTACATTTCATTTTCATCTTCACGATCACCCAAACCATTAGGGGCCGATAACCTAGATGTTAGGCCCCTTAAAACAACAATTATCATCATCTATTATTATTTCTACCCTATTTCCATTTTATGAAAAAATAAGCTTATGAGATCACCTTTTGTCCGTGTGTGTGTGTCTGTGTGTGTGTGTGTGAGTGTGTGTGAGTGTGTGCGTATGTGTGTGTGTCTATCTGTGTGGCTCTCTGTGTGAGTGTCCCCACCTAAAAACTTCTAAATGGCAGGAGCGATTTCAATTAAACTCTGTAAGGTCATAGTACTATATTGGCAACCCCAACCGTGCCCTTTACATTTTATTACGTCTCACCAAACCAAAATGGCGATTGTGCGAAATATTTCACCGGCATTCTTTATCTCCTAAGCTATGACTGATATCACCCTGATATTTTGTACAGTGATAAAGGGCAACATAACAAGTTTATATATGTAAGTTTCGAAAACCTGTAAAGTAGAAAACGAACATGGTGGCCAAGCAAAGTTGAAACATTTTAATAGATCTTACTCACGATTTAACCATCTGAGCGCAGTGAAATATGGTACAGTAAATGTTTATACATATTGTAATGCAATTACATTTAATTTACCGTAGTGCAATTGTTTACATAACCTCAAGATGGAGGCTGTGCGAAATTTTAAAAATAAATTTGTATTTCTTGTGTCGGAATCATGCAATCGAAGTGAAAGTTTGAATAATGAACCTATGCAATAATTTTCCTTTAATGGCCCATAACTATATGGCCTATACATATAACAATCCAACATAGCGACCACCGAAATATTTGGACTGTTCTCAATATCTACGAATATTTTACAGCATTCAAACTGAATTTTTTATGTTCATAGAGGCTATGAATATAAGTTCACCTATAGGACTTTCGATAACCTGGCGAGCACAAATCCAACATGGCGGTGACGTGAACTATAAATATTTAAATGGACGTTTCGCGCGATTTAACCATCCGAGTGAAGTGAAACTCGGTAGGGTAAATGCTTATACAAATGTTAATCCACTGGCATTTAATTTATTTCAATTGTTTTCATAACCACAAGATGGCAGCTGTGCGAAATTTTAAAAACTCGTTTTTACTTCTTGTGTTCTAATCTTGCGATTGAGGGGCGTGGTGGCTCAGCGGTCAAGCTGTATGCCTCTCACCAAGGCGGTCCGGGTTCGATTCCCGGTCATTGCATGTGAGATTTTCGAAGTGAAATGCCATGTCCTGTGGTTCGGATTCCACGTAAAAAGGAGGTCCCGTGGCTCATGATCTCGAGATTAACGGTCACTTTAAACTACAAGCTTCCTTCCTTTTTTTTAATCTTGCGATTGAAGTTTGAATACTACACCTACACAATAATATTCATGTAAGAGCATATAACTCTAAGACCTACATACATGTATATAGAAATCCATCATGGCGATCTTCCGAAATAGTTGACGGTTCTCAATATCTACGAATCTATTAACGCAATCAAACTGAAATGTTGTGTGTTGATAGTGGCAATTAACACAAGTAGGATATATGAAAATAGGCTTTAGTTCTTCATGGACCTACTTGTTATTATTATTATTATTATCATCATCACTATCCAAAATATTAGCTATTATCAATTTAAGTAACGTAACATGAACATGCCTCCAATATCAAGGTAAAAACGTCGGAGAATCAATTACTGGTCTCAAATGCATAACTTAAATGATGGCATATTCTGCTTTTGAGCCAAGCAATCTTAAAGGAATCACACGCCTATCTGGATTGCTAAATTAAATCATTGAGGAACATGTCTCTATTGTGGTAGAAATGTCTCCTAGTCTATTGGAGTGTCAATTTCCAGCCCAACCAACTTTGCGCTTAGTCATGGCTTTATCAGAATAATCCCTTGAAGTTTCTACTGTCTTGAGTCGGTGATGAGGTCGTCTTAGACGGTCCTTCTCGCATCGCCTCTGAGGGTATTACAGTTTGATGCATTAAGCCTATTAATTATAAATCCTCAGATCTTCTGTAGTCCGCGACCCTTTCAGCACGTGTGCACACTGCTAGGAATAATTAACCTCTAGTCTACTGTAACGGAATGGATTTCAAATATACAGTATGGGCATACTGACCCGTTGATTATGCAATGCTCTTTAAAAACTAGGTCATGCATTTGATACAAGGAGTATTTCAGGAGACTAGTGAAGCCAATATACAGGGGGTCTGACAATAAGTAATTACAATGTTATAGGTATAATTAATGGGGCTCGGATTTTAAGGTATTTTTTTTATGTAAATACATACATTAAGCATTTTATCTATAAATATATAAATTCCTGCTTTTCACTTATAAGCACATAAAAATACATAAAATATATATATATATTCTTTCTTCTTAAATCTTTTTCTTATTTTTTTAATTTTTAATTCTAAATATTTATTTATTTATTTATTTATTTTTAGCCTCTTTTCAATTTTGAAAAAATAGGCTTATGAGATCACCTTTTGTCCGTGTGTGTGTTTGTGTGTGTGTGTGTGTATGTGTGTGTGTGTGTGTGTGTGTGTGTGTCCCTAATAAAATCTAAACGGCTGGAGCGATTTCAATGAAACTCGGTAAGTTCATAGCACTATTCACGGCGACCTTGATCGTGCCCTTCAAATTTTGTTACGTCTCACCAATCCAACATGGCGGCTGTGCGAAATATTTCACTAGCATTCAATATCTCCGAAACTATTACCGATATCGCCCTGAAATTGTGTACGGTGATAAAGGGCACTACTAGAAGTTCACCTATGAGACTTTCAAAAACCTGGTGACTACAAAACCAACATGGCGGTCAAGCGAAGTAGAGACTTTTAAATAGACTTTTTTCACGATTTAACTATCCAAACGTAATGGAACTTGGTACAGCAAATGTTTATACACATTGTAATGCACTGGAGTCTAATTTAGTTCAATTGTTTACATAACCTCAAAATGGCGGCTGTGCGAAATATTTCTCTGACATTCTATATCTCCGAAACTATTACAGATATCACCCTGCAATTTTGTACGGTGATAAAGGGCACTGATACAAGTTTACCTATGTATATTTCATAAACCTCTAAAGTACAAAACGAACATGGCGACCAAGCGAATTTGAAATATTATATTAGACTTTTCTCGTGATTTAACTCTCTGAGCGCAGTGAAATGTGGTACAGTAAATGATTTTGCAGATTGTAATGCACTGCCATCTAATTTAATTCAATTGTTTACATAACCTCAAGATGGCGGTTGTGCGAAATTTTAAAATTAAGTTTTTATTTCCTGTGTCGTAATCATGCGATCGAAATGAAAGTTTGAATAATGAACCTAGGCAATAATTGTCCTTGAATGGTACATGACACTATGCCCTATACATTTAACAATCCAACATGGCGACCATTCGAAATATTTAGACGGTTCTCAATATCTATGAATCTTTTACAGCAACCAAACTGAATTTTTTTATGTTCATAGAGACTATGAACAGCGGACTTCAGTAACCTGGTGAGCACAAATCCAACATGGCGGCGACGCGAATTATAAATATTTAAATGGACGTATCTCGCGAATTAACTATCCGGGTGCCGTGAAACGTTGCACGTTAAATGCTTATACAAATGTTGATCCTCTGGCATCTAATTTATTTCAATTGTTTGCATAATAACAAGATGGCTGCTGTGCGTAATTTTAAAATCTCGTTTTTACTTCTTGTGTTCTAATCATGCGACTGAAGTTTGAATACCACACGTACACAATAATATTAATGTAATAGTACAAAAATAAAAATCCAACCAGGCGACAATCTGAAATATTTAGACGGTTTTCAATATCTACGAATCTGTTACAGCAATTTAACTGAAATTTTGTATGTTGATAGAGGCAATTAACATGAGCAGGATATATGAAAATAGGCTTTATAGTTCTTCACGGAACTACTTGTTTAGATATATTTTTTTTAGCCTACCTTTCACATTTTGCAAAAATTAGGAAAAAGTAGACTTATGAGATCGGGCAAATGTGTGTCTGTCTGTCTGTCCTGTATGTCTGTCTGTCTGTCTGGCTGTGTGTGTGTCCCCCCCCCCCCCCTATCAACTCCTAAACGGCTGGAGCAATCGAAACAAAATTTGGTAAAAGTAGAGATCTATACCTGAATATCTCACGACCATATTTGAAAATGATGTCAGTGCTACCAACTGCTGAAAAATCGCAATTGAAATTTGAGCTCCATGTTGGATATCTTGCAAGGTATAAATAGGAGCTATTTCAAAATTGGCACACGTATAGATAATAATATTGCAGTATAATTTCCAGGAGGCCATATATGCCAGTGTTGCCAAAATGATTATAAGCCTGCTGATAGGTCCAATTTTAAATGCATATTACATCCACACTATCAATTGGAATTCAACCAAATTTCGTATGGGCTATGTGTACATAAACTGATATGACTGAGCGTATTCTTAAGAGCCTCCAGGGCTGCCAACTGTTATTTATTTATTTATTTATCGTATGGCTTTTAGTGCCGGGAGTGTCCGAGGACATGTTCGGCTCGCCTGAGTCTGTAGCTGCTTCCAGCGGACACCCTAAAGGGCGAGCTACAAGTTCCGTTCAATTTCAAGTAGTTCCAACTTTCGCCACCAGATATCAATGATACCTACTGGTGAACGTTGGAACTTTGATAGAGCGTTCTGACGAAATCTAACCTAACAAATTTTGCTTTACACAAGTTTAGTCTGTGAAAGGATCTTTTACATGCCATAAATCTATGACATGGGACCGCCGGCTTTACTTCCCCTCCGAAGGAAGGCATACTGAAGGATTTTTAACGCTCTTAAAAAATCCGACGACTTCGGCCGGGTTTGAACCCGCTATCTTGGGCACAGCAGTTCAGCATGCTACCGACTACGCCACCGAAGCCGCTTGCCAACTGTTAATAAATGCTCTCAATTTTTTTTAGCCAAACACCCATATATCAGAAAGTATGAAAGCCGACAGCTTTAAACTATGCACACGTATAGTACCTGACATTCTATATTAATTTGGAGTAACTTATATACGCCAGTGCTGCCAACATGATTCTAAGCCTGCTGATAGGTCCAATTTTGAAATGCAGATAACTTCTATACTAACTAATGGATTTCATTCAAAATTGACACAACAATAGATCGTATTATTTCAGATTATTTCTGACCAATACATGTATGTCATTGTTGCCAACATGATTTTACGCGCGCTGTTATATCTAATGTTTAACTGCATGTACCGTCCATGCTATCCATTGGACTTCAACCAAATTTTGTATTCTGTACCTTAAGAGATGGAACTAAGAATATATTCGGTCACCAGGGCTGCCAAATGTAGTTCTCTATTAGGCTACATTATGCCAGATATACAGTATTTCGAACTAATTAGAAATTTCGATATTACCAACTTAATTTCGTCATTATTCTAGATAGATCCATATAGATTCATCATTGGCATGAATCTTAAATTTTAAGAAAAGTAGGCTCTTTAGTTCGTCACGGAACTTCTTGTTTAAATCAGTATGCTTGATCTTTCAGCTTATTGCATTTTTGTTCAGTGTTACTACAACGGGGAAGAACCTATGAGCTATCTAATCTTCATGCAGATCGTATGCAGCTTGCAACTGTGTCATTCTTAACTTATCGCCCCGTGCCACTGACTGAGGAAGCCGGGGATTTTCTTGTATATAGCCATATTGCACCACGTGCTCCCCCCCCCCCCCCCCCCCGCATCCCCCCAGCTACCTGGAACCAGTGTCACTCACATGCAGTTTCATTTCTGGCACTGTGAAGTGTAAGGCAGTTCTACGATGCCTAAAGTAAAAGCAACTACAAGTTATGACTTGCAGCAGTATGTTGCAGAATTTAAAGATAATTTTACTTCTGATGGGGGCGTTCTGTTCTGTTCTGTCAACCATATGGTAAAGCAATCAAGGCTGAACAGCGATCTCAAGTTACACAACACCTCATGGGCAAGACACATATTGCCACAGTTTCGCGCCTTCAGAATTGCAATTCTTCAGTAGTCAGTGAGGCATAGCAAATGATGTATATTCACATTTATAAACTAAATTATATATTTTTTTAAAATTTTTGTCACATATTTCAGTTTTTTTTTTATACATTAAGAATAAATATTTTACCGATTTTTAGCACCTTCCATTATCGTGTGTTGCAACCCAACTAACGCGTTTTGGCAGTAAGGTCGATATTTCTCTGCTTGCATCCCGTATGGTACTAATGCACTGCAAGCATATCCTGTAAACGATACTGAACACTATAAGTTTTTCCTCGTATTAGTCTGTAGCCAAATCGAGAATAATATAAAGATAGTCTGTAGACTATAGTTCCTCAACAAAATACTTGCTTATTCTTCAGTTTTTTTTAATTTTATTTATTTTCTGTGCTTTAACGTATTTATTATTATGACATTTAATTTGACATTTTTCGCTTTTCTTTTTTCTTTCTTCTTAAATCTTTTTCTTATTTTTTATTTTTAATTTTATTTTTTTATTTTTATATATATTTTGAATATACCGTATTTCATTTCTTTGCTTTCTTGCTTTTCTATTCTTTAAATATTTAAGGGGCACAGTTTCTGTTACAGGTAGCAAAAATATGGAATGTACGATTTTTCATAAGAAATGCACTTATTATTATTATTATTATTATTATTATTATTATTATTATTATCATTATTATTATTATTATTATAAGACAATAAAATAAAATACAGTAATAATAAAATATTGTACATTACAGAAATATTGATTCCGAATCGACTTCTCACCTCACATACCACTTCCCGTCTTAAGTGCTTTCCCGCTTTAATAAGCGTTTAAACCACAGTCCCTTAGAGAACGTAATAACGGGGTTTTACTGTATTTCTAAAAGTACACCGAAACGTTCATTTATTTAATTCAACAGTATGACTAAAATTAGTAGCTATAAATAATGTAGGCTATGTCATAAATCCTTTTTATTCGGGACTGATATCCTAAATGTTACGCTCTTTAAAGCAACAATCACTTCGACCAGTCACCAGATTTAAGGGAGACGTTCGAGATGAATCCATTTGTCAGTTCTGTTTCCTCAGCTCTTGAGGAGAAACCTCATCGAGCGCTGCCGTATCTCTTTTTAATTAACATTGCCTTCACAGAAACTGTAGTACTACATCGTCCGTTAAGTAAATATTACATGTGAGTGTGTATGTTTCACGTCCTTCGCCTGATCATTGATTTAGTCCGCGGGGCACAGACCAGTACATGCAGTACAAGCGTAAATCTTCATTAGAGAGTCGTGTGGTAACTTCGTTATTTTTAAATTGGTTTATCAGGGGGCATAGACCATACATCGGCATTCTGGGATTCACGAATGAAAACCCGCTTTTATGGGTCTACACGGAAAAGAACACGTTCGGCGTTTGACGCGCGTATCTTTCATTTGGAGTGGGTGATAATAATATGAGCCCTGCGGCTGATCCATGCTCGTTAAATTATACACCATGGCCGCGAGGGCACTTGCAGAAAGTCCGGATGTCGCACTTTGAATCTAGGCGCTGATAGCAGCTATACAAGTTCCGGGGCACCTACATTATCGCTGTCCCTAATACAGGAATGACAAAATAACTATGTCATGCGAAGATTTACACATCTACTTCTTACGAATGTAAGCGTCATTGGACAAGCAAGCCTGAACTTTGCAGAGAAGCATGTTTTTCCAAAGCTACCAATGATTTAAAAAAATGACCATGACATGCGGTGGCATACACGCCCACTTTCTACGAATGTTTAAGCGTCATTGTACAAGCAGCGAAGAAAAGTGTAATTCCAAAGTCACCAATGATAAAATATCATTGCAAATGGTTGGTAATTTACCTTCCAAAATACGGGTATCGGCTGTCGAGGTGAGAACTATTCTATGTTTACATGCAGCATGCTGTCAGCCTGCTTCGACGGCAGGTACACTCGCGTGGGTAGGATAATACTCAGCTCCAGTAGCCTCAGTCGTCGTTCTCCTCTCCGTGGTGACATGAACTCATGTTACGCTCAGCTGTGCTGTTGCGAAACAATTAGAAACGCACCATTTTTTTATAGGCCCATAATTATTATTTTCTTCCGTTCATAAATCACAATATAACTTCTGTCTAACATAAGTATCACGCGCAATGCTGCTTTACATATGTGGAGACTGCACTCTGTCATCGCTCAGTCCCCCTGATCGTCCCGCAAAGCTCAAGCTGCAATGATCCACAAACGCTGGCCCAGCCAATTTAAATGGCAATCGTATCTTGAAAGATTGTTGTTGTTATTGGTCTTTCATTTGAGGGGCCTGGACATCGTGTCATTTAGTCCCGTGATCTTGGTCGAGTGTAGAATTATGTCTCATAGCATGTGTTATTGTGATTGCTATAATAGTGTGTGTATTTGTAATTAAGGTGATGATTAGGAAGGAAGCGGACGTGGTCTTAAGATAGGAACCATCCCGGCATTCAGCTGAAATAGAAGTGGAAACCCACGGAAAATAACTTTCAGGATGGCTACGGTAGGAATCGAACACAGCTCTTCTCCGTTTTCTACCCCAAAAGACTGAGTAGACCCCGTTCCAGCCCTCACACCCGAATTAAAATTTGAGGCCGATAACCTTGATGTTAGACCCTTTACAGGCTGTTCCATCCGAGATGCTCGCCAGTAGGCAGCGGAGTACTTGCCACTCTGCGTGAGCAAACCTGCAACATGGGCTACAGCTCTGCTGTGGATGCTGCCGTCACTGCGCGGTGGATACATCAAGATTGGCAGGAAGCACATGGACGTGTGTTATGACCTTCGCCCAGTGACGTATTGGCTATCACCCCCAGTCCCTCTCCAACCGTGCTCCGAGCATCACTGCTGAGTACTCGCGTGTACGCATACTCAAACTCGAGGATTTGGAACAGCCTGCTTAAAACAACAACTATCAACATCAGAATTAAAGCGGCTTCGGTGTCGTAGTCGGTAGCATGCTGAACTGCTGTGCGCAAGATAGCGGGTTTGAACCCAGCCGAAGTCGTCGGATTTTTTAAGAACGTTAAAATCCTTCAGTGTGCCTTCCTTCGGAGGGAAAGTAAAGGCGGCGGTCCCATGTCATAAATTTATGGCGTGTAAAAGATCCTTCCACAGACTAAACTTGTGTGAAGCTAAATTCTAGGTTAGAGTTCATTGGAACGCTCTATCAAAGTTCCAACGTTCACCACTAGGTATCAGTGACATCTGGTAGCGAAAGTTGGAACTACTTGAAATTGAACGGAACTTGTAGCTCACCCTATGGGTGTCTGTTTGAAGCAGCTACAGTCTCTGGCGAGCCGAACATGTCCTCAGACACTCCCGACACTAAAATCCATACGATAAATAAATAAATCAGAATCAAAATGTCTTGGCAGAGTCGGGAAACGAATCCGGACCTCCGAAGCGACAGCTAAGAATGATACCTGCTACGTCAGGAAATGGACTATTTTGAACGTCTAATATACACGCCTGCTTCCTACGAATGTAAACTTCAATGGATACAAACTTTCGAGTCTTCTTGTATCGCAATGAGTGAAAGCCTCACGTGCTTGCTGGCTCTGCATTCACTGTCAGTCTACAATAGGAATTTAAAGTCAGAACTTTGAATACGTGAGGACTTTTAAGCCCTTTTCAGAATGATAAAATAAAATGGGCTGTGGTGGGTGTTGACAGGTTGTCAGCTGGTTCATGACGGGCGCACTGCCATGCTGCATGCCGTGTCGTTTCGGGCAGTTGCAAGAGGGTGCTGTTAAAACGAGACTAGTAACGGCCTTCTGTTATCGTGTGTATTAAATTAAATAATAAAAATCAGAGATAATATATTATAACAGGCATCTGATTCATAGAATAGAGATTCTTCCGCCTTATGGTGTACTGGCTTGCAATCTTGGCTGAATCACTGAGATTCGCAATAGATTCCCGTCTCTGACAAGAGTGTGTGTTGATTCCTTAGGAGCGGCATTCTCAACCTGGTGCTCTTAAATTAAATCTGGTGCTCTCTTCATAAGAGCCTGAAAGTGCTCGTGAGCACCACGGTGCTCTTAAAATGTAATTTGGTGCTCTCTTCATAAGAGCCTGAAAGTGCTCGTGAGCACCACGGTGCTCTTAAAATGTAATTTGGTGCTCTCTTCATAAGAGCCTAAAAGTGCTCGTGAGCACCACGGTGCTCTTAAAATGTAATTTTGTGCTCTCTTCATAAGAAACTAAAAGTGCTCGCGAGCACAAGCTGCCCTGGGATAAAACTCAGCAATTCTTCTTTCAGCGGCCGTGAAAGCCAATATACCATCTTTTTGGGAGCCTTCATAGGGAGGTTAAGGCTGCTTGAAATTTTCGTTCTCGCAGTAAAGTAGTGCAGTTGCACTCTATACAAAGGGAGGTAGCTCGCAGTTCGTTACTCCTGTGGGGGTCCGGGCGGGGACACAAAGAGCCCGCCGATGAGCCAGCTTGGTGTCCTAGGCGAAACCCCACACAAGACACGGCACAAATCTAGAAGAATTGCTGAGTTTCAATTCACCGGCCGTGACAGCCAATACACCACCTTTTTGGGAGCCTTCATAGGGAGGTTAAGGCTGCTTGAACTTTTCGTTCTCGCAGTAAAGTAGTGCAGTTGCACTCTATACAAAGGGAGGTAGCGCGCAGTTCGTTACTCCTGTGAGGGTCCGGGCGGGGACACCAAGCGCCCGCCGGTGAGCCAGCTTGGTGTCCTAGGAAAGCCACAAACCTGTACACAATAATCAATAAGTTCACTGATACCGTGCGTAAGAGACGATTGAAACGCTATGGTCACATCTGCAGAATGGTCAACACCAGATATGCAAAACAACTGCTTGATATAATAAATTCAAAGAAGGTCAACATCAATTGGTTAGAAGAAATCACAGAAGATATCATCATGAATCGCAAGGCTTTTGGAACTCTAGTTACAAATCACTCTTTCACCAAAAAGGCTAAAAAGACCACTGGAAAATATGGACGGAAGAACGTAAGAAGGGGCATAGAGAGTTCATGAGGAGATTTTGGGAGGAGAAGGAGAGGAAACACCATCAACCCAAGACAACAAGTTCAGACGTGCTCCCTTAGAGGAAAACGAAGAAAGAAAGAAAGAAAGAAAGAAAGAAAGAAAGAAAGAAAGAAAGAAAGAAAGAAAGAATTTAGATGAAACTTCTGGAGTCCATGAATGACAGTGTTGCCAACATGATTCTACGGGTTGTGATAAGTTCAAAATGTAATTGCTGTAACGTCCATACTACCCAAGGGATTTCAACCAATTTTCGTATGTGCTTTGTGAAGCGTAACAGATATGACCATTCGCATTCGCATTCATTAGAGCCACCAGGGCTGCCAATTTTAAATAATATCTATATATATTTATTCTACTGTAGTCTCATCACTATGTATGTAATCCAAAAGTACTTGGACACCATGAATATTGATACTACTCATGAAAAGTATCATAATTTTGATAGCACGATAATATTTTTAATCCACAATAAATAATAATAATAATTTTATGTTCGACCCTGGCAAAATGTAAATATTATATGTCATTATGATACAGTTTCTCCCACCAATCAGAGCTCAAGAAACAGTTGTGTGACCAATTAGGTGAGGATAGCATCGCACCTGCGCTCACTTATATGGCCCCCTATTTTAAATGTCACTGAGTGGCGAATATCATAGTGAGGTATTCCAGGAGGCCATGGTATTCTCTGCGTCTCATGCGCTCTGTTCAGTACATTTTTTTTCTTACCAAGTACTGTGGAAAATCTTCAAAAGACACATGTGAAGGGTCCGCACTCCACAGTAGTGTGAGATTCTTACCCACTAAAAACCACATCCCTTTTCCCACGATGTGTTGATCACCCCGGAACCGCTCTCGCATTACTTCAGGGCGATGTCGTGCTTAGCCACTCATACTTCTTCTTTCTTCATTTTTCTTATGGATGTTCGTACGCATCCATTTCCCTCTTCTTCTGGCGCAGGACACCTTCTATGTAAATAGCTGTCTGATTCCATGTTTGATGATTTCGGAGCATCATCTGTAGGATGTTGTCCGGCGTGATTACCCCTAGAGATGCTTGCAGATCTCTTCAATATGTTGACCAGCGTTCACACACAAAGAATGTGTGGAGTGCATCATCCTCTTCATTACAATAATGACACAAAGGACTATTAGCCACGCCTATGTGATGCAGGAATCTCCGAAAATATCCATGGTCTGTTCAGTACATAAAACTGGTGAAATCTCGACAGATATTTATGAATATTTATGTTCGAAAATAAGATAGTTATAATTATCGTCGAACATAAACAGTCGTATGCAACTCGCCTATAATGGCAATTAAGACACTCGTATGGAAATTATAAAAAGAGCGTAGCCTTTATAGACTCGTTGCATAATGTACTATTATATTATTCCTCTTGTAATTCATCAATCAAATGTATCAGATTGTTCGTACGATACGATTTCTCTATTATATTGAAGATCAAGACTGTTACGTGGCTCAAAACATCCAAGTTCTAAACTTTGCACATGTATAGCACCTGCTTTTAGAATGATCTCCTCCAGTTCGTCTGCTTCGTATCGAACCCATGAACTTTCCGTTCAGAAGGCGGACTGATCCAAAGAGAAAACCGCGGTAGTGATGAGTTGGGTGCGTTTTATCCTGCAGCTCTAATTGTTTTGTGAAGATATGAGTTGCACCTGCATAAGACAGAATTTTGTTTCACAAGAAGCTTTAAGATAGAAAGTACTGTATTTGAAGTGTGTTGTTACAGACCGCTGGAGGCGAACAACACGAGCTCGAAAAGTTTCTTCCTCGACTGGGAAACCAAAATAATCCCCTTGAGCATGGCTCTTGTCAGAGGCTTGGTTCATTCATAGCGCTCCTATCGCACCAGCCCCGAGGCGAGCTTCGCTGCGGTAGGAACCCTAAACAGTGTGTGAGGGATTTGTAGCAAAATTAGAACAAGAGATGAAAAAGCAATAGTTCTCATCGTCTATTTGTTAGTTTGTTTGTGAACACTTCACGACCTTGTTTGTGTTAATTTAGTTTTTGTCTATTTTCATATCAACTCTGAGATTTGCCGATGACATAGTCATCTTGGCCGACACTCCTGAAGGGGTAACGTTCTCGCTTGCTGAGCCCAAGGTTGCAGGTTCGAAACCTGGCGCAGTCAGCTGGCATTTGAGGGTGCGCAAATGCGAGGGAACCGTGTCAGTAGATTTACTGGCACGTTAAAGATCCCCTTCGGGGCAAAATTCCGGCACCCCGGCGTCTCTAAAAGCCAGTGTAGTTAAAAGGGACGTAAAACCAATAACATTATTATTACGACACGCCTGAGGAATTGAATGAGTTTTTGAATGGTATGGACATCGTCTTGAGGAAAGAATTCCTGATGAAAATTAATAAATGTAAAACAAAAATATTAGAATGCAGCGAAATAAATCAGAAACCTCTATGAACATCAACTAAAGGAAGTAGGAGACTTCTGTTACTTAGGATGGACGAAGAAAAGAGGATATAAAAAGTAGGTTAGCTCAGGCAAGGAAAGCATTTCTACAGAATAGGAATCTGTTGACATCGAATATAGATTTAGGTATTAGGAAGTCATTTTTGTAGGCCTTTGTCTGGAGCGTGGCACTCTATGGAAGTGAAACTTGGACTATTGGTGCAGCCTAAAAGAGGAGAATTGAAGCGTTTGAAATTTGGTGTTACAGGAGAATGAAGAAGATCAGATGGGTGGATAGGGTTACAAACTAAGATGTATTAAGACCAATGGGAGAGGAGAGATGTTTCTGGCGACAGCTAAGGAAGAGAAGAGATAGGTTGGTAGGACACAACTAAGACACCGGGGAATAGCAGGCTTAGTTATGGAAGGAAGGGTCGAGGACAAGAACTGTAGGGGTAGACCAAGGTTAGAATATGTTAAACAGATTGCCTCAGATGTGGGGTGTGGTAGCTATGTAGAGATGAAACGATTAGCTCAGGACAGGGAGGCATGGAGAGATGCATCAAACCAGTCAAAAGACTGAAGACTCAAAAAACAACATCATTTTATGAAAAAAAAAAAAAGCCTTATGAGATCACCTTTTGTCCGTGTGTGTGTTTGATTGTTTGTTTGTGTGTGTATCCTCCCATAATAACTTCTAAACGGCAGGAGCGATTTCAATGAAACTCGGTAAGGTCATAATAGGTCTACTATTACGGCCGACTCCGGCCGTGCCCTTTAAATTTTATTACGTCTCACCAATCCAACATGGCGGCTGTGCGAAATATTTCACCGGCATTCGATTTCTACGAAACTATTACTGATATCACCCTGAAATTTTGTAACCTCAAGATGGCGGCTTTGGGCAATTTTAAAATGAAGTTTTTATTTCATGTGTATTAATCATGTGATGGAAGTGAACGTTTGAATAATGAACCTACACAAAAATCGTCATAAAATAATACATAATTCTGTGGCCTACACATATACAAATCCAACATGGCGACCAAGCGAAATATTCACACGGTTATCAATATCTACAAATTTATTTCAGCAATCAAACTGAAATTTCACCGGCAGTAGGATACATAAAAATAGGCTGTATAGTTCTTCAAGGAACTGCTTGTTTAAATATCAGTTATGATTTTAAAATGCTGTTATGCCCCGGTGTCGGTTCAAGGTGAAACCCACCCCTCGCAGCTATAATCCATAAGTTTATAGTCAGAAAGGCGATATATTCCGGTAACTGTTGTTTTGAGTCTTCGGTATTTTGACTAGTATAATGCAGCGCTCCATGCCTCCCTGTCCTGAGCTGCAGTAATCGTTTTATCTCTACCACACCCTACATCCGGGGCAATCTGAGTTACATATTCTAACCTTGGTCTACCCCTACAGTTCATATGATCGACCCTTCCTTTCATGAATAACGTTGCAATTCCTGGATGTCTTAGCACGTGTCCAACCAACCTCTCTCTTCTATTCACCTCTCCTCTCCCACTCGTCTTGATACCTCTTCATTTGTTCCTCTATTTTCCCATCTGATTATCATCATTCTCCTGTAACACCACATTTCAAACATTTCTATTCTCCTCTCTTCTGCTGCACCTACAGTTCAATTCTTACTTCCAGGCTCCAGACAAAAGCTTTCAAAAATTACTTTCTAATACCTAATATTTGATGTCAACAGATTTATTTTCTTTAGAAATGCTTTGCATGCCTGAGCCAACCTACGTTTTATATCCTCTTTGCTTCGTCCATCTCTGGTTATTTTGGTTTCTAAATAACAGAAGTCTCCTACTTCTTTTCGCTTTACGCCTGCCAATTTGACATCAATCGGGCTTTCTGATTCATTTCCGTTGCATTTAATTATTAGTCTACTTTTCTCACTTAGGGAAAATGTCTGTGTGTTCTTCTGTCTGTATGTCTGTCTGTCCTTCTGTCTGCCTGTGTGTGTGCCCCCCCCCCCCCCTCCAACAACTCCGAAATGGCTGCAGCTATCAAAACCAAATTTGGTATGAGTAAAGACCTATACCTGAATATCTCACGGTCATACTTGAAATTGACGTCAGTCCTACCAACTGATTTCAGCTCTATGTTGGATATTTGAGAAGTTCTGCATGCGAATTATTTCAAAATTGGCACGCATATAGATAATAGAATTCCAGTTAATTTTCAGGAGCCGATACATGCCAGTTTTGCCAACATGATTCTAAGCCTGCCGATAGGTTCAATTTTTAAATGCATGTAACTTCCATATTATCGATTGGATTTCAAGCAAAATTCGCGTGTACTATGTGTACTACAACATATATGAATATGCGTATTTTTTAAGAGCTACCAGGGTTGCCAACTTTTAATAAATGCTCTCTCTCTATATGTTTTAACCCTAATATCAATATATGAGAAAGTATGCATGCTAACAGCTCTAAGCTTTGCACACGTATAGTACCGGACATTCTAAATTAATTTGGAGTAACTAATATACCTCAGTGCTGCTTTCTGATAGGTTCAATTTTAATTACATGTATCTTCTATACTAACAAACGGATTTTATTCAAAATTGGCACTATAATAGATCGTAATATTTCAGATTAATTCTGAGCATCACATACATGACATCTTTCCCAACATGATTTTATGCGCATTGATAGATCCAAGTCCTAACAGCATATAACGTCCATAATACCCATTAGACTTCAACCAAATTTTGTATGAGCATTCTACACCCTAAGAGATGGAACTAAGAATATATTGAGAGTCACCAGGGCTGCCAACTGTAGTAAGTCACTCTATTAGGCTACACTATTTCAGGTGAATTTCAAACTGCAGCACTTAGAAATGTTAGCATTACCAACGTGATTTCGTTATTATTGTAGATAGATCTATCGTAGAATATAGATTAATCATTGGCATGAATCCTAAATTTTAAGAATAGTAGGCTATTTAGTTCATTACGGAACTACTTGTTCTTGTTATACATTCATTGATTTTCATCATGAATTATTTCCTCAAGACGGAGTCCATGATATTTAAGAACTCATTCAAATCCTCCGGTGAAGGATTTTAACGGTCATAAAAAATCCGACGACTTCGGGTGGGTTTGAACCCACGATCTTGTGCAGAGCAGTTCAGCATGCTACCGGCTACTACGCCCTCAATGTTCACGAAAGAAATGTCCTCGACAGAGTAGATTACAAAAAATAATGTTAGCCAATGACAACAACAAAAACAACAGGAACAAGAACAGATATTTGACGCAAAATTTGACCTGCTCGGTGGCGTAGTTGGTAGCATGCTGAACTTCTATGCCCAAGATCCCGGGTTCAAACCCGGCCAGAGTCGTCGGAATTGTTAAGAGCGTTCAAAATCACTCAGTATGCCTTCCTTCGGAGGGGAAGTAAAGCCGGCGGTCCCATGTCATAGATTTATGGCATGAAAAAGAACCTTTTAGGTTAGGTTTGATTAATGCTCTTAAGTTCTAACGTTCATCACCGGGCGCTCCTTGCGATGGCATCTAGCAGTAGCGAAGTTCACAGCTAGGTGTCGTGGACGGTAGCATTTTGTAGCGAAAGTAGGAACTACTTGAAATTATCGTCTGCAGTCCTTACTTGAATCAAAAACACACACTAATACAGTCATAACAATTACCACCGGTCATCAGATTCTAAACACACCCAAAGTACACGGGGCTACATGACCGCGTTGTCGCAGCCCCTAAACTAAGTAACCAACCATGAATTCTAGCCACTAGCAAGGGATTTTTGGTAGCATCTTCCCCCCGATTGGATTGTAATTGGCAGATGAGACTCTAGGAAGGTCACTCCATACAATGGTGGTAAAATAACGGAATCAATGGCGGTTGCTTTGAGTTTAATTTTGTTACATGGCAACTTTCATGAAAGTCGTATTAAAATTCTGCAATTTTAAAAGGAGCCAGTAAAAATAATTATTTATTTTCAAAAAGTCTGTGTCAAAAGTTTATTTATTAAACTCATATAGAGTAAGTTTTTCAGGATTATCATTAGGGTATAATCGTGTTGACCTATTGAAGAACATTAAATTTAGGGCCAATTCTCTGTCCGAGGCCTCTAGAATTGACTGGAATTTATAAAAAATAAAGGCATTGACATCACCACCACTGACCATTGGAAGCACTTCTGGAAGATAAAGCGGTGGGGACGAATGTAGAGGGAATTGTTGTCAGTTTAAGTGGCTTATAAACGTAAATGTTACGTATATAAGTATTGCAGAGTTAAAAATTATAGGAATGTAAGATACACGTATACACAACCAGCTAGTACTGTACACTGAGGCAGTGCGTATGACGGATGGAGACAATATAATCGTCGTGTGTGTTGGCACGCAGACTCATCCAAGGCCAAATCAACACAAACCATTTAATTCCATATGCGTTACAGCAACGTAACAAATTATATCAAACATTATTTCTGTTGATGTGACAAGGTCATCGTGAGGAAAAAACAAGTAGTTCCGTGAAGAACTATACAGCCTATTTTCATATATCCTACTAATGTTAATTGCCACTATCAACATACAACATTTCAGTTTGATTGCTGTAATTGGTTCGTAGATATTGAGAACCGACTAAATATTTCGCATGGTCGCCATGTTGGACTTTATTTATGTAGGTCCTAGATTTATGTACTGTTACATGAAGATTATTGTACACGTGTAGCATTCGAACTTCAATCGCATGATTAGGACACAAGAAGTAAAAATTAGATTTTAAAATTTTGCACAGCCGCCATCTTGTGGTTATGGAAACAATTGAAATAAATTAGATGCCAGTGGATTAATATTCACATAAGGATTTACTGTACCAAGTTTCACTGCACTCGGATGGTTAAATTGCGAGAAACGTCCATGTGAATATTTATAGTTCGCGTCGCCGCCATGTTGGATTTGTTATCACTAGGTTATTGAAAGTCCTATAGGTAAACTTATGTTCATAGCCCCTATGAACATAAAAATATTCAGTTTGATTGCTGTAATAGATTCGTAGATATTCATAGCCGTCTAAATATTTCGGATGGTCTCCTTGTTGGATTGTTAAATGTATAGGCCATAGAGTCATGTACCATTAAAGGAAAATTATTGCGTAGGTTCATTATTCAAACTTCCACCTCGATCGCATAATTACGACACAAGAAATAAAAACTTAATTTTAAAATTCGCACAGCCGCCATCTTGAGGTTATGTAAACAATTGAACGAAGTTAGATGTCGGTGCATTACAAAGTGTATAAACATATACTGTACCAAATTTTATTGCGTTTGGTTGGTTAAATCGCGAGAAACGTCTATTTAAAAGTCGCAACTTCGCTTGGCCGCCATGTTGGTTTTGTAATTATCAATTTTTCAATAGTCACATATGTGAACATCTAGTAGTTCCCTTTATCACCGTAAAAATTCCAGGGTGATATCGGTAATAGTTTCGGAGATATTGAATGCTGGTGAAATATTTAGCACAGCCGCCATGTTGGATTGGTGAGACGTAACAAAATTTGAAGGGCACGGTCGGGGTCGCCCGGAATAGTGCTATGAACTTACCGAGTTTCATTGAAATCGCTCCAGCCGTTTAGAATTTATTAGAAACACACACACACACAAACACACACACACACACCTCACACACACACACACGCGCACACACACACGGACAAAAGGTGATCTCATAAGCCTGTTTTTTTTTTTTTTTTTTTTTTTTTTTTTTTTTTTTTTCAAAATTGAAAATAGGCTAAAAATAGTCTACATTGCATGTTGGTATTGGTTTCTTTCTTCCATAATTACCTTTGGTAAAGCTACAGCATAATCTTATCAATATACGCATTAAAACCTGACACCAAAATTAAATTCAGAATCTTAATCATTATAATACTACTAGCTGACCCGGCAGACGTTGTCCTGCCAATCAAAGAAAGTGTTGTAACTTTGTTTCTTGAAGTGCTTTTGGACACACAATATTTTTTTTCAATTTCTGTTAGCTGCCTCTAAACTATCGTGAAATGAATTATCTAATCTAGAAACATTCGTGGGAGCGTGCACAACAACTCTCCAACGTTTCATCGCAATTGGATAAATGGCATAAAACGCATACGGGATTTTGTTTAAATGATTCGTGCGCTGTCACTCATTTGTTGAATCTACTCGTGCTCTACCAACTGTGAAATTGATTTACTAAGTTAGAAAGCTTCACGTAAGTATACACAACAACTCATCAAAGTTTCATCGGAATCGGATGAATGACATAAGAACGTATACGGGATATTTTTAAACGATTCGCGTGCCGTCACTCATTTGTTGAATATACTTATGCGCTACCTATTGCAAAATAGATTTACTATGCCTGAAACCCTCTCTGGAGTGTACTCAATCATTCACCAAGGTTTCATCGCAATTGGATGAATGATATATGACGGCATACGCGACATTGTGGAAACGATTCACGCGCCGTCGCTCATTTGTTGAATCTACTCGTGCGCCACTTATTAAAAACTGGATTTACTAATCCAGAAACCTTTCCTGGAGTGTACACAACAATTCACCAAAGTTTCATCGTAATCGGATAAATGGTATATGAACGCATACAGGACTACAGTGAAACGATTCGCGCGCCATCGCACATTTGTTGAATCTACTCGTGAGCTACCTATTGTAAAATGAATGTACTGAGCCAGAAACCTTTACTGAAGTGTACACAACAATTTACCAAAGTTTCATCGCAATCGGATAAATGTTATATGGACGCATATGGTACTTTGTTGAAATGATTCGCGTGCCGTCACACATTTGTTGAATCTACTCGTGCGCTACCAATTGTAAAATGGATTTATTAAGCCAGAAACCTTCCGTAGGGTGTACACAACATCTCACCCAAGTTTCATCGTAATCGGACGAATGGTATTTGAACGCATAGGGGCATTATTGAAACGCTTCGCGCGTCTTCGCTCATTTGTTGAATCTACTCGTGCGCAACCTCCTGTGAAATGGATTTACTAAGTTAGAAACCCTCACGTAAGTGTACACAACATCTCACCCAAGTTTCATTGCAATCGGATGAATGGTATATGAACACATACGGGACTTAGTTTAAACGTTCGTATATCGTCGCCCATTTGTAGAATCTACTCGTGCGCTACCTATTGTAAACTGGATTTACTAATCCGGAAGCCTCCCCTGGAGGGTACATAATATCTCACCCAAGTTTCATCGCTATCGGACGAATGGTATTTGGACTCATACGGGACTTTGTTGAAACGCTTCGCAAGTTGCCGCTCATTTGTTGAATCTGCTCATGCGCAACCTCTTATGAAATGGATTTACTACTTTAGAAACCTTCACGTAAGTGTACACAACAACTCATCAAAGTTTCATCTCAATCGATGAATGGTATATAAACTTTACGGGATTTTGTTGAAACGCTTCGCGCGTCGTCACTCATTTGTTGAATCTAGTCGTGGGCTACCTATTGTAAAATTAATTTACTAAGCCAGAAGCCTTCCCTGGAGTGCACACAACATATCACTCAAGTTTCATCGCTATCGGACGAATGGTATTTGAACGCATACGGGACCTTGTTGAAACGCTTCGTGCGTCGGCGCTCATTTGTTTAATCTACTCGTGCTTAACCTCCTGTGAAATGGATTTACTAAGTTAGAAACCTTCACGTAAGTGTACACAACAACTAATCAAAGTTTCATCGCAATCGATGAATGGTATATAAACTTATACGGGATTTTGTTGAGACATTTCGCGCGTCGTCGCTCATTTGTTGAATCTACTCGTGCGCTACCTATAGTAAAATGAATTTACTAAGCCAGAAGCCTTCCCTGGAGTGTACATAACATCTCACCCAAGTTTCATCGGTATCGGATGAATGGTATTTGAACGCATACGGGACATTTTTGAAACGCTTCGCGCGTCGTCGCTCATTTGTTGAATCTAGTCGTGCGCTATCTATTGTAAAATGGATTTACTAAGCCAAACACCTTCCCTGGAGTGCACTAAACATCTCACCCAAGTTTCATCGCAATCGGATGACTGGTATATGAACGCATACGGAACTTTGAAACGCTCTAACGTGCAGAGACAAACAGAATTCGACATCACTGCCACCTTTGGTATAAAACACAACTTTCCGCCATGGGCGGAGTGTATGTTATGGCGGTAGTTGCACAGGTTGCGACCAGGTGACTCTAACGTGCAGAGACAAACCGTCCAAAGACATCAGCTTTCACGAAGGTCAAGGCTAGTGGTTTCCATGACGACTGTTTTTGACTGTATATTGTGGTTCTAAAATTCTGTGTAAATTGTGGTTCTAAAATTGTGTTCATTCCACCTACCGGGTCAGACTGTGAATCTAAACCATACATGGACCCACCCTAATATACATACTAAATTCCATCAAAATCGGTTCATTCGTTTAGGAGGAGTTCAGTCACATACACACGTGTCGAAGAATTATATATATAAAGAGAAGCTGACCCGGCAGACGTTGTCCTGCCAATCAAAGAAAGTGTTGTAACTTTGTTTCTTGAAGTGCTTTTGGATACACAATATTTTTTTTTCAATTTCTGTTAACTGCCTCTAAACTATCGTGAATTGAATTAAATAATTTAGAAACATTCGTTGGAGCGTGCACAACAACTCTCCAAAGTTTCATCGCAAATGGATAAATGGCATTTAACGCATACTCGATTTGGTTTAAATGATTCGCGCGCTGTCACTCATTTGTTGAATCTACTCGCGCTCTTCCAACTGCGAAATGGATTTACTAAGTTAGAAAGCTTCACGTAAGTGTACACAACAACTCATCAATGTTTCATCGCAATCGATGAATAGGCCTAGTATATGAACGCATACAGGATTTTGTTGGAACGCTTCGCGCGTCGTCACTCATTTGTTACATCTACTCGTGCGCTACCATTATTGTAAAATGGATTTACCAAGTTGAACACCTTCCCTGGCGTGTACACAACAACTCATCAAAGTTTCATCGGAATCGGATGAATGACATATGAACGCATAAGTGATTTTCTTTAAATGATTCGCGTGCCGTCACTCATTTGTTGAATCTACTCATGCTCTACCTATTGTAAAATAGATTTACTAAGCCTGAAACCTTCTCAGGCGTGTACTCAATGATTCACCAAGGTTTGATCGCAATCGGATGAATGATATAAGTTATGACCTCATACGGGACATTGTGGAAACGATTCGCGCGCCGTCGCTCATTTGTTGAACCTACTCGTGCGCTACTTATTAAAACTGGTTTTACTAAGACAGAAACATTTCCTGGAGTGTACACAACAATTCACCAAAGATTCATCGCAATCGGATAAATGGTATATGGACGCATACGGTACTTTGTTGAAATGATTCGCGTGCCGTCACACATTTGATGAATCTACTCGTGGGCTACCTATTGTAAAATGGATTTATTAAGCCAGAAACCTTCCGTAGGGTGTACACAACATCTCACCCAAGTTTCATCGTAATCGGACGAATGGTATTTGAACGCATACGGGACCTTATTGAAACGCTTCGCGCGTCGTCGCTTATTTGTTGAACCTACTCGTGCGAAACCTCCAGTGAAATGGATTTACTAAGTTATAAACCCTCACGTAAGTGTACACAACATCTCACCCAAGTTTCATTGCAATCGGATGAATGGTATATGAACGCATTCGGGACTTTGATTAAAAGTTCGCGCGTCGTTGCTCATTTGTTGAATCTACTCGTGAGTTACCTATTGTAAAATGGATTTACTAAGTTAGAATCCCTCACGTAAGTGTACACAACATCTCACCCAAGTTTCATCGCTATCGGACGAATGGTATTTGAACGCATACGGGACTTTTTTGAAACGCTTCGCACGTCGCCGCTAATTTGTTGTATCCACTCGTTCGCAACCTCCTGTGAAATGGATTACTAAGTTAGAAGCCTTCCCTTAAGTGTACACAACAACTCATCAAAGTTTCATCTCAATCTATGAATGGAATATAAACTTATACGGGATTTTGTTGAAACGCTTCGCGTGACGTCACTCATTTGTTGAATCTAGTCGTGCGCTACCTAACGTGAAATTGATTTACTAAGCCAGAAGCCTTCCCTGGACTGTACAAAACATCTCACCCAAGTTTCATCGCTATCGGACGAATGGTATTTGAACGCATACGGGACCTTTTTGAAACACTTCGTGCGTCGTCGCTCATTTGTTGAATCTATTCGTGCGCTATCTATTGTAAAATGGATTTACTAAGCCAAACACCTTCCCTGGAGTGCACTAAACATCTCACCCAAGTTTCATGGCAATCGGATGAATAGTATATGAATGCATACGGGACTTTGAAACGCTCTAACGTGCAGAGACAAACAGTAGAATTCGACATCACTGCCACCTTTGGTATAAAACACAACTTTCCGCCATGGGCGGAGTGTAAGTAATGGCGGTAGTTGCACAGATTGCGACCAGATGGCTCTAACGTGCAGAGACAAACCGTCCAAAGACATCAGCTTTCACGAAGGCCAAGGCTAGTGGTTTCCATGACGACTATTTTTGACTGTATATTGTGGTTCTAAAATTGTGTGTAAATTGTGGTTCTAAAATTGTGTTCATTCCACCTACCGGGTCAGATTGTGAATCTAAACCATACATGGACCCACCCTAATATACATACCAAATTCCATCAAAATCGGTTCAGTCGTTTAAGAGGAGTTCAGTCACATACACACGTGTCGAAGAATTATATATAAAGATAATGGACTTCGGAATGCCTAACATTATCATGATAGTTTTTATTTTTTATTTTAATTTCGGATCCCTAAATTTCTAATGGAATGCTTATTTTCTTCACAGCCTACTTTTCTCATACTTTCCCCACTAGTAAACCCAATATTTTTTTTGTCTATATTTCTTTGTTGATTTTAGCCTATTTTCATTTATGAAAAAGAATAGGCTTATGAGATCACCTTTTGTCCGCGTGTGTGGCCCCACCTAATAAAATCTAAACGACCGAAGCATTTTCAATGAAACTCGGTGCCTCACTTCCTCGTTTGACCTCGACCGTGCCTTTCATATTTTAATACGTTTCACCAATCCAAGATGGCAGCCACGTGAAATATTTCACTGGCATTTTATATCTCCACAACGGTAACAGATATCACTCTGAAATTTTGTACGGCTATACAAAAATTAAACATTTGGTTTTTATTTCTTGTGTCCTAATCATGCAATCGAAGTGAACGTTTGAATAATGAACCTACGCAATAATCGTCATCTAATAGTGAATAAATATATGACGTTGTTGTTTGAGTCTTCAGTCTTTTGACTGGTTTGATGCTGTTCTCCGTGGCTACCTGTACTTAGCTAATCGTTTAGCTACCACACCCTACATCCAAGGCAATCTGTTTAACATATTCTAACCTTGGTCTACCCCTACAATTCTTGTCCTCGACCCTTCCTTCCATAACTAAGCTTGCTATTCCTGGGTGTCTTAGTATGTGTCCTACCAACCTATCTCTTCTCTTCATTAGCAGTCGCCAGAAACATCTCTCCTCTCCCACTCGTCATACTACCTCCTCGTTTGCAACGCTATCTGCCCATCTGATCTCCATCATTCTCCTGTAACACCACATTTCAAACGCTTCAATTCTCCTCCATTCTGCTGCACCAATAGTCCCAGTTTCACTTCCATAGAGTGCCACGCTCCAGACAAAGGCCATCAAAAATGACTTCCTAATACCTAAATCTTTATTTGATGTCAACAGATTCCTTTTCTGTAGAAATGCTTTCCTTGCCTATACATATAATAATCCAACATGGCGACCATCCAAAATTTGTAGATGGTTTTCAATATCCACGTATCTATTACAGCAATCAAACTGAAATTTTTTATGTTGTAAAAGGCTATTAACATAAGTTCACCTATGGATCATTCAATAAAATGGTGAGCACAAAACCAACATGGTGACGACACGAAATTTTAATTTTTAAATTGATTTTTCTGACGGCTTTTCATCCGAGTGCTGTGAAACTTGTCACGATATATCTTCATACAAGCTTTAATATAAGGACGTCCAATTTAAAGGAATTTTATGAGAACTTAAAAATGGCGGCTGTATAATTTTGTAAAATCTTATTTTCATTTCTCGTGTCTTAAGTAAGATCAGTAGGCTATATAAAAATAAGTTATTTAGCTCTTCGCGGAACTACTTGTTAATCTTCTGTCTATTTAACATTCCTTTTAAGCAAGAAAGGGCAAAGGGGCATGGCAAACTCCAAAATGGATGCTCTTCTTCAAATGTATGAAGAATACCCTAATAATGCTGGCATGTGCTATAAACAAAATAAAAATTATTTCCAGTTTATCGCTCAAATGTATTTCTCAGTTTAAAAATTACCTTTCTTTCCGAAAATTTCCAACAAACAAAGTTGAAATTCGTAGATATAATTCCTCCGAGTGTTTTATTTTAAACTGCCATTTTTCTAAATTTAGTTTAAATTTGCCACGTGGAATTTATTTATCGTATGGCTTTTAGTGCCGGGAGTATCCGAGGACATGTTCGGCTCACCTGAGTCTGTAGCTGCTTTCAGCGGACACCCTTAGGGTGAGCTACACGTTCCGTTTAATTTCAAGTAGTTCCAAATTTCGCTACCAGATATCAAATGATAGCTAGTAGCGAACGTTGGAAATTTGATAGAGCGTTCTGACGAAATCTAACCTAACAATTTAGCTTCACACAAGTTTAGTCTGTAGAAGGATCATTTACATGCCATAAATCTATGACATGGGACCGCCAGCTTTACTTCCCCTACGAAGGAAGGCATACTGAAGGATTTTTAACGATCTTAAAAAATCCGACGACTTTGTCCGGATTTGAACCAGGCTATCTTGGGCACATCAGTCCAGCATGCTACCAACTCCGCCGTAAATGTTCAAAAAAAGGCCAGAAAAAATAAGAATTCATGAAAAATCGAAAATACATTTATATTTACTAAACCTGTGTTAAAGTAAGGGAAGATCTTTAACGAACATCCCCGAAAACTTTCGATTAGAGCCTGTTAACAGTTTCAGAGAAAAAGGTAAATGAAAAGTTGGAAATTAGCATGGACAATATCTTCTTACCGACCCTTATGTTTCACAATTAAAATTGGAAAGCAGCAGCCTTAATGGATGTAACAGTGTGGGAGTTGGAAAGAGTCCAAGATTTGACATAGGGAAGTCAGACAGAGAAGTTGAAGGTACTAAATGAGCCTCCCCTATGGAAATGTTGCATGTTATGAACGCCAGAAAGAATTGAATAGCATTTACTACGAACAAGAAAACGACTATGTTGAAATGATTAAAGAATTGACATGTTAAATATTCGTAAATACTTTTCTGGTAATGTATTTACAAATTTAGGTGCGTATGTCCCAATGTGATGTTTTTGAAAGGCTAGTAAGGGTGTTAATAAGGGACTTCTGCCATCCCTTTAGCAATAAAGATTGCAAAATCTCCTTTCTGTTGATCACAGAACACTTAGGGGTGAATATTACAATTTTATAAAAATCTTGCGATACGTTCAAATAATATAACAACAGTTTGCATGGTTTAGTTCCTTCCTTCCATCAATTTTCTTACTTCATTTATTTATTTATTTATTTATTTATTTATTTATTTCTCCCTTTATTTTTTCACTTTAAAAACAAATAAATACAACTTGTATTTCTATTTTATATTCAAAATTTTAATCCTACGGTTCACCTTTCTGCATCGTCTTCACTCATATTCCACAAGGCTACTATTGGGAACATTTATATAAATCTATCTATTAGTTTATCTATTTATCTTTCTATCTGTCATTTTTTATTTAAGCCTATTTTGTAGACTATGTATATTATTTTTTAATTAATTAATTTATTTATTTATTTATTTATTTTAATTTGTTTTTATTTTTTATTTTTATGTTCTTTAATTTTTATAATTTTTGTTTTCATTATTTTTCATTTTTTATACTTTTATTCTTTTCATCTTTTTTATGTATTAATTTTTATTTATCTATTTCTCTAATCCCTTTTTTACTTCTTCCTTCTTGAAGAAAACCATTTGCCAATACTGAACGAAAAATAAAATAAAATAAAACAAGAAGTTCCGTGACGAACTAAAGAGCCTACTTTTCTTAAAATTAAGTTTCATGCCAATGATTATTCTACAATATATGAACCTATCTAGAATAATGACGAAATTAAGATGGTAATATCGAAATGTCTAATTAGTTCGAAATATACCTGGTATAATGTAGCCTAATAGAGCACTACAGTTGGCAGCCCCGGTGACTGAATATATTCTTAGTTCCATCTCTTAAGGTACAGAATTCAAAAATTAGTTGAAGTCCAAAGGACGTTACATGCAGTTAGACATCGGATCTATCAGCACGCGTAAAAGCATGTTGGCAACAATGTCATGCGTTTGCTGGCCAGAAATAGCCTAATCTGAAATATTATGATATCTTGTTGTGCCAATTTTGGACGAAATCCATTTGTTAGTATAGAAGTTACATGTATTTTAAAATTGGACCTATCACCAGGCACAGAATCATGTTGGCAGCACTGACTTATATTAATTATTCCAAATCTAAAATGTCAGGTGCTATACGTGTGCAAAGTATAGGGCTGTTGGCTTGTATACTTTCTGATATATTGATATTAGGTTAAAAAATAGAGAGAGGATTTATTAACAGTTGGCAGCCCTGATTGCTCTTAAGAATACTTATAGTCATATCTGTTATGTTACACATAGCACATACGAAATTTGGTTGAAATCCAACTGATAGTATAGAAGTTACATGTATTTAAAAATTGGCCCTATCAGCAGGCTTAGAATCATGTTGGTAGAACTGAAGTATATAAGTTACTCCAAAATTAATCTAATATGTCAGGTACTACACGTGTGCATAGTTTAAAGCTGTCGGCTTGCATACTTTCTGTTATATTGGTATTTGGATAAAAGAATAGAGAGAGCAATTATTAACAGTTGGCAGCCCTGGTGGCTCTTAAGAATACGCTCAGTCATATCTGTTTATGTACACATATTACATACAAAATTTGGTTGAAATCCAATTGATAGTGTAGAAGTTAAAGGCTTTTAAAAATTGGACCTATCAGAAGGCTTAAAATTATTTTGGCAACACTGTCATGTATGGCCTCCTGAAAATTAAACTGAAATAGTGTTATCTACATGTGTGCCAATTTTGGAAGATATCCAACATGGAGCTCAAATTTCTAGTGCGTTTTTCAGCAGTTGGTAGCACTGACATCATTTTCAAATATGGACGTGAGATATTCCGGTATACATCTTTACTCATACTAAATTTGGTTTCGATTTCTGCAGCCATTTAGCAGTTGATAGGGGGGACACACACACAGCCAGACAGACGGAAGGACAGACCAACACCAATGGACAGACAGACAGACAGACAGAAGGACAGACAAACAGACAGACACATATTTTCCCGGATCGATCTCATAAGTCTACTTTTTCCTCATTTTTGCAAAATGTGAAAAGTAGGCTAATATTCAGAGACGTTGTATTGTAACAATATGGCATGTGAAGTAATACAACGTAACTTATGACTGAGGTGGAATCAAACCCACGTCTACCCAATTCAGCCTCACGATGCTGCGTGTACCCCGTTGTAGCCCTCGGAAGAAAATTACATTTCTTGACGGGGACGGAAATCGAACCCAAAATCTTTTGGACTGTGTGTTAATACACAGGCTACCACGAGACAATAGAAGGTAACAGTGTGGATAGTTAATTACATACTAACCACGTATTAACCATACATTGCAATTATTGTTTTTTATATGTTGAAATCAGTTCTGCTTTATCGCCGCCAAAAGAGTGTAAAATCACATCTAGCGTGATGAACTGTGAAAACACTGATCTTCTGTTTGTATAAATTCTATAATGACGCTTGCTAACAATAGGATATGGCTGCATTTCCAGGGCAGTGGAGTAGTATAAAATGATTATACACCGTTGTTCATACACTCATTGTTTTGCGCTCATAGCCGGCTCAAAAATGTGTTCGAACATGATTTTAGTTTGTTTTTACATTCCTTTATCTATCGGATGAACAATAATTATTATGCTGTGTTAAAAAAAATACCATCACTGGCCGTTTGAATCCCTATTCGTTGCCAACAACGTAGGCTATGTGATGCAGTGATACGGTATAAATAATTGTTTGCATATTTTTCCTACTGAGGTCAAGGACCTCGCTGATTAAAACATTCAATGTTTATGAAAATATTCCAGACACAAATAAAAATTCCTCTCGGCACGCCGGAGGGCGGAGGTAGAATTTACCAGGAAAAAGCAAATATTTTGAATTCACTAAATTTGTCAATTAAATCATCCAGTTGCAAAACTCATTTAATCCACTTGTGATTAAGGATCATGTCGTAAAATTATTTATTTAATAATTTTATTTTACTTTAATTATTTTTATTTTATTTTGTTCGATTTAATTTAATTTTGGTTTGGTTTTTTGAATTTTGTTTTGTTCCGTTTTATTGTGTTTTAAATTGTTTTGTTTTATTTTTGTATTGTTTTTGTTTTGTTTTGTTTTATTTTGTTTGTTTATTTTGTTTTTTATCTTGTTCTGTTTTATTTTGATTTTGTTTTGTTTATTTTTTAATTTTGTTTTGTTTTATTATATTTCGTATTATTTTGTTTTAAATTGTTTTGTTTCATTTTTTGTTTTGTTTTTTGTTTTATTTCATTTTGTTTTTATTTTGTTTTGTTTATTTTGTTTTATTTTGTTTTGTTTAATTTGATTTTGTTTTATTTATTTATTTTGTTTTATTTTGATTTTCCAGAAAACAAACACAAAACCAACAACAAAAACACGCAGCAAAACGCAAAATTCAAAAACAAAAGCAAAAGCAGAAAAGAAATAACAAGAATCACAAATCAAAAAGCAAAATTCAAAAAAAGCAAAAGCAGGAAACAAACACAAAACCACGAAAGAAAAGCAAAACGTAAAATTCAAAAGCAAAAGCACAAAGCAAACACGAAACCAAAAACCAAAAACACAAAGCAAAAAGTAGAAAACAACAAACACAAAAGATATGTGAGGCAAAGTCCAGAGAAACGTTTCTCATGAAAATGATCCTTATTCACAAGTGGATTAAACGAGTTTTGCAACTGGACGACTCAATTGTTGTATAGGCCTACCTACAACAGTAGCGAAGCCAGCCAGAATCGACCAATGGGGGGGGGGGTTAGTTATTCAAGCCAAATTCTACAAGCATTTCGTCCCGCGGCGTAGCCAATCGTGCACCATGGTGGCGAGGGCAGCTACGGTAAGTACGGATATCGTAGGTTCAAATCCCGGTGCGACAGCGGTTATCCTGAGAGTGATTTTCCCCGGGTTTCGCCACACTCCCTACAGGAAATTGCCGGGATAGTACCTTACTTCAGGTCCCAGAGCGTCAACCCCATTCCTGTCCCAGATACATTTACACACACAACTACAATCACCACAGCAATACAGGTTGCCAGACAACTTCAATACACTCCCACCTACATGGTGATGATGACCAAGATGTGTCAAGCCCCTCAAGTGAATTAACAACAACTCTACAAGTATTTCCATTTCTCAATGACATATTATTACACAAGAAAAGTTTCATGTATTTTGATCCCGAAGTTTTCGAGTAATACAATACGCACAAAAGACAAAAAGAAAAATTCATTTCTTTTAAAAATTAAGTTAATTTTTCATTAAAATGTCTCACCTCAATGGTAAATCTAGAACATTCCTGTTCCCCTGACAGGAACAAACTCAAATCTATCTGTACTACCAACATGAAGGCTGCGTATCTACCAACAAGAGAAAACATTCACAGAGGTTTCAATAAAAGGGGGCATCTCCTCTCATGATGTAGATAGATAGATAGATTTATTTTGTCTGGCAAGATTCGGGCCATTGGGCCCTCTCTTCCATCTAACCAGATTATCCAATTGATACATAACGAACAAAACAAATACTACTTAAATCTAACAATAATACTATGTTGATACAATATAAAATAATAAGATACGAGCCTTACAGTAGTCACATATGATGCGTAACATCTGACATGTTATCCTACTCGTATACTACACAGCTTGGACATTCTTAAAATGTTAATTTACGCTCCGTTTTCATACTGGTACTATGATGAATGTATAGATTGAATTGGAGATATGCTACCGTCACACTTGTTTGAACAAACATCACATATTATATTGTAGATTAAGAAGAGGAATGAAACCATAGTCTCTAGCCTATCTCTAGACTACTTGAAATACTGTTCAATACAATCAAATTTCCCAACTCCTGCTTGGTGCAAACTATTGTAATTAAAATTAGATAAATCGTAATTTCATGCAGAACCAGTTAAAATGACGCATAATGTTATGATAGTTATCGTTTAAATCGATAATCTCCTAGCGAAAATAATTGCCAGGACTGGGTTCGAACCTGAGACCTCATGATTCGCAGACCAAGATGCTATCCACGCAGCCATTACTACCACAGAAATTTAGATTACAAGACAGGTAATCATTTTCACGTGCCGGTAATAATATGGAAATAGTTTTAATGCTCCATTAATATTTTGCTTTTTTTTTCGATAATGTTCCTGCGTGGAATCGAGTTTTAAATTAGTTATGAATACGCCTACTTGACAGTAAAGGGAATTCCTATAGTGTTCTATAAAAGGCTAGCTCAGTTACCGTATAAGAACATCGATATGCTGTATATTACATTGATCACTGCATTACCGCAATGTGGGATAATATCTGAATAGGCATTGAGCAGAAACATAATACCGGCTTTGCTGACAAGTTACAATGCTTCAAATTAAATCATATTACCATTTAAATACTGATACGAAGACTTTTAACATGTGGTATGTGTTTCAATCAGTTAACACCAGAGTTCGCATGAGCATTTACCATTCAGTATGAAAGTGTTGAGCAAAGTTACTCGGAGATTGAATGCCCATCACTTTTATCCAGAGATTGAAAAACAGTCTCTTAATAAATTATAATTGTTTTCAGAAAATATGATATAATGAATATTTTTACATCAAAGAACGACAACTTGAAGATGATTTACTGTAGAAATATCTGCAATGGCGCCTCCAAACCTCGAAGCAATCCGTATGTTATATACGAGGCACGTCCAAAAAAGTAAGTTCCCTTTGGTAATAAAATTAAATTGTGTACAGATTCAGAAAAAAATATTTATTGCACAACATTCTACACCTCTTAAACTACTTTTCCACATAACTGCCGAACTTTTGCAGGCATTTGTCATAGCGTGGCACACGTTTTTGGATACCTTCTTCATAGAAGTTTGCCGCCTGTGTCTTCAACCAGTTGGAAACATCTTCTTTCAGCTCGTCGTCATTGTTGAAGTGTTGACCGCCAAGGAAAGACATGAGATATGTGAACAGATGAAAGTCGCTAGGAGCGAGGTCAGGGCTATACGTAGGGTGGTCAAACACGTCCCAGCCAAATCCCTGTAGGAAGTTTTTCGTCACATTTGCAGTGTGTGGTCGTGCGTTGTTGTGAAGAAAAACAACACCTTTTGACAGCAACCCTCGGCGCTTATTATGTGTTGCGCGGCGCAATTTCCTAAGTGTCTCGCAGTAAGCATCTGCGTTGATTGTTTGACCACGCGGTAAGAAATCAATGAGTAAGTTGCCTTTCCAGTCCCAGAACACTGTGCACATCATTTTCCGAGGTGCCAAGATTTGTTTCGGCTTAACCTTTGCTGGTGATGAAGTGTGCCTCCATTCCATTGATTGCCGCTTACTTTCAGGGGTGTCGTAAGAAACCCAAGTTTCATCTCCTGTGACTATCTGTGTCAGAAATTCTTCGCCACCTTCATTGTAACGGGTCAAAAACTGAAGTGCTCTACCCATCAGTTTTGTTTTGTGTTGCTCCGTAAGAATCTTTGGTACCCAACGTCGGCAAAGTTTACGAAAGTTCAGTTTTTCGGTAACAATTTCATGAATTAGTGATCGTGAGATTTGGGGAAATTCCATAGCGAGAGCACTAATTGTAAACCTGCGGTTTTCCCGGATCTTGTCATCAATCGCGTGAACCAATTCTTCTGTAACCAAAGATGGACGCCCACTTCGTTCTTCATCGTGCACTTCACTACGTCCTTTATTGAACTGTCGGACCCATCTTCTCACCATTGAATCACTCATCGCATTTTGTCCATACACTTCGCAAATTTGCCGATAAATTTCAATTGGTTTCACTTTCCTAGCATTCAGAAAACGAATCACAGATCTGATTTCACAAGCGGCGGGATTTTCAATCAACACCGACATTGTACGAGTAAACATGCACAACAACGCGTACGTGGCTGACAGCGCTCTCCAAATGGCGCACATTTCTTCTCCTTGATACAGATCGTCTACCGCGCATATGCGGAACTGCGCTGCAGCGGAACGTACAACTAGTTGAAGACACAGGCGGCACACGTCTATGAAGAAGGTATACAAAAACTCGTGCCACGCTACGACAAATGCCTGCAACATTTCGGCAGTTATGTGGAAAAGTAGTTTAAGGGTTGTAGAATTTTGTGCAATAAATAATTTGTATGTATCTGTACACAATTTAATGTTATTACCAAACGGAACTTACTTTCTGGACGTACTTCGTACATTCCAGGAGGGATGTGATCCAGCTGGCAGTGCGTCTTACACACATCCGTCTGATTCACTACCGTCCCATTTTTCAAAATCAGTCCCACAAAAATATCCAGCTACTGAGTCGAAAGATGGTACACATCAATACATACAAAACAGATTTGCTTGGTTTAGGCAGGAAATTGTAGTATTGCTAATATATTGCTAGGGTGAATAAGTAAGATACTTAGAGTAAGTTTTAAATTAGAGTAAGGAAACGAAATACTGATAAACTGTATACCGATGATGATGATGATGATGATGATGATGATGACGATGGTGATTATGATTAGTCATTACTGACTTATGAGCAAGATTATTTATGCAGTGTATTTTGAATGGCTGAAGAAGGTTATTTAGATGTCAAAATAGAGAGTAAATAAGAAGGTGAGAATTGGAAAGATTGAATATATGTAATACGACATAAGAATATAAGCATAAGTGTTGAGTTCAACTTTCATTTACTTAGTGATTATGTACTGCTGGTAACACTGCTTGAAGCTGGACAGTGCAAGGCATATTGTTCCACAGTCGTGTAGTAGCAACAACGAAGGAGTTGGTATAGCGAACAGTGCGGTGTATGGGTTTCAAGATGAGAGTGTCGTTTTCTGACCGTGTTCCTTGACTATGCTCGTGTGAGAGGCGGTGAACCTGAGAATGCAGGTAAGCTGGAGTGGAAGTTGAGAGTATTTGTTGAAGAAGGCATAAGGAATGGAGGTCGTGGCGTTGATTTAGACGTAACCAGTTAAGTTGTTCATAAGCGGGGGTGACATGGCCATAATACCGTAAATTGCATTATAGCGTACACAGGAATTTTGTGCATGTTGTAGTTTGTTAGGTAGATTTCATTAGAAAGCTGACTATTGCAATGGGTACCATGTTTCGACTTCCGGAAAATTTCGACATATCTTCGCGTTTCACATCACCCAGACCCCAAAACCACCGTCAGTTCAAAAGTTTATATATAATTTATGTATATATGTATCTATCTATCTATCTATCTATATATATATCAGTTTCTTGTGGACACGATAACTGCCGTAATTTTGCATCAATCACTTTGAATTTTTTACATAACATGTATCCCTACAAAATCTCGGTCGAGTTCGTTAATGGGCAAAATCGGTTGAAGGGGATGAAAATGGGGGGCTTTTTTCGAAAACGTGAAATTTCGCTATAACTCTCTTAATACATGAAATATCGAATCCATTCAAAGTTCATAATATGTGTCGGATAAGTGCCAAAAAGTTTTGTCAAATAAGTTTTTTCATAGCACCAACCATTGACCAAAGGGGTGGAAAAAAGTGGGTTTTTCGGGAAACATTAATCATATCTCTCTTAATAGGCACAATATCAAAACCGTACAAAATGGACAATATAACTTTTGTCTGAAAGAATTTTCGATATGACCCACCATTACGCCACGGAGTGAGCAAAATGATTTAAATTATAAGAACATTCCAAGTGCCAAGAGAGGTTGCCATGACAACTTTACTTTTAATTGATAAGGAATGAGCCATTAGCAGTTGCTATGACAACGCCACTGCACGAGATCACATTCTGTTTTCATATGTCTGTGGGAAGCGACTTCGGTATCGGAACTGGTAGCATGCTGAACTTCTATGCCCAAGGTCGCGGGTTCAAACCCGGCTGAAGTCGTCGGATTTACTAAGAGCGCCAAAAAACCCTGAGTATGCTTTCCTTCGGAGGGGAAGTTCCAACGTTCGTTGCGAGTTGATGGTTCCGGTGGCATCTAGTAGCCAAGTTCACAGCTAGGTGTCGTTGAAGGTAGTATTTTAAATTATGTAGCCTATTTTAGGTAGATTTCATCAGAAAGCTAACTATTGCAATGGGTGCCAGGTTTCGACTTCCGGAAAATTTCGACATATCTTCGCGTTTCACATCCCCCAGACCCCAAACCACCGTCAGTTCAAAAGTTTATATATATGTGTGTGTGTATGTATACGGTTAAAGGGGGTGAAAATGGGGGGGGGGGGGGCTTTTTTTTTTTTTCGAAAAAGTGAAATGTCGCTATAACTCTCTTAATACCTGAAATATCGAATCAATTCAAAGTTCATAATATTTGTCGGATAAGTGCCAAAAATGTATGTCAAATAGGTTTTTTGATAGCACCAACCATTGACCAAAGGGGTGGAAAAAAGTGTTTTTTTCGGGAAATATTAATCATATCTCTCTTAATAGGCACAATATCAAACCCGTACATAATGGAAAATATTCCCCTAATAATTACCTAAAACTTTGTCTGAAAGAATTTTTGATCTGACCTACCATTACGCCAAGGGATGAGAAAAATTATTTCGGAATTAAAGAACATGCCAAGTGCCATCAGAGGTTACCGTGACAACGCTTCTAAATTGATGAGGAATGAGCTATCAGAGGTTGCCAAGACAACGCCATGGCACGAGATCACATTCATTTTTCCATCTGACTGTGGGAACCGGCTAACTGGTAGCATGCTGAACTTATATGCCCAAGGTCGCTGGTTCAAAGCCGGCCAAAGTCGTCGGATCTTCTAAGAGCGCTAAAAATCCCACAGCATGCTTTCCTTTGGAGGAGACGTTCCAACGTTCGTTGCAAGTTGCTGGTTGCGGTGGCATCTAGTAGCCAAGTTCACAGCTAGGTGTCGTTCACGTTAGTATATGGTACACAATTAGGAACTACTACTTAAAATTGACCGTCTGCAGACCTTACCTGAATTACAGACTAATACAGTCATCACAATTAACACCGTTTATCAGTTTCTACACACCCGGGGTTACATGACCACGTTGTCGCAGCCCCTAAACTGAGGAACCAACAAAAATCTCTGCGGGAGATAAAATTTTGCGAGAAGAAGTAACAGACTGTCAGATAGTTACACATCAGTTCCAAACCTTGCATAAGGACAGTGTGATCACAAGTATAACAAGTAGTTCCGTGAAGAACTATACAGCCTATTTTCATATATCTTACTTATGTTAATTGCCTCTATCTACATACCAAATTTCAGTTTGATTGCTGTAATAGATTCGTAGATATTGAGAACCGACTAAATATTGCGGATGGTCACTATGTTGGATTTTATATATGTAGGTCCTAGAGTTATGTACTGTTACATGAAGATTATTGTGTACGTGTAGCATTCAAACTTCAATCGCATGATTAGGACACAAGAAGTAACAAGGAGATTTTAAAATTTCGCTCAGCTGCCATCTTGTGGTTATGGAAACAATTGAAATAAATTAGATGCCAGTGGATTAACATTCGTATAAGGATTTACTGTACCAAATTTCACTGCACTCAGATGGTTTAATTGCGAGAAACGTCCATGTGAATGTTTATACTTCGCGTCGCCGCCATGTTGGATTTGTGATCACCAGGTTATTTAAAGTCCTACAGGTGAACTTAAGTTCATAGCCCCTATGAACATAAAAATCAGTTTGATTGCTATAATAGATTCGTAGATATTCAGAGCCGTCTAAATATTTTGGATGGTCGCCATGTTGGATTGTTAAATGTATAGGCCATAGAGTCATGTACCATTAAAGGAAAATTATTGCGTAGGTTCATTATTCAAACTTTCACTTCGATCGCATGACTACGACACAAGAAATAAAAACTTAATTTTAAAATTCGCACAGCCACCATCTTGAGGTTATGTAAACAATTGAATTAAATTAGATACCAGTGCATTACAATGTGTATACACATTTCCTGTACCAGATTTCATTCTGTTTGGAACATTAAATCGCGAGTAAGGTCAATTTAAAATTTTCAAATTCGCTTGGCCGCCATGTTCGTTTTGAAGTTAACCGGTTTTTTAAAGTCTTATAGATGAACTTCCAGTAGTGCCCTTTACCTCCGTACAAAATTTCAGGGTGATACCGCTAATAGTTTCAGAGATATAGAATGCCGGAGAAATATTTCGCACAGCCGCCATCTTGTGGTTATGTAAACAATTGAACGAAGTTAGATGTCGGTGCATTAGAATGTGTATAAACATATACTGTACCAAGTTTTATTGCGTTTGGTTGGTTAAATCGCGAGAAACGTCTATTTAAAAGTCGCAAATTCGCGTGGCCGCCATGTTGGTTTTGTAGTTACCAGTTTTTCAAAAGTCACATAGGTGAATTTCTAGTAGTTCCCTTTATCACCGTAAAAAACATCCAGGGTGATATCGGTAATAGTTTGGGAGATATTGAATGCTGGTGAAATATTTCGCACAGCCGCCATGTTGGATTGATGAGACGTAACAAAATTTCAGGGGCACGGTCGGGGTCGCCCGGAATAGTGCTATGAACTTACCGAGTTTCATTGAAATCTCTCCAGCCGTTTAGAATTTATTAGGGACACACACACACACACCTCTCTCTCTCTCTCACACACACACACACACACACACACACACACGGACAAAAGGTGATCTCATAAGCCTATTTTTTCAAAATTGAAAATAGGCTAAAAATGAACCCCGAATGACAAGAAGGTTACCATCCCCATAAGACAATAAAATGATAAAAATATGCATACAAAAACGAAAAAAAAGTTGATTTTTAACCTCTAAATGTAAAATACTTTCTTGCAATCAATGAGGTCTGATCCTCCTATGAAAACCTGCATATTTTGCCTATTATAGCCAATCCCCTAGTTTGCCCGGTGAAATCTACCTCCGCCTTCCGGCGTGCCGAGAGGATTTTTTTTAAGAGGAACAGTCAGATCTTCGTATACCACGTCGCAGTAATCAAGTTGAGGCAATATTAGGGAGGAAACAAGTAGTTCTATTTATACAATACATCATGTAGATTTATGAGTAAATCAATACTGGTTTTTATGATTATTCAGTTATTTCAACAAGATCTTGTGGTTTATATTGCAATTACCCCTGAACACCTAAAATATCATTTTCAAAGATTTTTGTCACCTACCAAGGTCCTTCTTACCTTATAAATGCTACATGCAGCCGGAAAAAGGTTTAGTTGCTTACACTACACATGCGACAAATTTCACCCATTCATAACTGGGAGATAACCGTAATTTGGGGAATGTTGTTGTTGTTTGAGTCTTCAGCCTTTTGACTGGTTTGATGCAGCTCTCCATGCCTCCCTGTCCTGAACTAAACGTTTCATCTCTACATAGCTACCACACCCTACATCCAAGGCAATCTGTTTAACATATTCTAACCTTGGTCTACCCCTACAGTTCTTGTCCTCGACCCTTCCTTCCATAACTAAGCTTGCTATTCCTGGATGTCTTAGTATGTGTCCTACCAACCTATCTCTTCTCTTCATTAGCAGTCGCCAGAAACATCTCTCCTCTCCCACTCGTCTTAATACCTCTTCGTTTGTAACCCTATCTACCCATCTGATCTTCATCATTCTCCTGTAACACCACATTTCAAATGCTTCAATTCTCCTCTTTTCTGCTGCACCAATAGTCCAAGTTTCACTTCCATAGAGCGCCACACTCCAGACAAATGCTTTCAAAAATGACTTCCTAATACCTAAATCTATATTCGATGTCAGCAGATTCCTTTTTTGTAGAAATGCTTTCTTTGCCTGAGCCAACCTACTTTTTATATCCTCTTTGCTTCGTCCATCACTGGTTATTCTGCTTCCTAAGTAACAGAAGTCTCCTACTTCCTTCAGCTTTTCACCTGCCAATTTGATCTCCATAGAGGTTTCTGATTTATTTCGGCTGCATTCCAGTATTTTTGTTTTACATTTATTAATTTTCATCATGAATTCTTTCCGTAAGACTGAGTCCATACCATTCAAAAACTCATTCAAATCCTCAGGCTTGTCGGCCAAGATGACGATGTCATCAGCAAATCTCAGAGTTGAAATTATTTCTCCTTGAATCTTCACTCCCACTTTACATTTTTCTCTAATTTCCTTCATTGCTTGTTCAATGTAAAGATTGAAAAGTATGGGTGATAAGTTGCAGCCTTGCCTTACACCTTTCTGAATACCAGCTTCTCTCTCATGTCCTTCAACTCGAATGACTGCTGTCTGGTTTCTGTATAGATTGTATATCACCCTCCTATCCCTGTACTTTATTCCAATGGATTTCAAAATGTCAAACAATTTAGTCCAATCAACGTTATCAAAAGCCTTTTCTAAGTCTACAAAAGCCATGAACGTTCTCTTATCTTTCCTTATTCTACCTTCCAAAATCAGCCTAAGACTTAGTACAGCTTCCCTTGTTCCTACATTTCTCCTGAAACCAAATTGGTCTTCACCCAACTCCGTTTCTATCTGGCTTTCAATCCTCTTGTAAATTATTCTAGACAGGATCTTTGAAGCATGAGTAATCAAGCTGATTGTACGGTAATCTTCACATCTGTCAGCTCCCACTTTCTTTGGTATAGGGATGATTACATTCTTCTTGAAATCAGGGGGTACCTCACCTGTCTCATAAATCCTACACACCAAGTGAAATAACCTGATCAGACCTTCATCTCCTATGCAGCGTAGCAACTCAATCGGTATATCATCTATGCCTGGTGCTTTGTTCCTGCTTAAGTCTTCCAAAGCTCTATCAAATTCTGATCTCAATATTAAATCTCCTTTCGCATCCTCATCAATTTCCTCCTCTCTTTCCATTACATGATTCTCAATCTCCTTTCCCTTATACAAACTCTCTATGTAAGCTTTCCATCTCTCAACCTTTTCTTCCCTATCTGTTAGAGGCTTTCCATTTTTGTCCTTAATATTACAGCACTTAGTCTTCTTTTCCCCAAAAGTATTCTTAATCCTTCGATAAGCTGTGTCTACTTTTCCTAATTTCAGACAATTTTCTATACCTGCACATTTCTCTTTCAACCATTCTTCTTTTGCTTCCTTGCACTTCTTGTTAACCTCATTTCTCAGACGTCTGTATTCTGCTTTCCCCTTTTCATCTCTTACATTCTTGTGTTTCCGCCTTTCATCCATCAATTCTAGTATATCCTGAGTGATCCACGGTTTTCTACCTATTCTTTCTTTCCTACCAATGTTTTCTTCTGCGGATTTTGTTATTTCATTCTTCAAAAGTGCCCATTCGTCTGCAATTGAAGTTTGTTTAGGGTTTTTCATTAGTCCTTCCTTTATACTCTTCTTGAATCTTTCGTTTACATCCTTCTCTTTCAGTCTGTCTATTGCCCACCTTTTTGGCTTTTGACTTTTCTTCAGTTTCTTCAACTTTAATCTGCATTTCATTACAACCAGATTGTGGTCAGAGTTTATGTCAGCACCAGGATATGTTTTACAATCCAAAATCTGGTTTCGAAACCTCTGCTTGACCATAATGAAGTCGATTTGGTAACGCCCTGTATCTCCTGGTCTCATCCATGTGTATATTCTTCTATTGTGGTTATTGAATAAGGTGTTAGCTATGACTAACTCATGCTCGGTGCAGAATTCTACCAGCCTGCTTCCTCGATCATTCCTTTCACCTAATCCGAAACCTCCTACTATCTTCCCTTCTCTCCCTTTTCCTACCACAGCATTCCAATCTCCCATTACTATAACATTCTCATCACCCTTGATATACCTCAGAATTTCGTCTATTTCTTCGTAGACCTTTTCAACATCCTCATCATCAGCTTGACTGGTAGGCATATAGACTTGTACCACTGTGGTGCAGGTAGGTTTAGTATTGATTTTTGCTACAATAATCCGTTCACTATATTGCTCATAATATTCCACCCGCTGTCCAAGTTTCCTACTCAATATGAGGCCAACCCCTGCTTGGCCATTGTTTGATTTAGTGCTAATGACCCTATAGTCTCCTGACCAAAAGTCCTGTTCTTCCTGCCAGCGCATTTCACTAATCCCAACCAAATCCAACCTCAACCTATCCATTTCCCTTTCTAAGTTTTCTAACCTTCCACTTCCTAGCAGACTTCTAACATTCCACGCTCCGATCCGTAGAATGTCAGATTTCCTCTTTGTCACTTCTGTGATGTTAACCCCCTCTCGAGTAGTCCCCACCCGGAGATCCGAACGGGGGACTAGTTTACCTCCGGATTGAAATTTTACAAGGGAGGAGGCCATCATCACATGTAATTATGCATAGAGAGGTGCATATCCTCGGGAATAGCATACGGCTGTAGTTTCCCGTTGCTTTCAGCCGTGCAGCAGGACGCAGTGTAGCCATTATTTGGCTTATATTATCAATATCTTAACCGTCAATAAGACTAGTAAAGAATTGATTTATTCTGAAAGGCTGCTACTCCCTTTCAGAATAAGTAAAGAGCAATTCTACTAACAAAAATACTAACCGTCTACCGTACTAACAATTAAATACCAAAATTCTACTAACGAAAAAATACTAAAGTTCCACCAACAACAAATACTACCACTAAAACAGTCTGTCACCAGGCACACTCACATGCACCCTCACACATCACAGTCTACTGAAACAATGAACTATAACTAATAAACAATGCAACTGCTACCAGACACACTCACACACCACAGTCTAATAGAACAATGACATATATCTAATAGACAAACTAACTACCTACTTACAACTAAAACTAACTACATACTTACTGTACTGTTATTTGAATTGACAATATTTACAAAATGCAATTTAGTTAGAAAATACTTACAAAATGTAATTTAGATTCAAAACAGTCACAAAATGCAATTGAGAATAAAAATACTTACAAAATACCCACCCTACACAATATTGGCATTTATCGAAGGATTGATGGGGGATAAATGGTAAGGTTACATTGTTAGTAACTTATTTAAGGTGACTATAATAATATAGAGTAATTTTCAACCGTCCCCAAATGCGTCCACCGAATTATTGTCCGAGCCTACGCTTTTATGTCAAGAGATGGATATGAATCGCGCAATTGCGCAGCTACGCACCCTCTTAAACCCTCGCTCCTGTGTGTTAAGTAACTTGTACCCTAGTTTTATTTTAGGGTCATGCGGTCGAAAAACAAAAACTACCAAGTCAATAAGGACACATAATTTTATCATTGGAACATGGAACGTCAGAACTTTGCTTGACTTAAAAGATAACGACAGGCCTGAAAGAAGAACGGCTCTTATTACTCATGAATTATCCAGACTCAACATTGACATCGCTGCTCTCAGTGAAACCAGGTTGTCCACTGAAGGAAAAATTACTGAGTTTGGATCAGGTTATACCATCTTCTGGAAGGGAAAGGAGGAGGGAGAACATCGTATTCATGGTGTAGGATTCGCTGTAAAGACCAAGCTAGTTAATGATTTCCAAATTTCTCCCACTGCAATCAGCGAAAGACTTATGACTCTCCGCATTCCACTCTCTGGAGGTTCATTCATGACTCTCATATCTGCCTATGCTCCAACTTTGAAGGCCGATGATGAAGTTAAGGGCCAGTTCTATGACCAGCTTGGCACAATCATCTCCAAGGTACTATCTACAGATAAGCTCTTACTCCTTGGTGATTTCAATGCAAGAGTTGGGAAAGATAACCGGCTATGGCAAAATGTGATGGGTAAACAAGGTCTTGGAACCTGTAATCCCAATGGACTTCTTCTTCTTGGTCTTTGTGCAGAACATGAACTCTTCATCACCAACACTCAATTCCGATTACCTGACCGCTTCAAGACCACGTGGATGCATCCACGTTCTAAGCATTGGCACATCCTTGATTACGTCATTACCCGACAATGTGATAAGAAGGACATACTTATTACCAAAACAGCAAGGAATATTGACGATTGTTGGACGGATCACAAACTTCTCATCTGTAAACTCAGGATATCCATCAGCCCAAAACCACCAAGGCGTTTCCAAACCCCATCCAGAGGAAAGTTTAACACCTCCAAACTTCAGGATGAATCTATTTCCACAAACTTTGAGAATATGATCAATGCCCAGCTATCAGATCATCCAGTTAAAACAAGTGACATTCGAGAAGAATGGACCAATCTGAGGGAGATAATCACTAAGTCAGCTGAAGAAACCATTGGTTTGGTAAAGCAGAAAAGTCAAGACTGGTTTGATGACAACAATGAAGAAATTTTGCTTCTCATCAACATCAAAAGGGAAGCCTATCTATCTCATCTTCAAGACCCATCCTCAAATACGAAGAAAGCTCTGTATTTAGAACTCAAGAGTAAGTGTCAGACACAAATAAGAGAGATAAAGAATACTTGGTGGCAGCGGAAAGCTGAGGAACTTCAGAGGCTATCTGATACTCGTGATCTGAGGAACTTCTATGCAGGGATTAAAGAGATATATGGCCCACTTCGTTCTTCATCAGGTACACTAAAAAGTGCTGACAACTCTGCCACTCTTACTGACAGCCATGATATCTTAGAGCGTTGGAAGGAACATTTCTCCATCCTTCTAAATCGTCCCTCAACAGCTGCAGAAGACTTCCTCCGTGATGTGCCGAAATATCCTGAACAACCATGGATGGCTGTACCTCCTTCTTACACGGAATTCAGTGTAGCTCTCAATCAAATGAAACCAAGAAAGGCACCTGGCCCAGATAACATCCCACTGGAATTAATTCAAGCTGGAGGTCAGTCCCTCAAAACGCGGATTTTCACTCTTATTCTCAAAATTTGGGAATTAGGAGAAGTACCTGGTGACCTAAAGAACGCCACTATCATCACAATCTTCAAGAAAGGTGATCGTAGTGTTTGTGGCAACTATCGCGGTATATCGCTACTATCTACTGTGGGTAAAATTCTCGCCAGAATTTTACTTAACCGCCTTCAGGTTATCTCAGAAAAGATCCTCCCCGAGTCCCAGTGTGGATTTCGATCTTCCAGAAGCACAACTGACTTGATTTTCTGCATAAGACAACTACAAGAAAAATGTAGTGAGCAACAGAATCCACTCTTCTTAGTCTTTTATGATCTGGAAAAGGCCTTTGACTCAGTTCCAAGATCTGCTATGTGGGCGGTGCTACAACGCTTTGGCTGTCCTCGACGCTTTGTTGATCTAATCCAAGCTCTCCATGATGGCATGACCGGTCAGGTTTGTCAGCAAAATAAGATCTCTGACGAATTTCCTATCACTCATGGACTGAAACAAGGCTGCGTACTTGCTCCAACACTGTTTGCATTGTATTTGGCTGCAATGCTCTATAAATCGCCCACAAACATCCCAGGTGTAGATGTCAGGTACAGATATGATGGAGGGCTCTTCAACCTAGCTCGATTTCGCTCCAAGAAGCTAACTCAGGTTACGAAGATAACCAATATGTTGTATGCAGATGATGCAGCATCGCCTACACTCACGCCAGTGGAGTTGCAACAGACTGTTAATTGCTACAAGAATGCATGTGAACGTTTTGGTCTCACCATTAATGTTCAGAAGACCAAGGTTCTGGCACAACCCTCACCAGGCACTTCCCTTCCGCACTTCAACATTTCTATCTCAGATACTCCATTGGAGCAGGTAGACCACTTCTCGTATCTGGGCAGTCTGCTATCTGTACACGGCAATTGTGGGCAGGATGTTGAGAAGAGAATCGGTGCTGCCCATGCGGCATTTGGGCGACTATCGCACCGGGTCTTCTTGAATAAAGATCTGACCGTGAAGACGAAGCTCATGGTGTACCAAGCTGTTGTTATCTCAACATTGTTGTATGGCTGTGAAACCTGGACCCTCTATCGACATGACTTCCGAAAGCTTGAGCGCTTCCATCAACAGAAGCTTCGATCCATCCTTAAGATAAAGTGGGAAGACCACATCACCAATCTTGATGTTCTTGAGAAAGCGCTTGCTAATAGTATAGAATCATCCATCATTGGTCATCAACTTAGATGGATTGGACATGTCCAACGGATGGATGATACGAGACTACCACGCCAGGTTCTGTATGGTGAACTCACCTCCGGCACCAGACCTCATGGAGGCCCTAAGAGACGTTACAAGGACCAATTCAAGCAGAATATGAAGTTGACAGGTCTCAATCCACAAACCTGGGACCAGCTTGCTAAAGACCGTTCAACTTGGCGCCAGACCATCCCGGCTGCTGTCAAAATGTTTGAAGAAGAACGTCGTAGAATTGTTAAGGCCAAGCGACAAGCACGTAAGCTCCGTGCAGCACAGCCACGCCCTCCACCAACAGTTCTGTGTGATCTGTGTGGACGTTTGTTTCATGCACGCATTGGGCTGTTCAGTCACCGCAAACATGCCCACAGACCTCAACCTTAGAGTATTTTAGACTGTTTTGGAAGAAGATGTATACTCGGAAACGAGTTAAAGCCGACGACGATACCGGTAGTTTATCTTTCCATTTCTTTTATATACCGGTATTGCCACTACAGAACTTCAACTACCGTAAAAAATTCTAGTGAACAAGGAACTGTCCTTCATCCAGTTTGCTGAACTATGATAAAATATTTGATGTAGTGTAATGGTGTGATTATTGCTTTGTATAACTTTTATAAAATTTAAGTTTTATAAAATATTTTATAAAATTTCTTTGACAAACTTCTTTGATAGTGTAATACCGGCCTAACGCTGAAGCGGCATCGGTGACGTAACTGGTAGCATGCTGAACTTCTATGCCCAAGGTCGCGGGTTCAAAGTCGGCCGAAGTCGTTGGATTTTCTAAGAGCGTTAAAAATCCCTCAGTATGCTTTCCTTTGGAGGGGAAGTTCTAACGTTCGTTGCGAGTTCCTGATTGCGGAGGCATCTAGTAACCAAGTTCACAGCTAGGTGTCGTTGATGGTAGTATTTGGTAGCAACATTAGGCCCTTCCCCTATGTCCCAAAACCACCGTCAGTTCAAAAGTTTATATATAATTTATGTATATATGTACCTATATATATATCACTTTCTTGTGGACATGATAACTACCGCAATTTTGCACCAATCACTTTGAAATTTTTACATAACATGTATCCCTATAAAATATCGGTCGAGTTCGTTAAAGGGCACAATCGGTCGACGGGGGTGAAGGTGGGGGGCTTTTTTTTTTTCGAAAAAGTGAAATATCGCTATAACTCTCTTAATATTTGAAATATCGAATCCATTCAAAGTTCATACTATGTGTCGGATAAGGCCTTTAAATTTATGTTTGAAAAGTTTTCTGATAGCACCAACCATTGACCAAAGGGGTGGGAAAAAGTGGGATTTTTGGGAAACATTAATCATATCTCTCTTAATAGACACAATATCAAAACCCTACAAAATGGACAATATTCCCCTAATAATTACCTAAAACTTTTGTCTGAAAGAATTTTTGATATGACCCACCATTACGCCAAGGGATGAGAAAACTGATTTCGGAATTATAAGAAAATGCCAAATGCCATCAGAGGTTGCCATGACAACACTACTAAATTGATGAGGGATGAGCCTTCAGACTTTGCCATGACAACGCACTTGCACGAGATCACATTCAGTTTTCCATCTGACTAAGTGTGAAGTGGCTTCCGTGACGTAACTGGTAGCATGCTGAACTTCTATGCCCAAGGTCGCGGGTTCAAAGCCGGTCGAAGTCGTCGGATTTTCTAAGAGCGCTAAAAATCACTCAGTATGCTTTCCTTCGGAGGGGAAGTTCCAACGTTCATTGCGAGTTCCTGGTTGCGGTGGCATCTATTAACCAAGTTCACTGCTGGGTGTCGTTGATGGTAGTATTTGGTAGCAAAATTAGGAACTACTGCTTGAAATTGACCGTCTGCAGTCCTTACCTGAATTACAGACTAATACAGCCATCACAATTCACACCGTTTATCAGACAGACTCTACACTCACCCAACGTACACGGGGTTACATGACCGCGTTGTCGGAGTCCCTAAACTGAGGAACCAACCAAAATCTCTGCGGGAGATAACATTTTGCGTGAAGAAGTAACAGACCGTTAGATAGTTACACATCAGTGTCGAAATCTTGCATAAGGACAGTGTGACCACAAGTATAAAAATGGACCCAAAATGACGAGAAGGTTACCGTCCCCATAAGACAATAATATGTTTGAAATATGCATAAAATGACCAAAAACAAAGTTGATTAAGCTCCAATTATAACATACTTTCTCGCAATAAATGAGGTCTGATCCTTCTACGAAAACCAGCATATTCAGGCTATTTTCGCCTATCCCCAAGTTTGCCCGGTGAAATCTACCTCCGCCTTCCGGCGTGCCGAGAGGACTTTTTTTTTACTCCGGATCTCTATCATTGTACAATTTTCCTTCATCCAATCTTGTTTGGCTTTTCTAATTTCTCTTCCAATTTGAGAATAATCTGTCTATATTGATCCTATTAGATTTAACTTTCCTACGTTCTTCCATCAAATCCAGGATGTGTTCTTTCATCCATCTTTTCTTCTTTGTCCTACCATCCAGCTGCAAACGTTTTTTACTTACTGTCTGTATAGTGGTTTTTATTTCCTTCCATTGGTGCTCTATCTCATGACTGGTCAATACTAGTTGTTCTAATTCTTTATTAAGATCATTAGCCAGGGGAATTGCTGGACATATATTTACGTAATATGAGGCAACTTGGCTCACGGTTATCTCTTGCTCAAGAAGTTAATAACGATCCCAAAATTACTGCTAATATACCCATATAATTTAGAATCTTCGAAGTCCTTATGAAAATGCGTTATCTTATATATTCGTATATATATATATTACTAGCTGTACCCGGCATGCGTTACAATGCCAATCAAAGAAAGTGTTGTCGTTGTAACTTTGTTTGTTGAAGTGCTTCGGTTACAAAATATGTTTTCCTTTTTCCGTTAACTGCCTCTAAACTATTGTAAAATGGATTTACTATCTCAGAAACATTCGTGGGAGCGTGCTCGACAACTCACCAAAGTTTCATCGCAATCGGATGAATGTTATCTGAACGCATACGGGACTTGTTTAAACGATTCGCGCACTATCACCCATTTGTTGAATCTACTCGTGCGCTACCAACGTTAACATGGATTTACTAAGTCAGAAATCTTTGCGTTTAATCGCAATCGTATGAATGGTTCAAGAACTACGGGACTTTGTTGAAAAAATCGCGCGCTGTCACATTTCTTGAATTTACTCGTGCGACAAACGGGTTCATCGTAAAGATCATTTTGTTTGACACTGTGTGGTTGATATATTCTTATGTTTATGTACGTCTATAACTCGTGTTCGGGTGCTTGGAGCATCGTAAACTTTGGTATTGTAACCATGAGTCAATTCACCAATCATTTATAAAACTCTTCATCGTACTTCTCATAGAAGAGTGAGTATAGGGAAAAACTTTTCAAAATACATGCTAAAATAGGAGAAAAATAAAAATAATTCTAGAAAGACGACCAAAGCATATGTTGCACTTCTCAATGTGTGACACAAAACTAGGGAGTCTATTATAGTGTCTCCGAAAACCACATTTTAAGGCCCTTAAATTAACAGTGTCTGTGATATACCCAGAAAACTAACTTCGTTCTGATAAACTTATGAAGGAATGACAACTCCTAACCATTGCAACAGTAGCTCAATTGATAACATCTGGTTATTAATACCGATGACCTTTCGAAGAGAGGGTACTTCTGTTAGTTTATATATAGGGTGCGTTCAAAAAGTAACGAGCCGGTGGCTGGAATGCGGAAACCGGTGACTACATCGGCTAATCGTGGCGTGTGTAACGAGGTGTGGTTCCGACCAGAGCGTGGAAGGTCACAGCCCGTCGCTAGAGGGCACGCGTGCACGTCACGTGACGATACAAAGCGAGCAGCAGCATGCATCAATCGTCCAACGCTGCCACTCGCATTGCAAACAGTGACTTGGAGACGTCAACCGAAGAGCAAAGAGGTGTTGTTCGGTTTCTGACAGCGTAAGGAGTAGGGGGAACGGACATTCATCGCCGAATGTCACAAGTGTATGGCGAACACTGCATGTCCCTTGCAGGGGTCAAGGCGTGGCACAAGCGCTTCAGGGAAGGACGGGTGTCGTTAGCCGATGATGCCCGGTCTGGGGCACCCCTCTGCATTACCGATGACAACGTCCAGCTGGTTGATGCACTCATTACCCAGGACCGCCGAGTGACAGTGAACGCCATAGCCGCCGTGGTCGCTCCACGACAATGCACGACCTCATACGGCCAACACAGTCGCGGTACTCCTGCAGAAATTCAAATGGGAGGTTCTCAGCTACCCTCCACACAGTCCAGACCTCTTTCCCTGTGATTACGCCATGTTTGGTCTCCTGAAAAGGGCTCTGCTGGGCCAACGATTCACCTCGGACGCCGACGTCCAGCTGTACGTGCGGAACTGGTTCACATCGCAGTCCAGGAAATTTTATGAGACAGCCATTCACCGCCTCGTGTCACAGTGGGACAAGTGCCTCAATAGTCAGGGCCAATACTTCTAACATACAGGTACTGGTTTCTGTAATCATGCCTCCGGCTCGTTACTTTTTGAACGCACCTTATATATGTAGCCTACTAGATGAGCATATCTAATATTATCCCTGCAGAGAATCGTTAAGTCACCTTCGGGATGAGGAAACCACTCATAAAAGTAATGGACAGCGCAAGTGGCACTCAAAGTAGGATGCTGACAAAGTGATTTCGTTAGCTTACTTGATTCCTGTTATACCCTTATAGGAATACAGCATCCTCATTATCCACTTCCCAAGGGCCTACATTTTATGATTTCCTGTTCCATCTCTAAAACTTTTCTTTATTCGGTATTCACAGGAAACGGCATCCGGCGTGATGTGATTCTGCGCCCTTCAGTCGAGCTTAGTCTACCTTCTAAATGTTGACACATTAAAAAGGAAATCCTGCTGAAGAAGCAGACCCTAACACATGAAAATGAAATCCACAGCCTGCTTCCAGTCTCCGACCGGGTCAGGAATGGAATGAATGAAGCCCCCATCTAGCGGCGAGGATATGAACTGTGCCGGCTGACGAGGCCTGACGCACTCCTCTGGGGCATTGATTAAATGAATGTCAGATGAAATGAAATGATAGTGGAGAGTGTTGCTGGAATGAAATTTTGACAGGGAAAACCGGAGTACCCGGAGAAAAACCTGTCTGCCTCCGTTCTGTCCAGCACAGATCTCACATGGAGTGACCGGGATTTGAACCACGGACCCAGCGGTGAGAGGCCGGCTTGCTGCCGCCTAAGCCACGGAGGCTCAACCCTAACACATATTTAGTATATTTTAATAAATAGATTTCTTTCCGTATGTTGCGAATAAAGTTAAATTTTCATCTCCTATCTACGTTACATTCACCACCGTCTTCATTTTACACGTAGGGGAGAGGGGGGCATGTTGTTACAATTTTCAAATTTTATTTTTTTAAACTGTTCTCCTGGAAGCTATTAGCCTGTTATGGCAGTGATCATGAAGTATCAGTATTTGGCTTCATTTATGAAAATTGTGAAGACTGGCGTAAAAATATTTTCGGTATAAATTATTTTTCTTGTTAATGTGGTAAATTGTAACAACATGCCCCACATGGCATTTGTTATATGCCATGGGTAAGTTGTTACACTCAACTTAATTATAAAATGCGACATAGTTGTAACTACATTCTTGCATTTTTTAACTCGAAATAATATAACAGTCAACCTTGAAATACATTTACCACATTTCACAATTCTGGTTTTTACGGCCAAATGCCCTTCATGACGCCAATCTCATGGGACGAGTAAATGAAATATGAAATGAATGAAGATAAATGAAACTGGGCAAGGATGTGGAAGGAAGCAGCCGTGGCCTGTCAGAAAGTAGACTACCGTCCCAGCATTTTCCTGGAGTTGAAAATGGGAAATCACGGAAAACCATTTCAAGGTCGGCAGAGGGTGGGACTCGAACCCACGTCTACCGAATTAGCAGAGAGCTTGGCCCCATGGCCCAGCGCTGCGCGTTAGCAAGCATAGCTATATCACCGTCGGTATAGAGAAATGATAATGATACCGGTAATAATAATCAACTAGCAAATACGTTAATAGGCCTACGTTTATACATTAGCAATGAAATAACATTACGATTCCATGGGGCATGTTGTTACAGGGGGCATGTTGTTACACTGTAACAACAAGCCCCCAGCTTACTGTAACAACTTGACCCACCGGCCGACATTTTGTATTCAAGGTCAGTACTTCGGCGAGGAGTAGCCTAGCTAACTACTCACACAAGCATTTCTTTCGTAAGAAATCAAACTACATTCCCAGAGACATGCAAGTACTTACCTTCAACGCAGAAGAAGACAGATGACTTCAAAGCCGAATATTTATTTTTACTTTTCACTTCAAAAAACACTTAAACCTTCATAACACACTTCAAATACACACAATGGTTTCCTTGTCTCCACAGCATCTGCAGACTGGCACCTCACGCTTAAGTAGCTGATCGTTACGTGCTTCAGCCACACGGTTGATTTTAAAACTAACATGTAACAACGTGCCCCTGTTAACAACATGCCCCCTCTCCCCTACAAGATTTCCCTTTGGTGAGAATAGAATCGAACAGATACAAGTTTAAAGCATGAAATATAAAACTCAATAAAACGGAAGACACTCTTTACTAATCAGGGAAACTTCTCCTATTAGCTAGACTTACATAAACATGTTGTTGTTGTTGTTGTTGTTTCACTTGAGAGGCTTACACATCGTGAGCATTGAGTGCCCGTGTATTTGAGTTTGTGGTTATTTGAATGATAGCCTGTACTATTTTGATAGATGTATTAGTAGACTGGATACACCGTATTTGGAATTCAGATGAGAATTGGGAAGAAGGCTGCCTTGGCCTTAATTTTGGAACCATCCAGCCATTCGTCTGAATAAGAAGTGAGGAAACCAAGGAAAGTCATTTCCAGGATAGCTCAAAACAGCCTCTTCTCAGTTTTGCCTCGAGAGGCAAAGTGTACCCCATTCCAGCTCTCAGATGAGAATTAAATTTATTGGCTGGGACTTATTTAATAATTTAAAGTTTTAAAAATTGTAAAATAAAAATAAAAAGTAGAAATTTAAAAATTAGAAATCAACGATTAAACATTAACAATTAAATATTAAAAAGTATGAAGTATAAATTAAACTTTAAAAATTATCAATTGTTCACAATTTTAAGTTAACTGTTAAAAATTAAAAAGTATAAAGTAAGAATTAAACTTTAAAAAATAAAAGATAAAATTAACAATTACGGTAAAACTTTTAATTTAAAAACTATTAAGTATAAATTAAAAATTAAAAGTAAAAAATAAAAATAAAATTATATTTAAAAAGAAAAAGATGTTCAATAAAGAACATATAGCCTAATTCCTCAAAAATGCATGGGTATTGTTATAACTCTTTGACCTTTTGAAGGAGTAAGATTGAATGTTGGTTGTACAGTGGAACGTGGCTAATTCGAACTTCTATAATTCGAAATCTTCTTTAATTCGATTTTTTCTTGGTCCCTAGCATTTTATATAAAATCAATGCTAAAAAATCGTGGTTAATTCGAATTATATTTTGGATAATTCGAAGTTTTTACGTGTAAACATTCCGAAAAACAAGATGTTTCCCGAAAGAACTGTTCCGAGTGCAGCCCAAGCAACAAACCACATCACAGAATTTAGGCGTTTTTTTAATGTAGAACTGACGTAGGTGATTCTTTTTTCCGTTTCTTTTAAATTTGTTAGATTCTTTTGTGATGGCCGAGAGACTTAACTGTAGGAAACCGGTAATAATCTCCAACTTTTTTGAAAAACAGTACATTCCTAAGACTTAACTAGATAGCTGGATTACTACTGTCGTTAAATAGGTGAATAGTACATTTTGGTTTTATTTTATAATTTGAAACTTATGAGGTTATTCACGATAGAGTTATTATTTTCTGTTAAACTGCTTTGTTGAACGTAAATTATTATGTAAACGTAGTACAATATATTTAATATCTACCCTTTTCAAAGAAATTTCTTAATTCGAATGTTTCGATAATTCAAATTTTCTTACTGCTCCCTTGAGGTTCGAATTATCCAAGTTCCACTGTAGTAGCTTGTTGAAATACTACGTTCTATACGGATATTATACGTTGATTGATTGATTGAATCCTCACCTGAATTATATGTACACATACTAATACAGCCATCATAATAACAAAGGTTATCAGAAAAATCAACACTCAGCCAAGTGCACGGGGCTAAATGACCATGATGTCCATGCATCTCAAATAAAACAACAACAACAACAACTGCTTCCTACTCAAATCCATCCTCGTATAAAAGTACACACACTAGTTAGCCTACAGACATCACAGTGACACAGGTTATCAGACAACTTCTACACACACCCAAGTACACGGGGCTACAAGACCATGATTCCGCAAAACCCCTAAGGAATCAACTACAAAAACAACAACAGTAGACTCTACCGCGGATCAAGGACCACGAATTGTAATCGCTGTAGTCGAGTGTTGAATTATGTGGTGTTATAAGCAGTGGCGTACCGACGGGGGGGTTAGGGTTTAACCCCCCCCCCCCCCCGAGACATTAGTTTACATGACTCCTTATATTGTCCCATCTATCACCTGGAAAATGTTTTGAATTGCTGCCAGTGAGGCTTCTTTAGGCTACTCCTTTGTAATATATTTTTCATGTGAACACGTTCTTCACGTGGTAAATGACCTCCACTCAACTCGCAACGAGACTTCTCCAGCTTTGGCGCTAGCTACTGGTTATGGCCTGGGGTAAACACCCTTAAACTACATGTTAAACGGAGCAAGAGGGGCAGATGACCTCGCGGTTCTTCCACTTAAAGCAATAATAACTAACTACACTAGGCGAAATATGAAAACTGTCGTTTTACTGTTGAAATGTGCGATTGGTAACTATCGTAACGCAGCTTCGTGCTGCTTTAAACGTGCATATCTGTGAACTGCCAGATCGTGAGTCGGACTTTTTTTCCGAGTTTATTTGTAATGCGTAATGGATCGATTTATTATTAAGAAACCAAGAGTAGATGTTACATGCAACACTGCCATTGCAAGTAGTTCATCTTTAAAATGAACTTGAAGAATTATCGGCTACTACCAAGCCGGCTACCGACCAAATACATCGAACAGACTTAGGAGGTTATGCTGGCCAACAGGTGTGTTTACAATATGATTCATGATAATCGCTATTTCTGTAACTGATTTGCATTTCGATGCTTTACCTATTATGTTATACCGGTATTTGTATGGCCTTGGCCTACGTATGTGTCGGTACATGTTAATTATTTCAATGTTGTGATTTACTTTTTTCTTTAGATTGATGATTATCTGAGAAATGAACTGTTGGAAAATGCCTGGACACCTGGAAGCAATTTTAATTTCCCTTTATCGGGTCCAAGTAATCTGAAATTTCAGTTGAACTGGTTATCAGAGTGGAAATGGCTAGTTTATTCTCCTTCAAAGAACGGAGCCTTTTGTAAATATTGTTCGTTGTTTTGCACCGTTGTTGGGAAACAATCTTCATCGCCAGGTAAACTAGTAAAATTTCCTTACATGAACTGGAAAAATGCGAAGGAGGATTTCAAAAAAACACCAAGAAACCAAGTATCATATGGCATGTACGGAAAAGGCTGCGAACTTTCTCGCCATATACAAAGGTACAAAACCTGCTGTTGACGTAAGCTTGGATAGGGGTTTTCAATCCTACATATTATGCAACAGGGAGAAACTCATACCAATAATTAAATCTGTGATTTTCCTTGCTCGAAAGGGCATTGCTTTCCGTGGTCACAGGGATTCGGGACCTGTAAATTTAGATGAGTCTCTCAAGAAAGGGGAGGGAAATTTCAGGTCTCTTCTCAAGTTTCGAGCAGAAGCTGGTGATACAATACTAAAGGAACATTTGATGACAGCATCCTTAAATGCAACATACGTAAGCCCACGGATTCAGAATGAAATTATTTCATCTTTGAATGACATTATATTGAAAAGGTTAGTCGATCAGGTGAAAAAAGCTAAATACTTTTCTGTTCTTGCTGACGAGACCACAGACATCAGCGGTGTGCAGCAAATGTCACTATGTGTCCGTTTCGTTCAAGATAATTCCGTACATGAGGAGTTTCTGCAATTTATTGCTATCAATGATGCTTCTGGGTTAGGCCTTGCGAATAGCATATTGTCTGGTTTGAAAAGTGTGGGACTGGATGCAGAATATCTCGTAGGCCAAGGTTATGATGGAGCTAGTGCCATGAATGGATCCTACAGGGGTGCTCAGGCCATTGTACGAAAACATTTTCCCAAAGCCCAGTATGTTCACTGTAGTGCTTACTGTTTAAACCTGGCCATTTCTGAAGGGTGTAATGTTGCAGGGATTAGGAACTGTATGGGTACAATTGAAAGAGCTTATGCCTTTTTTAGTACTTCACCAAAGAGGCAGGCTGTGTTGACAAATGAAGTTGAAAGTATGGAAGAGAAACCCCGAGTGAGTAAACTCAAGAAGTTATGTGCAACGAGATGGATTGAAAAGCACGAGTCTGTTCGTTCATTCATTGAACTTCTGAAACCGTTATTGTTGGAATTCGAAAAAAATAGCAGCATGGGTTGATAAGAAGGCAGCTACAGATGCGCAACTTCTTCTGTGCGCTATCAGCAAATTTGAGTTCTTGATAAGTGTATTTGTCATTCATGAAGCATTTCAAATCACACTTCCTCTCAGCAAATACCTTCAAACTGAAAATTTGGATCTCAGTCAAGCAATCAACGCCTCCATGAATGTTAAGAGGTCTCTTGAAGAAATGAGGGCAGATGCAGACGCAGGGTTTTTGTGTGCATATAATTCAGTTTTAGAGTTCTGCAAAGAATTTGGAGTGCCTGTAGTTCAGCCTCGAACTGTTGTTCGACAAACGATGAGGAACAACGTTTCATCTAACGATCCGGAAGAATATTATAGGCGGGTTATTTTCATCCCATTTCTTGAAGAAACTATTTCATCACTCGATGATAAATTTGTCTCCCATAAAGAAACTCTTCAGCCATTGCAAACGCTAGTTACCACAACTGAAGACGAACTATCCAACCAAAGCATAGCTGAAGTAGAAAATGTAGCTGAATTTTATGGACTTCCCCATAATATTAGAGGCGAGCTACTTCTCTGGAAACAAACTCTGAAATCTATTGAAAAGAAGCCCAAGAGTGCTATAGATGCTTTGTCAATATGCAATAAGAACATGTTTCCAGTTGTGTATAACCTGCTTCTCATCATGGCTACCTTACCTGTCACAACCTGCTCGTGTGAATGATCGTTTTCGTCCTTAAAATTCTTGAATAACTATTTAAGGAATTCAACTAGTGAAGAACGCCTTAATGGATTAGCTTTGATGTTCATTCATGATACTGTTGATGTTTCAATTGAGGAAGTACTGAATGACTTGTCTGTCAAACCTAGAAGGCTTGATATACGATTGAAGTAGACTTGTCTCAGTCCTTCAACAAATTCCAGGGCAAATATCTACTTAATCAGATTCTTTGGTTTAGCCCGATTGACAATTTAGACATTTCTTTTTGTCCGTTTGTATCTAGTGCAATATCTATATTGGGCTAAACTCTTTTCCGTATTTTTTATGTTTTCAATTTTGTTTGTAATATTGTTTAAAGTGCTGAAAAATATAGTTAAAATAGTTTTCATGCAAAGAGAATTATCATATATATCGAACCCTTGCAAAGAAGCATATGAGACTCAATTTCGGGGGTGTAACAGTCCATTTCGTAAAGTTGTTGTTAAGCGCTTCTTATAACATGCAGGGTAACATATAACAAAATAACATGCAGGAAAAAGTGAATACCAGGATTAAAACAAATGAATTTAATAAACAGATCATCAAATTTACACTATTTACAACAACAACAAAAACAAGATCTCCCAAATGACACCCACTTGAATTAAATAAAAATGCCAACCTAGGCCTGATCTCAGGAGAGATCGTAAACGTCTGGACCAAATGTCCCAAGATACTGCAATGACATGTGCATGTGCGGCTTTTCTACATGCGTTACGATGTGTACAAATAAATGCGAGATCCGTTACCATCCAGTAAACCTTCAGGGGACGAATCTGCATTGTCTTAGAGCTAGACAGACACTAGGAACCAACTAAACACTATGTCTACCCCTTATTATTCCCGTTTTCCAACGGGGTCGGGGATGAGATGCGATGGAAGTCTTTGCGGCGATGATTTTTACAGCCGGATGCCCTTCCTGACGCCAACCTCATGAGAGGAGTTAATGAGAGATGAAATGAATGATGGTGAATGAAACTGGGCAAGGATGTGGAAGGAAGCGGCCGTGGCCTGTCAGAAGGTACCGTCCCAGCATTTGCCTGGTGTTGAAAATGGGGAAACCACGGAAAACCATTTCAAGGACGGCCAACGGTGGGGCTCGAACCCACGCGTCTACCGAGTCAGCAGAGAGCTTGGCCCCATGACCTAATGCTGAGCTTTAGCCAGCGTAGCCACTACTGTCGGTAGGAACCAACTAAACACTAATTAAACTAATCCGACACTTCCTACACTAAATAAGACAAAAATAATTTCCGCATGAAATTGGTATCCAAGAATTGCCGTAGCAAACAACATTAACGCCTAAAATTAGGACTTTTCAAATCAACACAAGTAAATCAACACGTGACCAATCAAGAAAAATACACACATGGCCGCTTGCCATTTTTACAAGAAAATACAAAATACACCCAACGGTGTCACAACAGACAAAATCTAACAATATAAACAAATGAAATGAGTCACAAAAATCACTAGGCTCAAAGCCAACATTTACATCATAAAACAAATATTTCATTTCATACGATATGCGGTAATTCGTAACGGACATGGCGAACTCCCAATTTAATATTATGATCCAATGATCATTAAAAGAACAGGTTTGCTACAGATAGCTTACAGGGGTCAGTCGGTCAGCTGGACTGCCTAAACGATGAATCACCAGACATAGATGGACGCAAGGTGGAATCTGCACATCTGTCAACCCACGTGTCAATTACCTCGACCTGCCGTGGCAATGGCTCGAGTCTCGAAGAAGCGTGCTCCCAAAGCACATAATATACGTGTGTGTGTCAAAATAAAATATCTTAGCATTTCCCAAGGAAATCCAAGAATCAGCACAGGACAACATACAGTAGCCTCGAAGAGCGCTCTGCCTTTCCATAAAAATACAACCACAATATTATGAGGGCGGTAGACACATTCTACCCCTCATCACGAAGAATCAATACACACACCTTGACACAATACACACACCAGAATCACACGTATGGGTTTGACAGAAACCTGAAATAAAGGACATAAAATATTTTCCACCGACTTGCGCTCCCAATCTAGTCCGTGACTAAAGAACCTGAAAAGGAATCTAAAAAAAAAACTCAAAAAAATATAGAACTAAGGTGTTCTACAGTGACATCTTAACTTGTTGCGCTCGGCAACCCTAGTATGAATAAAAACCTGTTTGTACAACATCTAACAACTTTTAACCCCTTCTCCTACTAAAATGAATTTGAATAAAAGCACCATTTATCGACCATGACGAATTTCGCATTCGTATGAATAAAATCAAAATACACACGCCGTGCATACTAATAATGACTCATAAGAAAAATACAATCAAACAAACATTTTGGCCACGTGCCAACGTACATTTAAATATACCAGTGTCGGCGCACAAAGATCTAAATACACAAGAAAACCACGAAAAAAAATTATTTACATCGTTCCCGCGTCTAATCTAGCTACATATTGAATAAATCAATGGTTTGTACATCACCGTGCAGCTTGTAGAATATCAACCTCCATCCCAATGCATTTCCCCACGGGAAATCTACTCCTTCATCGTCGACGTTCTGGTAGAGGCGTAGCACATCATTCCACCAATCGACCTTCCTGTAGACATCTTGGCGTGGCTTCTTGGAAAGAAATGTTCAAAGTTATTATTCTACCTAGCTAGAATCGCTATGAGCTACTGACTTTCACTCAAAATGTCCTGGGCGATTACTCAACGTTGAACTGGCCCTATCTAAGCATTTGCTTACTTCACACGCACATATACATCACACAAAATATAACACAAAATTTTCAGAAAATATTACAATCTTCGTCCACCACGCAACTGGCTTTTAACAAGTCTCACAAAGTACGTCTACCGCGTAGCGCTTATCTCAACTAGAGATCTCCCTCCGCTAGGCCTGAACTCTGCTCCCAAGAGCACAATAAAATGTTCGTTCAGACAGACGTGAAGTATGCTCACTAGAGCCTGATAAAATCGTGTCTCAAACTGGCGTGAACGATGCTCCTCAGAGCCCGATAATGTTGTGTGTCAAACTACTCATCACCGATCAATTTATTAGAAACTGACAGAAAGGGGTGGAGTGGGGGCAATCTGTGAAAATAATCTGTAATTTTCAACTCACAGACTTGGGACTAGTATTAAACTTCTTATATGCATTTAAACGTCTCAATGCACTCATGCGGAATGCTATCGCATCGGCGGTTCTTCATACACGTGTTTTCAGCGCTTTTTTATGGTACGCAAATCTCCGCGTGGTTTAGGCGTCCTCTCTCCTGATTCGCTGATTCAATCGTGTATCGGTTGGAAATTCATTTCTGGCACGCCCATAATGACGCCGACTTGGATGCGCGTTCACCCTGAATTTGTCCTTGAACTCGGCTTAGCTGGTCATCCCCAGGAATAACTACCACGCCACCTCTGTTGCAAGCGTTGCGACACACTACCTGTCTTCCCGTTGTCATCTCCAGCATGCACTGCCTGGATATCAGTAATAATAATAATAAAAATCATGAAGACTTATTGATCGGCGAATCAATAAGGGTTCAATATATTCTTTCATTAGTATAGATCCCTCCTATGGCGCTCACAAGCGACCGATCGTGCCAATTGAGCATTCAAATGAAAGAGAATAGACATTAGCAGTGACGAATTGCACTCTAATTTCATAAATATCAATAATTTCTTAAAAAATGACTTTTAAAAAATGTACGAAGTGTGAGATTTGTCGATACTGTTGCTGTAGGAAAATATGCTCCGTAATTGCTGTCCACTTCACATTTTGGACGCTGTGACGCCTGTTTCGTGTCATTTTAACATTATGAGGTCTTTCCTTTATCAGTTTGCATGGATTTCAGAAACAGTAAGTCAAAGGAATGAGTACTCAATTCGTATAATTTCAAAAATATCGAATAACTGGTGAGTGTTACAGCTAAGATAAATCAATGGACTCAGCACACAAATGACATTAGCAGTGACGAATTCCATTCTAATTTCACAAATATCAATTTTTGTTAGAAGTGTGCGATTTGCAAATCCTGGAGCTCTAACATGCTGCAATTAATTCTCTCGTTATAAACCTATCGGGGAAGGGTGGTTTATGAACTTGCGAGATTTCTCGCTTGGGTCAGGCAGTGTTTATTTAACTGATTTGTTGCTTTTTATGAATTATATTCGAATTATCATCTTTATTATAGGAGATTACTGAAGCCTCCGTGGCTTAGGCGGCAGCACGCCGGCCTCTCACCGCTGGGTCCGTGGTTCAAATCCCGGTCACTCCATGTGAGATCTGTGCTGGACAAAACGGAGGCAGACAGGTTTTTCTCCGGGTACTCCGGTTTTCCCTGTCAACATTTCATTCCGGCAACACTCTCCACTATCATTTCATTTCATCTGTCATTCATTTCATCATTGCCCCAGTGGAGTGCGTCAGACCTCGGCAGCCGGCACAGTTCATATCCTCGCCGCTAGATGGGGGCTTCATTCATTCCATTCCTGACCCGGTCGGAGACTGGAAGCAGGCTGTGGATTTTCATTTTTCATTATAGGAGATTACTATGAATGACCCCCCCCCCCCCCCCCCCAGAAGGAAATCCTGCGTACGCCACTGGTTATAAGTATATATGTGAACTGCACATCTGTTCTTGTAAAACACATGTTAAATTAAAGATATAACGGTTACACAATGCTCACATACAGTAAATCCAGAACAATAGCATACACCAACACAGCGCATTCGGCACAAGCTTGCTGGCTGCGTAAGAGCATTATTGTCGCGCGGTAGAAAAATATGAGCCAAGTCTCGCGATGTGAACTGTGGTTATACAGTACGTTGTCATGAAGACGTGTGTTACCTCACATGGGAACCCGGGGTGAAAGGCGACAACAGTACGTCACCAAGTAGCCGGCGCGGTGGTGAAACAGACACAAATCACAACCTGCCGATTTTATAATTGGGGAATGGGTTCTAACCCAGGCTCTAACATCCCCCCCGGCTACGCCACTGACCAACAGACATTCTACATGTTTAGCATACGAGAATTCCCATCTCTAATTAGTATTAAAAAAGTTCCCGATTCTAGGATGTTACGGGCAAACTCGAGAACCGCTGGATGGATTTTGATGCAGTTCACCATTCTGTAAAGGATATCCCGAGGATGATTTCTGTAGAAAATAATTTATTTATGATCAAAAGAAGCCGAGCAATAACGATTTCAGTGGAAAAGTCGAAAAAAAGCTGGAGTCCGAGCGCTTTGTAAGCTTACGCTGGGCAAACCGTTAAAAATGGCTAAATACTATGAGTGTAAGAATTGTTCAGCATGAAAAGTTCTACAAAAAAAGTCCGCGAGAGCATATGTCTATCTTCAATACATCGCCCACTATAAGATAAAAGTGTTTTTACGTTTTAATTTCTTCCAACCATGTCCATTCAACTACTGAGGCGACAGTTTACGAGCTAGCTAAGGGCGAGTCTATCATCCCTGTTACAGACTAGCTAGCGGGCGAACCTATTGCCCCAGATAGAGCCAGCAGCAAACCGTTGAGTCGTGTTGAGTTAAGAATTCTGAGAATGGTGGTTGTGTTTGGAGTTTCCCTGGAAGTGCAACTCGGGTTTTCTTCATTTCGCCTGTGAAACACAGTCAAGTTAATATTGGACGGACGGGGGATTTGAGTTTCATTCACCTTGCCATTCCCTGGAAGTGCAACTCTCATTTCGCCTGTGAACTTTTCGTTCCGCAAAATTCACAGTCAATTTAAGATTAGACGGAAGAAGGGTTATATTATATTAAATTATACTGATTGGCGTATAATCGCTACTTAGTATAAAACAAAGTCCCCGATTCGTGGATGTCACGGGTAATCTCGAGAAGCACTGAATGGATTTTGATGCGTTTTTCACCATTCTGTAAAGGATATGTCGAGGAAGGATTCTGTAGAAAATAATGTATTTATGACCAAAGGAAGTCAAGCACTAACGATTTCAGTGAAAAGGTCGAATAAAACTGGCGTCCGTGCGCTTTTTAAGCTTACGCTGGGCAAACCGTTAATAATATCTACATACTATGAGTGTAAGAATTGTTCAGCATAAAAAGTTCTACAAATAGGCCCAGGAGAGCATATCTCTATCTTCAATACAACGCCTACTATAAGTGTTTTTACGTTTTCATTTCTTCCAACAATCTCCATTCAGTTACTGAGGCGACAGTTTACGAGCTAGATAGGGGCGAGTCTATCACCCCAGTTACAGCTTAGCTAGCGGACGAGGTTACTACCCCAGATACAGCCAGCAGCAAACTGTCGAGTCGTGTTAAGTTAAAACCTTTAGAGAAGAGTAGTTGTGTTAGGAGTTTCCCTGGAAGTGCAACTCGGCTTTTCTTCATTTCAACTGTGAACTTTTCGTTCCGCAAAATTCACAGTCAAGTTAAGATTGCAAGGAAAGGGGGATTTGTGTTTCATGCACCTCGCCATTCTTAAATTACGTCTGACAAGAATTTGTTGCACATGCATCTCCATGATAATATAATTAATAGTCCAGTCAGTGATTTTTAACCCATCATGCCGAGATCTAAAACGGATATTGGTCGTTGTTCATTGATATTGAAAAAGAAATCCCTTATCACTTAATGCATTCATAACTGTTCCCGGGCGATGCCGGGTCGGGTTGCTACGTTGACCACTAGGTGTCAGTGACATCTGGTAGTGAAAGCTGGAACTACTTGAAATTGAACGGAACTTGTAGCTCATCCCATGGGTGTCCGCTTGAGGCAGTTGTAGCCTCTGGCGAGTCGAACATGTCCTCGGACACTCCCAGCACTAAAAGCCATACGCTTAATACATAAGTATGCGCTCGTAGTGATAGAAAAGGCAAACTGCTAATCTAATCGACCGGATATGGTTGTGATTCTGTAAAAAAAACAGTCTACCGCGTATCATCATGCTGGGACCTCGTAAGAAACGTTAAGTGTGTCCTTTACGTTTGGAAAAGTGGAGAAAACACCGAAACTTATTATAAATGCACCAACATTAAGATTCAGTGATGAATCGGGTTCGGGTTGGCTAAAATTATAGTTAGTTATTGTTGTTGAAAGGGGTGGAACTACGAGGTCATCTGCCCCTCGGCTAAAATTCCTAGCTCATATCCCTAGACGTTGATGGTACGTAAATTGCGTGCGTGTTGGAACGCAAGACTCATCCAAAGCCATAACTACTCAAACGATTTCATTCCATGCGTTACAGCAGCGTAAAATAATTATTACTAGCGGGCCCGTGCGAGAAATCTCACATGCTCATAAATCACACTTTCCCCAATAGGTTTATAATAAGAGACTTAAGATGTAAGGTTGCTATGTTTTTATTTCAACCAAATGATCATAGAACACTATTTACATTTCAATTAGAATCCCAAGTTCTACGTTCCCCAACTTAAGAAGGCAATCACTGAAAATTGGATCATTATAACACTCACCGGTTATTCAATATGAAATTATACGTTTTAAGTACTCATTCCTTTTATTTACTGTTTCTGAAATCCATGCAAAATGATAAAGGAAAGACCTCAGAATGTTAAAATGACATGAAACAGGCGTCACAGCGGCCAAAATGTGAAGTGGACAGCAATATATTATGGAGTGTATTTTCCTACAGCAATAGTACCTGCAAATCGCACACTTCGTCCATTTTTTAAGTCATTTCTTAAAGAAATTATAGATATTTATGAAATTAGAGTGCACTTCTAATGTTTATTGTCTTTCATTTGAATGCTCATTTGTCACAATTGGCCGCTTGTGAGCGCCGCAGAAGGGTTCTTTACTACTGAAATAATATAGGATATGATTATTATTTTTAGTTGGTTTACCCTCCAGGTTGGCTTTTCCCTCGGACTCGGCGAGGGATCCTACCATTACCACCACCAGGGCACTGTTCTGAAGCTTAAAACACCTGGAAAGGCGATACTACTGGGGTGGTGGGACCAGTACCTCGCCCAAGCGGCCTCACCTGCAAAGCGAAAAGGGGCCTCGTGAGGGATGGGAAGTGAGGGGAAAATTGGGAGGGATAGGCTAGGAAGAGGGATGGAGGTGGCCGTGGCCTTACGGTAGGTAATACCCGCAATTTGCCTGGAGACAAAGTGGGTAAACCACGGAAAACCACTTCGAGGATGGCTGAGGTGGAAATCAATCGAACCCCTTCTACTCATTTCGACCTCCCGAGGCTGAGTAGACCCCGTTCCAGTCCTTATACCACTTTTCAAATTTCGTGGCAGAGCCTGGAATCTAACCTCGGACCTCCGGGGGGGGGGGGGGCTGCTAAGCACGCTGACCACTACACCACGGCGGCGAACGGTAAAAAAATATATCAAACAATAATTCTGTTGATGTGACAAGGTCATCATGAGAAGAACTCCTAAAGGTACAATGTACGTAAATTCCCAAGTCCATATCTCTTAAAGCAGGGCCATCTAGTCATTGCGCTCGGGGAGCACGGGGCAGTCAGACTAGCGCTCTTTCCCCTTCCACCACCACACTGTGGCAGCGAGGAGATCTGAGACAGACGGACGATACTATGACTGCGCTCATTAGATACGTACAGTACGTACAGTCGTGCGGCCGACGGTCTATGTGGGTTTGTTGACATATTGATAGGGCTGTTTTCCATAAAAATATAGACTATCGCATATACAAGTCGAATGGCAATCCGATATATGGAATGTGCTGGAAACGAACGCAAGTGTTAAGTAAAGAATACTGTATTGTGATTTATTCCAAACTGAAATGTGAACAGATTATAGAGGAGGAATCAACAACATTTTACCAATATGAACAGATAGTACAGACCTTGAGTGACTTTTGCTCCGTCGTTTTTACGAGCTTTTAGTTTTGGAGAAAACAATCTTCTCCAAATCGGGTACAATACTTCTGGACACAGCTATTGGTAAACAATTGCGCGTGTTTCTATCGCTCATCGTTGCACGATGTTTACTTTTGGTAAGTTTAGAACCGAAAAGAAACGGTCACAAATGTACGTTGAGCCAAACATTGCTCACTTCGGCGTGGCGGGCAGACCACACACTCAACCAGCCAAGCTCCTCCCGCCACTACCTTCCATCAAAACCCTCGGAGCACTGGCTTAGAGCGCGGCTGAAGTGCTAGCGCTCGGGAAGCGCTGTGTGGATGGCCCTGCCCTAAAGGAACAATGTTCATGGAAGGTCTAATCTATGATATTAAAGGATGTTTATGTTCGACGATATCGATATGTAAATATTATATAACAGAAAACTGTATCATAAAGGTTGTCATTAAAATACTACTTTTCATTATAACACATTTTTTCCAACCAATCAGAGCTCAATATTTTCATTCATTGACCAATTAGATAAGGATAGCGCCTGACATGCACTCAAAATCCCACATGTCGGACATGAATTACATGATTTGAAAGTTGACAATGTAGCCTTAGATCAACCATTGTAGTTACTATGCATAAAGGAACTGGGCAATATTGCAAAAGAAATAGCACTGCACCTTAATATCCGCAACTCCAATTTCTACACATTCCTACGATTTCGCCGACAATTTTAGTGAATGCTGTTGGTGACAATAACACACCAGAACGTCATGGATGCGTATGACATTAGTTCCATGGAAATTATAATCCAGCTCTCTAATCAGTAAATGGATTTCTTATGCGAAACTTTTCCGCCAGATACCGTTACTGTTCTATTTGGAACTAAATTGATTTGCCTTCCGATCAAATTTGAAGAATAACTAGTTGATAATACGATACATTTTAATTTTAAAGCGTTTGTAACAGCCTATTTTGTGTTATTTGAACAAAATAACAAAACGATCCAACTCAGTACCTGTGCACTATCTGTTGGTGCTACTTCAGGATAAACAATGTTTCAAAGCTTTGGGATTCGTTATTGGGTAGAGATCATATGCTGAGCCCACACAATTCCCAAGAAGAGGAATTCAACCGACAATATCTCGACATATATTTATGAATATTTATGTTAAAACATATAATAAAGTTATAAATATCGCTGAACATAAACAGTCATAAGCAACTTGCCTATAATGGTAACTAAGACACTCGTATGGAAATTATAAAACTCTCTTCGTTTTATACGCATACTCGTGTCTTAATTATTGCCATTATAGGCTCGTTGCATAATGTCCTATTTCAACACTGAGTTGGTTGCCTGAAAGAGGCAGATGACCTCGTAGTTCAATAACTAACTAAATGTTTGCATGAAGGGCTAGAAATATTCTTATCTACTCCAATATTCTCATACAACATTAATTGCGAATTTAATTATCGGCTAAAACACTTTATGGAAATAAAGTTGTTAAATCAAAAGGCTGCAATAATAGAGGATACTGGTTTATGCTATACTCCGAGGATTGCAGCTACGGTGATGAGGTAGGAGGGTTGATTTCAACCCGTATCTCTTCCATGAAGTAGGCCCCATATATGTTTTGTTTTTTCATACATTTTTAGTGCCTACATCGGATTGATGCAGAATATTTTATGGGAGTATTTCCCTTGTTTTATCAGTGAGACTGAGAGTACGTACTTTGCTTTTTATGGTAATATTAGAATGGACGGTTTAAAACAGGGGAGATTGGAATGATTGCATCCTTACACATCTCACTATTTTCTATTGTTCATCATTTAAACACTTTAAACTGAAATTGGGGGAGAAAGAATTTAAAAATAGATTCAAATACACAACAGAATTAAAAGATTCCAATTACGGGGTAAATCAATTTTATTATTCACCAGCTCACTTAGTTTAGGATTTATAACAAAAAGAATTACACTCGTTTCAGGGGTATTTTATTTAGAAAAGATATTTGTAGAGCCGAAAATAACACCTTTATAAGTTTTCATGTTGCTGAAACTTACACTGTGCGTCTCTTGTGGTGCTATACACATCGTGTATATACAATCACCACGTGCAGTAAGCAGTGTTTCTTATAGAGCCTTCTTTATGTACAATTTTGTGTGTTTCTTGGGTTGTTTCCAGTTTTCGTTTTAGATACCATAAATTGATGACGATTTGAGAAATTTTAATGTTTTTTATATCAAAATGTTACGTTTTACACACGCTTCTTTTAAAAAACGAGTTCGTATTCTTTCTCTCAAAAGTTTAATACCACAAAAAACAAGAAGTCCCGTGACGAACTAAAGAGCCTACTTTTCATGCCAATGATTATTCTACAGTATATGAACCTATCTAGAATAATGACGAAATTAAGTTGGCAATATCAAAATGTCCAATTAGTTCGAAATATTCCAGGTATAATGTAGCCTAATAGAGCACTACAGTTGGCAGCCCTGGTGACTGAATATATTCTTAGTTCCATCTCTTAAGGTACAGAATACAAAATTTGGCTGAAGTCCAATGGACGTTACATGCAGTTAGACACTGGATCTATCAGCACACGTAAAAGCACGTTGGCAACAATGTCATGCGTGTGCTGGTCAGAAATAATCGAAAATATTATATCTTTTTGTGCCAATTTTGGTTGAAATACATTTTTAGTATTGAAGTTACATGTATTTTAAAATTGGACCCATCGGCAAGCATAGAATCATGTTGACAACACTGACTTATATTAATTACTCCAAATTAATCTAGAGTGTCAGGTGCTATACGTGTGCAAAGTATAGAGCTGTTGGCTTGCATACTTTCTGATATATTGATATTAAGGTAAAAAATATATATACAGCATTTATTAACAGTTGGCAGCCCTGATTGCTCTTAAGAATACTTATAGTCATATCTGTTATGTTACACATAGCACATACGAAATTTGGTTGAAATCCAACTGATAGTATTGGAGTTACATGTAGATAAAAATTGGTCCTATCAGCAGGCTTAGAATCATGTTGGTAGAACTGAAGTATATAAGTTACTCCTAACTAATGTAAAATGTCAGGTATTATACGTGTGCATAGCTTAAAGCTGTAGGCTTGCATACTTCAAGATATATTGGTATTTGGATGAAGAAATTAGAGAGAGCAATTATTGACAGTTGGTAGCCCTGGTGGCTCTTAAGCATACACTCAGTCATATCTGTTTATGTACACATATTGCATACAAAATTTGGTTGAAATCCAATTAATAGTGTAGACGTTATATGCATTTAAAAATCAGACCTATCAGAAGGCTTAAAATCATTTTGGCAACACTGTCATGTATTGTCTCCTGGAAATTAAACTGAAATAGTATTATCTACAAGTGTGCCAATTTTGGAATAGCTCCAATGCATACCTTCCATGATATCCTACATGGTGCTCAAATTTATATTGCGTTTTTTCAGCAGTTGGTAGCACTGACATCATTTTCAAATATGGGCTTGAGATATTCCGGTATACTTCTTTACTCATACTAAATTCGGTTTCGATTTCTGCAGCCGTTTAGGAGTTGATAGGGGGGGGGGGGGACACACACACAGCCAGCCAACCTGGCAGACAGACAGACAGACCGACAGGCAGAAGGACAGACAGACGAACAGACAGACACACACACATTTTCCGGGATCGATCTCATAAGTCTACTTTTTCTTCATTTTTGCAAAATGTCAAAAGTAGGCTATTTATGCGAAACTTTAGGGACAAACTGTAAATGGCAAGGGTGGCAACTATGATTATCTGGTATGTGTGCCTCGTAATTAATCTTGTATCAACATGCCCAGATATGAATCATACTCCGTATATCGTTTAGTTAGGGGTAAGTCTCAGGGGCGGCTCCTGACAATACTTTTAGGGTGGCCCAGATGATGCTATTGTTGTGTCATATTAAACATTGTTGCCAACATTGCCATTATCATAATTCCACACAACACAACATTTGAAGCAAATTGTTATAAATAGTACACGCATTAAAAACTGTACTCAAATGGCTCCTTATTTGTAAATATATTCTCCACACCTGTACTTGGATGAAGCAAATTTATCTATCAGCATAGTTGATGGGGTATTAATTCTAAATTCTAGCTTTGTGAACAGAAGAAGATGGACTTGTTAATAAACACGTAGTTCCGTGAAGAATTAAGCCTATTTTCATACATCCTACTTATATTAATTGCCTCTATCAACATATAAATTTTCAATTTGATTGCTGTCATAGATTTTTGGTTGGTTGGTTCCTTAGTTTAGGGGCTGCGACAACGCGGTCATGTAGCCCCGTGTACTTTGGGTGTGTGTAGAATCTGTCTGATAACCGGTGTTAATTGTGATGACTGTATTAGTGTGTGTATCTGTTTTTTAATTCAAGTAGAGACTGCAACTTTGAATTTTCAAATAGTTCCTACTTTTGCCGCCAAACGCCACCGTCAACGACTACTAGGCCTAGTTCTGTCATAGATTAATAGATAATGAGAACCACCTAATATTTCGGATAGTCGTCATGTTGGATTTTAATATATGTAGGTCATAGAGTTATGTACTATTAGATGAGGATTATTGTGTACGTTCATTATTCAAACATTGATTTCGATCGAATGATTAGAACACAAGAAATAGAAACTTAATTTTAAAATTTCGCACAGCCACCATCTTGAGGTTATGTAAACAATTGAACAAAATTAGATGTCAGTGCATTGAACTTTGTATAGTCATTTCCTGTACCAAGTTGCACTGCGTTCAGATGGTTAAATCGTGAGAAAAGTATATTTCAATGGTTCAACTTCGCTTGGCCGCCATGTTCGTTTTGTAGTTAACAGGTTTTTGAAAGTCACATGGGTGAATGTCTAGTCATGCCCTTTATCACCGTTCAAAATTTCTGGGTGATAATAGTTTCGGAGATATAGAATGCCGGTGAAATATTTCGCACAGCCACCATGTTGGATTGTTTAGACGTAATAAAATTGGAAGGGCATTGTCGGGGTCGGCCAAAAGAGTACTATGACCTTACAGAATGTTATTGAGATCGCTCCAGCTGTGTATTCAGTATGTAATTAGGGGACACACACACGCACAAAAGGTGATCTCGTAAGCCTATTTTTTTTAAATAAAAATAAATTACTACCACAAAAGTTTAAAAAACATGAACTAATAGAAATTAACTTCATTCACAGAACTTACTAACAAACTCGTGCTGTACTTGAAACACCAGACAATTAAAAATTAAAAATTCATAATGTTGAATTTTGGGCTTATGCCGTGTTTTATTATATCAAACTCTACACGTTTCGAAAGAAATCATGTCTTTCTTCGTCAGGAATAATCTGAAATACGACAAATGATTGCTAAGAGAAAGCAACAAAGAACCTACAAAAAGTGCCCAAAGATGGACGCCATTATAGCCCCATGTTAGGGACAAAGAAAAGCAGCAGTGTATTACATTCTCAGGATTCTGGTAATAGGTAGCCAGGATTCACTGAGATTGTAATTAAATATTTATAAATATATGTTTGTGTAAAATCTGAACTTCAGCAAGCTGTGAACAATGGCTAAGTACCTGTTCAAGGGCGTGGAGTAGACCCAACTCCCCTAAGCTGGTTTTACCTTCAAACACAGACAGAAGAATTAAGGGCAATAGAAAGATTTTCTATTTCACTCCAGCGCAACGCTATGGGCTAATTCTCCTCGCCCTTGAAAGGAAAAGAAGATCCTTTTGTAGCATAGAAGAATTCACCTGCATGACAGTGCTATGTGCACTGTTTCCTCACCCGACCCATCACTTCATATACACGGTATAACAACAAAAACAAGTAGTTCCGTGAAGAAATATACAGCCTATTTTCATATATCCTACTTATGTTAATTGCCACTATCAGCATACAAAATTTCAGTTAGATTGCTGTAATAGATTCGTAGATATTGAGAACCGACTAAATATTTGGGATGGTCGCCATGTTGGATTTTATATATGTAGGTCGTAGAGTTATGTACTGTTACATGAAGATTATTGTGTAGATGTAGCATTCAAACTTCAATCGCATGATTAGGACACAAGAAGTAACAAGGTGATTTTAAAATTTCTCACAGCTGCCATCTTGTGGTTATGGAAACAATTGAAATAAATTAGATGCCAGGGGATTAACATTCGTATAAGGATTTACTGTATCAAGTTTCACTGCACCCGGATGGTTAAATTTCGAGAAACGTCCATGTGAATATTTATACTTCGCGTCGCCGCCATGTTGGATTTGTGATCACCAGGTTATTTAAAGTCCTATATATGAACTTAAGTTCATAGCCCCTAAGAACATAAATCAATTCGTTTGATTGCTATAATAGATTCGTAGATATTAAGAGCCGTCTGAATATTTCGGATGGTCGCCATGTTGGATTGTTAAATGTACAGGCCGTAGAGTCATGTACCATTAAAGAAAAATTATTGCGTAGGTTCATTATTCAAACTTTCACTTCGATCGCATGATTACGACACAAGAAATAAAAAATTAATTTTAAAATTCGCACAGCCGCCATCTTGAGGTTATGTAAACAATTGATCTAAATTAGATACCAGTGCATTACAATGTTTATAAACATTTCCTGTACCAGATTTCATTGCATTTCGAACATTATATCACCAGAAAGGTCTATTTAAATTTTTCAAAATCGCTTCGCCGCCATGTTCGTTTTGTAGTTAACTGGTTTTTGAAAGTCCTATAGATGAACTTCCAGTAGTGTCCTTTACCTCCGTACAAAATTTCAGGGTGATACCGCAAACAGTTTCAGAGATATAGAATGCCAGTGAAATATTTCCCACATCCGCCATCTTGTGGTTATGTAAACAATTGAACAAAGTTAGATGTCGGTACATTACAATGTGTATAAACATATATTGTAGCAAGTTTTATAGCGTTTGGTTGATTAAATCGCGAGAAACGTCTATTTAAAGTCGCAAATTTGCGTGGCCGCCATGTTGGTTTTGTAGTTACCAGTTTTTCAAAAGTCACATAGGTGAACTTCTAGTAGCTCCCTTTATCACCGTAAAAATTTCCAGGGTGATTTCGGGAATAGTTTCGGAGGCATTGAATTCTGGTGAAATATTTCGCACAGCCGCCATGTTGGATTGGTGAGACGTAACAAAATTTGAAGGGCACGGTCGGGGTCGTCCGGAATAGTGCTATGAAATTACCGAGTTTCATTGAAATCGCTCCAGCTATTTAGAAGTTATTAGGGGACACACACACACACACACCTCACGCACACATGCGCACACACACACACGGACAAAAGGTGATCTCATAAGCCTATTTTTTGAAAATTGAAAATAGGCTAAAAACGACGCACCAGAAAGGAATTGTCCGAAGGCGATAAAAATCGGTAGATATATATAAGGAACAGGCATAGAAAAAAAACGATCAAAAGTGCAGAACAATCGAATTATTTATTGCAGAGTTAGAGCGTTACAAAGTGAGGACGTTAATAAGGTGTTGGTCCACCCCTGGCCCGAATGCAAGCTGTCACTCGACGTGGCATAGACTGATAAAGTTCCCGGATGGTGCCCTGCGGAATTTCGTGCCAAATGGTCTCCAACTGTTGGGCTAAATCTGCGACATTCCGGGATGTACGCTATCGCCTTCCCATGACGTCTCAAATGTGCTCTATGGGAGAGAGATCAGGCGACCGAGCTGGTCAAGGAAGGATAGGGCAAGCTTGAAGACAGTCAATAGAACACGTGCCGTGTGCGGCCGGCCATTATCCTGTTGGAAAGTAAGGCCTGGATGTCGCTGAAGGAACGGTAACACAACCGGCCGTAGAATGTCATCAACTTACCGCTGTGCTGTCAGTGTGCCAGAGGAATCCGGCTATCAAGAGAGATGGCACTCCAGACCATCACCCCCTGTTGTGGGGCTGTGTGGCGTGCGATAGTCAAGGCAGGATCCCCACGCTGGCCTGGACGTCTCCAAACACGTCTGCGATTGTCGTCAGGGCACCGTTGGAAACGGGACTCGTCACTAAAGACTATACGTCCCCAGTCAGCTCAGTTCCACGTTGCTCGAGTGCGGCACTACTGTAATCTGACTTGACGGTGGTAAGTGCTAAGTGGTAAGTGGCGTATCGGTGGCGCTCAGGCGTCTGTTGATGGTCATGGTGGACACATGTGTGCGGGTCACACGCTGCGCTGGATCGTTCATAAAGATGACTCCGATGCTGTGTCAGCTGTTCTGACAATCGCTCTGTCTGCCCGTGCTGTTGTGGTCCTCTGTCGACCACTGCCGTCCTGACGCTGATGCTTGCCGTTGCTGACCCACGCTTGCCAGCATCTCTGATCGCCGCATCACATCGACCCAAATGTCCAGCTCGATTGGACCAACCAGCTTCTTTCAAACCGATCGCACGGCCCCTTTTCAAACTCTGACATCTGCTCGTAATGAGCACGAATCCCTCGGCGTGGCATTATTACAGCCGACGTTCAGATATCGCAGTCAAATGCAACAGCTACTTTGAGCGTACGCTTCAGAATCGCACCTTATATACACCTGATGCATGCGTAGTTCGGATGCGCGGGAGCTCCCAGTATTCATTCATGGGACACGAAGCTATAATAAGTTACATGTTCGGTCGGAATGTCTTTGCATACGTAATTTCCTTACAATCAGACAACGCCTTCCCAGTGCGTCGGTTTTTGTTGTTGTTATACAGTGTACTTGACAAGGAAGGTTCTGTAGACCGGCCCTCGCTATTACAATACACCGTACGAGACTGAAAGGAAATACGCTTTTAGTTTTACGTGACCGTTAAGCATGCGATCATGAGCCACGGGACCCCCTTTTTACGTGAAATCCGAACCACAGGACATGACGTTTCACTTCGTTTGCCACGGTGGGTGAGTGGATAGCGTGTCGGTCTACTAACCCCAAGATTGCAGGTTCGCCCCTGACCGTGGTAAGTGATTTTTGAAAGGCGGCAAAAATACGATACGCATGTCATACGATGTTGGCATGTCAAAGAACCCATTTGAATTCAGTAGGCCGAGTTCATAATGGCAAAATTAATCTCGGGAGTTTCCGCCAGCACAAAGTTCCTCATTTCTCTACTAGAAAGCGCTATTGTATTCAAGGAGATTAGATATCTAACCTCCTTGACTTTCATAGTCACGGAGCTACGAAATTCGACATGCAAGCTACCCTCCGGGTGTCATATAGCAAAGCTTGCACCAGGCACCCGAGGCCATACGATATTATTAATATTATTATTATTATTATTATTATTATTATTACTTCGAAAATCTCACATGCATTGACCGGGAATCGAACCAGGTCCACTTTGTTGAGAGACCAACAGCTTGACCACTGCACCACCACGCCCCCTAATCCGTACGAGATTGTCAGGAACTTACGCTAGGGATGAGTTGTGTATACTGAATTACTTTTAGTTTTTCAAGTAGGGAAAAACACTAATTTTAAGTAGAATAACTGCAATTTAAGTTCATTTTTAACGCATTAATAAACGGTACTATGTTGATGTTTGAAGTGCCTGTACTCGTATGATCACCGCCATTTTCCTTCACTAAATTACCTCTTCCTTCCTCTTATCGTATAGTTTTAATTTAGTTCCTTCATAAAGTAGAGGAAGCTTTGGTAATTTTAGGTCATGAAGCTATTTACAGTGATGCATAATTCAGCCGTCATGATGTGATAGCTGTCAACCAACCACTAACTCTATGTCTCAAGGGAAAATACACGTGCGCCAGACCTTGCGACATGTCACCGGTTATAGTAATTAAGCGCACAGGAAACTTCCTCAACATGGCGCATGGAATATTCACCCCCACCACCTTGCCTCCACTTCACCCTTCACACAACTTGAGATCGAATTTCACGTGAGAGTGGGGGAAGGAATCCTGTCCAACCCCAAGGGTGTACCTCAAGGGTCTGTCTTCAGACCATTTCTCTTACAACTCTAAACTCAACATTGATGTCTACCACCAGCACCCTCAAATGATGGCTTAAAGGTGAGATGTAGACATTCAATAAATGCCGTTTATATTTTGCTCAAAATGTTTAATAATACTCTTTCCTCAAGCACGTGTCTAGAATTTGCTTTTCGGAGGGGAAAGAACACATAAGGACGTTTATATCAGCACCAGTGGTGTAACTATGGGGGGGTTATCAAAGGGTAGTTATTGTGTTCACAAGAAAGTGATATACATACATACATACATTCATACATACATAAATTATATATAAACTTTTGAACTGAAAGTTGTTTTGGGTTCTAGGGGATGTGAAACGCGAAGATATGTCGAAATTTTCCGGAAGTCGAAACATGGCAACCGTTGCAATAGTTAGCTTTCTAATGAAATCTGCCTAATACGTTTTAATTTTAAGAGTATTTTGATGAACACGTCGATCTGTCAACAATTAGACTACATATTAAAGAAGCGACTGCGTTGAAATATAACACGCATAAGAACACATAACTTCTAAACATTTTGCCTTTAAATGTTGAAGAGTTTCGAAAAAAAAAGACCCTGTATGTACTAAAAATAAATATTAGCAAGATACTGGAATCGTAGTTCCGCTAGCTGAGGAAACATAGGCTGTTTTGGTTTTAGGGTGGAGATCGCTCAGACACCGCAATGCTTCGCTTGCTTTTTAGCCTACTTTTCACATTTTGCAAAAATGAGGAAAAAGTAGACTTATGAGATCGGGCAAATGTGTGTCTGTCTGTCTGGCTGTGTGTGTGTCCCCCCGTATCAACTCCTAAACGGCTGCAGCAATCAAAACCAAATTTAGTACGAGTAAAGATTTGCACCGGAATATCTCACGTCCATATTTGAAAATGATGTCAGTGCTACTAACTGCTGAAAAAACGCACTAGAAATTTGAGCTCCATGTTGGATATCTTGCAAGGTATGCATGGGAGCTATTCCAAAATTGGCACACATGCAGAAAATACTATTTCAGTTTAATTTCCAGGAGGCCAACAATGACAGTGTTACCAAAATAATTGTAAGCCTTCTGATAGGTCCAATGTTTAAATGCATATAACTTCTACAGTATCAATTGGATTTCAACCAAATTCTGTATGTAACATCTGTACATAAACATATATGAATGAGCATATTCTTAAGAGCAAACAGGGCTACCAACTGTTAATAATTGCTCTCTCTATTTTGTTTATCCAAATACCAATATATCAGAAAGTATGCAAGCCAACAGCTTTAAACTATGCACACGTATATTCTGACATTTTAGATTAATTTGGAGTAACTTATATGTCAGTTCTACCAACATGATTATAAGCCTGCTGATAGTACCAATTTTTAAATACATGTAACTTCTATACTATCAGTTGGATTTCAACCAAATTTCGTATGTGCTATGTGTACTATAACAGATATGACTATAAGTATTGTTAAATGCAATCAGGGCTGCCAACTATTAATAAATGCTGTCTATATTGTTTTTACCCTAATATCAATATACCAGAAAGTATGCAAGCCAACAGCTCTATACTTTGCACACGTATAGCACCTGACATTCTAGATTAATTTGGAGTAATTAATACAAGGCAGTGCTGCCAACATGATTCTATGCCTGCTGATATGTCCAATTTTAAAATACATGTAATTTCTATACTAACAAATGGATTTCATCCATAATTGGCACAACAAGATATCATAATATTTCAGATTATTTCTGACCAGCACACGCATGGTATTGTTGGCAACATGCTTTTACGCGCGCTGATAGATCCAATGTCTAACTGCATGTAACGTCCATTGGACTTCAACCAAATTGTGTATTCTGTACCTTAAGAGATTGAACTAAGAATATATTCAGTCACCAGGGCTGCCAACTGTAGTGCTCTATTAGGCTACATCATACCAGGTATATTTTGAACTAATTAGATATTTCGATATTACCAACTTAATTTTGTCATTATTACTGTAGAATAATCATTGGCATGAAAAGTAGGCTGTATAGTTCTTCCCGGAACTTCTTGTTTTACCCTTTATAGGGCGGAATAAAATTGAATTTGTATTTATTTTTATTATTATTAATTTTATTTTTTGTCTTCTTTAACACATTGATATTCTGATAATTTTAATTTGATATTATTCTTATAATCTCAAAATTAAGAATATAAAATATTATAACTTTCATGAGCTTATTTATTTTTAATTTTTTCAACCACATTTATTTTAATTCTAATTTTTATCATATATTCTAAATATTTAAAAAATATCAAGCTCGTTAGGTCTAATATTTGGTTTTCTAAAATAATACTTCCATAAAGATCCTGAAAGATTCAACCATCACCATCTGTACGGTGCTGCTCCCTATATTAACGGTAGTTCACCCAGTGCCCACGTACGGCAGCGCCCGTAGCACGGTCGGGAATCTTGCGCATTCCGTGTAATGCCATATCTTTGACTTCATGAGCTCTTTGTCTTATATTATTGTATGTTGTCCTCCCTTGTTACAATTATGTTCTAGTTAGTTTTAAGATATTAAACTACATAAGTAAGTAAATGTGGAATTCCCTTTATGAGCTACCAGAAAGAATGTTTGAACACAACACCATCTTTGGCAATATAGCCTACAATGTAATTATAGTGTGTGGTAAATACACAAAACACTGACGTATAAAGGCTTAAAATGTTCTTTTGATTGTCTAATGGAGAGGGGGGAAATAATAAATATACATTAATAGGTTTATTAATTGGTCGCACGCATGGTTGTGGGTAAGTACACGGAAATTAGCCTTAGGAGTCAGCTATGAAGATACAGGGTCTTTATAATTGATTGGCAAGGACATTCTCGCTCACGCGCTCCGCCAGTGACGGCTCAGTTGCCGGCGATCGCGCGCGCGTATGTTCGGCAGAATACCGTGCTTAAAATCAGTATCATGCATTTTTACTCACTATGCTTACAGTAGATTCTGCAAATGTTCCCCATCCGCCCCCAAACATAATCGGCATCTTGTTATGAAGTTTCTGGTTAATCCGGTTAATTTAGCTTCAGTAAGGAAATAACGACCTTAACGTCTATTTTTATTGTTTACTGAACCTGAACGTTTGAATCTCAAATTAGCCAATTGTTTTATTGCCCGATTTGTAGGAATGGGTCTCCGTGGAAATTTCACTCGAAGCTATTTTCTTGTTCTAGCGCACGATTTCCTGCACTTTATGTACGTATTGTGCAGATATAGGCCTACACGTTCAAGTAACGAATATTTCCCATAAGGCATTACAGCACTACACACAATCACAATAAAACAACTAGCTAAGAGATTCAAACGTACAGGTTCAGTAAACGATAAAAATAGACATAAAGGTCGTTATTTCCTTAGTGAAGCTAAATTAACCGGAAACTTCATAAGTAGATGCCGATTATGTTTGGCAGCAGATGGGGGAACATTTTCAGCATCTACTGTAAGCATGGTGCGTATAATATCGTATGGCCTCGGGTTCCGGGTGCAAGCTTTGTTATTTGACACCCAAAGGGTAGCTTGCATGTCGAATTTCGTTGTTCCTTGAAGCACTATGAAAGTCAAGGAGATTAGATATCTAAGCTACTTGAACAGTATAGCACTTTCTAGTAGAGAAATGAGGAACTTTGTGTTGGCGGAAACTCCCGAGATTAATTTTGCCATTATGAACACGGCCTACTGAATTCAAATGGGTTCTTTGACATGCCAAATCGTATGACATGGTGTCGTAATTTTTGCCTCCTTTCAAAAATCACTTACCACGGCCAGGAGCGAACCAGCAAGCTTGGGGTTAGTAGACCGACACTCTGACCACTCACCCACCGTGGCAAGCAGCATGGTGAGTAAAAATGCAATATACTGATTGTAAGCACCAACTCGGCCGTACATACGCGCGCCCGGCAGCCGGCAACTGAGCCGTCACTGGCGGAGCGCGTGAGCGAGAAAGTCCTTGCCAGGCAAATATAAACGCCTTGTATTTATTTATTTATTTATTTATTTATTTATTTATCGTATGGCTTTTAGTGCCGGGAGTGACCGAGGACATGTTCGGATCGCCAGAGGCTGTAGCTGCTTAAAGCGGACACCACTAGGGTGAGCTACAAGTTCTGTCCAATTTCAAGTAGTTCCAATTCTCGCTACCAGATATCAATCATACCTAGTGGTGAACGTTGGAACTTTGATAGAGCATTCCAACGAAATCTAATCGAGAAATTTACCTCCACACAAGTTTAGTCTGTGGAACGATCTTTCACATGCCATAAATCTATGACATGGGACCGCCGGCTTTACTTCCCCTCCGAAGGAAGGCATACTGAAGGATTTTAACGCTCTTAAAAAATCCGACGACTTCGGCCGGGTTTGAACCCGCTATCTTGGGCACAGCAGTTCAGCATGCTATCAACTACGCCACCTTTATAAAGCGAAGGTCCTTAGTTGAACAAAACAGTTCTGTTTCTCAATATGTTCCTACCGCACAAACTACTGTATCAATTGTTATGAATATGTATCAACAATTACCTTTATAAGTTAAAATGCAATATCATTACAATTAATCAATTCTTAAAAACAAAACAAGATGTTCAATAAAGAACATATAGCCTACTTTCTCCTAAATGCATGGGTATTGTTATAACTCTTTGTCCTTTTCAAGGAGTAAAATTAAATGTTGGTTGTAGTAGCTTGTTGAAATACAGCGTGCTATAGGGATATTAAACATGAATATGAGGTGCCATTTTATAGTGCTACCTATGTAAAAAAAATCATTCAATTCGGTTTCACCGTGTTTGAATTGATATGGGAAATGGATTTGCACACATACATGGACGCTAATTTCAAACTATTGGGCTGATGACCTTGTAGTCAGTCATAAGATGCTTTCCACAAAAAGGCATGTTGTTGCAAAATCTGGTAGTGTTCAAATTATTAGGATGGTCGTAATTTGAATTAAGCTTTAAACATTTGGGTGGACGTCATTCCGTTTCCGTCAAGATGGCGGCGATATAAAACATGACACTGTGGTGCCCTTTGCTAGTGCTACCTCTGTACCAAATTTTGTTCCATTCGGTTTCACCGTGTTCGAATTGATAGGGGGAATGGATTTTTACACAAAGATGGCCGCCATCCGCAAACTATTAGGCTAATGACCTATTAATTTGGTCAAAGGATGCTTCCTCCATAAAGGTATGTTGTTGCAAAATTTGGTAGTCATCGTATGATTAGGTTAATCGTAATTTGATTTAAGCTTTGAATATTTGTTGGCCTCTATTACGTTTCCGTCAAGATGGCGGCGATATAAAACATGGCACTGAGGTGCCCTTTGCTAGTACTACCTCTGTACCAAATTTTGTTCCATTCGGTTTCACAGTGTTTGAATTAATAGGGGTAATCGATTTTCACACATACATGGCCGCCATCCGCAAAGTATTAGGCTGATGACCTTGTAGTCTGGTGAAAAGATGCTTACCACATAAAGGTATAATGTTGCAAAATTTGGTAGAGATCGGATGATTAGGTTAGTCGTAATTTGATTTAAGCTCTGAACATTTGGGTGGCCGCCATTACGTTTCCGTAAAGACAGTGGCGATATAAAACATGACGCTGAGGTGTCCTTTGCTAGTGCTACCGTTGTACCAAATTTTGTTCAATTCGCGTTCACCGTGTTCGAATTGATAGGGGGGGGGGGGGGGGGGTTACAGACATTCAGAGTACTCACACTCACACACACACACAGAGACTCACACACACACATACACACACACACAGACAGACACACTTTTCTTCGCCCTGTGTTGATCTCATAAGTCTACTTTCATTTTTTGCAAAAATCGAAAGTAGGCTAATATTGAGCAAAAGGCACATTTATGACCATTCTAAACGAGGATCAAAAAGTTAGTTGCACTAACGCGCTGCAGCAGCGCGCAGTGTGCCGCAAACGTGTGCACAGCTGAGAAAGGGGCAGACACTGCCCACACGTCTGTTAGGCAGGTCGCTGTGGTGTCTCGTCTTGTATGGTGTGAATATCGGCCAAATGCAATTGCGTGTCGACTGGACGTTCCCTCCAATTATGAGCTGCGTGCGACAATCCGATTCCTATGGGTCAAAAGGAAGAATTGCACGGACATTCATCGTGAAATTTGTGCTGTGTATGGGGAGCGGGCCATTTCCCGGCAAGGGATCGAAAACTGCTGCAGCGTTTCAAGTGGGAGATCTGGCAACATCCACGCTAGAGTCCCGACCTAGCGCCGTGTGACTTTCATTTGTTCGGTAAGCTCAAAACAAAACTCGGTGGTCGACGTTTCCAGACTGATGAGGAGGTGAAGGCCGCTGTCTCCGTGTGGTTGCAGAACGCTGGAGGAACTTTCTATGCATCCAGCATCGACAAGTTTGTTGTGCGTTCGCAGAAATGTTTGGAATCTCTTGGAAACTATGTGAAAAAGTGACGTTACATTGTATGTCGTTATAGGCGTGTTGCTGTTGTATAGGTGGTGTAATAAATGGCCATAACTGGGAAGTGCAACAACAGAAGAGAGTTTAGAAGGAGAGTAGACAGTATAAAAGCATTTCAGGAGAAACCAACAATGCGGAGACCCAAACGGATCATTTCCGATGAGGGGAGAAAGAAAAGAAGCGAACGCACGAAGAGGTTCTGGGAGGAGAAAAGCCAAAAGGTCTTAAGGTCGACAGTTGGCCAAATTCGAGAAAAAATTAATTTCCTATGATATTTCAATATGCTGAGAACGCAAAACATTTAAAAAAGAGGATTTTTTTCTCCACCAAACTCTTTTAAATTAGCGGCACCTTAATGTGACGCAAAAATTTAATTTCGAAACAACAATTCTCCTCATCATTCTGTATTTCACCGTCCTCCACAAAGCAAAGGAGGAACTGAATAGGTGTCTGTCTTGACGACTTCCTGTGGCGGCCCGACAAACCCCAGGCTCTTCAAAAGAGAACATTAAAGTAGTTATCAACTTATGTAATACCAGTGAGAGCCTACAGCAGTGTTCTGTTTGACTTTCAGCTTATGACGACTACATGGAGCACGGGGCTAAGTAATGTAAAATCCCCCCTCCACTCCCTTTCCTTCCCCACCATCGCTAATGCTTTTTATATTAGCCACAATCACTGATAACCAAGCCAAGTGGAAAGCTAAATATCGAAGATGTTTGGCATGCCAGAATTTGGCTAAGGGTCTGAAGGGATGTTAAAACCATTATTTGTTTTTGTTTTTTCTGTTGTGTTTATTTGCCAGTCTTTGGGTGCGCTCATATGTGAAGTTAGTCTTTCCCCTTCAATATCATAGTATGCAAGATGTTACTCTTCTAACTGCATCATTAAAATCAATTGATATTGAATTTTTCAGTCGGTAAACACAAAAGAATTGCAATTAGAGGAATGTGTGGAAAACAAGTAGTTCCGTGAAGAACTATACAGCCTATTTGCATATATCCTACTTATGTTAATTGCCACTAGCAACATACACAGTTTCAGTTTGATTGCTGTAATAGATTCGTAGATATTGAGAACCGACTAAAAATTTCGGATGGTCGCCATGTTGGATTTTATATATGTAGGTCCTAGAGTTATGTACTGTTACATGCAGATTATTGTGTACGTGTAGTATTCAAACTACAATCGCATAATTAGGACACAAGAAGTAACAAGGAGATTTTAAAATTTCGCACAGCTGCCATCTTGAGGTTATGGAAACAATTGAAAGAAATTAGATGCCAGTGGATTACCATTCATATAAGGATTTACTGTTCCAAGTTTCACTACACTCGGATGGTTACATTGCGAGAAACGTCCATGTGAATTTTTATATTTCGCATCGCCTCCATGTTGGATTTGTGAACACCAAGTTATTTAAAGTCCTATAGGTGAACTTAAATTCATAGCCCCTATGAACATTAAGAAATTCAGTTTGATTGCTATAATAGATTCGTAGATATTCAGATCCGACTAAATATTTTCGATGGTCGCCATGTTGAATTGTTAAATGTATACGCCATGGAGTCATGTGCCATTAAAGGAAAATTATTGCGTAGGTTCAATATTCAAACTTTCAATTCGATCGCATGACTACATCACAAGAAGTAAAAACTTAATTTTAAAATTCGCACATCCGCCATCCTGAGGTTATGTAAACAATTGAACTAAATTAGATACCAGTGCGTTACAATGTGTATAAATATTTCCTGTACCAGATTTCAGTGCGTTTGGAACATTAAATCGCGAGAAAGGTCTATTTAAAATTTTCAAATTCGCTTGGCTGCCATGTTCGTTTTGTAGTTAACCGGTTTCTGAAAGTCTTATAGATGGACTTCCGTAGTGCCCTTTATCTCCGTAAAAGATTTCAGGGAGATACCGCGTATAGTTTCACAGATATGGAATGCCGGTGAAATATTTCGCACTTCCGCCATCTTGTGATTATGTAAACAATTGAACCCAGTTTGATGTCGGTGCATTACAACGTATATAAACATATACTGTACCAAGTTTCATTGCATTTGGGTGGTTATATCGCGAGAAACGTCTATTTAAAAGTCGCAACTTCGCTTGGCCGCCATGTTCGTTTTGTAGTTACCAGATTTTCAATGGTCACATAAGTGAACTTATAGTTGTTCCCTTTATCACCATACAAAATGTCAGGGTAATATCGGTAATAGTTTCGGAGATATTGAATGCTGGTGAAATATTTCGCACAGCTGCCATGTTGGATTGGTGAGTCGTAACAAAATTTGAAGGGCACGGTCGAGGTCGCAGCGAATAGTGCTGTGAACTTACCGAGTTTCATTGAAATCGCTCCAGCCGTTTAGATTTTATTAGGGGGGGACACACACACGAATCACACACACACGCACACACACACGGACAAAAGGTGATCTCATAAGCCTATTTTTTCAAAATTGAAAATAGGCTAAAAATACGAGCCTTACAGTAGTCGCATATGATGTGTAGCATCTGACATAGAAGAAACCTCACGTGAAATTGTTGATACACCGGTATTTTATACTATTATTGGCACAATTATTAATCTATTGTAAAAGGGAGTGTTTTACAGATATTGTAGTTTATAATACGGAACTCATTTTATTAGATGATTTGTAGCTTCCACCAGCACTAGCCTAAATAAAGAATACGATATGGATGAACTAGATTAATAGACGCGACACCGCTCATAACCTCAAATTCCTTATAAACAGGTCCTCTTTATTCACAGAACAACACGTAATTTCATATGGATTCTGTTAAAATGAGTCATATTGATATGATAAATATCGTTTAAAATGATAATCTGGTAGCAAAAATATCTACCCCGTCTGGGATGTGAACCCGAGATCTCTAGATTCACAGTCATAGCCGCTAACCCCACGGCTATTTCGACTACGCAAATAATGTGCACAAGATGGTGACTTATTTCCACGTTCCAATAATACTGCATTACGGAATTGAGTTTTATTTATATTTTGCTTGTTTCGATAATGTACCTGCGGGAAATTGAGTTTAAATTGCCTTATGAATAGGCCCTCATGTGAGTAAAGAGACTGTATTCAGCAATAGTTCATCAAGGCTTGATCAATTCTCGTATAACTACAACGATTATATTATATTGATGACTGCATTACCGATATGTGGGTTAATATTTGAATAGCCATTGTGCAGAAACATAATACCGGCAATGCCGACTACTTACAATGATTGATATTAAAGCATTTTACCATTTAAATACTGGTATGAAGAATCGAACATGTACCATGTGCGTTGTTTCAATCACTTGACACCAGAGTTCGCATGAGCGTTTACCGTTCAGTATGTCATATACATTCCACATGGCCGAGAGTAGCCTACATCATAGTATCAATTTCCGACACCGCGCGCTCATTGCTTCTCTTACCACTGCCAGCTGGATCATACCACTGCCAGCTGGAACGGTCAATCGAGTTGGCAGTGCGTCTTGCACTTCCGTTCGATCCACCACTGCCAGCTAGCACACTTCCGTTCGAGCACACTTCCGTTCCATCGAACGGAAGTGTGCCACCTCGATCTTTCCGATCCACTTCCGTCCCATTTTTCAAAATCACTCCCACAAAAATGTCCAGCAACCGAGTGGAAAGATGTTGCACATCAATAACCTGAAGTAATTGATAACACAGGTCTACACGATTTTTCCTTTCCTGGTTAGCCTACTTTCGATTTTTGCAAAAAATGAAAGTAGACTTATGAGATCAACACAGGGCGAAAAAAGTGTGTCTGTCTGTGTGTGTGTATGTGTGTGTGTGAGTCTGTGTGTGTGTGTGTGTGTGCGTGTGTGTGAGTGAGTGTGTGTACTCTGAATGTCTGCCCCCCCCCCCCGCCCCTATCAATTCGAACACGGTGAACGCGAATTGAACGAAATTCGGTACAAGGGTAGCACTAGCAAAGGACACCTCAGTGTCATGTTTTATATCGCCGCCATCTTGACTGAAACGTAATGGCGGCCGCACAAATGTTCAAAGCTTAAATCAAATTACGACTAACCTAATCATCCGATCTCTACCAAATTTTGCAACAACATACCTATATGGGGGGAGCATCCTTTGACCAAACTAATAGGTCATCAGCCTAATAGTTTGCGGATGGCGACCATCTTTGTGTGAAAATTGATTCCCCCTATCAATTCGAACACGGTGAACGCGAATTGAACAAAATATGGTACAACGGTAGCACTAGCAAAGGACACCTCAGTGTCATGTTTTATATCGCCAAAGTAATGGCGGCCACCCAAATGTTCAGAGCTTAAATCAAATTACGACTAACCTAATCATCCGATCTCTACCAAATTTTGCAACAACATACCTTTATGGAGGAAGCATCCTTTGACCAAATCAATAGGTCTTTAGCCTAACAGTTTGCGGATGGCGACCATCTTTGTGTCAAAATCGATTCACCCTATTAATTCAAACACGGTGAAACCGAATGGAACTAAATTTGGTACAGAGGTAGCACTAGCAAAGGCCACCTCAGTGTCATGCTTTATATCGCCGCCATCTTGACAGAAACGTAATGGCGGCCACACAAATGTTCAAAGCTTAAATCAAATTACGATTAACCTAATCATCCAATCTCTACCAAATTTTGCAACAACATACCTTTATGGAGGAAGCATCCTTCGACCAAACTAATAGGTCATTAGCCTAATATTTTGCGGATGGCGGCCATCTTTGTGTGAAAATCGATTCCCCCTATCAATTCGAACACGGTAAAACCGAATGGAACGAAATTTAGTACAGAGGTAGCACTAGCAAAGGGCGCCTCAGTGTAATGTTTTATATCACCGCCATCTTGACGGAAACGTAATCGCGGCCACCCAAATGTTAAAAGCTAAAATGTAATTACAACCAACCTAATAATCTAGTCTCTACCAAATTTTGCAACAACATATCCTTATGTGGGAAGCATATTCTGACCAAACTGCAAGATCATCAGCCCAATAGTTTACAGATGGTGGCCAAGTATGTGTGCAAATCGATTCCCCCTATCAATTCAAACACGGTGAAACTGAATTGAACGAAATTTGGTACATAGGTAGCACTAGCAAATGGCACCTCAGTGTCATGTTTTATATCGCCGCCATCTTGACGGAAATGGAATGACGGCCACCCAAATGTTAAATGCTTAAATGAAATTACGACCATCCTAATTTTTTTTTTTTTTTAGCGTATGGCTTTTAGTGCCGGGAGTGTCCGAGGACATGTTCGGCTCGCCAGTTTTGTAGCTGCTTCGAGACGGACACCCAATGGGTGAGCTACAAGTACCGTTTTGGAGGAATGTTGGATGGGAGGGTCGAGGAGTTGGAAGGTAGCGGCTGTGGCCTATAGTTAGGGACCAACCCCGGCATTTGCCTGGAAGGAAGATGGGAAACCACAGAAGACCATCTTCAAGGTTGCCGGCGGGGGGATTCGAACCTCCTCGCCTCCCGGATGTGAGCGACTGCCAACAGTCATGCCGCAACGACCTCGGCTAACTCACCCGGTACCATCCTAATAATTTGATTACCAGATTTTGCAACAACATGCCTTTTTGTGGAAAGCATCTTATGACTGATTACCAGGTCATCAGCCCAATAGATTGCAAATAGCGGCCATGTTTGTGTGCAAATCCATTCCCCATATCAATTCAAACACGGTGAAACCGAATTGAATGAAATTTTTTACAGAGGTAGCACTAGCAAAGGGCACCTCATATTCATGTTTAATATCCCTATAGCACGTTGTATTTCAACAAGCTACTACATCCAACATTCAATTATACTCCTTGAAAAGGACAAAGAGTTATAACAATACCCATGCATTTAGGAGAAAGTAGGCTATATGTTCTTTACTGAACATCTTGTTTTGACTCTTATTTTACACGTACATTGTTCCTCTGAATTCAGTAGTGCCATTACTTTTGTCCTCACATACCAATTTTTTTTTAATTTCAGTAATTTTGATTATTAAGATATTGCAAAATTTCACAATATCTCTACTGTTGGCTGATAAAACGTGATGATCCTATTAGGGTGAACACAAACTTTTTTATCATTTTAAATGATCTTGTCGACTTCGTTATGCGTTACGGTTACGGTTACGGCGTGTATGACGTCATCATGTTGTTCAGTGCATATGCACCGAGTCTGAGTTTACTGCTGGGTCGGCCGTTATGCGATACGGAGACGGCGAGTGCGTGACGTCACACAGGAATAGAGGGTGACTCCTAAAGAGATATACAAGTTGTCACACAAGAAAACAGGGTGACTCCGAAAGAGGTGTACAAGATGTCACACAAGAATAAAGAGATATACAAGATGCCAGATGAGAATACAGGGTGCCACCTAAAGAGGTGTGCAGGATGTCAGAGCAAAATACAGGGTTACACTTAACGAGGTGTACAGTATGTTAGATTCAATTCAAATACATTGTGACCCTTAAAGAGTTGTAAAAGATGTCAGACTCAAATTCAGGGTGACCCTTAAAGAGGTGCCCGGGCGGTAAGCCTAAGTTAATGGCCAATGGAGTCTGTTGAAAGAGTCCTGGGGCTTCGATCGAAGCGAGAAGACCCCTTGAGCCTTTCAAACATGTGTAGCATTTGGTGCATGCGTCATTTGAAATTATATGAAGTCTAGTCTCTCTTTGATATGTATTTGTTACAATATGCCTTAAGTTAATGTCAACAACAACAAAAAAGTCAAACTATCCAGCCCATGACCGGCTAAGGCCGACCAAGCGACCGCTGCCCAGCCATTTGGACTGCAGATATTGGGGTGACGCGTGATCAGCGCGTCGGGTCCCCTCGGCCGTTAATCTTGGTATTCGTGATCGGGGTGCTGTCTCACTGTCAGACAGCTACTCAATTGTCCTCACGAGGCTGAGTGCACTCCGTTCCAACCATCACGTCAGGTTTTTTTTTAAATCCCTGACGGAGCCGGCGATCGAACCCGGGGCCTCCGGGTGAGAGACAGGCGCGCTACCCCAACACCACGGGGCCGGCTTTAAGTTAATGTTAAGTTAAGGTCATAACACCATTCTGGCCGACCCCGACCGTGCCCTTCAAATTTTATTGTGTCTAACCAATCCAACATGGCGGCTGTGCGAAATATTTCACCAGCATTCAGTATCTCTGGAACTATTACCGACATCGCCCTGAAATTTTGTACGGTGATCAAGGGAACTACTAGAAGTTCATCTATGAGACATTCGAAAACCTGGCACTACACAACCAACATGGCGGCCAAGCGAAGTTGAGACATTTAGGCTAAATAGATTTTTCTCGCGATTTAACCATGCAAAACGTAATGAAACATGGTACAGGAAATGTTTAAACACATTGTAATGCAATGGCGTCTAATTTAGTTTAATTGTTTACATAACCTCAAAATGGCGGCTGTGCGAAATATTTCACTGGCATTCAATATCTCCGAAACTATTTATGATATCACCCTGAAATTTTGTACAGTGATAATGGGAAATTTTACGAGTTTATTTATGTAACATTCAAAAACCTGAACAGCACAAAACGAACATGGCGGCCAAGCGAAGTTGAAATATTTTAATAGACTTTTCTCGTGTTTAACCATCTGAGCGCAGGGAAATGTGGTACAGCAAATGATTATACATATTGTAATGCACTGGCTTCTAATTTAGTTCAATTGTTAACATAACCTCAAGATGGCGGCTGTGCGAAATTTTAAAATTAAGTTTTTATTTCTTGTTTATTTATCACGCGATCGAAGTGAAAGTTTGAATAATGAAGCTACGCAATAATTTTCCTTTAATGGTACATAATTCTATGGCCTATTCATATAACAATCCAAAATGGCGAGTATCCGAAATATTTTGACGGTTCTCAATATCTACGAATCTTTTACAGCAATCAAACTGAGATTTGTATGTTCATAGAGGCTGTTAACATATGTTCACCTATAGAATTTTCAGTAACATGGTGTGCACAAATCCAACATGGCGGCGACGCGAAGTATAGATATTTAAATGGACGTTTCTCGCGATTTAGCCATTCGAATGCAGTAAAACTTTGCACGTTAAATGCTTTAATGTTAATCCACTGGCATCTAATTTATTTCAATTGTTTTCATAACAACAAGATGGCAGCTGTGAGAAATTTTAAAATCTCGTTTTTACTTCTTGTGTCGTAATCATGTGATTGAAGTCTGAATACCACACGTAGGCTACACAATAATCTTCATGTAATAGTACATAATTAAAAATCCAACCTGGCGACCATCTGATATATTTAGACGGTTCTCAATATCTACGAATCTATCACAACAATCAATCTGAAATGTTGTATGTTGATAGAGGAAATTTACATAAATAGGATATATGAAAATAGGCTGTATAGTTCTTCACGGAACTACTTGTTTTTAACGTGATGTGATACAGGAACATAGAAGACATTTGTAATTCATACACTTCCAATATACAAAGTTGGTTGAAAAATGAAAATACACAGCCTGCTTCCAGTCGACCGACCGGGTTAGGGAATGGAATGAATGAAGCCCCCCTCTAGTGGCGAGGATATGAACTGGGCCGGCTGCCGAAGCCTGTCACACTCCCCTGGGACCATGATTATATGAATGACAGATGAAATGATAGTGGAGAGTGTTGCTGGAATGAAATAGTTGACAGGGAATACCGAAGTAGCCGGAGAAAAACCTGTTTGCCTCCGTTTTGTCCAGCACAAATCTCACATGGAGTGACAGGGATTTGAACCACTGACCGAGCGGTGAGAGGCCGGCGTGCTGCCGTCTAAGCCACGGTGGCTTAATACAAAATCAGTTATTGAATCCAAAAAGAGTCTCCAAAAATTCTATTTCGTAGACCTGTATAATTTATTGCAGCCAATGGCTGGCTATACAGAAAGTAGGATCATGTTATAATTTACAAAATATCCAGTATGTTCAGTCTTGGCGTAGTGGGGCAGAGGTAATGTTCTTAGTGTGCACTCAAGCAGGTGATACGGTGGGCAGTGTAGACCGCAGATTACACACACACACAGAGTCTCTGGATGGATAATGTAAACCTTTCCTGTTACAGATGCGATGGTGAAACCCATGTAGTGCGCCTCTCGTGTAGATGTGGCGTAGCACGAAGTTCGCTTCTTGCCATTCTTGGTTGATCATGACCGGGGTTTGATAGAAGGCCGGGTTTACAGTATTTCTGGGGGTTTGATAGAAGTCCGGGTTTACAGTATTTCTGCAGTTTTCAGGAGTTGTTCCTCTAGGAATTTTGTGGAGGTTGGGATTGATGCCAGGTTGTGGGTAGTCATTACATCTTCAATTAAGGATTTAGTACTTGTTAGCTGGTACGCAAGTCGGGTTGGCACGAATTTGCATTTGCAGAAAGCTCGTTTTACGTATTTGGCCTTGGCTCTGTTGAGAGACTTCAGGTTTCTTTGGCCATATCATCTCGATGGCATATGACACCACTACTGGGGTAACTTTTAGTTTGAATAGTGCCATTGCGGTTCTGAGGGAGAGGTTTTTAGGATTTCAGATCTCCATTGTGGCCTTTTTCGAGGCAACGATTTTGTCCTCTCAGTGTCTGGTGAAAGTCGATCTGGGGGCATGTCAGGTCACTCCTAGGTATTTGAACCTGAAATAAATGTAACTAAGATCAAATGTAATATATTTTTTCACATATTCCAGTAATTGGAATTCTTTATGTTCACCGACTGAAAGTCAATAAGGCAACATTGAAAAATGGCTTCAAAGCTATACTTCTTCATTAAAATCAAAATAAATTATATAACAAACCACACCTAATCAAATCAAAAGATAACAACAACAACAACAAAAATCAAATCAAAGTACAGTAATTCATTCATTCATAATATTTTATAGTTGGTTGGTTGGTTCCTCAGTTTAGGGGCTGCGACAACGTGGTCATGTAGCCCCGTGTACTTTGGGTGTGTGTAGAATCTGTCTGATAACCGGTGTTATTTTTGATGGCTGTATTAGTGTGTGTATCTGTTTTTTAATTCAAGTAAGGACTGCAACTTTGAATTTTTCAAATAGTTCCTACTTTCTCCGCTAAACGCCACCGTCAACGACTACTAAGCCTAGTTCAGAACTTAGCTACTAGACGCCACAGCAATCGGCTCATGGCAACGAACGTAGAAACCTAAGAGCGTTGATTACATTCTTAACCTATACAATTTAGCTTCACACAGGTGTAATTAGTGGAAGGTTCTTTAATATGCCATAAATCTATGACATGGGACCGCCGGCTTTACTTCCCCTCCGAAGGAAGACCTACTGAGGTATTTTAAACGCTCTTAAAAAATCCGACGGCTTCGGCCGGGTTTGAACCCGCTATCTTGGGCATAGAAGCTCAGCATGCTGCCGACTACGCCACCGAAGCCGCTATATTTTAGAGTGCTATGCATTTCAGCGTGTTGTCTAGTTTTGAAGACTCTGCTTGCAAAGAAGTCGCCTCCATGATCCCCCATTAACAGTTAGCTCTGCAACCTCCTCTTCTTCTACACCTCGCAATTATAACATCAGGACAACAGCTGACAACCTACCTACGTTAATATCATTCTTGTAGGACTGTATGGTGTTTACTTTTCAGGCTGATACTGTGTCTGTATGCACTCTTTTGTATATAATTTTTCTATTATTCTTCTTTCTTCGTTTAGGCCAGCTATGGACCACGTCATTTCAACTGCTTCCGTCATTGGGCCTTGATCTTAGCCCAGTGTTCACGCATTCGCTGCCTGTGAGACTCCTTTCTTTCATCAGACCACTTCTTGCTGGTTTTTAATTTTGCTTTTTCTTGAAAAGATCACGTTCCCTAATTTCTGCGTGAGTGATCCCTACTTCTTGCAAATCCTTGTCTACCTCAAAAAACCAGGGGCCCTTGGTCTTCCTGTTTAGAAAATAGATAGGCCTAAATATCCGATCGGCGATTCTCTCGGGTTTCATACGAGTTAAGTGGCCTTAGAAAGATATTCTTCTCTTCCGAATTACTTGAGATATCCTTTTTACATGATGGTACAGCTCATTGTTATGCCGTCTCCTGTATTCACCATCGTCTCTCAACGGCCCTAAGATATTCCTCAGGATCTTCCTTTCCTTGGCTTCCAATTTCTCAACCAGACCCTTCCTCTTCATTGCCAGGCTTTCTGCTGCGTACAGCGCCTCTGGTCGGATATCTCTACGTTAGTGTCTTAGTTTGGCCATGACGAATGAAAGGGAAAGTGAGCAGACTCATCAAGTTCAAGCGCGCCCCGCCAGGCAGCGTTGGAGGGGGCTAGTTCCACGCTGCCGGTGTTAGCTCAGCTGGTCTTAGGGATGCTGCTAAGGGAAACGAATGACTTTGTAACTAATACTCTTTTAAAAAGTAATTAGCGATTACAATTAAAATAGCACGGCAAGGCACAATGGAAAATATAATTCACGGAAATAAGAACTACGGTATTCATTACATGTTACGATAAGCACAGATTCCTGGAGTATACAGACACAGATTTAAAAAAAAACATAATCCCCAGCATATTAAAACAAGCACTCATAAACTATTTAAAGTAACACCCTACTTACCAATTCATTTTGTCGGCTACTGGACTTTCGAAAGCTTGCGTGAAGACTTGGCGGATGTTCGACATTGCAAATCTCGGCGGATTTCCTTCGTTCTGAAGAAAAATCGGCACTTTATATAATGATAAACAAGTCTGGGGATAACATTCATGACATGCTGAAGACAACAGCCAGCTCCTGAAGGATCAACTGAAATTGTTTCTATGGAATCGATGCAATCAAAAAATATTTCGCTCCACATCGATTTTGAGTTTAATTTTCCGGTAATTACTTTCTCGGCCTGGAAAAGGATGTCACATACACTTCTCGAAGGACGTGTTAGAAACACTTCATTGTTCATTGAGCCGTAGTCCTTTATTTCGGTAAGAACTGAAAATTTATTTAGATTATTGTCACGTAGAGAATGAGCACAAGGCGAACACTTAATAAATTTAGAAGAGTGCTTAACAACATAGCCAGCCAAATGGTACACTAAACACTTATCAATCGAAGAGTTTCGAACTGCGCTGTCAAATTCAGGTACAGAGCTTTCCCAGTCTTCGATATTTACTGCATCTCGAACCACAATTTTTTCCTTAATGGAAGTTTCCACTGATTCCTTCACTGTCTTGTTATGCACTTCCGCATTCCGGGCTAATATACGCATCTGATTAACATACGAGGTCAAGATCTGCTCCCGTTTAGGTTCACAATTTCCACCAACATTTAAAGCCTGTTTTATAGGGACGTATATACATTGAAGTAGATGCAAATGAAGGAAATCTATTGTCGATGGATGATCATCTGAACTGAAAGACCGCATAATTCCGAAGTGCCGTTCCAAGGGATCTTGGGTGAGCTTTCCTGTCAACACATACTTATAACCTTTCTCCCAAAGCCATTCTAACATCTCCAAAGTACTCTGTAGGGTTACTACTAGTGATTCCAAGGTTCTATTGGAGGCAAAGGTATTATTGGTAGATCTCACGGTCTGAAGATAATTAACAATAGCTGTATGAGAAGGTGAACCTTTACGAAGAGCCTGAGACGGAATGAATGCATTGAGTGCATCAGCAACAACATTTATATCACTGGTAAATGTCTCAGTGTCCTCACTACCTTGTAATCCTGCCAGTCCCATTTCTCGATAAAATTTAATACCTTTGGCAACACTGTCACTGAAAAGTTGGAATGCAAGCCTAGCGTTCATTCTCTGGAAAGATGATGGGTCTAAATGAGCAACTGTCAGCTTGGGGCATGCTCTAAGCCCAGCATACCCTGAGAGATCTTCTTTGAACAGTTCCCTATAAAAATTGAAATTAATAATTTTGTCATTATAGAGAAGTTCTACTTTATCATGAAAGTGGTTTCTTATGCATTTCAATACATGAACGAAGTCTGAGAAAGCCCAGATCTTTCTCGTAACATCTGCAGGATTAAGGATGTGAGGTTGTAGAGAGCTTGTCTTGCCACTAACTCCTAACGATCTCCAGGCCTTTTTATTTGTCTGACTACCATCACAAGTAAAGCCAACCACCCTCGCCCCAGCCTCTTCTAACTGCAAAATCACCTGTATTAAAATTTTTGCGAGAATGTCCCCTGGAGTAGCATTTCTGCTTGCATAAACAGCAACTGGATGCACCCAATTATGCATGAATGGTACGAACATAAACACTAGAGCGTGATTTGCAAGTACGTTCTTCTGGAGGTCAGGTGTGTGTTCACCTAAATCAACTAATCCATCTACTTTATGAGAAAAACTATTAAACTGGATTTCTTCTCTTAGCTTCACTTCATCGAAAATTACAACACCGTAACGTGAATTATCATTCTTTTCTTCCTTAAAATAGTCTGAAATAGCATTTATACTATGCGTATTAACTCCATAAGGGCACTTAAGTCCTTTACAAAGTTTTCTCAAGTGACTTTCTGAGGGCAGAGGCAAGAGATTATGTCGCCGACAATGACGAAATCCTTTCGGTGATTTTATTCTCAACAATAAACTCTCTAAAATGAATTCATTGCTGTACCTCATACCATTGGGAGATTTTACCTGGCATTTCTTGAGCATAGTGTCTATTATCATCTTTTCCTTCTTGCTAAGGTGTTTGTTATCTTTGTAATTAAATGCCTGTGAATGTCGAACCTGCTTCTCCAGCAAATTAATTCTCGATTTTGCTGAGTTGAGGCAGGATCTAACGCGAATTAAATTACGGTTAGCATTCTTTAGGCGCCTTTTGAGCAATATTATAGTCTTTTCAGCATCGGTAAGTACACTAGAATGACCCAAATTCTTATCAACATTAGACTGACCTTTTAATGCCTCATTCGTTGCTTCACTCCCATCTTCAATCTTCTTTCTTCTCTTCCTGGTGGTATCGAGATTCTTTTTCCTGTTAGGAGCTTTACGGGACTTATTCTCACTTGACAGGTACTTCGGTAAATTAGGGAAAATATGAGGCACTGCTCCAGGACGTAACTTCCACCTCATACGAGAGATTTTCACTTCTTCACCATTCACTATAAAATTATCTGATTTTACTATCAAATCACCAGAGAAATGAATTTGACAAATTCTACTACTACGCGTTAACTTCGTATCCTTTCGTGGAATAGCTCTGGCCCATTTTTCAAATTGATTTGTATCCTTCGGTGGTGAAAAAAATCGTATATCGTCAACTACTCGACCATACCCTGACTTACAGCCAGGTACAAAACAATAAGGCATGTTGAACTATTAAATGAACCAAGCCACATAAGAAATATGTTTGAAGTACACAAAACACAAAACGCTGATGTACACAAGACACAATGAACTGAATTTAAGAACTGAAAGCAAAGAAAATTCAATTTAATTCACACAAATATCTCACACAGTAACTTCTCGCGCACTTTCTATGAACCGGCTCGACGGAAACACAGCACGTGTTGGACATACTCGCTTGCAGTGCTTGTAGCGGCGGGACCAGAAACTACCGTGCTAAAATGACGGAGTCCTCACACTAGGTCCTTCTATTCGTCATGGTTTGGCATTGCGAGACACTGTTCGCTTGTTGTACACTCCTTTCGTTAGCTGGTAGGCTGAAGGCTTCCTTTTCTGATATGCTCGGCTCGATCCACACCCCTAGGTACTTAAACATTTTTGCCTGACGAAGCTTTCCATGTTCAACATTTAATTATTTGAGTGCAGGGTTAATATTAGTTATATACTCGGTATTCTCAAAAGAAATCTGTAAGCCTGCCATTGCTGCTTGTATTCTGAGTTGGTTGACATGTTTTGCGGCTGTGTCTAGGGAATCAGAAAATATTGCTAGATCATCTGCGAAAGCTAGGCAGTCGATTGTCAGGTCCAAGCTCCTGCAGCCCATTCTGACGACATTCTCTAACACTTCTTTATCCATCTCCTTGCGCCATTCACAAATTACTTTCTCCAGTACACAGATGAAGAGTAAAGGTGACAGTCCATCTCCCTGCCTCACACCCGCCGGAAATTTCTCCTCTAAATTTCACTCTGTAGTACATGTTTGCCAAGGTCTGTTGGATAATTGCTTGTGTTTTGTCGTCCAAACCCATTTCTTTTAAGATTTGAAAGAGTGTGGTTCGATCAATAAAATCAGTAATTCGATACAGCCATCTATGGATTACAAATACACAACATTATTCAGGTCTTTGTCTTCAAGGGGTTTTACCTTGCCGTTTAGCTTCCTGCCAGAGATTTTTCAATCGTCGACTCCTTCTTAATCTTTCTTCCACTGAAAGTGAGAGTCTCCTTTCGGGAGGATCCTTCACACTTGCAACTTTAGTTCTGAATCTTGTCCTGTCCCACACTTCAACCAGTCCAATGAAAATGAAAATCCACAGCCTGCTTCCAGTCTCCGACCGGGTCAGGAATGGAATGAATGAAGCCCCTATCTAGCGGCGAGGATATGAACTGTGCCGGCTGCCGAGGCCTGACGCACTCCTCTGGGGCAATGATTAAATGAATGACAGATGAAATGAAATGACAGTGGAGAGTGTTGCTGGAATGAAATTTTGACAGGGAAAACCGGAGTACCCGGAGAAAAACCTGTCTGCCTCCGTTTTGTCCAGCACAGATCTCACATGGAGTGACCGGGATTTGAACCACGGACCCAGTGGTGAGAGGCCGGCGTGCTGCCGCCTAAGCCACGGAGGCTTTTCAACCAGTCCAATATTTGCCCTATTTGAATCTTGATATACCTCCTGAAGCCATGGAAGTTGTATCTTCCACTTCTCACGAAGGTTAATAATTTTATTAACAAACCTCTCAGTTCCCAATCTTTACTAATATAATAAAGCTGAAGAGTTTGTGTGTTTGTTTATGTGTTTAAACGCGCTAATCTCTGGAATTACCAGTCGGATTCGAAAAATTATTTTTGTATATGATAGCCTGAATCAAGAGGAATAGTTTAGGCTATGTAGCATTAGGCTACTTCTCTCAGGTAACCTTAAAGATTGATTTTTGTTCAGTAAGTCGGAAGAACAAGCGCTCCAGAACGGCTTCAATAATACCGAAGTATATTGTTGACAAGTAATGCGGGCCGCATCACGTCACCCCTACCAATGTGCTGGTGCAGAATTGCGAGCTGCTTATAAATTGCAGTCAAGGGGAGTAATTAGTGCAAAAAGATTTCTTAAAACAGTTATAATCATGACAATAGTATAAGGGCGATGGTGTTGGTGTAGTATACTGAGGTTATTAGCTGCAATAAGCGTTGGTGCTTTCATATATACTTTCATTTATTCCGATCCTTATCCTTGAGCGCTCCAGTTCTGTAAAACAAATAAATCCACCGGGCGAAGCCGGGCACTACTGCTAGTCGTTTAATATGCCCATAGAACATCAATCTTCTTTAATAAAATGCGTAAACGTTAACGATTATGACAATGGTAATAATTAATTACCGTGTTGACTGATAGTACTATCTTATTCAAAACCGTCTAATCAAACACTAAATAATGTGGTTTAATTAAAGTATTAAACGAACATGTTTCGGATTATCAATGATTCCATCATCAGCGTGAAAAAATACTAGACCTTAAAAACTAATTAACAGTATCAAGAAAACAGTTTTTAATTTAAAATAATGAAATAAGTAATAAAACTTTAAAACTCGCTCCTGGACATTTTACATTATTTGATATTCCTCCTTCTTCCCCCTGCACCCTTCAACTACAGACACCATTATGACACAGGTTATCAGACACCCAAGTAGACGCAGCTAAATTACCAAATTCCTTAAATGAAAAAAAAAACATAAACTTAAATAAACCAGACCTGGTAACCATGTACATGATCTAATTTATCAGGAACGAACATTACTTAAATATTCCGACTTGTAAAAGAAAGCTGGTAGTTTTACTTGACCGTTAATCTCGCAACTAATGGACCCGTTCTACAAAAGGATCTGTCACAAGAAATATATTTTTTCCAATATATGAATGTTATTGGTTTTACGTCCCTTTTAACTACCCTGGCTTTTAGAGACGCCGGGGTGCCGGAATTTTGCCCCGAAGGGGATCTTTAACGTGCCAGTAAATGTACTGACACGGCTCCCTCGCATTTGCGCACCCTCAAATGCCAGCTGACTGCGCCAGGTTTCGAACCTGCAACCTTGGGATCAGCAAGCGAGAACGTTACCCCTGAGCCACGCAGCCAGACATATATTTTTTTCCAGAAGTTCACCTTAGGCTCCAGTGTAAGTTGTTTGTGCCGAATTTTGAACTTACTCAATTCTTAAATAGTCACGGGCATTTTAAAGCCTATTTCGAACATTTAAAAATTAATATTGTAGATGGTTATTCCTGTTTTTGTGATTCTCCTCAAACAATAGATCACCTGTTGTTTGAATGCTCTGTGTTTGGTAAAGCCAGAAACAACTTGAACTCTCACTTAAATGTCTGCAACTTGAAATTTTCAAAACCACTTTATCACATATTCACGAAAAAATGTTGTTATAAGCAGTTTTTAGCTTTTATTCATCTTATTTTTCAAAAATTAATCTCGTCATTTATGATGTAATTAATTTTTCATTTTGTAACAAACTAAAACCCTAATATACTAAGTGTAATAGGGTTCAATTACTGTAATGGATATTCAATTAATAAATAACATGCCACGGTGGGTGAGTGGTTATCATCAAGATTGCAGGTTCGCTCCTGGCCGTGTTAAGTGATATTTTTTTGAAAGGCGGCAAAAATACGACACGCATGTCATACGATGTTGGCATGTCAAAGAATCCATTTGAATTCAGTAGGCCGTGTTCATAATGGCAAAATTAATCCCGGGAGTTTCCGCCAACACAAAGTTCTTCATTTCTCTACTAGAAAGCGCTATAGTGTTCAGGAGCTTATGTAACTAACCTCCTTGACTTTCATAGTGCTTCGAGGAACAACGAAATTCGACATGGAAGCTACACTCTGGGTATCAAATAACAAACTTTGCACCCGGCACCCGAGGCCATACGATATTATTATTATTATTAATAAATAAATAAATAAATAATCTCGCAATTATAAGCCATGAGACCTCCAATTTATCGTGGAATCCGAACCACCGGACGTGATATTGCTCTCCGAAAATCTCACATGCATTGACCGGGAAACAAACCCAGTCCGCCTTGATGAGAAGTTAACATCTTGACCACTATACCATATAGCCCCATTCGGGCTTATAAATGTCTTAATTATTGTGCCATTTTGTTAAATAAATAGCTCACTCGTGTTTTCTATTGCAACACGAAATACTGTAAGTGGGCTGAAACTACAAAGCATGCGTGTCACCAGTCATTTCCTTGGACGTGGAATGTTAGATCTGTAAACACAGAAAAATAATAATATTATCTCCAAATTGTGTGAAATGTATGTGAGTAATTCACATTTTCTATTTCAAGTAGGGTAGATTTGATGAAATCACTTCGGTATATGAAAGATTGTTCGGTCTAATCGCCTCATTTTCATAATGCCCTTTTACCTTGGAGCATGCAAGCCTTAATGATCTGCATATCAAAGTAAGGTGCTCATGTTATGAGCTGATACACAGCGCAAGATAAGCTCTCTGGAATACCTGAGCTTGGATTAACGGTCGCACGTAAATAACTCTATGGGAAGGAGTCATGTCAGGCAAAGGGTAAGCATTAGTGGTGTTAGTGGGTCGGCCAAACCTTTATTAACCTGCGAGGACTGGCACATGGGTATTATTGACCCGAGGTACACCATTCAGGGTCAAATATTTTATTCCTTTAATAAATTATTCGAATGACTGTAATACTTATTAAGGAATATAATAATATTTAACCGGGAGTGCTCCAGTTCATAAATAGGATACCATGAACGATATTTTGATAGAGAACACAAGAACACTTTCATCTCAAGGGGTGGTGTGTTTTGAACACCAACCAGGGCACTTCGGTGAACAAGGCAGGGTTATATAATTATGCTATAACACAACTATAATTCATTGGAATGCCACTTACTATTTTCTAGAATAAAGGGATGATATTTAAGTCGTAACAGTAACGCTTTCATAATAAGAACAGTGGAACGTGACTAATTCGAACTTCTATAATTCAAAATCTTCTTTAATTTGAATTTTTCTCTTGGGCCCTAGCATTTTATATACAATCAATGTTAAAAGTCGTGGTTAATTTGAATTATATTTTGGATAATTCGAAGTTTTTGCGGGTAAAAAGCCGATAGGAAGACAAACAGTTGGGTCAGGAATTCCAGAAAAACGACGTTCTATCATTGGCATGCGACCTCTACTCGATTGTTTTCTGTTTTCCGTTCCTTAATTTTATTAGATTCTTTTGTGATGGCCGAGAGACTTAATCGTAGGAAACAGGAAAATAATCTCAAACATTTTTGAAAAACAGTAGATTTCTCTAAGACTTAACTAGATTGCTGGATTACTAATGTCGTTAAATAGGTGAATAGTATATTTTGGTTTTATTTTATCATTTGAAACTTTTGAGGTTATTCACGATACAATCATTACACAGTACCGTTATCTGTTAATCTGCTTTGTTAAACGTAAATCATTATGTAAGCGTAATACATAGTATATAAGCACTTAACTTGTTAAAAACCTATGTAGTATTATTATTAATAAAGGTTCTTGGATGAAAACTTTAATTTGAATATTTTCCCTACCCTTTTCAAAGAACGTTCTTAATTCAAATTTTCGGATAATTCGAATTTGTTTTACTGGTCCCTTGAGGTTCGAATTATCCAAGTTCCACTGTATAATATCCAATTTATAGCACCAATCGATTTCACATTTATTCAAGTTTTACTTCTTTGGAGGAGCTATAGAAAAAGCTGTAGTAATACAACCAATACGACGTAGTAAAGAAAACAGAATAATTCAAATTATATCTTTCTTCACGATTATGTCTCATACAATATCTTTTTATATGACCAAATAACCTACAACCACTCCTTCCTTTTTTACATCCATTTGTTGCCTCCTCTATTGTCTCATTTATCTCTCTGGAATTCTCAGAGTTGACACTCCCGCTATACCAGCTCCTCCTCTATGGAACACCAAGACTAGCACTCCCACACTATATTATGTTTTTTAAAAAGAATTTAATGAATAAAGATGTTTTTCTTAAAACAAACAATGATGTTCATAGGCATAACACAAGACAAAATCAAAACATTCATATTTCACACACACACACAAGCATATATCAAAAAGGAACTTTTCACACTGGAGTTAAATTATACAATAAACTACCCCAGTATATAAAACTGGCCCCAAAAATAAAAACCTTTGATAGAATGTTGAAAGCTTATCTGCAGTGCCATTGTTTTTACTCAGTAGTTGAATATTTTAGCGTATAGGAGTGATGGAATCTATAACTATATTTTACTTTTTTAATTTAATTTTAATACCTAGCTGTATGTTGTTGTATTTATAGAATTAAGTTTTCATATTATGATAATAGAGTGAGGTGTAAATAGTTGTGCAATAAGATTGTATCTATTAAGATTTGCTATTATAATAAGTTATAAATAGTTATAATCCTAGTAATATATACCTGTTAGTTCTTTTATTTTATGCATGTAAATTCTGACGTGTCCTATATCAAAATGTATTGAATGCATGTATTTGATCAAATGGAATTAATAAAAATCTATCTATCATACCACGTCCATGACTCCACCACACAAGCACCCCAAAGCACCCACACAGCTTCATGAAATGTTACATGACTAATCCTTTGTCTTTGATTTGGTGAAAACAAAATGAAAATATCTTCAACACTTCCAGAGATATGCCCCTAAATGTTAGTTGTTGTCGCTTAAGTTGTCTCCTCAAATTCTACCCTTAGGTAAGTTAGAAACTTGTTTCCCGAAAACATTATTTTCACACAGCGTTTACTTGATAACTCAAATACTATTCCAGACATCTCAATGAAATTTTGCATGATTGCGTGTTGCACTAATATGAACAACATATGCCAAAATATTTTGTGTATCAAGCATACTTTTCATTTAAGAGAATATTTCTTACCCAACAAAAGTAAAAAAAAGATATTTAGAATAAGAATATGAAAAAAGAATTTCCTCAATGTGTGTCTCAATAATTTAGGTGTATGTTGTAGCCCTGAATGTTACCATCAGCTCAAAATAACAATCGTGTAAATATTTTAAATTGTGGGGTATTTATCCTGTAAACGCAGCCCAAGTGTACAAGATACAGCTGAAAACTTGGTGGTTTAATAATGCATGGCTGCAAGCATATTAAAAATGTGTTTTGTGAACTGTGTTTAATAATCCAACAAATTTTTATTTATTTCCAACATATAGGTTATGAGATATAATTTCTTTTTAACTCAGTAGAAATTTTCATCCGAAAGGTGTACCTACGCCCTTAAATAATACCCTATATTTTCGTTTTGGTCAGCCCTTATTCCTTGTCGCTTATAGTACCTTCCTTCCTAGCCTTTAACTTCACCCTGCGAAAGAGAAATGTCCATAGCTTTTTGAACACTCAAGTTATTTCTATATTATTTAAGGTCGGGTCAGATTTACGAATGGCGCCAGTCCTCGCGTGACAATTATCGGCTTACGTTAGTCGGAACAATCTGAAAATTTAGGGGGATAATCAAAATATTTTGGTGCAGCACAATCACATAGCTCATTTTCTTGTTGATCCATGTTTAGGGTCTAGGGACACCTTGATCATCAGCTCCTTTGTTCAAAAGAATCGAGATGACACCATACCGTCACTGTCAAGTCCCGGGTCACCTACCCCATGATCCACTTTAATACAATCCAACTTCGATAACTCGGAAATAAAAATTACTTCGACTTATCGAAAATTCGAGGTATAAAAATATATGAAAAATGGGGTCCTTCTTCTTTTCTTCTGCATTTACGGCCTCATTGGACCACTTCAGTCAATCTTTTCTTGGTCCTCTTCTTCAGTAAGGTTTCTTTCCGAGTTGTCCAGTAGCTTTTCATTCGCTCTGATCTTCTCAGGCGTACCTCATCTGTAAATACCCTTTTAACTGTTTGATGTTTGTCTATTTTTGCTTGAAATCTTAATTTTATATCGTTCAGGTTTTTTTTTCTTTTGCAAGTCATCCAAGGTTATTTCTAATTCTTTCATGTCTTCTCTAATTTCCTGAAACTAATTTACCTAACGTGTACTTCCTGACGTGAAAATAAAATTGAAAACCTCGTAGACGAAATGCAATTCACGTCACATAAAAACTGACCCACACTGTTGTGTCAAGTGCACATCCAGAGGAAGACCTCTTTAATAAATTATAAAGGCTTTTGGTGCATGAAAATTCAGGTTTTTTAGCCTCCAATGGCCCAAATTCCTAAAAGCAAAAAAATAAAATAAAAAATAAACTATTTCAATTCAGGAATTTTTGAAAATAATGTTGCTGTTTGAAGGTATAATAGACCTCCTGTACGACACATCGCACGTTTAAGTCTTGTGAAAAAATCCAGGGTACCTCTTGACCCCCTTAAGCGCATTGATGAATTTTACAGTTTTTGTTGGTTCCGTGAAAATCTTATAGCCATTTGCAAACTTTCACAAAAATTTAATAAATGGAGTGGCATTACTTCTTGCAGAAATAGATGGAAAGTTGGATGTACCTTTTTGAGACACTGTTGTCATGGTTACTGGCTTGCATTCCTACATTAATTTATTAAATGAAATTAGTTTTCTGGGAATATCTCAGAAACTCTTGGTTTTAGAGCATTAAAATGTAGTTTCCGGGGACCCTTTACGACTGTTTAGGGGCCCCGAGGTTTTTTTCTGACACCAAGGGGCTGAATATGAGCTTTGTCTCGTCGTTGTAGGCCGTAGTATCATCATCATCATCCTCTTGCACAGTTTCCAGCCGTTGGCCGGGTCTGTTTGGAACACAGGCCACGCCAACGTCTTCCGTCTTCCCACCATCTCTCAGCTTCCACCACTGTCCAGTCTTCTCCTCTCTTCTTCACGCTTTCTTCCATCCCTTTCAGCCACCTGTCTCTCGGTCTTTCTCTCGGTCTTCCTCTCGGTCACTTTCCTTCCCACTTCGTCTCGTGTATCCTCCTGGGTATCCTCTTATCCTCCATTCGTTTTACATGTCCATGCCATCTAAGTCTAGATTTCTCTATACTATCCCGTAATGGTTCCTCCTTTATTAATTCTCTGGTGCTCTCATTTCTTATTCTGTCCATCATTGTAACTCCAATACTGCTTCTCAAGAAGCTCATCTCCCTGGCCTGTATTTTGCTCTTCTCCCTTCCTTTCATAGCCCAGGTCTCCGAGGCATACGTCAGGATAGGGGGATAGTACGTCCGACATATGATCTTTTTTCTGTTCTGAGGGACATCCTTGCTCCATAACATGCTTCTCACACTCCTCCGGAATGCTTCTGCCTGTCTCCCCCGCTCATTTTTTCTCTATAGTTTCTTCCATTATCTTGTATCAGGCTTCCCAGATACTTGAAACGCTCCACTTTCTTCAGCTGTTCCCCACCAATTGTTATTCCCGTTGTGGTTCTTTCCTTCTTCCTTGTTGTGATCACCATCTCACTCTTATTTATGCTAAATGTCATCCCATATCCTAGTATTATTCCTTCCTACACGTCCAACTGTTCCTGTACCTCCTCCTCCTTGTTCCCCCAAATCATCAAATCATCCGCTAACACCATTGCTTTCATCTTTCCTTCCCCAATTACTTGTGCCACTCGGGTCATTATGTCATCCATCACCTCAATGAAAAGTAACGGTGCCAGTGCACTTCCTTGTTTCAGGCCGTTTCTCTGTTCCACCCAGTCCGATCTCTCTCCTCCCACTTTCACTCAGCTCACGCTTCCCTTGTACATCTCCTTCATCCTCCTTATAGTCCATTTTTCTCCTCTATCCTCCAGAGACTTCCATACTTTGTTTCTGCATACACTGTCATATGCTTTCTCAATGTACAGGAAGGCCATCAGTAGATCTGTTCCATACTCACAGTGCTGTTCTTGTAACTGCCTTACAGCAAAAATCAAATCCACTGTGGACCTTCCTGCTCTGAAGCCATGTTGTTCTTCCCTCATCCCTCCTTCTATCCTTGTCCTAATTCTCCTTTCCAAAACTTTCTCAAACATCTTTGCACAATGACTCATCAGTTTTATTCCCCGATAGTTTCTGCATTCTGTTCTACTACCTTTGTTGAAGATCGGGACAATTATTCCCTTTTTCCAGTCCTCTGGGGTCTTCCTTTCCGTAGTGTAGTAATAATATTAATTATAATAATAATATAACAATATAGGGATAGGGATATAATAGACCTTCCGTAGCACACCAGCACGTGTAAATCGCGTGAAAAAATTCTAGAGTACCCCTTGACCCCCTTAAGCGCATTATATGTATTGATGAATTTTACAGCTTAGTTTGGTTCCGTTATAACCTTCTAGCCGTTTGCAAACTATCTCAGTAATGTAATAAATGGAATTGTATTGCGTCTTTTATTACAGCAATAGATGGGCCTGTGAATTTCTGTTGCCATGGTTACCGGCTAGCTTCCTTTCATTATTGTATTAAATGAAATTAATTTTCTGGGAATATCTCAAAAACTATTGGTTTTAGGGCCTTAAAATGTGGTTTTCGGGGGCCCTGGCCCCCGAGTTTCGTTTCTCACATTGAGGGGCTGAAAATGAGCTTTGTCTCGCCCTTCTACGCCTATTTCAGCATGTATTTTAAGGGGGTAGACCCCTTTTATGAGAGGTACAGAGAAGAGTTACATCAATGATTGGTGTCTTGCCTCTGAAGGATATCTGTACCAAATTTTACGTTGATCCACTCAACCGTTCTCAAGTTATAAGGGCACAAAAAATTGTCCACAGACAAACAAACAAACAAACAAACAAACAGACAGACAGACAGACAGACAGACAAAAATTTCATTTTTGCGCGCATCCGTCATAAAACAGTCTAAAACGCGTAAATAACGCAAATTTCCGTAGAAATTCAGAAAAAACAGACAAACTTTCATTCTTATAGAGATAGAGATGCCAAGAGCTATCAGAGGTTGCCATGGCAACACTACTAAATTGAAGAGGGATGAGCCATCAGACGTTACCATGACAACGCACTTGCACGCGATCACACTCAGCTTTCCATCTGACTAAGTGAGAAGCGGCCTCGGTGACGTAACTGGTAGTATGCTGAATTTCTATGCCCGAGTTCGCGGGTTCAAAGCTGGCCGAAGTCGTAGGATTTTCTAAGAGCGCTAAAAATCCCTCAGTATGATTTCCTTTGGAGGGGAAGATCCAGCGTTCGTTGCGAGTTGCTGGTTGCGGTGGCATCTCGTAGCCAAGTTCAGAGCTAGGTGTCGTTGACGGTAGTATATGGTAGCAACATTAGGAACTACTGCTTGAAATTGACCGTCTGCAGTCCTTACCTGAATTACAGACTAATACAGCCATCACAATTCACACTGTTTATCAGACAGATTCTACACTAACCCAAAGTACACGGGGTTACATGACGGCGTTGTCGCAGTCCCAAAACGGAGGAACCAACCAAAATCTCTGCGGGAGATATAATTTTGCGTGAAGAAGTAACAGACCGTTACATAGTTACACATCAGTGTCGAAACCTTGCATAAGGACAGTGTGACCACAAGTATAAAAATGGACCCCAAATGACAAGAAGGTTACCGTCCCCATAAGACAATACAATGTTTAAAATATGCATAACATAACGAAAAACAAAGTTAATTAAGCTCCAATTATAAAATACTTTCTCGCAATAAATGAGGTCAGATCCTTCTACGAAAACGTGCATATTCTGCCTATTTTCGCCTATCCCCAAGTTTGCCCGATGAAATCTACCTCCGCCTTCCGGCGTGCCGAGAGGACTTTTTATTTATGGAAGTTCTAACAATTCTTCTTTCTACTTTTAAAATCCTGTCGATTCTGTTTTCTGAGTAACTTTAAAAAGAGTTTCGCTTCCATAGGTCACCTCTGGTTGAACCACCGTCTTGTAATGTTTTAATTTTGTTGTGAAAATGGAGTTCTATTATCATATTTATTTTTATTTATCGAATGGATGTTAGTGCCGGGAGTGTCGGAGGACATGTTCGGCTCGCCAGAGGCTGTAGCTGCTTCAAGCGAACACCCATGGTGTGACCCACAAGTTCCGTTCAATTTCAAGTAGTTCCAACTTTCGCCACCAGATATCACTGACACCTAGTGGTGAAAGTTGGAACTTTGATAGAGCGTTTCAACAAAATCTAACCTAGAAAGTTAGCTTCACACAAGTTTAGTTAGTGGAAGGATCCTTTACAGGCTATAAATCTATGACATGGGACCGCCGGCTTCCCTTCCCCTCCGATGGAGGATTTTAACGCTCTTTAAAAAGCTGACGACTTCGGTCGGATTTGAACCCACGATCTTGGGCACAGTAGTTCAGCATTCTACCAACTACGCCATTTCATGTCTTCAGTTATTATGCATCCCAAGTATTTAAACGCAATTATTTGTTCTATTTCATTCTGTCCTAACTTTTATATTTCTTGAACTTATCACCATACATTTTTTAACAACAACAACAACAACAAGACGACACGTGCCTCACTAGCTGGAACTATATTCAGTACAGCATTATTATTTACTTAGCGTATGGCTTTTAGTGACGGGAGAGTCCTAGTACATGTTCTGCTCACCAGAGGCTGTAACTGCTTCAAGCGGACACCCGTAGGGTGAGCTACATGTTCCGTTCAATTTCAAGTAGTTCCAACTTCCGCCATCAGTTGTCACTGGCACCTAGTGGTGAACGTTGGAACTATAATAGAGCGTTTCAACGGAATCAAACCTAGAAATTTAACTTCACACAAGTTTAGTTAGTGGTGCCATAAATCTATGACTTGGGACAACCGGCTTTATTTCCCCTCCGAAGGAGGGCATACTGAAGGATTTTAATGCTCTTAAAAAATCCGACGACTTCAGCCGTGTTTGAACCCGCTATCTTGGGCACAGCAGTTCAGCATGCTATCAACTACGCCACCAAAGCCGCTAGTTCAGCTATAATAGAATTGGAGAGTATATTTGATTTGTGAACATCGTAGTGATGAATTTACAGTATTGCGAGATTTATGAAAACCAGACAAAGGCGACACATAATAAAGCCCTGTGATATTTGATTGTATCATACATTATGAATTAAATATATTGATTCGCATCAAAGTGTAATAAAGTACAGTAATTGGAAATTTAAATTGCCGGTATTGCAATAAACCTGGCATTCATACAGAAATAGCCTATACAGAGTAGTTGGTGATTGCTGGTGTATATACAGTGCCTACCAAAAGTTTAAGACCACTAGCTTATTTTCAACAAAGGCTTCCTGGTCTTATACCGTATGTTTGATTCAAATTTTGCAAAATATTTTTTGAAAATACTTTGATCTAATAGAAATCCACCTGTACCAAGAACATTGTAATATGGCTTTCAGTTTTATCATTTCAATGATCTTGTCGACTTCATCGTTATGCTTGAGTCAAAAAGTATGCGTTACGGAGACGGAGACGGTGACGTCATGCAGCCGCGCGGGAAGCCTAAGTTAATGGGTAATGGACGGCAAGTGCGTGACGTCATGTAGCCACGCGGGAAGCCTAAGTTAATGGTTAACGGAGTCTGTTGAAAGAGTCCTGCGGCGTCGAGCGACCTGGGGCTTCGAGCGAAGCGAAAATAATACAGGGTGACTCCTAACGAGGTTTACAAGACGCCAGATAAGAATACTGGGTGACTCCTAATTACATATACAAGATGCCAGATAAAAATACAAGGTGACTCTCAAAGAGGTGTACAAGATGGCAGAGAAGAATACAGGGTGACTCCTAAAGAGGTGCACAAGATGTCAGACAAGAATACAGGGTGACTCCTAAAGAAGTGTACAAGATGGCAGAGAAGAATACAGGGTGACTCTTAAAGAGGTGTACAAGATGGCAGAGAAGAATACAGGATGACTCCTAAAGAGGTGTACAAGATGTCACACAAGATTACAGGGTGACTTCTAAAGAGATATACAAGATGCCAGATGAGAATACAGGGTGCCTCCTAAAGAGGTGTGCAGGATGTCAGAGCAAAATACAGGGTGACACTTAACGAGGTGTACAGTATGTTAGATTCAATTCGAATACAGGGTGACCCTTAAAGAGGTTTGCAAGATATCAGTTCAAATAATGGGTGACCCTTCAAGAGTTGTAAAAGATGTCAGACTCAAATACAGGGTGACCTTTAAAGAGGTGCCCGCGCGGGTAACTTAAGTTAATGGGTAATGGAGTCTGTTGAAAGAGCCCTCCTGAGCCTTTCTAGCATTTGTAGCATGCGTCATTTGAAATGATATAACGTCTAGTCTTTCAGACTGTAATTTTTTTCTAGTTTCAATATGTAATACAAGTGAAGTATCGCTGAAAAACGCAATTTTCTACCACAAATTAATTTGTGGACACTAAACCAATGGGGTTACCTTATTGATTTTTTTTAATATTGTAGAATGTATACAAACGTTTTGGTAAATGAAAAAAAAATCTGGCCATTTGGTAGTGATGTTTGTACTTATTGTAAAAGGTAAGGAATTGAAGCTAAGAATGATGAGCGTTCACTGGTTAATAGCTTCTGTGAGGGTTGACTTAGCGGAAAGAGACAGTTCTACATTCTGCAATACTTATAAAAAATAAATTAACAAGGTAACCCCATTGGTTTAGTGTCCACAAATTAATTTGTGGTTGAAAATTGCGTTTTTCTTCGATACTCCACTTGTATTAAAAAATTGTAACTCAAAAACTGAAAGCCATATTACGATGTTCTTGGTACAGGTGGATGTCTATTAGATCAAAGTGTTTTCATAAAATATTTGGCAAAATTTGAATCAAACATATAAGCCCAGGAAGCCTTTGTTTAAAATAAGCTAGTGGTCTTAAACTTTTGGTAGGCACTGTAGCCTCAATAAAGCCCTGCACGGATGAGGATATCCGCAAAATGTTTTGCCTTGCGGATATAGTTTGCATGGCTGTGCGGATAGCGGATAATCTGTGGATAATGTTTGGAGAAAGTTTGCGGATAGTTTTAAAAATACAATCCGAACTTGTTTAATATTATTACGACTCGAATGTTTATGACATCATATTTTTCCGCTATGCTTTTTTCATGACAAATGTAAGATGGTGATTTAAGCTAATCTAATCCAAATGATGTCATTAAGCATAATTAACACTCCGAGCAGGAAAGGTTTGCAATTCTGGCTGTATAACATTCGTTTTAAACATAGCACATGACACACACAGCCTAAGGGAACAACATTTCCCTCAATTGTCCAAATGTGTTGCTTTAGTTGGTCGTACTTTATCTAATTAAAAGGATTATTCCAATGCAAGTAGATTCGGATAGCAAACTTGGGAATCCAAAAAAAAGGCATGTGGATGCGGGGCGGATGCGGATAACTTTTTTTATCCGCGCAGGGCTCTACAGGATGGTGCAGCTAACACCCTGAATTTTTCCTGAACGGTATAGGCCTACACCGTACGTCCAAAACGTTTAAAGACTGGATAAATAAGCAAGTTGTTCCGTGAAGAACTATATAGCTTATTTTCATATATACCACTGCCCTTGCTACCACACGAGAAATGAAAACGAGATTTTAAAATATTGCACAGCCACCATTTTAAGTTCTCATGAAATCCCATTAAATTAGACATCAGTATATTAAGGCTTGTATGAAGATATACCGTGCCGCCAAGTTTCACAGTGCTCGGATGAAAAGTCGCCAGAAAAATTCATTTAAATATTTTAACTTCGCTTGGCCGCCATGTTGATTTTGTGATCACCAGGTCATTAAAAGTCACGTAGGTGATATAAGCTAATAGTCTCTATCAACATGCAGTTTCATTTCTGTAATAGATTTGTAGATATTGAGAGCTATCTACAATAAATATTTCGGATGATCGCCATGTCGGATTATCATCATACTAATATATAACAAGATGTTCAGTAAAGAACATATAGCCTACTTTCTCCTAAATGTATGAGTATAGTTATAACTCGTTGTTATTATCAAAGAGTATAATAGAACTATTCTTTGTTGAAGACCTTAGAAACGATTTACCTCTACCAAACGCCACAACCTAGATAAAAACTGCTACCATCATTGAAGAAAGAAAGATAAGAAGTATCTAAAGAATGTTATGGATCTGGAGACATAATCGACCGGACTGGCTGCGTGGCTCAGCGGTAACGTTCTCGCTTGCTGGGCCCTAGGTTGCAGGTTCGTATCCTGGCGCAGTCAGCTGGCATTTGAGGGTGCACAAATGCGAGGGAGCCGTGTCAGTACATTTACTGGCACGTTAAAGATCCCCTTCGGGCCAAAATTCCGGCACCCCGGTGTCTCTAAAAGCAGCAGTAGTTAAAAGGGATGTAAAACCAATAACATTATTATTATTATTATTATTATTATTATTATTATTATTATTATTATTATTATTATTACATATACGACCTGCCGTGGGCAACATCCAACTTTGAGTTGAGGCATGTCTTTACACGTCTGGTTGTGCATGGCTTTCACAACCCTAATTGAATTAACAAATCTTTCCATGACCCTACAGAGACGTGTGTATACAAACTATGTGAATATTTTCGATTGCTATTTGCCTGAAATAAAAGTAATGAACTAACACCAACGGCTTGAATTCAGTTGCTATGTGAAATCGTTTTGTTCTTTACTTCAAATAACATTTTCAAGTAACGCAAAATAGGCTGTTACAAACCCTTTAAAATAAAAAGTAAAAATGTATCGTAGTATCATCTTGTCATTCTTCAAATTCGATGCGAATAGAATGCCAATGGTATAGTAATCAATGGAGCCCCACGTAGACTAGTCGTGACATCTAGTGGTGAAATATCGAAGAATATAATCCTAACAGAGCGAGTGCATTCTAGCGGCCAGAAGAAGAAACTTTTCAATAAATTCTGGAAGTTAATAAGTAGGTCGGCGTGCAGTTACCTTTTTGGCAGCTAGATGTCTCGAGTAAATCTGCTGGCGAATTATGTTTTAATTAAATATATATTTTACACCATAATATGCACAATATAACGCTTAATTTTAAAACATCTGAGTCATTACAAAACAATAAACATATAACATTTCAAGCAAAAAACCTAGCTCTGATCGGGTTTGAACCATAGGCATTTGAGCGATAGGCTAACGCTCTACCACTGAGCTAATTGTGTCAGCGAATATCGTTCTATATAAAATGACTTACATAGAACTTGTTAGCAAATAATGATTTATACTAAACGATTTCATCACTGGAGTATATTATTTATATATAAAGCATTTCATACAAAGTTTATTTATTTTGTATCAGTACGCTATATTGCATGCAATACTCAAATTAGTGAAATATAAGTCAGGCACAAGATATCCGCTGCCATCTTGTCTTATTACTGAATCGGCTCAGCTTTTTAAAATCACGTCTGCACTATAGTATTACAAAATAAACTTTTAATTTCGAACGTGCCTCTTCCTTTAGAACAGTTAAAACGATTCTCGGCTCGATAATCGGAACTGGTGGGTCCCATGATATGGATTATAAAGTTTGCATAATTCGTACGGCCGCCATCCTGAAATGGTAAGGCGGACGACCTTGTATTTTGGTCACAAGACGCATCCTATACGAAGGTATGTTGTTACCAAATTTGGTAGAGATCGGATGATTTGGTTAGTCGTTATTTGATTTTACGTTTTGAACGTTTGAGTGGCCGCCATTCAGTTTTAGTAAAGATGGCGGCGATATAAAACACGACACTGAGGTGTCCTTTGCTAGTGCTACCTTTGTACCAAATTTCGTTCAATTCGCATTCACCGTGTTCGAATTGATAGGGGGGGACAGACATTCAGAGTACACACACACAGACACACACACACACAGACTCACACACACACATACACACACACACACACACACACAGACAGACACACTTTTTCGCCCTGTGTTGATCTCATAAGTCTACTTTCATTTTTTGCAAAAGTCGAAAGTAGGCTAATACAATCCGAACTTGTTTAATATTATTACGACTCGAATGTTTATGACATATCATATTTTTCCGCTATGCTTTTTTCATGACAAATGTAAGATGATGATTTAAGCTAATCTAATCCAAATGATGTCATTAAGCATAATTAACACTCCGAGCAGGAAAGGTTTGCAATTCTGGCTGTATAACATTCGTTTTAAACATAGCACATGACACACACAGCCTAAGGGAACAACATTTCCCTCAATTGTCCAAATGTGTTGCTTTAGTTGGTCGTACTTTATCTACACACATCAAAAAACGGTTTGCATCACCTCGGTTCCCAGATCTCCGGCATATAGACGTTGACTGTGTATATTGTATCCAAGATACAGTCCCTTTGACTGTTCATAGATGTCACTAAAACTGCTCAAGGATGTAAACAACCATGCATGAGCAGGGCCTATTAGACGGAGGGGGTACGACAGCCGATCAGTTCCAGTCATTCCACCAGGATGAAGGTACGCTGCTCATGTTGTCTGTAGTTCTACCATGCCTAGAAGGTCAATACCGCAGTTCGATCGCGTCCGCATTGTTACTTTGTGTCAAGAAGGGCTCTCAACAAGGGACGTTTCCAGGCGTCTCAGAGTGAACCAAAGCGATGTTGTTCGGACATGGAGGAGGTACAGAGATACAGGAACTATCGATGACAGGCCTCGCTCAGGCCGCCCAAGGGCTACTACTGTAGTGGATGACCGCTACTTACGGATTGCCGCTCGGAGGAACCCTGACAGCAATGCCACCATGTTGAATAATGCGTTTCGTTCAGCCACAGGACGTCGTGTTTCAACTCAAACTGTGCGCAATAGGCTGCATGATGCGCAACTTCACTCCCGACGTCCATGGCGAGGTCCAGCTTTGCAACCCCGACACCATGCAGCGCGGTACAGATGGGCCCAACAACATGCTGAATGGACCCCACGGAATTGGCATCACGTTCTCTTCACCGATGAGTGTCGCATATGCCTTCAACCAGACAATCGTCGGAGACGTGTTTGGAGGCACCCTGGTCAGGCTGAACGTCTTAGACACACTGTCCAGCGAGTGCAGCAAGGTGGTGGTTCCCTGATGTTTTGGGGTGGCATTATGTGGGGCCGACGTACGCCACTGGTGGTCATGGAAGGCTCCGAAACGGCTTTACGATACCTGAATGACATCCTCCGACCCATAGTGCAACCATATCGGCAGAATATTGGAGAGGCATTTGTCTTCATGGACGACAATTCTCGACCTCATCGTGCACATCTTGTGAATGCGTTCCTTCAAGATAACGACATCGCTCGACTACAGTGGCCAGCATGTTCGCCAGACATGAACCCTATCGAACATGCCTGGGATATGTTGAAAAGGGCTGTTTATGGACGTCTTGACCCACCAACCACTCTGAGAGATTTACGCCGAATTGTCGTTGAGGAGTGGGACAATTTGGACCAACAGTGTCTTGATGAACTTGTGGATAGTATGCCACGACGAATACAGGCATGCATCAATGCAAGAGGACGTGCTACTGGGTATTAGAGGTAGTGGTGTGTACTGCAATCTGGACCACAAATGCTGAAAGTCTAGCTGTATGATGGTACAACATGCAATGTGTGGGTCTCATGAGCAATAAAACGAGCTGAAATGTTGTTTGTGTTGATCTCTATTCCCTTTGTATTTAAAGGTTCCGGAACTCTTGGAACCGAGGTGATGCAAAACTTTTTTTGATGTGTGTAATTAAAAGGATTATTCCAATGCAAGTAGATTCGGATAGCAAACTTGGGAATCCGGAAAAAAAAGGCATGTGGATGCGGGGCGGATGCGGATAACAGTCGTGCGGATGCGGGCGGATGCGGATAACTTTCTTTTATCCGCGCAGGGCTCTACAGGATGGTGCAGCTAACACCCTGATTTTTTTCTGAACGGTATAGGCCTACACCGTACGTCCAAAACGTTTCAAGACTGGATAAATAAGCAAGTTGTTCCGTGAAGAACTATTGTACCCATGTGAGTAATCTCGTTGGATAATATGCATCCGCCTCCAACTAGCATCAGCTCTCAGGCGTGTACGGTAACCCCAATTTTGCAGTGCATATTTTGGATTTGAGGCTAAAAGGTATCAACTCTACAATGATGAGGCACAACTCTATTCTAAAACTTTAATTCATTGAAATAAATCATGGCTTCAAACACAAAACAATACCCAAAAAAAGCATAAAATAAAGCAAACAAAATTTTTACTTCCACAATCCACAAGTAAACAAATATGAAATCACAACAAAGTCATACCTAGCCATAATGCTTTACCCTTCTGTGAACTTCACAAGGATATACTAGTGCGCTGATGCACCTACGACTTCAAAACAACTTTACATTAACATAACAGTCATACAATGTGACTTCTTTAATATTACAACAAGGATTATTCCTTAAACCTCTTTATGTTAAACAATTATGTGTGCCGTGCGTGTTTTAATATTTTTCTTCTCACCAATGAAATGCTTTGCATGCATTTACCTATTTGGACGTTGCACCAAAATCAACGTGCAACTCCATAATTATGTAAGCTACCCCCTTCACATCCTTCAATTATATGGTTTCACCGCATGCTGTCTGTGATTCCTAGATAAAACGTTACGTTATAGCTTATGTCGGATTGTACGATAGACTACCTCGCGCTCATGGCGATTGGCATCTAGTAACCAACTACATGACTTGGTTCCAGTGACAGTACAAATATATCATGTAACTATTCGTCAGATAGCTAAATTAATGAACCATCAGGATGAACTATAATTATCCATGTGTTCACAAACCACATGGCTATAATACTCAACATAACAATCTTGCATTATATGTCATTTTAACAAGGTCTAGAATCTCTTCCCTTTAACTTGCCTGAGCGGTTCGAGTGGTTGGCACCGACCCTCGGCTAAAGAAATCGCTACACAATAGAAAGTGGGATGGGTCGTTCCACCAATTATCTCGACCTTTCTAAAAGTTTGAAAGCTTCCCTCTCTAAGCAGTGGAGATTTACAAGACAAATACTGTGTCCTAACCGGCACACATGTTCCCAAAGGATCTTAATTGACTATTCTGCCAACAGGTATTGAATGAGCTTTCGTAATTATTCCTACGTCGAGGATAACGATTAATTAATGGCCTCACATGGGTCCATTCAACATGAAGGTTCGGGGTTCGTAATGCATGAGCCTGGCGGTTGACCGATGTCTCAAGTATAATATAGGCGCACAAAACCACTGTCGCCATGAGTTTTCGCTGCCCACGAGCGTAAATAACTCATCATAAGTTCTCGGGAAATCATAGAGCTGCGAGGTGTCCTTGTTTCCTCGACTCTTATAAAGATTCCAGCCCGGAACACATTTCAATCCTTCTTCAGAGCTAGGGTCCATTCACTAAAACTCCGGAATAAATAATGTCTCCAACAATGTCCACGACATAGGAGAATTCATACGTAGAATAGACTATCTGGCCCCTAATGCTCCATGCTACGACATTCCGACCTCTAATATTAAGAGAAATCTAACATTTACTCTATAAGCTTCTCAATTAAGCTGCAAATTCAATTCATTAAAAGCTCTTTCATTACTGGTATCATACTGAATATATGCAATATTCTGATATAAAACTTCTTTCCATAATTACTGAAATGTAATCTCATTGTAACATCTTCCTGCTTAGATTGATAAGTCTTGCACTTAGCGTTAATAATTCTCGCTTACAACATTTTATTTGTTTCCTGATGTGTTCATTCATACTCTTAATAACCATTATTATTATTATCATCATTTCTCACTGACATAAATGACCAAAATCGTAATTTACCATTATTATTATAAATCTCATTGACATAAATGACCAAAATCATCCTTTATTATTATTATTGAAAATCTCATTGACATAAATGACTAAAATCATCATTTATTATTATTCTTACATAAATTACCAAAATTTCCGACATAGCTAAACGTTTTAAACTCGAACAATCGCGTTCGTTACATTTACATAACTGATTGCCATTCTTAATTCATAGTGGGAATAATTACTCCACTTAATGATGCAAATCATCATTTCAACTCTATAAAAATCAACTCAATACTGATTAAACATGGAGGATCAGCCTCCTAACTGACTTTTACTGGCATCTATAAGGAATTCACAATACCTTTACGGAATCACAGACATGCATCGGTCCATACTTCTACATAATTATAACCATAATTTGTGGGGTACTTACATCTCTATAGGCATCTAAGGTGGCTCCAACCAATCATATTCTTCCATGTCGCCCGCCATAATGGGTTTAACGCGACATATTTCTCTTGTTTACACACATTTGATTATACATTTCTATCACCAACACGACACGTTGCATACCTTTCAGGAAGTTATCACTCCCCAAACATGTGAAACACTTCATCAAACACTACTTTAAATGATATTTTTACACGTACATTACACTGAACACTCGTCACTTTATACACACTTCAATGCTGAAATTCCCTAGCAGAGATCGAAATTGCAGGTGTCGACGGCATCTTACGTTATCAACTCCTGATTGAAAGTCTGGTTATCTGCTCTCGGAACTCTCCAACAGTTTTTGTGACGATCATTACTCCTACAGTAAGCGTCCTGCGTTACATCAATACGCGTGCTCCTAAACATGAGCGTTAACATCTGGTATTCTCATGGCAATACCAAACACTTAGTAAAGTTTCTTTCGCGCATTCTATCGTAGTTACACATATACGATTAGTTCATACAATACACACTGCGCTTAATAAAGTTCAACACTTTCACAAATAATTATATACAATAATGCCACCGTTAGTCTATACGGTGCTTCATAACTGAACACGTCATAGTTCGTGCGGCTGATTATGCCTGTATCACGACTATTATTCATACAAACATATTTACTGTTTCTATTACACATACCAGTCTGTTCGGCGTCTCGATGAATAGATCCGTCATGCGTTATGCCTTGACGAACTTGCTTCACCCTGGCTGTAGCTGACTGAAGTTTCACTCGAAGACTGCACGTAGCTTATTTGAAGACTTCTGTCTGCGGCTTACACGCTGTCTCGTACTGCTGCATATTTGCTGCATACTGATTGCAACTTATTGCCATTGTGCTACAATTGACAATTGAGTAAGACAATAACTGGTTGTAACTGCGCTTGGCGGCATGTAGACTGAGCTTGACTGAGTTAGAACAGAGTGAGTTTCAAAGTGAGGTTCAACTGACTTCAAGTGAGTTAGAACAGAGTAGGACTGAGGTTCAATTGAGAACTCCTCCTGGGGTCTACTCCCTTATATCGGATTTCCACAGAAAGTAGAGCAACATCTTCCCGCGTAATCTTCGCTCCTCTCACAGCATGATTCAGGTCTTCAAACCATGATCATTGTGTTCCTCTTTCTTCACAGGTCCCAAAACTATATGTGTGCAAAGGAATCGCTCGTTCAATTAATTTATATTAATTCCTTTCTCCATGGCGTGGGACGCTACCTAACCGGGAACTCCCCGTCAACATCTTCACATCCCTCCGCGAACAATGGTCGCTTCACAGTCCTTACGCACATCACTAAATCTGCACCAATTTCGCCGGTAAAAGACTCTAAAATTATCTTCTTGCCAAAATATTCACCTGTGTGCAACTCTCATCTCGATTCGTTACTCCAATCACGAGTAATCAATGATTTTTCTGGGCATTTCACCGCCCCTCCTCTACATCTATTCTCCGTCGGGGAATAACTGTGTCATTTTTCAGGCCTCTCCCCTGCTCCAGACGACATAATGGGGTGACAGAGATGGACGTGGCTCCACTGGGACCAACCCACAATTCTGGGCCGATTAGTAAATGTCAGCTCTGCCCTCCTCTCTGCTTCAAACCTCCAATAGCTTACACCAAATCGTCTTATAATGATATAATCCGCTCATTATTTCCTACATTATTTTAATAAATAATGCCATTTCATCAAAAATCACACCAGTGATTAAATATACATTTCTTTCGAGGGTTTTCTACCAAGAAACTCCCTGTATAGATCTCTGGTTCGCTCCCTGGTGGAACCTTTTTACTGAGATCACAGTCTCTGAGAACCATGTTCGATTCCAGTCAGCATAACCCCATCGGGTTCACTATATAGTTTATTTTCATATATACCACTGCCCTTGCTACCACACGAGAAATGAAAACGAGATTTTAAAATATTGCACAGCCGCCATTTTAAGTTCTCATGAAATTCCATTAAATTAGACATCATTATATTAAGGCTTGTATGAAGATATACCGTGCCAAGTGCTCGGATGAAAAGTCGCCAGAAAAATGCATTTAAATATTTTAACTTCGCTTGGCCGCCATGTTGATTTTGTGATCACCAGGTCATTAAAAGTCCCGTAGGTGATATAAGTTAATAGTCTCTATCAACATGCAGTTTCATTTCTGTAATAGATTTGTAGATATTGAGAGCTATCTACAATAAATATTTCGGATGATCGCCATGTCGGATTATTATATATATATATATATATATATATATATATATATATATATTGAACCCTTGCAAAGAAGCATATGAGACTCAAATTCGGGGCGTAACAGGTCATATTCGTAAGTTGCTGTCAGGGCGCTTCATTAACTTGCAGGGTAACATATAACAAAATTAACATGCAGGAAAGAGTGAAGCCAGGGTTAAAAACAACTGAATTTAATAACAAATCACCATATTTACACATAAACAAATAACAACAAATCTCCCAACTGACTCCCATTTAATAAAAATGCCAAAAACTAGGCGATATCTCTGGAGAGATTAATTACTTGGACCAAGTGTCCTTAAATGAAAGATACAAAAGTGACCATATAAGTGACCATATAAATGCGTATGCCGTTCTACATGCATCACGATGTGTACTTTGAATGCGTGATTCGTTATCATCCGGGATGACCCTTCAAACACCGAATCCGCATTTCCTAGAGCTAGACCGACACGGGGGAACACAACTACACTACTTAAATTAAACCGACACTTCCTAAATCTACTATAAACAAACACAAAATTTCCGAGTGAAATTGGACATAGATTGCCGTAGCAACATTTACTGCCTAAAAACTTAGGTCTTCTCACACAAATCAACACAAGTACATTAACACGTGACCAATAGAAAAAATACTCAAATGACCGCTGTCAAAATTTACAAATACTCTACCACTACACCACACGGGTGTGACACACAAAATTACATGAATTGAGTCATCAACAAAGCAATAGGCAAACAGCCAACATTTACGTTAATCACAATATTTTATCCATACAAGGTACAACAATCCGTTACAAACATGGCGAACTCCCCAATTAATTATGGCTTAAAAATTAACCATCACAATGAACAGGTTTGCTATATGAAAGCTTACAGGGTTCAGTCGGACAAATAGGACTGCCTATCAAAATAAGTCACAGGCAAAACGGGCGGTTTGTGGAACTCTGCATGTCTGTCAACCCACGTGTCAAAATGCCTCGACCTCCCAGAACATGGGTCGAACCTCGAAGAAATGTGCCCCAAAGCACAATAATACATGTGTGTGTCAGAATAACCATATGGACAAGAATCAGCAGTCTCCCAAGAGCACTCTGTCTTTCCATCTAAAAAAATACAATAGCAGCAAAAATATATAAGGGCGGTAGGACAACTACCCCCTCCTCACGTAGAATCAACACACACTAGACACATCAACACACACTGAATCACACGTATGGGTTTTGACAGACCCTGAAATAAAAGACACAAATAATATCCACATGCTGGCGCCATCGTTCTATGCCGTGACTAGTCACCTGAAAAGGACTCAAGAAAATCTATCAAAATTAGAACGAAGGTGTTCTACAATTACTTTTAAGTTGGTGCACTCGGCTACCCTAACATGAATAATAACCTGTTCAGACAAATGTTTTACACTAATTTCCTCCCATTCCTATTTCAAATATTAACGTTAACAAAGCACCATTTATCGAATGTAACGGGTTCCGCAAATTGCAAGGGTAAAATCACGCACGCACGCCGCGTACATTACACTTGACTCAAGAAAGAAAACAAAATATCAACAAACACTTTGGCCACGCGCCAACGGACATTTAAACATACAGTATCGGTACAAGAAAAACTCTAAAACAACAAGAAAGAAAAACATGACTATTTACAAAGTTCCCCGGCCAAATCTAACTACATAATTGAAATAAATCCAATTTTAGTACATCACCGCTTCTGCATGTAGACCAAGGACATTCTCCTCAACCCATTGCCCTATGGACAATTTAGCTCTCCATAGTAGTCGTCTGTGCTGATTTCTTGAAGCTCATCCCAACTTCAAACCACGTGCTGTTCATCTTGGTCTCGACTCCTCGGCAGAAAAGTTCAATATTAAATGTTTGCCTATCTATAATCGCTTGCAGGCTACTCAGTTCACCCACAATTGTCCTATTGCGATTAATAGCGAAGACTGGCCCTACTTATATCAGACACACGCACTATAAAAACATACATAAAATACACACACTTTATACATAAAATATACAATCTCGAGTCCGCGCCACTGGCTCGTTAACAAGTTCACAATCCTAGCTGCACTAGCAGTCGCTATCTCGTCCGGTATTTCCGTCTGTACTATGGACTTCGGTCCTGGTAAGCGCTAATTAGGGTGGTACGATACTTCCCTCTTAAAGTTGAACTCGTCGTCTTGAAATGAAAGTTACTGTTTAGTTCACACAACAAAGTTGATTTTATAATAAAATGTATTACAGCTTTTAAAATTTGATACTGCGATCGCTGCGACTTCAGTTCCTCAAAGCTCACAAAATGAATTAGCTTCTCTGATTTAGAGCGTAAAAATCATATTTTACACCAAATAATGACTTAGATAAATTCGAGCGTCAAAATCACAGTCCAAACTGACGTGGAGTATGCCTCTCAAGGCTCCACAAGGTAAGACTTTAAAATCCACACTTCGAACTGGCGTGGAGTCTGCCTCTGAAGGCTCCAAAAGAATAGACTTTAAAATTCACACTTCGAACTGACGTGGAGTATGCCTCTGAAGGCTCCACAAGATAAGACTTTAATTGGCGTCAGGCCAAGCTATTTATGAGAAACTGACAAGGGCGGTGGAGTGGGGCAAAGTCGGATAAAAACTTCCAGAGTTTTTGTCTCACAAAGATGTAGCTAGTGTCATTCTTCTCCAAATAAATCCAACGTCTCAAATTACTCGAGCGGAAATTAATCCGTTCGGCGGTTCCTTAGATACACACTTCCGCGGGCTTTTTACTACTGACGCCGTCCACCTCGTGGTCACGGCTTGGTCTCTTGCGATTGGCTGATTCAATCGTATGTTCGTTGAGAAGACCTCGTGATTCTTCCTTTATGTCTCCAATTTTGGTACAGTAGTTGCACAATTTAGCCTTGAACTCGACTAATTCTGGCCGTCCCCCAGGAATAGCTACTGGCTCAACTTCTGTTGCAATCGTGACGAAATGCTGGCCTCCCTAATATCCAAGTCGACTTCCTTACGTGCTGCCTGGGCCGTAGTAATAATAATAATAAATATGAATACTTATTTATCCAAGATCAATAAGGGTTCATTTGTCCTCAGCAAGGTTTTGAAATTCGAAACAATTTATTGGTTTGGATTTCAAAAACAAGATCCACTGTAGTAACAACACATCTCTTTAAATCTCACTCAGCTGCTCGAGTGTATGCCCCTCTGACTCAATTAGTGTGCTCCCTTCTCGCTGGAATGTCACTCATATTTCCACTAGGTCTCCCCTTCTCCTCAAGTAGTTGCCACTCCCGTCGTCTCAGCTGCTCGTTGTTTACAAACAAAGTGCGTACTCAGGTGCTCCCCGTGAATTTGAGTGTTTGTTTTCAAAAATAAATTTTGCAATACAGATTCTGCACATATCATCTTTCCTACTCATCAAATGGTTCCCTTCTGTAGTACGGTTTCAAATTGGCGCTATTAAAAACAGATTTTGCACCAGTGCTCACTTCTTCTAATCTGTAGGCATTGTTACCCAGATTCTTAATTACCCGGAACGGACCAATGAACCTTGGACAGAACTTGGCGAAGACTTTGTTCTTAGGGTCGGAGATCGGTGGTCTACGAACCAGCACTAATTCTTGCTCTTGTAACTCTCGGTGAAACTTCTTTCCTCGGTACCGTCTCAGCCTTCGGTCCGCTTGGTTCCTCATGTGCTCTCTCGTTCGCTGGATTCGCAAATCATGCGCTAATAATGGATCCCTTGGGCAAGGAATGATCTTATCCCAAGTTCTTTCCGGCAACCTGTTGTGGTGTACAATCAGTGGGACTTGACCCGTCGACTCGTGCTTAGTAGTGTTCATGCACATCTCAATTTCTCCTACTTTGTCTACCCATTTATTGTGTTCGTTAGGAATCATTACTCTGTAGTATTTAGCGACACAGCGAATTGTTCTTTCGCTCGGATTTCCACAAGGATGACGAATACTTGAAAATATGTGTTTTATTCCTAGGCTCTCCAAACCTTGCCTAAAAACATTGCTTGTGAAATAGGTACCGTGATCTGAAAGAATGGATTCCGGCTTCCCAAGCATCGGAATGACTTTGTTCTTAATTCTACTGAGGACTTGTCTTGATGTCGTCTTCTGAATAGGACATAGCACGACCATCTTCGAAAATACATCGACACACACCAAGAGGTGTCGGCATCCACGCTTTCCTTTTACTAAAGGACCAAAGCAATCAATTGCGAGCATCTCGCATGGTTTCTGCGGTAATAGTGGTATTGGAGGTTGTTTCAGAATAAAGTTGTTCGGCTTTGTGCGCTGACAAGCGTCACACGTTCTAATTACTTCAACAATGGTGAATCTCATCTTGGGCCAAGTAAAGGTCTCCCCTATCGTAGCTTCAGTCTTATCCGTGCCGATATGTGCTAGGCTCTCGTGAACATGCCAAGTTAATCCCCTCTGCAGTGATGCTGGAACTAAGATCCGCAGTTTAGTATGATGCTCATCCACGTACTTATGTAACAAGTTATTCAAGTAGTGAAATCTCGCTTGTTTAGCACTGGCTTCCCGGTACTCTGGTGAATTTGGTTGTAACTCCTTCCTATAGAATTTTATCATCATCATCATCCATGGGTCAGCTTCTTGCTCCTTCCGAATATCCTTCAATCTTGCCAAAAACTCACGAGCCTTAGGTGTCAAGGTAATATTGTGAACTTCCGCTATTACTTCGTTTCCGTCCTCAGGGTTTCTACTCAAGGCATCTGGAATGACGTTCAATTTCCCAGGACAATGCTCTATTGTGATGTCAAACTGTTGTATGTAGATGGACCAGCGCGTTACTCTCTCACTTGCTATTGTTGTCTTAAATAAAAACGTCAGTGCATGGTGGTCGGTTCTAACAATGATGGAATAACCATAGATCATCTTGCGCCACTGTTGTAGAGAATATAGAATTGCTAGTAGCTCAAGTTCCGTAACTGTGTAGTTTCTCTCATGTTTCCGTAATTTACGACTCGTGAATGCCAAATAGGATTTCTTCTTGGGTTCTTCAGCGTCCTCTTGGTACAGCATAGCACCAATCCCAATTAACGAAGCATCTGCTTGAATGATAAATTGTTTCTCAAAATCCGGATATCCAAGTTTCACACAGTTTTCCAATAAATCCTTCGTTGCTTTAAAAGACCTGTCGCACTCCTCATTCCACGACCATCGATTCGCTTTCTTCAACATCTCCTGCATAGGCGCTACTGTTTCTGTGTAACCAGGGCAATTTTCTTTGAAGAAACCAGTCACTCCCAAAAATGCTCTAACATGTTTGACTTTGGTAGGTGTGGGAAATTTCTTAATAGCATCAATCTTGGCTGGATTAGGCCGCACGCCCTCGACATCAATTATATGTCCCAAATATAAAATTTCGCTCTGGCAAAAGTGTGATTTTTTTAAGTTGATCTTGAAGTTCATGGTTCTCAGGTTATCCAACAATGTATTTAAATTTATCAAGTGTTCTTCCATTGTCTCAGAAGCGATTAATATGTCATCAACATATCTCGTGGTGAAGTTCTTGACCTCCTCAGTCAGATTTCTGTCGAGTGCTCTAATGAGTGCACATCCCGCAGTTTTCACGCCAAAGGGCATTCGACACCAGATATAACTTTGATTGTCGAATAAAAATCCCGTCAACAGTTGAGATTTTTCTTCAAGTTCAAGATGGTGGAAACTATTCGTCAAATCAACACTTGAGTATATCTTCTTCCCACGGAAGCCTTTCAAAACATCTTTGATCCTCGGTGCTTGGTCGTGCTCAACTAGCAGTTTACTATTTAAAACTCGCGCGTCTAGGCATAGCCTAATTGATCCGTTTGGCTTGGTCACAGCCAATATTGCGTTCAGATAAGGAGTTGCAGCTTTCCTTATCATGCCAGAATCTAATAAGTTAGTAATAATGTCCTTCACCTGAGAAAAATGCTTCTCTGGGATCGGGTACAATTTACTTTTAAATGGGGTCCAATCTGTCACCTGCATAGCATATTGAAAATTCAAAACTTTCCCAGGTACGGTGTCAAAAGCTTCTTTATGCAATCTTAAGATTTCTTCCAGTCTTCTTCTATCAGATTCCCCTACGATGGCTTCCTTAAGTCGCTCCTGAAGTAAAATTTCGAATTTGGTTCCGCCCATTTCTTCTTCCGCCAAATGCACCCAAAGTTCCTGTGAAATATCTCGGCTGTCCATTTCTAGCACTGCTGTCTGGTTGACTTGCTCTCCCCTCAAGATCTTATCTCCGGCCTCATTAGTGCATTCCTCAACAACCCAAGTATTGGCCTCTCTCTCCAGCGGATTCTCTTCCATATTTAAACCCACATGATCCAATCCTTCTACTTGTTTGAAGCTTACAGTGTTGTTATGTAAATCAATTACAGCATGAAAATCGCAGATGAAGTTGGCTCCTAAAATTATATTGTAGTTCATCTTTGGAATAACAATGAATGTTTGTGAAAAAGTATGGTTCAATATTTCCAGATCTAGAAATGCTTGCTGTTTACAATTCATAGTTTTGTCAGGAATGACACCTCTGACTTTCATTAGCGGTACCGGCATAATAGGAACAGTCTGTTTTCTTGCTATTTCTTTTATCAAAATTTCAGTGACCAAGCTCACCTGGCTACCTGTATCAATCAAACATCTCACCCTCATACCTCCAATATGCGCGTAAATAATTGGTAGCTGTCTGATAACGTTTTCACGGTTCTTCACCACTTCCTCCAGGCAGTCGTCTGGGAATGCTACCCACTCTTCTATGTTGGCCACTATCATCTCTTCTTGCTCCCTGGCGATCTCCGTTTCTAGCCTATCTCCTTTCAATTCATTTGGGTTTTTTTTTTATCCCGGGCCCCATTAGATGTGTTTCGCCGGTTATCATTCTGTCGCTCCTGTTGCCTCAGTAAACTCTCTGCCCCCTCTCCTTGATGATTGTCTGGGCTCTGTCTGTTCGCCATGGCACGCCCCCACTTTTCCTTCTCCGCTTCTTCATTACTTAATTGATCCAGGTATTTACGGGATTCAATATATCGCTCGTCCCAGTTATTCCTATAATCTCCTCTGTTTTCTTGGCGATAGTCCCTGCCGTTACTCCATCTACCATCTCCATTTCTTTGGTAAGGTCTACCTTGTCTCTGGTTTCCCCTCCAATTCGTGTACTCCCGCTGGTACGTCCACTGATTATTTTGATGTTGGTTATTCTGATGATATCTCCCGCGGTTATTCTGATAGTTATGATTGTTGTGATGGAACTGGTTTCGGCCGTCAAAATCTTGTCTTCTTGGCGTGAACTGTGTTCCCGTGGACTGTGTCTTACTTTGGTTTCCCTGGCCGTGGTTATTTTGGAGTCCCTGAACTACCTCTGCCGTGTTTACACATTCCAAATTCCTTCTTCCTGTCTGTGGGCTCACCATACTCGTCTCATCTAAGTGTCTAAGTAATTCTTCTGCTTGGACTGCGGTCTGAATGTTTCCTGCGACTAACAATTGTTGGATATGCATTGGGAGTTGTTTTCCGATGGTTAGAACCATATTCGGCTCGCTAGGCGGGTCATCAAAATCCCTGAATTTTACTAATTGCTGACTAAAGAATTCTGAAAAACGGGTTGGATGGGTACTATGGTATTTGCGTGTGTACAGGTCCATTCTTAACCCCTGTTGTAACGAAGGACTCCAAAACTTCTTCAAAAACGCCTCGCGGAATTGATCCATGTCTGTAAATGTGTACTTGAAACTTAAGAACCAGGTCAGGCTAGGTCCTTCCAAAAATTTCTCCACCAGTCTTAATTGTTTCTCTGGGCCGATGTGTTGGTCATTAAAGTAATCCGTTAATTGCCGTAAGAATGCTTTGGGAGTGGTTCCTGAATTTTCTTTGAACTTATCGGGCTTAAAATCATTACCCCGAATGACTTGGATGACTTGGGCTGGTGCCAAGTTCGGTTGCGGAGTTGAAGTCTCCCCCCTGTACTGCTGGAATGCATTAGTCGTTAGTCTGGGACTTTGACCTCGACTCGTGTCCTCAGCCAACTTCGAACCTGCCGGACTTCCAATACTTGTTTGCTTTTCCTGTATGTTTTCATTTGAAAATAATGTCGCATTCTCTAATGATCTAATCTCGTTCTTTATGATTAATTCTGAGTGTTCCTGTAACTTCGACTTCATACTTTCCTCCAGTGCCTGCATTCTTGAACTGTGTTCCCCCAAGCGTTTTAAAATTGTCAAGCGGTCTTCCTTATTCGCCTGAGCCTGCTGGTCCCAATCTCGCCGGATCCTACTTTTTAAGCTGTTTATTTTCTCCTCGTTCCTCTCCTGATTTTTCTCTAGCTCTTCACGTATCCGTTCCTGCGTTTTCACTAGTTGTTCTTCCAAATTATCCTGAGTTTTGACGAGCTGCTCCCCTACTTCTTGTCTTATTACCTCTCGTGTGTTTATCAGCTGGCCTTCCATCTCTTTCCTTATGATCTCTTGTGTTCTGCCTAATTGCTCCTCTAAATTTTCCCGCAAGTGTATCCGCTCAGTTTCAGCCTTAATTTCGACTTTATCTATTTCCTTTATTAATTCCAGCACGTTGTTATCTACCGAATTAATCTGCTGTTGTAGTTTCTCTTGGGTCTTCTTTACTCCCGCGGTGTTACTGACACATGCTGCCTCTATTTGCTTAAGTTTATCCGCCACCATCTCGTCAAATTGTATTAATTTGTTATCAAATTTTGCCTCCAATTTCTTCATTTCTCCTAACTGTCTGATGTTGTTTTCCGCAACCTCGCCTGCCAGTTTCTCTACTTTTTGAACGCTCTGGTTGATATCATTTGTGATTTTCCCTAACTGTTCGGTTTGTGTTACCGCCTGTTGTGACAATTTGTGGTTAAGTTCATTGAGTTGTTTGTCAGTGTCTAATTTCTGGACTTCTAACTGGACCGAAATGTTACCGCTCATATCAAGTAATTGTTTTTCACAGTCTATTAATTGTTTTTCCGTTTTCGCGGACATCTGCTCTAATTGTTTTTCACTGTGCTCACGCTGAGCTTCTAATTGTTCTTTTAATTGTTCTTCCGTCTTTACGGACATTTGGATCGACATCTGTTCTAATTGTTCTTCCGTTTTCGCGGACATTTGGATCGACATCTGTTCTAATTGTTCTTCCGTTTTCGCGGACATTTGGATCGACATCTGTTCTAACAATGCCTTTATCTCATCAACAAGCGCCATATCACACACAAAAATATATTCAGAGAAAAACAGGGTTATGGGCTAAGGTTTCAGCCCTACACGCACATATATGTCACACATTTAAATATTACTGGCTCTACTTTAATGAAAATTTCAGTAACAAAATTTACTGAATACAATGACACTTATTCCCAAACAATAAAATAACCCCTAGTGATCTGCTTTTAAATTCCTAACCAACAGAATTTACGAAACACCAATTAACCGAAGTCAATTAAATGTCAAATATAAGGCAACATCTTCCTGCTTTAACTGAGTTCAATAATAATGCAAATTTCTAATTTTAATGTGGGCGCCAGAACAAGTTTATAACAAATACAAAATCAAATTCTAACCTTGTTCAATATTTCTAACTTTAGGAACTCAGTGATTTTACTAATGCACATGGCGGTACAACATCGCCTCTATTTACTGAATTTACATGTCCGCTTGACCTGGCATCATTTCTCAACGAAATAAATATGAGATCAGCGAAGCAACAACAACAACAATCCCCACTTGGGCAGCCATTTTTGTTTTATGAACCCTTGCAAAGAAGCATATGAGACTCAAATTCGGGGCGTAACAGGTCATATTCGTAAGTTGCTGTCAGGGCGCTTCATTAACTTGCAGGGTAACATATAACAAAATTAACATGCAGGAAAGAGTGAAGCCAGGGTTAAAAACAACTGAATTTAATAACAAATCACCATATTTACACATAAACAAATAACAACAAATCTCCCAACTGACTCCCATTTAATAAAAATGCCAAAAACTAGGCGATATCTCTGGAGAGATTAATTACTTGGACCAAGTGTCCTTAAATGAAAGATACAAAAGTGACCATATAAGTGACCATATAAATGCGTATGCCGTTCTACATGCATCACGATGTGTACTTTGAATGCGTGATTCGTTATCATCCGGGATGACCCTTCAAACACCGAATCCGCATTTCCTAGAGCTAGACCGACACGGGGGAACACAACTACACTACTTAAATTAAACCGACACTTCCTAAATCTACTATAAACAAACACAAAATTTCCGAGTGAAATTGGACATAGATTGCCGTAGCAACATTTACTGCCTAAAAACTTAGGTCTTCTCACACAAATCAACACAAGTACATTAACACGTGACCAATAGAAAAAATACTCAAATGACCGCTGTCAAAATTTACAAATACTCTACCACTACACCACACGGGTGTGACACACAAAATTACATGAATTGAGTCATCAACAAAGCAATAGGCAAACAGCCAACATTTACGTTAATCACAATATTTTATCCATACAAGGTACAACAATCCGTTACAAACATGGCGAACTCCCCAATTAATTATGGCTTAAAAATTAACCATCACAATGAACAGGTTTGCTATATGAAAGCTTACAGGGTTCAGTCGGACAAATAGGACTGCCTATCAAAATAAGTCACAGGCAAAACGGGCGGTTTGTGGAACTCTGCATGTCTGTCAACCCACGTGTCAAAATGCCTCGACCTCCCAGAACATGGGTCGAACCTCGAAGAAATGTGCCCCAAAGCACAATAATACATGTGTGTGTCAGAATAACCATATGGACAAGAATCAGCAGTCTCCCAAGAGCACTCTGTCTTTCCATCTAAAAAAATACAATAGCAGCAAAAATATATAAGGGCGGTAGGACAACTACCCCCTCCTCACGTAGAATCAACACACACTAGACACATCAACACACACTGAATCACACGTATGGGTTTTGACAGACCCTGAAATAAAAGACACAAATAATATCCACATGCTGGCGCCATCGTTCTATGCCGTGACTAGTCACCTGAAAAGGACTCAAGAAAATCTATCAAAATTAGAACGAAGGTGTTCTACAATTACTTTTAAGTTGGTGCACTCGGCTACCCTAACATGAATAATAACCTGTTCAGACAAATGTTTTACACTAATTTCCTCCCATTCCTATTTCAAATATTAACGTTAACAAAGCACCATTTATCGAATGTAACGGGTTCCGCAAATTGCAAGGGTAAAATCACGCACGCACGCCGCGTACATTACACTTGACTCAAGAAAGAAAACAAAATATCAACAAACACTTTGGCCACGCGCCAACGGACATTTAAACATACAGTATCGGTACAAGAAAAACTCTAAAACAACAAGAAAGAAAAACATGACTATTTACAAAGTTCCCCGGCCAAATCTAACTACATAATTGAAATAAATCCAATTTTAGTACATCACCGCTTCTGCATGTAGACCAAGGACATTCTCCTCAACCCATTGCCCTATGGACAATTTAGCTCTCCATAGTAGTCGTCTGTGCTGATTTCTTGAAGCTCATCCCAACTTCAAACCACGTGCTGTTCATCTTGGTCTCGACTCCTCGGCAGAAAAGTTCAATATTAAATGTTTGCCTATCTATAATCGCTTGCAGGCTACTCAGTTCACCCACAATTGTCCTATTGCGATTAATAGCGAAGACTGGCCCTACTTATATCAGACACACGCACTATAAAAACATACATAAAATACACACACTTTATACATAAAATATACAATCTCGAGTCCGCGCCACTGGCTCGTTAACAAGTTCACAATCCTAGCTGCACTAGCAGTCGCTATCTCGTCCGGTATTTCCGTCTGTACTATGGACTTCGGTCCTGGTAAGCGCTAATTAGGGTGGTACGATACTTCCCTCTTAAAGTTGAACTCGTCGTCTTGAAATGAAAGTTACTGTTTAGTTCACACAACAAAGTTGATTTTATAATAAAATGTATTACAGCTTTTAAAATTTGATACTGCGATCGCTGCGACTTCAGTTCCTCAAAGCTCACAAAATGAATTAGCTTCTCTGATTTAGAGCGTAAAAATCATATTTTACACCAAATAATGACTTAGATAAATTCGAGCGTCAAAATCACAGTCCAAACTGACGTGGAGTATGCCTCTCAAGGCTCCACAAGGTAAGACTTTAAAATCCACACTTCGAACTGGCGTGGAGTCTGCCTCTGAAGGCTCCAAAAGAATAGACTTTAAAATTCACACTTCGAACTGACGTGGAGTATGCCTCTGAAGGCTCCACAAGATAAGACTTTAATTGGCGTCAGGCCAAGCTATTTATGAGAAACTGACAAGGGCGGTGGAGTGGGGCAAAGTCGGATAAAAACTTCCAGAGTTTTTGTCTCACAAAGATGTAGCTAGTGTCATTCTTCTCCAAATAAATCCAACGTCTCAAATTACTCGAGCGGAAATTAATCCGTTCGGCGGTTCCTTAGATACACACTTCCGCGGGCTTTTTACTACTGACGCCGTCCACCTCGTGGTCACGGCTTGGTCTCTTGCGATTGGCTGATTCAATCGTATGTTCGTTGAGAAGACCTCGTGATTCTTCCTTTATGTCTCCAATTTTGGTACAGTAGTTGCACAATTTAGCCTTGAACTCGACTAATTCTGGCCGTCCCCCAGGAATAGCTACTGGCTCAACTTCTGTTGCAATCGTGACGAAATGCTGGCCTCCCTAATATCCAAGTCGACTTCCTTACGTGCTGCCTGGGCCGTAGTAATAATAATAATAAATATGAATACTTATTTATCCAAGATCAATAAGGGTTCAATATATATAAGCCATAGAGTTCATCATTCAAACCTTCATTTCGATCGCATGATTAGGACACAAGAAATATAAACTTAATTTTAAAATTTTGCACAGCCGCCATCTTGAGGTTACGTAAAGAATTGAAATAAATCAGATGTCAGTGTATTACAATGTGTATAAACATTTGCTGTGCCATGCTTCACTGCGCTCGGATGGGTAAATCGCGAGAAGAAATTATTTATATGTTTCAACATCGCTTGGCCACCATGGTCGTTTAGTGCTGAACAGGTTTATGAAAGTCACATAGATGAACTTCTATCAGTACCTTTTATCAGCGTACAAATTTTCAGGGTGCAATCTGTTATGTTGCGGAGATATAGAATGCGAGTGAAATATTTCGTGCGACCGCCATGTTGAATTAATGAAATGTATTAATATTTGAAAGTCACGGTCGAGGTCGAACATGATAGTAGTATGCATTTATCGAGTTTCATTGAAATCGTGTTGGCCATTTAGATTTTATTACGGATACACATACACACATACACGGACAAAAAATGATCTCATAAGCGTATTCCTTTCATAAATGAAAGCAGACTAAAATTAGCGAACACTTACGATGAAGGCTTTAATGCTTCATATGTTCTACTGTACATAGTCTCCCTCTGCTTGAATACAACGCATGGAGCGTTCATTCTGTAACGTTTAAGATCTCCTGAATTGCTATTAGAGTATACCCAACCAATATATTTCCCATAGAGGCGAGAATCATTCCTCTTAGGTTGCAGGGCGATACACTCGATTTAGTCCCAAAACTACAGTACTTAAACTGAAAAATGAATGATTTAATAATAAATAGTCCAGACTGAAACCGGTTGGAAACTTCGGAACAACAAGGAAGTCTACAAAAATGTGGAGAAGATCTCAGAAACGATGAAAAGGATGAGGTTGTCATTTCTCGGACATTTGTACAGAATTGACGAAAACAAAATAACTAAAAGGATATTCGACTGCCTATGGACAAGAAGACAACTACGGCATGGATTTAACAAGTTCGTAAGGATCTAGGAAGGTCCAACATTCAGGAAGTTCATATGTTAGATAGGGATACATTTCGGACCATTATTCAAAATTTGGAAGGGATCCTAGACGGAAGAACTGCGAAGACTGGAAGAATCTGGACGGATGAACTGAAGCAGCAGCACATCGTCCATATGAAGGAGTACTGGAGGAAGAGGAAGCTTAAGATGAAGAAGAAATAAAATTGTAGCGTGATCCTGAGTGATCTGTTCCTAAATAATAAATAGCTTACAAGTGTGGAGTTTCAGGGAACGTGCCAGGAAAGGTCTGATTCAGGTAATTGCGCACGTGAATCGCGATGTGTGCTGGTGCTCCATCCTGTTGTAAGACAACAGTGTCTTCGATACAATTTTTCTTGCAATTGTGGCACCAACTACTCATTAAACATCTCCTTGTAAGAATGCCCATTAGTATTGTCTTCGAAGAAGAAAAGCCGGCCGGTGGATTGGAAGGAGTTCTGCATCTTTACCAGGGCCCTTTGCTTGGTCTCCAAGAAGTGCCGATCTGAAGACACCAGACAATGCTCTCTGGGGTTTCATAAAGCAACAAGTAAGAAAACACTCGATATCACACAACCCAGGAATTACGAGCACCTGTGGAACACACCTTCACCTTCCTGACTCTGGAGTATCTCCGCAAAACATCTGTGAGAACATGGCGCAGAATTCAACTGTGTTACAACAAGGATGGTGCTCATACTGATGTTTATGACTCTTAAGACTTCAAGGTAACTGTGTAAAACAAACATTCAAACAGAACTATCATAATGTTGGAGGGGTGGGGGGGAGGGCGGGGGGGTACGCCCAATTCCGGACCACCCTGTATAAATGGAGGCCATTTTTGAAAGCCTTTGTCTGGAGCGTGGAACTCTATGGGAGTGAAACTTTGACTTTTAGCTCAGCAGAAAAGAGGAGAACAAAAGCATTTGAAATGTGGTGTTACAGGAGAATGATGATGATCAGATGGGTAGATTGAGTAACAATTGAAGAGGTATTAAGATGAGTGGGAGAGGAGAGATGTTTCTGGGGACTGCTAATGCAGAGAAGAGGTAGGTTGGTGGGATACATTTTTAGACACCCCGATATAGTAAACATAGTTATGGAAGGAAGGTTCGAGGACCAGAACTGTAGGGGTAGACCAAGGTTAGAATATGTTAAGCAGATTGTCTTGGACGTAGGGTGTGGTAGCTATGTAGAGATTACACTATTAGTTCGGGGCAGGGGGCATGGATCGCTGCATCAAACCAGTCAAAAGACTGAAGGTTTCCTTCCTCCCTCCTTCCTTCCTCCCTCCTTCCTTCCATCCTTCCTCCCTTCCTTCCTTTCTTCCCTCCTTCCTCCATCCCTCCCTCCTTCCTTCCTTCCTCCCTCCTTCCTTCCTCCCTGCTTCCTTCCTCTCTTCCTTCCTCCCTCCTTCCTTCATCTCTTCCTTCCTCCCTCCATCCTTCCTCCCTCCTTCCTTCCTCTCTTCCTTCCTCCCTCCTTCCTTCCTCCCTCCTTCCTACCTCCCTCCTTCCTTCCTCCCTACCTTCCTCCCTCCTTCCTTCCTTCCTCCTTCCTTCCTCCCTCCTTCCTTCCTCTCTTCCTTCCTCCCTCCTTCCTCCCTCCTTCCTTCCTCCCTCCTTCCTTCCTCCCTCCTTACTTCCTCCCTCCTTCCTTCCTTCCTCCCTCCCTCCTTCCTTCCTCCCTCCTTCCTCCCTCCTTCCTTCCTCCCTCCTTCCTTCCTTCCTCTCTTCCTTCCTCCCTCCCTCCTTCCTTCCTCCCTCCCTCCTTCCTTCCTCCCTCCTTCCTTCCTCCCTCCTTCCTCCCTCCTTCCTTCCTTCCTCCGTCCCTCCCTCCTTCCTTCCTCCCTTCTTCCTCCCTCCCTCCTTCCTTCCTTCCTTCCTGCGTCCCTCCCTCCCTCCTTCCTCCCTCCTTCCTCCCTCCTTCCTTCCTTCCTTCCTCCGTCCCTCCCTCTTTCCTTCCTCCCTCTCTTCTGCCTTAGTACGGGGGTAAGGCCGATCCTATTACACTCGACGCCTGGCGTCGCGGAGCGTCCATGTTAAATTAGTGGATATCTCGCGAACCAAACACACACACACACATTGCTTTACAGCCATCAACCAGTTGGTCATTAAAGCTGTAACATGAAAGCCCTATTATTGTGTTTGCAAGACGGATCAATTTGAATACGGTACGTGACATTTTATTCGTGCATACACATCCATCACCATGCCATTGATAAGCAATAACGAATTATTGGCTTAGGTATGAATTCATGCCATTTATTGTAATTGGCACGGAGTCTAATAAGGGAATCATGTGCCGCGAACCACAGGCTATCTCCTAATATTTTAATTGAGCCAAAATCTCCCTCCAAATTACCGACCAATTTGTCGGGACTGAACTGAACGTGACTGACGTGGCCAAGCTAAAAATTACATAATAACGATGGTGAAATACAATCGAGCTTGTCGGCTTGTCAATCGTGTATCGCAGTTGTTAACTGGACCATGGATACAGTGGTGGAGATAAAATGTGGGGTGCAATGCTCTCACAATACTGGAACAGCTTCCTCAGCTGTAAAGCTTATACAGTAAACTATTCAGTATTGGGGAGTAACACGTAACTTGTCTAACTGCATGTAACGTCCATATTATCCATTGGACTTCAACTAAATTCTGTGTGCATTCTTCACCTTAATAGATGTATAGTTGCCTCACTTTCCTGGTTAACGTGCGGCTCGCCTCTGAAATCTAGCTGGGCGGATATGTTTACATTCCATGGCACCTGGGGCCAAGGCTTTCCCAGCGTGAGGCACAGAGTTGTCAAATTTCCACCGTAGCTACTGAGAGCAAGCAGCGAGACTGGAGAGAACTATGTGCAGATGTGCAACATTGGACACTGATACCTGCCGGAGACACAAGCTAGCCACCAGGGCGGGACTTAAGAGTCCACGTGGAGTGATAGAGGAAGCATTCTATTGGTCAACAACCGTCAGCTATTGGTCAGTAGCGTGCTACTGCCTTACGTTTGAGTCGCCGCTCGTTAACCAGGAAAGTGAGGGAACTATAACTAACAATATAATATTCAGAGTCACAAGGGCTGCGAAATGTAGTGCTCTATTAGGCTTCAATATTTCAGATATATTTCGAACTAATTAGAAATATCACTAATACCGACTTAATTTCGTCTGTATTCTAGAGAGGTCTCTATAGATTAATCACTGGCATGACTCTTAAATGTTAAGAAAGGTAGGCTCTTTAGTTCGTCTCGGAACTACACTAGAAGTAGAAATCAGGTGGATGTACCCTATTGTATGTTGCAGAAAACAAAGGCAGGTCATTCAATTTATCCGTTGAACCTCTTCAACAGATTACCTCCTAGCGTACACGTTCTTCCTAATAATATATTTAGGACAAAACTGAAGCAATGGCTCTAACAACATCCTTTTTATTCAACTAAGGAGTTCTTTGAAATGGAAGTAATCGGTATTTAATTAAGATTTCTGGAAATATTATGTACTAAAACTGTAATATGTTCATGTAATTATTTTTTACAACGTGTATGTGATAGTGTCTATTGCATACTCTATGCTTAATGACAGAATAAAGATTGATTGATACAGTACTTATTTTAAATGAATGTTTATTTTTTATTAAAACGTTATTATAATTTTTCCTAAGGAAACATTAACTTGTATTTAACTACTTCTAAAAATGTCCTTTGATCCAAGTCTGGCTTTTACCTCTGACTCCATAAAGAACAATTAATTTTACCCCTTTGACAGTCAGTGTCGTGGGGGCAAACTTGTGATTCAGAGATTAATGTCCAGGCGCCTCGTACTTAACTTGGACAGAAGAGATCCGACAGATGTGGAGTCAGGAATTTTTTACTGCCTATCAAAGTTTCCTCCACTCCGATCATACCGAAATCGCTGAGGGCCAACCTCGATAAAGTGGGGCTCCACCATAACCTGCATATCAGTCAGTGGCGGATGACGGATAATTGATCTGGGCGTTGCACTATTTTCATTAAGGGAGGACGGTTAAATATGTATCGTTCCAGATCCTTCTGAGTGAATAAACGTTACGTTCCTGGCGGGGCTCCTATATTGCGTTCTCCTGGCGTACAGTAGAAGAACCGCAACAAGAACAAGCACCGCTTTACTCACACCACCAATAGGATACTTACCTCTTACCTGTTCATTTGCAATGATTATAATCAGCTCGTGTGGGCGTCAGGACATCTGTTTACTGTAGGTATTAGGAAGTCATTTTTGAAAGCCTTTGTCTGGAGCGTGACGCTCTATCGAAGTGAAACTTGGACTATTGGCGCACCGGAAAAGAGGAGAATTGAAGCGTTTGAAATGTGGTTTTACAGGAGAATGATGATCAGATGGGCAGATAGGGTTACAAACGAAGGGGTATTAAGATGAGTGGGAGAGTAAATATGTTTCTGGCGACTACAAATGAAGAGAAGAGACACCCAGGAACAGCAAGCTTAGTTATGGAAGGAAGGGTCGAGGACAAGAACTGTAGAGGTAGACCAAGCTTAGAATATGTTAAACAGATTGCCTCGGATGTAGGGTGTGGTAGCTATGTAAAGATGAAACGATTAGCTCAGGACAGGGAGGCTTGGAGAGCTGCATCAAACCAGTCCAAAGACTGAAGACTCAAACAACAATCAATCCTGATTACTTAATGCCTCGAATACTTTGATTAATAGAAGCAAAACTCTTATTAAAGACGTAGAGGAAAATGAAAGGAAAATATTGAGGAAAATCCTTGATTCAGTCTGCTCGGAAGGAATCTGGATGAAACGGAAATCTTAGAAGCTTTGTAAACATGCTAAAAAAAATCACTGTCGCCTTCAGGAAAAGGCGATTGAAGTTCTATGGCCACATTCTCAGAATGAACAATGACAGGCTCACCAAAAGGATTGCCAACCTTGCTCTCTCAATGTAAGTCAACAACAACTGGCTTTGTGAAATAGAAATTGACATTACAGAGGAAATTATACAAGATCGATTCCAGTTCAGTGCAATAATCAACAACCATAATTTTGCTAAGAAATATAATACCAGGACCAGGAAATCATGGACTCAAGACCGGAGGGTGATTTTCAGTGCCCAGATAAAGAGATTTTGGGAGAAGAAAACGAGCATCATTAGCTAAATAATTTATATCGCGCTCTACAGACGGGGATAATGATGTAAAATATAATAATAATAATAATAATAATAATAATAATAACCAAGGACGTTTACAACAAAAAGTCAATATCCCTGAACGCAAAACTTAGGCATTATTGCACTGTCATACGACCAGAGGCTCTGTACGCAGCGGAATGCCTCACCATGAACAAGAAAGGCCTGGTAGAAAAATTGGGGATCAAGGAAAGAAAGATCTTGAGGAAAATTCTTGGCCCGATTAAAGACAACGGTGAATATAGACGGCGGCATAACTATGAGCTGTATATTCATGTCCAGAAGATCTCTGACGTAATGAGGAAAAGGAGGATTGCATTTTATGGCCACTTGCTTAGAATGAAACCCACAAGATTGACGAACCGGATCTTGAACTATTTTAAAAATAAGAAGACCAAGCCAGCCTGGTTCGAAGAGGTAGAAAGTGACCTGCAAGAGATGGAAATTACCTGTGAGGATATTCAAGAACGCAATTCCCTCAGGAAAAAACTACACGACCACCAGGGTTTTCAGGAAAAACCGAAGTTGAAGACGGGAAAGATGTGGATGGAAGAAAGAAAAGAGCAACACCGGCAACGTATTGTTACGGCTGTGAGTTTGTGTCATCGCTCGCCGCTTGAGTCACAACTGCCCCAGGGGCTGGGCTGTGGCCTGCCTCCTGTATTGCGCACGCCTTATGCAACAGGGCTACTACAGACAAAGGGATAGTCCAGAAGGTTCGTGACTGGACCAGCGATGGAAACCTCGAGAAGCCGTGGACCCTGGATGGATCTAGAACCATTTATGGAGTCACCGGCCTGCTATATAAGAGTGACCCGTGAAGCAGTTGTTGTTGTGTTTTACGAGCTAGTGTGAGCGTTTATTCTGAGCGACAGAAGTGTGGTGACTTGCGAAACCCCTAGTGTAGCGGCGAAATGAGGAACATACAGAGGACTGCCGTGTTCTGAGTAAGTGTGCTTTCACTGAGTGTCAGATATTGTGGTGTCGAAATCCAGTGACATTGTTTCTCCCAGCTGGTGAACAGCGCGCAGCAAGTGCCCGTAAGTACTGTAGTAGGCGCACATTAGAAAGAAGTTGCATGTAGTACTGTCAAGGCCACTAGGCTCATTAGCGGCAGGATTAACTTCTGTGGTTTGTTGACAAGTAAAAGGGGCAAGAGCTCTCCACAAGCAAGAGACTTTGTAAACTGGAGTAAGGTTTCTAATTGCTTGTATTTGCTGATTAGTGTAATTTTCTGGCCGCAATAAAGTTAATTACTTCTTTAAGCAGTAATTGGTCTTGTGCTTCCTACCCACCGTAATCCAGTTAACAAAAGTGCCACTAGGGGGGTGGCACGTAACAACTGGTGTCAGAAGCGGGATTACGAACTCAAGCACAACACCTGACGGTCCTGGTTTCAAAACCCGAGCAGGTCATTTTCTCTAAATTTCCTGTGAGTGCATGCCATTTACAAGGCAAACAACTAAAATGGAGGCGCAATTAGCAGCATTGCTAGAAAAGTTAAATGGCATAGAAGACGGCCAGAAGAATTTAACCAAGGACCTAACTGCCAAATTAGAAGACGGCCAGAAGAATTTAACCAAGGACCTAACTGCCAAAATTGAAGATGGCCAGAAGAAGATGGAGGATGGCCAGAAGAAGTTAGCAAAGGACATGAAGGACAGCCAAAATAAGTTAGCGGAGGACCTGAAGAAGATGGAGGACGGCCAGAAGAAGATGGAGGACGGCCAGAAGAAGTTAGCCGAGGACCTAACTGCCAAACTAGAAGACGGCCAGAAGAAGCTAGCGGAGGACCTGAAGAGGATAGAGGACGGCCAGAAGAAGATGGAAGACGGTCAGAATAAGTTGACACAGGACCTGAAGAAATTAGAACTGGGCCTGCGTGAGGAAGTCACGGCAGTGGAAAAGAAGTTCGACGCCTTACAAGTGGAAGTTGCCGAGCTGCGCCAACGCCCGCTGATGGGGGTGGAGGAGAAATTCAACGCCTTACAAGTGGAAGTTGCCGAGCTGTGCCAACGCCCGCTGATGGGGGTGGAGGAGAAATTCAACGCCTTACAAAAGGAAGTTGCCGAGCTGCGCCAACGCCCACTGACGGGGGTGAAAGCGGAATTCAACGCTCTACGAGAGGAAGTTGCCGAGCTGCGCCAACGCCCGCCCACCGTTACACCGGGAATATCAGGAACGGGACATAGCAGAGTGACGCCCCCAACCTTCGACGGAAAGGTCCCGTGGAGCACCTACTTACGTCAGTTCGAGGCAGCCTGTTCCATAAATAACTGGAACAACACAGAAAAGGCTACAGCTCTCATTGTAGCGCTGAGAGGCGACGCCCTTAACGTCCTTCAGGCCATCCCGACTGGATCCCAGGACTACGCTGCACTGATCGCCCATATGGAGTCCCGATATGGAGATAGCCATCTTCAGCAGGCCTACCAGATGCAGCTCCGGACCCGGGTACAGAAGAACGCGGAAACCCTGCAGGAGTTCGAGATGGACATCGCACGCCTCGTAAGGCTCGCCTACCCAACAGCGCCGGCCGACTTTCTGGAGCAGATAGCGACGCAGACTTTCACCGACGGGCTACGGGACTCGGACACTCAACAGGCGCTGCGTCTCGCGCGCAATAAGACCCTGGCAGATGCGCTGAGCCACGCACTTGAGTTCGAGACGGCAAAACAGGCATCCAGAATGCACGCGCGGGTGCGTCAAGTGGACGTCGACGAACCAGTAAAAACCAACGAGACCAAGCCCCTGGCCGACGAATTGATGGAGGCGCTAAGCCGTTTCTTCAAGAATCGCAGTACAACCAACAAAAACCTAGCCGAAGGACATCCGGAGAGGCGGCCCGGAAGAGGACTACCGACCTGCTGGACCTGCCGTAAGAGAGGCCACCTGAGCAAGGACTGCGGTGATCGCCGCCGCCAAGGGTTTCCATCGGGACAGTCAGTCGTAGGGAAACCGCGCGGCCCAGGAAAGCAAGTATCAGCCAGCCTAGGGGGGCAAAGGTTGGCTTGTGACAGTCGTCAAGCCCCGGCAGTCCAAGTTCGTGTGACGCAGTTACGGAGGGATAATAGCAGCCTGATGGTCGACGGAGTCGTCAACGGAGAGAGCTGGCCCATGCTAATCGACACGGGAGCATCGAGGACCATCGTCAGTCCCACCGTGATCCCGAAGTGGAGAGTTCAACCCACACAAAGGAACCTCCAGCTAATAACCGCGACCGGAGAGACCGCACCGGTACATGGCGAAGCATCACTGGAGTTCGTCATTGGTCGACGGGCGATAAAGCATCCAGTACTTGTGGCTGACGTATCAAATGAAGTGATCATCGGACTGGACTTCCTGGACCAGAACAACATCATCTTGGATCTGAGTACCAACACTCTGCACTTCGGAGGTGAGGAACTTGCTTTGCAACCTGCGCACGAGTCCATCTCCGCACGACGAGTAAGGCTGAGAGAAGACGTCATCGTTCCCGCCAGGACGGAGGTCAGTGCTGCCGTAATTGTCGACGGAACTGCTGAGGGAGTGGCGGCTGTCATCGAGCCAAAATATGAGGACATCCAGACAAAAGGATTGCTAGTTGCCAAGACTCTCATCAACACTACGTCTCGGCCGTACGTACGCCTGTCCAACCTGAACGACTACGACATTACGGTTCACCGGGACACCAACCTAGGAGTCTACGAGCCCGTTACCTGGATTGCCCGCATCACAGATACGACAGACGGACACCTGCAGACGGACAGCCGAAGAAGACGCGCCCTGCCAGAAGAACTACGGCAGCTGTACCAAGGATCCCAGGACCATTTAGACGAGGAACAATCACGCCAACTTCAGGACCTGCAACGCGAATTCCAGGACGTCTTCTCCGTGGGGAGCAAAGACTTCGGCAGGACAAGCCTGGTCCAGCACAGAATCGACGTTGGGGACAGCGCACCGATTAGGGCCCCATTCCGACGTGTCCCGCTCGCCAAGCAAGCCGAAGTCGACCGGATGGTAGAAGAGATGAAGGAGCAAGGGGTGATCGAGCCATCACATAGTCCTTGGAGTTCTCCGGTCGTGCTAGTGAAGAAGAAGGACGGTTCCACCAGGTTCTGCGTGGACTACAGGTGGGTGAACGACGTCACGAAAAAGGACAGCTACCCTCTACCCCGGATCGACGACACGCTGGACACCATATCAGGATCAAGATGGTTCTCCACCTTGGATTTGAAGAGTGGCTACTGGCTGGTGGAGGTCCACCCTAAGGACCGCGAGAAAACGGCGTTCTCTGTGGGCAGCGGGCTCTGGCAGTTCACCGTCATGCCATTCGGTCTGTGCAACGCCCCTGCGACCTTCGAAAGGCTAATGGAGTCCATTCTGAGGGGACTTCACTGGAAGACCTGCCTGGTCTACCTAGACGACGTCATCGTTCTGGGGAGAAGCTTCGAGGAGCACTACAGCAACCTGAAGGAGATCTTGTTGAAGCTACGGGCTGCCCAGCTGAAGTTGAGCCCCAAGAAGTGTCAGCTCTTCCAGAAGCGGGTCCAGTACCTTGGGCATATCGTCTCCGAGGAAGGGGTGCGCACCGACCCAGAGAAGACCGCAGCTGTGAGGGAGTGGCCAGTTCCGAAGGACAAGTCCCAACTACGAAGCTTCCTGGGACTCTGCACTTATTATCGTCGCTTCGTGAGAGGATTCGCCGACATCGCCAAACCTTTACATCGACTGACTGAGAAGGACCAACTCTTCACGTGGACAGCAGAATGCCACAGTGCCTTCGAGCAACTCAAGCAGGCTCTGTGCACCGCGCCTATTCTGGCCTACCCCAGACCTGGAACAAGGTTCATCGTCGATACCGATGCCAGCGACTTTGGCATAGGGGGAATCCTGTCGCAAGTAGTGGACGGCGAGGAGAGAGTAGTGGCCTACTTCAGCAAGGCCTTGTCAAAGCCAGAAAGGAACTACTGCGTCACCAGGAAGGAGCTGCTCGCCATCGTGAATACCATTGAACACTTCCACAAGTACCTGTACGGGCAAGAATTTCTCATCAGGACCGACCATGCATCCCTGCGGTGGCTCCTGAACTTCAAGCAGCCCGAGGGTCAACTCGCGCGGTGGTTAGAGAGGCTTCAACAGTACAACTTTGAGATTCAGCACAGGAAAGGCCAGCTGCAATCTAACGCCGACGCCCTGTCACGAAGACCGTGCCCCGAAGACTGCACCTTCTGTGCCCGAAGGGAGGAGAACACCGGGATACAGTGCCGAAGGACTACCGTGGAACTTCAAGGGAGCTGGAGCCGCGAGTCTTTCACGCGGGCACAAGCAGAAGATAATGACCTGGGACTGATAGCCGAATGGAAGGGGGCCTGTGTCCCCAGACCCGGGTGGAACATTGTGAGTGACTGCAGCCCAAAGTTTAAGTCCTACTGGGCGCAGTGGGACTCGCTGATTGTAAGGGATGGCCTCATCTGCCGCGCCTGGGAGAGCACCGACGGGAAGACATCTCGGGAACAAGTCGTCGTTCCAAAGGCTATGACGGAGGAAGTCCTGAAGGAAGTTCATGGAGGATCATCTGGTGGACACCTAGGGATAAAGAAGACCCTGGAGAAGCTGAGAGAGCAGTTCTACTGGATCGGATGCCGAACAGACGTGGAGAACTACTGCGCGAGGTGCCACGATTGCGCAGCCAGCAAGGGCCCAGGACGAAGACAATGGGGTCCACTGAAGACCTACAACGTGGGCGGCCCCATGGAGAGAGTGGCAATCGATGTTGCTGGGCCATTCCCGTTAAGCGAGGCAGAGAACCGCTACATATTAGTCGTCAGCGACTACTTTACCAAATGGCCGGAGGTGTATGCGCTCCCTAACCAAGAAGCCGCGACGATCGCAGAGACCCTGGTGAAGGAATTCGTCAGCCGGTACGGAGTACCCCTGGAGCTGCACTCCGACCAAGGGAGGAACTTCGAGTCGCAGGTGTTCCAGAACCTATGCCAGCTGCTGGGAATCCGGAAGACAAGGACAACGCCGCTACACCCTCAGTCCGACGGGATGGTAGAGCGATTCAATCGCACCATCGAGAACCATCTCCGAATAGTTGTCAGCGAGCACCAGAGGGATTGGGACAAGCATCTTCCACTATTTCTCCTGGCCTACCGCGCCGCCGTGCATGAAGCCACCGGGTGCACACCAGCCCGGGCCATGTTTGGGAGGGAGCTCCGTCTACCCGTCGATCTTGCCTTCAGCCGACCTGGGAATGATCCGATCCCGGTAAGCCAGTATTGTCAAGAACTGGTCGACCAACTGGAGGACGTGCACGCGTTCGCGAGGGGGAAACTGCGGATCGAGACCGACCGAATGAAGACACGGTACGACCAGCAGACGGATGCCGGCGGATTCCACGAGGACGACCTGGTCTGGCTCTTCAACCCATTACGGAAGAAAGGCCTGTCACCCAAACTTCAGAAGTCCTGGGAGGGCCCGTACCGAGTCGTGAAACGGATCAACGATATCGTCTACAGGATCCAGCGGAGCCCGAGGGCGAAGATGAAGATCGTGCATCGAGATCGCCTGGCAGCCTACGGAGGGACACAGACGGACCAATGATTGATCGGGACGATCAGCCTTTTTAGGAAGGGGGTGGTGTTACGGCTGTGAGTTTGTGTCATCGCTCGCCGCTTGAGTCACAACTGCCCCAGGGGCTGGGCTGTGGCCTGCCTCCTGTATTGCGCACGCCTTATGCAACAGGGCTACTACAGACAAAGGGATGGTCCAGAAGGTTCGTGACTGGACCAGCGATGGAAACCTCGAGAAGCCGTGGACCCTGGATGGATCTAGAACCATTTATGGAGTCACAGGCCTGCTATATAAGAGTGACCCGTGAAGCAGTTGTTGTTGTGTTTTACGAGCTAGTGTGAGCGTTTATTCTGAGCGACAGAAGTGTGGTGACTTGCGAAACCCCTAGTGTAGCGGCGAAATGAGGAACATACAGAGGACTGCTGTGTTCTGAGTAAGTGTGCTTTCACTGAGTGTCAGATATTGTGGTGTCGAAATCCAGTGACATTGTTTCTCCCAGCTGGTGAACAGCGCGCAGCAAGTGCCCGTAAGTACTTTAGTAGGCGCACATTAGAAAGAAGTTGCATGTAGTACTGTCAAGGCCACTAGGCTCATTAGCGGCAGGATTAACTTCTGTGGTTTGTTGACAAGTCAAAGGGGCAAGAGCTCTCCACAAGCAAGAGACTTTGTAAACTGGAGTAAGGTTCCTAATTGCTTGTATTTGCTGATTAGTGTAATTTTCTGGCCGCAATAAAGTTAATTACTTCTTTAAGCAGTAATTGGTCTTGTGCTTCCTACCCACCGTAATCCAGTTAACAAAAGTGCCACTAGGGGGGTGGCACGTAACAGTATGAAGGAACACTGGGCAAAGATCAAAGCCCAGAGAAGCCAGTTGAAATAACGTGGTCCTTAGTTGGCCGATACGATTAAAGAAGAAAGAATAATAATGACAACAAATTTAGGACCAGTCTGTACAGGGGGAATCTGGATGAAAAGAAAATCCCAAGACTTATACCAGCACTCGGAGAAGATCCCAGACACATTTCGGAAAAGACAATTGAAATTTTATGGGCGTATCCACAGGATGGGCAATCAGAGACTGACCAAAAGTATTCTTAACCTTGCCATGTCAATGAAAGTTAAAAACACCTGGCTGCTTGAAGTTGGAAAAGATCTTGAGGAAATAGGCATCACAGATGACGTTGTACTAAACAGAGCTAAGTTCAGAGAATTAGTCGATAATCACCGCTTTGCAGACCATCGAAGCTCAACCAGTCACCAACAAAACCTGGTCAGAAGATCGCAAGAGAAGCCACAGCGAGAAGATGAAGAGATTTTGGGAGAAGAGAAAAGCAATGCCATCAGCTAAATAAGTCCAATCGCGCTTCTTAGTCGGGCATGACAATGAAAGAACAATAATGTGAGTATTGCGTTCGTTTTAACTGCTTCGTATTTTCGAGAGACGCAGGGGTGCAGGTATTCTTCCCTGAAACTCCCCAGGGGCTCACATCTAGTGGGACTTGGGTTGGCGACCACGGGGCCCTAGCTGAGTCCGGCATTGCTTCCACTTACTTGTGCCGGGCTCCTCTCCGTCTTCTTTCCTGTCGACCTCACTTGGTCAACTCTTGTTCTCTTCCGACCCCGACGGTATTAGGGTATCCGAGGCCTAGGGAGTATCTTCCTTTCCTGCCTTAATTGGCCCTTGCCTCATCTTTTCTGATACCCTCCTTCTGCGAGGGGTCAGCCTTCTTTTTCATTTCATGTTATCTCCTGCCTTCAGCTTAAGGCCCACAAGGAGGCAGGGTGTGTGTAGCCCCACCACTTCTGGTGCACCCTAGATATTGCTACACCCTCAGGGGCTCACGGCTGGTGAGTTCGGGAGTTGGCGACAACGAGGGATTCCTGAACTGGGACCGTTTTTCTCCCTTTTATCCATTACCTTTGGGGCGGACCCTCTCCTCTTTCACTTTCCTATCTGCCTTTTATGGCTCTCCTTCCTTCCAAGTCCCTCAATCCGCATTCCTCGAGGGTTGAGGGCATTTCTTTTCCTGCTGTCCTTTATTTGCCTTATTCTCCTTTTGTTTTCCATTTCTTCTTCTAGTATATAAGTTAGTAGTTAGTTTTAGTTATAGTTTACATTTCATTTTCATCTTAACGATCACCCACACCATTAGGGGCCGATAACTAAAGCCCTGCGCAGATGCGGATATCCGCAACATTTTTCGCCATGCGGATATAGTTTGCATGGCTTTGCGGATAGCGGATAAGCCGAGGATAATGTTCGGAGTAAATTTGCGGATAGTTTTTAGAATACAATCTCAACTTTTGAATATCATGGGGAAAGTTGGGTAAATGTGCGCAGCGGGTAATCGTGCGCATCTATGTTTTTTGAGTTGGTAGTACAACTAGCAACTCAGTTCACTGCTACCCTCCAGCTGTCATCAGATAGGGAGAGAGACAGTCAGCATGATGCCAGTTGCTATGTGATAACCATGAGGCTTGGATGAAGAAACATAACACATTGCATGTTATTTTCTGTAGCCAGCAAATAAGAAGGTAAGCCTACAGCTGTGATTCAATTATTTAAAATTAGGCCTAAATGTAGTTTTAAATGCCAGTGTTTACAGTGGTTTTGCATGTATTTATTTTTCAATATAATACAGTAGATTAGTTTACCGGGATTCAGTGAGTTACGTTTTAAAAGCAGAGTGGGGGTATAGCCCGACCTAGGAATGTCTGCCGCGAAGCAGTTACGCACTTTAATTCGTTCACACCTCCTCTGGCACACGCGACATGTCCTGACTCCCCGAGTCCCGATGTAGCAACATTGGTCATTCTCTGCTTCGACTTGGCCGTGATAACAATGCTACGCAATGTAGACGAGAGTTTCGTTCGCCCGCTCGTCATTGTGCAACGACTTGGCAACATTACATTGACTCTCCAACTCACCAGTGGCTAGTATCGAAGCAGTTTGCTCTTTATTTTTAAAATAACATAAAAAGTAAACTACTGGGCGTAAAATTGTGATTCATGTTTCTATATACTGAGTAAAATGCTGCCTTTCATCCTACTTTTATGTAGAAACCGTATCCCGTCAAACTTGACCCCTCGGTGCGCGTGATATTTCGTTTTGGTGACGCGTGACAGTCCCACTCCCCTTCCACTGTTCTGAAGCCACGCCTGTCCGGTCATGTCGCGGCAGAAACCACTGGGTCGGGCTTTAATGGTGCGCAGAACATATGATACAAGTAAATACAACGCGACATTATTGGCAAAATATTTCGTGTTTGTTCTCCAGATGCCAAGAAATTATACGCGGAAAACAGAGAAAAACTCCTACCCAGCAGAAAATGTGCAGAAAGCTCTTCGTGCAATTAGGGATGATGGGAGGAAAATAAGGGAAGTGGGGAGAAGTTTCAACATTCCCCAGTCAATCCTACCAAAGCAGTTGCTGCAAAATTGTCTTTCTCCACCTCGTTTAGTCCGTAAAGCTCTTTTTACCGACGAAATGGATTCATAATTATCCGAATACCTTTTGACATTGGCAAAATTATTTTACGGCTTAACGCCCACCAAGCTTGTCAGACGGTTAGAGTTCAAGTTTGCAGAGGAGAATAAGATTCCCCATAATTTCCATAAAGTTAAGAGTCTAGCAGGCAAAGATTGGTTGTGTGAGTTCTTGAAGAGATATCCTGCATTAACGTTGAGACGACCTGAAGGAACAAGCCTAAATAGGATTGCCTCCTTTAATGCTGACGAAACGAAGATATTTTATTCTAATATCCAAAACTGCAGAATTTTAGTACCATTACATTGTTCTGCTATTGTAAAATGCATTTGAATATTCTAATATAATGCTCAGTGCAAGTTTCAGCCAATTCACATTGTATTGGTCGTTGCCTACGTTATGTATATAGCGTAGGCAACGGTATTGGTATGGCTTTCCAACACTCATCCCATGCGCACAATTCCCCAACCCATGCGCATGATTGATTACCCTGCAGGGTGGGTAATTGTGCGCAAATGCTTATTTGCTAGATTTCGAATTATAGTCCACCAAATTTATTTTTGAATTAAATTTGTGTCTGCACATCGAATATAGAGTTACTCAGGCTCCCTTATAACTGCAGCTGTGTTGTCTATTATGAGACCATCACAAGACCGATTCTTGCTTAAGTGCGCACAATTCCCCCCACTCTCCCTTACTAGGGCCCGGATGTTTATGATATATCATATTTTTCCGTTATATTTTTTTCATGACAAATGTAAGATAATGATTTACGCTATTCCCATTCAAATTATGTCATTAAGCACAATCAACACTCCCACTGAAAAGAGTTGCAATTTTGGCTGTATAACATTCATTTTTGACATAGCACATACCATATTGTACAGTACATAGCCTAAGGGTTCGACTTTCTTCTCAAATGTCTAAAAGATAAAGTATAAAGCAACACATTGAAAATATAATTGTTAATGCCAGTAGATTCGGATAACAAACGTGTGCATAAAAGTCGCGTGGATGCGGATAACAGCAGTGCGGATGCGGATAACAGCAGTGTGGATGCGGGGTGGATGCGGATAACAGCAGTGCGGATGCGGGGTGGATGCGGATAACAGCAGTGCGGATGCGGATAACAGCAGTGTGGATGCGGGGTGGATGCGGATAACAGCAGTGCGGATGCGGGGTGGATGCGGATAACAGCAGTGTGGATGCGGGGCGGATGCGGATAAAAGTCGTGCGGGTGCGGATGCGGATAACAGTCGTGCGGATGCGGGGAGGATGCGGATAACAGCCGTGCGGATGCGGGGCGGATGCGGATAACAGCAGTGCGGATGCGGGGTGGATGCGGATAACAGCAGTGCGGATGCGGATAACAGCAGTGTGGATGCGGGGTGGATGCGGATAACAGCAGTGCGGATGCGGATAACAGCTGTGCGGATGCGGGGTGGATGCGGATAACAGCAGTGCGGATGCGGATAACAGCCGTGCGGATGCGGGGTGGATGCGGATAACAGCAGTGCGGATGCGGGGCGGATGCGGATAACAGCAGTGCGGATGCGGGGCGGATGCGGATAACAGCAGTGCGGATGCGGGGCGGATGCGGATAACAGCAGTGCGGATGCGGGGCGGATGCGGATAACAGCTGTGCGGATGCGGGGTGGATGCGGATAACAGCAGTGCGGATGCGGATAACAGCAGTGTGGATGCGGGGTGGATGCGGATAACAGCAGTGCGGATGCGGATAACAGCAGTGCGGATGCGGGGTGGATGCGGATAACAGCAGTGCGGATGCGGATAACAGCAGTGTGGATGCGGGGTGGATGCAGATAACAGCAGTGCAGATGCCGATAACAGCAGTGCGGATGCGGGGTGGATGCGGATAACAGCAGTGCGGATGCGGATAACAGCAGTGCGGATGCGGGGCGGATGCGGATAACAGCAGTGCGGATGCGGATAACAGCAGTGCGGATGCGGGGTGGATGCGGATAACAGCAGTGCGGATGCGGATAACAGCAGTGTGGATGCGGGGTGGATGCGGATAACAGCAGTGCGGATGCGGATAACAGCAGTGCAGATGCCGATAACAGCAGTGCGGATGCGGGGTGGATGCGGATAACAGCAGTGCGGATGTGGATAACAGCAGTGCGGATGCGGGGCGGATGCGGATAACAGCAGTGCGGATGCGGATAACAGCAGTGCGGATGCGGGGCGGATGCGGATAACAGCAGTGCGGATGCGGATAACAGCAGTGCGGATGCGGGGTGGATGCGGATAACAGCAGTGCGGATGTGGATAACAGCAGTGCGGATGCGGGGCGGATGCGGATAACAGCAGTGCGGATGCGGATAACAGCAGTGCGGATGCGGGGCGGATGCGGATAACAGTCGTGCGGATGCGGAGCGGATGCGGATAACGTTTTGTCTATCCGCGCAGGGCTCTACCGATAACCTAGATCATCATCATCATCATCATCTTCCCTGAAAGGCGTGGAGGGGGTGTCTTTAACGGGCTAGTAACTCTACTAATCCGGTTCCATTCCATTTAAACACCCTCAAATGCCAAGTGATTGCGCCAGGATTCAATCCCGTCACCTAGGGCACGCCAGATGAGAATGTAACCGTTGAGGCACGCAACATGCCCCAGTGTAATCGTAACTGAACTAAGAATACAGACATTTTACGCAACATTGCCTGCAGGAGTTGTTCCTCAGACATAGTCGTGACTATTCTCACCAACATCCAGTGCCCCAGTGCTAACAACCCACTAGAGTTCATGTTCCTCCTTCAAGACACGATCTCACTCTGCATTCCTTCCTTATTTCCCCAGTAACACCATACTGTTAGCTTATTTGTGCCCCTAAACGCTCTTGCCCAAGTACGCGAGGTATTAACTTTCTAGTTAATTTTGTTGATTTATTCAGGGAATTTACGACATCGTAGTCAAGTAGCCCTGTGATGTCTGTATTAACGTGTATATATTATAGGGCGGGGGTTCATCTGTGATTGTTGTTGTTATTGTTGTTAGACTCTTCAGACTTTTGACTTATTTGATGCCTCCCTGACCTGAGCTAATCGTTTAATCTCTAGATAGCTACCACACTTTACATCCGAGGTAATCTGTTCAACATATTCTAACCTTGATTCACTCCTACAGTTCTTGTCTTCAACCCTTCCTTCCATAACTAAGTTTTCAGAGCCTAAGACCCATTTTTTGAATTTGTGCTAATGATAATTCTCCTGACCAAAAGACCTGTTCTTCCTGAAGACCAGTTTGGTTTCTGGAGAAATGCAGGTGCAATCTGATTTTCATCATTCTCCTGTAACACTACATTTCAAATGTTCTTGTTCGCCTCTTTTCTGCTGCACCATCAGTCAAAGTTTTACTTCCAAAGAGCACCAGCACCAGACAAAGGTTTTCATAAATGACTTTCTAATACCTGAATCTGTATTTGAGCGGCTTGGTGGTGTAGTAAATAGAATACTGAGCTTCTATGCGCAAGATCGCGGGTTCAAACCCGGCCGAAGTCGTCGGATTTTTAAGAGCGTTAAAATCCCACAGTATGCCTTCCATCGGAGGGGAAGTAAAGCCGGCGGTCCCATGTCATAGATTTATGGCATGAAAATGAACCTTTTACTAATTACACTTGTGGAAGTTAAAATGTGTTGGTTAGTTTGATAACACTGGTTCCAACGTTCGCCGCCAGGTCCTGACTGCGATGGCATTTAGTAGCCACGTCCGCGGCTAGGTGTCGTGGTCGGTAGTATTTGGTAGCAAAAGTAGGAACTACTTGAAAAAATTAATCGTCTGCAGTCCTTCTACCTGAATCACAGATAACACACTCTAATACAGCCATCACAATTAACACCGGTTATCAGACAAATCCTACACACACCCAAAGTACACGGGGCTACATGACCGCGTTGTCGCAGCCCCTAAACTAAGGAACCAACCAATCTATATTTGATGGCAACAGATTTCTTAATGGTATGGACTCAGTCTTGAGGAAAGATTTCATGATGAAAATCACTAAATGTAAAACAAAAATAATTGAATTCAGCCGATAGAAATCAGAAACCCTTACTGACCCCAAATTGACAGGTGGACATATAAAGGAAGTAGTAGACTTCTGTTACTTGGGAAGCAAAATAACCAGTGATGGACGAAGCAAAGAGGATATAAAAATTAGTTTGGCTCAGGCAAGTAAAGCATTACTACAGCAAAGAAATCTGTTGATATCAAATATACATTTAGATATTAGGAATTCATTTTTGAAAACCATTGTCTAAAGTGTGGTGCTCTATGGTAGTGAAGCATGGACTGTTGGCGCAGCAGAAATGAGGTAATACGAGCACTTGGAATGTGGTTTTACAGGAGAATGATGAAAATTAGAGGGGTAGATAGAGTAACAAATGAAGAGGTATTGAGACGAGTGGGATAGGAGAGATGTTTCTGACGACTGCTAATGAAGAAAAGAGATAAGTTTGCCACGGATGTAGGGTGTGGTAGCTATGTAGAGATGTAACGATTAGCTTAGCATAGGGAGGCGTGGTAGGGTGCACCATTTATTTATATATTTATTTAATTATTTATTTATTTACTTATTTATTTACTTATTTATTTAATTATTTATTTACTTATTTATTTACTTATTTATTTACTTATTTATTTATTTACTTATTTATTTACTTATTTATTTATTATTTATTTATTTACTTAATTATTTATTTATTTACTCTTCTTTCTCTTTACATAATTCCCACTCGTATGTAGGGTCGATGTTTCTGACAGCTCTCCTCCATTTAGCCCGGTCATGCACATCCTCTCCTGTCAACTGTTTTTCTCTGAGGTCCTCCTGTACACAATCCATCCATCTTCGTTTAGGTCTGCCTCGCATTCTCACTCCCTGTATTTGCATGTCTAGCATCTTCCTCCCCACGTAGGATTCCTCCCTTCTTCTCACATGCCCGTACCATTGAAGTCGCTTTTCTTGTATCTTCTTAGATATTTCCACAACCTTCAATGTTCCTCTTATTTTGACATTTTCCTCTCTATCACGCTTAGTCACTCCACTCATCCACCTGAGCATTTTCATTTCCGTGACTTCAAGCCTGTGTGTGTGCGTTTTGCGTGCAGGCCATGTTTCAGAGCCGTACAGCAATGCAGGTCTTACGACAGTTTTATATATTTTCCCCTTAACCTTAGGCTTGATCCTGCGGTCACAGAGCACTCCTGACATTTTCCTCCAGTTCATCCATCCTACCTGAATCCTGTGTGGCACTTCCAGATCCAGATTTCCATCTCCAGTCACCACCGAACCCAGGTATGTATTTACTGATTTATTTATTTATTTTTAACTTAATTATTTATTTACTTACTTATTTATCTATTTATTTATTTATTTATTTATTTATTTATTTATTTATTTATTTATTTATTTATTTATTTATTTATTTATTTATTTATTTATTTATTTATTAGTCCCGTTCGGGCCGGCTGTGGACCACGTGGTTCTTATCTCTGGCAGCTTTCATCTTAGCCCAGTATTCCTTCATCCTGGTTCTGTGAATATCCTTCCGCTGCTGAGTCCATTTCACACCTACTGCTGGACGCATAGTGACTGGAGAGAGTCTGATGTTCTGATCAAAGTTCTGTATTTATTCCTGTCATGTATGTTACTGGGGGTCAATATCCAATTGTTCAAAGTCTTTCCTTACTAGTTTTGTCCACTTGGTGTTAGTTGCTTTCCCTCCAGAGACAGTGTTGTAAATGCTGGAGGTGAGTCTCTGATTATCCATTCTCACAATATGACCTTAGAAGATCATCCTTCTCTTCCTCATAGCTGTTGTAATGCTCTCCACTTGTTCATACAGTTCATTGTTGTGCCTGATTCTATTCGTGCCTACCGTACTGTAAAGTCTGAGTTTGAGATCCATTGAGAGGGATTTGGATTTGTACATATTCTTGCATAGGTGGTAGCCTCTCTCCAGTTTGGTGCATCTGTCATTTATGGCCAGGTCTTCATTGACGTTTGGGGTTATCCATTGCCCTAGGTATTTGGAGGAGCTAGTCCTTCGTACTACTTTGTCCCCCAGTGGGATTGACTCGGGCGCATCTCTGATGTTGCTGATGAACTGTTTTGTTGATGGCGATCTTTAAGCCTACTTTAGCTGCTATGTAATTCAGAGAGGATAGTTGATGGTTAGCTTCCTCCACACTGGACACTTGAAGTGCAAGGTTGTCTGCAAATGCTAAACAGGGGACTGTTAACTTGTCCCTCTTGTAGCCTATTCTCAATCCAGAATCATCCTTCAGAGTTTTTGTCCACTCACGAATTACTTTTTCTAGCAGGCAACTGAAGAGAATCGGAGATAAGCCATCCCCTTGTCTATCACCAGTTCTTACCTCGAAGCTCTTGGACAGATCCCCTCTGAATTTGACTTTGACTGTGGTGTTTGTGAGAGTCGCTTTCACAAGGTTCAGGATCGTTTTATCCAGCCCCAATTCAGCAAGTATCTGAAAGAGTTACTTTTTATCTACTGAGTCGTAGACCTTTTGGAAGTCAACGAAAATTGCAACATAAGGTGAGGCACTTAGATTTTCGAATGTGACAATGTTTTTGAGATTAAGAATCCGTTCGGCGCATGGCCTTGACTTTCAAAACCCAGCTTGGCACTCTCCAATGCAGGAATCCAGTTGAACCTCTACTCTCGTGAGCAATACATTGGCGAGTATCTTGTATGTCACTAATACCAGGGAAATCCCTCTGTAGTTGTAGAGATCTAATTTTTATTTATTTATTTGCTTGTTTATATTATTTTATTTTATTTCTTCGATTAAGAGTCATTATTGCCAGTTCCCTTATACACCCATTGAGTCAAGTTAAACTAAACTAGGGTTTGTTTTGGCACGATTGAACTAGAAATATGCAGCATTTTCTCTGTAATATTATTAACATTTTCCTCGCAACGCCATGCAAATTCATATAAAGTGTATTGGAAAATTGAATGCTCTCTTCATTTAGCGTACAATATCCAATTATGATATTTGCTTTCAATTAGAGGAGCATCATAATATAGTTGCCATCAACTACTGGATCGCGTCATAGTTAGCACTTCACAAATACATTAACCTAATTGCCATCAACATTTAATTCATTGGAAACAAAAATAGAGATAAGCAGAAAACATATCAGTTACTTTTAAATTTAATATTCCAACTTTCATAATATAATTTGCTAATGTACAGTATATTACGAGTCTCAGAGAGTATTGAATAATGGCGTTATCAAATGAATGAGGGGAGTTCAAATAAAATACAGTACGATTGAGGTTCCTGGGCACTGGTATTGGAAGAAAGGGAAGTAAAGCAAATAAAAGAGTTATATTCATTTTTTTGCATTACCTGTTACATTTCTTCAAAAAAAATCTATCTTTGGCTAACGCATGTGAGATTTTCGAAGTAAAAAGACATGACCAGTATTTCGGATTTCACGAAAAAGGTGGTCCTGTGGCTCATGATCACACGATTAACGGTCCCGTGAAACTACAAGCTTCCTTCCTCCCTCCCTCCTTCCTCCCTCCCTCCTTCCTTCCTCCCTCCCTCCTTCCTTGCTCCCTCCTTCAGTTCTTCCTTCATTCGTTCCTTTCTTTCTTTCTTTCTTTCTTTCTTTCTTCTTCCTTCCTCCCTCCCCTCCCTCCTCCCATGCTCCCTCCTTCCTTCCTCCCTCCCTCCTTCCTCCCTCCCTCCCTCCACCCTTGCTTCCTCCTTCCGTTCTTCCTTCATTCGTTCCTGTCTTTCCTTCCTTCCTTCCTTCCTTCCTTCCTTCCTTCCTTCCTTCCTCCCTCCCTCCCTCCTTACTCCCTCCCTCCTTACTCCCTCCCTCCCTCCTCCCTTACTCCCTCCTTCAGTTCTTCCTTCATTCGTTCCTTTCTTTCTTTCTTTCGTTCTTTCCTTCCTTCCTCCCTCCCTCCCTCCTTCCTCCCTCCCTCCCTCCTTCCTTCCTCCCTCCTTCCGTTCTTCCATCATTCGTTCCTTTCTTTCTTTCTTTCTTTCTTTCATTCTTTCTTTCTTTCTTTCTTTCTTTCTTTCTTTCCTTCCTTCCTCCCTCCCTCCTCCCTCCCTCCCACCCCTCCTTCCTTCCTCCCTCCTTCCGTTCTTCCTTCATTCGTTCCTTTCTTTCTTTATTCCTCCTTCCTTCCTCCCTCCCTCCCTCCTCCCTTGCTCCCTCCTTCCTTCCTCCCTCCCTCCTCCCTCGTTCCGTTCTTCCTTCATTCGTTCCTGTCTTTCTTTCATTCTTTCTTTCTTTCTTTCTTTCCTGCCTTCCTTCCTTCTTTCTTCCTTCCTCTCTCCCTCCTTCCTCCCTCCCTGCTCCCTTCCTCCCTCCCTCCTCCCTTGCTCCCCCCTTCAGTTCTTCCTTCAGTCGTTCCTTTCTTTCTTTCTTTCTTTCTTTCTTTCTTTCTTTCTTTCTTTCTTTCCTTCCTTCCTTCCTTCTTTCTTTCTTTTTTTCTTTCTTTCTTTCTTTCTTTCTCCCTTCCTTTCTTTCTTCCTCCTTCCTTCCTCCCTCTTTCTTTCCTACCTGGATGTGCAACTCGGCTCTTCTTCATTTCGCCTGTGAACTTTTCGTTCCGCAAAATACACAGTGAAGTTAAGATTTTACGGAAGGGGATTTGTGTTTCATGCACCGCGCCATTCTCAAATACGTCTGACTAGAATTCGTTTCATATGCATCTCTACGGGTTTATAATTATTAGTCCAGTCAGTGATTTTAACCCATCATGCCGAGATGGAAAACGTATATACGTTCATCACGTAATGCATTCTCCCGGGCGAAGCTACCGGGTTGCTAGTACAAGCATTCCAAAAACTAACAAACCCACATTGGGGGTGTCAATGTTGGGCCAGGTAGTGTTTTGTAGTACGATTTTGTCTTGGGCATTTCGATCTGAAGATGATCATTTGACGAGCAAAACATAATCACATGTAATTTATTCAGGTTTCCTTTCGCATATCCTAGTAATTTGCAATCTATATATTGAACAAGCAATGAATGAAATTGGAGAAAAATTCAAAGTAGGAGTAACGATTCAAGGAGAAATAATTTCAACTCTGAGATTTGCGGATGACATCGTCATCTCATCCGACACACCAGAGGATTTGAATGAGTTTTCAAATGGTATGGATTCTATCTTTAGGAAAGATTTCATGATGAAAATTAAGAAATTTAAAACAAAAAAAGATACAGTCAGTCTGAGAGACTAGACTTTATATAATTTCAAATGACGTGTGCTACAAATGCTACACATGTTAGAAAGCACTATTTCAACAGTCTCCATTACCCATTAACTTAGGCATCCCGCGCGGGCACCTCTTTAAGGGTCACCTGCATTTGAATCTGACATATTTTCAAACTTTTTAAGGGTCACCCATTATTTGAATCCGACATCTTGCAAACCTCCTTAAGGGTCACCCTGTATTTGAATTGAATCTAACATACTGTACACCTCGTTAAGTGTCACCCTGTATTTTTCTCTGACATCCTGCACACCTCTTTAGGAGGTACCCTGTATTATTATCTGTCATCTTGTACACCTCTTTAGGAGTCACCCTGTATTCTTGTGTGACATCTTGTACACCTCTTTAGGAGTCACCCTGTATTCCTGTCTGACATCGTGTACACCTCTTTTGGAGTCACCCTGTATTCTCATCTCACGTCTTGTATATATCTTTAGGAGTCACCCTGTATTCTTGTGTGACATCTTGTACACCTCTTTAGGAGTCACCCTGTATTCCTGTCTGACATCGTGTACACCTCTTTAGGAGTCACCCTGTATTCTCATCTCACGTCTTGTATATCTCTTTAGGAGTCACCCTGTATTCCTGTCTGACATCGTGTACACCTCTTTAGGAGTCACCCTGTATTCTCATCTCACGTCTTGTATATCTCTTTAGGAGTCACCCTGTATTCTTGTCTGACATCTTGTACACCTCGTTAAGGGTCACCCTGTATTCTTATCTGACATCGTGTACATCTCTTTAGGAGTCACCCTGTATTCCTGTCTGACATCTTGTACATTTCTTTAGGAGTCACCCTGTATTCCTGTCTGACGTCACGCACTCGCCGTCTCCGTATCGCATAACGCCAGACCCCAGGAGTAAACTCAGACTCGGTGCATATGCACTGAACAACATAATGACGTCATACACACAGTAATCGTAACGCATAACGTTAGACCCAAGCAAAACGACGAAGTCGACAAGATGATTTGAAATGATAAAATATTTGAATGCAGCTGAAATAAATCAGAAAACCCTATTGACGTCGAATTGGCATATGAAAAGCTGAAGGAATTAGGACACTGTTACTTAGGAAGCAAAATAACCAGTGATGGACGAAGCACAGGATATAAAAAGTAGGGTAGCACAGGCAAAGAAAGCATTTCTACAGAAAAGGAATCTGTTGGCATCAAATATAACTATATACCGGGTGAGTTAGCCGTGGTAGTTACGGCATGACTAATGGCAGTCGCTCACATCCGGGAGGTGAGGAGGTTCGAATCCCCCCGCCGGCAACCTTGAAGATGGTCTTCTGTGGTTTCCCATCTTTCTTCCAGGCAAATGCCGGGGTTGGTCCCTAACTATAGGCCACAGCCGCTACCTTCCAACTCCTCGCCCTTCCCTTCCAACTTTCCTCCCCAACGGTACTTGTAGCTCACCCATTGGGTGTCCGTCTCGAAGCAGCTACAAAACTGGCGAGCCGAACATGTCCTCGGACACTCCCGGCACTAAAAGCCATACGCTAAAAAAAAAACTATAGATATAGGTATTAGGAAGTAATTTATGAAAGCCTCTGTCTGGAGCGTGGCATTCAATGGAAGTGAAACTTGGACTGTAGGAGGAGGAGATTAAAGCGTTTGATATGTGGTGTTACAGGAGAATGATGATCAGATTGGTAGATAAGGTTACAAATGAAGAGGTGTTAAGACGATTGGGAGAGGATAGATGTTTCTGGCGTCTGCTAATGAAGAGAAGAGATTGGACACATTCTAAGACACACAGGAATAACAAACTTAGATATGGAATGAAGGGTCGAGGATAAGAACTGTAGGGGTGGATCAAGGTTAGAATAAGTTATGTTGACCGACTGAAAAGTTGGAATATCACTTGTCAATAAGTCAACACTGCAGAATGGCTTGAAGTCTATTTATATAATGTCCACTATGGTGCAAAGCCCCTAAACAAAACAACATCAAATGTCAATTGCAAAGGAGGCTGCAAAGTTAATTTGGTAGGTTGGTTCCTCAGTTTAGGGGCTGCGACAACGCGGTCATGTAGCCCCGTGTACTTTGGGCGAGTGTAGAATCTGTCTGATTCTCTTTCTTTCTTCTTATCCCATGTGCCTTCAAGCGTCGGGGTAGCCTCGCTCTGTCAATATCTGCCACTCCGATCCTTTCCGTTTCCATTACGGTCGTTGTCGTCGTGTAGATCCGTCCAATCCGAGGCTACTGTTGTTTCTTTGAATCATTTCTACCACCACATGGGTGATTAGCCCAATGTGGAGCGGTTTGTTGGGTTGCCTTCCCAGCCTCCTTATTTATGTCCCCAGAAGACAGGGTGGCCCAGTTATACCCACAGGCCCCGGGTACCCATTTTCGTCGCCTCTTACGACACGCATGGGCTACGGTGGGACAATTCTACACACACGAGGGGAATCTGTCTGATAACCGGTGTTAATTGTGATGACTGTATTAGTGTGTGTTATATGTTTTCAATTCAAGTGAGGACTGCAGACTTTTAATTTCAAGTAGTTCCTACTATTGCCACCAAACGCCACCGTCAACGACTACTAGTTCAGAACTTAGCTACCAGACGCCACCGCAGTCGGCTCTTGGCAACGAACATAGGAACCTAAGAGCGTTGTTTATATTCTTAACCTATACAATTTAGCTTCACACAGGTGTAATTAGTGGAAGGTTTTTTAACATGCCATAAATCTATGACATGGGACCGCCGGCTTTACATCCCCTCCGAAGGAAGGCATACTGAGGGATTTTTGACGCTCTTAAAAAATCCGACGACTTCGGCCGGATTTGAACCCACGATCTTGGGCATAGAAGCTCAGCTTGCTACCAACTACGCCACCGAAGACGCTACCATTAAGTGAGGTTTTGTAACGATTCGATCCCATAGCGGTTATATTTAAAGGGTTATTCATTTATAATTATCATATTTATTATTCTTATTAATTAGTACATCAATGAGATGATTTTTATATCAGATAATTGTAAGCGGTTTTTATTATTATAGTCAGAAATATTTTTATTAACAATTATTTGTAAAGAGACGAAGTAAAATATATAATGCAACAAGATTGCCAAATAGGATCAACCCAATGCGTCACAAACTGAACGACGTAGTAATAATTTCACCACGGCAAACTGCGTCACTGTCATGAGTAACCATCACGTGCGCACAATCGAGTTCCTTCTGGAAGGAATAGAAGCTCGATATTTCACTCATGGTGCAACAACACGCCATTTTCTAATGTACGTACACGTCAAAGCTGCAAGTTATGAGTCAAGAATGGAGAAGGCTAATAAGAGAGGGAAGCTGGGACACCACGTGACAAGGAAGTCATTAGTATTTGTACCTGCGACATCGGACAAGAGTGGCATTGATCTACAGCTCTCAATGAAGGGAGGAAGCAATAACCTGGCTTCCTGGTATAGCATCGAACTGAGCATACAGAGTCGAAACTGAACGATGTCCTGCCGATTATATTAGTACATAATGGGTTATATCCCTGATCAAGAGTCTTTCTACAGATGGCAACGTATTTAATGAGGATATTTCATAGTAATTGAGATATCACATCATTTTTTTAAACATATGCGACGTAACATCGAGATCATCGATCATTTCTTAAATATGACGAATCTTCGACTGGGTGAGCAAACAATTCAATAAAACTATCGTCTCTATTATAATTTAACTTCAATTAACTTTCAATTCATTTTAAATGTTCATTTTCTTTTAAATAATTAAACCGCAGTTGGTAAATTAAATTCTTTTTTGTAACTATTAATATTTTGTTTTTGCATATAATAAATTCATTTTCTTTAACTTCATGACTGTAACTTTTCTTATAGTTAGCACATACTATAGGCAAAATCAATCATACTCCTTAAATAAGTACTGAAATGGTTAGTCAACTCAGTTACACTACGGCCCGGGTAAGTGGTCTCGAACTCTACTGCTGATAGCCGAGGTTAATTTACAAATTTCGATTCACTGTCTTAAATAGGAATCTGGCGCTCAACAACAACTTATTATATTATACTATCGCAGGTAAGGTCACACCACAGTGTATATTATTTATTCTTATTATGTTTGTTAAATAGAACCTTTACAATTGTCATCACCACGCATAATAACTCATTAAAAATGTTACATTTGGCGCTACAACGTCGGACACGAAAACCATTCGGTATTTAGGAGAGGAGTGTATAATTTCAGTGCAAATTGTCAGTGCTTTTGGGGGACAGTGAAGTGAGTGAATTTTGGAAGGGCAAATTTTTATACGATGTACTTCGAGATGGCGGATAAGAAAGAAAAGTCTATCGATATTCATGAAATTTCATTAGCTGATATCTTGAGGGAGATGAATAAAAGGAGAGAGGAAGAAAGAAAAGAACATCAGGAGTGGATGGAGAACTCAGATAGAGAACATCAGAAATGGATGAGAAAGGAGACTGTAATTGAAAGCAGATTGGAGTCAGATGAAATTGTAGTTGAAAACAAATCTGAATCAGAGGAAATTGTAGGTGAAAGCAGATTGGAGTCAGATGAGATAGTAAGAGAAAGCAAAACAGAGGGGGTAGAGACTTTAGGGGATACTGAAGTAGAATCAATGAAGACAGCCTGTAAGGAGACTGTAATTGAAAGTAGATTAGAGTCAGTGGAGATTGTAGATGAAAGCAGATTGGAATCGGAGGAGATCTTAGGTGAGGAACGGCAAGTAGCGGAGATTTTAGGTGAAATCAGATTAGAGTCAGACGAGATTTTAGGTGAAAGCAAATTGGAATTAGTGGAGACTGTAATTGAAAGTAGATTAGAGTCATTGGAGATTGTAGGTGAAAGCAGATTGGAATCGGAGGAGATCTTAGGTGAGGAACGGCAAATAGCGGAGATTTTAGGTGAAATCAGATTAGAGTCAGACGAGATTTTAGGTGAAAATAGATTAGCGTCAGAGGAGATAGTAGGAGAAAGCATAGTAGAGTTGAAGGAGATTTTAGATGAACGCAGGATAGCTGTAGAAGAGACTATAGAATGTAGCGAAAAAGAAGTGAAGAAGATGAGAGAAAAGATAGGGATAGAAGTAGGTAAGATAAAGAAAGTACTAAGCACCCAAGAGATTAAGATGCAGACAATCATAGATAAATTAGATAGGCAAACTAGGGAAGAATTTAGTCCTGAGATAGAGGAAGTTAATATGAAATTATTAGAGGCAGAGAAGCGTGCGTTAAGTCATAGTCAGAAGAACATAATTAGTAAACAGGTTAAGAGGAGGAGAGAGATAGATAAGAGCAGAAGCAATAGTCCACGGGTAAAGAGAACATTAAGTGATAGTAATGGAGAAGTGAAAGGAAGACAGGTAGGTAGATATTTTAGAAGTAAAATGAAAGAGAAGAGAATCAAGTTGCTAGAGGAAAAAGAAATCAGAATGAAAGAGAGAAAGAAAGCATATGATGTGCAGAGGCGTACTGAATTAGCCAGACTTGGGGAAGTGAGAGGGAGAAAGCCGAAGTACTGTGTTACTATGGATGAATGTAGTACAGAGGAAGTAGAAACTAATGTAACACGGAAGGAATCATGTGGAATTCTAGTTAAAGATAGAATTGAAGATGAATGTGGTAAGAACTGTGAAATGCCAGAGAACGTAGTGATGTAAATTTGTATTAACGATAGTTACTGTTCCGTATGACTTAAATATTAAGTAATGAAGTTTAATATGATTTAACAGAGGTAGATAAGGAACCTGCTGTGAGTAATTTTAATTCAGTCGTGAAGTTAGGATGGTAAGGGGCGCGTAGTGCCTACGCTTATTGATTTAGATTGACTAAAATCATTTAATTTGGAAGACAGAGGTTGTCGTGCTAGTGAGCAATTCAGGTAAGTTGAATGTAGGTCCTTAAACTGCAGGTAAGTTGGATGAAGTGAGAATTAAATTTAAAAAGTTGGGAAGATTATTACAAAAGTAAGTAATAGAAAGTAGTAATAATTATTATGGCAACCATAATTATGAATATAATGGTAATAAAGATTTAATTCTAAAGTGAGTGAAGATGATGTGGTACAGTGGTAATAAAATAATGAGTTGAAGAAGTAAGTATTGATTTAATAAAGAAGTTTCATTGTGAGGACAGCGAGGTTATCAGTGGATATATTTTGAGAAATTTATAAGTGGTTTAGAATTGTTAATGGTAATGCGTTGTATGAATTAACCAACATCGGGTTGAAATGAGGAAGTAGTAACTAATTAGGACATCTGATACTTGTTGACAGATATGTATGTGTGTATGTGTGTATTTTCACGTAATTGGACGTGAGTTTGAAGTAGTAGGCCAACGAAGGTAATGCCGTTGAGCAATGTGGTTTTAAGTTTTGGTAAGATGCCAAATGAAGTTGTTTTTTGAGGAAGTTTTTGGTAAGATGCCAAATGGAGTTTTAAGAAGTTTTTGGAGGATGAAGTAGGTCAGCGAGGTATATTCCGTTGAGCAATGAGTTTTTTATGGTATCTACGGGACTACGTGAAGTTAATGTTGGGAGTTTTTTTAAAGTATATATGGTTGTATGCACACAAGGTAATAAGAGATTACAAAGGTAATATGGTCCAAGTTTTAGTTACGGTTACGCACGTTTTAAAGATATTACAAGGCTTGTTATCGAGCTAAACCACTTTTAGTAAAAAGTTACTGATGATTAATAACGAATTAATGATGTGGTAGATTGTTGTCCTACACAGGTAAAAGTAAAGATAATAATTATAATTTAAAGGTTGACATAATATTTACTAATATTGAAAGGAATTTATTATAATTCGAAGTTTTGAGGATTTTAAAAGTAAATCATTTTTTTTAGTAAACGAGAAATTAAAGTTTTATTTATGTCTTACGGAGTTAGTAAAGATAAGTTTAATATTTTGAAGACAAGAATAAGTTAGTAATGTAAGGTGAGTATACATAAGGGGTAATAATGAAGTTTCAATTAAAAGCAGGTGTAATTTACGCATTTAATTTGGTAGAGCAGAGAGTGTCTGAACTGTGTTATAACTCAGGACTTGCTTTATGAAGTGATTATGGGAGAATATTTGCCAGTTAGGAGTGTCGGTGTTATTGACTATCAACTAGTACACTGTCATTATTTTAGGAAGACAATAGTTAGGAAAACAAAGTGTGATGTTATTATTCCAAGGAATTAGTCGAAGCATGTACGATTTTTTAGCTGAAATTTAGTGAGTTATTGGTCAGTAAGAGGTGACCTGTAACAGTAAGAAGAAGTGGGATTATACCACGAATAGGGGAGTTTTTTTGTATGTGACGTGTGATGTCACGATGAGTTTTGAGAGATTCTGGTATAGCAAGTATAAGCTATACTCCAGGCGGTCAGAACAAGTAGGAAGTGATGTCTGTTGGACTTAATTAAGAGTTTTGAGAGAAAACTATGTTTTTTTTAGGTATTCAGCAAGAAGTCAAATCATGAATAGACTAAGTTTAAAGTATAAGAGCATTAATATTTTGTGGAACGAAATATTTATTCCGAGGAGTTTGTCATGTGTTTTTGTGAAATAGTTTAGTGATATACGTAATTCAGGTATTGAGTAGTATTTTGTCCAAGTCTTAATCATTTTGTTATGGTAAGTAAGGAATGACAATACAGTAAAGTTATATCTTGACGCTAAGTTAAATTTTATAAAGTGAACGAGAAGTCAGATTTTATGTTTATTGGTGATTTTGAAAATTCAAGTTATTGTTTTCGAGAAGTAGTAAAGAGGAATTATGGTTTTTTTGAGAAGTTAAGAAGTCGTGGAGACTTAGGAAGTATTAATTTGAAAAGGAGGCGGCCGTGGCCTAAGAAAGAATTAAGCCACGAAGGCAGGTGAGTAGTAACTTGGATATTTATGTGAACTGTTTAATAACTGCTTTAAGGTATTTCGATGTCATTATGTATTTGGGGAAATATTTACATGTATGACATATGCACTGAAATTGGAATTGCCATAGGTATCTTGCTAAGTTATTTTTTTCTTCAATTATTGAAATTATACTGCATTTGAGTAATCCCTTTATAGAGACGAAAGGAATATTGCGTTGTTTGCATATCGTATGCGGTAATAGTTATAATGTGTTAATCAGCTGGAAATACAACAATGTAATTCTACACCAGACTGACGAAAACTACGTTCACTAGATATGAAGACAAAATTGTATGTCAAACCTACGATCACCGAGTGCAGCGTTGACATATATGTCAAAATTAAAAGTGAAGGGCATTATATGTATACTTTTTTTTACAGCATATAAAAAAATGAACATTATGAACATTTGGAAGAATGAGATGAATGAAAGTTAAAACGTGTATTTTGTGAAGAGTATGTTTCTTGTATATTTGTATGTATTGTTGAAGGGTATTATTTGTATGTTGTCGTTATGGGGGTATTAATATTTAAATTTGTATTCATTTGTGTAGGATGTGTAGTGATACAAATAATGTTACATTTTATTTTAAATTATTTATATCAGGGGCGATTGTAACGATTCGATCCCATAGCGGTTATATTTAAAGGGTTATTCATTTATAATTATCATATTTATTATTCTTATTAATTAGTACATCAATGAGATGATTTTTATATCAGATAATTGTAAGCGGTTTTTATTATTCTAGTCAGAAATATTTTTATTAACAATTATTTGTAAAGAGACGAAGTAAAATATATAATGCAACAAGATTGCCAAATAGGATCAACCCAATGCGTCACAAACTGAACGACGTAGTAATAATTTCACCACGGCAAACTGCGTCACTGTCATGAGTAACCATCACGTGCGCACAATCGAGTTCCTTCTGGAAGGAATAGAAGCTCGATATTTCACTCATGGTGCAACAACACGCCATTTTCTAATGTACGTACACGTCAAAGCTGCAAGTTATGAGTCAAGAATGGAGAAGGCTAATAAGAGAGGGAAGCTGTGACACCACGTGACAAGGAAGTCATTAGTATTTGTACCTGCGACATCGGACAAGAGTGGCATTGATCTACAGCTCTCAATGAAGGGAGGAAGCAATAACCTGGCTTCCTGGTATAGCATCGAACTGAGCATACAGAGTCGAAACTGAACGATGTCCTGCCGATTATATTAGTACATAATGGGTTATATCCCTGATCAAGAGTCTTTCTACAGATGGCAACGTATTTAATGAGGATATTTCATAGTAATTGAGATATCACATCATTTTTTTAAACATATGCGACGTAACATCGAGATCATCGATCATTTCTTAAATATGACGAATCTTCGACTGGGTGAGCAAACAATTCAATAAAACTATCGTCTCTATTATAATTTAACTTCAATTAACTTTCAATTCATTTTAAATGTGCATTTTCTTTTACATAATTAAACCGCAGTTGGTAAATTAAATTCTTTTTTGTAACTATTAATATTTTGTTTTTGCATATAATAAATTCATTTTCTTTAACTTCATGACTGTAACTTTTCTTATAGTTAGCACATACTATAGGCAAAATCAATCATACTCCTTAAATAAGTACTGAAATGGTTAGTCAACTCAGTTACACTACGGCCCGGGTAAGTGGTCTCGAACTCTACTGCTGATAGCCGAGGTTAATTTACAAATTTCGATTCACTGTCTTAAATAGGAATCTGGCGCTCAACAACAACTTATTATATTATACTATCGCAGGTAAGGTCACACCACAGTGTATATTATTTATTCTTATTATGTTTGTTAAATAGAACCTTTACAATTGTCATCACCACGTTTAACGACTTATTAAAAATGTTACAGTTTGTTTCGATAGAATACCCATCTCAAAATTTAAATTAAAAAAACATCAGAGAAGAATCAATTCATGAATGACAGCAAAGATGGGAACAAACTTCAAAAGGCACACTTACAAAAGAATTCTTTCCAACAGTTGCAGGTAGATTAAAATCCAAAATCACCTTAACACCTAATATGACTACAATACTGACAGGACATGGAAATATTGCTTCTTACTTACACAGACTTAAAATTATAAGTAATCCCGAGTGTTGCTGAAAAAGCAGCCCTCAGACTATAGATCATATAATTTTCGTGTGCAGTGAAGTGAAAAATATTAGGCAATTCTTGATTAATAGTGTTAATAGAGACAATAACTGGCGATGCAGAAATCTGTGCTATTAAAAAGTATTTAAAAGAATTTTCTAAATTTGTTAATGCTCTGGATTTTCAAGCTCTTAAGAAAAATGAATACTAATATTGTTTGATATTGTTAAGATTAACAGTCATCTAGAAATTTAATTATTAAAATGTAATTTATTTTGTTCATTTGTAAAAATGTATTGTAAGTGGATGTAGTACTACTTACGTAGTGGAGCATGCAGAGAGTATGAACAGTAAATTTTTAAAAAAGTGACAGTCAGTCTGAAAGACAAGACTTTGTATCATTTTAAAGACTCTTGACATGTTAGAAAATTATCTGCATAACACTTATCTTGCTTATCTTGTTTCAAATTACTCGCGAACGGCAAGTGCAAACCAAGGGCAAAGCAAGGTCAAGCGCGTGGGATGCCGTCACGCTCACCAGAGCGCGCGGGGACGTGCCCCTTCCATCCAGTCTAAAAACACTTATAGTGGGCGATGTATTGAAGATAGAGATATGCTCTCGGGACTTTTTTGTAGAACTTTTCATGCTGATCAATTCTTACGCTCATAGTATATTGATATTTTTAACGGTGTGCCCAGCGTAAGCTTAAGAAGCGCACGGACGCCAAGTTTGTTTTCGACTTTTTCACTGAAATCGTTACTGCTTGGCTTCCTTTGATCATACATAAATTATTTTCTACAGAATCTTTCCTCGAGATATCCTTTACAGAATGGTGAAAACCGCATCAAAATCCATCCAGTGGCTCTCGAGATTACCCGGACATCCAAGAATCGGGGATTTTGTCTTATACTAACGAAGTAGAGATTGTCGGGGAACACATGCACCAAGCCGTAGGTCTACTATGACGTCACACACCTCAGTGCATCTGGGTACATTTCATCCCGTCACCGTAACGACGAAGTCGACAAGATCATTTAAAATGATTTTTAAAAAACAATTGACTGCACTGGGATTTTATCCCGCAACTTTGATCACAGAAAGTGTGATCTTTACTGTTGAGCAACGAACCAGTCGAAACTTTTTCACACTGAATTGTCAACAATACATGGTCAACCAGATCTGTCCTCTGAGGTTTAATCTTACAAGACGCACTCTCTAGCAGCACGAGGGATTATGTCGGCCAATTTATTCCTCGTCGCTACCTCTCAAGGGCCCTTGCCATGGAATGTAGAGCTCTTCTCCACTGTTTACAGCGATTTAAGATTTTGCTGACGATGACAAAATTCTAAGCAACTCTATTCGGACTATAGCTAAAGCCCTGCGCGGATCAAGGTGAATATTCAATAGCGCGTGAAACAAAGCTCAGGTCAACGATATGGCAGACATTTGGTCACGTTTTCAAGGGAAACGAAAAGGTGAACGGTATAGTAGGATGTTTTACCTGTAAAAAAAGTGCATTCATACTCAGGACACAAATCAAGCGCATCAAACTTACTGAGGCACAAGTGCGAAAGTAGCCAAAAAAGTATAGCCAGTTCTTAGTCTAAAGCGGAGGTCAAGGAACCAGAAGTGTCATCCAACTAAGTCCCTTGCAATGAAGCAAATTGTCAGGAACGACTTTCTCCTCAAATGTCTAAATGTGTTGGTTTAACACATTATGCTTTATCTAATAAATTAAATTTAATATTGAAATATCAGCGGATTTGGATAAAAGTCATGCGGATGCGGGGCGTATGCGGATGCTGATAACAGTCGTGCGGATGCGGGGCGGATCCGGGGCGGATGCGGATAACAATCGTGCGGATGCGGGGCGGATGCGGATAACAGTCGTGCGGATGCGGGGCGGATGCTGATAACAGTCGTGCGGATGCGGGGCGGATGCGGATAACAGTCGTGCGGATGCGGGGCGGATCCGGGGCGGTTGCGGATAACAGTCGTGCGGATGCGGGGCGGATCCGGGGTGGATGCGGATAACAGTCGTGCGGATGCGGGGCGGATCCGGGGCGGTTGCGGATAACAGTCGTGCGGATGCGGGGCGGATCCGGGGCGGTTGCGGATATCAGTCGTGCGGATGCGGGGCGGATCCGGGGCGGATGCGGATAACAGTCGTGCGGATGCGGGGCGGATCCGGGGCGGATGCGGATAACAGTCGTGCGGATGCGGGGCGGATCCGGGGCGGATGCGGATAACAGTCGTGCGGATGCGGGGCGGATCCGGGGCGGATGCGGATAACAGTCGTGCGGATGCGGGGCGGATCCGGGGCGGATGCTGATAACAGTCGTGCGGATGCGGGGCGGATGCGGATAACAGTCGTGCGGATGCTGATAACAGTCGTGCGGATGCGGGGCGGATCCGGGGCGGATGCGGATAACAGTCGTGCGGATGCGGGGCGGATCCGGGGCGGATGCGGATAACAGTCGTGCGGATGCGGGGCGGATGCGGATAACGTTTTGTTTATCCGCGCATGGCTCTATCCATAGCTTCACCGCTAAAATGTATATCAAAGGCGATAACGGACTATAGAGTCTTCTCACGTATTCTACGTCTTGCCTCATGGCTAAGTAGAGGGGATACTAACATTTGGTTGGAAAGGCACCAGCTTCCATAGTAGGGCTCTTCATATTCGCACATTCGAATTATTTGAATTTCAGTCAATAATCGAATGACCACCTCGTGGTGTAGTGGCTTGCGTTCTTGGTTGTCACCCAGGAGGTCTGGGATCAATTCCCGACTGGCCAAAAAAAAAAATATTTAGCGTATGGCTTTTGGTGCCGGGAGTGTCCGAGGACATGTTCGGCTCGTCAGAGGCTGTAGCTGCTTCAATGCGAACACCCGTGGGGTGAGCTACAAGTACCAGTCAAATTCAAGTAGTTCCAACTTCCGCTACCAGATGCCACCGACCTCTAGTGGTGAACGTTGGAACTTTGATAGAGCGTTTCAACGAAATCTAACCTGCAAATTTAGCTTCACACAAGTTGAAGGTTCTTTTACATGCCATAATTCTATGGCATGGTCCCGTCGGCTTTACTTCCCCTCCGAAGGAAGGCATACTGAAGGATCTTAACGCTCTTTAAAAAATCCGACGATTTCGGCTGGGTTTTAACCCGCAATTTTGGGCATAGTTAAGCATATTCTAACCTTGGTCTACCCCTACAGTTCTTGTCCTTCACCCTTCCTTCCATAACTAAGCGTGCTATTCCAGGATGTCTTAGTATGTGTCCTACCAACCTATATCTTCTCTTCATTAGCAGTCGCCAGAAACATCTCTCCTCTCACACTCGTCTTAATACCTCTTCATTTGTTACCCTATCTACCCATCTGATCTTCATCATTCTCCTGTAACACCACATTTCAAACGCTTCAATTCTCCTCTTTTCTGCTGCACCAATAGTCCAAGTTTCAATTCCATAGAATAATAATGCCTAGATGAGAAATAATTGCTATAAATAACTATTATAGGTAATGGTTTTGGCCTAAAAATGCGTGGAAAATATATATATATATATATTTTCATACTGTACCCGTTCGTCCTGGGGATGCGATGACCCATCTGCTATAACATCGCATTCCTGGAGTTCCGGGACAGAGCGGAGTTAAATGAACCTCTAGTCAAATAAGGAATGTGTCGGAAATTCAGCTGAGTTATCGAAAAAGCAGTGGGTATCACGAGACAAAGTATCTCTAGGGTCGTTACGGGCTTAAGTTTAATAGAAATAGTGCAAATATAAATGGGCGCCATCAACTGAATTCCTAGCAAACCACTTCCTTTCCGGATAAGCCTTACTCAAGACAAGGAAAGAAAAAGGAAAATCACACCATCATCAGATCACAACTAAGATAAAAACAAATTTATTTTACTTTGATAGTCAGACAGACATTTTAAATATAACTCCTACCTAAGAGTATGGTCGAATGCCAACGTTAAATTGTCATTGTCCAAAAATCGAACCATCTCTTTTCTAATCCAAAATTATTTCATCCACATAACAAGAAAAATCTCTAAAGTTCTCTTGGGTTCTCAGGATCACTGTAGCACTATGTCTTTCGTCACTGACATTTGTGAAACCTGAGACCTAATTTCTCTTTAATTTAACATCATCAATGTGGATTTGAAAAAGTTATTAATCTGTCTAAACATACACATATTATAATCACATATATTAAACATCACGTAATTTATGGTTTGCATGGCATAATTTAAATGTTGAACATGTTAGTCAAATGCTCCTAAACATCGAATAATTAATTTACACTATTTACATTGTCATTAACAATCTCTTATCTGTGAATTACAGAAAATTCATGGCTCATTGGTCATCGTTATCGTCATCATCAAAATTAAATATTTCTCACATTAATTCTCACTTCAAAATTCTATATATTCCTGTCAGAATCGTTAATTCATCACCATTACATCATTTAAATCTTCAGCTCAAGTTGCAATTCCTTCAAATTATCTCTCAATTAAATTTATTTAATTCCATATAAATTCATTAATCATCAGCTTCTTTAAATAATTATCACCTTCTAATTCAGTTATTCATCATCATTACAATCGTCTATTAATTTATTTCAATCAGTTTATTTTATCCAATCTTTAATTCATCCATTTATTTAATTCATTGATTCATTTCAAAATTTAATTTATCAAATTATTTAAATTTCATTCATCTGGTTATTTAGATTTTCATTATTTCATCTAGTCATTCTGATTTTTATTTCATTAGGTCAGATCGTTAATATGCTTAAATCTCAGATTATTATTTCATTAATTATTATTTTCAGAAAATCTTGTATTATCAACTTCAGTTATTTGTTTAATTTCCTAACAAATTGTTTAATATGGTTTATAGAACGTTGTCTTACAGTTTTATTACTTCCAAGTTATATCTCGTATTTAATTTTCATGCCAAAAAATATTATTGCCTCCACGACATCACGTTGGATCTAACTATCCACAACGACATTACATTTCCTCAATACTTCAAATATCACATTTGAATACAACAATTACTCCACAAAACTCCATAAATATTCAGCACATACAGCATGAATCTCAACAAATACGCTAGACTGGGTACGACGACCTCATGCCTGCTTCAAAATACATTATCAACGTTGCAACTATCACATGGCAACTTCCACAAAATGCCTATCATAAACTCCACTTAACAATGTTGCATGATCTACAAAAAATATATAACTGGCTTCAAATTATCAACGCACACAATCTCCAATAACTGTAATTAATCTGATCACATCTAGACAACTTCTTAAACAATTGGAAAAAATATATTACCTCAGTAATTTAAGATCTGCTTTCAAATAGCATAAATTCTCTTACAATTTTCATAACTCACATCGCAGAAAAACACCAATGTGCTATAATCTCTCATATCAAAATCTGCAATACTGATCTGCCTTGAAGTAAATTTGACCATTAATGATTAATCTTACAAGATTCAATTACTTTAAATCCTTCTCAAAGGTATCAAACACAATTATAAAACTCATCAAAAGCATCAGCTATAACAGCTGTTAAACTGAAATTACTCTCAAAAGAGTATAGCAACAAAATATTGGATTGGCAAACAAGAATTACTAAATGCAATCCTGCTGACATTTATCGTTACTTTATTTAACAAAATCTCGACTGATATGTGACTAGTAGTTCCTTGTTTGATTCACTTACAATCTCGTGTACACTCGGATGATAAAAATGAGTCCCTCAATGGCAAGTAAGATGTGTAACCACCGTACAGTCGTATAAATACGAAAGACCTCGCCCCGTCGACTTGGATGATAGTGCCCTGAACGATGGGTAAGATGAGTACCACCATACAATCGTATAAATACGAAAGACCCCATCTCGTATACTATATGAGTGAATGTACCAGATAGGAATCAACAAGTCTCTAGTTGTCATATAAAAGCGATGTTCATTCACTAAAGTGAATAACTTCTTAATATCTCCAAACAATCCAATGTAAAAAATCCCTACTGATGAATAATACACACTCGCTAGTATGCAATGAACTGACGAAGTAATTTTAGATAATCAATTGCAGATCACGAGTTCGAAATACTCGTTACACAAAAAAAAACTGTTTATGAAAAATATCCTAGCTGGAAAAATGTCTAAAAGACCAAACATCTGCTTAATAAAGCCAACCAATGGTGAGAATTTCGTATAATGATGCCTGCCATATCATATGGTCACTCCATATTCTAGCAAATTCGAAGTATATAAAGTCAAACCATGTCTTAATACTCGTATCACTCCTATTAGAAAAATATACATGTGTGCCCAGTATTCATGAAAATAATCGTATCAGGTAGTTATGACTCTTACAGTACCTTTCATAATCAGCTGTTATTAAATTTCCAAGATCGTCGATTTTCCCTACATAATGAATTTCTCGAAAGATCGGCGTGAATATCATTCCATCCATGAAATGACGATTGCATTCGAAATCCCAAGTGAATCAGCTGGTGGACTCCTCTCGTCAGGAATCGAATCCATCGCTCTGCAGTGCCATCTTGTCTCTATCTGCGTCTACTCTGACATGTTGAACTTCGGATTACCCATAGCGGATATTGTCCAACTCCTCTCGAAAATGCTCATGGAAACAGCGGACCCCCTTTTCCTCTTCTAAGTTACGCCACTGTTCCGTTAAATGTTCAGTTTGAGTATTGAAAGATCAATCTCTAACATCTGTAATTACTCACTTTCGTAAAAAATAATTTTACATGAGAGTGTCCAAGTTTATTAAATACCCTGTAGTTGTCTGTATTTGATAATTCATGAAACTGCATAAGAAATAAATTTCATTAATGCACGATCTAATGTTCATCAGTGCCTATGCTAACAACATTCCGTTTGCTTGAAATTGTTAAAGTCACTTTGAATGCGTTATGGAAAAGCATAGTCATAAAGTTATTCATAAAACTGTGTTCAAACTGCGTTGAAATGTAGCTTGTAATAAAGTCTCCAACTACTTGCAGTGCTGTTCTAACATATCCCGGCCGTCTGCGATTGCTTGCTCGGCAAGTCCGCCTGGATCAATGACCTGCTTGGCGTTCGCTGCTCGGCGATGCTGAAACTGTCGCCTACATTCTGCCGTGACAGTTTCGGTATGCTACGCGACCTTCACCGTGCGTCTCGCTTGCGCTACAGAGCTCGACCCTACTTGCTCGACTGACAGAGCTCCACTGAATGTGCTGGCACTGTCTTCACTCTTATCTGCCTGGCGCAGACCCGTGGTGTAGTCCCCCACCACTGTGCTCTCGCGTCACGATCATAGTCTCGAACCCACATCATCTCGGCTATTCCGTTATAAAATAACTTAAGGGTTATCTAACTTCCTTACAATTATTTCCACATATAATGCATGTTATATATTCTCTTCTAAGATGTTTAAATACCATATTCCATACATATTTCAATAAAGCTTCACATCTCTATCCATAATTCCATTTTCTTACAGATGTCAGTGCCTCCTTGATTCTAGACCTCCTACGTCATCTGGACATTCTTCTTGACTCGATCGGTGCGCTATCTTTTCCTAACTCTTCCCAAAACCTCAACTACGGCTTAATGTCTGCTGGCGTAGCCGATAGCCTAAACTAGGTATCGGGTACAATACCTTAGTAAGTTCCAATGTGAGCTCCGTTTGTTCGTCTCCAGACGTCTGATGTGTGTCAATGTGTGGTGCGGGTTACTTCATAATCAAGTTACTGGGCCTTTCTTTTTCGCTGAAAAAACAAAACAATTACAAGCCTAATTTACCTCGACATGCTTGAACAGTTGTGTTCGCTCAAATGTAAGATACCGGACAACAGACTGAACAGCGTGTAACTTTATTCAAAATTGGGCTCCGCCTTACTACCTTCGCGTTGTACGCGATATACTTGACACACATCTACAGAGCAACAAATGGACCTCACATTAAAACTTACTAAGGTATGAAAAAAACGTTATCTCTTCCCCGCATTTTGAGGCTAAAACCATTACATTGCCTCTAATAGGTTTTCGTGTAGCTTTTCAGTCGGTCAACATAAAAGCCAAATTGTATAGGCATCAACGAAAAATAATGGCTCAAATTTCTACTCTACCTCTAATAGATTTTTGTACCAATTATTTAAAATCTAGGCATTATTTTTTGGATAATAATAATATCTTATGGCCTCGGGTGCTGGGTGCAACCTTTGTTATTTGACACCCAATGGGTAGCTTGCATGTCGAATTTCGTTGCTCCTTGAAGCACTATGAAAGTCAAGGAGGTTAGATATCTAAGCTCCTTGAATACTGTAGTGCTTTCTAGTAGAGAAATGAGGAACTTTGTGTTGGCGGAAACTCCCGAGATTAATTTTGACATCATGAACACGGCCTACTGAATTCAAATGGGTTCTTTGACATGCCAACATCGTATGGCATGGGGTCGTAATTTTTTCCGCCTTTCAAAAAAATCACTTATCACGGCCAGGAGCGAACCTGCAAGCTTGGGGGTTAGTAGACCGACACGTTGACCACTCACCCACCGTGGCAAGCTATTTTTTGATGACCCTGTATAATGAATTAGAGAAAACTGTGAAACTGAATGAGAAAGAATTTGAACGGTGTACAAATTTTAAATATTTAGGGTCAATGATAGCTGAAAACAATGATATGATAGAAGAAATACATGCGAGGATAGCAGCTAGTGATTGGAGTTACTTTGCTTTAAACAATTGTTTTAACGCAAGAAGCCATAGCAGAAATCTGAAGCTGACTGTATATCGTACGGTAGTGAGACTTGTGGTGATTTATGATTCGGATACTTGGACCCTGACACAAGGTGGTGAGAAATTGTTAAGGAGATGGGAAAGGAAGATACTCAGGAAAGTACATGGAACAGTAAAAGAGGGTGAATTCAGGCGAAACAGAAATAATATGGAGATGAGAGTTGTATGGTAAGCCAGATATAGTAGTGGAAATTAAGATTAGTAGACTGTGTTGGTTGGGACATGTAGAAAGAATGACAGAGAATTGGATGGTAAGGAAGGTCTTCGATGGGAAGCCAGGAGGACATCGTGTGAGTACCGTAATCTTTTGCATAGCATGTATGTGTAAGTTACTCTGATCATTGGTTACGTATTGTTCTGTCTGATTTATTTTGAAGGCAGTAACTGAACACCTCCTTTGAACAAGGGTTCAGATCTCAGAAAGTAGGCACTGTTGGACCGTTGTTTATTAGACATTTTATTCTTATTTTGATGCATACTTTCACCTCCTAAAATATTGGACATTATTTTTAAACACACTGTATAGATCTAACACTGGGGCAGATGACCTAACTATTCCGCCTCTTTAAACAACAATTAGTGATCAGCGTCATATAATACACCATGTTGTATTTCAACAACCTACTACAACTTGGCCTGCAGATTATGAGGTAACGCGTGGCCAGCGCGTCACCTCCCCTCGGCCGTCAATCTTCGTCTCCGTGACCGGGGAGCTGCTTCACTGTCAGACGGCTACTCAATTCCTCATGAGGCTGAGTGCACGCTCTTCTAGCCCTCACGTCAGTATGGCGAGGCCACCGGTTGCGAAGCAGGCGCGCTGCCCCAACACCGTGTTCAATTACACTCCTTGATAAGGAAAATACAGGCTGGTGAGATGAGGGTCTTGAGAAGCGGTATTGGAGCTACAAAGATGGACCGAATAAGAAATGAGAGGACCAAAGAATTAATGAAGGAGGGACCATTACAGGATGTTATAGAAAAATCTAGACTTAGATGGTATGGACATGTAAAACGAATGGAGGAGACGAGTATACCCAGAGGATACACGAGACGAAGTGGAAAGGAAAGAAACCGAGAGGAAGACCACGAGACAGGTGGCTGAAGGGGTGGTAGAAAGCGTGAATAAAGAGGAGAAGACTGGACAAGGGTGGTGGCTGAGAGATGGTGGGAAGACAGAAGACGATGGAGAGACTTGTGCTCCAAACAGACCCGGCCAGTGGCTGGAAACTGTGCTTCATGATGATGATGATGATGATGATGATAATAAGGATTATGAATTATAACTATACCAATACTTTTAGGAGAAAATAGGCTATATGTTCTTCGCTGAATATTTTGTTAGAATCTTAATTTGAAATTGTATTTTTTTAATAATTTTATTTCTAATTTTTTATTGATTTTTATTTTATTTTATCCAACAACTTAGGTCAAGGGGGTTCAAATATAATATTTGTTTTTCAGAATAACTAACACCTCGTCAAGTTCATGAACGGTATTTACAGTAGATTATGCTATTATATGCTGGTTCAATGTAGTTCAAAGTGAAGATAAATACATCGTCAGTGAGGCTTTTGATGGGAGGTAGAGCAACAACTAATTGATAGATAGGGAAGTCAAAGTTGACCAAATCAATTATGTTGATTGCAAGCAGCATTCTGAACAAATTGCTTTGTGATATTAATAATCCTCTACAAACACTGGCAGAGTAAGTAAGAGTGTTCATAGCATTTTCATCCCAAACAAAGTCTACAAAGAGAATATTCATGGTAATTCAGCTAAGCCCACCATATGCTTTACAAAACACACAATTCCATAAACCCTGCTCTAGTTGATGACAAATTTACAGACTGCTCTAACCAGCACTTCAATTGTTTCCATACCAATCACTGGGAAACTGAAGGTTTTGTGTCAAGTGATGGAGACATTATTTTATTGCAATGACGTTTATTTGTCATCATTCTGTAATTGTTAAAAGATTCCTTCAATTATACAGTAACTACTGTACACAAGGTCTGTCCTGAAAGTAGTCGGACTGAGTCAATTTAAATATATATATATTGACAGAAATGAAACATACGCTCAATTTTCTTCAAATTAGGACCCTTCTGCATCCACACACGGCTGTCAGCGGGATTTCCTACCCTCGTACGCTTTCTGGAAGGCGGCAACCGGAATGCTGTCGAGCTCCCTCGTCACGGTCTGTTGCAACGCTTTCACGGAGCCGTGACTATGTCCTTTTAGGGTGGTTTTGAGGTGGGGGAAGACGAAAAAGTCTGCTGGGGGCAATGTTGGGACTGTAGGGTGGCTGAGACAGGGTTGCGATGTTGCGATGGGCAGGTACGCCAGCACGTGGAAGGCTGTGTGGCGCGGCGCATTGTCGTGATGGAGACGCCAGGAGTTAGCGATCGCTGGGCGGACAAGGACGACGCGTTTTCTCAGCCGTTTAAGGATCTCCACGTAAAAACCTTACTCTGCGGTCATTGTCCAAACAATTCTTCACTCTTGCCACATTTTTATCCGTTTTGGTGCTCGAACGTGCGTCGTCTTCAACTTCCTTTCTACCCTCCCAAAACAGCTTGTGTCAGTCAAAAACACTCAATCTACCCTTGGCGTTAACACCGTAAGTCGCCTTGATCATAACGTGAGTCTCTTTCCCATTTTTGCCGAACCTAACACAAAATTTGATGGCGTAGCGCACTGTTTCAACCCACGAACCATGACGCAGCGTAGCGAGTGCACTAGCAGATGTTATGGTGACGAGCGATTTACACTCCACTACAGCTAGGAACCAACTGTGTGGCAGGCTCCCAGCCTTCCTTACGCCCCCCTCCACCAATCCCAGGCGGAGAGGCCGCGGGCAGTCTGTCCGTCTGCGCGGGGAAAATCCAGTCCGACTACTTTCAGGACAGACTCTGAATATTATCCTTACTGTACAGTAATTTGTGGATTATTTAACCCTCAAACTGCGTCGTGACATTTCCGGTGTACAAAGTTGCGTCGTGGAGATATTTATGGCACCGGTTATGTATAGGCGAATAACTCTGTTGTTTGAAATTTGTTTATTGCAAGATTATTACGATATTTTGCTATAAAATGACATACAAATGACCATGATGGCCCGATTCCTTACTGACGTATTAATTATAATAAACTTTATGTTCGACGATGTCGAAATGTAAATATTATATGTCAGAAAATTGTATCATAATGAGGCTCATTATACACACATCAAAAAAAGTTTTGCATCACCTCGGTTCCCAGATCTCCGGCATATAGACGTTGACTGTGTATATTGTATCCAAGATACAGTCCCTTTGACTGTTCATAGATGTCACTAAAACTGCTCAAAGATGTAAACAACCATGCATGAGCAGGGCCTATTAGACGAAGGGGGTACGACAGCCGATCAGTTCCAGTCATTCCACCAGGACGAAGGTACGCTGCTCATGTTGTCTGTAGTTCTACCATGCCTAGAAGGTCAATACCGCAGTTCGATCGCGTCCGCATTGTTACTTTGTGTCAAGAAGGGCTCTCAACAAGGGAAGTTTCCAGGCGTCTCAGAGTGAACCAAAGCGATGTTGTTCGGACATGGAGGAGGTACAGATATACAGGAACTGTCGATGACAGGCCTCGCTCAGGCCGCCCAAGGGCTACTACTGTAGTGGATGACCGCTACTTACGGATTGCCGCTCGGAGGAACCCTGACAGCAATGCCACCATGTTGAATAATGCGTTTCGTTCAGCCACAGGACGTCGTGTTTCAACTCAAACTGTGCGCAATAGGCTGCATGATGCGCAACTTCACTCCCGACGTCCATGGCGAGGTCCAGCTTTGCAACCCCGACACCATGCAGCGCGGTACAGATGGGCCCAACAACATGCTGAATGGACCCCACGGGATTGGCATCACGTTCTCTTCACCGATGAGTGTCGCATATGCCTTCAACCAGACAATCGTCGGAGACGTGTTTGGAGGCACCCTGGTCAGGCTGAACGTCTTAGACACACTGTCCAGCGAGTGCAGCAAGGTGGTGGTTCCCTGATGTTTTGGGGTGGCATTATGTGGGGCCGACGTACGCCACTGGTGGTCATGGAAGGCTCCGAAACGGCTTTACGATACCTGAATGACATCCTCCGACCCATAGTGCAACCATATCGGCAGAATATTGGAGAGGCATTTGTCTTCATGGACGACAATTCTCGACCTCATCGTGCACATCTTGTGAATGCGTTCCTTCAAGATAACGACATCGCTCGACTACAGTGGCCAGCATGTTCGCCAGACATGAACCCTATCGAACATGCCTGGGATATGTTGAAAAGGGCTGTTTATGGACGTCTTGACCCACCAACCACTCTGAGAGATTTACGCCGAATTGTCGTTGAGGAGTGGGACAATTTGGACCAACAGTGTCTTGATGAACTTGTGGATAGTATGCCACGGCGAATACAGGCATGCATCAATGCAAGAGGACGTGCTACTGGGTATTAGAGGTAGTGGTGTGTACTGCAATCTGGACCACAAATGCTGAAAGTTTAGTTGTATGATGGTACAACATGCAATGTGTGGGTCTCATGAGCAATAAAACGAGCTGAAATGTTGTTTGTGTTGATCTCTATTCCCTTTGTATTTAACAGTTCCGGAACTCTTGGAACCGAGGTGATGCAAAACTTTTTTTGATGTGTGTAGTACAAGTTTTCATTATGAGACAGTTTCTCCCACCAACCAGAGCTCAAGAAACAGTTCTTTGACCAATTAGGTAAGGATACCTTCGCGCATGCGCTCAAAATTCAACATGTCTATATAAATTACCGACATGGAAAGTGCACCGTCCATATGTTCGCGTAAATAAACTGGGGAATATGAGATAAGAAATAGCACTGTACCTTAATATCCCCAACTGCAATTTCTACACAGCACATTGCTTTCAAACGACTTCGGTGACAGTTTGACTGAATGCTGGTGCACATATGGCATTGCAAAGCACACAGAGCGCATGCGTCGGTCGGTCAGAGAACTTGGAAAACAGAGATATCAAACCCAGCGCTTGCACTCCGATCACAAAATTCAAGTGACTGAATCTCAACAGATATTTATGAATATTTATCTTAAAACATATCATAAAGTAACAATTATCTTCGAACATAGACAGTCGTATGCAACTCGCCTATACTGGTAATTAAGACACTCGTGCGGAAATAATAAAACTCGCTTACGCTCGTTTTATAAACATACTCCTGTCTTAATTATTGCCATTAAAGGCTCGTTGCATAATGTACTAATTTATTACCTTAAGTAAATATTTAGTACCGTACCGGTATCGGTCTCATTGCGACCTTCTTCAGCGTGGTATAGGATAAGTAAATGTGCAGTAACATACAACTAAATAACATTGTTGTCATAATAGAGGATACTATAAATATTTTTGTTCCGAAAGCTCACAGAGTAAAATTTCAAATCCCAGATCTGTTACAAAAATTTTGTTAATAAAGCATAAAAAAAGGCTTGATAAAAGAGCGTTGAATTGAAGAGATGTGTATGTGAAAATATTGTTACGTGCCACCCCCCCCCCCCCCCTAGTGACAGTTTTGTTAACTTGATTACGGTGGGTTGAAGCACAACACAGATTGTTCCTTTAAAGTAATAATTAACTTTATTGCGGCCAGAAAGATACACTACTCAACAGCAAATACAAGCAATTAGAACCTTACTCCAGTTTCCTCAAGTCTCTTCCTTGAGCGCTCTTGCCCCTTTCACTTGTCAACAAACCACAGAAGTTAAACCGTCTTAATGAGTCCGGTGGCCTTGACAGAAGCTACCTGCACCTCTTCCTCATGTACACAAACTACAGTTACTTACGATAACCTGCTACACGCTGTTTCGCTGTCCACAAGCTGGGGAAACAATATCACTGGATTTCGTAACTCGCACGGCACTTCGTCACCACACTTCTGTCGCTCAGGAAAACACGCACTAGCTCAGAAACACTGTCTTCAAAAACTCGGTCCCCTCACGGTTGAGGCCGCTCATATAGCAGGCTGGTGACTCAATGAAATCTAGAATAGTCCAGGACACACGGCTTCTCGAAATTTCCTTCACTGGCTGGGTCACGAATATTCTGGACCATCCCTTTCACTTCGCAGCCGTTGCGTAACGCGCACGTAATACACTGAGGCAGAGCACACACAGCCCGGGGCAGCTGTGACTCAACGCGGCGAGGTGACAAAACAAACTCACAGCCGTAACAATATATATGCTGAATAAGTTAGGTTATAAATGATGGTTGGTGTGTATTTGCCAAGTAGAGAGATATTGCAGAGAGAACTTTGGAAATAGGTGTGACGAAGTTATTATGCCACTCTTGGAATTGTAAAATTCAACATTATAAAACAGTAGTCTTACCTGCAGCCTTTTATGCAGCCAAAACACTTAATCTACAACATAAAACACTGAGAAATCAATTGGAGATTAAGGAATGCAAAATCAAGCGAAAAATTTTGGGACCAAGAATCAAACATGGAATTCACCTTCCGAAATGTAATGAAAATCCACAACCTGCTTCCAGTCTCCGACCGGGTCAGGAATGGAATGAATGAAGCCCCCATCTAGCGGCGAGGATATGGTCTGTGCCGGCTGCCGAGGCCTGACGCACTCCTCTGGGGCAATGATTAAATGAATGACAGATGAAATGAAAAGATAGTGGAGAGTGTTGCTGGAATGAAATTTTGACAGGGAAAACCGGTGTACCCGGAGAAAAATCTGTCTGTCTCCGTTTTGTCCAGCACAGATCTCACATGGGGTGACCGGGATTTGAACCACGGACTCAGCGGTGAGAGGCCGGCGTGCTGCCGCCTAAGCCACGGAGGCCTCCGAAATGTAATGCTGACGTCTATTTAAAAATTACTAAAATCACAGACACAATCCGTATGAGAAGGATCCAATTCATGGGACGTTTGGAGAGAATGGACCCAACTAGGTTAACAAATAAAATCTATAACTTTTTGCAGATAAAGGCAACAAGGTCCAATTGGTACAAACAGGCGGAAAAGGACTTGGCTGAATTAGGTTTTCCCAAACTCAAGGATCGAGAGGAAATTAGGAAAATTACTCATACACGGGTTTTTGAGGGAGAAGAGAGAAGACCTATCAGACACGTCTAGTCGCAGCAACGAAGACTCGCTCAATCGTTGCGTGGTCCTAGGAGACCCATTCGCGCAGAAGAAGAAGAAGAAGAAGAAGAAGAAGAAGAAGAAGAAGAAGAAGAAATGGCAAGAAATGTATAATGTATTACTTACAGAATTTGCATGTAAAGAAGCTTTTTAATAAAGGTAGCATTTATAAACGATTATTGCCAACCACTACAGTCAAATTAAAACATAATAAGAAATTTAAGAGTTTTATGTAAAGAAGATCAACATAAAATTATAAGGTGCGTTCAAAAAGTAACGAGCCGGAGGCATAATTACAGAAACCAGTACCTGTATGTTAGAAGTATTGGCCCTGGCTGTTGAGGCACTTGTCCCACTGTGACACGAGGCGGTGAATGGCTGTCTCATAAAATTCCCTGGGCTGCAATGTGAACCAGTTCCGCACGTACAGCTGGACGTCGACGTCCGAGGTGAATCGTTGGCCCCGCAGAGCCCTTTTCAGGGGACCAAACATGGCGTATTCACAGGGAGAGAGGTCTGGACTGTATGGAGGGTGGCCGAGAACCTCCCATTTGAATTTCTTCAGGAGTGCCGCGACTGTGTTGGCCGTATGAGGTCGTGCATTGTCGTGGAGCGACCACGGTGGCTATGGCGTTCACTGTCACTCGGCGGTCCTGGGTAATGAGTGCATCAACCAGCTGGACGTTGTCATCGGTAATGAAGGGGGGTGCCCAGATCGGGCATCATCGGCTAACGACACCCGTCCTACCCTGAAGCGCTTGTGCCATGCCTTGACCCTTGCAAGGGACATGCAGTGTTCGCCGTACATTTGTGGCATTCGGCGATGAATGTCCGTTCCCCCTACTCCTTCCGCTGTCAGAAACCGAACAACACCTCTTTGCTCTTCGGCTGACGCCTCCATGTCACTGTTTGCAATGCGACTGACGACTGCATGCCGCTGCTCGCTTTGTATCGTCACGTGACGTGCACGCGTGCCCTCTAGCGATGGGCTGTGACCTTCCACGCTCTGGTCGGAACCACACCTCGTTACACACGCCACGATTAGCCGATGTCGTCACCGGTTTTCGCATTCCAGCCTCCGGCTCGTTACTTTTTGAACGCACCTTATAAATAATATTTATTTCACAGAATAGACAAAAGTTATAGCAACCAGAAAAACTAAGAATTTTGTTAATGTTTCTCATACAGTCGTATTTCACAACACTTCAATTAACACTACAGATTTGCATCTCTACTTTCTTGGCAAATCACCGATCGACAGTAATTTTCAATTACTTCCGAAAAATTAGGGTCCTAAACTGAAACTGTAATACCAGCTTCTCTGAAAGTCGTTGTCGCCGTATACTCCTTTTGGCAGCTTCTGTGACGTAGTTGGTAGCATGCTGAGCTTCTATGCCCAAAGTCGCGGGTTCAAACCCGGCCAAAGTCGTCGGATTTTTTAAGAGCGTTAAAAGTCCCTCAGTATGCCTCCCTTCGGAGGGGAAATAAACCTGGCGGTCCCATGTCATAGATTTATGGCATGAAAAAGAACCTTCCACTAACTAAACTTGTGCGTTGCCAAAATTTGTAGGTTAGAATTAATAACGCTATATTAGTGCCAACGTTCGCCGCCAGATGCTGACCGCGATGGCATCTAGTAGCCATGTCCGCAAGCTACGTGTCGTGGACGGTAGCATTTGGTAGCAAAAGTAGGAACTACTTGAAGTTATCGTCTGCAGTTCTTACTTGAATTGAAACAGATAACACAAACTAATACAGTCTATTAACACCGGTTATCAGGCAGATTCTACACACACCCAAAGTACACTACATGACCGCGTTGTCGTAGCCCCTAAACTGAGGAACCACCCTCCTTCAGTCACTCAAAAAAGTTATTAAAATGAACAAACACGCATGACAACATTTACGACATAAACTGCGTCCTGGGGGTGAATGTGGCACCACTGACGATTATCACACTTTTATAACACAAACTAAACTGAGCAGAACCTTGCCAGATTAGCAGCAGTTAAACGACACAAAGGCGGGAAGGTACAGGGACTACCAACAATTGCATACGAAACTACTTCCTGTTATAAGAGCAAGATAGTTCAGCGGAATCGTAAATGACCCCACGACGCAGATTGATGGTTCATTTTTGTATACAATGCGAAGACATTTGCCATATAAGCAGAGTATTTGTGATTTCCGTATTGATGGAGTTCTAAACAAGTAGTTCCGTGACGAACTAAAGAGCCTACTTTTCTTAAATGTTAAGATTCATGCCAATCTATTCCAATAAATAATTACACATTACTGAAGTTGTAAACTACATAGAGAATCATCCTGTATAGACCTATCTAGAATAATGACGAAATCAAGTTGGTAAAACTAACAGTTCTGAGTACAGCAGTTTGAAATACACCTGAAATTGTGTAGAGTAATAGAGTAACATACTGCAGTTGGCAGCCCTGGTGACTCTGAATATATTGATAGTCCATCTCTTAAGGTATAGAATGCACACACAAAATTTGGTTGAAGTCTATGGATAGTATGGACGTTACATGCTGTTTGATTTTGGATGTGTTAATAAAAATCGAGCGAACACAGTACCTCCACAGATTTAATCATGTTGGGAACAATGTCAGATATGTGAGGCTCAGAATTAATCTGAAATATTACGATCTAGTATAGTGCCAATTTTGAATAAAATCCATTAGTTAGTATAAAAGTTACATGTAATTAGAAATTGGAACTATCAGAAAGCTTAGAATCATGTTGGCAGCAATGAGGTATATTAGTTACACCAAATTAGTCTAGAATGTCAGGTACTATACGTGTGCAAAGTTAAGACCTGATGGCTTGCATACTTTCTGATATATTGATATTAGATTAAACAAATAGAGAGAGCGTTTATTAACAGCTGGCAGCCCTGCTTCTTCTTACGAATGCGCATAGTCATAACCGTTATGGTACACAAAGCACATACGAAATTTGGTTGAAATCCATTTGTTAGTATAGAAGTTATACGCATTTATAAACTGGACCTATCAGCAGGCTGAGAATCGTGTTGGCAGCACTGATGTATATACGTTTCACCAAACTAAAGTAGAATGCCAGGCACTACACGTGTGCAAGGTTTAGAGCTGTTGGCTTGCATATAAGGTGCGTTCAAAAAGTAAAGAGCCGGGGACTGGGTTGCGCAAACCGGTGACGACATAGGCTAATCGTGGCGTGTGTAACGAGGTGTGGTTCCGACCAGAGTGTGGAAGGTCACAGCCCGTCGCTAGAAGGCACGCGTGCACGTCACGCGTCGATACAAAGCGAGCAGCAGCATACATCAATCGTCCAACGCTGCCAGTCGCATTTCAAACAGTGACATGGAGGCGTCAACCGAAGAGCAAGGAAGTATTGTTCGGTTACTGACAGTGGAAGGTGTAGGGGGAACGGACATTCATCGCCGAATGTCACAAGTGTACGGGGAACACTGCATGCCACTTGCAAGGGTCAAGGCGTGGCACAAGCGCTTCAGGGAAGGACGGGTGTCGTTAGCCGATAATGCCCGGTCTGGGGCACGCCCCCCCCCCCCCCCTGCACTACCGATGACAACGTCCAGCTGGTTGATGCACTCATTACCCAGGACCGCCGAGTGACAGTGAACGCCATAGCCACCGTGGTCGCTCCACGACAATGCACGACCTCATACGGCCAACACAGTCGCTGCATTCCTGCAGAAATTCAAATGGGAGGTTCTCGGCCACCCTCCATACCGTCCAGACCACTCTCCTTGTGATTACGCCATGTTTGGTCCCCTGAAAATGGCTCTGCGGGGCCATCGATTCACCTCGGACGCCGACGTCCAGCTTTACGTGCAGAACTGGTTCACATCGCAGTCCAGGGAATTTTATGAGACAGCCATTCACCGCCTCGTGTTACAGTGGGACAAGTGCCTCAACAGCCAGGGCCAATACTTCTGATATATTGATATTAGGGTTAAACCATAGAGAGAGCATTTATTAACAGTTTGCATCCCTCGTAGCTCTTTAGAATACGCACAGTCATATCTGTTGTAGTACACATAGTGCATACGAAATTTGGTTGAAATCCAATCGATAGTATAGAAGTTACATGCATTTAGAAATTGGACCTATCGGCGGACTTAGAATCATGTTGGCAACACTGGCATGTATGGAATTCTGAAAATTAATCTGGAATCTTATTATCTGTATTGGTGCCATTTTAGGAATACAGTAGTTCCCATGCATAAAATATGAGATATCCAATATAGAGCTCAAATTTTAATTGCGATTTCTCAGCACTTGGTAGCACTGAGGTCAATTTCAAATATGGCCGTGAGATATTCAGGTATAGATCTTTACTCTTACAAAATTTCGTTTCGATAGCTGCAGCCGTTTAGGAGTTGATAGGGGGGGATACACAAACAGACAGACACACACACACATTTCCCCGGATCGATCTCATAAGTCTACATTTTCCTCATTTTTGCAAAATGAGAAAAGTAGGCTAAAAATTGCTAAATATACGCCAATCAGTACATAACTACCACGATCGTGATGGGGAATTGAATCAATTCTGGAGATCCCATGTCCGAATCCTGGCATTGACAGCAACTATCCTGAGTGTGGATTCCTCGGGTTTTTCCACACCCCTTGCAGGCAAATTCTGTTAAACTAGTTGGGCCCTACTCTGCTGCTAGCGTCAGTGCCCTGCTTGACACGCTGCAATACACAGTGCCTCACCCGCCACGCGACCCCTGCGTGGTTCCGTTCTATATGTGTCATGTACGTACTTGAGTACCCTTAAGGGGCGTGTGGGGGGAGGGTATAGGATCAATTTGAGATAGGGAACCTGGGGTCGGAATGGCCTCCTAACCCCAGAAAACAGGTTTGTTTCAGGCCTTCCGCCCCTGTAAAGTAGGCAAGCGCGCCATGTGTTACTCTGAGGTCAGGCACTCTTTCGCTGTCACCGGTCTTGGCACCACCACCGCTCAACACTGCGTTAGCCGAGAGCTGCATTCCTCTTGCCAATTGATAGTTCCGTAGTCTTTAACTACTACAGAAACACACGTAACTCGTTGATGCTAATAATCAAAAGGCAATTAATTTACAGAATCAACGATAGTTTTAAAAAATCAGCACAGAATAAACACGCACTGTGACTACGCCACCTCCTTCCCCTCTAAAAATAAAGAAAAAGAAAAAAGAAAACAATGAAGGCATGGCACGCCAGGAGAAACCAACCCGGGACCACCGTGGCACCGCACCTCGCCGCTATCCTCTCGGCTAACGCAGCGTTGAGCGGAGGTAGCGCCAAGACCGTTGACAGCGAAAGAGTGCCTGACCACAGAGTAACACATAGCGCGCTTCCCTACTTTACAGGGGCGGAGGGCCTGAAACAAACCTGTTCTCTGCGGTTAGGAGGCCATTCTGACACCCAGGTTTCCTATCTCAAATTATTGATCCTATACCCATCCCCAACACGCCCCTTAAGGGTACTCAAGTACTTAAATGACACCCTGTATAGAGAAACACCTCATTGTATAGAATATTATTGAATATATCTGCGCAGATGACAGGGCAAAAGAATAATATGCTTTGGTCAAATAATTTGAGATGTCCTTTATTCTCAGAGCTCGCAATTTGTCAGTGAGGACAGCAATATTAACTATCAATTGGAATCTTCAAGGAATATTCCCAACATTTCTCTCTGTTAATAATTTATTCGCTACCACCACCACTACGAAGCTATGTGTTGGATATAATATCTGTTATTGTGTAATCCAATTTGTCCCTCCTTTTTCCTCCACTCAGCCAATTTATTTAATACACTTTCATGTCTTAATGCGTCTTCCAAACCACTCCATTCCATCGTACCTTCTTTTTCCCTCTTTTAAAGCTTTCCAATTTGTAACTCGGCAATTTCTTCTCTCATTCCCCCTTCCCTCCTTTTCCTTAAATGTCCTCAAGAAAGATACTTTTATGGATGGCTAGGCTTGAATTGCTACAATGGAAAATCGATGTTTTGATCTGAATAACCATTGTTCTTGTTCCTATAATGAGTACGATTTTGATTCTTTGTCTAGGTGATGCATAATGCAAATTCCAATTATTTCATTAACGACTGTCAAATTCACGACAGAGCCACAATAACTGTGTTATAATGACCAAGTCCATTATATTTTAGTCGATTGATCGTAGAACAATCACCGTGTTAAAGAACAAAGAAGTGTGATATAAAATGTCATATTACCCTGCGTTATAAATACCAGTCATCACCCCGTTCCTTTGTGCCTCGTGAGGTATGACTGGAAAACATTCTCTGGATTTTAAAAAAAATCCAGAGCTAAACAAATAGAGAAATGGTTTATACATCACAAATGTAATAACGTTTTACAGAATTAAAGGGGAACTGTATTCGTTATACAGCCAGGAAAAACTCGGGCCACGCGCGCGCTCTTGCAACAATCCAGATTAGCCGATGACGTGTTTGCTTAATGGCGGAGAGTGGGCTAGGGCATCGCGTCTAAATTTTGCAATAATGTGTGACTCGATGAACTTGTTTAATTATTTAACTACAGTTTATTTGAAATGCTGTTGTACGTTTTATTTTATATGTTTAAATCCTTACATTTATGTTCGTTAGTATACGTGCTTAAATGTATTTGTTTTCTTATTTTTCCATCCACTTGTTTATTATGAACAAGAAAAACACAGCTTCACTCATATAAAACTTCTCATGTAGAGAAATTCTGAAAATAAAACAAACTCATAGTAAAGGTATAACCCAGTACAGTAGCAACTTTAAATGAGTAAATTATGCAAATAAAGCCACAATTTTGTATTATTCATTATGACCTAAAAACCATTTACCGAAGAAACAAGAAGTTCCGTGACGAACTAAAGAGCCTACTTTTCATGCCAATGATTATTCTACAGTATATGAACCTATCTACAATAATGACGAAATTAATTTGATAATATCAAAATTTCTAATTAGTTCGAAATACTGTATACCTTGCATAATGTTGCCTAATAGAGCACTACAGTTGGCAGACCTGATGACTGAATATATTCTTAGTTCCATCTCTTAAGGTACAGAATACAAAATTTGGTTGAAGTCCAATGAATAGCATGGACGTTACATGCAGTTAAACATTGGATCTAACGGCGCACGTAAAATCATGTTGGCAACAATGTCATGCATGTATTGGTCAGAAATAATCTGAAATAATATGATCTATTGTTGTGCCAATTTTGAATGAAATCCATTAGATAGTATAGAAGTTACATGCATTTTAAAATTGGACCTATCAGTAGGCTTAGAATCATGTTGGCAGCACTGACGTATATTAGTTACTCCAAATTCATCTAGAATGCCAGGTACTATACGTGTGCAAAGTTTAGAGCTATTGGCTTGCATACATTCTGATACTGTATATTGATATTAGGGTAACAAAAATAGGGACAGCACATATTAACAGTTGGCTGCCCTGGTTGCTCTTAAGAATACGCATAGTCATATCTGTTATGGTACACATAGCACATACGAAATTTGGTTGAAATCCAAATGATAGTATGGAAGTTACATGTATTTAAAGTTGGACCTGTCAGCAGGCTTAGAATCATGTTGGTAGCACTGACGTATATAAGTTACTCCAAATTAATATAGAATGTCAGGTATTATACGTGTGCATAGTTTAAAGCTTTACTCCAAATTAATATAGAATGTCAGGTATTATACGTGTGCATAGTTTAAAGCTGTCGGCTTGCATACTTTCTGATATATTGGTATTTGGATAAAATAAATTAGGAGCATTTATTAACAGTTGGCAGCCCTGGTGGGTCTCAAGAATACGATCAGTCGTATCTGGTTATGTACACATACAGCATACGAAATTTGGTTGAATTCCAATTGATAGTGTAGAAGTTATATGCATTTAAAAATTGGACCAATCAGCAGGCTTATAATCATTTTGGCAACACTGCCATGTATGGCCTCCTGGAAATTAAACTGCAATATTATTATCTATACGTGTGCCAATTTTGAAATAGCTCCCATTCATACCTTCCAAGATATCCAACATGGAGCTCAAATTTCAATTGCGATTTTTTAGCAGTTGGTAGCACTGACATCATTTTCAAATATGGCCGTGAGATATTCGGGTGTAGACATTTACTCCTACCAAATTTTGTTTCGATTGCTCCAGTGGTTTAGGAGTTGATAGGGGGGGACACACACACAGCCAGACAGACAGACAGACAGAAGGACAGACAGACAGACAGACAGACAGACATTTGCCCGATCTCATAAGTCTACTTTTTCCTCATTTTTGCAAACTGTGAAAAGTAGGCTAAAAATGCAAATAACATACATGTAAAGAACAACATCTTTCTGGGAACATATATACACTCTACACTATATATTTTCAGCGTTTGTGTGTCACATTTCAATCTCCGGTGTAAAAAAACACGTGTTTGGTTTGTGTTAATATATTTTAGGAGACAGCAGTCTCTTTGATCAGGTAATGCATTGTTAAAAAACGAGCGAACACAGTAACTCCACAGAATTAGAAAAAAAGATAAAGGCTTACACATCGCAGGGGTCATAAATCTCACTGAATGTGAAAATGCTGAGGATGGATTGACATTTGGATGATTATAAAATTCTGTTTATTTACACTGTCTAAAATCAAACTTAAGAAGAGGTTTGCAAAATGTTTTGTGTGGAGTGTGGTGTCTTATGGTTCGGAAACATGGACAGTCAGACAGAAAGAACAAACATATTTAGAAAGTTTCGAAATGTGGTTATGGAGAAGAATGGAGAAAGTGAAATGGACCGATAGAATGAGAAATGAGGAGGTGCTAAGAAGGATAGGAGAGGAGAGGAGTTTCATGAGGATGATACAGAAGAGGAAAACATCTTGGATGGGTCACGTACTACAGTGGTCTGCCATATTATTATACTAAGAAAGAAAATACAGTATCTGGTAACATTTTGGCCAGAAAAATATATTTCCGGTAAATGTTAGTGCATTTTCTTTGACGACTAATTCAATGGAATTTTATGAGAATTTAAATTGCGGCTGTTCAAAATTTTTAAAATTTGGTATTTCTACCTACCTACCTTGATTAGGACACGAGAAATAAAAACGAGATTTTAAAAATTTTGCACTGCCACCATTTTAAATTTCCATAAATTTCCATTCAATTAGTCGTCAATATACAGTATTTAGGCTTGTGTGAAGATATACCGTGCTAAGAAAATGGGTTCAGTGTCATTTCGTCCTGCAACAAATGTCCTTGAAAAACGTGCCATTTCGTCCAGCTCGGTTTTACAAATTATTACACAATATAATGAGTGCCATCTCGTCCAGAATAAATGTTGACAAGGGTTGAGGCAGTGCAGGTAGTCGGAGGTCAATGACCCCTGTGCTTACGTGCACAACCACAGGTTGTGGGATATTCCCTTAGGGCTCCCTCCCCACAGCCCTTCAAAGTCCCCATGTAATTTTAATCAATAAACAAATACTCCTGCTTGATATATGACAAGATATTTATTTAAACAGATATTTTAGTAATGCAAATTTGAATATATTTTAATTATCACCTTCCCCCAGGGGCTCACATCTAGTGGGACGTGGGTTTTCGACCACGGGACCCCAGCTGAATTTCAATTGCATTTTGTAAGTACACACATCAAAAAAAGTTTTGCATCACCTCGGTTCCCAGATCTCCGGCATATAGACGTTGACTGTGTATATTGTATCCAAGATACAGTCCCTTTGACTGTTCATAGATGTCACTAAAACTGCTCAAAGATGTAAACAACCATGCATGAGCAGGGCCTATTAGACGGAGGGGGTACGACAGCCGATCAGTTCCAGTCATTCCACCAGGACGAAGGTACGCTGCTCATGTTGTCTGTAGTTCTACCATGCCTAGAAGGTCAATACCGCAGTTCGATCGCGTCCGCATTGTTACTTTGTGTCAAGAAGGGCTCTCAACAAGGGAAGTTTCCAGGCGTCTCAGAGTGAACCAAAGCGATGTTGTTCGGACATGGAGGAGGTACAGAGATACAGGAACTGTCGATGACAGGCCTCGCTCAGGCCGCCCAAGGGCTACTACTGTAGTGGATGACCGCTACTTACGGATTGCCGCTCGGAGGAACCCTGACAGCAATGCCACCATGTTGAATAATGCGTTTCGTTCAGCCACAGGACGTCGTGTTTCAACTCAAACTGTGCGCAATAGGCTGCATGATGCGCAACTTCACTCCCGACGTCCATGGCGAGGTCCAGCTTTGCAACCCCGACACCATGCAGCGCGGTACAGATGGGCCCAACAACATGCTGAATGGACCCCACGGAATTGGCATCACGTTCTCTTCACCGATGAGTGTCGCATATGCCTTCAACCAGACAATCGTCGGAGACGTGTTTGGAGGCACCCTGGTCAGGCTGAACGTCTTAGACACACTGTCCAGCGAGTGCAGCAAGGTGGTGGCTCCCTGATGTTTTGGGGTGGCATTATGTGGGGCCGACGTACGCCACTGGTGGTCATGGAAGGCTCCGAAACGGCTTTACGATACCTGAATGACATCCTCCGACCCATAGTGCAACCATATCGGCAGAATATTGGAGAGGCATTTGTCTTCATGGACGACAATTCTCGACCTCATCGTGCACATCTTGTGAATGCGTTCCTTCAAGATAACGACATCGCTCGACTACAGTGGCCAGCATGTTCGCCAGACATGAACCCTATCGAACATGCCTGGGATATGTTGAAAAGGGCTGTTTATGGACGTCTTGACCCACCAACCACTCTGAGAGATTTACGCCGAATTGTCGTTGAGGAGTGGGACAATTTGGACCAACAGTGTCTTGATGAACTAGTGGATAGTATGCCACGGCGAATACAGGCATGCATCAATGCAAGAGGACGTGCTACTGGGTATTAGAGGTAGTGGTGTGTACTGCAATCTGGACCACAAATGCTGAAAGTCTAGCTGTATGATGGTACAACATGCAATGTGTGGGTCTCATGAGCAATAAAACGAGCTGAAATGTTGTTTGTGTTGATCTCTATTCCCTTTGTATTTAACGGTTCCGGAACTCTTGGAACCGAGGTGATGCAAAACTTTTTTTGATGTGTGTATTTTCAACCTAAACCGTTTTTGCAAGTATGTTCAATCTAAATTGCATTTTGTATGGTGGGTATTTTGCAAGTATTTTGATTCTCATTTGCATTTTGTGGGTATTTTGAATCTAAATTACATTTTGTAAGTATTTTCAATCTAAATTGCATTTTGTAAGTATTGTCCATCCAAATGAGTAGTTAGAATCTACCGTGCATTTTGTAAGCATTTTCAACTTCAATTGCATTTTGTAAGTATTTTGAATTTCAATTGCACTTTGTGTGTATTTGGAATCTGAAATGGGCGTTTTTTCATCTACATTGCATTGTGCATTTTTAATTTGAATTGCATTTTGTAAGTAGTTTGAAACTCAATTGCATTTTGTACGTATTTTCAATCTCATTTGCATTTAGTAAGTATTTTGAATTTTACTTGCATTTTGTAAGTATTTCGACTCTACATTGCATTTTATACGTATTTTGAACTTGACGTACATTTTGTGCGTATTATTCAATCTATTCCTTTTGTGAATATTTTCGTTCTAAATTCCGTTTCCATTTTGTGAGTAGTTTCAATCTGAGTTCCTTCTTTGTAAGTATTTTCCTTCTCACTTAATTTTCGTTCTGGTTTACACTTCATTGTCATTTTCGCTATCACCCAGACCGTTAGGGACCGATAACCTAGATGTTAGGCCCCTTAAAACAACAATTATCATCATCATCATAGTTATCACCTGATTTGTGAAAATATTTTTTTCTATTTTCACTATGTTGTTTACATTATAAGCATTTCATTGTAAAATATAGTTGACTGGTGGCAAACGAGCGGAGCGAGTAACGTCCATTATTACAATCATCAAAAAATTACTTATTTCTAACAAAAAACGCAATGAAATGAAACAGTTATTGTAGATCTGTCAAACTGTCAATCATAGGTGTTTGGACGAAATAGCACTAGTGGGCCGGTAGAGAGTCAACCCACCTGCCTCTGTGGGTGGAATTTGGACGAAATGGCACCTGGACGAAATGGCACGACACCAGAAAATGCACTAACATTTACCGGAAATATTCCTTTTCTGACCAAAAAATTACCAAATACTTTATTTTCTTTCAGGGTATAATAATAAGGCAGACCACTGTACGTAGGAATTGTCTCCTATAAAGAATCATGGAAGGAAAAGTAGAAGGAAACAGAGGGAGAGGAAGAAGAAGGTTTGGATTGTTAACAGATGTGAAGAGAGGAAGAAGTTACAAGCAAATGAAAGAAGATGCTCAGAACGGAGAGACATGGAAGACGTCCTGTTTAAACCTGTCTGCGGACAGATCTACTGAAAGAAGAAGAAAATAAGAAAAACTAACCCACAAACAAAACGAGTGAAATGTATGAGCGCTACTTACTATCGCCATTGCTGGATTACCGACAGTAGTGGCTACGCGGGCTAAACCGCTGCGTTAGGTCAAGGGGCCAAGCTCTCTGCTGACTCGGTAGACGAGTGGGTTCGAGCCCCACCGTCGGCTGTCCTTGAAATGGTTTTCCGTGGTTTCCCATTTTCAACACGAGGCAAATGCTGGGACAGTACCTTCTGACAGGTCACGGCCGCTTCCTTCCACATACTTGCCCAGTTTCATTCATCTTCATCCATTCCATCTCTCATCCCGACGCGCAGGTCGCCCACGGGCGTCAACTAGAAAGACCTGCACTCGGCCTCTCAGGAGGCTACACGACAAAAAAAAATGCTGGATTAAGGTAAAATGAGGCTCAAGTCACTCAGTTTTTGGGGGCCCCTTTATTATTTTCAAATATTTTTTTATTTTTTAGCACCTGTACATTTAATAAAGTATATAAAAGAGTTTTTTTTTCTGAAGATGAATAAACACTTTTTTATTAAATCATGTATACATACATTTCAATTGAAACGATCATCGTTATATGAAAACATTTCAGATGATTTGATGAACAATTTACTAAATCATACTATTTTTTACTTTTTACTTTTTTGGGGGCCCCAGATAATTGGGGGCTCTAGTCCTGGGCCTACTGGGTAATCCAGCACTGACTATCGCACCAAGGCGAGTAGACACCCGGAAAGAATGTGAGGTTGCACGGTGATGTAAGCACACGACACGGAAATACCGTACAGTCACCTTATGAAGTAGTGGCTAGCATTCTTGGCTGTCACCCCGGAGGTCCGGGTTCGATTCCTGGCTCTGTTAAGAAACTAAATTCTGGTCTGACAAGGGAAATATCAGGTAAGACAGGTCGAAACCTATCTTGAAACTTTGTGAACGCAATCATTGTACTATTTATTTATTTAGTATTTAGCTTATGGCTTTTAGTACCGGGAGTGACCGAGGACATGTTCGGTTCGCCAGAGGCTGTAGCTGCTTCAAGCAGACACCCATAGGGTGAGCTACAAGTTCCGTTCAATTCAAGTAATTCCAACTTTCACTGACACCTAGTGGTGAACGTTGGAATTTTGATATAGCATTTCAACGAATTCTAACCTAGAAATTTAGCTTCACATAAGTTTAGTTAGTGGAAGGATCCTTTACATGCCATAAATCTATGACATGGGACAGCCGGCTTTACTTCCCCTCTGAAGGAAGGCATACGGAAGGACTTAAATGCTCTTTAAAAAATCCGACGACTTCGGCCGGGTTTGAACCCGCAATCTCGGACACAGCAGTTCAGCATGCTACCGACTACGCCACCGAAGCTGTTATCGTTGTACTATAAGAGGACAACGTGTGGAAAATCAGCCTCCAGATTGAACTGCAAGGCTCCAAAATCGTACCTGACAACCTGGTACGCCGGCATGACGGCAGAACATCCCTGCGGCACTCGGGTAGTTGCGTAGTGGGGCGCATATGCTGACTGGAGCGTGCGGCAGATTCCCACCAGCCTTGAGTGCCTGGGCCGTCAGGGCTGTCCCTTCCAACATGTAAGGTACTCGCTACTTCCCATTGATTTATAAGAGAGATTCGACACATGATTTCCTCACGAAAGAAATTTGGCGCTCATGATTCGTGAAAATCGTGATATTTTCTCAAATACTTCCAATCTGAACAATCCAAATTCATAATAATGCTCGTCTTGAAATTCCCCTTTATTCTAAGTGTAATCACATCCGTTCTGGTACTTCTGTAGCAATAATATTATTCTAATTACCGACTTCGTTTAACTCCATAAATTGGTTAATATCGCAATCGGGTCATGTGTCTGAAAACACGTGTATCATATTATCATAAGATAACTAGCAAACCCGTGCAAGAACTCTTGCATAATGGGTTGTGTGCGCCCCATGTGTATATACTACCCGACGGGCTCTAGTGCAATGCGGGCTGTACGTGACACAGTTCTGCCAGGGGCTATCATCTTGTTTATCTTTTAGGTAGATTTCATTAGAAAGCTAACTATTGCAATGGGTCCCATGTTTCGACTTCCGGAAAATTGCGACATATCTTCGGGTTTCACATCCCCCAGACCCCAAACCCACCGTCAGTTCAAAAGTTTATATATAATTTATGTATGTATATATATATTATATATATATATGTATATATGTATATCAGTTTTTGTGGACAGGATGACTGCCGTAATTTTGCCCCAATCACTTTGAATTTTTTAAATAATAAGTATCCCATTAAATTCTCGGTCGAGTTCGTTAATGGGCAAAATCGGTCAAAGGGGGTGAAAATGGGTGGCTTTTTTCGAAAAAGTGAAATATCGCTATAACTCTCTTAATACATGAAATATCGAATCCATTCAAAGTTCATAATATGTGTCGGATAAGTGCAAAAAATGTATGTCAAATAAGTTTTTTGATAGCACCAACCATTGACCAAAGGGGTGAAAATAAGTGGGTTTTTCGGGAAACATTAATATCAAATATCAAAACCGTACGAAATGGAAAATATATTTTTTTTTAAATCGTGTTTACCCTCCAGGGTGGGGGCTCCCAGGGACTCAGCGAGGGAACTCACCCCTACCGCCTATCCAGGCAGTGTCCTAGAGCTGGGAACATCTAATCGGAAGGGATACTACTGGTGAGGTGGGATTAGCACCTCGCCCAGGCGGCCTCACCTGCAAACAGGGGCCTCATGAGGGAAAGGAGGGGAAGATTTGGATGGATAGGCAAGGAAGAGGGAAGGAGGCGACCGTGGCCTTACGGTAGGGACCATCCCGGCATTTGCCCGAAGACGAAGTGGGAAACCACGGAAAACCACTTCGAGGATGGCTGAGGGGGAATCGAACCCCCTCTACTCATTTGGGCCACCCGAGGCTGAGTAGACCCCGTTCCAGTCCTCGTACCACTTTTCAAATTTCGTGGCAGAGCCGGGAATCGAACCCAGGACCTCCGGGGCGGCAGCTAACCATGCTGACCGCTACGCTACGGAGGCGACAGGGAAAATATTCCCCTAATAATTACCTAAAACTTTAGTCTGAAAGAAATGTTGATATGACCCACCATTACGTCAAGGGATGAAAAGAAACGATTTCGGAATTAAAGAAATTGCCAAGTGCCATCAGAGGTTACCATGACAACGCTTCTAAATTGATGAGGGATGAGCTAACAGAGGTTGCCAAGACAACGCCATTGACGAGATCACATTCATTTTTAGCCTATTTTCAATTTTGAAAAAATAGGCTTATGAGATCACCTTTTGTCCGTGTGTGTGTGCGTGTGTGTGTGCGTGTGTGCGTGTGTGTGTGTGTGTGTGTGTGTGATTCGTGTGTGTGTCCCCCCCTAATAAAATCTAAACGGCAGGAGCGATTTCAATGAAACTCGGAAAGTTCATAGCACTATTCCCGGCGACCTCGACCGTGCCCTTCAAATTTTGTTACGACTCACCAATCCAACATGGCGGCTGTGCGAAATATTTCACCAGCATTCAATATCTCCGAAACTATTACCGATATTACCCTGAGATTTTCTATGGTGATAGAGGGAACTACTATAAGTTCACTTATGTGACTTTTGAAAACCTGGTAACTACAAAACCAACATGGAGGCCAAGCGAATTTGCGACTTTTAAATAGACGTTTCTCGTGATTTGACCAACCAAACGCAATGAAACTTGGTACAGTATATGTTTATATACATTGTAATGCACCGACATCTAACTTCGTTCAATTGTTTACATAATCACAAGATGGCGGATGTGCGAATTATTTCACCGGCATTCTATATCTCTGAAACTATAAGCGGTATCTCCCTAAAATTTTGTACAGAGATAAAGGGCACTACTGGAAGTCCATCTATAAGACTTCCAAAAACCGTTTAACTACAAAACGAACATGGCGGCCAAGCGAATTTGAACATTTTAAATAGACCTTTCTGGCGATTTAATGTTCCAAGCGCACTGAAACCTGGTACAGGAAATATTTATACACATTGTAATCCACTGGTATCTAATTTAGTTCAATTGTTTACATAACCTCAAGATGGCGGCAGTGCGAATTTTAAAATTAAGTTTTTATTTCTTGTGATGTAGTCATGCGATCGAAGTGAAAGTTTGAATAATGAACCTACGCAATAATTTTCCTTTAATGGTACATGACTCTATGGCCTATACATTTAACAATCCAACATGGCGACCATCCCAACTATTTAGACGATACTGAATATCTACGAATCTATTTTAGCAATCAAACTGCATTTTTTAATGTTCATAGGGGCTATGAACTTAAGTTCACCTATAAGACTTTAAATAACCTGGTGATCACAAATCCAACATGGCGGTGACGCGAATTATAAATATTCACATGGACATTTCTCGCAATTTAACCATCGGAGTGCAGTGAAACTTGGTACAGTAAATCCTTATACGAATGTTAATCCACTGGCATCTAATTTATTTCAATTGTTTCCTTAACCTCAAGATGGCAGCTGTGAAAAATTTTAAAATCTCCTTGTTTTTTCTTGTGTCCTAATTATGCGATTGAAGTTTGAATACTACACGTTCACAATAATCTGCATGTAACAGTACATAACTCTAGGACCTACATATATAAAATCCAACATGACGACCATCCGAAATATTTAGTCGGTTCTTAATATCTACGAATCTATTACAGCAATCAAATACAAATTGTGTATGTTGATAGTGGCAATTAATATAAGTAGGATATATGAAAATAGGCTGTATAGTTCTTCACGGAACTACTTGTTAGCCTACTTTTCACACTTTGCAAAAATGAGGAAAAAGTAGACTTATGAGATCGATCCGGGAAAATGTGTCTGTCTGTCTGTCCTTCTGACTGGCTGGCTGGCTGTGTGTGTGTGCCCACCCCACCCCCCCCCCCCTATCAACTCCTAAACGGCTGCAGCAATCGAAACCAAATTTAGTATGAGTAAAGATGTATACCGGAATACCTCAAGCCCATATTTGAAAAAGATGTCAGTGCTACCAACTGCTAAAAAACGCATTAGAAATTTGAGCTCCATGTTGGATATCATGGAAGGCATACATGGGAGCAATTCCAAAATCGGCACACATGTAGATAACACTATTTCAGTTTAATTTCCAGGAGGCCATACATGACAGTGTTGCCAAAATAATTTTAAGCCTTCTGATAGGTCCAATATTTAAATGCACATAACTTCTACACTATCAATTGGATTTCAACCAAATTATGTATGTAATATATGCACATAAGCAGGTATGACTGAGCGTATTCTTAAGAGCCACGAGGGCTGCCAACTGTTAATAATTGCTCTCTCTACCTTCTATCCAAATACCAATATATCAGAAAGTATGCAAGCCGACAGCTTTAAACTATGCACGCGTATAGTACCTGACATTTTACATTAATTTGGAGTATCTTATATACGTCAGTTCTACCAACATGATTCTAAGCCTGCTGATAGGACCAATTTTTAAATACATGTAACTTCTATACTGTCAGTTGGATTTCAACCAAATTTCCTATGTGCTATGTGTAATATAACAGATATGACTATAAGTATTCTTATGAGCAATTAGGGCTGCCAACTGTTAAAAATGGTGTCTATATTTTTTACCCTAATATCAATATATCAGAAAGTATGCAAGCCAACAGGTCTATACTTTGCATACGTATAGCATCTGACATTCTAGATTAATTTGGAGTAATTAATATAAGTCAGTGATGCCAACTTGATTCTATGCCTGATGATAGCTCCAATTTTAAAATACATATAACTTCTATACTAAAAAATGAATTTCATCCAAAATTGTCACAAAAAGATATCATAATATTTCCGATTTTTTTTTTTTTTTTTTTTTTTTTTTTTTGACCAGCATACGCATGCCATTGTTGCCAACGTGCTTTTACGTGTGCTGATAGATCCAATGTATAACTCCATGTAACGTCCTTTGGACTTCAACCACATTTTGTATTCTGTACCTTAAGAGATGGAATTAAGAATATATTCAGTCACCAGGGCTGCCAACTGTATTGCTGTATTAGGCTACATTATGCCTAGTATACAGTATTTCGAACTAATTAAGACATTCCGATATTACCAACTTAATTTCGTCATTATTCTAGATAGGTTCATATACTGTAGATTAATCATTGGCATGAATCTTAATTTTAAGAAAAGTAGGCTCTTTAGTTCGGCACGGATCTTCTTGTTCCATCTGTCTATGTGGGAAGCGGCTAACTGGTAGCATGCTGAACTTCTATGCCCAGGGTCGCTGGTTCAAAACCGGCCAAAGTCGTCGGATTTTCTAAGAGCTCTAAAAATCCCTCAGCATGCTTTCCTTCGGAGGGGAAGTTCCAACGTTCATTGCAAGTTGCTGGTTGCGGTGGAATCTAGCAGCCAAGTTCACAGTAGGTGTCGTTGACGGTAGTATTTGGTACAAAATTAGGTACTACTACTTAAAATTGACCTTCTGCAGACCTTACCTGAATTAGAGACTAATACAGTCATCACAATTAACACCGTTTATCAGACAGATTCTACACACACCCAATGTACACGGGGTTACATGACCACGTTGTTGCAGCCCCTAAACTGAGGAACCAAGCAACATCTCTGCGGGAGATACAATTTTGCGTGAAGAAGTATCAGACTGTTAGATAGGTACATATCAGTTCCAAACCTTGCATAAGGACATTGTGATCAAAAGTATAACAAGATGTTCAGTAAAGAACATATAGCCTACTTTCTCCTAAATGTATGAGTATAGTTATAACTCGTTGTTATTATCAAAGAGTATAATAGAACTATTCTTTGTTGAAGACCTTAGAAACGATTTACCTCTACCAAACGCCACGACCTAGATAAAAACTGCTACCATCATTGAAGAAAGAAAGAAAGAAAGAAAGATAAGAAGTATATCAAGAATGTTATGGATCTGGAGACATAATCGACCGGACTGGCGGCGTGGCTCAGCGGTAACGTTCTCGCTTGCTGGGCCCTAGGTTGCAGGTTCGTATCCTGGCGCAGTCAGCTGGCATTTGAGGGTGCACAAATGCGAGGGAGCCGTGTCAGTACATTTACTGGCACGTTAAAGATCCCATTCGGGCCAAAATTCCGGCACCCCGGTGTCTCTAAAAGCAGCAGTAGTTAAAAGGGATGTAAAACCAATAACATTATTATTATTATTATTATTACGACCTGCCGTGGGCAACATCCAACTTTGAGTTGAGGCATGTCTTTACACGTCTGGTTGTGCATGGCTTTCACAACCCTAATTGAATTAACAAATCTTTCCATGACCCTACAGAGACGTGTGTATACAAACTATGTGGATATTTTCGATAATATAATCCTAACAGAGCGAGTGCATTCTAGCGGCCAGAATAAGAAACTTTTCAATAAAATCTGGAAGTTACCTTTTTGGCAGCTAGATGTCTCGAGTAAATCTGCTGGCGAATTATGTTTTAATTAAATATATATTTTACACCATAATGTGGACAATATAACGCTTAATAACATTTTCAAGTAACGCAAAATAGGCTGTTACAAACCCTTTAAAATAAAAAGTTAAAATGTATCGTAGTATCAACTTGTCATTCTTCAAATTCGATGCGCATAGAATGATAATGGTATAGTAATCAATGGATCCCCACGTAGACTAGTCGGGACATCTAGTGGTGAAATATCGAACAATATAATCCTAACAGAGCGAGTGCATTCTAGCGGCCAGAAGAAGAAACTTTTCAATAAAATCTGGAAGTTACCTTTTTGGCAGCTAGATGTCTCGAGTAAATCTGCTGGCGAATTATGTTTTAATTAAATATATATTTTACACCATAATTTGCACAATATAACGCTTAATTTTAAAACATCTGAGTCATTACAAAACAATAAACATATAACATTTCAAGCAAAAAAACTAGCTCTGATCGGGTTTGAACCATAGGAATCTGAGCGACAGGCTATCGCTCTACCACTGAGCTAATTGTGTCAACGAATATCGTGCTATATAAAATGACTTACATAGAACTTGTTAGCAAATAATGATTTATACTAAACGATTTCATCACTGGAGTATATTATTTATATATAAAGCATTTCATACAAAGTTTATTTATTTTTTATCAGTACGCTATATTGCATTCAATACTCAAATTAGTGAAATATAAGTCAGGCACAAGATATCCGCTGCCATCTTGTCTTATTAATGAATCAGCTGAGCTTTTTAAAATCACGTCTGCACTATAGTATTACAAAATAAACTTTTAATTTCGTACGTGCCTCTTCCTTTAGAACAGTTAAAACGATTCTCGGCTCGATAATCGGAACTGGTGGGTCCCATGATATGGATTATAAAGTTTGCATAATTCGCACGGCCGCCATCCTGAAATGGTATGGCGGACGACCTTGTAGTTTGGTCACAAGACGCATCCTATACGAAGGTATGTTGTTACCAAATTTGGTAGAGATTGGATGATTTGGTTAGTCGTTATTTGATTTTACGTTTTGAACGTTTGAGTGGCCGCCATTCAGTTTTAGTAAAGATGGCGGCGATATAAAACATGACACTGAGGTGTCCTTTGCTAGTGCTACCTTTGTACCAAATTTCGTTCAATTCGCATTCACCGTGTTCGAATTGATAGGGGGGGACAGACATTCAGACTACACACACTCACACACACACACACAGACTCACACACACACATACACACACACAGACTCACACACACACATACACACACACAGACAGACACACTTTTTTCGCCCTGTGTTGATCTCATAAGTCTACTTTCATTTTTTGCAAAAATCGAAAGTAGGCTAAAAATGAACCCCAAATATGACAAGAAAGTTACCATTCCCATAAGACAATAAAGGTTAATTAACCTCCAATTGTAAAATACATTCTCGCAATATATGAGGTCTGATCCACCTACGAAAACCTGCATATTTCGCCTATTTTAGCCTATCCTCTAGTCTGCCCGGTGAAATCTACCTCCGCCTTCCGGCGTGCCGAGAGGATTTTTTTTAATCCAACAAATACAAGATTTGTCCTGTACTATTGAAACGATTTGGAAGATTTTGGTACAAACCACACCTTCTAACTCCCTCTGGTTTAGGAGCTTGAGTTTTGTGAAACATACACCTTAGCGTATTATATAATAAGATATGCTAATGGTTGAAAGCCATATTTCAGTAACTTTTCTTGAGGAGGAGCTAAGAATTCTGAAAACCTAATATTATTTCTAAATCCCCTTGATCTGAGGTGTTGGACAAAATGAAAAAATAAAAACTATTTACAAAATAAAAATAGAAATGATAGAATTGTTAAAAGTAGGCCTATACAAAAATGTAAAATATAAAAATTATGTTACGTGGTCGTTTGTGTGTGTGTCCTTTATGCGTTCATATACCATTCATCCGATTGCGCCGTGGCCCACATTATAACCGAGTGTGTGAATCGTGCTGACTTACGAAGAAACATTGGTTTACAGATGATACTCAAACTTATATTAGCCGATGACGTGATGCCTGCTGATCGCGTTATCCGCTTTATAAGTGAGAGTGGGTTAGGGCCAGCAATCCAAATTTCCCAGTGTAGTCTACATTGACTCGAAGACTTATTCTTCTTTTGAATTCTGAATGTTTGATTTTCCGTAATTTTTGTTTATATTATAATTGTTAGTCTTATTTAATTTTTTGTTTTATTAATTTTCGGTCATGTCGTGTTTAGGTGTCCATCTCTATATTATTAATCCCATTCTAAATTTGTATACCTTAATCTGTATTAAGAGGGGCAGATGATCTCGTAGTTCCGCCCCTTAAAACAACAATAACCAACTAACATCCGATTGCGATGAACTTTGGTGAGCTGTTGTGTACACTCCCGTGAAGGTTTCTGACTTAGTAAATCCACATCACAGTTGGTAGCGCACGAGTAGAATCAACCAATGAGTGACGGCGCGCAAATCGTTTCAATAAAGTCCCGTATGCGTTCATATACCATTCTTCCCTTTCCGATGAAACTTTTGGGAGTTATTGTGCACGCTACCACGAATGGTTCTGGATTAGTAAAACCATTTTACAATAGTTTAGAGGCAGGTAACGGAAATTTAAAAAAGTATTGTGTATCCAAAAGCACTTAAACAAACAAAATGTCACCGCCATCACTTTCTTTGATTGGCATTGCAACGCATTCCGGGTACAGCTTGTAAGATTATAAAAATAAAACATTATAGTGTTGGAAGTCCTAAACGAAATTTAAATGCTTTCCAGTTTAATTTCATAAAGAATCATTTTTTTAAATTTATTGTAAAGGTAAATATTATTTCTTGTAAAATTCTTTGTTTTTTCTGTTAGTTTGTTTCAATGAAAATTTAAAATATACATAAATATTCCCTACGGTATAAAATTCCCCTAGACGCAAAATGGCGGCTTCAATGAGGTCACGGACTAGGCTACACTAAAGGTTTAAACGATGCATATATGTTACATTCTTGTGACTAAGGCTTTACATACAAAAACACAAATTCAACTTGGGGCTTGGTGGCTTCCGTGGCGTAGTTGGTAGCATGCTGAGTTTCTATGCCCAAGCCGAAGTCATCGGATTTTTTAAGAGCGTTAAAAATCTCTCAGTATGCCTTCCTTCGGAGATGAAGTAAAGCCGGCGGTCCCATGTCATAGATTTATGGTAAGATAAAATACAATCCACTAATTACACTTGGGTGAAGCTAAATTACAGGTTATATTTGACTACCGCTCACCGACAGTAGTGGCTACGCTGGCTAACGCGCAGCATTAGGTCATGGGGCCAAGCTCTCTGCTGACTCGGTAGACGCGTGGGTTCGAGCCCCACCGTCGGCCGTCCTTGAAATAGTTTTCCGTGGTTTCCCATTTTCAACACCAGGCAAATGCTGGGACGGTACCTTCTGATAGGCCACGGCCGCTTCCTTCCACATCCTTGCCCAGTTTCATTCACCATCATTCATTTCATCTCTCATTAACTCCTCTCCTGAGGTTGGCGTCAGGAAGGGCATCCGGCCGTAAAAATAATCGCCACAAAGACTTCCATCGCATCTCATCCCCGACCCCGTTGGAAAACGGGAATAATAAAGGGTAGTCATACATACATTTGACTACCGCTCTTAGGTTCCAACGCTCGTCGCCAGGAGCCGACTGGGGTGACATCTAATAAACAAAAGTTCAGAACTAGTTGGTCATTGTCGGTGGCGTTTGGTAGCAAAACTTGGACCTACTTGAAAATCGAATGTCTGCAGTCCTTTCTTCAATTAAATACAGATAACACACACTAATACAGCCATCACAACTAACACCGGTTATCAGACAGACCCTACACACACCCAAAGTACACGGGGCTACATGACCGCGTTATCACAGCCCCTGAACTGAGGAACAGGGGTGGATCTAGGTAAGGGCGGTCCGGGGGGCCACGCGCCATGGATTGTTTAAAATTTAATTGATTAATTAATTATACTTTTCAAACAAATGTATAATTCATATTGTTTTTTCAGTGCAGCTATGACCACCCGTGACCGTTTAGCAAGTTTACATTTCAGTGAAGCGATGGAAGACTTCAGCAGGGAAAAAAGTCGCAAAGTAATATTTTAATATAAATCATAGTTTACATAATCTTCTTCAAGGGGACTTAAAGGTTTCTTTCATATTATTTTTAAAATGTACTGTAGTGTATTCAAAATATTGTAACCATTCTTTATATTATTATTATTATTACAAAACTATTTTCCATTTGATTTGATTTGATTTTTATTTCCTGTTGTTGTGGACCCCACCTTATCATATCGCCCAGGGCCCCGCAAGGCCTGGATCCGCCAACTGCTGAGGAACCAACCAACCTAACTTGAGACCCTCTACCTTGTAGTACAAACAGTAATTTTTGTCCAGACAGTGGTCTAACCTAGTAGCGACCAATGGTTTCAACCTAACACTAGTCCAACCTAGTAGCGACCAATGTTTTTTCTCACTATGGATTTAGAAGATTAGAACGCAATTTTTCAAATAAATTGAACAGGTAACCTATTTATGAACATTCGTAACCTCGCACGTGACTGCGACGCGATGCACTGTTTGAAACACCATACCGCAGAAAACAAGTAGTTCCGTGAAGAACTATACAGCCTATTTTCATATATCCTGCTCATGTTAATTGCCTCTATCAACATACAAAATTTCAGTTTAATTGCTGTAACAGATTCGTAGATATTGAGAACTGTCTAAATATTTCAGATGGTCGCCAGGTTGGGTTTTTATTTTTGTACTATTACATTAAGATTATTGTGTACGTGTGGTATTCAAACTTCAATCGCATGATTAGAACACAAGAAGTAAAAACGAGATTTTAAAATTACGCACAGCAGCCATCTTGTGATTATGCAAACAATTGAAATAAATTAGATGCCAGTGGATCAACATTTGTATAAGCATTTAACGTGCAACGTTCCACGGCACTCGGATTCTTAATTCGCGAGAAACGTCCATTTAAATATATATACTTCGCGTCGCCGCCATGTTGGATTTGTGCTCACCAGGTTACTGAAAGTCCTACAGGTGAACATATGTTCATAGTCTCTATGAACATAAAAAAAAATCAGTTTGGTTGCTGTAAAAGATTCATAGATATTGAGAACCGTCTAAATATTTCGAAAGCTCGCCATTTAGGATTGTTATATGTATAGGCCATAGAGTTATGTACCATTCAAGGACAATTATTGCCTAGGTTCATTATTCAAACTTTCACTTCGATCGCATGATTACGACACAAGAAATAAAAACTTAATTTTAAAATTTCGCACAGCCGCCATCTTGAGGTTATGTAAACAATTGAATTAAATTAGATGGCAGTGCATTACAAGCTGGAAATTCATTTACTGTACCACATTTCACTGCGCTCAGAGAGTTAAATCACGAGGAAAGTCTATTAAAATATTTTAAATTCGCTTGGTCGCCATGTTCGTTGTGTACTTTACAGGTTTATGAAATACACATAGGTAAACTTGTATCAGTACCCTTTATCACCATACAAAATTGCAGGGCGATATCTGTAATAGTTTCGGAGATATAGAATGTCAGTGAAATATTTCGCACAGCCGCCATTTTGAGGTTATGTGATCAGTTGAACTAAATTAGACTCCAGTGCATTACAATGTGTATAAACATTTGCTGTACCAAGTTTCATTACATTTGGATAGTTAAATCGCGAGGAAAGTCTATTTAAAGGTCACAACTTCGCTTGGCCGCCATGTTGGTTTTGTAGTTACCAGGTTTTCAAAAGTCACATAAGTGAACTTATAGTAGTTCCCTCTATCACAATAGAAAATGTCAGGGTAATATCGGTAATAGTTTCGGAGATATTGAATGCTGGTGAAATATTTCGCACAGCCGCCATGTTGGATTGGTGAGTCGTAACAAAATTTGAAGGGCACGGTCGAGGTCGCCGGGAGTAATGCTATGAACTTTCCGAGTTTCATTGAAATCGCTCCAGCCGTTTAGATTTTATTAGGGGGGGACACACACACGAATCACACACACACACACACACACACACACACGCACACACACACGGACAAAAGGTGATCTCATAAGCCTATTTTTTCAAAATTGAAAAGCTAAAAAATAAAAATGTGGTGTTACAAGAGAGTGATGAAGATCATATGGGTAGATAGGGTTACAAACTAAGAGGCATTAAGACGAGTGGGAGAGGGGAGATGTTTCTGGAAAAATAATTTCAACTCAGAGATGCTGATGACATCGTCATCATGGCCGACACGCCAGAGGATTTTAATAAGTTTTTGAATGGTATGGACTCCGTCTTGAGGAAAGAATTAATGATGAAAATTAATAAATGTAGAACAAAAATATTGGAATGCAGCCGAAAAAAATCAGAAACCCCCATTGACGTCGAATTGGCAGGTGAAAAGCTAAAGGAAGTAGGAGACCTCTGTTACTTAGGAAGCAAAATATCCAGTGATGGACGAAGCAAAGAGGATATAGACTAAAAAGTAGGTTACAACAGGCAAAGAAAGCATTTCTACAGAAAAGGAATCAGTTGACATCAAATATAGATTTAGGTATTAGGAAGTTATTTATGAAAGCCTTTGTCTGGGGCGTGGCGCTCTATGGAAGTGAAACTTGGACAGTTGGAGGAAGAGAATTGGAGCGTTTGAAATGTGGTGTTACAAGAGAGTGATGAAGATCATATGGGTAGATAGAGTTACAAACTAAGAGGCATTAAGACGAGTGGGAGAGGAGAGATGTTTCTGGCGACTGCTAATGAAGAGAAGAGATAGGTTGGTAGGACACATACTAAGACACCCAGGAATAGCAGGCTTAGTTATGGAAGGAAGGGTCGAGGACAAGAACTGTAGGGGTAGACCAAGGTTAGAATATGTTAAACAGATTGCCTCGGATGTAGGGTGTGGTAGCTATGTAGAGATGAAACGATTAGCTCAGCACAAGGACGCATGGAGGGCTGCATCAAACCAGTCAAAAAACTGAAGACTCAAAGAAAAACAACCGCAGAGTAACATGGTGGCAATTCAAGTCACAACATCCAACAAATGAATATCAACGTCCACACGTCATCAGTGAGGTCATCGGCACCACTAAGCAATTCACGTTGACGCGTAGGAATCACGGTATAGGCCTATATTTGATCCAACCAATTAAAATAAGGTCATCAAGACCTGGGAATGCACATTGAGGAATCTAGGAATCAAACCAGTTGCCATTGGAGCTGGGACCCGAAGAATCAGATGCCTTGCCTTCGCAGATGACATTGCAATCTCTAAGGATGCTGTCATAGCTGTCCAAGCCCCGCACGAGATAGCGGTGAAGTCTGGATTACATATATCCTACGATAAGACCAAGTACTTTGAGAATCGGCACTCCGGAAACACCCCTTTGACGACCATACATGGAACGATTGGAAGAAAACACAAAAAGTGATAAAAACGTCCAGCATAACTCAACACATTGCTAGCGTTTCACCCCAGCATGCAAATTGGGCTCTTCAGTTGGTAAAGGCACACCTACCAAGACGCGTAGCAGCCACACACTGAGAAGGCCATGCAAGACGCCTCGCCACATAGGCTATGTAGCCACGTCACGAGCATGCCAGTGCACCACGGAAGTCAAAAACTCCACTCCAAAATATATATTCAATGCAAAAGCAAGGTTTATTGTTTTTGGAGTGGAGTTTTTGACTCCCGTGGTGCACTGGCATGCTCATGACGTGGCTACATATGTGGCGAGGCGTCTTGCATGGCCTTCTCAGTGTGTGCTTGCCACGCGTCTTGGTAGGTGTGCCTTTACCAACTGAAGAGCCCAATTGGCACGCTGGGGCGAAACGCTAGCAATGTGTTGAGTTATGCTGGACTTTTTTATCACTTTTTGTGTTAATTATAATGGCTCAACGGACAATACCCATTTTGTTTCTCTTTCGAGAACATTTGATTATACGATTGGAAGAGTCAATCGCTTTCGTTATCTTGGTGAATGGGTCCACCCCAATGGTAGAGATGGCACCTCCATCATAGTAAGGCGTAACAAACTCAACGCAGCATACCAACTATCCCACAATTTGTACAACACAAAATGCATTTCGAGGAATGCTAAGATCTGTCACTACAGAACTGCTGTCAGACCACAGTTTCTGTACGCCGCAGAGACCTTCTTGATGAACAAAAAGGCACCATGGATGACCTGTAGAAAGCCGAAGGACTTATCCTGAGGAAACTTCATGGCCCGAGATTGCTCCCAGATGGAACCTACCGTTTGAAATCTAATTCTGACCTGTATCAACAGTTAGAATCAGACAATACCAGTATGCGACGTAGGAGGCTAAAGTTCTACGGGCACCTACAACGAATGAACAGCAACAGGCTTACCAAGAAGATCTTCTCCTTAGTAAAAAGCTACAAGACTGGAAGCCTGTGGCTTAATGAAGTACTAAAGGACTTGGATTCGGCTGGAATTGCTGACCTTGATGTAGAAGATCATTCTAAATTTTGTGCTTAGAGTCTTTGACCCCACCACCTAGAGTCCCTAAATGTCGGAAGCCCCTTTCGCAGGAGAGAAAGGAGAAATTATCAGCAGGGCACAAGAGCTATTGGGAACGGAAAAGAGCATCTAAGAAGAATTAGTCATAAGCGCTCCGTAGTGGGCTTAAATCAATAATAATAATAATAATAATAATAAATATGAAAAACTCGTTCTGTTCTGTGAAGGGTTAAAACGAACGAAAGGAATCACGAATAACATTTCTAGAGGGAATTGAAGAGATCATCTATTTAATGTACTTGCCTTACTTTCTTAACTCATCCGTTCTTCTTTACAAGAGAGACGATCAATGCCCCCCTCTGTGATGCTGTAGATGGAAAGCAGATCGGTAGATACAGGAAACTTGGAGCACTTTATGTAGAAACTAAACAGAGGACTTGTTCCTCCCACGCGATAGGTGACAAGATCCTCCTCCACTTCGCACACAGCTCTAAGTATATTGTGAGGAACTTTTCAAGTGCAAAGTTTGCAGCAAACACCGCCCTCTCTACGTATTATGCTTCAAGTTCATGACAAGTTTTTTTCTCTATAAAATCAGACCAACTTTTAATCAGTCCTCTCTCTCCCTCCCTTATTAGGCTTCAAATGGCGAAGCGCTTTGCATACAAAGCGAATGGTTAGGCTGAGATCTCTTCTTCTTTCCATGATTTTTTTTCTTTTTTACTTATCATCTTCATGTATGTTAACCTCTCCTGTGGTTAAGAACAAAAATTCATTTTAGCAAAGGTTGAACTAACTTTAATTGTATGTCTCATAGACATAGGTGTGCGTGAACATGAAAAGGGCCCCGTTGATGGGTACTGTGCTAACACCGTTTCTGAACTGTATATATTATAGTGAAAGTGGAAGACTCAGTGGAGGTATACCATCTTAGTAATGGATGATGATGATGATGATTTAAGGGGCCTAACATCTAGGTTATCGTGATAGCGAGAAATAGAACTGAAATGACACTAATGCCACTGTTATTAAGTAAAACTTTGTTGATGATTCTCAAGTTTGTCTCACGAAGTTGAGTGTATCCCGTCCCAGCCCTCAGACCAGAATTAAATTTATTGTTAGGGCCGGGAATCGAACCCGAGCCTCCGCGAATTTTATGCGTTGTACCAGCATCGTTGCGATTTCAGTACGGCGCATGAGTGGTATTGAGTTCTATAGAATATCTCTTTTTTTCCACGTTTAATACGTTAGATCTCGAAACCAAAAAATATTTCATGTTCATACGTCAAGGATTTCCCACCTCTATAATTCATCATTTGTTTTAGTCATTTATATATTTTCTGAATCAGACATTGTGTTCAACAACAGGTTAAAAGCCTTTGTGTCTAGATTATTAACTAGGCTGCTCGTCTCTTTAGGCACTGTGCAAAGTGTTCATGTTTATATTTTGCTTCATATTATTTACCGTATTGATACTTTGATTTATTTATAACTGAACGTTAGCTATATGGATAACTAGGCTGATTAAATTCTTCAGTTTTATTACTTTGTAGTTTTAATTCCTTTTCGTTTTGTGTTTATTTTGTGTGTGTTTTGTGTGTGTATGTGTTTGTGTTTGTGTGTGTATGTGTTGGTGTGTGTTTGTGTTTGTGTGTGTATGTGTTTGTGTGTGTTTGTGCTTTTTGTTTTAGTTTTGGTTTTCGTTTTGATTTTCGTTTTAGTTACCGTTTCCGTTACCGTTTCCGTTTCCGTTACCGTTACCGTTACCGTTACCGTTTCCGTTTCCGTTTTCGTTTTCGTTTTCGTTTTCGTTACCGTTTCCGTTTCCGTTTCCGTTTCCGTTTTCGTTTCCGTTTCCGTTTCCGTTTCCGTTTCCGTTTTCGTTTTCGGTTTCGGGTTAGTGTTCGTTATCGTGTTCGTGTTCGTGTTCGTGTTCATTATCGTGTTCGTGTTCGGTTTTGTTTTTTGTTTTTGTTGTTAATGTTGTTTTTTGTAGTTATAGTTGTTGCTATTTTTTGTCAAAATATTATTATTTATAATTATCCGTTTTGTATTTGTGTCAAGAAGGTACTTAATTGGGCTTATGGCCTGTGTATCGTAAATAAATAACTGTATAAATACATACTATCACCAACTAAAATATTGGATATGCTACTTGTTTTCTAACATCCTATATATGAGACAATTGTTTTAGTTTTCACATAATGTTCAGGGTTGTCCTTTGTGTCAGAAAGTTGGCAACATTGGTTGTCATTGACTTATGCAGACTGCGAATTATATTAACATTAAACATCTATTGTGTAGTTTACAGTAACTGATTACATGATAATTGCGAGTTATGAATTGATTGCTGTAGCATAATTATGTTAAAGTTACAATTAACTAATTAAGTAATTATTTATTAGAACTATTAGAGGTGACCGCTAATAACAATGGTGTTCATTATAAACCCCGTTTTAAATGGTTTCCGCTGGAATTAGAGTTTCAAATTAAAACAAAACTTGAAATTCCTTCCTGCCTTGATCCGCGTTGAGCATTTAATCGTGAGTAGTTGGCATTGGTGGTGTCATAGAAATCGATGTATTTTCTTAGGCTAGCTGCATGACGTAGTTGGCAAGCATCTCGGCTGCTGTATTGTCATATTTATACCCTAACTAGCAGAAGTACCCATTCCCATGTCCGTGTCCTCCCACGAGTTCAGATTCCCATGAGTTCCAATTCCCGCCAGTTCCAAATCCTTTCGCGGATTAGCTATCTGCCAATTACTCAACCTGAGCGAGGCCCGTCAGTTCCGAACACTACCTACTCATTGTCGACCAAAGTATTATGTGTACTCGAGTTTGAAGGTTGTTTGTGAAGTAACCAATAGACCTACATAAAATCCAATAACATCATTTTCGTCGTTCTATTTTACGATAGCTCATGTATGTTTGGAACTTTTAATGTATATTTTAATATTTTTTGTCGCAGTTGGAACACAAAAAGTGCACGTTTTTAAGCGTGTTTCAACCATGCGTCACATTTAAGATTTATTATCTCAAAAACCTGTCATCAGATCGAATCCAAATTTTAACACAATATACATTGGAATGTTGTATAACTGGTTTATAAATTTCAAAATGTTGTGTGTCCGAGACACAAAGTTGTTATCATTTTTGTAAGGTAACTTTTTCTCGGCTCGGGGTGGTTGGAAAATGTAGTTCTTGGTTGCGTTGTAATCCTTATACATCAAAAAGTTATGCTGTATGACTGTGAAATACGTAAATTAATTCACTTATTTTATATCGGTTAGTATTTGTACGGGGAAATAATACATGGTTCACCAGCTAGCCGCTCCGGGAAAAGCTGTAGAGCGTTGCTGAGATGGAGCCCATCACTTCCGAGCGAGGAGTGCCATGATGTGGGCTCCATGCTTCATGCATTTGTCAACAAGAACCAAATCAGGTCTGTTGTGCACAGCTGACTGGTCTGTCAACACAGTACGCTCCCAGTACAACGTAAAGCTGTCATTTTCCAGTACGCTTTCAGGAGCATATTTATAGTACGGCACTTTCTCTTGGCTCAGCAGTTGAAGGTGTATAGCCAGTTCTTGATGAACTATCTGGGCAACAAAATCATGTCTCTTCCTATATTCTGTCCCTGCAAAATGGCGACAACCTGATATAATATGCTGAACCGTCTCTGATGTTGGGCAAACGTGTCTGCAATGGTCATCTTGCACAGATGCATCCTTGATAATGTAATTTAGGTAGTTCCTCGTGGGGACAACCTGGTCCTGAATAGCCATCATAAAGCCTTCTGTTTCAGGAAACATCTGCCCAGAAATCAACCACAAGTTCGACGCTAGCTTGTCGACGTGAGTTTGGATGACTTCATTGGGATGTCTTCCATGCAGTGGCTTGGACAACCAGGCATTGAATCTATCCAAATCACTGCACACCTGATTTTGAGTCTCTTCCTGACTTAAGAGTAGTGGAGTTGAATCATCTACTTCTGTGACAGCCTTGTGCAGCATCGAATGGTTCGATACAGAACAGAAGTATTTTCTTAGCTCATAGAACTGTCGAGCTACTTGATTGTTTATATCAACAATTCCTCTCCCACCCATATGTCTCGGTAACATGACTCGTTCCACAGATGTCCTGGGATGGTGTTTTCGTGATTTGGTCAGTGATGTACTAATCTTCAGTTCTAGACTTGCAATGTCAGTTTTACTCCACTTGATGACCCCAAGCGAGTAACTAATGATAGGGACAGCATAAGCGTTGATCGCCTTAACCAAGTTTTTACTGTTAAGGCTGGTGTTACAAACAAGTTTAATTCTTCTGACAAATTCCTTCGTCAGATCTTGTTTCACTACTGAGTGTCCTATGTGTCGGGCTTGCTTCATTCCCAGATACTTGTAGGTCTCGTTAGTGAGCATTGTTGTAATCTGCTGGCCCTGAGCAGTTTATATTCCTTCCTGCAGCTTGCCTTTCATAACGTTCAGCGTTTTACATTTCTCCAGCCCGAATTCCATTTTCACATCCTGCGAGAAGGTTTCCACTATCTTCAACAGAAACTCTAGCTGTGCTCTGGTGGCAGCATATAGCTTTAGGTCATCCATATACAAGAGATGATTGAGCTTTGCAAGCTCCCTGGATTTCTGCTTGATACTGAAGCCATATTTTGTTGAATTAAGTTGGTTTGATAGTGGATTCATCGCAATACAGAACCATAATGGGCTCAAGGAGTCTCCTTGGAATATTCCCTTGTGGATTGGGATCATACTGGTTGCAATACTGCCATTTGTAGTACTAAGGCACATTACTGTACGCCACGTTGCCATGGCGTGTTCCAAGAAATATATAATCTGAGGATCAATTTTATACACTTTCAAAATATGGATCAACCAATCATGGGGCACGGAATCATAGGCCTTCTTGTAGTCAATATATGCCGTGAATAAATTTCTGTTATTGGCAAAGGCCTGGTTAGAAACCACTGAGACAATGATAAGTATTTCTTTACACCCTTTGGACCCTTTCGTGCATCCTTTTTGTTGTGTTGCTAGGATGTTATTTTGTTCACAGTGGGCATATATCCTCCTACTAAGACAGGACGTGATGATCTTATACATCGTGGGAAGGCATGTAATTGGACGGTATTTTCCAGGATCTTGCATATTTTGTGGGTCTTTCGGAAGTAGATGTGTTACACCTTGTGTAAGGAAATTTGGCATCTTCTGTGGATGAGCAACAACTTCATTCACCAGAGTAGACAGAAGATCGTAAACGCACCAGAATTTCTTATACCGGTAATTCTGTATCTGATCTAAACCGGGTGCTTTCCAGTTAGGAAGACCTTTAATAATGGAAGAAATTTCATTTGATGTTATTGGATCATATTGCATCGAATTATATTCTCTAGAGATGTCTGTTACTTCCTGAACCCAATGGGAGTCTGGGTTAAAATTGGTGGCTTTGTATAGTTGATTGCTCCAAAACTCTTCAATTTCATCTCTTGTTGGATAAGGAGCATTTGAGGATACATGGTTTTCGCTCAGTGTTCTGTAGAATTTTTTCTCGCCTTTGACAAATAAATTGTTGTCCTGACTCCGTTTCCTACTGGCTCTGTATCTCTGTACCAACGTAAGTTTCTGTTTGAGTGTATCTAAACAATGTTCGGCTTTTGTGTTTGGATCATCTCGGCCGGTGTGGATTTTGGACCGCCTCATTATTGCCTTACAGAATCTCACCAGTCTTCTTGTGTGCGTTCCTCTGATAAACTCAGTCAAACGGCCAATATCTGTTCGCAATTTGTCAATATTGCCTATCAGACGTCTTTCCCACTTAGGACCAACAGGAGCACATTTCTTACTGCAGGAATTATTCCTTTCTCTCAGTTGGATGCCCATAGTTCTGATAACTGTGACGGCTCCACAGTACAAAACAGTATGAAGAGATTCTAAGTCATTCACATCTATCAAGTGTTTGGGTAGGATTGCTTGATTCATGATATTTAAAATTATTGATACGGTACCTTCCTAGACGAATTCACTCGAGGCAAGGCAGGTCTATGCATTGCGTCTGTTCCATTGAACTGAGTCATTGCCGTCATCATTTCATCTGCTAAGATCTTGGTATGTGACTCATCTTCATGATGTGTATCCGGCTGTATGCCACTGACTGGCTCATTGTGTTCTTCTTGATGTTGTTCCTGCTCATGGAGCTCTTGTGCTAATTCACCCTCCAGATTAGTTCCTTGATCACAATCAAACACTCTTCTGATCTCCTGCTTGATTGTATTCAGTCTTGCTTCTGGCACTAAATTATTACGGACTATCGCCTTATATTGGTCCGCCACTCTCTGTTCAGTCACACGTATTATTATTATTATCATCATTATTCATGTGTCTTTTTCATTAATGTTAATATTAGCATAATTAATTTACTCCTTATCATAACTAATTTTGTATTTCCATAATTGTCTCATATGTACTGGTAGTCTACCATATTGCGTGGTTAAGTGTAAGAAAATAGCCATGAGCCCTAATTTCGCCACTACTGAAGACGTAAAATAAATATGTTGAAGTGAGAGCCTCCGTGGCTTAGGCGGCAGCACGCCGGCCTCTCACCGCTGGGTCCGTGGTTCAAATCCCGGTCACTCCATGTGAGATTTGTGCTGGACAAAGCGGAGGCAGACAGGTTTTTCTCCGGGTACTCCGGTTTTCCTGTCACAATTTCATTCCACCAACACTCTCCGCTATCATTTCATTTCATCTGTCATTCATTTAATCATTGCCCCAGGGGATTGCGACAAGCTTCGGTAGCCGGCACAGTTCATATACTCGCCGCTAGATGGGGGCTTCATGCATGCCATTCCCCGACCCGGTCGGTCGACTGGAAGCAGGCTGTGGATTTTCATTTCACAGCAGAGAATTTGTAGGTCATTTTCGCGTATTAGTTTAAAAATCTACAGTAGTTTATTATAGGGCTTATTGCTTAAGTGAACGGAGACAGATTGTTGATGGAATCGTCATTTCTCAGTAAGTTAAGCATCTATTCTGTAGTTCACAGTAAGCAAGTAATTACTAGGTAATATTTTGTGTGTGAGTGTGTGTGTGTGTGTGTGCGTATGTGTGTGTCCCTAATACAATCTCAACAGCTGAAGCGATGTCAATGAAACTCTGCAAGAACATAATAATGTTTCGTCCGATCCCGACCTTGCCCTTCAAATTTTATTACATCTCACCAATCCAAAATGGCGGCTGTGCGAAACATTTCAACGACATTCTATATCTCCGAAACGTTTACTGATATCACCCTGAAATTTTGTACGGTGATAACAGACACTACTGGAAGTTCACCTATGGAACTTTCAAAAACCTGTTGAGTACAAAATGAACATGGAGGCCAAGCAAAGTTGAAGCATATAAATAGTCTTCTTTTCTCGCGATCTAACCATCCGAGCGCAGTGAAACATGGTACAGCAAATGTTTATATAATTAAGTTCAATTGTTTACATAGACTCAAGATTGCTGCTGTGAGAAATTTCAAAATTAAGTTTTCATTTCTTGTGTCCTAATCACGGGATCAAAGTCAACGTTTGAATAATGAACCTACGCAATAATCGTCACCTGATAGCACACAACTCTATGGCAGGGGCGTAGCTACAATGGGGCAAGCGGGGCACCGCCCCGGGGCCCCCGAGGTTAAGGGCCCCCAAACCCTAAAAGAAAAATTATAAATAAAAACAAGATGTTCAGTAAAGAACATATAGCCTACTTTCTCCTAAATGTATGAGTATAGTTATAACTCGTTGTTATTATCAAAGAGTATAATAGAACTATTCTTTGTTGAAGACCTTAGAAACGATTTACCTCTACCAAACGCCACAACCTAGATAAAAACTGCTACCATCATTGAAGAAAGAAAGAAAGAAAGAAAGAAAGAAAGAAAGAAAGAAAGATAAGAAGTATCTCAAGAATGTTATGGATCTGGAGACATAATCGACCGGACTGGCTGCGTGGCTCAGCGGTAACGTTCTCGCTTGCTGGGCCCTAGGTTGCAGGTTCGTATCCTGCGCAGTTAGCTGGCATATGAGGGTGCACAAATGCGAGGGAGCCGTGTCAGTACATTTACTGGCACGTTAAAGATCCCCTTCGGGCCAAAATTCCGGCACCCCGGTGTCTCTAAAAGCAGCAGTAGTTAAAAGGGATGTAAAACCAATAACATTATTATTATTATTATTATTATTAATATTATTATTATTATTATTATTAGTATTATTATTATTATTATTATTACATATACGACCTGCCGTGGGCAACATCCAACTTTGAGTTGAGGCATGTCTTTACACGTCTGGTTGTGCATGGCTTTCACAACCCTAATTGAATTAACAAATCTTTCCATGACCCTACAGAGACGTGTGTATACAAACTATGTGGATATTTTCGATTGCTATATGCCTGAAATAAAAGTAGTAATTAATAACCTGAACTAACACCAACGGCTTGAATTCAGTTACTATGTGAAATCGTTTTGTTCTTTACTTCAAATAACATTTTCAAGTAGCGCAAAATAGGCTGTTACAAACCCTTTAAAATAAAAAGTTAAAATGTATCGTAGTATCATCTTGTCATTCTTCAAATTCGATGCGCATAGAATGCCAATGGTATAGTAATCAATGGAGCCCCACGTAGACTAGTCGTGACATCTAGTGGTGAAGTATCGAACAATATAATCCTAACAGAGCGAGTGCATTCTAGCGGCCATACGAAGAAACGTTTCAATAAAATCTGGAAGTTAATAAGTAGGTCGGCGTGCAGTTACCTTTTTGGCTGCTAGATGTCTCTAGTAAATCTGCTGGCGAATTATGTTTTAATTAAATATATATTTTACACCATAATATGCACAATATAACGCTTAATTTTAAAACGTCTGAGTCATTACAAAACAATAAACATATAAAGTTTCAAGCAAAAAACCTTGCCCCGATCGGGTTTGGACCATAGGAATTTGAGCGATAGGCTAACGCTCTACCACTGAGCCAATTGTGTCAACGAATATCGTGCTATATAAAATGACTTACATAGAACTTGTTAGCAAATAATGATTTATACTAAACGATTTCATCACTGGAGTATATTATTTATATATAACGCATTTCATACAAAGTTTATTTATTTTGTATCAGTGCGCTATATGGCATGCAATACTCAAATTAGTGACATATAAGTCAGGCACAAGATATCCGCTGCCATCTTGTCTTATTAATGAGTCGGCTCAGCTTTTTAAAATCACGTCTGCACTATAGTATTACAAAATAAACTTTTAATTTCTAACGTGCCTCTTCCTTTAGAACAGTTAAAACGATTCTCGGCTCGATAATCGGAACTGGTGGGTCCCATGATATGGATTATAAAGTTTGCATAATTCGCACGGCCGCCATCCTGAAATGGTATGGCGGACGACCTTGTAGTTTGGTCACAAGACGCATCCTATACGAAGGTATGTTGTTACCAAATTTGGTAGAGATCGGATGATTTGGTTAGTCGTTATTTGATTTTACGTTTTGAACGTTTGAGTGGCCGCCATTCAGTTTTAGTAAAGATGGTGGCGATATAAAACATGACACTGAGGTGCCCTTTGCTTGTTCTACCTCTGTACCAAATTTCGTTCAATTCGGTTTCACCGTGTTCGAATTGATAGGGGGGGGCAGACATTCAGAGTACACACACTCACACATACACACAGACTCACCCACACACATACACACACACAGACAGACACACATTTTTTGGCCCTGTAGTGATCTCATAAGTCTACTTTCATTTTTTGCAAAAATCGAAAGTAGGCTAATAATAAGTAAATAAAAGTAGTACTAGAAAACATACCGTATTTGAGAATTCAGTTTAGTTCAGGGCCCCAATTCTACGCGTCTAAACGTGTGTTTAGAAACTAGTCACGTTCAGTGCAATCTGTATGTAAGATATATCCAACCATTTGTGTGGTATTCTATGAGTACTTTTTGATAGCCGGGCGCCCCTCCTAGGCGCCGAACAGACAATGCATTGTTCCCCATTCAGCGCACGACCATGACTCATCGTTCCACCCCTTCCCCTCCACAGCGACATCACACCACAGCAAAGCACAGTAGCAGAGTAGTTATTGGCAGTAGTGTAGTTAGTGCGTCGCCACAGCGGTTCCCGGTTAAGTGACTGAATTTAAGTTGTGGCTTGTATTGTGCTATTTTTTTAACGACGCTATAAAAACGTACTTATGAAAGTGTAGCTAAAAAAAGGAAGGATAAAAGAAACAAAGATGAGTCGGTTCATGCTTGTACTAAATCGTTAATTGCATGGTTCCACCCACATACTCAATCAGGTTTAGAGTACGTTTCGGTGCAGAAACAAGATCAAAACGAAGAAAATGAAAATAATGAAGTTAATAAGAAACCAAAGTTAACTATATTGTAAAAGTGTTATAAGTTGTTAAGCAAAGTAATATTATTGTTGTTAAGAGTTCCATTAACAATTTGGTCAGGACGTAATATTTTATAACAAACTAATATCATATTAGGTTAATATTATAAAAAGCATAGAATGTGTGATGAAAGATAACAATGAAGCGGTTTGTGAATTGCGACGGTTGATTCACTTCCCTTGGACTGAGCACACTTGTTTCTTTTTCACTTCACATTAAAAATCACACTGTATCGGGTATACAGTATGCATCGTTTCAACGGACGACTATCATAGGTGACACAGTCTTTTTGTCCCGTTAACCAACCAATGATCAGTTAGTTGGCTTAGTGCAATAGTTAGTTGAATCTGTTTCTACAAATAAAACACTGCAATCAACTATAATCCACTACACTAAATTGTATTGCTCAATATTATTCACTATGTATTTCTTTCAGATCTTGACGCTCATCAACAGTCTGAATTACATAAAATCGATATTCCGACCATGACCTTTCATGTATTGATCAGCCAGTCGATAATAACAAGGACGCAGTAAGCTTCACTGAAACTGGACACGCTGAACATTATATTTTGTAAGACAAAATTGAATTTCCCTGTCCCGTTAATAATCCAGAAATGAAAAGGTTAATCATAGCATCATGGCCTTGTCAAGCTCGTGGTCTCTTTCCAAAACAGCCTTGATGGACGAGGAAGTAAAAGATCATTTTCAACTAATTACTACAGTTTTATATCAGGTTCTGGGATGAAATGTAACAGACTCTGGCTTTGCTATTCGCAAAAGTTTGACCGTGTCTACTGTCAACCATGTTGGCTGTTCCCACAACATTCAGAAAACACTTTCGGTAGTACGGGACTAAACGACTAGAAACATCTTTCTGATAGAATTAAAACTCATTAACAATCGGATGACCACATATTTTCTTGTGTTATATTTGAGAAATGGTGGAATGATGAAACAATGAGTGATGATTTGAAAAAAAAAAAAAAAAGATAAAAATACTGGAGGAACGTTCTAGAAAGAACAGTTAATGTTTCATTAACTTTGGCCACCTGTAACCTTGCTTTCCGCGAAAGAAGTAGTAAAATGGAAAATCCTAATAAAGGAAATTTCTTGTCTATAATAGAACTTCTGTCCGACTATGACCCTGTACTAAAAACCCTTTTGCAAAAGCCAGCAGGAAGTGTAAACTATTTAAGCCCTAGCATCCAAAATGAAGTTATTTCTTTGATGCAAATGAAGTACAGGGTCATCGAAATATAATGCCAACTTTTCAAAAAATTATAGTACCAAAACCCTTTATGTTAAACGTGTAATTCTTTCACTGAACGCCAGCTGGTTAAAGTAAGTTTTGTTTTGTATGGGACGTGACCTTGCTATGCGCACACTAGATGCGCAGCAGCCAAGGTCAGCCGGAAGCACGCGCGCCAATGACTGCACCGCCCGACAAACTGAACCTGATTACAAAGCTTTAATTCGATGGTTTAATCAGTTTAAGGAAACAGGGACTGTAGAGAAAAAAAACTAGGCCAGGCCGACCACCAACATCAGCATTGAACGCACGCTTTCCCAATGGCTGGATTGGTACGTGCAATCATTTCAGGAGTAACTGTCAAGATGGCGGCAGAAATTCGCTCCCGCAGGTGCCCCAAATCCCGAATTTTTTCTTCATACGCAATGTTTTTAATGTACCCCCAGAAAAAAATTCCAAAGTGGTGTGGTCGGGACTTCATTGGCGCGCGCGCCCCCGGCCGACCTTGGCTGCTGCGCATCTAGTGTGCGCATAGCAAGGTCACGTCCCATACAAAACAAAACTTACTTTAACCAGCTGGCGTTCAGTGAAAGAATTACACGTTTAACATAAAGGGTTTCGGTGTTATACTTTTTTGAAATGTTAGCATTATTTTTCGATGACCCTGTACTGAAAGAAATCAAATATGAAATACAGAGCTCTCCATTTTTCTCTGTTAGTATGGATACAACTCAGGATATAAGTAAAGTTGATCAGTTAAGTAAAGTTTTCAGGTACGTCAAAGTGGTAAATGATGAAAAAATTAAACCCAAAGAAATAAAGATTTGCGAGAAGTTTACTTCTTTTACAAAAGTTGAAAATCAAAGTGCATTTGGTTTGGCAAGTAAAATAGTGAAATCTATTAAAGATAAAGGTCTTGAATTGAAAAAATGTCGTGGACAAGGTTATGACGGCGCAAGCGTAATGAGTGGAGTATACAATGGAATGCAGAAAAATGATTCAAGAAGTTGCGCCACATGCATATTTTGTACATTGTGCAAGTCACAATTTAAATCTAATGTTGAAAGACACTGTAGAAGCCTATCGTGAAATATCACAGTTTTTTTTAGGATGTAAAAAATATCTACAACTTTTTTGGACACAGTATCAAACACTGGTTGGGGCTGCAAGATGCATCTGAAAATGCAAACATAACGTTAAAAACACTCAACCCATCAAGAAGGTCGGGAAGGTACGAAGTGTTTTTTTTATTTAAAAGAGAGGTTTGGCGATGTATTAAGAGAGCAATACAAACTTATTTTGACAAGTAATAAGGCAAAAGATAGGAAGATGCAATAGGATTGAAAAAGAAAATTGAAAGGTTTGAATTTGTGCTTCTGTTAGTTGTACAAACAAAGTTTTTGCAGCAACTGAACATCGCATCTAAATGTCCCCAAACTGAAAATATGGATATAGTTTCAACTTTTGATTTATTAGGTGATGCTCTCTTAGGTGTTACAGAACTAAGAAATTCATTTGAGGACCTTGTAAAAGAAGCTTCAACTATGGGCTTTAAGTACGGAATACCTTGTGAGTTTTCTGAGAAAAGACTAAAGCAAGTTAAAAAGCATTTTGATGAACTGAGTGTAGACCACCGATTTCTCGATCCTGAAACTAGATTTCGGGTATCTGTGTTTTACCCCATGATTGATACAATTATGGCTCGGTTAAACAGCAGAATTGAAGGCATGAAGTCAGTTATTAATGCCTACAAAGTTGTTCAACCTTATTTCTTGAACAATGCTTCAGATGACGAACTGATTAAAGAGACAAAAAGTTTCGCCGAGACTTTTTCTGATGATGTGTCAGCAACATTTCCTGCACAAATTTACAGCATGCGTGCATTCTTTCCCTCTAAAATTAAGAAAATGTCGACTGTTAAGCAACCGATAGACCTCCTCTACATTGAAAATCACATTCTGGTTGCAAGCTATCCTGACGTGTGTACAGCTTGTTTTATGTTCTTGAATGTACCTATCACAGTGGCTAAAGCAGAAAGATATTTTTCCAAGCTGAAAAATATCAAGTCCTACCTAAGAAGCACAATGAGCCAAGAACGTTTAAGTGGGTTGGCTCTTTTATCGATTGAAAATGAAAGAGCTCGAAAACTTAACTTCTCACATGTAATTAACATGTGTTCACTTTTCAGTGAAATTTACAAAGTTCACTTATTTTTATTATAACATAACCTCTCACCTGTCATGTCATTCCATTTTTCTTCAATCTGTTCTTGCTAGCACGTGTTCCATGACACTGTAATGATTTCCGGAACTAATGTTGGTCACGAGGTTCATTTTCAGTTGGCCCCTTGCTCTGATTGGCCTCAGCAGTTTTCGAGAATTTTCCATGCTCTCGGATTGGCCGACGCCACCTGTCCGCATCACGCATTCCGCGTGATCTCCGGTATATAGCCTGCCCTGGCCTACATCAACAGTCTGTCTCCAGCAAGTCACAATGCCAGTCACTCATCTTCAGCCGTCTTCACGCTGTTTGCACAACGCTTGAATGTGTCTCAACGCTGTGTGCTAATACATCGCAAAATGCCTCTAGTCAAACCAGCAGTGCATTCTAAAATCTACGAAATCTATATAAGTTAACATCGATACTTGGCCTACGTCAGTTTGTCGTGAGCAAAAACGATAAACAAATTTTCTTCTGTGCTGGGCACGAAGTCTTCAACATTTCCAAGACGGAAAAAAGTGATCAAAACCGAGTTCTACGAAGTCTATATAAGTTTACATCGATGATGGGCCTACGTCAGTTTTGTGCTGGGCACGAAGTCTTCAACATTTCCAAGACGGAAAAAAGTGATCAACACGTTCTTCCTCCATTTCTATTATGTGGAAATTCCTCTACACCAACGCCAACAAGCTAAGTGTTTATTATAACCTAAAACATTTCTAAACTTAAAAATGTATCTTTCCTTTTTTTTAGGGTTATGTCACATGGCTTAAGTAACTTGTCAAACCATGCCAAACCAAACTTATTTCCTTCTATTAAGTGGTTTAAGCATGTATTATGCCTTTAAATTGTGGGCTATGAGAAAACAACTGTCCTCTCTTTCACATGTTAACTATCCTTCAAAACAAATCATCCTTTTCTCTATTTTTGTATAAACTATTGGGCTTAACACCAGTTCACCTCTCTGACGAAGTGAATGGCTTGTTCTCTACTTAATCTATCAAGGTGATTTTGGGAATGCTCCCATTTCAATTGTAAACAACCTCGCCTTGTAACTATCAGGCGACTAGTGGGATGTTATCCCTACTGGCATGTAAATATTGATTTTTCTGTAAATAAACTAGCCTACTCTCGGTGTGCAGTCCTAGGCTAGATTTTAAGCTATTATTGAGTACTATAGTTACTCGCTAATTTACCCTGCATTGTTCTACTTTAGACTACTGGCCACAAAGTGGTTACTTATTCTCAGGGTTGTTGGCATTTCAAACTTATGAAATCTTGTTCGCTTGTTGTCGGCCTGTCAAAGGTCACATTTCCATTACATAATTATTTATTTATTGTTAATCTTTTGAAAGTTGGTTTTTGAATAAAATACCACTGTTATTGGCAAACTGTTTCCATTGCTATTTACTCATCAATGTTCAATCTGTTCCTACTTAGTAAAGTTCATTTGCTTATTAGACTAGAAGCTTCACTTCTAGTCCTTCCCGAAAAAGGAGGTCTCGCATTGAAAGATCCTATCCATGTTGGTGCCGAAACCCGGGACCTTTAAATAACCTTCATAATTGTTTATTGTATGAAACAGGTTGCCAAGCCATTCGATAAGCTATTGCAGCTTTTCACTTCTGTTACTAATGCTAATTGTATTTTTTCTGCTATCGCTATGAAAGCTGTGTTGGGGTGAGCGGAGATGTCCCTTCTTACCACCTCTACCAGTACCAATACTACTACTACCACTTCAGACGCTTGGCAGTCTAGCAGATCGGTGAGTGAAAGTACTCAAAGTTCCGCCATGTCTCTTCCTAAGGAGCTTGTAGCCAAAAGAACTGCTTGTAAAAACAAACTTACTCGTTTTCAGCATTTTTTGGCTTCCAAATCTTTTGATGATCACAATTATGACGTTCTAGTTCAACGTTTTAATGTTTATCAGCAACATTTTCAAGAGTATGATATGTTGCAAACCAAAATTGAAACAATCGAACCTGATCAAGAACAGGATCGTAGTTCTGTTGAAGAACTGTATTACAATATGTATGGCGAAGCTAAGGATTTAATTAAGCAATTAGCAACCCATCAAAACACCGTTTCTTCCTAAAATCCAACTTCCTACCTTTTCAGGGGAGGAAAAACAGTGGGATTCCTTTTTTGAACTTTTTTCTTCTCTAATACATGATAATAGATCATTCCCTGAGATTCAAAAATTTTATTATTTAAAGTCTGTTCTTCAGGGCCCTCCTTTAAAGTTAATTGAAGCTTTACCTCTCACAACCGAAAATTACTCGGTAGCTATTGACCTCATCCAACAGCGATATGGCAATGCCAAACTTAGGATTCAACGCCATATGAACGCCTTGTTTAATTTACCAGCTTCACGCCCTGATAATTTATCATCCCTTAGAAATCTGGGAGACACCGTTGAACTTCATGTAAGAGCCCTAGAACATCTTAAACGACCTGTTGAACATTGGGATCTTTTTCTTATACATCTCACTACGTCCAAATTTGAACTTAATACTCGTAAAGCATGGGAATCCGATTTAGTGGACAAACCTGAACCCACATTTAAAGTTTTGATCTCTTTCATAAAGAAACGTTGTCAAATTCTTTCTGCTTTAATCAATAAAGCTGAACGTTCCACCGATGTCAGCAAAAGTAAACCCACCAAGCATTTCTCGGAAAAGTCTTCACATTCTCATGTTTTCTCTATACAAGGTAATAAAACCTCGTGTATTCTTTGCAATAGTCCTCACCCTTTATATTTCTGCAATACCTTCAAAGGCCTTTCAGTTGACGATCGTAGAAAAGCTGTGTCGCAAAACAAATCTTGTTTTAACTGCCTCTCTTCAAGGCATATCTTAGCGGACTGCCCTTCAAAAGGAGTTTGCATGCATTGCAAGCTAAGACATCATTCTACCTTGCACCGCTTCGAAAAGCCACGGTCTATTCCTGGAACAGTTTCAAATCCTAGTGCCCAACCTGCGTTGAGCCTCACTAGTGATGCTTCTCCACCTAGCTCTTCTGTTTCTACTGTAAATACCGTTGCCCAATCCTACAATCAAACAACTCCCTCATGGCGTAGTGCTCAAGTTTTGTTATCTTCGATCCAGGTCCAAGTTAAAGATTCTTCCGGCAATTGGCACTTAGTACGAGCCTTGCTCGACAATGCGGCAACTCATGACTTCATAACCTCATCATTAGTTGAAAGGTTAGGTCTCAAACCTCTCTCCACCAATATTGAAATATCTGGTATCAACAACAGCAAGTCTACTTCCTTAAATTATGTCAAGCTGCAGGTGAAAGATTCAGTCCAATATGGCACTAACTTTCATCTAAACTGTCTGTCCATTCCGAGTATTGGCAGTCCTACTCCCAGTCGCTCTTTTCCATTGACGAATGGAAATTTCCCTCTGATCTAAAACTGGCTGACCCTCAATTCTATAAAAGCTCTCACGTTGACATTCTTTTTGGCGCTAACACATTTTGGCAAAATCTTCTTCCGTCAAGAGTTAATATTTCATCTGGTATCTACGCCCACCATACAAAATTTGGTTGGCTTATCACAGGTTATACTCCTCTTCAAACTGTTCAAGGTTCCTCTCAATGCCATTTCACTAATGCAGATCTTCATCAGCGTCTGGAAAAATTTTGGCAAATCGAGTCCATTGAATCTGCTCCTTCTCTTTCATCGGAAGATGAATTTTGTGAACAACATATTTTAGAAACCACTGTTCGTAACCCAGATGGCAGATTCATTGTCACAATGCCACGCATTTCTTCTCCTCCTCCTTTATGTGATTCCTATCCGAAAGCTCTTAAAGCTTTATTTGCAGTTGAGAATCAACTCAAGCAAGATCCTTCCACTCGCAGACAATACCTTGAATTCATGGAGGATTATGAAGCTTCAAACCATATGGAGACTGTTCAAGATTTCGACCCTTCTTTAGATTCAGTGTATTTAAATCACCATCCCGTTTGGAAGAATCCCTCCACCAAAGAAAAGATAAGAGTTGTTTTTAATGGTTCTGCCCCTGATGCCAATGGCATTTCCTTAAATGACACTCTCCTATCTGGACCTGCCATTCAGTCTGATCTCCCGTCTATTCTTTTAAATTTCCGTCTATTTCCAATTGGAATCATAGCCGACATACAACAAATGTATAGACAAATTCTGATTAATTCCGAACAACAAAATCTTCAACGAATTCTCTGGCGTGATGCTCCTTCCAAAACCATCAAGATCTTTAAATTAAAAACCGTAACGTATGGGCTCAAACCATCGGCTTTTCTTGCCATTCGTACTTTGAAACATCTTGCCGACCAAGATGGTCACTTGTTTACTTCTGAAACTCCTATTTTGTTGAAAAATTCCTTCTACGTTGATGACTTTCTTTTTTCTTTCAAGAATGTATCTGAGGCTATCGAACTCTCTCAAAGTTTAAAAACTTTACTTAGCAGAGGAGGATTCTTACTTCATCGTTGGAACTCAAATTCTGAGGAACTTCTATCCAATCTCTTGCCACATTGTCCTGTTGATACTCCAGTAGAGCTTTGTAAATTGGAGGATGCTACTAATGTTTTGGGAATACACTGGTATCCTAAAGCTGACTCATTCTTTTACGAAGTAAATTTGTCTTCCTCACCTCCACAAACCAAAAGACAAGTGCTATCAGAAATAGCTAAGATATATGACCCGCTTCAGTTCATTGCACCCATAATTGTTCTAGCTAAAATCTTTATGCAAGAGCTATGGTCATCGAACTCGGATTGGGATGATCCCATTCCTCCTTCGCTTTTACAAAAGTGGCTTAACTTTCGGCACAGTCTTTGTGATCTCTCATTAATAGACATTCCTAGAGTGCTAGTTCCGTTCTCTTGCTCTCTTGTCCTGGATTTGCACCTTTTCGCTGACAGTTCGACCAAAGCATACGGATGTTGTGCTTACATTGTAAGCCGCTCCCCCTTTTTCTCCAATTTGATATGTGCTAAATCTAAGGTTGCGCCTTTGAAACCCGTTTCATTACCTCGTCTTGAACTCTGTGCCGCACTACTTGCTGCCGAATTAGCTAACAAACTCAAACAAACACTCAACTGTAAGTTCTCGCACACATATTTTTGGACAGATTCCTCTATTGCTTTGGCATGGATTTCTAAACCTCCTTCTAATTGGCAAACTTTTGTAGCTAACAGAGTTGAGAAAATTCAAACTGTTTCTAAACCAGAACAATGGAACCATGTTTCTAGCAAAGACAACCCCGCCGACCTCATTTCTCGTGGTTGTTCACCTAAGTCACTATCTCAATCCGGTTTGTACTGGCACGGCCCTTCATGGCTTTCTGAAAGAATTCAAAACCGACCTTCCAACTCTAATTTCCCGTTAGAGGATATTCCTGAAATCAGCAAAAAAGCTTCTGCCTTTGTAACTGCCAACATTCCTTCCTTGTTGGAACGTTACTCTTCTTTTCAAAAACTAGTGCGCGTCACTGCTTATGTGCTCAGATGGATTTTTTTAGTACTAGATCAACCTCTATTCCCTCAGCCTTTTCTTTCGGCTGTTGAACTGCAAATTGCCACCATCAAAGTTCTTTGGCTCACCCAGAGAGAGGCATTCTCAGTCGAAATAAACATATTGGCTAAAGGTAAAACTCTCAAGAAACACAGCAGGCTGTTTGCCTTATGCCCTTTTCTAGGTGACGATGGTTTGTTAAGAGTGGGCGGCAGACTTTCTCTTTCTGACTTCTCCGATGAAAAAAGCACCCTATTATCCTTCCGTCTAAACATCATGTTACTCGGATAATCATTCGACAGTTTCATTATCAAAACTTGCATGTTGGTTCTAGAACCCTTCTATGCTTGATACGGGAAAAATACTGGCCTATTAATGGTTTACACGAAGTCACTTCTGTTATACATAAATGTATTACTTGTTTCAAAGCTAAGCCTAAACCTAATCAGCAACTCATGGCTGACCTTCCCCCATTTCGTTCAGCTCCCTGCAGGCCTTTTTCCTTCACCGGCATTGATTACGCCGGTCCGTTTATGTATCAACAAAATCACCCCCGTGCTAAAAGGAAAATCCTTGGAAAACTATACGTTTCTCTATTTGTCTGTATGGTCACTGGCTCTATTCATCTTGAGCTCGTAACTAGTGCCTCCACCTCATACTTTCTTTCCGCTTTCTCCAGATTCATTTCAGGAAGAGGCATTCCTTCAGAAGTCTTCTCTGATAATGCCAAAACCTTTGTTGGAGCTTCGCAGCAATGGTATAAAGCCCTTTGTTCCCCTCGTGCGAAAGAACAAATCTCCAATTACTCGCACTTAAACCAATTCAAATGGCATTTCATCCCTCCTTATGCTCCCCATCATGGCGGACGATGGGAATCTTGTGTGAAACTCACAAAAAATCATTTAAAGAAACCTCTTGGCTCTAGTATTGTAACTTACGAAGAATTCAATCCTTTAATTATACTCATTGAGGGAATTGTCAACTCACGACCTCTTTCTCCTCTTTCCAACGATCCTTGTGATTTCCTTCCTTTGACTCCAGGTCATTTTCTGGTGGGCAGCTCCTTAGCTGCGTCTCCTCCGTTGCTTGATCGTAAACTTGATCTGTCTTTGCCTATCTTGTGGAGAAAGATAGAATCCCTTAAGGCTCAATTTTGGAAGAGATGGAGACTTGAGTATTTTCACTCGCTCCAAAGGAGGAACAAGTGGCAGCTCTCTCAGCCTAACCTTCAGGAGGGTGATTTGGTTCTTCTCAAAGACCCAAGTCCTCCTCTTGTATGGAAAACTGGTCGTGTTATAAAATGCTATTATGGCAGAGATGCTAGAGTTCGAGTGGTCAAACTTAAAACTTCATCAGGACACTGTGTTCGTCCTATTTCAGTCATTTGCCCTCTGCCACTCTAGCTCTTCTCTCTCATGTTTTTTTTTTTTTCTCTGTTGCCGCTCTGGCAGTATGTTCACTTTTCAGTGAAATTTACAAAGTTCACTTATTTTTATTATAACATAACCTCTCACCTGTCATGTCATTCCATTTTTCTTCAATCTGTTCTTGCTAGCACGTGTTCCATGACACTGTAATGATTTCCGGAACTAATGTTGGTCACGAGGTTCATTTTCAGTTGGCCCCTTGCTCTGATTGGCCTCAGCAGTTTTCGAGAATTTTCCATGCTCTCGGATTGGCCGACGCCACCTGTCCGCATCACGCATTCCGCGTGATCTCCGGTATATAGCCTGCCCTGGCCTACATCAACAGTCTGTCTCCAGCAAGTCACAATGCCAGTCACTCATCTTCAGCCGTCTTCACGCTGTTTGCACAACGCTTGAATGTGTCTCAACGCTGTGTGCTAATACATCGCAAAATGCCTCTAGTCAAACCAGCAGTGCATTCTAAAATCTACGAAATCTATATAAGTTAACATCGATACTTGGCCTACGTCAGTTTGTCGTGAGCAAAAACGATAAACAAATTTTCTTCTGTGCTGGGCACGAAGTCTTCAACATTTCCAAGACGGAAAAAAGTGATCAAAACCGAGTTCTACGAAGTCTATATAAGTTTACATCGATGATGGGCCTACGTCAGTTTTGTGCTGGGCACGAAGTCTTCAACATTTACAAGACGGAAAAATGTGATCAACACGTTCTTCCTCCATTTCTATTATGTGGAAATTCCTCTACACCAACGCCAACAAGCTAAGTGTTTATTATAACCTAAAACATTTCTAAACTTAAAAATGTATCTTTCCTTTTTTTTTTAGGGTTATGTCACATGGCTTAAGTAACTTGTCAAACCATGCCAAACCAAACTTATTTCCTTCTATTAAGTGGTTTAAGCATGTATTATGCCTTTAAATTGTGGGCTATGAGAAAACAACTGTTCTCTCTTTCACATGTTAACTATCCTTCAAAACAAATCATCCTTTTCTCTATTTTTGTATAAACTATTGGGCTTAACACCAGTTCACCTCTCTGACGAAGTGAATGGCTTGTTCTCTACTTAATCTATCAAGGTGTTTTTGGGAATGCTCCCATTTCAATTGTAAACAACCTCGCCTTGTAACTATCAGGCGACTAGTGGTATGTTATCCCTACTGGCATGTAAATATTGATTTTTCTGTAAATAAACTAGCCTACTCTCGGTGTGCAGTCCTAGGCTAGATTTTAAGCTATTATTGAGTACTATAGTTACTCGCTAATTTACCCTGCATTGTTCTACTTTAGACTACTGGCCACAAAGTGGTTACTTATTCTCAGGGTTGTTGGCATTTCAAACTTATGAAATCTTGTTCGCTTGTTGTCGGCCTGTCAAAGGTCACATTTCCATTACATATTTATTTATTTATTGTTAATCTTTTGAAAGTTGGTTTTTGAATAAAATACCACTGTTATTGGCAAACTGTTTCCATTGCTATTTACTCATCAATGTTCAATCTGTTCCTACTTAGTAAAGTTCATTTGCTTATTAGACTAGAAGCTTCACTTCTAGTCCTTCCCGAAAAAGGAGGTCTCGCATTGACAGATCCTATCCAACATGTTTGCAGGTGCAAAGAGTAGGAAAAATGTTTTGTGTAAATTAGGTTAGTTGATACGTTTATTTGGTTCAATAGACTGTTTAATAATAATAACTCAACAAAAAATGTTGTAAACAATGAGTAAAAATTTATTGATTTTTTAATTTTTATTTCAAGTTATTTGTATGATACATATATAATTTTGAGCTTTCGACATGACGTGTATTTTATTTTTTAAGCCTAGTACTTCATAGACGATCCTATTTGTTCCCTTTTGATTTCTACTCTAGCTTCATTATTGTCAGTAATAAAAGAACAAATATGTGTACTTATAATATATATTTACATGCAGTTTTCTTCTCTTTCGAATTGATATTTGTGTAGACGAAGTTTTCTTATTATGATATCACAATTTCACAAATTGAAAAACTGTAGCTATTATTTATGGCAGTTTTTACGACTTTTTATGGAGGCTACAACCAAAGTATAAATTAAATATTTCTAGAAAAAGGGGGTAGGAATTCGAAAAGTGCATAAAGTCACTTTGATAAGTTCTTATCTTCAAACATTATTAATATTAAAGGCCTGGAGTTAGGTCAGGTTTTCAAAAGATAGTGGGGGGGCCCCATTTCAACTTCTGGCCCCGGGGCCCCTTCAGGTCTAGCTACGCCACTGCTCTATGGCCTACATAATATAAAATTCCAACATGACGATTATCTGAAATATCTAGACGGTTCTCAATATCTACTAAGCTATGACAGCAATCAAACTGAAATTTTGCATGTTGATAAAAGCTATGAACATAAGTTCACCAATGGGACTTTCAATTACCCGGTTAGCACAAATCCAACATGACGGCGACGCGAAATTTATTTAATTGAATCGACGTTTCTCGCGAGTTAGCTATCCTAGAGCAGTGAACCTTGGTACGGTAAATGCCTATACAAATTTTAATCCACTGAAATCTAATTTATTTCAATTGTTTCAATAACCACAAGATGGCGGCTATGCGAAATGTTAAAATCTCTTTTTTATTTCTTGTGTCCATAATCATGTGATTGATGTTAAATAATACACCTATGCAATGACCTTCATGTAATAGTATATAACTCTGTGGCCTACTTATATAAAAATCTAACATGGCGACCGTCCGAAATATTTAGACGATTCTCAATATCTACGAATCTTCTACAGCAAACTGAAATTTTGTATGTTGATAGAGGCAATTAACATAAGTAGGATTTATGAAAATAGGTTATTTTGTTCTTCACGGAACTACTTGTTTTTTTACTCAAAGCATAAGATACATATCCAAGAGGCCAAGTTACTCAAAATATCAGAAGTATTTATTGGAGGACATGACACTACAAACATAAATCGTATTCTTGGAGGCCGTGATGCTTGAAACATAAGACGTATTCCTAGGGACCGTGACTTAATAGTTCATTATGCAACGAGCCTACAATGGCAATGATTATTAAGACACGAGTATTTCGCGAGTTTTGAAATTTCCATACGAGTGTCTTAATCACCATTATAGGCGAGTTGCATACGACTGTATATGTTCGACGATAATTATTACTATTTTATGTTCGAACATAAATATTCATAAATATATGTCGAGATTTCGCCAGTTTTATGTACTGAACAGAGCGCATGGGACGTAGAAAATACCTTGTATTTGACCATGGCCTCCTCAAATACTCAAATTTAAAATAGGACGCCGTGGAAGTAGGCGCAGATGCGAAGCTATCCCTACCTAATTGGTGACACAACTTTTTCTTGAGCTCTGATTGGAGGGAAAAACTGTTTCATAATGAAAAATAGTGTTGTAATGACCCTCATTATGATACAGATTTCTGACATATAATATTTACATTTGGACATCGTCGAACATAAAAGAATGAGAGCGACTGCTCTATCTTGCTCAGAGTCACAAACCCACTGTGAGGTGATGACTACCACTTTCTCGTGAGACGAGACTGAGGAATTCTTTTTTAAGTGGATCTCCACTTGGAACCTTCTTGATTATGTTTATACAATCTCAGTAGCCTCTACATCTGGCTTGGAAACTGTCAACAGCAGGCTTTAATTAGATTTAAAATTAAAATGATCTTGATTGGATGAGTACAGGAGATAGAATTTACTTCCAATGCTTTGATCTTAGTAGGACGTAAAGTACTCATTTATCTTCACGATGTGCTGGTTGATTGAATTTGAACTGATTAGAATATTATTTGCTCTTGTATGTTGAACGTTGTCTTTGGTGTCTCCAGTTTCACGTCACCGTTTCATCTCACAGTGCAATGACTACAAGGATTTCTACTTTATAATCTGACTACAGGGGCATAGGCGGGAATCACTAAACAGGCATCCTGAGCGATGGAAACAAAGAGACGCGATGGTTAGACTCGGTATGTAATAAATAAACAAGTAGTTCCGTGAAGAACTAAACAGCCTATTTTCATACACGGTATCCTACTTATGTTAATCGCCTCTATCAATATACAAAATTTCACCTTGATTGCTGTATTAGATTCGTAGATATTGATGTTGCTCACGTCCGTAGGTATAACCTTAAAGTACCCTACACGTGACCCCTGGGTGGTGCTAAGCGAGCAACAATATTCTGGCAGCCAGTCTATCTGCAAGATCTCCTGGCTATCACATGATGACAAGAACACCTAATGGAAACGGCTCTTTTCAGAGCTCCTTAACAAGAAACATTGGACCTTCCATCCGTATTTTACAACTCAACATCGAAAATATTAGCAAAGCCAAGTGTGACTTTCTGTCGAAAGTTCTGCTGGATAATAACATAGATATTGCTGTCATACAGGAAACACATACTGCCAATGAAGAACAGTTCCAGAAGAGGGGTCGTATGGCGGGTTATACAGCTCTTGGAGTGACTTACCATGATGTATACGGTGTTGCTACGTACGCTCGGAATAACATCCAAGGAGCTTCACTTCTGTCCCAAAGTGTAGATGGAGACATCCACAGTGTAACGATATGGCTGAATAATGTCACCATTGTCAACATTTATAAACCACCCAACACATCTTGGCCCGACGCTGTCCTACCAACTGCTGAACATCCTGCAGTCTATGTGGGTGACTTGAACAGCCACCATGAATCATGGAAGTACTCAAAAAATAATGAATGTGGTATTAAACTCTCAGAATGGGCTGAAGTCAACAATCTTCATCTAGTTTTTGATGCCAAAGATCATGGCACCTTCCGATCAGCTGCATGGGGTAGTGATACTAATCCTGACTTGTGTTTTGCCAGCTGCAATGAAAATGGATATCCTCTGCACATCATACGAAAAGTGATTGGAAACTTCCCTCACAGTCAGCATCGACCTGTAATATTAGAAATTGGCACCTCAATCCCAATTGTAAGATCTACACCACATGCCCGGTGGAATTTTCGGAAAGCTAATTGGACTACGTTCTCTGCTGAGCTGGATAAATCTGTTCGCTGGATCCAGCCAAAGCACCAAAACTACAAACGATTTTTAGGTGCAGTAATGTCAGCAGCTAAGAAAAGCATGCCGAGAGGTTACAGGAAGGAATACATCCCTGGTTGGAGCGCAGAGAGTGAGGCACTTTACAATGACTTCCAACAAAGTGGAGACTTACATGTTGCTGACCAACTTCTGTCAAGTTTGGATGCTAACCGAAGTCAAAGATGGGCTGAAACTGTAGGAAATATGGACTTCACTCACTCCAGTCGAAAGGCATGGAGCCTCCTTAGAAAACTCGGAGAAAGCGCACCAGTTGTTAAAAACCAGCCTGCGGTGACACCTGATGAAATAGCGTCTCACATCGTTGCAACATCTCGAGTTCCAGCAGATAAGAAACTCACCAGGTACATCAGACGGCAGCTTCGAGCTCTGAAATTAACAACACCTCGCAAATCAAACTACTCTTGTGCCTTCACATCTGACGAAATAGATGCCTCACTCAAGGATCTGAAGTCCGGTAAAGCTCCTGGTTTCGATGGAGTTCACCCAGAATTCCTCATACATATGGGTAATAACGCAAAGAGATGGCTGGCAGAGTTCTTTACGGACATTTTAAACACTGGGGAAATCCCATCAGAATTCAAGAAGGCAAAGATAATATCTGTCCTGAAACCTGGAAAACTCTCTAATAGACCTGAAAGTTATAGACCGATAGCTCTTCTTAGCTGCTGCTACAAACTGTTTGAGAGGCTTATCTTTAACAGAATTAACTCCACAATCTTGGCACACATTCCTGCAGATCAGGCAGGTTTTAGACCAAGTCGCAGCTGTTGTGATCAAGTACTATCACTCACATCATATATTGAGGCAGGATTCCAAAAGAAGCTTAAAATATCTGCTGCGTTTATAGACCTCACTGCTGCCTTCGATACTGTCTGGAGAGAAGGTTTGATCTACAAGCTCCTCAAAGTCATACCCTGCAGAACCATCGTTCAGGTTATCAACAACATGCTAAGTGACAGGAGATTCCAGGTGTACTCAGGCAACAGTAAGAGCACAGAGAGAAAACTCAAGAATGGTTTACCCCAAGGATCAGTTCTGCCCCCTCTACTGTTCAATCTATACATCTCTGATCTTCCTGAGACATATTGCAGGAAATTCTGGTATGCTGATGATCTTGCACTAGCCACACAGCACCAAGATCTCAAGAAAACTGAGGAAATCCTCACAAGGGACCTGTCCACTCTAGAGGTCTATTTCAAGAAATGGAGACTCAGTCCTAGTGCAAGTAAAACAGAAGTGTCATGCTTCCACTTAAATAACCGACTGGCTAACAGCAAATTGAACATACGCTTCTGTAACCGAGTTCTTCGTCATAACTGGTTTCCTAAATATCTTGGTATAACCTTAGATCGCACTTTATCATTCAAGCAACATCTATTGAACTTATCAAAGAAACTGAAAACTCGGAACAACATTCTTCAGAAACTGTATGGGACCACTTGGGGATCTACTGCAAGCACTCTACGACATTCTGCCCTTGGTCTGGTTTACTCCAGTGCAGAGTACTGCTCTCCAGTATGGTTAAATAGCCCGTATACTCGATATGTTGACACGCAGCTAAACAACAGCATGCGCCTTATTTCGGGCACAATCAGATCCACGCCAATCCATTGGCTCCCGCTGCTCACGGGAATAATTCCACCTGATCTGCGCAGATCGAATGCCCTATTAAGAGAGTACCAAAAAATCTGCAGAAATCCTGAACTACCCATACAAGAAGACATCCCTGCACTCAATCTTCAAAGATTGAAGTCACGCCATCCACCTTTGCGTGATGCTACCGACATGGCTCACAACAACTTCGACGCTGTGAAAGTTTGGAAAGACCGTTGGGAAACTACCACAGACTTGTCCCTACACAACATCTTTTCTGGTGCGCAAATTGCTAGTGGATTCCATCTACCACGCAGGCAGTGGGCCACTCTTAACAGAGTTCGGACAGGCCATGGAAGATGCAGGGACTCACTCTACAAGTGGAACTGTTTAACGTCACCAGAATGCGACTGTGGTGCTCCACGGCAAACCATCGCTCATATCGTCGGCAGCTGCAAGCTGAGAGCCTACTCGGGTAGCTGGGCTGATTTCTTGATCCCATCAGAGGCAGCACTAAAGTGGATCGAAGGACTGGACATTTCTATTTGAAATTGTTTCTTGTTATTGTATATTTAATTGTATATATGTTACTTATGCCATACGCTAAATAATAATAACCGTCTAAATATTTCGAATGGTTGCCATATTGGACTTTAATGTATGTAGGCCATAGATTTGTGTACTATTAGATGAAGATTATTTCGTAGGTTTATTATTGAAACTTCAATCGCTGGATTAGAACATCAGAAATAAAAGAAAATAGATTTTTAAATTTCGCACAGCCGCCATCATGAGGTTGTGAAAACAACTGGTATTAAGTAGATGTCAGTGGATTAAAATGTGTATAAGCATTTACCGTACCAAGTTTCACTGCGCTCGGATGGTTAAATCGCGAGAAACGTCCATTTAAATTGTTAAATTTCGCGTCGCCGCCATGTTGGATTTGTGCTCATCAGGTTATTGAAAGTCCCATAGGTGAACTAATGTTTATAGGCTCTATCAACATACAAAATTTCCTTTTGATTGCTGTCATAGATTAGTTCATATTGAGAAACGTCTAAATATGTTGGATGGTCGCTATGTTGGATTTTTATATATGTAGGCCATAGAGTTATGTACTGAAAGACGACGATTATTGCGTAGGTTTATATTCACTCACTTCGATGGATGAATAGGACACAAGAAATAAATAAATAATTTTAAATTTTCGCACTGTCGCCATCTTGAGGTTATGTACACAATTGAAATAAATTAGATGTCAGTGCATTACAATGTGCATTAACATTTGCTGTACCAAGTTTCACTGCGCTTGGATAGTTAAATCGCAAGAAATATCTATTTAAATGTTTCAATTTTACCTGGCCACCATGTTCGTTTTGTTTCTGAAAGCCACATAGGTGAACCTTTAGTGTTGCTCTTTATTACCGTACAAAATTTAGAGTAATATCAGTAGTCGTTTCGGAGATATAGAATGCCTGTGTAATACTTCGCACAGCCACCATGTTAGGTTGGTGAAATGTATTAAAATCTGAGGGGCACGAACGGGGTCAGACAGAATAGTACTACGTCCTTGCCGTGTTTCATTGAAATCGCTCCAGCCGTTTAGAGTTTAATAGGGGAAACACACACACACACGGACAAAAGGTGCTCTTATAAGCCTTTTTTTTCTCTTTTTTTCATAAATAAAAATAGGTTAAAAATAAAAAATCAAGGTGATAAAACTTGGGAGAGATGTTTGTACACTTCAGGGAAGGTTTCTGGCTAAGTATATCCACTTTACAATAGATATCGCACAAATAGATTCAACAAATGATCGACGGCACGCGAAACACTTAAACAATGTCACGTAGCGTTCAAATACCATTCATCCGATTGCTAAGAATCTTTGGTTGGATTGTTGTGCACACTCCAGGAAAGGTTTCTGACTTAGTAAATCCGTTTTTACAATAGGTAGCGCACGAGTAGATTCAACAAATGAGTAACGGCGCGCGTATCGTTTAAAATGAATTCGTATGTGTTCTTATACCATTCATGCGATTGCAATGAAATTTAGAGATATGTTGTTTCCACTCCCGCAAAGATTTCTGATTTAGTAAATCCATTTTACAATTGGTAGGGCACGAGTACATTCAACTAATGAGCGACAGTGCGTGAATCGTTTCAACCAAGTCCCGTATGCGTTCATACACCATTCATCCGATTGTGATAAATCGTTGGTGAGTTGAGTACAGTTCTGCGAAGGGGTATGAATTAGTAAATCCGTTTTTCAATAGTTGGCGCACAAAAGATTCAACTAATGAGTGAAGGCGCGTAAATCGTTTAAAAAAATCCCGTTTGCGTTCATATGCCATTCATCCGATTGCGATGAAACGTTCATGAGTTGTGTACACTCCAGGGAAGGTTTTCGACTTAGTAAATCCATTTTACAATAGGTAGCGTGCGAGTATATTCAACAAATGGGTGACGTGGCTCGAATCTTTTCAACGAAGTCCCGTATGCGTTCATATACCATTTATTACATTGCGATGAAACTTTGGTGAGTTGTTGAGCACGCTCCCATGATTTTTTTTGAGATAGTAAATCAATTTTACAATAGTTTAGAGGTGGTTAACGGAAAATAAATAAATATTGGGAATCCAAAAGCACTTCAATAAACAAAGTTACAACGCCAACACTTTCTTTGATTGGCATTGCAACGCATGCCGGGTAGAGCTAGGGCACGAGACGAGGGGGCAAATGTACTATATGAATAAATCCCTCTCGGCGACGGAAGTCGAAGGTTGATTTCACAGGGAAAAGAAAAATATTTTGAAGTCACTAAATTTGCCAATTGTTGTATAGCTATGAACGTGGTACATGCTTAGCAAACGAGAATCCCCATCTCTACTTAGTGTAAAACAAAGTCCCCGATTCTTGGATGTCACGGGTAATCTCGAGAACCACTGGATGGGTTTTGATGCGGTTTTCACTATTCTGTAAAGGATATCTCGAGGAAGGTTTCTGTAAAAAATAATTAATTTATGATCAAAGGAAGCCGAGCAGTAACGATTTCAGTGGAAAAGTCGAAAGAAACCTTGGCGTCCGTGCGCTTCTTAAGCTTACGCTGGACAAACCGTTAAAATTATCTATATACTATGAGAGTAAGCATTTTTCAGCATAAAAAGTTCCACAAAAAAGTCCGCGAGAGCATATCTCTATCTTCAATACATCGCCCACTATAAGTGTTTGTACGTTTTCATTTCTTCCAAAAATCTCCATTCAATTACTGAGATAACTGTTCCCGGGCGAAGCCGGAGCGGGTTGCTAGTCTTCCTATAATTCGGAAAGCATTTTGCTCTTGGCGGAAGGATGTGCTATATCAAAAATTATTTCAGACAAACGATTCAGGTAATTTTTATAGAACTATTGACCATTTCAAACGATTTTGATATTGTGCCCGTTAAGGGAGATTAGATTCTTTTTCTCTCAAATCTCCATTTTTCCAACCTGTTGGCCAATGGTTGGTGCTATAAAACACTTTACTGAGATAAGTTCTTTGGATGTAAAAAGCGAAGATGTGTCGAAATCTTACGAAAGTCGCAACATGATACCTATTGCAGTAAGGTAGCTTATACAGGGTCTTTCATACAAAATAAGAGCGCCAAGCGGCGGCTTTGTTAACCACAGCTGCGGTCACCTTGGCCCAAGGCTTATAAATTACAGCGGTTGCCTCAATTTTCACTCACCAATCAGCGCTCGGAAGGCGAATGACGTCACAAGATACCAAACTCGCCATGTGGCGAACGTAATGAAACTGTCAACATCAGCTGTTGAGTACGCAAAGTACAGTTTATTCTCATGAAATTATTGGTAAATGGGTGATAAAATAACTGAATGTAGCCTACTTACATTTTATGTTGTGATCTCCTTGAATTTCTTGGTAATTCGCCTAGACTCGGTAGCAGTATCAGTGGTGCTGGTGTGGGTGTTAGTGACTTCCAATAACCTCTTCTTATTCAAGATAGAATTCGAATGTTTCAATCTGATGAAGAAAATTGTTCTCACAGATGCCTCAACCACATCAGACGATACGTCAGGTACTTCTCTCGACACAAAATCTGTCGTTCTTCTGAGAACGTTCTTGCCTCGTTGAAATCCGTATTTTCCGTAAAATGTGACGAATGTTGCTGAAATGTGCCGGAACTGGTTTAGCCAAGTTTCTGAGGGATCGGTCAAACCACCGTATGATAAGTGTTTAATCCAGGTTGGTAATGCATAATCGTGTTGAGTTTGCGTTCCATAGGTTAAGTTCCCAAGTTGTGGAAATTTATCTTGGAACTTGTGGGCCACATAACCTGCAACATAAGCCTTGCCATCTTCTTCAATTTGTTCCATTATATTGGCAATGAAGAACTCTGGTTGCACATTGCTGTCTAAGGTTGGTTCTGGAAGCACGTTACTTGCTTCAGACACTATGCCAGCTTTGTTTAGTGCTTTAGCAACTAAATATTCATCTGAATCTGGATCAGCAGTGTTTGTTTTGAACTACTCCTGGTTTTTTCCCTAAAATAATCATCCTGAGCCTGTAAATGCAGTCAAGGGGGGAAGGATGATCGTGTAAGCCACCATGGGTCCGCAATTGTGAAAAGAGGTTTTCCAGTACATCTTGATTTAGCCTATGTGTGAGAATGTATTTTATATCATGCCTACTGGCCATATCTTGGTACAGAAGTCGAAGGGATTTTATTGAAATGATGACTGCTTTCTGGAATATTTGCAAAGAATTTTTACCAATGCAAATTGCTCATGAAATTTTCCATCTTGTCCAAAATTATATTTTGCTGTTCAATTAGCAAACCATGGGTTAATTTTGTTGGTAAAGGCAGGTTAGGACAGTATGAATTCATAACATCATACCACTGGTTTACAAGCTCTATGAAATCCCCTGTTGCCTCTGCTAATAATTTATCTGGACCTGGTTTGTAGTGCTTTAAAGCTGTAGCTGTAGTGTGTGACAGAAGCTGTGCTGCTAGTCGAACATTTTGTCTTTTGTTTTTTTTTTCACACTATGTGATTGGGTGTCAGTTTATGGCATGAGTTTATCTCAGAATTGGTTTGTTTCACTAATTCTACCACAGGAGCACTGGTAACTTTCTGTCCGTTTTCTAGAATATAGCCATAATCCAAGAACCAGTTCCAGATAAGTTTTAGCAAATGGGGTGCATCTGCGAAAAAGTATATAGGCTGTTGAGTTACTGGGTGGTTGTAAGAAGAGCAGTTCACTGTGATAGACAATTCCCTCCACAAACCCATGTTCCCTCCTCCACAGTCACTCACACAGGCTACCACATTGTACCCAATGTTGTCAAGCTTGATAGTCACTCGGTCTAGCATATCCTTAGTCATTTTAGAGTCAAAATCATGGTACACAGGCTGTTTCCAGTTGGAAAAAAAGTCCTCTAGCCATAATAACTTGCATGTATGAATGAGGACCTACTATTTCATCCTCTTTTTGATCATAATCATATGTAGCTGCCACTCTCATTTCATCATAAGACAGAACTGTTGTTTTTTCAAAACTATTGTAAAGTGGATATTGGTGTAATATACATGGTCTTTCATATAAAATAAGAGCGCCAAGCGGCGGCTTTGTTAACCGCTTCTGCGGTCACCTTGGCCGGGCTTGTAGCGCGCCATGGCCCCCTGCTGTAATATTGAAAGCGCGCGCATAGTACATACGAGAGCCTGTAACTTCCATTGCACGAATTACATCAGCCAGAATCCCTTGTCTCAAATTTAAACTTGAAGCCCATCTCTGCAATGAAGAAATTCCTGGTAAAGGGTAATGTAGCTTTTGCCTGAGGTAAATGTAACACCGTTTGCTGAAATATCTGATGGTAAATGCAGTCGAAGTCCATTAAACGTGCTTCTTTATATTGATGATGATATCTAATTGGCTTTTACTCAGCACCCCTGAGAATGTACCAATGACTTGCTGGTTCAGTACTATCTGAGAGGTCTTTCCCAATTTAGCTGATAATTATTCAACTGGTTTTTTTTTTTCAAGTTTCTCAATTTGCTTCTGGTAATCAATAATTTGTGCTCTATTTTGTAAACATTGCTTTCTTAACTGATCACTTTCTTCTAAACCCCTGTTGTAATTCTCAAGTAGAATTGCATACCTGTTGTCATCTGCCTGGGTTTGAAGTGGTGCTTCTGGTTTACTCACTGAATTTTGTACACCCTCTTCTCTGAGTAGATCTTGAAACAATGTCCTCTGGTTCCTTTTTATTAATATTTGCTTCCTTAATGATGACTCTCCTATACTGGTGTGATCTAGAGTTAAATGTAGCGTTGGCACTGCTGGAAGTAATATGAGAACAACGAAGTTCATGTGGGATGTATGTAGTAATTGGTTTTTTTTTTTTATAAATGTTAAGCTAACCCTCCCGTTTACATTTATGATTTGATAATACAGCCATTGTATTTTGACGGCTAGTGCTCCAACCACTAAAATACCATATATGAAATATGTCAAAATATTAACAGATATTAAATCATCCTAGCAGGTCATCAAAACTTAAGGACTAGGCCAGTTAGGCTCACTTACCATTTGGTTTTAGATTCCTTGGAAATCTTGGCTTTATATTAAGCAATTCGGCCCTGTAGTCTAATTCAAAGTCTTCACTTTTAAAGTGGAGGGAACATATCCTAATTGTTTGAGGGTTGAAATGATATTTCCGCTTACAGACAGCAATCCACTGATTGCGAAGGCATGCGTCTTTTGGCATCGTGAAAAACGACACGTCATTTCCAACTTTATAATAACTGTGACAAAGTGCCACAGCACATATTTGGCCTGGCATGATTATAAACAAAAGGGATTAAAACACGTGTTTAGACCACTGCAAACCATACATTATAAGTTGACTTTCCTTGCATATCTCGCGCCTCGCGCGCTACGAGGAAACGTGTGACGTCACGTCCTTTCCCTTCCCTCCGCGAACCCCTCGCCTAAGAGCTCCATATTGAGACAACCTCTGTAGTTTAGCAGCCTTGACCTTGGCCGATCTTGTGGCGCGTCAAGGCCCTGCTTTAAGCGTGTGTACAATCCTATATGATGCAGCGGCCTTGCTAGCGTGTGTACAATGCTGAAATCTTACTTTAGTTTGTTAGTTAGTTATTGTTGATGAAACCGAAACCCCTACTTGTGCTAATTTTGTGAGTGATTTATTCGGAGACCGTTCAAGATTCTCGCCAATGTCATCTAACTCATCCTCTGTTAAAACTGTTCGTGTTCGGGCATGTTTTATTATTGAGCACCGAGCCAGTAAAGCCAAACTTATTTGCAATTACGTGAATCTGTGCTAGTGAAGGTGGCACTTCATCAGGAAATTGCTGAACAAATGCATCACGTACCCGCCGAGCCGACTCGTACTTAAAATAAGTTTTACATAAAAAAATACGATGTTGCAATGATAATTGTCTCACCATGTTAGCACTTGAGGTTTAGACTGACGACTGAGCACCTGCACGCTTATTGCAAGGTCAAGTTTGGTAATGTCAATCTGTTATTTTTATACAGTCCATCGGAACTTGGGGGGGGGGGGGGAGCCCTCGTATGTACTATGCGCGCGCTTTCAATATTACAGCAGGGGGCCGTGGCGCGCTACAAGCCCGGCCAATGTGACCGCAGAAGCGGTTAACAAAGCCGCCGCTTGGCGCTCTTATTTTATATGAAAGACCCTGTATATTACACCAATATCCACTTTACAATACAAAAATGTTTTTATATGATGTCCTTACACTCTGTGATACATGTTTCGGCTCTGTGAGCCTTCTTCAGTCAAAACACATTAATGATTTTTGTTACGTGCAAGAGCCCGTCCCAACGTTTCAAACATGTATCTACCCCTGGATGGAATTCATGACATTTTGAACCGACCGCCTGGTGACTTGATTCCGTTTGTGAACACGAGATGGCACCTGCTGTCGGACTTCGGGGTTCCTTCAAATGGTTCCTTCTTCTCCGCTAGAATGCGTTCGTTGTGCCTTATTAAACTCTTTCCTTTTCGTGGCATAATTGATGGCAATTATATTCCACGTCATAAACAAAAGAATATATATACTTCATGATACCGCCAAATTTGTTACTTAATTATGACATTGTTGATTGAGGTGTCAAGCCTTGATTGGACGTTGAATATTTACATGAATGCAGTTCGGTATCTGACGCGGAATTCTCCGCCATCTTGTGGAGTTCATGGTCTGTCGTCTTGAAAACAACAAGCCAGCTGGTTGGAACAGTATCTATCCGTTGTGCTAGGGGAGCCTTGGCCCCTAGCTTTTACCAAATATGAATTATTATTTATTAGCGTATGATGCTTCATTTGACAATCGTTGAAATGTATTACATATAATTGCTATTACAAAATAAAAATTAATATATACATATTTATATACATGGATGTAAAGTATTACAGACATAATAACTGGGATGCACGCATACACACACACACACACACACACACACACACACACACACACTGCTGCAGATTCTGATATTTCATCACAAGCTGATGTCTAGTCCTTCCAACCAAGTGAGTGCCGTAGGGGTTACTTGATGTAGCTCCTCCACAGGCCCAGTGAATGCCCGCAGAGGACATTCTTTCACGATGTGGCTGATGGTTTGCATTTCAGCACCACAGTTGCAGGAAGGAGACTCCAACCACCCCCATTGGTGTAGTGCAGAAGCAGTTCTTCCAACGCCGCAGCGTATCCTGTTTAGTCTGGTCCAGATGGTGCGCGGGAGGTTGAACCCAGGAGGTTTTGCACCAAATATGAATACATATTCAAGAAAAAGGAAACGCCTGTGCTACATTAGGATTTAATTTCATCGTTCCACCGTGAAGAGGAAATATGCAAAGTAAATCGCATCTGGATACATCAGGAGTGCTTGTGACATCAAAACGGCGCATGATCGTGTTAGCCATTTTTAAGGCAATCAAGTGCCAGATTATATTTTATTTATATTGTGTGTTAATTATTTTATTTTCATTGTGTCCCCGATGAGAAGGATGTAAGGTACGTTGAATTATACATTTTTATTTATTCTTGTTATGGAGCTCCGATATCGTCTTATAGTAATGTTTTTATTCTGTACCTTATTTTGTTTTATAGGCCTAATATTTCTGTTTGTCAACGTTACCTGATATATTAAAAAAAAGGTTTTTGTTTTCTTCGTACCTTCTGGAGACACATTTCTAAGGTTATTTTACGTTTTAAATTATTATTTATTTTCCTTTGACAATCTTGGGATTGGCATATTATTTATCTGATTTAAGATCCGTGGCTCCTCCCTCTTGTTAATACTGTTTAGACGTAATTGTTTTCCTCCGTTCTTTTCTTTCTGCTGATTTTAAAATTTAGTTTTGCTAAATTGTTTGCCGTAATTCGATCGGGCATGCGGTCTCCTGTTTTTTGTGGCCATGTTTGTTTTTTGTTTTGCCGAAATGAATTCTGGTCTCGAGGTCAGTCTCTTGGCGCCGACCGCGAAGCTCTAACGGGTTGTGGTGTTAGCTTAATTTTTTTTAAATTTAATCTTGTTGGTTTAACTTTGTGTTTTTGGTAAATGTTCCTGTGTTTTTCTCCGTCATGCAAATTATGGATTTATTTTCTGATCCAATTTTATTTTATTAATTTAATTTTTATTTTTTTTGTTTTATGGCGTGGCCTGGATCTCTGCATGTCCGGTCGGTATTGCATTCCCTTGTAAATTATCAAGCCCTTTCTCATTTAATCATGCCTGTAATTTTATTTTAATTTTTGGGCTTTATAACATTTTAATTTTTAATTTAATTCATGTCCTTTTTTTTTTTTGCTTTGCAAGCAAGCATGTTCTGTTTCTGGTGGAGGTGCTCCTTTAAATTTTAACATTAAATTTTTATTTTCATTTTTAGCAACTGTTGTGGCATTATTTCATCGACAGCAGTTCTGTCGGTTATTGGGGGGTGTCTGTAGAATAGCCTGTGCGTTCCCCTTCTCCATTTTCCTTCCACCCCCTTTTGCAGCTCTTCTGTTGGGACATGTCATCTGGAGGTGATTTTGCAGTGGAAGCGACGCGGACCCCTAAATAAAGGTAAGTTGGCCCACCCACGCTAGCCGTCCACGGGTGGCAATTTTCATATGACAGTCTATGTGTTGATCTTATTAAAAAACTTTAAAAAATCTTTTTACAATCGTCAAAGTTATTTAAAAATGGACATAAAATACTTAAAGAATTCGACTATGTGCAGAAGTTCAGGACATAGGCCCTTCGTCGTTGAAATCACAATTCAAACACAGGACCCCATTGTGCAAGTGTCTTGTAAAAAATCGCGTGTGAAAAATCCTTGTGGCTACGGGTGAACGGAAGTTACTTGCTTAAAACTTTGTCATTTTCGTTCAACAACCGTAGATTTGAAAACGCTGGAGATAACACCTCACTATTCAAAGGATATACAACAGATGTGTTGTTGTTGGTCTGGTCACTGGCAAACTGCAGTAAAGTGGATATTGGTGTAATATATCATAATCAATACCGGAAAATCTAGAATAATGACGAAAGTCATAGATATTCGTAAGGTAGCTTTCTAATAAATCTACCTAAATGGAATCGTAGATGCACCTTGTTCAATCACAGAGGCTTTCAGATTAGACAGAGCGTTGTGAGAAAGTAATGGATCTATTCAGAAATAAAATCATGCCTATTCTAATATATGGAATTGAAGTCATTTGGCAACAGCTAACAGAAAATAACCTTACCTCACCAGAAAGAGTGAAGGCATTATTCATAAAATAAGCAATCGGAGTGTCAAAAACTACCAGGTCACAATTCGTCTACCTCCAGGCACGAGAATCATTTCCTATAATAAGGAAATAAGAACTATTATGCAAATAGCAAAGGAAAACAACTTCTCGCCAAGCAAAATAAATCAAATTATAGCCAAACATAAAAATAAAGATAAAACGATTCCCAAACCGGACAGTAATGAGAAAAAATTTGCGCGTTTCAACTATGTGAATGCGAATACATATAAAATCACTAACCTATTCAAAAAGCAAGGCATAAAGATAGCTTTCACGACGAAAAACACAACCGCTAGGCACCTCCTAAATAGTAATCTAAATAAACGTGACCCGTATTCAAGGTCAGGGGTATATTCTATAACGTGCCAAGACACCGATTGTCAAGCTAATTACATCGGGCAGAGTGGAAGGCGAGTAGACACACGTTATAATGAACATAGAAATGCGATAAGATACGGAACACATTCAGCCGTGTGCGAACATATGTGTGACGCAGGGCATAGCTTTACCAACATAGAGTCGGACCTTAAAATAATCCATCACGAATCGAAAGGCAGAGCTCTTGACATAAAGGAAGCAATCGAGATACACCTAGCCAAACGAAACAATCCCAACAATCTAAATGAACACACGTTCATGGAGAGCTCACCCCTCTTCACGCTACTAAAAAACACACCCTGTCGGAAACAAAACACAATTTAGCGACACAGCCAAGCTAGATAAAAAAATGGGGGGAAATTAGGGGGTTTTTAATAGGTAAATGTTATCTGGATCAGGTGTACGATGTACTTTTCTTCTGCAATAAACCAAGGCCCATATTAGAGGCAGTATTAAAGGTGCCGGGACGTCCTCATAAGACCGTCAACGCTTAGTTCGAATGGGTTATGCTCCACGCGTGGCGAGGACTAATCCACGGTCTTTAATAGTTGTAGATCCACCTCATTCAATAACATACATCTTATCTAGGTTGGCAACACCTCACATAAACACATCGCGATCACTCCCCACAGCACGTAGGGACAGGGGGGGAAGGCAGGGAAAAACCAGTCGTTAAGATAACCACCGCAGTCGACCGCACAGCGGGTTCAAGTGAGCACGGAAACTGCGAATAGCTGTAGTACGGAAGACAATCAGATAAGTAGTTAGCCTAAAATTTTATAGTTTAACCATAGTTTACAGCCATATAATCTCTCTAAAGTACAATCTCCGGATAGCCATCACCATTTAGCATTTCACCTAACATATATACTGCATTTAGCATACACTGACAGTTGCAGTACCAATACTGCAACTAAATAATTGTACATATTGTAAATATTTTCACCTGTATTTCAAACATAGATTTTATAGCCTAAGTGTATTGGATCTGATGATGATCGCTTGACGATCGAAACTGGTCATCCTAGTGTTTTATTAATCTCATGTAATTTATTTCAGGATTAGGGCATAACCCATCTCTTTTGGGTACATTCGTGTTGACCGACTGAAAAGCACTAAACTCTAGAATCATTTCTTATAGAAGACCTTACAAACTATTTACCTCTACCAAACACCAGAGCCCCGGAAAAGCTACTAACATCATTAAAGAAAGAAACGAGAAGACATGCCTCAAGAATTGTATGGAACCGGTGCCAGAGTAAAATAAAATGGTTGATTAAACTTCAACTTAAGGAACTCACTGTATCTTCTTCTTCTTTATCTCAGCCTTTTCACACGTCATGTAGGGTCATTGTTACTTTGCCTGAATCTTCTCTTCCATAAATTACCATCCCATGCTTCCTCCCTCGTCCATCCTTATTCAGTGAGGTCCCCTGCAACCTTGTGTTTCCACCTCATTTTTTGATTCCGCTCCTCCTTTTCCCCTCAATATGCAATTTTTCCAACTCCATTCCCCCCACGTTGTCCTCCTCTCTTCTCAGCACATGCCCAAACCATCTGAAACCTACTCTCTTGAACCTTCCCTACTATGAGTCCTACTTTCATTGCTCCACTGAAGTCACCTTCATTTCCCCTTTTCCAGCTGACACTGGGTGGGGGCAAATATGGTTCCTCTCCACTTTGTTCTGTCGTTCCACCATTCCTCTTCCGACACGGTGTTCCAATCCAGGTTCCGTTTTCTAATGCTATTCTCCACCGTGTCCATCCAACGCATTCTTGGTCTTCCTCGTCCTCTCTTCCCTGTCATCCGTCGTTCCAGTGCTCGTCTTGGTAGCCTTACTTCATTCATCCGCTTGACATGTCCAAACCATCTCAATCTGTTTTGCTCCAGTTTTGCTCCACTGATGTAGTCTTCCTTACTCTATGCTTTCTTGTCACTCCACTCATCCATCTTAACATTTGAGCTTAGCCGGACCATTTAACGTAATATAATTTTTTGTTGAATAATTCTCAGCTCAACGTAACATAGCAACATGATTCTCATTCGAGAACATTCATTCGACATATCGATTGCCAATGTAAGGTTTGTAATTGCTTTGGAAAGAAGTTTATACTTCCGTAGTTCTTTGGCATTGCTCGTGACGTAGATACTACATTTTATAATGTGTATTGGGCGTCTTGGATTGGCCTACTCAGTGAGCACTAAACAGCGTCTTGGTGAGGTGTACCGTACCAACTGAAGAGCCCAATGGTACACTGGGGCGAAACGCTGTAAATTGTTTGAGCTTAGCCGGACGAGCGGTCGCTGCAACGACGTCCGTCAATATTTGAATGGGGACCGCTGCACATGCCGCTGTAATCTCCTAGCGAAGGGCCTCCAGCGTGCGCGACTTACATAATATAATTTTTGTTGAATAATTCTCAATTCCGCCACTTCAATCTTTTTCTCTTGGGCTTTTGTAATTTAGGTAAGGAACATTCTTTTCTACTTTTTTTTTAGCCTAGTTTCACAAAAATATACGTTATTTAGAAACATATGATACAATCTATATACATGGGTTGGTTTTTTAGTTTTGGCGCCAATGCTTCAGTGCCAAGTTGCAACAATGTTGGGCGCTGCCACTTTTACTAACGGTTGCTGCCCTGCATCCCCTCCCTCGGAGCACATGACCTCACCCGTCCTCACCACCGCTCGTGCGCAGTCGCACCTGTTAGATGAGTAGTGTGAGACCAGCGCTCGCGAAAGACAGTCGCAATATTTTCCAAACAGGAGCAGAGAACGTGGATAAAAATTCAGTGTGCTAGGGGTCGCAGTGCTAAATAGTGTCACCGAGGATTGCAGGAAGCGTGCGGTGCAGCTGCGTTACCGTTCAGAACGGTAGCAAGATGGGTTGCAGCCTTTCGAGATGGGCGCGAACGTGTGGAGCACATGCCTCGATCTGGTCACCCACCAGTAAGTGATGACAATGTACAGATGGTGTCCGCGTTAGTAGAGGTGGATCGGAACGTAACGATTCGTCAATTAGAGCAAGATACCGGACTGGCGCATTCAACTGTCCTCCACATCCTGAAGGACTTACTGAAAATTAGAAAGATTGCGTCCAACTGGGTTCCGCATGACTTAACCGACATGCACAAATGCCTGCGATATGACGCTTGTTGTATGCACTTGCAGCGTTATGAGCGCGAAGGAGAGGCCTTCTTACGGCGTATCATAACCATTGACGAGACGTGGGCCAGATCTTATAAGCCACAGTTAAAACGCCAATCGAACGAGTGGTGGCACCGTGGATCACCGCGGAAATAAACAGTTCGACCAACCCCCACCAATGTGAAGGTAATGTTGATTCTTGCCTATGATTGGGATGGTGTGATCATTCCCCATACTGTTCCCCGAGGGCAAACCGTTAATGCGGCGTACTATTGTTCGTTTCTGCAAGACCATCTCCGAGGAGCTCTGAGAAGGAAACGGCGCCACCACATGGTTACGCCGCCCATCGTTCTGCATGACAATGCTAGGGCACACACAGCAGGCGTTGTGTCGGCATTGATGGATCGCTGGGGCTGGGAGGTCCTCAATTCATCCCCCATATTCTCCCGACCTCAGTTCCTGCGACTATTATCTCATCACGAAGATGAAAATGACAATGCGCGGGGAGCGCTTCCGTACCATTGAAGACGTTAAGCAGGCTGCCGAGCGCTCTCTTCGTACCATCAATAGATTGGGCAGTGCCAACGGGATCCTACGACTTCCGCATCACTGGGAACACGTTGTACGCAACGGTGGGGACTACATCAAGGGCCAGTGAAACTTGGAACCATCTAAGCGAGTTAATAATCCTGTTATAACTAAGGTGCCAAAACTAAAAATAAAACTATAAATAATACGCTAAGGTGTATGCTTCACAAAACTCAAGATCCTAAACCAGAGGGAGTTAGGAAGTGTGGTTTGTAACAAATGTTTCCAAATTGTCTCAATAGTACAGGAAAAATCTTGCATTTCTTGACAAGTCAACGGAAATATATTTATTTATTTATGAATTGCTTTTAAACAAATAAGCAAGACGATAGCCCCTGGCAGAACTGCTTCGCGTACAGCCCGCATAGCACTAGGGCCGGGCGGGTAGTCTGTACACATGGGAGGAGCACAAACCACAATTTGTTCAAAAAGTGCGTTTAAACAAATAAACAAATTTATAGAAGCCCACATAACAGTAAAGCCAGGCGGGTGGTTTATACACATGCGAGAGTTCTCACACGGGTCCACTAGTATATTTTAATGAATTGCCTGTTTTGCTTCTGTGAGATCGTAGTGTAAGGAGTGAAGTACAGTATATCGATTAATTGACAAAAGAATTAATCAATTATTCGACTAACCAATTAATCGATTAACAGCAAATCGATTATTCGATTAAACGTACAATCGATTAATCGATATTTGTGACAATTAATCGATGTTTCTGCTTCGAATGGTTATTTGAATACTGAATTAAATCTATTAAAATACCAGCCCTACTGGCTATCCGAGATTTGGACAGATGATATTCTATCTATTATTATGTATCATATGGCGTTTAGTGCCGGGAGTGTCCGAGGACATGTTCGGCTCGCCAGAGGCTGTAGCTGCTTCAATCGACACCCATAGGGAGAACTACAAGTTCCGTTCAATTTCAAGTAGTTCCAAAATTTGCTACCAGATGTCAATGATACCTAGGGGTGAACGATGAAATTTTGATAGAGCGTTCCAACGAAATATAACCTAGAAATTTAGCTTCACACAAGTTTAGTCAGTGCATGGATCTTTTACATGCCATAAATCTATAACATGGGACCGCCGGCTTTACTTCCCTTCCGAAGGAAGGCATACTGAAGGATTTTAACACTCTTAAAAATTCCGACGATTTCGGCCTGGTTTGAACCCGCTACCATGGACACAGCAGTTCAGCATGCTACCAACTTCGCCACCTAGGTACAATTAATGTTGTTACTGTGCTTTACTTAAGTTAAGGTGTGTCCCTGTAGTAGCAGCAGTGAGAAACCACGGAAATATCACTTCTACTATGACTGAGGTGCAGAAGGAACGCGGGACCTTCGTGTCAAGAGCCAGAGATAGTGACTAATTATGAATACGATGAATGTTACTAGTTATACGGAGCCTGAACCTTACCGGCTTCAAAATAACAAGGTTTTATTTGTACAAGTACATGTAGTAGGCTACTAATAACACGCTTCGGTGAGCACTAATTTACCACTGCATTGCACCAGCAGCGCGTACGGTATATTGTGTCATTTATCACGTGATGGCATTACACACCCCTAACAGATGCTATGTCCCAATAGTCTTCTCATAGAACAATAATAATAATAATAACTACGGCACTACCAGATAGTTGTTCTTCCGGAAGCATTGTACGCTTCCGAAACTATATCTCTAGGAGGCCACTCTCAAATTGGTGAAATCGAAATCCACGAACGTAAAATTCTCAGGAAAATATATGGCCCCGTTTATGTTAATGGTTTATGGATTAAAAGGAAAAAAGGAAAGGAAGCTTGTAGTTTAACGTGACCGTTAATCTTGAGATCATGAGCCACGGGACCTCCTTTTTACGTGGAATCCGAACCACAGGACATGGCATTTCACTTCGAAAATCTCACATGCATTGACCGGGAATCGAACCCGGACCGCCTTGGTGAGAGGCATACAGCTAGACCGCTGAGCCACCACGCCCTGGATTAAAAGGAAAAGACGCCTACATTTCTATGGACACCTGTGGAGGATGGATGAAAAGAGACTCATTAAGAAAACTTTTAACATATTTAATACAAGTAAATTAAAGACCAGTTAGATGAGAGAAACACAGGACGACCTGGACCGATTCAAAATCTCTGAAGACGATATTAAGGACAGAAATCGATTCAGAAATAAAATTAGAAACAAGAAGTTTGAACGAGTCTCTAGAAAAGAAACAATAGGGAAACAATGGACAGAGGAAAGGAAGAAAAAACACAGTAAATTAATGAAGAGGTTTTGGGAAGTATTTAGAAGAGGAAAAGGAAGCGAAGCTGTGATTGGCTCAAGTTCGCACGCTCTCCCGAAGGGGAAAAATCAATAATAATCATCATCATCATCTTGCACAGTTTCCAGCCACTGGCCGGGTCTGTTTGGAACACAAGCCTCTCCAACGTCTTCTGTCTTCCCACCATCTCTCAGCCTCCACCCTGGTCCAGTCTTCTCCTCTCTTCTTCACGCTTTCTTCCACCCCCTTCAGCCACCTGTCTCTCGGTCTTCCCCTCGGTCTCTTTCCTTCCCACTTCGTCTCATGTACTCTCCTGGGTATCCTCTTCTCCTCCATTCGTTTTACATGTCCATACCATCTAAGTCTAGATTTCTCTATACCATCCTGTAATGGTTCCTCCTTCATTAATTCTCTGGTCCTCTCATTTCTTATTCTGTCCATCTTTGTAGCTCCAATACTGCTTCTCAAGAACCTCATCTCACTGGCCTGTATTTTGCTCTTCTCCCTTCCTTTCATAACCCAAGTCTCCGAGGCATACGTCAGGATAGGGACATAGTACGTCCGATATATGATGTTTTTGCTGTTCTGCGGGACATCCTTGCTCCATAACATGCTTCTCACACTCCTCCGAAATGCTTCTGCCTGCCTCCCCCGCTCATTTATTTCTCTATCGTTTCTTCCATTATCTTGTATCAGGCTTCCCAGATACTTGAAACTCTCCACTTTCTTCAGCTGTTCCCCACCAATTGTTATTCCCGTTGTGGTTCTTTCCTTCTTCCTTGTTGTGATCACCATCTCACTCTTATTTATGCTAAATTTCATCCCATATCCTTGTATTATTCCTTCCCACACGTCCAACTGTTCCTGTACCTCCTCCTCCGTGTTTCCCCAAATCATCAAATCATCTGCAAACACCATTGCTTTCATCTTTCCGTCCCCAATTACTTGTGCCACTCGGGTCATTATGTCATCCATCACCACAATGAAAAGTAACGGTGACAGTGCACTTCCTTGTTTCAGGCCGTTTCTTTGTTCCAACCAGTCAGATCTCTCTCCTCCCACTTTCACACAGCTCACGCTTCCCTTGTACATCTCCTTTATCCTCTTTATAGTCCATTTCTCTACTCCTCTATCCTCCAGGGACTTCCATACTTTGTTTCTGCATACACTGTCATATGCTTTCTCAATGTCCAGGAAGGCCATCAGTAGATCTGTTCCATACTCATAGTGCTGCTCTTGTAACTGCCTTACAGCAAAAATCAAATCCACTGTGGACCTTCCTGCTCTGAAGCCATGTTGTTCTTCCCTCATCCCTCCTTCTATCCTTGTCCTAATTCTCTTTTCCAAAACTTTCTCGAAGATCTTTGCACAATGACTCATCAGTGTTATTCCCCGATAGTTTCTGCAATCTGTTCTACTACCTTTCTTGAAGATCGGGACAATGATTCCTTTTTTCCAGTCCTCTGGGGTCTTCCTTTCCTTCCATGCTGTCCTCATCACTCGGTACAGCCACTGTATCCCCACCTCTCCTGCTGCTCTCACCATCTCCACACTCAACTCATCCACACCCGGTACCTTCCCTCCTTTCATCTTGTTCACTGCATCTTCCACTTCTTTCCATGCTAAGTCCTTTTCTGTTTGCAGTTCATCTTCCTCTTCCCCGATTTCTTCCTCCTCACCATCTTTTCCATTTGGGTTCAGAAGTTCTTCAAAATATTCTTTCCACATTTTCTTCAGTTCTTCCCTATTTTCTATCTCTTGTCCCCTTTTGTTCACCATTCTAACATAATCCGTAGGATCCTTCCGCCTCTTATTTTTTACCATCCCATACAGGACCTTTTTTGTACCTTCACTATCCTCCTCCATCATCTTTGTCCACTCTTCCATCCACTTCCTTCTCTCCTCAGCCACCACTCTCTTCGCCTCCTTCTTTCTTTCCTGGTACTCTTCCCTTGTCTCTACCGTCCTATTTTGATACCACCTCCTAAAGGCTCTATTCTTTTCCCTTACTATATCTTTTGTCTTCTCATTCCACCATGGTGTTTCCTTCCACCTCTTCTTACTACTTGTCCTCCCACATACTGCTTCTGCTGCACCCACTAGTGTCTTCTTAAATCTAGCCCATTCCTCTTCCACCCCTCTTTCTTCATCTGTTGGAATTCCTTCCTTTACCATTTTGAGGTACTCGACCCTTCTATCCCCTTCTTTCAGTTTCCATATCCTTATACGTCTTTCCTGGTTCTCAGTCCCTTTCTTCTCCTTACTCCCTCTTAGGTTCATTACCAGTAATCGATGGTCGCTATCCAGGTTCTCTGGTGGTATAACCTTGATGTCCGTGATGTTCTTATTTAGTTCTTTCTCATACAGTATATAGTCGACCACCGACTTCCTGGTCAAGTCATCACTGTACCATGTGATTGTGTGGCTCTCTCTTTTCTTAAACCAGGAGTTCCCAACTAGCAGGCTGTTCCTCTGGCAGAAGTCCAACAGTCTCTTTCCTTCCTCATTTCTTCCACCTCAACCCTCTGGTCCTAGAACACTCTCATAACCTTGTCTTTCTCTTCCTACATGGGCATTGAGGTCCCCCATAACAATCATATTTCTTCCTACCAGCTGCTTCTGCAATTCCTCTTCAAACTCCTCCTTCTCTTCAGAGGCGCAGCCTACTTGTGGAGCATACACTTGCACTATTTCTACGGTCTCTCCCCTCAGTGCTACTTTCACTTTCATCATCCTATCACTTATTCTCCTCACTTCTTCTTTTAAACCATCTCGTACTACTACTCCCACTCCATTCCTCTTTCCCTCTTCGTTCCCACTCCAGTACAGTCTATAGCCTTTTCTCAGTACTCTCCTTCCTTCCCCTTTCCACTTTGTTTCTGCCAATCCCAATAAATCCAACTTCCTTCTTTCCATCATATCCACTATCTCCTCCACCTTCCCCGTCAGCGTTCTTAGGTTTAAAGTTCCAAATCTTAGTCCGTGTGTACAGCCGTGTCGTCGTCTATTAAATCCATCCTGTCCGAGGCTCGTTCCATTTTTGAAAGCATTTGGTTTTATCCACTACTGGCTTGCTGGGCCTATCGTAGCTTCACCAGAGCCCCGTTAGCCGTCACTTTTCAGGGTTCCTGTAGGACCTTCACAGCTACCGTAACGGTCCCGGGGCACACGAAGTCCCCACTGTACTTCGCCCCTACAGGCAATCCCCTACTTTGTGCCGTTGCCCGTCTCCCACGACGTGGACGTGGACGAGGGGTTGGACTTATCAATAATAATAATAATAATAATAATTATTATTATTATTATTATTATTATTATTATTATTATTATTTATGTATTTATCGTATGGATTTTAGTGCCGGGAGTGTCCGAGGACATGTTCGGCTTGTCAGAGGCTGTAGCTGCTTCAAGTGGACACCCATAGGGTGAGCTACAAGTTCCGTTCAATTTCAAGTAGTTCCAACTTTCGCTATCAGAAGTCACTGATACCTAGTGGGGAACGTTGGATCTTTGATAGAGCGTTCCAACGAAATCTAACCTAGACATTTTAGCTTCACACAAGTTTAGTCTATGGAAGGATTTTTACATGCCATATATCTATGACATAAAACCACTGGCTTTACTTCCCCTCCGAAGGAAGGTATACTGAAGGATTTTAACGCTATTAAAAAACTCCATCGACTTCGGCCGGGTTTGAATGCGCTATCTTGAGCACAGCAGTTCAACCACCGAATAATAATAATAACCTTAGCTGACACAACCTCCAGAGTCAATTTCAGAGGAGAAATGTCAAGCTCTTTCGAAATTAAGACAGGAGTTAGGCAAGGAGGTCGGCTCTCACCCCTGTTTTTCAACTGTGTAATTGAAATAATGTAGTCATCCGCGAGTGGCGCAAAGACATGAACGATCGGGTCCAAAATGGAGTAAGACTGCGTTACAAGAAAATGAATCTTTCTATTGATTGCCGAACTTTTTCAGGCGATCGTGCACTTTTCTCCGATTCTTTAGACATGGCCACAAAACAAATTAACCAGCTACAGGCACAGGCAACAAAAGCAGGTTTTCAGAACTCTTTGGAGAAAACACAGTTCATAGCTAACATCAAGCCAGCACCGAGAGAACTAAAAGTAAACCAGGAGAAAATAATGCGGACTGAATAGTTTAAATATTTTGGTGAGTGGCTAGAACCCAACGTTTGTGGGAAAGTAAACTTTACTTCGTACATGAATAAAATGGAAATGGCTAACCAACTCACGTTTACAACAAAAAGTCAATATCCCTGAACGCAAAACTCAGGTATTACAGTACTGCACTGGCATACGACCAGAGGCTCTGTATGCAGCGGAATGCCTCACTATGAACAAGAAAGGCCTGGTAGAAACATTGGAGATCAAAAAAAAAAAAAAAGATCTTGAGGAAAATGCTTGACCCGATTAAAGACAAAGGCGAATATAGTCGACGGCATTACCATGAAATGTAGATTCATGTCAAAAAGATCTCTGATATTATGAGGAAAATGAGAATTGCATTTTATGGCCACTTGCTAAGAATGAAACCCACACGATTGACGAACCAGGTCTTCACGAAGACCAATCCAGCCCGGTTCGAGGAGGTAGAAAGTGACCTACAGGAGATGGAGATTACCAGTGAAGATATTCAAGAACGCAACCCCGTCAGGAAGAAACTAAATGACCACCAGGGTTTCCAAGAAAGACCAAAGTTGAAGACGGAAAATATGTGGACGGATGAAAGAACAGAGCAACACCGGCAACGTATGAAGGAGCACTGGGCAAATATCAAAGCCCAGAGAAGACAGTTGAAATGACGTGATCCTAAGTGGACTGATACGATCAAAGAATAATAATAATACCACATAAATAGTACAAATTCCCATAATCTGCAACAAACCCTCTGTGAGAAAATCACCAAGTATCTTCTCTTGGCAGAGAAAATACGACAAATGCGGAGACAGGAATGCGTAGTGGTGCTGCCCATAGTCATCTGTTCTACCGGCATCATCCCTAAATCATTGGATTACAAACTAGAACAAGTAGTTCAGTGAAGAACTAAAGCCTATTTTCATATATCCTACTTATGTTAATTGCCACTATCAACATACAACATTTCATTTTGATTGCTGTAATAGATTCGTAGATATTGAGAACCGAGTAAATATTTCGGATGGTCACCTTGTTGGATTTTCAAATATGTAGGTCTCAGAGTTATGTACTACTAGCTATTTTACCCGGCGTTGCCCGAGAGGTGTATTTACATATTATAGAAAGATACATGCCAATATATTACGCAAGGTATATTCACTTTGCCCCTAAGTGAGGTTAAAACATAGTTCTCCTGGACTCTGAAGTTAATCAAGTGTAATATTAACTCACTGTAAATCTAGGCGAAAGGTACTGAGGAGTACAATAACGTCGTAGAGAATGCATCAATAACAAAAAGGGCTGTATATTCACATTTCTCAAGGACCTATTCTCACAATTACAGTACTTTCCTGATAGTCTTTATTTTTTATTTTTGTAATGGGTGTAATTTAGACGTCTTGATCACATAGTTCTCGTTCTTTTTATAATTGTTGCGTCTACCTTTCTGAAAGGAAACAACATTTAAATTATTCAATATTTGGAATATAAAGTCATCATTCTGTAGTCAAATATACTTACGATTTATAACCCCGCACAAATGGTGTGATTAGTGAGAAATGGCTTATTCATGTACATAAGGCAGTGTGAAGGCTACTATAGCTGCATATTAGGGAATAGTATTGCTGTATTTACATGCCTATTACCTCATATTGGGCGGCTTTGGTGGCGTATTTGGTAGCATGCTGAGCTTCTATGCCCAAGGTCGCGGGTTCAAACCCGGCCGAAGGCATCGGAGTTTTGAAGAGCGTTAAAAATCCCTCAGTATGCCTTACTTCGGAGGGGAAGTAAAGCCGGTGGGCCCATGTCATACGACATAGATTTATGTGATGTAAAAGAACTTTCCACTAACTACACTCGTGTGAAAGTAAAATTTGATTAACGCTATTATGTTCCAACGGTCACCGTCTGGTTGCGGGAGTATGTATTAGTCAAGTTTTCAGCTAGGTGTCGTTGACGGTAGCATTTGGTAGAAAAAGTAGGAACTACTTAAAACTGACTGTCTGTAGTCCTTACCTGAATTACATATAACACACAATAATACAGCCATCACAATTAACACCGGTTATCAGGCAGATTCTACACACATCCAATGTACACGGGGCTGCATGACCGCGATGTCGCAGCCCCTAAACAGAGGAACCAACTAATCTATCTCATCTTGTTAAAGTAAATTAATTAATAGTATAATTGCGCACGAAAGTGCATTTGGAATAAATACATCATAATATCACAAACACTGTCAGATGAGAAGTTAAATAAATAGACCAGCGGTGCATGGTTTCCACCGGCTTCCACCACAAACCGCGCTCGACACCCGGATCCCACCAACCCACCGACCAGTGCGCGCCCCATATTACATGATCCTTGGTCTGTGCAATGCAGCAACGTATAATCCCAGTATAATGTCAAATGAGATGCATTGATTGAGAACACATTGGGCTTCTTCTTTAGCCCCTAAAGTATTTCGTAAGATAGGTCAAAAGCTTGAAATGGCAGACATGGAATATCTATACTTCACCAATCCATGTATAATTAATAAAGAGACTGTATGCTTAAAGATCCATAAGCCATTCTAATCAAACGGCTTCAAGTAACGCAACGTAGTGGAAAGTAAAGAGGTTAGCTCAAAGTATATGGTGTCTAAAAATAAAGCAATGGAAAAAACAAATACAATTATAAATGTGACTAAGATTACAAATGTATTAAAAACATTATGCAATTCTAATTTAAATGACATTGAATGAATATCAATTTAATAAATGCGATAACTTACTTCAGGTTAACACAATGTTTCATTTAGAAAATGATTTGTCTATTGTTTAATATTTTATGGGTGTAGCAAAGTCCAACAACTCAAATAGACGGTAGTAAGAAATGAAATAACGTCAGTGCTAGTTCTGGAAAAAGACGTAAATACGAATGAAGCGCTACTGTGAAAAGATCCTGTACGCGTCTGTGTGTTGAATGGGCAGGCAGTTTAAGGGACACTAGGGGTGAGTGTTTAGGCAAAAATGAAAAAAGAACTGTATTTTGATTTTCTCAGATATACATCTTATGGACCCCTGAGGATCATTTCAGTAAAAAAGTTTTCATGCACTGCCATTTCTAAAGGCTCAGCGACAGTTTTAAATATCATCTGCGTAAAAAGAAGATGGAAGGCAAATCATAGAAAGTAGGCTATACTTTTAAAACTAGAAATCCTAGAAAGTCGTAGGTTAACTCAAAGGAAAGGTCTCTACGCTCTTTATCTCTACAACAAAACATTGTATTTTTCTGATTTTTTTTTTCAAAAAAGTTTCATTGGTTGAGCCAAACTGGTTAATATAGCATGCGGTTTATAAAAATGCTTTTATCTCCAAACAACATTTTTAGCCTACTTTCGATTTTTGCAAAAAATGAAAGTAGACTTATGAGATCAACACAGGGCGAAAAAAGTGTGTCTGTCTGTGTGTGTGTGTGTATGTGTGTGAGTCTGTGTGTGTGTGTATGTGTGTGTGTGTGTGTGTGTGTGTGTGAGTCTGTGTGTGTGTGTGTGTGTCTGTGTGTGTGTGAGTGTGTGTACTCTGAATGTCTGTCCCCCCCTATCAATTCGAACACGGTGAATGCGAATTGAACGAAATTTGGTACAAAGGTAGCACTAGCAAAGGACACCTCAGTGTCATGTTTTATATCGCCGCCATCTTGACGGAAACGTAATGGCGGCGACACAAATGTTCAAAGCTTAAATCAAATTACGACTAACCTAATCATCCGATCTCTACCAAATATTGCAACAACATACCTTTATGGGGGGAGCATCCTTTGACCAAACCAATAGGCAATCAACGTAATAGTTTGCGGATGGCGGCCATCTTTGTGTGAAAATCGATTCCCCCTATTAATTCGAACACGGTGCAACCGAATGGAACGAAATTTGGTTCAGAGATAGTACTAACAAAAGGCACCTCAGTGTCATGTTTTATATCGCCGCCATCTTGACGGAAACGTAATGGCGGCCACACAAATGTTCAAAGCTTAAATCAAATTACGATTAACCTAATCATCCGATCTCTACCAAATTTTGCAACAACATACCTTTATAGAGGAAGCATCCTTTGACCAAATGACTAGGTCATTAGCCTAATAGTTTGCGGATGGCGGCCATCTTTGTGTGAAAATAAATTCCCCCTATTAATTCAAACACGGTGAAACCGAATGGAACGAAATTTGGTACAGAGGTAGCACTAGCAAAGGGCATCTCAGTGTCATGTTTTATATCGCCGCCATATTGACAGAAACGTAATGGCGGCCACACAAATGTTCAAAGCTTAAATCAAATTACGACTAACATAACCATCCGATCTCTACCAAACTTTGCAACAACATTCCTTTATGGCGGGAGCATCCTTTGACCAATCTAATAGGTTATTAGCTTAATAGTTTGCGGATGGCGGCCATCTTTATGTTAAAATTGATTCCTCCTTTTAATTCGAACACGGTGGAACCGAATGAACGAAATTTGGTACAGAGGTAGCACTAGCAAAGGGCACCTCAGTGTCATGTTTTATATCGCCGCCATCTTGACAGAAACGTAATGGCGGCCACACAAATGTTCAAAGCTTAAGTTAAATTACGACTAACATAACCATCCGATCTCTACCAAACTTTGCAACAACATTCCTTTATGGAGGGAGCATCCTTTGACCAATCTAATAGGTTATTAGCCTAATAGTTTGCGGGTGGCGGCCATCATTATGTCAAAATTGATTCCCCCTATTAATTCGATCACGGTGGAACCGAATGGAACGAAATTTGGTACAGAGGTAGCACTAGCAAAGGGCATCTCAGTGTCATGATTTATATCGCCGCCATATTGACAGAAACGTAATTGCGGCCACACAAATGTTTAAAGCTTAAATCAAATTACGACTAACCTAATCATCCGATCTCTACCAAACTTTGCAACAACATACCTTTATGGAGGGAGCATCCTTTGACCCATCTAATAGGCCATTAGCCTAATAGTTTGCGGATGGCTGCCATATTTATGTCAAAATTGATTCCCCCTTTTAATTCGAATACGGTGGAACCGAATGAACGAAATTTGGTACAGAGGTAGCACTAGCAAAGGGCACCTCAGTGTCATGTTTTATATCGCCGCCATCTTGACGGAAACGTAATGGGGGCCACACAAATGTTCAAAGCTTAAATCAAATTACGATTAGCCTAATCATCTGATCTCTAGCAAATTTAGCAACAACATACCTTTATGGAGGGAGCATCCTTTGACCAAACTAATAGGTCATCGGCCTAATATTTTGCGGATGGCGGCCATCTTTGTGTGAAAATCGATTCCCCTTATCAATTCGAACACGGTGAAACCGAATGGAACGAAATTTGGTACAGAGGTAGCACTAGCAAAGGGCACCTCATATTCATGTTTAATATCCCTATAGCACGTTGTATTTCAACAAGCTACTACAACCAACATTCAATCATACTCCTTGAAAAGGACAAAGAGTTATAGCAATACCCATGCATTTAGGAGAAAGTAGGCTATATGTTCGTTACTGAACATCTTGTTAGGTAATCAAAATGCTCCATGTGCATGAGATATTCACTAATTTTACTTAAAAAAATCACTGGATCTTCAGAAACACATGTGTTGTAAGATAACATTGCGATATCTCCAGTCACTTTGTAAATTACACATCAAAAAAATAAAAAACTATGAAAAATTATCAAAATTCATAAAACATGATGGCACATCAAGAAAAAAATAATCTGACAGCATACATGTATCACTTTCCTGAAATGTCTCAATGTTAAAATATTAAGAATAGTTTTATGTATATGTAATGAAAATATCAAGCGTTTTACACAATTTCTAATGCGCATGGAGCATTTTGATTACACGGTATATTGTGATAATATAATTAGTAAAAAAAATCCATTCGATTTCATCCAATTGTTTTCACATTTGGTATGTGACTTAGTGTTACTATTCTAAGACTGCAGTTTAAATTTCAACTCATTCTGATAAAAAATGTGGAAGTTGAAAAACTCAGCCCTAGTGTCCCTTAAAGCAGCCAGGAGGGATGCGATCCAGCTGGCAGTGAAAATGGTGCTGCAACCTATCTTGTCTTGTGTTAAATGAACAGGCAGTTTAAAGCTATTATAAAAGAGAACAAAATATATCTACAATGGCATTACATATGCCAGTTGCATGTACCGATGGTAGATGTCGCATTCAACACTACGCTTGCTCCCCCACAGGAGGTGTGCTTTCATTTCCCGAGTTTACGTGAGACAGAGTTAGGTGAGACGATTGTCTTACGTGATTTCCGGCGATAACTTTGTTCCGGACACAAACACTCCTTCGTCTGTTGTGTGTAGTCGTCATTTTGAGAGTCCCGCACCGTAGTTGTGATCGTTTAATCGTGCACCACGGTTGCGAGGACAGCTGTAGCAAGTCCAGACATCGTACGTTCGAACCTATCCTGAGTGTGGTTTTTCTACACTCTGTCCAGGCAAATGCTGGGATAGTACTTGACCAATGTTAGTAACGCACATGATAGGGACTTCTTTGCCTCTGATACCTACGATGATATCCAATTAACTACGGAATCAACCGTACGGTGCATCTTTTCATCATATCTGCTCCCTTCTGCACGAGGTCATAAAGGAGGCAGGGTGTGTGTAGCCCCACCACTGGAGGTGCTACACCGTCAAGGGCTCACGGCTGTTGAGTTTGGGAGAATTCCTGAGCTGGATCTGTTTTTTCCCTTTTTCCAGTGATTCTGGGATGGTCTCTCTACTATTTCTCTTCCTAACTGCCTTTCATGGCACTCCTTACCAAATCCGTCAATTCTCATTTTTTGAGGGTTGAGAGCATTTCATTTACCCGCATTTTATTTCCCTTATTTCTTCCTTTTTGTCCTTTTGTTCTCCTAATCCGTAATTTGGTTGTAAGTTGTAGTTATTTTTAGTTCTAGTGTTCATTTTACCATCATTCTTCATTTTCATCCCAAAGAATTAAGAGGCATATAGCCTCCATGTTAGGCCCTTTAACATCAACTATCATCATCAAATTACAATTTCAGAAATATCTTTTTCGACAATGAAAACTGAAAGTCTGGTTTAAGTTGTATTCACAGTGGAAAGAATTTATTGCATGAAATGTTTGGATTGCATTTCTCAGAACTGTAATCCTATCCACTCATTAACCTGACCGCAGCAGCGGTCTTCCCAGCGTCATTGCAGAGAAATTGGTATCACCGATTACGAATACTATTGCGGAAGCTGAACTATCGGTTGCTTCCAAATAACTTCTGTACTAACCACTCAGCAGGAAGGTTCATTAAGTTTTATATAAATCGAGTGAACCTAATGGATTTCTATTTTAATAAGGCGCAAAGGTATGTTTAGTTTCTGTCATGTATTATCACGCTATTTTATTTTGTGGCCGGCCACGTGGTGATGGGGTAGCGTGCCTACCTCTCACCCAGAGGCCACGTGTTCGATTCCCTTCTCCGTCAAGGATTTTAGAAACTGACGCGAGGGCTGGAACGGGGTGCACTCACCCTCGTGAGGACAATTGAGTAGCTGTCTGACAGTGAGGCAACTCCCCAATCACAAAAAACAAGATTAACGGCCGAGGGAACCCGATGCGCTGATCATGCATCACCCAAATATCTGAAGGCCAAATGGCTGAGCAGCGGTCGCTTGGTAGGCTTAGGTCCTTCATGGGCTGTAGTGCCAGGGATTATTATTATTATATTATTTTGTGATATAATTTGCATTTTGATATTGCGGAAATAATATTTACAAACAGTGTGAAGTTTTAGTTATGCTATACTGGGTTGACAGTGCTGTGTGAGCATTTGAGTAACTAACTGGATTTGATGTAAAGAAGCTCATTTTCTATACCGGTAGTGCAGAGCGCAACTGGCATCCAGTCGGCCGTGTCTCGACTTGAGCTATGTTGCCATGGAAACGATCTGCCTTGTCATTCCTTCATGAGTATCTTTTATGAATTTATTAGTCTTTGCTCGAGTGCAAAAGGGCCGAAATCAGAAGAATGAGAAAGACTATCGAATATTCATGTAGCCAGTGGTTCATTCTGGGTCCTAAACTATGGGTATGCAAAATTTGGTTGAGATTGGTGGAACGGTGTAGATTTGTATACGGAACCAATCCAAATACATACATACAGACTTTCACTTTTATATATTAGAAGAAGAAGATAGTGTCAAGTCATTGTTATGCTATAACTTACTCGGTTGACAGTGCTGTGTGAGCAGTTGAGTAACTAACGGGATTTCAAGTAAAGCTCCTCATTTTCTATACCGGTAGTGCAGAGCGCAACTGGCATCCAGTCGGCCGTGTCTCGACTTGAGCTATGTTGCCATGGAAACTATCTGCCTTGCCATTCCTTCATGAGTATATTTTATGAATTTATTAGCCTTTGCTCGAGTGCAAAAGGGCCTAAATCAGAAGAATGAGAAAGACTATCGAAAATTCATGTAGCCAGCGGTTCTTTCTGGGTCCTAAACTACGTGTATGCAAAATTTGGTTGAGATTGGTGGGACGGTGTAGATTTGTATACAGAACCAACCCACCCACCCACATACATACAGACTTTCACTTTTATATATAAGACTCGCTTTGCTCGTTGGGGGCTCCGCCCCCAAGCCCCCGGTGCGTTTGACGATCCGTGTATTTTTAGGGAAAGTAATGGGTTGAAGTGTTTAAAACATATCGTTCTGAATTTACGGTTTTTATGTTTGCTGTGACTTTGTAATAATTATAATAAAGACGAATATGTTGCATGCAGATTTTTCATTGATGTACATTTTTTAGTTGATTCGTGGGTGTCACCTACCAATATAAATTATGCTAATGGTCTGAATAAAGTCTTAGTTTTGCTTTGTTATAATTTTTCTATAAGTTTATAGTGTCTTCAGTGTACGAAGTCCCGCACATTTGTTGCGTGTCAAATTTTCGGATTTTTTTCCACTTGCCCTCAAGTCCATAAAATGCACTACTTAATATATGATAATGTTTTGTTACGAGTCCAAATTGACATCTCTTTTCCCACTTTTAAAATATATTTCCAATTGAGGGTGGAATGTGCGCACTGATATGTTTTAAGTCTGTTTGGACATGGCTGGTCCTCTAGTATACTTCTAGTTATAATAATATTGGGGGGGGGGGGTGAGTTTAGCCAAGGCATGTCCCCTAGCCTACTGCCAGTTATATCATGACAGGAAATTTCGTTAACGCAGATTCCCTAGCCTACCTGGAATATCGTTTTCAGGAGTTTTATTATGAAAAGTCATTTAGCCTACTGCCAGTTACTGTATATCATGGCGGGAAGATAAAGCAGGTCCCCTAGCAAAACAGTCTGTTTTCCAAAATGCCGATGCGCTGCTGTTCAGAACATGTAATATATTAACCCATTAATATATCACAGAAACTGTAAATTTCTTGGAACTAAGAAACTTACACAAACGCAATACCTCCAGTAATTGGTTTACAACATTACGCATATTTGCAAATATAGATTCTTTTCCCCATTCAGTTCTATATGTGTTTGGCAATAACATTCGACTTTCTATTCCGATTAATTTTATTATTATTATTATTATTATTATTATTATTATTATTATTATTATTATTATTATCATGAAGGTGGCGTGGTGATGCTGAAGTCATGACTCTTGCCTCTTACCAAGGCTGACTGGGTTCAATTCTCATCGAATGCATGTGAGATTTACCATCTGAAATATCAAGTGCCGTGGTTAAGAATCCACACAAAAAGAGGAGGTCCCGTGCCTCATGTTCAAGAGATTAACGGCCATGTCAAATTACAAACTTGCTTCCATTTTCACTAATATGATGTGTAGACCATATGGGTATTTACTCACCCGATTATTAATCACAGAAAGAACAAGAAGTTCCGTGACGAATTAAAGTGCCTACTTTTCTTAAAATTTAAGATTCATGCCAATGATTAATCTATATGCATTTGTCTAGAATAATGACGAAATTAAGTTGGAAATATCGAAATTTCTAATTAGTTCGAAATACTGAATACATGGCATAATGTAGCCTAATAGTGCACTGCAGTTGGCAGCCCTGGTGACTGAATATATTCTTAGTTCCATCTCTTAAGGTACAGAATACAAAATTTGGTTCATGACCAATGGATTGCATGGACGTTTCATGCAGTTAAACATTGGATCTAACAGCGTGCGTAAAATCATATTGGTATCAATGTCATGCATGTATTGGTCAGAAATAATCTGAAATAATATGATTTATTGTTGAGCCAATTTTGAATTAAATCCATTAGTTAGTTTAGAAGTTACATGCATTTTAAAATCAAGTTGTCAGCACTGAAGAATATTAGTTACTCCAAATTAATCTAGAATGCCAGGTACTGTACGTGTGGAAAGTTTAGAGCTATTGGCTTGCATACTTTCTGATTTATTGTTATTAGGGTAACAAAAATAGAAACTGCATTTATTAACAGTTGGCAGCCTTGGTTGCTCTTAAGAATACGCATAGACATAATGTGTTATGGTATATAACACATACGAAATTTGGTTGAAATCCAATTGATAGTATAGAAGATATATGCTTTTAAAAATTGGACCTATCAGCAGGCTTATAATCATTTTGGCAACACTGCGATTTCAATCGCGATTTTTCAGCAGTTGGTACTACTGACATCATTTTCAAATATGGCATTGAGATATTCAGGTATAGATCTTTACTCCTACCAAATTTTGTTTCGATTGCTGCAGCCGTTTAGGAGTTGATAGGGGTGGACACACACACAGCCAGACAGACAGACAGAAGGACAGACAGACAGACAGAAGGACAGACAGACACACATTTGCCCGGATCGATCTCATAAGTCTACCTCTTCCTCATTTTTGCTAAATGTGAAAAGTAGGCTAAAAATACGTACATATATTGAATATCAGATTCTATGTGGTTGAATGTAAATTAATTTTCTACAATATTGAGCACCTCTAAATATGCACCTCGATTAACGTCCTAATATGATAATTTCAACAACAACAAAAAACAAGTAGTTCCGTGACGAACTAGAGAGCCTACTTTTCTTTAATATTAGAATTCATGCCAATCTATATAGACCTATCTAGAATAATGACGAAATCAAGTTGGTAATACTAATATTTATAAGTACTACAGTTTGAAATACACCTGAAATAGTGAAGCCTAATACAGTAACTTACTACAGTTGGCAGCCCTAGCGACTCTGAATATATTCTTAGTTCCATCTCATAAAGTATAGAATGCACATACAACATTTAGTTGAAGTCTAATGGATAGTATAGACGTTACATGCTGTTTGATATTGGATTTATCAGTGCGCGTTGGGAACAAAGTCATGTATGTGATGCTCAGAAATAAACGCAAATATTACGATCTAATATAGAGCCAATTTTGAATAGATCCATTTGTGAGTATAGAAGTTACATGAAATTAAAATTTAAACTATCAGAAAGCTTAGAATCATATTGGCAGTACTGAGGTATATTAGTTACTCCAAATTAATCTAGAATGTCAGGTGCTATACGTGTGCAAAGTTTAGAGCTGATGGCTTGCATACTTTCTGATATATTGATATTAGGATTGAACAATTAGAGAGAGCATTTACTAACAGTTGGCAGTCCTGCTGGTTCTTACGAATACGTACAGTAATAACTATTATGGTACACAAGGCACATACGAAATTTGGTCGAAATCCATTTGTTAGTATAGAAGTTATATGCATTTAAAGACTGGACCTATCAACAGGCATATAATCGTGTTGGCAGCACTGATGTATATAAGTTACGCCAAACTAAGGTAGAATTTTAGATACTATACGTGTGCAAGGTTTAGAGCCGTTGGCTTGCATACTTTCTGATATATTGATATTAATGTTAAAATATATAGAGACCATTTATCAACAGTTGGCAGCCCTGGCGGCTCATTAGAATACGTACAGTCATATCTGTTATAGTACACATAGTACATACGGAATTTGGTTCAAATTCAATTGAGAGTATAAAAGTTACATTCATTTATATTATGGACCTATCGGCAGAATTAGAATCAAGTTGGCAACACTGGCATGTATGAACTTGTGAAAATTAATCTGGAATGTTCTCGCCTATTTGTGTGCCAATTTAGGATGAGTTCGCATCCATAACTTCTGAGATATCCAACATAGAGCTAAAATTTCAATTGCGTTTTTCAGCAGTTGGTAACACTGATGTCAATTTCAAATATGGTCGTGAGATATTCAGGTGTAGATCTTTACTCATACCAAATTTGGTTTCGATACCTGCAGCCGTATAGGAGTTGATAGGGGAGGACACACACACAGCCAGACAGACAGAAGGACAGACAGACACACATTTTCCCGGATCAATCAAATAAGTCTACTTTTTCCTCCTTTTTTCAAAATGAGGAAAGTAGGCTAAACTACAGCATAATGATTAAAACCAGTTATATTAAATACATTTGTGCAATACAACCGTAAAGTTGGAGCCTCCGTGGCTTAGGCGGCAGCACGCCGGCCTCTCACCGCTGGGTCCGTGGTTCAAATCCCGGTCACTCCATGTGAGATCTGTGCTGGACAAAACGGAGGCAGACAGGTTTTTCTCTGGGTACTCCCGTTTTCCCTGTCAAAATTTCATTCCAGAAACACTCTCCACTATCATTTCATTTCATCTGTCATTCATTTAATCATTGCCCCGGAGGAGTGCGTCAGGCCTCGGCAGCCGGCATAGTTCATATCCTCGCCGCTAGATGGGGGCTTCATTCATTCCATTCCTGACCCGGTCGGAGACTGGAAGCAGGCTGTGGATATTCATTTTCAACCGTGAAGTTACGGCAGAAAAAAAAAAAAAAGTACCCTGGAAGTCGGTAGGATTCGCCGCATTCACTTGTGAATTCAAGTTGTTCGTTCCTTTCAAAAAACGGCTAAGAAGAGTCAAGTACTGGCAAACGAAAATATTAAATTGACGAAAAATAAAACCCTTCAATAGAATTAAAGAACACAGCGGAAAATATTAGGTACTATACCTTCTAATAAAAGCCTACAGGGACAGTAACTCACATGATACAGACTGCACGAAGAGTATAAAATTAGATTCAATATCACATATTGTTTCCAATCCCACAAAACCCCTCTATAAATAATAAACAAGTAGTTCCGTGAAGAACTATACAGCCTATTTTCATATATCCTACTTATGTTAATTGCCACTATCAACATACACAATTTCAGTTTGATTGCTGTAATAGATTCGTAGATATTGAGAACCGACTAAATATTTCGGATGGTCGCCATGTTGGATTTTATATATGTAGGTCCTAGAGTTATGTACTGTTACATGCAGATTATTGTGAACGTGTAGTATTCAAACTTCAAACGCATAATTAGGACACAAGAAAAAACAAGATTTAAAAATTTTTCACAGCTGCCATCTTGAGGTTATGGAAACAATTGAAATAAATTAGATGCCAGTGGATTAACATTCGTATAAGGATTTACTGTACCAAGTTTCACTGCACGCGGATGGTTAAATTGCGAGAAACGTCCATGTGAATATTTATAATTCGCGTCACCGCCATTTTGGATTTGTGATCACCAGGTTATTTAAAGTCCTATAGGTGAACTTAAGTTCATCGCCCCTATGAACATTAAAAAATGCAGTTTGATTACTAAAATAGATTCGTAGATATTCAGTATCGTCTAAATATTTCGGATGGTCGCCATGTTGGATTGTTAAATGTATAGGCCATAGAGTCTTGTACCATTAAAGGAAAATTATTGCGTAGGTTCATTATTCAAACTTTCACTTCGATCGCATGACTGTATCACAATAAATAAAATCTTAATTTTAAAATTCGCACTGCCGCCATCTTGAGGTTATGTAAACAATTGAACTAAATTAGATACCAGTGGATTACAATGTGTATAAATATTTCCTGTGCCAGGTTTCAGCGCGCTTGGAACATTAAATCGCGAGGAAGGTCTATTTAAAATTTTCAAATTCGCTTGGCCGCCATGTTCGTTTTGTAGTTAACCGGTTTTTGAAAGTCTTATAGATGGACTTCCAGTAGTGCCTTTTATCTCCGTACAAAATTTCAGGGTTTTACCGCAAATAGTTTCAGAGATATAGAATGCCGGTGAAATATTTCGCACATCTGCCATCTTGTGATTATGTAAACAATTGAATGAAGTTAGATGTCGGTGCATTACAATGTATATAAACATATACTGTACCAAGTTTCATGGCGTTTGTTTGGTCAAATCGCGAGAAACGTCTATTTTAAAGTCGCAAATTCGCTTGGCCGCCATGTTGGTTTTGTAGTTACCAGGTTTTCAAAAGTCACATAAGTGAACTTATAGTAGTTCCCTCTATCACCATAGAAAATGTCAGGGTAATATCGGTAATAGTTTCGGAGATATTGAATGCTGGTGGAATATTTCGCACAACCGCCATGTTGGATTGGTGAGTCCTAACAAAATTTGAAGGGCACGGTCGAGGTCGCCGGGAATAGTGCTATGAACTTTCCGAGTTTCATTGAAATCGCTCCAGCCGTTTACATTTTATTAGGGGGGGGACACACACACACGAATCACACACACACACACACACGCACACACACACGGACAAAAGGTGATCTCATAAGCCTATTTTTTCAAAATTGAAAATAGGCTAAAAACATAATCAGATCATACTGGAAATTAACCTATAACAAAGCTATACATTTGAGCTTGGGTCCTAATGGAAAATAATTCTATCACCTGAAACCAAAAATGCATGGGACGAAAAAATACATCAAAATAACATGTTGGTTTCCGACCCTACAAGACGTAAAAAATATAATAAAAGTATTAAAAAAACTATTTTTTGAAATTTCATTCGAATCAATTTTTAAGTTATTCGTGGGACATAGAAAAATTTTGGCCAAAAAGTACAAAATCATTAATAACTCCCTAATTATACGTCGTATGATGAAATAGCAAGAGACAAAAAAGATGTAATGTGTTATTGTCTACAACATAGGCCATGTACGATATCACACTCGGAGAAAAATTTCGGCCAAAAAGTACAAAATCATTAATAACTCCGTAAATAAACGTCGTGTTATGAAATAGCAAGAGACAAAAAAGATGTAATGTGTTAATGTCTACAACATAGGCCATGTACAATATCACACTCAGAGAAAAATTTCGGCCAAAAAGTACAAAATCATTAATAACTCCCTAATTAAACGTCGTATGAAAAAATAGCAAGAGACAAAAAAGATGTAATGTGTTATTGTCTACAACATAGGCCATGCACAATATCACACTCAGAGATATTACTGGAGATTTGTAGTTTCCCCCTATTATTTTTGCCTTTTGTAGGGTTGAAATTTAAAAAATGTACCTTTTCGGAATTTTTCTGTTGATTGCAAGGTGAAAGGAGTGTTTTTGCCAAATATCAAGTTTGTAACTCATTTGGAAGTGGGTAAACATTTATGTCAGTGAGTGAGTGAGTGAGTGAGTCAGTCAGCCTAGTAGCTTTATATAATATAGATGAGCATTGGTCCTAGTGGAAAATAATTCTATCACCTGAAACCAAAAATGCATGGGACGAAAAAATACATCAAAATAACATGTTGGTTTCCGACCCTACAAGACGTAAAAAATATAATAAAAGTATTAAAAAAACTATTTTTTGAAATTTCATTCGAATCAATTTTTAAGTTATTCGTGGGACATAGAAAAATTTTGGCCAAAAAGTACAAAATCATTAATAACTCCCTAATTATACGTCGTATGATGAAATAGCAAGAGACAAAAAAGATGTAATGTGTTATTGTCTACAACATAGGCCATGTACGATATCACACTCGGAGAAAAATTTCGGCCAAAAAGTACAAAATCATTAATAACTCCGTAAATAAACGTCGTGTGATGAAATAGCAAGAGACAAAAAAGATGTAATGTGTTAATGTCTACAACATAGGCCGTGTACAATATCAAACTCAGAGAAAAATTTCGGCCAAAAAGTACAAAATCATTAATAACTCCCTAATTAAACGTCGTATGAAAAAATAGCAAGAGACAAAAAAGATGTAATGTGTTATTGTCTACAACATAGGCCATGCACAATATCACACTCAGAGATATTACTGGAGATTTGTAGTTTCCCCTATTATTTTTGCCTTTTGTAGGGTTGAAAATTAAAAAATGTACCTTTTCGGAATTTTTCTGTTGATTGCAAGGTGAAAGGAGTGTTTTTGCCAAATATCAAGTTTGTAACTCATTTGGAAGTGGGTAAACATTTATGTCAGTGAGTGAGTGAGTGAGTCAGTCAGTCAGCCTAGTAGCTTTATATAATATAGATGAGCATTGGTCCTAGTGGAAAATAATTCTATCACCTGAAACCAAAAATGCATGGGACGAAAAAATACATCAAAATAACATGTTGGTTTCCGACCCTACAAGACGTAAAAAATATAATAAAAGTATTAAAAAAACTATTTTTTGAAATTTCATTCGAATCAATTTTTAAGTTATTCGTGGGACATAGAAAAATTTTGGCCAAAAAGTACAAAATCATTAATAACTCCCTAATTATACGTCGTATGATGAAATAGCAAGAGACAAAAAAGATGTAATGTGTTATTGTCTACAACATAGGCCATGTACGATATCACACTCGGAGAAAAATTTCGGCCAAAAAGTACAAAATCATTAATAACTCCGTAAATAAACGTCGTGTGATGAAATAGCAAGAGACAAAAAAGATGTAATGTGTTAATGTCTACAACATAGGCCATGTACAATATCACACTCAGAGAAAAATTTCGGCCAAAAAGTACAAAATCATTAATAACTCCCTAATTAAACGTCGTATGAAAAAATAGCAAGAGACAAAAAAGATGTAATGTGTTATTGTCTACAACATAGGCCATGCACAATATCACACTCAGAGATATTACTGGAGATTTGTAGTTTCCCCCTATTATTTTTGCCTTTTGTAGGGTTGAAAATTAAAAAATGTACCTTTTCGGAATTTTTCTGTTGATTGCAAGGTGAAAGGAGTGTTTTTGCCAAATATCAAGTTTGTAACTCATTTGGAAGTGGGTAAACATTTATGTCAGTGAGTGAGTGAGTGAGTCAGTCAGTCAGCCTAGTAGCTTTATATAATATAGATGAGCATTGGTCCTAGTGGAAAATAATTCTATCACCTGAAACCAAAAATGCATGGGACGAAAAAATACATCAAAATAACATGTTGGTTTCCGACCCTACAAGACGTAAAAAATATAATAAAAGTATTAAAAAAACTATTTTTTGAAATTTCATTCGAATCAATTTTTAAGTTATTCGTGGGACATAGAAAAATTTTGGCCAAAAAGTACAAAATCATTAATAACTCCCTAATTATACGTCGTATGATGAAATAGCAAGAGACAAAAAAGATGTAATGTGTTATTGTCTACAACATAGGCCATGTACGATATCACACTCGGAGAAAAATTTCGGCCAAAAAGTACAAAATCATTAATAACTCCGTAAATAAACGTCGTGTGATGAAATAGCAAGAGACAAAAAAGATGTAATGTGTTAATGTCTACAACATAGGCCATGTACAATATCACACTCAGAGAAAAATTTCGGCCAAAAAGTACAAAATCATTAATAACTCCCTAATTAAACGTCGTATGAAAAAATAGCAAGAGACAAAAAAGATGTAATGTGTTATTATCTACAACATAGGCCATGCACAATATCACACTCAGAGATATTACTGGAGATTTGTAGTTTCCCCTATTATTTTTGCCTTTTGTAGGGTTGAAAATTAAAAAATGTACCTTTTCGGAATTTTTCTGTTGATTGCAAGGTGAAAGGAGTGTTTTTGCCAAATATCAAGTTTGTAACTCATTTGGAAGTGGGTAAACATTTATGTCAGTGAGTGAGTGAGTGAGTCAGTCAGTCAGCCTAGTAGCTTTATATAATATAGATGAGCATTGGTCCTAGTGGAAAATAATTCTATCACCTGAAACCAAAAATGCATGGGACGAAAAAATACATCAAAATAACATGTTGGTTTCCGACCCTACAAGACGTAAAAAATATAATAAAAGTATTAAAAAAACTATTTTTTGAAATTTCATTCGAATCAATTTTTAAGTTATTCGTGGGACATAGAAAAATTTTGGCCAAAAAGTACAAAATCATTAATAACTCCCTAATTATACGTCGTATGATGAAATAGCAAGAGACAAAAAAGATGTAAAGTGTTATTGTCTACAACATAGGCCATGTACGATATCACACTCGGAGAAAAATTTCGGCCAAAAAGTACAAAATCATTAATAACTCCGTAAATAAACGTCGTGTGATGAAATAGCAAGAGACAAAAAAGATGTAATGTGTTCATGTCTACAACATAGGCCATGTACAATATCACACTCAGAGAAAAATTTCGGCCAAAAAGTACAAAATCATTAATAACTCCCTAATTAAACGTCGTATGAAAAAATAGCAAGAGACAAAAAAGATGTAATGTGTTATTGTCTACAACATAGGCCATGCACAATATCACACTCAGAGATATTACTGGAGATTTGTAGTTTCCCCCTATTATTTTTGCCTTTTGTAGGGTTGAAAATTAAAAAATGTACCTTTTCGGAATTTTTCTGTTGATTGCAAGGTGAAAGGAGTGTTTTTGCCAAATATCAAGTTTGTAACTCATTTGGAAGTGGGTAAACATTTATGTCAGTGAGTGAGTGAGTGAGTCAGTCAGTCAGCCTAGTAGCTTTATATAATACTAGTTGAAACCCGTCAAAAATGACGGTCAATAGAAAAATATTTACTGAAGAATTTTCTTATGTAGGCCTACTGTATATTCTTTGTACGATGATTTTTTGGCTCTATTGAAACTATAAGGGCGTCAAAAGATTGCACTCTCAACATTGCAAAATACTGCTGGCCATGACTGAAAAATTGATGAGGCAAATTGAGACCTATACGTTCCAGAGTTTTCCCTTGAGCTTCATTGATTGTGACAGAGTATGCCAAATAAATTGGAAAATATTGCCTCTTAAAACAAAATGATAGTGTTTTATCGGATGCTGTTAAATCAAGTAGAAGGATTCAACCTCTCTGCCTAATTTTAACTGCATTTATTATTTCCAAATCCAAGCAATATGGTTGCATTTAAGAGCCCTTGGGAAACGTTCAGATTTCTAAGCAGCATAACGGTTCAAGCGTTTGGAATATGTGGAGGCAAGTCATTTAGTTCCAAGGAATTCAAGAACTCTGAGGAGTCTAATAAAACTGGCCGCAAACCGTCACATATAATTTTGGAATATAACGAAGAAATGCGATGATGTGCACCTCCATACATCTTAAAACAATGTGGACCGTATGGGTGTGGCACAGTAACATTGGCACCAAATGAAACGAAGGACATAGCATTGTACTGCCGATTAGTCTCTCTGAAATTCCTTGAGATATCATCTCCAGTGAAAAATAATTGTTGCAGCATGTCAAATGTTTTATATTTAGTCAGATTAATTTTACATTACAACAGCAAAGCTCAAAGTAACCAAGTGAAGATTTCTCTCAAGAGAAATACAGTGCAGAACAATGTTTAAATTTGTTCGTCAAGGACCCTACACTGTAACGGTATAGTATCTGGAATTGTATCTGAAATGCCGTATTCATATTGGAGTTTAAAAGTGGCTTCGTATTTTTCTCCGATTTCCCACTTGTTTGCGGCTAATGTTCTATTTCGTAAAATGGGTTTATTTATAGCAGCATTTCTCCCCAAATTAACGTCATAGCTTATTAAATAACACTATAGTGGCCTGCATCAACGCAGCTGCCAAATATTAAATAGCAAATAATAACTTACTTCCATTGCCAAAATCAACTGCGTGGTTAGACTCATTGTTATGTACTCTAAAAAAATAATCAATAAACAACAATATTCACTTATACAACTAAGTTCAGAGACTTCCATTCTCAAGTTGGTTGCTGATGAGAATGCGATGAGACTGATCGCCAATAATAAAATCCTTGCAATTTTTGCAATTTGCTTGCAAACGCAACTCAGGATGACGAACTTCATTTTGAAATAAACAGAATGAAACTGCTCTAAATAATCAATTTCCATCACCTGTTGAAGGTACAATACTTTGCATTTCCATGACAGTAAATTATGCAAGGGAGCATAGAATCACTTCGCCACTACTGGAATGAGCATGGACTCACTTCGCCAGCCACCGTATTGGAGGGAGTTTTAGAATTATATGTTCAGTGTTTTTCAAAGATCGTATTAACACAGGGAAGCCCAGTCTTAAGGCTACATTCTGAGCTATCGCCCCAGATTCCAGGTTCGATCCCTGCTCTGCCAAGAAATTTAATTCTGGTCTGAGGGCTGGAACGGGGCGCACTCTTGAGGCAAACCTAAGAAGAGCAAAATTTGATTCCCATCTCAACAACCTTGGATGTGGTTTTCCGTGGTTTCCCACTTCCACTCCAGGCAAATACCGGGATAGTTCCTAACTTAAAGCCTCAGTCGTCAACTCTCCATTCCCCATACTAATTACAAATGCACACATCAATACAGCCATCACATTAACACAGGTTATCAGAGAAAGGTTTACACTCACACACCAAAGTAGACGGGGCTGAGTGACCACGATGTCTGAGTCCATCAAATGAATTATGTTCGACAATTTTCTCTCAAGGCGAAGCGATTGTGCCGATATTTATTTAATAATTTAAAAGTATCTGGGAACGTAAATCATGGAGAATTCCTTACCTTACGGGAATAATAAACGTAGCCTAACATATGTTTAGACAATGTAATACCAATTGCAAGATAGAATAATTGGGAAATAGAATTACATGTCTGAGGTGGGAATCAAACTCCTTCGACGATGCATAATCAATTTCGTTGTCCACAATGTTAGCCGCTGAGCCACCCAGACAACGAAATTAGAGTGCAATATTAAGAGACGTAAACAACAAACGCACTTAACTGCCAGTTACAGTTCATCAATATTTCCCTTATTTCATGATTCTCAACTCCCTATTCCCCATACTAATTACAAATGCACACATCAATACAGCCATCACATTAACACAGGTTATCAGAGAAAGGTTTACACTCACACACCAAAGTAGACAGGGCTGAGTGACCACGATGTCTGAGTCCATCAAATGAATTATGTTCGACAATTTTCTCTCAAGGCGAAGCGATTGTGCCGATTTTCATTTTCAATTTAAAAGTATCTGGCAACGTAAATCATGGAGAATTTCTTACCTTACGGGAATAATAAACGTAACATATGTTTAGACAATGTAATACCAATTGCAAGATAGAATAATTGGGAAATAGAATTACATGTCTGAGGTGGGAATCAAACTCCTTCGACGATGCATAATCAATTTCGTTGTCCACAATGTTAGCCGCTGAGCCACCCAGACAACGAAATTAGAGTGCAATATTAAGTGACGTAAACAACAAACGCACTCAACTGCCAGTTACAGTTCATCAATATTTCCCTTATTTCATGATTCTATTCCAGTATATATCGGGATACAACATAAGCGATATTTCCCTTTTCAATTCTCATAAACAAAGATCACACTACGATACGGTGGATCTTTTATCCGCCATTTCTCTCATGAAGAAACGCAATTGTGGCAACGCGCAATTGCCACATATATTACCTTTTTCTTTAAACATATAAAAATATACCGTAACATATATTTTCCTTTTAAAGACACACTGCAAATCTGCATGCCAAGAGCTTTCGTTAGAATGCCATACGAAGCCAATCGGTTAAGTCGTTTTCAAAATCTCGTGTGTACAAAAAATACATTAGTGTTTTAAATATAGATGGCAACAGAGAATTCGTTACTTTACAGGAATGATAAAAGTGAAATATGTTTCTACACTCTAATACCAATCGTAGGAAGGAAGAAAACAAAAAAAAACATATCCGAGGTGGGAATCGAACCCTCTCGACCATGCAAAGGATGGCAACAGAGAATTCGTTACTTTACGGGAATGAAAAAGTGAAATATATCTCTACAATGTAATACCAATCGTAGGAAGGAAGAAAATGAAAATAAATAAACGTATCCGAGGTGGGAATCGAACCCTCTCGACCATGCAAAGGATGGCAACAGAGAATTCGTTACTTTACGGGAATGATAAAAGTGAAATATGTTTCTACAATGTAATACCAATCGTAGGAAGGAAGAAAACGAAAATAAAAAAACATAACCGAGGTGGGAATCGAACCCTCTCGATGGGAACAGAGAATTCGTTACTTGACGGGAATGATAAAAGTGAAATATGTTTCTACAATGCAATACCAATCGTAGGAAGGAAGAAAACGAAAATAAAAAAACATATCCGAAGTGGGATCGAACCCTCTCGATCATGCATAATACAAATTTCTGGCCAGTAACCTTATCCCCTTGGCCAACCAGACAACTATGTGACACTGCAGTATTAAGTTATCTAACCAGTATACACACTCAACCTGCACTTTATGTCCTTCAATTCGTGGTTTATTTAATATAATTCTATTTCAATGCATATTGTAAAAACATAACTAACATTATTGGAGACCCTTTTTAATTCTCATAAACAAAGATCTCAGTTAGACGCGACCGGAATCGCCATTTTCCTTGTTGAGAAAGGCCATTGTGCGCATGCGCGAGAGTGTCAATATTTTCCTTTTAAAGAAACTCTGCAAATCTGCATGCCAAGAGCTTTCTACAATGCAATACCAATCGTAGGAAGGAAGAAAATGAAAATAAAAAAACATATCCGAGGTGGGAATCGAACCCTCTCGATCATGCATAATACAAATTTCAGGCCAGTAACCTTATCCCCTTAGCCATCCAGACAACTACGTTTCACTCCAGTATTAAGCTATCTAACCAGTATACACACTCAACCTGCAGTTTATGTCTTTCAATTCGTGGTTTATTTAATATAATTCTATTTCAATGCACATTGTAATAACATAACTAACATTATTGGAGATCCTTTTTAATTCTCATGAACAAAGATCTCAGTTAGACGCGACCGGAATCGCCATTTTCCTTGTTGAGAAAGGCCATTGTGCGCATGCGCGGGAGTGACAAATATTACATATTTCCTTAATCATTTAAAAATATACCGTAACATATATTTTCCTTTTAAAGAAACTCTGCAAATCTGCATGCCAAGAGCTTTCGTTAGAATGTCTTACGAAGCCAATCGGTTAAGTCGTTTTCACAATCTCGTGTGTACAAAAAACAGCTTAGTGTTTTAAATATATAGATAGATGGCAACAGAGAATTCGTTACTTTACAGGAATGATAAAAGTGAAATATGTTTCTACACTCTAATACCAATCGTAGGAAGGAAGAAAACAAAAAAAAAACATATCCGAGGTGGGAATCGAACCCTCTCGACCATGCAAAAGATGGCAACAGAGAATTCGTTACTTTACGGGAATGAAAAAGTGAAATATATCTCTACAATGTAATACCAATCGTAGGAAGGAAGAAAATGAAAATAAATAAACGTATCCGAGGTGGGAATCGAACCCTCTCGACCATGCAAAGGATGGCAACAGAGAATTCGTTACTTTACGGGAATGATAAAAGTGAAATATGTTTCTACAATGTAATACCAATCGTAGGAAGGAAGAAAACGAAAATAAAAAAAACATAACCGAGGTGGGAATCGAACCCTCTCGATGGGAACAGAGAATTCGTTACTTGACGGGAATGATAAAAGTGAAATATGTTTCTACAATGCAATACCAATCGTAGGAAGGAAGAAAACGAAAATAAAAAAACATATCCGAAGTGGGATCGAACCCTCTCGATCATGCATAATACAAATTTCTGGCCAGTAACCTTATCCCCTTGGCCAACCAGACAACTATGTGACACTGCAGTATTAAGTTATCTAACCAGTATACACACTCAACCTGCACTTTATGTCCTTCAATTCGTGGTTTATTTAATATAATTCTATTTCAATGCATATTGTAAAAACATAACTAACATTATTGGAGACCCTTTTTAATTCTCATAAACAAAGATCTCAGTTAGACGCGACCGGAATCGCCATTTTCCTTGTTGAGAAAGGCCATTGTGCGCATGCGCGAGAGTGTCAATATTTTCCTTTTAAAGAAACTCTGCAAATCTGCATGCCAAGAGCTTTCTACAATGCAATACCAATCGTAGGAAGGAAGAAAATGAAAATAAAAAAACATATCCGAGGTGGGAATCGAACCCTCTCGATCATGCATAATACAAATTTCAGGCCAGTAACCTTATCCCCTTAGCCATCCAGACAACTATATTTCACTCCAGTATTAAGCTATCTAACCAGTATACACACTCAACCTGCAGTTTATGTCTTTCAATTCGTGGTTTATTTAATATAATTCTATTTCAATGCACATTGTAATAACATAACTAACATTATTGGAGATCCTTTTTAATTCTCATGAACAAAGATCTCAGTTAGACGCGACCGGAATCGCCATTTTCCTTGTTGAGAAAGGCCATTGTGCGCATGCGCGGGAGTGACAAATATTACATATTTCCTTAATCATTTAAAAATATACCGTAACATATATTTTCCTTTTAAAGAAACTCTGCAAATCTGCATGCCAAGAGCTTTCGTTAGAATGTCTTACGAAGCCAATCGGTTAAGTCGTTTTCACAATCTCGTGTGTACAAAAAACAGCTTAGTGTTTTAAATATATAGATGGCAACAGAGAATTCGTTACTTTACAGGAATGATAAAAGTGAAATATGTTTCTACACTCTAATACCAATCGTAGGAAGGAAGAAAACAAAAAAAAACATATCCGAGGTGGGAATCGAACCCTATCGACCATGCAAAGGATGGCAACAGAGAATTCGTTACTTTACGGGAATGAAAAAGTGAAATATATCTCTACAATGTAATACCAATCGTAGGAAGGAAGAAAATGAAAATAAATAAACGTATCCGAGGTGGGAATCGAACCCTCTCGACCATGCAAAGGATGGCAACAGAGAATTCGTTACTTTACGGGAATGATAAAAGTGAAATATGTTTCTACAATGTAATACCAATCGTAGGAAGGAAGAAAACGAAAATAAAAAAACATAACCGAGGTGGGAATCGAACCCTCTCGATGGGAACAGAGAATTCGTTACTTGACGGGAATGATAAAAGTGAAATATGTTTCTACAATGCAATACCAATCGTAGGAAGGAAGAAAACGAAAATAAAAAAACATATCCGAAGTGGGATCGAACCCTCTCGATCATGCATAATACAAATTTCTGGCCAGTAACCTTATCCCCTTGGCCAACCAGACAACTATGTGACACTGCAGTATTAAGTTATCTAACCAGTATACACACTCAACCTGCACTTTATGTCCTTCAATTCGTGGTTTATTTAATATAATTCTATTTCAATGCATATTGTAAAAACATAACTAACATTATTGGAGACCCTTTTTAATTCTCATAAACAAAGATCTCAGTTAGACGCGACCGGAATCGCCATTTTCCTTGTTGAGAAAGGCCATTGTGCGCATGCGCGAGAGTGTCAATATTTTCCTTTTAAAGAAACTCTGCAAATCTGCATGCCAAGAGCTTTCTACAATGCAATACCAATCGTAGGAAGGAAGAAAATGAAAATAAAAAAACATATCCGAGGTGGGAATCGAACCCTCTCGATCATGCATAATACAAATTTCAGGCCAGTAACCTTATCCCCTTAGCCATCCAGACAACTACGTTTCACTCCAGTATTAAGCTATCTAACCAGTATACACACTCAACCTGCAGTTTATGTCTTTCAATTCGTGGTTTATTTAATATAATTCTATTTCAATGCACATTGTAATAACATAACTAACATTATTGGAGATCCTTTTTAATTCTCATGAACAAAGATCTCAGTTAGACGCGACCGGAATCGCCATTTTCCTTGTTGAGAAAGGCCATTGTGCGCATGCGCGGGAGTGACAAATATTACATATTTCCTTAATCATTTAAAAATATACCGTAACATATATTTTCCTTTTAAAGAAACTCTGCAAATCTGCATGCCAAGAGCTTTCGTTAGAATGTCTTACGAAGCCAATCGGTTAAGTCGTTTTCACAATCTCGTGTGTACAAAAAACAGCTTAGTGTTTTAAATATATAGATAGATGAGCATTGGTCCTAGTGGAAAATAATTCTATCACCTGAAACCAAAAATGCATGGGACGAAAAAATACATCAAAATAACATGTTGGTTTCCGACCCTACAAGACGTAAAAAATATAATAAAAGTATTAAAAAAACTATTTTTTGAAATTTCATTCGAATCAATTTTTAAGTTATTCGTGGGACATAGAAAAATTTTGGCCAAAAAGTACAAAATCATTAATAACTCCCTAATTATACGTCGTATGATGAAATAGCAAGAGACAAAAAAGATGTAAAGTGTTATTGTCTACAACATAGGCCATGTACGATATCACACTCGGAGAAAAATTTCGGCCAAAAAGTACAAAATCATTAATAACTCCGTAAATAAACGTCGTGTGATGAAATAGCAAGAGACAAAAAAGATGTAATGTGTTCATGTCTACAACATAGGCCATGTACAATATCACACTCAGAGAAAAATTTCGGCCAAAAAGTACAAAATCATTAATAACTCCCTAATTAAACGTCGTATGAAAAAATAGCAAGAGACAAAAAAGATGTAATGTGTTATTGTCTACAACATAGGCCATGCACAATATCACACTCAGAGATATTACTGGAGATTTGTAGTTTCCCCCTATTTTTTTTGCCTTTTGTAGGGTTGAAAATAAAAAAATGTACCTTTTCGGAATTTTTCTGTTGATTGCAAGGTGAAAGGAGTGTTTTTGCCAAATATCAAGTTTGTAACTCATTTGGAAGTGGGTAAACATTTATGTCAGTGAGTGAGTGAGTGAGTCAGTCAGTCAGCCTAGTAGCTTTATATAATATAGATGAGCATTGGTCCTAGTGGAAAATAATTCTATCACCTGAAACCAAAAATGCATGGGACGAAAAAATACATCAAAATAACATGTTGGTTTCCGACCCTACAAGACGTAAAAAATATAATAAAAGTATTAAAAAAACTATTTTTTGAAATTTCATTCGAATCAATTTTTAAGTTATTCGTGGGACAGAAAAATTTTGGCCAAAAAGTACAAAATCATTAATAACTCCCTAATTATACGTCGTATGATGAAATAGCAAGAGACAAAAAAGATGTAATGTGTTATTGTCTACAACATAGGCCATGTACGATATCACACTCGGAGAAAAATTTCGGCCAAAAAGTACAAAATCATTAATAACTCCGTAAATAAACGTCGTGTGATGAAATAGCAAGAGACAAAAAAGATGTAATGTGTTAATGTCTACAACATAGGCCATGTACAATATCACACTCAGAGAAAAATTTCGGCCAAAAAGTACAAAATCATTAATAACTCCCTAATTAAACGTCGTATGAAAAAATAGCAAGAGACAAAAAAGATGTAATGTGTTATTGTCTACAACATAGGCCATGCACAATATCACACTCAGAGATATTACTGGAGATTTGTAGTTTCCCCCTATTATTTTTGCCTTTTGTAGGGTTGAAAATTAAAAAATGTACCTTTTCGGAATTTTTCTGTTGATTGCAAGGTGAAAGGAGTGTTTTTGCCAAATATCAAGTTTGTAACTCATTTGGAAGTGGGTAAACATTTATGTCAGTGAGTGAGTGAGTCAGTCAGTCAGTCAGCCTAGTAGCTTTATATAATATAGATGAGCATTGGTCCTAGTGGAAAATAATTCTATCACCTGAAACCAAAAATGCATGGGACGAAAAAATACATCAAAATAACATGTTGGTTTCCGACCCTACAAGACGTAAAAAATATAATAAAAGTATTAAAAAAACTATTTTTTGAAATTTCATTCGAATCAATTTTTAAGTTATTCGTGGGACATAGAAAAATTTTGGCCAAAAAGTACAAAATCATTAATAACTCCCTAATTATACGTCGTATGATGAAATAGCAAGAGACAAAAAAGATGTAATGTGTTATTGTCTACAACATAGGCCATGTACGATATCACACTCGGAGAAAAATTTCGGCCAAAAAGTACAAAATCATTAATAACTCCGTAAATAAACGTCGTGTGATGAAATAGCAAGAGACAAAAAAGATGTAATGTGTTAATGTCTACAACATAGGCCATGTACAATATCACACTCAGAGAAAAATTTCGGCCAAAAAGTACAAAATCATTAATAACTCCCTAATTAAACGTCGTATGAAAAAATAGCAAGAGACAAAAAAGATGTAATGTGTTATTGTCTACAACATACGCCATGCACAATATCACACTCAGAGATATTACTGGAGATTTGTAGTTTCCCCTATTATTTTTGCCTTTTGTAGGGTTGAAAATTAAAAAATGTACCTTTTCGGAATTTTTCTGTTGATTGCAAGGTGAAAGGAGTGTTTTTGCCAAATATCAAGTTTGTAACTCATTTGGAAGTGGGTAAACATTTATGTCAGTGAGTGAGTGAGTGAGTCAGTCAGTCAGCCTAGTAGCTTTATATAATATAGATGAGCATTGGTCCTAGTGGAAAATAATTCTATCACCTGAAACCAAAAATGCATGGGACGAAAAAATACATCAAAATAACATGTTGGTTTCCGACCCTACAAGACGTAAAAAATATAATAAAAGTATTAAAAAAACTATTTTTTGAAATTTCATTCGAATCAATTTTTAAGTTATTCGTGGGACATAGAAAAATTTTGGCCAAAAAGTACAAAATCATTAATAACTCCCTAATTATACGTCGTATGATGAAATAGCAAGAGACAAAAAAGATGTAATGTGTTATTGTCTACAACATAGGCCATGTACGATATCACACTCGGAGAAAAATTTCGGCCAAAAAGTACAAAATCATTAATAACTCCGTAAATAAACGTCGTATGAAAAAATAGCAAGAGACAAAAAAGATGTAATGTGTTATTGTCTACAACATAGGCCATGCACAATATCACACTCAGAGATATTACTGGAGATTTGTAGTTTCCCCCTATTATTTTTGCCTTTTGTAGGGTTGAAAATTAAAAAATGTACCTTTTCGGAATTTTTCTGTTGATTGCAAGGTGAAAGGAGTGTTTTTGCCAAATATCAAGTTTGTAACTCATTTGGAAGTGGGTAAACATTTATGTCAGTGAGTGAGTGAGTGAGTCAGTCAGTCAGCCTAGTAGCTTTATATAATATAGATGAGCATTGGTCCTAGTGGAAAATAATTCTATCACCTGAAACCAAAAATGCATGGGACGAAAAAATACATCAAAATAACATGTTGGTTTCCGACCCTACAAGACGTAAAAAATATAATAAAAGTATTAAAAAAACTATTTTTTGAAATTTCATTCGAATCAATTTTTAAGTTATTCGTGGGACATAGAAAAATTTTGGCCAAAAAGTACAAAATCATTAATAACTCCCTAATTATACGTCGTATGATGAAATAGCAAGAGACAAAAAAGATGTAATGTGTTATTGTCTACAACATAGGCCATGTACGATATCACACTCGGAGAAAAATTTCGGCCAAAAAGTACAAAATCATTAATAACTCCGTAAATAAACGTCGTGTGATGAAATAGCAAGAGACAAAAAAGATGTAATGTGTTAATGTCTACAACATAGGCCATGTACAATATCACACTCAGAGAAAAATTTCGGCCAAAAAGTACAAAATCATTAATAACTCCCTAATTAAACGTCGTATGAAAAAATAGCAAGAGACAAAAAAGATGTAATGTGTTATTGTCTACAACATAGGCCATGCACAATATCACACTCAGAGATATTACTGGAGATTTGTAGTTTCCCCTATTATTTTTGCCTTTTGTAGGGTTGAAAATTAAAAAATGTACCTTTTCGGAATTTTTCTGTTGATTGCAAGGTGAAAGGAGTGTTTTTGCCAAATATCAAGTTTGTAACTCATTTGGAAGTGGGTAAACATTTATGTCAGTGAGTGAGTGAGTGAGTCAGTCAGTCAGCCTAGTAGCTTTATATAATATAGATGAGCATTGGTCCTAGTGGAAAATAATTCTATCACCTGAAACCAAAAATGCATGGGACGAAAAAATACATCAAAATAACATGTTGGTTTCCGACCCTACAAGACGTAAAAAATATAATAAAAGTATTAAAAAAACTATTTTTTGAAATTTCATTCGAATCAATTTTTAAGTTATTCGTGGGACAGAAAAATTTTGGCCAAAAAGTACAAAATCATTAATAACTCCCTAATTATACGTCGTATGATGAAATAGCAAGAGACCAAAAAGATGTAATGTGTTATTGTCTACAACATAGGCCATGTACGATATCACACTCGGAGAAAAATTTCGGCCAAAAAGTACAAAATCATTAATAACTCCGTAAATAAACGTCGTGTGATGAAATAGCAAGAGACAAAAAAGATGTAATGTGTTAATGTCTACAACATAGGCCATGTACAATATCACACTCAGAGAAAAATTTCGGCCAAAAAGTACAAAATCATTAATAACTCCCTAATTAAACGTCGTATGAAAAAATAGCAAGAGACAAAAAAGATGTAATGTGTTATTGTCTACAACATAGGCCATGCACAATATCACACTCAGAGATATTACTGGAGATTTGTAGTTTCCCCTATTATTTTTGCCTTTTGTAGGGTTGAAAATTAAAAAATGTACCTTTTCGGAATTTTTCTGTTGATTGCAAGGTGAAAGGAGTGTTTTTGCCAAATATCAAGTTTGTAACTCATTTGGAAGTGGGTAAACATTTATATTATATTTATTAAACACAATGTGTACTGAGAGAAAAAATAAAATAAAAATGAAAAGTTACATTGTCGTGATTTCACCAATCTTTAGATAGCTCAAATAGTGAAACAGTCCTATTTTTACACTCCTGCAGGTGATATTTCGGGCACCGTTCATTACATAGCTTACAGATGCAGCTGTCCTTAGGATCATGGTAGGTGCTTTCTGTGCAAATCTTTCCATGAAAGCCGTGTACTGCAAATCGTGTGTACAGGTGTCGGAGTTGGAAGTTTGGTCCTTTCCAGCAGTCTGATGTCATTGCGTCTGTTTCTCTAATCCCCTCCGGTATCTGTCTTGCTTTGCTGCTCCTCTCTTCGATGAAGGTTGCATATGCTTGTGTCTCCGATAAACTAAAGCAGTGTTTTATGTAATCCACGAAGAGAGATTCCTGTGCAAGGATATAAGCATAACTATTTCTTGTGAATTTTGAGATGGATAACACTCTTTTGAGGAAGCTAGATTTAACGCTTTCCAGCTTTCTTAGATTTCCGACCGTCAGGTAGTTCCAGATTAGTTGTATTCCATAGGTGGCCGTCGGCATGACTTTGATCTTGAATAGTGCCATTGCTGTTGAAACTGACAGTAGTTGTAATTTGGGTATGTCATATATTACTTTTGCTGCAGCTGCTGTTCGTTCTTGTATGTGTAGTGAAAACGTAATTCCCGTAGTTTGGAGGGTGACCCCCAAGTATTTGAAATTTGTTACGAATTCTAAGGGAGAGTTGCCACAAGTGAAATGATCCCCCTTTGCAAGTTTGCCTCCTCTCCTGAATTTCATTGCTTTGGTTTTCGAGCCATTTATTTCCATAGAGTTGTATGTTGCCCAGTTCCTGATGTCGTCTAATGCCGTTTGTAAATGTTTAGGGCTTTTGGAGAGAATGGCCATGTCATCCGCGTACATCAGTAGTTTTACATTGACGTTTATAGCGCTGCCGATATCCGCTGTCATGACGTTGAATAAGACCGGACTCATCGGGTCTCCTTGCAAGACCCCTCGTGTTTGTATGATGTCATTCGATGTAGTTATGCCATCATACACCGCTATATGGTTTGCATCAAGGATAGACTTGACATTTATGTCAGTGAGTGAGTGAGTGAGTCAGTCAGTCAGCCTAGTAGCTTTATATAATATAGATGAGCATTGGTCCTAGTGGAAAATAATTCTATCACCTGAAACCAAAAATGCATGGGACGAAAAAATACATCAAAATAACATGTTGGTTTCCGACCCTACAAGACGTAAAAAATATAATAAAAGTATTAAAAAAACTATTTTTTGAAATTTCATTCGAATCAATTTTTAAGTTATTCGTGGGACATAGAAAAATTTTGGCCAAAAAGTACAAAATCATTAATAACTCCCTAATTATACGTCGTATGATGAAATAGCAAGAGACAAAAAAGATGTAATGTGTTATTGTCTACAACATAGGCCATGTACGATATCACACTTGGAGAAACATTTCGGCCAAAAAGTACAAAATCATTAATAACTCCGTAAATAAACGTCGTGTGATGAAATAGCAAGAGACAAAAAAGATGTAATGTGTTAATGTCTGCAACATAGGCCATGTACAATATCACACTCAGAGAAAAATTTCGGCCAAAAAGTACAAAATCATTAATAACTCCCTAATTAAACGTCGTATGAAAAAATAGCAAGAGACAAAAAAGATGTAATGTGTTATTGTCTACAACATAGGCCATGCACAATATCACACTCAGAGATATTACTGGAGATTTGTAGTTTCCCCTATTATTTTTGCCTTTTGTAGGGTTGAAAATTAAAAAATGTACCTTTTCGGAATTTTTCTGTTGATTGCAAGGTGAAAGGAGTGTTTTTGCCAAATATCAAGTTTGTAACTCATTTGGAAGTGGGTAAACATTTATGTCAGTGAGTGAGTGAGTGAGTCAGTCAGTCAGCCTAGTAGCTTTATATAATATAGATGAGCATTGGTCCTAGTGGAAAATAATTCTATCACCTGAAACCAAAAATGCATGGGACGAAAAAATACATCAAAATAACATGTTGGTTTCCGACCCTACAAGACGTAAAAAATATAATAAAAGTATTAAAAAAACTATTTTTTGAAATTTCATTCGAATCAATTTTTAAGTTATTCGTGGGACAGAAAAATTTTGGCCAAAAAGTACAAAATCATTAATAACTCCCTAATTATACGTCGTATGATGAAATAGCAAGAGACAAAAAAGATGTAATGTGTTATTGTCTACAACATAGGCCATGTACGATATCACACTCGGAGAAAAATTTCGGCCAAAAAGTACAAAATCATTAATAACTCCGTAAATAAACGTCGTGTGATGAAATAGCAAGAGACAAAAAAGATGTAATGTGTTAATGTCTACAACATAGGCCATGTACAATATCACACTCAGAGAAAAATTTCGGCCAAAAAGTACAAAATCATTAATAACTCCCTAATTAAACGTCGTATGAAAAAATAGCAAGAGACAAAAAAGATGTAATGTGTTATTGTCTACAACATAGGCCATGCACAATATCACACTCAGAGATATTACTGGAGATTTGTAGTTTCCCCCTATTATTTTTGCCTTTTGTAGGGTTGAAAATTAAAAAATGTACCTTTTCGGAATTTTTCTGTTGATTGCAAGGTGAAAGGAGTGTTTTTGCCAAATATCAAGTTTGTAACTCATTTGGAAGTGGGTAAACATTTATGTCAGTGAGTGAGTGAGTGAGTCAGTCAGTCAGCCTAGTAGCTTTATATAATATAGATGAGCATTGGTCCTAGTGGAAAATAATTCTATCACCTGAAACCAAAAATGCATGGGACGAAAAAATACATCAAAATAACATGTTGGTTTCCGACCCTACAAGACGTAAAAAATATAATAAAAGTATTAAAAAAACTATTTTTTGAAATTTCATTCGAATCAATTTTTAAGTTATTCGTGGGACATAGAAAAATTTTGGCCAAAAAGTACAAAATCATTAATAACTCCCTAATTATACGTCGTATGATGAAATAGCAAGAGACAAAAAAGATGTAATGTGTTATTGTCTACAACATAGGCCATGTACGATATCACACTCGGAGAAAAATTTCGGCCAAAAAGTACAAAATCATTAATAACTCCGTAAATAAACGTCGTGTGATGAAATAGCAAGAGACAAAAAAGATGTAATGTGTTAATGTCTACAACATAGGCCATGTACAATATCACACTCAGAGAAAAATTTCGGCCAAAAAGTACAAAATCATTAATAACTCCCTAATTAAACGTCGTATGAAAAAATAGCAAGAGACAAAAAAGATGTAATGTGTTATTGTCTACAACATAGGCCATGCACAATATCACACTCAGAGATATTACTGGAGATTTGTAGTTTCCCCTATTATTTTTGCCTTTTGTAGGGTTGAAAATTAAAAAATGTACCTTTTCGGAATTTTTCTGTTGATTGCAAGGTGAAAGGAGTGTTTTTGCCAAATATCAAGTTTGTAACTCATTTGGAAGTGGGTAAACATTTATGTCAGTGAGTGAGTGAGTGAGTCAGTCAGTCAGCCTAGTAGCTTTATATAATATAGATGAGCATTGGTCCTAGTGGAAAATAATTCTATCACCTGAAACCAAAAATGCATGGGACGAAAAAATACATCAAAATAACATGTTGGTTTCCGACCCTACAAGACGTAAAAAATATAATAAAAGTATTAAAAAAACTATTTTTTGAAATTTCATTCGAATCAATTTTTAAGTTATTCGTGGGACATAGAAAAATTTTGGCCAAAAAGTACAAAATCATTAATAACTCCCTAATTATACGTCGTATGATGAAATAGCAAGAGACAAAAAAGATGTAATGTGTTATTGTCTACAACATAGGCCATGTACGATATCACACTTGGAGAAACATTTCGGCCAAAAAGTACAAAATCATTAATAACTCCGTAAATAAACGTCGTGTGATGAAATAGCAAGAGACAAAAAAGATGTAATGTGTTAATGTCTGCAACATAGGCCATGTACAATATCACACTCAGAGAAAAATTTCGGCCAAAAAGTACAAAATCATTAATAACTCCCTAATTAAACGTCGTATGAAAAAATAGCAAGAGACAAAAAAGATGTAATGTGTTATTGTCTACAACATAGGCCATGCACAATATCACACTCAGAGATATTACTGGAGATTTGTAGTTTCCCCTATTATTTTTGCCTTTTGTAGGGTTGAAAATTAAAAAATGTACCTTTTCGGAATTTTTCTGTTGATTGCAAGGTGAAAGGAGTGTTTTTGCCAAATATCAAGTTTGTAACTCATTTGGAAGTGGGTAAACATTTATGTCAGTGAGTGAGTGAGTGAGTCAGTCAGTCAGCCTAGTAGCTTTATATAATATAGATGAGCATTGGTCCTAGTGGAAAATAATTCTATCACCTGAAACCAAAAATGCATGGGACGAAAAAATACATCAAAATAACATGTTGGTTTCCGACCCTACAAGACGTAAAAAATATAATAAAAGTATTAAAAAAACTATTTTTTGAAATTTCATTCGAATCAATTTTTAAGTTATTCGTGGGACAGAAAAATTTTGGCCAAAAAGTACAAAATCATTAATAACTCCCTAATTATACGTCGTATGATGAAATAGCAAGAGACAAAAAAGATGTAATGTGTTATTGTCTACAACATAGGCCATGTACGATATCACACTCGGAGAAAAATTTCGGCCAAAAAGTACAAAATCATTAATAACTCCGTAAATAAACGTCGTGTGATGAAATAGCAAGAGACAAAAAAGATGTAATGTGTTAATGTCTACAACATAGGCCATGTACAATATCACACTCAGAGAAAAATTTCGGCCAAAAAGTACAAAATCATTAATAACTCCCTAATTAAACGTCGTATGAAAAAATAGCAAGAGACAAAAAAGATGTAATGTGTTATTGTCTACAACATAGGCCATGCACAATATCACACTCAGAGATATTACTGGAGATTTGTAGTTTCCCCCTATTATTTTTGCCTTTTGTAGGGTTGAAAATTAAAAAATGTACCTTTTCGGAATTTTTCTGTTGATTGCAAGGTGAAAGGAGTGTTTTTGCCAAATATCAAGTTTGTAACTCATTTGGAAGTGGGTAAACATTTATGTCAGTGAGTGAGTGAGTGAGTCAGTCAGTCAGCCTAGTAGCTTTATATAATATAGATGAGCATTGGTCCTAGTGGAAAATAATTCTATCACCTGAAACCAAAAATGCATGGGACGAAAAAATACATCAAAATAACATGTTGGTTTCCGACCCTACAAGACGTAAAAAATATAATAAAAGTATTAAAAAAACTATTTTTTGAAATTTCATTCGAATCAATTTTTAAGTTATTCGTGGGACATAGAAAAATTTTGGCCAAAAAGTACAAAATCATTAATAACTCCCTAATTATACGTCGTATGATGAAATAGCAAGAGACAAAAAAGATGTAATGTGTTATTGTCTACAACATAGGCCATGTACGATATCACACTCGGAGAAAAATTTCGGCCAAAAAGTACAAAATCATTAATAACTCCGTAAATAAACGTCGTGTGATGAAATAGCAAGAGACAAAAAAGATGTAATGTGTTAATGTCTACAACATAGGCCATGTACAATATCACACTCAGAGAAAAATTTCGGCCAAAAAGTACAAAATCATTAATAACTCCCTAATTAAACGTCGTATGAAAAAATAGCAAGAGACAAAAAAGATGTAATGTGTTATTGTCTACAACATAGGCCATGCACAATATCACACTCAGAGATATTACTGGAGATTTGTAGTTTCCCCTATTATTTTTGCCTTTTGTAGGGTTGAAAATTAAAAAATGTACCTTTTCGGAATTTTTCTGTTGATTGCAAGGTGAAAGGAGTGTTTTTGCCAAATATCAAGTTTGTAACTCATTTGGAAGTGGGTAAACATTTATGTCAGTGAGTGAGTGAGTGAGTCAGTCAGTCAGCCTAGTAGCTTTATATAATATAGATGAGCATTGGTCCTAGTGGAAAATAATTCTATCACCTGAAACCAAAAATGCATGGGACGAAAAAATACATCAAAATAACATGTTGGTTTCCGACCCTACAAGACGTAAAAAATATAATAAAAGTATTAAAAAAACTATTTTTTGAAATTTCATTCGAATCAATTTTTAAGTTATTCGTGGGACATGGAAAAATTTTGGCCAAAAAGTACAAAATCATTAATAACTCCCTAATTATACGTCGTATGATGAAATAGCAAGAGACAAAAAAGATGTAATGTGTTATTGTCTACAACATAGGCCATGTACGATATCACACTCGGAGAAAAATTTCGGCCAAAAAGTACAAAATCATTAATAACTCCGTAAATAAACGTCGTGTGATGAAATAGCAAGAGACAAAAAAGATGTAATGTGTTAATGTCTACAACATAGGCCATGTACAATATCACACTCAGAGAAAAATTTCGGCCAAAAAGTACAAAATCATTAATAACTCCCTAATTAAACGTCGTATGAAAAAATAGCAAGAGACAAAAAAGATGTAATGTGTTATTGTCTACAACATAGGCCATGCACAATATCACACTCAGAGATATTACTGGAGATTTGTAGTTTCCCCTATTATTTTTGCCTTTTGTAGGGTTGAAAATTAAAAAATGTACCTTTTCGGAATTTTTCTGTTGATTGCAAGGTGAAAGGAGTGTTTTTGCCAAATATCAAGTTTGTAACTCATTTGGAAGTGGGTAAACATTTATGTCAGTGAGTGAGTGAGTGAGTCAGTCAGTCAGCCTAGTAGCTTTATATAATATAGATGAGCATTGGTCCTAGTGGAAAATAATTCTATCACCTGAAACCAAAAATGCATGGGACGAAAAAATACATCAAAATAACATGTTGGTTTCCGACCCTACAAGACGTAAAAAATATAATAAAAGTATTAAAAAAACTATTTTTTGAAATTTCATTCGAATCAATTTTTAAGTTATTCGTGGGACAGAAAAATTTTGGCCAAAAAGTACAAAATCATTAATAACTCCCTAATTATACGTCGTATGATGAAATAGCAAGAGACCAAAAAGATGTAATGTGTTATTGTCTACAACATAGGCCATGTACGATATCACACTCGGAGAAAAATTTCGGCCAAAAAGTACAAAATCATTAATAACTCCGTAAATAAACGTCGTGTGATGAAATAGCAAGAGACAAAAAAGATGTAATGTGTTAATGTCTACAACATAGGCCATGTACAATATCACACTCAGAGAAAAATTTCGGCCAAAAAGTACAAAATCATTAATAACTCCCTAATTAAACGTCGTATGAAAAAATAGCAAGAGACAAAAAAGATGTAATGTGTTATTGTCTACAACATAGGCCATGCACAATATCACACTCAGAGATATTACTGGAGATTTGTAGTTTCCCCTATTATTTTTGCCTTTTGTAGGGTTGAAAATTAAAAAATGTACCTTTTCGGAATTTTTCTGTTGATTGCAAGGTGAAAGGAGTGTTTTTGCCAAATATCAAGTTTGTAACTCATTTGGAAGTGGGTAAACATTTATATTATATTTATTAAACACAATGTGTACTGAGAGAAAAAATAAAATAAAAATGAAAAGTTACATTGTCGTGATTTCACCAATCTTTAGATAGCTCAAATAGTGAAACAGTCCTATTTTTACACTCCTGCAGGTGATATTTCGGGCACCGTTCATTACATAGCTTACAGATGCAGCTGTCCTTAGGATCATGGTAGGTGCTTTCTGTGCAAATCTTTCCATGAAAGCCGTGTACTGCAAATCGTGTGTACAGGTGTCGGAGTTGGAAGTTTGGTCCTTTCCAGCAGTCTGATGTCATTGCGTCTGTTTCTCTAATCCCCTCCGGTATCTGTCTTGCTTTGCTGCTCCTCTCTTCGATGAAGGTTGCATATGCTTGTGTCTCCGATAAACTAAAGCAGTGTTTTATGTAATCCACGAAGAGAGATTCCTGTGCAAGGATATAAGCATAACTATTTCTTGTGAATTTTGAGATGGATAACACTCTTTTGAGGAAGCTAGATTTAACGCTTTCCAGCTTTCTTAGATTTCCGACCGTCAGTTAGTTCCAGATTAGTTGTATTCCATAGGTGGCCGTCGGCATGACTTTGATCTTGAATAGTGCCATTGCTGTTGAAACTGACAGTAGTTGTAATTTGGGTATGTCATATATTACTTTTGCTGCAGCTGCTGTTCGTTCTTGTATGTGTAGTGAAAACGTAATTCCCGTAGTTTGGAGGGTGACCCCCAAGTATTTGAAATTTGTTACGAATTCTAAGGGAGAGTTGCCACAAGTGAAATGATCCCCCTTTGCAAGTTTGCCTCCTCTCCTGAATTTCATTGCTTTGGTTTTCGAGCCATTTATTTCCATAGAGTTGTATGTTGCCCAGTTCCTGATGTCGTCTAATGCCGTTTGTAAATGTTTAGGGCTTTTGGAGAGAATGGCCATGTCATCCGCGTACATCAGTAGTTTTACATTGACGTTTATAGCGCTGCCGATATCCGCTGTCATGACGTTGAATAAGACCGGACTCATCGGGTCTCCTTGCAAGACCCCTCGTGTTTGTATGATGTCATTCGATGTAGTTATGCCATCATACACCGCTATATGGTTTGCATCAAGGATAGACTTGACATTTATGTCAGTGAGTGAGTGAGTGAGTCAGTCAGTCAGCCTAGTAGCTTTATATAATATAGATGAGCATTGGTCCTAGTGGAAAATAATTCTATCACCTGAAACCAAAAATGCATGGGACGAAAAAATACATCAAAATAACATGTTGGTTTCCGACCCTACAAGACGTAAAAAATATAATAAAAGTATTAAAAAAACTATTTTTTGAAATTTCATTCGAATCAATTTTTAAGTTATTCGTGGGACATAGAAAAATTTTGGCCAAAAAGTACAAAATCATTAATAACTCCCTAATTATACGTCGTATGATGAAATAGCAAGAGACAAAAAAGATGTAATGTGTTATTGTCTACAACATAGGCCATGTACGATATCACACTTGGAGAAACATTTCGGCCAAAAAGTACAAAATCATTAATAACTCCGTAAATAAACGTCGTGTGATGAAATAGCAAGAGACAAAAAAGATGTAATGTGTTAATGTCTGCAACATAGGCCATGTACAATATCACACTCAGAGAAAAATTTCGGCCAAAAAGTACAAAATCATTAATAACTCCCTAATTAAACGTCGTATGAAAAAATAGCAAGAGACAAAAAAGATGTAATGTGTTATTGTCTACAACATAGGCCATGCACAATATCACACTCAGAGATATTACTGGAGATTTGTAGTTTCCCCTATTATTTTTGCCTTTTGTAGGGTTGAAAATTAAAAAATGTACCTTTTCGGAATTTTTCTGTTGATTGCAAGGTGAAAGGAGTGTTTTTGCCAAATATCAAGTTTGTAACTCATTTGGAAGTGGGTAAACATTTATGTCAGTGAGTGAGTGAGTGAGTCAGTCAGTCAGCCTAGTAGCTTTATATAATATAGATGAGCATTGGTCCTAGTGGAAAATAATTCTATCACCTGAAACCAAAAATGCATGGGACGAAAAAATACATCAAAATAACATGTTGGTTTCCGACCCTACAAGACGTAAAAAATATAATAAAAGTATTAAAAAAACTATTTTTTGAAATTTCATTCGAATCAATTTTTAAGTTATTCGTGGGACAGAAAAATTTTGGCCAAAAAGTACAAAATCATTAATAACTCCCTAATTATACGTCGTATGATGAAATAGCAAGAGACAAAAAAGATGTAATGTGTTATTGTCTACAACATAGGCCATGTACGATATCACACTCGGAGAAAAATTTCGGCCAAAAAGTACAAAATCATTAATAACTCCGTAAATAAACGTCGTGTGATGAAATAGCAAGAGACAAAAAAGATGTAATGTGTTAATGTCTACAACATAGGCCATGTACAATATCACACTCAGAGAAAAATTTCGGCCAAAAAGTACAAAATCATTAATAACTCCCTAATTAAACGTCGTATGAAAAAATAGCAAGAGACAAAAAAGATGTAATGTGTTATTGTCTACAACATAGGCCATGCACAATATCACACTCAGAGATATTACTGGAGATTTGTAGTTTCCCCCTATTATTTTTGCCTTTTGTAGGGTTGAAAATTAAAAAATGTACCTTTTCGGAATTTTTCTGTTGATTGCAAGGTGAAAGGAGTGTTTTTGCCAAATATCAAGTTTGTAACTCATTTGGAAGTGGGTAAACATTTATGTCAGTGAGTGAGTGAGTGAGTCAGTCAGCCTAGTAGCTTTATATAATATAGATGAGCATTGGTCCTAGTGGAAAATAATTCTATCACCTGAAACCAAAAATGCATGGGACGAAAAAATACATCAAAATAACATGTTGGTTTCCGACCCTACAAGACGTAAAAAATATAATAAAAGTATTAAAAAAACTATTTTTTGAAATTTCATTCGAATCAATTTTTAAGTTATTCGTGGGACATAGAAAAATTTTGGCCAAAAAGTACAAAATCATTAATAACTCCCTAATTATACGTCGTATGATGAAATAGCAAGAGACAAAAAAGATGTAATGTGTTATTGTCTACAACATAGGCCATGTACGATATCACACTCGGAGAAAAATTTCGGCCAAAAAGTACAAAATCATTAATAACTCCGTAAATAAACGTCGTGTGATGAAATAGCAAGAGACAAAAAAGATGTAATGTGTTAATGTCTACAACATAGGCCATGTACAATATCACACTCAGAGAAAAATTTCGGCCAAAAAGTACAAAATCATTAATAACTCCCTAATTAAACGTCGTATGAAAAAATAGCAAGAGACAAAAAAGATGTAATGTGTTATTGTCTACAACATAGGCCATGCACAATATCACACTCAGAGATATTACTGGAGATTTGTAGTTTCCCCTATTATTTTTGCCTTTTGTAGGGTTGAAAATTAAAAAATGTACCTTTTCGGAATTTTTCTGTTGATTGCAAGGTGAAAGGAGTGTTTTTGCCAAATATCAAGTTTGTAACTCATTTGGAAGTGGGTAAACATTTATGTCAGTGAGTGAGTGAGTGAGTCAGTCAGTCAGCCTAGTAGCTTTATATAATATAGATGAGCATTGGTCCTAGTGGAAAATAATTCTATCACCTGAAACCAAAAATGCATGGGACGAAAAAATACATCAAAATAACATGTTGGTTTCCGACCCTACAAGACGTAAAAAATATAATAAAAGTATTAAAAAAACTATTTTTTGAAATTTCATTCGAATCAATTTTTAAGTTATTCGTGGGACATAGAAAAATTTTGGCCAAAAAGTACAAAATCATTAATAACTCCCTAATTATACGTCGTATGATGAAATAGCAAGAGACCAAAAAGATGTAATGTGTTATTGTCTACAACATAGGCCATGTACGATATCACACTCGGAGAAAAATTTCGGCCAAAAAGTACAAAATCATTAATAACTCCGTAAATAAACGTCGTGTGATGAAATAGCAAGAGACAAAAAAGATGTAATGTGTTAATGTCTACAACATAGGCCATGTACAATATCACACTCAGAGAAAAATTTCGGCCAAAAAGTACAAAATCATTAATAACTCCCTAATTAAACGTCGTATGAAAAAATAGCAAGAGACAAAAAAGATGTAATGTGTTATTGTCTACAACATAGGCCATGCACAATATCACACTCAGAGATATTACTGGAGATTTGTAGTTTCCCCTATTATTTTTGCCTTTTGTAGGGTTGAAAATTAAAAAATGTACCTTTTCGGAATTTTTCTGTTGATTGCAAGGTGAAAGGAGTGTTTTTGCCAAATATCAAGTTTGTAACTCATTTGGAAGTGGGTAAACATTTATATTATATTTATTAAACACAATGTGTACTGAGAGAAAAAATAAAATAAAAATGAAAAGTTACATTGTCGTGATTTCACCAATCTTTAGATAGCTCAAATAGTGAAACAGTCCTATTTTTACACTCCTGCAGGTGATATTTCGGGCACCGTTCATTACATAGCTTACAGATGCAGCTGTCCTTAGGATCATGGTAGGTGCTTTCTGTGCAAATCTTTCCATGAAAGCCGTGTACTGCAAATCGTGTGTACAGGTGTCGGAGTTGGAAGTTTGGTCCTTTCCAGCAGTCTGATGTCATTGCGTCTGTTTCTCTAATCCCCTCCGGTATCTGTCTTGCTTTGCTGCTCCTCTCTTCGATGAAGGTTGCATATGCTTGTGTCTCCGATAAACTAAAGCAGTGTTTTATGTAATCCACGAAGAGAGATTCCTGTGCAAGGATATAAGCATAACTATTTCTTGTGAATTTTGAGATGGATAACACTCTTTTGAGGAAGCTAGATTTAACGCTTTCCAGCTTTCTTAGATTTCCGACCGTCAGGTAGTTCCAGATTAGTTGTATTCCATAGGTGGCCGTCGGCATGACTTTGATCTTGAATAGTGCCATTGCTGTTGAAACTGACAGTAGTTGTAATTTGGGTATGTCATATATTACTTTTGCTGCAGCTGCTGTTCGTTCTTGTATGTGTAGTGAAAACGTAATTCCCGTAGTTTGGAGGGTGACCCCCAAGTATTTGAAATTTGTTACGAATTCTAAGGGAGAGTTGCCACAAGTGAAATGATCCCCCTTTGCAAGTTTGCCTCCTCTCCTGAATTTCATTGCTTTGGTTTTCGAGCCATTTATTTCCATAGAGTTGTATGTTGCCCAGTTCCTGATGTCGTCTAATGCCGTTTGTAAATGTTTAGGGCTTTTGGAGAGAATGGCCATGTCATCCGCGTACATCAGTAGTTTTACATTGACGTTTATAGCGCTGCCGATATCCGCTGTCATGACGTTGAATAAGACCGGACTCATCGGGTCTCCTTGCAAGACCCCTCGTGTTTGTATGATGTCATTCGATGTAGTTATGCCATCATACACCGCTATATGGTTTGCATCAAGGATAGACTTGACATTTATGTCAGTGAGTGAGTGAGTGAGTCAGTCAGTCAGCCTAGTAGCTTTATATAATATAGATGAACATTGGTCCTAGTGGAAAATAATTCTATCACCTGAAACCAAAAATGCATGGGACGAAAAAATACATCAAAATAACATGTTGGTTTCCGACCCTACAAGACGTAAAAAATATAATAAAAGTATTAAAAAAACTATTTTTTGAAATTTCATTCGAATCAATTTTTAAGTTATTCGTGGGACATAGAAAAATTTTGGCCAAAAAGTACAAAATCATTAATAACTCCCTAATTATACGTCGTATGATGAAATAGCAAGAGACAAAAAAGATGTAATGTGTTATTGTCTACAACATAGGCCATGTACGATATCACACTTGGAGAAACATTTCGGCCAAAAAGTACAAAATCATTAATAACTCCGTAAATAAACGTCGTGTGATGAAATAGCAAGAGACAAAAAAGATGTAATGTGTTAATGTCTACAACATAGGCCATGTACAATATCACACTCAGAGAAAAATTTCGGCCAAAAAGTACAAAATCATTAATAACTCCCTAATTAAACGTCGTATGAAAAAATAGCAAGAGACAAAAAAGATGTAATGTGTTATTGTCTACAACATAGGCCATGCACAATATCATACTCAGAGATATTACTGGAGATTTGTAGTTTCCCCTATTATTTTTGCCTTTTGTAGGGTTGAAAATTAAAAAATGTACCTTTTCGGAATTTTTCTGTTGATTGCAAGGTGAAAGGAGTGTTTTTGCCAAATATCAAGTTTGTAACTCATTTGGAAGTGGGTAAACATTTATGTCAGTGAGTGAGTGAGTGAGTCAGTCAGTCAGCCTAGTAGCTTTATATAATATAGATGAGCATTGGTCCTAGTGGAAAATAATTCTATCACCTGAAACCAAAAATGCATGGGACGAAAAAATACATCAAAATAACATGTTGGTTTCCGACCCTACAAGACGTAAAAAATATAATAAAAGTATTAAAAAAACTATTTTTTGAAATTTCATTCGAATCAATTTTTAAGTTATTCGTGGGACAGAAAAATTTTGGCCAAAAAGTACAAAATCATTAATAACTCCCTAATTATACGTCGTATGATGAAATAGCAAGAGACAAAAAAGATGTAATGTGTTATTGTCTACAACATAGGCCATGTACGATATCACACTCGGAGAAAAATTTCGGCCAAAAAGTACAAAATCATTAATAACTCCGTAAATAAACGTCGTGTGATGAAATAGCAAGAGACAAAAAAGATGTAATGTGTTAATGTCTACAACATAGGCCATGTACAATATCACACTCAGAGAAAAATTTCGGCCAAAAAGTACAAAATCATTAATAACTCCCTAATTAAACGTCGTATGAAAAAATAGCAAGAGACAAAAAAGATGTAATGTGTTATTGTCTACAACATAGGCCATGCACAATATCACACTCAGAGATATTACTGGAGATTTGTAGTTTCCCCCTATTATTTTTGCCTTTTGTAGGGTTGAAAATTAAAAAATGTACCTTTTCGGAATTTTTCTGTTGATTGCAAGGTGAAAGGAGTGTTTTTGCCAAATATCAAGTTTGTAACTCATTTGGAAGTGGGTAAACATTTATGTCAGTGAGTGAGTGAGTGAGTCAGTCAGTCAGCCTAGTAGCTTTATATAATATAGATGAGCATTGGTCCTAGTGGAAAATAATTCTATCACCTGAAACCAAAAATGCATGGGACGAAGAAATACATCAAAATAACATGTTGGTTTCCGACCCTACAAGACGTAAAAAATATAATAAAAGTATTAAAAAAACTATTTTTTGAAATTTCATTCGAATCAATTTTTAAGTTATTCGTGGGACATAGAAAAATTTTGGCCAAAAAGTACAAAATCATTAATAACTCCCTAATTATACGTCGTATGATGAAATAGCAAGAGACAAAAAAGATGTAATGTGTTATTGTCTACAACATAGGCCATGTACGATATCACACTCGGAGAAAAATTTCGGCCAAAAAGTACAAAATCATTAATAACTCCGTAAATAAACGTCGTGTGATGAAATAGCAAGAGACAAAAAAGATGTAATGTGTTAATGTCTACAACATAGGCCATGTACAATATCACACTCAGAGAAAAATTTCGGCCAAAAAGTACAAAATCATTAATAACTCCCTAATTAAACGTCGTATGAAAAAATAGCAAGAGACAAAAAAGATGTAATGTGTTATTGTCTACAACATAGGCCATGCACAATATCACACTCAGAGATATTACTGGAGATTTGTAGTTTCCCCTATTATTTTTGCCTTTTGTAGGGTTGAAAATTAAAAAATGTACCTTTTCGGAATTTTTCTGTTGATTGCAAGGTGAAAGGAGTGTTTTTGCCAAATATCAAGTTTGTAACTCATTTGGAAGTGGGTAAACATTTATGTCAGTGAGTGAGTGAGTGAGTCAGTCAGTCAGCCTAGTAGCTTTATATAATATAGATGAGCATTGGTCCTAGTGGAAAATAATTCTATCACCTGAAACCAAAAATGCATGGGACGAAAAAATACATCAAAATAACATGTTGGTTTCCGACCCTACAAGACGTAAAAAATATAATAAAAGTATTAAAAAAACTATTTTTTGAAATTTCATTCGAATCAATTTTTAAGTTATTCGTGGGACATAGAAAAATTTTGGCCAAAAAGTACAAAATCATTAATAACTCCCTAATTATACGTCGTATGATGAAATAGCAAGAGACCAAAAAGATGTAATGTGTTATTGTCTACAACATAGGCCATGTACGATATCACACTCGGAGAAAAATTTCGGCCAAAAAGTACAAAATCATTAATAACTCCGTAAATAAACGTCGTGTGATGAAATAGCAAGAGACAAAAAAGATGTAATGTGTTAATGTCTACAACATAGGCCATGTACAATATCACACTCAGAGAAAAATTTCGGCCAAAAAGTACAAAATCATTAATAACTCCCTAATTAAACGTCGTATGAAAAAATAGCAAGAGACAAAAAAGATGTAATGTGTTATTGTCTACAACATAGGCCATGCACAATATCACACTCAGAGATATTACTGGAGATTTGTAGTTTCCCCTATTATTTTTGCCTTTTGTAGGGTTGAAAATTAAAAAATGTACCTTTTCGGAATTTTTCTGTTGATTGCAAGGTGAAAGGAGTGTTTTTGCCAAATATCAAGTTTGTAACTCATTTGGAAGTGGGTAAACATTTATATTATATTTATTAAACACAATGTGTACTGAGAGAAAAAATAAAATAAAAATGAAAAGTTACATTGTCGTGATTTCACCAATCTTTAGATAGCTCAAATAGTGAAACAGTCCTATTTTTACACTCCTGCAGGTGATATTTCGGGCACCGTTCATTACATAGCTTACAGATGCAGCTGTCCTTAGGATCATGGTAGGTGCTTTCTGTGCAAATCCTTCCATGAAAGCCGTGTACTGCAAATCGTGTGTACAGGTGTCGGAGTTGGAAGTTTGGTCCTTTCCAGCAGTCTGATGTCATTGCGTCTGTTTCTCTAATCCCCTCCGGTATCTGTCTTGCTTTGCTGCTCCTCTCTTCGATGAAGGTTGCATATGCTTGTGTCTCCGATAAACTAAAGCAGTGTTTTATGTAATCCACGAAGAGAGATTCCTGTGCAAGGATATAAGCATAACTATTTCTTGTGAATTTTGAGATGGATAACACTCTTTTGAGGAAGCTAGATTTAACGCTTTCCAGCTTTCTTAGATTTCCGACCGTCAGGTAGTTCCAGATTAGTTGTATTCCATATGTGGCCGTCGGCATGACTTTGATCTTGAATAGTGCCATTGCTGTTGAAACTGACAGTAGTTGTAATTTGGGTATGTCATATATTACTTTTGCTGCAGCTGCTGTTCGTTCTTGTATGTGTAGTGAAAACGTAATTCCCGTAGTTTGGAGGGTGACCCCCAAGTATTTGAAATTTGTTACGAATTCTAAGGGAGAGTTGCCACAAGTGAAATGATCCCCCTTTGCAAGTTTGCCTCCTCTCCTGAATTTCATTGCTTTGGTTTTCGAGCCATTTATTTCCATAGAGTTGTATGTTGCCCAGTTCCTGATGTCGTCTAATGCCGTTTGTAAATGTTTAGGGCTTTTGGAGAGAATGGCCATGTCATCCGCGTACATCAGTAGTTTTACATTGACGTTTATAGCGCTGCCGATATCCGCTGTCATGACGTTGAATAAGACCGGACTCATCGGGTCTCCTTGCAAGACCCCTCGTGTTTGTATGATGTCATTCGATGTAGTTATGCCATCATACACCGCTATATGGTTTGCATCAAGGATAGACTTGACATTTATGTCAGTGAGTGAGTGAGTGAGTCAGTCAGTCAGCCTAGTAGCTTTATATAATATAGATGAGCATTGGTCCTAGTGGAAAATAATTCTATCACCTGAAACCAAAAATACATGGGACGAAAAAATACATCAAAATAACATGTTGGTTTCCGACCCTACAAGACGTAAAAAATATAATAAAAGTATTAAAAAAACTATTTTTTGAAATTTCATTCGAATCAATTTTTAAGTTATTCGTGGGACATAGAAAAATTTTGGCCAAAAAGTACAAAATCATTAATAACTCCCTAATTATACGTCGTATGATGAAATAGCAAGAGACAAAAAAGATGTAATGTGTTATTGTCTACAACATAGGCCATGTACGATATCACACTTGGAGAAACATTTCGGCCAAAAAGTACAAAATCATTAATAACTCCGTAAATAAACGTCGTGTGATGAAATAGCAAGAGACAAAAAAGATGTAATGTGTTAATGTCTACAACATAGCCCATGTACAATATCACACTCAGAGAAAAATTTCGGCCAAAAAGTACAAAATCATTAATAACTCCCTAATTAAACGTCGTATGAAAAAATAGCAAGAGACAAAAAAGATGTAATGTGTTATTGTCTACAACATAGGCCATGCACAATATCACACTCAGAGATATTACTGGAGATTTGTAGTTTCCCCTATTATTTTTGCCTTTTGTAGGGTTGAAAATTAAAAAATGTACCTTTTCGGAATTTTTCTGTTGATTGCAAGGTTAAAGGAGTGTTTTTGCCAAATATCAAGTTTGTAACTCATTTGGAAGTGGGTAAACATTTATGTCAGTGAGTGAGTGAGTGAGTCAGTCAGTCAGCCTAGTAGCTTTATATAATATAGATGAGCATTGGTCCTAGTGGAAAATAATTCTATCACCTGAAACCAAAAATGCATGGGACGAAAAAATACATCAAAATAACATGTTGGTTTCCGACCCTACAAGACGTAAAAAATATAATAAAAGTATTAAAAAAACTATTTTTTGAAATTTCATTCGAATCAATTTTTAAGTTATTCGTGGGACAGAAAAATTTTGGCCAAAAAGTACAAAATCATTAATAACTCCCTAATTATACGTCGTATGATGAAATAGCAAGAGACAAAAAAGATGTAATGTGTTATTGTCTACAACATAGGCCATGTACGATATCACACTCGGAGAAAAATTTCGGCCAAAAAGTACAAAATCATTAATAACTCCGTAAATAAACGTCGTGTGATGAAATAGCAAGAGACAAAAAAGATGTAATGTGTTAATGTCTACAACATAGGCCATGTACAATATCACACTCAGAGAAAAATTTCGGCCAAAAAGTACAAAATCATTAATAACTCCCTAATTAAACGTCGTATGAAAAAATAGCAAGAGACAAAAAAGATGTAATGTGTTATTGTCTACAATATAGGCCATGCACAATATCACACTCAGAGATATTACTGGAGATTTGTAGTTTGCCCCTATTATTTTTGCCTTTTGTAGGGTTGAAAATTAAAAAATGTACCTTTTCGGAATTTTTCTGTTGATTGCAAGGTGAAAGGAGTGTTTTTGCCAAATATCAAGTTTGTAACTCATTTGGAAGTGGGTAAACATTTATGTCAGTGAGTGAGTGAGTGAGTCAGTCAGTCAGCCTAGTAGCTTTATATAATATAGATGAGGATTGGTCCTAGTGGAAAATAATTCTATCACCTGAAACCAAAAATGCATGGGACGAAAAAATACATCAAAATAACATGTTGGTTTCCGACCCTACAAGACGTAAAAAATATAATAAAAGTATTAAAAAAACTATTTTTTGAAATTTCATTCGAATCAATTTTTAAGTTATTCGTGGGACATAGAAAAATTTTGGCCAAAAAGTACAAAATCATTAATAACTCCCTAATTATACGTCGTATGATGAAATAGCAAGAGACAAAAAAGATGTAATGTGTTATTGTCTACAACATAGGCCATGTACGATATCACACTCGGAGAAAAATTTCGGCCAAAAAGTACAAAATCATTAATAACTCCGTAAATAAACGTCGTGTGATGAAATAGCAAGAGACAAAAAAGATGTAATGTGTTAATGTCTACAACATAGGCCATGTACAATATCACACTCAGAGAAAAATTTCGGCCAAAAAGTACAAAATCATTAATAACTCCCTAATTAAACGTCGTATGAAAAAATAGCAAGAGACAAAAAAGATGTAATGTGTTATTGTCTACAACATAGGCCATGCACAATATCACACTCAGAGATATTACTGGAGATTTGTAGTTTCCCCCTATTATTTTTGCCTTTTGTAGGGTTGAAAATTAAAAAATGTACCTTTTCGGAATTTTTCTGTTGATTGCAAGGTGAAAGGAGTGTTTTTGCCAAATATCAAGTTTGTAACTCATTTGGAAGTGGGTAAACATTTATGTCAGTGAGTGAGTGAGTGAGTCAGTCAGTCAGCCTAGTAGCTTTATATAATATAGATGAGCATTGGTCCTAGTGGAAAATAATTCTATCACCTGAAACCAAAAATGCATGGGACGAAAAAATACATCAAAATAACATGTTGGTTTCCGACCCTACAAGACGTAAAAAATATAATAAAAGTATTAAAAAAACTATTTTTTGAAATTTCATTCGAATCAATTTTTAAGTTATTCGTGGGACAGAAAAATTTTGGCCAAAAAGTACAAAATCATTAATAACTCCCTAATTATACGTCGTATGATGAAATAGCAAGAGACAAAAAAGATGTAATGTGTTATTGTCTACAACATAGGCCATGTACGATATCACACTCGGAGAAAAATTTCGGCCAAAAAGTACAAAATCATTAATAACTCCGTAAATAAACGTCGTGTGATGAAATAGCAAGAGACAAAAAAGATGTAATGTGTTAATGTCTACAACATAGGCCATGTACAATATCACACTCAGAGAAAAATTTCGGCCAAAAAGTACAAAATCATTAATAACTCCCTAATTAAACGTCGTATGAAAAAATAGCAAGAGACAAAAAAGATGTAATGTGTTATTGTCTACAACATAGGCCATGCACAATATCACACTCAGAGATATTACTGGAGATTTGTAGTTTCCCCTATTATTTTTGCCTTTTGTAGGGTTGAAAATTAAAAAATGTACCTTTTCGGAATTTTTCTGTTGATTGCAAGGTGAAAGGAGTGTTTTTGCCAAATATCAAGTTTGTAACTCATTTGGAAGTGGGTAAACATTTATGTCAGTGAGTGAGTGAGTGAGTCAGTCAGTCAGCCTAGTAGCTTTATATAATATAGATTACATGAAGATTATTGTGTACGTGTGGTATTCAAACTTCAATCGCATGATTAGGACACAAGAAGTAAAAACGAGATTTAAAAATTTCGCACAGCTGCCATCTTGTGGTTATGGAAACAATTGAAATAAATTAGATGCCAGTGGATTAACATTTGTATAAGGATTTACTGTACCAAGTTAAACTGCACTCTGCTGGTTAAATTGCGAGAAACGTCCATGTGAATATTTATACTTCGCGTCGCCGTAATGTTGGATTCGTGATCACCAGGTTATTGGAAGTCCTATAGGTGAACTTATGTGCATAGCCCCTATGAACATTTAAAAATTCAGTTTGATTGCTGTAATAGATTCGTAGATATTGAGAACCGTCTAAATATTTCAGATGGTCACCATGTTGGATTGTTATATGTATAGGCCATAGAGTAATGCACCATTAAAGGAAAATTATTGCGTAGATTCATTATTCAAACTTTCACTTCGATCGCATGATTACGACACAAGTAATAAAAACTTAATTTTAAAATTCGCTCAGCCGCCATCTTGAGGGTATGTAAAAAATTAAACTAAATTAGATACCATTAGATATCATTTGCTGTACCATGTTTCATCGCGTTTGGATCATTAAATCGCGGGATAAGTCCTATTAAAACTTTCAACTTCGCTTGGCCGCCATGATCGTTGTGTAGTTAACCGGTTTTTCAAAGCCTCATAGATGTACTTCCAGTAGTGCCCTTTATCTCCGTACAAAATTTCAGGGTGATACCGGTAATATTTTCAGAGATATAGAATGCCGGTGAGATATTTCGCACAGCCGCCATCTTGAGGTTAAGTAAACAATGGAACGAAGTTCAAAGTCGCTGCATTACAATGTGTATAAACATATGCTGTACCAAGTATCATTGCGTTTGGTTGGTTAAATCGAGAGAAACGTCTATTTAAAAGTCGCAATTTCGCTTGACCGTTATGTTGGTTTTGTAGTTACCAGGTTTTCAAAAGTCACATAGGTGAACTTCTAGTAGTTCCGTTTTTCACCGTACAAAATTTCAGGTTGATGTCGGTAATAGTTTCGGAGATATTGAATGCTAGTGAAATATTTCGCACAGCCGCCATGTTGGATTGGTGAGACGTATCAAAATTTGAAGGGCACATTCGGGGTCGTCTGGAATAGTGCTATGAACTTACTGAGTTTCATTGAAATAGCTCCAGCCGTATAGAAGTTATTAGGGACACACACACCCGAATCACACACTCACGCACACACGGACTGACACACGAACAAAAGGTGATCTCATAAGCCTTTTTTTTTTTTTTTTTTTTTTCATAAATGAAAATGGGAATACATCCTGGTCTACATATCGTCACGCAGAATGCCGTCATCTTGGAGACCTGTTCCATAGTTCACTCGTTTCTTAATATTCCACCCTAAAAGAAGTTGCCATACCGTTTTGGAAATAAGCCGACCATATGTTGATTTGTACCCACTGATGTGGTGAAATGAATGTGTCATAATAATAATAATAATAATAATAATAATAATAATAATAATAATAATACTTGGCCCGGACTACAAGAATGGCATCTACATCAGAAAATACAGGCAATAAATACACTCTTAAGATAGAGAAGATCACAGACACAATGCGAAAAAGCAGAGTTTGCTTCTGCGGTCATATACGACGGATGATCGACTTCCGATGTACGAAACGTATCTTCAGTAGCTTTGACTCAAAACCAAAAACGACAATGCCATGGTACGTTAACGTCCAGATCATAAAGAAATGGGGATACGAGCAGAAGATGCACAAGACTACAAATTTGTGTAGAGCAGACATCAAGATTTGGGACTTTCCGGGACAAAAAACGGACAACTGGTGCGAAATGGACAGAAGAACGTCGTGCTAAACACAGTGAGCTCATGAAGTCAATGTGGATCAAGCGAAAAATGAACAAAAGCCAGAATGTAAAATTAGGCTTATTGCGGTCCCTAGTTGGCCGATTAGCGAAATTGAATGAATGAATAATAATAATAAATTACAAAAGCCTAGAACAGATACAACAAAGATATGATGTTAATAATTGATGTTTTAAGGGGCCTAACATCTAGGTTATCGGCCCCTAATGGCTGAGGTGATAGTGAAAGATGAGATGAGAATGAAAACTATAACTAATGCTAACTAAAAACTTACATACTAGAAGAAGAAATGACAAACACATAAAGGATAAGGCAAATAAAGGACAGGTTGAAAAGAAAGGCCCCCAATCCTCGAAGAATGAGGATTTAATAACTTGGAAGGAGGGAGACCCATGAAAGGCAGATAGGAAAGGGAAAGAGGAGAGGGCCCATCCCAAAGGCAGTGGAAAAAGGGGAGAAAAACGGACCCAGCTCCGGAATCCCTCAGGACCGCCAACTCCAACTCACCAGCCGTGAGCCCCTGAGGGTGTAGCACTATCCAGGGTGCACCAGATGTGGTGGGGCTACATACACCTTGCCTCCGTGAGGGACTTGAGCAGAAGGTAGGAGATGACATGAAAAGAAAAAGAAGGCTGACCCCTCGCAGAATGAGGGTATCAGAAAAGATGAGACAAGGGTCAATTAAGGCGGAAAAGGAAGAGACCCCCTAGGCCTCGGATACACTAATACCGTCGGGGTCGGAAAAGAACAAGAGTTGACCAATGGAGATCGACAGAAAAGAAGACGGAGAGGAGCCTGGCACAAGTAAGTGGAAGCAACGCCGGACTCAGCTGGGGTCCCGTGGTCGCCAGCCCCTGGGGGGATACAACAAAGAAACAATATCTTGGAATGAAAAGTTAAAACACTATAGCACGGTAATTTATTTATTTATCGTATGGTTTTTAGTGCCGGGAGTGTCCGATGACATTTTCGGCTCGCCAGAGGCAGTAGCTGCTTCCAGCGGACACCTTAGGGTGAGCTACAGACTCCGTTCAATTTCAAGTAGTTCCAACTTTCGCTACCAGATGTTAACGATACCTAGTGGCGAACGTTGGAACTTACATAGAACTTTCCAACGAAATCTAACCTAGAAAGTTAGCTTCACACAAGTTTAGTCTGTGGAAAGATCTTTTACATGTCATAAATCTATGACATGGGACCGTCACACGGTAATTCAACCTGAAACATTATATGTATTAGAAAACCTAATCATAGGAGGCAGATCACTAACTAAAATTTTAGAAAAACAAAAAAGGAAAATCCTCCGGAAATTATTCGGCCCAGTGTGCTTAGAGGAAGTGTGGATGAAAAAGAGCTCTCATGAGTAAGTTATACTAACATTTAAGAGTAATTATTATCAGTTAGGCTACTATTAGAGAAAGATGATTAAACATTTATGGACATATTCAAAGAAATGGACAATGAATTACTTACTAAAAGGGTATTTAACCATGCCTCCTCATCAAAAGCCAAGAATAACTGGATAATAGAAATTGAAAATGACCTCCAAGAAATCAAGGTAACAGACAAAATTTTATGGGACAAGTTAGTAAACAGACATCATTTTGCTGCAAACCCCCGAATGAGAGCCACCACTACATGGACAGCAAAAAGTAAGAAAAATCATAGTGAGAGAATTAAGAGATTTTGAGAAGAGAGGAAAGCTAATTCTAATTCATCTGTTAAGTATGTTCAATCGTGCTCCTTAGTTGGGCGCAGACTAACGTCGTACTTGAAAAGGTAATACAGAATTGGCGACAGAAGTTAAAAGAAGGAGGCTACAAACCTTTAAGGATCGGGACAAAGAAAAACAGAGTGGAAATAGATTGCTTAGCATTCGCTGATGATATAGCCCTGATGACAGAAGATTTCGAAAGTGCAACAGAACAGGTCAATATATTGAAACAAGTAGCAGAACAAACAGGATTACAAATTTCCTTTCAAAAGACAGACGTAATGTCGAACATCAAGGATGATACAGCACAACTAAACACCAAATATGGAACGATAAACCGTGTTAATTATTTTAAATATCTTGGGGAATGGAGCCAGCAAAATGGCTTTGACAAGGAAGCCATTGAAGCAAGAATCAAGAAAATGGAAGTCGCTTTCCAAACCATCCGCAACATATATAACAAAGAGTGCTTTTCTATGAACACAAAAATTCGTCACTACAACAATGTCATCAAACCAGTACCGTTATATGCATCTGAATGCCTTATCCTATCCGAGAAATGTTTGCTCGCGAAGTTAGAGAGAAAAGAAAGAAAGAAAGAAAGAAAGAAAGAAAGAAAGAAAGAAAGATCCTACACATCATACTTGGCCCGGACTACAAAAATGGAATCTACATCAGAAAATCCAGGCAAGAAATATACTCGAGGATAGAGAAGATCACAGACACAAAGCGAAAACGCAGCGTTTGCTTCTACGGTCATATACGACGGATAATCGACTCCCGATGGACGAAACGTATCTTCAGTATATTCGACTCCAAAACAAAAACTACAATGCCATGGTATGTTAACATTCAGAAAGATCTGAAAGAAATGGGGATGCGAGCAGAAGATGCACAAGACCGAAATCTTTATAGAGCAGCCATCAAGACGTTTGGGACTTTCCGCGACGAAGAACGGACAACTGGTGCGAAATGGACAGAAGAACGTCGTGCTAAACACAGTACGCTCATGAAGACAATGTGGATCAAGCGAAAAATGAATAAATGCCAGAATGTAAAATGAGGCTTATCGTGGTCCCCAGTTGGCCAATTAGCGAAATTGAATGAATGAATAATAAACAAAGATCTTTACGGACAAGCAGAAAAAATCACAGATACCATACGGAAGAGAAGATTGAAGTTCTATGGACACCTTACGAGAATGAGCGATAGTCAACTAACGAAGATCTTTAATTACATCACCAAGATAAAAGCGACTACAAAATGGGTAGAAGAAATAAGAAAGGATATGGAGGAAGTTGGGGTCAGTCCAAATGAGATATGGAATAGAGAGGTGTTTCGAGTTACGATTGATGCATTCAAGGGGTTCCAGGAAAGGCAAAGGAGACGAGCCAAGAACATCTGGTCGGAAGAAAGGAATAGAACCCACAGTGAAAGGATGAAGAATTTCTGGGAGCAGAAAAATTGACTAATCAGCAAGTCAATTGTTTCCCGTGGTCCAAAGTAGGCCAAAATCGAACAAAGAAGAAATAATAATAATAATAATAATAAGGGCCTCCGTGGCTTACACGGCAGCACGCCGGCCTCTCACCGCTGGGTCTGTGGTTCAAATCCCGATCACTCCATGTGAGATTTGTGTTGGACAAAGCGGGGGTAGTCAGGTTTTTCTCCGGGTACTCTGGCTTTCCCTGTCACAATTTCATTCCAGCAACACTCTCAACTATCATTTCATTTCATCTGTCATTCATTTAAGCATTGCCCCAGGGGAGTGCGACAGGCTTCGGCAGCCGGCACAGTTCATATCCTCGCCGCTTGATGCGGGCTTCATTCATTCCATTTCCTGACCCGGTCGGTCGACTGGAAGCAGGCTGTCGATTTTCAATAATAATAATAATAATACCACACCCAACCTGTGCTCTTTTGTAATTATGGTGATTTCTAAATAACCAAATGCAGTCCGGTAGGGGACCACATGACTGATATAAATCCTGCATAACTCGAAATATCAAAACATTGACTTAGTTGTTTTAGTTCCACCTTTTAGTTGAATGAATGTGCCTCATTTTAATTACGCTCAGTATTTCCATACAATGGTCGATGAAGACATTGGTGCTCAGGTTCCAATTACGACAAACGTGTGTGAATTTATTTTTAACTTACGTTCATTCCATTTACATTAATGCTTGCTAATTGTATAAACCAAGATACAGTTATGAATATGCAGAGGTTCCACAGTTCGGATATATTTGCCATAATCCATTGTTCTATCCGGTCAGGATTATGGGCCCCGCTCCATTTAAAGTGGTCCGGATATTGCGTCCTCTAGCCACTCGCCGGCTATTAACATTTTTTTTAAACAACCCTCATCCCTTCAAGCTCCCCCATTCCCAGTGCGATAACCACAACAGAGAGGGTGTTCCTTGGCAAATATACCCGCGAGGAGATATGCTAGGGTTCAGTAGTAGTGAAGAGAAAGTGGTGTTGCAGTGTGATAAGAATTTACGAATAGCGTTCCAAATCTAAGCTTCATCGTTTAATTTCATAGGGAAGCTAATGTCACAAAACACATCGCCATGACAAAGGGAAATGTTCTCCTAAACAATCAGAGATATTATGCCCAACTAGTCCATGTGTTTTGTTGATATACTGATAGTTTAATTACTACTGCAACTAAATAAGTGTAAATATCATAACCCATACTTGTAGACTTAGATTTAATAGCCTACTGTTGACCAAAATATTATGTGTACTCGAGTTTGAAGGTTGTTAGTGAAGTAACCAATAGACCTATATAAAATCCAATAACATCATAATTTTCGTCGTTCTATTTTACGTTAGTTCATGTAGGTTTGGAATTTTAAATTTATATTTTAATATTTTTTATCGCAGTTGGAACACAAAAAGTGTCCGTTTTTAACCGTGTTTCAACCATGCGTCACATTTAAGAATTATTATCTCACAAACCCGTCATCAGATCAAATCCATATTTTAACACAATATACATTGGAATGTTGTATAACTGGTTTATTAATTTCAAAATTTTATGTGTCCAAGAAACAAAGTTGTTATCATTTTTGTAAGGTAACTTTTTCTCGGCTCGGGGTGGTTGGAAAATGTAGTTCTTGGTTGCGTTGCTATCCTTATCCATCAAAAACGTATGCTGTATGATTGTGAAATGAAATGAAAATCCACAGCCTTCTTCCAGTCTCCGACCGGGTCAGGAATGGAATGAATGAAGCCCCCATCTAGCGGCGAGGATATGAACTGTGCCGGCTGCCGAGGCCTGACGCACTCCTCTGGGGCAATGAATAAATGAATGACAGATGAAATGAAATGATAGTGGAGAGTGTTGCTGGAATGAAATTTTGACAGGGAAAACCGGAGTACCCGGAGAAAAACCTGTCTGCCTCCGTTCTGTCCAGCACAGATCTCACATGGAGTGACCGGGATTTGAACCACGGGCCCAGCGGTGAGAGGCCGGCGTGCTGCCGCCTAAGCCACGGAGGCTTATGCTTGTGAAATACGTAAATTAATTCACTTATTTTATATCGGTTTTATTTGTTCGGGGAATTAAGACATAGTTCACCACTTAACCGCTCCGGTGAAAGCTGTACAACGTTGCCAAGATGGGCTCCATCACGCGTCATGGCGTGCCCCGCTCGGAAGTGATGGGCTCCATATTAGCAACGCTGTACAGCATTTCCCGGAGCGGCTAGCTGGTGAGCCATGTATTAATTCCCCGTACAAACACAAACCGATATAAATAAGTGAATTAATTTACGTATTTCACAGTCATACAGCATAACCTTTTGATGTATACGGATTACAACGCAACCAAGAACTACATTTTCCAACGACCCCGAGCCGAGAAAAAGTTACCTTAAAAAAATGATAACAACTTTAGTTCTTTAACACAAAAAATGTTGAAATTAATAAACCAGTTATACAACATTCCAATGTATATCGTGTTAAAATTTGGATTCGATCTGATGACGGGTTTGTGAGATACTAATTCTTAAATGTGACGCATGGTTGAAACACGCTTAAAAACGGGCACTTTTTGTCTATCAATTGCGATTTAAAAAATATTAAAATATAAGTTAAAAATTCCAAACCTACATGACCTAACGTAAAATAGAACGGTGAAAATGATGATGTTATTGGATTTTATGTAGGTATATTGGTTACTTCACTAACAACCTTCAGACTCGAGTGCACATAATATTTTGGTCGACATCTTTCCACACCTCCCTGAACCATTTGTCAGACACCTTTGGTCTACTGTCGAGTATTCTAAAAATCCTCTTCGTAAGTCTCCGCTCATCCATTCGAAATAAATGCCCATAGAATTTGAATTTCCGTTTTCTCAGTGATTCCATCAGCCTTTCATTGCCCTGGTAGAGTTCTTCCCTTCCTTACAACCTATATTGACCGTCCACAATCTTTGATCCCATTACCTTGCAAAGGATCTTTCTTTCGAATTTCTCAGCGTACCTCAAACACGACTTCCCTGGCATGTGGAGGCATTCACTAGCATATAGGCATTCCGTCTGTATCACTGTATTATAGTGTCGTATTTTAGGCCGTTTCGAGATGGCCTTCTTCTTGTATAAATGTATGTTCTGCGGAAAGTCGCAGCCATCCTCTCGTCTGGTATCATTGGCCTCCCTTTGGCTAGTTTTCAACTGTACGATTTCACCCAGGTACTTAAAGCTGTCAACTCTGTCTATCTCACATGCTCGGTCTGCAGGTGACAAGGAGCTATTTTGATGCTGGTCATAAATCTTTTTTGGTATTATTATTATTATTATTATTGTTTATTTTTGGCATCATTAACACGGCAAATACCGGTTACATTTTATATTACAGCCTGGTTCGGCCTTAGCAACGAACCATCTGTACTGAAATACAATGTATGTAAATTATAAGAACCTCACATTACATTAATTTCGTGTCCGAACTTTTCAAGAGTCTCCCTCATTTATAAAATGAGCTAAATTTCCTTCTGAATCATCTTCGAGCCTTGCTGAGTGTTCAGCGAGGGTATTGTCACCAAGGAACTTCCTGACAATATGGCAGGTGTTTAACAGAACTGCCTTCTGTAGTTCAATATATATCTGCGGGTGTAGATTCAATATTGATAGGCTACTGTGGAGAGTTTTGGGTATAACACCAGTACACGATACAATTATTGGGATGGTAGTCACCGACTCAAGTTTCCACATATGCTTTATCTCAATTGCCAACTCTGTGTACTTAGATATTTTAGTAGCAGCTGTTGTTTGGATGTTTTGAGTGTTGGGACATGCGATATCTATCAGTAATGCCTCTCTGTGTTCTTTATTGATGACAATGATATCTGGCCGGTTGTTACTGACTGCAACATCTGTCACAACACCTCTGTCCCTGTAGAACTTGTGTGTGGCATTTTCGAGTACTGCGTATGGTGTGTATTTCCAATAGGAGACGGAGCTTTGAAGAAGTTTGTACTTCAAGGCAAGTTTCTGGTGGATAATGTTGGCAACTTGATCGTGACGATGTTTGTAGTCAGTGTTGGCAAGGTGGGAACAACCTGATATTATGTGTGGAATGGTATCACTACATTTGCCACAGCGGCGACACTTCTCACTCTCTGTTGCCGGATCTTTTACGATAAATTTCCGATAACTTCGAGTAGCAACAACTTGGTCTTGGATAGCTACAACAAATCCCTCTGTTTCCGGAAAGAGAACCGAGAGGGTCAGCCATGCTTGCGACGCTAACTTGTTGATGTGAGGCTGGTCCAACTCATGTGGAAACTTCCCTTGAAGCGCCTTCTGTTTCCAATTCCTGATCTTGTATTCAGTAGTTTTCACTTCGTTTACTGGTGAATCTAAAGATGACAGATGGAGCGGTGTGTAATTATCATCAGCTGAAGATACAGTGTGATCGAGAGGGGATGTTTCTCCTTTGTTGTGGAAAAATGCACGCAGAGTTGTCACTTGTTTTGTATGAAGGTTCATGATGTCTATCTGTCCTCGACCACCTTCAGACCGAGGTAGAGTCAGGCGCTCTGTTGCTGATTTCGGATGGTGTATACGATGGCGTGATAAAAGCACCGATGTTTTTAGTTGCAGATCGTGCAGCTCAGTTTGAGTCCACCTGATAATACCAAAGGAGTATGTAACTACGGGCATTGCAAATGTGTTAACTGCCTTAATGATATGTTTAGCGCTAAGTTTTGAGGAGAGAACACTGCGAAGTCGTGAAGTATACTGCTCAGTTATGTTCTTCTTGATATCACCATGTCTGAGACGGGTACTCTGGGCGAACCCAGGATATTTGTACAATGCACCTTCCTCCAACGGCTGAAAACTTCTCTGTCCCTCTCCAACAGGTATTACTTGTTCAGAGTGCGAGCCTCTAATGACAGTCTGTGTTCTGCACTTATCAAAAACAAACTGCATATGGATATCTGAGGAAAAGCTGTGAGTGATAGAGATGAGGTATTGTAGGTGCACTTTAGTTGATCCATACAGTTTAATAGCATCCATGTAAAGAAGATGGTTCATATTGTACACTTCACCATGATTACTCTTAATACTAAATCCGAAGTTGCTACTGTTCAGGATTTGCGAGAGAGGATTCAAAGCCAGACAAAACCAGAGTGGGCTTAGCGAGTCTCTTTGGAAAATTCCTCGGCGAATCGGTATTAATGAAGATGTTAAACGAGTGCCACCAACTGTAAGTTGGAGGGCAGTGCTCCATGAAACCATTACGCTCTTCAGGAAGTCCACTATAATAGGGTTGACCTTGTAAATCTCCAAGCTCTGTATAAGCCATGTATGAGGCACGGAATCGAAAGCTTTTTGGTAATCAATAAAGCAGGCATAAAGGTTTCGAGATCTACGACAGGCCTACTCTATTGCCACGGCATCAATAGTGAGCTGTTCCTTGCATCCTTGAGAATTCCTTCTGCAACCCTTTTGCTCCTCTGCGAGAATGGCATTTTCCCCACAATGCGCATGAATTCGTTTTGCAATAATAGATCTAATGATCTTATACAAGTTTGGTAAACAGGTGATGGGGCGATATTTAGATGGGTTTGTGATTTTAGAGTCCTTTGGCTTGAGATAGGTTAACCCTCTGGTTAGGAAAAATGGAAATGCAGCAGGGTTTTCCAGAAAACATTGTATGTGGATAGCCAGTAAACGGTGGGTACATGACTGTGAGCCTTTTGTAGTAGTAGTTACAGATCCGGTCAATTCCACGTGCTTTCCAATTCTGTAGGCTGCTGATGACCTGTCGTAGTTCCTCAACGTCAACGTCTGTATGTGCCATTTGATTTATTCGTCGGGTAGCATTCTCTATTTCCTTAAACCACGGAGCTTCATTGTTTTGTTCTTCCGTCCTAGACCATATTGATGACCAGTAGTCGGTAACACTCTCCGCACTGGGTCCTTCTGGAGAAACATTCAGAACTTGAGGTGTCTTTTTCAGGTCTTCATAGAACTTTCTCTCATTTCTCTTGAAGTCATTGTTCTGTTTTTTTCGTTCAGTAGTGTTCTGGTATCTCTTAAGACGCTTAGAGGGGGAAGTTTTTGTTTATAAGTATCAAGTACTTCTGTTATCACAGCGACTTCGGGGACCTGTAATTCTTGTTGTGAGGATTCCATCATGATCCTTCGTGTGCGGTTGTTCAGACGTCTACTTCTCACTCCATTCTTATCCTGTTGCAGTCTGTTCACATTCTGGCGTAGTTGTTCAATGCATTGTTTCAAACGTTTTGCCAATGGTGGATCGCTGGGTTTCCTTGTAGCAGACTGTTGGTTTGGAGGGAGTGGCCTCCCCCCCCCCCCCCCCCCCCCCCATTAATTCGTACTGCAGCTAGTGCTGCACAATAGATAGCAGTATGAACCTCTATGAAAGATTGGTGCTCTTCTAAATAGTTAGGAAGTACGGTTTTGTTCAGTTCTTTCAACACCATGGCAAACTTGCGGGAAGACTGCTGCCTCGGAAGTATTGGACGTTGGGTCGGGTCAGTACCTGCATATTCAAGCAGAGCTGAATTAAATTCGTCTTGGATCTTGGAATTATGGCTTTTTCCCCATTCTGATGTTCAATTACGTGAGTCGATTCTTTCATGGTGACCTCATTATCAGTGTTTATTTGGTTAGTTTCACCACTTGCAGCTGAGGGATATAGTTCATGAGATATCTCCTGTCTGATTCGATCCAGAACAGGGTCGGGAACTAAATAATTCTTTACAATTGCTCCTCTTTGAACCGCGACTCGTTGCTCAGTGATGTTAAACAGAGGATACTGCTGCTTGAACGCCGCATGCAGTGCATGGCGGTAGTTTGTCATACCTGTTTTAAGACGAGTTATTAGATAATATGCCCGCATAATAGATTCATTCATATGATTTTCCCATTTTATGCGTTTTCTGGGCTTACCTGTGAGAGTGGTTGTATTTATTATTATTATTATTATTATTATTATTATGTGCGAATGGACCCAGATGGATCACGCAGTTCTTTTATGATTCCCCTTTCTATTCTTCCATATAGCTCTCATTCACTCTCCGTGGGCCAACTTCCTTTCGTCAGTCCACTTGGTTTCTGGTCTCTTTGGAGCGTCATTCTCTGGTGTTACATTCTATCCATTTACCCTACATCGGAACAGTTCCTGTCAAAGTCTTCCACTGTTCTTACTTGGGCCTTCTCCAAATTCTGTTTGACTTGCTTAATCCACGGTATAATCTTCAGTCTTTCTTCTGTGTAAGCCTAGTCGATGAAAGTCTTTGAACATGTCCATAAAACTTCAATCTTCGTTTTCTGATGTCCACCGCAAGATTATATAATTTCTCAGTTACTTTACGAGATTTCAACATGTATCCATCTTATGTTCTTTCTGGGACACGAATTTTCCTCAAGATCTTGTTAATATTAATATTAATATTTATTTTTATATGTCTTATTTTATTTTCAGTGGGAGAAGAGAGATGTTTCTGGCGACTGCTAAAGAAGACAAGAGATAGGTTGGTAGGACACATACTAAGACACCCAGGAATAGCAAGCTTAGTTATGGAAGGAATGGTTGAGAACAAGAACTGTAGGGGTAGACCAAGGTTAGAATATGTTAAACAGATTGCCTCGGATGTAGGGTGTGGTAGCTATGTAGAGATGAAACGATTAGGTCAGGAGAGGGAGGCATGGAGATCTGCATCAGACCAGTCAAAGACTGAAGACTCAAACACGCACACACAGTTTAATTTACATGGGATATGACAAAAGTGTCCCTAACATAGGCTATTCCACCTTGCTTTGTAATTAAATATCAGTGATAGAATTTTCTTTTCGATTTTACTTAAGATTTCCCACAAAAACAGGAAACTTTCTAATCTACTTGGAAAAGTGATATTATATTTGCTTACTCTAGCAACACGCTGGGCGCGCGTGAGAGGCTGGCGCGTTCCCGTGGAACGAGCTCCACTTAACCAAAACACCATCTCGAGCACTCCACTAAAGTTTCTGGACTCAATCACTGTGATCACCGCTCCCCCACTCCTTCCCTTGTACTCGCAACTTGCCCGGGACTTTTAATAGCTCTGGGTTTAGGAACGCGGCTGCGTTGCGTAAATGCAAATGTGTATAAAATATCTCAGCTTAAATTGAAGCCTGTTTTAGCTTGAAGGATGTTAAGTACTTGCTATGCAAGAGCACTTAAACTAGCTCAGTGGGTAATTGGAGGAATGAATTTGATCTACTTTGTAGTTAGCGTATATGAAGTGGGTTCTTCTTTTTAACGTATATTGTTTGGTAAGAGAATATGGGGTCAAACACTGTATTCAAAAAAGACTCAAATTACGATAGAGTTTTATTTGGTTGGCCCTGTGCTTCTCAAATTTCCGGGTTTCCTGAAAGACGAAGTGTACCATTTGCAAAGGTGCTTACAAAAATACTGCATTTAGAAAACTCATGCTCCTTCCCCACACTGAGATACATCCAAACTTGGATATATGATTCTTCTTCTTTATTTGTTTCACCCAACTTTGGGCTACATAAAATCAATCACTTTTTATTGTTTTGAGCTTTCCCTTTGGCCCAGTATTGCCTCATCCTTTGAGATCTTGCTTCCCTTTCTTCGACAGAGATGCATCGTTTGTGAGCATTGTTGCAATCTACTGGCCCTGAGCTGTTTCATATACAGTACACCTTCCTGCAACTTACCGTTCATAACGTTCAGCGTTTTACATTTCGCCAGCCGGAATTCCATTTCACATCCTGGGAGATGGTTTCCACTATTTTCAACAGAACCGTTGCTTCTTATTCTTGGTGACGGTTATGGCTGTTTTGGCCATGATCATGGAGTCTGTAATTTGGAGTTCTTCGAGGTCTTTCTCAGTTTCCTTAACCAAGGAGGTTTTGTTCTTATATTACGAAAGTAGTTGAAGATCCTTTTGGTTAGTCTATTTGAATTCATTCGGAGGATGTGCCCATAAGAATCAATTCTCCGTTTTCTTATTTTGTTCGAGAGTTTGTCAGTCTTTTGATAAAGAGTTGCGTTCCTGACATGGATTAATTTGTTGTGATGAAATTTGGGGCCTACGATTTTGCGTAATATCTTTCCTTGGCCTCCAGCCTTTCAAGCGGTCCCTGAGTGGTGAGAGATATGTTTCGGCTACATATAAGGCTTCTGGTTTAATTACAGTGTTATAATGTCTTATCTTGGTATTCCAGGAAGGAGACTTCTTGATGTAAGTGTCCTTCGTAAATTGGTAGGCCAATTCAACTTCATTTCTCCTAGATTCCATTCCCTCCTTCTCTAGCGCATTCCAGCTGATCCATTCCCCAAAATATTTAAATTCTTTGACGATGTCTATGTATTGTTTGCCCACTTAAACCTTTTTTTGGTGGGTTATTCATGTTCGTCATTATTTTGGTATTTTCAACTGAGATTTTGAGACCCATTTTTAACGCTTGACTCTTGAGTTCGAGGATCTGTTCCTTGGCTTATTCCCATGTCTCAGCTAGTAAGGCCATATCATCAGCAAAAGCTAAACAATGCCTTTGTTTTTAGTTCATATTCTGATTCCACTGTGGGTCTTCACGTTCCATTCCACTCTCTGACTACTTTTTCTAGGGCACAGTTATAAAGTAGTGGAGAAATTCCATCTCCTTGCCGTACACCTGTTTTAATCTCAAAAGGGGTGGCGAGTTCCCCTCATGAATTATTATTATTTATTTTGCGCATGCACTTACACATTATCAGCATATTTGCTGGAAAGAAAACATTTACAATCCCAGATATATATCTCATAAGGAGCAAATTCTCGGTGACTGCATTCCGTAGTAGATTTACCCTTTTTATTCACTCCTTCACGCTTGATTGTCCAAGAGCAATCTTACTATGCGACTCGTAGAAAGTATGACTGTCTTCTGCATAATCTTAAAATGACCTGGGTCTAATTTCAACTCTGTGAGAGATTCCTTTAAGTTGTTAGGAATCACGCCAGGGCTGGAGATGTTCCCGGGCGAAGGAGTGCGCGGCTGGCTGAGCTGCCGTCACATACCGTATTGTAAGTACCTGCAGCCAGCTGTTCGATTGAGGTTATTCCTTAATTAATGCTGCAAACGCAATGCAATTAAAAGAACGAATGTAAATGTAAAGTGAGCGAAAGTATTAAGCGCGGAGTTAAATGAAAATACAGTATTTGTGATTCCCTAGTTGTAAACTACGTTTTAAAGAAATACTGTTCCAATAAGCGTACACACAGAGGCTATAATATCAACAACACGAAATAAAGCATCCGGTGTAGAAAACTGCAGACGCCCCTTGGCCATAGACGTCTTCCCTTCCGCTATTATACGCTTCACGAGTGACTTTGAAACACCCGTTGCTTTACTTGTTGAAGCCACAACATTATAATTGAGTTTATGAACGGTTTTCTGTTCTCGTAGGCGAGCAGTTACGTTATAGACTATTTCTCTAGCTTGTCCCCTTAATGGTCGTCTAGACTTGCTACCAGACTTCGAGGTAGAAGCCATAACTAAACTCAAATGATACTATTACTAGAGTAGCATGGTACACAACACTATATACTGTACCCTTCTGAACATAGGACCTTCAGGACAGGATTCTATTCTCGGGGGTGGTGCGTTCCTACTTGAAGCTAACAACTGTCCTGGTATACATCATTTGGAAGATCAATAGGGCTGAGTAATAAATCATCACACACAGAATTCAAAATCAAAGGAAAACACCTTTATTAACACTGGTAAAATACAAAATAATAGAAAAGAAATAAAAAGAACCCAAAAATATTGACTCGAGAACCAAAATTTAGAAAAAGAAAATATTCAAAACTGAACCAACATCAAAACAACCTAATGAATCACAAATTTTTGGAATAAATCCAAAATAAATCAAAATACATCTAAAAGTCAAATACGTTTTTCTCAAAATCGAAAAAATGTTAAAATCAATTCAAATAATCCAAAAGATTTGAAAATAAATCAAAAATTGACAAAAACTAAAAAAATGAATAATTAAATCCCAATTAAATTAATTACACTTCAATTAATTTAATTACACCTCAATTAAATTAATTACACCTCAATTAAATTAATCATCTCAATTAAATCAACATCAATCAAATTAGACATCAATTCAAATCACTCAGTGAATCAAAGAATATCAAATTAAAAATTACAGGAACTCCCCGGTCAATGAATGTGAGATTTCAGAAGTGAAATGCCATGTCCTGTGGTTCGGATTCCACGTAAAAAGGAGGTCCCGTGGCTCATGATCGCGAGATTAACAGTCACGTTAAACCGCAAGCTTCGAGCTTCTTTTTTGATTATAGGAACTGCCCTGACTTGTGCCATGTGCCTTTGCTTCCTGAGCAGTTCTGAAAGCTCTTTATACTTTGACAGTTTTTCAACATGTTTTGTCAGCATGTTGCCACCGTTTGGGATTGCCATATCTATGAAGGTGGTGTGCTTCATGCATTTGTCAACAAGAACCAAATCAGGTCTGTTGTGCACGGCTGACTGGTCTGTCAATACAATACGATCCCAGTACAAGGTAAAGCTGTCATTTTTCCAGTATACTCTCAGGACATTCTTATAGAACGGCGCTTTCTCTTGGCTCAGCAGTTGAAGGTGTTTAGCCAGTTCTTGATGTACTATCTTGGCAACAAAATCATGTCTCTTCCTATATTCTGTCCCTGCGAAATGGCAACAACCTGAAATAATATGCTGAACAGTCTCCGATGTTGGGCAACCTCATCTGCATTAGTCATCTTGCAGAGATGCATCCTTGATCCTCGTGAGGAAAACCTGGTCCTGAATAGCCAACATAACGCCTTCTGTTTCAGGAAACATTTGCCCAGAAACCAGCTAAAAGTTCGACTCTAGCTTATCGACGGATACACATCATGAAGATGAGTCACATACCAACATCTTAGCAGAAGAAATGATGATGGCAATGGCTCAGTTCAATGGAACAGACCCAATGCCCAGGTGAAATCTGCCTCCGCCTTCCGGCGTGCCAAGAGGATATTTTTTTTTATTTCTTCCAAAAATCTCCATTCAGTGGAAATTTAAATTACTAGCGAGTTTACGAGCTAGCGAGCTAGCCTATCACCCCAGCTTCGGCCAGCATCAAACTGTCGAGACGTGTCGACTTAAGACTTCAGAGAGGAGTATATGTGTTTGGAGTTTCGCTGTTCACCTCGGCGTTTCTGAATTGCGTCTGGGACCTGCCAACCGTGCGCCTTTTAAGCTTAAAAGGTAAACATTTAAAGATACCGGGCGAAGCCGGAGCGGGTTGATAGTAAATCTACTATCTACTATATATATAACAAGTAGTTCCGTGAAGAACTATACAGCCTATTTTCATATATCCTACTTATGTCAATTGCCACTATTTAACATACACAATTTCAGTTTGATTGCTGTAATAGATTCGTAGATATTAAGAATCGACTAAATATTTCGGATGGTCGCCATGTTGGATTTTATATATGTAGGTCCTAGAGTTATGTACTGTTACATGCAGATTATTGTGAACGTGTAGTATTCAAACTTCAATCGCATAATTAGGACACAAGAAAAAACAAGGAGATTAAAAAAAAATTCACAGCTGCCATCTTGAGGTTATGGAAACATTTGAAATAAATTAGATGCCAGTGGATTAACATTCGGATAAAGATGTACTGTACCAAGTTTCACTGCACGCGGGTGGGTAAATTGCGAGAAACGTCCATGTGAATATTTATAATTCGCGTCACCGCCATGTTGGATTTGTGATCACCAGGTTATTTATAGTCCAATAGGTGAACTTAAGTTCATAGCCCCTATGAACATTAAAAAATGCAGTTTGATTGCTAAAATAGATTCGTAGATATTCAGTATCGTCTAAATATTTCGGATGGTCGCCATGTTGGATTGTTAAATGTATAGGCCATAGAGTCATGTACCATTAAAGGAAAATTATTGCGTAGGTTCATTATTCAAACTTTCACTTCGATCGCATGACTACATCACAAGAAATAAAAACTTAATTTTAAAATTCGCACTGCCGCCATCTTGAGGTTATGTAAATAATTGAACTAAATTAGATACCAGTGGGTTACAATGTGTATAAATATTTCCTGTACCAGGTTTCAGTGCGCTTGGAACATTAAATCGCGAGAAAGGTCTATTTAAAATGTTCAAATTCGCTTGGCCGCCATGTTCGTTTTGTAGTTAATCGGTTTTTGAAAATCTTATAGATGGACTTCCAGTAGTGCCCTTTATCTCAGTACAAAATTTTAGGGGGATACCGCTAATAGTTTCAGAGATATAGAATGCCGGTGAAATATTTCGCACATCCGCCATCTTGTGATTATGTAACAATTGAACGAAGTTAGATGTCGGTGCATTACAATGTATATAAACATATACTGTACCAAGTTTCATTGCGTTTGGTTGGTCAAATCGCGAGAAACGTCTATTTAAAAGTCGCAAATTCGCTTGGCCGCCATGTTCGTTTTGTACTTACCAGGTTTTCAAAAGTCACATAAGTGAACTTATAGTAGTTCCCTCTATCACCATAGAAAATGTCAGGGTAATATCGGTAATAGTTTCGGAGATATTGAATGCTGGTGAAATATTTCGCACAGCCGCCATGTTGGATTGGTGAGTCGTAACAAAATTTGAAGGGCACGGTCGAGGTCGCCGGGAATAGTGATATGAACTTTCCAAGTTTCATTGAAATCGCTCCTGCCGTTTAGATTTTATTAGGGGGGGGGGGGCACACACACACGAATCACACACACACACGCGCACGCACACACACACGGACAAAAGGTGATCTCATAAGCCTATTTTTTTAGCCTACTTTCGATTTTTGCAAAAAATAAAAGTAGACTTATGAGATCAACACAGGGCGAAAAAAGTGTGTCTGTCTGTGTGTGTGTATGTGTGTGTGTGAGTCTGTGTGTGTGTGTATGTGTGTGTGTGAGTCTGTGTGTGTGTGTGTGTCTGTGTGTGTGTGAGTGTGTGTACTCTGAATGTCTGTCCCCCCCTATCAATTCGAACACGGTGAATGCGAATTGAACGAAATTTGGTACAAAGGTAGCACTAGCAAAGGACACCTCAGTGTCATGTTTTATATCGCCGCCATCTTGACGGAAACGTAATGGCGGCCACACAAATGTTCAAAGCTTAAATCAAATTACGACTAACCTAATCATCCGATCTCTACCAAATTTTGCAACAACATACCTTTATGGGGGGAGCATCCTTTGACCAAACCGATAGGCCATCAACGTAATAGTTTGCGGATGGCGGCCATCTTTGTTTGAAAAACGATTCCCCCTATTAATTCGAACACGGTGCAACCGAATGGAAGGAAATTTGGTACAGAAGTAGTACTAACAAAAGGCACCTCAGTGTCATATTTTATATCGCCGCCATCTTGACGGAAACGTAATGGCGGCCACACAAATGTTCAAAGCGTAAATCAAATTACGACTAACCTAATCATCCGATCTCTACCAAATTTTGCAACAACATACCATTATGGGGGGAGCATCCTTTGACCAAAGTAATAGGTCATCAGCGTAATAGTTTGCGGATGGCGGCCATCTTTGTGTGAAAATCGATTCCCCCTATTAATTGGAACACGGTGCAACCGAATGGAACGAAATTTGGTACAGAGGTAGTACTAAAAAAAGGAACCTCAGTGTCATGTTTTATATCGCCACCATCTTGACGGAAACGTAATGGCGGCCACACAAATGTTCAAAGCTGATGTTAAATTACGACTAACATAACCATCCGATCTCTACCAAACTATGCAACAACATTCCTTTATGGAGGGAGCATCCTTTGACCAATCTAATAGGTCATTCGCCTAATAGTTTGCGGATGGCGGCCATCTTTATGTCAAAATTGACTCCCCCTATTAATTCGAACACGGTGGAACCGAATGAACGAAATTTGGTACAGAGGTAGCACTAGCAAAGAGCACCTCAGTGTCATGATTTATATCGCCGCCATCTTAACAGAAACGTAATGGCGGCCACACAAATGTTCAAAGCTTAAGTTAAATTACGACTAACATAACCATCCGATCTCTACCAAACATTGCAAGAACATTCCTTTATGGAGGGAGCATCCTTTGACCAATCTAATAGGTTATTAACCTAATAGTTTGCGGGTGGCGGCCATCTTTATGTCAAAATTGATTCCCCCTATTAATTCGAACACGGTGGAACCGAATGGAACGAAATTTGGTACAGAGGTAGCACTAGCAAAGGGCACCTCAGTGTCATGTTTTATATCGCCGCCATCTTGACTGAAACGTAATGGCGGCCACACGAATGTTCAAAGCTTAAATCAAATTACGATTAACCTAATCATCCGATCTCTACCAAATTTTGCAACTACATACCTTTATGGAGGGAGCATCCTTTGACCAATCTAATAGGTCATTCGCCTAATAGGTTGCGGATGGCGGCCATCTTTGTGTCAAAATCGATTCCCCCTATTAATTCAAACACGGTGAAACCGAATGGAACGAAATTTGGTACAGAGATAGCACTAGCAAAGGGCATCTCAGTGTCATGTTTTATATCGCCGCCATATTGACAGAAACGTAATGGCGGCCACACAAATGTTTAAAGCTCAAATAAAATTACGACTAACCTAATCATCCGATCTCTACCAAATTTTGCAACAACATACCTTTATGGGGGGAGCATCCTTTGACCAAACCAATAGGCCATCAACGTAATAGTTTGCGGATGGCGGCCATCTTTGTGTGAAAAACGATTCCCCCTATTAATTCGAACACGGTGCAACCGAATGGAACGAAATTTGGTACAGAGGTAGTACTAACAAAAGGCACCTCAGTGTCATATTTTATATCGCCGTCATCTTGACGGAAACGTAATGGCGGCCACACAAATGTTCAAAGCTTAAATCAAATTACGATTAGCCTAATCATCCGATCTCTAGCAAATTTAGCAACAACATACCTTTATGGAGGGAGCATCCTTTGACGAAACTAATAGGTCATCAGCCTAATATTTTGCGGATGGCGGCCATCTTTGTGTGAAAATCGATTCCCCTTATCAATTCGAACACGGTGAAACCGAATGGAACGAAATTTGGTACAGAGGTAGCACTAGCAAAGGGCACCTCAGTGTCATGTTTTATATCACCGCTATCTTGACGGAAACGTAATCGCGGCCACCCAAATGTTAAAAGCTAAAATGTAATTACGACCAACCTAATAATTTAGTCTCTACCAAATTTTTCAACACCATATCTTTATGTGGGAAACATATCCTGACCAAACTGCAAGAACATCAGCCCAATAGTTTGCAGATGGTGGCCAAGTATCTGTGCAAATCGATTCCCCCTATCAATTCAAACACGGTGAAACCGAATTGAATGAAATTTGGTACAGAGGTAGCACTAGCAAAGGGCACCTCATATTCATGTTTAATATCCCTATAGCACGTTGTATTTCAACAAGCTACTACAACCAACATTTAATCATACTCCTTGAAAAGGACAAAGAGTTATAACAATAACCATGCATTTAGGAGAAAGTAGGCTATATGTTCTTTACTGAACATCTTGTTTCAAAATTGAAAATAGGCTAAAAATCAATGTAACGTGATAGTTTGTGGGTATGTCTGTGGGTATGTCTCCTATGCGTTCATATACCATTCGTCCGATTGCGATGAAACTTGGATGAGATGTTGAGTTCACTCCAAGGAAGGTTTCTGACTTAGTAAATCCATTTTACAATAGGTAGCGCACGCGTAGATTCAACAAATGAGCGACGATGCGCGAAGCATTTCAACAAAGTCCCGTATGTGTTCATATACCGCGTTCGTCCGATAGCGATGAAACTTGGGTGAGATGTTGTGTACACTTACGTGAAGGTTTCAAAATTAGAGAATACATTTCACAGTAGATAGCGCACAAGTAGATTCAACAAATGAGCGACGACACGCAATGCGTTTCAACAAAGTCCCGTATGCATTCATATACCATTCGTCCGATAGCTATGAAACTTGCGTAAAATGTTGTGTACACTGCAGGGAAATTTTCTGGCTTAGTACATCCACTTTACAATAGGCAGCGCACGAGTAGATTCAACAAATGAGCTACGACGCGCGAAGCATTTCAACAAAGTCACGTTTGCGTTCATATACCATTCGTCCGATAGCGATGAAACTAGGCTGAGATTTTGTGTGCATTCCAGGGAAGGTTTCTAGCTTAGTAAATCCCTTTAAAAATAGGTAGAGCACGAGTAGAATCAACAAATGAGCAACGGCGCGCGAAGCGTTTCAACAAAGTCCCATATAATTTCATATACCATTCATCCGATAGCGATGAAACTTGGGTGAGATGTTGTGTACACTCCAGGGAAGGTTTCTGGCTTAGTACATACATTTTACAATAGGTGTCGCACCAGTAGATTCAACAAATGAGCGATGACACGCGATGCGTTTCAACAAAGTCCCGTATAAAGTCATATACCAGTCGTCTGATAGTGATAAATGTTTGGTGAATTGTTGTGTACACTCCAGGAAAGGTTTCTGGCTAAGTAAATCCATTTTACAATACGAAGCGCACGTTTATATTCAACAAATGAGTGACTACGCGTGAAGCGTTTCGACAACGTCCCGTATACGTTCACATACCATTCATCCGATTGCGATGAAACTTGGGTGAGATGTTGTGTACACTCCAGGGAAGGTTTCTGGCTGAGTACATCCATATTACAATATGTAGCGCAAGAGTAGAATCAACAAATGAGCGACGACACGCGAAGCGTTTCAACCAAGTCCCGTATGCATTCATGTACCATTCGTCCGTAGCTATGAAACTTGGGTGAGATGTTGTGTACACGTCATGGAAAATTTCTGGCTGAGTAAATCCACTATACAATATGCAGCGCACAAGTTGATTCAACAAATGAGGGACGACGCGCGAAGCGTTTCAACAAAGTCCCGTATAAGGTCATATACCATTCTGCCGTTAGCGGTGAAACTTGGGTGAAATATGGTGGACACTCCAAGGTAGGTAGCACACGAGTAGATTCGACAAATGAACGACGACATGCGGAGCGTTTCAATACAGTCCCCTATGTCTTCATATCCCATTAGTCCGATAGCGATGAAACTTGGGTGAGATGTTGTGGACACTTACGTGACGGTGTCTAACTTAGTAAATACATTTTACAGTAGGTAGCGCACGAGTAGATTCAACAAATGAGTGACGGAGCGCGAATCGTTTAAACAAAATCAGGTATGCGTTCATATACTATTCATCCGATTGCGATGAAACATTGATCAGTTATTGTGTACCCGCCAGGGAAGGGGACCTAGTAAATCCATTTCACAAATAGTAGCGCAAGAGTAGATGCAACAAATGGGTGACGACGCGCGAAGCGTTTCAACAAAATCCCCTATTGCGTTCATATAACATTCTTCGATTGCGATGAAACCTTGATGAGTTATTGTGTACACGCCAGGGAAGGGCTTCGACTTAGTAATACATTTCTCAATAGGTAGCGCACGAGTAGATTCAACAAATGAGTGACAGCGCACGAATCGTTTAAACAAAACCCCGTATACGTGCATATACAATTCATCCGATTGCGATGAATCATTGATGAGTTATTGTGTACACGCCAGGGAAGGGTTTCGACATAGTAAATCCATTTCACAACAGGTAGCGTACGAGTAGATTCAACAAATGAGTGACAGCGATGAAACTTTTGAAAGTTGTTGTGCACGCTTCCACGAATGGTTCTAAATTAGAAAATCCATTTTACGATAGCTTAGAGGCAGTTAACATGTTGTGTATCCTAAAGCACTTCAAGAAACAGAATTTCTACGCCAACACTTTCTTTGATTGGCATTGCAACGCATGCTGGGTACAGCTTGTAAATAAATATAAATAAATAAATGTATGTTAACCAACTGGAAGTCATGAATCAATTGTTAATTACGCAACACTAGAAAATTGCTTAAAAGCTTCCTGTAGTTATAATGTTAGTCAGTTCATGGAAAACCGCCAAGAATATTGTAATTGTAGTAGTTATGCTTTAGTTCTCAAGGAGATTGGGTTCTTGGCCGAGGAGAGAGCAAGTGCTTGAATCTCACTCAGGACTTTCTTGACAGTCAGTTTCTAACAACTTGTTGCAGAGCTGAAGGACAATGGCTTGCTGGAGGACGCTGCACCTCGCCAAGTTCTGTCTGCCTTCTGTTTTGTCTCTGTTTTTAAGAGCTAGGGAGAAAATGATTCAATACCTGCGTGACAGTGGCTTGAGAATTATGCTCAGTTGTCGTTCAGATTTTCTTACGAGCAATAGTAAATTTACTTTCCAAATTCTTCTTTAATGCAGCTGTTCTGATCGGTTCAAAGGTACGAATTAAATCTGCAAATGGAGCTTCAAATATTAGGTAATAATAATAATAATATCGTTTGGCCTCGGGTGCCGGGGCAAGCTTTGTTATTTGACACCCAGAGGGAAGCTTGCATGTCGAATTTCGTTGTCCCTTGAAGCACTATGAAAGTCAAGGAGGTTAGATATCTAAGCTCCTTGAACACTATAGCGCTTTCTAGTAGAGAAATGAGGAACTTTGAGTTGGCGGAAAATCCTTAGATTTATTTTTCCATTATGAACACGGCCTACTGAATTCAAATGGCTTCATTGACATGCCAACATCGTATGACATACGTGTCGTAATTTTTGCCGCCTTTCAAAAAAATCACTTACCACGGCAAGGAGTGAACCTGCAAGCTTCGGGGGTTAGTAGGCCGACACGTTAACCACTCAACCACCGTGGCAAGAAAAAAAATGTGGTAACAAGGTCTCATACAGATATATATATATATATATATTGTGTATATTAAGGCTTACACGGCCCGGATTATATAAATAATTCATGTTTTTTTGGGGCAAAATGTGTATTTAGATTAGAACCATACGTTTCGGAGAAACCAAGCCTCCTTTTTCAATGGAATCAAACAATGTGGCCAAAGAAAGTATATCAATGAGATTACAAAAATTACAAAAAATATTGATAAATTCCTCGGTCCGTAATTTTTGTAATCTCATTGATATACTTTCTTTGGCCACATTGTTTGATTCCATTAAAAAGGGAGGCAAGGTTTCTCCGAAACGTATGGTTCTAATCTAAATACGACCGGCATTAGCCCAAAAAACATGAATTATTTATATATATATATATATTTCATTATTTGGTATCTATGAACGTCAGCCTTGAAATTATGAGAAGGTATCTGAAACATATGTCTGGTGTGTGGAATGCTACGGCTGTCAAACCTGTACCATGGGAACTGTGATGGAGGAGAAGCTACATTCTTTTGAAACGTGGTGCTATAGGTGCATGCTCAAAATTAAAATGGATTGACAAGGTTACAAATGAAGAGATCTTCAAAAGAGTGGGTGAGAAGAGAAGTTTGTGGATCTCAATTGTTAAGAAGAATACAACTTACAGACCATCTATTGTGATATGAAGGAATCCTGAAGGCAATCATAGAGGGGTATGTTGATGGAAAAAGGCCTAGAGGAAGATCAAACCTGAGGTATATGGACCAAATTAAGGAAGATGTGGGATGCAAGACCTACGTAGAAATGAAGAGGAAAGTGGAAAGACGTGAAGAGTGGAGATTAGCTGCAAACCATTGTGTAAATTGAGAGTGGTTTATCTGTGGTTTCCCACTTCTACTCCAAGCAAATGCCGGGATGGTTCCAAAAGGAAGGGCACGGCCACCTCCTTCCCAATCCTCACCTGAATTACAAATACACACACTAATACAGCCATCGCAATAACACAGGTTATCAGACAAATTCTCCCCTTACACGCACACACACACATACCGTAAGTACATGGGGCTACATGACCACGATGTAACAAATTCTCTAAATCAATCAACAACAACGGAATACATGCAAATGGTGTAATAACATTTAAGTTAAAAATGTTCCTTTTTTTAAGCGTATGGCCTTTAGTGCCGGGAGTGTCCGAGGACATGTTCGGCTCACCAGTTTGTAGCTGCTCATAGACGGACACCCAATGGGTGAGCTACAAGTACTGTCACGTGTGGAGTGTTGTCTGGGGAGGAAAGTGTGAATGTAAGGACAAGGAATTGGAAGGAAGCGGCTGTGGCTTATAGTTAGGGACCAACCCCGGCATATGCCTGGAAGGAAGATGGGAAACCACAGAAAACCATCTTCAAGGTTGCCGGAGGGGGAATTCGAACCTCTTCGCCTCCCGGATGTGAGCGACTGCCGGCAGTCATGCCGTAACGACCACGGCTAACTCACCCGGTAATGTTTCTTTATTCCAATATAAATACGGTTAGTCATCAAAATAAAATGAGGAACAACGGTGAGGTGTATTAATCCATCTTGAAACAAGTAGTTCCGTGAAGAACTAAAGCCTATTTTCATATATCCTACTTATGTTAATTGCCACTATCAACATACAAAATTTCAATTTGATTGCTGTGATAGATTCGTAGATATTGAGAACCGACTAAATATTTCGGATGGTCGCAATGTTGGATTTTTATATATGTAGGTCCTAGAGTTATGTATTGTTACATGAAGGTTATTGTGTACGTGTAGCATTCAAACTTCAATCGCATAATTAGGACACAAGAGGTAAAAACGAGATTTTAAAATTTCGCACAGTTGCCATCTTGTGGTTATGGAAATAATTGAAATAAATTAGATGCCTGAGGATTAACATTATTTTGTATAAGGATTTACTACACCAAGTTTCACTGCACGCGAATGGTTAAATTGCGAGAAACGTCCATGCGAATATTTATAGTTCGCGTCGCCGCCATGTTGGATTTGTGATCACCAGGTTATTGAAAGTCATATAGGTGAACTTATGTTCATAGCCCCTATGAACATTAAAAATTTAAGTTTGATTGCTGTAATAGATTCGTAGATATAGAGATCCATTTAAATATTTCGGATGATCGCCATGTTGGATTAATATATGTATAGGCCATAGAGTCATGTACGATTAAAGGAAAATTATTGCGTAGGTTCATTATTCAAACTTTCACTTCGATCGCATGATTAAGAGACAAGAAACAAAAAACTTAATTTTAAAATTCGCACAGCCGCCATCTTGAGGTTATGTAAACAATTGAACTAAATTAGATACCAGTGCATTACAATGTGCATAAACATTTCCTGTACCAAGTTTCATTGCGTTTGGATCATAAAATTGCGAAAAAGGTCTATTTAAAATTTTCAAATTCGCTTGGCCGCCATGTTCGTTTTGTAGTTAACCGGTTTTTGAAAGTCTCATAGATAAACTTTCAGTAGTGCCCTTTATCTCCGTACAAAATTTCAGGGTGATACCGCTATTAGTTTCAGAGATATAGAATGCCGGTGAAATATTTCGCACAGCCGCCATCTTGAAGTTATGTAGACAATTGAACGAAGTTAGATGTCGGTGCATTACAATGTGTATGAACATATACTGTACCAGTTTTATTGCGCTTGGTTGGTTAAATCGCGAGAAACGTCTATTCAAAAGTCGCAACTTCGCTTGGCCGCCATGTTGGTTTTGTAGTTACCAGGTTTACAAAAGTCACATAGTAGAGCTTCCAGTAGTTCCCTTTATCACCGTAAAAAAAATCAGGGTGATATCGGTAATAGTTTCGGAGATATTGAAGGCTGGTGAAATATTTCGCACAGCCGCCATGTTGGATTGGTAAGACGTAACAAAATTTGAAGGGCACAGTCGGGATCGTCTGGAATAGTGCTATGAACTTACCGAGTTTCATTGCAATCACTCCAGCCGTTTAGAAGTTTTTAGGGACACACACACCCACACCATCACACACGCACACACACAGAGACACACACGGACAAAAGGTTATCTCATAAGCCTATTTTTTCATAAATGAAAATAGGCTAAAAATTACGAGCATTTTCGCTACTTCGTTACCTAGAAAAGTAACTGTTATTAGTAACGGCGTTACCTAGAAACCCTAGCGGCACACATCTAGTGAGACGTGGGTTGGCGACCACGGGATCCCAGCTGAGTCCGGCATTGCTTCCACTTACTTGTGCCGGCTCCTCTCCGTCCTCTCCCCTGTCTACCTCTCTTAGTCAACTCTTGTTCTCTTCCGACCCCGACAGTTTTAGGGTATCCGAGGCCTAGGGAGTCTCTTCCTTTCCCGCCCTAATAGGCCCTTGTCTCATCTTTCCGGATATCCTCCTGCAGGGGGTCAACCTTATTCTTCTTTTCATGTTATCTCCTGCCTTCTACCCATGGCCCTCAAGGAGGCAGGGTGTATGTAGCCCCACCAGTTCTAGTGCACCCTGGATATTGCTACACCCTCAGGGACTCACGGCTGTTGTGTTCGGGAGTTGGTGACCCCGGGGGATTCCAGAGCTGGGTCCCTCTTGTCTTTCCCTTTCCTATCTGCCTTTCAAGGCTCTCCTTCCTTTCCAATTTCCATTTCTTTTCTTCCTGTCCTTTATTTGCCTTATCCTTTATTTGTTTCCCATTCCTTCTTCTAGCATATAAGTCTGTAGTTAGTATTAGTTATAGTTTTTCATCCTCATCTCATCTTTCATTATCACCCAAACCATTAAGGGCTGATAACCTAGATGTTAGGCCCCTTAAAACAACAATAATTATCATCATCATCATCATCATCATCATCATCATTGTTACCTAGAAAGGTAACTGTTACCAGTAACGGCATAGTAGGCAACACGTTACTCATCAAACTATGTTTCATTTAACAACCCTTATATTTTATTTAGATCCACAGCATCACTCATATTTTCAATATCTTCTGGCGAGTAACTCTTAATCATATTCCATCGTTAGATTTTTAATTAACTTTGTTTGGAATAAATTTTAATAAACCATTACTGTACTCTAAATCATATTTTATTCAGTATGTCCTGTTTCATCAGTTCCTGTCCAGTATTGCTCACATTGATGAACACACAGCATGCAAGCTGAATATTTATCATTGACATATAATCTTGCTTTGTTCATTAGAATTTAACTCAAACACTGCTCATACGTTGAAACACTGGGTCAAATATCGAACAATTTACTGCTTCAATGGATCTAAATATGTCATGAGTTTACTTGTTTATTTATTTATTTATTTATATGTATATGTATTCGTTACGGCCAACTATGGACCTTGTTAGACACTCTTTACATTCTTTTTTGTCTTCATTCTCTGCCAATATCTCTTCATCCTCTCTCCCACTTCCTTCTTCTGTACCTCCGTGTAAGATCTTCCATTCCTCACTGACAACTCCCCTGTCTCCTGGAAACCTGTAAACTCCTTAACCAGTTGTCTAAATCGCTCTCTGTCCATTATATCTTCTTCTTTCACTCCCATCCGATCCAAGTCTAATCTCACTTCCCGAAACCATTTCGGCTCCGTTTTCCTCTTCCTAAAGAATTCAAAAATCTTCTTCGTCAATCTGGTACTGTTCATCCTCAACAAGTGTCCATAAAACTGTATTCTCCTTTATCTCATTAGGGCTACGACTCCCTCTGTCTTGATGTGTAGTTCTTTGTTAGGTTTGAGTCTCCTCCCTCCATCCTTGATATTTGGGCCTAGAATATTTCGGAGCATTTTCCATTCTCTCTTCCGGATATCTTAGAGGCCACCCTTCCCAATCACATCTAGTATTTCTGCTGCATACAGACATTCAGGTCTGACAACAGTATCTATGTGTCGGAATTTAGCCCCTAAGGATAGACCCTTTTTGTTGTATGTAGCCTTCACAAGTTGATAAGCCATTTCCATTCTTCTCGCCTGCTCTGTGATGGCATCCTTTTCTGACCCATTGTCCTGAAATTTTTCCTCCAAGTACTTAAAACACTTAACTTGCTTGATCTTGGCTTCTCTCAACTCAAAGTGGAGAGGAGCGTCATTGATGTTGTTCATGACAGTCTTCTCAAAAGAAATTTGTAGCCCAGTCTTCTTGGGTATCATCTGGAGTTCTTCAGTTCTTTTTATCACTGTTTTAACACCGGTAGTGAGTATGACAACATCGTCAGCGAATGCCAAACAATTCGTTCATGTATTTTCTTTACCTCTCCCTAACCCGAAAGCCTCTTTACCCAAAATTACCTTCGTCCATTCTCGAATAACTTTTTCTAAGAAGCCGTTGAATAATATTGGTGATAGCACGTCGCCTTGTTGTACTCCAGTTTTGATTTCGGAAGGCTCTGACAACTCTCCCAGGAACTTTATTTTGGAGAAAGTATTGCTAATCGTCTGTTGAATTAGATTCCTCGTCTTGTGTCCTCTCCAAATTCCTCGAGAACTGCCAATAAGGTATTGGAGTCATAGGCCTTCCGGAAGTCCACAAAGACGGCGACATATTTATTCTGTCCCAAGATCTTGTACTTTATGATACTCCACAATTTGAAAATTTGATCTGCGCAAGATCTCCGTTTCCGAAAGCCTGCCTGTATTCACCCAAATCAAAATCCAATATCCCTACCATTCTTGTGACGCTTTCGAGAAAATCTTGTAAGGAACCGAAGCAAGAAAGATGCCTCTATAATTATTAACATCCATCTTGTCGCCCTTCTTATGAAAGGGATGGATCAGAGTATTTTGCCAGTCAGCATGGATCCTCTCAGTTATCCATATGTTCTCAAGTAACCGTGTGAAAGATTTTACGATTTCCGCAGATCCCAGTTGTAGGAGTTCAGCAACTACACCCTCTGCACCAACAACTACGTTGGCCTTAAGTCCTTAAATAATCCGGAAAACTTCGTCTTCGTCAGGAGGCAATAAGTTGGGAGATGATACCTCTGGTTGTTCCAATTTCAGGTTGTGATAATGAAAATTGTTGTTTTAAGGGGCCTAACATCCAGGTTATCGGCCCCTAATTTTCAGGTTTTCTTACGGACCATCACAGTTAAGCTGTGAGTCGAAATATCTGGCGAGGATGTCACAGTTTTGCTAGTCGGTCATTCCCAACCTCCCTTCTTCAATCTTGAAGCACATTCTTGATGCCTGATAACCCCCTAACCGCGATTTCAACGTCCGGTAGAAGTTCAGTATATTGTTGATTTGGAAATATTCTTGCGTTTTGATCAGATGGCCTTGTTCATATTGTCTCTTAGTCCTTCTGAACGTCCGGGCTGTATGTTTCGTCCGATTTCGGAAGATTAACAGATCATCATATTTTTTCGTTGAGCTCTATTTCTCCCATGCCTCCTTTCGACTCCTCAGTGCGTCGTCACATTCTGCATTCCACCAATTTTGACTCATTGGTATGAGGAATCGTTTTTTCAGCGGCACCTTGGATCATGTATCGGATCCCAATTTCCTGACGCAAGGCACTTCAGTTCATCTCTGTAACTTTTCCTTGCCACATTATTGGATTTTAATTTTCCAACATCATATGGAGGGATATTTTGTCTCGTTCTTTTATTTATTTATTTGTTTATTTATTTATTTGTTTATTTATTTATACCTATATGATCACACAAAACAAATCATTGTGTCCTGCTGATGCTTTTCTAGTTCTTTCAAAACTCCTTCAACGTTCCTCCGTCCATTCCTTCTCCGAACTCCTTGGTCGATCTTCATATGTGACTTCCCAACTGTGGATCAATTTAGACCTGTGTAATCCAGACTGTGATCACTTTAAGTTTCCTTTTAAGTATGTCAGAATTCTCTTTGTCAATCGGTCGTCATTCAGATTCATGATGTGGCCGTAAAATCTCAGTCGTCGTTTGCGGAAACCTGTCTCGAAGTTCGAGTATCTCTCAGTGATTGTAGACGATATCATTCATCTGTGAGTTTAGGACCCAAGATTTTCCGAATGATTTTTCTTTCTGCCTTCTTGATGTTCTCGAGATCCCCTTTGTAGTTGAGGTTTAGGTCTCGCTGGCGTAGAGTGTCTTCGGCTTGAGCCAGACGTGTAGTGTCGCATTTTTGTGTTGATGCTCATGCATCTCTTGTTGTAAATGTTCGTGATTTTTTCGAATACTTTCTGCATATTATTATTATTACTATTATTGTTATTAATATTATTATTTATTTATTTATTTATTTATTTATTTATTTATTTATTTATTTATTTATTTATTTATTTATTTATTTATTTATTTATTTATTTATTTATTTATTTATTTATTTATTTATTTATTTATTATTAGCTAATCGGCCAACTAGAGACCACGATAAGTTCCACTATAAATTCTGGCGCTTATTCAATTTACGATTGACTCCTGTAGGTTTTCATTAACTGTCTGTGTCGAGCACGGCGTTCATCCGACCACTTTGCACCGGTTGTCTATTTCTCATCTCGGAAAGTGATGCTTTTTCGGAAAAGGTCTCGTTTGTGTGCGTCACCAGGTCGTAGGCCCATTTCTTGGAGGTCTATCTTGACGTTAACGTACCAGGGAACTGTTGGTTTTGGTTTTGAGTCGAAATTGTTAAATTTACGTTTTGTCCATCTAGAGTCGTCCATTCGTCGCAAGTGACCGTAGAAGCGAATCCTTCATTTGCGCATTGTGACCGTGATCTTCTCTATCTTAGAATAGATTTCTTGCCTGGACTTTCTTACGTAGATCCCGTTTTTTTGTAGTTTGGACCAAGTATGTTGTGGACAATCTGTCTCTCTTTTCATATTGAAAGGGATGGGTCTGAACTAAACTACTGAGACATAATGGTCTGAATCTTTGTTCATCCCCTTTTTGACCATGACGTTCATTATTTCTGGACTGTATCTGCGAGAAACTGCAACATGGTCTAGTAGGAATTCATCCATTGCTGTATTTGGGGATCGCCATGTAGTTTGCTTTCTGGGAAGGTGTTGAAAGTGGGTGGACATCATCTGGAGATTATGATTTTTACATAATTGAACAAGTCGTTGTCCATTCTTGTTAGTTCTCGTGTGAGCCGAGTATCGCCCAATGACGTATCTGTATTTCTGTTCCCGTTCTAGTTATGCGTTGAAATCACCCATTAATATCTTGATGTGATATTTTGGAATTTTCGCGATTCTGGTATCGAGTGTGTTCCAAAACCTATCTGTGTTCTCGGAATCTTTCTGGTTTTGGTCATTAGTCGGGGCGAGGACGTTGATTAACATATACGATTTGTTTGCACAGCACAGAGGTAGTAGGGATAGCCGATCATTTATAGGTTCAACATTTGAGACAGACCTAAGGATTGAGGTGTTGACTGCAAAAGACGTGTCGAAGATAGGCGTGTTTTTCATCACTCTTTTTGAGCTTTGCTCTTGAAAAAGCGGTACCCATCTGATTCGAAAGTTTCTTCGTCTGTGAAGCGAGTTTCTTGCAATGCTATTACAGAGATATTGTTTTCATGGAGGGCTTTAGTCAGTTGTTTCACTTTGCCCGTTTGTGTGAGAGAGATTGTTATATATTGTGCCCAACTGGTCACGGCAGTCTGGCATCGAACTCAGGCCTCAGCAGAGAAGACCAGGCAAATGGTTATGCCTAAGGTCGAACCAGTGGTCTCTAAGGGGGAGCCATTATATGGAACCCACAGAGCAATGAGAGGTCTACTGACACATAATAGTCTAGCGTGATTTCACGATTATTTAGGTGCAAATCATAGCAATTTAAAGGAAAAATTATAAGCAAAATGCAAGGGAATGTACGTTTTCAGTGCATACGAAGTCGAAAGAAGGCTAGTTTGAAGTCTGACAAATTACTTTAGCAAGTAGGCGGGGTAGGCTCGGCGCCAGTAGAACTATTTCCGTCTAGGGCGGTCAGACAGCTCAAAATTAATGACCCGGGAATTCACCAGTCGACAACGAGCAAAGCTTTGGCGGAACCAAGCCCACAAGAAATTAATTAATTACAGATAAATGGAGCATTGTAATGCAATGGAACATACACACAGATGAATGTATTCACGGAGGAGTAATTTAGGAGTGGTTTTTCACCTAAAATTACGCCTATTTCTCAAAATGACCGCATTACAACCTAACTCACGCTCGAGAGCACGAATACTTTAACCAACCAGCGGGAAATCCCCACCGTGGCGTCCCACGCGCTGAACTAAGGCAATTAATTGTAATTAATTGGCCGAAGCGATCGCCGGCACGCGAGTGTTTTTAAAACCTCCACGCCTAAATAAACAAGATGCAGATGTTATTTCGGCTGAAGACGGAGTATTTCAAGAAGGGAGTCGCTCTCACGTGTCCCGTGAACTATTTTGTGCAAGAAACCAATATAAGGAAAAGCAGCCTACGCCAAGGGGCAGTTGCAGGGCAGTTGGAAGTCAGTCGAAGTCAGTGATGTAGAGTTGCAGTTCAGTTGCAGGGCAGTTGGAAGTCAGTCGAAGTCAGTGATGTAGAGTTGAAGGCAGTTGAAGACGTCAGACGGTCGCTCGAGTTGGAAGTTAGTCCTTTGTCTACAAGCGCTCTGCAGTAAGCACGCCAATTATTAAAATATCAGCGTACCGCCGTTGAAGACAATGGAAGCAAATTGTAAGCTTCATCTGTAATAATGAAGTGCATCAAAGTAACTCAATGCAGATATTTCTTTATTATCTGACACAGATATAAATTCACTACAGCGAATAGGAACTGATAATATTGTCATTTAGACTTTCACGGCCCGTGTTATTATTCATAATGTTGAATTTTGGGCTTATGCCGTGTTTTATTATATTGCAATTCGACGCGTTTCGAAAGAAACCATGTCTTTCATCGTCAGGATTTTATTCCAGATTATTCCTGACGATGAAAGACATGGTTTCTTTCGAAACGCGTCGAATTGCAATATAATAAAACACGGCATAAGCCCAAAATTCAACATTATGAATAGGAACTGATAATGTTTGGAACAGTTCGTATACCGGAAGGTATTGTCAATTATATGACATCAGCATCAGGAGCACTCCAGTGATGGGAGAGTGGAAGTTATTGCCACCTAACCAGGACAGTGAGGTGAACGGGAGTGCAGGGAACTAGGATCGAACATCTATAAAAAAAACGCTACTAGATTTCACGGAGACCAGCGGTTATCATAAGTTCATCGCATCTCTGAGGTCAAGCGTAGGTGAAATCCAGATTAAGGATCAACATGTGAAATGATAGAGGAAGTGTGTATAAATTGTGAAATAATAATTTAAAGTGTTAATGTGTTTAATGATTAATATTCAGTGTTTATCAGTGGTAAAGGCCACTTGTGATAATATGTGTATCATGTGTAAAAAGTGTGAATCTCAGTGTTGTGTATTGGATATCATGATGGATTAAGTCAATCATCATGGTAGAGCTCAGGCGAAGATACTGGTACTTTCCAGCCAGAAGGAAACGTGAGTACACATGCAAATAATAGCATTATAATGGCATAGTTCACCATGTAACGATTAATCACTTTGAAATTAAAGATGTAATAGTCACTTACTGAACGAGTTTTCACCACTCGTCTTGAATAAAGTATGACTTGGAAGGTGATTTGCTTAGGACCATTTAGGTCAAAAATAGTGATGGATCTAAAACGTTAAAATAATAATAATAATAATAACTGGGGTCGGCAACCATAAAGTAAGGGCAAAGTTGGCCTAAGTAATGTTCAAATAGTGTCATGTCTAATTTAAGATACTGTCATTTGGTAAACAGTAAAGAATGTAGTGTGGAATATCGCGAAATACGAGAGCTTTTCTCAGTGTCAGTGAAATTTTGAATGAATATTTGAAATTAAAGTAAGCCAGTATATTTATACATTTGTGTTAGGAGCTATGTAAAGCTTTGGCTTAAATAGTATAACAGGAAGAACGCAGGTACCTTGATAATGGAGTCATATATGTGAAATATTGTTTAGCCGCATATAGCGTGCAGATTAACGTAGAATCCAGTGATTTACGTAAGATAAGCACGGGAATGACTAGTATAGCTTGCGCGTGAGGTGAAAATTGGCTTAATCTTCGAGAAGTATCGCCTTTGTGCATACTGTATTTGTTACGCAGCGATTTGGATAGATTCTGTCTATTGCCAACGCTTGCATTGAATTATAGCCACTATGGACGCCCAGCGAGGCGCGGTGTGCATTTATACTTATGGTCTGCCCGAGAGGTAGAATCATATTCGTCGACGAGGAACGTGGTTCCCAAATATATGTAAATGACAGCTGCTGATGATAACCATGGGGTTTCATTATGATGCGCGTCTTAAAAGCCACAAGTAATCACCTTAGAACGGCAATGCTATCATTGGAATTTCACCCCTGCCATGAATGTTTAATAGGAGCCATTTGAGCCCAAATACACTGTAAAGTTAGGTGTTAATTAATTAAATGACTCAATTACTTAGGACTATGCCTAGCGGATCTTTACTGTTATATAATTGTAAACAAGTTTGGCCTTGACGGTAGAGAGAGACAGGGAATGTAGACCATTTCCGTGGCAGCCATCTTGGAGAGCCGTCTGGAACGAATTTTATGACCTGCTGAGGGAAGGGGAGGTTGCTCGACCGATCCCTTGTCAATTACAGTCACAATAGGACACTGAGAGATCTCGGTATTCAATATGCAATTAAAATATAAGTATTTTAGTGATGCAAATGGAATTAATTGGTATGTGGCAACTCACATATGTGGTTGAACCATAGAAATCAGATGATATTTGGCGAAGTTATCCTCTGAGGGGGAAAGCTGAACCAAAATAATGTAGGCATCTTCTTTAAAGTGCATTTTGCCAGTTTATGCTAATTTAGGAAAAACGGGTATGTGTTTTTCCCAGAACATGACACAGTTATATCTATGATAAGTCCGACAAGACCCAGATAATCGTTATATGGTGAAACTATAAATATTCTATCCATGTTTATGTTTATTTTATGATTAAGAAGCATGACTCATTTTCCTAGAGCGTTCATAGGTATGGAAAGAAGGAAGATGATTCGCACGACACAACAAATATTTGCTAATAAATGTAGGAAACATTGAAGTAATGCTAATTAAAGTAAATGCCGTAGGAGACGGAATAAATGTCTTAGTAATATCATGTTTATGTGACATGTGGTTTTTGTGTTAAGATATTTCCATTAAATAAAATTGTGTCACATGACGAACACTATGAAAACCTTGTAATCTGAACTATTATTGACAGGATATTAGAAGTAGGTTTGAGTGCATTGTAGCGCTATTTTTAAGGAGAAAGCTCACAGAATAACCCTATTTATTTGTGGGAATTAATTGTAATTTGTCCTTTGTTTTGTATTTGTTGTACAGCCATGATTTTAGACCAGTAAATATTTTATTCATAGGAATGTTGTGTATTTCCTGTAGAGTAGTTACCTGGTAGACTCAAATCCTGAGCATGTGGTCGTATTGTGGGCAGGAACGTCCCATACCTCGAAAGACCGTGAGCTAGTTGGGATACGAACACATGGTCCACATGGTGACAATCGGGTACAATATACAGTATAATTCGTTGAGGCCATCTAGGACCACGTTAAGTCTTGCTACACCTGGCAATTTGTTTCTCCTTCCTCTGAGCCCAGAATTCCCTCATTCTCTGTGAGTGGGCCATCTTGCGCTCCGCTGTCCAGGTGGTACCTTGTCTTCTTTTCGGGTTCGATGTCTCGTCTCGGGTTAGCCCATTAGTCAGTATCATTTTGCGGAAGAGATCTCTATTCAAGGCGTCGTCGGGTTTTAGATGCAGTATTTTGAGGTCGTCTTTGGTATTCATAAACCAGGGCATTGTGGTTTCGGGTTTGGAGTCAAAGAAATGAAAAATCTATTTAGTCAGCCTGTTTCCGTCCATTCGTTTGAGATGACCGTAATACCGTGCCCGCCTTTTACGGATCAATTCTGAAATTTTCTCTATTTCACTGTAGACATCTTTGTTGGATTTTTTTATAGTGGATGCCATTCTTGTAATTTGATCCCATTATACCTCTGACGATTTTGCGCTCTTTTTTCACCAGTTCTTCAAGGAGTCCTTTATTAGCATTTAGGGATAGGGTTTCGGCTGCATACATAACTACTGGTTTCAGAACAGTTTCATAATGACGTAGTTTAGTATTTTTGGACAGGCATTTTTTGTTGTATATTGAGCGCGATGTTTGATAGGCTATTTCGAGTTTGCGTGCTCGTTCCTTGAGTGCTTCTTTGTCCAGTCCACTTTTCATTATGATCTCTCCCAAGTACTTAAATTTTTCCACTCTGTTGATCTTCCCGTATTTAGTCTGCAGTTTTGCTGGGGCGTCTTTGATGTTAGTCATTACTTCTGTTTTTTCGAATATCTGCAAGCCAGTTTGATCAGCGATTTCTTTTAAAAGGTCGATTTGCATCCTAGCAGTTTCTACGTTATTATTATTATTATTATTATTATTATTATTATTATCATTATTATTATTACTAGCGGACCGTACGAGAACTCTAGCATAATGGCTTGTGTGCGCCCCATGTGTACAGTCTACCCGCCTGGCTTTAGTGCTATGCGGGCTATTCGCGAAACAGTTCTAACAGGGGCTATCGTCTTGTGTATTTGTTTAAAAGCACTTTATAAACAAATAAATATATTTCCGTTGACTTTTCAAGAAATGTAAGATTTTTCCAGTACTATTGAGACGATTTGGAAGATTTCGGTACAAACCACACCTTCTAACTATCTCTGGTTTAGAAGCTTGAGTTTTGTGAATCATACACCTTAGCGTATTATATAATAAGAAGATCTCTGAACTCAGCTCATAGTTGTGTGTGAGAAGTTATACTCCGATTATTTCTCATTCAGTCTCTGTAATGCTAGTTATATTGGGTTGGATAAAGTTTCAGTTAGGGTAGAAGGCCACTTAGCTGAGCTGCATAATGTTTGCGTGAAGTTTAAGATACGAGGCAAGTTCACTAACTTCTCTGCAACATATTCCTAGGTGGAGAGGACCATTCGTGGCCGCGATGAGACAGTGTTCTTGCTTTCACTGGAGAAGATAAAGAGGCTCTGAAAGAAGATACTTAGGATGGTTGGTTGGTTTCTCAGTTTAGGGGCTACGACATCGCGGTCATGTAGCCTCGTGTACTTTGGGTGTGTGTAGAATTTGTCAGATAACCGGTGTTAATTGTGATGGCTGTATTAGTGTGTGTTATCTGATTTTAATTCAAGTAAGGACTGCAGATATTCAATTTTCAAGTAGTTCCAACTTTTTCTACCAAACGCCACTGTCAACGACTAACTAGTTCTGAACTTCGTTACTAGATGCCACCGCAGTCGGCTCCTGGTGACGAACGTTGGGACCTAAGAGCGTCAGTCAAATCTAACCTAAAATTTATCTTCATACAAGTGCAATTAGTGGAAGGTTCTTTATCATGCCATAAATCTATGACTTGGGACTGCCGGCTTTACTTCCCCTCTGAAGGAAGGCATACTGAGGGATTTTCACGCCCTTCAGTAAAAGACGGAACGGAAGGACAGCGACCTTCGACTACTCATAGCGCAGACAATCGACAGTGTTAAAAATAGACTCGTCGCCCTCCACCCTACCTATCCCTCTCGTCCCGCATTCCATACACATGACTCACTTACTGCAAGTATTGTACCATAATCAGGTTGATACCAATTTGGTTTCATGCGTTTTCATTAAGCTTAAGCTCTATGTTTTTTTCTTTTTTTATTTTTTTATTTATAAGAGTTAGCCAACAGAGTTGAAATGTATTCTCTAATAGCATTTATGTAACTTCCTTGTACAGTATAGCAATACATGTACAGTACATTTTAACACGAAAGAACTAACGTCTTCTTGATTTCTTCTGTTTTTAAGTTAAAAGGTAAAACGTGTATTTCTTTCTTCGAATTTCCCCAATTGGGGTCGCTGGAGCCAACCGGGCTCATTTTGTTTTTGGCCGGGGATTTAAGGCCGGATGCCCTTCCTGACGCCACGTGATGTTTCAGGTGAAAACTCCACCCTGCTGTCACCAGGATTCGAACTCTGGCCGTCCGGGTGAAAGACGAGTAGCTAAGCCACAGCCCCATCACGCTCCCCTTAAAAAATAAAAAGTTAAAAAAAGGTAAAGAGGAACAATCGGTATTTTTTTTCTGAACTCTGTTCGGAATAGGTGGATTTTCAGAATAGCGGGGTTCGGAATACCGGGACTCTATTGTAGTTAGTTAGTTAGTTTTTGATGTTTTAAATGGGTGGATCACCGAGAAGTGATGTTGCTGTTGAATTTCGTGGTGGTGTAATCTCGGCCAATGGACTCGGTGCTACATAGTGTCAAGAGTCCAGTCACTGGCCTTGCATCATCTGGTAACAGGATGCTATTAGCGAGCCATAGCACTCGGCACAAGTGTACTCACGGCTCTGTTAATAATATGCGCTAACAGCTTACATTTGCAACTGTGAATCTTCTCGGAATAGGTAGCCTACAATAGCGAGCCGATGAGGGTTTGAAAATAACAATGAGAGGCGTAGGATGGTTGTTTTTGTTGCTTCAATTGCGGATTTGGGAACTCTTGGTTATTATCCGCACCTGTGTGCGTATTTACAGGGTATTTCACTCAAAGTGGGGCCGGTCGCACAGCTGACGCCACACTGAAGGTAGAAGTTCGAGCCACAGGTCAGACGAGCACATTGCATCATGGAGCTGAGACAGTTGTGACGCAGAATTTGACGAGTAATGTTGACTTCGTTATTTCGTTTATAGCCTATTTTAAGTTATTCGTGTTATAAGTTTATGACGTGTGTACATGGTTATTGTTTAACTGTTATTGCACCGGGAGAGTTAGCCGTGGTCGTTACGGCGTGGCTGCTGGCAGTCGCTCACATCCGGGAGGCGAGGAGGTTAAAATCCCCCCGCCGGCAACCTTGAAGATGGTCTTCTGTGGTTTCCCATCTTCCTTTCAGGCAAATGCCGGGGGGTTGGTCCCTAACTATAGGCGACAGCCGCTACCTTCCAACTCCTCGTCCTTACATTCAAACTTTCCTCCCCAGACAACACTCCACACGCGACAGTACTTGTAGCTCGTCCATTGGGTGTCCGCCTAGAAGCAGCTACAAACTGGTGAGCCGAACATGTCCTCGGACACTCCCGGCACTAAAACCCATACGCTAAAAAAAATTGTTATTGTACGGTGCTGCTCCCTATATTAACGGTAGTTCATCCGGTGCCCACGTACGGCAGCGCCCGTAGCACGGTCGGGAATCTTGCGCATTCCGTGTAATGCCATTTCTTTGACTTCATGAGCTCTTTGTCTTATATTATTGCATATTGTCCTCCCTTGTTACAATAATTATGATGTGGTTAGTTTTAAGATATTAAACTTCATAAATAAGTAAATGTGGAATTCCCTTTATGAGCTACCAGAGAGAATGTTTGAACACAACCGTTATTGTGTTCCAAAATTTTATAACGTAGTATTGCTGAGTGTTAAATCCTATTGCTTCAATTTTTATTTATGGGGGACAATTGAAAAATAAGGTTTATGCAACAATACACTAGATGAACTCAAACTAAATTTCACGAGGGAAATTGAGGCTATCTCGGTAGATGAACTAATGGGTGTGAATGAAAATTTCCTTAGAAGATGCCAGAAGCAGGTGGAATCCTTTTTCAAACATTTTCTGTGTCAATGATTTTACTTTGATTATGTGTTATTATGTGTAATCCTACTTGTTATTTACACGTGATTCGTACGGGCGCTCTATCGACCCTCCACGCGCCGGCCCCACTTTGAGTGAAACACCCTGTATTTGTCAGGTAAATTTGCATTGTTACGTTTCTTAGTTACTTGTTGTTTGCATATCTCTGCGCACTGTCAGTAGCGTCATCTATACGTTGCTATAAGAACGCAAGATCTTAGTTACTTGTTGATGGTTCATCTATGCATACTAGGACAGTAGCGTCATCTATACGTTGCTATAAGAACGCAAGCTCTCAGTTACATGGTTGTTGATGATGATGATGATGATGATGATAATTGTTGTTTAAAGGGGCCTAACATCTAGGTTATCGGCCCCTAATGGTTTGGGTGATCGTGAAGATAATAATGAAATGTAAACTATAACTAAAACTAACTACTGACTTACATACTAGAAGAAGAACTGGAAAACAAAAGGAGAACAACGCAAATTAAGGACAGGAGGAAAAGAAATGCCCTCAAACCCTCGAAGAATAAGGTTGAGGGACTTGACAGGTAGGAGAGCCATGAAAGGCAGAGAGGAAAGTGAAAGAGGAGAGGGTCCGCCCAAGAGGTAATGGATAAAAGTGGCAAAACCGGACCCAGCTCAGGAATACCTCGGGGTCGCCATCTCCCGAGGTCACCATCCGTGAGCACCCGAGGGTGTAGCAATATCCAGGGCGCACCAGAAATGGTGGGGCTACATACACCCTGCCTCCTTGAGGGCATTGAGCAGAAGGCAGGAAAAAAGAAAGAAAAAGAAGGCTGACCCCTCGCAGAAGGAGGGTATCAGAAAAGATGAGACAAGGGCCAATTAAGGCGGGAAAGGAAGAGACTCCCTAGGCCTCGGATACCCTAATACCGTCGGGGTCAGAAGAGAACAAGAGTTGACCAAGTGAGTTAGACAAGAAGACGGAGAGGAGCCCGGCACAAGTAAGTGGAAGCAATGCCGGACTCAGCTAGGGCCCCGTGGTCACCAACCCACGTCCCACTAGATATGAGCCCCTGGGGCGTCAATTATATGGTGTTTGTTCATCTAAGAATACTAGGTCAGTAACATCATCTTTACGTTGCTATAAGAAAGCAAACCCTTAGTTACGTATCCCAGTTACATGTTGTTAGTTCATCTCTGTTCACTAAGTCAATAGCGTCTTGAGAAATATTCATAATTTCATAACTTCGTTACTATTAAAAGTAGCGATGTCATAGTTACGTAATTTAATAAGCAATGTCGTTACCCTCTCGTTACAGCAAACAGTAACGCTTAGATTCCCTAACCTCGATTTATTGCATACTCCAAACAGACGAATAACGCAAACCAATTTACAAACTCAAAGCCTGCCACATTACGAGTTACAAAGGCTACTCACATCCTCTAACATTCTTGTAAACAAGATAATTTTCTTATGTTTTAAATAATGACAGGTGTTGAATATCTCATTAGCTGCTAATGATTTCCAGGGAAACAAGATAGCCTGCGTGAGACATACAGTTTGGGATAATAGGCCCGGACTTGAAAACAGACTTCGACAGACAACCTGATCGCTTGAGTACTCTCAATATCCACGCTACAGCACCCAAAACCAGAAACCTCAAGAATGTAAGATTATTTCGTTACATTCCAAGCCACAGTGCCATGTACTGTAATACATGAATATCGTGACATCCTACACCGGCTTGTATCTTTCACTTCTCTTGAAGGTTAAGAATTTCATTAGCTAACCTCTCAGTTCCCAGTCGTATTATTATATTATACTAGCTGAAGTACCCAGCGTTGCTCATGTTTCATTTTTCTGCTGCGTATAAATAGTCTAGATTTTAAACTTTTTAATTTCAGAGTAGAATGCTTTCAGGCCAGGGGAATTAACCATGAATGATAAAAAGCAGGTCCTTCGGCCCTGTCGGGAATTGAAACCATGACCCTTCGGACCAAAGCCCAGCATGGTAACCAATTATCCACTTAGCTAATGTTGTACAACTTACCTGTATATATACTAGAAAGTGTACATGTTATACTGTGTGAAGTGTACACACTCTATCAGGTATAACTGATGGTCCAGTTACATCTTATTGTGACATATTATGAAGGTAAAGAAATTGTATGCATTGAACAAAGGCTATGCAATTTAGAAGGGGAGGAAAGATATCTAAAATGGACCAATTCAAGTGTGGAGAAGAACCTTTAGAATTCGTACCCAACTTCAAATACCTGGGTGTCGTGCTACAAACTCCTGGAACTGCTTTCTCCCTGCATGTACAGGAGCGAGCTACGGCAGCAACGAAAGTCTCATACGACAATCCCAAACTCCAAAGCCTATCCCTGTTAACAGCGATAAAGCTATTCAAAATTACAGTTATGCCGACCGCCACTTATGGCATACAATTAATTTGGCCCTACTTGTCGGTGAATAACCTCAGGAAGCAATAGAGGGTCAAAGCGAGATTTATTAAGAGAGCTCTCTCTATATCAAAATTCGCCAGGAACAGCTACGCCTATAAAATAGCACAGGAATCCTTCTTTATAGAAGACATAAAGCACTCCTTCGATCTACCGTAAACTCAAACTTATAAAACCATCATCGAGGAGAGACGGAAAAAGCCGACGGGATACCCCAATAAATAATGGAGATTGAAGCAATGGAGACAGATATCTGGAAGAGACTAAATTTCAAACTTCGACATCTGTATATGCGATTCGCTGTCCATGGGTTCCTTGGAAGGATCTGTCAGAATGAGGCATTTCATGAGCCCAAGGAGGACTATGTCTGCAAGAATTGCAATAATCCATGCTCCAAATACCACTTAGTGGAATGTGTAAGCAGGTCTCAATCTCTAATCGCGGAAATGACTGAGTGGTGGAAAAAAAAGTGATTGTACACATTGTGTTTAATAAAATCATATAAGTAGTGGTTTTGTGACAGTTCAAAACCCTCCTCCTCCTCACCCTCCTCACAAGATGGCGGCGGCACGATATTTCTCGAGCGCATGGTCGGATTTTGACGAATGAGGTGTCATTGAACTCGGGCTGACACCCCCTTTCCAATGGATAGCATATTTCCACCCCAAAATAAACCCTACCCCTACTAGGGGGTGAAATTGTAATTTTTTAGAGAATCTCTCTTTCCAATTGCAACATATGAGAGTTTGAATGCCAATTGGAATGAAACGTTTTTCTACATAAAGTGCATGTGTTCGGTGGATAGCCACTATGAATTAACATGCTTGTTTTTTGTTTATTACGCATGCCCACTCATAGCTTTTGTAAGAGGGTGGGCTTTTTAAAAGATGGTGGCTGTAGTGTAACCTAACCTAACCCAACCTAACGGGTCCTTGTGGACAAGTCATTGTTGACAGGTCATTGTTGGCGGGTCATTGTTGACAGGTCATTGTTGACAGGTCCTTGTGGACGACTCCTTGTGGACAGGTCCTTGTGGACAAGTCCTTGTGGACAAGTCCTTGTGGACGAGTCCCTTTGGACTGGTTCCTACGGACTAGCACACTCACTCACTCACTCACTCCGTTGGCTTTTCTGGGACGTGACGATCCCGTGCCGCTCTCACTATCTGCCTCCATTTCCTCCTATCCAGCGCAGTATTCTCCCATACAGTACTACGGACTAGCTCATGAATTTATTTAAATTATGTCAAAGGACCTAACTACATTTTGCGTGTAAAGCAGTGTGTTGAACTGACGTTGTTCACTAATCACCCACTACTATAATGGGATAACGATATGATAGAAAAGTGACGAAATACATGTGAACACGTGTGAGATGACCTTATTACCGTCCTCCTAGTGAAACAAGTCACATCCTGTTTTGATTCATACGTGAGAAAATGCGAGTTCATGTGTAATATGATCTAACACACAGGTGTTCACCTGTACACGCGCACGATAAGAGCTAACAAGTCACAACCTGTTTTGACAGTGTTGGGAGGTGAAGGGGGGGAGAGGGGGAGAGTTGGTGTAAGAGAGAACACAGGTGAAGAGAGAAAGAAATATGTATTGCTCATAATACATGTATAGCTGAGGGCTGTACATAGGACGGTAGGTTAAGTACAACATGAGTGAATAAATAAATACAAGACACACTGGTCCACACAACATGTAATTTATTAATCCAAGAATTAAAGACTGAGCTAAATCCCAACCATTTTACATATAGTTTATTTCCTTTTTGTTTCAACACTTTTTCCACAAGGTAATGTTTAGGAAACGCTGTCTTTTGGAGTTCTTGAAGATAAAACCTGCCTTTTATGGGTTGATGGTTGAGGTCCTCGAGTAAATAGGTGACTGGACTGTTCAGGTTGACTTGACGAATTCGAAATAGTTCAGTCCCCCAATTTGGTGTGTAGCCCTTGTCGAAGACGGACTTGAATTTGCTCACACGAACATGGTCCCTAACTTTAAGGCGATGACGTTTAGGGTCGGCTGTTTTTATGGGGTTAAACAGTTTATCCAGTTGTGGAATATTTTTAGTTACAAGTCGTGGCTTGGTCCCAATGGTTCTGTGTTTGGTGTCATTGTAACGAGACACTAGCTCAGGTAACAATTCAACCAGCGATAAGTGCCCTGAGCGGTAAACGCTTTCCACATATGGGTTTTCAATGTTCGGTTGAACCGCTCGACCACGCTGGCTTTGAGATTGCTGTACGTGGTGTAATGGTGAATATCCTTAGATTTGAGAAAACTGGAGAAATCCTTGTTGAAAAATTATTTTCCCTGGTCGGTTTGTAGCAGCTGAGGTTGACGTTTAGATTGTTGAATAATATGTTCAAAGGCTTTGGTGACTAGTGAACTAGACTTGCGACGCACAGGTTCAACAAACGCCATTTTGGAATAAACATCAATGACAGTCAACATATAGCGTACACCACCGTTAACGCTAGCATAGGGAATCATTTCAACCAAGTCTGCTTGCCAAAGTTCATCCACACCCTGTGAAATCACCTTGAGTCGCTGATAGTGACGTCTAGCTGGACGATGCAACTCGTGAGCAATACCCATTTTATTGGGTGAGGGCTTAAACAATAATTTCGAAGTTCTTCCTCAATTTCTTGAATTTCCCAATCGTGACCAGTATGGCCGGCTTGACGTGAAGCATGCAACAGCTGTAGTCGCTGGACGAGTTTATTTGGATTGTGCCAGTAGGTAACATCTACAAGGGGTTTTAATGGCTTAAATGTCACCCCTGAAGCGGACACTTTACGACGACCACTTTGACTAGTGGGGAATATTTTTGCAATGATGGTTTTATATTTTTGAGATATATTGGCATTCACTTGTTGAGTGGGATCATACTGTCTTTTGTGGGCATGGGTGTCCAATAAAATGGATTTATATTTACCAAGGTCCTCTGGCGTATAATCTTGAGATGAGGGAGTCCGAGAGAATAGTAGCTTCAACAGTCCTGGTGTTAATTTATAGTTGATCTTTTTAATGACAGCTTTAGTACGACTAAATTTAATCGATGAATCACCAATTTTAAAACTATCATCCTCATAGCGAACGCCATATGTGGTATCTGTGTTTCCAATAAATAGATTGGTGAAATAGGGTTCCAGTGTTGATCCATAATGTTTTATTAAAATGTTTTTCAGTTGAGCTTTATGTTGAGGGGTGGCCAAGAGTTGTGAAAATGGAGACGATCTGGAAGGGCAAGGTGTTTCGACCATGGCCAAGGATTTCCTTTTTCTTAAAATCTCTGCAAGGGGTGATGCCATTTTTTGAGGCGTAAACACTTGTTCCTCATTATCCTCAACTTCGCTAACACTAGTTAAATCTTCCTGTTCCTCTTCCTCTTCCTCTTCCTCAGGGTCCTCGTGGTGCGTCTGAGTGGCTTGTGAAACGGTAGGTAGCGTTTCAGATGGCTAGAAAGAGGGTTTCAACATGGCTTTTAGCGGAGGTGCTAAATGTTGTTGAATAATCAAAGCATGATCCGCACGCGATCGTTTCAATTGACGAAACTTTTGGCGAATAGTATTTTTTGCTCTAATAATATGCTTTTTCAATTGACTCTCTGCTAACGCCATGATGTCGTGACAAATGACTTGAGAGGGAATGATAGTGCCTTAAATAGCAATAAAATGATCAAACCCTAAGCGATACCGCCCTTGGTTGAGTTCACTTTGTTTGTCAATCAGTAAACAGGCATGACGTTGTGTGTTCCAGCACTTGCCACACAATTCTGTAAACATTTGAAAGGTCATATCCGGATTCACATGTTCATTACAAATGTAACGACTGTTCCTCTCGTCCTGGCGAAATACAACAATGACATTGGCATTGTCACGAATCAACTGTTTGGACATTTTAGAATACGTTTGTCCAAGATAGAAGCAATCGATATGTTTGTGTCGACCCACGCTGAAATAGCTTTGAATGATACCTTGTCGTTCAGTGGATACATCATCAAAAATCATGAGTGAATCAGGCGTTACCTCATCCGGTGAAATAACATTTTCTTGCGTGGAAAATGTAAAATACCCCATATTCCCATTTTGTAATCCAGACATGACTTGATCCAGAAACACGTAGAGGGGTTGGTAGAGAGATTTTGCGAAAATATAAATATTTTGAAAACACAGACCATTGGGCGCTGTAATAAGTGTCAGCAAAAGATTGGTCTTTCCACAGCCGGAAGGTCCCACAATGATGCAGCGAATGGAAGATGGAAACAGTGAACCATGGCGTTGTTCACGTGATGTAGGGCAGAGATGGGAAACCATGTCCCTCACGGGGAATGACTCTTGCTGCTTAATTATCTTCATTTCAACTAAGGCTTAGAGAGGCTAGCAGGCTGTCTATATACATCGCACCGAGCCTTGTCATAGAAACAGTAGACTCGTACTACAGGTTGACGATGGATGTCTTTGGGCGTGCGTTGATGGTCAAAGCTAGGTCTGTTCCCTTACATGATCCTAAACAAGAAACAGATCCTGCTAATAAACACTATGTGGATAGGTCTGTAGTGCCACATACAAAACAGGGAAATTATGGCTTTAAAGGAAAGCGGTTAACTCATGTAAAACATCCTCAAGTGTCTACAGACGTTACTACAAAAAAATATGTGGATAACAAGGTGTATGAGTTTTATGATAAAGTGCCTCAGCTTACGGTGGATGGCTATAGCGCTAATCATCACCGCATTATTCACGTGGAAGACCCACAAGAAGATGATGATGTCTGTACCAAGCGATACGTGACCTATGAAATGAAAAGGCTTTATAAATTTATCCCATCTGTATTTTTAGTGTATCTGACAAATGTAAAACCTGTGAATGAGAGAAACCATATACCGCTAGTTCATGACCAGCACTTGACCTATGTGCTTGCTTCGGGTTTAAGCCACTATCGATTACACTATGATGGGACCATTCACATCAAATACGCCATACCTGATGAGAACCATTTAGAAATAGAGATAAATGGTCATAGGGTGTTGGTCCATAACCATGAAATGGTCAATGCAGTAGACGAATTATCCTTTCATCTCATGTTGACATGGGATGAAAAGCAAGCTGGAAAAACCATAAATGATTTCCCACTTTAGGTAGAATTGGAATATACAGCCATGAAATAACAATCTGTCGTTAGTTGTGACTTAAACTTTCTTGTGAAAGGTTGTTGGTCATTAACATCATGGTGAAACAAAGATATGTGGTGAGAAAGACTAAAAATATGACCCTGTCCTTGGCAAAGCCTGGGCTTAAGACATTCGTGGACAAGCCCTTGCGAAAGAAAAAAAAGAAAAAAATAATGTGCTACCCTTCGAGTAGCACAAGGACATGTTATTCCAAAACGTCAACGACAGGGTTCAAAACAAGGGCGAGTGATTCCCGTCCCCAAATGAGCGGGATTTTTACCTGCATTATTCGCTGGTCTGGCTGCTCTAGGTTCAATTTTAGGTGGCGCCAGTGCAGTGGCAAAAACTATTAAAGCCGCGCATCAGGGCAAGCAACAACTCAAAGAAAGTCAGCGACACAATGAAACAATGGAGGCCATTGCTATGGGGGATAGAAATGTCAATTTGAAGCCAGCCTTTTATCAACAAGGATTTGGAATTTCACCTTTTCGAAATAAAATAAAACATCTTTAACCTCAGCCATAGCAAGACATGCCCTGACGCATCAGCAAGTGGAAAGCTATGCTAAACAACTGAAGCTTTCTCATTTTCGAGGTGTGTTTATGCGAAACCAATTACCCTCACAACCCTGGAAATATGAATGTGCTGTTGTCAATTTGGATGATCACCGAGGACCTGAAACACATTATGTAGCTTATGTCAAAGAGGGATCCACTGTATGGTACTTTGACAGTTTTGGGAATTGGCCCCCGCCCATGGAACTAGTGGCCTATTTTGGAAACAGGATCAAGATATATTATAATGTGAAACGTGAGCAAACGTTTAACAGCCAACAGTGTGGACGTTTGTGTTTTTTTTTATATAAGACACAACATAAGCAAAAACGTCAACAGTATGTCAGTGGAAAGTAAGACGTTTACACTGCATGGACGTGGACCTGAAGTGAACCTAGACTTTTACCCACCTATCGAATTGAGTGAAAAACCCTATGGTTTAGGACTTGTTTCTCTTGAAACGTACAATCGAATATACAACATACGTGAAAATGTGAACAACAAGTTTTACTATGATGATACTGTGCTCACCCTGAACTCTCGTGGATACACGATAGATGACATTTATGAACACATTTATGTGGTGTTGATCAATGAATATGGTTTAAAGTCATTTCTCGATGGAACGCGCAAGTTTGAACTTGTAGGAAATACAACACTCATCGCTGCAGTATTTTTTCTACATTTAAAATTGACTTTAAAACACACCCCGATTCCATTGGTCCATTCCTAGGATTTAAACCACGCGTGTTGGAGCCCGACAAAAAACATGAATCAGACCATGAAGTGAAATTCATTGAGGACCATCATGTGTCGGTGACGTGTAATATTATTAGTCAAGTGTACACCAATCAAGAACCGTCGCATTCGCTTTATGACTTTATTGTAACATCGCCCAATGGCTATATTATTCGTGAAAACCCTCCAGTGGTGCTTTTTCATTCTGTGGCTGTCGATGGTATTAGTAATATAACATTAAGACTAATCAATAGAGAGCAACAACTCATTGATCTAGATTCTACCACACCAGTGACTTACAAGTTGGTGCTAAAACCACTATTAAGTTTGTATATAAAGCAACAGCACCGTCTAGGAATGGTGTTAGTTGTTTACCACGTGAATACACGTTAACATCTCAGAACAAGCAGATTTTACAGCAGTTGGGTTACCACATTAACCCCCGCGATGAATTCTATCCTAGAGGTAGCGAACCACATCGAGGAGCAACCAGGAGTGGTAAGAATTGATCTGCATTCTTATCAAGCTCAAACACCTGGACTCAATAACAATGATGAAATTCAATTTGTTATCAACAACCAAGATATTTACACTCTACCGCATGAAAGTGTTATTCAGATTGAAGGTCGGCTAACCAAAGCCGATGGCTCTACACCCACTACATCCAAGTTAGCCAACCATGCTTCCGCCTTCCTGTTTTCTGAAGTGCGTTATGTGATTAACGATATCGTGGTGGATAGCACTCGAAATGTGGGTATTTCCAGTGTCATGAAACTATATCCCTCTTATAGTGAGGAAGAAGCTAAAACACTTTGCATGGCGGGTTGGTGCCCTGACTCGATCAATGACTGGATGGTACACACCGATGGCACCTTTACTGGATATTTACCTCTTAAACTGATTTTAGGCTTTGCTGAAGATCACCAGCGCATTGTGGTCAACGCAAGGCAAGTGCTTTATCTGGTGAGAGACAGGAGTGATAATAATGCACTCAAGGGAGCCGACAATGCCCCCATTGATTCAAAAATTCAACTACAACGCTTGCTATGGAAAGTGCCTCATGTGACCCTTAACGATAGCAAAAAACTGGACATACTCAAAATGGCAAAGAGAGATATACCTCTACCCATGGAATTTAGAAGCTGGGCACTCCATGAGTCCCCGTTATTGCCCACCACCAACACACACAGTTGGTCTATAAAAACAGCCCGCTATACATAGAGACCTCTCTACATGATTGTGGGTTTTCAAACGAATCGCATGTATCAACAAACCAAAGATGTCACGCAATTTGATCACCTGCAATTGAGAAATGCACGTCTTTTCCTCAACGGTGCTGTGTTTCCCTATGAAGGGTTGGATTTAGATTTTTCAAAAAATAAGTTTGGCCCCCTGTACGACTTGTTTTCTAAATTTAGATGGTCGTATTATCAAAAAGAGAATTGTCCAATGTTGTCACCCCAAGCTTTTAAGACAAGGGCGCCACTGATTGTCTTTGTTCCTACTTGGAAGAGTCTGTCAAACCATCCAATATTGACATTCGACTAGATTTTGAAACGCATGACAATGTTCCAGCCAATACCATGGCCTACTGTTTGATTATTCATCACAAACAAGTCAACTATTATCCACTGTCCAACCAAGTGACAAGTGTATAAATAGCAGGTCAACCCACATCAAACTGCTCAGTCATGTCTTGCTTTCAAGCCTCAAGAGAAGTTACATCCATGAATTTAAAATCTGAGGAACAGCGTTTCAAGACCTTTGCGACGTGGCCGGTGCCTTTTATAAACCCTCAAGCCTTAGCGGCCGCTGGATTCTACTATTTAAAAACAAGAGATGAAGTGAAATGTGTGTTTTGTCCCATCATCTTAGACCAATGGCAAGAGAGCGATGAACCCATGCAGGAACATCAGCGCTGGTCACCTGCCTGCCCCTACCTGTGCAGAATGGAGGTGGGTAATATACCCTGTTATTCAAGTTACCCCTCACTCATGCCTCTGAGTGATGAAAAAAGTTATGATACGTGTGGACTTTATGGTGTCAACAGTGCTTCAGTGAGCAGCTCACAGTCAAAAACACCCAGTTTAGAGACATTAGAATATCATCGGTGTTATGGACACTATAAACACAAAAGACTTTTTTGTTGTATGAGATGGTACCGCCTCTATCCTAGAATGAAAAAAGAATGTAAAACTTGTTATGTTAATAAAATAATGTAATAAAAATTGGTTGTTGTTATATTATTATTTCTTATTCCCCCCTGTCATATCCTAACCTCTATAGTGACTACTCTATGTTTTTATTTTCTTTTACTAGAATGGAATGTAAGTAAATGACATGGGTACACTTTACTGAACAATTGTCAGTCTGTGGTCAGTTGGACTTGATCCAGACAAGAGTGAACATGTTGCGTACGCTGATTGTCGACTGTCAAGGGTTTAAAATTGGAGATAACAAATTTATATTTAAAGAAGTGGCCATCATCGATTGTTCCACTTTTTGGATATCACATGCTACCCATTTGGTGTTTAAACCACCTTATGCGTTTGATTTATTGTGTGATAAAGACCGTAAACAAACTCAGTGGATTGAAACTCATATGCAACTAGACTGGAAGCAAGGAACCATTTCATATAAGCACCTGGACATGGTCATGAAAGCCCACTTGTCTTCTGCCCATGTAGTATTTGTGAAAGGTAGTGAAAAACGTCAATGGCTACAACCATTTTTGGCGTCTTACTGTCAATGTATCGATTTAATGGACATGGACTGTCCCTCGCTGCAAACACTCATGGACCGCTGCCCCTGTGACAATATTACCCATAAAGTCCTGGCACAGGTGTGGCAATTGATTCATTGGCTAACCACCAATGCCTGCTGGGAGTTGTTAAATAAAATTAAAACTAAAGGTTTACCTGTGGATGACACCAGTGAGATTTCTACAAGCGACGTGTAAACATCAACGTGATACCATGGAGAAAGGGGATGCTACCGATAAGGCGATTGGAAAGTTCTTTGTGTGTAAAAAGAAACTAGACAGTTTTACCAAAGAAGAATTATTGGCTCAACCAAAATCATTCATTTATTATGTCGCAGCAAATGCAGTAAAAGAAATCTGGCAACATGTACCAAAATCATGGACTCAAGACCCTGTGTTAAGTGAATTGCAACCATGTACGGATTATGATCACCATAAGCAAGTGGCTATGGCAAAAATACCCTCTATGCGACAGTGTGCTACTTGCCAGGTGGTCAAACTGTATCACGGTCATAAAAGTCAGTGTAAAGACTTTGTTTCCTCATACCACGGGTGTGATGAAGAAAAAAAGCAGCAACAACAAACATCATCCACAGAGGAGGAGGAAGATCAAACCGTTTTACCATCGATGGAAAAGGATATGCCAGACCTGTACTGGCAATGGCGTCATTGATAAAGTAATTCAATACTTAACTTTCGAAATCTACCTACCTGGTTATTATTTGTGTAGTCCTGGAACTTGTCTTGAAGAACCTTTGCAGCGTGGTGATATACCTATTAATCCTTTGGATCAAGCATGCACCTTTCTTATCACCACAGTCATCCTGCATTAAGACGTGTAGTGGATAAAGTATCGTTGAAAAGCTAAACAACGTTTGACATCCTGTGATGTCTCAGTGGGTAGAGGTTGGCAGCTCTCATTGTGATTAGTGTTATAAGAGGAAAGTTAATGATGAGTGGACATGAACATTGAAAAGGATTGTGGAATTGGTATTTCTTTTGTATTCTATTTTTGTAAAGCTCTATTTGTTGTGAAATAAAACAAGGTTTACAAGATCACAATGTCTTTTAATTTTAAAAATGGTGATAGCCATTTCTTCATTTTCATTTTTCTTACATGAATATTTACAATTTCCACTTCCCCTATTTTACATACCCCTTGTTTAGTTCACACATTCTGTACATTTTTTGTTGTCAAATAAAAATAAGGTTCACTACATCACTATATCTTTTATATCTTTTAATTCTAAAAATGGTGATAGCCATTTCTTCATTTTCATTTTTTCACACATGAATATTTACAATTTCCACTTTTCATTTTTTACATTCCCCTTGTTTAGCTCACACATTCTGTACATTTTTTGTTGTGAAATTAAAATAAGGTTCACAAGATCACTATATATTTTTAATTTTTAAAAATGGTGATAGCCATTTCATTTTTTTCACACATGAATATTTACAATTTCCACTTTCCATTTTTTACATTCCCCTTGTTTAGTTTACACATTCTGTACATTTTTGTTGTTGTGAAATAAAAACAAGGTTTACCAGATCACAATGTCTTTTTAATTTTAAAATGGTGACAACCATTTCACTTTTTCACACATGGATATTTACAATTTCCACTTTACATGTTTTACATTCCCCTTGTTTAGTTCACACATTCTGTAGATTTTTTAAAATTTCTTCGTAATATACAAAAACAAACATTTTACACTAAAATGTATTACTTATCTTATTTTTACTAATCTACAGTAGCCTAACATTATACATTCTACTTATAGTTTTTACAAAAAAATATTACAATATAAAAAAACACACTACAAATATTATAATATAGTGATAATTAGACTTAAGTAAAGTAATAGATGTCAATGCGACTGTTTCCCCAAGCAAGAGTATCAAATGTGTTGGGTATAATGAATCGTTTGTTGTTTTCATTACTTAAAGCAACTTTGTTCAGCAAATTGGTATGTAGCTGATGATTTTTACTTCTAAATACACACATTTTCTTATATAATACAGGTGGGTTACTAACTATACAGTTTTTATAATCACTTATATCTAACTCTTTACTAACAACATTCTTTTTCACTCCTTTTAATTTTTTTACTACTACATCATCAATTGTCATATAGCTGTATGATTTAGATTTTGTGCCTACAAAGGTGTCTATAATAACACCAGCACATTCATCCTTAAATTTCCCAAGAACCTTTTTGTTTACTAGAGGTAAACGGTAAATATTATCCTCGGGGTAGTCACTTGTATCAAATCTATTTAGCTCAGTTTTGTTATCCTCATAAAAATCATTAGTTTTAAACTCATAAATAAAAGAATCTGTGTCTGTGTAGAGTAACTTAGCATTATCAAGATAGTTTTTCTTTACATAATTATAGTGAAATTCATACATAAGTGTTTTTGACAATTCCAGAATGGTGTAACCCACATATATGAGTTTGTTGTAAGTTACTTTAAGAAGATTCATTTGTATTACAACTAAATCCTCATGAATAATTGAACAGCTATGAAAGTTAGGCTTGCTTATTAAGTTGCTCGCACCATACCTTTTACCATCATTCTCCCACTTTGTTATCAGCTTTACATCAACTCGTTTATCGACATTCTCCATAGTCTTTCCAAAAACACTATTATTCATGAGTTTATAAAAATCTTTTTCAAACGCGTTTGTTGACTGTGTTCTTAAATTATTGTTTAGATCAATATACGGTTTGAGCCATGCTGACTGATAAAATTGCAATACGCGATGAATTTTAGTTAATTTCAATCCATGCTGTAGACACTGTTTCAAGTTTTGATAATGTATTACATATTTACATTTATCATTTACATTAGCAATTAACATTTTTGTTCGTGATGTGATGTATGGAGATTTCATATTCTCATGACAAAATGGTAAATCATTATGATCATCATGTAACTCTTTAGGGTACTCAAGATTTGCCTCTAAAATATATCCTTTATCATCGTTACCATTAAGAGTGTCAACATGTAAGACATCAATTTCAGGTTGTGTCAGCCAGCGAAAATCTTTCAGTGGAAGATATTGACTCATAGCCCAACCATATTGGTTATTTGCATCGAGGTAGACAATATACTTTGACTCTTCACAAGGGTTGTAGCTAGGCATGTATTTATTATTCGCTTTAGAGTACCGTCCACTACATTGGCTTAATCCACCTAGAATTGATGATTTTATAAAATTGATCATGTCTATATCAGTCATTAATTCTAAATGTACTTTCATTTTTTTCAACATTGAACTGAAACTTAACCCAGGAGCAGTGAAATACTGACAAGGATCAAGGTCATAAGTTTTCATACAAACATTCCGAAAATTTTCAAAAAACATCTGCTAATAACAACACATCTGTCTTCAAATATATGTCTGAAAATTCTCCTAAAGTTTGAATGTCAAACTGTGCCCATACACGTTGTGCATGTGAATATTCCTGATCACTGATATGACTTGTGTTTAAGGAACTGTAAAATGCATCTTTCGGTGGTAAAGAACTCTCCTCAAGACGTTCCACACAGTTAATATATTCATAAGGGAATATACCCTTTTGACGAATCAAATTAAAATCATCTTCTTTAGGAAAGACACGTTGAATTTCATGAAACTGGTCTGATTTTAAATTACTAGCCAGCTTATCAAGACTACTTGACATAAAGCGGAATGAATCTAAAAATCTCAGTTTTATAGTTTTATTATTGTTAGTTTTGATGTATTTTGTGAACGATATGTATTGTTCCTTATTATTTGCAATCACATCAATTTTCACATCTGAAGCTCCAAATTCTTTAACGATAAAGTGGTTATCGTATTTTCTACCGTTATGTAGAATGACCGGAATGAATTAAATACTCTATAATTTACATTACATTCTTGGTGAGCAGCACCACGATATCTTCCTGTTAAATGGTCATGATCGCGAACCCTGTCTGTATATAAACATTCACCACATATAAAACAATTAGTTTCAGTTTCAAAATTCATTTGCTCTAATGAAGTTAGTGGTTCCATTGGAATGATCGTATTTAAAATAGAGGATATACGGATGGCATCTTTCTCAAGCCTTTCCATAAAAACTTTAGGTGCATCAGGTCCTCTATAGAGCTCAAACTTATTTAAAGAGTCATCATAACTACATTTAATATAATATGCAAAGCTAAAAGGTTCATGAATGTGAGTAGTGTTGGTAAAAGGTTGGGCTGGATTCGATGAACATGTATTAAATGGTTTTAGCAAAGTCTCGAAGTCAGCATATATAACAAATGGTACTCGAAGCTGTTTCTCATAATCCTTAAATTTTAAAATGTTATTTCTAGGAGTAGGTAATACCGTACAAACATGATTACATCCCCATTTTTGATGTTGAATTAGTTGATCCTCTTTCTGGAAATGTCGCAAACAACCATCACACAACCACTTTTTACCATCGTGTTTTGAAACCTGACTACTGACAAGTCTGCTGAAATGTTTTATCCAGCAATAGTGAGCATTTTCAACTTCGGTTATGTATAGTAAATTTACATGAGCATCCTTTTTTTTCTCAGTATAATGTAGAGGACCTACTATTCTCTTGTTTTCAATTTCATAAACATTAATACTTACATTTTTCAGCTCTTCAAAACGTTGAATGTCTTTTATAGCCATAGGAAATTCTATTTCTTTTAAATATAACACTGAAGAATAGTGAGGATAAGATGATGTTCTCTCTACATGCCCCACTGCTGGATGGAGGGCTGAGGTTACAGCCCAAGCAAAACATGCTTGATCACTATTCAAAACATTCACAACATCTCTCTTTCGTTTGATCCATACAGGTAAATCAATATATGATGATGCTCGAAGGGGGTTGTATTTATTCATGTTGGTTTCTAAATAAAGTACCTCAACCAACGCCCAGCCTGACTCCCTTTCCTGGAACTCTTCACTCTTCACAATGATAGTACTTGAAATATTTCGATACGTATCACTAATATTAGTTGATTCGCTAACAATTATGTTTTTTGTATTAAAGGATTTGATATCCATAATTTCACCTTCACTCCCAGTTTTTGCATAGAGTCCAAAAAGTTCAAAATTCATTTTAATTGTTTTATGCTCTACTAAAACATTTTCTACTAAGCCAAACACAGTAGGTTGAACATTCTGTAAAAATGTTTCAATACTTTGAGTTTTCTCTTCACTATAAAGTCTGTAACTAGCAATTCGACTTTTAAATGCACTACCAATTTGTTGAATATTTCCAGAATTTCTTTCATGGCAAGCGTTGTTTTTATGATTAGTACTGCGTAAATGTCCATGAATGATTGATAAAGGTATATCAATATTACATACATCACAATGGGTTATCGAAGGTTCTCCATTCTTATTTCTTTTTGTTGCATGACTATTTTCACAATCTTGAGAACGTTTACGCTTTTGAGCATCACATTCATTTAAAGGTTCCGTGCTAGTTGATGGTTTTCCAGATTTCATTTCCTGTTGTTCTCCGTGCACTTCAACCATGTGGGATTGATATCGCTTTTCAGCAGAAAAACCAAGTTCGCAAACTGAACACGAAAATGGTGCTGAACTAACATGCATTAAATTTATATGACGTGCAAGATTATCTTGTCTGTTAAATGTGGTAGCACAATGACTGCACACAAACATTTTAAAGTCATGTTTAGCATTTGCATGTCTTTGAAGGTTGTCTGGTCTTGAGAACTGTTTCTTACAGTCACCACACTTGAACATTATGATCACTTTCGAAATTACCTATAAAAGAAAGAAATCATAAATGTTAATAAATAATAAAACAAAGTACAATATAAATAGTTTAATTATATTCCAGTCAATGGTTATAGCAGGGTATTTAAATCGATCTGTCAACTCCTAGCAAGTCTAACTTCATGTAGTTCTAACTGGGTTTACTATATACCACTGTCACTGACACCTAGCAGTGAACATTGGAACTTAATAGAGTGGTAGAAACCAGCGGTCGCCAGTTAAGTGAGCTAAGTGTGACGTCATAGCCAGTCTTAAAGCAAGTCTAAACTTGTAGAACATGTCACGTGATATAAACCAGCGATCGCCAGTTAAGTGAGCTAAGTGTGACGTCATAGCCAGTCTTAAAACAAGTCTAAACTTGTAGAACATGTCACGTGATAGAAACCTGCAATCGCCAGTTAAGTGAGCTAAGTGTGACGTCATAGCCAGTCTTAAAACAAGTTTAAACTTGTAAAACATGTCACATGACAAGGTTAAGTTAGGTAAAGTTAGGTTATGTTAGGTGAACTGAGGTTAAGTCTTTAAATATTCCCTCTGTCACTGACACCTAGCAATGAACATTCAGACTTAATAGAGCGGTAATCAAAATCTAACCTACAAAATTAGCTTTACACACCATGGTCAAGTAGTTCCAACTTTTGACTGCCAAATATACCATTTTCACTAACATGTAGTGGTGAACATTGGAAAATATCACTCTAACTGTTTAAAAGTTATTAGAGGGGGCACTTACCTTATTATAATTTATCAACTGCTGTCACTGAATGAACAGATTGTAGGAATCTGGTAACCTGCAGGTACCTAATTATATGTAAACAAATCAATCAATCAATCAATCAATAAATACATTCCAATCAATAACTTCAACATCAATTAGCAATAAAAGACTACAATCCATTAATAATAAGTACTTACCATGCAAAATAATTTAATGATTTTCTACGAAAAAGGCTTTTTTTCAACTCTTGAGCAGTAATAGAGCACTGTTCACTCAAAGCGAGTAATAAAGACTGACAGTAGGGAAATATATGACACCTCTCTTATATAAACTCTCATCGCTCGTGCCAGCAGTTTTTTGCAGATCATTGCAATTCCTATCCCAATACAGCTGAGAGTCCAAAGTACACTAGGAACACCTGTGTGGTATCCAATGACTGCCGACTTTGCATGATCATCACCCATTGTCTTGATCAACACCTGAGGTTTCAAAATACTGCAGCGTCAGTCATAGCAACCGCAGTGTGCGCTCTCTGGCATGTCAGCAACATGACACGGGAAGGAACACCTGTGTAATATCCAATAACTGCTAACTTTGCATGATCATCACCCATTGTCTTCATGAACACTTGCGGTTTCAAATTACTGCAGCGTTGGTCATAACAACAGATCTGCGCGCTCTCTGCCATGTCTGTAATATGACACCGGAAATATAACAAGACGTCTTACTGCACGTGCCATCTCCACAGTTTTAACATCTTAAGAACATGTATTATTCTCTTTCAACTACAAATGACTCGTTAGAACACATCCATTCACCAAGTTAGATCCCTTGTATGTTCACATGTATTTCGTCACTTTCCTTTCATATCGTTATCCCATTATAGTAGTGGGGGATTAGTGAACAACGTCAGTTCAACACACTGCTTTACACGCAAAATGCAGTTAGGCCCTTTGACATAATTTAAGTAAATTCATGAGCTAGTCTGTAGGAACCAGTCCAAAGGGACTCGTCCACAAGGACTTGTCCACAAGGACTCGTCCACAAGGACTTGTCCACAAGGACTCGTCCACAAGGACTCGTCCACAAGGACCTGTCAACAATGAGCTGTCAACAATGACCCGCCAACAATGACCTGTCAACAATGACTTGTCCACAAGGACCCGTTAGGTTGGGTTAGGTTAGGTTACACTACAGCCACCATCTTTTAAAAAGCCCGCCCTCTTACAAAAGCTATGAGTGGGCATGCGTAAAAAACAAAAAACAAGCATGTTAATTCATAGTGGCTATCCACCGAACACATGCACATTATGTAGAACAACGTTTCATTCCATATTGGCATTCAAACTCTCATATGTTGCAATTAGAAAGAGAGATTCACTAAAAAATTACAATTTCACTCTCTAGTAGGGGTAGGGTTTATTTTGGGGTGGAAATAGGCTATCCATTGGAAAGGGGGTGTCAGCCCGAGTTCAATGACACCTCATTCGTCAAAATCCGACCATGCGTTCGAGAAATATCGTGCCGCCGCCATCTTGTGAGGAGGGTGAGGAGGAGGAGGGTTTTGAACTGTCACAAAACCACTACTCATATATATTTAGTTAGTTATCGTTGCTTTAAGGGTCGGACACAGCGAGGTCATGTGCCCAATGGTCGCATTTAATACACTGACATAGGACTGAGCCTGAGGTTAGGTGCATTAAATGATGTGTAACTCGCGTAATACGCCCTGAAACTTATTGGACACATATCTAAATATTTTATTTAATATTTTTAGTAATTAAATTATAAGTTGGTCATAGTATCTACGCAGAGTTTAAAGAATGCACCGTAACATTTGTTTTTATTGTAAGTATGTCAGAGTGAAATGAATGTTCAAGTGTAATATCCCAACCTCATTTTATGGGGTCAGCGATGAAGTGAGTCTCCTTGAGGAAAAATGGTTGCCATTAACACATGCCGTCCTTAACACTAAAGTAGGCCTAGGAATGCTTGAGCAATCAAAGTAGATGTATACGGTGCGTTCAAAAAGTAACGGGCCTGAATGCGCAAACCGGTGACTACATCGGCTAATCGTGGCGTGTGTAATGAGGTGTGGTTCCGACCAGAGTGTGGGAAGTCACAGCCCGTCGCTAGAGGCAGCCCAGGGAATTTTATGAGACAGCCATTCACCGCTTCGTGTCACAGTGGGACAAGTGCCTCAACAGCCAGAGCCAATACTTCTAACATACAGGTTCTGGTTTCTGTAATTATGCCTCCGGCTTGTTACTTTTTGAACGCACCTTATACCTTATGAATGTACTATCTTACTGTTGTGCGCAACGAACATAGAACATTAATACCTGACTGACTCCACCGTGGAGGTAGTAATATTAGGCAAAATTCATTGTCATGGAATTCATTCTGGTTCTGCCAGGCTTTATAAAAGTGCAGCTAGATGGCAGCTCACACGTCATCTGCAATGCCATCTCTGGATTATTTTATTGCTTGGCTAAAGCTATGCTCAATTAGCATTGCTACGCCCAGAGAGTCAGTTTCCATAGCATGTATAAACTGAAGCCATCTTCTTAAATACAAAAGAGACATGGTCCTGGTCTATAATTTTAAGTTGGTGGGTTTTGAAAATATTCCGTATCATGTCAAGTAGCCTATTACGGTTCTATTTCCTTCAGCGAAGATTTGCATTTTATTCATTGAAGATTAATGGAGTTTTTTCATGTACGTTTAGTCAAGTTTAATCACAAATGCGATATCTACTGTAAGTTCTCCATGTACTGGTATGACAGAACATACGATGGAAGTAGGCATGCTTTAGCTACAAAACAGTCGTGTTTACGCACAAAATCTGCAGGATAATGGCTTCAAACTTTGCTATAGGAAGTATCTGTATTCTTTACTCACTGTATCTATCTATCTACCTATATTTCTAACTCTATGAACTCTACCTTCCATAATGGATCTGAATGTCGCCATGCAGGCAGTTAAATACGAGGGCTGTTTTTTAAATAATACCCGTAGTGATATTACGCAATTGCAGCGCTGCGGTCGGCATTCCGTGCAGGTGCGCTGTGTACTGCATCTACTGGCAAGGCTGAGACGCCATTACGGCAACAGTCGCCCATGTGTGGGTGTGTTGACAAGCTTTTGAAATGGCATCGCTGATCGCCAGTGTCGCCGACCCGTAAACGAGAGCGAAAACACCCCTGTAACATATCCTCCCAATTGGCCACCACTGACAGGTAAATTGCGTATATGGTCAGGTGAACTCATAAACATACGCAGTTCTCCTGTGTGCCCTTTCGTAAAAGAAATATGCAAATCACTATCCAGCTGCTCAGTCTTATCTCTTTGGGGGCATAGAACGTCCTCCCACTGAGTGATTCACACATTATAGGATCAAGCTTAGGATAACACTTCACTGAAATGAAATTCAAAATCCTACTAATAAAACTATTTAATTCTCAAAATTTGGCGCTACAATACACAAACAACTGAATCAATATCACACTTGTTCTAATGAACAAGGAACAATACGCATTAATCAGAAAACAAACAATTTAGGTTCCATTGAACCCTAAACAAAATTATCAAAACTAGTTTCACTTCCATTTAGCAACATTATAACTTTTCTCAAAACGAGCTCTAAAAGTCTCGGATAAATTATTACATATGATTTTATGTTTAAAAAAACATATTAAATATTCCAGATTTGAATATATTAAAAAGAAATTTGAGTTAAATACAATTCAATGGTATCAACAATTACCATTCATTTGGGTACCACATGACATTCACAATATATCATCCCTCTCTCTAACACTACCAAAACTGTATTTGTTTTCGGGAATCTCATGTACCACAAGCGTCAAAGACTAGTGATTTACTCAATTCGAAATAGACTCCCAGCTACTCGATATCTCCAACAATCACTTGGGAACAATAACATTTTTCATGCAACAATGCAAAGGGACTTTCATTATTATCTCAATTGACAATTTAATTATTCATGAAGGGCGGATCTATAATACAACGGCAAGGATAAAGAATCAATATAAAACACGGTAGAGATTACCGGTCCGTTAAAAGGTTTAATACATCAGAGTGCAGACTGTGCAGACCTAGTCTGTCTCTGTCCTGGGCCTACCCCAACCGTGACCTCCATTAAGAAAACGTCGAAACACTACAGGCTTAAATTTATTGCAGGGGGAGGAGAGTCAAATGCTCCCTCCTTTCTTAGACGGGACTTTAAACCCCGCTTTCATACAAGCGTGAAACTGAACTTGGGAAAGCTACTCATCACATTAATATAACAACAATATTCTGAGGTTCCACTGACCTATTACTGTAGCTCAGGTATGATTATAATTTCGGAGTTTTAACACTGGGAAGTAAGAATTCAAAATCAATCGTAATTAAGGGGCTTCCGACGTGAGAGACATCTGGTTCGATTCTCTGGCCAGCCTCTGGGACACTTCCATTCTCGAGGGCTTAGGACTAATTCCATAGAGCGAGGGTATCTAACCACTCCTCCTAACAATAATAAAAGCGACTTTGGGAAAAGGTATTCGCACACAATTCCACGCTTGACAATAATACCGCACCCTTTTTAAATGTTTGTCACAGCAAACACATACAAAATCAATTACTTCACCCAGCTGATCCCCGCAATTATAACTCCTGGCATTATCTTCACCGCAATTTTTAGCGTGACCAAAGCAATAAAACACGGTAGAGATTACCGGTCCGTTAAAAGGTTTAATACATCAGAGTGCAGACCCAGTCTGTCTCTGTCCTGGGCCTACCCCAACCGTGACCTCCATTAAGAAAACGTCGAAAAGCACTCAAAGGCGACAATCAATACTTTCGTGATGCCTTCCAAAGTTTAATATTTATTTCAACGTAATTCATTTATATCTTCGTCCATAATTAACAGATTTGCCTTTTACTAAGTCTCGACTTTTCATTCCCAAGAACACAACTGCTTCCATAGTTATTATTATCATTACTTTAGCACACAACGGCTCATACTTGAATTATTATTTCAATAATTAATTTATTCATTACATTATTCTCATTATTTTAGCAATTTTTACTTTAGATTCCGCACTTATCATTTTCACACAGTTTTACATCCCTGATATTTAATACTGGAGAATACTTTCTCCGTGGTTACCATCGTTACATGAGACTCCCGAATCCAAAATACATAATAAATTTGGGTGTTACTTACATGGCTATCCGGCCCCATCGACCGAATTCCAGTGGAACGACATTCGGCCCACATTAAATTTCTTACTTCATGATGATACACACACTTACACTTATTAAATTTCCCTCTGGATTACACATTTTTAGATTAATATGAGGGTTTACACACATTTTCACTACACTAAAGAGAATTATAATTTTCCCTTAATATTATATTTACACACACAGAATTTCACTTTTGTGGCAACAAACACACGTGAATTCTTTCTTCACCAAATCCCAGGGGTGCAATTTTCGACGCTGTCTTCTACCTCCTATTATGATATTGACAGTCTCGTACGAAATGAAACCTCCTTGGATAAAGAGTTCCCTCCTAATTCTGGTGTTTAATTTATCGGCATTTACAATACTGCACGATAGTATAGTCTTTTCCGGTTCTCAATTGTCTATCTGGGAAAACAGGTATGTTTTCACGCTTACCCCTGAAGTCGCTATACTGCGCTTTTACAATTGTTTATTTGATACTATGCGTCGGAACTGAATTCGGACGGCTATTGTCTTTTCTCTGTGGAGTACTCCTTTGAAACTCCACGTGGCTACGGATATCTCTTTGTAGATTCCTACTTCTATCACCACTGTGTTACCCTAATCTCCTCAAATCAGGAAAATTAGGTATTTAGCTATGTTTTGACACCACCGTGGTTATACTAACGCACTGGGAAAACTTTTTTTTTAGATTATCTACTCTTTGCTGATGTCTCGTATACTTCCGAGATACTATGTTCTCACTTCGAATACTAGTGTCGGGGCTTCAACTGCCCTCGCCGGCTAACGTATGTTTTCACTCAATGTTTATAGCTTGGCCTACCACCGTAGACTATTATACTTTCGAAGTTCTAACTATACTTTTCTTTTGAAAAGAACTTCAACGATTTAGAGCGCGGCGACACTGGACAGTACTTCGATTTAGAGTACTTCCGCGTCGTGATACAGGCTCGAGTCCTACTGACTGAACAGGACTGCAGGTGCTGACAAGCAGCACTCCTGCACTGGGAGTTCACTGTAGACTGCATGATCTTGCTTGGGCTCCTGGCCCTTATATCTGATTCTGGCAAAAATAAATAAATTTCTCTTCTTCTCCACTACCAATTTCCAAAATAATCGTCGTACGATGTTTAAAAAATATCTTTGAAAAGCTGAGGTTTTAAACGTCTCAACACTATATAAGTTTCCAGGAATCAATCGTGTGAATCTTTAATATTAATTCAAATGATCTCTTCAACCATGTGGGCAATGTATTCTTGTTGTCTCCCACCATCAGCTTCTGGTTCGGGGACTCACCGACTACGTAATGATGAATTTGCATTTCTCCCTGGTACAATTTCTAAGGACTTTATCCACTCTCAAAAATCTCTTTCCCTGGATAATTATCACTGATGGAGTCCTTTCTTTACTTAAATGCCTGCAAATGGCTTAATTTCAATTATTTCTCTTATTTCCAGGCCCCTCCCTTCATGCGACGCTGCCATTTTATTGTCGACTAAGGGCTATTTCCGAAACTCCGTCACTCTCATCAATGGAAGTTTCCAGATCTAATTTTACCGCGTGCGTAACCAGCTCTCTGGTGACTGTTCAGATGACCTCACCGGGCAGCTGTGGTCTGGTAATCTCTGGTTGCACAACTTATTCATGCCTCACGCAACCTTATGCAGCATTAGCTTCTCAACTAACTTCAGAACTCCCTTCTAAAGCCTGCATTTATTCTTTCTTTTTCTCCGAAATACAAGGATATGAGTTCGATACTGAACCTCTCCCATGGGTTCAAATCTCCCCTCCTTAGATAAATAAATTTTCGAAGTATTGAGGAAATTTATTTAATTATTTTCCATTGAAAATTTTCTTCTGTCAGTATCGAAGTCATCACACTATCTCTCAATACATTCTGGTTTCATTCCTTTTAGAATCCCGCGATGTTTTGGTTTTCTAATCAGTCATATCCGGTAATATTGTAGGCCGGGCACGCTCTGTCCCTACCCGTCCTTCCTTTCGCCATTTTTTTGGACTATTTGTCCTCGGAATGCCTTATTCCTTACGGTTGTGGTCTATCCCTACCCGTATCCTTATTTCCTCATTTTCATTTCTTAGTTTGCAATTTTCCTCCACAATTTGCTTAATTATATCTTTCAATTCAACATATATTCTTTCCAGTTCACATATACAGTTGAATAGTTGATCTATATTTTCTTGTTCTAACTCACTCCTATTTGTATCAAATGTGGATTTTTCATTGACACTTTCTATTCTCATGACCAGGGCTTGCTCATTTGCTTCAACGAAGTCTTCGGGAGGGTAATATAATTTCAGATGAGCTGAATTCAAAGTCACTTCGTGATTCGTTTCACAGTGCCGAATTCTATGTGCATTATTTCCTAAATGCCTTATTATTCTATACGGGCCGTGGTACATTTTCTGAAATTTCTGATACACGTGGTTCCCTGGATCAGAAATGGCTGGTCTTTTTACTAACACCATTTCTCCTGCTAGTAGTGGTCGATGATACCTTTTGTGCCTGTTTCTCCTTTGCCTTCTATCGGCTTGAGCTTTTAGATGCTCAAAAGCTCTTCTAATCCGTACATCTCCTCCAGGCTGAGCGACTGTTGGTTTAGGAACGACCAGACGCCATGGTCTCTCTGGTTGCTCATTCCGATGTAACGTTATTGGTATCTCTCCCGTAGATACATGTATCGTATTATTAATGCAAAATTCTATGATGTCGAGGATGTCTCTCCATTTCCAATTTTCCTCGGCACAGTATATCCTACAATATTTGGCCGTTTCCCTCATAAATCTTTCTACAGGATTTGCCTCAGGATGGCGAATGCTTGACAGGATCTGGCGTATTCCAAGCCTCTCTAATTCCTGTCTAAATTCTATACTTGTAAATCAACTCCCGTGATCCGATAACAAATTCTCTGGTTTACCCAGAATAGGTATCACTTTTACTTTCAGTCGTTTTAAAACCTGTTTGGTACTAGTCTTCTGTGTGGGAGCAAGAACAACCATTTTTGTGAAGACATCCATAACCACCATTATGTGTCTGTTTCCCCTCCTGGCCTTTGGCAAAGGTCCAAAGTTGTCAATAGAAATAATTTGACCTGGTCTCTCGGGCAACAGTAGTATTGGCTTTTGTCGCATCAGAAACGCATTTGGCTTAATTCTTTGGCATATGTCACATGTCTTTAACCTATCCCTTACAGTTTCTCTCAGTCTCGGCCATACAAATGCTTCTTTCAGCATCGAGACTGCTTTGTCGACTCCCATGTGTCCAAAAGATCTATGGGCTAACCATACCATTTTCCTCTGCAAAATAGCAGTTACAATGATCCTCAATCGAGTATGGTCAGAGTCCGGAAACTTATATAATAATCCGTTAAAGAAACTATAATCTTGAGCTACCTTATTAGCTTCAGTATACGCAGGCGTTCCCCTTATCAAACTCCCTTCCAAGAAAGATATGAGCATATTCATCCATGGATCTTCACGTTGTCGTTGACCAATGCTTATTAATTCACCCAAGGTACGCTGATCCCTGTCTTCTAAATCAATAGCCATTACTTCCTCTTCTGTGGACTCTGGCTGTCTACTTAAATAATCTGGAACTACATTGTCTTTTCTATGTTTACATGAAGTCATGTCAATATTTGTGAAAATCTTCTTGCCTCAAATTTCCTCAGTATTTCTTTTATGGGTGGTGCCAAATCATTTTCTGTTATAATCTTGGCGTTCAAATTCCTGGCATCCAAACACACCCTTACTGAGCCATCCGGTTTACTCACAATTACTAATGGACTAACATATGGTGTCGCCATCTTTTCTATTACACCTGCATCACTCATTTCCTGCAGTGTTTTCTTAGTTTGTGTTTAAAGTTTTTTCTGCAACCGGGTATGGTTTTTGTCTAAACGGTGCCCAATCCTTTACTTGAAATGCGTATTTAAAATTTTGGATCTTTCCAGGCTTGGAATCGAATACGTCCCTATAATTTAATAGCAATTCCTTTAATTTTTCCTTGTCTTGGAGGGTAACTTTGGCTTCCACTATTTTTCCTAACAGGTTGGTCTCGAACTCGGTTTCCATACAATCTTCAAGTTCTATGTTCAGGACTTCAAATACCTCTTCTATGTCCCTATAACCTTCCTCGGTTACTTCTCCCACATGCCATGCCTGTTCTTCTATTAGCCTACTTTCGATTTTTGCAAAAAATGAAAGTAGACTTATGAGATCAACACAGGGCGAAAAAAGTGTGTCTGTCTGTGTGTGTGTATGTGTGTGTGTGAGTCTGTGTGTGTGTATGTGTGTGTGTGAGTCTGTGTGTGTGTGTGAGTGTGTGTACTCTGAATGTCTGTCCCCCCCTATCAATTCGAACACGGTGAATGTGAATTGAACGAAATTTGGTACAAAGGTAGCACTAGCAAAGGACACCTCAGTGTCATGTTTTATATCACCGCCATCTTTACTAAAACTGAATGGCGGCCACTCAAACGTTCAAAACGTAAAATCAAATAACGACTAACCAAATCATCCAATCTCTACCAAATTTGGTAACAACATACCTTCGTATAGGATGCGTCTTGTGACCAAACTACAAGGTCGTCCGCCATACCATTTCAGGATGGCGGCCGTGCGAATTATGCAAACTTTATAATCCATATCATGGGACCCACCAGTTCCGATTATCGAGCCGAGAATCGTTTTAACTGTTCTAAAGGAAGAGGCACGTACGAAATTAAAAGTTTATTTTGTAATACTATAGTGCAGACGTGATTTTAAGAAGCTCAGCTGATTCATTAATAAGACAAGATGGCAGCGGATATCTTGTGCCTGACTTATATTTCACTAATTTGAGTATTGCATGCAATATAGCGTACTAAAACAAAATAAATAAACTTTGTATGAAATGCTTTATATATAAATAATATACTTCAGTGATGAAATCGTTTAGTATAAATCATTATTTGCTAACAAGTTCTATGTAAGTCATTTTATATGGATCAATGTTCGTTGGCACAAATGGCTCAGTGGTAAAGCGTTAGTCTGTCATTCATATGCCTATGGTTCAAACCCTATCAGAGATATGTTTTTTGCTTGACATTTTACATATTTGTTGCTTTGTAATGACTCAGACGTTTTAAAATTAAGTGTTATATTGTGCATATTACGGTGCAAAACATATACTTAATTAAAACATAATTCGCCAGCAGATTTAATCGAGACATCTAGCTGACAAAAAGGTAACAGATTTTATTGAAAAGTTTCTTCTTCTGGCCGCTAGAATGCACTCGCTCTGTTAGGATTATATTGTTCGATATTTCACAACTAGATATCACGACTAGTTTTTATATTTATTGTTTCTTGAGTACTGAGACGTTATAAAATAAAGCTTTATATGGTGCTTTTTGCAATGGAAATTATATATTAAAAAAAACGACATTCTCCACTGGAGTGACATCTTCCATCCTTCAGTTGTACTATGCAGAAACTATAGATTCGAGCAGCGCTCTATACCGGCCAGTTAGTGAACCCAGTCTTAACGACTGCTAGGAGTAATAAGACAGTAACATTCGTTTATTCCTTGTGCACAGAGGCGTTGTTGATAATCTCAAAACTTGCAATATGGATGATTTGGAGATGGATTATTTTGTTATACCGTGTATTTAAGATTAGCCTATACATTTACGGGTTGCGAAGTTACTTCACTTAGTTCTATATCATTCGTACACGACACAGAACAACAACGTGACGTCAGTTTCTGATCTGCTCTGATTGGCTATTACATTGCTGCAGTCGGGTAGTTGGCAGTCAAGGATAAAATTCTCGACTGCCAACTGCCAGCTACCAACTGCAACTTCATGTTGTGTATGGTGCCTATAGTATACACGGAGTCGATCGCGACTGCCGACCGAGGACTACCAACTACGGACTGCCGACTGCGCATTGTAGATGGGCCTTATTAGAGCAACGAAGTTTCAATTATTGTAAGTAGTCGGTGTTTGGAGTGTTTGCTGATGAAATTGCAAAATGCTGGGGTAGATTATAAACTATGGTTTGAACGCCACTGTTCAAATCCTGTGTGCCAATTTGCACTTCAAATAGGAAGAAATTAGGAGATGATAAGGACAGAGAGTTATAACTATACCCATACATTTCGGAGAAAGTAGGCTATATGTTCTTTCCCAAACATCTTGTTTTTGCATCCTGATCATGTAAAATAATATTTTGCTCATCCACATCCTCCCTTTGAATCCTAATGCAATTTTGCGCTAGGTCTATTATGACCTTGTTCTCACGGATAAAATCAATACCAAATATAATATTATATGGTAATTGACTTACCAGCAAAAAGCATTGTGAAATTTCAGTGTTACCCATGATCAAGTCAATGTACACCTGAAATTTGCATGTCAAAGATTTTTCAGGAATAATTCCCTTAATCTTTACACTTGATGTGGGGATTTTAGCCTACTTTCGATTTTTGCAAAAAATGAAAGTAGACTTATGAGATCAACACAGGGCGAAAAATTGTGTGTCTGTCTGTGTGTATGTGTGTGTGTGAGTCTGTGTGTGTGTGTGTGTGTGTGTGTGTGAGTGAGTGTACTCTGAATGTCTGTCCCCCCCCTATCAATTCGAACACGGTGAAACCGAATTGAACGAAATTTGGTACAGAGGTAGCTCTAGCATAGGGCACCTCAGTGCCATACTTTATATCGCCGCCATCGTTACCAAAACTGAATGGCGGCCAATCAAACGTTCAAACGTAAACTCAAATTACGGCTAAACTAATCATCCGATCTCTACCAAATTTGGTGACAACATACCTTTATATAGGACGCGTCTTTCACCCAAACTTCAAGGTCATCGGCCTTGCCATTTCAGGATGGTGGCCGTGTGAATTATGCAACCATTATAATCAATAGCTTAAGACCCACCAATTCAGATTATCAAGCCTAGGGGGGTTTAAGCTATCCTGAAGGTCGTGATCCGTTATTTATTATAATTTAATATTATAATATTATTCTGTATGACTGGCTTAAAAGAGCTGAGCTGTATCTGCCACACGACAAGATGGCAGCTGTCCTCATGAGCCTGTCTTATATTTCAGTAGTTTTAGTATGTTGTATGCGATATACCCTACTGATACAATAATATAAACTTTGTATGAAATGTTCTATAATGAAGATGTACTGCAGTGAAGAAATAGTTTATTTCAAGTCATTATTTGCCAACAGGTTGAATCTAATATATCAGTTAAGATCGCCATGATGTTACGGATATGTTTAGCTCTGGGCTAGCGTGTTAGCCTGTCACGCAGTTGACTGGGGATCGAATACTGCTACAGTTGACTTTTTTTTTCTTGAATTCTTTTACAAATGATGTGCACAAGCTCTTTTCACAGATACTGAATAAAATGTCATTTAGCTCAAAGGGGAGGCTAATGTATACACTCGTTTATTAATAAAATCACAGTCCCAGCATTGCACATAAACAGAAGACATTACGAAAAGGAGAATAGAAGAATTAGATACACGTTGTTATCAACCACAGCCTTCTTAATGTCTCTGTACGGTGCTGTCCTCTTGTGGGTTATGTGGGTAGTATTGTTCCAAATATACCGCTGTGTCAATACCTGGCCTCCTAAAGTATGGCAATTTTGTAATACTGGTAGTTCGACTATTAGCCACGATCGCGCTCCGATTACCTTTAATGATAGAACGTACAAGGCACTGCCGGCAGGAAGTTAGGTCCTCATTTGAGTACGTAATTCAATTGCTTATATGAGGACGAAGCGTCCTGCTGGCAGGACCGTTCTTTTTTCCATTATATAGAGGGAAATGTAACGAATCAGCGCATGCAAGTCTGAAGTTGGTAGCTCTGACCGTTCAGTAATGGCGGCGATTATACGTAATGGTGACTGTGTTTATGTTTTTGCTACCTATTTCGATGCTCCAAACAGCGGAGATGCATGGAGTCGCTCGTTATTTGCTAGTAATTATGATATCAGTAAATGTCATGGTACTGTAGTTTAAATTACGTGTAGTTGTGCAACTGTGCAGTGGGATATTGACAAAAACACAACTAGGCTTTTTTTTATTTATTTATTCTCGAGTGATGGACGCGCCGTCGCTCATACATTTATTTAGTCTCTGTACTATAAGAAAACACGTTTATACTTTATACGTTTATATATTTTAGAGTCAATATGTTGTTAAGAGACAGTTATTGTATTAGTCAATATGAGTCATATTGAATATTTTAGAATATTTACAGACTTTTATTGTTTGCCCAGTACCAGAACTGCAATATTATTACGCTCTGATAACCCAAAGTACTGCCGGAAGGACGCGTCCTGCTGGAAGGCCAGTTCAAACATTTGCCATAAGGGTCCAAAGTCCTGCTGGAAGGACGCACCGCTGTGTACAAAAGTACTTCCGGAAGGTCCTTCTAGCAGGACGAGTGACTGTACGCTCTATCATTAAACATTGCCAGTTTGATCGCCTCCCTCCTGGCTACTTTAAACTGCCTACTCGTTGAACACCCAGAGGCGTACTAGATAAATATGAATTCACTGCTAGGTCGCAGCACCAACCTACTGTGATTGGCGCGGATTTTTTAAGGGGAAGGTACCCAAAACGATAGATCTTTAAGTTTGCAGGCTGGCTTAATATAGAGATTAACGGACGTGAATGCATTACAATAAGTTAGTCGTTTTGTTATTCAATCATCATAAAGTATATAATATTGATTTTGACACTTACTGGCTAATTATCAATATAAAAGAAAACAAACACTACATGGTGGTAGAGTTGATTTTAGGGATGAGGACAAAGAGTTATAAATATACCCATACATTTAGGAGAAAGTAGGCTATATGTTCTTTGCTGAACATCTTGTTAATACACGACTTCTTGTTTCCAATACATTAAGTAAGCTTTGCGTTATTAAACTTATAGTTGATCAAGTATCTATTAATGCTCTGACCAGTAATCCCTCTATCCTTAACATTATGATAGGTAATTCTCTTCTAATAGGTGGTATTCCGTCAACCTCCTCTTTAATTAGCTCATCTGGTCTAGCTATCCAATTTACAATATCAACCTCCTCCCAGCTCCTGGTATGTTTCCACTTTTGATGAATTAATTTTGAAGTTTTTTTTATCCTGAGGGATCCCTTTTCCCTCATTCTTCAACTGAGCTTGTAACTTCAAGCTTTGAGCTCCATCCAGTCGGTCTGGTGATTTTCGGTTCTTAATTGCCTCACTCAAACGAACTCTTTGCATCTCAGGTTCATCTGTTCGTTCATTCATATAACGAAGAATTTCCTGATATCTTTCTTCAATTTCAGCACGATATTCGTCGCTTCTATCCTCAGGCCTCACATTCCTTCTAGGATAGTTTTCTCATTTCTTTCTGTTGTCCTGCCTCTGATTATTATTATACGGTCGGATATCTTGTTGCCTATAACCCGTATTTCAAGGATTTCTTCCTAGATATCCTCCTCTGTGGTAAGGTTGTATTCCCCTAGGCTCTTGATGTCCATATTCTCGACCCAGTCCTTGAGTATCTGTACTGGTTGACTGATCACTTGTCGAGGGTTTTTCTCTGTCCTCTTGACTACTGGCCATGTGTACTTGCTCAGTATGTCTCTGATGCCTGGGAGTAACGTGTGAAGTCGTTATATCCAGCTGACGCAGTACGCTCTCCACTTCCACAGCACTTCTGGCTTTGGATGAGATTAACAATCTTTGTATCGCATATGGAAGTTGTCTTGCAATGGCCGCACACAGGTCGTTTTCAGTTGGGCCGATATCAAGTTCACGGAATTTGCACAGCTGAGCGGTGAAAAATTCTGAGTATTTAGTAGGTGTATTAGTACTATATTTCCTAGAGTACAGATCTAGCCTCAGATTTTCCTGCACATCTGCTGCCCAATATCGTTTTAGAAAAGCTTCTCTAATACCTTCCACCGTGTCAAATGTATATCTGAAACTCCTGAACCAGGTGAGACAATCACCTGCCATCAGCTTCTCAATAGCTCTCAGTCTCCGATCCTGAGGAACCTTCATCTCATTGAGGTATTCCGCTACTTCTTTTAGCCAATATTTCGGTGTAATAGACATATTATTACCCGTAAATTTCACCGGTCGATCCTCATTTGACTTGATAATGTTAATTATCTGTCCATTAGTTTGATTCTTATGAGGAGTTGACATCGCCATGGGATATCCTGGGTTCTTATAAGGGCTCTCCCCTCCTAAGTTCCCATCTTGATTAGTGCCTCAATTATTGGGATCTACCCATCCTGTCTTCTGGAATTCATCCTGACCTTCGAAATCTAATTTTCTTCCTCTTCTGGCACTTTATTCTTGAGACATGAGCTGAACCTCCATTTGACTGTTCTTGTGTTCAGTCCTCTCCAACCGTGAACCAAATTCATTCTCAAATCTTTCCTGTTTCTTCTTACTGCTCTCAACTTCTTGTCTGATTTGAATGTTCTCTTCCCTAACACTATCCCTTATTTCAGCTAATTGTTCCTCAACCCCTTTCTTGATGATCAGGACCTGTTTTTCTATAATTTCTGGCTTGACCTCACCTCTGGTTTCTAGGTCTTCCCGAATCTCACTTATCTTTTTCTCCATTTCAGCCTGACCTTTGTGAATTCCTTCCTTGATTTCATTTATCTCTACTTGGGCTTTACCTTGGCTATCATAAATGATTGTTAAATCAGTCATAACTTTATCTACATCGCTGTGGCTTCTTCCTACCTGGGTTTTTAATGCACCTACGACTTTTTGTACCCCGGAAATGCCTTCATTAATTTTCTCTATTTTCAGATTTTGTTCATCCTTATCTGTTTTTCGCTGCTTACTTTCCGCCTTAAGATTCGTTTCATATTGGCCTAACTTCTGGGTTATTTTTTTTCTCGTGTTCCCTCAAGCTATCATCTACCTGCCCGGTAAAATGATCAAATTTAAGTGTTATTCTGGCTACGTCCTTTTCATTTTGGCCTTTCATATCTTTAATGTCATCTTTAACTATCCCGAATTCCCTCTCGAGATCTCCTACTTTTCCCTCAACCCTTACAAATCTGTTTCCTAACTCATCGAGACTAATTTTCATCTCATCCCGGGATGCTTGGCAAAGATTCTTGTAAGATTCTATCTGATCTTTTAACTCTTTCTGCACCCCGTGGATTTGGCTTACAAGTTCCCTTTTACATTCATCTACATTCTCTTTACATTTTTCCTGCATTTATTTTAATTGAATTTACATAGAGCCAAATTTATCCTTTAAGCTTTCAAAATTTTCTCGACATTCAGTTTGGGATTTTTCAGTACTTTATTTCAAGGTATTTATTTGGACTTGCAATCCTGCATTAAGTACCCCGTTTTCCTCTGATTTTACCTGTGATTTCTCCTATAAAATCATTTAACTTATTCCCAAACTGAGTATCAAAATTCTGAAACCATGGCTCCATTTTTCCTTCTATACCAGTCTTCAGTTCCTCGTTATTCTTTTTACTGTCGGCCTTTAATTCATCTTTTACAGCTACCAACTGTTTTTCAATATTTTCACTATTTTCTGTTATCATGGTGTCTAATTTCCGTTCTATCTCAACCTTCAGTTCACTGTTCATGTTTATACTGTCGGCTTTGATAGTATCTAATTCATTACCCATACTTTCTAAATCTTTCTTAGTTTCCTCCTGTTGGAGATCCAATTTAGCGTCTATAGATTTGAATCTATCTTTACTGTCCGCCTTAATGGCCTCCAATTTTTCGTTATTGTCCGCCTTAATGGCGTCCAAGAGCCTCTGCATCTCCTCACTAAATGACATTTTAATATCTTCAGAGAATATAGTGGGCCACTCTGCCCACCACTGGTTCATGCATGAGAGATGATATCTCGAACTCATTTGTGGTCCCTTTACAAAATTTTATTTCAGTACGGGTGTTCACCTGAGCCGTACCCGTCTGGTCTATTAACTCATTTACACTTACAATCGTTATGGAAATGCTTTTTCTAAAAATTCAAAATTTTGAAGATAAAAACATAATTTTCAAAAATGAAAATTTTGATTTTTCCAAGTAAAACTCGGGTTTTTCCATTAAAAACTCAGCCCCAAAGTTCACGGGCGCCATTTATTTATTAGGGGGTTATCAGGGGCTTGCCGGTACGAGTTTTCATGGTCCGAATGGGGTCAGTTAATTTTATGTTATTATTTTAAGTGCTCCATAAGCATTGATCCAGACACATTATTTCTATAGTCCCCCCCCATGTGCCCTTTCGTAAAAGAAATATGCATGAGGTCACGGAACATGACGATAGTGTGTTTCAACCTTTCAACAGGATTTCACTCCAGTAGATATATTTAGCTCAGAAGCAATTAGCAAACAAGGAAATAGTTTGTATCCGTAATGGTCCGTATTGAATTTAGATTCTACTAAATAACTTACTCTTATTCCAGTCTTTTCAATACTTGTAATGCATGCCACGGTGGGTGAGTGGTTATAGTATCGGACTACCAACCCCAAGATTTCAGGTTCGCTCCTGGCCATGGTAAGTGATTATTTTTTTGAAAGGCGACAAAAATCACGACACTCATGCCGTACGTTGTTGACATGTTAAAGAACCCATTTGAATTCAGTAGGCCGTGTTCAATGGCAAAATTAATCTCGGAATTTTCATCCAACACAAAGTTCCTCCATTCTCTACTTGAAAGCGTGGAAGTGTCAAGGAGTTTAGATATCTAATCTCCTTGACTTTCATAGCGTTCAAAGGAACGACGAAATTCGACATGCAAGCTACCCTCTGGGTGTCAATTAACAAAGCTTGCACCAGGCACCCGAGGCCATACGATATTATTATTATTATTATTATTATTAATACTTGTAATATTATTAGCACTGTTTGCTACTGGTACATGTTTCGAGCAATAATGTTGGTCTTCATCAGCCAGATTTACACATTATAAACACTTATGGGCATAAAATACATTGCAAATACACATAGTTCATTAAAAAAATCACTTGTAAAATCAAAATATCACATGTCCAATACACTGGAAAATTGTTATGGCACTTATGACGTTTACTGTATGTTAGTGAAACTCTACCTATCCCAAAAATTCATCTCATATTTCATATTTTTAGCCTACTTTCGATTTTTGCAAAAAATGAAAGTAGACTTATGAGATCACTACAGGGCCAAAAATTGTGTGTCTGTCTGTGTGTGTGTATGTGTGTGTGTGTGTGTGTGTGTGTGTGTGTGTGTGTGTGAGTGTGTGTACTCTGAATGTCTGTCTCCCCCTATCAATTCGAACACGGTGAAACCGAATTGAACGAAATTTGGTACAGAGGTAGAACAAGCAAAGGGCACCTCAGTGTCATGTTTTATATCGCCGCCATCTTTACCAAATCTGAATGGGGCCACTCAAACGTTCAAAACGTAAAATCAAATAGCGACTAACCAAATTATCCGATCTCTACCAAATTTGGTAATAACATACCTTCGTATAGGACGCGTCCTGTGACCAAACTACAAGGTCATCAGCCGTACCATTTCAGGATGGCGGCCGTGCAAATTATGCAAACTTTATAATCCATATCATGGGACCCACCAGTTCCGATTATCGAGCCGAGAATCGATTTAACTGTTCTAAAGGAAGAGGCACGTTCGAAATTAAAAGTTTATTTTGTAATACCATAGTGCAGAAGTGATTTTAAAAAGCTGAGCCGTCTCGGTAAGAAGACAAGATGGCAGCGGATATCTTTTGCCTGACTTATAATTCACTAATTTGAGTATTGCATGCAATATAGCGTACTGATACAAAATAAATAAACTTAGTATGAAATGCTTTATACATAAATAATATACTCCACTGATGAAATCGTTAGGTCTAAATCATTATTTGCTAACAAGTTCTATGTAAGTCATTTTATATAGATCAATGTTCGTTGGCACAAATGGCTCCGTGGTAAAGCGTTAGTCTGTCATTCATATGCCTATGGTTCAAACCCCATCAGAGTTTGGTTTTTTGGTTGAAATTTTACATATTTGTTGCTTTGTAATGACTCAGACATGTTAAAATTAAGCCTTATATCGTGCATATTACGGTGCAAAACATATATTTAATTAAAACATAATTCGCCAGCATATTTGCTCGAGACATCTAGCAGCCAAAAAGATAACTGCACGCCGGCCTACTTATTAACTTCCAGATTTTATTGAAAAGTTTCTTCTTATGGCCGCTAGAATCCACTCGCCCTGTTAGGATTATATTGTTCGATATTTCTCCACTAGATTTCACGACTGGTCTACATGGGACTCCATTGATAGTATACCATTGGCATTCTATGCGCATCGAATTTGAAGAATGACAGGATGATACTATGATACATTTTTACTTCTTATTTTAAAGGGTTTGTTACAGCCAATTGTGCGTTATTTGAAAATGTTATTTGAAGTAAAGAACAAAATGATTTCACATAGTAACTGAATTCTAGCCGCTGGTACTAGTTCAGGTTATTAATACTTTTATTTCAGGCAAATAGCAATCGAAAATATCCACATAGTTTGTATACGCACGTCTCTGTAGGGACACGGAAAGATTTGTTAATTCAATTAGGGTTGTGAAAGCCATGCACAACCAGACGTGTAAAGACATGCCTCAACTCAAAGTTGGATGTTGCCCACGGCAGGTCGATTATGTAATAATAACAATAATAATAATAATGTTATTTGTTTTACGACCCTTTTAACTACTGCTGCTTTTAGATACGCCGGGGTGCCGGATTTTTGGCCCGAAGGGTATCTTTAACGTGCCAGTAAATCTACTGACACGGCTCCCTCGCATTTGTGCACCCTCAAATGCCAGCTGACTGCGCCAGGATACGAACCTGCAACCTAGGGCCCAGCAAGCGAGAACGTTACCGCTGAGCCACGCAGCCAGTCCAGTCGATTATGTCTCCAGATCCATAACATTCTTGAGATACTTCTTATCTATCTTTCTTCAATGATGGTAGTAGTTTTTTTCTAGGTTGTGGCGTTTGGTAGAGGTAAATAGTTTCTAAGGTCTTCAACCAAGAAATGATTCTATTATACTCTTTGATAATAACAACGAGTTATAACTATACTCATACATTTAGGAGAAAGTAGGCTATATGTTCTTTACTGAACATCTTGTTTAGGTCATATTTTATAGTTTTTATGTCATATTTAGCTAGTATTAGGGCATATTTGCTTGCATATATTGTGCTCCTTTAGGTCTTAAACTTCCGAACCCTAACGATGAGTAATTTCATTAACATCGAAGTAAATAAAATTGACTGAGACCTCTGGTCGTAACAGTGGCTCCACCCTGAAGTAAGGCTGAACAGCCAGTTCCGGGGTGGCCTTAAGCCAAGTATAGGGTTTGTGGGTTTTTAGTAAGTAAGAATCCTGCACAGTTCTAAGTCCGGAATCTAGCAGTCTGTCTTTTGAAGATTTCCCCACGGTTTCCCTCAGAAAAAAAATATGTATAACAATTTTTTATTAAAAATTTAAAACTTAAAGTTGAACCAGCGTGGTTTACACCGACATTAAAGGATCTTAAGGAAGCCGACATTGACATTACAGATACATACGAGGGCCGTTTTTTAAGTAAGGGTCGTTCTTAAAAGCCCGTAGTTATTGCACACGCCGCAACAAGCGTGTGCTCTACCTCCCGGCATCCTTTGCGAACAAGCAGGCATCAGTTGCAGCTGTGTAGCTAACCTGTACGCTGAACTGTGCATCTTTACAATGTTCAAGATTATTGATTCGCCCGCCGCGTGTGAGGTACGATCTGTGATACGTTTTTTCAGAGCAAGAAACATGTCGTCTGCAGACATTCATCGTCAGCTTTGTGAGGTGTATGGCGATAATGCAATGACGGAAGGTAAAGTGCGAAAATGGGTACGCGACTTCAAAAGTGGCCGTGAAAATGTTCATGACGATGAACGCTCAGGTCTGTGATCACAGATGACTTGGTGAATGCAATTGACACAAAAATTCACGAGGACCGAAGATTCATAATAACCACTCTATCAATGGATTTTCCTAAAGTGTGAATTCATGGTTGTTAGAGCAGGTGGCAAACTTTTATGCAGAGGGATTTCAGAACTTAGGTTTAAGGTATGACAATTGCCTAAATAAACAAGGCAACGATGTAGAAAAATAGAGGAAGGTATGTATGACCTAAAAATAAATGTGGTTTCAAAATAAAATGTTCGGTTATTTTTTTTAAACGGCCCTTACTTAAAAAAACGGCCCTCGTATAATACGAATCTATTTCGGAACAAATTTCAAAAAGTGATCTTCAGGGAGGAACAAGAAAGACAACGGAAGCAGCCACGTAACATTCAACAGCTCCGGAAGAAGAGATCTGAGAGGATGAAGCAAACGTGGGCAGAGAGAAAAAAGACATGTGGCAAGATTTGAAGTATTGATTTTACGTGCTCTGTAATAGTGCTATTCGACTATATAAATAATAAATAATTATTATATTTTGACATTCATTTCACCACATAAGTGGGGGAAGTTTGTTTCCAAGACGGTATGGCTACTTCTTTTAGGGTAGAACGTTGAGAAACGAGCGAACTATGACGATGATGATGATAATTGTTGTTTTAAGGGGCCTAACATCTAGGTTATCGGCCCCTAATGGTTTGGGTGATCGTGAAGATGATAATGAAATGTAAACTATAACTAAAAACTAACTACTAACTTATATAATAGAAAAAGAAATGGAAAACAAAAGGGGAATAAGGCAAATAAAGGACAGGAGGAAAAGAAATGCCCTCAATCCTCGAAGAATGCGGAGTGAGGGACTTGGAAGGAAGGAGAGCTATGAAAGGCAGATAGGAAAGTGAAAGAGGAGAGGGTCCGCCCCAGAGGTAATGGATAAAAGAGGGAAAACCGGACCCAGCTCAGGAATCCCTCGGGGTCGTAAACTTCCGAACTCACCAGCCGTGAGCCCCTGAGTGTGTAGCGTTATCCAGGGTGCACCAGAAGTGGTGTGGCTACATACACCCTGCCTCCTTGAGGCCTTGAGCACGAGGCAGGAGGTAAAAGGAAAATAAAAAAAGGCTGACCCCTCGCAGAAGGAGGGTATCAGAAAAGATGAGACAAGGGCCAATTAAGGCGGGAAAGGAAGAGACTCCCTAGGCCTCGGATACCCTAATAGCGTCGGGGTCGGAAGAGAAGAAGAGTTGGTCAAGTGAGGTCGACAGGAAAGAAGACGGAGAGGAGCCCGGCACAATTAAGTGGAAGCAATGCCGTACTCAACTGGAGTCCCGTGGTCGCCAACCCACGTCCCACTAGATGTGAGCCCGGGGGGGGGGGGAGCGAACCATGGAATAGGTCTCCAAGATGTGCGGCCTTCTGCATAATGATATGTAGACCATGATGCATTCCCAATATTTCTAGTTTGCGATGATTTAGGGATGATGCCGGTAGAAGAAATGACTATGGGCAGAACCACTACACTTTCCTGACTCCATATTTGCCGTATTTCCTCAGCCAAGGGCAGATATTTGGTGATCTTCTCACAGCAGGTTTGTGGCAGATTATGGGAATTAGCCACTGCGTTATCAGTAAGAAAGGTTCTCTTCCACACCATGTCCACAAGAACGATATCTGGCCGGTTTGCTGGTATGGTTTTATCAGTAATAACTGATCGGTCACTTAACAACTTGTGAGTAGGATTTTCCTAAACGGCGCCAGGAATATACTGATAGTAAGGTAAAGTAATTTCAGTTAATAAGTGCTTTTGTGCAAGGTGTAGGTGCATTATTTTGGCCACCCCCAGGAGCTCACATCTTGTGAGACGTGGGTTGGCGAGCACGGGGCCCCAACTGAGTGCGGCATTCCTTCCACTTACTTCTGCCGGGCTCCTCTCCGTCTTCTTTCCTGTCGACCTCACTTGGTCAACTCTTGTTCTCTTCCGACCCCGATGGTAATAGGGTATCCGAGGCCTAGGGAGTCTCTTCCTTTACCGCCTTAACTCGCCCTTGTCTTCTCTTTTCTGATACCCTCCTTCTGCGAGGGGTCAGCCTTCTTTTTCTTTTCCTGTTATCTCCTGCCTTCTGCTAAAGGCCCTCAAGGAGGCAGGGTGTATGTAGCCCCACCACTTCTGGTGCACCCTGGATATTGCTACACCCTCAGGGGCTCACGGCTGGTGAGTTTGGGAGTTGGCGACCCCGAGGGATTCCTGAGCTGGATCTGGTTTCCCCCTTTTGTCCCTTACATGTGGGGCGGACCCTCTCCTCTTTCACTTTCCTATCTGCCTTTCATGGCTCTCCTTCCTTCCAAGTCCCTCAATCCACATTCTTCGAGGGTTGAGGGCATTTCTTTTCCTCCTGTCCTTTATTTGCCTTATTCTCCTTTTGTTTTCCATTTCTTCTTCTAGTATATAAGTTAGTAGTTAGTTTTAGTTATAAGTTTACATTTCATTATCATCTTCACGATCACCCAAACCATTAATGGCCGATAACCTAGAAGTTTGGCCACTTAAAACAACAATTATCATCATCATCATCATCATCATCATTATTTAGACCACTTGGTTGTGCCTTTTCATGTAATCAGTACAGGAAATTGCTTGGCAGCCTCCTGTGATAGGTTGGATTGTTTCCGGTTCTAGTTGGCATCTTCATCATTTATCATCCTGAATATTTGCCTTAACTATACATTTAAGATAGTTTTTGGTAGCCACAACTTGATCCTGGATTGCAACCATGAGTATTTCGGTCTCAGTGATAGGTCCGCATGAGTCAACCAGCTGTTCGACGTATCAATGTCGACATGTTTCAGGTTGAGATCATACGGATTATTATTTATTTATTTATTATTCGCTAATCAGCCAACTAGGGACCACGATAGTTCCACTATACATTCTAGCGTTTATTCAATTTACGATTGATTCAGTAGGTTTTCATTAACTTGTTGTGTCGAGCACGACGTTCATCCGACCACTTTGCACCGGTTGTCCATTTCTCATCTCGGAAAGTCCCAAAAGTCACGATGCTTTTTCGGAAAAGGTCTCGTTTGTGCGCGTCACCAGGTCATAGGCCAATTTCTTGCAGGTCTTTGTTGACGTTAATGTAACAGGGAACTGTTGATTTAGGTTTTGAGTCAAAATTGTTAAATATACGTTTTGTCCATCTAGTCGTCCATCCGTCGCAAGTGGCCGTAGAAGCGAGCCTTGCGTTTGCACATTGTGTCCGTGATCTTCTCTATCTTAGAATAGAGTTATGGCCTGGATTATTATTAGTAATAATAATAATAATATAAGTGACGTCATCCGGAAGAGAAGGATAACATGTTTTGGACATGTGAACGAATGAGCCCAGCGAGGCTGACCAACCGCAACATAACTTACTTTCAGGAGAGGAAAACAAAATGGGCCTGGTTCATTGAACTGGAAAAAGATCTGAAAGAAGTGGGGATTACACCAACAGACATTCAGGAGCCCGCCCCACTCAAAAGGAAACGTCAAGCTTGCAAAGGTTTCCAAGAAAAACCGAAGCTGAAAACGGGAAAGATTTGGACCCAGGAACGGAAGGAAGTCCACCGAGAACGAATGCGGGCGTACTGGGCAAACATCAAAGCCAGTAGGAGACAGTTGGAATGACGCGGTCCCTAAATGGCCTATACGAAATGAATGAATGAATGAATGAATGAATGAATGAATGAATGAATGAATAATATTATGATAGGTACTGGAACGGTATTGTTGACATGCAAGTCACCCGATTCATGTTCATTTCGAAGACTTGTACCTGGCCAGTGAATTGAACGATTTAGTGGCTACGCTGGCTAAAGTGCAGCGTTAGGTCATGGGGTCAAGCTCTCTGCTGACTCGGTAGACGCGTGGGTTCGAGCCCCACCGTCGGCCGTCCTTGAATTGGTTTTCCATGGTTTCCCATTTTCAACACGAGGCAAATGCTGGGACGGTACCTTCTGACAGGACACGGCCGCTTCCTTCCACATCCTTGCCCAGTTTCATTCACCATCATTCATTTCATATCTCATTAACTCCTCTCATGAGGTTGGCGTCAGGAAGGGCATCCGGCCGTAAAAACCATCGCCACAGATACTTCCATAGCATCTCATCCCCGACCCCGTTGGAAAACGGAATAATAAGGGGTAGACATACATAAAATAATTATTTTAGTCAAGGGCAGATGACCTCAATGTAATGTCTCTTAAGGTAAGACCGAACGCCAAAATCTGAAAAAAATGGCTTTTTTCGTTTATTGACTTATATTACAATTTGGACTTAAACGAACATTTTGGTGTATCATTTATATAGAAATTCGTCCTAGAAGTATTTTAGTTATTTTTTAAATTTACATCTACACTGCATGGATTTTCGTTTCATGTTGCACCGATTGGTATAGTCACTGTTATATCAGGAACTTCTTGACCTAGAAGGCTGTGGTTTGGCTCATTTGAAAGTTCCGGAAGTGAGCTATACTGTTGCGCGACATGACTTGACAGTTTGATGCTGACTGAAACTGGGGTGATAGGCTCGCTCCGAAGCTAGTATTTAAATTTCCAATGATTGGAGATTGTTGGAAGAAATGAAAACGTAAAAGCACTTAATACTGTAATAACCTTCAATCATGGGAATTCAGGCAGACTTAGGTTCTTGAAGAACTGGGGGTAGAAATAGGAAAGCATACAGCAACTGGATTGAAAGTGCTTGACAGGTTAAGGGTGCAAAAAGCAGAATTTGCGGCAAATCTGACAACAAAAGAAGCAAGAAAGAAGACAAAAAGGAACAGATTAGCCAATGAGGAGTCAGATTATGGTGCTGGATGCTTCTAATTGGTTTAGGAAAACGTAAAGGGTAAGTTTAAGATACTTTTTTCACTCTTCAATATTGGAGCTGATTTTCTTGAAACTTAAAAAATCTCAATAAATGTTTATTTTTCTTCAAAACTATACAATGTATATCCATCAAATTTTGACAGGTACTTAATGTGTATACAATACAGCTGGGGATCTACAATTAGGATATTGTGGCTAATACCTCGAGAGTTATGCCTCATTGTTCATGATATTTTAAAATCGGAATACATCTTTTCAAAATAAAAACAAGTAGTTCCGTGATGAACTACACAGCCTATTTTCATATATCCTACTTATGTTAATTGCCACTATCAACATACAAAATTTCAGTTTGATTGCTGTAATAGATTCGTAGATATTGAGAACCGACTAAATATTTCGGTTGGTCGCCATGTTGGATTTTATATATGTAGGTCCTAGAGTTATGTACTGTTACATGAAGATTATTGTGTACGTGTAGCATTCAAACTTCAATCGCATGATTAGGACACAAGAAATAACAAGGAGATTTTAAAATTTCGCACTGCTGCCATCTTGTGGTTATGGAAACAATTGAAATAAATTAGATGCCAGTGGATTAACATTCGTATAAGGATTTCCTGTACCAAGTTTCACTACACCCGGATGCTTAAATTGCGAGAAATGTCAATGTGAATATTTATACTTCGCGTCGCCGCCATGTTGGATTTGTGATCACCAGGTTATTTAAAGTTATATAGGTGAACATAAGTTCATAGCTCCTATGAACATCAAAAAATTCAGTTTGATTGCTATAATAGATTCGTAGATATTCAGAGCTGTCTAAATATTTCGGATGGTCGCCATGTTGGATTGTTAAATGTTTAGGCCATAGAGTCATGCACCATTCAAGGACAATTATTGCGTAGGTTCATTATTCAAACTTTCACTTCGATCGCATGAATACGACACAAGAAATAAAAACTTAATTTTAAAATTCGCACAGCCGCCATCTTGACGCTATGTAAACAATTGAACTAAATTAGATACCAGTGCATTACAATGTGTATAAATATATACTGTACCAAGTTTTATTGCGTTTGGTTGGCTAAATCGCGAGAAACGTCTATTTAAAAGTCGCAAATTCGCGTGGCCGCCATGTTGGTTTTGTGGTTACCATTTTTTTAAAAGTCACATAGGTGAATTCTAGTAGTTTCCTTTATCACCGTAATAAATTCCAGGGTGATATCAGGTATAGTTTCGGAGATATTGAATGCTGGTGAAATACTTCACACAGCCGCCATGTTGGATTGGTGAGACGTTACAAAATTTGAAGGGGACGGTCGGGGTCCCCCGGAATAGTGCTATGAACTCATCGAGTTTCATTGAAATCACTCCTGCCGTTTAGAATTTATTACGGGGACACACACACACCTCACACACACACACCTATACACACACACACACGGACAAAAGGTGATCTCATAAGCCTATTTTTAGCCTACTTTCGATTTTTGCAAAAAATGAAAGTAGACTTATGAGATCACTACAGGGCAAAAAATTGTGTGTCCGTCTGTGTGTGTGTATGTGTGTGTGTGTGTGAGTCTGTGTGTGTGAGTGTGTGTACTCTGAATGTCTGGCCCCCGCTATCAATTCGAACACGGTGAAACCGAATTGAACGAAATTTGGTACAGAGGTAGCACTGGCAAAGGGCACCTCAGTGTCATGTTTTATATTGCCGCCATCTTTACCAAAACTTAATGGCGGCCACTCAAATGGTCAAAACGTAATAATGCATTACAACCAAACTAATAATCGGATCTTTACCAAATTTGGTAACAACGTTCCTTCATATGAGGCGCGTCTTGTGCCCAAACTACGAGGTCATCAACCGTACCATTTCAGAATGGCGGCCGTGTGAATTATGCAAACTTTATAATCCATAACAAGGGACCCACCAGTTCCGACTATCGAACCAAGAATCGTTTAATCTGTTTGAAACGACGTGGCCCGTTTGAAATTAAAAGTTTATATTTTAATATTATAGTCTAGAAGTGATTTTAAAAAGCTGAGACGTCTCGGTTATTTGACAGGATGGCAGCTGATCTCTCGTTCTGACCTTTATTTTATTAATTTCTGTATGTTGCATGCAATATAAGCTAGTGGTAACAAATATATGAACTTTCTATGAAATGAACTCGGTTTAAAATATACTCCAGTAAAGAAAACGTTTAGTCCAAGTCATGATTTGCTATAACGTAGTATATGTATTGGTTCCTAACGATCTATTAGAGTGTGCACGATTGGCTGAGTGGTCAGCGCGTTAGGCTGGCCGTGGTTCAAATCCTCTCAGAGTTAGACTTTTTTTCTTGATTTTTTTATATTTATTATTTCTTGAGTACTGAGACGTTATAAAATAAAGCATTATATGGTGCATTTTGAAATGGAAAATATATATTTAATTAAAACAACATTCACCACCGGAGTGACATCTAAGAGTAATTACTTGAACTACGTTATTGGTAACCACAGCCTTCTAGATGCGAGCTATGCTCTCTACCGGCCAGTTAGTGAACCCATGTCTACAGTATAATTGCGAAGGATATTATTTTTGCCGATAGAGGGTACACATCCCCAAGATAAGGCGCGATTATCACGGCCAACGAGAATGACTGGCTCTGGTGAGTTTTCGTGACGTCAGCAATGTAGTTCTGTTGCACCACTGCCTGGTCTTCGTTTTACTGCCGGTGTGGTACTTAGTCATCTTGTCTACATCATTGAACCTGTATAAACGTTGGTATTCATTTATCACTTGTCTTCATAGAAGGTATTGATACAAGTCGTTAGTCGGTGGGTAGTGTATTCCGCAGATCTCTTCTATAAACGAATTAATTTATGTTCCGCCCCTTGAAACAACAATAAGTTAATGATATCTATACTGTGCTGCAAGATTCTTTGATCTAATTATACTAATGTGCACATAATTTAACTCACAACGAAGGTCACAGAATCTACAACTCGACTTAATGTAGCCTGTTCGTTGAAGCTATTAAAGACACAACGAACCCTTGAATCCTAGTTCGCGTGGATTTTTGTAAGGAGTAACTTCAATAGGCGTAGTTTTGCAAACCTATACAGTATAATTTATCGTGTTTGAAAACACACGGAACATCTAAACTGCGTCCATTTTATGAAGATTGATATAAAATATTGCATTTCTGCTGCTTATGAATTGCTCTCGACTTAAACGTACAAGCATCGTCAAGCAGTACCGGTACATTGCCTACGTCACAGAAGGGTTTGGTTTACGCGCCATGGCCTGTCTTTCTCGTTAGCCGTGCGCGATTACAAATTAGCTGTGTAATAGTTATATTAAATATGTTTCTCCCAGTGATACGTTTAGAGCAACGAAGTTTAAATTATTGTAAGTAGTCGGTGTTAATAAACTGAATACCTACGTTGTTTGGAGTGTTTACTGATGAAATTGCAAAATGCTGGGGTAAATTATTTGAACGCCACTCCTCAAATCCAGTGTGCCAATTTGCACTTAGAATTGGAAGAAATTAGGAGATGATAAAGACAAAGAGTTATAACTATACCCATACATTTAGGAGAAAGTAGGCTATATGTTCTTTCCTGAACATCTTGTTTCAAAATTGAAAATAGGCTAAAATCATTACTCCCACATTTATTGAACCACAGTTCAAATTTTAGATCCCAGCACTTATTATGAGTTGAGAAATATACTTTAAAAATTTCATGCATTTATCTTAAGCAGTTTCTGAGAAAAAGGAAAATAAAATATACAAAATTAACATTCGCGAGATAGGGCATTCGGTCTCACCTTAACACAAGCATCTTCACTCTGTGTTGTTTGAAAATGACCGACGCTTCTGATCACCGTCCTAATATCACACAGCACAAGTATAGCAGTAATGAAATATGAACACACTGACAACAAAAAGCCGCTTAAGGAACAACTACAAGGCTAATGAGAGTCCATAATGGCCGAAGAGCAAATAACACTCTTGTTTACTGTAGGTGTGCCGCAAGGACTTTGTTTCTGAATTCATCAACACTCTTTTTGTGAGCATTCACTGTGGCCGGAGAAACATTTGGCGGAAGTATTTACCAGTTATCTTTGACGTCGTTTGGTGTAAGTAGGACACCCAGTCAGGAGGCCAGTATTCAATTCTCAGCTATACTGTGAGCATTTAAATACTGATCGAGGTAGCTATGCATGTAAAGGTGGAAAGCCATTAGGGTTCCTTTGGCGGATTATGAGCCTAAATACGTGGCCCATGCAGAAATTTACTATGTTTAGCCTACTTTTCATATTTTGCAAAAATGAGGAAAAAGTAGACTTATGAGATCGATCCGGGAAAATGTGTGTATGTCAGTCTGTATGTCCTTCTGTCTGTCTGTCTGTCTGTCTGTCTGTCTGACTGACTGGCTGAGGGTGTGTGTCCCCCTATCAATCCTAAACGGCTGCACCAATCGAAACCAAATTTAGTATGAGTAAAGATGTATACCGTAAAATCTCAAGCCCATATTTGAAAATGATGTCAGTGCTACCAACTGCTGAGAAAGCGCACTAGAAATATGAGCTCCAGGTTGGATATCTTGTAAGGTATGCATGGGAGCTATTCCAAAATTGGCACACAAATAGATAATACTATTTCAGTTTAATTTCCAGGAGGATATACATGGCAGTGTGGCCAAAATAACTTTAAGACTTCTGATAGGTCCAATTTTTAAATGCATATAACTTCGACACTAACAATTGGATTTCAACCAATTTTTTTTAGCCTACTTTCGATTTTTGCAAAAAATGAAAGTAGACTTATGAGATCAACACAGGGCGAAAAAAGTGTGTCTGTCTGTGTGTGTGTATGTGTGTGAGTCTGTGTGTGTGTGTGTGTGTGTGTGTGTGTGTGTGTGTGTGTGTGTGTGAGAGAGAGTGTGTGTACTCTGAATGTCTGTCCCCACCTATCAATTCGAACACGGTGAATGCGAATTGAACGAAATTTGGTACAAAGGTAGCACTAGCAAAGGACACCTCAGTGTCATGTTTTATATCGCCGCCATCTTGACGGAAACGTAATGGCGGCCACACAAATGTTCAAAGCTTAAATCAAATTACGACTAACCTGATCATCCGATCTCTACCAAATTTTGCAACAACATACCTTTATGGGGGGAGCATCCTTTGACCAAACCAATAGGCCATCAGCGTAATAGTTTGCGGATGGCGGCCATCTTTGTGTGAAAATCGATTTCCCCTATTAATTCGAACACGGTGCAACCGAATGGAACGAAATTTGGTACAGAGGTAGTACTAACAAAAGGCACCTCAGTGTCATGTTTTATATCGCCGCCATCTTGACGGAAACGTAATGGCGGCCACACAAATGTTCAAATCTTAAATCAAATTACGACTAACCTAATCATCCGATCTCTACCAAATTTTGCAACAACATACCTTTATAGAGGAAGCATCCTTTGACCAAAAGACTAGGTCATTAGCCTAATAGTTTGCGGATGGCGGCCATCTTTGTGTGAAAGTCGATTCCCCCTATTAATTCGAACACGGTGCAACCGAATGGAACGAAATTTGGTACAGATGTAATACTAACAAAAGGCACTTCAGTGTCATGTTTTATATCGCCGCCGTCTTGACGGAAACGTAATGGCGGCCACACAAATGTTCAAAGCTTAAATCAAATTACGACTAACCTAATCATCCGATCTCTACCAAATTTTGCAACAACATACCTTTATAGAGGAAGCATCCTCTGACCAAATGACTAGGTCATTAGCCTAAGAGTTTGCGGATGGCGGCCATCTTCGTGTGAAAATCAATTCCCCTATTAATTCAAACACGGTGAAACCGAATGGAACGAAATTTGGTACAGAGGTAGCACTAGCAAAGGGCATCTCAGTGTCACGTATTATATCGTCGCCATATTGACAGAAACGTAATGGCGGCCACACAAATATTCAAAGCTTAAGTTAAATTACGACTAACATAACCATCCTATCTCTACCAAACTTTGCAACAACATTCCTTTGTGGAGAGAGCATCCTTTGACCAATCTAATAGGTTATTAGCCTAATAGTTTGCGGATGGCGGCCATCTTTATGTAAAAAATGATTCCCCCTATTAATTCGAACACGGTGGAACCGAATGAACGAAATTTGGTACAGAGATAGCACTAGCAAAGGGCACCTCAGTGTCATGTTTTATATCGCCGCCATCTTGACTGAAACGTAATGGCGGCCACACGAATGTTCAAAGCTTAAATCAAATTACGATTAACCTAATCATCCGATCTTTACCGAATTTTGCAACTACATACCTTTATGGAGGGAGCATCCTTTGACCAATCTAATAGGTCATTCGCCTAATAGTTTGCGGATGGCGGCCATCTTTGTGTCAAAATCGATTCCCCCTATTAATTCAAACACGGTGAAACCGAATGGAAAGAAATTTGGTACAGAGATAGCACTAGCAAAGGGCATCTCAGTGTCATGATTTATTTCGCCGCCATATTGACAGAAACGTAATGGCGGCCACACAAATGTTTAAAGCTTAAATCAAATTACGACTAACATAACCATCCGATCTCTACCAAACTTTGCAACAACATACCTTTATAGAGGGAGCATCCTTTGACCAATCTAATAGGCCATTAGCCTAATAGTTTGCGGATGGCGGCCATCTTTATGTCAAAATTGATTCCCCCTATTAATTCGAACACGGTGGAACCGAATGAACGAAATTTGGTACAGAGGTAGCACAAGCAAAGGGCACCTCATATTCATGTTTAATATCCCTATAGCACGTTGTATTTCAACAAGCTACTACAACCAACATTCAATCATACTCCTTGAAAAGGACAAAGAGTTATAACAATACCCATGCATTTAGGAGAAAGTAGGCTATATGTTCTTTACTGAACATCTTGTTTTTTCATACATTTTACTGTATTTTCATCCATCTCATTTTGCATGGTGTGGGATTTTGTTGGTTAGGAGTAAGTTATTTCAGTTGTTTGATGTATTTTCATTCTTGTCATTTTTAGCCTACTTTTCACATTTTGCAAAAATGAGGAAAATTAGACTTATGAGATCGATCCGGGAAAATGTGTGTCTGTCTGTCTGTCCTTCTGTCTATCTGGCTGTGTGTGTGTGTGTGTGTGTGTGTGTCCCCCTATCAACTCCTAAACGGCTGCGGCAATCGAAACCAAATTTAGTATGAGTAAAGATGTATACCGGAATATCTCAAGCCCATATTTGAAAATGATGTCAGTGCTACCAACTGCTGAACAAACGCACTAGAAATTTGAGCTCCATGTTGGATATCTTGGAAGGTATGCATGGGAGCTATTCCAAAATTGTCACACATGTATATAATACTATTTCAGTTTAATTTCCAGGAGGACATACATGACAGTGTTGCCAAAGTAATTTTAAGACTTCTGATAGGTCCAATTTTTATATACATATAACTTCGACACTAACAATTGGATTTCAACCAAATTTTGTATGTAATATGTGTACATGAACAGATATGACTGAGCGTATTCTTAAGAGCCACCAGGGCTGCTAACTGTTGATAATTGCTCTCTCTCTTTTTTAAAATCCAAATACCTATATATCAGAAAGTATGCAAGCCGACAGCTTTAAACTCTGCACACGTATAGTACCTGACATTTTAGATTAATTTTGGAGTAAATTATATACTTCAGTTCTACCAACATGATTCTAACCCTGCTGATAAGGCCAATTTTTAAATACATGTAACTTCTATACTATCAGTTGGATTTCAACCAAATTTCGTATGTGCTATGTGTAACGTAACAGATATGAGTATAAGTATTCTTAAGATAAATCAGGTCTGCCAACCGTTAATAAATTCTGTCTATATATTTTTAACCTAATATCAATATATCAGGAAGTATGCAAGCCAACAGCTCTATACTTTGCACACGTATAGCACCTGACATTCTAGATTAATTTGGAGTAATTAATATAAGTCAGTGCTGCCAACATGATGCAATGTCGGTCCCCCCCTATCAATTCGAACACGGTGAAACCGAATTGAACGAAATTTGGTACAGAGGTAGAACAAACAAAGTGAACCTCAGTGTCATGTTTTATATCGCCGCCATCTTTACCAAAACTGAATGGCGGCCACTCAAACGTTCAAAACGTAAAATCAAATAGCGACTAACCAAATTATCCGATCTCTACCAAATTTGGCAATAACATACCGTCATATAGAACGCGTCCTGTGACCAAACTACAAGGTCATCCGCCGTACCATTTCAAGATGGCGGCCGTGCAAATTATGCAAACTTTATAATCCATATTATGGGACCCACCAGTTCCGATTATCGAGCCGAGAATCGATTTAACTGTTCTAAAGGAAGAGGCACGTTCGAAATTAAAAGTTTATTTTGTAATACTATAGTGCAGAAGTGATTTTAAAAAGCTGAGCCGTCTCGGTAAGAAGACAAGATGGCAGCGGATATCTTGTGCCTGACTTATATTTCACTAATTTGAGTATTGCATGCAATATAGCGTACTGATACAAAATAAATAAACTTAGTATGAAATGCTTTATATATAAATAATATACTCCACTGATGAAATCGTTAGGTCTAAATCATTAATTGCTAACAAGTTCTATGTAAGTCACTTTATATAGACCAATGTTCGTTGGCACAAATGGCTCCGTGGTAAAGCGTTAGTCTGATTCATATGCCTATGGTTCAAACCCCGTCAGAGTTAGGTTTTTTGCTTGACATTTTACATATTTGTTGCTTTGAAATGACTCAGACGTTTTAAAATTAAGCGTTATATAGTGCATATTACGGTGCAAAACATATATTTAATTAAAACATAATTCGCCAGCAGATTTGCTCGAGACATCTAGCAGCCAAAAAGGTAACTGCACGCCGGCCTACTTATTAACTTCCAGATTTTATTGAAAAGTTTCTTCTTATGGCAGCTAGAATGCACTCGCCCTGTTAGGATTATATTGTTCGATATATCTCCACTAGATTTCACGACTGGTCTACATGGGACTCCATTGATAGTATACCATTGGCATTCTATGCGCATCGAATTTGAAGAATGACAAGATGATACTATGATACATTTTTACTTCTTATTTTAAAGGGTTTGTAACAGCCTATTGTGCGTTATTTGAAAATGTTATTTGAAGTAAAGAACAAAACGATTTCACATAGTAACTGAATTCTAGCCGCTGGTGCTAGTTCAGGTTATTATTACTTTTATTTCAGGCAAATAGCAATCGAAAATATCCACATAGTTTGTATACACAAGTCTCTGTAGGGACATGGAAAGATTTGTTAATTCAATTAGGGTTGTGAAAGCCATGCACAACCAGACGTGTAAAGACATGCCTCAACTCAAAGTTGGATGTTGCCCACGGCAGGTCGATTATGTAATAATAACAATAATAATAATGTTATTTGTTTTACGACCCTTTTAACTACTGTTGCTTTTAGATACGCCGGGGTGCCGGAATTTTGGCCCGAAGGGTATCTTTAAAGTGCCAGTAAATCTACTGACACGGCTCCCTCGCATTTGTGCACCCTCAAATGCCAGATGACTGCGCCAGGATACGAACCTGCAACCTAGGGCCCAGCAAGCGAGAACGTTACCGCTGAGCCACGCAGCCAGTCCGGTCGATTTTGTCTCCAGATCCATAACATTCTTGAGATACTTCTTATCTATCTTTCTTCAATGATGGTAGTAGTTTTTTTCTAGGTTGTGGCGTTTGGTAGAGGTAAATAGTTTCTAAGGTCTTCAACCAAGAAATGATTCTATTATACTCTTTGATAATAACAACGAGTTATAACTATACTCATACATTTAGGAGAAAGTAGGCTATATGTTCTTTACTGAACATCTTGTTGATTTTTAATTTTTTTTGATATTTTTTTCGTTTTATTGTATATTTGTCCTTTGTTGTTTTGTTTTATAGTATCTCTGTTTTTTGCTTTTTTATTCTTTTTTGTATTTTGTTTGTTTGGTTTTATTTTTCTTTAATTTCTATTGTGCATTTTGTATTTTGAAATTTGAAATTTAAATTTTTAATTTTTAATTTTAATTTTTTGTATGTTTGTCTGATAACTTGTGTCATTGTGATGGCAATACTAGTGCGTGTATTTACGATATTATTACATACAATGCGCACAAATGTGCATACATAAAGACTTACATCTTATGTACAATGTTTGATATATTTAGCTCTAGTCTTTGCTATAGTCAATGATTGACTTTGTCCTCTTACGACATTTAGTTAGGTGGTATTTTTCACAATGTTCGTTGCATAGTACGCATACACATGCATTGTTTGGTTCGTGAAATTTGTCATTTCTACATATCTTGTGGTGATAGACGTGCACTGAAAGTCTGATTAGCACCGATCGCAGTTCTTGGTTCGCTTTTGCCCATCTCCTGTCAATCATGGCGTCTGTAGCGTAAAAGTCTTCGGGTATTTCTTTTGTTTTTTGTTTCCTTAGCTCTATTAATTGAGATACTTGCTTGGTGTGAGGTAGGAGCAGCTTGAGTTTCAGGTCCTCTATGTAGAACGGTTCCCTTGCCAGTTCATATACCAGTCTGGACTTGGTCGTTCTCGCTACTCCAAGTCCTCTCTTCAAATATCTCGATTTGATTTTCTCAAGGTTGGTAAGGTCCGTTAGGGTTAGTCTTTCCCATATTAGTTCAATGCCGTCTGATATAAATGGAGATATTTTGGCATGAAATAGCGTAATGGCTGTTTGTAGAGAGAGTTTTGTGATGTTTTTGATTTCAAACATTCCTCTGATGGCGGCAGCAGCTCTTTCTTGTATATGGACTCTGAATGAGATGCATGTGGTCTGGAGTGTCATCCCTAGTTATTTAAAGGTATTAACTTTTTTGATGTCGTTATCTCCGAGTTTTACCTCGTCATTTGTTGCTAGTTTTCCTCCTTTCCGAAATACCAAGTGGACCGTCTTACTATGGTTAAATAACATTTCGTTTTCTTGCGCCCAAGTGTGGAGAGCATCCAAGGTGTCTTGTAGTTCCGATATGTCAGATGAACCCAGGGCCATATCATCTGCGTACATATATAGTGACACTGTTTTGGTGTTTTCAATTATTTTAGTGATATCTGCTGTGGCGATGTTGAACAGTATAGGGCTCATTGGGTCCCCCTGTAGTACGCCGTTTGTTTGCGTGATTTCCTTCGAAGTTGCCTCTCCGTCTTGTATTACGACTTTGTTGTGGGTCAGTATGTTTCTTATTGCTATTGTGATCTCATTCTTTCCGCCAAGGTCTTCGAGTTTGTTTAGAAGTCTTGTTCTTTCCAGTAGATCGAAGGCTTTGGTGTAGTCAATAAATACAGTGTGGAATTTGCCTTTGGGTATTCTTAGGGCTTGGTAGATGTCGTTCATTAGATTTCCTATGGCCTGTATGGTGGATCTTCCTTTTCTGAAGCCGAATTGTTGTTCGGGTATTTTCGGGTCTATTGTTGTGGACAGCCTGTTGGTTAGTAGTTTTGTATAGATTTTGAAGATGTGTATTTACGATATTGTGGGTAGGATAGCGACTTCGGTGGCGTAGTTGGTAGCATGCTGAACTGCTGTTCTCAAGATAGCGGGTTCAAACCCGGCCGAAGTCGTCGGATTTTTTAAGAGAGTTAAAATCCTTCAGTATGCCTTCCTTCGGAGGAGAAGTAAAGCCGGCGGTCCCATTTCATAGATTTATGGCATGTAAAAGATCCTTCCACAGACTAAACTTGTGTGAAGCTAAATTGTTATGTTAGATTTCGTTGGAACGCTCACCACTAGGTATCATTGATATCTGGTAGCGAAAGTTGGAACATCTTGAAATTGAACGGAACTTGTAGCTCACGCTAAGGATTCCGATGGAAGCAACTACAGACTCAGGCGAGCCGAACATGTCCTCGGACACTCCCGGCACTAAAAGCCATAAGATAAAAAAAAAATATGTGGGTAAGATTCGGCAAGGAAGTAACCGTAGTAGAAGTGGGAAACAACACGCAAAACCACTCATAAAAGGTGAGGTAGGAATCGAACCAACCTATTCTCAGTTCTGCCACACCATACTGAGTGTATCCCATTCCACCCCCTTAGACCAGAAATAAAATATCTCAGCAGAGCCAAGGATAGAACCCGGACCTTCGAAGCGCCAGCCAATACGCTACTGAGCCGTGAACCAGTAGCTGGGAAACACTGTTTAAAAAATTGTTAAAAGTAGAAATACTCTGGAGCTATATTTGCTCCATTTCCTGGCAGACCATATTCCGTTTATACAGTACAAAGTAATTAACATAAAAGAACCTATTACGTGCTTTGTTTTGATTGTGCAAGTCTCCATTTTATTCAATCTCTGCACTTTATCGCTTAAAGGGAAACCTTTATATAAAATACGTTCTACTGTATATTTATATGTAGATTAAATACATTGCTTGTTATGTTGCAGGAAGCCTATTATGTGAGCACTAATATAAATGAAGTATTTCCACAATGAAACATGACATCGTGAAGCTTCTGCTGGAACGATATAACAGACAAGCTGCTTTATATTGCTATCAAAGCGAATGAATTGTCTGTTTGTACAGCATGAGGATATGACTATTAACGGATCCGTCCGAATCATAACTGTGTATATTGCCTTTGCACTATGACTATGCAACTGGGTAACCGTTGCATTTGTAAGAAGCTGGAGTGTAGTATAGATCACGATGCCTTATACCAAGGAGTTGTCAAACTTCTTCTGTCGCCTCCCCCCCCCTCGGTGAAACATGAAATATCTAGCACCCCGCTCTCCACTCTTATTATGCTTCCCTTTCTTAGCACTTCTCATAGACTACTTCGCACAAAACAAACGGATCACAAGGCCTACAGTATTTGCTTCGGTCTAATTACCGCAACTACCAGTTACAATAATTATTATTATTTATCGTATGACTTTTGCATGCAGAAACAAGATTGAAAGATGACAGAAAGTACTATATACAATATATACATAAATACACATGACAAGAAACAGCAACATATCTATATTTTTAAGTCCAAACTATCCAGCCACAGTATCACAGAAGGTGTGGCCTGAATAAAGTCCAGTGGATCACCTTCATAGGCCCGCAGTCTGCACTCGAATGCAATGTGTTGTATAGACTGGGAAGGAGCCCCGCAGTCACACTGGGGGGACGGAACTTTGCCCCATCTGAACAAGGACTCTGCGCAGATTCCGGTATTTGTGCGGATCCTATTTAGAGCAGTTAATGCCCTCCTTGGGAGGTGAAATCCTGGAACTGGACTGTTTTTGGAAAGTAGAGGCCAAAGCAGGTGGTCAGTATTGAGAGTCCACTCTCCTTTCCATTCGTTGAATGGATTAAACTGGTTCTCAGTTAGTTCCTGTGCAAAAACAATTGGCGGATGTCTGGACTTCAGCCTGCCTCTCTGAAGATCTGGAATGTCATCGTGAATGGGAAGGTCCAAATTAGCCATGATCTTGTCATATTCTCTGAGAAGAGCGACTTTTCTCCGCAGGTGAGGTGGCATAATGAGTTACAATAATAATAATATTGTATGGCCTCGGATGCCGGGTGCTAGCTTTGTTATTTGACACCCAGAGGGTAGCTTGCATGTCGAATTTCGTTGTTCCTCGAAGCACTATGAGAGTCAAGTCAAGGAGGTTAGATATATAAGCTCCTTGAACACTATAGCGCTTTCTAGTAGAGAAATTACGAACTTTGTGTTGGCGGAAACTCCCGAGACTAATTTTGACATTATGAACACGTCCTACTGAATTCAAATGGGTTCTTTGACATGCCAACAGCGTATGACATGCGTGTCGTATTTTTGCCGCCTTTCAAAAATCATTTACCACGGCCAGGAGCAAACCTGCAAGCTTGGGGTTAGTAGCCCGACATGTTAACCACTCACCCACCGCGGCAAGCTATAATAATAATAATAAAATAAGCTTACAGACTCATTTGGAACACATATAATAAAAAATCAATATTCAGAAATGCAAAATTACGGCATTACAAGACTGGAATCAAGCCTGAAACACTCTATGCTTCGAAAACGCTGATTATTGGGACGCAGATCATTAATTAAAGATGTGGAAAAGGAAGAAAGGAAAATCCTAAGAAACATTTTGGACCAGTCAGTACAGGGGAAAATCATCACTCGGAGAAAATCTCAGATACATTTAGGAAAATGCGATTGAATTATTACGGGAATATCCTCAAGATGGGCAATCAGAGACTGACCAAAAGTATTTTTAACCTTGCCCTGTCAATGAAAGTTAAAAAAACACCTGGCGCTAGAAGTTGGAAAAGATCTTCAGGAAATAGGAATCACAGATGACGTTGTACTAGACAGAGCTAAGTTCAGAGAATTGGTCGATAATCACCGCTTTGCAGACCATCCAAGCACTAGCACCAACAAAACCTGGTCAGAAGATCGCAAGAGAAGCCACAGCGAGAAGATGAAGAGATTTTGGGAGATGAGAAAGGCAATGCCATCAGCTAAATAAGTTCAATCACGCTCATTAAGTCGGGCATGACGAAGAAAGAAAGAAAGAAAGAAAGAAAGAAAGAAAGAAAGAAGAATAAAATTCACAATTTACTATTCTTAGAACACATCAGAGTTCAACAACTTTTTGTAAAAAAAAAAAGAAGAGAGAATCATGCATTTGTAGTACTCTAAGACAGCGGTTCCCAAACTGGGAATCTTAAAAATCAAATTTAAAACTGATTTTAAAATAAAACCACACGAGGCTAACCATCAGATTGTCTCTAATGCGAAGGTAGGTGGAGATCGTGTTGTATCCAAGCACCTATTCGCCAAAGAAATAGTCGGCTGTGTGCTTGGAGTGGAAGCTGCGAAAAATGTTTCCGAGATCCAATGATCTAACAACACTATGTCCGTCCGTATACATAAAATTGCAGACTATATCGAAGACGAATTAATTCAGAGACTGGAAAATTGTAAAGCATATTCAATGCAACTGGACGAGAGTACAGATGTTGCCAGACTTGCGATATTGCTTGTTTCCGTGAGGTATCCATTCAAAGAAAGTATGGAAGAAGATTTGTCTCTATGAGCACCTTTGGAGACCAATGCAACTGGGGAAGAAATTTTTAAAATCAGAGATTGTTACATGCGTAAACATGATCTTGATTGGGAAAAGTGTGTTAACGTAAGCAGCGATAGTGGGAAAATTGAAAAGGACTGTATCAAGAATAAAAAACATGGCGCCAATTGTGCCAGTAGCCATTGCATCTTGCATCGACATGCCCTTATGGCGAAGAATATTCCACCAGACTTGACGGACGTTCTTAATGAGGCTGTAAAAATTGTCAATTATATAAAGTCTCGCCAACTCCAGTGTAGACTTTTTTCAAAGGCTTGTGAAGAAATTGGAAGTAAACATCAATCGCTTTTAATGCACACAGAAATTAGATGGCTTTCAAGAGGCGAAGTCCTTACCAAGTTGTTTAAGCTAAGCAACGAGCCTCTGGTTTTCTTCATAGGGAAAGAAGATCTTTCCGCGCCTAGCAAACATGCTGAATATTTACGCAACGAGAAGTGGCTCATTCGATGTGCTTACCTCGCTAACATATTCAGGAAACTGAAAGAAGTTACTACATCTTTGCAGCGTAAAGATATAAGCACTTTCACATTCAGAGACAAATTAACATCATTCAAAACCAAACTCAACTTTTGGATCGAATGTGTAAATGAGAAAAACTTTGAATGATTTTCTCTCCTGGCACAATTTCTGAGTGAAAATGAGATGGAAATCGAAGCTGATGTGCACAAAAACATTTGTGAGCATTTAATAAATCTTTCGAAATCTATGACGGAGTACTTCCCAGATACCAGAATAATACAGGACATCGAGTGGGTGCAAAATCAATTTGCCAACCGAAATAAACCTCATATGTCCGTGCCTGACTATGAAGATCTTATTGAAATTCAATGTACCTCCGCTTTTAAAACGAAATTTGAATTAGTGCCGCTGAATGACTTTTGGGTAGGACTGTTAGACATAATACCCATCAGTAGATGAAAGGCTATCCGAGCTCTGCACCTCTTCGAGTCCACCTATCGTTGCGAAGCAGGCTTTTCTGCTCATGCTTACACCAAAAACAAATTTAGGAGTAAGTTGAATGCTGCCCCGGATTTACGTATTCAGCTGTCGGACATAAAGTCCGATTTCCAAACTATTTTAAGAACGAAAATGAAACAATTTTATTCATAACATTAGAAATTAGATGGAAATCCAATTTTTATTGTTCTAAAATAATTGTTTATATTTTTGTACCAAAATAAAGGCTCGCATGTACATTTAAAATGCTTTCTCTTTGTTTCCAAACCTACCACAATAGCGTTAGACTATACCAAACACCCAGGCTATAAGGAAAGATGAAAGCAGGAAGAACGTTGTGGGTTCACAATGCTCAGTAAAAATCAGGGATAGAGTTAGGGTTCCGCGGAAAAATCATGACTTCTGAAGGGTTCCGTGACCGAAAAAGTTTGGGAACCGCTGCTCTAAGATGTTGAAAGTTAACTATTTCTCCTTTCTTATAAAAGAAGAAACAACTGCTGCATGTGCAGTTATTGGAATTGGACAAATTTTGTGTATCTCTCTAATTAGCTCTTTAGTTGTTACCTGTGTTGCTTTTAAATCAATAATACTGGCCAGTTCTTGTGAAATAAGACAGCAAAAGTTCAAGTTTATTAGTCTTGAATGGTTGTGGGAGCTTCCTGTCAATGATAAGTTAATGGATATGAGGATAACAGTATTTGTTACAGATTATGAAATATAAATATTTCATCAGAGCCTGCCCCCCTTCCCCTCTCTCCACACACACACACACACACACACACACACGCGCGCGCGCGCGCACTTTGAGGACCTCGGCCTTACATACCGTACACTAAAAGATTCCTCTACAAGCTAAATGCCGGTATCCATGACATCATGGACGATATTAATAGTACATTATGCAACGAACTTATTTTTCCATAATTTACATACGAGTGTCTTAATTACCATTATAGGCGAGTTGCATACGACTGTTTATGTTCGACGATAATTATAACTTTATTATATGTTCTAACATAAATATTCATAAATATCTGTCGAGATTCTGTTGGTTGAATTCTTCTTCTTGTGAATTGTGTGGGCTAAGCATTTGATCTCTACCCAATAACGGATCTCAAACCTTTAAAACATTGTTTATCCTGAAGTTGTAGCAACAGATAGCGCACAGGTACTATGTTGGATCATTTTGTTATTTTGGTCAAATAACAAAAAATAAGCTGTTTCAAACGCTTCAAAATTAAAATGTATCGTATTATCAACTAGTTATTCTTCAAATTCGATGCATATAGAATGTCAACGGCAGGCAAATCAATTTAGTCCCAAATAGAACAGTAACGGTATATGGCGGAAAAGTTTCGCATAAGAAATCCAGTTATTGAACAGGGAACTGAATTATTATTTCCCTGGAACTAATGTCATTCGCCTGCTTCCTCCATGACGTTATGGTGTGTTTATGTCAACAACTGCATTCACTAAAATTGTCGGCGAAATTTTACGAATGTGTAGATATCGGAGTTGCGGATATTAATGTACAGTGCTATTTCTTTTGCACTATTGCCCAGTTTGTTAATGCATTGTAACTACAATGGTTGATCCAATATAGGCTACATTGTCAACTTTCAAATCATGTAATTCATGTCCGACATGTTGGATTTTGAGTGCATGTCAGACGCTAGCCTTACCTAATTGGTCAATGAATGGAAATATTGAGCTCTGATTGGTTGGAAAAACAGTGTTATAATGAAAAGTATTAGCCTACTTTAATGACACCCATTATGATACAGTTTCCTGACATATAATATTTGCATATCAACATCGTCGAACATAAACGGACGTCAGTTTAGTAACACACAGCACATTGTCGCGTTTAACCGTCACATCAGTTTAGTTACAGACAATACATTATCGCGTTTAACCGTCACGTCAGTTTAGTTACAGACAGCACATTGTGGTGTTTCACCATCACGTCAGTTTAGTTACACACAACACATTGTGGCGTTTAAATGGCTTATCAGTTTAGTTACAGAGAGCACATTGCGGCGTTTAACCGTCACGCCAGTTTAGTTACAGACAGCACATTGTGGCGTTTAACCGTCACGTCAGTTTAGTTACAGACAGCACATTGTGGCGTTTAACCATCACGTCAGTTTAGTTACAGACAGCACATTGTGGCGTTTAACCATCACGTCAGTTTAGTTACAGACAGCACATTGTGGCGTTTAACCATCACGTCAGTTTAGATACAGACAGCACATTGTGGCGTTTAACCATCACGTCAGTTTAGTTACAGACAGCACATTGTGGCGTTTAACCATCACGTCAGTTTAGTTACAGACAGCACATTGTGGCGTTTAACCATCACGTCAGTTTAGTTACAGACAGCACATTGTGGCGTTTAACCATCACGTCAGTTTAGTTACAGACACCACATTGTGGCGTTTAAATGGCTTATCAGTTTAGTTACAGGTAGCGAATTGTGGCGTTTAACCATCACGTCAGTTTAGTTACACACAGCACATTGAGGCGTTTAAATGGCTTATCAGTTTAGTTACAGACAGCACATTGTGGCGTTTAACCGTCACGTCAGTTTAGTTACAGACAGCACATTGTGGCGTTTAACCATCACGTCAGTTTAGTTACACACAGCACATTGTGGCGTTCAAATGGCTTATCAGTTTAGTTACAGACAGCGCATTGTCGCGTTTAACCGTCACGCCAGTTTAGTTACAGACAGCACATTGTGGCGTTTAACCGTCACGTCAGTTTAGTTACAGACAGCACATTGTGGCGTATAACCGTCACGTCAGTTTAGTTACAGACAGCACATTGTGGCGTTTAAATGGCTTATCAGTTTAGTTACAGACAGCACATTGTGGCGTTTAACCATCACGTCGGTTTAGTAACACACAGCACATTGTGGCGTTTAACCATCACGTCAGTTTAGTTACAGACAGCACATTGTGGCGTTTAAATGGCTTATCAGTTTAGTTACAGACAGCACATTGTGGCGTTTAACCGTCACGTCAGTTTAGTTACAGACAGCACATTGTGGCGTTTAACCGTAACGCCAGTTTAGTTACAGACAGCGCATTGTGGCGTTTAACCATCACGCCAGTTTAGTTACAGACAGCACATTGTGGCGTTTAACCATCACGTCAGTTCAGTTACACACAGCACATTGTGGCGTTTAACCGTCACGTCAGTTTAGTTACAGACAGCACATTGTGGCGTTTAACCATCACGCCAGTTTAGTTACAGACAGCACATTGTGGCGTTTAACCATCACGCCAGTTTAGTTACACACAGCACATTGTGGCGTTTAACCATCACGTCAGTTTAGTTACAGATAGCACATTGTGGCGTTTAACCATCACGTCAGTTTAGTTAGAGACAGCACATTGTGGCGTTTAAATGGCTTATCAGTTTAGTTACAGACAGCGCATTGTGGCGTTTAACCATCACGTCAGTTTAGATACAGACAGCACATTGTGGCGTTTAAATGGCTTATCAGTTTAGTTACAGACAGCACATTGTGGCGTTTAACCATCACGTCAGTTTAGATACAGACAGCACATTGTGGCGTTTAACCATCACGCCAGTTTAGTTGCACACAGCACATTGTGGCGTTTAACCGTCACGTCAGTTTAGTTACAGACAGCACATTGTGGCGTTTAACCATCACGTCAGTTTAGTTACAGACTGCACATTGTGGCGTTTAACCGTCACGTCAGTTTTGTTACAGACAGCACATTGTGGCGTTTAAACGGCTTGTCAGTTTAGTTACAGACACCACATTGTATTTTTCGACCAGTATATCACAAATTCAACATCTTTCCTATAGCTCGAATTTTCGATAAGGCGAATTTATTTTGACATCCTCTAATGATTCGAGATATCGAAGTTTGATTGTAGTTATAAATAATCATCTTCATTTCTAATTTCGTTGGCCATCAATTAAGTTAACAGTGACTAAGAATTAGACAGGGAATATTCGTATTGATACAAGAACAAGACGTTATTGATGCCGGAGCACGACTCTACTTAAGGAGAATCTAACCCTCCAGTAAAATCTCTGGGATCTGGTTCGCAATTGGCCAGCAATTCAAGCGTGCGGTTGGCAAACATGCGGCCTGCGGTGTTTATGGAAATGCAGCTCGGCTCCTCTACTCAACTCAGGGTGAAGTGGTGTGACGGGGTCGGCTTACGAGAAACTGTATGCTTCACAGGAGTGATTCGCCAGTAGTAGACATAAATTGCGGCAGGGGCTGCTATACTTGTTACTTGCCCTGAGGTGCTTACACAACATCGAGCAAGGTTGCCAACTAGGTAAACAATATTAATGATTTTGGCAGTAGACTACCTTTCTTAGAATTAACAAGAGATAGTTTAAAAAAAGGAGCGAGCCATACAGTAGTCGCATATGATGTGTAACATCTGACGTCATGTTATCCTACTATGAAATTGAGATGAATGGATAACGAACAGCACTAAAGAAAATACAGCAATAGAAACTAGAGAGCACAAATTCTAAAGGATGTTTCATAGGACAAATGTAACAAATATAACTTGTTCTGGAACACGAAATTAAGACACTACCAAACAAAAGGTCAGACCTGAAACTCTGTATGTGGCAGAAACATTTAAAATAATAAATCATAATTGTTTTCAGCAAATATGATATCCCTCCCTATATTATTCTGCTAAGGTCCCATTCCAGTTTTGTACCGAAAATAAGGTCCCATTAACACCAACCTACACATATGGGGTACCTACAGGTTCAGCATAACCCAATGCGTAAGCGAAACGCACTCACTTACTCTTTAAATGCCTCACAATTAAATAAATACCTTAAAACATGTATATTTACAATGAAAGAATGCAACACGGTAACCATGGTAACAGACCCTCACAGTCCATCTATTTCTGTAAGACGCAATGCAATTCCAATTATTACATTACTGTGAACGTTTCCAGACGGTTATAAGGTTATAACTGAACCAAATTAAGCTGTAAAATTCATCAATACATACACTATAATGCGCTTAAGGGGGACTAGGATCACTCTAGAATTTTTTCACTCAATTTTCACGTGTGAGTGTGGTACGAAAGGTCTTTTTCACCCGACTATAAAGGGTCTCCGAAAACCACATTTAAAGGCCCTTAAATTAACAGTGTCTGTGATATTCCCAGAAAACTAACTTCGCTCTGATATACCTATGAAGGAATGACAAACCCCTAACCACTGCACCAGTAGCTGAATTGATAAAGTCTGATTATTCATACCAAGATAAATCAGTCATAGCATTCATGTTTGAGATTTTGCTAAGTGTATTCTTTACAACTAGAATATTCGCGGGCGAAGCCGCGACGGGTAATGCTAGTAATGAATATTTTCACACCAAAGAACGACAACTTGAAGGTGATTTATTGTAGGAATATCTTTAATGGGGCCTCCAAACCTTGAAGTAAACCGTATGCGATATACATTCCACATAGCCACATGGCCGACAGTACATCGTGGTTCCATTCTCCGCCACCGCGTGCTCATTTTTTAACGTACAGTACTATAATTTGTTTGTTTGTGTTTTTCAATTGATTTAACAATATATTAGGTAGGTTTTTTATTTATTTAATTATTATATTCTAATCTGAATTATTCATCCTGTATAATATGTGTGCTAATTGGCTTGTTTAGTTATAAGTATATTTAATATTTTGTTTTATTAATTGTTAAGCTAGGTTTAGTATCTCATTACATAACTTCAATCCAGACCATTTTATATGCTACATAAAGGGGCTCTTGAGCCTCAGTGGCAGTTCACTACGAATAAATTCAAATTCAATTGTTTCCTCTTACACATTACCGCCTCATTTCCGTCCTATTTCCGTCCCTTTTCCAAAATCACTCCCACAACATAGCCACTTGACCAACGGTACGTCGTGGTACCAATCTCCGCCACCGCGCGCGCTCATTGTTTCCGTCCCATTTCCGTCCCTTTTCCAAAATCACTCCCACAAAAAATATCCAGCAACCCAGTGGGAAGATGTTACACATCAATAATCATAAGAGAGATTTTTGAAAAAGTGTGTCAAAATCAACTTCCACAAAGGGACAACTCCAATTGATAAACTGAAGTCTAAGAATAGCATCCCGAAATACTCGTAAAAATCTTAACATTATTAATTACTAGGTAGGCTATTTTATTGCCATTTTATGTACTTTATTTGGATTCCAAAAATTTACTACAACGCAAGTTATTAGCCCTGGATCCAAGGACATGTCGGAACTTCTGGAAACGAAAGAGCGGATCAACTCGCAAAAACAGCAGCAGCATCTAATATGCAAGCTTCATATGACAAGTCCCCAATATGTTATGCAAAGAGACAAATTAAAAGTCACACAACAAGTCAGTGGAACAACTACTGGACCCGTTCTACAAAAGGATCTGTCACAAGAAATATATTTTTCCAGATGTTCACCGTAGGCTCCAGTGTAAGAAGTTTGTGCCGAATTCTTAACTGGCCACGGGCATTTTAAATCCTATTTCGAACGTTTTAAAATTAATATTGTAGATGGTTATTCCTGTTCTTGTGATTCCCCTCAAACAATAGATCACCTGTTGTTTGAATGCTCTGTGTTTGGTAAAGCCAGATACAACTAGAACTCTCACTTACATTTCTGCAACTTGAAATTTTCAAAACCACACTATCATATAAGGTGCGTTCCAAAGGTAACGCGCCGGAGGCTGGAATGCGCAAACCGGAGACTGCATCGGCTAATCGTGACGTGTGTAACGAGGTGTGGTTCTGACCAGAGCGTGGAAGGTAACAGCCCGTCGCTAAAGGGCACGCGTGCACGTCACGTGACGATACAAAGCGAGCAGCAGCATGCATCAATCGTCCAACGCTGCCAGTCGCATTGCAAACAGTGACATGGAGGCGTCAACCGAAGAGCAAAGAGGTGTTGTTCGGTTTCTGACAGCGGAAGGAGTAGGGGGAACGGACATTCATCGCCGAATGTCACAAGTGTACGGCGAACACTGCATGTCCCTTGCAAGAGTCAAGGCGTGGCACACGCGCTTCAGGGAAGGACGGATGTCGTTAGCAGATGATGCCCGGTCTGGGGCACCCCCCTGCATTACCGATGACAACGTCAAGCTGGTTGATGCACTCATTACCCAGGTCCGCCGAGTGACAGTGAACGCCATAGCCGCCGTGGTCGCTCCACGACAATGCCTCGGACGTCGACGTCCAGCTGTACGTGCGGAACAGGTTCACATCGCAGCCCAGGGAATTTTATGAGGCAGTCATTCACCGCCTCGTGTCACAGTGGGACAAGTGCCTCAACAGCCAGGGCCAGTACTTCTAACATACAGGCAATGGTTTCTGTAACTATGCCTCCAGCTCGTTACTTTTTGAACGCACCTTATATATTCACGAAAAAATGTTTTTATAACCAATTTTTAGCTTTTATTCATCTTATTTTTCAAAAATTAATCTCATAATTTATGATGTAACTTATTTTTTATTTTGTTACTAACTATAACCCTATTGTACTATGTGTAATAGGGTTCCATTTACTTTAATGGATATTCATAATAATAATAATAATAATAAACCTTATAGTACCAAGGCTGAGGGAGCTTCTGCTAAACATGCCAAGGGCTGATCCATCGGACCCGTTCTTTTATAAATAGAATGAAATCCAGTCACGCAGTGCCATCACTGTTTTAACCAAGACAACGCGGCAATCGTGAATATATCGATGTATTTAAGTTCCATGAATAACTGGATTCATAATAAGTAGGGACCGGCTTTTTAGGTTTTTGAGATTGTCATTTTTGGTTTTCAAAAACTCAAAATATGTTTTTCTTTTAGGTTTTAATAGTGAACCCTTGCAAAGAAGCTTATGAGACTCTGTTTCGGGGGGTGTAACAGTCCATTTCGTAAGTTGTTGTTAAAGAGCTTCCATAACATGCAGGGTAATATATAACAAAATACCATGCAGGAAAAAGTGAAGCCAGGGTTAAAACAAATGAATGTAATGACAGATCAGCTATTTACAAAATGAAATAAACAAACAAAACTCCCAAAATGACTCCCACTGAATAAAATTAATTTGCCACAAACTAGGCCTAATCTCAAGAGAGATTATTAATCGGACCAAATGTCCCACAATCTGCAATGACAATGTATACGTGTGTGCCGTTCTACATGCTTAACGATGAGTACAAATGAATGCATGATTCGTCACCATCCGGATAAACTTTCAGACGACGAATCCGCATTGCTTGGAGCTAGACAGACGCGGGGAACAACTATACACAACTTAAAACTAAACCGACACTTCCTATACTAAATAAATAACAAAATTTCCGCTTGAAATTGGAATCAAGAACTGCCGTAGCAAAACATTACTGCCTAAAATTAGGACTTCTCAAAATCAACACAAGTAAGTTAACACGTGACCAACAAAAGAAAACACATATGACCGCCGTCATTTTTACAAGTAAATACAACTACACCACACGGGTGTCACACACAGAAAAACTAACATGAACTGAGTCATAGAAAATCACTGGGCTCAAAGCCAACATTTACATCATTAACACAATATTCCATCCATACGACATGCAATAATTCGTAACAAACGTGGCGAACTCCCCAATTAATTATGGTCCAAATAACCATCACAAAAGAACAGGTTTGCTAATGATAGCTTAATAGGGGTCAGTCGGACAACAGGACTGCCTAACAAAATAAGTCACCAAGGCTAGACGGGCGCTAAGTGGAAATCTGCACATCTGTCAACCCACGTGTCAATAACCTCGACCTCCCAAGGCACGGGATCGAGTCTCGAAGAAGCGTGCCCCAAAGCACAATATATACGTGTGTGTGTCAGAACAAAATATATCTCAGCATTTCCCCTAGGAAATCCAAGAATCAGCATTGGACAAGGTACAGTAGCCTCCTTGGAGCGCCCTGCCTTTCCATCAAAAAAATACAACAAAAAATATGAGGGCGGTAGCACCATCTACCCCTCATCGCGAAGAATCAAAACACACACTTGACACAAGAACACACACAGAATCACACGTATGGGTTTGACAGAAACCTGAAATAAATGACATAAATATTTTTCCACCAGCTTGCGCTTCCGTTCCAGGCTGTGACTAACGAACCTGAAAAGGACTCAAAAAAATCTAAAAAAATTAGAACTAAGTTGTTCTACAATTACATCTTAATTTGTTGCGCTCGGCAACCCTGATATGAGTAATAACCTGTTCAGCAAACATCTTACCTAAATTACCTCCCTTTCCTATCAAAAATATGAACTTTAATAAAGCACCACTTATCGAATGTAACGAGTTTCGCATCCGCATGGATAAAATCAAGTACAAGCGCCGTGTACATTAAATATGACTCCAAAGAAAAATATACAACAAACAACTTTGGCCACGCGCCAACGTACATTTAAATCATTAGTGTTGGTGCACAAAAAAAATCTAAACAAGAAAAAGAATAAATGAACTATTTACAACGTTCCCACGCCTTATCTAACTACATATTGAGTAAATCAATTTTTGTATATCACCGTATCAGCTTGCAGAACATATAACCTCCGTCCTGGCTCATTTCCCTACGGGAAATTAGCCCTCCATCGTCGACGTCGTAGAAGCGATGTACATCAATCCGTCTCCTGGCCAAACGTCGGACATCTTGGCGTAGTCTCTTGGACAGAAATGTTCAATGTTAATAAAAATTGCCTGGCTATAATCGCTGTGAGTTACTACTTTCAATCACGTTATGTCCTATGCGATTAATGATCGAAGACTTTCCCTATCTTAGCATTCGCTTACACACGCACAATTAACACTTGAAAAATACAATACAAAATTTACATAAATTATACACTTTAAACACATCGTCACTGGCTTGAAAAACAAGTTTTAAACATGACTGTCTCGCAGTCCTTATCTCGCTAGATATCTCCACTGCTCTACGTGAACCTTGCTCGCTTTGAGCAGTAATTGGAATGTTAGTAAAGTCTTGCCCATTAAGAGCTGAAAATCGTGACGCAGACTGGCGTGAACCTTTGCTCACCAGAGCTCAATACAATTGTCACTAGTATGATTATTAAGAGCGGTAAATCGCGACGCAGACTGGAGAGACCCTTGCTCACCAGAGCTCAAAACAGTTGTCCTCGAAACAGCTTCTCCTCGATCAATTTATTGGAAACTGACAGAATGAGGTGGAGTGGGGAAAATTAAGAAAAATCTTCTAGAGTTTTTATCTCACAAACTTGGGACTAGTATCAATCTTCATCATTTTATTCAAACGTCTCAGCGCACTTATGCGGAATTATTTCGGATCGGCGGTTCTTTAGATATGCATTTCCGCGCCTTTTTTTACAGGGTACGCCACCCATCGCGTGGTTTGGCGTGGTATCCTCTGATTGGGTGATTCAATCCTAGGTCGGTTGAAACTCACTCGTGACCATCCGCTAATGACTCCAATTTTGGTGCGCGTTGTTACACAATTTGTCCTTGAACTCGGCTTACCCGGTCGTCTTCAAGAATAACTACCAAGCCTGCCTCTGTGGTAATCATTGCAACACATTAACTTGGCTTCCCCTTTGTCAATTTCCACATGTACTGCCTGGGCATCAGTAATAATAATAATAAATCATGAATACTTATTCATCGCAGATTAATAAGGGTTCATTTATCATCAGCAAGGTTTTGAAATTCGAAGCAAGTGATTGATTTGGATTTTAAAAACAATATCCACAGTAGTAACAATAACATCTTTTAAGTACCTCACTCGACTGCTTGAGTGTACATTCCACTGACCCAATTTGTGTGCGCACTCCATGCCGGAATGTCATTCATACGTCTCGGCCGACCTCCCCTCTTTCTCACATGATTACCACTCCTGCCAGATCAGCTGTCTTGTTTACAAACAAAGCACGCTCTCCCCAGGCGCTACACTGCCACGTACATTTGAGTGTTGGCTCTCGAATAAAATTCTGCAATAATGATTCTGCACTCATAGTATTGATTATTCGTCAAATGGTTCTCTTCTGTAATACGGCTTGAGATTCGCGCTATTGAAGACAGATTTAGCGCCAGTGCTCAATTCTTCAAGTCTGTAAGCATTGTTACCCAAATTCTTAATGATGCGGAACGGGCCAATAAATTTTGGACAGAACTTTGCAAATGCTTTGTTTTTGGGAACAGATATCGGTGGTCTTCGAAGAAGCACTAGTTCCTGTTCCTGTAATTCACGGTGAAATTTCTTTCCCCTGTACCTCCTCAGTTTTCGGTCCGCTCTGTTCATCATGTGCTCTCTTGTTCGCTGAATTCGCAACTCATGTGCTAATAATGGATCCATTGGGCATGGAATAATCTTGTCCCAAGATCTCTCAGGCAACCTGTTGTGGTGTACAACTAGTGGGACTTGACCCGTCGACTCGTGCTTAGTAGTGTTCATGCACATCTCAATATCTGCTACTTTGCCAACCCACTTATTATGATCATTAGGAATCATTACTCGGTAATACTTGGCAACACAGCGAATCGTTCTCTCGCTCGGATTCCCACAAGGATGGCGAATGCTTGACAAAACATGTTTTATCCCTAGGCTCTCTAGACCTTGCCTAAAAACATTGCTCGTAAAATAAGTACCATGGTCCAATAAAATGAATTCCGGCTTCCCAAGCATCGGAATGACTTTGTTCTGAATTCTGCTGAGGACTTGCTTTGATGTCGTCTTCTGGATTGGACATAACACTACCATCTTGGAAAAACATCGACACATACAAGAAGGTGTCGTCATCCTCGTTTTCCCTTAACCAGAGGGCCAAAAGTGTCGATAGCGACCAGCTCGCATGGTTTTTGAGGTAATAATGGTTTTGGAGGTTGTTTCAACATGAAGTTATTTGGTTTAGTGCGCTGACACGCGTCACAAGTTCTGATTACTTCCACAATGGTATATCGCATCTTAGGCCAAGTAAAAGTTTCCCCGAATGTCGCTTCTGTTTTGACCGTGCCGATATGTGCTAGGCTCTCGTGGACATGCCACGTCAATCCTCTCTGTAGTGATGCTGGAACCAGGATTCGCAGTTTGGTATGATGCTCATCCACGTACTTATGCAAAAGGTTATTTAAGTAGTGAAATCTCGCTTCTTTGGCACGGGCTTCTCGGTATTCAGGTGAATCTGGTTGTAATTCCTTCCTGTAGAACTTGATCATCATCATCATCCATTGGTCTGCTTCTTGTTCCTTCTGAATTTCCTTTAGTTTGTCCAAAAACTCACGAGCCTTAGATGTTAGTGCTATATGGTGAACTTCCGCTGCTATCTCGTTCTCATCTTCAGAATTCCTGCTTAAAGCGTCTGGTATGATGTTCATCCTTCCAGGGCAATGCTCTATAGCAATGTCGAACTGCTGTATGTAGATGGACCAACGCGTAACTCTCTCACTTGCCATCGTCGTCTTGAATAGGAATGTCAGTGCATGGTGGTCAGTTCTGACAACAATGGAATAACCGAAAATAATCTTACGCCATTGGTGAAGTCAATACAAAATCGCTAGCAACTCAAGCTCCGTCACAGTGTAGTTCCTCTCGTGCTTCCTCAATTTACGACTCGTAAATACCAAATATGATCTTTTCTTGGGTTCATCAGCGTCCTCTTGGTACAGCATGGCACCGATCCCAATCAATGAAGCGTCTGCTTGAATTATAAATTTCTTCTCGAAGTCTGGATACCCTAGCTTCACACAATTCTCCTGTAAGTCTTTCGTAGCTCTAAAGGACCTGTCGCACTCCTAATTCCACGACCATCGATTTGATTTCTTTAGCATCTCTTGCATTGGTGCTACTGTTTCCGTGTACCCAGGACAATTCTCCTTGAAGAAACCTGTCACTCCCAAAAACGCTCTCACATGTTTTACTTTAGTTGGTGTAGGGAATTTCTTGATTGCATCAATTTTCGCCGGATTAGGCCTCACGCCTTCAACATCAATTATATGACCCAAATACAGAATCTCGCTCTGGCAAAAGTGCGATTTCTTTAAATTAATTTTGAAATTCATGGTTCTCAAGTTATCCAGAAGTTTGTTTAGGTTTACCAAGTGTTCCTCCATTGTTTCTGATGCAATAAGTATGTCATCAACATATCTCGTAGTGAAGCTCTTGACCTCCTCAGTCAGATTCCTGTCTAGTGCTCTTATCAATGCACATCCAGCTGTTTTTACACCAAAGGGCATGCGAGACCAGATATAACTTTGGTTATCGAATAAAAACCCCGTCAATAGTTAGGATTTTTCTTCAAGTTCAAGATGGTGGAAACTATTTGTTAAGTCGACGCTAGAATAAATCTTCTTCCCACGGAAGCCCTTCAATACATCCTTGATCCTTGGTGCTTGGTCATGCTGAACTAGCAGTTTACTGTTCAAAACTCGTGCGTCTAGGCATAATCTAATTGATCCATTTGGCTTGGCCACAGCCAATATTGCGTTTAAGTACGGGGTTGCTGCTTTTCTTATCATGCCGGAATCTAATACATTACTAATGATGTCCTTCACCTGAGCAAAATGTTTCTCTGGGATCGGGTACAATTTACTCTTAAATGGGGTCCAGTCGGTAACTTGCATGGCATACTGGAAATTTATAACTTTCCCAGGGATGGTGTCGAAAGCTCCTTTATGATGTCTCAAAATTTCTTCTAATTTCCTTCTATCAGGTTCCCCTACTATTGCCTCCTTAAGCCGCTCCTGAAGTAAAATTTCAAATTTGGACCCGCTAATTTCTTCTTCCGCCAAATGTACCCAAAGTTCCTGTGAAATATCTCGACTGTCAATTTCAACCACTGCTGTCTGGCTTACTCGTTCCTCCGTCAAGTTCTTATCTCCGATCGCCTCATTAGTGCATTCTTCAATGACCCAAGTATTCGCCTCACTCTCTAGTGGACTCTCTTCCATGTTCAAACCCACATGACTCAACCCCTCAACTTGTTTGAAACTCACAGTGTTATTATGTAAGTCAATTACAGCATGAAAATCACAGATAAAGTAGGCTCCCAAAATGACGTTATAATTCATCTTCGGTATCACGATGAATGTTTGCGAAAATGTGTGGTTTAATATATCCAGGTCTAAATATGCTTGGTGCTTGCAAACTATGGTCTTCTCAGGAATGACCCCTCTGACTTTCATTAATGGTACAGGCATAATTGGAACGGTTTGTTTACTTCCGATTTCTTTCAACAATACTTCCGTGACTAAGCTCACATGGCTACCTGTGTCAATTAAGCACCTCACTCTAATACCTCCAATACGTGCATAAATAATCGGTAATTGTCTGATGAAATTTTCTCGGTCCTTCACCACTTCCTCCAGGCAATCGTCCGGGAATGCTACCCACTCTTCTATGTTTGCAACAATCAACTCCTCCCGCTCCCTGGTGTCCTCCGTTCTCAGGCTATCTGGTTTTGGTTCATTCGAGGTTTTTTTTATCCTGGGACCCATTCGTTGAGTTCCGCCGGTTGTCATCGCGCCTCTCCTGCTGTCGTAATAAGCTTTCCGCCCCCGCTCCTTGGTGATTATCCGGGCTCTGACTATTCGCCATCGCACGCCCCCACTTCTCTTTCTCCATCTCTTCGGCATTTAACTCATCCAAATACTTCTGTGATTCGACGTACCGCTCATTCCAATCATTGCGATAGTCTCCCTGATTATCTTGGCGATAGTTCCTCGTGTTGTTCCACCTGCCATCTCTGTTCCTTTGGTAAGGTCTACCCTGCCTTGGGTTTCCCCTCCAGTTGGTATACTCTCGCTGGTACGTCCACTGGTTGTGCTGGTTCTGATTATTATGATTATAATTATCTCGGCGATTCTGAAAGTTCCTATTATTTTGATTGAATTGGTTTCGGCCATCATACTCTTGCCGTCTCGGTGTAAATTGCGTTCCGGTAGATTGCGTTTTTGTTTGGTTACTCTGGTTGTGGTTAGTTTGGTGTCCCTGAACCACTTCAGCTGTGTTTACACACTCCATGTTCCTTCTCCCTGTCTGCGGACTAACCATACTTGTCTCATCTAGATGGCGGAGTAACTCTTTAGCCTGAACTGCGGTCTTAATATTACCGGCCACTAACAACTGCTGAATATTCATTGGAAGCTGCTTACCAATGGTTAAAACCATATTTTCCTCAGTAGGGGGGTCGTCAAAATCCCGGAATTTAACCAGCTGTTGGCTAAAGAATTCGGAAAATCTGGTGGGATGTGTGCTGTGATATTTCCTGGTGTATAAATCCATTCTCAACCCCTGCTGCAAAGAAGGACTCCAGAACTTTCTCAGGAACGCCTCTCTAAACTGTGCCATGTCGGTAAATGTATATTTAAAAATCTGGAACCAGATTAAGCTTGGGCCCTCCAAAAACTTTTCCACAAGTCGCAACTGTTTTGCGGGACTGACATGTTGATCGTTAAAGTAGTCATCCAGCTGACGTAAAAATGCTTTGGGAGTGGATCCTGAGTTCTCCCTGAATTTATCGGGTTTGAAATCATTCCCCCTAATTACCTGTATCACTTGGGCAGGTGCCAAGCCGGGTTGTGGTGTTGACGTCTCCCCTCTGTAATGTTGGAACGTGTCGCTCGTTATCTTAGGACTTTGACCTCGGCTCGTATCCTCAGCCAACTTCAAGCCCACCGGACTTCCAATGCTTCCCTGTTTGCCTACTGTGTTTTCTGCAGAGAATAAAGTTGTGTTTTCTGATGACTTTATCTCATTTTTAATTATGAGATCTGTGTGTTCTTGGAGTTTGGACTTCATGTTTTCCTCCAAAGCCTGCACTCTAGAATTGTATTCACCTAGCCGCTTTAAAATTGTCAGCCTATCTTCTTTAGTTTCGTTCACCTGCTGCTCCCAATCTTTCCGGATCCTGTTCTTCAAACTACTCATTTTTCCTTCGCGCCTTTCCTGATACTTCTCTAGCTCCTCTCGTATTTGCTCTTGTGTTTTAACTAGTTGTTCTCCGACCTCTTCTCGTATTACCTGCTGGGTTTTAATTAATTGGTCTTCCAAGTTTTCCTGATTTTTATTTAGCTGGTCTTCTAGGTTTTCACGCAAGTGCATACCTTCTTTCTCTGTTTTGATTTCGAGCTTACCGATTTCCTTTATTAATTCGAGTACGTTACTATCGACTGAATTAATCTGTTCCTGTAATTTATCCTGTGTGCTTTTTATTCCAGCCGTGTTGTTTACGCATGCTGACTCAATTTGTTTTAATTTTTCGGCTACCATTTCATCGAATTGTATGAGTTTATTGTCGAATTTAGACTCCAACTTCTTAATCTCTCCTAATTGTTTTGCGTTATTTTCCGCTACCTCATCTGCCAGTTTCTCTACTTCCCTAGTACTTTGGTTTATGTCATGGGTGATCTTTTCTAACTGCTCTGTTTGTACTGTTTGTGTTATTGCCTGTTCTGATAGTTTATGGTTTAGTTCATTTAATTGTTTATCGGTATCCGATTTCTGGACCTGCAATTGGACCGTAATGTCATTTAACTGTTTATCACTATGCTCCCGTAATTCATATAATTGTTTGTCACTGTGTCCACGCTGAATTTCTAACTGTTCTTCCGTTTTCGCGGACATTTGCTCTAACTGTTCTTCCGTTTTCGCGGACATCTGCATAGACATCTGCTCTAACAACCCTTTGATCTCTTCGATGCTAGCCATCGCACAATACACAAATATAACCAGAGAAAAACAGGGTCATGCGCCGGGATTTCAGTCATACACACGTACACATGTCATGATATTTAGATACTACTGATTCTAATTTAATAAAATTTTCAGTAATCAAAATTTACTGAATAATGACTCTTATTTCCAAACAACAAAATAACTCCCTTGTGATCTGCTTTTAAATTCCTAACCAACAGAATTTACGAACAACACCAATTAACCGATGTTAATTAAATGTAAAATAAAAGGCAACACCTTCCTGTTTTGACTGAGTTCAATAATATGCACATTTTCTAATTTTAATGCCGGGCACCAGAACAAGTTAATAACAAATACAATATCAACTTCTAACCTTGTTCAATATTTCTAACTTTAGGAACTCAGTGATTTTACTAATGCACATGGCGGTACAACATCGCCTCAATTTACTGAATTTACTTTTGCCCGCTTGACCGGGCATCATTTCTCAACGAAATAAATATGACATCAGCAAAGCAACAACAACAACAATCCCCACTTGGGAAGCCATTTTTGTTTTATGAACCCTTGCAAAGAAGCTTATGAGACTCAGTTTCGGGGGGTGTAACAGTCCATTTCGTAAGTTGTTGTTAAAGCGCTTCCATAACATGCAGGGTAACATATAACAAGATAACATGCAGAAAAAAGTGAAGCCAGGGTTAAAACAAATGAATGTAATGACAGATCAGCTATTTACAAAATGAAATAAACAAACAAAACTCCCAAAATGACTCCCACTGAATAAAATTAATTTGCCACAAACTAGGCCTAATCTCAAGAGAGATTATTAATCGGACCAAATGTCCCACAATCTGCAATGACAATGTATACGTGTGTGCCGTTCTACATGCTTAACGATGAGTACAAATGAATGCATGATTCGTCACCATCCGGATAAACTTTCAGACGACGAATCCGCATTGCTTGGAGCTAGACAGACGCGGGGAACAACTACACACAACTTAAAACTAAACCGACACTTCCTATACTAAATAAATAACAAAATTTCCGCTTGAAATTGGAATCAAGAACTGCCGTAGCAAAACATTACTGCCTAAAATTAGGACTTCTCAAAATCAACACAAGTAAGTTAACACGTGACCAACAAAAGAAACACATATGACCGCCGTCATTTCTACAAGTAAATACAACTACACCATACGGGTGTCACACACAGAAAAACTAACATGAACTGAGTCATAGAAAATCACTAGGCTCAAAGCCAACATTTACATTAACACAATATTCCATCCATACGACATGCAATAATTCGTAACAAACGTGGCGAACTCCCCAATTAATTATGGTCCAAATAACCATCACAAAAGAACAGGTTTGCTAATGATAGCTTAATAGGGGTCAGTCGGACAACAGGACTGCCTAACAAAATAAGTCACCAAGGCTAGACGGGCGCTAAGTGGAAATCTGCACATCTGTCAACCCACGTGTCAATAACCTCGACCTCCCAAGGCACGGGATCGAGTCTCGAAGAAGCGTGCCCCAAAGCACAATATATACGTGTGTGTGTCAGAACAAAATATATCTCAGCATTTCTCCTAGGAAATCCAAGAATCAGCACTGGACAAGGTACAGTAGCCTCCTCGGAGCGCCCTGCATTTCCATCAAAAAATACAACAACAACAAATATGAGGGCGGTAGCACCATCTAACCCTCATCGCGAAGAATCAAAACACACACTTGACACAAGAACACACACAGAATCACACGTATGGGTTTGACAGAAACCTGAAATAAATGACATAAATATTTTTCCACCAGCTTGCGCTTCCGTTCTAGGCTGTGACTAACGAACCTGAAAAGGACTCAAAAAAAACTAAAAAAATTAGAACTAAGGTGTTCTACAATTACATCTTAATTTGTTGCGCTCGGCAACCCTAATATGAGTAATAACCTGTTCAGCAAACATCTTACCTAAATTACCTCCCTTTCCTATCAAAAATATGAACTTTAATAAAGCACCACTTATCGAATGTAACGAGATTCGCATCCGCATGGATAAAATCAAGTACACGCGCCGTGTACATTAAATATGACTCCAAAGAAAAATATACAACAAACAACTTTGGCCACGCGCCAACGTACATTTAAAACATTAGTGTCGGTGCACAAAAAAAAATCTAAACAATAAAAAGAATAAATGAACGATTTACAACGTTCCCACGCCTTATCTAACTACATATTGAGTAAATCAATTTTTGTATATCACCGTATCAGCTTGCAGAACTTATAACCTCCGTCCCGGCTCATTTCCCTACGGGAAATTAGCCCTCCATCGTCGACGTCGTAGAAGCGATGTACATCAATCCGTCTCCTGGCCAAACGTCGGACATCTTGGCGTAGTCTCTTGGACAGAAATGTTCAATGTTAATAAAAATTGCCTGGCTATAATCGCTGTGAGTTACTACTTTCACTCACGTTATGTCCTATGCGATTAATGATCGAAGACTTTCCCTATCTTAGCATTCGCTTACACACGCACAATTAACACTTGAAAAATACAATACAAAATTTACATAAATTATACACTTTAAACACATCGTCACTGGCTTGAAAAACAAGTTTCAAACATGACTGTCTCGCAGTCCTTATCTCGCTAGATATCTCCACTGCTCTACGTGAACCTTGCTCGCTTTGAGCAGTAATTGGAATGTTAGTAAAGCCTTGCCCATTAAGAGCTGATAATCGTGACGCAGACTGGCGTGAACCTTTGCTCACCATAGCTCAATACAATTGTCACTAGTATGATTATTAAGAGCGGTAACTCGCAACGCAGACTGGCGTGACCCTTGCTCACCAGAGCTCAAAACAGTTGTCCTCGAAACAGCTTCTCCTCGATCAATTTATTGGAAACTGCCAGAATGAGGTGGAGTGGGGAAAATTAAGAAAGATCTTCTAGAGTTTTTATCTCACAAACTTGGGACTAGTATCAATCTTCATCATTTTATTCAAACGTCTCAGCGCACTTATGCGGAATTATTTCGGATCGGCGGTTCTTTAGATATGCATTTCCGCGCCTTTTTTTACAGGGTACGCCACCCATCGCGTGGTTTTGGCGTGGTATCCTCTGATTGGGTGATTCAATCTTAGGTCGGTTGAAACTCACTCGTGACCATCCCCTAATGACTTCAATTTTGGTGCGCGTTGTTACACAATTTGTCCTTGAACTCGGCTTACCCGGTCGTCTTCAAGAATAACTACCAAGCCTGCCTCTGTGGTAATCATTGCAACACACTAACTTGGCTTCCCCTTTGTCAATTTCCACATGTACTGCCTGGGCATCAGTAATAATAATAATAAATCATGAATACTTATTCATCGCAGATTAATAAGGGTTCAATAGGTAGAATAAGTTTTCATGTTTATAGTGTAGCAAAAGTTGACATAAACTGGGTAAAGCTTAAAATTAATGCCTAATTGTTAGAAAATCTGATTGTAACTAGAATTTAAATATTTTACATAATGATATGTCATCAAATTATCCCCGAGAACTTCATACGTTTAGTCAATATTTGCTTTTCTTAAATATGTTAATTATCCAAATTCAATAAAACCACGGATGCCACAGGGGATTTTTACACTTTAACCCATTTAATTAAATTTGCTTATTTAGAATATAGGGAACTTGGAAACAATAAGAGATTCGTCCCCACTTTCCTGACAGTAAATAACAAAACAATAAGATATAAGCATAAAAGTGATCAAAGTAGGCTATTTGAATTCTCTGGCAGGAAGGATCTCTCCCAATCAACTAGAGCTAGGAATAAACACTGTCTTGAGATTTTCTTTTAAAAATGAAGGACCAAAAATTCAAATATACCAAAATAAATGGAACAAAACTGCAATGAGGTATTTTTAGGTACTCGCATATCATTTAGGTTCTTCTAGGTACTACAAAATCCATTAATATGGCTATTTTGAGTGTGATTCGGGAAAGTATTTAAGTTTCTTATTTTTTATTTTTTATTTTATTTTTATTATTTTATTTATTTAGAAGTAAGGGAAAAATAGGTAAAAAACTAAGAATCTGGTCCCTAATAATAAGTAGTCTTTGGACAAGTTGCAGTCAGCAGACTTTCCGCAAATGTTATTTTAGAAGCCGGGTTTGTTTGTGAAAATTGATTCCACACGAGTCCTATTTGATAGAATTACTCTAAACTTGAGACATTTATAAGAAAATCAAAAGTAGCCTATTGCCAATCAAATAACAAAATATATTATTTAGAGTGTGTAGGCTGTCAAAGTTATATTCACTATCTACATTAAAAATGTATTTTAATGAAATAAGGTGTTAATTAAATAGCACCTAATACGTATAAAATATATTTACCTGCTATAGATAAAATATCAAAATTCTATCGTAAAAAGTATTTGTAGAAGAGATATTATTTTATCAAACACTTGGTATTTTGCTGAACGTGGCTTGGCATTTTTTACATAACCACTCATAATATCTCGGCATCAAAAGGGTTAACATTTAGATTTGTCTTAGATCCTAAGAATTATTTTCTTTAAGGTATTTAAGGTATTGCTGATGAAGACCTCAATGGTAGCTTGAAACATGTCCATTTTTTGTGAAAATAAATATTGACTATCAGATTTACAAATAGCTCTATAAAACACTGTTAAACCTATAGTGACACCCACAGACGGTCTCTGTGATGGTAAGAAACGAAATATTGCTTGTCTAATATTAATGGGTTGAATGATCTGCTGCTAATACTTATCTGAAAATGTGGAATGTCTTTTAGTGAAAAAAATATAATGTTTCTAAATTTTTGCCATTTTTGACGAAAACTCCCAATGTATCTTAACTAGTTAACGACAAAAATAATCTATACAAAATAATTTCATAATTCATGCGGGTTTTGTATTTCAATTCATGACTGAACACAGTGGCGTAACAACAGGGGATGATTAGGGACATCAAACCCCCCCAAAAGCAAAATAATTTTTAAAAACGTAATTTTTTATATATAAATTAAAAAGACAATTTTTGGATTTTTAACAAACAATGGATTATGTACCTTTATAATTTGAGAACATTTATCTTTAGTTGTGTCAAATATTTAGTGTTAGGCACATTGAGAGGTGCAAATAAAAACGGATCAAACATGAAAACGTGTACGTTTGCTTTCATTGATAATCTTATTTTTCCCCCGCACAAAGTAAAAAGAGAAATACAAAAGCAAACACATGACCAAAACAGAAAGCAACATTCAAAAACAATAGCAAAAGCAGAAATCAAACACAAAACTGAAAACACAAAGCAAAAAGCAAAATTCAAAATAATCAAAAGCAGAAAACAAACACATTACCGGTACCAAACAGAAAACGAAAAGCAAAATTCAAAAACAAAAGCAAAAGCAGAAAGCAAACACAAAACTGAAAAAGGAAATCAAAAAGAAATTTTCAAAAAAATTCAAAAGGAGAAAAAACACAAAAACAAAACAAAACAAAACAAAATGTAAAACAAAGAGAGCAGAAAATCGACAAACAATGAACAAAAGCAAAATCAGAAAACAAACACAAAAACAAAGAACACAAAGCAAAAAACAAAAGCGAAAGCAGAAGAAACAAACACAAAACCAAAAACAAAGAACAATGAAAGCAAATTTCAAAAAACAAAAGCAGAAAACAAACACAAAAACAAAAAACACAAAGCAAAAAACAAAAGCAAAAGCGAAAGCAGAAAAAAACAAACAAAAAATCAAAAACAAAAACAATAAAAGTAAAATTTAAAAACAAAAGCAAATGCAGAAAAGAAACAAAAAAAACAAAAAAGCAAAAAACAAAAGCAGAAAATTCGAACAAAATAATAACGAAAAGCAATAAAAGCAAAATTCAAAATCAAAAGCAAAAGCAGAAATCAAACCCAAATTAAAAAACAAAAAAGGAAAAGCAGGAAACAAATACAAAAACAAAAACGCAAAAGCAAAATTCAAAATTCAAAAATAAACATACAACCAAAAAAAACACAAGATAAAAAGCAAAAGTAGTAAACAACAAACACAAAACCTAAAGCACTATTATGATTTTACTCCGTGCATTCCCCTCCAGAAGCAAATCCTAGTTACGCCACTGACTGAACACATGAGTAAACTAGCAACATAGTTCAAAAGCTTCCAAAGGCATGACATTAATTTTCATAAAATTATTTTCATCAACCCTGAGGTAAATATCACATAAAAGAACCTTGCATAGCTTTTCAGTTAATTCATAAAATGAATTCAGCCCGCATACAGTTTCAAAGCTTCTCTCGCTCCAAGCAACATCACTTTGTGTCTTTTTTGTTCAACTGTAGCAACGTGTCACAATATGACCTGCTGACAACTCTTAACTTAATGAGAAATAAAAGTCCACTTTTAAAAACAAAATTTAATCTCATAGTACTGTATTACGCTCGAACGATGTTATGGCTCATACAGCACTCGCATAAAATACCCAATCTTCGAATTGCCTTCAGTATCGACTGGGTAGACCTTGCTATATAACTCTGTAGTACAGCTAATTCCGCAATACTTGAAAATACCGTATATGCAGATACGCCCCAGTGCAAGAGACGAATGCATCTCACCAGCCCTGTTAAGTCAACTGTTGAATTTCCTTTGGCTATGAATTTAGAAACGAGAAATGCTGCTGCCTAGTGGTAAAATCATGAAATAGTACATTATGCAACGAGCCTATAATGGCAATAATTAAGACGCGTGTATGTTTATAATTTCCATACGAGTGTCTTAATTACCATTATAGGCGAGTTGCATACGACTGTTTATGTTCGACGATAATTATAACTTTATTATATGTTTTAACATAAATATTCATAAATATCTGTTGAGATTCAGTCACTACAATTTTGTGACAGGACAGCGCTGGGTAGGGTATCTCTGTTTTCCAAGCTCTCTGGCCGACCGACACATGCGCTCTATGTGCTTGGCAATGGATTTTGAGCGCATGCGCGAAGGCATCCTTGCCTAATTGGTCACACAACTGTTTCTTGAGCTCTGATTGGTGGGAGAAATTGTTTCATAATGAAAAATAGTGTTATAAAGAGCCTCATTATGATACAGTTTTCTGACATATAATGTTTACATTTCGACATCGTCGAACATAAACTTGTGTTATATGTTTGGTTGGTTGGTTCCTCAGTTTAGGGGCTGTGACAACGCAGTCATGTAGCCCCGTGTACTTTGGGTGTGTGTAGAATCTGTCTGATAACCTGTGTTAATTTTGAGGACTGTATTAGTGTGTGTTATCTGTTTTTTAATTCAAGTAAGGACTGCAGACTTTGAATTTTTCAAATAGTTCCTTCCTTTGCCACCAAACGCCACCATCAACGACTACTAGTTCAGAACTTAGCTACTAGACGCCTACGCAGTCGGCTCCTGGCAACGAACGTAGGAACCAAAGAGCGTTGTTTTCATTCTTAACCTATATATAATTTAGCTTCACACAGGTGTAATTAGTGCAAGGTTCTTTAACATGCCATAAATCTATGACATGGGACCGTCACGCCGGCTTTACTTCCCCTCCGAAGGAAGGCATACTGAGGGAGTTTTAATGCTCTTAAAAATCCGACGACTTCGGCTGGGTTTGAACCCGCAATCTTGGGCATAGGAGCTCAGCACGCTATCAACTACGCCACCGATGCCTTGTTATATGTTTGTAAAGTATTTATAAAATCTCACGTATTTCACTGACGCTGTTGTGGTAATAATGAAGCATATTATTAGACTGATCTTTTTGCGGATTTGGACAAGGTACCGCGGATTTAGCACTAGTACCACTAGTATCAACCAAAAATCCCTAAAAATTTACTAAATTAAAATATGTTCGAGAGTGTCATCTTAAATAGGCTATTCGAAGATTTAGACAACCCATGCCAGGTGAAATTGTAACAACTGAATGTATGTCAAATATATAGGCTAGTAATTTATTTATTTTATTGAGAAATGTCTACACTCAAGTTTGAGCATTAGATTAATTTCACATTTCAATATTTGCTATAGTCCAGGCTGTTCCAGCCGAGCTGCTCGCCAGTGAGCAGTGGAGTACTCGCCGCCTTGCATGAGGAAACCTGCAACATGCAATACAGCTCTATTGTGGGGGGTTGCCGTCACTGCGCGGTGGATACATCAAGACTGGCAGGAAACGCATGGACGTGTGCAGTGACCTTCGCTGAGTGACGTATTGGCTATCACCCCCAGTCCCTCTCCAACCGTACTCCGAGCATCACTGCTGAGTACTCGCGTGTACGCATACTCAAACTCGTGGATTTGGAACAGCCTGCTATAGTCAATAATTGTCCTGGTTCTTTTCGTGCATGTTATGATATAATATCTAATACACTTTTGCCCGCACAATATACACTTGCATTCTTCGTCTGGCTCGTGGAACTTCTTGTTTATACATATCTTGTGGTGAAACCCATGAATGGAGAGTCATGTTGTAACGTGACGCTTTGTATTGCAGTCTTTGGTCCATCTGTCATCCATCATCGCTGGTGAGGTGTAGAAATCGAGGTCTATTTCACATTTCTTTCTTTCCCTAATGTTTACTAATGCCTTGTGTACCCTTGCGTCATCATATGGAACATGTGTTCGTATCCCAGCTAGTCCACGGTCTTTCGAGGCATGGGGCGTTCATCCCACTATACGACCACGTGTTCAGGATTTGAGTCTGTCAGGCAACTACTCTACTTGAAAGAAACAACAAATTCCTAAATATATCATTTAATGGTATTAACTCATGGCAAAACACAACAAAACACAAAAATATTACAATTACTTCCCACAACACAAAAACCAAATTATATGTGAGTCTCTTCTCATAAAGTTAGGTGCTCCACCGCACCCATATCTATCCTAGATATCCTAACACTGGTACTCTTCGACATTGACGAGCGTTCATAGTGTCTTTCACATCGCACAATTTAACATAAATTTGCATATCACAACACAACAATAAACACAAAATTACAACAGAATAATCATTATGTGTAATTGTTAAAATATTTATCCGTTTTGAAACGGAACATTTACCTTGAATAACATTGATTTCATTATCTTATGCCTTGCTTAACATGTGTTGCTTTTCTGCGCACATCGTTTTCCTTTCCCATAAATTTCAAACGCTGAAGTGATATACCGAACCCTCCAAAATACACATAGTTATTGAATTTTAGCTTCACCATACAACAATCTTCTGGGTCTGGTCATGTCATTATTATCATTACAATCGTGTCATATCGTTAAATTATGCTACCCGTCAGAATAAATTAGCATAAACTGGGTAATTACTCTTTATAAAAATGTATTTATTTATTTGGTGCAGTTAAGTTGTCCTCAGACAATAACTTGGCCAAATCTTACCCGATTACTTCGATCAAACAATCTATACCCATAGATACAGTGCATATAATTCATTTGATCCAATAATATCAAGCATATTTCAATTACTTTGAGAGATAACGAGATTCTCCAGTGTACCAGTACAACCTTAAAATAAAAAGATAAAAGGGATCCGGTCAATTGACTCTCCTCGGTGTGAACAAAAGATTCGCACGGACCGCCCTTCTCAAGATGGCTACCCGGTCTGTGGCCTCCATATGCCTTCCTGACCGACTTTCTGCAAGTAAATAAACCTGGCCATGTGCTCACCCCGTGGTGCAGCTCTCCCAGAGGTACCTGATTGGATTGTGTCATTACGAATAGAGTCGATCTAAGTATTTAACACCTACACTTAGGGTATTTAATGGGCTCATTTCGGCTCCTAATTAGTATTCATAGCTAGGGATGGATCACAAATAGTTTCGCCGTTCTATGGACGTAATCAGTGGGTCTGTACGCGTACCAGCCGAGTTTCAAACTGTTATCTCGCTGCGCGGGCACGAATATATATAGAGGAAATCAACTGTTTCCTACTCGAAGACTTTTGTCTTACCTCTATGGGTAGATCAATTATTATACTGGCGTACATAGGGTGTCTAATCGTTTTCCCTGGCAGCGAAGACTCTGCTAACAGTGGATTACAGACAGCATCTGCCCCAACTCTGTTGCGAATGCACATGTATGCTCTGAGGCAATACCACACATCGTAGATTCGAAGATTGGCCTACTAGATTCATCAACGTGCGAACTATTCTTGGATGGTCCCTGCAATTATTGACGCAAATCTCTTGATTCTACGTTACATGCTCGCTGGTAGCGGCTAAAACAATATTTCTTTCAGATGACTCAATTCATAAAGCACTCATGTCCTCCATACATTTACTTATAAACCAAGGTTTTTCGTAGCTCTAAAAAGTATTAATTTACTGGCACTCACATTAACTACCTTAATGGATCTCAAATACAACCATGTAGCATTTAACATTATTTAATATTTATTTAACATTTCAATGCCACTGAAAAACTCTCTTTATCTCGCTATTATATCTCTCTTTCTCACCTTTTCATAATAAAACTGTATTCTTTCAATGGATATGACAACATTTGCACGTTCTATAGGCATCAATATGCCGATTTATATATTTATCATTGACACCGACCTCAGATTATTATTATTATTATTATTATTATTATTATTATTATTATTATTATTATTATTATTATTATTATTTAACGTTACCGTTACTTTCATCAACATCTTACGCCTAAATGGTCGTAAGTTTATCATCCTCAAAGCCATATATTTATAAAAATACGAGGGATGTGAGCTCGTATACAAATGACTGCTAATTCTTAATATTTGAGGAAATGACATGTTGTATGGTGAGCTATTAAATCATATTAACATATTTGGATGGTACTCACTTTCATTTTGGCTGGGTTTGTCCAACAAGACAGCAACTCGCCCACCATTTTGCTTACTTCTAAGCCAACATGATACTTTTCACACGAAACATTGAATAGGGTTTGCACATGGTAATTACATCTTGCAATACTGGCATTTTACACTTTGAAACACCATACATTATTTTAACACACAAATATAAACACTTTTAATGATCACTTTTAAAATGAACTTTACAAGTAATTTACACACGGAGCCTTGCTGGGCTTTCCACTATTGCATGACTTCAGAGATGCGACGCAGCCAAATTCTGGCAACCGCCTGTCTCCTCCGAAAGTCTATCTCGCGTATGTGTGCTCATCTCCCGTCTCCTACAACTTCTATCTTCTATCTCGCAGTGTTGCTCAATTATAAATTACAAATACTTGTGATGCCTTCCAGGTTCCCGTAATCTGTAGTATCCGTTACAATTATATGTGATACATTAAATATCGTAACACTTTCTGTGGATAAGTTCATTGTCTATTAAAATCATACTGCAATATCTCTACGCTGCACTGATTACTAGCCGCGTATACTGCCTGCATATACGTCTGCTGTAGACTGGTTATAATATTAATGCAGAATTACTTGTATTATGCTGCATAATGCGCCTTTCATTGTTCATCCCAAAGTTACTGAACGTAACTACTTATATATTTCGCGCACTTTTCCCGCGTGGTTGGGCAGCATGTCGTCCCACAAGTTGAGTCAAGACGAACTGACTCTCCTCTCCTTCTTCTCCCATATAAAGGTTTCTGACGAAAAGTAGTCCTCTTGAAGTTCAGGAACGGCTCTTTTCTTAAATATCGCGTTTACTGACAAGGTAAAGCGTGATTCTTGCTCGTCTATTCATGTAGGTTCCAGATCCACTTGCGTGCTGGCAATTCCTTCGTTCAATTAATTAAAATTAATTGCTTTCCTCCATGGCTTGGTGACGCTATCTCGAGGGAATCCCCTCTTGCTACGAGACTGACCAATGCCCCTCCGCAGTACGTGTGTGAATATGCTCATAATCACATACAGGCTTTAATTTAGGTTGAAAATACTCCTAAATTACCTCTCTTCGAATAGAAGTCTCTGGGTGCAAGTCTCAATCCATTAGAATGCTTCATTTGGCAGTAATTAATTAATTTGTCTTGATGACCCTCCCCTCTCTACTGTTCTGCCTTGTCCAGCGGGGGTTTCCTTCGTCGTTAATCACGGCCTTCTCACCCCAGTGTCGCCAAGAAATAGTGCACTGGCGTCACGTCTACACCGCCCACTTTCAACTTCACTTTGTCAAAATGTCAAGTTGGCTCTGTTTCTGTAGCTCTCGCTAACATGTTCGTATACTGCCTTGCATTTTACACAATATTCCAACTTTTATTGTCTAAAATTCCCGTTCTGGACGTGGAATTAAGCTATTATTATTATATACTGTCATTATCTATTTGCTCCTCGGGTTCATTGTGGCTGTTCCCCCCTCAGAGATCAATCGTTCGACTCTTAGAAAAATCATGGACCTGATCTTTCCTTTATAAAGACCCCAGTTCAATGCCAGTCAGCCATGTCCAATTGGGCACACTTGCTTGCTCCTGTTGATTGTAAGCAGAATTGAAATCGTATGCTTTCTATGAAATACGTCTCCCTCATCATTTCGTATACCATCCGAGATGGCGCTGTTTTTCCAAATCGGGTAATCCTCTTCATGAACATTGCTTTTATTCTTTCTATTCTCATCAGGTCTCCGATCTTCAGCTTTTCCCACACAATCTCGATTCCAAATGTTATCACAGACCGGCCGCGGTGGCCGATAGCGCTAACGCGCTACCTCGTGTCTCGCTGGCGTCGGGAGAACATGGCTTCAATTCCCACCTCGGCCGTCCTGAAAATGGTTTTCGTAGTTTCCCATTTTCACTTCCAGGCAAATGCCGGGACGGTTCCTTTAAATAGGTCCACGGCCGATATCCTTTCAGAATCCCTTCCCTGGCCCGCCCTGGCTGTATTAATAAAACTATTAAATGTTATCACTGGCACTACTGTCGTCTTGAATAGGTCCATCGCCGTGCTAGTTGATAGGTTTGCTATGTTTGGGATGTTGTATGAGGCCATGATTGCTGCTGCTGCTGCTGCCTTTTCTTGAATATGAATGCCAAAAGACGCCGCTGTTGTCTGTAGTGTTATTCCCAAATATTTATAATTTCTTACTTTTTGTAGTGGCTTCTGGTGTATTGTTATGTTGTCTTTGGGCGTTGACTTTCCCCCTTTTCTGAAAGTCTTTTCTTCTTTTATCTGCAGGCTGTTTTCCTCCGCCCATGTCTCTAATTTTTATGTTAATTTTCTGAAAACCTCCCCCTTAATTTATCGTATTTATCATCGATTCCAGCAACACTCTCCACTATCATTTCATTTCATCATTGCCCCAGGGGAGTGCGACAGCTTCGGCAGCTGGTACAGTGCATATCCTTGCCACTAGATGGGGGCTTCATTCATTCCAATCCCTGACCCGGTCGGTCGACTGGAAGCAGGCTGTGGATATTCATTTTCATTTACCACCGATCCCTTAATGTTGCAGAATTAGCCGAGTCTCCCCTACATTGATATTGGAAGCCATTTCCAGTGTTGCCTAATTCTATTAAAAAGAGGTTTCCAGTCGGTCAACACAAATTGCGCCCAAATACATTAGGCGGGAAACAAGTAATTATACAACCTAAAACAAACCCCGTGGCACTACAGCACATGAAGAGCCTAGGTTTACCAAACGACCGCTGTCCAGCCATTTGGCCTACAGATTATGGGGTGACGCGTGGTCAGCGCGTTGGGTCCCGTCGGCCATTAAACCTGGTCTCCGTGACCAGAGCACTGCCTCACTGTCAGACAGCAACTCAATTATTGCCCTCACGAGGCTGAGTGCACCCCATTCCAGCCATCACGTCGATTTCTAAAATCCCTGACGGAGCCAGGGTCTCCGAGTGCGAGGCAGGCGCGCTACTTCAACACCATCCTTTCCCCTTTCCTTTGCCTTTCCATTTGCTTTCCCTTTTCCTCTTCCATCTCCTTTTCCTTTTTCTTTTAAATTTTCCCTTTTCCTTTATCATTTCAATTTCCTTTTCCCATTACATTATATTTCCCTTTTCTTTGCCATTTCCTTTTGCTTTTCCAACTCCATTTCCATTTCTTTTTTCACTTCCCGTTCTTTATTCATTTACATTTCCTTTTCCCCATTCCTTTTCCCTTTCCCCTTTCTTTTGTCATTTCCTTTTCCATTTCCATTTCCATTTCATTCCACTTCTCTTTCTTTATCCAATTCCGTTTCCTTTTCGCTTTTCATTTTTCATTTTTCGTTTTCCTTTGGTTTCCCATTTCCATTCCCTTTTCTGTTTCTTGTCCTATTCCATTTTCATTTCCATTTCCTTTTACTTTTCCCATTCCATTCTCTTGTCCTTTTTCATTTTCATTTCCATTCTCATTTTCATTTCGTCCCCTTTTTCTTGTCCTTTTCCATTTCTATATCCATTTGATTTTCCCTTTCACTTTCCCTTCCCTTATCCATTGTCATATCCTTTTCCATTTCCATTTCCCTTTCCCTTTTCCATTCCCTTTTCGCTTTCCCTTTCCCTTTCCTTATACATTTTCATTTCCTTTTCTATTTCCATTTGCTTTTATCTTTTCTAATTATTATGTTTTACTGTAAAGTTATAACGATTTAAAGTTTTGTTTAGTATTTGTTTTCACTATCAAAATATTATATAACGAGATAATATTGCCATACAAAATAAAGGGATTCAATAACGGTAAAGTGGCCTCCTCCCAAATGTAATCTTGATAGGAAGAATATTAAAAATATTTATCTCTTTCTCTCTTAATTTATTTCTTTATTTTCATTTTCACTTACTATTAATTTAATTTTTATTTTAATTTAGCCTATGTTACTTTATTTATTTAATTTCATTCCTTCTTATTGCTAATTTTATTTTAAATATTAATTTATGATATCGAATTTATTTATTTATTTATTTATTTAAATTTAACTTGACCGTAACTTTAACTCTATATATTTATTTTACCACCAGAAAGTCCTAACTTCTAGTACATCCGCATTTTTATTATTAGATGAGAATATGTAATTTCGCAAATCGACTGTAGGACGATAAGCCCAACGAGCGCAGCTTGACATGTTCCGTATTTACAGATTATAAGCCCGCCATGAGTCGTTAGAAAGGCCGGTCCTTGCTACCACACATTCTCCTTCCTGTGGAGTGCCTGTGTACATAATGAGTGAGGGTTAAGGGCCGGATATTGCAGCAGGATGAATATGTATGATGTCCAATCTTCTTAGGATGACCTCCTCAGTGAGCGATTATCACACAGAGTGATTCTTACCAGCGAGGCGTTCAGGATAAGAAGCAATTCTTCGTTGGCATACAGCAAGTTATATTCTGTTAGCTTTCAAAACGAGGTCTTTCAAGTTTTAGTTAAAGTGTTTTCTATGTAGTATTCCTTTTAGCTCACCGACTGCCTTGAGTCACTCAGCGAAGGGACCAGGCAGCGTTAGGGAGTGACGCCTGCTAACACTAGCAACACTATTAAAGCTAGTGACACTGGTAACACATGCAACGCCTACTAACACTAGTAACACTTGTAACGCCTACTAACACTAGTAACACTCGTGACACTAGTAACACTTGTAACACATAGTAACACTAGCAACACTTGTAACGCCTACTAACACTAGTAACACTACTAACGTCCCCTAACACTAATAACACCTGTAACACTAGTAACGCTTACTAACACTAATAACACCTGTAACACTTGTAACGCCCACTAACACTAGCAACACTATTAAAGCTAGTGACACTGGTAACACATGTAACGCCTAGTAACACTTGTAACGCCTACTAACACTAGTAAAACTCGTGACACTAGTAACACTTGTAACACATAGTAACACTAGTAACACTTGTAACGCCTACTAACACTAGTAACACTATTAAAGCTAGTGACATTGGTAACACATGTAACGCCTACTAACACTAGTAACACTTGTAACGCCTACTAACACTAGTAACACCTTGTAACGCCTACTAACACTAGCAACACGTTTAACGCCTACTAACGCTAGTAACACTACTAACGTCTCCTAACACTACTAACACCTGTAACACTAGTAACGCCTACTACCACTAGTAACACTACTAACGTCTCCTAACACTACTAACACCTGTAACACTAGTAACGCCTACTAACACTAGTAACACCTGTAATGCCTACTAACATTAGTAACACTTTTAACGCCTACTAACACTAGTAACACTACTAACGTCTCATAACACTAATAAGACCTATAACACTAGTAACGCCTACTAACACTAGTAACACTAGTAACGCCTAATACCACTAGTAACACTACTAACGCATACTAACACTAATAACACCTGTAACACTAGTAACGCCTACTAACACTAGTAACACCTGTAACACTTGTAACGCCTACTAACACTAGTACCACTACTAACGTCTCCTAACACTACTAACACCTGTAACAATAGTAACGCCTACTAACGCTAGTAACACTACTAACGTCTCCTAACACTAATAACACCTGTAACACTTGTAACGCCTACTAACACTAGTAACACTTTTAACGCCTACTAACGCTAGTAACACTACTTACGTCTCCTAACACTAATAACACCTGTAACACTAGTAACGCCTACTAACACTAATAACACCTGTAACACTTGTAACGCCTACTAACACTAGCAATACTATTAAAGCTAGTGACACTGGTAACACATGTAACGCCTAGTAACACTTGTAACGCCTACTAACACTAGTAACACTCGTGACACTAGTAACACTTGTAACACATAGTAACACTAGGAACACTTGTAACGCCTACTAACACTAGTAACACTATTAAAGCTAGTGACACTGGTAACACATGTAACGCCTACTAACACTAGTAACATCTTGTAACGCCTACTAACACTAGCAACACGTTTAACGCCTACTAACGCTAGTAACACTACTAACGTCTCCTAACACTACTAACACCTGTAACACTAGTAACGCCTACTACCACTAGTAACACTACTAACGTCTCCTAACACTACTAACACCTGTAACACTAGTATCGCCTACTAACACTAGTAACACTTGTAATGCCTACTAACACTAGTAACACTTTTAACGCCTACTAACACTAGTAACACTACTAACGTCTCATAACACTAATAAGACCTGTAACACTAGTAACGCCTACTAACACTAGTAACACTAGTAACGCCTACTACCCCAATTAACACTACTAACGCCTACTAACACTACAAACACCTGTAACACTAGTAACGCCTACTAACGCTAGTAACACTACAAACGTCTCCTAACACTTATAACACCTGTAACACTTGTAACGCCTACTAACACTAGTAACACCTACTAACGCTAGTAACACTACTAACGTCTCCTAACACTAATAACACCTGTAACACTAGAAACGTCTCCTAACACTAATACACCTGTAACACTTGTAACGCCTACTAACACTACTAACACCTGTAACACTAGTAACGTCTACTAACGCTAGTAACACTACTAACGTCTCCTAACACTACTAACACTTGTAACGCCTACTAACACTAGTAACACTTTTTACGCCTACTAACGCTAGTAACACTACTAACGTCTCCTAACACTAATAACACATGTAACACTAGTAACGCCTACTAACACTAGCAACACTTGTAACGCCTACTGACACTAGTAACACTACTAACGTCTCCTAACACTAATAACACCTGTAACACTAGTAACGCCTACTACCACTAGTAACACTACTAACGTCACCTAACACTACTAACACCTGTAACACTAGTAACGCCTACTAACACTAGTAACACTTTTAATGCCTACTAACGCTAGTAACACTACTAACGTCTCCTAACACTAATAACACCTGTAACACTAGTAACGCCTACTAACACTAATAACACCTGTAACACTTGTAACGCCTACTAACACAAGCAACACTATTAAAGCTAGTGACACTGGTAACACATGTAACGCCTACTAACACTAGTAACACTTGTAACGCCTACTAACACTAGTAACACTCGTGACACTAGTAACACTTGTAACACATAGTAACACTAGTAACACTTGTAACGCCTACTAACATTAGCAAACCGTTTAACGCCTACTAACGCTAGTAACACTACTAACGTCTCCTAACACTACTAACACCTGTAACACTAGTAACGCCTACTACCACTAGTGACACTACTAACGTCTCCTAACACTACTAACACCTGTAACACTAGTAACGCCTACTAACACTAGTTACACTTGTAATGCCTACTAACACTAGTAACACTTTTAACGCCTACTAACACTAGTAACACTACTAACGTCTCATAACACTAATAAGACCTGTAACACTAGTGACGCCTACTAACACTAGTAACACTAGTAACGCCTACTACCATAAGTAACACTACTAACCTCTACTAACACTACAAACACCTGTAACACTAGTAACGCCTACTAACGCTAGTAACACTACTAACGTCTCCTAACACTAATAACACCTGTAACACTTGTAACGCCTACTAACACTAGTAACACTGTTAACGCCTACTAACGCTAGTAACACTACTACCGTCTCCTGACACTAATAACCCCTGAAACACTAGTAACGTCTCCTAACACTAATAACACCTGTAACACTTGTAACGACTACTAACACCTGTAACACTAGTAACGCCTACTAACGCTAGTAACACTACTAACGTCTCCTAACACTACTAACACTTGTAACACTTGTAACGCCTACTAACACTAGCAACACGTTTAACGCCTACTAACGCTAGTAACACTACTAACGTCTCCTAACACTACTAACACCTGTAACACTAGTAACGCCTACTACCACTAGTAACACTACTAACGTCTCCTAACACTACTAACACCTGTAACACTAGTAACGCCTACTAACACTAGTAACACCTGTAATGCCTACTAACATTAGTAACACTTTTAACGCCTACTAACACTAGTAACACTACTAACGTCTCATAACACTAATAAGACCTGTAACACTAGTAACGCCTACTAACACTAGTAACACTAGTAACGCCTAATACCACTAGTAACACTACTAACGCATACTAACACTAATAACACCTGCAACACTAGTAACGCCTACTAACACTAGTAACACCTGTAACACTTGTAACGCCTACTAACACTAGTACCACTACTAACGTCTCCTAACACTACTAACACCTGTAACAATAGTAACGCCTACTAACGCTAGTAACACTACTAACGTCTCCTAACACTAATAACACCTGTAACACTTGTAACGCCTACTAACACTAGTAACACTTTTAACGCCTACTAACGCTAGTAACACTACTTACGTCTCCTAACACTAATAACACCTGTAACACTAGTAACGCCTACTAACACTAATAACACCTGTAACACTTGTAACGCCTACTTACACTAGCAATACTATTAAAGCTAGTGACACTGGTAACACATGTAACGCCTAGTAACACTTGTAACGCCTACTAACACTAGTAACACTCGTGACACTAGTAACACTTGTAACACATAGTAACACTAGGAACACTTGTAACGCCTACTAACACTAGTAACACTATTAAAGCTAGTGACACTGGTAACACATGTAACGCCTACTAACACTAGTAACATCTTGTAACGCCTACTAACACTAGCAACACGTTTAACGCCTACTAACGCTAGTAATACTACTAACGTCTCCTAACACTACTAACACCTGTAACACTAGTAACGCCTACTACCACTAGTAACACTACTAACGTCTCCTAACACTACTAACACCTGTAACACTAGTATCGCCTACTAACACTAGTAACACTTGTAATGCCTACTAACACTAGTAACACTTTTAACGCCTACTAACACTAGTAACACTACTAACGTCTCATAACACTAATAAGACCTGTAACACTAGTAACGCCTACTAACACTAGTAACACTAGTAACGCCTACTACCCCAATTAACACTACTAACGCCTACTAACACTACAAACACCTGTAACACTAGTAACGCCTACTAACGCTAGTAACACTACAAACGTCTCCTAACACTTATAACACCTGTAACACTTGTAACGCCTACTAACACTAGTAACACCTACTAACGCTAGTAACACTACTAACGTCTCCTAACACTAATAACACCTGTAACACTAGAAACGTCTCCTAACACTAATACACCTGTAACACTTGTAACGCCTACTAACACTACTAACACCTGTAACACTAGTAACGTCTACTAACGCTAGTAACACTACTAACGTCTCCTAACACTACTAACACTTGTAACGCCTACTAACACTAGTAACACTTTTTACGCCTACTAACGCTAGTAACACTACTAACGTCTCCTAACACTAATAACACATGTAACACTAGTAACGCCTACTAACACTAGCAACACTTGTAACGCCTACTGACACTAGTAACACTACTAACGTCTCCTAACACTAATAACACCTGTAACACTAGTAACGCCTACTACCACTAGTAACACTACTAACGTCACCTAACACTACTAACACCTGTAACACTAGTAACGCCTACTAACACTAGTAACACTTTTAATGCCTACTAACGCTAGTAACACTACTAACGTCTCCTAACACTAATAACACCTGTAACACTAGTAACGCCTACTAACACTAATAACACCTGTAACACTTGTAACGCCTACTAACACAAGCAACACTATTAAAGCTAGTGACACTGGTAACACATGTAACGCCTACTAACACTAGTAACACTTGTAACGCCTACTAACACTAGTAACACTCGTGACACTAGTAACACTTGTAACACATAGTAACACTAGTAACACTTGTAACGCCTACTAACATTAGCAAACCGTTTAACGCCTACTAACGCTAGTAACACTACTAACGTCTCCTAACACTACTAACACCTGTAACACTAGTAACGCCTACTACCACTAGTGACACTACTAACGTCTCCTAACACTACTAACACCTGTAACACTAGTAACGCCTACTAACACTAGTTACACTTGTAATGCCTACTAACACTAGTAACACTTTTAACGCCTACTAACACTAGTAACACTACTAACGTCTCATAACACTAATAAGACCTGTAACACTAGTGACGCCTACTAACACTAGTAACACTAGTAACGCCTACTACCATAAGTAACACTACTAACCTCTACTAACACTACAAACACCTGTAACACTAGTAACGCCTACTAACGCTAGTAACACTACTAACGTCTCCTAACACTAATAACACCTGTAACACTTGTAACGCCTACTAACACTAGTAACACTGTTAACGCCTACTAACGCTAGTAACACTACTACCGTCTCCTGACACTAATAACCCCTGAAACACTAGTAACGTCTCCTAACACTAATAACACCTGTAACACTTGTAACGACTACTAACACCTGTAACACTAGTAACGCCTACTAACGCTAGTAACACTACTAACGTCTCCTAACACTACTAACACTTGTAACACTTGTAACGCCTACTAACACAAGTAACACTTTTTACGCCTACTTACGCTAGTAACACTACTAACGCCTCCTAACACTAATAACACCTGTAACACTAGTAACGCCTACTAAAACTAGCAACACTTGTAACGCCTACTAACACTAGTAACACTTGTAACGCCTACTAACACTAGTAACACTACTAACGTCTCCTAACACTAATAACACCTGTAACACTAGTAACGCCTACTACCACTAGTAACACTACTAACGTCTCCTAACACTACTAACACCTGTACCACTAGTAACGCCTACTAACACTAGTAACACTTGTAATGCCTACTAACACTAGTAACACCTTTAACGCCTACTAACGCTAGTAACACTACTAACGTCTCATAACACTAATAAGGCCTGTAACACTAGTAACGCCTACTAACACTAGTAACACTTGTAACGCCTACTAACACTAGTTACACTTGTAACGCCTACTAACACTAGTAACACTTTTAACGCCTACTAACGCTAGTAACACTACTAACATCTCCTAACACTACTAACACCGGTAACACTATGAACGCCTACTAACACTAGTAACACTTGTAACGCCTACCAACACTAGTAACACTTGTAACGCCTACTAACACTAGTTACACGTTTAACGCCTACTAACGCTAGTAACACTACTAACGTCTCCTAAAACTACTAACACCTGTAACACTAGTAACGCCTACTAACACTAGTAACACTTGTAACGCCTACTAACACTAGTAACACTTTTAACGCCTACTAACACTAGTAACACTACTAACGTCTCCTAACACTACTAACACCTGTAACACTAGTACCGCCTACTAACACTAGTAACACTTGTAACGCCTACTAACACTAGTTACACTTGTAACGCCTACTAACACTAGTAACACGTTTAACGCCTACTAACGCTAGTAACACCACTAACACCTGTAACACTGGTAACGCCTACTAACACTAGTAACACTTGTAACGCCTACTAACACTAGTAACACTTTTAACGCCTACTAACACTAGTAACACTACTAACGTCTCCTAACACTACTAACACCTGTAACACTAGTAACGCCTACTAACGCTAGTAACACTACTAACGTCTCATAACACTAATAAGGCATGTAACACTAGTAACGCACACTAACACCAGTAACACTTGTAACGCCTATTAACACTAGTTACACTTGTAACGCCTACTAACACTAGTAACACTTGTAACGCCTACTAACGCTAGTAACACTACTAACGTCTCCTAACACTACTAACACCTGTAACACTAGTAACGCCTACTAACACTAGTAACACCTGTGACACTAGTAACGCCTACTAACACTAATAACACATGTAACACTAGTAACGCCTACTAACACTAGTAACACTAGTAACGCCTGCTAACACTAATAACACCTGTAATACTAGTAACGCCTACTCACACGAATAACAACTGTAACACTAGTAACGCCTACTAACACTAGTAACTGCCATGTCCTGTGGTTCGGATTCCACGTAAAAAGGAGGTCCCGGGGCTCATGATCTCAAGATTAGCGGTCACGTTAAACTACAAGCTTCCTTCCTTAACACTAGTAACACTTGTAACGCCTGCTAACACTAGTAACACCTATAACACTAGTAACACTTGTAACGCCTACTAACACTAGTAACACTTTTAACGCCTACTAACGCTAGTAACACTACTAACGTCTCCTAACACTAATAACACCTGTAACACTAGTAACGCCTACTAACACTAATAACACCTGTAACACTAGTAACGCCTATTAACACTAGTAACACTAGTAACGTCTGCTAACTCTAATAACACCTTTAACACTTGTTACGCCTACTAACACTAGTAACACCTGTAACACTAGTAACCCCTACTAACACGAATAACACCTGTAACACTAGTAACGCCTACTAACACTAGTAACACTACTAATGTCTGCTAACACTATAACACCTGTAACACTAGTAATGCCTACTAACACTAGTAACACTTGTAACACTAGCAGCCGTTAATTTTGCTGTAACGAGGATGTAACGACTTCACTAATTAAGTAAATGCAGCTGTATCGTCTTTACTATTAACTTTATGCATGAAACAGGAGAGAATAAACAAATAGACTACTTGAAACAACTGTGGTGAATAACCTTTATTCAAAGCCTGCCCAAGTAATTTATTATTGTTTCATTTAGGACTTGCGACCACATGTTCATTAGCCAGGGTATTAGAATGTGTGTGGAATCTGATAACCTTAGTTATTGTTATGTCCGTACTAGAGAGTGTGCTTGTAACTACTGCAGGGGCTAACAGTGAGATTTGGAAGGTGGTAGCTACGATCTCAATTTACCTATACTTTGGGTAACCACGGAGAACCACTTCTTGTAAGGCCGAGAGTAGGATACAAACCCACCATTCTCCACACTTCTCAACAGCCCTCTAGAGCAGAGGTGTCCATACTGCATGCCGGGCGCTCTGTCAAGCCGACGGCCTTGCAGCACATGTGGGGGAGGCTATAATGTCTGTCTCTCTCGCTCACTTTCCCGTCTCACTCCCTCCCGTACTGCCTTCGCTGTGTTGTGGTTGCTCGGTCGAAAGTCAAACCATGTTCAGTATAAAGGATGTCGGAAAATAAGAGGTAGAAAATCAAACCATGCATGGGGGTGGGTATGGGGAGCAATAAGTGTAAAGATACCTGTGGGCGCAAACCAACCGTTAAGCCCCTGTGAGCATTTGTAATTACGAGGAAACTTGGCAATGTCGCACAATGAGCAGCATCGAGTGCGGCGTTGACACTCTTGTGTGTTTCGAGCTGAGCAGCTAACCTGTGGTCCTCGTAGCTCAGTAGGCAACGTGCTGGCACCGTTCAGTGTGCTCCTATCTAAATCGGGTTCGAATCCGGAAAAAAAATCTTTCCCCGATTTGTTTCTCTATTTTTTTCCCTTTGCACGACAGAACTTATTGCGCATTAATCACATTAGTCGCCTCCGTAGCGTAGCGGTCAGCACGGTTAGCTGCCGGCCCGGTGGTCCTGCCAAGAAATTTGAAAAAAGTGGTATGAGGACTGGAACGGGGTTTACTCAGCCTCGTGTGGCCCAAATGAGTAGAGAGGGTTCGATTCCCACCTCAGCCATCCTCGAAGTGGTTTTCCGTGGTTTCCCACTTCGCCTTCGGGCAAATGCCGGGATGGTCCCTACTGTAAGGCCGCCTCCTTCCCACTTCCTTGCCTAACCGTCCCACTCTTCCCATCCCTTCATCAGGCCCCCTGTCCGCTTTGCAGGTGAGGCTGCCCTGGTGTAGTGCTGGTCACACACCCCAGTTGTATCCCTGAATCAGAGTCTCAAGCTCCAGGACACTGCCCTCAGTGGGATCCCTCGCTTAGTCCGTGGGATAATCCAACCCTGATGGTAAAACTATAGCGAAAAAAAAATCACCTGGTTAATTCTGGGACTCATTTTCAATTTAAAAAAATTAAATAAGCTCTTTATTCTTTGTTTATTCGCTCGCCGCTATAAATTCTACTTTGTCTTGTATTCACTTTGTTCTTATAATGAAGTCAAAAACAACCCCTGGCACTATACAGCCCATGACGGGCTAAGGCCGACCAAGCCATTTGGCCTGCAGATATTGGGGTGACGCGTGATCAGCGCGTTGGGTCCCCTCGACCGTTAATCTTGGTATTCGTGATCGGGGCGCTGTCTCGCTGTCAGACAGTTACTCAATTGTCCTCACGAGGCTGAGTGCACCCCGTTCCAACCCTCGCGTCAGTAATTGTATTTAAATCGGTTTTCATGTTGCTCGTTTCTTATAAAATTATTTCATTTCTGAATAATTGTGTCATTAAAACGAGCTGCCTTTACCGTAACAGATGGGAGCACACTGAACGGGGCCAGCGCCTTGCCCACTGAGCTACGAGAACCACAGGTCAGCTGCTCAGCTCGAAGCACACAAGAGTGTCGACGCCACACTCGATGATGCTCATTGCGTGACGTTGCCAAGTTTCCTCGTAATTACAAATGCCCACAGGGGCTTATCGGTTGGTTTGCGCCCACTGGTATCTTAACTCATATTGCTCCCCATACCCACTCCCATGCGGGGTTTGATTTTCTACCTCTTATTTTCCGGCACCCTGTATTGTAAATACCGTATGTAAACAAATTGAAACCAAACGAAAAACAATAATGTTACCGAAATTGCCATGTCTTAACTTAAATTAGTTCCATGATACCGTATCGGTATTTCGGACTGGTTTAATGCTAAGCACGTACTCTAATCTTCAAGTACCGGTACACAGATAAACACGCGAAACTCAATGTAGATGTGTCAGACGCATTAGACGAACAGTTAGTTTTTGATGTGTAACATCCTTCCGCTCGGTTGATGGATATTTTTAATGTGTAACATCATTCCACTCGGTTGCTGTATATTTTTCTGTGGAGTTGATTTTGTAATAAGGGACGGAAATTCAACGGAAACATTGAGCGCGCGCGGTGGCGGAGATTGGTACAACGACATACTGTCGGCCATGTGGCTATGTGGAATGTAAATCGCATACGGTTTACTTCAAGGTTTTGAGGCCCCATTACAGATATTCCTACAATAAATCATTTTCAAACTCTCGTTATTTGGTTTGAAAATATTCATTATATCATATTTGCTGAAAGGATTTGTCACTGAAGTTTTACAAGTAGTTATTGCATAAATAATAGTAATGAGAACTTACCGATGGTAATAACACGAAGGAATCCTTGTTTGCTGACACAAGGTAGCACGATGAGTTCATTCTTTAAACAAGAAGTTCCGTGAAGAACTATACAGCCTACTTTTCATGCCAATGATTATTCTACAGTATATGAACCTATCTAGAATAATGACGAAATTAAGTTGGTATTATCGAAATATCTAATTAGTTCAAAATATACCTGGTATAATGTAGCCTAATAGAGCACTACAGTTGGCAGCCCTGGTGACTGAATATATTCTTAGTTCCATCTCTTAAGGTACAGAATACAAAATTTGGTTGAAGTCCAATGGACGTTACATGCAGTTAGACACTGGATCTATCAGCACACGTAAAAGCACGTTGGCAACAATGTCATGCGTGTGCTGGTCAGAAATAATCGAAAATATATCTTTTTGTGCCAATTTTCGTTGAAATACATTTTTTAGTATTGAAGTTACATGTATTTTAAAATTGGACCCATCGGCAAGCATAGAATCATGTTGACAACACTGACTTATATTAACTACTCCAATTTAATCTAGAGTGTCAGGTGCTATGCGTGTGCAAAATATAGAGCTGTTGGCTTGCATACTTTCTGATATATTGATATTAGGGTAAAAAGAATATAGACAGCATTTATTAACAGTTGGCAGCCCTGATCGCTCTTAACAATACTTATAGTCATATCTGTTATGGCACACATATCTCATACGAAATTTGGTTGAAATCCAACTGATAGTATAGAAGTTACATGTATTTAAAAATTGGTACTATCAGCAGGCTTATAATCATGTTGGTAGAACTGATGTATATAAGTTACTCCAAATTAATCTAAAATGTCAGAATATACGTGTGCATAGCTTAAAGCTGTTGGCTTGCATACTTTCTGATATATTGGTATTTGGATAAAAAAAAATAGAGAGAGCAATTATTAACAGTTGGCAGCCTTGGTGGCTCTTAAGAATACGCTCAGTCATATCTTTTTATGTACAGATATTACATACAAAATTTGGTTGAAATCCAATTGATAGTGTAGAAGTTATATGCATTTAAACATTGGACCTATCAGAAGGCTTAAAATTATTTTGGCAACACTGTCATGGTTGGCCTCCTGGAAATTAAACTGAAATAGTATTATCTACATGTGTGCCAATTTTGGAATAGCTCCCATGCATACCTTGCAAGATATCCAACATGGAGCTCAAAATTCTAGTGCGTTTTTTCAGCAGTTGGTATCACTGACATCATTTTCAAATATGGACGTGAGCTATACCGGTGCACATCTTTACTCATACTAAATTTGGTTTTGATTGCTGCAGCCGTTTAGGAGTTGATAGGGGGGGGACACACACACAGCCAGACAGACAGAAGGACAGACAGACAGAAGGACAGACAGACAGACACACATTTTCCCGGATCGATCTCATAAGTCTACTTTTTTCCTCATTTTTGCAAAATGTGAAAAACATGTCAGATGTTACACATCATATGCGACTACTGTAAGGCTCGTATTTTCCTTTACATTGCATTCGGTGCGCTAGCGATCCCAACTTGACTCGGTCAGACGCGGCGAACAGCTGTCACTACTTCGGCAGGCAGCCCAGCCAAAAGAGACAGGAGCCGGCGTGCAGCGTAGCATAGCTAGCATGCCGAGCGTGCAAAGGATGGACGCCTCTGCACTAAAGGCTGACCCACCTCATTCTAGGATTGAAATTCATAACAGCAGCGTTGGTAATAGAACCCAGGCCATTTTCTTGTAAATCTGTCAAATTCATTCTGTTCTTCCATATTAATGAAATCCACTGTTTTGTTAAAATCATGCGAACTGCATTAGGCTCTTGTTTATAGAAACCTGTTATTCAAATTAATTTACGAGGTAATCTTGAGCCTTCTTCGATGTATGGCGGCTGGTATTCTTAGCAGTCACTCCGGTCGTCCGGGTTCGATTTTCAGCTCTGCCAAGAAATTTTAATTCTGGTGAACTCAGCCTCGTGGGGAAAAACTGAGAAGAGGGGGGTGGGGAGTTCAATTCCCATTTCAGCCATCTTGGAAGTAGTTTTCCATGGTTTCCCACTTATACTCCAGGTAAATGCCGGGATGGTTCCTAACTTAAGGCCACGGTCGCCTCCTTCCTAATCCTCAACTGAATTACAAATACTTACACTAATACAGTCTTCACAATAACACAGGTGGGGTACACGAAAGGAGCCTCTCCGAAGATTGCATTGGTGATGATGATGAATGATAAGAAAAGCAATCGGGCGTACCCTGGGCAACGGCAGAGAATTAATCAACATTCTCTGACGACTGATCCTTTCACACCAGAAACATCAACCGAGTCCTTTTCAGGGCCACAGTTAACAATTATCTCTGCAAATATAGAGGGCATATCATCCGCCAAAGAAGAACTACTGCAAAACCTTTGTATCCAGCATGGATGCCATGTGCTATGCATACAGGAGACACATAGAAGCCGTAATATGCACAGACCAAAAGTAAAAGGAATGGTCCTTGCAATAGAAAGACTCATGATAAGTATGGAAATGCCATATTTGTCCATCCAAATGTTCAAGTCCTCTCCACGGCACTCACGGAGGAAAATAACATTGAAGTTCTTACCCTAGAAACAGCCAACTGTACGATTTCATCTCTTTATAAACCACCTGGCGCTGATTTCATCATCACCAAACATCCAATTTCCAAAATAAAAGCACACGGATTGTGATTGGCGATTTTAACAGCCAAAGGTGCGCATGGGGTTACGATCATGAAGATGAGAATGGAATAGCAGTGCAAGAATGGGCAGAAATAAATCACCTTACCCTGATCCATGATGGAAAACATCCTGCATCATTCAATAGTGGTAGATGGAAACGAGGTTACAACCCTGACCTCATTTTCAGTAGTAACAAAATCAGCGAACTTTGTGTAAAATCTGTCTGCTCTCCAATACCTAATACACAGCTTCGGCCAATAATGTGCCAAATATTTGCTGCCGTCAGACCTCTGAAAATACCTTTCCGCAGGAGGTACAACTTCAAGAAAGCTGACTGGTGAAAATGTGCAGATATGTTGGACAACGAAGTGTCTTATATAGAACCTACACCAGCATCCTACGACATCTTCACCACAACTGTAAAGAAGTGATCCAGAAGGTCTATACCTCGCGGCTGCCGGACTTCATTTATCCCTGGTCTCACATCAGACGAAGTTACCCTACTAACAGAATACAGGAAGGAATTTGATGAAAACCCTTTCGGCGAATCAACAGTAGAAGCTGGGAACAGACTCATCTCCGCCATTAGAGAAACAAAACGGGATCATTGGGTTAGAACTGTAGAAGACCTGGATCTGAGAAGAGACAGCCATAAGGCTTGGAGACTTTTAAGGCGTATAAGCAATGATCCGACAAAGACCTCTGTACATTACAACATCTCTACCAGCCAAATAGCTCATCAGCTTTTTATGAACGGGAAGCCCATCTATAAGCATAAAGTGCCCATACATCAAAGAGGATTTCAAGAGGAAAGTAGCGATCTTACAATACTATTCACTATGGTAGAACTGGAGAAGGCTATCAAAGAGACTAAAAATGGAAAATCAGCCGGCTTGGATGACATTTTGACAGAACAAATTAAGCATTTCGGCTTAAAAACAAAGGATTGGATACTCCAGGTCTTCAATAACTGCATGAAGAATTATCAAATTCCAAAGATATGGCGGAAGAGCCGTGTGATAGCTTTGTTGAAACCTGGCAAAGAAGGGGACAGTCCAAAGAACTTCAGACCAGTTGCACTACTGTGTCACCTCTACAAACTACTAGAACGAATGATTTTGAATCGCCTTTTACCCGTAATTGATCCTCTGCTCATACCTGAACAAGCTGGATTTCGTCCCGGCAAAAGCTGTACTGGGCAGTTGCTGAACCTTACGCAATTCATAGAGGATGGTTTCGAAGCAGCTAAGGTAACTGGAGTGGCATTTGTCGATTTATCGGCAGCCTACGACACTGTTAATCATCAGCTTCTATTTGCTAAGGTCTACACGCTGACAAGAACTCCAGCCTAACCAGGTTCATTGCTACTCTCCTGCAGAATCGGAGATATTTTGAGGACTTCCAGGGGCAAAGCAGCCGTTGGAGACTACAGAAGAATGGCCTACCCCAAGGAAGTGTTCTCGCTCCATTTCTGTTCAACGTGTATACAAATGACCAGCTGATAGCTCCCAACACCAGGAGTTTCTTGTACGCTGACGATCTCGCTCTTGCTACACAGTGTAAGGATTTTGAATCAGTGGAGAACAACCTCACGAGTGCCCTTAAGGATCTGTCCAAATATTATATCGTAAATCAACTGAAACCAAATCCCTCCAAGACACAAGTATGTGCCTTTCACTTGAGAAACAGGGAAGCCTTTCGTAAACTGAAGGTAATATGGTCAAGAGTTGAACTGGAACACTGTTACACCCCAAAATTTCTAGGAGTGACAATGGACAGAGCTCTTATCTACAAGAAACACTGTTTGAACACCAAGTCGAAAGTTCACACCAGGAATAATCTTCTGAGGAAACTGGCCGGATCACAATGGGGTAGCCAACCTGACACTATTCGAACATCTGCAATGGCATTGTGTTATTCCGCTGTAGAGTACGCCTGCCCGGTTACAGAGGTGGCCAAATTATTAGACTAAAGGTCTGAAAATGCATTACTCAATTTTGCTGAGTTCAAATTTATTGGTTTTTCTATGGGAATTGACACTGGTGTTGTTACAATGATATAGCGACATTTGCATAATGATTTTAGGATTTTCTGTCTCATAGTTTGGCAAAACGGTTACAAATAATTGCCTGCTGTCTCAAGGAACTGTTTATTTCTGTGCCCATGTTGTTGTTTGTTTGAAATTTACCAAGAATTTAGTGACTGTTTAGTTACTATTTTCACTTAATACCATCAGCAGAGCTTCGGTGCTTTATGCTGACATATTTAATTTTATATTTGCGACGTGATTAGAAGACAGTGCATAAAATCGACCTATCAAGGGAATTTTATGTTTTTGGGGAGGAAAAAGTGTTATGTCCTCAAGAAAAATTGGGATAACAAGAGCATTGCTTACTGAAGGATACTGCACACAGCAGGAGACAGTAACAAGACTTAATTTTGCACAGTAATCAGTAAGTAGAAGTAAGAAAATGGAAGAAAACCGTGAAGTTTACCAGTCACAACGAAAAGAAAAACGTGGTAGGAAAAGTAAATTAAGCCCTAGAGTTGTACGAAAACTGATGTCAATTTCACGAAACCATCGCCCAGCTACTAGCAATGAACTAAGATATAATTTGAAGAGTAGTGGCATAGATATATCTGCAAGTACTGTAAGAAGAACATTGTACAATAGTGGATTAAAATCTAGACGACCCAGAAGAAAAGCAATGATCACTCCAGTTTTGGCAAAAAAGAGATTGGAAAGGGCAAAGGGCCTACAAGTTTGCTCTACAGATGACTGGAAGGTACATGTAACATCAAAATAATAGTTTTTCACACATTAACTACTCATATCATAGATTTAACAATGCTCACTGGAAACTTTAAAAAATTGTTGTTATTATTGTTCCTTGATTGATTGTAATAATGCCGCCAATGCACTACTAAAATGAAAATTTGACCCTAGGATTGCTTCAGTGATGAATCTATATTTGAAGTAAGTGAAAAAACGAGTCGGTATGTTCGTAGGAGGCCAGAAGAAGAGTTTCATCACCAGTGCATACAACAGACAGTAAAATATCCAATAAAAGTTATGGTCTGGAGTATGATGTCTGTGTATGGAACCGGAAGATTATATATTGTCAAGGGTACCATGATGCAGGACCAATATATAAAAGTCCCTGAGAAGCGTCTCTTACCTCAGATAAGAGATTGGTTTGGAGAAAATCCTTGTCTCTTCATGCATGATGGTGTTCCCTGTCATGTGGCCAAGAAAGGGGCTCAATTCCTCAGTGATAAAAACATTTCTGTGCTTCCGTGGCCCGGAAATAGCCTGGACATGAACCTTGTTGAAATTAGTGGGCTATTGTCAAGAAGAAAATCAAGAAAACCACTTTTACAACAAAAATTGGTCTGATTGAAACTTTGGTACGGATTTGGCACCATGACAATGACATCAAAAACAATTGCCAAACACTCGTTAAAAGTATGCCCAAAAGGATGAAAATGCTTATTTCCAACAAAGGAATGCATACAAAGTAATGAGGCACATGCATGTTTAATTTTCATTTGTAAGGCTAGCCAGAAAAATTCAATATGTTATTTTGCAAGCTTTAGTCTAATAATTTGGCCACCTCTGTAGATATAACTCAAGTCATGCTAAACAGATAGACGTAACTCTCAATGAAACGTGTAGAACTATAACTGGATGCTTAAGATCAACACCATCAGAATGCCTCTACCAGCTTGCAGGAATAGCACCACCCTCTATTCGACGAGAAGTAGCTGCAAACAAGGAAAGGAAGAAAGTTGTCCAGGAAGCAACCCATCCTCTACATGGGCATGAACTACATGCTCTGAGGCTGAAGTCTAGGAAGAGTTTCCTAAGAACATCCAAAGAATTGAAGACTACATGTGAAAACCCCAGGCTAGAATTAAAGAAATCTCCTTTCCTGGGCTGGAAAAGGATAGCCGAAACACTACCTCCTGGTCATGATCAAGATTGGGAAACATGGAAATCCTTGAATAGATTAAGATCAGGAGTGGGCAGATCTAAGATCAATCTTGCAAAGTGGGGCTACATTAAGGAAGATGACATACTGTGCCCGTTTAGAACGGAGTCCGCACGACCACATATGCATTTTACCAATAATCAGTCAGCACGAGAGTCAAAATATCCCGGAGCGCCAGATGGGTTAAAGCAAATCGCAAAAACGACATCAAATGAAAAAAATGCTTTACTGATTTTTGGATCAATGCAACAATAAGGATAGAAGGAGATTTAATTGGGTATGACACATCTGGTAAAATTATCTCAGTTTATTTTGAAGTTAAAATCTGACTGCAAAGATGCTCAAAGCAGCATCATCCACGTGTGGCGATCCACACTCTTATTTACACACAATATACAGAAATTTTCCGAACACATTTGACAATCTTTTTGGAAACACAAGTCCGATTAATAGTCCTGTAGACTGTGTTCCAAAATTATTAATATTTAATTCCAGTTCAAAGTTAATTGTCTATACTGGAAATATCGTAGATCACTGTTTGAAAATTTACATGATATTAACACTCGTAGAATAAATGTTCATAGAATTTTTAAACTTTCACTTAGTTTTCCAGTTTCAAAAATATATCGTCGAAAATATTGTCATCATTGAAGCAATACAAATTATTTACATATATTAATAACATCTGAAAAGTATTTGACCTTGAGCATAGCATCGAAGAACTTGTGCGAAGCACAACAAAAATTAATTGTTCTTCTGACATTAAACATTCGAGAAGTGACTCGATTATGAACTTCAAGTTCCTAACAAAATACATGATTTCTGAATCATTAACTTGATCACTAAATTGTTGAACCATTCAACTATTCAATTATCCACTTGGAATCATTATGAAAAAAATATTTATATTTATGGCCATTTCTAGTAACTTTTACAACTTGCAATTCTTCGACAGAATGCGGAAATAAGAATTGTAGCTTTATAATAAATTCATTCAGTTCATGGCACTAGGATTGAAAACATCCTTCAAATTATTCGTGGTTAAAGAATTATTTTTAATTGGCAGTGGCCCATTTTATTATTTGTGTAAGAACACAATATTACAACAACAACGGCAAAGGTCTTCCTCTGAAGAAGAATAAACTACTATCATGACAAATCCGGGTTCTAGCAAAATCAAAGTCTAAATGGAATTCGTAAACAAGGTTGAAATAAGAACTGATGGTTTCAAAGAAATAACCTTCGGGTTATTCATACGACGAAATGTGTGGCTCCAATACTCCTATAAACCTGAACCATCGAACCTGCTATTTGATTGATGCTCGAAAAAACCTCTTCATTCCTGCGACTTAATATGCGCACCTGGGAATGGCATTTCAACTACTCCACACATATAAATTTTCTTCCCCAAATTTATACAATAAATCAAGCCTCTGCTTGTTATCAACACTGGAAGATTAATAAACTTACAAGTTTATTTTATTTTACTATTCAGTTCAACCCGTGAATTTACCATACTTATGAAAATCTTTATTTCACTTTCGAGTGTATTTACGTCATGATTTTATATAAATACAAAAATATCCTATTTGATACAAATATCATCTGCTTCCCGTTTCATGCCTCTCCGTGTTATCTGAAAAATATACTTTTCTCAATGCAAATATCAACTGTTCAACCAGAACTGACATGTTGGTTGAATGCGGGCTTGCGCTAACCACTCTCCTTCGGAAAATCTCCTGTTCCAGACTAGAAATGATTAAACTACTTCATAGGCTCCTTCTCAATACATATGATTATTATAAAATATAATATCCAAGAATTATTTAGAAAAATTATAAAAATTATTATTATTATTATTAGTGGATTATTATTATTATTATTATTTGTTATATTATTTTAAATATGTTTAATTATCATCTCATTATGTGAGAATCCACATGTTCGAACCTTCGAATATGGAAATAATATCCATTCCTCAACAAAAATAAATTTAACTTTTACAGTTACATCGGTTGTTTTCCGTGGTTTCCCAAAAATATGAAATATTCAAATAAATGCTCGAAATGCTCGGTCATCGATCCTAAACTGTTCTGAATGCTGAAAATACTCAGAATAACTCTAACAAGTCTTGCGTAAATCATTGCAAGCTTTAAATACGACGAAAAATAAAATGTGTTGGTCATCTGCAGAAAAAAAATAGTTTGTTCCAATTAGCTAGGCATAATATAATTCAAATGTGGCTTACATTTCTTGATGGTCTTGAAGCGTAGTAAACCTGGTCTGTACCAGATTTATCCATAGACATGCCCTGTTGGACAAGCACGTATAATCCTTGTATCGGCCGCCATCATATACCCACAATCCGTCTAGTCAGACATAGTGGTAGTATCTTTTGACGTTTGAATAAACTGTGGTTCCATTTTAATATGGGCTTCTATCAAAGCCATAACAGTTTGTTTAAATAGGGTCAGATCTAAGTGATCTATTCTTAGATATGTCAGTTGTAACATAACTCACGGTAATCTTATCAGTACAAGAAAAACACTGACAGTCTAAGCAATTAACGGCTGTTCTGAAGATCGTTCCCTGGGCATGGTTTATTATATCACCATCTACCATGCGCTAAGCAACTTGTAGTTTCCCTTGCGTAGACTAATGAACGCCACCGTTATAGACTAGTCTTCAGTGTACTGACAGATCGAAGTGGTTAACTAGTTACAAAATATGAAAACTGACTGAATGGATTTAAACATCCAAGTATTAAGTTATTACTGGACTGTGACAAAATACTAAATTCTAGACAAAGTCTAGCATATGTCCTTGTAGAAATATAAATATTTCCACCAATGTCTGTAGAAAAATCAATCACCTCAGTGATTCTCCTCGCCGTAAACTTACTAAGTTCCAACTCGTAGCGCAGCACTTTTCGTGACTATCACGACTTTCAAAAGAACTTCTGCGTAGATCCGGCAACCATGTGCCTTGGCTCAGCATCGTAGCAACTTGCTAGGCAACTGCTTGTGTTAGAATGAGCTGAAGTTGCTTCGGCCAGCTGGCTTTTATTCAAAACTGTCAGGGTCACGCGTCATCACCTGATATCTAGAAATCCTCATATCTCTTGAATCCCTGGTCCGATTTACTTGATACTAATTGCGTTCTCTTTCATTTGGCCGTGCCAGTAATCTGATCCCAGTCTCAAGTCTCTACTCCATAGTTAACTATTTAATCAATAAATAGCCTCCACCTCTGCTATTACTCACTACGTCACTTGACATCCAAGTATCGGTAAATTATTTCCAAATGCTTCGAGAAGCAATGTAGCGCGATATTCAAATATCTCAACTTTCAAAAGCGGCTACAGCCTTTCCCTTGATATCTAGGTGTCTGAATCTTGGAATACCCATTCCTAGAGTTGGGCACATCCACCCCACACCTAGCAAAAAATAAAAATTGAAAAAAAAAATATTTCTCCTATCTACACATTAAATCATCTGGTTCTTGAATAATAAATCTTCAAATTCGATGCATTATAAGTTCCCACGATGTTACCAGTTCGTGTATTGGCTACTTCATAGCTTCCATTATTGTTTACTTCCACAATACGATAGGGTCCAGCGTAAATGCTTGCAAATTTCGAGTATACTCGATTTTGCACGTCAGAGGGTGTAGGTCTTTTCACTAAAACCAGAGTTCCTACGCGCAAGGGTCTGCGAAAACGCGTTCCTCTTACTCTGCGCTCTCTCTTCTCAGCTTGACTCCTTAACTTGTCTAAAGCTAGAGTTTCCCTCATCTGACGACTTGGTTCAATCTCAGGTGGAATAGAGATGATTCGATCCCATAATCGTGTTGGTTTAATTCCATGATGAAGCAACATGGGAATCTGTCCAGTACTCTCATGAATCGTAGAGTTGATGGATTCGGATGCTAAAGAAAGAACATCCATCCATTTCCAATGCTCATTTGGACAATAGAGGCGGCAAAATTTTGCTATTTCAGCCACCACGCGTTCCGCTGGATTGCTCTCTGGATGTCTAATAGAACAAAACAATTGTCTAATCCCAAGATTATTCATGATGGTTCGAAACTCGAAAGATGTAAATTGAGGTCCACGATCTGATAAAAGGAATTCCGGTTTGCCTGCTTCCGGAATTACGCTGTCTCTAATTCTCTTCGCACAATATTTTGCGTTTGCCTTCTGAATTGGATGTAACATGGTGTATTTGCTGAAAACATCCATAGTCACCAAAATATATCGGTTACCTCTTTTAGGTTTTGGGAGAGGACCATATAAATCAGTCGCGAAGATTTCGCAAGGCTTAGAAGGAATAATAGGCCGTGGTAATTCTCTCAGTAATCTGGAATTATGTTTACTCCTTTGGCATAAGTCGCATTCTCGAATAGTGTTTCTGACAGTTTGTCGCATTCGCTCCCACGAAAATTTCTCTTGAATCATGTTGACCGTCTTATCTACTCCAGCATGACCTGCGATTCGATGTGCCATCCAAATAATGGGTTTTTGCAATCGTGGAGGTATCACTACTCTCAGCTTCGTATGGTCGGGATCTGCAAACTTATAGATTAAACCATCTAACATCATAAAATCTCTTGAAATTCTTTCAGTTTCCACAAAATCATCATCATTTGGATCCATGTTTCCCTGTAGAAAACGAAAAATGTTCCTAAGACGTCGGTCTCTCCTCTGGGATAAATGCAACAACCTTAACCTTCTCAAGGTATCTTCATCCTCCTGCGTCAGGTTAACTTGAAAAACCTTAGATGTAGACTCCACTGCTCTACTCAACAAATCAGCTCCCACGTTCAACTTTCCAGGAGTGTGTTCAATAACTAGGTTGAATTGCTGAATAAAAAGTGACCATCTAGTTATTCTATCGCTGGCAAAGTTTGTTCTCAAAATAAACTCCAATGCTTGGTGATCAGTCCTCACAATGACTGAATGTCCAATTAACATTTTCTTCCACGACTCCAATGCGAATATTACAGCAAGTGCTTCTAACTCTGTGGTGTAATAATTCCTCTCTGATGGACGAAGTTTCCTGCTAATGAACGCCAGGTAATGTCTCTTGTGGTCTTCATCTTCTTGAAGTAGAATAGCTCCAATCCCTACGGTGGATGCATCAGATTCTATGATGAAATTCTTGGTAAAGTCAGGATACTCCAATTTCACACTGTTTACCAATAACCTCTTGGCATCTTGAAATGATTGTTCACAATCTTCATCCCATTTCCATTTGTTTCCTTTCTTTAACAATTCCTGCAATGGCGCAACTGTCTTGGTGAAGTTTGGTCAATGCCCTGCAAAGAATTGGCATGTCCCGAGAAAACTGCGGACATTCTTCACTCTAGTAGGTCTAGGGAAATTTGCAATTGCCTGTATCTTCGTCTCATTGGGACGGTATCCTTCTCCATCCAAAATGTGACCCAAAAATTTTATTTCCTTTCGAAAGAACTGACATTTTCGAAGGTTTACTTTGAAGTTTGCTTTTCTCAAATCTGCGAATAACATCTGAAGATGTAACAAATGTTCCTCCTTAGTCTCGGATGCAATTAAGATATCATCAATATAACGAATTGCTATCTCTTTTACTTCAGGACTCAAATTTTGTTCCAGTGCTCTGATCAAAACGGATCCAGATGTTTTGACTCCAAATGGTAGACGGCGGAATACATATGTCTGCTGGTCAAACATAAATCCTGTAAACTTCTTAGAATCTTCACTAAGCCTAATATGATGGTAGGACGAAGTGAGATCAATATTAGAGAACCAGACCTTGCCTTGGAATTTCCTTAACAATTCCCTAATGATTGGTGGTCTGTCATACTCTGGCAGTAATCTTGAATTCAAATTTCGCGCGTCTAAACATAGTATCAGACTTCCATCTTGCTTAGACACTACTGCTAATGGATTGACATAAGATGTAGTGTACTTTTCAATCACATTGTTGCTTTCCATCTCCTTGTTAAGCACTTTTACCCTTTCTCGGTGCTTTTCTGCTACTGGATACAATTTAGCATGAAAAGGTGCATCATCATTTACACGAATATGATATTCAAAATCTTTAATTTCACCAGGTTTAATATCAAAAATATCGTGATACTCCTCCAAAATTTTCCCTAGCTCTGGGGACTCCTTCTCAGTGTAGACTTCTCTTCCTTCAGCTTCATGAAAAATCAGAGACCATTGAGCATCTCCCTCGATGTCTTCCTCTTCTTTTCCCTCGAAGTTAATCTCTTCGGTATTCTTGAATCTGATCGTCTCTGTGTTCATATCTATCACTGCTTGATATTTCTGAATGAAATCTGCTCCCAATATCATGTCAAAAGCCATGTCCTTCGTTACAACAAATACATGTCGGAAATCATGTCCTCCAATCGTAATACATAAGTATAATTGTGTTTTACACAGAGATATTTTATTGGGTATTATTCCTTGGATCTTAATTCCTGATACTGGAATCTCCTCTAAATTCTCTTTGAGCTTCCACAGAATATAAAGCTTCTCACTCACCAGACAAAGCATAGCCCCAGTATCGATCAAAGTATCGACAGGCATACCGAATACTTCGCATGATATGATTGGCATTCTAATTCTCGTACCCATTTCTTTTCGTTCGTCATTCTGTTGAATTAAGTCATCATCCTCTGCTTGCCATTTAATAATTCTGGAAGTGAAAGTATTCAAAATTCTATCTTCTACTGTGAATTCGAAGTTGTTTTTTTTCGTTACCATTCCCCCGGGATTGTTGTGTTCCCGATGGACCTGGATCATTGGGCCTCTGCTCCAAAAATTGCAAGTTATCTTGGTGTCTTGCTTCCAAATTTTTCCTCGTCTCCTTGTTAAACTCTTCATTGGACTGACGATCATCCACATTCCCTCTGTTATTGTAGTTGTTTCTACCATAGTATCTTCTTTCCTGGTACCTTCCTTGACTATCTCGTGGTCTTCTCCATCGAGTATTGTATCGATTACCACCATCCGGTCTCGCATATGGCATGTAACTGTATCTGTTACTGTACTGGTTCCATCCTCCTTTATTTGGATCTTCCCTCGGCGTTTTCTCTTCTCGCCCTTCTCGAATCTCTCGAGGTGTTTGAGAATAACTATCAGCCATAACAGCATACACAGCGTTGTTACTCTTTCCTCCCTTCTGATGAAAGAATTGAGCGTTCGTATGATCCAGCTTCTGTAATACTTCATCAAATTGTTCCATATTATAGATATCAGCAGCGATCAAAGTCCTCTGGACGTCTGCTGGAAACTGACGTATCAATGCAGTAATCAACTCGTTATCTGGCATCGGCGGATCTAAATGTTGAAGTTTAGACAGCTGTCCAGAAAAGTACGTAGAGTATCGAGTAGGTTGTGACGTCGAGAATCTCTTCGAATATAACTCTGCTCTGATTTGCTGTTGGGTTTCCGGGGACCAAAACGTTTTCAATAGCCCACGAGAAAACTCTTCAAAAGTGGCTAGAGTGGATTGAAAAGCTCTAAACCAAAGAAGTGCAGGACCTTCCAAAAACTTCCCTATCACTCGGATCTGTCTTTCTTTAGGGATCTTAGAATCTTTCAGGTAATCACCTGCTTCTCTCAAAAATTCCACGGGTGTCACAGAATCTCGCCCTGAAAATTTAAAAGGCTTATCTTCTACATTATTAAATACAGTTATGGGGTTGGATTGAAATACTGTCCTGACCTCATCCTGTCTTTGACTATCCGTGTCTCTAGCTCCTCCTAGATTTATCTGTATCTGTTCCTTTCCCCTTACATTTGGCATTTTTAACAGATGGTCAGACTGCTTCTCGTCCTTGATTTGGGTTTTCATAGCCTCAAGTTCCTTCTGGTTTTCTTCTGCCATTTTCTTAATTGCTTCAGTTTCTTTACAATTGTCCTTAACATCAGTGGATATCTGATTCATAACAGCCTCATGACTTTTCAATGACCCTGTCATATCTGATATGTCCTTCTGAGTTGCTTGGATATCTTTGGAAATTACTTCAATATGGGATGACAAAGATTCCCTAATCTCCTTGATTCCTTCTTGGTTCTCCAGCTTGAGTGTGTCTTTAATTTCATTGACAACTGTGGTTTTGATTTCAGTTTGCAACTCACTAATCACACCTTCTCTTATTTCTCCCATGACAAGTTCTTTGAATTGTTCCGTTAAACGTTGAACAACTAGAATTCCCATCTCGTTACTCTCCTTCTTCACTCTGACTTCCAGGTCGATCATGTCTTCACCAACTTTCCTAAGACCATGTTCTATCCTATCAGCTAAGCTTTGAGATCGAAGATCGGCATCGCGGAATTTATCGTCCATTAAACTTTCGTTAATAGCTAATGAAGTTTCGAGCTCATGTGTTTTTTCGCATAATTTATTCATTTTACTTTCAAGTGTCATTTTCAAAATTTCAGAATTCTCTTTAAATTTACTTTCCATTGAATTAAATTTACTATTTAAATTTTCTTTCAAATTACCTTTTAAAGAATCAAAATTTTCTTTAAGTTTATGTTCCAAAGAATCAGAATTTTCTTTAAGTTTATTTTCTAAAGAATCAGAATTTTCCTTAAGTTTTTCATCTAAACTTTCTTTCAAGTTATCTTTTAACCTGCTTTCTAACAAATCGGAATTTTCTTTAAGTTTATTTTCTAAAGAATCAGAATTTTCTTTAAGTTTATCATTTAAACTTTCTTTAAGTTTATCAGAATTTTCCTTAAGTTTCTTTTCCAAAGCCTCAGTATTTTCTTTCATAATGGCTGCTACACGCAGTCCAGCCTCTTTTGAACTCTCCTCCAAACTCCTCATCATCCTCATCATTTCTTCCATAATTTCAATTATTATTCAAAACTTAAGGGTATACAACAGTGGCAAACACAAGCTTATAACTAGAACAAGAAATATGAATAGCTAATTGGAACACTCTAATAAAATGAGATTTGTCCTAATGTCGACGTGATGGAAAAACAAAATTCTCTACTTTTACGAATTACATTTACCATAATATCACAAGAAAAATATGCAAGTTCTCAAATATCTTCCACCTGGATTCTAATAATGTGTATGTCCAGTCATCGAACGTTTACTACTGAATTTACTTGACGCCCTAATGGTTAAGCCATTATCAAAAATAATCAAACCCATTCTAATTATTAACCAAGTTAAATTTTTAATTTTCCCCACTAATTGGGTTTCCTACTAATTTATTCATCCAAACCAGACATCTCTCAACTCCCAAAATATTTCTATAAAAAATTATCACAATTTCAAATCGGCATGCGATTGACCATGTCTAAATCGGGCCCCACGTTCGAAGCCATTTCTCTCTCTATCTTATTTTATGTGCCCGTTTAGACCGGAGTCCGCACGACCACATATGCATTTTACCAATAATCAGTCAGCACGAGAGTCAAAATATCCCGGAGCGCCAGATGGGTTAAAGCAAATCGCAAAAACGACATCAAATGAAAAAAATGCTTTACTGATTTTTGGCTCAATGCAACAATAAGGATAGAAGGAGATTTAATTGGGTATGACACATCTGGTAAAATTATCTCAGTTTATTTTGAAGTTAAAATCTGACTGCAAAGATGCTCAAAGCAGCATCATCCACGTGTGGCGATCCACACTCTTATTTACACACAATATACAGAAATTTTCCAAACACATTTGACAATCTTTTTGGAAACACAAGTCCGATTAATAGTCCTGTAGACTGTGTTCCAAAATTATTAATATTTAATTCCAGTTCAAAGTTAATTGTCTATACTGGAAATATCGTAGATCACTGTTTGAAAATTTACATGATATTAACACTCGTAGAATAAATGTTCATAGAATTTTTAAACTTTCACTTAGTTTTCCAGTTTCAAAAATATATCGTCGAAAATATTGTCATCATTGAAGCAATACAAATTATTTACATATATTAATAACATCTGAAAAGTATTTGACCTTGAGCATAGCATCGAAGAACTTGTGCGAAGCACAACAAAAATTAATTGTTCTTCTGACATTAAACATTCGAGAAGTGACTCGATTATGAACTTCAAGTTCCTAACAAAATACATGATTTCTGAATCATTAACTTGATCACTAAATTGTTGAACCATTCAACTATTCAATTATCCACTTGGAATCATTATGAAAAAAATATTTATATTTATGGCCATTTCTAGTAACTTTTACAACTTGCAATTCTTCGACAGAATGCGGAAATAAGAATTGTAGCTTTATAATAAATTCATTCAGTTCATGGCACTAGGATTGAAAACATCCTTCAAATTATTCGTGGTTAAAGAATTATTTTTAATTGGCAGTGGCCCATTTTATTATTTGTGTAAGAACACAATATTACAACAACAACGGCAAAGGTCTTCCTCTGAAGAAGAATAAACTACTATCATGACAAATCCGGGTTCTAGCAAAATCAAAGTCTAAATGGAATTCGTAAACAAGGTTGAAATAAGAACTGATGGTTTCAAAGAAATAACCTTCGGGTTATTCATACGACGAAATGTGTGGCTCCAATACTCCTATAAACCTGAGCCATCGAACCTGCTATTTGATTGATGCTCGAAAAAACCTCTTCATTCCTGCGACTTAACATGCGCACCTGGGAATGGCATTTCAACTACTCCACACATATAAATTTTCTTCCCCAAATTTATACAATAAATCAAGCCTCTGCTTGTTATCAACACTGGAAGATTAATAAACTTACAAGTTTATTTTATTTTACCATTCAGTTCAACCCGTGAATTTACCATACTTATGAAAATATTTATTTCACTTTCGAGTGTATTTACGTCATGATTTTATATAAATACAAAAATACCCTATTTGATACAAATATCATTTGCTTCCCGTTTCATGCCTCTCCGTGTTATCTGAAAAATATACTTAGCTCAATGCAAATATCAACTGTTCAACCAGAACTGACATGTTGGTTGAATGCGGGCTTGCGCTAACCACTCTCCTTCGGAAAATCTCCTGTTCCAGACTAGAAATGATTAAACTACTTCATAGGCTACTTCTCAATACATATGATTATTATAAAATATAATATCCAAGAATTATTTAGAAAAATTATAAAAATTATTATTATTATTATTAGTGGATTATTATTATTATTATTATTTGTTATATTATTTTAAATATGTTTAATTATCATCTCATTATGTGAGAATCCACATGTTCGAACCTTCAAATATGGAAATAATATCCATTCCTCAACAAAAATAAATTTAACTTTTACAGTTACATCGGTTGTTTTCCGTGGTTTCCCAAAAATATGAAATATTCAAATAAATGCTCGAAATGCTCGGTCATCGATTTTAAACTGTTCTGAATGCTGAAAATACTCAGAATAACTCTAACAAGTCTTGCGTAAATCATTGCAAGCTTTAAATACGACGAAAAATAAAATGTGTTGGTCATCTGCAGAAAAAAAATAGTTTGTTCCAATTAGCTAGGCATAATATAATTCAAATGTGGCTTACATTTCTTGATGGTCTTGAAGCGTAGTAAACCTGGTCTGTACCAGATTTATCCATAGACATGCCCTGTTGGACAAGCACGTATAATCCTTGTATCGGCCGCCATCATATACCCACAATCCGTCTAGTCAGACATAGTGGTAGTATCTTTTGACGTTTGAATAAACTGTGGTTCCATTTTAATATGGGCTTCTATCAAAGCCATAACAGTTTGTTTAAATAGGGTCAGATCTAAGTGATCTATTCTTAGATATGTCAGTTGTAACATAACTCACGGTAATCTTATCAGTACAAGAAAAACACTGACAGTCTAAGCAATTAACGGCTGTTCTGAAGATCGTTCCCTGGGCATGGTTTATTATATCACCATCTACCATGCGCTAAGCAACTTGTAGTTTCCCTTGCGTAGACTAATGAACGCCACCGTTATAGACTAGTCTTCAGTGTACTGACAGATCGAAGTGGTTAACTAGTTACAAAATATGAAAACTGACTGAATGGATTTAAACATCCAAGTATTAAGTTATTACTGGACTGTGACAAAATACTAAATTCTAGACAAAGTCTAGCATATGTCCTTGTAGAAATATAAATATTTCCACCAATGTCTGTAGAAAAATCAATCACCTCAGTGATTCTCCTCGCCGTAAACTTACTAAGTTCCAACTCGTAGCGCAGCACTTTTCGTGACTATCACGACTTTCAAAAGAACTTCTGCGTAGATCCGGCAACCATGTGCCTTGGCTCAGCGTCGTAGCAACTTGCTAGGCAACTGCTTGTGTTAGAATGAGCTGAAGTTGCTTCGGCCAGCTGGCTTTTATTCAAAACTGTCAGGGTCACGCGTCATCACCTGATATCTAGAAATCCTCATATCTCTTGAATCCCTGGTCCGATTTACTTGATACTAATTGCGTTCTCTTTCATTTGGCCGTGCCAGTAATCTGATCCCAGTCTCAAGTCTCTACTCCATAGTTAACTATTTAATCAATAAATAGCCTCCACCTCTGCTATTACTCGCTACGTCACTTGACATCCAAGTATCGGTAAATTATTTCCAAATGCTTCGAGAAGCAATGTAGCGCGATATTCAAATATCTCAACTTTCAAAAGCGGCTACAGCCTTTCCCTTGATATCTAGGTGTCTGAATCTTGGAATACCCATTCCTAGAGTTGGGCACAATACAGTGTGACTGTGGATAAGATCAGACTGTGAAACATATGTTTCAGTGCAGACTGTGCCTGACCTCCTGCACAGAAGATGAACTTTATGAAGCATCACAGAATGCAGTGGACGTGGCCAAGTTTTGGTCAAATATTATATAATATTTGTAGTCATAGTATTTGTATCTGTGGTTCATTTGATGTTTTCTGACTCGAGAATAATAATAATAACACAGGTTATCGGACAAATTCCACACACACCCCAGTACACGGGGCTAAATGACCTTGGATCCAAGTCCCTCAAATAAAACAACAATAGTGTGTATTTGGAAGTCCAATGATGATTGGGAAGGAGGTAGTCGTGGCTTTTAGTTAGGAGCCATTCTGGCATTTGACTGGAGTAGGCGTGGGAAACCACGGAAAACCACCTCTAGGATGGCTGAGATGGGAATCGAACCCATCTCGACTCAATTTGACAACCTTGTGGTTTAGCGACTAGGATTCTTGGCTGTCGCTCTGAAGATCCGGGTTCGATTCCCGGCTCTACCAAGAAATTTAATTCTTGTCTGAGGACTGGAACGGGGTACACTCAGCTTTGTGAGGGAAACCTGGGATGAAGCGGGTTACATTCCCACCTCAGCCATCCTGAAATGGTTTTCTGTGGTTTCCCACTTCTATTCTAGGCAAACGCCGGGACGGATCCTAACTCAAGGCCACGACTGCCTCCTTCCCACTTCTCGCCTGACGTACAAATACACACATTCGTGCAGACAGCAAAATAACACAGGTTATCAGTAGGGCTCGGATTTTTAGGTAAATAAATATTTTTTATGTAAATACATAGTTTAAGCATTTTTTCTATAAATACATAAATTCCTTCTTTTCACTTATTAGCACATAAAAACCCATAATATTTACATTTTTAGCCTATTTTCAATTTTGAAAAAATAGGCTTATGAGATCACCTTTTGTCCGTGTGTGTGCGCGCGCGTGTGTGTGTGTGTGTGTGTGAGGTGTGTGTGTGCCCCCCCCCCCCTAATAAATTCTAAACGGCTGGAGCTATTTCAATGCAACTCAGTAAGTTCATAGCACTATTCCGGGCGACCACGACTGTGCCCTTCAAATTTTGTTACGTCTCACCAATCCAACATGGCGGCTGTGCGAAATATTTCACCAGCATTCAATATCTCCGAAACTATTCCCGATATCACCCTGGAATTTATTACGGTGATAAAGGGAAATACTAGAAGTTCACCTTTGTGACTTTTGAAAAACTGGTAACTACAAAACCAACATGGCTGTCACGCGAATTTGCGACTTTTAAATAGACGTTTCTCGCGATTTAACCAACCAAACGCAATGAAACTTGGTACAGTATATGTTTATACACATTGTAATGCACCGACATCTAACTTCGTTCAATTGTCTACATAACCACAAGTTGGCGGATGTGCGAAATATTTCACCGGCCCTCTATATCTCTGAAACTATTAGCGGTATCGCCCTGAAATTTTGTACGAAGATAAAGGGCACTACTGGAAGTTTAACTACAAGACTTTCAAAGACCGGTTAACTGCAAAACGAACATGGCAACTAAGCGAATTTGAAAATTTTGAAAGTAACTTTCTCGCGATTTAATGTTCCAAACGCAATGGAATATGGTACAGGAAATGTTTATACACATTGTAATGCACTGGTGTCTAATTTAGTTCAATTGTTTACATATCCTCAAGATGGCGGCTGTGCGAATTTTAAAATTAAGTTTTTATTTCTTGTGTCGTAATCATGCGATCGAAGTGAAAGTTTGAATAATGAACTTACGTAATATTTTTCCTTTAATGGTATATGACTCTATGGCCTATACATTTAATAATCCAACATGGCGACCATCCGAAATATTTAGTCGATTCTCAATATCTACGAATCCATTACAGCAATCAAACTGAAATTTTGTATGTTGATAGTGGCAGTTAACATAAGTAGGATATATGAAAATAGGCTGTATAGTTCTTCACGGAACTACTTGTTTTAAATCAGTATGCTAAATCTTTCTGTTTATTGCATTTTTGTTCTGTGTTACTTCAACGGGGAATAACCTGTGGGCCATCTGATCTTCATGCAGAGCGTATGTCAGCTTGCAACTGTGTTATTCTTAACTTGTCTCCCCGTGCCACTCACTTTAGAAGCCGGGGATTTCCTTACCCATAGCCATATTGCACCTCGTGCTAGACCTCCCCCTCCCCCAGCTACCTGGAACCATTGTTACTCACTTGCAGTTCTACGATGCCTAAAGTAAAAACATCTACAAGTTATCGTCTTTTTCAGAATTTAAAGATAATTTTACTTCTGATGGGGTTGTTCTGTTCTGCCAACCATGTGGGAAAGCAATCAAGGGTGAACAGCGATACATAACACCTCAAGGGCCGCAGTTCCGCGCCTTCAAAAGAAGTGTTTCGCGATAATCGTCGGTCATTAGTGAAGGACAACCTGAAGATGTATCTCGCCGTGTATTTTAATGCTTCAACAGTCAGTGAGACATAGCATAAATTGCGTAGGCCTACTGCATATTGTTTATAATCACATTAATAAACTAAATTATAATTAAATATATTTTTACTTTTTGACACATATCTCAGGTATTTTTAATACATAAAAAATATATATATTTCCCTATTTTAGCACCTAAAAATCCGAGCCCTAGTTATCAGACAAATTAATTTAATAAATTATTTATTTATTTAATTTATTTATACACATCCAAGTACACGGGGCTAAATGACCACGATGTCCAAGCCCTGAAATGAAACTTCAAAACAACTGTATTCTGCTTTACCTCACGGGGTTCTGTATCCCGTTCTGACCCTCGGACCAGAATTAAATTAATTTTTTGTCGGACACGGGAATCGAACGTGGACCTTTGGGGTGACAAATGCTAGCCCCCATGTTCTAGGTCAATCGTTGAACAATCGTGATGGTTATAGGTAGGCTTGCCATATTTTTGGTGATCGAAACCGGAACACATTAATATGGGATGGCCTTACCGGGGGGTAACTTTTAAAAAATTAGAAGCAAAATGGTATGTATGTATGTATGTATGTATGTATGTATTCTTTATTGTCAGACAGATAGAATCCACTAGTGACAATATAATAATTAACAATAAAATGTACAAGTATAAACAAAACAATAACAGCAAACACGAACAAAAAATAGAAATACACTAGTCTATTATAAATCAACAACCACCACCATACAGACACGCACTCAAACATCCGATCTCAAGCATTCATTCATACAATCCCTATGTACAAGAAACATTGAAATAATTACAGAGAAAAACAAAACTATCTACAGTAAACGGAAAAAGGCAAAAACATAAAATGAAAGATAGAAGAATAAATCGAAAACTGGGGAAAAAAGTAATATAAGAGTGACATTCGAGGATCTAGAGTTTTAAGACTTTTTTTTTGCCTCGCAAGTGACGGGAGGGGGGATATGGCACCCTAAATTGTTAGTTCTACACACCTTTTAAAAATAAAAAAGGAATTTTTGCTACATAAAAATATATAGTTTTTCCTTTTTAATGATAATTTTTTTCTGGTCTACCATCTAGAAAAAGGGTTAATAAAATGCGATTTAAAATACTTCATAAAATTGTTTAATTGAACGATTACTAAGTCATTTTTTTTTAAACTACAATTTTTTTGTCTGGCTACAAAAACAATTACAAAAGAACTTTTTTGTAAGAAAACAATTAATATATGAGTTAACATTGTTAATCCTTGCGTTCAAACCACTCATATATTTGACTTGAATGTACTTTTTTCAAAATGTCTTTCTTAAGCTTGACCTTTTCATAAAAGTCATAGCAAGAAAGGCCAAAATTGATTTTACATACAATCAATGCTCTTGGAGTGGACTCACTCATTAATGCTCTGTCATCCCCCAGGCATTATTCATTAGAGAAAACACCCTTTCCACAGGTGCTGATGTACCTGGTAAACAAAATATATACTCTAAAATGCATCCAAGGAACCGAACAGAGATTTTATTTTCTGAGAAATGGTTAAAAAGCTGCTTCCATTTACATCTTACAGCCGTTTACCGGGACATTGATAAAAACCAGGCGGGACACCGCGGCAAGAGCAAAATACCGGTACTGTCCCGGTCAAACCGGGACGTATGGCAAGCTTAGTTATAGGCCTAGTTATACTTATAGCAATAATGCGAAAGTTCCGTATATCGTAGCAAGAGATTTGGCGCGCTTTTACTCTGGGCATTGGTTGGTTCCAACTGTAGTTGGCCTGCCGCTCCGATAGGTGGCGTCTTGAATCAGCGGGGTGGAGAGGGAAATGCACTGGGCGAGAGAGAGAGAGGGGAACGCGTCAGCGTGCCGAGGAGTGGGGTCTGTTTACGAAACCTCTCATTCGCCAACAGGAGCTGGTCGGCGGAGGATGTTTGGTGAAACTTGACAGTTGTGCATTAAAAAAAAAAAAAAACTTGACAGTGTCAAACAAAAAAAGAAAACAATTGTTAGCATGTGCTACGAACATAACATTAGTCGACATTTACAATAGTGCATCATATACAATCAATTTAATTTATTAAAATATCGTTATTCTATTTGAATTATTTATCATAAAAATAAATTTAAAAATAGTGGAATGTGCAACGAAACATTACGTGTGGATATTTTAACCCCTCCATGTTCCTGAAGTGTGTTTTAAGTGTTCTTTTCTAGTGCTGTCGTCAATTCAGTGAATGACCTCATCTATCGCTTCTTGTACTTCTTCGTCATCACACCTGCTTTCTTGGAATTACTTTCTGGCGATGTTGAAAGATTGTGTTGGTGTTGTAAGATCCGGTGAGAAGTGAAACTAGCGTAATTAAAACATCCCGGAGTGGTAAATTCCTTGAGAATTATAATAATGTTGTGAAACTTGAAGAAGCTTATTAGTGCAGTGCAAATAAATCATAATTAAGTGAAGGAAGGTCAAAATTATACTATTAGTGATCGAGGTTTACTATGACTTCAAGATTGTTCCGGTAGTGTTTCTGGAAACTTGGATTGTTTGATTGGATATCACCCGTCGTCGTGGTTGCGGTAATTTGAAAAGCAAAAGCCGAAATGGAATTTAAATGCAGCTTGCTGTGTCTTCTTCTAATTGCATTTGGTGAGTAACTTCTCTTATTTTTAATTAACAATGGTTTCCCTTTCTGAAAAGAAAGAAGCACAACTAATTAATGAAACTGAATGACAGAGGGGGCGATCTAACAAATTTTAAGAAATTGTTATCGTTTGTGCTATTACTCTTGGGTAATAATAATAATAATAATTTATTCCCCCCCCCCCCCTTCAATGAAGAAAACCGGCCTGTTAATATGTGGAAGTTCGTCCCCGTACGGTAGGGATTTTGTAACTGACGTTAGGGCTGAATCGCCTCAGCCTCACGAGGACAATTGAGTTGCTATCTGATCTGAAATGCAGCGACCCCGGTCAAGAAAATCAAGTTAACGACCGAGGGGATACGTTGCGCTGCCTCGCAATCTGCAGGGCATATGGCTGTGCAGTGGTCGGTTGGTAGGCCAATGCCTTCAATGGTCTGTGAACTAAGTTTTTTATTTTCATTGTACTGTAGATATGGAAATATTATGTTCGCATTAAGCTATTAACTAATTAATTGACTGGCTACGTGGCTCAGTGGTAACGTTCTGGCCTGCTGACCCCAAGATAGTGGGATTGAATTGTGAGGGAGCCGTGTCAGTAGATTTACTGGCACGTTAAATGTCCCGGCGCGGCGTCTCTAAAACCGGCAGCAGTGGGACGTAAAACCAGTCATATTATTATAACTAATCAATCCTGCTTGGTTTCTCTTCCTGACATGAAAGAAACGCAACTAATTAATGAAACTGTATGACAGAGGGGGCGATCTAACAAATTTTAAGAAATTGTTATCGTTTGTGCTGTTACTCTCGGGTAGTATAAGAATTTATTTCACCCCTCCCCCGAAATAAAAACCGGCCTATTAATGTGTGAATATTATGTGGAAGTTGGTCCCCGTACGGTAGGGATTTTGTAACTGACGTGAGGGCTAAACGCAGTACACTCAGCCTCACGAGACAATTGAGTTGCTGTCTGATCTGAAATGCAGCGACCCCGGTCGAGAAGATCAAGATAAACGACCGAGGGGATATGTTGCACTGACCAAGCGCTACCATTTAATCTGCTGGGCATACGACTGTGCAATGGTCGGTTGGTAGGCGAAGGCCCTCAATGGTCTGTGAACCCAGTTTTTTTTATTTATTTATTTTAATTTACAGAGGTGTGCAAATTGTTAAACTCAAATAAAGACTTTAAATTAGTCTCATTTTTTAAAATTCGAAATCATTTAATTTATTTTTATTTAATTTTACTACTATTTAGTAATGTTTTCTTTCTCCCCTGTGGACTTACAACGTTTCACATCAGGAATTTCATCTCGGAATATTTTTGAAACTAGAGATTCTGAGGGACACCTGAACTGGGACCATTTTTTTCTTTTTTCATTGGCTTTGGAATGTCCTCTAAATCGGGTGATTTCAATTTTCAATCCATTGCCCACGAATCTTTGTATAGTTCAAGAGTGAACAATCAGTGATAAATGACTTCTAAACACGAAAACTAGAATAAAGCAATCAAAGCAAAACGTGTGGTATTTCGCATTAACAAGGCTCCTATTTTAGTAAAAACTGGAAAAAAGTACTTTCCTGTAAGATCCATCAAAAAAATGTTAACTTATTAAGATTATTGATTTAACATATGAAATAATTTCAGCGCCTTGCAAATCATTTACTGTATAAAGTCACAAAACGTTTACAAAATAAATGTTGGAAAACTAGGATGCGCAAATGTGAGGGAGCCGTGTCGGTAGATTTACTGGCACGTTAAAAATCCCCTTCGATGAAAGGTTCCGGCGCCGGGACGCCGCGCGTCTCTAAATGCCGCAGTAGTCAAAAGGGACGTAGAACCAGTCATATTATTATTATAACTGATTATTTAATAAATCCTGCTTGTTAGTATTGTTGCTCCGTAGAATACGGAAATTTATCGTAGAATTTATTTATTTAGCGTATGGCATGGTACATCTACATAATTACAATAATTGTAATTATTTATAGTAGAAGATTAACAGTAGGCCTAATAGAAATAGAACCTCTTCAGTCGGTAATAATAATAAATAATTATAATAATACGGTAATAAAGAGAATAGGTGTGAAGAAACATGTGTGCGGAGATTATGATAATCTTATTATATAATACGCTAAGGTGTATGTTTCACAATACTCTTAAAAGGTGTGATTTGTGCCAAAATCTTCAAAATCGTCTGAATAGTACAGGAAAAATCTTACATTTCTTGAAAAGTCAACGGAAATATATTTGTTTATAAAGTGCTTTTAAACAAATAAACAACATGATAGCCCATGGTAGAACTGTGTCGCGTACAGCCCTCAAAGCACTAGCGCTGGGTGGGTAGTCTGTACACATGGGGCGCACACAATCCATATTTCGAGTAGCGGAAAGGTTAACTTAGTTCATATCTTAAATTGAAATTTCATCAGCATAATTATAACCTTAATAGAAACTCAGAAATGAGACGAAATTAATTTCAGAGTTTGGCTTATTTTCTGTTTTCTATATAAAGAGTTGATGCTCAAAATATTGGTCATTTCCTACGATTGTCCAAAAATATTTCGTGGGAGACAGATGCATTTGAAGTAGGCAACCATGGTTTGCGTAGCCTATCGGAACTTCAGAAATTTTGCGCACTCTTATTCTACATACGGTACTTATTTGAGTTACGGAAATTTGGCACTGGTACAGTGACTCCCTGTGTTATTGCGATGGCTGTATTGATTTGTGTATTTGTAATTCAGGTTAGATTTTGGAAGGAAATTGAAACTAAAAGAATGCAACGGCCGACTGTAAAGAGCAGATGGTCAGACTCTCGGCTCCTGTTCCCAAGATTGTGAGTTCGTCTTTCGGAATTTGGAGCTAATGCGAAAAACCGGCGCAAGGTGATTTATTGCTACGTTAAATATCCCCTCCAGGGCAAACTATCGGCACCTCGAAGTCACAGAAGACATAGCAGTTAAGAAGAAAATAGGCTAGTTTAGTTTCTACTCTCAAATCAAACAAATGAATATGAAGATTTGGTTCTCTGTTCAATTTAACGTAGGCCTATGTTATATTTGTGACCAATTCTTTAGTAATTCTTCTCCCATGCTCACAGTTAATAGTGACGTTAAACGCACCTATCATATTATTATTATTATTTATTATTAATTTCAGTATTATTATAATTACTAGCGGATCCGGGCGAGAACTCTCGCATAATGGGTTGTGTGCGCCCCATGTGTACAGACAACCCGCCCGGCACTAGTGTATGCGGCTGTACGCGACACAGTTCTGCCAGGGGATATCGTCTTGTTTATTTGTTAAAAGCACTTTATAGAATATATATATTTCCGTTGACTTTTAAAGAAATGTAAGATTTTTCCTGTACTATTCAGACGATTTTGAAGATTTTGGTACAAACCACACCTTTTTACTCCTTCCAGTTTAGGAGTTTGAGTTTTGTGAAACCTACACCTTGGCGTATTATATAATAAGATTATCATAATCTCCACACACATATTTCGTCACACCTATTCTCTTTATTACCGTATTATTATAGTTATTTATTATTATTACCGACGACAGTTGGTACGCTCGCTAACACTCAGCGCTAGGTCTTGGGGCTAAGCTGTATGCGAACCTGGTAGACGTGGATTCAAGCCCCACTGTCGGTCGTCTTTGAAATGGTTTTCTGTGTGTTCCCGTTTTCAAATTCTGGCAAATGCTGGGATTGTACCTTCATGGCCGTTTCCTTGCACACTCTTGCCCAGTTTCATAATCTTCATTCATTTCATCTGAGGTTGGCGTCAGGAAAGGCATCCGGCCGTAAGAAAACCATCCGCCTCATAGACGTTCATCGCATCTCATCCCCGACTCCGTTGAAATCGGGAATAATAATACATTATTATTATCAACTTTGCACACATGTTTTGTGGCAGTTATTTTTGTGTGAACATAAGAATATGGGTACTGTAGTTTTATTAGTCTACCTTCAAGAAATCAGTAACTGTTCATTTAAGCCTTTTGTTATGTTAAAATGTGATTTATAAGATATAGGACTTCTTGCTTTTTAACGTGGTAAAGGAGATACGAAAACTATTCTCGTGTTCTTCTTAGCTGCAAAGGGAAAATGAAAGGAAATATTAAAATACTGTATACATTTATCGGTTACGTTTAATATTCATATGTGGTAATTGTAAAACTGTGCACAACAAGTTTAGATGAAAATTATCAGACATGGAAACCAGAGAAACCAAATAGCGTGATCGTTTAAAAGTTAAATCTAACTTAGCTACCACCGAACGCTACATTTCACTTCGTGACTTACGAGTTATCCCGTTCCGATCTTATGCCATTTCCATAGGATGCCCCGTGACCGCTTCGAACTTTTTCCGTTCCTGCGTATATAGGCTAACCACGGTGACAATTTATGCAGGCTTCGTATAGAGTATTCTGTACTTGTTGAAGGAACGATAAATATCTAAGCGTTTATTAACACGAAATAAAAGGACGCTGAGAGTTTGAAACAGCTGCAGCTTGGCCTCCTGTAACGTTCAAACCTAAAAGCGTTAGAGCGCGTTCAGAATATAGCAAAGGAGTGAAGGAACATCTTCTGTAAATGGCTGGATTTGCTGCGTGTTTTTCTTAAGTCAAGATGAATGATTTGGGGTGGAGAATAAAAATTATTCATGCATTTAGGAGTTGCAGACGTCTATAACTGATTTGTCCCTAGTTTAAAAGGAAATTAAAAGTCCCAATGTTCCGTAATAAGGAACGAAATAAAACAAATTGAATCTTCAAAATACAGTGAACGATAAAATAACAGTATAATTAAAGTATTAAATATGATGGCAGTGAAAACGGAACATCGAAATTGCTTAGAGGGCGGTACCCCGAACGACTTGAGCAGATAACTGATGGCGTCATTATTAGACTAGGGTGTAGTTCTTTATAGAATCCATTACTTAATCCAAAAAGTTCATTGAATTGGTGTTCAACGTGTTGAACATTCTGCTGCGTATAAAGCTTCCGGTCTGATCACAGTGTGATAACGTTTTAAGTTTTGCATTTCGAGATATGATCTTTTTGTTGTTATTTTGAGTGAGTTAGAAGGCTGTTTATAATTATTATTATTACTAGCAACCCGCCCCTGCTTCGTTGTTGGAAGCCTGTTTATTATTATTGTTAATACTAACAATTCGACTCGGCTTCGCCCGGTATCTTTAACGGTTTAACCAGCGCAAGCTTAAAAGTTGCACGGACGGCAGGCCCCAGACACAATTCAGAAAAGCCGAGGTGAACAGCGAAACTTCAAACACATATACTCCTCTGAAGTCTTCTCCACACGGTTCGACAGTTTGATGCTGACCGAAGCTGGGGTGATAGGCTAACTAGTATCATCCATTTAAGATTTGATTGCCGCTGAGCGTGGCTGCGCCACCGTTAGTTGATTATTGTAGCAGGAGCCTGGCGGGATAAAGAGAAGAACACAGTGATGACAGAGTGCAGTCCGCACATAAGTCATGCAGCATTGCGCACGCTACCTGTCTTAGAAGCGCAGATAAATCTCAAAGGAGCTCATGTCAACACAGACATCTACTGGAGCTGAGTCATATCCTACACGCGCAACTGTAACTGTCAACGAAGCAGAGTGACGTGAGACACAAGTAAACAGAGAATAGTTCCCATCTCGACCGCCGGCAATCAATTCGTGAAAGGGTAATAGGCCTAATTTAAATTGCCACTGAATGGCGATTGTTAGTAGAAATTAGAATGTAAAATCACTTATAGTGGGCGATGTATTAAAGATAGAGATATGCTGTCCCGGACTTTTTTGTTGAGCATTTCATACTGAACTATTCTTAAACTCATAGTATAGGCCTAATATCTAATAGGTCTATAGATATTTCTAACGGTTTACCCAATGTAAGCTTAAAAGACGCCGACAGTCAATGCGGCTGTGAACTCGGCAACCAATTCTGCACACAGTATCACTAAGCAAAGGACGAACGCAAACACATTGTGTTTAATTTTAATAATAAAAGACGCACGGACGGCAGGTTTTTCTTCCACTCGATTCACTGAAATCCTTACTGTTCAGTTTCCTTTGGTCATAAATGAATGATTTTCTACAGAAACCTTCCTCGAAAAAAATCCTTTACAAACTGGTGAAAACTGCATCAATATCCATCCAGTTTTTCTCGAGATTACCCGTTACATCCAAGAATCGGGGATTTAGTTTTATATTATGTAGAGATTATTACTGCTATTATATTGAATCCGGCAAAGCTATATTGTTCATTAATTCCTAGTAAGTTAAAAAAAAAGCACAAGAAAGACGGCAGGCCCAGAGTGAAAGAATGAAGACGTTTTGGGCGAATAAGAAGTTCAAAAAGATGAATTCCAGTGCTGTTTAATGGTTCCACGTGCTCCTTGGGGGGGCTGAACGAATATAATAAAAAAATGCAGCGGAAATTCAAATTCTATTTACAGTCGATATCAAAACTCTCAGGCAACGCCTGTAGCTCACTCGCTTTGTAAAAGGGAAGCTGTACATCCCACGCTAGAGACGTTACATAAGATTTCATGAAGAAGAGCTGAGAGATTATGTCGGCAGAAGTGCAATGACAGACACATACACCTACATACATAATAGAGACGGCTATTTAACTTGTCGCCTAAATTTATGAGGTCATGCAGCATGTGTGACCATGTACCATGCGTAGGCACGAATGAGAAGCTCAAAGAGCAACCGCTGATTAATGAATCACATTCTTCGAGTTTTGGAATGTGCATACGCAGGGCTGCCATGTTGGGGGGAGGGGGCAAAGGTATCTGGGCCCGTTGTTGGTGCATGTTAGTTTCAGTTTATTATAACTACCTTTTTTTAATTATGAGCAGGGTATATAGATGTCTATAACTTGCAACCTGTCAAGAGACTTTTCAGAGTCAGAATGTTGATTTGTCTACAGCACTGCAGAAGATATTTTATATTACCAAACTTTTTTAACTGGCATGAGAAATGAGGCAGAAAAACACGTCAGAAGTTCAGAGGTGTTATGACAGTGCGAAAGTATATGCAGAAACATTCAATTCGTGAAAGAAGTTCCTCGATTCTGAAAATTTAAAAAAAAAAGTTTTAATGTAGCTTATTCTACCCCACAGGAGTATTGAATTACTGTATATATATATATGACTCAGAGTTAGTGTTGAATGTGCTAACGCGGAATTTTGAAATGCTAGCCTACTTTATTTTTATTGCTTACCGGCAACTTAATTAAAGTTCATATAAGTTACATGTTAACTGTGTTAAAATTACTCTAAAATCCCAAATTGTGCACTTTGCAAAATATATTTCATAAAATATGGACTAAAATATTTTCTATGAAATAAGATTTGTATGTTGTTGTTTTTTAAATTATGACTGTGCATCAGATGCTTTTTTCAAAAATGGCATTGTCTTTCCGGAATAGTTAGTAGCCTAGTGGATAGTAATAATTGAATGTATTTGAAGGGTGTGGGGGAGAAAGAGAAATGCATAGGGGCCTTTAATAAATCCTCTCGGTGGTCCTGTGCATACGATGGAACTTCACTTCTACGTATTTCAAATAGAACAACAAATATCACGTTAACGACAAAATCATACAAAGTGATTTTTCTTTTTAGTCCAAGGGACCATAGCCGAGTCCAGCGTTGCTTCTATTTGCATGTGCGTGACTCCTCTCTTTTATATTTCCTGTCAACCGCCCTTTGCGGAGTAGTTACACACGTTAATCCCTCACTACGACCGTGACAGGAAGTCGCAGTAAGTCTGAAGATCGGAGGTTCAAATCCCGGCGTTGATAGCAGCTAACCCGAGTGTAGTATTCCCCACGTTATTTCATACTCGCTCTAGGAAAATGCCGGCATAATGCCTCATTTCAAATCCCTAAGTATTGACCCTAATAATTACTGATATAGATTACACACACTACTACAGTCACCAGAGAAAGACAGGTTATCAGACACATTTAAAACACCCGCAAGTACACGAGGCGGATGACCAAAAATACCCCAAAGAAGCCCCTAGTACAAATTAACAACATTAAACTTCCTTTGAATAATGAGAGTCATTGGTGTAGTGAGAAGACGTATCAACAAAAAGCATGAACTGGGTTATAATATTTCAATAGAAAACACTTTGTGTCTGGAAGATATGACGAATGAGTGCAAAAAGAAAACCACAAGTGTATAAATGCGAATTGACTGTACTTACTTTCTTTGTTAAACTAATTAACTTACAATTTTATTAATTAGAAATGCGCACAAATTGTGCATATTATAAAGGATACAATAACTTGTGTATTCATCAGTTCGTGCAGAAGTCTATGAAGGATTTTCCACGTTTTGTGTAGTTAATCACATGGTAGCGTTCACATTTTTGGTCACAGAATTCACAGATGCACATGTGGGATATTTTTCGTGGTGAAATGTCTCGGCCAATGAATCAAATTTCACGTGAAAAGGACGTCCCGTGACTTATGTTCGCGAGATTAACGGTCACGTTGGACTACATGCTTTGCTTTTTAAGTTGAAAAAGCACTCGTTGTTTGTATTTATATCTAGTTTTTTAACCTGATTTATCTTTGATATTTTTTAATATGTGTGCTAACATGACGCGGTAGATCTACTAAGATGGTAGCTTTTCACCGGTAATAGAAAGTAAGTCGGATGGAGGTAGCCTAGGTACTGAGGACAGCGAAGCCACTCTGTCTTCATGAACGTAGCAACCTCGTTATTTCCGTTAAAACCTGATTGTACCTCAAGAATTTCAGTGTAGCAAGTCATCTGGTGAGTGAGTGAATCTATGGAAGTTGGAAAGTAGCACAAATTCTACCAACTGTTTTGATTGGTTCTCTTCTAAAGAACTGCGGTGTGGATTGTGAGTTACATTATGTAGGCTATATTACGTTATATCGTTTTGCTTCAAATATCAGATCTGTTGAATACATTTTAAAATCGGAGGCCACTGTCACGATTTCAATCCGAATCGCCTACATACGCGTTCACGGTCTGCACCCGACCTCGACTTATTTGCAAGTCTTACTAAGATGAATAGGGCAACTGACAGCGGTAGTGACGCTCACTGAAGGTGCAGTGCGCAAGGTAGATGTGTGGGTTCGATCCTCACCCTCGGCCGTCCTTCAAATGACTTTCCGAGGTTCCCCATTTCCAACCGCAGGCAAATGCCGGGATGGTACCTTCTCCTTCCGATTCCTTGCGTAGTTTCGTTAATTAACCCCACGGTCATTGTAAGTACCACACACCATATAAAAATTCATCTCATCTCAAACTTGTTAAAATGGAAATAATAAGGGGTAAGCATACGAATATGAACAGGGCACTGCAGAGTGATTTACCGTACAGTGCCAGGCTCGCCAGTTGGTGCCAACTTAGGTTTTGGTGAAAAATCAATTTACTCTTTTTTGGTGTTTTGGGTTGTCAGCACTTTGAAATATCATAGGAAGCAAAAATGTTTATCTATTTCCGAGATAAAAGTTAGTGAAGTTTGTTAACTTTGGCAAACATCTGTCATTTCTTTATTAATCTATTTGCAGACATTTCGTTGACAGCTATTTCTTATAACTAAGGCCCGGAAGTTCATGCAAAATCATATTTTTGCATATTTATGCATATTTTGGTTATTTTGGCACAATTTTTTTTTATTAACAAGAAAAGTGCGCTCGAGTGGAGCATTTATTTACACATATTGAAGCACATCTAAAAGAACAGATTATTCTTTGCTATATTCTGCAAGCGATTTTGTCCTCTTTACACATGTCAATATGTAATATTTGTCACAGGTCTGCCCGCACAGCACACATTGACAATCTTCAGTCGATTTATGGTATGTTTTGATATTGCATATCTTGTGATGGAATCCGTGAATTGCAGTTCTTGTGATAACATGTCTCTGGAACTAGCATTCTTTCTTCCATCCGTCATCTATCATTGCTGAAGTGGTGTAGAACTCCATTTCTATCTCCATTTTCTTTTTTTATCGAATGTTAACCAGATCCTGGTAGGGTCCTATAGATGGCAGCCAGTGGTGTAGTCTAAAACATCCTCTCTAAAGTAGGTCTCCCTCATTAGTTCATAAACTAGCCGTGATGGCGCTGTATTTGCGACTCCTAATACTCGTTTCATGAACAATGTCTTGACTTTTTCTAGTCTTTTCAAGTCGCGTATCTTGAGCTTTTCCCAAATTAATGCAATTGCATATGTAACGACTGGCGCCACTAGCGTTTTAAATAACTGCATCGCTGTGTTCGTCGATCAATTTGTTATGTTCGGAATATTGTAAGAGGCTGCTGCTGCTGCTCTCTCCTGGATGTGCATACTGAAGAAAGTTTTATAGTTATCTGTATCGTAACTCCTAGGTATTTATAGTGTCCTACGACCCGAAGAGTCTCATTGAATAGAGTTAGAGCGTTTTGAGCTGTTGTTTTTCCACCATTCCGAAATGTCATTTGTACTGCCTTCTCTTTATTTATGTCCATGTCATTTATCCTTGCCCAAATCTCTAATCTGTGTAGTGTATCTTGGCCTGTTTAAGTGCATATCACTGCCTGAGAAGGGCGTATATTCTAATTTCCTATTGTTTTGAAGCGATTTTTGTTATATCGTGTTCTTAAAGCCATATAACTCAGGAGTATTTCGATTCGGACTCCCGAGAGTCTATCACATAACTTAATACTACTGAAATTATTTTAATACCTAACTTAGTACGTTTCAGTCCTTTTTGCAAGTTAACTTAATATCAATTATTTTTATTCAGCAATAACTAGGGTAAGCTTATAGTACATTATGCAACGAGCCTATAATGGCTATAATTAAGACACGAGTATTTCCATACGAATGTCTTAATTACCATTATAGGCGAGTTGCATACGACTGTTTATGTTCGACGATAATTATAACTTTAATATATGTTTTAACATAAATATTCATAAATATCTGTTGAGAGTCCGCCACTTGAATTTTGTGATCGGAGAGCGAGTGCTGGGTTTGATATCTCTGTCTTTCAAGATCTCTGAACGACCGACGCATGCACTCTGTGTGCTTGCAATGCCATATTATGCAAGCCATATGTTTACATCTGCCGTCCCTCAGTAATATTGTCACCGGAGTCGTTTGAAGGCAATGCGCTGTGTAGAAATCAGGGTTGGTGATATTAAGGTACAGTGCTATTTCTTGTCTCATATTTGCCAGTTTATTTACGGGAACATATGGACGGTGCGTATTCCATGTCGGTAATTTATTATAGTTCGATGTTGCGTTTATGCCCGACATGTTGGATTTTGAGCGCATGCGCGAAGGTATCGTTACCTAATTGGTCAATGAACGAGCTCTGATTGGCTGCAGAAACTGTATCGTAATGAAAAACGGTGTTATAATGACCATCATTATGATACAGTTTTCTGACACATAATAGTGAGGCTCGAACATAAGTTATATTGTAAAATAACTTATATTCAATGGCTATTAAAATTGTATATTAACTTAGCTTTACTTAAAAATTAACATAATAAAATAATTATTCATGGTCAACACTGCTTGACGTTCCATAAAATAACATTTCCTACTATTTAGAACTGTCTCATAGTTGAGATATTTTAAGGTGTGGTTATATGTCCTTTTGCTCATATTTTCTTGATATTCAAAATAGTACTGCTAAAGAATACGGCGTGATTGTAATTGCCGTAGTAGTTTCATAATGCATATTTTTAGCCTATTTTCAATTTTGAAAAAATAGGCTTATGAGATCACCTTTTGTCCGTGTGTGTGTGCGTGTGTGTGTGTGTGTGTGTGTATGTGTGTGTGTGATTCGTGTGTGTGTCCCCCCCTAATAAAATCTAAACGGCAGGAGCGATTTCAATGAAACTCGGAAAGTTCATAGCACTATTCCCGGCGACCTCGACCGTGCCCTTCAAATTTTGTTACGACTCACCAATCCAACATGGCGGCTGTGCGAAATATTTCACCAGCATTCAATATCTCCGAAACTATTACCGATATTACCCTGACATTTTATATGGTGATAGAGGGAACTACTATAAGTTCACTTATGTGACTTTTGAAAACCTGGTAACTACAAAACCAACATGGAGGTCAAGCGAATTTGCGACCTTTAAATAGACGTTTCTCGTGATTTCACCAACCAAACGCAATGAAGCATGGTAGAGTATATGTTTATATACATTGTAATGCACCGACATCTAACTTCGTTCAATTGTTTACATAATCACAAGATGGCGGATGTGCGAAATATTTCACCGGCATTCTATATCTCTGAAACTATTAGCGGTATCTCCCTAAAATTTTGTACGGAGATAAAGGGCACTACTGGAAGTCCACCTATAGGACTTTCAAAAACCGGTTAACTACAAAACGAACATGGCGGCCAAGCGAATTAGAAAATTTTAAATAGACCTATCTCGCAATTTAATGTTCCAAACGCAATGAAATCTGGTACAGGAAATGTTTATACACATTGTAATGCACTGGTATCTAATTTAGTTCAATTGTTTACATAACATCAAGATGGCGGCTGTGCGAATTTTGAAATTAAGTTTTTATTTCTTGCGTCGTATTCATGCGATCGAAGTGAAAGTTTGAATAATGAACCTAGGCAATAATTTTCCTTTAATGGTACATGACTCTATGGCCTAAATATTTAACAATCCAACATGGCGACCATCCGAAATATTTAGACGGCTCTGAATATCTACGAATCTATTATAGCAATCAAACTGAATTTTTTGATGTTCATAGGGGCTATGAACTTAAGTTCACCTATAGGACTTTAAATAACCTGGTGATCACAAATCCAACATGGCGGCGACGCGAATTATATATATTCACATGGACGTTTCTCGCAATTTAACCATCCGAGTGCAGGGAAACTTGGTACAGTAAATCCTTATACGAATGTTAATCCACTGGCATCTAATTTATTTCAATTGTTTCCATAACCTCAAGATGGCAGCTGTGAAAAATGTTAAAATCTCCTTGTTTTTTCTTGTGTCCTAATTATGCGATTGAAATTTGAATATTACACGTTCACAATAAACTGCATGTAACAGTACATAACTCTAGGACCTACATATATAAAATCCAACATGGCGACCATCCGAAATATTTAGTCGGTTCTTAATATCTACGAATCTATTACAGCAATCAAACTGAAATTGTGTATGTTGATAGAGGCAGTTAACATAAGTAGGATATATGAAAATAGGCTGTATAGTTCTTCACGGAACTACTTGTTTGAAACGTGATGCATATTTTTTGACCAATAATTAGAGCATTTTTGCTTGCATATTTATTCATTTAATAGTGTATGAACTTCCGGGACTTAAGTTACTTATAACTTTTATTTTTATGCAAATAAAGTATATCTCAGGAATTAACTTACTGCATCGATCTACTCGACATTTTCATGGTATCTTTATATTCATATCTGCAATAATCTGACCTAGAAAAATGGCTGCAATATGTATGCATTGATTCAAAAGCAAAGCTCTTTTTAAACTTATCAAAGACAAAAAAAATTATAAACAATAAGCAGGAGCTCCAGATCGTCAAACGCTCTAAGAATGTAAGTTACTATTCAATATCCGATGATCTGGACTGTTTAGATGGTTATAAAGAAATGTTATACAGTATCTCCCTTTAAAAAGAAATTGCGATCTTCTTGTGTATGAGACGGGGCAAAACATTCACTTACAGCAAGCCGACTGTCGAGATAAGACTGGCACGCGAAAGTCGTACGTTCAAGTAAATCAACTCTTGCCATCACACACACACTCGTATTTTTCTCCAGTAGCATATAGGCCTATCTACGATCTTTTCGTAAGCTATGAACATGCAGACTTAGGTCCGTGACTCTATCTGACTTTAAAAGAAGTTTATGGCATTTTTGTTATCTTTTAAAAATTGCAAAAAATGGAATGAACCAGCAAATTCTTATTCAGATGCACAATCTTTATTCCTTACTGTGATGATTACGGTACTGATTTTTCATTAAGTTATCAATACTTTGTTCTCCTGGGATTGTAGAATAGTGAAAGAATCACGGTGCTGGAAAGCCAATACAATGAGTTCTCAGTTGCGATCTATTGTTGTTGTTGTTGTTGATTTAGAGGCTTTGCGATATCGTGGTCGTGTATCCCCGTGTACTTGTATTAGCGTGTGTATTTGTACTGTAATTCAGATGAGGATTGGGAAGGAGGCGGTCGTGGCTTTAATTCAGGAACCATCCCGGCATTTGACTATTGGAAGTTTTCACCCTGTTAAGGTAATTTATTATTTTATCAATTCTCTTAATATTTTGATTTTCTCTGACTTCGTGGAATGTCGTGCGTTTGTCTGGTTTAGTAACTTACCAGTTCCTTTTCTTTTAATCTAGTTATTTGGGATTTCATAATTCCCATTTATTGATTCTTCACTTCCTTTTAAATTAATTTGTTTTGTTCGTTATATGACTTTGTGTCATATCACATTTGTAAGGTGTGAAATATTTTAAAATATAAATACAGTATATTGTTCCCCTAAGATTATTTCTCGTTTTCCTCATTTCACAGTAGATGGTGTATTATAAGTCTCTCCTACTTCTGGGTTATGATTTATTGTCCTGTACGTTGTCTTCCACACTAATTAATTGTCAGTTCAGTAACGACTGTACATCCGGCATTCGCGTGGAGTAGAAGTGTGAAACCACGGTAAACCACGTCCAGGATGGCTGAGGTGGGAATCGAACCCACCTCTTCTCAGTTTTGTCTCATGAGGCTGAGTGTACCCCGTTCTAGTCTCAAACCTGGAATTAAATTTCTTGGCAGGGACGGGAATCGAACCCGGGCCTCCGCGCTGACAGCCAAGAGTGCTAGCCACTATGCAAAGGGACGGACGTGATATGCTGTATTCTGCAAGAAATAAGTTAGTGTACCTATGAAACTTACTCTGTATCGCTCAGTATTCAGACCGACCTCGCTGTATGGAAGTGAGAGTTGGGTAGATTCAGGGTATCAGGTAAATAAACTGGAGGTAACATTATGATAGATAATAAGATAATCACAGAGGTGAATAGTTTCTGTTTGTTGGGATCAACCATTAGTAGTAGTGGCTCATGCAGTCAAGAGACTCGCCGAAGACTTGCCCTAGGAAGAGCAGCTTTTAAAGGCCTGGATGGCCTATAGGATCTTCAAATGTTCAGATGTTTCTTGCCTACTAAAATTAGAATGGTTAAGGCACTAGTCTTTCCCATAGCTACATATGGCTGCGAAAGTTGGACCATAAGGAAACGAGATAGGAAGTACGGTATATTGACGCTTTTGAGCTCTGGTGTTGGAGAAGGATACTGCGTATTCCTTGGACAGCCAAGAAGACAAATGTATGGGTGATTCAAAAAATCAAACCAGATCTGTCTCTTGAAGCATTGATAACACGATTACAGCTGTCATATTTTGGATACATTATGAGGCGTTCTGATTCGTTGGAAAAGACAATTATGCTTGGAAAGGTGAAAGGTTCTCGGAGACGAGGGCGGCCAGCATTGAGATGGATCGATTCCATAAAATCCAACATGAATATGTCAGTGAAGGATCTGAAGTTTATGGCTGAAGACCGAATCATATGGAGACAGTCCATCCATGCAGTCGCTAGGAGTCGACGCCGACTTGATGGCACCTGATCAACTGATATGAGGGTGGCACGAATGAATGATGGGACAAATAGATGGGAGGAATGGCAGGAGGGTATTCGTAATGAAGAGATAAACGCTAATTTCGAAATTAACACGATAGACGGAGCTGTTCGTGTGAACCGAATCAGATGGTTGGGTCAAGTGAAGAAAATGTGGGAGAAGAGATTACCTAAGAGTTAATGAGTTCGGTTGTAGAGGGTAAGAGAAGCAGAGGTGATTACAGCCAGTGTTTAACGATTTTAAAGTGAGGATGTAGAAGCAGGGAAGGCTGCAGTGCAAACTGCTAATAGGATATAATGGAGGTGACTTGCCTTTAAACAGAGGCTGGACAATGAATGGCAAAACTGTTTCAATTAAATATGAATGAATAATTTGTGGGCTATATCAACACCATCATTATCGTCACCACGTAATCAGTAGTGCAACTGGTCTTCTCTACAGGATCATTATCTATGTGCACCCCGATAAACACGGCAAGCTAAGCCGGCTGCGACTGGGCCAGATCGTGGGCTCGCGTACGTGGTTCAGCCGGTGGTGGCGCGCTCCGCTGATTCATATCGTTAGTTACACGTGTTTTGTCAGTCATATGGACGTGTATCTGCAAAGCTTAGACGTTACTGTTGCATGTTTAGTGAGTATTGTATTTACTGTGAGTGTTGGCCATGCCTAGAACCAATTCACATTGCGCGAACGTGTGTATATCCATAAGTCGTATATGAAAAGCAGAAAATCTTGTTCTGAAACGAGACGAAAATTTCGAATCAAGTTTCCAGTAAGACCTGTGCCAAATGCCAGTAAAATTAGGAGGCTCGCTAAACGATTCAAGGAAACAGGCTCCGTAAATAATAAATGAGTTGACAGACATTCTTTCTTCAGAGGATGTCAGGTGTGTGTTATAAGAGAGGGAGGACGTTTTCAACATCGCCTATGAGCATTATAAGTGCACATTATTGAACATGTTTGGTGAAAGTGCGCGACAACCACCGGGTTCGTGCGCCCGCGATCTGCGCCAATCACAGCCGGCTTAGCTTGCCGTGTTTATCGGGGCGCACATAGATAATGACCCTTACAATGCATCTTCTACAAAATAATGTATTTTGGACTGTTTTTCAGCTTCTTGATAATTCTTTAGGCCTGTACCACCGAGGAACTACTTCGTAAATTTTGTTTCTTGATTTCCCACGGGATTGCTTCTTATGTATTCTGCCCTGAAGTATATCGGTGAATAATAGAGCTGGTAATAAGCTATGTTCGGTTAATCGACTGACCAAATAATCGATTATTAATTGATCAGTAGAGAGGAGATAAGAAAATAAGTTTAAACGAGAGGTCATCGCTTCAGTTGAGTTACGCTTATTTTCGAAATGATGCACAAAAATCTATAAAAGTTACTTTTCGATTAAGTGACCTTCATTGTTTATGTTAACAACAACCGAATAAGAAAGAGTCAGTGACAGTGGAAAGAAAATCATCAATCAAATTGGGAAGGGTTTTGAAAAAATAAAAATAAAAGGATTTTTAGCAAAGATTTTGAATTCTTGTTCAATGTTTTCAATTTAGGACTGGCAACTTTTTGTTTTGATTTGTTTTAGCCTAGTTTTCCCTAAGAAGGTAGATTGTTTAAATATACTGTATGTGATACAATATGTTTTAATTAATGAAATGTCTGTTTTGCTTCTGTGAGAGCGTAGTGAAGGGTTTAATCGATTAATTGATAAAACAATTATTCAACAAGCCGATTAATCGATTTTTCTGTCTCGATTAATCGATTATTCGATACCTGAAATTAATCAATTTAAAGTAGACTACCATCACTATTAAATAAGCTATCTTATCGCAATCTACTTTTCTCATTAAAACTGACAAGAAAGCAGTAAATTATAATAAATGTGTTTAGAGCAGTATTTCGATATTTTCATGCGCGTATGTCTTCTACCCACCATTCCCGCTTCCTGATGCCGTCTTTTTATATATATTTAATTTTTATTTAAAAAAAACACACAATTACTGGTAACTCACTGTTTTATTCGTAAATGTTAGTCTCCAAGTCGATAAATCGGTGTCTTACGCAACAATTGACAGAAATGCGAGTACCGGCCGCGGTGGACGAGAGCGCTAACGCGCCATCTCGTGTCTCGCTGGCATCGGGAGGGCGTGGGTTCGATTCCCACTTCGGCCGTCCTGAAAATGGTTTTCGTGGTTTCCCATTTTCACTACCAGGCAAATGCCGGGACGGTTCCTTTCAATATGTCCACGGCCGATTTCCTTTCATAATCCCTTCCCCGACCCGTCCTGAAAAGAAAAATACATGGCCATTGGCTGCATTAATAAAATTATTATAAACAGCAGACAAGGAAAACTAACAATGTGACGGCAATTGGTGCAAACGGGTGACGAATATAGGAAAAATCCAAAGACATTGTGCCGAGGACTAGGGCAAAAACACACTTTTTTAAATACGTAATTTTTCCTAAAACGAATATTTTCGATATTGAGAGTTTCCTAGTGTTTGAGTAGAGTTTGAGGTTAGGAACAGTGCTTTTGTTGATTAAATTTATCAAAATGTTTAAGGTGTATATATTTTCTTGACTAAATCTGTCTTAACATGACGGCCATTGGTGCATTTACCTTATTGCCAAGTTATATTTCCCGAATATAGGTAGGTAGTAGTCAAAGGTACTAGGGGCAGATGACCTCGCTGTTTCTCCCCTTAAAATAATTACAATACAATAATACGACAGAGATCGCTGCAACTCTGTTTTTTTAAACCTGTCAACAAATGTGATACGATAGGTATCTTACGAGTCGACATTGTACGATTCGGAGTGCCGTGGATATTTCTCGTCCTTCTACGATCGGGAATTGAACCCCCAATCTTGGTAGATATGGACACCCTACCAGAAATGAATTATTGAAACGTTCGTGGATTCAGTGATAGAATAAATTGAATGTAACTTTCTTGTTCGCAACTTATTTTTACCCTGTTTTATCTTAATGTAGCTGCTCCTACAACGTAATACACGGTAATATTCTGAAGGGAATAAAGTTAATTATCTCTTCTCCAGAAATTCGATACCGGGGAAACTTGAGCCATCAATTCCCTAAATTTGTCTTACGTTTATAAATTGAAGAAGAGAAGAAGTAGATGGTGTATTCATATAATTAAGGAGCGGTGAATCGTAATTCATTTTTCCTAGGGGTCAGGTACAGGTTACCATGGTAACATTTTAACAGTTATCTTTTTCTTTTTCCTTCAAAACCATAACAGTTACAGCAATGAAATTTTGTGCACATGAAACACTGGCACTATTTTATATGAAAAACAGCATTACATTCAAGTCAAAAAAAAATTTTTTTTTTTCTAAATTCAAAATGGTGGTGGTTCATCATACAAGGCTGCAGCGTTTTAGTGATAACTCCTGTAATTTTCAACATTTTTAGGTTCGGTTAATTTTGTTTTATATCAAATATATTTTACTTTTTTATCGAAAAGAAAATGTCGAAATTTTACAATATTTTTGCTACATTTTTTTTTCGAGAAACTGTCTTAGGGAAAGACATGAAATTACACCGTTTTTTAGATATAGTAAGCAGAAATACACACAAAAAAGTCCATTAATGTATGTCAATTAGTTTTTGAGTTATCATTAAAAAGGGTGTCAAAAACACAACTCTGAGAAAATGAGCGATGAACGTTTGTGCTTAAATCTTACATACCATTAACCAGGACGAACATTGGGTGCAGGGCTTTGCCTTTTGAATGAAAATGAAAATCCACAGCCTGCCTCCAGTCTCCGACCGGGTCAGGAATGGAATGAATGAAGCCCCCATCTAGCGGCGAGGATATGAACTATGCCGGCTGCCGAGGCCTGACGCACTCCTCTGGGGCAATGATTCAATGAATGACAGATGAAATGAAATGATAGTGGAGAGTGTTGCTGGAATGAAATGTTGACAGGGAAAACCGGAGTACCCGGAGAAAAACCTGTCTGCCTCCGTTTTGTCCAGCACAGATCTCACATGGAGTGACCGGGATTTGAACCACGGACCCAGCAGTGAGAGGCCGGCGTGCTGCCGCCTAAGCCACGGAGGCTTGTTGCCTTTTGAATCATAACTTTACAACTATGGTGCGTAACAGCGGCATATATAGAGTTTTATTTCGGGGGGTGCCCAACTGGGGGTTAAGGGGCATGGTATAGGCCCGGGGTTCTCCCCGGGAAACGTTTGTATAATTTGGGGCAAAATGATGAGTTTTAAGGCTATCTGGCATCACTTTTCAACCAATTTGTTGTGATGTTTTATGTTTGGCTAATGTCAAACACAACTATAGTGCGGGACAAACCATTGGAAGCCTGAAGGCCACGGGTAGTCGGTGCGGTGTTGTCATGTACGTTCTCGCATTCAGCACTCCACAGAAGGCATCGTGCAATAGCATTGCAAGACCGCCAGGCGAGGGGAGGAGAGCGGAGCGGAGGGCCGCTTGACCTTCAGGCTTCCAATTGTTTGTCGCGCACTATAACTTAACACCATTTTATAATACTTTTTAATAATACAATCATCTTTCGCACTTGATAGTATTTACATGGAAAGAATTAATGTTCCTGTTTTGATTTACAACTCACACTATAATATAAAGTCAAGGTTTCTTGAAGCATTGCCAAATCGGTTTATAATTTCATCGTCAGTAATTTGTATATCTCTGTGGATGGATTACAATGCTAGACCGTTGAGTATGCTTTCAGAAGTAGAATTTCTTAAGTATGTTTTCAACCAACTCAAACTCCGTTCGGCAGTACTGGTAGCTACAGAGAGAGGCAAATGTGCCAAACGTTTGATAAGGGTATAAACGTTAGGGAAAAAACTTTTGTTACGCGCTTAAAGGGCACTTGTTGCTGTTCTTGGTTCGTTCATAAGAGCGAAGGCACTGGAGAGTAATAAGAGGTTATGTTGTTACTCATAAGATCAGAGCAAACTGATTGTCACACTGTTCACATCGCTCTACCTTCGCCTTGCTTTGCAACGTTGCCATACTTCACTTAGTAACAATAGTACATGATGCAACGTTGCCATACGTCGCTTAGTAACAATAGTACATGATGCAACGTTGCCATACTTCACTTAGTAACAATAGTACATGATGCAACGTTGCCATACGTCGCTTAGTAACAATAGTACATGATGCAACGTTGCCATACGTCGCTTAGTAACAATAGTACATGATGCAACGTTGCCAAACGTCGCTTAGTAACAATAGTACATGATGCAACGTTGCCATACTTCACTTAGTAACAATAGTACATGATGCAACGTTGCCATACTTCACTTAGTAACAATAGTACATGATGCAACGTTGCCATACTTCACTTAGTAACAATAGTACATGATGCAACGTTGCCATACTTCACTTAGTAACAATAGTACATGATGCAACGTTGCCATACGTCGCTTAGTAACAATAGTACATGATGCAACGTTGCCGAACGTCGCTTAGTAACAATAGTACATGATGCAACGTTGCCAAACGTCGCTTAGTAACAATAGTACATGATGCAACGTTGCCATACTTCACTTAGTAACAATAGTACATGATGCAACGTTGCCATACTTCACTTAGTAACAATAGTACATGATGCAACGTTGCCATACTTCACTTAGTAACAATAGTACATGATGCAACGTTGCCATACTTCACTTAGTAACAATAGTACATGATGCAACGTTGCCATACTTCACTTAGTAACAATAGTACATGATGCAACGTTGCCATACGTCGCTTAGTAACAATAGTACATGATGCAACGTTGCCGAACGTCGCTTAGTAACAATAGTACATGATGCAACGTTGCCAAACGTCGCTTAGTAACAATAGTACATGATGCAACGTTGCCATACTTCACTTAGTAACAATAGTACATGATGCAACGTTGCCATACTTCACTTAGTAACAATAGTACATGATGCAACGTTGCCATACTTCACTTAGTAACAATAGTACATGATGCAACGTTGCCATACTTCACTTAGTAACAATAGTACATGATGCAACGTTGCCATACTTCACTTAGTAACAATAGTACATGATGCAACGTTGCCATACGTCGCTTAGTAACAATAGTACATGATGCAACGTTGCCGAACGTCGCTTAGTAACAATAGTACATGATGCAACGTTGCCAAACGTCGCTTAGTAACAATAGTACATGATGCAACGTTGCCATACTTCACTTAGTAACAATAGTACATGATGCAACGTTGCCATACTTCACTTAGTAACAATAGTACATGATGCAACGTTGCCATACTTCACTTAGTAACAATAGTACATGATGCAACGTTGCCATACTTCACTTAGTAACAATAGTACATGATGCAACGTTGCCATACTTCACTTAGTAACAATAGTACATGATGCAACGTTGCCATACTTCACTTAGTAACAATAGTACATGATGCAACGTTGCCATACTTCACTTAGTAACAATAGTACATGATGCAACGTTGCCATACGTCGCTTAGTAACAATAGTACATGATGCAACGTTGCCATACTTCGCTTAGTAACAATAGTACATGATGCAACGTTGCCATACTTCACTTAGTAACAATAGTACATGATGCAACGTTGCCATACTTCACTTAGTAACAATAGTACATGATGCAACGTTGCCATACTTCGCTTAGTAACAATAGTACATGATGCAACGTTGCCATACTTCGCTTAGTAACAATAGTACATGATGCAACGTTGCCATACTTCACTTAGTAACAATAGTACATGATGCAACGTTGCCATACTTCGCTTAGTAACAATAGTACATGATGCAACGTTGCCATACTTCGCTTAGTAACAATAGTACATGATGCAACGTTGCCATACTTCACTTAGTAACAATAGTACATGATGCAACGTTGCCATACTTCACTTAGTAACAATAGTACATGATGCAACGTTGCCATACGTCGCTTAGTAACAATAGTACATGATGCAACGTTGCCATACTTCGCTTAGTAACAATAGTACATGATGCAACGTTGCCATACTTCACTTAGTAACAATAGTACATGATGCAACGTTGCCATACTTCACTTAGTAACAATAGTACATGATGCAACGTTGCCATACTTCGCTTAGTAACAATAGTACATGATGCAACGTTGCCATACTTCACTTAGTAACAATAGTACATGATGCAACGTTGCCATACTTCACTTAGTAACAATAGTACATGATGCAACGTTGCCATACTTCACTTAGTAACAATAGTACATGATGCAACGTTGCCATACTTCACTTAGTAACAATAGTACATGATGCAACGTTGCCATACTTCACTTAGTAACAATAGTACATGATGCAACGTTGCCATACGTCGCTTAGTAACAATAGTACATGATGCAACGTTGCCATACTTCGCTTAGTAACAATAGTACATGATGCAACGTTGCCATACTTCACTTAGTAACAATAGTACATGATGCAACGTTGCCATACTTCACTTAGTAACAATAGTACATGATGCAACGTTGCCATACTTCGCTTAGTAACAATAGTACATGATGCAACGTTGCCATACTTCACTTAGTAACAATAGTACATGATGCAACGTTGCCATACTTCACTTAGTAACAATAGTACATGATGCAACGTTGCCATACTTCACTTAGTAACAATAGTACATGATTATATTAGTTTTTAATGTTTTAATTCATAAACTAATAATATATGTGACAAAAGTTTCGGCGGGGGCCCCTAGTGCGTAATGACATATTTATTGCACCAAAGTGTTCCTAAAGGGGTGTCGATAGGAAAAGTGAAAGAGAGGAGACAGGCACAAGTAAGTGGAAGCAATGCTGGACTCACCTGGGGTCCCGTGATCGCCAACCCACGTCCCACTAGTCGTGAGACCCCGGGAGAGTGTAGAAATCTAGCCGTCAGACAAGAATTAAATTGCTTGCCCCAGCCGGGGATGTAACCCGAGACCACTGGGATAGCAGCCAATTACGTCAGGAGGTGACACAATCATTACTAAACCATGTAAATTCATGTATACTAAAAGGGACTTAAATGTACACCAAAAATATATGCATGATAGATTGTCACTCAAGGTCTTAAGATTTTTAAATCGTTAGGTTCATGGCCACTTTCTAACCGACTTGCACATTCATGGCGGCTTGGTTCATCCTACGTGAATGTTTATCCAGACAGGCCACTGCGACGTCTTTGTTGGTTCTGCATCAAGGCCAACGGCAGTATTTTAGTGTTGTTTTGTGGGGCTTGATAGAAACCAAGCCACTTTGAGTCCCATTGACATACATCAGAGCATCCTACTACAATCAAACGAAGTGTTCTGGATAATTTCTTTAATTGTTTGATAAATATTTAATACCTGCGTCCAATTTAATGTGTATTACAAACCCAAACTTCGTGGCACCATGTAGGACCTGGGCCTAACAAGCGCCCGCTGCCCAGCCATTTGGCCTGCAGATTGTGATGTGACGTGTGGTCAGCGCGTGTAGCCTCCTCGGCCGTTAATCTCGGTTTTCGTGACCGGGACGCTGCCTCTCTATCAGACAGCTGATCAGTTGTCCTCACGAGGCTGAGTGCAGCCTGTTCCAACCCTCACGTCAGTTTCTAAAAACCTTGACGAAGCAGGGAATCGAACTCGGGGTGTCCGGGTGGGAGGCAGGCACGCTATCCCCAACACTATGGGTTAAAGGACATTACGTCCCTTAATATCTCCACAAGTGATTTTTTTTTTATATTTCAGCAATATTTAACTTAATACTTTAACTTAATTGTAGATTAAGGCTTTCAATGCCCGGAATACTGTTAAAATTATTCATGCTTTTGGGATATTGCCGTGTGAAATGAAATACCGGTACGTTTCGAAGGAACCTTGCCTCCTTTTTCAATAAAATTAAAACCTAATACTTAATTGTTTACTCATAATAGAATAAACTGGCAGTCAATATTAATATTGAGTAAACACTAATAACAAAAGCAACTTGCTCGAGGAATCATTGGTAGATTGTTTACACCATGATCTCAAGATCACACGTTCGATTCCCGTGCTCTCCGAAATCGTACAATGTCAACTTCAAATGACCTATCGTATCATAATTGGTGAAATTAAATTAATTAAAATTCAGTCAAAGACCACTCAACAGAGTTCAGGCTTCTGTGACAGGTGGCAGTGCAAACGGAACATCGAAATTTGTTTTTAGTAAATAGCCTGGATGGCTCCATATCCAAAGATCCACACCAGGTTGCTGTGGCCATGGGTTATTAGTATTATTATTCTCTTCTCTTCGTCGTTAGGATCACTACGGACCGCGAGATCTCAACTGTTTTCCTTCTTGTGGGCTCAGAAGGTTTTCATCTTTCGCACTGTGCTTTCCTCCATGCATCAGAATGAACGTGCTACGGTCGAGTTGTGATTTCTTCTTGATGAGCCTGTTGAAGTTTGTGTTTAAATGGTATTCGAAGTTGAATGTTTATGAAATTCCATAATTTAAAACGGTCCTTATCTATTCTCCATCAACCAAGGGGGAATCGTTTTGAGATTTCTGAAGTAGGATAACATTCATTTAGAGAATATTTTAGCTGGCAATCTGAAGAGATTAGCGTAAAAGGTTATCCTTCTTTTTTTCGATTACGCTTGATGTCTTTTCGGTGTGAGTGTATATTTCTAAGTCTGTAAACACCAAATTTTTACATTGTTATGCCTGTCTAAGGAGCGCGATTGAACCTATCTTGCTGATCTTGCTTTCTTGTTTTCCCAAAATCTCTTCATCTCGCTATGTCTCTTTCTGCGCTCCTCGTTCCAGGTTCTTTTGAATGCAATGTTTGGGTGGTCTGAAAATTGATGATTATCAACTAGTTCTCTGAATTTAAATCTGTACAGTACTATGTCACTTGAGATGTCTAGGCTATTTCCTGAAGGTCTTTTTCAACTTTAAGTAGCCAGTTGTTCTTAGCTTTCTTTGAGAGAGTCAGATTCCTTTAGTAAAATTATTTTCGTCAGTCTCATTCTGAGAATAAGCCCATAAAATTTCAAACGTCCTTTCCTGAATGTGTCCGATATTTTCCCCAATGCTGATTCAGCTATTATTATTATTATTATTATTATTATTATTATTATTATTATTATTATTATTATATATCCTCCGTGGCTTAGGTGGAAGCACGCCGGCCTCTCACCGCTGGATCCGTGGTTCAAATCCCGGTCACTCCATGTGAGATTTGTGCTGGACAAAGCGGAGGCAGACAGGATTTTCTTCGGGTACCCCGGTTTTTCCTGTCACAATTTCATTCCAGCAACACTCCCCACTTTCATTTCATATGTCATTCATTTAATCATTGCTCCAGGGGAGAGCGACAGTCTTCGGCAGCCGGCACAGTTCATATTCTCGCCGCTAGTTGGGGCTTCATTCATTCTATTCCCTGACCCGGTCGGTCGACTGGATGCAGGCTGTGGATTTTTATTATTGTTATTATTATTATTATTATTATTATTATTATTATTATTATTATTATTATTGTTTATTTGCGAATTGACCACTTAGGATCAGGCTATAATTTCACTATTTTTGCTTTGTAAGTAATTTCATCTGCCTATCTAGTCTTTAAACCCTTCCAGATCGTGTATACTGTTTCGAAACGTATCCCCCTTTCTAACATTTGGGCCTCCAGGATGTTAGATCTTTCGGGTCTTTCCGAGTTTCTTTAATCCATGATGTAGTGGTCTTCTTGTTCTAGAAGTAGCCTAGTCAAATAACTGGTTAATTTGATTTTGTCCATTCTGCACAGATGTCCAATAAATATTAGCCTCCGTTCCTCATGGTCTCAGGGAATTTTCTACATTCCTGTAGACTTCGTTGTTGCTCCGAAATTTCCATCCGGCTTCAGTCTGGATTGGGTCCAAGATTTTCCGTAGGATTCTCCTTTCAAGGACCTCCAACTTCTTTAGCTTGTAGTTCATCGAAAGGTATTCGCTGGCGTATAAGCATTGTGTTTTGTCCACAGTATTGTAGTGCTTTATTTTGGCGTTCCAGGATATGTATTCCTTGTTGTAGTTGTTTTTAGTAAGCCCATATGCTCTCTCCATTTTTGAGATCCTATCGCCTACAACAGCTTTTTCTAGACCATTCTCCTATATTGTTTCACCGAGATGATGATTATTATTATTATTTTCATTGTTTAATGGATCTGTTATTAAGCGAGATTGTCGTTTAAATATTATAATTATTGCAGCATAACTAACACATTAGGCATATTGCTAAGAGTTTAAAGAGTTCATTCTCTTTTAACTTGACTGAAAGGAAAAGAAAAGTTATCTTCAGTGGTAATCACCTTAAAAGCTGAGTGAGGCAAAGAAAGTTTTGCAACGATTACTTCTTTCTTTCTTTCTTTCTTTCTTTTGCGTCCATTAGAATTAAACTTCTTTAAAACTATTTTCAAGTACAATTACACCTTTAGAGTAATATTTTGAGTAATTAAATATTTTACTGCTTTTTCGATTTTCGCTGCATAAGGAATATTATTTAAATAGAAAGTATTTGAATGCTACGAAGTTTTAAATTCTTCTTTTCACTGAAAGTTTAGTGAAGCTGCTTTTCTGTTCTTTTCCATCTTCTTTTGCTGCTTCTGCTTTTACTTTGTATCCTCCGGGAGCTTATTCTCTCTGTCCTTAACTTGACGAACAGGTTCTTCGACTTGTTCTTTTTATTTTTCTGGAAAGGCCTAGCTAGGCCTCGTGTGTCGGTCGCTGTGACACGCAAGCAAGTCAAGGCCCCCTTAGCTTGTAGCTGATCAACAGGTCTGTGCTCTTTGCTGCGCTGTCAAACTTTAACACAGTATGTTCTGTTCGTGACAATAGATTCACTTCTTTCAGTCTGCTTTTAATAAGCAAAAATCTCCCCTAAGTTGTGTTAGGATGATCGCTAGAGATTTGCTATTCATATATTCACCCTGGCTGCCAAGAAGGATCTAAAAGAGAAAGGAGTCTTTTTACATTCAGACTGTTCATTCTCTGCACTGCGTAGGAGATTGAATTAGGAGATTCTTTCTGGCACTGGCGCCAGCACACCGTTTAACGTAGTCTTCCACCTGACAGACAGTGGAATATAGCGAATTTCTGTTTCAGAAGACAGCCTACTCTGGGTGCTGTGAAGATCATTGCTTGGGATTTGTTTTTTAATTGATGTTGGTGGTTTGGTTGGTTCCTTCGTTTAGGGGCAGCGACAACGCGGTCATGTAGCCCCGTGTACTTTGAGTGTGTGTACCTAAATTTGTCTGATAACCGGTGTTAATTATTGTGATGACTGTGTTAGTATGTGCTATCTGTGATTCAGGTAGAAGGACTGCAGACGATTCATTTGTTCAAGTAGTTCCTACTTTTGCCACCGTCCACGACACCTAGCTGTGGACGTGGCTACTAAATGCCATCGCAGTCACCACCTGGTGACGAAAGTTGGAACTAATAAAGCGTTATCAAACTAACCTACAAATTTTAGCTTCCACATGTGTGGTTAGTGGAAGGTTCTTTTTCATGTCATAAATCTATGACATGGGACTGCCGGCTTTAATTCCCATCCGAAGGAAGGCACACTGAGGGATTTTTAACGCTTTTAAAAAATCCGACGACTTCGACCGGGTTTGAACCCGCGAGCTTGGGCATAGAAGCTCAGCATGCTACCAACTTCGCCACTGAAGCCGCTTTAATTGATGTTAATAAGAACATAACGGGCATAATGATATAGCTGCTTGGCTTTCACCTAGTCGGCTGGGTTTCGAATCCCGCCTGAAAAAAAAACACGCGGCATGTGGAGCGGCATCGGGTCTTAAATCCATGGCATGAACAAAAACGATCCATGTTGGCTCTGGTGACTCCAGTTAATTAAAATAAGTCGAAGAAATTTTAAAAAAAGGTTGATTGAACGTCCATTTTGATTCTCGAGGGCTTAGGGATGCCAGGTTAAAAGGCAAGGAAGGAAGCTTGTTGATTTACGTGACCGTTTAATCGTGCTATAATGAGCCATGGGACCTTCTTTTTACGTGGAACCAGAACCACGGGACATGGCATTTCACTTCTAAAATCTCACATGCATTGACCCGGAATTGAACCCGGTCCACCTTGGTGAGAGGCAAATAGCTTGACCGCTGCGCCACTACGCCCCCGGAGGTCCTAGAAGGAGGTTTTAACATCGTAGAATAGATGAAAATGAAAATTCACACCCTGCTCCCAGTCGACTGACTGTGGAGCCATCGTCGGACTGCTGTCTTAGCGTCATCGTTGCACGTGAATCGCTGTCCTGCCAGGAACTTCTTCAGCGGACCAAAAATATGGAAATCACTACGGACGAGTTCCGGACTGATGGTGGGTGATCCAGACTCTCCCAGTGAAATGACCGGAGCTTGTTGGTGGTTCTGGTTGCCACATGTGGTCTCGCATTGTCATGGTCCACTGAAGAAGTTCCTGGCAGGACAGTGATTCACGTGCAACGATGACGCCAAGATAGCAGTCCGACGATGGTTCCATAGTCAGCCGGCTGAATTCTACCACAGGTGCATCTCAAATTTAGTACTGTGATGAGACAAATGAACAAATGTGAAGACTGTGTGGAAAAATAATGTAAGTTACGTAGAACTGTAGCCTACGTTTATTTGTAATAATAATAACCTGTATGTATTTTTTTCCTTTGCTAAAAAATAGGGGCAAAAGCTCTTCGATAGGTTCTCGTATTATTATTATTATTATTATTATTATTATTATTATTATTATTATTATTATTATTATCATACCGACAGCAGTGGCTTCGCTGGCTAAAGCGCAGCGTTAGGTCATGGGGCCAAGCTCTCTGCTGACTCGGTAGACACGTGGGTTCGAGCCCCATCGTCGGCCGTAATTGAAATGGTTTTCCGTGGGTTGCCATTTTCAACACGAGGCAAATGCTGGGACGGTACCTTCTGACAGGCCACGGCTGCTTTCTTCCACATCCTTGCCTAGTTTCATTCATCTTCATCCATTCCATCTCTCATCCCGACGCGCAGATCGCCCACGGGCGTCGACTAGAAATACCCGCACTCAGCTTCTCAGGAGGCTACATGACAAAAATTATATATTAATGCAGATAACTTCTTAATTTGATAAATTGAAAGGTCGACTATTTATATCAGATAAGCCTAGTTACATGCTTCGGCATTGAAATCCTTGATAGACCACTGTCTTGTTTTTTGCACGGAGTGATTTCCCTAAAAATATCCTGAGCGTGACTCTCGACGCCTTGCTATTTTAAAAAACGAACGACGCTGACTGATGCTCATTTTAACTCCAGCTTGAAGGAAGCTAGCGTCCAGTGCTATTCAAGGCCACTGTTTACGAATGGGATAATAAAAAGTGATTGACGTCAATAAGTCCATACTAATTTCTTTTGGGAATGTATATAATATGCTACTTTCATTTTATTGGGGTACTTAGAGACTGTGAGTTATATAATGACCAACTACTTCGCCTTGCTTGGTATGCCTCGTTATAGCACTGTTTTGCTTTGGAAGGAAGGAGGGGGATTCTATCCACATAATGTAAGGTGGTGCTTCTGGAATATCCGGATTGATAAGCTGGTCTTGCAGAGATAGCAAGCCGATTGCCTTCCAACCGAACGATCGTGGTTGGAATTCCGGCTACACCACTACTTAATTACGTAGTATACTAGAATGATATTTGTCACTGGTGCTAATACGTGAAGTGTATAATTTTGTTAAATATTTTTAACTAGCCACCCGCCCCGGCTTCGCCCAGTATTTTTAACGGTTAAAAAAGGCAGATCCCAGACGCAATTCAGAAATTCAGAAGCCGAGGTGAACATATATATTCTTCTCTGAAGTCTTAACACAACACGACTCGACAATTTGATGCTGGCCGAAGCTTGGGTAATAGGCTCACCCACTTGCTTGTAAATTCACTCCGTAGCTAGTAATTTAAATTTCCACAGAATTGAGATTGTTGGAAGAAATGAAAACAAAAAGCACGTGTATACCTAGTGAGCGATGTATTAAAAATAGGGATAAGCTGTCACGGACTTTTTTGTAGAGATTTTCATGCTGAACAATTCTTACTCATAGTATAGGCCTATAGATATTTTTAACTGTATGCCCAGCGAAAGCTTAAAAGGCACACGGACGGCAGGTTTTCTTCGACTCGATTCACTGAAATCGTTACTGCTTGGATTCCTTTGGTCATAAATGAATGTTCTTCTACAGAAACCTTCCTCGAGAAATCCTTTACAGAATGGCGAAAACCGCATCAAAATCCATAACAATAATCCTTACATGTTTCTAACATTTTTAGTCCTTTATTGACCCTGGCGCTTTCTCATAAAACGCTTCTCTTGTTTGAAATACTTAATTAATGTTTAATTATTTTGAGTTGAGAGGTGTTGGAGGCAGAGAATCATGCAGGTGCCTCTTAAGCACGCAGACGTGACGGTTATAGACTAGACAGAATGCTCAAAGGCATACCAGTCTATGCTGAATGAATTAACGAGTACATTTATTTTGCATAGATAATGCATTCTGAATGCTTGCTCCTTGAAACAGCTTCAGGCTTTTGAAATGTGAAGCCTCAGAAGTATGCTGTGAATTTAATGGATTGAAAAGTTATACGGTAAAGATTACCGAAGAGAAAGGTTGGATCTAGAATTACTGGGTAATTAACTGGTGGAGGACAGAACACAGTACCTGGCAATATTAATGTTAATTTCAGGCACTTCACTTCTACATTTAATATTTAATTATTATTATTATTATTATTAGGGCCCGGATGTTGATGCTGTAAAAAGTTTGAAAATGCTCTTAAAATTTTCAAAAATAACTGTAATAAATGTCCTAAAAATTTTAAAAATGCACTATAAAATGGAGAAAATGGTCTTATAGTAATAAACTCACCAATATTTCAAAAAACGTTTATGTTCACTTTAGTCTGAGTCGCACTGCATTACGCATGTCATTCTGATGTTGTCAAATGTAGGTTAAATGATCTGCGATTATCAGCCAACAAGTTTTATATCTCGTAAAGCTGCGTTCAACATCAACTGATGTGATCGGAGTGTACTTGAAGTGAGGAAGGTCGTTTGCTGCTAAATCCTCCTCAATTCCATCCGTGCAGTAGTTTTCACCAGAAAGAATGACTGACATTTTGCATAATGTTTTTATACCCGGTTTTTTTGTCGGGCATTTTTTTTTTCAGTTTTGATGCAATACCCGTAGCAATTTCGCCACGATTGTTGCTAAGACTAGTTTCCACCCGGTTGATTAAAGAAATGGAATACATATTTCAATATTTCAACAGCTTGCCACGGTGGGTGAGTGGATAGCGTGTCGGTCTACCAACCCCAAGATTTTTGAAGGGCGGCAAAAATACGATACGCATGTCATACGATGTTGGAATGTCAAAGAACCCAATTGAATTCAGTAGGCCGAGTTCATAATGGCAAAATTAATCTCGGGAATTTCCGCCAGCACAAAGTTCCTCATTTCTCTACTAGAAAGCGCTATTGTGTTCAAGGAGATTAGATATCTAACATCTAATCGCCTTGACTTTCATAGTCAAGGAACTACGAAATTCGACATGCAAGCTACCCTCTGGGTGTCAAATAGCAAAGCTTGCACCAGGCACCCGAGGCCATACGATATTATATTATTATTATTATAATATTTCAAATTATCTTGTTTCAACTAGTAATTTCTTCTTAACTCTGAGAGACATAACTCTCTCATATAAAGCGGTGACATTTCTAAATGAAAAAAAAAATACGACCTCAAAATATACCAAACTTAAAAAGTGCTCTTATAATGGAAAAATAGCAAAAAAAAAATGCAAAAAGATGCAAAATAAAAATGACATATTTGAAGACGGGGTGACCCGTCCGGAGTTTCTATGGACTTGAGCATTGTTTCAGACAATTCAGTAAAAAGATGACATGTCATCAACATCCGGGACCGAATTATTATTATTATTATTATTTTCTTTCTTAGTCAGTTTATCCTCCAGGTTTGTCTTTTCCCTCGGACTCAGCGAGGGATCCCACCTTTACCACCGCCAGGGCAGTGTCCTGGAGCTTGAAACTTCGGGACAGTGTTTGTTTGTAGGGTATGTAAATACTTGTTTCCCACCAAATTTAATTGGGCACGATTCGTTTTGACCGACTGAAAAGCTTTCTTTATTATCCCGAGTGTGGTTTTTCCACACTCCTTCCAGGCAAATCACGGGATAGTACCTTATTTCAAGTCCCGAGGTGCCAACCTCATCTCTGTCGCTAAGTATTACAGCTACAATCACTAGTAGAATCAACACAAAAGCATAGGTTATTAGAAAAAAGAAAGTGACAGTCAGTCTGAAAGACTAGACTTTGTATCATTTTAAATGCTACCAATGCTGAAAAATGCTAGAAAGGCTGGAGGCCAAAGACTCTTGACATGTTAGAAAATTATCTGCATAATACTAATCGTGCTTATCTTGTTTCAAATTACTCGCGAACGGCAAGTGCAAACCAAGGGCAAAGCAAGGTCAAGCGCGCGGGATGCCGTCACGCTCACCAGAGTGCGCGGGGACGTGCCCCTTACATCCAGTCTAAAAACACTTATAGTGGGCGATGTATTGAAGATAGAGATATGCTCTCGCGGACTTTTTTGTAGAACTTTTCATGCTGACCAATTCTTACGCTCATAGTATATTCATATTTTTAACGGTTTGCCCAGCGTAAGCTTAAGAAGCGCACGGATGCCAAGTTTGTTTTCGACTTTTTCACTGAATTCGTTACTGCTTGGCTTCCTTTGATCATACATAAATTATTTTCTACAGAATCTTTCCTCGAGATTACCCGTGACATCCAAGAATCGGGGATTTTTGTCTTATACTAACGAAGTAGAGATTGTCGGGGAACACATGCACCAAGCAGTAGGTCTACTATGACGTCACACACCTCAGTGCATCTGGGTACATTTCGTCCCGTCACCGTAACGTAACGCCAGATCCCAGCGTAACGACGAAGTGTTTATTATTACAACACTGTGTGTATTTACAAAGGAAAACAAGTAGTTCCGTGAAGAACTATACAGCCTATTTTCATACATCCTGCTCATGTTAATTGCCTCTATCAACATACAAAATTTCAGTATAATTGCTGTAACAGATTCGTAGATATTGAGAACCGTCTAAATATTTCAGATGGTCGCCAGGTTGGATTTTTATTTTTGTACTATTACATTAAGATTATTGTGTACGGGTGGTATTCAAACTTCAATCGCATGATTAGAACATAAGAAGTAAAAACGAGATTTTAAAATTACGCACAGCAGCCATCTTGTGATTATGCAAACAATTGAAATAAATTAGATGCCAGTGGATCAACATTTGTACAAGTATTTAATGTGCAACGTTTCACGGCACTCGGATAGTTAATTCGCGAGAAACGTCCATTTAAATATTTATACTTCGCGTCGCCGCCATGTTGGATTTGTGCTCACCAGGTTACTGAAAGTCCTACAGGTGAACATATGTTCATAGTCTCTATGAACAAAAAAAATAAAAAATCAGTTTGGTTGCTGTAAAAGATTCATAGATATTGAGAACCGTCTAAATATTTCGGAAGCTCACCATTTAGGATTATTATATGTATAGGCCATAGAGTTATGTACCATTCAAGGACAAATATTGCCTAGGTTCATTATTCAGATTTTCACTTCGATCGCATGATTACGACACAAGAAATAAAAACTTAATTTTAAAATTTCGCACAGCCGCCATCTTGAGGTTATGTAAACAACTGAATTAAATTAGATGGCAGTGCATTACAATCTGCAAAATCATTTACTGTACCACATTTCACCGCGCTCAGAGAGTTAAATCACGAGAAAAGTATATTAAAATATTTCAAATTCGCTTGGTCGCCATGTTCGTTTTGTACTTTACAGGTTTATGAAATATACATAGGTAAACTTGTATCAGTACCCTTTATCACCGTACAAAATTCCAGGGTGATATCTGTAATAGTTTCGGAGATATAGAATGTCAGTGAAATATTTCACACAGTCGCCATTTTGAGGTTATGTAAACAATTGAACTAAATTAGACTCCAGTGCATTACAATGTGTATAAACATTTGCTGTACCAAGTTTCATTACGTTTGGATAGTTAAATCGCGAGAAAAGTCTATTTAAAAGTCTCAAATTCGTTTGACCGCCATGTTGGTTTTGTAGTCACCAGGTTTTTGAAAGTCTCATAGGTGAACTTCTAGTAGTGCCCTTTATCACCGTACACAATTTCAGGGCGATATCGGTAATAGTTTCGGAGATATTGAATGCTAGTGAAATATTTCGCACAGCCGCCATGTTGGATTGGTGAGAAGTAACAAAATTTGAAGGGCACGGTCGAGGTCGCCGGGAATAGTGCTATGAACGTACCGAGTTTCATTGAAATCGCTCCAGCCGTTTAGATTTTATTAGGGACACACACACACACACACCGCACACACACACACGCACACACACACGGACAAAAGGTGATCTCATAAGCCTATTTTTTCAAAATTGAAAATAGGCTAAAAACATTTATCAGGCAGAGCAGAGCTAGCTTGACGTGGTGAGGGATTGAACGTAGCAGGTGACATCAAAGAATGGTTTAGACTACTGATCAAGTTTCATTATTCACAGGATCCCGGTCGACTGTTAATATACACAGTTGGTCGACCACTGCAGAGCGCACCCGTGTTTTGGTTTTTTAAAATTATCATGTGGTGGTTTTTTGTCTGGTTATATCACAGTTTATTCTTTGTGTATTAAATTTCAGCTTACTATACATACAGTACACGCTACTGCCGCATAATTCTAAAGCGTTGCATGCTCTAAATATTTGCGAGGAAACCATTGCAATTTTTTTTGTTTTGGGATCACTTCCAATAGCAATTTTAAACGGAATCGTTGATGTAGAAATTAATTAAAATATTGATTTTCCTTCTGTTGAATTGTATGGTATGTATAGAAAACAAATCTGTTGACGTAAAATATAAATTTCGGTAAAGATGGTATATTGGCTTTCACGGCTAATGAATTAAAACTCAGCAATTTATTATAAGTATATGCCGTATCTTGTATGGGGTTTCGCCTAGGAACACCAAGCTGGCTCATCAGTGGGCTCTTGGTGTCCGTGGATTGTGTGAGCCCCATGTGTATAGACTACCCGCCCGGCTCTAGTGCTATGCGGGCTGTATGCGCAACAGTTATGACAGGGGCTATCGTCTTGTTTATTTGTCTAAAAGCACTCTATAAACAAATACATTTCCTAACGATTAGCTCAGGACTGGGAGACATGGAGGGCTGGATCAAACCAGTCAAAAGATTAAAGACTCAAACAACATCTTCTCAATGTCTTTGATGTTGACGGTTAACGATGACGTCTCAATCGCATAGAACATGATTATTATTATATAAGTATATTATTGTTGTTAGTGTTCGAATCTTTATGACCTGCCATTTTTTTAGCCTACTTTCGATTTTTGGAAAAAATGAAAGTAGACTTATGAGATCTACACAGGGCGAAAAAATGTGTGTGTGTGTGTGTGAGAGAGAGAGAGAGAGAGAGAGAGTGTGTCTACTCTGAATGTATGTCCGTCCGTCCCCCCCTATCAATTCGAACACGGTGAAACCGATTTGAACGAAATTTGGTACAGAGGTAGAACTAGCAAAGGGCACCTCAGTGTCATGTTTTATATCGCCGCCATCTTGACGGAAACGTAATGGCGGCCACCCAAATGTCAAAAGCTTAATTCAAATTACGACCAATCTAATCATCTGATCTCTACCAAATTTTGCAACATTATACCTTTATGTATGAGGAATCTTTTGACCAAACTACAAGGTCATCAGCCCAATACGTTGCGGATGGTGGCCATGTATGTTTGCAAATCGATTCCTCCTATCAATTCAAACACGATAAACCGAATTGAACGAAAGTTAGTACAAAGGTATCACTAGCAAAGAGCACCTCAGTGTCATGTTTTATATCACCGCCGTCTTGACGGAAAAGTAATGGCGGCTACCCAAATGTTAAAAGCTAAAATCAAATTACGACCAACCTAATCATCTGATCTCTACCAAATTTTGCAACATGATACCTTTATGTATGGAAAATCTTTTGACCAAACTACAAAGTCATCAGCCCAATACTTTGTGGATGGCTGTCATGTATGTGTGCAAATCGATTTCCCCCATCAATTCAAACATTGTGAAATCGAATTGAACGAAATTTGGTACAGAGGTAGCACTAGCAAAGGGCACCTCATATTCATGTTTAATATCCGTATAGTACGTTGTATTTCAACAAGCAACTACAACCAACATTCAATTATACTCCTTGAAAAGGACAAAGAGTTATAACAATACCCATGCAATTAGATGAAAGTAGGCTATATGTTCTTTACTGAATATCTTGTTTATATTTATTAAAATGGTTATCTCCTGTAGAATACCATTTATTTTATTTTTATTTTTTTGGAAGAAGAATGTCGGTCGGCTTTAAGCCAGGTTCCGCTCTGTATATTGTTGCAAGATTCGAACGTGAGCCAGACAAGGAGGAGGGATGAGGAGGTCGATAATACGGTGTTGCTGAAGTTATTCAGCCAACTTAATGACTACAAGTTGAGTTGAGCTAGAAATAGCTTTCTCTCCCCCTCCGCCTTATACTCCATCCCTATCTGGGTAATGAAAATAATATGCCTGGCTTTTGCACTGTCCGGCGCTAACTGGCCCTCAACTGAATATTTAAACTGTGACCCCTGCATTCTGTTCTCTGTCAAGTCGTCCTTGTCTTGTACATTGTGAACTTCGCTTAAAACATAGCTAGCCTCATGAATAGGGAGCACGTTTTGTGGGCAAATAAATGTCTAACGGTATTTCGCAGGGTTGTAAAGTATTACCCATTTAAGATTTGATTGCCGCTGAGACCACTACTTACTTTCAGGCATCTGATGAATTAGCATTAAGAATTCAGTTAATAAAAGTTTTCGTGGCTGGGCCAGCGTTTCTTGATTATTGTAGCAGGAGCCCCGCGGGGTGAAGCGGAGGACACACTGATAACAGAGTGCAGTCCGCACATAAGTCAAGCAGCATTGCACGCGCTACTTGTCTTAGAAGCGCAGATAAGCGTCACAGAATCTCATGTCACCACGGGCAGTTAAACGATGACTGAAGCTACTGGAGCTGAGTCATATTCTACTCGCGCAACGAAGCAGAGTAACGTGTGACACAAGTAAACAGAGAATGGTTGGTTGGTTCCTCAGTTTATGGGCTGCGACAACGCTGTCATGTAGCTCCGTGTACTTTGGGTGTGTGTAGAATCTGTCTGATAACCGGTGTTAATTGTGATGGCTGTATTAGTGTGTGTATCTGTTTGAATTCAAGTAACGACGGCAGGCAATGATTTTTTTCAAAAAGTTCCTACTTTTGCCGCCAAACGCCACCGTCAACCACCAACTAGTTCAGAAATTAGTTACCAGATGCCACCGCAGTCGGCTCTTGACGGCTAACATAGGAACCTAAGAATGTTAGTCAAATGTTTAACCTATTTATATAATTTAGCTTCACACAGGTGTAGTTAGTGGAAGGTTCTTTAACATGCCATAAATCTATGACCTGGGACCGCCGGCTTTACTTCCCCTCCAAAGGAAGGCATACTGTGGGATGTTTAACGTTCTTAAAAAATCCGACGACTTCGGCCGGGTTTGAACCCGCGATCTTGGGCATAGAAGCTCAGCATGCTACCAACTACGCCACCGAAGCCGCTTAGGAAAACAGAGAAAAGTTCCCATCTCGACCGCCGCAAATCGATTCTTGAAAGAGTAATAATGCGTACCACCAAGGGTTACTTTTGCCATAACGAAGATATGACTCAGTTACTAATTGATTATGTAACGGTGGCGTAGTTACTTTTAAGAGTAAAGAAGTAACGCAAATGCTCGTTACATTTTCAAGATGGAGGCTATCAGTTGTCAATAGCACATGGGAATTTGTTGTTGTTTATTCTTTAGTAGCTTTGCGACATCGTGGTCATGTTGGCCTGTGTACTATAAAAAGTAGTTTTCCGTGGTTCCCCACGTTGTCTTCGGGCAAATGCCGGGATGGTACCTAACATAAGGCCACGGTCGCCCCCTTCCCTCATCCTTGGCTATCCCTCCCACTCTTCCCATCCCTTCATAAGCCCCCTGTTCGCTTTGCAGGTGAGGCCGCCTGGGTGAAGCTAGTCACACTCCCCAGTTGTATCCCCCGAGTCAGAGTCTCAAGCTCCAGGACACTGCCCTCAGTGGCGGTAGAGGTGGGATCCCTCGTTTAGTCCGTGGGAAAAGCCAACCCTGGAGGGTAAAACGATAACGGAAAACAATCTCCTTTTCAATGGCCAAGAAATACTTTCTGTAACTTTTGGTGTTGTTGTTTGAGTCTTCAGTCTTTTGACTAGTTTGATGCAGCTCTCCATGCCTCCCTGTCCTGAGCTAATCGTTTCATCTCTAAATAGCTACCACACCCTACGTCCGAGGCAATCTGTTTAACGTATTCTAACCATGATCTCCCCCTACATTTCTTGTCCTTGACCCATCCTTCCATAACTAAGCTTGCTATTCCTGGGTGTCTTCGTATGTGTCCTACCAACCTATCTCTTCTATTCATTAGCAGTCGCCAGAAACATCTCTCCTCTCCCACTAGTCTTTAATACCTCTTCGTTTGTAACCCTATCTACCCATCTGATCTTCATCATTTTCCTGTAACACCACATTTCAAAAGCCTCAATTCTCCTCTCTTCTGCTGCACCAATAATCCAAGTTTCACTTCCATAGAGTGCCACACTCCAGACAAAGGCTTTCAAAAATGACTTCCTAATACCTAAATCTATAATCGATGTCAACAGATTCCTTTTCTGTAGAAATGCTTTCCTTGCCTGAGCTAACGTACTTTTTGTATCCTCTTTGCTTCGTCCATCACTGGTTATTTTGCTTACTAAGTAACAGAAGTCTCCTACTTCCTTTAGTTTTTCACCTGCCAATGTCCATAGAGGATTCTGAATTATTTCGGCTGCATTCCAATATTTTTGTTTTACATTTATTAATTTTCATGAATTCTTTCCTCAAGACGGAGTCCATACCATTCAAAAACTCATTCAAATCCTCAGGCGTGTTGGCCAAGATGACTATGTCATCGGTAAATCTCATAGTTGAAATTATTTCTCCTTGAATCTTCACTCCCACTTTAAATTTTTCTACTATTTCCTTCATTGCTTATTGATAAATTATTAAAATTGAAGAACCTGTTTCCGCGGCAATATAGACTATGACTCAATTTACATCACATTTTAACACAAACGTATTGAGAATCATGATATAATTACGTATGTTAACAAGAAGTTCCGTGAAGAACTATACAGCCTACTTTTCATGTCAATGATTATTCTACAGAATATGAACCTATCTAGAATAATGACGAAATTAAGTTGCTAATATCGAAATTTCCAATTAGTTCGAAATACTGTATACCTGGCATAATGTATCCTAATAGAGCACTACAGTTGGCAGCCCTGATGACTGAATATATTCTTAGTTCCATCTCTTAAGGTACAAAATACAAAATTTGGTTGAAGTCCAATGAATAGCATGGACGTTACATGCCGTTAAACATTGGATCAAACAGCGCGCGTAAAATCATGTTGGCAACAATGTCATGCATGTATTGGTCAGAAATAATCTGAAATAATATGATCTATTGTTGTGCCAATTTTGAATGAAATCCATTAGTTAGTATAGAAGTTACATGCATTTTAAAATTGGACCTGTCAGCAGGCTTAGAATCATGTTGGCAGCACTGACGTATATTAGTTACTCCAAATTCGTCTAGAATGCCAGATACTATACGTGTGCAAAGTTTAGAGCTATTGGCTTGCATACTTTCTGATATATTGATATTAGGGTAACAAAAATAGGGACAGCACATATTATCAGTTGGCAGCCCTGGTTGATCCTTAGAATACGCATAGTCATATCCGTTATGGTACACATAGCACATACGAAATTTGGTTGAAATCCAAATGATAGTATGGAAGTTACATGTATTTAAAGTTGGACCTGTCAGCAGGCTTAGAATCATGTTGGTAGCACTGACGTATATATGTTACTCCAAATTAATATAGAATGTCAGGTACTACACGTGTGCATAGTTTAAAGCTGTCGGCTTGCATACTTTCTGATATATTGGTATTTGGATAAAATAAATTAGGAGCATTTATTAACTGTTGGCAGCCCTGGTAGGTCTTAAGAATACGCTCAGTCATATCTGGTGATGTACAGATACAACATACGAAATTTGGTTGAATTCCAATTGATGGTGCAGAAGTTATATGCATTTAAAAATTGGACCTATCAGGAGGCTTATAATCATTTTGGCAACACTGCAATGTTTGGCCTCCTGGAAATAAAACTGAAATATTATGATCTGTACATGTGCCAATTTTGAAATAGCTCCCATTCATACTTTCTAAGATATCCAACATGGAGCTCAAATTTCAATTGCGATTTTTTAGCAGTTGGTAGCACTGACATCATTTTCAAATATGGCCGTGAGATATTCAGGTATAGATCTTTACTCCTACCAAATTTTGTTTCGATTGCTGCAGCCGTTTAAGAGTTGATAGGGGGGGACACACACACAGCCAGACAGACAGACAGACAGAAGGACAGACAGACAGACAGACAGACACACATTTGCCCGATCTCATAAGTCTACTTTTTCCTCATTTTTGCAAAATGTGAAAAGTAGGCTAAAAATACAGTATGGAAGTTAAAGCAGTATCGAAACCACTAACTATAAATGTTTTGCCCCAGCAACTTGTCACGATTCTCTTATTGCTCTTGCTGTGTGATATTTCACAGCGACTTGCCGCCACCGAGTATTGTCCCCTCAGGCTCGTTACTACATCATAATGAATCTTGCTGAGCAGCACATATTCACGCCTGATAGAGAATTGGGTCGACGCAATGAGCTAGCTTGCTTGCTGAGCGAATTTTCTGCATAGGAACTGCATTACATAAATCTTCATCAAGTAATAAACAACGTATGGAGTACTTGAAGCGTTAACGTAGCAAATGAGACCGTCGTATGTTCTCGAACCCGACCCTTTTTAATATGGCAGTATGCGTCTCTAGAACGATCCAATCCGAGAGACGCTCCTTGCTACACAGTATAAGCACTGTGCGTAGGTATACTTGTGGAAGACTGAACTAGTAATTACAATGCAAATGTGTCTATGTACCTGAAATATATTAAAAGTATAGAACGACATGTGGCTTCTCTATTCTGGATTTTTAGCCTACTTTTCACATTTTGCAAAAATGAGGAAAAAGTAGACTTATGCGATCGATCTTGGCAGAAGCATGCCTGTCCGTCTGTCTGTCTGTCTGTGTGTCGTTCCCCCCTATCAACTCCTAAATGGCTGCAGCTAGAGTAAATATCTATACCGGAATATCTCAATACCGTATTTGAAAATGATGTCAGTGCTACCAACTGCTGAAAAATCACAATTGAAATTTGAACTCCATGTTGGATATCTTGGAAGGTATGGATGGGAGCTATTTCAACATTGGCACACGTATACATAATAAAATTTCATTTTAATTTCCAGGAGGCCATATATGACAGTGTTGCCAAAATGATTCTAATCCTGCTGATAGGTCCAATTTTTAGGTTTTAAAATTGTCATTTTAGGTTTCCAAACATAAAATTGTTTTTAGGTGTTTAATAGGTAGAATAGGTAGCGTAAAATTAATGCCTAATTGTTAGTAGAAAATCTGATTGTAACGAGAGTGTAAATATTTTACATAGGCCTAATAATACGTCTTTTATCAAGAACTTCAAACTAGGCAATATTTGCTCTCCTTAAGTATGTTAATTAGTCGCCTCCGTAGCGTAGCGGTCAGCATGGTTAGCTGCCGCCCCGGAGGTCCTGGGTTCGATTCCCGGCTCTGCCACGAAATTTGAAAAGTGGTACGAGGACTGGAACGGGGTCTACTCAGCCTCGGGTGGCCCAAATGAGTAGAGGGGGTTCGATTCCCCCTCAGCCATCCTCGAAGTGGTTTTCCGTGGTTTCCCACTTCGTCTTCGGGCAAATGCCGGGATGGTCCCTACCGTAAGGCCACGGCCGCCTCCTTCCCTCTTCCTTGCCTATCCATCCCAATCTTCCCCTCCCTTCCCTCATGAGGCCCCTGTTCGCTTTGCAGGAGAGGCCGCCTGGGCGAGGTGCTAATCCCACCTCACCAGTTGTATCCCTTCCGATTAGATGTTCCCAGCTCTAGGACACTGCCTGGATTGGCGGTAGGGGTGAGTTCCCTCGCTGAGTCCCTGGGAGCCACCACCCTGGAGGGTAAACACGATTTAAAAAAAAAAGTATGTTAATTATCCAAAATCAATAAAACTAAGAATATCAGAGGTGATTTTTACACACTTGCCCGATTAATTAACTTCGTTTATTTTGAATATAGGGAAACAATGAGAGATTTATCCCCACTTTCCTGACAGTAAATAACAAAACAATAAGATATAGGCTGAAAAGTGCTGAAAGTATTTGAATTTTCTGGCAGGTAGGATTTCTTTCAATCAACTGGAGCTAAGAACACTGGCTTGTGATTTACTTTTAAAAATTAAGGACTAAACATTCAAATATACTACAATAAATGGCACAAAACTGCAATTAGGTATTTTTAGGTACTCTCATATCATTTAGTTTTTTTTTTGTACTACAGAATTCTTTTGTGTGTAATTCGAGAAAGTATTAAAGCATTTTTGCATTTAGAAGTAAGGAGCAAAATAGGTAAAAGCTCAAAAACTCACTTTTTCTACAAAAAAAAATCTATTCTATTTCCCTCATTTTCACAAATTCCACCCATCTTCACACCTCATGCCAAAGAGGGCATCACCCTCAGATCATCCCTACCACCCACATCCAAACCCGAAAATGGGTTCATCTAATATCAGCAAAAATGTGAAAAACCTGGTGTTCCACCCCAAATTCCTATCCCTCATTCTCACCACAGGCATCCTCTTAAAGAGGGCAACTCCACGAAAAATAGGACATGTCAGACTTCAAAATCTCATCATCCCTTCCCCAAATATCAGGAAAAATGTGAAGAAACAACGATTTTACCCCAAAAACCGTTTCCAATTAAACAAATAACCTCGCCATCAGATAGAGCGGAAAAAATATTATGAAAACGAATCTTCGCTTGATCCTCTAACCCTATTCCTTCCCAAATATCCACTTTGCAGCATAGCCATATGTATTCAAGCACACACGCGACTATGAGTAGCTAAGAATCCAGTCCCTGATTATGACGCTGTAGTAGTCAGTGATTCTTTCGGCTGGCAATGTGAAGAGGAGAGCGTTGAAGGTTGTCCTTCGTTTTCGGATTACGTTTAATAGCCTATATCTTCAGTGGAGATGCATATTTCTAAGTTGCTCCGAAGGTCCGTAATCACCATCTTTGAAGTAAGGACCAATAATTTTCCTGAACAATCATCTGCTGATACAACTAGTGTGTGCTGTCACTGCAGTCAAGTGTGTGCTTCCAGAATTGGACTGTTCAGCCATCTGAGACGACACAGTACTTCCAAATAACATTGTATTTTATGCTACATATTCGTTGACGAATGCCTATCATCATCAGTATAAAGCGAATGGGAATGGAAATATGAAAGAAGAAATAAAGTTTCTTGTGCTCCGTTTATAGACGGACAAAGCTCTCAACGGGTTAAAAAATATTTTGAAAGGCATTTATTCAGTGTATAAAAGCGAGCCCTTTATTCTGATTGGGGTAGGAGAAGAGCGCTTGTGGAACATAAAAGACTACCGTGAAATTATCGAATTTCAGCTTAATGATATTCGTGAAACATAAATTGCGTTACCAATCTACAGCCAGACTCATTTTATGGTCGTCACTTAATTTATTTTATTGCTAATAGCGTTGTGTGGACGGTGGTATAGACATTGAAAAGTTACAATAATGTCATATTCCCATCCCTAATATGTCCATTCGCCTCTGTATTTCATGAAAAAAATGTATTTAATTATTTTTGTCATATCAGGCAATCAACATGAGCAATGGCATTGGAGGAACAGTCAGTCATGGAAAGAGTTCCAGTGAAGGCTTACAACTTTTGCAGCGTGAATTGGTTACAACCAAACACCAAAAGAACTCAGTATTACAGGAATTATAGTGATTACGTCCCACCTTTTAAATCTTTCCTGTCGACCTTCATTGGTTAATTCTTGTCCACTTCCTTTTTTACAGTTCCCCCCTCAATTGTCCTTATTTATTTATTTATTATTTTTATTTATTTATTTTTATTTATTTATTTGTTTATTTATTTATTTATTTATTTAGCCAGTAGTGGCTATGCTGGCTAAAACGCAGCATTAGGTCATGGGGCCAAGCTCTCTGCTGACTAGACGCGTGGGTTCGAGCCTCACCGTCGGCCGTCCTTGAAATGGTTTTCCGTGGTTTCCCATTTTCAACTCCAGGCAAATGCTGGGACGGTACCTTCTGACAGGCCACGGCCGCTTCCTTCCACATCCTTGACCAGTTTCATTCACCATCATTCATTTCATCTCTCATTAACTCCTCTCATGAGGTTGGCGTCAGGAAGGGCATCCGGCCGTAAAAACCATCGCCACAAAGACTTCCATCGCATCTCATCCCCGACCCCGTTGGAAAACGGGAATAATAAGGGGTAGACATACATTTATTTATTTATTTATTTATTTATTTATTTATTTAGGCTATTTATTTTAAATTTAATTAATTTTTTTAAATTTTATATTTTTATTTTTCGTATGTTTGTCATTTTTTACTATTTCTTATTTTAATTTTATTTATTTTTTAATTTATAATATAGAATTTTTATTATTTCATTTTATAATCTTGTTGGAAGCCATTTTTTCAGTGTTGGCTTAGTAATGAAAATTTTATGTTTTTCAGTCGGGTCAGCACGATTGTACCCAATCATTGTAAAGGTTGGTTCTCTAATCTTGAAAATAATTTACATAATTAATTCATATTTATTTATATGTATTTATTAATCCATTGTAATTTATTTTTCAGCATTAGAGAACCACCCATTACAATTGGGCACAATAGTGTTGACCGACTGAAAAACATAAAATTTCGATAATTTTATTTTATTTATTTTTTATTTTTATTTTTGAAATTTTATTTTATTTATTTTTTATATTTTTAATCGATTTTAATATTTTTATTTTATATTATTTTATTTAGTTTTGTTTATTATTTTTCACCAGTTATGACTGATGATATATATCTGTTGAATTCGTGGGATTGTACTTATCAGTAGAGATACACTACTCTGAGTAACTGCAGATTAATAAATAATACCACATAATTCCGGTATAATTGCTTTAAATAAATCAGAATAGTGAGCGCAATTACACTGGCGTGTCAGATGAGGAGGAAAAATCAAAGTTAATCGCATTTCAAACGATATTTGGTTAAATTATGATTGTGATTTTGCATTTAACAAAATACGTAATATTAGCGATGTTTGTAAACAACATGGGGTCTATTTTTAAATTTTTTGGTCTTACATTAATATGACTGCCCATTTTTAACTGGATTTTAGCTTATTTCGCTGTTTGATACCGCTGCTCCAGAATAGTTATACTGGATTCTCTGTATTATCCTGTTCGTAATATTTCTTTGCGTATTACTACTGTAAAATAAAGCTTTTCACATAGTGAGGGGTCAGTGTTGAATAATTTCGCCGTTAATAGTAGCAGTTAATTCTAAACATTATCCCAGTGGAGTAAAGACGTTATTAAATTCAATGAAAGTCGGTTCCTTTTAATAGTAACGGAATATCGCAAAACTTAAAATTTCTCGTGAAATTGGTAAAATTATCGAATTTAAAAAAAAACATTAAGAAATGAAGTCAACCTCGTTGTTGAGAGCTCAAATAAAAGAAACGATTTACACTGCCTAATTACCCGAAAAGCCGTTCTGAAAATTACTCAGCCGGCCGTGAAGGCGTACACCATTGTATCAATGTTTCTATTGTTGGTCTCAAACAGCCATTTTGAAGTAAATGAACAAGATATTTCAGTAAAATTTGAATTCGTAAACAAATATTAATATTTGGCACTTAAAAGTTCATTTTCTTCAACTGATCCAGTTATTTTTGCCTGTCAGTGCAGTTAGTACACCGTTAGCGAACTTTCTAATATTGCCACCATTTTAGAGACAATAAAAGAGGACTAAGATTACTTTGTCTGGATTTATTTATTTATTGTAGGCTTTTTTATTTTATTTTTAAATTTATAATACAGTAGTTTAATATTTATTATATTTATTATATTTAATATATATATTATTAGTTATTTATTTTATTTTTATTAATTTATTTTTTATTTATTTACTTATATTTATTTAATTTTATTTCTTTATTGACTTATTTATTTATTTATTTATTTATTTATTTATTTATTTATTTATTTATTTATTTATTTCGGTGGCGTAGCTATGCCCATGATCACGGGTTCAACCCCGCCCGAAGTCGTTGGATTTTTAAGAGCGTTAGAATCCTTCAATTTGTCTTCCATCGGGCGGGAAGTAAAGCCGGCTTTATGGTGTGTAAAAGAACCTCCACTACAATTGATAGCGTGTAGCAAAATTTGTCTGGTTAGAAACGCTCTATCCAGTTCCAATGTTTGCCACTAGATGTTAGTGACAATAGTATCTCGTAACCAAAGTTGAAACTACTTGAAATTGGACTTGTTCGGCGCCCACGGACGTTCAATTAAAACCCTCTGCTATGGCCATTCGGCTGCAATTCATATAAAATATTTATTTATTTGTTTATTGTAAACGCGTATGTACTGAGACCCGAGCTGATGATCTCGTTTTCCCTTTTGAAACAACAATTATAGCACCATACCAAAGGGAATAAATACACATAGAAGATTTCATCAGCTCTGTAACCGTGCGTTAGATTAGCTTTAATACCTGATCATCCGAGGTAATTGGTTTAAATTAATCAGATTGGACAGTATAAAGTAATTCCTCTCTCGTGCCAGATAGCAACAGTCAGAATCTATCGATAGTTAATTAAAAAATTTCGCCCAACCTCGGAATCAAAACCAGGGGCTCTTGTATACTGGGTGAACAAGCTACAACCACGCTTAAATATGTTATTGGTTTTACGTCCCTTTTAACTACTTTGGCTTTTAGAGACGCTGTGGTGCCGGAATTTGACCCGAAGGGGTTCTTTTACGTAGATCTACCGACACGGCTCCCTCGCATGTGCACACCCTCAAATGCTAGCTAACTGCGCCAGGATACGAACCCGCATTCTTGGGCCCAGCAAGCAACAATGTTACCGCTGAGGCACGCAGCCAGCGAGCCACCCTTAAAATAATAATGCATCAAACAAGGAATGTCGTCCTAAATTGGGGTATGTCAACAATTTATCTCTCTAATTTCTGGCAAATATCGGGTTCGGACCTTCCTTTTCGTCTTATTCTTCTCTTCCTCCTACTGTATGCAAGCTACTCTTTGAACAGCGTGACACAACTTTCCTTGTAGGAAGCTGACGCATAACTTAAAACTGTGCATTGAGTGCGCTTGCTAAAGCTAAAACTGGTTTGGCGTTTGAATTACGATCTTACTCCTACCTTATTATTAAAAAAATAACAACAATGAGTATCTTGGTAGTATAGGGATACGTACAAGGATTCTTGTTCCAAAAGATCTGTGTTGGCTCTGTCAAGAAATTCTATTCTAATCTGAAAAGAGGTATTCGGAGGCTTCCTACTTCTTCTGCTTGGAAATCTTATCTTACGTCTCGATCACCTACTCCCCAATTACATGTATTACACGCATCAGTGCATACACTACAATACCGCCACTTATTAGAGAGAGACTCCATTTACCCAGGTTTGTCCTTTTCAGACCCAGGACCAAATTCGTGGCTAAGATTTTCTTTTCCTGTATCTCTTAATAAATACATATTTGAAGACAAAAGGCACATTCTTAACAAAATATTAAAATTACAGGTCACAACTAGCTATTACGGTAAAGCGCTCAGTCGCAAATTTATAGGGGTAGACGAGTGGGTTCGAACCTCACCGTCATATGTCCTTAAAATGTTTTTTTCATGACCATTATCAACTCCAGCGATACCGTAAAGATACTTTCTGATAGGCCACGGCTGCTTCCTTCCATTCTTTCTTGCCGCTTTTCATTCAGCACCATTCATTTCACCTCTAATTGAAACCTCTTAAGGACCTCATTGACATCGAAAAAAAAAGCGTTTATCACGTAATTCATTCATAACTGTTCCCGGGCGAAGCCCGGGCAAGTTGCTAGTTCTAAATATTTTTCTTTGTCCGGTGAAATGTACCTCCGCCTTCCAGGAGTGCCGAGAGGGATTTTTATCGACATTATAAACGATCAGACTAATACAGCGTACACCCAATGCCCCAACGTGAATTAACCACCACGACGGTAAAAAAAAATTATCTTCAGAAGAAATGCTAGTGTTTTATTGAGTTGTATAAAGGGTTAAACACATAATTAGGTAGCAAATGAGTGGCATGATCAAACATTATCTGTATGTGAAAAGAGGAAATATTCCAGGAGACAATGGTGGTATTAATTTCTATCAATTGGATAATTGTTGGAGCGAATGAGGCATCATAAATTATGCACTTAGGAAATTACAAGTCCATCAATGCAGGTAATTAGAATGTTGGGCTGCCTATCATAAACATGCATAAATTATTAGGTCATGCCATTGAAATTAGCTTAATTTTACTCTTATCACGTAAACAAATCACTGACTGGTGTGGTGAAATATTATAGCATTGAGACAATTTGGAATTTATTGGACTGATACATGAGTCTCCATTGAAATGAGCCTGCAATTTCGTATATTACTAGCGGGTTTATTTCGTCTGTTATGGCTGCCATTCCTTTGTACTAAATCTGGTAGGCCTATATCTTTACGCTCAAGTTTCAACACACACTCAAGTACACGGGGTTACATACCACTATGTCACAAAGCCCCTAAATAAACTACAACAACGATGAGTTCAAATACCTGGGTTCGGTGGTGACTGGAGATGGAAATCTGGATGTGGAAGTGTCACACAGGATACAGGTAGGATGGATGAACTGGAGAAAAATGTCAGGAGTGCTCTGTGACCGCAGGATCAAGCCTAAGGTTAAGGGGAAAATATATAAAACTGTCGTAAGACCTGCATTGCTGTATGGATCTGAAACATGGCCTGCACGCAAAACGCACACAAACAGGCTTGACGTCACGGAAATGAGAATGCTCAGGTGGATGAGTGGAGTGACTAAGCGTGATAGAGTGGAAAATGTCAAAATAAGAGGAACATTGAAAGTTGTGGAAATATCTAAGAAGATACAAGAAAAGCGACCTCAATGGTACGGGCATGTGAGAAGAAGGGAGGAATCGTACGTGAGGAGGATGATGCTAGACATGCAAATACAGGGAGTGAGAATGCGAGGTAGACTACTACTCTCAGTCACTGAATATATAACGCATGGTTATAACCATAACCAGGGAACGTTAGCACTATTCCTTGACTACCAACAGGCTTTTGATCGGGCTATTCGCACCACACTCATGCTTAAACTCATTAATTTTGCCATCCCTCCAACATTCATTTAACTCATAAACCAATATCTCACAAACAGAACCTTCTATGTAAGAATAAATAACACTAAATCCTCCATTAAGCAAATAAGCCTCCGTGGCTTAGGCGGCAGCACGCCGGCCTCTCACCGCTGGGTCCGTGGTTCAAATCCCGGTCACTCCATGTGAGATCTGTGCTGGACAGAGCGGAGGCAGACAGGTTTTTCTCCGGGTACTCCGGTTTTCCCTGTCACAATTTCATTCCAGCAACACTCTCCACTATCATTTCATTTCATCTGTCATTCATTTAATCATTGCCCCAGGGGAGTGCGTCAGGCCTCGGCAGCCGGCACAGTCCATATCCTCGCCGCTAGATGGGGGCTTCATTCATTCCATTCCTGACCCGGTCGGAGACTGGAAGCAGGCTGTGGATTTTCCTCCATTAAGCAAATACACGCGGGTGTGCAGACCTAAACAAAGATGGATGGATGGTGTACAGGAGGACCTCCGAGAAAAACAGTTGTTAGAAGAGGATGTGCATGACCGGGTTAAATGGAGGAGAGCTGTCAGAAACATCGACCCCACATAGGAGTGGGAATGATGTAAAGAGAAATAATAAGGAGATGAAGAAGAACAACAACGAATTTAGAAATTAAGAAAACTTGGAAAAGTGCGATTAGAATATACACTGAATGGCGAAAGGTCATGGAATATGATGATAGTAACAAGTTGCTTCTCCGCGAGTTCTCAAAACGGCAGCGATACGGCCAGGAATCGACTCGACAAGAAATGGGTTCCTGACTCCCAACATTCAACTGGGCGGTGATCTGACTCACAGTAGCCCTTCGATCGCCCCCGTATGGTTCTGCTGAGGTGACGTGACGTCCGTTAAACGCCTGTGGTCGTCCCGTGCGGCGTTTTACGCGGATGGTAACATTATCTTTGAGATATTGCAGATCCAGCCTCAACACTGTTGACCTCGGAAACCTGAATTCGCGTGTAATCTCCGAAATGCTATGACCCATGCGCCGATGATCATCCCACGTTCAAAGTCGGTTAACTCGCGACGTGTTGCCATGTTCACTACACTCGTGTCTGTTACAGACAGCTCCGCCGCAGCTAGCCACAACGCTTAGGCCCCCAGGAGCTCACATTTAGTGGGTCGTGGGTTGGCGACCACGGGATCCCAGCCGAGTCCGGCATTGCTTCCGCTTACATGTGTCGGACACCTCTCCGTCTTCTTTTCTGTCGACTTCGCTTGGTCAACTCTTATTCTTTTCCGACCTCGACGGTATTAGAGTATCCGAGGCCTAGGGAGTCTTTCACTTTCCCGTCTTAACTGGCCCTTGTCTCATCTTTCCTGATACCCTCCTTATTCGAGGGGTCAGCCTTCTTTTACTTTTCCATGTTATCTCCTGCCTTCTGCACAAGGCCCTCAAGCAGACAGGGTGTATGTATCCCCACCACTTCTGGTGCACCGTGGATAGTGCTACACCCTCAGGGTCTCACGGATGGTGAGTTTGGGAGTTGGCGACCCCGAGGGATTCCTGAGCTGGGTCCGTTTTGCTCCCTTTTTTCTCTGCCCTTGGGGCGGGCCTTCTCCTCTTTTTCTTTCCTATCAGCCTTTCATGGCTCTCCTTCCTTCCAAGTCCATCAATCCTCATTCTTCGAGGGTTGGGGGCGTTTATTTTCTTCCTGTCCTTTATTTGCCTTATCCTTGATTTGTTTGTCATTTCTTCTTCTAGTATGTAAAAGGCGGACCGGGTTCGATTCCCGGTCAATGCATGTGAGATTTTCGAAGTGAGATGCCATGTCCTGTGGTTCGGATTCCACGTAAAAAGGAGGTCCCGTGGCTCATGATCTCAAGATTAACGGTCACGTTAAACTACAAGCTTCCTTCCTTCCTTCTAGTATGTAAGTTTGTAGTTAGTATTAGTTATAGTTTTCATTCTCATCTCATCTTTCACTGACACCCAAACCATTAGGGGCCGATAACCTAGATGTTAGGCCCCTTAAAACAACAATTATCATCATCATCACAACGCTTAGGAGTCGTACACGGCACATGGGACTGCTGTACCCTTCTTGTTACTTTCGGCCACTCAGTGATTATATTTTGCGATTTATCAGACAAGTTCAACACACACCCAAGTACAGTATATACACGGGGCTGATGACTGAGAAGTCCCAAGGCCTTCAGATGAATATTAACAACAGAATGTTCACTGCATAAAGATGGAAGTCGAGGCAGTCATTGTGTGAGTTAGTCCGTCCCTTCCAGCTAACAAAGTCAAGAGGTGTTAAGAGAGTGACACCACAAATCAGGTTAGCCATGTTTTAGTAAGTAGGAAGCCTCTAGTGTGTGCTGTCACATGCTCACGTAAGACATCTGCAAGGAATTGAGGATTATTTGTGGTTGAAAGGACAGTAGACGATTCACATTCCACACACACTCTGACTATAAAGTTATGCAGACGATGGCGTTTCCATCTCTCTACCAAGAATACTGAATAGGCATACAAAAGAGTTTGAGTCTAACCTGCAACCAGTCCACTGAATACCAACCAGGCGTCTTGTCCCCAAGTTAACTTCTTTTTATTGTTTGTTCTATTTCTTTTCAATAATAATAAATATAATAATAATAATAACTAGTGGGCCTGTGCGAGCTTTCGCAACGTGAATGTAGGCTTAAGGGGTAGTAGGGAAGAATGTGGGAGAACGAAGTTTTAAATATTGAAGAAATGTATTTATTGTTGAATTTTGTGAAACATACACCTTAGCCTTAGCGTATTATATAATAAGATAAATGCAGGGAAAGAAATACACTTAACCCTCGAAGAATGTGAATCGAGAAACTTCGAAAGAACTAGGGCCATGAAAGGCAGATAGGAAAGGAAAATAGGAGAGTGTCCTCCCCAAAGTCGCTGAAAAAAGGGAACAAAGTGGACCCAGCTCAGGAATCCCTTGAGGTTGCCAATTCCAGAACTCACCAGTCGTAAGCCCTGGAGGGTGTAGCACTATCCAGGGTGGGGCTACACACACCCTGCCTCCCTTAGGGCCTTGAGTAGTTGGCAGGAGATACCATGAAAAGAAAAAAAAGGTCTAACCCCTCCTAGAATGAGGGGATCAAAAGAGATGTTCCAATTAAGTCGGAAAAGAGAATGAATCCCTATGCCTTAGATACCAGTAGCATCGGGGTTGGAAGAGAACAAGAGTTGACCAAGGAAGGCCGAAAGGAAAGATGATAGACAGGAACCCGGCACAAGTACTGTGAAAGGCTTCCTTATAGCACCGATGCTTTCTTGGGTAGTGTGACCCGCGGAGAGCGTTGAGTCAGCGCCAGTTAAGTAGCATCTACCGTTGCACAACAGCGCGTCGGGAAGTTTCCACATGCGGTCATAGCTTGATTACATTCTCAGCCAGCAAGATACCTTAGTTCAGAGAGTTAAGACTTTTGGTGAAGTACTGTAGCCTGTCTCGTATCCCATTTGACTCTTATATACGTAATAGAGTGTAAATGTGCTAAACTACAGGGCGCCTGGAAATGTTCTCCGCAACGGCTCCGTGCTGCTGCGAGAGGTAGCGTCAGCAGTTTAGTTGGCAGCGCAGTGTCCGTGGCAGGGTGAAGACCACATGTTTGGGCTGTGGGCTGTCGAAATCGATAGTGTGTATAGATAGATTATTATTAGAAGAGTGCAACATTATACAGTATACAGGCGGTAATAAATAGTACATTATGCAACGAGCCTATAATGGGAATGATTAAGACACGAGTATGTTTATAAAACAAGCGTAAGCGAGTTTTATAAATTCCATACGAGTGTCTTAATTACCATTATAGGCGAGTTGCATACGACTGTTTATGTTCGACGATAATTATAACTTTATTATATGTTTTAACATAAATATTCATAAATATCTGTGGGATTCAGTAACTTCAGTTAGTGAACAGAGCGCGCTGGGTGGTTTGCTGACTGAACAGAGCGCATGCGTGGGTCAAAGAATTTGGAAAGCAGAGACCATTTACTTTGCTTGGCAATGCTCTTGTTTACAGCCTGCATGTTGTCTAGTGCCGATCAGAACTAGCATTCACTAATATTTTCACCGAAGTCGTTTGAAAGCAATGTGCTGTGTAGAAATTGGAGTTGGGGATATTAAGGTACAGTGCTATTTCTTGTCTCACCGACAGTAGTGGCTACGCTGGCTAACGCGCAGCATTAGGTCATGGGGCCAAGCTCTCTGCTGACTCGGTAGACGCGTGGGTTCGAGCCCCATCGTCGGCCGTCCTTGAAATGGTTTTCCGTGGTTTCCCATTTTCAACACCAGGCAAATGCTGGGACGGTACCTTCTGACAGGCCACGGCCGCTTCCTTCCACATCCTTGCCCAGTTTCATTCACCATCATTCATTTCATCTCTCATTAACTCCTCTCACGAGGTTGGCGTCAGGAAGGGCATCCGGCCGTAAAAAACATCGCCACAAAGACTTCCATCGCATCTCATCCCCGACCCCGTTGGAAAACGGGAATAATAAGGGGTAGACATACAGTGCTATTTCTTGTCTCATATTCGCCAGTTTATTTACGCGAACATATGGGACGGTGTACTTTCCATGTCAGTAATTTATATAGAAGGATGCTGTGTTGTTAACTTCGGGACGTAGATTCTTAAATTTCTGCATATGTCATAGTATTTTCTTATTACCGTAAAGGTTCTTACCTAATTGGTCAATGAATGAGATCTTGATTGGCTGGAGAAACTGTCTCATAATGAAAAATAGTACTATAATGACCCTCATTATGATACAGTTTTCTGACATATAATATTTACATTTCGACCTCGTCGAACATAAAAATTGTAATAGTAGACTTGACTGGAAGGTAGGGTCACCAGCAGCCACTACTATCTGTTTGTACTCGAATAAGGCAGAGGGAATTGTCAACGATTCTAGCCAGCGAGCTTTGACATAGGTTATCAATATTTTACCGGCATACATTCTAAAACACCTGCACATGGACCACAGTATTTGCATTTTGGAATGCAAAGTGAAAGAATAAAATGGTTCTGATGAACCAGCGTGTGTCAAAGGAATGTAATCTGTGAAGTCCTCAGAGAGCAAATAATGCTGCTGAATTTATTATACTGGATTTCCATGACAAACTCCTCGGTGGCACCTCATGGTCTAGTGGCTCAATCTAGATTCTCAAGTGGTATTGTGTCTGTATATTTTGGTTTATTATTATAAATACCAACCCGCTCCAGCTTTCCGCGGTCTCTTTACGGGTTATCCAACATAAGCTTAAATGGCGCACGGACGGCAGGTCCCAAACGCAATTCAGATAAGCCGAGGTGAACAGTGAAACTCCAAACACATATACTCTTCTCTGAAGTCTTAACTCGAAACGACATGACAGTATGAAGCTGGCCGAAGCTGGGGTGAAGGGCTCGATCGCTAGCCCGTAAACTCGCTCCGCAGCTAGTAATTTAAATTACCACTGAATGGAGATTGTTGGAAGAAATGAAAATGTAAAAGCACTTGTGGTGGGCGATGTATTAAAGATAGAGATATGCTGTCCTGGATTTGTTTGTAGAACTTTTCATGCTGAACAATTCTTTACACTCATAGTTTTAGCGGTTTACCTAGCGTAAGCTTAAAAGGCGCACGAATGGCAGGTTAATCTTTGATTCGATTCACTGAAATCGTTACTTCTCGGCTTACTTTGGTCATAAATGAATGTTTTTCTACAGGAACCTTCCTCGAGAAATCCTTTACAGAATGGTGAAAACTGCATCAAAATACATCCAGTGTTCTCGAGATTACCCGTTACATCCAAGAATTGGGGACTTCGTTTTATACGTGTACTACTGTACGTAGAGATTATTGACCACCTCGTGGTGTAGCAGCTAGCACCCTTGGCTGTCGTCCCGGATTCCATTTCCGGCTCTGCCAAGCAATATTAATTCTGGTCTGAGGGTTGGAACGGGGAACACTTAGCCTCGTGAGGCAAAACTGAGTCGAGGAGGGTTTGATTCCCATCTTAGCCATCTTGGAAGTGGTTTTACCGTGGGTTCCCATTTCTACTCCAAGGAAATGCTGCTTCCTTCTCAAATCCTACCTCAATTTCAAATACACACAGTTTTGGTATTACTGTGACACAGGTTATCAGACAAATTCTACAAACACCCAAATACATGGGGTTACATGGACATGATTTCGCAAAGTACCTTAAGAATCTTCAAAATCAACAACTTTCTCTCAGGGTCCTTGTTGCACATTCAGGAAAGTTCTTAATTTGCAAGTCTTCAATATTGCAGTATTATTTGCACAATATTCTTCTTCTTGACGCTTCGGCCAGCTATGGACCACGTTAATTAAACTGCGTTCTTCCTCGAGCTTAAACATTCGGCCAGTAACGCCTCACGTGTTCTCGATTCTGCCGTTTCCTGGCATCAGACCACGTCTTGCCTGTTGTTAGTATAGGCTTTTCCTGGAAACGGTGGTGTTGTTTTAGTTTCATCTTAAGGGGCGTACGCATCTGAATATCTTTGTATGTAATTCCCACTTCTTTTAAATCCTTTTCTATCTCTGTGAACCACGCTCCCTTGGTTTTCTTACCCAGAAAGTAAGTAAAGATTTTGTTCGACAATCGCATTGGGCTCAGTCTTGTTAAATTACCATCGAACACAATCCTCCTCTTTCTCATCACGTCAGGAATTTTGGTAACATGTTTGTAGAGTTCATGATTGTGTCGCCGTCTGTAATCACCGTTTTCCTTGACTGGGCCGAAGATTTGCAAATTATTATTATCTTTAATTTATCATAATTATGGCATGACGAATAGAAGGACCTAGTGTGAGGACTCCGTCATTTTAGCACGGTAGTTTCTGGTCCCGCCGCTACAAGCACTGCAAGCGAGTATGTCCAACACGTGCTGTGTTTCCGTCGAGCCGGTTCATAGAAAGTGCGCGAGAAGTTACTGTGTGAGATATTTGTGTGAATTAAATTGAATTTTCTTTGCTTTCAGTTCTTAAATTCAGTTCATTGTGTCTTGTGTACATCAGCGTTTTGTGTTTTGTGTACTTCAAACATATTTCTTATGTGGCTTGGTTCATTTAATAGTTCAACATGCCTTATTGTTTTGTACCTGGCTGTAAGTCAGGGTATGGTCGAGTAGTTGACGATATACGATTTTTTTCACCACCGAAGGATACAAATCAATTTGAAAAATGGGCCAGAGCTATTCCACGAAAGGATACGAAGTTAACGCGTAGTAGTAGAATTTGTCAAATTCATTTCTCTGGTGATTTGATAGTAAAATCAGATAATTTTATAGTGAATGGTGAAGAAGTGAAAATCTCTCGTATGAGGTGGAAGTTACGTCCTGGAGCAGTGCCTCATATTTTCCCTAATTTACCGAAGTACCTGTCAAGTGAGAATAAGTCCCGTAAAGCTCCTAACAGGAAAAAGAATCTCGATACCACCAGGAAGAGAAGAAAGAAGATTGAAGATGGGAGTGAAGCAACGAATGAGGCATTAAAAGGTCAGTCTAATGTTGATAAGAATTTGGGTCATTCTAGTGTACTTACCGATGCTGAAAAGACTATAATATTGCTCAAAAGGCGCCTAAAGAATGCTAACCGTAATTTAATTCGCGTTAGATCCTGCCTCAACTCAGCAAAATCGAGAATTAATTTGCTGGAGAAGCAGGTTCGACATTCACAGGCATTTAATTACAAAGATAACAAACACCTTAGCAAGAAGGAAAAGATGATAATAGACACTATGCTCAAGAAATGCCAGGTAAAATCTCCCAATGGTATGAGGTACAGCAATGAATTCATTTTAGAGAGTTTATTGTTGAGAATAAAATCACCGAAAGGATTTCGTCATTGTCGGCGACATAATCTCTTGCCTCTGCCCTCAGAAAGTCACTTGAGAAAACTTTGTAAAGGACTTAAGTGCCCTTATGGAGTTAATACGCATAGTATAAATGCTATTTCAGACTATTTTAAGGAAGAAAAGAATGATAATTCACGTTACGGTGTTGTAATTTTCGATGAAGTGAAGCTAAGAGAAGAAATCCAGTTTAATAGTTTTTCTCATAAAGTAGATGGATTAGTTGATTTAGGTGAACACACACCTGACCTCCAGAAGAACGTACTTGCAAATCACGCTCTAGTGTTTATGTTCGTACCATTCATGCATAATTGGGTGCATCCAGTTGCTGTTTATGCAAGCAGAAATGCTACTCCAGGGGACATTCTCGCAAAAATTTTAATACAGGTGATTTTGCAGTTAGAAGAGGCTGGGGCGAGGGTGGTTGGCTTTACTTGTGATGGTAGTCAGACAAATAAAAAGGCCTGGAGATCGTTAGGAGTTAGTGGCAAGACAAGCTCTCTACAACCTCACATCCTTAATCCTGCAGATGTTACGAGAAAGATCTGGGCTTTCTCAGACTTCGTTCATGTATTGAAATGCATAAGAAACCACTTTCATGATAAAGTAGAACTTCTCTATAATGACAAAATTATTAATTTCAATTTTTATAGGGAACTGTTCAAAGAAGATCTCTCAGGGTATGCTGGGCTTAGAGCATGCCCCAAGCTGACAGTTGCTCATTTAGACCCATCATCTTTCCAGAGAATGAACGCTAGGCTTGCATTCCAACTTTTCAGTGACAGTGTTGCCAAAGGTATTAAATTTTATCGAGAAATGGGACTGGCAGGATTACAAGGTAGTGAGGACACTGAGACATTTACCAGTGATATAAATGTTGTTGCTGATGCACTCAATGCATTCATTCCGTCTCAGGCTCTTCGTAAAGGTTCACCTTCTCATACAGCTATTGTTAATTATCTTCAGACCGTGAGATCTACCAATAATACCTTTGCCTCCAATAGAACCTTGGAATCACTAGTAGTAACCCTACAGAGTACTTTGGAGATGTTAGAATGGCTTTGGGAGAAAGGTTATAAGTATGTGTTGACAGGAAAGCTCACCCAAGATCCCTTGGAACGGCACTTCGGAATTATGCGGTCTTTCAGTTCAGATGATCATCCATCGACAATAGATTTCCTTCATTTGCATCTACTTCAATGTATATACGTCCCTATAAAACAGGCTTTAAATGTTGGTGGAAATTGTGAACCTAAACGGGAGCAGATCTTGACCTCGTATGTTAATCAGATGCGTATATTAGCCCGGAATGCGGAAGTGCATAACAAGACAGTGAAGGAATCAGTGGAAACTTCCATTAAGGAAAAAATTGTGGTTCGAGATGCAGTAAATATCGAAGACTGGGAAAGCTCTGTACCTGAATTTGACAGCGCAGTTCGAAACTCTTCGATTGATAAGTGTTTAGTGTACCATTTGGCTGGCTATGTTGTTAAGCACTCTTCTAAATTTATTAAGTGTTCGCCTTGTGCTCATTCTCTACGTGACAATAATCTAAATAAATTTTCAGTTCTTACCGAAATAAAGGACTACGGCTCAATGAACAATGAAGTGTTTCTAACACGTCCTTCGAGAAGTGTATGTGACATCCTTTTCCAGGCCGAGAAAGTAATTACCGGAAAATTAAACTCAAAATCGATGTGGAGCGAAATATTTTTTGATTGCATCGATTCCATAGAAACAATTTCAGTTGATCCTTCAGGAGCTGGCTGTTGTCTTCAGCATGTCATGAATGTTATCCCCAGACTTGTTTATCATTATATAAAGTGCCGATTTTTCTTCAGAACGAAGGAAATCCGCCGAGATTTGCAATGTCGAACATCCGCCAAGTCTTCACGCAAGCTTTCGAAAGTCCAGTAGCCGACAAAATGAATTGGTAAGTAGGGTGTTACTTTAAATAGTTTATGAGTGCTTGTTTTAATATGCTGGGGATTATGTTTTTTTTTAAATCTGTGTCTGTATACTCCAGGAATCTGTGCTTATCGTAACATGTAATGAATACCGTAGTTCTTATTTCCGTGAATTATATTTTCCATTGTGCCTTGCCGTGCTATTTTAATTGTAATCGCTAATTACTTTTTAAAAGAGTATTAGTTACAAAGTCATTCGTTTCCCTTAGCAGCATCCCTAAGACCAGCTGAGCTAACACCGGCAGCGTGGAACTAGCCCCCTCCAACGCTGCCTGGCGGGGCGCGCTTGAACTTGATGAGTCTGCTCACTTTCCCTTTCATTCGTCATGATTATGGTATAACTCAGTTTACAAGGTACGGATTTGATAATCAAGTAGCCTACCCTGTAAACCTATTACTGAGATAAAAAAATAACCTAACGTATCCAGCAGCACTGCCTGCTATATTCTGGCAATCAGGTGTTTCATTTTCAGTTTTTCCAAAGCAATTGCCAACGTCTTTGGAACAACTCCCGTGGAAGAGATCACCACTGGCAAAATCCTCACGCATTTTTGTTCCCAAAGTTTTCGTATTTCTCTCGCCAACGGTGCGTATGCCTTTTGCTTTCTTTTATTGAGATAGACAATATCAGGTCGATTGGCCAAGATTTTCTGGTCGGTTAAAATAGGTCTATCCCAATACATCTTATAATGATCATTTATTATTATTATTATTATTATTATTATTATTATTATTATTATTATTATTATTATTATTGAAGCCTCCGTGGCTTAGGCGGCAGCACGCCGGCCTCTCACCGCTGGGTCCGTGGTTCAAATCCCGGTCACTCCATGTGAGATCTGTGTTGGACAGAACGGAGGCAGACAGGTTTTTCTCCGGGTACTCCGGTTTTCCCTGTCAAAATTTAATTCCAACAACACTCTCCACTATCATTTCATTTCATCTGTCATTCATTTAATCATTGCCCCAGAGGAGTGCGTCAGGCCTCGGCAGCCGGCACAGTTCATATCCTCGCCGCTAGATGGGGGCTTCATTCATTCCATTCCTGACCCGGTCGGAGACTGGAAGCAGGCTGTGGATTTTCATTTTCATTATTATTATTATTATTATTATTATTATTATTATTATTATTATACGCAACTGAGAGACAGACTACCTGCGGATCTGCATGCGACCTCCTGTCTTCATGCCTTAGGGCTATGATCTCTCAGCAACATTGCGTGTTTAGCTTCCACTCCCCAAGGACTCAGGACTACAGTGCCTACGTTGCTCTTCCAGACAAGTTAAACGAACAGGGACATGTCGACCCGCTTGCCAAATTACTAAACAAAGCTGCAACATAAACCAAGACCTCCTTCATGGCGGCAGTACTAGCTGCTAATAAAGGATCTTGGGGGCGACTTGATCGCAAACAGAGACTTGAAGAATAGATTAGACTGGATGCTGGTTGGTTCCTTAGTTTAGGGGCTGTGTCAACGCGGTCATGGAGCCCCGTCTACTTTGGGTGGGTGTAGATTCTGTCTGATAACCGGTGTTAATTGTGGTGACGGTATCAGTGTGTGTTATCTGTTTTTAATTCAAGTAAGGACTGCAGGCGATAATTTCAAGCAGTTTCCACTTTCGCTACCAAATGCTACCGTCCACGACACCTAGCTGTGTACTTGGCTACTACTACATGCCATCGCAACCAGCACCTGGTAACGATCGTTGGAACTTACGAGCATTCATGAAACCTAACCTACAAATTTTGCTTCACACAAGTTTAGTTAGTGGAAGGTTCTTTTTCATGGCATAAATCTATGACATGAACCCGCCGGCTTTACTTCCCCTCCGAAGGAAGGCATACTGAGGGATTTTTAACGCTCTTAAAATATCCGACGACTTCGGCCGGGGACTGGACGCTGAACGACAAATGGAAATGAATGTATACATTCCAACTGCTGCCTGCACGAATGTTAAATGTATGATAGACTAACGTTAGTTATTAAATTAGCTGCCGTAATTAGTTATATAAAAATTGAATCGTTGTCCTGTGCGGTAAGGGTTTATAATTATTGCATAAGCACAGTAACATGCATGGCATGTAAGTATTTTATAACATTCTAATTACCTTGGCTGTATCGCTAAAATAATGGAATAATTTCCCTCCCGCAATCGCCTCTCTCATGAAAAAGAGAATAAGTTCCAGGCAGGAAAGTGTACATTATTGAGAGATTTCAAACGCCCTGCAAAAAAAAAACAGGTTGGCTAAAAATATTTACATAATTGAGATCTCATTTATGCGGTGGAGGAGGGTTGCGAATTTATTTTTAGCGTTTGAACGTTGGCAGCGTGAAAGAGCTCAGTTTTTTTAAAGATAGAACATTATTGTAAGTTAGAGCTTGAATTCCAAGGAATTAGGTTTGTAAAGACAGGAGACTATCAGCGTGGATCAAGCTTCAGTTCACTAAAATAGGAGGCTGGTAGTCAGTAATTTATCCAATATTTTGAATGTACCTAAAATCTTTGATTTAGAGGTTTGCGATATTGTGGTCATGTAGCCCCGTGTACTTGTGTGTGTGTGGAATGTATCTGGTAACCTGTTCAATTGTGATGACTGTAATAGTGTGTGTATTTGTAATTTAAGATAATAATAATAATAATTAATAATAATAATATCGTATGGCCTCGGGTGCCGGGTGCAAGCTTTGTTATTTGACACCCAGAGGGTAGCTTGCATGTCGAATTTCGTTGTTCCATGAAGCACTATGAAAGTCAAGGAGGTTAGATATCTAAGCTCCCTGAATTCTACAGCGCTTTCTAGTAGAGAAATGAGGAACTTTGTGTTGGTGGAAACTCCCGAGATTAATTTTGCCATTATGAACATGGCCTACTGAATTCAAATGGGTTCTTTGACATGCCAACATCGTATGGCATGCGTGTCGTATTTTTGATAATTTAAGGTGATGATTGGAAAGGAGGCGGCCGTGGCCTTAAGTAAGGAACCTTCCCGGCATTTGCCTGGGGTAGACGTGGGAATCCATGGAAAACCACTTCCAAGATGGGTGAACGTGGGAATCGAACCCACCTCTCCAGGTTTGCCTCACGAGGCTGAGTGTACCCCGTTCCAGCCCTCAGACCATATTTATATTTCTTGGTAGAGCCGGGAATCGAACCCGGACCTCAGGGGCAACAGCTAAGAATGCTAGTTGCTGCACCAGGTAGTGGACGAATATAGAAATCGTATAAACTACCTTGGTTCTTTCTTTATATTGTCTTTTGGACTAGAAGTTGATAAACGTGTCTTAATTATGGTAATCTGTGACTACTAACCCAAAAGTCCTGGACTCAAATCCCAGCTGCGGCTTCGGTGGCGTATTTTGTAGCATGCTGAGCTTCTAAGCTCAAGATCGCTTGTTCAAACACGGCCAAAGTCGTCAGATTTTTAAGAGCGTTAAATATCCCTCAGTATGCCTTCCTAACGTGCACAGCTTCACCTGCTGGTCGGAACGCTATCTTAAGTCAGTGTATCCGGATGTCGAATCCATCTTTAAGGTACTGAGGAAGTATTTAAGAGGCGGTGTTCGAGAATGTTAAGATGCTAAATTATTTAGCGAGTAAATAATGTATAGAGACTCGCGCTTCCATCGATTTCAGCTGCTACAGGATGAGAGGAACAAAGAGCTTGAGGGGAAAAGAGATAAAACACCTGAGAATGTTTATTAATTTTTTATAAAGGGGTTAGGAAAAAACAAGTGTGAAGATTAAGCGAAATTAAGACTTTACATGCGTAGTTGATGGGCACGTTGAGGAACTGGAGGCATGAATTATAGATTTTTGAAGCGTGTCTGCTTAGGAAGTTGTACTGAAAAAAATATGAACTACAAACCAGTAGACCCCCATCTGTTTTACTCGTCTGAATACCAACCGGAATCACTCTATGTATCACTTACACAAACATATGGCATGTAAGCTTTTTATAGTCCCCCCCCCCCCCCCCCCCGCGCTTCATAAAGATCTGATAAAAAGAACATTCACATTCTTGTTATTTGAGTAGCTTGGGATATTATTGTCATCAGCCAAATGTTGGTCTGGTTGGTTGGTTCCTCAGTTTAGGGGCTGCGACAACGCGGTCATGTAGCCCCGTGTACTTAGGGTGTGTGTAGAATCTGTTTGATAACCGGTGTTAATTGTGATAGCTGTATTAGTGTGTGTTATCTGTAATTTATTGTGGTGTAACGAACGTAACCTTTTCTCAAGGTGAAATGAATATGTTAGACAAAGGTTTGAAATACAACTGCACAGACGCACACACGAACCACAATATAAAACAGTTAATCACAGATATTGAGATAGCCAGTCACAAGCTCCCAGCAGAAGACAGGGAATTAACCAAAAATCTCGCCACCAACGAAGCCAAAAAAATCCTCAAACGAGAGGGCGATAGCAATAACATTCAAAACAACAAACAATTCAAAGAAATAAAGTCGTTGAAACAAAAAATAAAAGAACATGACTTAATCATCACAAAAGCAGATAAGGGAAACACTACAGTAATTTTGAACAAAACAGAATACATTGAAAAAAACAGTCGAATTCCTAAACAACAACGAAATCAAGGAATTAACAAAAGACCCCACCAACAAATTCCAAAAACAAATAAAAAGTGCGCTAAAAGAAACAGAATACATACTGACCAAAGCCGAAAAATCAAAACTAATAAACATGAACCCGAAAATACCGTCATTGAGGGGACAACCAAAAATACACAAAAAGGAATGCCCAATGAGACCAATAGTCAATTGTAGGAATGCCCCTAATTACAAAATCAGCAAAGAGTTACTAAAAATCTTAAAATGCCGTCTTTCCAACGACAAAAACAACTCTGTAAAGAACACAACAGAACTAGTAACAGCATTGAACACCCTACAAATGAAACCTAGCTTCAGGCTAGTATCCTTCGACGTAACTAACATGTACACCAATATTCCGATTATTGAAGCAATCAACACTATCGAAAACAACTTAAAATCCAACAATTCGGCAAAAGAAATTGAAGAGATTGTGAGATTACTGAGGGTCGTTCTCACCCAAAACGTGTTTCAATTCGACAATAAAATATACACACAGAGAGAAGGCCTAGCAATGGGATCGCCACTAAGTGGGTTAATCGCTGACATCTTCATCAATGCACTAGAAAATGCGTTCTTAGAAAAGACTTCAACAAAGGGAATAGTAATATGGAAAAGATACGTAGATGATGTAATTTGCATCTACGATACTGAACTAACTAGCGAAGAAACAATTCTCCAATCCATTAATAGCCTTCACCATTCTATCAAATTCACTAAGGAATCCGAAATAGACCGGAAAATAAATTATCTCGATATAACTATTGAACGTAAAGACAACGACCTTTCATATTCCATATTCCGGAAAGCAACACAAACCTCGCATGCAATCGACAATCAGTCTAATCACCCCAGTACGCACAAACTAGCGGGTTTCAATTCAATGGTGCACAGGGCTTTAAACATACCCATGTCAAAAGACAACTATAATAAGGAAATAAGAACTATTATGCAAATAGCAAGGGAAAACAACTTCTCGCCAAGCAAAATAAATCAAATTATAGCCAAACATAAAAATAAAGATAAAACGATTCCCAAACCGGACAGTAATGAGAAAAAATTTGCGCGTTTCAACTATGTGAATGCGAATACATATAAAATCACTAACCTATTCAAAAAGCAAGGCATAAAGATAGCTTTCACAACGAAAAACACAACCGCTAGGCACCTCCTAAATAGTAATCTAAATAAACGTGACCCGTATTCAAGGTCAGGGGTATATTCTATAACGTGCCAAGACACCGATTGTCAAGCTAATTACATCGGGCAGAGTGGAAGGCGAGTAGACACACGTTATAATGAACATAGAAATGCGATAAGATACGGAACACATTCAGCCGTGTGCGAACATATGTGTGACACAGGGCATAGCTTTACCAACATAGAGTCGGACCTTAAAATAATCCATCACGAATCGAAAGGCAGAGCTCTTGACATAAAGGAAGCAATCGAGATACACCTAGCCAAACGAAACAATCCCAACAATCTAAATGAACACACGTTCATGGAGAGCTCACCCCTCTTCACGCTACTAAAAAACACACCCTGTCGGAAACAAAACTCAATTTAGCGACACAGCCAAGCTAGATAAAAAAAGGGGGGAAATTAGGGGGTTTTTAATAGGTAAATGTTATCTGGATCAGGTGTACGATGTACTTTTTCTTCTGCAATACACCAAGGCCCATATTAGAGGCAGTATTAAAGGTGCCGGGACGTCCTCATAAGACCGTCAACGCTTAGTTCGAATGGGTTATGCTCCACGCGTGGCGAGGACTAATCCACGGTCTTTAATAGTTGTAGATCCACCTCATTCAATAACATACATCTTATCTAGGTTGGCAACACCTCACATAAACACATCGCGATCACTCCCCACAGCACGTAGGGACAGGGGGGGAAGGCAGGGAAAAACCAGTCGTTAAGATAACCACCGCAGTCGGCCGCACAGCGAGTTCAAGTGAGCACGGAAACTGCGAATAGCTGTAGTACGGAAGACAATCAGATAAGTAGTTAGCCTAAAATTGTATAGTTTAACCATAGTTTACAACCATATAATCTCTCTAAAGTACAATCTCCGGATAGCCATCACCATTTAGCATTTCACCTAACATATATACTGCATTTAGCATACACTGACAGTTGCAGTACCAATACTGCAACTAAATAATTGTACATATTGTAAATATTTTCACCTGTATTTCAAACATAGATTTTATAGCCTAAGTGTATTGGATCTGATGATGATCGCTTGACGATCGAAACTGGTCATCCTAGTGTTTTATTAATCTCATGTAATTTATTTCAGGATTAGGGCATAACCCATCTCTTTTGGGTACATTCGTGTTGACCGACTGAAAAGCACTAAACTCTTGTTATCTGTAATTTAGGTAAGGTCTGCAGGTGACCAATTTCAAGTAGTTCGTACTTTTGCTACCAAATGCTACCGTCAACGACACCTAGCTGCGAACTCTGCTATTAGATGCCACCGCAACCAGCACCTGGCGTCAAACGTTGGAACTTAAAGAGCGTTAATCAAATCTAAACTACAAATTAAACTTCTCACAATTGTAGTTAGTGGAAGGTTCTCCTACATGCCATAAATCTATGACATGGGCCCGCCAGTTCTACTTCCCCTCCGAGGGAAGGCATGCTGAGGGATTTTTAACGCTCATAAAAACTCCTATGGTTTCGGCCGGGTTTGAACCCGCGATGTTGAGTATAGAAGCTCAGCATACTACCAACTACGCCACCGAAGCCGCCTAGAACATTTGAGAGACACTGTTTTATTCCCCATTAAAGTCCCCCTTATGAAGGAATCTAAGACTTGAGTAACGCCAGTGACTCCCACGAGGTTGGTGGTATCGATCCCTGGTGCCTTTCTTCTATCAGACAACATCAAAGGTATTACTGACACACAATATTGAGCGGATGTCACCGATAATTACAGCATTTCTTATATGACTGTAGGACAATGATAAATGACATGTCTTCCTCATATGGGCTATAGGCTAGCATTAATTAGTGTGTCTGAGCTATAAAACACATCAGCGATGCCTCTCTTGACCTGGAATTGACTTTCCGCTACTAAAATCAGGCGATCAACCAACCAGATTCTCTCCTTGACTGTCCGCCTCGCTGTCACCATGGAGGTCCGGGTTTGATTCCTGCATGGTGTCCACAGGCAGGAAAAGTCAGAAATTTTGTTTTTGGTAAGGAAAAGTTAGGAAAAAGTGTGAAAAAATGGCGTGAGTCAGGAAAAAATGGCGAAAAGTATTAAAAAGTCAGGAATTTTATATTAACCATACAGTATTTTGTGTTTTACAACCATATTTTGATGTTACTAGTTCAACTAATCTCTGAAGATAAAAAACAATAACTCACTCGACATTATGGTAAGTTCCATTTATACATTACATCATAGTAAAAAAAAACTTTTACCTATTTTGTTGCACTTTTTTTTTTGGCGTTGGCGTAGAGATGTGGCGACCCCATCACTATAGTTCACGTTATTAAGTACTTTTATTTATGTATTATTACATTATAATTTACTTTATTTTGTATTTTAAATGAATAAAGAGGCCAGCGTTGGGCAGCTATGGGGATGGTGGAGGCTGCTGTAGCCTATTGTATATTTGCTCAATAAACCTTTTTTTCCGATGTTACGATGACTTCGTGAGTCAGGAATTCTGTTGAAAAATGGTCAGGAAAGGTCAGGAAAATTGACATTGAAAATTCTGTGGACACCATGTCCTGGCTCTGCCACTAAATTTAATTCTGCTTTGAGGGCTTGAACTGTGTACACTCAGCCTCGTGAGGCAAAACAGTTAGAGACTGGAAAGGGGGGGGGGGGGGGTTGATTCGTACCTCAGCCATCTTGGAAGTGGTTTTCCGTGGTTTCCCCACTTCTACTCCAGGCAAATGTCTGCACCCCGTGACCCAAGCACCAAGGCAATCTTGCTGAGAATGTCGCCACTCAGACTCAGCATTTCCCACAAACCTCAGACTATGACCTGGGGGCAGTCGTCCTTTGTCCGTGTGGTCCTTTTAAATATTGTTAACAATATAAGCCGGCCCCGTGGTGTTGGAGTACCGTGTCCGCCTCTCACCCGGGTTCAATTCCCGGCTCCGTCAGAGATTTTAGAAACTGACGTGAGGGCTGGAACCGGTTTCACTCAGGCTCGTGAGGACAATTGAGTAGCTGTCTCACATTGCAGCCAACTAATGGCCAAGAGGACCTGACCCGTTAACCACGCGTCCTCCTGCAATTTGTAGGCCAAATGGTTGGAAAGTGGTCGCTTGGTAGGAGCCCCTGCAGGAGATAATAATCGGACTGCTTTGGTGTAAATCTGATTGCATAGTCATTAAAACAAAGTTTCGCATTTGTCACACACAGTATCCTTTTAAGAATACTTCGCGTCGAAGTTAGTATTTGATTGTTGGATAACTTCGCGTTTGCGAGTTTTTATTTATTGAAGGGAAAAATGAAATGCAAAATGCTTTTTGTTTTCATTTTCTACCATTTCAGACTACAATTCTTTTACTGTTATTGCCGTATTTTGAAGTACAGTGAGGCTCCGTTTTTCGATTTTTAATTGAACTCAATTGAACCAACGCGAGGAGTAAATGCAAACGGCGTTGTGGTTGAGTTCTCCCAGCATGCCTTGCGAAGTTGGTTGGTTCTCTATTGTGAGGGGCGAGCTAATAACACCTATCAACACAAACATGTTGCCAGCTAGCCAACACAACTTGCTGACGTTGGTGAATACCGGCGTAACCTTGAGACCGCCTGCCCCCCCTTTCTCCCCTGCCTTTCCCCCACCACTCTCTTCTCGCCAGGCAGTGCAACGAACATGCATGCATAATACGTGTTCTATGTACTCCTCAGGAGGCATGGTAATTAAAACCAGAGCCAAGACGCCAGAGCCAATAAAGAGGCACACATTGCTCAAGGTAAAATAGTTTTTGATTCTTTTAGGGCAAGGGTTCTCAACCGGTGGGTCACAACCCCCTGGGGGTTCGCGAGATACAGAGAAAAAGTTAAAAATGAGTTATTGCTGTAGGCTAGTTATTTTTATTAAAAGAAGAATACCCTCACATTGTATTAAACTTTTACGTTTTTATTCTATTAATGAGAAACTTGTGCTTGTTTGGAATTAATTTTTATTAATATTAGTTAGCCTACAAGTGGTTATTATGGATAAAACTTAACAATTATTGTAATTTTTAAATTATTGTTTTAACGTTAAAACATGGCAGGGGGGGGGGGGCTAAATAGTCAGCCTAAAAAGGGGGTCGTAGTGTCTAAAAGTTTGAGTACCGCTATTTTAGGCTCTTTGTGACATTGTGGTAATTTGGCCCTTTGTACACGAGTGTGTGGAATCTGTCTGATAAGCTGCGTAATTGTGTAGGCTGTTCGAGTGTGTGTATGTCTGTAATTGGTGTAGGAGGCAGCCGTGGCTTTAGTTACACTCCCAGCATTCGCCGGGCTGCGGTAGGAATCGAACCCACCTGTTCTCAGTTCTGCCTCACGAAGCTGAGTGAACCCCGATCCACGTCTTGGACCAGAATTAAATTTCTTGGCAGAGTTGGGAAATGAACCCAGACCAGGTCTTTGTGACGTCTTGATCATGTAGTCCCAAGTACTTGGGTGTGTGTGCGTGGAATCTGGCAGTCAACCTGTGTCACCTATACGAAAAGGTATATTTGTAATTTGGGTTGGAGGCGGCCGTGGCCTTAGGTACAATCCGGGCATTCGCCTGTAGTAGAAGTGATCGAAACTACGGAAAATCACTCCTAGAATGGCTGCGGTAGGAGACGAACTCAACTGTTCTCAGTTGGCAGATCGTAGCGGCTGGCATTCTTGACTGTCACCGTGCAAGCTCGGGTTCGATTCCTGGCTCTGCCAAGAAATTTAATTCTGGTCCGAAGGCTCTGCTTCGTGAGGCAAAACTTAGAAGAACCGGGTGCGGTTCCAACCTCAGCCGAACTTGGAAGTTGTTTTCCGTGGTTTCCTACTTCTAATCCAGGCAAATGCCGGCCGGGATGGTACCTAACTTAAGACCACGGCCACTTCCTACTGTAATCTTACCTCAATTACAAATACACATTAGTACAGACAGCACAGTGAATCAGGTTATCAGACAAATTCTACACACGTCCAGTAAATGGGGAACATGACCACGATGTCTCAAAGTCCTTAAACAAAGAATCAACAACAACTCTTTTCCTCCAAATGTTAGTGTTAACCATTTGTGATATTATTAATTATTAATTCATTTTATTGTTTTGGGACATCTTGGTCATCAGCCCAGTGAATTTATCTGTGATCACTGTAGCAATGTGTTGAGCTTTATTATTGCCAGCGTCAGGAATCTCGGGATTTGTTGCAACTGCCTGTCGTGGTTGTGGAGCGCGATTTAACCACTGTAATGTAGAACGTATTAGAAAATGGGTTTAATATCCATCCACTCCACTCCAGTAACTTCTTATTTTCTTCTTCCTCCTTATACTCTCCGCGGCGTCATTCATACGTAATACAAGAGAAAGACACAGAAGGCTGGAACTAAGAATTTATCCCCACATTTATTCCAAGCATGGAAGAAGGAATTCCGGCATACAAAGAATAGGTCTCCACAAAATATCCATCTCCCCAGGATTGTTCAACTGTGCGGAACACGTCACAGGCTCCAGACAAAGTGGACCACCCAAGACAAGAGGCAGTAAATGAAAGTAGCTTCATTCCTTTACTACTCATCAAAAGAAGACGGCTTCATTCACTCAAAGTGCATGCAAGGTATTTTATAATAGGGTGGAATGTGTCATAGAAAGATTGAAATGATTCCAATCTTACATACAGTAGGTGAATAGGGAAAGTGCAGGAATTTATTATTGAAAGAATTGTTTCTTCCGTATGAAATGTAAATGGTATTCCGGGAGAGCTGGTTAAAACGAAACAGTAGGCGCTCGCTAGTCGAACGTTCAAAAGTCCGACATTTCCAGAAATCGTGTGGGAATGGTCAGCTCTATAGTCGGACGGTTTTGATGGGTGACCGCTCGGTAATCGGACAAAAGCATGTTCATTGAACTCCTGTTGCTTAGTGCCATTGTAGATAGGTCATTATTAGGCAGTGTCAGTCAGTCTTAGCGAAGTGTAGCATCATAACCTTAACGCGTGTGTACTTAACTGTTAAGTGATTGTAAATGTTACAGTTTAGTCCAGTGTGTTTAGTGTTAACGGGAGTTTACGTAAATAAAAGTAATGTACTGTACAGTTAAAGTAGATTTTTGTGAAATGTCAACGGTCAAACGGAAACATGAGACTCTCACACTGAGTGTTAAAATGGAGATTTTTAAGAAAGTTGGACAAGGGAGAGAAGGTTGCTAACATAGCTCGAACACATAATATTCCGCGCACTACCATCTTCTCTATCAAGAGTAGCAGAGAGCACATTGAGAAGTTTGTAAAAGATGCTGAAGGTGGTTCTTCTTTACGGCAAACTGTGAAAGCAGGTGAATTTTCTAAGATCGAAAAAGCACTTTACTCTTGGTTTATAAAACAACGTGCTCGCCACAACCCCATTAAGCTTAATGCTGAATTGTTAAAAGAAAAATCTTCAATTTTTTTATAACAAAATGTATAGTTTTTCAATAAATGTACCCTACTTTATATTAAACTCTATAGCCTAATCAAATTGTGTTTTCTTAAATGCAGGACTTCTAGATTTTCGAGGCTATAGCTCATCGATTATTATTATTATTATTATTATTATTATTATTATTATTATTATTATTATTTTATTCGTGAGCCTCCGTGGCTTAGGCGGCAGCACGCCGGTCTCTCACCGCTGGGTCCGTGGTTCGAATCCCGGTCACTCCATGTGAGATTTGTGTTGGACAAAGCGGAGGCAGACAGGTTTTTCTTCGGGTACTCCGGTTTCCCCTGTCACAATTTCATTCCAGCAACACTCTCCACTATCATTTCATTTCATCTGTCATTCATTTAATCATAGCCCCAGAGGAGTGCGACAGGCTTCGGCAGCCGGCACAGTTCATATCCTTGCCACTAGATGGGGGCTTCATTCATTCCATTCCCTGACCCGGTCGGTCGACTGGAAGCTGGCTGTGGATTTTCATTTTCATTATTATTTTATTCGTAATGCCCAACTAATAATTTCTCCGTTGATACCAATTTCTTGTAGACTAAGTCTTGTGTCATTTTATCAGCCAGTCGTTATGGTTTCTCAGAGATAATGCTAGGTTTAACATTTTCTTTGTTAGCATGTTATTCATTATTATGCTTATTATTATTATTATTATTATTATTATATTTTCAATGTCACTAATGGTGTATTTTTTGTTTGTTTCTAGGTAAGTTTGGCTGAGTGGAAACAAGTCATTAATTCATCATGTCGGTAAGGTTTTATCCCTAAAAGTCACTTACAGTAGACTACCTTTTGATTAGAAAACATAATGAAAGATGAAAGATTAATTTTATTTTGTTTTAACTAAACATCTTAACAGGATTACATACACGATAAAGGAAAAAGTTTAATCTCCGAATGGACGTTAGTTTTTGTTATATATTCAGTGCCCTTATGGCATTTCTTTTTATTGTTATTTTAACTTTCAGTCGGTCAACAAACAAAAATCACTGGAATATGTGAAAAAAAAATGACTTCAAATAAATTACATGTGAGGGGCAGATGACCTCGTAGTTCCGCCCCTTAAAACAACAATAACTAACTAAATTACATGTGATTAAGATTTATATTATACTAACTATACCCGGCATGCGTTGCAATGCCAATCAAAGACAGAAAGGAAGGTGATAATAATAATAAACCACCGGCCAAAAACCGTGCCGTGAACTGCATTGGAATAGACAGGGATGCCAGATAACACGGCGGGATGCTGACAGTCTCCTCATGTCACCTCACGATGAATCAGCAAGCTATTCTCACACCTGGCGTTGCTGTGTGATAAGTAGACAGATTGTGCAATTGGGCTACTGTGTGATTTAAGGCTTCCTGTTAAGTCCCTCACCGTTTTGTGTTACAGAAATAATTTGTAGCCAGAAACCTTCCCTGGAGTGCACACAACAACTCGCCCTAATTTCATCGCAATCGGATGAATGGTATATGAACGCATAAGGGACAGACATACAGACCAACTATCCCGTAACATTGAATTTTATATAGAGAGATTGTTATGGACTATAAGAGAAAACTAAGGGATGACATGTTTCGCTCGTCAAGCGAGCATCATGGGATCTAAATTTGCAAGACAAATACAACAAGCTCTACAAAACACTAGGCCTACTAAATCTACAGTGACACCCACGGACAGTCTTTGCCAAGTGCTGTGGTTTTTCAGAGGTTTAAAATATTCCTTGTTAGCATATTGTCATCCATTTTGTATTATGTAACCTTAAAATTTCAGGCTCCTTTCCCTGATGGAATCTGTGATATTTTCAGTACTTTGATAGATTTAATGTGGCATCTTTTTAATCCAAAACCCGCTAGTGTTACATTTATTATTATTATTATTATTATTATCATCATTATTTGCCGGCCACGATGGCCGAGAGTGCTAACGCTCTAGCCACTGCGTGATGCTGAGCTGGGTGAAGAGGTGATTCAAATTTAAAATAGATATTATTTCTTCAATAAGAGAAGTATTTACTGTCTAAATTAATGCCCTTTAGATTTATTTTTGTTGCTAAAGGTCCCTCATGGCCCGGAATACTACACTATACAAATATATACTTGGACACATAAACGTTGAATTGTGTAAACTTACACCTGCAGAGGGCAATGAGTCAATTGGTTCTTTAGGACCCCTGGGAATATCGCTGATATTATTTTGTCTTGGCCTCTAAATAATTCGTGCGGAGTGGTGCTTATTTTCGTCCCCCCACCCGCGCAGGGACTCACATCTAGTAGGACGTGGGTTGGAGACCAAGAGGCCCCGGTTGTGTCCGGCAATGCTTCCACTTACTGTACTTGTGCCAGGCTCCTTTCTGTCTTCTTTCCTGTCGACCTCCCTTGGTCAACTCTAGTTCTCTTCCGACCCTGACGGTAATAGGGTATCCGAGGCCTAGGGAGTCTTTCAATTTCCCGGCTTAATTGGCCTTTGTCTCATCTTTCCTGATATTCCATTCTCCGAGGGGTCTGACCTCTTCTTTTTCTGTGGGGTGTGGTGGTGCAGCGGTCAAGCTGTTGGCCTTTCACCACGGCTGACCGGGTCCGATTCCCGGTCAATGCATGTAAGATTTTCAGAGTGAAATGCCATGTCCTGAGGTTCGGATTACACGTAAAATGGATTGATCACGAGATTAACGGTTACGTAAAACTACAAACTCCCTTCCCTTTCTTCATTTTCTTTTCATGGTATTTCCTGCCTTCTGCTCAAGGCCCTAAAGGAGGCAGGGTGTATGTATCCCCACCCTGGATAGTGCTAAACACTCATGGCTGGTCCGTGGTGTTGGGGTAGCGCACCTGCCTCTCACCCGGAGGCCCCGGGTTCGATCCCCGGCTCCGTCAGGGATTTTAAAACTGACGTGAGGGTTGGAACGGGGTGCACTCAGCCTCGTGAGGACAATTGAGTAGCTGTCTGACAGTGAGACAGTGCCCCGGACACGAAAACCAAGATTAACGGCCGAGGGGACCCGACGCGCTAACCACGCGTCACCCCGAAATCTGCAGGCCAATTGGCTGGGCAGCGGTCGCTTGGTAGGCCTAGGCCCTTCAAGGGGTGTAGTGCCACGGGGTTAGGTTACTTAGCTCATGGCTGATGAGTTCAGGAGTTGGCGACCCCGAGGGTTTTCTGAGCTGGGTCCGTTTTTCCCCATTTTCCATTGCCTATTGGGGCAGACACTCTCCTCTCTCCCTTTCCTATCTGCCTTTCATGGCTCTACTTCTTACCAAGTCCCTCAATCCTCATTCTTCGAGGGATGACGGCATATATTTTCCCTATCATTTATTTCGCGTATTCTTCCTTTGTTTTCTATTTCTTCTTCTAGCGTGTAAGTCGGTAGTTAGTTTTAGGTATAAACTTTGTAGTTAAATTTACTTATTGGTTCATTTTCGCGATCACCCAAACCATTAGGGGCAATAGCCTAGATGTTAGGCTCCTTACAACAATCATCATCATTATTTTCGTTTCAAATATGAGACACTTGTCATTCAGTATTCTAGAAACTTTTTCAACGACAATTACGTTAGTCACTCCTCCTTTCTCTCTGGAAAATTAAGCAAATAAAGAAAAGTTTCGCTTGCGAAGAAAGTATGCATTTGTGATATCAAATTATTTTCCACTTACAGTACAACTAGGAGGAAAAAAACAGCATATTGTTGCTAACAGTCTTTTTTTTTAATTCACCAAACAATATTTACATACAAATGAGAGTTGTTCAAGTTTTTTACGCGTCTCTTGTTACCGACTAATTTAAAAACAGAAACATGTTAGCTTTTTAATTGTTTTATTTTTTCAAAATATGCCAGGATTGTATCCTATGAATTCCTCTTTATTCGTTTTAAATGGCGAGAGTAACTCATAAAAATTTTAACTATTATTTTGTGAATGTTTTTTTTAAGGCTTGCAGAGTCTCGTAGGAGGGGCTACATCAAATGTAATGTGGCGTAGCTATTTAAATTCATTTCAGATCGCGATGTATTGTAACTTTAAGAATTCAACATATTACCCTTTCTTCATCCGCTAAAGCATGGAAAAAGAGTTCATGGATGATTTCAAAGACTAATTAATGCCGTTAATTTCTTGAGATAGCTCGCTGGTCCCCACTCGTGGAGTGGTGGATAGCATTATTGATTCTCACCCCTGAGGTCCAGGGTTTGTTTGATTGCCGGCTTTGTCAAGAATTTAAAAAATTCTGGTGTCGAGTATCACCAGAGCCCTGGTGTTGGATTAGCACGCGTGTCACTCATCAGGAGGCTCCGGGTTCGATGCCCGTCTCCGTCAGTGATTTTAGAATCCAACATGAAGGCTGGTACAGGGAGTACTCAGCCTCGTGAGGACAATTGAGTAGCTGTCTAATCGAAAAGAAACTAAGATTATCGGACGATGGGAACCGACTTCCTGGCCATTATTCACCCCACAATCTGTTGGTCAACAGTCCTGGGCAGCGGTCGTTTGGTAGGCTTGAGGGAATTCAGAGCAAAGTGCCATGGGGTTTTATTATTATTATTATTATTATTAGTCTATTATTATCGTGCTGGAAGCCACTTTTCGGTGTTGCCTTAGTAATCAAAATTATTGCTTTTCAGTTGCTCAACACGATTGTACCCAGTTATAATGGGTGTTTTTCTAAGCCAGAAAAAAAATATACATGCGATTAATAAATAAATTCACTTGGATGAGACTAGTTTTGATCGCCAAGCGATCATCATCACCAACGTACAGACCTCAATTGCATTTAAATTAACCCTTTATAGGATAGTGGTCTATATATTAACTACCTAATGTACTATAAAAAAAAGTCTGTAGGTTGTTATCAAAGGTGCTAATAGTTGAAACTTTCAGCCTAATTACAACAAAATTTCTTGTAGATGTATAATTTCTGATAAGCAAATATTATATCTGGTCAGTTTTATGGTGCTGGATAAAATTTCAACTAGTAAATATAATCAAAAATATTAAAGTTAAACAATGAAATAAAACATAAATAGGCCGATTCAAATTAAAATAAAACTCACTAAAAATTAAAAATTAAACACACTAAAAATAAAAATAAGATAATAACATTATAAAATTAAAAAAAGAAAATTAAATAGATAATTTTTAAAATTCATTAAAAATTTATTGAATAGCCTATTTAAAATAAAAATAAAAATTAGAGCTGAAATTAACATTTGAATAAAAGAAATTGGCTATTATCAAATGTGCTAATAGTTGAAACTTTCAGCCTAATTAAAACAAAATTTCTTGTTGATAAGCAAAAATTATATCTGTCCAGTTTTATGGTGCTGGATAAATTTACAACTAGTAAATATAATCAAAAATATTAAAATTAAGCAGTGAAATAAAACATAAATAGACCTATACAAATTAAAATAGACCACACTAAAACTCAAAATAAAACATAAAAGACACTAAAAATTAAAATAAAACACACTAAACATTAAAATAAAATTAATATTGTAAAATTAAAAAGTTAAAATTACTAAATGAAAATATAGATAATTTTTAAAATTCATTAAAACTTACTGAATATTTAAAATCAACATTAAAAAAATTAGAGCTGAAATTAAAATTTGAATAAAAAATTGAAGTAAAAATTTGAAAAAAATAGTCAGTTCTATAAAGTGTTACACCTCAATGCTGCACTAATATCAATGTCAATTTAAGGGGACCGGGGGTGCAATATTTGTGAGGTCCATTATCAATAATAACTTAAACTAATTGTCATTTAAATTAAAAATTAAAGTTCAGTAGTTCCAGTGTAGTCTCGACATTGCTAGTTAATATATTGTATAATTATTCCAGTTTTACCAGTCATGGAGACTAATGGCTAATATGTGTCATCGTTCTCGTTTGTTCCGCATTACTACATAATTTAGTTAATCTGGAGTTTGCAGCCGATTATAAACCATCCTCTGTTACTAGCATTTCCAATCCTGGTTAGGCTATATTTCATAGCATGGCTTCGGGGATTCTGTATGATGATTGCACTTAAAAATAGTGACAATATGTTTATGTATGTATATTAGGTCATAAACAGGGATCGACCTGACGGTTCTATATTGAAATGTGGCAAAATAAAACAGAGTTTATAACACTATTTTAAACGGTTTGCTGGTATTGAAGGGTTGACATTTGAAACCTATATATCGCTTATGACAACAATGACCTGGTTAACTAGACCTTGATCACGCATTATTATTTATTTATTTATTTATTTATTTATTTATCGTATGGCTTTTAGTGCCGGGAGTGTCCGAGGACATGTTCGGCTCGCCAGAGGCTGTAGCTGCTTCAAGCGAACACCACTAGGGTAATTTACATGTTCCGTTCAATTTCAGGTAGTTCCAACTTTCGCTACTAGATAACAATGATACCTAGTGTTGAACGTTGGAACTTTGATAGAGCGTTACAACGAAATCTAACCTAGAAATTTAGCTCCACACAAGTTACATCTGTGGAAGGATCTTTTACATGCCATAAATCTATGACATGGGACCGCCTGCTTTATTTCCCCTCCGAAGGAAGGCATACTGAAGGATTTTAACGCTCTTAAAAAATCCGACGACTTCGGCCGGGTTTGAACCCGCTATCTTGGGCACAGCAGTTCAGCATGCTACCAACTACGCCACCGAAGCCGCATTGTAATAGGAGAAGAATAAAAGCGCAGCAATTTTTTTAGGTTTGTACCGTGTCTTGTGCCGGGTTTCGTCTAGGAACACCAAGATATCCTCATCAGCGGGATCTTGGTGTTTGTGTCCAAACACCCACAGGAGTATATTAGGGATCACCCCGACCGTCGCGACGGTGCTATATTGAAATGAGGGGGTCCGGGCATGGACACCAAAAGCCCGTTGATGAACCTATCTTGGTGCTCTAGACGAAACCCCGCACAAGACATGGCATAAACCTAGAAAGATTGCTGAGTTTTAATTCCTTGACCAATATACCATCCTTTTAGGAGCAGAATACTTTCTGCAAATGGCCATTCATTTTCTTTTCAAGACGGGTCAGGGAAGGGATTTTGGAAGGAAATCAGCCGTGCTCCTGTTAAAAGGAACTGTCCCAGCCAATGCCTGGTGGTGAAAATGGGAAACCACGAAAACTATTTTCAGGATGGCCGAGGTGGGATTCGAACCCACGCTCTCCCGATATCAGCGAGCCACGAGGTAGCGCATCAGCAGAATATTAACTAGTCTCGGTAGACGAATTGCTTTGAACTGGTTCTCCAGGCTATCCCGTGGTGTAGTGACTAGCAATTGGGCTGTGATCAAGAAATTTAAAACTTGTCTAAGGGCTTTCAAGTGGTTAATTGAACGTCATGAGGCAAGATGTTGGATCAATATTCTTACAGTACATCATTCATCCTAGATATTGTTTTCTGGGGTCTCCTACTTCTAGTCCAGGTGAATGCTGGGATGGTAACTAAATTAAGGCCACGGCTGCTTCCTACACAAATCCTAGCCCCGATTATAAATACTTACACTAGCACACTTGCCTGCGTCATGAAAGAAGTTGTTGTTGTTAATTCATATTAAGGGCTTGGGGCATCTTGGTAATCAGCCCCGTGTACTTGATTCTGTCTTGGAACGTATCTAATAATTAATTTACTGGTACCTGTATTTCTGTGATGACTGTAGTGGTGTGTGAAGCTGAATTAGGGATATTAATCGGGTAGGTATCCCGGAACTAGAAATAAGGTACTATCCGGGCATTTGCCTGGAGGGAGTGTGAAAAACCGGGGAAGAAACTACACTTATTTACTAGAGAAAAGATTCGCACAATGTGCAAATAAAATGTTGTACGGTGATAGATGACACTCCGTTAAGTTTAGCTGTGTGATGCATAAAAACACAGTAAGTACAAAACCAACATGGCGGCCAAGTGAAATTAAAATAATTAAATGGATTTTTCTCAAGGGTTAATCAACCAAGCGTAGTGAAACTTGGTAGGATAAATGTTTATACATGATTTAATCTACTGACATCTGATTCAATTCAATTTTTATCATAGCAACAAGATGGCGGCTGTTGCAAAATTGTATAATTACTTTTTGTTAACTAATCTTGCGATTGAAGTGAGCGTTTGGATAATGAACCTATGTAATGTTCTTCATCTAATTGTACACAACTCTATGGCGTACATATAGAACAATCCAATATGGCGATCATCGGAATTATTTCGACGGTTCTCAACAGGGGGATGACAGTTCATAGGGAGCGCGTGGGTCGGGGTAAGGCCCTGTACTGTTTGTTCTGCCGACCAATGAAGAATTAATTTTTGCACTAAGGTTCCGTAGTTGGCACTCATGAACGTTCACATCAAACCGACTGGCGGAAGCGGGAATAGTCTGTTTTGATTGATATTCCTCGTTGTGTTGTTGGTTGGTTTGAATTGTTCAGTATTTTGAGTGTTTATTTTAATTGAATTGAGAGTCAATCATGCCACTGCAAGGGAGGAAAAATTGCCAAGCACCGGGATGTAAGAATTATAATGATAGTATGAACAATACGGCAATTTTCATCTTCCTGGTGTTGACCATGTGAAAAACTAGTGGGCAATATGGACTACTCTCGAATAAAAATATATAGAGAATAAATGAGTGCATTTCATCTCTTGTTTGTTTTCTTACCCATTCTCCTTTGCATTGCAATAAAATTTGTGGTTTAGGGCTACGGGGAGGGGTGGGTGGCAGCGGGCATGCTAGGCAAAATGTGAGGTTATGGCAATATAGTGTGTGCTGGACGATTTTCTTTATATTCATCGAATATCCCAACTATTCTGTAGAGTATGAGAGCATTTTTTAATTAGCCTAGAGGTGAATTAAGCTCTAGAACGGCATAACTGTGTCTTTCGTGACAAATCCATTGCCAACATTGATATATATCAAAATGTATTCTTTCCCTATCTAGACGTATATTTCAGCACCTAGCGCAGTTATGTTTGAGTTATTTTCATCAATAATCAATAACTCGTCGCAGAACATACTGTTCATTTACGTGTAATAAAGGCTACATTCATATGGCTTTTTACTTTTTATGTTGCCAGACTTGTCAGTACAATCCATAGCCTCAGGCGGTGTTCTCTCTCGGAAATTCTATAACCAAAAGTGACGAATCTCTTATACTTACATGATCTTTGGTTCTCAATATCTCCGAATCTATTACAGATATTACTGAAATTTTGTATGTTGATATAGGCAATTAATATAAGTTCACCTATGGGCTTTTCAATAAACTGGTGAACACAAATCCAACATGGCAGCGATGCAAAATTTAAATATTTATATAGATGTTTCTCGAAAAATCCTTTAATGGAAAATACCAGTGGGATAACCTATATGAAAATAGGCTATTTGGTTCTTCACGGAACTACAGCTTTTCCGCCATTTCTATTGTTCTCGATAACATTATTTTTTCGGTGTTTGATGTAGCCAGCGACAGATTCTCTCTTCTCAACATTTTGCAGACGCAAATTTTCCGTCTATTGTCATTTAAATTTCAATTCTGGTTTCATTCAGTACGACTATATGTACAGGCTTCCATGTATGTAGATGTTGATTATTGGATTTGCCCTCGGCTCTTCAAGTCTTCTGGGAATGGAATATTGCAAGTTTGACCTCTTTCAGGCCATACACCGTGTGTATCCGGCTTCCTCGATTCCCAGCGGCATGGAAAGGCCTCCTGTGACGTCTGAAATGTTTGGTAAAAGTTGTATATTCGGAATATTGTGTTTGTTTGGCGATGGATGTCGTTTAAATTTCTATGGAGCGTTAACTGGAAGGGAAATACTGCATAGAATTGGGTCACGAGGTTGGTGGGAGGAAAGCGGAGAGGCGTGGGTGGATTGTTTTAGTATTTTAGTTGTGTTTCGGGTGTGAATGTCGTCAAACTTTCTGAACTACGATTTCTATGGTACTGAGTGGAACATTCCGTCAAAGTTGTGAACATCCCACACGGTTAAATTCAAAAATGTTTGAAAGAGCCCTACCATTTCAACATTATTATTTTAATTTTAACGTGAACACGCCTTTGTTAGGGCCGCATTGTGGGAAAATCATACCGAAGAGTTATAATCACTTGGCTAGTTGTTGGAACCGCGGGCATCTGCCCCTACTCACTTGGTTAGTGTTTCTTGTAGTGTCACTAGAAACTTGAAAAGGTTGCTGTATCGAATCCTGGCGCAGCCAGTTGGCATTTGAAGGTGCGCAAATTCGAGGGATCCATGTTAGTAGATTTACTGGCACGTTAGAGATCCCCTTCAGGGCAAAATTCCGGCACCCTGGCGTCCATAGCAGTCGCAGTAGTTAAAAGGGACGTAAATCCAATAACATTATTATTACTATAGAAACTTGAAACTTGTCATGATCGATTGTAAATCAAGATTGACGAAGAAAAAAAAAGAATTAATTCCAATTAAGGGGAAACATCCCATGCTGTACTTCGCGATATGATTTGCTTCTAAAATGCTGACTACTGGTTTTTCTTTAAAAAAAATTATTATTATTATTATTATTATTATTATTATTATTATTATTATTATTATTATTATTGATGTATTAATATTAAACTGCTGTATTTTAAGAAACGCCGGAATGTCGGAAAGTGCTCTTTTAGGTGCCGGTTATTTACCAACTCGAGGTTGTCGCATTTGTACACCCTTCAATGCCATCAAACTGAGCCAGGATCGAAATATTTACTTTGGGGTTTGAAGCCTAACGCGCCGCTCAGCCCGATTGTATTATTTATTATTATTATTATTATTATTATTATTATTATTATTATTTACTTAATTCTCCATGGCTTTGGCGGCAGCAGGCCGGCCTCTCACCGCTGGGTCTGTGGTTCAAATCCCGGTCACTCCATGTGAGATCTGTGCTGGACAAAACGGAGGCAAACAGGTTTTTCACCGGGTACTCCGGTTTTCCCGGTCAAAATTTATTTCCAGCAACACTCTCCACTATCATTTCATTTCATCTGTTATTCATTTAATCACTGCCCCAGAGGAGTGCGTCAGGCCTCGGCAGCCGGCACAGTTCATATCCTCGCCGCTAGATGGGGGCTCCATTCATTCCATTCCTGACCCGGTCGGAGACTGGAAGCAGGCTGTGGATTTTCACTTCATTCTCAGAACAATATTATTATTATTATTATTATTATTATTACTATCATCATCATCATCTTCTCCATCGCACAAGTTTACTCCTGCCATCTTGATGGAATGACCATGGCATTTCATATCTGATTGAAGCTCCTAAAGTAATTTATTCTGGGCTTACGATGTCACTGCTCCACCCCTAAATTGTCAGTCACCACCACCACTGTCAAAGCAATAGATGAAAATAATAATGCGAGAAAATTGGCTCGCAAATGTGATGTTCCTTCTTCTCAGTTCAAGTCTATTCCAACAAGTAGTTCCGTGAAGAACTATACAGCCTATTTTCATATATCCTACTTATGTTAATTGCCACTATTTAACATACACAATTTCAATTTGATTGCTGTAATAGATTCGTAGATATTGAGAACCGACTAAATATTTCGGATGGTCGCCATGTTGGATTTTATATATGTAGGTCCTAGAGTTAAGTACTGTTACATGCAGATTATTGTGAACGTGTAGTATTCAAACTTCATTCGCATAATTAGGACACAAGAAAAAACAAGGAGATTTAAAAAATTTTCACAGCTGCCATCTTGAAGTTATGGAAACAATTGAAATAAATTAGATGCCAGTGGATTAACATTCAGATAAAGATTTACTGTACCAAGTTTCACTGCACGCGGATGGTTAAATTGCGAGAAACGTCCATGTGAATATTTATAATTCGCGTCACCGCCATGTTGGATTTGTGATCACCAGGTTATTTAAAGTCCTATAGGTGAACTTAAGTTCATAGCCCCTATGAACATTTAAAAATGCAGTTTGATTGCTAAAATAGATTCGTAGATATTCAGTAGCGTCTAAATATTTCGGATGGTCGCCATGTTGGATTGTTAAATGTATAGGCCATAGATTCATGTACCATTAAAGGAAAATTATTGCGTAGGTTCATTATTCAAACTTTCACTTCGATCGCATGACTACATCACAAGAAATAAAAACTTAATTTTAAAATTCGCACTGCCGCCATCTTGAGGTTATGTAAACAATTGAACTAAATTAGATACTAGTGGATTACAATGTGTATAAATATTTCCTGTACCAGGTTTCAGTGCGCTTGGAACATTAAATCGCGAGAAAGGTCTATTTAAAATGTTCAAATTCGCTTGGCCGCCATGTTCGTTTTGTAGTTAACCGGTTTTTGAAAATCTTATAGATGGACTTCCAGTAGTGCCCTTTATCTCAGTATAAAATTTTAGGGAGATACAGCTAATAGTTTCAGAGATATAGAATGCCGGTGAAATATTTCGCACATCCGCCATCTTGTGATTATGTAAACAATTGAACGAAGTTAGATGTCGGTGCATTACAGTGTATATAAACATATACTGTACCAAGTTTCATTGCGTTTGGTTGGTCAAATCGCGAGAAACGTCTATTTAAAAGTCGCAAATTCGCTTGGCCGCCATGTTCGTTTTGTAGTTACCAGGTTTTCAAATGTCACATAAGTGAACTTATAGTAGTTCCCTCTATCACGATAGAAAATGTCAGGGTAATATCGGTAATAGTTTCGGAGATATTGAATGCTGGTGAAATATTTCGCACAGCCGCCATGTTGGATTGGTGAGTCGTAACAAAATTTGAAGGGCACGGTCGAGGTCGCCGGGAATAGTGCTATGAACTTTCCGAGTTTCATTGAAATCGCTCCTGCCGTTTAGATTTTATTAGGGGGGGACACACACACGAATCACACACACACACACACACACGGACAAAAGGTGATCTCATAAGCCTATTTGATGGGTAGGCTATGCAATATACACACATAACTATAGACATAGCTATGGCTCGGATTTTTAGGTAAATAAATATTATTTTATTTAAATACGTATGTTAAGCGTCTTTTCTATAAATACATAAATTCCTGCTTTTCACTTATTAGCCCATAAAATTACATAATATTTACATTTTTTAAATCAGTATGGTAGATCTTTCAGTTTATTGCATTTTTGTTCTGTGTTACTTCAACGGGGATGACCCTGTGAGCACTCTAATCGTCATGCAGAGCGTATGTCAGCTTGCAATTGTGTTATTTTTAATTTGTCGCCCCGCGCCACTCACTGTGGAAACCGGGGATTTCCACGTCCATAGCCATATTGCACCACGTGCTAGAGCTACCTGGAACCAGTGTCACTCACATGCAGTTCAGTTCTAGCACTGTGAAGTGTAAGGCAGTTCTGCGATGTCTACAGTAAAAGCAATTACACGTTATCGTCTGCAGCAGTATGTTGCAGAATTTAAATATAATTTTACTTCTGTTCTACCAACCACGTGGGATAGCCATCATGGCTGAACAGCGATCTCAAGTTACACAACACCTCAAGGGCAAGAAAACACATTGCCGCAGTTTCGCGCCTTTATAAGAAGTGTTTTGCGATAATCGTTGGTCATTTGTGATGGACAACCTGAAGATGTATCTCGTGTAATGTAATGCTTCAGCAGTCAGTGAGACATAGAATAAATTGCATTCGCGAGTACTGCATATTGTTTATATTCACATTAATAAACTAAATTATAACTAAATATTTTTCCTTTTTTGTCACTTATTTCAGATATTTTTAATACATAAAAAATAAATATTTTCCCGATTTTTAACACCTAAAAATCCGAGCCCTAGACATAACAATAATACAGTTTATCAGACAAATTCCACACAAACTCACCAAACGCACACCTAAAGACCTGAATGATTGCGTACTTTTGAGACAGACCGTTGTCAGTCACTGTCGCGGTCTTCATGTACGGTACTGTATATCTCTTCCTGTTTCAAGGAAAGGAAATCTCACCACCCTTAAGTAAACCAGCCATAATTACATTTTTATTTTTTTTAATATATATTTTTGAGAAGTATTTGTTCCAGCAGATGGTGAGCGGCTCAGAAAATAATTACGTTGTGAAAACGCTGCCTCACGACTTATAATCAAGGGGTGGCTGGACAGCTCAGCTTGCCTTTCTCTCGGAGACGTTGTGTCAAAATAATTTAATAGTTCGCATCCATCACTGTCACCCACGCTCAGTGGACTGTCGCGGAGAGGTCCATGCGACTGGCTGAATTAGGTGTCGCGTAGCTAGTTCGATCTCTGTCAGAGTGCTTTTCAAAACTTGGCAGCAGACATCATGAGTGCCGACTTCAGAGAGGTACGGCGCTAACTGGCTCCTCAAGTTATAAAAGCTTTAGATAATATAAGGTGCGTTCAAAAAGTAACGAACTGGAGGCTGTAATGCGCAAACCGGAGACGATATCGGCTATTCGTGGCGTGTGTAACGAGGTGTGGTTCCAACCAGAGCGTGGAAGGTCACAGCCCATCGCTAGAGGGCACGCGTGCACGTCACGTGACGATACAAAGCGAGCAGCAGCATGCATCAATCGTCCAGAGCTGTCAGTCGCATTGCAAACAGTGACATGGAGGTGTCAAACGAAAGCAAAGAGGTGTTGTTCGGTTTCTGGCAGTGGAAGGAGTAGGGGGAACGGACATTCATCGCCGAATGTCACAAGTGTACGGCGAACACTGCATGTTCCATGTAAGCGTCAAGGCGTGGCACAAGCTCTTCAGGGAAGGGCGGGTGTCGTTAGCCGATGATACCCGGTCTGGGGCACCCCCCTGCATTACGGATGACAACGTCCAGCTGGTTGATGCACTCATTACCCAGGACCGCCGAGTGACAGTGAACGCCATAGCCGCCGTGGTCGGATTGAGCGTCGGAAGTGTGCACACCATCATGAAGGAACGACTGCACTTGCGGAAAGTGTGTGCCCAATGGGTGACCCTCAGTCTTCAACCACACCAGGAAGCATGTCGAATGACCTACTGTCTTGTTCTTGGTTGGACGATTGATGCATGCTGCTGCTCGCTTTGTATCGTCACATGACGTGCACGCGTGCCCTCTAGCGACGGGCTGTGACCTTCCACGCTCTGGTTGGACCCACACCTCGTTACACACGCCACGATTAGCCGATGTCGTCACCGGTTTGCGCAGTACAGCCTCCGGCTCGTTACTTTTTGAACGCACTTTATAATAAGATCGTATGGCCTCGGGTACCGGGTGCAAGCTTTGTAATTTGCGCCCAGAGGGCAGCTTGCATGTCGAATTTTCGTCGTTCCTTGGAGCGCTATGAAAGTCAAGGAGGTTTGATATATAAGCTCCTTGACACTAGAGCGCTTTCTACAGGGTCATTATCTATGTGCGCCCCGATAAACACAGCAAGCTAAGTCGACTTTGACTGGCGCAGATCCCGGGCGTGCGTACATGGTTCAGCCGGTGGTTGGCGCGCACTTTTACACTTTTACCAAACATGTTCGATAATGTGTACTTGCAGTGCTCATAGCCGATGCTGAAAATGCCCTCCCTCTCTTGTAACACACACCTGACATCTTCTGATGAAAGAATGGACAACAATCTCATCTAATTTTTGTTCTGTAAGAACACAACATTGTCTGTTAGCTTTTTATTATTATTTACGGAGCCTGTTTTCTTGAATCGTTTTGCGAGCCTCCTAATTGTACTGGCCATAGGCACAGGTCTTCCTGGAAACTTGATTCGAAATTTTCGTCTTGTTTCAGAACAAGACTTTCAGCAATTCAAATACGAATTATGGATATACATTCGTTCGCGCAATGTGAATCGGTGTCTAAGCATGACCAACAATCACAGTAATCACAATACTCACTAAACGTGCGACACTAACGTCTAAGCATTGCAGATACACGTCCATATGAATGACAAAACACGTGTTAACTAACGATATGAGTCAGCGGAGTGCGCCAACCACCGGCTGAACCATACGCGCACCCGCGATCTGCGCCAGCCGTGTTTATCGGGGCGCACATAGATCATGACCCTGTAGTAGAGAAAGGAGAAACTTTGTGCTGGCGTAAAATCCCGAGATTAGTTTTGTCATTATTAAAACGACCTACTGAATTCAAATGGGTTCTTTAACATACCAACAACGTATGACATGCGTGCCGAGATTTTTGTCGCCTTTCAAAATTCACTTGCCACGGCCAGGAGCGTACTTGCAAGCTTAGGGTTGGTAGTCCGACACGATAACCACTCACCCACCGTGGCAACTAGCTTTAGATTATTATTGAAGGGAACTGACTTTTTAATTACAGTATATCTAGGTTAAAATAGCATTTCTAGATGTTGCAAATATCTCATCGAGTTGAAGCAATGATTTTAAATCTTTTTTCAGTGGCAGACGAGTTCGTTATGAGAAATCAACAGAGGCGTAACGTTTTTGCCGGAAAAAAGAAACCTACCTTAATTATTATTTCAGTTTTTTAAATTAATTAACTAACATTATTTAATGGTATATTTGCTATCTAAACGTAATTGATACTTTGTAATATCGTGAGAGGCGGTATCTCTAACACAATGGGGCTGCTCTATTGTCCCCATGAGTCTGAGTGTACCCCGTGTTTTAAAATTTACTTATTTATTTCTTTATTTGGTTACTAATTTATTTACTTTTTATTTTTTTGAATAATGTCCTTATGTATTTTTTTAATTTATTTGTTTCTATATATATACACCGCGGACAGGCCAACAAGGACCACGCAAATATCACTTCTTTATAGGTCTAGTTTCCTTCTTTCTCTTCCAGAAGTCTTTCATCCTGGTCGACTGTGCAGCTCTTCTTTCAGCAGTCCATTCTCCTCCGTTGAGATTTTTCTTCTCCCCGACAAGAATTTTGAGACCAAAATTTTTTTTTCTGTACTCTATTCGATTTAGACAATCTTCTTCAGTAATTTTGAATTTTTGAAGTTCTTCTTTCATTTGTTTTACATAGCCTTCTTGTCCTTTATAGTTCCAGATTTTATCAAACATTTGTTTGTTTAACCTTGAGCAATCCATGCGGACCATATGTCCGTAGAACTGAAGTCACCGTTTTCTGATCATCACTTCAAGGTTGTCGATTTTACTATAAATTTCTGCATTCGATCCCAGTCTATAACCTTCCTGTGTTTTCCTAGGACCATAAATCCTTCTTAAAATTCTTCTTTCTATCTTGAGCAAATTCTCCATTTCTGTTATATTTGTAGTTTCCATGCCGTACAAGATGACTGGTCTAACAACAGTATTAAAATGTCGTAATTTTGCATTGATAGACAGGTTCTTTTTATTGTATATTTGTTTCTATATTTTTAATATATTATTTTATTTCTCCTTCCTTCTTATTCTTCTCCTTCTTCTTCTTTGCGGTTGGGCCTGCTGGGGATCACGCTTGTTCAACTGTTGGGTTTTGAATTTTGCCCAGTACAGACGCATCTTTTCTCGGTGTATTGCTTTTCTATCCTCCGACCAGGTGGTGCCATTCTACAGAGGTTTGTCCTGAAAACCACGGACTTCTTTCGGAATCTGTTTTATTTATTTGTTCAATTTTAAAATTCATTTATTCATTCTAAGACTGGCCATGCAACCAGCAGCACATACAACATGACACTTATCACGATGACATGCCTTTCAACTTGAAAAATAAAACACCGAATTTGAGAACTGATCAAATAAACGTCCTCAGTCGTATAATAAACACGAAAGGAAGCAGTGCAATGCTATTTGTAGAGTAGTCATTTGATATGCATGGTCCTTCTCGTAGCACTTGGAGTATATTTACTGTAGTTCTTTGTTTACAGGCGGTTTCGATCGCTGAGATTCCATGCCAAAGATCGTGGGGTAAAACCCGGCAATAGTTGGCCGATTTTTAAGACCGTTAAAAATGCCTCAATATGCCTTCCTTCGGAGGAGATGTAAAGCCAACGGGCCCATGTGAAGCTAAAATTTGTAGGTTGGATTTGATAACGCTTTATTAGTTCCAACGTTCGCTGCCAGGTGCCAGTTGCGATTGCATCTAGTAGCCAATTTCGCAGGTAGGTGGCGTGAACGGTAGCATAAGTAGGAACTACTTGAAAATTGATCAACTGCAGTCCTTGCCTGAATCACAGATAACACACACTAATACAGCCATCACAATTAACACCAGCTATCAGACAAATTCTACACACACCTAAAGTACACGGGGCTACATGACCACGTTGTCGCGGAACTAAGGAACTAATCATCTATGTTTACAACGTCCGATCTTAAATCACTGGTGTTGCGGGAATCAAGACCGTGGCTACCTTGGGAAGAGGTCAGCATAATAATAATAATAATAATAATAATAATAATAATAATAATGGATATTTGGCATTCACGTTAGTTTGTACGATTTGCCTCCAATCTAAGTTTAAATGAAACAGTGCGCTTGCCAGCCTTCCATATCCTTTGTAATTCTTGCTCTGGCATAAGACTTTGGTCATTAATACTTCACCCTTTGAGTTTCTGGACGAAGAATTGCTGTTTCAAGACCATTTACAATGAAATATGCTTCTTACTCAATTTAAGTTTCTCGCATCTTGCGAAGGAAATAATTGTCACAGACTGGGAGTCTTGGAATGTTCTTCATTTTCTACTGTAGTCTGGGATTAAGATGATTATTTCAAACAGTGCACCACTGCTGTTCTATAAAAACAGAAATCCAGCAATGTGATAACGCGTTCTCGATGATATCTTGCGATATATATCATGACAGTTTAATATCGGTTATTCTTTAGCGTAGTTTTTTTTTTTCAGCGTTCACAACATGCCTTATGGGCCCGAGCTTTCAAACGACAGTGACATTGCTGGCAGATCATTGGAATAATCTGTCCTCGTAATATTTTATGCCTACCATTTTCTCTGTGTTGAATTAAAGGAAGATGAATTATTGCTATCAATCCATCCAAACCCGCCCGACAGACACGTTGATCCATATCTGTTCTGTGGGAACCCCCGCGCAGGCGGATGTACGCGAAATGCAACTGACGTAGGAGGCTTTGGACTTGTGTAAATGTTGACAAAGGCGTGATGAATGAATTGTCTTGGCAACACTTGCTCAATATTCTCCTTAATGACATTAAGATACAAATTGTATGCAAATTATACATTCATCCATCAAGGAATACGAAGGGAAATTATTACAATTTCCGGATCTATCGTTGTGAGGAAATGGTAAATAACAAAGACATCCAGTTAATTGATCTGCACACCCGCAATCATAATATAGCAAATGAAATATTTATAATGTCCGTTCATGTTTCTTCTCCCTATAGTCAGTCTTTACCCCTCCTCCCCCCGCCCCCTCCAGAGGCTCACGACTACTGAGACGTGGATTGGCGACCACGGAGCCCCAGCTGAGTTCGATATTACTTCCTCTTACTTGTGCCGGGCTCCTCTCGGTCATCTTTCCTATCGACCTCCCTTGGTCAACTCTTGTACTTTTCCGACCCCGACGGTATTAGGGTATCCGAGGCCTAGGGAGTCTTCACATTCCCGCCTTAATTGGCCCTTTTCTCATCTCTCCTGATACGTTCATTCTTCGAGGAGTCAGCCTTCTTTTTCTTTTCATGATATCTCACACCTTTTGCACAAGGCCCTCAAGAAGGCAGGTTGTGTGTAGTCCCACCCCTTCTGGTGCACCCTGGATGGTGCTACACCCTCAAGGGCTCACGGCTGGTGAGTTTGGGAGTTGGCGACCCCGAGGGATTCCTGAGCTGGGTCCGTTTTTTCTCCTTTTTCCTCTGACTTTGGGGCGGGTCCTCTCCTCTTTTCCTTTCCTATCTGCCTTTCATGGCTCTCCTTTCTTCCAAGTCCCTCAATCCTCATTCTTCGAGGGTTGAGGGCATTTCTTTTCCTCCTGTCCTTTATTTGCCGTATCCTTCACTTGTTTACCATTTCTTCTTCTAGTATGTAAGTTTATAGTTAGTAATAGTTATAGTTTTCTTTCTCATCTCATCTTTCACTATCGCCCAAGCCATTAGGGGCCGATAACCTAGATATTAGGCACCTTAAAACAGCAATTATCATCATCATAGTCTTGTCTTTACAGCCCTTTTTATGTATTCAGGCAACACCCATCTGTTGTTTTTTTTCTGAACAAATTCGATTGGCGCAGTAATTTATCCTTATTCAAAATAACCTGTATTAGCCTAATTAATTTATTTTGTATTAACATGAACATCTGTCTGGATTGAAGAAGATTTCGGATTGACACTCATTGGAGGTCTCGTTTTTAAGACACGCTTCAAAGTACTGTTTTAACCTTAAAGGAGATTCAATACTGTTACACCTTTGCTATGAATAACAAATAACAATACAATAATAATAACTTTTGCTGTTATGAATGCTCTTTGCTCTTTGCAAAATACGCCAATGAACTACCCTACTAAGGATCGAACCAGATTCTCTGAGTCACAAGGCAATCTTCTGGCATTAAAGGCTGCGTTATTTATTATTATTATTATTATTATTATTATTATTATTATTATTATTATTATTATTATTTTCGTCTGCCCCCCACAGGAGAGCGTTGAAACACAATCAATTTTCATGTTTTTTCTGGTCTCTTCTTCCCAAAAACATCTCATATACACACTATGCTTCCTCTTTCTCTCTTCTGTCCAGTTCTTTCTTGTTTATTTCTCTTTTTTGCGTTTGCTCAAATTTCTGTTTTCTGAGTTTTTCTCTGTATGTCTGCCATGTCTTTTGTAGAGATGTTTAGTTTCTTGAGGTCTTCGACTGTTTCTTTTACCCAATTGGTTTGCAATGTACTATTCACAACTGGTCAGTCTGTCTTCGTTCATCCTATGTATGTGTCCTTAAAATGTTGCCCTTTATCCCCTGATGTTGTCTCTGTCTGTTTGTATAGTTCTATTGTCGGTCTCTTTATCCATATTCCCTCTTTCTGAATTGGCCCGTAGATCTTTCTCAGTATTTTTATCCTACTTTTCACATTTTGCAAAAATGAGGAAAAAGTAGACTTATGAGATCGGGCAAATGTGTGTCTGTCTGTCTGTCTGTCTGTCTGTCTGTCTGTCCTTCTGTCTGTCTGTCTGTGTGTGTGTCCCCCCCCCCCTATCAACTCCTAAACGGCTGCAGCAATCGAAACAAAATTTGGTAGGAGTAAAGATCTATACCTGAATATCTCACGCCCATATTTGAAAATGATGTCAGTGCTACCAACTGCTGAAAAATCGCAATTGAAATTTGAGCTCCATGTTGGATATCTTGGAAGGTATGAATAGGAGCTATTTCAAAATTGGCACACGTATAGATAATAATATTGCAGTTTAATTTCCAGGAGGCCATACATCGCAGTGTTGCCAAAATGAATATACGCCTTCTGATAGGTCCAAATTTTAAATGCATATAACTTCTACACTATCAATTGGATTTCAACCAAATTTCGTATGTGCTATGTGTACATAAACAGACATGACTGAACGTATTATTAAGATCCTCCACGGCTGCCAACTGTTAATAAATGCTCTCAATTTATTTTATCCAAATACCAATATATCAGAAAGTATGCCAGCCGACAGCTTTAAACTATGCACTCGTATAGTACCTGACATTCTATATTAATTTGGAGAAACTTATATACGTCAGTGCTACCAACATGATTCTAAGCCTGCTGAGAGGTCCAACTTTAAATACATGTAACTTCTGTACTATCATTTGGATTTCAACCAAATTTCGTGTGTGCTATGTGTACCATAACAGATATGTATATGCCGATTCTTAAGAGTAACCAGGGCTGCCAACTGTTAGTAAATACTGTCTCTATTTTTGTTACCCTAATATCAATATATCAGAAAGTATGCAAGCTTTGCACACGTATAGTACCTGGCATTCTAGATTAATTTGGAGTAACTAATATACGTCAGTGCTGCCAACATGATTCTAAGCCTGCTGATAGATCCAATTTTAAAATGCATGTAACTTCTATACTAACTAATGGATTTTATTCAAAATTGACACAACAATAGATCATATTATTTCAGATTATTTCTGACCAATACATGTATGTCATTGTTGCCAACATGATTTTACGCGCGCTGTTAGATCCAATGTTTAACTGCATGTAACGTCCATGCTATCCATTGGACTTCAACCAAATTCTGTATTCTTTACCTTAAGAGATGGAACTAAGAATATATTCAGTCACCAGGGCTGCCAACTGTAGTTCTCTATTAGGCTACAGTATGCCAGGTATACAGTATTTCGAACTAATTAGAAATTTCGATATTACCAACTTAATTTCGTCATTATTCTCGATAGATCCATATAGATTAATCATTGGCATAGATCTTAAATTTTAAGAAAAGTAGGCTCTTTAGTACGTTACGGAACTTCTTGTTTCTCTCTTGATTTTCTAGTTCCTTGAATATTGTTCATCCCTTGATTGCTGTTTTTTCTGAAGCGTATAAAGGCTTCTGTTAGAACTACTGTATTATAGTGTTGATGGAGATACTCCTTTTGTTGTGGTGGTTCCTTGTAAGTCGGTATGCTTTCTGTAATTTTGTGATCCTAATCATTGAATGCCAAGTTCAGTCCTGTTATTTATTTATTTATTATCTAAATTCATTCTCAATTCTAATTATTGTTTATATATATATTTATTTATTTAACTAAGTTTATTTTAAAAGTTATTTTTTATTTTATATTTACTTATTTATTTAGGATCGTTTCAACCTCATGGGTTACGATTACACAATTTCCTTGACTGTTGATGATCTTTCCCGTTACGCCAATACTCTTTCATTCGTTGGCTCACTCTTGCTCGTTCCTCGTTCGAGTTCTCTTGGGTTTCTCTACGTACAGATCCGCAGTTTTCCTTTCGAACACTTTTCTGTTTTCTATTTTATTTAATTAAATTTATTTTTTTACGTAATTGATTTCTTTATATATTTATTTATATTAGGCGATTTAATTAAATTTATTTAACTAACTTTGTTTATTCATTTATTAATTCTACAATTATTCATATATTCTTTCATTTATTCATGTATTTAAGTTATTTAATCTTTTATTTATTTATTTATTTATTTATTCATTCATTTATTCATTTATTTAATTTAGAGTTTTTATCTATCTAGCTATTTATGTATTTATCAGTAAGTGACAATTGCCATGCGAATCTCCCCATACATCCAATGCTAGATCTAATTAAATTCTCTCTGTTGGCAACAGTTTCGGGAAGAACACAATAATAGGAAGTGTCTTTCTAGTTCGTGGCTTGACTTGCTTACTCACAAGTTTGGAAACAAATTCTCTCTACTTTTAACAGATGGAAAAGTCAGAAGGCCTCGAGACTCGCTGGCTGCGAGTAACAAGATGGTGTCTCTTCATGCGGAAGGAGAAAGAGTTGAGGAAGAAATCTAAACTAACTTACTTCTTAAAAGCGCCTTAAATATTGTTACAGTAGTAACTGAGCTCCTTACAGTATTCTGAAGGTATTCTTATAACTGTAACTGGATATTTAAATAAATTAAAGAAATAATTCTCACACTGTCACAGTCCGCGTCATTTTAAACCAATTACCAACCTTGTCGCATGTCTTCTCTCACTAAAAACATGCCGAATTTTTGTAATTTTCTTGCTGTTGTGTTGAATCAGGGTTGCAGGCCTATTCACTGTTGACCTCTAAAAATTGTCGTCGTCGTCGTCGTTGTTGTTGTTGTTGTTGTTGTTGTTGTTTGATGCAGCTCTCTATGTTTTGACTGATTTGATGCAGTCCTCCATGCCTCCCCGTCCTGAGATAATCTTTTCATCTCTACATAGCTACCGCGCCTTACATCCGAGGCAATCTGTTTAACATATCCTAACCTTGGTCTACCCCTACAGTTCTTGTCCTCGACTCTCCCTTTCATAACTAAGTTTGCTATTCCTGGGTGTCTTAGTATTGTGTCCTACCAACCTTTCTCTTTTCTTCATTAGCAGTCTCCAGACATATCTTTCCTCTCCCACTCGTCTTAATACCACTTCATTTGTAACATTATCTACCCATCAGATCTTCATAATTCTCCTGGAACATCAACGCTTCAATTCTCCTAATTTCTGCTGAACCAACAGTCCAAGTTAAACTTCGATAGATCGTCACGCTCCGGACAAAGGCTTTCAAAAATGACTTACAAATACCTAAATCTATATTCGATGTCAGCAGATTCCTTTTCTGTAGAAACGCTTTCCTTGCCTGAGCCCACCAAATATCTAAAAATCAGGGTATTAGAAAGATAAGAGAAGGGCCAATTAAGGCGGAAGATGAAATACACCCTAGGCCTCGAACATCGTAATAACGTCGTGGACAGAAGAAATCAATGACCAAGGAAAGTGCACAGGAAATATGAAAGAGGCACAGTGAAATTGAAACAACACCGGACTCAAATGGAGTTCCGTGGTCAGCAGCCCTGTGTACTTGGGTGTGTCTGATAACCCTTGTCATTGTGATGGCTGTACTAGTGAAAGATGAATATTAATAATAATTAATAATACATAGATTTTATTTTAATTAAAGTATTTTTTTTTTTTTTTTGTATTTCATGTGAGGATTGGGAAGATGGTGGTCGTGGCCTTAAATTATGAACCATCCCGGCATTTGCTTGGAGTAGAAGTGGGGGGAAAACACTTTTAAGATGGCTGAGTTGGAAATCGAACCCTCCACTTCTCAGTGTTGCACCCTGTTGCATCACTCATACCAGAATTAAAATTTCTTGAGAATCGAACCCGGACCTCTGGGGTGAAGGCCAAGAAGAAGGAATTGAGGAAGGGTGGATAAGAAGATAGTTTCAACTTGAAGGAAGAACTTCTAGTTCTTACGTGATCGACCGTCTCGCGATTATTAGCCACGAGTTCTCCTAACTATAGGGTGTGATATTTCACTTCAAAAATCCCACATTCAGTAACCGGGATTCAAATCTGATATGCCTTGATGGGATGCTAGCTGCTTTATCACTGCGCCATCATGCCCCTTTAACGTAAAGTAGAGGGTGTTGAATACAAAGAAAGAGAATCGGGATGAATGTAAAGAAGGGGGGAAAATGCGATAGCCATCGATTAGACAGAAGAAAGAAATGAAAGTTTGATGAAAAAAGGGAGGAAATGGAGAAAGAATGGTGGAAGGGTGAAAAGAAAGATAGCATGGCGGAAGTTTGAGGAAGGAAGGAATGAGATAGTAAGAGCAAAGGCATGGTTGGAATGAGCTATCGGTGAAATAATGGGAGGGAGGAAATAAATTGTATCTCAATAGAAAAATATCAGCCAGAAGCAATCAAAAGCGGTATTATGGCATCAACAGCTGTGAGAGTAAAATATCGTCCAGGGGATTTCACTCATTGGCCGTGTATTGAAAGCGATTAGTTTACAGAGTCACGTCTCTCAGGCATTGCACCGTCAATTAGACCAACTTGTCACAATAAAACCAAGCATTAACAATATTGCCAGTTTTATGGTCCCAACCAGCGTATTCTGCGCATTACGCATTTGCTTTTTTTCTTAACTTTGTCGTTGATCCCCCTTCACTGTTTGAAAGTAGAACTGTGATGGGACAATCTTTTTAAAATCCTAATACGAGTATTAAGTTTCAGATAGAGTACAATTTCCCTAATAGTTTAAATGCAAACAGACAGTTGTAACTCCTCAGTCGGTCAACACTAATTTACCTAAAGACTGGACGGGGTAGAATGTATATAATATATGAATAACTAACAACTCACCCCGGCTTCGCCCGGTATCTTTAACGTTTTACCCAGCTAAAGCGTAAAAGGCGCATGGACGGCAGGTCCCTGACGTAATTCAGAAAAGCCGAGGTGAACAGCGAAACTCCAAACACATATACTCTTCTCTGAAATCTTGACTCAACACGACTCTACAGTGATGCTGGCCGAAGCTGGGGTGATAAACTCACTCCGAAGCTAGTAATTTAAATTTCCACTGAATGGAGATTGGAAGAAATGAAAACGCAACAAGATGTTCAGTAAAGAACATATAGCCTACTTTCTCCTAAATACATGGATAAAATTTTGACTCTTTGTCCTTTTCAAGGAGTATAATTGGATATTGGTTGTAGTAGGTTGTTGAAATACAACGTGTTATACGGATATTAAACATGAATATGTTGTGCCCTTTGCTAGTGCTACCTCTGTACAAAATTTCATTCAATTCAGTTTCACCGTGTTTGAATTGATATGGTGAATCGATTTGCACACATACATGGCCGCCATCCACAAATTATTGGGCTGATGACCTTGTAGTTTAGTCAAAAGATTCTTCATACATAAAGATATAATGTTGCAAAATTTGGTAGAGATCGGATGATTAGGTTAGTCGTAATTTGATTTAAGCTTTGAACATTTGGGTGGCCGCCATTACGTTTCCGTCAAGATGGCGGCAATATAAAACATGACACTGAGGTGCCCTTTGCTAGTGCTACCTCTGTACCAAATTTCGTTCTGTTCGGTTTCACCGTGTTCGAATTGATTTGGGGGGGGGGGGCATATATTCGGAGTACACACACTCACACACAAACAGACACACAGACACACAATTTTTGGCCCTGTGTTGATCTCATAAGTCTACTTTCATTTTTTGCAAAAAACACTTATATTAGGCGATGTATTAAAGATAAGAGACTTTTGTAGAACTTTTAATGCTGAACAATTCATACACTCTCAGTATATAGATGGATATTTTTAACGTTTTACCCAGCGTAAGCTTATAAGGTGCACGGAGGGCAGGTTTTTCTTCGACTCGATTCACTGTAATCGTTACTGCTCGACTCACTTTGGTCATAAATGAATGTTCTTCTACAGAAACCTTCCTCGAGAAATCCTTTACAGAATGGTGAAAACAGCATCAGATACATCCAGTGGTCTCGAGATCACCCGTTACTCCCAAGAATCGGAGATTTTGTTTTATACTATGTAGAGATTTAAATTTTGTCTGAGGGCTGCCTCGTGAGGCAAATCTGCGAAGAGGATTATATTCTTACATCTACTCCAGGCAAATACTGGGATGTTTCCTAACGTAAGGCCATGGCTGCCTTCTTCCTAATGAAAAATGAAAATCCACATCCAGCTTCCAGTCGACCGACCGGGTCAGGGAATGGAATGAATGAAGCCTCCATCTAGCGGCGAGGATATGAACTATGTCGGCTGCCGAAGCCTGTCGCACTCCTCTGAGGCAATGATTAAATGAATGACAAATGAAATGATAGTGGAGAGTGTTGCTGGAATGAAATTTTGACCGGGAAAACCGGAGTACCCGGAGAAAAACCTCTCTGCTTCCGTTTTGTTCAGCACAGATCTCACATGGAGTGACCGGGATTTGAACCACGGATCCAGCGGTGAGAGGCCGGCGTGCTGCCGTCTAAGCCACGGAGGCTTCCCTTCTTCCCCATACTGACCTGAATAATAAATATACGCTCTACTACAGACATCTCTTTAACACATAATATCAGACAAACTCTACACGCACCCATGTACACGGGGCCAAACGCCCACGATGTGCAAGCCTCTGAAGAGAAGCAACAACAACTATCTTCATCAGCGTAATGATGGGGGTGTGATTGTTGTTTAGTGGTCTAGGATATCGAGGTCATCACCCCCTTTATTAACATGAGGAAGGAAATAGACAGGGTCCGGTTAGGGCAGAAAATGAAAGATACCTTAGGTCTCGGATAGCCTAATGCCGTCGGGGTTGGAAGAGAACAAGAGTTGACCATGTGAGGTTGACAGGAAGGATGAAAAAAGAGGAATCGAATGGCTATACAGCTGGGTTGACCAAAATGTCACAGACACTTAAATGAAACAATAAAAATGGAGGAAGTGATCTCTGTCACTGCCCGAGATTCGATCCTTCGTTCACAGAACGGTGCAGCTAGCCAGTGTTTACCGATGATGTCAGTGTGAAGAAATGTGTTCCATTGTGTTGACTGAGCATAGATACAATGGGTGTCTGTGGCGGCCAGGCAGGTGTTCGGATGTGCCCGCTGCACAGACAAGGTCTTTTATCCATCCGCGCGTGCGTACTCACCTGGAAATCACAGCTGTCGTACATTGGATAAGCCACATCCAAACCAGTATCAAACTACTCACTTTATTTCTATACATCCTCTCTCTTCCTGGTTAACAGCAATATGGCACCTGTGATTCACTTGTCAGTTAAAACTCTTCAAACGGTCAACACGAATTTGCCGAATGTGGGCGGGATGCGAGATTGTAGATTCTAGTTCATTTTTAGCAATAGGAGGAATAAGGCTTCCTAATTGGCTTTCACAAGAAATCGTTGGTTGTGGTTAGTCCGTGTAGTAAACACCGTGAACTAATCAGATACCATTCTTGTAATTATGACTATTTTTGTATAAGGGGCAGAGCAGCGAGGTCATCCGTCCCCCATTCTCGTAAACAGTCTAAGGGACTAAAGAATTTTTAAATATCCATATAAATGTTCAAATCAAAAGCCTACTTTGCTCGCCAATCATGATAAATAAGTGCGTGATTCTGATCTTAAGATAGAAGTAGGTTCGAGTGCCACCGTTGACCCTCTTAGAAATGGTAGCTATTCCGTGGTCTTACATTTTGTATTCAGAAAAATGCTGGGATAGCCCCTTCCAGAAATCTATGGCTGCTTTTATTCGAACCTTAGACACAGATTATTTATCAGACAGAAAGTTTAATACACTGATGACCACGGTGTCCCAAGCCTTTAAGACCAGAGTTATTCTTCCAGAAACACATAATTAAGTGTACACTGGCAAGTCTCAATATTGTGGCCTAATGTTTTTATTACAACACTTTCTTCCAACATAATTACTGGTGGAATATTCTTACTCACAACGCATTGCGAACATTATGATTAAGTTTAACTGCGTAACAATACCAAATGCATAGTTTATTCTTATACTTTCAATGAACTGCAGCAGCAAGCAGCCTTGCAACCACCGCGCAACTGATTTTGGCCACCATGTTCCCTTACAACAGCCAATCAGAGAACCAGAACCATAATCCTCCCTATGCTAAAACTGAACTAGAATTTGCAATCTCGCGGGCGGGATTCTTTTTCTTCTTCCTCTTGGTCGTAGTTCGATTTCGAACGTCGTGACCCTTCATGCAATTCCGTTAACATGCCATACACTCCGGTCGTCGGATTTTTTAAGAGCGTTAAAATCCTTCAGCATGCCTTCCTTCGGAGGGGAAGTAAAGCCGGCGGTCCCATGTCATAGATTTATGGCATGTAAAAGATCCTTCCACAGACTAAACTTGTGTGAAACTAAATTGTTAGGTTAGATTTCGTCAAAACGCTCTATCAAAGTTCCAACGTTCACCACTAGGTATCATTGATATCTGGCAGCGAAAGTTGGAACTACTTGAAATTGAACGGAACTTGTAGCTCACCTTAAGGGTGTACGCTGGAAGCAGCTACAGACTCAGGCGAGCCGAACATGTCCTCGGACACTCCCGGCATAAAAGCCATACGATGAAAATCCACAGCCTGCTTCCAGTCTCCGACCGGGTCAGGAATGGAATGAATGAAGCCCCCATCTGGCGGCGAGGATATGGACTGTGCCGGCTGCCGAGGCCTGACGCACTCCTCTGGGGCAATGATTAAATGAATGACAGATGAAATGAAATGATAGTGGAGAGTGTTGCTGGAATGAAATTTTGACAGGGAAAACCGGAGTACCCGGAGAAAAACCTGTCTGCCTCCGTTTTGTCCAGCACAGATCTCACATGGAGTGACCGGGATTTGAACCACGGACCCAGCGGTGAGAGGCCGGCGTGCTGCCGCCTAAGCCACGGAGGCTTCAAAAGCCATACGATAAGTAAATAAATAAATAAATAAATAAATAAATTCTTCTGTGTGCATTAATTTCTGAAGTGACAGATTAGTCCGACTCTGGTCACGGTACCGGTTCGGGGCACGTCCCCTCAGACGTTTTCCGTCAACTTTACCCTGGATGATACACTTCTCAATGGTGTCTCGCTGGATGACATTGCCGAAAAAATCTCAACATTTGCCTTTGGATATTTAGGAGTACGCGTGCTCTAGAAGCAATCCTTAGCTCTTGCAGAATTGATTAATTTGTTCTTCTTCATACCCAAGATACTCGTAGCATTCTTCGATAACACGTCATCTCGAAGGCTTCGATTCTCCTACGACATGCAGCATTTATGGTCCAGGACTCAGAGCCATACGTGACGATAAGAAATACCAAAGCTTGAACCAGTCGCTTCTTTGCTTCCTTGGTTATATGATGATCTTTCCATATTCTTGTACAATGTACAGTAGACTATATAAAACGGTCGAACTTCTATATCTCGATTTTTCGATATCTTGAAGTAATTTTAAATTTCCAGCGAAGTTCTTCTACTCAATTTATGTCATGTTTTTCTTATAATTAGAATATTTCGATAACTCCAATGCCATTTTGTTCCCCAGATGTGTCTTTAACTCGAAGTTGGGGCGAAAATGCAGTTGACTTACGTTCTTTAGGTGTGACATTGGAATTAAAATAGCATAGCACTAGAGCCGTGTGGGTAGTCTGTACAAATGGGGCGCACACAACCCATTATGCGAGAGTTTTCGCATGGGTCCGCCAGTTATTATTCTTCGTTATTTGTTTCACCCAACTTTGGGGTACATGAAATCAATCACTTTTTATTGTTTTGAGCTTTACTTTTGGCCCAGTATTGCCTCATCCTTTGAGATCTTGCTTCCCTTTCTTCGGCAGAGATGTGGATCGTATGCTTTTGTTTGAGTTTCACTTGGAACCGTTGTTTCTTGTCCTTGGTGACGGTTTTGGCTGTTTTATCCATGAGCATGGTGTCTGTAATTTTGGAGTTCCACGAGGTCTTTCTCGGTTTCCAAAGTGGTTTTGTTTTCTTTATTACGAAAGTAGTCGAAGATCGTTTTGGTTAGTCTATTTGAATTCATTCGGAGGATGTGCCCATAAAAATCAATTCTCCGTTTTCTTATTGTGTCCGAGAGTTTTTCAGTCTATTGGTAAAGAGTTTCGTTCCTGACATGTATTAATTTGTTATGAACTTTGGGGCCTAAGATTTTGCGTATTATCTTTCTTGCCTCGACCCCCAGCCTTTCAAGCGGTCCCTGGGTGGTGAGAGACAATGTTTCGGCTGCATATAAGGCTTCTGGTTTAATTACCGTGTTATAATGTGTTATCTTAGTATTCCAGGGGAGAGACTTCTTGTTATAAGTGTCCTTCGTAAATTGGAAGGCCAATTCAACTTTATTTCTCCTAGAAAGTATTATTATTGTTATTCTTTCTTCGATTCAGCCAACTAGGGACACGTCAGTTCAACTGTCTCTTCTTCCGAGCTCTAACTACCACCCAGTGTTCCCGCATTCGTCTCCGGTGTTGTTCTTTTCTCTCTTGGTATCACGCCTTCCCTGTCTTCAGCTTCGGCTTTTCCTGGAAACCTCTGCGCGTACGTAGTTTTTCCTGAAGTGGAAAACGCTCCTGGATATCTTTAGGGGAAATTTCCATTTCACGTACCGTAGATCCTTCTCAACTTCCGTAAACCATGCCCCTTAGGTTTTCTTATCTTGAAAGTACGTCAATATCCGTTTTGATATCCTGTCTGGGCTCATTCGTGTCACGTGGCTATAAAAGGCAATCCTTCTTTTTCGAATCGTGTCACTGATTTTCTCCACGTGCTTGTGCAATTCGTGATTGTGACGCCTTCTGTACTCGCTGTTTTCTTTGATGGGACCCAGGATTTTCCTCAAAATCTTCTTTTCTTTAGTCTCTTAGCTTTTCCATTAGACCTTTCTTGTTTATTATTAGAGTCTCTGCCGCATACAGAGACTCTGGTCGAATGACAGTGCAGTAATGTCTAATTATTATTATTATTATTATTATTATTATTATTATTATTATTGATGTGTAACATCTTTCCACTCGGTTGCTGGATATTTTTGTGGGAGTGATTTTGAAAAATGGGACGGAAGTGGATCGGACGGAAGTGTGTAAGACGCACTGCCAGCTGAATCTTATCCCTCCTGGACATTCATCAACACACAAAAATCTTTTTTATTGACACACTAATAATACATAACAATTCCAAGACTCTCTTTTTTTTTCTTCACTGCCTACTTGATATTTCTACTCTCACACTGCCTTCTTGATTGTTCTTGCACTGCCTTCTTGATACTCTGCTGCTAATCATATCAAAATGACTCATTTTAACATAATCCATATGAAATTACGTGTTGGTCTGTGAATCAAGAGGTCCGGGAACTGGACAAGCCTTTCATGATCTACTGCTGTGCACATTGCATTTACTTGTAAGTTGGCCTATTTACTGTATAAAAAATTTAAGGTTATGAGCGGTGTCGCGTCTATTAATCTAGTTGATCCATATCGTATTCTTTATTTATGCTCGTGCTGGTGGAAGCTACAAATCATCTAATAAAATGAGTTCCGTATTATAAACTACAATACTTGTAAAACACTCCCTTCACAATAGATTAATATTTGTGCCAATAATATTATAAAATACCGGTGTATCAACAATTTCACGTGAGGTTTCTTCTACAGTATGTCAGTTGTCACACATCATATGCGACTACTGTAAGGCTCTTAAAGTTTTTTTTATCGTTTTTCTTATTCTTCGAAATTTATGAACAAGTCTCGACCGTTGCCTATTTCTGTTTGGTCATTTTCCGAATAGTTTATAATTTTAAAACTTGTCCCCTTAGTATTATTATTATTATTATTTTGTTGTTGTTCATTCGTGTTATTCAGAGTGTGTGCTATTTGAACGTTGAGAGTGTGTTGAATGATGTCGTACAGTGCACGTGTGACATGCCGCTGTTGGGAGTGTCGATATGGATGTCGTTTGGACAGCCCATTGTGGAGTGGTCGCGTTGATATAACGTGTGTGACATGAGCGATATGGATGGAGTTGGAACTCCAGCAGCGAATGTAACTCAAATTAGGGGTGAATGGAACCAGAAGCCGTTACGACATGGAACAGAGAAGTCGTGCCAAACTCGGGATCAAATCATATTCTGCTCCCTCTCCCCCTTTCGTAGTGCGACTGAGGCTTGTAATCAGTTCCACCCGCCATCAGATAAACTCTCAGAAATAGTAGCCTGCATTTCTATACAGAACAAGTATAACTCGCTCAACATGTGGAATTTATACAAATGAGAGCCATACCAAATATACTGCATTCATCAAGATATAGCAAACAGGCCAAAATTCAAATGTAAAATAATAATAATAATAATAATAATAAATATGTGCTCGACGTTCTTTCTCCTAGTAATGGTGTATAGAAGGCGGCTTCGGTGGCGTAGTCGGTAGCATGCTGAGCTTCTATGCCCAAGATCGCGGGTTCAAATCCGGCCGAAGTCGTCGGATTTTTTAACAGCGTTAAAAATCCCTCAGTATGCCTTCCTTCGGAGGAGAAGCGTTACAAATCCCTCAATATGCCTCCCTTCGGAGGGGAAGTAAAGTCGGCGGTCCCATGTCGTAGATTTATGGCATGTTAAAGAACCCTCCACTAATTACACCTGTGTGAAGGTAAATTGTATAGGTTAGGAATGTAAACAACGCTCTAAGGTTCCTACGTTCGTTGCCAAGAGCCAACTGCGGTGACGTCTGGTAGCTAAGTTCTGAACTAGTAGTCGTTGACGGTGGCGTTTGGTGGCAAAAGTAGGAAATACTTGAAAATTGATCGTCTGCAGTCCTTACTTGAATTAAAACAGATACACACACTAATACAGTCATCACAATTAACACCGGTTATCAGACAGATCTACACACACCCAAAGTACACGGGGCTACATGACCGCGTTGTCGCAGCCCCTAAACTTAAGAACCAACCAACCAACCATGGTGTATAGAAACCGGAGGCGGAATTATTTCCCAAAGCATTTCTTTTGAATGCCAGTAAATCTACAGAGACGATTTTGATACCGGAATTTTAAATAATTTCCATGTAAGTTCTTGGGACGAAAATACAACGCTCTGTCTTGAGATTTGAAGAAGAACACTTCTATTGTGATACTTCATATTCATGTAAGAATGCATGTACAGTATGTCTACACCTTATTATTCCCGTTTTCTAACGGGGGTGAGATGCGAAGAGAGTCTTTGTGGCAGACAGTTTTTATGGCCGTATGCCCTTCATGACGCCATGAGAGATGAAATGAATGATGGTGAATGAAACTAGGCAAGGATGTCATGTGGAAGGAAGCGGCCGTGGCCCGACAGAAGGTCCCAGCATTTGCCTGGAGTTGAAAAGGGGAAACCACGGAAAACCATTTCAAGGACGGCAGATGGTGAGGCTCGAACCCACGTCTACCGAGTCCGCAGAGAGCTTGGCCCCATGGCCTAGCGAGCGTAGCTACCGCTGTCGGTATATTAATGTAAGAATAAATATGAATATCTTTCTTCATAATGATGACGGAGTCTATTTTAACGTCAAGGTGGCTGATAGCGAGATACTGCTAGCGAGCGAAACCTCTCAAGAGAAGAGCTCGCCCAATTTCACGGCTTATAACCTCGACCATAACATACTGTGCTGTATTTATGCTTAATGAGAGTCGGCATCTCGTTTCGAGAATATTGTTCAATTCATATTTTTCTTTCTTGGGATTCCTTTGAAGGTGTCACTGTGCTCTTTTACATGTGAGTCGTCAAGTTACAAAACTCGTTTAATCCCCTTGTGAAGAAGAATCATTTTCACGAGAAAAGTTTCTCTGAACTTTGCCCCACGTATCTTATATGTTTGTTGTTTTCTACTTTTTGCTTTGTATTTTTGGTTTTTGGTTTTGTGTTTGCTTTGTGCTTTTGCTTTTTAATTTTACTTTGTGCTTTTCTTTCTTGGTTTTGTGTTAGTTTCTGCTTTTGTTTTTATGAATGTTGCTTTTTTGCTTTATGTTTCTTGTTTTTTGGTTTTCTGCTTTTGTTTTTGAATTTTGCTTTTTGCTATGTGTTTCTTCTTTTTGCTTTTGTGTTTGAATTTTTGGTATTTGCTTGGTGTTTTTGTTTTTGTTTTTGTGTTTCTTTCTCTCTGGAAAATCAAAATAAAACAAAACAAAATAAAAAAACAAAATCAAAATAGAACAAAACAAAGTAAAAACAAAATAAGTTAAAACAAAAGAAACAAAAACAAAAAACATTTAAAACAAATAAAACGAAATAAAGTAAAACAAAATAAAAAATAAACAAAACACAATAAAACAAACTAAAATAAAGTAAAATAAAATAATTAAATAAATAATTTTACGACATGATTCTTATTCACAAGTGGATTAAACGAGTTTTGCAACTGGACGACTCATTTGGTCAATACCAACAACGTACCATCAATACCGCGACTCAGGGCTGATGATCAAAATGTCCCATGTCTCTGAAATGATTTAACAACATTGATACCGTGACTACTGTTGGATTTTTAAATTATGGATACCCACGTTTAGGCCTTAGTTACAAAGAAACCAATAGACCTATTAAAAACTGAGTTATATATAGCTATATTTTCCTTATTTAATTCTGCGGTAGGCTATATAAGCCAATCATTCTCAAGTTCAACAATTATATTTTAACTCAGCAATTTTTCTAGGTCTATCCCGTGTCTTGTGTGGGGTTCCGCCTAGGAATACCAAGCCGGCTCATCAGCGGGCTCTAGGTGTCCGTGCCCGGACCCCCACAGGAGTAGCGAACTGCGCGCTACCTCCCTTCATGTGAAGCGCACCTGCGCCTCTTTACTGCGAGAGCTTTTGGGAAGCCTTTATAGGGAGGTGAAAGTCTGCTTGAGCTTTTAGCTCTCACAGTAAAGAGACACAGGTGCGCTTCATAAGAAGGGAGGTAGCACGCAGTTCGCTACTCCTAGGCGAAACCCCACGACACGGCATAAACCTATAAAGATAGCTGAGTTTCAATTCACTGGTCGTACGAGCCAATATACAATTATTTTTTTATTTGTGGTTGTATGTCTTTGTAATGAGATTTTTATATGTGATAGGCACAAATATTAGTATGTGTAAAACTCAAGTTTTAATGTTTTCGGCTACCCAATAAGTAGTTCTTTTACTTTGTCTAAAGTAACTTTTTCCTCAGCCTTGGATAAACGTACAGCAAGAGACTTGGCCTCATTTTGAAGGTATCATTCGTGATTATCAGGAACTGCAATCACTGGAAACGTACAGTAGACACACTTTTTGATACATGCTTGTACTAATTTATTAACCACATATACTCAGTTTACACACAAACAATGCTCTTCCTTACTACACACAGACACCCTCCTGGTGTCTGAGAGGACATCCGGTTGTAAAATCAAGCCATATTACTCACCTCTCTTTCCTTGTGTGTTGCTCTTTCAATATATTATTTCAGTAGTATAGATCCCTCCTGCGGCGTTCACAAGCGACCGATCGTGAAAAATGAGCATTCAAATGAAAGGGAATATACATTACCAGTGACGCATTGCACTCTAATTTCATAAATATCTATAATTTCTTTAAAAATTACTTTTAAGAAACTGTACGAAGTGTGCGATTTGCAGATACTATTGCTGCAGGATGATACGCTCCATAATTGCTGTCCACTACACATTTTGGCCGCTGTAACGCCTGATTCATGTCATTTTAACATTCTGAGGCCTTCCTTTATCATTTTGTATGGATTTCAGAAACAGTAATTTAAAGGAAGGGGTAGCCTACTCAAATCATTTAATTTCATAAATATCGAATGACCGGTGAGTGTTACGGCTAAGCTGACAATCAATGGACTCAGCACACAAATGACATTAGCAGTGACGAATTGCATTCTAATTTCATAAATATCAAATTTTGTACGAAGTGTTCGATTTGTAAATACTGTTGCGGTCTGAAAATACGCGACATCATTGCTGTTCAGTTCACATTTTGGCCGTAGTGACGCCTGAAACGTAAATAGTGTTCTATAATCATTTGGTTCAAATAAAAACATAACAACCTTTCTCCTTAAGTCTCTTATTATAAACCTATTGGGGAAAGTGTGGCTTATGAACATTCGAGATTTCTCGCACGGGTCTGCTAGTTATTATTAGTAGGCTAAGCCTATTCTTCTTCTTCTTGTTTCGAATGGGCCTACTTTGGACCACGCTTGTTCAACTGTTGAGCTTTGATCTTTGCCCAGTGTTGTCGCATTTTCTGCCGGTGTAACTCCTTCCTTTCATCTGTCCAAGGGGTACCTTTCTTCCGGGGTTTTTCCTGAAATCCATGGACTTCCTTCAGGGCATGTCTCACAGATTGCCTGTCTTGAAGATCTGATATTCCCAGTTCATTAATGTCTTTCTCAGTTTCTGTCAGCCAAGTGGTACGAACCTTCTTGTTCTGCCAGAAAGTGAACAGCCTATTGGTCAGTCTTTTGGGAGGCAATCTTGCCACATGACCATAGAATGCTACTCTCCTTTTCCTAGCACAGTCAGAGAGCCTTTCTATATGTTCGTAGAGCTCGGAATTGTGCCGCCTACGGTATTCCTCATCTTTCTTTACCGGACCTAGGATCTTCCTGAGAATTCTCCTCTCTCTGACTTCCATTTTCTCCATCAGACCACTTCGGTTCAATGAGAGACACTCCATGGCATACAGGGCTTCTGGTCGTATGACTGAGGTGTAGTGCTTCAGTTTCAGGTTGCGTGACAGGCATTTCTTGTTGTAGATGTTCTTTGTCAGTCGATAAGCCAGTTCCAGCTTGTTGACTCTCATGGATAATGATGCTCTTTCTGATAAGTTGGGTTCAATCCATTCGCCGAGATACTTAAATTTCTCAATCCTCTTGATTTTTCCCTGTTCTAGTAGCATCTCTCTGTTAGCTTCTTTGATGTTGGTGAAGAATTCTGTTTTTTCCAGCGACACTTGAAGACCCACTTTGGCTGCCTGTCTTCTGAGGCAATTGACCTGCATTGTTGCTGTATCCAGAGAATCGGCAATAAGTGCCATGTCGTCAGCAAAGGCCAGGCAATCTACAACCAGTCCTTCCTTCCTACGCCCCAGGTATATCCCACTCTGGACACCCATATTGGTCAGTTCCTTGCGCCATTCTCTCACAACCTTTTCAAGGACACAGTTGAAAAGAAGTGGAGAAAGTCCATCCCCTTGTCTCACCCCTGTTTTTATCTCGAAGCTTGCTGAGACCTCGCCTCTAAATTTAACCTTGGAATGGGTATTGGTCAAGGTTTCTAGAATGAGTTTGCGGGTTTTGTTGTCTAACCCTAGTTCTTGGAGAATTCTATTAAGTGTTTCCCTATCAACAGAGTCGTAGGCCTTCCTAAAATCAACAAAGGTGACAACCACCTTGCGGTTTCTCAATTTGGAGTATGCAAGTACAGTTTTCAGGTTGAGGATCTGTTCAGCACAGGATCGGCCCTTCCTGAAGCCTCCCTGATATTCTCCGAGTTGACTGTCCAGTTGACTTTCTGCCCGTGTTAGTAATGCCTTGGAGAAAATCTTGTATGTTACCGGGACGAGAGAAATCCCACGGTAGTTGTTTAGGTCAGTAAAATCTCCTTTCTTGTGGAGGGGATGGATCAGAGCTGAGGTCCAGTCAGGTGGTAATTTCTCTGTTTCCCAGATGTTCTGTATGATCTCGGTGAGTTTGCACACAGCATTGCTTCCAGCACATTTCCAGAGTTCACCAACAATGGAGTCCTCTCCAGCTGCCTTGTTGTTCTTAAGAAGTTGAATGATTTCACGAACTTCTTCCAGTGAAGGAGGCAGCGAGTCCGGGTTTGGTGTTGTTTGTATGTAGTCAAAGTCTTCGCTGGGTGGATCACAGTTGAGCAAGTTCTTAAAGTACTGAGCTAAGAGGCGACAGTTGTCCTTGTCGTTAAAAGCCAGTTTGCCCTGTGAGTCTTTGAAGTGGAGACTTGGTGGAGTGTATTTTCCGAGTGACTGCTTGAATGTTTTTTAAAAGTCTCTGGTGTTATTTTTAGCGAAGTTCTCTTCGATTTGGGTTAGTTGGTTGCGTGTGAAGGCCCGTTTGGTTCCTCGGATTATCTTGGTTGTAAGCTTCCTTTGTTCCAAGTAGTTCTCCCAATTTTCCTTAGTCTTTTTAGAGTTCCATTTCATCCAGGCTGTCTGTCTTTGAGCTATTGTGTTGTCACAGTCTTCAGTCCACCACGGATGTTTCTTTCTTCTAGTGAGGGGAGCAAGTTCACTAGCCGTCTTGACAAGAGCTTCTTTCAGTTGGTCCCAGTTGTTAAGATCTGCACTGTTCAGTCTTCGCCTGACTTCTTGATTGTTCTTAAGTCGCTCTATATCAAATCTGACCATCTTGGAGGTTCTGTGTAATCTATTGTTTCTAGGTTGGAGTCGCAGTTTGATCTTTGAGAGGTAGTGGTCTGAGTCCAGATTGGCGCTTCTTAATACCTTCACGTTTTGTATTTCCTTTTGGGATTTTCTTGAGATGGCCACATGATCTATCTGGAATTCACCCAGGTTGATGTTAGGAGAGATCCAAGTCTTTTGCTTTCTTGGCAGATGTTTAAATGCTGTAGACTTCATAACCAAGTCGAAAGCCCTGCACAGTTCCACCAATCGTTCTCCATTGCGATTAGTTCGTTTATGCGCTGGATAGTTGCCCACTATGTTTCTGTATTTTTTCTCCCTTCCTAACTGGGCATTGAAGTCACCAAGCAGTATGGTGGTATGTCGGTCTGGGATTTTAGAGAGAATATCTTCTAGGTCTTCCCAGAATTTGTCAGTTCTGTCTGGGTTGCGCTTGTTGTCCTGGTTGGTTGGGGCGTGTACATTGACTAAAGTGTAGCCCTTGTTAGCACATTTGAGAGAGAGGATAGATACACGACTGCTTGGAGAACTAAAGTCGATGACTGAATCCAGTATCTTATGGCTGATTATAAATCCTGTACCTAAGTGGGGTACGTTCTTCATTACTCGCTGACCGACTTTTCCTTTGAGGATTCTGTACCCTTGGGATTCAAGGGCATGGTCATCAGTGAATCTGGTTTCCTGTACTGCTGTCAGTACTATGTTATGTCGTGTTAGTGAGTCTGTCAGATGTTTCAGTTTACCCACTTTGAGCAGTGAATTGGCGTTAAATGTTGCGAAGAAACTTTGCCGTCTTGATCTGAGTTTACGTCCAGGAATTTCAGGATGCTCCGACTCATCCTTAAAGCATGTTAGTGCGGACTCCCCAGAATCCGAAGGTCCGCTAACGTTGCCATGGGCAACGGTGGATTGGTTACCACCTGGGGTAGTGCATTTAGCGAAATTTTCCTCCATGCTCAGTTGAAGATCATTCTTCATGGGGCAGCGACGAGTCACTGTCCAAGGTACTGCTCAAGTTGTTAGCTTGAGAGGCTTATTATTCGGGGTTGTCACCCCTAGACAGGTTGCCTTCACTGTGGCTAAGGAGCCCTGTCTACCCTCCGGGCCAGAGGGACCTGGGGCTGCTTGGGCAGGGGCGCCACTCCCTGAGTGGAGCTATCCATTAGGAGTCTCCACTAGCTACCCATGGCTAAGCCTATTATTATTATTATTATTATTATTATTTCGATCGTGGAAATGTCTGTGGTATCAAACACAACATGACACTAGAAACGAAAACACTCATTGCATGGTGTTGTAATTCAGCACAGAGAATCGACGTTGCCCACGCAGCACCTGTTATCATGAAATCGAAATTAAATTATGCGTGGAGAGGTGACGTCGTGATTATATGGACATTGTACATCATGTACGACTTGTATAACCTATCACATGCATGTTGTGCAGGATATGTTTTGTACTCAGCGTAACATCATCATGCATTTTAATTAAATTTCTATTATATATTTGACCGGGAATTGAGTACAGTCTATTCTCGATTATCCGGTTTTCGGATTAACCGTGCACGTTTTCGCCTAATTAATAGTATATTATGCAACGCGCCTATAATGGCAATAATTAAGACACGAGTATGTTTATAAAACGAGCGAAGCGTTTGTAACAGCCTATTTTGTGTTTTTTGACCAAAATAACAAAATGATCCAACATACAGTAGTACCTGTGCGCTATCTGTTGGTGCTACTTCAGGATAAACAATGTTTCAAAGCTTTGGGATTCGTTATTGGGTAGAGATCAAATGCTGAGCCCACACAATAATAAAGTTAGGTTGGTTGGTTCTTAAATTTAGGGGCTGCGACAACGCGGTCATGTAGCCCCGTGTACTTTGGGTGTGTGTATAATCTGTCTGATAACCGGTGTTAATTGTGATGACTGTATTAGTGTGTGTATCTGTTTTTTAATTTTAAGTACAGACTGCAACTTAGAATTTTTCAAATAATTCCTACTTTTGCTGACAAACGCCACCGTCAACGACTACTAGGCCTAGTTCAGAACTTAGCTCCTAGACGCCACCGCAGTCGGCTCTTGGCAACGAACGTAGAACTTAAGAGCGTTGTTTACATTCTTAACCTATCCAAATTAGCTTCACATAGTTTTTATAGTTTTTTTAGCGTATGGCTTTTAGTGCCGGGAGTGTCCGAGGACATGTTCGGCTCGCCAGTTTTTGTAGCTGCTTCGAGACAGACACCCAATGGGTCAGCTACAAGTACCGTTGGGGAGGAAAGTTGGAATGGGAGGTCGAGGAGTTGGAAGGTAGCTGTGGCCTATAGTTAGGGACCAACCCCGGCATTTGCCTGGATGGAAGATGGGAAACCACAGAAGACCATCTTCAAGGTTGCCGGCGGGGGGATTCGAACCTCCTCGCCTCCCGGATGTGAGCGACTGCCAGCAGTCATGCCGTAACGACCACGGCTAACTCACCCGGTTTCACACAGGTGTAATTAGTGGAAGGTTCTTTAACATGCCATAAATCTATGACCTGGGACCGCCGGCTTTACTTCCCCTCCGAAGGAAAGCATACTGAGGGATTTTAACGCTCTTAAAAAATCCGACGGCTTCGGCCGGGCTTCAACCCGCTATCTTGGGCATAGAAGCTCAGCATGCTACCAACTACGCCACCGAAGTCGCTATAATAAAGTTATATTTATCGTCGAACATAAACAGTCGTATGCAACTCGCCTAAAATTGCCATTATAGGCTCGTTGCATAAAGTACTATTGAAATTTAAGTCCTTCCCACATGCCGTACTATAATAGCATAATGCGACATAGCAAACCGTGATACGACACAACAGCTGAACACGAGAGACCTAAATAGCTGCAGAATCATACCTAGAGGCTATCTGTTGCTGCATTTAACGCTTAAATAAATCATTGTCAGTGCCACCGACCGTTAGAATTTCAAGCGTGCTGGTTATGATGACGAATGATGGCAAGCTTCATGGAAACAGCAGGCTATGAAAACAAGAGCACACCGCATTCCTGAGCATACAGCAAATATCTTTCGTGTTGGCAACGAGACGGCAAACTCCCAACTAGATATTAATCTTTAGAGGTGTCTACTGTTTAACAAGACTCGAAGTTGTTAATAATTTATAACCTTCGGAACAGTCATGTTGCTTAAGATCGGAAGATTGAGGACTATCATTAACGTTGGTGTTTTATTTGGACATCGTGGTCATTTATCCCCGTGTACTTGGGTAAGTGTACAAGTTGTATGTTAATCTGTTTTAAGAGCTCGAGTTTTGTGCAACATAGTCTACTCCTTAGCGGTTTAATATAATGACTAGCGGACCCGTGCTAGAACTCTCGCATAATCGGTTGTGTGCGCCCCATGTGTACAGACTACCCGCTCGGCCCTAGTGCTATACGGGCCGTACGCGACACAGTTCTGCCAGGGGCTATCGTATTGTTTATTTGTTTAAAAGCACTTTATAAGCAAATAAATATATTTCCGTTGACATTTCAAGAAATGCAAGATTTTTCCTGTACTATTGAAACGAATTGGAAGATTTTGGTACAAACCACACCTTCTAACTCCCTCTGGTTTAGGAGCTTGAGTTTTGTGAAACATACACCATAGGCTATGGTCCATAGCGTATTATGTAATAAGATTGTTATTATTAGTATTAAGACTTACTTCACTCTCAGAACATTACCTGTCAACAGGGGCGCCGAATCCATGGTCGAGGTCTAGCGACCGCTAGACCTGACGAGGGGGTGGGTCTCCCGGTCCCCTTGGGGGGTGGGTTCCGTTGGGGGGTTACGGATAGAGGAGGAAAGGGAAGGAGAAGGAAAAGAGGAAAGGAAAGAAGGGAGAGAGAAGAGAAGAGAAGGGGAGAACTGTGCGAAATAAGCTGTAAAAACGTAATTATTGGGGTAGGGGTCCGGTTTTTGATAAGGGGGTTAGGGTGTAGGGGTAGGGCAGAGAGGTGCAAAAAGGGGGGGGGGGGTCCCCACAGAACGAGAGGGGTGGGTGTCTGCTAGACCTGAAAAAAAAAAGATTCGGCGCCACTGCCTGGCAACTATACAGATTATAAGAAATCAGAGCATAATCACCACCTTTAAGGAACTATTTTCACTAGTCCACGAATTTTCTATCTAATCTGGTTGTTGCAATGGGCACTGATTTTTGCATTGACTTGTTGAAATTGGTGTCAACATCAATTTCTTTCAATCCCTGTGGTAGACTCTTTGGTAGACCGCCAGTGCGTGATATAACAACATTGGTCTGGTCTTCACCTTTACAACCTGTGACGTTATGCCCAACTAAGGACCGTGATTTCAACGATGAATTTCACTTCGTTTCTTATCTTCCCATGATCTCTTCATTCTCTTACTTTATTTTTTCTTCCTTTTATCTGAAGTCGTGGCTTTCTCGCCCGGGGGTTTGTTCACCAAATATATGATGATTCATTAGTCTATTTTCATTTATGAAAAAAATAGGCTTATGAGATCATCTTTTGTCCGTGTGTGTGTGCGTGTGATTGTTCCCCTAATAACTTCTAAACGGCTGAAGCTATTTTAATGAAACTCACTAAAGTCATAGCACCATTTTGGCTGACTCCGACAATGCCCGTCAAATTTTATTACGTCTCACTCATCCAAAATGGCGGCTGTGCGAAATATTTCACCGGCATTCTATTTCTGCGAAACTATTACCGATATCACCCTGGTATTTTGTACGGTAACAAAGAGCACTACTACAAGTTTATCTATGTAATTTGCAAAAACCTGTAGAGTACAAAACGAACATGGCGGCTAAGCGAATTTGAAACATTTTAATTGACTTTTCTCGCGATTTAACTAACTGAGCGCAGTGAAATATGGTACAGTAAATGTTTATACATATTGTAATGCACTGGTATCTAATTTAGTTCAATTGATTACATAACCTCAAGACGGCGGCTGTGCGAAATTTTAAAGTTATTTTTTTATTTCTTGTGTCTTTATCATGCGATCAAAGTAAAAGTTTGAATATTGAACTTACGGAATAACTTTCATTTAATGGTACATAACTCTGTGGCCTATACATATAACAATCCAACATGGCGACCTTCCGAAATATTTAGACGGTTCTCAATATCTACGAATCTATTACAGAAATCAAACTGATTTTTTTAATGTTCATAGAGGCAATGAACATAAGTTCACCTATGGGACTTTCAATAACCTGGTGAGCACAAATCCAACATGGTGGCGACGCGAAATATAAATATTGAAATGGACGTTTCTTGTGAAGATTTAACCATCCGAGTGCACTGAAACTAGGTACGGTAAATGCTTACACAAATTGTAATCCACTGGCATCTAATTTATTTTAATTGTTTTCATAACCATAAGATGGCTGCTGTGCGAAATTTTAAAATCTCGTTCTAATTTCTTGTGTCCTAATCATGTGATTGAAGTTTGAATACTATACCTACACAATCATCTTCGTGTAATATTACATAACTCTAGGATATAAAAATCCAATATGGCGACCTTACGAAATATTTAGACGGTTCTCAATATCTACGAATCTATTACAGCAATCAAACTGAAATATTGTATGTTGATAGAGGCAATTAACATACAGTAAGTAGGATATATGAAAATAGGCTATTAGTGTTATTATTTCTAGAATTCGATAGAGATGCAGATATATCTTGATATGTCTGTGGGTATGGCAGTCAGTACCTTGAAGACCCTTCCACTATCCATCTTAAAAATTAACAGAATGGCCACGAGAACCATTATTCTACTGCATTTTCGGTGCTCGTGTTTTACGAGCTGCTGGAAGCACAGTCGCACTCGGAACAAATCTGTTGCAGCTGCCACGGCCTGCTGGTTCATAACACTAGTTGGGTTGAGGTGGTTTACTCCGCGCAGCGTGAAAGTTTAAAAGTGACTTGTTCCGCTCGAGAGGTGGTGACGTCACAGTCGGAGATCGTGATGGCAGTGCAACACGTCCTGTTTCTTTTTGTTTCCCGTAATAACGACCGGTATTGCTCCTTTTCATAACAGATGTAGAGCAATCAACGTTCGCTCACCTCCGTGATCGGTCGTGCTACCACTGCCATTACAGAAACACAGTTTATCAGACAAATTGAACACACACCTAAGTTCATGGGGGTGATGACTAAGATGTCACAAATTTCTAAATTATAATAATATCGTATGGCCTCGGGTGTCGTGTGCAAGCTTTGTTATGTGACGCCAGAGGGCAGTTTGCATGTCGAATTTAATGCTTCTTGGAGCGCTTTGAAAGTCAAGGAGGTTATAGGCCTACAGTATATTTAAGCTCCTTGACTCTATAGCGCTTCTAGTAGAGAAAGGAGGAACGTTTTGTGTTGGCGGAAAATCCCGAGATTAATTTTGTCATTATGAACACGGCCTACTGAATTCAAATGGGTTCTTTAACATGCCAACAACGTGCGTATCGTGATTTTTGTCGCCTTTCAACAATCACTTACCACGGCCAGGAGCGAACCTGCAAGCTTGGGGTTGGTAGTCCGACACGATAACCACTCACCCACCGTGGTAAGCCATTTCTATATTTTTTTTAGCGTATGGCTTTTAGTGCCGGGAGTGTCAGAGGACATGTTCGACTCGCCAGTTTTTGTAGCTGCTTCGAGACGGACACCCAATGGGTGAGCTACAAGTACCTTTGGGGAGGAAAGTTGGAATGGAAGGTCGAGGAGTTGGAAGGTAGCGGCTGTGGCCTATAGTTAGGAACCAACCCCGGCATTGGCCTGGAAGGAAGATGGGAAACCACAGAAGACCATCTTCAAGGTTGCCGGCGGGGGGATTCGAACCTCTTCGCCTCCCGTATGTGAGCGACTGCCAGCAGTCATGCCGTAACGACCACGGCTCACTCACCCGGTGCGGATTGAATGACAGCAACAACGACAGTTACAGTGTCGTAAAACTCATGACTTTTTCAAGTTATTGTGATGGGTGTATTAGTGGCGAGGGTTGGGAAGGAGGGAGCCGTGACCGTAAGTTAGGAACCATCCCGGCATTTGCTTGGAGTAGAAATGGAATACCACGGAAAATCACTTCCAGGATGGCTGAGGTGGGAGCCGAACGCACCTCTTCTCAGTTTTGCCTCACGAGGCTGAATGTACCCCATTCCAGCCCTTAGACCAGATTTTTTTTTTCTTGGCCGAGCCGGCAATCGAACCCGGAGCTCGGGGACGCTTGCCAAGAATGCTAGCCACTACACAAGGAAGTGGACTTGGATAAAGAGAACGGGTAACCAGCTGGTGCTGAATAAGTAAGTTATATCATTCCAAACGGGCTCGGAGATTATGGAATTATTATTATTACTATTCTTCTTCTTCGTCTTCTTCGTCTCTGCCAGTTATGGGCCACGTTCCTTCAACTGTTTCCGTCTTTGAGCTTTAATCTTTTCCCAGTAGTCCTTCATCCGTTTCCTGTGCGTCTCCTTTCTGTCAGTCGTCCACTTATTGCCTGTTCTCAGTTTTGGCTTTTCTTGGGATCGCTGGAGTGCTCTAAGTTGTTTCTGGAGACGAAGACGTTCTTTAATGTCCTCAAGCGAAATCCCTACTTCTATAAGATCTTTTTCGACCTCAGAGAACAATGGTCCCTTGGTTTTCTTGTCTACAAAGTAGGAAAATATGCGGTTGGTCATTCTCTGCGAGCTCATGCGTGTTATGTGGCCAACGAAACCAATTCTCCTCTTTCGCATCAACTCCGTTATCCTTTCCACACGTATTTAGAGTTCGTTATTATTATTATTATTATTATTATTTCTAAATTCTTAAGTTCTTTGGACAAATTGTGAGAATAAATGGATAGAACTTCGAAATATTAATAATGGAAGGGAGGATTGTGGGTACGAGACCAAAGGGGATAACAGCCAGCAGGTGGATGGACCTAGTTACGAAGATCACTGGTTTACCTCTTCAACAGGCTTTAGGAAAAGCTGGTAATCGTCCGGGATAGTGTTGTTTAGTTCAGACGTTGCGATGCACTTTTTATGAGTATAACGACTTATGAGATAAAGAAGGCACTGCCAGACAACCTCCCGAATATTCCAAACGGCAAAATCAGTGCTACCTCGTTCGGAACCTGACTTAAGATTGGCATGAGAGTAACGTGAAAGAAATATCAGTATGGATTTTACTAAATTTATGGAATTGATTCTGTAGTTAAAAATACGTTTCGCGTTTAAGCTGCTCACACGTGCTAACGGAGCAAGGGTGCACTAAATGTCTGGCGAAGATGCAATGCAGTCAGCATCTTGACAAGACGGTAATGCCATTAGCATTCATGATATCGATACTAAGTTGGGAGACGAACTTGAGTGAGGAGTGAAGACAGACCTGAACCATTCTCAAAGGACATTCGTTAACAATTGTAGACAAGGGCTTGCCGATGCTGTTAAAAACAAAGTTAGTTCAAAGGTGAAGTCCCGAAATGTTTTTGACGTTCCTCCCGCCTTTGCTGATGGGGATAGCTAAGCATATCCGATGCACGAACCATGAACTTTCGCCTTGTAAGAAACTTGGGAAACTTTCTTTAAGGCATGTAGGAACTAAGCACGACTCCCTCCCTCCCTCCCTCTCTCCCTTAATGTTACAATTGTGCTGTGGAGACCATTGTTCCATCAAACTTTAGCGGTACAAACTTCAATAATGCCAAGAAATGTACAAGTTTTCGGAGATGTTTACAATTCATGCTGAAACAAGACTACTTTGAACGAATAATGATGGCTCTAGGTCAGTCGTGCGCAAGAGATTAATTAGAAAACAAAAATTGCTGACAAAGAGAATTAAGTTTCATATGTTCACATAGACCTACAGTGATGGATATATTTCTTGCATCTATATTCATTTGTTTGACGAAAGACTTATTCAATTACAATTTCACATTATTTTTAGTGGATTATTTAATCATGCTCCTTATTTGCCAAACTTTCAGTTTACAGTGGAGTAGTTCTAATCAACTTATCTCCTTCAAGATGAGTTTGGAATTGAAAATGGCACTAGAGAAAAGGGTTGGTATGATATTGCTTACTCACCTGGTGGCTCTAAAATATATATATATATATTAGGGGAAGATATGCATTTACGCACATAGTGTCGGGCTCCTGAGTGGCAGACTACCGACTAAAACTCCTCCTGTTACTTCTGGAACCTAGCCTGGAACCGTTTAACACATTACTTCAGGCTAGGTCCATATTATGCTAGGACACTTGTCCTCAACTATCTTTTTCTTTATACTGTTCACTGATTAACAAGAGATCACTTTACTTCTCTGCAACTAGCTGATACAGCAGATCATTGGTTGTTTTACTTCTATGTAGATTGGCTTCAAGTACACGAATCATTTGAACCTCAGAGCCTTTTCTTTGTCCAAAGCCTCCCTGAAGACCTTACACTGGCCAGATCCCACAACATGTGCTAAGTACTCTTTGTCAAAACCTCGTTCTTCACAAAGAACACATTTCTTCGAGGCCGTACATCCTCTAGTTTTGTGATCAGTCCCTCCGCAATTGTAGCAAAGTTTACTTCGATCAGTGCATTTGCACTTGCTAGCGACATGTCCATACTCCAGATATTTGTAACAGCGAGATAACATGATCCTCCGTCTAATCCTGCAATTGACCCATCCTATTTGAATATGATCTTGCTTCAAGAGTACATCTGCATCACTCGTTGTTAATGTGACAACAGCCATCTAATAATAATAATAATAATAATAATAATGAAGAATAATTTCCTATCACGCAATCTTAAATGAAGCACTACACTACTGTTTGGGTCCAAGCTCTGTGAAATTGCGAGGTGAGGAGAAGTGGCAGGCGGGAAGAGAAGGGCCTGTCAACAGCCCGCTGCGTTATCTGGAATTCCTGTCTATTCCAAAACTGCTAACATAGTGCCGTTGCTCAAACCAGTATGGTGTTGAAAATGAGTGAGTCACCGACCAATGTATTTGGTTCTGCTACTACGCACGGACCGGGAACCCTCTCACTCGTCACCATCACTCCTGATAGTCCGCGATCCGCATTCCTCTCAGGTTCACGGAGCTTGGACTCGAGCAATACAGTCATTCGACCAGAAGCCCTGTATGCTATGGAGTGTTTGTCAATGAATAAAAGAGGCTTGATGGATAAATTGGTGGTCAGAGAGGGAAGAATTCTCAGAAAGATCTTAGGACCAGTACTAGAAGACTAGCGGACCCGTACGAGAAATCTCGCATGTTCATAAGCCACACTTTCCCCAATAGGTTTATAATAAGAGACATAAGGAGAAAGGTTGTTGTTTTTATTTGAACCAAATGAATATAGAACACTATTTACGTTTCAGGCGTCCCTACGGTCAAAATGCGAACTGAACAGCAATGATGTTGCGTATTTTCATACAGCAACCGTATTTGCAAATCGCACACTTCTTACAAAAATTGATATTTATGAAATTAGAATGCAATTTGTCACTGCTAATGTAATTTGTGTGCTGAGTCCATTGATTGACAGCTTAGCCGTAACACTCACCGGTTATTCGATATTTATGAAATTATACGATTTGAGTACTCTTTCCTTAAATAATTGCTTCTGAAATCCTTGCAAAATGGTAAAGGAAACACCTCAGAATGTTAAAATGACATGAAACAGGCGTCACAGCGGCCACAATGTGAAGTGGACGGCAATTATGGCGCGTATTTTCCTGCAGCAACAGTATCTGCAAATCGCACACTTCGTACAGGTTTTTAAAAGTCTTTTTTTTAAAGAAATTATAGATATTCATGAAATTAGAGTGCAATGCGTCACTGGTAATGTATATTCTCTTTCATTTGAATGCTCATTTTTCACGATCGATCGCTTGTGAGCGCCACAGGAGGGATCTATACTACTGAAATAATATATATATGATGATGAGGAATACCGGAGACAACTCATCTTAGAGCTCTACGTACAAATAGAAAGACTTTTGACTGTGCCGGGAAAGGAAGGGTATCTCTTTATGGTCATGTGGCAAGATTGCCTCCGAACAGACTAACCAATCGCCTGTACACCTTCTGACGAAACAAGAAGAACCGTACCACTTGTCTGAATGCAGCTGAGAAAGGCATCAAAGAACTGGACCTACAAGACAGGGAAGCTGTCAGACATATTCTTAAGGAAGTCTGTGGTGTTCAGGACAAACCTCTAAAGAAAGGCGCCCCTGGTTGGAGGAAAGAAAAGCAATACACCGGGAAAAGGTGCGTCAGTACTGGGGAAAACTCAAAACCCAACAGTTGAACAAGAGTGGTCCCCAGTAGGCTCATCCGAAAGAATAATAATAATAATTACCTGAAGCACTATATGCATCGGAAACCTTGATCATTTGAGCCAGATCTTTTATTAAAAAAGAATTTTACAATAACGCGGCTTTGGTGGCATAACTATTTTAAAAAAATAAGAAAATAATAATTCAGCTTTTGAGGGAAAGGGAAGCAGAGGTAGACCTAGTTTCAGAGTTGAACGATTGAAAGTGAGAGGTGATCATAGGGAATCATAGAAGTGACTTGTTCGCTAACAGAGGTTTGCAGACTAGATTGGAAGCTGAATGGCAAAACAGTCTCAAATGGAAATGAATTAATGAATGAGTATACATATTTAGGATTGATAAATAAGACTGCAGTTCATATGAAATTATTCATTTATTAAGATCATGGTTATATGGTCTTTATGTTCGATCCTGACTATTATATGTCAGAAAACTGTACTAAAATGAGGCACATTATAACACTATTTTTCATTATGAAACAGTTTCTCCCACCAATCAGAGCTCAAGAAACAGTTGTTTGACCAATTAGATAATTAGATGCGCTGAGTTCCACGGCCTTCTAATTTAAATTTCACTGCGTTGCCTAGAGTCTTAGTAAGGTAATCGAGGAGGCCATGGTCAAATACAAGGCATTCTCCGCGTCTCATGTGCTCTGTTCATTACATAAAACTGGTGAAATCTCGACAGATATTTATGAATATTTATGTTCGAACATAAAATAGTTATAATAATTATCGTCGAACATAAACAGTCGTATGCTACTCGCCTATAATGGTAATTAAGACACGAGTATGTTTATAAAACGAGCGTATGCGAGTTTTATAATTTTCATACGAGTGTCTTAATTATTGCCATTGTAGGCTCGTTGCATAATGTACTATTATCATTATTCCCAAGCCTGGACAAAATGCGGGTAATATAGAGAATGATAGAGGTTGATTCGAACCGGTTAAGTATGGATTCGAAAACCACTTATGGTCCTTGAACTGCATATAACTTAACAAGCACCTTCATAGTAGAATCGTGAACTCTTATGCTCCCTTTACAAGGAAATAAATTTGTTGATTGATCTAAAAATCGAACCCTCATGAAAGTTATATATTTCACGAGATCCAGTGACAGGTTGGAGTTATGCGTGACCTATTGGAAAGTTGAGTGTGTACAGGTTGAAGATCAATACTGTAAGTCACGCCATTTATCTTCAAATTGGTGTGTGTGTGTGTTTGTTGCGAAAGGACATGCAACACCGGTATAAAGTGGCTATTTATTATATTTACTCTCGAGGTCATTTGTTATTCCTTGTTGTTTGTCTTTGTGCTGCTTGTACGTCAGGCACTACAGTAGCGCTCTTATGAAATGTAACATATTGCTAGGTTGGTTTATTTTTATTTTTTGTATTGTTTTGTTTACTTTCATATAAATTGTGAGTCTCCACACTATTGCAAGCTGCATATACGTGACAACGGTTCCACACTATGTTAAAAATAATAATCATAATAATAACATTGATGCGTCGAACGGCTGGTTGACTCATGCGGACCTATTCACTGAGACTGAAGGATTCGTGGTTGCAATCCAGGATCAAGTTGTGGCTACCAAAAACTATCTTAAATATATAGTTAAGGCAAATATTCAGGATGATAAATGCCGAAGATGCCAACTAGAACCGGAAACAATTCAGCATATCACAGGAGGCTGCCAAGCAATCTCCTGTACTGATTACTTGAAAAGGCACAACCAAGTGGCCAAAATAATGCACCTACACCTTGCACACTTATTATCTGAAAATACTTTGCCTTACTATCAGTATGTTCCTGACGCCGTTTTGGAAAATAGTAGTCACAAGTTGTTATGGGACCGATCAGTTATTACTGATAAAACCATACCAGCAAACCGGCCAGATATCGTTCTTGTGGACAAGGTGCAGAAGAGAACCTTCCTCATTGATACCGCAGTGCCCAATTCCCATAATCTGCAACAAACCTGCTGTGAAAAGATCACCAAATATCTGCCCTTGGCTGAGGAAATACGGCAAATGTGGAGACAGGAAAGTGTAGTGGTTCTGCCCATAGTCATTTCTTCTACCGGCATCGTCCCTAAATCGTTGGCTCGCAATCTGGAAATATTGGGAATACATCCTGGTCTACATATCACCATGCAGAAGGCCGTCATCCTGGAGACCTGTTCCATTGTTCGATCGTTTCTCAACATGCCACCTTAAGAGAATTAGCCATACCGTCTTGCAAACAAGCCGACGATGTTGATATGTCCCACTTATGTGGTGAAATGAATGTAGAAATAATAATAATAATAATAATAATAATAATAATATTTTATTTATTTATCGTATGGCTTTTAGTGCCGGGTGTGTCCGAGGACATGTTCGGCTCGCCAGAGGCTGTAGCTGCTTCGAGCTTCACCCATAGGGTGTTCCGTTCAATTTCAAGTAGTTCCAACTTTCGCCACCAGATGTCACTGATACCTAGTGGTGAACGATGGAACATTTATAGAGCGTTCAAACGAAATCTAACCTAGAAATTTAGCTTCACACAAGTTTAGTCTGTGGAAGGATCGTTTACATGCCATAAATCTATGACATGGGACCGCCGACTTTACTTCCCCTCCGAAGGAAGGCATACTGAAAGATATTAACACTCTTAAAAAATCCAACGACTTCGGCCGGGTTTGAACCCGCTATCTTGGGCACAGCAGTTCAGCATTCTACCAACTACGCCACCGAAACCGCTTTTTCTTTCTTTCTTTCTTTCTTTCTTTCTTTCTTTCTTTCTTTCTTTCTTTTTTTGTTTAGGCCTACTTAGGACCACGGAGCTCGTATGTACTCTTCGGTATAGTTGTTGCTTTCTTCTTCTTCTTCTTCTTCCATTAGTCCTTAGGCTGCGACCACCTTCTTCCCATTCCAACAATATTAACAACAACAACAACAACAATCATGATAATATAATATCCTTGTTGATAAACTGTACAGTATACAGAAATCAGTCATAGTTCGTTTGTCCGTGCCATCAGGAGGGTACACGATAAACGGAAACATTCTTCCCAAACACATTTGATATAGTATATAGTAAGGTTATAAGAATGTTGTCCCTAAGGAATTCTATTTCGAGTCTTAATTCTACAGGGATGAGACGGTCATAATATTATGGTACTGACGTGGGTCTTTCGTAGTTAAGCATCCTCAAATGCGCATTGACTGCCGGGATGATTCATGAAAGCAGAAGGCGTGAACCTTACCGCTGTGCCACGCAGAAGTTAGGATGACTGAGGTGAGAATTGATATGTGGTGTAAATTGTGTTTCTCATATACACATCAAAAACGAGTTTTGCATATATTGTACTTACCACATCGAGCGGCGGTGGTATAAAACTTCCTCCAGGAGTGCGCCATTGCACGAATGGAATGGCCTGCGATCTCCCCGGACATGAACTGTATCGAACATGTCTTGGATAAGCTGAAGCGTGCTATTGCTCGGCGTCCACGCCCTCCCTTAACCCGCCAAGATAACATGGAGGTCGCCATCGAAGAGTGGGATCGCCTGCCTCAAGAGGACCTGGACAACTTCATCTGTGGTATGCCACACCGAGAGCAGAGCCCTGCTGGACGCCCGTGGTGGCCATGTTCCTTATTGAAACGTCACAGGATGGCAAGATTACAACATATATCAGTCCCTTTTTAACAGGCCAAATGTCTTCCTGTTTGTAACTTTATTTTCACACATGAATAAAATGTGCAGGATTTGTCAGAATGTCCTCTGTTTTGTAATAACCTCGCCCACAATCCCACATAAGCTCTGGATCATGGCAAACAAGTGTTATGCGAAACTTTTTTGATGTGTATGTAATCTATAATTCTGGTCTGAATGGTCAAAATTGTTGACTAAAGATGATGTTATCCAGTGAACTATGTGCTTGTGTTTTAACTTAATATTTGATTTCTCTTCTGTTTGTAGGTGAGTATTGCCGTCACGTGATCGGGGATTTGCAGCCTGTGAGTTACTCTCTAATAATTAGCTTAAATTATTCAGTCCTGTTAAGAATACATGCATCTAGATGTATTCCAATATTTCCTCTTGAGTGTGGTTTGGGCAACAACGTTCGTCCATTGATTCATTCTAAAGAGAATGAAAGGAAACATCCTCTCCGAACACAAATTTATACAGGGTGTTTCAAAAATAGGGGGCATAATTGCAGGTATGTATTTGTTATATGTAGACAATCAAAATAGGTCATTACAACATGTGTCCGGAAATGCTTCATTTCTGAGTTACGGTCTTCACAACACTGAACTTCACCGGAACGTTTTCCTTTCCGCAGGTCGTTACCGTGATAGGAGACATTAAGAGGACACTCTGACGGTTCATTCTGAGGCAAAGGTTAAATTCAGTGTTGTGTTTGGCGTTCATCTGTGCGTCATGTACTCAAATCTGCATCTGGCAGAGATGCACTTCATGTGCGGTAAGGCAACACCCTCTGAAGGAAGGCCAGAGTGCTCTGACGTCACCAGACCTCACGGCTGAGAGTGTGGTCCGATGATTCGAGGCAAGGCAGACATGTTTTATGTTTGTTTTGAGGTTTTGAGTTGTTAAGTGCTGTGAATTTGTGTTTAAATATCGAAAAATGTCTCTGCGCTGCTGTGTGACTGGTTGCAGTGGAAACTATGTTATTGGATCTAAGGTCCACGTGTTTAAATTGTTATGTGAAAGAAGATTTTAAAGTAAAATTGACTTCACATCATTCCAAGAAGATTTTATGCCAGCTCAGAACACTAGGCTATTGGTAAGTAAATATATTTTAAGTTATCAGTGGTCTTATGTTTCGGTATAAATATCTGTTTCTTTTTTTAAAATTGAATTTAATTTCCAACTGCATCATTGGGTTTTATTCCCGAATTCTAGATGTCAATATCAGTAGACCTAACCTATATTTCTAAAACTGTACTATATACTTCCCTACTTAGGATGGTTCAGGACTCATTAAGGCCTAGGTTAGGCTTTTTATCTCATTAATTGTGTAGCTTAGAAATAAATAAGAAAAGTAGTGCCTCTAATATTAGGCCTATGCTGAAATATCATGAATATGGGCTACATTGGAAGAAGCCAACTAAAGTGCAGAAGTACCGTACATGTACAGGTTATAATATACTTGCTTTTCTTTTCAGGTGTGCCCTGGACATTTCGAAGCAATGGAAATGGATGTGCTCTTGGAAACAAGTTCATTCAATGAAAATGGTGAAAAGTTCACTGTTTCCCCTTAAAATACCTCAACCTGCTAAGGAACCTTTCCTAGATGCCCATCATATTTTACTAGGGTTCCATATGCCCAAAGAACGTGCCATTGCAGCAAGCAGGGATTCATACTGTATATTGAATATGAATCCTCGTGTAAGTTTATACTACTTTACAGTAGTTCATAGGCTAGTTAGTATAAGTTAATAAAACATATAAGCCTTCACCTTTTAGCATGGACATGATTTAGGGTGGGGTTATCTGTGATCAGCATGGATAAATTTCATACTGTTAAGTCACCATGCCAATAAGAGTTTGTTATCTAGACCTCCTATACGGTTACCTAGGCAGCAAATATTCATCATCTAGGCCTAACAACATATGTTTCTCAGTGAACAGGTGGAACTTCATCTGTATTAGGCCTATTATTTGGAATGTTATTGCAAGAGAAAATTCTGTTCATTAAAACTGCTTGAGAAGAGAACCTTTCTTTAAACCTCACAACTTGTTTAATACGGATGCGTTACTATTCCCTCTCTGCGTGACAAAATCCAGGGGAGCATATAGGCCTATGGCTAAAGCGCTACCTATTAAATAATGGTTTGGCAATGGCAGATATCGAACTTAGAAATCTCAATCCCTCTATCGATGTTAACAATTTCACTACAGTTCATCGCAACTCCAATGACACAGTCTAAATGCAACAACTTCTAAGTATTTTACACTCAAATACTATGGTACCGGTATATTGCTGATCCGGTCTTGAAGAATTTGCTAATACCCAAAATAGTAACCAATAAGAAACTTTTAATTAAATTATAAGGATATCCATTTCTCTTAACACTTGGTAACCTAGTTCATAATCCATTTTTGCTGATGCTGAAGAAGGTACAGTAACTTACCGGTATCAATGAAATGCCAAAACATGTAGCCTACATCGTTAAATAAATATTACATGTTAGTATTGGCAACGCTGAGGTTCATTAAATAAATAAATATACCACAAGCTAATATGGTTAACCATTATTACAATAAAATGGTCAATATATACGCATTCTAATACTGTATTTGTCCATAATTCACGCGTAGGCTATAATGGCCGACACAGCTGGAATTTTAGTATATAAGTCGTGATCTAAAAAGAGGTGCGGTGGGTGGGTTATAGATAGCGAAGGAGTAAACTACCATACAACATTTCCAGATTCAATTTGTATCATTACAGAAGGTAGGTTGGCTATTATCCTCCGCAGTCTATAACACACCCACCTTTCTCTTTTTAGATCACAACTTATAGGCCTATAGTAAAATTACAGCTGTGTCGGCCATTATCCGCGTGAATTATGCACAAGTACAGTATTGCTAACCCCATGCATATGGTACCAATAATTAGTAGGTAGTGCGGGTCACGTTCGCCATATGTGCACCCCTGGTTTTTGTCACTCACTGTGGAATTAGTCGCACATATGACCGACCTCATGACAGGTGTATTTTGTAGGCCTATTTTACATGTTGGCAACACGAACGTGACATCAATGTATGTACCTAGGTACGGTAACAGTTGAAGAGACCTGATGCACTTGAGGAACATGGCTGCCATCGTTCAATGGGCAAGGAAAAAAAAGCACATATTTTCAGTGCACTAGAGCTCGAGTCAGCCCGGAAGGCGGTGCGCAGAACACAACACTACCATTACGTCATGCCTCACTCCCATCCCACCAATCACAGTCAGTCTGTCTTGAGAATCTGAGCTAATGTGTAGTGAGAAAAGCGAAGTGATTATATCGTAATATTTAAAGATCCAGTGCGAGTGATTGTGTACATTTCGAGTGCTATGGAAGCAGAGGCAAGTAAACGACAGATTTTGCATAGGCAAGGCCGAGAAATAGTTTATAAAATGCACGAATACATATATGCTCCCCTGGTTTTTGTCACACACAGTGGGAATAGTCACAGGCAAAGAAAATTTGCAAATTTATGGCCGAGTGCACCAACCTCGGTATTCATCAGTCTTTACGAAACCGTGGTAAAACTTTTACCGTGGTATTGTCGTAAAAGCAGTGCACCATTACTATCGCTCGGTTTCGTTACCGCGGTTTCTTGACGCTTTCTTTTCTCGCGATTATTCCCCTCGGAAGAAATTCGTTAATTTCGAGTCACTTGTCTTAAGTTTATCCAGACGGCCAGCAGATGGCAGTGATCGTTTCGACAGTCACTTGTCTGCCATACTGTTTACATTTTGTCTCAATGCGAGTAATCAGCTGTGCAAAACAATGGAAAATAAAATGATGAAACGTACTAGAGCTCCCAATTTCAGCCCTCATGAAAATTTCGTGTTGCTGGATTTGGCTGAAAAATATAAATCGATAATAGAAAATAAAAAGACGGATGGCGTGACAATAATTATTCTTAAGTAAAATGTTAATTACAGTACGTCTGGTAACTTGTCCTGGATTATCATCATTCCTGAGATCCAGATGCACAGCAGGAATTTGTAAATTGCCTTCTTCTTCCTCTTCTTGGAGTACGGTAATTCATGATTAATTTCAGGGCCATCAGGAGGCTCTATTTCTTGAGCTGCAATGGCAATGTTGTGAAGCACAGCTGTGGCAACAATAATGTTTGACTTGTTTTGTATGTTGCATCGAAATCCTAAAGACATGGAAGGGAACCTTCTTTTCCATACACCATATTGCCTCTCGACAACATTTCTTGTGGCAATATGAGCTCTGTTATGCCGTCGTTTTGCTGCGGAGGTGGGATTTTGAATAGGTGTAAGGAGGAAGGATTTACATGTGTAACCTCCGTCACCCAAAATATAACCATTAGCTATTTCTCTCGTTTCGAGACGCGCTATCAGCCGAGATTCGTGAAATATGGTGCTATCGTGAGCCGAACCTGGCCATCTGGCTACTATATCTCTTATCATGTAGGTTCGAATCGCTCACAGTTAGCACGTTTAGAGAGATAGCCTTTCCTGTTTCTAAATACCTCCCCATTTTCACCTCCGGGAGACTGTATTCTCACATGAGTGCAGTCCAGCGCACCCAATGCACCAGGGAACCCAGCTATTCTGTGGAAGCCTTCCATAACCTTTCTTTGTTCCCATTGGGAAGTGGTAGTTTAATAAACTGTGGCGATAACGAGGCAACTACATTAGAAACCTTGTGTATTATGCGGCATGCTGTTGTTCTGTCAACATCACACACGTCACCGATCATTCCCTGAAATGTCCCAGTTGCATAGAACCGCAGTGCTATAAGAAGACGATTTCTAGGCGATATCGGATAGTTTCTCCCAGTAGGGAATTCCAATTGTTCACCAATTATGTCCAAAATATAACTTATACTGTCTCTTTCCACAATCAAAATCTTCTCTGGAATGAAGCATCGCTTAGTTCTTCGAATAAATCTCGCCTCTCTTCTATAACCCTCCCTTCATTCCTTTCAAATCGAGTAAGATACTCGAGATATAACCTGTAGTTGTTAAGCTCCATTTTGGAATCTTTACCACAGAATACAAATAAATAAAACTTTACCACGGTTTTCTTAGATAACCGCTCCCTCACGGGCGGTAAACATGTTACCGCGGTAAAACTCGAAACCGAGCTTGGTGCAACAGAAATACGACTTTACCCCGGTAAACTAGGAAGTTTACCGCGGTATTCTCTTTACCGAGGTTGGTGCACTCGGGCATAAGAGTTCTAAAAATATTGTTAGTGTTATATATTTCCACACGATACAGCAATTTTTGTAGCAAGAGTATAACGACTTCACTTATAATGTTGCCTGCAGGACGACCTGTGTTATCGGTAGGGTTTACATTTCTGGATGGGTGTGTCAGTGTCCAGTGGCTTTAACAGTAGGCCTATTTGGGTGGTGGATTCATCTTTTGACACGAACTGTAGAATTTTTCACAGTTAGAAAAGCCACACTGAAGGTTGCATGCAGATGACACACAGTGAAAATATCAACCACGTAAGCATAAAATGATTGTCGATAATATTCATTGGTACACTGGCATTCATAGGTCCTTGGTGTTTTGGCGAACTTGTGCTAAATGTCAGCATTCCACAGAGCATACGTGGAATCACCAGTTAGTCGTGTTTCTCCACTTTGTTATAAATCCAATTATAAACAGGCAATTTTTTAAAATATTATATTTATAGGCCTACTGTACGGTATATATTTTGCGCACTCCTTGTTTAACTGTTTTGCCTGGAAAATAAATGCAAGCAGTTTACTTTGTTTCATGTCACTGTGTTTAAAAGATGAGGGCATTAGGTGTTGAAATCAATAACATCAAGAGAGGCAAGGCATGCAACACTGTTTAAACGTAAGTTATTGGGTAAAATGGTACAAGCTACTAGCTCAAATTATCTTGTGTTGCCATTTTCCTAACCATACTAAACAGCAGTGAGTTCCTGAGTTCTTAGCATCATGTAAAATCTACATTATGTTGCAGATTGCCATCTGCCGTAGGAGTTATTGCACTTGAATTGGATGTAATGGTCAGGGTCTGCATCCAGGAGAGACCAGCATCCTCCCCCATATGATTGGAGAAAGAAATCAGTGATAGAAATAAAAGAATAAAGAAGGTTGACTATTGACATTTATCACAGATAGAACTGTCCTCCTGCTGCCTGAGGACTTACAAGATGTGACTTTCATAGGGTGAAGAGAACATTAACTGTTATGTAGTCGTAAATTTCAGTGGCATTCATTTGATTTATTTGTGGACAGTGCAATGACTATACTTCATGTAACTTATAGGTGTATAGCAAGTGTCTTTCTCATCTTTTGGTAAGCGCATAAAACATTTTTTATGTGACATCTTATGCAAAGAGAACTGGAACGTTGTATGTCATCTCATAGAATGAGATCTTACCTCATAAATTTTATTGCAAATACCGGTATTCATTTTTCTATCTTTATCTAATTCAGGCATTGTAACATTGCTAGCCTGTTGGGGTGGACATATTTCATATTATGATCATATTTTCATTCTCTTCAGGAAATGTAGGCAGTTCTCAAGTCATGTATTACTATTGATTAATGTTATCCATTTTTCTTGTTCATCTTTCACTTGATGTAAATAACTTAGTTTCTAAAATATGATTCTGTAATGAATGTAGCCTTCTGTTTATTGCTTACGGTAACTGTAACAACAGAAATTGAGGTTATAATGGAAACATCATAGCCTAGATCTAAAGTTGAATAAAATTTTGTAAATTTAAATTACCCATTATGTCTTCCCGAACTTTACAAATATCTAGTGATACCTGTCAAATTGTGAAATAATGAACTGCCTTAGTTACAGTATCAGTACTTTTTGAAGTGATATTTTAGCCATGTTCTCATAAATTTCAATCAAAGAGTGCCATATCCACGAGTTATGTAGGCAACCCGATTTGAGTCCCTGACTGTGTCAAGAGATCAGTAACCAGCCATCCTGAGTCGCTGTTTACGTTTGGTAGGGTGGCTAGGTCCTTTCCACTCCTCCTCCTGCCACAGCATCCGGTAGGTCCGATTTACCATCACTGCGCTGGGACACCAGACCAAGACTTCAAAATTCTTGACAGCCAGGAATCGTACACGACCTCCGGGGTGACAGCCAACAATGCTAGTCACTGTGCCATGAGGTGGTCCATAACATTTTATACACTTTCTTTAATATAATTCCCTCCTTGTTTCCTTTCCTCGGTGTAGGCTACTGTATATTTACCAGAACACAATCATCGTAAAGAGTAGGCTACCTGTATTAATCATACATGCTACTCATGCTATTAATGATCATGGTGATGATAATATTATTACAGAAATCAAATACCGTACAATAAAAAACATGTAAATTGCAATTTAAAAAATAACCTTAAATATTGTTCGGTAAAAGTGGCTAAAACTATGCAGAGTAGATTTAGTCGCTATCTGCTCGTGCGCAAGTTGCAAGTGTATTTGTTGGTAGTAGTGCTAAAATGTGTTGTTGATTAATTGAGGGGCTTTGCGACATATAGCCCCATATACTTGGGTGTGTGTGGAATTTGTCTGATAACCTGTGCCACTGTGATGGCTGTATTAGTGTGTGAATTTGTAATTCAGATGAGGTTTGGGAAGGTGGCGGCCGTGGCCTTCAGTTAAGAACTGTCCCCGCACTTGCCTGGAGTAGTAGTGGGAAACCACGGAAAACCACTTCCAGGATGACCTCGGTGTAGATTGAATCCACCTCTTCTCAGTTTGGGGCAGATGACCTCGTAGTTCCGCCCCTTAAAACGAGGCTGCGTGTACACCGTTCCAGACCTCAGTCCAGATATAATTTTCTTGGCAGAGCCTGTAATCGAACCCGGGACTCTGCGGTGATAGCCTAGAGTGCTAGCCACTACGCAACGAGGCGGTCACTTCTAAAATAGGATCCGATCATGATTCCTAGTTAAATCAACAGTACCATATTTTCTGTAGTGACTTTCTCTTTACGAATGTATGTCGTCTCTGTCCTGCCATTTTCTGTCAAAACATAACACTCCACACACACCATGAAGAATCGTTTCGTATGCTTCTTGGCCAAGTGGAAGAATATAATTTAGCGTTGGTATGCTGAGTCCAGCAGTGGAATATAAAATTTATCGCACTGAGAACAGCGCATAATACGATGCATTTCGTCTGCTCAAACCTACCAGACCACACTGTGTGACGTCACCCACGGAGCGCGCAGGCTTGTAGTATAGAAGGTGTTGGGTAAGGTGGACGGCAATGCTGTGTTGGCTCGTCGTTTGTTCCTGGAGAGGTCAATGAGACATCAATGTGCGGTCTGTATTCAAGCAGGAGGTGGCCATTTTGAACATCTCCTGTAATGACAATGACCTGCGGAAGAAAAACTTTCCGGTGAAGTTCAGTGTTGTGAAGGCCATAACTCGGAAATGAAGTATTTCCGGACACGTGTTGTAATGAACTATTTTGATTGTCTACATATAACAAATGCATACCTGAAATTATGCCCCCTATTTTTGAAACACCTTGTATAGTATATAATAACGTCTGTAGAATAGGGTGCAGTGTTTCAAATAAGGTACCATTCTGGCATTTCTATTTAATGATTGTGTTAAAATACTCATTGTAACCGATTGATATCTCATCGGGGGTTGAACCTACGACCTCCCAACGTCAGACCACTCCGCTACGACAGTAGGGGAGGGGATGAATATACTGTATATTACCTGGAAGCCTTTTCAGCTCATTGGAAATAAAACGTGTTGAAACATTATTTGGGGAAACCAATAATTATATTTTCATTCTATTCAATTAATACTATATTATATTATACAGCCTATCTTTAATAAACGCATTTTGAGCCATTTTTATGTTTAAATATGAAACCTTTATGTCACGTTGAATCTAGTTATTTCAGTCTTTGTTTGTTTGTACATTAAAAAAAACAGAACACTGTCGACATTTTCATAATGATATTATATATCAAACGATATTTCAGTTAGCTAACTAACGTGTTATAGCAGTATCGAATTATTACATGTAATGTTCATAAAAGAATTGACTACTGTACATTGGCTAGCCATACACAATCAAAATGTAATGTAGTAGCCCATGCCTAACATGATATTGCATGTGTAATGGGGACGAATGGATTTGTAGATATTTGAGGCCATTCTTTCAGTGTCGACCATACAAAAATGTGATCTGTAGCTCTTTGGTTTAGTTGACCGACTAGAAAGCTTTCTTTGATAGAACTAGGCAACTGGGAATGGCTTCTATAACTTTGCATTATTAAAAATGTTATTTTGATTATTATTCATAAAATGCAATAATTAAACAAATGAAATAATAGTTTATGTTCGACGATAATTATAACTTTATTATATGTTTTAACATAAATATTCATAAATATCTGAGGGATTCAGTAACTTCAGTTAGTGAACAGAGAGCATGCGAGGGTCAAAGAATTTCGAAAGCCGAGACCATTTACTTTGCTTGGTAATGCTATTGTTTACAGCCTGCATGATGTCTAGTGCCGATCAGAACTAGCATTCACCAATATTGTCACAGAAGTCGTTTGAAAGCAATGCGCTGTGTAAAAATTGGGGTTGGGGATATTAAGGTACAGTGCTATTTCTTGTCACATATTCGCCAGTTTATTTACGCGAACATATGGGACGGTGCACTTTTCATGTCGGTAATTTATATAGAAGGATGCTGCGTTGCTAACTTCTGGACGTAGATTTATAAATTTCTTGCATATGTCATAGTATTTTCTTGTTACCAGTTTTCTGACATATAATATTTACATTTCGACATCGTCGAACGTAAATAAATTAAATAAATAAATATTCTCATTGCATGAAAACTATTTTAATTATATTTTCCAGCACAGTAAAGAAAATTGCAAATGGTTTTGAAAATATGCAAAATTAGGTGAAATATACAGACTAATATTACATTTAAAAAATTAAAATATGTAATAATATTAATTTAATTTAAAGGAGGATACTTAGAAAAATATTGGGACCATTAAAAACAAAAAGTGGAGAGTTCAGATACAGAAAAAATGACGACCTATAAAAAATTAAGAAATTGAAAAAAATCTACGATACGATTAGGAAAAGGAGGGTTAATTTCTTTGGATACGTAATGAGGATAAATAACACCAGACTCACAAAACAAATTTTCAGTCATGTATACAAAAGCAAGAATGGTAATCAATGGGTATAAAGTATAAAAAGGGATGGAAGAATTGGAAGTAACAATAGATATTATTCAGAACAGACCACTTTTCAGAAATATGATCAAAAATTTCGAGGGTTTCTAGGAGAAGGAAAAGAAGAAGCGGGTTAACATCTGGACGGAAGAGAGAGGAAGGTGACAAAGTGAAGTAATGAAGAACTACTGGAAGGTAAGAAAGCATAAAGGAAATAAGAGACAGTGAATGTAATGGGTTATTTTACGCGGTCCAAAGATGGACAAAATTGAGGAAAGAAGAAGAAGAATTTAATTTTTATATAATTATATTTGAACGTTGGAAGTTGATAGAGCGTTTGTAACCAAATAACCTACAAATTTGGCTACACACTACCAATTGTAGTGGTAGGTTCTTTTACATGCAATAAATCTATGACATGGGCCAGCCGGCTACTTCCCCTGCGAAGGAAGGCATACTGAAGGACTTTGGTTGGTTGGTTGGTTCCTTAGTTTAGGGGCTGCGACAACGTGCTCATGTAGCCCCGTGTACTTTGGGTGTGTGTAGAATCTGTCTGATAACCGGTGTTAATTGTGATGTCTGTTTTTAATTCAAGGTAAGGACTGCAGTCATTGAATTTCATGTAGTTCCTACGTTTGCCTCCAAACGCCACCGTCAACAACTACTAGTTTGGAACTTGGCTACTAGACGCCACCGCAGTCAGCTCCTGTCGACGAACGTATGAACCCTATAAGAGCGTTGTTTAACCTATAATTAATTTAGCTTCACACAGGTGTAATTAGTGGAAGGTTCTTTAACATGCCATAAATCTATGATGTGAGCCAGCCGGCTACTTCCCCTGCGAAGGAAGGCATACTGAAGGACTTAAACGCATTTTAAAAAATCCGACTACTTCAGCCGGGTTTTAGCCCGTGATCTTTTGCATAGCAGTTCAGCATGCTACCGTCTACGCCACCGAAGCCACTTAAAATAATAAATAATAATAATAATAGTGGATATTTATCATTTTTAGTTATGTACAAGCAGAGAGAACCTACATATGAATCCTAGTCCTAGGTATTATAATCATGTCCCCAGCCCCTAAACTGAATTAACAACAACAACAACAACAATCCAGAACCCAGTGTGTCAATATGTACTAAAAATGAACGTGCCCCGCATGTTAATGAGAGGAGTTATTTTAGTAGGCTACGATACATCGTAGATACATCTAGGTAGGCCATTGTAGTCTATAAGAGTTTGCGAGGTTTCGGTAGAACAACAGTTCAAGTATACCACAATCAGAACTAGGGAGACGAGTTAGGTGGAGAAGTAATTATCCCAGTAAGCGAATGGAAACTGCAATTAGAGGTGGTATCGTGAGGTAACGCGTACTTGATGGAGCTTAAGCGGAGAAGGATGGAGATTACATACAATGTGTAGAACATTAGGAAAAGATGATGAATTGCACACGCTTACCCCTGTTCTTTTATTTTTTCATCGTATACTGTACAGACTTCATTACATAATTGGAATAATATGTAAGCTTTAAGATACTTTTGATATGTCAATTAATATCTCCCCCTCTCAATTATATCTGCAACAGGCCATTTACTTTAATCATGATTATGATGATGATAGTATTGTTTTATGAGGCCTAACATCTAGGCTATCGGCCCCTAATGGTTTGGGTGATAGTGAAAGATGAAATGAAAACGTAATGAAAACTATAACTAATACTAACTACAGACTTACATACTAGAAGAAGAAATGGTACACAATTAAAGGACAAGGCAAATAAAGGAAAGGAAGAAAAGAAATGACGATTGAGGGACTTGGAAGGAAGGAGAGCCATGAAAGGCGGATAGGAAAAGGGGGGAAATGGACCCAGCTCAGGAATCCCTCGGGATCGCCAACTCCCGAACTCACCAGCCGTGAGCCCCAGAGTGTGTTGCAATATCCAGGGTGCACTAGAAGTGGTGGGGCTACGTACACCCTGCCTCCTTGAGGGCCTTGAGCAGAAGGCAGGAGATAACATGAAAAGAAAAAGAAGGCTGTCCCCTCGCAGAAGAAGGGTATCAGGAAAGATGAGACTAGGGCCAATTAATGCGGGAAAGGAAGAGACTCCCTAGGCCTCGGATACCCTAATACCGTTGGGGTCGGAAGTGACCAAGAGTTGACCAAGGGAGGTTGACAGGAAAGAAGACGGAGAGGAGTCCGGCACAAGTAAGTGGAAGCAATGCCGGACTCAGCTGGGGGTCCCGTGGTCGCCAACCCACGTCCCGCTTGATGTGAGCCCCTGGAGGGTTACTTTGATCAGTAAATATTTTTGGTTATAGAATCTTCAGAGCTAGCGAACCCATGCGAACTCGCATGTGTATAAACCACCGGCCCAGCCTTATTGGTACGCGGGCTCGACGCAACACACTTCTGGCAGGGGCTATTTTGAAAACAATATGCCGATATTTTTGAAATCAGAGTGCAATTCCTCACTGCTGCGAATGATTCTCTATCTTTTGAATGCTCAATTTATTACGATCGCTTACTTGTGTCACTGGCTGCATGGTGCAGCGTTAATGTTCTTGCACGCTGTGCCCAAGGTTGCAGGATGGACTCCTGGCGCATTTATTTGGTATTTGTGCGCAAATGCAAGGGAGCCGTGTATTCGGGCTGGACGCGACACAGTTTCACGCGAGTTTTATAATTTGCATACGAGTGTCTTAATTACCATTATAGGCGAGTTGCATACGACTGTTTATGTTCGACGATAATTATAACTTTATTATATGTTTTAACATAAATATTCATAAATATCTGTGGGATTCAGTAACTTCAGTTAGTGAACAGAGCGCGCTGGGTGGTTTGCTGACTGAACAGAGCGCATGCGTTGGTCAAAGAATTTCGAAAGCAGAGACAATTTACATTGCTTGGCAATGCTATTGTTTGCATCCTGCATGATGTCTAGTGCCGATCAGAACTAGCATTCACTAATATTGTCACCGAAGTCGTTTGAAAGCAATGCGCTGTGTAGAAATTGTAGTTAGGGATATTAAGGTACAGTGCTATTTCTTGTCTCATATTCGCCAGTTTATTTACGCGAACATATGGGCGGTGCACTTTCCATGTCGGTAATTTATATAGAAGGATGCTGTGTTCCTAACTTCTGGACGCAGATTCATAAATTTCTTGCATAGGCCTATGTCATAGTATATTCTTGTTACCGTAAAGGTTCGTGCTGATTTTGTCTTTGTGTTTGGGATTGTAACTACAATGGTTGATCCGATATCTAATTTGAACTTTCAAAGCATGCAATTCATTTCCGACATGTTGGATTTTGAGCGCATGCGCGAAGCTATCCTTACCTAATTAGTCAATGAATGAACTGTTTCATAATGAAGGATAGTACTATAATGGCCCTCATTATGATACAGTTTTCTGACATATAATATTTGCATTTCGACATCGTCGAACATAAACTTGTTTATTTGATCAGACGATTAAATAGATTGTGAGCGTTTCTATAAGCCGCAGTTGTTAAAAAGGACGTAAAACCAATAACATTATTATTAAAGAATTGTGGATATTTATGAAATGAGTGTACAATTCACCACTGCTCCAGGTAATTATCTATCTTTTATGTAAGCTCATTTGTTAGATCGGTAAAAGGGATCTATAATACTGTAATGATATACAGAATATGCTGATGTGTAATTAAGGTCAGGAATATTTATATTAATTATTCAACTGACCTTCAATTTATTCTAGAACATTCCCTTTGATGCAGTTTCGTTTGCGTCGTTGAAATAATGTTCGATGATGGCATAGCATAGTTCCACACCGTTATACTCGAACTGTTGTTTGGGAACGTGTCTGAGAGGTGATCTGCAGTCTTACACATCAAATCTCTTGAAGAGCACAGCGCTGTTTGCTCCTTGCATCCCAGGTGCTGTCGCTCAAAGTGTTTTCCTCGTCAGTGGCAGGGCCGTAGACAGCAATCACGGGCCCCTCCATGCGACATAATTTTGAAATTACGGTATTAAGCTTGGAAATGTTTCACTCCTCCACCCTCTCCCTCTTCACCAAACAAACATCCAGTGCAATGGTGAAACCATTCAACAGTGCAGTCAGTTCTGCTACATAGGAAGCATTGTTACTGACGATAATACAGGGTCTTCCACTGAAAGTGGCCGGCGCGCCATTGTGGTATAGTACGTTTGCACATATTTGACAGCTAGGGTTGCCTACCTTCATAAGGAAAGACTCAATTTATAACCTGTAGTCCATAACAAATATATACACGTTTTAATCACATGTATGTTTTTTCAGGTTATTTTAGGTAGATTTCATTAGTAAGCTAACTATTGCAATGGGTCCCATGTTCCGACTTCCGGAAAATTTCGACATATCTTCGCGTTTCACATCCCCCAGACCCCAAAACCACCGTCAGTTCAAAAGTTTATATATAATTTATGCATGTATATATATATATATATGTGTATATCAGTTTCTTGTGGACACGATAACTGCCGTATTTTTGCACCAATCACTTTGAATTTTTTACCGAATATGTATACCTATAAAATCTCGGTCGAGTTCGTTACTGGGCTAAATCGGTTGAAGGGGGTGAAAATGGGGGGCTTTTTTCGAAAACGTGAAATATTGCTATAACTCTCTTAATATGTGACATATCGAATCCGTTCAACGTTCATACAATGTGTCGGATAAAGCCCAAACATTTATATTTGAAGAGTTTTTTTTATAGCACCAACCATTGACCAAAGGGGTGGGAAAAAGTGGGGTTTTCGGGAAACATTAATCATATCTCTCTTAATAGGCACAATATCAAAACCGTACAAAATGGACAATATTCCCCTAACAATTACCTAAAACTTTTGTCTGAAAGAATTTTTGATATGACCCACCATTACGCCAAGGGATGAGAAAAATGATTTCGGAATTATAAGAAAATGCCAAGAGCTATCAGAGGTTGCCATGGCAACACTACTAAATTGATGAGGGTGAGCCATCATTGTTGCCATGACAACGCACTTGCACGAGATCAGATTCAGATTTTCATCTGACTAAGTGTGAAGCGGCTTCGGTGACGTAACTGGTAGCATGCTGAATGTCTATGCCCAAGGTCGCGAGATCAAAGTCGGCCGAAGTCGTCGGATATTCTAAGAGCGCTAAAAATCCCTCAGTACGCTTTCCTTTGGAGGGGAAGTTCCAACGTTCGTTGCGAGTTGCTGGTTGCGGTGGCATCTAGTAGCCAAGTTCACAGCTAGGTGTCGTTGACGGTATAACCTGGTACCATATTGCTGAGTTTTTATTAGGAACTACTGCTTGAAATTGACCGTCTGCAGTCCTTACCTGAATTACATACTAATACAGCCATCCCTAAGTACACGGGGTTACATGACCGCGTTGTCGCAGCCCCTAAACTGAGCAACCAACCAAAATCTCTGCGGGAGATATAATTTGCGTGAAGAAGTAACAGACCGTTACATAGTCACACATCAGTGTCGAAACCTTGCATAAGGACAGTGTGACCACAAGTATAACAAGTAGTTCCGTGAAGAACTATACAGCCTATTTTCATATATCCTACTCATGTTAATTGCCTCTATCTACATACAAAATTTCAGTTTAATTGCTGTAACAGATTCGTAGATATTGAGAACCGTCTAAATATTTCAGATGGTCGCCAGGTTGGATTTTTTATTTTTGTACTATTACATTAAGATTATTGTGTACGTGTGGTATACAAACTTCAATCGCATGATTAGAACACAAGAAGTAAAAACGAGATTTTAAAATTACGCACAGCAGCCATGTTGTGATTATGCAAACAATTGAAATAAATTAGATGCCAGTGGATCAACATTTGTATAAGCATTTAACGTGCAACGTTTCACGGCACTCGGATAGTTAATTCGCAAGAAACGTCCATTTAAATATTTATACTTCGCGTCGCCCCCATGTTGGATTTGTGCTCACCAGGTTACTGAAGTCCTACAGGTGAGCATATGTTCATAGTCTCTATGAACATTAAAAAATTCAGTTTGGTTGCTGTAAAAGATTCATAGATATTGAGAACCGTCTAAATATTTCGGAAGCTCGCCATTTAGGATTGTTATATGTATAGGCCATAGAGTTATGTACCATTCAAGGACAATTATTGCCTAGGTTCATTATTCAAACTTTCACTTCGATCGCATGATTACGACACAAGAAATAAAAACTTAATTTTAAAATTTCGCACAGCCGCCATCTTGAGGTTATGTAAACAATTGAATTAAATTAGATGGCAGTGCATTACAAACTGCAAAATCATTTTCTGTACCACATTTCACGGCGCTCAGAGAGTAAAATCACGAGAAAAGTCTATTAAAATATTTCAAATTCGCTTGGTCGCCATGTTCGTTTTATACTTTACAGGTTTATGAAATATACATAGGTAAACTTGTATCAGTTCCCTTTATCACCGTACAAAATTGCAGGGTGATATCTGTAATAGTTTCGGAGATATAGAATGTCAGTGAAATATTTCGCACAGCCGCCATTTTGAGGTTATGTAAACAATTGAACTAAATTAGACCCCAGTGCATTACAATGTGTATAAACAATTGCTGTACCAAGTTCCATTTCGTTTGGATAGTTACATCGCGAGAAAAGTCTATTTAAAAGTCTCAAATTCACTTGGCCGCCATGTTGGTTTTGTAGTCACCCGGTTTTTGAAAGTCTCATAGGTGAACTTCTAGTAGTGCCCTTTATCACAGTACACAATTTCAGGGCGATATCGGTAATAGTTTCGGAGATATTGAATGCTAGTTAAATATTTCGCACAGCCGCCATGTTGGATTGGTGAGACGTAACAAAATTTGAAGGGCACGGTCGAGGTCGCCGGGAATAGCGTTATGAACTTACCGAGTTTCATTAAAATCGCTCCAGCCGTTTAGATTTTATTAGGGGGAGACACACACACACCTCACACACACACACACACACACACACACACACACACACACACACACACACACACACACACACACGGACAAAAGGTGATCTCATAAGCCTATTTTTTCAAAATTGAAAATAGGCTAAAAATGGACCCCAAATGACAAGAAGGTTACCGTTCCCATAAGACAATAAAATGTTTAAAATAAGCATAAAATGACGAAAAACAAAGTTAATTAAGCTCCAATTATAAAATATCTTCTCGCAATAAATGAGGTCTGATCCTTCTACGAAAACCTGCATATTCTGCCTATTTTCGCCTATCCCCAAGTTTGTCCGGTGAAATCTACCTCCGCCTTCCGGCGTGCCGAGAGGACTTTTTTCACTTGTCCCAGTAATTGTTAATATATTGGCAACATATTCTGTCGACCAGACTGAACAGTTGCATTATCAAACTGAATTACCACGTGCTCGTGGGATGGGCATGCGGTTGGTAATGGACGCTTTACTGTATTCATCCGCCTGAGAAAATAACGGGTTAATTATATTAAACAATAATAATTATAATTGATAATATTGCGCAACGTTGTCTGAAAGTATTATTTCCATATGAACGCGTGTTCACTTTTCAGATAAATATATAGTGGTTATCTTAAATGTTGAGTAAATATGTAGCCTGAGATGTCTCCAGGTACATCTTCGTTTTGATTATCGAGTCGGAAGCAGATACGGAATTTCTTGTTCAAGATATTTATTTTACTTCTCTCTTTTTGAAGGTAAAAGAAAAGGCATCAGAACTATTGATTTCCCCCCAAGGACATTGGCCTGGTGAATAATTTTCATATGGCATGATTTGTGCAAAAAAATAGGCCTAAAATATGAGTTGTTGTGTAGGGCCTAGGCCTGAAAGTTAACTTACATGGTGAAATGTTTCGTACGTTTTATTTTAATATAAATCCAACAGGTCAAATATTGATCGTATCGTCTAAAGGACATCTTCCACGTACCTTAGTAAGCATTTTCCTCGAGCTGTGAAAGGATGGGCCTAAAATAATTCCACTCTCATATTTAAGTTATCAGCTGCTGTGTCATTGACAAGGTCTTGCTCATAGCGCGTTCAATGATGTAACATTCTGTCATAGATCGGTAATTTGATGAATGTCTCAAAGAAATACAAGTTTCCTTTTAAAAAGGGCAATGAATTGATATTGCCAGATGAATGTAGATTCAGGCAACTCATAACAGCTGTTGACACCTTGACGGAATACAGCGGCCATTGCTGGCTGCCATGTGGGTGATGCTCATTGGCTGGAATGCACGTGGTAGAGACGGATTGATATGTTCTGTAGGAGTATCGTTCCCGCGAGAACTGTCAAAAAAGTGCAAACTTACAGTACAGTAGATGAACTATAGGTCAGACGAGCAGATAGCAACGCGGAGCTGAGGCAGCAAATGTCTTGAGGAAGGAAGTGTTGTAGGATTGATTGATGGAATTAATGCTGCGGATCAGCGTGGAACTTCGCGGTGCAAATAAGACAGTTGCGACGCAGTATTTGCCGAATAAAGTTGTCTTTTTTATTTCGTTTATAACCTATTTTAAGTTATAAGTGTTATATGTTTATAACGTGTGTAGACCATATGTGTTAGTGGTTATTGTTTAATTGTTATTGTGTTTCAAAATTTTATAAACGTTTCATTGATAAGTGTTAAAGCCTATTGTATCAATAATGCTTCAACCTGAGTACACATTAGCACAAAATATCACGAGAGAATTAAATTGAGGCTATCTCGGTAGATGAGATAAAGCGTGCCAAGTTCAGTGAGCTAGCGTGTGCTCGTCCGACCCTCCACGGCCCCACTTTGAGTGAAAGACCCTGTAGGTGCACCACACAAATCAACAGGAGAATTGCCCTCGCTAAACAGGTCTTCAGCAATAAGAGACAGCTTCTGACCAGTAGGCACATTAGCATTAAAACTTAGAAAATCGTTTATCAAAACATTTGTCTGGGGTGTTTTGTTATACGGATGCGAAACTTGGGCTCTAAGGAAACAGGACATGCAACGCCTAGAAGCAGCGTAAATGTGGATGTGGAGAAAGATGCTGAAAATAAGCTAGACGGAGAAAAAGACTAACGAATGGGTCCTCGAGGAAGTAGACGAAACAAGAAAATTGATCTCTACTATAGAAAAGAGGAATGAAAAATTCGTTGGCCACACCTTACGTCATAATGAGTTCCTGACCACCATACTGGAAGGAAAAGTTCTGGGAAAGAAAGGAAGAGGAAGACCGTGGAAGGCTCATCTGGATTCTGTGATGAATGGACTTCAATTTAAACAGTATGCTGACTTACAACGTTCAGCAAATGAGAGACAAATGTGGTTGCAGCGACAAGGCCTAGCCTTTAGATCAGGGGTTCTCAACCTTTTTCAAGCATCGTACCCCCTTTAAAAAATTAAACATCCTGCGTACCCCCCTACTAACCTTTCTTAGGTAGTAATAATGGTTATTAAATCATGTGAAAGGGTTTTAGTTAGTATGGTTTAACCTTTGTAATTTTATAAGGAAATATATTTTAATAAAACAAAATACAAGGAAAGTAGGATAACTTTCCAGAAAGTTAATGAGAAAGTTGAGCTTGCTTCCTTTTACACAGTTGATCAATGTTCGGCTCTAGCTTTGTTAATTACAACCTTAAATCGTCCTCAACATTAAGCTTGTTTCTATACTTACTTTTTAGATAAGTTAAAATCACAAACCCCTTTCACATAAGTATGTAGAAGAAAATCCAATAAGAACCTTTACAGCAATAATTGAATGTTCTTTGTATTTCTTTCCAACACTGATCCGAAAATTTAACAATGCAACCTTTCAAATATTTATTTTTTAATGTTGGATCACAAGGCAGTTCGATTAGTTGTTCTTTCTGGGAAGTAGTCAGATTGCTAGACGTTTCTGTAGCATCAGAACTAAAGGGGTCACGTATCCAGTCCAATCTTTTGTCTGTAGGTATGAAGTATTGCCTTATGTGCGTCTTCAATGAGTTCAGGTGATGTCCCATTTGAGTTGTAAGGTCAGTCCAGTCAAATATGCTTTCTTCGTTTTCTTTCCAAAATGAATTCAATCTCTCAAAAGTCTCACAGTTGTTGTTTTTCAGTTCCTTTTCCCAAAGGGTGATTTTTGCAAGCATTGCGTTAGTTTTCATTTCAACTTAGAACATATCAGAAACACTACCTTGCATACACTTATTCCAAATGTTCCGTTTTTCAAAAATATCACTTAAATAGGCCAATTTTAAAAGCCAACCAAATTCATTGAGTACTGATGATAAATTAGATTTGTGTTCGGTAAAGAAAAAATGCAATTCTTTGTGGAGTTCAAATACACGCGCCGTAAATAACTCACACAGTAGTCACGGCACGAAGCTCACTGCGCATGTGGATCGAGTAGAAGGATGGCCTGCCGCGTACCCCCTGCTTTAGATGATGATGGTGACGTATTTATGGGGCTGATGACCTGGATGTTTTAATGCCCTAAAAAGAATTACTATCAACAGCCACTTCATCTCGACCCGTGGTGCCATGACACCGATATGTTATGCGTTGGCGTCATGCATATCGAGAGATCCTGTTGCAGCAGTGGGCGAACCAGATCTGTGACTCGAGAGTAGTGGCGATAGTTTGGACCGTGTTCAGCCATAATTAAATTATCTGACACATGGTGGGAGTGCTAGCAGTCATATATATTTTTTTGTAACTAAGGCTACTCGAAGTGAAGAAAGTAACTTTAGATCAGTTAGCCTTATTGGGCATGTCGACTTACAAGTTCTAGGTTCGAGTCTTGGTAGCAACAGACATTTTTCCTGTCTTTTTTAACATCAAAATGGCTTATACAGGGTCATTATCTATGTGCGCCCCGTTAAACATGGCAAGCTAATCCGGCTTTGACTGGCGCAGATCACGGGCGCGCGTACACATGGCTCAGCCGGTGGATGGTGCGCTCCGCTGACTCATCGTTAGTTCACACGTGTTTTGTCATTCATATGGACGTGTATCTGCCAAGCTTAGACGTTAGTGTTGCACGTTTAGTAGGTATTGTGATTACAGTACTGTGATTGTTGGTCATGCCTAGACACCAATTCACATTGCGCGAACGTGTGTACATCTTTAATTCGTATATGAAACAAGACGAAAATTTCGCTCGCTAAACGATTCAAGAATGCAGGATCCGTAAATAATAAAAAAAAAGTTGACTGACAACGTTGTGTTCTTACAGAACAAAAATTAGATGAGATCGTTGTCCATTCTTTCATCAGAAGATGTCAGGTGTGTGTTACGAGAGAGGGAGGGCATTTTCAGCATCGGCTATGAGCACTGTAACTACCCATTATTGAACATGTTTGGTAAAAGTGTAAAAATGCGCGCCTACCACTGGCTGAACCGTGTACGCGCGCCCGCGATCTGCGCCAGTCAAAGCCGGCTTCACTTGCCGTGTTTATCGGGGCGCACGAAGATAATGACTCTGTACTTCATGTACTCATCATGACGTAATAGATGAAAACCCACATTTGTTAATATTAATAATGATAAGGAATTGGAAGTGGTGAAACACTTCAAATACTTGGGAAGTGAACTGACTGAAGAGGGAAGACTAAATTTGGAAATTAGCAAAAGAATACAACTCGGGAGTGCTTTCTACCAACAGGTACGGGGTATAATATGGAACAAGGATATACCAATTAAGGCTAAAAAGTTAAAAAAGGAAGGAAGGAAGCTTGTAGTTTAACGTGACCTTTAATCAGGAGATCATGAGCCACGGGACCTCCTTTTTACGTGGAATCCGAACCACAGGACATGGCATTTCACTTCGAAAATCTCACATGCATTGACCGGGAATCGAACCCGGACCGCCTTGGTGAGAGGCATACAGCTAGACCGCTGAGCCACCACGCCCCCGCTAAAAAGTTATGTACAAATCATATTATGACATATGCGGCAGAAACTTGGACAATGACTAAGAGGGATGATAGTCGAGTACTGGCAGCAGAGAGGAGATTCCTGAGAAGTATGGTCCAGAAAACGAGGAGAGACAGAGTGAGAAATGAAGATATACGGAAAGAACTGGGAGTACAGGAACTAAATGACAAACTGGAGCAAAACAGATTGAGATGGTTTGGACATGTCAAACGGATGAATGAAGTAAGGCTACCAAGACGAACACTGGAACGACGGATGACAGGGAAGAGAGGACGAGGAGGACCAAGAATGCGTTGGATGGACTCGGTGAAGTATAGCATTAGAAAACGGAACCTCGATTGGAACACCGTGTCGGAAGAGGAATGGTGGTACGACAGAATAAAGTGGAGAGGAACCATATTTGCCCCAACCCAGTGTCAGCTGGAAAAGGGGAAATAAAGATGATGAATAATGATAATAAATGTCTCGTAATAAACGGAACGGGATAACTTAGCAGCGTGAGCCAAAACTGAGAAGGGGTGGGTTCGATTCCTATCTCAGCCTTCTTGAAAGTGATTTTCCGTAGTTTCCCCACTTCTAACAACCCCGTGGCACCGCAGCCCTACCAAGCGACCGCTGCCCAGGCATTTGGCAGGCAGATTGTGAGATGACGCATGGTCAGCGCGTCGTGTCCCCTCGGCCGTTGAACTTGGTTTTTGTGACTGGGACGCTGTCACACTGTCAGACAGCAACTCAATTGTCCTCACGAGGCTAAGTGCACCCCGCTCCTCCCTGACGGAGCCGGCAATCAATCCCGGGAACTCCGGGTGAGAGGCAGCCACGCAAACCCAACACTACGGGCCGTGTACATTACTGAAATATTATTTCCAAATTGTTTTCCTACCTCATAAATCATTTCCCGTCTTTAGCGCTTTCCCGTTTATTACACGTTTAAACCACAGTCCCTTGAAGAACGTAATAATGGGGTTATAACGGACCGTAGCAGCTGCTGTCAGTAATATCAATTTCTAATGGGTTTTCTTTTCTTTGTAAAGCAAAACAAAGTCTACTCCGTACAGGTCATGGAGGCCCTGGGAGTAGTGGAAGGTAGAGGCTTCACTTTTTCTGGCATCGGCACTAGATGGGATGGAGTTGTCAGCTCCACACCCGGCCGTCTTTGCTCCCAGGAATTACCCTGGTACTCATTTCTGGTGTAGGCTGAGTGGACCCCAGGGCTATTTGCGTTTCCGAAAGTGGTAGTTTTGTTTCTAAAATCCACTACCTCGGTGAGGATCGAACCCACTCTCTTTCAGCTCTACCGACTGCGCCACTCAGCCCCCTACACTTTGTAAATAAGCTGAACAATTATCTATGAAGGTAGTACAAACCCCCGGACTAAAACTCATCAGCCAGCAGTGATTTTCTTGACCCTGCTTTAACATTTCTGACAACCCAGGTCCTTTGTAAACACATTAGTAGCCAATTAGAACCGTATTGTATTATCGAGAACATATTTCCTCGATGTGTTATCTTGTTTTCCTAGTGAGCACAACAGCACCCAACAGCGTCTTGAGCAACAACAATCAGTCATCACCGTTCGCAGGTGGAGCGATCTAGTGGCAGGTGGTGGGAACTAATATTTGTATGTCAACAGGTCGTCATGATGTGTCATCTGTCATACGAACAGGAAGCGTTCTGTCACAGTATGTAAGGCCCTTCGCTACCTCCTGGTAATAGTATCTGTTAAAAGCCTCCCTTCTAACGCATGCAACCTTGCGAGAGAGAGAATCGAACCACTTAATGGTGATATATAGCGAGCAGCTCACGCTATACACAATAACGAGGATGTTCCAAAAAGTAACGAATTGGTGAAACAATAAAATCGAAATTGCTCAGAGTAAATTTTGGGGCATGTGACCTCGATGTTCCACGCTTTGAAACAACAATCACCCAAGCCCGATTCCAATTTAATGACCGCGATGGTGACAAATGACAATATCAAGCTATTAAGTCGTGTAATGCACCAATAGTAGAAGCCTTGTAGGTAGAAGATAGGTAATTTTAATATTGAAAATCCACAGCCTGCTTCCAGTCGACCGACCGGGTCAGTGAATGGAATGAATGAAGCCCCCATCTAGCGGTGAGGATATGAACTGTGCCGGCTGCCGACGCCTGTCGCACTCCCCTGGGGCAATGATTAAATGAATAAAATGACAGTGGAGTGTGTTGCGGGAATGAAATTTTTGACAGGGAAAACCGGAGTACCCGGAGAAAAACCTGTCTGCCTCCGCTTTGTCCGGCACAAATCTCACATGGAGTGACCGGGATTTGAACCACGGACCCAGTGGTGAGAAGCCAGCGTGCTACCGCCTAAGCCACGGAGGCTCTGTAATTTTAATATTAAAAAAATTACAGTCAGTCTGAAAGACTAGACGTTATATCATTTCAAATGATGCATGCTACAAATGCTACACATGTTAGAAAGGCTCAGGAGGGCTTTTCGCTTCGCTCGAAGACCCAGGACTCTTTCAACAGACTCCATTACCCATTAACTTGGCTTCCCGCGCGGGCTCCTCTTTAAGGGTCATCCTGTAATTGAGTCTGACATCTTTTACAACTCTTTAAAGGTCACCCATTATTTGAATCTGATATCTTGCAAACCTCTATAAGGGTCACCCTGTATTTGAACTGAATCTAACATACTATACACCTCGTTAAGTGTCACCCTGTATTTTGCTCTGACATCCTGCACACCTCTCTAAGAGGCACCCCGTATTCTTATCTGGCATCTTGTATATCTCTTTACAAGTCACCCTGTATTCTTGTGTGACATCTTGTACACCTCTTTAGGAGTCGCCCTTTATTCTTGTGTGACATCTTGTGCACCTCTTTAGGAGTCACCCTGTATTCTTCTCTGCCATCTTGTAGCCCTCTTTAAGAGTCACCTTGTATTCTTATCTGGCATCTTGTATATCTCTTTAGGAGTCACCCTGTATTCTTATCTGGCATCTTGTACACCTCTTTAGGAGTCACCCTGTATTATTTTCGCTTCGCTCGAAGCCCCAGATCGCTCGACGCCCCTGGACTCTTTCAACAGACTCCATTACCATTAACCATTAACTTGGGCTTCCCGCGTGGCTGCATAACGTCACGCACTCGCCGTCCATTACCCATTAACTTAGGTTTCCCGCGTGGCTGCATGACGTCGCCGTCTCCGTCTCCGTAACGCATAACTTTTGACTCAAGCATAACGATGAAGTCGACAAGATCATTTGAAATGATAAAAATTAATTTAAAAATCTGGACCCATGCGGTTGTAGGAGGTCTGACGGCTTGTAAGGAAGGAAAAACCGAGAAGGGTACCTTGCAATGAGCATTAAACTACGCCGATTCATACTGGTCTCTGCGTATCGTTGAGTTTGGGCAAGCCCTTCTTGCGGGAAGTCATCTACTAAAGTTCGGACGGTATGTGCAGAGACTTCTAGGTCAAGTTGACCGCACTGTATAAACAGATTTCCAGCCACGTCCCAGTGGCGCGGGAACAGCGACAGCAGTCACTCGTCGTCCGCCGTGCTGTCGACATCGCGTGTTAATGCTTAAAATACGAAGTATGTGCATGCAATCGTCTTGAGTTCGGCGCAGTTAAGAGAGGGGTGTCTCCTCCAGCGCTCCGGCCCCTCATCACGTACTGTCCATACTTTACTACTACTGCTACTACTACTACTATTACATACACCACAATAACACTGGTTTTTAGACAAATTTTCACGCTATATCTCTACATAGCATACAACAAAGCCCTGATTCTTGGATGTATAACGGAACAAGTTAGATCTGAACCTTCCGAAGCGCATGTGCGTCCAGTTGCATTACGTCATCCCCCCGCCTGGATTGTTTGTCAACCAGTGAGCACATACTTCATCACGCGCTGGTTAGATGTTGCCAAGTAGTCATTATTCCCAGAACCTTGGCAGGCTACAGATGCTGTCAAGGCATGCGAAGCAAGACAGAGCGGCCCTGTTTTTTGACAAGCACGGCAACAAGCTTGCTGTCAGGAGTGTGTGAAGTGGGCGCGCTCTCAGTTCATTACCACCAATACCAATGCTATGTCACTGGGAATGCTCCTATTGGATACTTAATGCTTGCATAATATAACCACGACGAGCAGCGAGCAGCCCCAAACAGCTGTTGCACCAAAGAGGGGAAATCGCATTTGCGCCTAGTGATCCCACCACTTCCCCTCCTAGACGAGACTCCGCCATGACAGGCCAGGTCTAACTTGCCACGCTATAACAGGTAATCTCGAAAACCACTGGATGGATTTTGATGCGGTTTTCACCACTCAATAAAAGTTTTCTCGAGGAAGGTTTAATTAGAAAAACATTCATTTATGGTCAAAATAAGCCGTGCAGTAACTATTTCAGTGAATCGAGTCGAAGAAAAGCATGCCGTCCGTGCTTTGTTTAAGATTACGCTGTGTAAACCGTTAAACATATTTATGTAGGCTACTATGAGTATAAGAATTGTTCAGCATGAAAAGTTCTACAAAAAAGTCCGGGATAGTATATCTCTGTCTTGAATAAATCGCCCACTCTAAGAGGGATTACGTTTTCATGTCTTCCATCAATCTCCATTCAGTAAAAATTTAAATTACTAGCTTCGGAGTTAGTTTACGAGGTAGCGAATGAGCATATCACCCCAGCTTTGGCCAGCATCAAACGGTCAAGTTAAGACTTCGGGGAATAGTAGCCTATGTGTTTGGAGTTTCGCTGTTCACCTCGGCTTTTCTGAATTGCGTGCGAGATCTGCCATTCCTGCGCCTTTTAAGCTTACACTGGGTAAACTGTTAAAGATATCGGTGGAAGCCGAGGCGGGTTGCTAGTATATAATGGTGACCTCGATTTTCAAGCCGCTCAAATGAAACAACAACAATATGGCTCCACCCTTAAATATAACAATTAAATCTATTTCCTGAGTTCCATTTCTTGAACAGTATAGTTATTTATAAGTATTCACCGTTCATCTCTGAATTAAGCAAGACGCTTCTCTGTATAATTATATGGAATGTTTCCTTTGTGTCGGTTTCCCTAAGAACACACAAGGGAAAGCTAATTACGCGGTGGTGACATCTTTGAAGATCTCCCCAACTGCCTTCAGGCGACTCCATTAACTTCCTCTTTAGTCACCCGAGTGTCTCCTTGGGAGGAATAGAGCCGCACTTCAATAGAATTCAGTGGTTTTCAACCCGAGAATTCAGGGAGTTTGTAAATAGACATTAATAATTGTTTGAAAGAAGCTTTGCCATCGTCAAAAGATTGGACATATATACTGACATAGCTCTGTCATAATACGATATGTTGTAGTTGGTCTTGGCTCAGTCTTCATGAAGGCGGCTTCTCTGGCGTAGTTGATAGCATGCTGAGCGTCTATGCCCAAGGTTGCGGGTTCAATCCCGGCGGAAGTTGTCAGATTTTTTAAGAGCGCTAAAAAAACCTCAGTTGTCTTCCCATTAATTGACATATTTAATGAGATCAGATATTGCCTAAGAGTGTGAAATTCTCGGTGATAATTTGATAACGTATCATTATGTAAAATATTTACACTCTCGTTACAATCATATTTTTAGCCTACTTTTCATACTTTGCAAAAATGAGGAAAAATTAGACTTATGAGAACGATCCGGGAAAATGTGTGTCTGTCTGTCTGTCTGTCTGTCTGTGTGTATGCCCCCCCCCCTATCAACTCCTAAACGGCTGCAGCAATCGAAACCAAATTTACTATGAGTAAAGATGTATACAGGAATATCTCAAACCCCCATTTGAAAAATATGTCAGTGTTACCAACTGCTGAAAAAATGCACTAGAAATTTGAGCTCCATGTTGGATATCTTGGAAGGTATGCATGGGAGCTATTCCAAAATTGGCACACATATATATATATAATAATATTTAAGTTTAATTTCCAGGAGGCCTTGCATGGCAGTGTTGCCAAAATGATTCTAAGCCTGCTGATAGGTCCAATTTTTAAATGCATATAACTTCACACTATCAATTGGATTTCAACCAACTTTAGTATGTAGTATGTGTAGATAAACAGATATGACTGAGTGTATTCGTAAAAGCTACCAGGGCTGCCAACTGTTAATAAATGCTCCCTCTCTAGTTTCTTATCCAAATACCAATATATCAGAAAGTATGCAAGCCGACAGCTTTAAACTATGCACACGTATAGTACCTGACAAGTTAGATTAATTTTTAGTAACTTATATACGCCAGTTCTATCAACATGATTCTAAGCCTGCTGATAGGACCAATTCTTGAATACATGTAACTTCTATACTATCAGTTGGATTTCATCCAAATTTCGTATGTGCTATGTGTAACATAACAGATATAACTTAGTCTTAAGAGCAATCAAGGCTGACAACTGTTAATAAATGCTGTCTATATTTTTTTACCCTAATATTCTAGATAGGTTCATATATTGCAGGTTAATCATTGGCATGAATCTTAATTTTAAGAAAAGTAGGCTCTTTAGTTCGTCACGGAACTTCTTGTTTACTAACAATTAGGCATTAATTTAAAACTTAGCCCTGTTTATGTCAGCTTTTGCTCGACTTTAAACATTAAAAGAATATTTAAAAACATTTTCTACCTATTAAAACTTTAAAAGAACTATTTTATGTTTTTGAAAACCTAAAATTACAAATTCAAATACCTAGAACTCCGGTCCCTAGTAATCGACCTCCGACTGTCCCGCGCGCAAGCAAACCTCCGTTATATAGGGAAGGCTGTCGCTCTAATTAAATACAAGTTTTTCGGGCTTGTAGGCCGTGGTCCAGACAGGATATCTCCCGACGTTTCATCGGAAACTGCGTCCGGCATTATCAAGGGTTCTGCTCCTTTCCTTGGTTATATCAGCTCTCGCTCTAGGTTTCAAGTTATTGAAATTATGCTTAACTTCATAAAAAGATGGCAACATCTGTCTGAAGCAGTTTATAAGCTTCAATTTTTATTTAATTTCTTTAATGCTCAGTATAGGCCTAATGCAGTCCACTATTTCTGCACAATAAAAATAAAAATGTATAAAACTATGTATAGGATAAGCGCAGCGCCCGCCTTTTCCAACTTGTTGGAATTCAGTGGTGTGAGGGGGGTGGGTGGGTGGTTGGAAGAGACGTTATATATAAATATACAGCTACCAGACAAGCTGTCACTTGCCACCGGCGTGGACCATATAGGCTACTGGCTTCAATATTTTACCGACAACTTACACACTTCTGTTCTATTCAAAACGGCTCTTCCATGCCACACAGGCTGCGGGCCAGATAGCGTGCCAAAAAGATTTATCAGTTCCATGAACAAACTGCTCTTCTTATCTGTTCGTATTTTATTTCTTTAATGTTTTCTCGAGCTCCCATTTAACACGAACAGAGCGAGAGAGTTTAAAAGAGCAATGCAAAAAAAAAAAAAAAAAACTTTGTCTACTTCTTCCAATTGGGGGACTGAAGAGATTGTCAGCAAATACTTTTCAATTTTAAGTCGTGTAGTTGTTGATTTATTTAAGGGTTTTGTGACATAGTGGTCATGTAACCACGTGTACTTGGCTGTGTGTGTGTAATATGTCTGATAACATGTTTTATTGAGATGGCTGTATTAGCGTGTGTATTTGCAATTCAAGGGGGGATTGGGAACGATTTCCGGCTCTGCCAAGAAATGTAATTCTGGTCTGAGGACTGGAATTGGGTAAACTCAGCCACGTGAGGCAACAATGAGAAGAGGCGGGTTCGATTCCCACCTCAGCTATCCTGGAAGTGGTTTTCCGTGGGACTGACTGCGTGGTCCAAGGTTGCAGGTTCGTATCCTGGCGCAGTCAGCTGGCATTTGAGGGTGCGCAAATACGAGGGAGCCGTGTTAGTAGATTCATTGGCACGTTAAAGATCCGCTTCAGGGCAAAATTCCGGCACCCCGACGTCTCTAAAAGCCAGAATAGTTAAAAGGGACGTAAAATCAATAACATTATTGGTGTTCCGTGGTTTTCCACATCTACTCCAGGTGAATGCCTGTACGGTTCCTAAATTAAGGCCACGGCTGCCTCCTTCCTAATCATCATCTTAATTACAACTATACACTAATACAGCCAAAACAATAACACAGGTTATCAGACAAATCTACACACACACACATACCCAAGTATACGGGGCTACATGGCAACGATGCCGCAAAGCCCCTGAATGGATCACAACAACATGGGAAGGAGTCGGCCGTGACCTTAAGTAAGGAACCATCCCGGCATTTACCTGTTGTTACAAATTGAGGAGCTTGGACATCGTGGTAATTTATCCCCATGTACTTGGGTGTCTGTAAAATTTGTCTGATAATCTGAGTTATTGCGGTGTCTGTAAAAGTGTGTGTATTTGTAATGCAGATTAGGATAAGGAAGGAGGCAGCCGTGGCCTTACGTTAGGGACCGTCCCGTCATTTACCTAGAGTAGAAGTGGGAAACCTTGAGAAACCACATCCAAGATGGCTGAGGTGGGAATCGATCCCATTTCTTCTCAGTTTTGTCTTCCAAAGTTGAGTGGACCCCCGTTCCAGCCCTCAGACCAGAATTAAATGTATTGGCAGAGAAAGAAATCGGACCCGGGTTTCCACGGTGACAGCCAAGAGTGTTAGCCACTTCGCAACTATCTGTAGTATAGACTCTTTTGTGAATCGTGGCCTGAATTCGTTTGTAACCTTGGTAATGTCAATACCAGTAACCTTAAATGACCAGTTCATTGTACGATGCTAAGTGCACCTTGGCTTACTCTTATCTTTCATTCTCTTTGGAGGAATGCCAGTTAAAATGGCATTATAAAGGACGTTAAATAGCCATTTATTCCTTGCTATTACGAAAATAAAGTAGATTAAAATCTCATTTATGACATCAATACAGAATCATAACTCTTTTGATTAAAGTCAGACGCAATAATATTTTGTATTTATGCCCTGCAAATGGAACAAAGAATGTCGTGGATATTTCACAGAAAGGCTATGTTTCGTGACTTCAGCAGAAATCAACAGTATTCATCCATAATTTATTGTCTTTCTGCGCCACTTTTTACGACAAATTATCTTTAATAAATCGATCAAGCTACTTCCATTTTATCTGGTTAAAGTCACGACCATTCAAAAAAAAAATACTAGTGGCATCCTGTTTATTTTTTCACTGAAAGATGTACTAACAGACCCGGAGTCGAATTCTCGAATACTGTAGATGTACATTTTTCCGTTTTCTGTCTTTTGAAAGCTTGATTCATAAGTAATTCCTTCACATTGAACGCTTGTTGGAAGTAGGGTATGTTCGGTTCATATATTATTTTCCTCTTCTCAAGTTCGACTGCTGAGGACTGATCACGATCCTTTTACAATCGTACCATGTGATCGATAATAATCACATTTCCTGTGTTCTGTCCAGCACGTCTCAGTGACTTTCATCTGTTTGGGCCCCCCAAAACTCATTTGGTCGGGCGACGTTTTGAAACTGAAGATGCCGCAATCCAAGAGGTTACACTTTGACTGCGACTGCAACCAAAATACTGCTTTGCTCTCGACTACTAAGGACTTGGTAGGTTGGTTCCTCAGTTTAAGGGCTGCGACAACGCGGTAATGTAGCCCCGTGTACTTTGGGTGTGTGTAGAATCTGTGTGATAACCGGTGATATTTGTGATGACTACATTGGTGTGTGTTATCTGTTTTTAATTCAAGTAAGGACTGCAGACATTCATTTTTCAAGTAGTTCCTACTTTTGCTACCAAACGCCACGGTCAACGACAACTAGTTCTGAACCTGATTACTATATGCCACCGCACCTAACAGCGTTAGTCAGATCTAACCTATAATTTAGCTTCACACAAGTGTAATTGGTGGAAGGTTCTTTTACATGCCATAAGTCTATGATGTGGGACTGCCGGCTTTACTTCTCCTCCGAGGGGAGGGATTTTTATCGCTCTTAAAAATCCGACGACTTCGGCCGGGTTTGAACCCGTGACCTTTGGCATAGAAGCTCATCATTCTACCAACTACGCCACTGAAGCCCCTTACTAAGGACTTGTAAAGTGTCTGAATGTACAGGGTCACTCTAACGAAAAGTTAAATACATGTTAGGACGTTACGTTGAGTATTAGTATATAGCCCCTATCCCGTTTTGTGACTTATTTATTGACTTACCCTCGTATCTATATGGAGATTGCTTCCTCCTCCTGCAATGCAGTGGATCTCCTCGGGAAATTCAAAACAATTATTTTAAACGCCTTTGCGAACAACTTCCTAATATGTTGGTGCCAGTTGGTTCTTATGAGCTGTCCGTGGGTTAGGGTTTCTGTCTCGCTGCTGTGTCACCGTCGCTTCGTCCATAAAGAGCTCTTACTGGAGCTTTCCATACGCGTATATGGTTCTCTCACACTCCTTGAAGTACCGGTAAATACAAGGATGGTTCCTAATCTACGGTCATAGCTGTCGCTTTCCAAATCATAGCTCCAATTACACATTTAATACTCTCATTGTCACCGATATAGCACAGATTCTCAAACAAAATCTATAAGGTGCGTTCAAAAAGTAACGAGCCGGAGGCTGGAATGCGCAAACCGGTGACGACATCGTCAAATCGTGGCGTGAGTAACGAGGTGTGGTTCCAACCAGAGCGTGGAAGGGCACAGCCCGTCGCTAGAGGGCACGCGTGCACGTCAAGTGACGATACAAAGCGAGCAGCAGCATGCATCAATCGTCCAACGCTGCCAGTCGCATGCAAACAGTGACATGGAGGCGTCAACCGAAGAGCAAAGAGGTGTTGTTTGGTTTCTGACAGCGGAAGGTGTAGGGGGAACGGACATTCATCGCCGAATGTCACAAGTGTACGGCGAACACTGCATGTCCCTTGCAAGGGTCAAGGCGTGGCACAAGCGCTTCAGGATAGGACGGGTGTCGTTAGCCGATGATGCCTGGTCTGGGGCACCCCCCTGCATTACCGATGACAACGTCCAGCTGGTTGACGCACTCATTACCCAGGACCGCCAAGTGACAGTGAACGCCATAGCCGCCGTGGTCGCTCCACGACAATGCACGATCTCTTACGGCCAACACACTTTTGCAGAAATTCAAATGGGAGGTTCTCGACCACCCTCCATACAGTCCTGACCTCTCTTCCTGTGAATACGCCATGTTTGGTCCCCTGAAAAGGGCTCTGCGGGGCCAACGATTCACCTCGGACGCCGACGTCCAGCTGTACGTGCGGAACTGGTTCACATCGCAGGCCAGGGAATGTTATGAGACAGCCATACACCGCCTCGTGTCACAGTGGGATAAGTGCTTCAACAGCCAGGGCCAATACTTCTAACATACAGGTACTGGTTTCAGTAATTATGCCTCCGGCTCGTTACTTTTTGAACGCACCTTATACAAGCATTTGTCTGGAGTAGAAGTTGGAAGCCATGGGGTCTGGGATGAGATGCGATGAAAGGCTTTGTTTTTACATCCAGGATGCCTGAGGTAGATTCGAACCCACGTCCGTGGGTCCAAAGTTTCAATATGTATCCCGATACCATGGAAGATGGCTATGTATATCGGTGGTCCGTTATGGGCTTTGGATTCAGGCTGAGAAAGCGATGGAACGACAGTCAGGTTGGTCGATAGATTCAATAACAGCTACCCTATATGAGTTCCTGTAAAATTCTCAACCCCATCTCCGTCTTCAGAGCCCATTTCCTGTCTGGTACACGTTCCTTTCACATCTCCGCCTTGCATTTCGATATACACGATATTGTTTATTCACAATCGACTATGATCGATAAAGGAAAGGAGGGAATCCCCAGGTGTACACGAGACAGCCATGTTCAGTACCAAGCCCACATTGACCGCAACATGGGACTCCCCCATTTACGCTTTTAGTATCTAGGTATAGAAAAGGGTGCACTTAGCAATCATGTAACATTAAACCCCAGAAACCAAATCGCACCCCAAATATAAATGCCGTACAAATGTTAACGTAAGAACATAATTTGTTATGGAATTCCCGCTCTTTCATCCTAGAACACTGACATTTCGTTAATTTTAAATTATATTATTTAGTTTTGCGATGTTTCAGTTTTCTTTATATTATTTCTAGGTTGTGAGATTATAACGGATAAGTTAGTTTTAGCCTCGTGAATGGGTCTAGACTCAGGGCCGCGTGAATGCAAATACAGGGTCTTTCATATAAAGTAAGAACGGTAAGCGGCAGTTTTGTTATCCGGTGCTGCGGTGGCCCTGTCCAAGCTTGTGGCGCGCCACGGCCCCCTGCTTTAAGCGTATGTACAATCCAGTATGAAATATTACCTTATAAAAGATGCTGGAAGTGTCGTCCTCCCCGGGTTATACAGGCATTGTATCTGGTAACCACATTCTGGCTGACGCGAGTGAGTTCTGCCACTGTCATGTTTCTGATTTTTTATTTTATGCTTTTTATTGAGCACTGAGTCAGTAGTGTCAAACTTATTTACCGACAATTGCGTGAATCTGTGCTATTGAAGGTAGCACTTCATCAGGAAATTGCTGAAGAGATGCATCACGTACCCGCCGAGTCGACTCGTAGTCTACTTAAAATAAGTTTTACACACAAAAATACGATGTTGTAATGCTAACTGTCTCATGTTAACATCTGAGGTTCAGACTAGCGACTGAACACCTGCACGTTTATTGCAAGGTCGAGTACAGTATAGCCTATACTATGCGCGCGCTTTCAATAATACAGCAGGGGGCCGTGGCACGCCACAAGCTCGGCCAAGGCCACTGCAGCAGTGGATAACAAAGCCACCGCTCATATTCTTACTTTATATGGAAGACCCTGTATTATTTATGTTACAACACTTCACTACTGACGGTTGAAAATACTGTATGTCTGATATTTCAGTAAAACCTAAATTGCAGAGCTAACAATCGAACACCTGGCCTTTAAGGTTGTTGTTAAGTCAGTTACCATCTAAGCATTTGCCTGGAGTTTAAGTGGCGAAACCACAGAACACCACTTTCAGGATGGTTGAGGTAAGAATCGAACTCGGCACTTATCAGTTTTACCTCACAAGAGCTGAGTGTGCCCTGTTCCAGCCCTCGAACCAGAATTAAAATTCTTGGCAGAGCCGGGAATCTAACCCAGACCTCTGCGGTGACAGCCAAGAATGCTAGCCACTACGCAACGACATGGACTGTTGCGTAATTTAACGCACACCACTATGTGTACTTACTTTAGGATCATAATCACGATACAACATTTCAGTTTGATTGTTGTAATATTGTACGAGATATTGAGAACCTGTGTAATATTTCGCGTGGTCTCCATGTCTTAACCTCTTTATGTTCGACGATGTCGAAATCTAAATATTATATGATAGAAAACGGTATCATAATGAGGGTCATTATAACACTATTTTTCATTATGAAACAGTTTCTCCCACCAATCAGAGCTCACGAAACAGTTGTGTGACCAATTAGATAAGGATAACATCGCACATGCGCTGAGTTCCACGGCCTCCTAATTTAAATTTCACTGCGTGACTAGTGTCATAGTGGAGAAATCGAGGAGGGCATGGCCACATTCAAGGTATTCTCTGCGTCCCATGCGCTCTGTTCAGCACATAAAACTGGCGAAATCTCCACAGATATTTATGAATATTTATGTTCAAAAATAAAATAGTTATAATTATCGTCGAACATAAACAGTCGTATGCAACTCGCTTATAACGATAATTAAGGCACTCGTATGGAACATACTCGTGTCTTAATTATTGCCATTATAGGCTCGTTGCATAATGTACTATTATAAGGCAACCATCGAGTTAGGTATCAGTAGATAAGTATTATTACACAAAGTTGCATTTCAATCACTTGACGATGTTACAGGAAATTTTAAACAAATGTTTTTTAAAAATTCACACATCTACCATCTTGAATTTTAAAAATATTTGAATGATATTAGATGCCAATAGCAATCATTAAACATGTACTATGCCAAGTTTCATCCTAGATCACGTGTTCTTGAGTGACTTTCCGCTTCTACTCCAGCTAATTGCTTGTTGACTATGTTTTGCTTTGAGACAAAACAGTCTCAACACATACCCCTACAGATCTGGTGGGAGAATATTATAACACAGAGATAAACTTGACCGTTTGTCAGACATTATCCAGAAAAGGGTTCTTATTTTTATTTGCAAGTTGGAAGAGGCTGGCGTTGGCAGAGAACTAATGGCAACCATTTGTCTGTTGCGGCAGTTTCTCACCGCAGCTAGCTAGCTACCTAACTCCGGTGCCATCCTTCTCGCAGTGCACTGCATGTTGAAGAGGTTAATTACAGTACATATCCGTGAAATTCATTCCATTACACGCACTCTCTCCTGCTTTGACTCGAGAGAATGACAGTAACAGGTGCTTAAGGGGTATCCATCTCTCGAGTTACCTTGCCACGATAGGTGAGTGGTCAACGTGTCGGTCTACAAACCCCAAGCTTGCAGGTTCGTTCCTGGCCGTGGTAAGTGATTTATGAAAGGCGCCAAAAATTACGACACCATGTCTTACGATTTTGGCATGTCGAATAACCCATTTGAATTTAGTAGGCCGTGTTCATATTGGCAAAATTAATCTCGGGATTTTCCGCTAACGCAAAGTTCGTCATTTCTCTACTAGAAAGCGCTATAGTGTTCAAGGAGGTTAGAAATCTAACCTCCTTGACTTGAGTGCTTCAAGGGACTACGAAATTCGACATCCAAGCTACCCTTTGGGTGTCAAGTAACAAAACTTGCACCCGGCACCCGAGGCCATGCGATATTATTATTATTATTATTATTATTATTATTATTATTATTATTATTATTATTATCTCTCAAGTTTGCTAGAATCTGGTTGGTTGGTTCCTCAGTTTAGGGGCTGCGACAACGCGGTCATGTAGCCCCGTGTACTTTGAGTGTGTGTAGAATGTGTCTGATAATCGGTGTTAATTGCGATGGCTGTATTAGTGTGTGTTATCTGTTTTTATTCAAGTAAGGACTGCAGACATTTAATTTGTCAAGTAGTTCCTACTTTTGCTACCAAACGCCACGGCAATGATAACTAGTTCTGAACTTGGTTACTAGATGCCACCGAAGTCGGCTCCTGGCTACGAACGTTGGAACCTAAGAACGTTAGTCAAATCTAACCTATTTATTTATTTATTTAGCGTATGCCATGGTACATCTAGATAATTACACATTAAACATAAATATACTTTAGCATTTAAAAGAATAATAAATATTAAAATCAAATTTGATGAAGAGACATTTATTCAACAGATACATTGTTCAGATTTACAAGGTAGTATTTAAATTTGAAATACAATCAAGAGCAGGCTGCGTTGCATCATGCACGTCTTTCAGGTTCCCATTAGAGGCTCGAAGGCTGCAGTCCTCCACAATATGTTGGATTCAAATCCATAGCCACACAAGTGTAATTAGTGCAAGGTTCTTTTACATGCCATAAATCTATGACATGGGACCGCTGGCTTTACTTCCCCTCCGAAGGAAGGCAAACTGAGGGATTTTTAACGCTCTTAAAATTCCGACGACTTCGACCGGGTTTGAACCTTGGACCTTGGGCACAAAAGCTCAGCATGCTACCGACTACGCCACCGAAGCCGCTTTGTTAGAATCTCTTCGCAAGCGAGAATACTTTCACATACTGATTACTGGGCAAATTGGCCCACAGGGTCTAATATTGGCTCTTGAAAAATTGTAGTTATTTTATTTGTTGCCATCCACGAGGTTCCTGGTTCTAATCCTGTCTCTGTCAAGAAGTTTAATTATGATCTGAGTGAGGATGCCCTACCTGGCCTCTTGAGACGAGTTAACGAGGGATGAATGATCCTGGGCAAGGAGATGAATGGAAGGACGCGGCCATGGCATTTTAGAAGGTACCATCCCAGTATTTGCCTGGAGTTGAAAATGGTGGAAACCACGGAAAACCATATCAGGGACGGCCGACGGTGGGGTTCGAACCCACGTTGGTTACAGCGAAGAATGCTAGCCACTATGATACAATATGTTCGCCTCGTTGTGTAGTGGCTAGCATTCTTGACTGTCTCCGCTGAGGGCTCTTCCAAGAAATTTAATTGTGGTCTGAGGGCTGGAACGGGGTACACTCAGCCTTGTCATGCAAAACTGAGAATAGGTGGGTTCGAATCCCATCTCAGTCATCCTGGAAGTGGCTTTCCTTGGTTTCCCACTTCTGCTCCAGGCGAACGACGGGGTGGTTCCTAAACTAAGGCCACGGCCGCCTCCCTCCCAATCATCATTGAATTACAATTACATACAACCATCACGATAGCACAGGTTATAAGAAAAATTCAAACGCACCCAAGTACACGGGGATACATGACCACGATGTCACAAAGCACTTATGGAGTATAGGTGGTACGGATATTTTTTCTCGAAATATGATTTTTTAACATCAATTATGGGTAAATTGAGAGTGCTGATCACGAATATACTATTAGTTTTGCACCCACATCTAACGCCCTTGAGGGACAAGGGTTCGATTCCGATCCGGGCCAGAGATCGCGAATTCGATTATTCCACTTAGTAATGGGAGCGGAGACCGAGAGCGCTAACGCGCTACCTCGTGCCTCGCTGGCATCGGGAGAGCGTGGGTTTGAATCCCACCTCGGCCGCCCTGAAAATGGTTTTCGTGGTTTCCCATTTTCACCACCAGGCAAATGCCGGGACGGTTCCTTTCAATAGGCCCACGGCCGATTTCCTTCCAATTTCCCTTCCCTGACACGTCCTGAAAAGAAAAGTACATGGCCATTGGTTGCATTAATAAAAAATATTAATGGGAGGGGAATCGAACTCCGACATTCAAGGGCGCTACGGATGACTTTTCGCATATCCGAAGTAAGAAACGTTGTCATACAATTTATATCGACTCAATGCCGTACAGGTCCGGGTTATACGTAGTAAATTCGAATTTATGACTTGGTACCTGGGAGGGGAGTCGAACTCTCGTCCCTCAAGGGCGCTACGGGTGACTTTTCACAAATCCGATGTAAGAAACGTTTTCATACAATTTATATCAACGCAATACCGTACCATTCCGGGTCATTCATCGCAAATTCGAATTTATGACTTGGTACCTGTGAGGGGAATCGAACCCTCGTCCCTCAAGGGCGTTAGGTGTGGGTGCATAACTAATAGTATATTCGTGATCAATTTACCCATAATTTATGTAAAAAAAACACATTTCGAGAAAAAATATCCGTACCACCTAAACTCTGCAAGTGCCAATCAATCAATAATAACATCTATGCAATCTACTCGTACACCTAAACGCACGATAGGGAAGCAGAAACCTCATACTAATTGCATTCAGTTTGTATTAGGCCTATTTCAATGAAATACAGTCGAGTGATTTATTCGAAACTAAGTTTCTTTTGTTTATATTATTATTAATTATAAGATATTCCTTTGGGGTATTATATTACGTCTTCATTAATTTCCTTCTTCCGGGTGTAGGAAGTAAGTTTGTGAAGCTGATAAAGTATAATACGTTAGGAGACATTATTTTAAGAGGCTTTGCATCGGCAGTTGACAACCTTGCTTGGCGGTAGTGGTGGTGGGGGGTACACTTCCTGATAGCCTGCTGTTTGATTGGCTGTGGGGAGCAGATGTGCTTTGGCCGTTATTTAAAGTTTAAAGCTTGAGAGGCTTTTGGCGAAGAGCTGGAGAATATTAATCAATGCGAAGCAAAGGGAACCCACTACCACACGCAGGCACATTAAGCACGCAAAGTAACAGGTGGTCTGTTATTATCATTTGAATTGTGCCAACGTTCGTTTACTTTGTTCAGCGCTATGTTACTGTACGTGCCAATGACGGGATTTTTTTGTACACCTAAACAATGATTTCATGGCCCACTGCATTGCTAGCTTTTTTTTCTGACAATTCTTTAAGGTTAGACTACACCACGCATGTCAGCAGTGATTGTGCCGAGTGCGCTACGGAAGGAAAATCAGCTGTCGAAGTTCTTTCGATGTTAGATGACGGTGATTATGATGTTGATAACAAATCGTGAAGTTAAGCCGCATTGGGTGAGGTCAGAACCCGGATAAAGATCTTTCGACGTTAGATGATGATGATGATGATGATGATAATGATAAATGTCATGCTGAAACACCTCATGCAGAGAGATCTCTGAAGTTAACAAGCAACATTGTGTGTGGTCTGATCTAGGATAGGTGGCCGGTTGGAGAAGAGGGTGAGCTGTTGGCTGAGGAAGGGAAGGAGGAGTGTAAAGTAAATCGCCACCCTACCTCAAGTAAACTCCACCCCAGGAACATTTCTGACCGATATTCAGACCTACTTTTAAGCCAAAACCCCGAAGACTTTATTTTCTTTGTCTTCTTCCAACTGTTCTAATTTTAGAGACACTGAGATGCCGGAATTGTCCCCCCTAAGATCCAGGTTCGGTTCCCGGCTCTGGCAAAAAAAAAAATGATCTCAGGGCTAGAACGAGGTAGGCTACTGTGCACTCAACCTCGTGAGGCCAAACTGGGAAGAAATAGGTTCGATACCCACCTTAGTCATCGAAGTGATTTTTCTGTGGTTTTACCATTTCTACTTACGGTCATTGCCACCTCCTTCCAAACCCTCTGCTCAGTTAATATTACACACCAGTATAGTTCTCCCACTTTCCTCGTTGACGAGCGGCGACTCAAAAGTTAGGCAGTAGAACAATAAGCATTGTTCGCTGTTCACCAATAGCATGCTTCCTCTATCTCTCCACGTGGAGTCCAGAGTTCGGTCCTGGCTTCCGGCCCGCTTGTCAGGTTTCTAATGTGGCACGCAGTTCTGCCCAGTCTCGCTGCTTGCTCTCGGTTTCACAGGTGAGCCTGTCGTTAATGAGGAGTTATAATAATAATAATAATATCGTATGGCCTCGGGTTCCGGGTGCAAGCTTTGTTATTCGGCACCCAGAGGGTAGCTTGCATGTCGAATTTCGTTGTTCCTTGAAGCACTATGAAAGTCAAGGTGGTTAGATATCTAAGCTCCTTGAACACTATAGTGCTTTCTAGTAGAGAAATGAGGAACTTTGTGTTGGCGGTAACTCCCGAGATTAATTTTGCCATTATGAACACGGCCTACTGAATTCAAATGGGTTCTTTGACATGCCATCATCGTATGACATGCGTGTCGTATTTTTTGCCGCCTTTCAAGAATAACTTACCACGGCCAGGAGCGAACTGCAAGCTTGGGGTTAGTAGACAGACACGATAACCACTCACCCACCGTGGCAACCTAATATGAGGAGTGCGAGAACTTACCAGACACCATAGCAAAAAAAAAAAGGCTACTAACCACCCCGAAGTACACGGGTCTGATATGACCACGTTGCCCAAGCCATTAAATGAAGCAACTATCTATCTTCGTCAGCATGTTATTACAGCAAAGCTTGTGCAGTTCAAAGTATATTGTCTGTCCGCAGAAAGGAAATGCTGTCGATATCTTTCATTTACAATCCTTTGCAAAGCTACCTTCAGTTCATTAAGGTTTCGGAAATTACTGTATCAGCAAGGTGAACCAATCTAAAAACCATCCATCTTCTAAAAATAAACACATATACAGATCGACAAGGGGCGAGTCAGGTTGGCTGTCAGCAAAGAAATTAGTTCTTTCAACGGTCCAGTCTATACAACTCTCTTCTGCGGCTGACAGTAAGGTAGCAGATTGGTTTCCATACAGCACGGAAGGTATTAATTACTCTTGCTGCTTCTCGCCGCTCTCTGGCTCTGGATTTAGGAGTTGCAAACCGTACTTCATGTGACTATTATTGTCAAGACTGGATATTGCTCACTGGTTTGCTGTATGTACGAGTATGTGTATATAAATTCATTCTCAATTTCCATGGAATTTATTTATTTATTTATTTATTTATTTATTTATTTATTTATTTATCGTATGGCTTTTAGTGCCGGGAGTGTCCGAGGACATGTTCGGCTCGCCAGAGTCTGTAGCTGCTTCCAGTGGACACCCTTAGGGCGAGCTACAAGTTCCGTTCAATTTCTAGTAGTTTCAACTTTCGCAACTAGATATCAGTGATACCTAGCGGTGAACGTTGGAACTTTGATAGAGTGTTCCGACGAAATCTAACCTAACAATTTAGCATCACACAAGTTTAGTCTGTGAGGCGGCTTCGGTGGCGTAGTTGGTAGCATGCGGAGCTTCTATGCCCAAGACCGCGGGTTCAAACCCGGCGGAAGTCGTCGGATTTTTTTAAGAGCGTTAAAAATCCCTCAGTATGCCTTCCTTCGGAGGGGAAGTAAAGCCGGCAGAAAAAAGGTGGTATATATGAGATTGCAGTTGAGGCAATAACAGTGGAGGGCGGGCGATGAACTTACAAGTGCCATTGGAGCGAAGTGGAATACTACAACGGTATAATAATATACGAACCCGCCGTTAGATCAATACGCACTTGATGAAAGAAATAAGAGAGGTTGGGATCCATAAATCTACAAGTGTTGCAATCAGCCACAATACCCAAAGTCCATACTTACTGCAGCGCCCGGGGAATGGACACTGATTTCCTAAAGGACTAAATCCAATTTACTGGCTCTGAAAAAGCTTCAAAAAATTATTTCGCATCTCCCATGCAGCGTTCTCTATCTCGCTCTTCGCCCCCGAGGGATGCGATTTTTTTTAAGCGATCGTCTGCAACACAGAACGAGCAAGGCGCTCACAAACAAGGCCCATGTTCATGTGTTTGAATAACTCACATTCCACTTGGCAACTACGTTGATGAGAATGATGAATAGTAATAGGACTGTACTAGAATTTCTCTTTATTTTTTACTTTTACGGTTCAGTTCTATATAGAAACGACATTCCCTCAGGGCTCGCATCTAGTGGGACGTGGGTTGGCGACCACGGGGCCCCAGCTGAGTCCGGCATTGCTTCCACTTACTTGTGCCGGGCTCATCTCAGTCTTCTTTCCTGTCGACCTCACTTGGTCAACTCTTGTTCTCTTCAGACCCTGATGGTATTAGGGTATCAGAGGCCTCGGGAGTCTTTTCCTTTCCTGCCTTAATTGGTACTTGTCTCATCTTTTCTGATACCCTCCTTCTGCGAGGGGTCAGCCTTCTTTTTCTTTTCAAGTTATCTCCTGCCTGCTGCTTAAGGCCCTCAAGGAGGCAGGGTGTATGTAGCCCCACCATTTCTGGTGCAACCTGGATATTGCTACACCCTCAGGGGCTCACGGCTGGTGAGTTCGGAAGTTGGCGACCCCGAGGGATTCCTGGGCTGGGTCAGGTTTTCCCCCTTTTATCCATTACCTCTGGGGCGGACCCTCTCCTCTTTCACTTCCCTATCTGCCTTTCATGGCTCTCCTTCCTTCCAAGTCCCTCAATCCGCATTCGTCGTGGGTTGAGCGTATTTCTTTTCCTCCTGTCCTTTATTTGCCTTATTCTCCTTTTGTTTTCCATTTCTTCTTCTAGTATATAAGTTTTAGTTAGTTTTAGTTATAGTTTACATTTCATTATCATCTTCACGATCACCGAATCCGTTAGGGGTCGATAACCTAGATGTTAGACCCCTTAAAACAACAATTATCATCATCATCATCATCATCATCATCATCATCATCATCATCATTATCGTCATCATCATATAGAAACGACATGGAACACATCACAAAAGTATATTAAACGATGGCAGGATGTTCACAGTAAAATTGTTTTTGTGGTTAGATTCCTTGGACGGAATAATTGTAATCAATGTGGCAGTTCCCAATAATAGCTACTTAAAAGCTAAGCACGACCAAAGGATCTCCAAATATGAAGCAATGGCATAGTGGAAAATAATCAAATTCTCATCTCAAGTACTGGCGTTATACCAAAGAACCTGCTGCACGAGTTGAAGTAACTTTATGTGGACATACGTTTGTACAAGTCCATGCCAAAAGCAGTCATCATTTCGACAACCAAAATAGTTATGGATTAATGACCATAGATATTTTAAAACTGGTGACTATGCTTTAATTCACGTAATCTGTATGGTTGGTTCTTAAGTTTAGGGGCTGTGACAACGCGGTCATGTAGCCCCGTGTACTTTGGGTGTGTGTAGAATCTGTCTGATAACCGGTGTTAATTGTGATGACTGTAATAGTGTGTGTTATCTGTTCTTTAATTTAAGTACTGCAACTTAGAATTTTTCAAATAGTTCCTACTTTTGCCGCCAAGCGCCACCATCAACGACTACTAGGCCAAGTTCAGAACTTAGCTACTAGACGCCACGGCAGTCGGCTCTTGGCAACGAACTTAGAAACCTAAGAGCGTTGTTTACATTCTTAACCCATCCAATTTAGCTTCACACAGGAGCAATTAGTGGAAGGTTCTTTAACATGCCATAAATCTATGACATGGGACCGCCGGCTTTACTTCCCCTCCGAAGGAAGGCATACTGAGGGATTTTTAACGCTCTTAAAAAATCCTACGGCTTCGGCCGGGTATGAACCCGCTATAGTTGCTATGTATTTGCCAGATACTGTTCTGAGAGTAGACAATCTCTATTCAGTGGACATTTAAATTATACTACCTTCGGAGCGAGTTTACGAACTAGCGAGCGCAACTTCGGCCAGCATCAAACTGTCTCGAGTCGTGTCGAGTTAAGACTTCAGAGAAGAGTATAGGCCTATTTGTTTGGAATTTCGCTGTTCACCTAGGCTTTTCTGAATTGCGTCTGGGATCTGCCGTCCATGCGCCTCTTAAGCTTTTATTGGGTAGACCGTTAAAAATACCGGGCGAAGCTGGGGTGGGTTGCTAGTAAATAAGTTAAAACACAACAACAATAGGATATATCTTTACTGTAGGAAATAATTAAGTAACTTTGATTAGTTTTGGAGGTGTGGTCGCCTGGGTTTCCTTTGGTCCCAGCGGGCTAGATCTGTATCTGAAAATCAACCCTCCAGTTAGTAGTTGCCAGCTGGGCGGGCATCCACTGGGCTTTTACTGCGGAAGGGGGAGAACTTGACGGTTGGCCAGCAGTCACGTCAACCCTCGCTCGCCTCTGTTCGGAGTAGAGACTTCTTTCTTTCTGTGCTCGTGTTACTCCATTGTTCCAGCAGAACACGGACGTTGTATAACCTGACACTTACTGCCCTGCTATTGTGTACAAGACGGCTATAGTTATACGGATCAAGGATTATAATGATGATGACGGTAATGATGTATTGAGCGTATGCACGGGCTAGCCTATTTTACTTCTCAAGGAGGCGATATTAGCAACTGATGTGCCATCTAGCGATGAAAATAAGATGCTTACTAAGGCCCGGTCTTATAGTCTCCAGTCAAGTGACAGTAAACTCTAACTGGCAGTTGGCTTTACGGTCGGAGTAAAGTCCCGGTAAACATTCGATCCTTCTTACCATGTTCCGGCTAATGTTTACGGTAGGTTAGCAGATCTGCGCATAATTTTCAACAGTTGGTACATATTTCTGCTTCGATTTGCAGATTTCTTGATACCCCTCAATAGTTGGCATGAGTGGATCTGCGTCAGGGAGTAAATAATAAATATATATTTTATATTCCTTGATCTTGAATTGTGTTCTTGGCGCAATCTGTTCGTTACGTTACGATTATAAAGAGACATATTAGATATGGAAGGACAATTATCTCCAAATGAGACAAATAAAGGCCTCAAGAGGAAAAGCTTCGTCAAACGGAATCGTCTAAATAAGTCTTGATCATCTAACTCCTCGTAATAATCACTTCGATTCTTATATACTTCTCGTCTCCTTCTTTGAACAGCATCAGCATTTACAAAACCCATGAAATTACGGATAATTCTAGGCATATTGACGATGTATGTAATCATCTGGCGTTGAGATTATAGTAGAAAATCTGGCAGTAAAGCAGTTTATGGGAGGAGAATCCTCCGGTCAAGTTTACTGCCGGTTAAGGCTTATTTTACTGTCAGTTAGTCGCTAACCGGGTATTGTAAGCATCAAGTTCCAGTAAATTTGACTTAAAGGTGCCAGTCAAGATTTAACCGGAGATTGTAAGAACGGGCCTAAGTAGGATTAATTTACCACGTGGTGACAGTTTGTATTGTTTTTTATATGGGTGATCGGAGCGTGTAAATTTGCTTGTGTTTTTATACACAATTAATGAGTTTTACTCAATTTAGAATGCAAAATGAGTAAAAGCAAAGTATGTTGCTCAGAAAGATGATCTATTGGCTTTCACGATCGGTTAATTAAAACTCAGCAATTTGTGTGGGGTTTCGTCTAGGAACAACAAGCTGGTTCATCAGCGGGCTCTTGGTGTCCGCGCCTGGACCCCCACAGGAGTAGCGAACTTTTATGCCACTGGTAACGGAGTAGCAGTTACAGATAACTACAGTGACTAATCAGCAATAAATGACTCTGACATAAAGCAGGGTAGCAGTTACAGATAACGACAGTGACAGAACAGATACAATAGGACGGAGTAGCAGTCACAGTTCTTAATAGTGACAGAGCATCATCAAATGGCAGTGGCGTAAGGTAGCAGTTACAGATAACGACAGTGACTAAACAGCAACAAATGACTTTGACATAAAGCAGGGTAGCTGTTACAGTTAATAGCTGTCTAACTACGCACCCCAATCAATCCTCTCAGGCGCTCCCTGTATCGCTTCAAGCGTCCTCCGTTCCGTCACCATCTTGAAGGAGAGAACATGGAACGGCTTTCAATGCCCACCTCTACTATATCACAGTGTACACACTACATTTGCCTACCAACGTCACGGTCTACAGCCTGCACCGATATTTCAGCGCAGAGACACCTCGCTGGACCAAGGGTGGAAAGGATTCGGGTTCGATCCCAACCTGGTGTAAACCCAGCGAATTGTCTTTGTTTGAATCTCGGTTGCTCCAGTGTGGAATTTTCATCTGCAAAATAACGTGCTGATAGGAAGAGAATTGGTATAAGTTAAGGGTTTAAAGGTCAATCAAATCCAATTACTGTATATTCATTAATCCATTATCGAGGTCACAATCGTTTTAGTTGATATGAACTCTCAGAAAAATAACGCCGTTATCCTAGAAGTAAGTTTATCTTAATATCAATAATAATGGATAAATTATTCATAAATTGGTTTATTGACTTCCACGGCCAAGTAATTAACACTCAGCAATATTTCTAGGTTTATGCCGTGTCTTGTGTGGGCATAGACCTAGAAAAATTGCTGAGTTTTATGGATAAATTGCTCGGGTATTTCAATCTCCTGGGGTTATTTCCCTGGCCCGGTCACTGGGTGTATGTGACGTCTTCATCGTCATTAGGACGCGCAGGTTGCCCACGGGCGTCAACTAGAAAGACCTGCACTTGGCGTTACAGGAGGTCACACGACATTATTATTATTATTATTATTATTATGTCTCTCAGTCGGCTAATGGCCAATGTTGGTGGGCCAAAATCTAGTAAGAGGAGATTACTGATGACAGCCATCCATTCAGTTCTGCTGTATGGAGCGGAAATATGGGCGGATGCCCTGGATAAGGAAATTTATAGAAAGTCACTAGCACAAGTGCAGAGGCGGGGTGCTTTACGCGTGGCATCTGCTTATCGCACGGTCTCTGAAGAAGCAGTTCTTGTTATTGCTGGGATAATTCCAATTTTTTTTCTAGCGAAAGAACGCAAGTACATTTACTGGAGGAAATCGGAAGTAGGTTTACAAAATGCAAGACGAACAGCAAGAGCACAAACCTTTCACAATTGGCAGATCAAATGGGAGCAAGGACACCGAAGCCAGTGGACTAGGAGAATGATACCCCAGGTGCAGGTTTGGACAGAGAGGAAACATGGTGAGGTTGGTTATTATCTCACTCAGTTTTTGACTGGCCATGGGTACTTCAGTTCTTATCTTAAGAAGATGGGGAAAGTGGATTCACCAGATTGTATCTACTGTGTTAATGAGGTAGATAGTGCTAATCACACCTTCTTCGCTTGTGGACGGTGGGTCCAAAGTAGGCAGTCTCTTCAAGATGAAATTGATGTAGAGATATCTCCTGACAATATTGTTGCGGTAATGCTACAAAATGAAGAACATTGGAAACTTGTAGCAAGTTTTGTTGAATATATCCTCCGAACAAAGAAGACGGATCTGGATCGCCACTGAAGATAATTCATTACGGAAGAGTGCCCTACGGGCAAATATAAAATGACTCTAGCCTGAAGTAATGTGCTAAACGGTTCCAGGCTAGTGTTCAGAAGTAAAGGGGGAGTTTTAGTCGGTAGTCTGGTACTCAGTAGCAGGAGCCCGACACTCTGTGCGTAAATGCATTTCTTCCCCAAAAAAAAAAAAAAAAAAAAAAAAAAAATTATTATATGATGTGGAGCAAGGATGTGCCACAGAAATGTAAAGGGATCCTGTATAAGACTTACTTTGTTCCGTCCTATCGTATGGACCAGAAACTTAGGTGACGAGGGAGAGATGATAAAAGCAGAATACAACCAGTGGAAATGAAGTTTAAGAGGAGTCGTATAGGTGTAACTAGATTGGACAGAGTCAGGACTATATTAAAGGAAGAACACCTACAGGATAGGATTGAAAAATCAAAGCTACAGTGGTATGGACACGTGAAAAGAATGGGAGAAGAGAGAATACCACGGAAAATATTGGAAATAGAGTGGAAGAAAAAGAGACCAAGGGATAGGTGGATAAAGGGGATGAAGAAAAGTGTCCAGAGAAAAGAAGTTAATTGGACAACAGTGACAGAAGAGAAGTGATGGATGGACAGAAAACGATGGAGAGGCTTGTGCTCCAAGCAGACCCAACCTGCGGTTGGAAACAACTCTAGTTGTTGATGATGATGATGATGATGATGATGATGATGATGATGATATATATATATATATGTGAAATTTACATATTATTATTATTATTATTATTATTATTATTATTATTATTATTATTATTATTGCTTCGTTTCGGCCAACTAAGGACCACATCATTTCAACTGTTTTCTTTTAGCTTTAAAATTAATCCAATATTCCTTCATTAATAGACGGTGTTGTTCCTTTCTCTCCTTTGTCCCCGCCTTTCCAGTTTTCAGCGTCGGCTTAGGTTGGAAACTCCGATGTTCGAAGAGTTTTTCTCTTAAGCTGGTCACGCTCCTGGATATCTTCACGTGAGATCCCAATCTCGGGTAGATCTTTTGTATCTCACTTTTTTCTCTTGGAGAAAAGTGAAAATGCGATAAGTTGATCGTGTTAACGTTATATGGGCCAAGTGCCCATAAAACGTAATCCGTCTTTATTATTATTATTATTATTATTATTATTATTATTATTATTATTATTATTATTATTATTATTATTATTATTATTTATTCATCTTCGCCATGGCCTTCTATGAACCACGTGACAGTCTTTACTATAATTTTTGCCTTATCTGCCTTGACTCTCAGTCAGTATCTTCTTATCCTTTCTCCTCTTCCCTCTTCTGTTCTTCTGTGTAGGTTCTTTTCTTTGTCTTTGGCGCCTCCCCCGTACTGGAAACCTCTGTACTCCTTAATGAGTCGCCTGCATTTCTCCCTATCTTCTATGTCATCTTCTTGTACCCCCAATCTTGGCTAGGCCCGTTCTCACTTCTCGAAACCATTTGAGCTCTTTCTCTTCCTGAAAAATTCGAAAATTCTGTTTGTCCGTCTGTTGCCATGCATTCTTAGGAGATGCCCATAGAACTGTAATCTTCTCTTCTTCATCAGTTCAACCACACCTTCAGTTTTCTAGTACAATTCTTTGTTTGGTCTTAGTCTTCTCTCTCCATCTCTTGTCCTTGGCGCAGGATTTTCCTATGCATTTTTCTCATTTTATTCTGACATTTTCAAGCCCACCTTTCCCAATCATGCCCAACGTTTATCCTGCATACAGACATTCGGGTTTGACGACAGTGTCTAGGTGTCTTAGTTTAGCCCCGTAAGATAGCACTTTCTTGTTGTAAGTGTCCTTTGTCAATTGGTAAGACATTTCCATTTTTCTTATCCGGTTATATTATTCTTCTTCCTTCTTCGTCATGCCCGACTAAAGAGCGCGATTGAACTTATTTAGCTGATGGCATTGCCTTTCTCTTCTCGCTGTGGCTTTTCTTGCGATCTTCTGACCAGGTTTTTTTGGTGATAGTGCTGGGATGGTCTGCAATGCGGTGATTATCGACTTATTCTCTGAACTTAGCTCTGTCTAGTACAATGTAATCTGTGATTCCTGATTCCTGAAGATCTTTTCAACTTCAACCTGCCAGGTGTTTTTAACTTTCATTGACAGGGCAAGGATAAGAATCCCTTTGGTCAGTCTCTGATTGCCCATCCTGAGGATATGCCCGTAAAATTTAAATCGTCTTTTCCAAAATGTGCCTGAGATTATCTCCGAGTGCTGGTATAAGTCATGGGATTTTCTTTTCATCCAGATTCCCCCTGTACAGACTGATTCAATTTTTTTTCTTAGGATTTTCCTTTCTTGCTTTTCCACATCTTTAATTAATGATCTGCCCCCAATAGTATTATTATTATTATTATTATTATTTATTTATTTATTAAATTATTTAACCTACAGCCTAAACAAGATAATAGTTGTAAGTTTTTTCACATGTGTATTATGTCGGCCCGAATTTGCAACAATATCGCAGGGCCATCTCGTCGAGTAGAGAACTGAGATGGGGGTAAATATTTCTGTTATGCCATTATTCTTCGAGCTTTAACTTAAGACTTAAGTGAATCGCCCGCTTGAGCATGTTTTAATAAACCACTAAAATTCCATATATTGACTTTTTTCGTGCGTGTCACTTAGAAATCATCCCGTGCTACAAGTTGGTCAACCCTGTTCGAAGGTAAGGCGCACCCCTAATACCAGCCATACTTCAAGGATCATAAACGACTGACACATAAACATGTATTGCCGTATATAAAAGGAGCAAACTGGGCGGTAAATTACGTCGTAGCAAAGCACATATAAATATAGGTCAACAGATTTAGTGAAAGTATCAGAATATAAAGAGAAGTATTGCCAATAATTCACTATTTTTATCGCTTTTTCTATCTCAAATTCAGACGGCGCCAGAAACACGTTCGCACTCAATAAATAGTAGGTATAATAAAGAGAAATGTTTTAGATGGCTTTTCCAGTAAACTGGGAGATCATATCAGATACCGTATTTGTTTCCATAAAGCGAGCTATACAAATCCTCATTCGTTCAAGTGCTATGATGGTAGAACGGGCAATTTCAGGTTATTTGACTTTTGAATGCCGTCCAATTCACTCCAAAACTCTCTCGTAGTTACATACAAATTGGTGGATCATAATAATAGGTCATTCCCCCCACAAACATTCAGAGCTAACGATAGAAAATTAGTGATGCCAGTTATTGGAAAACCGTTTTTAATACTGCATGAAAATGAACTTCGCTTTTTGGGCTGAAAAGTATTTATCGCAGCATAAATATTAAACCATCCTTTCAAACTCTTTGTTAGTTTCATTCGTGTTCGTTCATTGCATCTCTGACCCCTCCATGGTGTAGTGGCTGTCAGCCCTGAGTTCGGGGTTCCATTCTGGGCTCTGCCGAGAAAATTAATCCTTATCTGAGCGATGGAACGAGGTACACTTAGCCTCATGAGGTAAAGCTTAGGAGAGATGGATTCAATTCCTACTTTAGCCATCCTACTTTCCAACTTTTATTCCAGGCGAATGTTGGATTGGATCCTGACTTAAAGCCACGTTCGCCTCCTCCCCAGTCTGATACATTACTGGTTATCAGACAAGTTTTACCGGACCACCATACCACTTAGATAACTTGATTACTCAGCTCAGCATTATTAAAAGCGGACGTTTTGTTTAAGAAGTGATAGACATTGTCAGGTCCATAAGCAGGCAGCTTACAAAATAAGCATGATTCAGTAATAGTTATTGGTAGTACTTAGACAGGCAAATACTACTTGTGCTTTTCTCATTCCAAAATCATTTCTTTCACCTACGCAGCAAAGACAAGAAAAAAAAGGCATAATTTCCGTACAATATTGATACCTGCGAGTGAGTTTCTGTATGTTAATTTTATTCATGGACGGTACAAATTGTTTAGCTCGAGATTGGACGTGTTGTTTCTTAACAGTAAACAAATAGCTACGGGTTACTAGTCTCAAGATTCACGTGTTAAGAAAATACGGCCGTGAGTAAGTTAGCGAAGGATGGATTTTTAGCCTACTTTTCACATTTTGCAAAAATGAGGAAAAAGTAGACTTATGAGATCGATCCGGGAAAATGTGTGTCTGTCTGTCTGTCTGTCTGGCTGTGTGTGTGTCCCCCCCCCTATCAACTCCTAAACGGCTGCAGCAATCAAAACCAAATTTAGTATGCGTAAAGATGTGCACCGGAATAGCTCACGTCCATATTTGAAAATGATGTCAGTGCTACCAACTGCTGAAAAAAACGCACTAGAAATTTGAGCTCCATGTTGGATATCTTGCAAGGTATGCATGGGAGCTATTCCAAAATTGGCACACATGTAGATAATACTATTTCAGTTTAATTTCCAGGAGGCCAACCATGACAGTGTTGCCAAAATAATTTTAAGCCTTCTGATAGGTCCAATGTTTAAATGCATATAACTTCTACACTATCAATTGGATTTCAACCAAATTTTGTATGTAATATCTGTACATAAACAGATATGACTGAGCGTATTCTTAAGAGCCACCAGGGCTGCCAACTGTTAATAATTGCTCTCTCTATTTTTTTAAATCCAAATAGCAATATATCACAAAGTATGCAAGCCAACAGCTTTAAACTATGCACACGTATAATCTGACATTTTAGATTAATTTGGAGTAACTTATATACGTCAGTTCTACCAACATGATTATAAGCCTGCTGATAGTACCAATTTTTAAATACATGTAACTTCTATACTATCGGTTGGATTTCAAACAAATTTCGTATGTGCTATGTGTACCATAACAGATATGACTATAAGTATTGTTAAGAGCAATCAGGGCTGCCAACTGTTAATAAATGCTGTCTATATTCTTTTTACCCTAATATCAATATATCAGAAAGTATGCAAGCCAACAGCTCTATACTTTGCACACGTATAGCACCTGACATTCTAGATTATTTTGGAGTAATTAATACAAGGCGGTGCTGCCAACATGATTCTATGCCTGCTGATATGTCCAATTTTAAAATACATGTAACTTCTATACTAAAAAATGGATTTCATCCAAAATTGGCACAACAAGATATCATAATATTTCAGATTATTTCTGACCAGCACACGCATGGTATTGTTGGCAACATGCTTTTACGCGTGCTGATAAATCCAGTGTCTAACTGCATGTAACGTCCATTGGACTTCAACCAAATTTTGTATTCTGTACCTTAAGAGGTGGAACTAAGAATATATTCAGACACCAGGGCTGCCAACTGTAGTGCTCTATTAGGCTACATTATACCAGGTATATTTTGAACTAATTAGATATTTCGATATTACCAACTTAATTTCGTCATTATTCTAGATAGGTTCATATACTGTAGAATAATCATTGGCATGAAAAGTAGGCTGTATAGTTCTTCACGGAACTTCTTGTTATTCTTTTATTTATTTATTTATTTATTTATTTATTTATTTATTTATTTATTTATTTATTTATTTATTTATTTAATGAATTAAATTAATTAACTAATTAAATTATTTATTCATTCTATTTTATTTTACTGGATGTTACAGTATTATGTGTATTTATTTGTTTATTTATTTAGCACGGCTACCACATCCTAATAAACAAGAAGAAGAATTTATTTATTTATTTATTTATTCTTCTTTTCGAATCACCCACTTTGGAGTACTTCAGATCAATCATTTCTTAGATGCTAGTGCTCTCCTTTTCTCCCAATACTTCTTCATTCTATCTGATCTCTTCTTTCCTTCCTCTTGTGATATCTGCATCGGTTTTCTGGAGACGGCTCTGGCTTGGAACCTCTTGGTGTTGTCTTTGGTCACGGTTTTGGCTGTACCACTCATCAACATGATTTCAGTAATCTGGAGCTCTCGCAGGTCCTTTTCTACCTCCGTAAACCAATTAGGTTTGATCTTCTTTTTGGAAAAGAAGTCAAAGATTTTCTTGGTTATTCAGGCAGGATTCATCCGGTAGATGTGTCCATAGAAATCAATCCTTTTTTCCTTATGGTATCTGAAAGACTCTCCGACTTCACATACAGAGTGTCGTTCCTATAGAAAATTTGTTTGTTATTTTGGAATTTAGGACCTATGATCTTCCTCAAAAATTTTCTCTTTGATTTCCATTTATTTACTTATTTATTTATTTATTTATTTATAAGTAAGAAAACAATTAAGTTAGTTATACGCCAAATCAATACTAATAAAAACACACTTAAATGTCTACGTCAAATCATCTATAAATTGTAGACATTTAAGTGTGTTTTTATTAGTATTGATTTGGCGTATAATTAACTTAATTGTTTTCTTAGTTATTCTGTCAATACGGATCAAAACAATTTGCTATTATGGCAAATATTTTTGCTTATTATTTATTTATTTATTTATTTATTTATTTATTTATTTATTTATTTATTTATTTATTTTACTGTATGTTATTTTATTTTATTTATTCATTCATTTATTCATTTTATTTTATTCGAATTTGTTTATTTATACTTATTTATGCAGTTAGTTAGTTACTTTTAAAGTTAATTAGTTAGCTGTTTATTTATTTCATATAATATCTATTTTCTATTTATTTATTTCATATAATATCTATTTTCTATTTATTTAATTCTATTTATTAATTACTCTCAAAAAGTTGGTATCAGAAAGATTATCCGATTATAAAACCCATTCGTCACATGGAGGCGTTTTTCGAAACAACAAAGTCCGATCCAAGGTAACTATTTGTCTACTGTCGGCACTTCCGTTATTATTTTATTTTGTTTCATTTCATTTCATTTCATTTCATTTCACTCAATTTATTTTGGAATGGGAGAAGAAGGCTCACAAAGGAATTAAGTCTTAAAATACAGTGATATGTATGGAGCAATTTACAGCAGTTGTTTTATAACCCAGTATCTATTGTAAGTTGGGTTTAATACTGTTATTGACTTTTTTATTTCACATCTACAAAGAACTCTACTCCACTATTTTTCTGTGTTATTATCGCGCTTATTTATCCCACTAATGTTCTTTACAACAAAGAGATGGACTTTGGTACACTAATAAAGGATTTATATTATAACTGCTACAAATTTATGTGTATGGTTTTCCGCTGCGCAAAATGAATTTCAAAGGGAAAACTAGACATTTATATGCATGGACTAAACTAGTATGTGTCATGAGAAGTTTGGAAAGAATTTTGCAGTCTCTTCAATTTTCCTTCCGTCCTTCTTAATGTAAATAATGTCCCAATAAAAGAATTGCCTTATGTAAATAGCATTTTTATGAACTTCCATGTTTAAGATGTGTGAATAGGGGCCATATAAATCTATTGCATTGCTGCCAACTATTTTCGCCATTTCTTTATAAAAGGAAAGCAAGTTCATTCGCACACATATTTTATATGTAAACCGTTTGTACTATGCATGTGTTATTAATAGGCCCATGAATAAAATTATCATATAAAAACACACTCACACTAATGGATATTGTTCTGTTATTCTCTGCCTCTCTCTGATATGCAGATGAACAAATGTTCTGAAATGACAGAGACGTGCGCGGGACATTACAATTGTATCGTACTGCGTACCTATCTATGTACCTACCTCCGTAATTACGCATTTCATTGCTCCAAGCTGACTATGAACAATGCCATAGATAGATCATCGCTGATCAATATCTGTTATTAAAATAAAAGCCAGCGGTTGCAATTATATTGGTTATCAAACAATACTGTCAGTTGTAATCATGGTTCGGATTACTATTTTTTTAAAGTTAGGCCGTATTGGAAATAAACACAAACTGTGTGTTTGAGCAATGGCAAAATCCGTCTCATACTCGGGCAAACTTTACTCCAAAGATTCTCAGTCCGATCATGTTGAGAAATTCCATACCAGATGGTATGGTTCTTATTAGCCTACTATGGATTTTTTACAAAAAAAAGAAAAGTAGACTTATATGAGATCTACACAGGGCCAAAAATTGTGTGTCTGTGTGTGTGTGTGTGTGTGTGTGTGTGTGTGTGAGAGAGAGAGAGAGAGAGAGAGTGTGTGTACTCTGAATGTCTGTCCGTCCGTCCCCCCCCCCCCTCCCGCTGTCAATTCGAACACGGTGGAACCGAATTGAACGAAATTTGGTACAGGGGTAAAAGTAGCAAAGGGCACCTCAGTGTCATCTTGTCGGAAACGTAATGGCGGCCACCCAAAGGTTCAAAGCTTAAGTCAAATTACGACAAACTTAATCATCCGATCGCTACCAAATTTTGCAACAACATATAGCCTATTTATAAGGCGAGCGTCTTTTGGACTAAACTACAAGGTCATCAGCCCAATAGTTTACATATGGCGGCCATGTATGTCTGCAAATCGATTCCTCCTATCAATTCAAACATGGTGAAACGGAATTGAACGAAATTTGGTACAGAGGACACCGCAGTGTCATGTTTTATATCGCCGCCATCTTGACGGAAACGGTATGGCGGCCACCCAAATGTTAAAAGCTTAAATCAAATTACGACCAACCCAATCATTTGATCTCTACCAAATTTAGCAAAAACATACCTTTTTGTGGGACGCATCTTTTGACTGAACTACAAGGTCATCAGCTCAATAGGTTGCAGATAGCGGCCATGTATGTGTGCAAATCGATTCCCCATATCAATTCAAACGCGGTGAAACCGAATTGAATGAATTTTTTTTACAGAGGTAGCACTAGCAAAGGGCACCTCATATTCATGTTTAATATCCCTATAGCACGTTGTATTTCAACTAGCTACTACAATCAACATTCAGTTATACTCCTTGAAGAGGACAAACATTACCCATGCATTTAGGAGAAAGTAGGCTATATATTTTTTACTGAAAATCTTGTTTATTTATTTATTTATTTTTGTACATTTGGTTACCAAACTATATTTTAATTACTGAATGCTGGCAGTTTATACAATAAATATAGCCCATAAATAAGCAATTCAAGGTTGCATAACTTTGCTTTGAAAGAAATGAGAGCTTTTGTCACAAGATATCTCGGTGTTTAAGTCTTCAGTCCTTAGACTGGTGTGATGCAGCCTTCCATGTCTCCCTTTCATGAGCTGATCATTTAATCTCTACATAGCTACCCCACCCTACATCGGAGCCAACATATTCTATCCTTGGCCTACCATACAGTTATTGCCCTCGACCCTTCCTTCAATAACTAATGTTTGCCATTCGTGGGTTCCTTAAAATGTATCCTATCAACCTATCTCTTCTTTTCAGCAGTAGTAGTCACCAGAAAATGTATCCCCTTTCCTCACTCGTCTAGCCTTCTGATTTTTATCATTCTGTTCTAATATTGCATTTCAGTAGCTTCTGTTCTACTTTTCCCCGCTTCACCAAAAGTCGTAAGTTTCATTTCCATAGAGTGACACGCTCTAGATAAGAACTTTAAAAAAATACTTTTTAATACCTATGTTTGATGTAAACAGATTTCTTCTCAGTATAAAAACTTGCCTTGCCTGTGATAACCTAGTTAGCTTCGTACCTCACTGCTTATTATGCTTCCCAAGTATCTCAGCTTTGCAATATTGAAGCTAGATTCGTTTGATGTTCGTTGTATTCGCCCTTGATCTGCGCATCAGGGAATAAATAACGATATGGCTAGGTTACTAAAGCCCTTTGATATGGAGCCGGTTTATTAACTGGATGTAATTAAAGGTCGGCTTGTTTTCTATATTTGTTCGTCCGGTGACCTGCCTCGTGTACGGAATGTGCGGTTTATACACATGGAACAGTACACTGGTGGCTTCGACGATTTGTGTGGCCTGCTCCCCACACTATCATGTTTTGTACACGGCACCGAATACATAATCGGAACAATTGAGAGCGACTGTGATATTCACTTGTTGATTTTCAACTCGGCACGTCGGAAGGCGGAGGTAGATTTCACCGGACAAAGAAAAATATTTCGAATTCTCTAAATTTGATAAATTGAGTCGTCCATTTGCAAAACTCGTTTAATCCACTTGTGAATAAGAATCATTTTCATGAGATGCGTTTCTCTGGACTTTGCCTCGCATATATTTCGTGTTTGTTGTTTTCTACTCTTCTTCTTTTTGCTTTGTGTTTTTGGTTTTCTGTTTGCTTTGTACTTTTGCTTTTGAATTTTACTTTTGGCTTTTCTTTCTTGGTTTTGAGTTTGTTTTCTGCTTTTGCTTTTTTTGAATTTTGCTTTTTGCTGTGTGTTTCTTGGTTTTTGTTTTATGCTTTTGCTTTTGTTTTTGAATTTTCCTTTTTGCTTCGTGTTTTTGTTTTTTGTTTTATGTTTGTTTCCTGGAAAATCAAAATAAAACAATACAAAATAAACAAAACAAAATCAAAATAAAACAATACAAAATAAACAAAACAAAATCAAAATAAAACAAAACATAACAAAATAAACAAAATAAAAATAAAACAAAACAAAATAGGACAAAATAAAATAAAGTAAAATAAAATAAACTAATTAAATCAATAATTTTACGACATGATCCTTATTTACATGAGGATTAAACGAGTTTTGCAACTGGACGACTCAATTGAAAATCCGTCTGATCAATACTAAGGGAAGTTGTTTAATGATATATTAAACGACGTTCATGTTTCAGAATATCAATGATTCCATCCTCAGCGTGAGAAATATTTTACCTTAAAAACTAGTTAAACATTGTCAAAAAATGGACATCCTTACAAATAGTATTTAAATTAATGAAAAACTTGTAAATAAATGAATTGATATGCAATTAGACAAACTACTTTGAAATACTCTGTTGATATTCTATTAGTATTTCCAATAACGTATTAATAGGAGACTTCTTTTTTCGAATGTAGATATGTGAGAAGGCATGTAAATCGTCGTAAAAATTGGAAGAATTTTCGATAATAAACGTAAATAAATATTATCAAAAATCAGTCGAAAATTCAAGATGATTCTTCACTCTGTAGATTTATCTGATCCACGCTGAGGATGGAATCATTGATAATTAAATTCATTTACTGTAACGCCGTTACTTTTAACTGGAAAGAAGTAACGAAATATGTTCGTTAATTTTTCAAGATGAAACAATCAATGTCACTACTGTTCCTCATTTTATTTTGAAATGTAACTCATAGTTAAACCTGTCTTAAAAGGAAATATTTGACGGTGCCGTTAACTTCTAAGTCCGGCATTCGTTTCCTTTACTTTTGCCGAGCTCCTCCCTGTCATCTTTCATGTCGACCTCCTTTGGTTAACTCTTGTTCTCTTCCGGTCCCGACGGCATTAGGGTATCCGAGGTCTAGTTGGCCTTAATTCGCTCTTGACTCGTCTTTTCTTTTCATGGTATCTCGTTCCTTCTGCTCAAAGCCCTGAAGGAGGCAGGGTGTGTGAAGCCACACCATTTATGGTGCACCCTGGATAATGATACACCATCAAGAGTTCACGGCTGGCGATTTTGAGAGTTAGCGACCCTGAGGCGAGGGATTCCTTAGCGGGGTCTGGTTTCCCCCTTCTTCTAGTGACTTTGGGTTGGACCCTCTGCTATCTCTCCCCCCCCCCCCTCCTTCTTTCTATCTGCCTTTCATGGCTCTACTTCTTTCCAAGGTCCCTCAATTCTCATTCTTCGAGGGTTGAAGGCATTTCTTTCACCTGTCTTTTATGTCCCTTGTTCCTGCCATTTTGTCCTTTTCCTCTTCTAGCCAGTAAGTTAGTTGTATGTTGTATTCAGTATTAGTTCTAGTGTCCATTTCATTCTCATTTTTAATTTTCACACACACCATTAGGGGCTGATAGCCCCTTAAACACCAATTATCATCATCATCATCATCATCATCATCATTCCAGACGGCTTAAGCTCCATGTCATCTCAAGCCATTTAAAAGAAAAGATAACAAACACGAGAGGGATTTCCTTCATCAGCGGATTTCCTGTAAGAGACAGCCTGCCAAGGTGCAATGCCGGACACACTATCCTGATCTTTCCGTGCTGGAGGTCAAAGGAAGTGTGGCGCCTTTCTTTTCATATAACCCATAAAGGGTACCTTAACTTTGCATGACTGTACACGTTTAAGTCGCCCACACGACTACAGTGGGTTGCTGTAATTCAGGGATCGAAGTTTCAAATCCAGTCGCTAACAACGTTATCCTGAATATGGGTTTACTCCGCGTTTTTCTTCACTCCCTCCAGGCAAATGCCTGGATAGAAATGCCTGGATAGTACCTTTTTATGACGTCTAGGGACACCTACCCAAATTCTACTGTGGACCCTAGAAGTTGCAGTTAAACATAGCATGACCTAGATGGTAGCCTATATTGGCTTTCACGGCCAGTGAATTAAAACTCGGCAATTCTTCTAGATTTGTGCCGTGTCTTGTGTAGGTTTCACCTAGGACACCAAGCTGGCTCATTAGCAGGCTCCTGGTGTCCCCGCCCGGACCTACATTCACCAGAGAAGTACTGCGTATTTTAATACTTTTTCAAAACTCGTAAGACTAGAGAATTCACAAATTTTGCAAATGGTTTTGAATACGATTTGATTAGGACAGACTTGTGCATTGACCTGTTGCCTCCTATAACAACATTGTTTATTAACATTTCTCTCTCACTTTCCACTTAACTGCACTCGAATAATAAATGTTATTATTATTCTATTACCGACGGTAGTGGCTACGCTGGCTAACGCGCAGCATTAGGTCATGGGGCCAAGCTCTCTGCTGACTCGGTAGACGCGTGGGTTCGAGCCCCACCGTCGGCCGTCCTTGAAATGGTTTTCCATTTTCAACACCAGGCAAATGCTGGGACGGTACCTTCTGACAGGCCACGGCCGCTTCCTTCCACATCCTTGCCCAGTTTCATTCACCATCATTCATTTCATCTCTCATTAACTCCTCTCATGAGGTTGGCGTCAGGAAGGGCATCCGACCGAAAAAAAAACATCGCCACAATGACTTCCATCGCATCTCATCCCCGACCCCGTTGGAAAAACGGGAATAATAAGGGGTAGACATACAATTATTATTATTCTTTTATTCGTTTCACCCAGCTTTGAGGTACATTAAATCAATCACTTTTTAATGTTCTGTGCGTTCCTTGTAGCCCAGTACCGTATTGCCTCATTATTTGTGATCTTTCTTTCCTTACTTCATAGAGATTTGGATCTTTCTCTTGGGTTTGATTTTGACTTTGACTTGGAATCGTTGTTTCTTGTCTTTGGTTATGATTTTGGCTGTTTTATCCATGAGTAGAGACAGTCAAAATCACGAAATAAAATAAAATAAATAAACATTTGTTTGGAACATGATTTACATAAAAAAATATCATATAATTACACGCTACAACTCGCGGAACACTCGTGAAAAATCGCAAAAAATCTATGACTCGCGAATTTAGCATCTCTTTTGACGTTATTCGCTAAAAATCGGCATTTTTCGGCACGTAATAGGTAAAATAAATAAATTTGAAACTTTTTTTTTTTTTCATAATATTTATTAACCAAGTTCCAAAACAGAACAGTTTTCTGCCTTGTCATATCTGAAAAACTCCACAAGGTTTGGAATGCTGTCGCTAGATGGTATAAGTTGAAATGGTTTCACTCAAGAATTTTTCAAATTCATTCAAGAATTGTTACCCTCATTAACCAAGAAGTTTATCTCCTTTCATTAAAGACTTTTGATTGTCTGTATCCATGAGTATATTTTTTTTTAAATCGTTATGCCCAACTACGGAGCGCGCTTGAACTTATTTTGCACAATGTTCCTTCTTCTTTTCTTCCCAATATCTCTTCATTCGTTCACTGTGTTCCTTTCTGCGTGCTTCTGTCCAGCCTGTATTTTTCCTTTTAGGTTTATCTGAAAATTTATGTTTGTTTAATAGGCTTCTAAATTTTACTCTATCTGGAATGGATTTCTCACCAATACCCATTTATTGTAGATCTTCATGTATTTCTGTTAACAAATTGTTGTGTATTTTCAGGGTTTGCGCTAGATTTAGAATTATCTTTGTCAGCTTGTCGGTATCCATTCTGTGACGGTGTCCGCAGAATTTTAATCGTCGTTTTCTGATAGTATCTGTGATTTTTTCTGCGGATTGAAAAAATTGATGTGGTTTCTTTTTCATCCAAATTCCTTATTCGAGCTTTGGTCCTAGGATTTTTCTGAGAATTGTCCTCTCTTGTTTCTCGATGCTTTTCATTTGTGACCTGCCCCCAATTATCAGTGTTTACGATGCATACAGTGCCTCTGGTTTGATGACTGTGTTGTAGTGTCGTAATTTTTCATTCTTTAAGATACGTCTTTTGTTGTATCTGTTCCATGTGATTTTGTAAGCCCTTTGCAGTTTAGCAGTTCTTTCTTTGTTAGCTTGCTGATTTAACCCTGCTGGCTGAATAATTTTGCCTAGATACTTGAATATGTCTACTTGGGAAATTACTCCGTATTTGGTGATTAGTGGATGAGCATATTATTATTATTAGTAGTAGTAGTAGTATTATTATTATTATCATTATTAATCACTGCATTACAATGTGCAACATTTTTATTATTGTTTGACTTCTCACTTAGACCTATAAGATTTGCAATCTGTCACAGATACTGCTTTATTTTTTCACACATTGTGTCATGAGGGTTAAGTCACCCTATATTAAACCCCCATGGAATCTTTACACGCTCGAGAAATTATTGATTTCTATATGCAAATAATTTGAGTGTTGTTGGTTAGGTGGGTTTGAAAAGGAGCAAACGTGGGGGTGAGTTTTGTGACACGTTCTTTCTCCAATAACGAGCAACTTGGGATAAATTATACTGTACCAGGATTTTCTGGTAATAATGAGTTTCCCTAATTATATTGTGACAAGTGAAGTAGTAAATGCGCGACGTGATTAATGATGTCATTTTATGGATAGAGTAACAACACAACACATACAAAAGGAAGAGAAACAGCGAGATATTGTTTGTTGGAAACTTCTCCCAGCAAGCTTATACTGCACGAGTATTGAATAGCCCGCAGAAAGAACAACAGCAACAAAAACAGAAAGGTTTCTATTCGAAAGCAATGCAATTATTGTTAATTACACCTTTCGAAATCCAATATTCAAATCGGGTGAAAGCTCATGAAATTATTCATTATGAACAGTAAAAAATCGATTCGTGGATTTGATTTGCTTGCGAACATATGCGTGCCCTTTCATATGGCGATAATAAGTCTAGCTTATATGAAATGCCATTGAATGGCATAAAATGAAAATGTAAAAGTAGAAAGAAAAAGAATACACCGTGGAGGAAATCCATTAAGGAGCTATGATTGTGTGTGTGAGTGTTATTTTTCTTTTAGATTGATTCAAAACAAACCACAGAAATAGGGACATTGGGACTGAATATCTTCATTTGTGTAATTATTATTGGAGATTTTGCTCACTGAACTCTTACAGTATATAAATTTACATTTTAGTACTGACACACTTTTCTCTCTCTTCAATATTCTTCTTATGGGTCGTCCACATTACTTAATCACAAAAAGGGAGGTTTGAAGCTTATTGTTACGTTAATGACGTGCCGGGGGGATAAACGAAATAACTACATATTCACTAAAGAAATAATATAAAAAAGAGCCATACAGTAGTCGCACATGATGTGTAACATTGACATGTTTTCCTACTGTGAAATTGAGTTGAAATATATGTGAAGTCAATTTTTTTCGGCTACTCCTCCAGTTTCTAATTTTTTTTCTCACGTTTCTTTTGTCGATAATTTCGCATATAATCTGCTTTGGATTTACCCGTCTCTGCACATCTCAAAATCAATTTAAAAAAAGGGGTGTCCTAGTCTTACAACATCTCATACAAGTCCCTAGCATTATTGGTTAGCGAAATATTAAAAATCCTATGACCCTTTAGTTTTGGGTCCTTTGGTTAAATTAAGAGCGAGATGGAAAAACGGGGGGCGTCATCCCGACTCCTAGGACACCTCATACAGTACAAGTCCTTAGCATAATTGGTTCGCGAGATATTAAAATGCCGATGGCCCATTATTTTTGGGTCCTTTGGTTAAATTAAGGGGGCTATAGGAAAACGGGGGGTGTGACCCCGAGTCCTAGGACACCTCATACAAGTCCCTAGTATTATTGTTTCGCGAGATATTGAAAAGCCGATGACCTATTAAAGCCGACGGCCTATTAGTTTTGGGTCCTTTGGTTAAATTAAGGGGGCTATAGGACAACAGGGGGCATCACCCCGAGTCCTAGGGCACCTCATGCAAGTCCCTAGCATTATTGATTCGCGAGATATTAAAAAGCCGATGACCTATTAGTTTTGGGTCCTTTGGTTAAATTAAGGGGGCTATAGGAAAAGAGGGGGCATCACCTCACGCATCTTGGGTTGGCACCACCTCACAGTCATCTTTCCGCCACCGCGCTCGCTCATTGGTCAAATCTAATAGCGCGCGCTTCCCCGGTTTCCTGTTACACATTTCCGTCCCTTTTCCAAAATCACTCCCACAAAAGATATCCAGCAACCGAGAGATGTTACCTATCAATAACTCATTTTACGCTCTTCGCGGCTTTCCAGCTGACGGAAGGCGCGAGCAAAGCCACCGCGTGGCGGGACGTTAGGGTATTCCCCTGACCAAAGAATACGTTAGCTAAAGGTAAAGGTCATTTTTGTTTTACTTATACAACATTAGCAGGAGCCTTAGCTTGTAAGTTTGATGTCAAGGCCATTTTTGTTTTACTTAAAAAATTAGCAGAACCGATGCAAAGAGAATTTAAGCCCGTGCATATAAAAGAAGCGGAATATGGAAAAGAAATTAGTAAAGTATCCGCTGGTGTCACGGGTGTGTTTCTAATATAAAGAAAGTACAGTAATTCTTTGCCATTTTTGACAGAACATCAATCTCACCGTCTCTTAAAGCATTGTGGGATAATGGTAGGTGAAGGACTGTTGCAAGGAGGCTAGAGAACGCGACTTGAGGAGACGGACAGGAAAGGAATAAGATATGATGAATGAACCTCAACTCAACACTCTGGTTAAGGAAAGAACACTTTTATAGTATGTATCATTTATTTGCTCGTGGGCGAGACTTGAGGTGAATATAAGATCATAAAAGGGGCTCAAAATGAAAGTGAAGAAGAAAGATTGAGGTTCTTGAAAGCGATCTCTGTATTTGACGAGTGCTCTCAATGTTCTTATACTGATAATCGCACTCTCGTTTCCACTGGGTGTTTGTTAGTAGACCGACTACCGTGGCCTAGGCCCTAGATTATCTGACCATTATCAAGGTGATATTAGGGATAGGCGAAGATTTGGGTACGTTATTTCTTTAAGTCACTACGTTGCAATTACCGTTACTTCTGTCAGTTGTAACTCTTCAATCGGTCAACACGAATTTGCCCAATGACTGGGTGGGCCGCAATGTATATAATATATAAATACTAAGTAAATACCTAATCGAAGTTAACAGATTCCTTTTCGGTAGAAGTGCTTTCCTTGCCTGAGCTAACCTACTTTTTATATCCTCTTTGCTTCGTCCATCACTGGTTATTGTGCTTCCCAAGTAACAGAAGTCTCCTACTTCCTTTAGTTTTTCACCTGCCAATTTGATGTCCATACAGGTTTCTGATGTATTCGAATATAGAATGATGAAGATCAGATGGGTAGATAGGGTTACAAACGAAGAGGTATTAAGACGAGTGGGAGAGGAGAGATGTTTCTGGCGACTGCTAATGAAGAGAAGAGATAGGTTGGTAGGACACATACTAAGACACCCAGGAATAGCAAGCTTAGTTATGGAAGGAAGGGTCGAGGACAAGAACTGCAGCGGTAGACCAAGGTTAGAATATGTTAAACAGATTGCCTCGGATGTAGGGTGTAGTAGCTATGTAGAGATGAAACAATTTGCTCAGGACAGGGAGAGCTGCATCAAACCAGTTAAAAGACAGAAGACTCAAACAACAACAATTTTTTTTAGATAAATTTGTGGGGGATCAGTTACAGCAGTGATAAGGCAGGAAAAATAAACTTTGTTCCGGAAACACAATGAGTTTATCAATGAGCTGCGTAAAATATTCCTCTTTCACCCTCCCGTGTTTCGTGACATTCCATTAGGGTGAAGCGTGCGAGCATCCCTGGGTAAGTAAGATTTATCTGATCGAATGCGCTATAGGCTACGCATGCACGCTCGCATTTCCGAGCACTCAAGAGAGATATTTTAATGGTCTGGTCGTAACACAGATTACTGATAACTACTGTAAGTCTGTGATGGGAAGTGCCACGTGTTCCTAATGTAAGGGGATTATGTGGGTTTGTTTGTTTGTTTAATGTCCTTATCTCAATGTCTGCTTATTACCGATAATTTTTATGATCCTATTCATCTGTACCCCTCTCTTCTTCCTTGACCTTCATGCAGTCAATTTAGTATTGCGAGGTCGACTTTTAGGGCTTACGTGACCTCAAGATTACAAAATACACACTAATCGAGAATGCCAATTGTCGGTATGTTTTCATTAATTTACAATGTTAACCATGTGGACGTAAGCACCTTCTGCAAAAATTGATTTTTGATTTAATGTCGTATACATTTTCTTACAGGTTTACTAGCTTTTATTAACCGTCCTTGATGGGTACGTAGAGTAAAGATGTTTATGACCATAACTTCTAGCTCATATTCCTAAAAGAACTAAGAAAAGAATGGAAAATCCTGTCAGAAAAATTAGTGTGTTTCAATTAATTTTCTAGTGCCCGAAATTACATGAATTATGTATACACTTAATAAATACACTTCTAACATAAATGTTAGTAGGGGTGGGGGTAAATTTATCTATTTATTTATTTATTTATCGTCTTGTTTTGTTTCGGCCAACTAAGGATGACGTTATGGCAACTGTTTCATTTTAGCTTTTAAAATTAGCCCAGTATTCCTTCATTCGTAGACGGTGTTATTTCTTTCGTCCACGCCTTTTCAGTGTTCAGCGTCGGCTTGGGTTGGAAACTACAACGTTCGAAGAGTTTTCTCCTAAGCTGATCACGTTTCCGGATATCTTCACATGAGATATTTATTTATGAAAAGAAAAGCAAATCAAAACACAAAAAAACTGTCTTATTTACTTTTTTTTGTTTTATTTCATTTTACTTATGGAAAGAAAGAAAAGTAAAACAATCAAAAAAGAATTTTACAATTTTCTTTTTTGTTTGTTTGTTTGTTTGTTTGTTTATTTAATTAATTATCTATTTATTAATTTTATTCTATTTTATTTTATTTATGAAAAGAAAAGAAAAACAATCAAAAAGAATTTTAAAATTTACTTTCTTCTTTTTTTTAATTATATCTAGCCTATTTATTTATTCTTATTTATTTTATTTACGGAAAGAAACTCAAAACATTCCAAAAAAATAAAGTATTTATTAATTTATTCTATTTTATTTTATTTTTGGAAAGAAAAGCAAAGCAAACAAAAAAATAAAAACTTGTTTACCAGAGGTTGGATTCAAGTAAAACATAAATCCCAGTTGTATTTAATTACGTTTCCATAGACTATCAATCACTATTCGAGGAGTCGATTGCTACCGTGCTGCAATATTGTGTTGTTAATGGTTCCTGTATAACCTATCTCCCTCACACATATGGCTGGTGGTACACAAGAAACTTTTTAAGGAGTAATTCCCAACTTGTGTGGTGTTACAATATCGAGCCTGCGTTATTAAATTCTGTGGCTGTTATTACCTCCCTATATTGCTTTAGGAATTCCCTTTATTGACCACAGTTCATATATACAGCTACTGCTTAACTTCTTAATACCCGCACAGATAAGGGCTGTTTTGATTTCGATGCTCTATAAATAAGGTAAGCGTCATGTGGGAACAGTTTGAATTTTTGGCTAAAACATTGTATTTATCCCAAAAGAGGTTTTTATAGCAATGTGCTCCGTCGTCATCCCACGTCCCACCAGAGTTGTGATAAGGGGGGGATGGAGGCGTGCAAGACTGCAAACCCTACAGAGGAAAGCCATTAGGAAGTGGTATGAATATTTCACAGAACCAAACTTGACTAATAAAACTTCCCATGACTCCTTTACATCACCTATAACGAGATTTTGCAAAATTCTTTCTGAAACACAAAGTCAAGCTTTTTAATATTTGAAACGTTTTCATCTTCTTTGAGAAGCACAAAGAGTGAAGTATCTTGAATTATAGATAAGTCTGCTCACAGATAGAATTATTGCGGCCTTCAGCTTATTGCATATTTTAGAATGTGGTCACTTATTTATCTGAAAGTTGGCGGAAATACAGACGAAGCTTGCAGTCAAAATCATTCTAGCTCTTCAAATATGACAAGGGAATTTACATCAAATGGGTTATATAATGCGTCAAATGTTCTGACTGGAAATGTAAAGTAGATCATCTGCACATTTTATTATGTACAATATTAATTTGAAACAGCATCTTGTCGGAGAACGATGAGGTGGAGTGGCTCTGGGTGCATACTCTGGTTACGCCATTCCAAGGAATATGTAGATTTGAAGCAATGAAAACATTACCATAATATCTGCAATTGGATGTTTTTTTTTCTTTTTGCCGTGTGGATCCTTGCAAACATTGTTTGAATTGAACAAGACAACTTCATGACATGAAATAAACTTAATCCTCTCAATCTAAGGCATAATGTTTCGCGAAAATGATAAAAATATCGAAACATATATCTAGCATGTCTCCTTAAAACAAAAGCGAAAAAAAACTGTTTCAGCTTGAAATGTAATTTTATTTTCGCAATTTGATATCCCCATTCGTACCGCTCCCTCATTATTATTATTATTATTATTATTATTATTATTATTATTATTATTATTATTATATTTAATTTATTTATTTACAGCGTATTTTCCCAATATTGGAAAGCGTTAAGCACCTTGACTCAATTCGTGACATTCCTCTTATTTTGCCAGTTATTATTATTATTATTATTTTCGGTATATACAGTACATATAACACATTTCTGGTGCATTACAACATAACTATACGGGCTTCAGTGGACCAAAGTATAGTTACGGAAACAGCAACTTCTAAGCTGGAATTTCGCTACCCATGAACTTCCGAACGATTCTGGTTGTTGATAGAACTACTGCCTTCTGCATTAGTTTGTACAGCCGAGTATACAGATCCAGTTCTTTAAGGCCTTGGAGCAAGGTACTTGGGATCACGCCCGTACTCGAGACAATGATAGGTATGGTCTTTAGTCGCTCTACATGCCCCATTGTCTTTTGATAGGGTCGACCAACTCGCTGTATTTGCTGATCTTTTCAATGTGTTTTGACTGGAGATTCTTGTTATTATTATTATTGCTGCCGTTTTGGCCATCTGCGGACCACGCTATTTCAACTGTCCTTTACCATTATTTTGCCCCTGGGCTTTAACATTCCCCCAGTGTTCTTGTGTCCGTTTCCTATGCTATTCCTTCCTCGCTTCAGTCCATGTTTTGCTAGTTTATAGCTTTTGGCTTGAGCGAAACAATTTTCTGGATATCCTAGCCAATTATTTTATTACTATTATTCTTTCTTTCTTTCTTTCTTTCTTTCTTTCTTTCTTTCTTTCTTTCTTATGCCTATTCATAGAACGCGTTGGAACTTGTTAGTTGGCTTGATGACTTTTGCCTTCATCGTCTCTCAAAATCACTTCATCTCCTCCTTTTCCGAATGGTCTCTGTTATCCCCTCAATGTGCAGGTAGAGTTTGTTGTTATGCCGTCTCCTGTACTCGTCATTTTCTCTGTTTGGTCCAAGGATCTTCTTCAGGATTTTTATTATTATTTATTATTTTACACGTTGCAGGCCTATTAGACCACGCGAAGCAATCATGACTTTTTGTTCTTCCTGCCTTTCCAGTACTCTTTCATTCGTGCACTAAAGACCCTCTTCCTTTCTTCAGTCCACTTTGGTCTTTGGGCTGTAGGTGCAGCTCTCTCTGACAACACTTCCCACTTGTATACTTTGTGTCTAAATACGCTTTTGTCTATGACGTCTTCTGGGTCGACCTGTGACTTTACTAGATCAATTTTGACTTGCATCATCCAGGGTGTAGTAATATTGAGCCGCTGTATGTATCTAAGAATTTTGTTGGCGAGTCTGGTTTGTGGGAGCCTGCTGATGTGGCCGTACAATTTTAGTCGCCTCTTTCTGATGTCTGCTGCGAGGTTGGACAATTTCTCTGTGGTGTCTCTGGAGTGAAGCCTGTATCCTTCATCTGTGTGATTTGGTCCAATTATTTTCCTTATTATTTTTCATTCCTCTGTGATGATATTTTCCAAGTCGCACTTAGTGTGTAACGTCAACGTCTCACTAGCATAAAGCTCCTCAGGTTTAATAACGGTGTTGTAATGACGAAGTTTAGTGAATGTGGACAGACATTTTTTGTTGTAGACACCCTGTGTCTTGTATAAGGCTCTCTTAATTTTCATTAACCAAGTGTTCTGAGCGATTTTCTCTTTTCCCGTCAGTTCAAGCACTTCACCTAGAGTCTGGCTGCGTGGCTCAGGGGTAACGTTCTCGCTTGCTGAACCCAAGGTTGCAGGTTCGAAACCTGGCGCAGTCAGCTGGCATTTGAGGGTGCGCAAATGCGAGGGAGCCGTGTCAGTACATTTACTGGCACGTTAAAGATCCCCTTCGGGGCAAAATTCCGGCACCCCGGCGTCTCTAAAAGCCAGTGTAGTTAAAAGGGACGTAAAACCAATAACATTATTATTATTATTACTTCACCTAGATATTTAAAGTGGGCGACTCTATTGATCTTGCCATATTTCGTGTTTAAATTCTGTATGTCGAATTTCGTACAGAAAAACTCTGTCTTTTGGAACTAGATCTGTAGTCCTATTATTATTATTATTATTATTATTATTATTGTTATTATACTTTTGCCTTCATCTTCTCTCAGGAAGAATAACAACCCAAAATCATCATAATATCGTAGATAGTGGGTTGTTAACTTAAAAGTTTAATGTAAAGGAACGATAAAATAGCAAATAAGGTTTTCCTGCCAGGCCAGCAGGTCGCTAAGTACCTTGCGCGTCCCCCTATTAATCTGAGAAAGTAATGCGAATGGTGGGGAACTGGCGACAAGTGATATTTTTCGCCTGCAAAAGAAACTAGGTCGGTGCTTGCTTGCTCAGAACTTCTCTCCTAACTTTTATGTTCTGCCATTTTTAATTGTTATTTATATACATCTCTACCATGTGTTCCTTACCACTCTACTGGTATTAAGACCTGGCTTACGTTTACCGCTTTATTGTCTTGCTCTGGACTCGAGTCGACTCGGAAGTTGAATGTGGGAGGATGAGGAGCAGGCTTTCTTTCTTCCTTTCTAAACTCCGTTGCCTTGGCAACTAGTGACAAAAGAACATCAGTACAAGCACTGAATCTCCTTCTATAAAGTGGAGCTTTATCCCAACGAGGGAGAGAAATTTTGTTCATACACGATTCATGATTCCATGCTCAAATATTAACTTCTAACAACCTAATTTTTTTCATTAACGATTTCACAGCAACGTGATCAAGTTATTAGTATTTTCACGTTAGCATATGAAAATAATATAAGTCTTCCCAATTTCAAAAGTCAAAATTTTCACTGTACCAATACATCGTGTCCACAACATTGGCATTTCCCACGTGGAGATGTTTTCAAGAAATATTTTTCTACATTAATCAAAATTGTAACAGATCTGTTTTAATGCAGTTTTGATAAGTTAATAAGGTAAGATACATTGAAGTACAGTATATGAAATTGACAAGATAATTAAAAACATTAAGACAGTTTCCAAATAAGCCTCCGTGGCTTAGGCGGCAGCACGCCGGCCTCTCACCGCTGGGTCTGTGGTTCAAATCCCGGTCACTCCATGTGAGATCTGTGCTGGACAAAACGGAGGCAGACAGGTTTTTCTCCGGGTACTCCGGTTTTCCCTGTCAAAATTTCATTCCAGCAACACTCTCCACTATCATTTCATTTCATCTGTCATTCATTTAATCATTGCCCCATAGGAGTGCGTCAGGCCTCGGCAGCCGGCACAGTTCATATCCTCGCCGCTAGATAGGGGGCTTCATTCATTCCATTCCTGACCCGGTCGGAGACTGGAAGCAGGCTGTGGATTTTCATTTCAAGACAGTTTCCAAATATTCGACCAACCATTCAAGTGATAAAGTTAACAGAAGACGTCCAATAGTGCAGGGAGTTTTGCAGCGGGAACAAGTTAAATTTGTCATACATATAATCCAGGATTGGTTGGTTCTTAAGTTTAGGGGCTGCGACAACGCGGTCATGTAGCCCCATAATCCAGGATTGTAGGGACGATATTGATATGGATGGGCGAGTAAGACCTCCACAAAATCCATTTTATTTTGAGAGTTCTTTGAATCAAGACATATTTTTATGGATATATTGATTTATAAATGTAGACTTTTGCTTTCTGATTTTAATACGAGTAATATTTTCTTAATTAATAATCTAAGGACGTCTATTTCGTAATGTGTATTTATATTATCATTTATTGTCTTTTGTTTAATTTAAAAAATACATATGAAGTTCTTAGGCTAAGAAAACAAGCTGAAGAAGGCCCCAATGAAGGACCGAAAACATGTTCCAATAAAGAAGAGAGTATATTGAGTATTAGCAGGGGTCAACAATAATAATTTAATAAGATAACGAAGTTAATAGCCTACGTAGAATCAAGCATTATCCAATAGGCCTATTTTGTTTTTGTGCCTCATATAATAATTTGAGTTAATATTTTTAGAAATACAGGGTCTTTATTTTTGCTTGGCAAGGCGATTCCGCTCTACCTTGGCTAGCGGTCCCCGGCCAATAGCCGGCTGTTACAGGTTGGCGCGTGCTGTCTCCGGCCGTATCCCCACGCTCTTGCTGCAATTGGCGTGTGAGCTCGGAGCTAATTGGGTGGTTTACAAAGCTCCTGTGTACTGTATATCGTATTGTATAGTGTTTTATTGTGATTGTGTATAGTGCTGTAATGTATTATGTGAAATATTCGTTACGTGAACGAGTATATCTGCACAATACGTACATAAAGTGCAGGAAATCGTGCGCTATAGCAAGAGAAACGTTTCGAGTGAAATTTCGAGAGAAACCTATTCCTATAAATCGGACAATAAAACAACTGGCTAAGAGATTCAAACGTACAGGTTCAGTAAACAATAAAAATAGACGTAAAGGTCGTTATTTCCTTACTGAAGCTAAATTAACCGGAGTAACCGGAAAATTCATAAGGAGATGCCGATTATGTTTGGCAGCGGATGGGGAACATTTTCAGCATCTACTGGAAACATGGTGAGAAGAAATGCATGATACTGATTCCAAACACCGTATTCTGCCGTACATATGAGCACGCGGTCGCCGGCAACTGAACCGTCACTAGCTACGCCAACGTATCTCCTGCAGTCGACAAAGAACGCGGTATGCGATTGATCCTCAGCCCCTTACAAGTGTTTCTCACCCAGCAGGTGGAGAGGGAGGTTTAAACAGGAGTTGGATCAGTGGTCTCTGTATTAACCAGCTGACTGCGCAAAAAATTCGATCCTGCAACCTTGGGCATAGCAGGCAAGAACATTACCGCTGAGCCACGCAGCCACCAGGGGGAAGTAAAGAAGAGGAATGATTGCTGAGCAATTCTGATAAAGAACGAATCCCTAGGAACTGCAGTGGAAGAGAGCACATTCTCTGTAAAAAGAAACAAAAAGTTACAGAATTTGCGGGATTATCCTGCCCCTGCGCCGCCGTGAACTTGCACTACGGACAGATTTTTATTCTCTTTTTTTGCATACGCTGTTGAATCGTTGGGAGATTATACATTCCCTTTTTATACTTGTTACGTAACTTTATGGAAGCCTCTGTAATCGACAAAATCCTAGAATATTTTTTTGGATTAAATGGATAAATTGTGGTCTGAAAGGAGTCTTCGATATTTGTGTCATACGAACAGGGCTTATGTTTCTTTCAGTGACCACCTCGTGCCAGTGCCGGCCCTAGGTCTTTTTGTAGTGTAAGCAAAGCACATTTTGGCGCCCCCCCCCCCCCCTCTCCCCACCGCCCTCCTATACTCATCAGAGTACCGTTGTTATTTTACTAAACGTGTTATATGGCCAAATGGTGAAAGGCAAATGGATACACAAAAAATAACTTAAAACCAAACATTTATTTACAGGTCATTATTATTACATAGAATGACAATATTATTATTGTTGATTTTTTGCAGACTGTTGAAATCTTTTAAGATTAAAACGAGATTTTCCTGGCTTTCACATTAGAAAACTCGTTCAGCAGCAAATCTGTTTCCATTTCATTTAACAAATTATTTTCAATAGCCAAAGTAGCTAGTTCACTCAAGTGCTCTTGGCTTAAAGTTGATCGCAAGTATGTTTTTATAAGTGTTAACTTCAAAAAACTTCTTTCTCGGCTGGCCACTGATACAGCGAGCGTTAGCAGAATCCTCAATGCAACAAAAACATTTCGAAAATTTCCACATAACCACGTTTGGTTATAAAAGACAAGACTCCAGACCATCGAACAGACCATCTCCGTTCACATCACAGTCTCCTCCATCACTCAAAATGGTTTGAAGGTGCTTACAGGATTTCTTCAACTCTTGTTCGTTCAAATTCTTCTCGAAGCTAGCAATGTCATAAAGAAATTTGAAACTTTCACTATGGTGTTCCATTAGCTCCCTTAATGAGGCTATTGCTGTGCCAACGACGACAAAGAAGAAGTTAACTTTAAATGCATTTTTTTCCAGAACGTACAACATCATCTTCACTCTCATAGGAGAATTGTTTTTTTTTTTACTTTTCTTGGTGAAGTAGGGTTTCTTTTTCAAAGGTAGCATCAACCTCGATTTTTTCTGCTAGTTCTTTTCATCTGTAATGACGCTGTTTAGTCCTTGATCTGATCTCATCTTTTCCAGAAATGATTTTACACTTTTAATGAGATCCATTGAACTTTGTAGGTCATTTGAGACTTTTTGCAACAGTTTACTAACCATACTGGTTTTATGCAGGAACTCATGCCATGTCACTAAGCAGCATGAAAACTTGAAGTTTTGCCGTTTTTTAAGTCTTATGGCCGTGTTCCACCAAATGCATCAAGTTTCTGATCTTGAGAAGCTTCATATAAGGCATCATACAGTTCTTCAATGTGGTACCTCAAAGGCAACAATGCCTCAATTCTACTTTCCCAGCTAGTATTGCAGAGTGGTTTTACTGTCGGACTTGAAACATGTTTCAGCAAAATATTCCATCTTTGAGTAGAACTGAAAAAAAATTAAATATTTCTTGTATAGTGCTGAAACAGTCCACAGCAATGTTGCACGACAGAGCTGCATCATTAATGACAAAGTTCAAGGAGTGGTTCCCACACGGTACATAAAAATCTCTAGGATTTAAATCGAGGATTATCTCCTGGACTCCAACATGTTTTCCCTTCATTGCGGAACCATTGTCGTACCCATGGCCTCTCGTGGCTTTTAAGGGAATGCCTCGTGCTTCTAACTGAGCAATAGCTCTGTGAGGCATTCACCTGAAGAATCTGTAATGGGATCAAAGCCCAAAAAATGTTCCTTAATTGAAATATCCTCATTTGCTAAATTTTTTGCAAATCCTACAACAAGAGTCATTTGCTCGGTGTGGCTAATGTCCGGAGTACAGTCGAATATAATAGAATAGTACGTTGCTTGCTGTATCTGTTGTAAAATGTTAGCTTGAATCTTGGCCGACAAGAAACTAACAAACTCATTTTGGATACTCTTGCTCAAGTAGTGTACGTGTGTTTCCTTTGAACTTACACTTCTCCTCACATGTTCAGCCATAAAACCATCAAATTTAGCTATGTGTTCTACCAGCTTTAAGAAATTTCCATTATTACGTTCAAATATGGTGTCTTTTTTCCCTCTAAAGGCCAATCCTTGAGTTCCCAAAAATTGTACAATACATAGTAGGCGTTTTAGAACTTGATTCCAATGTTCAGTTTCAGCACGAATAAGTCTTTCATTTTCCTCGTCAATAGTTTTTTTAAACGTAAACGTAAAGACAGTTCGCGCCAACATTTGAAGTGTTGAATATGAATAGGGGATTTCTCATGACTGGTCAAAGTTTTGCTCAAGTTTTGCCCGTCAGAATACCCTTGGCCACCAGCAAGAAGAGAATTATCATTTCCAAAAAGTTTGCAAGCAAAGCAAAACATTGCGTTTTTCAATATGGAATATATTAACCAAACCCTGCGGACTTGCTCTCCGTTGCAAAGCTTCCTTGTGTAATGCTTTAGGAAAATCGCCTACCTTTAAGGTCCACAGGAAATTCTTGGTCTGTGACCTGCGCTAGTCCTCTCTCTACAAGAATTTTTCGTACATCATCGTTTATTTTAGGTGGCCATTCTCCACAGTCATTTGAAAAAACTGATGACGTTTCTGCGCTCAGTTTTGGCAAATAAACCACTGACCTTAAATCTTGTATCTTTAGCTATACATAGTTTAAAGGCCGTAATACATAGAGACCTTAAAATTTGCATTCATAATTATGGATACTTGATGAGTACATTAAACCAACATTTTATTAATATTAATAAATATTTCTATTTCTAAAAAATGGTAAGAAAAAAATTTAACATTTCCAAACTGTTAAAAATAAGTAGTATGTATAAACTTTTATAACAATTTTCGTTATCAGGAAGATATGGATGTAGTAATTTAATCAGTATATAAAATTTTGGAATAGTAGGTTCATAGGTTTTATTTGATATGTACTTAAACTTTAGTCAGTTAGTTATTGTTGTTTTAAGGGGCGGAACTACGAGGTCATCTGCCCCGTACTTAAACTTTGAAGAAATCTTCATTAAAAAGCATTGAATCGAAAAAGGTACAGTCTCCCCTTAATACAAACAAATTTAAGGTACCCCTTTTCCTTCTCTGCCTTCTTTCCTCCCTCAACCTAACAGAGGCTAAACCAACAATGGACTACTACTCAATTCCTAAATTTATTTTCTAAATATACAACTTAAGTATAAATTAATACTACTTAAGGATTAGTGCTATAATACTTTAAATAAATTACGAGAGTGTTCACTAAAGTAACGCTATTAAATTAATAATATTATTCTAATTTACGTTATAAGGGTAAATTGTTTATACAAATGCACATCAATTTAGATTAAATTAATTTAGGCATTTAGAGTCGTTATTAAAAAAAAAATCTAACTTAAAATTATTTACAGTTACACTTACTTGTTTGAGGGATTCTTCACTCATTGATGGTCCAGGCAGCTCTGATATTGGTAACTTGTCGTCATCCTCATCGTTATGAACGGATTCAGCTAACTTAGTTGTTTCGTCGATCATTTTTGCACATGACGATGAAGCCGAAGGCGCAAAAAAAACTTTTCAGCGCTTTAGATTGCTTCTTATCTTCTTTAGAATGCTGCAATATTTTTTACTGTGAAATGCACCTGATGGCTTTTTATTACAGGACATTTCGTGTGTCTGAAAAATCATCTCCTCATGAAAGAAGGGGCAATAACACAGTGCAGCTTACGTCAACACATCTTCACATTACAAACTACAACGATGAGTGAAGGCTGTCAGCTAGCTGGCGATACTGAGCCACTGAGGGGATAAAGACAAGAGACTTATGAGTCAGGCGGACAAGTCGAAGTCATTAGTGGAAGGGGTGTTCTCCCTTTCGTGAATGGCGAGCGGTCATATTTCGACCGAACGGCTCCAGGCACTCCGTAATAGTTCTAAGTTTGTTTCATAAGTAGCATCACCCGTAAAGAGGCGACTCTTTAAAATGGTTATGCTGAATTTTTCAAATATTATTTCGGTTTGCTTGTTAGTGAAATACTAAAGTAAAACTGAAAAGACGAAACATAAACAGAATGGTTATGTTATTTGGTTACATTGTTTATAATGTAAACATTACAGTTTGTTAATTGTAAAAATTAGAATTCGTAATATTTACAATATTACAAACTAGCTCCGGGCGCCCCTAACTTGATATTTCGGCGCGCCGCGGCGCCCACCGTCTCACGGCGCCACCCGCGGCCGCGTAGTTCGCTTATATCTCGCGCCGCCCCTGCCTCGTGCAGTAGTGGCTAGCATTCTTGTCTGTCGGCGCGGAGAACTGGGTCTGATTCCCGGCTCTGCCAAGAAATTTCATTCTGGTTTGAGGACTCCTGGAACGGGGTACACTCAGCCTCGTGAGGTAAAACTGTCAAGAGGGGGGGGGGGGTTCGATTCCCATCTTAGCCATCCTGAAAGTGTTATTCCGTGGTTTCCTCACTTCTACTTCAGGCAAATGCCGGGATGGTACCTAAATTATGGCGACGGCCGCCTCCTTCCCAATCCTCATCTGAATTACAAATGCACGCACTAATACAGCCATCACAATAACACAGGTTGACAAATTCCACACACTTCCGAGTACACGGGGCTACATGACCACGATGTCGCAAAACCCCTAAATCAATCAACAACAAACAACAAATTTCTTTCAAAATTGATTGATTGCTTTAGGTATTAAAAATCTTTTATTGCTTGATGCAGCTCATTCAATACCTGTAGCAACTCAAATAATAATGATATTAATAATAATAAATCAACCTGGCTGAGTACCCGAGCGTGTTAAGTCTCGTAATTTGAATATCCGAGGTTTGAATCCCGGCGCTGACAGTGGTTTTCACCCGCGAGTTTATTTCTTGTCAAACGGACAGAAAGCGGCGCAATTGCGTAATAAAGCTATATTCTTCCGTGCCCAATCTCAAGAACAATGGAAATCTCGTCAAACGACTAAAGGTTACACCGATTGTGTAAATCGCGACGTTTTCCCGTGTTCTACCGTAAAGACAACGGGAATATCGTCAAACGGCTGAGAGCAGCGCCGATCATGTAGCATCTCGATATTTATTTGTGCTCTACTGTAGTGACAAAGAAAATCTCTTCAAACGACCAAAAGCAGAGTAACCTCTTGGTAATCATAACAACTTCTTGTACACAAGGCGACTTATTAGCTGAAACAACTCATTTGATATTAAATATTTTTTTATTTATTTATTATTTAATTAATTTGTATAACACCGTAAGTGAATTTTATATACAGCTTTAAACATAGTTCATAGTTGATTTTTGTCACCGCGTGATGAGCTTCTAATCTTGCATATCGCAGACAAATCTTAAATTAAAAGGTAAATAAAAAGTAGCCAATTTTTACTTCATCCTTACAGTAGACACCCTGTCTATGTTGTGTTTGAGTCTTCAGTCTTGAGACTGGCTTGGTGCAGACTCCAAGCTCCTAAATTAAACTAGTACTACTACAACAACAAGAGGGTCTCATGAATGAAGTGGCTGTGGCCTATTAGAAAGCACCCGTCCTAGCATTTGCCTTGTTGAAAACGGGAAACCACGGAATACCATTTCAAGGACAGATGAGGGTGAGATTCGAACCCACTGGTCTAACGAGTCTAGATATAGCCTGGCCCTCATAGTCTTGCACCTTAAATCGTATAGCTACCGCGGTTGGTAAGTACACATTAATAATTTTATTAATGCAGCCTATGTTTTTTTCTTATCTTCAGCACAGGTCAGGGAAGGGATTTTGTAAGGAAATCGGCCGTGGATCTATTGAAAGACACTGTCCCAGCATTTGCCTGGTGGGGAAAATGGGGGAAGCCACGAAAACCATTTTCAGGACGGCCGAGGTGGGATTCGAACAAGCGAGGCACGTGACCTCTGCCACGGCGGCTGGTGTTTGATAAAATTAAAATATCTCTAGGTTTATGAGACATTCCACATCTGATGGCCTTGATGTCGCATACCCCTAGATGAAAACAATAATTTAACAATCGATAGTTATTAAATAGTCATATTGATATATTTCGATCGAAGGTCGAGATATGTTATTTCTAGCAACGCGCGTTATGTTGACGTAGACTATGAACACTTCAGTGTGGTTTGCGCACGTTTGTTGCTACATTCCAGTGAGGCTTGTTTAGCTTCTCAGTGCCCACGAGGGAAAGGTTTTCGCTTGTGTTAGCACTTGTAATTGTTGAGTCTTGAAATATTTATATTGAAAGACTTGCGATAATATTGACATTGCATTGGGAAACCATTTGACCTAAATAGTCAGTGAGTACAAAACACGAATATAAATTACGGTCTCTCTCTCTCTCTCTAATTGTAGCCGGCCCCGTGGTGTTGGGGTAGCGCGCCTGCCTCTCACCCGGAGGCCCCGGGTTCGATCCCCGGCTCGGTCAGGGATTTTAAAACTGACGTGAGGGTTGGAACGGGGTGCACTCTGCCTCGTGAGGACAATTGAGTAGCTGTCTGACAGTGAGACAGTGCCCCGGTCACGAAAACCAAGATTAACGGCCGAGGGGACCCGACGCGCTGACCACGCGTCACCCCCAAAATCTGCAGGCCAAATGGCTGGGCAGCGGTCGCTTGGTAGGCCTAGGCCCTTCAAGGGCTGTAGTGCCACGGGGTTAGTTAGGTTAGTTCTCTCTAATTGTAAGTATGCGTACCGGCCAACGTAATTATTTGCGTTAAGTTGCCGGTGGGTAGTGAATAATACTTGGGATAGTGTCAAATAAATACAGTATTTATGATACATTTTCAATACAATACAAAGCGAGTAATAATGTATATATAAACGTTATGCTGTGCGTAAATTGGAACTTCTACTAACATGATAGGATACAGGAGCAATGTTCAATTACAATGACGTATAATATATGGATTAAAAGCAAAAATTGTACTAAATATTTGGTTCCAAAATTTCCAAATGTCACATTTTATATTTAAAAATTAAAATGTTAGTGTTTGGTACATCTACACCAATGTAGTCTATACATTGATCTGATGGTGTTTCGGCCTCTAGACTAAAATCTTTGTTTTCATAATGTTTGAAAAAATCTGGTTTCTGATAAACTATTTTGAGGATATTGAGTTTCTTGGAAAATAAAACAATTTTGGAATGCCAATAAAACGACTTGCATATACATTTTTTTTAAATAATTGCTCTACAAAACGCCAAAGAACATATGGACCAAAATTAAGGAAAATCCCTAATTACAAAGATATTTGGATATCTTTCGCTATGATATCAATCCCCTTAAACTTCTTCTGTGGTTTCATGAAAAATGCCAAGGGCAGTTTATTGCCTCGGTAACCATATAGGAGGCCTAGATGATCTTACCACTTCAGATTTAGATGATGAAGGCTTGTTGCCTTGGTAACCATTTAGGAGGCCTAGATGGCCTAGATTGCCTAGATAACCACCAAACCTTTAGGTCTTATTACACACATTTTTGATTGACCTACTGCCCAAAAACACATCCATGTTAAGAATGTTTTTTTTTTTTAATTTATTCTGAAACTTAGGCGACATGGGGAATACTTTGCGCCATATCGATCTGACACTGGGGTTTTCTACGCACCTGATATAGCAAGTTTGTACGTAGGTTCTTTATTCCAGAAAGGTAAAGTTGGGACGCCATTAGTGAAAAGAACATTAGACAAGACAAAAGAGAGAACAGACAGTTTTTCTTGTGCTTGCATCTCTAAAAAGATACAATGTGTATTAAGATTTACGAGCTCATAGAAAGTAAGTACTGTCATATTTTTACTCGAAGATATATAGGTGCATTCTTTTAAATGAACTTATGAAATTAAACAAAAGCTCTAGACTTTTCTTTGTCCCTCTTTGATAAGATTACTTCGTAACGAACGAGACAGCCTTTTCTCAAACACTCGCATTAATTTGGCTCTTATTACTTTGTGTGCGTGCGTATCTTGAACGCAATATAATTTATCGTATATCGAAATTTAATGTTTTTCCGTCGGCCAATATGATTGTACCCAATTGTAATGGGTGGTTCCTAATTCCTGAAAAAAAAATACATGAAGTTAATGAATAATAGTTTTAACAACAAATTGTATATCCGCCTTAGTCAATACATAAACGAAAATAAATTCTTCAAGAAGCCTTGTTGTGTTCATATGGTGAAGTATTGTGATTTTTGCCAATTCAAGCTTCGACCAGTGTTTTGGAGCGGATTCACGAATGAACTGTCCACTGATTTTCTGTGTTTTGATGGCTGAATATCATCGCTGTTTCATATTTGTTTTAGTTTTGCTCAACATTTTTCTGTGACTTACTTATATGATGCACCATATTATATTAAATAGCCATTTGTTGTTGGTTTTTTTTTGGAGTGCTACGCTATTTTATATATTTCTTCGGATATTTGTCTTGGCTGATGAAGGGGATAAATGCTATTAATCCCTGAAACATGTACCAGGAGCAAGTGTAATTATAATTTATTTTCGTTTATGTATTGACTAAGGCGGATATACAATTTGTTGTTAAAACTATTTAGTACGTCAATACGGAACCATCATGGAAACTAGTTTAAATAATAGAGTTAATGAATAATGTAAGGAAACATTACGGGCCAGTTACCTAACGGTTTTGCCTCGGAAACTGCAACTACCACCACTAACAGGAAAAGCTACGGATGAGTATTTTCCATTCCCAAGGCCCTGCGAGCCTGATTTAAACTGTTTTACGTGTTTTGCAATTCAACCTGAAAGGAAAACAAATGATTTCGTAACTGCGACAACGTGCGCTGGTTCATTGGGAAATTGAAACAATCTCATAATGGATTGGATACACAGACAAAACAAAAAAGGAGAGAACGTTTCTAGACTGATTACAGGCCCTGGTACATAATTGATGAAGAACACAGAAGGGAGGAAAAGAAAAGAGATCGTTTGTGTTTTAAGCCATTAACTGTTGCCATTTGGGTAATGAACAAAACCATCTTGGTGTAGTATTTACAAGTACATTGTAAATGCTGACAGATTCTATTATTTTTTTGTAATTAAAAGTAGATTAATTATTTCATTGTTCGGGGCATTGAGGCAGAACTGAGAAGAGCTGGGTTCGATCCTCATTTCATCTGTCAATGGTTTTCCGTGGACTTCAACTTCTTTGCTGTTGCTTATTTTAGGAGCTGTACTATTGTGTTTATTTGAAAATTGCGGGATGGAATTGGGAAGGAGACGGCCGTGGCCTTAATTTAGGAACCATCCCAGCATTTGCCTCAAGTAGAAGTGTGGGGAAACCATGGAAAACCACATCCAAGATGGCCGAGATGGGAATCGAAAATCAGTTTTTCCTCACGAGGCTGAGTGTATCCCATTCCAGGCCTCAGACCAGAATTACAATTTCTTGGCAGAGCCGGGATTCGAACCCGGACCTCTGGGCCGACAGGTGGTCTCTGTTTTGAAATTAATATTAGATTAATTATTTTCACCGACTGGTGCATTGAGACAAAACTGAGGTGAGTTCGATTCTCACCTCTGGTCGTATAAGTAGTTTTCCTTGGTTCCCCACTTCGACTCCAATAAAATGCCAGGATGTTACCTAAATCAAGGCTATGACCAGCTCTTTCTCAATCTAGTCTCATATGGCAATACTAACGAAATTAACACAGATTATCAGACAAAATAATATTTATTTATTTATGTATTTCTTCTTCTTCCTTCGTTACGGCCAGAACTCCGATCTTTCTGAAGTTTTTCCCTAAGTGGGCCACGCTCCTGGATATCGTCACGTGTTATCCCGATCTCCAACATATCTTTCTCTACTTCACTGTCTTTTTCTCATGGTGAAAAGCAAAAATTCTGTTGGATAGCCGTGTTGATTTCATTCGGGTTGTTATATGTCCATAAAAAGAAATCCTCCTTTTCCTCATCACGTCAGTTATTTTCTCTACGTGAATGTGCAACTCGTGGTTGTTGCGTCTTCGGAACTCGCCGTGTTCTTTGACTGGACCCAGGATTTTCCTCAATATCTTCCTTTCCTTGGTCCCCAGTTTTTCCATTATGCCTTTTCTATTCATGGAGAGACATTGCGCTGCATACAAAGCTTCTGGCCGGATGACCGTGCAGTAGTGCTTCAGTTTTGCATTCAGGGATATAGATCTTTTGTTGTACACATTCTTAGTTAGATGGTAAGTCATTTCAATTTTATTCAAGCGTGACGCAAAACCTCGTTTTCGGACATTGTAGGGTCTATCCATTCCCCCAAGATACTTAAATTTCACAACCCGCTTGATTTTCCAATGATTCACTTCAATATGGTTTGGAGCCGTTTTGATGTTAGTAATAAATTCTGTTTTCTCGAAAGAGATCAGGAGGCCCGCCTTTGCTGCTTGTGTTTGAAGCTGGTTGATCTGTTTCCTGGCCGTATCCAACGAATCCGCAAACCGCAAGGTCATCTGCAAAGGCTAGACAGTCAATTGATAGGTTCTTATTCTTGTGACCAAGTCTGATTCCATTTTGGACTCCTTCATCACTCATTGTTTTGCGCCACTCACGGATAACTTTCTCAAGAACGCAGTTGAATAGTAGAGGTGAGAGACCATCTCCCTGTCGAACTCCTGTCCTTATTTATTTATTTATTTATTTATTTATTTATTTATTTATTTATTTATTTATTTATTTGCACCCGCCCAAGTACACGGGGCTACCTGACCACGATGTCGAAAAGTTTCTAAATGAATCAAGAACAACACTTTATCGGGAGGGATGCAGAAATAAAGTCAGTCAATTTTATTTCAGAGCAATATTTAAAAGAATTAAAAATAAAAGACTTTTCTCCACTTCGTGAGTGTTGAGAATCTATATTAAACACTCATTCAGCAATTGCTTGTTGGCACGGTCTTGTTTTGGATTCATTCCAGACTTTTTGTTTTTTCGTTTTTAAATTGCATTAGTAAAATGTATCAATTCGTGAGAGTGTTTTCTAGCTTCATTAAACTATTAGGTGCTAATTGAATTGAGGGGAATGTCATTCTGGATCTAAAATAGTGCAGTGTTTTCAACAGTAGTAGATCTTTTATCTGCATTTTTATCCTGAAGATGTCAGGGTGGTTAGAAGTGTTCGGCACCTAACGCAAGCACCTCTGCACTCCCAATGCTATAGGTTATAGTTTTGTACTTTTAATAATAATAATATAAGGTGCGTTCAAAAAGTAACGAGCCGGAGGCTGGAATGCGCAAACCGGTGACGACATCGGCTAATCGTGGCGTGTGTAACGAGGTGTGGTTCCGACCAGAGCGTGGATGGTCACAGCTCGTCGCTAGAGGGCACGCGTGCACGTCACGTGACGATACAAAGCGAGCAGCAGCATGCATTAATCGTCCAATGCTGTCAGTCGTATTGCAAACAGTGACATGGAGGCGTCAACCGAAGAGCAAAGAGGTGTTGATCGGTTTCTGACAGCGAAAGGAGTAGGGGGAACGGTCATTCATCGCCGAATATCACAAGTGTACGGCGAACACTCCATGTCCCTTGCAAGGGTCAAGGCATGGCACAAGCGCTTCAGGGAAGGACGGGTGTCGATAGCCGATGATGCCCGGTCTGGGGCACCTCCCTGCATTACCCATGACATCGTCCAGCTGGTTGATGCACTCATTACCCAGGACCGCCGAGTGACAGTGAACGCCAAAGCCACCGTGGTCGGATTGAGCGTCGGAAGTGTGCATACCATCATGAAGGAACGACTGCACTTGCGCAAAGTGTGTGTCCAATGGGTGCCCCGCTGTCTTCAACCACACAAGGAAGCATGTCGAATGGCCTACTGTCTTGGTCTTGGTTGGACGATTGATGCATGCTGCTGCTCGCTTTGTATCGTCACGTGACGTGCACGCGTGCCCTCTAGCGACGGGCTGTGACCTTCCACGCTCTGGTCGGAACCACACCTCGTTACACACGCCACGTTTAGCCGATGTCGTCGCCGGTTTGCGCATTACAGCCTCCGGCTCGTTACTTTTTGAACGCACCTTATAATAATAATAATAATAATAATAAGACATCCGGAAGAGAGAAAGGAAATTGCTCGGAACAATCCGAGGACCAAATATCAAGGATGGAGAGATGAGAGTCAAACCTAACAAAGGACTATACATGAAGACAGAAGGAGTCGTAGCCCTAATGTGAAAAAGGAGAATACAGTTTTATTGACACTTGGTGACGATGAACAGTACCAGATTGACGAATTTTTGAATTCTTCAGGAAGAGGAAGACGGAGCCGAAATGGTTTCGGGAAGTGAGATTGGACTTGGATCGGATGGGGGGGGGGGGGGGGGTGTAAGAAGAAGATATAATGGACAAAGAGCGATTTAGATGACTAGTTAAGGACTTGACAGGTTTCCAGGAGAGAGGGGAGTTGTCAGTGAGGAATGGAAGACCTTAGACGGAGGATCAGAAGAAGGAAGTGGGAGATGGATGAAGAGATATTGACAGAGAGTGAAGACAAATCATAATGTAAAAACTGTCAAACGAGGTCCATTGTTGGCTGTAACGAATAAATATATACAATAATACGAATAATAATTAGCGGACCCTGTGTATAAACCACCCGCTCGGCTTTGTTGACATGCGGACTCGACGCGACACGGTTCTGGCAGGGGCTATCATCTTGTTTGATTAATCGCACCTTTTAAACGAATAGTCGATATTTATAAATCAGAGTGCAATTCGGCACAGCTGTGGATAATTCTCTTTCTTTTGACAGGGCTGATACATCTGGAAATATGAAAATTTTCGATTTTTTGTTTCTTATCTCGAGTAAAAGAATACACATTTCTTTGCCTAAAACTGAAGTCTTATAGCGAAGTTTTCGATTTTGACAGAGATATTTCGATTTAAATGCATTGATATAAAGCAGGTTCCTTCTAGTGTTATGAGTGTAAATGTATGTTTAGAGCCATTTTCCAAAAAGTTTAATTTTTTCACACAAAATACAAAATAACTCAAAAACTAATGGTCCAAATTGCATGAAGTTTGGAATTCCCCTTGTTGGAACTAGGTTATAGAGATGAATCTCTATTATTGAATTCCTTTGAAAAATATGTTCAGTGCACCGAAAACATCTGTGAAATTCTTTTTATTTTTTTCAATATTCAAATGAAATATCTATAAAAGGGTAACTTATTCTTCCACTTAGTTTATAAGGGTCTATCCTGGGTAATTTAGTGTCGCCTTTAAGGAAAAAAAATAGTTTATGCCAATCACATTGATAATTTTCAAGAAATTTTGATTTTTGTAACATTCAAGAAAGATCTTTTAATATTTAAATATGCAAATTTTATTACACTTGTAGACTTTATATTGAAATTTAAAACTTTATACATATAATGAAAGCCCAGCATTCGTACTAGAAAATTAGAAAGTTTAATTCAAATTCCTGTTATGGTTCCATAGATATTAAGTAATTTACAAAATGCATGAGTTCCAAGTGTATCAGCCCCCTTAATGCTCATTTGTTACGATTGTGTAACTTGGCTGCGTGGTGCATGCTGTGTCCAAGTTTGCAGGATCGAATCCTGGTGCCGTCAGCTGACAAAGGTTGTGTGCCCCTGAAATACAGGATCGGCGCCCTGGCCCGATGGTCACTGGCTGGAGAGGCCTATCCAATGTAAATGGAACCTTTCTGTCGCTCACTATCTGTATAGCTTTCACATTTTTTTTTTAAATCTATTACGATGTGATATTTTAGGCCTCGCTTAATATATGATTCATCACGGTCTGTTAAAACTGGAGATTAAATAGAAATTTATGTACCCATAAAAATTCTTGGCTGTGATTGATGAGAGACATTAGCTTAAGTAGACATGAATGAGATAAAATGTTCTTAAATAGCATCTGCCTGCTGCAATCCAGAGTACAACCAGCGTGTTGTGCCTAGTGAATTAGATAACTAATACGAGGCTCGTTTGAAAAGTCAGAACATATTTTTTGAAACAACAACAACAAAAACAATATTGTTTTACAGATCTCTACTTAGTATAAAACAAAGTCCTCGATTCTTGGATGTTACGGGTAACTCGAGAACCACTGGGTGGATTTTGATGCGGTTTTTACCATTCTGTAAAGGATATCTCGAGGATGATTTCTGTAGAAAACATTTTATTTATGATCAAAGGAAGCCAAGCATTAACGATTTCAGTGGAAAAGTCGAAATTAAACCTGGCGTCCGAGCGCTTTGTAAGCTTACGCTGGGCAAACCGTTAAAAATATATAAATACTATGAGTGTAATAATTGTTCAGCATGAAAAGTTCTACAAAAAAAGTCCCGGAGAGCATATGTCTATCTTCAGTACATCGCCCACTGTAAGTGTTTTTACGTTTTAATTTCTTCCAACCGTGGCCATTCAACTACTGAGGCGACAGTTTACGAGCTAGCTAATAAGGGCGAGTCTATCGTCCATGTTACAGCCTAGCTAGCGGGCGAACCTATTGCCCCAGACACAGCCAGCAGCAAACCGTTGAGTCGTGTTGAGTTAAGACTTCTGAGATGGTGGTTGTGTTTGGAGTTTCCCTGGAAGTGCAACTCGGGTTTTCTTCATCTCGCCTGTGACACACAGTCAAGTTAAGATCGGACGGAAGGGGGATTTGTGTTTCATGCACCTCGCCATTCTTAAATTACGTCTTACAAGAATTTGTTGCACATGCATCTCCATGATAATATAATTAATAGTCCAGTCAGTGATTTTAACCCATCATGCCGAGACGTAAAACGGATATTGGTCGTTGTTCATTGTCATTGGAAAAAAAGAAGCCCTTATCTCGTAATGCATCCATAACTGTTCCCGGGCGAAGCCGGGTCGGGTTGCTAGTATTTTATAATCTTTAGATCCGAGAAACCTTAAATTAATATCAACATAGTCATTTATTTTACTAAGGTACTTGTGCTAATACGGCACCAAGCTTATTATACTTACATCACAGAACGACGACGCTTGTGCGAAAAACAATGATTGTACTATCTCTTTGGGTTGTTGTTCTGTTCCATTTTAGGAGATTGGACTTCTTGGTCCCGCCTCGTTGCGTAGTAGCTAGCATTCTTGGCTGTCACCGCGGAGGCTCGGACGGCTAGAACGGGGTGCACTCAACATCGTGAAATAAATGGAAGTAGTTTTCCGTGGTTTCTCACTTCTACTCCAGACAAATGCCAGGATGGTACCTAACTTAAGGCCTCGGCCGATTCCTAACCAAATTCTACATCGATTACAAATACATACACTAGTATAGACATCACAGAGACATAGGCTATCTGACAACTTCTACACTCACCCAAGTACACGGGGCTACGTGACCACGATGCCGCATAAACCCCTAAAAGAATCAACAACATCTTCTTGTCATTTAACTCCGTGTACTTGTGTGTTTGTGGAGGGGGATTTGCATGGAGTAGAAATGAGAAACCAGGTTGGCTGAGGCGGGAATCGAAACCACCTGTTTTCATTTTTCCCTCACGAGGCTGAGCGTATCCCGTTCCAGCCTAAAGACTAGAATTGCATTTCCTGACAGAGCCGGAAATCGATCACAGATCTCAGGGGTGGCAGCCAAGAAAACTAGCCCCTACACCACACGGTAGACTTTTGGAATCAATGACACCGCGTATATGTCTTGAGGTATAGTACCTGTATAGTACAAACAAGTTTGGTTGGTTGGTTCCTCAGTTTAGGGGCTGCGAAACCGCGGTCATGTAGCCCCGTGTACTTTGGGTGTGTGTACAATCTGTCTGATAACCGGTGCTAATTGTGATGGCTGGATTAGTGTGTTATCTGTTTTCAATAGCTTGCCACGGTGGGTGAGTGGTTATAGTGTCGGACTACCAACCCCAAGATTGCAGGTTCGCTCCTGACCATGGTAAGTGATTATTGAGAAGGCGACAAAATCACGACACTCATGTCATACGTTGTTGGCGTGTTAAAGAACCCATTTGAATTCAGTAGGCCGTGTTCAATGGCAAAATTAATCTCGGGACTTTCCGCCTACACAAAGTTCCTCATTTCTCTACTTGAAAGCCCTGTAGTGTCAAGGAGTCTAGATATCTAACCTCCTTGACTTTCATAGCGTTCAAAGGAACGACGAAATTCGACATGCAAGCTACCCTTTGGGTGTCAATTAACAAAGTTTGCACCAGGCACCCGAGGACATACGATATTATTATCTGTTTTCAATTCAAGTAAGGACTGCAGACATTCAATTTTCAAGTTGTTCCAACGCCACCGTCAACGACAAATAGTTCTGAACTTGGTTACTAGATGTCACCGCCGTCGACTCCTGGTGACAAATGTTGAAACATAAGAGCGTTAGTCTAATCTAACCTATAATTTAGCTTCACACAAGTGTAATTAGTGGCAGGTTCTATTAGATGGCATAAATGCATGACAAGGGACCGCCGGCTTTACTTCCCCTCCGAAAGAAGGCATACTGAGGGATTTTCAACGCTATTGAAAAGTCCGACGACTTCGCCTGGGTTTGAACCCGCAACCTTCGACATAGAAGCTTAGCATGCAACCAACTACACCACCGGAGCCGCTACAAACAACTTTGATAAATGAATCCCTCCCTATGCTTGCAGTATTGGGGTCCAGACACCCAGCATACCGGTGTGTTGCGCCTTTCAAATATTTAATGCCGTTAAAAATAGAAACTCACCGATCAATGTTACTCCCGGTAATTGCTGGAATTTAATTTCCTCCTCTGTCTTTCTTCCTTACGGAGAACTGTGTAATATGGCCTGTTAATGTCGTATAACTTGATTTGCCCCTTTTAACGTAGAAGAAAAAAGGAGGGCATGAATTCACTCTACAGACATACAACCAACGAGGTCATTGAATAGCCTATATACCGATGATGATGATGATGATGATGATAATTGTTGTTTTATGGGGCCTAACATCTAGGTTATCGGTCCCTAATGGATTGGGTGATCGTGAAGATGAAAATGAAATGTAAACTGTAACTAAAACTAACTTATATACTAGAAGAAGAAATGGAAAACAAATGTAGAATAAGGCAAATAAAGGACAGGAGGAAAAGAAGAAGGAAGATTGTAGTTTTACGTGACCGTGAATCTTGTGATTATGAGCCACGGGACCTCCTTTTTACGTGGAATCCGAACCACAGGACATGGCATTTCACTTCGAAAATCTCACATGCATTGACCGGGAATCGAACCCGGACCGCCTTGGTGAGAGGCATACAGCTAGACCGCTGAGCCACCACGCCCCTAGGAGGAAAAGAAATGCCCGCAACCCTCGAAGAATGCAGATTGAGCGACTTGGAAGGAAGGAGAGCCATGAAAGGCTGATAGGAAAGTTAAAGAGGAGAGGGTCCGCCACAGAGGTAATGGATAAAAGGGGGAGAACCGGACCCAGCTCAGGAATCCCTCGGGGCTGCCAACTCCGAACTCACCAGCCGTGAGCCCCTGAGGGATTAGCAATATCCAGGGTGCACCAGAAGTGGTGGGGCTACATACAGCCTGCCTCCTTGAGGGCCTTGAGCAGAAGGCAGGAGATAACACGAAAAGAAAAAAAGGCTGACCCCTCGCAGAAGGAGGGTGCCAGAAAAGATGAGACATGGTCCAATTAAGTCGGGAAAGAAAGAGACTCTAGGCCTCGGATACCCTAATACCGTCGGGGTCGGAAGAGAACAAGAGTTGACCAAGTGAGGTCGACAGGAAAGAAGACGGAGAGGAGCCCGGCGCAAGTAAGTGGAAGCGATGCCGGACTCAGCTGGGGCCCCGTGGTCGCCAACCCACGTCCCACTAGATGTGACCCCCCGGGTGGGGGGGGGGGGAATATATACCACTACCTGGAAACTATTAATATAGCTGATAACAGTTACTGTATTGCAGTGCTCTGTACCGGTATCTGGAAGTTGATAGAGCGTTTCTAACCAAATAACCTACAACTTTAGATTCACACTACCAATTGCAGTGGTAGGTTCTTTTACATGCCATAAATCCATGGACCCCAACTATTGCTAAGTCTACAAAAGAAAATTGGTGTCAATTCTTGCAACCAGTTGGAATATACAATACATTATAACTCTGTAAATGGTATTTTTTTGGTGTGACCTTCCAACATTTAAAAAAAATCATAACTTCTACAATTGAACGAAATCAATGGTTAAATCAACATCACCAATGTCAATGAATAGTTTAAGCTCCAAGATTCACATAGCGAAGCTCACAGCAGAACAGCAAGGAAACAAATAATACTAAGCATTTCAGGGCGATATTTTACCAGGAAACTCTGGAAGTCTTCGAAAAATCGATCAATGCATAAGGAATGGGGTTAGCGCTACACCGTAATGGGGCAAGTAAACATTGACTGAAGGTAAACATCGATCCGGTGATGCTCCTCTTAAAAAGATGACTTTCCATTTGAGGAGAGACGGATACAAATGTGATGAACTGTGAGTTCTCTAAAGAATAAAAGAGAGCGTACATAAACAGGAAAGAGTATCTCATTCAGTGACATTATCTCACGTCTCTACTCCCATTTCTCTTGTCTTGACTCAAGAAAATCACTTCCTGAGATCCAGTTGAGCACGATATTTCTACTCGTACATCATTGTCTCTAGTTTTGCATTTGCTACAGAAAAATGTGAGTTTTCACCACTATTTATTAATCGTATGGCTTTCAGTGCCGGGAGTGTCCGAGGACCTGTTCGGCTCGCCTGAGTCTGTAGCTGCTTCCAGTGGACACCCTAAAGGGTGAGCTACAAGTTCCGTTTAATTTCAAGTGGTTCCAGCTTTCGCCACCAGATATCAATGATACCTAGTGGTGAACGTTGGAACTTTGATAGAGCGTTCTGACGAAATCTAACCTAACAATTTTGCTTTACACAAGTTCAGTCTGTGAAAGGTTCTTTTACATGCCATAAATCTATGACATGGGACCGCCGGCTTTACTTCCCCTCCGAAGCAAGGCATACTGAATGATTTTTAACGCTCTTAAAAAATCCGACGACTTCGGCCGGGTTTGAACGCACTATCTTGGGCATAGCAGTTCAGCATGCTGCCCACTACGCCAACGAAGCAGTTTTCACCACTGTTAATGTTTTATTGAAAATGAAAAATCCACAGCCTGCTTCCAGTCGACCGACCGGGTCAGGGAATGGAATGAATGAAGCCCCCATCTAGCGGCGAGGATATGAACTGTGCCGGCTGCCGAAGCCTGCCGCACTCCCCTAGGGCAATGCTTAAATTAATGACAGATGAAATGAATTGACAGTGGAGAGTGTTGCTGGAATGAAATTTGTGACAGGGAAAACCGGAGTACCCTGAGAAAAACCTGTCTGCCTCCGCTTTGTCCAGCACAAATCTCACATGGAGTGACCGGGATTTGAACCATGTACCCAGCGGTGAGAGGCCGGCGTGCTGCCGCCTAAGCCTCGGAGGCTCTTCTGTTTTATTAATTTACTTAAAACCATTTTCATGTGAGACTGTTTTTCCTTTCAAGGTCCAGTCTAATCTGCAAGCCTCGGTTTGCGAACAAGTCATCTTCATGATCCCTATTATCCTCTGTTTCTAGACATCTCATTTTGAAATCGTTGAAATAACGATGGAGACTGTTTCTGGATGGCATCGTCCAGTTTCGCAATATCTCTACATAATATAAAACAAAGTCCCCGATTCTTGGATGTAACAGGTAATCTTGAGAACCACTGGATGGATTTTGAAGTGCTTTTCACCATTCTGTAAAGGCTTTCTCGAGGAAGGTTTCTGTAGAGAAAAAATCACAGTCACTCTGAAAGACTAGACGTTGTATCATTTCAAATGACGCATGCTACAAATGCTACACATGTTAGAAAGGCTCAGGAGGGCTTCTCGCTTTGCTCGAAGCCCCAGGACTCTTTCAGCAGACTGCATTACCCATTAACATAGGCTTCCCGCGCGGGCACCGGACGAAATGTGTTTCTTGTACTTGTATTAGAGATGTGTTTGGTTGAATAAAGCGTAAATTGTGTACTTTTTGATAGCGGTTTTGTGGCCCATCATCCCAGGCAAGCCGGCGGAAACCTTTGCCTCCCTGTCAGAAGGATCATTTGGCCGTAAATTTGAATTAGTGTAAGGATGTAGTATGAGTGTCCAGAATTAGACAATAGCCTACTCCATGAAGGGGTCATGACTATGCCTTATATGTTTGTTTAATGAATAGTGTATCTGAAATAAGGGAAGAATACTGATTTACAGATTTGTGGAGTGAGTTTCTGATTTTTAAATAGAGTTTATGAAATTTATGGTAAAGGTGAAGGAGAGGTGAACATGATTAGACAATAGCGTACTCCATGAAGGAGTCATGACTATGCCTTCTGTGTCTTTTTAAAGTATAGAGTAACTGAAATGAGGGAAGTTTACTGAATTTGGTGTTTGTAGAATGTAATTTTCGATTTTAATTTGGGATTTCGTGAAGCTTGTTGCGGAGTTGTTATTTCTCTGAAAAGGAGTGTTTTTGCCCCAGGCAGGCCTGTGTTCGATCTGGCTAGACTAGTGTAACGGTAAAGAGTTGGGAGATGAGTTGTAGAACCTGGGAGCGAGCAGTGGCGGGCTGAACATTAGGGGGGGGGGGCTATTTTGAGTGAGAGTAGGGATGGAATATTGGGACTGGTTCGATGCTTTGCTGTGACATCCTGCAGACCTCTTGGTGAGGCACCCTGTATTCTTATTCTTATATGGCATCGTGTATATCACTTTAGAAGTCACCCTGTATTCTTGTGTTCGCTTCGCCTGTATTTTGCTCTGACATCCTGCATACCTCTTTAGGAGGCACCCTGTATTCTTATATGGTATCTTGTATACAAAGCCCCAGGTCGCTCGACGCCAGGCCTCTTTCAACAGACTCCAATAATCATTAGCGTCTGCTTCTTGCTCCCCGCGTGAGCATGACGTCACGTTCCCGCGCAGCTGCATGACGTCACTTCCCGCGCGGCTGCATGACGTCACGTCCGTCTCCGTGTCCGTGTCCGTAACGCATAACGATGGACCCCAACCATAACGACGAAGTCGACAAGATCATTTGAAATGATAAAAATAATAATGTATGGCCAAAGGAATCCAATAACATGTTTCCCTTATTAACCCCTTATCTAGCTTGGCTACCACGTTCTGTTCTGTTTTGTTTTGTTTCCGACGGGGGGTGTTTTCTAGTAGTGTAAGGACGGGTGAATTCTCCATGAATGTGTGTTGGTTTAATTTATTTGGGTTGTTGTTGTTGTTGTTGTTGTTGAAGTGTTAAAAAAATCCTGGTGGATATCCCGGATGGATTCGGTCTTCGTGTACACCGTGGCAAATGATGTTTAATGTGATAGTAGTATTGGCGTGCTGGGAATGGACTGTATTTACAGGTAAACCCAGTTCATGCATTCTTGTACTGACACACACACAGTGTATAGGAAAATGACCTATTAATTATTTAGCCTCCATTTCCGTGTGCGCTTGATTAACACAATCCACGCTATAGCGATAAGAATCACACGAAGCGAAGAGAGAACTTTTACTACCTCTATTCTCCATCCTACTCACACACGATAACAGCGTCACTTTTATCATCTCTCTCTCTCTGTTGATATCAATCTGTGCATGAAATGTGCCCATTACTGGGGTCATGTTTCCCCAATCTACCTTAAAAAAACGAAAACAAAAACCAACCACGTGGCACCTCGACGTTTTAGGTCAAGACTTTAAGACGCTAGAAAACGATTAAGGTCATAATACTACACCCTCTACCTTTATTTGCCACTGATCTAAAAAGAAAAAAGATTAGACCTTTTGTCGAGTGGCATTGCTGATAAGTTATGCTTCTGAATTTTTGATGGATATTCATTAAATTAACATCATCTGTATGCGTGCCTCATGATAACACGATAAAAAAATAAACGAGTCAAGTTCCATTCTTTCTCTTTCTCTCTTCTTTTCTTTATTTTGATCTCTTTTGTGACGTCCTATAAACGTTTCTCAGGCGCAATCTTTTGTGAATTTACAAGAGAAAGAATAGTTCATAAATCAACAAGAAATGTGACACGCTGACAGTATTCAAGAGTGCCTGCTACTTCTTTTTTCTCTATATACTGTAATATATAATAAAGATTCTCCCGCTTTTATATAACCAGCCTAGTTTTACATTAAATACACATAGTGATCACTTTTTCACTCTTCATTGTACAGTATGCCTTTAAAGCGAGCGCGTCGATAGGGTGTCCTGCAAATCGCGCCCAGCACGGTCAGTACCTGGAGTATTTGTGGCTGATTTGGAACTACTCCGGAGCTCGAAGAAATTTAAAAGGGTCTACTAGACATTCCTTCTTCCGCCCCAATTTTGTTTCTTTATTTTTTCATTTTTATTTATTTTTAGTTTCGAGATCATGACATTATTCTAGTTTTTGGAGACGGGAAACGGTTTTAAAACAACCCCTGATGTCACAATCACAATCGTACTCTTTTACCGTTTCTTCCAGTCTTTCGTTAAGTTTCATGTACTTCGTTTTTCTTCGTTTGCCTTCCATGTTTAACAATGACCTCATGAATACAGTCACTAAGTTTTCAGCTTCTTTCTTCATACAGTCGATCACATCTTTGAATTTAGGATTTGGTTTCCAAAGAAGTTTACTACTCCTCAGCTGGTTTAGTTGTGACTCATTGGAGTCGGTAGTCACGAGGACAATTCCTAGATTGGGCGTGATATACGCACATTTTTCAGTGGACGCGATTTTCGTACATCGTCGATAGGTGCATCTTTTTTGTTTGTTTGTTTGCATTGTCATTAAGCATAATTAACTCTCCGATTAGGAAAGGATTGTAATTCTGGCTGTATAATATTCATTTTAAACATAGCACATGACATACAAAGCCTAAACCAGGGCCACCTAGTCATTGCGCTCCGGCAGCGCGGTCGCGCTCGGGGAGCACTGGGCAGTCAGACTAGCGCTCCTTCCCCTACCACCACTACACTGTGGCAGAGAGGAGATGGACGATGTTCGGATCACGCTGACTACATACGTACGTACAGTCGTACGGCCGACGGCTCTTGTGGGATTGTTAACATATCAATAGGGCTGTTTTGCCATAACAAATATACCGCATATACAAATCGAATGGTACTCCCATGTATGGAAACGAACACAAGTGTTAAGTAAAGAATATTGTGATTTATTCCAAAATGAAATGTGAACATATTAGAGAGGAAAATACAGCAACAAATTGTGTTCTTTTTTTAACATATTACATCTCTGTTGCACACTAAACATTTGGCATGCCCATTATAAGCCGTACAGAAAAATGAAAGTTCCCATTCTGCTTTAAAGACTGCTGCTTCATCACTCCTTTTTTTAGTATGCTGTTCAGTCATGACCACTGGGAAACTGATTTACTTACACGCTGTCAACAAAGCGCATTGGAATAGACTAGCGACTGATGGATCGGCTGCACACTTCAGCGCGCTCAGCCAGCCAAGCTCCTCCCACCACTTCTGAAACTACCTTCCACCAAAGCGCTCGGAGCACTGGCTTAGAGCGTGGCCGGAGCACTGTCTGGATGGCCCTGGCGTAAAGGCTCGGCCACACAGAAAGCGATCTGTCGCGGCGGGAAGCGATCCAGCGGTCGTCGCTGTGGTCTGCAATATGGGGACGTAACATAGGACGCGATACCTTTGTGTGAGCGGTCCAGTATGGTCGCTTCCTTCTAGAGAATATGTAGTGTGTTTTCATATTAAGAGTATTGTTTGATATTATTATTGAGTATGAGCTCGGACGAAGAACTACTCCTTCTCCTATTTTCTCTGCAAAATCACAAAGAAGAAAAGACAATGTTGGGTGCAGGACATCAATAAGAAGAGAGAGCAATTAGGAGAATACCACCGCTTATGTATCGAACTGGAGTCACATGAAGGTAGATTTTTCAAGTATTTTCGTATATCGCGAGAATGTTTCGAGCAATTGCACGATTCCATGCTTCAGCCTTCTTTAAAACATTTTATAATGTCCGTGTGAACTGTCGAACAAATGTGTGCATTAACGTACAGTTTCAATAAATACTTCAGTTTGGTCACTCATCACAATCGAAGGCGTGCATGGCGGTCAGGCGGGCAATCTGTACATTTGTACAACCGGATTGCTCGTCGTCGCGACAAAGACTGGTGGGTGATGGTAGACCGCGTTCTGTGTGACCGAAACTCAAGGGAACGACTTTTTCCTCCAATGTCTAAATATGTTGTTTTAGTATAAGGTGAGTTCAAAAAGTAACGAGCCGGAGGCTGGAATGCACAAACCGGTAACGACATCGGCTAATCGTGGCGTGTGTAACGAGGTGTGGTTCCGACCAGAGCGTGGAAGGTCACAGCCCGTCGCTAGAGGGCACGCGTGCACGTCACGTGACGATACAAAGCGAGCAGCAGCATGCATCAATCGTCCAACGCTCACAGTCGCATTGCAAACAGTGACATGGAGGCGTCAACTGAAGAGCAAAGAGGTGTTGTTCGGTTTCTGACAGCGGAAGGAGTAGTGGGAACGGACATCGCCGAATGTCACAAGTGTACGGCGAACACTGCATGTCCCTTGCAAGGGTCAAGGCGTACCACAAGCGCTTCAGAAAAGGACGGGTGTCGTTAGCCGATGATGCCCGGTCTGGGGCACTCCCCTGCATTACCGATGACAACGTCCAGCTGGTTGATGCACTCATTACCCAGGACCGCCGAGTGATAGTGAACGCCATAGCCACCGTGATCGCTCCACGACAATGCACGACCTCATACGGCCAACACAGCCGCGGCACTCCTGCAGAAATTCAAATGGGAGGTTCTCGGCCACCCTCCATACAGTCCAGACCTCTCTCCCTGTGGTAACGCCATGTTTGGTCCCCTGAAAAGGGCTCTGTGGGGCCACCGATTCACCTCGGACGCCGACGTCCAGCTGTATACGTGCGGAACTGGTTCACATATCAGCCCAGGGAATTTTATGAGACAGCCATTCACCGCCTCGTGTCACAGTGGGACAAGTGACTCAACAGCCAGGGCCACTAACATACAGGTACTGGTTTCTGTAATTATGCCTCCGGCTCGTTACTTTTTGAACGCACCTTATAATTTATGCTTTATCTAATTAAAATCATTATTATAATGCCACGAGATTCAGATAACGAAGGTGCGAATGCGGAAAATAGTCGTGCAGATGCCGGGCGAATGCGGATAAAAGTCGTGTTTTGTTCGTGTTTTGTTTATCCGAGCAGGGCTGTACTTACAGAGTATAGCGCTGAGGAGACCAAATGTGCCCATGTTTCATGCTCGTAAACCGAAACGCGAGTGCTGATATTTCAATCTGGCCTAGCCTTTGAGTGACCTTATTCTCAACAAGCCATTTAAACGTTACAGCTGATAAACATGCTGGCATATTAATCTTGTCAACTTCTTGTTAATCGGTTCCATTCTCCTCCCCGGCGTAGCCGTACGCCAGCGCTCACTTTGCTGTAAGCACGTTCCTAAATCAGTGGTTTGAATTCCGCCACTAACAGCGGCCATCCTGAATGTGTGTTTTTTTCTCGGGGTTTTCCACACTCACTCGAGGTAAAGGATGTCGTAATGGAAATGTATTTCAGTTCTATGGTATCTACCTCAATCCTAGACCCTAATGAGCAGTCGCGGGTCACTTATAAAATTTCCATGGAAGAATGAAAAATAAGGGTTTTCAGCCCATGGGCTGGTTCGTACCTCCAACAATTTCGATGGCTTGAACTAAGAATCTTAATTCTTTTGAATAAAATATTAAGTTATATGCATAAAAGTACAATGGAATGCGTATATTTGGCACTTTTAAAATATATACAATGCACGGTTTTTCAAATGTTATACATTAAGCATCAATTTGTCGAACAAGGACGATTTTTCTGTCCCGTTTATTCGAAAAAAGAAAAAAGAATTATCCTGAGCACCTTGGGAGATGCTCTTGATCCTGGCATGGCTGGTTCGTAGTTGAAAGTGTTTGAGAGACCATTATCAGAAGATTCGCTGACCCGATAAGGAATCCCTCGAGGTAAAAAATATCGACACCCCAATACCTCTAAATTTACAACTGGTAAATTAGGGGTAAATCCAATATAACAATATTAATATTAACATTAACTAGCATGTACCCCATATACGACTCACCCGGATTTATTGGTATGATTCTCTTCTTTTGAATGCTCATTGGTTACGATCGGTTACTCGAGGACGCCGATGTGTATTTATCACCCGCCCAGCCTTACTGTTAAGCGGATCCTAAGAGACGCAGTTCTGGAAGGCGCTATAGTATTGTTTGTTTTGCGCACTTTACAAGAAAATATATTTCCGTTGACTTTTCAATAAATGCAAGATTCTTTCCTGTACTATTGAGACGATTTGGAATATTTTGGTACAAACCACACCTTCTAACTCCTCTGGTTTAAGTCCTTCAGTTTTGTAAAACGACACCTTAGTGTCTTATACAGTTCTAGCTGTACCCGGCATGCGTTGCAATGCCAATCAAAAAAAAATCCTCTCGGCACGCCGGAAGGCGGAGGTAGATTTCACCGGGCAAACTAGGGGATAGGCTATAATAGGCAAAATATGCAGGTTTTCGTAGAGGGATCAGACCTCATTTATTGCGAGAAAGTATTTTACAATGTAATTGGAGCTCAATTAACTTTTCTTTCGTATTACTATGCATATTTTTAACATTTTATTGTCTTAGGGGGACGGTAACCTTCTTGTCATTTGGGGACCATTTTTATACTTGTGGTCACACCGTCCTTATGCAATGTTTGGAACTGATGTGTAACTATCTAACAGTCTGTTACTTCTTCACGTCAAATTTTATCTCCCGCAGAGATATTGGTTGATTCCTCAGTTTAGGGCTGCGACAACGCGGTCATGTAACCCCGTGTACTTTGGGTGTGTGTAGAATCTGTCTGATAAACGGTGTTAATTGTGATGGCTGTATTAGTCTGTAATTCAGGTAAGGACTGCAGACGGTCAATTTCAAGTAGTAGTTCCTAATGAAATGAAAATCCACAACCTGCTTCCAGTCTCCGACCGGGTCAGGAATGGAATGAATGAAGCCCCCATCTAGCGGCGATGATATGAACTGTGCCGGCTGCCGAGGCCTGACGCACTCCTCTGGGGCAATGATTAAATTAATGACAGATGAAATGAAATGATAGTGGAGAGTGTTTCTGGAATGAAATGTTGACAGGGAAAACCGGAGTACCCGGAGAAAAACCTGTCTGCCTCCGTTTTGTCCAGCACTGATCTCACATGGAGTGACCGGGATTTGATCCACGGACCCAGCGGTGAGAGGCCGGCGTGCTGCCGCCTAAGCCACGGAGGCTTCAGTAGTTCCTAATGTTGCTACCAAATATACCGTCAATGACACCTAGCTGTGAACTTGGCTACTAGATGCCACCGCAACCAGTAACCTGCAACGAACGTTGGTCTTCCCCTATGAAGGAAAGCATACTGAGGGATTTTCAGCGCTCTTTGAAAATCCGACGACTTCGGCCGGCTTTGAACCTGCGACCTTGGGCATAGAAGTTCAGCATGCTACCAGCTAGGCTACGTCACCGAAGCCGCTTCCCACGTAGTCAGATGGAAAACTTAATGTGATCTCGTTGTCATGGCAACCTCTGATAGCTCATCCCTCATCAATTTAGAAGCGTTGTCATGGTAACCTCTGATGGCTCTTGGCATTTTCATCTAATTCCGAAATCATTTTTCTCATCCCTTGGCGTAATGGTGGGTTGTATCAAAACTTCTTTCAGACAAACGTTTTAGGTACTTATTAGGAGAATATCGTCCATTTTGTACGGTTTTGATATTGTGCCTATTAAGAGAGATATGATTAATATTTCCCGAAAAACCCACTTTTTTCCACCCCATTGGTCAATGGTTGGTGCTATCAAAAAACTTTTTAAACATAAATTTTTGGCACTTATCCGACACATAATATGAACTTTGAAGGGATTCGATATTTTACATATTAAGAGAGTTATAGTGATATTTCACTTTAAAAAAAACCTCCATTTTTACCCCCTTCGACCGATTTTGCCCATTAACGAACTCGACCGAGATTTTATAGGGATACATATTATGTAAAAAATTCAAAGTGATTGGTGCAAAATTACGGCAGTTATCGTGTCCACAATAAACTGATATAGATAGATAGATAGATACATATATACATAAATTATATATAAACTTTTGAACTGACGGTGGTTTTGGAGTCTGGGGGATGTGAAACGCGAAGATATGTCGAAATTTTCCGGAAGTCGAAACATGGTACCCATTGCAATAGTTACCTTTCTAATGAAATCTACCTAAAAGGGTTGGCGTTTTAACTTTGTTGACGTGCTTTTGGATACTCAATATATTTTTTCTTTTTCCGTTAATTCACTCTAAACTATTGTAAAATGGATTCACTATCTCAAAAACATTTATGAGAGCGTGCTCAACAACTCACGAAAGTTTTATCGCAATCGGATGAATGATATATGAACGCATACGGGACTTTGTTTAAACGATTCACGCGCCGTCGCCTATTTGTTGAATCTACTCTTGCGCTACCTATTGTAAAATGGATTTACAAAGTCAGAAACATTTGCAGGAATGTATACAACAACTCACCAAAATTTCATCGTAATTGGATGAATAGCATAATATGAATGCATGTGGGACTTCGTTGAAACGAATCGCGCGTCATTTTATTGAAGCTACTCGCGCGCTATCTATTGTAAATTGGATTTACTATTCCTATAACCATCCAGGGAGTGTGTACAACAACTCACCAAAATTTGATCGGAATCAGAGGAATGGTGTATGAACGAACAAACAAACAAACAAACAAACAAACATTCATTTATATATACATTAGATTTATGATGATAATAATAACACTTGCAAAGTGACCTACTGTATTCTCAATTAGTGTGTGAAAGATCAATCTTCCTTTGGAAACATAGATTGGGCACTTCTAAGTATAAACATGATTTATGAATATTTTCACTGTAATCATATTGTAAGTGGACTGGAACTGAATTCTAACACTGTGTTCTCTCTTTGTTGCAGGTAAGTGTTGAAGTCCTGCCTTCGAGGATGGTAAAGTTATTCTTCATTGTATCCCCTCGTCTATTGAATCCTAAACAATGGAAGTATGTTGAAATACTGTTGTAGGTATAATACACGAAGAATGTGGCTTATAAATGAAATTGGAATTCTTTAGCAGGTTAGGTGTATGCCAGATATGTCGAAATCTGAATCTGACTACAGTCTTTTTCGCATCTGCTCTTGTTGTTTCACTTGGTGGCTTAAGACGTCGTGATCATCAGCCGCGTGTACTCCGGTTTATGTGGAATTTGTTTGAGTCTCGCAGCATGGCCATGCTCGTTTAATCGAGCACCACGGCTGCGAGGGCAGCTGCAGCTAGTACGGAGATCTCAGGTTGGAATCCCGGGACTGACAGCAGTTATCTTGGGTGTGGTCTTTACCAAGGTTTCTCCATACTCCCTCCAGGCAAATGCCGGGATGGTACCTTATTTCAAGTCTCGGTGTACCTACCTCATCCCTGTCCCTAATACAGCTACACACACTACTACAGTCATCACGTAAATACAGGTTGTCAGACAAGTTCTGAACACACACACCTGACTACACGGGACTGATGACCAAGATGTCCCAAGCCCCTGAAATGAATTAACAAAAAAAAATGTTCGACTACGATTATTAATAATAAATAATTTTTAGGTCACTCTATAGTCTAAACGATGGTGGTAAAAACATCGGCTCAAATTAATATTAAGCGTCTATTTAAAGCGATTCCAAGGACGTGGTACCCGTAGTCTGCGCGAGGAGATGGAAGGCTGGCGGTTGCCTTCCATTTCCACGTGGTGACTCCTTGTTCGGCGTCTATTCAATCGCTTTAAATAGAGGCTTAATGTTAATTTGAACCGATGTATTTACCATCATCGTATAGAGTGACCTTCGAAGATAATTATCTGCCAATTGATATCCTATCAAACATTGTACATTTTTCAATTTATATTTTACATTTTTCATTTTACGATATGTATTCTATATTTTACGTTTTACATTTTGTGGTTTGCATTTTATGTTTTACATTTTGCATCTTACGTTTTTCAGTTTACGTTTTGCATCTTACGCCTTACATTTACGTTTTAGATTTTGCATTTTACGTTTTGCATTTTACTTTTTATGTTTTACATTTTGCATTTTACGTATTAGATTTAACATTTTACGTTTTACATTATACGTTTCGCATTTCATATTTTACGTTTTACATTTACGTTTTGCATTTCACGTTTTACATTTTACGCTTTACATTTTACGCTTTATACATTTTACTTTTTTACAATTTGCATTTTTCATTTTACATTTTACGTTTTTCAATTTGCATTTTATATTTTTATGTTTTATACCTTAAATCTTAAATTTTACTATTTACCGGTGCGAGAGTTCACTTGTAACTGCTATATAGGATTGTCTCCCCCCCCCCCCCCCCCCCCCCATACAGGATCAACACATTACTATAACTGAACTGTGAACAATTAGACAATGATCGTTTATTTGAATAAAAACAGTGACCACAGCATGGAAGCAAATTGCAGTACATTATTATTGAGTGATTCGAAATTAAATTGTGTTAATTATTTGTGGTTATTAAGGAATGTGTGAAATGCTGATAATTCCCATTCTAAACACTCACTGCGCTAAAAGCGTGTGGATGTATTGATTTGTAATAATAGAGAAAACTACACCCATTGTTGAGTCCTCAATTGTGGCTTTTATCAGGGCTGCCAAAAAAGAAAAACGTCAGTGTTGACAGCGATGCCAAGTGGCACTTTTAAAAACATAAGGCAGGATGCTGTATAATAGTACATTATGCAACGAGCCTATACTGGCAATAATTGTTGTTGTTGTTGTTTGAGTCTTCAGTCTTTTGACTGGTTTGATGCAGCTCTCCAAGCCTCCCTGTCCTCGGCTAATCGTTTCATCTCTACATAGTTACCACACCCTACATCCGAGGCAGTCTGTTTAACATATTCTAACCTTGGTCTACCCATACAGTTCTTGTCCTCGACCCTTCCTTCCATAACTAAGCTTGCTATTCCTGGGTGTCTTAGTATGTGTCCTACCAACCTATCTCTTCTCTTCATTATCAGTCGCCAGAAACATCTCTCCTCTCCCACTCGTCTTAATACCTCTTCGTTTGTAACCCTATCTACCCATCTGATCTTCATCATTCTCCTGAAACACCACATTTCAAACGCCTCAATTTTCTTCTTTTCTGCTGCACCAATAGTCCAAGTTTCACTTCCATAGAGCGCCACGCTCCAGACAAAGGCTTTCAAAAATGACTTCCTAATACCTAAATCTATATTCGATGTCAACAGATTCCTTTTCTGTAGAAATGCTTTCCTTGCCTGAGCCAACCTACTTTTTATATCCTCTTTGCTTCGTGCATCACTGGTTATTTTGCTTCCTATGTAACAGAAGTCTCCTACTTCCTTCAGCTTTTCACCTGCCAATTTGATGTCCATAGAGGTTTCTGATTTCTTTCGGCTGCATTCCAATATTTTTGTTTTACATTTATTAATTTTCATCATGAAAATAATTTCCATACGAGTGTCTTAATTACCATTATAGGCTCTTAAATTACTGACGAAAAGGGAATTACACATTATTAGGAGGCAAGCGCGTTGGTTGATGTTTTGAAATGTTGATGTTTAAAAACGTAGAGCCGAGATCAACTGCTACTTACACTGAACTAATTCATGGAGTTATTGACAACAAGAATATATGTGTTGGTGTATGTGTGTGGTTATACAGAGACTTTTTTTTAAACAAATTGTGTGCCATTTAACCCCTCACCCTGTGACCATTATTAACGCTTGCTCGACCATTATTCTGTACTTTTAATGTAGAGGGAAAAAAACGGAATTTAACTGTATTAATAGCTCGCGTAAAATGAGTCCTCCTTCAACCAAGTGTGGAATATTTGAAATTAAGGTTGCCGGGTCTATGAATCCGAGAGCATTTTCTCAAATTCTTTTGGGCATAATTTTAGTCATAGGTTGGTTGGTTCCTCAGTTTAGGGGCTGCGACAACGCGGTCATGTAGCCCCGTGTACTTTGGGTGTGTGTAGAATCTGTCTGATGAAATGAAAATCCACAGCCTGCTTCCAGTCGACTGACCGGGTCAGGGAATGGAATGAATGAAGCCCCCATCTAGCGGCGAGGATATGAACTGTGCCGGCTGCCGAAGCATGTCGCACTCCTCTGGGGCAATGATTAAATGAATGACAAATGAAATGAAATGGGAGAGTGTTGTTGGAATGAAATTGTGACAGGGAAATCCGGAGTACCCGGAGAAAAACCTGTCTGCCTCCGCTTTGTCCAGCACAAATCTCACATGGAGTGACCGGGATTTGAACCACGGATCCAGCGATGAGAGGCCGGCGTGCTGCCGCCTAAGCCACGGAGGCTTCAATCTGTCTGATAACCGGTGTTAATTGGGATGGCTGTATTAGTGTGTGTATTTGTTTTAATTCAAGTAAGGACGGCAGGCAATTAATTTTTTCAAGTAGTTCCTACTTTTGCCGCCAAACGCCACCGTCAACGACCAACTCGTTCAGAAATTAGTTACCAGATGCCACCGCAGTCGGCTCTTGACGACGAACATAGGAGCCTAAGAACGTTAGTCAAATGTAACCTACATTAATTTACCTTCCCACAGGTGTAATTAGTGGAAGGTTCTTTAACATGCCATAAATCTATGACATGGGACCGCCGGCTTTACTTCCCCTCCGAAGGAAGGCATACTGAGGGATTTTTAACGTTCTTAAAAAATCTGACGACTTCGGCCGGGTTTGAACCCGCGATCTTGGGCATAGAAGCTCAGAATGCTACCAACTACGCCACGTCTTTAATGAGAGATCTGCCTCCAATGTTCCAAGTTTCTGAGGCATACAGTGCTTCAGGTTTCATTACTGTGGTGTATTAGTATTATTGAATAATGGTGATCTGGAGAAGGTTGAAAGAAGTAGCATATCCTCAGGAAAATTAATGGGTGGAAATTGCTTCCAGATGGAATCTACCGACTGAAAACAAACTCCGAACTGTGTCGACTGTTAGAAACTGCCAATATCAGCATGCGACGTAGGCTGCTGACCTTCTACGGGCATCTTCTGCGAACGGACAACGGCACGCTTACCAAGCGGATCTTCTCGTTGATTAAAAGCTACAATACTGGATGTCTGTGGCTCAATGAAGTCCAAAAAGACTTGGATTCCGCTGGTATCTCTGAATTCCGAGCGAGGCGTGCCATGACGCGTGATGGGCTCCATCTCGGCAACGCTGTACAGCTTTTACCGGAGCGGCTAGCTGGTGAACCATGTCTTATTTCCCCGTACAAATACAAACCGATATAAAATAAGTGAATTAATTTACGTATTTCACAGTCATACAGCATAACGTTTTGATGTATAAGGATTACAACGCGACCAAGAACTACATTTTCCAACCACCCCGAGCCGAGAAAAAGTTACCTTACAAAAATGACACCAACTTTATTTCTTGGACACACAAAATTTTGAAATCAATAAACCAGTTATACAACATCCCAATGTAAATTGTGTTAAAATTTGGATTCGATCTGATAAGGGGGTTTTGAGATAATAATTCTTAAATGTGACGCATGGTTAAAACACGCTTAAAAACGGGCACATTTTGTGTTCCAACTGCGATAAAAAAAAAAAACTACATGAACTAACGTAAAAAGGAACGACGAAAATTATGATGTTATTGGATTTTATGTAGGTCTATTGGTTACTTCACAAACAGCCCTCAAACTCGAGTGCACATAATACGTATTAAGGTCGATAGTAAGTGTAGGAAAGGAAAACCTATATCAGCCGGGCTCTAGAGATATTGGGAACAGAAGAGAGCACCGAAGAAGAACTAGTCATATGCGTTCCTTAGCGGGCTTAAATCAGTAATAATTATTATTGAATTACAATGTGATACATATAATAATTTTATTATTGCAGCCAATGGCCACGTATTTTTCTTTTCAGGACGGGTCAGGGAAGGGATTCTGGAAGGAAATCGGCCGTGGACTTATTGAAAGGAACCGTCCCGGCATTTGCCTGGTAGTGAAAATGGGAAACCAACGAAAACCATTTTCAGGACGGCCGAGGTGGGATCCGAACCCATGCTCTCCCGATGCCAGAGAGACACGAGGTAGCGCATTAGCGCTCTTGGCCACCGCGGCCGGTAAAGTAGAAAATAGGTACGTGTGAGAACGATATTTGTTTTCAAATGGCTTTTAGTAGTCTTCAAAAATCTCATTATATGTATTATAACTATTGTATATTGGGAAAAATAATTAGGCTGTATCCTACATAACATACATTGTTCTCTAATATAATCAAACCTGTAGTGATTCTAAAAATATATACACACAGTAATGGTATGTGTATTTTAAGCTGTTCTTTTTATCAATGCAAAACATGAAATTTCATATAAATAAATATCTCGTAGCTATTGAATGAAATTAATTGGAAAAAAATAATAAATTTATTGGCAATCATTGGTTATTTAATTGCTTGTAAACTGCAAGTAGCCTAAGAGGAAAAATAAAACGCATAATATTTGTTTATTGACGAGAAGGAATATAAAAGGAAGGGTTATAGAGGGAGTGTTGGTAGATTGGTAATTCATTTTAGGGGCTTGGGACATCGTGGTCATCATCCCCGTGTATTGGGGGGTGGGGGTTGAACTTGTCTCATAACCTGTATTTATGTGATGGCTGTAGTAGTGTGTGTAACTTTATTAGGGACACCCCATGGCGTAGCCGTGCTCGCTCAATCAGGCACCACGGCCGCGTGGGCGACTGCAGCAAGTCCGGAGATCGCAGGTTCGGATCCTGCTGATAAGAATAATGTTATTGGTTTTACTTCCCTTTTAACTACTGCGGATTTTATAGTAAATCCATCATTACTTCCGACTTGACGTTTCAGTGCTAGGCTAGAGTTTCGTTCGCTAAATCACGACATCTCGAACGAAACTCGATTTGTAGTGATATTTTGATTTGAAAGACTGCCCGTGATTGGCTAGTTTAAGTAATTTTCCTTGTGACCGCTAGATAACTCTAGGGTAACACTGAAACGTCAAGTCGGAAGTAATGATGGCTTTATTATAGAGAAGCCAGGGTGCCAGAATATTGCCCTGAAGGTTATCATTAACGTGCCAGTAAATCTACTGACACGGTTCCCTCGCCTTTGCGCACCCTCAAATGCCAGCGTCTCTGCCAGGTTTGGTCTCTGTAATTAATGCCCTCTGCCACATTTGTCTCGGGCGTACATCTTCTATGTCTCCCGGGTTTCGGCACCATAAAGAGTTACGTGCACCAAATAAAACACCGTGCCATACTCATCCATGTCATATTTGCAACTACGAAAAATATAAAAGGAGAAACTTATACATGGGAACTCACTTCATCAGTCCTCCAAAAGGGATGAGGTGGCCGGGACTTAAAGTAAGATACTATTGCAGCATTTTCCTGGAGTGAGTGTAGGGAAAATCTCGGTGGAAAACTACACTCAGGATAGTCACTGTCAGAGTTGGGATTCGAACCCACGCTCTCCCGATACCAGCGAGGCACGGGAGCAGTCCGTTAGCTTTCTCGGCCACTGCGGCCGGTTTGAATAATATCCAAAATGATTTGAGAAACAACAGGGAAAATGATTGTTCCATCTTGAAAACGTAAGGAGCTTTTTCGTGACTTTGTAACTGTGAAATGTCACAGCGTTACCCCTCGTTACCTTAGAAAGTAACGTGCGTTACTTCCCAGCCCTGAAATAGTACATTATGCAACGCGCCTATAATGGCAATAACTAAGACACGAGTATGTTTATAAAACGAGCGTAGCGAGTTTTATAATTTCCATACGAGTGACTTAATTACCATTATAGGCGAGTTGCATACGACTGTTTATGTTCGACGATAATTATAACTTTATTATGTGTTTTAACATAAATATTCATAAATATCTGTGGAATTCAGTAACTTCAGTTAGTGAACATAGCGCGCTGGGTGGTTTGCTGACTGAACAGAGCTCATGCGTGGGTCAAAGAATTTCGAAAGCAGAGGCCATTTACTTTGCTTGGCAATGCTATTGTTTACAGCCTGCATGATGTCTAGTGCCGATCAGAACTAGCATTCACTAATATTGTCGCCGAAGTCGTTTGAAAACAATGCGCTGTGTAGAAATTGGAGTTAGAGGATATTAAGGTACAGTGCTATTTCTTGTCTCATATTCGCCTGTTTATTTACGCGAACATATGGGACGGTGCACTTTCTATGTCGGTAATTTATATAGAAGAATGCTGTTTTGCTAACTTCTGGACGTAGATTTATAAATTTCTTGCATATGTCATAGTATTTTCTTGTTACCGTAAAGGTTCGTGCTGATTTTGTCTTTGTGTTTGGGATTGTAACTACAATGGTTGATCCGATATCCAATTTGAACTTTCAAATCATGTAATTCATGTCCGACATGTTGGATTTTGAGTTTCCTTACCTAATTGGTCAATGAATGAGCTCTGATAGGCTGAAGAAACTGTCCCATGATGAAAAACAGTACTATAATGACCATCATTATGATGCAGTTTTCTGCCATATAATATTTACATTTCGACATCGTGGAGCATAAATAAACATCTCGTAGCTATTGAATGAAATGAATGGGAAAAAATGTAATCAATTTATTGGCAATCAGTGTTTTTTCATGGCCTGTAAACTGCATATAAGAGAAGAAATAAAACATTTAATATTTGTTTATTGACAACAACAAATTTAGACCGTGGGGGTAACTTGCGTGGTGGGTGTAAGTCTATATATACACAAGCTTTTAAAAAAAATAGTCGGCCATTTCACCCTTCACCCTGTGGTCATTATTAACGATAAACGTATAGATAGACGCAACTCACGAGTAAAGCTCTGCTCTCCTCGTGTTTTATTTGGCCTTTTAAATATTAGTTTAACCTATTACAAGCTAACAAAAAATCCAAACAAACAAACGAACGAACAATCTCTCTAGGGGGCACATGTACAGGTCCAATGGTCGTGTCGTGATTTCTCTCGTGCTAGTGTCTGTCTGGTTTCTGCGAAACACAAACATGGGTTGGGTATTCATGAAACTTAATGTCTAGTTTCTGGTTAACTCGTGTTATAAAACTTGCTGAGTAATGGTTGAGCAAACATAACGAATACTGGTGTTATGCGACAGCAGGCAGTCATCAGTGCACTAGAACGATCAACGTTATGTTCTGTCCAATGCTGCTACCAGGGGATAAGTATTAACGTACTACAATTTCCCCTGAATAAGCACTAGATTATATCAAAACCTAATATAGCAAAACCTTCCTTAAACGGAATCGAGCAATGTTTCCGTTAAAGATAGGTTTCTAGTTAACGGAGGTAGGTCTATGCCTAAATAATTCTATAGGCTATACAGTATAAATGATTGGATACACTTTATGTATGATAATTCAAGAAATTCTCTTTTTGATATCTGATTGCACGTAAGTTTTTTTACAATATTCATCAATTTCTTTTTAACCCTCAATACAAAATTAGATTCATTTTTTAAATGTATTTATTTGACCGACAGTGGTAGGCTACGCTCCCTAAAGCGCAGCATTTGGTCATGGGCCCAAGTTCTCTGCTGATTCGGTAGACGCGTGGGTTCAAGCCCCACCGTCGTCCGTCCTTGAAATGGTTTGCCGTGGTATCCCCATTTTCAACTCCAGGCAAATGCTGGAACGGTACCTTCTGACAGCCCACGGCTGCTTCCTTCCACATCCTTGCCCAGTTTCCTTCGCCATCATTCATTTCATCTCTAGCTTGCCATGGTGGGTGAGTTGATAGCGTGTCGGTCTACTAACCCCAAGATTGAAGGTTCGCTCCTGGCCGTGGTAAGTGATTTTTTGAAAAGCGGCAAAAATATGACATGCATGTCATACGATGTTGGCATGTCAAAAAACCATTTGAATTCAGTAGGCCATTTTCATAATGCCAAAATTAATCTCGGGAGTCTCCGCCAACACCAAGTTCCTCATTTCTCTACTAGAAAGCGCTATAGTGTTCAAGAAGCTTTGATATCTAACCGCCTTGACTTTCATAGTGATTCGAGGAACAACGAAATTCGACATGCAGGCTACCCTCTGGGTGTCAAATTACAAAGCTTGCACCCGGCACCCGAGGCCATACGATATTATTATTATTTCTTCTCTCATTAACTCTTCTCATGAGGTTGTCGTCAGAAAGGGCATCCGGCCGTATAAACCATCCTTTACAAAGACTTCCATCGCATCTCATCCCCGACCCCGTTGAAAAACGGGAATAATAAGGGGTAGACATCATAAATCCATTTATTTACCTATTTATTTATTTATTTATTTATTTATTTATTGTTTAGTTATCTTTTTACTCTTTTAATTAGAATAGTTTATATATTTTTCTCTTTTCTCAGTATGTCCATGGATTAATTATTTTTGATAAAGAGGCAGATGACCTCGTAGTTCCGCCCCTTAAAACAACAATAACTAACTAATTTAGATAAATCTTAAAGATAATACGTCAATCAATACAAATAATAAAACATATATTCAATGGTACATGTTTGTTGGAGAACAAAAGAAGAAAGACCTACAGTATTTTCACATTCCAAGTTAGCTACAGACTAAACTGTTACAACAGACAAGGCAGAATTTCACAGGGTGTTTGAAAATTTTTGAAACACTACATTCCGAGTAACAGTTTCCGTTTAATGAGGGAGATGCAATACGATTTTCACCCCTAAGTTCACGGGGCCGTCAAATATTTCCGTTTTAGACAAGTTTATGTTTAATTATTTTTAGCCTATTTTCAATTTTGAAAAAATAGGCTTATGAGATCACCTTTTGTCCGTGTGTGTGTGTGTGTGTGTGTGTGTGTGTGTGTGTGTGTGTGTGTGTGTGTGTGTGTGTGTGTGTGTGTGTGTGTGTGTGTGTGTGTGTGTGTGTGTGTGTGTGTGTGTGTGTGTGTGTGTGTGTGTGTGTGTGTGTGTGTGTGTGTGTGTGTGTGTGTGTGTGTGTGTGTGTGTGTGTGTGTGTGTGTGTGTGTGTGTGTGTGTGTGTGTGTGTGTGTGTGTGTGTGTGTGTGTGTGTGTGTGTGTGTGTGTGTGTGTGTGTGTGTGTGTGTGTGTGTGTGTGTGTGTGTGTGTGTGTGTGTGTGTGTGTGTGTGTGTGTGTGTGTGTGTGTGTGTGTGTGTGTGTGTGTGTGTGTGTGTGTGTGTGTGTGTGTGTGTGTGTGTGTGTGTGTGTGTGTGTGTGTGTGTGTGTGTGTGTGTGTGTGTGTGTGTGTGTGTGTGTGTGTGTGTGTGTGTGTGTGTGTGTGTGTGTGTGTGTGTGTGTGTGTGTGTGTGTGTGTGTGTGTGTGTGTGTGTGTGTGTGTGTGTGTGTGTGTGTGTGTGTGTGTGTGTGTGTGTGTGTGTGTGTGTGTGTGTGTGTGTGTGTGTGTGTGTGTGTGTGTGTGTGTGTGTGTGTGTGTGTGTGTGTGTGTGTGTGTGTGTGTGTGTGTGTGTGTGTGTGTGTGTGTGTGTGTGTGTGTGTGTGTGTGTGTGTGTGTGTGTGTGTGTGTGTGTGTGTGTCCCCTAATAAAATCGAAACGGTTGGAGCGATTTCAATGAAACTCGGAATGTTCATAGCACTATTCCCGGCGACCTCGACCGTGCCCTTCAAATTTTGTTACGTCTCTCCAATCCAACATGGCGGCTGTGCGAAATATTTCACTAGCATTCAATATCTCCTAAACTATTACCGATATTGCCCTGAAATTGTGTACGGTGATAAAGGGCACTACTAGAAGTTCACCTATGAGACTTTCAAAAACCTGGTGACTACAAAACCAACATGGCGGCCAAGCGAAGTTGAGACATTTAAATAGACTTTTCTCGCTATTTAACTATCTAAATGTAAAGAAACTTGGTACAGCAAATGTTTATACACATTGTAATGCACTGGAGTCTAATTTAGTTCAATTGTTTACATAACCTCAAAATGGCGGCTGTGCGAAATATTTCACTGACATTCTATATCTCCGAAACTATTACAGATATCAGCCTGCAATTTTGTACTGTGATAAAGGGTACTGATACAGGTATACCTACGTATATTTCATAAACCTGTAAAGTACGAAACGAACATGGCGACCAAGCGAATTTAAAATATTTTAATAGACTTTTCTCGTGATTTAACTCTCTGAGCGCAGTGAAATGTGGTACAGTAATTGATTTTGCAGATTGTAATGCACTGCCATCTAATTTAATTCAATTGCTTACATAACCTCAAGATGGCGGCTGTGCGAAATTTTAAAATTAAGTTCTAATTTCTTGTGTCGTAATCATGCGATCGAAGTGAAAGTTTGAATAATGAACCTAGGCAATAATTGTCCTTGAATGGTACTTAACTCTATGGCCTATACACATAACACTCCTAAATGGTGAGCTCCCGAAATATTTAGACGGTTCTCAATATCTATGAATCTTTTACAGCAACCAAACTGATTTCTTTTATGTTCATAGAGACTATGAACATATGTTCACCTATAGGACTTTCAGGAACCTGGTGAGCACAAATCCAACATGGCGGCGACGCGAAGTATAAATATTTAAATGGACGTTTCTCGCGAATTAACTATCCGAGTGCCGTGAAACGTTGCACGTTAAATGCTTATACAAATGTTGATCCACTGGCATCTAATTTATTTCAATGGTTTGCATTATCACAAGATGGCTGCTGTGCGTAATTTTAAAATATCGTTTTTACTTCTTGTTGTCTAATCATGGGATTGAAGTTTGAATACCACACGTACACAATAATCTTAATGTAATAGTACAAAAATAAAAATCCAACCTGGCGAACATCTGAAATATTTAGACGGTTCTCAATATCTACGAATCTGTTACAGCAATTAAACTGAAATTTTGTATGTTGATTGTGGCAGTTAACATAAGTAGGATATATGAAAATAGGCTGTATAGTTCTTCACGGAACTACTTGTTTTATAAATAATTGCTTATATGACGATAAGCAAAACCCCAGATAAATTATACTATGAAAATAAAATGTGATATTAAAGATTTTGACGTGAGTAAAAGTGCCCTTAAACAATCGATTTTTGTGTCAAATGCATACATTAATGAAATGATGAATTTACATTCTGAACCGCTAGAGTACTGTATAACGGTTGTTATAAACGACTCTTTGTTGCATGAAAAATGATTTACATTTTGACCTGCTATCGGAAAACGGTGGCTCAAAACGACTCTTGGTTGCTTAAAATATAATTAATTTACAGTTTGAACCTCTAAAGGTAAATGGTGGCTCAAAACGACTCTTGGTTGTACGAAATATAATTAATTTACATTTTGAACCGCTAACGGAAAATGGTGGCTCAAAACGACTCTTGGTTGCGTGAAATATAATTAATTTACATTTTGAACCGCCAACAGAAAACGGCGGCTCAAAACGACTCTCGGTTGCGTGAAACATAATTAATTTACATTTTGAACCGCTAACGGAAAACAGCTGCTCAAAACGACTCGTGGTTGTATGAAATATGATTAATTTGCATTTTGAACCGTTAAAGGAAAACGGCGGTTATAAACGACTCTTGGTTGTATGAAATATATTTGATTTACATTTTGAGCCGTTAAAGGAAGACGACGGTTTAAAGCGACTCCTGGTTGCATGAAATTTCTTAAGATATGAATGAGACTTCGAAAGAATGAGTGAAATAATGAACAGTTGTATACGATAAGTGACAGAATTTTCAAGAAATCAAAAGTGTTTTCTTCGTTCTTTTCCTCTCTTCAGTGTAGTTGATGATCAAACTTGTGCAAGTAACATTGCTGTTAAACGAAGTGTCTCTGGTACATCTCCGATACTAATTTCCTCATCTACCTCGAAGAGACATGGATACAAATGATCTGTTTGTTGGAGAAGTTAGAGGTGATCTCAAGACACTCTGTCTGCTCAGGAATGCTGTTTCTGGTTTAATTTCAGAATGTAGTAGTTTAATGATATACCTTTAACTCTTACAGCAATCCAATTAACTGTCGCTGGTATTTCTGCCGTCATGGTTCGCAGAGTTAAATGTTGTTCTTAGCTACTGCTTGCTTGCCTCTGTAATTCAGACACTAGAATACTCAACACGTGCGGTACAATCGCCACTGTTGTTGATGCTTTTTGTAAAGGCATCGCAGTCATCTGTAGTCGTAGGAAATAGGAGACTTCTGTTACTTAGAAAGCAAAATAACCAGTGATGGACGAAGCAAAGAGGATATGAAAAGTAAGTTAGCTCTGGCAAGGAAAGCATTTCTACAGAAAAGGAATCTGTTGCCATCGAATATAGATTTAGGTATTAGGAAGTCATTTTTTAAGACTTTTGTCTGGAGCGTGGCACTCTATGGAAGTGAAACTTGGACTATTGGTGCAGCAGAAAAGAGGAGAATTGAAGTGTTTGAAATGTGATGTTACAGGAGAATGATGGAGATCAGATGGGTAGATAGGGTTACAAACGAACAGGTATTAAAACTAGTGGGAGAGGAGAGATGCTTCTGGCGACAGCTAATGAAGAGAAGAAGCTAGGAAGCAAGGAAGCTTGTAGTTTTACGTGACCGTTAATCTCGTGATCATGGGCCACGGGACCTCCTTTTTACGTAAAATCCGAACCACACGACATTATTATTATTATTATTATTATTATTGCCTTTATTGGTGGCGCAGTTAGGGCTCTTGGACCTCTCTTACACTTAACCACATTAAAACAATACAATAAACATATTATGGCGACAAAATTAAACAATAATAATTGACATTGATCATGACTTTCACACTCTCATTCACTCATCCAGTCACACTTGTTGTCGGTCAGCAATGTTCACTAGGCTGCCCCAGCAGGTGGTCTTGAATTTAGATAGTGAGGTGATACCCCTGACACTGGCTGGAAGGGTATTCCACAGCCTAGACCCCACCACATGAAAAGAGTTGTTGTATATAGAGGAGCGATGAATAGGAATTGAGAGGGAAGAACCAGAGCGTGTATTATTACCATGGAAAGAAGACAAGTACTTGAATTTATTTGATGTCTGTCGTCAGACAATAATCGGAAAATCTGGACAAGAATGTGATATGATCGACGTAGTTCAGGTTTCAGCCAGGAAAGAGCGCAATAATAGGGAGTGATATGTTAATCATAGCTCAGATCGTAGATAAATCGTATGCAAGAGTTCAGAGCTCGTTGAAGTTTCAAAGTTAATGTTTTGGTTGCGTCTACGAGAATAACGTCACAGTAGTCAAGAATAGGAAGTATTAATGTCTGTATGAGTAGGATTCTTACTTTAAATGGTAAAATATCTTTTTTTCTTTTGAGGGAGTGGAGCGTTGCGAAAATCTTCTTGCATACATTCTGTACATGTTCAGACCAGTTATGAGTCTGATTTATTATCACACCTAGATTTTTCACTGTAGGACAGTATGGAATTTCATTGTTGTTCAGTACAATTGGGGGAATAATTTGATCTCGGAGTGACGTCAATACTTTTTGAGAGCCAATTATGATAACTTGTGTTTTGGATGGATTCAGAAGAAGGGAATTTTCCTTTTTCTGCTGCGCCAGTAGTCCAAGTTTTACTTGCATAGAGTGCCACGCTCCAGAAAAAAAAGGCTTTTAAAATTCTTTCAAAATTAGAAATCAACCATTATTCAACCAGATTGTCTCCAGATGTAGGGTGTGGTAGCTATGTAGAGATGAAACTATTAGCTCAGGACAGGGAGGCATGGAGGGTTGCATCAAACCAGTCAAAAGACTGAAGACTCAGACAACAACTGAATGTTTGGTCCGCTGTGTGGTTCTCGTCTTCTGTGTCCAATGTCGCGGCATCGAATCCCTGAACCTGTTGGGCGTTCGTCTGTGGAAGATCTTATAACTTTACCCTCCCTAATACACTATTTCCGTGCATTTTCCGTATGGCAAGCCACTCACTAACACGAAAGAACTCTGCAGGTTCAAGGTTTGTTTACAGGAAATAGTCGCGGAGTATTTTTAGATAGACTCTTGGCAGATTTTCATTTCTTGGAACGGGGCAGGAAATGCAATATCTCTCTGGCCTTTTTGGTCGTGGAGTACGCTTACAAAGGTTCTGAGTTTGATGCACTACTCTTTCAAGATATTTCAATTCTCGCCTGAGGGTTGCAATGAGGTACACTCAGCCTCGCGAGGTAAAACTGAGAAGATATGGATTGACTCCTACCTTAGCTGTCGTAGAAGTGGTTTCCTGTTCTGCTGCAGGCAAATCATGGTTGATTTCTAATTTTGAAAGAATTTTGAAAACCTTTGTCTGGAGCGTGGTACTCTATGCAAGTGAAACTTGGACTGCTGGCGCAGCAGAAAAAAGGAAAATAGAAGCATTTGAAATGTGGTGTTACAGGAGAATGATGATCAGATGGGTAGATAGAGTAATAAACGAAGAGGTATTAAGACGAGTGGGAGAGGAGAGATATATCTGGTGATTGCTAATGAAGAGAAGAGATAGGTTGGTAGGACATATACTAAGACACCCAGAATTAGAAACCGTAGTTATGGAAGGGAGGGTCGAGGACAGGAACTGTAGGGGTAGGCCAAGGTTAAACAGATTGCCTCAGATATAAGGTGTTATAGATATGTAGAGATGAAACGATTATCTTAGGACAGGGAGGCATGGAAAGCTGCATCAAACCAGTCAAAAGACTGAGACTCAAACAACAACAATAATAATAATAATAATAATAATGATAATGAGCAAGAGTAAGTGTGGAAAAGGTAGAATACAGAACACAATCATGATGGCCGCAGGCAGCCCTGCGATTCGAACCTTGGATCTCTGAATGTTGCAGCTGGCCAGTCTGTCATACTTTCCGTCTGACATTATTTACTGAGTAACCTGTCATGTATCTGCCCTCTAAAATGAAGCCAACACAACAATGGCTTATGCACTTGCACTGTGAACTGAGCTATTCTGTTGGCCATCTGGCATAATACACTACTTCTCAAAAGCGGGATTGGTATAAATGGAAAGTGATAAGGAGCACGTAATAATGAACTTGGCATTGATATAATAGAGAGAGAACTTATTCCCGGTTGTACCCCCTCACGCAAGTGGAATATGTTCCATTAAGCTCTCCTGTATCTGAATGGAGGAGGGGGTTGAATTCTAACCCTTTGTGTAAGTTGGGTAGGGGGTGAAGTAAGCCATAATAATACCTTACAAGTGTATCAGTGATCACAGCCATTGTATTCAGGGAATGGAATGATATCCGGTGCTCGGTCTCTACTTCAAATACAATATGTGCTGTCTGCACAGCTTTTGCACGCTTTAAGGTGTCCAGATGTCTCGGGGTAACTTTGCATCAGGATTGAGGTCTAACATATTACTTCTAACAAAAGTTTGGTGCTTTTCAGTCGATCAACACGAATGTACTGAAAAAATGCTGGGTTATGCCCTAATCCTGAAAAAAATTACATGAGATTAATAAATACACTAGTATGAACAGTTTCGATCGTCAAGCGATCATCATCAGATCCATTACACTTAGGCTGTAAAATCTATGTTTGAAAATACAGGTGAAAATATATACAATATGTACACTTATTTTGTTGCAGTATCGGTAATGCAGTAGCCTCCGCGGCTTAGGCGGCAGCACGCCGGCCTCTCACTGCTGGGTCCGTGGTTCAAATCCCGGTCACTCCATGTGAGATCTGTGCTGGACAAAACGGAGGCAGACAGGTTTTTCTCCGGGTACTCCGGTTTTCCCTGTCAAAATTTCATTCCAGCAACACTCTCCACTATCATTTCATTTCATCTGTCATTCATTTAATCATTCACCCAGAGGAGTGCGTCAGGCCTCGGCAGCCGGCACAGTTCATATCCTCGCCGCTAGATGGGGGCTTCATTCATTCCATTCCTGACCCGGTCGGAGACTGGAAGCTGGCTGTGGATTTTCATTTTTCATTGGTAATGCAACTTGTCGGTGTATGCTAGTTGTAGTATATATGATGTAAGGTGGAATGCTCAAATGGTGATAGAAATCCGGAATTTGTCTGTTTGGAGTGACTATATGGCTGTAAAAGTCAACTATGGGGTACTGTATAGTGCAAGCTATTACTTATCTGGTTGGTTGTCTTCCGTTCTGTAGCTGCGAGTAGTATCAACTTGGAGCAGTGACGGTCGACCCTACAATATTACTTGTAATTTATTTTAAAATAGCTTTCCAGTTGATTAACAAAGATTGTGCCCAAACTCGAAGTTGGGGTGAAAATGCAGTTGAATCACGTTCTTTAGATATGGCGTGGGAATTACAATATGGATTCAGTTGTGTAGGGCACCTGGACTGTGCATTTCTGTCAGTAGCTTATTATACTCGGAATTCCAGCTAATAAGCTGTCAATCATTATGAACAAGTAGTTCCGTGAAGAACTAAAGCCTATTTTCATATATCCTATTTATGTTAATTGCCACTATCAACATACAAAATTCAGTTTGATTGCTGTAATAGATTCGTAGATATTGAGAACCGTCTCAATATTTCGGATGGTCGATTTGTTGGATTTTTATATCTGTAGGTCTTAGAGTTATAAACTGTTACATGAATAGTATTGTGTACGTGTAGTATTCAAATTGTTTATCCCAATGGGGATGCGCCTAAAATGTTTAGGTCTCTTCATAATTCGCAGGATTGTGGAGAGGGATGGACTATGTTTCTGCTCAGTCTGTGAAAAGACAGAGTCCAGATACCGGAAGCTCAGAGAGTAAACAGATGTCAGAACGTTATATTCAAGTCAGTGAGTACTCATTGGACTGTGATAAAACTCTCACACGTTGTAATTGTGACAACAAATTGAATATTATTAACGTCGCAGATCGTGTCAACCACATATCTTGATGACAGTGTTAATTATTGGATTCATTTTGAAGCCTCTTTATTAATAGAAATCCTCCCGCCTGTATCTCGTTAAGTTTGACACGAAATCAGATAATTACGTTTTGGATCATTTTTAGTACGACTGGGAACATAACCATTTTTACTTTTGTCTGTGTGTTATTTCATCGCCTGAATACGACTGCTCAGAGCTCCTATTTAGAGCGAAATAGTTGTTGTTGATTAAAATTAATGATGAGGATGATAATTGTTGTTTTAACGGGCCTAACATCTAGGTTATCGGCCCCAAATGGTTTGGGTGATCGTGAAGATGATAATGAAATGTAAACTATAACTAAAACTATCTACTAATTTATATACTAGAAGAAGAAATGGAAAACAATAGGAGAATAAGGCAAATAAAGGACAGGAGGAAGAGAAATGCCCTCAACCCTCGAAGAATGCGGATTGAGGGACTTGGAAGGAAGGAGAGCCATGAAAGGCAGATAAGAAATAGGAGAGGGGCCCGTCCTAAGGTCAGAGGAATAAACGGGACAAAACGGACCCAGCTCAGGTATCCCTCGGGGTCGCCAACTCCCGAACCCACCAGCCGTGAGCCCTTGATGGTGCAGCACTATCCAGGGTGCACCAGAAGTGGTGGGTCTACACACACCCTGCCTCCTTAAGGGCCTTGAGCAGAAGGCAGGGGATATCATGAAAAGAAAAAGAAGACTGACCACTCGAAGAATGAGGGTATCAGAAAAGATGAGACAAGGGTCAATTAAGGCGGGAAAGTGAAAGACTCTCTAGTCCTCGGATACCCTAATGCCGTCGGGGTCGGAAAAGAACAAGAGGTCGATGGGAAAGATGACAGAAAGGAGCCCGGCACAAGTAAGTGGAAGTAATGCCGAACTCAACTGAGGCCCCGTGGTCACCAACCCACGTCCCACTAGATGTGAGCCCCTGGGGGTTTAAAATTAAAATACATATAATCAGGTAAGATGTTGTTATTTCCACCTAGTCAATACTCAAATTGAAGCTAAATTACGAGGGATGATCAGAATGTAAGGTTACAAAGCCTGCAGGGAAATGTGCACATTTTATTTCATACAACCAATGCTGCCAACTTATAGAACATTAGGTTATTTTTCTACATAGTCTCCATATCGGTTTAGGTACTTGTCGTTTCGACGGATGAGTTTAAATATTCCCTCCTGGTTAAAACCCTGTCTTTGCGTGTTCGGCCACGCTGTCGCAAAGTGTTTCACCTCCTCGTATGAAGTGAATCGTCGACTTCCTAGGTGCTCCTTCAAGTGAGGAAACGGGTGAAAGTCACTTGGAGCGAGATCCGGCATGTAGGGAGGGTGGTCAATGATATCCCAGCGAAACCGCTTCAACAGCGTATGGGCTGTATGAGGTCGTCTCCTACCTCACGTCAAATATCAGATCGGAAGCGGCCTCGGTTGCGTGGTCGGTAGCATGCTGAACGGCTATGCCCAAGATAACGGGTTCAAACCCGGCCGAAGTCATCGGATTTTTATAAGAACCATAAAATCCTTCAGTATACCTTCCTTCGGAGGGGAAGTAAAGCCGGCGGTCCCATGTCATAGATTTATGGCATGTAAAAGAACCTACCACTACAATTACTATATTGCGGGACAAAGCATTGCAAGTCTGAAAGTCACGCGTAGTCTGTGCGGTGTTGTCCTGTACGTTCTCGCTTCCATCCTGCGACTGAAGAAGGTACGGTGTAATAACATGGCAACACCGCCGGGTGCGGGGAGGAGAGCGGAGGGTCTGTTGACCTTCAGGCTTGCAATGCTGTGCCCCGCACTATAGTGTGTAGCAAAAATTGTAGGTTATATTTGACTGGTTAGAAACGCTCTATCAAGTTCCAACTTTCTCCGCTAGGTGTTAGTGACAGTAGCCAAACTTGGAACTATTTGAAATTGAACGTGTTATGAGCCCACGGGGCATTCAATTTAAATACCCTGCTATGGCCATTTGGCTGCAATTCACATTTAATAAATAAATATCAGATCGGGCTATGTCTGCAAGGGATTGGAATATTTTTTGCTCAGGTGTAATGTATACTGTATAAGGAACGAGGCATATGATTGACCTCGATGTTCCACACCAGTCATTGTGTGGAATGCTGTTTGTAAATATTTCAAACAAAAAGTAAATTAATGCTCACTCATGTAAATATAATGTGTATGTTTAATTGTAGCCTATAGATACATTTATATTCAATTGAGTTTGATAAAATATTTAGCATATAATTTACTTCTTTATCTGTAAAATATGATACAAAACTATGTGTACGCCAGCTGATAATGAAGTATTGTCCAGTGATTAGCGTTCATATTTGGGATGTAGTTTCCTCATAATTCTTTTTTTAAATCACAATTGTGGATAGATTAAGCGAAATGACCATGCGATGTAGTTAACGTATCAGTTCATACACAATAGCTATAAAAAGTTGAAATGAACATCACTTCATCGCCAACAAAAGCGCGTACTAAACCACGCACCATAAGTTGTATTGGTAGTAGTAGTAGTAGTAGTTGTTGTTGTTTTATTTAGGTGCTCCATACATAATGGTGATTAGCCCTGTAAACTTGAGTCTTTGTGACTTCTACCTCATAACTTGATATAATATTAATAATAGTAATAATAATCAATAATAATAATAATTAATCAACAACTATCATTTTTCTGAGAAAACGATTGCAAGGCCCAATAAATTAAGGTCTAAAAATCCATATTGCTCCAAATATTTTTCTGAGAATTTTACGTTCCACATATGCTGCTGCTATGATTCCTGATGCTCCGATTGTGGTCGTTTCTGATGCCTACAATGCTTCTGGTAGTACGACTGTTTTGTCGAGTCTCCGTTTAGCCTGTCGTGATAGCCTATGGATTTCTTGTTATATTGTGAGGGGGTGCGTTTGTATGCTTTTTGGAGTTTTGCCGTTCGGTCTATGTCAGATGCATTATGATTATTATTATTTCGGATATACACTCATCACAATAGCACAGTATATTAGAGAATTTGCACTTGCGCAGGGTGCTGATGACCGCAATAATACAATAATGCATAACGGTAACAACAGATGATATCAATTATGAAAATGAAGACATAAAATATTGTATTCCCATATCATTGAAACGGTTATAGTATAAGCCATATAAAAAAGGACGACCCAATGTTTTTGTTTTACGTAATGCCAACATAAAACATGTACCTTTCCATAAAAAACTAACTCACAAGTAATGGAAAACACAATAGCAATATTCCAATCGCATACACAATATCGATACTCAAATAGCAATACACATTTTGGGCAGGCAATAATTCCAAACACGATGGAAATTGGTAGGGATTCTAGATTCTTTATGTGTACGTGGTTGCTCCCATGGTGTACAAACTGAAATCACTGAATTATCCTGTAATATCCGACAAAAAGGTCTCTTTGTCACGTACGATGCCACTTTTATTGTTGGTTGGGTCGCTCGTGTACTGATTGCCCGCTTGTTCGGCCATTGTTTGCACTTTGCCGATAAAATTATGCGAGCACGCTCGATGACATACATTGGGATAAATAAACACAGGGTAATTTAGTTGTCAGTCTTCCCAATATTAATTTATTTTGGATGGCTTGGCTCATTGCACGATCGTTATTGTTAATAATAATAATAATAATAATAATAATTCGGACCAAAATGTCAGGATCTACATTAGGAATGAAACTCTCTACCAGGAAATTGAAAAACTCTCAGATACCATGCGAAAAAGGAGGATAAATTTTTACGGTCATCTTCTGAGAATGGATTCTAATAGATTAACGAAACAAATCTTTGACTTTTTCCGTAATCGTAAAACAAAACCCAACTGGTTTAAAGAAATTGAAAAAGACCTAGTAGAATTGAAAATGACAGAAACGTCATTACTCGATCGAACAGCCAAATTAATTACTAAAGACGAAAATATAAGGTTCCAAGACAGAGCTACACTAAAATCCAAACCCATTATCTCGGAAGAAAAGAAGAAAAAAAGATCGGAAAGACTGAAGAAGTACTGGGCTCTACGGAAAGAACAGCGTACAGGGAAATGATTGATTCAACGTACCCCAAATAGGGTGAAACGAAGGAAGAAGAAGAATAAGAAGAAGAAAATAATAATAATATCATCATCATATAAAACACTAAGGGGTATGTTTCACAAAACTCGAGCTCTTAAACCAGAGGTAGTTAGAAGGTGCGGTTTGTGACAAAATCCAAATCGTCTCAATAAAATCCTACATTTCTTGAAAAGTCTACGGAAATATATTTATTTGTTTAAAAAGTGCGAGCTTAATGTAAATTATCTCCTTAATTTGTACACTTAGAAAAGGCTTTTGATAACGTTGATTTGAGTAAGTTGTTTGATATTTTGGAAGGAATTGGAATAAAGTATTGGGATTGGAGGGTGATCTACAATTTATACAGAAACAAGACGGCGGTTATTCGAGCCGACGGACATGACAGAGAAGCTGGTATTCATAAAGGTGTAAGGCAAGGCTGCAACTTATCACCCATCTATACATTGAATAAGCAACGAAGGAAATTAAAGACAATTTTTAAGTAGGAAAAAAGATTCAAGGAGAAATAATTCCAACTCTGAAATTGCTGAAGACATTGTTATCATAGCCAGAGGATTTGAATGAGTTTGTAAATGGTATGGACTCCATCTTTAGGAAAGGATTCAAGCTGAAAATCAACAAATGTAAAAGAAAAATATTGGAATGCAGCCGAAAGAAATCAGAAACCCCTATGGACGTCATATTGGCAGGTGAAAAGCTAAAGGAAGTAGAGGGCTTCTGTTACTTAGGAAGGAAAATAACCAGTGATGGACGAAGCAAAGAGGATATAAACAGTAGGTTGGCTCAGGCAAGGAAAGCATTTCTGTGGAAAAATAATCTGTCGACATCGAATATAGATTTAGGCATTAGCCTTTGTCTGGAGCGTAGCGCTCAATGGCAGTGAAACTTGGACTGTTGTCGCAGCAGAAAGGAGGAGAATAGAAGTTTGAAATGTGGTGTTACAGGAGAATGATGAAGATCAGATGGGTAGATAGAGTTACAAATGAAGAGGTATTAAGGTGATAGGGAGAGGGGAGATGTTTCTGGTGACTGCTAATGAAGAGAAGAGATAGGTTGGACAGACACATACAAAGACACCCAGGAATAGCAAGCTTAGTTATGGAATGAAGAATCGAGGACAAGGATCTGTTGGGATAGACCAAGGTTAGCATATGTGGTAGCTATGTGGAGATGAAACGATTAGGTCAGGACATGGAGGCATGGAGCGTTGCATCAAATCAGTCAAAAGACTGACGACTCAAACAACAACAACAACAACAACAGTTATGGAAGGAAGGGTCGAGGACAAGAACTGTATGGATAGAGCAAGGTTAGAATATGTTAAACAAATTGTCTCGAATGGAAGGTGCAGTAAATATGTAGAAATGAAACGATTAGCTCAGGACATGGACAGCTACATCAAGCCAGTTAAAAGACAAAAGACTCAACCAACAACAAATTCAAGCGAAGACTGGAGCCTTTTTTATGTACCCGCGCAAATATAAAAAGTATCTCTGTAAAATCTGAGCGTTAGTTACAAGTTCTCTTGGAACGGCGACAGCTACAAAAAAGGACAACCGGATACATGGGACGCCCTATAAGTACAGCTTACGAGTAGAGTTCTCCCTTCCCCTAGCACCCTTCCAACAGGCCAGAAACAACTCTCAACCAGCAAATAAGATTACATTCGTTATAAACTGTATTTATAAAACAGTCCTGTATTGTCATTAATATTTTCCGGCTGACATCTTAAATATTCATAATTTCTTAATATGATCTTACAAAGTTGCTCAAAGAGTTCGTTAGAAGAAAAAGGGCAAGAGAAACGTCAAGAAAAAAATATATGCAGTATTTTCGTCTGTCGGTAAATTCTCAAAGAGGAATTAAGATGTTTGCAACACGACAAGTAACTTCTGTGTGCGCATTTAAAAAGTTTTCTTCAAAAGTTGTGTCTTTTAATGCTCTTTGATCGTACTAATTAGCCCGTGAGAGGCCGCGTCCAGTCTCTTAGACCGTGCATATACTTAACTCAATTCTTCCGAAATAGCTTCCTCTTTTTGAGTATATTTTTTAACGCCGTGATTAGTAATCGTTATTTTGAGTAACGATGTTTGTAATTAAATTGAGTAACAGTTAATGTATTACTGCTATTTTTAACTCGAGTTGGTACTTTAATCGATTAATTTCAGTTATCGATTAATCGAAGCAGATAAATCGATTAGTTGCAACAGATAACTATTAAACAATTGTGCATTTATTCGATTAATCGATTAACGGTTAGTCGAATAATTTATTAATTATTTTGTAGATTATTCGATGTACTTCACACCATTCACTACGCTCTCATAGGAGCAAAACACACAATTAATTAATTATTAAAATATATTGTATCATAATAGATACCGTACTGTATATTTAATTAAAACAAAGTTGTCCAATGGATCTGCAGGAGTGACATCTACCAGCAACTAGTTGAACTGCAGTATGCGGGAACTATCCACTGCCTACTAGATGCGAGCTGCGTTCTATACCGGCCAGTTAGTGAACCCATGCCAGAGGTGTTATTGAAAATGGCCTCTTGTTGCCGATAGAGCGCCTGCCAAGTATAGGCGCGATTAAAACTTAGATGTGCAGTAGTTATATTAAATGTGTTTCTCCCAGTGATGCGTTTAGACCAACGAAGTTTCAATTATTGTTAGGTTTTTTTCGTGTGGCCTCCGGAGAGGCCGAGTGCAGGTCTTTCTAGTCGACGTCCGTGGGCGACCTGCGCGTCGGGATGAGAGATGGAATGGATGAAGATGAATGAAACTGGGCAAGGATGTGGAAGGAAGCGGCCGTGGCCTGTCAGAAGGTACCGTCCCAGCATTTGCCTGGTGTTGAAAATGGGGAAACCACGGAAAACCATTTCAAGGACGGCCGACGGTGGTGTTCGAACCCACGCGTCTATCGAGTCAGCAGAGAGCTTGGCCCCATGGCCTAACGCAGCGCTTTAACGTGCGTAGCCACTGCTGTCGGTATTATTGTTAGTAGTCGGTGTTAATATACTGAATTCCTACGTTGGAGTGTTAGCTCATGATATTGCAAAATACTGGGGTAGATTATAACTATGGTTTGAACGCCGCTGCTGAAATACAGTGTGCTAATTTGCATTTCAAATAGGAGGTGATAAAGACAAAGAGTTATAACTATAGACTACCCATATATGTTCTTTCCTGAACATCTTGTTAAATAATGTACCTTCTTTGTGAAAACTGGGCTAAAATATAGTAAAACAAAGGTGTTTCTGTCCTAAATTGAGAACATAGAACAAGAATTCAAAATCTTTGCTGAAAACTTTTCGTTTCATTTTTATAAACCCTTCCCAATTTGATTGGTGTTTGTCCTTCCACTGTCAGTGGTCATTGTTAACAAAAACAAGGAAGGTCACTTAGGACCGTTGTCACCAACGTCAAGTATCTCATAATTCATCATTAAAATTTAATGTTGTTTAACTTTTCACCAAACAGAAATGCTCGTTAACTTACCACTAACAAGGAATTACGTTAAATGGCCAAATCTGACCACTCAACTCTCTAAAGCATCAGCTTTAAAGTGGCGGGAAACAGCTGAACTGGGCCTTGTGCATCTCACAATGGCGGTTTGTTTCCGAGTTTCACTCGAACTTTCATCCATATGAATATAAAATATGAAATTATAAAAGATCACACACATTACTAAGTTTTAATACCAAGAAAGACGAATAGGGAAATATAAAATAAAAAGTATATCCGAAGAGGGATTCGAACTCCTTCCGGCACTGCGTATTAAATTCGGAGTCTGCACCGCAACCGCTTACGGTAAGAAGACAACTAGGTAAGCGCGTCCTATTAAGCTATCTATTCACACAACTGCCAGTTCTCCTAAATACTTTGTTCATATCATTTTAAGCTTTTGCCACGAATAAGGTCTTCTGTATTTCCCTTCCTTTATAATTATGTTCCAGAAAGTCTCATGGAAGCATCGCAAACAGCAATCAGTGTCAGACGCTTCTTGTTCTGTCCGCCATGTTTCTCCACGGTGAAACCGAGTCTATTTTGCGCGAGAGCCGTAAATCATATTTAAGTAATTGCGAACCCCAATGGCATCGTGAAATGCATCGAAGATAATCACGCATTAAATCTCGTATTAACTAAATAATCGTTAGTGAAGAGTTGGTTAAAACGGCCCTTAGGGTATTTAGTAGGCTAACTTTTATGGATTTCTAAAGGTCTACATCATTCTGATAATAAGCGTAACTTAACTTAAGCAATGGCCTCTCATTTAAACTTATCTTATCTCGTGTCTACTAATCGATTAATCGTTTTCGAATAATTTCAATTTTTTAATCGATTAACCACACATCTCGACAAATCAATCCTGGAAGGATGAGTGATGTCTTAGATACAAAGAGAAAGATAGGGTAGTTACCTCCAAAGAAAACAGTGGTCGAAAGAAATCAGAATCCCCTATGGATGTCGAATTGTTGATGATGATAATTGTTGTTTTAAGGGGCCTAACATTTACGTCGTCGGCCCCTAATGGTTTGGGTGATCGTGAAGATGATTGTGAAATGAAAACTAAAACTAACACTAACTACTAACTTATATACTAGAAGAAGAAATGGAAAACGAAAGGAGAATAAGGCAAATAAAGGACAGGAGGAAAAGAAATGCCCTCCACCCACGAAGAATGGGGATTGAGGGACTTGGAAGGAAGGAGAGCCATGAAAGGCAGATAGAAAAGTGAAAGAGGAGAGGGTCCGCCCCAAAGGTAATGGAAAAAAGGGGGAAAACCAGACCCAGCTCAGGAATCCCTCGGGGTCGCTTACACTCGAACTCACCAGCCGGGAGCCCCTGAGGGTGTAGCAATATCCAGGGTGCACCAGAAGTGGTGGGGTTACATACACCCTGCCTCCTTGAGGGCCTTGAGCAGAAGGAAGGAGATAACATGAAAAGAAAAAGAAGGCTGACCCCACGCAGAAGGAGGGTTTCGGAAAAGATGAGACAAGGGCCAATTAAGGCGGGAAAGGAAGAGACTCCCTAGGCCTCGGATACCCTAATACCGACGGAGTCGGAAGAGAACAAGAGTTGACCAAGTGAGGTTGACTGGAAAGAAGACGGGGAAGAGCCCGGCTCAAGTAAGTGGTAGCAATACCGGACTCAGCTGGGGCCCCGTGGTCACCAACCCACGTCGAATTGGCGGGTGAAGAGCTAAAGGAAGTAGGTGACTTCTGTTACTTGGGGAGCAAAATAACCAGTGATGGACGAAGCATAGAGGATAAAAATAGTAGGTTAGCACAGGCAAGGAAAGCATTTCTACAGAAAAGGAATCTGTTGACATCGAATATAGATTTAGGTATTAGGAAGTCATTTTTAAAGCCTTTGTCTGGAGCGTGGTGCTCCATGGAAGTGAAACTTGGACTATTGGTGCAGCAGAAAAGAAGAACATTGAAGCGTTTGAAATGTGGTGTTACAGGAGAATGATGAAGTTCAAATGGGTAGATTGTGTTACGTATGAAGAGGTATTAAGGCGAGTGGGAAAGGAGAGATGTTTCTGGCAACTGCTAATGAAGAGAAGAGGTAGGTTGGTAGGACACATACTAAGGCACCCAGGAATAGCAAACTTAGTTATAGAAGGAAGGGTCGAGGATGAGAACAGTAGGGGTAGACCAAGGTAAGAATATGTTAAACAGATTGCCTCGGATCTAGGGTGTGGTAGCTATGTAGAGATGAAACGTTTAGCTCAGGACAGGGAAGCATGGAGCGCTGCATCAAACCGGTCGAAAGACTGAAGCCTCAAACAACAATACAGTGACCAACAACAACAAAAACAGTGGTGTCATCTCAACAGATCACTGATTCCCAACCAATGGTAGACATCCTGACTGGTTAATTCACTTGTGTTAGGTGCAGATGACCTCGTAGTTCCGCCCCTTAAAACAACAATAACTAATTAATTCACTTGTCCATTTTCATTTACGTTGTATAATTTTTTCATACGATTAAATAAATAACCCAAACGTTTTCTTTAGGCCCTTAACACCTTTTTCTGGTAAAACTATAACAAGACCCGTCTTCAGAAAATATTTATTGCTCGGGATTTGTTGAGGTGCTCAGGGTGTCTCTCAATATTACCCCCAAAGTAATTGAATTTCCTTCCTCGTGCCTCTACCTAACTTAAGAGAGAAGTACTTAAATCAATATATTACTTGCCACAGAGAGGTCTGTCGTGTTTTATTTTCGCTACGACCACCGCCGTTAAACGTTTCATTAAGCGGTTCTGTATGTGTTGGGAATTGGGGTTGGTAGAGGGACGGTTCATTTAAAGGGTGAGTGGAAGAGTAAATGCAGTGTATGAATACGGGGGTGAGTCGGGTATATTACGGGTGGAAATGGACAAACCACGGGGACGCAGCTAATCTGATTAATATAAAATTTTGTATATGTGTGCTCTTGTTACTCTGAGATAAAAATTAAAGCTCGTTGCGTGGGGCAGTGGTAAGGTACTCGCCTGTTGTGATCAAGGCTGCGGGATCGTTTCCCGATCAGTCAGTTGGCATTTGGGAGTGCTTAAATGCAAAATACCCGTGTCACTAGATTTACTGACACGTTTAAGATTTCCTTCAGAGCAAAATTCCTGCACAGACGCCGCATAGTTAAAAGGGTCGTTGAAACCCAAAATTACAGGAATATTAATATTATTATTTTTTTTTTAAATCGTATTTACCCTCCAGGGTGGTGGCTCCCAGGGACTCAGCGAGGGAACTCACCCCTACCGCCTATCCAGGCAGTGTCCTAGAGCTGGGAACATCTATCGGAAGGGATACAACTGGTGAGGTGGGATTAGCACTTCGCCCAGGCGGCCTCACCTGCAAAGCGAACAGGGGCCTCATGAGGGAAGGGAGGGGAAGATTGGGATGGATAGGCAAGGAAGAGGGAAGGAGGCGGCCGTGGCCTTACGGTAGGGACCATCCCGGCATTTGCCCGAAGACGAAGTGGGAAACCACGGAAAACCACTTCGAGGATGGCTGAGGGAGAATCGAACCCCCTCTACTCATTTGGGCCACCCGAGGCTGAGTAGACCCCGTTCCAGTCCTCGTACCACTTTTCAAATTTCGTGGCAGAGCCGGGAATCGAACCCAGGACCTCCGGGGCGGCAGCTAACCATGCTGACCGCTACGCTACGGAGGCGACTTATTATTATTATTAGTATTAGTATTATGGAGTAGATCTCTAAAATAACTCCTTTCTACGTACTGATATAAGAAATGTAATTCTGATCCGAGGGCCGAAATGGAGTACACTAAGCTTCGTGAGGTAAAAGTAAGAAGAGATAAGTTTGATTCCCCACTCAGCCACGCTGGAAATGGTTTTCCGTGGTTTACCACTACTACTCCAGGCAAATGTCGGGATGGTTCCTAACTGAAGACCCCGGCCGCCACTCAAGAGGCTAAATGGCCAGGATGCACAAACCCCTCAAATGAAACAACAACAACAACTACTGTCACTATGTGTGTATTTGTAATTTAGGTGAGGATTAGGAAGGAAGCAGCAGTTGCCTTAAGGTTTATTTATGTATTTATTTATTTATTTTTCATTTTGTAAATTTATTTATTAAGTACTTACTTACTAACCCACATAGATACATATACAACACAGTCATTATCTGCAAGTTCAAAAGTAGTGTATGTACAGGGAAATCAGAAGAAAATATTCTGTAATTAATGATGAATTACAATTTAGGTCTGATGAGTGTAATTCTTAATTAAAAAAAGAAAAGTCACTGGGTAGTTCCCTTCCCACGACGTGAATGATTATGGCAGAAGTGGTGATGAGAAGGTAACTGAGAGACCTCTCTTCATCTGCTGAGAGGTCGCGGGATCTACAAACAAGTATTGCAAAGTCCATTTCTTTATAATATTTGAAAACAAAAATGCAGTGACGTCGAAATACATTCTAGCTGGTCCTTTGCTTGGCAATAGTTCGAAAGTTCAGACGACTTTCCTTTAGGAACCATCCTTGCTTACGCCTGGAGTAGAAGTGGGAAACCACGGAAAACCACTTCCATGATGGCTGAGGTGGGAATCGAACTAATCTCTTTTCAGTTTTGCCTCACGATGTCCAATGTATCCTGTTCCAGCCCTCATATCAGAATTAAATTTCTTGACAGAGACGGGAATCGAACCCAGACCTCTGCCAACTGCTACACCAAGAGGTGGCTTCTTATCTTGACAATCATCACACGACGTTTAATTACGGAGTTATTAATGATTTTGTACTTTTTGGCCGAAATTTTTCTCCGAGTGTGATATTGTACATGACCTATGTTGTAGACAATAACACATTACATCTTTTTTGTCTCTTGCTATTTCATCATACGGCGTATAATTAGGGAGTTATTAATGATTTTGTACTTTTTGTCCGAAAATTTTCTATGTCCCACGAATAACTTAAAAATTGATTCGAATGAAATTTCAAAAAATAGTTTTTTTAATACTTTTATTACATTTTTTACGTCTTGTAGGGTCGGAAACCAACATGATATTTTGATGTATTTTTTCGTCCCATGCATTTTTGGTTTTAGCTGATAGAATTATTTTCCACTAGATCCCATGCTCATCTATATTATATAAAGCCACATGGCCGACTGACTGACTGACTCACTCACTCACTCACTGACATAAATGTTTACCCACTTCCAGATGAGTTACAAACTTGAGATTTGGCAAAAACACTCCTTTCACCTTGCAACCAACATAAAAATTCCGAAAAGGTACATTTTTTAATTTTCAACCCTACAAAAGACAAAAATAATAGGGGGAAACTACAAATCTCCAGTAATATCTCTGAGTGTGATATTGTGCATGGCTCATACACCGTCGTATCTCAAAATTTTATTGTTTATTTTTTACATTTAAATGAAAGGCAATACTTTTCTCAATATATCTGTTAAGTTTTATAACTAAATTCAGCGTTATGGTAGAGATATAGCGTATTACTTGAGACACTGCGCCTATCTGTCAATGGAGTGTTTAATATTCAAAGCTGTTTACCCACAAGTTTGTTTTTAGTAGGAAGAACACAATATATCGTGAACTAAGGGATGAAACTGGATGAAACTTGGCAGATACATTCCAACCTATGATCCCTAGAGGATGAACGTCATTCATGAAATTATCTTAAAAAATAATTGAGATATACTTGGAAAATTAAACAAAAAACTGTTCACTTTTTGAAAGACAAATTTAGAATTTTTTAAATAGACTATACTATTTACGATATATAATTCATGGTGGTTAATCCTCGGTATTTATGCATTTACTTTACATTAAAAAAATATCGTTCCATTCAGAATGGTACGAGGGCTGTTTTTTTAAGTAAGGGCCGTTTTATTTATTAACCAAACATTTTATTTTGAAACCACATTTATTTTTAGGTTTTACATACCTTCCTCTATTTTTCTACATAGTTGCCTTGTTTATTTAGGCACTTGTCATACCTTAAAACTAAGTTCTGAAATCCCTCTGCATAAAAGTTTGCCGCCTGCTCTGACAACCAAGAATTCACACTTGAGAAAAATCCATTGATAGAGTGGTTATCATGGATCTTCGGTCCTCGTGAATTTTTATGTCAATTGAAGTCATCTGTGATCACAGACCTGAGCGTTCATCGTCATGAACATACTCACGGCCAATTTTGAACTCGCATACCCATTTTCGCACTTCACCTTCCGTCATTGCATTATCACCATACACCTCACAAAGCTGACGATGAATGCCTGCAGCCGACATGTTTCTTGCAATCAAAAAACGTATCACAGATCGTACCTCACACGCGGCGGGCGAATCAATAATCTTGAACATTGTAAAGATGCACAGTTCAGCGTACAGGTTAGCTACACAGCTGCAACTGACGCCTGCTTGTTCGCAAAGGATGCCGGGAGGTAGCGCTCACGCTTGTTGCGGCGTGCGCACTAACTACGGGCTTTAAAAAAAAGGGCCCTTACTTAAATAATAGCCCTCGTATTTCATGTTAAATCGTGCTTTTTGTGATTCACGGAGTTTAAAAAATCACGAATATGATCCTGTCAATAAATCACGAAATGCTTTATGTACTGTCCTCTCTTTAAATTAGATGAAAGCTCTATGTATTTACTATGCATATGTCAGTTTTCATAACTCTATGTTACATATTAAAGAAGCTATGATATGATTCGTAATTGTTTGCGAAAATTTCCACTGACGGTGTATGAGTCCCCTTAAAATGGGACAGCGATTATGAAACTCCAACCTTGCTTGGGCCACTGGATTCACAGCTTAGCCGTAAGCCCATAAATGTATCAACAGAATTCCATTCCGAACTCGCCAGTGATTGTGAACAAGTCTGGAGTTCGTGTCAGTGACTGTCAGCAAATCACGCTCCGTACCGGGATTAAAAGAGCGTTAGGTAAAAGAAATGTTGTGTTTCTTGCAAAGCAATTATGAGATTACAGTTTACTCTTAGTGAGAAAGCCATAAAGGTTGTGTCTACATCAACTAGGTGGATATGTGCCGGGTAATGAGTCGTAATCTCCCTCGACTAAGTGGATTGCTCGAGTGACTGACGTGCGTCGCTGGTCCACTCTCATAGCTCATTTGATTTATTTACTGCGTTTATTTACTCGTTCCCCTCATACACGATGAAACATTAAAAGCATAGCCATGCGCGTTAAATATCTTACCACGACTGCAATGGATAGCTGCAGCAAGTTCTAAAATCAGAGATTCAAATCCCGGTGGCTACCCGACGTGTGGCTTTCCCCGGTCCTTTTCACGCACCCTCCAAGCAAATGCCGGGATAGTACAGTTGAACTTTTATATCTCGAAGTAATTTTCATTTCCCAGTAAAGTTCTACATGTCATGTTTTTTCTTTAATTCGAAATTTTATTATTCGACTATTTCGATAACTCGGATGATATTTTTAAACTCAGCAATTTTTCTAGATTTGTGCCGTGTCTTGGGGGTTTCGCCTACGACACCAAGCTGGCTCATCAGCGGGTCTTGGTGTCCCCGCCCGGATCCCCACGGGAGTAGCGAACTGCGCCCTACCTCCCTTTTTATGAAGCGCACCTGCGCCTCTTTCCTGCGAGAACTAAGAGCTCAAGTAGCCATAGCCTACCTAAGAAAGCTTCCAAAAAGATGGTGCTATATTGGCTTTCACGGCCAATGAATTAAAACACAGCAATTTTTCTAGGTTTGTGCCGTGTCTTGAGTGGGGTTTCGCCTAGGACACCAAGACGGCTCATCAGTGGGCTCTTGGTGTCCACGCCCGGACTCCACAGGAGTAGCGAACTGCGCGCTAACTCCCTTTATATAGAGCGCACCTGCGCCTCTTTACTGCGAGAACTAAGAGCTCAAGCAGCCATAGCCTTCCTATGAAGGCTTCCAAAAAGATGGTATATTGGCTTTCACGGCCAATGAATTAAAACTCAGAGCCCGCTGATGAGCCAGCTTGGTGTCCTAGGCGAAACCCCCACACAAGACACGGCACAAACCTAGAAAATTGCTGAGTTTTAAATCACCGGCCGTGAAAGCCAATATACCATCGAATGATAGTTTGTTCTCCAGACTTAAAATATGTCATAATTACGAAATTGGGGTGAAATGCAGTTGAATTACGTTCTTTAAGTGTGACGTGTGAATTACAATATGGAATGTGTATTTCTATCAATTTATGTCAGTAGCTTATTATCCTATTTAAGGCTGGAAGAAGGGTTGAGGTCAATGTGCTCCTCAGTGAGAATAAGAAACTATTGTAATTACGAGCAAAGTTGAGAAATTATTTTTAAATAGAAAAATTCCAAGTAAAATATTGTTTCAAAAACTTTGCTCGTAATTAGACTAGTTTATAAAAAAATAAAAGTAATGAAAAGATACATCGCTAAAGAAGACCGTAATATGGCTCAAATTGGTTTTAATTATTGTATATTCATTCAATTTTATTGACTAACGTGTAGCCTAATTCATTTATTAAATAAGTTACCTATTCGTGTTTCATTTCGGTTAAACGTCAATAACGAAGCTCTTAAATATGTTTAAGTTCATATCACTACGTATAGATAGTCTATGATTGTTAAAATGGGTAACTTGCGCAACGTTTTCAATGTGTATCGTATGTCAATAGAAAGATCAAACATTCTTGATTGTGAATCACAAATGCTGTGTTGTTGCACGATAATGCCTGTCCATAGGTGTCTATGGGAGTAAAAACCTTAATTTACATAAAATTTCAAAAATATGTTTTTCAAGATTTTATGGTCTTTACAATGTATTCAATATGATACAGTATTTTCTTTTTCTTCAAATTCCCAGTCCTGTGTTTTAAATTTGCATTTACAGTCTACCTCCACCAACTAATCTATGAAGATGTAGCTACTATTTGACTAGTTGTAGATGGGGTCGTTTCATTTAAATCATAGTCTATCCACATTCAATCAATTTCTTAAAAGTGTAATTGTGAGAGAGTTATATGGCGGTAATCATAGCAAAACAAAATACTGTATCATATTGAAATTGAAGTTGGTAAAAAAAATTGAAAAGCATTTCTTTTTATTTGATGAATATTACAGTACATACTCTCCTTAACACTTGAGGACGGGCATTATCGTGCGACAACACAACATTTATGATTCATAGTCTCGAGTGTTTGATCTTTCTAATGCCATACACATTGAAAACGTCACCCATGTTTAAAAACTATAGCCCATCTATATTAAATAATGTTGTTTAAAGTGTAATTCAGTGCGAGAGTTATATATGACTGTAATCATAACGAATTCGTGGAAAAATAAATAACTTCATTAATTAAAGTTCAAATAATTAAATGGTATAAAGGTATTCTGAAAATATCCCCCAGTCAATTTTAATGATCATCAAGCCTTATTTATTGTATACAAGTCCTGTCAATGCCTAACCCTGCTATCTTTCACCGACCACAAATGAGTCGCCATGAACCGTAAACTATGTACATCACCTCCACATTAAAATACCATTAGACTCACCATTATTAGACTGTTATTTAAATTTATGAAAAGTAATTAGGACAGTATAATTGTCTGCTGCGCTGGCACAATTTAACACACTCATTTACCACACACAAACAAACAAACAAACAAACAAACAAACAATCCATTTTATTATTGGTAATGCACGGTTATCTCGCGCCTCTCATCGTTATGTGGCGCTGCCGAATAATGATATAATGATGCGAAAGCTCACTTTAAATCTGACATATAATCAGAATGGGTGATAACTGGGACTAGGATTTTTAGGTGCTAAAATCCGGTTAATATGTATTTTTTATATTAGCAAAGAGAATATAAAAAGTAGGTTGGCTCAGGCAAGGAAAGCATTTCTACAGAAAAGGAATCTGTTGACATCGAATATAGATTTAGGTATTAGGAAGACATTTTTGAAAACCTTTGTCTGGAGCGTGGCGCTCTATGGAAGTGAAACTTGGACTATTGGTGCAGCTGAAAAGAGGAGAATTGAAGCGTTTGAAATGTGGTGTTACAGGAGAAGGTAGGTAGGATTACAAACGAAGAGGTATTAAGACGAGTGGGAGAGGAGAGATGTTTCTGGCGACTGCTAATGAAAAGAAGAGATAGGTTGGTAGGACACATACTAAGACACCCAGAAATAGCAAGCTTAGTTACGGAAGGAAGGGTCGAGGATAAGAACTGTAGGGGTAGACCAAGGTTAGAATATGTTAAACAGATTGCCTCGGATGTAGGGTGTGGTAGCTATGTAGAGATGAAACGATTAGCTCAGGACAGGGAGGCATGGAAAGCTGCATCAAACCAGTCAAAAGACTGAAGACTAAAACAACAACAACATATATTAAAAATACCCGAAATATGTGACAAAATAGTAACAAGTAATTTTCATATATCCTGCTAATGTTAATTGCCTCTATCAACATACAAAATTTCAGTTCAATTGCTGTAACAGATTCGTAGATATTGAGAACCGTCTAAATATTTCAGATGGTCGCCAGGTTGGATTTTTATTTTTGTACTATTACATTAAGATTATTGTGTACGTGTGGTATTCAAACTTCAATCGCATGGTTAGAACACAAGAAGTAAAAACGAGATTTTAAAATTACGCACAGCAGCCATCTTGTGATTATGCAAACAATTGAAATAAATTAGATGCCAGTGGATCAAAATTTGTATAAGCATTTAACGTGTAACGTTTCACGGCACTCGGATAGTTAATTCGCGAGAAACGTCCATTTAAATATTTATACTTCGCGTCGCCGCCATGTTGGATTTGTGTACACCAGGTTACTGAAAGTCCTTTAGGTGAACATATGTTCATAGTCTCTATGAACATTTAAAAAAAAACAGTTTGGTTGCTGTAAAAGATTCATTGATATTGAGAACTGTCTAAATATTTCGGAAGCTCGCCATTTAGGATTGTTATATGTATAGGCTATAGAGTTATGTACCATTCAAGGACAATTATTGCCTAGGTTCATTATTCAAACTTTCACCTCGATCGCATGATTACGACACAAGAAATAAAAACTTAATTTTAAGATTTCGCACAGCCGCCATCTTGAGGTTATGTAAACAATTGCATTAAATTATATGGCAGTGCATTACAATCTGCAAAATCATTTACTGTACCTCATTTCACTGCGCTCAGAGAGTTAAATCAAGAGAAAATTCTATTAAAACATTTCAAATTCGCTTGGTCGCCATGTTCGTTTTGTACTTTACAGGTTTATGAAATATATATAGGTAAACTTGTATCAGTACCCTTTATCACCGTACAAAATTGCAGGGTGATATCTGTAATAGTTTCGGAGATATAGAATGTCAGTGAAATATTCCGCACATCCGCCATTTTGAGGTTATGTAAACAATTGAACTAAATTAGACTCCAGTGCATTACAATGTGTATAAACATTTGCTGTACCAAGTTTCATTACGTTTGGATAGTTAAATCGCGAGAAAAGTCTATTTAAAAGTCTCAACTTCGCTTGACCGCCATGTTGGTTTTGTACTCACCAGGTTTTTGAAAGTCTCATAGGTGAACTTCTAGTAGTACTGTACCATTTATCACCGTACACAATTTCAGGGCGATATCGGTAATAACTTCGGAGATATTGAATGCTAGTGAAATATTTCGCACAGCCGCCATGTTGGATTGGTGAGACGTAACGAAATTTGAAGGGCACGGTCGAGGTCGCCGGAAATAGTGCTATGAACTTACCGAGTTTCATTGAAATCGCTCCAGCCGTTTAGAATTTATTAGGGTGGGGACACCTCACACACACACACACACGCGCGCACACACACACGGGCAAAAGGTGATCTCATAAGCCTATTTTTTTCAAAATTGAAAATAGGCTAAAAATATTTAATTAAGTTTATTAATGTGAATATAAACAATATGCAATTTATGCTATGTCTCACTGACTGCTGAAGCATTACAATACACAACGAGATACATCTTCAGATTGTCCATCACAAATGACCGACGATTATCGGGAAACACTTCTAGACTTCTTCCAAAAGCACGGAACTGCGGCAATATGTTTCTTGCCCTTGAGGGGTTGTGTAACTTGAGGTCGCTGTTCAGCCATGATTGCTTTCCCACATGGTTGTCAGAACAGAACGCTCCCATCAGAAGTAAAATTATCTTTAAATTCTGTAACATACTGCTGCAGACGATAACTTGTTTTTACTTAAGGCATCGTAGAACTGCCTTACACTTCACAGTGCCAGAAATGAACTACATATGAGTGACACTACTGGTTCCAGGTAGCTGGGAGGGGAGGGGGAGAGGAAGGTGGGGTCTAGCACGTGGTGCAATATGGCTATGGACAAGGACATTTCCAGCTTCCACAATGAGTGGCACGGGGCGACAAGTTAAGAATAACACAGTTGCAAGCTGACATACGCTCCGCATGAAGATTAGATAGCTCACAGGTTCTTCCCCGTTGAAATAACACAGAACAAAAATGCAATAAACTGAAAGATCTAGCATACTGATTTTTTAAAAATGTAAATATTATGTCTTTTTATGTGCTAATAAAGTGAAAAGCAGGAATTTATGTATTTATAGAAAAAAAATATGTATTTACATAAAATAGTATGTATTTACCTAAAAATCCGAGCCCTAGTGATAACACGTTACTTGTAACGCCAATGCTAGTACCTGTTACTTTACGGTAACAAGGGGGTGATGACGTTCGCCTACTAATTTAATTCAGTAACTGTAACGCCACTTCTTTTAACAGTAGCAAAATAAGAGAAAAGCTCGTGTGGAGCAGTGAATGTCACTGGACTTGTTCCGGGTTCGATTCCTACCAGGGCTGGAACTTTTAATCGATTAATTTCATTATTCGAATAATCGATTAATCGAAGCAGAGGAATCGATTAATTGCTACAAATAACGATCAATCGAATAATTGAATAATTGTTTTGTCGATTATTCGATGTACTTCGCTTTTAATTAATTAAAATATATTGTATCATAGGCCTATATATATAGGCTAATCTTTCAAATAATGTAATGTCAGTTAGTTATTAGCATAATAATAATTGTACCCAAAAGCACAAAAGTATGGAAATTGGGTACCTTCTTTGAGAAAACGAGGCTAAAACAAAGTAAGACAAAAATATTCCTGTCCTAAATTGTGAACAGTGAACAAGAATTCAAAATCATTCCCAATTGATTGATGTTTGTCTTTACACTTTCACTGACTCTTATTTGATTACTGTTAATTATATAAACTAGGTAGGACACTTTGTATATTTACTCAAAATGTTCATCATTCCGAAAATAAGCGTAGCCCAACTTAAGCGATGACCTCTCATTTAAACGGTTAGCCGAATAATCTATTATTTGGTTAGACAATTAATCGATTCACCGTCAGTCGATACATTGTTTTCGATTCATTTTAAATTATTCGATTAATCGATTAACCGAACATCGCTTTTTACCAGCTCTAATTCGTACCTCAGCCGCCCTGGAAGTGGTTTTCCGTGGTTTCCCCACTTCCACTCCAGGCAAATGCTGGGAATGTACCTAACAACGGCCACGGCTGCTTCCTACCCAAATCTTACCTCAATTATAAATGCACACATTAGTACAGACATTACAGTGACACGGGTTATCAGACATATTCTACACACACCCAATTACAGAGGGCTATATGACCACGATATTGAAAAGCCCGTAAATAAATCGAAACGAAGATTGCTCACCAATACGCCACTAGGTGGATGATTGTTGATTCCAGTCACATTGTCGGATCGAATGATACAATAATATATTTGATTACGGTACTGTTTATGGAAATGGTAAATAAAACTAAGCAAATAAAAAGTCGTATTATTGCATGAAATCGTAAAAATAAAGGTCAAACGACGGTACTGAAACCTCTTGTATTGTTATTACCGTGCGCAAACCTTAATGACCTCGGCCACCCTGGTAGTTATGAGGAGCAGTGTTGCCACGTTACATTCGCTGAAAAACACTAGGTAATAGTCAGAAGTCATTGCACCCCTATGCCAGTCACATAGCGAGAATTAAGTTATTTACTTATTTTTACATTTATTTAATTAATTGTTTGTTTATTTATTTATTTATTTATTTCAAAAAACAAGTCAACCCCTGGCACTATACAGCCCATGACGGGCTAAGGCCGACCAAGCGACCGCCATTTGGCCTTCTGATATTGGGGTGACGCGTCGGGTCCCCTCGGCCGTTAATCTTGTCCTCACGAGGCTGAGTGCACCTCGTTCCAACCCTCACGTCAGTTTTAAAATCCCATTTATTTATTTATTTACTTATTTATATTTTATTTTTATTTATTTATTTATTATCTCAGTTATTTATTTATTTATTTATTTATTTATTTATTTATTTATTTATTTATTTATTGGGCATTTGAGTTGTTTATTTGTATATTTATTTATTTATTTATTGGGTATTTGAGTTGTTTATTTTTATATTTATTTATTGATTATTTGAGGGATTTATTTATTTGTTTTTTATTTGTTTATTTGTTCATTTATTTTTGTGTGCTTATTTATTTTTATTTGTTATTTCTTTCTTTATTTATTTATTTATTTATTTATTTCTTCATTCATTTGTTTATTTCGAGGCTAAGGAAATAACCAGCATTTGTCGTAGTCATTTGGAAAGTTGGCAGGGATGACATTTTGTACGACGGAAGAGATCTTTACTGGACTTACCCCTGAATGTGACAAAAATATCGATGTTCCCTTTGAATGACAGTCCACTAAACCGTCAAACGCTTTTCTTCGATTAAAAAGAGTTGGCGCTTGAATAAACAGGGTTGTATAAAGCAGATCTGACGACGTGTGTGTGTCTCTCTCTCTCTATCTGTTAACTTTGATCAAGTTGATCGAGTGTAAAAAAGTTATCTGAAACTCGTGTGGTTCCATAAATAAAGGGCGTAAATCCTGTTCATTATTGTATCTTGGAAGCCAAGCTCCTCGCTTAGCCATGTTTACCCCGCAAATCCCATGCGAGCCGCTTACCGACAATAGATACTGTGCATGCAGTACCAGCTTTAATGCCATGTTACTGCCGTCATTGCGGCGAGCAATTATTGAATCCTACACGGTTGGTTGGTCTAAAAAGATGGTATATTGGCTTTCACGGCCAGTGAATTAAAACTCTGCAATTCTTCTAGGTTTGTGCCGTGTGTTGTGTGGGTTTCGCCTAGGACACCAAGCTGGCTCATCAGCGGGCTCTTGGTGTCCCCGCCCGGACCCCCACAGGAGTGACGAACTGCGCGCCACCTCCCTTTATATTAGGTGCAACTGCACCACTTGACTGCGAGAACTAAAAGCTCAAGCAGCCTTAACCTCCCTATGAAGGCTTCCAAAAAAGATGGTATATTGGCTTTCACGGCCAGTGAATTATCTGTCTCTCTGTTAGTTTTACAAAACTATTCCGTTTCACCGAACTGAACCAACTGAAATGCCACAACGAGAAATAAGGAAGATGGAAGATTGTAGTTTTACGTGACCGTGAATCTTGTGATTTTGAGCCACGGGTCCTCCTTTTTACGTGGAATCCGAACCACAGGACATGGCACAACGAGAAATAGCTGTCTGTTAAGGGATATCTCAGATTTCTGTGCTTAGCATTTTAATTCAGCTATAGGTGATTCTTAACACGCCAGAGGTCGCGACAGGTCACACGAAGGCAAATTGCTCACGCTTAATATTTTCAGCACCTGCTGTTTTCCTTTTGCAATAAATGCCCTGGCAAAACTACGTAATGTACTCTGTTTAGCTACCTTTCAATATAACTATTGTGCACAATTTTTGTCTCAATGTAAACAAGAAGTTCCGTGAAGAACTATACAGCCTACTTTTCATGCCAATGATTATTCTACAGAATATGAACCTATCTAGAATAATGACAAAATTAAGTTGGTAATATCGAAATATCTAATTAGTTCAAAATATACCTGGTATAATGTAGCCTAATAGAACACTACAGTTGGCAGTCCTGGTGACTGAATATATTCTTAGTTCAATCTCTTAAGGTACAGGATACAAAATTAGGTTGAAGTCCAATGGACGTTACACGCAGTTAGACACTGGATCTATCAGCACGCGTAAAAGCATGTTGCCAACAATACCATGCGTGTGCTGATCAGAAATAATCTGAAATATTATGATATCTTGTTGTGCCAATTTTGGATGAAATCCATTTGTTAGTATAGAAGTTACATGTATTTTAAAATTATACATATTAGCAGGCATAGAATCATGTTGGCAGCACTGCCTTGTATTAATTACTCCAAATTAATCTAGAATGTCAGGTGCTATACGTGTGCACAGTATAGAGCTGTTGGCTTGCATACTTTCTGATATATTGATATTAGGGTAAAAATAATATAGACAGCATTTATTAACAGTTGGCACCCTGATTGCTCTTAACAATACTTATAGTCATATCTGTTATGGTACACATTGCACACACGAAATTTGGTTGAAATCCAACTGATAGTATAGAAGTTACATGTATTTATAAATTGGTACTATCAGCAGGCTTATAATCATGTTGGTAGAACTGACGTATATACGTTACTCCAAATAAATCTAAAATGTCAGAATATACGTGTGCATAGTTTAAAGCTGTTGGCTTGCATACTTTCTGATATATTGGTATTTGGATTTTAAAAAAAATAGAGAGAACAATTATTAACAGTTGGCAGCCCTGGTGGCTCTTAAGAATACGCTCAGTTATATCTGTTTATGTGCAGATATTACATACAAAATTTGGTTGAAATCCAGTAGATAGTGTAGAAGTTATATGCATTTAAACATTGGACCTATCAAAAGGCTTAAAATTATTTTGGCAACACTGTAATGGTGGGCCTCCTGGAAATTAAACTGAAATAGTATTATCTACTTGTGTGCCAATTTTGGAATAGCTCCCATGCATACCTTGCAAGATATCCAACATGGAGCTCAAATTTCTAGTGCGTTTTTCAGCAGTTGGTAGCACTGACATCATTTTCAAATATGGACGTGAGCTATTCCGGTGCACATCTTTACTCTTACTAAATTTGGTTTTGATTGCTGCAGCCGTTTAGGAGTTGATAGGGGGGGGGGGGACACACAGCCAGACAGACAGAAGGACAGACAGACAGACAGACAGACAGACAGACACACATTTTCCCGGATCGATCTCATAAGACTACTTTTTCCTCATTTTTGCAAAATGTGAAAAGTAGACTAAAAAATAAATACGAATGTATTGCAAAATCTCATGTCATCACTGCCCGAGAGCAAACTGACTCAACGTGTGGATTTCAAAGAAAGATTTGTTCACAATTCTAATAAATAATGTTAACAATTAAGACAATGAATTTTACTTGAATCAAACTATCTTAGAATTGCAGAATGTTGCAAAAATGTGTCGCACGAAGGCAAATTGCCGCGGGCACGGGACAGTCGAGACTCTGACAATCGTCAAGGTCCGGCGCGAGAGAGTGCTGGGAAATATGAAACGGGCTCCTGAAATTCTATCTCAAATAGCAATATAATTATTAAGAAAATTCAAAATTTTGCCGCGGGCGTCACCTCTCGCGTGTTAAGCAGACTTTATAAATTGGTATCCTATTTTACCATTAATTATGCGGGTTACTTTAAAAAACATATTCGTTATGTATATTATTCGAGCTGAGGGACATGAGAGAGAAGCTGGTATTCAGAAAGGTATAAGGCAAGGCTGCAACTTATCGCCCATACTTTTCAATCGTTTACATTGAACAAGCAATGAAGGAAATTGCAGAAAAATGTAAAATGGGAGTGAAGATTCAAGGAGAAATAATTTCAACTCTGGGATTTGCTGATGGCATCGTCATCTTGGCCGACACGCTTGAGGATTTGAATGAGTTTTTGAATGATATGGACTCCGTCTTGAGGAAAGAACTCATGATGAAAATCAATAAATGTAAAACAAAATATTGGAATCCAGTCGCAATAAATCAAAAACCTCTATGGACATCAAATTGGCAGGTGAAAAGCTAAAGGAAGTAGGAGACTTCTGTTACTTAGGAAGCAAAATAATCAGTGCTGGACGAAGCAAAAATTATATAAAAAGTAGGTTGGCACAGGCAAAGAAAGCATTTCTACTGAAAAGGAATCTGTTGACATCGAATATAGATTTAGGTATTAGAAAGACAGTTTTGAAAGCCTCTGTCTGGAGCGTGGTGCTGTACGGAAGTGAAACTTGGACTGTTGGAGCAGCAGAAAAGAGAAGAATTGAAGCGTTTGAAATGTGGTGTTAGAGGAGAATGATGAAGATCAGATGGGTAGATAGGGTAACAAATGAAGAGGTATTAAGACGAGAGGGAGAGGAGAGATGTTTCTGGCGATTGCTAATTAAGAGAAGAGATAGGTTGGTAGGACACGTACTAAGACACCCAGGAATAGCAAGCTTAGTTATGGAAGGAAGGGTCGAGGACCAGAACTGTAGGGGTAGATCAAAGTTAGAATATGTTAAACTGATTGCTTCGGATGTAGATTGTGGTAGCTATGTAGAGATGAAACGAATAACTCAGGCCAGGGAGGCATGGACAGCTGCATGAAATTAGTCAAAAGACTGAAGACTCAAACAACAACAACAACAACATGTACAGTATATCCGAATATTTACGTACATGTTACGGAGAGAATTTGAATATAACTTCCTACGTCTGGAATTGACTGTGCTTTCATTGTTCAGAGAGTGAAGTTTGGGTGGCGGTCCGGACTAAAACTTTACGATCTCCAACCGCTTGTCGCCTGAAAACTTCTTGAAGCTATTTGACAGCTGTGCCACTTTGTACGGCTTTGGAATCAATTCCCCTTCACTCTCATATCAAAGAGAATAATAAGGTAATACAGCAGTCGAGCGCCTGGATATAAAAAAAAACGATTAAGAGAAATTAAGTGAATGGACAAATCTTAAAATATTGAAAAGTCTTCCGGTAAAGTGATGTCGATCAGAATTGGTCGTTGTTTGCTGAACGGAGATTATAGAGCAGGGATTGTGAGCGTGGACAGGATAGCACACGAACACTATTTGACTGGTACTTTGACATGAATTTATTAATAATTTATTACATAAATAGTTCTGTGAAGAACACAATTACCCCTACTTTTCCTTTAAACCATGAATTCGTTTCTCACAAGTCGATAATAGACCTCTTAGGATAAAATACAAAGCAACTACCTCATGGTATAGCCGTGCACGGTAAATTGTTCACCTCGACTGCAATTGGGAGCTGTAATATGTACTCCAAACATTATCCACAGCTTATCCGCTGTCCGCACAGCCATGCAAATTATATCCGCATGGCGAAAAATTTTTGCGGATATCCGCGGGTTTATCCGTCGATATCCGCATCCGCGAATGGCTTTAGTTATCAGACAAATTCCTCTCTCTCACACACACAGACACACACCCAAACACACGGGGATACATAACCACGATGTCGCCAAGTCCCTCAAAGAATCAACAAGGATTTGATTATAATAATAATAATAATAATAATATCGTATGGCCTCGAGTGCCGGGTGCAAGCTTTGTAATTTGACACCCTGTGGGTAGCTTGCATGTCGAATTTCGTTGTTCCTTGATTCACTATGAAAGTCAAGGAGGTTAGATATCTAAGCTCCTTGAACACTATAGCGCATTCTAGTAGAGAAATTAGGAACTTTGTGTTGGCGGAAACTCCCGAGATTAATTTTGCCATTATGAACACGGCCTACTGAATTCAAATGAGTGCTTTGACATGCCAACATCGTATGACATGCGTGTTGTACTTTTGCCGCCCTTCAAAAATCACTTACCACGGCCAGGAGCGTACCTGCAATCTTGGGGTTAGTAGACCGACACGCTATCTACTCACCACCGTGGCAAGCTAAGGATTTGATAAGACATGAACACCATCACAGTTCAGTAAATGTAAACAATGCCACTCTCAGCAAGAGCCTCTAACGGCCAAACAAGTTACGGTGCTTTGCGACATCCTGGTCATGTAGCCCCGTATACTTGGGTGTGTGTAAGATTTGCCTGATAACCTAAGTCACTGCGATGTCCGTACCAGTTTTTGTGTTTGTAATTGAGGTAGGATTTGGGTGGGAAGCGGCCGTGGCCTTAAGTTAGGTATCATCCCGGCATTTGCCTGGAGTAGAAGTGGGGAAACCACGGAAAATCACGTCCAGAATGACTGAGGCAAGAATCGAACCCATCTCGTCTCAGTTGTGCTTCACGAGGCTGTGTGTACCCCGTTCTAGCCCTCAGATCAGAATTAAATTTCTTAGCACTGCTGGGAATCGAAGCCGGGCCTCCGCGGTGACTGCCAACAATGCTAGCCACTGCGCTACGGGGTGGAGTTACGGGAGTAACGCCCTTCACGCCTTTCTCCTGGACCTTGGTTAGGATCGTCCCTGTCGCTAGCGCCTGTCCCCAATATTGTAATATTTCATAGAGTTGTGTGTATGTACCTGTAGGTACTACATATGTTATATGGTACGCAGCGCAATCAATGGAACGGTGATTAATTTTCTATTATAATTAATGTGAATTGATATGAGAGACAAACCAGTTTGTTTATGGCGCACAAGAGGTCACTGTTCGGTATTGATTTCACCAGCTGCTGTTTTAAATTAATTACCATTCAGTCTAATATTATTTTATGTATTTCCTAGCAATTTGGTAGATATTATTATGATTTGATATGGTTCCTATTTTTATTCCTACATGGCAGAGTCCACATCAAAAGTCATTAACCACTGTTGTTTCCAACTGTCATACTATTAATGATAATCTTATTCGGTTCATTTTTACAGTGATGCTACTAAGTTACCATGGTCAAAATGTCTGATTTCAATTATTATTATTATTATTATGAACAACAACGTTACCGACAGTGGTGGCTACGCTCGCTAAAGTGCAGCGTTAGGTCATGGGCAAAGCTCTGCTGACTCGGTAGACGCGTGGGTTCGAGCCCCACCGTCGGCCGTCCTTGAAGTCCGTTTCCGTGGTTTCCCATTTTCAACTCCAGGCAAATGCTGGGACATTGGATCCTCAAAAAGCACCGCCATTATGTTATGTGAGTAGATACCCACAAACACCCAAGGCAGCGCTATTTTGAGGCGTTCTAGGCAAGAAGAGGAGTGAGGTAGTTTGCCATTGCTTTCCTCACTAATAAGGGCTAGACATACATTATTAACAGCGTTATTCTCAGATTATTGTTTTGTAAAATACAAAGCAATTTTTCTTACACTGAATCAAGCCCTAATTATCGCCTTAATTTTAATCATTGCATATGAATGTACTATCTTATGTGTAGCCAATAGCAATACTCCTGAATTTACTATATTATCTGTAGCCAATATCACTGCCTCCTGAATTTACTATCTTATCTGTAGCCAATGTCTCTGCCTCATGAATTTACTATCTTAGCTGTAGCCAATATCACTGCCCATGAATTTACTATCTTAGCTATAGCCAATATCACTGCCCATGAATTTACTATCTTAGCTATAGCCAATATCACTGCCTCCTGAATTTACTATCTTATCTGCAGCCAATATCTCTGCCACCTGAATATACTGTCTATCTCAGCTGTAGCCAATATCACTGCCTATAAATTTACTATCTGTAGCAAATATCACTGCCTGCTGAATTTACTGATTATCTTATCTGTAGCCAATATCACTGCCTCCTAAATTTACTGACGATCTTATCTGTAGCCAATATCACTGCCTCCTGGATTTACTGACTATCTTAGCTGTAGCCAATATCACTGCCTCCTGAATTTACTGACTCTTAGCTGTAGCCAATATCACTGCCTCCTGAATTTACTATCTTATCTGTCGCCAATATCTCTGCCTCATGGATATACTGACTTAGCTGTAGCCAATATCTCTGCCTCCTGAATATATTGACTATCTTATCTGTGGCCAATATCACTGCCTATGAATTTACTATCGTAGCTGTGTAGCCATTATCTCTGCCTCCTGAATTTACTGACTATCTTAGCCGTAGCCAATATCACTGCCTCCTGAATTTACTGACTGTCTTACCTGCAGCCAATATCACTGCCTCCTGAATTTACTGAGTATCTCACAATGTAGCCAATATCACTGCCTCCTGGATTTACTGACTATCTGAGTAATAAATATCACTGCCTCTTGAATTTACTGATTATCGTATATGTAGCCAATATCACTGCCTCCTGAATTTACTGATTATCGTATATGTTGCCAATATTACTGCCTTCTGTATTAATTGATACAAATTTATGTCTAGAACATGTTTGAGAACCAAACCAGTAACTTACTAGAAATGACCCTTGATACTATTTGAACTTCCTTCATCTGCCATTGCCTTCTGTTAGGCTCTAGCGGCTCCAAATATTTGAACAGTCTTTCAGCATGTTTATTCTGCAGATTGTGTGGTTTGGGAATGACAACATCAAACAATGCGACTTATTTCAATAGTTCGTCGAAGATCACTTATGTCAAGTCTATTATGACTCACTGTCGTTTCGGTGAATACAGTCCGATTCCATTTCAGTCTGAAATGTTTATTTACAGCCATGTTCTCTGGAGCGTAATGGCAGTAACGAATAATTATTATTATCAGTGCCGTGCATTTTTTTAGTCAACAAAACATCACGTTGTTGCAATTTTCGGCAATTTTCAGAGTAAGTTTATTACTTTTCGGGCGGACATGTTAAATGAAAGGTTGCATTGGGTTAATTTATTTGTGGTCAACATGTCAAGGTGGTAACTGCTCTCAGTATTTCTAATCATTTTACCACCAACCATTCGTACTTGCTGCAAAATTCCTGGTTTTTTTTCCTCCAAATCCCAGCATTCGGGAATGTCTTTCGTCCCACTGTTACACGTGGTTGAAAGCTCTTTGTTGTGATCTTCTTTTGCATCATCACACGACACTGTTGGCGTTTCTCCGTCATTGTTTATGTTCGAATCATTAACTTTCAGCTTTTTCGATGCCTGGGTGGATGTTTGTTTGTTTCTTTGTTTGTTTATTTATTTGATCCGAGCTTGTATCAACTATTTTGCTGTTGTTGTTGTTTGAGTCTTCAGTGTTTGTACTGGTTTGATGCAGCTCTCCATGCTTCTACATAGCTACCACATCCTACATCGGAGGCAATGTTTAAAATATTCTAACCTTGGTCTACCCCTACAGTTCTTATCCTCGACTCATCCTTCAATAACTAAGTTTGCTATTCCTGGGTGTATTAGTACGTGTCCTACCAGCCTATCTCCTCTCTTCATTAGCAGTCGCCAGAAACATCTCTCCTCTCCCACTCGTCTTAATAGCTCTTCGTTTGTAACCCTATCTACCCATCTGATCTTCGTCATTCTCCTGTAATGCCGCCACATTTCAAACGCTTCAATTCTCCTCTTTTCTGCTGCTCCAACAATCCAAGTTTCACTTCCATACAGTACCATGCTCCAGACAAAGGCCTTCAAAAATGATGTCCTAATACCTAAATCTATATTCGCTGTCAACACATTCCTTTTTTGTAGAAATGTTTTCCTTGCCTGTGCTAACCTACTTTTTATATCCTCTTTACACTATTTTGTTAACAATAATGTTCTTTTCTTTGCAGGTGAGTATGGTTCTTACGAAGGGATGTGACGTAAAGGGTGGTAAGTATATCGTCATTTCCGGTAGAGCAGCCTACTTGTTCCGTCCCTTAAAATAGCAATCACCTCACCCCCATTACCAACGGGATGTAAGAGGGACAGCAAACGTAGTGCAGAGCCCTGTCATTTACGTTTTGACCGTTTGAAATAATCTTTACATAGATGACAATAATAATGTGTTTGCGGGGATTCCCCTAGGTGTACCGAATCAGGCTCATCAGCCTAAAATGTCAAAGAATAATGATAATAATTATTGTATTTATTTATCGTATGGCTTTTAGTGCAGGGAGTGTCTGAGGACATGTCCGGCTCGCCTGAGTCTGTAGCTGCTTCCAGGGGACACCCTTATTAGGGTGAGCTACAAGTTCCGTTCAATTTCAAGCAGTTCCAACTTTCGCTACCAGATATCAATGATACCTAGTGGTGAACGTTGGAACATTGAGAGAGCGTTCTGACGAAATCTAACCTAACAATTTAGCTTTATACAAGTTTAGTCTGTGAAAGGATCTTTTACATGCCATAAATCTATGACATGGGACCGCCGGCTTTACTTCCCCTCCGAAGGAAGGCATACTGAGGGATTTTTAACGCTCTTAAAAAATCCGACGACTTCGGGCGGGTTTGAACCCGCTATCTTGGGCATGCTACTGACTACGCCACCGAAGCCGCTATGATAATAATAATAATAATACATTATAATACATAATACGTTTCGAAACATTATACACAATTTGCAAGGGTTTCATGACGAGAGACGAGCTACAAAGACCGGAAGAGCTTGGACGGCCGAACAACGGCAGCAGCACAACAATCGTATGAAGGATTACTGGAGGCAGAGAAATTACAACTGAAACAGTGAAATTAAAAACAAAAGTTTGGTGTTTTTCAGTCGGTCAACAAGAATGTACCCAAAAGAGTTGGGTTATACCCGAACCATGAAAAAAAATACATGAGATTAATTTATTTATTTATTTATTTATTTATCTCATGTATTTTTTTCAGGATTAGGGTATACCCAACTATTTTGGGTACATTCGTGTTGATCGACTGAAAAGCACCAAACTTTTGTTTACTAAGGCAACGCTGAAAAATGGCTTCAAACCCCATAACAGTGAAATTTTAGCGTGTTTTAAAATAATATATTATGGACTTATTTAAAAACCTCAAATCCTAATATGTGCAAGTTATATGGCCGATGGCCACATGATGCTCCACAATTAATCTGAGAGCTCATCAGTGTAATGAGTTTCATGTTCATGGTGGGCGCGATGTCACTCAGGTAATAATGTATATTGGCTGGTATGTATTTTGTTCGGTGTTGTCTTTCATGAACCTAAATTAAGAGTGTTATCAATCAATCAATCAATCAAGAGCATGGGGCTAGACTAACTCCCGGTTCGGAAAATGAGTAATTTTGTGTAGTTTATATTGACATTAGCAGCCAGGGAATAATTGGGATCCTATTTACGTGTAGACCGATATTTTTTTTAGATGGCAATTATTATAATGATGGTATTGATGATGATAATAATTATAATATTTTTATTAATTATAATAATAATGGAAACTGCGTTCCAGATTATCAGAGATGTTTACAATAAACGATCAGTGTCCATCAAGGCCAAGATTAGGCATTATTGTTCAGTTATTCGTCTAGAAGCTCTGTACGCAGCAGAATGCCTTGCAATGAATAAGGAAGGAATAGTTGAAAAGTTAGAGGCCAAAGAACGAAAAATCCTGAGAATGATCCCAGGACCAGTCAGAGAAAATGGAGAGTACAGGAGACGACATAACAACGAATTCTGTACATACGTGTGGAAAGGATAAGGGAGTTGATGCGAAAAAGGAGAATTAGTTTCTATGGCTACATATCACGCATGAGGTCGCAGAGACTGACCAACCGCATATTTTCCTACTTTGTAGACAAGAAAACCAAGGGACCATGGTTCTCTTGAGATCAAGTAAGATCTTATAGAAGTAGAGATTTTGCTTGAGGACATTCAAGAACGTCTTCCTCTCCATTAAAAAAAAACTTAAGAACACACCAGCGATTCAAAAAGAAAAGCCAAAACTGAGAACAGGCAAGAAGTGGATGGCTGACAGAAAGGAGGCGCACAGGAAACGGATGAAGGACTACTGCAGGCAGTTCCAAATCCACGAGTTTGAGTATGCGTACACGCGAGTACTCAGCAGTGATGCTCGGAGTACGGTGGAGAAGGACTGGGGGTAATATCCAATACGTCACTGGGCGAAGGTCATAGCACAAGTCCAAGGGCTTCCTACCAGTCTTGATGTATTCAACGCGCAGTGACGGCAGCCCCCGCAGCAGAGCTGTATTGCATGTTGCAGGTTTACTCACAGAAGGCGGCGAGTACTCATCTGCTCCCTGGCGAGCAGCTTGGCTGGAACAGCCTGGTCTTCTGGGAAAAGATTAAAGCTCAAAGACGGAAACAGTTGAAGTAACGTGGCCCATAGCTGGCCAAAACGAAGAAGAACAACAATAACATGCTCACCAAAAGGATTCTCAACCTCGCTCTCTCAATGAAAGTCAAGAACAACTGGCTGAGTGAAATAGAAAAAGACCTTCAAGAAATTGGCATTACCGACAACATTTTACAAGATCGACTCCAGTTCAGAACTACAATGTATAACCATCATTTATTCGGAGAAAATTCCCACCAGGACCAAGAAATCATGGACGAAGAACAGAGGAAGATTCAGGAGATTTCAGGAGAAGTAAAAAACATCATCAGCAAAATAAGTTCTATCGTGCTCCACGGATGGGCATTACGATGTAAATAATAATAATAATAATATCGTATGGCCTCGGGTGCAGGGTGCAAGCTTTGTAATTTCATACCCAGAGGGTAGCTTGTATGTCAAATTTTGTTGTTCCTTGAATCACTATGAAAGTCAAGGAGGTTAGATATCTAAGCCAGAGGCGAGGCGCCCATTAGGGTGCTGAGGCTCAGCCTATCCGTAAAAATACTTAAATTAGTTTTCTTCCGCTGTTATTGGTGTCTTTCGATTGATATTTCAAATATTATATATTTCAAATCGCGCTGCCTAGCGCTGTGTTTGCTCACAACCAAATCAACCAATAGCTATTCACCTCGACTCAGCCTGGCGCGCGCAGACGCAGTAGCAACTACTTAGGCGGTGGGGTAAAGAGGGGGGTGTATCTTTTAAACGTGTGCGTTAAGGCTTGCCCAAGGACCTGGAGGGAGAAACCCCACAACGCTGGTTGTAAGTAACTGCTGCAATCTAGGGGTGTTTGGCAGAACTAAGACAGCACAGTATAATTAATGATACTGGTTGCAGGGTTGTCAACGATATTAAATGCAAGATACAATAATTTTCTGACATGAAAAATTATTGAACATGGACATAAATCAGAACAGGACCCAGACATACGCAAAAAAATGAATTTAAGGTTAATCTCATTATGTGTTACTTTAAAATACATAACTTAACTTGCAGAATGATATTTTTTAATTTTAAATGTGCTCTTTCGACATGTTGGCAGTCCTGGCTACACGGTGAATGATACGAATCTGTGTAGCCTATTGCCAGTGTGAAATGTAAATGCAGTGAAGTGTGTTTGTATTAATCTATTTGCATCTTACTGTGTGGTGTGTTTGTGTTACAGTGTAGTTGAAAACAAATAGTAGGCATCAGTACGCTAATCTACACGACACATGCGTTTCAATGGATGCATTCAATACATCTCAAGATCCATTGAATTTTCTTATTGAAAATCCAACATGTTTTTCTCAACTCTCTTTGGAGGAAAAAATCCAGGTGAAAGAACGGAAGCCCACGCCAAGCTTGTCACTTCAGAAAACTGATGGAAAGTTTGTAAGACGGTTTCAGAGACAATGGTACGAATCGAAACCATGGTTGAGTGGTAGTGCTACCCGAAATAGATTATTTTGTTTTTATTGTGTGCTTTTTGCTAAAGACAATTTAGAATGGGGCAAAAGAGGGATTGGTGAGGAAAGTCTTAAAAAAAATCTTTCTAAGGCAAAAAAACATGAGTGTTCAATTTCACACATCACAGCAGCTGCTAAATATAATCATTTAGGTACCGCTAGAATTGACCATGCACTTTCTGAGGCGATGCGTCTTGCAGCTTTGAAATACACTGAAAAAGTCGAGCGAAATAGGAATATAATGGAAAGACTGATTTCAACTCTCTGTTTCCTAGCGCGGCAAGAGTTAGCTCTCAGAGGTCACGTTGAATATGAGACGTCTTAAGCAAAGGTAATTATTTAGAATTATTGGATTTCTTGGCAGAGGAAGAACCGTATATGAAAGATCATTTATTATCCGATGGGGTATATAAAGGCACTTCCTCTGACATACAAAATGAACTACTCGAATGCATTACGGAAGTAGTTAAGGAACAGATTTTTATTGAACTTGTAAATAGTCCGTTTATTTCTATACAGGCTGATGAAACCACGGATGTCTCAACTACAAGTCAAATGAGCGTTATTTTCCGTTATGCCAATAACGAATCGGGAGAAATTGAAGAGAGATTCGTCAGATTTTATGACGTTTCAAAAGACCGAAGTGCTCAAGGTATAGCCGCTGTTTTGCTTGACGTCCTCAAAACCTGGAAGATCTCGAAAGGGAAATTAATATCCCAAACGTACGATGGATGCAGTGCAATGGCAGGTAAAAATGCTGGTGTTCACTGTATTGTAAAACAAGAATATCCTCATGCCCTCTTCATCCATTGCTACGCGCATCAATTAAATTTGGTTCTGCTTTATGCTTGTAAAACAATTACGCAAGTTAAGATTTTTGTAGCAAACCTCGCAGGATTCCATACTTTCTTTATCCGTTCTAGTAAAAGAAGCGATCTTCTTAGAGCAAGGGGTTTCAAATTGCCAAGCTCATGTGAAACAAGATGGAACCTTCATTCGCGCGCTGTTGCAACAATTATCCTTCACTATGTGGAACTAAAAGCCGCATTTCATGATATTATAGACAATGATGGATGGGATGATAATTCCTTACATCAGGCAATTGGACTCTGCAATATATTGAATGATCTGACGTTTCTTTTTTTGCTGCAGCTTTATAATTTGATTTTTCAGCATACGGGTGTATTGTTTGACATCCTGCAAAGCAAAACCGTAGATATAAGACGTTGCAAGTACGAAATTGAAAATTGCACCAAGGCGGTTGATAAACTAAGATGTGAAGAAGTATTTCTTGCCTGCATAGAGAAAGCTAACTCTCTCCTAAATTCAACAGGTGAACTTAAAACTACTCTAAATGAAGCAGGATCACAGAAATTGAAGAGACTTGCGTTTGAAATAGTTGACACTATAGTAGTGAATATGGAAACCAGATTCCAGGACTTTCAGAAGCTAGATTTTACGGAATTGGTAGATCAGGAAATATTTTTGTATTACAGTAGGCCAAATAATTTAAAGTGTATCCATTCTTCGATCATGAAAAACTGACAGGTGAACTTATGTTCGTTTATAGTAGTGAGGATAAACACCTATCTCCTAGGGATTTATTCAAATACATTATACACAATGGATTTAAAAATGTGCTCCCCGAGTGCGTGAAGCTACTTTCCTTGGTACTTTCAGTTCCAGCGACCACTGCTTCATGCGAACGAAGCATGAGTACATTGAAACGTGTTAAAACGTACCTCCGCAACACAATGGCGAACGATAGACTATCAAATTTGGCAATTTTGGCTATAGATAAGAGGACTGTTAAATCTTCTTCCAAACGTCAAGAATTCATTTCTCGAGTTATCGACGTCTACGCCCAGAAAAAGGACAGAAGGATCGAACTTATCTAAAAAATTAAAAAATAAAAAATGGTGAGTGATAATGTATTAATTTGCTGATGCTCCTTGTCGAATTAGATTTAATTATTTGAAATAACATATCTGCTCTATTATGACTGTGTAAGTGAAGAATACACTTTAGTTGAGAAAAGGCCCGACCTCAGATGAGTTAAGGGACACTCGGGGTGGGGACACAGCCTTTCCAGTAGACTAAAGCTGTGCATTTTGAGGAGTTGAGCACGTTTGTTACTTTCGGAATTCATTCAACTTCAGCCTACCCTACAAAAATATCACGCTTCGCCACTGATCTAAGCTTCTTGAACACTATAGCGCTTTCTAGTAGAGAAATGAGGAACTTTGTGTTGGCGGAAGCTCCCGAGATTAATTTTGCCAATATGAACACAGCCTACTGAATTCAAATGGGTTCTTTGACATGCCAACATCGTATGACATGCGTGTCGTATTTTTGTCGCCTTTGAAAAATCACTTACCACGGCCAGGAGTGAACCTGCAATCTTGGGGTTAGTAGACCGACACGCTATCCAGTCACCCAGAGTGACAAGCTATAATAATAATAATAATAATAATAATAATAAGGGATGTGTCCTTTCAACGCCTTGCAAACATATTTAGAGCATTAAGCCGTGAAAATATAAATGGAATGTTGGAGAACTGCTGTCAAGTCTAGTAATTTGCACACCTCTGGAGCTGTTGAATAATCACTTTCTGTAATAATGACAGGTTGTATCAATATCTCTAATAAGTGGTTCGTTCACTTCACCGCAAGTGACATTTCCGTCAATAATAATACGCATAATAATATCGAGCCGGTAATATGGTCGTAATTTTACCTGTGTGATGTGATTATCGGATAAGATAATACCTGTGACGGGTATAATTCACGTATCCGTCACAATAGATAACAGCTGACACTATTCCCATTCCCTTTCAACAAGCAGTGAAAATGATACATTGATGTGAGTCTGACGACTGGGATTCGAAATCGCATATTATAGCATGGCAGCTGATTGATTCTGATTCACAGGGAATCCATAATGGTTGATGATGATAATAATTGTTGTTTTAAGGGGCCTAACATCTAGGTCATCGGCCCCTAATTGTTGAGGTTATAGTGAAAGATGAGATGAGAATGAAAACTATAACTAATACTAACTACAAACTTACATAATCGAAGAAGAAATGGTAAACTAATAAAGGACAGGAAGAAAAGAAATGCCCTCAACCCTCGAAGAATGAGGATTGAGGGACTTGGAAGGAAGGAGAGTCATGAAAGGCAGATGGGAAAGGGGAAAGAGGAAAGGGCCCGCCCTAAGGTCAAAGGAAAAAGGGGACATACACCTTGCCTCCTTGAGGGCCTTGTGCAGAAGGCAGGATATAACATGAAAAGAAAAAGGCTGACCCTCGAAGAATGAGGGTATCAGGAAAGATGAAACAAGGGCCAATTAAGGCGGGAATGTGGATGACTCCCTAGGCCTCGGATACTCTAATATCATCGCGGTCGGAAGAGAACAAGAGTTGACCAAGAGAGGTTGACAGCAAAGAAGACTGAGAGAAGCCTGGCACAGTAAGTGGAAGCAATGCTGGGCTCAGCTGGGGTCCCGTGGTCGCCAACCCACGTCCCACTAGATGTGAGTCCCTGGGGGAAATCCATAATGACGTTGCGAGTGTTGTGTGGAGTGATTGGGTCGAGACTCGGAAAGAAAATTTGATTCGGTTGAGGGACTTGAGCACCGTGTACTTGTCTCATAACTTGTGTTATTGTGAAGTCTGTAGTAGCGTGTGTATATTTGTGATTCAGGTGAGGATTGGGAGGAAGGCGGTCGTGTCCTTAAGTTAGGAACTATTCCGGGATTTGTCTGGAATCGAAGTGGGATAACCATGGAAAACCACTTCCAGGGTCACTGAGGTGGGAAGCAAACCCACCTCTTCTCCGTTTTGCCTCATGAGGAGATTCCCAACCCGCTGTTGTGTAACGGTAGATGCTAGTCAACTGGTGGTGACTAATCACTCTCTGTCCGTCACACGGCCCGGCAAAGCTCCGTTTTATAGGCAAAGCCCTGCGGGGATAAACCCGTGGATATCCGCATAAATTTTCGCTATGAGGATATAGTTTGCATGGCTGTGTGGATGGCGGATAAGCTGCGAGTAATGTTTGGAGTAAATGTGTGGATAGTTTTAGAATTCAGTCCGAACTTGTTGAGTATCATTACTAGGACCCGGGATGTTTATGACATATTTTTCCGTTATGTTTTTTCTCATGACAAATAAAGTTGGTGATTTACGCTAGTCTCAATTAAATTATGGCATTAAGCATAATTGACTCTCCGAACTGAAAAGGGTTGCAATACTGGCTGTATAACAGTCATTTTAAACATAGCACATGATATGCAAAGCATAGGGGAACGACTCTCTCCTCAAATGTCTAAAGGTGTTGCTTTAATACTTTATCTAATTAATAGTACATTATGCAACGAGCCTATAATGGCAATTATTAAGACACGATACGATTGTCTTAATTACCATTATAGGCGAGTTGCATACGACTGTTTATGTTCGACGATAATTATAACTATTTTATGTTCGAACATAAATATTCATAAATATCTGTCGAGATTTCGCCAGTTTTATGTACTGAACAGAGCGCATGGGACGCAGAGAATACCTTGTATTTGACCATGGCATCTTCAGATACCCCCGCTATGACACCAGCCACGCAGTGACGTTTAAAATAGGAGGCCGTGGAAGTCAGCGCAAATGCGATGCTATCCTTACCTAATTGGTCACACAACTGTTTCTTGAGCTCTGATTGGTGGGGGAAACTGTTTCATAATGAAAAACAAGATGTTCAGTAAAGAACATATAGCCTACTTTCTCCTAAATTCATGGGTATTGTTATAACTCTGTCCTTTTCAAGGAGTATAATTGAATGTTGGTTGTAGTAGCTTGTTGAAATACAACGTGCAATAGGGATATTAAACATGACTATGAGGTGCCCTTTGCTAGTGCTACCTCTGTAAAAAATAATCATTCAATTCGGTTTCACCGTGTTTGAATTGATATGGGGAATGTATTTGCACACATACATTGCCGCTATTTGCAAACTATTGGGCTGATGACCTTGTAGTCAAGATGCTTTCCACAAAAAGGCATGTTGTTGCAAAATCTGGTAGAGATCAAATTATTAGGATGGTCGTAATTTGATTTAAGTTTTTAACATTTGGGTGGCCGTCATTCCGTTTCCGTCAAGATGGCGGCGATATAAAACATGACACTGAGGTGCCCTTTCCTAGTGCTACCTCTGTACCAAATTTCGTTCAATTCGGATTCACCGTGTTTGAATTGATAGGGGGAATCGATTTGCACACATACTAGGCCACCATCTGCAAACTATTGGGCTGATGATCTTGCAGTTTGGTCAGAATACGTTTCCCACATAAAGATATGTTGTTGCAAAATTTGGTAGAGACTGGATTATTAGGTTGGTCGTAATTACATTCTAGCTTTTAACATTTGGGTGGCCGCGATTACGTTTCCGTCAAGATGGCGGCGATATAAAACATGACACTGAGGTGCCCTTTGCTAGTGCTACCTCTGTACCAAATTTCGTTCAATTCGGATTCACCGTGTTTGAATTGATAGGGGGAATCGATTTGCACACATACTTGGGCCACCATCTGCAAACTATTGGGCTGATGATCTTGCAGTTTGGTCAGAATACGCTTCCCACATAAAGATATGTTGTTGCAAAATTTGGTAGACACTAGATTATTAGGTTGGTCGTAATTACATTCTAGCTTTTAACATTTGGGTGGCCGCGATTACGTTTCCGTCAAGATGGCGGTGATATAAAACATGACACTGAGGTGTCCTTTGCTAGTGCTACCTTTGTACCAAATTTCGTTCAATTCGCGTTCACCGTGTTCGAATTAATAGGGGGAATCGGTTTTCACACAAAGATGGCCGCCATTCGCAAACTATCAGGCTGATGACCTATTAATTTGGTCAAAGGATGCTCCCCCCCATACAGGTATGTTGTTGCAAAATTTGGTAGAGATCGGATGATTAGGTTAGTCGTAATTTGATTTAAGCTTTGAACATTTGTGTGGCCCCCATTACGTTTCCGTCAAGATGGCGGCGATATAAAACATGACACTGAGGTGTCCTTTGCTAGTGCTACCTTTGTACCAAATTTCGTTCAATTCGCGTTCACCATGTTCGAATTGATAGGGGGGGGGGGGACAGACATTCAGAGTACACACACTCACACACAGACTCTCACACACATACACACACACAGACAGACACACTTTTTTTCGCCCTGTGTTGATCTCATAAGTCTACTTTCATTTTTTGCAAAAATCGAAAGTCGGCTAATAGTGTTATAATTACCCTCATTATGATACAGTTTTCTGACATATAATATCTACATTTCGACATCGTCGAACATAAGAATATTATTGTGATGCAAATAGATTCGGATAACAAACGTGCGGATGCGGTTAAAAGTCCTGCGGATGCGGGGCGGATGCGGATAACATTTTGCTTATCCGCGTAGGGCTCCATTCTATACGGAAGGCTCTCTCTGTATAACAGTTGCTATTACCATTTTATTCAAACGTAATCACGGCTTTGAATATTTTTAGGGCGAGGAATGGGAAGGAATTTAAACCGGACTAAATAATGTTAGCTTTGCAGGAAGTGTAGCCTAGTAATGCAATTATACTTGGCATCAGTGTTAAACTGCCAATAACCATTGAATAAAATATCATGTGGGTTACGTTAAAAAATAAAAGTGTTAAGGGGTTGGGGTGCAGGTATCCCATCCCCAATTGGGGGCAGTGAGGTGAAGTGCAGGGTAGGTATATAACGCTAGACCTCACTTAATGACTCTGTGAAGGGCTTTATCTGATGGCATGTTATCAATGTGGGACAACACACTCACAAAAGCAAGGTGTAAAGGGGAACACAGTGTATTTTTAACTCGCGTGAAACAGTGTCATATCGGGCAAATTCTCCCTCTTTCTCGCTTATCACAGAAACGCGACATCATGCACATGGAGGTGTATTTAATTTGCGTGACTCTCCCTCCGCCTTCCCCACCTTCCTTTCCTCTCTCCTAGCCTTCTTTTTTTTCCACCTTACCACTAATTTCTTTTCGGCTTCTTTGCCATGCCTTTCTTTCCAAAATGTGTGGAGATTAATTAGCCCTTACATAGCAATCCAACATAAAACGCGCAGCGCTAGGCTATGGGGTAAATGATGATGTTTTAAGGGGCCTAACATTGAGGTTATCGGCCCCTAATTGTTTGGGTGATTGTGAAAGATGAGGTAAGAATGTAATGAAAGCTATAACTAATACTAACTACAGTCATACAAACTAGAGGAAGAAATGGGAAACAAATAAAGAATAAGGCAAACAAAGGACAGGAGGAAAAGAAAGGCCCTCAACCCTCTGAGATTGGGGGTTGAGGGACTTGGAAGGAAGGAGAGCCAGGAAAGGCAGATATGAAAGGGAAAGAGAAAGGGTGCGCTCCAGTGGCAATGGAAAAAGGAAAAAAAAAAAACGAAACCAGCTCAGGAATCCCTCGGGGTTGCCAACTCCCGAACCTACCAGCCGAGAACCCTTGAGGGTGAAGCACAATTCAGGGTGCACCAGAAGTGGTGGGGCTATATACACCCTGCCTCCTTAAGGGCCTTGAGCAAAAGGCTGGAGATAGGAAGAGAACAGAAGAGGTCTGTCCCCTCGAAGAATGAGGGATCATGAAAGGTGAGACAAGGGCCAATTGGTTTATCCGGATCGAAAATAATAAAGAAATATTTTTACTCTACAGTATTTCTTTTACGGGATCGACTCTCCTTGAATGTCCTTTCCGCCAAGGATAGTTAAGGATAAAAATTGGAAGTAATTCGGCCACGGTCTATCAAAGGTACCGTCCCGGCATTCGCCTGGAAGTGAGAACTGATGTTAGTAAAACGTCTTCGTGATCGAGCTGCGCGCAAACTCTATACAAATGTAAAACAGAAAACACTCACACATTAATTTAGTGCATAAAACAGAGTCGTAAATGTAAAAACAGATGTTCTTATATTTTTTGTACAATATTGGAGAAAGGTATTACAACTTTTGTTAGTAGATTATATAACATGTAGCCTATTTGTTTTTTAGTTTTTTTTTCGGATTATCCGGATTTTGGATAAACCGGATCATTTCCGGTCCCACTGAATCCGGATAAACGAGGTTCTTGTGTAATCAGTAGACTATAGACAAGGCGGATTTAATTTAATAAATTTGGGCCGATAACCTAGATGTTAGGCCCCTTAAAACAACAATTATCATAATCATCATTATTATCATAGTTTAATAAATACCAACTTAAAGGTTACACAAGATGATTTTATATACCTGCTTGTATACTCTGATTTACAAAAGATGGTCGGTGAAAGCTGTCATCCGCTTGAAGGGTGAGGTGAGGAGAGGAGACGAGAGGTATAACGGTCTCCATAGCAACAGCAAGCAATGTTGCAATGTATGCGGACACAGCAGTGAGCACATGGTTTGACTGAGTGTTCTACTGTGTCTCGACTCGTCACGGTCATAGACCGCCAGGCAGGGGGGCTAACTTCCCCAGTATTTGTGTCTTCCTGCAAGCCTCTTGGAATGTTATGAGTCATGATCTGCCTCAGTGGCAACGCAGCATTTCCCCACGTGCTAGCTTTGACAGCTGTCAGCGACCATTATTGGTAATTCAGAGTATAGCACATTTTCTTTAGATAACTGTACCTTTACGACCAAGAGAGGGAAATAACCCAATATTCCCCCTTTCGCATGCTAATATTACACTATCAGCAAGATCAAGCCACGAGGTTTTATCGGCGCCTTAATACAACAAGGCTACATGTTTATTATCAAGTTGTACGTTAGTGATATGCGCAATATTCAAGGGGGTGGGGCATTGATGGTGAGATAGTTCATGTAACAAATGTACGGAATGATGTGAGTAGATTTGCAGAAGGCTAATGCACTCTTCCAACCTTAATGAACTACTTGGAACAACATACAGTATAATATGGGGTAGGCATACATTGTAAATATCATAACCCATACTTGTAGACATACAACCTGTGACAATAAAGTTCGGTGAATAGTCCTGTGCTATCAACATAGTTTAACAATGCACGACAGTGACCCTACTTCGAAATAGTCCCCTCCCGTAACTACGCAATGCTGAGATCGGCGATATATGTCCTGGAAACTTTGCAAGAAGGCGTCTTTTGGGATGGTGTTCAAAAGCCTCGTCACGTTGCGTTCAGTGAATAAAGTCAGAACGTCGACCTGGCAACAATGGCGACACACAACGCAACGTATAAGACCTGTTTGGCACAGTGCGTGTTTAGAAGGATGAATTTATGCAACCTACCATGCACACCCGTTCGGCGGGTGGCAATGAGAAGGATGCATTTATGCAACCTATCATGCACACCTGTTCGGCTGGTGGCAGTGAAAAGGGTGAATGTTCTGTGGAAAGGAATGGCTCTGAAAACCATCGTCACGGGCGACGAGACCTGGTGTCTGAGGTACGACCCCCGAAGTCAAGCGTCAAAGTATGGAGTGGCGGGATCCAGGTCCAGGGTCACCGAAAAACCCTGAAGGGCCAGGGGTTTTCGGACATTTCGGACATCCAACGTAATGTGACGACCCAACTGAAGGCTTTTGAACACCATCCCAAAGAACGCCTTCTTGCAAAGTTTCCAGGACATGTATCGCCGATCTCAGCATTGCATAGTTACAGGAGGGGACTATTTCGAAGGACAATAGGGTCACTGGCGTGTATTGTTCATCTATGTTGATAGTACAGGACTATTCACCGAACTTTATTGTCACAGGTTGTAGATTTAATACCCTAAGCGTAAAGGTAAAGGATCTGATGATCATCGCTTGACGATCGAAACTGGTCATTCCAGTGTATTTATTGTATGTATGTATATATGTCTACCCCTTATTATTTCCGTTTCCCACGGGGTGGGGGGATGAGATGCGATGAACCTCATGAGAGGAGTTATTGAGAGATGAAATGAATGAAGGGGAATGAAACGGGGCAATGATGTGGAAGGAAGCGGCCGTGGCCTGTCAGAAGGTACCGTCCCAGCATTTGCCTGGAATTGAATTTTTTTTTTTTTTGGGGGGGGGGGACCACTGAAAGCTATTTCAAGGACGGCTGACGGTGGGGCTCAGATGCAAAACCGGCAATCTCCACTTTTTGGTGACAATGAGTTATGATTGGAGTACCATTCACTGAGGTGTTTGAGGTGTTTATAAACTTTTTTGGTTGCATATCCGGCTTTTTTGAGGTGGATATAGCCGGATATGCAATTAAAAATGTTTATAAACATCTCAATCACCTCAGTGAATGGTACTCCAATCATAACTCATTGTCACCAAAAAGTGGAAATTGCCGGTTTTGCATCTAAACGTATTTTCTTTTATTTACCAGGTATCTCAGTAATTCATTAAATCAACTGAGTTCTGACACTCGGGTTACTAAACACGTTACATCGAGAAAGCCTTGCCAACCCAGCACGGAGATTAAAACTAACCGATGTTGAAAGCCATATATTACGGTGTCCACATTCACTGAATTGGCGACATATTCGTTTAAGTGAATTGCCCGTTCCAATCCACAACTTCCTAACAACATATCACATCATACATCAAACTGTAAACCAGACCAGCCAACAAATGGAGTTGACACTTGCTAGTTCAGTGGTGTGTTACCGTATTGAACGCACATTTTAAATATGGTGGCTGTGACCGAGATTATACAGCTATCGTTACACGGTTATAGCAGCGAGGTAAATTTTCTTTGTGATAAGCTATTTGCATGCAAAGCTGCAGTTTGCGCCGAATCCTTGCCTGGTGTTATTATGGCTTTATAAGTAGATGATACGCATAGGCAATGTGAAAAAAATAATATCCCCTCTTTATAAGCGGAAGTTTTAATTCTCTTAAGCCTAGCAACATAGCCGTGCGTGTTCAAGTCTCTCATCACGCTTGCAAGGAGATGTCTGGAGGTGGAAGAATTACTATTGTTTCCCCCCAGGGGCTCACATGTAGTGGGACGTGGGTTGGCGACCACGGAGCCCCAGCTGAGTCCTACATTGCTTCCACTTACTTGTGCCGGGCTCCTCTCCGTATTCCTTCCTTTCGACCTCACTTGGTCAACTCTTGTTCTCTTCCGACTCCGACGGTATTAGGGTATCCGAGGCCTAGGGAGTCTCTTCCTTTTCCGCCTTTATTGGCCCTTGTCTCATCTTTTCTGATACCCTCCTTCTGCGCGGGGTCAGCCTTCTTTTTCTTTCATGTTATCTCCTGCCTTCTGCTCAAGGCCCTCAAGGAGGCAGAGTATATGTAGCTCCTCCACTTCTGGTGCACTCTGGATATTGCTACACCCTCAGGGGCTCACGACTGGTGAGTTCGGGAGTTGGCGACCCTGAGGGATTCCTGGGCTGGGTCCGGTTTTCTCCCTTTTTTTCATTGCGTCTGGGGCGGACCCTCTCCTCTTTCACTTTCCTATCTGCCTTTCATGGCTCTCCTTCCTTCCAAGTCCCTCAATCCTCATTCTTCGAGGGTTGAGGGCATTTATTTTCCTCCTGATCTTTATTTGCCTTATTCTCATTTTGTTTTCCATTTCTTCTTCTAGAATATAAGTTAGTAGTTATTTTTAGTTATAGTTTACTTTTCATTATCGTCTTAACGATCACCCAAACCATTAGGGACCGATAACCTAGATGTTAGGCCCCTTAAAACAACAATTAGCATCATCATATTATTGTTTGTTATTATTTATTTATTTATTTATTTACCATAACTCATACAAAGCCAAAGGCTTGGCCATGTTGAAACACCGGATCCCATGAAAACTCCGCATTTAAGCAACATAGTGCGTGGTCGGAACTTGGATGGTATGCCGGTTCTAGGTACTGCGCGCTGTTAGTCAACATAAGAAGGAGAGGAAAGGCCCTGGTCACCCTACCGCACGTAAACTCCGGCTGAGGATAGTTTCTTCGGAGGCTCGGTCCTGCCTTAGGACAGAATACCAATTAATTATAAACTCATACAAGAAGTATGGAAGGCCTAGTTATAGAGTGCAAGCCTCCCATTCTGTACCTGCGAGGGCGGATCGAAAATCCTTTTACCTATTTTTTAGCCCCCCCACAAAGGTACATATAGGTAATTAGTAGGGTACGTATGTAGATGCCGTAAAAATGTTTAAAAAATGCACTTAATATTTTCAAAAATGACTAATAAATGACCTAAAAATTGGAAAATGCACTATAAAATGGAGAAAATGATCTTATAATAATAAATTCAGATACTAGTTGATTTAAATGCACTGACTCACTCGGTTTTATTTTAGGCATTTTGAAAGCGCCAATGAACGATATCTCTCGCCGTGAACTATGCGGAACTGAGACAAGAATATACACCCCTTCCCCTTTCTACCCCGCCAAAGCTGACCTTGGTCAACAGAGCAGATAACATTCTATTCCGCTAATAATTGTTTTGCGACGAAAACAAGAGCATCTGTATACCTACGTTACCGTCCTTCTGCATCCAAGATATACAGAGAGTTTAGTTTGTATGTAACGGAGACCCTCGCTTGCCCGCTCGCCCGCGTTGCGCGCCTGTCTCCCGCCAGGCTCTTTGCCGTTACGCGGTGCATGCGCAGCACTGGGTCATTGGGTATAGGAATTTGTACTTAAATTTGTACTTCAATGTGATCCTTGACCAATTTTTTGACAAACTGACTTACGGAGAGCGATTGTCAAATTACTTTCAACAAGATTCTGCCACTGCTCACACTGCCGAAGCATCCATGACAGAATTACGTCGCATTTTCGGTACGAGGATTATAAGTCGGAACGTGTGGCCCCCGCGAAGCCCATACTTATCACCATGTGACTTTTATTTGTGGGGGACGCTTAAAAATAGAGTGTATGCGAGAAACCCTCACACTTTAAATGAGCTTAAAGACTATATTACAGCTGAAATACAGTCAATCGGTGCTGAGGAACTTCAGAGAGTAAATGTCAGTTTCATAAAAAAGGTGCCAGCGATGTGTTGCAGTGAATGGCAAACATTTTCAGCACCAGCTGTGAACTAGGTAAGTATAATTCCTATACTCAATGACTCAGTGCCGCGCAGGCGCCGCATAACGGCAAAGTGCGTGGCGGGAGACAGGCTCGCGCCACGGGCGAGCGGGCAAGCGAGGGTCTCCGTTACATACAAACTAAACTCTCTCTATATTTTTCTACTAATACCAACACAGGAATATTTTAATTCAATGTTTTAAATTATCTTGTATCAGGGGAGTTGACCAGCGTCATCAGTTTAGTTGGCAGCACGGTGTCCGTGACAGGGTGAAGGCCACATGTTTGGGCTGTAGGCTGTCCCCAATATCTGTAGGCCGAATGGCTGGGCAGCGGTCGCTTGGCAGGCGAATACCCTTAATTGCCTGTAGTGTCACGGGGTTCAATTCGTTTTAGAGTCAAGGTGTACAATAATCCAACAGATTTTGAAGTAACCTTTATAAATTCAAAAATGTATTCCCTGAATATAATATCGCAACCATAGCGGGATTTTTTTAAACCAATCCATACTGTAGAGTCGACGAGAGAATTTGCCTGACACGACTGTTTGACTCTTGTTTAAAATGCTGTTTACCCTCTCCACTGTGCACCTCGTTTTAATATGTGTGTGATAACGTGTCATCAGATAAGCGCTTCACACAATCATTAGGTGAGATAGAGTGCACAGCACTTCGCTTCAATGCCCGAACAGGACAAGCGCGTCATGGCATGCAATAGGCACATTGACAGTTTAATGCTGACGTTGACCTATTTATTTATTTATTTATTTATTTATTTATTTTATCCCATTGTTTGTGGTCCCATAGGATTCAGTATAGCCTACTCACAAAATAGTGTTAAATGGTCTACAATAAATGTGCAATAATTTAATTAATAATAATAATATTAATATTGTATGGCCTCGGGTGCCGGTGGCAAGCTTTGTTATTTGACGCGCATGACACGTTTCGCTCGATCAAGTGAGCATCTTCAGATCTTCATATTCCAGCGATTCGAGTTATATTGAGTTGACCGACTGGAAGTTGGGATATTCATTGTCAATAGGCAACACTGAAAAAGGGCTGCAAAGCTATCTATAACATTAAGAATACCAAAATACTGTGTTTGGCCATTGACAACACCGATAGTACTTCTTAGAAATGACTGTGATCGAAACCTTGATCTTACCCATCCAGCAGACCAGCAAAGTAAACCATAATTAACGTTTAAAGAAAAGTACAGCTTTGAAATCTTATCCCTATCAAGCGGACAAACTTGGCGACTACTTTATATGATATTCCGGTTCGGGTGGGAGGGTTCGTAGCCTTGCTCCCATCTCCCAACCCCCATTATCCCGACAAGATCAATTATAAGTTTGCGGAGAATGATCAATGAATTTTAATGAAATGTTACTCAACTCCATCAAAGTAAAAGCTGACTTGCCAGCCACCTCAATAACGCTCCTCTTGACGGTTCTCATGTATATGCATGCACATTGCTGGGCTAAATGACTTCGTAAACCCTCCACAGTACGTTATACGGAATCTGAAAGACATGTTTCGACAATAATACCGTGTATCTAAAACGCACATCAATATCCCCTCCCATCTCTAACGATCCTCTTCTCCTTAAAAAAATATTTCTAGGCTCGCTGAAAGGCGGAGGCAGATTTCACCGGAGAAAGAATAATCTTTCCAATTCACTTACTTTGCAAATTTCTGCATAGCCTACCTACAAAAGTTCAACATGTTTAGCATACCAGAAGTCCTTTCTTCTTATAATTCCAAAATCATTTTGCTCATCCCTTGGAGTAATGGTGGGTCATATTAGACTAATAATTCTTTCAGACAAATGTGTTAGGAAATTTTTAGAGGACTATGCACCATTTTAAACAGTTTTGATATTGTGCCTATTATAGAGGGTCTTTCATATAAAGTAAGAACGGCAAGCGGGAGTTTTGTTATTCGCTGGTACGGTGGCCTTGGCCGAGCTTGTGGCGCGCCATGGCCCCCTGCTATACTATTGAAAGCGCACGCATAGTACATACGAGGGCTGTTTTCTTTTTCAAGTTCCGATGGACTGTATAAAAATAACAGATTGACATACCAAACTGATTTTACTACTAAATGTTTGCTTGTTTTATTCTTATGTCTCAACATAATCGCCAAAACGATTGAAACATTTGTCGTATCGTCACAACAGCTTTCCAATGCCCTCGGCAAAATATTCTGCCGCCACTGAGGTGGGTACATCTGGACAGTCTCCTGAAGTTTTTCCTTTTTGGCGAGGCGTTGCCGCCCAACCATACGTTCAATTCTCGAAAAACGTGAAAATCATTCACGACCACACTGTACAAACGTTACGACAGACTTTTACAAAGAATTCAAGTGTGAAGTTTTGGACCATCTGCCGTTTAGTCCAAATCAGCACTGAATGATTTTTACCTCTTTCGAGAATTGAAGGTATGGTTGGGCGGCAACGCCTCCTCAAACAGGAAAATCTTCAGGAGTTTTGGCGATTATGATGAGACATAAGAATAAAACAAGCAAACATTTAGTAGTAAAATCAGTTTGGTATGTCAATCTGTTATTTGTATACAGTCCATCGGAACTTGAAAAAAATACAGCCCTCGTATGTACTATGCGCGCGCTTTCAATAGTATAGCAGGGGGCCATGGCGCGCCACAAGCTCGGCCAAGGCCACCGCACCAGCGAATGACAAAACTGCCTCTTGCCGTTCTTACTTTATATGAAAGACCCTGTATTTTCGTTTAGGGCCCTCAAATACCACGTTAGGCAACTGGAAGCCTTCATCGCCGCCCAAAATCTTCGCATTCTTTCTCTTGCAGCCTGTCTTCGTTCTTCTGTCCAACCCCTGTTCAGTTTTTGGTTCGTCGTGGAATCCTTGGAATTTGTCGATAACTGACCAAAACTTAGTGCGCTTTGAAATGTCTTCCGAATTTAGTCCAACCTGATGAAGATCCCTGAACCATTATTTTGTCAGACACCTTAGGTCTACTGTCGAGTGTTCTAAAAAGTAAATCTCTGCTCATCCATTCGAAATAAATGCCCAAAGAATTGTGCCTATTAATGGAGGTATGATTATTTTGTACTCAAAACTCCATTTTTCTCACGCCTTTGATCAATGGTTGGTGCTATCGAAAAACAGTTTACTGAAATAAATTGTTGACCTTTATCCGAAGTATAGTACAAATTTTTCAAGGATGCGATTTTTCTCAAACTAAGAAAGTTATAGCCATATTTCGCTTTTTCGAAAGAGCTCTCCTTAGTTCAAGTCCCGGGGCACCTACTTCATCCCTGTCCTTAATACAGCTACACTACTACAGTCATAACAGAAATACAGGTTATCAAACAAGTTCAACGCACACCCAAGTGCACGGGGCTGATAACTAAGATGTCCCAAGCCCCTTAAATGAATTAGCAACTCCCCCAGGGGCTCACAACTTGTAGGACGTGGGTTGGTGACCACGGGACCCCAGCTGAGTCTGACATTGCCGGGCTCCTCTCCTCTTCTTTCCTGTTGATCTCTCTTGGTCAACATTTGTTCTCTTCCGACCCCGACGGTATTAGGGTATCCGAAGCCTCGGGACTCTCTTCCTTTCCCATCCTAATTGGTCCTTCTCTCCTCTTTCCTGATACATCATTCTTCTGGGGATCATCCTTCTTTTTCTTTATATTTTTTTCTTTCAGATTCCTGCACTGTTTTTTTTATAAATTGGCCCCCTCCGTATATCTAAATTCAATTGTGTGAATATTATGAATCTACACTACATTTTGCAGGTATTTTCAATCTAAGTTGCATTTTGTAAGTACTTTCAATCTAAATTGCATGTTGCGAGTATTTTCAACCTCAATTGCATTTTGTAAGGATTGCCAATCTAAATTTCTCTATAGTAAGTCTTTGAATGTAGGAACGGGACATTTTTGTGAGTTTTTTTAAAATTTCAATTGCATTTTGTAAGTATTTTCCACCTATACAACATTTTGCAAGTATTTTGATTCTCAATTGCATTTTGTGAGTATTTTGAATCTCAATTATATTTAGTAAGTATTTTCAATCGAAATTGTATTTTGTAAGTATTGTCAATCCAAATTTCATTTTGTAAACATTTTGAATCTAAATTGCATTTTGTGAGTATTTTGAATCTCAACTATATTTAGTAAGTATTTTCAATCGAAATTGTATTTTGCAAGTATTGCCAATCCAAATTTCATTTTGTAAGCATTTTGAATCTAAATTGCATTTTGTGAGTATTTTGAATCTTAACTATATTTAGTAAGTATTTTCAATCGAAATTGTATTTTGCAAGTATTGCCAATCCAAATTTCATTTTGTAAGCATTTTGAATCTAAATTGTATTTTGTGAGTATTTTGAATCTCAACTATATTTAGTAAGTATTTTCAATCGAAATTGTATTTTGCAAGTATTGCCAATCCAAATTTCATTTTGTAAGCATTTTGAATCTAAATTACATTTAGTGAGTATTTTGAATCTAAATTGCACTTTAAGCTATCTTTTACTCTAACCTGCATTTTGTGCGTATTTTTATTCTAAATTACTTTAGTGAGTATTTTCCATCTAAATTCCATTTTGTCGGTAATCCCATTTTGTGTGTATTTTCAATCTTTTGTCAGCATTTTCAATTTCCGTTAGTTTCCGTTACAATATGGTTTCTATCTCATTGTCATTTTCGCTATCACCCAGACCATTAGGCCCCTTAAAACAACAATTATCATCATCATCATCATCATCATCATCATGAATTAACAACTCTTTTTTTTTTTTTTTGTCCTCGACGTTCAAGATGGAATTATGTGTCTGTGTACTCATAGCATGAAGAGGTTCCGCGTTGTTGTGTTTTCTTCTCGTGTACATCCAGTGGTTCGACAACAATATCTGAAAGCATGACAAGAAAAAGCCGTCACACAAATTGTCCAGTTCTTGTGTTGGGTGAAGAAGGAAGAAGAATGCTGTCAAATTACATCGCTGGGTTCCGTGGCTTCATGTGGCCACTGGTGGAATGCGGTAAGCCCCTAGGGCTATGGAGAGAGAGAGAGAGAGAGAGGACTGGACGGGAGTGTTTACATCGACAGGTTAGGAATAAAAGTCTCCTTGTAAAACGCTACGGCTTGCGAGGCTTGGTGAAGCTTCACGCGGGATGCCACGTGAAACAGGTGAGCACGTGTATTGCTCAACCAAGGTGATGATAAGTCTACTAATAGACAGCTACTACTGTTCATCCACCAGCTCATGGTCTTAGGGGATTGAAGAGGAGAGAAGACGCATTCCGCCTGCGTTGATTGAGTGGACGTGCCGCTGCAGGTATTGCCAACTTAGCACCGATGTTATTCAAGCTATGTTTAATCACTGCTACTTGCGTATAGTTTCAATCAAGGATCATGTAAGTATAAGAGATTCGTCACTTTTGGTTATAGAATTTCCGAGAGAGAACACTCCCTGAGGCTATGGATTGTACTGACAAGTCTGGCAACATAAAAAGTAAAAAGCCATATGAATGTAACCTTTATTACACGTAAATGAACAGTATGTTCTGCGATGTGTTATTGATTATTGATGAAAATAACACAAACATAACTGCGCCTTTCGCTAGGCGCTGAAATATACGTCCAGATAGGAAAATAATACATTTTGATATATATCAATGTTGGCAATAGATTTGTCACGAAGGACACAGTTATGCCGTTCTAGAGCTTAATTCACCTCTAGGCTAATTAAAAATGCTCTCGTACTCTACAGAATTGTTGGGATATTCGATGAATATAATGAAAACTGTCCGAATGCCCACTCTACATTGCCATAACCTCACTTTTTGCCTAGCATGCCCGCTGCCACCCACCCCTCCCCGTAGCCCTAAACCACAAATTTTATTGCAATACAAAGGAGAATGGGTAAGAAAACAAACAAGAGATGAAATGCACACATTTATTCTCTATATATTTTTATTCGAGAGTAGTCCATATTGCCCACTAGTTTTTCACATGGTCAACACCAGGAAGATGAAAATTGCCGTATTGTTCTTACTATCATTATAATTCTTACATCCTGATGCTTGGCAATTTTTCCTCCCTTGCAGTGGCATGATTGACTCTCAATTCAATTCAAATAAATAATCAAAATACTGAACAAATCAAAACAACCAACAACACCACGAGGAAAATCAATCAAAACAGACTATTCCCGCTTCCGCCATTCGGTTTGATGTGAACGTTCATGTGTGCCAACAACGGAACCTTAGGCTAGTGCTAAAATTAATTCTTCATTGGTTGGCAGAACATCCAGTACAGGGCCTTGCCCCGACTCACGCGCTTCCTATGATCTGTCATCCCCCTGGTTTCAATTGTGAAATCGGACGGGTCAGTAGTGTTATGACGGAAGTGAAGAAAAAAAGAGTGATACATTCTGAGGGTAAGCAAATAATAAGGAAAGTGATTGAGGGATGTGATGAAGAAGCTAGGAAAACTGTATAAAACTTCCACTGAGTCAGGCAACTGCAAGAGCTGCCGATTATACAGGGGTTTCTGAAACAACAATCAAAAGAATCAAACTTAGTAATTTATGTTTTATCTAATTAAACTAGTATTGTAATGCCAGTAGATTCGGTTAACAAACTTGCAAATGCGGAAAAATTCTTGCGGATGCGGGGCAGATGCGGATTACAGTAGTGCGGATGCGGGGCAGATGCGGATTACAGTAGTGCGGATGCGGATAACGTTTTGTTTATCTAAGCGCGAATACACATTATAAACTTGAGCGATAATATTACTTAGAAATTATTACTGTGCTGTGTCCACACCATCTACACACACACACACACACACACACCAAAAAAAAAGCGTGTTTGCCACACAGCCTGTGCCGAGTGGAGCGCATACGTATCTGAGGTTGGCACTATTGTCGTTCGCGCAGAGGCCAGCTGACTCCAGCTGACTCATTGAATTCCTGCCACGGATCTTGAGTTGGTGGACGAACAGTACGTAATAATAGTACATTATACAACGAGCCTATAATGGCAATAATTAAGACACGAGTATGTTTATAAAGCGAGCGATGCGAGTTTTATAATTTCCATACGAGTTGCATACGACTGTTTCTGTTCGACGATAATTATAACTATTTTATGTTCGAACATAAATATTCATAAATATCTGTCGAGATTTCGCCAGTTTTATGTACTGAACAGAACGCATGGGACGCAGAGAATACCTTGTATTTGACCATGGCCTCCTCAAATACCCCCACTATGACACTAGCCAAGCAGTGGAATTTAAAATAGGAGGCCGTGGAAGTCAGCGCAGATGCGATGCTATCCTTACCTAATTGTAAATATGTTTCTTAAGAATTCATGTTCTTGATGGTACTTTTATGAGGACGTGTAATCAAAGTTAGTACGGTTGGCAGGTTATTGTGCTGCGCTCTGGTGGCGCCAAGTCAAGTGCTAATTGCTGCCCTGGTTATGACACGGAGGTTCTCCTTTGTTTATGATGTCGCACCTAATCACAGAGCGCCTGTACTGATTGATACCTCCTTTGTACCACCTTCACTCCCACCAACTAGAGTAATTTCCAAGGTAGCTGCTGCTTGCTCTTCGTGGGCAATCAAACACATCTCTTCTATGTTTTGCCTCACGAGGATCAGTGTACCCAATTCGTAACCTCAAACCAGAATACACTCGAAATTCGATTTATCGAAAATTCATGCTATGGAGTAACAAATGAAGAGGTATTAAGACGAGTGGAAGAGGAGAGATGTTTCTAGTAACTGCTAATGAAGAGAAGAGATAGGTTGGTAGCACACTTACTAAGACACCGAGGAATAGCAAACTTAGTTGTGGAAGGAAGGGTCGAGGATAAAAACTGTAGAGGTAGACAGTTTGTCTCGGATTTAAGGTGTGGTAGCTATGTAGAGATGAAACGATTAACTCAGGACAGGGGGCGTGGAGAGGTGCATCAAACCAATCAAAAGACTGAAGACTTAAACACACACACAAATTAACATCGAAAACACATAAACAAGAATGGTATAACGGTAACCAAAAATGTTATTTACTAAAGAAAATGCATAAATGTATTTCTTCTTTATTATGAATATTCTACAATACAGTAGGTTTTCCTTCATGGAGCGTGATGGCGCAGTCCCTTAGCTGCTCGCCTTTCACCCGGACGGCCGAGGTTCGAATCCCAGTAAAAGCGGGGTGGAATTTTCACCTGAAAACTCACGTGGCGTCAGGAAGGGCATACGGTATTAAGTCCCCGGCCAAAACCTAAATTTGGAAAAAAGCCGAAGAAAGTTGTTTATTTTTCTGTAGGTTTTCCTTCAACCCAAAAATAGTCAACTCCTCCACAAATTTCGGTTTTCAGCATCTTCCTCGGTTAAGCCTCTGGTAGCCCTGCTTCTCTTTACAACATCCAACCATCCATTGCTCTCTTGGTTCACCCCGTTTCCGTTTGCCTTCAGCTTGCCAATGTAACATTAAATTTGGAATTCTACTATTCTGCATCCTTTTACTTCCAATATTAATGAGAAACTTAAGCGACATGCTTACTAATTTTCTGGCGCGATTTACAGCACAAGGTCGAGTGGGAGATGGGGAGGTGCCAGGGCTTTTCTTAACAGAATTGCCAATCCTCGAATTCACCAGCTCGCCCGCTTTTAATCGCACGGGCCAGAACGCACAAAACCTCCCATTAATATTACTCTTCATAAATTCGTCATCACACTGTACGTTTACAGTGGTCATAGTTTCCGATAATCACGAATGAGAGCTTCAAAATGAGACCAAGTTTCCTGTTGTACGTTTATTCTGGGCTGAGAAAACGTTACGTCAGAAAAAGTATAAGAACTTTTTATTGGGTATTTGAAAAAATATGAAACTTGAGATTTGCACTACCAATACTTGTGCCTAACACATATAAAAATGTCATTACCCTCAGCCAATTAGTTTTCCATGTATATAGTTTTAGGTGAGCGGTTCCTAGAAAAGACGTCAAAACACGGACAATTTTTCATACAACCACAAATAAATAAATAAATAAATAATTAATTAACTTGACAATAATTGGCTTATATAGTCTAACGCAGAATTAAACAAGGAAAATATTGGTATAACTCGCTTTTCAATAGTTCTGTTGGTTTTCTTGTAATTAAGGCCTAAACTCGAGTATCCATAATAAAAAATCCAATAGTAGAGAGAAAACTTTCGCACTGCATCGTCGAGGCTACGTAAAAAAAGCATTTTCAATAACTGATCACGTGATCAGGTGGGACGAATGAAAGGGTTCAGTTGGTAAACTCGAGAGCACATTGTTTCTGCGCCAACAGTAGTTGATGATACTCTGATTGCATCGGTTGTGTCAATGCTGAAAGCAGAAGAATATATTGTGATGTGCGATTTTAAAGAAACTAACCCAAGTTAACAAGCGCTCCCGGGAGACTTCGTTAGTTGCATTGCTGTGGACTGGTTCGTTGAACTCTTAATGGTCTCAGACAGATTTTGGCAAGCATTTTTATGACTTTCATAATTTTTCTTGCTGTCACAAGAGCTGCTCCTACATTAATGTTATCTCTGTTGTAACTTATAAACGTTACTTTTCTTTATTATTCATGTTTTCAGTTAATGTTTTGACCTATTTCTTCGCCTACTTGAAAAAATTAGGAAGAAGTAGACTTATGAGATCGAACTGGGCAAATGGGTGTCTGTCTGTCTGTCTGTCTGTCTGTGTGTGTCCTATCAACTCCTAACCTCTTTAGTTCGTCACGGAACTACTTGTTTTATTAAAATTTGGAATTAGTCCGACTCATGGCTCAGTACTTGTCACACCCCTGAGGTCCAATTTCTATTTCCGGCTCTGGCAATAAGTTTCAGTCTGGTCTGAGGGCTGAGATTGGGTAAAACTCAGCCTCGTGAGACAAAACTGAAGAGAGTTGGTTTTAGTTCGATTCTTAAAAAAAGGAAGATTGTAGTTTAACGTGAACGTCAATCTCGATATCATAAGCCACGGGACCTCCTTTTTACGTGGAATCCGAACCACAGGACATGGCATTTCACTTTGAAAATCTCACATGCATTTACCGGGAATCGAACCCGTTCCGCCGTGGTGAAAGGCGAACAGCTTGACCGCTGCGCTACCACGCCCCCTAATTCGATTCTTAGCGCAGCCATCAACAAGTTAAGATTTTAGAGATTCTGGTACACTTTTCTCAGGAACTACTTGAGTTATAGACCTGATCTTTTTTAATGTGTTGGTAACTATAGTATGTAGTTTTATACAATGAACGGAAATATGTTTAAAATAATCTTTATCTTTTCAACTTATAAATTAAAACATCATACATTTTAAGAGGCAAAAATATTATTTTGAGTTTGTTCATTTTTAAACGGCTCAAAAAAAATCTCGAAAAACCAATCCGTTCATTTTGTCAAGGAACATGTTTTATACATTCCAGGAAAAAAAATCTTGACAAGAAAGTTTCAAGAAAAGTGTACCAAACTTGAGATATGTAACTTATATAATAGAATTGTTTTGTGTGGCCTTGTTTTTGAACACCCTGCACAAAATCAGACAAAAATATTTCATATTTATTGTTAGCAGTCGCCTCCGTAGCGTAGCGGTCAGCATGGTTCGCTGCCGCCCCGGAGGTCCTGGGTTCGATTCCCGGCTCTGCCACGAAATTTGAAAAGTGGTACGAGGACTGGAACGGTCTACTCAGCCTCGGGTGGCCCAAATGAGTAGAGGGGGTTCGATTCCCCCTCAGCCATCCTCGAAGTGGTTTTCCGTGGTTTCCCACTTCGTCTTCGGGCAAATGCCGGGATGGTACCTTCTTCAAGGCCACGGTCGCCTCCTTCCTTCTTCCTTGCCTATCCATCCTCACCATCCCTTACCTTCCCTCATGAGGCCCCAGTTCGCTTTGCTGGTGAGGCTGCCTGGGTGAGGTGCCAATCCCACCTCACCAGTTGTATCCCTTCCGATTCGATGTTCCCAGCTCTAGGACACTGCCCGTAGAGGCGGTAGTGGTGAGTTCCCTCGCTGAGTCCGTGGGCTCCACCAACCTGGAGGGTAAACGACTAAAAGAAAAAAAAATGTTAGCAGGTGGCTTAGAAAGGTTAGATTTTTGTTTAGTGTAAAATTAGCAACCATTGACCAAACGGAAATAACAGACATTTGCTCATTTAACCCTTGTGAACTGGAGTGAAGAAATATAACACGAAGACTGGCGCCGGGTCATTTTGACCCATAGTGTGACACTCCCTTTTTTGTCGTAGTCGTACGGATTTCAATGAAGTAATTTTACACTTGGTGTCTTCCTATGAACTATTCCCAATATAAAATGAGGTTTATTTAAGTTTAACATGCAGAAAAATGACGATAATTTTCATAACAGTATAATTGGCCTTTATACTGGCGGCAAAGCAGAACGACACGCATGCCATACGATGTTGGCATGTCAAAGAATCCATTTGAATTCAGTAGGCCGTGTTCATGATGGCAAAATTAATCTCGGGAGTTTCTGCCAACACAAAGTTCCTCATTTCTCTACTAGAAAGCGATATAGAGTTCAAGGAGCTTAGATATCTAACCTCCTTGACTTTCATAGTGATTCAAGAAACAACGAAATTCGACATGCAAGCTACCCTCTGGGTGTCAAATTACAAAGCTTGCACCCGGCACCCGAGGCCATACGATATTATTATTATTATTATTATTCTTTTTAACAAAGGAGCTGACGACCAAGGTGTCCCTAGATCCTAAACATGGATCAACAAGAACGTGAGCTATGTGATTGTGCTGCACCAAATTAGGTGGATTTTCCCCCCTTATTTTTTTTTAGATTGTTCCGAGTAACGTAAGCAAGCCTCCGTGGCTTAGGAGGCAGCACGCCGGCCTCTCACCGCTGGGTCCGTGGTTCAAATCCCGGTCACTCCATGTGAGATTTGTGCTGGGCAAAACGGAGGCAGACAGGTTTTTCTCCGGGTACTCCGGTTTTCCATGTCACAAATTTCATTCCAGCAACACTCTCCACTATCATTTCATTTCATCTGTCATTCATTTAATCATTGCCCCAGGGGAGTGCGACAGGCTTCGGCAGTCGGTACAGTTCATATCCTCGCCGCTAGATGGGGGCTTCATTCATTCCATTCCCTGACTGGAAGCAGGCTGTGGATTTTCACTTTTCCGAGTAATGTAAGCCGAAAATTGTCACGCGAGGACTGGCGCCATGGGTAAATCTGACCCGACCGTAAATAATATAGAAATAACGTGGGTGTTCAAAAAGCTATGGACATGTTTCTTTTGCAAGGCAGAGTTCAAGGCTAGGAAGGATGTAGGCCACATGAAATTAAGGCTCACCAAAACGAAAATATTAAAACCTCGGGTCAAAAATACCCAAGCGCCACTCCTTGCAGGTTAATTGTATAAAATAAGCCATTGTCACAACCCAGTGTCCTAAGGTACCAACCCGAGGAAAGTATACCCTTAGGATAGCCACTGGCATTGCCAGAATACGATACTCCAATTTCTGAACGAGCAGCTCCCCTATTCCAGCGTATCTTTACGCTCATTGTTAAGCAGGTGGGTAGAACATATGAGCCCCTGTTTGGATTGAATCTGTCCAGGAAGGCTCGAAAGGGCTGACTGTGTAAGCGATATCTAAAAGGTGATTCAGTTACATCTTCCTTTAGCCACTGGAGGGTTTCTAATTGACATACAGTGTTTGGTGTGAGAACGGATCGCCTTTCCCTCAGGCTATATCTTCCCGTTCCCACCGCAAGCACGATAAAACAAACAGCAAGTCTGTAGATAGTCCCGGCAGTCTCATAAGTTCGACACCTCCCACATTCAAACGATGTTTGATTATTATCATCACCTGTTAGAGTAAATGAAATGTTAATTATTATTAACAAAATTCCGGCACCCTGGCGTCTCTAACAGCCTCGGTAGTTGAAATGGACGTAAACAGTTCTGACAGGTGCTATCGTCTTGTTTATTTGTTTAAACTCCCTTTATAAACAAACTAACAACCCACCCCGGCTTCGCCCGGGAACAGTTATGAGTGCATTACGTGATAAGCGCTTTTTTTTTCGATGTCGATGAACTACGACCTATATCCGTTCTACGTCTCGGCATGATAGGTTAAAATCACTGACTGGACTATTATATCAAAATTATCATGGAGATGCATGTGCAACGAATTTTTGTCAGACGTAATTTCAGAATGGCGAGGTGTATGAAACACAAATCCCCCTTCTGTCCAATCTTAACTTGACTGTGTATTTTGCAGAACGAAACGTTTACAGGCGAAATGAAGAAAAGCCGAGTTGCACTTCCAGAGAAATGATAATGCCATGCTCAGGCACTGGACTTTCGAAGTTTGAACGGCTATTGACACATCATGTTGAAACTATACTCTTCTGGGACAAAGCATGGGCCAAGAGTTCTATGAACAGCGGAAAAGGAGGTAAATTGTGACATCTCACCACTGCGGCTTTGGAATGTCCCATGCTTTCCATAAGCACAGGAAATGAGTAGTACTTAACCTGTTCGCTTATTAATAGAGTTGAGAACTATTGTGCAAATGCTGAGATAGTTATTTCACGTATGCCTATTGCCGCCTCCTTCCACATTCTAACCCAACGACAAATACACTCGCTAGGACAGACTCCGCTACAACACTGGCTATTAGACAAAATCCTTATACTGTACAGTATATCCCAAATGCGCGGTGCTGATGAATACATTGTTCGGAGACCCTAAAAATGCATCGACAGCAATTATTTCTTAGACTCATTCTCAAGTATTCCCTTGTTCCTTCTCCCAATGAAGAAATTTCTGGCTACGGGACGGTGTGGTATAGCCTGTGAGGCTCTTGTCTACTATCCCAAGATTGCGGGATAGAATCCCGAGATGCAGCTGGTTGTCATTTGGGGGAGCTTCTGTCCGAGAGATCTGTGTCAATAGATTTACTGATACATTAAATATCGCTTCCGGACAGTCCAGCGTTTCTATCACGTAAGCTACACCCACGGGACGGACGGCAGGTCCCAGACGCAATTCAGAAAAGCAGAGGTGAACAGGGAACTCCTAACACATATACTGTACTCTTCTCTGAAGTCTTGACTCGACAGTTTGATGCTGGCCAAAGCTGGGGCAAACTCGCTACGAAGCTAGTAATTTAAATTTCCACTGAATGGAGATTGTTGGAAGAAATGAAAACGTAAAAACACTTATAGTGGGCGATGTATTCAAGATAGAGATATGTTGTCGCGGACTTTTTTGTAGAACTTTTCTTGCTGACCAATACTTCCACCCATAGTACTATATAGAAATTTTTAACGGTTTATCCAGCGAAAGCTTAGAAGGACGGCAGGTTTTTCTGCGATTCGATTCACTGATATTGTTATTGCTCGGCTTCCGTTGGTCATAGATGAATGTTTTTCTGTAGAAACCTTCCTCAAGAAATCTTTCACAGAATGGTGAAAACCGCATCGAAATCCATCCTGTAGTTCTCGAGATTACCCCTTACATACAAGAATCGGGGATTTTGTTATACCATGCAGAGATTTTAGTAATATGTATTGTGCATTCAATGAAGATCCTGGATCCCAGTCTACTCTTCTCTTATTACATATTATTGAAAAATGAACTGTTGCGCGAATTGAGAGATGTTTAACTCCTTCGAAATAACACATTTGCTTTGTTTGTTTGTTTGTTTGTTTGTTTGTTGCCAATGGAAATAATTAATACAAGATATCATTTGTGAGGTTATATTCGGTTCTGACTGTTATTGCTGCATGTTGATGGATACGCTATGGAAACCTTTCCACTATTTACTGTACAGCTCGGTTTGTTTACATCTTTAGTAGCTTTCGCATAAATTACTCTTAATATCTACGTTGGCAGAATGTTTGCTCTGAAATATAGACAAATTAACTTGCGTTACATATACAAGCTGAGAAAATCAAAAACATCTGGTAGACCAATGCAAAACTGCGCTGATATCATCATCAGGGACTCGCAACTAATGGATGGGATCCCAGCTGAGTCCAGTATTGCTTGTGCCAGGGTCCTTTCTTTCATCCTTCTTGTCGACCTTCCTTGGTCAACTCTTCTGTTCCAACCTTGACGGCGGTATTATGGTATCCAAGATCTAGCGTGTCTTTCATTTTCAAAATTTAATGATCTTCAGTCGATTGTGCCCAATTGTAATACGTTTTTTCCTAATTCCGAAAAAAAAAAAAAAGAACTGTGATTAATAAATACACTTGGATGACAAGTTTCGATCGTCAAGCGATCATCATCAGATCCTTTACACTTAGGCTGAAAAAATCACATATAACCAACAAATCTTTACTAGTTGCGGTCATTTAATAAACTACACCAACTAAATCTCGACTTAGTATAAAACAAAGTCCCCGATTCTCGGATGTTCCGGTAAATCTGAAGAACCACTGGATGGATTTTGAAAGAGAAAAACAAATCATACCTCCTATAATAGGCACAATATCAATACCGTTTAAAAAGTTCAATAGTCCTCTAAAGAGTACCCACAAAAATTTATGTCCGAAAGAATTTTAGACATGACCCTACCTTACGCCAAGGGATGACCAAAATATGTTCGGAATTATAACAAGACTACTCCTATGCTAAATATGTAGGTATACAACAATCAACTTGAGTGAATTGGAAATATTTTTCTTTGTCCGGTGAAATCTACCTGCGTCTTCCGATGTGCCGAGAGGTTTTTTAAAATTTCAAACCAATTTGCACTACTTTTCTCGCGATTTAATAATCCATACGCAATAAAACTTGGTACAGCAAATTTTTATACACATTGTAATGCACTGGTATTTAATTTAGTTCAATTGTTTACATAACTTCAATATGGCGGCTGTGCGAATTTTAAAATTAAGTTTTTATTTCTTGTGTCGTAATCATGCGATCGAAGTGAAAGTTTGAATAAAGAACCTAGGCAACAATTTTCCTTTAATGCTACATGACTCTATGTCCTATACATATAACAATCCAACATGGCGACCATCCGAAATATTTAAACGGATCTTAATATCTACGAATCTATTACAGCAATCAAACTGATTTTTTTATGTTCATAGGAGCTATGAACATAAGTTCACCTATAGGACTTTCAATAACATGGTGATCACAAATCCAACATGGTGGCGACGCGAAGTACATATATTCACATGAACGTTTCTCGCAATTTAACCACCCGAGTGCAGTGACACTTGGTACAGTAAATCCTTATAAAAATGTTAATCCACTAGCATCTAATTTATTTCATTTTTTTTTCCATAACCACAAGATGGCAGTTGTGCGAAATTTTAAAATGTCGTTTTTACTTCTTGTATCCTAATCATGCGATTGAAGTTTGAATACTACACGTACACAATAATCTTCATGTAACAGTACATAACTCTAAGACCTAATATATAAAAATCCAACATGGCGTCCATCCGCAATATTTAGTCGGTTCTCAATATCTACGAATCTATTACAGCATTCAAACTAAAATTGTGTATGTTGATAGTGGCAATTAACATAAGTAGGTTATGAAAATAGGCTTTAGTTCTTCACGGAACTACTTGTTTTAAATTTCAAACCAATTTGTACTTCTAGATAGCTCACGAAAGTAACTAAGTTAAACACTAAGGCTGTGCAGAAGTGCAGTTTTTGGCTTTGAATGAGCTTGCCTATTTCTGTTTGATGAGCTGGGAGTGAGTGATGGTGTGTAAACTGCAGAGTCTCTAGTGACGTAGTAAAAGTGACCAGTGAGAGTCATCCATTAGACATGTTGGATAACTAGTTCTTGCTAAATTCCCCTATGTGATCACAATGTCAACTGGGGCTATTTATGGAGCGACCAATTTACTGTCCTCTCACTCTCCGAAACAAACAAATGCATGATGACAAGTAGCCTACACTTGACAGTACCGACCACTAATCTACAGTTCATTCTAAATTTAGCTTGGCCCCTTCGTGGTGTAGTGGTTAGCGTTCGTAGCTGCCATTTATGAGGTCCTAAATTCGATTCTCGGCCCTCCCAAGATACTGTATGTAGTTCTGGTCTAAGAGCTAGAACGTGAATTCGATTTCCATCGTAGTTATGCGTGCTTTTTCACTTTTACTCGACCACCACGTGGTGTAGGGGTTAACCTGAGGTCCAGGTTCGATTCCCGACTCTGCCAAGAAATTTAATTCTGGTCTGAGGGCTGGAACTGGTCAGAGTCAGCTGCGTGAGGCAAAACAGAGAAGAGGTGGGTTCGATTACCATCTCAGCTATCCTTGATTTTTCTTTGTCGTGGTTTCCCACTCCTACTCCAGGAAAATGCCAGGATGGTTCCTAACTTAAAACTACGGTTGCCTGCTTTCAACTCTTACCTGCACAGCCACCACTATGGTTGTTGGTTCCTCAGTTTAGGGGCTGTGACGACGCGGTCATGTTGCCCCTTGTACTTTGGATGTGTGTAGAATCTGTCTGATAACCGGTGTTAATTATGATGACTGTATTAGTGTGTGTTATCTGTTTTAATTCAAGTAAGGACTGCAGACATTCAATATTCAAGTAGCTCCTACTTTTGTTACTAAACGCCACCGTCCACGACAACTGGTTCTGAACATGGTTACTAGATGCCACCGCAGTTGGCTCCTGGAGACGAACGTTGTAACCTAAGAGCGTTAGTCAAATATAACCTATAATTTTGCTTCACACAAGTGTAATTAGTGGAAGGTTCTTTTACATGCCATAAATCTATGACCTGGGATCGCCACCACTATTATACAGGTTATCAGCCAGACTCCACTCACATTGCCTAAACCCGTGAACAATTACTTGGTATTGCATTGTGAAAGTTTATCTTATTACAATTTCGTCATTATACATTTTGCTTTGCTTTCGATTCTGTTGGCGAAGAATACGGTATGTCAGTGTCAAGGCTTTGGAAGCAAGGTGTCGAGAAAAAGTTTGTCTCTTCTTTGACCGTGTTGTGTGTGTCTGTAGTGATGGTGGGGCCATGTTCCATAAATCAGTTGCTTGTCTACTTGGTTATTTACATTTCCTGACCGTGTGGCCACACGCATGTACTCAACTATCGATCTTACCAGCCATTGAAATCTCTCACCAAATGTGCACGGTCACTGTTTTATTGAAGCACGAGCAACAAGCGGGACCTCTGTAGGTGTCTCTCTTTCCATATCTTGCTTCAGCTAGGATTCACTCCTACCTGCTAATATTAAAGGGCAGGCACGGATCTAGATTTTGGCTATGGAAGGGGGGGGGGGGGGGGAGGGGGGGTCAGAGAATCGAAATTGTTAAGAAAAATTGTATCACTAAAAACGCAATCACAAAATAACCAAACGTACAAAACAGACCAATTTTTCTGCAAGCTATATGGATAGAAATTTGATGCGTTTAGCGCACCAAAAATATTCGTACAAATTGCAACGGCGTGTTTTGCGCCTCTTACATCGAGCTTCGAGAAAAGTATCAAGGTACGTTACAGTTTCGGCAAGTCAAGTTGGTATCGACAAAGGGAGAAAGTCACAGCTTGAATTGCCAACCAAGTTTGCAGTTTGGACGTCGGCAAAAATTTTTGGTGCGAAAATAGCCCCAAATTCTTATCCGTGTATTGCTGCACATTCATCGTGACATAACTATAAACATCGATTCGGTAATCACAAGGTTTGCTAAACAAAATAGACGAGTTTATATTGTTATATAAATAATAGTTTTTATATAACAGATATGAAGTTGTAAATATGAACAGTTGTAACAGAACATAATAATTGCAATAAAGATAGTTTCAGTATTAAATAAAATGAAAAAAAAACTGTTTTTCAGTTAAAATTCGTTTAAGTTTTATTTGTCTGGTTATTGTGTTTTCGTCGTTTGGGTGGGGGCTGGCCCCCCGTGACCCCCCCCTGAATCCGTACCTGTTAAAGGGTACCTGCTCGAACTTCACACATGGCCTATTTTCCAATTAAGACCCGCGCAGTGGTAAGGTCTTTGCTACTGTGCCTACAATTGCGGGATTAGGGTGGCACATTGAGAAACGAGCGAACAATGGAACAGGTCTCCAGGATGACGGCCTTCTGCATGGTGATATGTAGACCAGGATGTATTCCCAATATTTCTAGATTGCGACCCAATAATTTAGGGATAATGATAACAATAATAATAATAATATCGTATGGCCTCGGTGCCGGGTGCAAGCTTTGTTATTTTACACCCAGAGGGCAGCTTGCATTTCGAAATTTGTCGTTCTTTGGAACACTATGAAAGTCAAAGAGGTTGGATGTCTAAGCTCTTTGACACAATAGCGCTTTCTAGTAGAGAATGGAGGAACTTTGTGTTGGCGGAAAATCCCGAGATTAATTTTGCCATTATGAACACGACTAATATGCCAACAACGTATGACATGCATGTCGTGATTTTTGTTGCCTTTCAAAAATCACTTACCACGGCCAGGAGCGAACCTACAAGCTTGGGGTTGGTAGTCCGACACGTTAACCACTCACCCACCGTGGCAAGCTATTTATAGATGATGCCGTTAGAAGATATAACTATGGGCAGAACCACTACACTGTCTTCACATTTGCCGTATTTCCTCAGGCAAGGGCAGATACTTGGTGATCTCACAGCAGGTTTGTTGCAGATTATGGTCTCGGCGATATCTATGAGAAAGGTTCTCTTCCGCACTTTGTCCACAAGAACGATATCTGGCTGATTTGCTAGTATGGTTTAATCAGTAATAACTGATCCGTCCCATAACAACTTGTGAGTAGGATTTTCCAAAACGGCGTCAGGAATATACCGATAGTAAGGTAAAGTAATTTCTTATAATAAGTGACTTTCAATAAGGTGTAGGTGCATTATTTTGGAATTATTACATTACATTACATTACATTACATTACATTATGCGAACCGGCCAAAACTAAGGACCGCGCAAATTTCATTTCATTTCCTTCTCATAGTTCTTCCATCCTTTCTCTTCCTCCACACTTCCTTCATTCTTTCAGAGTGTTGCACCTTTCTCTCTGCTGTCCACATTCTGCGTTCTCTCTTTCCTCCCACAAGAACCTTTATGTTAGAAAGTATTTCCTATTGTGTTCTGTCACGACAGTTGTCATCTGTAATTCCTAGCCTCCGGAGTACTTCCTTCATCTGCTTCGTGTAACCCCCTTGGCTCTTCAGGTTTTATATTTTATCAAAAATTTGTTTATTTATTCTTGTTGGATTCATTCTAATCATATGTCCATAGAAACGTAAACGTCTTTTCCTAATTGTTGTCTCCAGATCTTCCACCCTTTCATATATCTCCTTGTTAGATCTTAGTCTGTAGGTTCCCTGTACCACTTTTGGACCGTAAATCCTCCTCAGTATCCTCCTTTCAATCTTCAGAAGCTTTTCCAGTTTCATCAAGTTTGCCGTCTCCACACCATATAAGATCATCGGTTTTACCACAGCATTGTAGTGTTGTAGTTTGGCATTAAGGGAGAGGTTCTTTTTGTTGTATGCATTTTTAGTGGAGAAGTTGAGTTTTTTTAGTTTAAGTCTTCTGTATTCCATTGACTCTTTGACCAGTCCATTGTTGCTAATGATCTCTCCGAGGTATTTTAACGGTTTCGTGACCTTTACACTCCCATATTATTATTATTATATTCGATTTAATGGTGCTCGGGTACTTCGTACCGCGTTAGGGTGGTGATCACGGTGTCAAAAAGGTCGAAAACGCCAGATTCACGATGTAAGTACATCATGTAGCCCAGAAGATATGTATATCACTGATTGAACACCAATGCCCTTGAGGAATGGGTGATTGCGAGTACATCTGCATAAGCTATTTCTTCATGACGTTGCTTCTTGGGAGTATGGAAACCAATGAATTGATCCACGCGTTTTTTTTTGGTTTTTTTTTTTGTTTGATGACTTAGCCCGGAACCGTGACTCAAGTTTTAAATGCACTGGCTGGAGTCTCATGCTGTGCCAGTTAACTTCCAATGATGCAGGCAAGCAGGCACATACAGTTATGGGCTGGGCGCTGGACCAGGAAGTAGCCGGCTCTCTCTAGAGTAACGGGAACACTATACAAGACTAGCTCAGCTAGCTCTTGATTGATTGGACCGTGCTCCAACGTGGCATCGCACGCAACTCCATGCTTCTACTGTAACTACTGTGTGTCAGTCCGTGTGTATGTGTGTCTGGAGGGAAAGTCATCGCACTGGAAGGCAGTAGCCCTTTATTATAGGGCAGAATATAATAATAATAATATCGTATGGCCTCGGATGCTGGGTGCAAGCTTTGTTATTTGACACCCAAATGGCAGCTTGCATGTCGAATTTTGTTGTTGCTTGAAGCACTATGAAAATCATGGAGGTTAGAAATCTAAGCTCCTTGACCACTATAGCGCTTTCTAGTAGAGAAATGAGGAACTTTGTGTTGGCGGAATCTACCGAGATTAATTTTGCCATTATTAACACGGCATACTGAATTCAAATGGGTTCTTTGACATGCCAACAACGTATGACATGGTGTCGTAATTTTTGCTGCCTTTCAAAAATCACTTACCACGGCCAGAATCGAACCTGCAAGCTTGGGGTTATGAGACCGACACGTTGCCCACTCACCCACCGTAGCAAGCTTTGTTTTTTTTTTTTTCCTCCTTCGAATCATCCACTTTGGGGCACCTTAGATCACTCACTTCATGCATGCTTGTGCTCTCCTTATCTTCCAACACTTCTTCATTCTGTCTGATCTCCTCTTCCTTTTCTCTTCTAATATCTGCATCGGTTTCTGTTGTAAACTCGGGCTTGGAACTTCTTAGTGTTGTCTTTTGGTCTCGGTTTTGGCTGTACCATTCATTAAAATGAGTTCAGTAATCTGGAGTTCTTGCAGGTCCTTTTCCACTTCCATAAACCAATTAGGTTTAATCTTCTTTTTGGAAAAGAAGTCAAAGATTTGCTTGGTTATTAGAGCAGGATTCATTCGGTAGGTTATATGTGTTCATAGAAATCAATCCTTCTTTTCCTTATGGTATCTGAAAGTCTCGACGACGTTACATACAAGGTGTCGTTCCTATATAGGAAACTTCTTTGTTATTTTGGAATTTAGGACCTATGATCTTCCTCAAAATGTTCCTCTCTTTGATTTCCATTTTTTTTCATTTGCCCTTTTCTCCTCAAGGATTTGTATGTAAGTTAGCAATGTCTGTGGTGAACAATTTAAAAGATGACATGTCATCACAATCCAGCCCTGTTGATGAGCTTTTATAAACGCATTTGGCCACTGAAATGTTTTTAGTTTTTGTGCCACACTCAGGATAGCAGCTGTCAGTTCCGGGATTCAAACCTTTAATCTCCGCACTTGCAACAGCTGCCCGTCACCGATATGATGAGCAATTTAACGCACACGTTACCCCGTGGGATATGTATAATTTAGACCCTCGAGTTGCATAATCGCTCTGTTCAAGTCTGGCAACGTTACTAAAAAGTAACTAATTTTTATGTTCGACGATGTCAATATGTTATGTCAGAAAACTGTATCTTAATGGGGGTCATTAAAGTACTACTTTTCATTATAACACAGTTTTTCCAACCAATCAGAGCTCAATATTTGCATTCATTGACCAATTAGGTAAGGATAGCTTCTGGCATTCACCCAATATCCAACATGTCGGATATGAATTACATGATTTGAAAGTTGACAATGTAGCCTATATTGGATCAACCATTGTAGTTACAATGCATAAACAAACTGGGCAATATTGCAAAAGACATAGCACTGTACCTTAATATCCGCAACTACAATTTCTACACATTCGTAAGATTTCGCCGACAATTTTAGTGAATGCAGTTGTTGACATAAACACACCTGAACGTCATGGAGGAAGCAGATGTATGCCATTAGTTCCACGGAAATTATAATCCAGTACTCTGTTCAGTAAATGGATTTCTTACGCGAGACTTTTCCACCCGATGTCATAACTGTTCTATTTGGGACTCAATTGATTTGCCTTCCGTTCCATACGCATCGCATTTGAAGAATAACTAGTTGATAATACGATACATTTTGTAATTTTAAAGCGTTTGTAACAGCCTATTTTGTGTTATTTGACCAAAATGACAAAATGATCCAACATAGTACCTGTGCGCTATCTCTTGGTGCGAATTAAGGATAAACAATGTTTCAAAGAGATGTATATTGGCTTTCACGGCCGGTGAATTAAAACTCAGCAATTCTTCTAGGTTTGTGCCGTGTCGTGTGGGGTTTCGCCTAGGACAAAATATACATCTTTTTGGAAGTCTTCATAGCGAGGTTGAGGCTGCTTGAGCTTTTAGTTCTCGCAGTCAAGTAGTGCAGTTGCACTCTATAAAAGGGGAGGTAGCGCGCAGTTCGTTACTCCTGTGGGGGTCCGGGCGGGGACACCAAGAGCCCGTCGATGAGCCAGCTTGGTGTCCTAGGCGAACCCCCACACAAGACACGGCACAAACCTAGAAGAATTGCTGAGTTTTAATTCACCGGCCGTGAAAGCCAATATGCATCTTTTTGGAAGCCTTCATAGGGAGGTTGAGGCTGCTTGAGCTTTTAGTTCTCGCAGTCAAGTAGTGCAGTTGCACTCTATATAGAGGGAGGTAGTGCGTAGTTCGTTACTCCTGTGGGGGTCCGGGCGGGGACACCAAGAGCCCGCCGATGAGCCAGCTCGGTGTTCTAGGCGAAACCCCACACAAGACACGGCACAAACCTAGAAGAATTGCTGAGTTTTGATGTTTCAAAGCTTTGGGATCCATTATTGGATAGAGATCAAATGCTGAGCCCACACAATTCCCAAGAAGAAGAATTCAACCGACAGAATCTCAACAGATATTTATGAATATTAATGTTAGAACATATAATAAAGTTATAATTATCGTCGAGCATAAACAGTCGTATGCAACTCGCCTATAGTGGTAATTAAGAGACTCGTATGGAAATTATAAAATTCGCTTCACTCGTTTTATAAACATACTCGTGTCTTAATTATTGCCATTATAGGCTCGTTGCATAATGTAGTCTTATTTCACAGTTTCAGTAGAATGTGAGAGAAGTAAGTGAAAAGCTATGAAATTGGTATCCTTGCAGACTCACAACACATATGGCACATGTTAAACGGTAGTGTAGGAGCGAGTTAGCCGGGTGAATGTTGTAAAAGAAACAGGTTCTCTCAGAGATTGTGCTCCTAACTCATGATATCCGCGAACACTGGAGGAAGCCGTGTCCTACTTAACAGCCGTTTCTATTCGCTGGAAATGTCTTCTCTGTAATAAAAGGTCCAGCTCTGGGCTGGCTGGTTCCCGGTCCAAACTCGATTACGCATGAGAACTGAACTCGTCCAGAATTTACTGTATAGTACTTCTCGCTGGCGCGACGGACGATTGGTCTGGGAGGAGCTGGTTCAACATACGTTGTCCGTGAGAACCATACTGCATTCCTTTTATCTACTGTAGTTTGTTGGTGTTTAATATTTTTTTTAGGGGACTGGGACATCTTGGTCATCAACCCCGTATATTTTGGTGTACCAGTGCTTGGTTTGTAAAAAAAAAGAGGTTCCGGTACTGTGGGCTACCGGGTGGGAGGGGCGGATTTATGGCATATTGAAATACTAGCATTATCCGTCGTGGCTTCGCCCGCGAATATTCTAGTTGTAAAGAGTACACTTAGCAAAATCTCAATCATGAATGCTATGACTGATTTATCCTTGGTATTAATAATCAGACTTTATCAATTCAGCTACTGGTGCAGTGGTTAGGTGTATGTCATTCGTTCATAGCGAAGTTAGTTTTCTGGGAATATCACATACACTGTTAATTTAAGGGCCTTTAAATGTGGTTTTCGGAGACCCTTTACAGTCGGGTGAAAACGACCTTTCGTATCACACTCACACGTGAAAATTGCGTGAAAAAATCCAGTTTTCCCCTTGACCCCCTTAAGTGCATCATACTGTATGTATTGATGAATTTTACAGCTTAATTTAGTTCAGTGATAACCTTATAACCGTCTGGAAACTTTCACAGTAATGTAATAATTGGAATTGCATTGCGTTGGTTGGTTGGTTCTTAAGTTTAGGGGCTGCGACAACGCGGTCATGTAACCCCGTGTACTTTGGGTGTGTGTATAATCTGTCTGATAACCGGTATTGATTGTGATGACTGTATTAATGTGTGTATCTGTTTTAATTCAAGTAAGGACTGCAGACGATCAATTTTCAAGTAGTTCCTACTTTTGCCACCAAACGCCACCGTCAACAACTACTAGTTCAGAACTTAGCTACCAGACGTCACCGCAGTCGGCTCTTGGCAACGAACGTAAGGACCTAAGAACGTTGTTTACATTATTAACCTATACAATTTAGCTTCACACAGGTGTAATTAGTGGAAGGTTCTTTAACATGCCATAAATCTATGACATGGGACCGCCGGCTTTACTTGCCCTCCGAAGGAAGGCATACTGAGGAATTTTTAACGCTCTTAAAAATCCGACGACTTCGGCCGGATTTGAACCAGCAATCTTGGGCATAAAAGCCCAGCATGCTACCAACTACGCCACCGAAGCCGCCCGGAATTGCATTGCGTCTTACAGAAATAGATGGACCTGTGAGATTATGTTACCATGGTTACCGTGTTGCAGTCTTTCGTTATTTTATTGTAAATGTACATGTTTTAAGGTATTTATTTAATTGTGAGGCATTTAAAGAGTACGTGAGTGCGTTTCGATTACGCATTGGGTTATGCTGAACCTATAGGTACCCCATATGTGTAGGTTGGTGTTAATGGGACCTTATTTTCGGTAGGCTACTAAACGGGAATGGGACCTTAGCAGAATAATATAGGGAGGGATTTTTTGAAGAATGGATCCCATGGGTGCTTGTGTTCGCGAGCGCTTTTTTGGCTTGTATGACGGGAGCACCAAATTTCATTTAAAGAGCACCGTGGTGCTCGCGAGCACCTGGTTGAGAACGCGTGTACTTTGTTATATGATCAACACTGATCAATCGTCTATTTACATCGTCTATAATACTTAACAAGGTGAAGATGTTCCATCAGCTTCTTTTTCCAGTACATGTCGTCTGAACTGCTTTGTTTGGCATCCTGCCAGAGAGCGCATGCGTCTAACCACATTACTTATAGAGAGTGATATGCTCTGGTTTGTTAATTACGAGTTCTGAGAGTTATTTACTGATTTCTCTCCCTCCCTCCCACCCCGTCCCTGCTCGTGTTATTTACGAGCTACTGAGGAACAGCGAGGCTGTGTTGCTGCAGTTTTGCCAACTTAGGCACATTGTGGCCACATCTAGCCATTTGGGGAAACATTTAGCCATCATTTCTATTGCAATTCTGTTAGCGACTTTCAAGGCCTCTTAGTTAAATTAGTTCACCAACTACGTCATTTATTATTTTGATGTTTTCGCGATTTTGCTTCATTTTTGTATTTCCAAGTATTTCGTGAACCTTCGAGAATGTTACCCATTTTACCATTTTGTACTATATATTTTTGCAGTTCACTGCTCTTATTTATTATTTATTTATCGTATGGCTTTTAGTGCCGGGGAGTGTCCGAGGACATGTACGGCTCGCTTGAGTCTGTAGCTGCTTCCAGCGGACACCCTTAAGGTGAGCTACAAGATCCGTTCAATTTCAAATAGTTCCAACTATCGCTACCAGATATCAATGATACCTAGTGGTGAACGTTGGAACATTGATATAGCGATCCAACGAAATCCAACCTAACAATTTAGCTTCACACAAGTTTGGTCTGTGGAAGGATATTTTACATGCCATAAATCTATGACATGGGACCGCTGGATTTACTTCCCCTCCGAAGGATGGCATACTGAAGGATTTTAACGCTCTTTAAAAAATCCGACGACTTCGGCCGGGTTTGCTATCTTGGGCACAGCAGTTCAGCATGCTACCAACTACGCGAGTCTCTAAATAATCGCCACGACAGTGAAAACGCGTTCCATTAGAGAAAATAATAATGTTACGTAATGTTTTAGTTCAAAAAGGGTATATTCCAATATAAATCAGCGATAGGTCAATGGTAATTGTTCGCTGATATACCGTTACTCAAACAAAAAATGAGCGCAATCCTAGTAATTGTTTTTGGCAAGAATTCCCGTTTCCTTCTCCCAATGACCTTGTCTCTTTTCGCACGCACATACAGAAGCAAAACAGACAATTAATTAAAATACATTGTATCATCTAATTTTAATTGACGTACTTTCTTTGTGAAAACTAGACTGAAACAAAGTAAAACAAAAAAGTACGTGACCTAAATTGTAATCATTGAACAAGAAATCAAAATCTTTGCTGAAAACTCTTCCTTTTCTATTTTCGAAACCCTCCCCAATGTGATTGATGTTTGTCATTCCACTATCACTGACTCATTATTTGGTTATTGTTAACATCAACAAGGAAGGACACTTTGTATATTTAGGCGAATTGTAAATTTTATATATATTACTAGCAGTAGTGCCCGGCTTCGCCCGGTGGATTTATTTGTTTTATGGATGATAATGAATACTACTACAGAACTGGAGCGCTCTAGGATAAGGATCGGAAAGCACCAACGCTTATTGCAGCTGATAACCTCAGTATATTGCACCAATACCATCGCCCTTATACAGAGGCATACTATTGTCATGATGATAACTGTTTTAAGGGGCCTAAGAAATCTTTTTGCACTAATTACTCCCCGTGACTGCAATTTATAAGCAGCTCGCAATTTTGCACCAGAACAGTAGTAGGGGCGACGTGATGTAGCCCGCATTGCCAGGCAACAATAGACTTAGGTATTATTGAAGCTGTTCGGGAGCGCTTGTTCTTCCGACTTACTGAACAAAAATCAATATTTATGTTTACCTGAGAGGTGTAGCATAATGCTGCATAGCCTAAACTGTTCCTCTTGAATCTGGCTATCATATACAAAAATAATTTTTGGAATCCGACTGGTTGTTCCAGAGATTAGCGCGTTTAAACAAACAAACAAACAAACAAACTCTTCAGCTTTATTATATTACTATAGATATACATCATTCAGAAAACTCAACTTAAGCGATGACCCCTCATTTAAACTTCTTTTCTTATTTCGTGTCTGCTAATCAGTTAATCGATTCTTCAATTAGTCGATTTATCGGTTCTTTGTTTAGTCGATTAATCGATTAATCTAACATCGCGTATTACCAACTCTACTTCTCAGCTCTTCCAAAGCCAGGGGACGTGGTGGCGCACTGGTCAAGCTGTTGGCCTGTCACCAAGGTGGACCGGGTTCAATTCCCGGTCAATACATGTGAGATGCGGCTTCGGTAACGTAGTTGGTAGCATGCTGAACTGCTGTTCCCAAGATAGCGGGTTCAAACCCGGCCGAAGTCGTCGGACTTTTTTAAGAGCGTTAAAATCCTTCAGTAAACCTTCCTTCGGAGGGGAAGTAAAGCCGGCGGTCCCATGTCATATATTTATGGCATGTAAAAGATCCTTCCACGGACTATACTTGTGTGAAGCTAAATATCAAAGTTCCGACGTTCACCACTAGGTATCATTGACATCTGGTGGCGAAAGTTGGAACTACCGGTACTTAAAATTGAACGGAACTTGTTGCTCACCCTATGGATGTCTGCTTCAAGCAGCTGCAGCCTCTGGCGAGCCGAACATGTGCTCGGACACTCCCGGCACTAAAAGTTATACGATAAATAATAAATAAATAAACATGTGAGATTTTCGAAGTGAAATGCAATGTCCTGAGGTTCGGATTCCACGTAAAAAGGAGGTGCCGTGACTCATGATCGCATGATTAACGGTCATTTAAAACTACAAGCTTCCTTCCTTTATCTTCCAAAGCTGGCGCCCACCATCTGGAAGCCATCTCTCTGTGTGAGTCACCCATTGACTCGGTTAGTGTAGATTTTCTAATCCCTGATCAGACGTAACACTTGAAGTCAAGTAATTTCCCCTGCGCCCTCTGCTCAATAATCCAGTGAACAAGATTAAGTCGCTGTCAAATATCACAAGGGAGCAAACAACTTGAGGAGAAAAGGGTTAGGTCCCCAGCGATACAAATTGTTGGCCGTTATCTTCAGGGACTCCACTTGGCTGATGAAAGGTTCTCAGGAGAATACGAGCATGGCTGTATAAAGTAGTCGTCCTTTATTTATGTATAGCTTCTCTGAATACCTTGGGTCTTCTACACGCCATAACATAACCTACAAATGACTTTTCCTGAATGTGTCTGTGACCTTTTCAGAGTGATGACCTACAGTAAATCCTGAGACTTCCGTTTCATACAGATTCCCTATACGCAGACTGGACCAAAGATTTTCCTCAATATTTTTTCTCTTGCTTCTCTATGTCTTTAATAAGAGATCTGCCTCCAACGCGCAAAGATTCTGAGTCATATAATGCTTCAGGTTTGATGACTGTGTTATAATGTCGTCATTTTGCATTCCGGGATATTGATTTTCTGTTGTATCTGTTCCAGGTAATTATATAGGCCTTCTGTAATGTTGAAATTCTCTCTTTATTTGCTTCACGGTTCAATCCGTAAGGCTGAATTACTTATTATTATTATTATTATTATTATTATTATTATTATTATTATTATTATTATTATTATTATACTCATATGTTCACCATATCGTTGGGTACAATTTACCATTTCATCGGCATTTGTTGCAAGATGGAGTGGAGTTCTCTATACTGGTAGGTTGAGGAACGAACAAATTATGGAGCAGGTCTCTAAAATAAATGCTTTCTGCATACTGGTATGCAGATTATGATGGAGCCCCAATTTATCAAGGTTGGCCTTCAGTGACTTCGGTATGATACCTGTGGAAGAGATTATGATAGGCAAAACAGTATATAACAAAGGAGAAACTGTTTTAGGCTATCGGCTACGCCAGCTGACATTAAGCTATAGTTGAGGTTTTGGAAGGCAAGCTGATATGATAGCGCATCGATCGCGTCAAGAAGAAAGCCAAGATGACGTAGGAGGTCAAGAATCAAGGAGGCATTGAAATCTGTGAGAAGATAGAATTATTAATAAAGATGTGAAACTTTATTGAAATATATATGGGATTATAATAAGTTAAAACAACTTAGAAGAGTATATATGACATGCATTATATGTGGAAATAATTTTATGGAAATAAGTTATTGTATAACAGAACAGCCGAGAGGAGTCGGGTTCGAGACTATCTTCGTGACGTAGAAGCACCGTGGTGGGGAGAATTAGCCACGTGCCGCACGGAGCTCATAAGCTGGAACACAGCGCTAAGCAAGTCAGTTGGGCTCAATGAGGCGAGCAGTACAGAGCAGCTCTATAGCACAGCGAGACGGGCATTGAAGGTCACGCAACACACGTAAACCGTCACGGCAAGTGTAGGCGACATTTCTCGCATCACCGAGCAACAGAGGCCGAGCGGGTCGTTGATACAGGCGACCTAGCCGAGAAGACAATTGTAGATAGCCGGGGTATTTCAAAACCACACTGATCGCATATGAAGACTTTGTTTCAAGCTTCATTTCGACGTTGTTCGAACACAGGCTTTCACATACAACCTTATAACCATGCTGTTATATAATACATTCAAACGACTTTTTACTATTTCAAGTAAACTGAATGTTTAGCATAGGCTCTGATGAACATTACAGCGTGCATATATAAGATTTTTATCTTATACAATTTTCATGGATTACATATTATAGACAGATACAGGGTGTATCGTAATCTTGAACACTATCTAGTAAAATTTTTATTTTACTCAAGTCGAACTTTGCAGTAAGTTGAGAGTGGACTTACAATTCTCAAACTGAACATTTATCGGAACAGTGGCGTATATTAGAAGAAGAGTAGGGGGTCCGCTGTTTCCATGAACTTTTCGAGAAGGAGTTGGACGATATCCGCTATGGGTAATCCGAGGTTCAACATGATCGAGTAAACGTGAATAGAGACAAGATGGCACCACAGAGCGATGGATTCGGTTCCTGACGAGAGGAGTCCAACAGCTGATTCGCTTGGGATTTCGAAGGAAATCGTCATTTCATGGATGAAATGATATTCACGCCGATCTTACGAGAAATCTTTAGGTAGGGAAAATCGACGATCTTGGAAATTATATTACAACTGATAATGAAAGGTATTGTAAGAGTTCTATCTACCTGATACGATTATTTTCATGAATACTGGGCACACATGTATATTTTTCTAATAGGAGTGATTTGATTATTAAGACATGGTTTGAATTTATATACTTCGAATTTGCTAGAATATGGAGTGACCATATGATATGGCAGGCATCATTATTCGATATTCTCACCGTTGTTTGACTTTATTAAGAAGATGTTTGGTCTTATAGACATTTTTCCAGCTAGGATATTTTTCATGAATAGTTTTTTTTGTGTAACGAGTATTTCGAACTCGTGATCTGCAATTGATTATCAGAAACTACTTCGTCAGTTCATTACATACTAGCGAGTGTGTATTATTCATCAGTAGGGATTTTTTTTCCATTGGATTGTTTGGAGATATTAAGAAGTTATTCACTTTAGTGAATGAACGTCGCTTTTATATGACAACTAGAAACTTGTTGATTCCTTTCTAGTACATTCACTCATATAGCCTACGAGGTGGGGTCCTTCGTATTTATACGATTGTATGGTGGCTACTCACCTTACCCACCGTTTAGGGAACTATCATCCAAGTCGACGGGGCGAGGTCCTTCGTATTTATACGATTGTACGGTGGTTACACATCTTACTCGCCATTGAGGAACTCATTTTATCATCCGAATGTACACGAGATGTAAGTGAATTAAACAAGGAACTACTAGTCACATATCAGTCGAAATTTTGTTAAATAAAGTAACGATAAATGTCAACAGGATTGCATTTAGTAATTCTAGTTTGCCAATCCAATATTTTGTTGCTATACTCTTTTGAGAGTAATTTCAGTTTAACAGCTATTACAGCTGATGCTTTGATGATTTTTTATAATTGTGTTTGATACCTTTGAGAAGGATTTAAAGTAATTTAATCTTGTAAGATTAATCATTAATGGTCATAATTATTTTAAGGCAGATCAGTATTGCAGATTTTGATATGAGAGATTATAGCACATTGGTGTTTTTCTACGATGTGAATTATGAAACTTGTGAAAGAGAATTCATGCTATTTGAAAGCAAATATTAAATTACTGAAGTAATGTTTTTCCAATTGTTTAAGAAGTTGTCTAGATATGATCAGAGTAATTACAGTCATTGGAGATTATGTGCGTTAATAATTTGAAGCCATTTATATATTTTTGTAGATCATGCAACGTGGTTAAATGAAGTTTGTGATAGGCATTTTGTGGAATTTGCCATTTGATAGTTGCAACGTTGATAATGTATTTTGAAGCGGACATGAGGTCGTCATACCCAGTCTAGCGTATTTGTTGAGATTCATGCTGTATGTGCTGAATATTTATGGAGTTTTGTAGCAATTCTTATATTCAAATGTGATATTTGGAATATTGAAGAAATATAATGTCGTTGTGGATAGTTAGATCCAACGTGATGTCGTGGAGACAATAATATTTTTGGCATGATAAATTAAATACGAGATATAACTTGGAAGTAATAAAACTGTAAGACAACGTTCTATAAACCTTATTAAACAATTTGTTAGGAAATTAAACAAATAAATAAAGTTGATAATACAAGATTTTCTGAAAATAATAATTAATGAAATAATAATCTGAGATTTAAGCATATTAACGATCTGACCTAATGAAATAAAAATCAGAATGACTAGATGAAATAATAAACTAAATAACCAGATGATTGAAATTTAAATAAGTTGATAAATTAAATTTTGAAATAAATCGATGAATTAAATAAGTGGATGAATTAAAGATTGAATTAATTAAACTGATTGAAATGAATTATTAGACGATTATAATGATGATGAATAACTGAATTAGAAGGTGATGATTAATTAAAGAAGCTGATGATTAATGAATTTATATGCAATTAAATAAATTTAATTGAGAGATGATTCGAAGGAATTGCAACTTAAAATGTGAATTTAAATGATGTAATGGTGATGAATTAACGATTCTGACAGGAATATTTGGAATTTTGAAGTGAGAATTAATGTAAGAAATATTTAATTTTGATAATAATGATGAGGATGACCAATGAGAATTTGAATTTTCTGTAATTCACAGATAAGAGATTAATGACGATGTAAATAATGTAAATTAATTAGTAAATGTTTAGGAACATTAGATTAACATGTTCTACGTTCAAATTATACCATGCAAACCATAATTTATGTGATATTTAACATGAGTGATTATTATATGTGTATGTTTAGGCAGATTAGTAACTTAATTAAATCCACATTGATGTTAAATTAAAGAGAATTAGGTCTCAGGCTTCACAAATGTCAGTGACGAAAGACATAGTGCGACAGTGATCCTGAGAACCCAAGAGAACTTTATACATTTTTCTTGTTATGTGGATAAAATTAAATTTGCATTAGAAAGGAGATGGTTCGATTTTTGGACAATGACAATTTAACTTTGCATTCGACCATACTCTTAGGTAGGATTTATATTTAAAATGTCTGTCTGACTATCAAAGTAAAATAAATTTGTTTTTATCTTAGTTGTGATCTGATGATGGTGTGATGTTCCTTTTTCTTTCCTTGTCTTGAGTAAGGCTTATCCGGAAAGGAAGTGGTTTTGCTAGGAATTCAGTTGATGGCGCCCATTTATATTTGAATTATTTTTATTAACTTAAGCCCGTAACGACCCTAGAGATACTTTGTCTCGTGAAACCCACTGCTTTTTCACGAACTCAGCTGAATTTCCGACACATTCCTTATTTGACTAGAGGTTCATTTAACTCCGCTCTGTCCTGGAACTCCAGGGATGTGATGTTATAGCAGATGGGTCATCGCATCCCCAGGACGAACGGGTACAGAGAGAGAGGGAGAATTGGCGCCCAACGTGGGGCTTTTCGATTTTGTTAATTCTATGGAATCACATCAGATTTAGATTACTGAGAGATTGATCTCAAGTTCATTTAAGTGTGTTACAAAATTTATTATACTTAGTCAGACAATGTACTTGTGTGCCCAATCCAGTGTTCATGTTAATCGTATTAGTAATATCATGTTAGTTATAAGATATTTTTCCCTATACCCAAGTGAATGCAGGAATTGAGACATTGCGATGTGTTGTTGTCTAACGTCTCTATATAATTCTATATTGAAATATAATTATGTTGCCGGAGGATTTAGCGAAGGTGTTAGGAGAGTTGCAGACGGGTATGTCTGGAATTGCAGAAACCATTTCTAAGATGGAAACGGAAGTTAAAGAACAAATTAATAATTCAGAAGCTAGATTAGAAGCTAAATGTAAAGAGAATGTAAAATCATTACAGGCTAGTAACGAAGGTAATCTAAACGACAGTTTGAAGTCATTAGAGACTAGGCTACAATCTAGTACTGAAGAAAATTTGAAATTATTGCAGTCAACTAGTGAAGACAATTTAAAATCGTTAGAGACTAGGCTACAGTCAAATAGCAAAGATGAGTTGATGTTGTTAGAAGAAAGATTACAGTCAAGGACTGAAAGTCATTTAAAAGCTAACTTGAAAGATAACTTCAAATCGTTAGAAGAGAAATTACAGTCTCGTAGTGAAGAAACTAATACTGAATTAGAAAATAAGTTAACCAGATTAGAGAATAGTTTAACTTTAAAGAACAATGAGATGTTGAAAACTTTACAATTAGACATCATTGCAGTAAACATGAAAGGAGAGGAAAATGTTCAGATATTAAGGAAAAATATTATCGAGTTGGAAAATAGAGGGGAAGAAAATATTTTTATTTTAAGAACAGACGTTATGACCATACAGAAAGACATTAAGTCAGATGTATCGAAGTTGAGATTCGACATCGATGGTTTAGTGGCAGATGTAGGAAAAATTCAAGATTGGTCTACCGAAGTATCTTTCGAGACTAAGATTAAGAGTCTAGAAACGAATCTAGGTAACGAAATAAAAGATTTGAAGACAGTAATTGGGACCATTAAAGATGAAGTCTTGGGAGAGGTCAATTCTAATATAAAGTCGTTAGAAAATCAATTGCAGAAGGATATTAGAAAGATAGACGACGATATAGAGCAAAAGGTTAACGAAAACTTAACTTTATTTAAAAATAGAGTCGGAGCAATTGTTGAAGAACGATATAATGAGGTCGATGCCGAAGCAAAAGAGAAACGTGACGGGTTAGATGAAAAATTAATCGCAGGTATGGCAAACTTAGAAGCTAGGTTTACGGAAAGCAAGGAAGCGATGAAATTAGATTCAACACTATTTAGAACAGATGTTGATCTGTTGAAAGAACAAGTCGCGTTAGTGAAGAACACGTGCGAAGGAAAGATTGACAAGTTGAGGAACGATCTAGACGAAAGTAACAAGACGCAGGACGTTACATCGTTAGATGAGTTGAAGACTCAGGTCAAGAGATTAGCAGAAGACAGGATGACGAAACTAGAATCCATAGTTAACAGTTTTACCAGTCATAATGTAACATCAGGGGAAACATTGATGAATCAAACAGCGATAGACCGCAGTATGACGAATCAAGACACGAGCATGGTAGAAGACCGTCAAATGCAACCGAATGTGACATTCGAAAGGGTCAGTTCAACCCCTCAGGAGAATCCAAGTTCGAGTAGGAGTACGTTAGGTCCAAGTGAACGATACTCAGGTCCAGTCACAATTATAAGGAACCTAGATGACAAACCGAGAAAATTTTCGGGAAATACAGGAGTTACACCAGTAGAATTTCTGCGAGATATTCGAGACTACATGGCGGAACACAGGGTAGCCAAAGAAAGAGAGCTAAGGATAGTAGAACGCGCCTTAGATGGATCTGCACTTACGTGGTTTAGAGCGTTCAGAAGCAACTTTGCGAACATGGAGCAATTTGCCATGGCTTTCTTGAGGAGATTCTGGAGTGCCGAGGATCAACTCAACGTAAGAGCGGAGATGTACTCTAAGCGCTATTCTACGTCACATCCGACGCATTACGCCAACTACTTCACGTCACAACTGGCTAAATTACAGTTCCTTATTCCTCCATTGCCAGAAGAAGAGCTTTTGCAAGCTATAGCGCGACAGTTACCGATAGAGGTACAGCGATCTTTGATAGCATCGGGAGCCAATACGCTGGAACATTATGATGATATATTGAGGCGATTGGATTATACGAGCGCACAGGTTACACCTAGAAGTAATAGGAACGACAACAGAAACACGCAAGAAGTAAATGCGGTAGTCGTGGACAATGCAGCTCAAACGGACAGAAGGGATTCCTGGGAAAACCGACGGAACGATGGGAATCGAGGAAACATCCGTAACGCAAGAGGAAATGATCGATATAGAGGACCATATGAAAGGCCATACGATCAAGAAGCGAGAGATAGCCGGTATAGGAATTATAACCAAAATTCCAGGTATCAGGACAGGAATCGGTATAATAACAGATATCGGGGAAGGAATAACTGGAACCAAGGTCAACAGTTTAATAGAAACGACCGACAGGAAGGCCGAAGAAACGATCCTAACGACAGAAGGGATAATCGTGGACATGAAAGGTCAAGACAAGAGGATAGACAGCCTAGTGCACCACTCGAGGAGACAATGAGAGATGTCAATCGAGCCAGCACGAGTGGCGAAGGAAAAAAAAAAACGTCAAATTAACTCCAGAGGAAAATGAAAATCATTGGGAATCAATCGTCATCGTAGAAACATATCAGGTCAAGGACGAGGATTTAATCGAGGAAGAAGACATAGTACAACGGGAAAATAGACATGAATTGCCAGTTATTAGTGTGGAAGTCATGGGAAAAGAAATAAAGACACTTGTAGACACAGGAGCTATGGTGAGCTTGATATCCATAGGTTGCCTGGATGAATTGAAATTATTAGGAGGAATTACAATGTTGCCAACTGTTGTTAGCAAAATTCAAGGGGTGATTCCAGACAAGAGTATGAAATGTAAAAGTCAGGTACTTTTAGATGTTGGGATTGGAACCAGAAGTTTTGAACAGATGTTCCTAGTAGTGGGTCAACTACATTTTGACATGATCCTAGGAGTGGATTTCCTAAGTGAGAGTGGCCTGATCATAGATATGCAGAGTAGGCGCATGTTCTTTCAAGAAGAGGTTATGGAAAATCAAGAATCGGAGATGACATTCTTTAGAGAGGATGTATTGGATGAAATTGTATGCAGCGTTGAAAGGTCTATAGAAGATAAAATTGGCATAACTAGTAAAATAAATCCAGAAATTAAGGGGCGGTTTGATCAAGTAATTTCAGAATATGAGGATATATTCAATGACAAACCAGGTCTCATAGAAAATTTTACATACAGCATCAAGTTGATGGATGACAAACCATACCATAAAAATTTATATCCCATTCCGGATAAATGGAAGGAGGAAGTGAGCATAATGATAAGCGACATGGAAACAGATGGAATAATTAAGAAAATGCCAACTGCTTATTTGAATCCTTTAGCTGTTGTCAAGAAACCTAACGGTAAGCTGAGGATATGTCTAGATGCCAGATCCCTTAACGAAAGAGTTCTTCCTGAACACGATAGACCACCTGTTATTCGTGAATTGTTACGCCGATTTAGAGGAAAGAGTGTCTTCTCGACAATCGATCTGACTAGTTCATATTATCATGTTGAGCTAGCAGAAGAGTGCAAACAGTACACAGGGTTCCTGTTTGACCATAAAACATATGTATTCAATAGGTTACCTTTTGGTGTGAAAAATAGTGGTCCGGTGATGATCCGAGCACTAGATCAAAATTTGTCAGATGCAGTTAAAGAGCATGTTGTAAGCTATATTGATGACCTGATTATAGCGTCTGAGACAGCGGAAGAACATATCAGACACCTTCAAATGCTTTTTGAAGATCTGAGAAGAACGAACTTCAAGGTGAACTTCAATAAATGTCAATTCTTTCATGAAGAAATTGAATTTCTTGGACATAGAATCGATGGAGATGGTTATAGGCCCAATCCAAAGAAGATAATGGCAATTTCAGAGTTTCCAACACCACGAAAGATTAAAGAGGTACGGCAGTTTTTAGGCATGTGTCAGTTCTTTTCAACACATTGTCCTGGATATACTGAGACAATGGCACCTCTGCAGGATTTATTAAGGAAGGGAAATCGATGGAAATGGGACGATAAATGCAATCAAGCATTTTTAGCGGCCAAGAAAATGCTAATCCAAAATATCAAACTTGAGTATCCTGATTTTACAAGACGATTCTTTGTAGAGACAGACGCATCCAAAATAGGTATTAGTGGAATCCTATATCAGCTGGATGATGACAAGAAACATAGATATTTAGCTTTCACCAGTCGCAAGCTTAGGAATTGTGAGAAGAATTACTATGCAACTGAATTAGAGGCATTAGCAGTGGTTCATGCTCTCAAAACGTGGAAGAAGGTGTTGTTTGGACATGACATAACAGTGATCACAGATCATAAAGCTCTCCAATTTATTATGAAGACAGACTTAGCGAGTGACCGCATCACCAGATGGGCTCTGTTCTTACAGCAATTTAACCCAACTGTTGTACATAGACCGGGGAAGTTAAATCTGTTAGCAGATGTGCTGAGCAGAAACCCTTGTGAAGAAGTAATAGTCAACCATATAAATTTGATTCAAGAGGATAGTGGTACTCTAGAAAAGTTGAAGTTGTTATCGCAAACTCAGAAGAGATATGCACCTTTACGAAGAATTTACCGTTTTCTGACACGTAGGATGGATAACACTGATCCAGATTTTCAAAGAACTGAGATAGAGGCTAGAAGACATCATATTATGGGAGGTGTTATATGCCAATATATTGACCAGGATCATACTAGACTTAGAGTAGTGATCCCACCCAAGCTTATCAAACCAGTTATTTGGATGATACACCGAACTGCAGCTCATGTAGGTGTAGACAAGACTTTGGCTCTCGCTCAAGAAACTTTTGTTTGGAAACAAATGGGACAAACGATTCGCGACGTCATAAAGACCTGTGACAGTTGTCAGCGAAGTAAATACTCATCTAAGTTAATGAAAGAAGTTCCCAGATCAATATTACCCAGCAAGCCAAGAGAACTTTTCGCGACGGACATTTTTGGTCCGATTCCTCGTTCGACGAAAGGCAATCAATTCGTTTTAGTAACAGTCGATGTATTTTCGAAGTACGTATCTCTATGCCCTATACAGAAAGCTACGTCCAAGTACGTAATAAATCGACTTGAGAAAACAGTCATTCCGAGCATGGGGAAACCTGAAGTTTTGTTGAGTGACCATGGATCACAATTTACTAGCATGGAATTTTCTACTGCTATGGAACGTTTAGGAGTCAGGCATGTGTTTAATTCTGTACGGTATCCAGAGGGAAATCCCGCCGAAAGAATTATGCCGGAGATAAGTAAGCTGTGTCGCTTATATGTGTCAAGGCAACACCATAGATGGATGGAAGTGATACCCATCATTAGCCAATGCTTGAATTCCACAGTACATGAAAGCACAGGACAGATTCCGTCCATGCTTCATCATGGATTGAAACCGGATAGACCATGGGATAGAGTCGTGAGGGCACCAGCAGATCCTCAACCCACACAAGAAAGAAGAGTCGAGATGGCAGGAGAGAGGCTCAGAAGACAGGCGGAGAAGAGAGCCAGGAGACAGGCAGGAAGGAGGTTCCACGAGCCATTTCAAGAAAATGATGAGGTGCTGATTAGGAAGCCAGTCACTTCGAACCTACAGCTGAAGATCTACCATAAATTCGCTCCATTGTACGCTGGACCGTTCCGTATTGAACAAACATACCAGAATAATAGCTATAAGATTGTCAGAATGGATACTGATGAAGTTGTAGGAACTTTTAATGCAGCTAGCATCAGGAAATACCATCATGCTGAGTAAAGGAAATTGTAGAGCTATCGTGTACATGTATAATATATTGAATGCCTGAGAGTGTATTTTTTTTTTCTCAATCCTGATAAAAAAAAAGAGATGTACGGGAGAGATGTACCCGATACCTATTTTAGGCTATCGGCTACGCCAGCTGACATTAAGCTATAGTTGAGGTTTTGGAAGGCAAGCTGATATGATAGCGCATCGATCGCGTCAAGAAGAAAGCCAAGATGACGTAGGAGGTCAAGAATCAAGGAGGCATTGAAATCTGTGAGAAGATAGAATTATTAATAAAGATGTGAAACTTTATTGAAATATATATGGGATTATAATAAGTTAAAACAACTTAGAAGAGTATATATGACATGCATTATATGTGGAAATAATTTTATGGAAATAAGTTATTGTATAACAGAACAGCCGAGAGGAGTCGGGTTCGAGACTATCTTCGTGACGTAGAAGCACCGTGGTGGGGAGAATTAGCCACGTGCCGCACGGAGCTCATAAGCTGGAACACAGCGCTAAGCAAGTCAGTTGGGCTCAATGAGGCGAGCAGTACAGAGCAGCTCTATAGCACAGCGAGACGGGCATTGAAGGTCACGCAACACACGTAAACCGTCACGGCAAGTGTAGGCGACATTTCTCGCATCACCGAGCAACAGAGGCCGAGCGGGTCGTTGATACAGGCGACCTAGCCGAGAAGACAATTGTAGATAGCCGGGGTATTTCAAAACCACACTGATCGCATATGAAGACTTTGTTTCAAGCTTCATTTCGACGTTGTTCGAACACAGGCTTTCACATACAACCTTATAACCATGCTGTTATATAATACATTCAAACGACTTTTTACTATTTCAAGTAAACTGAATGTTTAGCATAGGCTCTGATGAACATTACAGCGTGCATATATAAGATTTTTATCTTATACAATTTTCATGGATTACATATTATAGACAGATACAGGGTGTATCGTAATCTTGAACACTATCTAGTAAAATTTTTATTTTACTCAAGTCGAACTTTGCAGTAAGTTGAGAGTGGACTTACAATTCTCAAACTGAACATTTATCGGAACAGTGGCGTATATTAGAAGAAGAGTAGGGGGTCCGCTGTTTCCATGAACTTTTCGAGAAGGAGTTGGACGATATCCGCTATGGGTAATCCGAGGTTCAACATGATCGAGTAAACGTGAATAGAGACAAGATGGCACCACAGAGCGATGGATTCGGTTCCTGACGAGAGGAGTCCAACAGCTGATTCGCTTGGGATTTCGAAGGAAATCGTCATTTCATGGATGAAATGATATTCACGCCGATCTTACGAGAAATCTTTAGGTAGGGAAAATCGACGATCTTGGAAATTATATTACAACTGATAATGAAAGGTATTGTAAGAGTTCTATCTACCTGATACGATTATTTTCATGAATACTGGGCACACATGTATATTTTTCTAATAGGAGTGATTTGATTATTAAGACATGGTTTGAATTTATATACTTCGAATTTGCTAGAATATGGAGTGACCATATGATATGGCAGGCATCATTATTCGATATTCTCACCGTTGTTTGACTTTATTAAGAAGATGTTTGGTCTTATAGACATTTTTCCAGCTAGGATATTTTTCATGAATAGTTTTTTTTTGTGTAACGAGTATTTCGAACTCGTGATCTGCAATTGATTATCAGAAACTACTTCGTCAGTTCATTACATACTAGCGAGTGTGTATTATTCATCAGTAGGGATTTTTTTTCCATTGGATTGTTTGGAGATATTAAGAAGTTATTCACTTTAGTGAATGAACGTCGCTTTTATATGACAACTAGAAACTTGTTGATTCCTTTCTAGTACATTCACTCATATAGCCTACGAGGTGGGGTCCTTCGTATTTATACGATTGTATGGTGGCTACTCACCTTACCCACCGTTTAGGGAACTATCATCCAAGTCGACGGGGCGAGGTCCTTCGTATTTATACGATTGTACGGTGGTTACACATCTTACTCGCCATTGAGGAACTCATTTTATCATCCGAATGTACACGAGATGTAAGTGAATTAAACAAGGAACTACTAGTCACATATCAGTCGAAATTTTGTTAAATAAAGTAACGATAAATGTCAACAGGATTGCATTTAGTAATTCTAGTTTGCCAATCCAATATTTTGTTGCTATACTCTTTTGAGAGTAATTTCAGTTTAACAGCTATTACAGCTGATGCTTTGATGATTTTTTATAATTGTGTTTGATACCTTTGAGAAGGATTTAAAGTAATTTAATCTTGTAAGATTAATCATTAATGGTCATAATTATTTTAAGGCAGATCAGTATTGCAGATTTTGATATGAGAGATTATAGCACATTGGTGTTTTTCTACGATGTGAATTATGAAACTTGTGAAAGAGAATTCATGCTATTTGAAAGCAAATATTAAATTACTGAAGTAATGTTTTTCCAATTGTTTAAGAAGTTGTCTAGATATGATCAGAGTAATTACAGTCATTGGAGATTATGTGCGTTAATAATTTGAAGCCATTTATATATTTTTGTAGATCATGCAACGTGGTTAAATGAAGTTTGTGATAGGCATTTTGTGGAATTTGCCATTTGATAGTTGCAACGTTGATAATGTATTTTGAAGCGGACATGAGGTCGTCATACCCAGTCTAGCGTATTTGTTGAGATTCATGCTGTATGTGCTGAATATTTATGGAGTTTTGTAGCAATTCTTATATTCAAATGTGATATTTGGAATATTGAAGAAATATAATGTCGTTGTGGATAGTTAGATCCAACGTGATGTCGTGGAGACAATAATATTTTTGGCATGATAAATTAAATACGAGATATAACTTGGAAGTAATAAAACTGTAAGACAACGTTCTATAAACCTTATTAAACAATTTGTTAGGAAATTAAACAAATAAATAAAGTTGATAATACAAGATTTTCTGAAAATAATAATTAATGAAATAATAATCTGAGATTTAAGCATATTAACGATCTGACCTAATGAAATAAAAATCAGAATGACTAGATGAAATAATAAACTAAATAACCAGATGATTGAAATTTAAATAAGTTGATAAATTAAATTTTGAAATAAATCGATGAATTAAATAAGTGGATGAATTAAAGATTGAATTAATTAAACTGATTGAAATGAATTATTAGACGATTGTAATGATGATGAATAACTGAATTAGAAGGTGATGATTAATTAAAGAAGCTGATGATTAATGAATTTATATGCAATTAAATAAATTTAATTGAGAGATGATTCGAAGGAATTGCAACTTAAAATGTGAATTTAAATGATGTAATGGTGATGAATTAACGATTCTGACAGGAATATTTGGAATTTTGAAGTGAGAATTAATGTAAGAAATATTTAATTTTGATAATAATGATGAGGATGACCAATGAGAATTTGAATTTTCTGTAATTCACAGATAAGAGATTAATGACGATGTAAATAATGTAAATTAATTAGTAAATGTTTAGGAACATTAGATTAACATGTTCTACGTTCAAATTATACCATGCAAACCATAATTTATGTGATATTTAACATGAGTGATTATTATATGTGTATGTTTAGGCAGATTAGTAACTTAATTAAATCCACATTGATGTTAAATTAAAGAGAATTAGGTCTCAGGCTTCACAAATGTCAGTGACGAAAGACATAGTGCGACAGTGATCCTGAGAACCCAAGAGAACTTTATACATTTTTCTTGTTATGTGGATAAAATTAAATTTGCATTAGAAAGGAGATGGTTCGATTTTTGGACAATGACAATTTAACTTTGCATTCGACCATACTCTTAGGTAGGATTTATATTTAAAATGTCTGTCTGACTATCTAAGTAAAATAAATTTGTTTTTATCTTAGTTGTGATCTGATGATGGTGTGATGTTCCTTTTTCTTTCCTTGTCTTGAGTAAGGCTTATCCGGAAAGGAAGTGGTTTTGCTAGGAATTCAGTTGATGGCGCCCATTTATATTTGAATTATTTTTATTAACTTAAGCCCGTAACGACCCTAGAGATACTTTGTCTCGTGAAACCCACTGCTTTTTCACGAACTCAGCTGAATTTCCGACACATTCCTTATTTGACTAGAGGTTCATTTAACTCCGCTCTGTCCTGGAACTCCAGGGATGTGATGTTATAGCAGATGGGTCATCGCATCCCCAGGACGAACGGGTACAGTATGCAGATTATGATGGAGCCCCAATTTATCAAGGTTGGCCTTCAGTGACTTCGGTATGATACCTGTGGAAGAGATTATGATAGGCAAAACAGTATATAACAAAGGAGAAACTGTTCCGCCTAGTCAATACATTTATTTACAACAAGTTTATGTATGGTACATGTTTCGGGGCCTCTAGTACTGGTCCCTTCTTCAGCCATAAATTAAGATGTAACATCCAGCATAATTAAATACATCATAAAAAATACATAAAATGATGACTGAATGGATGGAATGAGGTGAAAAAGAACATATTAACCATGAGAACTAACATGAGTGCGCATCAGTAAAAAGTAATACCATTGGTAGTGCTAGGTTCTTGTGAATAAACACTTATATAGCACTGTTCTAATGTTTGTGCGAGTGAAAATCATTTCACTTGGGATGTATGGCCTGTTGTTTACAATGCTGTTGACTGAAACTTGCTGTTCAAGCTGGGGCTTCTGAGCACAATTTAGGCAATACAGTGACAAATTCCTGTCGCCACATCCGTCGGATCTCTTCGTTATGCGAGTTAGGAACTGCGATGTCTATTAAATGAGTTTTCTTCTGCACTTTATCAATAAGAATAATGTCTGGCCTGTTTACTGATATAGGTCTATCTGTGATCACTGACCTGTCCCAGAGTAGCTTGTGTGTATCATTCTCCAGAACAGCATCAGGAATGTATTGATCGTAAGGCAGAACATTTTTACTAAAGGAGTGCTTCTTTGCCAGGTTCAGGTGGATTATCTTGGCTACTTGGTCATGTCTCTTCAAGTAATACGTAGATGAAATAATTGTACAGCCCCCTGTGATATGCTGGATGGTCTCCGATTCGCGATGGCATCTCCTACATTTGTTATCTGGCATAGTCTGCTTTAATGATGTATTTTAGGTAGTTCTTTGTTGCCACTACTTGATTTTGTATCGCGATCAATTATTATTATTATTATTATTATTATTATTATAAAGAGATGGTCGCAGACGTTTTGTTATCTCTGGTGCTATTTGCCTAATACTACAGTAGTGTGTTTTGCGGTCACGTATATTCTTGTGGAGTTGGAGGAAGGAAAGACATACTGACTGCGCTTCTTAAGGTTATAAAGTGGGCTCAAGTTTGCGGCTACTTGAAACGAGGAAGTCTCCACTCCACATGTCCTGTTTAAAGAACGAATGAGCCCACTTCCTGCACAGCAACACAGCTAACTGCAGGAAGTAATAGTGTCCTGCCGAGGTTATCTCATGATTACTGTCGGGGCAAATTAAGCATCCACCACTAAAGTGCATGGCCCAAGTGAACAAATGGAACGCAAATGTTGCGGGAGGAATCTTTGTAAATAAAACAGTAGCTCGACAGATTTTAGACTTTCACGACCGTTATTGTTATTGAAATTCTCTTCTGGGTATGTATGTGTATTGTGTAACCCTTATAAATTATGTTTCTTCGGAGTCGGGAATGAGATGCGATGAATTGCTATGTGGTGAGTGGTTTTTAAGACAGGATACCCTTTCTGACGCTAACGTCATGGGTGAAGAATGAAACTGGGTAAGTGAGTTTGAAGGTATCGTTCCAGCATTTGACTGGAGTTGAAAATGGGGAAACCACGGAAATCCCTTTTAAGGACAGTCAACGGTGGGGATCAAACCCACGTCTTCTGAGTCCGAAAATAGCTTGGGTCTAAGGTCTGGTGTTGCGCTTTAGCGAGCGTTGCTACCGTTATCGTTTTTTAAGTTTCCTTTTGGTTCTTGTTGTCTTATTGAAGTTCACTTCTAGGTATTGTTACTTTATTGAAGCTACTCTCTGTAATTCTGAAATATCGCTATATCTTTCTTAGTATGTGTATAATCTAATCCATTCAAATCTCGTACTATTCTTCAGATAAGGGCCAAAAACGTATCTTAGTAATTTTTTTAGATAGCACCAACCATTGACTAAATGGCTGGGAAAAAATTGAGTTTTGAGGAAAAACTCATACCTCCCTTAATACCCACAATATGAATACTCTTTAAAATGATCAGCATTCCTATGAAAATTAATAAAACTTCTATCTGAAGGAAATGTTGATATTAAGCTCAGCAATTTTTCGAGGTTTATGCCGTGTCTTGTCTTTTTTTTTGCTTCGGTGGCGTAGTCGGTAGCATGCCGAGCTTCTATGCCCAAGATAGCGGGTTCAAACCCGGCCGAAGCCGTCGCATTTTTAAGAGCGTTAAAAATCCCTCAGTATGCCTTCCTTCGGAGGGGAAGTAAAGCCGGCGGTCGCATGTCATAGATTTATGGCATGTTAAAGAACCTTCCACTAATTGCACCTGTGTGAAGCTAAATTGGATAGGTTAACAAGAAGTTCCGTGACGAACTAAAGAGCCTACTTTTCTTAAAATTTAAGATTCATGCCAATGATTAATCGATATGGATCTATCTAGAATAATGACGAAATTAAGTTGTTAATATCGAAATTTCTAATTAGTTCGAAATACTGTATACCTGGCATAATGTAGCCTAATAGAGCACTACAGTTGGCAGCCCTGGTGACTGAATATATTCTTAGTTCCATCTCTTAAGGTACAGAATACAAAATTTGGTTGGAGTCCAATGAATAGCATGGACATTACATGCAGTTAAACATTGGATCTAACAGCGCGCGTAAAATCATGTTGGCAGCAGTGTCATGCATGTATTGGTCAGAAATAATCTGAAATAATATGATCTATTGTTGTGCCAATTTTGAATGAAATCCATTAGTTAGTATAGAAGTTACATGCATTTTAAAATTGGACCTATCAGCAGGCTTAGAATCATGTTGGCAGCACTGACGTATATTAGTTACTCCAAAGTAATCTAGAATGCCAGGCACTATACGTGTGCAAAGTTTAGAGCTATTGGCTTGCATTCTTTGTGATATATTGATATTAGGGTAACAAAAATAGAGACAGCATTTATTAACAGTTGGCAGCCCTGGTTGCTCTTAAGAATACGCATAGTCGTATCTGTTATGGTACACATAGCACATACGAAATTTGGTTGAAATCCAAATGATAGTATGGAAGTTACATGTATCTAAAATTGGACCTCTCAGCAGGCTTAGAATCATGTTGGTAGCACTGACGTATATAAGTTACTCCAAATTAATATTGAATGTCATGTTCTATACTTGTGCATAGTTTAAAGCTGTCGGCTTGCATACTTTCTCATATATATTGGTATTTGGATAAAAGAAATTAAGAGCATTTTTAACAGTTGGCAGCACTGGTGGTTCATAAGAATACGTTGAGTCATATCTGGTTATGTACACATACAACATACGAAATTTGGTTGAATTCCACTTGATAGTTTAGAAGTTATATGCATTTAAATATTGGACCTATCAGTAGGCTTATAATCATTTTGGCAACACTGCCATGTATGGCCTTCTGGAAATTAAACTGCAATATTATTATCTATATGTGTGCCGATTTTGAAATAGCTCTTTCAAATATGGCCGTGAGATATTCAGGTATAGATCTTTACTCCTACCAAATTTTATTTCGATTGCTCCAGCCGTTTAGGAGTTGATAGGGGGACACACACACACACACACACACAGACAGACAGACAGACAGACACACATTTTCCCGGATCGATCTCATAAGACTACTTTTTCCTCATTTTTGCATAATGTGAAAAGTAGGCTAAAAATGTAAACAACGCTCTTAGGTTTCTACGTTCGTTGCCAAGAGCCGACTGTGGTGGCGTCTAGTAGCTAAGTTCTGAACTTGGCCTAGTAGTCGTTGACGGTGGCGCTTGGCGGCAAAAGTAGGAACAATTTGAAAAATTCTAAGTTGCAGTACTTAAATTTAAAAAAAAACTGATAACACACACTAATACAGTCATCACAATTAACACCGGTTATCAGACAGATTCTACACACACACCCAAAGTACACGGGGCTACATGACCGCGTTGTCGCAGCCCCTAAAAATTAAGAACCAACCAACCAACAGCCAGCTTTCTATCTGTCTTTGCCCGGTGTTCTCTACCTCCGCCTTTCGGCGTGCCGAGAGGGAATTTTGAAATTATCTTGAAATATTTTGAAATGGGTATTGTTGCCTTATTGAAGTTTTCTTCTGGATATGTTCATTGTTATTATTGATTTTTTTGATTTATTTTCACTGCTACACTTAGAGCTTAAGAGCTCCTTTACAGTAGCGCCCTACATAAAATAAGGTTAGGGCTTATAAAAATAAAACATTTCACCTACATTCACAATATAAATAATCATAGTCTAACAATTATAGTAACAAAAATATAGTAACAATACAATAATAATAATGTTACTAATGATAATGGAAAAATTATATACAAAAATTATATACAGACTATCAGCCCGAAAAACAAACACCATATACTGTACAAGAGGAGCTATTGAAGTAGACAGGTTGTCAGATATTGTCCTTGTGTTCTAATTGAACTTTGAAAAAGTATTTTAACATAATACAGTAATCAAATGTGAGAGGTATACTGCTCCAAGAAGCAGGATGAAAGATGTCTTTTGAAAGCTGCAGTGCTTGCAATGTTGACGAACTTATATAAATCGAAGGTGTTGAAGAGGCGTGAGGTGGTGCAAACAAAAGATTTAATGAACTTCATGGTTCGGTGTATAGGAATCTGGAGTGTTAATTTAGTGTATCTATTTTCTCAATTATAAACAGAATGCATTGGTGTAAAGGCATTGTAGAGATATAACGGGGTCTTGGTATGTAATATTTTATGTGTCAGAATGGCAACTGATAACTGCCTGCGCTCGGGGAGTTTCAGCCATTTCAGCTGCACGTAGTAAGGTGTGATATGTTCATCTCGCCTTACATCCAGAATGTACCGAACACAAGCATTCTGGACTCTTTGTAATTTGATGTTCTGTGTTTCTGGTAAATCATTGTATACAGCAGAGCCATAATCAATGATTGGAAAGATGAGAGTTTGGACGAAGAGCTTACGTATGTTAGGTGGGGTGTAAGAAACAGTTCTTTTTAGGAGATGCATAGTTGTTGGTAGTTTTATTGGTAGGATACTTCTCAAACAAAAGTGCAGCAGTTTTCCATGTCTGATTACTGCCAGAACATTAAAGTAAGAGTACAGTAATATGACTTCCGAGGCACCCTGTGGTGTACCTCCCACACAGTCCGGGCCGGGCCGGCTGCCATCAATTTAACGCAACTGTAACAGGAGATTCTTTTTGTTGCCACGTGCTCATGACACTCCCTGATGGCAATTGAAGACTTCCTTCTCCTTCAAGAAGAATTTAATTGCAACGAAGACTTAACGCATCATTTAACAGATGAAACTTGACTCGAGAGAAGTGATTGCTGTGCTCAATGGAGCCACTCTCTCTCTCTCTCTCGACCTCGTGCATATTACAGTCATATAGTTAACTAGCCATCGTTGAGGGCAGAGTGGGGTAAGTTACTTCGTTACATTTACACTTACTTGTCAAAATAGTAACGACTAGCGGACCCGTACGAGAAATATCTCATGTTCATAAGCCACACTTTCCCCAATAGGTTTTAAGTTCCGTTTGGGCCGGCTGTGGACCACGTGGATCTTATCTCTGGCAGCTTTCCTCCTAGCCCAGTATTCCTTCATTCTGGCACTGTGTATGTCCTTCCGCTCCTGAGTCCATTTCAGACCTACTCCTGGACGCACTGCTTTTGCTGTTAGTGACTGGAGAGAGTCTGATGTTCTGACTAAAGTCCTGTATTTATTCCTGTCATAGATGTTACTGGGGTCAATATCCAATTGTTCAAGGTCTTTCCAGACTAGTTTCGACCACTTGGCGTTAGTTGCTTTCCCTCTAGAGACAGTGTTGAAAATTCTGGAGGTGAGCCTCTGATTATCCATTCTCACAATATGACCATAGAAGATCAGCCTCCTCTTCCTCATGGCTGTTGTAATGTTCTCCACTTGTTCATAGAGTTCATTGTTGTGCCTGATTCTATACTTGCCTTCCTCTTTAATAGGGCCCATGATTTTCGCAAAATCTTCCGGTCCTTCGGCTCCAATTTCCGGAGTTGTCCTTTTCTGACCATATTTAGGCATTCTGAGGCATATAGTACTGATGGTCTCACTACAGTACTGTAGTGTCTGGTTGTCTGGCTGCGTGGCTCAGGGGTAACGTTCTCGCTTGCTGAGCCCAAGGTTGCAGGTTCGAAACCTGGCGCAGTCAGCTGGCATTTGAGGGTGCGCAAATGCGAGGGAGCCGTGTCAGTAGATTTACTGGCACGTTAAAGATCCCCTTCGGGGCAAAATTCCGGCACCCCGGCGACTCTAAAAGCCAGTGTAGTTAAAAGGGACGTAAAACCTATAACATTATTATTATTATTATTATTATTATTATTATTATTATTATTATTATTATTGTAGTGTCTGAGTTTGAAATTCATTGAGAGGGATTTGGATTTGTACATATTCTTGCATAGGTGCTCTCTCCAGTTTGATGCATGTGATAGGTTTATAATAAGAGACTTACGGAGAAAGGCTGTTATGTTTTTATTTGAACCAAATGATTATAGAACACTATTTACGTTTCAGGCGACCTTACGGCCAAAATGCGAACTGAACAGCAATGATGTCGCGTATTTTCCAACAGCAACAGTATTTGCAAATGGGCATACTTCTTACAAAAATTGATATTTATGAAATTAGAATGCAAGTCGTCACTGCTAATGCCATTTGTGTGCTGAGTCCATAGATTGACAGCTTAGCCGTAACACTCACCGGTTATTCGATATTCGATTTGAGTACTCATTCCTTTAAATTACTGTTTCTGAAATCCATGCCAAATGATAAAGGAAAGACCTCAGAATGTTAAACTGACATGAAACAGGCGTCACAGAGGCCAAAATGCGAAGTGGACAGCAATATGGAGCGTATCTTCCTGCAGCAACAGTATCTGCAAATCGCACACTTCGTACAGTTTTTTAAAAGTATTTTTCTTAAGAAATTATAGATATTTATGAAATTAGAGTGCAATGCGTCACTGGTAATGTATATTATCTATCATTTGAATGCTCATTTGTCACGATCGGTCGCTTGTGAGCGCAGCAGGAGGGATCTATGCTACTGAAATAATATATATGATGATGGTTAGTTTCCACATCAGAGCTCTCAGCTCATTAATAGTAGACACACAGTATTTCGTATGCTAGGGATGACACTGAATCGCTCTTTGACCTACAGAGACCATTTCTACAGAGCTGGTGCAAAATTGAAGAATCGCAACAATATCCTGCAACGCATTGCTGGAACATCGGGGGAGGGGGGGGGGGGGAGGCTAACACTCTGAGAACAACTGCTCTGACGCTTGTTCATTCACCAGCTGTGTATTGTCAATGATTTATTGTAGGGATATCATTATTGGGGTCTCCAAACCTTGAAGTACACCGTATGCGATATACATACCACATAGGGCTGTATGTTGGCCGACAGTACCTCGAATGACTTACTTGACTTAGTTCCTGTTGTCCCTCGTGGAACATAGGGCATCAATGAGGTATCTCCATCTGGTCCTGTTTGTTGACAACCTCTTCACCTCACTCCAGGTCTTTCCCTCCTCTATAGCCTCCAAGTGGACAGATCTGCGCCACGTTTGCTTGGGTCTCCCTCTCCTCCTCGTACCCTGTGGGTTCCAATCCAGTGCCTCTCTCTCAATGGCTTTATTTCCTTTCCTCAGGGTATGTCCGATCCATTTCCATTTCCGTCGCTAGTTTGTATGGCCATCTCCGTTTCACCCGTCCTTCTCCAAAGTTCTTGGTTGGAGATTACATCCGGCCAGTAGATGTTTAAGATCTTTCTCAAGCAGCGGTTGACGAAGGTCTGCAGCCTGGAGGTGATTTCCTTAGTTACCTTCGAATGCTTACATTAAATACGTAAGAATACAGCATAAGTGTGAAGATTTAATAAATCACAATTGTTTTCAGCAAATATGATATAACGAATATTTTCACACCTAAGAACGACAACTTGAAGATGATTTATTGTAGGAATGTCTTTAATCGGGCCTCCAAACCTTGAAGTAAACCGTATGCGATATACATTCCACATAGCCTGATAGGCTGATATGCGCGAACCGGTCAGGATTTGGCACTGGAGTTTTGCAAGTAGTTATTTCATTGACCAACAGAGTTCACTGTTAACAAGGGATTTGCGCTCCCGGCAGACACATAGTAGGATAACATGTCACAAGTTACACATCATTTGCGACTACTGCAAGGCTCTGAATATTTTCACACCAAAGAACGACAACTTGATGATGATTTATTGTAGGAATATCTTTAATTGGGCCTCCAAACCTTGAAGTAAACCGTATGCGATATACATTCCACACAGCCACATGGCCGACAGTACGTCGTGGTACCAATCTCCGTCACCACGCGCACTCATTGTTTCAGTCCCATTTCCAAAATCACTCCCACAAAAGAATATCCAGCAACCGAGTGGAGAGAAGTTACACATCAAAAACATGAGTGTAGCTAAAAATTTAAAATTATAAAACGATTTTGGTGTTAAAAGTGAAAGTGGTGGAATAATAAATGCCGAATGCTTATTTACATCATTCGTTTTGAAGCATAGTTTGTCAATTAATTCAGCTGATATGCACTATTTGCATCTTCTGAATTTTCCTGATTTTCATATCTAAATCTCCTGATATTTGTTTTTCTTTAAGGTTGGCAGATATACAGTAGATAATTTTGCATTTCTTCTAAATGTCCGTCTTCTTGAAGAAAAGGAAGTGGGATTATGGTTTTATTTATGAGCTGTTCGCTACTGGAATATGCAATACTTCCGCTGAGTAAGGCTGTCATTACACCGCACACGTTCTGCCTCCGGGCTAATCGCTACAGAGGATGTTGAAGTAAAGAATAAGTGCTACCAGGCAAATGAGATCACTTTTTTCACCGCTTTTTGTGTACGGTAACAGAAAATGGTTTACGGGTGACTGCGTAGCTCACGTGGGTAATTGCAGTGGACAGGATTTGGGAGAACTTTCCATCCTGCCTATCGTGGTTTAATGTTAAGTACAGTGTGTTTCCGCATATACGACCCTGGTTCGATTCCCGGCTCTAAAGAATTGATTTTTTAATCCTGTTATGAGTGTTGGTATGAGGTGCACTCAGCCTCGTGTGAGCAACTCTGGAGAGAGTTGGGTTCGAGTTTAACTCTCTGTCATTCATGATTTTTTTAATGGTATCTCACCTCTACTCCTGACAAATGTTGGGATGGTACTCAACTTAAGACCACGGGTTATTCCTTCCAACTCAATCCCGTTGTTGTTTGTTGTTGTTGTTGTTGTTGTTGTTAATTTAAGGAGCTTTGTGACAACGTTCCGGCCCCGTAGTATTGGATTAGTGCGCCTACCTCTCACCCGGAGGTCTCGGATTCTATTCCTGACTCCATCAGGGATTTTAGAAATTTTAAATGTTCCACCTGCTCCAATTTAGTTCCTTCTTTCCGGCATTCTAAATGTTCAGCCTATTTTCATTTATGAAATAAAATAGGCTTATGAGATCACTTTTTGTCCGTGTGTGTGTGTCCCTAATAACTCCTAAATGGCTGGAGCGATTTCAATGAAACTCGGTAATGTCATAGTACTATTTCGGCTGAACCCGACCGTTCCCTTCAAATTGTATTACGTATGTGCGAAATATTTCACCGGCATTCTATATCTCCGAAACTATTACTGATATCAACCTGAAATTTTGTGCGGTCATAAAGTTCACTACTAGACACTCACCTTTGTGACTTTCAAAAACATGTTAACAACAAAACAAACATGGCGGCCAAGCGAAGTTGAAACATTTAAATAGACATTTCTCGCGATTTAACCATCCGAACGCAGTGAAACTTGGTACAGCAAATGTTTATACGCATTGTAATGCACTGACATCTAATTTAAATCTATTGTTTACATAACTTCAAGATGGCAGCTGTGCGAAATTTTAAAATAAAATTTTAATTTCTTTTGTCCTAATCATGCGATCGAAGTCAACGTTTGAATAATGAACCTACGCAATAATCCTCATCTAACAGTACATAATTCTATGGCATACATAACCAACATGGCGACCATCCGAAATATTTTGACGGTCGTCAATATCTATTAATGTATGACAGCAATCAAACTGAAATTGTGTAAGTCGATAGAGGGAATTAATATAAGTAAAATATATGAAAATAGGCGGTTTAGTTCTGCACGGAACTACTTGTTGCGTGTAGGACAGGTACTCGTAATAGCATAATGTTTCTCAGTGTAGATGCATTGTTCGCGTGAAACTGAGTAAACCCTGCCCCGGACCTATGTACCAAGTTAATGGAACCAGGGATCGAATCCGAAGAGAGAACTGTGACGGTCAGCTGGAAATAGGCTGATAAAAAGTAATGGAACTTTGTGTTCTCTTTTTTACTAGCGATGGGGTGTTGGCAATGAATCTCACGGATGGCTTTACAAGGAATTTCCACGGACTTTTATGACCGGAGAGCATTTTGTTACTTTTATTAGAAGGAGGGAGAACATTAAGGGTGAGGGTCTTGGAAAGTATTCCATAAAATATCTAATTGGAGGAGAGCACATCCCAATCGTTTTAACACTTGTGAACTACCTAATGATACGTGCAAAGTAAGGATATTTCCATTAACATACCAAGTTCGTCGAAAGGGAGTGAAGCCACGCGTTAAGTAAGAAGGAGTAAAATAATATACCGATAAATTGAGAACGAAGGGGTGTTAACCCCCCTGGCTGAATCATCGTTGGCGTCTGTATAAAAACCCAAATTTGTGGGTTCCATTCTCGGCAGAATTGTAGAAGGGCAGTCGAAGGCACTAGGATTCGTATGATGCCGGTTCGCAGAACACATCTCGTATTGGTGACTACAAGACAGCATTACAAGTCGCCCACTTTTTGATATATTTTCGTGTCTCGCTTACTTTTCTTGTTTTGGTTTTGGATTTTTTTGTTTGTTCTATTTTTGTGTTTAGTGTTTTGTTTATGCCTTATGATTTTTGAGTTGTGTTTTATTTGGATTTTGGCTTTTAATTTTTGGCTTGGTCCGGTTTCTTGTATTCTTTTTTTGTTTTGTTTTGTTTTGTTTTGTTAGAACACATTTTCCCGCAATATAGTAATGTTCTGTATTGTCTCTGCTCTTTGCAGGTGAGTACGCTTATTAAGGAGGAATGTGACATACAGGGTGGTAGACAGGTAGGTGCGTCGTCCATTCCGGTGAAGCAGCCTGGTTGGTACGTACTGACGTATTTACGAGTAGTTTGTTAGTTGCAGGGGCTTGGGACATCTTTCGTCATCATATCCGTGTACTTGGGTGTGTGTGTAGGTAGAATTTGTCTGATAACCTATGTTTCTGTGATGACTGTAGTGGTGTGTGAAACTGTATTAGGGTCAGGGATAGAGTAGGTGTCCCGCGACTTGAAGTAATGCGTAACATGTACGCCGTTACAAGTAACAGTTATGTTTTACGGTAACGAGAAGTAACAACTTTACGAATTAAATTCAGTAGCTCGTTACTATTTTGGTAAGTAACGATAACTGTCACGTAGTTTCCCAATACCACGAAATTTTAACAACTACAGTGGGAAAATGACAATACACTTCGACCTTTTAGGATATTTTTTTCTGTCTGTGTGTCTGTCTGTGTTGGTGTGTGTACCCCTTTCCCCTATCAACTCCTAAATGGCTGCAGCTATCGAAACCAAATTTGGTAAGAGTAAAGATCTATACCTGAATATCTCACGGCCATATTTTAAATTGACATCAGTGCTACCAACTGCTGAAAAATCACAATTGAATTTTGAGCTGTATGTTGGGTAACTCAGAATATATCCATGCGAACTATTTCAAACTTGGCACACATATAGATAATAACATTCCAGATCAATTTTCAGAAGTCCATACATGCCAGTGTTACCAACATGATTCTAAGCCTGCCGATAGGTCTAATTTCTAAATGCATGTAACTTCTATACTATCGATTGGAGTTCAACCAAATTTCGTATGTACTATATACCAGAAAAGATATGACTGTGCGTATTATATATATATTTTCAAAGCCATCAGGGCTGCCAACTTTAGTAAGTTACTCTATTAGGCTACACTATTTCAGGTGTATTTCAAACTGCAGTACTTAGAAATGTTAGTATTACCAACTTCATTTCGTCATTATTATGAATAGTTCTATATAGATTGGCATGAATCTTAAATTTTAAGAATAGTTCGTCAAGGAACTACTTGTTTAGATCCGTAATCTCCCTTGTAACTCCGCAAGTATCAAGTTGAACAGCAATCTAAATAATTCATACAAGGTGGTTGTTCCAACAGAGAGCAAGCAGTCTGTGAACACTTTTCTGTGGATCGATTGTGACCGGATGGTTGTGGCCATCAATCCATCCCACCCGCTAGCTTTACTAACCTAATTCAATCCCTACAAGAGCCCACTTACTTTAAATCGAAACCGAAGAATAGCTGAGCCTTGTCTTCCTTTGCCTCTCCGCTTGGTCTCTCAAAATAAGAAATAAAAAGACGAAGGGAAAGGAGTAGTAGTTAATCAAATTGGTCCGACTTGAGCGGTCGTAACTGGTGAACTACTACTCCCAGCTGATTCTATAAATCGGATATATTCTGTCCCCGAATACACAAAGCTTCTTTGCCTGGACGTTTCTTCGTACAGCACACGGAAGGCTCACTGTTCCAGAAATTCATTGCCGTCATATTAGCAACAGTCTGGATATAAAAGTTACAGTGTAATCAAAGTAACATAAGCTGACGAAGCCGGGAATCGATCTCGGGACGTTCTAGGTGAGAGGAAAACATGGTTGCCTTATACTACGAAATGGTTGCGATGTCGTAGCCTGTATTATTATTGGCATTCACTCACGAGCGAGTATGAATTTGTCTTCCTACTGATGCTCCCTCAGATGACTGATCAGTCCAATCCGAGAGCTACACACTCTACTGTAGTGATGACTAGGGCTCGGATTTTCAGGTAAATAATACTTTTTCATGTAAGTACATATTTTAAGCATTTTTTCGATAAATACATAAATTCATGCTTTTCACTTATTAGCACATAAAAAGACACAATGTTTTAATTTTTTTAAATTCGGTATGCTAGATCTTTCAATTTATTGCATTTTTGTTCTGTGATACTTCAACGGGGAAGAACCTGTGAGCTATCTAATCTGCATGCAGAACATAATTCAGCATGCAACTGTGTTATTCTTAACTTGTCGTCCCGTGCCACTCACTGTGGAGGCCAGGAATGTCCTTGTCCATAGCCATTTTGCACCTCGTGCTAGACCTCCCCTCTACCAGCTACCTGGAACCAGTGACACTCACATGCAGTTCATTTCTGGCACTGTGAAGTATAAGGCAGTTCTACGATGCCTAAAGTAAAAACAACTACAAGTTATCGTTACACTCATAGTATATAGATAATTTTTAACGGTTTACCCAGCGCACGGATGGTAAGTTTTTCCTCGATTCGATTCACTGAAATCGTTACTGCTTGGCTTCCTTTGGTCATAAATAAATGATTTTCTACAGCAACCTTCCTCGAGAAATCCTTCACAGAATGGCGAAAACCGCATCATAATCCAACCGTTACATCCAAGAATCGGGGACATTGTTTTATACTAAGTAGAGATTATATTATATTATCAATTTTCAATACGGCAATACTGAAAAAGCTATCTAATTTTTCGTCATATTTATCAAAATTAATTGTATGGATAACGTTAAGTCTTTCGGTGCTATCTGACTGGTGGATCATACTTTCCCAGCAGCCTAGTAATGCTCCAGTCGCCCTGTTTATACGTGTAAGAGTTCTTCAGACGAAGTGGTTTATCCTGCTTCTCTCTCACCTCACATACATCTGTGATGCCAAGCCAGCCCTGAGGTTCTATTGTAACGCACGTGTTAATGGCCAGGCTTGGGTGTGTAATGGAGGTCTAATTAGGGTACAGTTAAATCCTGCTTCATTATTAACAGCCATATTTTGGTGTTTGATCTCCGACAGTAAGTACATTACCTCACGAACTGTTGTGATCGAACATTATCGTACTGCTTGTCCTACTTGCCCTTTGCAGCAACATTATGCCGTCCCTGGCCAGAATACACAAACACACAACCTACACAGTTAGCAGAGTCGGTACAACACGATACACATGAAATGTTACCAACTACTCTCAAACCCCGTGCAAGTTAAGTCCCTGAAATGGGGGGCTAGATATCTTAACTGGCGCATGGGTATTTTTGACTGGATGCTTCGTTTTGGTCAGCCCTCATTTCCTGTCGCTTACAGTATCTTCCTTCCAAGCCTTGAAATTCACCTTACAAAAGAAACATGTCCATAGCTTTTTGAACACTCAAGTTATTTCTATATTATTTAGGGTCGGGTCAGATTTACCCATGGCGCCAGTCCTCGCGTGATAATTTTCGGCGTACGTTAGTCGGGACAATCTGTAAAAATAAGGGGGAAAATCCACCTGTTTTGGTGCAGCACAATCACATAGCTCACGTTCTTGTTGATTCATGTTTAGGGTCTAGGGACACCTTGGTCATCAGCTACTTTGTTCAAAAGAATTAAGATGACTGCTTTGCCACCACTATCAAGGTCAATGATACTGTTACGAGAATGATTGTCATTTTTCTGCATTTTAAATCTGAAAAATATAAATAAACCTCATTTTATATTGGGAATAGTTCATAGGAAGACACCAGGTGTAAAATTACTTCGTTAAAATAGGTACGACTACGACAACGACGGAGTGGCACACTATGGGTCAAAATGACCCGGCACGAGTCCTCGTGTTATATTTTCTTTTCACGCCAGTTCTCAAGGGTTAAGGGACTCCGAATCCCGACAATCTTCAAACATTTCTAATCTGATTTTCTTTTCGTCGTATTAAGCTACGGACTCTCCAATAAAGATTCAAGGAGAAATAATTTCAACCCGGAGATTTGCTGATGACATTGTTATCTTAGCCGGTTCACCAGAGGATTTATAGCCCACCGACAGCGGTAGCTACGCTCGCTAGGTCATGGGGCCAAGCTCTCTGTGGACTCGTTAGACCTGGGATCGAGCCCCACAGTCGGCCGTCCTTGAAATGGTTTTCCGTAGTTTCCCCATTTTCAACTCCAGGCAAATGCTGGGACGGTACATTCTGACAGACCACGGCCGCTTCCTTCCACATCCCTGCCCATTTCATCATCACGTCATCCTCATTATGACGTGCAGGTTGCCCATGGGCGCACACTAGATAGACCTGCACTCATCCTCCCAGGAGACCACACGACGAAAATAAAATCAGGGGATTTGAGGAGAGAATTCATGATGTAAATCAATAAATGTAAAATAAATATAATGGGACGCAGCAGAAAGAAATCGGAAACCTCTATTGACGTCAAATTGGTAGGTGAAAAACTAAGCAAAATAACCAGTGATGGACGAAGCAAAGAGGATATAAAAAGTAGGTTGGCTCAGGCAAGGAAAGCATTTCTACAGAAAAGGAATCGGTTGACATCGAATATAGATTTAGATATTAGGAAGTCATTTTTGAAAACCTTTGTCTGGAGCGTGGCGCTCTATGGGAGTGAAACTTGGACTATTGGTGCAGCAGAAAAGAGAAGAATAGAAGCATTTGAAATCTGGCGTTACGGGAAAAGTGCAAGAGTACAGCCTATTCATTTGCGAAGGAGGCTGTCGCGGTCTTAAGTTAGGAACCACCCTGAGTTAAGCATTGGTATTTGTGTAAGCGTCTTCCTTGGCGTAATTGGTAGTATGCTGAACTGCTGTGCCCAAGATCGCGGGTTCAAATCCGGCCGATTTCGTCGGACATTTTAAGAGCGTTAAAATCCTTCAATATGCTTTCCTTCGGAGGGGAAAGTAAAGCCGGCGGTCCCATGTCATTGATTTATGGCATGTAAAAGATCCTTCCACTAACTAAACTTGTGTGAAGCTAAATTTCTAAGTTAGATTTCGTTGTAACGCTCTATCAAAGTTCCAACGTTCACCACTAGGTGTTAGTGGCATCTAGTAGTGAAAGTTGGTACTACTTGAAATTGAACGGAACTTGTAGCTCAGTCCATGGGTGTCCGCTTGAAGCAGTTACAGCCTCTGGCAAGCCGAACATGTCCTCGGACACTCCCGGCATTAAAAGCCATACGTTAAAAAATGTAAAGAATAATAATGTTATTGCATTTACGTCCCTTTTAACTACTCTGACTTTTAGAGACGCCGGGGTGCCGGATTTTTGCCCCGAAGAGGATCTTTAACGTGCCAGTAAATCTGGCCTTCAGGATACGAACCTGCAACCTTGTGCCCAGTAATGTAGAAGAGGGGATTGCAAGCAACAAATGGGGTGTCATAGCCCTATGCACATAATTCTAAAATGAAATAAACAATTAATCCATCCCTAGAACTACCGAAGCAAGATGTCGCTGGCGGCATGGTGAAGTATCAATAAAGGATGGATTGGATGATGTGTAGTAGCAATGTTGTGATTTCGTGCTGGGAGATCGTGAGTCATCTGTTTGGTTTACGCACAGCAGTAGAGAGTGGTCACGCTCCACCGAACCGCACCGCACCGCCTTCTAAACCGACTTCATTCATAACCTCACATTACTGGAGCGAGGCGCTTAAAGGCACGCTACACTCTCAGATATCACGCGGCCATGGCGTGTTTTACAACGCGAACTTTTTGAGAGAAGTATGTTAAACGCTGCTACATCGCGCCTCACATTTACTGAAAGTTTGATATTTATGTACAGCCAGGATAAACGCCATTATGGATGGTCTCAACTCCATTGATACGGCATAACCGTCGATTTCAAGGATGGTCAGCAGTAGCAGCTGGCGTTTAAAATCTCAGGATGGACTAATTATGTACAAGGCCCATCCAGTAATTCAGTTTCGCCATTTTTTAAATAAAAATAAAACTTAGTTACATTATAGTAGACTTGTCTTCCGCTCGTTTTATAATTTCCATACGAGTGTCTTAATTACCATTATAGGCGAGTTGCATACGAATGTTAATGTTCGACGATAATTATAACTAGTTTATGTTCGAACATAAATATTCATAAATATCTGTCGAGATTTCGCTAGTTTTATGTACTGAACAGAGCGCATGGGACGCAGAGAATACATTGTATTTGACCATGGCCGTCTCAAATACCCCACTATGACACACGCCACGCAGTGAAATTTAAAATAGGAGGCCGTGGAAGTCAGTGCAGATGCGATGCTATCCTTACATAATTAGTCACACAACTGTTTCTTGAGCTCTGATTGGTGGGAGAAACTGTTTCATAATGAAAAATAGTGTTATAATGACTCTCATTATGATACAGTTTTCTGATATATAATATTTACATTTCGACATCGTCGAACATAAAAAAAACCTTTATTGGCACCAGACACAGCTATGTTTGAGCTATCATTCGACATAAATCACCACCAGAATTGATGTACTTGCCATATTGTGAAATCTTTTGTCGTAGACGTCTGCCGCCTGGAAATAAAGATCAACATTGACTACACGCCCGTTTGGAACAAACTCCCAATGAATCACTCCTTCAAAATTCCACCAGACATACAACATGACTTTGTGGCCAAACCTATCCTTTTATCATTTTAAATGATCTTGTCGACTTCATCGTTACGCCGGGGTCTGGCGTTACGTTACGGTGACGGGATGAAATGTACCCAGATGCACTGAGGTGTGTAACGTCATAGTACTGCTTGGTGCATGTGTTCCCCGACAATCTCGACTTCGTTAGTATAAGACAAAAATCCCCGATTCTTGGATGTCACGGGTAATCTCGAGAACCACTGGATGGATTTTGATGCGGTTTTCACCATTCTGTAAAGGATATCTCGAGGAAAGATTCTGTAGAAAATAATTTATGTATGATCAAAGGAAGCCAAGCAGTAACGATTTCAGTGAAAAAGTCGAAAACAAACTTGGCGTCCGTGCGCTTCTTAAGCTTACGCTGGGCAAACCGTTAAAAATATCAATATACTATGAGCGTAAGAATTGGTCAGCATGAGAAGTTCTACAAAAAAGTCCGCGAGAGCATATATCTATCTTCAATACATCGCCCACTAAAAGTGTTTTTAGACTGGATGGAAGGGGCGCGCCTGACCTTGCTTTGCCCTTGGTTTGCACTTGCCGTTCGGGAGTAATTTGAAACAAGATAAGCAAGATAAGTATTATGCAGATAGTTTTCTAACATGTCAAGAGTCATTGGTTTCGAGCGAAGCGAGAAGCCTCCAGCCTTTCTAGCATTTTTCAGCATTTGTAGCATTTAAAATGATACGAAGTCTAGTCTTTCAGACTGACTGTCACTTTTTTAACGATGACTTTGGCAGGTTGGCGGGGTCTGAGCTACTGTTTTGAGTCGTCAGCGTTGCGGTAATAAGCCGATTTTTCGTCACATGTGATAATTATCCTGTTAAATCCATCATGCATGGACCAAATATCTGACGCCAGATATCCACTCTACTTTAAGCCTGTTCAGGGGCCAATTCATGAAGTACAGATCTACAGCTTCTGTTTGATTTTCCAAGTTCTTAATCTGGCGATGTATGGTATCTTTAGATGAACCAAGTTCTTCTGACAGCCTACGAGAACTTCTTTGCGAATTTTCTTCCAAAAGAACCAAAATAAGATATTTTGAGTTGATAAGAGAAAGAAAACTTGCTAAAACCGTTAATAATTCACTTAAGTAGTTAAATAGACTTTCTTTTAGCGTATGGCTTTTAGTGCCGGGAGTGTCCGAGGACATATTCGGCTCGCCAGTTTTGTAGCTGCTTCAAGGCGGACACCCAATGGGTGAGCTACACGTACCGTCATGTGTGGAGTGTTGTCTGGGGAGGAAAGTTTTTGAATGTAAGGTAGCATCTGTGGCCTATAGTTAGGGACCAACCCCGGCATTTGCCTGGAAGGAAGATGAGAAACCACAGAAGACCATCTTCAAGGTTGCCGGCGGGGGGATTCCAACCTCCTCGCCTCCCGGATGTGAGCGACTGCCAGCAGTCATGCCGTAACGACCACGGCTACCTCATCCGGTGTTAAATAGACTAATTGGAGCAGATAAATAAAACCATTGAGTAATGTGAACTTATAATAGGAAGGAAGATTGTAGTTTTACGTGACCGTGAATCCTGATATTATGAGCCACGCGACCTCCTTTTTACGTGGAATCCGAATCACAGGACATGACATTTCACTTCGAAAATCTCACATGCTTTGACCGGGAGTCAAACCCAGTCCACCTTGGTGAGAGGCCAACAGCTTCACCGCTGCGCCACCACGCCCCCGGACCTATAATGTATTTTAATGAAAGAGTAGGTCTATACATTCATATGTACATATTTACTGTATACTGTACAGTTCATACATTGCCAGAGCTCTTTAAAAAAATCTGTTCCAGTATTGATTTTTGAACTGCAGTAGTGGTTCGCTTTTTTGCGGTTAAGTCTGATTCGTAGCGGCAGGGGCGTATATAGAGTTTTATTTGGGGGGGGGGGGGAGCCCAACCGGGGGTTAGGGGGTATGGAATAGGACCCAAAGAAAAGGGGGTCCTGGGCTCCTCCCCGAGAAACTCCTGTATAATTGGGTGCAAAATTATGAGTTTTAGTGCTATCTGGCATCACTTTTTCAACCAATTTGTTGTGATTTTTTATGTTTGGTTAATGTCAAACACAGCTAAGACCATTCTATGTTACTTTTTATGAATACAATCATCGTGCTCTCTTACAAGAAGCCTCCGTGGCTTAGGCGGCAGCACGCCGGCCTCTCACCGCTGGGTCCGTGGTTCAAATCCCGGTCACTCCATGTGAGATCTGTCCTGGAGAAAACGGAGGCAGACAGGTTTTTCTCCGGGTACTCCGGTTTTCCCTGTCAAAATTTCATTCCAGGAACACTCTCCACTATCATTTCATTTCATCTGTCATTCATTTAATCATTGCCCCAGAGGAGTGCGTCAGGCCTCGGCAGCCGGCACAGTCCATATCCTCGCCGCTAGATGGGGGCTTCATTCATTCCATTCCTGACCCGGTCGGAGACTGGAAGCAGGCTGTGGATTTTCGTCTTGCTCACTTACATGGAAAGAATGAACATTACCGGTTTTGATTTACAACTTACACTATAATATAATTCAAGGTTTCTTGAAGCATTGCAATATCGGTTTATAACTTCTTCGTCAGTGGTGTATGTCTCTGTGAATAGATAACCATACTAGACTATTGAGTCAATTTTCAGAAGTAGAAAACCTTAAGTATGTTTTCAACCAACTCAAACTCCGTTCGGCAGTACCAGTAGCTACAGATAGAGGCTAATTTGCCAAAAATTTGATAAGGGTATAAATGTTAGGGAAAAGTTTTGTCACGCGCTTCAAGGGCACTTGTTGCTGTTCATGGTACGTTCATAAGAGTGAAGGCACTGGAGAGTATTGTATGTCTACCCCTGATTATTCCCGTTTTCCAACGGGGTCGGGGATGAGATGCGATGAAAGTCTTTGTGGCGATGGTTTTTACGGCCGGATGCCCTTCCTGACGCCAACCTCATGAGAGGAGTTAATGAGAGATGAAATGAATGATGGTGAATGAAACTGGGCAAGGATGTGGAAGGAAGCGGCCGTGGCCTGTCAGAAGGCACCGTCCCAGCATTTGCCTGGTGTTGAAAATGGGAAACCACGGAAAACCATTTCAAGGACGGCCGACGGTGGGGCTCGAACCCACGCGTCTACAGAGTCAGCAGAGAGCTTGGCCCCATCACCTAATGCTGCGCTTTAGCCAGCATAGCCACTACTGTCGGTAGTGAAGGCACTGGAGAGTAATAAGAGGTTATGTTGTTACACATAAGATCAGAGCAAACTGATTGTCACACTGTTTACATCGCTCTACCATCTCCTCGCTTTGCAACGTTGCCATACTTCGCTTAGTACATGATAAGTATACTGGATTTTAATGTTTTAATTCATAAAAAATAGTACATGTGACAACATTTTCGGAGGAGGGGGGGGGGGCAGCCCCTTATATACGCCCCTGCGTAGCTGTAAGACGACCCCGCCCAGCCTGTCGCATCAACGCTTATGCTTGACAAATATGTATGTGTGTATGTATTTACTTCAACTTATTCGGAACTAGTAACCCGACCCGGCTTCGCCCTGGAACAGATACTAATGCATTACGTGATAAGCGCTCTTTCTTCGATGTCAATGAACTACGACCTATAGGCTATCCGTTTTACGCCTCCTTATGATGGGTAAAAATCGCTGACTGGACTATGAATTATATTATCATGGAGTTGCATGTGCAACGAATTCTTTTCAGACGTAATTTAAGAATGGCGAGGTCCATGAAACACAATCCCCCTTCTGTCCAATCTTAACTTGACTGTGTATTTTGCGGAACGAAAAGTTCACAGGCGAAATGAAAAAAAGCCGAGTTGCACTTCCAGGGAAACTCCAAACACAACCACTCTTCTCTGAATTCTTAACACGACTCGACAGTTTGCTGCTGGCTGTATCTGGGGTAATAGGCTCTCCCGCTAACTAGGCTGCAACTGGGATGATAGGCTTGCCCCTAACTAGCTCGTAAACTGTCGCCTCAGTAATTGAATGGAGATTGTTAGATGAAATGAAAATGTAAAAAGACTTATAGTGTGCGATGTACTGAAGATAGACTTTTTTGTAGAACTTTTCATGCTAAACAATTCTTACACTCATAGAGTATTGATATTTTTAACGATTTACACAGCGTAAGCTTAAAAAGCGCATGGGCGCCAGGTTTTTCTTTCGACATTCTCACTGAACTCGTTACTGCTTGGCTTCCTTTGATCATAAATAAATTATTTTCTACAGAAACCTTCCTCGAGATATCCTTTACAGAATAGTGAAAACCGCATCAAAATCCATCCAGTGGTCCTCGAGATTACCCGTGACATCCAAGAATCGGTGACTTAGTTTTATATTAAGAAGAGATTGATTCCGGATTATTGACGCTTTACTTATTTTATTGTCGGTAGGTGTGTGGAAGAACGCCATTGTTTGTGAATTTGCTCCAACATGTGCTGGAGTTGATTGAGAATCAAAGGGATTCTGGTTGAGGTTTCCATGAGCTGCACTATCATGATATACAAAGTTAATGGAATTGAGTATGGGCACATGGCTAGGCTTTCACTATAAAGTGCTTGTAGTAACGCACGGGTCCCTTATCGATTATCGCCCTAAGTTGCGGGATGTTCGGGATCATATGAATCTTTAATCGGAGTCCATTAACCCATGAATGAGTTCACCATTCCTTGCTCACGCGCGCACACACTAATGCTGATGACACCTCTGCCTGTTGGTCATTCCACCGTAATTATAGCCTCATTGTGTTCCTCTTTTATCTAGGTCACATGATGAACACACAACCAAACATGAATACCTGCATTCTCTCCCGAAACTAAATAAAGCTGAAAATTGGTTGGTTGGTCCCTCAGTTTAGGGGATGCGACAACGCGGTCATGTAGCCTCCATGTACTTTGGGTGTGTGTAGAATCTGTCTGATAACCGGTGTTAATTGTGATGGCTGTATTAGTGTGTGTTATCTGTAATTCAGGTAAGGACTGCAGACGATCAATTTCAAGTAGTTCCTACTTTTGCTACCAAATGCTACCGCCAACGACACCTAGCCGTGAATTTGGCTACTAGATGTCACCGCGACTGGAACCTGGCGGCGAACGTTGGAACTCAATAGAGCATTAATCAAATCTAACCTACAAATTTTAGCCTCACACAATTCTAGTTAGTGGAAATGTGGATGTAAGGGCGGATGTTACGTATCTCGTGGACCGAAAGAATGTTGGAACTTTGATAGAGCGTTCCAGCGAAATCTAATCTAGAAATTTAGCTCCACACAAGTTTTGTCTGTGGAAGGATCTTTTACATTCCATAAATCTATGACATGGGCCTGCCGGGTTTACTTCCCCCCGAAGGAAGGAATACTGAGGGATTTCCAACGCTCTTAAAAAATCCGACGACTTCGGCCGAATTTGAACCCGCGATCTTGGGCATAGAAGCTCAGCATGCTACCCACTACGCCATCGAGGTCATCAAGCTGGAAATTAATGGGAGGACTTTGTTGAAATGCTATCTTTAGTTTTTAGCCTACTTTCGATTTTTGCAAAAAATGAAAGTAGTGTTATGAGATCAACAAAGGGCCAAAAATGGTGTGTATGTGTGTGTACTCTGCATATCTGCCTCCACCCTTATCGTACTAGTCCAAAGATTGTTTTTTTTTATGTCTTCTTAACCTAACCTTATAAAAAAATATATTTCCTTTATGTGCAATGTAAATCTGTAAGTAAGACAATAGTAGGTCTAAAAGCAATTTTTATTTAATTCAGCACAAATGAAGCTAAACTGTTTCTCTTTTAGTTTAAGTTTCTGAACAATTTGATTTTTGGACTTGTCTGGTTCTGTAAATGAACCCTTCAATTGTATGTACGAATGTCTACCCCTTATTATTCCCGTTTTCAACGGGGTTGGGGATGAGATGGCGGATGGTTTTTACGGCCGGATGCACTTCTTGACGCCAACCTTATTAAAGGCGTTAATGATATATGAAATGAAAGAAGATGAATGAAACTGGTCAAGAATGTGGAAGGAAGCGGCCGTGGCCTGTTAGAAGGTGGCCATCCCAGCATTTGCCTGGAGTTGAAAATGAGGAAACCACGGAAAACCATTTCAAGGACGGCCGAGGGTGGGGCTTGAACCCACGTCTACCGTGACCGCAAAGAGCTTGGCCTCATGGTGTAGCTACTGCTGTCGGCGGCTGAAAGATACAATATTAATATCTACATATTATAAGACAAAGTCCCCGATTCTTGGATGTAACGGGTAATCTCGAGAACCACTGGATGGATTTTGATGCGGTCTTCACCATTCTGTAGAGTATTTCTCGAGGAAGGTTTCTGTAGGAAAATATTCATTTATGACCAAACGAAGCCGAGCTGTAACAATTTCAGTGAATCGAGTCGAAGAAAAACCTGCCGTCCGTGCGCCTTTTAAGATTACGCTGGGTAAACCGTTAAAAATATCTACAGTATATACTATGAGTGTAAAAATTGTTCAGCATGAAAAGCTCTGCAAAAAAAAGTCTGTGACAGCATACATCTATAAATAATTCATGTTTTTTGGGCTGATGCCGTGTGAAATTAAATTAGAACCATACGTTTCGGAGAAACCTTGCCTCCTTTTTCAATGGTTCTAAGGCTAATGCCGTGTGAAATCAAACATTGTTTGATTCCATTGAAAAAGGAGGCTAGGTTTCTCCGAAACGTATGGTTCTAATTTAATTTCACACGGCATTAGCCCAAAAAATATGAATCATTTATATAATAATCCGGGCCGTGAAAGCCTTAATATACATAGCATACATCTATCTTTAATACATCGCCCGCTATAAGTGTGTTAATGTTTTCATTTATTCCAACAATCTCCATTCAGTGAAAATTTAAATTACAAACTTCGGAGTGAGTTTACGAGCTAGCGAACGAGTCTATCATCCCAGCTTCGGCCAGCATCAAACTGTCAAGTCGTGGCGAGTTAAGACTTCAGAGAAGAGTATATATGTGTTTGGAGTTTCGCTGTTCACCACGGCTTTTCTGCATTGTGTAGGGGACTTGCCAACCCTGTGTCTTTTAAGCTTACTCTGGGTAAACCGTTAAAGATACCGGGCGAAGCCGGGGTGGATTGCTATTTGTTAATAAGGTAACACTGAAAAATGGGTTTAAATCTGAGGTTGATGAGTGAATCTCCATTTCAAAATCCTGACCAGAATTATATTTATTGATAGATCTGGGATATTTTTTACTAACTAGAAGGCGAACATTGGTTTCCGGTAACAAGGTGCGAAACATGTGCTTGGAGGACATTTCTAGGTCACCCAACGGAAATACTCTTTCATCTGAGAGAATGTAGCCAAGACTGAGTGTGTGTGTGAGTCAATCGATAACTGTTCACATACTCAGCGAGACCCCCCTTCACTTTACTCCACGTCACTTCAGTCTAACGGCACGCGCACTGTTGATTTACGAAATGTACTCGTAATGGTTTCCAAATAACCCCCAAACTCTTCACAGCTACTATCTCTGATTGAAAGCAGAGAATATCGATTGAAATGTATGTGTATGTCACAATGACGAGTGAAGAAATCATGCTGCGCTTCTCCACAGAGTTTTTATCAGGGTTGAGAAATAATGCGCTTTACACATAACGCCATTACTTTTAGGGTAACGAGTGGGTAATGAGGTGACGAAAATGTTAATTATTTTTTCAAGATAGATGATACTGTGATACTGTGCGCAGTCCAATTGCGCCAGTTAATTATACATAAAATCGGACAGACTTTTGACGCCAGTGTGATCTGCGCCTTCGATAATTCACAGTCCGATTGTGCCTGTGATAGCCCATTAGCAACTTCCCCTCTCTTCCCCCACTCTGCAGCCAACACATACCATACTGCTCGGGTCCAAGCTCTGTGTGAACTTGCTGGATGAGGGGAAAGAGCAGGGAAGGGTCAGGCGAGAAGAGAAGGGTCTGTAAACAGCCCGCCGTGATATCGGGTATTCCTTTCCATTCCAATAGTGCTAACATAGTGCCGTTGCTCAAACCACTGTGGTGGTATGAGTGAGTGAGTGAGTGAGTCACCGACCAATGTATTTGGTTCTGTACTATGCACGGACCGAGAAACCTCATCACTCGTCAACACCACTTCTCATAGTCCGCGATCCACATTCCTCTCAGGTTCACGCAGCTTAGACCCGAGCAGTACTGTTCACTTGTTCCAAACTTTCGTCATGGAGATTGTTGGAGGGGAAGTGTCTCTCAGTATCTCTAATTATCCCTTCAGTGCAAGGGCAGATGCTATCTCCCGAACGGCTGGTCGTAGCGTAACGGGGTTTAGACAGTCAGCTTCAAAATGTTTAGCTCTGTAACATGGGGTCATCAAACTAATTGAACAATTAATTATTTTCGTGCGCGGAGAGAAATAACGATTTCGTACGGCGCAGCGAGCCCTGCAAGTTGAGTTAACTAGGCAACGCCGCGCTCTGCTATTGGCTGGCGCGAGTGAGCGAGGTAATCTGGCTCCTCCCTCATGTTCACAGTTGTTTTGGGTCTGGTATAAAGTCACATAATCTGCCTGACCTAGCGTTTAGGATATGGTAAAAACTATGTGGAAGAGTTTTATCAAAAGAACATGATATGTCATGATTAAATAATAAATACATATGGATCAGTGTGTTTTGCTAGATCCCAATGTATTTTGTACAGCCCTGCATAGCAGAGTCTAGGGGCAGATGACCTCGTAGTTCCGCCCCTTAAAACAACAATAAATAAATAAATAAATAAATAAATAACTATGGCAGAGTGTTTACAGGGAATTCAAGAGCCAGTCGGTCATTTTGCAAGTTCAAATAAGAATATCTTCTGTTTTGGGTTTTCACAATGTTAGTTGTGGAGGACGGAAGTTAGGATGGTTTCAGCGGAAGAACCAGAACTTGGCCTGGGGCAAGTGGCGTGAAAGGACCTTGCGATAGAATGTCAAGATAAGAAAGATCTACTCGGAAGATTAGCTGGCGCAATTCGCCAACACCGGTGATACTCTTATTGGGTGATACCGAGCTGCGGTAATTTTATTATTTTTAACTAAGTGACTTACCCGTATGCCAATGTGCATATATGTTTACAATTATGGCTTATATTGACGTGAACTTGGATCAACAATTATTATCCGCATCGATAGGTCAGAGAGCGCAAATTATACATAAATTATCATGCTCTGTGACTAGATAAACAGGGTCGACCAACTGGCGTTGGGAGCAAGAAGTGCAGAACAGCCACCAGTGTATCTGACAAGGAGATGACATGTGATCAATGTAGGTCCTAGATCAAGCCCAGAAATTAAAAGAAATTCCACAGCCTGCTTCCAGCCGACCGTCCGGGTCAGGGAATGGAATGAATGAAGCCCCATCTAGCGGCGAGGATATGAACTGTACCGGCTGCCGAAGCCTTTCCCACTCCCCCTGGGCAATGATTAAATGAATGACAGATGAAATGAAATGATAGTGGAGAGTGTTGCTGGAATGAAATTGTGAGAGGGAAAACCGGAGTACTCGGAGAGAAACCTGTCTGCCTCCACTTTGCCCAGCACAAACCTCACATGGAGTGACCGGGATTTGATGATGATGATGAAGATGATGATGATTATTATTGTTGTTTTAAGGGGGCGTAACATGTAGGTTATCGGCCCCTAATGGTTTGGATCTGCATAAAACCAATTTCAGAACGCAATATTAAAATCACTCATCAAGAACACTGTTTTAACATATAGTATTTATCATTTCAATTTTATTTTTAGTGCGGCTGCGTCCACTGTCACTAAGTAAATACTTATAAATACTTCAGTTTTCATGCAGCTCACCGGGCCAGCTGAGTTGGCTTAGCCTAATGGAACTGCAGAACAGCTACATTAATGTAATGCCACACACGTTCGGTTTGCCTTGTTCTATTTTTTAAGGAATTAAAAGTGGTAGATGAGCCACAAAATGTACAGGGTCATTATGTGTGTGCGTGCCAGTAAACTCGGTAAGCTAAGCCGGCTGTGACTAGCGCAGTCACGGCCACGCGCACCCGGTTCAGCCGGCGATGGCGCGCTCCGCTGACTCATATCGTTAGTTCACACGTGTTTTGTCATTCATATGGACGTGTATCTGCAAAGTTTAGACGTTAGTGTTGCACGTTTAGTGAGTGTTGTGATTATTGTGATTGTTGGTCATGCCTAGACACCAATTCACATTGCATGAACGTGTGTATATCCATAATTCGTATATGGAAAGCAGAAAATCTTGTTCTGAAACGATGCGAAAATTTCGAATCAAGGTTCCAGGAAGACCTGTGCCTAATGCCAGTACAATTAGGAGGCTCGGTAATTGATTCAAGGAAACAGGCTCCGTAAATAATAAAAGAGTTAACAGACATTCTTTCATCAGAAGTTGTCAGGTGTGTGTAACAAGAGAGGACATTTTCAGCATCGCCTATGAGCACTTTAAGTACACATTATTGAACATGTTCGGTAAAAGTGTGAAAGTGCGCGTCGACCGCTGGCTGAACCGGGTGCGCGCGGTCGCGATCTGCGCTAGTCACAGCTTAGCTTAGCTTAGCTTGCCGTGTTTACTAGCGCTCGCACACACATAAGGAGCCTGTATTATAAGGTGGAAATAGGTGCTGATCTAGACAGGGTGCTGAAAGGTGTTCGCATTGAGAAACGGTGCAAAAATGGTGCAACGAAATAGTGCATTATGCAACAAGTCTATAATGGCAATAATTAAGACACGCGTGTCTTATTAATAGGGCACGGATTTTTAAGTAAATATTTTTTTTTTATGTAAATACATATTTTAAGCAATTTTTCTATAAAAACATAAATTCCTGCTTTTAACTTATTAACACATAAAATACATAATATTTTCATTTAAAACAAGAAGTTCCGTGAAGAACTATACAGCCTACTTTTCATGCCAATGATTATTCTACAGAATATGAACCTATCTAGAATAATGACGAAATTAATTTGCTAATATCGAAATTTCCAATTAGTTCGAAATACTGTATACCTGGCATAATGTATCCTAATAGAGCACTACAGTTGGCAGCCCTGATGACTGAATATATTCTTAGTTCCGTCTCTTAAGGTACAAAATACAAAATTTGGTTGAAGTCCAATGAATAGCATGGACGTTACATGCAGTTAAACATTGGATCTAACCGCGCGCATAAAATCATGTTGGCAACAATGTCATGCATGTATTGGTCATAAATAATCTGAAATAATATGATCTATTGTTGTGCCAATTTTGAATGAAATCCATTAGTTAGTATAGAAGTTACATTCATTTTAAAATTGGACCTATCAGCAGGCTTAGAATCATGTTGGCAGCACTGACGTATATTAGTTACTCCAAATTCGTCTAGAATGCCAGGTACTATACGTGTGCAAAGTTTAGAGCTATTGGCTTGCATACTTTCTGATATATTGATATTAGGGTAACAAAAATAGGGACAGCACATATTAACAGTTGGCAGCACTGGTTGCTCCTTAGAATACGCATATTCATATCTGTTATGGTACACATAGCACATACGAAATTTGGTTGAAATCCAAATGATAGTATGGAAGTTACATGTATTTAAAGTTGGACCTGTCAGCAGGCTTAGAATCATGTTGGTAGTACTGACGTATATAAGTTACTCCAAATTAATATAGAATGTCAGGTACTATACGTGTGCATAGTTTAAAGCTGTCGGCTTGCATACTTTCTGATATATTGGTATTTGGATAAAATAAATTAGGAGCATTTATTAACAGTTGGCAGCCCTGGTAGGTCTTAAGAATACGCTCAGTCATATCTGGTTATGTACACATACAACATACGAAATTTGGTTGAATTCCAATTGATAGTATAGAAGTTATATGCATTTAAAAATTGGACCTATCAGGAGGCTTATAATCATTTTGGCAACACTGCTATGTTTAGCCTCCTGGAAATTAAACTGAAATATTATGATCTGTACGTGTGCCAATTTTGAAATAGCTCCCATTCATACTTTCCAAGATATCGAACATGGAGCTCAAATTTCAATTGCGATTTTTTAGCAGTTGGTAGCTCTGACATCGTTTTCAAATATGGCCGTGAGATATTCAGGTATAGATCTTTACTCCTACCAAATTTTGTTTCGATTGCTGCAGCCGTTTAGGAGTTGATAGGGGGGGACACACACACAGCCAGACAGACAGACAGACAGACAGACATTTGCCCGATCTCATAAGTCTACTTTTTCCTCATTTTTGCAAAATGTGAAAAGTAGGCTAAAAATATTTTGAGTTTATTGCATTTGTTCTGTGTTACTTCAACGGGGAAGTACCTGTGAGCTATCTAATCTTTATGCAGAGCGTGTGTCAGCTTGCAACTGTGTTATTCTTAACTTGTCGCCCTGTACCGCTCACTGTGAAACCCGGGGGTTTCCTTGTCCATAGTCATATTGCACCACATGCTAGACCTCCCCATCCCCCCAGCTACCTGGTACCAGTATCACTCACATGCAGTTCATTTCTGACACTGTGAAGTGTAAGGCAGTTCTACGATGCCTCCATGTGGGAAAGCAATCAAGGCTCAACAGCGATCTCAAGTTACACAACACCTCAAGGGCAAGAAACATATTGCCGCAGTTTCGCACCTTCAGAAGAAGTGTTTCGCGACAATCGTCGGTCATTTGTGATAGACAACCTGAAGATGTATCTCGTTGTGTATTGTAATGCTTCAGCAGTCAGTGAGACATAGCATAAATTGCATTCGTGAGTACTGTATATTGTTTATATTTACCTTTATAAACTAAATTATAACTTCATTAAATATTTTTACTTTTTAACACATATTTCAGGTATTTTTAATACATAAAAATAAATCTTTTCCCGATTTTTAGCACCTAAAAAATCCGAGCCTCACTTATTAACCATTATAGATGAGTTGCATACGACTGTTTATGTTCGAACATAAATATTCATAATTATCTGTCGAGATTCCGCCATTTTCGTTTACTGAACAGAGCGCATGGGACGCAGAGATTGCCTTGTATTCGACCATGGCCTCCTCGAATACCCCACTATGACACTAGCCACGCAGTGAAATTTAAAATAGGAGACCATGAAAGCCAGTGCAGGTGCGATGCTATTCTTACCTAATTGGTCAAACAGCTGTATCGTAATGAAAGTCTTGAGCTCTGATTGGTGGAGAACCTGTATCATAATCATAATGAAACTTGAACTATAATGAGCCTCTTTAAGATGGCATATAATATGTATATTTTGGCATGGTCAAACTCAATTAAGGTTGTTCATTTGCCAAACAAGCTAATTTGGGCACTTTAATATCTAAAAAGAAGGTAAGGTGCAGCATCTAGAATTCCTAGCTCTACTCATTATGAAGGAATTTCTCTTCAACTGTCAGGGCTGATGATCATCATGTCTCAATCCTCTAAAAGAAACCACAAGTGTACATTCTTTTCCACTCTGGGTGAACGCAACTAAATCTAAGGTGAAACACGAGTATACACTGCTTCTCCAGCATACGTCAAACGTCATTGAACTGTAGGAGTCTCTTTCCCTTGGGAGTGCACTGAACTTGCACTTGGCTAGAATGGGACTCAAAGTCTTTGGCGGTAAACAAGATATACTGTCTGAGGGAGGAAAGAAAGCAGTGCCGGCAAGCGGAGAGAGAATTTTCAAGTCAAGAAGGCAGTGGATAAAATATGGGAGGAGTTACGATTTGACATATGAGGAGAAGTAGTAGTGGTAAAAGGAACATCAAATCACCAAGAAAGACGGATGAAGCTGAAGTGATGATACTATTGAAGGAAAAACTGTCGATACAGAATATAAATCGGAGACTGTTTTCATATCGATTCTTTGCTAACTCTACAAAATAATGTGTTTACATATCAACATCCTCAATCCATTAAACCATTCAGAATTTTTGACGTTTTGTATGGTCTAAGCTTTTTATTGTAAAACTGTCTTTAGCTCTTTGCCAACTCATGGGTAGATGCCGTTTAAGGTCGATTAGGCCACCATTACCTACATTTATACTGGTCTACGTATATTTTCTCTTATGTTCGACGATGTCGAAATGTAAATATTATATGTCAGAAAACTGTATCATAATGAGGGTCATTATAACACTATTATTCATTATGAAACAGTTTCTCCCACCAATCAGAGCTCAAAAAACAGTTGTGTGACCAATTAGGTAAGAATAGCATCGCACCTGCGCTGACTTCCACGGCCTCCTATTTTAAATTCCATTGCGTGGCTAGTGTCATAGTGGGGTATTTGAGGAGGCCATGGTCAAATACAAGGTATTCTCTGCATCCCATTGCACTCTGTTCAGTACATAAAACTGGCGAAATCTCGACAGATATTTATGAATATCTATGTTCGGACATAAACAGTCGTATGAAACTCGCCTATAATGGTAATTAAGACACTCGTACGGACATTATAAAACTCGCTTCACTCGTTTTATAAATATACTCGTGTCTTAATTATTGCCGTTATAGGCTCGTTGCGTAATGTACTATTTCGTTCGGTCAGTGATAACAATGCTCAATCCGTTATCTCAAGACAGCGTTTTCGAAACTCGGCCGAGGAAGTCGGATAGTTGAAGGTCGGCAAAATCCACGGTACTCGGAGTCGTACAACGTGATTCAAGACTAAGTTATTTAAATATTGTCCACGGGTAGCTTTTTTAAATCAGTTTTCTTTTCCCCAGTTTCTCCGGAGATCAAAACAAACAACTTCAGAGAGCTTTAAATTCCAGCATTAGGTTTATTTTCTCCTTAAAATTTTCCTCACACGTGTCTCCTTTTTATGCTCTACTTCCTGGTTAAAAGTAGAACAACAAAGAAACCTGCACACATGTACCCTCATCTATCGACTTCTCAATGAAAGTACGCCTCACTATCTCTCTTGTAATTTTTGTTTTCTTTCTTCCTTTCATGATTGTCACACGCGATCTGGATCTATAAAATTTTGCAATACCTTTACATCATTCATCTGCCTTGAGTAACTCGTCGGGAACTGGAATTTGGAATAATTGTCCTCGTGACGTTAGAAATTTTACATCCCTAACAACTTTCAAACGTGCATGTAAAGATTTCCTCTTGAATTCGTAGGCCAACTAGAACAATTTGTGTATGAATGTGTGAGTGAAAGACCATAGTAAAACTCCATGTATTGTTATTGCTGAATGTAATTTGTCTTGCTTAGTTAATATCACGCAGTTGCCAATTTATTTCTAGTACTGTATTTAAGTTAGAATAACATATTATATGAGTATTGGTGTAAGTTGCTTTGTGTGTGGTTAAGTGTAAGAGAGGGCCTAGAGCCCTAACTTCCGCCACAATAAAGGCACCAATAAATGAATAAATAAATAATAGATGGCAGTGGAAGTGGAACGTAGAAGAAACTTGATGGTATATCACTTCAACGGCTGCAACTAGAAGTAGCAGGAAGCAGAAGACCTACTGTTACCCATTCAACATTTGATTGCCGCTGAGCGTGGTTGCACCAGCGCTTGTTGTTTATTGTAGCATGAGCCCCGCGGGACGAAGCCGAGGACACAGAGTGCAGTCTGCTCATAAGTCAATAATAATAATGTTATTTGTTTTACGTCCCTTTTAACTACTCTGGCTTTTAGAGACGCCGGGGTCAAGTAGCATTGCGTCAGATAAGCGTCACAGGAGCTCATGACTGATACCATGGACAGTTAAACGATGACTGAGGCTACTGGAGCTGAGTCTTATCCTACTCGTGCAACTGTACCTGTCAACGAAAGGAAGGAAGAGAGAAAAGAAGGAAGGAACGAAGGAAGAGAGAAGAGAAGGAAGGAACGAAGAACGGAAGAGAGAAAGAAAGGCTGACATGTGGCACAAGTAAACGAAGAATAGTTCCCATCTCGACCGGCGGCAATCAATTCGTGAAAGGGTAATACTAAAAATGTATTTATGCATTAATTAATTCATCTATTTATGTAAGTAATAAATTCGTTTATATATTTAATTCCTTTATTTATTTATTGATTGGGACAGACAACTTCGCTGTTGTGTCCCCTAAAAGAACAATAACTAATTATATAACTAGTATTTATTTATTTACATGGAGTTAATTATTGCTGTTTTAAGAGGCGGAACAGCGAGGTCATCTGGAATGTACACCTCTTTATATAGTGGCTAGCATTGTTTTCTGTCATCATGGAGGCCCGGTTTATAGATTTCCAGCTCTGCAAATAATTTGAAGTCACTCAAGTTGTGTCAATTTCGAAGACTTGTGCCAGACCCACTGACTACACGAGTTTAGTCGATTGGAGTAAAACACTTGTTGTTCTCTCGACATTTCGAAGATTCCACAATTCTAAAGTCGTTATTATGTTAAGCAATTTAAGTGATAGTATTTATGAGTCCTTGTGTACGAAAAGAGAAGAATGTGATAACAGTCATAGTCATTATAATTCCATTTACAACATTTGCCGTTGGCGTCATACTCAGATCCCACTTTCTTAAATTATAGAGAAAATTCACCTTGAGGATAACTACATATCGGTCTTACAAACAACTTGGAAAACAGTAGATTGTTGTAGTTGTTGTTAATGGCTTGCGTTTCAACGCACTGGGCTGTCCTAACCTCCATATCGGTGTAAATTCTCAAGAAAGTTTCATTTTCGAAGTAGCGTTCTATGTCCGGGATTCGTTATTTAATGAAGATTGATCAAAGCGTCTTTGAGATGGATCAATACACCGATGAAAGAATTTTATCTCAAGGGAAACAAATGTTATGGATAACTATAAACCAGTGGAGTGAAAATTATTGGCTGTGTTGTTTCACTTTAGACGCCCTTAAACGTATTAATTTTCGTGATTTGTGGGTGTCACCGCGGAGGTCCGAGTTCAATTCTTGGTTCTGCCAAAAAAAAAATGGTCTGAGGGTTGGAACGGGGTTCACCCAACCTCGTGAGGCAGAACTGAGGAGGGGTGGATTCGATTCCTACATCGGTCATACCGGTAATGGTTTTCCGTGGGTTTCCCCGTACCGATCCAGTTATTCTTGATTTTTAGTGAGGATGCATGAATAAATATCATTTTAGTAAGCCTTTCATTGCCCATTTTTGGAATGTGTCCATACAATTTAATCGTCTTTATCTAACTAGCATTACCCGTCGCGGCTTCGCCCGCGAATATTCTAGTTGTAAAGAGTACACTTAGCAAAATCTCAATCATGAATGCTATGACTGATTTATCCTTGGTATGAATAATCAGACTTTATCAATTGAGCTACTCGTGCAGTGGTTAGGGGTTTGTCATTCCTTCATAGGTATATCAGAGCGAAGTTAGTTTTCTGGGAATATCACAGACACTGTTAATTTAAGGGCCTTTAAATGTGGTTTTCGGAGACCCTTTATAGTCGGGTGAAAAAGACCTTTCGTACCACACTCGCACGTGAAAATCGCGTGAACAAATTCTAGAGTGCCCCTTGACCCCCTTAAGCGCATTATACTGTATGTATTGATGAATTTTACAGCTTAATTTGGTTCAGTGATAACCTTATAACCGTCTGGAAACTTTCACAGTAAAGTAATAATCGGAATTGCCAGAAGCAACTTACACAGCCGAAACAATGGTGATCAACGGTCATTACAAAATAATAAGGACATAGAAAAGCAGGAACGAAAAATTCTCAGGAAGAATTACGGGGCAGTGAATAAAAACGGCATTTGGATGAAGAGACCTCAGAGCGAGCTCTATCAAAAGACCAACACAATAAGGGAAGAAACCAGAAAACGCCGAGCAAAGTTTTACTCGGTCGCCTCCGTAGCGTAGCGGTCAGCCTGGTTCGCTGCAGCCCCGGAGGTCCTGGGTTCGATTCCCGGCTCTGCCACGAAATTTGAAAAGTGGTATGAGGACTGGAACGGGGTCTACTCAGCCTCGGGTGGCCCAAATGAGTAGAGGGGGTTCGATTCCCACCTCAGCCATCCTCGAAGTGGTTTTCCGTGGTTTCCCACTTCGTCTTCGGGCAAATGCCGGGATGGTACCTACTGTAAGGCCACGGCCGCCTCCTTCCCTCTTCCTAGCCTATCCATCCCAATCTTCCATCCCTTCCCATCCCTCATGAGGCCCCTGTTCGCTTTGCAAGTGAGGCCGCCTGGGCGAAGTGCTGATCATACCTCCCCAGTTGTATCCCTCCCGTCCAGATGTTCCAAGCTCCAGGACACTGCCTTAGAGGCGGTAGTGGTGAGTTCCCTCACTGAGTCCGTGGGATCCACCAACCTAGAGGGTAAATTGACTAAATAAAAAAAAAAGTTTACTCACACATCTACAGGTTGAAAAACTCCAGAAGGCAAAGAAACTACTCAAAATCACAACACAGAGTAAATGCGGCACGGAATGGCTGACAGAGGTCCAGAGGGACCTACAATAGAAACATAGAAAATCTCGAGGAATAAAATCATAAATGTTCAATAAGTAGCTTTTGACAAGTAAGTTATTTTGAAGTGTTTGAAAACGGTGAAACAGTATACTGCGTGACTTTCTAGTTTTTGTCATAGTTGCATCATGTGCACCGTGCTATCATATTTATATTTGATTTTCCGACCTGCGATCCATTTAGCGCCATGACGTCATAATTTAAAGGGACGCGAACACATGGTTGATGACGCCTTTAAATTCATAGTTGCAGTATTTTGTGCGTACTAACTGATGTAGGAGACTTATTCACCTCTGAATGCAGTATTATCTCTGAATAGCATCAACTCCTTACAATAGCGCACAAACACGAAGACACCATCGCTTCGGTGGCGTAGTCGGTTGCATGCTGAACTGCTATGCCCAAGATAGCGGGTTCAAACCCGGCCGAAGTCGTCGGATTTTTTAAGAGCGTTAAAAATCCTTCAGTATACCTTCCTTCGGAGGGGAAGTAAAGCCGGCGGTCCCATGTCATAGATTTATGACATGTAAAAGATCCTTTCACAGACTAAACTTGTGTAAAGCAAAATTGTTAGGTTAGATTTCGTCAGAACACTCTATCAAAGTTCCAACGTTCACCACTAGGTATCATTGATATCTGGTGGCGAAAGTTGGAACTACTTGAAATTGAACGGAACTTGTAGCTCACCCTAAGGGTGTCCGCTGGAAGCAGCTACAGACTCCGGCTAGCCGAACGTGTCCTCGGGCACTCCCGGCACTAAAAGCCATACGATAAATAAATAACCATCGCCCAACTTGTAGCCTGCGGATTGTGGCCAACACGCCGACACCCCTAGCGGCATTATCTAGGTTTCATGCCATGGATCGCTAGTTTCTTTTATTATGAAGCTACGCAGTTGTCCTCTCGAGGCTGAGTGCATCCCATTATAACCCTCACGTCGTATCTTAAATTTTTGACTAAGTCTGGAATTGAATCCAGGACCTCTTAGGTAAGAGTTGTTTCATGTCAGTGGCATCGTGGACTTTTAGCTCCATGTACTTGTGTGTGTGTGTAGAATTTGTCTGATAACCTGTGTTATTGTGGAATCTATAGTAGTACGTGTTTTAGTAATGCAGATGAGAATTGGGAAGAAGGCGACCGTGGCCTTAAGTTAGGAACCATTCCAGCATTTGCATGGAGTAGAAAAGTGGGAAACCCCGGAAATCCACTTCCAGGACGAAGTAGGAAACGAATCCTCCTCGTCTCAGTTTTCCCTCATGTTGGACCCCGTTCCAGCCCTCAAACCGGAATTTAATTTCTTGGCAGAGCCGGTAATCAAACCCGGACATCCGCGATAACAGCCAAGAATGCTAGCCACTACACCGCTAGATGGTCGAAATAGTAGTAAGAAAACTCTCAGCAAGGTGGACCGGGTTCGATTCCTGATCAATGCAAGTGAGATTTTCGAAGTGAAATATCACGCCCCGTGGTTCGGATTCAACGTAAAATGGAGGTCCCATGGCTTATGATCGCGACATTAACGGTCACGTAAAACTGGAAGCTTCCTTCCTTCCATCCTTCGTTCCTTCCTTTCTCTCTTCCTTCCTTCCTTTCTCTCTTCCTTCGTTCCTTTCTTTCTTCCATCCTTTCTCTCTTCTTTCCTTCCTTTCTCTCTTCCTTAGTTCCTTCCTTTCTCTCTTCCTTTCTCTCTTCCTTCGTTTCTTTCTTCCTTCCTTTCTCTCTTCCTTCGTTCCTTTCTTTCTTCCTTCCTTTCTCTCTTCCTTTCTTTCTTCCTTCTTTTCTCTCTTCCTTCCTTTCTCTCTTCCTTCCTTCCTTTCTCTCTTCCTTCGTTCCTTCCTTTCTCTCTTCCTTTCTCTCTTCCTTCGTTCCTTTCTTTCTTCCTTCTTTTCTCTCTTCCTTTCTCTCTTCCTTCGTTCTTTTCTTTCTTCCTTCTTTTCTCTCTTTCTTCCTTCCTTTCTCTCTTCCTACCTTCCTTCTCTTCTCTCTTCCGTTCTTTGTTCCTTCCTTTTTTCTCTCATCCGTTCTTCGTTCCTTCCTTTCTTCCATCGTTCCTTTCTCTCTTCCTTTCTTTCTCAGTTCCTCCTTTTCTCTCTTCCTTCCTTCCTTCCTTCGTTTCTTCCTCTCATCGTTCCTTCGTTCCCTCCTTGATCTCTTCCTTCGTTCCTTCCTTTCTCTCTCTCTCTCTCTCCCTTCCTTTCTCTCTTCCTTCGTTCCTTCCTTCCTTCCTCCCTTCCTTTAATAAGAACAACAACCAACCTTGTGATGCCAAATAAGAACTGTTGTGGCAGGAACAGGGGCGCAAAGTAACTGAGCCCCCTTCAACACTTAAACACCAGTTCGTGATACCTTGTTCGTGATACCTTGTCATAGTCGAGAAAACTTATCGAGACGCCATCCCTTACCTTGCTTTTGAATGTGAGAGGCAGAAATAGATTGATGTCATACTTAAATTTAATTTGGACAAATTTGATTAGAGGGATGATTCTTGTCAAGACCATTCAGTCCAGAGTGCGACACATTCCAATGTAGAATACGTGGATACAAATGTAATTTACTTTTTTTTAAATTAATACCATATAGGTAATTAATCAATGTCTATTTTAATATTCTCGTAAAAACAAAGCGGGAGAAGGATAATTAAAAGGTAGATGGAAAGTGGTATTCTGATAATTAATTCTCCTCTCTGTGGTGCGTACGAGTACATACAGTATTATATCGTCCAGCCTCTCTCTGTTTGCAGTGCTTTGTCATTATGTAGACACACATCATTTTAGCCTACATGGGCACGTGAGCTTTTCAGTAATTTATATTCGGGCTAATATGAACCAGGAAAGCAGAGTAGTGTTCACACAACCATCAAGCATCCCCTTAATGTATTACTTTTCCAGGTACTTTAAATCGATTATTTTTTCAGTTTTCGAATAATCGAGTAATAGGAGTAGAGTAATCGATTAATCACTAGGGCTCGGATGTTGACGCCGTAAAAAGATTTAAAAATTGAACTTAACATTTTCAAAAATGACTGTAATAAATGACCTAAAAATTCGAAAAATACACTATAAAATGGAGAAAGCAGCAATGAACGATATCTTCCGCCGTGAACTATGCGGAACTGAGATAAGATTATACACCCCTTCCCTTTTCTACCCCGCCACAGCTGACCTTGGTCAACAGAGCAGATAACATTTCATTCCGCCAATAACTGGTTTGCGACGAAAACGGTACCCTTCTTCTGCGTCCAAGATATATACTATATTTTTTTTTCTACTAATAGCAATACTGAAATATTTTATTTCAATACTTTAAATTATCTTGTATCAGCTACTAGCTTCTTCTTAACTCTGAGAGACGTAACTCCTTCATATAAAGCTGTGACTTGACTTATAAGTTGGAAGAAAATGACCTTAAAAGGCCGATTTCTCTAAAATATGACCAAGAAATCCGACCAAACTTTTAAAAAATGCTCTTCAAATGAAAAAATAGCAAAACAAGATGTTCAGTAAAGAACATATAGCCTACTTTCTCCTAAATGCATGGGTATTGTTATAACTCTTTGTCCTTTTCAAGGAGTATGATTGAATGTTTGTTGTAGTAGCTTGTTGAAATACAACGTGCTATAGGGATATTAAACATGAATATGAGGTGCCCATTGCTAGTGCTATCTCTGTACCAAATTTCGTTCCATTCGGTTTCACCGTGTTTGAATTAATAGGGGGAATCGATTTTGACACAAAGATGGCCGCCATCCGCAAACTATTAGGCGAATGACCTATTAGATTGGTCAAAGGATGCTCCCTCCATAAAGGTATGTAGTTGCAAAATTTGGTAGAGATCGGATGATTAGGTTAATCGTAATTTGATTCAAGCTTTGAACATTCGTGTGGCCGCCATTACGTTTCAGTCAAGATGGCGGCGATATAAAACATGACACTGAGGTGCCCTTTGCTAGTGCTACCTCTGTACCAAATTTCGTTCCATTCGGTTCCACCGTGTTCGAATTAATAGGGGGAATCAATTTTGACATAAAGATGGCCGCCATCCGCAAACTATTAGGCTAATAACCTATTAGATTGGTCAAAGGATGCTCCCTCCATAAAGGTATGTTGTTGCAAAGTTTGGTAGAGATCGGATGGTTATGTTAGTCGTAATTTAACTTAAGCTTTGAACATTTGTGTGGCCGCCATTACGTTTCTGTCAATATGGCGGCGATATAAAACATGACACTGAGATGCCCTTTGCTAGTGCTACCTCTGTACCAAATTTCGTTCCATTCGGTTTCACAGTGTTTGAATTAATAGGGGGAATTGATTTTCACACGAAGATGGCCGCCATCCGCAAACTATTAGGCTAATGACCTATTCATTTGGTCAAAGGATGCTTCCTCCATAAGGGTATGTTGTTGTAAAATTTGGTAGAGATCGGATGATTAGGTTAATCGTAATTTGATTTAAGCTTTGAACATTTGTGTGGCCGCCATTACGTTTCCGTCAAGATGGCGGCGATATAAAACATGACACTGAGGTGCCTTTTGTTAGTACTACCTCTGTACCAAATTTCGTTCCATTCGGTTGCACCGTGTTCGAATTAATAGGGGGAAACGATTTTCACACAAAGATGGCCGCCATCCGCAAACTATTACGCTGATGACCTATTAGTTTGGTCAAAGGATGCTCCCCCCATAAAGGTATGTTGTTGCAAAATTTGGTAGCGATCGGATGATTAGGTTAGTCGTAATTTGATTTACGCTTTGAACATTTGTGTGGCCGCCATTACGTTTCCGTCAAGATGGCGGCGATATAAAACATGACACTGAGGTGTTCTTTGCTAGTGCTACCTTTGTACCAAATTTCGTTCAATTCGCATTCACCGTGTTCGAATTGATAGGGGGGGACAGACATTCAGAGTACACACACACACACACACAGACTCACACACACACATACACACACACACACAGACAGACACACTTTTTTCGCCCTGTGTTGATCTCATAAGTCTACTTTCATTTTTTGCAAAAATCGAAAGTAGGCTAAAAATGCAAAAAGATGCAAAATAAAAATAACAGATTTGAAGACGGGGTGGCCCGTCCGGAGTTTGTATGTACTTCAGCATTGTTTTAGACAGCTCAGTAAAAAGATGACATGTCATCAACATCCGGGCCATATATAATCAATGTACTTCGCTCCTTTTACTACGCTCTCACAGAAACAAAACAGACACTTAATTAATTAAATATATTGGCTTTCACTGCCCAGGAATTACACCCCCTCCCCATGGGCTCACATCTAGTGGGACGTGGGTTGGTGACCACGGGACACCAGCTGAGTCCGGCATTTCTTCCACTTACTTGTGCCGGGTTCTGTTATCTTTCCTATTGGCCTCCCTTGGTCAACCCTTGTTCTCTTCCGAACCCGACGGTATCCGAGGCCTTGGGAGTCTCTTCCTTTCCCGCCTTATATGGCTCTTCTCTCATCTTCCCTGATACCTCATTCTTCTAGGGATCGGCCTTCTTTTTCTTTTCATTACAGTTCCTTTTCTCTTTAAGATTCCCGCCCTGTTTTTATGATAGGCTCCTCGTGTCTCTAAATTACATTTATGTTCGACCCTCACTATTATGTGTCAGAAAACTGTATCATAATGATGGTCATTATAACACTCTTTTTCATTATGATACAGTTTCTCCAGCCAATCAGAGCTCGTTCATTGACCAATTAGGTAACGATACCTTCACGCGTGCGCTCAAAATCCAACATGTCGGACATAAACACAACATCGAACCGACATGGAATACGTACCGTCCATATGTTCGCGTAAATAAACTGGCGAATATGAGACAACAAATAGCACTGTTCCTTAATATAATTTCTACACACTGCATTGTCTTCAAACAACTCCAGTGGCAATATTACTGAGGGGCGTCAGATGTAAACATATGGCCTGCATATGGCATTGCAAGCACACAGAGCGCATGCGTCAGTCGTCCAGAGATCTTGAAAGACAGAGATATAACACCCAACGCTCGCTCTGCGATCACAAAATTCAAGTAGCAGACTCTCAACAGATATTTATGAATATTTATGTTAAAACATATAATAAAGTTATAATTATCGTCGAACATAAACAGTCGTGTGCCTATAATGGTAATTAAGACACTCGTATGGAAATTATAAAACTCGCATACGCTCGTTTTATAAAAATAATCGTGTCTTAATTATAACCATTGTAGGCTCGTTGCATAATGTACTATTTGTGAATATTTTGAAACTCAACCTCACTTTGTCAATAAAATTGTTAGTAACAAACGGAACAATGCTATCTTGTTCATTTTATATCGGCGTTTGTGTGCACTTTTCACATACAAAAGACTGCGTCTCATGTTTCAGTACAAGAGCGGAAAAACAGATTTTGTGTTTATTTCAAAACTTTAAAAATTGGACTTGGAGAGCCTTTCAACAACGAGCGATTCAAATACACATATCAAACAAGCATTCTACACAGACACACCCAAGTACACGGGCATGAAAGACCACAATGCCCAAGCCCCTCTTATGAAAGAACAACATTTTGATATTGGTTCCTGAATATCTAATCTCGCTTCAAAATTAACACGCAGACATTTTAGTCTGACGTTTGATTTCAATAATAATAGTTTAATGCAGACAATGACCATAAAATACAACTTAATTTCTTTAGGTAACAATCACACGATTACTATTAATACATTGCAAATTAGATCAGATCTCTCCTGTACTCCAACAGTGATTTCGTTCTTTTGGAACATTCACCAAAATGGTACAGTGAGCACGATTTGTTACACAATTTGCATATGCATTCTGGTAAAGGGTCGTGAAAGTCTGTCCTGTTACAAAGTTTATGGTGATATCCATGTATCGCCAGTCTCGTCCCAGCGCTGCGTATCGTGACGTTTGGTCCAGTCCAATTTCGGTTCAGTTGTGTGAAATTCTGCCGGTATATCATTCATTTTCTGTTGTTTATTTTGCTTTACTTGTGATTCTTGTCGGGTAGCTGGAAGTAAGAGTTTAGTGCGTAGATCTTCCACAAGGAAAGTTGCGTGCGCTAACTCATATGCAAATTTAGATCGAGCAAATTTTGAAATTCCAAGTGCTGCTTTTAGGAACCTTGCTTTTACACTTTGTATAGTTTGAAGGTCGCTGTAGCTGAGATCATTCCAAATTATATGAATCCCATATGTGAGGATTGGTAATACTTTAGCCTCATAGTTTCATAGTTGTCGTTAGTGACGATTGCGTGATGTTTTGTTTTGATTTTAGTAGCGTGTTTTGTCTCAACAGGAACGACTTGACTCTTGACGGTTACATCTATTTTTGTTTTACACAGCTGTCTGTTGGGTAAATCATTGAACGTGTGTGTTCACGGCTCCCAGAGTACCTCTAAAGTCAGTCAGACGGCCTATAAATTCCGTGAAATCACAAACCAATCGTTTGTGGTCAGCACTCTGTTTGTGGCGTGGCATCGCGCTGGCGTGTCGACCAATGAGTCAGTAGAAATATCACGACAAGCGTGGAGGGGGAGGTAGCTTTTTCAATTACTTCCTCTTGTCTGACTTATTTCATACACGAGAACCGCTGCTATCGTGACAACCCCTAAAAACTCTTATAAAATATTTAAAAAAACATTCGTGTTATGTTACTACTTTCTTTTCAAACACTTTCGAATGCCTTTACTTTTTAGTACAGATCTGTTCAACTTATTAGACTCAACACACAAATGTCAACCATCTTAAAATATATTTCAAGATGGCTGTTTATGAAAGGGAATTTTCTTGCCAGATTGTTGGTATAATGCGCAATAACAGTTCCCAATCGATCCCCCCCCAGGGACTCACAACTTGTGGGACGTGGGTTGGCGACCACGGGACCCCAGCTGAGTCCGCATTGCTTCCACATACTTGTGCCAGGCTCCTCTCCGTTAGCTTTCCTCTCGACCTCCCTTGGTCAACTCTTGTTCTTTTCCAACCCCGATGGTATTAGGGTATCCGAGGTCTAGGGAGTCTCTTCCTTTCTCGCCTTAATTGGCCCTTGTCTCATCTTTCCTGATCCCTCATTCTTCGAGGGGTCAGACCTCTTGTTTTGTTTTCCTTCCATCTGCTCAAGGCCCTCAAGGAGGCAGGGTGAGTGTAGCCCCTCCACTTCTGGTGCACACTGCATAGTGCTACACCCTCAAGGGCTCACGTCTGGTGAGTTCGGGCGTTGGCGACCCCGAGAGCTTCCTGATCTGGGTCCGATTTTTCTCCTTCTTCCATTGCTTTTGGGGCGGTCCCTTTCCTCTTTACCTTCCCTGGCTCTACTTTCTTCTAAGTCCCTTAATTCTCATTCTTCGAGGGTTGAGGGCATTCCCTTTCCTCCTGTCTTTTGTTTCCCTTATTCTTATTAGCCTATTTTCAATTTTGAAAAAAAATAGTCTCTTGAGTTCACCTTTTGTCCGTGTGTGTGTGTGTGTGCGTGTGTGTGTGTGAGGTGTGTGTGTTTGTGTCCCCCTAATAAATTCTAAATGGCTGGAGCGATTTCAATGAAACTCGGTAAGTTTATAGCACTATTCTGGGCGACCCCGACCGTGCCCTTCAAATTTCGTTACGTCTCACCAATCCAACATGGCGGCTGTGCGAAATATTACACCAGCATTCAATATCTCCGAAACTATTACCGATATCACCCTGGAATTTTTTACGGTGATAAAGGGAACTACTAGAAGTTCACCTATGTGACTCTTGAAATACTGGTAACTACAAAACCAACATGGCGGCCAAGCGAAGTTGCGACGTTTAAATAGACGTTTCTCGCGATTTAACCAACCAAACGCAATAAAACTTGGTACAGTATATGTTTATACACATTGTAATGCACCGACATCTAACTTCGTTCAATTGTATACATAACCACAAGATGGCGGCTGTGCGAAATATTTCACCGGCATTCTATATCTCTGAAACTATTAGCGTTATCACCCTGAAATTTTGGACGGAGATAAAGGGCACTACTGGAAGTTCATCTATAAGATTTTCAAAAACTGGTTAACTACAAAACGAACATGGCGGCCAAGCGAATTTGAAAATGTAAATAGACCTTTCTCGCGATTTAATGTTCCAAACGCAATGAAACTTGGTACAGGAAATGTTTATACACATTGTAATGCACTGGTATCGAATTTATTTCAATTGTTTACATAACCTCAATATGGCCGCTGTGCGAATTTTTAAATTAAGCTTTTATTTCTTGTGTCGTAATCATGCGATCGAAGTGAAAGTTTGAATAATGAACCTACGCAATAATTTTCCTTTAATGGTACATGACTCTATGGCCTATACATTTAACAATCCAACATGGTGACCATCCGAAATATTTAGACGGCTCTGAATATCTACGAATCTATTATAGCAATCAAACTGATTTTTTATGTTCATAGGGACTATGAACATAAGTTCACCTATAGGACTTTCAATAACCTGGTGATCACAAATCCAACATGGCAGCGACGCGAAATATAAATATTCACATGGACGTTTCTCGCAATTTAACCATCCGAGTGCAGTGAAACTTGGTACAGTAAATCCTTACACGAATGTTAATCCACTGGTATCTAATTTATTTCAATTGTTTCCATAACCACAAGATGGCAGCTGTGCGAAATTTTAAAATCTCGTTGTTACTTCTGGTGTCCTAATCATGCGATTGAAGTTTGAATGCTACACGTACACAATAATCCTCATGTAACAGTACATAACGCTAAGACCTACATATATAAAGTCCAACAAGGTGACCATCCGAAATATTTAGTCGGTTCTCAATATCTACGAATCTATTACAGCAATCAAACTGAAATGTTGTATGTTGATAGTGGCAATTAACATAAGTAGGATATATGAAAATAGGCTGTATAGTTCTTCACGGAACTACTTGTTTTTTCATTTCCTCTTCTAGTTTGTAAGTATGGTAATTAGTTTTAGGTTTAGTTTCCTTTCATTTACATTTTCACATCACCCGATAACCCAGATGTTCGGCCCCTTAAAACTACAATTATTATCATCATCATCATTATCATTATCATCCAAGATGTTGGCAACTTTACTTTGACCTTCAGCTGTTTTGTTTTGAACACTCGCTGCTCTGTGACCGAAAGTAACAGCTAAAGACAATAATGAAAATTTGAGGTTATGATCATTGTTGGTGCAATATATTGTTAATAGGGAGTTTGATATTGTCACTTGCAGTCGGCCAACACAAAATTTAGGAAGATTCCGTAAAAACAAGTGCTTGTGTCTAATAAAATTTGAGCCAATCTTTATTTGGGAAATTGGTTTTAAAATATTTCTTGTATGATTTATAAATCATGGTGTCAAGTGCTTGCAACTAGTGATGGTCCGGTCCCGTGGCGAATTGGTTAGCGCACTAGGCGGGGCCATCGAGGATTCTAATCTCCTGAGGACAAACATCCTCTACCTTGTTTTAGAGTAGTGTTATTAAATTAATTAATCTTAATTATTTCGTTAATTAGGCACAGTGTACAGCAATATTCCTTGTCTGCTACATTTTAAGAGTAAAATGGAACACAACTCACAGCCCTTATACCTGTGTAAGAGTATGAAACGCTAAGGAGTATGTTTCACAAAACTCAAGCTCTTACCTGAGTTAGAATGTGTGGTTTGTACCAAAATATTCCAAAATCGTCTCAATAGTACAGGAAAAATCTTGCATTTCTTGAAAAGTCAACGGAAATATATGTATTTGTTTATAAAGTGCGTTTAAACTAATAAACAAGACTATAGCTCCTGCCAGAACTGTGCCGCTTCATACCCGCATAACAGTAGAGTTGGACGGGTGGTATATACACATACAAGTAACCTATCGTAACAAATGAGCATTCAAACGAAATAGAATTACCCACAGCAGTGACGAATTTCACTCTGATTTCAGATAAATTGACAATTTGTTTCAGAGGTGTGTTTAAAGAAATAAACAAGGCGATAGCGCCCCTGCCAATACTGTAACACGTCACGCCCGCATAGCAATAAAGGCGGCCGGGTGGTTTATACACATACGAGAGTTCTCGTATGGGTCCAATAGCTTTTGTTAATTCCACATTTAGCATTTACCTGCCAATTGAATAAAGTTTCATAAGCACGCTTTCATTTACCTACGTACAAAGTGTCCATGGCCTTCTGATGTTCACCAAAGTAACGTACATAACGCTAATGTGCTGTGTTTCAATAGCGCACTCTCATTTACCTACGTACAAAGTGTTCATGGCCTTCTGATGTTCACCAAAGTAACGTACATAACGCTAATGTGCCGTGTTTCAATAGCGCAGTCTAATTTACCTACGTACAAAGTGTTCATGGCCTTCTGATATTCACCAAAGTAACGTACATAACGCTAATGTGCTGTGTTTCAGTAGCGCACTCTCATTTACCTACGTACAAAGTGTTCATGGCCTTCTGATGTTCACCAAAGTAACGTCTATAACGCTAATGCGCTGTGTTTCAATAGCGCACTCTCATTTGCCCACGTACAAAGTGTTCATGGCCTTCTGATATTCACCAAAGTAACGTCTATAACGCTAATGCGCTGTGTTTCAATAGCGCACACTCATATACTTACGTACAAAGTGTTCATGGCCTTCTGATATTCACCAAAGTAACGTACATAACGCTAATGTGCTGTGTTTCTATAGGGCGCTCTCATTTACCTACGAACAAAGTGCTCATGGCCTTCTGATGTTCACCAAAGTAACGTCTATAACGCTAATGCGCTGTGTTTCTAACGAACTTCTCTTGTTTATTGCACTTTTGAAGTTTCTGGAGAAATGTTCTCATATCTTGTCGAAGTGCATTTTCATTTACAATTCCTTCTGCTTGCGAGCTTTCATCAACGTCTAGGTGTTGTTCCCAACAGCGCGCAGGAGTCGAGTCTTATGACCTTAGTTTATGGCTCATATCTACGGTTTAGTGTCGGACATACCACGGGCGTTACTACTGTGTAAGTCTGCATTTCTCGTATTCCAGGGAGAGGCCTGCATGGAAGTCAATTTGCTGTTATTAAGGCGTCAGGGGTACACTCAGCCTTGTGAGGCAAAATTGAGTAGAGATGGGTTCGATTCTCACCTAAGCCGTCCTGGAAGTGGGTTTTCGTGGTTTCCCACTTAAACTCGAGGCTAAGGCTGGGATGGTTTCTAATTTAAGGCCACGGTCGCCTCCTCCCCAATCCTCAACTAAATTACAAATAAACACAATACTACAGATACCACAGGTTATCAGACAAATTATTATTAATATTATTATTATTATTATTATTATTATTATTATTGTATATGTACATCTAAGTACACAGTGTTAAATGACCAGGATCATTATTTATTTAGCGTATGGCTTTTAGTGCCGGGAGTGTCCGAGGACATGTTCGGCTCGCCAGAGGCTGTAGCTGCTTCAAGCGAACATCCATGGGGTGAGCTACAAGTTCCGTTAAATTTCAAGTAGTTTCAACTTTCGCAACCAGGTGTCTCTGACGCCTAGTGTGAGTCTGGCTGCGTGGCTCAGGGGTAACGTTCTCGCTTGCTGAGCCCAAGGTTGCAGGTTCGAAACCTGGCGCAGTCAGCTGGCATTTGAGGGTGCGCAAATGCGAGGGAGCCGTGTCAGTAAATTTACTGGCACGTTAAAGATCCCCTTCGGGGCATAATTCCGGCACCCCGGCGTCTCTAAAAGCCAGTGTAGTTAAAAGGGACGTAAAACCAATAACATTATTAATATTATTATTATTGACGCCTAGTGTTGAACGTTGGAACTTTGATGGAGCGTTTAAATGAAATCTAACCTAGAAATTTAGCCTCATACAAGTTTAGTTAATGGAAGGATCTTTTACACCGCCGGCTTTACTTCCTCTCCGAAGGTAGGCAACTGAAGGATTTTAACGCTTTTAAAAAATCCGACGACTTTGGTCGAATTTGAACCCGCGATCTTGGGCACAGCAGTTCAGCATGCTACCAACTACGCCACTGAAGCCGATGTTCAAGCATCTCAACTGAAGCAACAGCAACAACTAAAGTTGTGGTTAGTGATGTGAATAGAGGTTACGGCAACACAACTATTTAGTAATATTTTCAATTTCGTATTAAGCGATTTTTTTTATTAGTATTAGTGTTATTATTATTATTATTATTATTATTATTATTATTATTATTATTATTATTCTTTATTTGTTTCACCCAACTTTGGGGTACATGAAATCAATAACTTTTTATTGTTTTGAGCTTTCCTTGTGGCCCAGTATTGCCTCATCCTTTGAGATCTTGCTTCCCTTTCTTCGGCAGAGATTTGGATCGTACGCTTTTGTTTGAGTTTCACTTGGAACCGTTGTTTCTTATCCTTGGAGACGGTTTTGGCTGTTTTATCCATGAGCATGGTGTCTGTAATTTGGAGTTCCACCAGGTCTTTCTCGGTTTCCTTAAACCAAAGAGTTTTTTTTTATTACGGAAGTGGTCGAAGATCTTTTTGGTTAGTCTATTTGAATTCATCCGGTGGATGTGCCCATAAAAATCAATTCTCCGTTTTCTTATTGTGTCCGAGAGTTTTTCAGTTCTTTGGTAAAGAGTTTCGTTCCTGACATGGATTAATTTGTTGCTATGAAATTTGGGGGCTAAGATTTTGCGTATTATCTTTCTTTCCTTGACCTCCAGCCTTTCAAGCGGCCCCTGGGTGGTGAGAGACAATGTTTCGGCTCCATATAAGGCTTCTGGTTTAATTACTGTGTTATAATGTCTTATCTTGGTATTCTTGTTATAAGTGTCCTTCGTAAATTGGAAGGCCAATTCAAATTTATTTCTCCTAGATTCCATTGCCTTTTTCTCTAGCGCATTCCAGCCGATCCATTCCCCAAGATATTTAAATTCTTTGACGATGTCTATTATTATTATTATTTTTATTCGTTATGCCCATTTATAGAGCGCGTTGGAACTTGTTTGCTTGTTGACTTTTGCCTTCCGCTTTTGTCAAATTCTTCATAAACTCACTGTGTTGCTTCTTGTGTTCTCTTATACCAGTCCTGCTGCTAGATTTCACCCGAACTGTGTGCTTATCCACAGAGGTTCTGAAGATTTCTCGGTTTTTCATAATTTTCTCTCCGATGTTCAGCTCATTCAGGTCCCTCCTTGTTTCCTTTAGCCAATTTATCCTCGGAATGTTTGTATTAATTATAGTGAATAATCTTTTTGTTGGTCTATTGTTGTTCATCCTGAATATGGGCCCATAAAATTCCAACTGTCTCCTTCATATAGTATTTGTGAAACACTCTGTGAGACTATAGAGGTCTGCAGCTCGTCTCTTGATCCAAATTCAATTTTCTTGTGTAGGGACGAATATTATTTTAAGCATTTTGCGTTCTTGCTTTTCATTTTCTGCAATTTTTGAATGACCTATGCATTATTATTGTTATTATCATCATTAGTCTGATTTTACTATTATCTGATTATATAATACGCTAAGGAGTATGTTTCACAAACCTCAAGCTCCTAAACCAGAGGGAGTTCGAAGGTGTGGTTTATACCAAAATCTTTCAAATCGCCTCAATAGTACAGGAAAAATCTTGCATTTCTTGAAAATACAACAGAAATATATTTATTTGTTTATAAATTGCTTTTAAACAAATAAACAAGACGATAGCCTCTGTCAGAACTGTGTCGCGTACAGCCCGCATAGCTCTGGAGCCGGGTGGGTAGTCAGTACACAAGGGGCGCACACATCCCATTATGCGTGTGTTATCGCACGGGTCCGCTAGTTAATAATAATAATAGTAATTGTTGTATGGGGCGGAACATGAAGATTATCTGCCACTAAGATTTGCATCCTTAGTGGTTGGTTAATAAAGAAAAATATTTCTGTGTACACAATGAAGATTGCAGGAAATGAAAGTTTTGAGTTCCTTTCCCGAGGAACGTAAATAGCACGATACAATGAGTTTAACAGAGACTTCTTTGTTCAACTGAATTTATATGTCAGCGACTGCGACGGTATTGTGGGAGCAGTAGTTAGCAGTTTCTGGCCTGTAATCAAAGTACTTGAGGATCGATTCTTTGCTGGAGCTACCTGTTTTAAGATTCCTACCTTGTCTCGTGTCAGATCTGAGTGAAGGATTTCGTGTTTAAACTTAATCCCTCTCGACGCAAATTGCCCCTCGAATAAGGTGTAGTTTATCAGATAAGGTTGGCTATACATTGCCGCAATATAGCCTCTTGCCACCACAACCCCCTACCATTCACTAGACCTGCAGAACACGAACAAGTATAGACTGAATCTCAAATTGAACTGCTGAATTACGATAAGGAAGCAATTTTCTGTCATATTTTGTTGCTCTACTAAATTATACAGAAATTGACCTCATTTGATTTAATTGTTTTGTTAAGGAGCTTTGGAAATCAAGGTTATCGGACACGTGCTGCACAGCAATTTTCCGTTGTGATGAAAGTCTATTGTATAGGTTGATTTTGTTCTTTTAAGGGGCGTTCCGACATCATGGTCATGTATCTCCGTGTACTTGGGTGTATGTAGAATTCGTCTGATAACCTGTGTCTCTGTAATGTCTGTACTGGCTCAGCGGTAACGTTCTTGCCTGCTGTGCTCAAGTGTGTAGGATCGAATCCTGGCGCAGTATTTAAAAATGTTTGTATTTAGAAGTAAGGATTAAATTAGTAAAAACCTCAAATCCGGTCCGTAGTTATCATAATCATTTCTTCGTTATTGTAATCGGAAACAAGCAATGTGAAATTCAAGCAGATGGGGAAATGTGCGAATGTATGCATAAGCAAAGCTATACGGAATATTGTTTAATGGCTCATTATTTAGCAACTAAATGAATGAATGAATGAATGAAAATACACACATCAAAAAAAGTTTTGCATCACCTCGGTTCCCAGATCTCCGGCATATAGACGTTGACTGTGTATATTGTATCCAAGATACAGTCCCTTTGACTGTTCATAGATGTCACTAAAACTGCTCAAAGATGTAAACAACCATGCATGAGCAGGGCCTATTAGACGGAGGGGGTACGACAGCCGATCAGTTCCAGTCATTCCACCAGGACGAAGGTACGCTGCTCATGTTGTCTGTAGTTCTACCATGCCTAGAAGGTCAATACCGCAGTTCGATCGCGTCCGCATTGTTACTTTGTGTCAAGAAGGGCTCTCAACAAGGGAAGTTTCCAGGCGTCTCAGAGTGAACCAAAGCGATGTTGTTCGGACATGGAGGAGGTACAGAGATACAGGAACTGTCGATGACAGGCCTCGCTCAGGCCGCCCAAGGGCTACTACTGTAGTGGATGACCGCTACTTACGGATTGCCGCTCGGAGGAACCCTGACAGCAATGCCACCATGTTGAATAATGCGTTTCGTTCAGCCACAGGACGTCGTGTTTCAACTCAAACTGTGCGCAATAGGCTGCATGATGCGCAACTTCACTCCCGACGTCCATGGCGAGGTCCAGCTTTGCAACCCCGACACCATGCAGCGCGGTACAGATGGGCCCAACAACATGCTGAATGGACCCCACGGAATTGGCATCACGTTCTCTTCACCGATGAGTGTCGCATATGCCTTCAACCAGACAATCGTCGGAGACGTGTTTGGAGGCACCCTGGTCAGGCTGAACGTCTTAGACACACTGTCCAGCGAGTGCAGCAAGGTGGTGGTTCCCTGATGTTTTGGGGTGGCATTATGTGGGGCCGACGTACGCCACTGGTGGTCATGGAAGGCTCCGAAACGGCTTTACGATACCTGAATGACATCCTCCGACCCATAGTGCAACCATATCGGCAGAATATTGGAGAGGCATTTGTCTTCATGGACGACAATTCTCGACCTCATCGTGCACATCTTGTGAATGCGTTCCTTCAAGATAACGACATCGCTCGACTACAGTGGCCAGCATGTTCGCCAGACATGAACCCTATCGAACATGCCTGGGATATGTTGAAAAGGGCTGTTTATGGACATCTTGACCCACCAACCACTCTGAGAGATTTACGCCGAATTGTCGTTGAGGAGTGGGACAATTTGGACCAACAGTGTCTTGATGAACTTGTGGATAGTATGCCACGGCGAATACATGCATCAATGCAAGAGGACGTGCTACTGGGTATTAGAGGTAGTGGTGTGTACTGCAATCTGGACCACAAATGCTGAAAGTCTAGCTGTATGATGGTACAACATGCAATGTGTGGGTCTCATGAGCAATAAAACGAGCTGAAATGTTGTTTGTGTTGATCTCTATTCCCTTTGTATTTAAAGGTTCCGGAACTCTTGGAACCGAGGTGATGCAAAACTTTTATTGATGTGTGTACGTTACTTCTATTCCTACTACCACACGAAGCGCGGGAGCAGGCGGGCCGTCGGCTGAACTAGTAGCCCTTATGCCATGGGAAAGGAAAAAAAGAAAGAGCAACTACTTATTATGTCTCATTTATGAAGCGCATTGCAGTGCTTTTTCTAAGGGAGTTAAGGGATTTTAGCTCCATTAGCACTCCTTAGCTCCCTGAAAATCAAGACATTCCAATCCTCACGCTGTTTAGTCACTGTGAGAGCTACTGTGGAAAGATGATAAATTAAACCCACGTAATTACTTCCACTCAAATTGAGTCGTTAGTTTAAATGATCAACTATTTGCATGAGAATTAACAGAGATTATCATCGGGTATTTTTAATGTTCAGATCGGTCGATAGACACGCAAATCGTCATGACAGCTCTTTCCTCGTCGTTTTACAGCATAATAATAACTGCGTTTCTCCATCTCATCACAGCGATCGTAGCCATTATTAATAGGAATGTTCTCATAAGAAAGATTGAAACATCTTAGTAATAATAATAATAATAATATATTAGAATGTCTATTATCTAATAATGTTATTATTCCCGTTTTTACGAGGTCGGGAATGAGTTGCGACGAACTTCTACGTAATGGGTGGTTTTTATAGCCGGGTGGACTTCCTGACGCTAACCCTCGTGAGAGGAACTAATGGGGGATGAAATGAATGAAGGTTTGGCAATTGGTGGGAAGAAAGTGGCCGTGGCCGTCTAGAAGGTACCGTACTGGCATTTTTCTGGAGTTGAAATCCACGGAAAACGCCCGACGACGGTGGGGTTCGAACCCATGTCTATCGAGTGCGTAGTTAGCTTTGTCCTATTGCTTTACTGATAGTAAATACCGATGTCAGTCAATAATAATAATAATAATTATAAAAGTAACCTCGAGGCTCCACAGCTCCTTAGGAACCTTGGCCTACCAAGCGACCGCTGCCCAGCCATTTGGCCTTAGATTGCGGGGTGACGCTTGGTCAGCACGTTGGGTTCCCTCGGTCGTTAGTTCCGGATTTCATAATCGGGGTGCTAGCTCTCTGCCGGACAACTACTTAATTGTCCTCAAGAGGCACTGCATTCCAGCCTTTACGATATTATTATTATTATTATTATTATTATTATTATTAATTCACGGTGGTCGAGAGCGTTAACGTAGTAACTTGTGCCTCGCTGCCATCGTATTTGGGTGTGTGTGTATTTGTGGTCGGCCCCGTGGTGTATGGGTAGCGCGCCTGCCTCTCTCCCAAAGGCCCCGGGTTCGATTCCCGGCTCTATCAGCGATTTTAGAAACTGACGTGAAGGCTGGAACGGGGTGAACTCAGCCTCGTGAGGACAAATGAGTAGCTGTCGGACAGTGAGGCAGCGTCCCGGTCACGAAAACCAAGATTCACGGCCGAGGGGAGCTAATGCACTGACCATGCGTGATCCCAATATCTGCAGGCCAAATGGCTGGGCAGCGGTCACTTGGTAGGCCTAGGCCCTTCGTGGGCTATAGTGCCACGGGGTTTGTTTGTTTGTATTTGTAAATTGGGGGATAGGATTGGGAAGAAGGCAGCTGTGGTCTTCAGTTAGGAAACATCCTAGTATTTTCCTGGAGTAGAAGTTGAGGAAACCACAGAAAACAATTTCCAGGATGGCTGAGGTAGGAATCAATCCGTCCCCTTCTCAGGAAGGAAGGGAGGAAGGAAGGATGTAAGTAAGGGAGGAAGGAAGGGAGGATGTATGTAAGGGAGGAAGGATGGAAGGGAGGAAGGGAAGCTGGAAGGAAGGGAGGATGTAAGTAAGGGAGGATGTATGTAAGGGAGGAAGAAAGGGAGGAAGGGAAGCTGGAAGGAAGGAAGGATGTAAGTAAGGGAGGAGGAAGGATGTAAGTAAGGGAGGAAGGAAGGAAGGATGTAAGTAAGGGAGGAGGAAGGATGTAAGTAAGGGAGGAGGAAGGATGTAAGTAAGGGAGGAAGGAAGGAAGGATGTAAGTAAGGGAGGAGGAAGGATGTAAGTAAGGGAGGGAGGAAGGGAGGATGTATGTAAGGGAGGAAGGAAGGGAGGAAGGGAAGCTGGAAGGAAGGAAGGATGTAAGTAAGGGAGGAGGAAGGAAGGAAGGGAGAAAGGAAGGAAGGGAGAAAGGAAGGAAGGAAGGATGTAAGTAAGGGAGGGAGGATGTATGTAAGGGAGGAGGGAGGAAGGAAGGAAGGGAGGAAAGAAGGAAGGGAGGAAGGAAGGATGTAAGTAAGGGAGGAGGAAGGATGTAAGTAAGGGAGGAGGAAGGATGTAAGGGAGAAAGGAAGGAAGGATGTAAGTAAGGGAGGGAGGAAGGAAGGAAGGGAAACAGGAAGGAAGGAAGGGAGGGAGGAAGGGAAACAGGAAAGGAGGAAGGAAAGATGTAAGTAAGGGAGGGAGAAAGGATGGAAGGAGGGGAGGAAAGGAGGAAGGAAAGATGTAAGTAAGGGAGGGAGAAAGGATGGAAGGAGGGGAGGAAGGGAGGAAGGAAGGATGTAAGTAAGGGAGGGAGGAAGGATGGAAGGAGGGGGGGAAGGAAGGATGTAAGTAAGGGAGGGAGGAAGGAAGGAAGGGAAGCAGGAAGGAAGGGAGGAAGGAAGGAAGGGAGGGAGGAAGGGAGGGGAAGGAAGGGAGGTTGGAGGAAGGAAGGAAGGATGGAAGGGAGGGAGGAAGGAAGGACCTGACACCGGAATTAAAATTTCATATCAGAGCCGGGAACCTAACCCGTACCTCCGGGGGCAACAGCGACGAACACTAACCGCTACACCACGAGGTGGTCAAGTGTTAATTCTTTACCAGAACTTCACTGCCACTGCTTGTTGATGGACGTGCAAAAGTTACAACAGCAGTTTTTATTTCTTGGGCATATTTCACGGCTTTAAAGTTACTAAACTTCTTTAAAGAGTATAAAAGAAACATTTAAGAATTTCCTCCCTCAGGATCAAGAAGGGTGAAAATTAAATTAATAGTAAAGTTTTGGTGGAAGCTAATGAAGATTTTCAATGGAGTTCTGTAAGGTTTCACTCTTGTTCTTGACTTTTGGCGCTAGCGTTCAAGGGAGCAGCACTGTTGATTAATGAAGGGAGGTGGCGTGACGTATAAAAGATGGAAGAACTGTTGACGGCAGCTTAGGTAACTTCTATCAATTCTCCAGCCTAAACGTTGTTACACACCAAAGTGCTCGTCAATATTTAAGCAAGCAATATCGCAGCTGATCGAATTGAGTTCTTGACTGCGTTTGTTATGCAAACAAAAATTAGATTTTGTTTTTGTTCTAGTAAAATAGAACGGTAGGGTTGAGAGAATCTTTTAGCGTGTTCATAGCCGTGAACGTAATCGGTGTTATATCCGATCACATTGTCGTTGTTCTTTTATTTATTTGTTGTATAATATACAGGTAGGTCTACTCTCTGCATGCTCCATTACCTGTGTACTAGACTCTTTTAACTAGCCTTAAATAGTCGTGTGTAAAACAAAAATTACTTTAGACATACATCTATACAGGGACGGTGTCCTGCCTACCCATGGCCGTTAGGCAGCATTGCAAATAATTTGTTTAATTAATGTCTTTTAAAAATACTTTATATTACAGATACTCAACTTAAAATAAGTGTTTTGCCCTTCTTGAATCTAAAGAGAATTCATTATAAATAACTCATCCCTAGCTTAAGATCCTGACAAACATATAATTATACATTTTCAGTTGTCTGATATTCCAAGAACAGTACAAATGTGTTAGCGAGTTCTGTCGATGAAGCTGATATGTTTACTGTATAAATGTTTTTTTTTAATTTGTGGCACGGTACGTATTTATTTAATATGTTGATTGTATGCCGAAATAGGATAATGAAAGTGGATTTTTTAAACAATCCCATTTTCTTCTATAGCTCTGAACACGAAGTTAGAAATTAAATAATTATGACCTCATCAACCAAGCTGATGGATAAATTTGCTTCATCCAAGCACAGCAGTGGAAAATATGTATTAATAAAGAGCCATGTGGGTGCAGTTTTTAATGCATCAACTATTTATTAAAACTTGTCACAAATTTTGTGTTGTGTGGAATTATGATAATGGCAATATTGGCAACAATGAATGCCAAATATAAAACAATATTACATATCTAACAACAATAGCATCATCTGGTCATCCTAGAATTTTAATCAGGAGCCGCCCCTGCATCTATATCTATTGTAATATAATAAAGCTGAAGAGTTTGTTTGTTTGTTTGTTTGTTTGTGTGTTAAAAGCACTAATCTCTGGAACTACCAGTCGCATTCGAAACATTCATTTTGTATATGATAGCCTGATTCAAGAGGAATAGTTTAGGCTATGTAGCATTAGGCTACACCACTCAGGTAACCTTAAAGATTGATTTTTGTTCAGTAAGTCGGAAGAACAAACTCTGCCGGACAACTTCAATAATTCCTAAGTCTATTGTTGCCTGGTAATGCGGGCTGCATCACGTCGCCCCAACCAGTGTTCTGGTGCAGAATATCGAGCTGCTTATAAATTGCAGTCAAGGGGAATAATTAGTGCAAAAAGATGTCTTAGGCCCCTTAAAACAGTTATCATCATGACAATAGTATGCCTCTGTATAAGGGCGATGGTGTTGGTGCAGTGTACTGAGGTTATCAGCTGCAATAAGCGTTGGAGCTTTCCGATCCTTATCCTTGAGCGCTCCAGTTTTGTAGTAGTATTCATTATCATCCAAATTAAGTTGGCCACTGATTCCATTGCAGTACCTGATACTTCCACACTGTTAAAAGTCAACACAAAGGCTTGTAAGAATATCGACAGTAGGAAGGAAGGTAACAATACACACACACACACACGTGAAGCCCGATAAATTATCATGCAGGAAGTAGCAGCAAGTGACTGCCAGCCGATATATTTAGGTTTGGAATAAGTAGGCCGCACATGCGTACTGCAAGACCCCACCCCGTCACAGCGTGTTGAACTGCCATCTCCTGGCGTGATGACATTACGTCAGCACTTTTTCTAGGTTTATGCCGTGTCTTATGTTGGTTTTCACCTAGGAACACCAAGTTGGCTCATCAGCGGGCTTGTGGTGTCCGTGCCCGGACCCCCACAGGAGTAGCGAACTGCGCGCTACCTCCCTTCTTAGGAAGCGCGACTGTAAGAGCTAGAACCTCAAGCAGCCTTTCACCTCCCTATGAAGGCTTCCGAAAAGATGGTATATTGACTTTCACGCCAGGGAATTCAAACTCAGCAATTTTTCTAGGTTTATGCTGAGTCTTGTGTGGGGTTTCCCGTAGGGGGTCCGGGCACGCACACCAAAAGCCTGCTGATGAGCCAGCTTGGTGTCCTAGGTGAAACCCCACACAAGACACGGCATAAACCTAGAAAAAAAAAACTGAGTTTTAATTCACTGGCCGTGAAAGCCAATATACTATAACTGAAACGTGTTTGGCTCTCATAAGCTGTCTCCCCCCCTAAATTACGTTGATCTTTACCCATCGTTTTATTGGATATTATTTTCAGAATTGACCCTAGGCATAAATACTTATGAATGGTACGTGCTCATTGGTGGGATGAAAGTGAGTTTTTAGATCAACTAGGCAGAACTAATATTATAGCCTATTTTTAAAGTTCTGTACACGCTTTCTCTGCTCAATCGTGCGCACGATATGACCCCCAGGAGTCAGCCAAACACGGATCAATAAGAAAAGGAAACTTTTAATACCGTGTTGTGGTGCTCACAGTGTGAGGTGTTATTAAAGGAATAATATACTGTATAAGTAGGTGACAATATACACCTCGCACTCTGTTATTACAAGAAGAATTGTTACTGAGCCCTTCCAGTGAAGGCGAAGGGAAGTGTATTTAGGTCGTTCAATACTGATTGGCACTCCCCCTATAACTCCTTACCCCAGGGGCTCACATCTAGTGGGACGTGGGTTGGCGACCACGGGACCCCAGTTGTGTCCGGCATTGCTTCCGCTTATTTGTGCCGAGCTCCTCTCAGTCTTCTTTCCCGTCGACCTCCCTTGGTCATCTCTTGTTCTTTTCCGACCCCGACGGTATTAAGGTATCCGAGGCCTAGGGAGTCTTTCACTTTCCCGCCTTAATTGGCCCTTGTCTCATCTTTCCTGATGCCCTCATTCTTCGAGGGGTCAGCCTTCTCTTTCTTTTAATGTTATCTCCTGCCTTCTGCACGAGGCAGGGTGTATGTAGCCCCACCACTTCTGGTGCACCCTGGATAGTGTTACACCCTCAAGGGCTCACGGCTGGTGAGTTTGGGAGTTGGCGAGCCCGAGGGATTCCTGAGCTGGGTCCGTTTTGTCCCCTTTTTCCTCTGTCCATGGGACGGGCCATCTCCTCTTTCCCTTTCCTATCTTCCTTTCATGGCTCTCCTTCCTTCCTTTCCTCATTTTTCGAGGATTGAGGGAATTTCTTTTCATCCTCTCCTTTATTTGTTTACCCTTTCTTCTTCTAGTATGTAAGTTTGTAGTTAGTATTAGTTATAGTTTTCATTCTCTTCTCATCTTTCACTATCGTCCAAACTATTAGGGGCCGATAACCTAGATGTTAGGCCTCGTCAAACAACAATTATTATCATCATCTATAACTCCTGCAAAATTGCTTTTGAAATGTGTGTCGATGTATGCGTGAAGATCGACTATAGTACTGTCTAATGCCACCATATGTTGTTGCTTCTTCGAATAGGTTGTGCACTCGAGCGGCAAATGTTTCGGCGTGCGAGTACGCTTAATGGACATTGATGAAACAACATGGAAGGCGACAAACACGGGCAAAGGTGGACAGTGTGGTTTCTCTGAAGGGCAGGCGTGACAGCTTCAGACATCCACACGAGGTTAGCAGCCATATGTGGGCAGGCAGCACCAAGTCGCCAGACCATTGCCACCATTCGTGAACTAGGGTTTACTATGCTGCCACATATCCTCCATATTCGCTGGATCTGGCTCTTAGAGACTATAAGGATGGTGGGAGAGAATGATCGGCTCCACCAAGCGCTGCCTCAGAAAGGTACTGGGCCAGTCACAAGTAGATGAAGAGGGACTGAACACGGTGTTGGTCAGTATTGAAGCCACCTTGAACACCCGTCCCATTGTGCAAGATGGAAACAGTTTAGACGTATTAACACCTGCTCATTTTTTGAACGGTGGCGTCACGATCGCTACAAATGGATCTGAGTCAGAAGGAAAGAAGACCCTGACTAAAGAGTACCGATTGAAGATGAAGATGGTGGACGATTTTTGGAGAAGATGGCAAAAGGAATACCTGTTGCACCTACGATGCTACCACGAAGTAAAACGTCCCCACAACAACCATGAGGGGCTCAGAGTAGGAGATGTGGCCCTCTTACAACAAGACGTTTTACCCAGACATATGTGGAAAAGGGCTCGAGTGGACGAAGTAATTCAAGGACGAGACGGACGAATACGAACAGCCATTTTACGCCTGCCAGACGGTTCGAGAATCAGCAGACCATATCCTCCATATTCGCTGGATCTGGCTCCTAGTGATTATGCCCTATTCGTCGCATTGAAAGAGGGCATGCGGAGTAAGAAGTTCACCGTTCTGGTGCTCACAGTGTGAGGTGTAATTAAAGGAATAATATACTGTATTACAAGTATTAAGTCAGTTTACACTACTTTTCTGGAGACAGATTAAACGTCATTGACCGAACAATACCGGTACTTAACAAACACACTATATTAGTTATATATGTTGTGAAGCAATTATTAAGGTTATATTTGTGTTGGCGGAATATCAATTTTAATTTAATACAGTAAACATATTTTTCAAATCCATTTTGAAAACGTGACTTAATGCCTTTCAGCTCCGTGGTCAGTTTTTGTGCGGCATAAAGCCATCCAGAATGAATATTTCACATGATAATTTATATTAAACTAGATTTGAACCATAAAAACCACCCAAACCCTGTGCAAATGCAATTTACAATAGCACTAAAACACGCGGGAATCTTGCAGTGCGGCCAAGATTAAGTACGGAATACGGCGCTGAAAGGCAGCAAGCTTGCCACGGTGGGTGAGTGGTCAACGTGTCGGTCTACTAACCCCCAAGCTTGCAGGTTCGCTCCTGGCCGTGGTAAGTGATTTTTGAGAGGCGGCAAAAATTACGACACACATGTCATACGATGTTGGCATGTCAAAGAACCCATTTGAATTCAGCAGGCCGTGTTCATAATGGCAAAATTAATCTCGGGAGATTTTGCCATCACAAAGTTCATCATTTCTCTACTAGAAAGCGCTATAGTGTTCAAGGAGCTTAGATATCTAACCTCCTTGACTTTCATAGTGATTCAAGGAACAACGAAATTCGACATGCAAGCTACCCTCTGGGTGTCAAATTACAAAGCTTGCACCCGGCACGCGAGGCCATACGATATTATTATTATTATTATTATTATTATTATTATTTATTTTATTTTACACGTTACAGGCCTATTAGACCACGCGAAGCAATCATGACTTTTTGTTCTTCCTGCCTTTCCAGTACTCTTTCATTCGTGCACTAAAGGCCCTCTTCCTTTCTTCGGTCCACTTTGGTCTTTGGGCTGTAGGTGCAGCTTTCTCTGACATAACTTCCCGCTTGTATACTTTGTGTCTAAATACGCTTTTGTCTATGACGTCTTCTGGGTCGACCTGTGCTTTTACTAGATCAATTTTGACTTGCATCATCCAGGGTGTAGTAATCTTGAGCCGCTGTATGTATCTAAGAATTTTGTTGGTGAGTCTGGTTTGTGGGAGTCTGCTGATGTGGCCGTAAAATTTTAGTCGCCTCTTTCTGATGTCTGCTGCGAGGTTGGACAATTTCTCTGTGGTGTCTCTGGAGTGAAGCCTGTATCCTTCATCTGTGTGATTTGGTCCAATTATTTTCCTTATTATTTTTCTTTCCTCTGTGAGGATTTTTTCCAAGTCGCCCTTAGTGTGTAACGTCAACGTCTCAATAGCATAAAGCACCTCAGGTTTAATAACCGTGTTGTAATGACGATTATTATTATTATTATTATTATTATTATTATTGACTTAATGCTTTTCTCCTCTGATCACACAACATTTAGCAGTGGTTTCTGGCTTAAACAGAAACCTGACTTAATTCTTTCCTATGCCGTTCCAAGGCCGTTGGGTCAGTACTTCAGAATACTTTTTTAAATGACCATTTTTTGACTTAATGCTTCTCAGGTCCGACCGATTCAATTGTTACCGAGCCCTTGCAGTGAAGGTGAAGGGAAAAGTACTAGAATGGCTAGTGTAGCATTGACGTCATAAATTCCAGGTGCTGCCTGCATTCTAATTGCCACTGACACAATACTACGTGCAACATGTCCTCACGATTACACATATGAAATATGTGCCTTGCTTTGCTAAGACGTCATTATGCTTTTCCTTACACCAGATCTTGAAGACAATGTGTACAGTGGCGTAGTCGGTAGCATGCTGAGCTTCTATACCCACGATCGTGGGTTCAAACCCAACCGAAGTCGTTGAATTTTTAAGAGCGTTAAAAATCCCTCAGTATGCCTTCCTTCGGAGGGGAAGTAAAGCCGGCGGGCCCGTGTCATAGATTTATGGCATGTAAAATTTGTAGGTTAATTTGATTAACGCTCTATTAGTTCCAACGTTCGTCACCAGTTGCTGGTTGCGGTGGCATCTACTTGCCAAGTTTACAGCTAGGTGCCGTTGACGGTAGTATTTGGTAGGAAAAGTAACAAGTAGGAACTAGCTGAAATTGTTCGTCTGCAGTCCTTACCTGATTTACAGATAACACACACTAATACAGCCATCACAATTAACACCGGTTATCAGACAGATTCTACACACACCCAAAGTACACGGGGCTACATGACCGCGTTGTCGAAAGTCCCTAACTAAGGAACCAAGCAACCACTATGACCATGGTCTGGTTATGAAATGGGAACTTGAGCCACAGGAGACAAGCGAGACGTACAAGGGATGAGGAACTGAGGGAAGCACTATATTAAAATGCAAGTATCTTGGCCATGCTGTCCGGAACTCTTCATAATTTAACATTTCTCCCTCAACCTTCCTTCAGCTGATCTCATATTTTTCAACGCATACACCAACAGCACACAAGACTAGCCTTCAGATTTCTTGACATATATTATCAATGTAATATATGAGCTCGCCATGTTTACTGTAGTGCGGCATACCAAGAGACCTCGCCAGTCTGTCCCTAGATTCAATACTTCTGACAGGAAACGCATGGGAAATTTGTAGGAAGTCCTCTTCAACTAAATAATGGATTCCAGATATATCAGAGTCGAGCAGAATGTCAATGCAAACAACAATTCAAATTATTTACGACGTCTATAGCTGACAGAAATATATCTTAGGATTTGAATGAGTCATTTATCACAATCATTACAATAATTTCCAAGTATTGCGTGATATATTAACTGACTAGCTATGATTTAGGGATAGCTGGGGACATAAGTTACTATAGTTACAGTGTATGATTATCAGAACAACATACCTGATGGGCCGGTCATTCGTGCCCGGTCGTAAGCGCGTCAGAATTCTTCTTCAAGACCGAGTAGAACATTGAGACCACAATATGCACATGCACTGTATTAGTGTGTGTATTTGTAAAGTAAAGTGAAGATTGGGAAGAAGACGACCTTGGCCTTAAGTTAGGAACCTTTCTGGCATTTGCCTGGAGTAGAATTGGGATACCAGGGAAAACTACTTCCAAGATGGCTGGGGTGGGAATCTTCTCAGGTTTTGCCTCACGAGGCTGAGTATACCCCATTCCAGCCCTCAGACCAGAATTAAATTTATTGGCAGAGCCGGGAATCAAACCCGGATCTCCGGGGGTGACAGCCAAGAATGCTAGCCACTACACTACGAGGTGGTCTCCATTACAATAACTAAAGTAGAACCTGTCTTCAGTGGAAACGAACGGGACTCGCAATTTTTTTTTCTCGTTAGAAACGTAGCGTTTAGTCTGGATCTCGTCCTTCTATCTTCCAGAGATTCCCACCCTAGTTTTTCCATCAGATTTACACTACTTGCAGGATTATTGAGCACAAACCTAGCAGCCTTCCAGCCCATTGATGAACCCTACTTGATATTGGTCCCAAACCGCTGACAAGGAGAGGTCGCCAAGTGGTTTTCTAGAAAAGTGTTCGAATGCGTTTTTGCCAATGGGCCTTAGTGTGTTCAAAATTGAACGTTTAAATCAATCCTGAAACTTGTGTAGTCCTATTCTCGCACACGTTCCCGGCTCGTTTCCGTGGCGTAGTCACTAGCGCATTGGCGTGGGGAACTAAAGGTTTCGAATTCGAGACAGACCTTGGTCAGGACTTTTTTTTTTTTTACTGTTATTGTCTTTTGTGTTTTCTAACGTATTTGCTGTGGTCTCTTCGGTTTTGGAGCTATGTACAATATTTTAACATCATTATTATTCGTCCTTGAAGCTTGAACGAGTCGTAAGTTTTATTCGTTAAAATTTAAATGCAGCGTGGCCGGCGACGCTACGTTCATGTGCACTGCGCCGAGTCTAATGCAGAAGCGCAAGAGCCCTTCCCGCTGTTCCTCTCTGCTCTACCATCAAGCTAAACTGTCTGTATCCAAAACTTGATACGGAACTCGACACTCTTCATCACGCAAGTGCCGTATAAGCGGGTTCGATAAGTCGGAGGTCTTGATTGACGCTTATGCGTATTCAATATTACGTGTGTGTGGTTGTCAACAATCAACAATATCTAGAATGCAAAATACAATAATAACAGTAAAAAAAATCCTGACCAAGGCCTGACTCGAACTCGAAACCTTTAATTCCACACGCCAATGTGCTAGCGACTACGCCACGGGAACTAGCCGGGAACGAGTGTGAGAAAAGGACTACACAAGTTTGAGGATTGATTTTAAACGTTCAATTTTGAACACACTAAGGCCTATTGGCAAAAACGCTCGAACACGGCGAAAATATTTTCTTATGAAGAGCAAACCTTCCAAATTTGAACACTTTTCTAGAAAACCACTTGGCGATCTCTCCTTGTCAGCCGTATTCCAAGTTTGGCCCACCAGGGTCAAATATCCTAATTCATAGTGGACAAATTTATGTTGACTCACTGATAGAAAGTAACGTTTTAAAAATTACCTCTTTTCTCATATTTGAATAGATTAATTTTGTATATTACGAGGGGTATATGTCTTCGATGTTCGTCCCTTTTAAATAGCATTGAGTATCTCTCAAAAAACCTCCGTGGCTTAGGCGGCAGCACGCCGGCCTCTCACCGCTGGGTCCGTGGTTCAAATCCCGGTCACTCCATGTGAGATCTGTGCTGGACAAAACGGAGGCAGACAGGTTTTTCTCCGGGTACTCCGGTTTTCCCTGTCAAAATTTCATTCCAGCAACACCCTCCATTATCATTTCAATTCATCTGTCATTCATTTAATCATTGCCCCAGAGGAGTGCGTCAGGCCTCGGCAGCCGGCACAGTCCATATCCTCGCCGCTAGATGGGGGCTTCATTCATTCCATTCCTGACCCGGTCGGAGACTGGAAGCAGGCTGTGGATTTTTTTTTTCATCTCTCACATGGGTTTGCCGTCACTTCCAAAGCGCTACAGAGACACAACGCGAAGGAGGTACTCGATGGAGCGAGCGAGCATTGTGGAATGTGTGGCCGCTGTCTCGCAGATTGAGGTCGGGTCACCAGATAGCGGTTCGAGTACCCTGAAGCCACCGCACCTGTACTTGTGTCGCACCAAAGACCAATCAAAACAGGTGCTTGTTTCCCAAGCCACATGAGTTCCTGACCCACTTCTCTTCATTGACTGACTAACTCCTTGGATGGTATTAATTATGTAATGTTAGACCTAGACTGTGGGGCCTTTGCCCCCCAGGAATTACTCTGGTACTTATTTCTGTTGTAAACTTACAAGGGAACTCTGGTAGAGTGTAGCCCCGCCATCGGATTGAAATTAGCAGAGGATACTCTTGGAATTTCACTCAACACAATGATGGTAAAACACATCGGCTCATATTAACATAAGCTGTTTTGGGTCAAAAAGTGGAATTTTAGATTTTATGTTATTTTGATAGCCTGAAGTCCAATTTATAATATATATATGCTTATTTGCTGAAAATGTTAACTAAATGCCATTTATAGGTCATTTAAAGCCACGCCCCCCTTGAAGATCTGTTCCTGAGGACTGGCATATTTTCTCCTCCTCATTCTCCTTCTCCTGCTCGTCCTTCTCCTTCTTCTGCTCCTCCTTCTCCTTCTCCTGCTCCTTTTTCTCTTCCTCCTTCTCCTCCTTCTTCTCTTTCTCCTTCTCCTGCTCCTTTTCCTTCTCCTGCTCGTCCTTCCCCTTCTTCTGCTCCTCATTCTCCTTCTCCTGCTCGTCCTTCCCCTTCTTCTGCTCCTCATTCTCCTTCTCCTGCTCGTCCTTCCCCTTCTTCTGCTCCTTCTCCTTCTCCTTCTCCTGCTCCTTCTTCTCTTTCTCCTTCTCCTCCTTCTTCTCTCTCTCTCTCCTTCTCCTGCTCCTTTTCCTTCTCCTGCTCCTTCTTCTCTTTCTCCTCCTACTTCTATTTCTCCTGCTCCTGCTCCTCCTCATTCTCCTTCTTCTATTTCTCCATCTCTTCCTTCTTCTTTTTCTCCTGCTCCTCCTTCTTCTCCGTCTCCTCCTCCTTCTTCTCTTTCTCCTGCTCCTCCTCATTCTCCTTCTTCTATTTCTCCATCTCTTCCTTCTTCTTTTTCTCCTGCTCCTCCTTCTTCTCCGTCTCCTCCTCCTTCTTCTCTTTCTCCTTCCTTTCCGCCTTCTCCTTCTTCTCCTCCTCCTGCTCCTTCTTCTCTTTATCCTTCTCCTCCTTATCATCTCCTCCTGCTCCTTCTTCCCTTTCTCCTTCTACTCCTCCTTCGTCTCCAGCTCCTTCTTCTCTTTCTCCTTCTCCTCATTCTTCTCTTTCTTCTTCTCCTCCTCCTCCTTCTTCTCTTTCTTCTCCTACTTCTCTTTCTCCTGCTCCTCATTATTCTCCTGCTCCTTCCTCTCTTTCTCCTTCTCCTTCTTCTCCTGATCATTTTCCTCTTCCTCCTGCTCCTTCTTCTCTTTCCCCTTCTCCTGCTCCTCCTCCTTATCCTCTTTCTGCTTCGTTTCTCTCTCTAAATAAGCTAGGAAGTTAAAAAGAAACCAGAAGAGGGGCAGAGAAGATGAAGACAACCCAGGTGATCCTGAATATGGGCCTGGTGCACATTAAGATAACACTTATCTTGAAGAGCATTTTTCTTCACTTTTGATTTTTTCGAGGCAAATGTTCCTTTTTCACAAGAAGCATTAACAATAGCGCTCTGAATTTTTGTTCAGTAATTCAATATGATCAACTAAAGGATTGTATGTTTTCCTGTGATTTTATCATAAATAGAAAAAATAATATTTTATGTTTTCGTAGAGAAAATATTTGAAAAATTTAACCTCTGAAAAAAAAAATATTATTTACAAACATACAAATTTCCAAAAAGAAACCTTTAAAGATAAAATATAGATCTAAATATCTGTAAGGTTTTGATTCAATAGGTTAAATACTTAATGAGAAAAAGGAACATGAAGTTGACAAATTTAACATGGCGGAGATAGGGCTTACAACCTCCCCTTAAAGCGATTGAAAAGATGCGGAACAGGGAGTCACCGCGTGGAAATGAAGGCCTCCCCAGGGCGGAACAGCGTGGCCCTTTGACAGAGTGAAATAAATTGTTAGGTGTGTTTTCTGAATTTCCATGGTTTACCCACTTCTACTCCAGGGAAATGCCAGGATGGTTCCTAATTTGAGGCCACGGCCGCCTCATTACCAATCCTTGCCTGTTACAAACACCAAATTACACAGGGCTAAACGACCACGTTGTCCTAACCCCTCAAATTAAGTAACAACACCAACAACCAAATGAAGAATTACTGTGTTGGCATGTCCTCGTCCCTCCAAAAGATGCATCTTAACAACTTACTCCAAATACATTTCTGCCACCTTCTCGGGATGGCTTGGCCGTCCCACTCGCATCGTGCTAGTTACTCAGCAGGAACCTGACTTCCTTCCGTCCTCTTGGGACTCCTTCATATCTCATTCCGTGTCACCCAATATTGCTCCGTCATCACTTGTACCAACCAACGCGGTGCTATCCATACCGCACTCTCCACACGGGAGAGCGATCCGTTGCTATCACACTCTCTTTCTCCGATTAGTCACTTATTATTATTTGTCTATAAATACATAAATTCCTGCTTTTCACTTATTAGCACATAAAAAGACATAATATTTACGTGTTTTTTTTAATCAGTATGCTAGATCTTTCAGTTTATTGCATTTTTGTTCTGTGTTACTTCAACGGGAAAGAACCTATGAGCTATCTAATCTTCATGCCGAGCGTATGTCAGCTTGCAACTGTGTTATTCTTAACTTGTCGCCCCGTGCCACTCACTGTGGAAGCCAGGGATTTCCTTGTCCATAGCCATATTGCATCGCGTGCTAGATCTCCCCTCCCCCAGCTACCTGGAACCAGTGTCACTCACATGCAGTTCATTTCTGGCACTGTGAAGTCTAAGGCAGTTCTACGATGCCTAAAACAAAAACAACTGCAAGTTATCGTCTGTTGCAGAATTTAAATATAATTTTACCTCTGATGGGGGCGTTCTGTTCTGCCAACCATGTGGGAAAGCAATCTTGGCTGAACAGCGATCTCAAGTTACACAACACCTCAAGGGCAAGAAACATAATATTGCCGCAGTTTCGCGCCTTCAGAATAAGTGTGTCGCGATAATCGTCGGTCATTTGTGCTGGACAACCCGAAGATGTATCATGTGTATTGTAATGCTTCAGCAGTCAGTGAACCGGGTGAGTTAGCCGTGGTGGTTACGGCATGACTGATGGCAGTCGCTCACATCCGGGAGGCGAGGAGGTTCGAATCCCCCCGCCGGCAACCTTGAAGATGGTCTTCTGTGGTTTCCCATCTTCCTTCCAGGCAAATGCCGGGGTTGGTCCCTACCTATAGGCCACAGCCGCTACCTTACAACTCCTCGTCCTTACATTCCAACTTCCCTCCTTCCCTCCCCAACGGTACTTGTAGCTCACCCATTGGGTGTCCGTCTCGAAGCAGCTACAAAAAAAAACTGGCGAGCCGAACATGTCCTCGGACACTCCCGGCACTAAAAGCCATACGCTTAAAAAAAAAAAAGCAGTCAGTGAGACATAGCATACATTTTTAGCCTACTTTCCATTTTTGCAAAAAATGAAAGTAGACTTATGAGATCAACACCGGGCGAAAAAAGTGTGTCTGTGTGTGTGTATGTGTGTGTGTGAGTCTGTGTGTGTGTGTGTGTGTGTGAGTGTGTGTACTCTGAATGTCTGTCCCCCTATCAATTCGAACACGGTGAATGCAAATTGAACGAAATTTGGTACAAAGGTAGCACTAGCAAAGGACACCTCAGTGTCATGTTTTATATCGCCGCCATCTTTACTAAAACTGAATGGCGGCCACTCAAACGTTCAAAACGTAAAATCAAATAACGACTAACCAAATCATCCGATCTCTACCAAATTTGGTAACAACATACCTTCGTATAGGATGCGTCTTGTGACCAAAATACAAGGTCGTCCGCCATACCATTTCAGGATGGCGGCCGTGCGAATTATGCAAACTTTATAATCCATATCATGGGACCCACCAGTTCCGATTATCGAGCCGAGAATCGTTTTAACTGTTCTAAAGGAAGAGGCACGTTCGAAATTAAAAGTTTATTTTGTAATACTATAGTGCAGACGTGATTTTAAAAAGCTCAGCTGATTCATTAATAAGACAAGATGGCAGCGGATATCTTGTGCCTGACTTATATTTCACTAATTTGAGTATTGCATGCAATATAGCGTACTGATAAAAAATAAATAAACTTTGTATGAAATGCTTTATATATAAATAATATACTCCAGTGATGAAATCGTTTAGTATAAATCATTATTTGCTAACAAGTTCTATATAAGTCATTTTAAATAGAACGATATTCGTTGACACAATTAGCTCAGTGGTAGAGCGTTAGCCTATCGCTCAAATGCCTATGGTTCAAACCCGATCAGAGCTAGGTTTTTTGCTTAAAATGTTATATGTTTATTGTTTTGTAATGACTCAGATGTTTTAAAATTAAGCGTTATATTGTGCACATTATGGTGTAAAATATATATTTAATTAAAACATAATTCGCCAGCAGATTTACTCGGGACATCTAGCTGCCAAAAAGGTAACTTCCAGATTTTATTGAAAAGTTTCTTCTTCTGGCCGCTAGAATGCACTCGCTCTGTTAGGATTATATTGTTCGATATTTCACCAATAGATGTCACGACTAGTCTACGTGGGGATCCATTGATTACTATACCATTATCATTCTATGCGCATCGAATTTGAAGAATGACAAGATGATACTACGATACATTTTAACTTTTTATTTTAAAGGGTTTGTAACAGCCTATTTTGCGTTACTTGAAAATGTTATTAAGCGTTATATTGTGCACATTATGGTGTAAAATATATATTTAATTAAAACATAATTCGCCAGCAGATTTACTCGAGACATCTAGCTGCCAAAAAGGTAACTTCCAGATTTTATTGAAAAGTTTCTTCTTCTGGCCGCTAGAATGCACTCGCTCTGTTAGGATTATCTTATCGAAAATATCCACATAGTTTGTATACACACGTCTCTGTAGGGTCATGGAAAGATTTGTTAATTCAATTAGGGTTGTGAAAGCCATGCACAACCAGACGTGTAAAGACATGCCTCAATTCAAAGTTGGATGTTGCCCACGGCAGGTCGTAATAATAATAATAATAATAATAATGTTATTGGTTTTACATCCCTTTTAACTACTGCTGATTTTAGAGACACCGGGGTGCCGGAATTTTGGCCCGAAGGGAATCTTTAACGTGCCAGTAAATGTACTGACACGGCTCCCTCGCATTTGTGCACCCTCAAATGCCAGCTGACTGCGCCAGGATACGAACCTGCAACCTAGGGCCCAGCAAGCGAGAACGTTACCGCTGAGCCACGCCGCCAGTCCGGTCGATTATGTCTCCAGATCCATAACATTCTTGATATACTTCTTATCTTTCTTTCTTTATTTCTTTCTTTCTTTCTTCAATGATGGTAGCAGTTTTTATATAGGTTGTGGCGTTTGGTAGAGGTAAATCGTTTCTAAGGTCTTCAACAAAGAATAGTTCTATTATACTCTTTGATAATAACAACGAGTTATAACTATACTCATACATTTAGGAGAAAGTAGGCTATATGTTCTTTACTGAACATCTTGTTATTCATGGGTACTGCATATTGTTCATAATCACATTAATAAACTACATTATAATGAAATATTTGTACTTTTTCCCCACATATTTCGGGTATTTTTGATACATAAACAAGATGTTCAGTAAAGAACATATAGCCTACTTTCTCCTAAATGTATGAGTATAGTTATAACTCGTTGTTATTATCAAAGAGTATAATAGAACTATTCTTTGTTGAAGACCTTAGAAACGATTTACCTCTACCAAACGCCACAACCTAGATAAAAACTGCTACCATCATTGAAGAAAGATAAGAAGTATATCAAGAATGTTATGGATCTGGAGACATAATCGACCGGACTGGCTGCGTGGCTCAGCGGTAACGTTCTCGCTTGCTGGGCCCTAGGTTGCAGGTTCGTATCCTGGCGCAGTCAGCTGGCATTTGAGGGTGCACAAATGCGAGGGAGCCGTGTCAGTACATTTACTGGCACGTTAAAGATCCCCTTCGGGCCAAAATTCCGGCACCCCGGTGTCTCCAAAAGCAGCAGTAGTTAAAAGGGATGTAAAACCAATAACATTATTATTATTATTATTATTATTATTATTATTATTATTATTATTATTATTATTACATATACGACCTGCCGTGGGCAACATCCAACTTTGAGTTGAGGCATGTCTTTACACGTCTGGTTGTGCATGGCTTTCACAACCCTAATTGAATTAACAAATCTTTCCATGACCCTACAGAGACGTGTGTATACAAACTATGTGGATATTTTCGATTGCTATTTGCCTGAAATAAAAGTAGTAATTAATTACCTGAACTAACACCAACGGCTTGAATTCAGTTACTATGTGAAATCGTTTTGTTCTTTACTTCAAATAACATTTTCAAGTAACGCAAAATAGGCTGTTACAAACCCTTTAAAATAAAAAGTAAAAATGTATCGTAGTATCATCTTGTCATTCTTCAAATTCGATGCGCATAGAATGCCAATGGTATAGTAATCAATGGAGCCCCACGTAGACTAGTCGTGACATCTAGTGGTGAAATATCGAACAATATAATCCTAACAGAGCGAGTGCATTCTAGCGGCCAGAAGAAGAAACTTTTCAATAAAATCTGGAAGTTAATAAGTAGGTCGGCGTGCAGTTACCTTTTGGGCAGCTAGATGTCTCGAGTAAATCTGCTGGCGAATTATGTTTTAATTAAATATATATTTTACACCATAATATGCACAATATAACGCTTAATTTTAAAACGTCTGAGTCATTACAAACAATAAACATATAACATTTCAAGCAAAAAAACTAGCTCTGACCGGGTTTGAACCATAGGCATTTGACCGATATGCTAACGCTCTACCACTGAGCTAATTGTGTCAACGAATATCGTTCTATATAAAATGACTTACATAGAACTTGTTAGCAAATAATGATTTATACTAAACGATTTCATCACTGGAGTATATTATTTATGTATAAAGCATTTCATACAAAGTTTATTTATTTTGTATCAGTACGCTATATTGTATGCAATACTCAAATTAGTGAAATATAAGTCAGGCACAAGATATTCGCTGCCATCTTGTCTTATTACTGAATCGGCTCAGATTTTTAAAATCACGTCTGCACTATAGTATTACAAAATAAACTTTTAATTTCGAACGTGCCTCTTCCTTTAGAACAGTTAAAACGATTCTCGGCTCGATAATCGGAACTGGTGGGTCCCATGATATGAATTATAAAGTTTGCATAATTCGCACGGCCGCCATCCTGAAATGGTATGGCGGACGACCTTGTAGTTTGGTCACAAGACGCATCCTATACGAAGGTATGTTGTTACCAAATTTGGTAGAGATCGGATGATTTGGTTAGTCGTTATTTGATTTTACGTTTTGAACGTTTGAGTGGCCGCCATTCAGTTTTAGTAAAGATGGCGGCGATATAAAACATGACACTGAGGTGCCCTTTGCTTGTTCTACCTCTGTACCAAATTTCGTTCAATTCGGTTTCACCGTGTTCGAATTGATAGGGGGAGACAGACATTCAGAGTGCACACACTCACACACACACACACACACACACACACACACACACACACACACACAGACTCACACACACACACACAGACTCACACACACACATACACACACACACACACACACACACACAGACAGACACACTTTTTTCGCCCTGTGTTGATCTCATAAGTCTACTTTCATTTTTTGCAAAAATCGAAAGTAGGCTAAAAATAAATATTTTCCCGATTTTTTGCACCTAAAAATCCGAGCCCTGCTTATTATACAGTGGTCTGTCTGTTGGGTAGTGAGCCTGGACGCTGGTTGGATCCTCAAAAAGCACCACCATAGGTTATGTAGTGAAACCCACAAAACCAAGGCAGCACTATATTGAGGCGTACTAGGCAAGGTGAGGAGTGAGGTAGTTTGCCATTGCTTTCCTCACTGAGTCAGAACAGCTGTACTATCCCTAAGAATAGAACCTTTCACAGCATCCACAGACACTGACTGTGCCCTAAGTCCATTACTCAGCACCGCCCATACCTCAAATGCTTCCTTATAATCACAGTCATAAGTGCGACTGAGACATCGGTGAAAAGCCACATTTTACTCTAGCCTGTGCCAACAGACAAATGCAAATGTACTGCATTCTGTGTACCAACAGTTAATCAATATAAGATGGTATATCGGCTTTCACGGCCAGTGAATTAAAACTCAGAATTTTTCTAGGTTTGTGCCCACACAAGACACGGCACAAACCTAGAAGAATTGCTGAGTATTAATACTTAACTGCTTGTCACGGTTGGTGAGTGGTTATCGTGTCGAATTACTAACCCCCCCCCCCCCAAGCTTGCAGGTTCGCTCCTGGCCGTGGCAAGTGTGTTTTTTTTTTTTTTTTTTTGAAAGGCGGCAACAATCTCGATACCGTATGCATGTTTTACGATGTTGGCATGTTAAAGAACCAATTTGAATTCAGTAGGCCGTGTTCATAATGGCAAAATTAATCTCGGGATTTTTCGCCAAAACAAGTTCCTCCATTCTCTACTAGAAAGCGTTACAGTGTCAAGGAGCTTAGATATCTGACCTCCTTGACATTCATAGTGCTTCAACAACAAAATTTGACATGCAAGCTACCCTCTGATAAAGCTTGCACCCGGCACCCGAGGCCATACGATATTATTATTATTATTATTATTATTACTTAACTATCTTTTCATATTGACAGGCTCCATGGCACAGCGATAACGTTCTCGCCTGCTGTGTTCAAGGTTAAAGGATCGAATCCTGGGGCAGTCAGTTGGCATTTGAGAGGGCTTAAAGATCCCCAGATGCTGCAGCAGTTAAAAGAGAGATAAAACCAATAATAATAATAATAATAATATTGTTTAAATTATTATTATTATTTATTTTTTTACGAGGGAAGTGGAAAATATTACATAAGACACTTGAGAAGGTTTCGCACTCCCCAAGCGTGTGGGATTCTTACCCACTAAGAACCACACCCAATCCTCTTGATAAAATCCATCTCGGGATCACTTACGTATTACTTCAGGATGTTATCGTTTTCTATGCTCTCGAACAAGTTTCTTCTCTATTCACACGCAATCCGTAGATCGTAGCTTTAAATCATAAGTTATAAGACTATTTCTTATTGCGGTGAGCCGTTTCGACAAACAAAGCGACCTTGTCTTGCTTACTGGTTCCATATATTAGCCGTTTCCAACTGTTGGTACAGTTCATAGGTAGCCTTCAGTCGATAAGTACCATCCGAGAGCTCTCTTGGCCCATGAATTTTCCTGAGGATACGCCTTTAGACCTTTTCCAGGTCGTCCATGGTGCCATGGTTAGCAATAACATTTTATAAAAGTTTACGAGGCAGTAATCGCTGACATGATCTGGAGAAATAGTCGCATTTTGTTGGAAAGTAATTTTTCTTCCTACTGGTAAACATTTCAAGTGTTTAACGCTGAAGTACTGTATATTTGTGGGCGTGAATGTTGGGAGAAGTTTTCCCATTATGTTTATTCACAAGTTGGTGGTCTGTGGTGTTAAACATGTTTTAATGTAACAGCCATGTGATATTGTTATCATTGTTTTGTTCTGTTCTGTGTACAACTGGGCAAATACAACCCGCCTTTGCTATTAAAAGTTACATAGCAGTTTCGCTTACAGGTCATATAACCAACCATACGGCAGAAACTAACACATCAAGGCTTGGACACAGAGCTGTGACATGTTGTGTTGCGATGTTGAGGGATTAATCCCTCAGCGATTGAATGTTTTTACTCAAGAAGGGCGGAGGGATTTTTTTGGAAAAAATAAGAAGTATGAAGGGATTTTTAAAATAGAAATAGCTATAATAAGACTTTTTTCCTTAAATGTGACCGCTCTCAAGTTTAAATTTTGGCACACATATGGCTCTGTGTGTGTCGTCTTAGCGATCAAAGATATCTTCACGTAATCCCAGAATCCACCGCAACAGTGCTTCTTCATTATAAGACTTGAAATTGTGCCGGAGATTCGGGTTCGAACTCCATCTGGGGTCACATTTTCGAGGTTTTTATCATTTTAAATGATCTTGTCGACTTCGTCGTTACGCCGGGGTCTGGCGTTACGTTACGGTGACGGGACGAAATATACCCAGATGCACTGAGGTGTGTGACGTCATAGTACCGCTTGGTGCATGTTTTCCCCGACAATCTCTACTTCGTTAGTGTAAGACAAAAATCCCCGATTCTTGGATGTCACGGGTAATCTCGAGAACCACTGGATGGATTTTGATGCGGTTTTCACCATTCTGTAAAGGATATCTCGAGGAAAGATTTTATAGAAAATAATTTATGTATGATCAAAGGAAGCCAAGCAGTACGGTAACGATTTCAGTGAAAAAGTCAAAAACAAACTTGACGTCCGTGCGCTTCTTAAGCTTACGCTGGGAAAACCGTTAAAATTATCAATATACTATGAGCGTAAGAATTGGTCAGCATGAAAAGATCTACAAAAAAGTCCGCGAGAGCATATCTCTATCTTCAATACATCGCCCACTATAAGTGTTTTTAGACTGGATGGAAGGGGCACGTCCCCGTGCGCTCTGGTGAGCGTGACGGCATCCCGCGCGCTTGACCCTGCTTTGCCCTTAGTTTGCACTTGCCGTTCGCGAGTAATTTGAAACAAGGTAAAGTATTATAAAGCAAGATAAGTATTATCCAGATCATTTTCTAACATGTCAAGAATCTTTGGCTTCGAGTGAAGCGAGAAGCCTCCAGCCTTTCTAGCATTTCTCAGCATTTGTAGCATTTAAAATGATACAAAGTCTAGTCTTTCAGACTGACTGTCACTTTTATTTATTTGTTTTATTCTTCAGAGTTTTTTGTTTCAAACCACATTTATGCTGTAAATTTCGTAGATATTGTTTTGTTAGTTTTTTTTGCAGTGTGAAGACGTTGATTTCAGAAATTAGTTTATAAAGGTAAATTTCACTATTATTGTTTTCTGAGTTTAGACCTATGTTTATAGTGTTACCAGATATTTGTTGTTTTGTGTATTCTTTGTCTTCGTGTGCCCTCCCTCTAGGTGGAGGAGGATATAATAATTAAAAAATAAAATATTGCAGCGTGCTTTTTAACAATTTCGAAAGAAAAATTTGAATGTTGCTAACATTGTATCAAAGAATAAAATACATGATTTGTATTGGTTCAAGCAAGACGACTGTAACTGACACAGGGCTTAGTTTTATTTGATTTGACAGTACTCTGAGTTGAGGATGACCTTAGCTATTGATATTTCATGGAGTTGAGTTATTCGTGCCCCAGTAATCGGTGTGTGATTGCCGGGACATCAATTAGTCATAATATACAGTGGTCCCCAATAATTAGTTGTTATCTGACATTGTGCAATAAGTACAGGCAATAAGCGGTATTACAAACAGGCAGGCAGAACCTGAACTCGTTAACTAACACAAGAGCTATGTTCGTCAATGGAAAAATATTGTTATTATCCGTATAAGAAGATAAATGGTGTATCATTCAACATCACGATATTTCAGAGTAATAGCAAGCTTTTTTTTTTGTTTTTTTGTTTTTTTTGTTTTGTTTTTTCAACATTGATTTCAGATTATATGAGGAGTGTTCAAATGAAAAGGTACGAAACGCTACTGTGAGCACAATTTATTCGTTATTCAAAAGTATCCACCACAGGTGTCCCATTGCTTCACTAGCCGCAGGATTCCCTGTTCCCAGAAGTCTTGTGGTTGTGACAGGAGCCAATCCTGTACGGTGTCCTTTAGTTCGTCGTCCGATTGGAAACGTTTTCCCTTGAAGCGAACCATTAACAGTGACGTGTTGTGCGACACTCCGTAGTCTACGCAAGTCCAAGAAGAACAAACAGCCTGGACTGCTACCGAGGGGAGTGATTATGCTCCATGATAACGCTCGCCCACACGTCTTTAACGTCACACAAGGTATATTGGCCACGTTCAAGTGGGAGCAACTTGACATCCACCCTACAATCCGGACTTGTCACCCTGTGATTCCCATCTGTTTGGTCCGTTATAAAAACAATTCTTTGTTGCTGCACAAACGGAAAGTGTCAGCACACTTTCTGGGCCCGAGGATTTTTATTTATTTACTTATGTATTTATTTATTTAATAGTTATTAGATACATCAGGATCTTTCTTTCTTTCTTTCTACTCGATTTCTTCGATGTCTTTTCTAGTTGTTAATCGTAGGCATTCAGAAGCATTCAAATACTTTGAAAGGAAGGAAGGAAAGGAAGCTTGTCGTTTCATGCGACCGTTAATCTCACGATCATGAGCCACTGATGGGTTCGCTCCTGGCCGTGGTAAGTGATTTTTGTAAGGTGGCAAAAATACGACACGCATGTCATATGATGTTGGCATGTCAAAGAACACATTTGAATTCAGTAGGCCGTGTTCATAATGGCAAAATTAATCTCGGGAGTTTCCGCCAACACAAAGTTCCTCATTTCTCTACTAGAAAGCGCTATAGTGTTCAAGGAGCTTAGATATGTAACCTCCTTGACTTTCATAGTGATTCAAGGAACAACGAAATTCGACATGCAAGCTACCCTCTGGGTGTCAAATTACAAAGCTTGCACCCGGCACCGAGGCCATACGACAAAAAATATTATTATTATAATTATTATTATTATTATTATTATTATTGACTGGCTGCGTGACTCAGCGGTAACGTTCTCGCCTATTGAGCTCCAGGTTGCAGGATCGAATCCTGGCGCAGTCAGCTGGCATTTGAGGGCGCGCAAATGCGAGGGAGCCTTGTCAGTAAATTTACTGGCAAGTTAAAGATTCCCTTCGGGGCAAAATTCCGGCACCCCGGCGTCTCTAAAAGCCACAGCAGTTAAAAGGGACGTAAAACCAATAACATTATTGTTATTATTATTGTATTATTACCGTTTCCAACGGGGTCGGGGGTGAGATGCGATGAATTTTTGTGGCGGATGGTTTTACGGCTGGATGCCCTCCCTGACGCCCACCTCATGAGAGGAGTAATTGAGAGATGAAATGAATGAAGATGAATAAATCTAGCCAAGGATGTGGAAGGAAGCGGCCGCGGCCTGTCAGAAGGTACCGTCCCAGCATTTTCCTGGTGTTGAAAATGAGAAAACCCCGGAAAACCATTTCAAGAACGGCCGACGGTGGGGCTCGAACCCATGCGTCTACCGAGTCAGCAGAGAGCTTTGTCCCATCACCTAACGCTGCACTTTAGTGAGCGTAGCCACCGCTGTCGGTATTATTACTATAATAATTACTTTTATTAATAATATTATGCATACGATTTCAGTATTATAGATCCCTTTTATGGCGCAAAGAAGTAACCGATAGTAACAAATGAGCCTTCAATGGAAAGAGAATTACTCGGAGCAGTGACGAATTACACACTGATTTTATAAATATTGACATTTTGTTTATGAGGAAATGTTTAAACAAATAAACAAGACGATAGCCCCTACCAGAACTGTATCGCGTCGAGACTCAGCCTACTGTTGTACGAAGCTAATGCATAACGACAATGATGTTAAAATGCGCGATTTCTTCAAGGATTCGCTAGCTATTATTGCTCTATTTGTACTAATGTATGAACTTGTAGGCTAATTTGGAGCTAGCATGGAGGAGGAGATGGCAATAGTTTATTTTCTATCCGATATGTGCTTGGAACTGAAGTGGAAACCAGAAATAAAAGAGTGATAGTCAGTCTGAAAGACTAGACTTTATGTCATTTTAAATGCTGAAAAATGCTGGGTGAAAGCCTCATGATCATGCAGCGAACTGCGTGAACTCAAACTCCATTAGCAAGTGCAAACCAAGGTCAAAGGAGGTAGCTGGCTGGATGACGTCACGCTCACCGGAGCGCGCGGGGAAAGGAGGCAGCTCAAGCGGTACTATGACGTCACACACGTCAGTGCATTCTTGGTACATTTCGTCCCGTCACCGTAACGTAACGCCAGGCCTCAGCGTAACGACAAAGTCGACAAGATTATTTAAAATGATAAAAACAGTTCTAGAATGGCTGAGAGATAGATTCGAACCCATATTTCTTCTCAGCTGTCCACATAAGGTTGAGGTTCGCCGTTTCAACCCTCATACAAGGCTTACAATCCTCCATGACAAAGGGGGCGGCTTCGGTGGCCTAGTGGCTGAGCTTCTATGCCCAAGATAGAGGGTTCAAACCCAGCCGAAGCCATCGGATTTATTAAGAGCGTTAAAACATCCTCAGTATGCCTTCCTTCGGAGGGGAATTAAAGCCGGCGGTCCCATGTAATAGATTTATGGCATGTTAAAGAACCTTCCACTAATTACACCTGTGTGAAGCTAAATTGTATAGGTTAGGAATGTAAACAACGCTCTTAGGTTTCTACGTTCGTTGCCAAGAGCCGACTGCGGTGGCGTCTAGTAGCTAAGTTCTGAACTATGCCTAGTAGTCGTTGACGGTGGCGTTTGACGGCAAAAGTAGGAACTATTAGAAAAATTCAGAGTTGCAGTCCTTACTTGAATTAAAAAACAGATACACACTCTAATACAGCCATCACAATTAACACCGGTTATCAGACAGATTCTACACACACCCAAAGTACACGGGGCTACATGACCGCTTTGTCGCAGCCCCTAAACTGAGGAACCAACCAACCAACTCCATGACAAAGCAGGGATTCAGAGCAGAACTTTCTGAAGCATACAGAGGTATTACACATAGCCTATCTCTATCCACCAGTAGTTGGGTTAAACTAAATGATGTTGGGTGATCGTATTTTGGACACACTCGCACCTTTCATATGATCAAACCAACTTGATTGACACCTTCTCCGATAATTTGCTTAGTGACAATCAAGGCAATAAATCTATTTGAGCTTCTACTTACAACCAGTTCCTGTTTCACAAACAGAGGAGATAACCGGAGCTATGGGGAGGGGGATTGACCGGTGTTGTTACAGGGATGCGAAGTCACGATCCGCTATCGCAACGTCCTCCCGCAATGTCATAAACTAAGGATTTAATCTGTTTTGAAGCCAAACCCAACGCGTCCCACGGGAGCTAGGTACGCAGCCAGAACAATGGGTCTCGGAGGAATCGTCCAGTTGAAGCGCACAGTGCGGGGAACAGACTGTCAGCCCTGCTCTAATCTAGTTTAAAGATAACCACCAGAGATATCACCACACCGAGGGAAAAAAATAGAATGAAAAAATTCTCAATTATTTTTGGTGGATTCTTTTTTTCTTTTTCCTTTTGCGTTAAATATTCAACTCGCTATTCTCCCCCTGTAATTGCTTGTACAGGATATATCACAGCTGTTAGATTATTTTGCAGGAGGAAGGAAGGAGGAAGGAAGGAAGAAAGGCAGGAGGAAGTAAGGAGGAAATTAGGAAGGATGGAAGGCAGGAGGAAGGAAGGAGGAAAGTAGGAAGGCAGGAAGGAAGAAAGGCAGGAGGAAGGAAGGAGGAAATAACGAAGGATGGATGGCAGGAGGAAAGTGGGAAGGCAGAAGGAAGGAAAGCATAAATAAGGGAGGAAGGAGGAAAGTAGGAAGGCAGGAGGGAGGAAGGAGGAAAGTAGGAAGGCAGGAGGAAGGAAAGCATAAAGAAGGAAGGAAGGAGGAAAGTAGGAAGGCAGGAGGAAGGAAAGCATAAAGAAGGGAGGAAGGAGGAAAGTAGGAAGGCAGGAGGAAGGAAAGCATAAAGAATGAAGGAAGGAGGAAAGTAGGAAGGAAAGAGGAATCATAAAGAAGGGAGGAAGGAAGAAAGTAGGAAGGCAGGAGGAAAGAAAGAAGGAAGGAAGGCAGGAGGAAGGAAGGAAGGCAGGAGGAAGGAAAGCATAAAGAAGGGAGGAAGGAGGAAAGTAGGAAGGAAAGAGGAAGGAAAGAAGGCAGGAGGAAGGAAGTAGGAAATTAGGAAGGATGGAAGGCAGGAGGAAAGTAGGAAGGCAGAAGGAAGACAGGAATGAAGGAAGCAAGAAAGGCAGGAGGAAGTAAGGAGGAAATTAGGAAGGATGGAAGGCAGGAGGAAAGTAGGAAGGCAGAAGGAAGGCAGGAAGGAAGAAAGGCAGCAGGAAGGAAGGAGGAAATTAGGAAGGATGGAAGGAAGGAGGAAGGTAGGAAGACATGCAGAAAGGAAGGCAGGCAGCAGGAAGGAAGGAAGGAAGAAAGGCAGGAGGAAGTAAGGAGGAAATTAGAAAGGATGGAAGGCAGGAGGAAAGTAGGAAGGCAGAAGGAAGGCAGGAAGGAAGAAAGGCAGGAGGAAGGAAATTAGGAAGGATGGAAGGAAGTAGGAATGCAGGAAGACAGGCAGAAAGGAAGGCAGGAGGAAGGAAGGAAGAAAGGCAGGAGGAAAGCAGGAAGGAAGGAATGAGGAAGAAAGGCAGGAGGAAGGAAGGAGGAATGTAGGAAAGCAGGAAGACAGGCTGAAAGGAAGGCAGGCAGCAGGAAGGAAGGAAGTCAGGAGGAAGGAAGGAAGTAGGAAAGCAGGAAGACAGGCAGAAAGGAAGGCAGGCAGCAGGAAGGAAGGAAGGAAGGAGGAAAGTAGGAAGGCAGGAAGACAGCCGGAAAGGGGAACGAAGGCAGCTTGTAGATTCACGTGACTGTTAAACGCGTGATCATAAGCCAAGGGATCTCCATTTTTACATCAAATCCGAACCACAGGACGTGATATTCCACTTTGAAAACCTCACAAGCATTGACGGAGAATCGAACTCAGTCCGCCTTTTGAGAAGCAGGCAGCTTGACCACTGTACCATCACGGCATCATTTTGTCTTAATATTGTTGCTAGTACGTATAAGAGGCCTGGGACGTCTCTGGTCATCAGCCCCATGTACTTGGGTGTGTACAGAATTTGTCTGATAACCTGTGTTTCTGTGGTGACTCTATAGCAATCTCTTTAGAAAAGACCTAGCCTAGTCTCGTTATGTTTAAATATTCCAGAACGTCCTATATTTATTTCTTGATGTTAAACCACAATATACCTCAAGGCTATTTCTGCTACCCTAAGTATCTTTACCTCGTACTGCACATATTTACATAGCTTTAAAACACACAAGCTAACTAGGAGATGAAGATTACTTTGAGAAAATTACATTTCCTTTAAAGCTTAGCAACGCTTGTATGAGTTCAACCCCTGATAATTAACTCGCTGGCAAGTTTTTAAACCGTGTAAGTCTATTTAAGGTTTTCGTGGCACAAATTAAAATACCATGTGTGTTATAAATTGGCGCACATCCAGCCGCGACGGGTCAGGATGTATGAGTAGCTTTCCTAATAATAATGAAATGAAAATCCACAGCCTGTTTCCAGTCATCGACCGGGTCAGGAATGGAATGAATGAAGCCCCCATCTAGCGGCGAGGATATGAACTGTGCCGGCTGCCGAGGCCTGACGCACTCCTCTGGGGCAATGATTAAATGAATGACAGATGAAATGAAATGATAGTGGAGAGTGTTGCTGGAATGAATTGTTGACAGGGAAAACCGGAGTACCCGGAGAAAAACCTGTCTGCCTCCGTTTTGTCCAGCCTAATAATAATAATAATAATATGTTTAGCGTATGGCTTTTAGTGCCGGGAGTGTCCGAGGACATGTTCGACTCGCCAGAGGCTGTAGCTGCTTCTATGTGGACACCCACGGGGTGAGCTACAAGTACCGTCACATGTGGAATGTTGTCTGGGGAGGAAAGTGTGAGTGCAAGGACGAGGAATTGGAAGGTAGCGGCTGTGGCCTATAGTTAGGGACCAACCCCAGCATTTGCCTGGAAGGAAGATGGGAAACCACAGAAGACCATCTTCAAGGTTGCCGGCGTGGGGATTCGAACCTCCTCATCTCCCGGATGTGAGCGACTGCCTGCAGCCACGCCGTAACGACCACCCGGTACAATAGTCTAATAATAATAATAATAATAATAATAATAATAATAATAAACTCTCTGCGATTCTGTAACTCCTAACTTTTACCAATTATTGTTATCGTAGCAATAATTGCTACCTAGGAGCTATTAGTCTAGTCAAATTAGACATCCGACCTTGCAAAAGGTCATGTAGTTCTATTTCTTTTATATGTTGTTTGGACCTCTGCCAATAGTAAAAAACCAAATTTGCTATTTCGAATGACCTGTGCTCGTTGTGTAACACCCCCAAAAAAAACAGCTAACGTTTTGCACATTTTTCGTATTTTCCTCGATGTATTTTAAAATATGAATCCCTCAGAAAGAATACCATATGTATGTATCTTTGTTAAACTAAATTAAATTTACTACAATTTCAGACCTAAGCGAATACTGTATGTCTAGTAGATCCCGAGATACAGTACTTCAAAGTTTTTTTTATACAAAAGTGAAAATTGTTGGTTTTAGTCTCCTAATTTGACAAATATTATCAACAATACTCATTCCATGAGAAAAGTCACAGGAAACCAACTTGAGGTTTATTTGTTTGGCTTTAATTGGAGCTCTGACGGGTACCTGTAGGCCATGTGCTTCTCTCAAAAGTGAGTTTGGAAATTGTTATCATAACGATAATTGCTATAAGTCCAGTCAAATTAGACATCCGACCTTGCAAAAAGTCATGTAGTTCTATTTTTTTATATGTTGTTTGGATCTCTGCCAATATTTAAAAAAAAACTAGTCCCGTGTACTTGAATCTGTGTTAAATATGTCTGATAACCTGTGTCATTATGACGGCTATGCTAGTACAGTACTTGTATTAGTAGCGGCTTCGGTGGCGTAGTTGGTAGCATGCTGAACTGCTGTCCCCGAGATCGCGGGTTCAAACCTGGCCCAAGTCGTCGGATTTTTAAGAGCGTAAAAACCCTTCAGTATGCCTTCCTTAGGAGGGAAAGTAAAGCCGGTGGTCCCATGTCATAGATTTATGGCATGTAAAAGATCCTTCCACTAACTAAACTAGTGTGAAGCTAACTTTCTAGATTAGATTTCGTTGAAACGCTGCATTAAAGTTCCAACGTTCACCGCTAGGTGTTAGTGATATCTGATAGCGAAAGTTGGAACTACTTGAAATTGAACGGAACTTATAGCTCACCTCATGGGTGTCCGCTTGAAGCAGCTACAGCCTCTGGTGAGCCGAACATGGCCTCGGACACTCCCGGCACTAAAAGCCATACGCAAAACAAAATTAATGTGATTTAATTAATATTGTTATTATTATTATTGGATAATATCAGGTGTTTACTTGGAACAGAAGTGGGGAAATCACGGAAAACCACTTCTAGGGTGGCTGAGGTGAGAATTGAACCCTTCCTTCCTCGTCTGCGTTCGCAGAATTGCATTTTGCGTAATGGTTTTCCACAGGTTAGTAAGCTTGAGGAAGTGTTTCTAGGGTGATATCAATCGCAGAATCTAATATTCAGCAAGGTGAGGGCACATTTCACGACCGATATCGGAATTAGGACAGCAGGTACATTTGTTTAACGACCAGCCTACGTCTAATGGACCAGTACGGTCCTGTTTTTATGGCCATTGGAATGGAACGTGAGGGCCATGTGATTTAGATTGCGACCAGCACGTGCGTGAGTGTGTGTGTGTGCTATGGGCTATGAAAATAACATCAGGGAAAAGCTTCAATAATTCTCCATCGCACGTAATAAACTCCACGCTGGAACCAACCACCGCGGTTAGGTTAAGGGATATCGATTATCTATCACTCCAAGACCTTAACTTCTACCTCCTGACTGGACAGATTACAGATCTGAATTTATAACCTTTCTGTTTAGCCAGGATAGAATTTACAATGTAGTAACCCTTTTGATGGTGTTGATGATGATAATATAATAATAATAATAATAATAATAATATCGTATGGCCTCGGGTGCCGGGTGCGAGCTTTGTTATTTGACACCCAAAGGGTAGCTTGCATGTCGAATTTCGTTGTTCCTTGAAGCACTATGAAAGTCAAGGAGGTTAGATATATAAGCCCCTTGAACACTATAGCGCTTTCTAGTAGAGAAATGAGGAGCTTTGTGTTGGTGGAAACTACCGAGATTAATTTTGCCATTATGAACACGGCCTACTGAATTAAAATGGGTTCTTTGACATGCCAACATCGTATGACTGTCTGTTAGGTAGTCAGCCCGAAGGCTGGTTGGATCCTCAAAAGGCACCGCCGTTAGGTTATGTGGGTAGATACCCACAAAAACCCAAGGCAGCGCTATATTGAGGCGTACTAGGCAAAAAGAGGAGTGAGGTAGTTTGCCATTGCTTTCCTCACTGAGTCAGTACAACAGTACTAACCCTATGAGTAGAACCTTTCACAGCATCCACAGGCACTGATTGTGCCCTGAATGTCATTACTAAGCACCACCCATACCTCAGTAGCCTCCATATAATCACAGCCATGAGCGAGACTTGAGACATCGGTGAAAAGCCACATTTTACTCTAGCCTGTGCCAACAGACAAATGCAAATGTACTGCATTCATCAAGAGACGGCAAACAGGCCCCCATCGTATGACATGGTGTCGTAATTTTTGCCGCCTTTCAAAAAAAATCACTTACCACGGCCAGGAGCGAACCTGCAAGCTTGGGGTTAGTAGACCTACACGTTGACCACTTACCCACCGTGGCAAGCTATTATGATGATGATGAAGATGATGATTGCTGATTTAAAGGTCTAACATCTAGTCATCGGCCCTCAGTGACGATAGTGATTATGAAAATGATTTCTACCTCTACCTCTACAAATTATGTCATTGGTTTTACATCCTTTTTAACTTCTGCGGTTATTTTGACAATGACAACTTCAATCTGAAGCTCCGTCGAAGAATGTCTAGTACTTATATCTGGTCGACTCTCTTATTATATGGTATAGAGGCTTGGAAATTGAAGGATAGCACCGTGAAAAAACTAGAGTCATTCGAAATGTCCATCCATCGAAGAATGCTAAAATAATACCCTGGGCCAGTAAAGTTACGAACAAAGATGTTCTCTTCAACTTAAGTCTGCAATTAAATGTCGCGAGACTGCCTATTTAGGTAATGTACTGCCAAAAATACCAGCTGCTTCAACTAATATTCCAAGGCAAAAATAGATGGCCGACGAGGACGTGGCAGAAGACAAATGTCCTGGATTCAGAACATCAAGAATTGGTCAGTGATTCGACCTGCAGGAGAATTATTCCGGCTTGAGGAAGATAGAAATACCTTTGCCATGGTGATCGCCAACGTTCGTGGGACCGAACATAGCACTTGAAAAAGAAGAAGAAGAAGGTTATTTTGGAAGCCTTTGTCAGGAGCGTGGTTCTTAATGGAACTTGGACTGTTCTCTGCACTTTGTAATGAGGATATTAAAAGGAAGTAATACCTCTGCTAAAGAATTAGGATATTTGTCACTTGTAAGACCTATTCTGGAATATGCCTCGTCGGTTTGGGATCCATATCAAGTAGGGCTCATCAATGATTTGGAAATGGTACAAAGAAAGACCGCTTGATTTGTGTTCTGTGACATTAATCCCAGACCCGTATGTTAAAGAAACTTGGGTGGGAATCTATTGAGGCTAGGAGGATGAAATCTAGACTCTGCGCTGTGTACAACACGTATACAAATCAACCAGCATGGCGCGAGCGTAGCAAACGTATAGGAAAGCCCACTTACATGAGTACGAGTGATCATTCTTGAAAGAGACCTTCAGAAAATAGACATCTCAAGTGATATAGTAGGCCTACTGGACAGATCTAAATTGAGAGACCTAATTGACAGTCATCAATTTTCCGACCACCCAAACATGTGAAGACAAGAAAGCAAGATCAAATTCAGTGTTTACTTCTGTAGCATTTATTTCATGTTTTTCTCTGCTAAAAAAAAAACTGTTTTACTAGTTTAATCTTAATCTTTAATCTTTCCTGTTTAAAAATTCAATACAAATTTGGTGGATGTATTTTCCTAGCCCTGTTCGGATTAGCGGGGCTCGGATTGGCGGGACTCTACTGTAATAATAAGAATAATTTATCCGTAAAAGAAGAAAGGAGCCTGGTTCAGTGAGATACAAAAAGAGTAGCATGAGATGGAGATCTCATGCGAAGATATCCAGGAGCTTAAGAGAAAACTTCAAACATCGGAGTTTCCAACCTACGCCGACGCTGAAAACGGGAAAAGCGTGGAACAACGCCGTCTACGAATGATGGAATACTGAACTAATTTTAAAAGCTAAAAGAAAACAGTTGAAATAACGTGGCTTTTAGTTGGCCGAAACGAATCAATAATAATAATAATAATAATAATAATAATAATAATAACTATCGGACCCGTGCGAGAACTCGCGCATAATGGATTGTGTGCGCCCCATGTGTATAGACTACCCTTCCCGGCCCCAGTGCTAGGCGGGCTGGACGCGATACAGTTCTGGCAGGGGCTATCGTCTTGTTTATTTGCTTAATAGCATTTTGTAAACAAATAAATATATTTCCGTTAACATTTCATGAAATGCAAGATTTTTCCTGTACTATTGAGACGACTTGGAAGATTTTGGTACAAACCACACCTTCTAACTCCCTCTGGTTTATGAGCTTGAGTTTTGTGAAACATACACATTAGCGTATTGTTTAAAAGCATTTTATAAACAAATAAATATATTTCCGTTGACTTTTTATGAAATGCGAGATAGTTCCTGTACTATTGAGACGATTTGGAAGATTTTGGTACAAACCACACCTTCTAACTCCCTCTGGTTTATGAGCTTGAGTTTTGTGAAACACACACATTAGCGTATTGTTTAAAAGCATTTTATAAACAAATAAATATATTTCCGTTGACTTTTTATGAAATGCGAGATAGTTCCTGTACTATTGAGACGATTTGGAAGATTTTGGTACAAACCACACCTTCTAACTCCCTCTGGTTTATGAGCTTGAGTTTTGTGAAACATACTCCTTAGCGTATTATATAATAAGATAATATTCGAATAAACTTTACTGACTCGCCATTATATTTGTGGAATTCACGTCGTGTGCTTGATGGGAGAAAGAAATATGCATGCAGTATTTCGGTATGTTCTGTCTTAAACGGGGGATGCCTGAGAATAATAGCTGTTGTGACGCCATCTGGGAGGCTTATTGTGTGCCGCATTAATCTTGGTGGATGTGTGTGCGGGTAACATCTGCTATTCTCTGCTCTGATCGGCTGCTGCCTTGCCTTACCCTGCTCTGTCACCGTCGTTAGCCACGGTGAAAGTTTGCAGCTCAAGTTAGTGGGAGTTTCCTCTTCACTCCTCAATATCCTAAGCGGAATTTCTTCTTTTCTTTTCCTTCTTTCTGATATGTCATCACTTTCTTCTATATTCAGCATTGTCGTCGTTTAGTTCTAAGAACTTTTTCTCTCTCTCCCTAGATAGGAATGCGGATACGTGCTTGTAATAATATTCTGTTTGATTTAAGACGTAAAGCCGGTACTGAGAAAATATGTGGTGAGGAATTTGCAACGGAAACGAGGTGAATGAAATCGCCACCAAAAGAAATCATGCGAAATCCATATACAGCTTTATATTACATTATTATTATTATTATTATTATTATTATTATTATTATTATTATTATTATTGTTATATTTTTTCTTTTATCGTTGTGGCCACTAGGGACCGCGAGAACTCAACTGTTTTCTTCTTGTTAGCCCACCACGCCTTCATCCTTTCGGAATGGGATGTTTTCCATTCATCCGAGTGTACATATATCTTTCTGGATTTTACTTCCTCTTGATGAACCTGACGGAGTTTTTGTTTCAATGGGGTTCCGAGCAAGATATCTGATTTAGAAATTTCAAACTTTAACAAGTCCTTATCCACTTCCACCAGCCAAAGAGGCATCACCTTTAAACCTCGGAAATAGGATAATTAGACAGTTGAAGAATCTACTGACTGGCATTCTGAGGAGGTGGGTATAGAATGTTATTCTCCGCTTCCGGATTGCACTTGAGATCTTTTCAGTGTGGGAGTATATTTCTGAATTACTCCAGAGCTTGTAAACTCCATCTTTGAACTTAGGGCCAAGAATTTTCCGAATGATCTTTCTTTCCTTAACTTCAGGTCTCTCGATCGGGTCAGCTGCATTCAGTGCTTCCGGTCCAATCACAGTTTGATAATGTCTTAACTTTGCATTCCTAGAGATGGACTTGTTATTGTACAGTTGGTGTGTGAGGCGGATGGCTGTTTAGAATTTATTGACTCGTGTTGAGATGGCGAACTTTTCAGAATTATTTGGTTCGATCCACTCACCTTTGAACTTTTAAGATCTGACCGTGGGTTGTTTGAAGATGAGTTGGAGCTGCTTTTATATTAGAGATGAATTGGAATTTTAGTGCAAGATATCTTTGAGTCCTATTTTGGTTGCACAATCATGTAAGTAATTTACTATAGAAGAAAAAGAGTCAGTGGCAGATGTTTCTCAATCACATATTTATTGACAACCTTTCATTGTCAGATAATTTTGAGGTAACTTCTGGATTTAGACGTCTTCTCATCGGCGTCTCTTTTACTTTCTCTTTATTTCTCTCTCTCTCTCATTCACTCTCTCTTCCCCTGTCGTCGTTGTCTTCATTAGAAAATGCTTTCCAAATGACGTTAGCTGAGCCCCAGTTAAGTCCCTCTACCGGACGTACGGACGTGCCTAGCCTCGCTGTGAAACTGAACAGCCCTCGGCTCGGCTGACTTCTCATAAAAATGGGGCGTCACAAAAACATTCCTGACGTTTTATATTCCTGGCTTGGATCTAAATGAGGGAGGTCTTTTCTCTTCAGATGACTGTATTCCGTGAGACTTTGCACGGGTTTTCATCACCCCCAACTCGTCTTTCTGTCTGTGGAAGATATTAAAAACGAAGGTTTTTATTTTTATTTTGAGAACGGAATGTAATAGAACTGTTCAGTGGCGTATCTACGGGGTGTGATTCCATGGTGATTGGGATGTTTGTCGGTGCGTCTATTCCCTCGTATGGCTCTGTTCGTTAAAATACATTTTAGCCAGAAGCTAAATTATCATTTTAAAATATGATCTTGTCGACTTCGTCGTTACGCTGGGGTCTGGCGTTACGTTACGGTGACGGGACGAAATGTACCCAGATGCACTGAGGTAGGCTATGTGACGTCATAGTACCGCTTGGTGCATGTGTTCCCCGACAATCTCTACTTCGTTAGTATTAGACAAAAATCCCCGATTCTTGGATGTCACGGGTAATCTCGAGAACCACTGCATGGATTTTGATGCGGTTTTCACCATTCTGTAAAGGATATCTCGAGGAAAGATTCTGTAGAAAATAATTTATGTACGATATGATCAAAGGAAGCCAAGCAGTAACGATTTCAGTGAAAGAGTCGAAAACAAACTTGGCGTCCGTGCGCTTCTTAAGCTTACGCTGGGCAAACCGTTAAAAATATCAACATACTATGAGCGTAAGAATTGGTCAGCATGAAAAGTTCTACAAAAAAGTCCGCGAGAGCATATCTCTATCTTCAATACACCGCCCACTATAAGTGTTTTTAGACTGGATGGAAGGTGACTAGTGAGCGTGACGGCATCCCGCATCGGCGCTTGACCTTGCTTTGCTCTTGGTTTACAAGTATTATGCAGATAATTTTCTAACATGTCAAGAGTCTTTGGCTTCGAGCGAAGCATTTTTCAGCATTTGTAGCATTTAAAATGATACAAAGTCTAGTCTTTCAGACTGACTGTCACTTTTTATTTATTTTGAGAACGGAATGTAATAGAACTGAGCAGTGGCGAATCTACGTAATTCCATGGAATGTTTATTTAGAAGAAAACAATCTTCAGATTGATGACAAACGATTGTAAGTTTATACTTCTTAATTCGTTGACTAAATATGATATTATTATAAATATGAGTCGTCTGTGTCTCTTTGGTAGTTTGTTTGTTCAATGGCAAATCCTGTATTTATGCTCTTAGCGACATTCCATGGTGATTGGGATGTTTGTCGGTGCGTCTATTCTCTCGTATGGCTCTGTTCGTTAAAATACATTTTAGCTAGAAGCTATATTTCAAAATGAACTATTTAGTATGTTATGATCATTGGCTGAAAGTTACAATCCGTAAATTATAAAAATTGCGTATAGCCTGTGATGGCGCTGTGGTCCATCTCACTAAGGTAGACCGGATTTGACTCCTTATATATTCGTGAGATTTTTAAAGTAAAAATTCACGTCCCATGGTTCCTGTTGCAATTTAAAGAAAAGTGGTGACATGGCTTACAATCGTGAGGTTAAAAATCACGTAAAATTATAGGTTTGCTTCATAAAACTTATAACAGTACTTAAACAGCTTCCAAATAACGCTGGGCGAAACGTCCAGCTTATACTTAAAGAGGTTCTGATGCATCAACTAATATAAATTCAACATAACACGTGTTAGTTTATCGAATATACATGAGCGCATGAATTCCAGAATAGGTCATAACGTGCGTGGAAAGAAGAATAGAAAGAATGATGATGCAATGCAGAAAAATCGTAAAATGAAGTGGCTGGCCGTGTAACATAGTAATGAACTGCTATATAACGTGAAGGGGAGCCTAAACAGTGAAATATATTACAAGAAGCTTATAACGCTACGTTCCTGCCTCCCAGGAGGCTTAGTCTCTACCGCCATGGAATAAACAATTTTGTCAGGACATAATAATATGCGGCCGTTAACAGTGGATGAGAAGATACAAGGGGAGGCCTTGAAATGACGCCAGAGGGAAAGAAATTGGCTGTCAACCAGCGCAAATTCTCATTTCACGTTAAAGAAAAGAAAATCGTAGTGCTCTGACAACCAAGCCGCGATCGATCCACAAAGCAGTTGGATTTAAAATTAATATAATAGCATTTCCACGCGATGAGCTTAGTGTTCTCTGGGATAAAAAGCAATCACATCAGAATTTAGACGGTCAGATTTCGAAAGACGACACTATTAAGTCTTTAATTACAGTAACAATAGTGCGCCAAGAAAAGGTTTTAATACAGGCTTGTCTGAAGTGTATGAAGGGTTAGAAGTATCTTGTAGTTAATATCGCGATATGTTCTACCGACAACATTAGCTACGCCCGCTAAATCAGATAGGCCATAAGGCCAAGCTCTCTGTGGACTCGGCAGACGTGGGTTCGAGCCCCACCGTCGGCCATCCTTGAAATGGTTTTCCGTGGTTTCCCCGATTTCAACTCCAAGCAAACTCTGGGATGGTACCTTCTTACAGGCCACGGCCACTTCCTTCCACATCCTTACCCTGTGACATTCATCTTCATTCATTTCATTTTGCATTAATTCCTCTCATGAGGTTGGTGCCAGCAAGGGCAACCGGCCGTAAAAACCACCCGCCACATAACCTTTGTTCGCATCTCATCCCCGACCCCGTTGAAAACGGGAATAATAAGGGGTTGACATACGTACAATCTCGCGATATGTTTGTTGTGTTACGTTATTAATTCATTTTAGTAACTTGGTACAGCTTGGTCATCAGCCCCGTGTTCTTGAGTAAGTATTAAATTTGACTGATAACCTGAGGATCTGTTGTGATTGTAGCAATGTGAATAACTATAACTGTTAGAATTTAGGAATGGCGTTAGTTCATTGGGACCATGGAAAATTCCATACGGGCATTTTCCTGGAAGGAGTGCGGTTAGTTAGTTATTGTTTTAAGGGGCGTAACTACGAGGTCACCTGCCCCTCTTAACACAGATTAAATAATACAAATTTGGAATTGAATTTTAAATTTTGAGGTGGACACCTAAATTTGAAAAGACCTAAAATTAATAAAACGAAAAATTAAATAAAAATAATAATTATAAAGATTAAAAAATACGGAAAAACAAAAAAAAAATATCATTCAAAAACGAACAAGTCGTTGAGTCAATGTACACTGGAAAATTTAGATTGCTGGCCCTAACCCACTCTCACTTATTTGGCGGATAACGCGATCATCGGCTAATATAAGTTTGAGCGTCATCTGCAAACCAAGGAGTGAGGAAAATAACGGAAAAGATCCACACTCAGGATGGCCGCTAACCGCACTGGGATTCGAACCTTCGTATCCTGGTCTTCCAGTTACCCATTGCAGTTCAACACTTTGCTGTATTAGGATAAAACTGCACTGTTCATTTTCCTGGTCTCTTCGTTGATTTTCTTTTGCTCTTCTTCTTTTTATGCTCATACTAAGAAATTTGTCTGCCTATATCAGCCAATTAAAATGTGTCTTTTCTTCTTTTTCCAGGTGAGTACGCCTATTACTAAGGAAAGTGACGAACATATTGGTGAGTGCAGTTCATGGTACTTCCAGCATGTGGTGTGGATACAGGTTTGTTCTTTCTGTTCCATTGTTGTTTACATCGTAGTGAAATGAGGTTGAAACATAAAATTAAGGTTGAAAGAATTCTATAGTACACGAGCCATGATTGATAGAACCTGGACATCGGCACGTATTAACGAGGCTGTCTGTGCACGGCTTTCATCATCACCTATGCACAAACAACATATTCTACATCCCAGTGGTTTCATGTGTATATGTGAACTCTGTGGGGAAACGTGTGTACGATAACTCATTCTGCAACAAGTGCAGTAATTCCATGACGAATTAAAGAGCCTACTTTTTTTTCTTCAAATTATAGAGACCATATATCATCAGTTGCCAGAACTGGTGACTCTAAATATATTTTAGTTCCATCTCTTAAAGGCCACAATGCGCATGCAAAATTTGGTTGAGATCCTATATACAGGGTGTTTCAGGAGGAATAGTAAATATTTTAAGAGGTGGTAGTATAGATGAATTGCAATAAAAACAAGATGTTCAGTAAATAACATATAGCCTACTTTCTCCTAAATGTATGAGTATAGTTATAACTCGTTGTTATTATCAAAGAGTATAATAGAACTATTCTTTGTTGAAGACCTTAGAAACGATTTACCTCTACCAAACGCCACAACCTAGATAAAAACTGCTACCATCATTGAAGAAAGAAAGATAAGAAGTATATCAAGAATGTTATGGATCTGGAGACATAATCGACCGGACTGGCGGCGTGGCTCAGCGGTAACGTTCTCGCTTGCTGGGCCCTAGGTTGCAGGTTCGTATCCTGGCGCAGTCAGCTGGCATTTGAGGGTGCACAAATGCGAGGGAGCCGTGTCAGTACATTTACTGGCACGTTAAAGATCCCCTTCGGGCCAAAATTCCGGCACCCCGGTGTCTCTAAAATCAGCAGTAGTTAAAAGGGATGTAAAACCAATAACATTATTATTATTATTATTATTACGACCTGCCGTGGGCAACATCCAACTTTGAGTTGAGGCATGTCTTTACACGTCTGGTTGTGCATGGCTTTCACAACCCTAATTGAATTAACAAATCTTTCCATGACCCTACAGAGACGTGTGTATACAAACTATGTGGATATTTTCGATAATATAATCCTAACAGGGCGAGTGCATTCTAGCGGCCAGAAGAAGAAACTTTTCAATAAAATCTGGAAGTTACCTTTTTGGCAGCTAGATGTCTCGAGTAAATCTGCTGGCGAATTATGTTTTAATTAAATATATATTTTACACCATAATGTGCACAATATAACGCTTAATAACATTTTCAAGTAACGCAAAATAGGCTGTTACAAACCCTTTAAAATAAAAAGTTAAAATGTATCGTAGTATCATCTTGTCATTCTTCAAATTCGATGCGCATAGAATGATAATGGTATAGTAATCAATGGATCCCCACGTAGACTAGTCGTGACATCTATTGGTGAAATATCGAACAATATAATCCTAACAGAGCGAGTGCATTCTAGCGGCCAGAAGAAGAAACTTTTCAATAAAATCTGGAAGTTACCTTTTTGGCAGCTAGATGTCCCGAGTAAATCTGCTGGCGAATTATGTTTTAATTAAATATATATTTTACACCATAATGTGCACAATATAACGCTTAATTTTAAAACATCTGAGTCATTACAAAACAATAAACATATAACATTTCAAGCAAAAAACCTAGCTCTGATCGGGTTTGAACCATAGGCATTTGAGCGATAGGCTAACGCTCTACCACTGAGCTAATTGTGTCAACGAATATCGTTCTATTTAAAATGACTTACATAGAACTTGTTAGCAAATAGTGATTTATACTAAACGATTTCATCACTGGAGTATATTATTTATATATAAAGCATTTCATACAAAGTTTATTTATTTTTTATCAGTACGCTATATTGCATGCAATACTCAAATTAGTGAAATATAAGTCCGGCACAAGATATCCGCTGCCATCTTGTCTTATTACTGAATCAGTTCAGCTTTTTAAAATCACGTCTGCACTATAGTATTACAAAATAAACTTTTAATTTCGAACGTGCCTCTTCCTTTAGAACAGTTAAAACGATTCTCGGCTCGATAATCGGAACTGGTGGGTCCCATGATATGGATTATAAAGTTTGCATAATTCGCACGGCCGCCATCCTGAAATGGTATGGCGGACGACCTTGTAATTTGGTCACAAGACGCATCCTATACGAAGGTATGTTGTTACCAAATTTGGTAGAGATCGGATGATTTGGTTAGTCGTTATTTGATTTTACGTTTTGAACGTTTGAGTGGCCGCCATTCAGTTTTAGTAAAGATGGCGGCGATATAAAACATGACACTGAGGTGTCCTTTGCTAGTGCTACCTTTGTACCAAATTTCGTTCAATTTGCATTCACCGTGTTCGAATTGATAGGGGGGGACAGACATTCAGAGTACACACACTCACACACACACACACACAGACACACACACACACACAGACTCACACACACACATACACACACACACACAGACTCACACACACACATACACACACAGACAGACACACTTTTTTCGCCCTGTGTTGATCTCATAAGTCTACTTTCATTTTTTGCAAAAATCGAAAGTAGGCTAAAAATCCATAAAATATATGTCCCATTTGTATTGCGTACCGAGATACAGATGTTGGTATGTAACCAGGGTAGTTGTTTCATGTGTTGGCACACAGTTTGCTATGGGCACGTTTCTTGGCCACCAAGGTCCCCGGACCTTACCACTTTGGATGTTTGCCTGTGGGGATGGTTGAAAGGCGAAGTCTGCAAGGAGAAAGTTAACACAAGAGCCGAGTTGGTCGTTCGGCTTATGCATAGTGCAACCCTCGTCAAAGAACGCCAACACGCCCTCCGAAGAGCTACACGGGGTGTTATCAAGAGAAATGCAAAATGCATTGAAGTTGGTGGTGGAATTTTTGAAAATCAACTTTGAGCGTCCTCATTTGCCTTGGCTTTACATTTGTTTGGGTTAAATACTACCAGCTGTATCTCTGTACGCAATATAAATGGGACACATGTTATATGGAACTTTTTGTTGCAATTCATCAATACTGCCACCTCCTAAAATATTTACTATTCCTCCTGAAACACCCTGTATAGTATGCGCGTTACATGTATTTAATTATTGAATTTATCAGCATGCGTAAAATCAGGTTGGTGACACTGCCACAAATTGGACGCTCAAACTTAAATTGAAATATTATGAGCTATATATGTGCCAATTTTGAAAGAACTTCATTAATTGGTATGGAAGTTACATGTGATTCAACATTAAACCTATCAGCACGCCTAGAATCATGCTGGCAGCACTGTCGTATATCAGTTATTGAAAATTGACCTACATGTGCAGGTACTATATGCATGCAAAGTTTAGAACTGTTGGCCTGCATACTTTCTGATATATTGAGATTAGGATAACCCTGTTGTTACTAAAAATATGCATATTCATATCTGCTCCGGTGCGCAAATCACTTACCAAATTTGGTTGAAATCCAATAGATAATATGGAAGTTACATGCATTTAAAGATTGTACTTATCAGGAGGCATAGAATCATGTTGGCAACACTCTCATGTATGGGCTCCTTAAATTAGTCTGATGTAATATTATCTATATTCCCATGCATATCTTCCAAGATATCTAACATAGGCCTCAATTTTCAATTACTATTTTACAGCAGTTGGTAGCACTGACGTCATTTTCAAATATGGCCCTGCGATATTCAGGCATAGCTCTTTACTGTAACCAAATTTGGTTTCGATAGCTGCAGCCGTTTAGGAGTTGATAGGGGTGGGTACACACAGACAGAAGGACACAGACAGAAGGACAGACAGACACACATTTGCCTGGATCGATCTCATAAGCCTACTTTTTCCTCATTTTTACATATATTACAAAATGTGAAAAGTAGGCTAAAAATCTAACAAAAACGATCAGTGAATATGCAAAGCTCAGTATAAATAGAAAGAATAGCTTATCATTATGTGTTTCCTTTCTGCACATACGTGCGCATTTCTTTTTTAGTAAATTTTCGTCGAAGCTTCGCAAAATTTCTGTTAATTTTCGAAGGTTTACAATTTTCGAATGTTCGGAAGTGAAAGTTCGTTGCTATGGTTACAAAGAAGGTGGTAGTTAGAACGCTGTGTGGTCTTTATGCTATTCTGTTTGTACTTGTAGGTAGCCTTGGAACACATATCGTATTCTAATATTTATATTCACGATCTAACTGGGTTTGAACTCGACAGCTGTTTATGCGGCTTCAATAATTGATGAGTGAATGTTACGACGTTGAATAACGTTTAATCAATTTCCTATAGTCACTACTTGAAAGAGAATGCTTTATTGCGCTGAGTTGTACGTAATTGATCTGTGTGCTCCGTGTAGAGTTTTACGTATTTATCTATTTATTTATTCTTGCTGTTACTGCTGCTACCTTATAGACTAGGGTGCTTGAAACGTGTTCAGACACTGTGTTAGTTTTCCACTGCGTAGAAACCGGGATTCGAAGCGCGGTTGTTTGGACGAAAGGTCATCCATCACCTAGGCCACTTCTAGTGTGTGGAACTTCAACTATCTGTGGCTATGCATAGAGTGATGTACCGGAACTGGGAGTCGATACCATTACAGGGACCAAGTGCTTCGACCAGGGAAAGGGCGATAATGACATTGGGTTTTCTAACCTTCGATCTTCCGGCACGTGCCATTTTATGCTTGTGATCTGTACTAGGATGTAATAAAATAGACTGTTAGCGTCTTCCTTTAGTTAGACATTACACTTACCGGTTGTTCTTACAAAGATAAGTAAAGTGAAACGGAAATTGAAGGGAACATAACAGTCTCTTAAAATTGCTGAAGTTGGCTATCCATAGCCTGCTATAGTGAATATCGAGGAAGACAAAGTTTTTTTAGAGGGCACAGGTGATAAGCGGAAACCGGTTGGTTTTAAATTCACAGCCTTCTGCTTTTTTTTATCATTTTAAATGATCTTGTCGACTTCGTCGTTACGCTGGGGTCTGGCGTTACGTTACGGTGACGGGACGAAATGTACCCAGATGCACTGAGGTGTGTGACGTCAGAGTACCGCTTGGTGCATGTGTTCCCCGACAATCTCTACTTCGTTAGTATAAGACAAAAATCCCCGATTCTTGGATGTCACGGGTAATCTCGAGAACCACTGCATGGATTTTGATGTTGTTTTCACCATTGTGTAAAGGATATCTCGAGGAAAGATTCTGTAGAAAATAGTTTATGTATGAACAAAGGATGCCAAGCAGTAACGATTTCAGTGAAAAAGTCGAAAACAAACTTGGCGTCCGTGCGCTTCTCAAGCTTACGCTGGGCAAACCGTTAAAAATATCAATATACTATGAGGGTACGAATTGGTCAGCATGAAAAGTTCTACAAAAACGTCCGCGAGAGCATATCTCTATCTTCAATACATCGCCCACTATAAGTGTTTTTAGACTGGATGGAAGGGGCACGTCCCCGCGCGCTCTGGTGAGCATGACGGCATACCGCGCGCTTGACCTTGCTTTGCCCTTGGTTTGCACTTGCCGTTCGCGAGTAATTTGAAACAAGTTCGCTCGAAGCCTCCAGCCTTTCTAGCATTTTTCAGCATTTGTTGCATTTAAAATGATACACAGTCTAGTCTTTCAGACTGACTGTCACTTTTTAACTTATGACGAGGTTCTACTGAAGAACTTGTGAGCAATATCCTCATTTTTTACTTCTTCATTATTTGATACTACCAAGACTATGATAAATACAAACCTTTGAACATTTTAATTCGATAAGTTGAAAAGTTTAGGGGGACATATGACAGCGGCACAGAGGCGGGCGAGAAACTGAGTGACATTATGAAGATCCTTTCTGGACTTTGGAGGAATGAGATATTTAAAAAAGAAAAGCAATTATCTCAATTGCGTAAGAAATATATGGCCAATTATGAAGAAAGGAAGCCTCTTTCATCAGCGCATTCCTCTCCAACTGTCAACCAACAAGGATCCTCTCTTTCTTTTGTTGATTAACACTAAAATATGCAATACCGGAATGTACTGTATAATAACGATATTGTTTAAAATACTCCCCCAAACATTCCCGTCTGTGTTCCTACTCTCTCGTTCCGTCTGCTCGTTTTTGTTACAAAATTAGAATTTTAAATATTTATCATTGTATTCGAGTGTTTGTTTTAATACAAGTGAAGTGTTTGTAGCGCAAGCAGGAAGTAACGGGCGTGTATAATGTAAAACGGGAGGAAGGAATACAAAACGGTGGATTAGGATTGTAAAATACGTGGGCTACATTAAGATAAAACTGCACTGTTCATCTTCATTCTTCTCTTCCTCCTTGCTAATGTTTAGTAAACCTTGTACTTTTGTTCTTCACTAATTCTATTGTCTCTTATGATTTCTTAATTTAATCTTAAAAGATTTCTGCTGCCCCTCTCAGTAAATGGTTTGTGACTCATAACGTGGTACCTCTTGATTCAAATTATTATCGTAAGTGAATTAAATGTTTTATAGGTTGAATGTAGCTCAAGTATGTCATAATACATGTACACTCTAATAATAATAAACGTTCTACTCCTGTTTATTGAGCGTTTAGGGCTATAGTACAAGCATTATGTAGTATAGCTGGCACAGAATCAAATACCGTAGTATGTTCATAACCTGCCTAGTTTCAAGACCCTATTTCAGAACCCCAATATAAATTCGGCATAAATGAGTCGTTGAGAATATATCATTTTCTTATAATACAGTAAAAATAACAATAATAATAATAATAATAATAATAATAATAATAATAATAATTCAAGGCCAAACTGAGGCACTACGTTACCGTTATTTGCCCGGAGGTGTTAAATGTATCAGAATGCCTAGCGATGAATAAGAAAGGCCTGGCAGAGCAACTTGAAGCCAAAGAGAGGAAGATTCTGAGAAAGATCCTGGGCCCGGTCAAGGAACGAGGAGAGTATAGAAGACGACACAACGATGAACTTTATCTACGAGAAAATTACGGACACCATTCGCAAAAGAAGACTCTTCCTTTTATGGCCATTTAACACGAATGAACTCTGGAAGATTGTCCAATCGAATCTGTGCCTACTTTGTGGGAAAGAAAACCAAAGGGACCTGGTTTACAGAGATGGAAAAAGACCTACAAGAACTGGAGATATCACATGAGGACATCTTGGAACGTGACTCTTTGAAGTAGAAACTTGGGGAAATACAGAGTTGAAAACCGACAAGAAGTGGACCGAAGAACGAAAGGAAGCTCACCGAAGAAGAAGGCGCGAACACTGGGCCAATGTGAAAGAACGAGGGAAAAGGCAGTTGAAATAACGTGGTCCATAGAAGACCGAAACGGTTATAAAAAAGAAAAACATTGTATAGAAAAACTCCATAGCAGCCAAAACAGGACTCCAAATTTCATTTGACAAGACAAAATATATGGAAGGGACTAAATCAGGTTTCAACACTCAACCATTAATCATCAAATATGGAAATATCGCTCAAGTAGACAAATTTAAATATTTAGGTGAAATTATTGAACCAGCAGAGTTAAATCAGCAAGCTAATAGAGAAAGAACTACAAAGAGCATACAAAATTACTTAGAACAGATACAATAAAATAACTATATCAACAAAGGCAAAATTAAGACATTATAACAGTCATTAAAACAGAAGCTCTATATGCATCTGAAACTATTATAATTGTGGGAAATCTCGAATAAAAATTATCGAAATAATAATAATAATAATTCTTTTTCATTTGAAACTGTTTTGTCTCTCAGTATCCAGTGTTGTCTGCAAGTCTCTGTATGCGAACGAGGTGCCTCCAGTTAGCACTGTGGCCTCCTATCTCCTAATATCTGTCTTCCTTTATTCTATGAACACGTCAACGAGGGGTATTCATAACTAGTTTTAATTGATCTGTCCATTATGAATGTTTACCCTCATCTACATTACCGCTGGCGTATTATAAAGTTTCGTTGAGAAGCTAAACCGAAATTCGTGTATAACAACCGCAGGATTGCTGCGGAACATACAAGGTATTCATCTGTCCTGCTTTGCTTGCAGAGGAATTTAATTAAGTGTTTTGGCTGAGTATTTTACGGGTAACTTGTGATAAGACACCTCCTCGAGTATAAGCAAGTCACTGGGTGTTGTATATAAGTCTTGAGTGCAGTTCCTGGAACGCCTATTTGGGTTAAGCCCACGCGTGTTCTCGCTCTGCGTGTGTGTGTGTGTAAAGACGTTGCATGGAGGAACTGCAAATAGGTGGAGTTACGCTACTCACAAGAACACAGCCAGCCGGCTTACCTTGTGTCAGTGACCCGCGCACGATGCCAGGCACGGTCTCTGCTGCCGTCTCAAGGAGTGTGATTGGTGGAGGCGATAAGTGTTCAAGCCCTGCGCGGATGTGGATATCCACAACAATTTTTAGCCCATTTTCAATTATGAAAAACTAGGCTTATGAGATCACCTTTTGTTCATGTGTGTGTATATGTGTGTGTCCCTAATAAAATCTAAATGGCTAGAGCGATTTCAATGAAACTCGGTAAAGTCTTAGTACTATTTCTTCCGACCCCGACCACGCTCTTCAAATTTTATTACATCTCACCAATCCAACATGGCGGTTGTGCGAAATATTTCGCTGGCATTCCATATCTCCGAAACTATTGCTGATATCACTCTAACATTTTGCCCCGTGATAAAGGCCACTACTAGAATTTCATCTATGTGACTTTCAAAAACCTGTTCAGTACAAAACGAACATGGTGGCCAAGCGAAGTTGAAACATTTAAGTTCACTTTTCTTGCGATTTAACCATCCAAACGCAGTGACACTTGGTGCAGCAAATATTTATACAAATTGTACTGCACTAACATCTAATTTAGTTCAATTGTTTACATAACCTCAAGATGGCGGCCGTGCAAAATGTTACAATTACGTTCGTATTTCTCGTGTCCTAATCATGCGATCGGAGTCAACGTTTGAATAATGAACCTACGCAATAATCGTCATCTAATAGTACATAATTCTATGACCTACATATATAAAAATCCGACATGGCGACCATCTGAAATATTTAGACGGTTCTCAATATCTGCGAATCTATTATAGCAGTCAAACTGAAATTTTGTATGTTGATAGAGGCAATTAACATAAGTAGGATATTATATGAAAATAGGCTGTATAGTTCTTCACGGAACTACTTGTTCGCCATGCGGATATAGTTTGCATGGCTGTGCGGAAAGCGGATAAGCTGCGGATAATGTTTGAAGTATATTTGCGGATAATTTTTAGAATACAATCCGAACTTGTTGAATATCATTACTAAGACCCGGATGTTTATGACATATCATATTTTCCCCTATGTGTTTTCGATGACAAATGTAAGATGTTGTTTTAAGCTAATCTCATTCAAAATGTCATTCAGCTTTAATTAACACTCCGAACTGAAAAGGGTTGCAATTCTGGCTGTATAAAATTAATTTTAAACATAGCACATGACATACTGTATATAGCCTAGGGGAACAAATTTCTCCTCAAATGTTTAAATGTTTTGAATTAATACTTTATGCTTTATCATATAAATTAAAAATAGTATTAAGTCGTCAACAGCTTAGGCGGCAGCACGCCGGCCTCTCATCGCTGAGTCCGTGGTTCAAATCCCGGTCACTCCATGTGAGATTTGTGCTGGACAATGTGGAGGCAGACTGATTTTTCTTTAGGTACTCCGGTTTTCCCTGTCAAACATTTCATTCCAGCAACACACTCCACTATCATTTCATTTCATCTGTCATTCATTTAATATTAATAATATTAATATCGTATGGCCTCGGGAGCCAGATGCAAGCTTTGTTATTTGATACCCAAAGGGCAGCTTGCATGTCGAATTTTGTTGTTCTTTGAAGCACTATGAAAGTCAAGGAGGTTAGATATCTAAGCTCCTTGACACTATAGCGCTTTCTAGTAGAGAAATGAGGAACTATGTGTTGGCGGAATTAGTGAATCCCGCCATAACTGTAATCGGTGAGTTCCAGGTGATGATGGGATCGCTACAGCTGACTGTAGGATGCTCTTTCTTGACCTAAGCCTTGTGGGTTGATGTATATATCCAAATAATGGGTGTCTAGGATCAGTTTCCTGCTTCTTCTCTGCTTCTGCAGCTGTTCTTCTGCGAATACTTGGTGGTGCTATACCCATGATTTGGTTCATTTTATCATTTTAAATGATTATGTCGACTTTATCTGGGGTCTGGCGTTACGTTACGGTGACGGGACGAAATGTACCGAGAATTCACTAAGGTGTATGACTCATAGTACGATGTAGCAGCCGAGTACCAAGAAGGCAGTGCGAGAACAGAGTTTCAAGAAGGCAGTGCGAGAACAATCAAGTAGGCAGTGAAGAAACAAAATAGAATCTTGAAACACTGTTCTCGCACTGCCTTCTTGGTACTCGGCTGCTAGCATTTAAAATGATATAAAGTCCAGTCTTTCAGACTATTATTATCATCATCATGATCATTATTATTGTTGATGCTTTACAGCTTAGCCATGTTGAGATCTGGAAAGTTACGCGACATTAGACTTGGTCAGAATTTGGGTAGGTGCCCAGTTCTGGAGGAACCACGGGATGTTGGCAGGGGAAATGGAGGAATGAAATGTAACAGGCCACCCTACCACAAGTAAACGCCCGGTCAGGAATGCCTTCTCGGAAGTTCAGACAGACTCTCCTATAAGGCAGGAAATCATTCTTCTTCTTCCTGTCCTCTGAAACATATGTCCTACAGATTGTGATTCCAACACGTTTTGCGTGTAACATTCAAAATCTCATTAGCATCCTTCTAGTAGAGAATCTACGTGAGGGAAATCACGTTTAATGGATCCGAATGCCAGTTGGAATTGTCCTAGCTTGTCCCTTCATTAATAAATGTAGGTAGGTCTGTCCCTAGGCGGAGAACTTGCTCAGAATGCACGGCCTGCACGATCCACGATGTCTGGCGGGATGTCAGCTCTTTAATATTACATCGCAGGAGGCCAAGACGGACTCTCCTTTATTGATCATTCAGTCTATTGTCAAAGTCGCCCGATTCAAGACATGTGTTCGCACACTCCTTCACTTCCACAGTTCAAGTGCTCCGAATGAAAAGGAACAGCACAAGTGAGAGGACAAATTCTATAGGTCGTTTACTCTATAAGTCTGTCTCTTTCTCACTTTGTGTGTGACAGTCTTTTCTTTTTTACCTTTGTTCTGTGAGACGAAAAGATACTCAATTTAGATTTGACGTATAGTAGGAAGGTCCGATTGTGATGGCTGGTTTATGGAACAATGGCTCTTTACGCTGGCAGTAGTGCTTGGAAACCCAGTGACTGCGGTATGGAATTTTCAAATTAAATATCAAGTCATGCGATGAAGGAGAGGATGTCTTCAATACCGGAAATCAATCAACCACAAGGATTTAGGACCTCCTGCACCCAATGACTTAAATTTAACACGTCATCTCTTCCTTGGATGATTGTGGATATTTAGTTGATAACTTGCGTGGGCAGCAGTGAGATTCCCGCTTGTTGTGTTCAAGGTTGCAGGATCGAATCCCAGTGTAGTCCATTGGCATTTGAGGGTGCTTAAATCCGAAAAACTCCTTTGGTGGATTTATTAGCATGTTAAAGCTCCCCTTCGGGGCAAATTTAAGTCTCTAGTATAAAAGTAATACAGTATAACCTGTCATATCCGGACTAATGTGGCGACCGGCCGATCCGGATATGGAAAAATCCGGATATCACAAGGCAATTTTTACAAATAGCTAGGTGACCAGAAATAATTCACGAGTTTGTTGTTGATTAACTGTACATCGTAACAACAGTTTTTCCCCTTTTTTCGGACATTTTAGCAAAAAAAAAAAACAAGGTTAAAAGATAACAATAACGATAACAACGGTAAACAATAACAGTAACAACAGAAACACACTCGCAAAACAAACTGTCGCTTCAAGACTCACTCACAGACACTAGGGTAGGAAGAGAGGCAGCCTCGTGTTGACGTTGGTGGCAGGCAGGCAGAAGCCGTGAATGGAATATCCTTTATTCACACAAAGGGATGAGTTTCCGGGAAGATGTCGTTGACCGAGTAAGGCCACAACCCCTCGCAGTCAAGCACACACACACAGCCTTCCAGCGCTGCAACTTTCACTCGTCCTCCCTGGCTAGCACACTAATGTATCCTCGCTCTCAACTACGACTTAAAAATTCATTCGGAGATGTGTCCGGATATGGGAGGGTTCGGATATCACAGGTCCGGATGTGACAGGTTGTACTGTAGTATTAAAAAGGGACAATAATGATAATAACAACCATAATAATAATAATAATAATAATATTATCGTATGGCCTCGGGTGCCTGGTGCAAGCTTTGTTAATTGACACCCAGAGGGTAGCTTGCATGTCGAATTTTATCGCTCCTTGAAGCGCTATGAAAGTCAAGGAGGTTAGATAGCTAAGCTTCGACCCTATAGCGCTTTCTAGTAAAAATGAGGAACTTAGTGTTGGCGGAAAATCCCGGGATTAATTTTGCCATTATGAGCACGGCCTGCTGAATTCAAATGGGTTCTTTAACATGCCAACATCGTATGACATCCGTATCGTGATTTTGACGCCTTTCAAAAATCACTTACCACGACCAGGAGCGAACCTGCAAGTTTGGGGTTAGTAGACCGACACGATATCCACTCACCCACCGTGGCAAGCTATAATAACAATAATAATATATTATCATCATATATATAAATGTTATATGCTTCACATGCCATAAGCTTTTAAACAAGAGGGAAATAGAATGTGCGGTTTGTACCAAATTGTCTCAATAGTACAGGAAAAAGCTTGTATTTCTTGAAAAGGGAACTGAATTATATTATAATTTGTTTATAAAATGCGTTTAAGCGCGTTTCCTGAACTGTGTCGCGTCAAGCCCGCATTCCAATACTTGGGTGTGTGTAGAATCAGCCTAATAACCTGTGTTAATGTGATGGCCGTAGTTAAGGTTGGGATTTAGAACTGTGTGGCCGTGGCCTTACGTTAGGATCCATCCCGACATTTGCCTAGAATAGAAGTGGCAAACCACGGAAAACCACTTCTAGGATGACTGAAGTGGGAATCGAACCCATATCTTCTCAGTTTTGCCTCATGGGGCTTTGGCTGTCGCTCCGGAGGTCAGGTTCGATTCCCGGATCTGCCAAGAAATGTTAATTCTGGAGTGAGGGCTGGAACGGGGTACACTGAGCCTCGTGAGATACAACTGAGAAGAGGCAAATGCTGGGATTGTTCCTGACTTAAGACCACGGCCGCCTCCTTCTCAATCCTATCCACAATTTACACTAGACAGCAATCATAATAACATAGGTTATCACACAAATTCTACACACACACCAAATACACGGGGCTATAAAATGACCACGATGTCAAAGCCCCTAAAATAAGCAACAACAACCTCAAGAGGCTGAGTGTAGCCCGTTCCAAGTCTCAGACCAGAATTAAATTTCTTGTCAGTGTTGAGAATCGAGCCTAGGGCCTATTTTATCCAATGTCTCAATACGTACCCCCGAAACTACAGGAAGAGGCCTAAATTAATATTCTCTATGGTAGGAGGTTACTTAAGTCTTGTTTATCTTTGAGTCTGTGATTATTCAGACAGTATTTCCACAATTGAAAGCAGTTAATTCACCTTCTTGTTTGAGAAAGTAATCTAGGGACATATTATGAAAATGTAATTCAACTAGTTGTTTACAGAGGAGCTTGCAAGCAAAGAGCAATGTTATCCATCTCGTTGATCCGTCAATATATTTCCCAAGGCAGGCAGGCCAGAGCATTCCACAGAATGAAGCAACCACGTTCTCGAGAATTCCAAATGTTTACCTTGTAATTCTGAGGATAGGATAGGATAGGATATGCGGGCTCTGCTTCGAGAGCTCAAAGATTTATTATTCCATAGATGTTTTCTTACTATTCACATTCCCATCACGTTCCTTTGGAAGACGAGGAAAAGAGATCAGTAACATTTCTTCTTGTCAAATAAGCTTTGATTTTTAAAATCTTGACCTCTTTTTCCCAAGTAGAAAGAATAAAAGTTTTTGCTTACCTTTCACATTGTTTCCAAGAGAGTTGTTTCAACCACGTCAGAGGTAACTTATAACAACCAAAGAAAGAGATTTGCTTACCAAATCTCACTCACACCACCTTTCCCAAAACTTTATATTTCATTTGAAAGATGTGGTGACTAGACAAGAACTTGATATGATTCATGCTGGGGTTTGGGAACGTTAAATTTGGGAATTACTTGAGACCTTAATTTTTGGTTTTAACGATATCCGCGAAATACATCAGCAAACATATATACAGGGTGTGGGCATTTTATTTCACCGCTTTGAACATATTTCACCACTTTTTTTTTCAAGTAGTTCCAACTTTTGTCGCCAAACGACACCGTCAACTTCTACTAGTTCGCAACTTGGTTACCAGATGCCATTGCTGTCGGAACCTAAGAGCGTTTGTCAAATGTTTAACCTACCTATATAATTTAGCTTCACACAGGTGTAATTAGTGGATGGTTCTTTAACATGCCATAAATCTATGACATGGGACTGCCGGCTTTACTTCCCCTCCAAAGGAAGGCATACTGATGGATTTTTAACGCTCTTAAAAATAAGGTCCTCGTGATCAAGAGATTAACGGTCACCTAAAACTACAAGCTTACTGGCTTTCATATCCATTTTAAATGTGATGGTGTGTCATTTTAAGGGAACTGCAGTGTACATTCGGTACGTGACGCCCGAGTGAACATTGGTTTAATAAGGGTGCACTTGAACTGCACAATATGGTAGTCGTGTGCATCCAATTCCTCTGGGGATCTGCTGGTGTGGCACGCCAAATCCTTCACACGGCCGCAGTAATGCCAGTAACACATGCAGGTAAATATTTGTATTTAGTTACAGGCACGAACTCATTCACACAGGGACATTTGCCGGAGGATTTCTCGCTAATGGTTTGGCGTTATGTAGCAATTGAGTGACCGTATAGAAATTGAGCCCGAGTACACAGTTGCTTTTCGATTGTCATTTTCGCTTGGATATGACGCCAAACCGGGATCAGGTCATTCGCTCTTCTGTAGGGTGACCTGGAGCAGACTATAACAGACTATAACAAGAAGTTCCGTGAAGAACTATACAGCCTACTTTTCATGCCAATTATTATTCTACAGTATATGAACCTATCTAGAATAATGACAAAATTAAGTTGGTAATATCGAAATATCAAATTAGTTCAAAATATACCTGGTATAATGTAGCCTAATAGAGCACTATAGTTGGCAGCCCTGGTGACTGAATATATTCTTAGTTCCATCTCTTAAGGTACAGAATAAACAAGATGTTCAGCAAAGAACATATAGCCTACTTTCTCCTAAATGTATGGGTATCTTTATGACTCTTTGTCCTCATCCCTAAAACAATCACCCCAACCACAATGTATTGTTTGTTTTCTTTTATATTGATAATAAGCCAGTAAGTGTCAAGATCAATATTATATACTTTATGATGATTGAATAACAAAACTACTAACTTATTGTAATGCATTCACGTCCGTTAATCTCTATATTAAGCCAGCCTGCAAAATTAAGAATCTTCCGCCCCAATCATCTTCCGCCCCAATCACAGTAGGTGGTGCTGCGACCTATCAGTGAATTAATCTTTATCTTGTACGCCTATGCACTGCCATCGTAATGTACTACGATGGCAGTGTTCTATGGGTGTTGAATGAGTAGGCAGTTTAAAGTAGCCAAGAGGGAGGCGATCCAGCTGGCAGTGTTTAAAGGTATTCGGAGCGCGATCGTGGCTAATAGTTGAACTACCAGTATTACAAAATTGCCATACTTCAGGAGGCCAGCTCAGGCATTTACACAGCGTTATGTTTGGAACAATATTACCCACATAACCCACAAGAGGACAGCACCGTACAGAGGCATTAAGAAGGCTGTGGTTAATGACAACGTGTATCTAGTTCTTCTATTCTCCTTTTTCTAATGTCTTCTGTTTATGTGCGATGCTGGGACTGTGATTTTATTAATATACGAGTGTATACTTTATCCTCTCCTTTGAGCTAAATGACATTTTATTCAGTATCTGTGGGAAAAGCTCGTGCACATCATTTGTAAAAGAATTCAAGAAAAAAACAACCTAACTGTAGCAGTATTCGATCCCCAGTCAACTGCGTCTCAGACTAACATGCTAGCCCAGAGCTAACCGTATCCATGACGTCAGGTGTTCTTAACTGACATATTAGATACAAACTGTTGGCAAATAATGACTTTAAATAAACGATTTCTTCACTGCAGTACATCTTCATTAAAGATCATTTCATACAAAGTTTATATTATTGTATCAGTACGGTATATCACATACAACATACTAAAACTACTGAAATATAAGACAGGCACATGAGGACAGCTGCCATCTTGTCGTGTGACACAAACGGCTCAGCTCTTTTAAGCCACTCATACTGTATAATATTATAATATTAAATTATAATAAATAACGGATCACGACCTTCAGGATAGCTTAAACCCCCATAGGCTCGATAATCGGAATTGGTGGGTCTTAAGCTATTTATTAAAATGGTTGCATAATTCACACGGCCGCCATCCTGAAATGGCATGGCCGATGACCTAGAATTTTGGGTGAAAGACGCGTCCTATATAATGGTATGTTGTCACCAAATTTGGTAGAGATCGGATGATTAGTTTAGCCGTAATTTGATTTTACGTTTTGAACATTTGAGTGGCCGCCATTCTGTTTTGGTAAAGATGGCGGCGATATAAAGTATGACACTGAGGTGTCCTTAACTAGTGCTACCTCTGTACCAAATTTCGTTCAATTCGGTTTCACCGTGTTCGAATTGATAGGGGGGACAGACATTCAGAGTACACACACTCACACACACACAGACACACACACACACACACAGACTCACACACACACATACACACACACACACACACAGACTCACACACACACATACACACACACAGACAGACACACTTTTTTCGCCCTGTGTTGATCTCATAAGTCTACTTTCATTTTTTGCAAAAATCGAAAGTAGGCTAAAAATTAGGTTGAAGTCCAATGGACGTTACATGCAGTTAGACACTGGATTTATCAGCACGCGTAAAAGCATGTTGCCAACAATACCATGCGTGTGCTGGTCAGAAATAATCTGAAATATTATGATATCTTGTTGTGCCAATTTTGGATGAAATCCATTTCTTAGTATAGAAGTTACATGTATTTTAAAACTGGACATATCAGCAGGCATAGAATCATGTTGGCAGCACTGCCTTGTATTAATTACTCCAAATTAATCTAGAATGTCAGGTGCTATACGTGTGCAAAGTATAGAGCTGTTGGCTTGCATACCTTCTGATATATTGATATTAGGGTAAAAAATATAGACAGCATTTATTAACAGTTGGCAGCCCTGATTGCTCTTTACAATACTTACAGTCATTCTGTTATGGTAAACATAGCACATACGAAATTTGGTTGTAATCCAACTGATAGTATAGAAGTTATATGTATTTAAAAATTGGTACTATCAGCAGGCTTATAATCATGTTGGTAGAACTGACGTATATAAGTTACTCAAAATTAATCTAAAATGTCAGAATATACGTGTGCATAGTTTAAAGCTGTTGGCTTGCATACTTTCTGATATATTGGTATTTGGATAAAAAAATAGAGAGAGCAATTATTAACAGTTGGCAGCCCTGGTGGCTCTTAAGAATACGCTCAATCATATCTGTTTATGTACAGATATTACATACAAAATTTGGTTGAAATCCAATTGATAGTGTAGAAGTTATATGCATTTAAACATTGGACCTATCAGAAGGCTTAAAATTATTTTGGCAACACTGTCATTGTTGGCCTCCTGGAAATTAAACTGAAATAGTATTATCTGCATGTGTACCAATTTTGGAATAGCTCCCACGCATACCTTGCGAGATATCCAACATGGAGCTCAAATTTCTAGTGCGTTTTTTCAGCAGTTGGTAGCACTGACATCATTTTCAAATATGGACATGAGATATTCCGGTGCACATCTTTACTCATACTAAATTTGGTTTTGATTGCTGTAGCCGTTTAGGAGTTGATAGGGGGGGACACACACACAGCCAGCCAGACAGACAGACAGACAGACAGACAGACAGACACACATTTTCCCGGATCGATCTCATAAGACTACTTTTTCCTCATTTTTGCAAAATGTGAAAAGTAGGCTAAAAATATATTTATTCGTTACGGCCAACTGTGGACCACGGCTTCGGTGGCGTAGTTGGTAGCATGCTGAACTGCTGTGCCCAAGATAGCGGGTTCAAACCCGGCCAAAGTCGTCGGATTTTTTAAGAGCGACTTCATATTTGTATTATTTGGATCAGGGACCACCAAGCACACCCAAATAACAGCATTCACAAAAAAAACTTACATCCAGTCTAAAACAGACCCCGAACATCTGCCAATCACAGACCTCCTCACACTAAACCCCGCCCACTCGCTCTACACATCACCAGTTCGACACAAATTATCAATTCACACAGCTCACATACTCATTACACTAATTTAAATTACAAAAGGCGGGAGCTGAAGCCTTTTAATTGCAATATAAATTGCCAACCAATGCCTAACCTACTATAGGTCTATTATTTCTTCTCTTCCAACCACTACTAAAGTTAACCCACTAGCCGTCTTTCTGTTTTCATTTAAAATATAACGCTGCTGCAAAATTGAAAACCAATTACACACAGCAACTATCTCACCCCCAAAATATCAACCAAGGCGAGAGAACGAGCTAGTTAACAACCAACAGCATCGGCGGGAGAGTTACTGGCCCTTATTTTCAGGGACCAATTATCACTTCCTTAACCGAACCTAAGCTGAGGCGAGACGGGCTTCTACTCTCATTCCCCTTATGCACAACCCCTTATAAATTATTTCACCAACGCACTACGGAAAACCACTGCACAAAAAATACTCTGGCTACAAGTTTTTTTGAATTCTTTAGCCAGAGGTAATTTTTCATTTAATTATTATTATTATTACTACCCCCAGCTGAAGAAAGTGGAGAGTTTCAAGTATCTGGGAACCCTGATACAAGATAATGGAAGAAACGATTGCGAAATAAATGAGCGGGGGAGACAGGCAGAAGCATTCCGGAGGAATGTGAGAAGCATGATATGGAGCAAGGATGTCCCTCAGAACAGCAAAAAGGCCAAATATCGGACGTACTATGTCCCTATCCTGACGTGTGCCTCGGAGACCTGGGTTATGAAAGGAAGGGAGAAGAGCAAAATACAGGCCAGTGAGATGAGGTTCTTGAGAAGCAGTATTGGAGCTACAAAGATGGACAGAATAAGAAATGAGAGGACCAGAGAATTAATGAAGGAGGAACCATTACAGGATGGTATAAAGAAATCTAGACTTACAATTAGATGGTATGGACATGTAAAACGAATGGAGGAGAAAAGGATACCCAGGAGGATACACGAGGCGAAGTGGAAAGGAAAGAGACAGAGAGACAGGTGGCTGAAGGAGGTGAAAGAAAGTGTGAAGAAGAGAGAAGAAGACTGGACAAGGGTGGAGGCTGAGAGATGGTGTGAAGACAGAAGACGTTGGAGAGGCTTGTGTTCCAAACAGACCCGGCCAGTGGCTGGAAACTGTGCAAGATGACGATAATGTTGATGATGACTACCCCCACATTTCCTTCCCAACAGAGTGAAAGAGGCCCGGTTTACGGGCATCAGACTCAGACCCCACCGCGTACACCTTTTATAAGGTGTATTGCAGCACCGCACGAGAGTAGTAGTGAGAGGTGGAAATAGATCCCTCTGTGATCGCCCTCGTAGTTACACCACTGTACTCGGTGATTTCAACTTTAGTCAGGAAGAACTCGAGTACGGGACGAGGCAGACCTTCTCCATATCCTCCAAAGAGTCAAACAAGACCGTACTCTTGTAATAGAGGATACAGATACAACTTTCCCAAACTATATTCTGAAAGTCAATTTCAACTTGAGATCCAACTCTTGGTGTGTGTAGTGCGATGATAACTAACTCCCACTTCACGCTAGTATATTCTTACCGAGCTGTGAAATGAGCTACGTTCTGTGCACTTTAATTGCAAACGAGTAAGCTTTAACTTACCTCTGTACAAGTCTTTGCAACTCGTTCTGCGCGTAGTGGAGAATCCGAGATTACTGTATCTCTTTGAGGAGACAACGCAGTGCGTTACGATCTGAGAGAGGGAGGGGGCGGGGGCAGTAAGTCTCAATGAAATTTGTTCCTTTCTTTCTTTCTTTCTTTCTTTCTTTCTTTCTTATTTGTTGTTCCTGATCACCTCGCAAAGAAAGGAGGAACTTTTTGTTTTAAAATCTCGCTTTAATTTCTCGTGTCATAATCAAGGTAGGTTGGTAGAAATATGGAAATTGTTGGGAACTTAAAATGGCGGCAGTGCAATTTTTTTAAATCTCGTTTTTATTTCTCGTGTCCTAATCAAGGTAGATTGGTAGAAATACCAAATTTAAAACATTTTGCACAGCCGCCATTTTAAGTTCTCATAAAATTCCATTGAATTAGTCGTCAATATATTAAGGCTTGTAAGAAGATATAGGCCTACCGTGCTAAGAAAATGCACTAACATTTACCGGAATTTTTTTTTCTGGCCATAAAGTTATCAAATACTTTATTTTCTTTCTGAGTAGAATAACATGGCAGACCACTGTCAGTTAGACTAATATAACTTAAAATACAGTAGAATAAAATAAAATTATAATAAAATAAAATAAAACAGATGGGTTGAAGGGCAGGTTCGACTGAGATCCAACAAAGAAGTATACAGTAAGATACAACCAATGAAAACAGCATTCCAAAAAGAGAAGACTAATATTCTATGGGCGCATCCTCCGTACGGACAACAACCGGCTCACAAAGATAATCTGGAATTGTCTACAATCCAAGACATCTAGAATAAAGTGGTTCCAAGATTGTGAGGAAGATCTGAGAGAGATAGACATTGCAAATTATAAAATAAATGACAGGGACAGTTTCAGAAGGACTGTGAAAATCCATCGGGGTTGCTATAGTGGATTCAGAGCCCAGAAAACAGAGAGGGCCTTTATCCGAAGAGAGAAAGAAAGCGCTCATTGATGGGCTCAAGAAATACTGGCAGGATGTCAAAGCTGGCAAACGAACAAGATCTACTCGTTACTGAAATGAGATTGGTTGTTAGCACGTAGTCCATAGAGGCTCAATTCGGATGTAAAAAATAAATAAGTAAATAAATAAACGCCCAGGGGTTCGTGGACTACAGGTTTGTAAATAATGATAAAAGAAACGAGCTGTGCGATTGTCTGGGCACTCTAATAGACTAGCCTATTCTTCTGGACATTAAATAAAGCAGCCTCCTTAAATTATCACTAACAAATGTGTTTAAAAGTTAAACTAAACTCTTGAAGAAACATTTAAATGGAGATTTACGCTATATTTCTTTCTCTTGCAATTCCAACTGCGTGCTTCAAAACACACACATATATAGGCCTATATATATAATTTACACAAGAACTGAAGACGGTATATCTAGTGACGTCTTTTCCTTTGACTTGTATCCATCTCTCTGTTCCCTCTTGACATCCTGACCTTGTTTCTTAAGCTATCTGTTTTTCGCGTGTCCTTCGTCTCAGTAATCCACTACACCCCCTGTTGCCTAGATAGTAAAAAATCATGCAAAGTTCTCTTCCGTCTTGTGTAAACCCTTCTATTTATTACTTTGCCTTTGGTTATAATGTGAAGTATTTTCAATTGATATTGCAATCGATCAACACAATATCAACCCAATTACTGGACACGCTTGAGAATTTGAATGGGTTTTTGAATGGTATGGACTCCGTATTGAGGAAAGAATTCATGATGAAAATTAATAAATGTAAATCGAAAATATTGGAATGCAGCCGAAATAAATCAGAATCCTCTATGGGCATCAAATTGGCAGGTGAAAAACTAAAGGAAGTAGGAGACTTCTGTTACTTAGGAAGCAAAATAACCAGTGATGGACGAAGCAAAGAGGATATAAAAAGTAGGTTAGCTCAGGCAAGGAAAGCATTTATACAGAAAAGGAATCAGTTGACATCGAATATAGATTTTGGTGTTAGGAAGTCATTTTTAAAGGCCTTTGTCTGGAGCGTGGCACTCTATGGAAGTGAAACTTGGACTACTGGTGCAGCAGAAAAGAGGAGAATTGAAGCGTTTGAAATGTGGTGTTACAGGAGAATGATGTAGATCAGATGGGTAGATAGGGTTACAAATGAAGAGGTGTTAAGACTAGTGGGAGAGAAGAGATGTTTCTAGCGACTGCTAATGAAGAGAAGAGATAGGTTGGTAGGACACAAACTAAGACACCCAGGAATAGCAAGCTTAGTTATGGAAGGAAGGGTCGAGGACAAGAACTATACGGGTGGATCAAGGTTAGAATATGCCAAACAGATTGTTTCAGATGTATGGTTTGTGGTAGCTATGTAGAGATGAAACGATTAGCTCAGGATAGAGAGCTATGGATGCTGCATCAAACCAGTCAAAGGATTGAAGACTCAAACAACAACAACAACAACACACATTCCGTTAGATGCGAATGATTAAATGGGCAATATTTAGCCCAATTAAATCGTAACTAGGTTAAATAATGCCGCGAGACGTTAGAAATACGCATAAAAAGGGAATGAATTATGCGACTGTCTTGGAGTTCCAATGTTCCTTCCGGATCTGCATTAAAGGCCCCACAAATTATCAGTAACAAATGGGTTTAAATAGAAGACTAAGAATGTCTGGGTTCGAGGTCTATGTTCTTCCCTCGATCTAGCCGAGCAATATATCACAGACCGCACTGTTGAAATGTTCCATTAACTTGAAATTTATTATCACGCTGGTTACGCTACTCAGCGGTTTCTCCGCAACTTTTAAACACTCGACGACTTTTTATTTTTGTGGTAGGATAGAAAAAAAAACGAGCTTCTGTAAAGGTTCATCGACAGAGGGCGCTTAAGGTTAAGCCAATCCAATACATCCTGTAATATACCTCACTAAAAGCAGATCGCCCGAATTGAGTGCTCTCCGGAAATATATTATTATGCTTTCAATTCACAAAGTGAATGCATAATGGATTCTAGATTAGTATTTGATTAAGTTACTTCCTGATGTGTCTAAATCGGATAACATGTAGAAGTCTATATCAGATACCATCAACAGGGTGTCGCTCAAGTTCGTGTGCCATAGTGTCCCTCGAATATAATGCAGATGTAAAAAGTAACTGAAGTTCGCCTACGGATTAGAGTTGTTGTTTATTTAGGGGCTTTGAGACAACGTGGTCATGTAGCCCCCGTGTACTTAGGTGTGTGTAGAATTTGCCTGATAACCTGTGTCGCTGTGATGTCAGTTCTAATGTGTGTATTTATAATTGAGGTAGGATTTGGGTAGAAAGCGATCAATAGTTATTAACAAGAAATGTACATCCACCTGAATCAATACTATAAAGAAAAATTAGTTATTTAACTTGTTTTCAGTTTCAGTACATGTTTCGAGGATTAAGTACATTTTTTCCCCTTCATCAGCTATTGAAAAAAACAAAACAAAGCGAAGCACAGTAATAAGATACGTATTTAAACCTAATATGGTGCACCATAAAATTTAGGTTATAAGAACAGAATGAAATGAAATAGATGGTGACGGTGATCAGCTGCTCATGACAAATAATAGTTCCGTATTGAAGCATGAAATGGTAGATATGAAACACCAATACTTCACCAATCCGTGTAGGTCTATAACTAATGAAGAAACATGTACTGAAACTGAAAACAAGTTAAATAATTACTTTTTTCTTTATAGTATTGATTCAGGCGGATGTACATGTCTTGTTAATAACTATTCTAGTATATCAATACGGAACCACCATGAGTCATTTAAATAATGTAATAGAAAGCGATCGTCACCTTAAGTTAGTTACCATCTCGGCATTTGCCTGGCATAGAAGTGTGAAACCACGGAAAACCACTTCTAGGATGGCTGAGTAGGAATCAAACTCGCCTCTTCTCAGTTTTGCCTCATGAGGCTGAGTGTACCCCGTTCCATCCCTCAGACCAGAATTAAATTTCTTGGCAGAACTGAGAATCAAACCGAGCCTACGCGGTGACATCCAAGAAAGCCGGCCACTACGAGACGAGGCAGACTTACGGATTAGAATTCGAAAAATTAGATACAAATTACTTTCGTTACTGCCTTTTATGATCTCGGAGTAGCCGACGTATTAACACTCTGGGTTCGATTTCCGACTCTGCCAAGAAATTGAATTCTGGTCTAAAGGGTGAGCCAAACATACAAGGTATGTCTACCGTTCCCACCTAATGCATCCTAGAAGTGGTTTTCCGTGGTTTCTCACATTACCCCAGGCAAATATCACGACGGTTCCGTTCCTAAAACCACGGCCACCGCCTTGCAAAGTGTAGCCTCAATTACAAATACACAAGTAAAGTTTGTCGCTTAACAAGTTCGTGGCTAGTTTGTTGAGTTGTTAAGCTAGGTCCTCTCAGGTTCTCCACGAGTCTGAGTGATGTCTATTTCAAATGAAGTGAAGATTTCCAAGTATGTTATTAATTAGTCGACTAATACATAATAAATTTGAAGTTATTTACAAGTTTTGAGGCATGACGCCCAACAGCGAACTAAATCAGTTGGTAGTTCTTATGAGACTGAATTTTAAGAGAGCTCTTCTCTCTGGAGTCCAGGGTTTTATGTGAATTAAGGCAGTCACGTGTCAATCCCTCTGGGTGGGATACATTGCAATCTTACTGGCTAATTTTACCAGGGAAGAGGGGGACATATGTCACAGCAAAATTTGGAAGTTAGGAAGGGACTTCTGGTGGCACCAGGAGTAGGGGACATACGTCACAGAAAGATCTGGGTGAACTCTGTTATGTACCAGGATTGTGTCATCTTGTGTCATGAGTTGTTGATGGAATTATACACGTTTCGAATCACCATTATTGACTAACCAGTATACATACTGTCTGTTGAAATTGCAGGGCCAGCCCGGTGGTGTTGGGGTAGCGCGTCTGTCTCTCACCCGGAGGCCCCGGGTTCGATTCCCGGCTCCATCAGCGATTTTAGAAACTGACGTGAGGGCTGGGACGGGGTGCACTCAGCCTCGTGAGGACAATTGAGAAGCTGTCTGACAGTGAGGCAGCGCCCCGGTCACGAGAACCAAGATTAACGGCCGAGGGGACCCGACGCGTTGAGCCAGTGTCGCCCCAATCTCTGCAGGCCAAATGGCTGGGCAGCGGTCGCTTGGTAGACCTAGGCCCTCATGGGTTGTAGTGCCAGGGGTTATTATTATTATTATTATTGAAATTGCAGGACATTCATCCAGTGTTGAAACTGCATGACACTCATCCAGTAAAAATAATAATAATAACGTAGATTTTAGAATCTAAACCCATTAGTATTACTGTAGTGGTCGAGGGTTCTATTTTCAACGAGGGATATAACTCACACACTACTAGAGCCATCACAATGACATAGGTTATCAGACAGATTCCACACACACACACTCAAGTAATCGGGGCTAAATGAATTAACAAAAAAAATGAATTTGTATCAATAAATATTAATATTTGACAATTTCAGATGCTTCATCGTTACATTTAAGGTTATTTATAAATTATCCAGATAAAAATTATATAAAAATAATGTATTATACTGCTTTAAAATTTACACGTTAAGAATATTGGGCCTATATTTGAAATACTCTTAGACTACATCTATTAAATTATCCACATCCAAATTGTTTTGCATAAGGGATGATCGTATATGTCAGGCAGCTTATTTTAATTAATTAAATAAATAAATAATTAAATACATAAATAAATACATTTTTGAAGCATTTTAATGTTTATGGCTATCTGCGACTGGTTTACAATTTTGATAACATGAAATGGAAATGAGGGAGGAGCATCCCTGATAACCAGTGTCATTGTGGTAACTGTACTAGACTAGAGAATGTAAGAGGGAAAAACGCGGCCGTGAACTTCAGTTCACCCAGGATTTACCTGGAGTAGGAGTAGGATTCTTTTGAGCCTACCTCTCTTCTCAGTAGTCTTCATGAAGCCGCGTGCATCCCGTTCCAACCGCAGAAATCACAATCTGACCACCTTGGCTAGAAGCTACTATAGATACACCTAAGCTGTGGTGGTCAACCCTTGATTATGACCTGGGTTCACTCGTAATTGCTGTATCTATATAAATATTTAGATATAATTATACAGTTTTGAACAAATTAGCAGGCTCCCAGATGAAAATAAACATTCAGAGAAGTTAAATGACACAAAATTAACATAAAACAAACATTTAATTAAATAAAATTGTTTACAAGTAAATACCAAATTAAGTGTGAACCTCGGTACATAAATTGCTCAGTAAATACAAACTTTCAACTACTGGCCTCATTTATTGATTGACATGCTGAGTGACTGATCACTAATCGATACTGCGTCTTCGACCTTTTACATCAATGTTATTGATTGCTAACTAATCATATTTTTAATATTATATACTTGTTTTAAATAGTTGTATTCAACCTCTCTCATTAGCGACAGAGATGCAGAGAAATTTATTTCCAGTCGCCAGTAGGTTAAATGCACTGATTGATATATTAATATGTAATCAAAGCATATAGGCTACAATAACATATGTCTGCCCATTTGATTTCTTTGAATCAATTAATTATTATAATATTTTTTTTTGAAATGTTTCAGGCAAATAATGACAAAAGATATTCATGTGTGTATTTCTCTCTAATCTACCTTCACAAATGGATCACTGAATATACAACAGTTTGATTTAACTCGCTAATAAAACTATGCAGTTCACGCTGGTAGTGTACATTTTGTTTCCAAATGAAAATTTAAACACTGTATTATAAGAAAAAACAAAAACCTCACGTCATATTGGACTAAAATGAGAGCCATTATTGCTAGCTTATATTTGGAAATACTCGTATATATAAAAAACCTTGAACAGTTCAATGTCAAGGTTACAACATTCTTCCTTATTTACAAAATTTGAATACAATTATTGTTTTTTAAAACTTTCCCCGCGCGTCCATTACAACTGCGTACAGTACTAACTGCTGCCCTCATTCATCCCAGAGCTATGCCACGGGATTAACATCAGGGGCGTATATACAATTTTTTTCGGGGGGAGGGGCTAACTATCCTGGAAAATTGTGAGTATTCTCAGGGGCTTGTCACCGCAAAATACCCAGATATATCAACCAATATCTTAGAGCATATAACTATGTGTAATTATTTTAGATAAGATTCAAAGTTTATATAGCCTACAATTATTACTGGCAATACAAAAAAGTTGTAAAATTGTCAATTTACTAAGCAGAAAGGTAGTACCCCGTTCCAGCCCTCAGACTAGAATTAAAATTTCTTGGCAGAGCCGGGAAATCGAATTCGGATCTCCGGGGCGGCAGCCAAGACTGCTAGCTACTACACCACGAGTTAGTATAATTTCAATCTTAATACTGTTTATAACCAACAGTTAAGTTAAGATTAGGGTACAACCAAATTTACAATTATGTTATGCTCTTACCAAAGCAACGCTTTCTTAATTTTTATTGGCTTTTTCGGGGGGAAGGGGCTGAAGCCCCCTTGGCACGCCCCTTATATACGCCCCTGATTGGCATTACACTGCTGTTCAGGCGTAGGTACGCAATTCTTGATAACTGAAGTGGGTTGTACGTTTCTTTGAAATCGACAACGACTGATAGAATACGCAATTCTTGATAACTGAAGTGGGTTGTACGTTTCTTTGAAATCGACAACGACTGATAGAATAATATTAAGGCTTAAGTACGCAATTCTTAATAACTGTGGTGGCTTTGCACATTCTTTTGAACTCGACAATGACTGCTAGATTAAGGCTTAAGTACGCAATTCTTGATAATTGAGGTGGCCTTGTACACTCCTTTGAAATTAATGATAGATAAACTAAGATTAAGGTACAATCTACTATATAAAGATCAAATACCACTCACTCACTCACTGACAGATTCATTCATCACGAAATCTCAGAAACCACCGAACGGATTGGAATGAAATTTGGTATGCAGCTTCCTCAAGGGCCTCAAACGCCCACTAAGAAAGGATTTTTGGATATTCAGGTTCTAAAGGGGTGTTAAGGGGGTAGACCTGCATTTCATTGAATAGCAATATCTCCCAATTGGTTTCATTGGGGGATGTGATACTCGGCATATAAACTCATCATTAAAAATAAGAAGACACATGTCTGAGGGTTTTTCGATGTGGTGTATATTATGAGGTGAAAGGGGTGAAAAGTGGGGGTTGAAGGATTCCCAACGGAGCGTGTATCTCTTAAACGACATAGGCCAGGAGTTTGGAACTCAGCCGAAAAAAATCAACATAAAAAATAACTAAACAGGTGTTTGACCATTTTTTCATAAATCCAATTTAAGGGGCCCATGGGGAGGGGTGAAATTATGGGGGGGGGAACGTAATATGTCTGAGTGTAAAATTATACATGGCCTATGTTGTAGACAGTAACACATTACATCTTTTTTGTCTCTTGCTATTTCATCATACGACGAATACCTACGGAGTTATTAATGATTTTGTACTTTTTGGCCGGAATTTTCTAAGTCCCAGGAATGACATAAAAATTGATTCGAATGAAATTTTAAAAAATAGTTTTTTTAATACTTTTATTATATTTTTCACGTCTTTTAGGGTCCGAAACCAACATGATATTTTGATGTTTTTTTTTCGTCCCATGCATTTTTTGTTTCAGGTGATAGGATTATTTTCCACTAGGACCCATGCTTATCTATCTATTTAACTAATGTTATAACAGGATTACAGATGTTATTGCGGGCGAAGCCGCGGGTAACAGCTAGTTCTTGATAATTAAAGTGGCCTTGCACATTCCATTGAACTCAAATACGACGGATAGATTAAGATACGCAATTCTTGATAATAATTGGGGTGGCTTTGTACACTCCTTTGAAATCGACAATGATAGAATAAGATTAAGAACTCCATACACCATTCGTAACAAATTTGCACCATGGCGCCATCGTCTTGTGTCAGAGTGACGCAGTGACCGTGCATGATGTGATGTGTGACATTCCGATGGGTGAATGACTGCGAGGCATTTTGGCAGTGCTTCTACGATAAAGTAGGGTCACTGCTCCTCAAGAAACGTCTTTACCAGGCCATGTGCTTGCCTGGCTTAAAAGAAGATTTATATTTAGCGTCATCTGGTGGCGTGGTGTAGCGCGTCTGGTTGCTTGCTTGCTTGTCTGTCTGGCATTTCCTTTCACGAGAATGAAACACAGAGAAAAAACATTTGTCGAGACGTCAGTTTTAAAAATAGTCTTCAAGTGTATATACCGAGGTAGTCCATTAGTTAGTTCTGCTGCCATAAAGATCTTTTCTGGGTAAACAAGTCGACTACTTCCTCTCTCAGTCACACCATTCATATTTGCAACGTATTTACTCTGGGTTTGGCAGTGTCAACAATCAGAACTGGAGACGGGAAAGTCTTGTGTCGTTGGAGCAATGTTTGAAATGAAGCAACGTTGAAAGGAGGAGGGAGAGTGGTGGACAAAGGAAAGACAAGGAAGAAGAAGAGCAAGAGGAAGATGCACATTTGTACAGTCGATTATTATTGTCTTAACCCTGCAGTGGTTATGTGGGATGCTCACAACACCTCAGTGTTTGAATTCGTTGATTTGATTATTCCTTAAACCTATATAAGGCCCAAAAAAAACCGGGGGTATAAAATTATTATTTTTTTGCTCATTTGTAATTGAGAGTTGGTTGGTTGGTTCCTTGGTTTGGGGGCTGCGACAACGCGGTCATGTAGCCCCGTGTACTTTGGCTGTGTGTAGAATTTGTCTGATAAGCGGTGTTAATTGTGATGGCTGTATTAGTGTGTGTTATCTGTGATTCAGGTAGAAGGACTGCAGACGATTAATTTTTTCAAGTAGTTCCTACTTTAGCCACCAAATACTACCATCCACGACACCTAGCTGCGGACTCGGCTACTAAATGCCATCGCAGTCAGCACCCGGTGACGAACGTTGGAACTAATAGAGCGTTATCAAACTAACCTACAAAGTTTTGCTTTCACAAGTGTAATTAGTGGAAGGTTCTTCGTTTGTTGCTCTGCAGACGTGCGTCGAGTGTATCGCGTACGACGCGAAGGTAGTGAGGCGGAGCGCCACCTTGCATAAAAATGAAACGCTGTTGTCCGGTATCTTCTATTCGAGCGAACACAAATTCTTCAAGCATGTCGAGGTAAATTAGGCTTGTATTAATTTCTTCAGTGAAAAAGAAGGGTCCAATACTTTGGTCATTAAGTAACCCGCACCACACATTGACACACATTAGATATCTGCAGAGCAGCAACCGGAGCTCACATTGAAATTTACTAATCTATGGAAAAAAAAGTTATCATTTCCACGCATTTTAAGGCTAAAACCATTACATTACCTCTAATAGTTTTTATAGCAATTATTTAAAATCTAGGCATTATTTTTCGAAGACCCTGTATTGAGGAAATTCTATTACTACTGTGTAAGGCAAGGCTGCAACTTATCACCCATACTTTTCAATCTTTACGTTGATCAAGCAATGAAGGAAATTGGAGAAAAAAATAAAGTGGGAGTGAAGATTCAAGGAGAAATAATTTCAAATTTGAGATTTGCCGATGACATCGTCATCTTGGCCGACATGCCTGTGGATTTGAATTAGTTTTTGAATGGTATGGACTCCGTCTTGAGGAAAGAATACATGATGAAAATTAATAAATGTAAAACAAAAATATTGGAATGCAGCCGAAATAAATCAGAAACCTCTATGGACATCAAATTGGCAGGTGAAGAACTAAAGGAAGTAGGAGACTTCTGTTACTTAGGAAGCAAAATAACCAGTGATGGACGAATCAAAGGGGATAAAAAGTAGGTTAGCTCAGGCAAGGAAAGCATTTCTACAGAAAAGGAATCTGTTGACATCGAATATAGATTTAGGTATTAGGGAGTCATTTTTGAAAGCCTTTGTCTGCAGCGTGGCACTATATGGAAGTGAAACTTGGACTATTGGTGCAGCAGAAAAGAGGAGAATTGAAGCGTTTGAAATGTGGTGTTACAGGAGAATGATGAAGATCAGATGGGTGGATAGGGTTACAAACGAAGTTGTATTAAGACTAGTGGAAGAGGAGAGATGTTTCTGGCGACTGCTAATGAAGAGAAGAGATAGGTTGGTAGGACACATACTAAGACACCCAGGAATAGCAAGCTTAATTATGGAAGGAAGGGTCGAGGGCAAGAATTGTAGGGGTAGACCAAGGTTAGAATATGTTAAACAGATTGCCTCGGATTTAGGGTGTGGTAGCTATGTAGAGATGAAACGATTAGCTCAGGACAGGGAGTTATGGAGGGCTGCATCAAACCAGTCAAAAGACTGAAGACTCAAACAACTGTATTTTGCACTCTCTAATAAAAATATACTAGCAGAAAATGTATATCCGATGAAAATAGGTGTATCCTTTGCGATAGATTTGCTACATGTTGTGTACAAACGAAGTGGATGTTACTCGTTATGCCCCAGTTGTGCTGGCTGACCATAGGGGTAGAGGCCATCACTAAGTCATAACAGTAACCTATTCCTGCCCAGTCTCATGGAACCTTTTCAATTATTGAATTATTTCCGGTGGGGTTGTCGGTCGATTGAATACCGCCTGCTGTCAAGCTGCGATAGGCTATAGGGAAATGTTACATCAAAACATTGAATATTTGAGATTTTTAAAAACCACATCAGTGAATTCTTTTTTAATCCGATAGTGATACTCATGAGAATCAGAATATTAGTGGAATAGGTAAAGACCTTACAAAACCAGAATATCTCTTTAAACGTTCGTTTGATTTATTTTGAGTCCGCCTGGTTACGTAGTGGCTAGCACTCTTGGCTATCACCGTGGAGGCACGGGTTCGATTCCTGGCTCTGCCAAGAAATTTAATTCTGGTCTAAGGCTTGTAACGGGGTACACTGAGCCTCGTCAGGCAAAACTTAGAAGAGGTGTGTTCGATTGCCACCTCAAGTCATCCTGGAAGTGGTTTTCCATGGTTTCCCACTTCTACTCCAGGTGAATACCAGAATGGTTCCTAACTTAATCCTCGCTCTGAACACCAGGGTCAGGGTGACCTTACAAGGTTCCTTAAGTTACCGTGCACGCACGGTGGAACTGAGAGGTCTTTGTGGCCTTGATGTAATTTCAGTATAGAGTCACAAGAGATGTTGTATTGTTAATTGTGTTTCTGAATTCTCCTCTCCTCTGTCTCCTATCATTTGCCTGTCGATCCCCTCAATCCCACATGCCTTAAGTCTTCCTCTATTTCATGATATCAATTAGTTTTCTTGCTTGAGCTGTTTACTACATCAAAGATCTTCTTTGAAAGTCTGTTGTTGTGCATCCTCTGTATGTGCCCGAATCTGCGTTTTCTGATCATATCGGTGAGTCTCTCTGTGTACTCATATAGCTCTTTGGTAGGTCTTTTCATTCATATGCCATCTCTGTGTATTGCTCCAAATATTTTTCTGAGAATTTTGTGTTCTATTTTTGCAGTTTCTATGATACCTGATGCTCCAATTGTGGTCGTTTCTGACGAATATAATGCTTCTGGTAGTAAGACTGTTTTGTTGTCTTGATACGCTTTTCTTTTTGTAATTTTATTTAGTTATTAATTAATTTATTCTAACTTCCCCCTTGATCAGTGAATAATGCTAATGCATGTATTTATTTCTCAGGAATTGTGTGTTAAATAATTTGGCCAAAGGCATGTTGTCCAATTGGTTGGTTGGTTCATAAGTTTAGGGGCTGCGACAACGCGGTCATGTAGCCCCGTGTACTTTGGGTGTATGTAGAATCTGTCTGATAACCGGTGTTAATTGTGATGACTGTAATAGTGTGTGTTATCTGTTGTTGTTTTTTTTTAATTAAGTACTGCAACTTAGAATTTTTCAAATAAGTCCTACTTTTGCCGCCAAGCACCACCGTCAACGACTACTAGACTAAGTTCAGAACTTAGCTACTAGACGCCACCGCAGTCGGCTCTTGGCAACGAACGCAGAAACCTAAGAACGTTGTTTACATTCTTAACCTATCCAATTTAGCTTCACACAGGTGTAATTAGTGGAAGGTTCTTTTACATGCCATAAATCTATGACATGGGACCGCCGGCTTTACTTCCTCTCCGATGGAAGGCATACTGAGGGATTTTTAACGCTCTTAAAAAATCCGACGGCTCGGCCGGGTTGTTGTCCAATTGAATAGTATAAATTAATAGCGCGCATTCGTTGTCATGGTAACTGCTGTAGGTATCGGAAATTTGTCGATGAGAACAATGTCCACGCCTATCACAGATAGACCACCGACAGTAGTGGCTGCGCGGGCTAAAGCGCTGCGTTAGGCCATGGGGCCAAGCTCTCTGCTGACTCGGTAGACGCGTGGGTTCGAGCCCCACCGTCGGCTGTCCTTGAAATGGTTTTCCGTGGTTTCCCATTTTCAACACCAGGCAAATGCTGGGACAGTACCTTCTGACAGGCCACGGCCGCTTCCTTCCACATCCTTGCCCAGTTTCATCATCTTCATCCCTTTCATCTCTCATCCCGACGCGCAGGTCGCCCACGGGCGTCGAATAGAAAGACCTGCACTCGGCCTCTCAGGAGGCCACACGACAAAAAAAAAAAAAAACAGATAGACCCACCAGCCCAAAAGAATATCCGTGATGGTATCTTGCCAGAGCCTCTGGTACCGAAGTATCAATCGTACTCCGGGACCTCAGAGTACGGCTTCAGTTTACCTCCTCCATAATACAAACCTCGTAGCGTTATCTGCTCCGCTTAGATCAAACTATCATCATGGCCCTCTGAAGTGGAAATATATTCGTAATTCCCTTTGCGCATTCATCTACTTATCTAATGAGAGGGCGGAATTGATTGTGTCAATTAGAACCTAGCTTCTATTCGTTTTGGAATCCTAAGATGACGAGAAGTAAGTTTCTTCTCTCTTAATGATGTGTTATCGTCAACATTATTAAAGCTGTTTGCTGCCGCATATAATGATCTTCTTGGAATTAGGGAAAATATCATTTCATCTCACTGCACCTTTCACGAACCTAAGTAATTGGAGTCACGATATAACACGGTCTTCTCTACTCTACCCAAGCCGACTCTTCCTCAACCGAGTCGAAAGGTGAGCATCGATTTTAATTTGAAAACGAGAGTTTCTCTCAACTTGCTTTAACTACATTAAAAATACGAAATAAAAACTTACCTTTTCATGAAGTTATCTCCTATTTCTTTTACTTTCTCGGTAAATATTTTATACGACTAGAAAACAGTATTGAAGTTCGTAGTCGAAACTCATTAACAACTTGAGAGAAACTTAAGTTAAATTGTCGTATTTATTGATCATGCATCTCAAACCATCATCGTGATTCATTAAACTCGCGTTGTCTTTGTCTCGTGTAAAGAATTGAAGGCAAATGCATTATGAAAGCCACTATTATGACTGCCAATAATCATATATATTATTTCAGTAGTATAGATCCCTCCTGCGGCGCTCACAAGCGACCGATCGTGACAAATGAGCATTCAAATGAAAGAGAATAGACATTGCCAGTGACGAATTGCACTCTTAGTTCATGAATATCTATAATTTATATAAAAAATGACTTTAAAAATGTACGAAGTGTGCGATTTGCAGATACTGTTACTGTAGGAAAATACGAACCATAATTGCTTCTCACTTCACATTTTGGCCGCTGTGACGCCTGTTTCATGTCATTTTAACATTCTCTATCATGTCTCGCCAATCCGACATGGCGGCTATGCGAATTCTTTCACCGGCATTCAATATCTCCGAAACTATTACTGATATCGCCCTGAAATTTTGTACGGTGATAAAGGGCACTACTAGAAGTTCACCTATGTGACTTCCAAAAATCTGTGAACTACAAAACGAACATGGCGGCCAAGCGAAGTTGAAACATTTAAATAGAATAGCTCGCGATTGAACCATCCGAACGCAGTGGAACTTGGTACAGCAAATGTTTATACACATTGTAATGCACTGACATATAATTTAGTTCAATTGTTTACATAACCTCAAGATGGCGGCTGTGCGAACTTTTAAAATTATTATTTTTATTTCTTGTGTCCTAATCATGCGATCGAAGTCCTCGCTTGGATAATGAACCTACGCAATAATCGTCATCTAATATTGCATAACTCAATGGATTACGTATATAAAAATCCAACATGGTGGCCATCCGAAATATTTAGACAGTTCTCAATATCTACGATACTATTACAGCCATCAAATATGAAATTTTGTATGTTGATAGAGGCAATCAACATAAGTAGGATATATGGAAATAGACTACATAGTTCTTCACGGAACTACTTGTTTCGAGATGTGACCCCCACACGTCCTTCCTTGTGTGCGTTGCCGATCCAAACCCACCCTGGTAAATCAACGCTCTGGTGAGTATCATTAGGGCCCATCAATCTGTATATAATGCATTTAGAAAATCTATTAACGTCACCCATTTCATTGTTTTGTATCCATTTACTGTCTGTCCTGCTTCCCTCTTATTCTATTGCGTTCTCCTTTGTTCTGCTAATCATTGTGTTTATTTGGTCCTCACATTTTGTTCAACCAACACTGTGATGCGATTACAGAGAACAACAATATTGGAACAGGTGTGTCACAGGGAAATAGGAGCGCCACAAATTCTATCGGTAACACCAGGCTTTGAACAACGTAGCGTACTAGATCATTATGGTACAAGCTTGTTAGGTGACCAAAGAGAAGGTATTGTTGCTTTGAAGCGAATCCCCCACTCTCCCTTTGCAAACAGAGGACAAGATCAAGCAGGCTGTGTCGCGTTGTCATGGCAACACGACAGCTTGGGAACAAAGCCCCCTGCAGAATAATGATGCTTGAAGACGAGGTGACGTGTTGTGACGTAATGAAATATTTACAGGCTACGCACACACTATTAACGCTAAGTAGCCTAATTAATCCTTTACAGGTGAAGCAGAAAAGACAGGGCCTCTGTAATTTACTGGTCTGGAATCAATATTGAACGGCGTGATGCTCCTCTTCACTGCCATTAATATTGTAACGTAAGGCGATTAATAACCCAGTTCACCAAACAACATCCTGTAAATAATGTAACATCAAACTAAGTTACTAAGTTAGATACAAGTATTGTGGTTAACGAATAGAGTAGAGTAGACTCTGCAATAGTGAGTAGATTTTCACTTAGATTACATTACAGGAATGTAAAAGGACGTAGTTGTTGTAGTTGTTGATTTTCAAGGGTCTGTGTGACATCGTAGTCATGTAGCCCCGTGTACTTGAATATGCGTAGTATTTGTCTAATAACCTGTGGCACTGTGATGTCTGTACTAGTGTATGCATTTGTAATTGTCCACCTCGTTGCGTAGTGTCTAGCATTCTTGACTGTCAGTGCGGAGGCCTGGGTTCCATTCCCGGCTCTACCAAGAAATTCATTTCTGCTCTGAGGGCTGGAATGGGGTTCACTGAGCCTCGTGAGACAAAACTGAGAAGAGGCGGTTTCGATTCCTACATCAACCATCCAAGAAATGTATTTCTGTGGTTTCCCACTTCTACTCCTGATAAATGCCGGGATGGTACCTGACTTAAGGCCACGGCCGCTTCCTATCCAAATGTTATCCTCAATTTCAAATAAAGTGACACAGCTTATCAAACAAATTTTACACACACCCAAGTACACGGGGCTAAATTACCACGATGTCGCAAAGCCCCTAAAAGAATCAACAACAAGCATTTGTAATTGAGGTAGAAAGCGGCCGTGGCCTTAAATTAGGTGCCATCCCGGCATTTGCCTGGAGTGGACGTGGGAAACCACGGAAAAACACTTCCAGGATGACTGATGTAGGACTCGAACCCACCTCTTCTCAGTTTTGCCTCACGAGACTAAGTGCACCCCGTTCCAGCCCTCAGACCAGAATTAAATTTCTTAGCAGAGCTGGGAATTGAACCCGGGCCTCCAATATGTATTGTACAAGACGCATTTTGAGGAAACGGCCTGGCACTAAGAGGATGAAAATCTGAAGTGGTAGTTGTCATTATTAAACCTGAAAACCAACTACCGTACTCTGGCATGGAAAATGATTACAATCCGTTTTCTGAATAGAATACTTTTTCTAAGAATGCGGTTTATTTTTCTTCTTTCTAAAGAAAACACTAGCAATTCTGCCTCAGATTTCAACGTCACTAGTAATAAGAGAGAGTCTCGGAAGGAGCAGAAAGGCACCTGATACTGAAGGAAGAAAACGCCTTTAAGACCAAGATAACGACGATCTTTTGTCTCCTGGAAAGAAAGGAAGAGGAGATTGAAAGATTGAAGAAACAGAATCTCCTTCCTTCCCGTTGTTAAGTGGGTGGCTGAGGGAGGCAACAATGGGCACTGTAGACAATAACACGAGATTTACCACCGCAAGGGTGCATAATTAACCACATCACAAGAGTTTAAACTCTCCTAGAAGTGACAGGGGGAAGATGTCTCTCATCGCTGCCTAATGAACCAACTCCCTTCTGTGTTGGTAACTTTGAATTATATAAACAGTCGCTACCACTTATTATAAATAATAATAAAACAAATATCACTAAAAGCTTTCTAGCCAACACTTCAATTGTAAAATCGATAAAAGTTAAGTAGAGTAAAAGAAAAAAAATCACCTGCTGAAGACATCTCTCTAAGACCTCCTCTAGCATTGATAATCTGTAATTATGTGGTGACTGTAGTAGTGTGTATAGCTGTAATTATTAGGTTTGGTGATGGGGTAGATCTCCCGTGATTCCGACATTTGCCTGGAGTGAGTGTGGGAAAAACACAATCAGGATAGCCGCTTTCTTCTCCGGGATTTGAACCTCCGGTCTTCGGACTTGTTACAGCTACCCATCGCAGTCATGGTGAGTGATAATAATAATAACAAAACCAGAATAACTAAAAAGATATTTCACTACCTATGGAACAAGAAGACAATTACGGCATGGATGAAAATAGTTCGTAAAGATCTGGAAGGGTCTAGAAGGAAGTTCAGAGTTAGATAGGAATACATTTCGGACCATTAATAAAAATGTGTAAGGGCTCCAAGACGAAAGAACTCTGAAGACTGGAAGAATCTGGAGGGATGAACAGAAACAGCAGCACATCGTCCATATAAAGGAATAGTGGAAGAAGAAACTTAAGACGAAGAAGAAGTAAAATTGTAGCGTGATCCGGAGTGATCTGTTCGCATTTTTTTAAAATAATGTTATTGGTTTTATGTCTCTTCCAATTACGGACGCTTTTAGAAACACCGGGGTGCCGCAATTTTGCCCTGAAAGGGATCCTTAACGTATAAATCTACTGACACTGATCCCTCGAATTTGCGTAACCTCAATTGCCAACTAACTAGGTACGCCAGCCGGCAACATCGCGATTTGTCGTGATATAACTATTTGAATGCCTGCCTGTGATTGGCTAGTTAGAGTGATTTCACTCCTGACCATTAGCGTAGCACTGAAACTTCAAGTCGGAGGTAACGATGGTGTCTCTACAATAGCCTGAATGTGAAGGATCTGATGATGATCGCTTGACGATTGAAACTGGTCTTGCAAGTTTTAAAAAAACTTCGGATTTTCCCAATTAATTGGGGTCGCCGAAGCCAACTAGGCTCATTTTGGTTTTGGCCGGGGATTTAAGGCCGGATGCCCTTCCTGACGCCACGTGATTTTTCAGATGAAAATTCCACCCCGCTGCCACCGGGATTCGAACCCCGGCCGTGCGGATTAAAGACGAGTAACTAAGCGGCTTCGGTGGCGTAGTCGGTAGCATGCTGAACTGCTATGCCCAAGATAGCGGGTTCAAACCCGGCCGAAGTCGTCGGATTTTTAAGAGCGTTAAAATCCTTCAGTATGCCTTCCTTCGGAGGGGAAGTAAAGCCGGCGGTCCCATGTCATCGATTTATGGCATGTAAAAGATCCTTTCACAGACTAAACTTGTGTAAAGCAAAATTTGTTAGGTTAGATTTCGTCAGAACGCTCTATCAAAGTTCCAACGTTCACCACTAGGTATCATTGATATCTGGTGGCGAAAGTTGGAACTACTTGAAATTGAACGGAACTTGTAGCTCACCCTTTAGGGTATCCGCTGGAAGCAGCTACAGCCTCAGGCGAGCCGAACATGTCCTCGGACACTCCCGGCACTAAAAGCCATACGATAAATAAATAACTAAGCCACTGCGCCATCACGCTCCCCGAAACTGGTGTTGCAAGTGAATTTATTAATCTCATGTAATTTTGTTCAGGGTAAGGGCTTAAATGGGTTGTTTGAGTCTTCTGTGTTTTGACTGGTTTGATGCAGATCTCCATGCCTCCCTGTCCTGAGCTAATCCTTTCATCTCTACATAGCTACCACACCCTAGATCCGAGGCAATCTGTTTAACATATTCTAACCTTCATCTACCCCTACAGTTCTTGTCCTCGACCCTTCCTTCCATATCTAAGCTTGCTATTCCTGGGTGTCTTAGTATGTGTCCTACTAACCTATCTCTTCTCTTCATTAGCAGTCGCCAGAAACATCTCTCCTCTCCCACTCGTCTTAATACATCTTCGTTTGTTTGTAACCCTATCTACCCATCTGATCTTCATAATTCTCCTGTAACACCACATTTCAAGTGCTTCAATTCTCCTTTTTTCTGCTGCACCAATAGTCCAAGTTTCACTTCCATATAGCGCCACGCTCCAGACAAAGGCTTTCAAAAATGACTTCCTATTACCTAAATCTATATTCGATGTCAACAGACTCCTTTTTTGTAGAAATGCTTTCCTTGCCTGAGCCAACCTACTTTTTGTATCCTCTTTGCTTCGTCCATCACTGGTTATTTTGCTTCCTAAGTAACAGAAGTCTCCTACTTCCTTCAGCTTTTCACCTGCCAATTTGATGTCCATAGAGGTTTCTGATTTATTTTGGCTGCATAACTGGGTGCATTCGTGTTAACCGACTGAAAAGCGTGCGTTTCGTATATTATTATTATTATTATTGAATATCCAGAAAACAATACAGGAACCCTATTTTACCAGAGGTACATTAGGGTTATAGATTAAAAACAAAGCAAATACAAATATTACTAGCATAGTTTACAAAAAAAAAATGTTGATGAATGTGAGAAATTGTCCTAAACAGCACTGCCTCTTGAAAATATGGTACAGCGGCTTTGAAAGTTCCAGGTTACAGCTATAAAGGTGGCATTGTAAATTGTATCTTTCCTTTTCAAAAACAGGACACTTAAATACAAGGTGACACACCGATTGAGGCAATCCACATAAACATGAATAGTCGTCTGTTGCTATTTTAAAACGTTCAAAATAAGACTTGAATTTTCCATGACCAGTTAAAAATTGTGTGAGGACAAAGTTTGGCACTAATAATTTTGATAACAGTCGATTTTGTACTTCCGGGAAGAATATTTCTCTTGTTACAGACCCTTTCAGGCTACATGTCCATGCGATATTCCATTCGTATAATATGTATTTCCTTATCTGGCTTTTAACGTAACATATAGGAGACTTACTATATGTTATTTCAAGATGTGTCGTAGCCGCTGATTTTGCTAATTGGTCTGCTCTTTCATTTGCGTTTCGTATAATAATAGCCTAATAATAATCATCTGAGACGCCTCCAATTCTACGGACACCTTGAGAGAATGAACGAGTCAAGGTTGACCAGTGTAATCCACAGAGCCAGCTCCTGCAAGAAATCATCACTGTGGTACCAGCAAGTCAAACAAAATCTGCAAAGCTTTAACATCTCTGAATCTGTTATACAAGACAGACAAGCTCTCCGGAAAATGTTTAAAGAAGGCCCACAGATTAAACTAAAGAAAGGGAAGAGACCAAATAAGTCAGAAGCAGCTAAACAACTACGAAGTCAGAAAATGAATGAGATATGGGCTAGGAAGAAGGCTCTTAAGAACATGAAACCAATCCCAACTCATCAAGCCGAAAACCATTTTGGTTAACCTACGTAGTCCATAGTTGGCTCATTCGAAAAAAGAAGAAGGTTCTTGATAATATTTCACATGAGGCATGCCCCGCATTATTCAGTTAATGAGTAGGACAAGCCTCCTCGCCTTGCATCTACGATTGCATGAGACTGTGCGGTATGGTCCACCAACACATGAACAATCTCACTTGCTCGAATCTCGAGCTGCCCTGCAGGAAATACAACAAACATGTGATCATCTTCCTGCTTCTATTCCGTTGTGTCGGCGAGAAAGCTCGTGCCAGACAAACATTGAAATTGAAACTATAAAATGTAAAGAGGTGAGCAAATTATTCAAGCTAAACCCCAGTTTTATATAACTTGCTCTTCATAAACTACCACAGTAAAAAAGAAAAAGATTTGGAAGACAGTGAAATTAGAAGGAATTAGTGTAACGTGTTCTTTAAACGCCATTACTAATAACTAGACCTGGGATTTTAGGCTCTAAAAAAATTAGTTTTAGGCGAAATTAGGCACTTAAAATATGTTTTCAAAATGTGTGGATAGGCAGGAAATAGACTTTAAAATATTACAATATACACTTAAACTGTAACGTGATACTTTATTTCTTTAACAAACGTGGTATCCCTATTCTTAACCGAAATAACTGCAAAATTAAGACAGAATAAAAGAGACATTTATGAAAAACAATATAAAAAGTAATGTGTCAAAAAATGTTTTGGATTATATGATATATCATTTTCAGTACTGATCTAAAACCTTAATACTAAAATCACTGTACACAATTACAGCACTGTAGGCATCCAATAACGGTGGAAACGCGAATGGAGTATGTGTTTATTTATTTGTGAGGAACATTCCTACAGTACTTTCATTCGTAGTTTGCTTTACAGTACATAACAATAATCTTCTCCAAATTTTCCACAGTCAGGCTGTGTCTTTTGTCTGTTAAAATCATTTTGAAAGCAGAAAAAGAGCGCTCCACACTCACAGATGTTAGAGGGGCATAGGAAAATTTACCTACATTTTTCAATTCAATTTCACTTGGTAAGTCTACCTTTTCCCCATCCATTACCTGATGTACCCTTTTCAGCATTGAATAACCTGGGTTCTTCAGCAGTACACTAGACCACTTGTCTCTTATTTTATCTCCTACCTTGCCCCTAGCACTTTGTATGTTATTCTCAGCTTCTTCAAATACAGAAAATTGCTGTTTGAGACTGTTTCCTTTTTCCTCCATTTTTGTAATGGTGACTGGAAGAAATGAAAAATTTGCCTGAATATACGCAATGTCTCTCTGAACACTGGAACAATCATTTAACAGTTCTTTGACAGACGACACACATGCAGAGTTGTCCGTTAAAGGCACATTGTCTATCACAGTCATGATTTCCTCAAGATGTTCTGCATAATACAGGGCAGCTTCCATCCAGGAACCCCAACGGGTGATGATTGGCTGTGGTGGAAGGGGAATAGAGGGGAGTTTCTCTCGAAAGATGGCTATTCTTGATGGAGCCTTACAGAACACTTTCTTCATTGTTGAAATGAGAGTATTTACTGCAGGAAACTCTGCCATAACTGTTTCTGCGAGTCTATGCAAGGCATGGGCCATGCAAGTAACATGAATTAAAGAAGGATAGAAAGTTTTGAGGAGAGGTGCAGTGGCAATCATGTAGGAAGCAGCATCGGAGACAAGGAGAAGGACTTTAGAATCATCAACACCCCCAGGATACAACAATTGCAACCCCTTGTTGATGAAGTATGCAATGCTTCGACTATTGACTTTCTCAAGCTGTTTAGAGCAAAGAAGGTGAGCGGTAGATGCCTGATTGGGTTCCAGTTTTCCTACTATAAGGTTAGCAATGTACCTGCCCACAGAGTCGGTGGTTTCGTCCACACACAACCATATGCAAGACTCCCCAATATCCTCCCTGATTGACAAAATGACCTCATTGTAACAAATATCTAAGTAGTTTTTCTTTAATGTAGATGCTGATGGGATGTGCTGCTTGGTGTATTTCTGTAAAAAATCTCTGAAAACCGGATTATGCACAGCATTCCAGGGGATGTTTGCTGCAACTAGGGCTCTACACATATCAGCATAGAAACCATTATGAGTTGTAGGAGATATAGTTTGTGTGAGCAGAGTTTGTCTAATGTTACTTTTCATGGCTGCTTTCGCTTTGTGACTGGCACTATCTGCATGCTGCTGAAGGTGGCATTTTTTCTCATGTGAAATCTAAAACACAATAAAGTGATGTCAATTAGAGACTAAGATGAGGAATAGAAAAGGTGAGCTATTGAATAAAATTTGTAATTTTGAACTATTTAAATTAAGCCATTATTACTCTAAAGTTAATTAAGAACAAGAACACTACAGTCTCCGAAGGGCCTTGGCTTTCAATAACGGTTGCTGCCCAGCTCATGGCCTGCAGATATTGGGTGGCGTGTGGTCAGCACGATACATCCCTCAGCCGTATTGCCTTGCCTCCGTGACCCCTGCCCACCGTAGTTTCTCAATTGTCCTCACGATGCTGGGTCAACACCCTTCCAGACCTCATAGATTTCTAAATTACTGCCGGTACTGGAAATCGAACCCAGGTCGCCTGGACTACTGTCGGCGCAGAAAGTATCTGCAGTCGAGTTTAAACGCTAATAAAATTTGAACCAGTCCACCAATCTAAAATGCAATCACTCCATCGTAAAGCTTGTTTTATTCTGCATTCTTTGCTGGTACATGCATATTTTTATTATGTTTCCTGTGAAAGTTATGTTAGGTGGAATGCAAAAAGTACCTATTTTCTTGCCCGTTTTTTGTAAACAACAACTTTGTAGTACCGTTTCATGAAAACGTACTGTTCGACTTTCATGAAATTTAGGTGGATTATGGAATGCACTATTATAAATATATTTAAGAAGTTTAATTACTCTACACACGTTGGAAAAAAGTTATTGTTTTTGTAAAAGACTGTCCGTTTGATACTGGGTGGTCTTCCGAAATCGAGACTGAGTTCATCAAAGGTCTGAAGGTTTTTGTTTCAAATCGTTGTATACCGAAAACTTACAATGATTTCTGTATTTTATACTGATTTTTATTTGAAATCGAGCGACAGGCTCTCCGTTTTCATGTAATTAAACTACAAAGTTGTTGTTTACAAAAAACGGACAAGAAAATAGGTATTTTTTTGCATTCCGCCTAATATATCTTTCACCAGAAACACAATAGAAATATGCATGTAACAGGAGATAACGCAGAATAAAACACGCTTTACGATGGTGTATTTATATTTTAGATTGGTGGACTGGTTCAAATTGTATTAGCGTTTAAACTCGACTGCACATACTTTCTGCGCCGACAGTAGGTCTCTACAATTAATTAGAGAAGCCAATATCAAAACCTTAATTTTAGTTTAATATGAAATTTTAGATATAGGCACATACCTGTTTATTGCAGTACTGGCAGAAAATAATCTTGCCATCAAAAGTCATCCCTGGAAATTGTACAAGCCATTGTTGTATAAGCGCACTCTTAGATGATTTCGTTTTAGGCATGATGAACTATATTCACTTAAACAGATGTTCTTTCACTGGCGACTTGACACAGTATGTCGCTTCTTACTACCTGCTCCTTGTTCTTCCTAGATAATCCTCCCCCTCACCCCGTCACTCGACTCAGTACGTCCTTGACTACCTGCTCGTTGTTCTTCTGAGCTAATCCTCCACATCCACCGTTCACTCAGTATTCCTTTGGTGACAGTTGTCTGGGAAGAGCACATTTCTGTGAAAAACCCACCCTCTGCTGTTCTGCTCGTTCCAGGGATGTCCATTGTGTGATTGTAAAAATTACAGAAGTTGAATTTTATTTTAAATGTAGAAAATAGGCATTTTTAGGCACTAAAATACTAAAATAGGCTCTAAAGGTCCAAATAGGCATTTTAGGGCACTATAAAACTCTATTAATGTAAGGGATTTATCATGAAACGTCAAGATATTTTAAAAAAAATCATGTTATTTCGTAAGGAACGAAATAGGCATTTGCCTTAAAATCCCAGGTCTACTAATAACTAGCTCTCGGATGTTTAGGAAAAATCATGTTTTTATCTTTTCCTCTATTTTCATTTATTTGCCATATAAATGCATAATTCGAACATTGTTGAGTACAGCCGTCTCGATCACTCGACAGCCATTTCGATTGCTCGCTCTGCAGCGCTCGACGGGAGACGAGAGAACTTTTGCGTGCTTGGCTTCCAGTTTTTTTGTTGTTGTATGTGTGTGTACAGTCCGTAATGGCAGTAAATGTTCTAGTACAAGACATGTCTTAATCTTATTTACAGTCCACTTATTGGTGCTCTCCTGTTTTTCTGGGGACCCTAATGCACAACTTTATTCATGGTCCTCGCGTACCGGATATTCGCGTTGGAAAGACATGTTCTCTGTACGATATAACAGAACGCGGACAAAGCACATGGTCACCTCGTGGCGAAATGGATTCTTCCAAGTATGAGACGACATCGTGCATACTTCGGACGTGTAAAACACTAATCGTTGGAACACAACTCTTAACGAACGTCTAGAAATGCAACTCGTGTGTTTTACATGTTACATACGTAACATAACCTACAACACATACCACGGCACGTGTTCAGCTGCCGGTCTTATAGCTCCAGTTTGTGTGGTCATGCAGAACATAGACAGTGTATTATTCAGCTCATCCTGGATGACAGTGGCGGATCCAAGATTTATCTCTGCATAACAAGTAAGTTGAAACATTCTTAGACTGGCACCTTAGATTATGCTCCCAACCTTGATCCTATTGGTTTATTCTGTCTCCTTGCGCCCGTTATGCTCAAGTACTAAGGATCACATTCTTAGTTAATTATTCTATAAGCTAGCCTTCCTTGTTTTCACCCTTTTCGAACCTTTTGTACTCGTAACGCGTCTGCAGCAATGGAAGAACAAACCAGGAAGCAACTCGTACAGCAACGAGCCGTTGCCAAATCAAGTTTAACACGAATGTCAAAGTATATTACTGAATTCCAGCGTGAGTCAGAAATTCAATTAGTAATTGTTAGACTGAAAGAATTGCCTAACATTAGAGATAAATTTGAAGGTGCTCAAACGCAGTTAGAACTATTTGAGGGTATTGAAAAGCATGCAGCTGAAAGAGAAACCTTTGAATCAGCATACTTTGATCTCGAAGCTGCAATGAATATCGAGATCAATCGTGATAATGATCACAAGGCTGATGGTAGTATTACTCCACCTCACTCACATTCTAGTACACGGAATGCTATTAGATTACCGACACTACAACTTCCCAGCTATGATGGTAATGTGACCGGTTTCAAGCATTATATGGACACCTTTGATAGCCTAGTTGTCAATAATGACCAGTTGGACAATATTCAAAAATTTCACTACTTGCTGTCTACACTCAAAGGTGAAGCTCATAAGTTAATAGCTAATATCCCAGTTTCTAGCAGTAATTTTGAAGTTGCTCTGCAAACTATTCGCAGTCGTTATGATAACATAAGACTGATTACTACGGCACACTTAGGTTACTTATTAAACTTGCCGGTTGCTCACAAAGATTCTGTTAATGAGCTTCGGGCACTAGTTAACCAAACTCTGAGTAACCTAAATGCTATTAAGGCCCTAAATCTAGCAGTGCCATTGGAAGACCTACTGGTTTCGCAGTTGATTTTGGAGAAAGTGCACGTGTCCATTAGGAAAGAATTTGAAGATACTGTAGACTCTGAAATTCTTCCTACTCTTGAAGATCTTATCAAGTTCTTAGAAGGTAAATGCAAGGCTTTAGACATAGTGAACTCAAGCAACCTCCTCAAGCCTTCAAGCAGCTCAGACACTAAAGGTAAAGAACCCTCCAATCGTAAGACAACACCACATGCTCATCAGACGTATGTTACTACAACTGTAAACTGTGTATACTGCAACGCTCCACATGCTTTGGCTAGATGTAGAGATTTTAAGCAAGTTCCTACTCTAGAACGTAGAGATTTTGTCAAGCGTAATAATCTCTGTTTCAACTGTCTACATGCTCAACACAGAGTCGCCCAGTGCAAGGCTGGTAACTGCCAAACATGCAGGAAGAAGCATCACACGTTACTGCATATTGATGTGTCCCAGCATTTGTTCAAACGTAGATAAGTCGGAAAACGTCCCTAATCAGAACGTGACTCAGGTGCAGCATGGTGCGAGTAGTTACTGTACTCTCAAGATAGAACCACGTCAGTCCATATTGTTGTCCACAGCCTTGGTGAAGGTCAAGGATGCTCAAGGGATCTGGCAGACTTGTAGAGCCCTTTTAGACAGTGGCTCGCAATCTTGCTTTATTTCAGAATCCTGTGTTCAGCGATTAAGGCTGCGCAGATCTCATGATCGTAAACCGATCCAGGGTATTGGGAATACGACGTCAGAAACCAAGCATAGTGTTTTGGTGCAAATAGGCTCGCGTATAAATGATTTCGTGACCTCAGTCGAGTGCTTAGTTCTACCTAAGCTTACTGAAGATCTTCCTGGCGAATACATTGATAGCAAGGAGTGGAACTTACCCAAAAATCTGCCATTTGCTGATCCGAAGTTCAACGAACCGGGTCACATAGACTTGTTAATTGGGTCAGAGGTATGCCCATACATTCAGCTCGCAGGAAATCTAGCTAGGACTAAAGATTATCCTATTCTGCAAGAAACAGAGTTAGGTTGGGTACTTGCAGGTAAATATACAGATTCCAGTAAGCCCCTACATGGACCACGGCGGCCGGTAGTATCTTACTTTGTACAATCTGCAGGCTGCATCCAACAGCAGCTACAGAGGTTCTGGGAAATCGAAGAGCTACACCATACTCCAAGAACTAAGGAAGAAAGGGACTGTGAAGCTCACTTCAAACGGCACGTCTCGCGCAACTCTTCTGGCAGATTTGTAGTGCGTCTTCCCTTCAAAGAAACCCCAGAAAATCTAGGAGACTCCAAGCAGATGGCAACAAAGAGGTTTCATCAGTTGGAAAGGAAGTTGACCAAACATCAAGGACTGAAGGAAGAATATAGTCGATTTCTTCAAGAGTACGAAGATTTGGGTCATATGGATATTGCTGAAGATACCACAGCACGTTGCTACTATATGCCACATCATGCAGTGGTTAAGGCAAGCAGCTCGACCACTAAGACTAGAGTAGTATTTGATTGTTCTGCAGCATCCAGCAACGGAGTATCATTGAATGACCTTCTACTCGTCGGCCCAACCATCCAGCAAGATCTCTACTCTATTATCTTAAGATTCAGAAGTCATGCCATTGCTTTCACTGCGGACATAGCAAAAATGTACCGTCAGATTCTGGTACATCCCCAAGACTGTAGATATCAAAGGATAATATGGAGAGAGAAATTGACAGATCCTGCCAAGGAGTATCAATTGAAGACTGTTACGTATGGCATGTCATGTGCACCATTCTTAGCTATTAGATGCATTCAACAACTGGCCAGTGAGGAAGCTCATGCCTTTCCGAAAGCTCAGAAATCATTGATGGAAGATTTCTATGTTGACGATTGTATCTCGGGATGTGCGACCGTCGAAGAGGCTCTTCAAGTGCAACAAGAGTTGATAAACATACTACAGAAGGGTGGATTCTCACTACGTAAGTGGTGCAGCAATCACCCAGGTATTCTAGAGAATGTCTCACCGGAGCTAAGGGAGGCTCAGTTACCACTACAGCTGGACAAGGGTGAAGTTAAAACGTTAGGATTGGTATGGCACCCAGCTGCTGACCAGTTTCAAGTTATTAGCAGTTTCAAGCCAAAACCCTATCCACATGGTTTCACAAAACGCCTAGTTCTATCCATTGTTTCCAGCATTTTTGACCCTCTAGGCCTCATCAGTCCTATAGTAATTTTATGCAAGATATTTCTTCAGAAGTTATGGCAAGAACGGCTATCTTGGGACCAGCCTTTATCAGAAGAATTGGCTGCAACTTGGACATCACTCTATAATCAGCTCCCATGGATTGATGAAATCTACATTGATCGCAGAATTCTAGGTGACCGCTCAGTAACTGTACAGCTTCATGGGTTCTGTGATTCATCGGAAGCTGCGTTTGGAGGGTGCTTGTATGTACATTCCACAAACAAGGATGGAACCACTTCTGTAAGACTTCTTTGCTCCAAGTCCAGGGTAGCACCATTGAAGAAATTATCTCTTCCACGACTGGAATTATGTGGAGCATTGCTATTATCTCAATTATTGCAAAGGGTAGTCAAGTCCTTGAATCTTACATTTGCGAACATATTCTTGTGGACAGACTCTACTATTGTATTGGCATGGCTTTCGGCACCATCATCAAGATGGAAGACCTTTGTAGCCAACCGAGTAGCTGAAATACAGGAAATTACAGAAGGTGCTACTTGGCGACACGTTTCTTCACAGTTTAACCCCGCTGATCTGATATCACGAGGTGTACATCCTAAGGATCTTAAGGATAATAAGTTATGGTGGAATGGACCAGCTTGGTTGGGTGAAGATTCTAAACACTGGCCTACATTAAACAATCTCCCAGAGCAGCAGGAACCACCAGAGCAGAAGATTAAGCCTGTATGTTACTTAATGACTACTCCCGAGGATGGACTCGTCACAAGATTCTCTAGCTTATCGAGATTGCAACGAGTTGTAGCATACATCTTTAGATTTGTACATAATTGTTCAAAATTGAAGACAGAGCGAGCTACTGGACCTCTTTCTTTAAAGGAATTGCAGAATGCTCTGACAACATGCATTAGGCAGGCTCAGGAGTTAGCATACCACATGGAAATCAAACAGCTGGAATCAGACCAAGAAGTTCATTGTAAGAGTCACTTGAGAAGTCTACATCCTGGTTTAGACCTCAACGGGCTGCTACGAGTTGGTGGACGGTTAGAACGGTCTAATCTGCCATATGAGCAAAAACATCCTGTGATCTTGCCCCCTCATCATCACATCACCAGATTGATAATTGAACATGAACACAGTCGTCTCTTGCATGCTGGCTGTCAACTTCTTCTGGCCTCCCTTAGGCAGAAATACTGGATTGTGAATGGTAGAACGACAGTCAGACGGATAATTCATAATTGCTTGACATGTTTCCGACTAAGAGCAAAATCTTCAACTCAATTAATGGGCCAACTACCACGTGTTCGCGTTGAATTAGTTCGACCCTTTTTAAACTGTGGGATAGACTATGCAGGGCCATTTCTTGTAAAAACTGGTTCTCTCAGGTCAAAGACAAGAGATAAATGTTACGTAGCACTATTTGTATGCCTAGCCACCAAAGCTGTACATCTCGAAGTTGTTAGCAGCCTTACGACACGAGCTTTCATGGCAGCATTAAGTAGATTTGTATCACGTCGTGGACGTTGCCAAACTATCTACAGTGATCATGGCACTAACTTCGTGGGAGCCAAGAAGGAACTTCAAGAACTTCTCGACTCAGAAGAAACGAGAACTGAGGTACAGAATTTCACCAGCAGAGAAGGCATCGAGTGGAGCTTCATACCTCCAAGAGCACCTCACTTTGGAGGCCTGTGGGAAGCAGGTGTTAAATCTTTCAAGCATCACCTCAGACGTGTTATGGGTACGTTATGTCCTACCTTTGAGGAATTAACTACTTTAACCTGTCAAATAGAAGCTTGTCTGAACTCCAGACCACTCCTTCCTCTCTCCTCCGATCCTAATGATATTGAAGTTCTCACTCCTGGCCATTTCCTTATCGGCACTGCCTTATCAAGTTTACCTCAGCCAGATCTAAGTAATGTGAAGCTTAGCTTGTTGTCCAGATGGGAGATTCTGCAGCAACAACTTCAGATATTCTGGTCCAGGTGGTCCAATGAGTATCTACACCACCTGCAGCAGAGGGCTAAATGGTCCAGTTCTTCCCCAAGTGTGAAGCCTGGGACGCTTGTCATTGTGAAGGAAGACAACCTACCTCCTCTGCACTGGAAGATTGCAGTGATCGATCAAGTTCATCCTGGAGATGACGGACTGGTTCGTGTGGCAACCATACGCACTACCAAGGGATTGTTCAAACGACCTATTGTGAAATTGTGTCCTCTGCCTGAAGCAAGTGCAGTGTAATTAATGTACCATAGCACTTCAGTTCTGTTTCTTTTGTTTCAGTGTCATTGTATTGTATATAGACTTCTTGTTCAAACAGACATGTTGGACTATAGTGCAGTGATTGATTCGATGCAATTCGTTTGTTATGTTGTTTGTAGTGTTAAGAAAGTAAGTATTTCTTGGCGGCCGGTATGTTGAGTACAGCCGTCTCGATCACTCGACAGCCATTTCGATTGCTCGCTCTGCAGCGCTCGACGGGAGACGAGAGAACTTTTGCGTGCTTGGCTTCCAGTTTTCTTGTTGTTGTATGTGTGTGTACAGTCCGTAATGGCAGTAAATGTTCTAGTACAAGACATGTCTTAATCTTATTTACAGTCCACTTATTGGTGCTCTCCTGTTTTTCTGGGGACCCTAATGCACAACTTTATTCAAACATTTTTAGCCTACTTTCGATTTTTGCAAAAAATAAAAGTAGACTTATGAGATCTACACAGGGCCAAAAATTGTGTGTCTGTGTGTGTGTGAGTGTGTGTACTCTCAATGTCTGCCCCCCCCCCTATCAATTCAAACACGGTGAAACCGAATTGAACGAAATTTGGTACAGAGGTACAACTAGCAAAGGGCACCTCAGTGTCATGTTTTATATCGCCACCATCTTGATGAAAACGTAATGGCGGCCACCCGAATGTTAAAAGCTTAAATCAAATTACGACCAACCTTATCATCTGATCTCTACCAAATTTTTCAACAACATACCTTTATGTGAGAAGCGTTCTTTGACCAAGCTACAAGGTCATCAGTCGAATAGTTTGCATATGGCGGCCATATATGTGTGCAGTACAAAGGTAGCACTAGCAAAGAGTACCTCAGTGTCATGTTTTATATCGCCGCCATCTTGACGGAAACGGAATGGCGGCCACCCAAATGTTAAAAGCTTAAATCAAATTACGACCAACCTAATGATTTGATCTCTACCAAATTTTGCAACAACATACCTTTTTGTGGTAAGCATCTTTTGACTGAACTACAAGGTCATCAGCTCAATAGTTTGCAGATAGCGGCCATGTATGTGTGCAAATCGATTCCCTATATCAATTCAAACACGGTGAAACCTAATTGAATGAAATGTTTACAGAGGTAGCACTAACAAAGGGCACCTCATATTCATGTTTAATATCCGTATAACACGTTGTATTTCAACAAGCTACTACAACCAACATTCAACTATGCTCCTTGAAAAGGACAAAGAGTTATAACAATACCCATCCATTTAGGGGAAAGTAGGCAATATGTTCTTTACTGAACATCTTGTTTACCATTAGATCATATTTTGAGCATTCGTTTGGTAAAACGTCTTATTGTGGTATTCCGACGGTAGCTTTAGGTGTGCAATCATCCTCAACTTACCGAACGGGAACTAGTGTTTACAGAAACACTGTGAATAACCACTTAAACATGAATATTCAGAAAATTAATATGAAAATAAGAATAGAGTATTTAATCAACAATTTAATCTCGAAGGGATTGTCGCTTGGATTTATAATTAAAAAACGGCCATATTTAAATCAGTCACTTTCAGGTCATATTTTGTCATTTTTGAGTCATATTTCGTCAAACGAGGGTGTTACGATTTGATAAGGTGCGTTCAAAAGGTGACGAGCCGGAGGCATAATTACAGAAACCAGTACCTGTATGTTAGAAGTATTGGCCCTGGCTGTTGAGGCTCTTGTCCCACTGTGACACGAGGTGGTGAATGGCGGTCTCATAAAATTCCCTGGGCTGCGATGTGAACCAGTTCCGCACGTACAGCTGGACTTCGGCGTCCGAGGTGAATCGTTGGCCCCGCAGAGCCCTTTTCATGGGACCAAACATGGCGTAATCACAGGGAGAGAAGTCAGGACTGTATGGAGGGTGGCCGAGAACCTCCCATTTGAATTTCTGCAGGAGTGCCGCACAGTGTTGGCAGTATGAGGTCGTGCATTGTCGTGGAGCGACCACGGCGGCTATGGCGTTCACTGTCACTCGGCGGTCCTGGGTAATGTGTGCATCAACCAGCTGGACGTTGTCATCGGTAAGGCAGGGGGTACCCCAGACCGGGCAGCATCGGCTAACGACACCCGCCCTTGCCTGAAGCGCTTGTGCCACGCCTTGACCCTTGCAAGGGATATGCAGTGTTCGCCGTACATTTGTGACATTCGGCGATGAATGTCCGTTCCCCCTACTCCTTCCGCTGTCAGAAACCGAACAACACCTCTTTGCTCTTCGGTTGACGCCTCCATGTCACTGTTTGCAATGCGACTGGCAGCGTTGGACGATTGATGCATGCTGCTGCTCGCTTTGTATCGACATGTGACGTGCACGCGTGCCCTCTAGCGACGGGCTGTGACCCTCCACGCTCTGGTAGGAACCACGCCTCGTTACACACGCCACGACTAGCTGATGTAGTCACCGGTTTGCGCATTCCAGCCTCCGGCTCGTTACTTTTTGAACGCACCTTATACAAACTAAACTCTGTAATTGTAACGCTCTTCCTTTTAACCAACTAAATAAAGCAGGCCTGCAAAAAAAAGTATTTATGTGGTACAAAAGAAAAATAGGTGTGTTTGATTAACTTCGCTGGGCTGAATTCTAAAATGTAGTTTGAATTTCCCTGTCACATCTGGTTAATTTGCAATAGTGAAAAATGTCATGTTATTGTAACAATACAAAGGGAATTGAGACAAAACAGGATGTGATACTAAAAAAACTGACACCATTTTTGGATTCAGAAAAATAATCTCTATAAAAATTGCTTATTGTCTAATTTACCGCAAAATCATGCAGGCTTGTATTATCAAGCGTGCATCTATTCTTTTTCGAATTTCCGATTTTTTGTTTTGCGTATAATGTTTTTAATGTATTTTCTTTATTTGCTGTGCCCAACTGAGGAGCGCGCTTGAACTTATTAGCACGTTTTCTTCTTCCCTTTTACTCTGTTCTGTCTATGCTGTATTTTGTCGGGTGGACTTTTCAGAAAATTTGTGTTTGTGAATTAAAGTTCTGAATTTTATTCTGTCTTGAATGGTTTCATCATGACAGCCAATTTCATTTATGTCTTCACCGATTTCTTTTAGCCAGTTTTTTGTTTGTTTTTTCATTGATAAGGCTAGGTTGAAAATTTTCTTTGTGAGCTTGTTATTATCCATTTTATACACTGTGGGTGTCTGTAAAACGGTAACCGCCGTTTCCTTTCGGTATCTGTGATTTTTTTTTCTGGAACTTGATAAATTGCGTATGATTTCATTTCATCCAAATTCCATTTACACACTTTGGTCCTAAGATTTCTTTTATTTGTTTTTCGATCATTTTTATTCGAGGTTTGCCACCAATTGTAATAGTTTCAGATGCATATAGAGCTTCTGTTTTGCTGTGTTATAATGTCTCAATATCTTGTTGATATTGTATCTGTTCCAAGTAATTTTGTATGCTCTTTGTAGTTCTATCTCTGTTAGCTTCCTGATTTAACCCTGCTGGTTCAATAATTTCACCTAAATATTTAAATTTGTCTACTTGAGCGATAATCCCAGAGTTTGTGATTATAATTATGTTTATGTTTATGTCCGGGCGGGGACACCAAGAGCCCGCCGATGAGCCAGCTTGGTGTCCTAGGCGAAACCCCACACATGACACGGCACAAACCTAGAAGAATTGCTGAGTTTTAATTCAACGGCCGTGAAAGCCAATATACCAACTTTTTGGAAGCCTTCATAGGGAGGTTAAGGCTGCTTGAGCTTTTAGTTCTCGCAGTCGAGTAGTGCAGTTGCACTCTATATAAAGGGAGGTAGCGAAGCCTCCGTGGCTTAGGCGGCAGCACGCCGGCCTCTCACCGCTGGGTCCATGGTTCAAATCCCGGTCACTCCATGTGAGATCTGTGCTGGACAAAACGGAGGCAGAAAGGTTTTTCACCGGGTACTCAGGTTTTCCCTGTCAAACTTTCATTCCAGCAACACTCTCCACTATCATTTCATTTCATCTGTCATTCATTTAATCATTGCACCAGAGGAGTGCGTCAGGCTTCGACAGCCGGCACAATTCATATCCTCGCCGCTAGTTGGGGGCTTCACTCATTCCATTCCTGACCCGGTCGGAGACTGGAAGCAGGTTGTGGATTGTCATAAAGGGAGGTAGCGCGCAGTTCGTTACTCCTGTGGGGGTCCTGGCGGCGACACCAAGAGCCCGCCGATGAGCCAAGCTTGGTGTCCTAGGCGAAACCCCACACAAGACACGGCACAAACCTAGAAGAATTGCTAAGTTTTAATTCACCGGCCGTGAAAGCCAATATACCAACTTTTTAAGTTGTATTAGTTTTAATTATTTTTTTGTTTCATTATTATTAGGTGGTTTTCATATTTGGGCATCCATGCCTGAATTTAAAATCATTCTGAATATGTATCAACTTATCTGTGTTAATAGGACAGATGGCCACGCTGTTCCACACCTTAAAACAACAATAAGTAAATAACTTCACCGTTCACCTCAAAAATCCCACATGCTTTGATATTAGTCGTTCAGTTGCAAAACTCGTTTAATCCACTTGTGAATAAGAATCATTTTCATGAGAAACGTTTCTCTGGACTTTGCCTCGCGTATCTTTTGTGTTTGTTGTTTTCTACTTTTTCTTTTTGCTTTGTGTTTTTGGGTTTTGGTTTTGTGTTTGCTTTGTGCTTTTGCTTTTGAATTTTACTTTTTGCTTTTACTTCTTGGTCTTGGTTTTGGTTTTGTGTTTGTTTTCCGCTTTTGCTTCTTTTGAATTTTGCTTTTTGCTTTGTGTTTCTTGTTTTTTATTTTCTGCTTTTGCCTTTGTTTTTGAATTGTTCTTTTTGCTTCTTGTTTTTGGTTTTATGTTTCTTTTCTGAAAAATAAAACAAAACAAAATAAACAAAACAAATAAAATAAAAACAAAAAAATAAATAAAACAATTTAAAACAAAATAAAACGAAATAAAATAAAACAAAAGGTCGCCTCCGTAGCGTAGCGGTCAGCATGATTAGCTGCCGCCCCGGAGGTCCTGGGTTCGATTCCCGGCTCTGCCACGAAATTTGAAAAGTGGTATGAGGACTGGAACGGGGTCTACTCAGCCTCGGGTAGTCCAAATGAGTAGAGGGGGTTCGATTCCCACCTCAGCCATCCTCGAAGTGGTTTTCCGTGGTTTCCCACTTCGTCTTCGGGCAAATGCCGGGATGGTACCTACTGTAAGGCCACGGCCGCATCCTTCCCTCTTCCTCGCCTATCCATCCCTATCTTCCATCCCTTCCCATCCCTCATGAGGCCCCTGTTCACTTTGCAGGTGAGGCCGCCTGAGTGGAGTGCTGATCACACCTCCCCAGTTGTATCCATCCCATCCAGATGTTCCAAGCTCCAGGACACTGCCCATAGAGGCGGTAGTGGTGAGTTCCCTCGCTGAGTCCGTGGGAACCACCAACCTAGAGGGTAAATTGACTAAATAAAAAAAATAAAAAAACAAAAAATGAAAATAAAATAAAATTTAAAAAAAAAAACATGAAATAAAGTAAAATAAAATAAACTAATTAAATAAATAATTTTACGACATGATCCTTATTCACAAGTGGATGAAACGAGTTTTGCAACTGGACGACTCATATGGAATTGAGCCCGGCTCTTCTGAGTGGGAGGCAAGCTGCACACTAGCACTAGCCGCGCCTGTAATTATTATTATAACGTTGTTCATTTGTTGGAGGGCTGTAGCACAGTATATGAGATGGTGTGTACGCGTGTATTCCATTACATCACTCCATGATAACAGCAATGAAATGCGTGTTATTTGGTAGCAAATCAAGCAGTAAATGTCCTCCATTACATGAATCGATATTTTACCTAACCTAGCGCTTCAGGCTGGTGAATAATGAACCCGTTAATTACTGCTAACAACTCATGTAATCCCACCCCACAAGACCATCAATCTTTCTCGACAGTTTCTTGATTGATTCTAGTGTACATTACAAATAAATAATGTTTCGTGTCGATAATCAGTATTGCATGTTGGACACGTGTAGTAGTAATAACAGATGCCGACACGTATCATCAGATGAAGAATCGTGTACTGTGCGAGTTGGTCAGATTGCTCAATAGCGTAGTTCGGCTAATAGAGCGCAAAGTGTTGTTCATGCATGAGGACGTCCCCATATTACGTATTCACTTATTGGTCGATTTTCCTCCTATGTAATCACGCTTTATCATCGGACAATTCGTCACAATTTATCCTTTAAAAAGTGACAGTCAGTCTGAAAGACTACACTTTGTATCATTTTAAATGCTACAAATGCTGAAAAATGCTAGAAAGGCTCTTGACATGTTATAAAATTATATGCATAATACTTATCTTGCTTATCTTGATTCAAATTACTCGCGAACGGCAAGTGCAAACCAAGGGCAAAGAAAGGTCTGGCGCGCGCGGGGACGTGCCCTTTCCATCCAGTCTAAAGACACTTATAGTGGGCGATGTATTGAAGATAGAGGTATGCTCTCGCGGACATTTTTTGTAGAACTGTACATGCTGACCAATTCTTACGCTCATAGTATATTGATATTTTTAACGGTTTACCCAGCGTAAGCTTAAGAAGCGCACGGACGCCAAGTTTGTTTTCGACTTTTTCACTGAAATCGTTACTGCTTGGCTTCCTTTGATCATACATAAATTATTTTCTACAGAATCTTTCCTCGAGATATCCTTTACAGAATGGTGAAAACCACATCAAAATCCATCCAGTGGTTCTCGAGATTACCCGTGACATCCAAGAATCGGGGATTTTTGTCTTATACTAACGAAGTAGAGATTGTCGGTGAACACATGCACCAAGCGGTACTATATGACGTCACACACCCCAGTGCATGTGAGTACATTTCGTCCCGTCACCGTAACGTAACGCCAGACCCCAGCGTAACGACGAAGTCGACAAGATCATTTAAAATGATAATAAATGAAATAGAAACGCTATGACAGAGACTAGGCGAAACCCCAAACAAGACGCGGCACAAACCTAGAAGAATTGCTGAGTTTTAATTCACTGGCAGTGAAAGCCAATATACCATCTTTTTGGGAGCCTTCATAAGGAGGTTATGGGTGCTTGAGCTTTTAGTTCTCACAGTAAAGAGGCGCAGGTGCGCTTCAAAAAAGAGGAGGTAGTGCGCAGTTTGCTACTCCTGTAGGGGTCCGGGCGGGGACACCAAGAGCCCGCTGATGAGCCAACTTGGTGTCCTAGGCAAAACCCCACACAGGACAAGGCCCAAACCTACAAGCTGAGTCCTACGTTATTATTCATCAAAATATGTTTCGAACCTCTTTATGATCTGAATTAAACAAGGTAAGGCTTCTGCTAATTTTACAAGTTAAAAAAAACTTACATTCAACTTACAAGGCAAGGCTTCTGCTAAGTTTACAAGTAAAACAAAAAAGACCTTTATATTTGACTTATAGTCTTATATGGTAAGGCTTCGGCTAATTTTATATGTAAAACAAAAATGACCTTTTCATTCAACTTACAAGGTAATGTTATAAGGAAAACATAAATAACTTCAGCCAAAAAATCCAAATGTTCAAACAGAAAGCATAGTTTATGTATAGAGATAAATAGATGTAAATATTTAACAGATTCTATTAACGGGTGCCTTTTGTTAACTTGTCTCGGTCGATGACTTTGGAAACGGTTTCTGCTCAACTGCTGCGCTCTAGCGGGGTCGACCATTATTACTTCAACACAATGTTTGGAGACTCATAACTCGTTCGCTTTTAAATTGGTTCAGTTTTTATCCAATCTTGCGAATTCGAATTACGTCTCTTATCCCAATAGAAATGAAATGTATTCATCGTATTTCAGTCTGGAATTAGTCTTGGGTCTCCGTGGAGCCGTGTAATCACGGAACTTGATTGAAGGCACAAACAGCGCGCTGATGAGATGAGTTGACCAATGTTGCCTCTCCTTCTTGGATCTATTGACCCAAAGTTTCTTTCCGGATACAATCCTCCTCATCCCAGGGTTCACAACTAGTGGGACGTGGGTTGTGGTGACCATGAGACCTCCAGCTGAGCATTACTTCCGTTTACTTTCCTGTCCATCACCTCATGTTGTAATGGAGGCGTATCAAACTCGTGCTCGTGAGCACCACGGTGCTCTATAAATTAAATTTGGTGCTCTCGTCATACGAAACAAAATGTGCTCGTGAACACAAGCTCCCCGAGATCCATTCTTCAATTCAAATTTGTGCAACAAACCCGAAATACAGTGAAACCTCTATTAAGAGACCAGTGACGGTTCCATGGAAAACTGGTCTTTTACGGGGTGGTCTCTTAATAGGGGTAAGCATTAAAAATAATGTTATACTGCATTATTAATAGAGTACAGTTGGAACACATAATTGATTACAATTTATCTGCATTGGTTCACATTTAGTACACATTAATTACAATTAGTTATTTTCTGAGCTCTGTCATTTAAAAAAGACACGAATTGATCTCTGTTTCAGAGTTGCACGTCTTTTTTATGCTGATGCAGTTCTGTACCAACAGAATCATTGTTTGCATCATCACCCTCATCACTAAGGTTCGGATGTTAAGGAAAAGTCATATCTTTTTCCTTACCTCATTTTACCCGAAATCTGAAAAATAAGTTTGAACGACTGATCCCTGACCACGTTTAAAGCAATTTGATGTTGCCTATAAATGCATATTTCGGCCATTTTTATTGTTTTGGTCATATTAGGTCATATTTTAGTGATATAAGGTCATATTTGGTTATAATTTCACCATTTTTGTTTAAATCGAGGCGTCGTTAACAAAGTACGCGTTATCTGCGTCGAGTTTCAATCACAGGATTTCCGAATAGTGTAGTAGATATATTTTTCTTTCTTTTCCCGGAACAGGCAGATAGCAGGTTTAGAAGACCTGACTCCAAGAAGGTGCTCCTCTACGGACGTCTTTTAGCACATCTTTCTGGACAAGTTAGATTGCGACCCTGTACGCATGAGGTCACAGAACATGACGATAGTGTCCACCTTTCAATAGAATGTCATTCCAGTAGATATATTTAGCTCAGAAGCAATTAGCAAACAAGGAATTGCGTTGTTTTTAGGTCATATTTTATAGTTTTTACGTCATATTTAGCTAGTTTTTAGGGCATATTTGCTTGCATATTTTGTACTCCAACTTCCGAACCCTACTCATCACCATCTCAAATGGGAAGGAGACGAGAAGTGGTCTTTTGAAAGAGCTCAGACTGAGAAATTGCCTGTTCTTTGGGCGGGAGGAGGGGTGGTCCTTAAATAGAGGTAACAAATACAATGACCTTATGAGGTTTTAAATCGGTTCCAAGAAAAATCAGTCTTTAAGAGGGGTGGTCTTTTAATAGGGGTGGTCTTTTGGAGAGGTTTTACTGTAATAGTGTTTTCAATACGAGATTTTACAGTCAGAAAAAAGAGTAAAAAGTAAAAAGTCATCTTTTTTTTTTTTTTTTTTTTTTTTTTTTTTTTTTTTTTTGAAGATCAAAAATCAACTTGCATTTCCTACCAGAGAGAGAATTTCATTTCTCAGCGAGACTATTCTTAAAATCGATTGTTATTCAGATTTTACGAGTTGTTATATCGATTTTACGAATAGTCTCACCACGAGACTATAGCACTTCAGCGAGGGTCCGTATCATCTCGTAGTGAGACGATAGCACTTCGAGGGTTAATGAAATGTTGCCGTCAAGTGGCATTTAAAAATCGCGTAGATTTGTCACTTAAGTTGGCATCCCTGTCGCTATGTAGTCGCTTCCCGTACCTGGATATCCAGTGCATTTACGCAAATATACTTACTGTAGGTGCCTCCTCCGGTTATGCTTTACACTTCAATTTCTTTGCTTTCTTTACTGTCTATATAATGATCAAAGAGCATAATATGATCGCCGCGCGTTCAGTAAATCAAAGCCATCTGAATGTTAGGTAACAAAGCGTTCGCCGTGACCTTAGTGTAGTCAGAGCCCACCCAAATGCATTGTCACGAAACGCTTTGCTGTGGTCACTACATAACTTCATGGTGGCATTTGCAAATGTGCGCGCTTGGAGCATAGTCTACGTGGGCGGCATTCAGAGAACTGAACTAACTGGTCGACTGGGTATGTTTCCCTCGGACGCCGGTTATTGGATTTCAGGCTGAATGTGCTGGCTCTACATGAGTATTAAGAACTAATGGGCGTGCATTATTCTGGAGAAATTACTTATGATGAGGAACTGCATTGAACGCAACAAATTGATCTCGGATGTCATATTTCAAATGTGTAGTGTCCATCAATATTGGCTGTCACCCCAGAGATTCGAGTTCGATTTTCGGCTCAGTCAAAGTTTGGAGTAGGGCACACTCAGCCTCGTGAGGTAAAACTGAGAAGGGGTGGACACGATTCCCTCATCATTCATTCTGGAAGTAGTTTTCCGTGGTTTAGTACCTCTACTCCTGTCAAATGCATGGATAATTCCTAACTTGTATGAGAGATTTTTGGGAAGAAAGAGACAGAAACAACACGACAATTGATTGTATTTTAACGAATATAGCCTAATAAACGATAATACTAATAATAATAATAATAATAATAATATAGTACATTATGCAACAAGCCTATAATGACAATAATTAAGACACGAGTAGCCTATGTTTATAAAATGAGCGAAGCAAGTTTTATAATATCCATACGAGTGTCTTAATTACCATTATAGGCGAGTTGCATACGACTGTTTATGTTCGACGATAATTTATAACTATTTTATGTTCGAACATAAATATTCATAAATATCTGTCGAGATTTCGCCAGTTGTATGTACTGAACAGAGCGCATGGGACGCAGAGAATACATTGTATTTGACCATGGCCTCCTCAAATACCCCACTATGACGCGCAGTGAAATTTAAAATAGGGGGCCGTGGAAGTCAGCGCAGGAGCAATGCTCTCCTTACCTAATTGGTCACACAACTGTTTCTTGATTTCTGATTGGTGGGAGAAACTGAGCATCATTATAGTACAGTTTTCTGACATATAATATTTACATTTTGCCATGGTCAAACATAAATAATGTTATTGGTTTTACTGCCCTTTTAACTACTAGAACTTTTAGAGATGCTGGGATGCCGGAATATTGGCCCGAAGGAGTTCTTTATCGTGCCAGAAAATCTTCTGACACGGCTCCCTCGCATTTCCGTACCCTCAAATGCCAGCTGATAGTGCCAGGATTCTATCCTGCAACCTTGGGCATAGCGGTGCGGGAATGTTACCGCTGAGCCACGCAGCCAGTCTAAAACCAGTCAAAAGACTGAAGACTCAAACAACAACAACAACAACAACAACAACAAAATGTGAGCACATCAGTCAAAATTCAAGTGAGCCCCTCAAATAGTTGCATAGCTATTGAATATTTTGTTAAATGTGTACTCATTAGTGTTGAAACCTCTTAAGGTGGCGCCGACAGTATTGGGAGAGGCCAGCTGGATGCCCGCGTGTCTCGAAGCCTGTGCGCAGTGGTCCTCGATGGAGTGAGGGGGGGGCTCTCATTGAAATATTTATATTTCATTATTATTGATTTAGGCCCACTACGGAGCGCTTATGACTAGTTCTTCTTCGATGCTCTTTTCCGTTCCTAATATCTCTTGAGCCCTGCTCATATTTTCTCCTTTCTCTCCTGCGAAAGGGGCTTTCGAAATTTAGGGACTCTATGCGGTGGGGTCAAGCCTCTACTATAGCACAAAATTTAGAACGATCTTCTACATCAAGGTCAGCAATTCCAGCCGAATCCAAGTCCTTTAGTACTTCATTAAGCCATATGCTTCCAGTCTTGTAGCTTTTAACCAAGGAAAAGATCTTCTTGGTAAGCCTGTTGCTGTTCATTCGTTGTAGGTGCCCGTAGAACTTTAGCCTCCTACGTCGCATACTGGTATTGGCTGATTCTAACTGTTGATACAGGTCAGAATTAGATTGCAAAGGGTAGGTTCCATCTGGGAGCAATCTCGGGCTATGCATTTTCCTGAGGGTAGGTCTTTCGGCTGTCTCCAGGTCACCCATGGTGCCTTTTCTGTTCATCATGGGAGTTCTGTAGTGATAGATCTCAGCTTTCCTCGAAATGCATTTCTTGTTGTACAAATTGTGGGATACAGTAGTTGGTATGCTGCGTTGAGTTTGTTCCGCCTTGCTAAGATGGAGGTGTCATCTTTACCATTGGGATGGATCCATTCACCAAGATAATGAAAGCGATTGACTCTTCCAATCGTTCCATGTACTTTTGCTGTCTTATTTCACAAGAACCAGCTAGTTGATCCTGCCAGCAGGAATTCTGTGAAGCTTAAGTCACGAGCTTTCAAATATGAAAAGTGTTATTGAACTAAAAGCAACACAGTTGCCACATCTAAAGAGCGAATTAGTGTTTTTTTTTCTTCTTCAATAACTGCACATCAGCAGTTGCTTGTTTATAAGCAAGGTGAAATAGTTAACTTTCAATACCGGATGTCATACGCTGTTGGCATGTTAAAGAACCCATTTGAATTCAGTAGGCCGTGTTCATAATGGCAAAATTAGTCTCGGTATTTTCCGCCAACACATGTCCCTCCATTCTCTATATAGTGTCAAGGAGCTTAGATATCTAACCAAATAGCTTATAAAGATAATAGCGGAAACTCCTCGCCAAAACAGGAGACAGCGCTCCCCAGCACCGCCTAGCGGTCCGAGTTGGCAACGTAAGACCAGCTGATGTACAACCGTGAGATTCAACCGAACAATTATAAGAAATTATTGACCTGTGGATGATCTAATTATCCAATTGTAATGGTTGGTACGGGGAGTATTTGTGCCATATATGGCTGTAATAATTATAAACAACAAAGTGACCCAAAATCTTTCTTCAGGTTCCCAAGAAAAAAGAAATGTATGTACGAATTTACTGTAAACAAGTAGCCTACCGTTACACTGATAGTTCGGGTTTCTTTTAATACAGAATGCTTTTACAATATAATTTAGCATATTTTAGCCTGTTCTTTATTTATTTATAGATGCACGCAGTGGGTTATTCGAAGCCGAAGAGCTGACTTAGATGACGTATTGAAAAGGAATGGCCCAGAACATTTAAACAGAACTCGTGTTGTATGCTCAGACCACTTCGTGGACAAAGATTTCAAGAACAAAAACTTGTTAAGTCAAGGGATTGTTGATAGGTTGTTGATAGTAGGCCTAACATTTAACAACATGCTTCAATATTTCCGATTGAAAGTGTAAGTAGTTATTTATTGTTGTTATAAGGGGCGGAACAGCGAGGTCATCTGCCTCTAAAGTTTATGTATTGCACTATTAAAGCTAAAGGAGTTTGGTGTAATCTAACAAGTTCAGAAACACAAATTTTTATTTTACTTACTTTATTAGGAAATATATAAGAAGGTAACTGTTTTTTTTAATGTAATTAAGCGTTTTCAACTCGTTTTTAAATACCTGTATGTCAAAAAGGATACCGTAGATTAAAACCAATGTCCTAATATTTCCTTGTAATAGTTAATTTACTTACGAGTGAATGTGCCACACCGGAGGGAGTATGCAAGAACTGTATTTTCTGTTGTTGGCTAGCAGATATTTTGCAGTCTTCATAAAGGCATTTGTGAATAAGACAAATAATTCTTCTGAATCGTATGTAAACATAGGAGTATGTATGGGCATATTCCAGACTTCAGTAACCCACACCAATGCCATGTCATGAATTGTCTGCAGTATTTTTTAGAATTCTATATAAATTGTACAGAACCAAGTATCTTTTGTTTCTTTTAACACTAATATTTACATTATTTGCTGCCTAAATATCAAGCCGAGACATATGTTAACTTCACAATGCAATTTCGGTCGGTGCGCACTCAAAAATGCTAGCTGTGGGTGGCAAGGAGAGTAATGCTGTCAACTCGCACCAAGAGATGGCACTGCGATCGCTGTCTCCAGGCGAGCGCATGCTTTTACGGCCGAGTTTCCGCTATTATCTTTATAAGCTATTTGATCTAACCTCCTTGGCGTTCATAGCGCTCCAAGGAACGACGAAATTCGACATTCAAGATGCCCTCTGGGCGTCAAATAACAAAGCTTACACCTGGCACCTGAAGCCATACGAATTTTTAAAAAAACATGAAGGAATATAAATGCATGTTTTTCATTTTACATAAAAGTTGTTGTTGGGGGTCGCGACAGAGAAAGATTGAGAACCCCTACCGTAGCCCACAATGGAGGTGTTTTTGGCCAAGGAAACCTCAAGGACAATAAAGAACGGGACAGGCCAGGTGAAAGGCCAGCTTGTTTGGGGCGACACCATTATTCCCGATCTCTCCCTTAATGGGGTAGGACATTGCTTTATTTAGGAAATGCTCTGAGAAGGATTTAAAGCCTAAGTATACCTGGTTGGTGTTAAATATAGCAAGGGAGCTGACCACACCACCCGCAGAGCACGGTACAATATCTCAGCTTTTCAATTTGCAAGGCTCCAGCCCTTCTCTCGGAAGATAAAACCCGACTTCTCGGCCTGTACTGTACTAACTACCTGTTGTAAAAATAGGCACTTTGCAAGGACATCAACTGCCATTCCATTTATGCTATTTATAGTTGTTCTTTTCTATAGAGGCTTGTACAGGCTGTTCGTAAAGTCACCTGACTCTAACTTTGAAAAATTGCAGCTCATGTTCAGTAACTGCCGCAATAAGTTGTCAAGCCTGGTTTTGAGTTGTTATCTGTAAGGCCCGGAAGTTCACGCAGTATTAAATGAATAAATATGCATCGCATTTCAAACAAGAAGTTCCGTGTCGAACTAAAGAGCCTATTTTCTTAAAATTTAAGATTCATGCCAATGATTAGCCTAATCTATCTGGACCTATCTAGAATAATGACGAAATTAAGTTGATAATATCAAAATTTCTAATTAGTTCGAAATATACCTGACATAATGTAGCCTAATAGAGCACTACAGTTGGCAGCCCTGGTAACTGAATATATTCTTAGTCCCATCTCTTAAGGTACAGAATACAAAATTTGGTTGAAGTCCAATGGATAGCATGGACGTTACATGCAGTTAGACATTGGATCTAACAGTGCGCGTAAAATCATGTTGGCAACAATGTCATGGATATTTTGGTCAGAAATAATCTGAAATATTATGATTTATTGTTGTGCCAATTTTGGATGAAATCCATTTGTTAGTATAGAAGTTACATGTTTAAAGCTGTCGGCTTGCATACTTTCTAATGTATTGGTATTTGGATTTTAAAAAATGAGGGAACATTTATTAACAGTTGCCAGCCTTGGTGGCTCATAAGTACGCTCAGTCATATCTGTTTATGTACACATAGTACATACGAAATTTGGTTGAAATACAATTGATAGTGTAGAAGTTATGTGTATTTAAACATTGGACCTATCAGCAGGCTTATAATCATTTTGGCAACACTGTCATGTATGGCCTCCTGGAAGTTAAATTGAAATATTATTGTCTATATGTGTGCCAATTTTGGAATACCTCCCATGCATACCTTCCAAGGTATCCAACATGGAGCTCAAATTTTAATTGCGGTTTTTCAGCAGTTGGTAGCACTGACATCATTTTCAAATATGGCCTTGAGATATTCAGGTATAGAATTTAGTTTCGATTGCTTCAGCCGTTTATGAGTTGTTTTGTTTTTTGATTTTGTTTAGTTTATTTTGTTTTGTTTTATTTTATTTAGTTTTTTTTTGTTTTGAAATGTTTTGTTTAATCTTTTGTTATGTGTTTTTTTACTGTATATTTTTATTTTTAAAATTTATTTTGTTTTGTTTTATTTTGATTTAGTTTTTTTTTCAGAAAACAAACACAAACCCAAAAACACGAAGCGAAAAGCAAAATTCAAAAGCAAATGTAAAAGCGGAAAACAAGAAACAAGAAACACAAAGCAAAAACCAACATTTAAAAAAAACAAGCTAAAGCAGGAAACAAACACCAGGAATGAAAAGCAAAAAGTAATATTCAAGAGCAAAATCACAAAGCAAACACATGACCAAAAACCAAAAACGCAAAGGAAAAAGTAGAAAACAACAAACACAAAAGATACATGAGGCAAAGTCCAGAGAAACGTTTCTAATGAAAATGATTCTTATTCACAAGTGGATAAAAACGAGTTTTGCAACTGGACGACTCATTTGATGTCAACAAATTTATTTTCTGTAGAAATGCTTTCCTTGCCTGAGCCAGCCTACCTGTTATATCCTCTTTTGCTTCGTCCACCAGTAATTATTTTGCTTCCAAAGTAGCAAAGGTCTCCTACTTCCTTCAGCAATTGGCAAATTTAGTGAATTCAAAATATACTTAACTTATTCGCCAGTTGAAATCTATTTCTGCCTTCCGATGTGGCAAAATGGATTTTTTTTAAATCATAGCTCGCGTCTGAGTGGAATTGTCTTGTATTTTCGTGAATTTTAATATTTTACGGTGCTCTTTTTTATATGGTTGACGTCAAGGAGTATTAAATCTATTACATTAGGTTTGAATGTAATGGATGCAGAAATGTAATTTAGTTCCAGCGTGACTTCAGCTAATGGATACCATGGTTGTTCATAGTAAAGGGGGAAAAGAGGAATGGAGGTACGCTTGTTGTGTTTGTTTTGTTCTCTGATTGAAAGTATTAAATTAGCCATTTATATGTGTTTGACATTCGCGGTTTTGTCTGTGAAATACAAACGATTAATTTAAAAAGCTATATTCTCTTTTCCGATTTTATTAGTGCTGTATGTGTCCCGTACATGTCGAATGATAATGGCTTTCCCATTGTGAAATTACGTATTGATCAGGACTAATGAAATAAAACTAGAAAGCTAACAGAGGTTGTTGAACTTTGTGAGGACGATGATGGACAAAATACTGCTATTGTATCATAGAAACACACCAAGTATACTGTCGAGTCTGGCTTATGCCTTGTGTTATTGTGGTAACGTCGTGATGGTTCCTTCATTCCTATAATCGTGAAATGTATATATCTTCTATTTCGCTCCAATGCAACGTTATGGGCCAATTCTCCAGGCCCTTGAAGAGGAAAGGAAATCCTTTCATAGTACAGAAGAGTTCGCGTGATAGACAGTGTTATGTCCACTGTTTTTCCACCCAGCCATGACTTTATTAGGTACTTTACATGGAGGGTTCTGTAGAACGGCCCTCACTATTACAATATGCAGGGTCATTATCTTTGTGTGCCCCGGTAAACACGGCAAGCTAAGACGGCGTTCACTTGCGCTAATCGCTGGCGTGCGTACACGGTTCAGTCGGTGGTGGCGCACACTTTTACACTTTTACCAAACATCTTCAATAATGTGTGCTTACAGTGCTCATAGTCGATGCTGAAAATGACCTCCCTCTCTTATAACACACACCTGACATCTTCTGATGAAAGAAAGGACAACAATCTCATCTAATGTGTGTTCTGTAAGAACACATCGTTGTCTGTTAATTTTTTTTATTATTTAAGGAGCCTGTTTTCTTGAATCGTTTAGCGAGCCTCCTAATTGTACTGGCATTATGCACAGGTCTTCCTGGAAACTTGATTCGAAATTTTCGGCTTGTTTCAGAACAAGACATTCTGCTTTTCATATACGAATTATGGATGTACACACGTTCGTGCAATGTGAATTGGTGTCTTGGCATGACCAACAATCACAGTAATCACAATACTCACTAAACGTTCAACACTAACGTCTAAGCTTTGCAGATACACGTCCATATGAATGACAAACCACGTGTGAACTAACGATATGAGTCAGCGGAGCGGAGTATTGCGAGGTCCACTCGCTTCGCACCTTGACAGGCATATGACGCCATAGTTAGCCGCGATTACCGGGGCGCACAAAGATAATGATGCCCGAGTGCACCAACCTCGGTAAAGAGAATACCGCGGTTAACTTCCTAGTTTACCGGGGTAAAGTCGTATTTCTGTTGCACCAAGCTCGGTTTCGAGTTTTACCGCGGTAAAATGTTTACCGCCCGTGAAGGAACGGTTATCTAAGAAAACCGTGGTAAAGTTTTATTTATTTGTATTCTGTGGTAAAGATTCCAAAATGGAGCTTAACAACTACAGGTTATATCTCCAGTATCTTAATCGATTTGAAAGGAATGAAGGGATGGTTATAGAAGAGAGGCGAGATTTATTCGAAGAACTAAGCGATTCTTCATTCCAGAGAAGATTTCAATTACGGAAGGAGACTAACAAAGGGATGAGTTATGTATAGTGAATTCTTTTGAGAGATTTGAAAAGGAAAACACGACCTTAGGATAGCGGATAAGAGAAGTAGAGGTAGATATAGGATGCTGATGGTTTGATTCAGTGTTGAATGATTTTAAAGTGAGAGGAGGCTGCCGGCCACCGTGCTAACTGCTAATTGGGGATCATTATGGCTACTTGATCGCAAACAGAGGCTAGACCGGACACTCGAAGGAAAAACAGTCAAAAATGAAAATATAACGCTGAAGAACTCTGAATGAAAAGAAAAACCTGTTTTTACTGCTTGGTGCATACTCTTTCCTGCGTATTATGTTAGGGGGTTTTTACTAATAGGTCATTTGTAAAGATGGCAGGTATGCTGTTTGTTGTTTGAGTCTTCTGTATTTTGACTAGTTTGATGCAGCGCTCTATGGCTCCCTGTCCTGAGCTAATCCTTTCACCTCTACATAACTACCACACCTTACATCCGAGGCAATCTGTTTAACATATTCTTGTCCTCGACCCTTCCTTCCATCCTGGGTGTCTTAGTGTGTGTCCTACCAGCCTATCTCTTCTCTTCTCTTCATTAGCAGTCGCCGGAAACATCTCTCCTCTACCACTCATCTTAATACCTCTTCATTTGTTACTCTATCTACCCATCCGTTCTTCATCATTCTGTAACACCACATTTCAAACGCTTCTTTTTTCCTCTCTTCTGCTGCGGCTACAGTCCATGCTTTACGTCCATAGAGCGCCATGCTATGGTATTGACAAAAGAAAATAGAGAGTGTAGGCCTACTTAGCTTGGTTGTAAATAAGGCTCCTGTTAACCTAGAGTTTATGTAATTAGTCTTTTCCCTTGGAAGTCATAGTCAGAGCTACTGTGGAAGGAAATCTCTCATCTTCCTCCACAATGTTGACGTTAAACTCGATCGCCACATTTCTTGTCTCTAATCTTGATAATGAAAGAGCAGACGCGTAATTACAAACAAAGACTGTTTCAACTTGTCCTCTTACCACTCACCTTATAACCTTTCTTTAAAGATCACGTGGAATCCGAGACACTGTCTTCTTTCAAATATACTCCACGGTATAGCCCAGCTCCGTGGCTAATTTGTTAACTTGCTAGGCTTTGGCCTGAAGGGTCGCGGATTCGGTTACATATCTTTCGAGCCGAGGGGATTTTAATCTCCTATAGGTGATTCCCTAGGCTTGGGGACGTGGGGTTTGTGACGTAAACAGAAAAAGTAGAACAAAATAAGTAAAAAATAAGAAGAAAAAACTGAAGTAATCTGCTGATTGGTGGTTCGAATCCCAGCGCTGACAGTGACCATCCTGAGTGTTATTTCTATTGATTTTACCACAGTCCTTCGACTGGAATGCCGGATTAGTACTTTGTATTGTCATATATTTGGGAGAAAGAAGCGCTGCATTGTAATTGTCATTTGTTTCTTTGTCATATCTTTGAGGGAAAGAAGCACTGCATGCGATTGTCATTTGTTTGTTTGTTTGTTTGTTTGACATCTTTTGATATGTCATATCTTTGGGGGAAAGAAGCACTGCATTGCGATTGTCATTTGTTTCTTTATCATATTTTGAGATGTCATATCTTTGGGGGAAAGAAGCATTGCATTGCGATTGTCATTTGTTTCTTTATCATATTTTGAGATGTCATATCTTTGGGGGAAATAAGCACTGCGTTCTGATTGTAATTTGTTCCTTTACCATATTTTGAGATGTCATATCTTTGGGGGAAAGAAGCACTGCATTGCGATTGTCATTTGTTTCTTGTCATCTTTTGAGATGTCATATCTTTGGGGGAAAGAAGTTTGCATTACGATTGTCATTTGTTTCTTTGCTATCTTTTGAGACGTCATATCTTTGGGGAAAAGAAGCATTGCATTGCGATTGTCATTTGTTTCTTTGTCATCTATTGAACGAATTAAAAAAAAAGAAAAACTGACATCGTATCCAGAGGAATAAATAAATTGTCCTGATGAATTGAAACTTTTTTTCCTATGGAAGATAAGAATCTGTGATATGCCATTGAGCCTTATAATAACATAGGCCTAAGTGGCGGAAAGAAGCACTGCATTGTGATTGTCAGTGATTCTTTCCCCCAAAGATATGACAGTATAAAGATTCTAGTTGCCATGGTTACCTAATAATGAAGGTATTAATAATGTAATTTGTCAGTGGCGTAGTTGTTAGCATGCTGAACTGCTATGCTCAAGATCGCGGGTTTTAACCCGGTCAAAATCGTCGGATTTTTAAGAGCGTTAAAATCTTTCAGTATGCCTTCCTTCGGAGGGGAAGTCAAGTCGGCGGGCCCATGTCATAGATTTATGGCGTGTAAACGAACCTGCCACTACAATTGGTAGTGTGTATCTGAATTTGTAGGTATTTGCTTAGAAACGCTCTATCAAGTTTCGACGTTCGCCGCTAGGTGTCAGCGACAGTGGCATCTCTGGTAGCCAATGCTGGAACTACTTGAAATTGAACTTGATGTGGGGCCTACAGGCGTTCAATTAAAATACCCATCTATGGTCATTGGTTGCAATTCAAATACAATAATTATTTCCATTGTTGGATAATCGATATTACCCGGTTTCCTAAGTCTATGAAATGGCAAACTCAAGAATTCATATTGTTTGTTATTCTTTTCTTTTTTTTAAATTTTAGATTATCGATTTGAAATAGAGTTTCCACTACAATCTTGTCTGTCGCCCCCGATTTCTAGGTTCGATTCTTGGCTCTACCTCAGACTTGTGAGGCAAAACTGAGGTGGATTAGATTTCCACCTCAGCTTTCGTGAAATGGTTTTCTGTGGTTTCCCTCTTCTTCTCCACACGAATGGTTCCTAACTCAAGGCCACGGCAGCTTCTTTCCTAACCTCACCTTAATTACAAATTCAGCCCTCACAATAACACAGGTTATCAGACAAAATTCCGCACTCACCCAAGTAGGATGTACGGGGCTAAACCCCCAGACCAAAATTGAACTTCGTGTTAGAACCGAGAATCGAATCCAGACCTCCGGGGTGACAGCCAAAAATGTTAGCGTCCGCCTTATTGCATGAGGCTGTCACTGCGGAGGCCCGGTTTGGATTCCCGGCTCTGCCAATAAATTTATTTTTGGTCTTAGGGCTGCAACGGGGTACACTCAGCCTCGTGAAACAAAACGGAGAAAATGCGGGTTCGATTCTTACCTCCGCCATCCTGGAAGTGTTTTTCCGAGGTTTCTCACTTGTACTCCAGGCAAATTCCGGGATAGTCCCTAACTAAGAACCACGGCCGATTATTACCCAAATCCTATCTCAATTATAAATACACACACCCAAGTACTCGTGGCTACATGACCACGATGTCGCAAAGCCCCTGAATGTTCCAAGGAAAACACAGAATAGAAAATTGTATTTTATTTAGATAAATTTGAATAAATATATCATGGCTATCTTTGGACATATTGTTTTGAAAATACTTGATATTGTGAACTCTATCAGTTAAAATACCTGTTGCAAATTACTAACTCTTTCACTCGTTGTGTTTTTTAAAGTAATTTTCCCTCCGGTGACTTCAATTCTATCGCAGGTAACAAACAATATTGGGAGCTGAGTAGCCTACTCTACGGACAAACACAAATTCATTCCGTTCGTTTTATCTCTCTGCTTTTATTTTACATGACATCAAGTCATACGACAAAATGTAATTAAAAAGTGGGTCTAGTTTCCACACTGCTGTTAGTGGGGTTCCGGGGTACAAAAGCTTATCTGATTTCCTGGCGGAATTTGTTTGTCGGGCCAGTCCTACCAAGCTGACAAATATCTACAGCTAATGTTGGTTAGAGGGCTCATGTTTATGGCCCAAAAGGCAGTCAAAATAAACAATAAAATACCCTTTATTTCATACGAAAGTACAATAAAGATGGATCACCTCGTGATGTAGCTGCTAGCATTCTTGGAGGTCCGGATTCGATTCCCGGCTCTGCAAAAAAATTTAATTCTAGTCTGAGGGCTGGAACGAGGTATACTCAGCCTCGTGAGGCAAAACTGAGAAGAAATGTGTCCAATTCCCATCTCAGCCATCATGAAAGTGGTTTTCCGTGGTATTCCCACACTAATACAGCCATGACAACAAGATAGGTTATCAGACAAATTCCACACATACCCAAGAATACGGAGCTCTTGTTCAGCTTGAAAAGTTCTACACAAAGTCCCCGACAGCATATCTCTACCTTTAACACTTCGTCCACCCCATTTTCATTTCTTCCAACAATCTCCATTCAGTGGAAATTAAAATTACTATCTTCGGAGCGAGTTTATGAGCTAGTGAGTGAGCCTATCATCCCAGCTGCAGCCAGCATCAAACTGCGGAATCGTGTCGAGTTAAGACTTCAGAGAAGAGTATATGTGTTTGGAGTTTCGCTGTTCACCTAGGATTTTCTGAATTACGTCTGGGACCTACCGTCCTTGCGCCTTTTCATCATCATCGATTTTGGCCAACTAAGAACTGCGTGAATAACTTTTCATGATTTCAGTTTCTTTGGCGCCAGAATTATTCCATTCTCTTCATCACAGCTTCTTTCTTTTCAGCTGTCCTATCTTGTTTCTCCTTGGTCGCTGTTTCTGGCTCTATGAACCCCTAAAATGAAAAAAAAAAATGAAAATCCACATCCTGCTTCCAGTCTCCGACCGGGTCAGGAATGGAATGAATGAAGCCCCTATCTAGCGGCGAGGATATGAACTGTACCGGCTGCCGAGGCCTGACGCACTCCTCTGGGGCGATGATTAAATGAATGACAGATGAAATGAAATGAGAGTGGAGAGTGTTGCTGGAATGAAATTTTGACAGGGAAAACCGGAGTACCCGGAGAAAAACCTGTCTGCCTCCGTTTTGTCCAGCACAGATCTCACATGGAGTGACCGGGATTTGAACCACGGACCCAGTGGTGAGAGGCCGGCATGCTGCCGCCTAAGCCACGGAGGCTGTAACCCCTAAAATGTGTGTATCTTATTTCTTAAAGTGGTTCTGTTGCGGATGTCTTGATCAGTGATGTTCATTTCTTGTACATCCATAAACCAAACGGAAGTATGGAATGCCTAGTGAAAAAGGGCAAGCCCCACATACATATTACATGTTTCACTGGCACAATTTACATCTACATTTGGTTTCGAATATTTAAATGTTTTACAAAGATATGTGCATTATTTACATATTTAGAATATTGACATAGTCCACTCACTCTCTCCCGCACGCACTTTCATCACCTCAATCACTCCATACATTCATTCATTCGGCGAGACAATCAATCACTCATACAGAAGTTTATTTATAGAATTTATACAATCTTAATGAGAACGAGTCATAGGTCACCCTAGACCAGGCACCTAGGGCGGATCAAATACAAACGGGAATTTGAATGTACCGCCGCCGTTAGCAATAAATCTAAGGCGGGTCTTTGCCAGAATGTTGGTGGAGGTGTCTGAAGAAGGGGTTCGTGCACACGCACGACAGGGAGCTGGGCAGCTTCTGTACGCTCTGAGTGAGCAAGAGGTGCACGTGTACGGTTGCGGAACGCATCATTATCAGATTTATCGCAAAAGAGGGCTCCAAACCTTCCGAAATTTTGAGACGGCTCCGCGTACAGTTTGGGGAAGAAACACTTTCGCAGACTCGAGTGTATGAGTGGGCTAAAAAAATTGTGGCAGGAAGAGAAACTGTGGAAAATGAGAAAGGAGACCGCGGACAAGCATCGCGGCAGACAACATTGTTGCCATTCGTGACATTAATGAAGAAGATCGGTAAATAAAAATTTCGCGAACAAAGGACAATTAATGCAGCCTTTTACTGTCGCCTTCCGGATGAAGCAAAAGCTGCGTATCACAACAAGCGACACCGGCAACCGATTCGAAACGTCATTCTTCTCCGCGACAATGGAAGGCCGCATAATGCCGCTGTAACGCGGGTAAAACTGGAGGAAATTCATTGGACACCTTTGGAACACCCTCCCTACAGTCCATATTTATCGCCTTGCGACTACCATGTGTTTGGACCACTTAAAGAAGACCTAGGAGGACATCGGTTCGATGATGATGATGCAAGTGTAGAAGAGTTTGCGCAATTGGCTCCTTACACGTCCATCTTCTTTCTACCAGGACGGCATTAAAAACTTACCAATCCGATGGAGAAAATGTATGTCGAAGGCAGGACACTATGTAGAAAAGAGATCTCTATATGTGTATATTTTTTGATTGATGAAATAAATGTAAAAACAATTAATTCCCGTTTATATTTGATCTCGTAGATATACTGTATCTCTGATCTACAATCACATGTTCACCCCCAATACACTGTCAGTTAGGAAGGTAATATGCACCTGATGATGGGGTAACAACAAAATCAAATTAATAATTGCTTGTTCTATCTCCTGTTAAGGTGAGCTGATATCAACATTTCACTCACATATCGGATGAATATTGAAATGTTATTCATCAAAGCGGTAATTGAAACATGGAAGCTGGTGATCAATGTTTTAATGCAACACCTCGTCTGTAATTGGTTTCTAGTTCAGGCCAAAGCGTCTAAAGCTGACAATGTTGGGAAATACATTTACAAGAAACGTCGATTCAATAGCTCTGTAAACAGCTGTTACACACTTCAAACACTTTACTTAAAAGACATTAAAGGGTCTTGTCCTCGGGAAATCCTTTAACGAGTTTCAGCGTTAAGTTTGTCTAGCTCTGTGAGCTGTCACACCATTTGCGCTCGATAATATATTTTATTGATTGTTTCCACGGATGGCAAAGGGTCAATCCCCACAACGGTGTCAGGAAGAACATCCGGACTTCGCCAAAATCAATATGAGCCGGATTGAATCAAAAAAATAATTGGGTTAAGTCCAAATAAAGTTACATAAAATCTTTTTTTAAATGTTTAATGTATATACCCTTAAGATTGCTTGGATTTTCACCATTGAATCATGGCTAAGGCAATGTTTGCAAGTTTTGTTTAAAGTATGCTTTCATGCTGTAATTAGTTTGCACCCTATTCTCTTCGTGTTATAAAGTTAATTTTTGGTGGTAGATTATTTCTTCTTTGAATTAGGAACGTGCCAATGTCTGGTGCAGTAGGTTATGTGATGGTGGTGGTGGTTGTATGTTCCAATCCTAGAATAAGGTATCAAAATTGGACGATATGTCACTGTGGTAGAGTGATTCTCTTTTGAATAAGAAATGCGACAAAGTTGACGCTGTGTGACGATGGTAGCGTGTTCCTCTTTTGAATAAGGAACGCGACAAAGTACACCGTGTGTGATGGTGATAGCGTGTTTCTCTTTTGAATAAGTAACGCGACAAAGTTGAAGCTGTGTGACTGTGGTAGCGTGTTCCTCTTTTGAATAAGGAACGCGACATAGTTGACGCTGTGTGACTGTGGCAGCATGTTATTCTTTTGAATAAGAAACGCGGCAGAGTAGACCGTGTGTGACGGAGATAGCGTGTTTCTTTTTTGAATAAGGAACGCGGCCAAGTTGACGCTCTGCGGCTGTGGTAGCGTGTTGCTCTTTTGAATAAGGAATGCGACAAAGTAGACCGTGTGTGACGGAAATAGCGTGTTTCTCTTTTGAATAAGGAACGCGAAAAAGTTGACACTGTGTGACTGTGGTAGGGTATTCCTCTTCTGAATAAGGAACGCGACAAAGTTGACGCTGTGCGACTGTGGTAGCGTGTTCCTCTTTTGAATAAGGAACGCGACAAAGTTGACGCTGTGCGACTGTGGTAGCGTGTTCTTCTTTTGAATAAGGAACGTGACAAAGTTGATGCTGTGCGACTGTAGTAGCGTGTTCCTCTTTTGAATAAGGAACGTGACACAGTTGATGCTGTGCGACTGTGGTAGCGTGTTCCTCTTTTGAATAAGGAACGTGACAAAGTTGACGCTGTGCGACTGTAGTAGAGTGTTCCTCTTTTGAATAAGGAACGTGACACAGTTGATGCTGTGCGACTGTGGTAGCGTGTTCCTCTTTTGAATAAGGAACGTGACAAAGTTGACGCGGTGCGACTGTAGTAGAGTGTTCCTCTTTTGAATGAGGAACGTGACAAAGTTGACGCTTGTAACTGTGGTAGCGTGTTGCTCTTTCGAATGAAAAATGCGACAAAGTTGACGCTGTGTGACTGGTAGCGTGTTTCTCTTTTGAATAAGGAACGTGACAAAGTTGACGCTTGCGACTGTGGTAGCGTGTTGCTCTTTTGAATGAGGAATGCGACAAAGTTGTGATGATGGTAGCACGTTCCTCTTGGCAGGAGGCAAGGAGCAGACAGGCACCCATAACGCTAGCAGCAGGCCAGTCACCCGGCCAGATCAGAACCGGTTGTAGAGCGAGCCCAGGTAGCCAGGCAGCTCATTGGGGAATTCCAATCAAGAGGTGCTGGCAGCATACTGATGCTGCATTACGGGCCTAATTATAACAACGTCCCCTGTCCACTAACCACCACTCGTGTCCCACTGAGGGGCATCGGAGCTTCTTGTTGTGGACAAAGTGGACACCAGGCCCGAACTCATAAACTGTAAGAACTCATTTGAGTTCTTGTTTCATTTTAAGGGCATGGAGCATCGTGGTCATCATCCCGGCGTGGATAATGTCTGATAGCCTGTGTTATTGTGTTGACTGTAGCAATTATTGTAACTGTAATGATAAAACCTCAGGGATTAAAGTAAGACGCTATCTCGGCCTTTGCCTGCAATGTGGAAAGTTGTTGTACAGTAAATTCATGTGTGTTGTGATGGCTGGATTAGTGTACAGCGTGTTTCGCATAGGTGCAGATGACCTCGTAGTTCCGCCCCTTTAAACAACAATAACTAACTAAGCGCGTTTCACTTGAAAACACAACAGGCGAAGCCTCCGTGGCTTAGGCGGCAGCACGCCGGCCTCTCATCGCTGGGTCCGTGGTTCAAATCTCGGGCACTCCATGTGAGATCTGTGCTGGACAAAACGGAGGCAGACAGGTTTCTCTCCGGGTATTCCGGTTTTCCATGTCAAAATTTCATTCCTGCAACACTCTCCACTATCATTTCATTTGGCATTCATTTAATCATTGCCTCAGAGGAGTACGACAGGCTTCGGCAGCCGGCACAGTTCATATCCTCGCCGCTAGATGGGGGCTCCATTCATTCCATCTATGACCCGGTCGGTTGACTGGAAGCAGGCTGTGGATTTTCATTTCATACAACAGGCATGTGGGTTGCCTACCACCTGCAATAGAGCCGCGAGAGAATTTCTTGCTCACTAATTCGTCTATCTCTTGGGGTTTACTGTTACAATCATATCTTATTTTTCTCTATTCGAATATAGTTGCCGCCTGTCTCTATCTCCCTCCGCCATTTCTTGTAATACTATATTCGGTAATTAACGGCCACACACGTCGGAACAAGATACTAGGTTAAAGCAATGTGTTGAAGCTGAGCACGCGTCCGATAGCAACATCTTAGCAAATATCCCCCCGACCCCCGCCATCCCGAAGGTGGCCCGGACTGACACCCGAACCTAGTCCTCGGGTAACAGATGAGGGGAGTGAAGAGCGGAAAGCGCTGTTCTTCCATTTACTGTATTGAGCTTGTTGTTCGAGTCTTCAGTCTTTTGACTGGTTTGATGCAGATCTCCATGCCTCCCTGTCCTGAGCTAATCGTTTCATCTCTACATAGCTACCACATCCTACATCCGAGGCAATCTATTTAACATATTCTAACCTTGGTCATCCCCTACAGTTCTTGTCCTCGACCCTTCCTTCCATAACTAAGCTTGCTATTCCTGGGTGTCTTAGTATGTGTCATACCAACCTATCTCTTCTCTTCATTAGCAGTCGCCAGAAACATCTCTCCTCTCCCACTCGTCTTAATACCTCTTCGTTTGTAACCCTATCTACCCATCTGATCTTCATCATTCTCCTGTAACACCACATTTCAAACGCTTCAATTCTCCTCTTTTCTGCTGCACCAATATCCAAGTTTCACTTCCATAGAGCGCCACGCTCCAGACAAAGGCCTTCAAAAATTACTTCCTAATACCTAAATCTATATTCGAAGTCAACAGATTCCTTTTCTGTATAAATGCCTTCCTTGCCTGAGCTAACCTACTTTTTATATCCTCTTTGCTTCGTCCATCACTGGTTATTTTGCTTCCTAAGTAACAGAAGTTTTCTACTTCCTTTAGTTTTTCACCTGCCAATTTGATCTCCATAGAGGTTTCTGATTTATTTCGGCTGCATTCCAATATTTTTGTTTTACAATTATTAATTTTCATCATGAACTCTTTCCTCAGGACGGAGTCCATTCAAAAACGCATTCAAATCCTCAGACTTACCAATATCTTTAAAAACAATGGTGCTACAGTCGAGATTTAAATCCCGGACAATAGGCTCCGCAATGTCTCGTGCTAGCGTCTGAGCCACCGTGACAGTCTTAGAAACGATGGGACATCGGCACTACTGTCGACCAAAATATTATGTGCACTCGAGTTTGAAGGTTGTTTGTGAAGTAACCAATAGACGTACATAAAATCCAATACCAACAACATTTTCGTCGTTCTATTTTACGTTAGTTCATGTAGGTTTGGATTTTTAAATTTATATTTTAATATTTGTTATCGCAGTTGGAACACAAAAAGTGCTCGTTTTTAAGCGTGTTTCAGCCATGCGAAACATTTAAGAATTATTATCTCAAAAACCCGTCATCAGATCGAATCCAAATTTTAACACAATATACATTGGAATGTTGTATAACTGGTTTATTAATTTCACAATTTTGTGTGTCCAAGAAACAAAGTTGTTATCATTGTTGTAAGGTAACTTTTTCTCGGCTCGGGGTGGTTGGAAAATGTAGTTCTTGGTTGCATTGTAATCCTTATACATCGAAACGTTATGCTGTATGACTGTGAAATTATAGTAGTGTTTTGGTGTTGAAAGAAATTTAATGAAGTGGGGATACAGTGCTAAAGAACTTTGTAGATGTGGTGAAAGACAAGACCCTGAGCACCTTCTGAATTGCAGCATGTTATCAAGACCATGTACTATGCAGGACTTGATAGAAGCCAATGACTGTGCCATTCTAACAGTTGAACACTGGAGTAATGAAATTTAGTGTAATTTATATGTATATATGTATGTGTTTTGGACTCGGATAAATAAATAAAACTGTGAAATATGTCTGTTGTGTTTTTAAGATAGTATTGTATTTTGTAATTGGGGGTTAGGATTGGGTAGAAGGAAGGAAACTTGTAGTTTTACGTGATTGTTAATCTCGAGTTCATGAGCCACACGACCTCTATTTTTACGTGGAATCCGAACCACAGTACGTGATATTTCAATTCGAAAATCTCACATGCATTGACCGGGAATCGAACCTGGTCCACCTTGGTGAGAGGCAATCAGCTTAAACACTGTACCATCATGCTCCTTTGTTTGGTATCGTCCCAGCATTTGTCTAGAAATGGAAGTGCGGTAAACAACAGAAAACAACTTCTATGATGCCTGAGGTGGAATTCGAACTGATTTCTTCCCTGATCTCGCTCAGGAGACTGAGTGTGCTCCATTTCATCCCTTGACAGAGCTGGGAATCCAACTAGGGACCTCAGGGTGACAGCCATGAATGTTAGCCATTGCGCCACGAGGTGATCTACAACAACTCTGGATTATCGAACAGTAGCAACCCGCCCCAACTTCGCCCGGTATATTTAAGCGTAAGCTTAAAATGCGCAATGACGGCAGGTCCCTAACGTAATTCAGAAAAGCCGAGATGAACAGCGAAACTCCAAACACATACACTCTTCTCTGAAGTCTTAAATCGACATGACTCGATTGTTTGATGCTGGCCGAAACTTGAGGGAAAGGATCGCTCGCTAGCTTGTAAACTCGCTCCGAAGCTAGAAATTTAAATTTCCACTGAATGAACATTGTTGGAAGAAATGAAATCGTAAAAACGCTTAGGCCTATAGTAGGCGATGTATTAAAGATACAGATATGCTGTCGTGGACTATTTTGTAGAACTTTTCATGCTGAACAATTCTTACACTCATATAGGCGGCTTCGGTGGCGTAGTTGAGTAGCATGCTGAGCTTCTATGCCCAAGATCGCGGGTTCAAACCCGGCAGAAGTCGTCGGATTTTTAAGAGCGTTAAAATCCCTCAGTATGCCTTCCTTCAGAGGAGAAGTAAAGCCGGCGGTCCCATGTCATAGATGTGTGGCATGTTAAAGAACCTTCCACTAATTACACCTGTGTGAAGCTAAATTAGGTTAAAAATGTAAACAATGCTCAGGTTCCTACGTTCGTCGCCAGGAGCCGACTGCGGTGGCTTCTAGTAGCCAAGTTCTGAACTAGTAGTTGTTGACGCTGGCGTTTGGCGGCAAAAGTAGGAACTACTTGAAAAATTCAAAGTCTGCAGTCCTTACTTGAATTAAGAAACAGAAACACACACTAATACAGTCATCACAATTAACACCGGTTATCAGACAGATTCTACACACACCCAAAGTACACGGGCATACATGGCCGCGTTGTCGCAGCCCCTAAACTGAGGAACTAACCAACCTTACTCTCATATATTTAACGTTTTACCCTGCGTAAGCTTAAAAGGTGCACGGATGGCAGGTTTTTCTTCGACTCGATTCACTGAAATCAATTTTGCTCGGCTTTCTTTGGTCATAAATGAATGTTCTTTTACAGAAACCTTCCTCGAGAAATCCTTTACAAAATGGTGAAAACCGCATCTAAATCCATTCAGTGGTCCTCGATATTACCCGTTACATCCATGAATCGGGGACTTTATTTTATACTATGTCGAGATGAGACTGGTTTGGGAAGTACCTGAATAATAATTTCGTGAGCTATCATAACGGTGGTTTTTCAAGAACTCTGGTTCATATTGCATCATCATTTGTTTGGAGTTCAGTTTTCTACACAGTACGTCGTTACCGCCAGGAAATACCAGCAAGGCTTTCCGAGAATTGCCTGTACTCACTCGTGGTGAAACAAGGTGGAGTGGAGAGATTGGACGTGGTAAGGCCCGCCCAGCTTCTGAGAACACTAGCGATTGGTGAAACCGCAACATCGTACAGTACTGCTGACTGAGAAATGGTAACTCTTAATATCCACTTCTTATGGGTACAGTCAGTATCCAAACACAAGAAACATATATATAGGAATAGATTCATTAGGTAGGTTTCGTAATTTCTCAGCTAAGGATGTCCGATCTTTTAGTTTCTTGAACTGTGATATGGTATGCAAATTAGGATGTATGCAGTGTTGTTAATAATAATAATAATGAAAAACGCAAGCATTAATGCTCGGTCATCCGGCCAGAAGCTTCGTTTGCAGTGGAATGTCTCGCCAGGAATAAAGATAAGATGGTATAATTGGAAAAACTGGAGACCAAGGAAAGGAAGATTTTGAGGAAAATCCTGGGTCCAGTCAAAGAACACGGCGAATTCCGAAGACGCCACAACCAAGAGTTGAACACTCACGTAGAGAAAATAACTGATGTGATAAGGAAAAGGAGGATTTCTTTCTATGGACATATAACCCGATTGAAATCAACACGCCTATCCAACAGAATTTTTGCTTTTCTCCATGAAAAAAAATACAAAGGAGGCCTGGTTTAGTGAAGTAAAGGAAGATCTGTTGGAGATTGGGATAACATGCGAAGATATCCAGGAGCGTGGCCCAATTAGGGAAAAACCTCAAGAACATCGGAGTTTTCAACCAAAGCCGAAACTAAAAGCCGGGAAGGCGTGGACGACGGAGAGAAAGGTTCAACATCGATTACGAATGATAGAGTACTGGGTGGGCCAACATTAAAATACAGAAGAAACAGTTGACATGACGTGGTCCTTAGTTGGCCGTAACGAAGGAAGAAGAAGAATTATAATAACAATTTATTTTTTTAATATCGTATGGCCTCGGGTGCCGGGTGCAAGCTTCGTTATTGGACACCCAGAGGGTAGCTTGCATGTCGAATTTCGTTGTTCCTTGAAGCACTATGAAAAGTCAAGTAGGTTAGATATCTAAGCTCCCTGAACACTATAGCGCTTTCTAGTAGAGAAATGAGGACCTTTGTGTTGGCGGAAATTCCCGAGATTCATTTTGCCATTATGAACACGGCCTACTGAATTCAAATGGGTTCTTTGACATGTCAACATCGTATGACATGCGGGTCGTAATTTTTGCCGCCTTTCAAAAATCACTTACCACGACCAGGAGCGAACCTGCATGCTTGGGGTTAGTAGACCGACATGTTAACCACTCGCCCACCGTGGCAATAATAATACATATCTTAGGATCAAAAGATGAAAACGGGTTTTAAATGAAAAAGAAGCCACATAAAAATCTATCAAGTTTTGGAAAAATCACAGAACCCATCAGAAAAAGGAGACTGAAATATTATGGTCACATAATCAAAGGAAGGAAGCTTGTAGTTTTACGTGACCGTTAATCGTGTGATTATGAGTCTCGGGACCTCCTTTTTATGTGGAATCCGAACCACAGGAGATGGAATTTCACATCGAAAATCTCACATGCATTGACCGAGAATTGAACCTGGTCCACCTTGGTGAGAGGCCAACAGCTTGACCGCTGTGCCACCACGCGCCCGGTCACATAATCAGAATGGATGGCAATAGACTAAAAAAAGAAAATGTTAAACCTAACACTATCTCAAACGTCAAAGAGAGCACAGTGAACGGATGAAGAGTTATTGGAAAGAAAAGAGAAACATTGTGCTAAGGAAGTTCAAACGCGCTTCTTAGTTGGGCATTTAGATCTGACGATGCTCGTTTGACGAACGAAACTCCACAAGCCTCCCTTGTGGCAATTACGTGTAATGAGAAGGGGACCACAAACAGAAGATCATCACCAATGCTATCGATTGGGGGTTATCTTCAGCTTGTCGAGCTGCATGTAAACAATTCTGCTACTGCAGTTCACTGCCTCCACCGACGTGATGACTGTTGGAATTTAATTTTGGCGTCCAAGACTGAGTGTTTCAACAAGTGTGCGTGTCTTGCCAACATTATGCCGGTTCCCTTGTGATGTTCTATTTCCTTCTCGAGAGGTCGATGGCTGGATAAACATGGAGTTATGTTGACTTATTGAAAGTTCTAGCTTAATATCTTATTAAACAGAGCACTGCCATTTGCTTAAGAGCATCGAGGAGGCACATTTCATCACGTCGTGGGTGGATAAACCTCGCACGCAAGCAGTAAACAGACATGTTCATGCAGAAGCTCCTAGCATCTTCCTACTCATTGTTAAAATTTCCATCTATAGAAGCAACAGCCAAACAAACTGATTTGATTTTTGTCAAAGAATCCCTCACAGGTTCCATTAATATTAATATTAATATTTTGCCGACTGTCACTGGCATATCGCTCAGTTCGGTGAGGACGAGGTGTAACTCTGGCCCGCGTAACAGTAAAGCCAGGCGGGTGGTTTAACACTTACGAGATTTCTCCCACAGGCCCTCTAGTCCCTCCCTATATTATTCTGCCAAGATCCCATTCCGGTTTTGTAGCAAAAATAAGGTTCCATTAACACCAACCTACACATATGGGGTACCTACAGGTTCAGCATAACCCAATGCGTAAGCGAAACGCACTCACTTACTCTTTAAATGCCTCACAAATAAATAAATAAATAAATACCTTAAAACATGTATATTTACAATGAAATAATGGGTGATATGAATAAAACGGAGTATATGCTCTTGCTCAACAATTTTGTACTATATATACTCAGAATGGTATGAACAAAAATTTGAAGTTTAGACTCACTGAGAAGTACATACTCAAGGGTGGGAGTAAATACTCAGTGAGTATATACTCCAATGTGGTATGAATAAAAGAAGTATATGCTCAAATCTGAAGTATATTCTCACAATTTCTGAAGTCTGGCCATTACCATGCTCAGCTGTCTAATCTCAAGATGGTTGAGGTTATGTTTGTAGATGTAAACAACTTGCGGGCTATGAAAGTGCATAAATTACGAAGAACGGTTTCAGAGAGGGACTGTAGATCATTATACCGGTATTTGATAGATAATTTTCTATGGCTTTCTGATCACTTTTTGGGCAAATACACGGAAACAAGAGGAAAAGCTGTAAAAACAATTGATTTTCTTCAGTATTTGACTTTCTGTCATACATTTGCGAAAGTTTCCAGCGTAGCGAATCTTTCTAGCTTTTAAACATTCGCCTTTTTCCTTCCGCGAGTTAGGTGATTGAGACTTGTCAAATACTGAAGGATAGTCACAGACAATCCTTACAAATGCCAAATCGGAAACATTTGGCTTATGATCATACGAGTCGTCCAGTTGCAAAACTCGTTTAATCCACTTGTGAATAAGAATGATTTTCATGAGAAACGTGTCTCTGGACTTTGTCTCCAGTATCTTTTGTGTTTGTTGTTTTCTACTTTTTCCTGTTTGCTTTTTGGTTTTGTGTTTGCTTTGTGGTTATGCTTTTGAATTTTACTTTTTGCTTTCCTTTCTTGGTTTTAGTTTTGTGTTTGTTTTCTGCTTTTGTTTTTGAATTTTGCTTTTTGCTTCATGTTTCTTGTTTTTTGTTGTCTGATTTTGCTTTTGTTTTTGAATTTTGCTTTTTGTTTTGTGTGTCTTGTTTTTTTTGTTTTCTGCTTTTCTTTTGTTTTTGATTTTGCTTTTTGCTACGTGTTTTTTGTTTTTGTATATGTTTCCTGGAAAATCAAAATAAAACAAAACAAATTAAAGTAAAACAAAATTAAACTAAACAAAATCAAAATAAAACAAAATAAACAAAAGAAAATAAAAACAAAAATAATTCAAAACAAATCAAAACAAAAATAACAATTTAAACCATAATAAAACGAATTAAAATAAAACAAAACAAAATCAAGAAATGAAAAAATAATAAAATAAAGTAAAATAAAATAATTAAATAACTAATTTTACGACATGGTCCTTATTCACAAGTGGATTAAACGAGTTTTGCAAATGGACGACTCATATTCATCCCCACTAACAGACATTTCAATTAACCAGGGTCTTTCAATTAATCAACAAGACAAGTCTACAGCAGACGACTGGTTTACATTAACAAATGGCATGTAAAACAGTTGACTGACTAAACGTGTGTCGACGGAACGAAAGTAACATCGTGGCACAAGTGAAGTACGGTATATACCCCAAAAGGAGGGGAAATTGTAGTAGATACTCAAGATCTTTTATTCATAACAAACAGAGTATATACTCAAAACTGATGCTCATGCTATATATACTTCGAAGTTTATACTCAGTTGTATTCATATCACCCAATGAAAGAATGCAACACGGTAACCATGGTAACAGAATCTCACAGGTCCATCTATTTCTGTAAGACGAAATGCAGTTCCAATTATTACATTACCGTACTGTGAAAGTTTCCAGACGGTTATAAAGTTATCGCTGAACCAAATTAAGCTGTAAAATTCATCAATACATACAGTATAATGTGCTTAAGGGGGTCAAGGGGCACTCTAGATTTTTTTCACGCAATTTTTACGTGTGAGTGTGGTACGAAAGGTCTTTTTCACCCGACTATAAAGGGTCACCGAAAACCACATTTAAAGGCCCTTAAATTAACAGTGTCTGTGATATTCCCAGAAAATTAACTTCGCTCTGATATAGGTCTACCTATGAAGGAATGGCAAACCCCTAACTACTGCACCAGTAGCTGAATTGATAAAGTCTGATTATTCATACCATGGATAAATCAGTCATAGCATTCATGATTGAGATTTCGCTAAGTGTACCCTTTACAACTAGAATATTCGCGGGCGAAGCCGCGACGGGTAATGCTGGTTATAATTAAACGAACAAGTATAGAAGGCTATGTATGCGATAATTTCTTAAACCACTGTGTAATAGCTGTTTACAGAAGAGGGATAGTTGGGCTTGTAATAGCGTGGCTCATGTCTCTAGCTGTCTGCCACAAAAGGCTTGCGTTTATCGTAATACATCTTCCTAATAAGATTGTCTGTGTCAATACGGCAGCCGGCGTTATTCTCCATTAAGGGTGGGGTAGCTTTAGACAAATGGCTCCACAGCTGAAATCAATTAAGAATTTTCTCCTCCCTCTACGTGTAACGAGAAGTTGTTCGATGGTTGTAATGTGGGGCGCCGCCATTAATAACTTAGTTTTCATACTACTTGTTCCTTCCAACATTTTATACTAGCGGCGACCTCCAGAACAAAGAAGGACGATAGAATCGTTGGGGGATATGCGGCATCGTGATCATGTAACCTCGTGTTTTTGGGTGTGTGTTAGGAATCTTTCTGATAGCCTGTGTCATTGTGATGGCTGTACTAGTGTGGGGATTTGTAATTGAGGCTAGATTTTGGGTCTTAAGTTACCATCCCAGCATTCGCCTAAAGTAGAAGTGGCAAATCTTGGAAAACCATAGGATAACACCTCTTCGCAATTTTGCCTCACAAGGTTGAGTGAACCTCGTTCCAACCCTCAGACAAAATTGTACAAATCACCGGACTGACTACAGATTTCTTTCTTTCTTTCTTTCTTTCTTTCTTTCTTTCTTTCTTTCTTTCTTTCTTCGTTTTGCCCACTAAGGGAGCGCGTTTGAACTTGTTGACTCGGTTTGATATTTTCCTCTTCTTCTCCTCCCAAAATCTCCTCATGAACTCACTATGCCTCTTCTTACGTTCCTCCGTCCATTTTTTTTCCAGTGGTCTTTTTAGCTTTTTCGGTGAAAGAGTGATTTGTAACTAGAGTTCCAAAAGTCTTGCGATTCATGGTTATATCTTCTGTAATGTTTATTTCTTTTAAGTTATGTTTGATTTCTTCTAACCAACTGATTTTGAACTTCTTTGAATTAATTATATCAAGCAGTTTCTTTTAGCATATATGACGTTGTCCATTCTGCAGATTTAATTAATTGTATTATTTAATTAAAGGATTTATCGATCGAGTGATTGGTTTATTATTAACTGATTCATTTCATTATTGATTGATTGCTTGATTCATTGTTTATTTTCTTTCTTGCCTCACTCATTAATTAATTGTATACGTGTGTTTAATTCGCTGATTATTGCTTTATCGTATCTTATAGATCGATTTATTGATTTCCGCATAGCATAGCATAGCTTGATTGATTGTAAGGTTATTTACCTGACTGTCATTCTTACTTGTTAGACTATTATGTTATTTATTTTATTTACTATTTATTTATTTACTTATTTTTTATATATTTATTTATTTGAAGAAGGAAAAATAAATAATTTCTACCCTTATGAGTGATCATATTGCGTAATGTAAGAGAAGGGCTCTGGTGTGCTAAAACAAATAAAAAAATGCGTTGATCTGGATGGTTACAAGTTACTATCGTTCACCAAGAGAGAGAGGGAAGTCGGACAGAATATATTAAGGCCCTCTTTTCTTGTATTTTGAATCGTTAACAATATTTTATTTATATTAATTTGTTGTGATGTAATTTATGAAATGCTAAGTAGGTGAGGTTTAATCCCGCTCATCCATGTGTGTCTGCAACTTTTGGCAATTACCGTAACCATACAGCGCTTGTAATAATATACTACAGTTTTAAATAGAATTATTCTAATGTGTTTCTTGTTTGTTTTTCTTGCAGGTAAGTCAACTTCAATTCCATCACCATAGAAGATTAAGGTCTGGTGAGTTTATCTGCTATATTCTCGTGTGTCTTTGATTCCCTGGGTCGTAATGTTTCCTTCTGACGTCATTTTGGTAACACAGGGTGAGTTAGCCGTGGTCGCTACGGCATGGCTGCAGGCAGTCGCTCACATCTGGGAGGCGAGGAGGTTCGAATCCCCCAACTTGAAGATGGTCTTCTGTGGTTTCCCATCTTCCTTCCAGGCAAATGCCAGGCTTGGTCCCTAACTATAGGCCACATCCACTACCTTCCAAGTCCTCGTCCTTACATTCACACGTTCCTCCCTAGACAACACTCCACACGCAACGGTACTTGTAGCTCACCCCATGGGTGTCCGCATAGAAGCAGCTACAAACTCTGGCGAGCCGAACATGTCCTCAGACACTCCCGGTATCAAAGCCATACGATAAAAAAAAATTGGTAACGAGGAGGTGACGATGTTACTAATTGAATGAACTAATGAATTGTAACGCCACCGTTTGTGACTACGTATAACGAAGTTACGAAAATGCTCGTTCAAGATGATAATCATCATATATATTATTTCAGTAGTATATATCCCTCCTACGGCGCTCACAAGCGACCGATCGTGAAAAATGAGCATTCAAATGAAAGAGAATAGACACTAGCAGTGACTTATTGCACTATAATTTCATAAATATCTATAATTTCTTTAAACAATTGGCTAAAAAATTGTACGAAGTGTGCGATTAGCAAACACCGTTGATGTAGGAAAATACGCTCCATAATTGCTGTCCACGGGCCGCTGTGACGCCTGTTTCATGTCATATTAACATTCTGAGGTCTTTCCTTTATCCTGAAATGTAAGTAGTGTTCTATTATCATTTGGTTGAAATAAAAACATAACCTTTCACCTTGAGTGTCTCATTATAAATCTATTGGGGAAAGTGTGGTTTATGAACATGCGAGATTTCTCGCACCGGTCCGCTAGTATTATATTATAGGCTAAGGTGTATGTTTCACAAAACTCAAGCTCCTAAACCAGAGGGAGTTAAAAGGTGTGGTTTGTACCAAAATCTTCCAAATCGTCTCAATAGTTACAAGAAAAAAACTTGCATTTCTTGAAAAGTCAACAGAGATATATTTATTCGTTTATAATGTGCTTTTAAACAAATAAACCAGACGATAGCCCCTGGCAGATCTGTGTCACGTACAGCCCGCATAGCAGTAGTGCCGGGCGGGTAGTCTGTACACATGGGGCGCACACAATCCTTTATGCGAGAATCCGCTAGTAATAATAATAACAATGTTATTGGTTTTACGTCCCTTGTAACTACTGCGGCTTTTCCGGACGCCTGGGTGCAGGGCTTTTACCCCGAAGGAGATCTTCAACGTGTAAATCTACTAACACGGCTCCCTCACACTTGCGCAACCTCAAATGCCAATTGACTGCGTCAGGATTCGATTCTGCAACCTTGTGCACAGCAGGCGATTAAATTACTGCTGCAGCACATAGCCAATCACGTTATATGGCTCCCTTTGTGTTTTCAGTCCACAAGATAAAGGCTTCTGCAGGTCGATAACCTAGATGTTAGGCCCCTTAAAACAACAATCATTGCTTCTGCTCCGGGATTTAAGTTCAATAGCTGAATTCTTGGAACATTTTATCAAGATTTCCTGACCTCCACAGCAATAAAAGAAATTGAACTTAAGACATTTTAAATGATGACAGTTATCGATTTTTACATCATATGCGAGTCGACGCTGGAATATGAATGGCTATCGAAAGGGAATGAACAAGTTTGAATGCACTCTCGAAGCTCTGATGGATTTCATCGATATCAATCGCTTTACTGTCCTAGGTAATCTTAAGGAATCTCTGGGAAATGTCTGTCAAACCCACCTGTCGTCTACAGCTCTGTTCTCCATAAGACATTGGTTGTTGTTGTTGTTGATTCATTTAGGGACTTTGCGGCATTGTGGCCATGTAGCCCCGTGTGCACTTGGCTGCTTTGGTAAAGGGCCTTTTCTTTCCCTTACACCAGGCACCTATAGGCTATGTCGAGCAATTCTCTTTCAAAACCTTTGTTCCATCCTTTCACTAATATGGGAACTTGCCACGGTCGGTGTGTGGTTATCGTGTTGGACTGCCAACCCAAACTTGCAGGTTCGCTCCTGGCCGTGGTAAATGTTTTTTTTTTTAAGGTGACAAAATCACGATACGCATGTCATACGTTGTTGGCATGTAAAGCTGCCCCCTGGGCGTCAATTAACAAAACTTGCACCTGAGACCATACGATATTATTATTATTATTACTATTATTACTAATATGGGCACGTGCCAACTTGGTTTGGGTCAGATTTAAGACGTTATGGATTCGAGGATATTTATTTATGGAGCCAACTATACTACTTATGTGTTTCTGAAATCTGTCTTGTAACCTGAGTTATTATGATGGCTGTATTATTGTTATTCAGGTGAGGATTGGGTAGGAGGCGGCCGTGGCCATGAGTTAAAGGACCATCCTGGTATATCTCGGGTGTCGAGGGGCAAAGCTACGGTGGCTGAGATGGGAATTGAACCCACCTGAGTTCTGCTCCTCGGGAGTGAGTGTGCCTTGTTCGAGCCATTTTTATCTTGGAGACCACCTTGTGGTATAGTAGCTAGCATTCTTGGTTCGTTTCTCGGCTCTGCCAAGAAATTTTATTTCTGGTCTTCGGGTTGGAACGGGGTGTTCAGCCTTGTGAGGCAAAACTTAGGAAGAAGAGGGTTTGATTCAGATCTCGGCCATATTCGAAGTAGTTTCCCCACTTCTACTGCAGGCCAATGCTGGAATGTAACTTAAAGCCATGGCCGCCTCCTTCCCAATCCTCACCTGAATTACAAATACACACATTAATGCAGCCATCACAATAATACAGGTTAACAGACAAATTTCACAAGCACAAGGGGTTACATTACCTCGATGTCGCAAAGTCCATAGGCTAAGTCAATTGAAAAAACACATTCTCACCTGCTGTGTCCAAGGTTGCAGGATCAAATCCTGGCGCAGTCAGTAGGCATTTTATGGTACGCAAATGTGAAAGAGCCGTATCAGTAGATTTACTGGCACGTTAAAGATCTCCTTCGGGGGAGCGTGATGGCGCAATGGCTTTGCTGCTCGTCTTTCTCCTGGACGGCTGGATTTTGAATCCCGGTGACAGCGGGGTGGAATTTTCACCTGAAAAATCACGCGATGTCAGGAAGAGCATCCATCCTTAAAACCAAACTGAGACTGGTTGGCTCCGGTGACCCCAATTACTGTAATTGGGAAAAAGCCAATGAAAGTTTAAAGTTAAAGATCCCGTTCAGGGCAAAATTCTGGCACCCCTGCGTCTCTAAGGACCGCAGTAGTAAAAAAGGGTGGTACAACAAATAACTTTTAAGATCAATAAACAACAACAACAACAATATTTATTCCCAGAGCCGGGAATCAAACTCCGTGATTAAGATAAGCGAAGTTACATTCTTTCTCTTGAAGTGACGTTGGTGTGAACTCCAATTAAAAGATGAGAAAGATTTAATGGTATAGAAATCTGTTACAGGCCACCAAGTCACTTCAAAAGTGTGCACAAGACGGAGGAAAGTTTCCTTCAGACTTTGCTGGTGCAATGGGGAGCGAAAGAGTTACGATATAATGCCAAACTTAGGTAATGTGCCGACTGATATGAATCGCAGTTACTCCCAAACTCACTTTCTCATAAATCGTATATCATAAGCCGCAGTGCGACAGCTTCAGATCAATACACTATAGAAAGAAAGACTCTTCGGATCCGATTCAGTGGGGGAGGTAAGGGTGGGAAGATCACACCATTATGTTAGTGTTGAAATATTTAATAGTGAACAATGTAGAGGTCCCCATCTTCGGAAAGGCGTAAAATTAGCAATTTCCTCAATTTTTGCCAAACGTTGAAGGTGTACTCTCGACCAAAATATTATGTGAACTCGAGTTTGAAGGTTGTTTGTGAAGTAACCAATAGACCTACATAAAATCCAGTAACATCATAATTTTCGCCGTTCTATTTTACGTTAGTTCATGTAGGTTTGGAATTTTCGATTTATATTTTAATATCTTTTATCGCAGTTGGAACACCAAAAGTGCCCGTTTTTAAGCGTGTTTCAACCATGCGTCACATTAAAGAATTATTATCTCAAAAACCCGTCATAAGATCGAATCCAAATTTTAACACAATATACATTTGAATGTTGTATAACTGGTTTATTAATTTCAAAATTTTGTGTGTCCGAGAAAGAAAGTTTTTATCATTTTTGTAAGGTAACTTTTTCTCGGTTCGGGTTGGTTGGAAAATGTAGTTCTTGGTCGCGTTGTAATCCTTATACATCAAAAAGGTATGCTGTATGACTGTGAAGTACGTAAATTAATTCATATATTTTATATCGGTTTGTATTTGTACGGGGAAATAGACATGGTTCACCAGCTAGCCGCTCCGGGGAATGCTGTACAGCGTTGGAGTCCCATCACTTCCGAGCGAGGCACGCCATGACGCGTAATGACGGGTTTGTGAGATAATAATTCTTAAATGTGTCGCATGGTTGAAACACGCTTAAATACGGACACTTTTTGTGTTCCAACTGCGATAAAAAATATTAAAATATAAATTTAAAATTCCAAACCTACATGAACTGACGTAAAATAGAACGACGAATATGGTGATGTTACTGGATTTTATGTAGGTCTATTGGTTACTTCACAAACAACCTTCAAACTCGAGTTCACTTAATATTTTGGTCGACAGTAAAGGGCCCAAAAAGGTATCAAATTGTGAGTCTTGGAGAGCTCTATCGGACTAAAAAGCCAAAGGGCGGCTTCGGTGGCGTAGTTGGTAGCATGCAGAGCTTTTATGCCCAAGGTCGAGGGTTCAAACCCGGTCGAAGTCGTCGGATTTTTAAGAGCGTTAAAAATCCCTCAATATGCTTTCCTTCGGAGGGGAAGTAAATCCGGCGCTGCGGTCCCATGTGTCATAGATATATGGCATGTCAAATAACCTTCCACTTATTACTGAGTGAAGCTAAATTATAGGCTAGATTTGACTATCGCGCTTAGGTTCCAAGGTTCGTCACCAGGAGCCGACTGCGGTGGCATCTAGTAACAAAGTTCAGAACTAGTTGTCGTTGACGGTGGCGTTTGGTAGCAAAATTAGGAACTACTTGAAAATTGAATGTCTGCAGTCCTTACTTGAATTTAAAAAAAAACAGATAACACACACTAATACAGCCATCACAATTGACACCGGTTATCAGATAGATTCTACACACACCCAAAGTACACGGGGTTACAAGACCGCGTTGTCGCAGCCCTTAAACTGTGTAACTAACCAACCTAAAAAGCCACATTTCCGAAACCACTTCAAGCCTAGATGCAGTTCCGGAAAAACAGCTTAGAATCGTTTGTTCTTTTCTCATTTGCTTTATGATTCAAATCCTAGCCACATTAACATATTTACAATAATTCTTTCTTTAATGTGTCGCTTGGTTCAATACCCTCAGGCGTTTTTGGATTGTTTGATAAATCTTCACACGAGAAGTACCGCTAAGGGGCTTTAGTAAAACTCTTGCATTGACTCACACTAGCGCTCGTAGAGGTAGAAAAAGCAAACTGATAATCTAATCAACCGGATATGGTAGAGTTTCATTGACTCATACTAGCGCTCGTAGTGGTAGAAAAGGCTAACTGCTAATCTAATCAACAGGATATGGTTGAGTTTCATTGTTTCACACTAGCGCTTGTAGTGATGGAAAAGGCAAACTGCTAATCTAATCGACCGGATATGGTAGAGTTTCATTGATTCACACTAGCGTTCGTAGTGGTAGAAAAGGCAAACTGCTAATATAATCTAGCGGATATGGTACAGTTTCATTGATTCACACTAGCGCTCGTAGTGGTAGAAAAGGCAAATTACTAATCTAATCAACCGGATATGGTTGAGTTTCATTGATTCACACTAGTGCTCGTAGTGGTAGAAAAGGAAACTGCTAATAATCTAATCAACCGGATATGGTTGAGTTTCATTGACTCACACTAGCGCCCGTAGTGGTAGAAAAGGCAAATTACTAATCTAATCAACCGGATATGGATGAGTTTCATTGATTCACAACAGCGCTCGTAGTTCTAGAAAAGGCAAACTACTAATCTAGACGACCAAATATGGTTGAGTTTCGTTGATTCACACTAGCGCTCTTAGTTGTAGAAAAGGCAAACTGCTAATCTAATCAACCGGATATGGTTGAGTTTCATTGATTCACACTAGCACTTGAAGTGGTAGAAAAGGCAAACTGCTAATCTTATCGACCGGATATAGTACAGTTTCATTGATTCACACTAGCGCTTGTAATGGTAGAAAAGGCAAACTGCTAATCTAATCGATCGGATATGGTACAGTTTCATTGATTCACACTAGCGCTCGTAGTTGTAGAAAAGGCAAACTGCTAATCTAATCAACCGGATATGGTTGATTTTCATTGACTCATACTAGCGCTCGTTGTGGTAGAAGAGGCAAACTGCCAATCTAATCGACCGGATATAGTTGAGTTTCATTGATTCACACTAGCGCTCGTACTGGTAGAAAAAGCAAACTGTTAATCTAATCAACTGGATATGGTTAAGTTTCATTGATTTTACACTAGCGCTCGTAGTTGTAGAAAAGGCAAACTGCTAATCTAATCAACCGGATATGGTTGAGTTTCATTGACTCACACTAGCGCTCGTTGTGGTAGAAAAGGCAAACTGCCAAACTAATCGAACGGATATAGTTGAGTTTCTTTGATTCACACTAGCGCTCGTAGTGGTAGAAAAGGCAAACTACTAATCTAATCAACCAGATATGGTTGAGTTTCATTGATTCACACTAGCGCTCATAGTGGTAGAAAAGGCAAACTGCTAATCTAATTAACCGGATATGGTTGAGTTTCATTGATTCACACTAGCGCTTGAAGTGGTAGAAAATGCTAATCTAATCGACCGGATATAGTACAGTTTCATTGATTCTCACAAGCGCTTGTATTGGTAGAAAAGGCAAACTGATAATCTAATCGACCGGATATGGTTCAGTTTCATTGATTCACACTAGCGCTCGTAGTTGTAGAAAAGGCAAACTGCTAATCGAATCAACCGGATATGGTTGAGTTTCATTGACTCACACTAGCGCTCGTTGTGGTAGAAAAGGCAAACTGCCAATCTAATCGACCAGATATAGTTGAGTTTCATTGATTCACACTAGCACTCGTACTGGTAGAAAAAGCAAACTGTTAATCGAATCAACTGGATATTGTTGAGTTTCATTGATTTTACACTAGCGCTCGTAGTTGTAGAAAAGGCAAACTGCTAATCTAATCAACCGGATATGGTTGAGTTTCATTGACTCACACTAGCGCTCGTTGTGGTAGAAAAGGCAAACTGCCAAACTAATCGAACGGATATAGTTGAGTTTCTTTGATTCACACTAGCGCTCGTAGTGGTAGAAAAGGCAAACTACTAATCTAATCAGCCAGATATGGTTGAGTTTCATTGATTCACACTAGCGCTCATAGTGGTAAAAAAGGCAAACTGCTAATCTAATTAACCGGATATGGCTGAGTTTCATTGATTCACACTAGCGCTCGTAGTTGTAGAAAAGGCAAACTGCTAATCTAATCAACCGGATGTGGATGAGTTTCATTGACTCACACTAGCGCTCGTTGTCGTAGAAAAGGCAAACTGCCAATCTAATCGACCGGATATAGTTGAGTTTCATTGATTCACACTAGCGCTTGTACTGGTAGATAAAGCAAACTGTTAATCTAATCAACTGGATATTGTTGAGTTTCATTGATTCAAACTAGCGCTCGTACTGGTAGAAAAGGCAAACTGCTAATCTAATCAACCGGATATGGTTGAGTTTCATTGACTCACACTAGCGCTCGTTGTGGAAGAAAAGGCAAACTGCTAATCTAAACAACCAAATATGGTTGAGTTTCGTTGATTCACACTGGCACTCGTAGAGGAAGAAAAGGCAAACTGATAGTCTAATCAACCGGATATTGTTGAGTTTCATTGATTCACACTATCTCTCGTACTGGTAGAAAAAGCAAACTGTTAATCTAATCAACTGGATATTGTTGAGTTTCATTGATTCAAACTAGCGCTTGTATTGGTAGAAAAGGCAAACTGTTAATCTAATCAACCGGATATGGTTGAGTTTCATTGACTCACACTAGCGCTCATTGTGGTAGAAAAGGCAAACTGCCAATCTAATCGACTGGATATAGTTGAGTTTCGTTGATTCACACTGGCACTCGTAGAGGAAGAAAAAGCAAACTGTTAAACTAATCAACCGGATAGGGTTGAGTTTCATTGACTCACACTAGCGCTTGTAATGGTAGAAAAGGTAATCTGCTAATCTAATCAACCGGATATGGTTGAGTTTCATTGACTCACACTAGCGCTCATTGTGGTAGAAAAGGCAAACTGCCAATCTAATCGACTGGATATAGTTGAGTTTCATTGATTCACACTAGCGCTCGTACTGGTAGAAAAAGCAAACTGTTAATCGAATCAACTGGATATTGTTGAGTTTCATTGATTCAAACTAGCGCTCGTACTGGTAGAAAAAACAAACTGTTAATCTAATCAACCGGATATGGTTGAGTTTCATTGACTCACACTAGCGCTCGTAATTGTAGAAAAGGCAAACTGCTAATCTAATCGACCGGATATGGTACACGAAATTCGACATGTAAGCTATCCTCTGGGTGTCAAATTACAAAGCTTACACCCGGCCCCCTAAGCCATACGATATTATTATTATTATTATTATTATTATTATTATTATTATTGATTCACATTAGCGCTTGTAGTTGTAGAAAAGGCTAACTGCTAATCTAATCAACCGGATTTGGTTGAGTTTATTTGACTCACACTAGTGCTCGTTGTGGTAGAAAAGGCAAACTGCTAATCTAATCAACCGGATATGGTTGAGTTTCATTGACTCACACTAGCGCTCGTAGTGGTAGAAAAGGCAAACTGACTTTCTAGTCAACCGGATATGGTTGAGTTTCATTGATTCATATTAGCACTCGTAGTGGTAGAAAAGACAAACTGCTAATCTAATCAACCGGATATGGTTGAGTTTCATTGATTCATATTAGCGCTCGTAGTTGTAGAAAAGGCAAACTGCTAATCTAATCAACCGGATATGGTTGAGTTTCATTGATTCACACTAGCGCTCGTAGTGGTAGAAAAGGCAAACTGCTAATCTAATCAACCGGATATGGTTGAGTTTCATTGATTCACACTAGCGCTCGTAGTGGTAGAAAAGGCAAACTGCTAATCTAATCGACCGGATATGGTTGAGTTTCATTGATTCACACTAGCGCTCGTAGTGGTAGAAAAGGCAAACTGCTAATCTAATCAACCGGATATGGTTGAGTTTCATTGATTCACACTAGCGCTCGTAGTGGTTGAAAAGGCAAACTGCTAATCTAATCGACCGGATATGGTTGAGTTTCCGTTGAACAATCATCGGTCTACCGCGTGTTTTCATGCCAGCGCCTCGTAAGAAACGTTTAGTGTGACCTTTACGTTTGGAAAAGTGGAGACAACATTGAAAATTAATTAAAAATTGATGAAGAAAGGAATAGTGTTCATGGAAGGTCTAGTCTATGTCATTACAGGATGTTTTCAGTATTGAGTTACCGACAGCGGTAGTTACGCTCGCTAAAGCGCAGCGTTAGGTCATGGGGCCAAGCTCTCGGCTGTCTCGGTAGACGCGTTGGTTCGAGCCCCACCGTTGGCCGTCCTTTAAATGGTTTTCGGTGGTTTTCCCATTTTTAACACCAGGCAAATGCTGGGATGGTACCTTCTGACAGGCCACGGTCGCTTCCTTCCACATCCTTGCTCAGTTTCATTCATCTTCATCCATTCCATCTCTCATCCCAACTCGCAGGTCACCCACGGGCGTCGACTAGAAAGACCTGCACTTAGCCCCTCAGGAGGCCACACGACAGAAAGAAAGTATTGAGTTACTTGCTTAAAAGTCGCCTCCGTAGCATAGCGGTCAGCAAGGTTAGCTGCCGCCCCGGAGGTCCTGGGTTCGATTCCCGGCTCTGCCACGAAATTTGAAAAGTGGTATGAGGACTGGAACGGGATCTACTCAGCCTCTGGTGGCCCAAATGAGTAGAGGGGGTTCGATTCCCCCTCAGCCATCCTCGAAGTGGTTTTCCGTGGTTTCCCACTTCGTCTTCGGGCAAATGCCGGGATGGTACCTACTGTAAGGCCACGGCCGCCTCCTTCCCTCTCCCTAGCCTATCCATCCCAATCTTCCATCCGTTCCCATCCCTCATGAGGCCCCTGTTCGCTTTGCAGGTGAGGCCGCCTGGGCGAAGTGCTGATCACACCTCCCCAGTTGTATCCATCCCGACCAGATGTTCCAAGCTCCAGGACACTGCCCATAGAGGCGGTAGTGGTGAGTTCCCTCGCTTAGTCCGTGGGATCCACCAACCTAGAGGGTAAATTGACTAAATAAAATAGAAATAAAAATACTTGCTTAAAGGTTTTTTGCACACGGTAATCACAGATGACCCTCAGACCTTGGCTACTAAATGCAATAATGTAATTTTTTCAAGTCGTATTTTCCGCATGTCCCAGTGATTGGGATTATAATGTGTTCATCAATGTGCAATATCAATCGTGGCCAAGTCAGGAATCGAACTCTGTCCTCATGTATGGCAGACAAGAATCCTAGCTACTACACCGCAAGGTGGTTCCGGAAGAAAGACACATGATCAGTGTTACAACTCAGCAATGTTTCTAGGTTTTTGCCGTGTCTTGTGTGGGGGTTTCGCCTAGGACACCAAGCTGGCTCATCAGTGGGGCTCTTGGTGTCCACGCCCGGACCCCCACAGAAGTAGCGAACTGTGCACTACCTCCCTTCTTATGAAGTGTACATGACCCTCTTAACTGCGAGAGCTAAAACTCAAACTGCTCCTGAATTAAAACTCAGCAGTTTTTCTAGGTTTATGACGTGTCTTGTGTGAGGTTCCGCCTAGGACACCAAGAGCCCGCTGATGAGCCAGTTTGATGTTCCTAGGCGAAACCCCACTCAAGACACGGCATGAACCTAGAAATATTGCTGAGTTTTAATTTACGGGCCGTGACAGCCAATATACCATGGTCAGTGTTATTTACGAATATTGTTCCATGGATAAATAAGAGTTGCAGCAAGGTGACTCGAGCAAAGTTCTCCGTTATGTTGGAGTGAAAGGTGGTGGTGAGTGGGCGCGGTCTGACTCACTGTGTCGCAACTCGATCTAGAATGTTACAATATCGTGAGAGCTGCAATCACTGCTTCACAATGGTATAACTGCATTAATGCGGAATGACACACACACAGTCAGCCATTCTCCTTCGTTATCAAACGGTACCTACCCTCCGCAACAACCTTATAATATCCGAGCGCCTATGACTAAGCAAGATGCACGTTCTAGGATTCGAGGTTAGAAACTAGGCCTCGTACTTTTAATCGATTAATTACAGTTATCCATTAATCGAAGAAGAAAAATCTGCTACATTTTGTAGGTATTTTCAATCAAAGTTGCATTTTTTCAATCTATAAGGTGCGTTCAAAAAGTAACGAGCCGGAGGCTGTTATGCGCAAACCGGTGACGACATGGGCTAATCGTGGCGTGTTTAACGAGGTGTGGTTCCGACCAGAGCGTGGAAGGTCACAGCCCGTCGCTAGAGGGCACGCGTGCACGTCACGTAACGATACAAAGCGAGCAGCAGCATGCATCAATCGTCCAACCAAGACCAAGACAGTAGGCCATTCGTCATGCTTCCTGGTGGGGTTGATGACTGTGGGGCACCCATTGGGCACACACTTTGCGCAAGTGCAGTCGTTCCTTCATGATGGTGTGCACACTTCCGACGCTCAATCCGACCAGGGCGGCTATGGCGTTCACTGTCACTCGGCGGTCCTGGGTAATGAGTGCATCAACCAGCTGGACGTTGTCATCGGTAATGTAGGAGGGTGCCCCAGACCGGCCATCATCGGCTAACGACACCCGTCCTTCCCTGAAGCGCTTGTGCACGGCGTTCTTAAGTTACAGGCGGGAGCAGTACCCCCACTCTACCACCGGCGAGTGACGTCAGGGGTCTCAGCTGGCCGGCGGACAGCACGCTAGTCATATGGCAGAGAGATGCATTCATGTAATTAAATCGGTTTTGTTTACTGAATAAATTGGGTTGGACTTCCGAATTTCACCACAGTCCTTCCTTAGTGATCGATGAATTGTGCGAGACGTTTTCAGCTGTCACTACGGGCGATTAAAGCAAATGACTGCGATACAAGTCAGCCCAGAGCGGTATACAAAAAGAGCATGCTGGAAACTAATGTTTGATTGCACTACAAGTAGGCGGTTTTTAGCCTATTTTCAATTTTGAAAAAATAGGCTTATGAGATCACCTTTTGTCCGTGTGTGTGTGCGTGTGTGTGCGTGTGTGTGTGTGTGTGTGTGTGATTCGTGTGTGTGTCCCCCCCTAATAAAATCTAAACGGCTGGAGCGATTTCAATGAAACTCGGAAAGTTCATAGCACTATTCCCGGCGACCTCGACCGTGCCCTTCAAATTTTGTTACGACTCACCAATCCAACATGGCGGCTGTGCGAAATATTTCGCCAGCATTCAATATCTCCGAAACTATTACCGATATTACCCTGACATTTTCTATGGTGATAGAGGGAACTACTATAAGTTCACTTATGTGACTTTTGAAAACCTGGTAACTACAAAGCCAACATGGCGGCCAAGCGAATTTGCGACTTTTAAATAGACGTTTCTCGCGATTTGACCAACCAAACGCAATGAAACTTGGTACAGTATATGTTTATATACATTGTAATGCACCGACATCTAACTTCGTTCAAATGTTTACATAATCACAAGATGGCGGATGTGCGAAATATTTCACCGGCATTCTATATCTCTGAAACTATTAGCGGTAAAACCCTGAAATTTTGTACGGAGATAAAGGGCACTACTGGAAGTCCATCTATAAGACTTTCAAAAACCGGTTAACTACAAAACGAACATGGCGGCCAAGCGAATTTGAAAATTTTAAATAGACCTTTCTCGCGATTTAATGTTCCAATCGAACTGAAACCTGGCACAGAAAATATTTATACACATTGTAATCCACTGGTATCTAATTTAGTTCAATTGTTTACATAACCTCAAGATGGCGGCAGTGCGAATTTTAAAATTAAGATTTTATTTATTGTGATGTAGTCATGCGATTGAAGTGAAAGTTTGAATAATGAACCTACGCAATAATTTTCCTTCAATGGTACATGACTCTATGGCCTATACATTTAACAATCCAACATGGCGACCATCCGAAATATTTAGACGATACTGAATATCTACGAATCTATTTTAGCAATCAAACTGCATTTTTTAATGTTCATAGGGGCTATGAACTTAAGTTCACCTATAGGACTTTAAATAACCTGGTGATCACAAATCAAACATGGCGGTGACGCGAATTATAAATATTCACATGGACGTTTCTCGCAATTTAACCATCCGCGTGCAGTGAAACTTGGTACAGTAAATCCTTATACGAATGTTAATCCACTGGCATCTAATTTATTTCAATTGTTTAGATAACCTCAAGATGGCAGCTGTGAAAAATTTTAAAATCTCCTTGTTTTTTCTTGTGTCCTAATTATGCGATTGAAGTTTGAATAGTACACGTTCACAATAATCTGCATGTAACAGTACATAACTCTAGGACCTACATATATAAAATCCAACATGGCGACCATCCGAAATATTTAGTAGGTTCTCAATATCTACGAATCTATTACAGCAATCAACCTGAAATTGTGTTTGTTGATAGTGGCAATTAACATAAGTAGGATATATGAAAATAGGCTGTATAGTTCTTCACGGAACTACTTGTTGTATCTTCTACAGAACACAATAATTAGTTGAATATATTTAAGTGAGAATATCATATCTGTTTATGTACTTTAACAAACGGAAAAATTCTTCTTTAACATATATTTCATCAAGTTGCAAAATTACCCACTTATCATCACACTTTTCAACGGATTTTTTCAAGAAATGAACGTTTTCGTTAAAATTACCCGGAGCTACATTAAGGGAAGAAGTCAATCTTTGTAAATGTTTAGAATGAGGAAGGGATAGAAATTTATTCTGCCTGATAGTATCATAACACTTCGCGGATTGCATGTACAATATGTAAGAGCAAAGTATCATGTTGGGGGACCTTTTTTTGTTCTTAAATATGAGAGAGAATTGCTCGGATAAAAAATTAACTTGCTGAGAAATTCCCTCTTCTCTACTATCCAATAAAGTTTCTTGAATGGCATCCAGCAATTTTAAGACATTGGCCACGTAATTTTCCAAGTTGGTTTGGAATCTCTTCTCAGTAAGATACTGTAACAAACTGAACAGTGTTCTCCAACACTTCACAGCTGTTTCACTTCCAAACTTTGAAGAAAGTTCTGTAGAAGACAATTGCAAGTTTTTATAGAAAGCCGAAACAAGTAAATGATTATCTACATTAATATAAAGAAACAAAAGTCATAGACTCAAAATTGATTCTATATATAACCACTCTTTCGTCAAAAATATTGAAATTAATAGCTGAGTCCACTTTCACTTTAGTGCTATTATCTGCTAATCGTTTCTCAAGAGAATTGCATAAACTCTCGAAACAGATTATAACATCGTCCCATTCTGCAGCAGCAACAGCACTTTCTTGAGCATGTTCTTTCCTCACTTCGATTTCTCATCTCCTCTCTTCTGGTTGTTTCCGCTTAATTTCACTTTCCTTTGTCAAGTATTTCGGCAAACCTTCAACAATAGTAAGACAAGAACCTTTAACTAGCTTAGGATGATCGTATTTATACACTTGTTACTGTCCATTAGAATCACAGTGTTCATTCTGTAAAATAATGCAGTCCGGTTGAAAATGTTTAATACACACAACACTGTTCTCCGAAGGTGTCCAGTCCTTCCTCGGGTTGCTTCTCAGCCATGTATTTCTCAAGTTTACTTCCTTGGGAAAAGAGAAACATTTCACGTAGGCGGTTTCAACTCCACGAACCAGAAAATTACTACTACATCCTGGTACATAACACCTTCGTGGCATAGTATTTGCTTTTAAAATATACCACGTGGAGCACGGGTATATTTAACACTTGTCACTGGACAACAGGAAAAGCAATATATTGTGAAATGTCACCTTCGAAGCATAGAAACAATGACCACATCACAGCGCTCCAACAAGACTGAGCATCTCTATGCTGTCTGTAGTAAGACCCGTGACGTCACAGCCCCGCCGGCAGTGTTCCCGCCTGTTAACTTAAGAACGCCGTGGCTTGTGCCATGCTTTGGCCCTTGCAAGGGACATGCAGTGTTCGCTGTACACTTGTGACATTCGGCGATGAATGTCCGTTCCCCCTACTCCTTTCGCTGTCAGAAACCGAACAACAACTATTTGCTCTTCGTTTGACGCCTCCATGTCACTGTTTGCAATGCGACTGGCAGCGTTGGACGATTGATGCATGCTGCTGCTCGCTTTGTATCGTCACGTGACGTGCACAGTGCCCTCTAGCGACGGGCTGTGACCTTCCACGCTCTGGTCGGAACCACACCTCGTTACACACACCACGATTAGCCGATGTATTTACCGGTTTGCGCATTACAGCCTCCGGCTCGTTACTTTTTGAACGCACCTTATAAGTTGCTTTGTTGCGAGTATTTTCAACCTCAATTGCATTTTGTAAGAATTGACAATCTAAATTACTTTTTAGAAAGTCTTTGTAGTAGGGGCCCCCAGTGTTTTTGTGCGCATTTTGAATTTCAATTGCATTTTGTATTTTCAACCTAAACCGCATTTTGCAAGTATGTCCAATCTAAATTTAATTTCTTAGGATGGGCATTTTGTAATTGCATTTTGTGAGTATTTTGAATTTAAATTATCTTTTGTAAGTATATTGAGTCTAAATTGCATTTTGTAAGTATTTTCAATTTCAATTGCATCTTGTAGGTATTTTGAATTTCAATTGCATTTTGTGAGTATTTTGAATCTGGTATGAAATTTTCAATCTAAATTGCATTGTGTATTTTCAATTTCAATTGCAATTTGCAACTATTTTGAATCTCAATTGCATTTTGAACGTATTTTCAATTTCAAATGCATTTTGCAAGTATTTTGAATTTCAATCGCATTTTGTATTTCGAATCTGCATTGCATTCTGTAAGTATTTTGAAGCTAAACTACATATTGTGCGTATTGTTCATATTCATTTTGTGAGTATTTTCGTTCTAAATTACCTTTGGTAAGTATTTTCACTCTACATTTGGTGAGTCGTTTCAATCTGAGTTCCATTTTGTAAGTGTTTTCAATCTTACTTAATTTTCGCTATGGTTCCATTTCATTGTTATTTTCGCTATCAGCCCAGACCATTAGGGGCCCCTTAAAACAACAATTATCATCATCATCATGAGAATCGGGAGTGTGATTTTGGTACACCAATTTATTCTCTGTTATGGATGAAGAGATTCTATTTTCGGCGGGCAAATCCTCCCCCATTTGTCTGTGCAGTGCCGAGTTGAGTGTGTTAGAAAGGAAGTTAATGGTATTCTGAGGAATCGTCGACTCCGATTGACAGCTCCGTTGTGTGGTTGTGAGGTCTTTGACCTCCACACTTACTGGTTATTTCAGCCGATAATGGCTTCTGTCGCTCAATCTTACCTAGATGGACTATTGATCGTATCGACACAAGACTCTTATAGTGTTGCAGTTTTACCTCGAACCACATTCGCGAAGAAAAGCACGTGATACCGATGCGTACAATCAGCTCAGTAAGTTGAGTTCCCTATTGTACAACCATGTTCGAAATATGCTATTCTTATTTCAGTAGTATTAGCAGTATCAACTGTTATATTGTTCAATTAAATGACAACCTATGCAACATAGAAGTGTTAGATTTATGTGTCTTCAGAGGAAGACTTGCAGAGGAAAGAATTCATGATGAAAATGAATAAATATAAAACAAAAATATTGGAATTCAGTCGAAAGAAATCAGAAACCCCTATAGATGTCGAATTGGCAGGTGAAAAGCTAAATGAAGTAGGATACTTCTGTTACTTATGAAGCAAAATAACCAGTGATGGAGGAAGCAAAGAGGATATAAAAGGTAGTTTAGCACAGACAAGAAAAGCATATCTACAGAAAAGGAATCTGTTGACATCGAATATGTTTGTTAGGTAGTCAGCCCGAAGGCTGGTCGGATCCTCAAAAGGTACCGCTGTTATGTTATGTGAGTAGATACCCACAAAAAACCCAGGCAGCGCTATATTGAGGCGTACTAGGCAAGAAGAGGAGTGAGGTAGTTTGCCATTACTTTCCTCACTGAGTCAGAACAGCAGTACTAACCCTATGAGTAGAACCTTTCACAGCATCCACAGGCACTGACCGTGCCCTGAATGTCATTACTAAGCACCACCCTTACCTCAGTAGCTTCCATATAATCACAGCCATGAGTGAGACAGACATCGGTGAAAAGGCACATTTTCTTCTAGCCTGTGCCAACAGACAAATGCAAATGTACTGCATTCATCAAGAGATAGCAAACAGGCCATACATCGAATATAGATTTAGGTATTAGGAAGTCATTTTTGAAGGCCTTTGTCAGAAGCACTCTATGGAAGTGAAACTTGGATTATTGGAGCAGCAGAAAAGAGGAGAATTGAAGCGTTTGTAATGTGGTGTTACAGGAGAATTATAAAGATCAGATGGGTAGATAGGGTTACGAATGAAGAGGTATTAAGACGAATGGGTGAGGGGAGATGTTTCTGGCGACTGCTAATGAAGAGAAGAGATAGGTTGGCAGGACACGTACTAAGGCACCCACGAATAGCAAACTTAGTTATAGAAGGAAGGGTCGAGGACAAGAACTGTAGGGGTAGACCAAGGTTAGAATATGTTAAACAGATTGCCTCGGATATAGGGTGCGGTAGCTATGTAGAGATGAAACGGTTCGCTCAGGTCAGGGAAGCATGGAGGGCTTCATCATACCAGTCGAAAGACTGAAGACTCAAACAACAACAACAACAACAACAACGAGTCTTTACTCTTTTAGACTTATTTGATGCAGCCATCCATGATCCCCCGGTCATAAGCTCATATTTCATCACTTGCCAGTTCAAAGTCCATAGGAGTTTGTATTTTTTTTTTCCAACTGAAACGTGCCAGGAAGATAATCTGGGCATTAAATACCGTACATTGCTGATTTTTAAATGTGATATTTGCGAGTTTTGCAATTTGTCGTTGAATTTTGATAAAGGCCGTGAAAGATTGTGTTGAAATGTTTTTTATTCTACCAGAGTGAACTAAGTGTTCGTTCTGTTATTTTTCCGACAAACTACTGATGTGGAAGCTCATTATAAGTCACTTGTGAGTCGTAAGTTTTTCTTTCCTGTGCTGCTCTTTGGGAGGAAGTGCGTGTGTTGGAGCAACAGGTGGCCATGGAGTGGGAAGGGGGAGGGGAGGTGTCTCATTACACTCAAGAATATCGTGGGATGGGAGTGTTCTGGGCTCCGCTTACATGTGGGTTACGTTGTGAGAAACCAGTCTCTGTAATAACAGGTTCGATTTGAATCCTGGACGACACTTGTCCATCAATAATGCGACCCACTCATTATGTTGTTGTTACAGTAGAGCGTCGATAATCCAGACGTCAAAAATCCAGATCGTCGATAAATGGGATTCAGTTCCGGTGAAAAAGAAAGTTGAAGTGACACGCTGGAAGTGGACGTCTTACCGGCACGAATCAAGGACTTCGACGCTAAAAAGCGAACCACTACTTCAGTTCAAAAATCAATAACAGATTTTTGTAAGAACTCTGACAATAGGGGGCTAGTTTCAAACCCTGCAATCTCCAACATTTTCGTAATTTGAGTTATTGGTACCGAGTTAAACTTCGCATTGAATTCTACTTATGTAACCTACGCTGTTCCTGCAAACAAGGTAAAATCCATGTTATTTTCTTTAATAAAAATCCGTGTCAATTTCAGACCTAACAATCTCCACCAGATGGTAGCTTCAAACTGAGCAATCTCCGAACAGACCAATGAGAGCTGCAATATGGCGGTCACCCAGCATGCTCCATTCTGGTTTGTTTACATCATTGTGGCAAGCTTGCTGTGACTGTTGCTTGATTTGAAGTTTCTTGTCAGTTTAATGAATTAAGAATTAATTAAGAATGGACATCAGTAATGAAGTAATATCCATAAAACCTTCATTCTTCCATGTTTTTTCACTTCAAAGTAGGCAGTCTCCTCGGCCTATTACATCAAACTCAGCAATCTCCATCTTACTATTTCAAAGTCAGCAATCTCCATGTTTAAAGTGCATATTACATCATATCAACACTCAACAGGGCTTACTTCTAACGTGTGTCAGAAAATGTACTCTTATTGGTCGAAATAAGTGTTGGAAACAGAAGTAGACCTTCAAAATGTAGGGGAAATTAGTGCAACAGTTTTTGGCTTCTCCTGCAAAATCATCAAAGATGGAGAATGCTCGGTTTGAAACTAGCCCCCTCGCCTGTATTCTGTAAATATGGTACATGTTGTACATTATATATGTATGTATATTCTTTAAAATACATTATACGTTCATATTAATTAATGGTTTTATTTATCTGTTCCAATTACTTAACCACTAGAGTGAATTATTAACGGTCTAAGCAAGTTTTCTTTTCTTATGAACTCAATCGACTTTTTTTTTTCGAAAATACGGACATTTTGATAATCTGGACTGGGTCTGGTCACAATTAATCCTGATTATCGATGCCCTACTGTAATTCAATTGGGACATCGTGGTCATCAGCTCCGTGTAATTGGTTACGAATTGAATTTGTCTGATGGCTTGTATTTATTACTGTAGAAGTGTGTGTAGCTGTATTAGAGACAGGTGTCCCGGGACTTTAAATAAGGTACTATCCAGACATTTGACTGGAGGGAGTGTGGAAAAACACGCGGAATCTCAGGATAGCCGATGCAGCTGCCTGAATTCGTAGTGGACGATTTAAAGAGCATGGCTGTGCCACGGGACCATCCAATATGTTTTGTGGTTGTTGCTTCTTTAGGGGCTTTGTGACATCGCGGTCATATAGCCCCGTGTAATTGGATGTGTGTATAATTTGTCACTGTAATGTTTGGGTCCTGGAGTAGAAGTAGGAAAGCACTGAAAACCACTTCCAAGATGGCCTATGTTACGAAGGGTGGAAGCCTCAACCTTCCACTGCTCCATGGGCATCCATGACCTATACGGAGGTGGCTATGTTTTGCTTTTATGTAGTTGAGGATCTCAGTCTACTGTAGATGCAATTCTGAATAATCTCTTATTCCTCTAGCACTTCTTGTTCATCCTATAAATAACCTAGTGTTCTGCTACAGGAAAGAAACGTAATCAGTGAGATAATACAGTCTTCATTTGCTCGGACACAGAGCATGTACACAAAGAAGGAAGAAAATACACGGTGCTCCTGAATGTAGGACAGGATGCTGGTTAGCATCAAAGGAAAGGGGAAAAGAGGAGGAAAAATGAATATACCAAAGGTTCGCAGCGGAGTGTATATAGAGAAACGAAAATGAAATTATGCGTAAGGCAAGCACAATGTTAGAGAAACGTGGTTACTAGATGAAAGACTAATGAAGAGTCAGAGCAGAAGAGCCCTTAATAGCCAGAGAGTAGTGCTGAGCAGATGAACTGGAGAGCTGTTGTGTTGAGCCAAAGGAAGTTCCTACATTTTATTTTCTCTCTTTGTACTCGGCATTTAGCAATGGAGAGCGTTTATTTTATGAGTGAAATAAATGCACTTGATCCGAGATTCCCTAACTGTAGTACGTGCACTACTGATGAAAGAAAGATTCTACCTACAAACAATTATACATACTAGGTACGTCCAGAAAGTAAGTTCGTTTTAATACGTTGCCCCGGTATCGCTCCAATCGCAGTCCTATTGGTGGCTACAATAATTATTTCTCTATTTATATTGTAACTACCAACCTGTCCCGGCGTCGCCCGGTATCCTGCGTGAGCTTAAAAGGCGTACGGACAGCAGGTCCCAGACGCAGTTCAGAAAAGCCGAGGTGAACAGCGAAACTCCAAACATACTCTTCTCTGAAGTCTTTAACTCGGCACGGCTCGACAGTTTGATGCTGGTCGAAGCTGGGGTGATGAGCCTATCAATAAAAGAGAGCCAGGGCATATTTAAGGTTGGACACAGTTAGTTTCCATATGTCTTCGAAGTAAGTTTTTCAAGTATACTGTATGAAGTACAGATTGGACTCGTAAACTCGCTCCGAAACTAATAATTTAAATTTTCTCGGAATGGGGATTGTTGGAAGTAACAAAAACGGAAACTCGCTAATAGAGGGCGGTTTATTAAAGATAGAGTTATGCTGTCACAGACTTTTTTGTAGAACTTTTCATGCTGAACAATTCTTAACACTCATAGTATATGTATGGGCTATATATTTAACGGTTTTCCCAGCGTAAGCTTTAAAGTCACACTAACGTCAGGTTTTTCTACAGCAATCTTCTTCGAGAAATCCATTACTACCATCCGGTAGTTCTCGAGATTACCCGTAACATCCAAGAATCGGGGACTATTTGCAGTAAGTTTTGCATTGTTTCGTTGGTTTAAGTTGGCGACAGAGTTACGCCTACCAGAACGCAAATATAATTCTCAGGTTTGTTCACTTTTCTGTTTAATTATATCGGGTGCAGCGGATATCCTTACGAAATTTATTGGTATATCTGTATGTAAGGTAGCCTTGGTTGTAGGGTATCGTGTTCTTTTTTTTTAATATTATTTCTGCTGTTTATTTCGCGGCGGCACTGAAATTGTGACAAAGTTTTTTTGTGCGTTTTGTGCAACTGCACAGTTAAATACTGTGATTTTGAAACTTATAGCATAAAATATGCACTGTCTGTACTTGCAACATTGAACGATTTGATTGAAAATCCCCCCCCCCCCGCAGGGGCTCACAACTCGTGGGACGTTGGTTGGCGATCACGGGACCCCAGCTGAGTCTGGCATTGCTTCCACTTACTTGTGCCGGGCTCCTCTCTGTTATCTTTTCTCTCGACCTTCCTTGGTCAACTCCTGTTCTTTTCCGACCCCGACGGTATTAGGGTATCCGAGGTATAGGGAGTCTTTCACTTACCCGCCTTAATTGGCCCTTCTCTCATCTTTCCTGATCCCTCATTCTTTGAGTGGTCAGCCCTCTTGTTTTATTTTCATCATATCTCCTGCCTTTTTCTCAAGGCCCTTAAGGAGGTAGGGTGTGTGTAGCCCCACCACTTATGGTGCATCCTGGATTGTGCTACACCCTCAAGGGCTCGCGTCTGGTGTGTTCGGGATTTGGCGACCCCGAGGGATTCCTGAGCTGGGTCCGGTTCTTCTCCTTCTATTGCCTTTGGGGCGGTCCCTCTCCTCTTTCCCTTACCTCGCTGCCTTTCTTGGCTCTTCTGCCTTCCAAGTCCCTCAATTCTCACTTTTCGGGGGTTGAGGGCATTTCCTTTCCTCCTGTCATTTATTTACATTCTTCTCCCTTTTTTTTTGGTTTCCCATTTCCTCTTCTAGTTTGTAAGTGAGTGGTGTTTAAGTTTCATTTGATCATTCATCTTCACTACCACCCAAACCATTCAGGGCCGATAACCTAGATGTTAGGCCCCTTAAAACAACAATTACCATAATCATTATAGATTACAAATTGAATTTGTGTTTTTTGAAAGAGCGTAATCGACATTTTTTGACATTTTCACTTTTTTAGCGTTTTGTTTTCCTTTTGGATAGAGCCATCTGTTTCCTTTGAAAGGACGCTTGTGCGAGCGTTCTTTCCGTATAAAACTCATGTTCATAAATATTGAGTTTTTTTTTGAAAGGGTGGACGTGCGTCACACCTAAAGTACACGGGGCTACATGACCGCGTTGTCGCAGCCCCTAAACTAAGGAACCAACCAACAATGACTTTCTTATGTTGCGTTTCCCTGTGCTTCAGATTTGTTGCAATTTTTATGTTTAGCAAATACATTCCATCTGAACACAATGTCTGTGCTTTAGATTTGCACTAATTTCTTAGTGCAACAAAAAAAAACAATTTAAGTCCTAAACTGATATTTAACAATGATCCATTATATTTTGTGTCCATCTTTTACATATATTTGTGTAAATATCTGTCTCTAGCAGATAGATTGCATTTTCAAACAATATAATGAACATTTTTGTGTCTAATTATTCGATTTTTTTAAAGGCGTAATTGAATGATTTTCTTTTACGCATATCCTCCGAAAAAAATACAATTATTTTAGAGAGTGGAACATGTTCCATAAAAGTATGTTAGTCACAAAATCCATTAAAATAAAAATAAAAATAAAAATTGAGCGTTTGGGGACGTTTTATTTAGTTTCCCAACAATTTCCTTTTCTTCACCTACGCCCTTTCAAATAACACTGATTCAATTTTGAATTTGCGGGAACTAACAAGATAAAGATCATCAGCCGCCACTGATTTTAAAATATTATCGAAAACAGTAAAATGGAGGAATGGAATATGATGGTTTTAAAGTGATTTGTTTGAAAACTAATCTGTTAGTTGTAGCCTATATAACATGATTGTACTACACTCTAGTGGGCTTCAAGTCAAGACAAGTTCTTCGATAGCGGGCATGCGACTAGTGATGAATTGTTCCTACGGGAGTCGTGTGTTTTGAACACGTGCAAGCTTGTGTCACATGGACGGCATTAGCCAGATAAGTCCCTTCTATTCCGTACTCGGGCCTGATGGATGCTGCTCGTGACTTTTATTTCATGGCGCCAGATAGCAGCAGGAGTACCACCACTGCGATAATTAAATACCGCTTTGATGGGAGACAAGCACACAGTTTAGCTGAATTACTGCCCAGCTTTAGTACCCGTTCTATATATTACCTTATTCTGTCACTACCTCTGCCACTATGGGATTAAAATAGTAATAGGTCAAGGTAGAATGAATAATGTTACCACTTATATTATACAACACTCAAAAATTAAAATGCCTTTCCTAATAAATTTTTAAACGTATGCATTTCAGTGCTGCGATATGGCAGTAATAGGTCATCGTGAGTTATGGTAGATTACTGTATGTACACTAAATAGAATATTCTGTTAGCCGTGCCATATTGTTTCACTTACCGATTCATCGAGCAATCAATTACGATCGAATAGTAATTTAAATAAATTGAAGAACGACAAGACCTTCTTCTTCTTCTTCTTCTTCTTCTTCTTCTCCTACCTAGCCCCCAGCTTCGCCCGGTATCTTTAATGGTTTACCCAGCGTAAGCTTATTAAAAGGCGCACGGACGGTCCCTGACGCAATTCAGAAAAGCGTGGCGAACAGCAAAACTCCAAACTTCTCTGAAGTCTTCGACATGACTTGAAAGTTTGCTGCTGGCCGAAACTAGCTCGTAAACTCGCTCCGTAGCTAGTAATTTAAATTTCCACTGAATGGAGATTGTTGGAAGAAATGAAAACGTAAAAACACTTACCCTCATATTATGTAGATATTTTTAACGGTTTACCCAGCGTAAGCTTAAAAAGGCGCATGGACGACAGGTTTTTCTTCGACTCGATTTACTCTAATCGTTACCGCTCGGCTTCCTTTGGTAAAAAAATGAATGATTTTCTACAGAAACCTTCCTTGAGAAATCATTAACCGAATGGTGAAAACCGCATCAAAATCCATTCAGTGGTTCTCGAGATTACCCGTTACATCCAAGAATCGGGGACTTTGTTTGATACTATGTAGAGTTTATAATAAAAACAACCAAACAGTAGATCATTTAATATTCGAGTGCTGTGAAGTGAAAAGTGAGAGAGAAATGTTAATAAACTGTTGTTACAGGAGGCAATGCACAGGTCTGTCTTTATCAACAAGTATTCAAAACCATTTACAAAATTTGTTAACTCTCTAAACTTTCGAGTATTGAAAAGGCGTCAAGATCAAGATCAAATATGTCTGTCAAAAGTAATTTTTTTTACAGACAACTAGCCTATGTAAGACTAGTTAAGAGCGTGTAGTACTGTAGATGTGCCGGAGGTAAGCGCGTGAGAATCATATATATTATTTCAGTAGTATAGATCTCTCCTGCGGCGCTCACAAGCGACCGATCGTGAAAAATGAGCATCAAATGAAAGAGAATATAAATTACCCGTGACGTATTGCACTCTAATTTCATAAATATCTATAATTTCTTTAAAAGAAATACTTTAAAAAAACTGTACTATGTGTGCGATTTGCAGATACTGTTGCTGCAGGAAGATACGCTCCATAATTGGTGTCCACTTGACATTTAGGCCGCTGTGACGCCTGTTTCATGTCATTTTAACCTTATGAGGTGTTTTCTGTATCATTTTGCATGGATTTCAGAAACAGTAATTTAAAGGAATGAGTAACTCAAATCGTATAATTTCATAAATATCGAATAATCGGTGAGTGTTACGGCTAAGCTATGGACTCGGCACACAAATGACATTAGCAGTGACGAATTGCATTCTAATTTCATAAATATCAATTTTTGTAAGAAGTGTGCGATTTGCAAATACTGTTGCTGTAGGGAAATACGCGACAGCATTGCTGTTCAGTTCGCATTTTGGCCGTAGGAACGTCTGAAACGTAAATAGTATTCTATAATCATTTGGTTGAAATAAAAACATAACACCCTTTCTCCTTAAGTCTCTCATCATAAACCTATTGGGGAAAGTGTGGTTTATGAACATGAGAGATTTCTCGCACGGGTCCGCTAGTTATTCTTAAATCCCGAATAGAACACTGAATATGCACATGTGCTGCCGAGGGCACATTGAGCATTTTATTTCCGGTTGATCATCGCATCGGTTGCGTAAAATTCGATCGGTATTTCTTGTCTCTTCTGAAATACACAATTGAACACACTTCTTCAGTCATCACATGAATGCTGGTTAACAGACTCGTTCAACACACACCGAACTACACAGGGCTAATAACAAAGACGTCCCAAAACCCTAAAATGAATCAACAGCAATAACGAAACTAATTTGAGAAAACCTGCTTTAAGGCTTTATAATCGCTTTGCGCTCAAAATGAAATATACTTACGCCTGCTATTTCATATGAAAAATATGTTGTAATGTTTTTTTTAATGTATTAAGCATTTCGCTCCTATGTGAAGAGAACCAATCAATAGATTATCGCTCAGTAAGCCAGCCGCCCGCTTCAAGCCGGCCGCATGGTTAAAATAATTAAAAAATGAATTCCATCACAGAACAATCATCTAGATTATTTATGAAACGTTAAACCGCAGAGAACGGAGAATGATATCGGGAGAATATACCTGGTTGGAGGGATTGGAATTTTTAGGGACACTGAGGGTGAGAGGTTGGAATTTTTAGGGACACTGAGGGTGAGGTGTGTGTTGAGGAGGGGAAGTAAAGCCGGCGGTCCCATATCATAGATTTATGGCATGTTAAAGATCCTTGCACTAACCAAACTTGTGTGAAGCTAAATTGTTAGGTTAGATTTCGTCGGAACGCTCTATCAAAGTTCCAACGTTCACCACTAGGTATCATTGATATCTGGTAGCGAAAGTTGGAAGTACTTGAAATTAAACGGAACTTGTAGCTCACCCTAAAGGGTGTCCGCTGGAAGCAGCTACAGACTCTGACGAGCCGAACATGTCCTCGGTCACTGCCGGCACTAAAAGTCATACGCTAAATAAATAATAACTAGGAACTTGAGCAGGAATATGTTTAAATGTTTCAAATTTCTAAACTTTTTAAGGTAACATAAATTTACAATTATTGACGTATCATATGCTTTACAGACTATAATTCTTTTTCAAAGAGCATTACGGATAAACGCTGCATATTGGGGATTGTTATCTTGAACAATAATAATAAAAACTAGCGTATCGATGCGAAACCACTCTCATGTGCATAAACCACCCGTCCGGGTTTATTGGTATGCTGGCTCGACGCGACACAGTTCTGGCAGGGGCTGCTTTGTTTATTTGTTAAAAAGCACTTTTAAATAAATTGTCGATATTCATGAAATCAGAGTGCCATTCGTCACTGCTGCGGTAATTCCCTTTCTTTCGAATGCTTATTTGTTACGATAGGTTAGTTGTATTCGCCCCCATGTGTATATACCACCCGCCCGGCTTTGCTTTTATATGGGCTCAGTGTGATACCGTTCTGGCAGGAATTATCGTGTTGTTTATTTGCTTAAAAGCACTATATAAACAAATATACTTCCGTTTACTTTTTAACAAATGTAAGATTTTTCGCGTTCTATTGAAAAAGTTTGGAAGACTTTGGTAAAAACTGCACCTTCTAGCTTCCCCAGGTTTAAGAGCTTGAGGTTTGTGAAACGTACACCTCGGCGTTTTATACAGGATGTTTCAGAAATACTTTTACAAACTTTGGGGATTGGTTCCTTACACCAAAACAAGAAAAAAAGTTCATATACACATATGTTCCAAAATCATTCGTTTTTGCTTTATTAATGAAAGAACATTGCGCAGTGACACATTAATTGACAGCCTGTATGGAAGTGTCTAACACATGAACTCATATCAAAACAAGAAGTTCCGTGACGAACTAAAGAGCCTGCTTTTCTTAAAATTTAAGATTCATGCCAATGTTTAATCTATATGGATCTATCTAGAATAATGACGAAATTAGGTTGGTAATATCGAAATTTCTAATTAGTTCGAAATACTGTATACCTGGCATAATGTAGCCTAATAGAGAACTACAGTTGGCAGTCCTGGTGACTGAATATATTCTTAGTTCTTAAGGTACAGAATACAAAATTTGGTTGAAGTCCAATGGATAGCATGGGCGTTACATGCAGTTAAACATTGGATCTTGGCAACAATAACATACATGTATTGGTCAGAAATAATCTGAAATAATATGATCTATTGTTGTGTCAATTTTAAATGAAATCCAATGGTTAGTATAGAAGTTACATGCATTTTCAAATTGGACCAATCAGCAGGCTTAGAATCATGCTGGCACCACTGGCGTAGGCCTATATTAGTTACTCCAAATTAATCTAGAATGCCAGGTACTATACGTGTGCAAAGTTTAGAGCTATTGGCTTGCATACTTTATGATATATTGATATTAGGGTAACAAAAATAGAGACAGTATTTATTAACAGTTGGCAGCCCTGGTTACTCTTAAGTATCGGCATAGTCATATCTGTTATGGTACACATGACACACACGAAATTTGGTTGAAATCCAAATGATAGTATAGAAGTTACATGTATTTAAATTTGGACCTCTCAGCAGGCTTAGAATCATGTTGGTAGCACTGACGTATATAAGTTACTCCATATTAATAAAGAATGTCAGGTACTATACGTGTGCATAGTTTAAAGCTGTCGGCTTGCATACTTTCTGATATATGGGTATTTGGATAAAAAGAAAATGAGAGCATTTATTAACAGTTGGCAGCCCTGGTGGCTCTTAAGAATACGCTCAATCATATCTGTTTATGTACACATAGCACATACGAAATTTGGTTAAAATCCAATTGTTAGAGTAGACGTTATATGTATTTGAAATTTGGACCTATCAGCAGGCTTATAATCATTTTGGCAACACTGCCATGAATGGCCCCCTGGAAATTAAACTGAAATATTATTATCTATACTTGTGCCAATTTTGAAATAGCTCCCATTCATACCTTCCAAGATATCCAACATGGAGCTCAAATTTCATTTGCGATTTTTCAGTAGTGGGTAGCACTGACATCATTTTCAAATGTGGCCGTGAGATATTCAGGTATAGATCTTTACTCCTATCAAATTTTGTTTCGATTGCTACAGCCGTTTAGGAGTTGATAGGGGGACACACACACATCCAGACAGACAGACAGACAGACAGACAGACACACATTTGCCCGATATCATAAGTCTACTTTTCCCTCATTTTTGCAAAATGTGAAAAGTAGGCTAAAAATGTTCCTGTCACCACAGGTAAAAGTCTAACGGACCGTGCAAGCCATGGAACGGGTCCTCCTCTGCCCATCCATCTGTCCTGGAAGGTCTCCGTCAGTGCAGTGCGAACAAGGTGACTGAAGTGTGCAGGAGCCCCATCATGCATCCACCACATACGTTGTCGTATTTGCAGGGGCACATTGTCATGCAGTAAGTCTGAAAGGGTGTTCTGGATAAAGTCTCTGGAGACAGCACCTGTAAGACGTGCTGGTAGAACGTATGGACCTACAATGCCAGCCCACACATTAATCCTAAACTGGTGCTGATGGGGAGCCTGTTTGGAACACCTGTGCATTTGGCAATTTTTCCATCTGTTGGTGTCAGGAAGCCTATTTGATATGAGTTCGTGTGTTAAACACTTCCAAACAGGCTGTCAATTAATGTGTCACTGTACAATGTTCTTTCATTAATAAATCGAAAACGAAGGATTTTGGGACATATGTGTATATGAACTTTTTTTCTTGTTTTGGTGTAAGGAACCAATCTCCAAAGTTTGTAAAAGTAATTCAGAAACACCCAGGTGAATTAACTGCCCCTAATAATATTGTTTTATGCAGCCCAATTAACGCGTGTTTTTAGGAAGATCGATATTCCTCTGCTTGGTACTAATGCACTGCAAGCATATCCCGCAGCGATGTTTCTAGGTTTATGCCGTGTCTTGTGTGAGCCCGCTGATGAGCCAGCTTGGTGTCCTAGGCGAAACCACACACAAGACATGGCATAAACCTAGAAAAATTGCTGAGTTTTAATTCACGGGCCGTGAAAGTCAATATACCATCTTTTTGGAAGCCTTTATAGGGAGGTGAAAGGCTGCTTGAGCTTTTAGCTCTGGCAGTTTAAAAAAACGCACTTGCGTTTCATAAGAAGGGAGGTAATGCACAGTTCGCTATCCCTGTGGGGGTCCGGGCACGGACACCAAGACCCCGCTGATGAGCCAGCTTGGTGTTCCTAGGCGAAACCCCACACAAGACACGGCATAATCCTAGACATACCTGCCAACTCTCCAGATTTAGGCGGGAGACTCCCGATATTACACTATTTCTCCCGCCCTCCCACTTAACGTGTTAAAGCTCCCGATTTTTCAAAAAATCTCGCGCGTAATTTCGGACTAACAGGGCGAGATGACAAACTCTAGTCATCCATCGAACAGGTCGATTTTACGTGTGTTCAAGTGTGTTTCGATACCGCAGTTTCATATCGATAATTTATAGTTAATTCTCCATAACTACACGTCCCGCTTAGTTGGATTTGAATATCTCTGTGTTTGAAATAGTCGATGGTTAATTCAGCACGTGTTTCAAGAAGTTTTCATAATAGCCTGAGGGTGAGAGGAATTATTGTGTCTGTTTAGCAACTTAGATGTTGTTGGCATTAATATGCCGGTAGGCTATTGTGATTTTTTGATCTGAGTGATTTTGTCGGTTCCTCGGTAATAGACTATGGCGAAGAGATATGATTTGACATAGTTCGTCTTCAAAATCTCCCGATTTTTCAGTTTGAGAGGTAGGCAGTTATGCGTAGAAAAATAGCTGAGTTTTAATTATTATTATTATTTGTTGAAAATATTCTCCGAATAAAGAAGACAGATCTGGATCGCTGTTGAATATAATTCACTACGGCCTCTCACCAAGGTGGTCCGGGTTCGATTCCCGGTCAATGCATGTGAGATTTTCGAAGTGAAATGCCATGTCCTGTGGTTCGGATTCCACGTAAAAAGGAGGTCCCGTGGCTCATGATCTCGAGATTAACGGTCACGTTAAACTACAAGCTTGCTTGCTTGAATTCGCTACGGAAGATTCGCCTACGGGCAAATATAAAATGGCTCTAGCATGAAGTAATGTAATAAACGGTTGCTAGTGTTCAGAAGTAACGGGGGAAGTTTTAGTTAGTAGTCTGCCACTCAGGAGCCCGACACTATGTGCCAAAATGCATTTCTTCTCCTAGAAAGAAATATTATTATTATTAGTAGTAGTAGTAGTAGTAGTAGTAAAACTCTCTATACATGTACGGTTCTTAATTTCACTGCAATAAATGTGAAGTGCCTCTTTTATTACGGACGTGCTAGCTAGTTCCTCTTGGTAAAAATAAAATATAATGACATTCTCGCTTTACATCATACAGTGCAGTATTTCAACGGAATTTCATTACAAACTGCACAATTATAAATATACCGTACCCTTGTCTCGTACACAGTGTGTTGCTTCTGATATTTCATTCCAAAACATCATTTCTATTATCATTTTACTGCTGGCCATGACGGAATATAATGTAATATAATGAACTTTTATTTTTTATTATAATTTATATTTGACTAAAAAAGAATTTTATGAATGGTTACACACGCTCGAAATGCTAAACAATTCATCTGTTGGATGTAAGAGTCGTATGCCGCTTATTAAACATCGAATTTCATTAGTAATATCGATGGATAGAACGATCGCTGACAAAACTGCAAAATGCTGAATTCTGGGTAAGACCGGGCATGCCTTCTGATCATAGGTGTAATAAGCTACTTGTTCGGTGGGAGGGGGGAGGGCTCTTCCCCTGGTTGGTTCCCTTCATCGTCAATACAACACAGAGGTTGCGTTTGGGCGTCAATTCCAAACACCTGCAACAGACTTTCTAGGTGGTCACACATACATTTATTTATTTATTTATTCATTTATTTATTCGTGTATTTATTTATGTATTTATTTATTTATTTATTTAATTATTTATTTATTTACTTATGTATTTATTTACTTATTTATTTATTTATTTACGTATTTATTTATTTACTTATTTACTTATTTATTTACTAATTTACTTATTTACTTATTTATTTACTTATTTATTTATGTATTTATTTACTTATTCATTTATTTATGTACTTAATTATTTATGTATTTATTTACTTATTTATTTACTTATTTATTTACTTATTTATTTATGTATTTATTTACTTATTTATTTATTTACTTATTTACTTATTTATTTACTTATTTACTTATTTATTTATGTATTTATTTACTTATTTATTTATTTATTTACTTATTTATTTACTTATTTACTTATTTATTTACTTATTTACTTATTTATTTATTTACTTATTTACTTACTTATTTATTTATGTATTTATTTACTTATTTATTTATTTACTTATTTACTTATTTGTTTACTTATTTATTTATTTATTTATTTATTTATTTACTTATTTACTTATGTATCTATTTATTTACTTATTTATTTATTTCTTATTGATTGATTGATTGATTGATTGATTGATTGATTTTGCCCAACTAAGGACGACGTAAACAACTCTTCATGATTTCAGTTTTCTCTGGCGCCATTATTCCTTCATTCTCTTGTTCACAGCTTCCTTCTTTTCAGCTGTCCAATGTTGTTTCTTGTTGGTCGCTGTTTCTGGCTCTAGGAACCCCTCAAATGTGTGTATCTTATTTCTGAAAGTGGTTCTGTTGCGGATGTCTTGATCAGTGATGTTCATTTCTTGTATATCCTTCTTGGTGTTAGCAAACTATTAGCCTACTTTCGATTTTTGCAAAAAATGAAAGTAGACTTATGAGATCAACACAGGGCGAAAAAAGTGTGTCTGTCTGTGTGTGTGTATGTGTGTGTGTGAGTCTGTGTGTGTGTGTATGTGTGTGTGTGAGTCTGTGTGTGTGTGTCTGTGTGTGTGAGTGTGTGTACTCTGAATGTCTGCCCCCCCCCCCCTATCAATTCGAACACGGTGAATGCAAATTGAACGAAATTTGGTACAAAGGTAGCACTAGCAAAGGACACCTCAGTGTCATGTTTTATATCGCCGCCATCTTTACTAAAACTGAATGGCGGCCACTCAAACGTTCAAAACGTAAAATCAAATAACGACTAACCAAATCATCCGATCTCTACCAAATTTGGTAACAACATACCTTCGTATAGGATGCGTCTTGTGACCAAATTACAAGGTCGTCCGCCATACCATTTCAGGATGGCGGCCGTGCGAATTATGCAAACTTTATAATCCATATCATGGGACCCACCAGTTCCGATTATCGAGCCGAGAATCGTTTTAACTGTAATAAAGGAAGAGGCACGTTCGAAATTAAAAGTTTATTTTGTAATACTATAGTGCAGACGTGATTTTAAAAAGCTGAACTGATTCAGTAATAAGACAAGATGGCAGCGGATATCTTGTGCCGGACTTATATTTCACTAATTTGAGTATTGCATGCAATATAGCGTACTGATAAAAAATAAATAAACTTTGTATGAAATGCTTTATATATAAATAATATACTCCAGTGATGAAATCGTTTAGTATAAATCATTATTTGCTAAAAAGTTCTATGTAAGTCATTTTAAATAGAACGATATTCGTTGACACAATTAGCTCAGTGGTAGTTGGTCACTGGTCGTGGCCGAGTGCGGTACGTGTGTGCGCGCTGTGTGACCGCATTGGAAGAGGTTACGGTTCCTAATACCGGTGCTTCCTTAGTTCCACGTGTGTACTGACCTTCCGTGTGTCATTCGGACAATACTTTTTTAAGTAGTGTTCCAGATAGGACAACGAAACCCAGAAAACCCCGCTGAAAATCATGTCCGGATATCAGAGAAAAAACACCGTACGCTGCCAATGGGACAGGCAGAGTTCTCGCCCCTCACCAGGAGAAATTCACCGCTGGATTGGCGATACCCTCCGGTTGACTGTCGACCAAGTAGAAGCCATCCAGTTAAATGCGCACGAAAAAACCATGTACATCAAGGTAATCACCATATCTATTTATCAGAAATTGTTAAATACTTTTGCAGATCCTATTAAATTTCAGTATGATTCAGGCGAAATGACCAATGTTAAGCTCTCCACAGCGGATTCCAATTTTACCACAGTGCGTATATTTAATGTCCCACTCGAAGTACCCCCTGAAATTTTCAAATCCGTCCTGTCGAAATATGGCACTGTGAGTGACGTCAGGAAAGAACAATGGTCTTCTGCTTATCAGTTCCCGGTGTATAATGGAATACGTGCCGTAACTATGGAAATCAAGCAAGATATCCCCTCCACTGAGGCTTTTGGTGGCCATTCTGGCTATATAACGTATAATGGACAGAAACAGACCTGTTTAATTTGCAATGCTACCACACATTTACGTATTAACTGCCCAAAGAAAATGATTCCCCTCGGTATAACTCCTACACAACAACGACGTGTACAATACTCGGAAGTTGTGACGCAGCAAACGTCATATGAAAACATGCTCATTGATCAGTCAGCTGAGACAACACCAGGAGTGACCTCGGATACATCTGACGCAGAACTGGTACCTTGCCCTGACCAGAGCTGCGAGACACAGAGTGCCCCTGTGCTCTCGGCAACCTGTATCGCAGCCTTAGAACCAACTCTGCCGTTACTACAGGCTGCCACAGAAATTTTGTCTTCACTGCCCCCGACTTCGCTGGTCCCTACCGACTCACTTAAGAATGTTGATCGGGGATCCGAGAACGTCTCTAAGAAGATTAAAACAAATGCCTCGATTGCCGTACCAGCCCCGAAGAATAAAACTGGCTCCACAAACGTTTCCGCAGCTGTGAAAAAGAAACAAAATCTTCTTTCTACGTCATCTAGGGACCCACGAACGCTCTCAACCGCTGACAGCCGGCCTATGAATGGCAGTCAAAAGGAACTATCTCAACCTAATTTGACATAGTGCACCAGGATAATTCTCACCTGTGTCTTCTTTCGAGTCCACCTTCCAGTATGTCTAGCACAGCTTTTATACTTCTCTTAATGGCGCAATTTCTCACTGTGGCCACTGTGAATATCAATGTAATAGAATGCCCTCTGAAATTTCAACTGTTGGAGAGATTCCTTCGAGATGCTGACATTGACATTGCTTTCATTCAAGAAGTTGCTATACCGTGTTTACCCATATCTGCCTTCTACAAACAATACATCAATACCGGTAATACGAATAGAGGGACCGGATTCCTCATAAGACATGATATCCCACTCGCAGGTGTGCTATGTCATCCATCAGGACGCATAATATCTGGACACATAAACAATACCACCCTGATAAATGTATATGCCCCATCCGGGTCTAATAAACGTGTGGAACGGAAAATGTTCTTTCAACAGAGTATACTGCCTCATCTGCACGACGTTAAGGAAAAACTTATTCTTGCAGGGGATTTCAATTGTATTCAACGCCCAGAGGATTCCACTAGTCCATACAGAGGTGTCAACCCGGCTCTCAGGACCCTCCTTACCTCCCTACACCTCATTGATGCTGTGGATAGTTTAAGGGTGCCCCTGCCCCATTACACCTGTATAAGTCACAACTCCTCATCACGACTTGACCGCATCTACTTTTCACAGGAACTTATCCAGCCTAGACGATATGAAGTGATTCCTGCCAGTTTCACTAACCATCATGCTGTCGTATGTACAATCTCTTACCCCCATCCCATATTTCACATAGGAAGAGGTTATTGGAAGCTGAATTGCTCGCTGTTACTGGAGGAGGAATGCCAAGATATTTTCAGACAACACTGGATTCGATGGGTCCAACAAAAATGCAAATTTCGCGACTGCACAGACTGGTGGGATATTTTAGTTAAACCAGGGATCCGCCGCGTCTTTAAGAACATATCTTACCAACGAGGTCGGGAAAGACGGGATACAGTTGAATTTTACTATCGAGTTCTTCGCCAGCTCCAGCAAAGATCTGATGCTGGGGAGCGTATATATGACCAGATCCGGGAAGTTAAAACCAAGCTCCTGTCTCTACAGCAACGAACGCTCGCTCATATCAACGTGGCTTTAAAAGATCGTACAGTGCTCCCGGACGAAAGTGCAAGTGTATACCATATCGCCAAAGGACAACGTGAGCGGCAACGTAAATATATCCACCGCCTCCGCACCAGTACTGGAAGTGTCGTCACCTCCCCTGACGCTATACGTAGTGAAATATCATTATTTTATCAACGGTTCTACGCTAAGGCTCCCATTGATCCACAGCAGGTGACCCTATTGCTGTCATCTTGCAGTACCAAACTATCTCCGGACAACACAACTCTGCTCAGCGCGGATATTACGGATGAAGAGATTCACTCTGTGGTTAAACGACTCCCAAACAACCGCTCACCTGGCATTGATGGACTGCCATATGAAATGTATAAACACTTCTGGCCTCTCATTGGCAAAGAATTTTGTCATGTCCTGCGTACCATTCTCCAACGTCGTGCTCTTTGTCAATCACATCACGAGGGTACCATAGTCCTCATACCAAAAACATCCTCTCCCATGGCAGTTGGTGACTTCCGACCAGTTACTCTGCTCTGCAGTGACTATAAAGTCCTTACCAAAGTACTTGCATGCCGATTGAAGACTGTTCTACCTGATATCATTGGTGATGAACAATGTTGCAGTATTCCTGGAAGAACTCTGTTAACAAACTTAGCGATACTACGGGACCTACACCTAAAAGCCGAAATGCTCCCCACTGAGCCAATGAGTTTTCTCACCTTAGATCTTGATAAAGCTTTCGACCGCATCAGTCATGAATACTTGTACATGGTCTTGCAACACTTCGAATTTCCTGAAATCCTTATTGACTACATTCGTATGATAAATTGTAATGCTACGTCTAGAGTGCTCGTCAACGGTTTTCTTTCCCCTCTGATTCCAATACAACGATCAGTTAGGCAAGGATGTCCCCTTTCTATGCTACTTTTTGTCATTGGCCTTGAACCGTTCATTCGGACTACCCAGGTGAAGCTACAGGGTTACAAACTGTCCACACATGTTTTTGGAATGTGCGCCTATGCTGATGACGTATCAATATTGATCCGCAATGAAGAAGACATCTCCCACATCGATAGCGTCCTTCAGCTCTACCATATCGCCTCTGGAGCACAATCGAACCCCCAGAAAACTGCTTTGCTTCCGCTCAATACTAACTCAGTGATTACCCCACAGCCCTGGTTCCGGATAGTAAATGAGGTGAAAATTCTTGGCATTACCTGGAAGCAATCGCTTCTGGACACAGTGCAAGTAAACTGGACTAAGGTCATTGCCAAAGTTAGGGGAGTCCTGATCCAATTTGGTCAAAGAAACCTCAATATAGTGCAACGGGTCATGGTCCTCAACGTGTTTGCGCTCTCTAAAATATGGTATGTCGCACAACTTTTCCCACTTCCCAAAATGTTTGAGAGCCAATTGGCAAAATATACAGGTTGGTTTATATGGCAAGGATTTTTGTTCCGAGTACAACGGGAACAGTTGTATCTCCCATCCCGGCAAGGCGGGCTAGGGCTAACAGCTCATGGCATGAAATGCCGTGCACTCCTCTGCAAGAACGATATCACCATTCTTTCCCAACATGACACTTTTACGAAAGCGCTATACAAAGATATTCGAAACACAGCCCGTGGTTGTGATAGAGCTTTGCCGAAGATATTTAGGGACCATCAACAGCACCTTCTGGAAACTGTTCGCAAAATGCCATCAGGGATTGTTCCAACGACGAAAAGTATCTATAACATGTTGCGGCAAGTGGTACACTCCAAACCGCGAATAGAGGCCACCACCCTCTATGTCCATTGGCCCACTGTTTGGAAAAATTTTGGGGCTATGTCCATTTCTTCTGCTGTACACTCCCAAGTTTTTATCTTCCTCAACGATCTCATCCCAACCGCTCTACGGCGATATACCATCCATCTTGAAGCTTACCCATGGTATACTATATGTGGTCAAACTGATACGGCGATACACCGCTTCACATCATGCACGCGAGTTGCCTCCACGTGGCTGTGGTGTAAGGGAAAAGTATGTCAACTATTAAATGTGCCCTCGGATGACCTTGATGACAGGAAGTTGGTTCGTTTGTCGGTGACCGCCTTCCCCCAAATTAAACAGACTGCCATTGTGTGGATAATGGGCCAATATGTACACTTCGTGATGGACAATGATCAACATTTCTCTTTCCTGGATCTCAGGTATCACCTGCAAAAAGAGCGTTGGAAGCTTAGTGAAAGTGGACAATTGTACGATAAAAAAAAAAGTGGTAGAGCGTTAGCCTATCGCTCAAATGCCTGTGGTTCAAACCCGAGGGGCCGATAACCTAGATGTTAGGCCCCTTAAAACAACAATTATCATCATCATCATCAAACCCGATCAGAGCTAGGTTTTTTGCTTGAAATGTTATATGTTTATTGTTTTGTAATGACTCAGATGTTTTAAAATTAAGCGTTATATTGTGCACATTATGGTGTAAAATATATATTTAATTAAAACATAATTCGCCAGCAGATTTACTCGGGACATCTAGCTGCCAAAAAGGTAACTTCCAGATTTTATTGAAAAGTTTCTTCTTCTGGCCGCTAGAATGCACTCGCTCTGTTAGGATTATATTGTTCGATATTTCACCAATAGATGTCACGACTAGTCTACGTGGGGATCCATTGATTACTATACCATTATCATTCTATGCGCATCGAATTTGAAGAATGACAAGATGATACTACGATACATTTTAACTTTTTATTTTAAAGGGTTTGTAACAGCCTATTTTGCGTTACTTGAAAATGTTATTAAGCGTTATATTGTGCACATTATGGTGTGAAATATATATTTAATTAAAACATAATTCGCCAGCAGATTTACTCGAGACATCTAGCTGCCAAAAAGGTAACTTCCAGATTTTATTGAAAAGTTTCTTCTTCTGGCCGCTAGAATGCACTCGCTCTGTTAGGATTATATTATCGAAAATATCCACATAGTTTGTATACACACGTCTCTGTAGGGTCATGGAAAGATTTGTTAATTCAATTAGGGTTGTGAAAGCCATGCACAACCAGACGTGTAAAGACATGCCTCAACTCAAAGTTGGATGTTGCCCACGGCAGGTCGTAATAATAATAATAATAATACTGTTATTGGTTTTACATCCCTTTTAACTACTGCTGATTTTAGAGACACCGGGGTGCCGGAATTTTGGCCCGAAGGGGATCTTTAACGTGCCAGTAAATGTACTGACACGGCTCCCTCGCATTTGTGCACCCTCAAATGCCAGCTGACTGCGCCAGGATACGAACCTGCAACCTAGGGCCCAGCAAGCGAGAACGTTACCGCTGAGCCACGCCGCCAGTCCGGTCGATTATGTCTCCAGATCCATAACATTCTTGATATACTTCTTATCTTTCTTTCTTCAATGATGGTAGCAGTTTTTATCTAGGTTGTGGCGTTTGGTAGAGGTAAATCGTTTCTAAGGTCTTCAACAAAGAATAGTTCTATTATACTCTTTGATAATAACAACGAGTTATAACTATACTCATACATTTAGGAGAAAGTAGGCTATATGTTCTTTACTGAACATCTTGTTTTTCTTAAGAGTTGCCTTTTCTATTGGGCTTGTTGAAGTGGTTAAATATTTTATTTATTTAATTATTTATCAGCTAGGGACCACGATAAGTTCCATAATACTTTCTGGCGCTTATCCACTCTTCTTTTGATCGAGATGGATTTCATAATTCACTGTGTTGGCCGGTGGCGTTCTTCCGACCATTTCGCTCCTCCTCATCCTCCTCGTTGTTGCGTAGTGGCTAGCACTTTTGGCTGTGACCGAGGAGGCAGACTTCTGCCAAGAAATCTGGTCTGAGAACTGGAACGGGGTACACTCAGCCTCGTGAGGCAAAACTAAGAAGAGGCAGGTTCGATTCCTAACTCAGCCATTCCTGGAGGTGGTGTTTCCGTATTTCCCACCTCTACTCCTAAATTAAGGCCACGGCTGCCTCATTACCAATCCTCATCTGAATTACAAATACACACACTAATACAGCCATCACTAGCACAGATTATCAGACAACACACACACAATCAAGTACACGGGGCTACATGACCACAATTTGACAAGCCCATCAATGAATCAACAACATCTTCTTCCTCATTCTGATGACGGTTTGGCCCAAATAAGACAAGTAAACACACTGCTATTATAATCGTAATGATAACTCAATTACCAAACTAATGACATTTAGTTCCAAGTAGCCTACATGGGCCTGATGACCACAATGTTGCTAGGGCTTAAATATGTAATTTTTCTATGTCTGAATTATTGTTAATTAATTGAAAATAAAAAAATGCTAATTTATACTTCGTCATAAACCACGGGACACTGCCTTTACCTGAAATCCGAATCACTGAACGTGACATTAGAAAATATCACAGGAACTTGAACGGTTCATCAACGCCAAGTCGATATTTTAGACTGAAGTTGCTAAAGCTTGGTTTGGTTAAGAAAATATCTTCGCAAGAAGATGTTAAACGAGATACAACCGAGATTGAAATATATGAAGGAGGAGGATAAAAAAAAGAGCAAGAAATTGCGGAGTAAAAGGGATGGAGCTCTTTTGAACAGATATTGCCGAACGCGGTGATGCGGAAGGGTAGGCAGAGCAGGGTGGGAAGTAGGCTGTGAAATGTCTTCTGAGAGTTCGGAACACTTCACTAGACAAACACAGCAGCCACCGTAATCTCAGCGTCAAACGTTAGCGCTATTTAGAACACCTTGTTGTATCTTAGTAGAAGTCAAGCTGAATTGCAAGAGAAGTCATGTTTACGGCCATCGCAATCTCAGCATGAAAAGTTAGCAGTATTTAGTACACCTTGTATATGGGAGAAGGATTAGAAGACGTAATTAATATGCTCAAGTTATCAGTCATAATAATTTAGGTGTCAAACGTTAGCGCTATTTAGAACACATTGTTGTATCTTAGTAGAAATCAAGCTGAATTGCAAGAGAAGTCATGTCCACGGCCATCGCAATCTCAGCATGAAACGTTAGCGCTATTTAGAACACCTTGTTGTATCTTAGTAGAAGTCGAGCTAAATTGACAAGAGCAGCCATGTTCACGGCCATCGCAATCTCAGCATCAAACGTTAGCAGTATTTAGTACACCTTGTATGTGCGAGAAGGATTAGAAGTCGTAATTATTATGCACAAGTTATCAGCCATCATAATCTTAGTGGCAAACGTTAGTGCTATATTAATAAGGCATTTGGCATCCATAATTAAAGTGACAGAAGTTTGGTTCCACTTTCTCCCCCTGCTCAAACATTTTAAACAGGTAGGAAGTAAGTAATAAATGCTGCTTTTTCTCGGGTTCCCTAGTAGAAAAAGCATTTCTACAGAAACATGTTGGGAATATTATAGCCGGACTGTTACTAGTAGCAGCATTAGAAGTAACTAGGTAGTAATTGTTGTTTTAAGGGGCGGAACTACGAGGTCATCTGCCCCTTTAGAAGTAACTGTTACTAGTTAAAGCATGCAGTGTTTTTAAGGGGGTACGCGTACCCCTTAAACATTTGAAAACTGTTTAAGAAAAAATATTGGTACATTTGTATCTAGTCCGGCAAATATAACTTCCGACTTGAAAGTTCATCGATCAGCTGGCGTCAACACGCTGTTCACAACAGCTGGAGGAGATTTCGAGTAATCCTCGATTTAAATCGATCTATCGAATCAGTTTCTTTTGGTCGGCAACTCGGCACTCCGTTCTTATAAGCACGCAGGCTATTGTTTGGAGGTTGTTATTTTGTGCGTGTGGTTAGTTTTGAGGGATGAAGAAAATAACGAACTATTTGACATCAACCCGGGCATCGAAAACGCTGAAAGTTAATAATTCGAACACAAGCAATGACCGGACTTTGCAAATTGCCGAAAATTGCAAGATCGTGATGTTTTGTTGACTACAACTGACAGTACCCCTTAATTATTATTTAAAAAAAAAGCACTGATTAGAAGTAACTGTCACTCCCCAACTCGGATGTAGGCTATACCTTCACAGTTTTGTAGGCTTCACTTCGAACGATTTTATTGAACTACAGTATGTGATGAATGAAATTGATGCCCCCTCAAAACTTTCCTTTTAAGGTAGGAGAATTATTTCCTTGCCTACCAGTGATAATTTCAAAATGGCTGCGAAAGTTCACTTGAAAGCGCTCACCAGGAATATCTTTTTATAGCGTCATATCCTGTTAAGCTTCGTGGATTATATATTCCCTCGTCGTCGTGGCAGAAGCTGGGCGCATTATAAACAGATCCGTCAGCAAACAGGGGAAGGATTACTAAACACAAGTAAACTAAAATTCATAATAATCTGAGCAATAAAAACAAACTGCCTCACATCGTCATCTCCTACGTGTTTTATGGCCGTTTGTTTTAAATCACTTATTGCAAGAAAGCAAAGCGGAAAAGGTCAAACTTATTTTAAAGGAATAAATAACACGCACCAGGAATACAAACAAAAATAAATCAAGATATACTTTTCTTATTTGCCTTGGATATTGTTTACTTATGCTGTAAACATATGTTCAGAAATTTATGAGAACCGATAAATAAATCCTTCTATGATAATAAACCAAGATGAAAGCTGGTCTGCAGTAGCCTATATTAAATTTCAGTAATCATCAAATTCGCACACCTTACATCCTCCCTGTTTTTTTTCTTCACAGAATAGCTCCATAGTCTTGCGATAAAAATGCATCATATGTTGCCTGTTGGATTTGATTAGCGCTTGGGTTTCATGAAATTGTATCTTTGTTGTCGTAAGTTAGAAATATTGCGCTTTTAGTATTTTCATATTTTGTGTTGAATCATTTGTGAGGGCATTTTTGGTCCATTAATCTTTCTTTCTTGTGTGTTTTAAGTGATTAGCGCTTGGGTTTCATGAAATTGTATCTTTGTTGTCGTAAGTTAGAAATATTGCGCTTTTAGTATTTTCATATTTTGTGTTAAATCATTTGTGAGGGCATTTTTGGTCCAGTTAATCTTTCTTTCTTGTGTGTTTTAAGTCGATCGAGTCGTAAGCTTTTTTAAAGGGCAACGAAAACCACAGTGTTGTTCACACTCCTCACTTGTTTTAGTTGAAGAATGGTTTTCAGATTCAAAATCTGCTCGGTGCAGGAGCGTCATCGCCGAAATCCTTCTTCATATTCACCAATCGTTTGATCACATTGACTCTCCACATGGTCTAGTAATATCCTGGAGAGCACACTGTAGCTACTGGCAACAGAGATATCCCCCGGTAGGTGTTGACATCACTGCGATCGCCTTTCTTGTGTAAAGGGTGTAATGCGTGTTTTGGAAAGCTCTATCATAAAATGAAGGCTTGCTGTCCATGACTTGTCAGTTTAGTGTGTGTCACCATGCCACCAACACGTAGGAGTCATTTGATTAATACACAAAATATTGGTTGGTTGGTTGGTTCCTCAGTTTAGGGACTGCGACAACGCGGTCATATAGCCCCGTAGAATCTGTGTGATATCCGGTGTTAATTGTGATGACCGTATTAGTGTGTGTTATCTGTTTTTTAATTCAAGTAAGGACTGCAGACTTTGATTTTTTCAAATAGTTCTTACGTTTGCCGCCAGCACATATACTCTTCTTTGAAGTCTTGACTTGACACGACTTGACAGTTTGATGCTGGCCAAAGCTGGGGTGATAGGCTCGCTCGCTAGCTTGTAAACTCGCTCCGAAGCTATTAATTTAAATTTCCACTGAATGATGATTGATAGAAAAAGTGTATAGATAGAAGTATATAGCTATTTTTAACGGTTTACCCAGCGTAACCTTATAAGAAGCACGGATGGCAGGTTTTTCTTCGACTCGATTCACTGAAATCGTTACTGCTCGGCTTCCTTTGGTCATAAATGAATGCTTTTGTATAGAAATCTTCCTCGAGAAATCCTTTACAGAATGGTGAAAACCGCATCTAAATCCATCCATTGGTTCTTGAGATTCCCCGTTACATCCAAGAATCGGGGACTTCGTTTTATACTATGTATAGATTTGAGATATGCCGAGGTGTCAGAAATTTGTCCCGAAGGGGCACCTTCAAATACTAACTGACTGCGCATGGATTCGATCCTGCATACTTGGGCACAGTAGGTAAGACAGTTACCACTGTGCCACACAGCCCTACATGTAACAAATACAACTACTCTTTTTGTGCCATATTTGATACAAATGTTGAGTGTTGGAGAACGGAACTTGAAATTTAAAAAGAAATACAACTAGAGACTTAACCCAAACACTCAATTCGTTCCGTAAATAAGAAATTAGCTACACTTGAACACAAAGCTGTTTTGTGTAAATATTGCAATGCTGCTAACATGTGGTCGACATGCGATACGGTTTCTTTTGAAAATAACCAAAATAACAAAGGGGCTCGTTGTCTGCTCTCTTACGATTCGTATAAAGCATCGTGCTCGCTTCTTCTCTACGGGTGTAATCATCCACATCTGTTCTGCATCTCTCACAAAACAAAACTTTGTGTTAGAAACGAGGCAACTTTTGCAATCGTCCTTATTATTACTGCAGCGAGAAACCAAGAGAACGTGGTAAGTTTGTTAAAAAGCAACAAACTTAGTCTATAATGTTTATTGCCTTCAAGTTCTCTCTTCAATAATAATACACACCCACACCAGTGTTGCAAACTTGATCTAATGGATTCCAGAGGTCATTTGAATATACACATTAACTGGTAATATTATTCGCGTCTGTCATATTTTAGATATCCTTTCAAAATAAGAAGAATTTGCTGCTCAATGAACACCTCAACTTGAAGATAAGGAAGTCATTTCTCAAGACCTTTGTTTGGAGTGTGTTGACCTATGGTTGTGAAACATGGACACTGGGGAAAAGAGAAGAATCAAAACTTGAGGCAGCTGAAATGTGGTTTTGGAGACGAATGACCCGAACAAGCTGGGTGGAAAGAAAGAGAAATGAGCTTGTTATGAACCAAATTCAGGAGAATCGATGCCTGTTGAACACCATCAAGAAAAGGAAATCAAAATTCATGGGACACGTACTCAGACATGACACTCTCCTCCAGGTCATTTTCGAAGGAAAAATTTTGGGGAAGAAACCAAGGGGACGACCAAGACAATCGTATCTCAAGAACATTGTCAAGGAAATGGAATGTGAATTGTATGTCAATATGAAGAGAACTGCTGAAGACCGTAAGAAATGGCTGCAACGACAAGGCTTTTAGCCTTTAGAAGCTGATGATGATGACCTATTTTTATGGGAATCATGCTTAGACTTCCGGAACATTTCGACATATCTTCTCGTTTCACATGGTGTCTTCCTGATTGCGGTCATTCCAGATTGCGTTCACCTCATTAGCAGTCCAGATTGCGGTCAATGTCATTTTAGGGAAGAGCTATGAACATTCCAGCGTCCAGATTGCGGTCACTTTTCTTGGGAGACCGGTCCGGTTGTGACTCCCCCTGAGAATTTCCTCACCTTTCATTCACCCCTCTCGCCAATGCTATTTACTTTTAGGAGACAAATTTTTCGAGATAATAAAAAGAATTTTTTTCACGATATACAGTAACTATTATAAAAATAGATATCTCGCGCCACAAATGGGAGAGGAGGGGCAGAAATTAAAAATTATACCCTGTTAAGTATAAAATTTCCCGCTACAACAATTTTGTTGAAAGTGAAGGTCGTTGATTCCTATCCTAAAACGTTTCTAGACTATTCTTAAGCCTGAAAATGTTATAATCATTGCTTTATGAGGTGCTGTCAGATTGGGAGGGGACTTGATTTTTTTAAAGTGAAGTTTTATGGGGTGTGCTCAGTTGAACACTGAACTGTATTCTTTGGTTAGGTAGTGAAATATCAGTTTCCCCTAGTTATCCACAAAACTTACGGAAGGTATGATGGAGTCAGTCAGGAAGAACCAAGGACCGGTCTCTCAAGAAAAGTGATCGCAATCTGGACGCTGGAATGTTTATAGTTCTTCCCTAAACTGAAAGTGACCGCAATCTGGACTGCTAATGAGGGGAACGCAATCTCGAATGACCGCAATCAGGACACAACCTTTCACATCCCCTACACCCCAAAACCATCGTCAGTTCAAAAGTATACACTGATTAGGTATTATAAAGCGAATATCAATCAAATTGGGGAGGGTTTCGAATAAAGAAAGGAGGACTTTTCAACAATAGATTTTGAATTCTTGTTCAATGTTTACAATTTAGGTCAGGCACATTGTTGTGTTACTTTGTTTTAGCCTGGTTTTCCTAAGATGTTACACTATTTAAAAATATTATATTGTAATTAATCAGCTTTGCAACCGAATCGATATTTTAGTGTGCCATTAAGGGTGGAGAATTGCAAGTTATGTGTCCAACTTTTTAGAATGAGGATAAGCGGCTTCGGTGGCGTAGTTGGTAGCATGCTGAGCTTATATGCCCAAGATCGCGGGTTCAAACCCGGCCGAAGTCGTCGGATTTTTTAAGAACGTTAAAAATCCCTCAGTATGCCTTCCTTCGTAGGGGAAGTAAAGCCGGCGGTCCCACGTTATAAATTTAAGGCATGTTAATGAACCTTCCACTAATTACACCTATGTGAAGCTAAATTAATATAGGTTAAACATTTGACTAACGTTCTAAGGTTCCTACGTTCGTCGTCAGGAGACGACTGTGGTGGCATCTGGTAACTAATTTCTGAACTAGTTGGTCGTTGATGGTGGCGTTTGCCGGCAAAAAAGAGGAACTACTTGAAAATTGATCGTCTGCAGTCCTTACTTGAATTAAAACAGATACACACACTAATACAGTCATCAAAATTAACACCGGTTATCAGACAGATTCTACACATACCCAAAGTACACGGGGCTACATGACCGCGTTGTCGCAGCCCCTAAACTGAGGAACCAACCAACCAAGAATGAGGATATAGTTCCAATAAATCAGATTCTACAGCTTACTCATTTTCACAACAAAATGCAGATGGTCAGTTTAGAAACTGGACTACTCATATACAAGGTCTTTATACTGTATTTGTTTGGCAAGGACATTGCCGCTCACGCGCTCCGCCAGTGATGGCTCAGTTTTCGGCTGCCGCGCACGCTATGTACGGCAAAATACGGTGCTTACAATCAGTATCATCCATTTTTACTCACCATGTTTACAGTAGAAGGTGAAAATGTTACCCATCCGCTGCCAAACATAATCGGCATCTCCTTTTGAAGTTTCCGGTTACTCCAGTTAATTTAGCTTCAGTAAGGAAATAACGACCTTTACGTCTATTTTTATCGTTTACTGAACCGTACGCTTTTATTGTTTTATTGTCCGATTTATAGGAATGGATCTCTCTGGAAATTTCACTCGAAACTTTTGTGTTATTCTAGCGCACGATTTCCTGCACTGTATGTACGTATTGTGCAGATATACTCGTTCACGTAACGAATATTTCACATAAGGCATTACAGCACTATACACAATCACAATAAATCAACTGGCTACGAGATTCAAACTTACAGGTTCAGTAAACATTAAAAATATACGTATTTACCGTATTTCCTTACTAAATTAACAGGAGTAACCGGAAACTTCATAAGGAGATGCCGATTATGTTTGGCAGCGGATGGGGAACATTTTCAGCATCTACTGTAAACATGTTGAGTAAAAATGTATTATACTGATTGTAAGCACCGTATTCTGCCGTACATAGCGCGCGCGGCAGCCGGGAACAGAGCCATCACTGGCGGAGCGCGTGAGCGAGAATGCCCGAGCCAAGCAAATATAAAGACCCTCTATCTATCTACAGTATATATCACTTTTTTATGGACACGATAAACTACCCCCCATTTTCCATCAATCACTTTCAAAATTATTCATAGAAAATTACCTTACAAAGTCTAGGTCGAGCTCGTTAATGGGCAAAATAGGACCAAGGAGGTGGAAATGAGGGGCGTTTTTCGAAAAAGTAAAATATCGCTATAACTTACTTAATGTATGAAAAATCGAATCCATTCCATGTTCATGCTATTCTTCTCATCTCCGCAAAACTTTTAATAGCACCAACCATTGACCAAAGGGGTGGAAAAATTGAGTTTCTTTGAGAGAAAAAATAGAAAATACCTCTCTTAATATGCTCAATATCAAAACCGTTTGAACTTGTCAATAGTCCTGTATATACATGTATTACGTAACATTCTTGTGTGAAGGATTTCTTGATATGACCCACCCTTAAGCCAAGTGATGAGCAAAATATTTTCGATGAATATGCCAAGTTGATAACGGATGAGCTAAGCCAAAGATAGGTATAACAAATTATTGCTGACTGTACTACGGATGTCATCAAAGCAATATTGATTGATTTACAGCCGTGTAGTTCTACAGACGAGCCAAAGATAGCGTTATCTCAAACTTCTGTTCAGCTGGTCGGCAGTTATGCTAGTGTAAAGTAAATAGCAATAGACTATATTATAATTATACATAAGATGATGATGATGTTGTTTTAAGGGGCCTAACATCTAGGTTATCGGCCCCTAATGGTTTGGGTAATAGTGAAAGATGAGATGAGAAAGAAAACTATAACTAATACTAACTAAAAACAAACTAGAAGAAAAAATGGTAAACAAATAAAGGATAAGGCAAATAAAGTACAGGAAGAAAAGAAATGCCCTCAGCCCTCGAAGAATGAGGATTGAGGAACTTGGAAGGAAGGAGAGCCACGAAAGGCAGATAAGAAGGGGAAAGAGGAGAGGGCCCACCCTAAGGTCAGAGGAAAAAGGGGACAAAACGGACCCAGCACAGGAATCCCTCGGGGTCGCCAACTCCCGAACTCACCAGCCGTGAGCCCCTGAGGGTGTAGCAATATCCAGGGTGCACCAGAAGTGGTGTGGCTACACACACTCTGCCTCCTTAAGGGCCTTGAGCAGAAGGCAGGAGATAACATGTAAAGAAAAAGAAGGTTGACTCCTCGAAGAATGAGGGTATCAGAAAAGATGAGACAAGGGCCAATTAAGGCGGGAAAGGAAGAGACTTCCTAGGCCTCGGATACCCTAATACTGTTTGGGTCGGAAGAGAACAAGAGTTGACCAAGAGAGGTCGACAGGAAAGAAGACGGTGAGGAGCCCGGCACATGCAAGTGGAAGCAATGCCGGACTCCGCTGGGGTCCCGTGGTCGTCAACCCACGTCCCACTAGATGTGAGTCCCTGGGGGAATAAGTATAAGAGGATGGGGCTTCTCGTATGATAAACATTTAGAACGTTTTTGGGTAATACAACAATGTGAAAATTTAGTGATTTCTAAATATTTTTCTTTGGCCGGTGAAATTTACCTCCGACGTGTCGAGAGGATTTCTTTAAAATACATTCGATGATCACATTCTTCGGCATATACAGAGAGGTGTGATCATAATTAGAGTCAAAGGGAGAATCGCAGTCAATTTTCTCTAAAGGTCATTTTATTGCCAAAAGCAATAACATTTACCACTCTAGGAAATGTAAGTAATTTTCCGTATTGATTTATAGATAAATCTTAAAAATACTACACCTATCAATACAAATTATGTCACTCCTATTCAATCATACATATTTCGACCATTCAATGGAGTCTTTTTCATCATAAATCTAATTTATAATCTGTTCGAATTAAATAAATATTGGTTTGGACGTAATTTTTCGACAATATTCATCAGATTTTTGATTTTTTAAACTCAATCCAATATTATATTGTTTCTATTCATTTTCAAATTGAATGTTTTTCTGTGTAAGGATACCCATTTATTTATTTATTTATTTATTTATTTATTTATTTATTTATTTATTTATTTATTTATTTATTTATTTATTTATTTATTTATTTATTTATATTGTTCGCCAACGGCCTAGCCGTGTTGAAACACCGGATCCCATGAGAACTCCGCAGTTAAGCAGCATTGGGCATGGTCGGAACTTGGATTGCATGCCGGTTCTAGGCACTGCGCACTGTTGGCCAACATAAGGAGGAGCGGAAAGGCTCTGGTCACCCTACCACACGTAAACTCCGGCTGGGGGTAGCCTCTTCGGAGACTCGGACCTGCCTTCGGGAAGAATACCAATTAATTTTTGTCAATGGCCATACCATGTTGAATACACCGGCTCTCGTCCGATCACCGTAGTTAAGCAACATTGGGCGTAGTCAGTACTTGGATGGGTGACCGCTTGGGAACACTACGAGTCGTTGGCTCAAAAACATTTTGGCCAACGGCCTAGCCGTGTTGAAACACCGGATCCCATGAGAACTCCGCAGTTAAGCAGCATTGGGCGTGGTCGGAACTTGGATGGTATGCGCTGTTGGCCAACATACGGAGGAGCGGAAAGGCCCTGGCCACCCTACCGCACGTAAACTCCGACTGAGGATAGCCTCTTCGGAGGCTCGGATCTGCCTTCGGGCAGAATACCAATTAATATTGTCACACCGGCCAGTCATATTGGACAAACTATGGTGTCCACAGACCGGAAAAGTCGGGAATTTTGTTTTTGGTCAGGAAAAGTCAGGAGAAAGTGTGAAAAAATGGCGTGAGTCAGGAAAAATGGCAAAAAGTATTAGAAAGTCAGGAATTTTATATTAACCATACAGTATTTTGTGTTTTACAGCCATATTTTGATGTTACTAGTTCAACTAATCTCTGAAGATAAAAAGCAATAACTCACTGGGCATTATGGTAAGTTTCCATTTTTACAGTACGTCATAGTAAAAACCTCTTTTACCTATTTTTCTACGCTTTTTTGGCGTTGGCGTAGGGATGTGGCAACCCCATCACTATTGTTTAGATTATTAAGTACTTTGATTTATGTATTATTGCATTATAATTTACTTTATTATGTATTTTAAATGAATAAAGCGGCGAGCGTTGGGCAGCTCTGGGGATGGTGGAGGTTGCAAATAAAAAAGATATATATTTGCTCAATAAACTTTTTTTCCGATGTTACGAGGACTTGGCGAGTCAGGAATTTTGTTGAAAAATGGTCAGGAAAAGTCAGGAAAATTGACTTTGAAAATTCTGTGGACACCATGCAAACTTATGTTGACCGACTGAAGAGTAAAATCTGATAAATTGTGCAAGCAACACTATAAAAATGGCTTCTAAACTTTACATTACTAACATTGTAGTAACTTTGATAAACAATCGTTGGCAGCATTGGGTTTTGCTTTGTTGTTCGCAGTTAAAACGAAAAACAAAATCCGTCAGTTTATTATAAGAAATCTTTTGTGAGACAATTGTAGAGGAATCTCCGTCAGTTGTTCACCATATGCGTCTTCTTCCTCCTCGCCGCGAGATTGTGGTGGGGGTTAAATACGAAGCGTGCATCCTGTGTTTTGTATCAAGTTTGGGTAGAAAGGAAATAAAAGAAAAACTGAAAAGAAACTAACTTTGAAGGCGTCGTTTTCTTGTTTTGTGTGCGTGTGTGTGTTTTATGTCACAATATCGGAAAGATTTCCAGATGTTGAAGTAAGAAGTAGTGTTGGTGTGAACTGAGACGCCTTGGATGTGAATCATGAACGGGTTCTCTCTGTTTAAACCACAGTGCTGCTTGCACATGTGGTGTAAGAAAGTGAGGTCTTGAAAGGATATTTTTGTCGTGATTCATCCATGATTTTTTTTTTGTTATTTATTTATTTATTTATTCGTCAATTCTCCATAAGGAGAGCGTTATAACACAATCAATTTTCATGTTTTGTTCTGGCCTTTTCTTCTTTTCCCCCGAAAACCTCTTTCTCTCTTCTCTCCACTCCTTTCCCGGTTGTCTCTCTTTGAGAGTTTGCTCAACCATCTGTTGTCAAAGTTTTTCTCTGTATGTGCTCCTGTCTTCTGTAGAGATGTTTTGTTTCTTGAGGTCTTCCACGGTTTCCTTTACCCAATTGGTTTTTAGTGTACTATTCGTAACTATAATTAAAAAAATCTTGGTCAATCTGTCTTCGGTCATAATATGTAAATGTCCATAAAATTTTGCCCTCCCTTTCCTTATGTTGTTTGTAATCGTCTCTGTCTGTTTGTACAGTTCTAGTCTATTGTCGGTCTCTTTATCCATATTCCCGCTTTCTGAACTGGCCCGTAGATCTTTCACAGATTTTTTCTCTCTTGTTTTTCTAATTCCTTGATTTTTGTTCGTCCCTTGATTGCTGTCGTTTCTGAAGCGTATAATAAGGCCTCTGGTATGACTACCGTTTTTGTTTAATTCTTTATTATTTATTTATTGCCGAAGTTAGGGCTCAAAGACCCTCTCTTACACTTAATTTACGTTGTTGTTAATTTAACCCTTTACAGGACAGAATAGTACAGTAGTATTTTTATTTGTATTTATTTACATTTAATTATTTTTAGCCTAGTTATAATTATTATTAATTTTAATATTTGTTTTCTTTAACATTTTAATGCTCATAATTACTTTTATAATTTTACAATTAAGATGGTAAAATTATTAGAAATTTCATTTTTATATGCTTATTTATTTTCAAAATTTTGAGGCATATTAAGCATTATTAAAGAATTACAAATAGTAAACAGTTAAAATTAAAAAGTAAAGAAAACTACGATAATAAAAATTAAAATTAAAAATGAATACTTTTTATTGCCATTTTTTATTTTATACTTTCTATTTTTATTGTTTTTATTAAAACATTTATCTAGCACCCTTGGTCAATGAGATAAACTAATAATATTTTGTTTACAGAAACATTAACACAACAAGAATTAGTTGAAATCTGTATCTTTGACAATATAAATTGTCCTTTTGGCAGGCGGTTAATATACTAATCACTAGTATATAAAGGGTTAAATCAAGGACTCGGGACTTATTTGGTCATCAGCCGCGTGTACTTGATGATCTGTGTTTTTTTTTTTCATGTGACCTCCTGAGAGGCCGAGTGCAGGTCTTTCTAGTCGACGCCCGTGGGCGACCTGCGCGTCAGAATGAGAGATGGAATGGATGAAGATGAACGAAACTGGGCAAGGATGTGGAAGGAATCGGCCGTGGCCTGTCAGAAGGTACCGTCCCAGCATTTGCCTGGTGTTGAAAATGGGGAAACCACGGAAAACCATTTCAAGGACGGCCGACGGTGGGGCTCGAACCCATCCGTCTACCGAGTCAGCAGAGAGCTTGGCCCCATGACCTAACGCTGCGCTTTTAGCGAGCATAGCCACTGCTGTCGGTATCTGTGTTATTGTGATGGCTATATTAGTGTGTGTATTTGGAATTGATGCTAGGATTGGGTCTGGAGGCTGCCGTGGCCTTAAAGTTGCGAACCATCCTGGCATCCCCCCATGCCATGGATAGTTGTTGTTGTTTGAGTCTTCGATCTTTTGACTGGTTTGATGCAGCACTCCACGTCTCCCTGTCCTGAGCTAATCGTTTCATCTCTACCACACCCTACGTCCGAGGCAATCTGTTTAAACATATTCTAACCTTGGTCTACCCCTACCGTTCTTGTCCTCGACCCTTCCTTCCATAACTAAGCTTGCTATCCCTGGGTGTCTTAGTATGTGTCCTACCAACCTATCTCTTCTCTTCATTAGCAGTCGCCAGAAACATCTCTCATCTCCCACTCGTCTTAATAGCTCTTCGTTTGTAACCCTATGTACCCATCTGATCTTCATCATTCTCCTGTAACACCACATTTCAAACGCTTCAATTCTCCTCTTTTCTGCTGTACCAATAGTCCAAGTTTCACTTCCATAAAGCGCCACGCTCCAGACAAAGGCTTTCAAAAATGACTTCCTAATACCTAAATCTATATTCGATGTCAACAGATTATTTTTCTGTAGAAATGCTTTCTTTGCCTGAGCCAACCTACTTTTATATTTCCTCTTTGCTTCGTTCATCACTGGTTATTTTGCTTCCTAAGTAACAGAAGTCTCCTACTTCCCTTTGTTTTTCCACTGCCAATTTGTTGTCCATAGAGGTTTCTGATTTATTTCGGCTGCATTCCATTTTTTTTTTTATTTTTTTTTTTGTGAATTAACGATAAAATCTAGAGTTCTCTCAATGTTGAAAACATTCCATGAACACTATTCCTTTTTTGTGCATTCGTAAGTTTCTTCGTTTTCTCCACTTTTCCAAACATAAAGGACACACTTCAAGTTTCTTACGAGGTGCAGGAATGATAACACGCGGTAGACTGATGATAGTTCACCAGAAACTCAACCATATCCGGTCGATTAGATTAGTAGTTTACATTTTCTACCACTACGAGCGCTAGTGTGACTCAATGCATGGTTTCACTTAAGCCCTTATAACTATTTCCGGTGTGAATATTTTTCAAAAAATCAAAATTCTCCTGACGGTATTGGACCAAGGAACATATTAAAGAAGGAATTGTGTAAATAAGTTAATTTGGCTAGGATTTGAATCGAAATGAAACTAGTTATTTGAGGCTTTTTCGGAACTGCATTACGGCCGGAAGTGATTTTCGAAATTTGGTCTTTTAGATTGATAGAGCTCTTCAAGACGCACAATTTGAAACCTTTCCGGGGCCTTTTGCCCTTCAACGTTTAGCTTAATTGAGGAAAATGCTTAATTTTTTTATGTTTTTTCTAAGATGGACATCAAATTGGCAGGTGAAAAGCTAAAGGAAGTAGGAGACTTCTTTTACTTAGGAAGCAAAATAACCAGTGATGGACGAAGCAAAGAGGATATAAAAAGTAGGTTGGCTCAGGCAAGGAAAGCATTTCTAAAAAAAAAAGGCATCTGTTGACATCGAATATAGATTTAGGTATTAGGAAGTCATTTTTGAAAGCCTTTGTCTGGAGCGTGGCGCTTTATGGAAGTGAATCTTGGACTATTGGTGCAGCAGAAAAGAGGAGAATTGAAGCGTTTGAAATGTGGTGTTACAGGAGAATGATGAAGATCAGATGGGTACATAGGGTTACAAACGAAGAGCTATTAAGACGAGTGGGAGATGAGAGATGTTTCTGGCGACTGCTAATGAAGAGAAGAGATAGGTTGGTAGGATACATACTAAGACAACCAGGAATAGCAAGCTTAGTTATGGAAGGAAGGGTCGAGGATAAGAACTGTAGGGGTAGACCAAGGTTAGAATATGTTATGGAAGGAAGGGTCGAGCACAAGAACTGTAAGGGTAGACCAACGTTAGAATATGTTAAACAGATTGCCTTGGATGACGGCACGTTCTCAAACACACACATAATCACAGGAAAACACATAGCCTACATAATTACACACAAGCACATACATAATTACAGGCACATACATACTCCACACAACTGGAAACTCCTGGCATAGTCTTCTTTAGGAATAGCCTTCAGTTTGGGTCGTCAAAACTCTAAATAGAAATCAAGAGAGGCGTTGCCTTGCACACCTGATAGACGGGCAGCAGTGAGAAGGGTGAATGTATGCAACCTAACGTGCACTCCTGTTCGACGGGTGGCAGTGAGAAGAGTGAATGTTCTGTGGAATGGAATGGTCCCGAAAACCATCTTCACGGGTGACGAGACCTGGTGCCTGAGGTGAGATCTCGAAGGCAAGCGTCAAAGTATGGAGTATCGGGGTCCAGGGTCGCCGTAAAGCCCTGAAGGGTCAGACGTTTTCGGACATTTCGGACATCCAACGTAATGTGACGATCCAACTGAAGGCTATCCCTCAGGAAGACTATGCCAGGACTTGTAAAGCCGTTCTAAGAAGTGCATAGCCATCCACGGGGATTACTTCGATGGATAGTATCGGCAGTTTCAGGTAAGTCAACAATCCGTTCGTAATATTGACCCATTCACCGAACTTTTCAGACAGAGGGTGTAAAAAGAAATTAAATGACCAATTTCCGCTGTGTGCATTGGTGTGGATCAAGTTGTACGATAGATTATCCATCTTGTGAGAAGTCAATAGAAAGGATGGGAAGATGAGGAAGCAGCACAATTGAACATAATTAGTGAAAATGTTTTCGCTGTGGTAAGCTCTTTGGGTGACACTGATGAGAAACTTTTCTAATGACGCCACCGCAAATGCAATTTACTGCGAGGTCTCGTGGAGTACTCCGTCCCCATTACTGCTCCATGTCTTGCGCAGCCCTGCCTGGCTCTTCACGTTTCACCTTGTTAGCCACGCACCCCCGCGACTTTCTTCACCACTTTCCAGAGAGAGAAAAAATAAAAGAGCCTTGCCGTCTACACCAAAACATGGCCAGCATTAATTAAATTGTGTCATGTCTTTTCATAAGCAAAATGTTTCTTAACATTTATAATTATTTGTGGTTATGGTGGAAAGGATACAGCCATGGTTCTTAAGAAATATATCATTCCACCATTTTCTTACGTCTTTTGGTAAGCAAAATGTGTCTTAACATTTTTAATTATTTGTGGTTATGGCGGAAAGGATACAGCCATGGTTCTTAAGAAATACATCATTCCACCATTTTCTTACGGTTTTTGGTAAGCACAATGTCTCTTAACATTTATAATTATTTGTGGTTATGGCGGAAAGGATACAGCCATGATTCTTAAGAAATATATCATTCCACCATTTTCTTAGAATTGAATTGTTTGTGTTTTCTTTATTGTTTTTCTTCTGGAGGCCACTGACGCTTCAATGTCTCTTGTGTAGGCCTCTTCATACAATCGGCGGTTAAATAGAATACAAGATCGAAAGCCAAAATATTTTTTTTTTCAAGTGGATATAAGATTTTTTTTTTTTTTAATCTCCCCTCCCCTAATGAAATTGTGTTGCTCTGGAACAGTTTTTTACGGGATGACGGAACAAACTGAATTTAGGGAGTTAGAAAATATTATATCGTAATAGTTTCTGCCTTAACGTGGTCGCCAAAAAGGAAGTCAATTGCTCCTTTGGAAATGGTAAAATCTCAAATAAATGCCTTTGTTTATTTATGTATGTATTTATTTATGATTATTATATCATGTTTGCTCTTATAGACAGTGTTCGAACTTAAATATCTCACGATGACACAATTTTCACCTCTCTCCCTTCTTCCTCTTCTCTTCCCAAAATCTCTTCATCCTGTGACTGTGCACCTGTTTCCGTTGTTCTGTCCACAATGTTCTTGTCTTCATCTTTTCATTTGTTTTAAATGTTGTATTCTTCTGTATTGTTTCTGAATTATCTTCTGTCTCCAATCATTTGCATCGATCCCCACCTGCGTTCAGTCTTCCTCTATTTCATGATATTTTATTTGACAATACGTAGCAGTATTTTCCTCTTGTATTTGCAAATGTTGCGTTATTTGAGAGTTTTATTGCGATATTATCCTATAACCGACAGTAGTGGCTACGCTGGCTCAAGCCCAGCGGGGGCGTGGTGGCTGAGCGGTCTAGCTGTATGCCTCTCACCAAGGCGGTCTGGGTTCGATTCCCGGCCAATGCATGTGAGATTTTCGAAGTGAAATGCCATGTCCTGTGGTTCGGATTCCACGTAAAAAGGAGGTCCCGTGGCTTATAATCACAAGATTCACGGTCACGTAAAACTACAATCTTCCTTCCTTCCTTTTTCAAGCCCAGCATTATGTCATGGGGCCAAGCTCTCTGCTGACTCGGTAGACGCGTGGGTTAGAGCCCCACCGTCGGCCGGCCTTGAAATGGTTTTCCGAGGTTTCCCATTTTCAACACCAGGCAAATGCTGGGACGGTACCTTCTGACAGGCCACGGCCGCTTCCTTCCACATCCTTGCCCAGTTTCATTCACCATCATTCATTTCATCTCTCATTAACTCCTCTCATGAGGTTGGCGTCAGGAAGGGCATCCGGCCGTAAAAACCATCGCCACAAAGGCTTCCATCGCATCTCATCCCCGGCCCCGTTGGAAAAACGGGAATAATAAGGGGTAGACATACATTGCGATATTATCCTATGTGAAGAACGTTATCTCAATATTGAACTGAATATAACACTAATTCTTAAATTGACAATGAAATCAAGTACAAAGAGCTAAAAGCAAAACTATATTGTAGTGGTATTAGATTAGTAACAGGCTACTCATGTTTTTTAATTTTTTTTTATTAAGAGGGCGCATTTTTTTGTCTAACTACTGTACATACAGTACCTCCAGTCAGCCATCAAGTGACGAACAAAGAACTTTTATGTTCGACGGTGTCGAAATGTAAATATTATATATCAGAAAACTGTATCATAATGAGGGTCATTATAACACTATTTTTCATTATGAAACAGTTTCTCCCACCAATCAGAGCTCAAGAGACAGTTGTGTGACCAATTAGGTAAGAATAGCATCGCATCTGCGCTGACTTCCACGCCCTCCTATTTTAAATTTCACTGCGTGGCTAGTGTCATAGTGGGGGTATTTGAGGAGGCCATGGTCAAATACAAGGTATTCTCTGCGTCCCATGCGCTCTGTTCAGTGCATAAAACTGGCGAAATCTCGACAGATATTTATGAATATTTATGTTCGAACATAAAATAGTTATAATAATTATCGTCGAACATAAACAGTCGTATGTAACTCGCCTATAATGGTAATTAAAACACTCGTATGGAAATTGCCATTATAGTCTCGTTTCATAATGTACTATTCTACATTTTATAACCTCATTACAACACATTTGTCTATTGACAACACAGGCACGGTCCTTGGATAATTGTCTGGTATCTTTCATGCTTTCTTTCGCCTGTATTTTATTATTTATGTTTTACATTTTATTGATTTTCATAATTAATTTTGTCCTCATTAGTAATGTTGAAATCTTCTTCTTCTTTATATGCCGTCTCCGCGTCGAAGATTGGCGATCATCATTGCAATCCCTTCCCTCGAGGTTACCGTTCGAAACAGAGATGCTGAGTCAAGTTCAAACCATTCCCGCAAATTCTTGAGCCAGGAGATCCTCCTCCTCCCTGGTCTGCGCCGTCCTTCAATTTTGCCTTCCATGATTAGCTGCTGGAGTCGGTACTTGTTATTTCGAATCACGTGGCCAAAATAGTGTAGCTTCTGTTGCTTGATGTTGCAGAGCACCTCCATCTCCTTGCCCATCCGATCCAGCACCTCGGTGTTTCTCACCTTGTCGGTCCACGATATACAAAGCATGCGACGATACAGCCACATTTCAAATGTTTCCAACTTCTTCTCCAAGGTTTTGGTTAACGTCCACCCCTCGTGTCCATACATTAGTATGGGAATTGTGTAACACTTAAGGGCAAGTAGTCTTCTCAGACTAAGATCTCGGTGACACAGCAGATAAAGACACAGCCGATTTTTCATTTTTGATAAAGACACCCCTGGCTTGCTCAGTGCGAGCTTTGATTTTATGGCTGCAGTCCCATTTGTCATTCAGGTAGCACCCTAGATATTTATATGAATGAACTCGTTCGATGGCTTTATCAGTAACTGATAATGTGGCACCAATTACTTCTTTGCTGACAATAGGGTTTAGTAATTTTGTGGCAATTTTTCCCCAGTGTAATCTGGCCAGTTCAGGCTACTATTACGTGATCTTCAGCAAGCTAGTCGGTAAATATTGTTAACTGACATTCATACTTACACTTTTGATATATATTAATGGGTTTGTTGCTACAAATAGCCGACTGTGGCACGCTTTACAAGGCATAGAGAGCGCTGAAGCAAGCAAGTAGCAGCAGGTATTATGTAGCAAGCAAGCAGGTATAACGACGGCTGTCTTGTGAAAAGAAATGAGAGACGTCTGAGGTAATATGTTGTGCTGTATTGTGCGCCAGGACGCGACGCTATGCAATCCTCGCCCGTGTCATTAGGCAAAGTGGTCCGAGCGTCTACTCCGCATTCACTGGCAGCGCCGATTTAATTACGACGGTATATTAGTGGACGTAACCTACATTGCCTCACAGGATTCTATGTCTGACGTTATCTGAGAAAAAATACAGAATCACCTTCTCCCGGTGTATACTTAGAGAAATTCTAATAAAGACGGAGAGATTCTTATCTTTCTTTTCAAATCTCCTTTGGTGGTTTCGCCCTCTGTGCAGTGGTACCCAAAAGCAGGGTTCGGTAAGTTATTTCTTAAGAAAATAATAACCAAGTTACCGTTACCGTTACCTTTTGCTACTTAGGAAGCAAACTAACGAGTGATGGACTAAGCAAAGAGGATATCAAAAATTACAGTCAGTCTGAAAGACTAGACGTTATATCATTTCAAATGACGCATGCTACAAATGCTACACATGTTAGAAAGGCTCAGGAGGGCTTCTCGCTTCGTTCGAAGCCCCAGGACTCTTTCAACAGACTCCATTACCCATTAACTTAGGCTTCCCGCGCGGGCACCTCTTTAAGGGTCACCTTGTATTCTTGTGTGACATCTCGTAGACCTCTTTAGGAGTCACCCTGTATTCTTGTCTGACATCTTGTGCACCTCTTTAGGAGTCATCCTGTATTCTTCTCTGCCATCTTGTACCCCTCTTTAAGAGTCACCTTGTATTCTTATCTGGCGTCTTGTATATCTCTTTAGGAGTCACCCTGTATTCTTATCTGGCATCTTGTACACCTCTTTAGGGGTCACCCTGTATTCTTTTCGCTTCGCTCAAAACCCCAGGTCGCTCGACGCCCCAGGACTCTTTCAACAGACTCCGTTAACCATTAACTTCGGCTTCCCGCGTAGCTGCATGACGTCACGCACTCGCCGTCCTTTACCCATTATCTTAGGCTTTCCGCGCGGCTGCATGACGTCACTTCCGTCTCCGTAACGCAACCGTCTCCGTCCCGCATAACTTTAGACTCAAGCATAACGACGAAGTCGACAAGATCATTTGAAATGATAAAAAGTAGGCTGGCTCAGGCATGGAAAGCATTTCTGCGGAGAAGAAATCTGTTGACATCAAATATACATTTAGGGATTAGGAAGCCTTTGTCTGGAGCGTGGTGCTCTATGGAAGTGAAACTTGGACTGTTGGCGCAGCAGAAATGAGGAGAATAGAAGCGTTTGAAATGTGGTGTTACAGGAGAATGATGAAGATCTGATGGGTAGATAGAGTAATAAATGAAGAAGCTTGTCATCCCACTGCCGCCGGTTTACGTATTGTCTTTTGTCACCTCTAGCGGTGGCTCTAGAGGTAACCTGCCGTATCACAGACAGTGACATATCTTAAAACAAATTTCTAATAACGATTCATTTCCTATGTGCTTTTTATACCTTCAGCCATGTGTTTATTATCCTCCCTATATTATTCTGCTAAGGTCCCATTCCGGTTTTGTACCGAAAATAAGGTCCTGTTAACATCAACCTACACATATGGGGTACCTACAGGGTCCGCATAACCCAATGTGTGCCCGTAACGCACTCACTTCCTCTTTAAATGCCTCACAATTAAATAAATACCTTAAAAAATGTACATTTACAATGGGAACACCGTAACCTGACGAGCCTGCCGCTAGAGCGCAGGGCAGCGCGGCGGCTGCAGCCATCTGGCGGGAGCGCGGCGTACTGCTAGGCGAGCCTGCTGCGACCCCATAAACTTACATTCACGTTGCGAAAGCTCGCGCGGACCCACTAGTTATTATTATTATTATTATTATTATTATCATTATTCTCGTAGCGTTTCGCCCAACTAAGTACCACTTTATTTCTGCGTTGAGCTTCATATTCGCCCGGTACTGTCGCATGAATTCTTGATGTTGTTGATTCCTTTCTTCGTCCATTTCATGCCTGTTTTAAGCTTATGTTCTTCCAGGAATCCCCGGTGAGCTGTCAGATTCACCTTAAGTGACACACGCTCCTTCACATCGCCACATGAAATCCCAATTTCTTGTAAATCTCTGCCTACCTCAGTGAACCACTCCCCCTTAATTATCTTCTCTAGAAAGTAGGTAAAGATCCTGTTTGTCAATCTCGCACAGCTCATTCGTGTCATGTGGCCATAAAATAAAATTCTTCTTTTCATCATCACATCAGTTATTTTTTCCACACGTGCGTAGCACTCGTGGTTGTGCCGTCTCCTGTATTCACCGTTTTCTTGTATTGGGCCATAGATTTAGGATCTTTCTTTCTTTCTTTCTTTCTTTCTTTCTTTCTTTTACTTCCAGTTTCTCCAGAAGTCCTTTCCTATGCATTGCAAGTCATTCCGCAGCCCATAATGCCTCCGGGCGGATGACTGAGTGATAGTGTCTTAAGCTTGGCATTTAGGGATATTTATTTATTTATTTACGTATTCGCTAATCGGCCAACTAGGGACCACGATAAGTTCCACTATACATTCTGGCGTTTATTCAATTTACGGTTGATCCAGTAGGTGTGTCGAGCACGGCGTTCATCCAACCACATTGCACCGGTAGTCCATTTCTCATCTTGGAAAGTCCCAAAAGTCACGATGCTTTTTCGGAAAAGGTCTCGTTTGTGCGCGTCATCAGGTCGTAGGCCCATTTCTTAGAGGTCTTTCTTGACGTTAACGTACCAGGGAACTGTTGGTTTTGGTTTTGAGTCGAAATTGTTAAATATACGTTTTGTTCATCTAGAGTCGTCCATCCATCGCAAGTGACCGTAGGAGCGAACCCTTCATTTGCGCATTGTGTCCGTAATCTTCTCTATCTTAGAATAGATTTCTTGCCTGGATTTTCTTACGTAGATCCCGTTTTTGTAGTTTGGACCAAGTACAGTATGTTGTGGAGAATCTTTCTCTCTTTTTGCTCTAACTTAGCAAGCGCACATTTCTGAGAGAGGATAAGGCATTCTGACGCATAGAGGGATACCGGCTTGACGACAGTGACGTAGTGATGAATTTTGGTATTTATAGAAAAGCACATTTTGTTATAAATGTTCCGGGTGGTTTGAAAAGCTACCTCCAGTTTCTTTGCTCCGGCTGCTATGGCCTCTGTATCTAGTCCGTTTATATATTATCATTATTATTATTATTATTATTATTATTATTATTATCACTTGACAGCCAGCAATCGAATCACTGAACTATCTCACGTGGCTCCATCATTCTTGATCCACTTACTCTCTTATGTGTAGTCTCCAAGTCCCCGTATCTTCCATCTCAGCAAAGAACCTGTTGAGAAAATACTGTATCTTATGCCTGTTTAAAGCTAAGGATTTCCTTGATCCTCCTTTGAAAAGCAAATTCAAGTTAAGAAAAAAGAAACATGGCAGATGGAGATATATATTGACAGGCTGTGGAAAGCGATTGACTTCTTCTCTGCTTCCTCGAGTTATATGTAAAACGTTTGTGTGCGCCCTGGAATCTGCTGACTCATATGGAGATCCATAACTCAGCATCGCAGGGGTCCACAACTAATGGGGCAGGGGCGCCGATAGCTATTAATATTTAGTGGTTAGTTGTTCCTTTCAACTAATACTTTGTTGTTATAGGCTCCGGTGGCATAGTTGGTAGCATGCTGAACTGCTATGCCCAAGATCGAGGGTTCAAACCCGGCCGAAGTCGTCGGATTTTTTAAGAACGTTAAAATCCCTTAGTATGCCTTCCTTCGGAAGGGAAGTAAAGCCGGTGGTCCCATGTCATAGATTTATGGCATGTTAAAGACCCTTCCACAAATTACACCTGTGTGAAGGTAAATTGTATATATAGGTTTAAACATTTGAATAACGTTCTTAGGTTCCTACGTTCGTCGTCAGGAGCTGACTGCGGTGGCATCTGGTAACGAAGTTCTGAACTAGTTGGTCGTTGGCGGTGGCGTTTGGTAGCGAAAGTAGGAACTACTTGAAAATTGAATGTCTGCAGTCCTTACTTGAATTAAAAACAGATAACACGCACTAATTCAGCCATCACAATTAACACCGGTTATCAGACAGATTCTACACACACCCAAAGTACACGGGGCTACATGGCCGCGTTGTCGCAGCCCCTAAACTGAGGAACCAACCAACCAACCCAACGTTATTCGCTTTGGTGGCGTAGTCGGTAGCATGCTGAACTGCTGTGCCCAAGATCGAGGGTTTTAACCCGGCCGATATCGTCGGAATTTAAGAGCGTTAAAATCCTTCAGTATGACTTCCTCCGCAGGGGAAGTAAAGCCGGCGGGACCCTGTCATAGATATAAGGCATGTAAAGGATCCTACCACTACAATTGGTAGTGTCTAGCCAAAATTTGTAGGTCATTTGGTTAGAAACGCTCTATCTAGTTCCAAGGTTCCCCGCTGGGTGTCATTGTCAGCGGCGTCTGGTAGCCAAAGTTAGAACTACTTGAAATTGAACTTATTGGGGAGCCTACGGTCGTTCAATTGAAATGCCCTTCTATGGTCATTGGCTGCTTTGTAATGGTCCATGCGACAGATACCACGTGAGGACGTGCAACAGAGAGGTCTCTCTGACGAAATTTTGTGGAAATGAGACTTGGATTCTGCGATTTGCTTATGCACAGTGTGCGCAAGTCAAATTACATAAATAGAAATCCATCCCATTTCTACCTTCGGCCGTGAACTTATATGGGAACATTTGCCTAGGTAGACGTCACAGCATAAGGAGACTGAAGAAAAGCGGCAGCACTTCCAAAATACGCGTTGTCATGTTCGGCATATGAGCTAATTAGAGAACAATTTCTCATAGAGGAGCTGCGACTGACGATGTTTCTATCTTCTACTCAGGGGCGTATTCTTAGGGCTACCGGGGCTACCGGTGGTAGCCCAAGAAAATTATATTAAAATTAAATAACTCTTTATTGCAGTTTCAACAAAGCATTCAAACAATCGTGACTTTCATGCACATTCTTCTTTATCGAAAGAAATAATGGTTAGTGGGTAGTCAACGCGGCAACGCACTAGAAACCGACCAAGAAAGCGGCAGCCTTACCCCGCTCTCCCTATCTCTCCGCACCCACCCTTGTTCCGTGCAGGCACAGCGCTCATAGCGAGCGAGTTGCCGCTACAGATTGCGGTTTCTTTGAAGTTAAAAGCGTTTAAAGCAACAAATAGCTACAATAAATATGCATTATCGCGCACATAGATGTGAATATGTTTTAGAAGTTGTAGAATTTTCGATGTGTGAACTATTGAACTGTCTGTGCTGAAGAATCTTTATGTAGTGTTTTGTATTAAATGTGTCAGTTGTGATTTTGTACGAAGATTGTGGAACAAACGCATTCGGGGGCTTTAAATGCCAATGACTGTATAATAGAGGGATTATTAGAAGTTCCTTTCAGCCGTCGTCCATACAGTGAGAAAGTTCATATTATACACATGACAAGGCCTACACCTGAACTGCAATTGTGTGCCAATGTATACACGTCATTTCACATCATCTACATATGCTAGGTGGAATAGGTTATCTGGCAGTTCTAAACTGTCTAAATTGTATTGCTGGCCGTGTTTGTTATTTAGTCGTGAAGTTAATGTATGGTCAAGTGAAGGGGTTTTCAAATATGAACTATTTTCGCACGGCAGTTCAAAGGCTTGTTTTGCTCAGTGGTAGCCCAGATCTTCAGACCAGTGTACGCCACAGCTTCTACTGTACACCAGGCTACGTACTAGACCTGCAAGAACTGCAGCAGAAGAAAACACACATCCGGATATACTTCACGGATGCCATCACCTTGGGTGTTTCGAAGCAGGCTATGAATTGAGCCATCAGTCACCCTGCTGGCAGTGCACAGGCTATGCGGGACGAACACGTGCTATAGCGGCAGTCCAGGCTGGGCGTGCGATCTCTGTGACATATTTTCTGAAAGATACCATGTGTCAAAAGTTAAAAAGAAATTTATATACCTACTGTACATTTCGGCCATTGGCTGCACTCATTAATTTATTATTTTAGGTCTCTTTTAACTACTGCGGATTTAAGAGACGCCAGGGTGCCGGAATTTTGCCCCGAGAGGGGATCTCTAACGTGCCGGTAGATCTACTGACACGGCTCCTTCATATTTGCACATCCTCAAATGCCCATTGACTACGCCAGGATTCGAAGACGAATTGAGTTGTCCAGTTGCAAAACTCGTTTAATCCACTTGTGAATAAGGATCATGTCGTAAAATTATTTATTTTATTATTTTATTTTATTTTACTTTTTTTTTTCCAGAACATAAACACAAAACCAAAAACCAAAAACACGAAATAAAAATCAAAATTCAAACACTAAAGCAAAAGCAGAAAACAAAAAAAGAGAAACACAAAGCAAAAAGCAAAATTTAATAACAGCAAAAAGCAGAAAACAAAAACAATACCAAAACAAAAAAGTCAAAGCAAGAAGCAAAATTCAAACACAAAAGCAAAAGCAGAAAACAAAACAAAAAAGAAACACAAAGCAAAATTCAAAAACTGCAAAAAGCAGAAAACAAACACAGAACCAAAAGAAAAAAGACGAAGCAAAAAGCAAGATACAAAAGCAAAAGCAGAAAACAAAAAAACAAGAAACATAAAGCAAAAAGCAAAAGCAGAAAACAAAACCAAGAAAGAAAAGCAAAGAGTAAAATTCGAAAGCAAAAGCACTAAGCAAACACAAAGCCAAAAGTAGAAAACAACAAACACAAAAGATACGTGAGGCAAAGGCCACAGAAACGTTTCTCAAGAAAATTATTCTTATTCACAAGTGGATTAAACGAATTTTGTAACTGGACGACTCAATTGTTACTTGACCTTTTAGTCACATCCTTTTTTATTTTCCATAAAATTTAATCTGTCAAATATTGCTTTTGAGGATGGAGGAGTTGGTGTGTCTTCACCATTTTAACATCGGCCTCGTTCAGACATTCGCCTTTACTTTCAAACCTTTCAAGTCTTAAATTAATTTCCGAAATGGCTGAGACAGAGAGAGAGCTGGGATAATCCTGTTAGTTGGTGCACTTTACTCCATGTACAAAGCAGGCGAAATAGCCCCGGGGGAAAAAGAAACCACGCCACTTGTCATAGACAGAAACGCGTACGCCACATGCTATCTTGAACTAGAGTGGCTAAATACAAGAAAGTGTATTTCAGATTGTGGGTTCGTCTCGAAAAGGCTTAACATTTTGTCGTTAATGATTCATTCAGGGTCTTTGCGACATGGCTGGCTGGATGGATCAGCGTTAACGCTCTCGCTTGCTGTTCCCAAGGTTGCAGAATCGTATCCTGGTGCAGTCCGCTGGCATTTGAGGGTGCGCGAATGCGAGGGAGCCGTGTCAGTAGAATTACTGGCACGTTGAAGATCCCCTTCGGGGAAAAATTCCGGCACCCCGTGGTCTCTAGAAGCCGCAGATGTTAAAAGGGACGTAAATCAAATAGGGACAAGAGTTTAGTGCTTTTCAGTCGGTCAACACGAATGTACCCAAAAGAGCTGGGTTATGTCCTAATCCTGAAATAAATTACATGAGATTAATAAATACACTAGGATGACCGGTTTCGATCGTCAAGTGATCATCATCAGATCCATTACACTTAGGCTATAAAATCTATGTTTGAAAATACAGGTGAAAATATTTACAATATGCACAATTATTTAGTTGCAGTATTGGTGATAGATATCCGGAGTTTGTAATTTGGAGTAATTATATGATTGTAAAAATCAACTATGTAATATTGCAGGCTACTACTTATCTGGTAGTCTTCCTTGCTGGAGCTGCGCGCAGTTTTCGTGTTCACTGTAACTCCAGGTGTGGTCGACTGAGATGGGCTGTTATCTCAACGATACGAGTTTTTCCCTTTTCTTCCCCCTGTTCATATGTGCTGTGCGGAGTCAGTGCGATGTGCTTATGTGGGGTGTTGCCAACCTAGATAAGATGTATGTTATTGAATGAGGTGGGTCTACAACTATCAAAGACCGTGGAACATTCCCCGCCACGCGTGGACCATAAGCCATTCAAACTAAGCACTGCCCGGTGTTCGTGTTGACCGACTGAAAAGCACTAAACTCCTGTTTACTAAGGCAACACTGAAAAAAGGCTTCAAACCACACAATGTAAATCAAATAGCATTATTATTATTATCTTTGTGACATCGTGCTCAGATAACCATGTGTTGAATCTGTCTGAAAACATGTAAATATTTATGTTATACTAGCAACCAACCCCGGCTTCGCCCGGTATCTTTAACGGTTTACCCAGCGTAAGCATAAAAGGCGTACGGGCGGCAGGTCCCAAAGACAATTCAGAATAGCAGAGGTCAACAGCGAAACTCCAAACACATTATACTCTTCTCTGAAGTCTTAACTCGACATGACTCGACAGTTTGATGCTGGCCGAAGCTGGGGTCATAGGCTCACTCCGAAGCTAGTAATTTAAATTTCCACTGAATGGAGACTTATAATAATTTTATTAATGCAGGCAATGGCCATGTACTTTTCTTTTCAGAATGGGCAAGGGAAGGGATATTGGAAGGAAATCGGCATTTATCTGGTAGCATACTGAAATGCTGTGCCCAAGATAGCGGGTCCAAACCCGGCCAAAGTCGTCGGATTTTTAAAGAGCGTTAAAAATCCTTCAGTATGCCTTCCTTCGTAGGGGAAGTAAAGCCGGCGGTACCATATCATAGATCCTTCCACAGACTAAACTTGTGTGGAGCTAAATAATTGTTCGGTTAGATTTCGTCGGAACGTTCTATCAAAGTTCCAACTTTCACCACTAGGTATCATTAATATCTGGAACTACTTGAAATTGATCGGAACTTGTAGCTCACCCTAAGGGCATCCGCTGGGAGCAGCTACAGACTCAGGCGAGCCGAACTCGGCCTCGGACACTCCCGGCACTAAAAGCCATGGAATACTACATCTAGGATGGCTAACGTGGGAATTGAGCCTACTTCTTCTTAGTTGTCTTCTCCAGGATGACTGAACCCCGTGTCAGTTCTCAGACCAACATTTCATTTCTTGACGGAGCTGAGAAGCGAACCAGGAACTGGTGGGATAGCATCCAATTGATGGAACATCGCGATAAGTGAGTGTCGCTGACAAAGGCGGGACAGCAGGTGAGTGACAGGTGACAGTGGATGGTCCTGCAGGTACCCGCGTCTCCACCATTTGCCCTTGTCTCTTTGTGCCAGGGCGACTCGAGTGTCGCAGACCGAGCTCGGATATCGCATACAGATCAGATATCAGGCTGTGGTCGGTCCCAGGCCAGACTACAGTATGTGTGCACGCTCATCTTAAACCACAATCGACCAGTATTGTCCGCAGGATCACTACATCAGTCTTCATCGATATTTTCCCTAACACTTTCCATAACGATTTATGGGCTATTTATTTTATCCTTTTAAATGATTATGTCGACTTCGCTTGGGTCTGGCGTTAGGTTTCGGTGACGGGACGAAATGTACCGAGATTGCACTGAGGTGTGTGACGTCATAGTACTGCTTGAGCTTTTTCCTTTCCCCGCGCGCTTCGGTGAGCGTGACGTCATCCAGCCAGCTACCTCCTTTGACCTTGGTTTGCACTTGCTAACGGACTTTTAGTTCACGCAGCATTTGTAGCATTTAAAATGATATAAAGCCAAGTCTTTCAGACTGACTATCAGTGTTTTTATTTATCGTAGAGCGTTTAGCGCCGGGAGTGTCCGAGGACATGTCCGGCTCGCCAGAGCTGTAGCTGCTTCAAGCGGACACCCATAGGGTGAGCTACAAGTTCCGTTCAATTTCAAGTAGTTCCAAATTTCACAACCAGATGTCACTGGTACCTGGTGATGAACGTTGGAACTTTGATAGAGCGTTGCAACGAATTCTAACCTAGAAATTTAGCTTCACACAAGTTTAATCTGCGGAAGGGTCTTTTACATGCCATAAATCTATGGCATGGGACCGCCGGCTTTACTTCCCCTCCGAAGGAAGGCATACTGAGGGATTTTAACGCTCTTAAAAAATCCGACGACTTCGGCCGGATTTGAACCCGCTATCTTGGGCACAGTAGTTCATCATGCTAACAACTACGCCACCGAAGCCGCTTGATTTATGGGCTGTTTATGTGGTAAGGAGATTAGTATATCTTTAATATGACGGCTTTGGTGGTGTAGTCGGTAGCATGCTGAACTGCTATGCCTAAAATAGCGGGTTCAAACCCGGCCGAAGTCGTCGGTTAAAATACTTCAGTATGCCTTCCTTTGGAGGGGAAGTAAAGCCGGCGTGGCCATGTTATCTATATATGGCATGTGAAAGAACCTACGAGTACAATTAGTAGTGTCTAGCCTAAATGTGTAGATTATTTGGTTAGAAACGCTCTATCAAGTTCCAACGTTCGCCGCTGGGTGTCAGTGACAGTGGCGTCTGGTAGCCAAAGTTCGAACTACTTGAAATTGAACCTGTTTGGAAACCTACGGGCATTCAGTTGAAATGCCCTTCTATGGCCATTGGCTGCAAAACAAATATTATAATAATATCCTTGATATATAGTCTACAGTACATGTATTCTTCTATTATTATTATTATTATTATTATTATTATTATAATTATTATTATTATTATTACTGTTTGAATAAAGGAAACTAATTTACCCTCTACTCGTCGTACACCTCGACAAGATGATACGAATAATACAATTTTATTTGACTAATAACAATTATTTGACTCATTTTGGTTTTGGTGGCGCATTTAAGATGCCGTAAGCTCATCCTGACGTCATGGAATGGCATTTCTGTCACTGGGATTGAAACCTCACTTGTCTGGATGAAAGCCAGTCCGGCATCACGCACTCAATAATAATAATAGTCAGGTTTTTTTTCGGGTTTAGTCGCATCCCATTCGGGAAAATGCCGGGTTGGTACCTTACTTTGAGTTCTAGGGAAGCAACCTGAATCGTAGACTATGATGATAACATCATTCAATTTCAAAATACACCCTAATACAAGGGTCTGATGACCAAGATGTTCCAAACCCTTAATATGAATTATTATCAATATGGCAGACCCCAGATTCGTATCCGAGCTTCCGTGCCGGCAATAGACCACTACAGTACACCTTGTGACGAACAGTGCATGGGTGGGCTAATGGAAAAGCACTTGACTCATTCTTTCTTTCATTCTCAGACACTTTCCTTCAAGCTGGCTACATACTTGAGAGCGAATCACGCTGAGAAGCACTTAAAGGAGGCTAACGAAGTGCAGTTCACAATACTGACGCTTCATAACCTCACGCCAGACTCTGTTTTACACTGATGAGCTAAGCGATTCACGGGTGTTGCCAGTGTTTAAAATGAATTGTTTGTGCTAACTGTGCTCTTGAAACTGATAGAGTGAGAGGGGGGAGACAGTAAATACTGTGGATATTACCTCTTTCATTAAGTTTGGAAGTGAAAAAGAAAAGATGGAAATTCATAAACTGATCTCTCAACCGTCCAATGCAGCGGTTTTAAGTATCACGCCCCTCTGGAAATTCATCTCATGTTTTCTTGCATCACGGCCTCCTGGAAATACTTCTTATGTATTAATTGTCATGATCCTCCGAAAATACTTTTATGATTTAAGTGTCACGACCCTCTGGAAATACTTCTTAAGTTTTGATTGAAACAGCCCTCTAGAAATACGTCTTAGGTTTTGATTGTCACAGCCCTCTAGAAATAATTCTTAAGTTTTGATTGTCACAGCCCTCCAGAAAAACTTTTTAGGTGCTGAGTGTCACAGCCCTCTAGAAATCGTCTTAAGTTTTGATTGTCACAGCCCTCTGGAAATACTTCTTAGGTTTTGAGTGTCACAGCCCTCTGGAAATACTTCTTAAGTTTTGAGTGTCACAGCCCTCTGGGATGTTTTGATTGTCACAGCCCTCTAGAAATACTTCTTAAGTTTTGATTGTCACAACCCTCTAGAAATACGTCTTAAGTTTTGATTGTCACAGCCCTCTGGAAATACTTCTTAGGTTTTGAGTGTCACAGCCCTCTGGAAATACTTCTTAAGTTTTGATTGTCACAGCCCTCTGGAAATACTTCTTAAGTTTTGAGTGTCACAGCCCTCTAGAAATACGTCTTAAGTTTTGATTGTTACAGCCCTCTGGAAATACTTCTTAGGTTTTGAGTGTCACAGCCCTATGGAAATACTTCTTAAGTTTTGAGTGTCACAGCCCTCTGGAAATACTTCTGATGTTTTGATTGTTACAGCCCTCTAGAAATACTTCTTAAGTTTTGATTGTCACAGCCCTCTGGAAATACTTCTTAAGTTTTGATTGTCACAGCCCTCTGTAAATACTTCTTAAGTTTTGATTGTCACAGCCCTCTGTAAATACTTCTTAAGTTTTGAGTGTCACAGCCCTCTAGAAATACGTCTTAAGTTTTGATTGTCACAGCCCTCTGGAAATACTTCTTAGGTTTTGAGTGTCACAGCCCTCTGGAAATACTTCTTAAGTTTTGAGTGTCACAGCCCTCTAGAAATACGTCTTAAGTTTTGATTGTCACAGCCCTCTGGAAATACTTCTTAGGTTTTGAGTGTCACAGCCCTCTGGAAATACTTCTTAAGTTTTGAGTGTCACAGCCCTCTGGAAATACTTCTAATGTTTTGATTGTCACAGCTCTCTAGAAATACTTCTTAAGTTTTGATTGTCACAGCCCTCTGGAAATACTTCTTAGGTTTTGATTGTCACAGCCCTCTAGAAATACTTCTTAGGTTTTGAGTGTCACAGCCCTCTAGAAATACTTCTTTAGTTGATTGTCACAGCCCTCTAGAAATACTTCTTAAGTTGATTGTCACAGCCCTCTGGAAATACTTCTTATGTTTTGAGTGTCACAGCCCTCTGGAAATACTTCTTAAGTTGATTGTCACAGCCCTCTAGAAATACTTCTTATGTTTTGAGTGTCACAGCCCTCTGGAAATACTTTTTTATGTTTTAATAATTATAGAAATCTTCGAATCCATTTTCTTGGCTACCCTATTAACAACAACTTTCTATAGGTCCACTACTGTATATTAGGTGAGAAATATTAAATTCTTCGTGACAAATTCTACATGTGATTCATTAAGTTGCACAGGTTGTAAGGGTGATGTATTTTACTCGCCAAGCGAGCATAATCAGATCAAACATGTACTGTATACAAAACGACAAAATTGCTCTGCGAAACGCTATTAAATCTCTCAATGTTAATTATAATTGGTCATGTCCCTCCCAACGCTAATCCGTAAAGGTGCAGCAAAATCTTAATAAAGTGCGGGTAGTACTGCTCCTAAATAATAATAGTCTAATAATAACATAGAGCTTATGGTAATTCTTCCATGAATATGAGGATTTTGTCGTGTTGGTACGAGAATGGATGCTCCCTAGTGAAATACAGTAGTATCGACATCTGGATATTTTTCTGTTCAACAGTTTAGATCTCTGTCTGTATTCATTTTATTACACACAGGACGTCCGGGAGAGTTCAATCTCATTACGAGTTTAGCAGATTAAGCGTCCGGTCCATCTTTCTCTCTTTAGCTCCTATGTAGAATGGAGAAAATAATCCTTTTTCAATCCTAACACGCGTTAATATAATGTATACTTTAAAAAAATGTGATAATACCTACTGTATCTAGGAGAGTAATACGCCATTAAATCCTTTGAAATAAGAATAGCATGCAGCTGGAGAGTTTATATTATTATGTATTTCATGGCTGGTTGTAAATTTCTAGACTGTTATAAAAATGAAATCCTTGTTCACGTTTCTGTACACTAATTACTTTCACAATGTTAATAACAATTCTCCTTGTGTGGTAAAATAACGTTTGTGGTTTTTAGCTTTTTACAATAAAATTAAAAATTGGTTCAAAATACGACATTCTTTTTTCTCTAAAATGAAGACGATATTCTTAATTTGTTAGCAATTCTTTTTTTAACAGTAGACATTCTTGAAATTTTGATCACTAGATATCCACCCCGCAGCACAGGTGCTGCATTTTTGGCTATCGATTCCCGGCTCTGCCAAGAAATTTAATTCTGGTTTGAGGGCTGGAACGGGGTACACATCAGCCATCTTAGAATGCCGAGATGGTACCTACATCAAGGCTACGAGCTCCTCCTACCTAAACCCTAATCTCAATTACTATTACACTAGGACAGCCATCACAATGACACAGGTTATCGGGTATTCTTCACACATGAACACGATGTCGCAAAGCCCATATTTGGTTTAACAACAATATTCAATATTAGTTTCATTCCCCATCTTTTAACATGATGGATGCGTTTCATTAAAGAAATTACTTTTTCCCGCCGATTTCAAATTTCCCGCCAACGTTTCGTTTCCCGCCAATTTAAATTCCAGCTGAAAACGCGCACTAAAACCATGAGCACAGACGAGTGTAGGCAGCCCCGTACAGTCCATTTTATACCGATCTTAGGTAAACCATCCCAAGAACCTCAGGATGCTCCGGGAATTGAATCTCTCCTGGCCCTGGGGTGCACACAGACTGCAAAACTTGATAGCTTTTTCTTTTTACACATGGCATCACTGGCGGTGGTCTTACTGAGCAGACCGTCAGCCAAATGTGTTTTCACTGGGAGAGATTTCTTTCTCCACCAATTTTGTCTGTTAGACAACATAATTATGTTTGGAACATCTCTGACTATTGCATTTAGGCGACGGTATGGTAAAAGCATTTCAAAAAAAAAATGAAAATGGAACCTTGTTACCGGAGTACTGTATTGAAAACGAAACAGATGAAAGGGTTTGCTTCTTGTATTACAGAAGTGAATTCCCTCTGCAAAACGAAATAAGAGAAACGTTTTTTTATATCTCACATCCTTTTCATCTTCCCTATTGATGATCCTTAGGTTCAAAGAAGAGGCAAGAGAGTGGAAGGAATCCGAGCATGTAAACTCGTCACATTGAAATCCGCGTTAACTATGTTAAAGCTTTACATTGTAAATAATGTGTAAATCCACATGATGTTGGTTCGTAAAATGTTTCTTGTAAAATATTTGGTGAATGCATGACAAAATATGTACAACCCAGAAACGCCCTGCAACTCAATTAAAATCATCCGTTTTAATGCATTGTATCTTAATGTGCGATAAACAATTTAGTTTTATTCAACTTTGTCAGCTCTGTAAATTAATAAATAAATCGATAAAATAATAATAAATAAATACATTAATTAATAAATATTAAATAAATAATAAATAAATCAATACATAAATAACAAATAATATTTAATAATAATAATAATAATAAATAATAAACCAAAATTCTCAGGAAAATATATGGCCCCGTTTATGTTAATGGTACCGTATATGGATTGAAAGGAAAACCACATACTTGTATCAATAAGTTTACTGATACCGTGCGTAAGAGACGACTGAAATTTTATGGTCACATCTGCAGAATGGACAACACCAGATATGCAAAAAAAAACCTGCTTGATATAATTAATTAAAAGAAGGTCAAAATCAGTTGGTTAGAAAAAATCAAACAGGACTTAAAAGAAATAAGCATTACAGAAGATATCAATCATCATGAATCGCAAGACTTTTGGAACTCTAGTTTCAAATCACTCTTTCGACGAAAAAGCTAAAAAGACCACTGGAAAAAAATGGACGGAGGAACGTAAGAAGGGGCATAGTGAGTTCATGAGGAGATTTTGGGAGAAGAAGATGAGGAAAACACCATCAACCCGAGTCAACAAGTTGAAACGCGCTCCCTAAGTGGGCAAAACGAAGAAAGAAAGAAAGAAAGAAAGAAAGAAAGAAGAGAAATAATAAATAAAGCAATAAATATATAACAAATAAATATTTAATAAATCAATAAATAATATTAAATAAATCAATATGAATAAATAATACATAATCAATAAATAAATCAATACATAAATAACAAATAAATGCATTTCCAGGAACGCCAAAATAAAGCACTACGATACTGTAGTCAAAACAGAATGTCTGTACGCCTGTGAATGCCTTTCAATGAACTACAGGCTAGAGAAGTTGGAGGTCCTGGAAAGGAGAATCCTGCGGAAAATCATAGACTCAAACCAGACGGAAACTGGATGGAAACTTCCGAACAACGCCCAAGTCTACCAGAATGTATAAAAAATCTCTGCGACCATGAGGAAACGGAGGCTAATATTTCTTGGGCACATGTACAGATTGGACAAATCCAGATTAACCAAGCAGTTATTTGACTACTTCTGGAACAAGAAAACTACTACATCACGGATTAAAGAAACTCGGAAAGACCTTGAAAGATCCATCATCCCAGAGGCCCAAATGTTGGAAAGGGATACGTTTCGAAACAGTATTCACAATTTGGAAGGGTTTCATGACGAGAGACGAGCAACAAAGACCGGAAGAGCTTGGACGGCCGAACAACGGTAGCAGCAAAGCGATCGTATCAAGGAGTACTGGAGGCAGAGGAACTTACAACTAAAACAGTGAAATTGTAGCGTGATCCTAAGTGGTCAATTTGCAAGTACAAAACAAAGATAAAAAATCAATATCAATAAATAAATTAACCGAATTAGTAGTCTCCAGTTTAGAAAGAGGATCTCGGTGTTATAGGCAGATCTGACCCTCCGAGAAGTTGGAGTTGACTTGCGGTAGAGGGGTTCAGTTTCTGTCTGATAACTTGTGTTTCTGTGGTGACTGTAGTAGTGTGTAGTTGTAATAAGGTTGGCGATGGGAAATGTAATAATATCGTATGGCCTCGGTGCCGGGTGTAAGCTTTGTAATTTGACACCCAGAGGGTAGCTTGCATGTCGAATTTCGTTGTTCCTTGAATCACTATGAAAGTCAAGGAGGTTAGATAGCCTATCTAAGCTCCTTCAACACTATGGCGCTTTCTAGTAGAGAAATGAGGAACTTTGTGTTGGCCGAAACTCCCGAGATTAATTTTGCCATTATGAACACGGCCTACTGAATTCAAATGGGTTCTTTGACATGCCAACATCGTATGACGTGCGTGTCGTATTTTTGCCGCCTTTCAAAAATCATTTACCACGGCCAGGAGCGAACCTGCAATCTTGGGGTTAGTAGACCGACACGGCTATCCACTCACCCACCGTGGCAAGCTTATGGGAAAGGTAAAACCCGGGTATAGCCGAGCATTTTCCCGAGGAATAACTACACTCAGGGTAGCCGATGGCATTGCCGGAATTCGAACCTCCATTCTTGAGACTTGCTGCAGCACATGGATATGCTGCGAAGAAATAAGAGAAGAAAGGCTTGGAAATAACGATGTGAAATCTTTTTTTGTTGAGGATAAATGTTCCGTTGTGCGGTGAACGCGATGTTACCTGGTTTCACCTCGTAATACTGTTGATTTGTGAGAGAGGTCTGGTAGTTTCTTATCGTGCAACAAATGTGCTAACGGGCTTAGTCGTGCCCACAGCGCTCTTTTGCTTCTTATAGCTCCACCGATCGATCGATTTTCAAACAGAAATATCGCTGCTTCCATAAATTCCCAACCAACCTGTCAAGTAAAGTAATTGAGATTGCTTCTTTGTTGTGTATTTTGTTCTGCCGGATGTAACCTTGGTGTAAATTCACTACATGATACTTGGAAGTGATAGAGGCTATTTTTCAGTGTTGACTAATTCTATTAAAGACTGCTTTTCAGTCGGTCAACACAAATTGTGACCCCCAGGGGCTCACATCTAGTGGGACGTGGGTTGGCGACCACGGTACCCCAGCTGAGTCCGGCATTGCTTCCACTTACTTGTGCCGGACTCCTCTCCGTCTTCTTTCCTGTCGGCCTCCCTTGGTCAACTCTTATTCTCTTCCGACCCCGACGGAATCAGGGTATCCGAGGCCTAGGGAGTATTTTCCTTTCCCGCCTTAAGGGGGCTGATACACCTGGAAATATGTTTTTTTTTCATTTTTTGTTTTTGATCTCGAATGAAAGAATAACCATTTCTTTATCTAAATCTGAAGTTTTATAGCGAAATTTCCAATTTTGACCGATATATTACGATTTAAATCCATGCATGTACTGAACTGTCAGCTGAGTGTTATGTGTAAGTGGAAATGTATATACAATGTTTAGAGCCATTTTCCCAAAAGATTAATTTTTTCACACAAAAACACAATAACTCAAGAACTAATGGTCCAAAATGCATGATATTTGGAATTCCCCTTGTTGGAACTAAGTTACAGAGGATGAACCTCAATTATTGAATTCCTTAGAGAAATATACTCAGTGCATCTAAAACACCATGTGAAATTCTTAATTTTTTTCAATATTCAAATGAAATCCTATAAAAGGGTAACTTATACTTCCACTAAGTTCATAGAAGACTATCCTGGGTAATATTGTGTTGTATTTAAGGAAAAAAATTGTTTATGCCAATCACATTGATAGTTTTCAATAAATGATGTTTTTTGTAACATTGAAAAAATATTTTTTTAATATTTTAATATGCTAATTTTATTACACTTGTACAAACTGAATTTTAAAACTTTATACATCAAATGAAAGCCCAGCATTTGTACTATAAGTGTACTAAGTTTAATTCAAATCCCTGTTATGGTTCCATAGATATAGAGTAATTTACAAAATGCATGCATTCTAGGTGTATCAGCCCCCTTAATTGACCCTTCTCTCATCTTTCCGGATCCCTCATTCTTGGAGGGTTCCGCCTTCTTTTACATTTTGTATGTCTTTTCGCTTCCAAATATATTTTGTACGTCTTTTTAATCTAAATTCCGTTTTTTTGTCTTTATCTAAATTGCATTTTGCACGTACTTCTAATCTAAATTGCATTTTTTTAAGTATTTTGAATTTCAATTGCATTTTGTAAGTATTTCGAATCTACATTGCGTTTTGTCCGTATTTTGAACCTCGACTACATTCTGTGCGTTTTTGTTTTGTTTTGCATTCTATTCATTTTGTTCGTATTTTCCTTCTAAATTACCTTTTATATTTCCACTCTACTTTTTGTGAGTTGTTTCAATCTGAGTTCCATTTTGTAAGTATTTCCAGTCTCACTTAATTTTCGTTCTGGTTTCCATTTCATTCCATTTCTTTGTCATTTTCGCTATCACCCAGACCATTAGGGGCCGATAACCTAGATGTTAGGACCTTTAAAACAACAATTATCATCATCATCATCATCAAATTGTGACCAATCACATTGGGTGGGAAACTAGTACTCGTATTTACATGTCCTAACCTGAGAGAAACGAGATATTATTACAAAATAACACTCTTTTATGTACAACATGGGGTACATAATTTGATGACATGTTTCGAACGTCAGGCGTGCATCTTCAGATCCTGTTCACTTAGGCTTAATTAGTATACGATGATTATGAATTAAATATCATCATTTAAAACAAGAAGTTCCGTGAAGAACTATACAGCCTACTTTTCATGCCAATCATTATTCTACAGACTATGAACCTATCTAGAATAATGACGAAATTAAATTGCTAATATCGAAATTTCCAATTAGTTCGAAATACTGTATACCTGGCATAATATATCCTAATAGAGCACTACAGTTGGCAGCCCTGATGACTGAATATATTCATAGTTCCGTCTCTTAAGGTACTAAATACAAAATTTGGTTGAAGTCCAATGAATAGCATGGACGTTACATGCAGTTAAACATTGGATCTAATAGCGCGCGTAAAATCATGTTGGCAACAATGTCATGCATGTATTGGTCAGAAATAATCTGAAATAATATGATCTATTGTTGTGCCAATTTTGAATGAAATCCATTAGTTAATATAGAAGTTACATGCATTTTAAAATTGGACCTATCAGCAGGCTTAGAATCATGTTGGCAGCACTGACGTATATTAGTTACTCCAAATTCGTCTAGAATGCCAGGTACTATACGTGTGCAAAGTTTAGAGCTATTGGCTTGCATACTTTCTGATATATTGATATTAGGGTAACAAAAATAGGGACAGCACATATTAACAGTTGGCAGCCCTGGTTGCTCCTTAGAATACGCATAGTCATATCTGTTATGGTACACATAGCACATACGAAATTTGGTTGAAATCCAAATGATAGTATGGAAGTTACATGTATTTAAAGTTGGACCTGTCAGCAGGCTTAGAATCATGTTGGTAGCACTGACGTATATAAGTTACTCCAAATTAATATAGAATGTCAGGTACTATACGTGTGCTTAGTTTAAAGCTGTCGGCTTGCATACTTTCTGATATATTGGTATTTGGATAAAATAAATTAGGAGCATTTATTAACAGTTGGCAGCCCTGGTAGGTCTTAAGAATAGGCTCAGTCATATCTGGTTATGTACACATACAACATACGAAATTTGGTTGAATTCCACTTGATAGTGTAGAAGTTATATGCATTTAAAAATTGGACCTATCAGGAGGCTTATAATCATTTTGGCAACACTGCCATGTTTGGCCTCCTGGAAATTAAACTGAAATATTATGATCTGTACGTGTGCCAATTTTGAAATAGCTCCCATTCATACTTTCCGAGATATCCAACATGGAGCTTAAATTTCAATTGCGATTTTTTAGCAGTTGGTAGCACTGACATCATTTTCAAATATGGCCGTGAGATATTCAGGCATAGATCTTTTCTCCTACCAAATTTTGTTTCGATTGCTGCAGCCGTTTAGGAGTTGATAGGGGGGGACACACACACAGCCAGACAGACAGACAGAAGGACAGACAGAAGGACAGACAGACAGACAGACAGACAGACACACATTTGCCCGATCTCATAAGTCTACTTTTTCCTCATTTTTGCAAAATGTGAAAAGTAGGCTAAAAATATATATAGCGTTAAGTCTAAATTACCGTGTTATGTCAAGCTTTAAAGCCTTATTTTATTTATTCTCATATCAGAAACATACATTTTAAACATATAACGCAGTTATTATATTATCATTGCTCAAAACTTGGCCACTTCCAGTGCACTCTGTGCTCCCCGACGAAGATCTTCTTCCGTGCAGGATGCTGGGCACAGTCGACACTCAGTCATATGCTGAACAGTCTGCTCTTCTCCACAATCACATTGAATATCATCCTGGTCAATGTAACCCAATCTTGCCATATTAACCCTTGATCTGCCTAATCTAGAGCGCAGTCTATTCAGGGACTTCCAAGTCGTCCATTCCTCGTCATAGCCAGGAGGTAGAGTTTCAGAAACATTTTCCCAACCAGGGGGAAGGTTGGTCGTAGCCCTCCACATTTGCAATCTAGCTTTTTCAGCAGTGGTTCTAAGTTTCTTTGATGTTCTAAGGAAACTCTTCCTCGACTTCAGTCGTTGCGGCTGCGGTTCGTGTCCATATAGAGGATGAGTTATTTCATGCTCCACTGTCTTACGTTCCTTGTTCGCAGCTATTTCTCTTCGAACAGGGGGTGGTGCTATTCCTGCGAGGAGATAAAGCCATTCGACTGGAGTTGATTTCATGCAACCTGTTATAATTCTGCAGGTATCGTTGAGAGCTACATCCACCTGTTTGGCATGTGTTGAATCACTGTGGCCCTGAAAAGGACTCGAAAATGGATGTTTCTGGTATGAAAGGATCAGCCGCCAGTGATTCAGTAGTTGACTGACGTTGCCTAGGATATGCCCGATTGTATATAATTTTCTTTGAATCACAATATAAACACAATCATCGGGGAGGCTCCTTTCATGTATCCCTTTAAAGCCTTAAACTAAGAAGAAGAAAAAACATTCCCTGGTAGGTAACAACCGCAGTTTATAAATTTGCCCCCCCCCCCCCCCCCCCACGTTTGCGAGGAATTTTACGCCCCTGCCTTAAGTGATTAAGGTTTCTTGTCTTGGTTTGGTTTGGGTTTTGATTTTGATTTTTGTGTTTGTTACTCTATTGTGCTGCAAATTTGTGAACAGCCGTTTTACCCCCGCAATGCTATTTTGCTTCTTATGACGCTGGTAATCGACCGACTTGCAAACAGAAATATCGTTACTTCCCTCTTTCATAAATTCCCGCCCAACCTGTCAAGTAAAGTAATTGAGATTGGCCCTTTATTGTATTCATTGTTAAGCTCGATATAACCTCTCTAGAAATGTTATAGAATATCGAAGAGTCCCTCTTTGCCAACAGATAGCCTACTATTGCTCTCTTCAATAATTGAGTATACCTGTTCTAAGTACAAGGGGTTTAATAAAGCCGTGTTTTGTGAGAGAAAATTTCATTTGCGGAATAGATTCGTGAGTGGTGTGCGGCGGGCGCGTAAGGCCTTTTTCCAATTTATCATTTCTTCCTTCCTTGCCAGAATAATGGTGTAGGGAAACAAAGGAGTGGATAAATTGCTAATCACTGCAAAGTAAAAGAGAACGACCTTCCAATCAAGGTGTGTTGAGTGGACTTGCTAAAGAATGAAAAGGAGCTTTCGAATCAAATCGCGCAAGGGAATTTACTGTACAGTCTGGTTTTAATTCAATGAACACCGATTCAAATGAAATACGAATTCAAATGGTATTATTATTATTATTATTATTATTTATTTTACACGTTACAGGCCTATTAGACCCCGCGAAGCAATCATAACGTTTTGTTCTTCCTGTCTTTCCAGTACTCTTTCATTCGTGCACGAAAGGCCCTCTTCCTTTCTTCGGTCCACTTTGGTCTTTGGGCTGTAGGTGCTGCTCTCTCTGACAACACTTCCCACTTGTATATCTTGTGTCGAAAGACGCTTTTGACTATGACGTCTTCTGGGTCGACCTGTGCTTTTACTAGATCAATTTTGACTTGCATCATCCAGGCTGTAGTAATCTTGAGCCGCTGTATGTATCTAAGAATTTTGTTGGCGAGTCTGGTTTGTGGGAGTCTGCTGATGTGGCCGTAAAATTTTAGTCGCTTATTATTATTATTATTATTATTATTATTATTATTATTATTATTATTATTATTATTATTCAAGAAAGCCAAAACAGGTTCTTGAAATATTTCACTGGTAATCCATTATTTTAATATTTTTATTTATCGTATGGCTTTTAGTGCCGGGAGTGTCCGACGAAATGTTCGGATCGCCAGAGTCTGTAGCTGCTTCCAGCGGACACCCAGAGGGTGAGCTACAAGTTTCGTTCAATTTCAAGTAGTTCCTACATTCGCTACCAGATGTCAATGATACCGAGTGGTAAACGTTGGAACTTTGATAGAGCGTTCCAGCGATATCTAACCTAGAAATTTAGCTCCACACAAGTTTAGTCTGTGGAAGGATCTTTTACATGACATAAATCATGGGACCATCGGCTTTACTTCCCCTCCGAAGGAAGGCAATTGGTAGTCTGGTGTGTAGCCAAATTTGTAGGTTATATTTGGTTTCAAACGCTGTATCAAGTCCCAACATTCGCCGCTAAATGTTAGTGACAATGGCGTCTGGTAGCCAAAGTTGGAACTACTTGAATTAAAACTTGCTGGGTGCCTACGGGCGTCCAATTAAAAATACCCTGCTATGGCCATTGGATGCAATTCATTTAACAAAATTGATAATTTTCTTGCATTTGCACATTGATAAATGGGAAAACAATGTATCAAACGCTAACAAAATCAAACATGAACCAGATATAGATAGGGGGGGGGGGGTTGAAATGTCGGGACCGTATATTACCTTTCATTGATTATATCTCATTATGTACCAGCCCTCACCCCAGGGGCGTATATACATTTTTTTTTCGAGGAGGGGGGGCTGACAATCCTGGAAAATTGTGAGTATTCTCTGGGGATTGTCACCGCAAAATACCCAGAAATATCAACCAATATCTTAGAGCATATAACTTTGAGTAATTATTTTAGATAAGATTCAAAGTTTACTGGGAATACAAAAAAGTTGTAAAATACAACACAACAACAAAAGTCAACCCCTGGCACTATCCAGCCCATGACGGGCTAAGGCCGACCAAGCGACCGCTGCCCAGCCATTTGGCCTGCAGATATTGGGGTGACGCGTGATCAGCGCGTCGGGTCCCCTCGGCCGTTAATCTTGGTATTCGTGATCGGGGCGCTGTCTCACTGTCAGACAGCTACTCAATTGTCCTCACGAGGCTGAGTGCACCCCGTTAATACAACACAACACACAAATAAAATGTTATACTTAATGTATTTTCTATTATGGCCTATGGAGTATGAATTGCAAACATATCTATCTTTTTTATTTTTTTTCAAAATTACAATTTATTTCTCAAAAGTACGATACCGCCTGTTAAATTATTTCTCAAAAGTACCGTAAGTTACTGTGGAATTCACAGTTTTGCCTCACAAGGCCGAGTGTACCCCGTTCCAGCCCCCAGACCAGATTTTTTTTTTTGGCTGAGCCGGGAATCGAATTCGGACCTCCGGGGTGGCAGCCAAGAATGCTAGCCAATACACCACGAGTTCTAATTTCAATCTTAATATTGTTTATAACTTAGCCAATAAGTTAAGATTAGGGTACAACCAAATTTACAATTATTTTATGCTCTTACGAAAGCAAGTTAATTTTTATTGGCTAATTTCGGGGGGGGGGGGGCTGGAGCCCCCTCAGCACCCCCCTTATATACGCCCCTGCCTCACCCCCACCCACCCTCCAATTCCTCCTCGAGAAACAAGCTCTAGTTACGTCACTGTATGCGAAACGTAGTCGATACCAATGGCCAAGCTTGGTTGGCTTCTTGTAACCTACTCGAACGCTCAGTGAGTAGGAAACCTGAAAAGCCAGTAGTCGTTTTCGTGACCGTGAGATTTAAAAAGAAGGCTTACACGCACTCGTGTGTGTGTCTGTAGTATCTATAAGATAATGTTGCCAAGCCGGCTTGTCGAGTCGTTACGTGTTACGATTTGCATGTGAAAATGAAGACAATTATAGGTTGGAGCTAGCGATGGGTGTGGTTTCTGGTATGTCGGCCAACGAACGACTCTACACGATTCTACCACGCCTTACCACGCGTGGCCGTGGCCCTTCCACTTCCAGAGGCCTTCCTTCCTTCGTTTTTTCCTTTCTTTCTTTCTTTCTTTCTTTCTTTCTTTCTTTCTTTCTTCCTTCCTTTCTTTCTTTCTTTCTTTCTTTCTTTCTTTCTTTCTTTCTTCCTTTCTTCCTTTCTTCCTTCCTTCCTTCCTTCGTTTTTTCCTTCCTTCCTTCCTCCCTTCCTTCCTTCCTATCTTTCTTTCTTTCTTTCTTTCTTTCTTTCTTCCTTCCTTCCTTCCTATCTTCCTTCCTCTCTTCCTTTCTTTCTTTCTTTCTTTCTTTCTTTCTTCCTCCCTTATTATTTACATTTGTTGATAGAAAGAACTCCCTCTTATTTTTATTGAAATGTTTTTCTTAGCGTTATGATTGGCTGCGTGGCTCACTGGTAACGTTCTTCCCTGTTGTGTTTTCATTATTTATGGATTGCAGCCAATGGACAAAGCAGGGTATTTCAAGTAGTTCCAACTTTGGCCACCAGATGTCATTGACACCTAGCAGTGAACTTTGAAACTTGATAGAGAGTTTCTACCAGCCAAATATAACCTACAAATTTGGCTACACACAATTGTAGTGGTAGTTTTTTTTACGTGCCATAAATCTATGCCATGGGCCGGCTTTACTTCCCCTCCGAAGGAAACCTTACTGAGGGATTTTAACGCTGTGTGTTCAAGGTTGCAGGATCGAATCCTGGAACAGTCAGTTGGCATTTGAGGGTACGCAAATGTGAGGGGGCCGTGTCAGTAGATTTACTGTATCGTTAAAGGTCCCTTTCAAGGACAAATTCTGGCACCCTGGCTTCTCTAAAAGCCTCAGTGTTTAAAAGGGACGTAAAACCAATAACATTATTCATGAGAAGGAAGTGCAACCAGGGAACTTCTGACCGGTTCTCATTAGGATAAAGTTAGACAAGGATTTAAGAAGGAAGTGCTCGTGGGTCACCGGATATTATGGTATTATAATCAGGGTATTATGGTTTTGAATTTGTCCATAAGGAATTAATTTACGAGTTGTTAATCTATAGAGATGGAACTGTCACAATATGTATGTATTAATTTATTTATTCATTTATGTATTTATGAATCGTTTCTTTTCACAGAAAGTAACGGTAACTTCGTTATTATTTTATAAGTAAATAAATCAGAATCCTCTATGGACATCAAATTGGCAGGTGAAAAACTAAACTGTTACTTAGGAAGCAAAATAACCAGTGATGGGCGAAGCAAAGAGGATATAAAAAGTAGGTTAGCTAAGGCAAGGAAAGCATTTCTACAGAAAAAGAATCTGTTGACATCGAATATAGATTTAGGTGTTAGGAAGTCATTTTTGAAGGCCTTTGTCTGGAGCGTGGCGCTCTATGGAAGTGAAACTTGGACTATTGGTGCAGCAGAAAAGAGGAGAATTGAAGCGTTTGAAATGTGGTGTTTCAGGAGAATGATGAATCAGATGGGTAGATAGGGTTTCAAACGAAGCGGTATTAAGACTAGTGGGACTGGAGAGATGTTTCTGGCGACTGCTAATGAAGAGAAGAGATAGATCGATAGGACACATACTAAGACATCCAGGAATATGGAAGGAAGGGTCGAAGACCAAGGGGTAGACCAAGGTTGGAATATGTTAAATAGATTGCCTGCGACGTAGGGTGTGGTAGCTATGTAGAGATGAAACGATTAGCTCAGGACAGGGAGGCATGGAAGCTGCATCAAACCAGTCAAAAGACTGAAGACTCAAACAACAACTGTAACGGTTACATTTCACAGAACGTTACTGTAACGGGAACTTATCCAACCCTGGTGTTGGTGGTTACTCGGGAATAATGATGAATCACGATTGATTCCTAGAACGAAACCTCAGGCATTACATATCGTTATGTACGCCTACTCTCGCGAATGTATGAGGTCATTTTTATGTCTGGAATCAGTCATTAAAAAATTCCTCCTTAACGGATGGTTGGAGTTAACTAATAAACTGTTCTGCTTCGATACTTTGAGCTCGTTTCATGCATGTTCCTTTCGTCTTTGGTATTTTAATACGTACTTCTTCTTGCTCTATCTCTTCAACCGTGCTTAAATTACGTCCATGCAGGTGCGTACCTATTGAGTGGGGGTATTTAGTGCTTTCCCCTTGAACAGGCTCCCCAAGGGCTCACATCTAGTGGGACGTGGGTTGGCGACCACGGGACCCCAGCTGAGTCCGGCATTGCTTCCACTTACTTGTGCCGAGGTCCTCTCTGTCTTCATTCCTGTCGACCTCTCTTGGTCAACTCTTGTTCTCTTCCGACCCCGACGGTATTAGGGTTTCCGAGGCCTAGGGAGTCTTTCATTTTCCCGCATAAATTGGGAGGGATCAGCCTTCTTTTTCTTTTCATTATATCTCCTGCCTTCTGCTCAAGGCCCTCAAGGAGGCAGGGTGTGTGTAGCCCCACCACTTATGGTGCACCCTGAATTGTGCTACACTCTCAAGGGCTCACGTCTGGTGAGTTCGGGCGTTTTCCTGAAAACTCTTCGTTTTATTTAGTTTCGAAACCCTTCCCAATTTCATTGATGTTTGTTCTTCCACTGTCACTGACTCTTATTTGGTAGGAAGGAAGAAGATTTCTTATATTTAGGCAAAAAGTAACTTTTATAGATTTCTATAGAACATTCCAAAAATAAGCGTAACTCAATTTAGTCTCATTTAAACTTATTTTCTTAACTCGTGTCTACTAATCAATTCGGCTAAGATGGCCACGTCATCAGCAAATCTCATAATTAGATTATTTCTCTTTGAATATTTACTCCTACACTATATGTTTCTCTAACGTCAGCAGACCTCGTCATTCGGTTCACGAGGGAGAGTGCCTATATTTTCAAGTTTAATGTAGTTTACGACTTTTAATTCAGTTTTAGTTTGTTTTTTATGTTGTTTTATTGCGTTCATCTATTTTATTGTTCCCTATGGCTTATTTGTTTTATTGTGTTTTAATATTTTTATCCGAGTAACGCATACATGTTTGGGCTCACTGTCAGTTTTATATAAACCATTTTCGTTTCATCTTTGACAGAGAGCTGTTTTTATCTTCATCCATTCGTTTCATACCATTTCATTTCATTAGGGGTCGATAACCTAGATGTTAGGCCCCTTAAAACAAGAATTATTATTATCATCATCTACCGGAAACGTAATGATGCGTTACTCACTTCGTTAAGTATCGGTAACTGCTACCGTTCCTATAAAAGTAACACCCAACCTTGTCGCCCAACTGATTCAACCACTGTTTCTTCTCTTATAAAGCATACCTCAGCACACTCGACTATAAATGGAGGTCTATTCCACTTAGTCTTCGACGAATCATTATCATAATAATCAACATAAATAAAATTGGTGCTATTACCTAATTATTTGATTAACATAGAATTGTTTACCGTTACAGGGTGGAGCAATTCATTGAAGGTCTACTTGCATGAAATAAGAGAAATTACTCGACGTCACACACGCAAGCCTCAAGGTATATCACCTCCGGTACCTGAGGCAAATACTGTCGTGTTCTCTTCGTTTCACTTCTGGCGAGAAAATATGGAACGAAAGATGTTACTTTCACCATAACTCAGACAGTGCGTATCTTTACGATGTGGTGTGACCACAGAGTTAACGCTAGACATTCGACATCGTCAGTAAAACGCAAACTACTGTCGTTAAGCACTCCCGTGACTCCTGATCGCGAGATTGACGGTCACTTTAAACTACAAGCTACCTGTTTGCCTTTAGCACTGTTACTGTGTTATTCTTCTTCCTCTTTCTCCGTTAGGGTCTTCTGAGGACCACGAACCAATTTCAATGTTTAGTCCTTTGTTGTTTTTTCTTCTTCCTCCAGTGCTCCTTCGTCTTTTCGCTGTGTGTCTTCTTTCTCTCTTCCGACCATTTTGAGCCTGTTTGCCTTCCTTGGAGTCCTTCCATTCCCAATACTTTTTTTTTTTTTTTGAAATTGTCTCTCTCTAGTGCATCTCCTTCTCTTACATTGTTTTTATAAATCTTTCTTTACTTCTTGAAACCAGGCTGTTGTCGATTTCTTTTTCCAAAGATATTTAAAAATCTGTTTGGTTAACCTGCTATCATTCATTCTATATAAATGTCCGAAAAATAACAATCGCCTCTTCTTTATTGTTTCCGTTATGTTTTCAATGTTCCGATGTATTTCTTCGTTACTTCTTAACTTCCAAAACTCGGTAGTTCTTAATGGACCGAGAATTTTGCGTATAATTTTTCTTTCTAATACTTCTAATTTATACAATTTATAATTTAGTATTTGACATTCACTGACATATAAGCATACTGGTTTAATTACTGTGATTATTCTTTCTTCTTTCTTCGTTTAGGCCAGCTATGGACCACGTCATTTCAACTGATTCCGTCTTTGGGCCTTGATCTTAGCCCAGTGTTCACGCATTCGCTGCCTGTGAGACTCCTTTCTTTCATCAGACCACTTCTTGCCGGTTTTTAATTTCGCTTTTTCTTGGAATTGGTGGTGTGCTCCAAGCTTTTCCTTCAAAAGGTCACGTTATTATTATTATTATTATTATTATTAGGTACCGGATATTTAGGTTTACAAAATAGTTTTTTTAGGTTTTTAATAGCAAGAATAGGATTTAAAATAGCTTTTTTATATTTAAAGTGTAGCAAAAATTGACATAAACTTCGCAAAGCTTAAAATTAATGAATTGTTAGGCGGCTACGGTGGCGTAGTTGGTAGCGTACTGAGCTTCTATGCCCAAGATCGCGGGATCAAACCCGGCCGAAGTCATCGGATTTTTTAAGGATTGGAATCAAAAAGAAAATTAGTGAAGAAATAAGGAATTTTAGGCTGTTTTTCCGGAACTGCATTTTGGTTGTAAATGATTTTCGAAATTTTGTTAATTTTCTACTTTGATATAGAGCTCTCCAAGACTCAAAATTTGAAACCTTTTCGGGCCCTTCAACTTTTGGCACAATTGAGGAAATGGTTCAGTTTTACGTTTTTGCTTGGATGGCGACCCATACTTTATATGCTAAGAAACGTTTTTAACAATAAAAGCAAACTGAGGACATATTTGGGCCATAAACAACTCTTGTTGTTGTTGTTGTTTGAGTCTTCAATCATTTGACTGGTTTGATGCAGCTCTCCATCCTCCCTGTCCTGATCTAATCGTTTCATCTCTACATACGAAGGTGGATCAAAAATTTAGTTGCACTAACGCGCTGCAGCAGCGCGCTGTGTGTCGCAAACGTGGGCACAGTGGAGAAAGGGACATACACTGTCCACACGTCTGTTGGCCAGGTCGCTGTGATGTCTCGTCTTGTATGGTGTGAATAGCGGCCAAAAGCAATGGCGCGTCGACTGGACGTTCACTCGAAATATGAGGTGAGTGCGTCAATCCGATTTCTGTGGGCCAAAAGGAAGAATTGCACGGACATTCATCGTGAAATTAATGCTGTGTATGGGGAACGGGCCATTTTCCGGCAAGGGATCGTAAAGTGGTGTCAGCAATTCGAAGCCGGACGCACGGATATCACGGACGAATATCGCGAAGGCAGACCCGCAACGTCCAGATAAGCTCAAAATGGAGCTCGGTGGGCGACGTTTCCAGACCGATGAGGAGATGAAGGCCGCTGTCCCCGTGTGGTTGCAGTACACTGGAGGAACTTTCTATGCATCCGGCATCGACAAGTTGGTTGTGCGTTCGCAGAAATGCTTGGAGTCTCTTGGAAACTATCTGGAAAAGTGACATTACATTGTATGTCGTTATAGGCATGTTGCTGTTGTGTAGGTGGTGTAATAAATGGCCATAACTGGGAAGTGCAACTTACTTTTTGCCATGCCCTCGTAGCAACCACACCCTACATCCAAGGTAATCTGTTTAACATATTATCACATTGGTCTACCCCTACAGTTCCTGTCCTCGACCCTTCCTTCCATAACTAAGCTTGCTATTCCTGGGTGTCTAATAGTGTCCTACCAACCCATCTCTTCTCTTCATTAGCAGTCGCCAGAAACATCTCTCCCCTCCCACTCGTCTTAATGCCTCTTCGTTTGTAACCCTATGTACCCATCTGATATTCATCATTCTCCTGTAACACCACATTTCAAACGCTTCAATTCTCCTCTTTTTTGCAGCACCAATAGTCCAAGATTCACTTCCGTAGAGTGCCACGCTCCAGACAAAGGCCTTTAAAAATGACTTCCTAATACCTAAATTAATATTCGATGTCAACAGACTCCTTTTCTGTGGAAATGCTTTCCTTGCCTGAGCTAACCTACTTTTTATATCCTCTTTGCTTCGTCCATCACTGGTTATTTTGCTTCCTAAGTAACAGAAGTCTCCTACTTACTTCCGGGGATAAATAGAAAGTTCTAGCAGGAAATTAGAAATTTTGATACATAAAGCACACGTCTTTATTTATTGAGATTTTGCGAACCATTTGGTTCAATCGTGTGGAACGTTGTTATTACCAAACTGTTCATATTACAGCTGATAAGGAGGTGATGTTTTCATTGATCACGTTTCCGAGTACCGTACCGTAGCGCGCCTCACAGCCTCAGGTAAATTGGGGTTAGACCACGCTTCATTGAGTTTGTTTGTGCCACTTCCGTAGTCCGGACCGCTCTGGCTCGACCCGCTGGCCTCCTTCAAGTCAATGCGCCACTAGAACACGAACCCGCTCGGAAACATTACAAGCTTTGCTGCATGAATATACTGAATTCATCGAACGCAATAATAATAATAATAATAATAATAATAACTCATTATTATTATGGATTTTTAGCAGAATTTACACATTTTGTAAAAATGAGGAAAAAGTAAACTTATGAGATCGATCCGGGCTAATGTGTGTCTGTCTGTCCTTCTGGCCTTCCGTTCTTCTGTCTGTCTGTCTGTCTGTGTGTGTGTGTGTGTGTGTGTGTGTGCGTGCGTGCGTGTGTGTGTGTGCGTGTGTGTGCGTGTGTGTGTGTGTGTGTGTGTGTCTCTCTCTCTCTCTCCTATCAACTCCTATACGGCTGCAGCTATCGAAACCAAATTTGTTATGAGTAAAGATCTATACCTGAATATCTCACAGCTGTATTTGAAAATGACGTCAGTGCTACCAACTGCTAAAAAATCGCAATTGAAATGTGACCTCCATGTTGGATATTTCGGAAGGTATGCATGGGAGCTATTCCAAAATTGGCACACATATAAGTAATAATATTTCAGTTTAATTTCCAGGAGGCCATACATAACAGTGGTGCCAACATGATTCTAAGCCTACTGATAGGTACGATTTTTAATTGCATGTATCTTCTATGCTATCAAATGGATTTCAAACAAATTTTGTATGTGATTCGTGTACCATAATTGATAAGATTATGTGTATTCCCAAGAGCCAGCAGGGCTGCCAACTGTTAATAAATGCTCTCTCAATGTGTTATCCTAATTGCAATATATCAGAACGTATGCAAGCCAAATGCTCTAAACTTTGCAAAGGTACAGTACCTGACATTCTAGATTAATTTGGAGTAACTAATATACGTCAGTACTACCAACATGATTCTAAGCCTGCTAATAGGTCCAATGTTTAAATACTAACAAATTGATTTCATCCAAATGATTTCATCCAAAATTGGCACAATGATAGATCATAAAATTTCAGACACACACATGACATAGTTGCCAACATGGTTTTACGCGCGCTGATAGATCCAATGTCTCAACGTCCATACTATCCATTGTACTTCAACCAAATGTTGTATGTGTATTCTGGTCCATAAGAGATGGAACTAAGAATATATTCAGTCACCAGGGCACCCAACTCTAGTGCTGTATTAGGCGAGACTATTTCCGGTATATTTTGAACTAATTAAAAATGTTAGTATTACCAACTTAATTTCGTTATTATCCTGGATAGCAGGGGCATATATAAGGGGGGGGGGCTGAGGGGACTCCAGCCCCCCCCACGAAAAATGCCAATAATTAAGAAAGTGTTGCTTTGGTAAGAGCATAAAATAATGGTAAATTTGGTTGTACCCTAATCTTAACTTATTGGCTAAATTAAAAACAATATTGTGATTGAAATTAGACTAACTCGTGGTGTAGTGGCTAGCATTCTTGGCTGCCGCCCCGGAGGTCCGAATTCGATTCACGGCTCTGCCAAGAAATTTTATTTCTAGTCTGAGGGCTGGAACGGGGTACACTCAGCCTTGTGAGGCAAAACTGTGAATTCCACAGTACGGTACTTTTGAGAAATAAATTATGAACTTGTAAAAAAAATGCTTGCCTTTCTGCTTAGTAAATTGACAAATATTTAGATATTCGCAATTCATACTCCATAGATCATAATAGAAAGTTCATTAAGTATAAAATTCTATTTGTGTGTTGTGTTGTGTTTTACAACTTTTTTTTGTATTGCCAGTAATTGTAGGCTATATAAACTTTGAATCTTATCTAAAATAATTACACAAAGTTATATGTTCTAATATATTGGTTGATATTTCTGGGTATTTTGCGGTGACAATCTCCTGAGAATATGTAAGAAATGTAGGCTCCTTATTATTAAGGATTTTTACATATGAATCGCAATATGGACTGCATATTAGCAATCAATTTCATTTGTGTCTAGATCTTATTCTTTTACCAACCTTAACACCCTCCCAGTATTTACTAAGTCATTCAGTCAGTGCCTTCTTTGGTGCCACTCCATCTCCTGGGCTCAGATTCCACTTTAAAACCCCGATACGTTTTTAATAATTTCTCAAAATTCAAAACTGTCTGGCTGTGTGGCTCAGCGGTAACGTTCCCGCCTGATGCTCCCAAGGTTGCAGGATCGAAACCTGGCGCAGCCAGTTGGCATTTGGGGGTGCACATATGCGAGGGAGCCGTGTTAATAGATTTACTGGCACGTTAAAGATCCCCTTCGGGGCCAAATTCCGGCACCCCGGCGTCTTTAAAAGCGACAGTTGTTAAAAGGGGCGTAAAGCCAATAAAATTATTACTTTTATTCAAATAGGGCAGATGACCTCGTAGTTCCGCCCCTTAAAACAACAATAACTAACTAACTTTTATTCAAATCTGTCGTAGGTTTCCTTTTCTGAAATACCCATTTTCATCAGGTCTTTCTCACATTCATGAAACCATCTCCATTTCGTTGCCTTTGGCTTTGTGAAATTCCAGATTTTCTTAGTCAGTCTGTCATCAGGCATGTGCCCGTAGAACAGCATTCATTTCTTTTCGATGGATGATTATATAATAATGGAGTTCTGAGAGGTAATGCCCAAGGTTGTAGGATCGAATCCTGGCGCAGTCAACTGGCATTTGAGGGTGCGTAAATGCGAGGAAGTTGTGTCAGTAGATTTACTGGCATGTTAAAGATCCCCTTCGGGGAAAAATCCCGGCGCCCCGGCGTCTCTAAAAGCCGCGGATGTTGAAAGGGACGTAAAGTAAATATTATTATTATTATTATGAGAGGTAAGTATTGATGTTGATTTTTGAGGGCTTTACGACTTCGTGGTCATGTAGCCCCTTGTACTTGGGTGTGTGTAGAATTTGTCTGATAACCTATGTCACTGTGATGGTTGTATATTTTGTGTATTTGTAATTGAGGTAGGATTTGGGTGGGAAGCGGCCGTTGCCGTAAGTTAGGTACCACTCCGGTATTTGTCTGGAGTAGAAGTGGGAAACCACGGAAACCCACTTCCAGATTGCCTGTGGTAGGAATCGAACCCGTCTCTTCTCAATTTTGTCTCACGAGGCTGAGTGTACCCCGTTCCAGCCCTCAGGCCAGAATAAAATTTCTTGGCAGAACCGGGAATCAAACCCGGTGCGACAGCCGCTACACTATGAGGTGGACGTTGTAACAATTGGATGAGTTATTCGGTATTCATTGAAAAATAGAATGTACAGAGAAGCATGAAAAACAAAAGCGACTCAAAGCACATTTTTTATTGCCCTGCTATTGTCTGTTACAAACAGTGACCGTATAAGGTGGCACAGAATGGTATTGTTTGAAGCAATACCAATCTCGTTGCTCCTGTGGGAAGCTGTATGCGTATATTTGGGTACATATTCACTTTCAGTGTTTTTATTACTGGGTCGGGACCTATTTAGTCTGCACATATGCCTTCGTGAATGTTCGGCACTATTCGTGTGTGTTTCCCGAACTCATTGTTTGGTTGCGGAAGGAAGGGTGCATGGAGTGTTTCCGTTCCGGTGATCAGTGATACTTTTAACAGAGACGACCTCATCAAGAGCAGATTATTCCTGTCGTATCTCGCATGGGCTCACACAACAAATTGTGTAGTATTGGAACAGTAGTCTGCACTACAATACAAGTATGGAGAAATTTGACTGACAGATCGTGAGGAATTATGAAGCGGACTTGTGCAAGCATTTTCGTAATAATAATAATAATAACTAAGGCACCCGTGCGAGTAATCTCACATTTCAACATAATTGACATTGTGCATTAGCCTCGCACAACAGTAAGACTCGACGCGACACACTTCTGACAGGGGCTATTGTCGTGTTTATTTGTTTAAACTATCGTTTATAAACTAGCAATCCGCCCCGGCTCGCCCGGTGTCTCTAATACTCAGCGTAAGCTTAAAAGGCGCATGGATGACAGGTTTTTCTTCGACTTGATTCACTGAAGTCGTTACTGCTCGGTTTCCCTTAGTCATAAATGAATGCTTTTCTACAGAAACCCTCCTCGAGAAATCCTTTAGAGAAAGGTGAAAACCGCATCAAAATTCATCGAGTGGTTCTCGAGATTACCCGTTCCATCCAAGAATCGGGGATATTTATATCAATGAAATCAGTGTGCAATTTTTCACTGCGCAGGGCATTTTTCTTTCGTTTGAATGCTCATTTGTTACGGTCGGTTATTTGTGAGGGCCCCAAATGGGATCTGTAGAACTGAAATAATATATATTATAACACTAATAATAATATTGAACAAAAGAGACTGACATGGTGGAAATTATGCATGAATACATGAATGCAAAGCCCTGGGCAGACGAAAAGGAGTTCGACCATGAACACCACCAAAATTAAACAGATGACGGGACTTCTGACCACGATATCCAACGATATCAACAAGAATGTTTCACTCGTAAATCCGAAGTCAATCAATCAATCTCTACCTTGTCAATAATAATAAAATAGAAAGGTGTATTAGTGCTACAATGACGTGGCCTTGAGTGAAGAGAATGGAATTCTATGGAATCCTCATAGTTGTAGACCTTCACCAAATCTAGGAGTAACTTGAATTGAATCATAATTCTTAACTTTCTAACTAACAAGATGTTTTACATTCATTGCAACTAAGACTTGCTCTACTTCAATATATTTTTTTATTACGTAACCATACGTTCCTATTTCTTCACCTGCTCCCGTCATTACGAGCCCATTGATTCGCTCCTGCTTCAAACTGCTGTTCGATTTACTCCCCCAGGGGCTCACAACTTGTGGGAAGTGGTTTGGCGACCACGGGACCCCAGCTGACTCTGGCTTTTGCTTCCACTTACCTGTGCCAGGCTCCTCTCCGTCTTCTTTCCTGTCGACCTTTCTTGGTTAACTCTTGTTCTCTTCCGACCCTGACGGTATTAGGGTATCCGGGACCTGGGTAGTTTCTCACTTTCCCTCATCTTTCCTGACCCCCTCGTTCTTCCAAGGGTCAGACCTCTTGATTTATTTTCCTGATATATCCTGCTCTCTGCTCAAGGCCCTCGAGGAGGCAGGGTGTATGTACCCCTTCCACTTCTGGTGCACCCTAGATAGTGCTACACCCCCAAGGGCTCATGGCTGGTGAGCTCGGGAGTTGGCGACCCCAAGAGATTCCTGAGCTGGGTCAAGATCCCGCCCTCGCCACAGCCTTTTTGGAGGGGATTTTTGGAGGATATAGTGATTATAGTTTGACTCTAACAGATAGTTTTTTAACTTACGGCCTTTTACAAAATTAAATTTTAAGAAGTTCCACAAAAATCGACCCACTTAAAATCCAATATAGAGGGATATTGATATACTAAGTTTATTTTAGTGTTTACCGACAGTAGTGGCTACGCTGGCTAACGCGCAGCATTAGGTCATGGGGCCAAGCTCTCTGCTGACTCGGTAGACGCGTGGGTTCGAGCCCCACCGTCGGCCGTCCTTGAAATGGTTTTCCGTGGTTTCCCATTTTCAACACCAGGCAAATGTTGGGACGGTACCTTCTGACAGGCCACGGCTGCTTCCTTCCACATCCTTGCCCAGTTTCATTCACCATCATTCATTTCATCTCTCATTAACTCCTCTGATGAGGTTGGCGTCCGGAAGGGCATCCGGCCGTAAAAACCATCGCCACAAAGACTTCCATCGCATCTCATCCCCGACCCCGTTGGAAAACGGGAATAATAAGGGGTAGACATACATTTTAGTGTTTATTTTATTTATGCAAGTACCTTACAAGTTTTGTGAGAAGAAAAGAAAACATTAGTAAGTTCATTTTTAAGTTTCTTACTTAACATCTTATGATTATAATAACAGAAAAAATCTTACCGAGTCTTTACAAGTGCCTGAAGTATTTCGAACTAGGACAGGGTCGTGGATATTTCAAAACAAAACGTATTTTTCGTTTAATTAAGCATATTTTTCAGAGTTTTTTTCTTTTTTCAAACTTAAAAATCGGTATGCTTTTATTAATATTCGGGATGCCGGGAAATGCTCCATTAAATCGGGACTGTCCCGATATTTTCTGGACGTAGGCTATGGTCACCGTAGTTGTTATAAATCATGGTCTGTTGTGCACAAAGACAGCAGTATTGAAGTGCATTGTGGGTATTGTTTTCTGCAGCGTCTGTTGTTGTCTAGACCCGGAATCGCTGCGAGTGGCGGCACCAACTACAATACTCCCAAGGTTAACAGGTCCGCGGGTGATTTACTTGAGAAATAACAAACCAGTCAGTTGGTTCTGTCTCCTTTCCAATACATGTCGACCAGACTAATTGTGGGAAAGATGACTTTTTACCTCTATTCCCCGAGTAGTACACGTCTTCCTACCTTGTTTGGTGAAGAACATGTTAATCTATATATAATCATGTTGGCGGCCTGTAGATCTGAATCATCCAGCCATCTGGTCAGCGCATAGTGGATTGTATGAACCAAGATGAAAACAGGGTTGATTTCAAAAGAAAATTGTCATCTGTTTTCCGTTTTGGCATACGCTTTTACCTCAAAATACCCAACTTATTATTATTAAATTATTATTATTAAACGCGCTGCCTCGTGCCTCGTTGGCACCGGGTTCGAATCCCACCTCGGCCATCCCGAAAATGGTTTTCGTGGTTTCCCATTTTCACCACCATGCAAATGCTGGGATGCACGGTTCCTTTTAATAGGTCCACGGCCTATTTCCTTCCAAAATCCCTTCCCTGACTCGTCCTGAAAAGAAAATACATGGCCATTGGCTATTATTATTATTCTTTATTTGTTTCGCCCAACTTTGGGGTACATGAAATCAATCACTTTTTATTGTTTTGAGCTTTCATTTTGGCCCAGTATTGCCTCATCCTTTGAGATCTTGCTTCCCTTTCTTCGGCAGAGATGTGGATCGTACGCTTTTGTTTGAGTTTCACTTGGTGCCGTTGTTTCTTATCCTTGGTGACGGTTTTGGCTGTTCTGTCCATGAGCATGGTGTCTGTAATTTGGAGTTCCACGAGGTCTTTCTCGGTTTACTTAAACCAAACAGGTTTTGTTTCTTTATTACAAAAGTGGTCGAAGATCTTTTTGGTTAGTCTATTTGAATTCATTCTGAGGATGTGCCCATAAAAATCAATTCTTCGTTTTTTATTGTGTCCGAGAGGTTTTCAGTCTTTTGGTAAAGAGTTTCGTTATTATTATTATTATTATTATTATTATTATTATTATTACAGTATTATTATTATTATTATTATTGTTTTTCTCATTTGAATAACAAATCACCACCAGCATTAATGCGCTGAGCTAACCGGTTCTGTTGCAGAAAAATCGGCAGTGATTTTTAAAATACAGGAAATCATCCAAACAAACATTAAGAATAACTTAATGGAATGGACTAGGTTGGGACCAAGATAAAAGCATTCCAGTGAAATTGTTTCTGGTCCATAGCTTTATCTGAATGTTATTCTGTGCCAGTCCCCCGTATGCGTCCTTCCATGCGTAACGGTGCGTAACAGTGGGTGCGGAGTCCCCGCCTTGTCAGTGAGATGTATTGTATAACAGTCGCCTGTAATTAAATCATGACAAGCCTTTCGATTAGAACGTCAGGAATACGGCTAAATCAGTACCTTGGGGACGTCCACATATTAGCCTACGTTATCACAGAGAGGAGGGGGGAATTCGAAGATTATAACAAATAACAACAACAACAAAAACTCATTTTACGAACTACGCGCCTTTTCAGCCACGCGCAGTGGGAAATACGGGTATTCCCCTGGTCAATTTTTGTTGTTTTACTTATAAAATTAGTAGAAGCCTTAGCTTGTAAGTTGAATGTTAAGGTCAATGTTGTTTACTTATACAATTAGTAGAAGCCTTAGCATGTAAGTAGAATGTAAAGGTCATTGTTGTTTACTTATACAATTAGTAGAAGCCTTAGCTTGTAAGTTGAATGTAAAGGTCATTGTTGTTTACTTATACTCTTAGCAGAAGCCTTAGCTTGTAAGTTGAATGTAAAGGTCATTGTTGTTTACTTATACTCTTAGCAGAAGCCTTAGCTTGTAAGTAGAATGTAAAGGTCATTGTTGTTTACTTATACAATTAGTAGAAGCCTTAGGTTGTAAGTTGAATGTAAAGATCATTTTTTTACTTATACAGTTAACAGAAGCCTTAGCTTGTCAGTTGAATGTAAAGGTCATTGTTGTTTACTTATACAATTAGCAGAAGCCTTAGCTTGTAAGTTGAATGTAAAGGTCATTTTTTTTACTTATACAGTTAACAGAAGCCTTAGCTTGTCAGTTGAATGTAAAGGTAATTGTTGTTTACTTATACAATTAGCAGAAGCCTTACCTTGTAAGTTGAATGTAAAGGTCATTGTTGTTTACTTATACAATTAGCAGAAGCCTTACCTTGTCAGTTGAATGTAAAGGTCATTGTTATTTTACTGATAAAATTAGCAGTAGCTTTAGCTTGTAAGTTGAATGTAAAGGTCATTGTTGTTTTACTTATAGAATTAGCAGAATCCTTAGCTTGTAAGTTGAATGTCAAGGTCATTATTGTTTACTTATACAATTAGCAGAAGCCTACCTTGTCAGTTGAATGTAAAGGTCATTGTTGTTTTACTTATAGAATTAGCAGAAGCCTTTGCTTGTAAGTTGAATGTAAAGGTCATTGTTGTTTACTTATACAATTAGCAGAAGCCTTAGCTTGTAAGTTGAATGTAAAGGTCATCGTTCAATTAGCAGAAGCCTTAGCTTGTAAGTTGACTGTAAAGATCATTGTTGTTTTACTTATAAAATTAACAGAAGCCTTAGCTTGTAAGTTGAATGTAAAGGTCATTGTTGTTTACTTATAGAATTAGCAGAAGCCTTACCTTGTAAGTTGAATGTAAAGGTCAATGTTGTTTCACTTATAGAATTAGCAGAAGCCTTAGCTTGTAAGTTGAATGTAAAGGTCATTGTTGTTTACTTATACAATTAGCAGAAGCCTTAGCTTGTAAGTTGAAGGTAAAGGTCATTGTTGTTTACTGATAAAATTAGCAGAAGCCTTAGCTTGTAAGTTGAATGTAAAGGTCATTGTTGTTTACTTATACAATTAGCAGAAGCCTTAGCTTGTAAGTTGAAGGTAAAGGTCATTTTTGTGTTACTTAAAGAATTAACAGACGCCTTACCTTGTAAGTTGAATGTAAAGGCAATTTTTGTTTCACTTATAACGTTAGCAGAAGCCTTACCATGCCCAAGGAATACTTCTATTCAGATCATAAAGAGATTCAAGAAATATTGTTGATAACATTAGTCGTGTTTTTTTTTGTGCCCCCAAAGCACCTTAGGAAACTGCAGCATTATATTTTTTTTTTCAGTAATCAATGTCCCTGAGTCTATGGCATTTTATTTATTTATTTATTGCCACAACAGGGCAGTGCCCCAATTACAGTAGCAAACAATTGTGTACACACAGAAAATACATGAAAGTACATTAAATTACGAAATAAAAATACATTAGAATACAAATTTAAAAAATGAAAACTAAAAATTGAAAATTAAATATTAAAATTAAAAAAAGAAATTGTTAACAAGAAATATACACAAGTTCAAGTCTCAATAACAGTAAATGAAGCATGATTTTTAATATTTGGTCACATAATGTAAAACTAGATTCATATTTTGAAGGAAGCTTTTAGTTTTACGTGACCGTTAATCATGCGATCATGCGCCACGGGACCTCCTTCTTACGTTGAGTCCGAACCCTAGGAAATAGCATTTCACTTCGAAAATCTCACATGCATTGACCGGGAATCGAACCCGGTATATTCATGTTTTAGGTACTAATACAATAGCAATATTAGGCGGCTTCGGTGGCGTAGTCGGTAGCATGCTGAGCTTCTATGCCGAAGCCGTCGGATTTTTTAAGAGCGTTAAAATCCATCAGTATGCCTTCCTTCGGAGGGGAAGTAAAGCCGGCTGTCCCATGTCATAGATTTATGGCATGTTAAAGAACCTTCGACTAATTGCACCTGTGTGAAGCTAAATTGGATAGGTTAAGAATGTAAACAACGCTCTTAGGTGTCTACGTTCGTTGCCAAGAGCCGACTGCGGTGGCGTCTAGTAGCTAAGTTCTGAACTTGGCCTAGTAGTCGTTGACGGTGGCGCTTGGCGGCAAAAGTAGGAACTATTTGAAAAATTCTAAGTTGCAGTACTTAAATTTAAAAAAACAAACAGATAACACACACTAATTCAGTCATCACAATTAACACCGGTTATCAGACAGATTTTACACACACCCAAAGTACACGGGGCTACATGACCGCGTTGTCGCAGCCACTAAACTTAAGAACCAACCAACCAACTACAATAGCAATGAAAGATGGTAAAAACTGAAAATTAAAAATTGTTAACAAAAAATGTACACAAGTTCAAATCGCAATAACAGTAAATGAATGATAAATGGTGACGAAATCAGAAATTGTAGGTTTTGTTTTTTGATAAGGAGGAAATATCGATCACAGTTGGTTATACCTGAAGTGATGTAATAAAAAAGAGAGCACGTTTTTGAAATGGCCATGCTGGATAAGGAGAAGCTGAGACTCTCTTATGGAGTGACTCAGTACAGTAGGTGCCATATACGGCTGTGTCTGTCTGCCTCTGAAGGACCACACGTCTTGCGTCTGGCTTGTTAAAGACCACAAAGAACCTACAGAGAAATGCTGTCTCGTTCAGTAGACCTAACAAAGACTTTGATTACTCACACTACTGTGTTGGTAAATAAAGTGGCTACTGCCTTGTTGACGAGGAGGCTGATGGGTTTGGGTTTGGAGCACGTGTCTCCAGGTAGGTCATTGAACTCGAGGAGGAAAACATGTTTTTACTAAAACGATGGTATATTGCCTTTCACGGCCAAGGAATTAAAACTCAGCAATTTTTCTAGGTTTATGCCGTGTCTTGATAGGCTCATCAGCAGGCTCTTGGTGTCCGTGCCCGGATCCCCACAGGAGTAGTGAACTGTGCCATATCTCCCTTCTCATGAAGCGCACCGGTGCTTCTTTACTGCGAGAGCCATTATACCACCTTTTTGGAAGCCTTTATAGGGAGGTTTTAATTTAGTTTAGCGTATGGCTTTTAGTGCCAGGCGTGTCCGAAGACATGTTCGGTTCGCCAGAGGCTGTATTACCCTTTCAGGAATTGATTGCCGGCGGTCGAGATGGGAACTATGCTCTGTTTACTTGTGTCACACGTCACTCTGCTTCGTTGACAGTTACAGTTGCGCGAGTAGGATATGACTCAGCTCCAGCTTCATCGTTTAACTGTCCGTGGTGACATGAGCTCCTGTGACGCTTAGGTGCGCTTCTAAGACAGGTAGCGCGCGCAATGCTGCTTGACTTATGTGCAGACTGCACTGTGTTCTTCTCTTTACTCCGCGGGGCTCCTGCTACAATAATCAACAAAAGTGGCGCAGCCATGCTCAGCGGCAATCAAATCTTAAATGGGTAATAGCTGCTTCAATGTGGACAACCATGGGGTGAGCTACAAGTTCCGTTCAATTTCAAGTAGTTCCAACTTTCGCTATCAGATGTCACTGACGCATAGTGGTGAACGTTGGAACTTTGATAGAGCGTTTCAACGAAATCTAACCAGCAAATTTAGCTTCACACAAGTGGAAGGATCTATTACATGCCATAAATCTATGACATGGGACAGCCGGCTTTACTTCCCCTCCGAAGGAAGGCATACTGAAGGATTTTAACGCTCTTAAAAATCCGCCGACTTCGGCCGGGTTTGAACCCGCGATCTTGGGCATCGAAGCTCAGCATGCTACCGACTACGCCATCGAAGCCGCTTATAGGGAGGTAAAAGGCTGCTTGAGCTTTTAGTTGAAAATGATTCCCAAGCTTTCTTTTACAAAATGCGGTACATCAATGCATCATCTATTTACTTTGATCATGTAATGCCTATTTACGTGTCTATTCTGACCAAAAGAAATGCCTAAACATCTGGGCTCTCACCAATAATGACGCTCGGTGTGGTTTGAAGGAGCGGATGGATCCATGACAGGGAATAGCGCGGACAAATTCCATTTCATTCATCGGGGGCATTATCATTATTTCGCTAGCTAAGTAGGCTACATGCGTGCTGAACAGCTATCACCTGCTATCTTCACCCTGAAGGGCGACAGAACAGCGCGACCTGCCCAGATAAAAGCCAACCTTCTCGCAAACGCACCGCGCACGGCGCACGCTTCTGTTTTCATTTGTTTCGATAATTCCATAGATAGCGTATCTCGCGGCACGTCCATGTTATGTCCTACTCATTTCGCTTTCTGTCCTCTCGACTCGTACACAGCCATTTTGCCTCAAGGATTTCATTTCAGTTGATGTCAGGTTTGTTGTTTTCAGTCTTTGCACCGCTACCATACGCTTAAATTCATCCAATTGTATTTACTTCATGGTGGCCACTACTCCTGGAAAACCTGGAAATCCTGGAAAACTCCTGGATTTTTATTAGATCTGGAAAACTCCTGGAAAAGTCTGGAAAATGACCCAAAAAATGAAAACTCCTGGAAAATAGCCACTGTTAATTAATTATAAAAATTCTTTCCATGTTAAAGCATACTCCCGCTGCGGTTTCGGGTGAGCACTCTATCGTTAACGAAAGTAATTTCCTCAGGCTATCTGTTTCTGTGTGTGAGAACACACGATAGTATTTTTGTAAAACATATTGAGTATAGACTTCACTGCAATAAAATTGCAGGCGGCATTCTTTTCTCATTTTTTTAAAGTGGATATTTGAGACACAAAAGCTTCTTTTAAAACAACAATTAAGTCATTTGTGTGTAGGCTTGCGTATCAATAACGCAATCACCACTAATTTTTGTCAACATCTGTATAAGTAAACCAAACACAACTGCTTTATTTTGGTCTTGAAGTTGGCAACCGATAAAGCGCCCCTCCCCGGGACTAGCGCTTATTTTTAAGCCTGGAAAAAATGAGAATTACTCCTGGAAAATTCCTGGAAAACTCCTGGAAAATCGTTGACCGATTTGAGTGGCCACCATGTTACTTTCTCTGATCTTTTGGTGTTTCTTCAGTGGTAATACTTTGAAAGAATTATTATTATTATTATTATTATTATTATTATTATTATTATTATTATTGATTCGTTATGCCTAGAGGCATGATATTGTTGCATTAACAATAAACGTGACAAAAATATTTTTAAGCGATTGTGCGATATCTTTACGAATTACCTATGTTTCTGGTTAAGAAAATAGGATATTATGTACGTGAATTAAAGCGATGAGGCCATTTTAAAGTGAAATTCAATTATTTCGCAATTGGCTAAGCGCTAGATTACAGCGAAATCTGTAATTAATAACGAGCTTGAAATTGTGTTTCAAGATTATGTTTGAAAAGAAAGAGAAGAGCAAACAAAGATTCAACAAGTTGAAATAATTCAGTCACTGCTAGCATTAAAATTAATGCAAAATCAGGAATATAAGAACATATTAATAATATTGGATGCTGACTAGTAGTTTATACATCTACCATTCATATAAATAATTCAGAACCACAATAATGAAACTTTTAATAATTAATTTTAGAATTTCATTAAAGCGATACAGCAATATCTATTACGCGAAAATTGGTATCCTTCTCGCGAAATCGTTCAAAAATTAGTGCGAAAAAATCATGCTTCTAAGATGCCCAACTAACGTTAGAACTTATTTGTCACAATGTTTCCTCTTTTCTTCCCAATATCTCTTCATCCGTTCTTTGTGCTCTTTTCTGCGTTCTTCTTTCCATCCTGTATTCTTCCGTGTAGATTTCTGGGCAAATTTGTGTCTGTTATATAGAGTTCTAAGTATTGGTTTATTGTGAATGATTTCTTTGTTGATAACAATATCTTGTAGGTCTTGTGATATTTCTACCACCCAATTGTTGTGGTATTTCAGAGATAAAGCTAAGTTTCAAATTTTCTTTGTTAGCCTATTGTCATCCATTCTGTATTGTTATTATTATTATTATTATTATTATTAATGATTCGTTGTGCCCAACTAAGGAGAGCGTTTGAACTTATTAGCACATTTTCTTCTTCCCTTCCCAATATCTCTTCAACCTCTCGCTGTGTTCCCTTTTACGCTGTTCTGTCCATCCTGTATTTTGTCGCGTGTGCTTCTCTGAAAATTTGTGTTTGTGAATTAAAGTTCTGAATTTTGCTCTGTCTTGAATGTTTCTTCATGACACCCAATTTCATTTATGTCTTTACTGATTTATTTTAGCCATTTGTTTTTATTTCCCATTGATAAGGCTAGGTTAAAAATTTTCTTTGTGAGCCTGTTCTTATCCATTCTATATACAGTAGGTGTTCGTAAAACTGTAACCGCCGTTTACATGTGGTATCTGTGATTATTTCTGTAACTTGATAAATATCACGTGATTTCTTTTTCATCCAAATTCCATTTTCACACTTTGGTCCTAAGATTTTCCTGATGATTTTCCTTTCTTGTCTTTCGATAATTTTCATTCGAGATTTGCCACCAATTATAATAGTTTCAATTGCATATAGAGCTTCTGCGCTAACGACTGTGTTATAATGTTTTAATTTTGCCTTTATTGATATAGTTCTTTTAGTGTATCTGTTCCAAATTTATTTATTTATTATTATTATTATTATTATTATTATTATTATTATATTCTTTCTATGTCACTAATAGTGTATTTCTGTTTGTTTCTAGGTAAGTTTCGGTGACAACAAACAACTCGTTGATTCATCATGTCGGTAAGGTTTTATCCCTAAGTCACTTACTGTACCGTTCGCCTTGTTGCGTAGTGGCTAGCTTATTTGGCTGTCACTGCGGTGGCCTGGGATCGATTCCCGGCTCTGCCAAGAAATTTAATTCTGATCTGAGGCCTGGAACGGGGTAGACTCAGCCTCGTGAGGCAAACTGAGAAGAGGCGGCTTTGATTCCTACCTCAGTCATCCTGGAGGTGGTTTTCCGTGGTTTCCCACTTCCACTCCAGGAAAATGCCGGGATGGGGCCTAACTTAAGACCAATGCCGTTTCTTACCCAAATCCTACTTCTATTACAAATACTCAAACTAGTACAGACATCACAGGTTATCAGACAATATCTAGACACATGTACACGGGGCTACATGTCGACGATGTTGCAAAGACCCTTAAAGAATCAACAACAAAAACATACTTTATTTAAAGAGATTTGGTAGGCCTACATCTTTCGTTGCACAGTACAAAATAATACTTTTGCCACTCGGGCTGTGGTCCCATAGAGGCTAAATTCTGTAATGGTTTCTTAGGATTTACAACTTTGAGATGTTGAAGTGTGGGCGTGATGTTGGTCAAGCTGCTTGCTTCATACCGAGGCGGACCGGATCCAATCACCGGTGAAATGCCACATCTTGTGGTTCCGGATTCGTCTTTAGCTCCGTGAGTGCATAGAAATCGTGGGTTATTGTGGTCTATGTAATTGAATTACTAGGATGTTGCGAGACTCTATAAAAGAAAGGAACCACCAGTCCATCCAGCCTAGAGCCAATGTGGAAAACATCGGTAAAAAAATCAGTGTATTCTGCTTGGTCGGTTTTGAACTTGAGCTATAATTTAGAATGTTCGTGCTGATTGTGTGTGACGAAGCTGAATTTTGTGTGTGTGTGTGTGTCACATAGCGTCTGCGTGCGTCATGCTCTAGCTGTTGAAGAGTGAACTACAACATATGGCACTATGATAAGCTCCAACCAAACAATTCTTTTCCTTTTTTATATTTCCCTCTTTTCTTTGTATTGAAAACCCCCCACCCTAGTCACGCAGTCCTGCTCCAGGTCATAGGCACAGGATGATCATATCTGCTATGCTTGGGGCGGGAATTACTAATACGAACCAAGTGTTTAAGCTGTGAACCTAACAATATTTTAACTTCGTTTGTTTTTTTACAGCCTCTTTCTCTGGTATCTGAGTTCGGGTTCGATTCCCGGCTCTGCCAAGGAACTACTTATAATAATAATAATAATAATAATAATAATAATAATAATAATTAGAACGCAAAACTAAAACATTACTGCAGTGTCATCCGTCCGGAGGTCTTGTATGCTTCTGAATGCCTCTCGATGAACAAAAAGGGCTTGTTGGAAAAATTGGAGGCCAATGAAAGGACAATTTTGAGAAAGATATTGGGTCCCATTTGCAACAGCAAATTTTTCGACGGTGGCTTCGGTGGCGTAGTCGGTAGCATGCTGAGCTTCTATGCCCAAGATCGCGGGTTCAAATCCGGCCGAAGTCGTCGGATTTTTAAGAGCGTTAAAATCCCTCAGTATGCCTTCGTTTGGAGGGGAAGTAAAGCCGGCGGTCCCATGTCACAGATTTATGGCATGTAAAAGAACCTTCCACTAATTACACCTGTGTGAAGCTAAATTGTATAGGTTAAGAATGTAAACAACGCTCTTAGGTCCCTAGATTCGTTGCCAAGAGCCGACTGCGGTGACGTCTGGTAGCTAAGTTCTGAACTAGTAGTCACTGACGGTGGCTTTTGGCGGCAAAAGTAGGAACTACTTGAAAATTGATCGTCTGCAGTCCTTACTTGAATTAAAACAGTTACACACACTAATACAGTCATCACAATTAACACCTGTTATCAGACAGATTCTACACACACCCAAAGTACACGGGGCTACATGACCGCGTTGTCGCAGCCCCTAAACTTAAGAACCAACCAGATTTTTCGACTTCAGCTTTAGAACAGGAATGTTCTATGATTCATTATGAGAAAATTTAAGTCTTGAATATTAATATCGGTTTAATTTGAATAATTCATTACGCATAGTTGTATGATGTAGTTTATATGTACATCTGAATATCTGTAAGTGTATAATGCATCTTAGATGGTCTAAACTTATTTGAATATATCGTTGGCCTATTTACTTATAGTTTATATACACATTTAGAAGCAGTTGACTCTCTCATTGTTTTAATTTACTTAATTGATTTTACTTCACGATACATTAGAATAAAATAACAAGAAGTTCCGTGACGAACTAAAGAGCCTACTTTTCTTAAAATTTAAGATTCATGCCAATGATTAATCTATATGGATCTATCTAGAATAATGACGAAATTAAGTTGGTAATATCGACATTTCTACTTAGTTCTAAATACTGTATACCTGGCATAATGTAGCCTAATAGAGAACTACAGTTGGCAGCCCTGGTGACTGAAAATATTCTTAGTTCCATCTCTTAAGGTACAGAATACAATATTTGGTTGAAGTCCAATGGAGAACATGGACGTTACATGCAGTAGACCATTGGATCTAACAGCGCGTGTAAAATCATGTTGGCAACAATGACATACATGTATTGGTCAGAAATAATCTGCAATGATATGATCTATTGTTGTGTCAATTTTGAATGAAATCCATTGGAGAGTATAGAAGTTACATGCATTTTAAAATTGGACATATCAGCAGGCTTAGAATCATGTTGGCAGTACTGACGTATATTAGTTACTCCAAAGTAATCTAGAATGCCAGGTACTATACGTGTGCAAAGTTTAGAGCTATTGGCTTGCATACTTTCTGATATATTGATATTAGGGTAACAAAAATAGAGACAGTATTTATTAACAGTTGGCAGCCCTGGTTGCTCTTAAGAATCGGCATAGACATATCTGTTATGGTTCACATAGCACACACGAAATTTGGTTGAAATCCAAATGATAGTATAGAAGTTACATGTATTTAAAGTCGTACCTCTCCTCAGGCTTAGTATCATGTTGGTAGCACTGACGTATATAAGTTACTCCAAATTAATATAGAATGTCAGTTACTATACGTGTGCATAGTTTAAAGCTGCCGGCTAGCATACTTTCTGATATATTGGTATTTGGATAAAATAAATTGAGAGCATTTATTAACAGTTGGCAGCAGTGGTGGATCTTAAGAATACGCTCGGTCATATCTGTTTATGTACACATAGCACATACGAAATTTGGTTGAAATCCAATTGATAGTGTAGATGTTGTATGCATTTAAAATTTGGACTTATCAGCAGGCTTATAATCATTTTGGCAACACTGCGATGTATGGCCTCCTGGAAATTAAACTGCAGTATTATTATCTATACGTGTGCCAATTTTGAAATAGCTCCCATTCATTCCTTCCAAGATATCCAACATGGAGCTCAATTTTCAATTGAGATTTTTCAGCAGTTGGTAGCACTGACATCATTTTCAAATATGGCCGTGAGATATTCAGGTACAGATCTTCACTCCTACCAAATGTTGTTTCGATTGCTGCAGCCATTTAGGAGTTGATAGGGGGACACACACACACAGCCAGCCAGGCAGACAGACAGACAGACAGACAGAAGGACAGACAGACACACATTTGCCCGATCTCATAAGTCTACTTTTCCTCATTTTTGCAAAATGTGAAAAGTAGGCTAATAATTACCTTCACAAAGACCTTTCTGAGGTCGAAATTCTCCCTCCTTCACGATGATACGAAGAAGGGTCGGCATAAGCCCACGGGCCTCGCGTGAAATCTAAATCCGGTCCTGCCTCAATCTCAAAGGTGACGGATTACAGGGGTTGAACTGTATTTGGTATGCTTTAACAGATCCTCTTTAATTAAAAAGAAACGGGTTATTGAAGGAATCACATATTTTTTAAATTCCTGTATAGTACTCAAATATGCCACCGATTGTAACATTTATTAATCTTGTGAAAATTGCGAGTAGCCTATTTAAACAGCAGTTATTTGTACAAAGCCTGCCAATTATTCCAGTGTACGGCTCATTCATAAATTCTGTTGATTCAGCTTTCTCCGTGTTTAATATCTGCGAGGTTCTAATACGTTCCGTATTTGTTCCAATATTAACGTCGATTGAATTAAAGCCTATCTTCAATATTTAACGAGCTTATCCATATTACTTTAGGCTGCATCCTGGCAATGTCCTATTGACAAATAAGGAGCGTCTATAGATTCAGGAAAAATCTTACATTTCTTAAAAAGTCAACGGAAATATATTGTTTTGCTTATGAAGTGCGTTTAAACAAATAAACAAGACGATAGCCCCTATCAGAACCGTATCGCGTCGAGCCTGCATAGCAGTAAAAAAGAAGTCGTCGGATTTTTAAGAGCGTTAAAATCCTTCATTATGCCTTCCTTTGGAGGGGAAGTAAAACCGGCGGACCCATGTTATAGATTTATGGCATGTAAAAGAATCTGCCACTACAATTGGCAGTGTGTAGTCAAATTTGTAGGTTATATTTGGCTGGTTAGAAACGCTCTATCAAGTTCCAACTTTCGCCGCTAGGTGTCAGTGGCATCATTGGAACTACTTTACTTGAATTTGAACTCGCTGGGAGCCTACGGGCGTTCAATTAAAAATACCCTGCTATGACCATTGGCTGAAATTCATGTATAATGGTCTATACACATGTGGGGTGGGCGCAAGTAACCGATCGTAATAAATGAGCATTCAAAAGAAAGAGAATTATCCGCAGCAGTGACGAATTGCTCTCTTATTAATAAATATCGACATTTTTTTTAAAAAAAGAGCGTATTGAGGAGCGAAGTACATCGATTAATCGATAAAACAATCAATTGGTCGACCAATCGATTGATCGATTAAACACACAATCGATTAATCGTTTTACCTATTAATCGAGTTTTCTTCGGTTAATTATCGATAAAAGTACCAGTCATACAAAGAGTCAACAGCAACACTCTATTTCATGTGGTTGGTCATAAACTTTATATAATGGACTAGAGGAAAGTATAAATTTAAATTAACGTCATAGCACTATTTTTGTTTACGATGTGTTTCCTTCCAGCCATATTTACCTTGTCAGGGATATGAACCTTGGTCTTTTCCTCTTCGCAAAGGTCAGGTACCGCTGTATACTGTATTTACTGAGATTGTTGAAGCCATTTCCTCTCAGCTGCCCCTTTTCCCCCCCTCCTTCTCGCCTGTCCCACCTTTAACTTCCGGTCCACTTTGACTTTACTGGTGCTGCTGTGTTTCCCAGAGTAGTCTACAACGAAACATCATCCATTATTCTTCAGTTAATAACTGCATTAAAAGGCAGAATTCACAACAATATCGTCACGCACTTCCTCTGCTTGCCTTGAAAGGGTTGTTGACTCTTCTGAGTCATAGTTCTCACTTAGCATCTTCTCTCTTCACCGTTACTTCAAGTCAACTCATCGGGATTATGACCCCAACCTTATAGAACAATGTGGTGATGGGTAACTTCGTGACGAGGCGAAAATATCACAAGAGGATGATGGGAGAAGGTACCAACCGGTCTTCCGCTAGGCAATGAGCACTTTGGCACCAGAAAACTTGTTGTTGATTCGTTTAGGGCCTTCCGGATATCGTACTTGGGTGTGTAAGCGTGGAATCTGACTGATAACCTATGTCATTGTGATGGCTGTGTTGTTGACAGCTGGCTTGAATGCTAGGGTAAGGAACGTAAGGAACTTATATTTGTATTGTACCCATGTGAGTAATCTCGTTGGATAATATGCATCCGCCTCCAACTAGCATCAGCTCTCAGGCGTGTACGGTAACCCCAATTTTGCAGTGCATATTTTGGATTTGAGGCAAAAAGGTATCAACTCTACAATGATAAAGCACAACTCTATTCTAACACTTTAATTCATTAAAATAACTCATGGCTTCAAACACAAAACAATACCCAAAAAGCATAAAATAAAAGCAAACAAAATTTTTACTTCCACAATCCATAAATAAACAAATATGAAATCACAACAAAGTCATAACTAGCCATAATGCTTTACCCTTCTGTGAACTTCACAAGGATATACTAGTGCGCTGATGCACCTACGACTTCAAAACAAATGTACATTAACATAACAGTCATACAATGTGACTTCTTTAATATTACAACAAGGATTATTCCTTAAACCTCTTTACGTTAAACAATTATGTGTGCCGTGCGTGTTTTAATATTTTTCTTCTCACCCATGAAATGCTTTGCATGCATTTACCTATTTGGACGTTGCACCAAATCAATGTGCAACTCCATAATTATGTAAGCTACCCCCTTCACATCCTTCAATTATATGGTTTCACCGCATGCTGTCTGTGATTCCTAGATAAAACGTTACGTTATAGCTTATGTCGGATTGTACGATAGACTACCTCGCGCTCATGGCGATTGGCATCTAGTAACCAACTACATGACTTGGTTCCAGTGACAGTACAAATATATCATGTAACTATTCGTCAGATAGCTAAATTAATGAACCATCAGGATGAACTATAATTATCCATGTGTTCACAAACCACATGGCTATAATACTCAACATAACAATCTCGCATTATATGTCATTTTAACAAGGTCTAGAATCTCTTCCCTTTATAACTTGCCTGAGCGGTTCGAGTGGTTGGCACCGACCCTCGGCTAAGGAAATCGCTACACAATAGAAAGTGGGATGGGTCGTTCCACCAATTATCTCGACCTTTCTAACAGTTTGAAAGCTTCCCTCTCTAAGCAGTGGAGATTTACAAGACAAATACTGTGTCCTAACCGGCACACATGTTCCCAAAGGATCTTAATTGACTATTATGCCAACAGGTATTGAATGAGCTTTTGTAATTATTCCTACGTCGAGGATAACGATTAATTAATGGCCTCACATGGGTCCATTCAACATGAAGGTTCGGGGTTCGTAATGCATGAGCCTGGCGGTGACCGATGTCTCAAGTATAATATAGGCGCACAAAACCACTGTCGCCATGAGTTTTCGCTGCCCACGAGCGTAAATAACTCATCATAAGTTCTCGGGAAATCATAGAGCTGCGAGGTGTCCTTGTTTCCTCGACTCTTACAAGATTCCAGCCCGGAACACATTTCAATCCTTTTCTTCAGAGTTAGGGTCCATTCACTAAAACTCTGGCAAATAATGTCTCCAACAATGTCCACGACATAGGAGAATTCATACGTAGAATAGACTATCTGGCCCCTAATGCTCCATGCTACGACATTCCGACCTATAATATTAAGAGAAATCTAACATTTACTCTATAAGCTTCTCAATTAAGCTGCAAATTCAATTCACTAAAAGCTCTTTCATTACTGGTATCATTACCGAATATATGCAATATTCTGATATAAAGCTTCTTTCCATAATTACTGAAATGTAATCTCATTGTAACATCTTCCTGCTTAGATTGATAAGTCTTGCACTTAGCGTTAATAATTCTCGCTTACAACAATTTATTTGTTTCCTGATGTGTTCATTCATACTCTTAATAACCATTATTATTATTATCATCATTTCTCACTGACATAAATGACCAAAATCATCCTTTATTATTATTATTGAAAATCTCATTGACATAAATGACCAAAATCATTATTTATTATTATTCTCACATAAATTACCAAAATTTCCGACATAGCTAAACGTTTTAAACTCGAACAATCGCGTTCGTTACATTTACATAACTGATTGCCATTCTTAATTCATAGTGGGAATAATTACTCCACTTAATGATGCAAATCATCATTTCAACTCTATAAAAATCAACTCATTACTGATTAAACATGGAGGATCAGCCTCCTAACTGACTTTTACTGGCATCTATAAGGAATTCACAATACCTTTACGGAATCACAGACATGCATCGGTCCATACTTCTACATAATTATAACCATAATTTGTGGGGTACTTACATCTCTATAGGCATCTAAGGTGGCTCCAACCAATCATATTCTTCCATGTCGCCCGCCATAATGGGTTTAACGCGACATATTTCTCTTGTTTACACACATTTGATTATACATTTCTATCACCAACACGACACGTTGCATACCTTCCAGGAAGTTATCACTCCCCAAACATGTGAAACACTTCATCAAACACTACTTTAAATGATATTTTTACATATACATTACACTGAACACTCGTCACTTTATACACACTTCAATGCTGAGATTCCCTAGCAGAGATCGAAATTGCAGGTGTCGACGGCATCTTACGTTATCAACTCCTGATTGAAAGTCTGGTTATCTGCTCTCGCAACTCTCCAACAGTTTTTGTGACGATCATTACTCCTACAGTAAGCGTTACCATCTGGTACTCTCATGGCAATACCAAACACTTAGTAGAGTTTCTTTCGCGCACTCTATCGTAGTTACACATATACGATTAGTTAATACAATACACACTGCGCTTAATAAAGTTCAACACTTTCACAAATAATTATATACAATAGTGCTGCCGTTAGTCTATACGGTGCTTCATAACTGAACACGTCATAGTTCGTGCGGCTGATTATGCCTGTATCACGACTATTATTCATACAAACATATTTTCTGTTTCTTTTACACATACCAGTCCTGTTCGGCGTCTCGATGAATAGATCCGTCATGCGTTTTGCCTTGACGAACTTGCTTCAACCTGGCTGTAGCTGACTGAAGTTTCACTTGAAGACTGCACGTAGCTTATTTGAAGACTTCTGTCTGCGGCTTACACGCTGTCTCGTACTGCTGCATATTTGCTGCATACTGATTGCAACTTATTTCCATTGTGCTACAATTGACAATTGAGTAAAACTGTAACTGGCTGTAACTGCGCTTGGCGGCATGTAGACTGAGCTTGACTGAGTTAGAACAGAGTGAGTTTCAAAGTGAGGTTCAACTGAGTAACAGAGGTTCAACTGAGTAACACTGAGAACAGAGTAGGACTGAGGTTCAAGTGAGGTTCAACCGAGTAACTGAGTAACTGATAGCTCCTCCTGGGGTCTACTCCCTTATATCGGATTTCCACAGAAAGTAGAGCAACATCTTCCCGCGTAATCTTCGCTCCTCTCACAGCATGATTCAGGTCTTCAAACCATGATCATTGTGTTCCTCTCTCTTCACAGGTCCCAAAACTATATGTGTGCAAAGGAATCGCTCGTTCAATTAATTAATATTAATTCCTTTCTCCATGGCGTGGGACGCTACCTAACCGGGAACTCCCCGTCAACATCTTCACATCCCTCCGCGAACAATGGTCGCTTCACAGTCCTTACGCACATCACTAAATATGCACCAATTTCGCAGGTAAAAGATTCTAAAATTATCTTCTTGCCAAGATATTCACCTGTGTGCAACTCTCATCTCGATTCGTTACTCCAATCACGAGTAATCAATGATTTTTCTGGGCATTTCACCGCCCCTCCTCTACATCTATTCTCCGTCGGGGAATAACTGTGTCATTTTTCAGGCCTCTCCCCTGCTCCAGACGACATAATGGGGTGACAGAGATGGACGTGGCTCCACTGGGACCAACCCACAATTCTGGGCCGATTAGTAAATGTCAGCTCTGCCCTCCTCTGTGCTTCAAACTCCCAATAGCTTACACCAAATCGTCTTATAATGATATAATCCGCTCATTATTTCCTACATTATTCTAATAAATAATGCCATTTCATCAAAAATCACGCCAGTGATTAAATATACATCTCTTTCGAGGGGTTTTTACCAAGAAACTCCCTGTACAGATCTCTGGTTCGCTTCCTGGCGGAACCTTTTTACTGAGATCACAGTCTCTGAGAACCATGTTCGATTCCAGTCAGCATAACCCCATCGGGTTCATGTTCCCCTTGCAAAACTTATAAAAGTCCAATGCAAGTGGCTTATATAAGTAACCAGCTGACTGTCGACCACCGTCTGTGTTTACGTCTGGGGTCCTTCACCTTGTCTGGCTGCGAGTGGGTTAGTAATGTTCCCCCTTCCACACTCGGCCTTGTTTCTGAGCTGTCTATTCTCCCTGCGAAGGGTCGCGTTTACAGCCTCAACCTCTCTAGCTACTCTGACCATTTCTTCATAGAATTCTTGCAAACACTGGCATTCTTTCTGCTCTCCGCTTACACTGGGTAAACTGTCTGCTTCTTGTCCCGTCTCGCCGTTCCAACATTCAGGTCTGCCTGCTTGGCTGCCTCCGCTCTCCACGTTGAGTTGGGTGTGCGTTACTAATTCTTCTTCTGGTTCATCGAATTCTTCTGGCGAGTAATAAATTTTTAAGTTGGCTATGTTATAACGACCTCGTTTCCATTCTCTAAATGCCTTAACCTGTATGCATTGTTCTGGAGGTCTCTTATCACCTCGAACGGGCCGTGGTAAGAAAAATTAAACTTTTTATACTTCCGTGCCTCTGGATCTGAACTGGCGGGTTTCTTAATTAAAACTTTCTGTCCCACGAGAAGCGGTTTATGATACCTCTTCGCACGATTCCTTCTCTGACGTCTCTCCGCCTGTGCTTTTAGATATTCAGAGGTTCGTTGGATCCTCAATTCTCTACCGGGCTGTGCGTCTACTGGTAATGGAATAACACCATTCCACGGTCTTTCTGGTCTCTGATCCAGATGTAGAGTAACGGGAACCTGACCTGTCGCCTCATGTACAGTATTATTTATACAGTATTCAATGACTTCTAGAAATTCAATCCAACGCCAATTCGCTTCAGAACAGTAGATCTTCATGTATTTCTGGATCTCTCTCATTACTCTTTCAACGGGACTTGCCTCAGGATGGCGAATGGTAGATAAAATCTGCCTAATTCCTAGAGTTTCCAGTTCTCGACGAAATTCTGCACTAGTAAAGCAACTTCCGTGGTCCGAGAGAATGTTATCCGGCTTCCCAAGAATCGGAATAACTCTCTCTTTCAGGCGCTTCAAGACCTGTTTTGAACTTGTCTTTTGAATGGGGCACAACACCACCATTTTCGAAAATACATCCATGGCTACAAAAATGTGTCTATTGCCTCTACGTGCTCTAGGCAATGGTCCAAAGTTGTCGATACTCAATAGCTGCCTTGGCTTCTCTGGTAATAACGGGATAGGTCGTTGCCTCATTAAAAAGGGATTCGGCTTTACCCTTTGGCAAAGATCACATGTTCTAATAGCATTTCTCACCGTTTCTCTCAATTTTGGCCAAGTAAATGCTTCCTTCAACAGAGCACAGATTTTATCAATCCCCGGATGACCAAATGCTCTGTGGGCTAGCCATACTAATCTCCTCTGCAAAGATGCAGGAATTACAATCCTTTGACGTGTGTGATCCACATCGTCCCACTTGTGTAATATCTGATTATACCATACATATTCTGTTGCCAATGCCTCCGCCTCTCTGTATATCGCAGTTCCCCTTGCTAAACGTCCCTCAAAGTAATCGATTATCATCTTCAACCATGGGTCTTCGCGTTGTAGGTTGGTAATGTTCCTTAAGTCATCCAACGTCTTCTGATCTCGATTCTCAATCTGGACCGCTAGCACTTCTTCTTCTCTAGGGTAACGACTTAATATGTCCGGTATTACATTCTCTTTCCCTGGACAATATTCTATTTCCACATCAAATTGCTGGATATACAGGGACCATCTTGTCAATCTCTGACTAGACAAATCTGTCTTTAACAAAAATGTTAAAGCTTTATGGTCTGTTCTCAGGACTATTCGGAAGCCGTACACGAGTTTGTGCCACGATTGCAACGCGTACAAAATTGCGAGCAATTCTATCTCTGTGATCGTGTAATTTTTCTCATGGGCTCTCAGTCTTCTGCTGATAAAGGCGATAAAAACTTTCTTCTCAGGCTGGTCAACATTTTCCTGGAATAGCATCGCTCCAATCCCAATAAGTGATGCATCCGTCTGTATGATGAACTTCTGGGTATAATCTGGGTATCCCAGTTTCACATATTCCAAAAGCATTTGTTTTGACCTCACGAATGCTTCCTGACATTGCTCCGTCCAATTCCATCTGCCGCCTTTCTTCAATAGGTCCTGCAGTGGTGCTACTGTCGCAGTATAGTTTGGGCAGTGGTTCGAAAAGAATCCAATTACTCCCAAATACTGTCGGACGTGCTTAACTTTCGTGGGTCGAGGGAAATTCCGAATTACCTCCAATTTATCTGGATTAGGCTTCACTCCATTTGCATCAATAACATGCCCTAGGAATTTAACTTCCCTCTGACAGAAGTGCGATTTCTTGATATTGACCTTAAAATTAGCCTCTCGAAGGTCATCTAGCAACTTCTTCAGGTCTCTCATGTGCTCCTCCAGAGATTCTGATGTGAGTAGAATGTCGTCTACATATCTGATGGTACTCTCTTTAACCTCATCTGATAGATTGCGATCTAACGCTCTTATCAGGGCTGAACCAGCTGTTTTCAACCCAAAAGGTAGCCTTAAAAATGTGAATGTATGTTGATCAAACATAAATCCTGTCAACAGACTAGTTTTCTTCTCTAATTCAAGATGGTGGAAACTGGATGTGATATCCAAGTTTGAGAATATAGTTTTCCCTTTAAACTTCCTGAGGATCTCTTTAATAGGTGGCACTTGGTCAAATTCCGGAATAACTCTCAAATTTAAGCGTCTCAGGTCCAAGCAGACTCTGACAGATCCGTCTGTCTTTGGTACAATTACCAATGGACTTACATAAGGCGTAGGTGTTTTCTCAATAACACCGGCCTCCAACATCTCCTGAATTGCCTCTTTCACTTTTGCATAATGCTTTTCAGCTATAGGGTAGGGTTTCTGCCTAAATGGTGTCCAATCACTGACTTGAAAAGCATAAGTGAAGTTCTTTATCCGACCAGGTCTCGAATCAAAGACTTCCTTCTGTTCCAGCAATAACTGCTTTAAATTTTCCTTCTCTTTTAGCCCAATTTTCGCTTCTTCTAGCTTCTCCGAAATGTAGTCTTCCAATTTGGGTTCCAGATCTTTTTCCAAGTCTGTGGCTAGTGTTTTGAGCTCCGCTTCTAACTGCTCAATAGCTAACACTTCTTCATCAGCCACATCTCTGTATGTATGCCATACTTGTTCACTGGATCCTGGTTCAATTTCATTGAGTGCGACCTCTAAGCCTTCAGCTTCTTCATTCACATGGAACATAACCCTGTCCTGTGCTAGGTCAATTATCACTCTGTATTCCCTTATAAACTCTGCCCCAATAAGTAGGTTATAAGGTAGTTTGTTTACTAACAGAAAACTCTGTGAGAAAGTAGAGCCTCCTATCTGTAAATCTAGGAATACCTGGTATTTACATATCATTGTTCTGTCTGGAATTACCCCTTTAATTTTGACACTGGAGATCGGTATCTTCAAAATGTTCTCTCTCCGGGCTATTTCATTATATAGAGCTTGTGTCATCAGGCTCACTGTTGATCCTGTGTCTAGCAGACTTCTGACTTTTAATCCTGCCACTCTCACAATTATAATAGGCAATTCTCTCTTGACCATGACCTGTGGTCCTCCTGTATCCTCAATCAATTCTTCTGGTTTGGCTATCCAATTGACGATGTTAATAGACTTCCATCCATCAGTCTCGAGCTCTTCTAATTTTGGCGTTTTTTTTTTTTCTTCAGCGCCCGCCCCTTTGGAGTTCCTTCTCTCCTGTTCGCTGCGCTGTAGTTCCAAACTCTTGGCTCCATCTCCATATCTGTCTGGCGATGTCCTGTTCTGCATGACTTCTTGCCAGCGGACTTGTGCTTTCTGGGGCTCATCTCCCCTTTCTTCGAGGTATCGCAAAGAAGCATGATATCGCTCTTCTGCCTCGTCATCGAAGTTATTTCTTCTCTCTTGGGGTCTCCAATTTCTATTATTGCCTTCCTGGCCATTATTACCTCCATTGTTATGGTACGGTTTGCCCCTGTTATTGTGTTTATTCCACGAACTTCGACCTCTTCCTGCTTTATTAGCATTTCCTTTGTACCTTGACTGCCATTTTCTGGGTTCCTGTTCCCATTGCCGTCCATAGGAATCTAAAGTTTCTGTGCTCGTGGCCTTGTTGTTCCTTGGAGCTTGCTGTTGGTCAGTCTGTGTGTTGGTCACGTGGACTTGTTCCACGGTTCGACTCTGACGCATAGTATTTGCTGTGGTGAGGTCCAGTTGCCTTAGAACTGTCTCCATTTCCATAGCAGTTTTCGCATTAGCCGAGATTAGTAGCCTTTGGATCTCGTATGGAAGCTGTTTGGCGATAGCAATGCATAGCTCCAGTTCACTAGGTTTTTGATCCAGCTCTTTAAAACGACACATCTGCGATATGAAGAATTCTGCGTACTTCGTCGGGTTGTTCGTGCTGTACTTTTTGGCATACAAATCCAGCCGTAAATTCTGCTGAGTCGCGGCGTCCCAATATCTTTTCAAGAATGCCTCGCGGAATTCCTCAACAGTATCAAAAGTGTAACGGAAGCTGCGAAACCATAATGCGCACTCCCCCTCTGTTAACTTCTCTATAGCACGTAGCCTACGCTCCTGCGGTATTCGTGCATCATTGAGATATTCAGTCACTTCCTTTAACCAATATTTTGGTGTCATACTACAGTGACTACCTGAAAACTTCCTAGGTTTTTCCTCGCTTGCCCTAATGACGTTTATCACCTGGGTGTGCATCGCGTTTTCATGTGGCGTCGATGCCGCAATTGGTACACCTGGCGTCATGTAAGGACTTTCTCCTGCGCCTGCAGCGTTCCTGCTTATAGGTTGGGTTTCTAGGTCTGCCCACCTTGTTTTTCTTATATCCTCTATGCTGCCTTCACTTGACTTAGGATATTTCAGAAGTGTCTCCTCCTGTGCTATTATCCTAGTCTCCATTTGGTTATGGCGCATTTCTGCTCTTTCTAGGCGAGTAATGACTTCTTTTTCTATTCTCGTAAGCCTATCTCGGTTTTCCTCGGCTACTTGAAAAATTTTCACCTTGTCTTCTTTCAGACTTTGTTTGATATGGGATATTTCATCCTCTACGTCCTCTTTAATTTGAGCAAGGGTCTTGTCGCTTGCCTCTGTTTTCTGGCCTTCTCTTATTTCGAGTTCTTCTCTCAGACCTTTAATTTCATCTTGAATGTGTCCATTGACTTTAGACAATTCATTCCGGACCTTGGTGATCTCGCCTCTGTTTTCCTCTTGTCTTTTATTAACTATGACAATATCACTTTGCACTTGGTCCAGTTCTTTATGAACTTTACCCATCTGACCTTTTACGTTGCCTACCAGCTCCTTACTTTCCTGAGCGATAGCCTTAATTTCGCCTATTTCCTGGCATTGACCTAATATATTCTGGTCCTGTTTCTTGAGGTCACCGTTAATTGCTCTAGCGTAGCTTTTCAATTTCTGATCCCATTTGGAGTCGTTCTCCTCTAATCTCTGGTCTACTGTTTTCGTAAACTCTGCGAACTGTTTCGCTTGGCGTTCGAGATTCGCCTCGTTTTGGATCTGAATATCCTTAATATCGTTAGACAACGCCTCTAATTTACTGTTGGTTTGCTCCTGAGCATGCCTACACGCTTGCAAATTACCCTCAAGTTTGGCTTCTATGGCCTCGAAACGTTTGTCAGTTTTTACCTGCATTTCCGATACAATGCTTACAACAGTATCTGTTACTTCGGTCTTAATGACTTCTTGCATTTGACCTAACTTATTATCTAGTGCAACCTGATTTGCATCTAACCGATTACTCAATTCAGCTTTATATTCAACCTTATTTGCCTCTAAACGGTTGTTTAATTCAATCTGGTTATTGTTCATTGCAACCTGATTTGCATCTAAACGAGCATTTATACTATCCTGGAAAGCTTTGGTTTCCAGTTTGTTCTGCACGTGAACAGCGTCAAAATGCTGTTTCAGTCCTGCAATAACTTGCAAGATCTCCTCCGTACCTGGCATTTTACAATAACACACTTAAATATGCAGGCAGGCTTCCTGGAAAAATATGTGGATACGTTTCGAAGAGAAACATCAAACACTGCACACATATTGTGAAGTCGTACAAAACCTGATAATATTATGGTAGATTGTGGATTGGGTATGTAACGCTCGTACCCTTAGGCCCTTCTCTTCTCAATAGAGAGATTCTGCGTTACCTCAAAAAGCCTACTGAATTCAAAAATCACTCAAACACAGTTTGAGGCAAAACAATTACTATGGTTTTCCCCATGAAATACTATAAAAAATCTATGGGTTTTCCCTAAATCCCATAAGTTCCACGTATTCTGGGCGCCATGATAAATTAATAGAGCTTTTACTACCATAGACTCCACAGATGGGCGTCATGATAAATTATATCTGTATCTATCGTTGCCCGGTTCGTGCAATGCCAACATCGCTCATATTGCACTGACGCAGGCGGTTCCATAAAGAGTTAATACCGTCCCACGCTGCTTGGGCCATGATAAATGAGTAGAGAATAAGCACAATCTATCAAAATTTATATATACGTATCGGAACTTAGCTATGGATTAGGAGCGGTCACACCCTACTTCGTTAATTCTTACTTTAATAGAGTTGTGTGCATTAAATCTGACCGACTTTAGTCGTACCTTTAGCTCAAATCACAGTATAGGACATCAAATCCCATGTACCCATGTGAGTAATCTCGTTGGATAATATGCATCCGCCTCCAACTAGCATCAGCTCTCAGGCGTGTACGGTAACCCCAATTTTGCAGTGCATATTTTGGATTTGAGGCAAAAAGGTATCAACTCTACAATGATAAAGCACAACTCTATTCTAACACTTTAATTCATTAAAATAACTCATGGCTTCAAACACAAAACAATACCCAAAAAGCATAAAATAAAAGCAAACAAAATTTTTACTTCCACAATCCATAAATAAACAAATATGAAATCACAACAAAGTCATAACTAGCCATAATGCTTTACCCTTCTGTGAACTTCACAAGGATATACTAGTGCGCTGATGCACCTACGACTTCAAAACAAATGTACATTAACATAACAGTCATACAATGTGACTTCTTTAATATTACAACAAGGATTATTCCTTAAACCTCTTTACGTTAAACAATTATGTGTGCCGTGCGTGTTTTAATATTTTTCTTCTCACCCATGAAATGCTTTGCATGCATTTACCTATTTGGACGTTGCACCAAATCAATGTGCAACTCCATAATTATGTAAGCTACCCCCTTCACATCCTTCAATTATATGGTTTCACCGCATGCTGTCTGTGATTCCTAGATAAAACGTTACGTTATAGCTTATGTCGGATTGTACGATAGACTACCTCGCGCTCATGGCGATTGGCATCTAGTAACCAACTACATGACTTGGTTCCAGTGACAGTACAAATATATCATGTAACTATTCGTCAGATAGCTAAATTAATGAACCATCAGGATGAACTATAATTATCCATGTGTTCACAAACCACATGGCTATAATACTCAACATAACAATCTCGCATTATATGTCATTTTAACAAGGTCTAGAATCTCTTCCCTTTATAACTTGCCTGAGCGGTTCGAGTGGTTGGCACCGACCCTCGGCTAAGGAAATCGCTACACAATAGAAAGTGGGATGGGTCGTTCCACCAATTATCTCGACCTTTCTAACAGTTTGAAAGCTTCCCTCTCTAAGCAGTGGAGATTTACAAGACAAATACTGTGTCCTAACCGGCACACATGTTCCCAAAGGATCTTAATTGACTATTATGCCAACAGGTATTGAATGAGCTTTTGTAATTATTCCTACGTCGAGGATAACGATTAATTAATGGCCTCACATGGGTCCATTCAACATGAAGGTTCGGGGTTCGTAATGCATGAGCCTGGCGGTGACCGATGTCTCAAGTATAATATAGGCGCACAAAACCACTGTCGCCATGAGTTTTCGCTGCCCACGAGCGTAAATAACTCATCATAAGTTCTCGGGAAATCATAGAGCTGCGAGGTGTCCTTGTTTCCTCGACTCTTACAAGATTCCAGCCCGGAACACATTTCAATCCTTTTCTTCAGAGTTAGGGTCCATTCACTAAAACTCTGGCAAATAATGTCTCCAACAATGTCCACGACATAGGAGAATTCATACGTAGAATAGACTATCTGGCCCCTAATGCTCCATGCTACGACATTCCGACCTATAATATTAAGAGAAATCTAACATTTACTCTATAAGCTTCTCAATTAAGCTGCAAATTCAATTCACTAAAAGCTCTTTCATTACTGGTATCATTACCGAATATATGCAATATTCTGATATAAAGCTTCTTTCCATAATTACTGAAATGTAATCTCATTGTAACATCTTCCTGCTTAGATTGATAAGTCTTGCACTTAGCGTTAATAATTCTCGCTTACAACAATTTATTTGTTTCCTGATGTGTTCATTCATACTCTTAATAACCATTATTATTATTATCATCATTTCTCACTGACATAAATGACCAAAATCATCCTTTATTATTATTATTGAAAATCTCATTGACATAAATGACCAAAATCATTATTTATTATTATTCTCACATAAATTACCAAAATTTCCGACATAGCTAAACGTTTTAAACTCGAACAATCGCGTTCGTTACATTTACATAACTGATTGCCATTCTTAATTCATAGTGGGAATAATTACTCCACTTAATGATGCAAATCATCATTTCAACTCTATAAAAATCAACTCATTACTGATTAAACATGGAGGATCAGCCTCCTAACTGACTTTTACTGGCATCTATAAGGAATTCACAATACCTTTACGGAATCACAGACATGCATCGGTCCATACTTCTACATAATTATAACCATAATTTGTGGGGTACTTACATCTCTATAGGCATCTAAGGTGGCTCCAACCAATCATATTCTTCCATGTCGCCCGCCATAATGGGTTTAACGCGACATATTTCTCTTGTTTACACACATTTGATTATACATTTCTATCACCAACACGACACGTTGCATACCTTCCAGGAAGTTATCACTCCCCAAACATGTGAAACACTTCATCAAACACTACTTTAAATGATATTTTTACATATACATTACACTGAACACTCGTCACTTTATACACACTTCAATGCTGAGATTCCCTAGCAGAGATCGAAATTGCAGGTGTCGACGGCATCTTACGTTATCAACTCCTGATTGAAAGTCTGGTTATCTGCTCTCGCAACTCTCCAACAGTTTTTGTGACGATCATTACTCCTACAGTAAGCGTTACCATCTGGTACTCTCATGGCAATACCAAACACTTAGTAGAGTTTCTTTCGCGCACTCTATCGTAGTTACACATATACGATTAGTTAATACAATACACACTGCGCTTAATAAAGTTCAACACTTTCACAAATAATTATATACAATAGTGCTGCCGTTAGTCTATACGGTGCTTCATAACTGAACACGTCATAGTTCGTGCGGCTGATTATGCCTGTATCACGACTATTATTCATACAAACATATTTTCTGTTTCTTTTACACATACCAGTCCTGTTCGGCGTCTCGATGAATAGATCCGTCATGCGTTTTGCCTTGACGAACTTGCTTCAACCTGGCTGTAGCTGACTGAAGTTTCACTTGAAGACTGCACGTAGCTTATTTGAAGACTTCTGTCTGCGGCTTACACGCTGTCTCGTACTGCTGCATATTTGCTGCATACTGATTGCAACTTATTTCCATTGTGCTACAATTGACAATTGAGTAAAACTGTAACTGGCTGTAACTGCGCTTGGCGGCATGTAGACTGAGCTTGACTGAGTTAGAACAGAGTGAGTTTCAAAGTGAGGTTCAACTGAGTAACAGAGGTTCAACTGAGTAACACTGAGAACAGAGTAGGACTGAGGTTCAAGTGAGGTTCAACCGAGTAACTGAGTAACTGATAGCTCCTCCTGGGGTCTACTCCCTTATATCGGATTTCCACAGAAAGTAGAGCAACATCTTCCCGCGTAATCTTCGCTCCTCTCACAGCATGATTCAGGTCTTCAAACCATGATCATTGTGTTCCTCTCTCTTCACAGGTCCCAAAACTATATGTGTGCAAAGGAATCGCTCGTTCAATTAATTAATATTAATTCCTTTCTCCATGGCGTGGGACGCTACCTAACCGGGAACTCCCCGTCAACATCTTCACATCCCTCCGCGAACAATGGTCGCTTCACAGTCCTTACGCACATCACTAAATATGCACCAATTTCGCAGGTAAAAGATTCTAAAATTATCTTCTTGCCAAGATATTCACCTGTGTGCAACTCTCATCTCGATTCGTTACTCCAATCACGAGTAATCAATGATTTTTCTGGGCATTTCACCGCCCCTCCTCTACATCTATTCTCCGTCGGGGAATAACTGTGTCATTTTTCAGGCCTCTCCCCTGCTCCAGACGACATAATGGGGTGACAGAGATGGACGTGGCTCCACTGGGACCAACCCACAATTCTGGGCCGATTAGTAAATGTCAGCTCTGCCCTCCTCTGTGCTTCAAACTCCCAATAGCTTACACCAAATCGTCTTATAATGATATAATCCGCTCATTATTTCCTACATTATTCTAATAAATAATGCCATTTCATCAAAAATCACGCCAGTGATTAAATATACATCTCTTTCGAGGGGTTTTTACCAAGAAACTCCCTGTACAGATCTCTGGTTCGCTTCCTGGCGGAACCTTTTTACTGAGATCACAGTCTCTGAGAACCATGTTCGATTCCAGTCAGCATAACCCCATCGGGTTCAGTATTCTTCTTATCATTATTATTGTAGCATACGGGAATTATTAAGTGCAAATCATTTTGATATACTGTGTGTTTCTCATAATTAGGTTGTAACTATAGATAAATATCAAAAACTAAAGTAAATTAGAAAAGAAACGTACAAGCCAGAAAAAAAATAAACCAACATTTGAAAACTAAAGCCAAAACAGTCAAAAAGAAACGCAAAAGCAAAAAATCAAACACAAAAAAATAAACAAAACCCATAGGAAGTGAAAACAAAATCTTACGAATAAAATCAAAATACAAACACAAAAACAATACAAAAACGAAACGGACAACCAAAGCAGCAACAAATGAATAATGGAAACTTAAAACAAAATACAGACACAAAATCTAAACTAAAAGGGCCCAAAACCTAGATGTTTAGGCACCCTCAAAACAATAAATATAAACAAAACAAAATCCAATTTCAATAGAACAAATCAAAATAAAACATTTGAAAAGAAATAGTTCTGTCTTGTAAAGGATTAAAGCCACAGCCGTCTCCTTCCCAATCGTAGCCTCAATTACAAATACACATACTTCTACAGACACCACAATAACCCAGATTATCAGACAAATTCTAGTTAGTTATTGTTGTATTAAGGGGAGGAACTACGAGGTCATTTACCTCTCTTAACACAGATTAAATTATTCAAATTTGGAATATATATTTGAATTTTAAGGTGGAAGCCGAAATATTGAAGGAGACCTCAAAATAATAAAACAAAAAATTAAATAAAACTAATCAAATATTAATAAACGAAATTTACGAGAGAAAAAAGTAATTCCAAAAAGAACAAGTTCTTTGAGTGAATATTCACTTGTAAATTTGGATTGTGACAAATTTTATACAGATCCAAAAACACGGGATTGAATGGTTTAAATAAGTCCAAGCATTTTAAAGAAAACTGCAACTCTTCTTAGATTATTCATTTCCATCAAGGTAAGATGACCTAGATGTTGCTTGCCTTAAAACACACCAATAGCCATGTACTTAAGGGAAATTGTGTCTCGTGTTTGCAATACATTACGAGGTGAATCACACCATGTGTTATGACTAAGATCAGTGGATATTTCCGTCCACTCTCTCCTCTGACTAAACGTAAGCCTGGTGACCAGCAGTTAGAAGGTCTCCAAAGCTGGTAATTTGTTTTACCAGTGGAAAACAGAATTAGGAAACTAAATCCATTAATACATTTGTATTATTTGTTGTAAAACTTGTGGGATTCCACCGCGGATATAGAATGAGATTTAAATGACTGTTTGTTTGTATTCTGTTGCTCTCAACAGTTGAGGAGACTGTTAAACACATAACGGAGTAATTAAGAGGTACATTAAAACTACAATTTGTTTGAAATATTTATAATTGGAGAGGGATTTGTAAAGTTATCTGCTAAATCCTTCAGAGGGAGATAGAAGCACAGGCGGTATGCCATTGTCTGCATTTCAAGCTCATGTTTGAATAACTCAGATGATTGAAACTAATGTTTTTCAGTCGGTCAACACGATTGTAATGGGTGTTTCCCTAAACCTGATACAAAATGTACATGAGTTTCATAAATTTGCTTGGATGTCCAGTTTCGATCAGGCAATCATCATCAGATCCTTTACACTTACTGTTGACCAAAGTACACACATCAAAAAAAGTTTTGCATCACCTCGGTTCCAAGAGTTCCGGAACCGTTAAATACAAAGGGAATAGAGATCAACACAAACAACATTTCAGCTCGTTTTATTGCTCATGAGACCCACACATTGCATGTTGTACCATCATACAGCTAGACTTTCAGCATTTGTGGTCCAGATTGCAGTACACACCACTACCTCTAATACCCAGTAGCACGTCCTCTTGCATTGATGCATGCCTGTATTCGCCGTGGCATACTATCCACAAGTTCATCAAGACACTGTTGGTCCAAATTGTCCCACTCCTCAACGACAATTCGGCGTAAATCTCTCAGAGTGGTTGGTGGGTCAAGACGTCCATAAACAGCCCTTTTCAACATATCCCAGGCATGTTCGATAGGGTTCATGTCTGGCGAACATGCTGGCCACTGTAGTCGAGCGATGTCGTTATCTTGAAGGAACGCATTCACAAGATGTGCACGATGAGGTCGAGAATTGTCGTCCATGAAGACAAATGCCTCTCCAATATTCTGCCGATATGGTTGCACTATGGGTCGGAGGATGTCATTCAGGTATCGTAAAGCCGTTTCGGAGCCTTCCATGACCACCAGTGGCGTACGTCGGCCCCACATAATGCCACCCCAAAACATCAGGGAACCACCACCTTGCTGCACTCGCTGGACAGTGTGTCTAAGACGTTCAGCCTGACCAGGGTGCCTCCAAACACGTCTCCGACGATTGTCTGGTTGAAGGCATATGCGACACTCATCGGTGAAGAGAACGTGATGCCAATTCCGTGGGGTCCATTCAGCATGTTGTTGGGCCCATCTGTACCGCGCTGCATGGTGTCGGGGTTGCAAAGCTGGACCTCGCCATGGACGTCGGGAGTGAAGTTGCGCATCATGCAGCCTATTGCGCACAGTTTGAGTTGAAACACGACGTCCTGTGGCTGAACGAAACGCATTATTCAACATGGTGGCATTGCTGTCAGGGTTCCTCCGAGCGGCAATCCGTAAGTAGCGGTCATCCACTACAGTAGTAGCCCTTGGGCGGCCTGAGCGAGGCCTGTCATCGACAGTTCCTGTATCTCTGTACCTCCTCCATGTCCGAACAACATCGCTTTGGTTCACTCTGAGACGCCTGGAAACTTCCCTTGTTGAGAGCCCTTCTTGACACAAAGTAACAATGCGGACGCGATCGAACTGCGGTATTGACCTTCTAGGCATGGTAGAACTACAGACAACACGAGCAGCGTACCTTCGTCCTGGTGGAATGACTGGAACTGATTGGCTGTCGTACCCCCTCCGTCTAATAGGCCCTGCTCATGCATGGTTGTTTACATCTTTGAGCAGTTTTAGTGACATCTATGAACAGTCTTGGATACAATCTTGTATCTTGGATACAATATACACAGTCAACGTCTATATGCCGGAGATCTGGGAACCGAGGTGATGCAAAACTTTTTTTGATGTGTGTATTATGTGCAATCGAGTTTGAAGGTTGTTTGTGAAGTAACCAATGGGCCTACATTGAATTCAATAACATCATCATTTTCGTCGTTCTATTTTACGTTAGCTCATGTAGGTTTGGCATTTTTAATTTATATTTTAATATTTTTTATCGCAGTCGGAACACAAAAAGTGCCCGTTTTTAAGCGTGTTTCAATCATGCGTCACATTTAAGAATTATCTCAAAAATCCGTCATTAGATCGAATCCAAATTTTAACACAATACACATTGGAATGTTTTATAACTGGTTTATTAATTTCAAAATTGTGTCTGTCCAAGAAACAAAGTTTTTATCATTTTTGTTAGGTAACTTTTCCTCACCTCGGGGTGGTTGGAAAATGTAGTTCTTAGTCTCGTTGTAATCCTTATACATCTCGGCAACGCTGTACACGTACAGCTTTCTCCGTATCGGCCAGCTGCGGTACCAAGTCTTATTTTCCCATTCAAATACAAACCGATATAAAATAAGTGAATTAATTTACTCATTACTCAGTCATACCGCATAACCTTTTAATGTACAAGGATTACAACGCGACCAAGAACTACATGTTCCAACCACCCCGAGCTGAGAAAAAGTTACCTTACAAAAATGATAACAACTTTGTTTCTTGGACACACATAATTTTGAAATTAATAAACCAGTTATAAAACATTCCAATGTATATTGTGTTAAAATTTGGATTCGATCTGATGACGGTTTTTTTGAGAGAGTAATTCTTAAATGTGACGCATGGTTGAAACACGCTTAAAAACGGGCACTTTTTGTGTTCCAACTGCGATAAAAAATATTAAAATATAAATTACAATTTCCACACCTACATGAACTAACGTACAATAGAACGATGGAAATGATGATGTTATTGGATTTTATGTAAGTCTATTGGTTACTTCACAACCGTTTTACTAACGATTAGTTAGTTAATTCCTATTTAACTTAAATCGCTTTCGTAGTCATTTTGCCCTCCAGGTAGGCTTTTCCCACGGACTCAGCGAGGGATCCCATCTTTACCGCCTCTACGAGCAGTGTCCTCGAACTTGACATCGGGTTGGGGGATACAACTGGGGAACCGGGACTAGCGCCTCGCCCAGGGGGCCTCACCTACAAAGCGAACAGGGTGCCACATGAGGGATGGGAAGAATGGGAAGGATAGACAAGTAAGAGGAAAGGAGGCGGCCGTGGCCTGTCCGTAGGTATCCCGGCATTTATTAATTTGAAATAAATTGGCAAAAATGAATGTTATCGTATTGTATTATTTTTTCCTTCATTACGAGGGAAGATGACCTTTAGACTTATTATTATTATTATATTTGAAGTGCAGCCAATGGCCATAGCGGGGTATTTTAATCGAACGCCCGTAGGCTCCCCATCAAGTTCAATTTCAAATATTTCCAACTTTGGCTACCAGAGATGCCACTGTCAATGACACCTAGCGGTGAACGTTGAAACTTGATAGAGCGTTTCTACCATGTAACCTACAAATTTAGCTATGAACTACCAATTGCAGTAGTAGGTTCTTTTACATGCCATAAATCAATGACGTGGGCCCGCCGGCTTTACTTCCCCTCCGAAGCAAGACATACTGAAGGATTTTAACGCTCTTAAAAATCCGACAACTTTTACGCCTAACTATCACGACTAAGCCGGCTGCGTGGTGTTGGGGTAGGGCGCCTGCCTCTCACCCGGAGGGCCCGGGTTCGATTCCCGGCTCCGTCAGGGATTTTAGAAACTGACATGAGAGCTGGAAAGGGATGCACTCAGCCTCGTGAGGACAATTGAGTAGCTGTCTGACCGTGAGGCAGCGCCCCGGTCAACGGCCGAGGGGATCAGATACGCTGTCCATGCGTCACCCCAATATCTGCAGGCCAAATGGCTGGGCAGTGGTCGCTTGCAAGGCCGAGGCCCTTCATGGGCTAGTGCCGGGGATTTTTACAACCATCACCACTAATAACATCAGAAAAGTAAAAAAAAAAACAATACTTTTCGATTAAGATGTGATAGTATTTCTCATACAAATTAATGGGGAGGAATATTTTAAGAAACGTACACATTAGTCAGTCTAAAATGGTTGGAATTAGCTTTATTCTAGAACTAATAGCAAGCTTACTCTGAGAGGTTTACCACAGTCGTCACATAAGACTTGGCTTGAACATAAGAAATAAGCGTCCAAAAAGAGTAAAGAAGAACCTTAATAGGAAGTCTGGAGGTCGTAATCGACTTCCAGTGAATTCTGAACGCTTGTAGCTAGAGCCACTCCCCCATGATCCAGTCGTTGGTTCGGTCGCTGGAAGATAACTTTACTACCGACATTCCCCTCCACAGTCGTTACCCTAACAGCATTAAAACCCCCAACCCCCTACCCACCGCCTTCTTGTACGTGCACTGTTCCTGGAATGAGACTCGGTGATCAGCTTAGGGACAACAGAAACTACCGACTAGTGTAATTCTGTAAGAGTATTTCAGGTTACTAGATTGTAACTCGTAAATGTCACTTTAGTACGATTATCTATACTAATCTATACTAATATAATAAAGCTGAAGAGTTTGTTTGTGTGTTTAAACGCGCTAATCTCTGGACCTACCAGTCGGATTCGAAAAATGCTTTTTGTACATATTAGCCAAATTCAAGAGGAATACCGTAGTTTAGGCTATGTAGCATTAGGCTACACTTCTCAGGTAACCTTAAAGATTGAATTTTGTTCAGTAAGTCGTAAGAACAAGCGCTCCCGAACAGCTTCAATAATACCTAAGTCTATTGTTGCCTGGCAATGCGGGCTGCATCATGTCGCCCCTACCAGTGTTCCGGTGCAGAATTACGAGCTGCTTATAAATTGCAGTCACGGGGAGTAATTAGTGCAAAAATATGTCATAGGCCCCTTAAGACAGTTATCATCATGACAATAGTATGTCTCTGTATAAGGGCGATGGTGTTGGTGCAGTGTACAGAGGTTATCAGCTGCAGTAAGCGTTGGTGCTTACCGATCCTTATCCTTGAGCGCTCCTGTTCTGTAGTAGTATTCATTATCATCCACAAAACAAATAAATCCACCGGGCGAAGCCGGGCACTACTGCTAGTAAATTAATAGTCTCTTAATTGTGGTACATTCTTGTCAGAAGTGCTATAATAACTATTCAAATCACACCCCGTGTGTGTTAAATTGTGCACCATGACTGAGATGGGGTAGCTGCAGAAAGTCCGGAGATTGGAGGTTCCAATCCCAGCTGTCCTGTTCGAGATTTTCCCAGAGTTTCCCGCCACACTCGCTCCGGGAAAATGCTGGGATAGTACCATATTCCGAGTCACGGGCAACTTAGTCTACCGCCCCTAATAAATACAGTTATACCCACTACCACAGTCACAACAAAAATACAGGTTATCAGACAAAATGAACCAAACAACTGAGTAAAAGGGTCTGATGTCCAAGATGTCCCATACCGCTTGACATCTATTAATCAGCTCAAAAATATACAATAATAATGTTATTGGTTTTACATCCCATTTGAATACTGCGGCTCTTAGAGACGCCGGGGTGCCGAAAGTTTGCCCCGAAGTTGATCCTTAACGTGCTTTTAACCCTGCGTTACTCGCGCACGGTCTCTCGGTCCGGGCGTGGTTTTTTTATTTTTTATTATTGCATTGCGGCGAGTCCATATAGCTTCCGTTTCCAACTCCCCAACCCCACCCTTACTGTTTCGTTCAGTCTGCGGTGTGTCCTTGAGTTGTAACAGTGCTGTTTTCTCCAAGCCCGGTTTGTCATTCCGCGCGTGAGTAAATGTGTATGTGCGTGTTGTTGTTTGAGTCTTCAGTCTTTTGACTGGTTTGATGCAGCTCTCCTTGCCTCCCTGTCCAGAGCTAATCGTTTCATCTCTACATAGCTCCGACACCCTACATCCGAGGCAATCTGTTTAACATATTCTAACCTTGGTCTACCCCTACAGTTTTTGTCCTCGACCCTTCCTTCCATAACTAAGCTTGCTATTCCTGGGTGTTTTAGTATGTGTCCTACCAACCTATCTCTTCTCTTCATTAGCAGTCGCCAGAAACATCTCTCCTCTCCCACTCGTCTTAATACCTCTTTGTTTGTAACCCTATCTACCCATCTGATCTTCATCATTCTCCAGTAACACCACATTTCAAATGCTTCAATTCTCCTCTTTTCTGCTGCACCAATAGTCCAAGTTTCACTTCCATAGAGCGCCACGCTCCAAAGGCTTTCAAAAATGACTTCCTAATACCTAAATCTATATTCGATGTCAGCAGATTCCTTTTTTGTAGAAATGCTTTCTTTGCCTGAGCCAACCTACTTTTAATATCCTCTTTGCTTCGCCCATCACTGGTTATTCTGCTTCCTAAGTAACAGAAGTCTCCTACTTCCTTCAGCTTTTCACCTGCCAATTTGATCTCCATAGAGGTTTCTGATTTATTTCGGCTGCATTCCAGTATTTTTGTTTTACATTTATTTATTTATTTTCATCATGAATTCTTTCCGTAAGACGGAGTCCATACCATTCAAAAACTCATTTAAATCCTCAGGCTTGTCGGCCAAGATGACGATGTCATCAGCAAATCTCAGAGTTGAAATTATTTCTCCTTGAATCTTCACTCCCACTTTAAATTTTTCTCTAATACCTTCATTGCTTGTTCAATGTAAAGATTGAAAAGTATGGGTGATAAGTTGCAGCCTTGCCTTGCCTTGTGCGTTTTCAACTTTTTAGTATAGATTGTTATGTCTAAATCCCAAACAAAATGGATCATAATGAGGAGAATAGAATTATTCGTCTACTAAATGAAGTGTCAAGTGAACCTGATATATTTGATGATCATCTGGAAGAAACAGACTCGGACTAAAAAGTGTCAGTGTGTACGGGTGTAAAAGTGTCAGATGTTTACCGAGTTGACACTATGCTAACCAAACACATTTCTTTACATTCACGTTTTCTAAGATGTCATTTTCAAAAGCAATATTGTTTGAATTGACAAATTATTTCCAGTAAAAAGGGTTTTCAGTTATCAGTTCTTTAGTTGTACATTTTTAGTTCATAATTACACATACAGTATTAGTGTAGGCTTGTACTTACGTAAAACAGGTAATTACCACTAGCATACTTGTATACTTCTTATGTAAATTAGATTTTGCCAAAAATATCAAAATTTGTTCATTATAACCCAATTTCAACAATGAAAAGAAAACACGGTCTCTGAGTCCGTGCGTGGGCATTGGTGTAACTGTGTTAGCGTGGGTAACGCAGGGTTAAATATACTGATACGGCTCGCTCTCAATTGCGCACTCTCAAATGCCAACTGATTGCGCCAGGATTCAATCCTGCAACCTTCGGCATAGCAGGCGAGATAAAAAATATACAGACTTAGTCACCGGAGCTGGTCGATACGAAGTGAAATAAGAATAAAAAGAATAATGTCATATTAATCATCAACACATGATGTGAGGTAGAACCGGAAGCCTCAAGTTCAATCCATTTCTATAATAACCTCCAACTCCAACATATCCTAATGTCCATTTTCAAACACAAAAAAGAAAACAAATCTGTAATATTACTTTAAAAGTGAATATTTTCACTTCTTTTTCTAGTGAGCATGACGGAGCAGGAGTGTGTTTTTAATGTAATGGCAGAGTAACCTTTCAAATTAAAAGCTGCCATGAAAGCCTGGGGATGGAAGGTTTAATGAAAAGTGGGTTGTTTTAAATACCGTGTCTTTATCTCGCTTCTGTTAAAGAATTAAAAGGTATTTTAAAAGACTAGGGTGAGAAAATTATATGTTAGGTTTTCTTTTCTTTTTTTGTTCCCCCAGCTTTTAAAATAACGAACTGCTGATAAGATGTTGGGCGGCGTGTTGCACTTCAGTAATTCTTGGACCGTTGTTAGGAGCGACACTTCTTTAGGGGAAGGTCACATTCCTTTCTACCTGGACTGCGTTCGCCTTACAATAATGCTGGGGATTTAGTGTCTTGGAAGAGCACGTTTTTCTTACAGGCAGGTGAAAGAAGGGATTTGGACATTACAGGGATGACTAAAGTTTCCATGTGAAAAAGAATTTCTTTGAAAACACACCATGAACCAAAAATAAGCGTACATTTTGGTATGGCTTGCAATCAAATATGGATCTTGTTAAGGACAGACCTGTCATGAATTGTATGTTAAGTTAGTTTTTTTTTTCTGCGTCTTTAGTCTTTTGACTGGCTAGATGCAGCCCTCCATGTCTCCCTGTCCAGAGCTAATCGTTTTATCTCTACATAGCTACCACACCTTACATCCGAGGCAATCTGTTTGTCATAGTCTAACGTTGGTGTACCCCTACAGTTCTTATCCTCAACTATTTCTTCTATAGCTAAGTTTGCTATTCCTCGGTGTCTTAATACGCGTCCTATCAACCTATCTCGTCTCTTCATTAACAGTCGCCAGAAGCATCTCTTCTCTCCAACTCTTCTTAATACCTCTTCATTTGTAACCCTGTGTATCCATCTGATCTTCATCATTCTCCTGTAACACCACATTTCAAATGCTTCAATTCTTCTCTTTTCTGCTGCTCCAACAGTCCAAGTTCCATTTCCACGCCACGCTCCAGACCAAGGCTTCCAAAAATGACTTTCTAATACCTAAATCTATATTAGCCTTTATTCTTCTTTTTCTTTTTCTTATTGTTCTTCTTCTGATTCCTATCCGTTCCGGATGTTGGCAACCATCTTGACTGTGCTGTTCCTGTCACTTGCAGCTCGGAATAATTCAGTGGACGATTTGGAAGTCCAGGCTGTGAGATTCTTCTTCGCCCAACACTTCTCTTCCCTGGTATTGTTCCTTGAAGAATAGACTTCAGGAGATGGTACTTGTCGATATTCCTCATGATGTGTCCTAGGTATTGGATTTTCCTTACTTTCGTGGATTTTCTCATTTTTTGGAGAACTTCAACATTTGTGATATTGTCTGTCCATGGTACCCGTAATATCCTTCTGTACAACCACATTTCAAAGGTCTCTAGCCGTTTACAACCAGCAATGATTCTCTTCCACGCGAAAATAACCCCCGTCATTACATATGGTCTAGAATTGATATGCGAAAGGCTAACCATGACAAGAGACTTCGGTGGCGTAGTTGGTAGCATACTGAACTGCAAGCTTGGGGTTGGTAGTCCGACACGATAACCACTCACCCACCGTGGCAAGCACAGATGAAATGAAATGACAGTGGAGAGTGCTGCTGGAATGAAATTTGTTACAAAGAAAACCGGAGTACCCGAAGAAAAACCTGTTTGCCTCTGCTTTGTCCAGCACAAATCTCACATGGAGTGACCGGGATTTGAATCACGGACCCAGCGGTGAGAGGCTTTTCATATCTTGTGTCTACTAATCAATTTATCGTTTATTTGGTTGGCCGATTAATCGATTGAAAAGTCAGTTGAATAATCGATTAATTGTTTTTGATTAATTTCAAATGAATCGACTATTACCCTGGATCTAATAATATCTCGTGGATCGATATATTCGCGATTTTTTTTTCAACCTCAACATATTTCGACTTACTCGGTCATGGAATCGAACGCATGGTCTTCAATTTGTGCGGAAGATATCGCAAGCACTGGGCTCCGGAGGAAGAAGGTCTTCGTATGAGAGAACCGGTCGATCTGAGATAGTACGGTACATGTTAGTTGGAACGGGTGGTAAAATATAAAATAACCCTTGGGGATCGAATCCACTCACAAGATTGCTTGTGATCACATGATAGGACCTCTAACGACCGAGCGGATTTCCAAGTACCTATCGCCCACAAGCTGTCATCAGGGCATGTCGCTCCATCACACATGATTGGCGTTCAGTTTAGACACGAATTCAAGACTGATATAGGCTTCTGTACAGACTCAGTGCCAGGTCATGAAACCCAAGAGAGTTTTTATTTATTTGTTTATTTATTTATTTATGTTCGACCCTGACTATTATATGTCAGAAAACTGTACTATAATGAGGCTCATTATAACACTATTTTTCATTATGAAACAAGTTTCTCCCACCAATTAGAGCTCAAGAAACAGTTGTTTGACCAATTAGATAATTAGATGCGCTGAGTTCCACGTCCTTCTAATTTAAATTTCACTGCCTGGCCTAGTGTCATATTAGGGTAATCGAGGAGGCCATGGTCAAATACAAGGCATTCTCTGCGTCTCATGCGCTCTGTTTAGTACATAAAACTCGAGAAATCTCGACAGATATTTATGAATATTTATGTTCGAACATAAAATAGTTATAATAATTATGGTCGAACATAAACAGTCGTATGCAACTCGCCTATAATGATAAATAAGACTCTATAAAACTCGCATACGCTCGTTTTATAAACATAGGCTACTCGTGTCTTAATTATTGCCATTATAGGCTCGTTGCATAATTTACTATTATTTATTTATTTATTGATTGATTGATGTGGAACATCTTTCCACTCAGTTGCTGTATATTTATTGATGGGGGTGATCATGAAAAATGAAACGGGAATGGGACGATGAAACGGAAATGGGACGGCAATGCAACGGAAACCATGAGCGCAGATTGGTACCACGACGTACTGCCGGCCATGTGGCTTTGTGGAATGTAAATCGCATACGGTTTGCTTCATGGTTTGGAGGCCCCTTTAAAAGTATTCCAACAATAAATCATCTTCAAGTTGTCGTTCTTTGGTGTGGAAATATTCATTGTATCATATTTGCTGAAAACAATTATGATTTATTAAATCTTACTACTTTTGCCGTATTATTATTTAATGTAAGCACTCGAGGTACTGTCGGCCAAAATACAGCACTATGTGGAATATATATATATTGCATGCGGTTTACTTCAAGGTTTGGAGGCCCCATTAAAGATATTCCTACAAAACATCATCTTCAAGTTGTCGTTCTTAGGTGTGAAAATATTCATTATATTATGATAATATTGCTGAAAGGATTTGACACTGGAGTTTTACAAGTAGTTATTTCAATGACCAACAGAGTTCACTGGAAACAAGGGATTTGCGCTCCAGGCAGACACATGGTAGGATAACATGTCACATGTTACACATCATATGCGACTACTGTAACGCTCGTATTTATTTATTTATTTATTTATTTATTTATTTATTTATTTATTTATTTATTTATTTATTTATTTATTTATTTATTTATTTATTTATTTATTTATTTATTTATTTATTAATACTGATATAGGCTTTTAAGGCCGGCGAAAAATTCTTCAGTTTTTTCTGGTTTTGTTAGGCCATTCAGAACAAATCTTTGAAAATCCCAGGAGCACTTGGTGGTGAAACGTCAGACATCATGAATCACAAAACAAGGCCAAACAGTCCAAAAGCTGCCCTGAAGAGTATTTGTTTATCATTTGCTAATCGGCCAATTGGGGGACCACGATAAATTGCATTATACATTCTGGTGTTTATTCTCTCTTCGTTTGATCCAGAGTTTCCATCGGTTCACTGTGTCGAACACGGCGTTCATCTGAATATTTCGCACCAGTTGTCTGTATCTTAAGTCGGAAAGTCCCAAATGTTTCGATAGGTATTCTGATAAGTTCTCGGTCGAGCACTTCTTATGATCGTTGACCCATTTCTACGAGGTCTTTCCTCTCATGCTAATATGCTCAAAACGTTGATTTTGAACTTCCACTGAATATTTCAAATCTTACTATTAGGCCTATGCCCAGGCCCGAGGAGAGGGAGGGGCAAACGGGGCTGCAGCCCTGGGGCCCGGTCTTGCCGAGGGGCCCGCGAAATTGGAAAACCCCATAGTAAACAAACTTACCCAATTTTACGTATTTACCTACAAATTTGACATTTTATTATATTCAATGTATCTGAATAAATTGAATATGCTACAAAATCCTATAATGAGAGCATGTAAAAAACCATTATCTTCATATCTTTGCGGCGGCCAGGAAAATAGTAAAGTTTCCACTGTTAATAGGCAGGAAAGTTTCTAAATAATATTTCAACTAATAGCCGCTATGCTACATTTATGAACCTTCGCAAAGTTTAGTGAAAGGCGTTGAACTTGTTCTTGTGATGAGAGAGAGAAAGTAAAATTTTCGGTCAGATACAACAGAAACGGCATTGCAAATTTACAATGAACAAAATTAGTACGTTCCAAAAAAAGTAAATTTGATATTTACACGATATCAAGGAAACGAAACAATATGGAGGGGGCCCGTAAGTCTTAGCTCTAGGGCCCGTACTCGCTCTCCACGGCCCTGCATGCCTGTTTACAGTATTTCAGTAATTATTTTTCGTCGTGTAGTCAGTTTCATGGCTGTTTATATATTTATTTATTTATTTATTTATTTATTTTGTGTGTGTGTGTGGGGGGGGGGGGGGGGTACTACTAAAAGAAACTCGACGATGAATGCTTCGCTTTTATCGCACAACCCAGAAAGAATAATGCAACTTAAGCCTGTTTGATCGACAATGACTTCAAACACAGTGCCACGTTCAATATTTTACAGTAATACATCAGTGCATTGAGATGCGCTTTATTCAAATTACCGATGGCGTTTGACAGCCGCACTCACGGCTGAACGAGCAGTATGTAGTTTTAGATGGCTTTGAAAGTGATCCCTACAATTTGGTTTGCTCCACTTCAGCAACCTCCATGGCCTCCTCTCTTTAATTGCCCATCGTTTAAGAACCTATTATTAAAAGCACATTTCTTTCTTGTAATGTCCTTGACAAGCAACGGCTCGCAATGTGCCGTAGAAGTCTTAACAAACAAAGGAAGAATGAATGAGCGAGGGAGAAAGAACATACAATAAAAAAATAAAGGAGGGAGGTTATAACAAATCTTAGATGGATGGAAGACCATTGAAAAGCTGGATTTGAAGCCATTCAATGAACAAGAATTGATCTTAAACATTTTTCTTAACGTGAAAGTTTATGCTTCGGTGACTTTGTTTGGGTATAGGCCAGGGCCCTGCCTTAGTGGCCCTTTGTCCTTTATAAGGCTGTAGGATTCCTTTCTACTTCGCTTGCTCTTGTTCTGTCACGTCTCCTTATTTTACTCTTCGTTTGAAGGGTGCTGAGTGGGACCAGGTGCAATGGTACTCATAGGGATGTCCATCGATATTCCATCAATATGTTTACTGTAGAAGCTTCAATTCTGAAACCGTTTAAAATAACACCTTATGCATCTGGCAACTAGGCTGAATAGTGCGCGTACTAATAATAAATTCGGGAGCTATTTCATGTACAGTCACTTTCCAAGGCTTGCTATTTCCCGATCAAGGCAGTACCAGTAGTTCATTGACTACAAAGTCCAGTACTGTAAATGAAGTCACGAATATAAAACTACCAACAATTAAACTTCCTACATTCAGTGGGAATTATGAACATTGGATTCCATTTGCTGATAATTACAAATTGCTTGTACACAACAATGACAGTTTGGGAACAATACAAAAATTTCACTATCTCCTTAGTTCAGTTCAAGGCAGTGCCAAATTATTAATACAACATCTCCCAACTACTGAAGGCAATTACAATGTTGCCTGGGAATTGCTTTGCAGTAGATTTGAACATAAGAAAGCTATAACTTCAAAGTACATCAGGGAAATCTTGAATATTAGGCCTGTGCAAAATGAATCGGTCAGTGATCTTAGGGAATTCATCAATACATTCAATAGCAACATACAAGCTCTCAAGGCACTATCATTAGATCATCCCTTAGAAGAAATAATTTTAACACAGCATGTACTTGATCGTATTGATGTAAATACCAGGAAAAGTTGGGAATTAGCGACAAGCCCAACATAAATTCCTTCTCTTCAACAGTTATTTAAGTTTCTAGAACAACAATGCTTGTCACTTGAAAACATTCAAAACAACATTAACGTTCCAACCAAATCTCAAGCTAGTAAACCCAGTACAGTCAAAAATAAAGCACCAGCCTATTTTCATGTAACATGTGTTGAAAACCAGTGTTGGTTCTGCCATCAAGAGCATAAGGTAGGACTGTTTGCATGCCCTAAATTTCTAGAACTAAGCCCTCGACAGATATCTCAGTGTGTACGTGAAAAGGGTCTTTGTTTCAATTGTCTAAAACAAGGACACTCAACAAAGCAATGTATTTCAAGTAATTGTCGTAAATGTGATAGAAAACACAATTCATTATTGCATGAGGACACCAAATAGCTTATAAGCTATTTGAGGACACTAGCAGTGATAGACATGTCAATCAACCTACTTCAGATATAGTAACCATTGCGAGTGTACATACAGACAGAAGTCCATACAATCACACCGTCAATAAGCCTTATATCCTACTCACAACCGCTGTTGTGAAGGTACGAGATAATAATGGCACATTACACAAGGTTCGAGCTCTTCTTGATTGATTGTGGCAGTCAAGCACACTTAATCACAGAAGATGTGGCTAAAAAACTCAAGTTAAAATGCAATGAGGAAACCACAACAATTTTAGGAATTAACAATGCTTCATCCACCATGAAACACAGTGTAGAGATTGAAATTCGTTCAATGACAACTCCATTCAAGGCCAAATTGAAATGGTTCATTGTTCCTAAAATGGCGGGTCAAATGCCTTCAATCCAACTAGATTATAAATTGTGGGATATTCCAAGCAACATTAAATTGGCAGATCCACATTTCTACCAGCCAGGAAATGTCGATTTAATAATTGGTGCAGAATTGTTCTACAACATTCTGAAGGCAGATCGTAAACAACGCGAAGGTGATTATCCAGTACTACAAAACATTCAATTGGGATGGGTAGTCTCTGGAAAATGTTGTCAGGAGAAGTATGTCAGTTACAACACAGTGCATTCATTCTTTATCGAAACAGAAGAAACACTCGATCATCAGTTACGCAAATTTTGGGAAATTGAGTAATTAGACACTAAACCAAGAACAGCAGAGGAGCAAAAGTGCATGCAACATTTCAAAAACCCTACCACAAGGGACAGTGATGGCAGATTCAGAGTAAGACTCCCATTCAAGGAAAACCATCAACAATTGGGAAATTCATATGAACAAGCTAGGCAAAGGTTTCGACTATTACAGCAGAAATTTCAGGAACAGCCTGAACTACATAGAGAATACCGTATGCAATTTATGACAATACAAAGATTTAGGTCATATGACGGAAGTAACCACCACAGACACCAACAACACAGGGTGTTATTATCTTCCACATCATGCAGTATTCAAACCAGATAGCACTACAACCGCCACAAGAGTTGTTTTTGATGGTTCAGCAAAATCTTCCACCGGGGTCTCATTGAATAGCATACTCATGGTAGGACCAACTGTGCAACAAGATCTATACTCGATCACACTTCGCTTCAGAACCCATCAAATTGCATTTACAGCTGACATCACAAAGATGTATAGACAGATCAGAATTCACAAGGATGACACAAAATTGCAACGAATATTATGGAGAAATTCTCATGAGGAATCATTGAAATCCTACGAATTACAGACAGTAACTTATGATACAGCATCAGCTCCATTTTCAGCAACCCAATGTTTGAATCAGCTGGCAGAAGAAGACGGTAATTGCTACCCAGCAGCAGCCCAAGTTCTTCAGAGAGATTTTTATGTAGTGTTTCTTCAAGTGTCACCGAAGCGTTACAAATTCAGAAGGAATTAATCGCACTACTCAAGAAAGGGGGATTCCCACTCAAGAAATGGTGCTCCAATCATCCAGATCTTCTTGAAGCACTTCCAGATTCAGATAGACACATGGCATTACCTTTCCAATTTGATGGCAAGAGCACTGTAAAAACGTTAGGATTATCATGGCACCCCACCGCTGATAAACTGATCATAGCAACAAAAATCAGACATATTAAGACCATCCAAATTACAAAGCGTACCTCAACATCAGTTGTAGCATCCATATTCGACCCCTTAGGCCTCATCAGTCCTTTGGTAATTCAATACAAGATGTTTCTTCAGAAATTGTGGTTAAAACACATAGATTGGGATTCGTTATTGACAGATAATTTAAGATTGGAGTGGATCAAGTTAGAAAATCAGCTGACATATATCAATAGCATTCAAGTCGATCGTTTAGTAACAATTAAGGGCAAATTCACAAACATTCAAATTCACGGTTTCAGTGATGCTTCAGAACGAGCCTATGGTGCATGCATTTACATTCGCTCGGTAAATCAACATGGTGAAACTCAGATTCAATTGCTTTGCTCTAAATCCAGAGTCGCCCCAGTAAAGAAGCTAACACTCCCTCGATTAGAACTTCTTGGCGCAACCTTACTGGCCCAGTTATTGAAGAAAACTATGACAGCGCTAAACTTAGACATTAATGAAACTTACCTCTGGACAGACTCAAACATAGTACTCTCATGGTTAGCGGCACCAGTGTCTCAATGGAAAACGTTTGTAGCCAATAGAGTAGCTCAGATTCAAAAACTAACCGAGATCGATAATTGGCACCACGTTCAGTCACAACACAACCCAGCTGACTTAATAACCCGAGGTGTTAGTGCACATAATTTAAAATCATCGACACTTTGGTGGGAAGCACCACTGTGGTTATTGTACCAATTTTGCAAATCGGTACATGTTCATCTTATCTTCGAGACGCAGCTGGAGCTCCAGGTCTGGGCAGATTCTCACGAGAAAATACACCAGCCCCCTTCTGAGAATTCCATTCACCAAATTGGCACCTGGGTACTGCTGAAATGAGATCGCCTAGCCCCTTCCGACATGATTTGTGCCCTTGTGTGTGCTGTCACCTCAAGGTTTATAATAAATGGAAAAGAGGGATAAGTCAAGCTTTGATCCGTGAACTTTTGAAAGGTGAACAATTCCTGTCAGCTGCATTCGCCAAGTTTTTATTCTGAGAAAGATCTTACAAAGGACATTCTGTAACACCTCGACTCCTAGAAGGTTTCTACGCAGTAACCTGTATGGGGTGATATTCTATAGTACCCACTCAAGACCTTGAACCCTGGCTTTTGTGCAACTAGTCGCAGTTGGTGCTACTGGAGGTTTGTGGTGGGGATAGGCTGATATACAAGGGTGGAATCGGTGACTCAAAACAACAGTACGAGAGGGACAGTGTGTGAGGAAGTTTGCTGACAGAAAGACTCTTGAGCACTTGCCTCCGGGGAAAACGTGTGTGCAGTTTTCCCCGGAGGGTTCGAAGACGGCAGGTGGTACTATCATGATTTAATTACTAAGGGGCATAACCAAGGACAATCAATACAAACTTTGACTGCTAAATTTTGTAACGTCATTTTAAGGCCATGTGGCGATGGACCGTATTTCGAGCGGACTGACATTATTATTTTTAGTATGTAATATTTTGGAAGGGTTGGTACGATTTGTGTGGCACCTTTATATGTAATTACCGCGGAGTGGATTATTATTATCTTATTTCCGGTTAGCTGGATGGGACCCTCGTGGTTTTAACTTTGGTCAGAAAGGCTGGTGAAGACGTTAAATCCGAAGCAGGCTTTCGGACCGCCTTAGTCGTATTAAACGGCTCTTAAATTACTTATGTAACCTTGTTTTGGAAGTGGCACAGAGTCTAACTTCATGTTATTATTCCATTAGTTTTGGCGTCAGGGGAATCATTCCTGATAAATTCGTTTCTATCACAAATGTAGGTGTGTCAAAACTTGCCAAACGGGTAACTGTCTGGTTTGTTTAAATTAAGTTATTCATTTGTGTTTAATTAGATCATATTTGTCAGTTAGTTAATTAAGTGGTGGAAGGTTTATCTTGTAATTTGTTTGATCTTAATGTTCAATACATGTTAGCTTATTTTGATTTGTCATGTTATTTATTGCGTGAAGTCACTAGGAAGATTATTCCCCTTTTCATTCTTCATCTTTGGCAGGGTCAATTTAATACGGCCTGCTGAGGTACGCATCCAGCGTTCCACTCAACAAGCTGGTCTTGACATTGGTTTCGTCCCGCCTGGTCCCTTTTCCTAAATCAAATTGGGGATGTTCTTGAAAACCTAGCAAATCGGAACATTCACTCCTAGGTTTTATTTGCTGTGGACTCAGCTGGCCTAGCGAGTAATTAAATTAGCCCTTTCATGTGTTTTTTTTATTATTAATTCTGGGTGTGGTAATGTCATGTGATCATTTATTTTGATATGCTATTATTATTATTATCATTTTGGCCTATAAACAGGGTAAGGAGGGATGGGGCTAACTGTTACAATGGTAGCATGAGCATGGTTTTGCTCTGTGATCTTGCCATTAGTAAACAATCCTTCCTATTGACTGATTGCAGTAATTAATTAAAATTAAATTCAGTAACTTAATTAATGTAGATTGGGCCCTCCATACTACTAATCTTTTCTCCAATAGGTAGGCTAGTAATTAGAGCAGAACCTAATACATGTTGTGATTTGATTTCATGTAAAATAACCGCTGTGTACACCGAAGACCAAATGAACAATTCTGTCGTCAGCTGTTAAGACGAGCAGATAGCCGAAAGTGGCGATCACGTGCGCTGGACGAAATCAGGACTGACGGGAGAGTAATGGCCGTGCTGCGTTGCCAGATTGACGAGTAGACCGGCTGAAGGAATTTCACACGTGGTGAGTTTTGATATGCTGTTTGTATGGTTTTGGGGTGGTTGTAAATTCATTCTGTTCTTGTAGGAACTAGTCCAGCTCAATTTTACTGCACCTGTGTTAAATCTACACCTCGGGAAGTGTTGTTTTGACTAAATTGTGTCACGTGTTTGAAATAATAAAATGTTTGTCTGGTTGGAAGTAGTGTTGGTAAAATTTAAATTAGTGACGTTTTAAATTCTCTTGAAAATAGGCTGAAATTGATAAACTTGTATTTCCAGTAAGAATAACTTAGTGTCTGTTTTGATGTGCGTTTAGTACACGCCTGTTGAATCACGTAGTGATTTTGAACCATCATGGCAGACGTCTGTGACAAGTTATTATTTTATACAACTGATGTCAGTGAAAATGTGAATTGCGTGTGTGGATTTATCATCAGCAGGTTCTTTGGGGTAAATCTGTAATTATTCTTAATAATTGTTAGTGATGTAAGGCTGAAATTCTGCAATTTGCTGTGCGTAATACGTGTGAGGTATAATTGGTAGTGATCAGCTGTTCATTAGGCCAAACATTTCATGGTTTGTTGTCATTTCTTTAGCTGGGGGTTAATTATTTCGCTGTTGGTAGTTCTGTCAAATTAAATTGGACCGTGAGGGTATTAAAATTTGGTATTGTCAACTTATTCTGCGTTAAATTAATTCTGGAAAATGGTCGAATTGCTGTCTATATGTACGTTCGGTAATCGTGTTTTGAATGATGTTAAGTGTCGAATTGCGTGTGTGGTAATTCAGTATAAATGAATCAGGTGAGTGTTTATGTATGATTGGTTGATGTTTAAGTTTGCTTAGTAATTGGGGGGAGAGTAAATAGTCTTGTTGTGACATGGGGATTTTAAGGTTAGATTGTCATCTAAATTGGTCAAGTATTAAATGGCTTTAATATTCAGTATATTAGTGTGTGTTCGTTGAGTGACTTACTAAGTGGGATGTTTCTGGGAGGCAGTCACCTTCACGTCGCGTCTCATTTAGGGTGTAAATAAATATTTTCCCCCGATTCGTGTCTTTCGTTTTAGGACGTTTTCCTACGATGTAAGGAGAACTGTGATTTCAGGGCTACAACTACGGGTTGTTTTATCAGGTCCTTACGTGAGTTGATACTCCGTTGGCGTTATAGTGTCTTGACGATCCGAATACTAACATACTGATGTAAATGGGGAATTTAGAGTTGGTCAGGGAAGGGAGCACGTATGTCTGGTGGAGGTATGAATGTATTTCTGTGGTTGATTGTGTTCAGGATGAAAGAGTGTGTGTGATGCGATTTTTATTGCTGCCCTGACTAGGAATCGAACTGGTGTTCTTGGGTGGTCAAAATTGTATTTATTTTCTTCTGTAATCTTTCAGTTTTTTTTAATCCTGCTGATTGAATGAAAGTCATGTGTGAATGAATTGATGTAGGTTGCAATTTGAATTTGGGTGGGAGTAATTGAGGCCTAATTGCCAGTAACGTAAGATGGATTATTATTAATTTTATATTAGTTGTATTAGTTGCATTTTGAAAATGGACCTATTATGCAGATGTGCTTCGTATGGGGATCTACTGTCAGGAGTCCATTTAATTTGGGGTGTGAGTACCATCTTGATTGGGCCCGGGCAGGGTGTATATAGTATTTGCCCGAGTCGAGTGACTATAGGTATGGGACTTCGTTATCTCGGTGATAGGCGAATTTCTTTTTGGGGTATTTAGAGGCCACTCGTCCAGTTTGTATGGAGAGTCGAGCCACAATTGTTGAGCTGTCGGTAAGTGTTTCTATACCATAGGGTATTTTGTGTTCATGATATCTGTACGATTGCTAATTTGCATAATTGAATGTAATGGGTTATTGTAGTGGGTGGTAAAATCTTATAATGAGATGTTTGAGAAGGATGTGTGATGGATGATGGATGAATGTTAGGAACTGGAGTCCTGTGTTCGAGTTCCAGTGATGAAGTTGCTAGCTCTGGGAATACTTGTTGATTTTTGGTATTTAAAAAAAAAAAATATTTGGTAGTTCGGTTGGTGAAAGTTTTCCTTTAGGGAGATATCCTGCGGTGGCATGCTGAGCTGTCGTTGTATGTCAGCTGCTGTGTTCACTAGTCTGATTTTGAGATTTTTGAGAGGTTGCAATGCTTCGTTTGCGATGGCATTGAAATAGGCTGGTTCGTTAGTTATTAATAACTTGCAGTTTCTTGCTGTTAGGCGGCTAGGTTTTTCTATTGTGGTCGCATTTCTGAAGGGTTGTAGGTTCGTGAGATTTCATGTAGACTCCCGTTAGCTTGGGTGTGTTCACTTCACAATCAGCTGTTGTAGGCGTTCATGCATATTTTGATATTTTGATTCCGGAGTTTTCACTTGAGGGTGCTTCAGTGCATTAGTCGGTTAGTTATTTATAGCTTGCAGCCTTGATCTGTTAGACCGCTGGCGTTTCTGTTGTAGTTTCAACTCTGAAAGGTTCTGGGTTCATTAAAATTTCGTGTAGCCCCATCATTTTGGGTGTGTATGAGTTTGGCTGTTGCCACCGGATGTTCTGATCGATTGTGAGCCTTAGTGACAGTCAGTGTCCTGGGTAGTTACGGGAGTAATCATCTTTGGTGGTAAATAAATTTAAATTCTCTGAGTAATAGAGTGTTGATAGCTTGGCAGTTTTTTTAGTGCGAGGTTCCAATGTGGTTAGGTGCGAGCTGGATTTATGGGCTTATTTTGAAGATTTTAATTGCTTCGTGCCTTTTGAGATGTAACATCTGTCACTTCTGTGATTTGTAATTCTGAATAAATTAGTTTTGATATTCTGGGAGAGATTTTATTGGCGTTAGCATTTGGTGAGATACAGACACGTGTTGTTAGTCAAGGAGGTTGTGAATTTTGAGATTTTAAGTAGCTTCGTGAAGTTAATGTTTTAAGAACGTTTTGATGACAGTGGTGAGTTGAAGCATCATGGGTTCGATTTGAGTGTGGTCATAAAGTGTCACCCGGTATTTGGATGGTAAATATTAATGGTAGGTGACACACGTTGTTAGTTGGAGAAGTCTGTAGTCTGTGGTAACGCCACGTAGAGAAATTTTCGGGGTTGTGATTGTCTGTGTTGTGTGATTGGAAGGTGAACCACGTGCACTTGGGTGTGTGTGACGCTTAGTGGGTGCCCTACCTTGTGTCGAATGTGTATTTATGTTTTGGTAATGTGTTGTACTGTCATCTTCTGAGGCGGCCATGCCTTTGTAGGGGAAGATGTTAATTACCCTCTGTGGGGTCGTGTGTTGACCGGAGGGGGAGCTCAGGTACCGAGCTGATTTTGTCGTGATGGCCAGGGTTTGGTGGCGCAAGTGTGATGTTCCTCCCGGTGTCAAAAGGGAGAGGACCTGTCATGTGAAGGACAGGGCGGTGTTTGTTTGTGTAGTGTGTGAATGACAGTGCATACTGTTTTAATAATTCACGTCAGGTTATGAACTGCAGTCCTCGTGCTGTTTTCCTGGTTCGCTAGTTGTCCTATGGAATTTAGGGTTATTTATGTTTTGTGTTGTCGCCGGGAACAAGTGCCCGTAGGCAGTTATGGAGTGGGAGCGTTGTGTTGTCGCCGGGAACAGTGCCCGTTGGCAGTTATGGAGTGGGAGAAATATCGGGGTGACAGCCCGATGGAATTTAGGGTTATTTATGTTTTGTGTTGTCACCGGGAACAGTGCCCGTTGGCAGATATGGAGTGGGAGAAATATCGGGGTGACAGCCCGATGGAATTAAGGGCATTCTTATTATTAAAGTGTGAATGTGTGTGTGTGAATTATGTGGGTGACGTGGTTTTTCCTTATTTTGTTTGTCTTGCTGCTAGTGTGCTTGCGTGATAGGATGTTGTGGTCTCTGTTCCTCCTGTCCTTGGAGGCCACTGAGGGCAGTGTGGGTCAGGAACATGTAAAATTGAGCAAGACATGTAATTTGTGTTTGTGTGCATATCAAAACGAGCTCTGTGTGATGCCTTCAGTGCGGTAGGTAATTTTGTAATGTATTAACTTGAGCGGTGCCACGGGCGGTATAGTAAATGTAGTTCTGATGGAATGCCCCGTGCGGCATGTTAATGTAATTGTCATTGTGAATTTTGGAAATAGTTACGTGCTGTCCTGATTTCGTATAGTCGCAGAAAAATGGTCCTTCGGTTTTGTTAAAGTAAATTCATTTTGAAAAATTGTTTAAAATTTTTGGTGGGCAAGTTTGCAGGTGCCTTTGATTTGCATATTCTAAAGAAAAATTTTGGGTTCTGTACACCTTAGTTAAATTTTAGTTATTCTTGCTAAGTATTGTAGTGAACTTTCAATTAAGCTTGTTAACGTCAGTCATATCGTATAGTTGGTTGCCCCTTTCGTGTGATTTTAATACTTCAGTGGACCTTTAGTTATGCCCTGGACACTATCTCTTTGCGCAGAACCTTGTTTGAAGCATCAAGTATCCCTTGTGATTTGAAAGACTCTTAAATGAACTTCGATGGCACGCTAATGCTTCGTGTGATGTTTTTTTTTATCATTCCTGGGATAACTTCAGCTGTTATGGGCTGGTTGGCTGGCCTGGAACGATTGTTCCCTCTAAGGGAACTGTATTTGGACCATACGCTGCTGTTCTGATGTGTGTTTCAGTGGTCACTATGTGGGACGTGTACTACCAATCTGGGCCCAGTTTGGAGGTACCATCTAGGTCCCATGGCATCTTTCTACCCGAAGAGATCTACTTCAAGGTCCGCTGGCGGGGATTGGAGTAGCCTCTTCAGCTGCCAAGAGACCAGCTGGACACCATCACCCTGTTCATCATCCCCCCATCGTCTTCCTTTGGAGGAGGAGGATGTACCAATTTTGCAAATCGGTACATGTTCATCTTATCTTCGAGACGCAGCTGGAGCTCCAGGTCTGGGCAGATTCTCACGAGAAAATACACCAGCCCCCTTCTGAGAATTCCATTCACCAAATTGGCACCTGGGTACTGCTGAAATGAGATCGCCTAGCCCCTTCCGACATGATTTGTGCCCTTGTGTGTGCTGTCACCTCAAGGTTTATAATAAATGGAAAAGAGGGATAAGTCAAGCTTTGATCCGTGAACTTTTGAAAGGTGAACAATTCCTGTCAGCTGCATTCGCCAAGTTTTTATTCTGAGAAAGATCTTACAAAGGACATTCTGTAACACCTCGACTCCTAGAAGGTTTCTACGCAGTAACCTGTATGGGGTGATATTCTATAGTACCCACTCAAGACCTTGAACCCTGGCTTTTGTGCAACTAGTCGCAGTTGGTGCTACTGGAGGTTTGTGGTGGGGATAGGCTGATATACAAGGGTGGAATCGGTGACTCAAAACAACAGTACGAGAGGGACAGTGTGTGAGGAAGTTTGCTGACAGAAAGACTCTTGAGCACTTGCCTCCGGGGAAAACGTGTGTGCAGTTTTCCCCGGAGGGTTCGAAGACGGCAGGTGGTACTATCATGATTTAATTACTAAGGGGCATAACCAAGGACAATCAATACAAACTTTGACTGCTAAATTTTGTAACGTCATTTTAAGGCCATGTGGCGATGGACCGTATTTCGAGCGGACTGACATTATTATTTTTAGTATGTAATATTTTGGAAGGGTTGGTACGATTTGTGTGGCACCTTTATATGTAATTACCGCGGAGTGGATTATTATTATCTTATTTCCGGTTAGCTGGATGGGACCCTCGTGGTTTTAACTTTGGTCAGAAAGGCTGGTGAAGACGTTAAATCCGAAGCAGGCTTTCGGACCGCCTTAGTCGTATTAAACGGCTCTTAAATTACTTATGTAACCTTGTTTTGGAAGTGGCACAGAGTCTAACTTCATGTTATTATTCCATTAGTTTTGGCGTCAGGGGAATCATTCCTGATAAATTCGTTTCTATCACAAATGTAGGTGTGTCAAAACTTGCCAAACGGGTAACTGTCTGGTTTGTTTAAATTAAGTTATTCATTTGTGTTTAATTAGATCATATTTGTCAGTTAGTTAATTAAGTGGTGGAAGGTTTATCTTGTAATTTGTTTGATCTTAATGTTCAATACATGTTAGCTTATTTTGATTTGTCATGTTATTTATTGCGTGAAGTCACTAGGAAGATTATTCCCCTTTTCATTCTTCATCTTTGGCAGGGTCAATTTAATACGGCCTGCTGAGGTACGCATCCAGCGTTCCACTCAACAAGCTGGTCTTGACATTGGTTTCGTCCCGCCTGGTCCCTTTTCCTAAATCAAATTGGGGATGTTCTTGAAAACCTAGCAAATCGGAACATTCACTCCTAGGTTTTATTTGCTGTGGACTCAGCTGGCCTAGCGAGTAATTAAATTAGCCCTTTCATGTGTTTTTTTTATTATTAATTCTGGGTGTGGTAATGTCATGTGATCATTTATTTTGATATGCTATTATTATTATTATCATTTTGGCCTATAAACAGGGTAAGGAGGGATGGGGCTAACTGTTACAGTTATCAGCACCGTCATCTGAGTGGCCTCAATCAAGGCATGTTAAAAAGACTTCACCATCAGTATTAGAGCAGCGACAAGTAAAAACAGTTCTTGTAATCAATCACTCTGATAGCATTATTCTCAAATTCTCATCATTAATAAGGCTTCAAAGAGTTATTTCATACTGTTACAGATTCGTTCACAATGCCAAAAACCCTAAAGACAAAATGATAGGACAACTTACAGTTCAAGAACTACAAAGATCACTAGAAACTTGCGTTCGATTATCGCAGAATGAAGCCTTCAGTGAGGACATTGCAAAACTGAGATCCACGGGAGTTGTCTCAAAGAAAAGTCAGATGAGAACTCTGTGTCCGTTTTTACACAATGACATAATTAGAGTTGGAGGTAGATTAGCGAATGCATCACTTCCATTCTCCACCAAACATCAGATCATACTACCACCCAAGCATCATATTACAAAACTCATCATTCGACATGCACATCTACAGAATGCTCACGCAGGACCTGAATTGTTACTTTCCACACTTCGTGAGAATTACTGGATTCCAAATGGCAGAAACGTGATTAAACAGCTGATACATAAGTGTGTGAGATGTTACAGACTAAAGGGAATTACAATGAGGCAAATCATGGCCGATTATCCTAAACATAGAGTTCAACCAGCACCACCTTTCAACATTTGTGGCATTGATTACGGAGGGCCAATTCTTTTGCGTCCTATCAACAAAATAAGTAACGTGAGAATTTTTGTTTGCTTCACTACAAATACAATCCACATTGAATTAGTCAGTGACCTCACAACTGAATCATTCTTAGCAGCATTACGTCGTTTCATTGCAAGAAGAGGAAGGCCAGCAGACATCTACAATGACAATGCAACTACTGGAGTAATATTCAAGAATTGTAACTCCATTATATTCTTCTTTGTTTTGTGCTTTGTTTCAGCTCCAATTATTTTGAGTGATATTCAATCAACAGGGTGGGAGAATGTTCAGCTTTCATCAGACACTTATTTTAGTTCCCTATTTGACCACTAGATGTATGTATTCTCTTGGTGAACTAGTCTTGTTTCTTGATTTGTTTTTGTATTCTATGGAGTCGACAATGTGCATTCATCAGGCAGTGTAGTGTTATTATTATTATTATTATTATTATCTATATATTTAAAACACTAAGCTGTTTTTTGTACACACGAGATTGTGAAAACGACTTAACCGATTGGCTTCGTAAGACAATATCTTCATCTTCTCGCTACGGCTCTTTCTGCGATCCTCCGTCCAGGTTCCTTTGGATGTAGTGTTTGGGTGATCTAAAAATTGGTGGTTATCAACTAGTCCTCCGAAAGATTTGTCCAGTACCATATCACTTGATATGTCTATTTCCTGAAGATCTTTGTCAACTCCAAGAAGCCGATTGTTCGTAGATTTTTTTGAGAGAGTATGATTTACATTCCACAACTGCACATAAGTATCAACAGTAGTTGCAGAGAAACAATATTTTATGTTGTAGTTATAGCTTTTAATCATAGCTTGCCACGGTGGGTGAGTGGTTAACGTGACTGACTACCAACCCCAAGCATGCAGGTTTGCTTCTGGCCGGGGTAAGAGATTTTTGAAAGGCGACAGAAATCACGCCATGAATGTCATACGTTGTTGGCATGTCAAAGAATCCATTTGAATTCAGTAAACCGTGTTCATAATGGCAAAATTAATCACGGGATTTTTCACCAACACGAAGTTCCTCCATTCTCTACTAGAAAGCGCTATAGTGTCAATGAGCTTAGATATCTAATCTCCTTGACTTTCATAGCGTTCCAAAAAACGACGAAATTCTACATGCAAGCTGCCCTCTGGGTGTCAAATAACAATGCTTGCACCCGGCACCCGAGGCCATACAATATGATTATTATTATTATTATTATTATTATCATCACAACACAGGTTTTCTCGTATTTTGTTTTTGGAGGGCAGAAACTGCCTGTGGGTGTCTCTGTAGGTTTGATAGTGCTTTGTAGAGCTATTTATCTCGCATATTTAGATCTGATGATGCTCGATTTACAAGTGAAACATGTCATCCCTTAGTTTTCTTCTTCTTCTTCAATAGTCCATAACAATTACCGTATATAAATCTTAATCACATGTTGAGCGACTGAATGCTACAATATTAATTAATAATTAAGATTTAAAATTCTTTTAGCCAGCCTGTGATCGCTCGTTCTGGGAATATGCCCATAAAATTTCAAACGACTTTTCCTGAATGTGTTATTTTTTCTTCTTATTATTTTTTTATTATTATTATTATTATTTATTTAATCGATTGTTCCCCTTTAGGAGAGCGATTGAACTTGAATACATGACATATTCATCTTCTGGCGTTTTTCCGCTTCTCTTCCCAAAATCTCTTCATCCTCTCAGAATGCTCCTTCTATTACTATTATTAATATGCTTGCCACGGTGGGTGAGTGAATAGCGTGTCAGTCCACTAACCACAAGATTGCATGTTCGCTCCTGGCCGTGGTAAGTTGTGTTTTTTTTTAAAGGCGGCAAAAATACGACACGCATGTCATACGATGTTGGCATGTCAAAGAACCCATTTGAATTCAGTAGGCCGTGTTCATAATGGCAAAATACTTGGGAGTTTCCGCCAACACAAAGTTCCTCATTTCTCTACTAGAAAGCGCTATAGTGTTCAAGGATCTTAGATATCTAACCTCCTTGACTTTCATAGTGATTCAAGGAACAACGAAATTCGAAATGCAAGCTACCCTCTGGGTGTCAAATTACAAAAGCTTGCATCCGGCACCCGATGCCATACGATATTATTATTATTCTTCTTTCTTCGATTCGGCCAACTAAGGACCACGTCAGTTCAACTGTCTCTTCTTCCGAGCTCTAACTACCGCCCAGTGTTCCCGCTTTCGTCTCCGGTGTTGTTCTTTTCTCTCTTGGTATCACGGCTTCCCTGTCTTCAGCTTCGGCTTTTCCTGGAAACCTTTGTGCGTAGGTTTTTCCAGAAGTGGAACACGCTCCTGGATATCTTTAGGGGAAATTTCCATTTCACGTAGATCTTTCTCAACTTTCGTAAACCATGCCCCTTTGGTTTTCTTGTCTTGAAAGTACGTCAATATCCGTTTTGATATCCTGCCTGGGCTCATTCGTATCACGTGGCTATAAAAGGCAATCCTTCTTTTTCGAATCGTGTCACTGATCTTCTCCACGTGCTTGTACAATTCGTGGTTGTGACGCCTTCTGTACTCGCTGTTTTCTTTGATGGGACCCAGGATTTTCCTCAAAATCTTCCTTTCTTTAGCCTCTAGTTTTTCCATTAGACCTTTCTTGTTCATTATTAGAGTCTCAGCCGCATACAGAGCCTCTGGTCGAATAACAGTGCAGTAATGTCTATTATTATTATTATTGTTATTGTTATTGTTAAAATAAAAGAGGGTACAACCACAGTGAGAGGGGTGGGGGTCAACTGATCAACTGATCTGAATATTAAATAGGACTGCCTAGACTGCCTTTGGGATTTCAATTATTCAGGCAGCTTTGTTATACATCAGTACGGTAGTGAATACGTAATAGTCTACTACCATATAATGGAATAACAGCTATTTCCCTACGGACTGCGAGGCTGTTCCTATCGACACTCCAACTATTATGAACTGCGGTGTTAGCTTCGTCTCATTTTACTGTCTTATTTACATATCTCTTTCTGCATCTCGTGGAACAACCGGCAACAAAATGTCAACTACAATCAAGCCATATTTATTATTCCTTCCTGTGGTTTATTACGGAACGTAACAACACTTGAATGTATCTAACAAACGTTCAAATGTTCTTATCTGCTTCATTAGTCTCGTTTTGCAGTACCATCATTTGCCACACCGCACCGCTGCACGCCAAATGGAATGGAAAAGATGAAAATCGCTATAATCGTAAAGCACTGAGATAACCGTAGGAAAGAGAGAGAAAAGAACATTGAATGTTACTTACCTGAAAATTTTAAGAAGAGCATTGGCAATACATAAAAAGTTGTTACTATATTCTTACTAGTAACCCATCCCGGCTTCGCCCGGTATCTTTAACGGTTTAACCAGCGTAAGCTTAAAGGGAGCACGGACAGCAGGTCCCAGACGCAATTTAGAAAATCCGAGGTTAACAGCGAAACTCCAAACGCATATACTCTTCTCTGGAATCTAACTCGACACGTCTCGACAGCTTGATGCTGGCCGAAGCTGGGGTGATAGGCTCGTAAACTCGCTCCGAAGCTAGTAATTCAAATTTCCACTGAATGGAGACCGTTGGAAGAAATGAAAACGTAAATACACTCATAGTGGGCGATGGGGAGCGTGATGGCGCAGTGGCTTAGCTGCTCGTCTTTCACCCGGACGGCCGGGGATCGAATCCCGGTGACAGCTGGGCGAAATTTTCACCTGAAAAATCACGTGGCGTCAGGAAGGGCATCCGGTCTTAAATCCCCGGCCAATACCAAAATGAGCCATGTTGGCTCCGGTGACCCCAATTAATTGGGATAAGCCGGAGAAAATGATGATGATGATGACTCATAGTGGGCGATGTATTAAAGATGCTCTTGTGGACTTCTTTGTAGAACGTTTCATGCTGAACAATTCTTACACTCATAGTGCGATATATAGATATGTTTAATGCTTTACCCAGCGTAAGCTTATATGGCGCATGCGTGGCAGATTTCTCTTCGACTCGATTCACTGAAATTGTTACTGCTCGGCTTCCTTCGGTCATAATTGCATTGCATGTTTTTCTACAGAAACCTTCCTCGAGAAATCCTTTACAAAATGGTGAAAACCGTATCAAAATCCATCGAGTGGTTCTCGAAATTACCCAAGAATCGGGGACTTCGTTTTATACTCTGTAGAGATTGTTGTCATCTGCCCCCAATAAGAAGTAGGATCTTGATCTGGGATCAGTAACATTTTAGGAGCGTTGCGACTAAGTAATTTTTGTGCCAAGACAACAAAACAACAATCACTATCAAAAGAATAAGAATAAGAGACCACCTCTAAAAAATATATAGGCTACGAAGGTTGTTGAAAGTGGCATTCCCTTAAATATTACTCGATTCGGTTGCTGCAATTCACTGAACTTCCCTTTTCAAAGTATCTGATGCGTATGTGGAAACGGAAAAAAAATATGATGGAAGTGGCGGATATGGAGAAGGAAAGCGGACGCACTCTGGTGTATTGGAATGCAAGCTATGATATCGATGAGTGTGTGTATATACTGTATATTACAGCTATCGCTTTCGTATAATCGTGAGCATCCCGCTGGAAACCACTTTCTCCAGCGACGGGTTTATATATCGGCCCACTAGATATACGTCTAGGGGCGGCACTTTTTGCACCATTTTTCTAATTTTATCAATATTATCTTAACTTATTATATAATACACTAAGGTGTATGTTTCACAAAACTCAAGCTCCTAAACCAGAGGGAATTAGAAGGTGTGGCTTGTACCAAAATCTTCCAAATCGTCTCAACAGTACAGAAAAAATCTTGCATTTCTTGAAAAGTCAACGGAAATATATTTATTTGTTTATAAAGTGCTCTTAACCCTTTGACCGCCAACGTCCGATTGATTGGACGTTCAAAGTTCAGTCGAAAAACGCCAACGTCCGATCGATCAGACGTTCCGGAAAAAAATAATTTCCAAGTTATTTATTCGTTTTAATAATTTATAATACATGTTTTGAAGCAGTATTGGATTAAATAAGATTATATACAACTAGTTTTAAAGTTGGAAGTACTGATAACCTTGTAGCAGTTGAGGAACTTGCTGCCGAGTGGCTCGGTGATCAAGCGCCAATTCAGCTACCGCGGGCGGGCAACGAACCCCCTCCCCTTTTACCGGAAAAAAAGAACGCAACTGTTCCGTGTGCAGCAAGATTATTTTAGCTTTCATTTACCACTTAAATGATCATTTAAATTAATTACGATACGGATTATTTATATAAGTAATTGTGTCCTGAATATAACGGAATATTGGTCTTTATAAAGCCCCTGTTATGCTTTTGCCAAAGTACAGTATTTTAAAGCCAATTTTATTCGCTTTAGATTATTTCTTTCATAAAATTAAGGGCATTTTATTGCAAATATTGGGCAATGTTTTGAATCATCAACATCCACCACTTACTGATGACCATCTCCACGAGTTTTACACGGCAGAAAAGCGGTTCTACAGAATACTCAACCGGCCGTGAAGGCCTACACCAGTATAGTGTAAAATGTGTTTTTTAATAGCTTAGATATCTAACCTCCTCGACTTTAATAGTGCTTCAAGGAACACCGAAGTTCGACATGCAAGCTACCCTTTAGGTGTCAAATAACAAAGCTTGCATCCGGCACCCGAGGCCATACGATATTATTATATTTTAAATAAGGAAAAGGTAGATTATAGTTATACGTGACCGTTAATCGCGAGATCGTAAGCCACGGGACCTCCTTTTTACGTGGAATCCGAACCACAGGACATGGCATTTCACTTTGAAAATCTCACATGCATTGACCGGGAATCGAACCCGGTCTGCCGTGGTGAGAGGCCGACAACTTGACCGCTGCGTCACCACGCCGCCCCCCCCCCCCCTATTTTTGTAAATACATTCTACTGTATGTCTGAGTCTAATATATGGTCAGTAAATGTATGCATTGGAAGGGGTGCACTCAGCCTCGCGAGGACAATTGAGTGACTATCTCACAGAGAGGCAGCGCCCTGGTCACGGAGACCAATATTAACGGCCGAGGGAGCCCGACGTGCCGATGTAGGCCACGGCATTTCATGGACTATGGTGCCATGGGGAAATATATACATGTTGTTACGTATTTAAACGTATGTTTGGAGTATACTGTATTACATTATGTGTAGGGGCGCAAAAGCGTTAAACCTGCCACTGGTCTGACATACACCAGTCTGAGGCGGTGATAGCTATTGCGTATGAAGTCGAAACCATAAATCACTAGAGAGCGCCTCACAAGTGGATTAGTGCTGATGCTGATACAGCTCGCTGATGCATTAGTGTGCCCCTAATTCGTCAGCAAACTGCCTTGACAACCTCCTTCCCCTTACCCTTCCTTCCCCCCTCTTAAAAGCTTTTCTCCATCCCCTCAAAAGCCGCACGAGGCCCAAGATTCCTTCCTAGCTCTATAATCGTAATGCATACCTCAGATTGCGAGCAATTACTCTGCATTACTACCACCACAACATGTCCTAGAGTTGTGAGGGATGGAAATGGTTGCTCTAAAAGGGAAAGGGAAAATCAATTCATTCGTTGAGACCATAGATGTTGGAGTTCTATTACTACGAGAGGTACAATCGCTGAAACAAAACAAGTAGTTCCGTGAAGAATTATGTAACTTATTTCATTTATCCAGCTTATATCAATTGCCTCTATCAAAATAACAAATTTCAGTTTGATTGCTGTAATAGATTCGTAGATATTGAGAACCGTCGCCATGTTGATCTTTTATATATGTAGGCCTTTTTTTAATTATTTATTTAATATAGTTACAACCCGTGTTTCACCTACAGGTATATCACGGGGTATTTACAGTTTTAAATGCAAAATTAACATGAATAATAGTATTGAAGTGAGTAGAAGATTTTATTTATAAAGTCTGTTATTTCGACGGTATTCCAGTGGTGTTTCATAATGGTATGCAGTGGTAATGATCGTAGTAGAGTTGGTCGTTCTCCAGAGTACGTGGTGCATTCAGTCAACAGGTGACGAGCCGTCTGTTGAGATTTTTCCTGGCAGCTGCAAATTGGTAAATCAATAATTTTCATTTTATGAAGATAGGATTTGAAGCGATCATGATTTGTGATAAACTGGGTAGTTATGAAGTTGGGCCAGAGAGATGATGAAAGTCTGTGTGGTATATTAGGAAGGAATAATTTTGTATGTAAGGAGTCTTCTGAATTGGTATATATGGAGTTCCATATATTTGTATAATGCTCAGTTAGTAATTTTTTTGCCTGGTTTAGGGGTGGTGATCTATAATCTATTGCAGTTCTAGGGCTGGTAGCTATCCTGGCGAGATAGTCAGCTCTCTCATTCCCCCAGAGTCCTGTGTGTAGGCCTTAGAGTTATATATATTACATGAATATCATTGTGTAGGTGTATTATTCAAACTTCTATCGCATGATTAGGACACAAGAAATAAAAAAGAGATTTTGAACTTTCGCACAGCCGCCATCTTGTGGTTATGAAAACAATTGAAATAAATTAGATGCCAGTGGATTAAAATGTGTATAAACATATACCGTACCATGCTTCACTGCGCTCGGATGGTTAAATCGCGAGAAACGTCCATTTAAATATTTTTATTTCGAGTCGCCGTCATGTTGGATTTGTGCTCACCAGCTTATTGTAAGTCCCATAGGAAAGCATTTCTACAAAAAAGGAATCTGTTGACATCGAATATAGATTTAAGTACTAGGAAGTTATTTTTGAAAGTCTTTGTCTGGAGCGTGACACTCTATGGAAGTGAAACTTGGACTATTGGTGCAGCAGAAAAGAGGAGAATTGAAGCGTTTGAAATATGGTGTTACAGGAGAATGATGAAGATCAGATGGGTAGATAGGATTACAAACGAAGAGGTATTAAGGCGAGTGGGAGAGGAGAGATGTTTCTGGCGACTGCTAATGAAGAGAAGAGATAGGTTGGTAGGACACTTACTAAGACACTCGGGAATAGCAAGCTTAGTTATAGAAGAAAGGAAGAACTCTAGGGGTAGACCAAGGTTAGAATATGTTAAACAGATTGCCTCAGATGTAGGATTTGGTAGCTATGTTGAGATGAAACGATTAGCTCTGGACATGGGGCATGGAAAGCTGCATCAAACCAGTCAAAAACTGAAGACTCAAAAAAACAACAATCAATCCTCAATGTAGCGGCTTCGGTGGCGTAGTCGGTAGCATGCTGAGCTTCTATGCCCAAGATAGCGGGTTCAAACCCGGCCGAGGCCGTCGGATTTTTTAAGAGCGTTAAAATTCCCTCAGTATGCCTTCCTTCGGAGGGGAAGTAAAGCCGGCGGTCCCATGTCATAGATTTATGGCATGTTAAAGAACCTTCCACTAATTGCACCTGTGTGAAGCTAAATTGGATAGGTTAAGAATGTAAACAACGCTCTTAGGTTTCTACGTTCGTTGCCAAGAGCCGACTGCGGTGACGCCTAGTAGCTAAGTTCTGAACTTGGCCTAGTAGTCGTTGACGGTGACGCTTGGCGGCAAAAGTAGGAACTATTTGAAAAATTCTAAGTTGCAGTACTTAAATTAAAAAACAGATAACACACACTAATACAGTCATCACAATTAACACCGGTTATCAGACAGACTCTACACACACCCAAAGTACACGGGGCTACATGACCGCGTTGTCGCAGCCCCTAAACTTAAGAACCAACCAACCAATCCTCAATGTTTCGCTTGTTAAAAACAATATTCACCATCTTTACCGTGCATTTTATCTCCTGAATTTAACAAAAGTACTGTGCATAAAACATGCACGCAAGTTATTTTTGGGAATTACACTCGTATTAATCATCGACTTAATTTACCCTAAGCATTTGGATGTAATTATAATGGTCATAGGAGCTTGCTTTAGAAGATAATTTCATTTTACAGATTAAGAGATATTTACTAACTGGAAAAATCCTCTCTCTGGTATGAGAAATGTAATTTTTATTAGTTGGAGCATTTTTTAATGCTATAAATCTCATTGCCTGCAGCTATTATCTGGTCGTTATAAGAGGGTGCATGGTCATAAACCGCATGGAAGATCTTCCCCTATTCTCTGTGGTACCATCTGACATCGCCAAGGGAGGGGACTAAAATTCAGTGCGATACGTCTACGGTGGCCGAGAGCGGTGACGCGCTACCTCGTGCCTTGCTGCCATCGGGAGAGCGTGGGTTCAAATCCCACCTCGGACGTCCTGAAATAAAATAAATGGACAATGCCCTCGTCGAACACTCAGTTGGGCTCGATGATTCAGATGGAAATTCAGCTCATCCTATAAATGAAGGAGACTCGTGAAGACTGCGGGCACGACATGGATGTACAGTAATGTGAAGTCTCTGAACAGTGTATAGGAAATTGTCTCAATACAGATGGTTCCTTGCTAAGGCCGAACCAGGCTGAAACATAAAATGTAGCCGGTATTTGCCGTGATAATATTGTCAAACAATAAATAATAATAATAATCATCATATATATTATTTCAGTAGTATAGATCCCTCCTGCGGCGCTCACAAGCGACCGATCGTGAAAATGAGCATTCAAATGAAAGAGAATAGATATTAGCAGTAACGAATCGCACTCTAATTCCATAAATATCAATAATTTCTTTAAAAAATGACTTTAGAAAAATGAACGAAGTGTGCGATTTGCAGATACTGTTGATGTATGAAAATACGCTCCATAATTGCTGTTCACTTCACATTTTGGCCGCTGTGATGCCCGTTTCATGTCATTTTAACATTATGAGGTCTTTCCTTTATCATTTTGCATGGATTTCAGAAACAGTAAATCAAAGGAATGAGTACTCAACTTGTATAATTTCATAAATATCGAATAACCGGTGAGTGTTACAGCACACTCAGCACACAAATGACATTATCAGTGACAAATTGCATTCTAATTTCTTAAAAGTCATTTTTTGTAAGAAATGTTCGATTTGCAAAACCTATTGGAGAAAGTGTAGTTTATGAACATGCGAGACATATCGCACGGGTCCACTAGTAATAATAATAATAATAATAATAATAATAATAATAATAATAAAGAAACGTGGAAGATAACATTAGTAAAAAATAAGTAACTGTCTAATGTGTATGTTATATAGTTTGAAAATGTATGCTATAGGCTTTTCAAAGTGTGACTTTACTCATTTTCTTGTACGTAATGTACCGATATGGGTCATGTTACCAACTGTAAGTTGAGTAAATAAAATGATAATAATAATAATATCGTATGGCCTCGGGAGCCGGGTCAAGTTTTGTTGTTCGACACCCAGAGGGCAGCTTGCATGTCGAATTTCGTTGTTCCTTGGAGCGCTATGAAGGCCAAGGAGGTTAGATATCAAAGCTCCTTGACTCTATAGCGCTTTCTACTAGAGAAAGGAGGAACTTTAGTGTTGGCGGAATATTGCGAGATTAATTTTGCCATTATGAGCACGGCCTACTGAATTCAAATGGGTTCTTTGACATGCCAACATCGTATGACATGCGTATCGTATTTTTGCCGCCTTTCAAAAATCACTCACCATGGCCAGGAGCGAACCTGCAAGCTTGGGGTTGGTAGTTCGACACGTTAACCACTCACCCACCGTGGCTAGCATTAGTGTACGTAATGGACTCGATAGGGTCCAATTGCCACGGTGGGTGAGTGGATAGTGTGTCGGTCTACTAACCCCGAGATTGCAGGTTCGCTCCTGGCCGTAGTAAGTGATTTTTGAAAGGCGGCAAAAATACGACACGCATGTCATACGATGTTGGCATGTCAAAGAACCCATTTGAATTCAGTAGGCCGTTTTCATAATGGCAAAATTAATCTCTGGAGTTTCCGCCAACACAAAGTTCCTCATTTCCCTACTAGAAAGCGCTATAGTGTTCGAGGAGCTTAGATATCTAACCTCCTTGACTTTGATAGTGATTCAAGGAACAACGAAATTCGACATGCTAGCTACCCTCTGGGTGTCAAATTACAAAGCTTGTACCCGGCAACCGAGGCCATACGATATAAAAACTAATAAAATAAATAAATAAATTAAAAGACTAGGAATTATAATTCTCTAATGAACAATAATTATAATAATCACCATCATTAACCATGGTTACTGCTTGAACATTGCCATATAAAGGATATGAAATGAAGTCAGACCGTCCGTCGTACAGTAGTTAAGGCATTTGGGGATGGGCCTGTTATACTGTAGCCTACTGTAATATCTGCAGATAATATGAAGCAACAGTGAGTTGGCTTCCCCACCCCCACTTCCAATCTTATCTCCAATCGGAGATCCCAAGTGTGTCAGCATTTGGAAGCTGGCCCATTTCCCCCTGTGATATCGATCCAGTTCTCCTGTGGTTTTATGCTAATGCATTTTTAGGGTTTTGGCTTCTCTAAATGGCCATGGTACCACTCTAAAACCTGTATTTTGGTCTTCCTATTTTACTTTTTTCTGTCTGACTTTTCTCCTTCCTGCCTCCCAGTATTGAATGTTGTCGGAGAATCATAAATTACGCCTCCTTCTACTGTATCTGATGTTCAGCGCTGGTGAGGACCGACCGTTTCCTTCGTTTGGCGGGATATTAGGGAGGGACTTGGCAGTTGGCTGGGGCTTTAAGGGGCGGGTGGGTGAAGTTGACGGGACATCTTCCACCCACAATACGACAGTAATAAACCACACACAACAACACAACAAACAGTCAAACCTTCACGGAGAAGACGTAAGAGAGAGAAAAAAAAAACGAGTAAAGGTGTGCCACTAAGACATTCTTGAATTTTTCTTAAGGTGTTTGGGAGGCAGGTAGAGGCCTTCAATCAAATTGTCACTTCCTTGACATGACCCGACACAGAAGCGGCGGGTGAGAGGTTGAGAGAGAGAGAAACCAAATCATTCCAAGTATGTTTTTGTGAAATTGGAAGTCGTTCTTCTATGACGTGATGTATGCTGTTTTCTATGGATTCACAGAAGAACTAGGCGTGGTCTTTCAAATAAAAGAGAGAAAAAAATTTTGAATGTGAGTTTTTTTTTTCACTGCCCCCTGTAGGAGATGTGATGATGCTGATGAACGTATTGTGCTCTTGTAGGTCTGGCCAAGGTCTCCTAAGCATGATGTATAGCATTAGTAACGCTTGAATTATGCTAAGATAACGTAAAAAATAGAATTCAGGGGGCTTTTACTTGCCAGCTTTTACCATTCCTGCTGTTAATCTTGCATGATCTTCCACGAAGGAGAAAATAATATTATCATACCCTTGATTTAACATTGACATGTCTAGAAAGCTTTGAAACCATTTGAGCATGGCATGTTTTAGGGCAATCTGAGATTAACGTGTGCAAAAATCCGTCACTGATAGGCTATACGGATGTTACTATGACAACAAGTGTTCGTCATCTAGGCCTATGCATTCTAGTTCAGTAGAACTAGAACATCTATAAGAACATCTTTTACTTACTAATATTGAAAGTTAGAACACCTATCGGTCGCGAGATAGTATGAACTCGTAGTATTACAGTAGACTCAAAGTTCCTAAAGTAACTAAAAGTAGTTCAGAATTTCGAATTGCTCCTAACATTTTAGTATCAAAGGCAACACTTAAAAATGGTTTCCTAGCTATCTCTAGTTTTATTCCAACCAAACTGAACTACAGACAAACAAAAGTTTCTTAAAGCGGATATCGTCTCCGCATCGTGTATACAATCCATATTTTCAAAATTGCAAAAATTATGTATGGACGAAAGTGAGTATATTTGAGCCTTCAGTCCTATATTGGCAGTCTATATTGGCTTTCACGGCCAGTGAATTAAAACTCAGCATTTTTTTCTAGGTTTGTGCCGTGTCTTGTGTGGGGTTTCGCCTAGGACACCAAGCTGGCTCATCAGCGGGCTCTTGGTGTCCCCTTAAAACAACAATAACTAACTAACGTAGTTGGTATTATAATTGGTAGGCTATACAATCCTGTTGTGGTAGTAAATAAAGAATATTAGATCTACCTAATAGGATTTTATCCTATTTCAATACTCAGTCGTCCCTGATAACTGAATTGTAACGGGTGCAGTATCATGGCTGTTGGACGGAACTCTGACCTCCTGGCGGAAATTACAACAGAGTGGAATTCACACGGCATGACTGCGTAAATATAATTGTTATTTTGTATACTAACGTAACGCTATATAGAGGAAATTACTGGGATATTTGATACAAAATAAATGTATATTTATATAGTTGTCCCCTGGTTTTGTGTCTTCATCACTCACACAAGTTTACTCGATATTTTATTAGTATCGCCCCAGTTGTTTTGTATATTAAGCTTTATTTTTATGTTATTGTTTTTGTAAAGCATTCACCTCGAATGGCCATCGATCTGAACAGTCTAGCCATGTATGTTGGAGTAGCCTATATACAGGATGACCAGTGGCGTACCTTCTGAGGGGTTCATTAATATAATAGGATAATTGTGTACATTATTAAAAGGGCGGATGACCTAGCTGTTCCGCCCCTTAAAACGATAGTCATCATTAGGTCTCGGATTCGAGCATATTTTCATATTGTTTCCCTGAATAGTGCATATTGAAAGAAGCCTTTCGGTGGTATTTTATCATTTTAAATGATCTTGTCGACTTCGTCGTTACGCTGGGGTCTGGCGTTACGTTACGGCGACGGGACGAAATGTACCCAGATGCACTGAGGTGTGTGACGTCATAGTACCGCTTAGTGCATGTGTTCCCCGACAATCTCTACTTCGTTAGTATAAGACAATAATCCCCGATTCTTAGATGTCACGGGTAATCTCGAGAACCACTGGATGGAGTTTGATGCTGTTTTCACCATTCTCTAAAGGATATCTCGAGGAAAGATTCTGTAGAAAATAATTTATGTATGATCAAAGGAAGTCAAGCAGTAACGATGTCAGTGAAAAAGTCGAAAACAAACTTGGCGTCCGTGCGCTTCTTAAGCTTACGCTGGGCAAACCGTTAAAAATATCAATATACTATGAGCGTAAGAATTGGTCAGCATGATAAGTTCTACAAAAAAAAAAGTCCGTGTTTTTAGACTGGATGGAAGGGGCACGTCCCCGCGCGCTCTGGTGAGCGTGACGGCATCCCGCGCGCTTGACCTTGCTTTGCCCTTGGTTCGCACTTGCCGTTCGCGAGTAATTTGGGACAAGATAAGCAAGATAAGTATTATACAGATGATTTTCTAACATGTCAAGAGTCTTTGGCTTCGAGCGAAGCGAGAAGCCTCCAGCCTCTAGCATTTTTCAGCATTTGTAGAATTTAAAATGATACAAAGTCTAGTCTTTCAGACTGACTGTCACTTTTTTCACCTCTCTAGGACCAACAGAATTGAAATTTATCGAGCATATAAATGCATAAAACCGCGGTTTTCAGAATAGAAGCATATAAATCCATATTATTGTGGTTTTCGTCTAAATAGTTTGTTTTTCTTCGATTACCCCCCGAATTCGGGCCCTGACCATCCTTAAGGTTCGAAAACAGAAATAATTATTGAAAAGCCTATCTGGTGGGAATAATAGAACCGCAGGTTTTTAACCTTTAGTGAGGTCGTTCTCGTCATTGAAACTTTTATTGACTGATTTAAAAAAAAAATCATTCAAAACTGAAAACATAGAAAAAAGTCTTGTTGTACAGACCAATGCAGTTCTACTTCATTGACTCGCCTAATTCTGAACATTTTGTAAATGAACTTTTGAACTGTTACTTTTATAAGAAACCTTCTCTTATTGTATGTATGTCTACCCCTTATTATTCCCGTTTTTCAACGGGGTCGGGGATGAGATGCGATGGAAGTCTTTGTGGCGATGGTTTTTACGGCCGGATGCCCTTCCTGACGCCAACCTCATGAGAGGAGTTAATGAGAGATGAAATGAATGATGGTGAATGAAACTGGGCAAGGATGTGGAAGGAAGCGGCCGTGGCCTGTCAGAAGGTACCGTCCCAGCATTCGCCTGGTGTTGAAAATGGGGAAACCATGGAAAACCATTTCAAGGACGGCCGACGGTGGGGCTCGAACCCACGCGTCTACCGAGTCAGCAGAGAGCTTGGCCCCATGACCTAATGCTGCGCGTTAGCCAACGTAGCCACTACTGTCGGTAAGAAAACTTCTCTTATATATACTTGAAAAACTTGAATGCGAGTATATTGCAGTGTATAATACATTCAATTAGAAAATAAAGCTCGTATATAAAGGTATGTTAATGGTTTCTTCGTTTCACTTTCCTTTGTATAGTTTTTAACGATGTTTTTCGAGCATTTTCTGAATATTTAACCACATATAATGTTTTTTTCGAGCTTATCTATCGAGCATATAATGTTTATTTCGAGCATATCTATCGAGCATAAAACACATGATTTTCGAGCATATCTGGAGATTCTATCGAGCATAACGATCCGAGCCCTACTCATCGTCATAATTAAAATGATATTTCGATTAATATTCATCTAAAACAATAATTAAATAACCGTTCTCTTTGCATGTAAACTATTTTAGACCTCATTATTTTTTCGACACAATAAAAAAATGAAAAAAAGATATGGAAAACTAACTAAATATTAAAACTGGAGTGATGCAGTGGTATCATCATAACCATAGTTACAGTACTTGGTTGCTCAAAATGTTGATATCATGTGAGAGAAAAATAATGTTTTGCTTTTCGTGTTCCCACTGCCATTACTATTGACTCTCAAAATCAGTCTATCTTGATGACTTTATCTGTGTCATTAATTGGAATGAATTGCAGAAACTCCTCATGCACTGAATTATCTTTAACGAAACGGGCACACAATTAAAGCAACCAGAAGCGACGTGAAAAGGTTACCGATCGCACACTTCAACAGTAAAACTGAACCATGGCTAGCGTCAACTCTGAAGGAGTTGTCTCGCTGCGAGTCGAGTGAGGGGCATTTGCCAAGTGACGAACGTGATCACTTTTAAAATATATACAGGAGTAAGAAGCCTCACTAGTGGTAGTGTAAAACAGGCTTTACTTCCCCCTCCGAAGGAGGGTATACTGAAGGATTTTAACGCTCTTAAAAAATCCGACAACTTCGGTCGGGTTTGAACCCACGATCTTGGGCATAGAAGCTCAGCATGCTACCGAGTACACCGCCGAAGCCATTCTATCAAAGTTCCAAGTTTCACATCTGGTAGCGAAAGTTGGAACTACTTGAAATTGAACGGAACTTGTAGCTCACCCCATGGGTGTCCGCATTGAAGCAGTTACAGCCTCTGGCGAGCCGAACATGTCCTTGGACGTTCCCGGCACTAAAAGCCATACGCTAAATAAATAATTCTTGAACTAGAATTAGGCAACACGGAAAATGGCTTCTAATCAATTCAACGTCCTTTACATGTAAAGTGAAAGGAGTTTCATTTGGTTGAAAAAGAAAAACATTAATTATGGATGGGAGTTTTTAATTTTTAAAGTGGCCTCCCTGAAGGTAATCCTGGACCCGCCACTGCTTCGCGAGAGCATCAAGTCTATGCTCTTCAGTCTCAAACAACAGACTCCAATAACTTCAACTCGCGCGATTCGTCATGGGTATAATAAAAAACACGTCGATGGTTGGAAGGACAGGATTTAATTTTTAATCCACGTTTGATCGGAGAGCGACTGTGTGTTCTAGGTGTATTGCACTGCTCTGGTTTAATATCACCCGAAGTTATTGCTATTATTAGTTTTGTATTTTATATTGGCGTTTTAAAATTAAGGTTTCTCTATGAAGAAAAGAAGGATTGCATTGTGATTGTCATTCTTGAAATATGGATGATGCATGTAGAGACAGATGGACAACCCTTGACAGTAAAATATTGCTACATACCAATAGGGTATTCCATATGGAATGGGGGGGAGATAGAGCTATAAAATTGAAGGAATTTGGTGTGACGAGAGTGGAAAATCGTTAGGGTTATCATAAAAGTCATCATTTCCAACTCACACTCATATCTTCGTGTACGGTATATCCCCCCCCCCCCTCTCTGGCGTGAGTGACGTTGATTTTGAGACTAATTCCGACTGGGAAATGACAGCCTTTATCCCGGTCGTTCTACACATGAATACGCAATTTCGTTGCCTTTATGCTGCTACTCCTATTTCTGTCACAATTCACAATATTGGAGATTTTATTTTAGTTACTAGGTCATAAGCAGGGTTGAGGAATAATGCCGTTACTAGCAATCGTTATTTTGGTGTAACTAGGGCCTAACGATGTTACTAATTAAATAACACCGTTATTTTAATAGGAAGGAAAATTAAGCAATTGTATCAAACGATGAAAAGCTATAGGGCCTGGAAAAGTTGCAAATTGTGAGTCTTGAAGAGCCTTATCAAACTAAGGAACCAAATTTTGAAAATCACTTCCGGCTTGAATGAAATCCGGCCTAAAATCGCTTGTATTTTTACTCGTTATCTTTTTTTTATTCAATTCCTGGCCAAATTAACATATTTACATTAATTCTTTCTTTAATGTGTTCCTTGGTTCAATACCCTCAGGCGTTTTTTTTAATCTTCACTCCGGAAATAGTTATAAAAGGCTTAAGGGAAACTCTGTATTGACTCACACTAGCGCTCGTAGTGGTAAGAAGGCAAACTGCTAATCTAATCGACCAGATATGGTTGAGTTCCGGTGAACAATCATTAGTCTGGTGCTTGCCACGGTGGGTGAGTGGTTATAGTGTCGGACTACCAACCCCAAGATTGCAGGTTCGCCCCTGGCCATGGTAAGTGATTTTTGAAGGCGACAAAAATCACGATACTCATGTCATACGTTGTTGGCATGTTAAAGAACCCATTTGAATTCAGTAGGCCGTGTTCAATGGCAAAATTAATCTCGGGATTTTCCGCCAACACATTCCTCCATTCTCTACTTGCAAGCTACCCTCTGGGTGTCAATTAACAAAGCTTGCACCAGGCACCCGAGGCCATACGATATTATTATTATTATTATTAGTCTGGTTGGTTGGTTCCTCAGTTTAGGGGCTACGACATAGCGGTCAGGTAGTCCCGTGTACTTTGGGTGTGTGTGTAGAATCTGTCTGATAACCGGTGTTAATTGTGACGGCTGTATTAGTGTGTGTTATCTGTTTTTAATTCAAGTAAGGACTGCAGACATTCGATTTTCAAGTAGTTTCAACTTTTGCTACCAAACGCCACCGTCAACGACTAACTATAGAATGACCCGGTAGAAAATAATGTTTCAATGCGCAAGCGCACCAAAGTAGGGGAGAGTGTTTCCAGCTCCCTTGCCTCTCAACTGCTAGTTTTTCTTCTGCGCATGTGCGTCAGGTAGGGGAAGTGTCTCTATCTCTCTTTCTCGCTGCTACTTGCTTCGTTGTCCTTGTCACTGGACCTTCCGAAGTCGTGTATTGAGGGGAAGCTCTTCAGCAGCTACGTAATGCGAGCCCCGCCTCCAACAGTCTTTTAAACCTGGTAGCCCTATAGTTCTGAACTTCGTTACTAGATGCCACACCGCAGTCGGCTCCTGGTGACGAACGTTGGAACCTAAGAGCGTTAGTCAAAGATAACCTATAATTTAGCTTCACACAAATGTAATTAGTAGACGTTATTTATCATGCCATAAATCGATGAGATGGGACCGCCGGCTTTACTTCTCCGAAGGAAGGCATACTGAGGGATTTTTAATGCTCTTAAAAAAATCTGCAAATGCGAGGGAGCCGTGTCAGTAGATTTACTGGCACGTTAAAGATCCCCTCCGGGGCAAAATTCCGGCACCCCGGCGTCTCTAAAAGCCAGTGTAGTTAAAAGGGACGTAAAACCAATAACATTATTATTATTATTATTATTATTATTATTATTATTATTATTATTATTATTATTATTATTATTATTAAAAAATCTGACGACTTCGGCCGAGTTAATCATTAGTATACCGCGTGTCACTTCGTAAGAATCGTTTAGTCTGTCTCTTAACGTTTGGAAAAGTGGAGAAAACAATGAAAATTAATTAGAAATGTACCAACAAGAAGATTCAGTGTTAGGAATAAAATAATGTAGGCCTATTCTCAGGCCTGGATTTACCAATAGGCCACATAGGCCCCGGTCTAGGAGCGCATAAAATCTAAATCCGGCCCTGCCTATTCTTATACTTGATTATATTTTATTTACCTAAAATTCTTAGGTCATACCCTTAGAGGTTGATGGTACGTAAATTCCCCAAGTCCATATCCCTTAAAGGAATAGCGTCCATGGAAGGTCTATTCTATGAAGTTACAGGATGTTTTCATAATTGAGTTGATTGCCTGAAGGACTAGAAATGTGGATTTTGAATATTATTCTCATTAATTTTGAAATTAAATTGTATTTTGCATTTTCTATGGATCATTCAAAAATGCAACCAAATAAGATGTTCCATATAAAGTTATGTGTTTTAAATGGACACCCAGTATTATTTATTGCACAATTTACCTGTATAATATGAAAACTCACGTTAAGAATGGCGTTTGTTGAATCGCAATAGGTCAATTAAATCCTGAGAAAGATGACGCTTGAGATAAACGAAACGCGTATCAGGATTTGCGACAGCATCAACCGCAAGTTACAATTTCTCACGATGTAATTGTTGTATTGCGATGTAACAAACTCCATTCTTAATGTGAGTTTCCTTGTTATCAATTGTGCAATAAAGAATACAGGGTCTCCATTTAGAAACCAACTCGAAACAAATTTGAGGCAAACTATTTTTAGTTGTTTAGTTTTTAAACTGTTCAAAATAATATTTATAATAAAATTCTATAATATTTATAATTAATAAAATAATTCATCATCATCTTGCACAGTTTCCAGCCACTGGGCGGGTCTGTTTGGAACACTAGCCTCTCCAACGGCTTCTGTCTTCCCACCATCTCTCATACTCCACCCTTGTCCAGTCTTCTCCTCTCTTCTTCACGCTTTCTTCCACCCCCTTCAGCCACCAGTCTCCCGGTCTTCCTCTCGGTCTCTTTCCTTCCCACTTCGTCTCGTGTATCCTCCTGGGTATCCTCTTCTCCTCCATTCGTTTTACATGTCCATACCATCTAAGTCTTTACTTATCTGGTCCTCTCATTTCTTATTCTGTCCATCTTTGTAGCTCCAATACTGCTTCTCAAGAACCTCATCTAATTGGCCTGTATTTTTCTCTTCTTCCTTCCTTTCATAACCCAGGTCTCCGAGGCATAATTATTTTTGGTAAATGAGGGGAACCTCATTATTATTTTTGGTAACTAACGGTAACTTCAATAATATTTTTGATAACTAACGGTAATTTCATTATTATTTTGGTAACTAACGGTAACTTCAATATTATTTTTGGTAACTAACGGTAACATCAATATTATTTTGGTAACTAACGGTAATTTTATTATTATTATTTTGGTAACTATTGGTAACTTCATTATTATTTTTAGTAAATAACGGTAACTTCATTATTATTTTTGGTAAATAACTGTAATTGCATTATTATTTTTGGTAAATAATGTGAACTTTATTATTATTTTTAGTAAATGATGGTAACTTCATTATTATTTTTCGTAACTAACGGTGATTGTAACGTTGTTAATTTTAAGGCTTAACGTACCCAACCCTGGATGGTTCTTAAGGCTTGTACATCAAGCGATATGGTTGATTATAACACTGGAAAAGAAACTCTTCGCTGAGAAGGGCGGGAGGTTGGGAGAAGAAGATAATAACACAAGACTTGAGGGCAAATTTTAAAATAAAGGGAGTAGGCCTATAAGGGTGCTGATATTTGCATAACAAAACTTCCTTGACGCTAGCAACAAAGGGCAGTTTTCGTAGCCTGCCGGCTCTTTGCTCAGACTTTCTTCCTTACTCGGTTCGGTTTTTAGCCTTGCCACCAGTTTTAACACGATAAACCCATTTGCATTTAAGTGCAGGCAGGCAAGATTCTGGCGCATACTCCTTTTATTAGGGAACAACACAACTTTGGATCGCTCTATATCATCCACCACTCGCTTATAAGAGTATTTTTGGAACACGTTCTGCGTGATCCCCACGCTGAACTTTGCATGTTCATTATAATAATATGTAGGTTGCTGTTAGGCTCTCGATCATCTGAAGGCTTTATTAATGGTTTCAAATAACAATACAGAGAAGAGGTATCGGATATTACCACATGTTAATTATAATAATAATAAGGGAAGCTTTTGGGTGGCTTCGGTGGCGTCGTTGGTAGCATGCTGAGCTTCTATGCCCAAGATCGGGGGTTCAAACCCAGCCGAAGTCATCGGATTTTTTAAGAGCGTTGAAATCCCTCAGTATGCCTTCCTTCGGAGGGGAAGTAAAGTCGGCGGGCCCATGTCATAGATTTATGGCATGTAAAAGAACCTTCCACTAACTACAATTGTGTGAAGCTAAATTTGTATGCTATATTTGATTAGCGATCTATTAAGTTCCAACGTTCGCCGTCAGGTGAGGGTTGAGGTGGCATCTAGTAGCCAAGTTCACAGCTAGGTGTCGTTGACGGTAGCATTTGGTAGCAAAAGTAGGAACTACTTGAAATTGATCGTCTGCAGTTCTTACCTGAATTACAGATAACTTCAGCAGTAACGTGAGATAGTCCATCATCTGACCGCATGGGGCACGTGACAACACAGGTAGGCTACTGTAGTAACTCGCCTCAGGTTTCCATTATGCTTTTCACTCGTCTAAAACAAACATCCGGCCTTTTTGTAGAAGCAATTGTTGGCGGATATACTCTAGAGCAGGGGTTCTCAACCAGTTGGTCGCAACCCCCCGGGGGTCGCGAGATATGGAGAAAAAGTTTAAAAATATATATTATTGCTGTAGTTCTTTATTAAAAGGAGAATACACTCACATTATATTAAACTTTTACGTTTTTTTATTCTATTAATGAGAAACTTGAGCTTGTTGGAATTAGCCAGTGTTTGAATTAATGTTTATTAATATTATTTTCATGTGTTTTTATGAATAAAACATAACAATACTGTAATCTTTTAATTATTGTTTTAAAGTTTAAACTTGGTGGGTCGCCAAAATACTCAGCCTAAAAGGGGGGTCGCAGTGTCTAATAGGTTAGAACCCCTGCTCTAGAGAAAGGGTTCCCTTGCCAGTTCATATGTGAGTCTATGTATATATACAGTAGTTATATTTTGACCCAAGTAAGGAACGATTAATAGAATGTCCAAGATTGCCTGCTTAGATATTTCAAAGGGCATAGGTTTGAGATATAATTGTTGTGCGGTTTTAAATATTCTGCTGCAGAATTAGAAAAGGGCAGACCGTGAACTTTGCTTGTTCCGTACTCTTTAATAGCTGGTTAGGTTACGTTGATAAAACAGAACGTGTATGCATGTTGATATTGATCTTGTACGGGTTAATTGATCAGTAACAGGTAGCTATTTATCAAACTGCTAATAACTGCTGGAACACACGACATTGGATTTGTGTGAGTGGTGTTCTAAAAGCTGTTTGTACATGGCTCATTGCAGCAGAGAGAGTTTTCTGCCCATTATTGGAGAGTTCAATGGACACGCTGTACAGTTTTAACCAGGGGTGCAGAACCTTTTGATAAGTGGGGGCCAGGTTTATTTTTACATAATGAGTGGCGGGCCGCAAGTTACCTTTCCACATAGGCACTTGCCAAACCCTACCGCTAAAGCTAATTTTACTATTATCTGAATAATTTACCCAGGGCACCAGTCCTCACGACGTGACAATTTTCGACTTACGTTTGTCAGGACAATCTGTAAAAAATAAAGGGGAAGAACCAACTATTTTGGTGTAGCACAATCACATAGCTCACGTTCTTGTTGATCCATGTTTAGGGACTAGGGACCAGCAGACAAAAATGTATTTCAATTTTTGTGTCCTCTGAATGGTTTAAATCCATTTCTGAAGTTTGTTTTGCAATTGCGTTATTAGATTACCAAATTACTGATTTACAATCAACTACTCCTAATTCGAAAAGGTTTAGGGGTATATAAAATAAAATAATAATCACAAGGTTGTAACATTTTTATTTTTACAAAACATAACAAGTAGCTCCGTGAAGAACTATACAGCCTATTTTCATATATTCTACTTATGTTAATAGCCACTATCAACATACACAATTTCAGTTTGATTGCTGTAATAGATTCGTAGATATTGATAACCGACTAAATATTTCGGATGGTCGCCATGTTGGATGTTATATATGTAGGTCCTAGAGTTATGTACTGTATCATGCAGATTATTGTGTACGTGTAGTATTCAAACTTCAATCGCATAATTAGGACACAAGAAGTTACAAGGAGATTTTAAAATTTCGCACAGCTGCCATCTTGAGGTTATGGAAACAACTGAAATAAATTAGATGCCAGTGGATTACCATTCGTATAAGGATTTACTGTACCAAGTTTCACTGCACTCGGATGGTTAAATTGCGAGAAACGTCCACGAGAATATATATATATATATATACTTCGCGTCACTGCCATGTTGGATTTGTGATCACCAGATTATTTAAAGTCATATAGGTGAATTTAAGTGCATAGCCCCTATGAACATTAAAAAATTCAGTTTGATTGCTATAATAGATTCGTAGATATTCAGAGCCGTGAAAATATTTCGGATGGTCGCCATGTTGGATTGTTAAATGTATAGGCCAGAGTCATGTACCATTAAAGGAAAATTATTGCGTAGGTTCTTTATTCAAACTTTCACTTCGATCGCATGACTACATCCCAAGAAATAAAAACTTAATTTTAAAATTCGCACAGCCGCCATCTTGAGGTTATGTAAACAATTGAACTAAATTAGATACCAGTACATTACAATGAGTATAAATATTTCCTGTACCAGATTTCAGTGCGTTTGGAACATTAAATCGCAAGAAAGGTCTATTTAAAGTTTTCAAATTCGCTTGGCCGCCATGTTCGTTTTGTAGTTAACCGTTTTTTTTTAAGTCTTATAGATGGACATCCAGAATTGCCCTTCATCTCCGTACAAAATTTCAGGGTGATACCGCTAATAGTTTCAGAGACATAGAATGCCGGTGAAATATTTCGCACATCCGCCATCTTGTGGTTATGTAAACAATTGAACGAAGTTAGATGTCGGTGCATTACAATGTATATAAACATATACTGTACCAAGTTTCATTGCGTTTGGTTGGTTAAATCGCGAGAAACGTCTATTTAAAAGTCGCAAATTCGCTTGGCCGCCACGTTGGTTTTGTAGTTACCAGGTTTTCAAAGGTCACATAAGTGAACTTATAGAAGTTCCCTTTATCACCATACAAAATGTCAGGGTAATATCGGTAATAGTTTCGGAGATATTGAATGCTGGTGAAATATTTCGCACAGCCGCCATGTTGGATTGGTGAGTCGTAACGAAATTTGAAGGGCACGTTCGCGGTCACCCGGAATAGTGCTATGAACTCACCGAGTTTCATTGAAATCGCTCTAGTCGTTTAGATTTTATTAAGGGGGGACACACACACGAATCACACACACATGCACACACGCACGGACAAAAGGTGATCTCATAAGCCTATTTTTTTTCAAAATTGAAAATAAGCTAAAAACACAGAATTCTCGACATGAAGGTATATAAAAAATGAAATTCAATATATCGTCAAACTGACCATCAAATCAAGTAGTAGCCTAATGCTCCTAATGTGAAGCTTGGCATTGTTTATTTTTCAATAGTCTGTCAATATCAGGTTCATTGTTAGAGATGGCAATGCGCAAGTTTCCCTCCAATTTTCCTATTTCAACTAGGGCCTCCAATAATGGGGAAAATCTTATCATTCACAATATATATATTCACGTTTTCATTAGTATAAAATGTATTTATCCGTGGGCCGCATAAACTGGCTTTGGGGGTCGCGGGTTGTGCACCCCTGGTTTAAACGACATTTTCCTGTGCTGTTTACGATACGAGTATCAAAAGTACGTATTCTCTCCCGCGTTAGATATTCATGCGTGTAGTGTTTCTTTCACGCACCCGGAGGTTTTCAACTAGTGTTGTTATTGTACATTAATTTAGATGCATTGCAACATCATGGCCATCGAGTCCGTGCACTTGGGTGTGTGGAGAATTTGTTCGATGACTTGTATTATTTTGGTGTCTGTATTAGCTTGGACGTGTAATTGGCAGGTGAAAAACTAAAGGAAGTAGGAGACTTGCAAAATAACTAGAGATGGACGAGGCAAAGAGGATGTAGAAAGTAGTTTGGCTCAGGCAAGGAAAGCATTTCTACAGAAAATAATCTGTTGACATCGAATGTAGATTTAGGTATTAGGAAGTCATTTTTGAAAGCCTTTGTCTGGAGCGCTAAAACTAATTTTGGCTGTTCTTCTGCGAAGATGATTTCTTTAACCCTTGAGAACTGACGTGAAACAAGTAGTTCCGTGAAGAACTATACAGCCTATTTTCATATATCCTACTTATATTAACTGCCACTATCAACATACAAAATTTCAGTTCGATTGCTGTAATAGATTCGTAGATATTGAGTACCGACTAAATATTTCGGATTGTCGCCATTTTGGATTTTATATATGCAGATCCTAGAGTTATGCAATGTTACATGAAGATTATTGTGTACGTGTAGCATTCAAACGTCAATCGCATGATTAGGACACAAGAAGTAACAAGGAGATTTAAAAATTTCGCACAGCTGCCATCTTGGTGGTTATGAAAACAATTGAAATAAATTAGATGCCAGTGGATTAACATTCGTATGAGGATTTACTGAACCAAGTTTCACTGCAATAGGATGGTTAAGTTGCGACAAACGTCCATGTGAATGTTTATAATTCGCGTCACCGCCATGTTGGATTTGTGATCACCCGGTTATTTAAAGTCCTATAGGTCAACTTAAGTTCATAGCCCCTTTGAACATTAAAAAATTCAGTTTGATTGCTATAATAGATTCGTATATATTCAGAGTAGTCTGAATATTTCGGATGGTCGCCATGTTGGATTGTTAAATGCATAGGCCATAGAGTCATGTACCATTAAAGGAAAATTATTCCGTAGGTTCATTATTCAACCTTTCACTTCGATCGCTTGATTACGACACAAGAAATAAAAACTTAATTTTTAAATTCGCACAGCCGCCATCTTGAGGTTATGTAAACAATTGAACTAAACTAGATACCAGTGCATTACAGTATGTATAAACATTTCTTGTACCAGATTTCATTGCGTTTGTAACATTAAATCGCGAGAAAGGTCTATTTAAAATTTTCAAATTCGCTTGGCCGCCATGTTCCTTTTGTAGTTAACCGCTTTTATAAAGTCTTATAAATGAACTTCCAGTAGTGCCCTCTATCTCCGTGCAAAATTTAAGGGTGATTCAGCTAATAGTTTCAGAGATATAGAATGCCGGTGAAATATTTCGCACATCCGCCATCTTGTGGTTATGTAATCAATTGAACCAAGTTAGATGTTGGTGCATTGCAATGTGTATAGACATATACTGTACCAAGTTTTATTGCGTTTGGTTGGTTAAATCGCGAGAAACGTCTAATTAAAAGTCGCAAATTCGCGTGGCCGCCATGTTGGTTTTGTAGTTACCAGGTTTTCAAAAGTCACATAGGTGAACTTCTAGTAGTTCCCTTTATCACCGTAATATATTCCAGGCTGATATCGGTAATAGTTTTGGAGATATTGAATGCTGGTAAAATATTTCGCATAGCCGCCATGTTGGATTGGTGAGACGTAACAAAATTTGAAGGACACGGTCGAGGTCGCCCGGAATAGTGCTATGAACTTACCGAGTTTCATTGAAATCGCTCCAGCCGTTTAGAATTTATTAGGGACACACACACACACACACACACACACACACACACAAAGGTGATCTCATAAGCCTTTTTTTTTTTTTTCAAAATTGAAAATAGGCTAAAAATATAACACGAGGACTATCACCGGGTCATTTTGACTCATAGTGTGTCACTCGCTTTTTGTCGTAGTCGTACGGATTTCAATGAAGTAATTTTACACCTGGTGTCTTCCTATGAACTATTCCCTATATAAAATGAGGTTTATTTGTATTTTTCAAATTTAAAATGCAGAAAAATGGCAATGACAATAATTTTCGTAACAGTATAATATTGGCCTTGATAGTGGAGCTGATGACCAAGGTGACCCTAGACCGTAAACATGGATCAACAAGAACGTGAGCAATGTGATTGTGCTGCTCCAAAATAGGTGGATTTTCCCCCTTTAGTTTTTACAGATTGTCCCGACTAACGTAAGCCGAAAATTGTCACGTCATGAGGACTGGCGCCATGGGTAAATCTGACCCGACCGTGAATAATATAGAAGTAACTAAAGTGTTCAAAAAGCTATGGGCATGTTTCTTTTCCATGGTCAAGTTCAAGGCTAGGAAGGAAGGTACTATAAGCGACAGGAAATAATGGCTGGCCAAAACGAAAATGTAGACTATTATTTAAACCTCGGGTCGAAAATACCCATGTGTAGAGCCCTGCGCGGATAAACAAAGCGTTATCCGCATCCGTCCCGCATCCGCACGACTGTTATCCGCATCCGCATCCGCGCCGCAACCACATTAATATTTTTAATTAGATAAAGCATAACTTACTAAAGCAACATATTTAGGCTTTTTTTTGTCGTCTACCCTCCAGGTTGGTGGAACCCACGGACTCAGCGAGGGAACTCACCACTACCGCCTCTACGGGCAGTGTCCTGGAGCTGGGAACATCTAATCGGAGGGGATACAACTGGTGAGGTGTGATTGGCACCTCGCCCAGGCGGCCTCACCTGCAAAGCGAAAAGGGGCCTCATGAGGGAAGGTAATGGAGGGCAGGATGGATAGGCAAGGAAGAGGGAAGGAGGCGGCCGTGGCCCTGAAGAAGGTACTGAGCCAGATGGCTGCTTTACTGCCACTATCAAGGCCAATTATTTTTTTCTTCTTTTTTTTTAGTCGTTTACCCTCCAGGTTGGTGGAACCCACGGACTCAGCGAGGGAACTCACCACTACCGCCTCTACGGGCAGTGTCCTAGAGCTGGGAACATCGAATCGGAAGGGATACAACTGGTGAGGTGGTATTGGTACCTCGCCCAGGCGGCCTCACCTGCAAAGCGAAAAGGGGCCTCATGAGGGAAGGTAAGGGATGGTTAGGATGGATGGGCAAGGTAGAGGGAAGGAGGCGGCCGTGGCCTTGAAGAAGGGACCATTCCGGCATTTGCCCGAAGACGAAGTGAGAAACCACGGAAAACCACTTCGAGGATGGCTGAGGGGGAATCGAACCCCCCTCTACTCATTTGGGCCACCCGAGGCTGAATAGACCCCGTTCCAGTCCTCGTACCACTTTTCAAATTTCGTGGCAGAGCCGGGAATCGAACCCAGGACCTCCGGGGCGGCAGCTAACCATGCTGACCGCTACGCTACGGAGGCGATAACATATTTAGGCATTTAAGAAAAAAGTTCAAAATGAATGTTATACTGTACAGCCAGAATTGCAACCCTTTGCTGTTCGGAATGTAAATTATGCTTAATGACACAATTTGAATGAGATTAGCTTAAATCATCAACTTACATTTGTCATGAAAAAATAATAACATAACGGAAATATATATGTCATAATAAAACATCCGGGTCCTAATAAAGATATTAAACAAGTTCGGGTTGCATTCTAAAACTATCCGCAAATCTACTCCAAACATTATCCGCACAACCATGCAAACTATATCCACATGGCGAAAAATTTTGCTGATATCCGCGGCTGCATCCGCGCAGAGCTTGACGCATGACCCAGTCCTTGCGGGTTAAATCATGTCGACAAAAGTTTTTAAAGTCGTTAATCTAATTTCATTTGGCGGCTTCGATGGCGTAGTTGGTAGCATGCTGAGTTTCTATGCCCAAGATCACGGGTTCAAATCCGGCCAAAGTCGTTGGATTTTTTAAGAGCGTTAAAAATCCCTCAGTATGCCTTCCTTTGGAGGGGAAGTAAAGCCGGCGATCCCATGTCATAGATTTATGGCATGTTAAAGAACCTTCCACTAATTACACCTGTGTGAAGCTAAATTGTATAGGTTAAGAATGTAAACAACGGTCTTAGGTTTCTACTTTTGTTGCCAAGGACCGACTGCGGTGGCGTCTGGTAGCTAAGTTCTGAACTAGTAGTCGTTGACGGTGGCATTTGGCAGCAAAAGTAGGAACTATTTGAAAAGTTCAAAAGTCTGCAGCCCTTACTTGAATTAAAAATCAGATAACACACACTAATACAGTCATCACAATTAACACCAGTTATCAGACAGATGCTACACACACCCAAGTACACGGGGCTACATGAGCGCATTGACGCAGCCCCTAAACTTAAGAACCAACCAACCTAATTTAATTTGCTACCGTAGTGGTTTAGGAAAGTGATTTGGTATCTAGGAAATCTGTTATGTGTTACAGCTGCTCTCCACACACTTACTGTGGGTGCTCAATATGACTAAAGCCCTGCGCGGATATCCGCAAATTTTGTCGCCATACGGATATAGTTTGCATAGCTGTGCGGATAGCGGGTAAGCTGCGAATAATGTTTGGAGTAAATTTGCGGATAGTTTTTAGAATACAATCCGAACTTGTTTAATATCATTACTAGGACCCGGATGTTTATTATAAGGAGCGTTCAAAAAGTAACGAGCCAGAGGCTGTAATGCGCAAACCGCTGACGACATTGGCTAATCGTGGCGTGTGTAACGAGGTGTGGTTCAGTCCTCAGCGTGGAAGGTCACAGCCCGTCGGTAGAGGGCACTCGTGCACGTCACGTGACGATACAAAGCGAACAGCAGCATGCATCAATCGTCCTACGTTGCCATTCGCATTGCAAACAGTGACATGGAGGCGTCAAACGAAGAGCAAAGGGGTGTTGTTCGGTTCCTGACAGCGAAAGGAGTAGGGGGAACGAACATTCATCGCCGAATGTCACAAGTGTACGGCGAACACTGCATGTCCCTTGCATGGGTCAAGGCGTGGCACAAGCGCATCAGGGAAGGACGGGTGTCGTTAGACGATGATGCCCGGTCTGGGGCACCCCCCTGCATTACCGATGACAACGTCCAGCTGGTTGATGCACTCATTACCCAGGACCGCCGAGTGACAGTGAACGCCATAGCCGCCGTGGTTGGATTGAGCGTCGGAAGTGTGCAGACCATCATGAAGGAACGACTGCACTTGCGGAAAGTGTGTGCCCAACAGATAGCACACACTGTCTTGGTCTTGTCTGTGACCTTCCACGCTCTGTTCGGAACCACACCTCGTTACACACGCCACGATTAGCACATGTCGTCACCGGTTTGCGCATTACAGCCTCCGGCTCGTTACTTTTTGAACGCACCTTATATATGATATATCATAATTTTTCCATTAAGTTATTTTTTTCATGACTAAAGTAAGATGATGATTATTTAAGCTAATCTCATTCAAATTATGTCGTTAAGCATAATTATCACTCTGAACAGGAATAAGGGTTGCAATTCTGGCTGTGTAATTTAAACATAGCAAATGACATACAAAGCCTAAGGAAACGACTTTTTCCTAAATATGTTGCTTTAGTAATTTATGATTTACTAATTAAAAATATTATTTTAATGCCAGTAGATTCGGATAACAAACTTGCGAATACAGAAGAAAGACGTGCGGATGCGGGGCGAATGCGGATAACAGTTGTGCGGATGCGGATGACAGTCGTGCGGATAACAGTTGTGCGGATGCGGATGAGTCATGCGGATGCGGGGCGGATACGGATGGCAGTAGTGTGGATGCAGGGCGCATGCAGATAACATTTGTGCGGATGCGGATTGCAGTCTTAAGGATGCGGTGTGGATGCGGATATCAGTTGTGCGAATGCGGATGACAGTAGTGCGAATGCGGGGCGGATGCGGATAACAAATGTGCGGATGCTGATGGCAGTCGTAAGAATGCGGTGCGGATGCGGATGACAGTAGTGTGGATGACATTCGTGTGCATGCGGATGGCAGTCTTAAGGTTGTGGTGCGGATAACATTTGTGCGAATCCGGATTACAGTCGTGTGGAAGCGGATAACAGTCGTGTGGATGTGGATAACGTCTTGTTTATCCGCGCAGGGCTCTACGAATAACATCTTTAGGGTGAACTACGTCACAACACTGAGGAAGCGAGTGAACGTATAGGGGCGAGTTCCTTTCTCTGTCACACTCATTGTCCCTTGTCAGAGCCCTGAATATCCACTTTACCTTCCTGAAGACCGTCCTTGACCATTCTAACAGGCTTCAGTTTGCCGCCAGCTTTCCTAGTGTGCGGAGTGAATTTTTTGCTTATTATTGTTTCTCAAGCATCAGTTTGTCGCCAGCTTACGTAACGTATAGTGCGTGGAGTGATTTATTTTGCTCATTGTTCGTCCTTGTCGCCAGCTTACTTTTATAGTGCGTGGAGTGAACGTTTTTTTTTTTGCTTTGTTTATTAATGCCAAATGCTGTCAGCCTGACGCATCTATCTCACAAGAAGCACTATGACGAGTGATGCGACGTCTCCACGCCGAATTAATCCGAGTGAACCAGCTTTGGGTAATTTTTAGCTCATTGTTCTAAACAAGTTTACCGTTCTGATAAATCAACATTTTATTCAATAATTTATGTACGAAATTTCAGTCATACACTGTATGTACAGTATCCTCCTAAATTTTCAATGTGTTAGAAATGTGATTTTTAAACATTATTTTTATACTGCAAGATATATTTCAAAATAATGTAGGCTAACTTATATGCTGTGTGTAGTTTTGTTTTTCACACTCCCTCCATGCAAATGCCGGGATAGTTACGGCCATATTTTTGACAGTCAAAATCGGGACAGCCTTATTAGGGGGGATTGTTGGAGGATAGAGAGATTATAGTTTAACTCTGACATATAGAGTTTTTTTTAAGTTATGGCCTTTTACAAAATTTAATTCTAAGAAGTTCCACAAAAATCGATCCACCAAAAATCCAATATAGAGGGATAAATGAATACAAAGTTTATTGTAGTGTAAGTGCGTTGCAAGTTTTGTGAGAAAAAAGAAGCAAACATTAGTAAGTTTATTTTTTAGTTTCTTACTTTACATCTTATGATTACAATAACAACAACAAAAATCTTACTGAGTCTTTACAAGCGCCTGAAGTCTTTACGAACTAGGACAGGGTCGTGGATATATAAAAACAAAACGTATTTTTCGTTTTATTACGCATATTTTTCAGAGAGTTATTATAATTGTTTTCAAACATAAAAATCGGGACACTTTTATTAATATTCGAGATGCCGGTTCATGCTTCTTTAAAATCGGGACTGTCCCGATCTTTTCGGGACGTAGGCCTATGGTATGGTCACCGTAGGGATGGTACCTTATTTCAAGTCTCGAGGCACCTACCTTATCCCTGTCCCTTATAATACAGCTACACACACTACTCTAGTTCCATCACTTTCCTGGTTAACGAGCGGCGACTCAAATGTAAGGCAGTAGCACGCGCTGACAATAACCATTGGTCGCTACTGACCAATGGCTGACGGTTGTTGACCAATAGAATGCTTCCTCTATCACTCCACGTGGAGTCCCGTCCTGGTGGCTAGCTTGTGTCTCCGACAAGTATCAGTGTCCAATGTTGCACATCTGCACCTAGTTCTGTCCAGTCTCGCTGCTTGCTCTCAGTAGCTACGGTGGAAATTTGACAACACTGTGCCTCACGCTGGGAAAGCCTTGGCTCCAGGTGCCATGGAATGTAAACATATCCGCCCTGCTAGACATCAAAGGAGAGCCGCACGTTAACCAGGAAAGTGAGGCAACTACATAAATACAGGTTATCAGACAAGTTCAACACACACCCAACTACACGGGGCTGATGACCAAGATGTCCCAAACCCCTAAAATGAATTAACAACAACTACTACTCATGTATCGCTCCTCGCACACATGTAGTGAATATTTATTTTTAAATACCCTTGATTTTCCTCCTAAGTCCGAGAAATAACCCAATAAAAGTAACGAATCGGAAATGCGATCACCCCACTGTGGTCTTCAAATCCCCTAAATTGACAGTATCAAGTGTCAGAACCTCGCAAGTTACGGGCTTTCATTTCATTTAATTTCATATTTATTCGTCAGTGCCTTATGCTATATTTACAGTACTTTGAAGGGAGTCTCTGAAAAGAGCAAAGTCGCACTTCGCATTCGGGATGCGTCAGAGCCCCCTATATAATATACCCTGGGTTACATTTACATATGTACACAAGATGGCAATTAGTGAGAATCGAGCAATGATTACATTATTTACAGTATATATTAGGGGGATGGTAAATGCACATTTACATAGGATAAGGGAAGAGCAACAAGAGAAGAGATCAAATAAATATTGCAAATAGAGATTTACGGGAAACACCAGCACAACAAAGAATCGGGGCATAATTTATGAAGAACAACCTACTTGTTGAACAAATAATGCCGCAGCCTCCTCTTCAACTGTAAGGCATTAGGAAACACTGTAGGCTGGCTGTTCCATGCACAAACCGATCTATTTACAAACCCCAGTTTGTGCGATATGTATATGTTTATTTAGTATTTAAAAATGTGTTCAAGTGTTCAATAAATGTATTCAGTAAAAGTTTTAATTAATTAACTAGCCCGTGAGGACTGGCGCTTGGGTATATGCTTTATATTTTCCTGTCGCTTACTGTACCTACCTTCCTAGCCTTGAACTTCACCATGCAAAAGAAACGTGTCCATAACTTTTGGAACACTAAAGATATTTCTATATTATTTACGGTCGGGTTAGATTTACCCATGGCGCCAGTCCTCACGTGACAATGTTCGGCATACATTAGTCAGGACAATCTGTAAAAATAAGGGGGAAAATCCATCTATTTTGGTGCAACACAATCACATAGCTCACGTTCTTGTTGATCCATGTTTAGGGTCTAGGGACACCTTGGTCATCAGCTCACTGTTCAAAAAATTTGAGATGACTCCTTTGCCGCCACTATCAAAGTTGCTTGGTTCCTCAGTTTAGGGGCTGCGACAACGCGGTCATGTAGCCCCGTGTACTTTGGGTGTGTGTAGAATAACCGGTGTTAATTGTGATGACTGTATGAGTGTGTGTTATCTGTTTTAATTCAAGTAAGGACTGCAGGCATTGAATTTTTTCAATTAGTTCCTACTTTTGCCGTCAAACACGAACTAGTTCAGAAATTAGTTACCAGATGCCACCGCAGTCGGCTCTTGACGACGAACGTAGGAAGCTATGAACGTTAGTCAAATGTTTAACCTATATTAATTTAGCTTCACACAGGTGTAATTAGTGGAAGGTTCTTTAACAAGCCATAAATCTATGACATGGGACCGCCGGCTTTACTTCCCCTCCGAAGGAAGGCATACTGAGGGATTTTTAACGTTCTTAAAAAATCCAGTGACTTCGGCAGGGTTAGAACCCACGATCTTAGGCATAGAAGCTCAGTATGCTACCAACTACGCCACCGAAGTCGCCCGCCATTATCAAGGCCAATTACATTGATACGAAAATTATTGTTATTTTTCTCCATTTTAAATTTGAAAAATATAAATAAACCTCATTTGATGTAGGGAAAAGTTCATAGGAAGGCTCCAGGTGTAAAATTTTTCATTAAAATACGTACGACTACGACAAAAAGGGAGCGACACACTATGGGTCAAAATGACCCTGCGCCAGTCCTCGTGTTATATTTTTAGCCTACTTTTCACATTTTGCAAAAATGAGGATAAAGTAGACTTATGAGATCGATCCGGGAAAATGTGTATCTGTCTGGCTGTGTGTGTGTGTGTGTGTGTGTTCCCCCCCCCCCCTATCAAATCCTAAACGGCTGCAGCAATCAAAACCAAATTTAGTAGGAGTAAAGATGTGCACCGGAATATCTCACGTCCATATTTGAAAATGATGTCAGTGCTACCAACTGCTGAAAAAACGCACTAGAAATTTGAGCTCCATGTTGGATATCTTGAAAGGTATGCATGGGAGCTATTCCAAAATTGGCACACATGTAGATGATACTATTTCAGTTTAATTTCCAGGAGGCCAACCATGACAGTGTTGCCAAAATAATTTTAAGCCTTCTGATAGGTCAAATGTTTAAATGCATATAACTTCTACACTATCAATTGGATTTCAACCAAATTTTGTATGTAATATCTGTACATAAACAGATATGACTGAGCGTATTCATAAGAGCCACCAGGGCTGCCAACTGTTAATAATTGCTCTCTTTATTTTTTTTATCCAAATACCAATATATCAGAAAGTATGCATGCCAACAGCTTTAAACTATGCACACGTATATTCTGACATTTTAGATTAATTTCGAGTAACTTATATACGTCAGTTCTACCAACATGATTATAAGCCTGCTGATACGACCAATTTTTAAATACATGTAACTTCTATACTATCAGTTGGATTTCAACCAAATTTCGTATGTGCTATGTGTACCATAACAGATATGACTATAAGTATTGTTAAGAGCAATCAGGGCTGCCAACTCTTAATAAATGCTGTCTATATTTATTTTACACTAATATCAATATACCAGAAAGTATGCAAGCCAACAGCTCTATACTTTGCACACGTATAGCACCTGACATACTAGATTAATTTGGAGTAATTAATACAAGGCAGTGCTGCCAACATGATTCTATGCCTGCTGATATGTCCAATTTTTAAATACATGTAACTTCTATACTAACAAATGGATTTCATCCAAAATTGGCACAACAAGATATAATATTTCAGATTATTTCTGACCAGCACACGCATGGTATTGTTGGCAACATGCTTTTACGCGTGCTGATAGATCCAGTGTCTAACTGCATGTAACGTCCATTGGACTTCAACCAAATTTTCTATTCTGTACCTTAAGAGATTGAACTAAGAATGTATTCAGTCGCCAGGGCTGCCAACTGTAGTGCTCTATTAGGCTACTTTATACCAGGTATATTTTGAACTGAACTAATTAGATATTTCGATATTACCAACTTAATTTAGAGCCTCCGTGGCTTAAGCGGCAGCACGCTGGCCTCTCACCGCTGAGTCCGTGGTTCAAATCCCGGTCACTCCATGTGAGATCTGTGCTGGACAAAACGGAGGCAGACAGGTTTTTCTCCGGGTACTCCGGTTTTCCCTGTCAAAATTTCATTCCAGCAACACTCTCCACTATCATTTCATTTCATCTGTCATTCATTTAATCATTGCCCCAGAGGAGTGCGTCAGGCCTCGGCAGCCGGCACAGTTCATATCCTCGCCGCTAGATGGGGGCTTCATTCATTCCATTCCTGACCCGGTCGGAGACTGGAAGCAGGCTGTGGATTTTCATTTTCACCAACTTAATTTCTTCAGTATTCTAGATAGGTTCATATACTGTAGAATAATCATTGGCATGAAAAGTAGGCTGTATAGTTCTTCACCGAACTTCTTGTTTCACGCGAGTTCTCAAGGGTTAAATAATATATAAGGAAAGCGCACAAGTGTGCATGTCAAAAGGCTCTTATTCTACAGTAGAATAGTGTCTAATTGAGTTAGTTCTCTTCGTGCAATATCTGTCAAAGCAATAACTATACTTACATATTTTTTTTGATCAATTTGTGTTGGAAGGAAACGTTATTCTGTTCTGAAGACTCGAATATAAGAGAAGCTGATTAATGTATTGGTCTGCTGAGGAAGAAATAGCCCCCTGGAGAAGTCGTGATTTCTCGAATGCGAATGAGGTGTGAGTAATCCAACGCCTCCTGCATTGTTATCTTTATTCCAGTCGCCGGCCGCTGTTGTATGTTCAACGTTCCTTGACCTCCGCAGTGCTCGCCAGTGCAAGCAGCACCATCTACTGACTGACCTCTCAACTACACTCGCCTTTGGAGGCCATCACCTTCTCTGAAAGAAAAGAAACAACGCTTTATACTGTACGTTGCCGATCATTTCAAATTGCTCACTTGGCATTTCTTCTTAAAATCTGATATTAGGTTGTTCCAATATTTAAAATATCATCTAATGTCTTGTAAGGTAAAGAAAATGCGGCGATGGATTTCTTTACGTTGACTTTTCAAAGAGTAGGAGCGGTTTGAGTGGCAGGTGGTGAGCTGACCTCGAGAGTTGTGGCAACGCTGTAAGATGAAGCTAGGTGTCTTTTTAGTCGTCTTGTTTTCTACGTACTGGTTTTGTAAAGTTGTTACCTGTAGAGGACTCATACCCGTTACACGGGAGTGGGGCTTGCCTCCCTGCCTGCCATCATGACTGTCAAGGCGTCATCTTTTGACGGGAGTCATGCACCGAATGTAGGCCTACTAGTTTAGGAATTGTTCACTGCTACCGATATCAAATTGTATTGTATACCACGGATCCTCCAACGTTTACGATTGATGTACTACTAATAAGCCAGCATGTCATATTTCCACGTACCACTACGTAAACCAGTTTGCACGTTTGAATTCCCCATCTATCTATCTAAATAAATAAATAAGTAAAATTTGATGAATATTTATTTTGGTTCATTGTTTTTTAGTTAATATTCTCATCAATCTGTGACCAATCCGACAAAAGGATATCAGGAATAGTAACCAATCACAGCTGCCTAATAACACTCACAATTATTGTTTTTCGTTGCTTTATCACCTCCATTTCATCGCACTCACCTGTTTTTGTTAATGCAAATTCATCAGAATAGCGCTCTGAAATATCTTTATAACTTATTTGGTTTTATAATGCTTCAGTTGTTCAACAGTACGTTTTTTGTTTTGCCAAAGAGTTTAAAATAAAAAAAAAAACACTGCATTTCAGCGCTGAAAATTTTCATTACAAGTATATTTTATATTTATTTTATACAATTACTTATTTAATTTGAAGTTATACGGTAAATAGTCAATGCAATTCGAGCAACAGGTTTTTGTTATATTAATACAGATAAAAAGGAAAATCTATAATTAAATTATTTTCTAACAAAATATAACTTAAAACAACTTTACGAGCCTTTACAGTAGTCGCATATGATGTGGAACATAAGTCATAGAAGAAACCTCACGTGAAATTGTTGATACCCCGGTATTTTATAATATTAATGGCCCAAATATTAATCTATTGTTAAAGGTAGTGTTTTACAGATATTGTAGTTTATAATAGGGAACTCATTTTATTCGACGATTTGTAGCTTCCACCAGCACTAGCCTAAATAAAGAATACGATATGGATCAACTCGATTAATAGACGCGACACCGCTCATAACCGTAAATTCCTTATAAATAGGCCAACTTGCGAGTAGGCCTAAATGCAATGTGCACAGCAGCAGATCATGAAAGGCTAGCCCAGTTCCCGGACCTCTTGATTCACAGACCAACACGTAATTTCATATGGATTCTGTTAAAATGAGCCATATTGATATGATTAGCAGCAGAGTATCAAAAAGGCAATGCGAGAACAATCAAGAAGGCATTGCGAGAGTAGAAATATCAAGTAGGCAGTGAAGAAAAAAAAAGAGAGTGTGTAATTAAAAAGATTTTTGTGTGTTGATGAATGTCCAGGAGGGATACGATCCAGCTGGCAGTGCGTCTTACACACTTCCGTCCGATCCACTTCCGTCCCATTTTTCAAAATCACTCCCACAAAAATATCCAGCAACCAAGTGGAAAGATGTTACACATCAATAATTCTATTATTCCGATTATTAATCGATTAATCGAAAATTGCTTATTACTGGTTTTCAAATATAGTGGCACGAGTGTCTTGCATTTTAGCAGTCTCAAAGGCCAATCGTCACTGCCAGGATTCGATCCCGTAACTATGCACACTGTAGGTGAGTACCTCACCGATTAGACTACGTCATACAACCGGCCACTTCTTTGTTATTAGAGGCCAGCGCAGTGGTGAAGTCACCGGGCCATCACGTCTTAACCATTACATCCATGTTGCTGCCTTTTAATCATGTGACCATCCTGGGTCATCTAAGTGTGAAAAATACTCCTACCCTCGCTCTGTGTTTATTTCACTGCCTTCTATTCCAATTACTAATAAGTAATGGTTACGGAGAGCATTATTTCTTCACAGAAATACTAATAATCATCTTGAAATTGTTGCATGAGGTAGAATTGGAATCGCGTGGAATATCAAACAGCTTCGCGTGGATAGTCTTCTATACGATAGACCTCCTACGGCAGTAGCAAGCGGTCTGGCCTTTTCAGGTCACGCAGGTCTGTGTAATGTGCTCCAAGCATAAAGCACTTACGCTGTGGAAAAGACGAAAAGAAACAAAAAACAACAATAATCGCTAGTCAGCTGTTGGAAGGAAATTGGGAATAATTCGTATGCTAAGGAATACTTATTTTTCGTCCACCTCTTGGCGTATTGAATAGTGACCGTCCATATACAGTTGAAATTCTTGAGGGAACAAAAGTAAAGTTCCTTTGAGTTATCGAAAATTTGAGATATAGAAACACATGAAAAAATGGTGTTCTATTATCATGAATACATAAATAGTAAACTGTTGCTAGGCAGCTTCAGAGGCGTAGTTGGTAGCATGCTCAACTTCTGTGCCCAAAGATGCGGGTTCAAATCCGGCCATAGTCGTCGAATTTTTAAGAGCGTTAAAAGTCCCTCAGTATGCCTTCCTTCGTAGGGGAAGTAAAGTCGACGGTCCCATGTCATAGATTTATGGCATGATAAAGAACCTTGCACTAATTACACTTGTGTGAAGCTAAATTATAGGTTATATTTGACTAACGCTCATAAGTTCCAACGTTCGTCGCCAGGAGCCGACTGCGGCCAAAGTCTTCGAATTTTTAAGAGCGTTAAAAATCCCGCAGTATGCCTTCCTTCGTAGGGAAAGTAATGTCGGCGGTCCCATGTCATAGATTTATGGCATGATAAAGAACCTTGAACTAATTACACTTGTGTGAAGCTAAATTATAGGTTATATTTGACTAACGCTCTTTTAAGCTCCAACGTTCGTCGCGAGGAGCCGACTGCGGTGGCATCTAGTAGCAAAGTTCAGAACTAGTTGGTCGTTGACGGTGGCGTTTGGTGGCAAAAGTTGGAACTACTTGAAAATCAAATGTCTGCAGTCCTTACTTGAGTTAAAAACAGATAACACACACTAATACAGCCATCACAATTAACACCGTTTATCAGACAGATTCTACACACACCCTAAGTACACGGGGCTACATGACCGCGTTGTCGCAGCCCCTAAACAGAGGAACCAACCAACCAAAATAATCAAACTTTAATTTTATTTAAATCTATAAAGCAAGTTTCATTTTAAAAACAAGTCTTTTTAAGCACGTTGTCTCAAAATATCATGTAAGCCGGAGTAATTTTGAAATATGATAGAGCTTTTCAATACACGCATTTTGACACTTCTCTTGGCCTTCTATCTTTTCAACTTTTGACACAATTGTCAAATTTATTTGGCGTATGGCTTTTAGTGCCGGGAGTGTCCGAGGACTTGTTCGGCTCGCCAGAGGCTGTAGCTGCTTCTAGCGGACGCCCATGGGGTGAGCTACAAGTTCCGTTCAATTTCAAGTAGGCCTAGTTCCAACTTTCGCTACCGAATGTCACTGTCACCTAGTGGTGAACGTTGGAACCATGATAGAGTGTTTCAACGAAATCTAACCTAGAAATTTAGCTTCACACAAGTTTAGTTAGTGGAAGGATCTCTTACATGCCATAATTGTATGGCATGGGACCGCCGGCTTTACTTTCCCTCCGAAGGAAGGCATACTGAGGGATTTTAACGCTCTTAAGAAAATCCGACGACTTCGGCCGGGTTTGAACCCGCTATCTTGGGCACAGCAGTTCAGCATGCTACCAACTACGCCACCGAAGCCGCTACAATTGTCAAAATAGCTTGCCTTTACGTTTTCGCCAAACTGGACCCCCATAGTGCTCTTGGTATCATTAAATACATGTTTTCAGCTTTAAAACGGCGGCTTCGGTGGCGTAGTCGGTAGCATGCTGAGCTTCTATGCCCAAGATAGCGGGTTCAAACCCGGCCTAAGCCATCTGATATTTTAAGAGCGTTAAAAATCCCTCAGTATGCCTTCCTTCATAGGGGAAGAAAAGCCGGCGGTCCCATGTCATAGATTTATGGCATGTTAAAGAACCTTCCGCTAATTACACCTGTGTGAATGTAAATTGTATAGGTTAGGAATGTAAACAACGCTCTTAGGTTTCTACGTTCGTTGCCAAGAGCCGACTGCGGTGGCGTCTAGTAGCTAAGTTCTGAACTAGGCCTAGTAGTCGTTGGCGGTGGCGCTTGGCGGAAAAAGTAGAAACTATTTGAAAAATTCAAAGTTGCAGTCCTTACTTGAATTAAAAAAAACAGATAAACACACTAATACAGCCTTCACAATTAACACCAGTTATCAGACAGATTCTACACACATCCAAAGTACACGGGGCTACATGACCGCGTTGTCGCAGCCCCTAAACTGAGGAACCAACCTACTTTAAAACCACAAACGCTATTCATGACGTATGGCAACCATATTTACACCACGTCGCGTCGTGAATAAACCCAGGGACCAGTAGTGACCCGCGGGTGTCTGGTTGAGAAACACTGCTGCTAAGTCCTCTTTTGCACGCACTTGTAGTGGACTCATCAGAACGTGAAATCCTCTATCAAAATAAACATAATTATCCCCACAATTTACCACCGCACTCTGGGAGTTGCCTGCATAATATTGAGGAACTTAAACATAGCAGCGCCCAGCAGTACGGGAGCTTTGAATGTAAACTTTTCATTGGATGACTCAAGGGAAAATATCTGGTTCTCTCGAGTTCAACCTGATCATAAAAGGGAACTTTGTCGCCGGATTTTTTACGGGCTGGGCCACCATTCAAGTTAGTCACTCTTCCATATAAACTGAACGTCGTTTCCAAGTAAAAGTTTAACGCGGATTTCAACACATCCATATATTCTGTGAACTCAACTTGCTACTTAACGGCTCGAGGAAACTTTGAACTATAACCACAATTACACTGGTAGAAATATCACAAAACAGTCTGAAGGTGTAATGGTTCGTTGGTCATTTAATTAAAGCACTTCCCGGGACTTATTCTGTTCAACATACACATAATATATTTATTATTATTATTATTATGGAAGGCACTAAATCCAGATTTGACAATCATCCACTAATCACCAAATACGGAGTAATTTTCCAAGTAGACAAATTCAAGTATCTAGGCGAAATTATTCGGCCAGCAGGGTTAAATCAGGAAGCTAACAAAGAAAGAACTGCTAAATTGCAAAGGGCTTACAAAATCACTTGGCACAGATACAACAAAAGATGTAGCTCAAAGAATGCAGAATTACGACACTACAACACAAGTCATCAAACCAGAGACACTGTATGCATCCAAAACACTGATAATTGGGGGCAGGTCACAAATGAAAAGCATCGAGAAACAAGAGAGGACAATTCTCAGAAAAATCCTAGGACCAAAGTTCGAAAATGGAATTTGAATGAAAAAGAAACCACTTGAAAGTTTTCAATCCGCAGAAAAAATCACAGATACTATCAGAAAACGACGATTAAAATTATACGGACACCTTCACAGAATGGATAACGACAGGCTGACAAAGAGAATTCTAAATCTAGAGCTAACCCTGAAAATCCGCAACAATTTGATTATTATTACCTTTTAACTAGGGGGCTACGGGTTCAATTCCCGCTCCAACAGAAATACATGAAGATCTACAAGAAATGGGTATTGCTGAGAAAACCATTCCTGATAGAGTAAAATTTAGAAGCCTAGTAAACAAACATAAATTTGCAGAGAAACCTGAAAGGAGAAATACAGGCTGGACAGAAGCACGCAGAAAAGAACACAGTGAACGAATGAAGAGGTATTGGGAAGAAAAAAAGAAGGAACATTGTGCAAAATAAGTTCAAGCGCGCTCCGTAGTTGGGCATAACGATTTAAAAATAATAATAATAATATATCGTTATGCCCGTCTGTGGAGCGCGATATAACTTATTTAGCTAATGATGTTTTTTCTTCCACCTAATCTCTTCATCTGGACAGTATAAATCTTCCTCCGATCTTCCATCGAAGATTTCTTGGTCCTGGTCGTAATTTTCTCAGAGAAATTATGGTTATTAATTAATGTTCTGAACTAGGGGCAGGTGACCTCGTAGTTCCGCCCCTTAATACCTCAATAACTAACTAACTAATGTTCTGAACTGGAGTTGATCTTGTAAACATTCCTCCGTAATGCCAAATTCTTGAAGGTCTTTTTATATTTCACTAAGCGAGTTATTGTTGACTTTCATTGAGAGAGGAGGGTTGAGAATCCTGTTGGTGAGCCTGTCATTATTCATTTTGAGAATGTGGCCGTAGAACTTCAATTGCCTTTTGCTGAAGATGTCAGTGATCTTTTCAGCATGATGATAAAGCTCCTGAGACTTTGGTTTCATTCAGATTCCTTCTGAGCAGACTGGACCAAGGACTTTGCTCAATATTTTCCTTTCCTGTTTCTCTACGTCTTTAAATAAGAGATCTGCCTCCATTGAGCAAGGTTTCTGAGGCTTGATTACTGTTTGATTATTATTACCTTTTAACTAGGGGGCTACGGGTTCAATTCCCGCTCCAACAGAAATGTAAGGTCTGACGTGAGGGCTGGAACGGGGTACATACAGCCCCATGAGGACAATTGAGCAAATATTCAATATGACCTAAAACCAAGGTAATGTGACTGAGGCTGTCATTGAGCTGACCACTCGTCCGTCAAATATTCGCAAGCTATTAAGTTAGACCCTACATTGCATTTTGTACATATTTTGAACCTAAACTACATTTTGTGCGTATTTTTCAATTTCTTCCTTTTGTGAGTATTTTCGTTCTAAATTCCCTTTTGTAAGTATTGCTGCTCTCCATTTCGTGGGTAGTTTGATCCGAGTTCCTTTTTGTAACTATTTTCCGTCTCACTTAATTTTCGTTCTGATTTCCACTTCATTGTCATTTTCGCTATCACCCAGACCATTAGGGGCCGATAACCTAGATGTTACGCCCCTTAAAACAACAATTATCATCATCATCATCATCAGCTATTAAGTTAGCTGGGCGGTGGTCATCCTTGTGTTTACCCCATCTTTAGACCCAATTGGGGAGTTAGTTTATTATTATTATTATTATTACTAGTAGTAGTAGTAGTAGTAGTAGTAGTATTATTATCTCATTCGTTATGTCCAACTAAGGAGCGGGTTAGAACTTATGTAGCACAATGTTTCCTCTTCCCATTATCTCTTCATCCATTCACTGTGCTCTCCTCTGTCCATCCTTTATTCTTCCGTGTAGGTTTCTCGGCTAATTTGTGTCTGTTTATTACAGGCCGGACGTTTGTTTTAGACGAGTGAAAAATCTTAATGGAAGCCTGGAGGCGAGTTACTGCAGTACCTGTGTTGTTATCAGCTACCCCAAGCGATCCGATGATTGACAAATCTGTTTCACACTTCTGCTAGGAGTACAGTCATTGGCAAATATAATGTCATTCTGTTCGTAAGTATGTAACGTGTACTTCCGCGACACACAATACTTCGATGTGGACTGTACTGTCTGCTCAAGTCTGGAATTCCATTATATCAGATCGGCGGTGACAAGTGTGAAGCGATAGGGTGAGAGAGTGAGTGTGTGTAGGCTCACCCACAGGCTTCAAGGTCAAGGGCAATCGTCTAAAACAAACGTCCGGCCTGTAGGGTTCTAAATGTTGGTTTATTGTGAATGACGTCTTCGTTGAAATCAATTTCTAGTAGACTAGGTGTTGTGTTATTTCTACCAGACAATTGTTGTGGTTTTTCAACGTTAGTGCCGGGTTGAAAATTTTCTTTGTTAGCTTTTTGTCATCCATTCTGTATACAGTATGTGTATTATTATTATTATTATTATTATTATTATTATTATTATATTTTTCTGTCACTAATGGTGTATTTCTGTTTGTTTCTAGGTAAGTTTGAGTGACTACAAACAACTCGTTGATTCATCATACCGGTAAAGTTTTATTCCTAAGTCACTTACAGTATATTTTGATTAAAAACGCAATGAAAGATGAAATATCCTCTTTATTGAATCAACTAAAAATCCTGACAGGATTCGATCCCGGCCGAAGTCGTCGGATTTTTTAAGAGCGTTAAAAATCCCCCAGTATGCCTTCCTTCGGAGGGGAAGTAAAGCCGGCGGTCCATGTCATAGATTTATGGCATGTTAAAAAACCTTCCACTAATTACACCTGTGTGAAACTAAATTAGGTTAGGTTAAACATTTGACAAACGCTATTAGATTCCGACTGCGGTGGCATCTGGTAACCAGGTTCTGAACTAGTAGTCGCTGACGGTGGCGTTTGGCGGCAAAAGTACGAACTACATTGAAAAAAAAATGCAATGTCTGCAGTCCTTACTTGAATTGAAACAGATAACACACACTAATACAGTCATCACAATTAACACCGGTTATCAGACAGATTCTACACACACCCAAAGTACACGGGGCTACATGATCGCGTCGCAGCCCCTAAACTGAGGAACCAACCAACCATAATTTTAAGCTAATCTCATTCGAATTACGTCATTATGCATAATTAACACCCCGAAGTGAAAGGGGTTGCAATTCTGGATGCATAACATTCATTTTAAACAAAGCACATGCCATACAGAGGCTAAAGGAATGACTTTCTTCTAAAATGTGTAAATGTGTTGCTTTAATGTGTTATGCTTTATCTAGTTAAAAATATTATAGTAATGTCAGTAGATTTGGATAACAAATGTGCGGATGCGGTTATCGTTTTGTTTATCCGCGGAGGGCTCTATAGGCTGTGTGCTTCGAGAAATGCAAAGCATCATTCAACCCCTTATCCCATTTACATGACAACCTTAATGTAGGCACCGTTTACCTCGGCGGTGTGGAGTGCTTTAACTTCCCCAACTTTAATTGAAACAAGGGGTGGGATTTTACTTGGCGCCATCTTGTTTGTCTTCTCATAAGACACAGGTGGTTTTTCTTTTCAGCTGGTTATTCACTACTACACAGAGCCTACAGTACAATATACTTTATCACCCTGACTCAACTCTGTGAGTTTACTGAAGCATTCGTGTTTCCACAAAGTTAAAAGTGGAAAGGTGGCTGTAATCTCTTTAACAATCTCCATCTACTTCCATGTGTTAAACTTGAGTTCCCGGAATCTGTTACACACGAAAGTGTATAATTAAATTTTTCTTTTAACAATCTGGCATTTTACTTTGAGCGCCCCCCCCCCCTCCCCTCCCTCCTCCCCCTATTTCATAAAAAAAGAAAAGAAAAACAGACACGCGATATATTAAATACAGAGGAAAGTTCATTGCACAGACTTCTAAAGAGGTTTGATGTACTGCAGACAGGGTTGCGAATTAACACGTTTCAGGTATCATTGTTACCAATAACCAGTGGCGAAACTAGAATTTGCTTCTGAGGGGGGTAGGCGGAGTCCAAATTACAAAGGGGGAGGGGATTGGGCAATTTTTTTTGTCGTGTAACCTCCGGAGAGGCCGAGTGCAGGTCTTTCTAGTCGACGCCCGTGGGCGACCTGCGCGTCGGGATGAGAGATAATAATAATATCGTATGGCCTCGGGTGCCTGGTGCAAGCTTTGTTAATTGACACCTAGAGGGTAGCTTGCATGTCGAATTTCGTCGTTCCTTTGAACGCTATGAAAGTCAAGGAGGTTAGATATCTAAACTCCTTGACACTACAGCGCTTTCAAGTAGAGAATGGATGAACTTCGTGTTGGCGGAAAATCCCGAGATTAATTTTGCCATTGAACACGGCCTACTGAATTCAAATGGGTTCTTTGCATGCCAACAACGTATGACATGAGTATCGTGATTTTTGTCGCCTTCAAAAATCACTTACCATGGCCAGGGGCGAACCTGCAATCTTGGGGTTGGTAGTCCGACACTATAACCACTCACCCACCGTGGCAAGCTGGGATGAGAGATGGAATGGATGAAGATGAATGAAACTGGGCAAGGATGTGGAAGGAAGAGGCCGTGGCCTGTCAGAAGGTACCGTTCCAGCATTTGCCTGGTGTTGAAAGTGGAAAACCACGGAAAACCATTTCAAGGACGGCCGACGGTGGGGCTCGAACCCACGTGTCTACCGAGTCAGCAGAGAGCTTGTCCCCATGACCTAACGCTGCGCTTTAAGCCAGCATAGCCACTGCTGTCGGTTTGGGCAAAATGAGAAATAGTCAGTGAAGCAAATATCTACACGTTTTTGTTGTTTAATTTGAGGGGCTTAGAATTCGTGGTCATTTAACCCCGTGTACTTGGGTGAGTGTGGAATGTTGTCCAACCTGTGTTATTGGGATGACTGTATTAGTAATTCAAATGAGGATTGGGAAGGAGGCTACCGAGGCCTTATTTTAGGAACCATCCCGGCATACACCTGGCGTTGAAGTAGGAAAATCACTCAAAACCACTTCCAGGTTGGCTGAGATGGGAATCGACCTCTTCTCAGGTTCACCTCACGAGACTGAATGTACCCCATTCCAGCCCTCACCCCAGAATTAAAATTTCTTGGCTTCGCCCGGAATCTTTAATGATTTACCCAACGTAAGCTTAAAAGGCGCATGGACGGCAGGTCACAGACACAATTCAGAAGAGCCGAGGTGAACAGCGAAACTCCAAACACATACTAAAGTCTTAACTTGACACGACTCTACAGTTTGATTCTGACCGAAGCTGGGGTGATAGGCTCGCTCGCTAACACTTTAACTCGCTCAGAAGCTAGTAATTTAAATTTCCCATGAATGGAGATTGTTGGAGGAAATGAAAACGTAGAAACACTTATAGTGGGCGTTGTATTAAAGATAGAGATATGCTGTCGTTCACGTTTTTGTAGAAATTTTCATGCTGAACAATTCTTACACTCATAGTGTAGGCCTATAGATACAGCATTTTTAACGCTTACCAAGCTTAAGCAGGGTTTTCTTCGACTTGATTCACTAAAATCGTTACTGCTCGGCTTCCTTTTGGTCATAGATGAATGTTATTCTACAGAAACCTTCCTCGAGAAATCTTTTACAGAATGGTGAAACCCGCATTAATATCCATCCAGTGATTCTCGAGATTACCCGTTACATCCAAGAAATGGGGACTTTGTTTTATACTAAGTAGAGATTAAACACTACATCAAATTTTAAATTTTCATTATTTGATCTCTCTGATCGTCCCCTGTAGTTGATGATGATCAGGCGCCATCAAGTCGGCGTCGACTCCTAGCGACTGCATGGATGGACTGTCTCCATATGATTCGGTCTTCAGCCATATACTTCAGATCCTTGAGTGACATATTCATGTTGGATTTGATGGAGTCGATCCATCTCAATGCTGGCCACCCTCGTCTCCGAGACCCTTCCACCCTTCCATGTATAATTGTATTTTCCAACGAATCGAAAGTCTCATAATGTGTCCAAAATATGACAGCTGTAATCTTGTTATCAATGCTTCAAGAGACAGATCTGATTCGATTTTTTGAATTACTCATACATTTGTCTTCTTGGCTGTCCAAGGAATACGCAGTATCCTTCTCCAACACCAGAACTCAAAGGCATCAATATACTTCCTATCTCGTTTCCTTATGGTCCAGCTTTCGAAACCATGCGTAGCTATGGGAAAGACTAGTGCCTTAACCATTCTAATTTTAGTAGGCAAAGAAATATCTGAACACTTGAAGATCTTATCCAGGTCCTTAAAAGCTGATCTTCCTAGGGCTAGTCTTCGGCGATCCCTTGACTGCATGAGCCACTACTACTAATGGTTGACCCCTGACAGAGGTGGCAACTATTACGGATTGTCCGTAATTATTACGGATTTCACCTCACGATTATGGCATTCGGTCAAAGGTGAAATTATTACGGAAAAGTGACATTATCACGAAAAGAATATTACATTTCTATGGAAAAAAAAGTTACAGAATGTCTACCGGTAACGAAAAGTAACGAAAGTAACGAAAAAGTAGCTAATTTTACAAACAGGTACCGAAAGTAACTAAAAGTAGCTAATTTTTATGTCAGGATAGTTGGAGGTAACGAAAATTCGCCGAGGTCGGTTTAAATCATTATACTCGCGTCGCTAGGCTCACAGATTGCGATGGAGCAAGTTTCACGCAAGCGGCGCCGATTGCGTAAGCTATATCCCGCCGTCAAAGAAATACATTCTGAGGATACCTTATGTAGTATACATCGGTTCAACGTATATTTTCGGCATCAAGAAGAGTTTTTAGTTTTGTGTGAAATATTTTTCTGTATTATTAGGAAACCTCTGACTTTCCGCGAGACGTTTATTCGTGAAAACTTCCGAAACTCAACTTGACCTCTAAATTTGGAGACTACGGTATCTCAAATAAAATATAATGTAAGGGATTACTGATAACCCATTTCAAAGGTTGGCACCTCTGACCCCAACAAATAGAAACTATTCACCTCTGTAGATACGCTGCCTTAAAATACAATATTCTCCTTTAAAGTCTGCGATATTGCATACAGAGTGCCACTTTTATTAAAATAACCGTGACAGTGCGAGAAGGATAGAAGCTGGCACCCACGCGACCGACCTTGAGGGCGAGCTAGGAACAGCTGCCTGCCTGTCTAACGCCTGGTTGGGTCCCGCTGAGATTCGACCACGCTATGTATATAGCAGCTGCTGTGGAATACCGTGGAGGCAATCAACAGGCAGGAGAAGTGAAGCCTTAAAGCCCTGGAAGGCCACTCAAGTGAATGCACCATGAACAAAAACACGATAAAATTGAATGGACCTAGACATTTTCTACAGGGTGGTCATTTTAATGTAGAAAACGTTTCCTAGCCGACAAGGTAGGGGTCCCCATCTAACCCGGGAGAAGTGGCGCTTACTTGAGCAACGTTAGAGGTGGCGCGGGGTCATTTTGACCCCTCTCAATTATTTCTCAGTAATAACGACAATTATTTCGTTTATGCTACTGATATGGTATGACAACATTCACTGAACTACTGCGCAAGTAAATTTGTCCAAACCGAAAGTCATGCACATATTATAAACGGCTATTTACACTATAATAGAAATGGTGCGGATCTGACAGGTAATCATCTATTTTTATGAAATATTTGATAATTCTTACTTCAGTGCCTATTAACAATAACGAAATCAATGATTAGACAAGTTTTAGATAATGTAGGATTCTAGTTTTTAACCAATGACACATTTTACAGAAGTCTCTTGTATTGTATTGTGGATGTATTGGTCTCCATTTTGTAACTGTCTTTGCCAGTAAGGGTACACATGCGCTGAAAAAGAGGCATATCATCGTCACTTTCTTCTTCGTCTGCCTCTGCTCAGTAGAACTTACAGATTCTGCTATTTCTAGTTCATCTTCACAATCACTGTTTTCACCTCCTAATATGTATTCCTCTTCGACGTCTTGCAGAAGAGATAACGCCATAGATTCTTGCTCTTCGTAGCTCAGACGATTCATAATGTTTTATTTTAACACTTATCTACAATCAATTCTATTTCGCAATCAGACTGCTACATTCTCATAGAGTACACGTGAGACTGGAACAGCTGTTCACTCTGCCAGCGGTACTGGTGGCGCGGGGCCTTTCTGAACACATTGCAACATCTATAGAAATACATTTGTCTCAGCCCTCATCCCTTCCACTAATAGGCTACTGGCCTCAGACAATAGATAAGGCATATGGGGAAAGGTATGTGGCAGGTTTGCTGTGTGTGTAGTAAAATGTAGAAACCCCAGCTTAACGAAACTGCGTCGGGTCACAAAGTCCCCCACGCCACCTTTCCCGGGCTAAGTATGAAAGGAACATTACGCAATTTCCTCAATTGAATCGGTTGGAGATGAAAAGCATCAAGTCAAAAATAGTAATTTTTTGAAGAATTAGTATTGTGAAATATTGACCCAAGGGCGTTGGAACGGCGTAAGAATGAATTAACTCAGCATTCTGTTTAAGCCAGAGATCAGTACTACATGAAGTGCGATCACAGAAGAAAAGCATAGTCAATGACTTGCTCCCTTTCAGCGCCGTATTCCGTATTTAATGTTGGCCGAACTGCAACATTCCCGCGTACTAAAGTGCTATTGTAAATTGCATTTCTACAGGGTTTAGCTGGTATTTGTGTTACAAATCCATTTTAAAATAAAATACCATGCGAATTATTCATTCTGGATGACTTTATGCCGCAATAAACTGACCACGGAGCTGAAAGGCATTAAGTCCCGTTTCCAAAATTGATTTGAAAAATATGTTTATTAAATTAAAATTGTAATAATAATATCGTATGGCCTCGGGTGCCTGGTGCAAGCTTTGTTAATTGACACCCAGAGGGTAGCTTGTATGTCGAATTTCGTCGTTCCTTTGAACGCTATGAAAGTCAAGGAGGTTAGATATCTAAACTCCTTGACACTACAGCGCTTTCAAGTAGAGAATGGAGGAACTTGTGTTGGCGGAAAATCCCGAGATTAATTTTGCCATTGAACACGGCCTACTGAATTCAAATGGGTTCTTTAACATGCCAACAACGTATGACATGACTGCCGTGATTTTTGTCGCCTTCAAAAATCACTTACCATGGCCAGGGGCGAACCTGCAATCTTGGGGTTGGTAGTCCGACACTATAACCACTCACCCACCGTGGCAAGCTGATATTGATATTCCGCTAACACAAATATAACCTGAATAGTAGCTCCACAACGTAGATGACTAATATAGTGTGATTGTTAAGTTCTGTTCTGTCAATTACGTTTTATCTGTTCCCTGAAAAGTACGTCGTGAAAACTGACTTAATACTGTTCAGCTTCGGCCGATTCAATTGTGCCAAACGTTCAAGGGTCTTGAAGAGCTCTATCAAACTAAAAATCCAAATTTCGAAAATCACTTTATTTTATTTTTATTTTTTTTATTTAGTCAATTTACCCTCTAGGTTGGTGGTTCCCACGGACTCAGCGAGGGAACTCACCACTACCGCCTCTATGGGCAGTGTCCTGGAGCTGGGAAACATCTGGTCGGGATGGATACAACTGGGGAGGTGTGATCAGCACTTCGCCCAGGCGGCCTCATCTGCAAAGTGAACAGGGGCCTTATGAGGGATGGGAAGGGATGGAAGATTGGGATGGATAGGCTAGGAAGAGGGAAGGAGGCGGCCGTGGCCTTACAGTAGGTACCATCCCGGCATTTGCCCGAAGACGAAGTGGGGAAACCACGGAAAACCACTTCGAGGATGGCTGAGGTGGGATTCGAAAATCACTTCCGGCTTAAATGCAGTTCTGGAAAAACAGCTTATTTTTTTACTCGTTTTATTTCCGATTCAAATTAATCCCAGCCAAATTATAGTGCATTATGTAACGAGCCTAATATGGCAATAATTACCATTATAGGCGAGTTGCATACGACTGTTTATGTTCGACGATAATTATAACTATTTTATGTTCGAACATAAATATTCATAAATATCTGTCGAGATTTCGCGAGTTTTATGTACTGAACAGAGCGCATTGGGACGCAGAGAATACCTTGTATTTGACCATGGCCTCATCAAATACCCCACTATGACACTAGAAGCCACGTAGTGAAATTTAAAATAGGAGTCCATGGAAGTTAGCGCAGGTGCGATGCTATCCTTAGCTAATTGGTCACACAACTGTTTCGTGAGCTCTGATTGGTGGGAGAAACTGTTTCAAAATGAAAAATAGTGTTATAATGACCCTCATTATGATACAGTTTTCTGACATATAACATTTACATTTCGACATCGTCGAACATAAACTTATTTACATAATTCTTTCTTTAATGTGTTCCTTGGTTCAATACTCTCAGGTGTCTTTTTTTTTTATTTCTTGAAAAATCTTCACCCCGGAATTAGTTATAAGGGCTTAAGTGAAACTCTGCATTGACTCATACTATAGTGCGCGACAAACCCTTGGAAGCCTGAAGGTCAAGGGGCCCTCCGCTCCGCTCTCCTCCCCGCGCCTGGCGGTAATGCCATGCTGTTGCACGGTACCTTCAGTGGAGTTCTGGATGCGAGAACGTACATGACAACACCGCACCGACTACGCGTGACCTTCAGGCTTCCAATGGTTTGTCCCGCACTATAGCACTCGTAGTGATAGAAAAGGCAAACTGCTAATCGACCGGATATGGTTGAGTTTCCGGTGTGTCATTATGCCGGCTCCCCGTAAGAGACGTTTAGTGTGTCCGTTACGTTTATAAAGGTGGAGAAAAGCAACGAAGATTAATTTCGAATGCGCCAACAATAAGATTCAGTGATGAACCGGTAATCAGACGGAAATGTAAGTTTCCAACATTGAGTTGCTAGCATCAAGGACTAAAACTAAGGATTTTTTCAGAGGTAGTAACCCAATTATTATTATTATTATTATTATTCTTTATTTGGAATATTCTACAATACAGTAGTTTTTTCCTTCAACCCAAATATACTCTACTCCTCCACAAATTTCGGTCTTCAGCATCTTCCTCAGTTAAGCCTCTGGTGGCCATGCTTCTCCTTACACCATCCATCCATTGTTCTCTTGGTTTAAACCGTTTCCTTCAGCTTTCAGCTTGCCAATGTAACATTAAATTTGAAATTCTACTATTCTGCAACCTTTTCACATGTCCAACCCATTGTAATCTTCTTTCTTCAACCACTTCTAGTGCATTTATTTTACCTGCTTAATTTTTCTGATTCTCGGATTTCTAATTTTCTCGCGCCCTCCTCCAATAATCCATCTCTGTTACTAATAATTGGTCATAATAATAATAATAATAATTATTATTATTATTATTATTCGGGGAAGCCTCCGTGGCTTAGGCGACAGCATGCCGGCCTCTCACCGCTGGGTCCGTGGTTCAAATCCCGGTCACTCCATGTGAGATCTGTGCTGAACAAAACGGAGGCAGACAGGTTTTTCTCCGGGTACTCCGGTTTTCCCTGTCAAAATTTCATTCCAGCAACACTCTCCACTATCATTTCATTTCATCTGTCATTCATTTAATCATTGCCCCAGAGGAGTGCGTCAGGCCTCGGCAGCCGGCACAGTTCATATCCTCGCCGCTAGATGGGGGCTTCATTCATTCCATTCCTGACCCGGTCGGAGACTGGAAGCAGGCTGTGGATTTTCATTTCATTATTATTATTCGGGGATCGTGATGGCGCAGTGGCTTAGCTGCTCGTCCTTCACCCGGACGGCCGGAGTTCGAATCCCGGTGACAGCGGGTTGGAATTTTCACTTGAAAAATCACGTGGCGTCAGGAAGGGCATCCAGTCTTAAATCCCCGGCGTAAACCAAAATGAGCCTGGTTGGCTCTGGCGACCCCACTTAATTGGGAAAAGCCGAGGAAAGGATTTATTATTATTAATGTTACGTAAAATCTCGACACCTTGTGGGCATACCAGTCCATCACTGTTTATTAAATACTTGTGAGCATTATATTCGTTCTCTAATGAGGGGATTGGTGTGTATTTCAATAACGAGATTAGCACAGTTTAGAAATAATTAGGTGATTTTATTTCACTGTTGCGGAATAGACACGAGTATGTAATATTTCCGACTATATTCCATAGTGTAGTGAGGGTTGCCTGCCACTCAGGGAATTATTTCCCAAACCCATGCTCTCGGCCTATTGTACATCAATTACAGTATTATTGAAATTATGGTACTTCAATATAATGTATTACCGTGTAATTGCTCTCATTAAACAGTATAATTCTGGCGGAATTATGATGACGCACAAACGGGTTGGTAAAACGTGTTCTAGTTCGTCAAAAATAATTTCTGAGGTAGAATATATTTTATTATTGTTATAATTATTATTATTATTATCAGAATTGACAATTTTACGCCCAGAAATGAGATTATCTATGCTTATCTTGCAGTGGTGTATTCGATGTTTAGTCAACAATCTTCGAATTTTCCATGTAATTATCCCGTTTAAATATATTATTATTATTGCCAGCTTCGGTGGCGTAGTCGGTAGCATGCTGAACTGCTATGCCCAAGATCGCGGGTTCAAATCCGGCCGAAGTCGTCGGATTTTTTAAGAGCGTTAAAATCCTTCAGTATGCCTTCCTTCCAAGGGGAAGTAAATCCGGCGGGCCCATGTCATAGATTTATGGCATGTAAAAGAACCTAGTACTACAATTAGTAGTGTGTAGCTAAATTTGTAGTTTACTTGGTTTGAAACACTCTATCAAGTTCCAATGTTCGCCGCCAGGTGTCAGTTACAGTGGCGTCTTTGGTAGCCAAAGTTGGAACTACTTGGAATTTAACTTGATGTGGCGCCTACGGGCGTTCAAGGAAAATAACCCGCTATGGCCATTCAAATATAAATCTTCAGTTCATGATTTCTTGTTCCTGGTAGGCATTTGTTTTAGAGAAATGATGCTGTTGGTTAATGATCTGAACTGGAATCCATCTTGTATAATTAATGTGTAATTGTTATTATTATTATTATTAATCTTGTTCGACAATTATTTCGTCCACGTCTAATAATCTTCTTTCACTACTTATTTTTTGACGCACATTATACTAGAATCCTCACACACATTTTTCCTCTTCATGTGTCTTGCTTTCGACACAACTGCTACAAACCTTCAAATACAGGGTGCGGCAGAAATAACTGACGAATTTCAAAAGTAAATAACACAGCAACGCAACACGATATTCACAAATTTATTGCGCAGTTTGAAAGAACAGTGTTTGCCGTTTTTGTTACATAGATTGGAGCGGCAGATCTAACACAGCGCTTAAGCAGGTGTTATTTTCGATGTGCGTGCGACCTGGGAGAACATGTGCATCGCCTTGTCAGGGTTAGTCAGTCGCTAGCATGGCGTGGAGTTGTGAGCATCGAGGTTTCGTGATTGAAACGTATACCTCAAAAATGCTGACTCTGTTACCACAACACAGCGTTTGTTTCATAGACACTTTAGGTTACATAGACATGCGAAAGGTCCAAGCAGGAATACCATTCTGGTATGGGTGAATAATTTGAGAGGAACTGGCTCAAGTGTTAAAATGAAACCGCCTGGTAGGCCTTGTAGCGTTAGAACACCAGAGAATATCCATGCAGTGAGTCATGACTTTACGCAATCTCCTCAGAGAGATGTTTCCAGAACGTTTAATCTCCTTACGGGGTGACGTTCCATGGCCAGCCCATTCCCCTGATCTCGCCCCTTGCAATTTCTTTCTCTGGGGATACCTGAAGGCTCGCGTCTTCAACGTAAGCCGCGAACACTACACGACCTGAAAGTTGCTATCCGTGAGGAAATCGAGGCAATACCACTAGACATGACTAGGAAGGTCATGCGGAACTTCAGGGAGAGGCTTCAGAAGTGCATCGAAAGGGGCGGTCAACATTTGGATGGCATTATTTTCAAAACCCAGTGTGTATGTGTATATGATGCAAATGGCAAACATTGCTCTTTTAAACTGCGCAATACATTTGTGAATATCGTGTTAAGTTGCTCTGTTATTTACGTTTGAAATTCGTCACTTATTTCTGCCGCACCCTGTACTATACTAAATTTGACCTGAAAATCAATTATTGAAAAAGCAATTCACATCGCAGATCTAAATCTCTTCCTTCTTTTTAAAAAAATATTGGAGTAATAAAGCAAAAAAGTTTGATAGTGAACCCATTATTAATATCGATGACAAATGAACATGAATATTAGAAAATGGAATATAGTAAAAAAAAATAAGTTTATCGCCGCCTCATTTCATAATTAACTGTGTAAAAGGGCACTGAAATCCAAGCGTGTTTCTTCTTTTATTTTTTGCATGAAAACTTGCTAATGACATGAGTTAAGGAGACAGTTTCAAATATGGTGGAGTTTTCTCTTTACGAACAGAATGTGCTCCTTTGCTACGCACTCCGCAGTGCAGCCCTGTACGTTAGGTCACGCACCACGAATGGCAGGGGAAGCTGGGAGTCCAAACATACCGTTCGAATCCTAGCACTGACGGTGGCCATCCTGGGTGTGATTTTTCACGCTCCATTCAGTGGAATACTGGGTTTGGCCTTTTATCTCCTTCCCCAATCGCCGACTCAAAATAATTTTAAATACATTCACTAAGTTACTACAGTTGATCAAATTTAAATGATTTAGGTACGGTATTTAGAATGTAATATTTGAAATCAATTGTCTAAAGGATGGAAGTAAAACTTGGCGTGTTAGCGTAACGGAAAGAATGATAATTGATTATATTTTTGTTCTAAAGGGCCTAACATCTAGGTTATCGGCCCCTAATGCTTTGAGTGATAGTGAAAATGAAAACAAAAATAGAAACTAAAACTAAGTTACGTACCATCCCGGCATTTGCCTGGAATAGAAGTGGCGAAACCACGGAAAACCAGTTCCAGGATGGCTGAGGTAGGAATTGAACCCAGTCTCATTAGGCTGAGTGTACTCCGTTCCATCCCTCAAACCATAGTTAAATTTCTTGGCAGAGACGGGAATCTAACCCGGGACTCCGCGGTAACAGCCAAGAATGCTAGCCACTACGCAACGATGTGGACTGAATATTAAGCTTGCGCTGTCGGTCGCTGTATCCAGAGTCAAGTATTAATATGCTGCATGGTAGGTCTTACATGACCTTGCTTTTGGTTCTTTGATCTCCTTTGAGGTTAGCCCCGTACCCTACCTGCGAAGACACGTGAACGCCTCATCTTGAACCCAATCGATAAGTTATACAGAGAATCTGCTTGCTCTTGCTTTTTTTCCCTCCTTTCTCGTACCCGAACGATCCATATTAAAACTGCAGATGCTTTAATCGTCGAACTGTAACTAATATGTATGCAACTTAGTTCACAAACTCAACTCTTTTGCCTCAAACACGAGCAGAGTGCTTCGAATGTTATGGCGAAATAATCTGGAGAATGGATTTTGTGCATTTGCAAAAGAGAGAATATGTCGTATGCCCTTAACTTTTTTTAAACAGAAGAGCAATTCTCTGATGCATTGATAAAAGTTGTTGTTGTTGCTTCATTTAGAGGCGTGGATATGGAAGGAGGCGGCCGAGGTCTAAAAGTAGGAACTAAGACTGGTATTTTAATTGATTAATTTCAGTTATCGAATAATCGATCAATCGAAGCAAAAATCGATTGTCACAAATAACGATTAATCGATTGTACCTTTAATCGATTAATCGGTTGGTCGAATTATTATTTTGTCGATTAATCGATTTACTTCCCTCCTTTCACTGCGCTTTCACCGAAGCAAAACAGACATTTAATTCATAATAAGAAATTGTATCATATATCTTTAAATAATGTACCTTCTTTGTGAGAACTAGGCTATAATAATAATAATAATAATAATAATAATATCGTATGGCATCGGGTGCCGGGTGCAATCTTTGTTATTTGACACTCAGGGGGGTAGCTCGCATGTCGAATTTCGTTGTTCCTTGAAGCACTATGAAAGTCAAGGAGGTTAGATATCTAAGCTCCTTGAACACTATAGCGCTTTCTAGTAGAGAAATGAGGAACTTTGTGTTGGCGGAAACTCCCGAGATTAATTTTGCCATCATGAGCAAAGCCTTCTGAATTCAAATGGGTTCTTTGACATGCCAACATCGTATTACATGCGTGTCGTAATTTTACCACGGCCAGGAGCGAACCTGCAAGCTTGGGGTTAGTAGACCGATACGTTAACCACTCACCCACCGTGGCATGCAAAAACAAAGTACGATTAAAAGAAATATGTCCCTGTCCTAAATTGTTAATATTGAACAAGAATTCCTACCTCAGCTATCCTGGAAGTGGTTTTCCATGGTTTCCCTCCTCTACTCCAGGCAAATGCCGGGAAGGTACCTAACTTAAGGCCACGACCGCTAGCTACCCAAATTCTACCTCAGCACTAGTACAGACATCACAGGTTATCAGACAAATTCTACACACACACAAGTACACGGGGCTAAGTGACTTCGATGTCTCAAAGACTCTAAAGGAATATCTACAACAAAAGAGTGCGAGTCTGTTCTAAACTTCATAGGAGGGTTCAAACCTTCCATGGAGATCCACGGGAATTGAACAATGGGAGTATGAAAACTATATCCAGTAACTTTGTCGTTAACTTGGGGCTTAGAGAACCACAGCTCCTTAATCTAGCGTGAGTAATATCGGCTGAATTATGGATATGTGTTGTGTTGAGTCTTCAGTCTTTTGACTAGGTTTATGCAGCTCTCCATGCCTCCCTGTCCAGAACTATTCATTAATAATAATAAAGCTATTGGTATTACGTCCCTTTTAACTACACTGGCTTTTAGAGACGCCGGGGTGCCGGAATTTTGCCCCGAAGGGGATCTTTAACGTGTCAGTAAATGTACTGACACGGCTCCCTCGCATTTGCGCACCCTCAAATGCCAGCTGACTGCGCCAAACTATTCGTTTCATCTCTACCTTACATCTGAGACAATCTGTTTTCTAACCTTGGTCTAACCCTACAGTTCTTGCCGTCGACGCTTCCTATAACTAAATTTGCTATTCCTGAGTGTGCTAGCATTCGTCCTACCAACCTACTGTAACTCTTCTCTTCATTAGCAATCGTCAAAAACATCTCTACTCGCCCACTTGTCTTATACCTCTCCATTTGCTAATCTATCTACCCATCTGTTCATCATTCTCCTGTAACACCACATTTCAAACGCTTCTATTCTCATTTTGTTGCGCCAACGGTCCTAGTTTCACTTCCATAGAGCGCAACGCTCCATATAAAGGCTTTCAAAAATGACTTCCTAATATCTTATTTTATATTCGATGTCAACAGATTTCTTTTCTGCTGAAATGCTTTCCTCGCCTGAGCCAACCTACTTTCTATAGGCTATCCTCTTTGCATCGTCCATCACTGGTTACTTTGCTTCCTAAGTAACAGAAGTCTCCTACTTCCTATATCTTTTCACCTGCCAATTTGACTTCCATAGAGGTTGTTGATTTATTTCGGCTGCATTCCAATATTTTTGTTGTACATTTGTTGATTTTTATCATGAATTCATGGATATATAATGAGGCTATTTTATAACATTGCTCTGATAATACATTACCCTGTCCTCCACAAGGCTTGCTGGTTGTCACTACTTCTTGAACGCACGGTTTCCATTAAAATACGTTTTATCCTCGATGTATAAAGGCGTGTAAACCTGTTGATTAATGCGTGCTACATCATTTATTATCTTGTCAAATAAAAAATTGGGGAGTTGAAATTGACGATGGATGCAGTGGGTGTTTTTTTTATATTCCTACCGTGCGGAAATTAAGTTATCTAGTATAGGCCGGATCTCCAGTGTAAACACAATGGGCAGGCGTCGTTGAGACTGACGCCGAGAGATTGGCCTCATTGTAAACCCCCCTATTGATTTGGCATTAGGCTAGTATCCCTCCTTACATCCTCTGTATTCGCTACGTCGTCGCTTTCTCTGGCGATGGTCGGAGAAACAATACCCGCCCGCCCTCCATTGTTTACATAATATACCGTACGCTAAAAGGACTAAATGTGTCTTTCATATTGCCCGCATGGCGCGTTCAATTGACGGAGATTTTACGCCTTCGTTGTGGGAGGACGACACTGTAAGGCGGACATATTAAGGTGGTGGTGGTAGTTGTTGTCGTTATAATGCGCGGAACGGTGAGGTCATCTGCCTTTTATGTTTCTATAATGAATGATGATTACTTTTACTCTGAATATTACTACTAATTACCAACAGCTGGCTTTCAAACAACAGTAGAATCCCACAATACAAACCTCGCTAAGCCGTATAAACCGAATGTCCGTATAATCCGATTGTCCGTATAATCTGAACCCCACTAAAACGATGTCCGTATAATCAGAACCTCGCCAAACCAAATGTCCATATAATCCGATTGTCCGTATAATTCGAATGTCCGTATAATCAGAACCTCGCCAAACCGAATGTCCATATAATCCGATTGTCCGTATAATTCGAATGTCCGTATAATCTGAACCTCGCCAAACCGAATGTCCGTATAAACTGAATGTCCGTATAATCCGAACCCCGCTAAAACGATGTCCGTATAATCCGAATAATCAGAACCTCGCCAAACCAAATGTCCGTATAATCCAATTGTCTCTATAAACCGATTGTCCGTATAATCGGACCCCGCTAAACGATGTCTGTATAATCCGATTGTCCGTATAATCTGAAGCCCGCTAAACCGAATGTCCGTATAATCCGAACCCCGCTGAACCGAATGTCCGTATAATCCGAACTCCGCTAAACCTAACGTCCGTATAATCCGATTCTACGTATAAACTCAATGTCCGTATAAATTGAACCCAGCACGATAATATGAGGTCATTTCCACAGTTCTGGAACTTGGTGTATAGGTAGTTTCCTTGCCAAAAGCGGACCATAACCGTGCGGAGATCATAGATTCGAATCATACAGTCCCTTCAGTCAAATGCCGGGATAGTAGTCCACCTTATTTCAAGTCCCGGGGCTCCTTCCTCATCCCTGTCCCTATTACAGCTACACACACTATTACAGTCATCACATAAATACAGGTTATGAGACAAACTCAACACACACCTAAATTCATGGAACGGGGCTGTTGATCAAGATGTCCTTAGTCCCTAAAATGAAGTTAAAACGACAACCACCATACCAAAAATACTTTGTAACATCGATGCATAACCAATCGTTCATCAACCCTCGCCGATCTCAGAAATTGTGACGGAATTAAAATGTGCACGATTTGTTGTTTGGAACCCTCTCTTACAACAAGTTGGTTAGAAATGGGGGATCTCTCCGTCTCTGGCTCGATCCCATGTCCCTCTCTAACAACAAGTTGGTTAGAAATGGGGGATCTCTCCGTCTCTGGCTCGATCCCATGTAGCGGATTTAGCTTTCACGATCTGGGCTGAGTTTTCGTGACGGTGAGAGAAAAGTCCTCCATGTTCTAGCTTCGTCGTGGTGAAATCAGGTCGTGCTTCGTGATTATAATCACACCTTAATGCATTACCTAATCTGCAAGCAGCAGGCAATCTTGTAGCTAGGCTATTGTTTGCACGGTTCCTTTCAACAATCCTTTGTTCCAAGGGAAACGTCACGTCCCGTGGTTCAGATTTTACATAAAAAGAACGTTCCATGACTTATGATCGCGAGGTTAAGAGCAGAGTTGGGCAGTAACACGTTACTTGTAACGGCGATCGTTAATTGTAACACTGTGACTAGTAACCTTTATTTGTAACATTGTGACTGGTAGCCGTTATTAGTAACATTGTGACTAGTAACCGTTATTTGTAACATTGTGACTAGTAACCGTCTCAATACTTGAGAAAAAATATTATTCATTTATTAAACGTCAACACGGAAATATATTTGTTTGTTTGTAAGTGCGTTTGAAGAAACAAACAAGACGATAGCCCCCGCCAAAACTGTGTCGCGTCCAGCCCGCATAATAGTCAAGCCGAGCGGGTGATTTAACACCTGTAAGATTTCTTGGACAGGTCCTCTAGAACAGGGGTTCTCAAACTTTTTCTACCCGGCCGAAGTCGTCGGATTTTGTTAGAACGTTAAAAATCCCTCAGTATGCCTTCCTTCGGAGGGGAAGTAAAGCCGGCGGTCCCATATCATAGATTTATGGCATGTTAAAGAACCTTCCACTAATTACACCTTGACGGTGGCGTTTGGCGGCAAAAGTAGGAACTACTTAAAACAAATTGAATGTCTGTAGTCCTTACTTGAATTAAAACAGATACACACACTAATACAGTCATCACAATTAACACCGGTTATCAGACAGATTCTACACACACCCAAAGTACACGGGGCTACATGACCGCGTTGTCGCAGCCCCTAAACTAAAGAACCAAACACCAACCAACCTTTTTCTGTCGTGCCCCCTTTGTGAAACATGTAATACCTAACCCCCCGCCCCTTTCCCTCCCCCCTCCGCCACCCCCTTACCACCCACCACCTGTTAATGATGTTACTCGTATCAGTTCATTGTAAATCGGGCTAACCATTTCCATTGAACACGCACTACAATTCACCTGTTCACTCACTGCAAAGGCCCGGCTGAATTCTAGTCGACAATGTCAGAAATTGAAGAATCTATTCTTGTGAGGAAGTGGTGGTCACATTGTCAAGCGGCTTATTGTCATTAGTGGTTGCAAGTGTTTGGTAAGGAGATATCGCTGCGGGTGGCGAGTGAAAGGGTGCTGTGTGGGAAATTTTCCTCTACACCTTTTCTCAGAATTCCTGCTGGCAGGATATACTGGTCAATTATTGTGAAATAGGACAGCAAAAGTAAGAGTTTATTAGTTTTGAATGGTCGTCGGAGCTTCCTGCCTGTGGTAGGTTTATGGATATGAGGATAGGAATATTTGTTACAGAATATGAAATATAAATATTTCAGTCAAGTGCCCCCTCCCCCTCCTCCCCCACTGACAGGAACCTATGCTCTAGAATACATTACGTCATACCTTTGATTTGAATCAAAAAGACAGCCCTAACGTTTCACTACTCAATGGCGTTACACACGATGCCTGTGTTATCTTCCCACCACTGTCATTCATGTCCGTATGTAGTTGGCCATTGTTATAAATAGTTCACATATTTCGCTGGGAAAGCTTCGGATTACAAAGCGTGGTATAAATAAATTCCCTCGCTCTCTGTGAATTCCACGAGCTGGGAAACAGTGCTAAAGACCATCAGACATCAACCCCACCACCAATGTCTATCTGTCCTTCAACTCGTCAATTTAGTGAACAGGAGGCATGCCAAAGGAAGTGTAAATATTCCCCTGTTTTACTCCTTCCTATATGCATGTAATTATTGTGATTCCCCTTGGAATATTAGTTCATTTTCGGAATTACTGGATACTGGATGTAATTAGGTTCCAGAAGAAGCGTTTTTGGAGTAATTGTTTCATTTTCGGATGGAATAACCAGAATTCCGTTCATAAAGGTACTATTTTATATTAGTCTAATATGAATATGTTTTAGAGGTGGCTTCGGTGGCGTAGTCGGTAGTATGCTGAGTTTCTATGCCCAAGATCGCGGGTTCAAATCCGGCCGAAGTCGTCGGATTTTTAAGAGCGTTAAAAATCCCTCAGTATGCCTTCCTTCGGAGGGGAAATAAAGCCGGCGGTCCCATGTCTTAGTTTTATGGCATGTTAAAGAACCTTCCACTAATTGCACCTGTGTGAAGCTATAGGTTAAGAATGTAAACAACGCTCTCAGGTTCCTACGTTCGTTGCCAAGAGCCACTGCGGTGACGTCTGGTAGCTAAGTTCTGAAATAGTAGTCGTTGACGGTGGCGTTTGGCGGCAAAAGTAGGAACTATTTGAAAAATTCAAAAAGTCTTCAGACCTTACTTGAATTAAAAAACAGATAACTCACACTAACACAGTCATCACAATTAACACCGGTTATCAGACAGATTCTACACACACCCAAAGTACACGGGGCTACATGACCGCGTTGTCGCAGCCCCTAAACTTAAGAACCAGCCAACCAATATGTTTTAAAGGGGAGGGGGTCTATCTGTGATTAGCGAGGATAAGAATCCGACACAGTGGTTACCATGGCAACAAGTGTTCGTAATCTAGGCCTATGCATTCTAGTTACAGCATTCATTGAAGCGTGTTGCATCGACAAATTTCTGACTCGGTGGTTACCATGGCAACGAATATTCGTCATCTAAGCAGGTGAAAAGCTAAAGGAAATATGAGACTTCTGTTACTTAGGAAGCAAAATAACCAGTGATGGACGAAGCAAAGAGAATATAGAAAGTAGGTTGGTCCAGGCAAGGAAAGTATTTCTACAGAAAAGGAATCTGTTGACATCGAATATAGATTTAGGTATTAGGAAGTCATTTTTGAAAGCCTTTGTCTGGAGCGTGGCACTATATGGAAGTGAAACTTGGAATATTGTTGCAGCCGAAAAGAGGAGAATTGAAGCGTTTGAAATGTGGTGTTACAGGAGAATGGTGAAGATCAGATTGGTAGATAGGGTAACAAATGAAGAGGTATTAAGACGAGTGGGAGAGGAGAGATGTTTCTGGCGACTGCTAATGAAGATAAGAGATAGGTTGGTAGGGCACTTAGGTTACTAAGACATCCAGGAATAGCAAGCTTCGTTATGGAAGGAAGGGTCGAGGACAAGAACTGTAGGGGTAGACCAAGGTTAGAATATGTTAAACAAATTGCCTCGGATGTAGGGTGTGGTAGCTATGTAGAGATGAAACGATTAGCTCAGGACAGGGAGGCATTGGAAAGCTGCATCAAACCAGCCAAAAGACTGAAGACTCAAACAACAACAACAGGCCATTGCGTTCTACATAGTTCAGTGTAGACTTTATCGCAATCGTTGAAGTGTGTTGCATCGACAATTTCGATAGGCCTAATTACCATGCCAACAAGGGAAAGCGGACTCGTTGAAGAGTACGTAATACGTAAGTTATAAAACGAATGAAAACCATATCGATGGATCGATGTTTCTCGAGACCACCTCTTGGTGTAGCAGCTAGCATTCATATCTGACGCCCCCAAAGGTCTGGATTCGATTCCCGGCTTTGCTAAGAAATATTAATTCTCGTCTGAGGACTGGAACGAGGTACACTCAGCCTCGTGTCACAAAACTGAGAAGATGAGGGTTCGATTCCCATCTCAGCCATTCTGGAAGTGGTAACCCACTTCTACTCCAGGCCAATTCAATGGCGGGACGGTTCCTTACATAAGGCCACGGTCGTCTCCTTCCCAATCCTCATTTGACTTACAAGCTTGCCACGGTGGGTGAGTGGTTAACGTGTCGGTCTAGTAACCCCAAGCTTGCAGGTTCGCTCTTGGCCGTGGTAAGTGAATTTGAAAGGCGGCAAAAATTACGATACGCATGTCATACGATGTTGGCATGTCAAAGAACCCATTTGAACTCAGTAGGCCGTGACCATAATGGCAAAATTAATCTCAGGAGTTTCCGCCAACACAAAGTTCTTAATTTCTCTACTAGAAAGCGCTATAGTGTTCAACCTCCTTGACTTTCATAGTGCTTCAAGGAACAACGAAATTCGACATGCAAGCTACCCTCTGGGAGTCAAATAACAAAGCTTGCACCCGGCATCCGACGCCATACGATATTATTATTATTATTATTATTATTATTATTATTATTATTTGACTTACAAATGCACACACTATTAGAACCATCACAATAACACAGGATATAAGTCAAATTGCCCCCCCACACACACACACCCAAGTACACGAGGCTACATCACGATGTCGCAAAGTCCCTTAATCAATCAACAACAACGATGTTTCTCAGTGTAATTTAGAGGCAATTACCTTACTTTTCTTTTAATTTCTATGTTTGATTGTTGTTGTTGTTGATTCGTTTTAGAGATTTGAGACATCTTGGTCATCAACCCCGTGTACTTGGGCGCGTGCTCAGTTTGTCTGATAGCCTGTGTTGCTATGGTGGTTGTAAGCGTGTGTGTAGATGCAATTATTAGGGTCGGGGAGGAATAACTGCCCCGGGACTCGAAGTAAGGTCTTATTTCGCCTTCTGTCTGGAGGGAGTGATCTGGCGAGATCAGCTGAAAACCAGTTGGCAACCGTGATGACGTTACGTTTCTAGCTTGAAGTAAATATAAAAGTTTCTCCTTTTGTATACATTGGCCTTAACCGGAACACCCGTCACAATTGAAGTGGAATTTATACGAAAACACTGAAATTGTATTTTCGTTTCCATGGAGGAATAGAATGCAGAGAGAGAATAAAAAAGAGTATAAAGGGAACAGACTATACGAAATTAAGGATGACTTTTATTAGAAAGTAGACAATGTATGGGTAAACCGGTGTAAATATTTTAAAAGTATCTAGTTCAGAATCTCATTTAAAAGTCATGGACCACTACCCTTCCTCAAATATATTTTCACTCCGACGTTGAATTTGAGACTCCCTAGAGGTCCCAAGTACCGTGCGGCCAGAGGGAGGTGCTGGAAGGGTGTGGTGGGATAGCTTAAGCCACCCCCTTTTTACACCGAGGTGAATCGCAATTACATAGAATATAGCAAGGGGTAAAGCAGAGAAATATTACATTTCCTTTGACATAACTGCAGGCCACGAAATTGACGAGGTAAAGGACAGATAGACAGACATGTTGGGGTTGTAATTCCTTGTCTGACGGAATCTAAAGCTGTGTTTCCCGGCGCCTGGAATTCACGGGAAGCAGAGCAATTATTTCTTCATACAATGCTTTGTAATCTAAGCTTTCTCACTCAACTACGTAGACCATTTATAAATGATGATGATGATGATGATGATGATGATAATTGTTGTTTTATGGGGCCTAACATCTAGGTTATCGGCCCCTAATGGTTTGGGTGACCGTGAAGATGATAATGAAATGTAAACTATAACTAAAACTAACTACGAACTTATACACAAAACAAAAGGAGAATAAGGCAAATAAAATACAGGAGAAAAAGAAATGCCCTCAACCCTCGAAGAATGCGGATTGAGGGACTCGGAAGGAAGGAGACCATGAAAGGCAGATAGGAAAGTGAAAGAGGAGAGGGTCTGCCCAGAGGTAATGGATAAAAGGGGGAAAACCGGAGCCAGCTCAAGAATCCCTCGGGATCGCCAACTCCCGAACTCACCAGCCGTGAGCCCCTGAGGGTGTAGCAATATCCAGGGTGCACCAGAAGTGGTGGGGCTACATACACTCTGCCTCCTTGATGGCCTTGAGCAGAAGGCAGGAGAGAACATGAAAAGAAAAAGAAGGCTGACCCCTCACAGAAGGAGGGTATCAGAAAAGTTGAGACAAGGGCCAATTAAGGCGGGATAGGAAGAGACTCCCTAGGCCTCGGATACCCTAATACCGTCGGGGTCGGAAGAGAACAAGAGTTGACCAAGGGAGGTCGACAGGAAAGAAGACGGAGAGGAGCCCGGCACAAGTAAGTGGAAGCAATGCCGGACTCGGCTAGGGCCCCATGGTCGCTAACCTACGTCCCACTAGATGTGAGCCCCTGGGGGGAGACCATTTATAAAACAAAACTGGCCAACTACAAAGGTACATGAATACAGAGATGGGGAGTGATCACAGACGTATTTAATGCCATCGAAAAATGATATTTTTAGATCTTCAATTTGAATGAACACAAGTGATCAGCATAATCTTTTTTAAATAACTTCGTTCTTAAGAAAACGTTTCTTTTAAGATTAAACGAAGGTCTCAGGGTACGTATTTAGACTCAGGATCCAGACGTTCAAGGTTCGATTGCCAGCTCTGGCAAGACATGTAATTTTTGGTCTGATGGCTGGAACGGGGTGCACTCAGTCTCGTGAGGCAAATCTGAGAAGAGGTGGGTTCGATTCCCACCTCGACCATCCTTGAAGTGGTATTTTTCGTGGTTTCCCACTTCTTCTCCAGGCAAATGCCATGATGGTACCTAACCGCTTCTTACATCTAGTACAAATACACACACCCAAGTACATGGGACTACATGACCATGGTATCGCAAATCCCCTAAAAGAATCAATAACAACAAAGACGTGTGTTGTCAAAGCCCTCTGAACTGATCCAGGATTACGATTTGAACGGATAAACTGAAGAAGTGTGCAGTCAAAGTCTTCTGAACTGGTTTAGGATTCGGATTTGAAACGATTTGAAACGATGAAGTAGGGAAGTGTGAAATCAAAGCCATCTGAGCTGATCTAGGTTCAAGATTTGAACGGATCAACTAGAGAAGCTCTTAAACAAAGACTTCTGAACTATCGTAGGATCATGATTTGAACGGGTCAAATAAGGAAGTGTACATGCAAAGCCCTCTGAACTATTCCAGGATTAAGATTTGAACGGATCAACTAGAGAAGCTCTTAAACAAAGCCTTCTGAACTATCGTAGGATCATGATTTGAACGGGTCAAATAAGGAAGTGTACAGGCAAAGCCCTCTGAACTAATCCAGGATTAAGATTTGAACGGATCAACTAGAGAAGCTCTTGAACAAAGCCTTCTGAACTATCGTAGAATCATGATTTGAACGGGTCAAATAAGGAAGTGTACAGGCAAAGCCCTCTGAACTAATCCAGGATTAAGACTTGAACGGATGAACTAGAGAAGCGTGCAGTCAAAGCCCTCTGAACTGTTCGGCTCGGGGCGAAGATTCCACCTGCATTGCGTGTTGACAAGCCGGGGATGTCTTTGGGGAACACATTTACTGTCATTAGGCCGCACGCAACCACCTATCTGATGCTTCGACATACACGGGATATTTAACTATGTGCTACCTAATGTCACACACACATCCCAAACTAATAACCTCCGCTCGCTGCTTAGAACGCAGCTGCAAACAACTGATCTTCCGAGTAGAGTATTCGCCTCATATCCTAAGATCGTGGGTCCGATTCTCAGAGTTTTGAAATGGAAAACAATCCACGGTATACTCCAAGTCGTATATGCTAGCTTGTAAATTACCTCTGGTATTGAGCATTTGACGATTGGGAGCGTGATGGCGCTGAGGCTTCGCTGCTCGTCTTTCACCCGGACGGCCGGGGTTCGAATCCCGGTGTCAGCGGGGTGGAATTTTCACCTGAAAAATCACGTGGCGTCAGGAAGAGCATCCGGCCTTAAATCCCCCAACCAATTGGGAAAAGCCGAAGAAAGTTTATTGCATTTGACGATTACATGACACTCGACTGGCTGCGTGGTGCAGCGGTAAACATTCTCGCCTGCTGTGCCTAAGTTTGCAGGATCGAATCCTGGCGCTGTCAGTTTGCATTTGAGGGTGTGCAAATACGAGGGAGCTGTGTCAATACATTTACTGGCACGTTAAAGATCGCCTTCGGGGCAAAAATCAGGCACCCCGGCATCTCTAAAAGCCCCAGTAGTTAAAAGGGACGTAAAACCAATAAAATTATTATTATATCACAAGACAAAATTAATTAAATGTTAACTCAATAGTTACAGTTTAATTTCTAGATATCAGTGATATTGGAGACAAGGCGGAAATGCTCCAACTCAAAAGAACTACACCAGGAAGTTGAGCTTATATTCTTCGTTATTTGTTTCACCCAACTTTGGGGTACATGAAATCAATACCTTTTTATTGTTTTGAGCTTTCCTTTTGGCCCAGTATTGCCTCATCCTTTGAGATCTTGCTTCCCTTTCTTCGGCAGAGATGTGGATCGTACGCTATTGTTCGTGTTTCACTTGGAACCGTTGTTTCTTATCCTTGGTGACGGTTTTGGCTGTTTTGTCATGAGCATGGTGTCTGTAATTTGGAGTTCCACGAGGTCTTTATCGGTTTACTTAAACCAAAGAGGTTTTGTTTTTATTACGGAAGTGGTCGAAGATCTTTTTGGGTAATCTATTTGAATTCATCCGGTGGATGTGCCCATAAAAATCAATTCTCCGTTTTCTTATTGTGTCCGAGAGTTTTTTCAGTTTTTTGGTGAAGAGTTTCGTTCCTGACATGGATTAATTTGTTGTTATGAAATTTATTATTATTTATTATTATTATATGTACCGACAGTAATGGCTACGCTGGCTAACGCGCAGCATTAGGTCATGGGGCCAAGCTCTCTGCTGACTCGGTAGACGCGTGGGTTCGAGCCCCACCGTCGGCCGTCCTTGAAATGGTTTTCCGTGGTTTCCCCATTTTCAACACCAGGAAAATGCTGGGACGGTACCTTCTGACAGGCCACGGCCGCTTCCTTCCACATCCTTGCCCAGTTTCATTCACCATCATTCATTTCATCTGTCATTAACTCCTCTCATGAGGTTGGCGTCAGGAAGGGCATCCGGCCGTAAAAACCATCGCCACAAAGACTTCCATCGCATCTCATCCCCGACCCCGTTGGAAAACGGGAATAATAAGGGGTAGACATACATTATTATTATTATTATTATTATTATTATTATTATTATTATTATTATTATTATATGTATGTTTGTTGCTGTTGCTTATTATAGGGGCTGCAACATTCCGGCCATATAGCCCAGTGTGGTTTTGGGTTTGAGTGTGATAACCTGTGTTATTATGATGGCTGTACTAGTGTGTGTATTTGTAAAGTGGGGATATGATTGGTAAGGAGTTGGCCGTGACCTTAAGTTAGGAACCAACGCAACATTTTTCTGGAGTATAATTAGGGAGCAATCCACGGAAAACCACTTATAGGATGGCTGAGATGGGAATCGAACCTCATATTGTCAGTTTTGCCTCACGAGGTCCTCACATCAAAATTAATATTTCTTGGTAGAGTCGGGAATTGAACCCAGACCTCTGGTATATGTATCTATGTATTCAACCCTAGAATACTAGCATTATTCCATTGATGCTTAATACTAATAACACGTTAAATTTACGTACATTACGAACTTTGCGCTAAGGCACCACTTAGGTAAATGGTTGAAACTAATATATATTGTATTTCGTATGTAACACTAGTTATATAGGCTACACTGAATCCTCTGTGGTCTTTGAAGTTTAATACGCTAAGTTCCATCTTAAATAGCCTACAACAAATACAGAAGTCGTTTACATTGACGTTAATAGCAGTACGTAATCTCTCCAGTCTCTGTCTCTGGCTTTTATGAGGTGGGTTCCACCTCCAGATCTCAGACGTAAAGATGTTCTCCTAGGAGAATTCAATAAAATAACGAACAATCCAGGACTGCCGATACATGATGACATCAGCGATGCAATTACTGGTCGCCTGCGTTCCAGAAAACCATCAATACGAGATGCCATGAACTTGAGGAACAGCAACTACCAAACTTTCGTTGAGTGGCAGAAGAGACTCAACAACAAATGTTGTCCAACAATGCCTCCTGTGAAGAAGACTCCGCCACCTGGTTTCAACCTCCCTCGTAGACTATGGTCCACATTGAACAGGGAACCGTGCATCCTTCCACTACTGGTGGAACTGAATTTCAACGCCTGAGTGTGACTGTGGTGCTACAGAACAGAAGATCCAGCACATCATCACCGAGTGCAGCAAAAGAAAGTACAGTGGCAGTGCTAGTGACTTTGCTCTCGTGACCCCAGAGACTATTGACTATATTCAGAATTTGGATGAAAACGAAAATCCACATCCAGCTTCCAGTCGCCCGACCGGGTCCGGGAATGGAATGAATAAAGCCCCCATCTAGCGGCGAGGATATGAACTGTGCCGGCTGCCGAAGCCTGTCGCACTCCCCTGGGGCAATGATTAAATGAATGACAGATGGAATGAAATGACAGTGGAGAGTGATGTGTGACAGGAAAAACCAGAGTACCCGGAGAAAACCCTGTCTGCCACCGCTTTGTCCAGCCCAGATCTCACATGGAGTGACCCGTATTTGAACCACGGATCCAGTGGTGAGAGGCCGGCGTGCTGCCGCCTAAGCCACGGAGGCTCCCAGAATTTGTATATACGTATATAAATTCTCCTGTATCTCTACTGTAGCCATAAGCTAAATAAATAAATAAATAAATAAATAAATAAATAAATGAGGTGGGTGAGTGGTCAACGTGTCGGTCTACTAACCCTAAGCTTGCAGGTTCGCTCCTGGCCGTGGTAAGTGATTTTTTTGAAAGGCGGCAAAAATTACGACACCTTGTCATACGATATTGGCATGTCAAAGAACCTATTTGAATTCAGTAGGCCGTGTTCATAATGGCAAAATTAATCTCGGGAGTTTCCGCCAACACAAAGTTTCTCATTTCTCTACTAGAAAGCGCTATAGTGTTCAAGGAGCTTAGGTATCTAACCTCCTTGACTTTCATAGTGCTTCAATGAACAACGAAATTCGACAACCAAGCTACCCTTTGGGTGTCAAATAACAAAGCTTGCACCCGGCACAGAGGCCATACGATATTATTATTATTATTATTATTATTATTATTATTATTATTATTATTATTATTATGAGGTGGTTTTTATAATCCCTCTGAAGTGATGTGACATATCTACATCAAATTCCTCACCTCTTTGTTATTGCCAAAGAGAAACCAATATGTTGTTAAATTCAAGGATAGTTTCTAGGCAGTTCCTTGCCCCATGATTATGCCTCTAGAACTGATTGGCATTAATAACAAGGGCATTGACATCACCACCATACACCAGTAGAAGCACTGCTGGAAAATGGTGCGGTGGGGACATATACTGTATAGAGGGAATTCTAAGAAGTTAAATTATTCATACACGTAAATTTTACGTATGTTAGTATTGTAGGGTTAAAGTAGAAGAAAATCGCCCAGTCTGCCATATTTGAAAATCTCTATTTTGGAGTGGGATATTATCCCCGCAATGTGACATCTGTGGCCAGGCAACGGTTGGCAACATTGATCCAACTAAATGGGGCATTCCAAGTCAAAGTTTGGAGTGCTTGACCATATTCATACTCATCAGTTCTAATGGGGTATTAATGAGTCTTGCGGACAGTTCAATACAAGAACAAGTTGGAGATGTGTCTGGAGACAGATTTCATGTTGGCGCCACCAAGAGTTAGTCGTGTTTGAAGTGACCAAACAAGGCGGTCTATGGAATGTAATATCCCGTCAGGCGCTCGAGTGCGGTCAAGATGACCAGACATACCGAGTGAGCAAGACCAGTCACAGACTCAATATGACCATCTATTTTAGGACTTAAAAGGCATAAAATGAAGGCACAATTCTGGCGGTGCCGATTACTATTGAATCGTTCGGAGCTGGAAAGCATTAAGTCAAAATTGGTATTTGTTGTTGTTGTTGTTTGAGTCTTCAGTCTTTTGACTGGTTTGATGCAGCCCTCCATATCTCCCTGCCCTGAGCTAATCGTTTCATTTCTACATAGCTACCACACCCTACGTCTGAGGCAATCTGTTTAACATTGGTCTACCGCTACAGTTCTTGTCTTCGACCCTTCCTTCCATAACTAAGCTTGCTATTCCTGGGTGTCTTAGTATGTGTCCTACCAACCTATCTCTTCTCTTCATTCGCAGTCGCCAGAAACATCTCTCCTCTCCCACTAGTCTTAATACCTCTTCGTTTGTAACCCTATCTACCCATCTGATCTTCATCATTCTCCTGTAACACCACATTTCAAACGCTTCAATTCTCCTATTTTCTGCTGCACCGATAGTCCAAGTTTCACTTCCATAGAGTGCCACGCTCCACACAAAGGCCTTCAAAAATGGCTTTCTAACAGCTAAATCTACATTCGATGTCAACAGATTCCTTTTCTGTAGAACTGCTTTCCTTGCCTGTGCTAACCTACTTTTTATATCTTCTTTGCTTCGTCCATCACTGGTTATTTCGGTTCCTGAGTAGCAGAAGTCTCCTACTTCCTTTAGTTTCTCCCCCGACCAATTTGATGTCCATAGAGGTTTCTGATTTATTTCGGCTGCATTCCAATATTTTTGTTTTCCATTTATTAATTATTAATTCTTTCCTCAAGACGGAGTCCATACCATTCAAAAACTCATTCAAATCCTCAGGCGTGTCGGCCAAGATGACGATGTTTATTGTTATAATAATTATAAGTTTTATTTAATTTTTTGTTGTACTATTTTTAGTTTTTTTTTCATATTTAGGCGTCCACCTCTAAATTTTAATTCAGTTCTAAATTTGTATAATCTGTGTTATGAGATGACCTAGTTATTACGTCCCATATAACCCCCAAAACAAACAACTAACTAACTAACTAACTAACTTTCATTAACTCCTCTGATTATCTTGGTGTCAGCAAGGGCATAAGATCGCAAAAACCATCTGCTACATAGAAGACTCTTTTATTTTTTCAAACTTCAATTTGTCAATAACGAGTAAAAAATTCATTGAAAAGCCCATCTCGTTTCGTGGAACATGTTGTCTGGAATACAGAGATGGAAACTAGAACTGTCTCTATCTAAATTGCACGGCGATATAATCTGAAAGTGCTTCTCTCGTCTCGCGTGCTGGAACTGGGTTGTGATAATACAATGCCCTCTGGGATAGGATAGGATTTAATGTTACATTTCCACAACATGCTTTCATTGTGTATGCTAAATGCGATCTACAACTGACTATATGGAGTTTCGGACCTAATATTACACTCAAAATTGAATCCCATTTCTTGTGTGGGATATATTAAATATTTATAACATTTTTCTTCGTATCCAAATTGGTTTAACGAATTGGACGTACAGCACAGTTGAAATATAAAATTTGCATCGGGTTTATTCCAAAGTTTGAGATAGAATCGACTTTCCTAACTCGTCTAATATTTGAAGCTGCTAATAAATGTAATAAAACTAAATTAAATAAATAAATAAATTGGCCGTGTCATAATAGTACATTATGCAAAGAGCCTATAATGGCAATAATTAAGAGACGAGTATGTTTATAAAACGAGGGAAGCGAGTTTTATAATTTTCATACGAGTGTCTTAATTACCATTATAGACGAGTTGCATACGACTGTTTATGTTCGACGATAATTATAACTTTATTTTATGTTCTAACATACATATTCATAAATCTGTCGAGATTCAGTCACTTGAATTTAGTGATCGGAGTGCAAGCGCTGGGTTTGTTGTCTGTACTTTACAAGTTCTCTGACCCACGCATGCGCTCTGTCTGCTTGGCAATGCCATATGTTTACAGCCTGCCGATTAGTACCAGTATTCACTCAAACTGTCACTGAAGTCTTACGAAAGCAATCCCTGAGTAGAAATTGGAGTTTGGGATATTAAGGTACAGTGCTGTTCTTTTTCTCAAATTCGCCAGTTTATTTACGCGAACATATGGGACGGTGCACTTTCCATGTCGGTAATTTATATAGAAGGATGCTGTGTTGCAATCTTCTGGACGTAGATTCATAAATTTCTTGCATATTTCATAGTATTTTCTTGTTACCGTAAAGGTTCGTGCTGATGTTGTCTTAGTGTTTGGGAACTACAATGTTTGATCCAATATACATTGTCAACTTTCAAATCATGTAATTCATGTCCGACATGTTGGATTTTGAGCGCATGAGCGGAGCTATCCTTACCTAATTGGTCAATGAATGAATATATTGAGCTCTGATTGGTTGGAGAAACTGTATCATAATGAAAACTAGTGATTTAATGACCATCATTATGATACATTTTTCTGACATATAATATTTACATTTCTACATCGTCGAACATAAACTTTATTAATGATTCATTAAAAATACTCAGTTTAAGAAATCAGTGTTCGACCATTTTTTTTTAAATTCTAGTAATGCCTGAAAATGCCGTGCTGTTTTAAGACCCCATGGTTACTTGGTTACTTACGATTTTTAAGCCGATTTCTCTCATGGGGAATTTATAGATATACGCCTTATTATTGTTTCTATGGGATCGTAGATAAATAAATTAATGATTATTTTGTTGAAGGCTTTGACAGTTACCTGTTTAAGGCGAGATTGGCTGCGTGGCTCAGCGGTATCGTTCTCGCTTGCTGGGCCCTATGTTGCAGGTTCGTATCCTGGCGCAGTTAGTTGGCATTTGAGGGTGCGCAAATGCGAGGGAGCCGTGTCAGTAGATTTACTGGCACGTTGAAGATCCCCTTCGGGGCAAAATTCCGGCACCCCGGCGTCTCTAAAAGCCACAGTAGTTAAAAGGGACATAAAACCAATAACATTATTATTACGTTTAACCCGGGAGAAGTGGCGCTTACTTGGGCAACGTTAGAGGTGGCGCGGGGTCATTTTGACCCCTCCCAATTATTTCTCAGTAATAACGACAATTATTATTATTATTATTATTATTATTATTATTATTATTATTACTGCCTTTATTGGTGGCGCAGTTAGGGCTCTTGGCCCTCTCTTACACTTAACCACATTAAAACAATACAATAAACATATTATGGCGACAAAATTAATCAATAATAATTGACATTGATCATGACGTTCAGCAGGCTGCCCCAGCAGGTGGTCTTGAATTTAGATAGTGAGGTGGTACCCCTGACACTGGCTGGAAGGGTATTCCACAGCCTAGACCCCACCACATGAAAAGAGTTGTTGTATATAGAGGAGCGATGAATAGGAATGGAGAGGGAAGAACCAGAGCGTGTATTATTACCATGGAAAGAAGACAAGTACTTGAATTTATATGATAAGTATAGTGGTCTATCGTCAGACAATAATCGGAAAATCTGGACAAGAATGTGATATGATCGACGTAGTTCAGGTTTCAGCCAGGAAAGAGCGCAATAATAGGGAGTGATATGTTTATCATAGCTCAGATCGTAGATAAATCGTATGCAAGAGTTCAGAGCTCGTTGAAGTTTCAAAGGTAATGTTTTGGTTGCGTCTACAAGAATAACGTCACAGTAGTCAAGAATAGGAAGTATTAGTGTCTGTATGAGTAGGATTCTTACTTTAAATGCTAAAATATCTTTTTTTCTTTTGAGGGAGTGGAGCGTTGCGAAAATCTTCTTGCATACATTCTGTACATGTTCAGACCAGTTAAGAGTCTGATTTATTATCACACCTAGATTTTTCACTGTAGGACAGTATGGAATTTCATTGTTGTTCAGTACAATTGGGGGAATAATTTGATCTCGGAGTGACGTCAATAGTTTTTGAGAGCCAATTATGATAACTTGTGTTTTGGATGGATTCAGAAGAAGGGAATTTTCCTGAGAATATTTTCCAAGTCGTTGAAGGTCAGCGTTGATAGTTTCAATTGTCAATGGAATGTCATTTGTCTTGCAGTGGGAGTATATTTGCAAATCATCTGCATATAGGTGATATTTGCAATTTTTCGAAGTAGATGAGATGTCGTTGATATATAGTACAAAAAGCAAGGGTCCTAGTACACTACCCTGTGGGGCGCCTGACTTTCTGCTTAGCCACTGAGAAGTTTTATCCTGGGTTACAACACGTTGCTGGCGATTATTCAGGTATGATGCGAAAAAGTAAATTGTCTGCTGGTCGAAGTAATAAAATTCCATCTTTTTCAATAGTGTCTGAGTATTTATGGTGTCAAAAGCACTGCTAAGTCGAGAAGGGTGAGGATTGTCACCAGTTTTTGGTCCATTGCGTGTCTAATGTCGTCAGTCACTTTGAGTAATGCTGTTGCAGTGCTATGTCCCTTCTTGAAACCTGATTGCAGAGGGTCTAAAAGAGAACGGCTATTCAAATATTCAAGTACTTGCTCATGAACCAGACGCTCGAGGGCTTTTGAAAGTGCAGGTAGAATGGATATTGGCCGATAGTCAGATGGAAATAAAGGTTCGGTTTTCTTAGGAATAGGGATGACATTGGCTTGTTTCCATAGGGAGGGAAAGGTGTTAGTTGTAAGACTATGGTTGAATATGTGAGTAATAATTGGTAGAACGGCACCGATGATATTACGTATGAAGGATATGGGAATATCATCAACTCCTCTCGCTTTTGATTTTATGGAATATAGTACCTTTTTTACTTTGTCTGCCGTAACCGGATGGAAAGTAAAGAGCGGGTGGTCAGGTAGTGGGTGAAAAGGATCATGGGGTGTTGAATTAGTTGGTACTCTCTCTTCAGTGAAATATTCATTTAACTCATCAAGCGGTATGTCTGGTACATGTGTCTGCTGCTGCTGTTTGCCTATACCTAGAGAACGCATACTATTCCAGGCATTCCTTGTATTCATCTTCTTTGTCACGTTTTGCATGTAGGAGAATTTGGCGTTTAAGCCAATAATATGACATGAAAACGTTCACTGAACTAATGAGCAAGTATATTTGTCTAAAATGAAAATCATGCACATATTATAAACGGCTATTTACACTATAATAGAAATGGTGCAGATCTGACAGGTAATCATTTATTTTTATGAAATATCTCATAATTCTTACTTCAGTTTGCCTATTATCTATATCGAAATCAATGATTAGACAAGTTTTAGATAATGTAGGATTCTAGTTTTTAACCAATCACACATTTTAGAGAAGTCTCTTGTTGTATTGTAGTTGTATTGTGCTCCATTTTGTAACTGTCTTTATCAGTAAGGGTACACATCCGCTGAGAAAGAGGCATATCATCGTCACTTTCTTCATTTTCTTCTTCGTCTGCACTCTGCTCAGTATCACTTCAAGATTCTGCTATTTCTATTTCTACTTCATCTTCACTATCACTGTTTTCACCTCCTAATATGTCTTCCTCTTCGACATCTTGCAGAAGAGATAACACCATGGATTCTTGCTCTTCGTAGCTCGGGCGATTCATAATATTTTATTTTAACACTTAACTACAATCAATTCTATTTCGCGATCAGACTGCTACATTCTCATAGAGACTGTGGAACAGCTGTTCACTCTGCCAGCGATACTGATGGCGCGGGGTCTTTTTGAACACATTGCAACATGGCTCTATAAAAATACATTTGTCTTGGCCCTAATCCCGTCCACTAATAGGCTACTGCCCTCAGACAATAGATAAGGCATGTGAGAAAAGGTATGTGGCAGGTTTGGTCTGTGTGTAGTAAAATGTAGAACCCCATCTTAACAAAACTGCGTGGGGTCACAAAGTCCCCCGCGCCACCTCTCCCGGGTTACGGCGAAATTACCTAAAGGGCTGTAAGTTTCAGTGTTTATTCTTTTGAAATCCAGAAACTTGATTTTTTTAGTTTGATATAACTCTCCAAGACTCACAATTTGAAACGTTTCCGGGCCTTTTAGCCCTTCAATGTTTGGAACAGTTGAGGACATTGCTTAATTTTAAGTTTTTTCCTAAGATGGGGACCACTACTTTGCTATTTTTTTTTTACATTAGAAAAACACGCGAGTGTCGTTCATCTTAGTTCCTGATTCCGGTGCCAAGTCCAGCCCATGATGTGTTGAAGGTTACGAAACACTTCTGTAAAGCTAGCTACTGTATCAACAAGTTATTCTCATCTCCGTCATTTGGGGACCGTCTTGTCCACACCTGCCTGCCTTCTACACAAACAAGACGGAGAGAGAGGGAGAGATAATGCATGCAGCATTGCCTCAAGGGCCTCAAACTTGTTTCTTGTCCAAGTTGAGCCGAGTCAACATCCTTGCCTCCTCTCCTCCAGTCCAAGAACCAATTAGAGAGGCTTGGCATAGAAGACTCTGTCAGCTGCCTCTTGTGTTGTTAGTGACAAAACATACGTATACACTATAAAGCAGTGAGAAGTATGCGTGATCGTTGACAAATCATCGCCGAGTACCCCCCCCCCCCCCTCCTCCTCTTACTTTCATCCTTTCAACCTAACCAAGATTTTTTTTGAAATTATTTCTATTTGTCCACTGTTTTCTTTTCCTATTTTGATTCTTTCCCGTTATTTTATAAAGATGTCAAAAACACCCAGGGGAATCAATCATCTTCTTCTTATTAACGTCTTCCCGTTGGAACGCGGTCCGCTTTTTTAAATCAATGCACGCCATTTCTTGCGATCTAACGCTTCCCGTAGATGTAAGTTTGATGATCGTAGATCTGCGTTTATAGTAGAATGATTTTCGTGGTTTCCCATTTTCACCACCAGGCAAATGTCGCGACGGTTCCTTTCAATAGGTCCTTGGCCGATTTCCCTCCAAAATCCCTTCCCCGACCAGTCCTGAAAATATGTATTTATTTAGCGTATGGCTTTTAGTGCCGGGAGTGTCCGAGGACATGTTCGGCTCGCCAGAGGCTGTAGCTGCTTCAAGCGGAAACACATAGGGTGAGCTACAAGTTCCGTTCAATTTCAAGTAGTTCCTACTTTCGCTACCAGATGTCAATGATAACTAGTGGTGAAAGTTGGAACTTTGACAGAGCGTTTCAACGAAATCTAACCTAGTAATTTAGCTTCACACAAGTTTAGTCTGTGGAAGGATCTTTTTCATGACATAAATCTATAACATGGGACCGCCGGCTTTACTTCCCCTCCGAAGGAAGGCATACTGAAGGATTTTAACGCTCTTAAAAAATCCGACGACTTCGGGCACAGCAGATTAGCATGCTACCAACTACGCCACCGAAGCGGTTATAAACACTAATACAGTCACCATAGAAGCACAAATCGTACACATACCCAAGCACAAGGCGCTGATAAACATTTCAAAAATCTTTTAGACGAATTAACAACTAACAGCATTTAAGCACCTTTAAATGCAATCGGAATGAGCCCGAGTTCTCAAGTAAGTCTGTTGATATTATTAAAAATATCTGATAAAAAGTTTCAGAGCGGGAATTTGTCCGTTCGAAGGTTGGCATTGAATTTGTTTTAAGTAAAGTAAAATTTTGTTGACTGAAATAGAAACTCAAAATTTGCTAATTGATTTATTTTTGTGAATCTTCGATCAATATCATCATCGGGTTCGGTCCCTGGCTCTGTCGAGAAAATTTAAATCTGTGTTCTGAGGAATGGAACGGGGTAGACTCAGCCTCGTGAGGCAGAACTGAGAAGAGGTGGGTTCGATTTTTACATCAGCCATCATGGAAGTGATTATTCTTGGTTTCGCTTACGTCTATTCCATGCGAATGCTGGGATAGTGTCTTAATTGAGGCCTGGGCCACCTTCTATCCTAATCCTAGCCTTCATTACAAATACTAGCATAGCCATCACAATGACACAGGTCATCAAACATATTGCATACAAATCAATAATAAGTTTTACAACTCATCAAATTACGAAGGTTCACACCTACTTCGGTGGAACTGCTTCACCGAGTCAAGTCGCCGTAACATAGCAAGACCCTGCAACCAGCCGAACAGTTCCGTCGTGTGGGTTGCATACCTAGCCCCTGCATCAAGCGACTGGGTGATTTAAGAAAACAAAAAAATAATAACTTACTGGAATTTTAATAATACAACATATGGAAGGGATAACTTCCATAGACGGGTGTATTACACAAGGGAATTTCAAGTGTTTATCAGAGTGTTGTGAGAATATGTAGTAGATTATAGCACTGGGGAAAAAAATAGTGTGAGAAGCTTTAAATACTTTTGGGTAAAATCGTCATGTATGGTAATGCTGAAAATGTCTGCTCTGGAGTAGACATAGTAGTTGTTGGTTGATTACCTTAGAATATTGCAAAATAAATCTCATTTCAGCATATGGGTGGTATTTTGGGTAGATTTCATTAGTTAGTGATATGAACTTAATAATTTTAAGTTTCCTTCCGGAGGTTTACACTAACAGAAATACTAATGAGTAAATAATAACTTTAATCCACCTTATATCAATAAAATTGAATTAGTAACATTAATTAATTAATTATACTAGTTTTGGCCACATTATGGCCCTCTTCAGTAATTGTTATTTTCTTTTCTTTTTAAGAAACCATTATAATTGGGACCAAAGTTGATTATTATACTTGGACTTTTACCTTTGAAAAATTAATTTAAAAATATATCAAGATAGTTAGAAAATCAGATCTGTAACAATTTATGGGCCTTAAATTGATAACATAAAATAATTTAGTTCAAATGATATATCTAAATAGTTGCTGATTGTATATTGTTGATTCTGTTTAGTGTGGTAGATAATTTTATTTCAAGTTTGAATTCAGTGACAATCATAATTTCCAAGAACGGTCTAATTGAGATACAGAAATCTAGTTTCCAGTTTACACGAACTGCATCGTTGTAAATACGGCAAATCCTCCATACACGTGAATTGTTATGTGAAGTGGTATTTGTTAGCCTATATCATTTTTGAATGGTATGGTTGATCTTGTAGTTAAGCGAGAGATGTTCAAATTTAGGAGCGAGTTATCAATTTGACCGTTAATACATTTTTTAAGGAATTTCATATAATTTACATGCCTTCGAGACTCCAAACTAGGCATGCCGAAATCAACAAAAGTTCACCGTAGTGTACCATGTGTGGGTAATTGCCCGTAAAGTTCTACTCCAGGCGGATGCTAGGATGGTACCTAAATTATGGTCGCATTTGCTCCTTTTTGAAAAGACATTTAATTTACTGACCCAGTTTAGCTTGTAGAATTACGAAGTTAATTGAATTTTTGGGGTTAAATCTGACCTTGACCCTTCGGGGATCGACAGTAATCCACAGGGGATTTTTTGACCGTTTCTTTATTAAGTGACGGGAATGTGACCTAGTAGTTGTCCATATAAAACTCCTTTTGATACTGTATTACCGCCTTTTGTTACTCTATGAACCCGTCAACGAAGGGTATTCTAAGAGCGTAAGGGATAAAGGAAAGGAGACTATCGACACGTTTATAACTCGCTGTTTTTGTTATTGGCTCTTTGTGATCAAGTCCTACGTTGGCGTAAAAATCCGAATGAAACCATGTCCAAAGCAAGAAAATTAATTCTGATCAAACAATGAGATTGCCCCTTTTATAGAGCATGTAAAATTAATTATTCTGCTTTAACAATAGGAAGCCCCTCCCAGAGTAGCGCTCTTTGCAAGTGGAACCGCATATAACAGCGGGACGTCACCATTGGCTGAGCAGATTTTTAAATTTTTATTTTGTTTATCGTTTTCAGTGGGCCTTTCTAGACTGCTATACAGGGTGTGGAAAAAAGTTTGTTTCGCAAATACAAGTACAATAGAGCGTCGATAATGCGGACGTCAAAAGTCCGCACCTTTGATAATCCGTATTCAATTCCGGTTTAAAAAAAAAGAGTTGAATTTAGTCGGATCATAGATCAATTCGACTACCTCCAGGCGCAGCTGCTAGCATTCTTGAGGTTGCGCTCACCAGGATTTAAATGTGGCCCCACTGAAGAAAAAAAAAACATCTAGAGGAGTTAAGTTGGGTGATTGAGGGGGCCAAGGCACCGGACCATCCCTACCAAACTTCCAGTGACCAAACACTGCTGTGATGCGGTTTCGTGGCGCTGGCTCTGCCAAGAAATTTAAATATATTCTGAGGGTTGGAATGGAGTACACTCAGCCTCATGAGGTAAAACTAAGAAGACGTGGGTTCGGTTCCCATCTCAGCCATCCTAATGGTGGGTTTCTATGGCTTCTCACTTCTACTCCAGGAACATAAGGCTACGGCTGACTCCTATCCAATCCTATCCCCAATTACAGTATAGATGGGCCGGTCATTCGTAAGCGCATGGGAATTCGTCTTAAAGCCCATCTAGAACACTGAATATGCACATTGCGCTGCCGAGAACACTGTATTTGCATCGATCACAAAGGTATGAAGGCTCACTATGCGTGAATACACTATTGCGCACATAATATGTACCGGCCAAGAAGTAACGGCCCATTTATACATGACCTAATTTCTAAGCCTCCATTGTCCACTATCATAAGCATAAGCATTGTCACTGTAATTGCCACTAACTATGCATTTCTGTTTATTTGCAGGTAAGTCAGAGGGTGTGCCACATTCATTTCATCAAACCGGTAAGGTTACATTTATTCTTAGATACCTCACCTCCCTACTAGAACTGGAAGACCACCTGGTGGTGTAGCGACTAGAATTCTTGGCTGTCGCCCCGGAGGTTTGATTCCCAGCTCTGCCAAGAAATTTAAATTCTCATGTGATGTACACTCAGCCTCGTGAGGCTAAACTGAGTAGAGAAGTGTTACATTTCGCACTTCAGCCATCCTGGATGTGGTTTTCCATGGTTTCCCACTTCTACTCCAGGCAAATGTCAGAATGGCGCCTACCTTAAGGCCACGTACGCCTGTTCTCTGTTCACGTTGGTTCTTTCACTCAAGAAATTGGAACATTTGGCATCATCAGCACCATCGACTTGGGTGTGTATTGATTGTGTGTACCTCTTTCTGTCGACTCAGGGCACGTATTGAGTCTCCGGATCCAATAGTCCTTGCCTCGATTTCCTGCTCTGCTAAGAAATTGAAACGGGACACACTCAGACACATGAGGTAAAACTGAAAAAGAAAAAAAAAATGGGTTCAATTCCTATCTCAACTGTCCTAGAAGCAGTTTCCTGTAGTTCCCGAGGAAAAATGCTGGGATGGTTCCCAACTTAAGGCCAAGGACGCCTCCTTCCAAATCCTTGCAATCAATTACAAATACAGTGGCTTCGGTGGCGTAGTTCCCAAGATCGCGGGTTCAAACCCGGCCGAAGTCGTTGGATTTTTTAAGAGTGTTTAAATCCTTCAGTATGCCTTCCTTCGGAGGGGAAGTAATGCCGACGGGCCCACGTCATACATTTATGGCATGTTAAAGAACTTTCCACTAACTTAAACTTGTGTGAAGCTAAATTTCTAAGTTAGATTTCGCTGTAACGCTCTATTAAAGTTCCAACGTTCACCACTAGGTGTCGGAGACATCTGGTAGCGAAAGTTGGAACTAACTTACTTGAAATTGAACGGAACTTATAGCTCACCTCATGTGTGTCCGCTTGAAGCAGCTACAGCCTCTGGAGAGCCGAACATGTCCTCGGACACTCCCGGCACTAAAAGCCATACGATAAATAAAATAAATAAATAAATAAATAAATAAATGAATAAATTACAAATACACATACTAGTCTACTACAGCCATTACGTTCATACAGGTGTATCATTCAGATTCCACATACACACACACACACACACCCAAGTACCTGGGGCTACATGTTCACGTTCCTGCAAAACCGCTTTAATGAAACAACATTTTAAAAAATGTTGTGTAATGGCTCGTGTTATTGAGGTGACTGGAGTATTACTTTTAGTAGACTGGCTGCGTGGCTCAGCAGTAACGTTCTCCCCTGCTGATGCCAAGGTTGCAAGATCGAATCCTGGCGCAGTCAGTTGGTATTTGAGGGTGCTCAAATGCGAGGGAGCTGTGTTAGTTGATTTACTGGCACGTTAAAGATCCTCTTCGGGGATAAATTCCGGCATCCTAGCGTCTCTAAAAGCCGCAGCAGTTAAAAGGGACGTAAAACCATTAGCATTATTAATTAGTACTTTTAGTCATTTTAGTAATAATAATAATAATAATATCGTATGGCCTCGGTGCCAGGTGCAAGCTTTGTTATTTGACACCCAGAGGGCAGCTTGCATGTCGAATTTAGTCGTTCCTTGGAATGCTATGCAAGTCAAGGAGGTTAGATATTTAAGCTTCTTGACACTATAACGCTTTCTAGTAGAGAAAGGAGAAACTTTTGTATTGGCGGAAAATCGCGGGATAAATTTTGCTATTATGAACACGGCCTACTGAATTCAAATGGGTTCTTTAACATGCCAACAACGTATGACATGCATGCCGTGATTTTTGTCGCCTTTCAAAAATCACTTACCATGGCCAGGAGCGAACCTGCTAGTTTAGGGTTAGAAGTCAGACACGATAACCACTCACCCACCGTGGCAAGCTAGTCATTTCAGTTGACACTAGGATTGGGATAAGTGACCTTAAACTTGAGATACGATGATATTACGGGACTTAAGGTCTAACGAATCGTCTAGGTTTTTGCCGTGGCTGTTGCGGGTTTTCCCTAGCTGTACGAAGTCAGAGGAGGGTGGAGAAGCCCTAGGAGAAAATCACAGTTAGGTGGCAGCTGTTTGCACCGGGATTTGAACCTTGCGCCTCTGTCGAGCTTGTGTAATTTCCTGTTGGTGAAAAAAAAATAACGTTATGAAGTGCAACACCATTTAGTTTAACAGATGAACAACGTGTATTTGTATATGTGGCGCTCCCTATTACAACCCGTGAACATTACTGTAGTTTTTAAGCCAATTAGCGAGTGTATACCACATGTGAACATGAATGGGTCCATAGACTGTACTTCAGTACTCAGGGGGGCACGGCACGACGTGTCACATTTGTGCCACACTCCCATGTTTCATCCATTATTCCCTAACCCTTTTATATATGTGTGGACAGTAGGGGCTGATGACCTCGCTGTTCGGGCCCTTAAAACTACAATAACTATGAAAAGTAAAGAATATAATCAAGGCAGCCCTTGTCCTTATTGACGAAGTTTAAATATTCAGTAAGTTGAAACTTTTAAGCCAATAAATAGTTGTACTTTAATCATACTGGTTTCGATCATATTGTGACCTCATTCAGCGTTATATAAAATACGAAAAGACTTACATACAAAAAATTCCTTATCAAAAGTTGTTATCAAAATAATTAAAATATTTAAGTGTTTTCAGGGTCGAACATCAATTCCGCTCGATTTTCCTTGATTCCACTAGGTCTTCCAAGGGACCCAAAAGTAAGTTGCTCAACTCCGCTCAGGCTTTGACAAGGGGTCGGCAAAGGGGTTATCCCCAATGACGTAAACAAATGTCATAACCCTCCTGCTCGCATACCCAGGGCCAGGTCAAACACCTTCTGCAGTGCATGAGCGAATTCTTGCATTCCACACGACAACACAAGCTCTCAGGTGTTCATATTTTTGGGAATTCCAAAAACAACCCTTAACCTGTTGACAAGTTGGTTAGTGGGTCAGTTGTTTAAAAGTATTGGAGGCAGTTACACCAACATATTTTGTGCAACCTACATCAGTCAAGTGCTTTGTGTTCTTTATATAATTTAATTTTTACGAATTGCCGTTAAGTAGTAGAGTAGATGATATAGTGAAATCTGTATTATATATAGTCTATATAATTATATATTTTTTAATGGAAAAATTAGTGAGTGAGCGAGGACAGTCTTTGGTTGTAAGTACTACCATGATAAAAAAAAAACTCAAATGAACAGACGAAGATCGGTGGCGGTGTATAATGAAGTGGTGCAACGCAAGCATTTATACTTTGGAAGAAGGAAACCTCTCTTCAAGAATGGGTAAGGATCATAACCACGACCCCGTTCCTGATCACAAGATAAATCGTCAGCGAGCAGGAGGGTTATGACATTTGTTTCCGTCATTCCCCTTTGCCGACCCCTTGTCAAAGCCTGAGCGGAGTTGAGGAACTTATTTTTGGGTCCCTTGGAGGACCGAGTGGAATTGAGGTAACCCTGGCTACCTGACTGGAATTCCCGAGCGGAATTAATGCTCGCCCGCGTTCAGCCCTTAGACTATTAGCATTTGAAGTAATTATTTTGATAACAACGGTTGATTAAAAAAATCTATGTAAGTTTTGCTTCTTTTCGTACTGTATATAACGCTGAAGGTCGCATTGTGGCCGAAATTGGAACTGTGATTAAAGTACAACTAGTCATTGACTTAAGATTTCAACTTAGTGAATATTTACTACAATAACTAACTGTGTAAGGCATCGGTGACACTAACTTCATTGTAAAATATTCCAAGAAAAATTCACTGTATGAAATCTCGCATGTAGTCGGAGTCATTTAGGCCGTGGTGGTGCAGTGGTCAAGCTGCTTGCCTCACACCAAAGTGGACAGGGTTCGATTCCCAGTTAATGCATGTGAGATTTTCGAAGTGTCGTTCGAATTCTACATTAAAATGGTCCCGTGGCTCATGATCGCGAGATTAACGGTCACCGTGGACGCCCGGGTTCGATTTCCCGGCTCTACCAATAATTTTAATTCTGATTTCAGGGTAGGAAAGGCTCATGAGGCAAAACGGAGAAGAGGCGGGTTCTATTCCTACCTCAGCCTACCTGGAAGTGATTTTTCGTAGTTTCCCACTCCTACTCCTGGCAAAAATTGGAACGATACCTAACTTAAGGCCTCGTCTACTTCCTACCCAAATCCACACACTAGTATAGACATCACAGTGACACAGGTTATTATTGTATATGAATTGCAACCATTGGCCATAGCAGGGTACTTTAATTGAACGCCCGCAGCAAGTTCAATTTCAAGTAGTTCCATCTTTGGCTACCAGATGCTACTGTCACTAGCACCTAGTGGCGAACGTTGGAACTTGATACAGCGTCTCTAACTAAATATGACCTGCAAATTTGGCTACACACTAACAATTGTAGAGATAGTTTCTCTTACATGCCATAAATCTATGACATAAGCCCGCCTGCTGTACTTTCCCTCTGAAGGAAGGCATACTGAAGGATTTTAACGCTCTAGTAAATCCGACGACTTTGGCCGGGTTTGAGCCCTCGATCTTGAGCATAGCAGTCAGCATGCTATCGACTACGCCACCGAAGTCATTATCTGATACATTCTTATACACACCCACATACACGGGGCTACATGACCACGATGTCGCAAAGCTCCTAAAAAAATCAACAACTTCTTGTATAGTTCTCTCACATTCCTCGTTAACGACCTGCGGATCAAATGTTAGGCAGTACCACGTGCCGATACCAGTCATTGGTCAATGCTGACCAATAGCATGCATCTCTCCTCGTGGAGGGGCCAATAACCTAGATGTTAGGCCCCGTAAAACAACAATTATCATCATTATCATCTCCACGTGGAGTCCAGATTCCGGTACTGGTTGCCGGCAGGCTTGTCAGGTCTCCATTATTGCACGCTGTTCTGTCCAGTCTCGTTGCTTGCTCTCGGTGGCTACGTTGGAGAGTTGACAACGCTGTGCCTCGAGCTGGGAAAGCCCTGGCTCCACGCATACATGGAATGTAAACGTGGCTGATCAGCTAAGTTTAAAAGCGAACTATATCTCTAGTCTTCAGCTCCCCCTTGCAGTGAAATTTCTGTTTAAAATTTATCGTATTTTTTTTAGATTTGTAATACTGGACCCCTACATATGTATATATGTGTGGGACTTTCCAACCCTTCCCAAACAATTCTCTCATTTATTCCACCCACCATTTCTCCGTAACCTTTCACGAGCGGAAATTATGTTTGTCTGCAGATTATGCTCTGTTGGGAGAGAGATTTGCTTTATGTTTCTGGTGGATTGATAAGGGAGGACACGCGTGAAACGTGTGGCTCGGGTCAGGGGAACAGAACAATCATCCATCATTGATAGGGTTACACTAATGTGTGTTACTGGGGAAATTTAGAGAGAAACGTCAGCTTTGTTGGGATGCACGCTCCTCTCTGTACGACTTACTGGATCTATTGTTGCCAGCAAAAGATCCAAAACAAAAGAGATAGATCCTTATTTAAACTAGTTAAACTACCGTTGTTGATTAATAATAATAATAATAATAAAACAAAATCATGCTCATGGACCGAAGATTGGTTCGATGAATCCTTGGCCCAAGGAAAAGAGAAACAGACGATAACAGACCACGACCTAACAAGGAAATATACACCCATGTGGAGAACATATATCACACCATGCGCAAACGTCGGATGTCATTCTTTTTGGGCATTTAAATAGAATGAATAATGACAGGATAACAAAACAATTTTTAATAACATTTTAAAACTTAAAGTTCAACCAGCGTGGTTTACACAGACATTAGAGGATCTTAAGGAAGCCGACATTGACATTACAGATACATATAATAGGAATTTATTTCGGGACAAAATTCAAAAAGTGATCTTCAAGGAGGAACAAGAAAGACAACGAAAGCAGCCACGGAACATTGAACAGCTTCGAAATCAGAGACTGATCTCTGATGAAGCGAATGTGGGCAGAAAGAAAAAAAGACAATGTGGCTAGATTTGAAGTATTGATTTTACGTGCTCTGTAATAGTGATATTCGATTAAATAAATAAATATATAATAATAATAATATGGACCAATGAACAGAGACAGGCTTATCAAAAGGATTCTCAACTGTGCTCTCTCAATGAAAGTCAAGAACAACTGTCTTAGTGAAATAGAAAAAGACCTTCAAGGAATTGGCATCACGGAGGAACTTTTACAAGATCAATTCCAGTTCAGAACATTAATCAATAACCATCATTTTTCTGAGAAAATTTTGTAAGAATTTCCACTCTACATTTTGTAAGTCTTTTCAATCTTAAATTCCATTTTTGTAAGTATTTTAGGACCAATAAATCATGGATTGAAGAACGGAAGAGTACCCTTTTCTAAGTATTTTCAATCTAAATTGCATTTGTTACATAATTTCAATTACATTTTGTAAGTATTTTGAATTTCGACTGCATTTTGTAAGTATTCCCACTCTACATTTTGTGAGTATTTCGAATCTACTTTGCATTTTGTAAGTATTCCCACTCTACATTTTGTGATTCTTTTCAATCTAAGTTCCATTTTTGTAAGTATTTTCAATCTACCCCGTTATGGTTTCCATTTCATTGTCAATTTCGCTATCACCCAGACCATTAGGGGCCGATAACCTAGATGTTAGGCCCCTTAAAACAACAATTATCATCATCATCATCTTCAGTGCCCAGATGAAGAGATTTTTGGAAAAGAAAAAAAAACATAATTATAAAAATAAGTTTATAACGATGTAAAACAATTAAATAATAATATTTATGTTCGACGATGTCGAAATGTAAACATTAACTTATGTGTCAGAGAACTGTATCATAATGAGGCTCATTATAACACTATTTTTCATTATAAAACAGTTTCCCCCACCAATCAGAGCTCAAGAAACCGTTGTGTGACCAGTTAGCTAAGGATACCTTCGCGCATGCGCTCAACATCCGCTGTAAACAGTAGGTGTTCCGTGTTGGCCAGCAAAGTGGATGGTCTCTGCGTTCGGAGTGCCTTGACCCACGCATGCGCTCTGTTCAGTCAACAAAGCCAGCACGCCCTGTTCACTAACTGAATCCCACAGATATTTATGAATATTTATCTTAAAACATACAATAAAGTTATAATTATCGTCGAACATAAACAGTCGTATGCAACTCGCCTATAATGGTAATTAAGACACTCGTATGGAAATTATAAAACTCGCTTACACTCGTTTTATAAACATACTCGTGTCTTAATTATTGCTATTATAGGCTCGTTGCATAATGCATTATACTGATATTAATATTATAATCACAGAAGACAATAGGTGCTTAATGGAAGTAAAGAGAAGGATTACATTGGCGAAACAGGCATTTATGACTAAGAAAAATATTCTATCCATCAAACATATGAATATAGATGTAAGAAAAACCTTTGCAAAATAATTTGTATGGAGTACACTGCTCTATGGAAGTGAAAGTTGGACGCTGGGTAAATTGGAAGAGAATCGACTTGAAGCTGCTGAAATGTGGGTATGGCGGACATGACAAGAACGAGCTGGATGGAAAGAAACACCAACCTGGAAATCTTAAGGGAAGTCAAAGAAGAGAGAAGATTAATGAAGGAAGTGGGAAAGAGAACAAGTAGTTCCGTGAAGAAATAAACAGCCTATTTTCATATATCCTACTTATATTAATTGCCTCTATCAACATACAAAATTTCAGTTTGATTGCTGTCATAGATTTATAGATATTGAGAAACGTCTAAATATTTATGATGGTGGCCATGTTGGTTTTTAATATATTTAGGCCATAGAGTTATGCACCATTAGATGAGGATTATTGCGTAGGTTCATTATTAAAACGTTGATTTCGATTGGATGATTAGAACATAAGAACTTAATTTTAAAATTTCGCACAGCCGCCATCGTGAGGTTACATAAACAATTGAACTAAATTGGATTCCAGTGCATTGCAATTTGTATAGTTATTCGTTGTACCAAGTGACACTGCTTTTGGGTGGTTAAATCGCGACAAAAATATATTTAAATGTTTCACATTCGCTTGGCCGCCATGCTAGTTTTGTAGTTAACAGGTTTTTGAAAGTCTCATAGGCGAACTTCTAGTAGTGCCCTTTATCACCGTACAAAATTTCAGGGTGATAAGAGTTATAGTTTCGGAGATATAGAATGCCGGTGATATATTTCGCACAGCCGCCATGTTGGATTGGTGAGACGTAACAAAATTTGAAGGGCACAGTCGGAGTCGGCCACATTAGTACTATGACCTTACCGAGTTACATCGAAATCGCTCCAGCTGTTTAGATGTTATTATGGGGGAGAGACACACACACGGACGCACACACATACACATACACACCTACACACACACGGACAAAAGGTGATCTCATAAGCCTATTTGTATTTTTCCATACATGAAAATAGGCTAAAAATAAAATGTATTGGACATGTCATCAGACACAACACTTTAATCGTTATCATTTTTGAAGGGAAAATGCTGGGAAAGAAAGGAATAGGACGGCCTAGGACGAAGTAATTTGAAGACATCAAGAATAGAATGGGATGTGACAATTACATTGAACTGAAACGAACCGCCAACGACAGAAGAGGGTGGTTGTATCGGCAAGGCATTGGCCTTTAGAATATGAATGAATGAATAATAATAACCCCCATCCGATCCCTTGAATTCGCCCCTTCTTCGTACAATTCGTCCATTGGACATATAATTTACACAAATTGCTGTACTTCAAATATTTGAACTGTTCAATTTATTTTAACAAACGACTAATCGAAATTCTCGAGTACTTCGAATGTTTGAATGATTTGAACAACCGAAATATTCAGACATCCGCATTGTTCGTAAATAATTTATTCGAATTTAGAATTTAGGTAACTTAGCCTCAATTGAACATTCACAGCCTTCACAAGGGAACAGGTTATCAGACAGAATCCATACAGACCCAAGTACGCGGGGTGAATGACCACAATGCTCGTAAAATAAACAATAATAATAATAACAACAACATATTTGAATTAGTGAAATTAGATGTTTACGGAGAGACAGTAAATGCGATGCTAACAGAGCGTGGCAGACAGTACGATACTCGTTTATCTGTAGGTCGTAAAACCTCCTGTCGCAGAGAGGGGACAGTGTATAAGTAATTCAATTCGTTGGCACTTTACTACTTCACGTGCTAGAAGGGAGGGCGTAGCAATATCAGTGATTGCCATCCACAGAGAGAAAGATCTCTTTTCCTCTCAACTGCACTGGCATAGCCGGCAGCTCACGGCACGCACGACTGCTTCCAGGGGGGCTTAGACCGAGAGGGGAGGGCACGCGCCTGTGCCCCACCACTACCACTTCGTCCAAACCACCCCTTCCACAATCAAATTAACGGGATTAAAAGATTATGCAAGCGATTGGATTGGCTGAAAAGCGGTTCGCCATGTGGAATTGAGATGGATGGATAGATGTGTTTGGACGACGCCATATGCAGGACTATGTCCCTTTATTGATAAGCAAAAGGTTCTTTATTTCAAAGGAAAAGGATTATACCTCCCACACCCTATGTGTTGAAAACTCATCCTCATCTCCATAATATTTAATCTTGTTTCACTGGAACACGTGCTGGGTGTGCGTTTGAGTGATTCAGCTCTTCCCGCGTATCATGAAAAGATGCACTTGATCTTTGTAGCTCATCAATCATAACTCCTCCAGTCTGGACAGGACGGACGTGTCGTGAAGCAATAGCGTGATTGAAATCAGAGTCATTGTCCTCGAACACGCGTGCAATGTACACTTGGCCTACACGAGACGTATAAAAGTCACACGAGAAGAAATGGATCCTACTTGTCTGTGTGGTGAATTGATGTTAGCTCATGTTGTTGTGTATTTTCTTTTTTCTTTCATTATTTATGATGGATGGTGACTGTGTGTTTTCCGTTGAAGTAGATTACTCTCCTTGTCAAGATAGAGGATAGAAGCCAGGGTTGGATAAGTTACTTCTCAAAAGTACGTTATAGTTACAGTTACTTAACCAAAATTACCCTGACCAACAATGAAAATTCTTACGAAACAAAAACAAGTCATTTCTAGTTTTATTCGAGCTTGGGAAATGCGAATATGGCATTTAAAATGCTGAGTTAGCTCTATGTTCTATTTTACAGGGTGGGCAAAATAAAACCAGCCCGGAATTTCTTTTATGATTATTTATTTATACCGTATTTACAATTGCCCCTTGTTACTGAACATCACAGTAAATGCTGGAAATGGTTACCGTTGACCTCGATGCAGCGCTGTGCTCGATTTATCAAACTGTTAAATTAGGTGCCTGCACACTGGAGAGGGATTTTCATAGAGCAAGTCTAGCTAGACCGCTCTAGCTAAACTGAGTGCGTGTACATCGTAGAGTAAATTCCCCTAAGTAGAGCATTCGTAGAGCGGAGATAGACAAATCGACCAAGAGCACTCTCTGAACCTGTGTACACTGTCAAACGTAAATGCACTAGCTAGAGCAGCGCTTAAACATCCTGAGAGCAGTGTGAGTCTGTGTTGTTAAGTTAAAATGTCTTCAAGAGAGCTTTTAGCATCTGTGCTGGTTGTGTGTGCCTTGTTAAAAAAGAAAACTATGAAGAAGAAAAAAGGTTGTGGGTGAGGAATTGGATATCAAAAAGAAAATACGAGGGAATGCACGCTAAATATTATTGCAAGAGTTATGTTCAGAAGATTCTGAAGCGTACGAGTACTTTTAAGAATGAGCAAAATTGACTATTTTTTTTCAGAGTACAATTCCAAGTTTCTGGCTGTTCAATTAATGTTATTGTTTTTTCGCGACTCCACACAAATTCAGCCATATTCAAACACTATAATTAACAACAAACAAATAACCCAACAATCCACCACTGACTCTACAGAGAGCACTTTCCAATATTCAACCGAACGAATAGAGCTAGACTGGTCTAGCTAGGGCACCCAAATACTGTTTACACCGTGGAGTCAGCCGGCCCTAGCTAGTGCTTAGAGCGGTCTCCGCTAGGGTTCTCTACCACCTGTGTACACTAGAGAGGAGCTTAGAATGCCCTAGCTAGAGCTACTCTACGCTCTAGCTAAGGCAGAAGCTCTCCAGTGTACAGGCACCTTTAGACACGCTCTTCCTCTGGGATAGCAGCAATAGCGTTTTCAATGTTCTGATGTAGCTCTTCCAGTGTTTGACGATTATTTGCGTACACCTGACCCTTCAATTTGCCCCACAGGTAAAAATCACAGGGAAGGAGATCGGTCGATCGAGGTGGCCAGATTGTCCTCTCTCCTCACCGAACATTTCATGCATCTGTGCCAAGGTTGTGAAGGCTGTGTGTGATGTTGCTCCGTCTTGATGAAAATATCCATAGTCTTTTGTGAGTTGAACCATATATGGATTAAACAGATTCTGGACATACCGGAGCACATTAACAGTTCGGTGAAAAAATCGTGTCACAATGCGGACACCAGACATTTCGCACCATTTCCTCCACTAAGTCGTGCATTGAACTCTTTGCTGGAGGTTTTGCCAAAGCACGGCCAGTCATAATCTCTTGCGAAAACAGTTCCGCACACGTGTTCTACGAATATTGTGTGTCACATTACATTCGACAATAAATACGCGCTGTTTTATCGTGAGCACCATTGTTGCATTCATCTGGTCACTAAACACGCCTGCCACCTCGCATTCACTCCAACGTTGAAGCGAAATAAAGAAATAAATTAAATAGATAAATAATAAAAAGTAAATGTATTACGGACCGGTTTTATTTTGTCCACTCTGTATAACGATATTTCATTGAATGCTAGAGAATTTGAGGGACTTTCGAAAAATACTAGGGAGTTTCTATTTAAATAAATTTTAGGTTGGCAATCGTTAGTACAGGTATTGTGTTCATATAGAAGTATTTTCCGCTGAAATAGATTACTTTCCTTGTCAAGATAGAGGGTACAAACCAGAGTTGGATAAGTTACTTCTCAAAAGTAAAAGTAACTACTGTACGTTATAGTTACTATTATTATTATTAGACTATTATTATTATTATTATTCTTTCTTCGATTCGGCCAACTAGGGACCTCGTCAGTTCAACTGTCACTTCTTCCGAGCTTTAACTACCGCCCAGTGTTCCCGCATTCGTCTCCGGTGTTGTTCTTTTCTCTCTTGGGACCACACCTTCCCTGTCTTCAGCTTCGGCTTTTCCTGGAAACCTTTGTGCGTACGTAGTTTTTCCTGAAGTGGAACACGCTCCTGGATATCTTTAGGGGAAATTTCCATTTCACGTAGATGTTTCTCAACTTCCGTGAACCATGCCCCTTTGGTTTTCTTATCCTGAAAGTACGTCAATATCCGTTTTGATATCCTGCCTGGGCTCATTCGTGTCACGTGGCTATAAAAGGCAATCCTTCTTTTTCGAATCGTGTCACTGATCTTCTCCATGTGCTTGTATAATTCGTGGTTGTGACGCCTTCTGTACTCGCTGTTTTCTTTGATAGGACCCAGGATTTTCCTCAAAATCTTCCTTTCTTTCGCCTCTAGTTTTTCCATTAGACCTTTCTTGTTCATTGTTAGAGTCTCTGCCTCATACAGAGCCTCTGGTCGAATAACAGTACAGTAATGTCTAATTTTGGCGTTTAAGGATATCGATTATTATTATTATTATTATTATTATTATTATTCACATAGATTGTCTGTTGGATGCCGCTCTAGTCTATGTGAGTGTGAATATAGGCTACTGCACCGAAAATGAACTCATGTCGTGAAGTGAGAGCGAAGTGGCCTGGCGGTATGATCATTATGTTATGTAAGTCAACTGCAATTACTGTTCGGACGTGTGCGAGCAATCAGGAGCTTTAGCTTTATACTGATAGAATCGCGGGCCGGGACGGGCTTGGCTCACGTGACTGGCCAGCATAAGCTAGGCCAAGCTCGTGCCTTGCCGTGCTTCACCACCATTTCAACTCATGCCGACTCTCGTCTGTCCTATAAGCCCGCCCCCGCCCACTGATACTCGGGTTATCGCAAATCGCTTTGCCGGTCTGCACTGCTACGGCACAAAAGCCGACGTACCGTGCCGTGCGAATTCAAAGGAGGGAGAGGAAAAGGCAGTAAATGTGGAAGAACTATCCCTCCATTGTTTCATTGTACTGTGTGAGAGTGGGACTTTAAACTTCGAGCACTTTCAATGACAACCACTTTACCAAACTACACTTAATTAAAACGTTTGAAATTTATCGGCCCTTGCTTGCCTGCCTGCCTGCCTGCCTTCCACCCTCAGCCTTGGTTAAACTGCAACCTCTCTATTTCAGATAAAGACTACCAAACAAAAAACACCTTTCAAAGGAATGTTTGTCAGGATTATTCTCCAGTCATTAATGCTCTGTTTCAATTACAGCGCATTTCGTTCTGTATTTTTTAACCTTCTCTCTAAACGTGAACTGGCGAGAGTAGTTCGATCTCTTGTTTTTCTTTCTTTGTAACTGAACTGTCAGGCGTGAAGACACCTCGACCTTTTTCCGCTTCTCTTCTCCCTCCTTGCTCTATCCCTCTCTCTCTCTCTCTCTGTTCATCTCTCTTTCAACAGTGCAACATTAATATTGAAACTGGTATAGCATGTAATGTTATAACTAGGGCTCGAATTTTTAGATGCTAAAAATCGGGAAAATATTTGAAAAAAAAATCCACTGCCTGCTTCCAGTCTCCGACCGGGTCAGGAATGGAATGAATGAGGCCCCCATCTAGCGGCGAGGATATGAACTGTGCCGGCTGCCGAGGCCTGGCGCACTCCTCTGGGGCAATGATTAAATGAATGACAGATGAAATGAAATGATAGTGGAGAGTGTTGCTGGAATGAAATGTTGACAGGGAAAACCGGAGTACCCGGAGAAAAACCTGTCTGCCTCCGTTTTGTCCAGCACAGATCTCACATGGAGTGACCGGGATTTGAACCACGGACCCAGCGGTGAGAGGCCGGCGTGCTGCCGCCTAAGCCACGGAGGCTTGGGAAAATATTTATTTTTAATTTATTAAAAATACCTGAAATATGTGACAAAAAAGTAAACATATTTTATTATAATTAAGTTTATTATTGTGAATATAAACAATATGCAGTACTCACGAAAGCAATTTATTCTATGTCTCACTGACCACTGAAGCATTACAATACTAACGAGATACATCTTCAGGTTGTCCATCACAAATGACCGACGATTATCGCGAAACACTTATTCTGAAGGCGCGAAACTGCGGCAATATGTTTCTTGTCCTTGAGGTGTTGTGTAACTCGAGATCGCTGTTCAGCCATGATTGCTTTCCCACATGGTTGGTAGAATAGAACGTCCTTATCAGAAGTAAAATTATCTTTAAGTTTTGCAACAGACGATAACTTGTAGTTGTTTTTACTTTAGGCATCGTAGAATTGCCTTACAGTGCCAGAAATGAACTGTATGTGAGTGGCACTGGTTCCAGGTAACCGGGAGAGGGGTCTAGCACATGGTGCTATATGGCTATGGACAAGGAAATCCCCGGCTTCCACAGTGAGTGGTACGGGGCGACAAATTAAGAATAACACAGTTGAAAGCTGACATACTCTCTGCATGAAGATTAGATAGCTCACAGGTTCTTCTCCGTTGCAGTAACAAAAATGCAATAAACCGAAAGATCTAGCATACTTATTTAAAAATGTAAATATTTATGTATTTTATGTGCTAATAAGTGAAAAGCAGGAATTTATGTATTTATAGAAAAATTGCTTAAAATATGTATTTACATAAAAAATATTTATTTACCTAAAAATCCTAGCCCTAGTTATAACTAGGAACCAGCTTTTTAGGTTTTCAAGAGCATTAAATTGTTCTTTTTGTTTTTAGTTTTTTAATAGGTAGTATAGTATTTTAAATAGGTTTTTATGTTTAAAATGTAGCCAAAGTTGACATATACTTCGCAAAGCTTAAAATGAATGAATTGTTAGTAGAAGGAAGGAAGATTGTTATTTTACGTGACTGTTAATCGCGAGATCATAAGCCACGGGACCTCCTTTTTACGTGGAATCCGAACCACAGGACATGGCATTTCACTTTGAAAATCTCACATGCATTGAGCGGGAATCGAACCCGGTCTGCCGTGGTGAGAGGCCAACAGCTCAACCACTGCGCTCCCCCCTCCATTGTTAGTGGAAAATCTGATTGCAACGAGAGTGTAAACATTTTACTTAATGATACGTCTCTTATCAAATTATCACAGAGAACTTGACACATTTAGGCCATATTTGTTGTCCTTAAATACGTTAAATTATTCAAATTCAATAAAACCAAGGATGTCAGAGGTGATGTTCATACTCTAGCCCGTTTAATTAACTTGTTTTATTTAGCATATAGGGAACTTGGAAACAATAAGAGATTTATCCCCACTCTCTTGACGGTAAGAATATGGTGAGATATTTAGCCGCATTTTTCTTGATTATTCTAGGCTACACCCAGGAATAGCAAGCTTAGTTATGGAAGGAATGGTCGAGGACAAGAACTGTAGGGGTAGACCAAGGTTAGAATATGTTAAACAGATTGCCTCGGATGTAGGGTGTGGTAGCTATGTAGAGATGAAACGATTAGCTCAGGACAGGGAGGCATGGAGGGCTGCAACAAACCAGTCAAAAGACGGAAGACTCAAACAACAACAGTCTACAGTATATAGCCAAGTATCTGTTTAAAAAAATGGACTAAAGGTTCAAATATAGGCCTACTCGCATATCATTTAAATTTTTTAGGTACAGTACTTCAGAATTCATGAATATGGCTCCTTTGAGTGTGGTTCGGAAAAGGATTAATTTTTGTATTTAAAAGTAAGGAACAAATAGGTAAACCCCTAAGAATCCGTCTCTAGTGATAACAGTACAGTAGCGTTCCGATAATTCCAAGTATATGTCGACTATTTCAAAGAATATGAGAATTACAGTAGGATTTAGATATTTTATTAAGGCGCTGGAAGTGGGAGATACAGTACAACGTAAAGAGCCAAAACAGACTCTTTTCTAAAGATAATTATTTACATTGTATTTATAAGATGTATTATACGGTATAGCTTAATATTTAATATGGATACTGTTTTAATTATTCATACCACACTTTCTAATTGGAAGTAGAAATACTCCGTTGGACGCAGTCCATACCATTTAAAATCTTGTCGTTGTTAAAACTCAGTAATTCTTCTAGGTTTGTGCCGTGTCTTGTGTGGGGTTTTGCCTAGGACACCAAGTTGCCTCATAAGCGGGCTCTTGGTTTCCTCGTCCGGACCCCCACAGGAGTAGCGAACTGCGCGCTACCTCCCTTTTCTATGAAGGGCACCTGCGCCTCTTTACTATGGGAACTAAAAGCTCAAGCAGCCATAAGGGAGGTTCTCATACCATGAGAAACATAATGTTAACGTATATTTCGCGAGTGCAACTACAAAAACTGTGAGTGAAGTCTCCTCTACTATTAATCAAAGTATTAGTTTGCCGGCAAATGGTGAAGTTGAAAGAAAATTGTGCATGTTGGGCGTAGCTCACTGGAGAGAAGATGTTGTTAGCTAATAGCACGTTGGATTGGGCGGTTGACTGACAGTGAATGAGTAATTTGTTCAACTCCACTACAAGACGAGAAAGTGTTTCTATAATTGATTGTGACGGCTTTGGAAGAACGTTTAAGCTCTCTGGTAGCAGATGCAGTCGAGCTTGAAGGAGGCTTTGTTTCTATCTCATCCCCGCCACCGCCTTCTCGTTGTGGTTCGTTGCTCTCTCATTGTCCGACGTAGCGCTTCTCTCACCTCTAGTGTTCTTTTGCTCCTTCTTTCTTAATACTATCATCAGCTCTGTTTACAGTGTACTCCCTCTTTCTTGTCACCTTTCTTTTTTAACAGAAATACCGCTTCTAAGCAACGGTTTTGACAGGAAACTCATGTTGTTGTATTGAATATCATCGTACTTCTATTTTAAAGGGATTTATTAAAAATATGTAGGCTAATTTCTTTTAGTGTTTTATTTTTTTATCCACTATAAATAAATATAGAAAACGTCAACAATACTACGAAAACTAAGCTCAGACAGCCACAAAACTCACCATATTGCAGCTATATTTTTTTGAAGTCCATACCCCCTTAAACCCCCCGGAGTGGTATTGACCCGCTAGGTCCCCAACTACGAGGTACGTCCAGAAAGTAAGTTCCGTTTGGTAATAAAATTAAATTGTGTACAGATACAGAAAAAATATTTATTGCACAACATTCTGAAATGAAAATCCACAGCCTGCGTCCAGTCTCCGACCGGGTCAGGAATGGAATGAATGAAGCCCCCATCAAGCGGCGAGGATATGAACTGCGCCGGCTGCCGAGGCCTGACGCACTCCTCTGGGGCAATGATTAAATGAATGACAGATGCAATGAAATGATAGTGGAGAGTGTTGCTGGAATGACATTTTGACAGGGAAAACCGGAGTACCCGGAGAAAAACCTGTCTGCCTCCGTTTTTGCACAACATTCTACACCTCTTAAACTACTTTTCCACATAACTGCCGAACTTTTGCAGGCATTTGTCATAGCGTGGCACAAGTTTTTGGATACCTTCTTCATAGAAGTTTGCCGCCTGTGTCTTCAACCAGTTGGAAACATCTTCTTTCAGCTCGTCGTCATTGTTGAAGTGTTGACCGCCAAGGAAAGACTTGAGATGTGTGAACAGATGAAAGTCGCTAGGCGCGAGGTCTGGCCTGTAAGGAGGGTAGTCAAACACGTCCGAGCCAAATCCTTGTAGGAGGGTTTTCGTCACATTTACAGTGTGTGGTCGTGCGTTGTCGTGAAGAAAAACAACACCTTTTGACAGCAACCCTCGGCGCTTATTCTGTATTGCGCGGCGCAATTTCCTAAGTGTCTCGCTGTAAGCATCTGCGTTGATTGTTTGACCACGCGGTAAGAAATCAATGAGTAAGATGACTTTCCAGTCCCAGAACACTGTGCACATCATTTTCCGAGGTGTCAAGATTAGTTTCGGCTTAACCTTTGCTGGGGATGAAGTGTGCCTCCATTACATTGATTGCCGCTTACTTTCAGGGGTGTCGTAAGAAACCCAAGTTTCATCTCCTGTGACTATCTGTGTCAGAAATTCTTCGCTGCCTTCATTGTAACGGGTCAAAAACTGAAGTGCACTACCCATCCGTTTTGTTTTGTGTTGCTCCGTAAGAATCTTTGGTACCCAACGTCGGCAAAGTTTACGAAAGTTCAGTTTTTCGGTAACAATTTCATGAATTAGTGATCGTGAGATTTGGGGAAATTCCATAGCGAGAGCACTAATTGGAAACCTGCGGTTTTCCCGGATCTTGTCATCAATCGCGTGAACCAGTTCTTCTGTAACCAAAGATGGACGCCCACTTCGTTCTTCACCGTGCACTTCACTACGTCCTTCATTGAACTGTCGGACCCATCTTCTCACCACTGAATCACTCATCGCATTTTGTCCATACACTTCGCAAATTTGCCGATAAATTTCAATTGGTTTCACTTTCCTAGCATTCAGAAAACGAATCACAGATCTGATTTCACAAGCGGCGGGATTTGCAATCAACACCGACATTGTACGAGTAAACATGCACAACAACGCGTACGTGGCTGACAGCGCTCTCCAAATAGCGCACGTTTCTTCTCCTTGATACAGAGCGTCTACCGCGAATACGCGGAACTGCGCTGCAGCGGAACGTACAACTAGTTGAAGACACAGGCGGCACACGTCTATGAAGAAGGTATACAAAAACTCGTGCCACGCTACGACAAATGCCTGCAACATTTCGGCAGTTATGTGGAAAAGTAGTTTAAGGGTTGTAGAATTTTGTGCAATAAATATTTTTCTGTATCTGTACACAATTTAATGTTATTAGAAAACGGAGATCAAATTGACAGGTGAAAAGCTGAAGGAAGTAGAAGACTTCTGTTACTTAGGAAGTAGAATAACCAGTGATGGACGAAGCAAAGAGGATATAAAAAGTAGGTTGGCTCAGGCAAAGAAAGCTTTTCTACAAAAAAGGAATCTGCTGACATCGAATATAGATTTAGGTATTAGGAAGTCATTTTTGAAAGCCTTTGTCTGGAGCGTGGCGCTCTATGGAAGTGAAACTTGGACTATTGGTGCAGCAGAAAAGAGGAGAATAGAAGCATTTGAAATGTGGTGTTGCAGGAGAATGATGAAGATCAGATGGGTAGATAGGGTTACAAACATAGAGGTATTAAGACGAGTGGGAGAGGAGAGGTGTTTCTGGCGACTGCTAATGAAGAGAAGAGATAGGTTGGTAGGACACATACTAAGACACCCAGGAATAGCAAGCTTAGTTATGGAAGGAAGGGTCGAGGACAAGAACTGTAGGGGTAGACCAAGGTTAGAATATGTTAAACAGATTGCCTCAGATGTAGGGTGTGGTAGTTATGTAGAGATGAAACGATTAGCTCAGGACAGGGAGGCATGGAGAGCTGCATCAAACCAGTCAAAAGACTGAAGACTCAAACAGAAAACGGAACTTACTTTCTGGACGTACTTCGTATTTACAATGTGGCCCTTAGTTAAAAAGAAAAAAGGTTGGGAACCCCTGCCTTAAGGTATTAATTGTCATAATATAATTGAATTACAGGGTTATGTGGCTGGGAAAGTCGTAATTTTTCCCAAGTTTCAAATCTTAACTGGCGCAGTGTTGGCAAATGGCGCGGACTGTTATAATAGTCGCACTTGTCGCGTGTTCTGGAACAAAAGACATGAGAAGCAGGGCACGTGAGTGTGGGAGCCAGGGTTTCCAACAATAGCAGTGGTCGTGGGAATTCATTGTTGAGGGCTGTTGCACCTTGCAAGCACTTGTGTGAAGCCGCTCGCTCTGGCTAATGTACGGATGAAATATTATTTCCCACATACACGCATCACTGACATATTGGGAGAACAAGTGCTTCATTTACTACACTACATACAAAAGAGATTATTCATGTTCAATATGACACTCTAAAAAACAACGAATGAACATCTGGGAACCCCCTCCGCTATGTTGTGCGCTATCACGTGTCTTTTTTTCTGGTCTAATTGTGTTTTACGAGATGTGGCGACAGATGGAAGCCCGGCATGCGGAGTGCTAGAATAAATACTGATATGGTTTATTGTTGTTGTTGTTGTTGTTGTTTCACTATAATACAGTAATAATAATAATAATAATAATAATTTGGAATTGATAGCAAAACAAGGGCGATTATAATTCAAACATTAGCAGAAACTGATTCCAAAATTAAATTTCAGGGGGAAATCTCGGAGCCCTTTAAAATTCGGACAAGGAGATGGGCTTTCACCGATTCTGTTTAACGTTGTCCTGGAAAAAATAATGAGAACATGGAGGAATGCCATGAGAGAAGAAGGGGTAGAAGGAATATGTTTAGGTACAAAGAAGCAAGGTGTGAAGGTTGATTGCTTAGCGTTTGCGGATGATATGGCATTGCTAGCTGAAGATAAAGAAGAAATTAAAATAATGCTTGAAAAATTACACGAAATTGCAGGTAAAACGTGACTCAGGATTTCGTATGAAAAAACAGAATGCATGGAATACAAACAAGATAACGAAAAGCACTTGGAAACAAAATATGGGAAGATCAAGAGGTCGAATAAGTTTAAATATCTTGGTGAATGGATCCAGCCTAATGGACTGGATAATGCAGCAAACAAAGGGAGGATCAGAAAGATGGAATTAGCTTTTAAATTAGTACAGAATAGGTACAACAAAAGAACAATATCTTACGGAGCGAAGATAAGACACTATACCACGGTTGTCAAGCCTGAGGCATTGTATAGTTCAGAATGTTTAATACTGAACAAGAAAGGTGAATTAGAGGAACTGGAGAAGAAAGAAAGAAAAATCTTGAGGAAGATCTTAGGACACGAAAATAGAAATGATGGTACATGGCGGAAGAGGCGAAACAACGATCTCTACGGACAAGCAGAAAAAATCACAGATACCATACGGAAGATAAGTTTGAAGTTCTATGGACACCTTACGAGAATGAGCGATAATCGACTAACGAAGATCTTTAATTACATACCAAGATAAAAGCGACTACAAAATGGCTAGATGAAATAAGAAAGGATATGGAGGAAGTTGGGGTCAGTCCAATTGAGATCTGGAATAGAGAGGTGTTTCGAGGTAGGATTGATGCATTCAAGGGGTTCCAGGAAAAGCAAAGGAGAAGAGCCAAGAACATCTGGCCGGAAGAAAGGAAGAGAATCCACAGTGAAAGGATGAAGAGTTTCTGGGAGCAGAAAAAAGAACTAATCAGCAAGTCAATTGTTTCCCGTGGTCCAAAGTAGGCCAAAATCGAAAAAAGAATAATAATAATAATACTATCTTATGGCCTCGGGTGCTGGGTGCAAGCTTTGTAATTTGACACCCAGAGGGTAGCTTGCATGTCGAATTTCGTTGTTCCTTGAATCACTAAGAGGTTAGCTATCTAAGCTGTGAACACGGCCTACTGAATTCAAATGGGTTCTTTGACATGCCAACATCGTATGACATGCGTGTGGTATTTTTGCCGCCTTTCAAAAAAAAAACCACTCACCACGGCCAGGAGCGAACCTGCAATCTTGGAGTTAGTAGACCGGCACGCTATCCACTCACCCACCGTGGCAAGCTTGCTTCACTTAAGGGCTTGGACATCTCAGTCATTAGTCCCGTGTATTTCTGGTACTTCTGGGTGTGTGTAGAATTTGTCTGATGACCTGTATTGTTGTTGTGTTTGTAGTAGTGTGTGTATTTGTAAATAACTGAGGCTAGATTCCACCTCACGGTGTAGCGGCTAGAGTTCTTAGCTCTCACCCTGGAGGTCTTGGTTCTATTCCCAGCTCTGCCAAGAAATTTTAATTCCAGTGTGAGGGCTGGAACGGGGTACACTCAGCCTCGTGTGGCAAAATGGAGAAGAGGACGGTTCGATTTCTATCTCAGCCATTCTGGAAGTGGTTTTCCGTGGTTTCCCCCGCTTTTACTCCAGACAAATGCCGGGATGGTTCCTAATTTAATGTCACAGCCGCCACCTTCCCAATCCTATCCCCAATTTTCAAATACACACACTAGCATGGCCATCACAATAACACAGGTTATCACACAGCCCCCCCCCCTCACATACACCCACCCAAATGCACGGGCCTATATGACCACGATTTCGCAAACCCTAAAATAAGCAGCAACAATAACTGAGGCTAGGATTGGAAAGATGGCCGAGGCCTTAAGTTAAGAACCACCCTGGCATTTGCCTGGAATAAAGAGAGGGGAAAGCACGAAAATCCATCTTCTACAGTAGGGCGGCTGAGGTGGGAATCGAACCCGGATATTAGGGACGGTAACCAGGAATTCTAGCCACTACACAACGAGGTTGATCTCTAAGTCTTTAAAAGAGTCATCAAGTTTTGGCTATTTTTTTTTTTTTTTTTTTTTCCGAGGTGCTTGATGACCAAATATACCTTCAGTTCAATGTTTGATTCTGTATGTGTCTGTTGGTTGGGTTGGTTGGTTCCTCAGTTTAGGGGTTGCGACAACGCGGTCATGTAGCCCCGTGTAGTTTGGGTGTGTGTAGAATCTATCTGATAACCGGTGTTAATTGTGATGGCTGTATTAGTATGTGTTATCTGTTTTAGGTAGATTTCATTAGAAAGCTAACTATTGCAATGGGTCCCATGTTTCGACTTCCGGAAAATTTCGACATATCTTCGCGTTTCACATCCCCCAAACCCCAAAACCACCGTCAGTTCAAAAGTTTATATATATATATATATCAGTTTCTTGTGGACACGATAACTGCCGTAATTTTGCACCAATCACTTTGAATTTTTTACATAATATGTATCTCCTTAAAATCTCGGTCGAGTTCGTTAATGGGCTAAATCGGTCAAAGGGGGCGAATATGGGAGGCTTTTTTCGAAAAATTGAAATATCGCTGTTGTTTGAGTCTTCAGTCTTTTGACTGGTTTGATGCAGCTCTCCATGCCTCCCTGTCCTGAGCTAATCGTTTCATCTCTACATAGCTACCACACCCTACATCCGAGGCAATCTGTTTAACATATTCTAACCTTGGTCTACCCCTACAGTTCTTGTCCTCGACCCTTCCTTCCATAACTAAGCTTGCTATTCCTGGGTGTCTTAGTATGTGTCCTACCAACCTATCTCTTCTCTTCATTAGCAGTCGCCAGAAACATCTCTCCTCTCCCACTCGTCTTAATACCTCTTTGTTTGTAACCCTATCTACCCATCTGATCTTCATCATTCTCCTGTAGCACCACATTTCAAATGCTTCAATTCTCCTCTTTTCTGCTGCACCAATAGTCCAAGTTTCACTTCCATAGAGCGCCACGCTCCAGACAAAGGCTTTCAAAAATGACTTCCTAATACATAAATCTATATTCGATGTCAGCAGATTCCTTTTTTGTAGAAATGCTTTTCTTGCCTGAGCCAACCTACTTTTTATATCCTCTTTGCTTCGTCCATCACTGGTTATTCTGCTTCCTAAGTAACAGAAATCTCCTACTTCCTTCAGCTTTTCACCTGCCAATTTGATCTCCATAGAGGTTTGTGATTTATTTCGGCTGCATTCCAGTATTTTTGTTTTACATTTATTAATTTTCATCATGAATTCTTTCCGTAAGACGGAGTCCATACCATTCAAAAACTCATTCAAATCCTCAGGCTTGTTGGCCAAGATGACGATGTCATCAGCAAATCTCAGAGTTGAAATTATTTCTCCTTGAATCTTCACTCCCACTTTAAATTTTTCTCTAATTTCCTTCATTGCTTGTTCAATGTAAAGATTGAAAAGTATGGGTGATAAGTTGCAGCCTTGCCTTACACCTTTCTGAATACCAGCTTCTCTCTCATGTCCTTCAACTCGAATGACTGCTGTCTGGTTTCTGTATAGATTGTATATCACCCTCCTATCCCTGTACTTTATTCCAATCGATTTCAAAATGTCAAACAATTTAGTCCAATCAACGTTATCAAAGGCCTTTTCTAAGTCTACAAAAGCCATGAACGTTCTCTTATCTTTCCTTATTCTACCTTCCAAAATCAGCCTAAGACTTAGTACAGCTTCCCTTGTTCCTACATTTCTCCTGAAACCAAACTGGTCTTCACCCAACTCCGTTTCTATCTGGCTCTCAATCCTCTTGTAAATTATTCTAGACAGGATCTTTGAAGCATGAGTAATCAAGCTGATTGTACGATAATCTTCACATCTGTCAGCTCCCACTTTCTTTGGTATAGGGATGATTTCATTCTTCTTGAAATCAGGGGGTACCTCACCTGTCTCATAAATCCTACACACCAAGTGAAATAACCTGATCAGACCTTCCTCTCCTATGCAGCGTAGCAACTCAATCGGTATATCATCTATGCCTGGTGCTTTGTTCCTGCTTAAGTCTTCCAAAGCTCTATCAAATTCTGATCTCAATATTAAATCTCCTTTCGCATCCTCATCAATTTCCTCCTCCCTTTCCATTACATGATTCTCAATCTCCTTTCCCTTATACAAACTCTCTATGTAAGCTTTCCATCTCTCAACCTTTTCTTCCCTATCTGTTAGAGGCTTTCCATTTGTGTCCTTAATATTACAGCACTTAGTCTTCTTTTCCCCAAAAATATTCTTAATCCTTCGATAAGCTGTGTCTACTTTTCCTAATTTCAGACAATTTTCTATACCAGCACATTTTTCTTTCAACCATTCTTCTTTCGCTTCCTTGCACTTCTTGTTAACCTCATTTCTCAGACGTCTGTATTCTGCTTTCCCCTTTTCATCTCTTACATTCTTGTGCTTCCGCCTTTCATCCATCAATTCGAGTATATCCTGAGTGATCCACGGTTTTCTACCTATTCTCTCTTTCCTACCAATGTTTTCTTCTGCGGATTTTGTTATTTCATTCCTCAAAAGTGCCCATTCGTCTGCAATTGAAGCTTGTTTAGGGTTTTTCATTAGTCCTTCCTTTATACTCTTCTTGAATCTTTCGTTTACATCCTTCTCTTTCAGTCTGTCTATTGCCCACCTTTTTGGCTTTTGACTTTTCTTCAGTTTCTTCAACTTTAATCTGCATTTCATTACAACCAGATTGTGGTCAGAGTTTATGTCAGCACCAGGATATGTTTTACAATCCAAAATCTGGTTTCGAAACCTCTGCTTGACCATAATGAAGTCGATTTGATAACGCCCTGTATCTCCTGGTCTCATCCATGTGTATATTCTTCTATTGTGGTTATTGAATAAGGTGTTAGCTATGACCAACTCATGCTCAGTGCAGAATTCTACCAGCCTGCTTCCTCGATCATTCCTTTCACCTAATCCGAAATCTCCTACTATCTTCCCTTCTCTCCCTTTTCCTACCACAGCATTCCAATCTCCCATTACTATAACATTTTCATCACCCTTGATATACCTCAGAATTTCGTCTATTTCTTCGTAGACCTTTTCAACATCCTCATCATCAGCTTGACTGGTAGGCATATAGACTTGTACCACTGTGGTGCAGGTAGGTTTAGTATTTATTTTTGCTACAATAATCCGTTCACTATATTGCTCATAATATTCCACCCGCTGTCCAAGTTTCCTACTCAATATGAGGCCAACCCCTGCTTGGCCATTGTTTGATTTAGTGCTAATGACCCTATAGTCTCCTGACCAAAAGTCCTGTTCTTCCTGCCAGCGCATTTCACTAATCCCAACCAAATCCAACCTCAACCTATCCATTTCCCTTTCTAAGTTTTCTAACCTTCCATTTCCTAGCAGACTTCTAACATTCCACGCTCCGATCCGTAGAATGTCAGAGTTCCTCTTTGTCACTTCTGTGATGTTAACCCCCTCTCGAGTAGTCCCCACCCGGAGATCCGAACGGGGGACTAGTTTACCTCCGGATTGAAATTTTACAAGGGAGGAGGCCATCATCACATGTAATTATGCATAGAGAGGTGCATATCCTCGGGAATAGCAAACGGCTGTAGTTTCCCCTTGCTTTCAGCCGTGCAGCAGGACGCAGTGTAGCCATTATTTGGCTTATATTATCAATATCTTAACCGTCTATAAGACTAGTAAAGAATTGATTTAATCTGAAAGGCTGCTACTCCCTTTCAGAATAAGTAAAGAGCAATTCTACTAACAAAAATACTAACCTTCTACTGTACTAACAATTAAATACCAAAATTCTACTAACGAAAAAATACTAAAGTTCCACCAACAACAAATACTACCACTAAAACAGTCTGTCACCATACACACTCACATGCAATCACACATCACAGTCTACTGAAACAATGAACTATAACTAATAAACAATGCAACTGTTACCAGACACACTCACACACCACAGTCTAATAGAACAATGACATATATCTAATAGACAAACTAACTACCTACTTACAACTACAACTAACTACATACTTACTGTACTGTTATTTGAATTGACAATATTTACAAAATGCAATTTAGATAGAAAATACTTACAGGAAGAGAGCAAAGATAATGCCAATGGTTATCCTTCGTATAGGAGAAGAAATAATGGAACGTGATAAAATGTAGGGGTAGGTGCCCCAGGATATTAAATAAGTAAGTGTGAAAAAAGGCAGGGGGACACTACATTCAGGATGGCTACAGTCTCTACCAAGATTTGAACTTTCATTGTTTGAGCCTGCATCATCGTCATCATCTTGCACAGTTTCCAGCCACTGGCCGGGTCTGTTTGGAACACAAGCCTCTCCAACGTCTTCTGTCTTCCTACCATCTCTCAGCCACCACCTTTGTCCAGTCTTTGTCGCTATAACTCTCTTAATATCTGAAATATTGAATCCATTTTAAGTTCATACTATGTGTCGGATAAGGCCCTAAAATTTATGTTTGAAAAGTTTTTTTATAGCACCAACCATTGACCAAAGGGGTGGGAAAAAGTGTTTTTTTCGGGAAACATTAATCATATCTCTGTTAATAGGCACAATATCAAAACCGTACAAAATGGACAATATTCCTCCAATAAATTACCTAAAACTTTTGTCTGAAAGAATTTTCGATATGACCCACCATTACGCCACGGGGTGAGCAAAATGATTTAAATTATAAGAAAATGCCAAGTGCCAAGAGAGGTTGCCATGACAACTTTACTTTTAATTGATAAGGGATGAGCCATCAGCAGTTGCTATGACAACGCCACTGCACGAGATCACATTCAGTTTTCATATGTCTGTGGGAAGTGACTTCGGTATCGGAACTGGTAGCATGCTGAACTTCTTTGCCCAAGGTCGCGGGTTCAAACCCGGCTGAAGTCGTCGGATTTACTAAGAGCGCTAAAAAACCCTGAGTATGCTTTCCTTCGGAGGGGAAGTTCCAACGTTCGTTGCGAGTTGATGGTTCCGGTGGCATCTAGTAGCCAAGTTCACAGCTAGGTGTCGTTGATGGTAGTATTTTTAATTATGTAGCCTATTTTAGGTAGATTTCATCAGAAAGCTAACTATTGCAATGGTGCCATGTTTCGACTTCCGGAAAATTTCAACATATCTTCGCGTTTCACATCCCCCAGACCCCCAAACCACCGTCAGTTCAAAAGTTTATATATATGTGTGTGTATATATATGCATATATATCAGTTTCTTGTGGACACGATAACTGCCGTAATTTTGCACCAATCACTTCGAATGTTTAACATAATATGTAACCCCTTAAAATATCGGTCGAGTTCGTTAATGGGCAAAATCGGTTGAAGGGGGTGTAAATGGGGGGGCTTTTTTTTCTCGAAAAAGTGAAATATCGCTATAACTCTCTTAATACGTGAAATATCGAATCCATTCAAAGTTCATAATATGTGTCGGATAAGTGCCAAAAATTTATGTTTGAAAAGTTTTTGATGGCACCAAACATTGACCAAAGGGGTGGAAAAAAGTTTTTTTTTTCGGGAAACATTAATCATATCTCTCTTAATAGGCACAATATCAAAACCGTACAAAATAGAAAATATTCCCCTAATAATTACCTAAAACTTTGTCTGAAAGAATTTTTGATCTGCCCTACCATTACGCCAAGGGATGAGCAAAATGATTTCGGAATTGAAGAACATGCCAAGTGCCATCAGAGGTTACCATGACAACGCTTCTAAATTGATGAGGGATGAGCTATCAGAGGTTGCCAAGACAACGCCATTGCACGAGATCACATTCATTTTTCCATCTGACTGTGGGAAGCGGCTAACTGGTAGCATGCTGAACTTATATGCCCAAGGTCGCTGGTTCAAAGCCGGCCAAAGTCGTCGGATTTTCTAAGAGCGATGAAAATCCCTTAGCATGCTTTCCTTTGGAGTAGAAGATCCAACGTTCGTTGCAAGTTGCTGGTTGCGGTGGCATCTAGTAGCCAAGTTCACAGCTAGGTGTCGTTGACGTTAGTATATGGTACAAAATTAGGAACTACTACTTAAAATTGACCGTCTGCAGACCTTACCTGAATTACAGACTAATACAGTCATCACAATTAACACCGTTTATCAGATTCTACACACACCTAATGTACACGGGGTTACATGACCACGTTGTCGCAGTCCCTAAACTGAGGAACCAACAAAAATCTCTGCGGGAGATAAAATTTTGCGTGAAGAAGTAACAGACTGTCAGATAGTTACACATCAGTCCCAACCTTGCATAAGGACAGTATAATACTAATAATAATAATATCGTATGGCCTCGGGTGCCTGGTGCAAGCTTTGTTAATTGGCACCCAGAGGGTAGCTTGCATGTCGAATTTCGTCGTTCCCTTGAACGCTATGAAAGTCAAGGAGGTTAGATATCTAAACTCCTTGACACTACAGCGCTTTCAAGTAGAGAATGGAGGAACTTTGTGTTGGCGGAAAATCCCGAGATTAATTTTGCCATTGAACACGGCCTACTGAATTCAAATGGGTTCTTTAACATGCCAACAACGTATGACATGAGTATCGTGATTTTTGTTGCCTTCAAAAATCACTTACCATTGCCAGGGGCGAACCTCCAATCTTGGGGTTGGTCGTCCGACACTATAACCACTCACCCACCGTGGCAAGCTTATAAGGACAGTGTGATCACAAGTATAACAAGTAGTTCCGTGAAGAACTATACAGCCTATTTTCATATATCCTGCTCATATTAATTGCCTCTATAAACATACAAAATTTCAGTTTAATTGCTGTAACAGATCCGTAGATATTGAGAACCGTCTAAATATTTCAGATGGTCGCCAGGTTGGATTTTTATTTTTGTACTATTACATTAAGATTATTGTGTTCGTGTGGTACTCAAACTTCAATCGCATGATTAGAACACAGAAGTAAAAACGAGATTTTAAAATTACGCACAGCAGCCATCTTGTGATTACGCAAACAATTGAAATAAATTAGATGCCAGTGGATCAACATTTGTATAAGCATTTAACGTGCAACGTTTCACGGCACTCGGATAGTTAATTCGCGAGAAACGTCCATTTAAATATTTATACTTCGCGTCGCCGCCATGTTGGATTTGTGCTCACCAGGTTACTGAAAGTCCTATAGGTGAACATATGTTCATAGTCTCTATGAAAATTAAAAAATTCAGTTTGGTTGCTGTAAAAGATTCGTAGATATTGAGAACCGTCTAAATATTTCGGAAGCTCGCCATTTAGGATTGTTATATGTATAGGCCATAGAGTTATGTACCATTCAAGGACAATTTTTGCCTAGGTTCATTATTCAAACTTTCACTTCGATCGCATGATTACGACACAAGAAATTAAAACTTAATTTTAAAATTTCGCACAGCCGCCATCTTGAGGTTATGTAAACAATTGAATTAAATTAGATGGCAGTGCATTACAATCTGCAAAATCATTTACTGTACCACATTTCACTGCGCTCAGAGAGTTAAATCACGAGAAAAGTCTATTAAAATATTTTAAATTCGCTTGGTCGCCATGTTCGTTTTGTACTTTACAGGCTTATGAAATATACATAGGTAAACTTGTATCAGTACCCTTTATCACCGTACAAAATTGCAGGGTGATATCTGTAATAGTTTCGGAGATATAGAATGTCAGTGAAATATTTCGCACAGCCGCCATTTTGAGGTTATGTAAACAATTGGACTAAATTAGACTCCAGTGCATTACAATGTTTATATACATTTGCTGTACCAAGTTTCATTACATTTGGATAGTTAAATCGCGAGAAACGTCTATTTAAAACTCTCAAATTCGCTTGGCTGCCATGTTGGTTTTGTAGTCACCAGGTTTTTGAAAGTCTCATAGGTGAACTTCTAGTAGTGCCCTTTATCACCGTACAAAATTTCAGGGCGATATCGGTAATAGTTTCGGAGATATTGAATGCTAGTGAAATATTTCGCACAGCCGCCATGTTGGATTGGTGAGACGTAACAAAATGTGAAGGGCACGGTCGAGGTCGCCGGGAATAGTGCTATGAACTTACCGAGTTTCATTGAAATCGCTCCAGTCGTTTAGATTTTATTAGGGACACACACACACACACCTCACACACACACGCACACACACACACGGACAAAAGGTGATCTCATAAGCCTATTTTTTTAAAATTGAAAATAGGCTAAAAATGAACCCCAAATGACAAGAAGGTAATCCCCATAAGACAGTAAAATGATAAAAATATGCATACAAAAACGAAAAAAAAAAGTTAATTAACCTCTAAATGTAAAATACTTTCTTGCAATCAATGAGGTCTGATCCTCCTACGAAAACCTGCATATTTTGCCTATTATAGCCTATCCCCTAGTTTGCCCGGTGAAATCTACCTCCGCCTTCCGGCGTGCCGAGAGGATTTTTTAAATTCAAGTAAGGACTGCAACTTTGAATTTTTCAAATAGTTCCTACTTTTGCCGCCAAACGCCACCGTCAACGACTACTAGGCCTAGTTCAGAACTTAGCTACTAGACGCCACCGCAGTCGGCTCTTGGCAACGAACGTAGTATCCTAAAAGCCTTGTTTACATTCTTAACCTATACAATTTAGCTTCACACAGGTGTAATTAGTGGAAGGTTCTTTAACATGCCATAAATCTATGACATGGGACCACCGGCTTTACTTCCCCTTCGAAGGAAGGCATACTGAGGGATTTTTAACGCTCTTAAAAAATCCGACGGTTTCGGCCGGGTTTGAACCCGCTATCTTGGGCATAGAAGCTCAGCATGCTACCGACTACGCCACCGAAGCCGCTAAAGTCTGTTTGCTATGAGTTAACATTGAATCTAGATTATAAGGGTAGACATAGTTAAAAGGAAACCTTAATTTTATTTTCAGAACGCTTTTGTTAAATTTAGAAATTACATAAAAGAGCAGTAATTCAATACTTCCTTCCGATATATCATAAAACTAGCAACCCGCCCCGGCTTCGCCGGATATCTTTAACGGTTTACCCAGCGTAAGCTTAAAAGGCACACGAACGGCAGGTTCCAGACTCAATTCAGAAAAGCCGAGGTGAACAGCGAAACTTCTCTTAAGTCTTAACTCGACACGACTCGACAGTTTGATGCTGACCGAAGCTAGCTCGTAAACTCGCTCCGAAGCTAGTAATTCAAATTTTCACTGAAGAGAGATTGTTGAAAGAAATGAAAACGTAAATACACTTATAGTGGGCAATATATTAAAGGTGGAGATATGCTGTCGCGGACATTTTTAATCATTTCAAATGATCTTGTCGACTTCATCGTTATGCTTGAGTCAAATGTTATGCGTTACGGAGACGGAGACGGTGACGTCATGCAGCCGCGCGGGAAGCCTAAGTTAATGGGTAATGGACGGCGAGTGCGAGACGTCATGCAGCCACGCGGGAAGCCTAAGTTAATGGTTAATGGAGTCCTAGGGCGTCGAGCGACCTGGGGCTTCGAGCGAAGCGAAAAGAATACAGGGTGACTCCTAAAGAGGTGTACAAGATGCCAGATAAGAATACAGGGTGACTCCTAAAGAGGTATACAAGATGCCAGATAAGAATACAAGGTGACTCTTAAAGAGGCGTACAAGATGCCAGATAAGAATACAGGGTGCCTCCTAAAGGGGTGTGCAGGATGTCAGAGCAAAATACAGGGTGACACTTAACGAGGTGTACAGTATGTTAGATTCAATTTAAATACAGGGTAACCCTTTAAGAGGTTTGCAAGATATCAGATTCAAATAATGGGTGACCCTTAAAGAGTTGTAAAAGATTTCAGACTCAAATACAGAGTGACCCTTAAAGAGGTGCCCGCGCGGGAAGCCTAAGTTAATGGGTAATGGAGTCTGTTGAAAGAGTCCTGGGGCTTCGATCGAATCGAGAAGCCCTCCTGAGCCTTTCTAACATGTGTAGCATTTGTAGCATGCGTCATTTGAAATGATATAACGTCTAGTCTTTCAGAATGACTGTAATATATTTTTTTAGAACTTTTCATGTTGAACAATAATCTTACACTCATAATATAGGCCTATAGATATTTTTAACGGCTTACCCAGCGTAAACTTAAAAAGCGCACGGACGGTTGGTCTTTCTTCGACTCGATTCATTCACTGAAATCGTAACTGCTCGGCTTCCTTTGGTCATAAATGTTTTTTTTTTCTACAGAAATCTTCCTAGAGAAATCATTTACAGAATGGTGAAAAAAATCCATCCAGTGATTCTCGAGATTACTTGTTACACCCAAGAATCGTGGACTTTTGTTTTATATTATCTCATATTTCAATCACTCGCTGTAGATGCGGTTTGAATTCCTTAAAAAGTACAGGATGACAGTTTTTCTTTCGATTAGCATTTAAAAAAGTACATGTAAGAGTAAGGTATTTTTATACCGGTGTGGTGTGGCTCTCAAATCGACCTCACTGTTACACGCATGCCATTGGTTCGCATCCCTGCCGTTGTGCTATTGGAAACAGTGACATTTAAATGTGAGGTGCATCGTTAGTACATCTCCTTTAGCCAACATTCTAACGTTAAGGAGGAATGGAGTGCGAAGTAAGAGCACTTCTTGCTGCGAATATCTCTTTTCTCCTTTTTATTGTCGTATTTTGAGCATGAAAATGTTCACAGAGTGAAAAAGAACTCCGCATGATGGCACCAAGAGGCATTCAATTCTGCTTCAGTCGTAAACGTGAGGTGTGTGTCTGCTAGAAAAGAAATAAAAGAAGAAAAGTGAAGACTTGCATGTGTTCATTTTCTCTTAAATATTGATTCTTGCAGATTTTGAACTAAATCTTCAGATGCTTCTTCTTGATTACGAACAGTTAAGTTTGGGTAATTTTCCTCAGTCAATCAAGAATAAGGTTTAAGATGTTTTACCTGATTAAGCACAATCCATACATTTCCCTTTGATCAGGCACAATATAGTTCAAAACGTATTTAACGTGCCAATGAATTTATAGACACAGATCTCTCACATTTAATCACCCAGCGGCGTAGCCATGCACGTTAAATCACTCATCATGACTGCGATGGGGAGCTGCAGCAACTTCGGAGATCGAGATTCGAATCCCGACACTGATAGTGGTTTTGCTGATTCAGAATCCCCCAAGATTTTCCACAACTCCTACAGGCAAATGCCGGGATAGTATCTTGTTTCAAGTGCCGGGGCACCTACCCCATCCCTGTCTCTAATACAGCTACTAAAGTCATCAAATAAATACAGGTTATTTGACAAGTTCAACGCACACACAAGTACACGGGCTGATGATCAAAATGTCCCAAAACCATAAAACTAAATGAATTAACGACACATTTAAGCACTCCCAAATGTAAAATTCCGCAGCCTGGGGCAAATTACCTGTAACTCGGTTTACTTTCTAGGTTGATTTGATGAGAAAACTACCTATTGTAATTGGTTGACTATAATGTTGTGACTTCCGGTTAATTTAAATATATCTTCGTGTTTCACATCCCCCAGACCTCAATACCACCATCAGTTCAAAAGTTTACACATATCTTTATGTATATCACCTCTATGGAGATCAAATTGGCAGGTGAAAGGCTGAAGGAAGTAGGAGACTATGTTACTTAGGAAGCAGAATAACTAGTGATGGACGAAGCAAAGAGGATATAAAAAGTAGGTTGGCTCAGGCAAAGAAAGCATTTCTACAAAAAAGTAATCTGCTGACATCGAATATAGATTTAGGTGTTAGGAAGTCATTTTTGAAAGCCTTTGTCTGGAGCGTGGCGCTCTATGGAAGTGAAACTTGGACTATTGGTGCAGCAGAAAAGAGGAGAATTGAAGCATTTGAAATGTGGTGTTACAGGAGAATGATGAAGATCAGATGGGTACATAGGGTTACAAACGAAGAGGTATTAAGACGAGTGGGAGAGGAGAGATGTTTCTGGCGACTGTTAATGAAGAGAAGAGATAGGTTGGTAGGACACATACTAAGACACCCAGGAATAGCAAGCTTAGTTATGGAAGGAAGGGTCGAGGACAAAAACTGTAGGGGTAGACCAAGGTTAGAATATGTTAAACAGATTGCCTCGGATGTAGGGTGTCGGAGCTATGTAGAGATGAAACGATTAGCTCAGGACAGGGAGGCATGGATAGCTGCATCAAACCAGTCAAAAGCCTGAAGACTCAAACAACAACAACTTTCTTATAATAAACTATTTATTACGCTAAGGGATGAGCAAAATGGTTTTGGAAATATAAGAAGATGGGGCTTAACATGGAAAACAATTGGCAAATTTAGTGAAACAATTTTCTTTGCCCGGTGAATTCTACCTCCGCCTTCCTGTGTGCCGAGATTGATATATTGTTTGTAATTGTGGATTTATGATGTTTTTTTTCCCACTCTGAAGCTGTGTTAAAAATAAATTAAATTAAGTTCTGCTATAATTTTTAATTAATAGCAGTGATTTAGTAATTGGACATAGCAGCTAACAAACACTCTCCCCTCATAAAGGTAGTTTCCATTAGTGGGGGTGCACAGTAGTATTCGTAAGCTGTAAATCAAGATTCCATGGGCCGGTAAATAAGTTTCAATTCATGGCCCCCTTGTCCCTAAGGAGATTGCTGGACCACTGCCTGCTTAATAATTATTGAGAAGAGCAATCACGATGGCTGTGATAGCGACATAACATACTGTAAGGGTGTGTGTTTGTGTGATTTGGCGTGGAATCACATATTCCCTCTTGATTGTCCCACCCCTTCTCAACTGAACTATGTGAGTCATTTATTTTAGGAGGTCGTAAGCATTGATTATACGTCACTTAATTGGCAATGAACAACTGTATCCGGGCGCAGTTTCATTCCTAATAACAGCCAGAGAGGCTTTCGACCCCTAATCACCTCCAAACACCCCCCCCCCCCCCCCCTGCTCCAAACACTGTGATACCATCATTATCCTGAAAGCTTCTAGTGGGGTGGGAAAGGATGGTGTTATATATTGTCAGCCCGTTTCAAAATCATGGAAAAGTACAACGGCTGTCCTGTGTCCAAAAAAAAAAACCTCGACTACGTTCGATTTAGACCGGAGGGGATGCGGTTAATAGAGGTATTTCATTGACAATGGGCTTGTTAGTACAAGTCATCGAAAATGTCACCATGTGAATGTCGTTAATGGGATTAGCGAGCTCTGGACATTTCAGCTGCAGAATTCTGGAAATGTCGGGTGTTGGGATTGTATTATAACGAAGATCTGGAAAACATAGCCTATCTGTATTACTTAGTGAAAAGCCGATAAGTAATTCAGATAACAATCAATCTAATAATAACGCTTTGATAATTATGCTAATATATTGGTTAAAATGTAGAATTTGAATGGGATTTTAAATGTTATGCATTCTGTCTTGAGGAAAAAAATTCATGATGAAAATTTATAAATGTAAAAGAAAACTATTGGAATGCAGCTGAAAGAAATCAGAAACCACTATGGACGTCGAATTGGCAGGTGAAAAGCTAAAGGTAGTAGGACACTGTTACTTAAGAAGCAAAATAACCAGTGATGGACGAAGCAAAGAGGATATAAAGAGTAGGTTAGTACAGATAAGGAAAGCATTTCAACCGAAAAATAATCTGTTGACGTCAAATATAGATTTAGGTATTAGGAAGTCATTTTTGAAAGCCTTTGTCTGGAGTGTGGCTCTCTATGGAAGTGAAACTTGGACTATTGGTGCAGAAGAAAAGAGGAGAATTGAATTGTTTAAAATATGGTGTTACAGGAGAATGAAGATCAGATGGGTAATTAGGGTTACAAATGAAGAGGTATTAAGACGATTGGGAGAGGAGAGATGTTTCTGGTGACTGCTACTTAAGAGAAGAGATAGGTTGGTAGGACACATACTAAGACACCCAGGAATAGCATAGTTATGGAAGGAAGGGTCACGGATAAGAACTGTAGGGGTAGACCAAGGTTAGAATATCTTAAACAGAATGCCTCGGATGTAGGGTGTGGTAGCTATGTAGAGATGAAACGGTTAGCTCAGGACAGAGAAGCATGGAGAGCTGCATCAAACTAGTCAAAAGACTGAAGACACAACAACAACAAAATGGAGATCGGGAGGGCTATGGTGCAGTGGTCAAACTGTTTGTCTCTCACCAAGCCGGACATGGTTCGATTCCCGTTTAATGTATGTGAGATTTGGAGTTGAAAATGAGAAACCACGGAAATCCATTCCAAGGAAGGTCGACTGTGGAGCTCAAAACCAGTCGTCTACCAAGTACGGAGATTGCTTTGTGCCTTCACACGTGTAACTACCTCGATCGGCAATAATAATAATAATAATAATAATAATAATAATAATAATAATAGTGATAATACGGAGCTGATTATCAGTGATGGTAAATATTTTTACGGGGCCTAACATCTAGGTTATCGTCACCTAGCTGGTGATCGAGTCCTAGAATGAAGCAATAACTATCATATTGGCCAAGGTAGGTTTTTATCTCTGCGGTCGTGAAAATCCAATTCTTGGAATTACGATACGCCAATGATGGTGTAATTAGTGGTATGAACTGCATAACAAATTTCCAATCCCCTGGAAACCTCTTTGAAGCTCGTAATGCATTAACAACATCTAGCGGAATGTTGAAATTAGTCAGCAAGCTGTGTTACGTTTCCCTAGAGGGAGCAGTTTATTGCTCCCCCACTTCTGACACGTTTAGTGACATTCAGACAGCAAGTTCATCAAAGTTGGTAGTTCGGAAAATCGAGTACGTATAGCTTATGCAGCTCTCAAGACCTAACTTCTTGTCGTCTTTGCAGGACTCTAGTTCTTAATAACGAATCGCTCCCAGATTCATTTCTACATTGCGTTCTTTTGAAGTTCAAAGCAGATTCACTTACTCGGTGTTTCTCTTTGAGATTCCTACTCTGTTTTGTGCCGTGTGACTGCGAACGTGAATAATGCCCCAGATTTTCATAAAGCTGCGTGTCAAGCTGTGATAAATGAACTCGTTTTTCATACGCTATAGTGTCGGCAAGAAGAATGCTATTTCATCACAAAGCGCATGATTAGGCTATTCGAGTTAGGATCTTTTAAATAATGGAATGTTTATAAGGTATTCAGAACTAACATATCAGAAAAAATGTAATTAACTAGACTTCAAAAAATTAAAGTACTGTAACTTTGGACATGTTGAAACACAGGATCCCATGAAAACTCCGCAGTTAAGCAGCATTGGGCGTGATTGGACCTCGGATGGAATGCCGGTTCAGTGAGACCACGTGCTGTTAGTGGGGAAAGGAGGAGCGGAAAGGAAAGGCTCTGGCCACCCTACCGCACGTAAACTCCGGCTGAGGATAGCCTCTTCGGAGGCACGGATTTGTCTTCAGGCAGAATACCAATAATAATAGTAACAATAGTAATCAGGACCTGGGAAAAGGAAAGTAGAGGAATAACCCTTGGCAGACTAATTAAAAGATAGAATTCACATGAAATGTCTGGCCTTTGCTGGTGAAATAGCAATCCTTTCCAATAATAGGCAAGAAGCAATTCATTCAATTGAAAAATTACTTGAAATTGACATCAAAATTGGACTTTCAAATCTCGTATGAAAAAACTCAGTACATGGAAGGAGCCTCACGATACTTAGATGGACAACCTATGATAACTAAATTCGGCAAAATCTTTCAAGTGAAGCCATTTAAATATTTAGGAGAAATGATTCAGCCCTCTGGTTTAAACCGCGAAGCAAATAAATAAAGAAAGAATGTCCAAATTACAGAAAGTTTACGGGATTACTTGGAAGAGGTATAATAAAAAATCAATATCTGGAAAGCAAAACTTAGACACTATAATACAGTAATCTAACCTGAAGCGTTATACGCATCGGAGACTTTAATCATTGGTGGTGCATCTTTAACCAAATACATAGAGAAAGAAGAAAGGAAAATGTTACGAAAAATTTTTGGGCCAAATTGTATAGAGGGAATATGCAAGAAAAAATTTCCCAGGAATTATATCGTCAATGTGAAAAAATCTCTCCCACTTTTCGGAAAAGACGATTGAAATTTTACGGACATATTATTAGAAGGGACAATAACAGACTAACTAAAAGAATTCTCAACCTAGCCCTTTCATTAAAAAACAAGAACAGCTGGCTTCGTAAAATTGAAACTGATCTCCGGGAAATCAACACCTCAGAAGAAATTGAACAGGACAGATGTAATTTCAGAACCAAAATCGACAATCACCAATTTGGAGACAAACGCAACACCACAGCCACTATAACTTGGACAGAAGAACGAAGAAAGAAGCTCAGGGAGAGGATGGAGAGATTTTGGGAAGAAAAGGAGGCCAACACATCGTGCTCCTGAGTAGGGCATAACGATGTAAAAAATATATAATAATTATAATAACTGTAACTTATTGACAAGTGTTTGAACAATGTACGGGTATGTCCTAATTAGAGCGGGTAAGATAGTTATTGTTGTTTTAAGGGGCGGAACTACGAGGTCATCTGCCCCTAGAGTGGGTAATAAGCGATGTTTGGTTCTTCTTCTTCTTCTTCTTAGCGTCATCCCATAGGAACGGGGTCCGCATTTTGGATCATTGCACGCCATTGGTTAATAATCGATTAATCTAATGAAATGAAATTAATCGATAACTATTGGTCAACTGACTGGTTATTCGATTAATCGATAAACCGAATAATAGATTAATCGGATAACCGAAGAATCGATTAATCGGCTAGTAGACACGAGATAAGAACAGAAATTGAAATGAGAGGTCGTCGCTTAAGTTGAGTTACGCCTATTATCGGAATGGTGTATAGAAATCTATGGTTGGTTGGTTCGTTGGTTCCTTAGTTTAGGGGCTGCGACAACGCAGTCATGTAGCCCCGTATACTTGGGTGTGTGTAGAATTTGTTTGATAACCTGTGTTAATTGTGATGGCTGTATTAATGTGTGTTGTTATCTGTGATTCAGATAAGGACTGCAGACGATCAATTAGTAGTTCCTACTTTTGCTACAAAATGCTACCGTCTACAACATCTAGCTGTGAACTTGGCTACTAAATGCCATCGCAACCAGCACCTGGAACTAATATAGCGTTAATCAAATCCAACCTTCAAAATTTTAGCTGCACACAAGTTATGTTAGTGGAAGGTTCTTTTACATGCCATAAATCTATGACATGGGCCCGCCAGCTTTACTTCCCCTCCGATGAAAGGAATACTGAGGGATTTTAACGCTGTTAAAAAATCCGACGACTTGGACCGGGTTTGACCAGATCCCGCGATCTTGGGCATAGAAGCTCAACATGCTACCAACTACGCCCACCGAAGCCGTTTATAGAAATCTCATTTGTTTATGTTAACGATAACCAAATAAAAGTAGTGACAGTGGAAGGAGAAACATCAATCAAATTGGGAAGGCTTTCGATAAAAGGAAACGAAGTGTTTTCAGCAAAGATTTTGAATCCTTGTTTAATGTTTACAATTTGGGACAAGATATTGTTTACTTCGTTTTAGCTTAGTTTTCGCAAAGAAGGTACAGTATTTAAAATTATATGATAGGCCTATAATATATTTTAATTAAATGTCTGCTTTGTTTCTGTGATAGCGTAGTGAACGGAGCGAAGTACGTTGGTTAATCGACAAACAATTAGTCGATTAATCGTTTTTGTCGCAATTAATCGATTTTTCTGCTTCAATTATTTAATCGATCATTCGAAAACTCAAATTATTCGATTAAAAGTTCCAGCCCTAGTCCTAATATCTAAAAATCTATGTAGGTTATGCATTTATCTTCTTGTATTGCTGGATGTAATATAATAATAATCATATATATTATTTCAGTAATTTGGTTCTATCCCTCTTGCGGCGCTCACAAACCGCCGATCGTGACAAATGATCATTCAAATGAAAGAGAATAAACATTAGCAGTGACTTATTGCACTATAATTTCATAAATATCTATAATTTCTTTAAAAAATGACTTTTTAAAATGTACGAAGTGTGCGATTTGCAAACATTGTTGATGTTGGAAAATACGCTTTATAATTGCTGTCCACGGGCCGCTGTGACGCCTGTTTCATGTCATTAACAATCTGAGGTCTTTCCTTTATCCTGAAATGTAAATAGTGTTCTTTGCTAATTTGGTTGAAATAAAAACATAACCTCATAAGTCACTCATTATAAACCTATTGGGGAAAGTGTGGCTTATGAACATGCGAGATTTCTCGCACGGGTCCGCTAGTAATAATAATAATAATAAATTAACATAGCATTTCAGATCACCAGAAATGTATACAAGAAGAAGGCATTATCATGGGACACTAAAATTTATCATTACAATACTGAAGCACTCTTTAGAGCTGAAACATTAAATTTAATGCGGAAAGGTGACATAAACAAAATCATGCTCATGGAACGAAGATTGGTTTGATGCATCCTTGGCCCAAGGAAAACAGAAACAGACTATAACAGACCACGACCTAAGAAGGAAATACCAATCATTCAGACAATGCGCAAACGACGAATGTCATTCTTTGGGCATTTAAATAGAATGAATAATGACAGGTTAACAAAACACATTTTTAATATAATTTTAAAACTTAAAGTTCAACCAGCATGGTTTACACAGACATTAAACGATCTTAAGGAAGCAGGCATTGACATTATATATACATATAATAGGAATTTATTTCGGACAAAATTCAAAAAGTGATCTTCAGGGAGGAACAAGAATGACAACGGAAGCAGCCACGGAACATTGAACAGCTCCGAAAGCAGAGATCAGAGAGGATGAAGCGAATATGGGCAGAGAGAAGAAAGACAAGTGGCAAGATTTGAAGTATTGATTTTACGTTCTCTGTAATAGTGCTATTCGATTAAATAATAAATAATAATAATGTTTTTGTCTCCTAAACTCTGTCTATAAAATAAAGTTTGTTACTCCTTTGTATATATTTAGTGCGAACGAAGGATTGAGGGAGCGCTGGAAATTTTGTTTCATAAGAGGAGTACGACGACGGAAACAGTTTACGCTCCACTGGTCTAAGCTATTCCAGTAGGTTGTTAGTAACCTGTAGTTAGCAAACTTTTGTCCATGTTTCTCAAACTTCGCCATCATCAGCACCATGACGCAGCCTTGGTTCTGGAAATCACAGCCGCTGATAGCCTCTCGGCTCGTCTTACCCCAGAACAATGTCTCGGAGAACAAAGCCCGTTTCTGCGCTGTCATCTTCAGCTGGCTTAGAATATTACCACTGTTTAGAATTCGAGTTATACCAAAACATCATTTAAAAATCGTTTTTAACATTATTTTTGACATGACTTATAATAGATAATATAACGCATATCAATACAAAAGTAAGGACATCTGTTGAAATTGGCCACAATTTGTTTTGACCAACTCGAAAGCATTCTTTAATAGTACTAGGCAACACTGAAATACAGTATGGCTTCTAACACTTCAACACACACCTAAGTCCACGTGGATCAAGCTGCAAAAGAGGTGTCACTACCACCTCGACCAGTGGAGGTACCCGCTAGAGATATTCGCTCTCAGTTACGCCGACAAGTACTGGCATTTTGGGAGAGTCAGTGGCTAGCTGACCCAATGCCCAGTAAACTAAGAGCGATCAAGGGAACTACTCGCGTGTGGCGGAGCTCTTTCCGGTCACGGAGAGAGTCCGTTATTCTGTGTAGGCTAAGGATAGGTCATACAAGATCCACCCACTCGTACCTAATGAGAAGGGAAGACCCATCACCACTTTGTACCTGTGGAGCCGTTTTCACCGTGGCCCACATTTTAACCGAGTGTGTGGATCTAGCTGACTTACGAAGAAACCTGGGTTTGCAGTTGACACTCCATCTTATATTAGCCGATGACGCGGTGGCTGCTGATCTCGTCATCCGCTTTATAAGTGAGAGTGGGTTAGGGCCTGCAATTTTCCAGTGTGTATTGACCCAAAGACTTTGGTTTTTTTAAAATTCTGAATCTTTTGTTTATTCCGTAAATTTTGTTTATTATTATAATCATTAGTTTTATTTAATTTTTTTTTTGTTTTATTAATTTTCGGTCTTTTCAAATTTAGGTGTCCACCTCTAAATTTTAAATTCCAATCCAAATTCGTATACTTTAAACTGTGTTAAGAGGGGTAGATGACCTCGTAGTTCCGCCCCTTAAAACCTCAATAACTAACTAACACGTGGCTGATAATCAAGATGTCCAAAGCTCTTAAAATCAATTAACAAGAAGAACCATCACATTTTATTATTCCACATATTACATGACATAAACGTGGCTAACAGACTATTATCCCATTCCGGGTGATCGTATATTCATCTTGTGAATTACCTTTCTGTCATTCTAACTTGGATTCTCACCGACACCAGGACTAATTTATGGCGTAGTGACTTGGGTGGGGGACAACCGTTGATAGCCTGGTCTTGTTCTCTGGGAGAACAATGTCACCGAGAACGAAGCTCATTCCACCCACAACCATTCATTTATCATTCAATGGAGGCACCGGCAAACGCTGGCTGGCTGGGATTATATGCAAAGCAGCCGGCTCAGTCCGACTCTACTCGCACTCAATCAAGAACGCGGGAAAACATTTCATAATGGAGTTACTGATCTAGTATTCTATTTGCGTGCTTTCATGTTGGATTCTTCCTATTGTCTAAGTAGCTTCATCATCGAGTCACGCTTTATTTTCTCTAAGGGCGGACATTTATTAGTGGAGAATTCAGTCACACCTTTATACTACACCACAAGAAGATACAGTACGCTCAAAAATTATTTTCCCTCGGAATGATGTTTTGAGGATTTATTTTCCTGTATCAGAATAGTACATTGTGCAACGAGCCTATAATGGCAATAATTAAGACACGAGTGTCTTAATTACCATTATAGGCGAGTTGCATACGACTGTTTATGTTCGACGATAATTATAACTCTTTTATGTTCGAACATAAATATTCATAAATATCTGTCGAAATTTTGCCAGTTTTATTTACTGAACAGAGCGCGTGGGACGCACAGAAAGCCTTGTATTTGACGATGGCCTCCTCGATTGCCCCACTATGACACTAGGCCAGGCAGTGAAATTTAAATTAGAAGGCCTTGTAACTCAGCGCAGATGCGTTACTATCCTCACCTGATTGGTCAAACAACTGTTTCTTGAGCTCTGATTGGTGGGAGAAACTGTTTCATAATGAAAAATAGTGTTATAATGACCATCATTATGATAACAGTTTTCTGACATATAATAGTCAGGGTCGAACATAAACATTATTTACGCCACTGTTCGGATATGGCTCAGTCTTACCTGAAGCTGGGGCCAATGAAACGCTTGCTACTATTTGTACACACTTGGGCGTAAAATACATTCTTCTTCTCATCCTCGAGTTGACATCTTGTTGAAAGACAATATGAAGTTATTCTTCCTGACGCTGCTGCGCTGCTTGATGTAATATTTCGTAGACGATGAAATGATGAAGAAAAATGTAATGTATCCTTCATTCTCCGAGGAGAGAGAATATGCCACTTCTTTAACGTTAAGGACAGAAGGGATTATGGGTATGGTGAGGGTTGAGTGAGTTACTTTTCTAAAGAAACTTGGTTAGAGTTCCCGTTACTTGCATAAAATACATTAGTAACGGGAGTTACAGCTACTTATTATAAATGTAACTGATTTACCGTAACGATTGTGAAGTATCGCAACTTTACTTTTCATTTACATATAATAAGTTAGCGGCTTCGGTGGCGTAGTTGGTAGCATGCTGAGCTTCTATGCCCAAGATCGTGGGTTCAAACCCGGCCGAAGATGTCGGATTTTTTAAGAGCGTTAAAAATCCCTCAGTATGTCTTCCTTCGGAGGGGAAGTAAAGCCGGGGGTCCCATGTCATAGATTTATGGCATGTTCCACTAATTACACCTGTGTGAAGTTAAATTATATATGTTAAGAATGTAAACAACGCTCTTAGGTTCCTACGTTCGTTGCCAAGAGCCGACTGTGGTGGCGTCTAGTAGCTAAGTTCTGAACTAGTAGTCGTTGACCGTGGCGTTTGGCGGCAAAAGTAGGAACTACTTGAAAAATTCAAAGTCTGCAGTCCTTACTTGAATTAAAAAAACAGATAACACACACTAATACAGTCATCACAATTAACACCGGTTATCAGACAGATTCTAAACACACCCAAAGTACACGGGGCTACATGACCGCGTCGTCGCAGCCCCTAAACTGAGGAACCAACCAACAGATACAGGAGAAGAGTGGATACCAACAATGGGAAATTAAGACAAGTTTATAAATTCATCATGTGTAAATGATATTAAATTTTGTCATATATAAGGTGTGATCAAAAAGTTTCCGTTTGAGGGCGTTGAATGCCGAACAAAAAGCACACCAGATGGTTGCTTGGCTGGAGCACCTGATGCGTTTCAGTGTTAATGCCAACATGTTCTTGGTGCGGATTGGTGCAGGCGACGAAAGCTGATGACACCACTGGGAATCAAAATTGAGAGCGTCGACGATACAGTGACGGCATCCATCGTCCCCTCGTCCCAAGAAGTTCAAGAGCCAACCATCACCCTGTTCATTGATTACCAGGGCCCATTGATTATTGATTTCAAGGAACCTGGTGTCTCCGACACTGAGGAACACTATTACACAACACTGGGGAAATTAAGGCGAAACGTCCGGGGAAACTGCGGCAAGGGGTGCTGCTTTACGATAATACACGTCCCCATACCGCAAAGGTCGTAACGCAGAAGGTACGCCAACTCAAGTGAGAGACACTCGAGTACCGCCCTATAGTCCTGATCTCTCCCTATGCGATTACGGACTACTTCTCGCAGCAGGACACGGCGTTTTGCCATACAGGGATCTTCAACCCGGTGCGTCACGTCGGCGGGATGAGTGCAAAAAATACTCACGGCGATTCTTGACTGTATGGCCGTCAAACGGAAACTTTTTGATCACGCCTTATATATAAAAAGCGCTAAGGTGTATGTTTCACAAAACTCAAGCTCTTAAACCAGAGGGGCCCATGGTGCCAAATCGTCTCCATAGTACGGGAAAATTCTTGCATTTCTTGAAAAGCCAAAGGAAATTTTTATTTGTAAATTCATTATTATTACGAATGTCAAAGAAGTTGAACGCGACAGCGTGTGCTATTGTCGTTCTATTCATTATATGTTTCCTCTCTAAAATACCGCGCCACAGACTTGTTGCGTTTGGAATGCGGGAAGAAGAGAATAAGACAAAGTTAAGTGAAGTGTTCTTGGAAGTCCTGTTGGCTGCTGCATTACTGTAATAATTACCTTGCCCTAAGAAACGGCCCCACCACGGTAATTTTGTTTGGTCAACCGCAAGCTACCGTGAAGCGTTCGTCTGAAAACAAAATGAAAAAAGAAGCACACGGTTTACCTCAGTAAAACTGTTCGACTCGCTGCTAAAGGGAGGTCTTGGATGTTCAAATGTGGCCACAGGTCATATTACGCCTAACAGAACGTTTACAACATCATCATCATCATCATTTATTTATAATATTCTAGAGGCCAGGCCTGACCCAAGGCTGGGTGTTACTTTTGACATTATCTTGTGAGCTACTGTGTCATTTGCCAAACTTAATTCTTATCGGAAATGAAATACCATAAAATTTAATACACTTTAGTCAATAAGTAATAAAAATAGAATGCATTATACCAGTTTGTCACATTGCGGCCCTCTTCAGCAATTATTTTCTAAAATAAATCGAAACTATTTGAATTACGAGCAAAGTTATTGAATCAATATTGAACTTGGGTTCTCCTTTCCTTTAATAATTGTTTTCATAAAACGTATTCAAATAACGGATCAGTAACAATGTGTGCTTTAAATTGATGATACTCTAAAAAAATAATTTCCTGAAAAATACGTATAACTAAAATATCTGGTGATAGTATAGTTAAAACATTTAAAAATATCATGAGATGGTTTTTCATAAGATGAAATAAAGCTTTTTGCTGAGGGGGATAAATAATAATATCGTATGGCCTCGGTGCCGGGTGCAAGCTTTGTTATTTGACACCCAGAGGGTAGCTTGCATGTCAAATTTCGTTGTTCCTTCAAGCACTATGAAAGTCAAGGAGGTTAGGTATCTAAGCTCCTTGGACACTATAGCGCTTTCTAGTAGAGAAATGAGGAACTTTGTGTTGGCGGAAACTCCCGAGATTAATTTTGCCATTATGAACACTGCCTACTGAATTCAAATGCGTTCTTTGACATGCCAACATCGTATGACACGCGTGTCGTAATTTTTGCCGCCTTTCAAAAATCACTTGCCTCTGCCAGGAGCGAACCTGCAATCTCGGGGTTAGTAGACCGACACGCTGTCCACTCACCCACCGTGGCAACCTTTATCGGAAATGAAATACTATTAAATTTAATCCACCTTAGTCGATAAATAATGAAAATGGAATAAATTATACCAGTTTCAGCCACATAGTGGCTATCTTCAGTAATTGTTTTCTAAAATAAATCAAAACTTTTTTAATTGCGAGCAAAGTTATTAAATCAATATTTAACTTGCGTTATCCTTAACTTTGATATTTTTTTTAACAAAAAGTATTCAAAATCAAATATGTAACAATGTGTGTTTTAAATTGATGATACTCTAAATTCATTTTCTACAAAATACGTATATTAAAATATCTGGTGATAGTATTTTTTTTAGAAATATATTTAAAAATTTAAAAATATCTTGTTGGTTTTTCATAAGATGAAATAAAGCTCTTTGCTGAGGGGGATGAAGCTGATTGCCTTTGGCTGAGAAAATGTCGCGTTGATATCTATGTTGAAGTTGGATTACTATGTGTGTTAATGTATGCGTTGATTTTTATAATAGTGCTCATTATCAATTCTTGTCAAATTGTAAAATAAAAAATAAGCAACTATGATTTAAACAAATGTAATGGTGCGTTACCCTGAAATAAACATACACTATAGTTGGATTTTTAAAATTATGAATACCCCAGTGTAGTCCTTAGTTACAAACTAATATTTTCCTTGTTTAATTGTGCGTTAGTTCAATTTTTTTTTCTCTTTTATTTGTGGTAGCATGAAAATTTGTCCGAGAATTTGGTGTATTTTCCTGGAACCGCTCACTTAGAAAACTATTATGGTATTTGAAGCCATTCTTCAGTGTTAAATTAGTAATCGAAATGTCATATCTTTTAGTCGGTCAACACGATTGTACCCAATTGTAATGGGTGGTTCTCCAAACCTGAAAAGAATGTTATTTATTAATCTCACGTAATTTTCTTTTTCGGGTTTAGAGAACCACCCATTGGATACAATCGTGTTGATCGACTGAAAAACATTAAATTTCCATAGGAAAGTACTTATCTGAGGGCAGTGAAATTTTTATATGTTATAGGCTCGAGTATTGATGACATAAAACTCAATTTTCAATTTTTTTCAACTACCCAATAAGTTAGTTAGCAAAGGTGGTTATGGAAGGAAGTGTTGAGGACAAGAACTGTCAGGGTAGACCAAGGTTACAGATTGCTTCGGATTGAGGGTATTGTAGCTATTTTATTTATTTATCGTATGGCTTTTAGTGCCGGGAGTGTCCGAGGACATGTTCCGCCCGCCAGAGGCTGTAGCTGCTTCAAGCGGGCACTCATGGGGTGAGCTACAAGTTCCATTCAATTTCAAGTAGTTCCAACTTTCGCTACCAGATGTCACTGATACCTAGTGGTGAACGTTGGAACTTTAATAGAGCGTTCCAACGAAATCTAACCTAACAATTTAGCTTCACACAAGTTTAGTCTGTGGAAGGAACTTCTACATGCCATAAATGATTGACATGGGACCGCCGGCTTTACTTCCCCTCCGAAGGAAGGCACACTGAAGGATTTTAACGCTCTTAAAAAATCCGACAACTTTGGCCGGGTTTGAACCCGCTATCTTTGGAACAGCAGTTCATCATGCTACCAACTACGCTATGTAGCTATGTAGAGATGGAACGATTAGCTCAGGATAGGGCGGCAAAGAGAGCTGTATAAACCAGTTAAAAACTGAAGATTCAAACAACAACCCAATAAGATGTTCTATTATTTCTAATGTAACTTTTTCTCTCCCAGGATAATCATTCAGCAGGAATCATGGCCTCATTTTGAAGCTCTGATTTGTGATTATCAGAAACTACAACCACTGCAAACATATAGTGTGATACCGAATTTATGAAGAGTAATATTGATGGGAGGTCGTTTGCGCGCTGGCTCGTGTTTAGTAGTACAGGAGGGCACAAGATTTAAAAGTTTGGGAACCACTGAATTAGAGAGAGCGGGGGATCTTAATAGAATTACCATAGTTAATTATTTGAACCTGTCTTGTGTAGCTCTACTGATAGGAGTGGCTTGAGGTGAGGTCGTGTGGTTTACCAGCACGACCGTCTCTGTACTGTACACATGGACTGATATAATCAAGTCATTCAATCCCTTCAGCGCCGACAGCTTCACTTAGGCTAAGACCGCGTCTAACCCACCCTCATCCGCTAAGTAATTAATTGAATTCTATTGACGAGGTGTCGAGTATTGGTGGAATTCTCATTATACACGGTGATTCTTCTACTGGAGCGGGAGCGGCGACCAGCTGCCAGGCGCGCCTCCCACCAGCCAACCGAGCTCGCGCCGCGGATAGCGCGCAGGTGGAAACTGTAACAAAGTACATTAATTAGTGTTAAATTCACCAGCAAATTATGATTAAAGAACTAACCTATCCGCAGGGGATACTGAGAGTGTTCTCCTTCAGCTGACAGACAGGCGTTGTACCATGTAAATAAATTAGCGTTCACACGTTGTGATTCCCTTCTGTTGTGAGGGATATCTGCTGCCGTATATTGTTCTCCAGCTCCACTAGAGTGCGGGTAATTGATCTGCACACTTTGTGTTTTAAATTACCCCACAATTAAACATCAAACGGGCTTAGGTCCGTGCTTCGATTAATTACAGTAAACACGCAGGGTGGTACAGGAGTAGCTACATAATGTAACGTTGTAACTTCCAAAGTTACTGTCTGTCAGCAGAAGGAGAACATTTTTAGTATCTTCTGTGAAAGATACGTTCTAACCTTTAACTAGTGACGTGAGGTCATCCAGATTCCCAAGAAATAAAAGAACATCTGTGCTTTTTTAATTAAAGCTTGCAGCTGTTGTTTATGTTACCTTCTTATCTGTGCGCTGACACTACACTCCCTCGTTGATGAAAGTTTAGTGACAATGGACTTTAATGGCCCTGGTTAGCTCGCCTCCGCCTCGCGCAACCCCGCGGGCCGATCTCGGTTGGCTGGCGGAAGGCGCGCGCGCCCGGCAGTTGGCCGCCGGTCCCGCTCCAGCAAAAGAATCTCACTGTATAATAAGTCCTGAAGATTAAAAACCTTAAGTCAATATTAATTAGTACTTTTTATTGTACCGGTTTCGTCCACATCGTGGCCTTCCTCAGCGCAAATAATAATATGAATTGAAAAGCAAGACTTACAGTACATGAATATTTTACCATAAAAGAAGGTTGTTTTCAAAACTATTTCTAAACAATTAATTATTAGATACACAAATGAAGAGGTATTAAGGCGAATGGGCGAGGAGATATTTCTGGCGACTGCTAATGAAGAGAAGAGATAGGTTGGTAGGACACATACTAAAACACTCAGGAATAGCAAACTTACAGTAGTTATGGAAGGAAGGGTGAAGGATATGAGATGTAGGGTTAGACCAAGGTTAGAATATGATAAACAGATTACCTTGGATTTAAGGCTTGGTAACTATGTAGAGATGGAACGATTGGCTCAGGACGGGGATATATGGACAGCTGCATCAAACCAGTTAAAAGGCCGAAGACCCAAACTACAACAATAATAATATTATTATTAATAATAATAAACATCTTCTTTTCCACTCCGCGTTTTGCCTCGTTAAGGAAGGGTTTCGCCCACATCAGACTACATCTGTAATGTCATTAGAATCTAGGATCTGAGTAGTAACCCCCAGACTTGTAATAAGTTACCATTTCGGCATTTACCAGGAGTGAGAATGAAGAAAACCTCGTTGTCAATGCCGAGATTCGAACCTCATATCTCCGAACAAGGCACTTCCTATTCCTCCCCTAGGGGCTCACGACTAGTGGGACGTGGGTTGGCGACCACGGGGCCCCAGCTGAGTCCGGCAGTGCTTCCACTAACTTGTGCCGGGCTCCTCTCCGTCTTCTTTCCTGTCGACCTCTCTTGGTCAACTCTTGGTCTCTTCCGACCCCGACGGTATTAGGATATCTGAGGCCTAGGGAGTCTTTCACTTTCCCGCCTTAATTGGCCCTTCTCTGATCTTTCCTGATACCCTAATTCTTCGAGGGGTCAGCCTTCTTTTTCTTTTCATACCTCCTGCCTTCTGCTCAAAGCCCTTAAGGAGGCAGGGTGTGTGTGGCCCCACCACTTCTGGTGCACCCTGGAGAGTGATACACCCTCAAGGGCTCACGGCTGTGAGTTTGGGAGTTGGCGACCCCGAGGAATTCCTGAGTTGGGTCCGTTTTGTCCCCTTTTTTCCTCTGACCGTGGGGCGGGCCCTCTCTTATTTCCCTTTCCTACCTGCCTTTGATGGCTCTCCTTCCTAGTCCCTCAATCCTCATTCTTAGAGGTTTGAGGGCATTTCTTTTTTTCCTGTCCTTTATTTGCCTTATCCTTTATTTGTTTACCATTTCTTCTTGTAGTATGTAAGTTTGTAGTTAGTATTAGTTATAGTTTAAATTCTCATCTTAATTTACTATCACCCAAACCATTAGAGGCCGATAACCTAGATGCTAGGCCCCTTCGTCATCATCATCAAACCCTATTCCAGTCGTGGATAGAACGTAAGCTCACTCGGCTATGCTGGTGTAGGTTTGCTAAGTAGAGAAACGCCACTTGTCACGGTGTTCGAGCACGCAATGAGCAAGTGTGTATCGTTCATTAGGCCTCTCTGTGACGCGTGTAACTTGAGTGGACACATAGGACCATTGGTCCGCACTGCTTGCTTGCTATCAGACCAGCCTCAAATGATCGGCGACCACCACCACTACCACACGGTTCTTGATTGCAAGCGAAAGGCAAACACCCTAACAAGGCCGATGTATTGCCGTCAATGGAAAATCAATGAACTCCTGCCACCGTGTGCTATTTTGCGGGGAGTTTCTCTCAAACTATGTGCAACCAATTAAGGGAGCACTAATTCTATTTATTAAAGACAGAATCATTTTACTTCAAACTTTAAAGGAATACCAATCACTTTAATGTCATTGGAACGTGTTAAATTAGCCGAAAGTAGCTGAAATGCGCAATTTAAGACGAACAGGGAACGCAAGGTCAGAATAATAATAATAATAATAATAATAATAATAATATAGGCTAAGTGTATATTATAGAACCAAAAAACATCGGGTCAAATAATACATGAGTGACGGTCTACAGGCACATTTTCTTTATGACTATTCTTCTTCTTCTTCTATATTTGTTTCACCCAACTTTGGGGTACATGAAATCAATCACTTTTTATTGTTTTGAGCTTTCCTTATGGCCCAGTATTGCCTCATCCTTTGAGATCTTGCTTCCCTTTCTTCGGGAGAGATGTGGATCGTACGCTTTTGTTTGAGTTTCCAGTTGGAACCGTTGTTTCTTATCTTTGGTGACGGTTTTGGCTGTTTTGTCCATGAGCATGGTGTCTGTAATTTGGAGTTCCACGAGGTCTTTCTCAGTTTCCTTAAACCAAAGAGGTTCTTTTTTATTACGAAAGTAGTTATTATTATTATTATTATTATTATTATTATTATTATTATTATATAAATATAGGTGTAGGTATTAGAAAGTCATTTATACATGTCTTTTTCTGGAGCGTGGCGCTCTATGGAAGTGAAACTTGAACTGTTAACCCAGCAGAAAAGAGGAGAATAGAGGCATTTGAAGTGTGGTGTTACAGAAAAATGATGTGGATCAAATGTGTAGATACAGTAACAAACGAAGAGCTATTAATACGACTGGGAGAGAAGAGATGTTTCTGGTGACTGCTAGTGAAGAGGAGAGATAGAAGACACATACTAAGTAAGACACCGAGGAATAGCAAGTTAGGTTCGAAGACAAGAACTGTAGGAGTAGACCGAGGTTAGAATATGTTAAACAAATTGCCTCTGATGTAAGGTGTGGTAGCTATGTAGAGTTGAAACGATTAGCTCAGGTCAGGGGCATGGAGCGCTGCATTAATCGAGTGAAAATACTAAAGACAACATTATTATTATTATTGAAACGATCAGCAAATATAGTGAGTTGGTTGGCCCTATTAAACGGCAGTGGCATGAAGAACAGGTAAAAACCATACCTATCACTGTCTCAAGTACGGGCGTGATCCAAAGTACCTTGCTCCAAGGCCTTAATGAACTGGATCTGGATACTCTACTGTACAAACTAATGCAGAAGGCAGTAGTTCTCTCAACAACCCGAATTGTCTTGAAGTTCAAGGATAGCGATTTTGACTTCACAGCTTAGAAGTGGCTGTTTCCGTAAGTATACTTAGGTTCCCTGAAGCCCGTATAGTTATGTTGTGATGTACCAACAATGTTTTACATATTAGGCTATAATAATAATAATAATAATAATAATAATAATGATAGTGGCAGTAATAATAATAATAATAAATCGCCTGTGGTTTCACGTTACTATTTACAGTATATTACATTAAATAACAGACGGTGACTGAAACGGTTTGAGTATCCCGCTATACGCGAATACACTGGTAATTGATAAAATTCTCTACCCCACTGTGTGTTGAGAGGTACAATTGGAAGTTCAATAATAGTATGTAGCCGAGGTGTAGGTACATAAAGAGTGACAATCTATTTCTCTCTTTTTGTAATCCAGCGCTGTGGACGTTTTCAAGCGCGTGATTCGCTTCGCCCGGCACAATTCTCGTTTTATTGGTATTGCGTACATTCTTAACAACGTGTGAATACAGAGGTTTTTTTTTTTTTTTTTTGCGGTACATATGAGATCCATTGATACTTCTTTGTTATTTGGTTATACTCCCAACAATCTTGTTTACTCTTTGAGCCTGTCACTTCTTTTGTCCGTCTGTGTGTACGAACTGACACTTCATACTACTGTTAATTTACGGTGTATAGGAACGCAATAAAGGGGAAGTCGTACACTCATTTAATTATAATTTCTTTCATTGTTTATGTACGAAAGCTATTTCTACTTGTTTTGAACTAACATATATACCTTGTTTTGATTAGTAACCGTGTTTTCAGACACTGATTTATTTACGAGGGGTGATTAGATTCTGCTTACCACGGAGGATGAGTGGTTATCGTGTTGGACTACCAACCCCAAGCTTGTAGGTTCGCTCCTTGCCTTGGTAAGTGATTTTTGAAAGGAGGCAAAAATCACAGCGTGCGTGTCATACGTTGTTGGCATGTTAAAGAAGCCATTTGAATTCAGTAGGCCGTGTTCATAATGGCAAAATTAATCTCGGGATTTTCCGCCAACAGAAAGTTCCTCGTTTCTCTACTAGAAAGCGCTATAGTGTCAAGGAGCTAAGATATCTAACCTCCTTGACATTCACAGCGCTCCAAGGAACAACAAAGAAAAAATCGACATGCATGCTGCCCTCTGGGCGTCAAATAACAAAGCTTGCCCCCAGCACCCGAGACCATACGATATTATTAATATTATTATCAGAAACTACGGTTAAAAGGCCGATATTCCTGGAGTTTCGTTATTCTTTTGATTTTTTGTTTTGTTTTCGTTTACTCCTTTTTCATTTCGACGAACCAACTAATTTGCGGACTGCCAAAATGGTTTTTTTTGTCAGTCTTTCCAGGTTCGTTCGGACTAAGTTGTCATAAAAAGAAATTAATCTCTGAGAGAATCTGATAGTTTTCAGTTTGGTTATAAAGTTTATTATTGCTTCTTTTACATTGATAGTGTAACTTTCAATCGGCCAACACGAAATAATTGCAATTACTGGATTATGTGACAAAATATCCTGAAATAAATTACATGTGATTAAGATGTGATTTATTTATTTAATATATTTATTTCAGTTTCATTCTTCATATATTCCAGTAATTGGAATTATTTATTGTTGACCGACTGAAAGTTAAATTATCAATTGTTAACAAGGCAACACTGAAAAATGGCTTCAAAGCCATCTTGACTTTTTGTTTTAATTCGGCTGGCTCAGCGGTAACGTTCTCGCCTGCTGTTTCCAAAGTTGCCGGATCGAATTTTGGCCCAGTTTGCTGGCATTTGAGGGTGCGCAAATGTGAGGGAGCCGTGTCAGTAGATTGACTGGCACGTTAAAGACCCCCTTCGGGGCAAAATTTTGGCACCCCGGAGTCTCTGAAAGCCGTAGTAGTTGAAAGGGACGTTAAACCAATAATATTATTGTCAAGGAACGGATTTCTATTTAAGAACAAACTTAAGCTATTTATGTTATCTTTAGGAATCATGGCATGTGTAATTGAAAAGTAGAGTATTTATTTATGTCGCCTCCGTAGTGTAGTGGTCGGCATGATTAGCTGCCACTCAGGAGGTGCGCGGTTCGATTCCCGCCTCTGCCACGAAATTTGAAAAGTGGTGTGAGGACTGGAACGAGGTCTACTCAGCCTCGGGTGGTCCAAATGAGCAGGGGAGGGGTTCGATTCCCACCTCAGCCATCCTCGAAGTGGTTTTCCGTGGTTTCCCACTTCGTCTTCGGGCAAATGCCGGACTGGGACCTAACGTAAGTCTATGGACGCCTCCTTCCCTCTTACTTGTCTATCCCTCCCACTCTTCCCATCCCTTCATCAGGCCCCTGTTCGCTCTGCAGGTGAGGCCGCCTGGGCGACGTGCTAGTCACACACCCCAGTTGTATCCCCGACTCAGAGTCTCTACTCCAGGACACTGCCAGTGGCGATAGAGGTGGCATCCCTCGCTTAGTCCGTGGGAGAAGCCAACCCTGGAGGGTAAACGATAAAGAAAGAAAGAAAGAAAGAAAGAAAGAAAGAAATGATGATTATGTTAATTGTTGTTTAAAGGGGCCTAACATCTAGGTTATCGACCCCTAATGGTTTGGGTGATAGTAAAAGATGACATGAGAATGAAAACTATAACTAATACTAACTACAAACTTACATACTAGAAGAAGAAATGGTAAACAAACAAACGATAAGGCAAATAAAGGACAGGAGGAAAAGAAATGCCCTCAACCCTCGAAGAATGAGGATTTAGGAACTTGGAAGGAAGAAGAGCCATGAAAGGCAGATGGAAAGGGAAAGAGGAGAGGGCCCGCCCCAAGGTCAAACGAAAAAGGGGAAAAAACGGACCCAGCTCAGGAATCCCTCGGGATCGCCAACTCCCGAACTCACCAGCCGTGAGCCCCTGAGGGTGTAGCAATATCCGGGGTGCACCAGAAGTGGTGGGGCTACATACACCCTGCCTCCTTGAGGGCCTTGAGCAGAAGGCAGGAGATAACATGAAAAGAACAAGAAGGCTGACCCCTCGAAGAATGAGGGTATCAGAAAAGGGCCAATTCAGGTGGAAAAGCGAAAGACTCCCTAGGCCTCGAATACCCTAATACCGTCGGGGTCGGAAGAGAACAAGGGTTGACCAAGAGACGTCGATAGAAAAGAAGACGGAGAGGAGCCCGGCACCAGTAAGTGGAAGCAATGCCGGTCTGAGAGCTGGGGTCCCGTGGTCGCCAACCCACGTCCCACTAGATATGAGCCCCTTGGGGGGGGGGGGGGGGAGAAAGAAAGGGTATTTATTATTCTTGGTCATTAAAATCAATATAGTCCATATTTCGGCTAGAAAGTATTGAATTCTAGTAAAATAGCAGTCCTGTCAATAGGCTAATAATTAGTAACAGAGAATAAAAGATGGAGTATTCTTAAAGGATCATATTGATATAAAAATTAGAAGTGCAACGTTATGTTTCAAGTACCGGTAGCTACTTTGTTTAGCTTTCTTGAATTTGAATATTAAAATAGAAATCATAGTTTTTCGTAATTTTAAGTCCATATAATGAGTCGTCCAGTTGCAAAACTCGTTTAATGAGAAACGTTTCTCTGGACTTTGCCTCGCGTATCTTTTGTGTTTGTTGTTTTCGACTTTTTACTTTTTGCTTTGTGTTTTTGGTTTTGTGTTTGCTTTGTGCTCTTGCTTTTGAATTTTACTCTTTGCTTTTCTTTCTTGGTTTTGAGTTGGTTTTCTGCTTTTGCTTTTTTTGAATTTTGTTTTTTGCTTTGTGTTTTTTTCTGCTTTTGTTTTTGATTTTTTCTTTTTGCTTCGCGTTTTTTGTTTTTGGTTTTATGTCTGTTTTCTGGAAAATCTAAAACAAAACAAAATAAAACAAAATAAACAAAATAAAAACAAACAAAAAACAAACAAAAAATAAATAAAACAGAATCAAAATAAAACAAAATAATATAAAATAAAATAAACTAATTAAATAAATAATTTTACGACATGATCCGTATTCGCAATTGGATTAAACGAGTTTTGCAACTGGACGACTCAATAATTCCATATTTCTATGAACAATACCAAATATATATGTACATATTGCATTAATATTATTAGCACATATAATTATTTTTTAATTTAAAATCGTGAAAATTTGTTTAGAAAGTTCTTCTTTGCTCAATACTCTCCCAAAACCTTTTCGTAACCCTCTCGTAGATTTTCTTCTGAAGCTTGTTATGACAGAGGCGTGTTAGTCGGACTACATTTAGAGAATTTTGTCACGTCAGGGTAGAAGACTTCAGGACATAAATCACCTTGTGCTCTGTTATTTGTGATGATATATGATTGACTATAATTGCCCCCATCCAGGTAACACTACTATTGAATATTGTTTCATGCGATAGATCGATATATAATGAGAGCTGTCAAGACTATTAATGGATGTCGTGTAGACACTTGCGATCGAAGCCTACTTATAGAGAGTGCAAGAGTTTTATGTCAAGGATTCCTTCGTTTTGTTTTATTGTTATTGAACTACGGAGGCAAATTATATTCAAGAAAACAATCCATCTCGGCCCATACAGTGGACTAGTTCAGAAAAAAACAGAGAAGTGGATTCAGACATTGACTTATGTGTGTTTTCTGTGGAAGTAAATTTGTATGTTACTAGGTTATGATTCATGGGTGTTAAGTACGATCAAACTATTCGGTATATTGTACAGTGTGTCCGCAAAGTCTCTCCGCAGTGCGTGTCTCGCCTTGCGGTTGGTTGGGTTGGCAGCACATTCATGTTATGTTTTTACAAGGAAAACATTATTACATTAAATTAAGTAATGCAATTAATATATACAGTACTCACCACTATTGCATATGCACTATGAACACACCTTCATTATTTGTTAGAAGAGGAAAGAGTATGTGACAAGTGAAACTGTGACTGTGTTTCTAAACGTTTTTCATAGTCTGGCTGAAACTGGGATGAGCTGATTCTTAGTAGCGCAGCTAAAAGTTGCTGAGCTCTAGTACAATTCGAAACCATGTCGCGGGCCGCACTTTGCCCATGACTGCTCTAAGGGATTGAGTAATAATATCGCGGTCATTTTTTCCTATACATTAGTAAATTCTATAATTCCGGAATATTTGGAGTCCTGCTTGTGAAGGGCTATATTATCTCTAAAAATAGATCTTAATCACTAATAAAACTATTAATAATCTCCGTCTTTCCAGTACAGTGTTGTTGATAGTCTATTTATACAACTGGGTACATGTTTCGTACAGTCGTCTGTACTTCCTCAGCCCAAATATACATTAAGATATAAACAACTATGATGCACACTATCAATCACATACAATGACTTCTTCTTGGTTCGTTGAGGCCCCTTGGACCACGTTGTTGATAGTGTGCATCATACTTGTTTATATCTTAATGTATATTTGGTCTGAGGAAATACAGACGACTGTACGAAACATGTACCCAGTTGTATAAATAGACTATCAACAACATTGTATTGAAAAGACGGAGATTATTAATAGTTTTATTAGTGAATATATTCAATACGGACCTAAAATGGAGAATTGCTCTCAATAGATCTTAATCCTTCTTTATCTTTCAAACTTAACCGTAACCATAGCAAAATTCTCATTGAGATGTGAAAGGCTTTACCTCGTTTTACAACACGGCTCTAAGGACATTCTTTTGGTCGGGAGATTATTCTCGCTTGCCGTAAATTCGATTACGGCTTGTCTTTTTCTTTAGGCCTGTTTACAAGCATCCTCTGTGTGGTAATACGTATTTCAAGACGTCATCCTCTTCCCTCTTCCACCAACCTTCCGCCTACGCATGCTAAACGAGATTTTCCCCGTCTTAAGCCGCCTGGACGATCTTTAGTCTAACCACCGGTTATTCAATGAAGAAACCTCCACAACTTTGCAGCAAAAGGAAATGAAGTCTTCCTTAAATTGAAGCGACGACCAAGCTCGAATGCTGAAGTTTCCAACGAAATAAAGTTTCTGCAAGCCATAACGTACCCTGATAATCAGATCAGTTTTCCCATAATGTGCGCCTTGCATGGAGTTAAAGCTGATAGAAACTTTAAATATAGGGCTAAATATTTTATTGATTTTATTATTATTACTAGCTTCACCCGGGAACAGTTATGAATTCATTACATGGTAGCTCGTAAACTGTCGCCTCAGTTATTGAATGGATATCGTTGGAAGAAATGAAAACGTAAAATCACTTATAGTGGCCGATGCATTGAAGATAGAGGTATGCTCTCACGGACTTCTTGGTAGAACATTAAATGCTGAACAATTCTTACACTCACAGTATAGGCTATTGATATTTTTAACGGTTTGTCCAGCGTAAGCTTAAAAAACGTACGGACAACAGGTTTTTGTTTCGACTTTTTCACTGAAATCGTTACTGCTTGGCTTCCATTGATCATAAATAAATAATTTTCTACAGAAACCTTCCTCGAGATATCCTTTACAGAATGGTGATAACCGCATCAAAATCCATCCAGTGGTTTTCGAGATTACCCGTGACATCCAAGAATCGGGGACTTTGTTTTATACTAAGTAGAGATGATGTTGTTCCATTCTCTCTTTTTCCCACACTTTTCCGGTGTTCAGCGTCGGCTTAGGTTGGAAACTTTGATGTTGGAAGAGTTCTCTCTTAAGCTGGTCACGCTGTTTGGATATCTTCACATGAGATCCAATCTCGTGTAGATCTTTTGTATCTCACTGAACCAGGCTCCTTTGTCTTGGTGAAAAATGAAAATGCGAAAGGTTAATCGTGTTTATTATTATTATTATTATTATAAGGGCAGATAACCTCACTCTCCCACCCCTTAAAACAACAACAACTAAGGAACTTTCCCTCCTCTTCTGCTCCAGTTGAAGATGGATAGCTGCCTGTGCTTGTTGCTATGATACGCCACTGTCGTATTGTTAAACGCTATGCATGTTCAGTGCTTTCTACTGATGAACTCCCTCCAAGGCATAGGCGCGCTTGCTGCGAGGTCATTGGCCTGACGCCATGTCTTGTATTATAAGAAACTGGTTAAATGACAGTCATAAAATAGGAGGAAGTAAGTAGTATGTGAGTCTTGTATTGTTACACGCTTGGGAACTTCTTCAAGATACATTACAATACTGAAATTAATGGCCTGGGTAAATGTGTTGCAACTTACATTTTAAATATTGTTTAAAGAAATATTTTATATACTGTAGCTATAGCAATTAAAAGTACGTTTCACGTGAATTTGCTAGTACAAATTATTGATTGAATACACATTTTGGTTGCAGAATCTACTGTAAGCCATCGCATTTAACGCCGGTTATCATACATATTCTACACACACCTAAAGTACACGGGGCTACATGACCGCGTTGTCGCAGCCCCTAAACTGAGGAACCAACCAATCTATTGTAAAATCTCGAATCGATTAATGAACTAGTTAATTTAGGTTTTCATAATATTTGAAAATCGGTCAACACAAAATAATCTCCGGATACTCCGATTTTCCCTGTCAAAATTTCATTCCAGCAACACTCTCCACTATCATTTCATTTCATCTGTCATTCATTTAATCATTGCCCCAGAGGAGTGCGTCAGGCCTCGGCAGCCGGCACAGTTCATATCCTCGCCGCTAGATGGGGGCTTCATTCATTCCATTCCTGACCCGGTCGGAGACTGGAAGCAGGCTGTGGATTTTCATTTTCACTAAAATAATAATAAAAATATCCCGATATAAATTACCTGTACATGTGATTAAGATATATATTGTTATGAACTATTGAAGATGAAGAAGAAGACTAAGGGATGGCGACCCAGGATTTGAAATAAGATACCATTCCGGTATTTGCTTGAACTGGATATAGAAACAACATACAGGATGGTCGTAGGCAATGCCGTGTTTCGAACCTCGGATCTCCGAACTACAGCTCCTCTAGTACAGTCGTAGAACATCTTAAGCTCTCGGCTATGTTGCTGGAAATGCACAATACTATAAAGTGTGCATTTTTACCCCTTATTATTCCTCTTTTTTCGGGAATGTGTATGTGCTGGGATGACTCACTGCGAGGCGAATAGTTTTTACGGTCGGATACCCTTTCTGGCGACAGATTCGTCAAGGGAGGTGAAATGAATTAAACTGTGTAAGAAGTTGGAAGAAAGTGGCCGTAACCTATCGAAAGGTACTTTCCCAACATTTTTCTGGAATTGAAAAGTTAGAGTCAACCTCGTAGTTTGGCGGCTAGCATTCTTGGGTTCGATTCCCGGCTCTGCTAAGAAATTGAAATCTAGTGTGAGGGTTGAAACTGGGTACACTCAGCCTCGTGAAGCAAACCTGAGAAGAGGCAGGTTCGATTCCCTCCTCAGCCATCTTGGAAATGGATTTCCGTGGTTTCCCGCTTCTACTCCAGGCAAATGCCGGGATGGTTCCTAATCCAAGGCCACGGCCGCCTCCTTCCCAATCCTCGCCTGAATTACAATTACACACACTAATACAGTCATCACAAACGAACAGTTTATCAGACAAAGTTACACACACACACACACTATTGAATGACACGTTGTCCAAGCCCCTCAAATAAAAGAACAACGAAATAAATTAGAAAACATGGAAAACCCTTTCAAGAACGGCCCACGGTGGGATTCGAACACATTCGTTTTCTGAGTCTGAAATAGCCTGAGCTCATGATGGCCTTGCGTGCTATCGAACAGAGCTAGCCTGGTTGATAACAGAACCATACGTTTAGGTTGGAAAATTTACTTGACGACGTAGCAATCTCTTAAAGCGTCACCTCCCTAGAGAATGTGAACTCCACAGAGTGTAAAATACGGTGGGATTTGCTGATGTGACTTTGGAGACTATCTAACCTGCTGTCATTAATTCAGTTAGAGGAAACTTTCTCAGCATGTAAATCAGGAGAGTATCACAGCTGTTAGACACGACTTAATATAATTATGAGTTGTGTGTTCCCATCGGAAACTTTGTCACCATCTGGAGGCTAACAAAGCGTTTGGTAAAGAGAGACGTCTCGTTAGTCCCAGCGGAGATTGCTATATACACAACAGATGGCAGCAGGGTGCAGGGCGCTGAGAACAGGGGGCCGTGGAAACTCAATCAAAGGTCATCGCAGGAGGATTTGATTAAACGGAATAATTTATACTTATTCTGGGTTACAAAGGCTGTGGAGTGTGGATTGTAATGGAAACCGGGATAACTAGAACATTATTAAATCAATTTTGTCAGTCATGACTAAACGGGATACTTGGCATAATTTTTTGTAAATAGGGAATTACTGCGTCGCTCAGCGGTAACGTTCTCGCCTACTATTCCCAAGGTTGCAGGATCGAATCCTGGCGCAGTCCGTTAATATTTGAGGGTGCGCAAATGCGAGGGAGCTGTGTATGTAGATTTAATGGCACGTTAAAGATCACCTTCGGGACAAAATACCGGCACACCGGCGTCTCTAAAAGCCGTAGTAGTTAAAAGGGACGTAAAACGCTATGTAAAAGACAGGCACCGTAAGTACTAAATACGCAGTGTTTCTGGCTTACTAAAAATGAAGTTTTTTTTGAGGCGCACGGTTCCAAAATCCGTCTTATCCAGTTTTTAGAAAAATTGAGTTTTTCGTTCATCTCCATAGCTCATATGATGTAGCATCTTTATCAACAAGAAAATAGTTCCTGAACCCACCTTATCCCATGTAAATGTAACATGAATTCCGGTGTCGTTTCCAAAACCCGCCTTATCCTAAGATGATGTTTCCAAAATCCGCCTTATGTGGCACTGGGAGTGCAACGTATCTCAAAGAATACTCTATGGAGAAGGCGTCAGCACGATATTTATGAAGTTCTATGTACACTGTGTAAGTGTGTATCCTCTGAAACTGGTGGCAATGCTGTTCCCAATTATTTCGCGCCATTTTTTACACGCACGTTACCTACTTATTTTTTGGATAAACATTTCTTAATTTTTAACATTTTTTTATGACTTTAAGGAACATAAACAGTTAAACAATTTCGAATATAATATCACTTTATGACGAAAGTTATCATTATAAAGTTTTAGTTACATTTCCAAAATCCGCCCTTATCCACCATGACAGTTCCAGAACTCTCCTTATCCCTCCCTATATTATTCTGCTAAGGTCCCATTCCAGTTTTGTACCGAAAATAAGGTCGCATTAACACCAACCTACACATATGGGGTACCTACAGGTTCAGCATAACCCGATGCGTAAGCGAAACGCACTCACTTAGGCTACTCTTTAAATGCCTCGCAATTAAATAAATACCCTAAAACATGCATATTTACAATGAATGAAAGAATGCAACACGGTAACCATGGTAACAGAATCTCACAGGTCCATCTATTTCTGTAAGACGCAATGCAATTCCAATTATTACATTACTGTGAAAGTTTCCAGACGGTTATAAGGTTATCACTGAACCAAATTAAGCTGTAAAATTCATCAATACAGTATGATGCCCTTAAGGGGGTCAAGGGGCACTCGAGAATTTTTTCACGCAATTTTCACGTGTGAGTGTGGTACGAAAGGTCTTTTTCCCCCGAATATAAAGGGTCTCCGAAAACCACATTTAAAGGCCCTTAAATTAACAATGTCTGTGATATTCCCAGAAAACTAACTTCGCTCTGATATACCTATGAAGGAATGACAAACCCCTAACTACTGCACCAGTAGCTGAATTGATCAAGTCTGATCATTCTTACCAATGATAAATCATCATCATTTTTATAATTTACAAGCTGTACCCGGCATGCGTTGCAATGCCAATCAAAGAAAGTGTTGGCGTTGTAATTTTGTTTCTTGGAGTGCTTTTGGATACACTATATCTTTTTGAATTTCCGTTAACTGCCTCTAAGCTATCGTAAAATGGATTTACTAATTTAGAAATATTCGTGGGACGTGCACAACAACTCACCAAAGTTACATCGCAATCGGATGAATGGCATATGAACGCATACGGGATTTTGTTGAAACGCTTCGCGCGTCGTAACTCATTTGTTGCATCTATTCGTGCACTACGTACTGAAATGGATTTACTAAGTGTACACAACAACTCATCAAAGTTTCATCGCAATCGATGAATGGTATATACACACATACGGGAATTTGTTGAAAGGCTTCGCGCGTCGTCACTCATTTGTTGCATCTATTCGTGCGCTACCTACTGAAATGGATTTACTAAGTGTACACAACAACTCATCAAAGTTTCAGCGCAATCGATGAATGGCATATGAACGCATACGGGATTTTGTTGAAACGCTTCCCGTGTCGTCACTCATTTGTTGAATCTATTCGTGCGCTACCTACTGAAATGGATTTACTAAGTGAACACAACAACTCATCAAAGTTTCATCGCAATCGATGAATGGTATATGAACGCATACGGAATTTTGTTGAAACGCTTCGCGCGTCGTCACTCATTTGTTGCATCTATTCGTGCGCTACCTACTGAAATGGATTTACTAAGTGAACACAACAACTCTTCAAAGTTTCATCGCTATCGATGAATGGTATATGAACGCATACGGGATTTTGTTGAAACGCTTCCCGCGTCGTCACTCATTTGTTGAATCTACTCGTGCGCTGCCTATTGTAAAATGGATTTACTAAGCCAGAAACCTTCCCTGATGTGTACGCAACATCTCACCCAAGTTGCATAGCTATCGGACGAATGGTATATGAATTAATAAGGGACTTTGTTGAAACGCTTCGCGTGTCGTCGCTCATTTGTTAAATCTTCTCGAGCGCTACCTACTGTGAAATGTATTTTTTAAGTTAGAAACCTCACGGCCGACTGAATCGAGCTGCGCTCTATACCGGCCTTGACATTCCCAGTCAGAACCCATGTATAACATGTAATTGGAAAGTTTCTACTCGTTGCCGGTAGAGCGCACTCCCCTCCCATTATAGGCGCGATAAGGAAAAAGCAGTACAGTACGTTCTTCTCACAGTGTTACGTGTAGAACAACAACGTTTTGTTTCAGTTTCAATTATTGTAAGTAGTCGGTATTAATATACTGAATTCCTACGTTGTTTGGAGTGTTCGCTTATGAAGTTGTAAAATGCTGGGGTAAATTATGAACTATGGTTTGAACGCCGCTGCTCAAATCCAGCATGTCATACTGTTGTGTGCCCTTTTGCACTTCAAATAGGAAGAAAAGCGGAGGTGTGCTTTCTTTTCATGAGTTCCCGTGTGACACAGATAGGTGTGATGAATGGCTTAGGGTGATTTCTCGCGATAAGTTTGTTCCGAACACGAACTCTCCTTCGTCTGTTGTATGTAGTCTTCATTTTAAGGAAGATGATTATTCACATGTAGGCAAGTCCAGAAGGCTAAAGAAAACTGCTGTGCCGTCGGTGTTTGCTAATTATCCAGTCTATAAGTTACCTGTTATAAAGAGACCCCGAAGGAGCATTGTCAAGTTCAAATTACCCTCACCCAAAAAACTGAAGAGTATTGTACATGATGAGGAAACTCCAGCTGTGGAAATTCCCAGTTCGCCCTTGCCTTACACTCAGTCTGTGAATATAGGACACTCGAGCACGCAGACTGATGCCTACGAGATCAAGGAAATGATGAAAACGATTAATCGGTTGCGAGTGAAAGTAACACGGCTGAACAATTCTCTGCAGAAAAAACAAGAGGAATTAATGGAAACAAAAGTTACACTTAACCAATTCAAAGATGATTTATTTCACAAAGAAATTGAGCACTTGAAGCAAGATGCGACTGAAGGAGAAATTCGAGCGAAGTTCATTTTAGAGCAGCTACTTTTGTACAGTAAACGCAGACCGAGTTGGAGTTTAGATACAATTAGGGAGTGTATTATATTTCAATATATCTCACCGAAGGGTTATTCCCATATAAGGAAAAGGGGCTTTCTGAAATTATCCTCAAAGAGGACTCTATGTAGATATTCCGGTTCTAGTGATTGTGCGACAGGTGTTACTACATTGATTAAAGACAGGCTTATATTAGAGGCAAACAAACTGAATACTCCTGAACGTTTCTCATCCCTGGTTGTAGATGAGGCTGCAATAAATCCTAAGATTATTTATAATAGGAAACTCGACTGCTTCTTCGGGTACAAGGACACAATTACAGCACCGTCTCATCAAAAGGAAAGAGAGGATGAAAATTACAGCCGGGAACAAGTAGCAGCCAATCGAGTGTTGTGTTTTGTGCTAAGAGGCCTTTCGACAAATTATCAGATACCGTGTGCCTTCTTTTTCACGAAGCAGCTGTCAGGACGGGACTTACATAAACTCGTGCTGGACGTTATTCTCGAGGTTGAACAATGCGGTTTCATAATTATAAGAATTGTCTCTGATAATCACAAAACTAACACCACAATGATGAGGCATTTAGGGGGAGGGAATTTGCAACCAATGGTTAATCACCCATACGACGAGTCTAGGAAGTTACTCCTTAGTTTTGATCAGTGTCACATTCTAAAAAACATTAGAACGCAGTTTCTGGAACGAGAGATGACTGATGGTACTGGAATAATTTCAGGGAAATACTTGTCTTTACTATACAAAATGCAAAAGGATAAGATCGTCAAACCTGTGAGACACCTCACTAAAAAACACATTGAACCCACTAACTTTGAAAAAATGAATGTTCGGCGTGCCAAGGAAGTGTTCTCATCAGAAGTTATTGGTGCCATTAGTACACTGAAAGAAAATGTAGGCATGCACCCGGAAGCGTACAAATTCATGGACGCAGAAGCAACCATACTTTTTATGAAAAACGTTAATAAATGGTTCACTATGCATGACGTAAGCAACACATGTCATCATATTCAGTCTAGAAATCCAGATAAAGGGCATTTTTTCTCATTAAATGACAGTCGCCTTAACTGGCTAGAGGAATATTTTGTTTCTTACCTTGAAACTTTGAAAGCTGATAGTAACGCTGCTAGAAAGGACTTCCTGACTTCTGAGACTTACGAAGCTATAAAATTAACCACGGAATCAACTGTGCAGTGCATAAGGTATCTTCTAAAAAATGGGTATCATTATGTTCTGACTCGAACATTCTCTAGCGATACTGTTGAATCACTCTTCAGTACATTGCGCCGTATGTCTGGGTCAAATGACATGCTGGACTCAAGATCAGTGAGTTTCAGTTTGCAGAAGATTTTGAAAACTGGAATTCTGAGTACATCAACTTCCAGCAATTTAGAGGACTCTGCATCTAGCATCACAGATAACCCAGTTCAGAACATGATTCTTGGAAATGCACCAGCTTCAGGGAATAGACCTGTCATTCCTCAAAGTATTCTGAATATTCTACAAGATCTGTTAAAGGAGCCTGGTATGTTACATTATCTTTTATAAAGTGGACTAATGATTTGAGTTCTGCACATAACAATAATTACTAGTAAGTTGTGTAATTCACCTAAATCATACTAACTCAGTTAAATTTCATTTTCAGCAATACCTTTTCCGACAATGAAAACGGCAAGTCTGGCTAACGTCGGTGGCTACATTGTACGCGCAGTGGAAGAAAGAATTTCATGTACGGAATGTTTGGACTGCATTTCGCAGATCTCTAACTCCTCTCCACTCATGAGCCTTATCAAAACACAAGATTTAGGACATCTGCGTTACCCTAAACCTGCTTTTGTGTCAATACTATCTGTAATTCAGCTCTTCGTTGAAAAAGCTGCGCCATGTGTTCCTGGGAGAAATGTACTAGATGTTATATGTTCGGAACTAGTTCCTGTTTTGTCTAAGAGTCCACTTCTACAGTGTCAAATTTGCGACGAGACCGGTCCAAACGGACTTGCCATCATTATTGGAGAGAAATTTGTATCGCCAATTTTGGATAATATCGCGCAAACTGTAACTGAAAGACTGGTTGCTTCCAAACGCCTCCTATACAAACCGCTCAGCAGGAAAATGCATAAACTTTAAGGAAAACTGAGTGATTCTCATCGAATTCAACTGTAACGAGGTGCAAGGTATGTCTAATTTTTCTTCGATTTATTAGCACGCTATTTTATTTTGTGTTATAATTTGCATTTTGATATTGCGGGAATTATAATGATAATATTTAGTGTCACTAGCAACCCGCCCCGGCTTCGCCCGTGAACAGTTATGAATGTGCAAGGCATTCCTGTTAGACGTAATTTAAGAATGGCGAGGGGCATGAGACACCGCCGTCCAAACTAAAAACACTTATAGTGGGCGATGTATCGAAGATAGAGATATGCTCTCGCGGACTTTTTTGCAGAATTTTTCATGCAGAACAATTCTTACACTCATAGTATATTGATATTTTTAACGGTTTGCCCAGCGTAAGCTTAAAAAGTGCACGGACGCCAGGTTCTTGTTTCGACCTATTTAATGAAATCTGAAATCGTTACTGCTTGGCTCCCTTTGATCATAAATAAATTATTTTCTACAGAAATGTTCCTCGATATTACCTGTACAGAATAGTGAAAGCCGCATCAAAATCCATCCAGTGGTTCTCGAGATTACCCGTGATATCCAAGAACCGGGGACTTTGTTTTACACTAAGCAGAGCTAAGTCTTCGTCTTGCAGTGCTTGGTGAACAGCGCTGTGTGAGCAGTCGAGTAACTAACAAGATTTCATGCAAAAGGTCTCATTGTCTAGGTCGGTTGTGGAGAGCTCGCATCCAGTCGGCCATGGAAACCTTCACGTAGGTGTCCACAACATCTCACCCAAGTTTCATCGCTATCGGACGAATGTTATATGACCATATACGGGATATTGTTGAAACACTTCGCGCGTCATTGCTCATTTGTTGAATCTACTCGTGTGCTACCAATTGTAAAATGGATTTACTAAGCCAGTCACCATCCCTGGAGTGTACACAACATCTCAAGCAAGTTTCATCGCTATCGGACGTTGGTATATGAACACATACGGGACTTTGTTGAAATGCTTCGCGCATCGTCGCTCATTTGTTGAATCTACGCGTGCGCTACCTATTGTAAAATGGATTTACTAAGTCAGAAACCTTCCTTGGAGTGTACTCAACATCTCACCCAAGTTTCATTGCAATCGGACGAATGGTATATGAACGCATAGGAGACATACCCACAGACAGACAAACTATCAAGTAACATTGATTTTTATATATATAGATTGATAATTCATCCGCTCAAATGGAAACTACATCATATTCCCTTCGGGAATATTCAAAACCTTATAAGGATAAATCAGTTATAGCATTCATGATTGAGATTTTGCTGAGTGTACTCTTTACAACTAGAATATTCGCGGGTGAAGCCGCGACGGGTAATGCTAGTCCAATATTAATTTGTTAATATCTTCCATGTATACACGAGTTGTATGCAGATCGCAGCTATATGAATAAGGGCATATATCTCGATATAATAAACATTAATAAAATACATTAATTTTACTGAAACTTTTTTTTTCGTCTCCTGAAAAATATGCCAAAATGGATAAGGCGGATTTTGGAACCGTGCGCCTCTGCATTTTCATCAACATACTAGCCCTACATAGTAAGCACATCTATTTAAGAAAGGATACCTGATGTTCCTTTATTCGGCAAGCGCTACACAACCCGCAGTGAGCTTTATGCTCATCTTCTATTCGCTATGAAATGGAAAGCTTCATAATGGTGGAGCCACTTGTGCTTGGAGATCTTCTTATTGCCATATAACTGAATACACAGTAAATCTTCTTTATGAGTTGGATACAGAGCGAGTAAAATATGTTGGAGACCGAGAGGAAGAAAAACCGTATAAAATAACAAATGTAGGAATATATCTTGGTAATATCGTTCTCACTCCTCATGTAAAAATATCACATTAAACTTGCTTATGTGTACTTTACTTGTACAGTGTGTGCCGAAATCGGGACCACGGGCTGCAATACAATAGAGTTATTCTTGAAGATTCATTTAGGGGGTTTGCAACGTCGTGTGGTCATGTAGGCTAGCCCGGTGTACTCGTGTGCGGATTTTTTTGTTAACCTGTGTTATTGTGGCAGCTGTATGAGTGTGTGTATTTGAAATTAAGACTGGCATTGGGATGGAGGCGGCCCTGCCCTTAATTTAGATAATTAAATTAAGTTAACATACTTAACCTGTAACTGGTGACGTGAGGTCATATAGACTCTTTAATTAAATCTTGCAGGAAGCTGTTGTTGAACATAATGAAATCAAAGTTAGTTCACAGTAACATAATTAATCAAAGTTAGCATTGTTCTGTTTAACGTAATTAAATTGAAATTAACGTAGATCAAACTAACACAATTAATCCAAGTTAACATCGTTCAAAATAACATAATTAAATCAAATTTTACATAGTTCAAATTAACATAATTAAATCAAGTTTACATAGTTCAAATTAGTACAATTAAATGAAAGTTAACGTAGTTCAAATTAACACAATTAAGTTAAAGTTAACTTAATTAAATCAAAATTAGTCCAAAATAACGTAATTAATCAGACTTAATATAGTTCAAATTAACATAATTAAATCATGAAGTTAACTTACTGTTAGTAAAAATAACAATTAAATGAAAGTTAAAATCAAAATTTAAGTTCAACAAGTAGCATACATATAAAAGAATATCTAAAAATGGGTGACACCATTATTACAATCCTTCTGGTAATCATTCGAACTGAAGGACATGAGAGAGAAGCTGGTATTCAGAAAAGTGTAAGGCAAGGCTGCAACTTTTCAATCTTTACATTGAACAAGCAATCAAGGAAATTAGAGAGAAATTTAAAGTGGGAGTGAAGATTCAAGGAGAAATCATTTTAACTCTGATTGGGAGATTTGTTGATGACATCATCATCTTCGCCGACACGCCTGAGGAATTGAATGAGTTTTTGAATGGTATGGACTCCGTCTTGAGGAAGGAATTCATGATTAAAATTAATAAATGTAAATCAAAAATATTGGAATGCAGCTGAAATAAATCAGAAACATCTATGGACATCAAATTGGCAGATGCAAAACTAAAGTAGGAGACTTGTGTTACTTAGGAAGCAAAATAGCCAATGATGGACGAAGCAAAGAGGATATAAAAAGTAGGTTGGCTCAGGCAAGGAAAGCATTTATACAGAAAAGGAATCTGTTGACATCGAATGTAGATTTAGGTATTAGGAAGTCATTTTTGAAAGCCTTTGTCTGGAGCGTGGTGCAGCAGAAAATAGGAGAATTGAATCGTTTGAAATGAGGTGTTACAGGAGAAGGTAGATAGGATTACAAACGAAGAGGTATTAAGACGAGTGGGGGAGGAGAGATGTTTCTGGCGACTGCTAATGAAGAGAAGAAATAGGTTGGTAGGACACATACTAAGACACCCAGGAATAGCTAGCTTAGTTATGAAAGTAAGGGTGGAGGACAAGATCTGTAGGAGTAGACCAAGGTTAGAATATGTTAAACAGATTGATTCGGATGTAGGGTGTGGTAACTATGTAGAGATGAAACGATTAGCTCAGGACAGGGAGGTATGGAGGGCTGCATCAAACCAGTCAAAAGACTTAGGTCTCAAACAACAACATTAATTTGACCATGTCCGTGAAATGTACCATTTTTCTACACATTTTTAGAAATAACCCTGACTTTAAAAGCGTAGATGGAGATTGTGGCTAAATTCTTGTCCTCGTCCTTCTTCTTCTTCTTCTTCTTCTTCTTCTTCTTCTTCTTCTTCTTCGCGAATGAGTCGCTTAGGACCACGCGAAATCAACACTTTCTAACCTTCCTCTTGGCCCAGTATTCCTTCATTCGCAACGAGAGGGTCTGTTTCCGTTGCTCTGACCATTAATCGTTTTCCTCGAAACCCGCGTCTGAGTGATTTTCCTGATTTCCTTCCGGTCAGGTAAGTTTGGTGATCCTAATTCCTTTAAGTCTTTTTCTGTAAATTATATTTATACCAATTCGGTGTAGTAGCCTTGTTCTTTAAGAACGTATGTATTTTGTGTGTCAGTCTGTTCGGGTCCATTCTTTCTATTGGTCCCATAAATTGGATTCTTCGCATTCGCATTGTGTCTGTGATATTTTTTTTGTATATTTCTATATTAGGCTTTGGATAATGTACACCATCTTTTGTTCTTGATCCAAGGATTTTTCTCATTATTTTACGTTCTTTCACTTCTATTTGGTGTTTTAGTGTTTTGTGTTGGAGATTGAGTGTCTCTGAAGCATAGAGAGCTTCAAGTTTGATTACAGTTGTATAGTGGCGAATTTTGCAGTTCCAGGAGAGACTATTTTTGTTATAAATATTTTTTGTTGATTGAAAAGCAGTTTCCATTTTCTGAAGCCTCGATTCAATTGATTTCCTATCGTTAAAGTTTGCTGTAATCCATTCACCTAAATATTTAAATTCGTTTACTCGAAAGATTTTGTTGTAGCCAATTTGAAGTTCATTAATTTGATGCGGTTTTGATGTCAGTCATAAATTTTGTCTTTTTCAAACGAGATTTGTTATCCAATTTTCGCCGCATATTCTTGTAGTAGTTCAATTTGCTTTTGCGCATCAGCGATATCTTGGGCAATTAGTGCCATGTCATCAGCAAATGCTAAGCAGTCTAATTCTATGACTTTCAGTTTTGGCCCCAGTCGGTGTGTTGGTGCACCAGCTTTTCTCCATTCCCGTACAACTTTCTCAAGAGCACAATTGAAGAGCAATAATTAATAATGTTCCTCTTTTCTGTTGTTGCAGGCTCGCAAGCGTTAGTTGAGGACGCAAAGGACACCCGGGAGGGTGAAGACGTCTCGCTCCAGTGTCGGTTTGCGCCGCAGGTGGGGCAAGCGTCTACATTCTACTGGGAGCGTACCAACAAACGCAAACACGACAACGTGGCGATCCAGCAAACACCACTGGACATTAACTATCGACTTGACTTCAAACCCGAGCAAGGTCGATATGACTTGCTCATCATGAACGCGAGTTATGACCGAGACAATGGTCGCTTTGCTTGTCGCGTCAAAGCTGCCGGCAGTGGACAAGATCTCCATTCGCAGACTTTCCTTCTGACAGTGCTTACTCCTCCGGGAAAGCCACAGATTTCACCAGGACCCAATGCTACGGCCACTGAAGGGAAAACCATGGAGCTGACGTGCGGCAGTTCTGGAGGTAGCCCGGATCCTGAAATCAAGTAAGATGAATATCTATGACTTCAGTCATATTTCTAAATTTTCCCGTATTGATTATATTATATTATAAGATTTTTTTCTACTTCTACATGACTCTATGGCCTATATATATAGCAATCCAACATGGCGACTATCCGAAATATTTAGACGGATCTCAATATCTACGAATGTATTACAGCAATCAAACTGATTTTTTTTATGTTCATATGGGCTATGAACATAAGTTCACCTGTCGGACTTTCAATAACCTGGTGATCACAATGGCGGCGACGCGAAGTATAAATATTCACATGAACGTTTCTCGCAATTTAACCATCCGAGTGCAGTGACACTTGGTACATTAAATCCTTATACAAATGTTAATCCACTAGCATCTAATTTATTTCAATTGTTTCCGTAACCACAAGATGGCAGCTGTGCGAAATTTTAAAATCTCGTTTTTACTTCTCGTATCCTAATCATGCGATTGTAGTTTGAATACTACACGTTCACAATAATCTTCATGTAACAGTACATAACTCTAAGACCTAAAAAAATCAACATGGCGTCCATCCGCAATATTTAGTCGGTTCTCAATATCTACGAACCTATTACAGCAATAAAACTGAAATTGTGTATGTTGACAAATTTGTATTGAAAAGTGGATATTCTTATAATATATCAAGTAAGATTCCAATTATTTTTAATACTTAATGCTTTATTTTATTTTAGGGCTACCAAATTGATAAAGCTTAACATGCATTTTAACAAATCTATCTACTGTATATGTCGTAGTCAGATAGTGAAATCCGTCATTTCATGAAAATCCTAGGCACTTCATGAAAAGTCGGTATATGATGTAAATTGGAAGCAAGCAAGGAAGGAAGCTTTTAGTTTTACGTGACCGTTAATCATACGATCATGAGACACGGGACCTCTTTTTTACGTGGAATCCGAACCTCAGGACATGGCATTTCACTTCGAAAATCTCACCTGCATTGACCGGTATTCGAACCCGGTCCACCTTGGTGAGAGGCCAACAGCCACCTCGCCCTCCATGTAAAAAGGGCTCGGCCAAGGAATTTAAGTCTGAGAGCTGGAATAGGGTACACTCAGCCTCGTGAGGCAAATTTGAGAAATGGTGTGTTCGATTATCACCTCAGCCATCTTGAAAGTGATTTTCAGTGGTTTCCGACTTATACTACAGGCATATACACCGGGATGATTCCTAACTTAAGGGCACGGCCGCCTCCCTCCCAATCCTCATCTGAATTGCAAATACAAGCACTAATACAGCCATCATAATTGTATTTATTTAGCATATGGCTTTTAGTGCAGGGAGTGTCCGAGGACATGTTCGGCTCGCCAGAGGCTGTAGTTGCTTCAAGCGGACACCCATGGGGTGAGCTACAAGTTCAGTTCAATTTCAAGTAGTTCCAACTTTCGCTACCAGATGTCACTGACACCTAGTGGTAAACGCTGGAACTTTGATAGAGCGTTTCAACGAAATCTAACCTAGAGATTTAGCTTCACACAAGTTTACTTAGTGGAAGGATCTTTTACATGCTATAAATCTATGACATGGGACCGCCGGCTTTACTTCCCCTCCGTAGGAAGGCATACTGAATGATTCTAACGCTCTTAAAAAATCCGACAACTTTGAACCCGTGATCTTGGGCACAGCAGATTAGCATGCTACCAACTACGCCACCGAAGTCGCTGCCATAATAAGACAGGTTATCAGACAAATTTCACACACACCAAAATACACGGGGATACATGACCACGATGTCGCAAAGCCCCTAATTAAATCGACTGGCTGCGTGACACAACGGTAACGTTATCGCCTGCTGTTCCCAAGATAGCAGGATCGAATCCTGGTGCAACAATTTGGTGTTTGAGAGTGCGCAAATGCGAGGGAGCCGTGTCAGTAGAAGTACTGGCACGTTAAAGATCTCCTCCGGAGCGAAACTCCGTCACCAAGGCGTCTCTAAAAGCCACAGTGGTTAAAAGAGACGTAAAACCAAGAACATTATTATTACATAGGCTATTTATTTTGCGTATGCGCTTACACATTCTCAGCATATTTGCTGGAAAGAAAACATTTACAATCCCAGATATACATCATAGGGAACAAATTCTCGGTGACTGCATTCCGTAGTCGATTTACCCTTTTCCCCTCACTCCTTCAGGCTTGATCACCCAAGGACAGCCTTACTATGCGTCACGTTGAAAGTATGACTGTCATCTGCACAGTCTTAAAAAGGCCTGGGTCTAATTTCTACTCGGTGAAAGATTCCTTTAAGTTGTTGGGAATCACGCCAGGGCTGGAGATGATTATAGGAACTGTCCTGACTTGTGCCATGTGCCATTGCTTCCCGTTCAGTTCTGAAAGCTCTTTATACTTAGACAGCGTTTCAACATGTTTTGTTAACATGTTGCCACTGTTTGGGATTGCCACATCTATGAAGGTGGTGTGCTTCATGCATTTATCAACAATAACCAGATCAGGTCTGTTTTGCACCGCTGACTGGTCTGTCAATACAATACGATCCCAGTACAAGGTAAAGTTGTAATTTTCCAGTACACTTTCAGGGACTTTTTTATTATTATTCTCCCCCAGGTGCTCACATCTAATGGGACGTGGGTTGGCGACCACGGGGCCCCAGCCGAGTCCGGCATTGCTTCCACTTACTTGTGCGGGGCTCCTCTCCGTCTTCTTTCCTGTCGACCTCACTTGGTCAACTCTTGTTCTCTTCCGACCCCGACGGTATTAGGGTATCCGAGGCCTAGGGAGTCTCTTCCTTTCCCGCCTTAATTGGCCCTTGTCTCATCTTTTCTGATACCCTCCTTCTGCGAGGGGTCAGCGTTCTTTTTCTTTTCATGTACTCTCCTGCCTTCTGCTCAAGGCCCTCAAGGAGGCAGGGTGTAAGTAGCCCCACCACGTCTGGTGTGCCCTGGATAATGCTACACCCTCAGGGGCTCACGGCTGGTGAGTTCGGGAGTTGGTCACCCCGAGGGATTCCTGAGCTGTGTCCGGTTTCCCCCTTTTGTCCCTTACCTGTGGGGAGGACCGTCTCCTCTTTCACTTTCCTATCTGCCTTTCATGGCTCACCTTCCTTCAAATTCCCTCAATCCGCATTCTTCGAGGGTTGAGGGCATTTCTTTTCCTCCTGTCCTTTATTTCCCTAATTCTCCTTTTGTTTTCCATTTCTTCTTGTAGTATATAAGTTAGTAGTTAGTTTTAGTTATAGTTTACCTTTCATTTTCATCCTCACGATCACCCAAACCATTAGGGGCCGATAACCTAGATGTTAAGCCCCTTATAACAATAATTATCATTATTATTATTTATTATTATTATTTTATTTATTTTACAGAGCCTCCGTGGCTCAGGCGGCAGCACGTCGGCCTCTCACCGCTGAGTCCGTGGTTCAAATCCCGGTCACTCCATGTGAGATCTGTGCTGGACAGAACGGAGGCAGACAGGTTTTTCTCCGGGTACTCCGGTTTTCCCTGTCAACATTTCATTCCAGCAACACTCTCCACTATCATTTCATTTCATCTGTCATTCATTTAATCATTGCCCCAGAGGAGTGCGTCAGGCCTCGGCAGCCGGCACAGTTCATATCCTCGCCGCTAGATAGGGGCTTCATTCATTCCATTCCTGACCCGGTCGGAGACTGGAAGCAGGCTGTGGATTTTCATTTCATTTTATTTATTTTACACGTTACAGGCCTATTAGACCACGCGAAGAGCTCTCTCTGACAACACTTCCCACTTGTATACTTTGTGTCTAAATACGCTTTTGTCTATGACGTCTTCTGGGTCGACTTGTGCTTTTACTAGATCAATTTTGACTTGCATCATCCAGGGTGTAGTAATCTTGAGCCGCTGTATGTATCTAAGAATTTTGTTGGTGAGTCTAGTTTGTGGGAGTCTGCTGATGTGGCCATAAAATTTTAGTCGCCTCTTTCTGATGTCTGCTGCGAGGTTGGACAATTTCTCTGTGGTGTCTCTGGAGTGAAGCCTGTATCCTTCATCTGTGTGCTTTGGTCCAATTATTTTCCTTATTATTTTTCTTTCCTCTGTGAGGATTTTTTCCAAGTCGCCCTTAGTGTGTAACGTCAACGTCTCACTAGCATAAAGCACCTCAGGTTTAATAACCGTGTTGTAATGACGAACATTATTATTATTATTATTATTATTATTCTTTCTTCGATTCGGCCAACTAGGGACCACGTCAGTTCAACTGTCTCTTCTTCCGAGCTCTAACTACCGCCCAGTGTTCCCGCATTCGTCTCCGGTGTTGATCTTTTCTCTCTTGGGACCACGCATTCCCTGTCTTCAGCTTCGGCTTTTCCTGGAAACCTTTGTGCGTACGTAGTTTTTCCTGAAGTGGAACACACTCCTAGATATCTTTAGGGGAAATTTCCATTTCACGTAGATCTTTCTCAACTTCCATGAAACATGCTCCTTTGATTTTCTATCTTGAAAGTACGTCAATATCCGTTTTGATATCCTGCCTGGGCTCATTTGTGTCACGCGGCTATAAAAGGATCACTGATCTTCTCCACGTGCTTGAATAATTCGTGGTTGTGACGCCTTCTGTACTCACTGTTTTCTTTGATGGGACCCAGGATTTTCCTCAAGATCTTCCTTTCTTTGACCTCTAGTTTTTCCATTAGACCTTTCTTGTTCATTATTAGAGTATCTGCCACATACAGAGCCTCTGGTCGAATAACAGTGCAGTAATGTCTAATTTTGGCGTTTAAGGATATCGATCTCTTATTGTAGATGTCTTTAGTCAGGTTGTATGCCATTTCCATTTTATTTTTATTATTATTATTATTATTATTATTATTATTATTATTATTATTATTATTATTATTGTTATTATAATTACCTAAATGATTCAACCACAACAAGAGAGAAACCATTTAAAATTAGAAAGAAAAAACATTACATTATAAAACGAAAATATTATTGTTATATATTTTGCTCTACAATATTTTGAAATGTATATTCCGTAAAGGTATGTTGCAGAATGTCAGGCTGTTCCATAAATGTTCAGTGACAGAAAGGACGTTCCCCTCAGGCTGCGTTTAGACCAGGGGACATGTCACACAGTGGACTTTCAAATCCACCGAGGCCATGTTCGTGAATTGACAGGGAATAATACTCTGTCCACAACAGTGTTGCCAATAGCATCGTGCAAATTCGCTCTGAACTAAAATAAATAGTAGGCTACTGTAATGGAAAATTACTCTTTAATTCAAGATAAAAGTTCATCAAATATTTTAACTCTATATTTTTTACACAGGGTGAACCCTAACACCATTCGTAACCCTATCTACCCATCTGAACTTCGTTATTCTCCTGTAACACCACATTTCAAACGCTCCAATTCTCCTCTTTTCTGCTGCACCAATAGTCCAAGTTTCACTTCCATAGAGCGCCACGCTCCAGACCAAGGCCTTCAAAAATGACTTCCTAATACCTAAATCTATATTCGATGTCAACAGATTTATTTTCTGTAGAAATGCTTTCCTTGACTGTGCTAACCTACTCTTTATATCCTCTTTGATTCGTCCATCTCTGGCTATTTTCAAAAGATGGTATATTGGCTTTCACGGCCGGTGAATTAAAACTCAGCAATTCTTCTAGGTTTGTGCCGTGTCTTGTGTGGGGTTTCGCCTAGGACACCAAGTAGGCTCATCGACGGGCTCTTGGTGTCCCCGCCCGGACCCCCACAGTGATTTATTTTGCTTCCTAAGTAATAGAAGTCTCCTACTTCCTTTAGCTTTTCACCTGCCAATTCGACTTCCGTAGGGGTTTCTGATTTCTTTCGACAGCATTCCAATATTTTTGTTTTACATTTATTAATGTTCATCATGAATTCTTTCCTCAAGACGGAATCCATACCATTTAAAAACTCACTCAAATACTCTGGCGTGTCGGCTAAGATGATGATGATGATGATGTCATCAGTAAATCTCAGAGTTGAAATTATTTCTCCTTGAATCTTGACTCCTACGTTGAATTTTTCTCCAATTTCCTTCATTGCTTGTTCAATGTATAGATTGAAAAGTGTGGGTGATAAGTTGCAGCCTTGCCTTACACCTAAAAATCGCACGGCACTGAAACTTACGAACAAATTTACTGCAAACTCTTTCTTGAGAAGATAAGTTTCCAGTAGAAAAATTCGATGTTTTGTTGTATACCTAACCATGTTCACGGGATACGAGATAACCTACAGTACTTCACCACAAGTCGTAATTATCTTAACTAAGATATATTGCCAGCTGCAGGTGTAATAAATGCAGTGCCAGCATTCGGGGCTTTTCGACGCGCTGTTGTGTAACGGTAGATGCTAGTCGACTGGCGCTGACTGAACGCGCTTTGCCCGTCCCATGCCGCAGGCGAAGCTTTGTTCAATAGATAGGGAAGGCTCTCACTGTAGTTACCCCGCCTAATTAAATTAGGTGATAAGTAAATGGAGGCAATGTCGGATCTATCTGGGGCTTACGTCCCACCAGCTCTAAGCCCTTTGGGCGAACATGAACAAAATAACTGGACCGTGGCAGTTCATTAGGTATTTATCTTTATTCATTATGCACGATCGTACGGCGCCTGTTTCCGTGTCATGGCAGGGTAGCCCCTTTCCATACTCTGACTCAACACATTTTGTGTAACCGCTGCTGATGCTCGTAGTATCTATTTTTACAAGTATCGATTGATAATTCGATACAGAGTGGAATATCGGATAAATTGCATAATATGTAGCGAGGTGGTGAATTACAATCGATTTATCGTTTCCTTTGCTGGAAGAGTTTGATCTCCCAATACAGCAGTATCGTACTCGACAAAATTAAAATTTGTCCGCTTCAGCACCGAAGAGGCACAGGCCCTTGGTGTATAATACTGTATCCTCTTGAGACCCAAGACTAAATTTGTAGCTAAGGTTTTCTGGTTCTGTATTTCTTTCTTAATTAAATAATGGCAAAATATCACAGACATATTTTAAGACACAGGACATATTTTTAATAAATTATTAATAATTCACACCACAGTTGCCGATCGGGACAGGCGACTTCGGTGGCGTAGTTAGTAGCATACTGAGCTTCTATGCTCAAGGTCGTGGGTTGAAACCCGGCTGAAGTCGTCAGCGTTAAAGTCAGTGGCGGATCCAGGCCTTGCGGGGCTCTGGGCGATCAATAGGAAATAATAAAAAAAACAAATCAAATGGAAAATAGTTTTGTAATAATAATAATATAAAGAATAGTTACAATATTTTGAATACACTACCGTACAGTAGGCTACATTTTTTTGTATAATATGAAAGAAACCTTTAAGTCCCCTTGAAGAAGATTATGTAAACTATGAAATATTAAAAGGGGGCTGCGTGGAGCAGTCGGTAGAGCTTGTAACTGAAAGGGAGTGGGTTCGATCCCACCCAGGTAGTGGATTTTAGAAACAAAACTACCACTTTCGGAAACGCAAATAGCCCTGGGGTTCACTCAACCTACATCAGAAATGAGTACCAGGGTAATTCCTGGGAGCAAAGACGACCGGACGTGGAGCTGACAACTCCATCCCATCTAGTGCCGATGTCACAAAAAGTGGAAGCCTCTACCTTCCACTACTCCCGGGGCCTCCATGGCCTTTATGGAGTTGGCTTTGCTTTGCTTTTGCTTTCTGAAATATTAAAATATTACTTTGCGACTTTTTTTCCGGCTGAAGTCTTCTATCGCTTCACTGAAATCTATACTTGCTAAACGGTCACGGTAGGCCATAGCTGCACTGAAAAAAGAATATGAATGATAAATTATTTTGAAAAGTATAATTGATTAATCAATTAAATTTGAAACAATCCATGGCGCGGGGCCCTGGGCGGTCGCCCTCCTCGCCCTCCCCTAGATCCACCCCTGGGTAAAGTCCTTCAGTAAGCCTTCCTTCCGAGGGGAAGTAAAGCTGGCGGGTCCATGTCATAGATTTATGGCATGAAAAAGAACCTACCACTACAATTGGTAGTGTAGTTAAATTTGTAGGTTATTTGGTTTAGAAACGCTCTATCAAGTTCCAATGTTCACCGCTAGGTGACAGTGGTGTTTGGTAGCCAAAGTTAGAACTACTTGAAATTGAACTTCCACTCATCTTCATTCATTTCATCTCTAACCCCTCTCGTGAGGTGGCGTCAGGAAGGGCATCCGGCCATAGAAACCATGAGCCACATGGAATTTCATCGCATCTTATCCCTGACCCTCTTAGAAATGGGATTGATAAGGGGTACACATAGCATTGTAACTTTACAAGACCTCATACTGCAGCTCGTTCATCAAGATTGCACTCCCATAAATACACACATCAAAAAAAGTTTTGCATCACCTCGGTTCCAAGAGTTCCGGAACCGTTAAATACAAAGGGAATAGAGATCAACACAAACAACATTTCAGCTCGTTTTATTGCTCATGAGACCCACACATTGCATGTTGTACCATCATACAGCTAGACTTTCAGCATTTGTGGTCCAGATTGCAGTACATACCACTACCTCTAATACCCAGTAGCACGTCCTCTTGCATTGATGCATGCCTGTATTCGCCGTGGCATACTATCCACAAGTTCATCAAGACACTGTTGGTCCAAATTGTCCCACTCCTCAACGACAATTCGGCGTAAATCTCTCAGAGTGGTTGGTGGGTCAAGACGTCCATAAACAGCCCTTTTCAACATATCCCAGGCATGTTCGATAGGGTTCATGTCTGGCGAACATGCTGGCCACTGTAGTCGAGCGATGTCGTTATCTTGAAGGAACGCATTCACAAGATGTGCACGATGAGGTCGAGAATTGTCGTCCATGAAGACAAATGCCTCTCCAATATTCTGCCGATATGGTTGCACTATGGGTCGGAGGATGTCATTCAGGTATCGTAAAGCCGTTTCGGAGCCTTCCATGACCACCAGTGGCGTACGTCGGCCCCACATAATGCCACCCCAAAACATCAGGGAACCACCACCTTGCTGCACTCGCTGGACAGTGTGTCTAAGACGTTCAGCCTGACCAGGGTGCCTCCAAACACGTCTCCGACGATTGTCTGGTTGAAGGCATATGCGACACTCATCGGTGAAGAGAACGTGATGCCAATTCCGTGGGGTCCATTCAGCATGTTGTTGGGCCCATCTGTACCGCGCTGCATGGTGTCGGGGTTGCAAAGCTGGACCTCGCCATGGACGTCGGGAGTGAAGTTGCGCATCATGCAGCCTATTGCGCACAGTTTGAGTTGAAACACGACGTCCTGTGGCTGAACGAAACGCATTATTCAACATGGTGGCATTGCTGTCAGGGTTCCTCCGAGCGGCAATCCGTAAGTAGCGGTCATCCACTACAGTAGTAGCCCTTGGGCGGCCTGAGCGAGGCCTGTCATCGACAGTTCCTGTATCTCTGTACCTCCTCCATGTCCGAACAACATAGCTTTGGTTCACTCTGAGACGCCTGGAAACTTCCCTTGTTGAGAGCCCTTCTTGACACAAAGTAACAATGCGGACGCGATCGAACTGCGGTATTGACCTTCTAGGCATGGTAGAACTACAGACAACATGAGCAGCGTACCTTCGTCCTGGTGGAATGACTGGAACTGATCGGCTGTCGTACCCCGTCCGTCTAATAGGCCCTGCTCATGCATGGTTGTTTACATCTTTGAGCAGTTTTAGTGACATCTATGAACAGTCAAAGGGACTGTATCTTGGATACAATATACACAGTCAACGTCTATATGCCGGAGATCTGGGAACCGAGGTGATGCAAAACTTTTTTTGATGTGTGTATATTTCTTGTCACGCGAGTGACCCAAGGTTTAGCCCAGAGATTTCCAAACTGGGCGATTTTAGCTCACCAGTGGGCGAAACTGACAGAATGTGAATTCGATGGGCGATTTCGAAAAAAACAAGAAGTTCCGTGAAGAACTATACAGCCTACTTTTCATGCCAATGATTATTCTACAGTATATGAACCTATCTAGAATAATGACAAAATTAAGTTGGTAATATCGAAATATCAAATTAGTTCAAAATATACCTGGTATAATTTAGCCTAATAGAGCACTACAGTTGGCAGCCCTGGTGACTGAATATATTCCTAGTTCCATCTCATAGGTACAGAATACAAAATTAGGTTGAAGTCCAATGGACGTTACATGCAGTTAGACACTGGATCTATCAGCACGCGTAAAAGCATGTTGCCAACAATTCCATGCGTGTGCTGGTCAGAAATAATATGAAATATTATATCTTGTTGTGCCAATTTTGGATGATATCCATTTGTTAGTATAGAGTTACATGTATTTTAAAATTGGACATATCAGCAGGCATAGAATCATGTTGGCAGCACTGCCTTGTATTAATACTCCAAATTAATCTACAATGTCAGGTGCTATACGTGTGCAAAGTATAGAGCTGTTGCTTGCATACTTTCTGATATATTGATATTAGGGTAAAAAAAATATAGACAGCATTTATTAACAGTTGGCAGCCCTGATTGCTCTTAACAATACTTACAGATATTCTGTTATGGTACACATAGCACATACGAAATTTGGTTGTAATCCAACTGATAGTATAGAAGTTACATGTATTTAAAAATTGGTTCTATCAGCAGGCTTATAATCATGTTGGTAGAACTGACGTATATAAGTTACTCAAAATTAATCTAAAATGTCAGAATATACGTGTGCATAGTTTAAATCTGTTGGCTTGCATACTTTCTGATATATTGGTATTTGGATAAAAAATAGAGAGAGCAATTATTAACAGTTGGCAGCCCTGGTGGCTCTTAAGAATACGCTCATTCATATCTGTTTATGTACAGATATTACATACAAAATTTGGTTGAAATACAATTGATAGTGTAGAAGTTATATGCATTTAAACATTGGACCTATCAGAAGGCTTAAAATTATTTTGGCAACACTGTCATTGTTGGCCTCCTGAAAATTAAACTGAAATAGTATTATCTGCATGTGTACCAATTTTGGAATAGCTCCCATGCATACCTTGCGAGATATCCAACATGGAGCTCAAATTTCTAGTGCGTTTTTTCAGCAGTTGGTTGCAATGACATCATTTTCAAATATGGACGTGAGATATTCCGGTCCACATCTTTACTCATACTAAATTTGGTTTTGATTGCTGCAGCCGTTTAGGAGTTGATAGGGGGGGGGGGGGGGGACACACACACACAGACACACATTTTCCCGGATCGATCTCATAAGTCTACTTTTTCCTCATTTTTGCAAAATGTGAAAAGTAGGCTAAAAATGGTGGACAAATATTTCAGTTTTTTATATATACAACATGACCGAGAAGGTTTTGCCTATAAAAATAAGGAATACAATAAAATTGCAAACAAGTAATTTAATTATGTCAAATAATCTTGGCACGAAATCTAGAAATAGGTTAGAATTTGAAAAGCTAGGAGATCTTAGAATTGTTCTAACAAAAATGGCTCCTGACATCAACAAATTGATTGAAACTCATCAAATCCAACCCTCACGTTAATTAGACATTGGTATTCATGTTGTTTAATTAATTAGATATAAAAATCCATGTAGTTTTAATTTATTTTTTTCTTTAATTTATTTGCCGGCCCCGTGGTGTTGGGTTAGCGCGCCTGCCTCTCACCCGTAGGCCCCGGGTTCGATCCCCGGCTCCGTCAGGGATTTTAAAACTAACGTGAGGGTTGGAACGGGGTGCACTCAGCCTCGTGAGGACAATTGAGTAGCTGTCTGACAGTGAGACAACGCCCTGATCACGAGTACCAAGATTAACGGCCGAGGGGACCCGACGCGCTGAACACGCGTCACCCCAATATCTGCAGGCCAAATGGCTGGGCAGCGGTCGCTTGATCGGCCTTAGCCCGTCATGAGCTGTATAGTGTCAGAGGTTGACTTTTTGTTGTTGTTTTTAGCCTACTTTCGATTTTTGCAAACTTATGAGATCAACACAGGGCGAAAAAAGTGTGTCTGTCTGTGTGTGTGTGAGTCGGTGTGTGTGTGTGTGTGTGTGTGTGTGTGTGAGTGTGTGTACTCTGAATGTCTGTTCCCCCCCTATCAATTCGAACACGGTGAATGCGAATTGAACGAAATTTGGTACAATGGTAGCACTAGCAAAGGACACCTCAGTGTCATGTTTTATATCGCCGCCATCTTGACGGAAACGTAATGGCGGCCACACAAATGTTCAAAGCTTAAATCAAATTACGACTAACCTAATCATCCGATCTCTACCAAATTTTGCAACAACATACCTTTATGGGGGAGCATCCTTTGACCAAACTAATAGGTCATCAGCGTAATAGTTTGCGGATGGCGGCCATCTTTGTGTGAAAATCGATTCCCCCTATTAATTCGAACACGGTGCAACCGAATGGAACGAAATTTGGTACAGAGGTAGTACTAACAAAAGGCACCTCAGTGTCATGTTTTATATCGCCGCCATCTTGACGGAAACGGAATGGCGGCCACACAAATGTTCAAAGCTTAAATCAAATTACGATTAACCTAATCATCCGATCTCTACCAAATTTTGCAACAACATACCTTTATAGAGGAAGCATCCTTTGACCAAATGCATAGGTCATTAGCCTAATAGTTTGCGGATGGCGGCCATCTTTGTGTGAAAATCAATTCCCCCTATTAATTCAAACACGGTGAAACCGAATGGAACGAAATTTGGTACAGAGGTAGCACTAGCAAAGGGCATCTCATATTCATGTTTAATATCCCTATAGCACGTTGTATTTCAACAAGCTACTACAACCAACATTCAATTATACTCCTTGAAAAGGACCAAGAGTTATAACAATACCCATGCATTTAGGAGAAAGTAGGCTATATGTTCTTTACTGAACATCTTGTTTTAATTCATTTCATTAATTGTTATTCCTTTTTAGACCTATTATTTGTAAATTTTTAATGTACATAATTATACCTAAATAAACATGATGTACTTATTAGGAAAAAAATGTCCGTAAAAATCCTCATTTCTCAAATTATATTTAGGTATTAGAATGTATGTGTTAGTAATTTTAAGATTTGTGCGTTTTTTGAAATGAGGTGGGTGAAAACAAATTATAAATCTCGAAAGTGGGAGATAGCCAGAAAAAGTTTGGGTAACTCTGGTTTAGCCCATAGAGGTTTACTTGATCTTTTCGTTTCTTTTATGTACCGGTACTAATATTGCCACTACAGAATTTTAACTCCCGTAATACAGTTTAGTGAACAAGGAACTGTTATTCATCCACTTCGCTGAACTATGATAAAATATGTGATATAGTGTAATGGTGTGATTATTGCTTTGTATAACTTTTATAAAAGTTCAGTTTTATACAATACTAGCAACCCGCCCCGGTTTCACCGGGAATCATTAACGGTATACCCAGCGTAAGCTTAAAAGGCGTACGGACTGCAGGTTTTTCTTCAACATGATTCACTGAAATCGTTACTGCTCGGCGTCCTTTGGTCATAAATGAATGTTTTTCTACAGAAACCTTCCTCGAGAAATCCTTTACAGAATGGTGAAAACCGCATCAAAATATAAGGTGAGTTCAAAAGGTAACAAGCCGGTGGCTGGAATGCGCAAACCGGTGACGACATCGGCTAATCGTGGCATGTGTAACGAGGTGTGGTTCCGGCCAGAGCGTGGAAGGTCACAGCCCGTCGCCAGAGAGCACGCGTGCACGTCACGTGACGACACAAAGCGAGCAGCAGCAGCATGCATCAATCGTCCAACGTTGCCAGTCGCATTGCAAACAGTGACATGGAGGCGTCAACCGAAGAGCAAAGAGGTGTTTTTCGGTTTCTGACAGCGGAAGTAGTAGGGGGAACGGACATTCGTCGCTGAATGTCACAAGTGTACGGCGAACACTGCATGTCCCTTGCAAGGGTCAAGGCGTGGTACAAGTGTTTCAGGGAAGGACGGGTGTCGTTAGCCGATGATGCCCGGTCTGGGGCACCCCCCTGAAATACCGATGACAATTTCCAGCTAGTTGATGCACTCATTACCCAGGACCGCGGAGTGACAGTGAACGCCATAGCCGCCGTGGTCGTTCCACGACAATGCACGACCTCATACGGCCAACACAGTCGCGGCACTCCTGCAGAAATTCAAATGGGAGGTTCTCGGCCACCCTCCATACAGTCCAGATCTATCTCCTTGTGATTACGCCATGTTTGGTCCCCTGAAAAGGGCACTGCGGGGCCAACGATTCACCTCGGACGTCGACGTCCAGCTGTACGTGCGGAACTGGTTCACATCGCAGCCCAGGGAATTTTATGAGACAGCAATTCACCACCTCGTGTCACAGTGGGACAAGTGCCTCAACAGCCAGGGCCAATACTTCTAACATACAGGTACTGGTTTCTGTAATTATGCCTCCGGCTCGTTACTTTTTGAACGCACCTTATACATCCAGTGGTTTTCGAGATTATCCGGAACATCCGAGAATCGGGAATTTTGTTGTCTACTATGTAGAGATTTCATAAAATGTATTTCTCAAATTTCTTTGATAGTGTATGCTAACACCGGCCTTAGTAACTTATTTAAGGTGACGCGGACTGTACGCAGAAATGGACTGAGAGAGCAAGTTAGCGAATCTCGTTACTGTACCACTGAGACTCTACAAGCGAGACGCGTTGAGAATCGCGTCGTATGGCTACTGCAGGATTAGTGGTGTGTTTCTCGCTTTCAATAGCCCGGTAACCCTGACTTGGAAATAGATACGCGCCCGAATCCTTTGTCAGAAGACTGGTCATTACATTACGATAGCAGGCGTGTACTTCACAGCACCGTTGTACCGACCATGACACAACAAATACATTAGCCCCCTACTTCCGGCCTACTATGACCACCCATTAGTAGGCTCATATGAGCCTTCAATCAGGTTTAGGAATTGGGAGAAACAGTCAAAGCTTGGAAGCAAGTTTAAATGTTGGAGTGATTCGTAAGTCTTTTCCGATATACATAATTATACCAAAGTGTTCCAATTCATAAGGAGGCCAAAGTTTTTTAAGAATCCAGCCACGACGTCTTTCGTAATGACAGATCTACGAGGGTTGGGAGAGAAGATATTCTCCTTACAACAGCACATAAATAATAATAATAATAATAATAATAATAATAATAATAATAATAATAATATCGTATGGTGCCGGGTGCAAGCTTTATTATTTGTCGCCCAGAGGGCAGCTTGCATGTCGAATTTTGTTGTCCCTTCTAGCGCTATGAAAGTCAAGGAGGTTAGATATCTAAGTTCCATGACACCATAGCGCCTTCTAGTAGAGAAAGGAGGAACTTTATGTGTTGGCGGAAAATCCTGAAATTAATTTTGCCATTATGAACACGGCCTACTGAATTCAAATGGGTTCTTTAACATGCCAACAACGTTTGAAATGCGTGTCGTGATTTTTGTTGCCTTTCAAAAATCACTTACCATGTCCAGGAGCGAACCTGCAAGTTTGGGGTTGGTAGTCCGACACGATAACTACTCACCCACCGTGGAAAGCAATAATAATAATGTCAATAACAAAAGATCTATATCGTTGAATGCAAAAATCAAACATTACTGCACTGCCATCCGGCCAGAAGCTTTATATGCAGTGGAATGTCTCGCAATGGACAAGAAAAGGATGATGAAGAAATTGGAAACCAAGGAAAGAAAGATTTTGAAGAACATCTTAGGTTCGTATTAAAGACAATGGTGAGTTTAGAAGACGGCATAACCAGAATTTATATACACATGTGGAGAAAATTACTGACACGATGCGGAAAAGACGAATTACGTTTTATGGGCACGTGCCACAAATGACGTCAACACGATTAACTAAATTGACATTATATAAGCGGCTTTGGTGGCGTAGTCGGTAGCATGCTGAGCTTCTATGCCCAAGATCGCGGGTTCAAACCCGGCCGAAGTCGTCGGATGTTTTAAGAGCGTTAAAAATCCCTCAGTATGCCCTCCTTCGGAGGGAAAGTAAAACCGGCGGTCCCGTGTCATAGATTTATGGCATGTTAAAGAACCTTCCACTAATTACACCCGTGTGAAGCTAAATTAGGTTAAAAATGTAAACAACGCTCAGGTTCCTACATTCGTCGCCAGGAGCCGACTGAGGTGGCGTCTAGTAGCCAAGTTCTGAACTAGTAGTTGTTGACGATGGCGTTTGGCGGCAAAAGTAGGAACTACTTGAAAAATTCAAAGTATGCAGTCCTTACTTGAATTAAGAAACAGAAACACGCTCTAATACAGTCATCACAATTATTATCATCGGTTATCAGACAGATTCTACACACACCCAAAGTACACACGGGGTTATATGACCGCGTTCTCGCAGCCCCTAAACTGAGGAACCAACCAACCAACATTATATAAACAATATTTTACCCCAATTGTAGTCCATGGCCCGTCGGGCTCCGTAGCTAAATGGTTAGCGCGTTAGGCTTTGGCCCGAAGTGCTCCGGGTTCGATATCCGGCCGAGCCATCAGGGATTTTAATCTCCTGGGGTTAATTCCTGTGGCTCGGGGACTGGGTGTATGTTCCGTCTTCATCATCACTTCATCCTCATTACGACGCGCAGGTCGTCCACGGGCGTCAATTAGAAAGACCTGCACTCGGCCTCTCCGGAGGCCACATCATTATTCATTACCTCTATGGCCTAGAAACAATGGTTAATAACAAGAGGCAAAACAGTAAGATTGAAGCAACTGAAATTAAATTTTTGAGAACATCTCTCCAGAAGACTAGAAGAGATAAAATCCGAAACTCGAAAATTAGGCAAGAACTAAATAGAACGGAACCATTAGTACAGCGAATATAGAGGTCGAGATTAAGATGGTTTGCCATGTGCAAAGGATGGAAATGGACAGAGCTGCAAAGGGGGGGATGTGAGGAACGGTATTAGATTGGTTGGAAGGCCGAACAGGAGATTGATGGACAAAATTCGACAAGACATATGTAACATTGGACTGGATGTGGCAGAAGTAATGGAGCAGGAGAAGTGGAAGGATAGAGGCTAGTTTACAACACCCGGGTGACTGGAGTTGGACACGGATGATGATGACGATTAACTTATGGTAGTTCCACTCTTCTCGAAGAGAAAAAGACAAAGGAAACCTGGTTCAGTGAGATACAAAAAGCTCTGCCCGAGATCGGGATCTCATGTGAAGATATACAGGAGCGTGACCAGCTTAAGAGAAAACTCTCAGAGTTTTCAACCTAAGCCGACACTGAAAACTGGAAAGGTATGGACAAAAGAGAGAAAGAAACAACACCTTCTATGATTGAAGAAATACTGAGCTAATTTTAAAACTAAAAGGAAACAGTTGAAATGGCGTGATCGTTAGTTGGCCGAAACGAAACAAGAAAAAGAAATTAATAATAATCATAATCTGTAGACAATTGACTACGTGAACTTTCTCGATCAATTATATCCGAGACGTAGCTTTGAGGCTGGATGTAATATTAATTAGCAGACGTGTATCTGTACAACAGCTCGCCAAAACTAAGCAAATGAGTAACTGCCAAAGCTACAACATTGCCAAATCCTCGGTATTCACCTGATTTCGCACCGTGTGGTTTATTTCTCTCTCTACGCTTGAAAGCAAAGCTACGTGGACGTACATTTCATTTGAACGAGATCATCACTGATACAAGAGAAGCAGTAAGGGATATTCCGGCCAAATATATTTCAGTAGTGTTTCCATCAGCTATACCTAAGCTGACAGACATGCACAGTGGCCAATGACGGCTATTCTGAAGGATGAAGGGGAAGTGTACGTACTATTGTGTGCGGCAACTGTTTACACAGGCAATCTTGGGTGGTTGCCTACATTGTAGGCGGCACTCCACGAACGAATGACTGTACTACGTCGCAAAGCCATGACTCAAACTCATGAACTTTGGGACTGGATTTTTATTACTCACATTAACTAAATTGCGCTGCTGAATACGAGGAAGATGGCCTCGTAGTCCCTAGCTCTTATCACCTGTTCGCAGTTGGGATAAGACAGGATAGGCAGTGATTCGTTGCAATCCCATCAATTTTAAATTTAGGTCGTTTGCTCACCGCAGTGCACGACACAGCGGCACTTAACAGTGAAAATCTAATTAAGTGAGTGTAGCTCGTTACCCGGAATTTTGAAAACACTATCTACTCCAATATTTGAGTACGTTCTAACAAGTTGTTTGAGCAGTTGATTGCACTGGAGCGCACGGTGGGGTAGAATGCTAATGGATATGATGGAACACCTATGGGACCTGTCCTTCCATAAATAGAATATAAATCCTTTTTTACTTGAGAAAATAAAAAATAATACCAGCGCTATTTTTTTCATTATAGGCCTTGTTTGTCTCTATAGAGGTAGAGTATAAACAATCTGGAAACAGGTAGGCTAGCGTTGGACAAGCAAAGGATATTGCGGCAATAGAAGTGGAAAAAAATAGATTTGATATTGGTATTGAATAACAACCGACGCCCAGGCTGTCTCCAAATTCGGTAGACGAATGGATTCGAACTCCTACGTCGGCCATCCTTGAAATGACTATCCGCGGTTTTTCAGTTTCAACTCCTGGCAAATGTCGGTACACTACCGCGGGAGGGAGAGGGGGAGTAATATTTTCCATTTCATTCCCTACCTGTCACTAGGTGATGAGACGTATCGCCCGGGCCCGGTGCAATTTTCGTTTCGTTTTTATCATTTCAAATGATCTTGTCGACTTCGTCGTTTTGCTTGGGTCCAACGTTATGCGTTACGGAGACGGAGACGGAAGTGATGTCATGCAGCCGCGCGGGAAGCGAGTGCGTGACGTCATGCAGCCACGCGGGAAGCAGAAGCTAATGGTTATTGGAGTCTGTTGAAAGAGTCCTGGCGCGACGAGCAACCTGGGGCTTTGAGCGAAGCGAACACAAGAATACAGGGTGACTTCTAAAGAGATATACAAGATGCCATATAAGAATACAGGGTGCCTCCTAAAGAGGTGTGCAGGATGTCAGAGCAAAATACAGTACAAGATGCCAGATAACAATAAAGGGTGACTCCTAAAGAGATATACAAGATGCCAGATAAGAATACCAGGTGACTCTTATAGAAGTGTACAAGATGGCAGAGAAGAATACAGGGTGACTCCTAAAGAGGTGCACAAGATGTCAGACAAGAATACAGGGTGACTCCTAAAGAGGTGTACAAGATGTCACACACGAATACAGGGTGACTTCTAAAGAGATATACAAGATGCCAGATAAGAATACAGGGTGCCTCCTAAAGAGGTGTGCAGGATGTCAGAGCAAATTACAGGGTGACAGTTAACGAGGTGTACAGTAAGTTAGATTCAATTCAAATACAGGGTGACCCTTAAAGAGGTTTACGAGATATCAGATTCAAATAATGGGTGACTCTTAAAGAGTTGTAAAAGATGTCAGACTCAAATACAGGGTGACCCTTAAAGAGGTGCCCACGCGGGAAGCCTAAGTTAATGGGTAATGGAGTTTGTTGAAAGAGTCATGGGGCTTCGAGTGAAGCGAGAAGCCCTCCTGAGACTTTCTAACATGTGTAGCATTTGAAGCATGCGTCATTTGAAATGATATAACGTCTAGTCTTTCAGACTTACTGTAATTTTTTTACTTGTTTCATGACAATCATTATTTGGCTGCTCTGAAACCGTTGGGTACATTATATTTATGGCAGCGGCTTCGGTGGCGTAGTTGGTAGCTTGCTGAACTGCTGTGCCCAAGATAGCGGGTTCAAACCCGGCTGAAGTCGTCGGATTTTTTAAGATCGTTAAAATCCTTCAGTATGCCTTCCTTCGGAGGGGAAGTAAAGCCGGCGGTCCCATGTCATACGATGTTGGCATGTCAAAGAACCCATTTGAATTCAGTAGGCCGTGTTCATAATGGCAAAATTTAATCACGGGAGTTTCCGCCAACACAAAGTTCCTCATTTCTCTACTAGAAAGCGCTATCATGTTCAAGGAGCTTATATATCTAACCACCTTGACTTTCATAGTGCTTCAAGGAACAACGAACTTTGGCATGCAAGCTACCCTTTGGGTGTCAAATCACAAAGCTTGCACCCGGCCACCGAAGCCATACGATATTATTATCTTCGTTTCAAAAGTCTCATTAGCTCCGCTCTTGAGACTGGTGCCAGGAAGTGCATCGGACTGTAAAAACCATAATAATAGTATGATAATAATTGTTGTTTTAAGGGGCCTAACAAAATGGGATGAAACATTATTTGCGCCTGCAGTTCCTTCCACCAGAGAGTACAGAGTCTAAGGTTACAAGTTCTTGTTTGCTAAACGGGTAAGTTAGTACAATACGTTTTAAACTTGTAGCGACTTCTCCCCACCTCCTTCAAACAGTTTAAAAGCGATTTCATTATCCTGCCTAAAATGCAAATTCAATTTCCCGCAAGGTTTGTGACAGTTTACGCCCGATGACAGTATACATTCTCGGGTTACTAAATCCACGCTTGGATGCAACTTCGTGGGAACCACGTAAAAATGAGATTAAAAAACCACACACACTCACACAGAATTCTCTCGACGAGGTTGGAAATGGGGCGCTATATAAACTTCATTTGCAGTCTAAATAGTTCTACATTATCTATATTCAGCCAAGTCCACACCGTAGGGGTTCACAACAAGTGAAACGTGAGCTGGTAACGACGTGATCCCACTGAGCCCGTCACTGCTTACACTTATTTCTGATGGGCTCCTCTTTGTCAACTATTATTCTATTCCGACGATATCCGAGGCCTAGGGTATCTTTCACTTTCCCTCCTTAATTGCCGCGTGTCACATATTTCCTGATTCTTTTCTCTCATTTTTCGTGGGGTCAGTGCTCTTTATTTATTGTCATGATATCTCCTGCCTTCTACACAAGGCTCTAAAGGAGTCAGGGTGTAAGTAGTCCCACCACTTCTGGTGCACCTTTGATAGTGCTACACCCTCCAGGGCTTGTGAGCTCGGGAGTTGGTGACCCCGAGGGGTTCCTGAGCTGGCTCCGTTTTCTCCCTTTTTCCATTGAACCACCTCTTGGTGTAGCGGCTAGTATGCTTGGCTGTTGACCCGTAGGTGCGGGTTCGTTTCCCAGCTCTGCAAAAAAAAAGAAGCTGGTCTGAAGACTGGAACGAGGCAAAACTGAGAGAGGTGGGCTCTATTTCCACCTCAGCGGTCCGGGAAGTGGTTTTCCGTGGTTTCTCTACTCCAGGTAAATGCCGGGATGATTCCTTACTTAAGGCCAAGCCCGCCTCTTTCTCAATCCTCACCTGATTTACAAAAATACACACTATTTTAGAGACACTACAATATCACAAATTATCCTCACACCCAAAGTACATAGGGCTAAATCCCCTCAAATGAAACTACACATTTTCCATTGACAAGTGGGCGGACTCTTTTACTTTTGACTTATCTAGCTGCCTTTGATGGCTCTACTTCTTTCCGAGTTCCATAATCCTAATTCTTCGGCCTGCGGCGTAGCCTAGCTCGTGCACCACAACCGCGCGGGTAGCTGCAGCAATTCCGGAGATCGTAGATTCGAATCCCACAGCTGACAGCAGCTATCCTGAGTGCGGTTTTCTCCGGGTTTCTCCACAATCCCTTCAGGCAAATGCCGAGATTGTACCTTATTGCAAGTCCCAGGGCACCTACATAAATACTGGTTGACGAATGTAACTCGTAGTCTACCCAACTACACGGGGCTGATGACCAAGATGTTTCAAGTCACTAAAGTGAATTATTAACGACAACAACAAATAAATAAATACCGCATTTTTTTCGAATATAATGCGCCACTAATCTAATGCGCGCCCTAACTTTCAAAACCTTCAAATAAATAAACATTTAAATTCTTGTCTGATCCAGGAATCTCACGCTGGACCCCCGAGACTGGAGAGACAGTGTGGCGGCGAAGATAAAATGATCTGTGAGTTAAGGATGTTGCGGTAATAGAGTCATTAGTTAGCGCGGTAGATGTTGTGCTAGCATAATCTCTTGTATAGCATTTAAGACACGCCTGTAGCACGCTATGTGTTTCTTGCATACTAAATACTGTCTCTACCGTCATTATTCGCAGCTTGCTAACATGTTTCCTTAGGGATAGATTTGTTACCAAACTTCTGGCAATACCTCTTCATCTACCCTCTGTGGAGGGCGGCGGGGATTTCGCGTCTCGAGAAAGCCTAGGGGGGAACACTTCAGAGACTTTCTGTTGTAGTTGCTTCTTCAGGGGCTGTCATGGTAAGTTTTGTCTGAAGGGACGAAACGTCAAAGCTACCTGTCTCTGAATACGTCATGGTCAGGGTTGGGTAAGTTATTCTTCAAAAGTAACACCGTTACAGTTGCTTTTTCGTTACATTTGTATAGGCTAAAAATTTAGTCACTTAAGGTACTCATCCATTAGTCATTTTCAAAGAAAATTTTCGAATTTTTTTTATTGTCTTATTCGATAGTATGTCCTCTCTACTTTCCACAAATATATAGTTTATACTAGTTTTATTGTTGTTTAGCTGATTTATAATAACTTTAATGATCTGTGAGCACGCTTTTCAGCAGCTGTCATTTTGACGCATAGTTGCAGCAGATAAAGCACACATTAATCTGGCTTTGAAACAGTCTACTCCAGAACTAAATCAATGTTGGAGATACTCTCGGGTCGGAGAATGCAGAGGATTGACCTAAAATCTAAAGAAAAGGCAGTTTTTATGAGTTGAAAAGTAAGACTCTTTAATCTAAATGTGTACCTCAACTTTAAGTTACGATTTCTCTCACTTCATTTTTTTCAATATTTGTCTTGACTTGGGCAGTTAAAATGTCCACTTAAAATTAAGATATTAGTTTCATTTAAAAACTAAAATATAGACAAATAATGCAGCTATGTTGTAAAGCAGAATGAAGCTGTTAAATTGAAATTAGGGGTCGCGCCCCCCACAATTAATTTATTTTTTCAATCAAAATAACGTAAATTGTAAAACAAAGCTAATATATTTGCCTCAACCAATGATACAAAAACGATTCTGCTATACAACATTCTGAACATACAGCAGATCAATTTGCGACAACAATGACTCAATAAAGGTGAAAAAGAGCAAAGATATCGCGTCCTAAAAATACACGTTATTTTTGTGATTAATCTTTGAAAAAGACCCCCCAAATGTATTTATTTCTTATTCTTTGGCAAAAATCCGCTAATTTTTATTCCTGGAATAAGTGATATCAATTTCAAGAAACTAAGATAACTTGTAATGATATGTCTTCAGTAGTGTCGATGAGTACCTGGAACACTTCAGAGACTTTCTGTTGTAGTTGCTTCTTCAGGGGCTGTCATGGTAAGTTTTGTCTGAAGGGGCGAAACGTCAAAGCTACCTGTCTCTGAATACGTCATGGTCAGGGTTGGGTAAGTTATTCTTCAAAAGTAACAACGTTACAGTTGCTTTTTCGTTACATTTGTATAGGCTAAAAATATAGTCACTTAATAACATTTTACCCGCTCCTGTAATTAGCTTGATTTGAATGGATTAGTGAATTCCAGTGATATGGTGTTGCAGAACGAAACCATAGTATCATGCAGGATTGGGGAGTAACGCGTTATTTGTAACACCGTTACTAGTTGTTGTTGTTGTTGTTGTTGTTTGAATCTTCAGTCTTTCGACTGGTTTGATGCAGCTATCTCAAATGCTTCCCTGTCCTGAGCTAATCGTTTCATCTCTACATAGCTACCACACCCTACATCCGAGACAATCTGTTTAACATATTCTAACCTTGGTCTACCCCTACAGTTCTTGTCCTTGACCCTTCCTTCCATAACTAAGTTTGCTATTCCTGGGTGTCTTAGTATGTGTCCTACCAACCTATCTCTTCTCTTCATTAGCAGTTGCCAGAAACATCTCTCCTCTCCCACTCGTCTTAATACCTCTTCATTCGTAACCCTATCTACCCATCTGATCTTCATATGTCGAAGGACAATTATTGAAACTACTAGCGGACCCGTGCGAGAACTCTCGCACAATAGGTTGTATGCGCCCCGTGTGTACAGACTACCCGCCCGGCGCTAGTGCTATGCGGGCTGTACGCGAAACAGTTGTGCTAGGGGCTATCGTCTTGTTTATTTGTTTAAAAGCACTTTAAAAACAAATGAATATATTTCCGTTGACTTTTCAAGAAATGCAAGAGTTTTCCTGTACTATTGAGACGATTTGGAAGATTTTGGTACAAACCACACCTTCTAACTCCCTCTGGTTTAGGAGCTTGAGTTTTGTGAAACATACACCTTAGCGTATTATATAGAATAATAATAAGATTGTTAGAAGTTTTAACACATGTGTCTCTGAATCTAAATAATATGACCAGGTAACTAACTGTACAACCGTCTGGTGAATTCACTGAATCCTCTTAGTCTTTACCTCTCGAATTTTTAGCGAGAGAAAAGCTGTTTTTGTAACCTCTTAAAACAATGAAGAGGGTGTATGAAAGGGAGTTTGTCGCGTTTTCCAGAAACAAATGTGCGAGGGAAGAGTCTGGATTATTTTATGAGGCTAGAATTGTAATGTAAATGGGGACTGAAAAGGATTTGAAGGGGTCAACACCGTTTTTATTAATTGAACTATGCAACACATGGCACGTGACTAAAACCCAAGCCAGACCGCAGGACACTGTCTGCGCTATGTATATGTTCCATTACTGTACGCTTTTGTTCGTCTGGAGTAGCGCGACAGGTGAAAAGCTTAGCTAAAGTAGCCTTTCACGTTATTTAAAGCTTCCTCTGTAGATCATTGGTAGAGTGTATGCCTCCTGACTTATCACAAGATCATGTGTTCGATTCCCCACCCCCAACATAGTCCCAGTCGTTTTCAAACAAATCGGCATGCGATTTATCCTAAGCCTTATATACATGTTTATCTCTTCAATACAATAGTTCAGCAGCTACAATACTTTTAAATCATGAGGAACATCTGTCGTTGAGAGAAAGAAGTCTAGCCCGTCTCGGTGCGTAGTGGTTAGCATTCTTGGATGGCCCGGGTTCGATTTCCGGATCTGACAAGAAATTTAATTCTGGTATGAGGGCTGGAACGGGGTACACTCGGCCTCGTGAGGCAAAACTGAGAAGAGGCGGGTTCTATTCCCACCTCACCCATCCTGGTAGTGGATTTCCGTGGTTTCCCGATTCTACTCCAGGCAAATGCCAGGATGGTTGTAAATTAAGCCCACAGCCGCCTCATTCCCAATCCTCATCTGAATTACAAATTCATACACTAATACAGCTATCACAATAACACAGGTTATCAGACAAATTACACACACACCGAAGTTCATGGGGCCACATGACCACGATGTCGCAAGGCCCCTAAATGAATTAACAACCACAACAGAAAGGAAGCCGACAACAAACTCTCATCTTGTTAGCTACAGAATCAACTATTACAGTGGATAAGACTTTCACATGGTGCCTGAAAATTTTCTTAACATTCCATTCCGGAACTTTAAAATCTTCCGTTAAAATGCATATTTTGATCAAAATTCAGTGTTTTTTAGTCGGTCAACACGATTGTACTCAATTGTAATGGGAGTTCCCCTAATCCTCAAACAGGAAAAATAAGTCTACACTTGGATGCCCAGTTTCGATCGTCAAGCGATCATAATCAGATCTTTTACACTTAAGGTCATTAAATCGTATGTCTACATGTATGGGTAATAGTATTTATATTATAGGCTATATACACTTATTTATTTGCAATAGTTATTAAACTAGCGGAACTAGTCAAGATTGAACTTGTAGACATAGATGTAATAGCCTAAGTGTAAAGGATTTGTTGATGATCGCTTGACTATCGAAACTGGTCATCCTAGTGTATTTATTAGTTATTATAATTAGGTCTATTATTATTAATCTCATAAACATTTTTTATGTTCGACGACGTTGAAATGTAAATATTATATCTCAGAAAACTGTATCATAATGAGGGTCATTATAGTACTATTCTTCATTATGAAACAGTTTCTCCAGCCAATCAGAGCTCATTCATTGACCAATTAGGTAAGGCTAGCGTCGCGCATGCACTCAAAATCCAACATGTCGGACATGAATTATATGATTTGAAAGTTCAAATTGGATATCGGATCAACCATTGTAGTTACAATCCCAAACACAAAGACAAAACCAGCACGAACTTTACGGTAACAAGAAAATACTATGACATATGCATGAAATTTATGAATCTACGTCCATAAGTTAGCAACACGGCATCCTTCTATATAAATTACCGACATGGAAAGTGCACCGTCCCATATGTTCGCGTAAACAAACTGGCGAATATGAGACAAGAAATAGCACTGTACCTTAATATCCCTAACCCCAATTTCTACACAGCGCATTGCTTTCAAATTACTTTTTTTTTTATTTAGTCAATTTACCCTCTAGGTTGGTGGTTCCCACGGACTCAGCGAGGGAACTCACCACTACCACCTCTATGGGCAGTGTCCTGGAGCTTGGAACATCTGGTCGGGATGGATACAACTGGGGAGGTGTGATCAGCACTTCGCCCAGGCGGCCTCACCTGCAAAGTGAACAGGGGCCTCAGGAGGGATGGGAAGGGATGGCAGATTGGGATGGATAGGCTAGGAAGAGGGAAGGAGCGGCCGTGGCCTTACAGTAGGTACCATCCCGGCATTTGCCCGAAGACGAAGTGGGAAACCACGGAAAACCACTTCGAGGATGGCTGAGGTGGGAATCGAACCCCCTCTACTCATTTGGACCACCCGAGGCTGAGTAGACCCCGTTCCAGTCCTCATACGACTTTTCAAATTTCGTGGCAGAGCCGGGAATCGAACCCAGGACCTCCAGGGCAGCAGCTAAGCATGCTGACCGCTATGCTACGGAGGCGACTTTCAAATTACTTCGGTGACAATATTAGTGAATGCTAGTGCTGATCGGCACTAGCCATCATGCAGGCTGTAAACAATAGCATTGCCAAGCAAAGTAAATGGTCTCTGCTTTTGAAATTCTTCGACCCACGCATGCGCTCTGTTCAGTCAGCAAACCACCCAGCGCGCTCTGTTCACTAACTGAAGTTTCTGAATCCCACATATATGTATGAATATTTATGTTAAAACATATAATAAAGTTATAATTATCGTCGAACATAAACAGTCGTATGGAAATTATATAGGCTCGTTGCATAATGTACTATTTCAGGATTAAGGAAACACCCATTGCAATTGGGCACAATCGTGTTGACCGACTGAAAACATCAAAATTCGATTACTAAGGCAACACTGAACATTGACTACCTGGGGGACATTTTAATACCCCTGTTTTAGACCCTACGGTCTTAATTTCCCACAATGTTATCGTGTATCGTTACGTAGAAATCTACTAAACGCATAAAAGTCGTTCTATTTCTGAAGTAAATTGCGAAATGAATTAAGGAGTAATTTAAGTCTTGCGTGTTTAAGCAGTTAAACTTGATAAGAAGTGCGTGATTTTGGTTTGTCGTGCTTTGAAATCTAGCTTGCTAATGATAGCATTGTACGTATTCGAATATCACTCCCTACGGTGGATCAACTGATCCAGCCAACACAGCTGTGTACTATAGCAGATTAGGATATCCTGGGAGAGGGACGGGAGTCGAACTCACAGTAGTATAGTCAGTGTTTGTTATTGTTGTTTAAGGGACGGAACAGCTAGGTAATCGGTCCCTAATGATTTAAGTGATCATGAAAAACGGTGTTGAAATGGAAACTAACTAGAACGTACTTGCGGGCCAGACGAAGAAGACAAAAATGAAGCCCTCAAATCTCATAAAATGAGAATTTAGGGACTTGGAAAGAAGTAGGGCCTGGAAAGGCAGATATGAAAGGGAATGAAGAGAGGGTACACCCCAGAGTCACTGGGATAAGCGGTAAAACCGAGCCCAGCTCAGGAATACCTCGGGGTTGCCAACTCCTAAACTTACCAACCGTGAGCCCTTGAGTGCGTAGCATTATTTCAGGGTGGGACTAAACACATCCTGCCTCCTTTAGGGCCTTGAGCAGAAGACAGGAGATTCCATGAAAAGAATAAGAAGAGGACTTACCTCTCGAAGGATGAGGGTATCTCGAAATAAAAGACACAAGGGCCAATTAAAACGGGAAAGGGAAAGATTCCTTAGGCCTCGGATACACTAATACAGTCAGGGTCGGAAGAAAACAAAGAGTTGACCAAGTGACAGAAAGGATGACAGAGATGAGTCCGGCACAAGTAAGTGAAAGCAATGCCGAATTCAGCTGGTGTCCCGTGGTCGCCAACCCACGCCCAACAAGTTGCAAGCCCCTGGGAGAGGTTATGAAAGAGAACCGCAGGACATTCGGTAGTTGTCACAAGTAGTAACCCCTCATGGTGAGTGGCTGGTGTCAGGTAAAAGGTTCTCTACTCGTGAAGCCAAGTATAGTGTTGTAGTAAGACCGGGACCCAGAAAATACCCGTAGCCTAGTGAATGTCACGCGCAGGTCATAAGTAAAGGCTGGTTTCACGGAGAGAAATGTCCGTCCATTCCCCTCATGAACACGCGTTTTTTTTATTATTTTTTAAGAACCAATCGCCGTATGCAGATCTACCCCGGACATCATTTCTTTGTATTTTTATGCTACACAACATCGTGCAAATCAAAGTATACTTAACTGGGACAAAAAGATGGGAGCAATGTCAGGAAGGTACTCGAATTAGATAATAACGTTAGATTTTATTTATTTAATGTATGGCTTTTAGTGCCGGGAGTGTCCGAGGACATGTTCGGCTCGCCAGAGGCTGTAGCTGCTTCAAGCGGACACCCCTAGGGTGAGCTACAAGTTCCGTTCAATTTCAAGTAGTTCCAACTTTCGCCACCATATGTCAATGATACCTAGTGGTGAATGTTGGAACTTTGATAGAGCGTTCCAACGAAATCTAACCTACAATTTAGCTTCACACAAGGTTAGTCTGTTGAAGGATCTTTTACATGCCATAAATCTATGACATGGGACCGCCGGCTTTACTTCCCCCTCCAAAGGAAGGCATACTGAAGGATTTTTAACTCTCTTAAAATATCCGACGACTTCGGCCGGATTTGAACCCGCTATCTGGGGCACAGCAGTTGAGCATGCTACCAACACGTTAGATTAAGCTATTGGTATGGACCGACTCAGATTGTAGGGTCATGTGATGAGAATGGGGCAGGAGAAAGAAGTTAATGAACTTTGTTATAGAGGGTATGCGAAGCAGAGGTCGACCTGGGAGGTGATGGTTAGATTCTATGTTAGACAATTTCAATGTGTGAAAGCAGAACCAACATCTTACGCTCCTCGCAGCGCTAGGCCATGAGACCAAGCTATCTGCGGCCTCGATAGACGTGGGTTCGAGCCACACCGTAGGCCAGGCTGTTCCAGCCGAGCTGCTCGCCAGTGAGCAGCAGAGTACTCGCCACCTAGCGTGAGTAAACCTGCAACATGGAATATAGCTCTGGTGCGGGGGGGCTGCCGTCACTACCCGGTGGATACATCATGACTGGCAGGAAGCACATGGACTTTTGTTATGACCTTCACCAGTGACGTATTGGCTATCACCCCCAGTCCCTCGCCAACCGTACTCCGAGCAACACTGCTGAGTACTCGCGTGTACGCATACTCAAACTCGTGGATTTGGAACAGCCTGCGTAGGCCGTCCTTGAAATGGTTTTCCGTGGTTTCCCATTATCAACTCCAGGCAAATGCTGGGATGGTATTTTCGACAGGTCACGGCCGCTTCCTTCCACATCCTTGACCAGTTTCATTCATCTTCATTCATTTCATCTCCCATTGACTCATCTCATGAGGTTGGCGTCAGGAAGGGTATCCGGCCCTAAAATCCATCTGCCACATAGATTTTCATCGCATCTCATCCTCGACCCCATTAAAAACGGGAATGATAGCCTAAGGGGTAGAAGGAGGTCGCATTACTAACTGCTAATTGGGGATCATAAAGGCTACTCGTTCGCACACACTTTCACACTAAACTGGACTCAGAAAGGCAAAATGGTCTCAAATGGATTTTGTTTATCTATCTGCCTGTCTATTTAGGATATGCATTTATTTTTTATTTTTTTATTTACTTATTTGCATAATTAATTGAAACACATGGTCATAGCTATTACTGTTTCAATAAAAAGGAAATCAGCCGGCTTTTCTTTGTGTAATCTCCAGAGAATCTGCTCGTTAGTAGGAAATGAGTGGCCAGCCATAACTCCAGCTCAGAACTATCTCACTGCCAGCATCACTCAACGAGATACGCACTAGCTTCTGTACTTGGCAGAAGACAAGCCCCATAAGGCACCTCACTCAGTTGTACTTTACAAGAGAATATTAATTTCCCTCTGACATTCTCTTGTCAAGCTAGAACGCCACAAGAGGTCAGACATAAGCAAGGAAACAGTGAGATATTAAAAAAAAAGTGCACGCGATTTCATAATTCAACTGAAACTAAAAGTTCATATGTATGTAGGACGAGACACAAAAAGTAACAGCTAAGTTGATGCAATAATGGTGGGCCTATCCTCACGGCCCCCTAGAACTTATCTTCGTTTTGCAAAGCAACTCATTAAGGAAACTCCATGACATTAATAACAATGTTTTGCTCAAAGAAGTAGCTGTCTTTTTTCCCCCTCACTCGCTCTATAGCTCTCTCTCTCTCTCTCTCTCTCTCTCTCTCTCTCTCTAGCTCTAAATTCGAGAATAAAGTCCTGTTTCCCTTGGTGAATGCCAGCACGAGAAAGATTCATCATCAGCAGCTTTTTTTTTTCTGTTTTCTACGATATTTTGTGTTTACTATTTATGGAACTTTTGCATCTGCTTGTCATTAGAAAAATAGAGATTATCTTCATGTGTTTTATTTTCCCTTCTGTTAGAAGCAGCTAAAAGCAAAACCACCTGAATTTTAAATAATATCACACTGCATAACTAAACTGACTTCATCCACAGCTTTAAAGCCAACTTTTTGTTAAAAAAAAAACTACTATATTCTGCATAAAGTTGGTCTGCACGTCTGGACGTCGGACGGCTGAATATGAAATAGAATATTCCATTGTTTTAACCAGTAAGGCAAGACCAAATGCTGACATATATTCGTATAGGGCAGCGATTTTGTCAAGAGACACGAATATATTCACTCTCCTTATGAGTTTTAAAATTGGGCACATGTCTATTTAGCTTTCCGGGAGCGTTCTTGGCTGTCGCCCCAGAGTTCCGGGTTCGATTCCCGGCTCTGCCAAGAAATTTTAATTCTGGTGTGAGGACTGGAACGGGGTTCACTCAGCCTTGTGAGGCAAAACAGTGAAGAGGTGGGTTCGATCTCCACCTCAGCCATCCTGGAAGTAGTTTTCCATGGTTTCCCCCACTTCTATTCCAGGCAAATGCTGGGGTGGTTATTAACTTGAGGCCACGGCCGCCTCCTTCCCAATCCTCACCTGAATTAGAAATACACACACTTATCACGCCTTCGGTCCCTTGGTTGGTTGGTTGGTTGGTTGGTTGGTTGGTTTAGGGGCTGCGACAACGCGGTCATGTAACCCCCGTGTACTTTGGGTGTGTGCAGAATCTGTCTGATAACCGGTGTTAATAGTGATGTCTGTATTAGTGTGTGTTTCTGTTTTCAATTCAAGTAAGGACTGCAGACATAGACTTTTGCTGCCAAACGCCACCGTCAACGACTACTAGTTTCAGAACTTGGTTACCAGACGCCATCGCAGTTGGCTCCTGGCAACGAACGTAGGAACCTAAGAGAGTTTGTTAAATGTTTAAACTATAATTTAGCTTCACACAGGTGTAATTAGTGGAAGGTTCTTTAACATACCATAAATCTATGACATGGGACCACCGGCTTTACTTCCCCTCCGAAGAAAGGCATACTGAGGGATTTTTAATGCTCTTAAAAATCCGACGACGCGTTCGGCTTGGTTTGAACTCGCGATCTTGGGCATAGTAACTCAGCATGCTACCAACTTCACCACCGAAGCCGCTTTCGGTCCCTTAAAAATGGCCTTTAAGGGTCGGCGATTCCTGTCGTACGAGGACGTGTTAGTAGTTAGTTATTGTTGTTTTAAGGGGCGGAACTACGAGGTCATCTGCACCGACGAGGATGTGCAGCAGGTGGTTACGGACTTCTTCACGCAGCAGGACACTGCGTTTTACCACACGGCTAACTTCAACCTGGTTTGTCGCTGGGATGAATACCACAATGATCACGATGATTTTTCGAGATTGGCTCTGGACTGCACGGTCACAGTATAGATATCATTACAGTATGGACACTTATAGGCAAAACCGGAAGGACGGATTTTCAAAAAAAAAAAATGATAAGGGGCAGCACCAATTCACCTGTAAACCGCTTGGTAGCACCACTTATGGACAAACACATGATAAACAGCTGGGTGCTGAATGTATTATTTTATGTAATTTATTTAACTCGATTTCAACACACTAGCTCTCTTTATAATCAGATATTTTAAGAAAATAAATAACAAGAAAATAGAAAGTGTTAATATTACTGAGATTTAATTCTAAGAAGTGTGTAATTTAATGTTTAACACACATTCCTTCAGTCCTGTGGTGCCGCATTGTGATTGCATCGTAACGATGAAAGGCTATGATATGTTTTACAAGATTAAAATAACACGATATACTTATTGAAAAGTGTGGGGGAAATGTGGTTTTTCTTTTGTGAATTACTGTAATGGATAGGTGTTTGAGGGACTATTTTCATGGGTATTAAAACCAGAATCATTCGGTGTAACGTTTGATATTTGTATTTACCGCTCCAATGCCCGAGGAAACCGGAATGGTGGTATGTCCGGTGGGATAAGAACTGCGCAAAAAATTACCGCACATATGTTGGTTTCCCACATTTCTGCTATTGGTTAAATTGCAAAATTATATTTCTGAGTAATTGTTTTTAATAATTACAAGCAATGTTTTCTTCAGGCCGGCCCCGTGGTGTAGGGGTAGCGCGCCTGCCTCTCACCCGGAGGCCCCGGGTTCGATCCCCGGCTCCGTCAGGGATTTTAAAACTGACGTGAGGGTTGGAACGGGGTGCACTCAGCCTCGTGAGGACAATTGAGTAGCTGTCTGACAGTGAGACAGCGCCCCGATCACGAAAACCAAGATTAACGGCCGAGGGGACCCGACGCGCTGATCACGCGTCACCCCAATATCTGCAGGCCGAATGGCTGGGCAGCGGTCGCTTGGTCGGCCTTAGCCCGTCATGGGCTGGATAGTGCCAGGGGTTGACTTTTTTTTTTAATGTTTTCTTCAGACAAAATCTACAGGCCGCACTCAATAATGAATATGGGTAGACTGCTATCTCGCGGATAAATGGTGAACCGTCGCCATCATGCGTGCGTGCGGTGCTTCCGATGACGGTCGTTTCAAAACCATGACGAAAAAGTTACATTGTAAAGGCCTGATGTCCACACTGTTATGATTACTATACTGTGGCACGGCCGTCAATCGGGAACTTGATGATTCCTAAAATATGATTTAAATTAATTGCGTCCTAGAACGAGCAATGAAATCAAAATTGAAGAATACTCAATGAATAAAGATTGATTTCCATTCAGATCTGTTGGACACAGCGTACTCTTAGCCGGGCACGTGTGACATGCGCTCGTCCGTTCCTCTTAAATTACATATATTGCATATTGTGTCCACGACTCATCAGTATGCAAATATTGATGACTTTTACTGCATATAAATCTCTACTTTTGTCATACAGCAATACAAAAAAATGCGTCATTGCTTCATAGGGTTATGCAAAACAGTACGAAGAGTTAAGAATTGTAATGGAATTTGTGAGTTAAATGTGAACGGAAATGACAGAATCCATAACTTGATCATGGTTTTCGACTTCACTCAACACCTCACTTTGATTTTCATTGAGCTAATTTCTGCTTTTCGCATTATTGATGATTTTTTGTTACCTCGTTTAGGGGCTTGGGACATTTTGGTCATCACCTGGCTGTACTTGAGTGTGTCCTAAGTTTTGTTGTTCTTGATTCATTTAGGCGCTTTATGACATCCTAATCATGCAGCCCCGTGTACTTGTAGGGTATATGTAATCCATCTGATAGCATGTGTCATTCATTGTGACGGCTGTAGTAGTGTGTGTATTTGTGACTAAGACTAGGAATTGGAAGGAGGCAGACGTGGCTTTAAGTTAGGAACTCTTGTTGCAGTGGCTAACATTCTTAACTGTTACCCCTGAAGTCCGGGTTCGATTCCCGGCTCTGCCAAGAAATTAAAATCTGGTCTGAGGGCTGCAATGGGAGTATACTCAGCCTCGTTAGAAGAGGTTGGTTCGATTCCTACCATTCCTTAATAATTATAGAGATTGCGTTTCTTTCAACCCCTGCCTACTTCATACTTCCCCGCTCGTACCCTAGTATTACGTATGGAGACAAAAAAAAAGAATAGTGCCCCTGCAGACTCTTGAGCATGCTTCAGAGTATGAATGTTAGGGGGGTCTCCTCTTTCAGATCTTAGTCACTCCCTTGATTCCAGAGGGGAATAACTGAGGTTTTCATTGTGAGTGAGTATTCTCCCGTTTGCTCCCTCGTCCTTATCTTGTTGACCATCAGTCACCACTCAGCCATTAGAAAAGAAATAAAAAAGAAGATTGTTAGGATCTGTAGAATGCGCAAGGATTTCCAAGGAAAACACCACGAGCCCAGCAACTTAACAGTGTGCATTATTTCGGGTACTACGGCTGCATTGGGAAGTTCCGGATATTGTAGATTTGAATCTCGGCCATACTGAGTGTGGTTTCTCCACACACCCTCCAGGCAAATGTCAAGAGAAATACGAAGTTGCATTACTGGCGGGATTTGAGGCTTCCTTCTTTGCATCACATAAATATTTTGTGCCAGTGGACCGGGTTCGATTCTCGGTGAATGCATGTGCGATTTTCGAAGTGAAATGCCATGTCCTGTGGTTCGGATTCCACGTAGAAAAGAGGTCTCATGGCGATATTAACGGGCACGTAAAACTACAAACTTACTTTATAATTTGTATCCTAGTTTTATTCTAGGTGTGTTCTACTTTAATACGAATTGTCATGCCATTCGCTCCCATAACAAACAGTCAAAAATTAAACTACGGTACATTTATTTATTTATTGCTTATCCTCCCAGCTCGGCCTCGCCCACTGACTGCGAGTGATCATTCCTCTACCGTCGCAAGGACGGTGTCTGGGAACTGAACACACTTTGTCAGCAGATACAACTGGGGATGGTAACAGACGACCGCTAACTTGGATCTATTTAAGGAAGGGTCAGGGAAGGGATTTTGGTAGGAAGTTGGCCGTGGACCTGTTGATTGGAATCGTCTCGGCATTTGCCTGGTGTAAAAAATGAAGACGAGAAATATACTATGGGTCTTATAACTATATGCATACATGAATAACAGGAAAACCATTTTCAGGATGGCCGAAGTGGGAATCAAACCCACGCTCTCCCGATGTCAGCGAGCGCTCTCTTATTTATAAATATATTATTAATGATAATCAGGAAGGGAATCCGGCTGTTAAGACCATCTGTCACTCATAAATTCTACCCGTCGCATCTCCTACCCTGGTGACATGAAAATATTATTATTGTTATTATTGTCTTTTGAGTGGCGACGTTAGGGCTCTCGACCACATATTGTGTTTGTGAATATTAATTTAACATGAAGTAACATAAAAACACGAGTCGGCCCGTTGGTGTTGGGGTAGTGCGCCTGCCTCTCACCCGGAGGCCTCGGGTTCGATTCCCGACTCCATCAGGGATTTTAGAAACTGACGTGAGGGCTGGAACGGGGTAAACTCAGCCTCGTGAGGACAATCGCTTGGTAGGTCTAGGCCAGGGGTTATTGTTATATTAATATAAACCATAAAAACACAAATTTACATTAATATAATTTTTTCAATATCAAAGCACAGTTACACACTCATTCTCACAAATCATCAGCAGTACTCATCAGGAGGTCGTGGCATACTGTTCTGAATTTCTTCAATTGGGTCAAATTCCTAGCATTGACTGATAGGGAATTCCACAGTCTTGAACCCGTGACCACAAATGATTAGTTAAATCAGGAAGTTTGGTGCAAGGGGTGATCCTGAACGCGTATTATTACTATGGAAAGATGAGAGCAGCTATAATGTATTGGAGATGTACAGTGGTGTTTTTGGGTCAGTAGCCTGTATAAGGGGTAGACTTACTCAAAAGATACAAATGTGTTATAAGTCAAATTTAGCATAACCTCTTCGTGATCGTTATGAACAAATCAAGAGAGAAGCAACCCCCAACACTACCTTCAACACTTGGACCTGCCTCTCTTCATGCTAATTACACAGTATCTATGACGGCACGGGACTGCGGTGAATGCTTTGGGATTGAGCAGGCCATTCTGTTATGCAGCAAACTTCCGGCAATCTCAAAGGGGCCACACAAGTCAGTCTGGAAACCTTCCTTCCGTACGTGCCTCACGAAAGGAGATCGCCGTCGACTTCCTTCTGAGGTTTGACCACGAAACATCCAACAACTCATACCCTTTAAGAGCAGAGAACGTCTCATTCTGAAACCCGCAGTTCTGTTTCATAGACACCTATAACTTGTTTCCCGCAGACAGAAAAACAGGAACTCGCCTGACACACTCGGGAAAATTTACCGCTGAATAACGATTTAGGCTATCTACGAGGCACGTTCTTTAAGAGAACCGGGTAGTGGGGAACGACCAAAATTATCAATTTTCATTTTTAAGCTAATTTCCCGCAGCAATATATAACATAATGACATAGGAATTATTTTTGAGGTCATTACACGTCTTTTATAGGGATGGGGAGGGGGTAGAAAATACTTTCTATGTCTGTAAAAATACAGTAGTACGAGTACACATTAGTACAGTTTATTTTATTAACTTTTCATATACTATTAGCAAAAAGACTTACAAACATATTTTTAACAAAGACTGGAAGTGAAACTTTAAATTTTCTAAGTTATGCATCTTTTTCTCAGGAACCACGAGGCCAATCACATTAAAAATGTTCACACTTATAGGCGTTTACGATCCAAAAATTGTGAAACAAACTGAAAGCAATCAAAATAAAATAAAGTAATAAAACAATTATAAAGTAACTGAAATGATGTCTTAATAAAAAATATAGACGAAATCCAAAATTCATAAAATTTACACTAAGTTCTTGTCAACAACAAGTTTGCTTTAACGGCTTTACAATTAACATTTTTACATATGCGTATTATAGTTTTATTAAATTATATACAGTAAGCCCACAGAAAAAGATAAAACTATGAGTAAGGTTTTTTTAAAATCCCATTCTTTAACATGTCTATATTTATTCAACTTTACTATACATTATCAGCACATGGCCCATGATAATTATTTTTAAAAGACCTGAAAATTTGAACTTTCTAATTGCCATGGTTACCTAATAATGAAGGTTTTATTAAGTTGCATTGTTAGTTAATAATAATATTGCAATACAAATTAACATAAACACTAATCACAACAAAACTTGATCAATGATACATATCTTTCCGGTTCCCAGTAAGTAAGTAGGCTACTGTTGTGCAGCGCTGCAGTTGCAACGATACTCATTCGCAATGGTTCATTCCTCACAAAACATTACATGCAGTACCTGGGAAAAACATAACAAAGTGACATACAGACGGGATGGTGTTGAAAAACAGGATTGTCCCGACGAAAACGGCTCATATGGTCATCTTGGTCATAACCCAACTTGATTGGACCGACTTAAACAGACAGCTTATTAGTCGCATGCCTTGATACGAAATTCTGGATAAACCACTGTCCCATCTCACGATTTGTAAACAAGACTGTGATTAGATGTGCTCATGTTAAATGGAGTATTTCTCTTGAGGATAAGTGCCGTTAATTCCGCTAAGTTTTCTGATGGAAGTCTCCAACTGCAGACTGCAGTATTTATCAGTATGTACCTCTGGTAGTAAGGGAATAACTTGCCTTGATGAGAAATGTGGCATGGCGTGCGACACTAGCACTCTCTTGTGACACTCGCTCTAAATTGATGTGCAAACAAAACAAACCCGCTCAGCGGTTTCTTATACATTGTGTTCATTGCGGCAACGGCTTTGTTATTATGACAAGGTGACAAACTAGCTGTATGATCAATATTCTCGTAATTGGGCTCAAGTCAGAATGCTATACGTTTATAACCCAAAGATCATTCCTTCTGATAAATGTGTTCGTAGACCAGTGATTCAAAGTAACAAGCGTTAACATCATGACATTACATTACATTATGCAAACCGGCCAAAACTAAGGACCACGCAAATATCATGTCATTTCCTTCTCATAGTTATTTCGTCCTTTCTCTTCCTCCACACTTCATTATTTCAGAGTGTTGCGCCTTTCTCTCTGCTGTCCATCTTCCTCCCCTGAGTTCTTTCTTTTCTCCCACAAGAACCTTTATGTTGGAAAGTATTTTCCTGAATTGTGTTCTGTCTCGACAGTCGTCAACTGTAATTCCTAGCCTCCTTTAGATATCTAAGCTCCTTGACACTAGTGCTTTCTAGTAGAGAATGGAGGAACTTTGTGTTGGCAGAAAATCCCGAGATTAATTTTGCCTTTATGAACACGGACTACTGAATTCAAATGGGTTATTTAACATGCCAACAACATATGACATCCATGTCTTGATTTTTGTCGCCTTTCAAAAAAAAAAAAAAAACCACTTACCACGGCCAGGAGCGAACCTGCAAGCTTGGGGTGGGTAGTCCGAAACGATAACCACTCACCCACCGTGGCAAGCTAATTAAAATAGTTTTCATACAAAGAGAATGTTTATTTAATTATTACTTTTTGTGAATAATAATCGAACTACCGTACTGTATGAATGAAATCCCCCCCACAGAAATAAATCCTCCGTACGCCACTGGTTCTCACATCTAGGGAGGAAGAGGTGGAGGTTGTTTACTACTGCCTTTACATTGAAGGAGAAATAAAAAGTTAACGGAACAAAAAGAGTACGATATCACACGTCCTTTGGAGAAGTGAGAGAAGGGGAGGGGGGGCAACTCTCATGCTGCGCACGGGTCTATCGAACAATACTCATTGTGTAGCATCTAATGCTCCTGCTGCTAGGGGGATCACGTCACTCTTTCCTCCTCACATTGAAAAGAACCCTCCCTTTTCTCTAATGAACCCTTCTCTTCCCAATAAGGCTGTTTTTTTATTATCTGGACTATTATTCTTTCCAAACATCGCATTGACGTGATCTTCCTAGAGAATGAGGTCCTTAAACCAACAGGGCACAGGTTGTTTCCGAAATCTAACCGAGACACTTTATTTTAAGATAGTGGTGAGTGGTATGCGACTTCCACAACAATAAACCCTGTATGACAAATATTGAACTTAAACTAGATGGTGAAACCTTACCAAGGGTAACAAAATTCAAATATCTAGGTTCTGTCATTGCTGAAGATGGCACGTTAACCGCCGATATAATCCATAGGGCCACGTCTGGGTGGAACAAATGGCGCAAACTAACAGAAGTTTTATGTGATCCGAAAATACCCATAAGAACGAAGGGGAAAGTTTATAAAACTGCCGTAAGACCAATCCTACTCTATGGTAGTGAAACATGGGCTACTACAAAGGCGCATGAGCAAAAGCTTCATACCACTGAAATGCGTATGTTACGTTGGGCAGGTGGAGTTACTCTCAAAGATAAAATCCGTAATGAACATGTGCGGGGCAGTTTCAAAGTAGCGCCTATAACAGAGAAACTTTTAGAAACCAGGCTAAGGTGGTATGGACATGTTATGCGAAGACCGGAGAATCATGTAGTGAAGAAGTGCCTTTCCATGACTACGCAAAAGAGAGGGAGCGGCAGACCTCAAACAACATGGATGACGAATGTCCAGAGGGACATGAGAGTATTGGGCCTATCTGCTGATCATGCTTTCCAAAGAAATGAGTGGCGCCTCAGGATTAAGAAAGTCGACCCCGCGTAACGGAAAAAGGCGAGGAGGAAGAAGAAGGTGGGAACCTCAATAGTAATGCCAACTCCTACCTTTAATAAGGGATTTAATGGATTGTTATTAATTAATTAATTAATTAATTAATTTAAGGGGCTTGGGACATCTTGGTCATCAGCCCCGTGTAGATGGGTGTGTGTGTTGATCTCGTCTGATAACCTGTATTCCTGTAATGACGGATTAGTGTGTGCTATTGTATTAGAGACAGGGATAGGTAGGCGCCGCAAGACTTGAAGTAAGGTACTATCCCGGTATTTGCCTGGAGTGAGTATGGAACGGGGAAAAGCTACACTCAGGACGGCTGCTGTTAGCGCCGGGATTCAAACCTGTGATCTCCGGAGAAATTAATATTCCCGTCAGAAATAGTTCCTCGCTATCGTAATATGTGGTGTAGCGGCTAGCATACTTGGCTGTCGCCTCTGGGGTCTGGGTTTGATTCCAGGCTCTGCCAAGAAATTTATTTCTCGTCTGGGACGGGGTACACCCAACCTCGTGAGGTAAACTGATAAGAAGTAGGTTCGATTACCATCTTGGCCATCCTAGAAGTTGTTTTCCGGGATTTCCCACTTCTATTCCAGGTCAGTCATGCCGGGATGGTTTCTAACTTACGGCCACAGTTTCCTTCATTCTAATACTAGCCTCAATTGCAAATACATACACAAAACCACAGACATTACAACATCACACATGTTATCAGACAAATCCTACCCACGGAGCTAAACGATCACGATGTCGCAAAGGCCCTAAATGAATTTACAACAACAACAACAACAACAACACAGTAACAGGAGGTGGCTTAAACGACAGAGTGCTTTGTTAATGTTAAACCCATAACATTGTTATTATTAATATTAGTATTATTGTTTTGTCATTCCTCAAACAAATTGGCTACGGTATTTATAAACAAAAGAACTACGGTGAGGCAAAAGACACTCCAAGGCTAATCATTCTACATTTTTATAGAAATCTCATATATTATTATTATTTAACATAGCGGCTTCGGTGGAGTAGTTGGTAGCATGCTGAACTGCTGTGTCCAAGATAGCGGGTTCAAACCCGGCCGAAGTCGTCGGATTTTTTAAGAGCGTTAAAATCCTTCAGTATGCCTTCCTTCGGAGGGGAAGTAAAGCCTGCGGTCCCATGTCATAGATGTATGGCAGTAAAAGATCCTTCCACAGACTAAACTTGTGTGAAGTTAAATTTCTAGGTTAGATTTCGTTGGAACGCTCTATCAAAGTTTCAACGTTCACCACTAGGTGTGAATGACATCTGGTAGCGAAAGTTGGAACTACTTGAAATTGAACGGAACTTGTAGCTCACCCTATGTGTTTCCGCTTGAAGCAGCTACAGCCTCTGGCGAGCCGAACATGTCCTCGGACACTCCTGGCACTAAAAGCCATACGATAAATAAATAAATAAATAAATAAATAAAATAAAATCTGGTGTATATTCTAACTCGAACTGACAAAAGTTGTGAGTTTGCTTTTCCTTGTATGGTACTATGTGGTTACCCAGAATAGATATTCCGAAGAATTGTTTAGGAATTTCTTATAGCTTACAGATTTCCATTACACTTTGCATATGTTTGTGATATTTCATGTTCCAGCATGGTTCTAATCTATAATCAATAATGTATATTTTTCTTCCCAGGTGGTACAAGGATGGATCGGACTATCCTTTGGGGGCGGAGTATCGAGCCGGTAATTCCCGGGACACCGCCACGACGGCCGTGCATACACTGACGCCATCCCGCGCTGACGATGGCGCTGTGTACCGATGTGTGGTTTGGAACCGCGCCCTCCCAGATAACGCCAGGATGGAGTCCAGTGTAACGCTCAACGTCAACTGTAAGTACATGCGCACTTCAGTGCAAGCGGACGCTGCAAGCTACGTAAGATATGTGTGTTGAAATTAAATCGCATTCAGAAACTTTCTATTTTCTGGTAATAGACGTATATACTGAGCTTTCCCGTCGTCTTTATTATTATTATTATTATTATTATTATTATTATTACGAGGGCTATTTCAAAACTAAGGTCCGGTTAAAAAAAACATCCAAAATCAAAATTGTTTCCAAAACAATTGTTTTATTGACATTCCTTACGTCTTTCTCTATTTTTCTACATAATTTCCATACTTATTTACACATTTGTCACATCGTTCCACAAACTTTTGAATGCCTAAGTCGTAGAACTCGGCCGCCTGCGAAGCTAGCCAGTCTTTAACAGCTTCTTTCACTTCATCATCTGTGTCGAAGCGCTTGCCGCCAAGAAACTCCTTTAGGTAGCGGAACAGGTGGAAATCACTTGGCGCCAAGTCCGGACTGTACGGTAGTTCGTCCATCCGTTCCCATCCAAATTTCGTGATTTGAGTTTGCGTGTCATTCGCAGTATGGGGTCTGGCATTATCATGCAACTACAACACTCCCGACGACAAAAGACCACGTCGCTTATTCTGGATTGCACGTCGAAGTTTAGTCAGGGTAGCACAGTAGGCGGCTTTATTGATCATTGTCCCTGAAATAATGAATCGTCGATCTTCACGAATTTTGTCGTCAACCGCATGAACCAACTCGTCTGAAATCACTGATGGTCTGCCGGAGCGGGGTTCATCGTGCACATTTTCCCATCCTTCATTAAAGGCTCGCACCCACTTGCGCACTTTACTGTCACTCATTATGTTAGGACCGTACACTTCAGTAATCTACCGATGAATTTCTGCCGCAGAAATGTTTCTTGCAGACAGAAACCGTATCACTGCCCTTACTTCACAATCGGCGGGCTGATGAATTGTCTTAAACATTGTGAACTGACACTATCAACAGCACACAGCAACAGTAACAACGCTACTGGCGGCTTTTGCCGCGCAAGGCATGCCAGGAGACGGGGCGCATGCGTGTTTTGCCCTTGGCGCCGCTTTCAAATATTTACGGCGAATCGGACTTTACTTTTGGAATTACCCTCATATTATTATACACAGTACATATAACACATTGCTGGTACATTAACTTACAACATAACTATACAGGCTTCAGGGAACCAAGTACAGTTACTGAAACAGCAACTTCTAAGCTGGAATGTCGCTACCCATGAACATCCGGACGATTCGGGTTGTTGATAGAACTACTGCCTTCTGCATTAGTTTGTACAGCTGCGTATCCAGATCCAGTTCTTGAAGGCCTTGGAGCAAGGTACTTGGGCTCACGCCCGTACTTGAGACAATGATAGGTATGGTCTTTACCCGCTCTACATGCCATTGTCTTTTGAAAGGATCGACCAACTCGCTGTATTCGCTAATCTTTTCTATGTATTTTGACTGGAGATTCTTGTTGTTAGGAATCGCAACATCAAGCAAGGTAGTTTGCTTGGTTTTCTTGTTGACAACCACCAGATCCGGCCTGTTGTGTGATACCGATTGATCAGTCAAAATAGGCTAGTTCAGTCCCAATACAGCTTGTAATCATTGTTTTCAAGAACACACTCTGGCTGATATTGGTGGTACGAAACTTTTATTATTATTATTATTATTATTATTATTATTATTATTATTATTATTATTATTATTATTATTCGTATTAGTCATCTATGGACCACACTTTTCGGTCTGTATTTTTCTCACTGTCGGCCAATATCTCGTTATCCTTTCATCTACTTCCTACTTATGGTCTTCTGTGTAGAATCTACATTTATCTAACCAGAGGGGCAGATGACCTCGCTGTTCCACTCATTAAAACAGCAATAACTAACTTTCTAACCAGCTCCACCCTGTCTCATTGAAAACTCTGACCAAGAGCTGGAAATAAATATTTTTTCTGAGTAAATCTAAGGCATAAAAATCTGAGCGGGATGTTCAGGCTCTTCTATAACATTTCGCGTTACCTCTATATAAATCAGCAGGTGAATTTGTCTGCAGCTGTAGACCACATGGGGTGTTGTTTTAAGTGCGAGGACTGGTAGGGCTCATATAAATCACCTTGTTTTACGGTCTCATGTACGTAGCCTATAGCTTGTTGCGCGCGCGAAGAGACCAACGGCCCATAAAAGGACAGATCGATTTCCGGCGGAAGAGGCAAGATACTCGGACAATGCAGCTATCATGGAGAAATATCTCTCTTTGGTGAAAAGAGTTCACAAATGTGTGTCCTATGGAACGCAGAAACAATAAATGCAGTGTGATTTTATTCTTTCCTCGCAACTCGCCAACTCGTAACGGCTCCTGCAACTCTGTTTGGTGTGAATTCATCCAGTGCTAATAAAAACATCCACGCACCAACGAACGAGCGTCTTTATTATAGAACTAGCAGTCCACCCCGGCTTCGCCCGGGAACAGTTATGAATGCATTACGTGATAAGCGCTTTTTTCTTTTCGATGTCAATGAACTACGAACTATATCCGATTTACGTCTCGGCATGATGGGTTAAAATCACTGACTGGACTATTAATTATATTATCATGGAGATTCATGTGCAACGAATTCTTGTCAGACGTAGACTAATTTAAGAATGGCGAGGTGCATGAAACACAAATCCCCCTTCCGTCCAATCATAACTTAAGTGTGTATTTTGTGGAACGAAAAGTTCACAGGCGAAATGAAGATCAGCCGAATTGCACTTCCAAGGAAACTCCAATCACAACCACTCTTCTCTGAAGTCTTAACTCAACACGATTCGACAGTTTGCTGCTGGCTGTACCCATCTGGGGTAATAGGCTCGCCCGCTAGCTAGGCTGTAACTGGGGTGATAGGCTAGCTCGTAAACTGTCGCCTCAATAATTGAATGGAGATTGTTGGAAGAAAAATAAAAATGAAAACACACTTGTAGTGGCCGATGCATTGAAGATAGAGATGTGCTATCACGGACTTTCTTGTAGAACTTTTCATGCTGAACAATTCTTACACTCATAGTATATAGATATGTTTGATGGTTTACCCAGCGTAAGCTTAAAAAGCACAAAGACGCCAGGTTTTTTCGACTTTTTCACTGAAATCGTTACTGCTTGGCTTCCTTTGATCATATATAAATTATTTTCTACAGAAACTTTCCTCCAGATATATTTTACAGAATGGAGAAAACCGCATCAAAATCCATTCAGTGGTTCACGAGGTTACCCGTGACATCCAAGAATCGGGGACTTTGTTTTATACTAAATAGAGATATTGTTACAAGGTAACTGGAACTAGACCTGGTAATAAGCAATGTTCCGTTAATCGATTAATCGAATAATTTGAAATTAATCGTAATTGATGAATCGACTGACCACTTAATCGATTAATTGAATACTAGACACGAGATAAGAAAAGAAGTTTATATGAGAGGTCATCGCTTAAGTTGAGTTACGCTTATTTTCAGAATGATGTACAGAAATATAACAAAAGTTACTTTTTCCCTAAATACAACAAAGTTTCCTTATTGTTTATGTTAACAGTAACCAAATAAGAGTCAGTCAGAGTAGAAGGACAAACATCAATCGAATTGGGAAGGGTTTCGAAACAAGAAAACGAAGAGTTTTCAGCAAAGATTTTGAATACTTGCTCAATGTTAACAATTTAGGACAGGAACATTTTTGTTTTAGTTTGTTTTAGCCTAGTTTTCACAAAGACGGTGCATTAAAATATATATGATACAATGTTATTTTAATTAAGTAATAGTACATTATGCAACGAGCCTATAATGGCAATAATTAAGACACGAGTATGTTTATAAAACGAGCGTATGCGAGTTTTATAATTTCCATACGAGTGTCTTAATTACCATTATAGGCGAGTTGCGTACGACTGTTTATGTTCGACGATAATTATTATAACTATTTTATGCTCGAACATAAATATTCATAAATATCTGTCGAGATTTCACCAGTTTTATGTACTGAACAGAGCGCATGAGACGCAGAGAATGCCTTGTATTTGACCATGGCCTCCTAGATTACCCCACTATGACACTAGGCAACGCAGTGAAATTTAAATTAGAAGGCCTTGTAACTCAACGCAGATGCGATGCTATTCTTATCTAATTGGTCAAACAACTGTTTCTTGAGCTGTGATTGGTGGGAGAAACTGTTTCATAATGAAAAATAGTGTTATAATGACCATAATTATGATACAGTTTTCTGACATATAATAGGCAGGGTCGAAAATAAATGTCTGTTTTGCTTCTGTGAGAGCGTAGTGAAAGGAGCGACGTACATAGATTAATCGTTATTTGTAGCAATTAATCGATCTTTTCTGTTTCGATTAATTAATAATTCGACGACTGAAATTAATTGATTAAACTTGAACAGAAATTTTGGAAATATGGTATGAACGTTAATATTCCAGAACCGAAGGTGATGTCGGCAAGGAAGAAATGCAAGAAAATAGAATAATTGATATTACTACTTTTTAGTCGGTCAACACAACATAATCCCAATTACTGGGACATGTGAAAGAACAACATATTAATTCTGCAGATGACGCAAACCTACCTTTTCATCACTTTTAACAACATAGCTTATTGAAAATATATAATTTATGATTAAAATACCTTTCTGGGAGTCCAAACGAGTTCATCTGTTTGAATTCCCACTGCCTACACCGGAAATATAATTGCTTTTTACGTAAAGCAAGCATTTTTGGTCGTGTTCATTTGAACATCGTCCACCATTTTACATCGACATGGGACACTACGTCATACCCACGTGACACGTTACCAACATGAAATATGAAATACTCATTCATAAAGATTCACAAAGATGGCTGTCAGAGCTCCAATTTCAACTATATAAGTCGAACGACTATTAGGGTGGGTAGGAGGGTCTATGACAGCGGAGGAGTGAACCTCTTATACTAAACCTTCTCCAGATATTCTCCCGACTATTAATTCAGATAATTTCAGTTTAAAAAATATATATATACAAAGGATGGCGTAATCTGCAGCGCCACCAAAAAAATAAACCTAAAATATTACATGTGATTATATATACTGTATTTGTTATGAACTATAGAAGAGGGAAAAACCAGGGGTGACATGTTTCGCTCATCAAGTGAGCATCATCAGGTCCAAATATACAAGGCAGAAGAGCTCTACAAAACACTACCAAACCCACAAACGGTCTCGTTGTCACAATCATCAAGTTTTTGCAGAGCGTTTAGTTTTTGGAGAGCATAGACTATTTGTGGGTGTCTTTTGGGTTTGGTAGTGTTTTGTAGAGCTCTTTTGCAATGATCCACTGAACCTTATATTACGTGGAATCCGAACCACAGGACGCGACATTTCACTTCGAAAATCTCACGTGCATTAACCGGGAATTTAATAGCTTGACCACTGCGTCATCACGCCTTCTATAATAAGGTGAAGACATACCGGTCATATCTATTGTCCGCCTCTTGTCTCAGCGGCTAGCATTCTTGGCTGTCACCCCTGAGGTCCGGGATCTATTCCCGGATCTGTCAAGAAAATTAATTCTGGTCTAAGGGCTGGAACGGGGTACACTGAGCCTCGTGAAGCAAAATTGAGAAGAGGTGGGTTCGATTCCCACATCAGCTATCCTGGAATTGGTTTTCCGTGGTTTCTAACTAAAGGCCACGGCCGCCCACTTCCCAGTCATCACCTGAAATACACACACTACTACAGATATCACAGTAACACACGTTTTTAGACTAATTATAATTATACTGTATATAGACTACAAGTACACGGGGCTAAATTACCACGATGTCCAAGCCCCTCGAATAAAAAGACAACAAATAATACTAAATTATTATCTATTGTTGTTGCTGTTGTTGTTTCATTTCAGGGGCTTGGACATAGTGGTCATTGAGTCACATATACTTGGGTGCGTGTAGAATTTGGCTGATAACCTGTGTTATTGTGGTGTCTGTAGTAGTGTATACATTTTTAGGTGAGGATTGGGCAGGAGGCGTCCATAGCCTTCAGTTAGGAACATCCTGGCATTTGCCTGGAGTCGAAGTGGAAATCAACGGAAAACCACTTCCAAGATGGATGAGGTGGGAATCGAACCCATCTCTTCTCAGTTTTGCCTCACCCTGTTCTAGCCCTCAGACCAGAAGTAAATTTCTGAGTAGAGCCGAAGCGACAGACACGTCCATCCTTCGCCCTTTCCTTGTACGATTAAGTCAATAGAAAATACTGTAAAAGGGATCATAACTTGCGATTATACTCTCTTCGGCGTTATTTAGGCTAACCTATTAGGTAAAATCATTGGTTCGGAAACTTCGAGACTTGCGTTCCATTCCCAATGCATCCACCCTATTATTCACTGGAAGTACATCTGTTTGGCAGGTAATCAACACGACCCAATGGCTGAAAACCATTGGCTAGGGATTTTATGGCCATGAGAGCTATATATAATGTTGTTGAATAAGGCAATTGCTTTGAATAATTTGGTGCGTGCTTATTTAAACAAAAAAAAACATATGTCGCTAAAATTGCTCGTCTAATAACGTGATTTTAAATATGTAGCGCTATTAATTAGTCCAGAGGGCATAATGCAGTATTTATGGCTAGTTTAAAAAAATGTTGTCATTCATTTACAGCTAAGGGCGTTGTGACTGAAATGCCACGAACTGGTTACAATAAAACATTACACTCATTATTATCATTGCAGAGCTTGGCTGTTCATAAAGTTTTACTACGGGGGGGGGAGGGGGGGGGGGGGAGGGAGGGTTTCGAATATAATTTTCTATTTATTTCACGGGGAAGCCGTACCGTATAACAGGAGAAAACACATTGGCGTAACAAAGGAAAAACACATGGAAGAAGTATCAAATTTCAAATATTTTGGAGTTACTCTCCAAACAACATTGACATCCTTTAACACTCGTGAAAGAAAGATCAATAGCAGTAGCAATTTTTATTGCAACTTTTCAGTCGGTCAACACAATATAAACCCAATTACTGAGACATAGGGTGGCGTAGTAGGTAGCATGCTGAACTGCTATGCCCAAGATTGCGGTTTCAAACTCGGCCGAAGTCGTTGGATTTTTAAGAGCGATACTTTTTCAGTATGCCTTCCTTCGTAGGGGAAGTAAAGCCGGTGTGCCCATGTCATAGATTTATGGCATGTAAAAGAACCTACCACTATAATTGGTAGTGTGTAGCTAAATGTGTAGGTTTTATTTATTTATTTATTTATTTATTTATTTATTTATCGTATGGCTTTTAGTGCCGGGAGTGTCCGAGGACGTGTTCGGCTCGCCTGAGTCTGTAGCTGCTTCCAGCGGACACCCTTAGGGTGAGCTACAAGTTCCGTTCAATTTCAAGTAGTTCCACCTTTCGCTACCAGATATCAATGATACCTAGTGGTGAACGTTGGAACTTTGATAGAGCGTTCCGACGAAATCTAACCTAACAATTTAGCTTCACACACGTTTAGTCTGTGGAAGGACCTTTTACATGCCATAAATCTATGACATGGGACCGCCGGCTTTACTTCCCCTCCGAAGGAAGGCATATTGAAGGATTTTTAACTCTCTTAAAAAATCCGACGACTTCGGTCGGGTTTGAACCCGCTATCTTGGGAACAGCAGTTCAGCATGCTACCAACTACGCCACCGAAGCATTGTGTAGGTTATTTGGTTAGAAACGGTCTATCAAGTTCCAACGTTCGCTGCCAGGTGTCAGTGACAGTGGTATCTCTGGTAGCCAACGTTGGAATTACTTGAAATTGAACTTGATGTAGAGCCTACGGGCGTTCAATTAATAATACCCCGCTATGACCATTGGCTGCAGTTCATATACAATATATACTGTATATACTTATGGACTCGGGCAGGTAACCTCGTAGTTTCGCCCCTTAAAATCTCAATAACCAACTAAGTACTAATGGACTACAGAAGAGGGAGAAAACTGAGGGATGACACGTTTCGTTCCCCCAAGCAAGCATCATCAGATCCAAATATACAAGACGAAATAGCTCTACAAAACACTAGGTAAAAATCTCAATTGCACTATCAATGTTTATAATTCCACTACCATCCATCGCAACGTTAATTGAACACACTTCAGAAACAACATCTTCTAAGTGTTTTTGAAAAACAAATAGTACATTATGCAACGGGCCTATAATGGCAATAATTAAGACACGAGTATGTTTATAAAACGAGCGTAAGCGAGTTTTATAATTTCCATACGAGTGTCTTAATTACCATTATAGGCGAGTTGCATACGACTGTTTATGTTCGACGATAATTATTAGGTAGATTTCATTAGAAAGCTAACTATTGCAATGGGTCCCATGTTTCGACTTCCGGAAAATTTCGACATATCTTCGCGTTTCACATCCCCCAGACCCCAAAACCACCGTCAGTTCAAAAGTTTATATATAATTTATGTATATATATATGTATATATATATGTATATCAGTTTCTTGTGGACACGATAACTGCCGTAATTTTGCACCAATCACTTTGATTTTTTTACATAATATGTATCCCCTTAAAATCTCGGTCGAGTTCGGTAATGGGCAAAATCGGTCAAAGGGGGTGAAAATGGGAGGCTTTTTTCGAAAAAGTGAAATATCGCTATAACTCTCTTAATATCTGAAATATTGAATCCATTCAAAGTTCATACTATGTGTCGGACAAGGCCCTAAAATTTATGTTTGAAAAGTTTTTTGATAGCACCATCCATTGACCAAAGGGGTGGGAAAAAGTGGGTTTTTCGGGAAACATTAATCATATCTCTGTTAATAGGCACAATATCAAAACCGCACAAAATGGACAATATTCCTCCAATAATTACCTAAAACTTTTGTCTGAAAGAATTTTTGATATGACCCACCATTACGCCACGGGGTGAACAAAATGATTTAAATTATAAGAAAATGCCAAGTGCCAAGAGAGGTTGCCATGACAACTTTACTTTTAATTGATAAGGGATGAGCCATCAGCAGTTGCTTTGACAACGCCACTGCACGAGATAACATTCAGTTTTCCATCTGTCTGTGGGAAGCGACTTCGGTATCGGAACTGGTAGCATGCTGAACTTCTATGCCCAAGGTCGCGGGTTCAAACCCGGCTGAAGTCGTCGGATTTACTAAGAGCGCTAAAAAAACTGAGTTTGCTTTCCTTCGGAGGGCAAGTTCCAACGTTCGTTGCGAGTTGCTGATTGAGGTGGCATCTGGTAGCCAAGTTCACAGCTAGGTGTCGTTGACGGTAGTATTTTAGGTAGATTTCATTAGAAAGCTGACTATTGTAATGGGTACCATGTTTCGACTTCCGGAAAATTTCGACATATCTTCGCGTTTCACATCCCCCAGACCCCAAAACCACCGTCAGTTCAAAAGTTTATATATAATTTATGTATATATATATATATGTATATATATATGTATATCAGTTTCTTGTGGACACGATAACTGCCGTAATTTTGCACCAATTACTTCGAATGTTTTACCGAAGATGTATACCTATAAAATCTCGGTCGAGTTCGTTACTGGGCTAAATCGGTCGAAGGGGGTGAAAATGGGGGGCTTTTTTCGAAAAAGTGAAATTTCGCTATAACTCTCTTAATACGTGCAATATCGAATCCATTCAAAGTTCATAATATGTGTCGGATAAGTGCCAAAAATTTATGTTAAATAAGATTTTTGATAGCACCAACCATTGACCAAAGGGGTGGAAAAAAGTGGGTTTTTCGGGAAACATTAATCATATCTCTCTTAATAGGCACAATATCAAAACCGTACAAAATGGACAATATTCCCCTAATAATTACCTAAAACTTTTGTCTGAAAGAATTTTTGATATGACCCACCATTACGCCAAGGGACGAGAAAAATGATTTCGGAATTATAAGAAAATGCCAAGAGCTATCAGTGGTTGCCATGGCAACACTACTAAATTGATGAGGCATGGACCATCAGACGTTGCCATGACAACGCACTTGCACGAGATCAGATTCAGTATTTCCATCTGATTAAGTGGTTGGTTGGTTGGTTCTTAAGTTTAGGGGCTGCGACAACGCGGTCATGTAGCCCCGTGTACTTTGGGTGTGTGTAGAATCTGTCTGATAACCGGTGTTAATTGTGATGACTGTATTAGTGTGTGTTATCTGTTTGTTAATTTAAGTACTGCAACTAACAATTTTTCAGATAGTTACTACTTTTGCCGCCAAGCGCCACTGTCAACGACTACGAGGCCAAGTTCAGAACTGAGCTACTAGACGCCGCCGCAGTCGGCTCTTGGCAACGAACATAGAAACCTAAGAGCGTTGTATACATTCTTAACCTATCCAATTTAGCTTCACACAGGTGCAATTAGTGGAAGGATCTTTAACATGCCATAAATCTATGACATGGGACCGCCGGCTTTACTTCCCCTCCGAAGGAAGGCATACTGAGGGATATTTAACGCTCTTAAAAAATCCGACGGCTTCGGCCGGGTTTGAACCCGGTATCTTGGGCATAGAAGCTCAGCATGTTACCGACTACGCCACCAAAGCCGCCTGATAAAGTGGGAAGCGGCTTCGGTGACGTAACTGGTAGCATGCTGAATGTCTATGCCCAATGTCGCGGTTTCAAAGCCGGCCGAAGTCGTCGGATTTTCTAAGAGCACTAGAATCCCTCAGTATGCTTTCCTTTGGAGGGGAAGTTCCAACGTTCGTTGCGAGTTGATGGTTGGGGTGGCATCTAGTAGCCAAGTTCACAGCTAGGTGTCGTTGACGGTTGTACCTGGTAGCAACATTAGGAACTACTGCTTGAAATTGACCGTCTGCAGTACTTACATGAATTAAGACTAATACAGCCATTACAATTCACACCGTGTATCAGACAGATTCTACACTCACCCAAAGTACACGGGGTTAGATGACCGCGTTGTCGCAGCCCCTAAACTGAGGAACCAACCAGAGGTAGATTTCGTTAGAAAGCTAACTATTGCAATGGGTACCATGTTTCGACTTCCGGAAAATTTCGACATATCTTCGCGTTTCACATCCCCAGGCCCCAAAACCACCGTCAGTTCAAAAGTTATATATAATTTATGTATGTATATGTATATCAGTTTATTGTGGACACGATAACTGCCGTAATTTTGTACCAATCACTTTGAATTTTTTACCGAATACGTATACCTATAAAATCTCGGTCGAGTTCGTTACTGGGCTAAATCGGTCGTTGGGGGGTGAAAATGGGGGGCTTTTAGGTAGATTTCATTAGAAAGCTAACTATTGCAATGGGTCCCATGTTTCGACTTCCGGAAAATTTCGACATATCTTCGCGTTTCACATCCCCCAGACCCCAAAACCACCGTCAGTTCAAAAGTTTATATATAATTTATGTATATATATATGTATATATATATATGTATATCAGTTTCTTGTGGACACGATAACTGCCTTAATTTTGCACCAATCACTTTGAATTTTTTACATAATATGTATCCCCTTAAAATCTCGGTCGAGTTCGGTAATGGGCAAAATCGGTCAAAGGGGGTGAAAATGGGAGGCTTTTTTCGAAAAAGTGAAATATCGCTATAACTCTCTTAATATCTGAAATATTGAATCCATTCAAAGTTCATACTATGTGTCGGACAAGGCCCTAAAATTTATGTTTGAAAAGTTTTTTGATAGCACCAACCATTGACCAAAGGGGTGGGAAAAAGTGGGTTTTTCGGGAAACATTAATCATATCTCTGTTAATAGGCACAATATCAAAACCGCACAAAATGGACAATATTCCTCCAATAATTACCTAAAACTTTTGTCTGAAAGAATTTTTGATATGACCCACCATTACGCCACGGGGTGAACAAAATGATTTAAATTATAAGAAAATGCCAAGTGCCAAGAGAGGTTGCCATGACAACTTTACTTTTAATTGATAAGGGATGAGCCATCAGCAGTTGCTTTGACAACGCCACTGCACGAGATAACATTCAGTTTTCCATCTGTCTGTGGGAAGCGACTTCGGTATCGGAACTGGTAGCATGCTGAACTTCTATGCCCAAGGTCGCGGGTTCAAACCCGGCTGAAGTCGTCGGATTTACTAAGAGCGCTAAAAAAACTGAGTTTGCTTTCCTTCGGAGGGCAAGTTCCAACGTTCGTTGCGAGTTGCTGATTGAGGTGGCATCTGGTAGCCAAGTTCACAGCTAGGTGTCGTTGACGGTAGTATTTTAGGTAGATTTCATTAGAAAGCTGACTATTGTAATGGGTACCATGTTTCGATTTCCGGAAAATTTCGACATATCTTCGAGTTTCACATCCCCCAGACCCCAAAACCACCGTCAGTTCAAAAGTTTATATATAATTTATGTAATATATATATATGTATATCAGTTTCTTGTGGACACGATAACTGCCGCAATTTTGCACCAATCACTTTGAATTTTTTACCGAATATGTATACCCATAAAATCTCGGACAAGTTCGTTACTGGGCTAAATCGGTCGAAGGGGATGAAAATGGGGGACTTTTTTTTTTTCAAAAAAATGAAATATTGCTATAACTCTCTTAATATGTGAAATATCGAATCCGTTCAAAGTTCATACTATGTGTCGGATAAAGCTCAAAAATTTATGTTTGAAACGTTTTTTGATAGCACCAACCATTGACCAAAGGGGTGGGAAAAAGTGGTTTTTTCGGGAAACATTAATCATATCTCTGTTAATAGGCACAATATCAAAACCGTACAAAATGGACAATATTCCCCTAATAATTACCTAAAACGTTTGTCTGAAAGAATTTTTGATATGAGCCACCATTACGCCAAGGGATGAGAAAAATGATTTCGGAATTATAAGAACAATGCCAAGAGCTATCAGTGGTTGACATGGCAACACTACTAAATTGATGAGGGATGAGCCATCAGACGTTGCCATGACAACGCACTTGCGCGATATCAGATTCAGATTTCCATCTGACTAAGTAATAATAATAATATCGTATGGCCTCGGTGCCTGGTGCAAGCTTTGTAATTTGACACCCAGAGGGTAGCTTGCATGTCGAATTTCGTTGTTCCTTGAATCACTATGAAAGTCAAGGAGGTTAGATAATAGATATCTAAGCTCCTTGAACATTAAAGTGCTTTCTAGTAGAGAAATGAGGAACTTTGTGTTGGCGGAAACTCCAGAGAATAATTTTGCCATTATGAACTCGGCCTACTGAATTCAAATGGGTTCTTTGACATGCCAACATCGTACGACATGCGTATCGTATTTTTGCCGCCTTTCAAAAATCACTTACCACGGCCAGGGACGAACCTTCAATCTTGGGGTTAGTATACCGACACACTATCCACTCACCCACCGTGGCAAGCTATCTGACTAAGTGTGAAGCGGCTTCGGTGACGTAACTGGTAGCATGCTGAACTTCTATGCCCAAGGTCGCGGGTTCAAAGCCAGCCAAAGTCGTCGGATTTTCTAAGAGCGCTAAAAATCCCTCAGTAAGCTTTCCTTTGGAGGGGAAGTTCCAACGTTCGTTGCGAGTTGCTGATTGAGGTGGCATCTAGTAGCCAAGTTCACAGCTAGGTGGCGTTGACGGTAGTATCTGGTAGCAACATTAGGAACTACTGCTTGAAATTGAGCGTCTGCATTCCTTACCTGAATTACAGACTAATACAGCCATCACAATTCACACCGTTTATCAGACAGATTCTACACTCACCCAAAGTACACGGGGTTACATGAACGCGTTGTCGCAGCCCCTAAACTGAGGAACCAACCAACATCTCTGCGGGAGATATAATTTTGCGTGAAGAAGTAACAGACCGTTACCTAGTTACACATCAGTGTCGAAACCTTGCATAAGGACAGTGTGACCACAAGTATAAAAATGGACTCCAAATGACAAGAAAGTTACCGTCATCATAAGACAATAGAATGTTTAAAATATGCATAAAATGACGAAAAACAAAGTTAATGAATCTCCAATTATAAAATACTTTCACGCGATAAATGAGGTCTCATCCTTCTACGAAAACCTGCATATTCTGCCTATTTTTCCGGTGAAATCTACCTCCGCCTTCCGGCGTGCCGAGAGGACTTTTTATAACTTTATTATATGTTTTAACATAAATATTCATAAATATCTGTTGAGATTCAGTCACTCGAATTTTGTGATCGGAGTGCAGCGCTGGGTAGGATATCTCTGTTTTCCAAGATCTCTGACCGACCGACGCATGCGCTCTGTGTTTTTCAATGACATATATGCAGATTGTGCGCCAGTATTCAGTAAAACTGTCACCGAAGTCGTTTGAAAGCAATGTGTTGTGTAGAAATTGGGTTTGGGGATATTAAGGTACAGTGCTATTTCTTATCTCATATTTGCCAGTTTATTTACGCGAACATATGGACGGTGCACTTTCGGTAATTTATATAGACATGTTGGATTTTGAGCGCATGCGCGAAGGTATCCTTACATAATTGGTCACACAATTGTTTCTTGAGCTCTGATTGGTGGGAGAAACTGTTTCATAATGAAAAATAGTGTTATAATGAGCCTCATTATGATACAGTTTTCTGACATATAAGATTTACATTTCGACATCGTCGAACATAAAATATATTTAAGTATTTGGAACTTTTATTTAATCAAATTATTGTAAGGATTTCCATTTTATTTTATTCTAGTACCGGTATAATGTTAAACGCCGAAGAAGATATCAATGAATATCGAAACATGTAGGCTACAACAATTGAATATAATGTTTTCATAATTTGTATTCAGAGGCGTAGTATATTCAAGAGTTTATCTTTATCTTTTTTTTGTGTGTGTGTGTACCCAACACAATTTGGTACAATCGTGTTGACCGACTGAAAAGCATAAATGTCTTTGTCATTGAAAGGTATTGCAGTAGACAATTAATGAAAAATAATGGAGTGGATATTACTTTAATCGCATTCAAATTTAGAACTTAACTGTACAAGCAAAAGATGAAACGGAAACAGTGTCCATTAAAATAAAGACAATATTTTTCAAAAGAACTGAATAAAGCGAGGGAGGTTAAATATTGTCTGTTTATCTTCACTCCTTTCCAGCTAGTTTTTAATAGCTACGTTATTTTTTGTAACAAAAATGAACAACGGTTTAACTTTTACAGGCATATATCATTTCTGTCAACTCAGGCTAACAGGTCAACAGATGTGTTAGTGAATATACATTTATGTTATTGTGTAGGGAGGGTTAAAACACACGGTCTCATTACCTTCAGGATATAGTCTTTGGAGAGGGGACACTGTGGTGTTCATGTGTTCTAATGACTGTTGGCTTATCGATGTTTCTTCTTCCAAAAGGGGTTGTTTGTTTGTTTGCTTGTTTGTTTGTAGATTAATAAAGGCGTCTTAAACTTCCCGTTCTCAAACAGGTAGAGTGGTGTTGTAGTTCCGGCCCCTGAGCGTTGCCGGAAATGGAGCTGTCTGTTTGCTGTGTACACTCACTGGCACGAGAACATAAAGCAATGTGATTTATATGAAGCGTGCACATGGCCGCCAAAAGCACACCTAGCTTGCTTTTGCTGCTCCCACAACCGTTTTTCCACTTAATGATTTAGAGTGCTTCATATATCACACTTTCAATTTTTATCTGTGATCCACTTACTGTAGCCTACTTCCATCGCTGGAAAGTGTCTTGAAGTCTGGTTTTTTTTTATGTCTTATTCTGAGGTCTCGGTTAAACGTCATAAGCAAGGCTTATCCTTCAAAATAGAGCTGCTCAAATCTTACTTCCTACATTAGGCCAACAACTTGGAGCAAAGCATTAAAAATAATAGAGGTATCATCGTTGCACAAAAGCTGATAAGTAGAGTTCGGAAATTTATAATCTTAAAAAGTACAAAATATGCAAGCAAATACGACCTATGCATTTTAGGGTTATGTAGCAAGGAGTATTATTAAGATGGCACATTTAATCACACAACCTGATAGAGCCGATTCCCGTTAAATACATATGATATTTTTGAAGTGAAATGCCTGTGGTTCGAATTCCACGCAAAAAGGAGGTCCCGTGTCTCATGATCACGAGATTAACGGTCACGCAAAACGACAAGTTTTATTCCTTTTTAACCTGTTAAGAGCTACAATTTATACTTACGGTACATTTAACCGTTCAGTATTCATTGAATAAAGTAGTAGCATAGTCTAGGGACGCAGTTCTAAGGTCTCCGAGTGTTTTTAAGACGCGAGAGTCGAGCCCGCAGCAGTTTGCCGCGCTTTTTGAATTTTCTTAATATTATGTTGCTATTTGCGAGAGAGTTTTGGGCGCCCGTCTCATCTCTCCCAGCACTTTTTCGCGACCGACCTTGACGATTGTCAGAGTCTCGTCTCCCCCATTCTCGAGTGGTTGATTTTGCAATATATGCGTATTTTCTTTTTTACCTTGTGACAATATTTTTACACACTAATTATATTACTGTAATACCAGTTGAAAGGTAGTTAAAAGAGAATACATTAGGTAGACTAATTTTGTCAGAGCATTTACTGCAATAGCAAAATAGGAGGTGCTGAAAATATTAAGCGTGGGTAATTAGGCTTCGTGTGACCTGTTGCGTTCTCAAACGGGCGTAACCTCTGGCGTGTTAAATGTAAAAAAATCAGTGCTGCCAACTTTAAAGTGTAAAAAAGTTTTTTTTTTTTCAAAAGCGTTATTTTAAGTGCGCTAGTGATCTAGGCCTATATGGTTATCAAGGCAACAAGGCTGTCAAAATGGTACATTACTATTTCACGGAATCAGTTCTAAACCTGCTATCTACCTGTTCCGGGAATATAGAGAATAATATAGACTATCTAGGCTACTGCATTTGTAAATCCTATGTTTTAAACTCCACCCAGACAACATGTACCTTGTCAAAAAATTATTCAGAATATATTAAGCAATTATTAAGTTACTTTATATCACTAAAATGAGCAAAATAAAATTCCTTTAAATCGAGTCAGTGGCCCTTCATTGGTAACTATTTTTGAAAATTCAGGCAAAGTAAGCTCTAGAAAAAAGAAACAAAAAGTGACAGTCAGTCTGAAAGACTTTGTATCATTTTAAATGCTACAAATGCTGAAAAATGCAAGAAAGGCTGGAGGCTTCTCGCTTCGCTCGAAGCCAAAGACTCTTGACATGTTAGAAAATTATATGTATAATACTTATCTTGCTTATCTTGTTTCAAACTACTCGCGAACGGCAAGTGCAAACCAAAAGCAAACCAAGGTCTAGCGCGCGGGATGTCGCACGCTTACCAGAGCGCGCGGGGACGTGCCCCTTCCATCCAGTCTAAAAACACTTATAGTGGGCGATGTATTGAAGATAGAGATATGCTCTCGCGGACTTTTTTTTGTAGAACTTTTCATGCTGACCAATTATTACGCTCATAGTATATTGATATTTTTAACGGTTTGCTCAGGGTAAGCTTAAGAAGCGCACGGACGCCAAGTTTATTTTCGACTTTTTCACTGAAATCGATACTGCTTGTCTTCCTTTGATCATACATAAATTATTTTCTACAGAACCTTTCCTCGAGATATCCTTTACAGAATGGTGAAAACCGCATCAAAATACATCCAGTGGTTCTCGAGATAACCCGTGACATCCAAGAATCGGGAATTTTTGTCTTATACTGTTACGTGCCACCCCCTTAGTGGCACTTACGTTAACTGGGCGAAAAGCACAAACACAATTGTTCCTTTAACGAAATATAATTTTATTGCAGCCCACAAACATACACCGTGCACACATACACACACACTGAGTCTAACCTCAGAAAACACTACTAGTCACTATTAGTTTCCACATTTACAATCTACCACTGTCCTCGCTTTTTATGCTCTCCCTGTCCGTGAGGCGTTACAGTGTCCAGCTTACACTCACACGTACAGTCTACACAGGTACTCTACAGCCTTGCCACTGCCACTTCACTTACTTCCAGAGTCCTCTTGCTGCTCCTTGTGCGCTCTTGCTCGTCCCGTGACGATCCCACGACCACGTATTCCACGAAGCACCGCGGCACCTCCAAGCACTCACAGTCCTGGCAGAAGAGGCTTCCACTCGGTTACCGTAGACGTCCAGTAATAATCGCTGTACTGCTCCGTACGCACTCACTCGACAACACGTCAGTACACACTAGCACTGACCAATACTGCCCAATACACCGTCCAATGCACTCCCATACACACTGCCTCCTCGCCGCGGCTCGCTGGTTTATATGGGATCAGTCCCTGGCCTGGAAAGTTCGAATGTCACAACCCATTGCCGCATTGAGTCTGTTCTGGTTGGTTCCACGTCCAGAATTTTCGCGTATTCTCTGGCCGGCTCGCACTGACTCACAAGTGCTTTGTTAATGTATGGCCGTGGGAGGAACCGAGAGGGTGTGGGCACTCTCTCCCTTCCCCTGCGGGGTTTGTCCAAGGCCACTAGACTGTCACACTGCCCCTCCCCCCGGGAGCCTCCTGCCGCCCCGCGGCAACACGCAACAACACTAACGAAGTAGAGATTGTCGGGGTACACATGCACCAAGCGGTACTATGACGTCACACACCTCAGTGCATCTGGGTACATTTCGTCCCGTCACCGTAACGTAACGCCAGACCCCAGCGTAACGACAAAGTCGACAAGATCAATTAAAATGATAAAAACTTTTCCATAAGTTCCGAACACACAAAACGCGGTCTGTCACGGCGATCAGCGATCTCTATCCGCGGCGAGCTGACGATCTAGCTGTATGATGCAATATTGCAGTTAATAGAGCCCTGCGCGGAAAAATAAAACGTTATCCGCATCCGAACGACTGTTATCCGCATCCGCCCCGCATCCCCACGTATGTTACCCGAATCTACTGGCATTACAAAAATATGTTTAATTAGATCAAGCATAAAGTATTAAAGCAACACATTTAGACATTTGAGGAGAAAGTCGTTCCCTTAGGCTTTGTATGTCATGTGCTATGTTTAAAATGAATGTTACACAGCCAGAATTGCAACCCTTTTCAGTTCGGAGTGTTAATTATACTGTATATATAATTTTAATGAGATAAGCTTAAATCATCATCTTACATGTCATGAAAAAACATAACGGAAAAATATATGTCATAAACATCCGGGTCCTATTAATGATATTCAACAAGTTCGGATTGTATTCTAAAAACTGTCCGCAAATTTACTCCTAACATTATCCGCACAGCCATGCAAACTATATCCGCAGTGCTTTACGTCACACAGAACGTGATCTATCGCAGCGAGCCAGTCTTGGTCGACGTGGGCAGCGATCCGTTTGTACAAAATAACAAAATTATCGCGCTGTTGGAGCGATCAGTTCGGTGCAATGGGAGGGGGAAGAAATGGAGGCACTCATAGAAATGGTGAGGAAATGCGCGTATTATTACGATACTTCGTGTTTGTATGTAAAGCCTTATTCCGCGTTCGTTGTTGTTTGAGTCTTCAGTCTTTCGACTGGTTTGATGCAGCACGACTTTCGAATTAAGCGGCAAAATCAGTGCCAAAAGAATAACGTTGGCACTGCTGAAGAATGTACATTAACACACCAGTGATAAAATGTTCCAACTCCTGTATCTTGGTCACAATTACCTATTCCTATACAAAATTGTCCGGATTTTGATGGTTACTGATACTTTATACTGCACGAGTTCCAGAAAGACTGCAAATGCTGATGAATTATTATTTAATGTAGTGTTCCAGACCTCTGAAACCAGGACTTCAAACGTATGGACACTTATCTTCCCGTCGCTATACTCAGTAAAAGAAAAAAAAAATGCCGCCTGAGTCTCTCTGGTCAAAGCTTTCATAATAATCTCTTAAGTTCTTTCCCGCCGTAATCTCAAGGGCTCAGTATAATGGCTTCTCTGTGCGGGTCTGGTTTTAGACGGTCTGGTCTTTATAAAGCTCCCATCTGGCAGCTGATAACATCGCCACTTCCCAGAATGTCAAATGGACTATCTAATTGGCTGCAAATTGGTGTTCTCACTTCAAAAGGCACATCAGATCAAACACAAGCTATGCGCTAGGGCAAAGACTACAACGATATTGTCACAATAATCGTAGAAATAAAACATTATAAAATCGTCTGTGAGTGAGACCGTTCAACTGTTGGCGTATCAGTCGATCATATTAACCTACCGAGTCAGGAGTGAACGATGTCACTCTGGTCGATGATCAGGGAGGCAAGTTAGGCAGTGTATCACCACTTATGGGCAGGGTTACCTAATTACTCACGTTGTGGCCGGATAAGGCCACTTTAAGTAATCAGCTAAATTTTTTGTTTGTTTGTTTATTAATTAATTTATTTATTTATTTACCGACAGCAGTAGCTACGCTCGCTAGCGCGCAGTGCTAAGCCATGGGACCAAGCTCTCTGCGGACTCGGTAGACGTGGGTTCGTACCCCACCGTCGGCCGTCCTTGAAATGTTTTTCCGTGGTTTCCCCCATTTTCAACTCCAGGCAAATGCTGAGACGGTGCCGTCGAACATGCCACGGCCGCATCCCTCCATCTCTTGCTCAGTTTCATTCATCCTCATTCATTTTATCTCTCACTAACTCCTCTCATGAGATTGGCGTCAGGAAGGGCATCCGGCCGTGAAAACCGCCCGCCACGTAGCCTTTCATCGCGTCTCATCCCCGACCCCGTTGAACACGGGAATAATAAGAGGAGACATAAAGACATTTATTCATTTATTTAATTAATTATGTCATTATCTATTTTATTTTTGTTTTAATTTTATTTATTTATTTATTTATTTGACAGTTTTAGTCATTTTTAAAAAAATCGAGTTTATCCTCCAGGGTGGTGGCTCCCACGGACTCAGCGAGGGAACTCACCCCTACCGCCATTTATCAGGCAGTGTCCTAGAGCTGGGAACATCTAATCGGAGTGGATACAACTGGTGAAATGGGATTAGCACCTCGCCCAGGCGGTCTCACCTGCAAAGCGAACAGGGGCCTCATGAGGGAAGGGAGTGGAAGGTTAGGATGGATAGTCAAGGAAGAGGGAAGGAGGCGACCGTGGCCTTACTTGAGGCACCATCCCGGCATTCGCCCGAAGACGAATTGGGAATCCACGGAAAACCACTTCGAGGATGGCTGAGGTGGGTATCGAACCCCCTCTACTCATTTGGACCACCCGAGGCTGAGTAGACCCCGTTCCAGTCCTCATACCACTTTTTTTTTAAATTTCGTGGCAGAGCCGGGAATCGAACCCAGGACCTCCGGGGCGGCAGCTAACCGCGCCGACTGCTACGCTACGGAGGCGACTTTGGTCAATTTTAAACAAATGATTATTGATTTTCCTATCAGCCCAGTACTTCTTCATTCTGTCGGGTCGCAGTCTTTTGTCTTCGTCTGAAATCACCCTTTCTATTGTCCGTTTATTGATCTTAGTTTAGGGGCAGATGACCTCGCTGTTCCGCCTCTTAAAACAACAATCAATAACTAGCTAACTAACTGATCTTAGTTTGCAGTGAGCTTTGTTTATCTCAGAGTTTCTTAATTTTGTCTTTTGATTTTTGAATCCTCAATAGTGATTTGTTATTCTCTCATTTCTTCCTTAATTTCCATAGTCCATCTAATATTACTCTTATTATGGCGTCTTTTATAAATACATTGGTATAAATTTTTGACGTCATATAAGGCCGCCACTGTTAATACACAGGGTCTTCCTCGGCCAGCGCTATGCAGAGACGACAGCCTCGCTCTCCCAATGCGGACGAATTGCGAAGCACTGAATGAGAAGAAAACCCTGTATATACATTTTAATTTATATAATTAGACTACATTCTTTTGGGTACAGCAAATCTGAAATATTAACTACTATGGTACAAGGGAATTAAATATACCACTAAAAAACTGCCACAAATTGTCACTAGTTGTTTTTGACGAATGTATGGCGTTTCTTGTTTCAGATTTTCCTCGCGTGAAGGTGGGTCCAGAGAATCCAGTTCGCGTGGAGCGAGATGGAACGGCCGTTCTGCAATGCACGGTTGATGCGAAGCCGAAAGTGAACAGCGTTCGTTGGAGCCGTAATGGTCGCTTCATCGCTACGACATTGACACACACCATATCTCGAGTCACCCTTCAGGACGCTGGGAAGTACACATGCAGTGCAGACAACGGCCTAGGTCAAACCGGAGAAGCTGAAGTCACGCTGGACGTCTTGTATGCACCTGCTGTTACCATCGAGACCGGCTCAGGGGCTGTCAATCATCGCGAGGCTGAAGAGGGAGAAAATCTAGTCATCCGTTGTAATGTATCGGCCAATCCTCCCCCAGACACTGTGGAATGGCTCAGAGATGGACATCCAGAGTTCAGACAGCCTGGCAAAGTTCTTCGCATCAATAAAGTGACAGCTGAACATGCTGGACCCTATATCTGTCGTGCTGTCAATTTTTTGAATCCCACCACACATCCTCAGAGAAGGTTAATTGAGAAAATTGGCAATGCGTCCATCACTTTATTGGTGCGACATAAACCAGGGCAAGCACAGATTTCTCCAGATAAACCTATTGCCTCTGAGGGTTCTGGAGTCACACTGACATGCTCTGCCAATCCCCCAGGATGGCCTCAACCTCAGTATCGCTGGTGGAGGGATACTGAGGGAGCTTTCAGCAGTAGTTCTTCAGCAACTGTATTGGCGACTGGTCCAAAGTACACCATCCCTTCTGCACATCTGGGCAGTGAAGGCAGATACCACTGCCAGGCCACCAATGAAATGGGTCAAGGAAAGTCTGCATCTGTCATGTTGGAAGTCCATCAACCACCAAGATTCCTTGGGAAGCTTCAGCCTCATCTAGTTCACAGGTTTGTTGACTTTAAGACCATTATAAAATTATTATTATTATTATTATTATCTGCCTTGTCAAAATTCAATTTATACTTGTGTGTTGAAAATATGGATAACAGTTACTAAATAAACTGAATGGATGCATTGCTATCAACATGTTCATGCGTACCTGCATGTTTTCAATAATACAGTAGAACGTCTTTTATCCGGACGTCAAACAACCGGAACGTCAATTATCCGGAAGAGCAAAAAGAAAAGGCGGAAGCGCGCTGCTTACAGTAGTGAGTCGGTTCTCGTTTCAATTGTTGTCTCTGTTGTTTGTTTACTCTATAATGTTTCAACGTGTTACAGTATGTGAGCGTGTGTACTGGACTGAATTACGTTGTGAAAATGGCTTCTACGAGTGGCTAAAAGGAAAAACAAATTTGCAATGTTTTATCGATTCAGAATAAGGTGGAGATCATTAATGAACTGAATAAAGGTGCGAGTGTGCAGTGTCCATGGAAACTTTAAGTGTTGGAAAATCCACAATTTATGATTTGAAGAACCGAGAAGGTGAAATTCTGAATTATGCATCGAAGATAGGTAGTGAAGAAGGGTCTATAAAGGGGAAAACTCATGAGATCAGCTACGGATGAAAAATTGGATGAAGTGGCGTACTTTTGGTACATTCAGACAATACGTAAGGGATATCCCATTTCTGGACCTTTGTTATGCGAGAAAGCTTTGCAACTAAATGAGAAGCATAGTGGTTCTCCCTATGAAATAAAAGCATGTTCGATTATCCGGAAAAATCGTTATCCGGAACACTTTGGGTCCCAATTAGTCCGGATAAACGACGTTCCACTGTATTTGAAATTTTGTTTAGTTTTCAAGCAAAGAAAAAGTTTATTTAATTATTGATTTTTAAGAATAAAAATTTAAATATCATTCTTAATAATGTATACAACTATGAATGAATGAAACCCTTCTTCCCCAGAAAGAAAGTCTGCATATGCCACCAGAGTATGCAACCTAGAGTTTGCCCCATCAATGATGATGAGTAATCTAGATTTTATTGTGTAAATTGGATATTGTATTGATATTTGACCACTTAAGTTTTTCCAGGGTACCCCTCTTAAGCTAAGATTTGGAACCTCGCCGCCATTGCGGCGGAAGCTCCCTACCTCTCCACATGTAATTAGATGGGATACATTTCAAATTCCGCCGCCGCTGCCTAAGCAGCGCATGTGCAGCGGGTCCGCCCAGCTGCACCATGAGCAGTCTGGCAGCTCTGCGGCGCCACACACGCTTGTCAGTAATGTCTTTATCACTGCCAGATGACGAAAAACCTGGAGTTTGTATCAAAGTATCCAGTGTTATATGATGCAAATGTGGCAGTTTATAAAGACGCTGTAAAGCAGACCATGAAAATGTGAACCGACATAATGATTATCACCAGTGGCGGATCCAGGTCTTGCGGGGTCCTGGGCGATATGATAAGGTGGGGCCCACAAAAAGAGAAAATAAAAAATTAAATAAAAATGGAAAATAGTTTGGTAATAATAATAAAATAAAAAATAGTTACAATATTTTGAATACACTACAGTAATTTTTTTTAATAATATGAAAGGAACCTTTAAGTCCCCTTGAAGAAGATTATGTAAACTATGAAATATTAAAATATTACTTTGCGACTTTTTCCCGGCTGAAGTCTTCTATTATTTCACTGAAATCTTAACTTGCAAAACGGTCACGGGAGGTCATAGCTGCAATGAAAGAAGGAATATGAATTATAAATTAGTTTGAAAAGTATAATTAATCAATCAATTAAATTTTTAAAAATCCATGGCGCGGGGCCCCCGGACCGCGGGGCTCTGGGCGGTTGCCCTCCTCGCCCTCCCCTTGATCCGCCCCTGATTATCACAAACCGCACTGCTATGAAACGTTTCTGATGGGCGCTGATTCATTTCCATGTTATAAATGGCATGAAATCCTCAGCAACCAATCTCAAAACTATCCGTATTGTCTAAACATATCTTTGCATCTTTTCAGATGTCTTTCAATACATTTAAATGAACCTTCTTTCTTTTTTTTTTTTTTTTTGTAGACATATTGGGTGGCTTTCCTATTTCTTTTTTGCACCAACAAAGCTAGGATCAAGTTGTCATCATCTTCTTCCTCGTTTCTTTTTCGCTTTGGTAGTGGTAACCTCAATGTTAACAGCCTACTGAACCTCTACCGCACTGCTCAGGCAGCAAGGGACGAAAACACCACAACTGCCCGGGCAAGGCTCCAAATCGTACCTTTACACTGCTGGATTGCCAACCCCTATAGTACTGTAACACAGTGAAACATTTAGTGTATTATTTGTTGAATCACTTGTCATCATCATCATCTTGTACAGTTTCCAGCTCCAGGCTGGGTCTGTTTGGAACATAAGCCTCGCCACTTGGTCCTTTCTTCCCACCACCTCACCGCTGTCACTCTGGTCCAGTCCTCGCCTCTCTTCTTGACACATTCCTCCACTCCTTTCAGCCATCTATCTCTTGGTCTTCCCCTTGGTCGTTTCTTCTGCATCTGCATCTCATGTATGCTCTTGGGAATCTTCTTCTCTTCCATTCTCTTTAAGTGTCCATACCACCTCAGTGTTGATGTCTCAACCCTACCTTGCAAGGGCTCCTCTTTCACTATTTCCCTGACCTTTTCATTCCTCACCCTGTCTCTTCTCGTTACTCCGATCCTACTTTGCAGGAACTTCATTTCACTTGCCTGTATTCTGCTTATGCCTCTTTTCTTCATTATCCACGTTTCTGAATCACTTGTGTGTGTTCTTATTAAAATGCAAAGTTTTCACTCCAGGATATTGATGCGCAGGAAGACTTTATTTTATTTCTTTTATTTACAGGGTTGGTGATTCCGAGTTCAGTGCTACCTGCAGTGCTCAGGGTAAACCTAAACCGTCCATCAAGTGGCTGAAGGATGAGCGTGAAATAACCAGCGATCCACGAATGCTGGAGATCACTACTGAAGAGTCAGAACTGGGCCGCAATGCTGTCTACACGGTGAAGAGTACTTTGAGGTTCGTGGGTAAAGATCGACCCCATGGAAACCAACTGATACCCTCAGATCGTGGAATATACGCCTGCGTCTTTGAGAATGAAGTGAAGAGAGCAGAGTCCAGTATGCATCTCCTCATTGAACGTAAGTAACTCCTTTTTCCTGGTTAGCCAGAAACATTGGTCCTTGAGTATTTACATGTTTTATGACAAATTAACCTGCCAACTTGTGAAGATTTTCCATAAACTTTTGTGGAATTACCATGCGTTTTGTGATTTTACAGATGAACAATAATATTTTACATATCTTTCTAAAATTTTTGCCAGTACAAGCTTCCACAGGTTGTCAATAGATGGTGTGTAAAGGGCAAATATTTGATACATTGCAGTGATTTGTATTTTTTCGATAGGAAGTTCAATCATTAATACAGTGATCAATGATAACTTGCTTTAAAACATTTTTCGATTCTATCTCTGTGATGCATTTATATATTAGGAATTATTTGATTTGTGACTAGAAATATGGAAAGAAATAGCAACATATTTCAGCAAAATATTGATATCCATCAACATAACACCAGACAAAAATATTCTTTACATACCAGTAGCAGTGGACAACAACTAATCAGAAAGAAACTTTCCATATTGGAATTAAGTTGTATAATAAACGTCCCTCAAGCCTGACATCCATTAGCAGTTTGAGGAATTTTAAGTCAAAATTAAAGGCATTTTTGGTATGGCATTGCCATTTAATCTTGTGAAGAATATCTATCAAATAGTTGTTACGAAAACAACTATGTGACAGACTGTTTATTTTCGTATTTTCTCCCTTAACCATCATGTTTACAACACTTTATATCATGGCCGTCCGAACGACAATACACATCTTACAATCACCATGTACAAACCTAATGCAGGCGGCTTCGGTGGCGTAGCTGGTAGCATGCTGAGCTTCTATGCCCAAAATAGCGGGTTCAAACCAGGCCGAAGCCGTCGGATTTTTTAAGAGCGTTAAAAATCCCTCAGTATGCCTTCCTTCGGAGAGGAAGTAAAGCCGGCGGTCCCATGTCATAGATTTATGGCATGTTAAAGAACCTTCCACTAATTGCACCTGTGTGAAGCTAAATTGGATAGGTTAAGAATGTAAACAACGCTCTTAGGTTTCTACGTTCGTTGCCAAGAGCCGACTGCGGTGGCGTCTAGTAGCTAAGTTCTGAACTTGGGCTAGTAGTTGTTGACGGTGGTGCTTGGCGGCAAAAGTAGGAACTATTTGAAAAATTCTAAGTTGCAGAACTTAAATTAAAAACAGATAACACACACTAATACAGTCATCACAATTAACACCGGTTATCAGACAGATTCTACACACACCCAAAGTTCACGGGGCTACATGACCGTGTTGTCGCAGACCCTAAACTTAAGAACCAACCAACCAAACCTAATGCAAATAGCTCACCGCATTAGTGAAGCAAGAGCTACCCTCTAGTAGGAGGCTTTTGCCGTTCAAGGGACAATGATACTATTATATTATTATTATTATAAGTTTACTGTTTTTAGTTGCATGTTGTATTCTGCCACACGGTGTTTTCCTGATAAGTAATTTGGAAAGTTGGCAGGTGTGGGCATTAAGATGAATTTGTAGGGGGCATTATAGTTGTATTTTTGTTTTGATTATTTCATTTTTGGCCCAAAATGATACTTATTAACTCTTTTTAAGCCATTTTCTTACTTCTGAAGCTTAAATATGTTTATATATAAGTATTTAACCCACTGGACCAATCTTCTTGGTAATACGTATCACAGGAAGCATTATCAATGTACTGATAGGAGATTATATTGTATACCTTGCTGCTTTCAGATGAACCCATTGAGCTGCACCAATACAATAAAGTTGCCTATGATCTCCGAGAGACGGCAGAAGTGGTCTGTCGAGTGCAGGCATACCCACGACCAGAGTTCCAGTGGAGTTACGGCACAAATGCAGCCCCTCTGCTCATGAGTAGCGAAGGACATTACGATATCAACACCACTGCCGAGTCTCGTGACATCTACGCTAGCGTGCTTAAAATTTCAGACATCCGTGACTCAGACTACGGAGATTATTTTTGTCGGGTTACAAACTCATTGGGATCCACCAAGCCATCCATCAAATTGCAACGCAAGGGTTCTCCAGAAAGACCACTGCATGTGAATGCAACTGGTGTTGGACCTAACTACGTCACTATCCGATGGGAGCCAGGGTTTGATGGAGGGCTCCAGAATACCAAGTTCTTTGTATCGTACAAGAAGCTCCCGATGGCCGTTGGAGATGACTATACAGCTAATGATTGTGTTGGACAATCCAGAAGACTGAGCGGAGAGGAGTGGCAGGAATTTGAGTGTCTCAAGAATAACCCATGCAATGTCTCTGGGCTGGAACAACATCAGAGCTATATATTCAAGGTACAATAACATTTACTTTAAATCAGAGTAGAGTTCTTTCTTAATTATAATGTTTTCATCATTTGCAGGCCTACTTATGAAGAGTCAAAGGATCATCAATGTTTCTTACCTAGGCTGGAAAGTATAGAAAGTACAGAGGTAGCCAAATTATTATTGCAAAGCTCAATAGAACCAAATTCTTTGTTGCAAATTAAGATAAATGAAATACCAATGGGTATTTGGCCATATTACGGCCTTCTTTAGTAATTGCCTTTAAAATATTCTATTGTAATAACGAGAAAAGTTTTGAAATAATTTTTTTTAATTTTTTCTGTGAAAAATTAATAATATAATAATAATGTTATTGGTTTTATGTCCCTTTTAACTACTGCGGCTTTTAGAGATGCCAGGGTGATAGAATTTTGCGCCGAAGGGGATCTTTAATGTGCCAGTAAATCTACTGACACGGCTCCCTCGCATTTGCGCACCCTCAAATCCCAGCTGACTGTGCCAGGATTCAATCCTGCAACCAAAACATTAATAAAAAATATATCAAAATACTTTTAAAAAAACATATCTGTAACACATATGGGCTTTAATTGATCATAATATTAGAATAATTTTGTGAAAATGACATATATCCAAATAGTTGGTGTTGGTATATTCCTATAAAATAGACTAAAAAAAATTTTCTTTAAAAGTTATCTTGGGATGGTCAACAGGGTGGGATTTCTATAAGATGAATAAATGGCCCTTGTCTGCCCGAACTGACATGTCCGTGTCTGTTATTGAACAGTGTTTCAATGCTTGGAAACGGTGCCCTGGATGTTAATTGATTGATTTGTGTTCCATTTGTACTAGTGCAAAACAAATTTACACAGAGTTCCATTGTGTGGTCATTTGTATCTTCGCCGTTAACTCCTGTACTCAAACCCTATTTTCTGTTGGCATTGAGATATCACACGGCCTTAACGGTTCAATGCACATCGTGGATTTCCCATGCTGTAGCAATATCGAAAGCTATAACATACTTGCCATGACTTATGGAATGACCCTCGTATATACAACCTGTGACAATAAAGTTCGGTGAATAGTTCTGTACTATCAACATAGATGAGCAATGCACGACAGTGATCCTACTGTCCTTCGAAATAGTCCCCTCCCGTAACTATGCAATGCTGAGATCGGCGATACATGTCCTGGAAACTTTGCAAGAAGGCCTCCTTTGGGGTGGTGTTCAAAAGCCTCGTCACGTTGCGTTCGGTGAATAAAGTCAGAACGGTCGACCTGGCAACATTGGCGACACACAACGCAACGGATAAGACCTGTTTGACACATCGCATGTTTAGAAGGATGAATGTATGCAACCTACCATACACACCTGTTGGGCGAGTGGCAGTGAGAAGGGTGAATGTTCTGAGGAATGGAATGGCTCTGAAAACCATCGTCACGGCCAACGAGACCTGGTGTCTGAGGTACGATCCCGAAGTCACGTGTCAAAGTATGAAGTGGCGGGGTCCAGGTCCAGGGTCACCGAAAAGCCCTGAAGGGCCAGAGGTTTTCGGACATTTCGGATATCCAACGTAATGTAGCGACCCAACTGAAGGCTATCCCTAAAGAGTTTCCAGGACTTGTACAGACATTCTCAGAAGTGCATAACTATCCACGGGTATTACTTCGAAGGACAGTAACTGCTGTTTCAGGTGAGCAAACAATCCATAGACCCATTCACTGAACTTTTCGGTCAGAGGTTGTATATATCCCAATCTTAATCACATGTTATTTACTTCAGATTATTATTTCACATATTCCAGTAATTGGAATTATTTTGTGTTGACCAACTGAAAGTTACAATATCAACTACAGTTTTCTTCCTAAATTTGTTTGACTGTTTTTTATTTTTATTTTTATATTATTTTTTTAACCATCGACTTGCGCCTCTATGGACTGCGTGTTAACAACCACTCTCATTTCAGTGTCTGCGTCTTGTTCGTTTACCGGCTTTGACATCTTGCCAGTATCTCTTGAGCCCATCTATCAGCTTGTTCTTCTGCTCCTCTGTTAAAGGGCCTCTCCGTCTTCTGGGTTCTGCCTCCACCATAAAACCCTGATAGCTTATCACCATCCTTCTGAAACTATTCCTGTCTTTGATTTTATCCTCCATAATGCCCACCTGTCTCATATCTTTCTCACACTCTTGGAACCATTTCAACTTGGAGATCTTCGGTTTATCAAAATTCCAGATTTTTCTTTGTGAGCCGGTCATTATTCATACGGAAGATGTGCCCATAAAACAGCAATCTTCGTTTTCTAATTGTTGTTGTTATCAGTTCCATCTTGCTGTATACTGTACATCTTTATTTGATATAAGTCGAACCTGTCCGTCAACCCATCTGTTGCCCAAGATCTTCCGTGGTAGTCTGCATTCTCTTTTAAGTAGCCGATTGCCTTGTCCTGTTTGATTCATACACAGGGTCTCCGAAGCATATAAACCTTCGGGTCTGACAACAGTGCTGTAATGCCTTAGTTTGTCTCCTATACTCAGCATCTTCTTATTGTAGGTGTTTTTAGTCAGTTGGAACGCTCGCTCTAGTTTCAGGATGCGGATATTGGTCGCTTCTTGTTCTAGCCCATTCTCTTGGATTACTTCACCCAGGTATTTAAACTTCTTGCCTCTTCGAATCTTTCCATGGTCTGTGAACAACCATTCTGGACCTTCACTGATGTTAGTCATGTATTTCGTCTTCTCAAACGAAATTTGTAGTCCTACTTTCTCTGTTGTTTCTTTCAGATGGTTTATCTTCCTGATTGAGTGTTTATTCTCTCTCTATTCGTTTAGCCAATTCCGACTCTCCGTGACCCCATGTACTAAACTACGCCAATTTCTTCTGTCCTGCACTGCCTCCCGAAGATTTTCCAAGCTGGAATTTAGTGCTTCTGTGATGCCATCCATCCATCTCATTCTTTGCCTCCCTCTTCTTCTTGTGCCTTCTATCTTCCCCAGCATTAAGGTCTTCTCTAATGAATCATGTCTTCTCATGATGTGTCCAAAGTAGCCCAGTTTTTGTTTCAGGATTAAGCCCTCCAAGGAACACACTGGTTTAATTTGCTGTAAAACTGACTTATTGGTTCTCTTCGCAGTCCATGGAACTCTAAGAACTTTTCTCCAACACCATAATTCAAAGGAATCTATTCTACGGCGTTCAGCTTTTCTTATGGTCCAGGTCTCACATCCGTACATCACAACTGGAAAAACCATAGCCCTTACTATACGGATTTTTGTTGTTAAGGTTAGGTCTCTACTCCTTAAGACATTGTCCAGATTTGAAAATGCCTGTCTACCAAGTAGCAATCGTCTTTTGATCTCATGACTGCAGTCACCATCGGCAGAAATCTGTGAGCCAAGATAGTTAAAAACAGAGACTATCTCCATTTTTTCTCCTACTTGCCATGAATTGACAGTGTTTATTACTGATAATGAATTTCTTTCTTGACAGGTGAAAGCTTTCAACAGCAAAGGTCATAGCAACTACTCGGACGAGGCAATGGCCACTACTAAGGTGGATCGTATTCCGCCCCCTCAGCGCGTTACATACAACCCCAACACAAACCTGCTGTTCATCAACACCCCGGCGACGTGTCTGCATCTGGTGGGTGTCGTCGAAGCGGGAATAGAAATGCCTAACGGAAACATTCAGTGGAGGCTCGTAGGGGAGCCACTCAAGATGCCCATCGGAGCCGCTTCGTCCCGCAAGGAGAAGCTCCCGTCGCTAGATCACGCACCCGTGTCTGTGGGCCGGTCGTTGGATGACGAGTACCTGGACAACTCACCGGCACAGGGCCATGCCATGCAGAAGACTCCTCATGTCAGAGTCAAACTGTGTCTTAGCACAGATCATGAGCACTGCAGCAGTTACAGCATAGCTGAAGGTGAGTACATGTGAAAAGATGACTAAAAAGGGGGAAAAAAGTATGAAACAAAAAAAAGCTTCTAGTACTGGGAATATTCGAGTTTGAACTGGGAACTGACAAATCTTTAAATAATGTATGTTTCTTCCTCTTTCTCTGAATTTGGCCAACTATGGACCACATGAAACTTAACCCTTCCCGAGCGGATGCTTTTATGGCTCGGAGTTGATTTTTTTCTTCTTCAAATATTCAAAATACGGTAGAACCCCGGTAATCCGAGTCCCGGTAGTCCGAGCCTCCGTTTAATCCGAGGTGGATGACAGTGAGACGCATAGCTTACCCAAGGTCTTTGGCGGAGATGCGCGCATGCGTTGTTTAGAATTCTGCCCGCTATCGCCCTCCCGCCAACTAGCCAGTGTCTGTTCAGACTGTACTTTTAAGTAAATATGTACATATTTGCATTTCTTTTGTAGAATATTGTTTTTTATTTATGAAACAAAGCCCAACTGCAACACATTATACGATAACTGATGAAATAATGCCGTTTACTGTAAGAATATCTAATTTTAAATTAGAGGTCTTAACATTTCGTAACTTTGTGTAATCCGAGATTTCCCAAATTCGAGCTCCTCTTGGTCCCAATTACTTCGGATTACCGAGGTTCTACTGTATATAGATTTTATTTTTCATGCACTAAATTTAATTAGAATTTTGTATACCTGTTGATGCTTGAAGTTTGAGTAGCATAGGCTATGAAGGTTGTAAAGTTCATTAATTATAATTATTAATTAATAATTATTATTATTTGTGTTTATTCAAATTAATAATTATTAATAATTAAGCGTAGAAACACTTCAAATCATCACTCAAATCCAAAGCAGACACTAGATCTTCACCATTCCATAGCCTTTTCCGTGAAATTTTGTTCACATCACCAAATACACACTACAAAAATGCACTCACTTCACCAACTACGTAACCTACCCACTTGCGGTGACCTTTAATCCCATGATGTATCGGAAGATCTTTTTGGTCAATCGGTTTTCGTCCATTCTTACCAGGTGGCCTTCTTTTCTGCATTGTGTCTGTGATCTTTTCAACATACTTGTAGAGCTTCTCGTTCTTCCTGTTCTTCCAAGTCCCATCAGTAGACTTCTGTGGTCCCATAATTTTCCTCAGAATCTTCCTTTCTTTTTTTTTCCTACCACAGCCATCCTGGAAGTGGTTTTCTATGGTTTCCCACTTCTACTCCAGCAAATGTCGGGATGGTTCCTAACGTAAGGCCATGGCTGCTTTCCACCTAAATTCTACCTCAATTACAAATACACAATAGTACAGACAGCTCAGTAAAACAGGTTATCAGACAAATTCTACACACACCCAAGTACACGGGGCTATATGACCACGATGTTGCAAAGCCCCTAAATAATCAACAACAACAATAAGATAGAAAGTTGGAATTGACTTAATCAGAAAATTAAAAAGTTACAAAAGCAGGAGATTTACTGTTGATTCAAAATATGTAATAGTGCACTATAATGGTCCCTATTGTTTCTGCTTGTGTCACAGTTAATCCCTCATCTGTGATGGAAGCTGGAGCTTTGGCGATGCCCACGCTCATCGCCATCATCGTGTCCTGTGTGGTGTTCGTCCTCTTCCTGGGCCTTCTTTTCATCTTCTGCCGTTGCAAAAGGAACCAGACTAAGAAGGGGAGTGGGAAAGACTATGAGATGGAGACATCAACGTAAGTATTGTAAAAAATTCCAACTCTCTCCTTGACTTTAGCATTGAACGTAGGGGCCCGTAGTTTCCTTAAGCTAAGTAATATTGCGTAACTTGACCAAGGGAGGCCAGTTCTTTTCCTCGCCTTCAAGAGTCCATACATTGGAAAAATTCAAGACGCATTAAAGTTACTTTATAGTACTGTGTAGCCTCTCTCAAGAAGTATGAGTAGAAAATGAATCACCATTGGGACTTAAACCTGAGTCCTGTACAGTTTGGGCAAGTGAATCAACCTCTGATGATCAGGCATCCTCTTGTAAACAAAGTACTATTAAGAGATTTTCACGATTAAGGCCAGGATAATTGTGACATTTCCCCAGCAAGTATGGTTGGCATTGTCAAAGATTTGTTCTCAATGGCTCCTCGGACTGTTGATTAGTCGTCCTTGTGATGGTGTTCTGGTGCCGCTCTTTTACAGGGGAGTCTTTGGCCTCGGCTAAATGTTCAACTATTGAGGCTTGCTTATCCTTTGGAATTTACGAACATAGTGATTCATTTTGGATCCGTATTAACTGTTAATTATTCAGAAAGTTTTAACTAAACAATCAGCCCAGTCAATCCCTTCCTTTTTATGATTTTTATTACAATTGAAGTAGCAGGATGTTGGGTGTTTAGATTCACAGGAAGGCGTCTAGCAGTATTTCTTTGATTTTGAACTTTGCAATTAACGCACTCAATCTTTGTTTTCGGACACTCATTGATATTATGAGCATCAGAACACTGGAAGCAGCACTGTTGTCTATCACAGCTAGAGGAAAAATGTCCAAAACCAAGGCACTCGTAACATCGGATGACAGAAATGTATTCACTGAAGTTGCATCTTTTGTTTCCCATGTAGAGCTTCTCACAGTTATGCAAGACCCGGAATATGGCAGCAGTTACTTCTACAACTGCGAATTGCGCACTGCCATCTCGTGTCTTACTCATGAAGCGTAACCTAAGATCCTCATTAACTTCCTTGACAGCTTGCCTGACCAATAATAATAATAACAACAACAAATAATAATAAGCCTACCCCTTCCTATATGCCCAAGCCATTTCTGTAGCCTAAGGCATGTTTTGTTTGTTAGTAGCAAGGTAGAAAACAATGACTTATTATAGTTAAGAGGTATTACAAAATGTTTTCATAGGGGTTTTAATGCACTTGATTCATTAGGATTTCTTACTTCTAGTTTCATACAATAGGAAGTTAACTTTAATTTTCAGTAATATTTCTTGAAGTTTCAAAACACTTGCCATTTGATTTGTCCACGCAGCTGACAAAATGGAGAAGATTCATACAGGTAAGTTACACTGGTCGAATGTTCTCTGGTCACCCTAATGTTCTGTTATGTTCAATTCGGTTGGAATGGTTTATTTTCTCTCCAGAATGTTTTGTGACCATATTCTAAATATTTGTGTTGTCCCTTAGCTACTTTGATGTTGCATGGTATGGTTTTATAAGTCTTCAATGTTCGTCACAAAATAAATCACAATCAGTTCTTTTATCAAGTGATTTATTTATTAAATGTCCATTTAGTAGAAATAATAAACAGTCATTTGACTGGAAAAGGATAGCAGCATGAATAAAGGACACTGATATGGAGGGATAATGAATAAGGAGTCATCATCATGTTCCCCTTGTCCAATTTCTTGGATTGGGATGTGGATCATTTGTCTCTATCTCTGCTTATCACTCCACCATTCCTCTTCAGAGACATCCTGAAAGTTTGCCTCCTATTCCTTTGGTCTTGTTCCCTCTATTATTTTCCAGTCTACCTCTTGATCTTTCCTTCCCTAACCTCCAGTTGTAGCATCTTGCTCCTCATGCCTTAACCACTTCAGTATCTTGAACATTCTACTCTCATCTCCCCCCACATAGCCTACACCTACTCAGGGCCGTATTTCTAAATAGGCTAAGTAGGCTGCAGCCTAGAGCGGCAAATTTTCAGGGGCAGCAGTTTATTCAAAAGCTAAAATGAAGTATTTCAGACGTTAATAATATTTTCCGTGCGAATTTAAGAATACATGTTACTTAAAAATATGTTTTAGTCCTTCTACATAGCCTACTTTCTAAAACTATAACATAATACAAATTCACAAATAAAACAAAATAATACTCTTTCATATGAGTACATTATTAACGAGTTTGCCATTAAGAAATATACAGTGCACTCTCGGTAATTCGCGGTAATTAATGCACGAAATTCCGCGAATTATTGAAAACCGCGAATTATCCGCAGTTATTTTTGTTAAGCCTAGTAAAAACAAAACTATTGATTAAAATATTGAAATATGCTTGAAACGCAAAATAATAATTAAAACACTTGATTGTAGTGTCTTATAAGACATGCTAGGCTAGAGGCAGGCCTATGTGGATTATGCCTACAATAATATATATTTTTTTAAGTCATCCCGTTTTGTTTCTTAGATCGTTTATTCTAATTTTCGAGTGCACATTTCCGAAGAAAACGTTAAGTGAGAACGAAAATTCATTTTGTTTTTCTATATAAGAGATAAGTGTGACTAGAAACTGTGGGAAACTTTCGGGATTTCCGTTGCATCACTCCCGCACTCGATATCAACTGGATCTCAGTTTTCCTCACCAACAGTCAAATTCCGTGCTATTTCATCTTTACTTTCATGTCTTAAATCATAATCGTCTTTATCGACGTCTCACTAGCCCGTTCGAAATATCGTCGTTACAGATGTCGGCAAGAGCTTGCTTTTGTAGCGGTATTTTTCTCTCATGACTGTTTGACTGCATAAAGAGCATCCAACAAACACGCTCTCGGTCTCGCGAAAGTTTACGTCATTACGCAATAATCGCTGTTTACAATACTCTGTCCGCGCATCCACCCTTCACAACTCACAGGTCAGCGACCTTTGAGTGTGGCTGTTGGGAAAGGGAGGGTAGGTTCCCAGTGAAAGCGCATTCCTCTTCTATTGTTTGGGCTTCGAAGATAAAGGAAATCTATGCTATTGTACCACTCGCGGCAACCTGCTCGTATGTTTCGAACATTGCGCGAGTAGGCCTACTGTTCCATCACAGAGAAACGCAGTTCAGTCTTCTCAAATGTCAATGATTTCGTCTTTACGCATTGCGTCGCACGAAAATTCTTTTCAATGACTGAGAGATTGCTTTACTTAGCATGATGATTAGTTGCTGTGAGAATTTCTATTTAAAATATTTTTGGAGACCCGCGAATTAACCGCAAAGCGAATTATCCGCACGCGAATTATCGGGAGTGCACTGTATGTAAATTTGAACATCAAGATGACGTGGGGTGAGTTGTTTAGAGAAGTTTGTATATTTTTCAACAAATAAACCAGTAATTAACTACATTTTGTGTAATTTCATTTCACCGTGTGGACAACTTAATTAAAATTGAACACAGTTCTTCAATTATGAAAAAGATAGTCATTAGTATTAAAATATAAAAATATGTGTAAAATAGTGATCACTGATCTCCAAGAACAAATTAATTAATGAAGTTTGAAATTCATTTCATTTTTAACAAATCTTAAAATAAGTAAAAAAACAAGTAGATAATTAATATCATTATATAATTTATTATGTAAAGCATTAAAATTGTAGTTTTATATAAACTAAATGAACTTATGTTTAAAAAAGTTGAAAACGCCAATGAAGAATAAGAATTTTCAATCTTTCCGCCTATTCAATACTTTAATTTATGTCACATTTCAGGGGTACATGTTTCGAGTCCCGCTTTTGGACCTTTCCTCAGCCCACAATCTTATATTTAGAAAACATCTAAAAACAAAGAACATCGAAAATCTTTACGATGGCATGGAAAATACACATTACACAATAAATGGTTAAAAACACTAAAAACAATATCTAAAATCTAAAAAATAGCATGCATAGTTCACATTTTGCACTTGTTCTGTTCTATGTTATTATGAAGAACGTCATGTGACACTACACTATATGACGACAGACACATTTGTTGACGGTCGATGTCTATAATTGTTATATTGTTGGACACCTTTTGTGGCATGTCTTGTATTATAATTCCTAAAACACTTCAACTGATGTGGCTGAAGACGATGTTGGACGGCGATTGCTGAACATTTTGATCAATTCTTTGTTACAAATGTGGCATTTGGCAACCTGTCTTGATAAATTGAAAACTCTTCTGTCACACTGTATCTGAAATGAAAAAATGAAAATAAACAACCTGCTTCCAGTCTCCGACCGGGTCAGGAATGGAATGAATGAAGCCCCCATCTAGTGGCGAGGATATGAACTGTGCCGGCTGCCGAGGCCTGACGCACTCCTCTGGGGCAATGATTAAATGAATGACAGATGAAATGAAATGATAGTGGAGAGTGTTGCTGGAATGAAATGTTGACAGGGAAAACCGGAGTACCCGGAGAAAAACCTGTCTGCCTCCGTTTTGTCCAGCACAGATCTCAGCTGGAGTGACCGGGATTTGAACCACGGACTCAGCGGTGAGAGGCCGGCGTGCTGCCGCCTAAGCCACGGAGGCTTACTGTATCTGAAATGATTGATCATATTTAGTACTGAGGTTCAGCAATCGCCGTCCAACATCGTCTTCAGCCACATCAGTTGAAGTGTTTTAGGAATTATAATACAAGACATGCCACAAAAGGTGTCCAACAATATAACAATTATAGACATCGACCGTCAACAAATGTGTCTGTCGTCATACAGTGTCACATGACGTTCTTCATAATAACATAGAACAGAACAAGTGCAAAATGTGAACTATGCATGCTATTTTTTAGATTTTAGATATTGTTTTTAGTGTTTTTAACCATTTATTGTGTAATGTGTATTTTCCATGCCATCGTAAAGATTTTCGATGTTCTTTGCTTTTAGATGTTTTCTAAATATAAGATTGTGGGCTGAGGAAAGGTCCAAAAGCGGGACTCGAAACATGTACCCCTGAAATGTGACATAAATCAAAGTATTGAATAGGCGGAAAGATTGAAAATTCTTATTCTTTATAATTACTGTCAATACGGAACCTGAAATGAATAATATTTCTAATAATGAACTCTATCCCGTTGTTGTATAAAACAAATGTATTAAGCAAATATCAACTATAGAGGGGGCGGCAAATGGACTTTAGCCTATAGGCGGCATACTCTTAAATCCGGCCCTGCACCTACTGTTTCACATATGACTGTCTTGTCTTGTCCAGCATACTTCTTAGGAATTTCATTCATAATGCTGCTTATCGTGGTCCGTATTGAAGCAATATAATGAGTGAAATATTAAAATTTCCGCCTTTATTGAATTGTATTGAAAAGGCGGAAATTTTAATATTTCACTCATTAGGAATTTCATGTAAATTGAATCCATATAATTTTACATAATTATGCAGATATCAGAACATTATTTTTTTTTTCTTTTTATCCAGCATGCTTCATTAGCGATTTGTTATTTAAATAGCCCATTTAACTCAGTAATTGGTGACTAAGGTTCACTTTGATTTGTCAGTTGTAACTCTTTAGTCGGTCTAACATGAATTTGTCCAATGAATCGATTTTAGTGTGTCTTGCAATTCACATGTAGCCTAGGGGAACGAGTTTCTCCTCAAATGTCTATATGTGTTGCTTTAATACTTTATGCTTTATCTAATAAATTAGAAATATTATTTGCACTGTTGGTGTCCATCAAGGATCAGCCTTGTCCCCCTTGCTCTTCATACAAGCTAATGAGACCCGTGCACGCCTCGAACAGCAAGTACAAGAGTGGAAGATGCGTCTTTTAGAATTTGGGATGAAATTGAATTTGAAGAAGTCGGAATACCTGGAATGCGGTGACCAAACTGATGGCATGATCAATGTTCGTGAGGTTCAACTTAATTAAGTGACCCAATTCAAATACCTTGGGTCATGCATCACCTCAGACTGCATCACGGTTCCTTATATCAAAACAAGATTCACTGCCGCATGGATGAAATGGCACCAAGTTACTGGAGTCCTATGCGATAAGAAAATTCCATTGCATCTAAAATCTAAAGTATATCGCACAGTGATTAGACCCTTGGCTCTTTATGGATCTGAATGCTGGCCTACAACATCAAAGCACGAACAGGCGCTTCATGCAATGGAAATGAAGATGTTGCAGAGGTCCAATGGCTTGACTCGACTGGACCATATTAGGTGTGATGCTGGGCGGAAGGATTTCAAGGTTGCTCCAATCACAGAGAAAATGCGTGAATCACGTCTGCGGTGGTATGGACATGTGCTCCGTAGCAGTGAAACCTCAGTTGCTAAGACTGCCCTTCAACTGAATGTGGAGGGTCGTCGACCTCGAGGGTAACCACAAACACGCTGGCTGGATAGGGTGAGAGATGACATGCGGCTCACTAAACTCCGCCCCCGGGACGCTATGGATCGATTGAAGTGGAGGAATCATTGCAGGAAGGCAGACCCCACACAAATGGGAAAATGCAAAGAAGATGATGATTGTACTGTCAACGGATTCGGATAACAATCATGCGGATAAACGTCGTGCGGGTGCGGGGCGATAACAGTCGTATGGATGTGGATTATGTTTTGTTTATCTACGCAGGGCTCTAACCATAGGAAACTGAAACATCCAAGAGTTTTAAGTTTATACTGTATACAGTAATATTGAGCTCGTACACAAAGGTCTGCCACACCCTCCACCCTCAATGCATTCTCTTTCTATTCGAAATAGTCATTTTTTTGTTACATCCTCCTTCATAATGTGTGCATTCATCTTGAACTTCCATTAGTTAAGTCACTCTTCCACTATTGTTTCCTTCCAGCTTAAGACTGTGTTGCCTGTACTCTGCTTTTTTCTTGTATAGTTATTTAGATACTACTGATAAAATCTATTTTATGAACTACGTTTCTTACAAATGTTGAATAATCTTGCAGTGTACGGCCGAGCCTGGTGACGCAGCAGCCCCCGCCCCCATACTACCCCACATCTGGCATGGAGAACAAAGCTCTGGAACACGCAATGGACGACTCGGCAAAGAGTGCCGTATACGCCTCTCAAAACGGCTATGGGTACCATGGAAACCCTCCTCCACAAGGACCTCAGGGTCACAACATCAATGGAGGCGAGTGTAAGTAGTTATAGCCTCTAAAATCCTGTCTTCCCAATTGGCAATAAGATAACCTAGACATCTTTTTTTAAATCTATTTATTTATTTTTCTTCTTTCTCCGTTAGGGTCTTCTGAGGACCACGAACCAATTTCAATGTATTGTTCTTTCTTCTTCCTCCAGTGCTCCTTCATCTTTTCCCTGTGGGTCTTCTTTCTCTCTTCCCACCATTTTGAGCCTGTTTTCTTATTTTGCTTTCCTTGGAGTCCTTCCATTCCCAATACCTTTTTTTTGTTGTTGAAAATTTCTCTCTCTGGTGCATCTTCTTCTCTTACATTGTTTTTTTCAAAATCTTTCTTTACTTCTTGAAACCAGGCTGTTGTCGATTTCTTTTTCCAAAGATATTTAAAAATCTGTTTGGTTAACCTGCTATCATTCATTCTATATAAATGTCCGAAAAATAACAATCGCCTCTTCTTTATTGTCTCCGTTATGTTTTCAATGTTCCGATATATTTCTTCGTTACTTCTTAGTTTCCAAAACTCTGTAGTTCATATTGGACCGAGAATTTTGCGTATAATTTTTCTTTCTGATACTTCTAATTTATCCAATTTATAATTTAGTATTAGACATTCACTGGCATATTTTTATTTATATTAAAATTTTATTTATCCATAAGTCAATATAATATGTTGTACATTAAAACCGTAAGGGTTTCAGTCTCATTGTGACCGTCCTCAGCGTAATTTAGGACATGTAAATGTGCAAGAACATACACTTCATATAAATTTTGCCATAACAGAGGATTCTAAAAAATATTCTTGTTCCAAAAGCTCGCAAATTAAAAAAAAAAAAAAAAAAAGGATCTGTTACAAAATGTGTTAAGGAAAACATGAAAAAAAAATCTTGATAAAAACAGCGTGGAATAGAAGAGATCATCATCATCATCATCATCATCATCATGAACTGAATCCAGTTTCCCATTTCCAACTCCAGGCAAATGCTGGGACGGTACCTTCTGACAGGCCACAGCCGCTTCCTTCCACATCCTTGCCCAGTGTCATTCATCTTCATTCAATTAATCTCTCATTAACTACTCTCATGAGGTTGGCATCAGGAACGGCATTCGGCCGTAAAACCACCCGCCAGATAGAATTTCTATTTAACACAAAATGTGATAAAATGTCCGGCATAACTCAACAACTTGCCAGTGTTTCGCCCCAGTGTACCAATTGGGCTCTTCAGTTGGTAAAGGTACACCCACCAAGACGCGTAGCTGATTTTATATTCAATGCCAAGTTAAGGATTTTATTGCTTTGGAGTGGAGTTTTGACTCCCGTGGTGCACTGGCTTGCTTGTGACATAGTTACACAATGCAATGGCCTTCACAGTGTGTGCCAGCTATGCGTCTTGGTAAGTGTATCTTTACCAACTGAAGAGCCCAATTGGTACACTGGGGCGAAATGCTAGCAAGTTGTTGAGTTATGCAGAATATTTTATCACATTTTGTGTTAAATATATAATGGCTCAACGGACAATACACATTTTCTTTCGAGAACATTTTGATTTTAGATAGAGTTTCATCGCACCTCATTCCCGACCCCATTGGAAACGGGAATAATAAGGGGTAGACATAGGTCCTTACATTTTTAAATTTTTTTATTTATCTGGTTTTGGTTTGTTTGTTTTCTACTTATTATTAATTTATTTATGTATTTATTTGTATTATTTTTTTATTTAACTAACTCCTCCAACGAGGTTGTCATCAGGAAAGGCATCCAGCTGAAAAAAAAATCCACCACATAGAACACCGACCCCATAGAAATGCGAATAATAAGCAGGAAGCATATGATTGTGCGGGAAAGAATTACCGTACATACTCGAATATTACCCGCCCCCGAATAATCCCCGCACCCTCATTTTTGAATGGAAATTTTTAAAAACCTTTTATTTTTATTTTTGTCACTTTATTTTATAGTAGCCCCCTTAATTTTCAAGAGCCATAATAAAAAATTCTTGGTATTCGCTTATAGTACCCCACCTTAATTATGGAGGGTCCTGTCCGGCATTGTCTAGCAAGGAGCGCGGCTCGAGTAGCTCCGCGTGGATGTGACACGGCCGGCGGTTGGTCAGGCGAAACAATCTCAGGAAAAGTGTGATATCTTTTTTCAGAGGTTGTTGGCAGTAATCATGAAATATACTTGCCTTTGTATACCAGATGTTGGATCATTGTTGGCCGCTTGGGCCATACCATTCAATCGTACACGAGCTCCGTTGTTAACAAGGCGTGACTTTGTTTGAAGAAAGAAGTCTCTCTTTCTTTCTGTGCGTACGGGCTATGACTCACGCTATGCAATGGGTGGCTGGTAGGCCGACATAAGCACGCTATGAGAGAGTTGGCTGGCTGGCCACACGTTGCCGCATTCAAGTAAGGACGAGACACTAGTGACCGGCAGACATACACGCGCACTTCGTTAATTTTGATTAAATATATATTACTATCTTCTTCTTCCTCCTCGCCTTTTCCCGTTACACGGGGTCGGCTTTCTTAATCCTGAGGCGCCACTCATTTCTTTGGAAAGCATCATCAGCAGATAGGCCCAATACTCTCATGTCCCTCTGGACATTCGTCATCCATGTTGTTTGAGGTCTGCCGCTCCCTCTCTTTTGCGTAGTCATGGAAAGGCACTTCTTCACTACGTGATTCTCCGGTCTTCGCATAACATGTCCATACCACCTTAGCCTGGTTTCTAAAAGTTTCTCAGTTATAGGCACTACTTTGAAACTGCCCCGCACATGTTCATTACGGATTTTATCTTTGAGAGTAACTCCACCTGCCCAATGTAACATATGCATTTCAGTGGTATGTAGCTTTAGCTCATGTGCCTTTGTAGTAGCCCATGTTTCACTGCCATAGAGTAGGATTGGTCTTACGGCAACGGCAGTTTTATAAACTTTGCCCTTCGTTCTTATGGGTATTTTCGGATCACATAAAACTCCTGTTAGTTCGCGCCATTTGTTCCACCCAGACGTGGCCCTATGGATTATATCGGCGGTTATCGTGCCATCTTCAGCAATGACAGAACCTAGATATTTGAATTTTGTTACCCTTGGTAAGGTTTCACCATCTAGTTTAAGTTCAATTTATCATACTATGTAGCATCAAAATAAAATAGCTAATTTTTACTCTCTCCCTTCCCCAAAATAATGGAACTTAGTAAAGTTTGCGTCTATAGTACCCCCCTCCCAATTTTAGAGCTAAAAATTTAGGGGAAAAAAGGGGGTCCTATAGCCGAGTAAATACGCTAAACAAGTATACCCGAACAAGCACTAGCACCATATAGCGGATACTCGCTTGTGGCGGGCAATTTAAATCTTTAAAATTTGGATGACTCAATTAATACCCGCACCCCAATGTTTCACGTCTGATTTTGTATAAAAATGTGCGGGGGGTATTTGGGCATATACGGTAATGAAAGCATAAGATATACAGATTGTTATTGAATTACTCATATTTATTCGTATCCATATTATATTTCCAGGGGTAAATATGGGCTATATGGACAACAGCTACTCCAACTCAAACAACGGTGGTTCCGTCAACTCGCAAGACTCTCTGTGGCAGATGAAGATGGCAGCGACAGCTAATAACAATGCTAATGGTCCCAACGATCACCATCACCACCTGGTGGAGAGGACAGGCTCGTACGGCTATGACCCTCTTACTCACGGCGGCTACGGTGCCGTGGACGATTATGCACCTTACCCGCATATAGGTACTGCTAGTCCCACAGAACATGAATATCACGGCCAGCGCAACAGCAACAACCCAAGTCGGCAGGAATACAGCAGTGATCCATACGCCGCTGTCCACAAGCCCAAGAAGAGGATGGATCAGCATCTCGGTAAGTAATTCTGTCGTGTATAAGCAGCAAATATAAATCTATTCTAGTGAGCCTGTATGAAGCTATCTCATGTTACTCCTGTGCTGAGTACTGTGCACCAGTTTGGCTAAATAGCTCGTATACAAGACTCATCGACACCCAACTAAACGCTAGCATGCGGTTAATATCTGGTACTATCCAGCCCTTACCACTCTATTGGCTGCCAATTCTGTCAGGTATAATGCCGCCTGATTTAAGAAGATACGAGAGTACAGGAAGATTGAAATGAACCCTCAATTGCCTGTTATGGATGATATTCCCGCTCTCAAGATACCGAGGCTCAAGTCATGTCATCCATCTTTGCATCATGCTGTTTGTCCGATGAGAATTTCTACGCTTTAGAAGAATGGATAAGTCGCTAGAAAGTTGCCACAGACAGTTCCCTACACAACATCTTCTCTGGTGAACATCTTCCTAGTGAGGTTCTTGAGAAGCAGTATTGAAGCTACAAAGATGGACAGAATAAGAAATGAGAGGACCAGAGAATTAATGAAGGAGGAACCATTACAGGATGGTATAGAGAAATCTAGACTTGGATGGTACGGACATGTAAAACTAATGGAGGAGAAGAGGATACCCAGGAGGATACACGAGACGAAGTGGGAAGGAAAGATACCCAGAGGAAGACCGAGAGACAGGTGGCTGAAGGGGGTGGAAGAAAGCGTGAAGAAGAGAGGAGAAGACTGGACAAGGGTGGAGGCTGAGAGATGGTGGGAAGACAGAAGACGTTGGAGAGGCTTGTGTTCCAAACAGACCCGGCCAGTGGCTGTAAACTGTGCAAGATGATGATGATGATGATGAACTATAGAGAGAGAGATCCTGTAATAATTTTAAATTCTGTAATTTTTTGCTAACTTTTATAACGCTATGAATGTAGTACCCGTCTGTTTATTTCCTCTTAATACTGTACCAAGTTCAACTGGGGCTTTTGTCATATCACATGCATCTCCACCCTTTGTTTTCTTTCAGATTCCCCATACCATGATGTGAGTGGCCTACCGGATCCCTACATGGATCCCATGGACTGCGACGACAGCAAGCCTCAGCACATCTCACTGTCATTCGACGAGAGTCTGGAGAGCGGCTATTCGACTCCCAACTCCCGTAACCGAAGAGTCATCCGAGAGATCATCGTGTGAGGACCGCTTCCTGACCGAGCTCGGTCTTTGAACGTTACAGACATCACCAAGGTGAAAGCCGTCATAATTTCCTCTCCGCTCCTGTGACGATTGTATTACGTGTGGACACGGATTTATTTACAACAAAGTCACGGGCTGGAAATTATTCGACTGCAATATTTCTTGTGATATATCGGTTACACTGTATGTTAGGCTTCTCAGACTCAGATGCCTCCAGTGTTACATTGCACAAAATATCTACTTATAATGCTATATTTACTCTGTGTATATCAGGCACTGTATATAGCAAGTGTTCCGCTCGGACAGACAACTGATAATTGACTGACATGAAGGACGCATCCCAAGTGTTTCTTGCATTTTTTTTTTAAATCATCAAGTCATCGCTATTGCATCAATCGTTTCTTTATAAAAAAAACATTATGTAGTTTTTGTTTTAGTTATCATTCATTCCACATCACGTTGTTGTAGATCCACACTTTTCACGATTGAAGACTTATTGTGCTTTAAAGAGTGCATCTCAATGTTACATGTTTGAACCGTGTTCTCCCCTTCCCTAACAGAGTGATGAGAATGTTATATATGTTTGTATATTATTTTAAGTGTAACATAATATGTAAAAGACAATAGCAAAACCTTCCGATTGTTTTGCAAAGATATTGGACTGCAGAATAGAGAATGTCTGTTTTGTGTGTCCCGTACATGTGTCGAAAAAATGGATGATCTATTTCATTGATTTCTATAATCAAGATACCTGTGTAGAGGTATAAGATCTCATAAAGAGTAAGAGAGGCTTGGAGAAATTAACTGAAGATGACTGCATTTTTTTTAAATGTTAAGTTGTTTCACCATTATTTACCAATTTCTTGAATTTGTTAATACAGAAGCATTTGAAAAGGGTACATTAGCCTCACATATCCAAAGTAAAACCATTAACAGCTTGCGGTGTAAATTATAGCATTTATAAGTTTGCAAGAAAGAACGTTCTAAGTTTGGTCAGGAGATACAAGGAAGAAGCATAGTAAAACAAGGAAAAGTATTGTCACAAATATGACAGAAAAATTTGCACTAAGCAGGCTGTTACAAAACTTGACATCTATGATGGATGGAAAGGACATTTGGTGGTAATGCTGTCTAGGAGCATTGTGCTGTGTCACAAGCTCTTGAATACTAACAAACAGTAAGGTCAGTGACTTGCTGCCACGCATGGAGAGAGAGAGAGAGAGAGAGAGAGAAGAGCAACTTGGCAACGCCAAATATTTGCTCGGCTCTTTGGTAGGAGTTTGGCTCCCTAGGGGATGATCGTGAGATTTGGATACATGTGATTGAGTTGAAATTGATAATATTGTTCTATTATTGCTTGTTACCAAATGCCAGGGTTGTAGAGTAGCACGTTATTAGTAACTGTTACATTTCTGGTAACAAAGGGAAAAGTATTGTCACAAATATGACCAAAAAAAATATCGCACTAAGCAGGCTGTTACAAAACTTGACATCTATGATGGATGGAAAGGAATTTTGGTGGTAATACTGTCTAGGAGCATTGTGCTGTGTTGTAAGCTCTTGGACACTAACAAACAGTAAGGTCAGTGACTTGCTGGCACGCATGGAGAGAGAGAGAGAGAATAACTGATAAAATTAACGGTAAAACCACTACTTTGAACAGTAGCAAAGTACTTTTTCAATCTCAGTGGTGTTTGTCATTTTATTTTAAATACACTGCCAGCCAATAAAACCGTAACAAAACCAAACTCAAACCAAACCCCGTGGCACTACACTCCATGAAAGGCCTAGGCCTACCAAGGAACTGCTGCCCAGTCATTTGGCCTGCAAATTATGGGGTGACACAGGGTCAGCGCGTCGGATTTCAATTTAAATGCTAATAACATTTTTACCGATGGAAACGGTGACAAATATTTAATTACGGTACTTTTCAATATTTCTCTTTAAGCAAGTCTTGGTTTTATCTGGTACCAAAGGAAGGATAACTCATCTTATCTCTTTAATTGGCAGTGTTGTGGGGGTGAACTTATGATTCTTGATCAGAGATATGTCTGGGCACCTGGACCCAGGTGACCTCTGACCGGTTCTCATTAGGATAATTTTAGACAAGAATTTAAGAAAGAAGTGATTGTGGGGCACTGGGAAAGTCAGGGTATTGAATTTTGTCCCTATGGAATTCATTTACGAGTCATAAATCTACACAGATGGCACTGTCACAGTAATCATATATTAATTATTAAATATGATTTACACAACGCCCCAAATTCTTTTTATTTTTCCATATTACTGGAATTGACATCTGTCATATTAAGCAAATTATAGGAGCGAGGAATGTATTATTAAGCTACTATTTTATACATAAAAAACAGAAAAGTAAGTATGAGTTCGACAAAATAACTAAAATGGTAACTTAGTTATTATTTTGGTAAGTAACAGTTACTATAACGTAGTTCCTTTGAAGGAGTGACTTACCCAACCCTGATAAATAGGCCTACCATGAGCTGTAGTCACACTGGTTCTAATTCCTGCTTCAAAGCACCTCAAATGTACAGTCCTACAATATGTTATAATATTGCTGCGATGGCGCAGCGGTGAAGCTGTTGGCCTCTCACCACGGTAGACCGGGTTTGATTCCTGGTCAATGCATGTGAGATTTTCAGAAGGAAATACCATGTCCTGTGGTTCGGATTCCACATGGCACATGATCGCGAGATTAATGGTCACTTAAAACTACAATCTTCCTTTCCTTGTTTCCCGATCTCCTCAGACCTTGAAAATCCAGGAGAGGTCCACGTTGAAGTGTCGTGCCGGCTCATACCCATATCCGTAGCAGGTCTCATAAGGTGAAGAACCTATAGTCTATAGACAAATGTAGATAAGGGAAGTCGGCAATTAGAGTGATTCATTTGAGAGTGTTTGATGACGATCACTCGTCGCGAGTTCAGTTGTCAGTCTTGTCATTGAATTAGTAATTCTGGTCAGTGATCAGCAACTGAATTTCTTGACCATATTTGGAATTCTGCATTTTATCATCATCTACTTTCCTTCATTTCAGGTTTAAAAAAAAAACGCACATATTTCAGTATCATTAAAGAAATGTATTTTGCGTGGTAATTGCTAAAACAGGCATCTTACTCCAGCAACTGGTATTAAAAGAAGGAGTATTATATGTCCGTTCAAAAGAATTGAGATTCTAACATAGATTAGAAATTCTCCTTGAATGCTGTATAATTTCGGTAACTTCTGCAGTGCCTGCTTGAAGAAAGCCAAAATTTGGCAAACACACCTCAAGGACTGCATCAATGTAGTTAATGTTAATTTCAAAAGACATCACCAAGGAGGAATTTGCTTGCACTAGTTGCCTTTCAGTGTGTTTTAGACTCCTAGTCTGTAGCAATATCATTGAATGCAGTATGATTCAAATACAAATACAATGGAATTAGAACCAGAAGGACGATAATTTGAAGTATTCTTCTCGAAAATCTCAACAAGATCACACAGTGCTGAAGAGACTTATGATTATAGGGTCAGGATTTGCTTTCAAGTGGTGCATTCAATTCCATGCAAACCTGGTGTTAGCACATTTCATGAGAAACCAATCATTTATTTATATATATTCTGTCAATTAAAACATTTTTTAAAAAATATTTTCTTGGTAGTTTTCAATTTAGCAACTGTCTCGGGAGGTACTTGTCAGTTTAGTGACCATGTCTAAAGCTGAAAGTTTAGTCATGAATAGACTTTCCTGCCAGCGGTTTTAAAATTAATTAGAAGTGAATTAAATTATCTTAAATTTAAAGGTTTTTCTTTTTTAATGATTGAAATTATTTGTTATTTGATCAGATTTTTGTTTTATATTTCACCAAGGCTTTGTTTAATAGTGGGCATACAGTAGTAGAGGCGTGGTGCAGTTAACTGGACTTACAACACACTGCTAGTCTTCTTAGGCTTACCATACAGGAGTCATTCCCCTTATATGCCTGAGAGTGTGGTGGCTGCTGCTCTCGTCATCCGCTTAATGAGAGCGAGTTAGGGCCAGCAATCTAAACTCTCAAGTGTGTATTTACTCAAAGACCTTGTTCTTTTTTGAATTTCTGATCCCCCCCACTTATTTCTTTGTTTATTATTATTATAATTATTAGTTTTGTTTAATTTGTTGGTTTATTATTTTTATTTTGCCTCTAAATTTTAAATATGTCAAAATTTGTATCAATTTATCTGTGTTAAAAGGGGCAGATGACCTGACTGTTCTGCCCCTTAAAACAACAAACAAACAAACAAACAAACAAACAAACAATCAATCAATGCCTGAGCTAGTCCACTTGCTAAACCTCTTTTTTCAAATTATTATCATTATTATTATTATTACTTTTCTTTGAGGGTTTAGCATCCCTGTGGTTTTAGAGATACCAGGTTGCTGGAATTTTGCACTAGAAGGAGATCCTTAATGTACCAGTAAATCTACCAACACAAGGTTGCTACATTTAAACACAATTAAATGCCATCAGGCAGCATGGGGATTGAAACACCCATCTTGGGCTTAGAAGGCCCCATTCTTAACCAACTGGGCTATTCAGCCCATTCTTCAACATGGAATTTGAATTCATGTGGTGGAAAATAAGATAATTCTAATATTTTTGTGATTTAATGACATTATTGTGGTTTGATTTGGCAATGTAATAGACCTGGCTTGTGCAGGAGAACTAGTTACTCATCAGCTTGGAGTTAACTTAGGGGAAGAGAAGAGAACTGGCAACAGCCACAGTGGTATTTACATCACTTGCCCAGTCAGACAAAGAGAGTTGATAAGTGGATAGAGGTTGGGAAGTGATTTAAGATGCTAATCTTGACAAGCAAGCTTGGAGCTGAAACCAAGAACTCAATCGAGCCATGCAGCTTTCACCCTCACATTTGGACAATCCTGTATTAGACTTTCCATTGAATAAAATGGGATTTTTTCTTGAATAAAAATCCTGACCCTGTTAATGATATTATTAAAGTAAAGCTTTATCCAAGTCCCAGAAGAGAAAACCAAATCATTTGAAGGGGAAAATTGAAGAATCTCATCTATTTAGCTAAGCTTGTGTTTTAGCAAGTTACAAAGCAACATTCTATACATTGCATATAAGAAGGAAGGTCACGTGTGGCAATATAATTAGTTGTTAGGTTCTAGTATAAGATATTGAAAGCTACAAATAAATAAATATATATATATATTTGATCCCAAATTACATTAAAATTATGTAATTGTTGATAAGACATGACATAGACAACCATAAAGAGAAGGTTTCATAACGTTGAAACCTTATCATTTGCTATGCTTTCTTTAATCATCACGGTACCATGATTTTACTGCTTCTGTGGGTTGAATAATTTAGTTGGTTGTCAAATATGTTAACATAAACAGTCTGAAATACTTTTAACTTTCAAGGAACTTATATTAAAGCAGTTTTATCTTGATGGATTAACCTCTATGTGTAACATTAATCAGCTTCAAATAATGGATTCTGTATATGCAGGAGGATCAACTTTACTCAACAAAATTCAAATTATTAAGTTCTTTTAAGAGAATATTGTAACATTATGAATATGAATTGGTTAAGTTTCAAAATATTGACTAATTCTCTTTTTTATTTATTTTTATTTCTATGTCTGTGTTTCATGTTTCAAACTCTCATGCCAAATGACTGAGGATCATAATGCAATCAAATGTAAGTCTTACTTGCAAAGGTAGTGCAGTTGAACCTTCGGAGTGCCAATGATGAAGCAGTTCGTTGCTGTGCGTGCGCCCTTTTAATTCCACGTTCCAGCTGTTTGAGGCTATGTTATTTGAAAGTAGACTTACCTGCTCTTTGGTGATAGTCCATAGAACCATTTACTTTGCATTTTTAATCTCTATGGTGGTGCGAATTATGCTATTCATTTGTTCAAAGAAATGGACTTGTGTTGGACTCACGGGGGTGAAGCTATGATACGAGTAACTGACAACACTGGGTACTTCAGCGCCACCCCACTACGAGCGCTGCTAGGCAAAAGTTCGCCTTGTGATTGGTTGATTTGGCCTGGTTACCACTGCCTGCTGGATCGCATCCCTCCTGGCTGCTTTAAAGCGATCCAGCCGGCAGTGCTTGTTACAATTGGTGTTCTGTATTGTTGATAACATGGCGGCTCCACATGCTCGAAACGGTAACTGTTCATTATCCTGATTTTGAGAGATATTTAAGTCACTTATACGTTCAAACTACTCTCTTGTTCCCGGGTAACACGATATTGTCGTATTTCTGAAGCTTATAATCATGCTGCATACTTTTCATTCGTAAACCGTATTTGTCAATTGCGGGAGTTGCTCACGTCAAAGAATATGAGCCATATGACATCGGCGTGAACAGTTCTGAATAAAACCATCAAGACCGTCTCAAGTTGGTGCGATTTTTAAAAATGGAAATGTGTCCTTATATAAAATATGGATTGGAGTGACCCAGTTAAATGAAATAAAAACATAAAAAGAAAACATATTTGGGAGCTATTATTTCCATACCGGTAGTTGGCTGCCACACCACTAGGCGTGCTTCAGTAGTTTCTTGTTTCCATGCTTTCCCATGCGGCTTTCACTTCTATTATATTTGGTGTTCTGTGGTTGGACTTCTGTGCGCTGTAATGGCTGACAACAGACCTTGTAGTAGTTCGAGTAGTGGTGATTCTAAATGTTTACCGTAGCCAAGAGGGGAGCATAAAGGATCTATTCCCCCTAAAAGTCCGTTTAGCCAGTTTTTACAGGCCGGACGTTTGTTTAAGATGAGTGAAAAATCATAATGGGAGCCTTGACGTGAGTTACTACAGTACCTGTGTTGTTGTCAGCTGCCCCATGCAGTCAGATCATGGACAAAACTATCTCATGCTACTGCTGAAGTACAGTCATTGGCAAATATAATAGCTTTCCGTTCGTAACTATGTTACCTGCACTTCCGCATCTCCTAATACTTTGACGTGGCCTGTACTGTTCTGCATGGTAGTGTCGTCACGTGCTCAAGTCTGGAATTCCAATAAGTCAGACCGGTGATGGCAACTATGAAGAGAGAGGGCGAGAGAGTGATTGTGTACAGGCTCACCCGCAAGCTTCAAGGTCAAGGGCAATCGCCTAAAACAAACGTTGGCTTGTACCTATATCCCTAAACACTATCCCCCCGGAAATTATTTTGCAGGTGCGCCCCTGAAGAGAACTTACTTGAGTATATGTGTGTAAAATGTAACCAAACGTAATATATGGAACCAATAAGAGAAGGGAGAATATGTTCAATTGATTTAGGGCCTTGATGTAGAATGGGGCTAAGATGTGTACAAATAATTCAGCATGGGGATGTTTATTCATCTGGAAATACATAGCAGTTAAAACGTTAAAGAGTAATACCTGTTTGAGATAGTAGTTTTGGTGACTATACTTGGTTTACATGTGGCAAACTGTCAAATTGCACTGTTGACAAGTATAATCACTCCTGTTATGGTTAGCAATGCTGGATTTATGTGGACACTGTACTCCGTCATCGTTGTGCCCCCCACCTCGTCCTATAAGGCTCCAGCTGCGTAGCTAAGCCACTCGTTTCTCTACCATGTAATATCACACCATTGGTAAACTCAAGTTGTTAATGAGGTCTCGTAGCTGGAATCGTGGCCTTGACAGCTCTCAACAGCCATTCTGATTGGAGTTTTCCTCAGGATTCCCCCCCCCTTGCTTACACCAGAAAAGTCTTGGGAGGGTACCATACCTTTTGCAAATCCTTGGGATCCATTTCTAGACCACCATAAAATAATGTACACCCACTAAAGGTTTTCACATCAGACCAACATATTTGACAGATTGAAGACATACTGTTCCATGGGTATGCCTGAAAGAAAGGCCATAACTCCTTGGCATTTGATTTTAACATAGGCTACTACAGTACAGTGTTGAAAAGGAATGAGAGTATGTTTTTGATGTGTAACATCTTTCCACTCGGTTGCTAGATATTTTTGTGGGAGTGATTTAAAAAATGGGACGGAAGTAGATAGCATAGTTGGCAGTGGTAAGAGGAAACAATGAGCACGCAGTGTCTGAGATTCGTACCCTGTCGGCCATGTGAAATGTATATCACATACGGATTACTTCAAGGTTTGGAGGCGCCATTACAGATATTTCTACAATAAATCATCTTCAAGTTGTCGTTCTTTTTTTATATGATTATGTAGGCACATCTGTGAATGCGAAAGTCCATTGAGTGGAGTTTATCCGTTCTTGAAAACAGTTATAGCTGGTTAGCTAACATTATTCTGGGCAATGAAATGCTGGAATGTAATGAATTCAAGTTCTCATTAGTTAGCTCTTCTTAATCCATTAAATTATGTAAAATACCAAGAGTGCACTCAATCTTTGTTTGAACAACTGTACATTTTCAATCAATGTCTTGTCTGAGAAATGTAACATGAAACACAGGTTGCAATGCTTGAAGAGCTGAATTGAACCTAATACTGTACTTCTCTTACAGCCAGATTGTTTGTGAACTGGTCTATTGTGCCATCAAGGGAACAGATGTTTGTTGTGTAAAAACTTAATTTTAAGTGTGGGCTATGGCAGGTCTTGTCATGGGACCAAAATGTTTGTTGTTTTCATCATCTGGTTGTCAGGTTTCTCAATCATTCCAGTGTTAATAATTTTATGATTTAATTTCTGCATTTTAATTACAGTGAAAAAATCTTTTTATGCTTCAATTGAGCATAATGACAATGTATCAAATTTAAAGCGTTGATAGAGTCATCCCAATCTTTTTGCTAGTATTTCGTCCAGTGCACAATTTCGGCTCAATAGTTAGTATGGTACACCTCACCATAATACTGGCTAGTACATACTGAAAGGCCACTGCAAGATTCTTATGAACCATGAACTATGAGAGATTCTTCAGGAAACAGTGTATTTCAATTACGAGCCAGGCAACAAGGAATGCAATGAGTGATGAGTAGGGCTCGGAAGATTAAACATCTTAGTGCCACGTGTCGATTTGATCGGCCTTTGCTCCTTGCACCAAAAGAGCACAATAGTTTTGTTGTCTTTGAAGATTCCTACTAATAGATGTCACTTCAGCGTTTCACATTGTTGCAAATTTGAGGTTTCAAGTTTGCCTAAAGAGAGGAACAATATTGTGCTACTACAATTACTTGAGTTTCTGACCAGGAATGCCAGATTTTCTCTGTGTAGTCAGCTAGTTTATCTTTCCCTCTTACTATATGACTAGGGTAAATTTGTCTTTCCCTCTTCAAGAATGAGACAATTTCCCATCTTAAAATGTTTAGCACTTTTCCTCTCTTGTATATTAAGAGTGGAAATTCTACTGCTGACTACTCACAGAAGATCGCATTTCAATAATTTTTATCCTGTTCACTGCCAGAAATTATTCCACTGCAACTGCTTCCTTATGATATCAGATCCATCCCAGTAATCTGGCCCTATCGAAATTGAAGACCTAATAAAAGAAACAAGATTATTAATGTCTTCTTTTAGTAGATTCTCTTCAGACAAAATAAATTAAAAATAGCTCTTAAAATGTCTGATCTTATAAACACAACTATTCCCTAAATGCCAAGGATTCAGTGTGTTTAAGAGATCTATCTAATGTTTTAAGACTTTCCATAGCTTCTGTGGAAAAACTATGCTTTTACAATAATTGAGAGAATGTAAAATATGTGAATCACCTTTACAATTTTTCTCTATCATTCTATTTGTATTTAGTGCAGACAATTAGCAAAACAGGACAGTTTCATCCCATTCTCTCTTGTAAAGAAACTCTGTGTACTGATATTTAATCCTGATATTCTTCAGGTTTTAGTTTCAGTAACTTGTAACCAAAGTTCTTGGTTTTGCTATCATATGGCAGAAGAAATCAAATGTCAAAGATAGGGTTCTCTTGTGCAACTCCCTTCTTTTTTCAATAATTCTGAGAGTTTATCAGAGAAACAGGAAGATGGGGAGGGGAGGCAACACTGAGATGTTATAGAAGATATTAAAATGAGTTTGAATCAAAATGAATGTGTATTGTCCTCATTTTCATTAACTCCGTGGTTAGAAATATCCGGCAGTTTCGACAATTGTTTACAAAGACCTCCTAAATTCACTTATTTAATTCTTTTTCGTTTTAAGTCTGTGTAAGTTTCTGGCAGTGAATGATATTAATTTGATCACAAGTGACCTATTTTCCATATAATTTTGAAGTCAATTGATGAAATTTTTAGGTCTGATTTGCTAGATGGAAATCTTTTCTTTCCTTAAATCTCCTCTGAAAGTCTCAGGTGGGATGTTTGACCTTAATGCTTCAGACACCAGGCTATGTCAAACATCAGTCCCACTTAGCTCTAACAAGAGGGATTTTCCTGTCTTAATGTTCAGACAAATAACACATTTCTACAAAGGAATGAGCCTCAAATGATGTATGCTCTCAGGACTTGAACCCAAATTCTCTTGGTTTTGCAAGATCAGTGCAGCAAGGCAGTTAATTTGCCACTGTGACCATCATGTAAGAGCTCTATAGTCATTCCTCTTTAGGTATTGCCATTGCATGAAAGCCAAAAACCTGTGGTTTCCTTGGCATACTAATGCATTTAGTATTGGGAGAATTCATGTTCAAGCCCCGAGGCTGCCAGTCATTTTTGGCTAGGGTTGCCACCTGTTCAGAACAAAATGCCAGTATATTACCTGTCCTCTATAGTCTTTTACTTTGACTAAGGGGCTAATGGAATAGTGAATTATGTTTTGACATGACCTATTTTAATAATAATTTTATTAATGCAGCCAATGGCCATGTAATTTTTTTTTTTTTTCAGGACGGGTCAGGGAAGGGATATTGGAAGGAAATCGGCCGTGGACCTATTGAAAGGAACCGTCCCGGCATTTGCCTGGTGGTGAAAATGGGAAACCACGAAAACCATTTTCAGGACGGCCGAGGTGGGATTCGAACCCACGCTCTCCCGATACCAGCGAGGCACGAGGTAACGCGTTAGTGTTCTCGGCCACCGCGGCCGGTGACATGACCAGAATAAATGGCTCGAGAAAATAGACATGACCTATTTTCTCGAGCCATTTATTCTCTGAAGGCATATTTCCATTGTTATCTTTACTCTTTATAACCCTAACCATGATAACAAGACAAGTAGTCGTCTCAAAAAATGTATCGGTATAGTCAGTTTATTCTTCTCAACCTGATAGCCTCAAAACTACGTTATGAATATTTATTTCTCATCAATATTTTCAGCCTTCAGAACATGTTTTGCACTGGGAATCTCTTTTCAGGTTCTTCTATAGATAAGCCTTATGTTTGGTCTTAACCTTTGTAATATCAAGCTATTCTAGTCACCTGACCACAGATGGATTAGTGTTTTGGTATACTCCTGGTATAACCTACTCCTCTGGTCTACCAGAAATCTAGAAAAGTCTAACCTGTTAATTTCGACTTCATGCCTTATAAAATTGACAAAATCTGGACAAGTGGCAATCCTTTTGACTCATTCCTTTGCAAACATCCAAAGTCATTTTCAACTTCATTATTAGTTTATACCACTAACTCGAAAGTCCTGCACTGGGCCACTCCAACAGTAAGTTATGCCATTATCATTTAGCTCATATAACATTTCATTGCTTGTTGCTTCCTTTATTCAAAGCTATCATTTGTGATAAAGCTTAACATGCTTCCAATAACTAAGTTAAACAATATGTTCTTTAAAAGAATGAAAGAAAGCCAAAGTGAGTTACAAAATCTAATGATGTTAAACAAAAACAACTGAGAAAAGAAACAGTAGCACCATAATATAACAATTGCTCCCTTTAGTGCTAGCTTGGTGACTTGTAGAATGGTGCAGTTAGGAATTTTCAGTCTCTTACACACACATAGGCGTGCGCACAGGTAGAGCCGTGGCGGGGTTAAAGTGGGCAACCAAACTCGGGGGCCCGCATTTGGTTGCCGATATTGAGTAAAGGAATATCCCTAAGACTAACTAACTTGTAAGGAGGCTTTAAAAGAGGGCCGGAAGTACTTATGAAATATCACATATGGGGCCCCCCTAGAGCTAATATCACATAAGGGTCCCAACAGCATATTACATAAAGGCTCTTCCAAACAGGAGAAGGGCCTCTGAACCTTACAAAGGCCTCAAACATATTATAGGGGTTCAAAATAAAGTTCTTATGCATCCAAAAGCTATAAGAGGCCCTGGACATCTTCAGAAGGTTCACACTCATAAGACGATCCTTGAATATTAAAAGGAGGCCCTCCATTCAGTTTGAGGGGGAAGGGGCTATTGATGGTAAAAAGGGTATTGTAATCTTTCGTGCCTCCCAACACAGCTTACGATGCTCCAATAGCTAATTAGGATATGAAGTTTCTCAGAAGTGACACCTACAGCTAAGAGCGGCACATTGGACCCAAAGGTACAGTATATTAGAAGACCCCTACTGCGACTTACAACAGTCTAGAAGGGCCTCGAAGACCAGTCAGAATAGCCTGAAAGTCCTAGGCTATACATACACGGGCTTTCAAAACCTTATGAAGGCCCATGGGTAGAGGCATAATTTTTTCGCACTAATTTTTGAACGATTTTACGAGAAGGATACTAATTTTCACGTTATTTCGCGAAATAGATATTGCTGTATCGCTTTAATTTTCCTTTCATGGAATTCTAACATTAATCATTAAAGGTTTCATTATTGTGGTTCTGAATTATTTATATGAATGGTAGGTTTATAAATTACTAGTAAGCATCCAATATTATTTTATTATATTCCTAATTTTGCATTAATTTTAATGCTACCAGTGACTGAATTACAGTATTTCAACTTGTTGAATCTTTGTTCGCTCTTCTCTTTCTTTTCATCATCATCATTTTTCTAGCTTTTGTCCCACTTTGGAGCAGGGTCCGCTACTTTACATGCCAATCTCCATTTCTGTCAATCAAGGGCATCATGCGGACACAGATTAATTTGTCGCATGTCTTCTCTAAGGCGATCAAGCCACCTCCTCTTAGGTCACCCACGAGGTCGTTTACCATCCGGGTTGAGGCACAAGGCAGTTTTAGCCACTGATTGTTCGTGACTACGTATGATGTGGCCGTACCAGCGTAGACGAGCCTCCCGCATTTTATCCTGTATAGGCGCAACTCCCATCCTCCCTCGGACATCGCAATTCTTGATATGGTCAAGTCGCGTCAGACCAAGCACCGAACGAAGCATGCGCATCTCCATAACTTGCAGGGCTTGCTCGTGTTTAACAGAGGCCGGCCAGCATTCAGAACCATAGAGGGCGACTGGGCGCACGACGGTCTTGTAAATCTTGGCCTTAAGATAGGTGGGTATCCTGCAGTCAAAGAGGACTCCAGTTACCTCCCTCCATTTGAACCAACTGGCACTCACACGAGCTCGGGCATCAGGGAGGGTGTCACCATCTGAACGAGTCAAGGAGCCAAGATACCTGAATTGGTCGACTCTTTGAAGATCTTGACTACCTACAAGGATGGTGCCATACATAGTCTTAACCGGCCGCAGTGGGCGAGATCGCTAAGGCGGTACCTCGTGCCTCGCTGGCATCGGGAGAGCGTGGGTTCGATCCCCACCTCGGCCGTGCTGAAAATGGTTTTCGTGATTTCCCATTTTCACCACCAGGCAAATGCTGGGACGGTTCCTTTCAATAGGTCCACGGCCGATTTCCTTCCAATATCCCTTCCCTGACCCGTCCTGAAAAGAAAAGTACATGGCCATTGGCTGCATTAATAAAATTATTAAAACAAAATTTCAAGCTCATTATTCACTACCGATTTTGCTATAATATCGCGCTTATCGTGAAATAATTGAATTTCACTTTAAAATGGCCTTATCACTTTAATTCGCGAACATAATATCCTTATTTTCATAACCAGAAACAATTATGATTCATAAAGATATCGCAAAATTGCTTGAAATTATTTGTTGTGTTTATCGTTAATGCGAAAAAATCATGCCTCTACCCATGGTAATGAATAGAAAGTGGCATCCAAAAACTTACAGAGGCTCCTGACAGCTGATCAGAAGGGCGCCTTACAGCATGAATGGAGGGTCGCTTAACAGCTGGTTATTTATTTATCGTATGGCTTTTAGTACCGGGAGTGTCCGAGGACATGTTCGGCTCGCCAGAGGCTGTAGCTGCTTCAAGCGGACACCCATAGGGTGAGCTACAAGTTCCGTTCAATTTCAAGTAGTTCCAACTTTTGCCACCAGATGTCACTGATACCTAGAGGTGAACGTTGGAACTTTGATAGAGCATTCCAACGAAATCTAACCTAGAAATTTAGCTTCATACACGTTTAGTCTGTGGAAGAATCTTTTACATGCCATAAATCTATGACATGGGACTGCCGGCTTTACTTCCCCTCCGAAGGAAGGATACTGAAGGATTTTAACGCTCGGCTGGGTTTGGACCCGCCATCTTGGGCACAGCAGTTCAACATGCTACCAACTATGCCACCGAAGCCGCTGACAACTGGTAAAAAGATTGAGCAGAGAACTTGCACACGCCTTGAGTTTGTGTTCATCTTATCTGTTGTAGTTTCAGCCTTATTTTTGAATCTTTTATCATTGGGGGGAGCCTCCGTTGCCTAGGGGGGCACCACTTGGCAAAGTGGCCCTACCTAATCCACAAAGCTGTGCACGCCTATGCACACACATTCACACAGAGAGAAAGAGAGATTAGGCTTCTATCATGTGTCCAATCACTTCAATACATTGAAGATCATTTAACCGTGCAATAGGAGACCGTCAGATGGTGTATGACTTGTTTCTTCGAGGCTGAGCTATGTGAGATCAAATCTAATAACCAGATGATAACTAGAATGATGAGAATAAATAAGATGTAAAAATGAAATTATTTTGTAAAATGCTCAAAAGGATACCTACTCTAGGATGGATGTATGAATGTAAGCATGCCAGTGTGTTTGTAATTATGTTCCACAGCAAGCATGAATGTGACAGAGTGCTACTTCGGTGTCTCCATGTCTGTGTATAAAGAAAAAGAAGAATGTGAATGAAGCTGTTTGTTGTAAATTTTTAAAACATGTTTTGTTTAACTGTATGTTTTATGTTGTGTTTTAATTTGTTTAAATATAATTCACTGCCAGCCGTGCCGGTTTAGGTTGCAATATTCACAGAAGAGGGATCAAGCAGATAAAATAAAAAAGGAAATTCCCACCGTCCAATTTTATTTTTTAAATTTGTTTTTAGATTTTTTTTAAATAACTGAGCTTTCAAATTTTAGTTCAAATCATTAATTCTTCTTTTAAATAGAAAGCATATAGTGTTGAATTAAATAATTTTTTCCTTACCCCTTTCCAAAAAAACCTTTTTTTTTAGTATGATCTCAAATAATCATCACATAATTAACTAAAATTCACATTGTTGTACATATATAAAAAGAAATCTTTCAATGAATTTAAATGTTTGTCTATAACACGCCCCTGTATATTTCTACACAAGATCAATGTTTCTATATACTTAATGTGTACATTTGAACATATGTAATGAAGGCCCTAATCCTTTCTTGCATACCAACCTTCAATTTTATTAAATGTGAAATGAAGAAACAAAAATAAAAATAACCATTTTCTATATTCATCTGTTTGAGTCCGTGGTGTTCAATATTTGAACATGTGTGTACATAAATACACAAGATTTATTTTGTACAGTACTGTTGGATGCGCAATAAATATTATTGTCTGTGTAATATTGGATTGGTTTTATTTCTATACACTCTCTATTCCTGTTACAGAACTACCAGGGTATTACTAGGGCTCGGATTGATATGCTCGAAAAACCCATTATATGCTCGAAAACCCATTATGTGCTCGATAGATATGCTCGAAGCCCTCATTATATGCGGTTAAATATGCAGAATATGCTCGAAAAACACCGTTAAAAACTATAGAAAGGAAAGTAAAACGAAAAAACCAATAACATACCTTTAAATACGAGCTTTATTTTCTAGTTGTATGTATGATACACTGGAATATACTCACATTCAAGTTTTACAAGTATATATAAGAGAAGTGCTCTTATAAAAGAGACAGTTTAAAAGTTCATTTACAAAATGTTCAGAATTAGGTGAGTCAATGAAGTAGATCTGCATTGGTCTGTACAACAAGAAATTTTCTATGTTTTCAGTTTTGAATGATTTTCTTAAATCAGTCAATGAAAGTTTCAATGACGAGAACGACCTTACAAAAGGTTAAAAGCCTGAGGTTCTATTATTCGCACCAGATAGGCTTTTCAATAATTATTTCTGTTTTCGAACCTTAAGGATTTTCAGGGCCCGAATTCGGGGGAGAATTCGAAGAAAAACAAACTATTTAGACGAAAACCACAAGAATATGCATTTATATGCTCGATAAATTTCATTTCTGTTGGTCCCAGAGAGGTGAAAATACCAACGAAAAGCTTCTTTCAATGTGTACTATTCAGGAAAAAAATATGCAAATATGCTCGAATCCGAGCCCTAGTTATTACTATAGCCCAGAAGTTCAGGCATTTATTGTGGTTAAAATAGACAGGCAAAAAGGCACTAAAAATACTGAAAATAGCCAGTAATATAATTAAAATAGGCATTTGTGTGTGTCTGAACCGAATTTGCAAACATAGCCATGTAATTTACCAAATTTCGGCATGATAAATAAGTCAGCGTGAACACTCGTTGCCTTTAACAAGTTCAACAGCGAACTAACAGCTTCTTTTAAGTTTGACCTGTTAGACAGAAGTGGTCTTCTTACTTTCTTTGCATTATCTTATCTTTTCAAAATCGGGAATACCAGGCAATTACACATTGTTACAGCAAAAGGGGTATGAGGAAGGGGAAGAGACATACTTTCCTGATATTCTTTATGCCCATGCATTCCTTTCACTAAAGAAGGCTCTGCTATTTAAAGAGCTCGAATAGATGGGTTGAGGAAATAAGTTTTCGAGTGCTTGAAAACAAACGAATACAGGGAACAAAATTCTAAATACGGTATATATTTTCGTCACGTCAATATATAATTTAATTTGTGAAACCTTTTTTATCTTCAATATATGGAAATTTGTTATTTATTTTTTTAAATGTGAAAATCGCAGGAAATTGCATGTCTGTCTGTTAGGTAGTCAGCCCGAAGGCTGATTGGATCCTCGAAAAGCACCACCGTTAGGTTATGTGGATAGATACCCACAAAAACCCAAGGCAGCGCTATATTGAGGTGTACTAGGCAAGAAGAGGAGTGAGGTAGTTTGCCATTGCTTTCCTCACTGAGTCAGAACAGCAGTATTAACCCTATGAGTAGAACATTTCACAGCATCCACAGGCACTGACTGTGCCCTGAATGTCATTACTAAGCACCACCCATACCTCTGTAGCTTCCATATAATCACAGCCATGAGTGAGACTGAGACATCGGTGAAAAGCCATATACAATTTTCATAAGAAAATATGCATTGTCCGTTGAGTCATAATATATTTCAACACAAATAGTGCTAAATGTTTCGGCATAACTCAACAAGATGACAGTGTTTCGCCCCGGTGTGCTATTGGGCTCTTCAGTTGGTTAAAGCACACCTCACCAAGACACTTATGAAAATTGTATATTCAATGCCAAGGTAAGGTTATAATTGCTTTGGAATGGAGTTTCGACTCCCATAGTGCACTGGCTTGCTCGTGACGCGGATACACATGTATCAAATACGTCTTGCAATGGCCTTCCCAGTGTGTACTAGACAGTGTCTTGGTGAGGTGTGCTTTAACCGACTGAAGAGCCCAATTGCACACCGGGGCGAAACACTGTCATCTTGTTGAGTTATGCCGGAACATTTAGCACTATTTGTGTTTAAATAGAAAAGCCATATAACGATCGAAAAAAGGCAAAACAAAAAAGCTTTAAAACTTAAAATAGGCAAAAAAGGCAAAATAAAAACTGGCTCTACTCTCTCCAAATACATGGAAACATATTTATCTCTATCTGATTCTTTAGAATATCCAGCCAGATAGAAAAGGCATAACTTCCGGGCTCTAGACAGTAAACTCTTGATTATCTGTGGACTTTGGGATAGTACGGATAATTGGAGAACACGGAAAAAACAACCGGAGGGGTCTAGATGAAAAATCTCACATTCTCCACTTTTGTTCAAAATTGAGTTAGCAAGGCAATCTTATTCTTCGTTCCAACTTGCACACGACTATCTTAGCGCTGAAAAGCCAAACTCACAATATCCAGTGTTTTTCAAATGCCAAAAACTCAATTTAGATGCAAAACTGACATTCTCCACATTGTTTAGTTGCAAAGAGCACATTCTCCCTCCCTGTTGGCCAATCACAAGACAGCTTCTGGTCATGTGACTCTACAGCTGCAAGCCAATATTATTATTTTCTGTTCAACTCGTAACCTCTACATAATAAATAAATGGTAAGTGTATTCCAACAATGCAATTGGTTTCATTTGTCTAAATTTTTCACAAACTTGGTCAACTTGTCTATTGTTTTGTCCGAAGTAATTGATTTGTTTAGTGTCAAAAGTAACATTCTCCAACTTGTTCAGACACAAAACTCACAGTCTCCAATGTTTGGATACAAAACTCACATTCTCCAAAACTAAAACCTATTTTTCAGATAAATTAATATGAATAATGAAACATAGTTTATACAAGAAGGTTTAATTAAACAAAAGCAAAGTCACTTAGAGATTCCATTAGTTACATACATTTAAGAAGTTTTTTTTTAGTTCCTGTAAAATTAGAAAAAGTAGAGAACGTGAGTTTTGCATCTAGACCCCTTGAAAATGACACTTTCAATTTACTTTAAAAAGTCGAAAAGTCACCAGATTCAATTTTTCAGATTCATTTTTCTGACGTATTACACAAATAAATCTAGTGATTATACACAATAATTCCACATACCTTCCAGTGGGGCGGCTTCGGTGGCGTAGTTGGTAGCATGCTGAGCTTCTATGCCCAAGATCGCGGGTTCAAACCTGGCCAAAGTCTTCGGATTTTTTAAGAGCATTAAAAATCCCTCAGTATGCCTTCTTTCGGAGGGGAAGTAAAGCTGGCGGTCCCATGTCATAGATTTATGGCATGTTAAAGAACCTTCCACTAATTATACCTGTGTGAAGCAAAATTGTATAGGTTAAGAATGTAAACAACGCTCTTAGGTTCCTACGTTCATTGCCAAGAGCCGACTGTGGTGGCATCTGGTAGCTAAGTTCTGAACTAGTAGTCGTTGACTGTGGCGTTTGGCGGCAAAAGTAGGAACTATTTGAAAAATTCAAAAGTCTGCAGCACAGATTACCTACTACTACAGATAGCCGACAGCCATGCTAATTCTTGGCACCTAAGACTTCAGCGCTGTCTGGTGTTTGACCGCGGTACTAGTTGACGTGTAGCACTGCCGTGCATGTAGCCTACCCCACTCCTTCCCCTCGTTCCGCTAAATATTCTCGTCCTAAATGCTCTGCCCACTTCAATGTTCTGAAAATCACAATCTTCCCAATACTTATAGCATGTTTTTAAGTGAGGAGATAATCATATGATCAACAAGAAATAAATCACAATCAAAATACCAATAACATTTTTTTTAAATAATACCCAAGTGGGAAATTGTGAATTCCTGAACTCTGAAATGAATTATCACAGCATTTAGGACATGTTAGTTAGTTATTGTTGTTTTAAGGGGCGGAACTACGACGTCATCTGCCCCTATTTTAGGACATGACCTCATCAATAATTTACATGTTTACATTTCTTTCAGTTGCAATTGGAGCATATTGCATTGGTGACAAGAATTAGGCTACTAAAAGGCCTGCAGCATATTACTACTCACCTTAAAAATATGGTCCCTTCCAATTAACCACATTAGGCTTATAACCAATCAGTTATTAGAATAAACTGCAAAGGAAAGGTACTGGGAAGGGAGAATATTCATATCTTAAAATGCTTGATGCTGTTAACAATAACAGTAAAATGTTAAGAGAGAATGCTAAGTAAACAGGTGGTGTAACCAGATCACACTAAAATTGTTAGAGCACTTAGTGCCAAATTCATTGGGAGACTGAAATTTCAGAAAAATAATTGGATATTACAAAATGTCTATACAGTAGTTCATTTCATATTCCCTTTTAAAATATATCCAGTTCACCAATTTTTACAGGGTGAAATACAGTAAGTACATCAAAAAAATCATCGCACACTGATACAGTAAATTCTATGACATCCTGTGAAGGGGAAAGGAGAAATAGGACTTTCAATGAAAAACAAGAAAAACCTCAATACTGCTAGAAATCATCGTTTTATTTAAAAAGTTGTCAACGAAGAAAAATAACAGCGAGAGCCAAGATCACACTTAGCAAAAATACAGAAATCAAATCTGGACCTCCTAAAAGTACGTGTTGAGGCATGTTCCTTTCTTGCCAAGGCATAACAGTAGGCTATAGCACAGGATAATGAACCTCTTTCCTCCTTTATGCCATGGCTTACACTGATGAACAGCTAATTCCTACAACACAAGCAAGTTTGTATGTTGAAGCAGTAAACTTAATAAAATATGTAATGCTTCAAATGGAGAACTTGAATTTGCTGATATGTGTATGGTTGCACCTACTATAACTACATTTTAAAAGAATCACTTATTGTAGAATCATTGTGTTGTTGATATTAATTCATTTAGCCCCATGTATTTGGAAGTATGTAGGATTTGTATGATAATCTGTGTTATTGTAGTATCTGTAGTAGTGTGTACTGCTCGGGTCTAAGCTGCGTGAACCTGAGAGAAATGTGCATCGCAGTGGTGTTGACGAGTGATGAGGTTCCTTGGTCCGTGCATAGTACAGAACCAAATACATTGGTCGGTGGCTCACTCACTCATTCGTAACACCACAGTGGTTTGAGCAACAACCCTAAGTTAGCATTATTGGAATAGAAAGGAATACCAGATATCACGGCAGGCAGTTGACAGGCCCTTCTCTTCTCGCCTGACCCTCCCCTGCTCTTTCTCCTCACCCCGCAAGTTCACAGAGCATGGAAAATGGACCCGAGCAGTATAGCCTACTTTTTGTAATTCAGGTGACGAGTGGAAAGGAGGCAACCATTGCCTTAAGTTAGGATCAATCCCAGCGTTAGCCTGGAGTGGAAGTGGGGAAACCACTTCTTGGATGTCCGAGGTGAGAATCGAACCTACCTCTTCTCAGTTCTGGCTCACGAAGCTGATTGTGAGTCGTTCCAACCCTCAGACCAGAATTAAATTACTTGGAAACTAGCCCAGGACCTTAGGAGTGGCAGCTACCACACCACAAGGTGGTATTATGGTAGCACTGAATGAAAGTAGAACGAGCGATAACATTCTCCATAAGGGGCAGATGACCTCGTAGTTCTGCCCCTTGAAAGAACAATAACTCACTACCTATAGGTGTATTTTCCAGAGTTGGAATCTGACAATTCAGCACCACTGGGCAAAAACAGCTGACGACTAGATCGCCCTCATGGCTTGTTGCCATGGAAACTATACAGCGCTGCCAATTTGAATGATGCTATTTCACCACGTGCTTGTCGCCGATCAGTCGCTTGTTTGGTTGCCTCCAGTGCACACTCACCTTGCTGCGTTTCATAATCTGTTGTTTTAATGAGTTATAATTGTTTGATTTAATTCGTTAATTACTTTTTCATGTAGGATTTATACTTATTTATACTTTATACTAATAATTCATTAGAGACCGTTATTTATGTATGTAGCAGTGTTAGTGTCAGTTCTGAGCATCAGGCGAACCATTAATTCCATTCAGTCGCGCGCAGGAGCGTAGGCTACCGCCTCTGCTCTTGTAATTAGTAAGACTACTGTGATTAGCTTCTGTCTTCTAAAGGGTGACTTAATAGTCAACAAAATGAGCCTATATTTTGTAATACAATTGTGTGTTACTTGTGACTTGAAACTTATTCTACAGGAAATATAAATAACTAAAAATCACGGAAACAATCACGTGTTGTCGTTTCGCTCTGATTATTTTTGCTTTATGATAGTATTCGTAATATTGTTATTGCTATTCATTACAATAATTTAGGCCTCTCCTCAATTTGACGGGCTAATATTTTGTTTTACAGTTTGCACCGAACAGATTTAAGCATTGGTTTGTTTAAGATTTTTGAAAACCATCTGAATAAAAAAGTAATAAATGTAATAACGGTGCTAATGATATTATGAGCATGAGGAAAAGAGCGGGAGGATGGAAGTATGAGCGTGGTGGCCAGCAGCATTCGTGGCACCGCTGCCTTTAGTTCAACAGTTCTCCGCCGAACTGTCAGATCCCAACTCTGGATAATACACCTATAACATTCTCTATAGTACATAAATTAGCCAAAATACCTTATTAAACGACGAGAAATAAATCAGGGAATGAAGTTTAAATAGATGTTTCCTCCTCCGCTCTCTGTGACCCACCCAACCATCCCAAAAAGAATCACGACTTATATAGGCAAAATTACAGCTGTGGCTGCCATTGTTCACATCAACTATCATCAAAACAGTACTACTAACCTCGCCAACACCTGACCATTCTAACCTACGTTTCGTCCATTCCAATGGTTTTTGAGAATGGTTACAGCCTAGATCAATGATTATTTTATCAACAGTGATTTTGTATGCCACTTTTTTTTATCAACAGCGATTTTGTATCCCACATGTTGGCAACAATTTGTGCGCCTCAGTGTGTGCCGCTAGAGTGGACCTTGTTGACAGTTGAATGAGATGCAAGCGCTGTCGGAACATGGCAGCCGTTTTTAAAAGAGCAAAATATAGAAACACATATTTACATACTGGGCGCCAGGGAATGTTGTCCGCAGTGCCTACAAGCTGCTGCGAGAGATTACGTCACCAGTTACGTTGGTAGCATGGCTGTCGCTTGTATCATAACAAACAGTAAACTTTATACCCACCCAGCCATTCATAACATACTGTTGCACTCTTCCAATAATCTAACTATACTGAACCCTTTATCCTCTGTTGGATAAATGATTCTATGTTTTATTTCTTCAATTAATAAATATTTCTACAAGCATCATGAAAATAGCCAGACGGAGATGAGGAAATTTCAAGCATTGCTGGAGACAGTGGGGACATACCTGAAGCTGTTTGACAAAAGGCTAAATACTTAGGAATGTGAAAAGAATGACCATAGCTATGATTCAGAAGGACAGGTGGTGGCTGCCTCAAAATAGAAGCGACGCGCAGTGAGACACGGCTCTGGTATGTTCATTGTAATATTCGCGCCTAGAAGAAATATGATGCAGTAACGTGAGTGGCTGATGTACTTGCTAAACACTCCTACTAGCCAAGGTCTGAATAAAAACCGCCAAGATACAGAAAAGGTGGGAACCAATGAGAGAAGAATGCTTATTTAGCGCGGCAGGTCTAGCGTGGGCACGCTCGGCTAGCATTCACGCGGGAGATCGCCTAGACGAAATATCTACGATCGATTCTAGGATTAATGGGCATATTCTTGACCTGCGCTATTTTTCGAGTTCAGTGATATTTATTTCATTCCTGTATCACTATTATTTTGTGAAATTTTTATCTAGTTTCCCCCTCTATCTACACCTAGGGCTGGTTCATTTATAAGTGGTGTGAAGTGCCAAGACTTTGCTTATTATTACTTTGGTGTGTCGAGGAGACTTGGCTTATTACGTTTGTTCGTTTGAGGACAGAGCTTATTACGTTTGTTCGTCTGAGGACGGCAGCTGCTTATTACTTTGGTGTGTCGAGGACACGGCTTATTACGTTTGTTCGTTTGAGGACAGAGGCTTATTAATATTGTTCGTCTGAGGACGGAGGCTGTTATTTTATGTGTCAGTGGACACAGGATTGTATTGTATTGTATTGTATTTTTTATTCATCCATTCAATCATATAATGTACATTGTACAATGATATAGGACACGTCAATTCACAAATTATACTAATACTAATTTACAATCACAATAATAATATGGGCCTACACAAGGATAACCTTACATCATTTAGTCCTATGAATACATAAACATAACTATTGATATTCTAAAAACTCTTTAACTGAGTAGAAGCAGTGCTCCAGCAAGAACTCTTTAGTTTTTATTTTGAACTTTATGTAATTTGCTGTACTTTTAATATTATTTGGCAAATGATTATACAGCGTTATAGCTGCATGGAATACACCATTTTTACATAGTGTTGTATTTGCAGCATGTACATGAAGATTGTTCTTTTGTCTGGTCTGGTAGTTATGTATATTTGAATTCATCTCAAAGATATCCTCATTTCCTAAGCTTTGTTTGACAAATAATAGAAGTTCAAAGATGTAAATACATGGTAAAGGTAAAATTTTCAGTTGTTTAAACAGAGGCTTACATGTATGCAATCTAGTAGTTCCTTTCATTGTTCTAATTATTCTTTTCTGGATAATAAAGATTTGGTGAGCAGCAGGTGAATTTCCCCAAAATATGATTCCATATTTCATAAGCGAATAGCAATAAACAAAATAAGTACTAAGAACAGTTCTCCAGCTAGTCGATTGTCTTAATACTCTCAATGCATAACAACTTGAGCTTAGTTTCTTGGCAAGTTTAGTGGTATGCGAGTTCCATTTTAGGTCATCCTGCAACCAAAGGCCTAAGAATTTAGTAGAAGAGGCGTTACCAATTTTAAGGTCATTTAAGATTATGGAGGGAGAATTAATACTTTTATTCTGAGCTGTGTGAAAGTTAAGAACCACTGTTTTACTAGTGTTGATAAGGAATCCATTATTGTTGAACCATAAGGACAGCTGACCTGTTACTTCCTCTACTGATTTTTGAAGTTCAGTGTCATTTTCACCCCTCATCAAAACACTTGTATCATCTGCGAATAGTACAGTTTTAAATGCAGGTATCTGAGATGGCAAGTCATTTACGTAAAGGAGAAAAAGTAGTGGCCCTAGAACGGACCCCTGCGGAATGCCATACTTCAAAAACATAGGATCTGAGTGGTAATATTTAAATATGTTTGTGGTATTTTCTAAACTTTTTTGTTCGACGATCTGTTGGCGATTATTTAAATATGACTGAAACCACTTACTAGCGATACCCCTGATACCATATTGATGGAGTTTATCAATTAGTATCTGATGATTTATCACATCAAAAGCTTTAGACAGGTCCAAAAACAGGCCACATACTCTCTTCCTTTCATCAAGTGACTCAAAAGCAGGATTTAAAAATTCATAAATTGCGGACATTGTTAATTTTCCTTCTCTAAAGCCATGTTGAGAGTCAGTTAACAATTTATATTTGTTTATGAAGCTAATTAGACGGTTGTACATTATCTTCTCTAAAATTTTTGAAAATATTGACAATAAAGAAATAGGTCTATAATTGGTTACGTTTTCTCTATCTCCCCCTTTAAATAATGGAATTACTTTTGCAATTTTAAAGATATCTGGAAATATTCCTGACATGAGAGATTGGTTACAGAGGTGTGTTAAGGGGGTAATTATATTTTGGATACATTTTTTAATTAGTATATCAGGAATGTTATCAACTCCTGAGCAATGTTTATTCTGTAGGTTCTTTACAATATTGAGGATTTCTGCTTCTGTAACATTTTCAACAAACATTGATTTTCCATTAAATGTTATATTCGCGAGTGTTGATTTTATTGCTTGTATATTGTTTACATTTAGTAGTTTTTCAGCTATGGTAGCAAAATGCTCATTAAAAATTCTTGAGACATTTTGTGGGTCATTGATCTTCTTGGAGTCTTCTGATAACGTTATGTTATTTACTGCCGGTTTTGTTTGCCTGGTTTCATTTTTTATGATATTCCACATAGCCTTAGTTTTATTTTTAGATTCCAGGATATAATTATCATTTGACATTCTCTTTGCTAATTTTATAACTTTGTTAAGTATGGTCTTATAGGTCTTGAAATACATGTTAAATTCATTGGAGGTTTCGTGCGTACTTTGAAAATCGTGGAGGAAACGCTTTCTTTTGCATGAAGTAATTATTCCAAGAGTAAGCCATTGTTTTGATGGAGAAGAAACTTTCAGTCTGATACTCTTCAAAGGAAATGCAATATCAAAATAATACAGGAAAATATTAATGAATTCCTGGAATTTTTTGTTTGTATCTATTGACTTGTACACACCTTCCCAAGTTTCTCCTTTTAACAAGTTGTTGAAATAGTTTATATTGTGCTGACTAAAGCTTCGACATTTATCAAACTGAGCATTGTAAACTGGGTTTGAAATATTTAGAGTTATTATTTGAGCTCGGTGGTCACTGAAACCTGTGTTGATTACTTCGAGAGAGTTGCAGTTCACATTGTCATTAATTATTATCTGGTCAAGTGTGGTTGCACTAGTTTTTGTTATTCTTGTGGGTACTGTTACTGTGTGAATTAGATGATGGGAGCTTAACAAATTTAGCAATTCCCTTCTCTCCGTACTTTCCTCTAAAAAGTTAATATTGAAATCTCCACAAAGAACTATTTTTTTATTAAATTTATTTATTTTATTTATTATCACTTCTAGTTTATTCAGAAATAACTTTGCACTATTTCCTGGTGACGTCACTGTTCTCCCTAAATATTCCCCAAACGCTGGTGTATCGGAAGGTATAGTTCAACCCAAAATGTTTATCTATGCATAAGTCATCGGGAATTGGTATAGGCTTAAATTCTATGTTTCCTTTGATATAGATACATACACCTCCATGCTCTGATGTTGATCTACAGTAGTAGCTAGCTAAAGTAAACCCTGGTATGACAGCATGATTGATTTGTTCAGGTTTCATCCAGTGTTCAGACAAGCACAGGATGTGGATATCTTTGAGTGATGTTTGTAGAAGCATATCGATATGAACTAGTTTATTATTAAGTGACTGTACATTTTGGTGAAATATTCTGATTGAGGAACTCTGTGCATTTGTACTGTTGTTAAGCTTGGGGATTATAGTTCTTGCAGGAGCACTTACCTCTGTTCTAAAAAACTCTCGCCACCGAGTGAATTCACTGATTCTACAGTAGTCGGACTTGCAGTATGAGGTAGTGGGATGACTGGTCCGTGGGAGTGGAACTTTTTGTTGATTTCCTCCGCTACTTGTGAACAGATCTGTTGCTTTCCTTTGGTGTTTAAGTGAAGACCATGTCGGGTAAACAGTTCTCTTGGTACATCAATATCAAGAAAGTGAACATGCTGATATAGTCTGGATAGTGCTCTAAGCTTTTTGTTTGTCCTCTTTACCTCCTTGTTGACACACGATTCTTCCATTAGATCATGTCTGTGTGGGATGCCTAAGAGTATAACGTTTGTACCTGAAAGTAGTGGGAGCTTATCTTTGTAGGTTTGTATTGCATCATTCGCTTCGTTTTTCGCTACATCGTTCGTACCCCCCCACAAAACAACGTAATCTTCATGAGTAAGGTTTCTGCACATTTCAACACAATTTTCCAGAACATTTTTAACTCTAGCGCCTGGTTTGGTGACGCTACTTACCGCAAAGTCCCTTGATACTTTTAAATTGAGCTCTTCTGAACATCCTTTCCCATGACTGTCACTGAGGAGGAGTACTTTCCTTTTTGAGGTTATGTACGTGGCTAACTTCCGCACTTTTTCCGGCTTAGAGTTTGTTGATGCCCTTGTATGTGGTGTTTCTTCTGAGACGGATTCAGTTTCAGCAAGAACATCGTACATATTTTTTGTGGGAACAGCTTGGCTAACTGTTTCCCGCACACGTGGTTTAGGCCTACATTGGCGTCCGCGATTTGCCACCACCACATTCCACGAGTCCGGCGATGACGGGGGATTGTTGCGGTCGTTTACGTTATGTCTGAGTACACTGTTTTCGGCTTTTAATTTAGATAGTTCTTCTTGGGTGTGCTTAAGGTCCCTATTCAAAATGTCGATGATTAACTGTAGAGATTTCACACTCTCACTCGATGCCTTGCCACACAGCGTGCACAGTATATCACTCGTATTTACACCTAAATGTACCTCTGGTGGTTTACTATCAATGTCACACATACTAGGTGTCTTCCTACACGATATTTTATTATATTTTTATACTTTGCGTGTCATGAAGGACACAGAAACTATTATTAAAAGTGTTAAATTCAGTGTTAGATAGTCACAGTACTATATTTGTAGGGGCAGTATCTTCGATAATTCGCCAACAAACTGTTTGGGGGAAAGAAGTACCCGAACGGCGAATTTAGTAGTTAGACATCAAGTGTATAATAATTTAATTTTTGAATCAGCACGAGAGATGACATCATCGACCATGGAGGAAGCCTGGAAATATCAAGACTCCGCCAAGATGGTTGAGATGAGATAAGAAGAATCCGGTTGGGAGATGGCTGCGGATGTTCTTTGACGGGTGGCTGATTGAGGATGAGTACATAATATTTATTATTATCTGATAAATTAACTTATGGTGTATGGGACATATTTTGTTTTGTAAATAATTTGCTTGTGTGATTAACGTAGTCTATTTAGTTTTGGTCTGACACACCTATGTGCATGGAAACAGCTCGCATATATGTTATTAGTAGAAGGTTCTTTTCTTGTTTGTTGTTTTAACTAACGTAGCTATGTGGACGGCCGTGTTTGCATACGCTACGCAATGCGGTTAAAAACGTCTCTCAGAGATATGTTGTGTTTCAGAAGTAGGACTGAAGTAATATAATTATACAGTAGATTGGAGGGAAATTGATTTCTTTTGTTTTATTATTGATCAGATTCAGTGAGATTATTGCCTTTGGAGCAATGTGATTTGTGACGAAGAGCAGTCAGCTCTATCGTAGGTAATATTTTTTAAATTGTTGGTGAGCATCCATTCAGCCGATCTGTGTGAAAAAGGTATTGTCATTCCCAGAAGTGTGTGGGTGAGTGTGAGTATTTGTGTTATTACAAGCGGGAATTTCAGCGTAGACTGATTTCTGGCAGCTTGATAACGAATCCATATTGTGACCTCGCGAGGGCAATTCTGGATAATTTTGATTAATGTCTGACCATAGTGGTTGAGTTTGTTGCTGTTGATCCCTCGAGATAACAGCACAGCTGGTCAGTTATATTTATACACACTAGAGTGGGACAATGACAGGTGATTGAGGAAGAGGGGAGATGTTTCACAAGACGGACTGAAGGTTGCCAGCCAGGTCATTAGGGAGACTGCTTGTGTGGCTCAGTAATAACTTGAAATACAGAATTAAGAACTGATCAATGATAAAAATTGTTTTAATAAATGGGAGTTGCCTACGAATCACGATAATCTCCGAAGCGTTATCTTAACATGCAGTTTGTTCATATAAAGTAATGTCAGCCAGTCAGGCTTTTGTTGTTGTTGGTTTATTCCATGTTTATATTCAATTCAGTGACCCGTGAGTCACATGCTATGCTGTATTTCCTTGTTTGTGTCGAGCAGTTTGGCCACTGTTGGCAGCTCAAAGTCAAGTGCGTCTTCGCGCTAATGAGGGTCCCGAGAGAGATACCTGTAAATAATAGATTTAGTGCGTGTGTCAGCATTACTTTTTAAGGGTTTTTATTAATGTCATGTTCCATATCCGTAAACGTTGATTTGCGAGATGATTGTTCGTAAGCATCGTGGCTGTTAACCCATTGTAAACGAACAGTCATCCAAAGTACTCATTCCTCGTAGTTAGTCATTACGCGCACATAAAACCCAAATTGCAAGGTAGTGGAACCAGGATCCACATTTTAAATAAAAGGGGAGATCCGTCTGACTCCTCAAATTTATAGATATTCTTGTCATGGAAAATTCAGGGAGGATTGTTTTTTATATTTTATTGTTGTTTATTTCTTTTTATGCACTATTAGTCATTAAATCATGTTATTATTTTACATCTTGTCACCTTTCTTTTTAATTTATAGTTTGCATCCTATGACCCTACCCTCAGTAGAGCATGTTGTTTGGCGAACGTAAACATCACATAGGAACTGAGCGCGACCCCTTGATTAAGATTTCTTACATTAAACACTGCTTTTCTGAAGGGTTCAATACGCACTGACGATTTCGACAGCTCACAGCCCACACATGTGGCCTTCGCCCTATCAGGGACACCCTGCTGCGAACTAAACTGATGACGCAACCTCTCGCATCTGCAGAGAACATTTCCTGGCGCCCCGTACTTTAGCACATATATGATGTGCAGTAGTGACCAGGGTTCCTAATTTCAATAGGCCTACGTAATATCGCCCAGAAGATGAAACAAGGAGACAAGGTATGTAAAAGTCACATTCATGTCTGATGCAAGTGTATAAGCTGCATTCTACTTTCATTCAGAATTAATACCTAGGTAAAGTAACATGTGGGAATAAATATACTAGCTAGCCTATATCAACCATTACTTTGGCATACAATAAACGAATTATATTTGTCTTGTATCCATCTCGCTGTTACAGAAAATCATCGACACTAATTACCAAGAATATAATCGGCCCCTTATAGAGAATGTTATCGCTCGTTCTACTTTCATTCAGTGCTACCTTAATTCTGAATGTAAGTGGAATGCGGATTATACACTTGCAGCTGACATGAATGTAACTTTTACATACCTTGTGTCCTTGTTTCATCTTCTGGGCGATATTACATATTGAAATTAGGAACCCTGGTCACTACCGAACCTAAAGTACGTAAATATGTTTTTCTATTTATTGATATTTTAAAAACGGCTGCCATGTTTCAACAGCTCTTGCATCTCGTTCAACTGTCATCATCGCTCACTCTAGCGGCACGCACCAAGGCGCACACATTGCTGCCAACATGCGAGATACAAAATCACTGTTGATAAAAAGAACTGGGATACAAAATCACTGTTGATCAAAAAAAGAGGTTCATCGGGATGCGTTAGGCTGTAACCATTATCAAAACCAATGTTGTACGAAAAAATTATACATATTTATTACAGCGGAGCGATATACTGCATAATAATTACAGAGCATATAACAAAAATAACTCATTTCAGCCGTGGGAAAAAAAAATCATTACAGAGAAGTGAAAATATTGCACACACTAGCCAAATTAAGAGCAGTGAACTGAGTGCTGCACACTAGAGACTAAACTGGTCACTTCTTTGTTTGGCAGTACTGTTATGGTACTGTTTTGAAGATGATTGATTTGAACAATGGCACCCACAGCTGTAATTTTCGCTAGCCTATATGCTGTGATTCTATTTGGGATGGCTGGGTGGGTCACTGACGGCAGAGGAGGAAACATCTATTAAAACATCGCTCCCTGATTTATTTCTCATCGTTTCATAAGGTATTTTGGCTAATTCATCTATTATAGAGAATGTTATCGCTCGTTCTATGTTCATTTAGCGCTACCTTTATTTTAGTAAAACACAGAAGCTATTTATTAATGTAATGGACATCTATGATTGATCCAACCCATAGGACTGCCTCCCTCATCTTTCAATAAATAACTAAAATTGTAAGCCTGTGATTAATGTAACTAATCCACATGTGAGTCCACATGGGTCACTAATACCCAAAATTCCTCCAGCTTGATATTTGGGGAGTGGGTGTAGGTAGGAGGTATACCTCACCCCACACAAAAAACAAAATTGAACCACATATTAGGCCTACACACATCATCCAATAAAAATAACTAGCTTCATCTTTTTTGTCTTTTAATGTTAATTTATTAATTTGGCCATTGGCTGCAATAAAGTTCTTATTTTTTTAAATTAATTGTACTCCCGTAGTACCAACTAGCGAAGTGAAGGTTTCTCCCCTCCCACTCATGCTGTAGCACAAGGCTCTCCCATCTAAAGGCTAGTCCACACCGAAGTTAATGAACAATGTTCATGAACAATGTTAATGAAAACATTTCTCAACATGTTTACTAAACATTTGTTAACAAACTTCTTCAACATTATGTCCACACCAAATAAACTTTTGTTAACAAACATCTTCAACATTAAATGAACTGTTTGTGAGGTTATAATGGATAGGGTCAGGAAGAAGAAAGTACTTATTACAGCTGCAGCTTTCATTATTTTAGTGAGTACAATTAGAGAAAAGCGCAGACGCAAGGTGTGGCAAAGAAAAATATTGGAAAGGCGTTTAGAATTAAGTTTGGAGAGAACACTTATGTCAGAACTATTAATTCATGATGCAGCAGGCTTTCAAAACTTTCTGAGAATGTCTCCACATGACTTTCAGTTCTTGTTGACAGTAATTGGGCCTGAAATTGCAAGAAATGACACAAATTATCGGCAAGCCATCTCCATTAATGACAGGCTAGGTATAACATTAAGATTCCTAGCAACTGGTGACTCCTACACTTCACTTATGTACTTGTCTAGAGTATCAAAACAAGCAATTTCAGTTATGGTGCCTGAGGTATGTGAAGCTTTATACAACAATCTCAAGGAATTGGTAAAGGTAAGCAACAAAGATAATATTTATGTAATCTATTTAGGCTAGTATTATTCTGATGAGGGGCATGGTGGCGCACCGGTCAAGCTGTATGCCTCTCACCAAGGCGGACCGGGTTCGATTCCCGGTCAATGCATGTGAGATTTTCGATGTGAAATGCCATGTCCTGTGGTTCGGATTCCACGTAAAACGGAGGTCCCGTGGCTTATGATCGCGAGATTAACGGTCACGTTAAACTACAAGCTTCCTTTTTTTTATTCTGATGATATACAGTACAAGTGGTTATGGAAGGATAGGTTTTATTCAGCAAGGGGCGAAGCTGGAAATTACTTAATTATTTTTACCACAATCCACATTTTAAATAAGTTTCATGAAACAAAAAGAATTACAATCTTATATATAGAAGTGAAAGTCTGTATGTATGTATGTATGTGGATCTGTTCCGTATACAAATCTACACCGTTCCACCAATCTCAACCAAATTTTGCATACACATAGTTTAGGACCCAGAAGGAACCGCTGGCTACATGAATTTTCTATAGTCTTTCTCATTCTTCTGATTTCGGCCCTTTTGCACTCAAGCACAGGCTAATCAAATCATAAAATATACTCATGAAGGAATGGCAAGACAGATAGTTTCCATGGCAACATAGCTCAAGTCGCGACATGGCCGACTGGATGCCATTTGCGCTCTGCACTGCCGGTATAGAAAATGAGGATCTTTACTTGAAATCCCGTTAGTTACTCAACTACTCACATAGCACTGTCAACCGAGTTTAGCATAACAAAGACTTGACACTATCTTCTACTATATATTTGTCAAATACCACTCACTCACTCACTCACTCATTCATTCATCACGAAATCTCAGAAACCACCAAACGGATTGGAATGAAATTTAGTATGCAGCTTCCCCAAAGGCCGCAAATGCCCACTAAGAGCGGATTTTAGGATATTCAGGTTCTAAAGGGGGTGTTAAAGGGGTAGACCTGCATTTCATTGAATAGCAATATCTCCCGATTTGTTTCATTGGGGGATGTGATACTCGGCACATAAACTCATCATTAAAAATAAGAAGACACGAGTCGGAGGGTTTTTCGATGTGGTGTATATTATAAGGTGAAAGGGGTGAAAAGTGGGGATTGAAAGATTCCTAATGGAGCGTGTATCTCTTAAACGACATAGGCGAGGAGTTTGAAACTCAGCGGGAAAAAATCAGCATAAAAATAAGTAAATATGTGTTTGACCGTTTTATCATAAATCCAATTTAAGGGGCCCATGGGGAGGGGTGAAATTCTGGGGGGGGGGGGGGGGGGGGGGGGAGAAACAGGAAAGAAAGTATCCTAACTGATTGACTGACTGACTCACTCATCAAACTCGGGGGGAAAAACTGCTTTAAAGTAAGTAAATAGCTGTTCGACAGTTTTTTTTTCATAAATCAAATTTAAGAGGTTCATGGGGAGGGGTGAAATTCTGAAAAAAGAAAATGTCCTGACTCACTCACTCATCATCGCCCAGCCAAAATTATTGAAGTTAGAAACATGACAGTTTGGGGATATGTTCATTGTATGTCAAAACCGTCTACTAAGGGAGAATTTTCGGATATTCAGGTTCTAAAGGGGTCTTAATGGGGTTAAACCTGCATTTCATTGAATAACAATATCTCCCGATTGTTTTCATTGGGGGATGTGATACACGGCATATAAACTCATCATTAAAAAGTAAGAAGACACGTGTCTGAGGGTTTTTCGATGTGGTGTATATTATGAGCTGAAAGGGGTCAAAAGTAGGGATTGAAAGATTCGTAACGGAGTGTGTATCTCTTAAACGACATAGGCGGGGAGTTTGAAACTCAGCGGGAAAAAATCAGCATAAAAAATAAATAAATATGTGTTTGACCGTTTTTTCATAAATCCAATTAAAGGGGCCCATGGGGAGGGGTGAAATTCTGGGGGGTGGGGGGGAAACAGGAAAGAAAGTGTCCTAACTGATTGACTGACTCACTCATCAAACTCAGGGGGAAAAACTGCTTTAAAATAAGTAAATAGCTGTTCGACAGGTTTTTTTTATCAATCAAATTGAAGGGGTTCATTGGGAGGGGTGAAATTCTGAAGGAAAAAAAATGAAAGAAAGTATCATGACTCATTCACTCACTCATCATCGCCCAGCCAAAAATATTGAAGTTGGAAACATGGCATTTTGGGGATATGTTCGTTGTATGTCAAAACCGTACACTAAGGGAGGATTTTTGGATATTCACTCTCCAAAGGGGTCTTAAGGGGGTTAAACCAGCATTTCATTGAATAACAATATCTCACGAGTGGTTTCATTTGTGGATGTGATACACGGCATATAAACTAATCATCGCCCAGCCAAAAATATTGAAGTTGGAAACATGGCATTTTGGGGATATGTTCGTTGTATGTCAAAACCGTACACTAAGGGAGGATTTTTGGATATTCACTCTCCAAAGGGGTCTTAAGGGGGTTAAACCAGCATTTCATTGAATAACAATATCTCACGAGTGGTTTCATTTGTGGATGTGATACTCGGCATATAAACTAATCATTAAAAATAAGCAGACATGTGTCTAAGGGTTTTTCGATATGGTGTATTATTATGAGGTGAAAGGGGTGAAAATTGGGGGTTGAAGGATTCCTAACGGAGCGTGTAGGCCTATCTCTTAAACGACATAGGCGAGAAATTTGAAACGCAGCGAAAAAAAATCAGCTAAAAAATAAGTAAATCGGTGTTCGGCCGTTTTTTCATAAATTAATTTAAGGGGCCAATGGGGTGGGGTGAAATTCTGGGGGAAAAAGGAGAGAAAGTGTCCTAACTGACTGACTAACTCACTCACTCACCCAAGTCAGGGGAAAAAGACAGCTTAAAAAATAAGTTAATAGGTGTTCAAGCGTTATTTCATCAATTCAATTTAAGGGGCCCATGGGGAGGGGTGAAATTCTGGTAAAAATAATTGAAAGAAAATGTCCTGTCTGACTCACTCACTCATCACGCCCAGCGAAAACTATTAAAGTTGGAAAAATGTAATTTTGGGAATATGTTCGCTGTATATCGAAAACGTCAACTAAGGAATGATTTTTGTTTATGCGGGTTTTAAAGAGATGTTAAGGGGGTAAACGTGCATTTCATTGAATAACGATATCTCATGAGTTGTTTCTTTGGGGATGTGATATTCGGTATATAAACTAATCATTAAAAATAATCAGACATATGTCTAAGGGTTTATCGATGTGGTGTATATTATGAGGTGATAGGGGTGAAAATTGGGGGTTGAGGCATACTTAACGGAGCGTGTATCTCTTAAACGACATAGGCGAGAAGTTTGAAATTCAGCGGAAATCAATCAGCTTAAAAGTAAGGGGCCCTTGGAGAGGGGTGAAATTCTGGGGGGGAAACAGGAAAGAAAGTGTCCTAACTGATTGACTCACTTACTCACTCATAAAACTCAGGGGGAAACAGCTTTAAATAAGTAAATAGGTGTTCGAGCGTTTGTTTCATAAATCAAATTTAAGGAGTTCATGGGGAGGGGTGAAATTATCAAAAATAAATGAAAGGAAATGTCCTGACTGACTCACTCACTCATCATCGCCCAGCCAAAATTATTGAAGTTAGAAACATGAAATTTTGGGGTTATGTTCGTTGTATGTCGAAAACGTCCACTAAGGAAAGAGTTTTGAATATTCAGGTTCTAAAAGGGTGTTAAGGGGGTAAACGTGCATTTCATTGAATAACAATATCTCACGAGTGGTTTCATTTGGGGATGTGATACTTGGCATATATACTAATCATTAAAAATAAGCTGACACATGTCTAATGGTTTTTCGATATAGTGTCTATTATGAGGTGAAAGGGATGAAAAGTGGGGGTTGAAAGATTCCTAACGGAGCGTGTATCTCTTAAACGACATAGGCGAGGAGTTTGAAACTCGGAGGAAATCAATCAGCTTAAAAATAAATAAATAAAATAAATAGGTGTTCGACTGTTTTTTTCATAAATCAAATTTGAGGGGCCTATGGGGAGGGGTGAAATTCTGGAAGAAAAACGTCCCCTAAGGAAGGCTTTTTGGATGTTCACTCTCATCGACCAACCCAAACTATTAAAGTTAGAAGAATGATATTTTGGGGATATGTTTGTTGTGTGTCGAAAACGTCTACTAAGGAGGGATTTTTGGATATTCAGGTTCTAAAGGGGTGTTAATGGGGTTAAACCTGCAATTCATTGAATAACAATATGACACGACTATGACGCGAGCGAAGCGAAGCTATAAATGAGATGATGTGTCTGTGTATTACTCAATCACGCAAGTACCACTGGTAAGATTTACATGAATTTTACATGGAAGTAGCTGATTTACCTGGTTAACAAATAAGTTACTTTTGATTTCAATACTTTGCACTATTTAAGGCTGGCGACCATCTAAGAAATAGTAAACTTTTGATGGTATATACGAGGTTTAAAATTACATTTTCTATCCGAAAGGTATCTTCAACCGTTAGCGAGTAAAACCTAAATTTGTGCTATAAAACACGGTCAACGCCGAGCGGTGTAGTTGGACAAAATGTTCCATCCTTAATCTCCCTCTGCGCAGCACCTCGCCTATCCCCTGTTTTAACTGTCACCTTCACATTTTAATTTATTTATGACACGTGGCGAAGCACGGGTACTTCAGCTAGTACCAATATAAAACTAGGTAGCTTTGAACATCTAGCTAAAAATACAAAATTAAGAATACCTCATAATAGAACTTAGAATGTTACACATACAATAAAGGATTACAATAGATTTTTTTAAACATTTAAACATTACAAGAATAAAACTATACTAAAACATAGCACACATAATTACAATTAAAAAACAATAGAATATAGCTAAAATATATTTTATAAACTGGTTTCACTCGGAATTTCTAACAATAGTTTCACCACCTTCTGCATCAAATTGCTGCATCGACGCTTTAAATATAATGTTGTTTATTTCAAATTTAGTTTTAGCTAGAAGGAGCGGATTGTTCTTCAATTGCCGCAATTCATTTCCAATGAAGCGCCCATACACATCGAAATCATCCTCTGGTGTCACTGGTGTTTGTGCCACTTGCTGGAATGCACTGTACGCCTCTGCTATAATATCTTCAGTGCTTTTACCAGTCCTTTTCCTTTTTCCTTTAGGTGTAATTTCTTTCGATTGACTGGTTCCTGGAATACTCCCATCAATTTCCATTACAGGAGGAAATTGGCTATCAGTGCTAACACTACATACATCTTCAGGGTCAAATTCCACTTGCGTATCATCAATCTGAAATAAACGTTTAGCTATAGTAAATCTTGAAACATGATACATTTTGGCATTTTACTATTTTCTTTGGTTTTAATTTAAATTATTAAAAGGGCCCTTCGACCATAATTTTTGGGTGTAAGCTAAGGTACTATGAAGCGTTTGTTTGCTTATTTCAGGTCCCACAAGTTGACATAGACTGGTTGAGAATAGAGAGAGGATTTTCAGCAGTATGGAATTTCACTCACTGTATTGGGGCAATAGTCGGAAAACATGTGGCACTACAAGCCCCTCCAAATAGTGGTAGCCACTATTACAACTACAAAGGCACCCACAGCATCGTCCTTTTGGCTGCAGTAGATGCAAATTACATGTTTACTTATTTTGATGTGGGATCTAATGGGAGACTATCGGATGGAGGAGTGTATGTCAATTCTAGTCTTTATCCAGCAATTGCAAACAACCTATTAGATATTCCAAAACCCAGCCCACTTTCTGGTAGAGAAATTGATACTCCGTATGTATTTGTAGCCGATGAAGCATTTCCATTGTGCACAAATATCATGAAACCATTCCATGGTAGTTTTGAAAAAGGATCATCTGAAAGGATCTACAACTATCGGCTTAGCAGGGCTCGGCGGGTAGTTGAAAATGTGTTTGGAATCATGACAGCAAAATTCAGAGTTTTCAGAAAACCAATAATGCTTGTTCCAGCTAAATCAAGAATTATTGTAACTGCATGTATTGTACTTCACAACTTTTTGCGTAGAAATAAAGCTGCAAGAAATACATACACTCCTCCAGGTTCATTTGATAATGAAAATACTGAAAATGGGGCAGTCACTCCAGGACTATGGAGACAGGATGAATTTGAACTGCAACCTACACAGGAAGGACATGGTAGGCCAGCGCAAGATGCTAAGAATGTGCGCCTAGAATTTACAAATTATTTTTTGAGTGAGGAAGGAAGTGTGCCATGGCAAGATAAATGTGCATAAATGTGAAGTTTTGGTTATATGATTGCAATGGTATTGCTATTCTTCTGTGGTATATTTGTTCACATAACCTATTAGTATAATAATAATGTAATCACAATACTGTTCTTATGACACCCCAATTTTGACTCTTGCATGCTACTAATAGAAAAAATAATTATGTTAAGTTACTATGTTGTGAACTCCTTTCAAACCAAGGGGATCACCTACATATTGAGTCCCCTAACTGTACTCTGTATATATTTATGTAGGGATATGCTCAATGTTAAGAATTATATCTGTGAAAAATAATAAATAGGCTACATGTTTACTTACCTCTACTTGTAAATTGCTGACAGTGGTCTCGCTATCTTGTTCCCTCACCATAAATGCTAATAGGGCCTTGTAAGCAAACCATTTAGGTGAGTATACGTTATCTGGACTGGTTCCACTTTTCATGCTTTTCTTAACCTTCAGGAAATCCCTATGGAACTGGCCTCCGAGTTAGTTGATTTTTTGCTCAATATAATTTTGAGTGCAATTAAACTCGGAGGCCAGTTCTGAGTAGGCATCCTTGCGAGCATTCCTGTCTTTGTGACTGGGATGCCGACTGTCGCACAAAACGGGATGATTTTGATACGCATCGATAAGCGCCAAAACGTTTTCGTTCGACCACTCCATAACAAGGTACACTCCATAATCCTAGACTCCTTAATCAACAATATTAATATTGTCATGTGTTTCCGGCTATTTAATAATTCCGCGCAATATACGCAACGTGTCGCTTGCGATTCGATAGTCGATTTTTGAGAAATAAAACAGCATCGTATTCCGCGCTACGAATTTACAACCTTAATCGAGTCTTTGCGCATGCGCGAAGCAAAATGTTAACGAAACACGAAAATTAATGAAAAGTTTCGTTCACAAATGTTAAAGAGATTTTGTTCATGAACATGCTCGAAAAGTTAACGAACACGCTATTTTGTTTATGAACAGTCAAAAATTCATTAACAAAGTTAACGAGAACATCTTGGTGTGGACCACAGATTACCTACTACTACAGATAGCCGACAGCCACAGATTACCTACTACTACCTACGTACCTTTAGCCTCCATACCAGATGCGTTTTGCAGAATGTAGGACATAATGTTCTAAAATCTAGGACATTTCAGGAAAATGTAGGACATCCCAGAATATAACACTAAAAAAGCAAAAATACATTAAAATAATAAATATGTAATGATTAGCCTATATATTTATCATGATGAATTTCTATTCGTCATGTAGGCTACCGGTCTTTATATTGTGAAACATCATTCATATTTCAAAGAGGAAATGATTTGTCCTGAAAGACAAATTAGTCACTGAGCTTCATATCTGTTTCTTCCCACTTTGAAGGTTTTAGATTTAGTTGCTGAAATAATGTTTAAAATCGCGTTTTTTTTTCGAGGCCCTGACCAGTAGTAGGTAATCTGTGGCCCTGACCGAGATCCGAGAATGCAATCATAATCAACATGCTGACTCGCCAACATTCAAGCGGCAAAGAGAAACACTCCAAAGAATATGTAACGCTCTCCCCACAGATGATACACTTTCATAGCACCACAGAAACAGCACTCTCCTCGCAATCGCAACTCCTTGTTTCTTCTCCTACTCCCGCGACTGGACAATAATTATTATTTTGAAACCACTTATGTGTTTAAATGTTAGTTTTACGAATTTAAAGAAATTCCTCCGGGATCCCAGACAAATGTTTGAATTGTAGGGCATGTCCAGAATATTCCGGACGTCTGGTAACCCCCCTCAGGCGCGGATTCAAGGGGGGGGGGGTCACGGGGGTCATGGACCCCCCCCCCAAACGGAGACCAATTTTTTTTGCAAACTCAAAAAACGAAAACACAATTACCAGACAAATAAATCTTAACGAATTTTAAATGATTTTTTTTTCATTTTATTCAATACTGAAATATCTTTATTCGAATTATTATGTTCTGTTACAACTGTACATATTTACAACTTCAAACCTCTTATATAAAAAACGATTATTTATACAACAAAATCAACTCGTCTACTTTGTTTAGCAAACCTTGTGATTACCGAATCGAAGTTTATAGTGATGTCACGATGAATGTGCAGCAATGAACGGATAGGAATTTAGGTCTTTTTTCGCATCAAAAATTTTTGCCGACGTCCAAACTCCAAGCTTGGTTGACAATTTGAGCTGTGACTTTCTCCCTTTGTCGGTACCAACTTGACTTGCCGAAACTGTAACTTACCTTGATACTTTTCTCGAAGCTCGATGTAAAAGTCGCAAAACACGCTGTTGCAATTTGTACGAATATTTTAGGTTCGCTAAACGCATCAAATTTCTATCCATGAAGCTTGCAAAAAAATTGGTCTGGTTTTGTACGTTTGGTTATTTTGTGATTGCGTTTTTAGTGATACCATTTTTCTTAACAATTTCGATTCTCTGACCCCCCCCCCCAAAGCCAAACTCTAGATCGATTCTCTGACCCCCCCCCCCCCCAAACCAAGCTCTAGATCCGCGCCTGACCCCCCTACCCGTATACGACGCTCAATTTGTGCTCACCTAAGGTATTGTGCCATCAGAGATTTAAAGATCACGAACCCTGGAGTAGAAACGTTCAAGTTTTGGTACATTAATGCTAACGTGGCGTAGCCTACTGTATGCCTCATATATTAAATCGCAATATTTTGGTTTTCGACTAATTTTAATAAATCAGAAATGCATATATATAAAATAAAACATAAAGCACTGATATTTTACACTATTATAATAATCATATTATATACATACACTGAAAATCATCAAAAGTTTCAGATTAGATCTTTTTCGTTCGTATTTCTCTCATACCGTCGCCTCCGTAGCGTAGCGGTCAGCGATCAGTTTCTCTGGGCCACTCAATGTCCCACGTTACTATTCCAGGGTTAAGTAAAGGAGGGGAAAATATATTGATTGTATACGTACCTGCAAATCTATTAACGCGGCTCCCTCGCATTTGCGCACCCTCAAATACCAATTGACTGTGCCAGGATTCGATCCTGCAACCTTGGGAACAGGAGACAAGAACGTTACCGCTGCGCCACGCAGACAGTCCAATTCAAAATTCTATTGCACGTAGTGTTTTCATTACAAGTTTTGACAGTCAGAAGTTTTATAATTTTGTGAAATACTGTAGTAAGAAGAGGTGGAAGGAAACACCATGGTGGAATGAGAAGACAAAAGATATAGTAAGGGAAAAGAATAGAGCCTTTAGGAGGTGGTATCAAAATAGGACGGTAGAGACAAGGGAAGAGTACCAGGAAAGAAAGAAGGAGGCGAAGAGAGTGGTGGCTGAGGAGAGAAGGAAGTGGATGGAAGAGTGGACAAAGATGATGGAGGAGGATAGTGAAGGTACAAAAAAGGTCCTGTATGGGATGGTAAAAAATAAGAGGCGGAAGGATCCTACGGATTATGTTAGAATGGTGAACAAAAGGGGACAAGAGATAGAAAATAGGGAAGAACTGAAGAAAATGTGGAAAGAATATTTTGAAGAACTTCTGAACCCAAATGGAAAAGATGGTGAGGAGGAAGAAATCGGGGAAGAGGAAGATGAACTGCAAACAGAAAAGGACTTAACATGGAAAGAAGTGGAAGATGCAGTGAACAAGATGAAAGGAGGGAAGGCACCGGGTGTGGATGAGTTGAGTGTGGAGATGGTGAGAGCAGCAGGAGAGGTGGGGATACAGTGGCTGTACCGAGTGATGAGGACAGCATGGAAGGAAAGGAAGACCCCAGAGGACTGGAAAAAAGGAATCAATGTCCCGATCTTCAAGAAAGGTAGTAGAACAGATTGCAGAAACTATCGGGGAATAACACTGATGAGTCATTGTGCAAAGATCTTTGAGAAAGTTTTGGAAAAGAGAATTAGGACAAGGATAGAAGGAGGGATGAGGGAAGAACAACATGGCTTCAGAGCAGGAAGGTCCACAGTGGATTTGATTTTTGCTGTAAGGCAGTTACAAGAACAGCACTATGAGTATGGAACAGATCTACTGATGGCCTTCCTGGACATTGAGAAAGCATATGACAGTGTATGCAGAAACAAAGTATGGAAGTCCCTGGAGGGTAGAGGAGTAGAGAAATGGACTATAAAGAGGATAAAGGAGATGTACAAGGGAAGCGTGAGCTGTGTGAAAGTGGGAGGAGAGAGATCTGACTGGTTGGAACAAAGAAACGGCCTGAAACAAGGAAGTGCACTGTCACCTTTACTTTTCATTGTGGTGATGGATGACATAATGACCCAAGTGGCACAAGTAATTGGGGAAGGAAAGATGAAAGCAATGGTGTTTGCAGATGATTTGATGATTTGGGGAAACAAGGAGGAGGAGGTACAGGAACAGTTGGACGTGTGGGAAGGAATAATACAAGGATATGGGATGAAATTTAGCATAAATAAGAGTGAGATGGTGATCACAACAAGGAAGAAGGAAAGAACCACAACGGGAATAACAATTGGTGGGGAACAGCTGAAGAAAGTGGAGAGTTCCAAGTATCTGGGAAGCCTGATACAAGATAATGGAAGAAACGATAGAGAAATAAATGAGCGGGGGAGGCAGGCAGAAGCATTTCGGAGGAGTGTGAGAAGCATGTTATGGAGCAAGGATGTCCCTCAGAACAGCAAAAAGATCATATATCGGACGTACTATGTCCCTATCCTGACGTATGCCTCGGAGACCTGGGTTATGAAAGGAAGGGAGAAGAGCAAAATACAGGCCAGTGAGATGAGGTTCTTGAGAAGCAGTATTGGAGCTACAAAGATGGACAGAATAAGAAATGAGAGGACCAGAGAATTAATGAAGGAGGAACCATTACAGGATGGCATAGAGAAATCTAGACTTAGATGGTATGGACATGTAAAACGAATGGAGGAGAAGAGGATACCCAGGAGAGTACATGAGACGAAGTGGGAAGGAAAGAGACCGAGGGGAAGACCGAGAGACAGGTGGCTGAAGGGGGTGGAAGAAAGCGTGAAGAAGAGAGGAGAAGACTGGACAAGGGTGGAGGCTGAGAGATGGTGGGAAGACAGAAGACGTTGGAGAGGCTTGTGTTCCAAACAGACCCGGCCAGTGGCTGGAAACTGTGCAAGATGATGATGATGATGATGACTGTAGGCTACCGGTAGTATTTTTAAATCTGCAGTTAAAATAATTGGACATCCCTGTTTAATGAGTACTGAGAAAGATGCTGATTCGACTCGACTGTTCATACGTAAGAGGAACAGTATCTTATCTGCATCATGCATGAGTCATGCAAGCAACTGCAGAATGCTTGGTGAGCGGTGAATCTCTAACTTAAAAAAGTCAGTATGGGATTAAATGTAGTATTCGCCTCACACTCGCACTCATACTGTATTATGTCCTGCAATTAGCTTCGTCCTCTTCTACCCCTGCGATGTTGCCATCTCCAAATAATGCAAAGTGATAAATCAAAGAAAATGTTTGCGTGGTCTTATAAAGAATTTTCCGTTCTTTATGATGATTGATGACGTAAAATTAAAAGCCATAAATAATTAGCACATGGCCCAATTTTCACAATTACGATATTTTAGCGCGAATCTATATTTATGCACATATATGCTGAACTGCTGTGCCCAAGATAGCGGGTTCAAACTCGGCCGAAGTCGTCGGATTTTTTTAAGAGCGATAAAATCCTTAAGATATGCCTTCCTTCGGAGGGGAAGAAAAGCCGGCGGTCCCATGTCGTAGAATTATGGCATGTAAAAGATCCTTCCACAGACTAAACTTGTGTGGAGCTAAATTTCTAGGTTAGATTTCGTTGTAACGCTCTATCAAAGTTCCAACGTTCACCACTAGGTAGCATTGATATCTGGTAGCGAAAGTTGGAACTACAGGGTCTTTCATATAAAAAAAGAACGCCAAGCGGCGGGTTTGTTAACCGCTGCTGCGGTCACCTTGGCCGAGCTTTTGGCGCGCCAAGTCCCCCCTGCTTTAAGCGTGTGTACAATCCTATATGATGCAGCGGCCTTGCTAGCGTGTGTACAATGCTGAAATCTCACTTTAGTTAGTTAGTTAGTGAGTTATTGTTGATGAAACCGAAACCCCTACTTGTGCTAATTTTGTGAGTGATTTATTCGGAGATTCTCGCCAATGTCATATAGCTCATCCTCTGTTAAAACTGTTCGTGTGCGAGCATGTCTTTTATTGAGCACCGAGCCAGTATTGTCAAACTTATTTGCAATTACGTGAATCTGTGCTAGTGAAGGAGGCACTTCATCTGGAAATTGTTGAACAAATGCATCACGTACCCGCCGAGCCGACTCGTACTTAGGATAAGTTTTACATAAAAAATACGATGTTGCAATGATAACTGTCTCACCATGTTAACACTTGAGGTTTAGACTGACGACTGAGCAACTGCACGCTTATTGCAAGGTCAAGTTTGGTAATGTCAATCTGTTATTTTATACAGTCCATCGGAACTTGAAAAAAAAAACAGCCATCGTATGTACTATGCGCGCGCTTTCAATACTATAGAGGTTTGGGTTTCATCAACAATAACTAACTAACTAACTAACTAACTAAAGTAAGATTTCAGCATTGTACACACGCTAGCAAGGCCGCTGCATCATATAGGATTGTACACACGCTTAAAGCAGGGGGCCTTGGCGAGCCAAAAGCTCGGCCAAGTTGACCGCAGCAGCGGTTAACAAAGCCGCCGCTTGGCGCTCTTATTTTATATGAAAGACCCTGTACTTGAAATTGAACGGAACTTGTAGCTCCTCCTAGTGGTGTCCGCTTGAAGCAGCTACAGCCTCTGGCGAGTCGAACACACCGAACATGTCCTCGGACACTTCCGGCACTAAAAGCCATACGATAAATAAATAAATAAATAAATAAATAAATCACAACAGATTAAGAATTTATGTTTATATTGCCTGATGTTGGTAGAAGACATCGTATTTCTCAGGTTAATAATTTGTTTCATAATAACAAAGTTATATTTGTTTTTCATAAATGTTACTTGAAAATTCTAGGACGGTATCACAGAAAAGTAAGGTAGTGAGAAACGTTTTTGCTGTTGACTTTACGTCGGTGACTAAGTGAGAAGAAAATGCTCATTAATGTCTGAAATAGCTTTTAAAACAAACCAAAGCTCGGTATCAGATAGCATTCATAAGTAATCGCACTTCGAGTACTGCCCCCGCCCAGCGATACTTGACGCAGTTTGCTTATTTGGGTGGCCCGTTATCTCCACGACTGCGTTTGATGAGGGTAGGAAAATATTCTGTGCTACCCCAGAGGTCAGTGTTATTAAATTTCTAGTGGTGTGAATTTAAACTATTTACATATGTTACGCCCTCATTGGAGCACTTAACCAAAACAAGTATATAGGGTACATGTCTCAAAAACAATATTAAAGATTCAGCTTCTTATTTTTCTTCTTTTCCCAAAACATTTTCATTCTAGTCGACCTTGCCGCTCTCTCTGCGTCGCTTATGGTGTAAGTTTTGCGAGTAAAGGATTTTAAGGGAAGTCGGATGTTATTGTGTTTCTAGATATTCTTCTCATCTTAGTTAGCAATTTGGGACATTGTCAAGCCGAATTCATCCAGATCATTTTGAATTTCCATAAACCAAGAGTTCTTTGTTTTACTTTTGAAAAAAATAATCAAATAATACTTTTAATTGTCTGGTATCCGGCAGGCGTGAGATATGACCAAAAAAAAGCAATTCGCCTTTTTCGCATAGCATCGACTATTGGCAACTCAAACTAACACTTGGGGCGCTGCGGTCGTCTGGATAAGTAGGGTAAAAATACTCAATAACACGCGTTTGATATGGAACACTTTTATATTTTTCGGTTATAATCAGTAAATGTGGTCCCTAAAATAATGACAGTGTTATTTTTGATTGTATATATGTATAACTGTGCGATACACGTGATCAAATTTGTGTGTTCCACGGGATTTTATGTGTCAATTGCATATTATCAAGCATCGGTTGTCTGCTGGTATTTGTTTTTGAGCAGTTTTGCATGGCGCTGTACGTTTAAAAGCTATATTTCAGTTTGCTCACTGTACCATAGACTGTAGAAATTATTTGCTGCTTGGTAGGGCGAGGGATGAGTTTAACTTGTATTAAAACTCGGGGGACACAGGAATTGCTTGATTTGGATGGTTAGCAGGTGGGTTTGGTGTTGAATATCGGACTGGTAGCAGGGTCTCGCAGAGTAGATATTTACCCTGCGAAGTCAAATTAGGCCTATATGACTCGTAGTGCAATGGCTCGGATATCGCAGAGCGAGGTGATGGCGGTTGGTAGGATAATTGGAAATGAACTAGGGAGAGGGAAGGATACCTGACTGATGAAGCTTGGCTGTACTTGGCTGTCTTGGAGCGGCTTGGCTCGGCGTAACAGTGAACAACCCGTCCTGTCGTCAATGAGTGTAGTGGTGAGTGGTCCAACCCGCTCCTGTTGCCCGTATTTATTTGGTATCGTCACCTTTCGGCTATTGCTATTTACATCTTTTGGAAAGTGATGAAAACTTATATCCGCAGCCCTCTTATGCATCGACTTACAGCCGTAAACTGAGTAATATACTTTGCTTTTACTAATTTTACACTCCATCAACGAGTAAAACTTATTACTTATGTATAAAGACACGAAGAATTTACCTCGATCTGCTTACGAATACAAGAAACCATATACAAACAGTCACCACGTGACAAATGTACCCTACTTGGTAAGTTTTTAATTTTTCCGCTAGATGTCATATCAGATAGCTGGAGTTGCCAATAGACTCAGTTTCTTTATAAACCACTTCATTTGGTAATAGACGCCATGACCATCCACCTTGTAACTTTACGTACTGCTTTTTGTGGTTATCAGGGCCGTGGTGGTAATTATTACCATAAGGGAGAGCCAAATTGTATCATTTAATTTCCATATCATTTATTATCTTCCATCCATGAACATTTCAATCAACTTAAGATATCGCTTTATATATATATATATATAAGAACAGAGGAAAGAATTCAATAATAATCCTTCATGGAATTCAAAACTCAACTGATAACTGATCCTGTTGTTGTTGTGGTAAGGTTGGTGGACACAGTTGAGCACTTCGCCCAATATCTTCTGTATTGGCAACTCCAGCTATCTGATATGACATCTAGCGGTAAAAATGATAAACATACCAAGTAGGGTACATTTGTCACGTGGTGACTGTTTGCATATGGTTTCTTGTATTGGTAAACAGATCGTGGTAAATTGTTCGTGTCTTTATACATAAGTAATAAGTTTTACTCGTTGATAGAGTGGAAAATGAGTAAAAGCAAAGTGTATTGCTCAGTTTACGGCTGTAAGTCGATGTATAAGAGGGCTGCGGATATACGTTTTCATCACTTTCCAAAAGATGCAAATAGCAATAGTCGAAATGTGATGATACCTAATAATACCTAATACCTAATAATAATACCTTTCCACCCCGGGAAGGATCTAACACTTGTCGAGGTAGACAGACAGAAGACCTGCGACGTAAAGCCAGCGAAGGTTATTCAGTTTAAAAACAGCTGTTACGATGGGCGCGCTGGTAAGATTGAAGTTACTTGAATAATTAATTAAATAATTAATTATTGGCTGCTTGGTAGGGAGAAGGGATGAGTTTAACTTGTATTAAAACTCGTGGGGCGACAGGAATTGCTTGATTTGGATGGTTAAAAGGTGAGTTTGGTGTTGAATATTTGAATAGTAGCGGAATCACTCATTCTACAGTGCCCACGGGGAAGCAAATTAGGCCTATATGACTCGTAGTGGAATAGCTCGAATATCGAAGAACTTAGCGATTACGAGGTGTAGGCTTGGCGGATCATCAGTTTGACATCAATTCACGACATAAGTCGGAGCTTGGAACAGTGGCGTCTGGTTTGCGTGGATGCTAGTCTCGGAATGATAAAAGTAGCACAGCTTCGGTGTGTTATTTATTTGTTTATGTACCGTATTTCTCTATTTGAATGTCCTCGGCGTTGACTCAGGATCGACATTTACATTATATTGCGCATAATAGTACCGAAATAATGTCCGAAGTGTAGCCCTGTGTAAATTTGAATCAGCTGATCTACATCAACCATAAAAACTGATGCTTGATAATATGCAAATGACACCAAAAAATCCAGTGGAACACACAAATTAGATCACGTGTATCGCACAGTTATACATACATACAATTAAAAATAACACTGTCATTACTTTAGAGACCACATTTACTGATTATAACCGAAAAATAAAAAGTGTTCCATATCAAACGCGTGTTATTGAGTATTTTAAACCCTACTTATCCAGACCGACCGCAGCGCCCCAAGTGTTAGTTTGAGTTGCCAATAGAATTCACCAACGTTGCACATCACATTCACACGCCATGTTTTTGAACACCGACGAAATATAACTAACCTAATCATTCACCTTAGAAAATAATGATGTAGATACGTTCCAGAGCACACTGATACGCACGTAACTTTGGAAAGGGGTCAGAAAAATCAGTACATACATACTTCATGACATATCATAAAACATTGCGAAAAAAAGGGCGGGGAAAACTTAACTTATAGCATAAAAGGTAGATGATCTAAATATTCCATTATGGCCTCGATCAATGGAACTACAGGACTATGCATCAAATTGGACATATTTAATGGTAAGATATATCCTAAAGATCTTAACTTGTGTAGCATCACCATCCTCGGTTCATTGAAAGCATCACACTGGAACATCAGATGACTCAGTGTGCCACGCGTCTTTTTACACAAACAACTCGCATTCTCGCGCAGGCCCATGCGTGCCATTTGAGCAGGTGTCATGGCATGCTGAAAACGTAACCGTATTATGGTAATAATGTGCCGTCTAGTATATTTGCCAACCCGAAACCAAGGTATTGTTCGAATCGTAGGTTGTATCGGAAAATAATGACGCGCCTTGACGGGACCGATACTATCCCAAATCATTTGCCATTCATGAATTAGCTGTGCATGGATAATGGGCTGAAAGTCTGTATAAGGTACTGCGACATTATAAACTACCCCAAACCCCTGTGCTGCCCACTTTGCCATGCGATCGACATCCTCGTTTCCTGGTATCCCCGAATGCCCCGGGATCCAAGTGAGTATAACTTTCTGCTCCCTAATCTGAAATTCATACAACATTTGAGCAACTTGATACACATACCAATTGTCGGAGATACTCGGATTCGATATTGCCTGAAGGACACTCATGGAATCCGTGCAAATCATTGCTGGTGAAATACTGTTTTGACGTATATACTGACAAGTTTGACGAATGGCAAATACCTCCGCTGTAAAAATCGTTAGATATTTCGGCAAACTATATGTTCGTATAATCTGTCGATCAGGAGCATAAAAAGCCGCTCCCACGCCTGCTGGTGACAACATTCTTGAGCCGTCTGTATAAAAAAAAGGTATACTGGGAATATTCATGGACAATTTCCCGAAAGCATCGTAAAAGTACTTGCGGCAAACGCTGATAGCTCCGGAATAGCGCCGGTAAGGAAGTGTACAATATGTTTGGCTTGGATTGTATGACCTTATATGAAATCGTGTATGGTAAGGGTTTAAGTGTCTGCAGTATATCTGTCCGAAAATCTTTCAAGCCTTCATACGCCTGTACCAAAGCCGGCTTCTTCAGACGTGTAAAACGATTTTGCTCATAATACTCCACAAGCAGCTGTACTTTATTGAGAATGGGTGACGCAGACAAGGACATTTTAGCTGTCAGGTACTTACTTGCTAAAAATCTCCGTCGTAAGTTCAAAGGTAACTCACCAGATTCAACTAATAATGCACAGGTTGGGCTGGACGATAGCGCCCCTAAAATAATACGTAAAGCCCGATACTGTAACCTGTCAAAAGTGACCAACCTACTATTCGCCATTATGTCATAGAAAAAGCAACCATAATCCATCTGGGAACGAATAATATTCTTGTATACCGTAAGTAATAAATGAGGATCCGCCCCCCACCTACGCCGTGCTAGCGCTCGAAGAACTTGGAGTCGTTTTTCAATTTTCACCGCGAGGATCTGAACCTGGCGCGACCACAGTAATTGGTCATCAACATGTAATCCCAAATATTTGATGCTACGAACTACCTCAATGGCGCCTTGTTCAAATAAAATTGGAGAGCGATCAACTTGCCTTTGTGGGGTGATAATGATAGCAGCATTCTTACTCGCCGACGTTACAAATCCGTGATTATGGAACCAAATATGGGCTGCAGTTAATGCATCATATATATCCTGACGACAGCGCTGAATATTATCACGCGAACAATAGATAAGAAAATCATCTGCATATTGTATAATTCGTGCATGTGGAATAACAACTGATTCCAATGTCTGAGTATACAGAGAAAAAAGAATACCGCTTAAAATATCTCCTTGAGGCAAACCACGAGACGTCTGACGGTTATCCAATACACCAGAGGGGGTGTGTAAAACTAGTCGACGATGATGTAAAAAATTCCGTATTAAACATATGAAAGGTAATGGGAAAAGCAGTTCCCCTAGACGATGTTGTAATATGACCGGATCCACTGTATCATAGGCCCCCTGAATATCCAAACATACAGCAATCGTGTGTTGTTTGCGAGCTTTCGCTAATAATATATCCGTCAAGAAAATCGTAAGAGCGTCGATTGTTCCTAACCGTTTACGAAATGCAAATTGTGATCTTGAAAACAAATTATAATACTCCATACACCATTGCAATCTACGTAATAAAATCTTTTGAAATAATTTTCTTAAACACGAACCGAGATTAATTCCACGATAGCTGAGGGGGTCTCTGGCATCTTTCAAAGGTTTTAATATCGGTAGAACTTCAAAGTTATTCCATTCCGCAGGATATGTCCCATTTGTCAGTACCTTATTGTATAACTCAAGCAAGACCGTCAGTGCGCGGTCCGGGAGATGGGCAAGCATCCCATACGTTATGTAATCCAGACCCGGACTCGTGGATGTCGTATGACGCAACACCGTCACGATATCATGACGTGTGATTGGGTATTGTAAACACTGAAACTTATTCGAAGTCGAAAACGATGGTACCGATACATGACCAGAAACTGAATCGGGCGTTAGTGAATGATAAAAAATTTGAAAACCTGTAGGCGTGAGACCCGTACGTGGACGAGAGCTACGCGTATTTGATAATTGTTTGACCAATGACCATAAGGTGGTTAAAGAAGTATGGGGATTAAATGTACTGATATGCTTTTGCCACGCCAACCGTCGTTTTTCATTAAATGTCTTCTGCAGTTGCGCAGTGAGACGTTTATAACTTAGATAATTATCAACCGTACCATGTATTCGATATCTTTTTAAAAGTGCCTTCCTCCTACGCACGAGCAAAGCACACTCTGCATCCCACCAATGGACCGTGCCCGGATGCTGTGACGCAGACAATGTTAACATGCGCTGTGGGTGATATCGATCAAGAAAGCTTTGTATTATCTGTAATAAGGAATTATACTGGTGATACGTCGATGTTCGAGAAGTCCCCAAACCATCATTTATAAAGTGTTGAAAAAGTTCATAATCGAGATGCCTTAAATTCCGCTTTACGGTAAAATGACATGGTCTCTCAAGATTCTCGCCAGATTTCGCATAGTATATTAGAATTGGAAAATGATCACTTTGATGTGTGTCCCCCAATGTGCGCCATTCCAAACGATGAGCAATATCTGCTGTGGTAATGGTCAAATCTACCGCACTCTTTGGACGCCCCGGTGGAGTTATACGCGTAGGCGACCCATCATTGAGAATATTCAAAGCATAGGTTTGAATTGCTTGCACAATGTGTCTACCTTTTGGATTGACTCGCTCACTGCCCCAAAGACCATGATGGGCATTAAAATCCCCAAGAACTATATGTTTCGGATATTGTACAATATAGTTGAAATACATTGACCATTGACGTTGTGATCCCTGAACTTGGGGAGGGCAATATAAATTACTAAAAATAGTATTACCGATTTGAAAACACTGATGAAAACTTCTTGGTAATAGATAAGAAATCGGGATCTCGGTAAAGGGAATATCATTTCGAATGAGGGTACTTATGCCGCCATAACCAGGCCCATCTTCTCTCACAATAGTATATAGTGGTATCGTAAATCTATAGGGTGGTGATAACCAAGTTTCTTGTAAAAAAATAACATCTGGGTTATAGTCAGCAATTAATTTGAGTAATTCATGTCTCTTGTTGACAATACTCCGGCAATTCCATTGAAGTATCCACACTGCTCCTTAAAAAGAAACGGAAAGGAAACCCAGTGAAATTAATGACCCAAGGTCATGTTGTCTTTCCGTACTGATTTTTCTAACGGGGGTAACAAAGGTAATACCCTATCTAACAAATTTTTGACACAATGCGCCCATTGCGCATTATGCCCTAACAATTCCATAAGTTTCGTGAATTCTGCCAAAATAGTTTTGGTAGACTCCGATTCAGGCAACCCTGAACCTGCCCCTGTATTGTATAGAGAACTTGTCTCCATCGTCTTAGCTTCGAAGACCGGAGGAGACTTTTCCAATCGCGGTTGTTGAAAAATCTGACAATAAGCGTTCCTATCATAACCCAACGGCTGGACCACTTTAGGGGCCGCGTGAACTATTTCTGTAAACTTGCGCTTACGTGCCGGCTCATGCTGTCTGACACTTGGAACTGGACTTAAAGGAGGAAATTGTTGGGGCACGGTTAATGGATTAAATGCGGGCCCCCTTTGACCTTTCATGATTTCATTATATGATTTATTTTCCACACACATTCTTCTTTTTATCTCAACTTGCTGTTGATGGATTTCGCAGCGAATGGCACCCGCGGGGTGATTCTCTGCACAATTGGCACATTTGGCTAATACTTCCTTGCATTCCATAGTAAAGTGCTCCGCTGCACAATTGCCACAGCGTGGGGCTCGCGCCCGACAATGTAACTGTACGTGCCCGTAGTGTTGACACTTAGTGCAACGTAGGGGCGAGAAAATATACAATTGAACTTCCAGCATTACATTAAATATACTGACATATGGCGGAAGGTTCTGTGTCTCAAAAAATATTTTCACCGTTCCAGTAGCTATCCGCTCCGTCTGTCCATCTATCGTTCTATTACGAAAGAAGCGCTGTACCCGTAAAATGGGAACAGGAGCCTCGAGATACTTAATTAATTCCTCATTTGTAAGTGAGGTGTCGACCCCGCGCACCAGTCCAACCCGTTGGACATTGGAGGATGGTATAAAAGCAGTCAAATTCCTCTCCCGGAGGATCTTATTTTCCAAAAAAACATTAGCTTCACGATAGGTTGCGAATTGTATTTGGATTCTATTGCGACCCTTCTTCTGAATTTCACGTATACCTGGTATTTTGCGGTCATAGAATAGCCGACCCAAGGCCATTGGATGTAAATTTCCAACGGCCTGAGCCCCCTCTCCCTGAACAAATACGATATATGGTCCAGTATGAAGGTGTGGATACCGATATTCCGTGGCCGGGGTTCGTGCTTGTTCCTGAGAGGATCCCGTTATCGGGGTCGTTGTTTCCTGAGTGGAAGTAGTCGGTTGATCATTAACGAGTGATATTCCCTCCATAGGGACTATTCCATCCACTATAACATTGCCGGTATTGTCTGGGGGTAGTCCCATCAACGTCCCATCACTCTGGGCCGCCATCTCGACCGCACCCAACTATTATATAATACTTATGACCAGCCTATGATAGAATGGCACTGCACACCAGAACAACCACTAACGAAACACTAACTGAAAAGAACACTCCCACAGATCACACACAAAAGCGAGCTGCAAGCTTTAGAGGTGTTGCTATGAGAACAGCTGTCGTGAGACTACTACTGTGACTGATCTAACATCTTAGCATAGAATAATCTGCACGGAATTAAAAAAAAACAAAGAGATAAGAAAAACAAACTAAAATTATACATAGATACTATGTCCACAGATGTGAAAATCTATAGCTATGAACAAAAGAACATGTAACCTCATAGGGTTACAACCTGATGTTTTTTATTAATTATAGTTCTGAGAATTCTTCTATCAGTCTTCTGTAACGTGTCAGTAACTGATCGAGTGTTTAACTTTAAAAGTGTTTCACAACATGGGCGCCCATACGGGGGGGGGGGGGCAGGGGGGGGGCATGCCCCCCCCCTGGATCCTTTAAAAATAAAACGATATGAAAATCAGACTGAGAACAAACTTTTTTTTTTTTGCAAAAGTGCTTACAGTATTCTAATTAATTTGTACTAAATATAAATACTTCAGATATTTAACATTCTGACAGTCCAAACATTAAATACTGTATAGTGGCAGTGGGCGCATTAAGCCTGTCTGGCACACCTCAGAAATCTGAATTTTAAAAATTGCAATATTTGCTGAAGAATAGTTTTGCTTCAATTAGTGAAATTCGTTCTCTACATAGTCTATTACTTAATGGTGCTCGATCAGGCGCAATCTGCCTCACATATCACTTTTGCAACAACAGCAAATGTGTAGAAGGGTCATTGACAAACTGGCCGATATGGATTTGAATGTCATGTGGAAAGACGTAACTTCTGCAAGGTAGTTGACGAATATGTTGACGAATATGAGATAAGATCAGTAGCACCCACCGGAAGGTTAAAATCATCCTACATATTATGTCAGTTATGCAATAGTTCTGGTGTGCTTTCGCTTTAAATTAGACACTTGAGTAATATTACAAAGGAATATTGTAATTTATATGCGCGTAGCCTACATTCCATTCGTGTGTATTGTGTTCACTATGAACGGCCGCCTAGACTGTGTCTGTGTGCCGACAGTATTATTTATTAATTTTGTGTACTTCGTCTACGAATGTATTTATATTTAATTTAAAGGTAAGTAATGCAATCTTATCTTATTATATATATAATCCAAAAAGGAGGTACTCACTCGTTATTCATCGTATCTTTGTAACCACAAAGGCTATGAAACTGAAATTTTGCATGTTGATTACTCTCAGTTTGTGGGTGCTGACTAAGAATTGTTCTTAGAATATTCAAGCTTTAAGTGGGTCTGTTCGGCCATTTGGTAGTCATGCATGGGTTAATATCGTGGGCGCCCTTAGGGAGCCTGAATTTCCGAGAATGTTGAAATAAGATTGTTCATTGTCACACCAGTTTATTTCATAAACGGAAGTTACAAATAGTCAACTGACAACTGTTACAATAACAAAATTCTGTAATGTTGCTGACGTAATATGTATTTACAATTGTTAAATAAAAATATGGTTCTAATGATGCCATGCACTCTGTCACCAATGGATGATGATGATGATGATAATTGATGTTTAAAGGCGCCTAATATCTAGGTAAGCTCCAAATTTCAATACGGTTATGCCTAGTGTTAAATACCGTATGTTTCCCTATCACTATCTTGAGTGGCTACTACTTTTGCCACCTCACTTCGGCAGTGTCGATATGAAAAGCACGTTCTGGAGATATTTTTAGACATTGCAACATCGATAGCGTTTCTTAACTCCTAAAATAAGCTTTTCTATGCTGACTAGTAAAACACTGGTCCTGTAAGGTCGTGCTTACAATATTGGATAATTTACTATATTCAGACCCGTATTGACGGGGGGACAAACTTGCAACTGCTAAGGCAGCAGGTTTTAGGGACGGAAAAAATTCTGGAAAACTGTACAAAACTGCTTGGTCATTAAACGTCAAGTTGATTAAGTTTAAGCCCTCGACAAGAGAATATACTTTGGCATTGTTGATTATTTAAGGACATAAATGAAAGGATCGCCTTAGTCACCTTGGTGTCTTGCTGTTGATCTGACTTGAATGTGAAATTGTACCAATGAGGAAATTCCAAACTTGGTACCGGTATTTAAATAATTGTTTTTGCACATTGGTTGTGTATGATATCTGTTAAAATTTTATCTACATTCTTTGTATTTTTTTTTTAATTTGTAATTTTAGCAAACGCATATTTATAGTGTATGCCACTCATAGTTAAATACACACTCAGGCGAAGAAACAGCCTCATATGTTATGGAAACTTTGTAACTGCTCGGCTTCACTGGTTGCGTGAGGGTTAAACACCTGTACGGTATGAGTAACAGCAATAAACATTCACTCTTAACTACACTGGTTACCTCAAAAAATAAAAGCACTATAGATTTGGTAAAATGTACAATATATTCTGATACCAGACATGAAATACACTTCGCACGATCCTCGTCATACAGACTATCTAAAACTCCCTATCATATTCACACAGGCACACTTATGACATATTGATGACCCTCGGAAATAATGATGACTGGTACTTACAGGCGTTGACTTCAGCTGTGACGACTTAACTCTACTGATTCGAGGGTTAGTTGCTCCCAGAGAATCACTCCTACTTACTCGCAGCACAATTACTATATATTTCACACGCAAGCCTCTCAACTATGAATATTATGTACATTATTACTTTGATGGTCAGCATCCAACGATTTATCTAGTTTCGTGGATCTGATTATACAAAGATGATTTAAATCCGTGTGTTGAATTATCGCATCTAGTTCGCTCCTGAGCTTACTGATACATAGCATATTTTACTAGTATTTGTCGTATAACAATTTACCGCTATGGTCTCAGAATTTCGGTAAACAGACGTTAGTTTACAATACTTCATGCGATTCGAGACAAACAATCTGGACTAATTATTTGAAACTAGGCTCATAATTCCCTTGAGAATGTATAGCCAGCAACTCAGTAATTGCACATCGAACACCAACTTGTGATCGTCTGAAATACCTTCCTTCTCCACCAAAAACACACAAGTCCAAAATACAAGTTCCACTCCCTCACGGAGTCTTACCAAGAATACAAACCACTCCACACGGAGTCCAAAGGATGAGTACACCGCCCTACACGCGGTCCAAAGAATGAGTACTACTCCCCACGGAGTCCTAAGAATGAGTCGCCCTCACAGCTTCGTCAAGTCCTAATAACATTCAACTCCCCTCCACAAATCACTGGCCTACCTGGCTTCCCTCACGGGTCCAGCCAATCAAAACAAAACATTACCATATAAGGAGTGCCTTCTTGGTCTTCAAAATACCCTAGACACACCCCTAGCACAGGGTTGCCAAGCCTCCTACCTGCATGAGTCATCATGCACTTGAGCTTGCGAGAGAAAAACCCAGGCGACAACAAGCCTACTTCCTGGTTCTTGCACACAATTCCAGACTCTCTGACTGAAGATTATTCCAATGTTAAAATATTCACATACAACTAGACTCAGATCCTGCCAACTACAATCCCTTAAAACCTAAACAAACTAATCGGAAATAAATCACATAATATTATACACTTCATTACATAATTATAAAACACAAAAAGGCATCAAATAAAAATATGTGGACGATTAAGAAAATCGTACGTCCCGAAAGTAAGGGTTCGATCCCTTGTGACCTGGGAAGGTTACAACTTTAATAAATCTGCATATTCCAAGTCGGGGGCAGCAACGTAAATCCATCGTGGCATGCATTGTAAGAAAGTACAGAATGTAGTAATTTGATCTTTAAGCCCATCTGTGTAGTTGAGTACCTCAATTTAAGCTCCACGATGACGACTGGTTACCTAAATATTCGAAATTTGATTGCCGACGCTGACAGCAGCCATCCCTAGTAGGCCTATGATATTTTCAACACTACCTTCAGGGAAATACTACGTACGTATCATGTTTCATGTTCCGAGGCACTCATCTCAAAACTACGCTATCGGTACTCTGAAATAACATTACATATACACACTCGCCTAATGACACGTTATAACATAAACCAGAATTTCACTCACAGTCAAGTACAAGGGATGAGGTTTAAACCTGTTTACATTTACAACAATGCCAGTTATTGAATATAAAAAGGTTAATTTTCCCCTCTTCAAGGGTAGCCTTAACACACATACATTTTAAAACTCAAAAAGTATTTGTATTAGATTGGTTAGACAGTATATTTTTTACGTCACAGGTACAATAATACGGCGAAATATATCACTTGTTATTTTATAAAACTCAACGGATTTGTACGATATCTGTTAGTTTTATTTTATCGTCTATTATTTTCATAAACAGAGAAAAGCTTGAGCATAAGGCTCAATTACACATTGAAAGAAGTGGTTTGTTTACGTTCGTATCACCATTCCTGCATCACAATTCCTCTTGTTTCAGTCGAGAATGCGAATAATGGTAGTAAGAAGTGATATAGTGGTTTTTATCCATTTTATTTAGTGGTTATTAATAATCAGGCGAAATATATTTTATTGACAAAACTAATTTTTACTAAAACCATAGGCTCGAGTTTATCAGTTCGTAAACTACAAGTGTTTCATGATTCTAGTAAGAGCAATGCGAAGTATTTCCGATTGGTTGTTTAGAAGAGGAAAGACGTGACGATCTGCTGTAATGGCCAGTACAAACTAGATACCGTAGCCTACCGTATTTGGAAACAGTGCTATTTAAATAATTGTCTGATTCAGATGTTGGGATATTTCCACAGTTTAACTTAGTGATTTGGGATCATGTGAAAATAAATATATCCAGTTATTTAGAAAGTTGGCGAACTGGATTAACGATACCATTTTAATGAACTACGGTACTTGATTTTTATTTTTGTCGATACCACTAGTTTTTTCCTGTTTTTAAGAACTGAACATTACGACGTTGAATCACGAAGAATAGCGAACGTTAACGGACAAAAACTCAAAGAAAACATTCCTCCCAAACTTGCCACAAAGTAGCCAATGGTTTCAGAGCAGTCAAATAATGAATATCACGAAGACGAAGTAAGTAAGAAATGAAACTTTTTGTGTGTGTGTGGGAGGGGGGGGGGGGGGGGGCGATGGGGAGGGGAGGGGGGGGGGTGACAGGTAGGCAATGAAACGAAAATATTTACTTGCCCCCCCCCCCGGAAAAATCCTATGGGCGCCCATGTTTCACAAACATATATTGCTTCCGGTTTAATACTTACTTATTTCCTCTCGCTCCGTGCGGAGCATAGGGCATCCAAGAATGATTTCCATCGGGCTCTGTGTGTTGCCAAGTTCTTCACTTCCATCCAAGTCTTTCCCGCTTTTCTGGCCTCCTCTTCAATGGTGCGTTTCCAGGTGTTCCTTGGTCTTCCCCGTCTCCGAGCCCCTTGAGGATTCCAGTCCAGAGCTCTCCTTTCTACTGCATCATTCTGTTTCCGCAGAGTATGCCCAATCCAGCCCCATTTCCTCCGTTTAATTTGGACTTCTATAGGTTGTTGGTTAGCCCTTTGCCACAGCTCTTCGTTTGGGATTATATCTGGCCATCGTATACCCAGAATTCGACGCAGACAACGATTGATGAATACTTGAAGTTGGTGGCTGATAGGATTGGTAACTTTCCATGTTTCACATGCATACAATAGGACAGCTTTCACATTGGTATTAAAAAGTCTGATTTTCGTCTTCCTGGATATGTTACGGTTTCTCCATACTGGATAGAGCTGCACAAAAGCCCCATTTGCCTTTCTTATTCTGCTCTTGACATCCTCCTCAGCCCCTCCACTTCTCGTTACCACGCTTCCCAAGTAAACAAATGTATCCACCTGTTCTACATTTACACCTCCCACAGTGAGACCAGCCTGTACTGTGGAGTTCACTCTCAGCTCCTTTGTCTTCTTTGGGTTTATCTTAAGTCCAACCTTAGCAGCTTCAAGTTCTAAGTTTGCCAGTTTTCCCTCTATGTCTCTAAAGCGCTGTGCTAGCATACAGATGTCATCAGCAAAATCAAGATCCTCCAACCTGTCTCGAAGTCCCCACTGTATCCCTCTCTTCCTTCCTCTCCCCACCTTCCTAAGAGTATTATCAAGAACAATCAGGAACAAAGTGGGAGAAAGTATACATCCCTGTCGTACTCCAGTCTGGATGGCCAATGGCTGGGATAGCTGACCCTCATGCAGGACTTGACATTCATAACCAGAATACATCTCTCGTATAATGTTAACTATTTTACTTGGTATACCATATTCCTTTAAGGTCTCCCACATGACCTTCCTATTAATGGAATCAAAGGCCTTCTCAAAATCTATAAATGTGATGTACAGTGCTGCTTGCCATTCGTTACTCTGCTCCACAATAATCCGTAAAGTGTTAATTAAGTCCACACAACTACGGTGTTCCCTAAATCCAGCTTGTTCTTTCCTCAACTTCGACTCGATAGACTTCTTAACGCGATTCAAGATTATCCTGAGAAATACTTTGCTTGGTACGGATAGTAAGGTAATACCTCTCCAGTTGTTACAATTCGTCAAGTCACCCTTCTTTGGGATTTTAGCAATCACACCTTTCTTCCATTCCGCAGACAGCTTCTCTTCAAACCAGATCTTTTCCATCAATGGCTTCAGGATATTAGCTGTGGTGTCCATGTCTATCTTGAGGACATCTGGCGAAATGTTGTCGACACCGGGGGCTTTTCCATTCTTCAGTTGTAGCAAGGCTTCTTTGATTTCAGCACAAGTTGGATTGTGCAAAAGAATATTTGGATCAGAATTATCAGGTTCATCATTCCTCTCTTCGTGGTGTTCATTAATCCCTCGATCAACATTAAAAATTTCGGTGAAGTATTCCCTCCACCGTTCTTGTTGTTCTTCTTGAGTTGTGAGTAAATTTCCCTGTTTGTCTTTTATGGGCCGGTTCTTTCGGAAACTTTTCTTGGACAGCACTTTTGTGATGCGGTACATTTCTTTGCTGTCACCTTTTGATGCAGCATCTTCTGCCTTCTTCGCCATCTCATCGATCCAATTACTCTTATCTCTTTTCACACTCTTTTTGACTTATTTGTCAACGGCCGTGTATTCTGATTGCACTTTTGCTTTCTGATGTCGAGTCTTACACATATTCAACCTCTCCTTAATCATTTTCCTATGACTTATTGCATCCCAAGTTTGTTCTGACATCCAATCCTTCTTGAGAGGATTGCTCTTTCCCAGGACTATTTCACTTGTATCAAGGATGATGTTCTTTACATTACTCCAGGAAGATTCAATATCAGTTTCTGCTGTATCAGATTGGAGTACCTGAAAACGATTTCTTAGCTCCAATTTAAATTCATCTCTGACCTTCTCCTCCTTCAACTTCCTCACTTCAAATCTCTTGCTCTGTTTTTCAAACCTCTTCTTTGCCACCATGATCTTCATCTTGAACTCAGCCAGCATAAGGTAGTGATCACTGCTAGCATCAGCTCCTCTCTTATTCCGAACATCGGTGAGCGATCTTCTGAATCTCCTACTCACTGCGATGTGGTCAATTTGGTTCTCAGTGTCATGATCAGGGGAAATCCACGTGATCTTATGACACCTCTTATGAGGAAACAAAGTACCTCCAATAACAAGGTCATGGCTAGCACAGAAGTTTGTGAACTTTTCCCCATTTCCATTCCTATCCCCAAGGCCATGTACACCCATCACATGTTCTAGTCCCTCGTTGTTCTCTCCTACATTAGCATTAAGGTCTCCCATTAATATAATCACATCTCTCTTACTGCTTTTCTTTACTGTCTCATGTAGAAGGGAGTAGAATGCTTCTTTAAGTTCTTCTTCTGATGGTTCCGTGGGTGCATAGCATTGTATAATCGTAACATTGCGAATGCGAGTCTTAAATCGTGCTGATAATATTCGCTCGGAAATGGGTTGCCAACTTATAAGGCTTTTCTTTGCATGTTCAGTAAGCAAAAGACCAACTCCATCTCTGCGTTCCGCATTCTCCTCGCTCCTCCCAGAGTATATGAGGGTAAGTCCTTCATAAGTTTTTATCTCACCAAAATCTGGCCATCTTATCTCACTGAGCCCAAGTATATCAAGTTTATACGAGATCATTTCTCTGGCCACCTGCCTCAGCCTACTACTCTCACCCCGAGTCCTCACATTCCAGAAACCTATTCGTGTCTTCCTTTTCATGTCGAAAGTTGTCAACATGAGATCCGTCCGGTTTTCATTCTTTTCAGTTTCTTTAATAAACAATTTCGGAGAGTGCGAGTTATTAGCCCACAGCTTCCTAGTTTTCTGGTAGGGCTGCCACCTTAAGGACTGAAAACGAGCCCCCGCAGTTTTCCAACCGTACCACTGAATTACAGCTCCGCCTGGAAATAATCTACTGATGACGCTGCTGCCCACCATCATGGTGTAGTCTGTCATTTAGTCTGGTCTCTCACCCTCGACCTTACCGGCATGGGTGACCCTGCCAGGAGCCGAAGCTCCCGCCGGCATTGCTCTCGGGATCACTGAAACACACAAGCCTCCCCACCACGTCAAGGTACCAGACCATGGGGGAGGTCCGGTTTAATATCTGATTCGTAATGTCCTAATTTGGCATTTATGGAGAATGTTTTTTTTTTTGTAACTAGACCAAGTAATATATTGCGCTTGTCTTAACTTTGTTGATCTATTTTCGATTGACGCTTTCTCATTCAAATTCCATGTTATAATCTCCCCTAAACATTTAAATTTATGTACAACTTTACTTTCTTTATTGTTAATTAATGTAATAGCTTGTGTTTCCACATCAAAGGATGCCATTATTTCAGTCTTTTCAAATGAAATTATATTATTATATTTATTATTTTTATTATAATATTCACAATGAATACAGCAACTAGAAAGCGGCGTAGTATTGGCAAATTGCACAGTAGATAACGGAATATATTTAATTATTTCTTAAATAACATGAACATCTTAGGCCACCTAGGGCTCGTGGGTCGAGGTATGCCTTGCTTCATGCCGGGAATAAACAAGGATTCGTTAATGGTGCCGAGTTAATTTTTCTGTGCCAAAAGATCACGGCTGACACCCACGACGAAATGACAGGTCAACTGTATGAAAAGTGGTTCGCCGAGCAATAAATTGTTGCCCAATGTTCCCGAAGGATCTATCCTAGTAATAGACAATGCAGGCTATCACAGTCGGAAAAGCGAACTTGTACCTACAATGTCATGGAGAAAAGACCGGATTGTAGACTGGCTCACTCAAAAGGAGAACTCTTTTGGAAATGATATGCTAAAGCGGGAGCTTCTTTTTATTGTGAATCAAAACAGAGACAGATGAAAATGAAAATCCACAGCCTGCTTCCAGTCTCCGACCGGGTCAGGAATGGAATGAAGGAAGCCCCCATCTAGCGGCGAGGATATGAACTGTGCCGGCTGCCGAGGCCTGACGCACTCCTCTGGGGCAACGATTAAATGCAGGACAGATGAAATGAAATGAAATGATAGTGGAGAGTGTTGCTGGAATGAAGTTTTGACAGGGAAAACCGGAGTACCCGGAGAAAAACCTGTCTGCCTCCGTTTTGTCCAGCACAGATCTCACATGGAGTGACCGGGATTTGAACCACGGACCCAACGGTGAGAGGCCGGCGTGCTGCCGCCTAAGCCACGGAGGTTTTCAGAGACAGATAATTATGATAAATACATCATTGACGAGATGACTAAATCAGCAGGAAAATATGTTATTCGCTTGCCACTATACCACTGTGAACTTAATCCTATAGAAATGGTATGAGTGCAAGTGAAGAACTATATAAAATTGAACAACGTCTCATTCAAAAAACAAGAGATGAAGAACTTAATTTCGGCTGCATGCCACCACGTGACCACACAAAATTGGGCAAACTAAGTTAACCACACCAAAAAAAACCAAAAACAAAGATAATCGAAAGTGAACTGCGGAAAGCAGATGGGATTCAAGATGACGAGGAACAATTTTTGATACGCTTATCATCTTCATCACTAGGGCTCGGATTTTTAGGTAAATAAATATATTTTTTTATGTAAATACATATTTTAAACATTTTGTCCATAAATACATAAATTCCTGCTTTTCACTTCTTAGCATATAAAAAGATACAATATTTACATATTTTTAAATCAGTATGCTAGATATTTCAGTTCATTACATTTTTGTTCTGTTAATTTAACAGAGAAGAACCTGTTGGCTATCTAATCTTCATGCAGAGCGTATGTCAGCTTTCAGCTGTGTTTTTCTTATCTTGTCGCCCCGTCCCACTCACTGTGGAAGCCGGTGATTTCCTTGTCCATAGCCATATAGCACCACCTTCCTCCCCATCTACATGGAACTAGTGTCACTCACATGCAGTTCATTTCTGGCACTGTGAAGTGTAAGGCAGTTCTACGATTCCTAAAGTAAAAGCAACTACAAGTTGTCGTCTGCAGCAGTATGTTGCAAAATTTAGGATAGTTATTTTACTTCTGATGGGGGCGTTCTGTTCTGCCAACCATGTGCAAAGCAATCAAGGCTGAACAGCGATCACAAGTTACACCACACCTCGCGGGCAAGAAACATAATGCCGCAGTTTCGCGCCTTCAGAAGAAGTGTTTCGCGATAATCGTCGGTCATTTGTGATGGGCAACCTGAAGATGTATCTCGTTGTGTATTATAATTCTTCAGCAGTCATTGAGGCATAGCATAAATTGCTTTCGTGAGTGGTGCATAATGTTTATATTGACAATAATAAATTAAATTGTAATTACATATTTTTACCTTTTTGTTACATAGGTATTTCAGGTATTTATAATACATTAAAAAAAATATTTTCCTGATTTTTAGCACCTAAAAATCCGAGCCTTATTCATCTCCATCACCTTCGTCTTCATCCACTTTCGATGGATCGCCTACTGGTTCCGTTTCGGCTGAAATTGGACCATCCAGGGACACGGAGGAATTTATGGAAGGGTTAACACCACTACCAGAGGATAGTGGGCAGGCCTGAAGCTATGTGATGTATTTTAACTTTCAATTTTCTGATATTACAGTATTACCGTATCTTCGTGGAAAATGTCATATTATAATTTATTATAACCTATGATACCGGTATTCGAGAAAATTTAATATTATAACATATTATAATATTATCATATTCCTGAATAATAGAAAATTATAAATATTAGTCTATAATGTGTGCATTAAAATTGCGCTCTAGCTTTGGTGTATCATATCTAAATTTTGTACCGTCCTTCATTGCAAGGTATGAGGTACAGTTATACACTATGCATCACATCTGGCATCAGCGCGCCCCATTTAACGCGTAGGGTACCGGTACTCTCTTTTAAGGTAGAGACGCTATTTCAGCACTTCTGAGAGAGAGAGATTGGTTGCTTGTTTATTTTAGGATTATATGCATAGGCTATGCAGCATAGCCCCATTTTTTCATGCAATCTACATTAAATAACAATATGTAATGTACGTCTGCCCCTTATTATTCCCGTTTCCAACGGGTTCGGGGATGAGATGCGATGAAAGTCTACGTGGCGGATGGTTTTTACGGCCGGATGCCCTTCCTGACGCCAGCTTCTTGAGAGGAGTTCTTAATGAGAGATGAAATGAATGAAGATGAGTAAACCTAGACAAGGATGTGGAAGGAAGCGGACGTGGCCTGTTTGTACCGTCCCAGCATTTGCCTGTAGTTGAAAATGGGAAACCACGGAAAACCATTTCAAGGACGACCGACGTAGGGCTCGATCCCACGTCTACCGAGTCCACAGAGAGCTTAGCCCCATGGCCTAGCACTACGCGTTAGCGAGCGTAGCTACTGCTGTCGGTAATACATTAAATAACGATAGGTACTTAAAATAATTACCTAATAAACGAAGTATTAAATCTTATTATCATTATGCACTTGCAAATACTCCGTAACCATCTACAATGATCCAATAATATAAGGTGCGTTCAAAAAGTAACGAGCCGGAGGCTGGAATGCGCAAACCGGTGACGACATCGGCTAATCGTGGCGTGTGTAACGAGGTGTGGTTCCGACCAGAGCGTGGAAGGTCACAGCCCGTCGCTAGAGGGCACGCGTGCACGTCACGTGACGATATAAAGCGAGCAGCAGCATGCATCAATCGTCCAACGCTGCCAGTCGCGTTGCAAACAGTTACATGGAGGCGTCAAACGAAGAGCAAAGAGGTGTTGTTCGGTTTCTGACAGCGGAAGGAGTAGGGGGAACGGACATTCATCGCCGAATGTCACAAGTGTACGGTGAACACTACATGTCCCTTGCAAGGGTCAAGGCGTGGCACAAGCGCTTCAGGGAAGGACGAGTGTCGTTAGCCGATGATGCCCGGTCTGGGGCACCCCCCTGCATTACCGATGACAACGTCCAGCTGGTTGATGCACTCATTACCCACGACCGCCGAGTGACAGTGAATGCCATAGCCGCTGTGGTCGAATTGAGCGTCGGAAGTGTGCACACCATCATGAAGGAACGACTGCACTTGCGGAAAGTGTGTGCCCAATGGGTGCCCCACAGTCTTCAACCACACCTGGAAGAATGTCGAATGGCCCTCTGTCTTGGTCATCTGCAGTGCTATGCGAGGGAAGGGAATGGGTTCCTGGCACGAGTGGTGGCTGGAGATGAGTCATGGTGTCATCACTTTGAACCAGAATCCAAACGACAAAGCCTCCAGTTGAAGCATCAAGGGTCACCACCACCCAAAAAAGGCAAGGTCATCCACACGAGTGCAGGAAAGGTAATGCTGACGTTCTTCTTTGACCAAGATGGTCCCCTTCTGATACACTTCATGCCGCACGGGACAACAGTGAATGCCCAGCGTTACTCGCAAACCTTGACCAACCTTCGCCAACCGATCAAAACAAAACGACCAGGCAATCTCACCCGTGGGGTCATTCTGCTCCACGACAATGCACGACCTCATACGGCCAACACAGACGCAGCACTCCTGCAGAAATTCAAATGGGAGGTTCTCGGCCACCCTCCATACAGTCCTGACCACTCATCCTGTGATTACGCCATGTTTGGTCCCCTGAAATGGGCTCTGCGGGGCCAACGATTCACCTCGGACGTCGACGTCCAGCGGAACTGGTTCACATCGCAGCCCAGGGAAGTTAATAGACAGTCATTCACCGCCTCGTGTCAGTGGGACAAGTGCCTAAACAGCCAGGGCCAATACTTCTAACATACAGGTACTGGTTTCTGTAATTATGCCTCCGGCTCTTTACTTTTTGAACGCACCTTATATATACAGTATATAGGTAAGGTGTGTCCTGAGAGTCCTGCGTACTGAACGATGTGAATTCTCATACGCATGCAGATTATATAAATTGATTATAAATGCGTGATGCACTAAAAGTACGATGGTGAGGTATCTGCATTGTGAACTTGGTAAATCTGTTGTTTCTGCCAATGGACTGATTCCATACGACAAAAACCGTAGTTAAGATATGGTGGGGATTTCTGTTTAAGAATGGTTAGTTGGTTCCTCAGTAAGTTTAGGGGCTGCGACAACGCGGTCATGTAGCCCCGTGTACTTTGGTCGTGTGTAGAATCTGTCTGATAACCGGTGTTAATTGTGATGGCTTTATTAGTGTGTGTTATCTGTTTTTAATTCAAGTAAGGACTGCTGCAGACATTCAATTTTCAAGTAGTTCCAACTTTTGCTAGCAAATGCCACCGTCAACGACCAACTAGAACTGAACTCGCTTAATAGATGCCACCGCAGTCGGCTCCTGGCGACGAACGTTGGAACCAAAGAGCGTTAGTCAAATCTAACATCTAGTTTAGCTTCACACAAGTGTAATTAGTGGAAGGTTCTTTATCATGCCATAAATCTATGACATGGGACCGCCGGCTTTACTTACCCTCCGAAGGAAGGCATAGTCTACTGAGGGATTTTTAACGCTCTTAAAAGATCCGACGACATCGGCCGGGTTTGAACCCGCCACCGTGGGTATGGAAGCTCAGCATGCTACCAACTACGCCACCGAAGCCGCCCACTATTTTAAGAATATTTAGGTCAATAATGATATTGCAAACAATCTAAATTCATTTAGTTTAAGTCAGTGCAGCTGAATATAACACCGTATGGTGTTTTAATTGTGCTCCACTTTACGAACGTCAAGAATGAATCTAGCACATGCGTTTTGAGTAACAACGTTGAATTTTTGTATTCAGCGTGTCTGAAAGATCATACCAACGACTGCACGACTTTTTTCCCATAGACTGAGACAGGAAAAGGAAAGAGAGGCAGAGGCATTATTATTATTATTATCCATAGTAGCTAAGTTCTGAATTAGGCCTAGTAGTCGTTGATGGTGGCGTTTGGCGGCAAAAGTAGGAAATTAAAAAAACAGATACACACACTAATACAGCCATCACAATTAACACCGGTTATCAGATAGATTCTACGCACACCGAAAGTACACGGGGCTACATGACCGCGTTGTCGCAGCCCCTATACTGAGAAACCAACCATTATTATCCATTTAATGGTGCTCGGGTACTTGGTATGGTATGAGGGTGGTGGTCACAATCTCAAAACGGCTGAGAGCGCCTGTGTAGCTTGTCTAACATCACTCGATCATTAATAATTTCGGCACAGTACTGTACGAAAAGAAGTAATGTATGAGGCAAACCGCCTACAAACAAATACCGTATGATACCGGTACCGAAAAGTTTAGGTGATATCTCTACATAGTATAAACAAAGTCACCGATTCTTGGATGTAACGGGTAATCTCGAGAACCACTGGATGTATTTTGATGAAGTTTTCACCATTCTGTAAAGGATTTCTCGAGGAAGGTTTCTACATAATTACAAACAAAAAAACTAATAATTTATGACCAAAGAAAGCCGAGCAGTAACGATTTCAGTGAATTGAGTCGAAGAAAAACCTGCCGTCTGTGCGCCTTTTAAGCTTACGCTGGGTAAACCGTTAAAATTTTAAGGTACTGCATTATTAAATGTTTAAAAGTGTAAAAAGTTGAATGATAATATGATTGGTTGTACTCAAACTTGGGTCTACAAGAATTTTAAAGATAGTAGGCTACTTGGATACCAAAGACCAGCTAGTATTCTTGGCGGTCACCGCAGAGGTCCGGATTAGAATCCCGGCTCTGCCAAGAAATTTAATTCTGGTCTGAGGGCTGGAATGGGGTACACGTCAGCCTCGTGAGGTGAAACTGAGAAGAGGTGGATGCGATTCCCATGACGAGATGGTTCCAAATTTAAGGCCACGGTAGCCTCTTTCCCAATCTTCACCTGTGTTACAAATACACACACTACTACATACACCACAATAACACGGGCTATCAGACAAATTATAAGTTGTGTGTGTGTATATACACGCCTGAAGTACAGTATATGGGGATAAATGACCACATGTCCATGACCCTCAAATGAAAGAATACCACCACAACAAATAATACAAAACTTGAACTTGAACATCTTAATTCGGCGTCATAAATATTCAATTCGGCAATTATGAGAGAGAGGACATGAGAGAGAAGCTGGTATTCAGAAAGGTGTAAGGCAAGGCTGCAATTTATCACCCATACTTTTCAATCTTTACACTGAACAAGCAATGAAGGAAATTGGAGAAAAAAAATTTAAAGTGGGAGTGAAGATTCAAGGAGAAATAATTTCAACTCTGAGATTTGCTGATGACATCGTCATCTTGGCCGACACGCCTGAGGATTTGAATGAGTTTTTGAATGGTATGGACTCCGTCTTGAGGAAAGAATTCATGATGAAAATTAATAAATATAAAACAAAAATATTGGAATGCAGCCGAAATAATCTATGGACATCAAATTGGCAGGAGAAAAACTAAAGGAAGCAGGAGACTTCTGTTACTTAGGAAGCAAAATAACCAGTGATGGACGAAGCAAAGAGGATATAAAAAGTAGGTTGGCTCAGGCAAGGAAAGCATTTCTACAGAAAAGGAATCTGTTGACATCGAATATAGATTTAGTTATTAGGAAGACATTTTTGAAAACCTTCGTTTGGAGCGTCGCACTGTATGGAAGTGAAACTTGGACTTTTGGTGCAGCAGAAAATAGGAGAATTGAAGCGTTTGAAATGTGGTGTTACAGGAGAATGATGAAGATCAGATGGGTAGATAGGGATACAAACGAAGAGGTATTAAGACGAGTGGGAGAGGAGAGATGTTTCTGGCGACTGCTAATGTAGAGAAGAGATAGGTTAGTAGGACACATACTAAGACACCCAGGAATAGCAAGCTTAGTTATGGAAGGAAGGGTTGAGGACAAGAACTGTAGGGGTAGACCAAGGTTAGAATATTTTAAACAGATTGCCTCTGATGTAGGGTGTGGTAGCTATGTTGAGATGAAACGATTAGCTCAGGACAGGGAGGCGTGGAAAGCTGCATCAAACCAGTCAAAAGACTGACGACTCAAACAACAACATTAGGAATGGTAGTTAGGTGCTCCCAAGATATTCCTCCGTTTATAAAACTTTCACTTCAGTTCAATTTTATCAGTTTATCGGCGTATACTTACGTCTTATTTACAATCTATCCTTGGATATGTAACCTACCGGTACTCTATTTTTGTGATGCTGCGTGGCTGAGGGGTAACATTCTCGCCTGCTGAACGTTTTTGTGCTAAGTGACGAGGCGTCAAGAGTTCATTCTGCAATTCCAAAAATAATCCAGAGTTGTCATTGAACTTAATTAACCTAAAATTCATGAATAGTTTGAGTGATTTCCAACCTTAGAGCATGAACAACTATTTTGTTGCATCTCTTGTGCCGTTTGGCTTCAACAGCTTGCATTCTAGCAGCCAAAGACGGGCTACATGTCAGTTCACATCCAACCGTCACGGAAGACGTTTCCGTAAAGCCAACATTGATACGTTCGCTCCGCGCCTCGCTTTGCCACACAGTGAACAGCTTGGCAACACCGAGCTTGACGTCCGTATCACCAACCCCAAATGAGGACCGTTTATGCAAAACTCGCTTTATGCAAAAAACTTTTTTTTTCCAGAAATCACTTTTGTTTTACAGACAAATGACAACTTATTTTTCCTTTACAAGCAGCAATGTTTATGTAGGTTTAAACATGTATAACACAATTACCTCCATATACATAAAATTTATTGTAGTTTACCGACAACAAGGTACAGAAATATGGCTTTCTTTTGCAAAACTCGCTTTATGTAAAAAATATAATAATCACAAAAATAGTATTATTGTTAGTTTACACAACACTTTTTACTTACAAACAACAATGTTTATGCATTTTTTAAGACTGCCCTTCCATATACATTCAATAGTGATGACAGTCTTCGACAACATGGAACAGAAATATATATATATATATTTTACAAAACTCAGTTTTTTCTTGCTACTTAAACTTTAACAGTATTTGAATGTACACATTAAATAGACACTTAAACAATAATCTTATGTTGTTCTTTTACTCAAGTATTGGTGTCTCCTCCTCTTCATAAGTTCTTCGTGAGCTGTCATGGTCTTCATACCCTGCACCATGAACAGAAAATATGTCCTTGTAGAAGCTCGAGCCTTCGAGAGGAATGGTGAAGAAACGCATTAGCTTTTTAACATCCTTCTTCTTTTCTTCACTTACATGGTTTGTCTTGGGAATAATGTCAGCCCGTTTCATTGCCCTGAATGAGGAAACTTTCTTCTTCAAAACAACAAAACATACTTCTGATCCAGTGAAGTACGTTGTTTTAACGGCGCATTGCACCTTACCGTTGCTTTGGCTGTATGAGATCACCCGAGCGTCCATCATTTTTAAAGGCAAGGTAGCCTTGATGAGTTCCTTAGAAATACGTTTGAAGTTATAGGAAAACCAGTCTTTTCCCCACACTAATACCTTTCCAAACTTTTCTATAATACTCCTATATTCACAAGGCGATATGATGTTCTCTTTCTTCCGGTATTCTTTCTCAATCCTGTCAAAGATACGATCCGGTGGCATAAAACTATGTCCCCGAATGGGGAAATAGTGAGTAAGATCTACAAATACTTTGGTATGCTCCATGAAATGTGCCAGCATGCATAGCATTATAGAATTTTTGTTCTGGCTGCTGCACGAGTCCGAATACAGCTCAAGTTTCAATCCCTTCTCACTACGGTTTTGAGTGCTTTCTTCCAACTGTAGCAGAAAGTGTTGCAGTGCAGATGCAATTTCATTTGCACCTCTCCCAGCTTCGGTTTCGCACCATGTGTAGTGAAAGATTTTATCATTTGTTTGTTTTGCTTCATGTACCATCACCGTCAGATTATAGAACCATACCTGCCGTGCGTAAAACACTTCGCCAACAGAGAGCTTCGGCAAAGGTTGATTTTGCTGCATGTCAAAAGCAACTTTTATGCAGTTTTCAGAGTAAGTGTTCATAATAGAGTGGAACTTCTTTGCCCGGGCTTTATGTACTCTCAGCTCTGTTCTACACACTTCTCGAAGTTCTTCAGATTCTGCAATCTTTATTCTTAGTTCGAGTTCCTTGCACTTTGAACAAGTGTCGCTATGCGGATTACCAAAACCGAGATTAAAATTCTTATAGAACACTGCCTTGAATTTTGACACAGAACAAATATTATTGCCTTCTTGCCTTTGTTCTTTACAAAAGTTCTCCCACATGATATTTACATTCAGTGTTGGTGGTAAATATGATCAAGTCAGTTTTCCTCTACTATAATGGATCTCTCTACACTTATACTTCATGATGTGTTGTTTCACCTGCTGTGTAATGCCAATGTCTTCTTGCGTTGCTCTTGAACCACCTCTTCGTTCCTTCATTGTGTCCCCATGTTGTTGAAAATGTCTAGCAATCCTAGCTAACCGATCCCGTGACACACCTAGAATTGAATAAAATGCAGAGATAGGCCTAAGTAGTAATAACAATAAACACAAAAAAATTAGAAAGTATTAAGAGTTTGTTTTTCAAGAAGTTAATTGCAGAGTAGAAAAATACATACCTGTTATTTTCTGAAATGTAGCCGCACAAACTGGCACAATCGACCCATCTCTAATCTTTATCTTGTACTTCACGGACACTGATCTAGGGGCTTTAGTTTCAGTGGGATCTACAATATATCTGGCAGGTGCTGTGATATCCATGTACGTCAAAAGCATTGCATCTTGATTGCTCTTGCCTCCAGTAGAGTACAGTAGATTATTGTAGTCTGAAAGATGATCAGCAGTGCACAGATGTTATCTACAATGTTTGTAGTCAGGGAATGCTTTAATAAAATGTGAAATTAACTCGTAGACATTTAAGCCATTGAAGTGCTATGACCTACGGAGGGACTGCCAGTATTTAGCGAGAAAGAGACGACTTTTGTAGAAAGAGAATGTCATGGTTATCACAACAGTTCCCTCTACCGATAAAGAAACATAAAGATCTACTTACATGCGATGTCAGCAAAAGCCAGTTCACCTGCATGGCACTCTTTCCCACCACTCTTGCCTGCCTCATTCCGTTGGCCATGTGTGCAGTCAATATCAGGTTCTGCATTCTTTGAGTACCGTGACGACTTCGGTCGGGAGGTATTAGCTTCTTTCTCCTTTCTTCTTTTACGTCCACCATGTGTTTCACCCACAGGAATATTATAATCACTTTCACCTTCCATGCTTTATTTGCGTCGGTTAACTTCTACCACTTGGCGGGCAATGACCATAACAGTTGCAGCGCCAAGGGTTTTACTTAAGAACCACAAATATCTGTCGTCGAACAAGTGTTGGAAAAGTAATCCTCATCCTGCCATCTACTTTCAGCCAGTATAACTATAAGAGAACACTAGTAATATGGAATTTTAAAACAGAATAGCATTAAGCGAGTTTTGAAAAAACTGGTGTCAGTGCATAAGGCGAGTTTTGTAAAAACAGCCTCATTTCCCTATGCTATATCTTCGGCATAAAGCAAGTTTTGCTCAAGCCGGTTGTATAGGCTTGTAGACAGCAACAAAAAGTATGCATTAAAAGAAAAAAAAAAAAGATTTTCAGAAAATTTGCATAAAGCGAGTTTTGAAAAAAAAAACGGTCCTCAAATATGCACCGCTGTCAGCTGTATTATTTTGTTGTACGCTGAGTGTTGCAGTGCATTGAGTGAGATTGTCGAAGACTTCGTTTCTAGAGTGTTTTAATAAATATTTAGTGTAAAGTTATGGCAAGTGGTAAGAACAAAGTTGTTCATAGTGAAGCGAGAGAGGTTGTAAACAATGTAATTGGCAACTCAAACTAACACTTGGGGTGCTGCGGTCGGTCTGGATAAGTAGGGTAAACATACTCAATAACACGCGTTTGATATGGAACACTTTTTATTTTTCGGTTATAATCAGTAAATGTGGTCCCTAAAATAATTACAGTGTTTGCATATTAAGGCTTTCACGGCCCGGATTATTATACAAACAATTCATGCTTTTGGGCTAATGCCGTGTGTATTTTTAATTTAAACCATACGTTTCGGAGAAACCTTGCCTCCTTTTTCAATGGAAATAAACAATGTGGCCGAAGAAAGTATATCAATGAGATTACAAAAAATATAGATAAATTCCTCTGTTCGTCACCAGAGAGCAGCTGCCAGAAATTACTGTATGGACCATGGTGGAACGGCGGACAAAGTAGTAAGTAACCAGAAGGTAAAGGGGGCGGTGTGAAAATATAGAAACTCCTCGAAGAATGAGGAGGGGGGGGGGAGGAGGTGGGAGGGTTAGATGGATATAAGGAAACATAAACAAAAGGGAAGTGTATCTGAACGATACCTAACGTCATACAGTCAACGGCGAAAAAACAGATGGAAAACTCCTCCAGTGACGAACAAAGGAGATCAAATCCAGGCTCTGAGCCCTAGAGGGAAAATGTACAATTTTAAATAGGTGAAGAACAGAGAGACTGAGAGGAACTATCTCCCTAGATCCTTAATAACTGGTAGCCAAGTGTCACTTAGCTGATATCCAGTGTCTCTGTTAAAATTATTGGGATTTTTACGAATTTCAACTGCCTCCCTTATAATTCTAGACCAGTTGTGTTTAACAAGGGCAAGCGCATGAGCATCCTTGAAACATACATCGTGCCCTGAAGACAGGGCATGTTCAGCTATAGCTGATTTGTCAGGTTGGTTTAGACGGATGTTCCTTTGATGCTCTTTGATGCGAGTTGCAATGGAACGTTTTGTTTGTCCAATGTAGACTTTTCCGCAAGTACAAGGGACTTCATACACCCCAGGTTGTAGTATTGGAGACAATTTATCTTTGTTTAATGCTAAACGTTGACCAATTTTCGTCATAGTGCCGAAAACTGTTTTTATCTTGTGCTTGCGGAGAATCTTAGCAACGCGGTCAGTGGTGTTGTGAATATAAGGGAGGTAAGCAGTTCCTCTCACGTCGGAGCTCTGAGAAGGTTGTCTATCCCTCCTTCTGGGATGTAGGGACCTATATATAGTGGATTCATTATAGCCATTACCCTTAAACATGGTTTGTAAGGCATGTAACTCTTCCTGAAGAGTTGATGCCTCACAAATACGTTCCGCTCTTTTGGCTAGAGTTGTATTTGTGAGGCATCAACTCTTCAGGAAGAGTTACATGCCTTACAAACCATGTTTAAGGGTAATGGCTATAATGAATCCACTATATATAGGTCCCTACATCCCAGAAGGAGGGATAGACAACCTTCTCAGAGCTCCGACGTGAGAGGAACTGCTTACCTCCCTTATATTCACAACACCACTGACCGCGTTGCTAAGATTCTCCGCAAGCACAAGATAAAAACAGTTTTCGGCACTATGACGAAAATTGGTCAACGTTTAGCATTAAACAAAGATAAATTGTCTCCAATACTACAACCTGGGGTGTATGAAGTCCCTTGTACTTGCGGAAAAGTCTACATTGGACAAACAAAACGTTCCATTGCAACTCGCATCAAAGAGCATCAAAGGAACATCCGTCTAAACCAACCCGACAAATCAGCTATAGCTGAACATGCCCTGTCTTCAGGGCACGATGTATGTTTCAAGGATGCTCATGCGCTTGCCCTTGTTAAACACAACTGGTCTAGAATTATAAGGGAGGCAGTTGAAATTCGTAAAAATCCCAATAATTTTAACAGAGACACTGGATATCAGCTAAGTGACACTTGGCTACCAGTTGTTAAGGATCTAGGGAGATAGTTCCTCTCAGTCTCTCTGTTCTTCACCTATTTAAAATTGTACATTTTCCCTCTAGGGCTCAGAGCCTGGATTTGATCTCCGTTGTTCGTCACTGGAGGAGTTTTCCATTTGTTTTTACGCCGTTGACTGTATGACGTTAGGTATCGTTCAGATACACTTCCCTTTTGTTTATGTTTCCTTATATCCATCTAACCCTCCCCCCTTCTCCCCCCCCCCTCCTCATTCTTCGAGGAGTTTCTATATTTTCACACCGCCCCCTTTACCTTCTGGTTACTTACTACTTTGTCCGCCGTTCCACCATGGTCCATACAGTAATTTCTGGCAGCTGCTCTCTGGTGACGAACAGAGGAATTTATCTATATTTTTTGTAATCTCATTGATATACTTTCTTTGGCCACATTGTTTATTTCCATTGAAAAAGGAGGCAAGGTTTCTCCGAAACGTATGGTTTAAATTAAAAATACACACGGCATTAGCCCAAAAGCATGAATTGTTTATATAATTACAGTGTTATTTTTAATTGTATATATGTATAACTGTGCGATACACATGATCTAATTTGTGTGTTCCACTGGATTTTATGTGTCTATTGCATATTATCAAGCATCGGTTGTCTGCTGGTATTTGGTTTCGAGCAGTTCGAGTCATGGCGCAGTACGTTTAAAAGCTATATATTTGAGTTTGCTCACTGTACCATAGAAATTATTTGCTGCTTGGTAGGGCGAAGGGATGAGTTTAACTTGTATTAAAACTCGGGGGAGACAGGAATTGCTTGATTTGGATGGCTAGCTGGTGGGTTTGGTGTTGAATATCGGACTGGTTGCAGGCTCTCGCAGACTAGATATTTACCCTGCGAAGGCGAAGGCCTATAAGACTCGTCGTGGAATGGCTCGGATATCGCAGAGCGAGGTGATGGTGGATGGTAGGGTTATTGGAAATTAACTAGGGAGCGGGGAAGGATACCTGACTGATGAAGCTTGGCTGTCCTCGACTGGTTTTGGCTTGGCTGTATTGTACGTCTTGGCTCGGCGAGACTGTGCTTGGCTATCTAGGTGCGGCTTGCCTCGGCGTAGCAGTGAACAACCCGTCCTGTCGTCAGTGAGTGTAGTGGTGAGTGGTCCAACCCGCTCCTGTTGCCCGTATTTATTTGGTATCGTCACCTTTCGGCTATTGCTATTTGCATATTTTGGAAAGTGATGAAAACTTATATCCGCAGGCCTCTTATACATCGACTTACAGCCGTAAACTGAGCAATATACTTTGCTTTTACTCATTTTGCACTCTGTCAACGAGTAAAACTTATTACTTATGTATAAAGACACGAAGAATTTACCACGATCTGCTTACCAATACATGAAACCATATACAAACAGTCACCACGTGACAAATGTACCCTACTTGGTAAGTGTCTCATTTTTACCGCTAGATGTCATATCAGATAGCTGGAGTTGCCAATTGCGTTCTGTGATTTAGAGAAGGCAGCAAATTCCTTTAGCTTGCCCGTCAGTCAGGCAACAAAACGAGCTGCAGCAGCAACAGGGAAATCCGAGTAATTTATTAAGAAAATCAGAAAGGAGAAGACATTGATCGACATAAATGAGAAGTTATCCACTCGCGGTAAAAACAGAGTGGTAAATAATATCGTATGGCCTCGGATGCCGGGTGCAAGCTTTGTTATTTGACACCCAAAGGGTAGCTTACATATCGAATTTCGTTGTTCCTTGAAGCACTATGAAAGTCAAGGAGGTTAGATATCTAAGCTCCTTCAACACTATAGCGCTTTCAAGTAGAGAAATGAGGAACTTTATGTTGGCGGAAACTCCCGAGATTAATTTTGCCACTAAGAACACGGCCTACTGAATTCAAATGGGTTCTTTGACATGCCAACATCGTATGATATGGTGTCGTAATTTTTGCCGCCTTTCAAAAATGACTTACCACGGCCAGGAGCGATCCGACACGTTTACCACTCACCCACCGTGGCAAGCGGTGAATAAGAAGATTATACTAGATGACATGTATAAGTGCATCATTACGCGGAAAATTCAAGAGTGTTACGTAGTGAAGAATGAGATACCAACAGTAGGGAAATTACGTTCTCCACGATGAGATAGATTACAAGGGGATTCGCGAACATCTGAAACAAATGCTTCATTCGTTAGGTGTCAAATTCAAGAAGTGTCAGAATAAAAGGAAAATATTAAAGGAAAAAGGCGATATTGTGTTTAAGAGATCAGTGTACCTGGGAATCTTACAAGAGAATGACGAGCTAGGTGACAAGAAAAGACCTGTTATAATCTTGGACGAAACTTATATACCATCATATACGGTAAAGAGGCAACTGAAGGTGATCTGACATCGGACAGTGCAGGCCAGTGAAAACGGGTTTGTACCAGTCGGACTGTGCATGTTCAAATCTAAAACTAAATCTGGTGATCACCACGATGAAATGAACAGCAAGAACTTCATGACCTGGCTTAAAACACAGCTGGTACCGAACATACAAGGTAATTGTATCATAGTGATGGACAATGCGTCGTACCACACACTGCAGATTAATAAAGCACCTACATCAAACAGCAGGAAATACGAAATCCAGATCTAGCTAACGACGAATAACATCACTTTCGATAAGAGCCTACGCAAAGATGAACTACTGAACGTAGTGAAATTGCATAAACCAGCACCAGTATTCGCCGTGGACGATTACTTGAAGTCATTGGGTCACTCAGTGGTACGATTACCTCCATATCACTGTGATCTGAACCCTATAGAATTAATATGGAGTGTTGTGAAGCGTCGCATTGCTGACAAGAATGTGAACCAGTCATCCAAGGACATAGAGCGTATTACAAGAGGCACTTTTGCGACGGTTACGGAGGAAGAATGGAAAAATGAGTGTGGTCACGTCGATAAGTTAAGAGCCGAGTACTGGAAGAGGGACGGATTGCTGGAAGACATTGAAGAAATCATAAACCATATTGGCAATGACAGTGAATCGGACTCTGAAAATGATTCAAGCAGTAACGGTTCAGTTCAGAGTGTAATGTCAGGAATAGAGGAATCAAAAGATTAGGATTCAACTAACAGTACCAGCAATTCCTAATAACTACCTACGACATCGAGAACATTACCAAGAATACCCATATAGAGCAATGACTTAAGCACTCAAAAAATAGATTTTTTTAATTAGTACACAATATTGAAGGAGAGGAAAGGGAAAGAGGAGAGGGCCCACCCCAACGGCAATGGAAAAAGGGGGAAAACCAGACCCAGCTCAGGAATCCCTTGGGGTCGCCAACTCCCGAGCTCACCAGCTGTGAGCCCTTGAGGGTGTAGCACTATCCGTGGTGCACCAGAACTGGTGGGGCTACATACACCCTGCCTCATTGAGGGCCTTGAGCAGAAGGCAGGAGATATCATGAAAAGAAAAAGAAGGCTGACCCCTCGAAGAATGAGGGATCAGGAAAGATGAGAGAAGGGCCAATTAAAGCGGGAAAGGAAGAGACTCCCTAGGCCTCAGATACCATAATACCGTCAGGGTTGGAAAAGAACAAGAGTTGACCAAGAGAGGTCGACAGGAAAGAAGACAGAGAGGAGCCCGGCACAAGTGGAAGCAATGCCGGACTCAGCCGGGGTCCCGTGGTCGCCAACCCACGTCCCACTTGATGTGAGCCCCCGGGGGGATTAGTACACAATAATACACCGCATTTAGAACTATAGCATACCGGCAGCGGTAGCTTCGCACGTTAACGCGCAGCTCTAGGCCAAGTGGCCTAGCTCTCTGTGGACTCAGTAGACATTGGTTCGAGCCCCACCGTCGGCCGTCCTCGAAATAATTTTCCGTGGTTTCCCCATTTTCAACTCCAGGTAAATGCTGGGACGGTACCTTCTGACAGGCCATGGGCGCTTCCTTCCAGATCCTTGCCAGGTTTAATTCAGCATCATTCATTTCATCTCTCCTCATTAACTCCTCTCATGCGGTTGGCGTCAGGAAGGGCAGTCGGCCGTAAAAGCCATCCGCCACAAAGACTTTCATCGCATATCATCCCCGATCGCGTTTCTTCAACAGGAATAATAAGGGGCATGGGGCAGACATAAAAAAAAACTGGCACTATACAGCCCATGACGGGCTAAGGCCGACCAAGCGACCGCTGCCCAGCCATTCGGCCTGCAGATATTGGGGTGACGCGTGATCAGCGCGTCGGGTCCCCTCGACCGTTAATCTTGGTTTTCGTGATCGGGGCGCTGTCTCACTGTCAGACAGCTACTCAATTGTCCTCACGAGGCTGAGTGCACCCCGTTCCAACCCTCACGTTAGTTTTAAAATCCCTGACGGAGCCGGGGCCATTAACAAATATAGAATGTGAAACATATGGTTCCTTCAATGGGGCACCTAACATAGGTTACATTTCAAAATGTTACTCTTATGAATATAATCAATGATCCAGCAAAGATTTATTTAAATCTGTTCTAAATAGATTTTTTTTCCTTTCGGGGCGTTATTCATTTCCCGTTTAACATACAAGCTGATGCCTGTCTGGAACACACTGTTTGATTAATAGAATAAGTAAAATGGAAATATTTAAAAGTGTGGGTCTAATAGTTGAAAAAAGCAGCGCACTTTAAGGAAATAGAGGACTGTGACGTACTTTTGTCATATTTATTAGATCGGTGTTTGCACTTTGGTAGAAACTTATGAAGTAATCTCGAAGTGAATAAATACTGGTCCATTTACATATAATGATGTTGATATTTTAGTACATTATGCAACGAGCCTATAATGGCAATGATTAAGACATGAGTATGTTTATAATTTCCATAAGAGTGTCTTAATTACCATTATAGGCGAGTTGCATACGACTGTTTATGTTCGACGATAATTATAACTTTATTTAATTTAATTTTATGTTCGAACATAAATATTCATAAATATCTGTCGAGATTCAGTCCCTTGAATTTAGTGATCGGAGTGCAAGCGCCGAGTTTGCTCTCTTTGCTTTCCAAGTGCGCTGAACCAGGCATGCGCTCTGACTGCTTGGAAATGCCATATGTTTACAGCCAGCCGTCAGCACCAGCATTCACTCAAACTGTCACCGAAGTTGTATGAAAGAATGCCCTGTGTAGAAATTGGAGTTTGGGATATTAAGGTACAGTGCTATTTCTTTATTCGCCAGTTTATTTACGCGAAGATATGGGACGGTGCACTTTCCATGTCGGTGATTTTGTCTTTGTGTTTGCCATTATAACTACAATGGTTGATCGGATATATTTTACATGGTCAATTTTCAAATCATGTAATTCATGTCCGACATGTTGGATTCTGTGTTCAAATGCGAAGCTATCAAGTACCTAATTATATAAATAATTCATGCTTTTGGGCTAATGCCGTGTGTATTTTTAATTTAAACCATACGTTTCGGAGAAACCTTGCCTCCTTTTTCAATGGAAATAAACAACGTGGCCAAAGAAAGTATATCAATGAGATTACAAAAAATATAGATAAAATTCCTCTGTTCGTCACCAGAGAGCAGCTGCCAGAAATAACTGTATGGACCATGGTGGAACGGCGGACAGAGTAGTAAGTAACAAGAAGGTAAAGGGGGCGGTGTGAAAATATAGAAACTCCTCGAAGAATGAGGAGTGGGGGGGGAGGTGGGAGGGTTAGATGGATATAAGGACACATAGACAAAAGGGAATAGTAGCTGAACGATACCTAACGTCATACAGTCAACGGCGAAAAAACAGATGGAAACTCCTCCAGTGACGAATAAAGAGATCAAATCCAGGCTCTGAGCCCTAGAGGGAAAATGTACAATTTTAAATATGTGAAGAACAGAGAGACTGAGAGGAACTATCTCCCTAGATCCTTAATAACTGGTAGCCAAGTATCACTTAGCTGATATCCAGTGTCTCTGTTAAAATTATTGGGATTTTTACGAATTTCAACTGCCTCCCTTATAATTCTAGACCAGTTGTGCTTAACAAGGGCAAGCGAATGAGCATCCTTGAAACAAACATCGTGCCCTGAAGACAGGGCATGTTCAGCTATAGCTGATTTGTCAGGTTGGTTTAGACGGATGTTCCTTTGATGCTCTTTGATGCGAGTGGCAATGGACGTTTTGTTTGTCCATTGTAGACTTTTCCGCAAGTACATGGGACTTCATACACCCCAATACTACAACCTTAGTATTGGGGTGTATGAAGTCCCATGTACTTGCGGAAAAGTCTACAATGGACAGTATTGGGGTGTATGAAGTCCTGGGGTACCCAGGTTGTAGTATTGGGGTGTATGAAGTCCTGGGGTACCCAGGTTGTAGTATTGGGGTGTATGAAGTCCCATGTACTTGCGGAAAAGTCTACAATGGACAAACAAAACAGTCCATTGCCACTCGCATCAAAGAGCATCAAAGGAACATCCGTCTAAACCAACCTGACAAATCAGCTATAGCTGAACATGCCCTGTCTTCAGGGCACGATGTTTGTTTCAAGGATGCTCATTCGCTTGCCCTTGTTAAGCACAACTGGTCTAGAATTATAAGGGAGGCAGTTGAAATTCGTAAAAATCCCAATAATTTTAACAGAGACACTGGATATCAGCCAAGTGACACTTGGCTACCAGTTATTAAGGATCTAGGGAGATAGTTCCTCTCAGTCTCTCTGTTCTTCACATATTTAAAATTGTACATTTTCCCTCTAGGGCTCAGAGCCTGGATTTGATCTCCTTTATTCGTCACTGGAGGAGTTTCCATCTGTTTTTTCGCCGTTGACTGTATGACGTTAGGTATCGTTCAGCTACTATTCCCTTTTGTCTATGTTTCCTTATATACATCTAACCCTCCCACCTCCCCCCCCCCTCCTCATTCTTCGAGGAGTTTCTATATTTTCACACCGCCCCCTTTACCTTCTTGTTACTTACTACTCTGTCCGCCGTTCCACCATGGTCCATACAGTTATTTCTGGCAGCTGCTCTCTGGTGACGAACAGAGGAATTTATCTATATTTTTTGTAATCTCATTGATATACTTTCTTTGGCCACATTGTTTATTTCCATTGAAAAAGGAGGCAAGGTTTCTCCAAAACGTATGGTTTAAATTAAAAATACACACGGCATTAGCCCAAAAGCATGAATTATTTATATAATAATCCGGGCCGTGAAAGCCTCAATATGCAAAGTACCTAATTGGTCACACATCATACATCTTGAGCTCTGATTGGTTGGAGACTCTGTACCACAATGAAAACTTTTACTATAATGAGCCTCATTATTGTACAGTTTTCTGACATATAATATTTACGTTTCGCCATAGTCGAACATAAACTTTAAAATGAGCGCGCATGAGAGGAATTTGATATTCCCCGTAGAAACGTATAGTACATCAACGGCAACAGCGCGTTCACTGTCCACTCTCTCGCTCAAGCTCAAGCTCACTTGACGTTACAGACAGTTAGGAACGGGGCTCCGCGTGAAAGCCGAAGTTAAACGATTGACTTCGCGTCACCACATGGTAGCTTTACGATTGGTTACAAAGTGAGAAGCTTATTATCCTCTCTGTTTCAAAATAAATCATGTGATTGTGCCAGGACTTATCTATATTTACGACACTTTACTAAATGTAAAATACTGTAGTGTAATATTCAACATATCATATTCTCGGAATACATTACATTGAAGTACCTCCATTTTCTGCACAGTGCACATCGCATTGTTGGTCTAGGGGTATGATTCCAGCTTTGAGTGTCAGAGGTCCCGGCTTCAAATCCCGGAAGTGCTCGGCATTTTTACTATTGTTTTATCTCTTGAAAATATTCAAAAAGTATATAAAAGAACCTTACGAACTTTTTTTTTTTTCGTGCGAGACTTGTACTTACTGTGTGCCAGTAATATAAATACATAGTTTGAGGTCAAACGCAATTTTTTATTTTAGTCGCTTTACCCTACAGGTTGGCTTTTCCCTCGGATTCTGCGGACATCCCACCATTACCGCCACCAGGGCGGTGTCCTGGAGCTTGAAACACCTGGACGAAGGATAAAACTGGGGAGGTGGGACCAGCACCTCGCCCAGGCGGCCTCACCTGCAAAGCGAACATGGGCCTCATGAGGGATGAAAAGTGAGGGGAAGATTGGGAGGGATAGGCAAGGAAGAGGCAAAGAGGGTGGCCCCACCTCCCCAGTGGTATCCCCCAACCAGGTGTTTCAAGCTCCAGGACACTGCCCTTACGGTGGTTATGGTGGGATCCCTCGCTGAGTCCAAGGAAGGGTAGCGGCTTTGGTGGCGTAGTTGGTACATGCTGTTCTTCTATGCCCAAGATCGCGGGTTCAAACCCGGCCGAAGCCGTCGTTAAAAATCCCTCAGTATGCCTTTCTTCGGAGGGGAAGTAAAGCCGGCAGTCCCATGTCATAGATTTATGGCATGTTAAAGAACCTTCGTTCTTTAACGAAGAACGTTCGTTGCCAGGAGCCGACTGCGGTGGCGTCTAGTAACCAAGTTCTGAACTAGTAGTTGTTGATGGTGGCGTTTGGCGGCAAAGGTAGGAACTACTTCAAAAAATCAATGTCTGCAGTCCTTACTTGAATTAAAAACAGATAACACACACTAATACAGCCATCACAATTAACACCGGTTATCAGACAGATTCTACACCCACCCAAAGTACACGGGGCTACATGACCGCGTTGTCACAGCCCCTAAACTGAGGAAGCAAGCAACCAACCAACCTAAGTCCGAGGGAAACCGACGGGGAAAAAAGAAGCGTTTACCTCAACCTATGTATTTAAATTACCGGAAGTCTCGTCCGAAAAAAAGAACGTTCCTAAGGTTCTTTTACATACATTTTGAATCTTTTCAAGAGATAAAAAACAAAAGTAATAAATATGCTAGGCTCTTCCGGGGTTTGAACCCGGGACCTCTCGCACTCAAAGCAGGAATCATACCCCTAGACCAACAGAGTGATGTGCATTGTGCAGAAAATGGAGGTACTTCAATGTAATGTATTCTGAGAATATGATATGTTTAATATTACACTACAGTATTTTACATTTAGTCAAGTGTCGTAACCATAGATAAGTTCTGGCACAATCACATGATTTTGAAACAGAGAGGATAATAAGCTTCTCACTTTGTAACCAATCGTAAAGCTACCATGTGGTGACGCGAAGTCAATCGTTTAACTTCGGCTTTCACTCGGAGCCCCGTTCCTAACTGTCTGTAACGTCAAGTCTCAAGCTCGTCCTCCTCTTTCTCTGTCACACTGACTGGCTGGCAGAGCTAGTGCTGTCACCAAGGTTTCACTTCAAGTTGCTGAGCTAAGTAGAATATTGCAGTAACCCGCGCAGCGAAGGCAACTCCCCAAATTCCTTCCTGCTTGTTCATACAGTCGTTAAATTCCTCGCAGGCGATAACGCAGTGAGCGCAGCGAAAGCATACAACGAACAATAGATGTACTGTACTGCTCGAGTCTAAGCTGCGTGGACCTGAGTGGAATGTGCATCGCAGACTATAGTAGTGGTGGTGACGAGTGATGCGGTTTCTCGGTTCTTGCGTAGTAACAGAAGCAAATACATTCGTCGGTGACTCAGTCAATCATTCCCAACACCACACTGGTTTCAGAAAAGACCCATGTTAGCAGTATTGGAATAAACGAGAATGTCAGATAACACGGCGGGCTGTCGACAGGTTTCTCAATTCTCGCCTGCTCTTACCCTGCCTCTGCGCTTCATCCCGCAAGTTCACAGAGCTTGGAACCGAGCAGTATAGAGGGCAGTGGCGGATCAAAGCCTTGCGGAGCCCTGGGCGATATCCGATATGATAGGGGGGGGGGGGGGGGGGGCACAACAATAGGAAATTTAAAAAAAATCAAATCAAATGGAAAATAGGTTTGTAATAATAATAATAAAATAAAGAATAGTTACACTATCTTGAATACACTACAGTACATTTTTAATGATGTGGAAGAAACCTATAAGTCCCCTTGAAGAAGATTATGTAAACTATGAAATATTAAAATATTACTTTGGGACTTTTTTCCCGGCTGAAGTCTTCTATCAATTCACTGAAATCTAAACTTGCTAAACGGTCACGGGAAGTCATAGCTGCACTGAAAAAAAGAATATGAATTATAAATTAGTTTGAAAAGTATAATTAACTTAATTAATCAATTAAATTTAAAACAATCCATGGCGCGGTGCCCCCCAGACCACGGGGCCCTGGGCGGTCGCCCTCCTCGCCCACCTCGCCCTCCCCTAGATCTGCCCCTGAGTATAGGCCTACTACTGTATTGTTAAGGGCCGAGCCCTTAGGACTCAGGACCCTACGACCCTAAAAGGGAGAAGGGACCTACGCCACTGGACACAGTAGCGTAGCCAGGATCGACCAATGGGGGGTTATAGGTACTCAAGCCAAATCCTACAAGCATTTCGTCCCGCGGCGTAGCCGCGCTCATCAAACATGCACCATGGTGTCGAGGGCAGCTGTGGTAAGTACGGATATCGTAGGTTCGAATTCCGGTGCTGACAGCGGTTATCCTGAGTGTGTTTCTTCCCCGGGTTTCGCCACACTTCCTACAGGAAATTGCCGGGATAATGCCTTGCTCAAGTCCTGGAGCGTCTACTCCATGCCTGTCCCAGATACATTTACACACACAACTACAATCATCACAGCAATACAGGTTTCCAGACAGTTTCAACACACTCCCAACTACACGGGGCTGATGACCAAGGTGTCTCAAGCCCCTCAAATGAATTAACAACAACTCTACAAGTATTTCCATTTCTCTATGAGATATTATTACACAAGAAAAGTTTCATGTATTTTGATCCCGAATTTTTCGAGTAATACAATATGCTCAAAAGACAAAAACAAATCAGTTTAAAAAAAATAAGTTAATTTTTTACTAAAATGTCTCACCTCAATGGTAAATTTAGAACATTCCTGTTCCCCTGACAGGAACAAAATAAACTCAAATACGGAATATCTGTGCTAACAACATGAAGACTGCGTATCTCTCAACAAGAGAAATTATTTACAGAGGTCTCAGCAAAAGTCCTGTCACGATGTATCATGTTGATTTATGAATAATTCAATACCGATACTCATTTTTATGTTTATTCAGTTTTTCCACTATCCTGTGATTTATATTGCAATTAGCCCTGAATGCCTAAAGTATCATTTTCGAAGATTTTTTGTCACCTACCAAGGTCCTTCTTATCTTACAAATGCTACCTGCAGCCGGAAAAAGGTTTAATTGCTTACACTACTCAGGCGACAAATTTCACTCATTCGTAACTGGGAGATAACCGTAATTCGGGGAATTCTCTCCCGTCAATAAAAGAAAAAAGCTAATATTGCCCCGCTGTGTGGGATTGAAAATTATTTGGCACTAGCCTCAGTTTGAAATAAGCTATAAGTTATTTCGCGGGGGAAAAGTTAGATTGGCAACTCTGGGAGGGAGGAGTTGTATTACCACAGTCTAAAATACACAGTCACGAAGCTCGCTGCGTTACGAAACTGCCTTGAGCACGATATTCGTGGAACAGATGATTTCACTTTTGCAAGGTTTTTTTTGGAATTTTAACTCACCTGAGTGATTATTTCCATTGTAAACATAAGTCACGTTAAATCACCAACTACTACAGAAAAAAGCCACAATGTCGATATACTGTACACTTTTAATTCATAGAAACATAAAAAGAATGCTGTGTTTTTATTAGTTCAGTCCTCTATAAGTATCTCTAGGTACAGTTGTATGACATATTTAATGAGTCTTACGTAGAATTCATAGTCCATACTAGTTATAAATTCATGTATTTGTTTTAATGATAGTCGCTGGCATCTCTACATTAAACCAAGTCAACGATTCCTGGATGTAACGGGTAATCTTAAAATCCACTGAATGGATTTTGATGCGGTTTTCACCATCCAGTAAAGAATTTCTCGAGGAAGGTTTCTGTAGGAAAACATTCATTTATGACCAAAAGAAGCCGAGCAGTAACGATTTCAGTGAATCGTATCGAAGGAAAACCTGCCGTCCGTGCGCCTTTTAAGCTTACGCTGGGTAAACCATTAACAATATCCATATACTATGAGTGTAAGAATTGGTCAGCATGAAAAGTTCTACAAAGAAGTCCGCGACAGCATATCTTTATATTTGATACATCGCCAACTATAAGTGATTTTACGTTTTAATTTCTTCCAACAATCTCCATTCAGTGGAAATTTAAATTACTAGCTTCGGAGCGAGTTTACGAGCGATCCCATCACCCCAACTTTGGCCAGCATTAACTGTCTTGTCGAGTTAAGACTTCAGAGAAGAGTAGACTATAAGTGTTTGGAGTTTCGCTGTTCACCTCAGCTTTTCTGAATTGCGTCTGAGATCTACCGTCCGTGCGCCTTTTAGGCTTATGTTGAGTAACCCCTTTAAGATACCAGGCGAAGCCGGGGCGGGTTGATAGTATGGGTATAATATAATAACAAATTCTTAACCAGATCAAAAGCTAGTTATTCCGTAAAATTGAGTAATATTATAGTTAGGAAAAATACCAGTGTGATTTGTGAATCGAAAAGTATAAAAAGATCTTAAGGTCTTAAATGGCTCAACTGTAGGTACTGTGTATCTTTTCTGTGGGTTTGAAACCTTTCAGTCCTGAATTTGACAAAATAATAAAATGCCAATTTTACAAAATATCGGCAATAACAATTGTGTACCGTACCTTCACAGCAGCCATGTGGGAGACCAGGTATTTCATAAGAGAATTAACAAACAGTGTACCACATCTATGTTTGGGAGCATTATCCTGATGACATAAATTGGCTTGCTTCCAAAGGATTCAAGAGTAAGTTTATATTATTGTACAAAATCTTTATTCATTAAATCAGCTCTCGGACTATTAAAAAGCCATTTTCTACATCTGAAAATTAAAATGTCGGCACGTGTTTGAGATGACATCTTTTACGTTTACTTAGCCTACCATATGTCTTAATTTTCAAAATGCATAGATATTTATATTTGATTTGCAGCCAATGGCCATAGCAGGGCATTTCACATGAACGCCCGTAGGTTCCCCAACTTCAATGCCAAGTAGTTCCAACTTAAGCTACCAGACGCCAGTTGATAGAGCGTGAATATCCCAATAGCCTACAAATTTGGCTACACACTCCCAATTGTAGCTGTAAGTTCTTTTACGTACCATAAATTTATGACATGGGTCCGACGACTGGGTTTGAACCCGCAAACATGGGCATAGCAGTTCAGCATGCTACCGACTACGCCGCCAAAGTCATGCATAGATATCCTACCGAGACATGCTTCTGATTTATAACCGACTGGCTCCGTGGCTCAGCGATAACGTCTTCGCCTGCTGTGCCCAAGGTTGCAGGATCTAATCCTGGCGCAGTCAGCTGGCATTTAAGGGTGCATACATACGAGGGAACCGAGTCTGTAAATTTACTGGTACGTTAAAGATCCCCTTCAGGGCAAAACTTCGGCACCCCGGTGTCTCTAAAAGCCACAGTAGTTAAAAGGGACCTAAAACCAATAACATTATTATTGATATATAACCAGTTAAAGACCTAGTGCCGTTGTTTGATTGAAAAGCTTTATTATACTTTTTACTGCGTATCCCAATTAATTGGGGTCGCCGGAGCCAATCAGGCTCATTTTGGTTTTGGCCGGGGATTTAAGGCCGGATGTCCTTCCTGACGCCAAGTAATTCTTCAGGTGAAAATTCCACCCCACTGTTACCGGGATTGGAACTCCGGCCGTCCGGGTGATTGACGAGCAGCTAAGCCACCGCACCATCACGCTTCCCTTGAAAAGCTTTATAATATTAGCCTAAAATCCATAGCTCAAATCTTAACTTTTAGGGTCCTTTGGAGACTCGGGTGTCGTCTTGCTATTTGAACAGTCTGACTTCCCAGTCGGTCAACACGAATACACCCAATTAGATTGGTCGAGGAGTAACAATTAATTTCCATGTGTAATTCATAATACAATAATTATTTATACATTTAATAAAACGCTTCTCATACGACCCCCCACCCACCCTCAATGTGAGAAGTGTTTTATTAAGTGTATAAACGATTCATGTGTTTTTATTTCAGGCATTTGGAGATAAATTGTCACTGCCCACCAAATCTAATTGGGTACCGTACACTCGTGTTGACCGACTGAAAAGCGATCATATAGGTTACTTATCAACACTGAAATATTGCGTCTAATATTAGATCTGTTTTTCCAACTGCACATCTTCTCTTGTAAAGTACATGTTAAATTAAAAATATAACCTTTACAGAATGCTCACATACAGTAAATCCAGCAACAATAACATTCACCAACATAGCGCAGTCGGCACTTTCTTGCTGGCTGCATGAGAGCATTATTGTCTGGCGGTAGAAAAATATGAGCGATCTGTGGGTAGACTGTGGTTATACGTTGTCATGAAGACGTGTGTAGCCACAAATGGGGACGCGGGCCGAAAGGCGACAAGAGTACATCACCACAGACACAAATCACAACCTGCCGATTTTCCAATAGGGGGAGGTTCTAACCCCCCTAACGCCCCGTTGGCTACGCCACTGACTGGACCTACAAATACACCTACAAAATGGACATCTACAATTACACTTTCAAATACTCTGCAAGACTACCACATCGACCCCTCTACTAAACACCCTCTTCTGCCCCAACAACCACCCCAACTGGAAACACTATAATTCCAGAACATATCTCTACACAGCAAGCGGCGACCACCTAAGCCTAGGAGGTTATCCAACAGCTTGCAAAACTCACATAAACATTTACACTAAGAACTATCTGGGGCAGCTACACTGATGCAATGCTGACTAAGCAGCGCCGAAACATATAAGAATGGAACCCTGATTGGAGGGATTGTCTGTCGCGGCCCTAGGCTCTGTGCATCTAGTTCCAGCTCCGACGCATCGTCATCACCAGGTGAGAGTGTGCTCAGATTTCCTTATACTCCTTCATTCACGCCTACACTTACATTATAATTGCATTCAACTGTGTTACACTGTCCCTCACTAAAAGGGACACCACATTTTACAATCACTGATCTAATAAATACTTGATCAGTAACCACACTCTGTACATCATTTCACACTGACTTTACACCTGTACGCCCAACCTGTTCTTTCCTAATTGTCCCTGACCGTGAATACTAGGAAGTGCAACGCCAGGTATTCCATTGTGCTCACACGGTAGTAAGTCAGCCAGCGGACGGACTGCCGACTCTGCAAACAGGCTCGCTCCTACTCGCTCATACTTGATCGCTACTCTTAATTAATAGCTCCCTCATAATCGCACATCCCTTGGTGAGTAATTGCACCCCCATTTCATTACATCCTTTTACAAACACATACACTTGCAGTCCCCCCCCCATTTACGTGGAAACTTGCACCCTTTTGGAAACCACCCCTAAATAGGACTAGAGTACGCCACGATTTTTTTCGAGGACCATATTAGGCCATATTAGCCCCCCACACCCACCCAATAGGGCAGTTACGTAGGGAAACATTTGCAAAACGATTTAGGAAAGAATTATCGCACCCCACAGTAAGGGTACAAGACCGCCAACTTATTAAACTCAGACATTCGACAGGGACATATTTACAGGGCCCAGGGATTTTTAGCGGCCCCCACTAATTCACATCAGCCCTCACACGCTAGGCATCCACCCCAGTATAGCGAATTCATTGTAGAATATAATTTTCTTATTTTTTAACACACACATAAATATGAATACACTCGCACGACAGGCCAGCTGAGGAACATTGATTTGTACCAGGCGATCATTGCATCCCACAGAAGAATTAGGGCACAGCAGAACCACTTGCGAAAAGTGCAAGTGCTCGTGCGGATGCAATATGGACCGATCATGAGGGCACTTACCAACCCGCAGAGTACCAGCGGAAAGTCGCGAAAAATCAGGGCTAAAATAGGCACAATTAGGACCCAACTAAATCTCACACACTGGCGGCTACATAAAAGACACGATGAACTGACACAAGGATACTACAGACTAAGGGAGGAACACCATAGGGCGCAAACCCAGAACACAAAGATAGCCGACCAAGCCAAAAAGCTCACGAGCGATTACGCCGAGCTATGGGGCGAATTTGTAAAGCTCCAAGCTACCAACATTCATTTCGAGCTGGCAATAGGAAACATCACACAACACAGAGATGACATCGACATAGACACATTAACACAACAATTCACACGGATGTCTATCTCGGACACCACCAACACAAGGGAGAAGGAGTCCGCCGTGGCCACGCTACAGAAACTGGCCAGGCTCCACTCAAACACATTCCAGACACATGTAGTAACACGGCCCACAGCGCCAGTTCAGAGGGCAATTTTGCCAGAACGAAGGCCAAATCATACACCAGCCCCCTCAGGACAAATGCATAAGAGGGTGTTGCTTTCAACCCCTCAGGGTGCTAAACGCACGCCTTTGCACACCGCCCAGGCGCAAACACACAATACACGGGGCACAAGAAAAGTTTTACTACCTACCCCACAAGACCAGGCCGGCAGGAGGACACACACCCCTATAGACACTGCTAGGGTAGTGCGAGGTCAATGCAGCCCTTCAGGCGCCAGATTACCTAGGCCACAAACAGGCACCTCGGTGAACATAGGCCCAAGCTCACTTTACTAAAAACGCCCAGAGAAAACAGTAAAGAAGCGCCCCAATGGGAACCAGAGGCCAATGCCTTCATAACAGGGCGCAGTTATTCACCCCGACGGGCAAGAGCGCTCGCATGATAGTGAAATTCACCGACCGGACAAGCCCATGGGGAAATGTTCCCAAGACAGAACACACAGAATTTTCCACATAAAAATGCTGAAACATTCGCAAAACCCTCACGGGGGCGCGTGCACTACAATAAACACAAGAGACAGATTCTACCCCTGTAGAGGTTCAACACACAAACGGGGATGCATTCACACAAACACGACACTCCAGAAGCAGGCAAATTGCCCGGTCTGCAAATACAACATCACAGACTTACACTTCCATACAGCCTGATAACACTTGAGCTATACTGAGAGGCAATAATTCAATCAGAAAGGGTAAGAAAGCCAAAATCTAGGACTCGGACCGCGAGGACCGCATCCAAATACGAATGAAAAAATAACAAAACTATCACCCACACCTAGTTGCCAGACATGCGACTAGAGGCCCTGAGGTACAAGTATACAGACGCATGAGCTCCACAGACAGAGATATCATAATCAAGGGGCAGACACTCATCAAACACAGTAGAACACAAAAATTGAGAACGCGGTAATTGTAAACAGGCGCAGGATCTTTTACAAAGCATTCGAGAAATTGGTTGGAACAAAGCACACAACTCTCACCGTACACGTAGCGTCATTACGTAGCCACGACAAGGGATGGTACATAAATACACGGGGCAAGAACTTATTACGATTAGTGTTAGACGACTGGTAGAGCCACTCAGGCAAAGTCACAACATGAGTACTTTACATTTGAAGTGTCAACAGACGGCCAGAAATCAGTCTGCTATCCAGCATGTGTTATCGCATAAGTAACACGACACTGTTGCAAGGTCAGCGCGAACGCGCGTTGTAAAAAGGCAGCCAGCACCAAGACCGTAGCACGATCATAGTAACATTACGGTCACTAGAAAATCATTCATGACAGATTCAACACCGCACTACGCCCACAAATCAGAATCAGGGATAACCAAAATACTCCCAAACACTGTACACAGGACATATTTTTTACGTACACATGCCTGTTTCATGATAATCACTGTGATAGACGAGTTAGGGCATTAGCGAACGCACAGAGATCCGTACTATACATTGGCGGGTCGCGTCAAGGCCACATGTCTGGGAAATACACAGTTACACAACGCAAACATAGTAGATAATCTACAACCTCTGATAGAGAAAGCGTAACTAGTAAAAAGTTAGCCAATGTCAACTAGTTGCGAACTACGCTACCAAAGGCCATACAGTGACACACAGTAGGTACACATAATCAAGGGTCCGCATTATAGGTAAGGACGGGCGGCCCAACAGATAACAGGGAAAGAGGTTGACCGACTGAAGATCAACCAAATCAGGTACACAGGTCACAGGACAGCAAAAGCGTACATTCACACAAACAGCCAACACAAACATATACATGTACAGGACTGGAATTGCACACTAACACCACCGCTGTCCAATGATGTGAAGTCACATAGAAATGAGTACCCAAAAACACGCACACATGAACACATTTTTGGAACACTGGGACTATAAACGAACCAAACATGCATTAACACAAAAGGTGGGAATACCACATTTTAACATTTAACAGCTGCGAGTAATTAATACGGGGCAGTAAAATTACCCCGGACATAGGGCGGACTAGACTCCGTAGGCACAAATACTGGGCAATTGACTCAAAGCAGAGAAATTACGGAAGGCAGATACCAAAAGAGGCCTAGTAATAAAGAAATTCTACACATTGACACATTGCTTCTTTTAAACAAACATATGGTGACACACAGACAGTGGTTCGACAGCACGTTTTGTTATCATTTCCACACGAGGCTGAAGAAACCAAACACCACAAGGCTGTAAATCAAAACACCGGAAATCGCGCGCGACACATGAAGCACATTCTTTCGTGACGACACCTAGCGTATGCGAAAGAAATTTTGCAACAGCGACCCGGTACAACATCACATACACATGCTGACAACAGCAACAGACAATAGCGGAAGCAATACACTTGCAACACTGGATGTTTACATAGGAAGGGGAAGACAGTATTACGTTATGCTCTCCCTAAGAATATCCCCACATGTATGAAAGGCCAAACTTAATTTTGGAGGCTACACTATTTCAGGATGACCATAGATAAGCTCGAACAAACATACAACTGTGATAATGAACACTGGAACTACGTGCAGTACACACCAGCCCACAAGCCACAGATAAGCCCACTCAGATGACAGGGCACGCGCAGGCGAGAGATCAGCCGGCAGGCAGCCTCGTGCACAAAGCGCTGCAAACTGAGACCACGGCCGTCCCCTGCCATAGGCGCTCAACACTTAGGGCAGCCAACGCAAATGCACACACACAGACAATTAAAATTAAGGGTGGGTAAACACAGAATCCGAAGAGGAATAATCCACCCCCCCCCCTAATAATTTTTTTCGAGATTACAAAGACAATTATGCCACATCTGTCTATGATCACAAGACACATGAACATTATAGCGACATAGGGTCAGCACATATGCAACACACCCCATTTTTTTTTCATGAGGCTTTAGCATACAACGCAGGGCTGGACCACAGCCATTCCAGAGCTGACCAAGGCCCTAGCCGAGGCACAGAACAATAAATTGACCCCCACAATAGGGTAAACACACATTTTTTTCTATACACAGAGACTGTAGAGGACGATATACATACATATAGATAAAGGTCACGGCTGAATACAGAGCAGATAGGCCGTCCACAGGGCGCAAGTGCGCACATTTTATACAGCTGGTACACAGACATGTTTTTAAAGGGCACAAATACACCCCAGTGGTATTATAAAATAAAAAGGGATAAACCGTGAACGGTACAGCCATCACCATACCTAGAGTGAACAGGGACAGCCAGAGGGCGCCCACTTGGACATTATAAATATTTTAGGGGATGCAAGAGATGATAGTCCCACGGGCATTATACAGAATGGTATATCGGTAGATACTAGGTGCTATGAGGCATCTGAACGGTACATAGACACTCAGCGACCACGAATTCAAACACCATCAGAGAGCGGAGGAAAACGTACTACAGCCAAGAGAGAATGGCACACCATAAAAGGAGCACAGGCGGATAACGCACTCACAATTCCCCATCAGATAATAAACGGGCTGAAATCCCTATGCCATACCTACATCCATCCTAATACCCGTTTACACACATAAAAACACATACACTACACTGCAATTATACACAGAGATTGGTAGACATTCATGTTTTTGAAAACCGGGTCCACTGCACCCTGTGCCATACTGCCCCCACCCGAATATTAGAGGTGGTTCGGACACCAATATTAAGCGCTGTTTGGGCATCTATATACATAGATGAGGCCACACTAATACACTAACAAGTATTTCATTAAATAATCCCGCATGCAGAAGATATAAACTTATTATACCCAGACACACCGCTTTTCCTCACTTGAGTGGCAGACATGCACTCAAATCCATCTACATGCATGGGACATCCCACCCAAACACCAAGGGTTGTATTTTATCACACCTGCATGACACATATTGAATTTCGGGCACCTGGGGAAAATCCACCCCATCCACTCACAGTAAAAACATACCCATAGCATTACCGACTCCCGGCCACCATAAATATAGAGTCCAACGATGCTATAACCCTTCCCTACCACGTTTCAACCCTTACTTAACAAATAACACCCTATCGGACCTTACTAACAAAGGACCCTACATTCCATAAACCTACTAACATGTCCAGAAACATATCAAAACATCAGCGCTGGAGATCCGATAAGGCAATGGAAGGACAAAAGCAGGCACTGCGATTAGAATGTTCTACAACCCCAGAACACAAAAAATAAATAATTACACTAGCATACTACACCATACAAAATTATACTCCCCCCCCCAATAAAAGGAATCTGAGGTCACGGTGACAAATACACACATCGGCGAAAGGCGGAACGGCACACAAGTGCAGAGCCGGGGACGTTGGAACAGACCCTGACGACCCAACTTGGACTTGACTGTCAGTTAATTATAGTGTTAAGTCCACCCTCGGAGGCGTAGAGGGTAGTCTCCCACTCGTAGGGAGTGAAGAAGTGAGCCAGGGTTCAGTGGGACCAACCCTTGGCCACGCCAAGTCCTCATTTTCGGGTATGAGGCGAAGATGATTGAATAAATAATGAATAATGAATAATAAATAATGAACAAGGAATGAATGCGATCATTCGATTCCGTGCCCAAGTAAATGGAGGGTAGCGAGTCCCCAGAGCTTAAATGGGAAGTGCAGCGAGCCCCCAGAGGTGTACATGGAGGGGAGCGACCCCCCACAGGGACCTGGGCAACCCATTAATAAGTATGGATGATCAATAAGGCGGCTATAAGCCATATATATATATATATATATGGGAAACGGTTTCCAGATCATGACACATACAAGCATCGAAATAGAACTGAATTATTTATTAAAAACAATGAAACTGATTAAAATACAGAAGAGAATTAAGGGGATGTGTTTCGCGGCTCGTTGGAACTCGGAATATTGCTTCTCTTCTTTTTATTCTCAGACAATGGCGCTGAGCTTACTCCTGCGCCCGCTAGATCCCATACTCGGCCTTCTTGATCCTCATCCGGCTCCCACACTCGGCCGTCCTGATCCTCATCCGACCCGGATGAAGAAAATCCGCCCGGCCAGGGCCTCATGAACTCCGCACAGGACGATGTGATTCTTGGTCCAGCATGGTCTCCTTCTCTGCTGACGTCATACGTGTCGTTGAGTTTTACTCGAGTCACTCGATAAGGTCCTAGACTTTTGGTTTTTAGTTTCAGATGTGGACCGATCTGAGTGCGTTTGATGGCAACCAGGTCGTCGACCTGATACTTCTTAGGCTCCTTACGTCGTCGGTTGAATTCAGCACGATTTTCAGATTGTACTTTTTCTATCTGCTTTTTGCATCTTCTCTCATCTGATCAGGTTTTTCGTTGAACGAATCGATCAGCTCCTCTTCGATGAGTTGCACTATACGTAGATCATTTTGGTTATGCATTCTGACTCCTGTCAGCAGCTCGAAAGGTGACATTCCAATGCTCCTCTGGAACGTAGAGTTGATAGCTCGTTGGACGGATGGTACAACCTTGTAACATTTTGTTGGATCGTCAATGCTAAGTTTAGCGATGATCTTGGTCACTGTTGAGTTGACTCTCTCTATTTGACCATTGGCTCTTGGCAGTCCAGCTGTGATCAAGACGTGCTTGATACTCTGCGATTTACAGTAGTCCTTGAACTCATGGGAGGTGTACGATGGCCCCCTGTCGGTGATCACTTGAACTGGGTTTCCAAAGTTCGTCCTCTGAAACTCCATCTTTTCAATCGTCTCGGCCGATTTGGTAGTTTTCACAGGATACAGCCAGGTGAACTTCGTGAAGGCGTCTATCACACAGAAGATGTGTTCATATCCCTTGTGTGTAGACTTAAGTGGTCCAATGTGATCCACGTGGTAGGTGTGCAATGGCACACTCTCCTTGAACATCGGATGTAACCAACCTTCTTCCTTGCCTGCCTTCCTGTTAACCACCAGACACTTCACACAGTTGGCTATGACTCGTTTCACCTTGTTGGCCACGTCTGGAATATAATATTCCTGCTTCACGTCTTCTTCAGTCCTTTTAACAGCGTAGTGTCCCTTCTCTTGTGCATCTCTGATGATTTCATGGTGCATTGCCCGCGGGACCACCAACGTCTCTCGCCCGTCAACAAATTTAAATAGCAGTCCATCTCTGACGATGAAGTTTTCGTAAGGCCCTTTCTCCAGTGTCGCTTTTATCGCTGTCAATCCTTCGTCTTTTCTCTGGGCGATTTTGATCCTCGCTGCAAGGCCATCAGGGAATCCAAACATCACTGCTGGACACCGGCTCAGGGCATCGACATGTTTCATCCTGGTTGCAGTTCGGTGTTCGATGGTATAGTCAAACTCCTCCAAGGCCATAGCCCATGTAGCTACTCGTGGGACCAGGTCCCTTTTGTGCATTTTCTTTTGGAATGCCATACAGTCAGTCACAATCTTGAACGGAATTCCATTTTTCTTTTTGACTACCACCACTTGGCATGTATATTCTGATTGACTCGGTTCTATGATATCTTCCTCCAGCCACGCCTCGACTTGCTCATCGACAAATTCGTTCTCAAGCGGTGCCATTCGTCTGGGCCTGCTAAATATCGGTTTTTCTTCTTTCAATGTGATCTTCATCTTGACATCAGTAGATTTCGTCTTCTTTGGTACATATCTCGCTACCAAATCCTGGATCTGTTCCCTTTTTTCCTCATCAACGCAGTTCTCGATATCAAATTCCTGTTCGTCGGCTACCCTGATCACCATCATTGGGACCTCTAGTTTCTTGATGGTAACTCCTTGTTTGCTCAGGATGACCTCACCCTGATCCAATAGATCGTTACCAATAACCATGTCCCACTCCATAGTATCATCAGAAACAACATAGACATTGGTTTGGAACTCCAGCTCGTCTACTTCAATGACTGTTGTGAAGTAACCTTGAGGAGCAACAAAACCATTACCGAATCCTTTCAAAGCAAGATCCGTGCTCTTCAATCCTGGGGAACCCATGGCCTTATGGATGTTTTGTCGCAGTAGGTTATAAGGACTGCCACAGTCGATAAGTGCCTGAAGTTTCTGCTGACCCAAACTAACCTATTTGAACTTGAGGCAGCTTTTCTTTTCATCAATAAGATTGATACCTTGATTATTCCTCTTATCGTTCTTCCTCTCCTTTTTGCACTCGGCCTCTCCTTTTTGCACTCGGATGAAATGTGGCCAAACTCATTGCAGTTGAAACATCTCTTGCCTTTATCCTTGTGCTCACATTCCTTTGAACTATGACCAGATCCACCGCAATTATAACATCTATCTACACTACTCGCCTCTTTCTTCTTTGTACTGCCCCAGCACTTTCCGTCCTTCTCGTTGGCACTCTTGGCGCTTCCTTGAAAATTACTGTTATTATACTTTGTGCTTTTCTTTGGCAAAGACTTCACCGCCATCTCATAACTTCTCATTTTCTCCTTGAAATCTTTGGAATTTTTTGCTCCATAGAGAAGAAGTTTTGATCCTGAATCGTCCTCGATCCCATCAATCACGTACTGACACAGAGAAACTAGCTCAACATCACCTCTACTAGCGATTTCCTTCATCACAAGAAAGTAATCCTGTAGAGATTCGTCGCGCTTTTTTCGTCGCTGGGTTAACAACTTGTGAATTTCTGCACTGCTTGCCGCCACGTCAAACTCCTCTTTCAAGGCCTTCTTCAGTGCAGTCCAGGACGTCAGTCCTTTCTCACCTTGAATAAAAAGCTTAGCTAAACCATCGAGTGATTTCTTAGCGAAAATAAACTTTTGCTGCTCACTCCATCCCATCAAGATTGACGTCTCCTCAAAATCTGCGATCCATTTCTTCACTGGGTAACCATCCTTACCGTTAAATGTTTTCATAGCGCCCTCTACGTCGCGAAACGACACTGAAAACTTATGTTGTTCTCTATACCTTCTGTGCTGGTCTTCCTCTTCGCTCTCTTCGTCTTCTTCGTCTTCTTCATCTTCGTCATCATCGTCTATATTAGTTGCGAGTTCATCCAATTTTCTCAAGTAATAACAAATGGTGTTAATCATTACCTCCTTTGCCCCGATCTCGGTATTAAGAATCTCAGAAACACGCAACAGATCAGCCTTGGAAAATGTTTCTTCGATAAATTTCTTCTTAGCTTCCTCTTCAATGGAATTTTCGTCAAAATCGAATCCAGGAAACTCTCGCAGTCGCTTTCGATTCTTCCTGTCGTCTGGTATATGTTCGAAAATGAGGTTATGTAAAACTTTGATTGCTTTGACCGGAGCATCACTTATGTTCTTATTTATTTTCTCTATTGCACCGAGTGTAGTCATCTTATTTGTTTACTCACGTCTATCAAGTAGATTTCCGTCAATATCGCTTCCTCAAAACCTTGCTATCAAACCTGTTTAACCTCATTCACCAAACCGGTGATATTTGTAGGTGATATCGTTGAATACCGCTTCCCGTCGTTTCTCTCTGACGAATCGCTATCCTCTTACCACAAACACAATCCTCTCTCGTTGTTTAGATTCCGACCCTCGTCGTCGTCGTCACGGCACCACTAATTGTCGCTGAAACTGCAGAACAAATTTTGCTTGCCTATGAATCCTCGTCGTAGATTCGCACGTCGTGGGCTCACAAAACTGCACGTCGCCTCGTCGTCAGCGTCGTAGGCAACAGCAACAAATATGATTAGCCGTCCACTTCGTCGAAAATAGCGTTGTATTTTACGTCGTACTTCGTGTCGTGGATTGCGTCGTAACTCGTTTTTTCAGTCCAACCCGGACGAGCCCCCATTTGAGGGGAACGGTTTCCAGATCATGACACTTGCAAGCATCGAAATAGAACTGAATTATTTATTAAAAACTACGAAACATTAAAATACAGTAGAGAATTAAGGGGATGTGTTTCGCGGCTCGTCGGAACTCGGAATATTGCTTCTCTTCTTTTTATTCTCAGACAATGGCGCTGAGCTTACTCCTGCGCCCGCTAGATCCCATACTCGGCCTTCTTGATCCTCATCCGGCTCCCATATATATATATATATGAATTATTCCTGGACCTGCAGACGAAAATGGATATCCGCGCGAAGTGTTTGCTATTTTTAGCAACACAAATACACAGGCCTTCACACACGAACACATTAGCTTATAAGGGCCCATAGATTTAGGAGGGGGGAGAAGGGCCCCTACCAGGATGCCGGTCCTGGTAGACGGCATGCGACAGCGTTTGGGAGGTTCTCCGACCAAACAGATCCTCAAATTAGTATATAAGGAGGCGAGGGATGCAATGACTCAGTCTGACGTACTCCGTTGGGTTCGGCCCCCGGCAGAGTATGCACATGCCCAAAGACCCTCGATCAAAATTCTAGTACGTAAGACTGTTGCATTTGGAAGGCTACTTAGATTTAAGCAAATTTAGTAAGCACTGTTGCAAGACAGTAGCTCACAACGCATATTTCGGCACTAGATTAAGGACCATTCTGGAACATTTTTTTAGCATTAATCAATAGACACCTAGGATAAGTACACTTTTACACTTATATATATAATAATTCGGCACCGTCTAGGAATAAGACCGAACAACAGGCAACGGCATTTGCAAGGCGAACGCGATACAGGGCGTTCGGCACTTGGTGACTAGGCGTCACCAGGGTAAGTCCGACAATTCGATGAAAAAGCAACAAATCGCCGATAAGCCATAAATCGGACACGAGCGATAAGCGACAGGTGGACATATGAACAGGGCGGAGGCGCTGAAGCCATCCGACCCACTAGCGAAATAAACGGTACAGCCACCGGAGCTGACCGACCTCACCTATACGCGAGAAGCCGAAAAGGTCTCTAGGGTGGCACAACTGAGGCCAACCTTAAAACAGCGCTGCGATAGGTGCGCAATATATATATTTGGCCAAGGGTATTACTAACATGTTTTTATATTCCAGCAAAGAGCTCCAACACTGCACCAAGGAATGGAATCCAAATAATCATGATCTACAAGGTAAGGTGGACCACCGACGTCATACACACTTATACACCTGCATACACTGAGGAGACACACAAATACACAAAAGAACACAATAGCCATAAGTAAGCTAAGATAAGGTTATAGCCGGCTTATGCTAAGAATAGAATAAGGCGCAAAAGGGAAATTAGTATTTACATGCACCAATGACGATCAAAAGGTATATGAATGTACGATGGCAACAATGTACCATCGATGTAATAATGACGATGCGTTCTCTTTCAGAATTACGAAAATTCAACGGGGACATAAGCATATCCACTAACGAATTTTGTTCCACAGGTGAAAACATATTGTACACATGTCTTTTGTATATATATTTTCCAACACAAATGTAACACCCTCTCTCATTCTAGCACAGAAATACACGATACTCATCGGCTTAGTCACACTAGTAAAGTGATGACGCCAGCGCCCAATGGTGGTCAGCAGCCGTGAGATGCTAAAAGCCGTTGACGCTAACACAAAAAAGCTCGAGGAAAGGAGCGATAATACGATGACCAGGGTCGGCACAGTTTTTGTAAGTGCCGTGCCTCATCATCAGGATGGAATTCCTACTCACGGCAGGAAGACCATTAGAGTATAGACTAACAGAATAACCACTAAAACGTAGCGAAAAAACGGCCGAAATAGTAAATAAGTAGATTATAGATCATAGCGGCCGCATAAGATAATATATGTAAATAGAATACAGATAAACAGAGAAAAGTATGGCAGATGAAGAACGCCAAGGGACAAACATATTTTTAATCCCAAAATATGGTTATATTTTATTATGTCTATGGTTATCACTATTATAATTATCAGTATTATTATCATTATCATAAGTGAAACGACTATTACTATGGCCATTCTATTGAACACCACCTCCATTGTTATCATTATCATTGTTAATATTACTGTAATAATTTTGGAAAATGTCTCTACAGCTCACATTGTAAATCCGCATTCACCAATGCATATATATACACGCACACTGATTACGCTTTTGTTTCTTTCATTTCTTTCTACTAACGTTAAAATTTGTAAAGGTGTCCCATTTACCCCCACACAATAAATGTATTTTGATATAATCCCTTAACTTTACAACAGGGGCACCTGTTTTTCTATCATCGTCAATCTTTTATACATTTATACATTAAACAATTATGCACTCATACTTTATAAACACGATGTACATACAGGGAGCATTTTTCCAGACAGCACACGGACGGCACAACCACCCGTCCAACCATGGTTTTTTTCCTTCCTGTATGGAACACCAATATATATATATATTGTGCCCAATTGGACACGGCAGATTGGCATCGAACTCGGGTCTTATCAGAGAAGACCAGGCCCATGATTCTGCCTAGAGTCGAACCATTAATCTCTGAGGGGGGAACAGCTACAGGGAACCCGAAGAGCAATGAGTTGTATAATGACGTATAATAATATAGCATGATTTCACGGCGAGATTGTGAATATCATAGCTGTTTAAGGGAATAATTGTTGGAAAATGCAGTCATATGCACGTTTTGGAAGCATAGAAGCATGAAAGCAAGCCAGCTTGACAGTTTACTATTCGCAGCCAGCAGAGGGGCGGAGATTCATGACGCCGAAGCAAATCATTTCGTCTGGACCGCTGGGACAGCTCGAAATTAATGACCCTGGGGTTCACCGATGGACAACGCTTGAGACGGGAGTGGGGGTAATTGTCCACGGAAATTAATTGATTGCAGCCAATTGGAGCATCGAAATGGAATAAAATGTACACCCAGGTGAATATATTCTAGGAGAGATAATTTAGGAGTGGTCTCACACCTAAATTAAAGCCTATATCTCTAAATAAGCCTGTGAACGCAGAGCCTACGCGCGAGAGGAATGATTCGGAGACCCGCACGAGGGGATTTACCATGGTGGCGTCATGACGCTATGGAAGAAGGTAATTAATTGTAATTAATTGGCCGAAGCGATCGCTTGCACGAGAGTGATTATGGGACTTCCACACCTAGATAAACGAGGTGTATACGTCATTTTGAATGGAAATGCATTATTTCAAGAAAGGAGTCGTTCCCGTATCTCCAGTGGACTACATTTTACGAGAAACCTTTATATAGGGGGAGCAGAGCAGACCAAGTCAGTTCATCTTTAGTTCTTGTCCAGTTCGTCTTTAGTCTACACGTAAACTAAAACGCTGCCAGTAAGTGCGCGAAATGTTAGAGTATCGACGCTCGAGTGTATATGAAGAACAATGGAAGCGCATCATACAGCTTCTTAATAGTAATTATGAATCGCGTAAGAGTTAATCTACAGCAGATATTTATCCATTATTATTCGCAAGTGTAATTCGCTTCAGCGTAGGAAAAAGTTAGGATGTTTTTGGACAGTGAATATACCAGGAGGTATTGTCATAGTTATAAATGACGCAGTATCGTCAGGATCACTACAATTATGGGAGCCGGGAAGGCATCACAAGTAATCATGACGGTGAAATGAACAGTATTGAAGGTGACGAGAATCGAACGCACACACACGCAAGATAGACTTTCACGGAGACCAGCGGTTGTCGTAGCTGCATCGCATCTCTGAGGTCAGGCGTTAGTAGGAGTCCAATTAAGGATCCACATGTGAAATAGTGCGAAAAGTGTATATAAGTTTTATTACAGTGATTTCAAAAGTGTTTATGTGTAGTGTGATATAATATGTATTGTGTTAAAATGAGAAAAGCCAGTGATAAAAATATTATTACCATGTGTCGTGTGAGATATAGCATGATGGCTTAAACCAAGCATCATGGTAGGCTCGTGGCTGGTGTGCTGGAATAATCCAGCGAAAATGAAAAGTGAGTACAAATTTACAATGTTAATATAATTAGTTCACCATACAACGAAGCATCACTTTAAGACTAAGATGTAACAGTCACTTATGTACGAGCTTTCACCACTCGTATTTTGGTAGAATATGGCTTGGAGGGTGATTTTTCTAGGGCCATTCAGGCCTATGATAGTGATGAATGTAACGGTAACGATAAATAATAATAATAATAATAATAATAATCTGGGGTCGGTAACAGTGATAAGTAAAGTGATAGGCATTTCAGGCCTAAAGAACGTACAAAGTGTGTCATGTCTAATATAAAGATACTGTATTTTGGTAAACAGTGAGAAAGTAACGTAAAATATATCGAGATACGAGAATTTTTCAGTGTCAGTGAAGTGTTGAATGAATATTTGATCTGGTCAATTCTTAGGATTGTATTTGAGAACCAGTAAAGTAATGTAAGCCAGTAAATTTATACTTGTTTTTGGAGCTATTTGAAGCTTTGGCTTAAGAGAAATTGCAGAGAGGACGTGAGTGCTTTAATAATTGAGTCATCTATGAGAAGTATTGTTTGAGTCGCATATAGCGAGTGAAGTAACGTAGAATCAAGTGATTTACGTCAATAAAGTTGCGGGGACCACTCTAACATAACTTGCACGTTAGGTGAAAAGTTGGCTAATCTACGAGATAGTATTGCCGTGATGCATACTTGTATTATTCGCAGCGAGTGGTACGGAGGTTATCTGTATCCACGGCTCGCAGGAATATTGCCACGAGGGATGCCCTTCGAGACCCCGTGAGCACATGTAACTTATTAATTGATCTGCCCTGAGAGGAGAATCATGTTCGTCATATCGGAAACGTAGATTTCCTTATTAATATTATTTAGGCAGCTGCTGATGAGAAATCTTGTATTCTCATTATGATGCGCGCCCGAAGCCACGAGTATTCGCCACAGAACGGCAAGGCTATTACAAGATCCATCCCCAGCAATGAATGTTAATTAGGAGCCGAGTTGAGCCCATTACACTATAAATGTAGGTGTTAAATAATTAGAATGACTCAATTAATAGAGACAACACTCAGCGTAACTCCATTGTACTGCAATTGTAAACAAAGATGACTTTGCTAGCAGCCAAGGGGGGTGGTATGTAGACCACGAGGACGGCGGCCATCTTGCTTGGCCAGCTGGAACTAATTTTATTGCCTCCTTGAAAGGGAGGTCTGTTGACCTGGTCCCTTTATTTTAAAAACATAGTGGGACACTGAAGAATCTCGATATTTCGAAATGTAATTAAGATATGATTGTTGTGATGATGCCAATTGAATTAAATGATGTGTTTCAACACACATACCTTGTTTGATCGTTGTTATCGGATAATATTTGGCTCAGTTATTCTCTGAGGAGGAACGCTGAACCAAGTAAATATAGGCATCTTTTTAAAGTGCATTTTTGCCCAGTTCACACTAATTTATGCAGACGGGTAGGTGATTTCAATAACATGACTCGTTTGTAACGATAATAATTTCGACCAGACCCAGAAAATCGTTGTATGGTGAAACTATAAACATTTCTATCCATGTGTATTTTGGAAGGGAAAACGTACCACTTTAGCGTTTCATATTGATGGGAAAAAGGAAGACGATTCACACGACACAACATTTGTTAATTAAGGCATAAGATAATGAATTTATGTTAATGAAAGTAAATGCCGTGAGAAACGGATTAATGTTTAATTATTACTGAATTAATGTCATTTAAAGTGATATGTGACTTTTGTGTTGTGATACTCCAGTTTTTTAAATTGTGCCACATGACGAACACTATGGAGACTCGTAGATGTCTGAAAGTATCAATGATAGGATGCTAGAAATAGATTTGAGTGCAGTGAAGCACTAATTAAGAAGAGACTCACAAAATAACCTTGATTTTCATTGTGGGAATTAAATGTAAATTATCCTTTGTTTGTATTTTGTTGTATAGCCATGACTTTATATCAGTAAATGTTGTATTTAGGAATATGTTGTTTCTTTCATGTAGAGTAGTTACCTGACAGACTCAAATCCTGAATATGTGGTCGTATGGTGGGCATGAACGTCCCATACCTCGAAAGACCGTGAGTTAGCTGGGATACGAACACATGTTTCATATGATGACAATTGGGTACATGGAGGAGATGTCACTGTACTAGGATTGAGTCTCAGGTACTACTAGACGTCGGCCAAGATATTAATGGTAGAAGCAAGTACAGCAGAAGAATTAGGATATATTAGGGAAAGGCCGCGTCCCATTTGTTAATAAGCCTTCACGTCAAAATAAATGTTGATAATCCTCCATAAGACATGCTTAAAGGTAAATTGTTAGCGTTGAGCACCCACCTTCATATAAACATATTAAATCACGTAATTTTACTCTTTATTTATCATGACGCTGATACATGGGGCCAGTTTAAAATACAGGTCACCATAAAGTGCGTGTCATACTTCTCCATTATCATGTCGCCCGTCTGTGGGGCAAAGCATGAGATGACCCCTATTATCTTATCATTATCATGGCCCAAGCAACGTGGGGCGGTATTAATTAATTATGGAACCGCCTGCATCAGTGCAATATGAGCGATCTTGGCATTGCGCAACCTGGCCACGGACATACCCACCATGTCCTACCTTATCATTATCATGGCGGCCCAGGTGGGGTATTCGGCAATAAAAACCACTCCTTGGACAGTTTTATTAATAATTCAGAATATGGCCGATGTCTTACAATGAGTTAACCCATTAGTATTGCATTATCATTATCATGGCGCCCAGATACGTGGAAGGCTTATGGGAATCAGAAAACCCCATAATAATCTCATGGTTTTCATGGGAAAACCGCAATAGTATTTTTCCTCAAACTATGTTTGAGCGATTGTGAGTCTTTCCTAGATGATACTCAGACATTAGACACTGTTGTCAGACGGGTACGAGGGTCTAAACCCATTCCATAGGTGGTTACAGAACTGTGTAATATGATGTGTTGTTGTCGCGAGATCGGAATTCCTTTTTTCCAATAGAACGCGCCAGCATGCTCAGCTGCGGCCTACCTGAATCTCAAAATAAGGAATACAGGATGGCTGGAACTGAGGAGGTACTCAAGTGTATCGCGGAGTTAAGAGAACATTTTGATACCACTCATGCTAAGAGTAAGGAAGAGGCTGACGCATTTAAAGATGAAATAGCGGGTAGATTGGATGCCCATCAAACTGAAATGAGCCAGATGTTGGCTAATCAAACTGAAATGAACAATAGATTAGAGACTAATCAAATTGAAATAAACAGTAGATTAGAGGCTAATCAGTTAGAGGTCAATAAAAAAATGGATGACGTTAGAGTCTATTAAGCAAGAAGTAACTAAGAATATTGTTAGCGTGGTCTCAGAGATGCAGGATAATAACGACAAACGCTTTGAGTCAATAGAGCTAAAACTAGAGAATAATCTGCAAGCGTGCAGAGAATCACAGCGTGAGATTAATGATAGCTTAAGCAGTATGTCCATAGAGCTTAAAGACATTCAAAGTCAGAATGAAGCGAATACTAAGCGTCAGCAAGAGCAATTTAATACGTTCACTCAGACCGTGGATCAAAGGCTCGAAGACAGCGACGGAAAATGGAATAAGCGGATGGCAGGCTACGCAAAGGCGGTAGACGAAGCCTTAAGGAAGCAGGATCAGAATATCCTTGACCAATGCAAGGAGATCAATGAAATAAAAACTTCTGATCAAGAGAATAAGGAAATAATATCAAACATGAAAAGGCAGGTCGGAAAGGTTCAAAAAGAGTTAGAACAAACTCAGAACGATCTAGCAGTCATTCATAAAAGGTAGGATGAGGACCAGGGAGAAATTTCGAAAATAAGGACTGAAATCTCTCATATGCATGGTCACATACAAAAAGAAGTTACAGGCTTACGAGAAGAATTAGAACTTCGAGAAGGCTTGAAGACTGAAGCCAGCGATAAAACTCTTGCCGAGGTAAGAGAGAGTCTAGCGGGGGAAATTACCCACATGAAAGAAAGCCTTAAGGATGACAAGGAGAAAGTATTTTCTATGGCAGAGAAAAACCGGGATCGCTTAGAAAAAATAGAACGAGAGGTATTAGCTCGTTTAGAAAGGGCAGAAAATAGGCACAGCCAAATAGAAACTAGAATGATCGCACAGGAGGAATCCATATTGCGAAATCCTAGATCTAGCGAAGGAAGTATAGATGAAAATAGGAGAAATAAATGGGCAGATATAGAGATACAGCCCACTCCAAAGAATGCAGCCATGCCAAGTGACAGCCCGTATACCACGCCTGGTATATCTATTGCTATGTCCACACCGCATGAAAATGCTGTTCAAAATCAAATAGTCACTGTTGTGAGGGCTAGTGACGAGAAACCGAAGAAATATTCTGGGAGTAATTCTAACATGACACCCAAATACTGGCTTAAAGAGGTTTCCGAGTACTTGAATGACGCGGAGGTACCGCCAGAGCGAAGGTTGAGAGCTATCGAAAAACTGACTGAAGGCGAGTGTATCTTATGGTTTAGGAGTTTTCGGTACACGTTCGACACCGTTGATGGATTTCGCCAGGCATTTTTAAGCAGGTACTGGAACGCAAATATACAACAAAATCTCAGATTGGACTTGTACTCCAGACGCTATAGTACTAATAACCCTACGAAGTACGCAGAGTTCTTCGTGGCTCAATTGTGCCGTTTCCGCGAACTTGATGAAGGGATTAGAGAGTCAGATCTGTGTATAGCGATAGCCAAGCAGCTACCATATGAAGTACAACGTCTATTAATCTCAGCAAACGCCAAGACAGCGATTGACATGGAGGAGGTGCTGAGACAACTCGATCTCACCACAGCGCAGCACACAAGGCAAAGTCGGAACATGGAACAAGTCAACATGACGACTACACCGACTGAATCGACTAGGGTGCAGACTAAAAGTAAGTCTACTAGCACCGAAACGGAGAAATCAGACTGGCAACGCGAAGGGCGGGAAAACCAGAATTAGAGGCCAGCATACAGAGGAGGATCGAACCGTGGATACCGAGGAAGGAAAGCCTGGAATCAGCGCGGCACAAGAGACTAGCAGCCTGATAACAGAAGAAATTACGGCCGAAATGGGAACAACCGTGAATGGAGATCCCAAGAACAGAGTCCCGGGTTCGATGAAGAAGCGGAAGAACGCTATCACGCATCATTGAGATACATGGAAGAGCGTGGAGACGACAATAGAAAATCGCATGTACATTGGGATGAAGCGATTAAGAATAGGAGGTCACCCGACATCTATAAGAATGATGACGGAGCCAAGAGTCTGGAACTTCAGCAGTACGAAGACAGACAGAAGAACTCCACAAAGAATGGAGCAATGAAAAAAAAAACATCAAAATTAAATGACCAAATAAGAGAGATAAATGCAGGATGGAATACAGTGAATGTGGTTAACTGGATTGCCAAACCTGAGGAACTTATTGAGAACCTAGATGAAGGGACGGTCAATGTGAGAAGGGAACTACCCATTATTATTGTAAACATCGCAGGCATGAAGATAAGAAGTCTTTTAGATACAGGTTCAACGGTATGTCTAATAACCCAGGCATTATATAATGAAATCCAAAGTAAAATCCACGTATTGAAAATACCTATTTCAAGCGTGAAGATAAAAAAGGTGTGATACCAGATATAGTAATGATATGCAGATACCAAGTATTTTTAGATTTGCAGATAGGGAACTCTACATTCTCACAGAGCTTCCTACTTGTGAATAAGCTGCCTTTTAACGTTATTGTTGGCATGGATTTCATAAGAGAATATAAGATCATAATAGATCTCTCACAAGATATTGTTATGTTTCGCGCAAGTGAGGGAAAGGAAGATTTAGAGCTTTGATTAAAACACAATGAAACGAGACCAGAAGAGTACGTATGGCATACATACGGAGATATGACTGGGGATGCAGTATTGACAACAGAAGACATCGAGGGAGAGTTGGCAACACTGGCCGCAGACATTGAAAAGGACCTCGAACCAAAATTTGAAGAATGCCTGGAAGAAAAGATAGAAGAAGCTAAAATTGGTCCAGAGCATAAGCAAATGCTAAGGGAACTGCTATTTGAATACAAAGGAGTCTTCGATTCGAGACCTGGCCGGATCAAGAATTTCCAGTACGCGTTCCAAGTTAGTGACTGGACACCATTCAGACAGAAGCCTTATCCTGTAGCCGAGAAACATTATTCAAAGGTCAAGGAATCAATACAGGAGATGCTAGAGGCAGGCGTCATTGTGAAGACGGCCACACCTTATGTCAGCCCACTGGTAGTTGTACCTAAACAGGACGGAAGTGTAAGGATATGCCTGGACCTACGAAATTTGAATTCCAAGGTCATACCAGAGTTTGACAAAGTGCTGCCCATCAAGGAGGTCCTCAGGAGGTTCAAAGGAAAGACTATTTTCTCAAATCTTGACCTGACAGCAAGTTTTCACCATCTTGCTCTGGAGGAGAAAACAAGCTTATTAACTGGGTTTTTATTCGACCAGCATACATATTCATACGTGCGTCTCCCATTTGGCCTGAATACAGCGGGTTCAGCGTTGATACGAGCGCTTGATCGGAACCTGTCTGAAGAAGTAAAAGCAACAACCATATGCTATGTAGATGACATACTGCTGACATCTGAAACAATCGAAGAACACATCAGAGACCTACGCAAGCTGTTGAATGACCTAAGTCAGGCTAACTTTAAGGTCAATATAAAGAAATCTAACTTTGGTCAGAGAGAAGTTAAATTCCTAGGCCACGTAATAGATGCGCAAGGAGTTAGGCCTAATCCGGGAAAATTGGAGGTCATTAAACATTTCCCGAGACCAACGAAGGTAAAGAACGTCAGGCAATATCTAGGCGTTATTGGATTCTTTTCAAACCATTGCCCGAAGGATACCGAGACCGTAGCACCACTCCAAGATTTACTGAAGAAAGGAGGAAGGTGGCGGTGGAAGGAAAAATGCGAGGAGGCCTTCGTGAAATCTAAACAGATGCTTTTAGATTATGTTAAATTGGGATATCCAGACTACACCCAGAAATTTATTATCCAGACTGACGCATCATTTATAGGCATTGGGGCGATGCTCTACCAGGAAAATGTGGACAGGCCAGAGGAGAAAACTTATATTGCATTCGTAAGTAGAAGGTTGAAACCTAATGAAAATAATTATACGGTCACGGAGATCGAATTACTCGCAATACTGTATGCCTTACAATATTGGAGAAAACTAATTTATGGGTTCAGAATTATATTAAGAACGGACCAAAAAGCCCTAACATTCCTGTTGAAAACTGACTTGTCGAGTCAAAAACTGACGAGGTGGTCCTTGTATATACAGCAATTTCAAGTGGAAATCGAGTATTGCCCGGGGAAGGACAATATTATACCTGACTTGCTAAGCAGATACCCGACAGCTGATGAAGAGGAAGCTCTAGCTATCGAGATAGAAGATAGAGATCAGAAGACCTTGGACGATCTAAGGAACATCACCGTTTTTCAACGTGAAGATCCCTGGATACGGATGATGATAAATTACTTCGAGGGAAAGCTTGTCAGAGGAACCCCGATGTATGTTGAAGCCGAGGCACTATCAACGGAGTATCTATGGTTTAACCAGATGCTACACAAATGCAGCGACTCAGACCACACTCGACCCAGGATTGTTATACCACCAGCATTGCAGAGGAGGCTAGTATGGTTAGCACACAGAGCTTTTGGTCACCCTGGCGTAGACAAATCTGTTGCCCTGCTTAAAGAAGCATTTATTTGGCCAAAACTTAGAGATACAGTCAGGAATACAATCAGGACATGTGATATTTGCCAACGAGTAAAGCCTAACTCGTATTTAATGAGGCAAAAACCGATACCACTCTTACCAGAGAAGCCATGTCAGCTTCTGGCATTGGACAATTTCGGGCCGCTTCCGAGAGCTAGAAGAGGAAATAGACACATCCTAGTTGCACTAGACGTGTTTTCTAAAATGGTAGTCCTCTGTCCAATTCAGAAAACCAGTACGAAACAGGTACTTAAGAGGCTGAAGGAAAGAATCATTCCTATACTAGGGCAGCCGGAGAACATATTATCTGATCATGGGAGCTGTTTTACCAGCATAATTTCGCAGGGAGTTGGAAAATCTGGGTATAAGACAGATATTGTCCACAGTTCGACACCCGGAGTCGAATTCCGCTGAGAGAGTGATGAGGGAACTGCAAAAATACATGAAGGTATACTGCTCTACAGAAAACTGGAAATGGATAGATGTACTAGAGATTATTGAATATTGTATCAACAATACCGTGCATGAAGCGACAGGAGAAGTGCCTACATCTTGATAGAAGACCAGAGAGGCCATGGAATAATGTCATTCGGACACCTGTAGATACACAGCCTGGACGTGAGTTGAGGATCCAGAGAACATTCGAGTATCTCAAGAAACAAGCGGACAGGGGGCAGCGAAGAAATAGGAGGAAACGCTACCACAGACCACTACTCGTAGGGGAGTACGTCCTATTGAAAAAAAAAACAGCTAGTTCAGATCCAGAGAGCAGGAAATACAAGAAATTTCAACATGGCTATCACGGACCCTACCTGATTATAAGGGACTTAAAAATAATGCATACCGAAACAAAGATGAAGAGACAGGTAGAGAAGTTGTAGTAAATGCAGCGAATTTAAAATTATATAGTCCGCCAGAGGATTATGAAACAAGAGAAGAGCAAGCCACTTACACCCAAATGGACGGGGAGTCATTATATATGCACGCGGAGAGTCCTGAGAGAAGCTCGCAGGCCCAGGAAGAGAGGAAGCGAAACGACCAGCTTGCAGACCCTGGGGAAACGAGGGGTGAATGCAGCTGTCAGTTGAAGGAATTTTACGACCAGTTGTGTGAGGCCGCTGCAGAACTCCAAGAAATGAATGAACAACTAAGGGAGCAAAACAAGAGAACACGAGACGGCAGACAGAGTGGAATGGGAGAACGAAACATCCCATTGCCGAGAGCACTGGCCGCTTAAAGTAAATATAGCATGGTGTCAATGCCATCTGAAGGCCCGAAAAATTCACGTGTGAAATGAATTTTCCGAGCTTAGCAAGGGAAAGATGTGCCCAATTGGACACGGCAGATTGGCATCGAACTCGGGTCTTATCAGCGAAGACCAGGCCCATGATTCTGCCTAGAGTCGAACCATTGATCTCTGAGGGGGGAACAGCTACAGGGAACCCGAAGAGCAATGAGTTGTATAATGACATATAATAATATAGCATGATTTCACGGCGAGATTGTGAATATCATAGCTGTTTAAGGGAATAATTGTTGGAAAATGCAGTCATATGCACGTTTTGGAAGCATAGAAGCATGAAAGCAAGCCAGCTTGACAGTTTACTAATCGCAGCCAGCAGAGGGGCGGAGATTCATGACGCCGAAGCAAATCATTTCGTCTGGACCGCTGGGACAGCTCGAAATTAATGACCCTGGGGTTCACCGATGGACAACGCTTGAGACCGGAGTGGGGGTAATTGTTCACGGAAATTAATTGATTGCAGCCAATTGGAGCATCGAAATGGAATAAAATGTACACCCAGGTGAATATATTCTAGGAGAGATAATTTAGGAGTGGTCTCACACCTAAATTAAAGCCTATATCTCTAAATAAGCCTGTGAACGCAGAGCCTACGCGCGAGAGGAATGATTCGGAGACCCGCACGAGGGGATTTACCATGGTGGCGTCATGACGCTATGGAAGAAGGCAATTAATTGTAATTAATTGGCCGAAGCGATCGCTTGCACGAGAGTGATTATGGGACTTCCACACCTAGATAAACGAGGTGTATACGTCATTTTGAATGGAAATGCATTATTTCAAGAAAGGAGTCGTTCCCGTATCTCCAGTGGACTACATTTTACGAGAAACCTTTATATAGGGGGAGCAGAGCAGACCAAGCCAGTTCATCTTTAGTTCTTGTCCAGTTCGTCTTTAGTCTACACGTAAACTAAAACGCTGCCAGTAAGTGCGCGAAATGTTAGAGTATCGACGCTCGAGTGTATATGAAGAACAATGGAAGCGCATCATACAGCTTCTTAATAGTAATTATGAATCGCGTAAGATTTAATCTACAGCAGATATTTATCCATTATTATTCGCAATTGTAATTCGCTTCAGCGTAGGAAAAAGTTAGGATGTTTTTGGACAGTGAATATACCAGGAGGTATTGTCATAGTTATAAATGACGCAGTATCGTCAGGATCACTACAATTATGGGAGCCGGGAAGGCATCACAAGTAATCATGACGGTGAAATGAACAGTATTGAAGGTGACGAGAATCGAACGCACACACACGCAAGATAGACTTTCACGGAGACCAGCGGTTGTCGTAGCTGCATCGCATCTCTGAGGTCAGGCGTTAGTAGGAGTCCAATTAAGGATCCACATGTGAAATAGTGCGAAAAGTGTATATAAGTTTTATTACAGTGATTTCAAAAGTGTTTATGTGTAGTGTGATATAATATGTATTGTGTTAAAATGAGAAAAGCCAGTGATAAAAATATTATTACCATGTGTCGTGTGAGATATAGCATGATGGCTTAAACCACGCATCATGGTAGGCTCGTGGCTGGTGTGCTGGAATAATCCAGCGAAAATGAAAAGTGAGTACAAATTTACAATGTTAATATAATTAGATAGTTCACCATACAACGAAGCATCACTTTAAGACTAAGATGTAACAGTCACTTATGTACGAGCTTTCACCACTCGTATTTTGGTAGAATATGGCTTGGAGGGTGATTTTTAGGGCCATTCAGGCCTAAGATAGTGATGAATGTAACGGTAACGATAAATAATAATAATAATAATAATAATAATAATAATAATAATAATAATAATAATCTGGGGTCGGTAACAGTGATAAGTAAAGTGATAGGCATTTCAGGCCTAAAGAACGTACAAAGTGTGTCATGTCTAATATAAAGATACTGTATTTTGGTAAACAGTGAGAAAGTAACGTAAAATATATCGAGATACGAGAATTTTTCAGTGTCAGTGAAGTGTTGAATGAATATTTGATCTGGTCAATTCTTAGGATTGTATTTGAGAACCAGTAAAGTAATGTAAGCCAGTAAATTTATACTTGTTTTTGGAGCTATTTGAAGCTTTGGCTCAAGAGAAATTGCAGAGAGGACGTGAGTGCTTTAATAATTGAGTCATCTATGAGAAGTATTGTTTGAGCCGCATATAGCGAGCGAAGTAACGTAGAATCAAGTGATTTACGTCAATAAAGTTGCGGGGACCACTCTAACATAACTTGCACGTTAGGTGAAAAGTTGGCTAATCTACGAGATAGTATTGCCGTGATGCATACTTGTATTATTCGCAGCGAGTGGTACGGAGGTTATCTGTATCCACGGCTCGCAGGAATATTGCCACGAGGGATGCCCTTCGAGACGCCGTGAGCACATGTAACTTATTAATTGATCTGCCCTGAGAGGAGAATCATGTTCGTCGTATCGGAAACGTAGATTTCCTTATTATTATTATTTAGGCAGCTGCTGATGAGAAATCTTGTATTCTCATTATGATGCGCGCCCGAAGCCACGAGTATTCGCCACAGAACGGCAAGGCTATTACAGGATCCATCCCCAGCCATGAATGTTAATTAGGAGCCGAGTTGAGCCCATTACACTATAAATGTAGGTGTTAAATAATTAGAATGACTCAATTAATAGAGACAACACTCAGCGTAACTCCATTGTACTGCAATTGTAAACAAAGATGACCTTGCTAGCAGCCAAGGGGGGTGGTATGTAGACCACGAGGACTGCGGCCATCTTGCTCGGCCAGCTGGAACTAATTTTATTGCCTGCTTGAAAGGGAGGTCTGTTGACCTGGTCCCTTTATTTTAAAAGCATAGTGGGACACTGAAGAATCTCGATATTTCGAAATGTAATTAAGATATGATTGTTGTGATGATGCCAATTGAATTAAATGATGTGTTTCAACACACATACCTTGTTTGATCGTTGTTATCGGATAATATTTGGCTCAGTTATTCTCTGAGGAGGAACGCTGAACCAAGTAAATATAGGCATCTTTTTAAAGTGCATTTTTGCCCAGTTCACACTAATTTATGCAGACGGGTAGGTGATTTCAATAACATGACACGTTTGTAACGATAATAATTTCGACCAGACCCAGAAAATCGTTGTATGGTGAAACTATAAACATTTCTCTCCTTGTGTATTTTGGAAGGGAAAACGTACTACTTTAGCGTTTCATATTGATGGGAAAAAGGAAGACGATTCACACGACACAACATTTGTTAATTAAGGCATAAGATAATGAATTTATGTTAATGAAAGTAAATGCCGTGAGAAACGGATTAATGTTTAATTATTACTGAATTAATGTCATTTAAAGTGATATGTGACTTTTGTGTTGTGATACTCCAGTTTTTTAAATTGTGCCACATGACGAACACTATGGAGACTCGTAGATGTCTGAAAGTATCAATGATAGGATGCTAGAAATAGATTTGAGTGCAGTGAAGCACTAATTAAGAAGAGACTTACAAAATAACCTTGATTTTCATTGTGGGAATTAAATGTAAATTATCCTTTGTTTGCATTTTGTTGTATAGCCATGACTTTATATCAGTAAATGTTGTATTTAGGAATATGTTGTTTCTTTCATGTAGAGTAGTTACCCGACAGACTCAAATCCTGAATATGTGGTCGTATGGTGGGCATGAACGTCCCATACCTCGAAAGACCGTGAGTTAGCTGGGATACGAACACATGTTCCATATGATGACAATTGGGTACAATATATGTAATTTTTGCTTTGCAACATTCAACATTAAGATTATATAAAAAAAGTTCCACACCCAGTACCTGCCCCTCTATGGTCACACTCTACCCACACATCAACGAGGATCCAGGACGACACGACCAAACGACATCCACATCTACACAGGATCAAAGAAGAAGAAGAAGACGGACTACGACACCGCAACACCTACACTATTTCCCGTTCGTGAGTCCACGGACTTAAGGCCGAGTAGGTCTTGTTAAGGGCCGAGCTCCTTAGGACTCAGGACCCTACGACCCTAAAACGGAGAAGGGACCTACGCCACTGGACCTACAAATACACCTACAAAATGGACATCTACAATTACACCTTCAAATACTCTGCAAGACTACCACGTCGATCCCACTACTAAACACCCTCTTCTGCCCCAACAACCACCCCAACTGGAAACACTATAATTTCAGAACATATCTCTACACAGCAAGCGGCGACCACCTAAGCCTAGGAGGTTAGCCAACAGCTTGCAAAACTCACATAAACATTTATACTAAGAACTATCTGGGGCAGGTACATTGATGCAATGCTGACTAAGCAGCGCCGAAACATATAAGAATGGAACCCGGATTGGAGGGATTGTCTGTCGCGGCCCTAGGCTCTGTGCATCTAGTTCCAGCTCCGACGCATCGTCATCACCAGGTGAGAGTGTGCTCAGATTTCCTTATACTCCTTCATTCACGTCTACACTTATATTATAATTGTATTAAACTGTGTTACACTGTCCCTCACTAAAAGGGACACTACATTTTACAATCACTGATCTAATAAATACTTGATCAGTAACCACACTCTGTACATCATTTCACACTGACTTTACACCTGTACGCCCAACCTGTTCTTTCCTAATTGTCCCTGACCGTGAATACTAGGAAGTGCAACGCCAGGTATTCCATTGTGCTCACACGGTAGTAAGTCAGCCAGCGGCCGGACTGCCGACTCTGCAAACAGGCTCGCTCCTACTCCCTCATTCTTGATCGCTACTCTTAATTAATAGCTCTCTCATAATCGCGCATCCCTTGGTAAGTAATTGCACCCCCATAGAATTGCATCCCCGTTCCATTACATCCTTTTACAAACACATACACTTGCAGTTCCCCCCCCCCCATTTACGTGGAAACTTGCACCCTTTTGGAAACCGCCCTTAAATTGGACATTAACACACTCCTGTTCGTCCCATCCCCTAACACCGGGACAGAACAGTATAACTCAGCGCATGGCTTGAGGTTTGGGTTGTGACAGTGGCCTACCACGGTTGTGACCATCCCCAATGCATTGTTTTTGCCGATTGTGGGTAGTGCTGTTTTTTTAATGTATGCTACTATTTTAAAATATGTAGAGACTTGAACGTCGTGGTCATCAGTTGCGTGTACTTGTTTGTGTGTTTGTATAGAATTTCTGATAACTTGTGGCTGGTTGCGTGGCTCAGTGGTAACGTTCTCGCCAGCTGTGCCCAAGGTTGCAGGATCGAATCCTCGCGCAGCCAGTTGGCATTTCAGGGTGCACAAATGTGAGGGAGCCGTGTCAGTAGATTTACTGACACGTTAAAGATCCCCTTCGGGGCAAAATTCTGGCACCCCGGCGCAAAGTGGTCCTTTTAGCCTGTTAGGCCGCGCGAAATACTGTACCTTTGCATATAGAAATGGTCTATAAACCCTAAAATAACTGTTCAAATTTACGTTAAACACTTTCTTTATTCTCACTTATAAGAATTGAGGTTAAACTAGTCTTAATAATAATAATAATAATAATTTTCACCTGGAATAGGGTTTTCCTTAACGCTGCCGAAATTAGGTGTTTTTGATACTACATATTTTAGAAAAAATACTACGGATAAGAAGAAATAAGTAACAATTTGTATTTTATGTTGGACTCTTAGCTTTATACAATTCACATAATGTTTCTAATGAACAATTACATATTTTAATGCTACAACAGTATAGGTAAATTGTATTTGAGAATAAACAGTACGGTACTCTACAAAATATTATTTGAAGTTTGCCTAATAACAACTTAACTCCCCGCTGAGTTTTTGTATTAGAGGTTGCAATTTCCTTATTTCCGAAGATTGACCAGGAATGAGTTAGAAAGACGACCCACATTACCTGTGGAAGATTCATCCTGTATTCCCCTCCCACGTAGTACAATGTTCCCTTCCAGCCAATTTTTATTTTGTGACTGAAACTTGCTTACATAGTGGCTAGCATTCTTGACTGCCACCGCGGAGGTTCGATTCCCGACTATGCCAAAAATTTCCATTCTGGTCTGAGGGCTGGAACTAGGTACACCCAGCCACGTGAGGCAACACTGGGAAGAGACGGTTCGAATTCTACCTCGGCCATCCTAGAATTGGATTTCCGAGGTTTTCCATTTTTTCTTCAGGCTTCTAACGTAAGGCCACGACCGCTTCCTATCCACATCCTACCTCAATCACAATTACACACACTAGCACAGACATCACAGTTACACGGGTTATCATGCAACTTCTAAACACACCTAAATACACGGGCACGATGTCGCAAAGCCCCTAAAAGAATCAACAACAACTCTTAACTGCGCGGGAAAATTAAGAAGATTTTTCTAACACTATCTTTAACAGACTGTCAAACGGTTTTCAGATCACTGTAAGGTCCGAATGTCTTGTCACCCTCCCCCGCCCTTTTTACGTATGTTGATGTGCATGTATTTTGAACATGTCATAGCAGATGTGTGACAAAGGTTGATTCTTTACGTTCCAGCCTCTTTAGTGATCCAGAACATCAGTATGGGCACTATCATTATCGCGGCATAAAACGATGCGGCGCCATGTCCTATGTGAAATTTTCCGAAGCATAGGCTGTGTGATATTCCTGAATGCCTCCCTAACAGCTTCCTTCAACTCTTCAGTTGTCTGATATCGATGTTTTGAAACATGCTGCTCAGTCATTCCCCACAGGGAATTGTCGCATGATGTCAGATCTGGACTCCTGTGGAGTATATACTGCTCGGGTCTAAGCTGCGTGAACCTGAGAGGAATGTGCATCGCGGACTATGAGAAATGGTGTTGACGAGAGATTAGGTTTCTCGGTCCTTGCTTAGTACAGAACCAAATACATTGGTCGGTGACTCAACCACTCATTCGTAACACCACAGTGGTTTGAGTAACGGCCCTCTGTTAGCAGTATTGGAATAGAAAGGAATACCAGATATCACGGCGGGCTGTTGACAGACCCTTCTCTTTTCGCCTGACCCTTCCCTGCTCTTTTCCCTCACCCCGCAAGTTCACAGAGCTTGGACCCGAGCAGTAGTTCAATAGCACATCACTTCATTTCGCTTTCCCGCCTTCATGGCGCCAAACATCGAAATAATAGTTCCGCGAAATTCCTTCTGACAGCACTAAAAGGAGAAAAAAAACGCAAAAGTTGCAAAAAGTAGCATGTAATTTTTATACAGACAACATAGTAGGACGTAGGCTATAGTGTGATGCAAATAAATTCAAAAATGGTTGACAATTGTGACTTTCCGGGTCTAAAAAAACATAAAAGATGAATGAAAATATTTTAAAATTCACTATTTTCAAAAGTTTATCACATAAACACAGCTACTTTTATACGATTCTGCAAATTTCTTAACGAAAGAACATACTTCGGTCTATCATAACCACTGGCAAACGATGAAGATAAGTTGAACAAACACGTATTTACAAGCACAAGATTCAAACGCAGATAATCAGCTCCGCTTCCAGCTGGGGACACGATAAGAAACATCCTACTTCAGCGATCTTTCACATTAGATTAGATTAGATTTTTATTTATCCATTTGATCAATTACATGTATAGGACACGTCAGAAATTACATAAAAATCATAGAACTTACAGGTATATATTACTAATACTATAACTATTTTAACTTATTATAATAACACAGCTTAAGAGATACATTCTTATTGGACAACTATTTACACCTTACTCTATTATCACAATATGAAAACTTAATTCTATACATACAACAACTTACAGCTAGGTATTACGATTAAAATAGAAAAGTAAAATATAATTATTGATTTCATCGCTCCTATATTGTAAGGTATTCAACTACAGAGTAAACGCAATGGCACTGCAGATAAGCTTTCAACATTCTTTCAAAGGTTTTTATTTTGGGGCAAATTTTATATACTGGGGTTGTTTATTGTATAATTTAACTCCTGTGTGAAAAGTTCCTTTTTGATATATGCTTGTGTGTGTGTGTGTGTGTGTGTGAAATATGAATGTTTTGATTTTGTCTTGTGTTATGTCTCTGTACATCATTGTTTGTTTTAAGAAAAATGTCTTTATTCATTAAATTCTTTTAAAAAATCATAATACTTTCAAAGATATGAATGCTGGGCAGTGGGAGAATGTTTAAATCTTTAAACAGAGGTCTACATGATTCTCTAGTGTTAACATTTGCCATAATTCTAATCGCCCTCTTTTGTATCCTAAACGTGCTTAGTAAATTTGGTGACATACCCCAAAATATGACCCCATATCTTAAGTACGAATGGAAATAAGCAAAATAAGTATTTCTTAATGTGTGCATGCTAGTGCAAGTTTTCAAAATACGTATCGCAAAGCTCATCGAGTTCAGTGTAGTATTCAGATATTGTATATGTTTATTCCATTTCAAGTCATGTTTTATCTAAAAACTTTGTTTCTGATTTATGTTTTATTTGATGACCATTTAATTTTATATTGGGCGTCACAGGATTCATATTCTGTATAGCGTGGAAATTTAGACATACTGTTTTTTACAGTTTATTATGGGGCGATTATCTTGTGACCATTTGGTTAACTCTTCTGTAACAGAGTCAGCAGACTGCTGTAAGACCTGTTAAGTTTCACCTTTTATTACAAGTGTTGTATCGTCCACAAACAAATTTTCCTTATGAGAATCAACGTTCTGTGTTATATCATTGACTAGCAGTAGTGCCCGGCTTCGCCCGGTGGATTTATTTGTTTTATGGATGATAATGAATCCAACTACAGAACTAGCGCCGTAGGAAAATAATCAGAACTCTTTGGAAAACTTCGGCTGACCCGAGCTACTGAGGTAGCAATAGTATCATTTATCGCCACAAAGCGCTTAACGATAAGTTTCGGAATAAATGAAGGTAAATTTGAAAGCACCAACGCTTATTGCAGCTGATAACTTCAATGTACTGCACCAACACCACTGCACTTATACAGAGGCATACTATTTCATGATGATAACTGTTTAAAGGGGTCTAATAAATCTTTTTGCACTAATTACCCCCCGTGACTGCAATTTATAAACAGCGCAAGATGCAACTATTTTCGCAATTCTTCACCAGAACACTTGTAGGGGCGACGTGATGCAGCCCGAACTGCCCGTCAACAACATACTTATTAAAATACTCCTACATTTATACTACTGCGGACATGAATGGTTCTAGGGCCTTAATACGTAGTTTTCAAGTTCATTTTGTCTGTTATTATGGAGAGCGTTGTCCAAAATATCAAGTGGACAGTGTTACCAGCAGGGTTTCAAAGTGTATGTAAAATTTGGTGCAATTAGGAGAAACGGTGTAGATTTGTGTTGAAGGGCCTAAATGCAGGGAATGGAGTGGTCTGTCCAAAATTTAAAGTGGACAGTGTCACCCGCAGGATTCCAAAGGGTAAGTATACAAAATGTGGTTCAGATCGGTGAAACGGTGTAGATTTGTGCCAAAGGAATGGAGTGGTCTGTCCGAAATTTCATATAGACAGTGTTACTCGTCGGGTTCCAAAGGGTAAGTATGTAAAATTTGGTTCAGATCTGTGAAACGGTGTATGTTTGTGCCAAAGGGCCTAAACACAGAGAATGGAGGGGTCTGTTCAAAATTTCATGCAGACAAATTGCCGTTCAGGTCGGTGAAACGGTGTAGATGTGTGCCAAAGGGCCTAAATGCAGGGAATGGAGTGGTCCGTCCGAAATTTCATATAAACAGTGTTACCCGCAGGGTTTCAAAGGGTAAGTACAGTATACAACCTTTGGTTCAGATTGGTGAAAGGTTGTAGATTTGTGCCAAAGGGCCAAAATGCAGGGAATGGACTGGTCTGTCATAAATTTCATGTAGGCAGTGATACTCGCAGGGTTCCAGAGGGTAAGTACTGTATTCAAATTTTGGTTCAGATCGGGGAAAAGCAGTAGATTTGAACCAAAGGACCTAAATGCAGGGAATGACTGGTCTGTCATAAATTCACGTAGACAGTGTTACCATTAGGGTTCCAAAGGGTAAGTGAACAACTTTTGGTTCAGATAGGTGAAACGGTGTACGTATCACTAACCATAACGCCAGCGCATGCGGATAGAGCTGTTCGGGAGCACTTGTTCTACCGACTTACTGAACAAAATCCATCTTGAAGGTTACCTGAGAGATGTAGCCTAATGCTACACAGCCTAAACTATTCCTCTTGAATCAGGCTATCATATAAAAAAGATTTTTTCGAATCGGACTGGTAGTTCCAGAGATTAGCGCGTTTAAACACATAAACACACAAACTCTTCAGCTTTATCATATTAGTATAGTGAACCCTTATTGATCTTCGATAAATAAGTATTCATATTTATTATTATTATTACTACGGCCCAGGCAGCACATGAGGAAGTCGACTTGGATATTAGGGAGGCCAGCATTTCGTAATGATTGCAACAGAAGCTGAGTTGGTAGCTATTCCTGGGGGACGGCCAGAATTAGTCGAGTTCAAGGCCAAATTGTGCAACTACTGTACCAAAATTGGAGACATAAAGGAAGAATCACGAGGTCCTCTCAACGAACTTACGATTGAATCAGCCAATCGCAAGAGACCAAGCTGTGACCACGAGGTGGACGGCGTCAGTAGTAAAAAGCGCGCGGAAGTGTGTATCTAAGGAACCGCCGAACGGATTAATCTCCGCTCGAGTAATTTGAGACGTTGGATTTATTTGGAGAAGAATGACACTAGCCCCATCTTTGTGAGACAAAAACTCTGGAAGTTTTTATCCGACTCTGCCCCACTCCTCCGCCCTTGTCAGTTTCTCATAAATAGTTTGGCCTGACGCCAATCTAAGACTTATTGTGTGGAGCCTTCAGAGGCATACTCCACGCCAGTTTGAAGTGTGATTTTTGACTAAGTACTTATTGTGTGGAGCCTTCAGAGGCATACTCCACGCCAGTTTGAAGTGTGAGTTTTTGACGCTCGAATTTATCGGAGTACTATTCTTGTGGAGCCTTCAGAGGCATACTCCACGCTAGTTCGAAATATGATTTTTACGCTCTAAAATCAGTGAAGCTAATTCATTTTCTGAGCTCTGGGGAGCTAAAGTCGTAGCGTTTGCAGTATCGAATTTTAAAAGCTATAATACATTTTGTTCTAAAATCAACTAAATTGTGTGATCTAAATATTTCACGCCAGCGCGTGATAAACTGTAACATTCTTTTAAAGACGACGAGTTCAACTTTAAGGGGGAAGTATCGTATCACCCTAATTAGCGCTTACCAGAACCGAAGTCCAAGACGGGACGGAAATACCGGACGAGATAGCGACTGCTGGTGCAGCCAGGATTTTGAACTTGTTAACGAGCCAGTGGCGCGGACTCGAGTTGTATATTTTATGTATAAATTGTGTGTATTGTATGTGTGTTTTTATAGTGCGTATGTGCGATATAATTAGGGCCAGTCTTCGCTATTAATCGCAGTAGGACAATTGTGGGTGAACTGAGTAGCCTGCAAGCGATTATAGATAGGCAAATATTTAACATTGAACTTTTCTGCCAAGGAGTCGAGACCAAGATGATCAGCACGTGGTTTGAAGTTGGGATGAGCTTCAAGAAATCAACGCAGACGACTATGGAGTGCTAAATTGTCCATAGGGCAATGGGTTGAGGAGGATGTCCTTAGTCCTACATGCAGAAACGGTGATGTACTAAAATTGGATTATTTCAATTATGTAGTTAGATTTGGCCGGGGAACTTTGTAAATAGTCATGTTTTTCTTTCTTGTTTTATAGCTGTTTTTCTTGTACCGACACTATATGTTTAAATGTCCGTTGGCGCGTGGCCAAAGTGTTTGTTGATTTTTTTTTTTTTTTTTTTTGAGTCATGTGTAATGTACGCGGCGTGCGTGCGTGATTTTATCCTTGCAATTGCGGAACCCGTTACATTCGATAAATGGTGCTTTATTAACGTTAATATTTGAAATAGGAATGGGAGGAATTGATTGTAAAACATTTTGCCGAACAGGTTATTATTCATGTTAGGGTAGCCGAGTGCACCAACTTAAAAGTAATTGTAGAACACCTTCGTTCTAATTTGATAGATTTTTCTTGAGTCCTTTTCAGGTGACTAGTCACGGCATAGAACGATGGCGCCAGCATGTGGATATTATTTGTGTCTTTTATTTCAGGGTCTGTCAAAACCCATACGTGTGGTTCAGTGTGTGTTGATGTGTCTAGTGTGTGTTGATTCTACGTGAGGAGGGGGTAGTTGTCCTACCGCCCTTATATATATTTTTGCTGCTGTTGTATTTTAGATGGAAAGACAGAGTGCTCTTGGGAGACTGCTGATTCTTGTCCATATGTTTTTCTGACACACACGTATTATTGTGCTTTGGGGCACATTTCTTCGAGGTTCGACCCCAGGTTCTGGGAGGTCGAGGTTATTGACACGTGGGTTGACAGACATGCAGAGTTCCACAAACCGCCCGTTTTGCCTGTGACTTATTTTGATAGGCAGTCCTATTTGTCCGACTGAACCCTGTGAGCTTTCATGCAGCAAACCTGTTCATTGTGATGGCTAATTTTAAGCCATAATTAATTGGGGAGTTCGCCATGTGTGTAACGGATTGTTGTACCTTGTATGGGTAAGAATATTGTGATTAACGTAAATGTTGGCTGTTTGCCTATTGCTTTGTTGATGACTCGATTTCATGTAATTTTGTTTGTCACACCCGTGTGGTGTAGTGGTAGAGTATTTGTAAATTTTGACAGCGGTCATTTGAGTATTTTTCTATTGGTCACGTGTTAATGTACTTGTGTTGATTTGTGTGAGAAGTCCTAAGTTTTTAGGCAGTAAATGTTGCTACGGCAATTCAAGTCCAATTTCACACGGAAATTTTTGTGTTTGTTTATAGTAGATTTAGGAAGTGTCGGTTTAATTTAATGTATTGTAGTTGTGTTCCCTCGTGTCGGTCTAGCTCTAGGAAATGCGGATTCGTTGTCTGAAGGGTCATTCTGGATGATAACGAATCACGCATTCAAAGTGCACATCGTGATGCATGTAGAACGGCGTACGCACGTATATGGTCACTTTTGTATCTTTATTTAAGGACACTTGGTCCAGGTAATTAATCTCTCCAGAGATACCGCCCAATTTTTGTTTGGCATTTTTATTAAGCGGGAGTCAGTTGGGAGTTTTGTTGTTAATTGTTTATGTGTAAATATGGTGATTTGTTATTAAATTCAGTTGTTTTTAACCCTGGCTTCACTCTTTCCTGCATGTTATTTTGTTATATGTTACCCTGCAAGTTAATGAAGCGCCCTGACAGCAACTTACGAATATGACCTGTTACGCCCCGAATCTGAGTCTCATATGCTTCTTTGCAAGGGTTCAATAGATATACAGAAGAAAGAGTAGTGGGCCCAAAACCGATCCTTGGGGTATTCCAAATTTAATAATACCCTCATTGGACAATGTTTCGTTAAGTAATCTGGTTCCATCATCCTTGTGTCTCAAGCTTACTATTCTTTTTACGCCTTGTTAAGTAAGACTCTATCCCTTTATTAGCTAGACCTCTAATACCATATTGATTTAGTTTTGTAAGGAGGATTTTATGGTCAACAACATCAAATGCTTTCGATAAATCCAAGAATAGGCCAGTTACATGTTCCTTATTGTCAATTCATTTCAGTATACTACTAGTGCATTCATAAATTGCTGTATGTGTAGATTTTTCCGTTCTGAATCCATGTTGTGGGTTTGATAGTATTTTACAGGGTCTTTCATATAAAGTAAGAACGGCAAGCGGCAGTTTTGTTATTCGCTGCTGCGGTGGCCTTGACCGAGCTAGTGGCGCGCCATGGCCCCCTGCTGTACTATTGAAAGCGCGCGCATAGTACATATGAGGGCTGATTTTTTCCGATGGACTGTATAAAAATAAGAGATTGACATACCAAACTGATTTTACTACTAAATGTTTTGCTTGTTTTATTCGTATGTCTCAACATAATCGCCAAAACGATTGAAACATTTGTCGTATCGTTACACCAGCTTTCCAATGCCCTCGACAAAATATTCTGCCGCCACTGTAGTGGGTACGCCTGGAGAGAGTCTCCTGAAGTTTTTTTTTCCTTTTTGACGAGGCGTTGCTGCCCAACCATACCTTCAATTCTCGAAAAAAGGCGAAAATCATTCAGTGCTGGTTTGGACTAAACGGCAGATGGTCCAAAACTTCCCACTTGAATTCTTTGTAAAAGTCTAACGTAACGTTGGCACAGTGCGGTCGTGAATGATTTTTATCTTATTCGATAATTGATGGTATGGTTGGGCGGCAACGCCTCGCCAAAAAGGAAAAACTTTAGGAGGTTGTCCAGACGTACCCACCTCAGTGGCGGCAGAATGTTTTGCCGAGGGCATTGGAAAGCTGTTGTAACGATACGACAAATGTTTCAATCGTTTTGGCGATTGTGTTGAGACATACGAATAAAACAAGCAAACATTTAGTAGTAAAATCAGTTTGGTATGTCAATCCGTTATTTTTATACAGTCCATCGGAACTTGAAGACAAAAAATCAGCCCTCGTATGTACTATACGTGCGCTTTCAATTGTACAGCAGGGGGCCATGGCGTGCCACAAGCTCGGCCAAGGCCACCGCACCAGCCAATAACAAAACTGCCGCTTGCCGTTCTTACTTTATATGAAGGACCCTGTATTTGTTACTATAAAACTTATCAGTGTCTTATACATGATTTTTTTCCACAATTTATGCAGTACCAGTTGGTAAGGTAATAGGACGATAGTTACCTCTAATTCATCTTTAGGACCGTTTTTGTGCACTGGAAAAGATACTCATCTGAATGCCAAACCTCACGTTTGGCTTCTTCTACCAGTTTCCCTGCTTCCCCTCTAAAGATATTACTGTTGAACTATTCTTACCATTTGAATTTACAATTTTGCAGATTTCAACACTAAGATACACATTCCTGGGGGTGAACAAATAAGACATATAAGAAAATTTGTGAAGTCCGTGGACATTACTGATACTAAAAACGTCATAACAAGAAAACACATGAACTTCAATTTTAGCCTATTTTTATTTATGAAAAAAAAAAAAAGGCTTATGAGATCACCTTTTGTGTGTGTGTGTGTGTGTGTGTACAGGTGTCCCCCTACTAACTTCTAAACGGCTGGAGCGATTTCAATGAAACTCAGTAAGTTCATAGCACTATTCAGGACGACCCCGACCGTGCCCTTCAAATTTTCTTACGTCTCACCAATCCAACATGGCGGCTGTGCGAAATATTTCACCTGCATTCAATATCTCCGAAACTATTACCGATATCACCCTGGAATTTTGTACGGTGATAAAGGGAACTACTAGAAGTTCACCTATGTGACTTTTGAAAAACTGGTAAATAAAAAACCAACATGGCGGCCCAGCGAAGTTGCGACTTTTAAATAGACGTTTCTCGCGATTTAACCAACCAAACGCAATGAAACTTGGTACCAGGGGCGGATCTAGGGGAGGGCGAGGAGGGCGACCGCCCAGGGCCCCGCGGTCCTGCGCCATGGACTGTTTTAAATGTAATAGATTAATTAATTATACTTTTCAAACGAATTTATAATTCATATTCTATTTTCAGTGCAGCTATGACCTCCCGTGACCGTTTAGCAAGTTTAGATTTCAGTGAAATGATGGAAGGCTTCAGCCGGGAAAAAAATCGCAAAGTAATATTTTAATATTTCATAGTTTTGGTTGGTTGGTTCTTAAGTTTAGGGGCTGCGACAACGCGGTCATGTAGCCCCGTGTACTTTGGGTGTGTGTAGAATCTGTCTCATAACCGGTGTTAATTGTGATGACTGTATTAGTGTGTTATCTTCTCCAAGGGGACTTAAAGGTTTCTTTCATATTATTTAAAAAAATGTACTGTAGTGTATTCAAAATTTTGTAAACAGTCTTTATTTTATTATTATTACAAAACTATTTTCCATTTGATTTGATATTTTTGTTATTTCCTATAGTTGTGGGCCCCACCTTATCATATCGCCCAGGGCCCCGCAAGGCCTGGATCCGCTACTGCTTGGTACAGTATATGGTTATACACATTGTAATACACCGACATCTAACTTCTTTCAATTGCTTATATAACCTCAAGATGGTGGCCGTGCGAAATATTTTATCGGCATTCTATATCTCTGAAACTATTACTGGTATCACCGTGAAAAAAATAAAAAATAAAAAAAAAAAAAAAAAAAAAAAAAAAAACCGTGAAATGTTGTACGGAGATAAACGGTACTGCTGGAAATTCATCTATGAGACTTTCAAAAACCGGTTAACTACAAAACGAACATGGCGGCCAAGCGAATATGAAAGTTTTAAATAGACTTTTCTCGCGATTTAATAATCCAAACGCAGTGAAACTTGGTACAGCAAATGTTTACACACATTGTAATGCACTAGTATTTAATTTAGTTCAATTGTTTGCATAACCTCAAGTAGGCGGCTGTGCGAATTTTAAAATTAAGTTTTTATTTCTTGTGTCGGGATCATGCGATCGAAGTGAAAGTTTGAATAAAGAACCTACGCAATAATTTTCCTTTAATGGTATATGACTCTATGGCCTATACATATAACAATTCAACATGGCGACCATCCGAAATATTTAGACGGATCTCAATATCTACGAATCTATTACAGCAATCAAACTGAATTTTTTGATGTTCATGGGGGCTATGAACATAAGTTCACCTATATGACTTTCAATAACCTGGTGATCACAAATCCAACATGGCGGCGACGCGAAGTATAAATATTCACATTGACGTTTCTCGCAATTTAACCATCCGAGTGCAGTGACACTAATTGGTACAGTAAATCCTTATACAAATGTTAATCCACTACCATCTAATTTATTTCAATTGTTTCCATAACTACAATATGGCAGCTGTGCGAAATTTTAAAATCTTGTTTTTACTTCTTGTATCCTAATCATGCGATTGAAATTTGAATACTACACGTACACGTACACAATAATCTTCATGTAACAGTACATAACTCTAAGACCTACATATATAAAAATCCAACATGGTGTTCATCCGCAATATTTAGTCGTTTCTCAATACCTACGAATCTATTACAGCAATCAAACTGAAATTTTGTATAATTGTATGTTGATAGTGGCAATTAACATAAGTAGGTTATATGAAAATAGGCTTTAGTTCTTCACGGAACTACTTGTTACATTTTGAGCGCCCAGATGGTGCAAAAGGACCACTGTGCGGCGTCTCTCAAAGCCGCAGTTGTCAAATGGGACGTAAAACCAATAACATTATTACCTGATAATTTGTGTTATTGTGGTGTCTTTAGTAGTGTATTACAAATACATTGGATAGTGGGAGGTGACCGTGTCCTAACTTAGGGATCATACCGGCATTTGTCTGGACCAGAAGAGGGACAGATCACGGAAAGCCACTACTAGGATGGCTGAGGTGGGAATCGAACCCACCTCTTATCATTGTTGCTTCACAAGGTTAAAATACTAGGTGGATCCCATTACAATCCTCAGACCAAAGTTAAATTTCTTGATAGAGCCGGGAATCGAACCCAGGACCTTTGGGGTCGTATTCTCAATACAGTACGCATCCTGAGAGAACAGAATGCGGCGACTTTATGTAACCACTTTTTGAGCCTTTTGAAGTCTGAGAGTTTTTTTTAAATTACGATTCAGTAACAGTCCGCGATTATACTAGCACATGCAGTACATCATCAGTCTCATACCGCAATGTGGCTGCACACACACAGCTGTTAGACATAGGCTATTTGAATTAAGCAATAATTGAGTGAAATACCTCTCGAGATGGCACTCGGTGCTTCTCTGTGCAAGTAACCAAGGCTGAAAGGGAACCACTCGAGCGACGCCGAGACAATCCGATTGTGCACGATGCTCAGGATACGTTCAAACCCAAACAGGTCTTGGAACACCATACCAACCTTCAATGTTTCGGTGATATGGATCAACCGAAGCAGGTTCGAAGAATCAACAAAACTTAAATGTTTCAAAAATATTCGAAGGTTCGAATTCGTACCAACTATATTTATGTATATTAAGTTATATGAAATTAGCACGCATAATTGAATTGAATGCTGACTTGCGCGCTGTGCTCGGGCGTTTCCGGTACTTCCCCGAATGGTGGAATGTGGTATGACGAAATGTTCAGATAACGCCAACGCCGGTTGATGCAGTGTGATGCAAGTGTGATGTGTTGTATCGGCCGGTTGTGAGAGATCACATCTTACCAAGTTCGTTCTACCCATATTCTTTAACTCAGATTATCTGGTAAGATATTATAATTTGTGTCGTTGAGGTTACCAACAAGTGAAAGGAAATTTAAAATTTTGAAGAGTTGTAATAACTTGTGACATGTCATTGCATTATGTAGCAGGAAGTGCGTAATATCAGTGTTCTGTGATCGGTCGGCGTGTGAGCAGTTTGAAATAAAGAGATCGATTTTGATCTCAACTACATCTTATTTGTGTACAATGTAATGTTGCTGATTTGTGAAATTTTAAAAGCCAAGAATTTTACTCTGGTATTGAAAAATTGTCTCCATATAGGCTAGGCCTAACCATTCTGTTCTAAAATGTTACAGACTATCTTTTAATTTAGTGTAGCCTATCATACGGTCCCACAGTAAGGTGTTGATTCAACATTTTAATATTGAATTTTACAAAACTGTGCATTGAGCATTATTTGGGTTATCTAGCACCTGTCCATTATTATAGCACTGTGTGTTGGTTGAATATGGAAACGAACAGCTCGATCGGTCCTAGTAGGTATTCTAGGTTTGAACACATTAATTAATTGATCTTATTGCGCCTTGAACACACGCGCTGGAGAAAAATCCACCCCACATAAATTAATTTGCGTACCAAATCCACAAAACAATTGGTTTAGCACCCTATCTTAGGTTATCTATTCCGACTCTTGAACTCACCTATGTTATCTTTTTCTTTCTTGCTATCTGTCGTGAGGTGTAGGTTACGTCATAACCGGAAATTTTGCTAAATAGCACATAGCTTAAATACCGGTACCGGTATAGGCTTACATTTTTTAATGGCAGATATCTACCCTACCACTCCAAGAGCAGTAGGCCAACCATAGCCTAATTTGATTCATTTATTTACTTAGGCCGTACTAATTATTTTACTGTGCATAGGCCAAACATATGGTAGGCTAAATTTAAATTATGGGTTACCAAATATTTGATTAAGTTGAAAATTACATTGAGAAAAAAATATTCTGTTATAGAAGCTAACAAGAAAGTATTGCCTTAGGTAAACCTTTGATCCAATGATCAGGAAAGTCATAGTTTAACCTAATGCTGGTATAAGAACTAGGGGCGAAAAGCATCTTGCGCATGTATTGGTAACGGTTCACTTTAGACCATCCTTTGTATAAATATTTTTAAAAACTGAAATTACCTGATTTAATAGTCGGGAGGATATCAGGAGAGGATTGAGTATTAGATGTTCACTGCTCTGCTGTCATAGACAGACCATCCCACCCAAATAGCGACACGATTTATATACATATTATATATGTAGTTGAAATCGAAGTTCTCACCCCCATCTTTCTCACTGAGTCAGTATTGCCAACCCCACGCGTTTGGTACTATTTCGCACGTGATGTATGAAATCACTAAGTAAACTCAATTACAGTGTTTATTTATGTAGGCCTATTTATAATGTTTTACATAGCCTACAAAAACAGACCTAACCTGGGGCTTACGCCCCAGACCCCCTTGCTTGTGGTACTAGCATTAATTTTCAACCAGGCAGTACCTAACCTAGTAGCGGACATAAATTGTATCTTATTAATGTGTTACATACAAAAACAGACCTAACCTGGGACTTACGCCCCAGACCCCCTTGCTTGTAGTACTAGCAGTAATTTTCCACAAGACAGTGCCTAACTTAGTAGCGAAAGCATGTGGTGAATTTCTTTATTCAAGTTGGTAACGTAGTCACTTTCGGGTGTCACATGACTGTCTTTCCGTGAAATAACAATTATTGCGGTGCAGCAGTGGCTATTGAGTATGAAGAGATTGTGAAACGACTCCCAACAACTCCCCGAAAGCTATGCATATCATAAATGATATATTTTCAATAAGCTAAGGTATTAAAAGTTGTTAAGGGGCGTGGTGGCTCAGCGGTCTAGCTGTATGCCTCTCAGCAAGGGGGTCCGGGTTCGATTCCCGGTCAATGCATGTGAGATTTTCTAAGTGAAATGCCATGTCCTGTGGTTCGGATTCCACGTAAAAAGGAGGTCCCGTGGCTCATGATCTCAAGATTAACGGTCACGTTAAACTACAAGCTTCCTTCCTTTTTCCTTTAAAAGTTGTTAAAAGTGATGAAAAGGGAGGATGGTCTAAAGTGAACAATAAATGAGTGGAGTATACCTACATCCTATATACAGGGTGATTCTTATTAACCTTTAAAACTCTCTATAACGACGTAGGTGGCATTGAGACAAGTAATTTGATATAGGACACTTAGGGTCGCAAGTGCCTGGAAATACCTTAAAAGTGAACCACAACTGACTGCACATTGTGGATTGAGCTTGAGAGTGGGAGGACAAGTAACATTTGCTTTTATAATTGGCGACATACATTCATGTCTGGATTTGACTTTCAAGGTAACAGTGTGTCGTTACCCCCTGTTCGTGCAACCGGTAACTGTCAGAGTAACACTAAATCATTACCGGCATTTATTATTGATTATTTCGTTATTTTTACACTTGATAGCAGCAATTTTCGGGGAATACGAAGAAGGAAATTTTAACTTGCATAGTATTCCGTGGGAACCTCTGACAATCTGTATTTATATTTATTCTTTAGAGTCTGAAACATGTGCTCACAGAGTTAGCGTCTTGTTTACGTCATGCTTGGTCGCAAACTTGCGTGTATTTTTCTCAGTTTTCGTTGGTAATTTTGGAATCTTGACATTTACTATGCTATCATATAATAGTTTCTTTTAACATGAGTAGTAGACTTGACATTTAAAGTGCATCTTAGACCATCCTCCCTTTTCTTCACTTTCAACACCTTAGCTTATTGAAAATATGTGATTTATGATATACATACCTTTCCAGGAGTTGTTGGGAGTTTCTTGGGAGTCGTTTCACAATCTCTTCATACTCAACAGCCACTGCTGCACCGCAGTAATTATTTCACGGATATAAAGCATTTTCCGTCACTTACGGACGCCATCTTGAATGGTCATGCGACACCCGAAAGTCGATCATGTGACTACGTTACCAACTTGAATAAAGAAATTCACCACACGCCTTCGCTACTAAGTTAAGCACTGTTTTGCGGAAAATTACTGCTAGTACCAGTAGCAAGGGGGTCTGGGGCGTAAGCCCCAGGTTAGGTCTGTTTTTGTATGTAAAACATTAATAAGATAGAATTTACGTCCGCTACTAGGTTAGGTACTGCCTGGTCGAAAATTAATTTTGCGGAAAATTACTGCTAGTACCACAAGTAAGGGGGCTGGGGCGTAAGCCCCAGGTTAGGTCTGTTTTTGTATGTAAAACATTAATAAGATGGAATTTATATCCGCTACTAGGTTAGGTACTGCCTGGTCGAAAATTAATGCTAGTACCACAAGCAAGGGGGTCTGGGGCCTAAGTCCCAGGTTAGGTCTGTTTTTGTATGTAAAATATTATAAATACATAAATAAACACTAATTGAGATCACTTTTGACTGAGTATAGTGATTTCATAAATCACGTGCGAAATAGTTACCAAACGCGTGGGGTTGGCATTACTGACTCAGTGAGAAAGATGGTGGCCAGAACTTCGATTTCAGCTATATAAGTCGTGTTGCTATTTGAACGGGATGGTGGGTCTATGACAGCGGAGCAGTGAACATCTAATACTCAATCCTCTCCTGATATCCTCCCGACTATTAAATCAGGTAATTTCAGTTTTTAAATTTTTTTATACAAAGGATGGTCTAAGATGCACCGCTGACTTAACAAGTGAATTCCATTTCCCAAAATTACCAAAAATGTCAAATCTGAAATTTGTATTTTTTTTTCCATTTTTTAACATTGAAATCATATGGCTCCGAGACATCACTTATTTTCAGTAATAACAAGTGATTTATACACTCTACAGTATGTTTATAATATTTTGTTTTAATATCTTTAAAAGTCTCTCTTCCATTTTATTTTAACAGAAGTGTGTGCACGGCTTGGTAAATATGGCTGACAGTTTTCACACATCCATCAGATGAGAGCTTGAAAGTGAAAGGGTTATTGTGAGCCTATGGTGTTGCTAAGACAAGTAGTACCTCTTGGGGTTAATTATTGGTTTAGTTCATAAAACGTTACATGAACAAAAACGGTATGTTTGTAGAACCTAGTACCATAAAAATAATAGTGTAAATAATTGAGGCATTACTCAAGATGATATATAAGGTGCGAAAAGTAACGAGCCGGAGGCATAATTACAGAAACCAGTACCTGTATGTTAGAAGTATAGGCCCTGGCTGTTGAGGCACTTGTCCCACTGTGACACGAGACGGTGAATGGCTGTCTCATAAAATTCCCTGGGCTGCGATGTGAACCAGTTCCAGACGTACAGCTGGACGTCGGCGTCCGAGGTGAATCATTGGCCCCGCAGAGCCCTTTTCATGGGACCAAACATGGCGTAATCACAGGGAGAGAGGTTTGGACTGTATGGAGGGTGGCCGAGAACTTCCCATTTGAATTTCTGCAGGAGTGCCGCGACTGTGTTGGCCGTATGAGGTCGTGCATTGTCGTGGAGCGGCTATGGCGTTCACTGTCACTCGGCGGTCCTGGGTAATGAGTGCATCAACCAGCTGGACATTGTCATCGGTAATGAGGGGGGGGTGCCCCAGACCGGGCATCATCGGCTAACGACACCTGTCCTTCCGTGAAGCGCTTGTGCCACGCTTTGACCCTTGCAACGGACATCAGTGTTTGCCGTACACTTGTGACATTCGGCGATGAATGTCCGTTCCCCCTACTCCTTCCGCTGTCAGAAACCGAACAACATCTCTTTGCTCTTCAATTGAAGCCTCCATGTCACTGTTTGCAATGAGACTGGCAGCGCTGGACGATTGATGCATGCTGCCGCTCGCTTTGTATCATCACGTGACTTGCACGCGTGCCCTCTAGCGACGGGCTACGACCTTCCATGCTCGGGTCGGAACCACACCTCGTTGCACACGCCACGATTAGCCGATATCGATATCGTCACCGGTTTGCGCATTCCAGCCTCCAGCTCGTTAATTTTTGAACGCACCTTATATATACAGTACAGGCTGGAAGTTTGTTTTAGACGAGTGAAAAATCTTAATGGAAGCCGGGAGGCAAGTTACTACAGTACCTGTGTTGTTGTCTGCTGCCCCATGCGGTCCGATGATTGACAAAGCTATTTCACACTACTGCTGAAGTACAGTTTTTGGCAAATATAATGGCGTTCTGTTCCTAACTATGTAACGTTTTCTTCTGCGTCACACAATACTTAAGACTTGGACTGTACTGTCTGCATGGTGGTGTCTGCACGTGCTCGAGTCTGGAATTCCATTACATCAGTTCGGTGGTGACAAATGTGAAGCGAGATGACTAGAGAGTGACTGTGTACAGGCTCACCCGCAAGCTTCAAGGTCAAGGGCAATCATCTAAAACGAACGTCCGGCTTGTACTGTGCTTGGGAAGGTAACACGAGATACCTTAGCCAAAATACCTTTCATAATAATGAATAATAATTCTGGACATTATCTAGTAATAGATGTTTGGGTGGCACTAGAGAGTACCCCATCCTTCGTATAAAAATGTTTAGGAACTGAAATTACCTGAATTAATAGTTGGGAGAATATCTGGAGAAGGTTTAGTATTAGATGTTCACTCCTCCGCTGTCCTAGACCCGAACCTGCAACCTTGGGCTCAGCAAGCGAGAACGTTACCCCTGAGCCGCACAGTCAGCTGGCATTTGAGGGTGCGCAAATGCGAGGGAGCCGTGTCAGTAGATTTACTGGCACTTTAAAGATCCCCTTCGGGGCAAAATTCCGGCACCCCGGCGTCTCTAAAAGCCAGTGTAGTTTAAAGGGACGTAAAACCAATAACATTATATTATTATTATGTCCTAGACCCACCATTCCACCCTATAGGAGCACGACTTACATAGTTGAAATTGAAGCTCTTACAGCCATTTTTGTGAATCTTTGTGAATGACTCCATAATGCCTACCCCACGCATTCGGTACTATATCGCATCCGGCAGACCAATGGTTTTGCCTAGACCAATATTTTCGTTCAGACCAATGGTGGTTGGGTAGCGGCTAACAGATAACACCCCTAGTTTTTGTCACGCACAGTGGGGGTATTCATGCATCAATAATAATCTTTATCCAGGCCAATGGTTTTGCCTTTTATTTCATTATTCATGTTGGCAATGTGTCAGGTGGGTATGACGTAGTGTCTGATGTCGATGTAAAATGGTGGACGATGTTCAAATAAACATGACCAAAAATGCTTGCCTTACATAATAAACAATTATATTTCCGGTGTAGGCAGTGGGAATTCAAACAAATGAACTCGCTTGGACTCCCAGAAAGGTATTTTAATCATAAATGGTATATTTTCAATAAGCTATCTTCTTAAAAGTTATGAAAAGGGAGGATGGGGGTACTCTCAAAGTTTTAATGATGTTTGCTCCTCCACTGTCAATAACCCATCCCACATCCCTTTTAAGAAATATCGTTTCATAATAATGTTCCTGCTGTGTCTTGTCATTATCTGCGCAAATTATGGGAACCAATAGATTGTGTCCAAATGCTTTAGGTTCTTTCTTTCGAACTATAGGGTATAATTAGAATTATAAGTTCCAATTTTCAATACAACCTTGTTTTCATTTCTTATCTTAGATTACATGATGATACATGTTTCGGCTTGTATGCCTTCATCAGTCTCTTTTTGTCTTAATTCCTATTTACAAAATTATCGTCATCATCATCATTTCCCCTTATCCAGCTCCTGCCGGTCGGGGTATTTATGGCACTTCTCCACCTTCCTCTTTCTTCCCACCATTCCTCTTCCACGATCTCGTTCCAGTCCAAATTTCTTTTTCTTATGCTGTTCTTCACTGAATCAATCCACCTTGTTCTAGGTCTTCCTCTTGCTCTCTTACCCTCGCTCTTTACCTCCAACATCTGTCTTGGTATTCTATTTTTCTCCATCCTCTTTACATGTCCAAACCACCTTAGTTTATTCTTCTGAATTCTCTCATTTAGTTTTCTCATCCCAACTTCTGTCCTAACATCTTCATTTCTCACTCTGTCTTTCCTTGTCTTTTCTATCATACTTCTTAGGAATTTCATTTCACTGGCTTGAATTCTACTCTCTTGTAGGGTTTGAAGCCATTTTTCAGTGTTGCCTCAGTAAACAAAAGCACCAAACTTTTGTTCTACTCTCTTGCCTGGATTCGAACCCGGATCTCCAGGGCAACAGCCAAGAATGCTAGCCGCTACACCACGATGTGGTCAGAATTAAAACGGCCAGAAATATTGGTAAGGTATCATAGGACTCATTTAAGACGATGCAATTTTGGTCACATTTTTATTTTCCTTGTTTTCATATTTACAATATGCTCAATTGTTTGAGAGACAATCAACCGGAGGCCGTTTCGTAGGTTATCCTCAGACATCAGAGCACGATGCTGTGATTTTGTTAGTTTCAATGCAGAGAAAAATAATTGTTCCCACTCTTTCTTAAAAGAATTTGCACTTCCACTCCTCTGTTTTTTTTTTTTTTCAGCGCTAGTCATAGTCAAACGTTACTTATTCCTGCGATCAAATAATGCCAAGTGACACTAAAACTAGCGAGATAAGGGACACCGCTACCGTTTGACGTACGACACAACAAAGACAGTACGGGAGGGAGTAACATGGGAAAGCGAGAGAGAGACTATCACTGCAAGGCTCTCCGTGCCAGAAGCAAGCCTGCATGAAGTCAGCGCGCCCGGTGTGCTGCATGGCCTCGGATATAGTTGGAAAACTTTGCAATTGTTAAAATCTAAAGAAACATTTAATTTATTTTTATTTTGAGCATGAGTTTCTGGGGTTTGTTGCATTAGGCACATTAGTCAGTATTGTTACGGCTGTGAGTTTGTGTTATCACTCGCCGCATGAGTCACAACTGCCCCAGGGCTGGGCTGTGTCCTGCCTCCTGTATTGCGCGCGCCTTATGCAACAGGGCTACTAAGACAAAGGGAGAGTCCAGAATATTCGTGACTGGACCAGCAATGGAAACCTCGAGAAGCCGTGAACCCTGGATGGATCTAGAAGCATTTATTGAGTCACCGGCCTGCTATATAAGTGCGACCTGTCTAGCAGTAGTTGTTGTTGTGTTTTACGAGCTAGTGCGAGCGATTATCTTGTGCGACAGAAGTGGGGTGACGAAGTGCTGTGCGAGTTACGAAATCCAGTAGCATTGTTTCTCCAGCTTGTGGACAGCGAAATAGCCTGCAGCAAGTGATCGTAAGTAATTGTGGTCGGTGAACATAAAGGAGAGGAGCAGGTAGTTTTCTGTCAAGGCCACCGTACTCATTAGGACGGATTAACTTCTGTGATCTGTTGACAAGTGGAGGGGCCAAGAGCGCTCAAGGAAGAGACTTGAGGAAACTGGAGTAAGGCTCCTAATTGCTTGTATTTGCTGATTAGTGTAATTTTCTGGCCACAATAAAGTTAATTATTTCTTTAAGCAGTAATTGGTGTTGTGCTTTGTACCCCCACCGTAATCCAGGTAACGGGCTCGCAGACTCCTAGGTTGGTGTCCCGGTGAACCGTAATATCGTGTCGTTCAGGTTGGACAGGCGGACGTACGGCCGAGACGTCGTGTTGATGAGAGTCTTGGCAACTAGCAATCCTTTTGTCTGGATGTCCTCATATTTTGGCTCGATGACAGCCGCCACTCCCTCAGCAGTTCCGTCGACAATTACGGCAGCGCTGACCTCCGTCCTGGCGGGAACGATGACTTCTTCTCTCAGCCTTACTCGTCATGCGGTGATGGACTCGTGCGCAGGTTGCAAAGCAAGTTCCTCACCTCCGAAGTGCAGAGTGTTGGTACTCAGATCCAAGATGATGTTGTTCTGGTCCAGGAAGTCCAGTCCAATGATCACTTCATTTGATACGTCGGCCACAAGCACAGCGGAGCCCGAGGGCGAAGATGAAGATCGTGCATCGAGATCGCCTGGTAGCCTACGGAGGGACACAGACGGACCAATGATTGATCGGGACGATCAGCCTTTTTAGGAAGGGGGTGGTGTTACGGCTGTGAGTTTGTGTCATCACTCGCCGCATGAGTCACAACTGCCCCAGGGCTGGGCTGTGTCCTGCCTCCTGTATTGCGCGCGCCTTATGCAACAGGGCTACTAAGACAAAGGGATAGTCCAGAATATTCGTGACTGGACCAGCAATGGAAACCTCGAGAAGCCGTGAACCCTGGATGGATCTAGAAGCATTTATTGAGTCACCGGCCTGCTATATAAGTGCGACCTGTTTAAGCAGTAATTGGTGTTGTGCTTTGTACCCCCACCGTGATCCAGTTAACAAAGGTGCCACTAGGGGGTGGCACGTAACAACTGGTGTCAGAAGCCGGATTACGAACTCAAGCACAACACCTGACGGTCCTGGTTTCAAAACCCGAGCAGGTCAATTTCTCTAATTTTCCTGTGAGTGCATGCCCTTTACAAGACAAACAACTAAAATGGAGGAGAAATTGGCAGCATTGCTAGAAAAGTTAAATGGCATGGAAACCAAGATGGAGGACGGCCAGAAGAATTTAACCAAGGAGCTAACTGCCAAATTAGAAGACGGCCAGAAGAAGCTAGAAGACGGCCAGAAGAAGATGGAAGACGGTCAAAATAAGTTAGCGGAGGACCTGAAGAAGATGGAGGACGGCCAGAAGAAGTTAGCCGAGGACCTAACTGCCAAACTAGAAGACGGCCAGAAGAAGTTAGCCGAGGACCTAACTGCCAAACTAGAAGACGGCCAGAAGAATTTAGCCGAGGACCTAACTTCTAAATTAGAAGACGGTCAGAATAAGTTAGCAGAGGACCTAACCGCCAAATTTCTGGATGGCCAGAAAAATCTGGAAGTGTGTCTGCTGACGAAATTAGAAGAAAGCCAAAGGAAATTAGAACAGGGTCTGCGTGAGGAAGTCGCGGCAGTGGAAAAGAAATTCAACGCTTTACAAGAGGAAGTTGCCGAGCTGCGCCAACGCCCGCCCACCGTTACACCGGGAATATCAGGAACGGGACATAGCAGAGTGACGCCCCCAACCTTCGACGGAAAGGTCCCGTGGAGCACCTACTTACGTCAGTTCGAGGCGGCCTGTTCCATAAATAACTGGAACAACACTGAAAAGGCTACAGCTCTCATTGTAGCGCTGAGAGGTGACGCCCTTAACGTCCTTCAGGCCATCCCGACTGGATCCCAGGACTACGCTTCACTGATCGCCCATATGGAGTCCCGATATGGAGATAGCCATCTTCAGCAGGCCTACCAGATGCAGCTCCGGACCCGGGTACAAAAGAACGCGGAAACCCTGCAGGAGTTCGAGATGGACATCGCATGCCTCGTAAGGCTCGCCTACCCAACAGCGCTGGCCGACTTTCTGGAGCAGATAGCGACGCAGACTTTCACCGACGGGCTACGGGACTCGGACACTCAACAGGCGCTGAGACTCGCGCGCAATAAGACCCTGACAGATGCGCTGAGCCACGCACTTGAGTTCGAGACGGCAAAACAGGCATCCAGAATGCACGCGCGGGTGCGTCAAGTGGACGTCGACGAACCGGTAAAAACCAACGAGACCAAGCCCCTGGCCGACGAATTAATGGAGGCGCTAAGCCGTTTATTCGATAGTCGCGGTACCACCAGCAAAAACGTAGCCGAAGGACATCCGGAGAGGCGGCCCGGAAGAGGACTACCGACCTGCTGGACCTGCCGTAAGAGAGGCCACCTGAGCAAGGACTGCGGTGATCGCCGCCGCCAAGGGTTTCCGTCGGGACAGTCAGTCGTAGGGAAACCGCGCGGCCCAGGAAAGCAAGTATCAGCCAGCCTAGGGGGGCAAAGGTTGGCTTTTGGCAGTCAAGTCCCAGCAGTCCAAGTTCGTGTGACGCAGTTACGGAGGGATAATAGCCTGATGGTCGACGGAGTCGTCAAAGGAGAGAGCTGGCCCATGCTAATCGACACGGGAGCATCGAGGACCATCGTCAGCCCCACCGTGATCCCGAAGTGGAGAGTGCAACCCACACAAAGGAACCTCCAGCTAATAACCGCGACCGTAGAGACCGCACGGGTACATGGCGAAGCATCACTGGAGTTCGTCATTGGTCGACGGGCGATAAAGCATCCAGTGCTTGTGGCCGACGTATCAAATGAAGTGATCATTGGACTGGACTTCCTGGACCAGAACATCATCATCTTGGATCTGAGTACCAACACTCTGCACTTCGGAGGTGAGGAACTTGCTTTGCAACCTGCGCACGAGTCCATCACCGCACGACGAGTAAGGCTGAGAGAAGACGTCATCGTTCCCGCCAGGACGGAGGTCAGCGCTGCCGTAATTGTCGACGGAACTGCTGAGGGAGTGGCGGCTGTCATCGAGCCAAAATATGAGGACATCCAGACAAAAGGATTGCTAGTTGCCAAGACTCTCATCAACACGACGTCTCGGCCGTACGTCCGCCTGTCCAACCTGAACGACTACGATATTACGGTTCACCGGGACACCAACCTAGGAGTCTGCGAGCCCGTTACCTGGATTGCCCGCATCACACACACGACGGACGGACACCTGCAGACGCACAACCGAAGAAGACGTGCCCTGCCAGAAGAACTACAGAAGCTGTACCACGGATCCCAGGACCATTTAGACGAGGAGCAATCACGCCAACTTCAGGACCTGCTACGCGAATTCCAGGATGTCTTCTCCGTGGGGAGCAAAGACTTTGGTAGGACAAGCTTGGTCCAGCACAGAATCGACGTTGGGGACAGCACACCGATTAGGGCCCCATTCCGACGTGTCCCGCTCGCCAAGCAAGCCGAAGTCGACCGGATGGTAGAAGAGATGAAGGAGCAAGGGGTGATCGAGCCATCACATAGTCCTTGGAGTTCTCCGGTCGTGCTAGTGAAGAAGAAGAAGAAGAAGAAGAAGAAGGACGGTTCCACCAGGTTCTGCGTGGACTACAGGCGGGTGAACGACGTCACGAAGAAGGACAGCTACCCTCTACCCCGGATCGACGACACGCTGGACACCATATCAGGATCAAGATGGTTCTCCACCTTGGATTTGAAGAGTGGCTACTGGCAGGTGGAGGTCCACCCTAAGGACCGCGAGAAAACGGCGTTCTCTGTGGGCAGCGGGCTCTGGCAGTTCACCGTCATGCCATTCGGTCTGTGCAACGCCCCTGCAACCTTCGAAAGGCTAATGGAGTCCATTCTGAGGGGACTACCCTGGAAGACCTGCCTGGTATACCTAGACGACGTCATCGTTCTGAGGAGGAGCTTCGAGGAGCACTACAGCAACCTGAAGGAGATCTTGTTGAAGCTACGGGCTGCCCAGCTGAAGTTGAGCCCCAAGAAGTGTCAGCTCTTCCAGAAGCGGGTCCAATACCTTGGGCATATCGTCTCCGAGGAAGGGGTGCGCACCAACCCAGAGAAGACCGCAGCTGTGAGGGAGTGGCCAGTTCCGAAGGACAAGTCCCAACTACGAAGCTTCCTGGGACTCTGCACTTATTACCGTCGCTTCGTGAGAGGATTCGCCGACATCGCCAAACCTTTACATCGACTGACTGAGAAGGACCAACTCTTCACGTGGACAGCAGAATGCCACAGTGCCTTCGAACAACTCAAGCAGGCTCTGTGCACCGCACCTATTCTGGCCTACCCCAGACCTGGAACAAGGTTCATCGTCGATACCGATGCCAGCGACTTTGGCATAGGGGGAATCCTGTCGCAAGTAGTGGCCTACTTCAGCAAGGCCCTGTCAAAACCAGAAAGGAACTACTGCGTCACCAGGAAGGAGCTGCTCGCCATCGTGAAGACCATTGAACACTTCCACAAGTACCTGTACGGGCAAGAATTTCTCATCAGGACCGACCATGCATCTCTGCGGTGGCTCCTGAACTTCAAGCAGCCCGAGGGTCAACTCGCGCGGTGGTTAGAGAGGCTTCAACAGTACAACTTTGAGATTCAGCACAGGAAAGGCCAACTGCATTCTAACGCCGACGCCCTGTCACGAAGACCGTGCCCCGAAGACTGCACCTTCTGTGCCCGAAGGGAGGAGAACACCGGGATACAGTGCCGACGGACTACTGTAGAACTTCAGGGGAACTGGAGCCGCAAATCTTTCACGCGGGCACAAGCAGAAGATGATGACCTGGGACTGATAGCCGAATGGAAGAGGGCCTGTGTCCCCAGACCCGGGTGGAACATTGTGAGTGACTGCAGCCCAAAGTTTAAGTCCTACTGGGCACAGTGGGACTCGCTGATTGTAAGGGATGGCCTCATCTGCCGCGCCTGGGAGAGCACCGACGGGAAGACATCTCGGGAACAAGTCGTCGTTCCAAAGGCTATGACGGAGGAAGTCCTGAAGGAAGTTCATGGAGGATCATCTGGTGGACACCTAGGGATAAAGAAGACCCTGGAGAAGCTGAGAGAGCGGTTCTACTGGATCGGATGCCGAACAGACGTGGAGAACCACTGCGCGAGGTGCCACGATTGCGCAGCCAGCAAGGGCCCAGGACGAAGACGACGGGGTCCACTGAAGACCTACATCGTGGGCGGCGGCCCCATGGAGAGAGTGGCCATCGATGTTGCTGGGCCATTCCCGTTAAGCGAGGCAGGGAACCGCTACATATTAGTCGTCAGCGACTACTTTACCAAATGGCCGGAGGCGTATGCGCTCCCTAACCAAGAAGCCGCGACGATTGCAGAAACCCTGGTGAAGGAATTCGTCAGCCGGTACGGAGTACCCCTGGAGCTGCACTCCGACCAAGGGAGGAACTTCGAGTCGCAGGTGTTCCAGAACCTATGCCAGCTGCTGGGAATCCGGAAGACAAGGACAACGCCGCTACACCCTCAGTCCGACGGGATGGTAGAGCGATTCAATCGCACCATCGAGAACCATCTCCGAATTGTAGTCAGCGAGCACCAGAGGGATTGGGACAAACATCTTCCACTATTTCTCCTGGCCTACCGCGCCGCCGTGCATGAAGCCACCGGGTGCACACCAGCCGGGCCATGTTTGGGAGGGAGCTCCGTCTACCTGTCGATCTTTCCTTCGGCCGACCTGGGAATGATCCGATCCCGGTAAGCCAGTATTGTCAAGAACTGGTCGACCAACTGGAGGACGTACATGCGTTCACGAGGAGGAAACTACGGATCGAGACCGACCGAATGAAGACCCGATACGACCAGCAGACGGAAGCCAGCGGATTCCACGAGGACGACCTGGTCTGGCTCTTCAACCCATTACGGAAGAAAGGCCTGTCACCCAAACTGCAGAAGTCCTGGGAGGGCCCGTACCGAGTCGTGAAACGGATCAACGATGTCGTCTACAGGATCCAGCGGAGCCCGAGGGCGAAGATGAAGATCGTGCATCGAGATCGCCTGGTAGCCTACGGAGGGACACAGACGGACCAATGATTGATCGGGACGATCAGCCTTTTTTGGAAGGGGGTGGTGTTACGGCTGTGAGTTTGTGTCATCACTCGCCGCATGAGTCACAACTGCCCCTGGGCTGGGCTGTGTCCTGCCTCCTGTATTGCGCGCGCCTTATGCAACAGGGCTACTAAGGCAAAGGGATAGTCCAGAATATTCGTGACTGGACCAGCAATGGAAACCTCGAGAAGCCGTGAACCCTGGATGGATCTAGAAGCATTTATTGAGTCACCGGCCTGCTATATAAGTGCGACCTGTCTAGCAGTTGTTGTTGTTGTGTTTTACGAGCTAGTGCGAGCGATTATCTTGTGCGACAGAAGTGTGGTGACGAAGTGCTGTGCGAGTTACGAAATCCAGTAGCATTGTTTCTCCAGCTTGTGGACAGCGAAATAGCCTGCAGCAAGTGATCGTAAGTAATTGTGGTCGGTGAACATAAAGGAGAGGAGCAGGTAGTTTTCTGTCATGGCCACCGTACTCATTAGGACGGATTAACTTCTGTGATCTGTTGACAAGTGGAGGGGCCAAGAGCGCTCAAGGAAGAGACTTGAGGAAACTGGAGTAAGGCTCCTAATTGCTTGTATTTGCTGATTAGTGTAATTTTCTGGCCACAATAAAGTTAATTATTTCTTTAAGCAGTAATTGGTGTTGTGCTTTGTACCCCCACCGTAATCCAGTTAACAAAGGTGCCACTAGGGGGTGGCACGTAACAGTATTGTATACTATTTTTTTTTTCTTTTTGGATCTGAGGATGTTCATTTGACGAACGAAACATGTCACCCATTTAACCTCCCATTGTAATATTTTCCAATATTTATAATAGTTAATCACATGTAGCTTTTTTCAGGTGGAATCTTCAATTTCCCATCCAATGTGAATGGGCTTAAATTCATGTTGACCAACTGAAAGGTATAATTCAATCGTTACTATTAATGTGTAGCCATATCAGCCTCTTAGTTTGGTGTCAGTTTGAAAGTGATACGATTCATAGAAGTCTACACATCATGGAGCTCTGCCGAAGCCAAAGAGATCATATGTGACCAGAGTTGCCTGAAAAAGAAAAACAAAAAAAAAAAGAGGGCCAGGTGTGTTGTCGAGGAAATTGGTGCGTGACATAATCGACAACTAGTGAACTTCCTTTCAGATGATTTTACCGAAGTTATATTGACATCACAGGGCAGTTTATCAATAAATAGGCTACCTTTACCAGTAATATATACGCTACTGAAATTACATTTTGTTTCCTTACACATTATCAATTTTCAAAGGAACCCAATGGTAGAGTTAGTCTACTGTAAGTTTGCACCTTTTTGACAGTTCTCGCGGGAATAATTAGTCCTACTGAATAGATCAATCCGCCGTGCCACGTGGATTCCAGCCAATAAGCCGTCACCCACATGGCAGCCAGCAATGGCTGCTGTATTCCGTCAAGGGGTGAACAGCTGTTATGAGTTGCCTAAACCTACATTCATCTCGCAATATCAATTCATTGCCCTTTTTAAAGGAAACTTGTATTTCTTTGTGGCATTTATCAAATAATCGTTCTAACAGCACACCTAAAACCCACTGACTACTTGCTGACAGAATGTTGCATCATTGGGCGGGCGCACTGTGACACAGCAGCTGATAACTTAAATGTTAAGAGTGGAATTATTTTTAGGCTCATCATTTCACAGCTCAAGAAAAATGCTTACTTAGGTATGGTGTAAGATGTCCTTAATACGATAAGATCATTATTCGACCTGTTGGATTGATATTAAAATAAAACTTGCAAAAAATTTCACCATGCAAGTTAATTTTTAGGCCTACACAAAAATTCATATTTTAGGCCTAATTTTTGTACAAATAAATATGAAAATTATTCACCAGGACAATGTCCTTGGGGGAATCAATAGTTCTGCTGCCTTTTCTTTTACTTTCAAGAAGAAAGAAATGAAATAAATATCTTTAACAAGAAATTCCATATATGTTTCCGACTCTATAGTGAAAACAAAGATGTCCGACCTGGAGACCTCTCAGGCTACATATTTACTCAACATTTAAGGATAACCTCTATAAATTTATCTGAAAAGTGAACACTGGTTCGAATGGAAATAATACTTTCAGACTAGTTGGCGCAATATTATCAATTATAATCTTATATATTAAAATAGTTTTCAAAAAATTTCACCCTTTACTAAAACTGAAATATCTCGGGAAGTATTTGCGCTACGACGACGTTTGTTGTCTTAAAATGTAATTCCTGTCACGCACTCTCGATTGATACCCACCTTACTTGATTATATCATTCGAGTATTAAAATAATAGCGAATATTACTTCCTTCAAGGTCTCACGAAAATGGAATATTCGAACGACTTGATGGACATATTGTCGCTAGGCGACAACGACTAACACCGTATCATGATATTCAACGCCACCCCAATAATAAATCGAACTTTATATTAACCGAGAGTTCCCTAATTACGTCATGATATCGTTAACTTCTACCTGCTCTACTCGGGCGCTAATGTCGCATGTAACCATACAGGATATCGTTAACTTCTACCTGTTCCACTCGGGCGCTAATGTCGCATGTGTCCATACAATGAGCAGAAGGGGATTCTGTGCACATAATTTAATTAAAACTTCTCAAAGAATGGATTACTTTGAGACTGAAATGCTCATGCACAATCAGCAGCCATTTTGCTAATGACACTGGCATGTCAACATCTCTTTGAATGACAACATTTACTGTATACGAAAGACAACTAATTTCACGAAGATGCCGTTACAGTCGAATGTTGGAACCGCCATTTTGTATTGTGGATCCGATCTTTCAATTATATAGTCTTTGGTCTCACCAGCTACAAACTGTCTTCTTTTCGTTTCATCATTCGTCCTTATAGGTTGTGTGCTCAATCAAAACAATGAATCATATTATGATGAATGTGAGGCGACACTAAATTACAAATGTTATAAAGATTAAAGGTGACGGTAATTGTCTGTTCAGATCATTGGCATATTGTGAGTACAACAATCAGAGTTTATTTACACAGGTTAGAAAGCGAATTGTAAAACACGTTACTGACAATTGGAATAATTATTCTTCCTTTATTGTTGGCAACAGCGATATGTACGAAACTGTTATCAATATGAGCGATGATTACAAAATGTATATGTCTATGAATGGTATTCATGGAGGTCATGTTGAGTTAGTTGCCGCTGCTCAAGTTTACAAAATGGATATTGACATAATCACTAATAATAAAACTCATAGTGTAAAAGCAGAAAATACGCCATCAAATAGAATAATTTCTTTGCTATACTCTGGGGATGGGTGGAACGGTCATTATGACGTCTTAAATACCGGTATCAGTGCTAACTCAGTTGAGAACGTGGATGCCAAGTCACTCGATTCAGTGGCTGATTTACAGTTTCAAACTAAGAGTGGGTTTGTGTGCAGTAAAACCCCAGGATCGTGTCGGAAGCGAACCTCAGAACCAGTTAGCCAGAGACAAAATGTGATAAGAATTAAAGGTGACGGAAATTGTCTGTTCAGGGCATTGGCATATTGTGTGTACAACAGTCAGAGTTTATTTACAAAGGTTAGAAAACGAATTCTTCAACATGTTACAGACAATTGGAATAAGTATTCTTCCTTTATTGTTGACAACAGCGATATGTACAAAACTGCTATTAATACGAGCGATGATTACAAAATGCATATGTCTATGAATGGTATTCATGGAGGTCATGTTGAGTTAGTTGCCGCTGCTCAAGTTTACAAAATGAATATTAACATAGTTACTAATAATAAAACGCATACTGTAAACGCCGAAAATACGCCACCAAATAGAATGATTTCCTTACTGTATTCTGGAGATGGCCGGAACGGTCACTATGACTTCCTAGATATCAGTGCTAACTCAGTCAAGTATGGTCGAAAACGTCAATACCAAGAAACAGAAACGAGCACTACGCGACTCAAATCGATATCAGAAACAGATTGTCACAAAACCGTTCTCAGCCACTTATCGATGTGCTATTTTTTATACTATTCCCTACATAGAACCATTCTCAATTGGAAGTCTGTGTAACATTTGTCACTACTGCTCAGCTGTATACTTTTCAAAAGAGAAAAATACAAGTGGTCGCTTTTCTTTTTGTTGTAGCGATGGCAAAGTGAAACTTCCACCATACACAATACTTCCAGAAATTAAGCAGTTGTTTACGAATTGTTACGAAATCAGTAAAAATTTTAGGAAAAGTGTTCGGCAGTATAATGCTATGTCGTTTGTATCCTTTGGTGCTACTGCTGAGCTACTACCGAGCCATGGGCCTTACTGTTTCAAAATCAATGGTGTCATTCATCATAGAATTTCCTCTTTATATGCCAGAAAACAGGAAAACGGTTCATATGCCCAATTATACATATTAGAATTTTCAGAGGCAAATGATTTAAGGCTACTGAATGATGCTAATCACGAACTGAGAGAAGATACCCTCAGTCTTTTAAATCGTTTACTAGATCAGCACAATCCTTACGTGCGCTCTTATAAAACAATGCACGAGAAAGTAAGTGAAGAGAAAAAATCAGCTCTAAAAGAAAATCGTCGTCAAATGGAATTGGTAATGCGTTTCTTTCACGAACCTTCCTCAGATCCAATACGTTATAATGACCCCACATGTTCAGAAATTGCTGCTGTATTTGGAACTGTTGATGGAGCTCCACCATCTCATCGACACATTGCAGTATATGAGAGAGAAGGTGGCTTGAGGAATGTTGATTATGATAGTATGCACTGTGATCCTATGTGTTATACCTTGATTTGGCCTTGTGGAGAGTCTGGTTGGCACATTTCAATGCCAACTGCTGGAGTGAGACAAACTAAAATATGTCATACTGTCACAATGCGTGAGTATATTCTGTACAGAATTGCCATTCGAGGTCTAGGAGGTGAGTTCGATTTCAATTCCCTTATTAACGCTGGTAAATTGACTCAACAGCTATTCGTGGATTACTACTGTCGTATGGAAGGTGACCGGTTAAAATATATACGTCATCAACAAACTAAGTTGCGAGTTGATACATATGCCGGTTTAGCAGACGCCTTGCATGTACGAGCAGAAAATGAATATCTCCGAGTCAGTCGTATTGTAGTTTTGCCATCTTGTTTTACAGGTAGCCCAAGGAATATGATGCAAAATTATCAGGATGCGATGGCGATAGTGAGGAAGTTTGGAAAGCCAGATTTATTCATTACATTCACCTGTAATGCGGGTTGGCCAGAAATACTTAACAGCATTCATCCTTGGGAAACGGCTAATAATAGGCCTGATATTGTAGTGAGAGTTTTCCATTGCAAAGTATGGGAATTGCTACGATTGATTAATGTTAAGGAAATTTTCGGTAAAGTAAAAGCATATCTATATACAGTGGAATTTCAAAAACAAGGTCTCCCGCACATCCATTTACTATTAACGTTAACGGAAGATAGTAAGTTTCGAGAAATTTCTGACATTGACAGTGTGGTGTCAGCCGAAATATCAGATCTCAAAGATGAAGCGCTATACGAGTTGGTAAGGCGTCATATGGTACATGGTCCTTGCGGTTCTTTGAATCCTTCTTCAGTCTGTATGAAAGATGGCGTATGCAAGAAAGATTTCCTAAAACAGTTTCAGGAAGAGACCAAAGATAACGCCAATGGTTATCCTTCGTATAGGAGAAGAAATAATGGACGGATTATTGTAAAAACAATTCGAGGTATTGACATTGAAATCGATAGTCGATTCATTGTTCCCTACAATCCATTTCTTTTACTTTACTTTCAAGCTCATATTAATGTTGAAATATGCTCGAGTGTTCGGAGTGTTAAATATACATCCACAAGTATGTGTATAAAGGTCATGACTGCTGCAATGTTAAAATATGTCCTGAAGGCGAAACTGTGAACTACGATGAAATTACTTCTTTTCTAAATGCTAGATATGTTGGTCCAACAGAAGCCGCATACAGGATATTTTCATTTCACATGCATGAACAGTCACATTCTATCGTGCGATTACCAGTTCACTTGCCAAACTTGCGAAATATCTATTTTAAAAATGATAACGCTCCTGATATTTTACTTCAAGCACAGTTGCGCAACACGGAATTACAAGTGTGGTTCAAGTTAAATCAAGATTCGCAAGCTAGAAGTCTGTATATATATCCTGAAACACCAGTACATTACGTCTGGAATAAGAGCAACTTCCAGTGGCAAAAAAGAAAAAAAAAACATAGGCAGAATGTATAATGTTTCGCCTACAGAAACAGAAAGGTATTATTTACGCCTGTTATTGCTTCACGTCATTGGGGCTACCAGCTTCCAGGATCTACGAACATACAAAACCGTTGTCTATTCTACTTTTAAAGAAACAGCTAAGGAGCGAGGTTTGCTGATTGATGATTCTGAATGGCAGCGTTGTTTGGCAGAAGCGTCACAATTTCAGATGCCTTCTCAGTTACGACAGCTGTTTTCTTACATATGTATCTTTCAGACCCCTTCAAATGTAAGACAGTTATGGGACATTTTCAAGAATTCGTTATCAGAAGATTATCTGCAGTTTCACGAACCTAACATTGCATATCAGTTCACTCTTATACATATTTCTAATACATTAAAGCTCCATGGTCTTCCCATTACTTCTCTCGAATTGCCAGCTATTCTTGATAATTTCCTTTGGACAAATTTACTAATGAATTATCCACAACTTAATGAGGATCTATTAAGTCGGATGATAAACCAAGCAAATGAAAACCAAACGGCTATAATTACAGAAATTTTGGGGTTAGTACAAAACGGCAATGAAAGGATGAGTAATGCATATTTCATTGACAGTCCAGGGGGCACCGGGAAAACATTTCTTTACCAATGCTTGATTCACAGTTGCACAAATTTGGGGTTAAATGTAGTTTCTGTTGCATGGACTGGTATTGCAGCAATGTTACTACCTCAGGGGTAGTTCAAGTTACCTCTACATTTACATGAAAGTTCAGTATCAGGAATAAAAGTTAACAGCAAGGAAGCTTTTTATATTTGTTCAGCAAAGCTTATCATTTAGGATGAAGCCCCTATGGCTAATAAGCACGCATTGATGTGTGTAAATCAGCTGCCTAAGGACATCATGAATAACGACGTGCCTTTCGGAGGAAAAATTATCATCTTAGGTGGAGATTTCAGGCAGGTATTGCCTGTTGTGCCTCACGCATCTAGAGCAGCTTCAGTCCAAATGTCAGTAAGGTTCTCTCCTTTGTGGCCATTATTCAAAATTTTTAAACTCAACAAAAATATGCGAGCGGATATAGATCAACGTGACTTTGCAAACTTCTTGATACAAATTGGTAACGGTGAATACCCTGACGTCGAAAAATTCAGAATTAGTCGACTTACCACCCTCCATCATTGCCAAAACTGATATCATCACTGAAATATATGGAAACGAAGTTTCCACACTGGAAGATATTTCACGCTTTTCAAAAATTGTGATTTTAGCACCTACAAATGAACACTGTAAAGAAATCAATGACAACGTTTTAGAGCTAATCCCAGGATCATCGAGAACTTACATCAGTGTGAATAATTTAATTACTGAAGATCAGAGTGAACTTCTACAATTCCCAACAGAATTTTTAGACAGCTTAGACATAAGTGGATTACCACCTCATATCCTTAGACTAAAAGAAGGCTCTATTGTGATTTTGTTGAGAAATATTAATGTTACCCAAGGTCTGTTGAACGGTACTAGACTGTTGGTTCGGAAGATGGATGACAATTGCTTACACCTGGAAATTATTACTGGCGTAAATGTTGGAAACAATGTTCTACTTCCTCGCCTTGACCTTACGCCATCAGATACTTCTATGCCGTTTTCCTTCAAAAGGAGGTAGTTTCCAGTACGTTTGCCTTTTTGTATAACTATCAATAAAGCTCAAGGTCAAACACTAGATCAAGTAGGCATTTATCTACCTCAGCCGGTGTTTAGCCACGGACAACTGTATGTCGCACTATCGTGAGCAAAATCCTTTCGTTACGTCAAAGTTCAAATAGAACCAAAAGGCAAGCGAACAGCAAATGTCGTATGGAAGGAAGTACTATTAGAATGTTGAAACGAATGTTGCGGAGGAGCACAGACCTCAGCAAACGGGGCACAGATTAAATAACAACTATACAAGGACGTCCGAATCCCTAATACGATAACTGTCCTGTGGTAATGGTAAAAAAGTGCTATTGTCCTACATCGGTGATTACTATCCTACATCCTGTTCTTTCATTCCCTCAGTTCTATAACTAAGATATACTCAATCAAATTTACAGCCTAATAAATATTAATTCCTTCTGTGTGAGTTATCTTTTCATTTCTCATCAATCTCCTTGACTCACTATTCTATCCGTAGTGGTGGAGGCGATAGCTGTCTTTACAGAGGTGTGCAAATTATTAGATTCGATGTCATTTTTCCAAAATTGCATTTTTACTTTTCACGGTTTAATGCACTAAGTAGGCCTATGTTTACAAGGCGATGAAATTACTTCAAATGTTTAACCAAGACTCCTAATTATATTTTATTATTATACTGCTCAAAAAAATTAAAGCACCACTTTTTTCAAAGGCCACCAAATTTTGAAAAGTTGACCTACAAGCTCGAAATCTCAGTATGACGTTTGTCCTGACGCCTACCAAGCATTGCTTCAGCACAACTCCCCAACTTGAGTAGTTTCGGGGTAGCACCCCGAAAACCAGCCCATTTTCGAAAACCGCAAATTGAAGTTTGCGAAAAACGCTGCAGGACTTGTCGCAGGTTGCCAAAGCAGTCGAAAATGAATGAGTCTTGCTCTTAAAGGTTCCACAAACACGTAGAAATCGTTACATTTGACGTTTGGGCATTTTCAACCCCCATCATCATCCCCTAAACATGGACTACCATTGGGGGCGTCTGAGAAGGTACCAGGTGTGTTTAACCATCTGAAAACCTGCACACCGTCCTCAGTTGCTGATTGCAGTAAGTTCTTAAGGCCTCCGGCAATGTCCACACCCCCTAACACCCTCAACTGGCATGGGACCAAACCACCCCCTCTCGATTCACCCCTAAGGAAGGTTTTAATCGAGATGTTTATCAGTGCTGTGAATGCGGGGGTCTTCCCCTACTGTTTCAAAAAAGGAGCTGTGCCTTTGTCACCACCCCTTCCCCTGCAACCCCCGTTTGTATGATTTTTCGAATCAGGCCCTTTTTAAGGGCTGAAACGAGGTCTTAATCGCTGAAAGGGCTGTAAAGGTCCTTAGAAGTAGTGGTGACACGAAATCAACCCCTTCCGATCGATGATTGACATTCCGTCCCCGAAATTCGAAATTGTTGCACCCCCAACCCTCCCTGTCGGGACGCGTAATGCGTCATGGCAGAGTTTTCAGAGTTGGATGGAAATGAAGCTTATGGCCTGACGTGGAGCCCAAAACAGCAGGTTGGATGGAAATTCATCGGTAGGGTGGGAAACGGGACCAAAAAGTTTTCAAAAAAGTTAACAGCCTCTAGTAAGTACACCAATGCATAGGCAACCCACATCACGTCATTTTTCTCTCATTGCCAAACTTTGTAACCTATTGCTGATAATAGGCAACCCACACGCACGGACGTGATGTGGGTTGCCTATGCATGGGCGTACTTCCTGTAGGCTGTACACTTTTTTGAAAAAATTTCGTCCCGTTTCCCAACCTACCGATGAATTTCTATCCAACCTGCTGTTTTGGGCTCCATTGCAGGCCATAAGCTTCATTTCCACCCAACTCTGAAAACTCTGCCATGACACGTTACGCGTCCAGACAGGGAGGGTTGGGGTGCAAAAATTTCGAATTTGGGGGACGGAATGTCAATCATCGATCGGAAGGGGTTGATTTCGTGTCACTACTACTTCTAAGGACCTTTACAGCCCTTTTAGCGATTAAGACCTCGTTTCAGCCCTTAAAAAGGGCCTGATTCGAAAAATCATACAAACGGGGGTTGCAGGGGAAGGGGTGGTGACAAAGGCACAGCTCCTTTTTTGAAACGGTAGGGGAAGACCCCCGCATTCACAGCACTGATAAACATCTCGATTAAAACCTTCCTTAGGGGTGAATCGAGAGGGGGTGGTTTGGTCCCATGGCAGTTGAGGGTGTTAGGGGGTGTGGGCATTGCCGGAGGCCTTAAGAACTTACTGCAATCAGCATCTGAGGACGGTGTGCAGGTTTTCAGATGGTTAAACACACCCGGTACCTTCTCAGACGCCCCCAATGGTAGTCCATGTTTAGGGGATGATGATGGGGGTTGAAAATGCCCAAACGTCAAATGTAACGATTTCTACGTGTTTGTGGAACCTTTAAGAGCAAGACTCATTCATTTTCGACTGCTTTGGCAACCTGCGACAAGTCCTGCAGCGTTTTTCGCAAACTTCAATTTGCGGTTTTCGAAAATGGGCTGGTTTTTCGGGGTGCTACCCCGAAACTACTCAAGTTGGGGAGTTGTGCTGAAGCATATGCTTGGTAGGCGTCAGGACAAACGTCATACTGAGGTTTCGAGCTTGTGGGTCAACTTTTCAAAATTTGGTGGACTTTGAAAAAAGTGGTGCTTTAATTTTTTTGAGCAGTATATTATTATTAATCTTGATTGGTCACATTGGACCACTTGAGACGTTCCACATTCACTTCTTCTTTGAAGGTAGTACTGCTTGGTTCTTGCGCTCTTTCCAGTACTTTTTCATTCTTTCAGATCGGGATTTTCTCAACTCATCTGAAATCTCCATAGGCTTTCTGTGTGTCATTTCTGCAGAAAATTTGTGAGTTTTAAGAATGGTGTTAATTTTATTTTTCTCCTCGGCATCTGTTATCTTGAGTCCAACTGCTTTGAGATCTTGTTGGATTTCTTGGATCCATTTTCCTCCAGTTTTCTTTCCTGGATTTCTCATCACCAGTTGGCGTACAATTCTGTTTTCTGGAAGCCGTAAGATGTGAAAAAAATATGAAATTCTTTTCTTCTTCATTGTGCTGGTGATTGGATCAATCTCACGATAGACAGTTTCATTTGGGAGAATCCTCCAGACTCCCTCAACCTGATACTTTTTATTTATGCACGTTCTAATGATTCTTCTTTCCGTTTTGAGGAGCTGATCAGTTCTTTGTTCATTTTTAATTTGGAACAGTGTTTCACAAGCATAAGTGGCTTCAGGGAGAGTTACAGTTTTATAATGTTGGATCTTAGTAGCTATTGATAGGCATTTTTTATTATATGTTGACCAGGTTAGAGATTGTGCCTTTTTCATTTTATTTGTTCTATTTATCCAAGTTACTTTTTCGTTTAAGTTATGTGTTATAATTTCTCCAAGATACTTAAATTGAGGAACTAGGTTAATTTTATGATCATTTATATAGACTTCATTTATATCTAAGGGTTTCATAGGCATGATCTCAGTTTTTTCAAAGGATATCTGTAATTCTATCCCTTGAGCAATTTCTTGGAGACTAGTGATCTGAGTACAAACCTCTTCCTTGTCTAGTGCTAAAAGAGCCAAGTCATCTGCAAATCCTAAGCAGTTTATTTTTATTGATGGTTTTGTTCCAATTTTGATCTTAGGAGGGTTTTTCTTTTGTCAAACCTTCATGATATAATCAAGAGCCACATTGAAAAGCCGAGGGGATAATCCATCACCTTGTCTGAGACCAGTTTTTACTGTGAAAGCTGTTGATATTTCTCCCCTAAATTTAACTTTCGAATTTGTGTTTGTTAATGTTAATTGAATGATTTTTATCAATTTAGGATGGAGACCGTATGATCTGAGGATTTTTAGCAGTGTCAGTCTATGAATACTATCATAGGCTTTCTTGAAATCTATAAAAGAGATAAAGAGTTGCTTATTTCTGTTTTTGTAATATTCCATTATTAATTTCAGGCTAAGGATTTGGTCTGGACAACTTCTGTAAGGGCGAAATCCTCCTTGATATTCTCCAAGTTGTGGTTCCAGAATGTTTTTGATCCTGTTGTAAATTATACGAGAGAAAATTTTATATGTGCAGTCCAGAAGGGTAATTCCTCTGTAGTTATCTGGGTTCGTTTTGTCTCCTTTCTTAAATAATGGATGGATTATTCCTGTGGTCCAGTGTGCCGGAATTTCTTCAGTAATCCACATTTTAACTAGATGTTGATGAAGATTTATAATCGCAGGTTTACCAGCATTTTTCCAGATTTCAGCAAAGACTAAGTCTTCGCCACAAGTTTTGTAATTTTTTTGTTCTTTAATTGAGAGTTCTACTTCATTAATGTTTGGAGGATTTATTAAATCAGGTGAAGTGAAAATAGGTGTATCAGTGTTTACTTGCAGGGTTTCCAGTGGATCATCACAATTTAACAGTTTCTCGAATGCTTCTGCAAGGATCTCTGTATTTTCTTGGTTAGAATGTGCTAACTTTCCTGTTTGATTTTTCAACATTAATGTTGGAGCTTCAAATTTTTTTAGATATTTACCAAATGTTTTGTAATAATCTCGAGATTGCTTTTTCTTGAAATCGTCTTCTATCTTTTCCAGTGTATTTTTAAGATGATTACGTTTCGTTTGTCTGATGATTTTATGGGTTAATTTTCTTTGTATAGTTAGTTCTCTGCTATTGATTTTAATTTAGTGATTAATTCGTCCAATGGTTTAGTGTTGAGAGATTCTTCTCCTGTTCTTTCACAGTACTCTATATTTTTTATTAAGGTAGATGGATCAAATTTCCTCCTATTGTTATTATTAGGTTTTTTCTTGGCCATTGGAGTTAATTTTATTTTTATCTTTACCACATAGTGGTCTGATCCTGAGTCAACTCCCCTTAGAACCTTGACATTGTGTATTTCGCGATGGTGAAATTTATCCATGCAGACATGATCCAACTGCCATTCACCCCTTCTGAAGTCAGGATGTTTCCAAGTTTTCAATTTATGGGGCTGTCTTTTAAAACATGTTGATTTAGAGATTAATTTGTGGTTTCTACAAATTACGACTAATCTTTGACCATTTTTATTGGTTCGTTTATGTGCTGTCCATTTTCCAATTATATCTCTATATCTTCTTTCTTATCCAAGTTGCGCATTGAAATCACCAAGGAGAATTTTGATGTTTGATGAAGGGATGTTTATTAAAGTTTGATCCAAAAGATCCCAGAATTTTTGTACTTCTTCTCTGTCCTTAATGGTGTTGTTTTTTTGATTAGTAGGAGCATGTGCATTAATAATTGTATATGTTTTATTTGCCGATTTCAAAGTTAGGGTCGTAAGTCTGGAGGATTGAGATTTAAATTCTGTTATCGAGTCAATGATTCTGAGATCTATTAAGAATCCGTTACCAAATTGTGGACAATTTTTCATAACTCGTTTTCCTGGAATTCCTTTATATAGGCCTAGTCTATATCCTTGTGATTCCAGATGGCCTTGATCACTATTTCTAATTTCCTGAAGGGCCATGATTAGAATTTTATGACTTCTCATGATATCCGTGATGATCTTCAATTTTCCAGTTTGAACCAGAGAGTTAACATTATGTGTAGAAAAGAATGAGACTTGTTTAGGTTTGATTTTCCGTAGTATTTGTTTGTTTGCTACTTGATGAGTTTTCAGACGCTCTGATTCGTCATTATCTTCCGCATGACAGCCCACCGTATCCGAACGCTGTCTTTTCTGTAATCTATCATTACAGACGGCGGAATTATTCTTCAAATGACTTTTCATGGTCGACTATCTTTCACCTTGAGGGGAGGATAAATCCTCGAATTACAATCCTGAATGTTATTCAGAAAGGTGAAAGAACTGAGAAAAGAATTCTCAGTCCCCCCCAACACTAGTCTGTTCACTGACCCAGTTTCCCGCTGGGATTGATTACCCAACCTTCCACTGGGTTGCTCAGCTTAGCAGGGGACACCACGTGCAGGTCAGTGTTGGGAGTTGGAGTGGAGAGGTTATGAGGATTCTCTTCTGCTGAATCCTTGTATTACTGATTTTGTTGGTTAGTATCATCACATCACACTCCCTTTGTCCAGGTCTACATATTTATAGACCTCCCCAGGTTGATTCCTAGGGCCCATTTTTATTTTAATTTAAGAAACTCAAATTAAAATGATTTTTTAGAATTTCCACTAACAGAGGAGCCTTGCAAATGCAAGATGCCACACGTTTCGTATTTATTACTTCACTCTACTTTACGTGTGAATTTAGAGCAGAGGGATTTGGGGTCTTTTAACTGATGAACGCTATTGAACTATTCAAAGATTCATGAACTATTCATTGAAATCACCTGACTTAAATTCTAAAGTCAATGAAAAATTGAAAGCGGACCCAGCTCACATATCCCTCGGAATCCAATAATCTGAAAGTTTCCAGACGCAATTCCTTATGGGAAAAGGTGTAATTCCACGGGAGAGGAAACTACTAAGTAGGATAACAAAATCAATAAAATGATTTTGAATAAAAGAAATTATGACTTATTAAAATTATTTTATTTAATTCTATTAATTTGCACACTTTTATAATTATGTTACCCAAGAGTTACGGTGCATCTCTAAATTCAAAAATAAGAGACCCATCTTTTTATTTTAAATGTATACCATTGGTATCATAAGTAGACAGATCACCAAATTGTACTGCTGTAGCATTAAATTGTGTGGATATCTCTATCTACTTAGTATAAAGCAAAAGTTCCCAATTCTTGGATGTAATGGGTAATCTCGAGAGCAACTTGATGGATTTTGATGCGGTTTTAACCATTCTGTGAAGGATTTCTCGATTAAGATAAGGATTAGGTAGAAAAAAAAAATTTATTACATTTTATGGGTACCCGTTAAAAATATAGATAGGTATACTCTGAGAATTGTTCAGCACGAAAAGTTCTGCAGGAAAGATCGGGACAGCTCCCACATCGACCACTGTAAGTGTTTTTACGTTTTCATTTCTTCAAGCAATCTCCATTCAGTGGAAATTTAAATTACTAGCTTCAGAGTGAGTTTACGAGCTTGCCAGCGACCTATCACCCTACCTTCAGCCAGCATCAAACTGTCGCGTCGTGTCGAGTTAATACTTCAGAGATGATGATGATAATTGTTGATTTAAGGGGCCTAACATTTAGGTTATCGGCCCCTTATGGTCTGGGTGATAGCGAAAATGACAATGAAGTGGAAACCAGAACGAAAATTAAGTGAGAAGGAAAATACTTACAATAAGGAACTCAGATTGAAACTACTCACAAAATGGAGAGCGGTAATACTTACAAAGGGAATTTAGAACGAAAATACTCACAAAAGGAATAGATTGAAAAATACTTACAAAATGCAAATGAGATTGAAAATACGTACAAAATGCAATTGAGGTTCAAAATACTTACAAAATGCAATTGAAATTGAAAATACACAATGCAATTTAGATTGAAAAAAGCGCATTTCAGATTCCAAAAAAACACGCAGAGCAATTGAAATTCAAAATACTTACAAAATGCAATTGAAATTGAAAATGCTTACAAAATGCATGGTAGATTCAAACTACTCAATTGGATGGACAATACTTACAGAATGCAATTTAGTTTTAAAATACTTACAAAATGTAATTTAGATTCAAAATACCCACAAAATGCAATTGAGAATCAAAATACCTGCAAAATGACCACCATACAAAATGCAATTTAGATTCAAAATACTCACAAAAGTCCCATCCCCTATATTGAAAGACTTACTAAAAGACAATTTAGATTGTCGATCCTTACAAAATGCAATCGAGGTTGAAAACACTAGCAAAATGCAATTTACTGTAGATCGAAAAGACTTAAAAATGTAACGTAGTCTGAAAACACCTACAAAATGGAGTGTGGATGCAAAAGAAATCGCTCAATGGAATTTAGATACACAGGAGCAATTAACAAAAAACAGTGCGGGATCTTAAAGAGTAAAGGAAATATAATGAAAAGAAAACAAGAGGTCTGACCCCTCGAAGAAGGAGGGATCAGGAAAGATGAGACAAGGGCCAATTAAGGCAGGAAAGTGAAAGACTCCCCTAGGCCTCGGATACCCTAATACCGTCAGGGTCGGAAAAGAACAAGAGTTGACCAAGGGATGTCGACAGGAAAGAAGACGGAGAGGAGCCCGGCACAAGTAAGTGGAAGCAATGCCGGACTCAGCTGGGGTCCCATGGTCGCCAACCCACGTACTTCAGAGAAGAGTATAGCTTATGTGTTTGGAGTTAGCTGTTCACCTCGGCTTTTCAGAATTGCATCTGGAACCTGACGTCCGTGCGCCTTTTAAGCTTACGCTGGGTAAATAGTGCCACACACACACAGAGGACATTTGATCTCATAAGTCTACTTCATGATTTACCCAAAAGCGACGGTACGTTAAATGTCTGTTCAGGTCACTAGCATGAATACATGCAAATGTCATATGGACAGAAGTGCTGTAGGATTGAAGTGAATGCTGCGAAGCAGCACGGGTCTTCTAGTTATTATTTAATATAATTATCACGTTATTTGCACAGGCGGATGAATACCTTAAAGCATCCATTACCAACCCCACACCCATGCCACGAGCACGTGGTAGTTCAGTTTGACAATGCAACTTTTCAGTGTGTCCGACAGAATTATGTTGCCAATATATTCACAATTACTGGGACAAGCGAAAAAATATCCTGGAAAACTTACATGTGATTAAAACATTTGTTATGGACTACAGGTTATAAATTGAGTCTTTCCGTATGAAAGTTGGCAACCCTAGCTGTCAAAAAAAGTGCAAACTTACAGTAGACGAACTATATACGGGGACAAATGAATTGAACTAACCGGATCAAATTTTTGAATTTCTTTTGAAATTTGATAATGTGTTATGACGCTCATTCAGAGAAATTCTGTAGATCCTTCTGGAAACGGTAATCCATTATTTTCTTTCCTTGCCATACTATGTAATTCAGCATATTATTCGTTATTCTTAACAGATTTTAATAGTTTATTTTAACAATTTCATAAAAGGCTTGGCATAAAGCTGAATATAAATTCATAAAAATAAAATCCAATAAATAACAGAGTATCTTCAGTCTTTACGAACAAATATACCAGAGTAAATTGCTTTTAGGTCAAATGGGTAGCAGTGAAAAGTATAGTAAAACTGTGATTATGGTGGGGAATGTCATAACTAGGGCACGGATTTTTAGGTGCTAAAAATCAGGAAAATATTTATTTTTTATGTATTAAAAATACCTGAAATATGTGACCAAAAAGTAAAAATATTTAATTATAATTTAGTTTATTAATGTGAATATAAACAATATACAGTAGTCACAAATGCAATTTATTCTATGTCTCACTGACTGCTGAAGCATTACAATACACAACGAGATACATCTTCAGGTTGTCCATCACAAATGACCGACGATTATCGCGAAACACTCTCTATGAAGGCGCGAAACTGTGGCAATATGTTTCTTGCCCTTGAGGTGTTGTGTAACTTGAGATCGCTGTTCAGCTTTGATTGTTTTCCCACATGGTTGGCAGAACAGAACCTTAAAATTCTGCAACAGACGATAACTTGTAGTTGTTTTTACTTTAGGCATCGTAGAACTGCCTTACACTTCACAGTACCAGAAATGAACTGCATGTGATGACACTGGTTCTAAAGCTGGGGGAGGGGGAGGTCTGGCACATGGTGCAATATGGCTATGGACAAGGAAATCCCCGGCTTCTACAGTGAGTGGCACGGGGTGACAAGTTAAGAATAACACAGTTGCATGCTGACATACGCTCTGCATGAAGATTAGATAGCTCACGGATTCTTCCCCGTTGAAGTAACACAGAACAAAAATGCAATAAACTGAAAGATCTAGCATTCTTCTTCTTCTTCCTCTTCGTCTTTTCCCGTTCATGCGGGGTAGACGTTTCTGACAAGTCGTTTCCATTTTCCTCGGTCCCAAATAGTGTTTTCTGTTAACTGCTTCTCCCGGAGATCATCATGCACGCAGTCCATCCATTTTCTTCTAGGCCTGCCTCTAATTTTTAAAAAATGGAAATATTATGTCATTTTATGTCCTAATAAGTGAAAAGCAGGCATTTATGTGTTTATAGAAAAATGCTTAAAATATGTATTTACATAAAAAATATTTATTTACCTAAAATACGAGCCCTAGTCATAACTTACTTTGTGCAAAAGGGTTTAAGTCGATTCTGAATACTCTTGACTGTTAGGCCAAAAGGTTTGGTAGGGAATTGTCATAACTTAGTTTTGGTATTCTTTCGACTTATACTTTTGCCATAACAGTGCAAAATACTCTTTGCAATGAAAACTTTAGACAGGAAAAACCCAAAGAGAACTTTTTGAAGGAAATAGTATTCTAGAGGTGTAAACACAGACTCATATCTCTAGAGTTTCGAATCACTGGGATTTATTTATTTATTTAGCGTATGGCTTTATAGATACAATATGTACACAGTTTACAAACTATATATTTACATCTAGATTATTTATATAGGTAATTGTCTCTGGAGATCCTTGAGCGAAATCAGAGACGCTGCCTCTGTACTTTCTTTTTGGACACTTGGTGATGATATGCTGGATGGTCTGCTTAGGGTCACCACAATCACAGTTCGGTGAAGAAATACTTTTCCATTTATAATGGAAGTCTGCACAGTAGCCATGACCCGCACGAATCCTGTTGAGAGTTGACCATGTTTTCCGAGGAAACTCAAATCCAGGTGGCAGCGATGATCCAAAGCGTGGTAATGTTGATCCAGGCCTAGTATCCTGTCTTCCATGCCATTCTTTAGTTAAGTTGAAGTTGGTGTTCTCCAAGTCTATTGCAGTTCTTGTTGATGGATTTCGAGATCTTAGACGATTCAGGCGAACATCAGCAATGTTACAGTGTATTGGAAGTTGTGGGTTATCCATTATTTTCTTGAACTCCTGGAGGAGAGCGTTTTTACGTCGAAGATCTGGTGGAGGGATGTGACTGAGGATAAGTAGATAATGTGTGGGTGTAGGTAGACCTTATTGTGCCAGTGATTAGGCGCATGGTGGTGTTGAGCTGGGTATCTATGAGGTTAGTGTGAGGGCTATTCAACCACACTGGGGCACAGTACTCTGCAGCTGAAAACACAAGCCCCAAAGCCGTACATCGAAGTGATGTTGGCGATGAATCCCAAGTTGTGCCACATAGTTTTTGGACTATATTGTTGTGGGTTCTTAATTTGGATTGAGTATTGCGGAGGTGTTGTCTAAAGGAGAGTGTTCTATCTAATGTAACTCCTAGGTATTTAGGGAATCTATTATGTCTCAATAATTGATTTCCAATGAACACCTGTAATTCTTTATTAGCCATCTTCTTGTTTAGATGGAAGCAGCATACTTATATGTTTTGTTAGTATTAAGTGTAAGTCTCCACATCTTAAAATATTGTGTCAGTTCTTTCAAGTCGTCCTTTGGGAAATATGGGACAATAAACGACCCGCATGAGAACTGTCCGGGACATGGGACATTTAGCATGAATATGGTACTGCGCCCGAATTCACCAATCAGTACCTATATCCACTGCACTGTAAAGGATTGCAGACACGTAGCTACCCAGCTCACAAACTTACCATTGTCTGCTAAGTAAAAATTGGGAATTCTAGGATCATACAGGGTAGATCTATAAAAGAAAATAGTACTACCAGCCTAGGTACAAATTTCTACTAGCATTTACATTTAAGCAAATCGAGAAACTCCAATCTCGAGGGGTGATAAGGTCTGTCTATAGTGAGCGCCTGTATCTTACCTAGCAGTACTATTTTCGGCGATGACAAAATGAAAACGATGTCAGCTAAGATAAAAATTGGCTAATTCGCTAAAAAGTGCCAGCCGTAGTGTCTACTTGACACTGCAAGAAATGAAAACTCAAGATAAACTAAAAACGTGGCACTTATACATAATGTCCTGAAAATAAAGGTTGGAGAATTCGGTACTCCACTGATTCCTTCTTCTCTCATCAGAGAATATAGCATTCCTTTGCCATTACAAAAATTAAACACAAAATTTGTTACAAACGATGAACTCGAGTGGAGTTACTCAGAACCTCCACTGAAATATGAGAAATTATGAAACAGCGTGATTTCAAACATTACCCTATATTATACATTGCGTTTCATATTTGAACCGTAGTTCCACATCTAAATATGTAAGATCAAGATTTACTCAGTATTAAATATATATCCATATGTACAATGATTCGTGATTCGCACAAATATTCACTTAACTGCGTTGAAGTGATTTAATTTCCTTTAATATACATGAGTCTTTACAACTCAAACTTCCGGAACAAACACCGTAACTCTATCGGTTGAAAGTATAAATACTAGTCTGAATCAAGAGAACATAGGTGACAAACATTTAAGTTCAGCACTGCTCTAACTCTGTTTTCTCCCATTTGATAATTAAATCTCAAAAAAATTCCTGAAATTCTTTGCTTGGCTTACATTTTCTTTGATAAACGTGAATATTCGAAGTGCATGGCATTTGACCTTCATTCCACACTTGCATTCCAAAATTATACAACAATCACATTATTTCTTAAACACCCTGTACAGAACTTGCCTCAAATGCAATTAACAATGTCACATACGCTGTGATCAAAACTAGGAAACGTGACTCCTCATTCTCCTTTTGTGGAAATACGTAACTCATTTACGTCTATGATTCCTTTCTTGCACGGTATTCCAAATCTAAATCCCATTTCAGTGCATTTTCTCAATCAATGCAAAGAAAATTAGTAACTTTATTAAATATCCACGACCATTGTGAATATTGTTCAAGAAACAAACTTTAACAATCTCCTCTTCTTATACAAAATTTCCTCGTGCCTATAACTTCAAATCTTTAATTACTTTCTGTACAGTTATTTTTATATCACCCTGTGATTTAACATTCTTAACTCCTTTCACGTATTTAAACTTGGTTATTACATTATTGTAACTTTCAAAGTATTGTCAGCAAGAATTCATATTAAAAAAAAAAGATATAAGTGTGTCCTATTTTCCTGTAAATACACTTAAGTCTTAAACTATCTTCGTGAAATATTTTGTTTAACAAATTTTATCTAGGCTTTTTAATACTCTAAATGTTTTATTGGACACACATATAAAGGTTCTTGAAACACCTTTGTTACTAGGAAATATGGTTTATTATGTTTACAGCATAGTTCTACATAACTATCGGTTTCATTACAATGAATTTGGTATTCATTGATTTAGTTATCTATATCAAGTATTTAGACTATCTTCTACCAGATTTTGTGTCGTGTAACAATCCATTTTTGCACACAGTTGGTTTAAAATAAATTTCTGACACTCGAATCAACATCTTGAGTTGTCGAAATTTATTTGACACTTTGTGACATGGCTTTTTAAATATACGGTACCGTACTTAAGTTGTTCAATATACGTTCCATCGCTGCACATAAAGCAGATTTATTTAATTTAACGCAAGTATCTATAATTCTAAACGATTTTATATTGAAATGATTTAACGTTGACAACAGCAATACGCTAATAAAATTTCGTCCAAATGACGGAAATTTTCAATGAAAATGACTCCTAAGAAAATACTGATATACTGGATTAAAATCTACACAATTTTAAATACAATGACAAAATTATACGATTGGTCAATTAGGATAAACACAGAACATGACTACAATTCTACTAAATATAAATCAATCTCTTCACTACCTTGAGCTGGTGACGATCTCTGATGTATCATGTCTCGTCTGGCAAGACAAATGTTTGTTTGAGCACAACGCCCACTGCTGCGAGAACCAGTTGTGACGAGGCCTGCTGGATAGCCCTCACAGTGGGACAAGGTCGATGACATATCTGGGTTAGCGACCTCCCCGAGTACAGCAAGTCTCTCCCTCACTCCTTCGCTCGACTCCCGCAAGTAGTTCGGATCTTCTGACGTTACCCCTTCACTGTGCCGACATCGCTTCTCAAGGTTGAAATTCGATTGTTCTATAAGTGTCTTTGAGAGTATACTGGATGTATATGAACTCGTGGTAAGAAGTATAGATTTGTTCTGCATTTCTGCACATCGGCGAAGATGTTCAACTGCGCCGTCCATGTTGTGGAATTCTGGATTCAACTTTTCATTTCTGTAGTTTCTACTTCCCTATAATGTGCATCTTAGCACGAAGTCGTAATCAGTTTAATGATTAAACCTGTATAACTTCCCCGTTGCCAATTTATAAACTGCATTATGTAAAGTTCCCGAGGATGAGCTGAATTGTATGAGTAATGTAGCTCTTTTCCTGAAGTGAATTGTTTGCATTTATCTGCGTGAGATGTGTAATAGCTTCGTATTGAAATACCGAAGTAACAAGCTGTGTTTCAAATACTCCACAGACTTGCTGTATGAAGCTTCTTTAAAAGTGAGTGTAAATGAACTGTCTCGTTCCGATAAGTGTGTTGCAAAATCACTGGTCTACATGCTGTGCTGGTCTCAGTCAGAATGTCCCTTGCTTCACAAGTCACAGCCTTCTGACTTCACACTCCTTCTCTCCACTTTCGTTATGCGTAGCACTGTTCTAGAAACAACTTTTTTCTACACTGGCGGTCTTGTCTCGACCCGATATGAATTAGGAATGACTGCTTGTTCTTGCCCTCCGAGTACGGCAAGTTCCTCGCGTTTCCTCCCCTCTCGTGGTGTGACGTAGCTCCACGGACTGCCCCTCACTCAGTGTGTCATCAACCTTGATCACTTCTCCTCCTGCACGACGTTTCTCTCACTTCTCGTGGTGTGACGCATTCTTACAATGTAGGCCTCCCTACATTCAGATAATAAATACACAACCATATTTAAATAGTTCCTTCTTGCCTTCCATAATTGTTTAATTATTAATGATGCATAGTATTACACTCTATTTCATCTTAGCTTTTCCATATCTCACAAATTTTTAAGGAATAAGAGATTTTAATTCGTTCTTTTATTTTTCCTGGGTCCCAGTTCGTATTCCGTCTGGATCTTTACTATTGGCCTTAAATAAATTCGGGCGCAGTACTGTACTGTAAAATCTGGGACGTCTGGCAACCCTGTATGTGACAGTTGCAGATAGGCACGTTACTTATAATACACATGTAATATTAACTGAGAAGTTCAAGATTTGATTATGGTTTCTGTATTAGAATTAGTACAGTGTTGGATGTGTATCATATATCTAGCTTTCATTCCACCACAGGACAATTACCCATATGGTTGCGGGCCACGTCCGATGGTTTCACATTTTTCTTCAGTCTATGAATTAGATATCATCAAAAGGAGAAAACTAGAATACTTTTGGTCATTTCATGCATAACAACAAATACCACCTCTTGCAATAAATTATCCAAAGGAAGATTGATGGCATTAGGGGTCCAGGATGCAGACGAATATCCTGGCTAAAGAACTTAACCCAGTGTTTTGGACTTAATACAGTGTCACTGTTTAGAACAGCTATGAACAAACAGCAGATCATGCTACTGATCGCCAATGTTCTTGGAGGACGAGGCACTTGAAGAAGAAGAATGAATTAGATAATAATAATGTTATTGGTTATACGTCCGATTTAACTGCTCTGGCTTTTAGAGACGCTGGGGTGCCGGAATTTTATCCCAAAGGGGATCTTCAACATGCCAGTAAATTTACTGGCATGGCTCCCTCGCATTTGCGCACCATCAAATGCCAGGATACGAATCTGCAACCTTGGGCCCAGCAATGAATTAGAGTGCTGTATCATCAGGAAGAAGTGTCTGCTACAGATTTCTAAGATATGTTTTTCGTGTTGGTTTGATCAAGCTAAAATCTTTAGTGCTATAGGCCCCTTTCACACCGAAGATTCAAGACGCAAGTTGCATTCATCCTGGGCCAGGATGCATGTGCGTCTTGCATCTTGATGAAAGGGCTTTCACACCAAAGATGCACGTGCCACTTGCACCTTCTGTTAATATCCATTATCTTTGTTTAGTTTAGTATGTGAGTTTGAAAAATGAATAATCGATCCTCCGAATCTTCAGACGACAAAATTATAATTCTGGCTTGTGCAGTCAGAAGAAGACGAAGACAAAGAAGGATTCGTTTATGGCAGAATCCATAATGGGATAATGCTGGAGAACATAGCTCTGCTATTGTCTCAGCCATTACTGAACCATCCAGTCAAGTTTCAGGTGTATTATAAAATTTTAAAACTTAAAGTTCAACCAGCGTGGTGTACACAGACAATAAAGGATCTTAAGGAAGCCAATATTGACATTACAGATACATTATAATAGGAATTTATTTCGGGACGAAATTCAAAAAGTGATCTTCAGGGAGGAACAAAGACAACGAAAGCAGCCACGTAACATTGAAAAGCTCTGAAAGCAGAGATCAGCGAATTTCAAAAAGTGTACTTCAGGGAGGAACAAGAAAGACAACGAAAGCAGCCACGGAACATTGAACAGCTCCGAAAGCAGAGATCAGAAAGGATGAAGCGAATGTGGGCAGAGAAAAAAAAGACATGTGGCAAGATTTGAAGTATTGATTTTACGTGCTCTGTAATAGTGCTATTGGATATAAATAATCAATTAAAAAAAAAGATTTTGACTTTTAACTTTTAACAAGTCAGATTTTCAATGGAGAGGCGAGTATGCAAGACCAGCACAACAAAGATGCACTCTGAAATCTCCAGCTGGCTGGTTCTCTCAAGTGGCAAGTGCGTCTTACACCCAGGGTGCTAGACGCACTTGCATCCTCGGTGTGAAACCTCTCGTCCAATTACTGTACAGAGTCTGGTGTATAAGATTCTTGCATCTTGCGCCTTGCATCTTCGGTGTGAATGGAGCCTTAGACTAAATCCTTGTAAATTTCCATCTTTCCCAACAATTTTTCAGGAAAAAAATAGTGTTTTTTTGTTGTTGTTCCAGAAGTATAAGCGGTATCAGAAAATGGATCGCAGAATTCTACCAGTAAGTGTAAGTGTTCATTCTTTTTATAAAAAGAAAGTGTCCTTTCTGCCTGTTGTTGTTGTTTGAGTCTTCACTAGTTTGATGCAGCCCTCCATGTCTCCCTGTCCTGAGGAGCTAATCTCTCCATCTTTCCATAGCTATAGTTCATCTACTGTAAGTTTGCACTTTTTTGACAGTTCTCGCGGGAACGAATACTCCTACAGAACATATCAATCCGTCTCTACCACGTGCATTGCAGCCAATGAGCTATCACCCACGTGGCAGCCAGCGATGGCCGCTGTATTCCGTCAAGGTGTCAACAGCTGTTATGAGTTGCCTAAACCTACATTCGTCTCGCAATATCAATTCATTGACCTTTTTAAAGGAAACTTGTATTTCTTTGTGACATTTATCAAATAATCGTACTAACAGCACACCCACTGACGGCTCGCTGACAGAATAATGTTACATTATTGGACGCGCTATGACAGAGCAGCTGATAACTTACATGTGAGACTCGAATTATTTTAGGCCCATCATTTCACAGCTCGAGGAGAATGCTTACTAAGATATGGTGTAAGATGTCCTTAAGACGATACGATCATTACTTGGCCTGTTGGATTGATATTAAAATAAAACTTACGAAACATTTCACCATGTAAGTTAACTTTTAGGCCTAAAAAACAACTCATATTTTAGGCCTACTTTTTTGCACATATGAAAATTATTCACCAGGCCAATGTCCTTAGGGAAATAAATAGTTCTGCTGACTTTTCTTTTACCTTCAAAAAGAAGGAAATAAAATAAATATCTTGAACAAGAAATTCCGTATCTGCTTCCTACTCTATAGTCAAAACAAAGATGTCCGACCTGGAGACCTCTCAGACTACATATTTACTCAACATTTAAGATAACCACTATATATTTATCTGAAAAATGAACACGCGTTCAAATGGAAATAATATTTTCAGACGACATTGTGCAATATTATCAATTATAATAATTATTATTTAATATAATTAACACATTATTTTCTCAGGCGGATGAACACAGTAAAGCGTCCATTACCAACCGCACGCCCATCCCACGGGCACGTGATAGTTCAGTTTGATAATGCATTTTTTCAGTCAGGCCGACAGAATATGTTGCCAATATACAGGGTGTTTCAAAAAGAATATACGTATTTCGCATGCATATGTTTATTAAACTTTAAGATATGAGACTATGAAACTTTACACACATATTTACGAACCTCTCAAGTTTAGATTACAGATGTTCAACATGTCCTCCTTCAGCGACACGAACAATATCACACCGATACTCAAATTACTCCCATACTCGGGCAAGCATGTCCTTCGTCACTGATGTTATGGCTGTACGGATCCGGTTCTTCAACTCTTCCCGGTTCTGTGGGAGTGGTGGTACATAAACGTTGTCTTTAACGAAACCCCACAGGAAAAAGTCACAGGGGTGTCAAATCCGGTGACCATGGAGCCCAGCTGAGACATGCTAAGTCGTCAGCTCCTTGACGACCAATCCAACAGTTCGGTAGAGTTTCATTCAGATATTCACGCACTTGGTGACTCCAGTGAGGGGAATCTTGTTGAAAAATGAAGTTGTCTTCGTGCAGCTTCGGAAACTACCAGTTTTGTAACATAGCCAGATACTGCTGGCCGTTAACCGTGTTTCCATCAAAGAAGAATGGGCCGTAAACAGATGATCGGGATATCGCACAAAGCACATTGACTTTGGGCAAATCTCGTACATGTTCAATGACTGCATGTGGGTTCAGTAGGCCCCAAATTTGATCATTGTGTTTGTTTACCTGACCACTAACATGGAAAGTCGCTTCATCACTGAACACTATGCGTTTTGCGGTGTTATCATTGTCAATAGTATCATGAATCTCGTTACAAAATGCCACACGTTTGCGTTTGTCATCAAGACGCAGAGCTTGTAACAGCTGTAACTTGTACGGCTTCATAACCAACCGACATCTCAAAACACACCAAATTGTTATTTTATGCAGTTGTAACTCCCGACTGGCACGGCGAGTTTATTTTGAAGGACTACGTTGGAATGCAGTTTGAATTTGTGCAACATTTTCTTCAGTTCTTCAGAAACATGAGGGCAGACAGGACTCATCCCTTTACATAAACATCCTGTATCTACAAACTAACAATACCATCTGCGAATGTTCCACCCATTCGGAGGATCAATTTGGTACCTCAACCTGAAACGTCTTTGCACTGTAATCACGGAATTGCACTTCGCAAACTCGAGAACACAAAATTATTTCTGCTGCGGAGTAGCCATTTTAAACATATGACGGTTACCAAGCAAAGCAGATACTGACATCTAGCGGCTATTAATATAAACTAGACTATGTATTCGTTTCTCCAATAGCTGAGCCGAGGCGCAGCGATCGATAGTTTGGACAAAATAATACTTTGTAATACGTATATTCTTTTTGAAACACCCTGTATTCACAATTATTGGGACAAACGAAAAAATAACCTGAAAAAACTTACATATGAATAAAATGAAAATTGAGTCTTTCCTTATGAAGGTTGGCAACCTTAGCTGTCAAAAAGGTGCCAACTTACAGTAGATGAACTATAACTTAGTTATACCCATTGTAAGTACAGACAGAACTTGCGGCAGTACTGCGTAGTTACAGAAGTTTATCGTAAACTTGTGTAGCTTGTCAGGAATTGTTAGTACCTTGTGATTTTTTGTTATGGTAATGTTATTGGCTGTTGACCTTTTAAGTTTATTTGTTTGGCTTGGTGTGATAACCTGTAATGGCTTAGTACATGGTCAGGGGCCTGTTTCATAAAATTGGCTGATAATATTAGCTAATAATATCAGTACTCATTATAATTTTTATTAGTTCGCCAAATTCTGTTTCATGAAGAGTCGTGAAGAGTGTTAAAATTTCGACTCATATTATTAGTAAGTTTATTTGTCAGCTGATCGAATTTATGGTTAAGAGCGGTGCCACGTGTATTAAATCTAGTTGATCCATATCGTATTCTTTTTTACATCGAGGCCGCTCGAAGTGCGCAGTTTCTCCAGCAGGTAGGCTGCTGCTGGCGGAAGCTACAAAACCTCTAATAAAATGAGGTCCGTATTATAAACTACAATATCTGTAAAACACTCCATTTTACATTCATATATATTATTTCAGTAGTATACAGTAGATCCCTCCGGTGGCGCTCACAAACGACCGATCGTGACAAATGAGCATTCGAATGAAAGCGAAAAGACATTAGCAGTTACGAATTGCACTTTATGTTCGACCCTGACTATTATGTGTTAGAAAACTGTATCATAATGATGGTCATTATAACACTATTTTTCATTATGAAACAGTTTCTCCCACCAACCACAGCTCAAGAAACAGTTGTTTGACCAATTAGATAAGGGAACCTGTGTGGAGTTCCAAGGCCTTCTAATCTGCGTTGCCTAGTGTCATAGTGGGGTAATCAAGAAGGCCATGGTCAAATACAAGGCATTCTCTGCGTCTCATGCGTCTGTTCAGTACATAAAACTCGCGAAATATCGACAGATATTTATGAATATTTATCTTCGAACATAAAATTATAATAATTATAGTCGAACATAAACAGTCGTATGCAACTCGCCTATAATGGTAATTAAGACACTCGTATGGAAATTATGAATATACTCGTGTCTTAATTATAGCCATTATAGGCTCGTTGCATAATGTACTATTAATGTGATAAATATCTATAATTTCTTTAAAAAATGACTTAAAACAAATGTATGAAGTGTGCGATTTGCAGATACTGTTGCTGTGGGAAAATATGCTCCATAATTGCTGTCCACTTCAAATTTTGTTTCATATCATTTGAACAATCTGAGGTCTTTCCTTTATCATTTTGCAAGGATTTCAGAAACAGTAAATCAAAGGAATGAGTACTCAAATCGTATAATTTCATAAATATGGAGTAACCGGTGAGTGTTATGATGATCCAATTTTCAGTGATGCCTTCTTAAGTTGGGGAATGTAGAACTTTAAATTCTAACTGAAATGTAAATAGTGTTCTATAATCATTTGTTTGAAATTAAAAAAAATCTTTCTCCTTAAGTCTCTCATTACAAAACCTATTGGGGGAAAGTATGGTTTATGAACATGCGAGATTTCTCTCACGGGTCCGCAAGTCGATTAATATTTGTGCCAATAATATTATAAAATACCGGTATATCTACAATTTCCCGCTCGATGTTGATATCAGTTGATTAGCTTCATTACCTTCGCCTGGTATACCGGCTAAATCAGACTCACTTTCGTACCCTGTGTAGAAGCATCCCGTTCCTTGTGTATGTCTGTTTAAAAGTGTTGTATCGAGGCATTAGCTTTATTTGGCAGAATAAGCAGCAGGAGGCAAGAGAGCATCACCAAACAATTACGTTTTCTACGGAAAGTCTTAGAATTGTAGGGTGACTGTTCGGGTCCTTTTCACCCACAATTACGAAGGAAACGAAGAGACTTGCATGGACGCAGGTCAAAGCTCATGCTGTGTCCATTGATCTATAGGCAAAGACTTTACCTACGTGCTTGATACAACATGGCCTAATTTAAGGAACAAAACAGTGGTAAGTTTCATTCTTTCTTCTTTCAATTTATGATTTATACCTATTGATAAGTTACAGGAATTAGGCCTTGCCCATATTTTCCATACTACAATACCGTACAGAATGTTTCAATATCAGTGTGGCACTGTAAATGAAAACCATATGATACGTCTTCCTTTTCCTCTCTATTTTAAAGTATAACCTGCTGGAATGAAAATTAAGTTTAATTTAATGTATGATCACGGTTAATATCGTACTTGATTATTAGGACATACTGGAAGATGGCATTATTATTACAGCACATGCTTTTCCTTTTACAGTCTGAAGTTGACAATGCTGGGAATACAGGAACTGGGGGAGGTCCAGTGATGAAGCTGGATGTAATCAACCACCTAGTCCAAGAAATTATAGGGAAGGAGTCTCCTGTTTTCCAGGGTGTGGAGAGACATGTGCAGAGATCATGGAGGAAACTCCAATCTATGATATTGGCAGATTGGTGGAGGTGGTTTCTTCAAACCAAACTGAGGTTGTAGTAGGGCAACCAGTGCTGCAGCAGCAGGAACAACCCAAGCTTGGAGGTATGCTTCTGATTATTCCTCTTGAATAATTGATTTCTTCTTCTGCGTGAATGGGTCTCCTAGGACCTTGCGGAATCAACACTTATTGGCCTTGATGTTTGCCCAATAACTCTTCATCCTTAACAATTGAGAGAGTCTTCGTTGCTGCGACCAGATGTGTCTGTTAGGCCTTCTCTCTTCTCCCTCAAAACCCCGTGGATGAGTAATTTTCCTAATTTTCTCTCGATCCTTGTGATTGGGAAAACCTAATTCAGCAGAGTCCTTTTCCGCCTCTTTGTACCAATTGGACCATGTTGCCTTTTCCTGCAAAAACGTATAGATTTTGTGTGTTAACCTAGTTGGGTCCATTCTGTCCAAGTGTCCCATGAATTGGATCCTTCTCATACGGATTGTGTCTGTGATTTTAGTAACTTTCAAATAGACGCCAGTATTAGGATTTGGAAGGTGAATTCCATCTTTGATTCTTGGTCCCAAAATTTTTCGCATGATTTTGCGTTCCTTAATCTCCAATTGATTTCTCAGTGTTTTATGTTGTAGATTAAGTGTCTCGGCTGCATAAAGGGCTGCAGGTAAGACTACTGTTTTATAATGTTGAATTTTACAATTCCAAGAAAGGCATTTTTTGTTATATTGATTTAATTGTGTGACTTCAAACTTTTGCAGGGTGTCCAGCGATACGGGAAATACGGGAATTATACGGGAATTTTAGTGACCCGGGAAAAATACGGGAATTATACGGGAAATTCGCTCTTGATACGGGAAATCTTAAAAAGTATCATAATGCCTGAATTCTTAGCCCCCAAACACTCGGTAGAGTCCTCCCGCTCAGTCTTCTATTTCTCCTGCAGACCGCGGTGCCACCCGCAATTTGCGCCACCGATAGAGCGCTAAGCGGGATGATAACCCAGCCAACGTCGAATGCATGCTTTGCCTGGCCGACCGCCGGCCGTACCCTCTCCGCGCAGGGCTACGCGCGCCGCGCTCGTTGCTGACAATGACATACAGGAATCAGTCCGCCTTGTTATTCACAGAGGAGACCTGGGTTTCTCGACAAGAGCAGCCCTTAAAGAAGCTAACAGCTCAAGATCTCAGAAAAGTCCAGACGCGGATGTGCTGCAATTTCGCACCAACTGCCGAGAATTGTACATTTGTATCCTATGGCTGAAAAAAATCAAAGAGCGGTCAACTCTTGCCCACAAGAGACCCGTGCTATTTCCTGCCTAGAACCTATAGTGGTCACTGAGACTCCTAAGTTGGAAGAAGTTAGGATTGTCATTGCCCTGGAAATTCTTTGTGATCAGAAGAATTTGCTTTCTGGCGCAATGGCTGACCGCATCAAGAGCATCTACTCCGCACTTCTGAGGCTGCCCTCCGTCACTGCGCGTTGGAAGCAGTTCGATGGAAAAGAGCCACGGCTCGACGTGTTGTGGTCTGAATTAGTGGCTTCAGCACCTTCCTCAGTTCCAGTCAAAAACGATCTCACAAGCTTCGTTAAAATGATACCGGCTTTGTATCACAACAATGCAGCTCTAGACAGAGGTTTCTCCCTGAACAAGGAGTGCACGATCGTCAATCACAAAGAAGCAAGTCTGATTGGCATGCATACTGTTCAGGACGCTGTGATGGCAGCTGGTGGAGTAGAAAAGATAACCGTGAGCTAGAGTCCATACTGCACGAAACTCCTACGCCGTGTTCTAGGAAGCAAAACAGGTGCGAAGCGACGGCTAAGGTGGCAGTCGAAAGAAAAGCCACAAAAGATCTCCAGGAATTGGAGAAAAAAAGTACTGTCAAAAGAACTTAATTTTGTGCTGTGTACAACTAAAGTTCCTAGTAACAATCTTGTATTTGTCAAAGTGACTTATTTAATTTCGTTTTGCATTATTTTATTTTCTATTATCTACTTTGATAAAATAAATCTAAATTAAAAAGTATTCGCGGCGTGTCGCGTGTAGAATTTTACTGTTTTTAGCCTTTCCATGGTCTACTTTCGCAGGGGAGATGCACATACCAAATTGTTTCAAAGTCCGTTCAAACACTCAATGCAAATGCGTCACACATGCATAAATTTCAAAAACTACAAACAATATATCACAGCTCTCGACATTTTACTATCGAATACCCGTCACCAACATGTGGCTACAAAATTCACCACACAAGTGACAGAATTCTTCTCGTATGGGCAGGCATCGTTTCAGTCGCTATTCAACCACTGTCTGTGTCGGATTTCCGTTCATTGTCATTGTTTCATTACTTTTACTTCGCCAAAGTTCGACCCGAGGACTGGACACATCCCGTACAGCATGTACAGAAAGAAATACTGAAGGCGGTATGGATATCGCGATGGATGAAATGATTATTAACCTTGGCAATTCATCAAGCTCTGACGAAGACAATGATGGTGGTGATAATGATAGGGACAGTGAAGGGATGGAGGGTGTCAAAGAAACCCTTGCCAAGTGACTGAGGATAATTTATTTCTTGGTGTCAGTTCGCTTGCGTCAATCGATAAGAGAGCACAGGCTATTGTTGCCCGTCATAGTGTTCAAAATACCGTCCGTCATTCAATAGCCTACAATTCGACAATATACTGTAAAACCACGGCAATAATATCGCCACAGAGGGGCTTGTTTGAGTGCTCAGTGCTAAATATGTCTTTACCTTAACTTTACTTTTGTATTATAACGAAAGCTAATATTAACCGTAGAGAGTCGCGATTCGGTGAGTGTGCATGGTGTTATCTTTCAACTACTGTAGTAAGCTGTGAGCGACCTCCACTCAGACTCTTGTTTCATGTTCAAGGATAAACATTGCATGGTGAGTTTTTCTATATTCATTAGCTGTAGAGTGTTTGCCCTCTTTGGCGTATTTATTGAATTGAATACCGATGATAAAGGCATCATAGCTTCGGTGTGTAATTTATTTATTCATCTAAAAGTATCGTATTTCTCTGTTTGAATGTCCTCGGCGTTGACTCAGGATCGTTTTTTAAAATACCGTACAATATATTACGTATACCGGCAATTGTACATAAATAATGTCTGAAGTGTTTCGCTGTGTATTATTCGAATCAGTTGATTTACAACACTAAAAACTTAACAACACAGCTCAGCTGTTCCAAGCTCCCGACATATCCTTCGCGTTGTTTCCTTCGAAATACAGGGTGTAGTTGAGAAGCATGCTCAGAATTCTTGCGGTGTGGCGGTTGGGCGTAGGGTCTTGTTATGTGACGACCGGGGATTGCGGAGAGGAAAAGCGGGGCAAAGTGACAGGAAGGCTGTCAGTACCGAATGCACGGGGTGGGCAATACTGTGTTTGTCCCATAATTTACGCGTGTACTAGCGGACATACCTCCAATTTTACTATAAAAGTCGTGATATAAAAAGGGATAGTGGGTGGGTAACATCTATTACTACATGACCCCCAAAATTATTATTCATTATTACAAAGGCTATTTTGACTATTTTCAGTAGTGTAGAAAATTGTATCGCCTTGTTCCGGGCTCCTATAGAGCTTAAATTTTCTTTCGATCTTTCATTTGCCATAGGACGCGCCACCGGCTTATGGTTATGCATTGCCAGCTTCTGGTTTAGTAGTCAGGTAATGGAAGCAATGGGAACTGTGTACTACAATTTTCCTTGCTTGTAACTAAGCAAATTATTGTTGTTAAGAGAACATAAAATGCACCAAGAATGATGATCTTCAGCTGTGTGCAGTGAGAAAGTTCTGCATGTGTTCATTCCTTATGTATTAATGATGCGAAATGTCCGCTAACGTTGTGCCACATACAACACTCGTAGTCTCTAAATGTTGCACATTTTCCCGTAAATTACATCAGTTTATGTTTGAATTGCTTATAAGATCGTAACAAAGAAAGTGTTTCTCCAATTGGATGATAGTATTTAACTGTATGCACGTCGTATAATCTTGGCGAGGTGGTTTTTTTTTTCACGGAGCAACTTTACACCATAGTAGGCACGCAGCTATTTGTATTTAGTTTTCTGGCATCTTGTTTTAAATTATTGACTAACATGTTTCCAAATGCAGGCGATCCATACCTCCATTAGGATTCGGGTCCCATAATTCATGCAAAATGAGGTTCGTTCGTTTGTGAAATTGAGGTCATAACCCCCCTACCCTTTCAGTGATTACCGTATGGTACTTTACGTAGACTAGGGTGAAGATGTAAATGAGCATTTAAAAAAAATTGTCGCCAGTTGTTTGGTTTATTAACTTACGGTAATATTTTCCATAGGTACTGAAAACTGGGCACGGTTGGATTTTAAGGTGGAACCGCATGTGCTATCAAATGTCGCTTTCTTCCAATACCTGGAATATGTATAGAATTATAAAATGATTATTGGTTAAATAAGGGTTAATAGATAGGCTATTATAAATATAATGATTAAATAAATATTAAAGAAGAACGATGCGTTGTTTGTAAATATTAGGCCTACCGGTACGGCGAATAGCCTATAACTCGTAGCATCCGTCACAATTTAGCATTTAAACGGGTCACGTTAATGAATATAACAACCAGATTATAATAATAATAATAATAATATTCTCACATATAACATATTTAATTTGCACTAACTTAATTATTGTATTCTATAAGATATGTTAAACCACTGCCGTTTGAAATGTGCAAATCGCACACTTGGTAGGAAAGCTGTTTGTTATGGTCATCTCTGATGCGAAGTTTTACTAATTACTCTTCTAGGAGACACTTGTCATTGGAATATTCATGAAAGGTCAACCCTCTAGTTCTTATTTCATAAGTTGAACGCCTAAAAACAAACCCACAATCCGAAATAATAAAGAAGATAATCACGAACGATTCACTGCCAATGAAAATCAAATGGAGATTCGCGGACCGGAAGTTCGCTATGCATAAGCGTCGGTGCCATTTTAACTCGTGGAAGCTCTATACGGTCGTATACGGTTACAGTACCATACAATTCAGTCACTTCCTGTAAATATTTATTTTGCGACACTCCTATTCTCTACCCTCTCAACCCTCCCCAGTAAAACAGTCGTTTATATCGGCTCTTCTCAGGTAAACGGTATTTTATTTGCGTTCATAGCATCTCATCTCATCTGCGTGAGAGTTCACTCGCGCCCGCGCGCGCTTTGCTCACGCTATGGATTAGGCCTAAATCTCGCCATCACCAAGTGCGGAAGTGTCTCCAAAAATACAGTTACACTTACGCCAGAAAATCTTGATTCGCGCTTTATGATTCATTTTTCAGCCATTCGGTATGCGAATTCTAGTCTTAGAGGGTTCTAAAATATACGGGAATTTGGTGGATTTTCGTACGGGAAATACGGGAATTATACGGGAATTTGAAGAAAGGTCATCGCTCGACACCCTGTTTTGGGTAGATTGCAAAAACAGTCTTAATGTGGCGTATTGAGCCAACGTTTTAACCATTGGGTTGGAAAAATATGGTTTCGCCTCAGATTGTGACTGTAGAGTGAGTTATGTTGTGAAATCTTTAGCATTTCAGTGGGAGGTTTGGAACCTTGTCTGGGTTGTGAGAATCGGAGAGAATGTTAGAGAGGTTGGGTTCGAATTAATATTAGTCTGAAAATCTGAGAATGTTGAATCATCCAAGGTATTGGTCAGCTAATGCATTGGCTGTGAGGTGGAATCCTGCTTGGAACTCATGTAGTGTACAATTTTCTATAGGAATATGTAGTGTAAGATACAGGAGTTTTAGCATTTTATCGCTAGAGCAGTGCCAACATTATTGTTTGGTGTAGGTTTTGACGCTTAGTTCAAATATGGAATTTCAGTGCGAGCCTAGAATAAAGCTTTACATACAAACGCAAGCCTAACCTGGGGCTTACGCCTTGCTTGTAGTACAATCAGTAATTTTCATTCAGACAGTCGTCTTAACCTAGTACCGGCCAATGGTTTCGTCCAGACCGTCTAACCAAGTAGCGACCAATGGATTTTGCCTCAGGTATTTTAGTACATCAGTAATTCTCCTCCAGACAGTCTAACCTCGCTACAGTTTCTGCCCGTGGCCCTGAAAGCTCCTCCATTGAAGAGAGTCTAGTTACAGCCTACTCTGGAGGCGCTGTCGGCCCAACAGCGCAGCACACACCTTGTGGTTTATACCTGATTGTGACCCGACGAGGCTCTTCGCACGACTGACATGTTACAATTCAACGAGCATTCTCTAGAATTTGAGGCTCGCAGAATGTATGATACCTTGATGTTCATCTAAGGCCCACTGGCACAGAATGGTGGCGTGAACTGTACCAATATATTCCTTCATTTGGAACATGGTTGTGACCATAGTGTCCCGAGGTGAGTCTGCTCCACTAACTCGGTCTCATTTCCGCAGTATAAACAAACTACACATGTCGGGATGCTGAGTTGCCAGTTGTTGACACTTTCTGTGGTTCCATTTTGACAGCAAGTTAACGTGGCAGCATATATACAGCAACTAAAAAGATATCTCAGAAAACCGAACAAGCTCAAGTCTCTTAGTGGCCTCATATGGGGGCTGACCATGTTGTGGTGCTGCTACAGTTCTACCAAGTCCTCGTCCTGTCCCGGCTTGACTGTGATTCTGCGGGATATGGTTCAGCAAGGCTGGCAACCTTGAAAATGCTGGTCACTATCCACCATAGGGCCGGTTCTACCACATCCGGGTAAAAGTTGCGGGCAGCAACCTGGGTGATATACTATCTGCCGGTGTAAACCTCTGTGCATCTTGGGCAGCGTTCTACCACTTCCGTGCAGCTGCCCGGAACCTTATAGCAAAATACAGATGGTGGCTAGCCTGGTTTTGTTAAATTTGAGTAATTGATGAGTGAGCCACCTATCGTTAGATGCATTAAGTGTCTTTTCGTTTCGCTTTTGTCCGTTGTTTGTTGTTAGCACGTGTTCTTTGGTTTCAAAAAGATATAGGCCCAGTTTTTTTTTTTTTTTTTGTGGGAAGTAGCCTATGAGAAGTACTAAGAAAGGAAATAAAAATGGAGGGGGGGGGGGGGCGCTAGATATTTCATGTTTCAGAAGGGGGGGGGGGGGGGGCGACATAAAAATGTTTGAGAACCCCTGCTTTAAACTAGGCACGATTGGATGGAACCGCATGTGTTATCAAATATTCCTTTCTTGCAATAACTGGAATATGTATATAATTACAGACATATTCACCACATTTTTTCTAATTCGGAGTTATCGGAACGAAATGACAAAGTGATTTTTTGACGGCAAGCTATCTCGTATGTTTGGCCGTGTATCGTCCCGCCGATGTGGCTAGCTTGCTGTATGCACTTCTAAGTTCCTTGATTCTATTGTTTGGGAGATTTGTGCGTAGTAAGACTTGTATAACCATATCATTTTTTAGCTTCTTATTTAAATCTTTGCTAGATTCCTTACGTCCTATTTATACCCATTAATTTAATACAAAAAAGGAACCTATTTCCTGGAATTGTGACGCATAGAATTACAACTTTCTCTTTTTGTTTGGTTGGTGTAGTTATAAGAGCATCCAGCTTAATTTTTAGCCTATAATTTAAATATTTTTCCAAATTATCTTTGTGTGTATTCGTTGTGTGCTGTAATAGTTTTGACTAGTGGTGAATTCTTCTCTGGTGTGGTATTTTTTCGATATACGCTGGCCCATTTTATAATTGGTGAATGGCGTGGAATGCTGTTCAATTTGCGTGAGACACGGTGCCGATAGTATGCGTATTATGACGAATTTATGTTCCTGAAAGATTGAAAAAAGAAAGAAAAACTACATTAGGATCAATGTTCATCGAAAGAAATGTAGGTAAAAAAGAAAAGATTCCGGTGTCGTTTACACGGGGCTGATTGTATCATCAGCCCCGTGTAAACGACACCCTAGCACAGATTTATAATTCAGTTGTAAGTATGAAGTTAATTTGTTTATTAGATATATGTCATTGTTTATTAGACTGTGGTGTGTGTGTGTGTGTCTGGTGAGGGTGCATGTGAGTGGGCCTGGTGACGGACTGTTTTAGTAGTAGTATTTGTTGGATTTTTTTTCGTTAGTAGAATTTTGGTATTTAATTGTTAGTAGAAGGTTAGTATTTTGTAGTAGAATTGCTCTTTACTTATTCTGAAAGGGAGTAGCAGCCTTTCAGAATAAATCAATTCTTTACTAGTCTAATAGACGGTTAAGATATTGATAATATAAGCCAACTAATGGCTACACTGCGTTCTGCTGCACGGCTGAAAGCAACGGGAAACTACAGCCGTAAAGCTATTCCCGAGGATATGCACCTCTCTATGCATAAATACATGTGATGATGGCCTCCTCCCTTGTAAAATTTCAATCCGGAGGTAAACTAGTCCCCCGTTCGGATCTCCGGGTGGGGACTACTCGAGAGGGGGTTAACATCACAGAAGTGACAAAGAGGAAATCTGACATTCTACGGATCGGAGCGTGGAATGTTAGAAGTCTGCTAGGAAGTGGAAAGTTAGAAAACTTAGAAAGGGAAATGGATAGGTTGAGGTTGGATTTGGTTGGGATTAGTGAAATGCGCTGGCAGGAAGTACAGGACTTTTGGTCAGGAGACTATAGGGTCATTAGCACTAAATCAAACAATGGCCAAGCAGGAGTTGGTCTCATATTGAGTAGGAAACTTGGACAGCGGGTAGAATATTATGAGCAATACAGTGAACGGATTATTGTAGCAAAAATCAATACTAAACCTACGTGCACCACAGTGGTACAAGTCTATATGCCTACCAGTCAAGCTGATGATGAGGATGTTGAAAAGGTCTACGAAGAAATAGATGACATTCTGAGGTATATCAAAGGTGATGAAAATGTTATAGTAATGGGAGATTGGAATGCTGTGGTAGGAAAAGGGAGAGAAGGGAAGATAGTAGGAGATTTCGGATTAGGTGAAAGGAATGATCGAGGAAGCAGGCTGATGGAATTCTGCACCGAACATGAGTTGGTCATAGCTAACACCTTATTCAATAACCACAATAGAAGAATATACACATGGATGAGACCAGGAGATACAGGGCGTTACCAAATCGACTTCATTATGGTCAAGCAGAGGTTTCGAAACCAGATTTTGGATTGTAAAACATATCCTGGTGCTGACATAAACTCTGATCACAATCTGGTTGTAATGAAATGCAGATTAAAGTTGAAGAAACTGATGAAAAGTCAAAAGCCAAAAAGGTGGGCAATAGACAGACTGAAATTAAAGGATGTAAACGAAAGATTCAAGAAGAGTATAAAGGAAGGACTAATCAAAACCCCTAAGCAAACTTCAATTGCAGACGAATGGGCACTTTTGAAGAATGAAATAACAAAATCCGCAGAAGAAAACATTGGTAGGAAAGAAAGAATAGGTAGAAAACCGTGGATCACTCAGGATATACTAGAATTGATGGATGAAAGGCGGAAACACAAGAATCTAAGAGATGAAGAGGGGAAAGCAGAATACAGACGTCTGAGAAATGAGGTTAACAAGAAGTGCAAGGAAGCGAAAGAAGAATGGTTGAAAGAGAAATGTGCAGGTATAGAAAATTGTCTGAAATTAGGAAAGGTAGACACAGCTTATCGAAGGATTAAGAATACTTTTGGGGAAAAGAAGACAAGTGCTGTAATATTAGGGACACAAATGGAAAGCCTCTAACAGATAGGGAAGAAAAGCTTGAGAGATGGAAAGCTTACATAGAGTGCTTGTATAAGGGAAAGGAGATTGAGAATCATGTAATGGAAAGGGAGGAGGAAATTGATGAGGATGCAAAAGGAGATTTAATATTGAGATCAGAATTTGACAGAGCATTAGAGGACTTAGGCAGGAACAAAGCACCAGGCATAGATGATATACCGATTGAGTTGCTACGCTGCATAGGAGATGAAGGTCTGATCAGGTTATTTCACTTGGTGTGTAGGATTTATGAGACAGGTGAGGTACCCCCTGATTTCAAGAAGAATGTTATCATCCCTATACCAAAGAAAGTGGGAGCTGACAGATGTGAAGATTACCGTACAATCAGCTTGATTACTCATGCTTCAAAGATCCTGTCTAGAATAATTTACAAGAGGATTGAAAGCCAGATCGAAACGGAGTTGGGTGAAGACCAGTTTGGTTTCAGGAGAAATGTAGGAACAAGGGAAGCTGTACTAAGTCTTAGGCTGATTTTGGAAGGTAGAATAAGGAAAGATAAGAGAACGTTCATGGCATTTGTAGACTTAGAAAAGGCTTTTGATAACGTTGATTGGACTAAATTGTTTGACATTTTGAAATCTATTGGAATAAAGTACAGGGATAGGAGGGTGATATACAATCTATACAGAAACCAGACAGCAGTCATTCGAGCTGAAGGATATGAGAAAGAAGCTGGTATTCAGAAAGGTGTAAGGCAAGGCTGCAACTTATCACCCATACTTTTCAATCTTTACATTGAACAAGCATTGAAGGAAATTGGAGAAAAATTTAAAGTGGGAGTGAAGATTCAAGGAGAAATAATTTCAACTCTGAGATTTGCTGATGACATCGTCATCTTGGCCGACAAGCCTGAGGATTTGAATGAGTTTTTGAATGGTATGGATTCCGTCTTACGGAAGGACTTCATGATGAAAATTAATAAATGTAAAACAAAAATACTGGAATGCAGCCGAAATAAATCAGAAACCTCTATGGAGATCAAATTGGCAGGTGAAAAGCTGAAGGAAGTAGGAGACTTCTGTTACTTAGGAAGCAGAATAACCAATGATGGACGAAGCAAAGAGGATATAAAAAGTAGGTTGGCTCAGGCAAGGAAAGCCTTTCTACAAAAAAGGAATCTGTTGACATCGAATATAGATTTAGGTATTAGGAAGTCATTTTTGAAAGCCTTTGTCTGGAGCGTGGCGCTCTATGGAAGTGAAACTTGGACTATTGGTGCAGCAGAAAAGAGGAGAATTGAGGCATTTGAAATGTGGTGTTACAGGAGAATGATGAAGATCAGATGGGTAGATAGGGTTACAAACGAAGAGGTATTAAGGCGAGTGGGAGAGGAGAGATGTTTCTGGCGACTGCTAATGAAGAGAAGAGATAGGTTGGTAGGACACATACTAAGACACCCAGGAATAGCAAGCTTAGTTATGGAAGGAAGGGTCGAGGACAAGAACTGTAGGGGTAGACCAAGGTTAGAATATGTTAAACAGATTGCCTCGGATGTAGGGTGTGGTAGCTATGTAGAGATGAAACGATTCGCTCAGGACAGGGACGCATGGAGAGCTGCATCAAACCAGTCAAAAGACTGAAGACTCAAACAACAACATAGGCCCAGTACCAAAACCTTTCGCGACACTTCTGGGCAGTATACACCTAGCATGCCATTCAGTTCTCGGAGGAATGCAACTGAATAACCATACCTAACCTCAATAATCGAAAACTAGACAAGCAAGTAGTGCTTTACAAGGAGGAATAGCCTGTGAAATATGTTTCTAGCAATAGGCTACTTAGCAATCTGAATACAGGCTTAGGCCTATAGGTAGAGGTGTTAGTTTTTGTTAATTCACGATAAAACGAAAAGTCATATTTAGAGGTTAGGATGTTTTATTTTCACGTATTTACATGTTTCGTGCCGCCCAGGAGTGAAATTAAATCGCGAAATAACGCGAATTTTGTGAATAACACCACAAATACCGCAATCTGCGAAATAAAAACAAATTTTCATATTTTTTCCCCACACCAATCCGAACATTTTTGTCCACAAGCCGATAATCGAATTTGGTTGGTGTTCAATTCGAGAGAATGATCGATTGTATAGTTTCGCGAGGGGTAATACTACGATATACGTCATATTACGATATACTGTCGATATTCTCGTTACTCGTTGGATTTTAGCGCTGTGGTAAACAGCTGTTATATCGCGGCGTGAATAGTTTGGCCGACTACCTCCAAAAGGTTATGTGATAGTTGTTCATAATGTAAACTACGTTTGCCTCCTGTTACATCGGTAGCGAGTGTAAATTATAGTAGAGAATTCTATATAATTTAATAAAACGTGCGCAAATTGTGCGTTATCATCGAAGCTAGTGTGTTATTTGCGTGAATCAGTTGGCGACCACGTGTTCGTCGTATTAGTTCCGAACTTAGCAGTACAGGAAGATGAGACGCGACGTAATTTAAATATTATGACACGAATTCAGAAATAAATTTTGCGTGTGGTTACGAATTTATACTGGCGTGTGACTACAGTCAACCGTGTGATAACAGTGTTTGTTACTGGGCATCGCTCAGTTGAGTTTAAAAATGCCGAAGGTAGCTGTTTCTGCCACAGACAGACTTAAAGAATATAAGAATGAAGGATTTATAATTTCTTGTGGCATTCTTATGTGCAAATATTGTGATTGTCGGTTAGATTATCGCAGGAAAGATGCATTAGACTAACATTGCAAATCGGAGAAGCATTCAAAACGCCGAGAAAATTCGCGTCTTGAAGTTAGTGTTCCTAGAGTGGCCACCTTGAAAGAAACATTATCAAATGCTAGTCGTGTGAAGGATATGAAAGAAGAGTTTATTTTGGACACTACTACTGCGTTTGTGAAAGCTAATATACGAGTAGAGAAACTAGACAATCCTGCTATCCGTACTTGGTTTAATAAGTACGTTTGCGGAAGTGGAGATTTACCATCAGCAAATCAGATTCGTCAGAAATACATCCCCATGATTGGCGAAAGAAGGAGGGAAGAAATTAGGGAAGATATAAAAAACAACGACGTGTTTCTGCTATGTGACGAAACAACTGACAAGAATGGTAGGTGTGTTTTCAACATTCTTTTTCGTCCATCAGTACCATCATCTAGATTCTGCCAATAGCGTAAATTGCTCCAATGCGATATTAGACACCTTGAATTCCGATGAAATTGAACGGGAGCATGTAGTGGCAGTAGTTACGGACTCAGCACGCTACATGACAAAATGTGTAACTACTCTTCAAGGATTGATTGAAGAATTAAGTCATGTCCAGTGCTGGGCTTATAAAGTCAATCTTATCGGCTGCGTATTTGAAAACGAGCTGGACGAATTGAACATGTCTATAGTAAAGACAAAGAATGCCTTTTTAAATACGCGAAAAAGAAAAAGCAATTACGTTGCATTTCTAAGGGAGAAATATGAAAACACAGAAAAAGAGAATGAAATTCTAGCTTTCCCAATGCCTGTATGTACAAGATGGAATTCATGGTTTAAGGCTGCAATGTATATGGCCACGCATGTGGAAGATCTGGTAGAATTTTTCAAAACATTGGAAGATTCAAATTCTGGGGTCAAATTTTTCCAACAAGCATCGACTTCAACAATACAATTTATACAATTACAAGCATTGTATGTTTCTGTTGTTGGTGCCTCTCTTATGGACTTGCTTAATTTCTTGGAGGGATCTAAGTACCCAACAATTCACTTACTGGTTGGGAAGCTAGATGACCTTGAGGTAAAGCTCAAGCTATTAGGCGATGGTGGAATGTTCAATCATACGATCCTCCAGAACTTGGAACAGCTTCCTCAAAAGATGCAGATAAAGGTTAAGTCCAAGCTTACGTGTGTTGCCCAGTCAGCTCTAGTGAAAGTCAGGACTTGAAGGACCACGGATCCAGCCAGGAAGACTGTAGAAGCCATCGGGTCATTGTTTGATCCTTGGCATGCACCTAAGAACGTATCTCCCACAGAACTGCTCCAATTTAAGAAGAATGCCCCATTTCTTACGAAGATGGAGTCTCAACAGTTTTTAGAGGCTCACAGCATTTACCTGACTGCAATCAAGAACCAACTGCGTCATGAAGATAATGTGAATGTTCCAGAGATCCTCATGGGATTAAGGCCTGCTCACCGTGACTATGCAACAGCTGCATTAAAGTGTGTATGGTATCTTGTTCAAATGTGGATTCTGAAAGGTCATTTTCGAAATACAGTCTCATAGTAAGTGATAGGAGGCGAAAATTGACAGCTGCAAATGCTGAGACTTTAACCATGAACTCCTTCCAGTGATTTCACCGCAGTATTTGGATAAAACTGAAAAGGGTATTCACTGAAATGTGTTTCGAGATGGTGAATGTAAAATAAAAATGTGATTTCCATATAAGTATTATCTCATTCTTCCATAGCCATGTTTAACGTTTTACCCTGCTGTTTTGTTTTTTACTTTGTTTTATTAATTGTTTATATTTTTAAATGCACTTATTGTACAAGCCTTATCGCTTTCCAAATTTTAACATGTCATCCCCCGAAAAAATAATAAAAAAAAACCACCTTTTGAATTTTAAATCAACAAATCTTCAAAAAAATAACAACACTTTCTAACACCTCTACCTATAGGCTACAGACATGTTGTGACAAGGCTTGCAGTGCATAGGTTCAATCATAAAATGTATGTCAAATCAAATTATCACAATCCAGGCGACAAGTTTGTTTGTGAACTCTGTAAAATGAATGAAACGGAATGCGTACATTTGTGCATAATTAGATAGTTCTCTTTGCTGTATTCTACACGAGATTTCACTCTTTTTGGAAAGCTATAGAATGTATCTTAGATAGGTCATGTTGCAAAGTTCACATTTACACTTTTCGTTTTGCGGATGGAATGATTTTGTCACAAGTTTTATGATGAAAGCCATTGACCGTAAAACGCGTCACCACAAGCCTGAGATCGTAGTTCTGTTTGTCAAGGCTTTAGTGATGTAGGAAACTGTAAAATGCCCCAAATATCAGGTCTTATGCTGTATAAGCAAAACACCAAGTCAGGGACAATGTATAGTACGGTACAGAACCTGAATAATGCCCTGTACACTCTGTATTTCTCATGCACACTTGTGCGAATTTATTAAATTATATGAGCGCTTCATACAGTATTCCTAAACATGTAATTGAGATAATATTTTGAAATCTATGATGGTTCCGTACGGTAATCACTAGGCGGTCGTATTTCATGTCCAATCAACAGCAGCAAATATAAAACTGTTGGCTTTTGCAGCCTGAACCGGACGAAGAACTCCTCATTCGACCAAATTTCATTATGCTCCACCAGATCTCTGTTCCGCCTTGGACGTGTGACTGCGTCTTCTTCTTCTTCTTCGTCTACAAAAAAGTTATACATTTCCAGGACGTCAATTAGCTCTTCCATAACCTTGAAATAAAATATGCTCAGTAACTGTTTCATCCCTTATAATTAATTAATAATTGTAATTATATCGTTATGTGACAACAAAATTACCAAATGATTCTAATTTTATTATTAGTAATTTATGAAGAGGTTATATACAGCATAGATGATGCAATGAAACACTTATGCACAGCTCAAATCTGGCTGGTAATGCTTTATCGGCCTCTCGAAGCTCCCGAAAATGTACACTCCGGGTAGACGAAGTTTATACCGCAGATAGAGCTACCCGTTGATGGTCGAACGGAAATTCTTACTTATTCCGACGGGCAAGTTATCGGCCCCTTTGCCCGGATGTGGTAGCACCGGCCCACAGTGGCATTAAGTTGGCTACTGGCAACTTTTAACGGTGTGTCACAATTCCTGCGCTAGGCAAGGTAGTATAAATGTCATTAACAATACAGGCGGCACACATAAAGTCCAGGTGTGTCCCTTATCAAATACACACATAATAAATGAAGTGTCCTAGCTACTACTAGAATGGCCTTGGTAAAATATGCATAAGTATCTGTCAATGCTGTGAGCCTCCGTGGCTTAGGCGGCAGCACGCCGGCCTCTCACCGCTGGGTCCGTGGTTCAAATCCCGGTCACTCCATATGAGATCTGTGCTGGACAAAACGGAGGCAGACAGGTTTTTCTCCGGGCACTCCGGTTTTCCCTGTCTACATTTCATTCCAGCAACACTCTCCAGTATCATTTCATTTCATCTGTCATTCATTTAATCATTGCCCCTGAGGAGAGCGTCAGGCCTCGGCAGCCGGCACAGTTCATATCCTCGCCGCTAGATGGGGGCTTCATTCATTCCTGACCCGGTCGAAGACTGGAAGCAGGTTGTGGATTTTCATTCATCTGTCAATGCTCTACAGTTAATCCAAAGCTACAGACATTCCATTTGTCTGGATTTCTTTGACATTCCAAAGATATGTTACTCAGCTGTTCCTTTCAAAACTGTATAACTTTCAGTGTGCGGTCTATCTCGGCACATAATAAATGAATTAAAAACACTTTCCCACTCCTAGTGTTCTGTAAAATAATACGCTTAAAGGTTCTGGGTTCGAGCTGTGCACTGCTCTTTTACATCTTTTGATCCCATCCACTGGGAATATTGTGGCTATACTGCTCCACACAAAGCTTAACAAAAATTCATAAGGTGATGATTATAACTCCTATCACAAATGATACGCTAACAATAGTCTTCAAAATAACTCATATAACGAGACACAGGGTGTCGAATAAACTTGAACTAGGGATATAACAGCTTAGGCTTTCATGGCCGGCGTTCATAATTAAGTACAAGTTTTTCGGCCTTGTAGGCCGTGGTCTAGACAGGATATCTCCCGACTTTTCACTGGAAACTGCGTCCAGCATTATCAAGGGTTCCGCTCCTTTCCTTGGTCAGCAGTGGACTGCTGTACTTAATTTTGAACTAGGGAATTAACATGTCCCTTCACCTTGCAGCACTAACTGCCTGAAAAATATAGCTTTTGAAGCTGAATCAAAACTATGGATGCCTGTCATAGGAAAATTACACACAAAATAATTGAACCAGCGTACGAGAGACTATCGGGTGACTCACCAATATTGCGGACCATGATGTATAAGCTGCTAATCATAAGTATGCATCTAAGGAAAATGTCTACACTACAAAATACTATCTAACAATGGTTGTCATCATCTGGTTGCTAATAATTAATCCACCACAGACCTATGACCTGTACAAGAAGGAAATTAAGATCAGAACTCACGGCGGATCGTAGTTCACCTCGTGGTACCCTCCGCTTGGAGGGTTAAAAACATCCATCCTGTGCCTATTGGTCGTGCCCTTATTTTCTCCTCTTCTTCCAATTCATAATGTTGACTACGCTTCAGACATCTCCCTCACATGAATGGCTTAGGTCATGGTAGACATCACGAGAACGTGGGTGAATGTGACGTCCACTTGGTAGATTTGAATCATGTTGTGAAGTGGAAAATACACAGGTTCACTGAATTTAAGAACGTTGTTATATTAATCAAACGCTGATTTGACACCCTTACAGACTTTTACACAAAATTGCTCATATGTCTGCCACAGAATTTGGGATACTGTAGGTATCCGTTTCACAGACTCTATAACTTGTCTCACTCGCTATCACCAAATATCTCGATGATCGTGTACTGTACAAAACCGGCACTAAACTGGCTCGGTAAAAATATGTTATGTAGCGTATTTACAATAATAATCAAGTCACTGTTATCAAGGTTTCACAATATTTTACGACTTACAGTCGAACTTGGTTTCAGCAGTGTGGCATGTGCACAATGTGCAAAGAAATGTCAATCAAATCACAATGGATTTTCATTATAGTTTCCCTCGTGTACTCTGCATGGAAAATACTAGTTCTCTAAAGTACTTAACTAGCTCGATGTGGCTAGATTACAGTAAAATTCAATGCTCACAAAAAATATGCTTCAGGGCTCCCGCACTAACAATTGCGCTTGAGTCGAGCTCACAATCAGTAGTAGTTCGGGTTTCGGAAAGATCGTCCGGCTTCGATATTTTCCAAGTCGTGTAGCGACTAGTTACATTCCGCTTCGCACGTCTGCGATGTAATTACCTTTGCCTTGCGTTAAAATGCATTATTAGACTACATTACCGCAGGGTGTCGAGCGATACGGGAAATACGGGAGATACGGGAATTATACGGGAATTTTAGTGACCCGGGAAAAATACGGGAATTATACGGGAAATTCGCACTTGATACGGGAAATCTTGAAAAGTCTCATAATGCCCAACTTCTTAGCCCCCGAATGCTCGATAGTCCTCCCCCTCAATCTTCTATTTCGCCGGCAGACCGCGATGCCACCCGCAATTTGCGCCACCGATAGAGCGCTAAGCCGGATGAGAACCCAGCCAACGTCGAATGCATGCTTTGCCTGGCAGACCGCCGGCAGTACCATCTCCGCGTGGGGCTACGCACGCCGCGCTCGTTGCTGACAATGGCATACAGGAATCAGTCCGCATTGTTATTCACAGAGGAGACCTGGGTTTATCGACAAGAGCAGCCCTTAATGAAGCTAACAGATCAAGATATCAGAAAATTCCAGACGCGGATGTGCTGCAATTTCGCACCAACTGCCGGAAATTGTACATTCGTATCCTATGGCTGAAAAAATCAAAGAGAGGTCAACTCTTGCTCACGAGAGACCCGTGCTATTTCCTGCCTAGACACTATAGGGGTCGCTGAGACTCCTAAGTTGGAAGAAGTTACGATCTTCATTGCCCTGGAAATTCTTTGTAATCAGAAGAATTTGCTTTCTGGCGCAATGGCTGACCGCATCAAGAGCAGCTACTCCGCACTTCTGAGACTGCTCTCCGTTACTGCGCGTTTGAAGCAGTTCGACGGAAAAGTGCCACGGTTCGACGTGCTGTGGTCTGAATTAGTGGCTTCAGCACCTTCCTCAGTTCCTGCCAGAAACGAGCTTCGTTAAAATGATACTGATTTTGTATCACAACAATGCAGCTCTAGACAGAGGTTTCTCCCTGAACAAGGAGTGCATGATCGTCAATCTCAAAGAAGCAAGTCTGATTGGCATGCATAGCCTACTGTTCAGGACGCTGTGATGGCAGCTGGTGCAGTAGAAAAGATAACCGTGAGCAAGAGTCCATACTGCATGAAACTCTACGCCGTCTTCAAGGAAACAAAACAGGTGCGAAGCGACGACTAAGGTGGCAGTCGAAAGAAAAGCCACGGAAGGTCTCCAGGAAGGAAAAAAAAGTACTGTCACAAGTATTTAATTTTGTGCTTTGTATAACTGAAGTTCCTAGTAACAATCTTGTATTTGTCAAAGTGACTTATTTAAGTCCTTGCAAACACTCAATGCAAATGCGTTACACATGCATACATTTCAAAAACTACAAACAATATCTCACAGCTCTCGACATTTTACTATCAAACACCCGTTACCAACATGTGGCTACAAAATACACCACACGAGTGACAGAATTCTTCTCGTATGGGCAGGCATTGTTTCAGTCGCTTGTTAACCACTGTCTGTGTCGGATTTCCTTTCATTGTCATTGTTTCGTTACTTTTACTTCGCCGAAGTTCGACCCGAGGACTGGACACATCCCGTACAGCATGAACAGAAAGAAATACTGAAGGTGGTCTGGATATCGCGGTGGATAAAATGATTATTAACCTTGGCAATTCATCAAGCTCTGACAAAGACAATGATGGTGGTGATGATAATAGGGACAGTGAAGGAATGGAGGGTGTCAAAGAACCCCTTGCCAAGTGACTGAGGATAATTTATTTATTGGTGTCAGTTCGCTTGCGTCAATCGATAATAGACCACAGGCTATTGTTTCCCTTCATAGTGTTCAAAATACCGTCCGTCATTCAATAGCCTACAACTCGAAAATATAAAACCATGGCAATAATATCGCCACAGAGGGGCTTGTTGAGTGCTCAGTGCTAAATATGTCTTTACCTTAACTTTACTTTTGTATTATCACGAAAGCTAATGACTTATTAAATGTAGAGAGTCGCGATTAAGTGGGTGTGCATGGTGTAATCTGTCAACTACTGCAGTAAGCTGTGAACGACCTCCACTCAGACTCTTGTTTCATGTTAAAGGATAATCATTGCATGGTGAATGTTTTTATATTCATTAGCTGTAGAGTATTTGCCCTCTTTGTCGTATTTATTGAATTGAATACCGATGATAAAGGTATCATAGCTTCGGTGTGTAATTCATTTATTCATCTAAAAGTATCGTATTTCTCTGTTTGAATGTCCTCGGCGTTGACGCAGGACCGTTTTTTTTAATATATTACGTATAATTGTACAGAAATAATGTCTGAAGTATATAGCGCTGTGTATTATTGAAATCAGTTGATTTACAACAACTCTAAAAACTTAGCAACACAGCTCAGCTGTTCCAAGCTCCCGGCATATCCTTCTCGTTGTTTCCTTCGAAATACGAAATTTAATTTTGAGGTGAGAAGCATGCTCAGAATTCTTGCCGTGTGGCGGTTGGACGTAGGGTCTTGTTATGTGGCGACCGTGGGTTGCGGAGAGGAAAAGCGGGGCAAGGTGATAGGAAGGCTGTCAGTACCGAATGCGCGGGGTTAGCAATACTGTATTTGTCTCATAATTTACGCGTGTAATAGCGGACACACCTCCAATTTTACTATAAAAGTCGTGATCTAAAAAGGGATAGTGGGTGGGTAACATTTATTGCTACATGACCCCCAAAATTATTATTCATTATTACAAAGGGTATTTTGACTATTTTCAGTACTGTAGAAGATTGTATCGCCTTGTTCCGGGCTCCTATAGAGCTTACGTTTTCTTTCGATCTTTCATTTGCAATTGGACTCGCCACCGGCGTATGGTTATGCATTACCAGCTTCTGGTTTAGTAGTCAGGTAATGGAAGCATTGGGAAGTATGTATTACAATTTTCCTTGCATGTAACTAAGCAACTTATTGTTGTTAAGAGAACGTAAAATGCACCAAGAATGATATGATCTTCAGCTGTGTGCAGTGAGAAGGCTCTGCATGTGTTCATTCCTTATGTATTAATGATGCGAAATGTCAGCTAACTCTGTGCCACATACTACACACGTAGTCTCTAAATGTTGCACATTTTATCGTAAATTGCAGCAGTTTATGTTTTAATTGCTTATAAGATCGTGACAAAGAAAGTGTTCCTCCAATTGGATGATTGTATTTAACTGTATGCACATCGTATAATCTTGGCGAAGTGTATTTTTTCACGGAGCAACTTAACACCGTAGTAGGCACGCAGCTTTTTGTATTTAGTTTTCTGGCATCTTGTTTTAAATTATTGACTAACATATTTCTAAATGCAGACAATCCATACCTCCATTAGGATTCGAGTTCCATAATTCATGCAAAATGAGGTCCTTCGTTTGTGAAATTGGGGTCATAACATCCCTACCCTTTCAGTGATTACCGTATGGTACTTTACGTAGACTAGGGTGAAGATGTAAATGAGCATTAAAAAATGTTGCCAGTTGTTTGGTTTATTAACTTGCAGTAATATCATCCATAGGTAATGAAAACTGGGCATGGTTGGATTTTAAGGTAGAGCCGCATGTGCTATCAAATCGCTTTCTTGCAATACCTGGAATATGTATATAATTATAAAATGATTATTGGTTAAATAAGTGTTAATAGATAGGCTATTATAATTATAATGATTAAATAAATATTAAAGAAGAAACGATGCGTTGTTAGTAAATATTAGGCCTACCGGTACGGCGAATAGCCTACAACTCGTAGTTTATGTCACAATTTAGCATTTAAACGGGTCACGTTAATGCATAATATGCCAATATAACAACCGGATAGCAAATTATAGTAATATTCTCACATATAACATATATAATTTGCACCAACTTAATTATTGTAGTCTATGATATGTTAGACCAATGCCGTTTGAAATGTGCAAATCGCACACTTAGTAGGCAAGCTGTTTGTTATGGTCGTCTCTGATGCGAAGTTCTACTAATTGCTCTTTTTGGAGACACTTGTCTTTGGAATATTCATGAAAGGCCAACCCTCTAGTTATTATTTCATAAGTTGAACGCCTAAAAACAAAACCACAATCCGAAATAATAAGGAAGATAAACACGAACGAACGTTTCACTGCCAATGAAAATCAAATGGAGATTCGCGGAACAGAAGTTCGTTAAGCATAAGCTTCGATGCCATTTTAACTCGTGGAAGCTCTATAAGGTTACGGTACCATACAATTCAATCACTTCCAGTAAATATTTATTACTAGCGGACCCGTGCGAGAAATCTCGCATATTCATAAACCACACTGTCTCCAATAGGTTTATAATGAGACACTTAAGGAGAAAGGTTATGTTTTTTATTTCAACCAAATGATTATAGAACACTATTAACATTTCAGGATAAAGGAACGACCTCAGAATGTTAATATGACATGAAACATGCGTCTCAGTGGCCCGTGGACAGCAAGTATGGAGCGTATTATCCTACATCAACGGTGATTGCAAATCGCACACTTCGTACAACTTTTTTAAAGTCCTTTTTTAAAGAAATTATAGATATTTATGATATTAGAGTGCAATAAGTCACTGCTAATGTCTATTCTCTTTCATTTGAATGCTCATTTGTCACGATCGGTAGCTTGTGAGCGCCGCAGGTGGGATGCATACTACTGAAATAATATATATGAAGATGTGACACTCCTATTCTCTACTCTCTCAACCCTCCTCAGTAGTGATGGGCTGCGAGTGGACTCGCGAAGAATCGAGTCTGGAACCGTAAAACTCGAGATACTCGAGTCCGGAATCGAGGCCGAGGACGTTGTCAGCGTTATCCGTGAGCCATATATGGAAACTACACGATATATAGTAATGTCGGTACGCCTTGGCCAAGTATTGTATTCGATTCCCATCAATGCACAGTGATACAATAGAATATTGAAAATTGGAAACCGGCAAGAAGTGGACTGATGACAGAAAGAAAGAAAGAACGCAATACAGTAAAGAGAAATTTCCTTCAACGTGATAATTTGCTAAGCAGTAGTATATATCGCTGTTGATAACGCCAGTAGTCTTATCGATATCTCTGGTTGAGTGGTTCACGGTGCTAACTTTCTCGCAGTGTGCTGGGGTTCGATTCCCGGCGAGGAGGTTTTTTTTAACTTGATTTTTTAAATTACATTTCTTTCTTTATCATTGCCTAGTCGTTATAATATGAAGCATAGTGTGCATTTTGCAAACGATTTCTCTTGTAAATTACTAGTAGAAAAGTCGTTTGCAAGTTTAGCGAGTGTTGGGAATTTGGCCGCATTCTGTCCTATATCGTAAGTACGGATCGTGACGTCACCGTGGAGACTCGAGTCCTTCGCACGGGTTACTCGTTCAGACTCTGAACTGCTAGACTCGATTCTCGCGAGTCCAAGCGTCACTCGCGCACATCACTACTCCTCCGTAAAACAGTCATTTATATCAGTTCTCCTCAGGTAAACGGTATTTTATTTGTGTTCGTAGCATCCCACCCCACCTGCGAGAGAGTTCACTCGCGCGTGCGGGCGCGCGCTTTGCTCACGCTACGGGTTAGGCCTAAATATCGCCAACACCCGTGAGCTGCGGAAGTGTCTCCAAAAATGCAGTTACACTTACGCCAGAAAATCTTGATTCGCGCTTTAAGATTCATATTTCAGCCATTCGGTATGCGAACTCGAGTCTTAGAGGGTTCTAAAATATACGGGAATTTGGTGGATTTTTGTACGGGAAATACGGGAATTATACGGGAATTTGAAAAAAGGCCATCGCTCGACACCCTGCCGTAGTGGATTAAACAGAATGACTGATGATAAATTCTCGCAGTTAGGATATTGCAATTTCAATAATAATAATCCAGAGTAATAATTTCGAAGTTCTCTGCAGATTCAAAAGAATATCTTGAGGTTTAGCCATGCTTCCGGAGTACGTTCAGTAAAGATGCACTGTGGAATATCATACTCCCAAAAAGAATATCACCAGCATGAGCGAATACGGGCTCAGTACAGAGATTATTTTCCGTATATAACTTGACAGGGAAGTATCAGGTAGGACAGTTCGAAACCTAACTTGAAACTTTGTGGACGCAATCGTTGTATTATAAGAGGACAACGTGCGGAAAATCAGCTGCCAGATTGAACTGCCAGATTGAAATCATGTGGTGAATCTCTCATATAAATCAATGGGAAGTAGCGAGTACCGTACATGTTGGAAGGGACAGCCCTGACGGCCCAAGCATTCAAGGCCAGTGGGAAGCAGCCACACGCTTCAGTCAGCATATATACCCCACCTCGCAGGGGTGTCCAGCTCAGCCAGCCGTCGTGCCTGCGTACCAGGATGTCATGTACGAGATCTGAGCATTGCAGTTCAATCATACAGTAAAACGATTACGTCCACAAAGTTTCAAGATAGGTTTCGACCTGTCTTACCTGATACTTCCCTTGTGAGTTAAGAAGAGGCCCAATTTTGCATTTGTGTGATTTCAGTCTCCCACATGGGGGGAAGGGCGACATTTCAAAACATGTGCTCTCATAGAAACGTAAAGACAATGCCCATTGTATGGGATAAAACAAGAAACTTGAATTCAAGTTTAAGGAGGAAGGCACTGACAGTATAACACATGCAGAAGTATTGTTCATGTCATTTATTAATGAACATAGCTTGCAAAATGGTGTGTCGTTGGTCATGTAAACTAAACGGCCTCCCCGCTGCTCTTCGTCGTCAAAATATTCCGATTCTTCAGTCTCGGAGGTTGGCAGGTATGCATGGTTTATGATCGAGGGGTTGAGAGTCTTGTAAAACTTCGAGCTTTCTCATTCCATAGAGGATGTGCTCAAGAAATACCTTCACTAAAAACCTACATAGACTCACATCAATTATTCTAATTAGTCGCAAGGCCTAGCTGTTAGGTTCCCTAAGACAACAATTTTCATCATATTATAATTATGCCTGGTGTGCCCAAGGTTGCAGGATCGAATCCTGACAGTCAGTTGGCATTTGAGACTGCAGCTGGCACGTTAAAGATCCCCATCGGGGCAAAATTCGTGCACCCTGGCGTCTCTAAAAGCTGCAGTAGTTAAAAGGGATGTAAGACCAATAGTATTATCATAAATCACCTAGTGGCATACATCTATGCATAGTGTTATGTCCTCGGGGGCGAAACTGAGAAGCGGGGGGGGGGTTCGGAGTAAGGTTGGCTAATTGTCTGTGAGGACAAAACGTGCGTTTAGCTGTTTATGTGAAGAGTAAGAACCGAGTCAAGGCTTTAACGTGCGACCTTGCGCAGTGTGTGTTGGCGAGAATGCCTGTCATAGCGATGCGTTTAGAGAGGCAGGCGCGCCCGTGTAATGGCAGGAATGAGGGCATGGGTTGAACTGATGGTCCGGGTAAGAAGGTAAAAGTACAAAAGAGCAAAGTAAAAGTGTAATGTTGGTTTATTGTGTAAAAGGTGCTGCGTGCAAGTCGCTATGGATTTTCTAGAGACTTGACATGCAGCTAATTAGTGTGAATGTTGATGATGGATGTGTACAAGTAATTAGGGTTGGAATTGGCAGGAAATGCTTAGAGATCAACCTGTAGTAGCACTCACCTTGACTGCAGAACGACACGAAGTCGACGGACGGCACTTCCCTTGGCGTTAGATGCTTGGTCTTTGCTGTCGCTCCTATTTAAGGTATTTGCCGATGCTTTGCAAGCCAGCTCAGCAGAATCGTGTATTTGTAGTGCCCCACATAACTGGTAGCTGGTGTTTATGTCAGTGAGGCAATGATTTCCTCATGTGTTGAAGTTGGCTGCTAGACCTGTGTAGTTGTTGTTTTTGCTTTGTTGTGGCGTGAAGGGGTTGAAAGGGGTGACTATACAGACTATACCCCGCGGGGGATCCTGGGGTATAACAATAGCATGTGACGAGTGTTATTGAACTCTGATTCAAGTTTACAAGATCTCTTATTTATGTAAATATATCCAGCTTATGGTAGCTGACAATACTAGGTGTCGATGTGTTCTATCCTAATAACTACTTATTTAGTGTGTAGAGTACCAACTGATCATCATACCCCATATGGTTATTTTAATGTGTAAGGTTCGGATTTTTAGCTAAATAAATATTCTTTTATGTAAATACATATTTTAAGCATTTTGTCTATAAATACATAGACTCCTGCTTTTCACTTATTAGCACATAAAAATACATATTGTTTACATTTTTAAAAATCAGTATGCTAGATCTTTCAGTTGATTGCATTTTTGTTCTGTTTTAATTCAACAAGGAAGAACCTGTGAGCTATCTAATCTTCATGCAGTCCGTATATCAGCTGGGAGCTGTGATTTTCTTACCTTGTCGCCCCGTCCCACTCACTTTGGAAGCCGGGGATGCCTAAAGTAAAAGCAACTACAAGTTATCGTCTGCAGCAGTATGTTGCTGAATTTAAGGTTAATTTTACTTCTGATGGGGGCGTTCTGTTCTGCCAACAATGTGGGAAAGCAATCAAGGCTAAACAGCTATCTCAAGTTACACCACACCTTGAGAGCAAGAATCATATTGCCGCACTTTCGCGCCTTCAGAAGAAGTGGTTCGCGATAATTGTCAGTCATTTGTGATGGACAACCTGAAGATGTATCTCGTTGTGTATTGTAATTCTTCAGCAGTCAGTGAGGCACAGCATAAATTGCATTTGTGAATACTGCATGTTGTTTATATTGTCATTAGTGAACTAAATTATAATGACAATAATATTTCGGAAATATTTAATACATAGAAAATAAATATTTTTCCGATTTTTAACACCTAAAAATCCGAACCCTATTAATGTGTTGCTACACTTGAAGAGTATTTCTGTAATTGGTGAGGACATGGTTGTGGAGCAGATTGAAACTGTGCTAGAAAACTTAATTCCAGACTCCGTTTCTGCATTCCACCCATAGACTATACACATGATTCTTGTTTCACATCAGATGAGGCACTCCATATTTTATAAATTACTGTATCTTTCCTCTTTCTTTTCAGGCCCACTGCAAAAGAGAGTGGTTTTGAAGAGCCAGGAGGAAGCCAAAGAGATTCAGTTTTCAAAGAAAGGAAAGCTACAGCTAGAGGTCCGGAAGTTGGAACTAGAGGTCTTGAAGCTAGAGTTGGAAGTGACAGAAAAATATATGACAAGTATTCGAGTGCTAAATGATGATGAAATGATAATAATTTAATGCTTCAGGTTAAATAAATGCTCTTTAAAATTATAATTGTGCATTAATTATACATATAAATGTCCATTTTTCTTCCTTCCTAGTCACTTTTGATGGCAATTAGAATTTGAATACAATCAAACACTGCAGTAGAACAATTGTTAAAATCCACAAGGTACTGGAAGACCTCGACAACAGGTTTTTCTTAGTTTCTTAATGTAATAGCTGAACTTCAAACCTTTAACTTTCATAGGTTGTCCAGTGGTTACTTCACATAATCGTGCTCTATTAGTAGGAAACCTCCCTTCTGTTTTAAACATAGCAGTTCATTTCATCCTAATTGGGTCTCTGACTGGGAAATAATGGTTTCTTAATACAGCCAAATGCACAACCACCCATCATTTTTCACCAATTATGTGCACTACGACCATTAAAACAACGTGCGTACATCATGACGGTGCTAGGGTGAAGTATGGTGGCTCCTAAGCAACTCGAGGCGTAGCCAATCAGAAATCGTGGCCACACTGTAGACTCTACGGGAATGCACTTAACATGACTACGAACACCGTAATACAAAAGTTATTTGACAAATTCCACACATTCCAAAGTATACTGGGCTGATGATAAATATGTCCAGTTTTATTAACAAACGGGTGGTCTTGGAACTGTTTGACAGGGAGATGATGCAAAATGTGGAGCCGTGCTGTAATTCAGGATAAGAACTGTAGTTCTGCCATTAACAAATAACATTATTTTTGGTGGTAATAGCCTTAGTCATTATTCCTAAACCACAAATAATACAGATATACCATTTGTACATGTTTTTGTGGTGATGAACACTCTTAGGTGGGGGGTGTTGCAGTTTCAGTGAGGGTAACATTGGAAGGGTAGAAGTGCTAGAATCTTTGAATGCAGGTGGTTTAAATACTATACAAGGACCCGAGACTATTAAAGACAGCCACAGGGCATTATACACACAACAGAAATCACAGCAAAATACCAAAAAGGAAGAGGAAGGTTCTAAAAGAAGAAAAAAAGTCCTCTTGGCACGCCGGAAGGCGGAGGTAGATTTCACCGGACAAACTAGGGGATAGGCTGTAATAGGCCAAATGTGCAGGTTTTCTTTGACGATCAGACCTCATTTAGACCTTCCTTAGGAGGGGGAGGGGAAGTAAAGCCGGCGGTCCCATGTCATAGATTTATGGCATGTTAAAGAACCTTCCACTAATTGCACCTGTGTGAGGCTAAATTAGGTTAAAAATTTAAACAACACTCAGGTTCCTACGTTTGTCGCCAGGAGCCGACTGCGGTGGCATCTAGTAGCCAAGTTCTGAACTAGTAGTTGACGGTGGCGGCAAAAGTAAGAACTACTTGAATATTCAAAGTCTGCAGTCCTTACTTGAATTATGAAACAGAAACCCACACTAATACAGTCATCACAATTAACACCGGTTATCAGACAGATTCTACACACACCCAAAGCACACGGGGCTACATGGCCGCATTGTCTCAGCCCCTAAACTGAGGAACGAACCAACCAGACCTCATTTATTGCGAGAAAGTATTTTACAATTGGAGCTTAATTAACTTTTTTTTTTTTCGTCTTTCCATGCATATTTTTAACATTTTACTGTCTTATGGGCACGGCAACCTTCTTGTCATTTGGGGTCCATTTTTATACTTGTGGTCACACTGTCCTTATGCAAGGTTTCGACACTGTTGTGTAACTATCTAACAGTCTGTTACTTCATCACGCAAAATTTTATTTCCCGCCTAAGGCTCGGTCAAACAGGACGCGGGCTGTGTTTGTTAATTAGCTCAATCATATCTATTTCAATCGCAACGTATCAATCATAACTGTACACATATTAATCTTTGTGCCATCTGAATAGCACAATTTTCACACTTCGGCAGACTATAACTTTGGAACGGTAAGGCGGAGGAAAAAATGTTTCAATAAATGTTGTTGACAATTTTGAGAGGAACAAATTTCTGATTCGCCCTTTTGTGAACAAAACATTTTTTCTAGGACAAAAAGTGAAAAAACACTTTTTTGGAAACTTTGGCGCCACCTAGCTTCTGCATTTCAAAACGTATGACATGACCTCAATGAGACGAATTGTAGGTGACAATGTCCTCTACATTTTTGTTTAAAAAACATTTCTTTAAAATACATTGATTCAGAGAAAAACGCTTTTCAATGTGTTTTTGAGTTTTCCGACAAAATGATCGTGCAAATTATTCTACAATTCAGACTTAGGCTTTTTTTTTAGCTTTTCTAACGATTTACAAAAAGCCAACCATAGCACCGTTTTTGGAACGAAAGGTTTCTTTTCTGTGCAGCTGTCTTGTAGTATATTGCACCTTCTAAGACATCAGCAACACCGTCGTGGAGTGAGCTTGTCCGCTGCTCATTGTAAAAGAGAGGCGTGTGGCGATGTACCCACTCCCCTGCACGAGGGAAAGCCTGAGCTGGCCTGAGACAAACTGTCTCTGTCCCTGTTTCAAGGACAGGACTTGGCGACGTGACATCTGACGGAATCCGGATGAACTACCAGCACTCAACATTGGCTAGCATCAACGAGTCTATATGCTTATCTTTTTAAAAATCACGATTAAACATAGGCCTATACAGAGTTCTTAATTTTAAAATATGTTTCAGTAGCGTTCTAGAGAAAACTATAAGCTGTCTTGCAGTGGAGTTTGCTTCTGTTTTCAACATCATCTGAAGACATAGTAGAGTTTAGGAAAAACGCAGTTCAGAACTCTATTTTATATGGAGAATTGTGATTTTAACTACACTTTTTATAACTATCTTTGTATTGTATTCCTGTCCGATATGCTTTTGCACTGATGAAAAGTGTATAAAATACTACAGTACGCTATAGAAACAAAATAATTTTACCTTGTCCCGTTTCTTTATAAATCGTTTCACAAACTTTTGACCCATGTTACAACAAGAGCTGGGCTGGCGGCCGGCAGTCCCAACTCCGGCCGGCTCTTAAAGAAAACATGTTCATAGTTGTTCTCAATAGAACTAAACAATAACTTATCGGTCTATGTAGAATTCAAATAAATCTCTGCCATGAAAATCATACTCAGAAATATGTCTAAACGACATTCTTCAAAAAATTAAAATATCAGAACTAATGCATTTTTAAAACATTCCAATTAATTTGGCAAATACTTATAAATTCATAAACTCGCAATAACAAACAAGGACGATTAAAAATTCCAAATACGTCAAAATCTTAATGACGTCGTTCGAAAAACAATTACTGGACTATTAAACGACATTAAAGATGCTATACTCTCAATTCATTCAATAAAATAGTTTCGAAAAATATATCAAATTTGCCACATGAAAGTAGATCAGGTCAAGGATATCTACGTTACTGCATTTCTAACTACAATAATATTCGTTGGGTATTTTTACCTTCTGCCAGAATCTTTTTTCAAAATCCAAATTGGACCTGAACTTCCCACGCAGCAGTCTCCTCGTACAGAAGCTTGCCAGTCAGCTGACATAATGGCATCGATAGTGGTCGCGTGCCAGGCTGCATGCGGGACACCTGCTTGCTCCCCCCTCGACCGTCCATCAGCCGAGATCGTCTGCCACTTCCTTCCTCGCGTCGGGACTTGAATCTCTCTGCATTATTCTGAACCAGGGCATTTCCTGCGATCGTCTTCTAGCGAACAGCATTCTTGAAGTTCTCCGTTGAATAGTTGTTGTCGTTGTAGTTTATAGGTATTTATTTCGTTGTTATAGTAATAACTTGCAGTCGTAGATGCAATTGTGTTCATTTGGTGAAGCATGATGATAGGCTTCCACCCTCCTTGACAAAGCCGTAATATGCGGGCTAAGTCACTGCCGGAATCCTCATATTGCAAATAGTTAGTTCCCCTTCATAATTTAGTAACTTTCCATGACAATCAAATAATATTTCATGTCAGATATCCTCGTTGACCCCAGTTCAAAGAACATCTTAGTATTATTCAATAGCAGTCTGAACTAACTCGTTGAGTAGGGTTTCGTAGAATTTACTTAGTTTTCGAATAACTCTTGTATTTCTCGAAAAACGTTGCTTCTGCTTGGCAATAATATCTCCACACCGTAGGTTGAATTTTCCTTGGATATTTCAATAAATTCTCTTCGTTTCTCTGTCAATTATGTTGCTTGCTTTCGTTGAATATAACTTTGACTTTCTGGTGCATTAATTTTCAGCGATACTAGTCTTCATCTTTACCCGGTGGCAATACTCTCCTTCCCGTCAGGTATTCTTCAGTTAGCTCGGTCAACTTTTTCCACTTTCGACTAACACGTTTGTTCAACTTCACAGACAAGTAGAGAATGACTTGTTCTGGCCGTCTCTCCACTCTGATAACAATTAAAAATGGCGGTTCTTGCATTCGACCTTGTAACTTTCTTTATCAATAAATATCTGTCTCATCCTTTCAAATCTTTTAATAAAGTTTACAACATTTCTAGTTTTCTTCCCATTTCTGGCATTTAATTTCTTCTGAAAGTTATTTTCAATAATTAATAAAATATTAAGAACCGCCAATATGTAATTTTGCTGTTGTTCATTTTGCGGTCACGTGATGAAACTCCTTGCTTTACGCGGTCAAATCTCCCTTCTCGCACACTTCAAAGTCACCTTGACACGTGCCTCTCCAAAACTGGATTTTCCCAAGCGTCGCCCTCATTAAACTCGCCAACTTCGCCAGTTTCCAGCCTGTATTAAATCTCATTCATCTCCATGTTAATGATATTACATTTTACATTTCCTCGATTTGCCGTATTAAAAGTATACGGAAACCTTTCAATTCAACACTAGCATTTGCTACATTCGTGATACATATTACCATGCTGCAGGTTGCCTAACCAGACACGTAACATTGGCGCTTTTGTTCTCAAGAGCTGTCTGTTCATATCCCGACCCATACCATATCCTATGTCCTTTAAATTATGGGTTCAGTACCCTCCCCCAAATTCGGAACTAAAATTTAGTAATAAAAGGGGGGGTCCTATATCCGAGTAAGTATGGTATCTGTTGTATGGTATTCACCGTAAGTTAAGTAAATAGATAAATACAACCTTATGTATCCAGATACATTGAATCCTGTTGTAAGCAAGATTTACGCATTCGGGTTTTCCGGAAACCAATACACCAATTTTACATCTGGAAGGAAAGTTACTATCGAAAATAAAGCTGATCCTGAGTGGTGAGAAGTCCATACCTGCCAACTTTTACGGTTTATCCGTAAAATTTACGGAAATTGCAGCATTTTATGGTTTTACGGATGAACGGTGTCATTTTACGATTTCGCGGACAAAAATTTGAAAAGATAATTTACATTCGATAATACCGCCCACTTCCGTACAATCGATTGTTTGCGTGGGTCGAAGGCAAGTCCACGATAGTCGATAACTCGTTCTTTGATATGATTCGTACTTTTAACCGTGTGATGTTTGTGTCTTCATTGTAATTGAATTTGAAGCCGGGATAACCGTTCTTCCATGTTCTTCGCATATTCTTTGTTCCGCTCCGTTCGCTCGTTGCGATTTAAACCATATTCTTTGACCACGTGAGTTGTTCATTGTTCGCGAAGTTGGCGTTCCTTGAATGTTTTCGTCTTTTAAGGTTATGGCATATTTTAATGAAGCGTTCGAGTTTTTGTGCTATAACTTCGTGCTTCGCAGTTTCCTGTATTCCTTGGACTAATTACATTCGTTCCACGTGTGTGTGTGTTTTTTATTTCTACCATATGCATATTCTTTCTTCACGTTGACAGTGACGTAATTAGGGCCGAGTGTCTGTTTACTTCCTTTTTGGTGGAACACAATGTGCCCTTAAGTGCGGCTGATCATGCTGGTGCTTTATATCAGAAGTTGCAAAGAAATATAGTTGTGGTCGCACGAAAACGACAAGCTTTGTAAATAAAATGGCAAAAAATGCATCATCTGAAGTTGTTAAGTGCCTTCAGAACTGACCGGATACAGATAAATCCCTTTTCTTTCCATCAGTGAGAAACTACTTTTGTACTGCCTGTGACTACATCATCAACAAGTTTCCACTCAAGGATGACACGTTAAAGAATGCTCAAGTTGCTAGGTTAGACAAAATTGAAGATGCACAGTTTTCTTCCATTCGTTTTTTCTTGGAAAGGTTTCCTATCATGTTATGCAAGGAAGAGAATGAAACTACAGATGAGGTGGTGAATGAGCTTCAGAGGCAGTTCACAGCTCTTCAGGTAGATGACACTTCGGCTGCACATCAAGATGCTGCAAGTGATTCCAGTTGGGCACAAATATCAAGAATTCGTGGAGCCGATAGACTTCTTAAGTATAACCGAATTTCTAGAGTAATGCTCTCTGTTCTCACCATACCCCATATCAATGCAGAATGTCAACGTGTTTTTAGCCGTGTGAAGAAAAATAGAACACAGTTCAGGTCATCCATGTCCAATGAATCTCTGGAGTCTATTTCTATTTTGAAGACCAGGAGTTCTGGTCGCTGTTATGACAAAACATTTTCTCATGACTTTTTGCAGGAAGCTAAAAAGACCACAACCATGACTTTAAAGTCGAACTAGCATGTGATTTGCAGTGTGTATTATATTATTTCTTGCCTGTGTTACGTTAAACAAGTTTTATTGTGTAAAGCCTTTTTCAATTATCGTATATCAGCTTAATCTATCAAGGAAGTCCTGTTATGTGTGCTCCAAACCAATATTCACCACGCCTGCTGCTGATTAACATGGATTTCTTCTGGATTGTTATGTTCATCTACAAATTATGTAAGTAGATATGATTTCATTGAAGTATCCTGTTTAAAGCATGAATTATTGTATTTTGTAGCCCAGAAGTATTATTATTTTCGTCAAGCCGGGGGTATATCGAAAATCGTTCGATTTTTTGTCGCGCGTGAGTTTTACTGATAGCCCTTTTCAAAAGTTGGCAGGTATGGAAGTCATATTCATGTATTATTTGTAAATCTACATGTAAATGCCTTCTTGCCGCTTAGAATTTGCAAAGCTACGTATATTTGGAGAGAAGATTTGAAGAGACACTTGAATCCACACGGTAAGGAACCAAACAAATGTAGCATATGCTGGGCCATATATGAATAGATCCATAGGTCATGTTCTAATAAATTCTGCAATCAACAATATCATGTACAGTATTGTAACGTGTTTTTCGAGGGAATTTTACGCCACTGACATAAGTCAGTAGGAAGCCATTCAATATTTATTTACGCGGCAAATTGTTCAGCCAAGAGAAGTTTTCATGTAACTTATTATTATTATTAAGGTATTTGTTTGGAGCGTTTTTTTTAAAATAAAATTATAAGCATACAGATAGGTTTTTGATGTTATAGAAAACACTATCAAGCAAATTATTACGAACAACATTATCGTAGAAAATTATATGATTACGGAATTTTACGGAGTTTTGTCAGTTAGGGTATTGTGAGAGAGATGAGTCACTGGGAATTCGGCTACAGGGTTAATCTTGTCGAGAAGCATGACGCAAGCGGGGTTGCTGCTTCAAGAAAAGGCGAAATGGTCTGGACCGGTAATCGACATCATCCTCGCGCCGAGTGTATTGACTGTGAGGAGGGGAGTAACGCGTGGTGGCTCAGCCAATCAGAGGAGAGCGGGCGAGAAGAAGACGGGTCCAGAGAGGGGAGGCGAGGAGTGCATATATGGTTTGCGCGCCGTGGAGGCAAGGCGATAATCTTTGTAAAACTTAACCAGTGTGGTTGCACGTGTGGTTGGTTCCGATGTAATCGGACCATAAATTAACATATCTACAAGTATCTCTTCAACTAACGAAGAAGATGACGACGTCCAGAAGGCTGTGGGAAGCTCTCTTCAACATCCAGTACGAGGGAAATGCCACGGCAATTTCCAATGGTAAGCGCGAATGGCTCAGAACTACGTAATCTCTTGTCTCTTTGTTTCATATTCAGTATTTCAGTAACTTCATAGCTTGGGAATAAGAGTAAAATCAGTAATTCATCAGACTCCGTTTTCACGTAATTCTCTAGCGGTAATATTGAAATCGCAACGCTCCAATTTAAATTTAAAATATATTATTATTATTATTAATTTTGCTATACTTGTTTTATATAATAAATTCATTTCTTTTAACCATGCAATCTTTGCTTTCAGTAGGTAGCATTAGATATAGACCAAATTCCTTCTCCTGATACAATTGTTTGTTGGGTTAATGATCAAATCATACCACGATCTGAGTGAAAAGATTTTTGAAGGTGTTCTACCAGAGCTAGGTGTTGTTAAATATAAATTTAGATTTCAACATTGCGTTGAGGTCTTGGCGCCCATTAAAACAACATACCTTAGTCAGAGTAAATATTTCAAAGTGCAAGGCAGGGCTAGTAAAAGACGTTTCACTTGTCACGCAACAGTGAGGGCAATAGAAACCATTACAATTGTACGCTCAACGTGGAGCAAAGGAAACCCTGTTACATTTGTCGCTACCAACTTGGGGCCGAAAACCTATTAACATTCGTGGAAGGAGAAGGGTATATATTTCTGTGCCTGTATTTTGGGGGTTTTTCATTTATCGGTGTGTATCAGCATGGTAGTGCTGAGGAAGAGATGAAGTTGCGTAGTGGTCACCAGTTGGATAGTGAAGACACGAGCAGTATGGCTAGTCTTGGAAATGAAAGCAGTACAGGGATGTCGGAGGTAAATCCCGATACTGAGGGGGGTAATCAAAACAGTCAAGCAGGGTTAGAGAGTTTGCTTCTTCAGTTTATGCAACAAAATAAAATTTGCACAGACTCTTTAAACGCTAGACTTGAACAAAATAGTAGGGAAAATAGAGAGAGTAGTGAAACTTTAAATGCTAAACTTGAACAAAACAGTAAGGAAGTGAGCAATAAATTAAATGAGAAATTTGAAGAGAACAATCTAAAATTAGATAAGAAATTTGAGCAGATTAGAGGAGAAATCAGAGGGGTGATGGAAGAGAAGGCTAAAGAGATTATTGCAGATGTAGACAGAAAATTAGGAAAAGTACAGGAGGAGTTAGAAATTAGAATCATTACACAGGCTGAAAATTTAAAAGAACTAGTGCAAAGTGAAACACAGCAGGTCAAAAAGCAATTGGGGGGAGAAATTGACAAAATTCAGGTAGCAACTAAAGAGGTTAAAGAACAGCTGGGGGGAAGAATTGATAAAGTACATGCAGAAATAATCACTGAAGTTAATACTTTAAGGGAGAGGAATAAGGAAAGCATTAATGAGATTAGTGAGAAACAAGCTAAATTAAGTGGTCAAGTTGAAGCATCGGAAGGGAGCATTAGGTTAACTGTAACTAATATTGAAAGAAAAGCTGAGGAGAAAATTGCTGAATTAGAACAGAAGTTGAAAGCTAGAATTAGGCAGGAAAATAGTCAGAGCAGGCCAGTTTATGTGAATAGCACACACAGGGAAATAGAACTAGGCAAATTTAGTAATCGGCAGGGTTGTCCTATGGAGTTCATGAATACAATAGAAAATAAATTCGGGGAGAGGTTGGAAGATGGTAGTATTGAGTGGTGCCAGGTAGTTGAAATTTTAGAGCAAGCGTTTGTAGGGGAGACAAGAAACTGGTTTGCTGTCTACAGAGACAATTTCGAGAATATTTCAGATTTTAAAGTTAAATTTTGTGAGAAATTTTGGAATGAGGTAATTCAGTCTCAGCATCGTGAGGGAATTGTGTGTGGGAAATATAACCCGAGAGGAAACTACACTATGACAGAGTACTTTTTAGGACAGGTATTAACGTGCAAATATCTGGATGGTTTGAAGGAGGAAAGTGATGTAGTCAGGCTATTACTAAGACATTTTCCATATAGAATCAAAGAAGCTGCCTGTATCCAAAATGTTAAATCTATTTCACAAGTGGAAAATTTATCGAGTACATTCGATGCTTTGGGAAGAGGTGGTTACGAGGAGAATTTCGGTAGGAACCAGGGTAACAATAATAACAGGCCTAATGAGAATAGGAACCAGGAAGTTCAAGGGAACAGTGGCGAAGGGGCCAACGTTCAAAATAGGGGGAACCAAAATAATAATAATCAGCAAAACCAGTACAGAGGAAATGGGTATGGTACGAACTACCAAGGTAGAAATAATGATTTCAGGGGAAATCAAGGCCGAAATAATGATTATAGGGGTAACCAAGGGAGGTATAATAACAATAATAATTATAACCAGAACAGGGGTCAAGGAGGGAATCAGCCCAATGGTAATAACGGACAGAGAGATACCGTTAACACAACCCAGAACAACCAGAACAGAGCAGTAGTGAGTAGTACTACACCAAGCGGTAGTAATGCTTTAAACACGAACCAGGCTGCGATGTAAGGTCAGAATCTCAGTCTGTAACATGCCCTGTCCATACACTTATATAGGAACCCTATGACCTAAATGTAAGAAATTAATTATTACGTGAACTAAATGATGAAGGTATTATTCAGGAAGTGGTTAGTAAGAGCCCCATAGTTAAATTTAACGTGTCCGAGACGTACACAGATGTTTTCATTGATAGTGGTTGTATGAAGAGTTGCATAAGTAGTGCATTTTATGATAAAATGAAAGGAACTTGAGTAAATTTTGAGGAGATGCCAATTAAAAGCACTTTTGTTATCACAGCTGTAGGGAAGAGGTCTATAAAGTAATTTCTAAGCAAGTTTTAGTAGACATTAAAATTAATAATCATGTAGAAAAACAGATTTGTCTTGTTATTCCAAATTTAGTATTCAGTGTTATCTTGGGTTCAGAGTGGCTAAGTAGAGTGTCTGGTAACTTATGTTATGATGTAGGGAGTCTGAAATTTAAATGGGGTGATTCTGAAGTAGAAGTAGCGTTCAATGACCATATTCAGAGAAGTAGTGTTGTAGGTGTGATTTGTACTTTAAATGAGATATCGCCAGCCGTAGAGCGGGGTTCTCCATGTTTTGTGGGCAGTGTGATTACGAACGGTAGTCTAGAGGACTCGTTGCGTGATGCTGCATTTCAGGGAAATATAGAGGTGGAACAATGTGTTCGGCTCTATGATGTGTTATTGTGTAATAGGAGAGTTTTTGAGGATCGCATTGGTATGGCCAATTGCTATACACATTCATTGAACGTTATTGATAGGTCAGTATTCACAGGACATAGATATCCTGTACCTTTCGCTTATCAGAGTGCAGTTGAGTCACAAATTAACCAGATGCTTGAAGATGGGATTATTGAGCACTCTAAAACAGTCCATATGTTAATTCTTTGATCACGGTACCCAAGGCCGACGGCACAGTTCGTATTTGTTTAGACGCTCATTTGGTTAACAGTAGGATTAGTTCAGATCAGCTGAAACCTATGTCAATGGAGGAATTAATGCAAACATTTGAGGGGAAGAAGTATTTCACTTGTGTAGATTTGAGTTGCAGTTTTTGGCAAGTGCCACTTATGTACGAGGATAGACCATTTACAGGTTTTAGTCATAAATATAACCTTTATCAATTTTGTAGAACACCTTATGGGTTAAAGAGTAGTTCAGCAGCTTTAATTAGGGCTTTAAACATCGCATTAGGGGATGACACAGGAGAGTTTGTAACTATTTACATTGATGATATGGTAATTAGTTCACGCAGTTTTGAGGAGCATCTACGTCATTTAGATATAGTTTTTCAGAAGTTAGATCAGGCAGGGTTCACTTTCAAGCTGTCTAAGTCGTCTTTCTGTCAGTCAGAAGTGACATTTTTAGGTCATAGAGTGTCGAGTAGAGGGGTAACACCAGACGAAAGTAGGGTTAATAAGATTCTTAACGCAGAGGTGCCACAGAATGTTAAACAGTTAAAAACATACCTGGGAATTTGCAACTTTTTCAGGAGGTTCGTTCTTAAATACTCAGGGTTGGTAGAACCATTCAGGGAATTGCTTAAAAGTGGGACTCGGTGGAGAAGGGAGCCCAAGCATGATCAGGCTTTTAGAGCGCTGAAGGAAGGTTTTGAGAAAGCTGTAGTGCTGAAATATCCTTTGAAAGATAAGGAATATGTGGTTATGACAGATGCTTCACATATAGGCATTGCTGGAGTATTATGTCAGAAAGATGATGAGGATAATCTGTGCATTGTATCTTTAGCCTCGCGAGGACTGACAGCAGCAGAGAAAAGATACACGATTACTGAGTTAGAGCTTTTAGGTATTGTTTTCAGTTTAGGGAAATTTAGAATGTATTTAGTAGGGGGGAAATTTGAGATCCATACAGATCACCATGCATTACTGTATATGAGGACTTGTAAACTCAGTTCTAACAGAGTTAGTAGGTGGATTCTTGTTCTGCAGGAATACGAATTCACAGTAAAATATATTAAAGGTAAAGATAACATTCTTGCAGACATGCTATCAAGGGACACTAATTTATGTAGGGATCATCCTGTGGTTAAAGCAGAGGATGGTATTTTATTATGTGCATGTGTGGACAGTAGCAACAGGGCATCGTTACAGACACTGAGAAATATGATAGTGGAGCTACGTGATGACGTTAAGGGAGCCACTGGCTAGGTTGGAAATAAGCTAGAGAACGTCATGTCCAAGTTCTTTTATCTCTACGAGGGCCCATTTATAGTTTCCAAACGTATTGGCAAAACAGCATATGTGCTGGAGGATAGTAAGGGAAACAGATTATACGGGACGTATAATATACATAGTCTACGAAAATATGTGTCATAAAGTAAGTGTTTAGCTGGCGAGCCAGCCTATCAAATGTGTAAGTGTGGTATTTGGTGCGTGGAAGATCTGGTCTTCCAGGCAGGCGTATCAGAAGTCACACAGGGGGGTAGTATGTAAGTAATTGAGAGTTTTTAAGGTACAGGGAAATATGACGGGATTGTCGGATGCTCTTGAGCACTAAAATGTCTTGATACACCAAGGCCAGAATTTGGTAGCGCTGGTGAATTCCCATTTGTCTCCAAGAGATGGGTGAGCGCTTGAACAGGGTATTTTTGCTTAAGGCGTCCACGAGACAAAAGATGGGCCACCAGAAGGCGAGACAGTCCTTCATGAAACTCATACATAACAGCACACGTGATTTCTGTTTACGGCCTCGCCATGTAAGATTTGTAAGTGTGTAATTTATGGTAATTAGTGCAAAGGTATTATTTGTATGAGGAGATCTGGTCTGAGTTGAGAACTAGTATTAAGTAGAATATTGTCTATGGGAACTTAAGAAGACAGGGCGATTACGGCACAGAAATATTTGGTGTTATATGTAATGCGCACTTACTGTTTTTTTTTTTTCAGAAGTCGATATTAATTTCGTATATTGTAAAGAGAGATTAAGTATTATGGTCACGAGGCGCTGCCACAATAGTGTGATCGTGTGCTCAGTGAGATTAAATTTCACCATAAGGAAGGGACCTCCAGTGAAATTAGGAAGTTCTGTGGTGATATCAATATATCAGAACACCTTTGATGCGTGTGATGTGAAATCTTATATACATAGTGCTCACACATTATTTATGTCTATTTTTCCCAACATAGAGAAATTTGAGAGGCGGAAATATCCGTGGAACATTATTCTATATGAAAAACATTGGACTGGTTGCACAGAGCAATCCAAAATGACGACAAACTTTGACGCAAAGTGCGTAAAGAAAATTATGAGTGCGTATATATATGTAATTTAGGGTGATTTCATTTATGTAATATGTATTTTGGATGGGGATTTTATTAACGTGTCTGGGATAATCGCATAATGAACCGTCGTCACGGTAAATCATCCGATGATCCGAGGCGAATATGTAACGTGTTTTTCGAGGGGATTTTACGCCACTGACATAAGTCGGTAGGAAGCCATTCAATATTTATTTACGCGGCAAATTGTTCAGCCAAGAGAAGTTTTCATGTAAATTATTATTATTATTGACTTATTATTATTATTAAGGTATTTGTTTGGAGCGTTTTTTTATAAAATTATAAGCATACAGATAGGTTTTCGATGTTATAGAAAACACTATCAAGCAAATTATTACGAACAACATTATCGTAGAAAATTATATGATTACGGAATTTTACGGAGTTTTGTCAGTTAGGGTATTGTGAGAGAGATGAGTCACTGGGAATTCGGCTACAGGCTTAATCTTGTCGAGAAGCATGACGCAAGCGGGGTTGCTGCTTCAAGAAAAGGCGAAATGGTCTGGACTGGTAATCGACATCATCCTCGCGCCGAGTGTATTGACCCTGAGGAGGGGAGTAAGGCGTGGTGGCTCAGCCAATCAGAGGAGAGTGGGCGAGAAGAAGACGGGTCCAGAGAGGGGAGGCGAGGAGTGCATATATGGTTTGCGCGCCGTGGAGGCAAGGCGATAATTTTTGTAAAACTTAACCAGTGTGGTTGCACGTGTGGTTGGTTCCGATGTAATCGGACCATAAATTAACATATCTACAAGTATCTCTTCAACTAACGAAGAAGATGACTACATCCAGAAGGCTGTGGGAAGCTCTCTTCAACATCCAGTACGAGGGAAATGCCACGGCAATTTCCAATGGTAAGCGCGAATGACTCAGAACTACGTAATCTCTCGTCTCTTTGTTTCATATTCAGTATTTCAGTAACTTCATAGCTTGGGAATAAGAGTAAAATCAGTAATTCATCCGACTCCGTTTTCACGTAATTCTCTAGCGGTAATATTGAAATCGCAACGCTCCAATTTAAATTTAAAATATATTATTATTATTAATTTTGCTATACTTGTTTTATATAATAAATTCATTTCTTTTAACCATGCAATCTTTGCTTTCAGTAGGTAGCATTAGATATAGACCAAATTCCTTCTCCTGATACAATTGTTAGTTGGGTTAATGATCAAATCATAGCACGATCTGAGTGAAAAGATTCTTGAAGGTGTTCTACCAGAGCTAGGTGTTGTTAAATATAAATTTAGATTTCAACATTGCGTTGAGGTCTTGGCGCCCATTAAAACAACATATCTTAGTCAGAGTAAATATTTCAAAGTGCAAGGCATGGCTAGTAAAAGACGTTTCACTTGTCGCGCAACAGTGAGGGCAATAGAAACCTTTACAATTGTACGCTCAACGTGGAGCAAAGGAAACCCATTACAGTATTGCAGCTCAAATTACCCTGAGCTGGTGGTGTTTTCAATGCGGTGCTAGCTCCACAAGCAGATGGAAAGAACGTGGAGGGCTGGCAGAGAGTTGTCAAGGTGCCTATTGTTAGTATTAAATGAGCTGCGGTCAGGCTATAGTGCAATGTTATGAAGCTTCAATGCTACATTCACATGTCATTGTGTGCCACAATATGCAGTCTAATACCGTTATTACAGTGTATGTGCGCTATCCACTTTGCACAGCTATACAGTGAGATTGAAGTCACTTCATTCATTCGTCATATACTCCACGGACCAATATGTTGACATGTTTCTTGTTTACGGGGAGGCAAGAGGGAATTCCTTGTAGGCACTACGTCTGTATCGGGAAAGTTACCCAGACATGCGACATCCGAGTGAAAATACTATACGCAATATTGAAAGACATTTACGAACAAGAGGGGAACTTGGGATGATAACACCTGTCCGACAGAGGACCATAACGTCTGGTGAGAATGAGGAGGCAGTTATGGACTCAGCTCGCAATGACCCTCATACTAGTACAAGAGAAATTGCACAACAGGTGAGCATTAGCCAGTCGTCCGTAAGGAACGTTGCTGCATGCGTCTTCGAAGTTGAACGAGGGAGAGGATCGTAGCACGCAGTGTTGAAAGCACGGTTCGGGGATTTTGTGCCTCTCGCCTTGAATTTTGTATAATTTAAGCCAATATTGTGCACGTCATGTCAGCCACGACGAAGGAAACCATACAATTTATCGAGGATTACAGAAAACATCCTGTTCTGTGGGACGTACCGTCGAAGTTGTACACGAATAAAATAGTACGAAATGTCGCATAGAGTGTTTTGGCTGAAAAGTACAAGTTGGATATTCAGGGGGTAAAGAACAAAATTAAAATTTTGAGATCTTACTTTTCAAAAGAGAGTATCAAAAAGTAACAAAGAAAAAGACTGGTTCCGGGGCTGATGAAATCTATGAATCACCATGGTTCGGGTACAAGCCTCTTGTTTTCATATTGGAGGTATTGCTTCACGGAAATGTGTGGTCTTTTTCTCAATTCTTTTCTCAATCATGCTCAACAAAAATTCGAAATTGGCTTTGGACATCCTAGTGAACAGCATATTATCCGCACGCACTTCTTTTAAGATCCCGTAATCCCGTTTTTTCAAAAGTTAATCGCTGCCTTCTGGTTTTCTTCTTTTTTTGCAGCATTTATTACTAAATAAGCGGCTGTTATCACAACAAGTTCGTTGTGAATGCTGCAAAGAAACTGACGCATGAATGTGGACAGGTATTGCTTGCGTTTCAGGCATGCTTGAGAGGCATGCCCTAAGTGGAATGTTGAAGGGAAAGGCACGTTGAAAGGGAAAGGGAAGATTAAAATGGTTAGGAAGAGGAGCACCTATTATATATCCCTTGGCCCGCCAGGTCACCTAATTTAACGCCATGAGACTTCTTCCTGTGGGGATATTTGAAACAAGCAGTCTACACCCAGCAGACAGAAAATCCACAGCGCCTTCGACATCTCATCGTCCAAACTTGTAATTCAATAACACAGGTCATGCTACAGCACTCTATAATAGAATGTTCATTCAGCGGCGTGCGCAGATGTGCATAAAACAAGAAGGTCATGACTTCGAGCATTTGCTACCGTAACAAACCATTGTTAGTGCAGTTTGGTCCCTTTGCCTTCCCCCCCCCGGACCCTGATGACTAGGGCTCGGATCGATATGCTCGATGAAATCTCCAGATATGCTCGAAAACCATGTGTTTTATGCTCTATAGATATGCTCGAAAAACCCATTATATGCTCTAAAAACCCATTATATGCTCGAAACCCACATTATATGCGGTTAAATATGCAGAATATGCTCGAAAAACACCGTTAAAAACTATAGAAAGGAAAGTGAAACGAAAAAAACAATAACATACCTTTAAATAGGAGCTTTATTTTCTAATTGTATGTATGATACACTGCAATATACTCGCATTCAAGTTTTACAAGTATATACAAGAGAAGTGCTCTTATAAAGGATACTGTAATGGCCAACGCGGGAAGTCAACAACCCACCAAGAGTATTCTGGTAATAGTGGACAATGTATAAAAATTTGTTGGCCAAAGCATTAGATAATGATGTGATAATACAAAGAGTTGACTTTACAAAGGTCGCTTGACAATTTAGCAAACATGTGGAGGACCAGACAATATTATTGTCACTAAATAAGGAAATCCAGGAAGGCATAAAGGACACGACACCACCACTAACTAATAATAAGATATATTATCAAATAGGTGGCACATAAAACAAATATCCAAAGGTGACACATAAATAAATATTCAAAGGTGGCACATAAACATATGAGAAACACTAGCACAAATTTACACGATTGAAGAAACACTCATTAAGAATTAACACACGTTACGTCTTGAGCCTAAAACACACATATTGTCTTGAACGTAGCTGCAGATCAGTACATCATAGAACGGCATGCAATACACGGCGGTTCCAAAGAATGATATAATTTAAATATGCAACACAAGTGGAGTTGCAACAAATAATGAAAAAACAGGTCGCATGGAACGAGAATGTGTCGTCGAACCAGGACTGACTTACAGTGATGCGCCGATACTGTAAGCCCAAAATGAATTGTTAATAAAACAAATTATGTGTGAAACGCAGGAAGTCAAAGTAGTTGCTGTCATACAAATACCGGGATATGCCAATCGCACGGTATTGTCACAATAGTAAAGTAGTTAAACCCAGCGTCAACTTCCATTCCAGTGATGTTGCAGGAAGTCAAAGTAGTTGCTATCATACAAATACCGGGACATGCCAATCGCGCGGTATTGTCACAATAGTAAAGCAGTTTAGCCTAGCGTCAACCTTCATTAGTGATGATGCCTAGCCTTGTAACATGCATCCAGACACGATGAATTACTTATCACACGAAGCATCATCATTATTCATACGCGTGAAGACAAATTGTTAGGCAGTAAATGAAGATAGAAGTAAACACATTATAACAAACTATCCGACGCCGCGGATTGAAGAATTCGTCGATATGGCGCGTAGCACCATCAAGCATGGTGATGATGAGATCGAAAATCACCGTAATGTCACTGCCCAAACAAAATATGAATCATGTGCATAGGACATGATTGCTAAGCACGGTTACTATGAAGATAGCACCAATTATAGAAAAGATTAGCTGGATACTTGTTGATATCACAACCAGCGTTGAAGCAAAACATTGTGTCATGGCTACACACTTAGAGAACAACGAAGAAGAAACACGTGATTGGTCGCTACAAGCAGCAAGGAGGCCTCTGATAGGCTGGAAGCAGCCAATCACAGTAGAGAGTTTAAAAACCAAATTAGAGGCCTCTGATAGGCCGAAAGCAGCCAATCACAGTAAAGAGTTCAAACAAGTTAAAGAAGAATCAATGTGGCCAACTTAGAAATACCACAATACCTTCTAAGCAAAAATATCCTACTGGAAACACGGCAGTGGGAGTACTACATGCAATCAAAACAAATAGATCACGACAACCAATCAACATAAACAAAACTAACTTGACAATGAATAAATGCAATGAAGACAAATAATACAGATATGTACAACCACACAGAGTGGAAACAAATGGGGAAACACAAAAACTGGTTTGCCAAGACAGTGGCCGAACCATATTGCCCGCACAGAAACAACAGGCAGGTTGTTTATGAAAATACAAGAGTGTTTAGTTCTGCGGCAACAAGGGAGACACCTTGACGATGGGACGTTTCAAGAGTCCAGAGGTGGTATGTAGAGAGACCACACGAGCTAGGTCGTCCTTACCACAATGAACCTCAAGAATTCGTCCAAGTCGCCAGTAAGTAGGAGAAACATTGTCGTCCATAATAAGCACAAGCGTGCCAACCTTGAGGTTAGGAGACATACGGTTCCACTTGCGACGTTGTTGAAGGGAGAGTGAATGATCTGTGGACCATTTACGCCACAATGAAGTCATAATCTGTTGAAGTAATTGCCATCTAGACAACCTATTGATGGGCACTTCAGAAGCGTCAGGAATGGGCAAGGCATTCAAAGGTCGTCCAACAAGAAAGTGACCTGGCGAGAGATAGCACAAGTCAGTAGGATCCTCAGTCATAGGCGAAATGGGTCTAGAATTTAGAATGGCTTCAATTTGTACCACGAGAGTGGTCAATTCTTCATACGTAAGTACTTGAGCCTTCATGATTCTTATTAAATGAGATTTCAAAGATTTGATGTGTGCCTCCCAAATTCCACCAAAGTGCGGAGAACTAGGAGGAATGAAGTGCCACTGAATTAGTAGCGATGACGTAGAATCTTGAACAACAGATTGAAAATCTGCAGAGGAGAGCAACGAACCAAGATCAGCAAGGTCAGACTGTGCGCCTTGAAAGTTGGTACCATTGTCGGAATACACTTGAGTGGGAACGCCCCTTCTACTGCAGAAGCGAGTAAAGGCTACAACGAAAGCATGACTGGAGAGGGAAGTGACGACGCCGTAGGCATCAATTGACAACAAATAGAGACAAGCTCCATAGGCCTGCTGACTGCTGTCGCAAAAGCCATGAAGTCGCATAGATTTGATTTCTGAAGCAGGCTTAATCAAACGTGGAGTAGAAATCTCAGAAATCGCAGGTAAATTGCTATAAACATTCAGCCAAGCTTGCGCGATTTCCACTGGAAGGGGGTCATCCCAACCGAGTTTGTAAATCCACAAATCTTGGAAGAGAATCTTACAAGCAACCACAATAGGTGACACTAAACCCAAAGGGTCAAAGATAGAGGCAACAATGGACAAAAATGAACGCTTAGTAAAGGTAATTGAAGTGTCACAGTTCACGATAGGTGACTGAATCCGCAACAAGTCATCGATAGGTTGCCAATAAAGTCCTAGCGTTCTGGCGACTGTTTCTTCACCATCGCCGAAACTACGGAGTTGTTGTTTCTCTTGATGATCAAGAGGAATGTTATCTATTAGAGTCATGGAGTTTGAACTCCACTTACACAGTTCAAAACCACCCAATCTCAAAAGAAGGGTCAATTCATCATACAGAATGAGTGCGTCATGCTCGGAATCACATCCCGAGATACAATCATCAACATAGAAGTCGTTTAAAACAATCTGAGTGGCAGCTGGAAAAGCTGTGCCATCAGTGAGGGCGAGCTCCTTTAGCACACGAGTGGCTAAGAAGGAAGCTGGGGCAGTACCATATGTAACGGTGTTTAATTGATATTCTACCATTGGGTCTGAAGGAGAGTCTCTCCAAAATATTCTCTGTAACTCACGATCCTTGTGATCTACAAGAATCTGTCTGTACATTTTACTCAGATCAGCTGCAAACGCTATCAAGTGAGTACGGAACCGAAGCAAAATAGAGGACAAATCCTGCTGAATTACAGGGCCCACCAACAAGGTATCATTAAGGGAGCACCCAGACGTAGTAGCCATCGAAGCATCAAATACCACTCTGAGCTTTGTAGAAGTACTGTGCGGCTTGAAAACAGGATGATGGGGAATGTAGTAAACTTCACCATCAGTCGGGTGGGGGGCAACTTGCATATGGTTTAAGGCTAGATATTCATGCATGAATTCAGTGTATTCTAACCTTAACTCAGGGTTACGAGCCAAACGTCTTTCGAGAGAGTGAAAACGTTTTAGTGTAGCGTAGCGAGAGGCACCTAGAGGCTCCGAGTCTACCTTGCGAGGGAGTCTAACCACAAATCTACCATCGTCTTTGCGAGTGGTAGTAGCAACGAAGTGTTCTTCACATATGGATTCATCAACAGACAACACTGGGGTTTCAACTTCTTCAACGTTCCAAAACGCTTCCAGCTGTTGTTCTACATGAGGGCGTGAGAGTGTAAGTGCTGATACCACGTGCGATGGTTGCGAGGTGCTTGCACTGGGCAGCTTCCCAGAAAACACCCAACCCACATACCAACTGGTATGATTTTACCAGGACATAACAGGTCAAAGAAATATTCTGCACCAAGAACAAGATCAATAGATTTAGTGCAATTGAAATCAGGATCAGCTAAATCAATATGTGATGGAATGTTCCATTCAGAGGTATCGAAACCAGCAGCGGGTAGCTCAAGTGCAATATTGGGAACCACGAGACATTCAAGCTTAGCAGACCAATTAGTAGCACAGGCAAAAACGTTCACATCAGCAACAACAGTAGCAGTGCTTTGATTTTGACCAACACCGCGAATGTGTACCTTCATAGGTTTGGTGTGGAGTCTTAATTTCTTAATTAAGTGTGACGAAATTAAGTTACAATCTGATGCAGAGTCAAGTAGTGCAGTAACAGGTACACATACGCCATTGCCAGCTAATATATTCAACTTGGCAGTGGGTAATAGAGTCCTTGAAAATTGATTGTCACGAGCGACGTTACTGCAACTAGTGTTTACCACGTTAGCATGAGCTTGAGAAGCATCATTACTAGTGCCACTGGAGGGCTCATAGTGAAGAAGAGTGTGGTGTTTTCGGGAACAAGTGTTACAAGAGTACTTCGAACATTGATGATTAGGCTCGAAATTACGCAAACAATTATAACACAATTTTCGAGACCTGACAAAATCCCATTTGGCTGTGGACGAAAGTTTGATAAAGGTACCACATTTCGACAATTGGTGATCAATGCTCCTACAATATGTACAACGAGATTTGGTAGTAGTTAACATGGGTTTCTGAGGCGAATGACCTTCAGCTTTAAGTTTGGTTACAGCAGTATGTAATGCAGGCCTGGACACATTCTTTTCAGTTATTTCCAGTACCTTGCATTTTTTCTCTAAGAAGCTAACCAAGTCCTGGAGAGTGGGAATTCTCCCAGAATCAACATGATTCTCCCATTCACGGATGCTATCATTATCTAGTAGCTCCAATATAAAATGTGACAATAACAGGTCTTGAAGGGGAACCCCGTTAAAGTCCAAAGCTTCTAACGCATTGACATGAGAAACAAAGTGGTCGATGATGGCACGCAATGACACTGAATCATTACCGTATGCAGGGGGCTTGAAAAGCTTCGTGACATGATTGTGCGCTATGAGCCTAATGTTATTGTATCGAGTTGTCAGCAAGTTCCATGCAACCATAAAGTTATCATCTGACACAGTAATGTTCTTTAAGAGGAATTTGGCCTCCCCACTAAGACTAGAAATAAGGTAGTAGAACTTAACAATATCAGACAGAGCATGGTTATCAATTACTATGGCCTTGAAGCTATCTCTGAAATTCAACCAGTCTGTGAAGTCGCCACTGAACTGCGGAATTTGAATTTCAGGCAACTTTATATGCGCTGCAGCTACGTTAGCAGTAGGAAATTGTGCACTCTGCAAATTATTCAAAGGGTTATCACTGTCTGTAGTGTTGGATTTTTTGAAATTGTCACAATGTAGTTTAATTTTAACCAGCAACTCAAAATATTTATCTTCGAAGTCACAACGTTCGGCTATTTCTTCGTCGATATTGTCTGTAATATCCTCTAAAGCGACTTGCGCTTCGTTATATTGTTCATAAATTTCCTCGCATTTGTGTTTGCGTAACACTAACATTTGATATTGCTCTTCTGTAATGTCCTGAAAGTTGCTAATTACTTTTTCTTGTGAGGTAAGCATGGCCTTAGCGACTGCACGCTTCCTAACTAAAGGTCGTTTTTGGGCATCCTCCATAATGACTTTAGGATTGCCCGCCTAGATGTAATTACCAGAGTTGCACACCTAACTAACACAACCAACTAACTAACACAAAAAATAAACACTGAGACAATGGTCTCGATTAAGTTGTAAACAAACATCTGAACACAGAATACTGTATTGTGTCCTTGGGAAGTTAATGGGAACGTATACAATGTTAAATTTATGGCCTTCCTGGTGAAATAGCAAGAAACAAGGGCCCAAAATGGCCAAAACAATGCTTAATAATTCAAAGTAGTGAACAGCTCAATATCCGGCCCAGAGAGGACCAAATAATGTAATGGCCAACGCGGGAAGTCAACAACCCACCAAGAGTATTCTGGTAATAGTGGACAATGTATAAAAATTTGTTGGCCAAAGCATTAGATAATGATGTGATAATACAAAGAGTTGACTTTACAAAGGTCGCTTGACAATTTAGCAAACATGTGGAGGACCAGACAATATTATTGTCACTAAATAAGGAAATCCAGGAAGGCATAAAGGACACGACACCACCACTAACTAATAATAAGATATATTATCAAATAGGTGGCACATAAAACAAATATCCAAAGGTGACACATAAATAAATATTCAAAGGTGGCACATAAACATATGAGAAACACTAGCACAAATTTACACGATTGAAGAAACACTCATTAAGAATTAACACACGTTACGTCTTGAGCCTAAAACACACATATTGTCTTGAACGTAGCTGCAGATCAGTACATCATAGAACGGCATGCAATACACGGCGGTTCCAAAGAATGATATAATTTAAATATGCAACACAAGTGGAGTTGCAACAAATAATGAAAAAACAGGTCGCATGGAACGAGAATGTGTCGTCGAACCAGGACTGACTTACAGTGATGCGCCGATACTGTAAGCCCAAAATGAATTGTTAATAAAACAAATTATGTGTGAAACGCAGGAAGTCAAAGTAGTTGCTGTCATACAAATACCGGGATATGCCAATCGCACGGTATTGTCACAATAGTAAAGTAGTTAAACCCAGCGTCAACTTCCATTCCAGTGATGTTGCAGGAAGTCAAAGTAGTTGCTATCACACAAATACCGGGACATGCCAATCGCGCGGTATTGTCACAATAGTAAAGCAGTTTAGCCTAGCGTCAACCTTCATTAGTGATGATGCCTAGCCTTGTAACATGCTTCCAGACACGATGAATTACTTATCACACGAAGCATCATCATTATTCATACGCGTGAAGACAAATTGTTAGGCAGTAAATGAAGATAGAAGTAAACACATTATAACAAACTATCCGACGCCGCGGATTGAAGAATTCGTCGATATGGCGCGTAGCACCATCAAGCATGGTGATGATGAGATCGAAAATCACCGTAATGTCACTGCCCAAACAAAATATGAATCATGTGCATAGGACATGATTGCTAAGCACGGTTACTATGAAGATAGCACCAATTATAGAAAAGATTAGCTGGATACTTGTTGATATCACAACCAGCGTTGAAGCAAAACATTGTGTCATGGCTACACACTTAGAGAACAACGAAGAAGAAACACGTGATTGGTCGCTACAAGCAGCAAGGAGGCCTCTGATAGGCTGGAAGCAGCCAATCACAGTAGAGAGTTTAAAAACCAAATTAGAGGCCTCTGATAGGCCGAAAGCAGCCAATCACAGTAAAGAGTTCAAACAAGTTAAAGAAGAATCAATGTGGCCAACTTAGAAATACCACAATACCTTCTAAGCAAAAATATCCTACTGGAAACACGGCAGTGGGAGTACTACATGCAATCAAAACAAATAGATCACGACAACCAATCAACATAAACAAAACTAACTTGACAATGAATAAATGCAATGAAGACAAATAATACAGATATGTACAACCACACAGAGTGGAAACAAATGGGGAAACACAAAAACTGGTTTGCCAAGACAGTGGCCGAACCAGATACAGTTTAAAAGTTCATTTACAAAATGTTCAGAATTAGGGGAGTCAATGAAGTAGATCTGCATTGGTCTGTACAACAAGAAATTTTCTATGTTTTCAGTTTCGAATGATTTTCTTAAATCAGTCAATAAAAGTTTCAATGACGAGAACGACCTCACAAAAGGTTAAAAGCCTGCGGTTCTATTATTCGCACCAGATAGGCTTTTCAATAATTATTTCTGTTTTCGAAACTTAAGTGTTGTTAGGGCCCGAATTCGGGGGAGAATTAAAAAAAAAAAACTATTTAGACGAAAACCACAAGAATATGCATTTATATGCTTCTATTCTGAAAACCGTGGTTTTATGTATTTATATGCTCGATAAATTTCAATTCTGTTGGTCCTAGAGAGGTGAAAATACCACCGAAAGCCTTCTTTCAATGTGTACTATTCAGGAAAAAAAAAATGCAAATATGCTCGAATCCGAGCCCTACTGATGACACTCTTAGGGTGAGTGGTTAACGTGTCGGTTTACTAACTCCAAGCTTGCAGGTTCGTTCCTGGCCATGGTAAGTGATTTTTGAAAGGCTGCAAAAATACGATACGCATGTCATACGATGTTGGCATGTCAAAGAACCCATTTGAATTCAGTAGGCCATGTTTATAATGGCAAAATTAATCTCGGGAGGTTCCGCCAACACAAAGTTTCTCATTTCTCTACTAGAAAGCGCTATAGTGTCGAGGATCTTAGATATCTAACCTCCTTGACTTTCATAGTGCTACAAGGAACAACGAAATTCGACATGCAAGCTACCCTCTGGGTGTCAAATAACAAAGCTTGCACCCGGCATCCGAGGCCATACGATATAATAATAAGGGCCACGTACACTTTCATTTACTGACAATTTGCATACAAGGGGATATTACGAAATGATAACAAACTAAGTAAAACTGTAATCTCTACTTAGTATAAAACAAAGTCCCCGATTCTTGGATGTTACAGGTAAACTCGTGAACCACTGGATGGATTTTGATGTGGTTTTCACCATTCTGTAAAGGGTATCTCGAGGATGATTTCTGTAGAAAATAATTTATTTATGACCAAAGGAAGTCAAGCAGTAACAATTTCAGAGAAGAGGTCGAAAAAAACTGGCGTCCGTGCGCTTTTTAAGCTTACGCTGGGCAAACCGCTAAAAATATCTATATACTATGAGTGTAAGAATTGTTCAGCATGAAAATTTCTACAAAAAAGCCCGGGAGAGCATATCTCTATCTTCAATATATCGCCTACTATAAGTGTTTTTACGTTTTCATTTCTTCGAACAATCTCCATTCAGTTACTGAGGCGACAGTTTACGAGCTAGCTAGGGGCGAGTCTATCACCCCAGTTACAGCTTAGCTAGCGGACGAACCTATTGCCCCCGATACAGCCAGCAGCAAACTGTCGAGTCGTGTTGAGTTAAAAACTTTAGAGAACTGCAACTCGGCTTTTCTTCATTTCGCCTGTGAACTTTCCGTTCTGCAAAATTCACAGTCAAGTTAAGATTGGACGGAAAGGGGATTTGTGTTTCATGCACCTCGCCATTCTTAAATTACGTCTGACAAGAATTTCTTGCTCATGCATCTCCATGATAATATAATTAATAGTCCAGTCAGTGATTTTAACCCATCGTGCTGAGACGTAAAACGGATATTGGTCGTAGTTCATTGACATTGAAAGAAAAAAAGCGCCTATCACGTAATGCATTCATAACTGATCCCGGGCGAACCCGGTCGGGTTGCTAGTAAGGAATAAAAGAATATCCTCGCCCGAACTCAAACTTCTCACATGTATGACTGGCTCTTCGCCTTGTTCGCCTCGTGCTTACCACATGAGCTATACTGCACCACGACAAGCTGCTCGTAGATTACAGCTCATGTGAGAGTTTTAAAATGGTTGCAATGCCATTCCATGTTCTACAGAGGTTCCATTAACGTCTTAGATACTATTGTGTAGGCCATGAATGCAAAGATATCCGTTGTACTGTGCGTACCGGAAGAGCAATTATTATCAGCACGAATATAAAACTGCGTGTATACGGCACACAATGACATGTGATTGTACCATTGAAGCGTCATAACGTTGCAAAATTATTTTTCCATTGGAGGATTCGAACCTTTGCTCCTCCGTTTCAACCATTGGAAATCCAGTGGTTGTCTACTTTAGCTATGCCTCAGCCTTGAAAGAAACTTATATTAAGAGCCTCTTAGAGTACGTTGCTCCTCCAATTCGCTGTTTGAAATGTTCTCCACGTCACTATATCGTAGTTTTAAGCGTTAATTCCATGATTTGCATTACCCAGCCACTTGGCATGACATCTTAATGCAGATCATATGTTGCACTGCAATAATTGACTGCAGTTACATCACATTATTCGTACTGTCTGTAGTCCTATAGGGTGGGGAAATAATAGGGTAAAATTAGTGCATTAGTACCATATGGGATGCAAGCACAGAAATATCGACCTTCATGACTAGAGACGGGAATTTGCCTATTTGCCTATTTTATTCCTGTGTTTAGAAACGTAGGCTTCGAGATATAAATCCGTTTTAGGTTCTTTTAGGCTAGATTTCGTTGGTTTTATAGTGCCTATAAATGCCTATTTCAAGGGTTTGTGCCTATTTGGAGTATAATTGCCTATTTGATGACTTTTGACTGTATTTTAATAGTACATTATGCAACGAGCCTATAATGACAATAATTAAGACACGAGTCCATACGAGTGTCTTAATTACCATTCTGGGCGAGTTGCATACGACTGTTTATGTTCGACTATAATTATAACTTTATTATATGTTTTAACATAAATATTCATAAATATCTGTTGAGATTCAGTCACTCGAATTTTGTGATCGGAGTGTAGCGCTGGGTAGGATATCTCTGTTTTCGAAGCTCTCTGACCGACCGACGCATGTGCTCTGTGTGCTTCAATGCCATATGTGCAGATTGTGCACAAGTATTCAGTAAAACTGTCACCGAAGTCGTTTGAAAGCAATGTGCTGTGTAGAAATTGGATTTGGGGATATTACGGTACAGTGCTACTTTTTGTCTCATATTTGCCAGTTTATTTACGCGAACATATGGACGGTGCACTTTCGGTAATTTATATAGACATGTTGGATTTTGAGTGCATGCGCGAAGGTATCCTTACCTAATTGGTCGCACAACTGTTTCTTGAGCTCTGATTGGTGGGAGAAACTGTTTCATAATGAAAAATAGTAATGCTCCTCATTATGATACAGTCTTCTGACACATAATGTTTACATTCATAATGTCGATTATTCAGGTCCGTATTGACGTAACTATAACTTTGAAAGCATAATAGATTTTCCGCCTTCAATACTGTTTATTTCTATTTCTTACAGGGACTAGTTTCGGGGGTAAATACTCCCCCTTCCTTAGCCTGTCCAACAAACTTCACAATGGAAAAACTTTCCATGTACAAGCTCATACAAAACACATGAAGAATAAAGAAATAATAATATTTACAATCCCGCTCGACGCTCCAAAGAAGATACTTTATTGGATCACTAAGGCCTAGGCGCATCAGAACTCCTGAATTGGGCCGGTGCTGCGGTCCGCTGTCCCCATTGCGTCATCGTGGGACCACTCTAGTCCCCTTGTTGCTCTTGGCAAACGTCAAGACGAGAAAATTTGTGGCCGCGTCACGTGCCGCCAAGAACTGCATTGCGCAGGGCGTGAACAAAAACAAACCGGAATTCACCTTGCGAAGTCTCTTACAGCTGAGTGTTAGTGACGTGCTTGGGAAAAGGTGGCGGTTGGGGTTGTGGGAGATGGGAGGCTAAGGAAATGAGAATGAGTGAGGTTTGTTGACGCGCCGTGTGTCGCTGTTATGGAGATTTATTAATGCGTAGAATGAGAGGTGTCAATCTTTAGTATGTTATGAAAAATGATGGGTATGAATAGTGGAATATAGCGGGAATTTTATCTATTACGATATAATTCGTCTATTAATGTTCTGTATAAAATGCTGGTTTCAAATATTATTTCATTAAGATTGTGTGAAGGGTTGAATCTCTGTGCTTTATCAATTTCTATTTGTTCCAAAATATTCATGAGCGTGCCTTTATTTTCTTGATGTAAAATTTCTAAGTCATTGTCTATGGTTGTGAATTTATGCCCAGTTTCTGCCATGTGGTTGCCCATCGCTGAAAATTTATTATGTTTGATGGCATTGACACGTTCCAAAAATCTGGTGTTGAACCCTCTCCCCGTTTGTCCCACGTAATCGGCATTACACTCGTTACATTTAATCTTGTAGACACCTGAATTGCTGTATTTGTTGGTTTTGTTGAGAATATGTGAGTTGAAAAATTTATTATGATTAGTGTTATTGGTTCTGAACGCTGTTTTTATTTTATATTTTTTTAGTACACTAGTAACATTGTATGTGGATTGGTTCACAAAAGTGAACGTTGCGTATGTGGAAGGTTCTTTGTCTTCTTTTGCTAACCTGGAAACTGGTTTGTTCTTAATTTTGTTAATTATATTGTTAACATATTTACTATTGAATCCATTAGCTTCGGCAATTTGGTGAATTATTGAAACTTCTTTACGATAATCTACGTCAGATAGTGGGACGTTCAACGCTCTATTGATGAAACATGCGAGTGCTGCTCTTTTATGGGAAGTTGCTTGCCACGGTGGGTGAGTGGTTATAGTGTCGGGCTACCAACCCCAAGATTGCAGGTTCGCTCCTGGCCATGGTAAGTGATTTTTGAAGGCGACAAAAATCACGACACTCATGTCATACGTTGTTGGCATGTTAAAGAACCCATTTGAATTCAGTAGGCCGTGTTCAATGGCAAAATTAATCTCGGGATTTTCCGCCAACACAAATTTCCTCCATTCTCTACTTGAAAGCGCTGTAGTGTCAAGGAGTTTAGATATCTAACCTCCTTGACTTTCATAGCGTTCAAAGAACGACGAAATTCGACATGCAAGCTACCCTCTGGGTGTCAATTAACAAAGCTTGCACCAGGCACCCGAGGCCATACGATATTATTATTATTATGGGAAGCTGGATGATTAGAATCTTGTCTAATTACAGTACTGGTTTGAGTTGGTTTCCTGAATATTTGATAGCGCAGGTGATCTTTATCATGCATGACTAGTAGATCAAGGTAATTTATGGAACTGTTTATTTCATTTTCTGACGTTAATTTAATGTTGCTGTTTATTTGGTTCAAATATTGCAAAAGTTGTTCTATTTTCGTTTTCGAGTTGTCAAGGATTACGAAAACGTCATCAACATATCGTCCCCAAAAGAACAAACCATCCTTTTTGTTAATGATTGATTTGTATTCCAGATTATCTAAGAATATGTTAGCTGGGTACTATTCCTGATAAAGGAGAACCCATGGGGAGGCCTTCTTTTAGTTTATAGATTTTCTCATTAAAACTAAATTGGTTGTTATTTAGGATGAATGTTAAGATGTTCAAAAATTCAGAGATCTCAACTTGTGTTAAATCACTATTATTCTTTAAGTTGTTCTTTATAATATCAATGGAGACGGCAATCGGTATGCTTGTATACATGTCTTTTATGTCTATAGTGTGTAAAGAATGCGTTCTGGTAAGTTTTAGTTTACTAGTTAATTCACAGAAATGTATCGAATTTTTAAAGGATGCATTAGCCTTGAGTTTGTAATGTGATTTAAGAAATGAATGAGCAAATTGAGCGATTTTATACGTCAGACTATTTCTGAAATTGACTATTGGTCTGATAGGAATGTTATCTTTATGTATTTTAGGTAGTGCTCTTAATGTTGGTAATTTAGGGTTCATATTGACCATTTTGTTTTTTTTGTTTTTCATCAAGGATGAATAAGGTGTTTTTCAGGAGCTGTTTAAGTTTCCTTTGTAAACATTGGGTGAGGTCTTTTTGATTTATCTCAAAGTTGGGATTAGTGAGGAAATCTTCTGTTTTAACGTAAAAAGTTCAACAATGATTACGAACGTAGGACTCAAGAAATTGTCAATCACAGTATCATCCAGCGAGAATTAAAATTCCTCTACATCAAAAAGAATCACATTAACAATAAACTCTACCGCACCCACTTATTAGCAGCTAATATGTCCAAAGATAAAGAATGGGATGATTTCATGATCCAGTTACACCAAACTTTGCAATACCAAATCAGCAAAAAAACGGCAACATTAGAAAAGAAATTCGATAACCTCGTTAGGAGCAACCAGGAGGAATCTAATGTACGACCCGTCACAAAACATATTTTCCCAAAACCAATAAACAATCTGACAGGCGGAGGTAGATTTCACCGGACAAACTTGGGGATAGGCGAAAATAGGCAGAATATGCAGGTTTTCGTAGAAGGATCGGACCTCATTTATTGCGAGAAAGTATTTTATAATTGGAGATTAATTAACTTTGTTTATCGTCATTTTATGCATATTTTAAACATTTTATTGACTTATGATGACGGTAACCTTCTTGTCATTTGGAGTCCATTTTTATACTTGTGGTCACACTGTCCTTATGCAAGGTTTCGACACTGAAGTGTAACTATCTAACGGTCTGTTACCTCTTCACACAAAATTATATCTCCCGCAGAGATTTTGGTTGATTCCTCAGTTTAGGGGCTGCGACAACGCGGTCATGTAACCCCGTGTACCTTGGGTGAGTGTAGAATCTGTCTGATAAACGGAGTGAATTGTGATGGTTGTATTAGTCTGTAATTCAGGTAAGGTCTGCGGACGGTCAATTTCAAGCAGTAGTTCTTAATGTTGCTACCAGATACTACCGTCAACGACACCTAGCTGTGAACTTGGCTACTAGATGCCACCGTAACCAGCAACTCGCAACGAACGTTGGAACTTCCCCTCCAAAGGAAAGCATACTGAGGGATTTTTAGCGCTCTTAGAAAATCCGACGACTTTGGCCGGCTTTGAACCCGCGACCTTGGGCATTGAAGTTCAGCATGTTACCAGTTACGTCACCGAAGCCACTTCACACTTAGTCAGATGGAAATCTGAATCTGATCTCGTGCAAGTGCGTTGTCATGGCAACGTCTGATGGCTCATCCCTCATCAATTTAGTAATGTTGCCATGGCAACCACTGATAGCTATTGGCATTTTCTTATAATTCCGAAATCATTTTTCTCATCCCTTGGCGTAATGGTTGGTCATATCAAAAATTCTTTCAGACAAAAGGTTTAGGTAATTATTAGGGGAATATTGCCCATTTTGTACGGTTTTGATATTGTGCCTATTAAGAGAGATATGATTAATGTTACCCGAAAAACACACTTTTTCCCACCCCTTTGGTCAATGGTTGGTGCTATAAAAAAAACTCTTTTCAAACATAAATTTTTGGGCTTTACTGACACATAGTATGAACTTTGAACGGACTCGATATTTCACATATTAAGAGAGTTATAGCAATATTTCACTTTTTCGAAAATAGCCCCCCCATTTTCACCCCCTTTGACCGATTTAGCCCAGTAACGAACTCGACCGAGATTTTATAGGTATACATATTGTGTAAAAAATTCCAAGTGATTGGTGCAAAATTACGGCAGTTATCGTGTCCACAAGAAACTGATATACATATACAGGGTGCTTCAAAAAAATGTATACACACTTTAAACTATCGTAGTTTTCCCGCTCTACAAGGCTAATGTTATATTTCTTCGCCAGGTGGCAGCATAATCGTCCCTCTATGTTATATTGTCAGTTGGAATTTGTAATATCAACATGGCGGACGTACGTTTGAGTTTTGAAGAACGTAAGCAGGTTATTAAGTGGTACTGGAAGTTTGAGAATGTAAATGAAGTTCAAAGACAGTGGAGAAGGGAGTATGATACAGAACCACCTTCAAGATTAACAATTACACGCATACGAGACAAATTCGAAGTTCATGGAACAGTGTGTGATGTGCATAAAGGTCATTCAGGTCGACCTCGAACAGCTACAAGTGATGAGTCATCAACGGCAGTCTTGGAACTGTTTCAACGCTCTCCTAACAAATCTTCAAGGCAAGGGGCATGTGAAAGTGATGTAAGTGCTAGCAGCGTGCTACGCATTCTGAAGAGAGGCAAGTATCGTGTTTACATTCCAAGGCTGGTGCAACAGCTAAGTGACGACGATCCAGATCGAAGGTTGCAATTTTGTGAATGGGTTCAGGAGATGGTGATACGTGAACCGGGATTTATGGGTAGCATCATTTGGTCGGATGAAGCCCAATTCAAACTTAATGGAACTGTCAATAGGCACAATTGTGTTTGCTGGGGTAAAGAAAATCCTCACATTACAATTGAAAAAGCTGTAAATTTGCCTGGTGTAAATGTGTGGTGCGGTTTGTCATCAAGGGGACTCATTGGACCTTTTCTATTTGAAGGCACTGTAACTGGTATAACTTACCTAACAATGCTTGCTGACTCCATATTTCCTGCCATTCGTGCATTATACGGTAATGATAATTTTTATTTTCAACAAGATGGTGCCCCGCCGCACTATCACAGGGACGTACGAGCTTACCTGGATCAAAATTTGCCGGGCCAGTGGATAGGACGCAGGGGGCCAATCGAGTTTCCAGCACGCTCTCCAGACCTTACACCACTGGATTTCTTCTTATGGGGCACAGTAAAAGTTGAGTTGTACAAACGTAAACCACGTAACCTAGACATTCTTTGGAATGAGATTCAAGCCGTGTGTAGAGAAATCTCATTGGACATTTTGATACGATGTACAGAATCAGTGGTGACTCGTACTCAGAATTGTATTGATGCTGCAGGTCGCCAATTTGAACAGTATTAACATTTGTTATTTATGTTTCATTTACATTGGACTTTCAGCTTTCTAATTTCCTGAAATTTAACTTTGTAGAACGGTAAATAAATTTTCATGGAAGTTCAAAGTGTGTATACATTTTTTTGAAGCACCCTGTATATATACATATATATAAATAAATTATATATAAAATTTTGAACTGACGGTGGTTTTGGGGTCTGGAGGATGTTGAACGTGAAGATATGTCGAAATTTTCCGAAAGTCGAAACATGGTACCCATTGCAATAGTTAGCTTTCTAATGAAATCTATCTAAAAGAAGCAGAGGAAGATCCTGAGTATGCTGTAGGTTTCTTTTTTAAAAGAACATGCATACGAGGGTGCTTTTTCGAAATATAGCCCCCTTTATCTTTGGAACCATAAGAAAGTTCAGATATTTGTACAGCAGTCACTTCAGTAAATATTCTGGAACCTCTAAAAGTGACTAAACATTGAAAATCTGGGAAAGTAAAAAATATAATATAAACATATAAGGTTTTGATCTAAAATTCCTTACAAAACACAAGGATAATTAACATGATTAACATAATCGTGGTTGGGAGGGGGGAGGTCCCCAAATATACATCATCGGTTGAAGTGATTGTAAAGGTACTGCAGTTTTTCTTGAGCCTGAACTGGAACCTGAACAGTTTCTTGCTCCTCCTGAACATCGTTGTCTTCTTCCATTTCAGGAACCACACAGTTGTCCAGATCTCTTTGACAGGTTGCAAAGCACTACGCATGCATTAATAACTTTGCATGCAAATGTTGGGTTGAGTCGTATACCTACGCTGAGAACAGGGAAATTTTTCTTTCAAGAGTCCTATTGCACACTCGATTGCTTTCCTGTGCGCTCTTAAAGGGCTCACATCTAGTGGGGCGTGGGTTGGCGACCACGGGAACCCAGCTGAGTCCGGCATTGCTTCCACTTACTTGTGCCGGGCTCCCCTGTCTTCTTTCCTGTCGACCTCCCTTGGTCAACTCTTGTTCTCTTCCGACCCTGACGGTATTAGGTTATCCGAGGCCTAGGGAGTCTTTCACTTTCCCGCCTTAATTGGCCCTTGTCTCATCTTTCCTGATACCCTCCTTCTGTGAGGGGTCAGCCTTCTTTTTCTTTTCCTTTTACCTCCTGCCTTGTGCTCAAGGCCCTTAAGGAGGCAGGGTGTATGTAGCCCCACCACTTCTGGTGCACCCTAGATAATGCTACACGCTCAGGGGCTCACGGCTGGTGAGTTCGGGAGTTGGCGACCCCGAGGGATTACTGAGCTGGGTCCGTTTTCCACTTTTGTCCCTTACCTTTGGGGCGGACCCTCTCCTCTCCTCTCACCCCTCTCCTCTCATCTCCTCTTTTCCTTATATTTCCTTTTCTCTTTAAGATTCCCGCACTGTTTTTGTTACTTGTTTCACCGTGTATCTAAATTCCCTTTTAGCGATTTTTAAGGCATTTTTGATCTACGTTGCATTTTGTAAGTTTTTTCGATCTAAATTACATCTCGCGATTGTTTTCAACCTCAATTGCATTTTGTAAAGATTGACAGTCTAAATTGCTTTTTAGTAAGTCTTTCAATGCAGGTAGACGGGCCTTCTAGTGAGTATTTTGAATTTCAATTGCATTTTGTAAGTATTTTCAACCAAAACCGCATTTCGCACGAATTTTGAATCTAAATTGCATTTTGTTTGGTGGGCATTTTGCACATATTTTGATTCTCAATTGCATTTTGTGGGTATTTTGAATCTAAATTACATTTTGTCAAGTATTTTCAATCTAAATTGCATTTTGTAAGTATTGTCAATCCACATGAGTCCTTTGAATCTACCATACATTTTGTAAGCATTTTCAATTTCAATTGCATTTTGTAAGTATTTTGAATTTCAATTGCACTTTGTGAATAATTTGGATTGGAACTGGGATAGGGCCTATTTCAATCTGAATTGCATTGTGTATTTTCAATTCCAATTGCATTTTGTAAGTATTTTGAACCTCAATTGCAGTTTGTACGTATTTTCGATCTTATTTGCATTTTGTAAGTATTTTGAATTTCAGTTGCATTTTGTAAGTATTTCGACGCTACATTGCATTTTGTACATATTTTGAATCTCGCCTACATCTTGTGGGTCGTTTTTTCAATCTATTCTTTTTGTGCAACTTTTCGTTCTAAATTCCCTTTAAAAGACCATATTGTGTGTTGTTTCCATCTGACTTCCTTTTTGTACGTATTTTCCGTCTCAGATAATTTTGTTCTGTTTTCCATTTCATTATCATTTTCGCTATCACCCCGATCATTAGGGGCCGATAACCTCGATGTTAGGCCCCTTAAAACAACAATTATCATCATCATCATCATCATCATCATCAGCTTGGATCACAGGCGGTGTGAGCCAAGACTTAAACGCATAGTTGGAATCTCCAAGTAGGACAGCACCAGGGAAAGGTCTCCAACCACCATCCATCCTATTGTTTAAAGAGCTCAATCTTAAATCTCTAGCATCGCTGACACTACCAGGCCAATTGAGGCAAACATAATGAAATTTTAAATTTGGCCCGCGCACAAGCATTGCATTCAATGAGTTCTCACAGTGTCTATTAACAAATGCTGGTTCATACTGGCTTGGTGCATCAATTTGTATTAATGTTCCATCCATTATCTCACAAACCAATGGCATACCTCCAAACTCCACAAACTGTGCCACTACTTCACCACAATCTTGGATATAGTGTTATAGTGTCGGACTACCAACCCCAAGATTGCAGGTTCGCCCCTGGCCATGGTAAGTGATTTTTGAAGGCGACAAAAATCACGATACTCATGTCATACGTTTTTGGCATGTTAAAGAACCCATTTGAATTCAGTAGGCCGTGTTCAATGGTAAAATTAATCTCGGGATTTTCCGCCAACACAAAGTTCCTCCATTCTCTACTTGAAAGCGCTGTAGTGTCAAGGAGCTTAGATATCTAACCTCCTTGACTTTCATAGCGTTCAAAGGAACGACGAAATTCGACATGCAAGCTACCCTCTGGGTGTCAATTAACAAAGCTTGCACCAGGCACCCGAGGCCATACGATATTATTACCAGAATCAGCTGGCCAACGTACAACTTCTTAAGAAAGCTGGCCAACGTACAATGTCCTGAAGAAGTGTACCATTTATTGCATTGACAACTTTGTGCACAACTCGACACACCGTTGCTTTTGAAACACCATGCTTGTCTGATATACAGTGATACCGTGCCCCGTTACCTAGCCAGTGCAGTGCAATTTGAAGCTGCTCCTTTGATGTTAGGGCTTTATTCCTCTTGGAGGGATGTTTTAGAAAATAGCCTATACTATCTTAGCATATACTGAAATGTTCTATAATCTTACCTAAATATTTCATTATATTCGTAGGTTAGTTCCATTTGATTATAGTTTGTCCTTTTTCTAAAATGTCGGTCGACAAATTAAAAACTTGTTGGTCTTCATCACTATTGGAATCAGCCGAGTCACCCATTTCTCAAATGATTGTAACACAATCTTATTTGGCTAAATAAAAATTCAGTTCACCATTAATATAAATTATATTGGACTGAGCACACTTGTGGAAATACGGCTAATAATATTAGACTATGTTAATCGTCTTCCTTGTTTATGAAACAGTTAGCTAATATTATTATAAACCTTCACTAATATTTTGGAGTCGTGAACTAATAACTAATATTATTATCTCATAAGTTTATGAAACAGAAGACTAATAATTCAGGGCGCCCGAGAATGTTCTCCGCAGTGGGTACGTGCAGTTGTGAGTGGTTGAGTCGTGAGATTTAGTTGGCTGCACTGCCCTGTGTCCTTCAAAGCGGGACTTCTCCGTGTGAGCTGTCGATGTGCATCGCGATAAGTGCGCGAGCCTGCAGGTCTTCAGCGTGTATTACAGTCAGTGAGCGTTCGGATAGATTATTTTTGGAAGAGTGCAGCAGTATACAGGCGGTAATGTTTACTACTGAAGAGAGTTTTTTTTTGGTGGAATAAGTTTTTCGCGAAGGCGATCAGTTTACAGAAAATTAAGATTTCAGGCGTGGTTTCCTAATTCAAAGTGTCCAAACCGTGATACCATTCGGGATTTGGTAAGTAAATTTCGTGTGACTCGCTCAGTTCACGATGTACCGGGAACAGGCAGGCCTACGCTTTTAACAGACGAAAAACTTGATGAAATCTCCGATATAATGCTGCGAAGCCCAAGTAAATAAACACGAAAATTAGCTCAACAAACAGGAATCTCCAAGTCGACAGCACATAAAGCTGTAAGAGACAAGCTTCAGTTGTTCCCTTATAGTGGGCGATGTATGGGAGATAGACATATGCTCTCGAGGACTTTTTCGTAGAACTTTTCATTCTGAACAATTCTTACACTCGTAGTATTTATATATTTTTAACGGTTTGCCCAGCGTAAGCTTACAAAGCGCTTGGACGCCAGTTTTTTTAAATCAACTATTCCACTAAAATCGTTACTGCTCGGCTTCCTTCGATCATAAATACATTATTTTCTACAGAAATCATACTCGATATATCCTTTACAGAATGGTGAAAACCGCATCAAAATCTATCCAGTGGTTCTTGAGTTTACCAGTAACATCCAAGAAAAGGGGACTTTGTTTTATACTAAGTAGAGATGATGCGTTTTATACTAAGTAGAGATGATGCAAGCGGCAGCCAAGCTACCAACGTAACTGCTGTAGCTAGCTCTCGCAGACGAATGTAGGCACTGTGGAGAATATTCCCGGACTCACTGTATTAGTTAATATTATTACTTTCTTAAACACCGTTCATCCAAGACATGTTCAACAGGGGGGGGGAGAAGAAGAAGAATAACATGAAGTTTGGATAGTCAATTTTCCAACGCTCTTAACGACTTTAACTCTTAATTGATTTCCTAGATTCGAGATGCCACTGCATATTGGTACATAAAAACATCATATAATATAATTATAGGTTGTCAGTTCTTGAAGGAATGTTTTTGGCGATATACAATTTCATAACAAGAGAGATAAAAGACAATTGCGCCCTTACTGCACAGATCGTCGACTCTTTGTAAACGATCGTCATCTATGTGTATGTTGTTGGTTTAGCAACAGCGAGATTACAATCACGACTGACATCACTTATTGCCAAAGTCCGGGCTTCTAAGGATTCGCTCCAGAAATTGCAATCGAAGTTCCAAAAGGTGTCGAGCTCATTCTATTCTGTATTTATAAAACATCACCTAACAGGTGAAAAGTGAAAGATCACATCAAGGCAAAACTACATAATTTACTAGTTATTTTGAATAGAAAGTTACCAGATGAGGAACATCACAAATTTTCATAGATATTTACAAAGGATTAAGACTTTTACTAGTTATTTTGAACAAGATATATGGCAAACAAGGATTATTATTACTATTGGATAGCACCTGTAAATGCCTATAATACAAATTTTCATAGATATATTCAAAGGATTATGCAATAATACAAATTTTCATACAGTAGATATTTTCAAAGGATTATTAATGTTTTTTCTTAATTATTTATTAAAACTTTATGTAAGGATATCCGTATACTTAGTTTAATGTGCTGATGAAGAAACCTCGTTTCGAAACATGTACACATAGTCTATAAAATATAGACATTAAGTGTTTTTGAGTATTGATTTGGCGAATATGTAACATAGGTGTTTTTTAATGTAAGAGCTTTATGAAACAGGCTCCAGGTTGGCGTTTGTAACTTGGAGATGGATTAAAGAACTTAGCTGGTTATTTGAGCGATGTGGTGTCCATTCCCGTACAGATTCCCTTACAATTCACTGTAGCCTGGGTGTAAAGGTTCTGATGATGATCGCTTGATGATCGTTACTAGTCATACAAGTGAATTATTCATGTATTTTATTTTCATAGTTGAAGCCCACGTTGGAGCACTTAAATCAAACCAAATACATTTAAGTCATCTATGGCTCTTCACAATCCTTATTTCTTCTCTATTTGTAATTTCTTCTTCTTTTTTTGAATAACCTATTTGGAGGGTATGACGAATCAACGTTTGCTATTGTCCATTGTATTCAATTTCCTTAGTTTCCAAATTTCTTTCATCCTTCTGGAGTGACGATCTTTCTCCTCTTGAGTCCACTTTCTGCGAGTTGTTTGTATCCTCCTTTCTTGAAATTCTGCCTTTTGAATAGCTTCTCTGAAGAGTGATCTGTTTGATATTGTGTCTGTCTGAATTCTGGCGTTTGTCAAATCTTTGTCAATTTCAATTAACCATGTGGGTTTGGATTTGTAACTAGTCAGTAAGTTGAAGATCTGTTTAGTTAGTCTACTATTTTCCATTCTATAATTGAAGACCTCGTTTCCAAAACTCACTAAGTCAAAAATGATGATTTTTCAGGACAGACATTTTTTCAACCGGAGCTTACTTTGGCAATATTACTTCATTATGAAGTAAAGAGACGTTTTTCAAATTAATATGAAGAACAGTGATAACGAACCAAAACCCCATTTTGAAGTTATTAACGTTAAAATGCCAATTTTTTTCCAAAAGTAAACTAGGTCACTTGACTTAGGTCAATTCTGGAAAAGAACTACAGACTTAGTGAGTTCTGGAATAAAACATCTACTTGCACATCTTAAGTTACACATTTGGTAGATCGGAATCAAGCACGTAAAGCAATGGGATTTTAGTGATTTATTCTAGATTGCTCAAACTTCCCTTGAAAATCAATGAGGAACAGAAAAAAGTTATTAAATTGTCCAATACCTGCCATTAAAAAAAACCAACATATATATAGCAAATATAATCCACGAACCTACTACGGTGTCGTAGCAGGCGGAGAGGTGATACTCCGTGGCGCGTCCCAGGTGGCGGATAGGGGGGTCCTCACCGGCTTGCCGGCGGACTTGAGCAAAATAAAATAGCTCTCGCGGACCAAACACACAACAACCTCTACGGTTAACAACCGCAGTTGTAACTCGGAGCTTGCTCCATACAAGGTTGACTACCTTTGAAAGTCAAACATGGAAGGAAATCTTTTAAGGAATAATCCACCTAGACTGCATTCGGATACGGTGGGCAGTCACCTGAAAGATACCCTAGATGAGTCGGAGCATCTAAAAATACCCCCGACAGATAGAAAACCCAAATTTAGACTGAAGATAGGACAGATAAACTATATAGCAACACACAATATAAATTCCATCATACAGCCAGGAAAACTCAAAATTTTGACAGACGAAATGGATCGCAAAGGGATTCTAATAACCGGGCTTCAAGAAATGAGAAACATCGATCAGGAACCAATAGAATCACAAGGGTATAGAATTTACAAGGGAATACCAGGAAAAAGAGTAATGAAGCAATGTCCACAATTCGGAACGGGATTTGTAGTCAATCTCAAAATAATTGAATCCATCATAGAATTTAAAGCATTATCCCCCAGGCTCTCGACACTAACTCTAAAAGCTGCAAAAAGAACATGTACCATTCTAAATGCCCATGCCCCAACTAATGATAAAAATAATAAGAAAGAACACAAAGATGATGTGGAGGGATTTTGGGAGCTTTTAGATCAGACAGCAACAAACATAAATAAATGTCACACCAAAATTTTAATTGGAGACTTTAATGCCCAGTTAGGAAAGGAAAAAAGATATAGAGACATAATAGGAAAATGGCCAGCACAGAGAAGAACAAACAGGAATGGCATAAGACTGGTGGAATTTTGCAGAAACCATGATATGATCTCCAAATCAACTTACTTCAAGAGAAGACCAAATAAACTCAAAACTTGGAAACATCCAGATTGGAAAAAAGGTGAATGGCAACTAGATCATGTTTGTATGGATAAGAACTATCACAGGGAGATCTACAATGTGAAAGTTCTGAGAGAAACAGATACTGGATCGGATCATTACATGATAAAGATTAAAATTAAATTTACCCCGTTGATAAAGAAAAAAACTCACCTAAAAAAGAAGAGAACATATGACCCTCATAAACTAATAAATAACGAGGGATACAAAGAACGAACTTGATATATTAAAATAACAGATGATCTAGAGGAAATAGTTCCCGAATTGAAACAAATAGCTGAACAAGTAGCCCCAATAAATCCAAGGAAGAAACACCAATGGTGGAACGATGAGTGTGATAATACAGTGGAAGATAGACATCAAGCCTGGTTACGGTATCAGAGTCAAAAAACAGATGAATCACACTTGGATCTCATAAAACAAAGGAAGATAACTCAAGAAATAATACGAGGGGTTCAACGGCTATACCAAAAGGATATACTTCTGATGATCGAAACAAATAGCGCGAAAACAAACTCAAGAGATTACTACAAAATTTTTAGCAAACAACTACAAAGATATGAACCTCCAACATTAATGTTAAAAGACAAAAATGGCGAGTTAGCTCATAGTAATAAAAGAAATACAGAAATTTTAGCAGAAACATTCAACAAGTTGCTAAATTGCGAAGATCCACCAGAACTGCTTCAAATAAATACAAACACCACTATTAAAACACCATCAGAAAACATAAATCCACCCACAATCCAAGAAGTCTACAAAGCGCTGAGAGAGCTCAAAAACTACAAAGCGAGTGGAGAAGATCAAACATTTGCAGAATTGTGGAAATATGCGGCAGAATCAGTAAAGATTTCATTACACCAATGCATAGTGAACATTTGGATCAAAGAAGAACTGCCAGACCATTGGACTACTGCTATAATACATCCATTACACAAGAAAGGAGAAAAATCAAATCCTGACAACTATCGAGAATTTCCCTTTTGGATATCACCTATAAAATCATGTCACGAATTCTATATAATCGTTGTAAAGATCAATTAGAACTGGACATAGGGGAATATCAAGGTGGATTTCGGCCATGGCGAAGCTGCCCTGAACAGATAATCACCTTAAAATTAGTAATGGACTACTACAAACGTAGACAAAAACAGCAAGTCATAACCTTCGTAGACTTCAAAAAAGCTTATGATTGTATACATAGATCTTCATTGCTGAAAATACTAAGGAATTTCGGACTTCATCCCAAATTAATAAAAATTATAAAACTAACTCTAACAAACACCAAATCTAAAGTAAAATTCAGAGGAGAAATATCTGAACCATTTAAGATTAAAACAGGATTAAGACAAGGAGATGGTTTATCGCCTCTACTTTTCAATTGTGCTTTGGAATATGTAATGAGGGAATGGTACAGGGTAAATCCTAGGAACATAAGAATTGGAACCAAGAAAGATCAAATAGACTTAAATTGCTTGGGATTCGCAGATGATTTAGCGTTACTGGCTAATAATATTCAAGAAGCCAAAAATCAAATAATAAGCCTACAAAATATAGCACAAAAAATTGGACTTCAGATATCATTTGAAAAGACAGAGATAATGGTAGCAAATCCACTTGTAATCAATCACATAACAGTAAATAACAAGAAAGTTAAAATAGTGAAGCAGAAGGAGAAATTATAACTTACAACTTGGATGAGAAACCTGCATGGCAAGAAAGAACTAATAAAATGATAAAAGCCCAAAAATTAACATGGTCTACATATAAAAGAAAATGTCTATCAATCGCAACAAAATTAAAACATTACAAGAAGGTGGTTCAACCAGAGGTGACCTATGGAAGTGAAACTCTTTTTAAAGTTACTCAGAAAAACAGAATCGACAAAATTTTAAAAGTAGAAAGAAGAATAGCTAGAACATGCATAAATAAAAAATATCAGAAAGATGGACAGTGGCGGATAGTACCAAATGAAGTGGTATACAGAGAACTGGAGCCCATCACTGATACTATTCGGAAGAAACGGCTTTCTTTCTTTGGTCACATCATGAGGACACCAGAAACCAGGTTATCTAGAAAAATTTTAGTGAAACTTTGGAATATGAAACAACAAGTAGGATGGATTAAGGAAATTAGAGAAGATATGAAAGAATTGGAAATAACCTTGGATGACTTGCAAAACAAAACAACAAAATTAAAAAAAACTGAGAGATATAAAAATAAGATTTCAGGCTAAAATAGACAAACGTAATACAGTAAAAAGGGTATTTACAGATGAGGAACGCCTGAGAAGATCACTCGGTCCGGAGGCAAAAAACTGTGTCCTCTGATAGGAAATATGTGCTCCACTTTATTAAAAATGTCACTTTTGTTTACATAATCTAGCAAGAAGCCCATGATGGTCGAGTACTTGTTTTGACTTGTGGCAGAGTCTGAGAACAGTCTCAATGTTTTCTGAGATTTAAGGCCTTCTGGTTTTGCTTCTTGACGAACCCTCTCTTCAAGACAGTGTAGGAAGTTCTGCAAGGCTGATGCAACTTCGTTCGATCCTCTTTCAGACTGATCTTCTGTGCAAGAATATATGAATGTGTTTTCCACATTTTTGAAGTTTTCATGAATTATAAAAGTTAGGTTGTACAACCAAAGCTGTCGAGCATAAAAAGTCTCGGAAATTCTAATCATGGGAAGGGGCTGGTTCTGTTGCATGTCAAATGCTACTTTCAGAACACTATCTTCCTCTCGCTTCAAAATTTCATAAAATTTTTTGTCTCGTAATTTGTGCAATCTGTAACATCCCATCAGGTCTGCCCTTTCGGCTGGTGATGTAGAATTATTTTGTATCTTGATTTGTAATTCTTCACAGTATGAACGATATTGAATTGTGTTTGGAAAATTCTATGAAATTTGCTATAAGATGCGACTGATTTTGAAGCACTTACCCTGACCTCTCTCCACAATCACCAAATCTTCTTGATGGAAAGTGTTGGGTCCTTGTAAACTCGTACGCTCTTTGCCCTCCCATAATGGCTTTCTCTGCACTTCAATGTCTTAATGAAATTAACAATTGAAACCTCAGTTTCCGTGTCTTTGGCTTTAATACGACCACCGCCCCTGTTCTCTTTACATTCTTCACCTGTAGCATTGAAGTTCTTAGATAAACGATTCAATCTGAATCTACTCATTCCTGTTACCGAACAGAAAGATTGAGCACAAACTCGTATAATCTGGCCAGCTTTCCTCCGTATAAAATATTGTGTTAATAACCTAGCACGGGGATTGCCTACATTTCGTGGTCGATGTGATTTTGGTTCTTTTGTTACAATATATTTTAAAAGGAAGTTATCTTGCTTTACTTTTGATTTGTTGTCATACAGTTTGTCACGGAAATGAGTGATGTCTTTTTGACTCAACAATCCTACCTTGCATGTATAGTTCGGTCTTCCAGCATGATTACAAGCGATACAAGATGCAGGGTGAGCACTTGAACTGTTTCTTGCATGCTTGCGTTTTGTTTTATCTCAGGTGTTTATATCTTTTCTTCTCTTCCTGCTTCGACCGGAATCTTCTAGAGGACTCTTTAATCCTTCTAAATCAAAGTCACTCATCTTGTACACTTTCTTAAAATGTAGAAACTTTCTCTTAAACACAGCTCATCAACATACGTCACGTGAAACAGCCAAGAGGTTACTGGCGGGAAACAGGAGCGTTAGACTTAGCAGAGTTTGGAAGACATCAAGGCCTGGCGGGAAACAGGAGCTTACTCGTACGCATGCGCATTAGACTTAGCAGAGTTTGGAAGACATCACGGCCTGACTTAGTACAGTTTTGGAAAAAAATGCAATATCCTACGTTGCAATTTACGATGACATAGTGAGTTCTGAAATAAAATATTAGTAACATACGAACAAGATCCAACGGATTTCTCAATTTCGTCCAAAACTGACTTAGTGAGTTTTGGAAACGAGCTCTTCAATTGTGCCCAAAAAACTGTAATCTTCTCTTTCTCATTAAATCAGTTAATTTTTCACATTTCAAATATAACTCTCTATTTGGTCGTAACCTATATTCTGCTTATTATTTCGTTTAGTTCCCAGTATTTTTCTCAGAATTCGTCTTTCAGTCTTCTCTAATTTGTCTAAATCACCAAATCTTGTTAATTTAAGTATTTCTGCCGCATACAGAGTCATCCGCAAAAGCTAAACAATCTACAGTGATTTGTAATTTGTTGTAATACAATAATGAATTTCAACTTATCTAAATAATTTTTAAGAACCAATAATTTTTTGTTTGTCTTTTCCAAAAGATGTTAAATAGTTGCTTTAGTATTGTCATGCAATCTCGATAAATTACAGAAAATACAATTCTCTTTTTTATCACCGCGTCTAGTATTGAATTACTTTTCTGTTCAATTAATTAATTTCCTGTGAATTTTAAGATAATGACCATTTCAAGTTTGGAACAACTTACATACATTTACATTTTGTTTACCAAGGTTATACTAAAAATGGCTTCCAACACATTAATGAACTTCCTCAAAAAGAAAAACAAAACACAAAATGCTCTACTTAATTTGATTTATGTTGATGTGAACCTCTGGACTCCAAGCTTCAGGTTTTCAGCCTGTTATCATTTTCAGTTCCAATTTTGATTTTATTTTAATCAAGATGCTGTGTTTATACTTGCATTGATCTTCAGTGGTGTTCAGGATTTTTAGGTAGTTTTATTGCACTAGTGTTGTCAATGTTAAGTGTCTTGGGACTAATTGTTTTTAGATAATCCTGTCAACTCGGATAGCAATATTGCTTTAACTTAATTAACTCTTTGATCTTTGCTTGCTTATTGGGTAGTTGAAAAAATAATTAAATTTCAGTTTTACACATCCAATACTTGTGCCTATAATATATAAAAATTTCATTACCCTCAGACAAGTAGTTTTCCATGTACAGTAAAGCCCCGATTTACCACGAGCAGGTGATCTGCAACGAGTGCCGCGAAATATAGAATTGAATTACATACCTTCTCTCGACTCGCAAACTTAGGTTTCTTGTAATCAGTAAATCTCAGAAACCGAGGTCTTTTAAGGGGACAAGAGCAGAAAATTTACCAGTTGATTATTTCAACCAAAAATAAAAAGGTGGAATCCTGGCAGACTTTTCAAGAATGGTTTGAAAAGATTTTTGTGCCTGAAGTATGTGAACACCTTGCATCAAAAGATCTGCCATAAAAAAGGCTGTCTGGCTTTTTAGAGTATCTTATTTTTTCCACGTTATCCACGATTTTTGCTATCTGCGGTGCCCTTGCCACCCAATACTGCGGATAATCGGGGCTTTACTGTGTATATTGTAAGTGAGCAGTTCCCAGAAAAATCCCTGGAAAATATTCCATACAACCACAAATAAAAGAATAATTATTGAACTTGAGAATAATTGGCTTTCTTAAAATTCTTTCTTAAATCTATATCATTGCTCCATAAAGTAATTTTCTTTTCTTTTTAAAGGATTCTTTTGTTAGCGCAACCCTAGTTTTTATTTCTTTTGAACGTAACGTGTCGTGTACGACCCAACAAGGAAAATATTTGCTTAGAACATGTGATCACACAGATTGCATGTGATGAAAAGTGGAGGATATAGCTATGGATACCTAAGTTTGTCTTTCACGATCCTGTGTTTCATATCTTCGATGTTCTTGATATTTTATAATGCCGGCTGAGGTAGGTGTATGCTAGGTTTTAGGCGTATAGCTATGTTTAATATGGTCTTAGTAGCACTTCAGACCAGCACCACAAGAGCTCTTACCAGTGCTAAGTTCACTGCACAAGATTTGTCAAGGGAATCTGTTGTTCATACATTCAGCGTGACCGGTCCACCTGAGATAATGTCTGATGTAGGAAAAAATTATGGTGAAATTGGTCTAAATAATAATATAATAATAATATTTTGATCTCTCCTGAATAATTTGATGCATTATTTGTTGGAAAATTCCAATTGAAAGTGTGTTTTTTATTATTTTGAAGTTATTAGTGCAAATGTAAATATATTCAGTTGTTATGCAGCGACTTCCTTAAATATCTGTATCTCCGGAAATGTTCAATCTAGAAATAGTTTCCATCGAAATGATCATGTGCCTGGATCTGAATGCAATGCTAATCCCGAAACTAACTTAAAAAGTATGTTTTTTTTTCTTACAGGTAGATGATACGGACACGCCCACTAGTGCTTCGAAGAGTAAACAAGGAGACTTGTTTATCTATAAAGAACAAGTAAATTGTTTAGCCTACAGGTGTATTTTCCAGAGTTGGAATCTGACAGTTCGGCGGAGAACCGTTGAACTAAAGGCAGCGTTGCCACGTATGCTACTAACCAGCACGTGCGTACTTCCAGCCTCCCGTTCATTTCATCATGCTCATAATATCATTAGCACCGCTATTATATGTATTACATTTTTACTCAGATGGTTTTCAAAAATCCTAAACAAAGCAATGCTTAAAACTGTTCGGTGCACACTGTAAAATAAAATAATAGCCCGTCAAATTGAGGAGAGGCCTAAAATATTGCAATGAATAGCAAAATTACGAATATCCTACTATCATAAAGCAAAAATGTTCAAAGCGAAACGACAACACGTGATTGTTTCCGTGTTATTTAGGAATTGATATTTCCTGTAGAATAAGATTCAAGGCACAAGAAACACATAAATGTATTACAAAATATACGTACATTGTATAGGCTATTAACTCACCGTTTAGAAGACAGAAGCTTATCTCTGGGAAGAGGCTCTATCCCATCCATATCATCATCATCATCCCGGTCCTCTCCGTCACTGGATCCTGCACTGGTGGATGAGGAATCGCTGAGGGAAATTATGAGGTCGTCCACAACTGTGTCGATAACACCTTCACGTTCCCGCGCTTCGCTTACTACTCTTTCCACATGCGACACCACCTTCGCCCCGATTTCAGCTGTCAGCACCCTCATCCTAATCGCAACCTATGCTGCCGAGACCTGTACAAGGGAAAAAGTTGTACAACCCCTCGCGTCACCACTCGCAAACAAAAAGAAAGCTACCGGTAACCTTAATCTAATTCACACGAACCTAAGCTTAAACTTACACTAACACTATATAAATAAATAACGGACACTAATGAATTATAAATATAAGTATAAATTCTACACGAGAAAGTAATTAACTAATTAACTCAAAACAATTATAACGCAGCAAGGTCAGTGTGCACTCTGTAGGCAACCAAACAAGTGACTGGTCAAGCGTCAAGCGCGTGGCCAAATAGCGTCATTCAAATTGGCAGCGCTGTATGGTTTCCATGGCAACAAGCCTTCCGTGCGATCTAGTCGTCAACTGTTTTTGCCCAGTGGTGCCGAAATGTCAGATTCCAACTCTGGATAATACAACTGTAGGTTATGTTTCATTATATTTGAGTCCCGTGGCGTAGTGGTACTCGTTTAATCGTGCACCATGACCGCGTGATCACCTGCAGCACATCCGGAGATCCTTGGTTCGAATCCCGGTGCTGACTGTTATTATCTTGAGTGAGGTGTATCCCCCTTTTTTTCCACATTCCCTCCAGGCAAATGCCGAGATAGTATCTTATTTCAATTCCTGGGGGCACCCTGTCGCTAATTCAGCTACACACGTAACTACGGTCATCCCAAAAATACAGGTTATCAGAGAAATTCAATACAAACTCAACTACATGGGGCTCATGACCAAGATGTCCCAAGCCCCTTAATTAAATTAACAGCAATTAGATCTGAGTGTCTTAGGACAAAATTTACAAGTTGTTGTGTCATGTAATGTTTGTGCTGGGCAAGTTAGCATCTCTGCAAGGACTGGAGTTGCTAACAAAAATGGGTAATACAGTGGAGACTGCAAACATTGCAAGGCATTTTTGGATTTTTCGAAAATGCAAGAATGATTTGTTTGATATTTATTTTATTTATTTTATGTCTTCGGTAGTGGCGAAGTTAGGGCTCATGGCCCTCTCTTACACTTAACCACGAAATATGGTACCAGTAGGCCTACATAGCTTATGACAATTTCGAAAATACAAAAAATATTATGATGATAAATAAGGAGTAAATTAATTATGCTAATACTAATATTAGTAAAAAAAGGCACATGAATAATGATAGTAATAATTATAACAATACAAATAATAATAATAATCACAATGTCATAGACCTTTCTATAATATCCTAGATATAATCCTAGCTCAGTCATACGTCCTATCATCCATCACCATTCACACGGGGCAATCAGCAGTATTCAACAGGTAATCTCGGCATGCGGCCTTAAATTTATTTATTGTTGTGGAATTTCTGATATCGGGAGGAGTTGAATTCCATAGTCGAGACCCAGCTACAGCAAAAGAGCGGTTAAACATGGATGAGTGGTTGATGGGGATGGCGAGGGAAGAGCCAGATCGAGTGCTTCGATTATGATATGAGGACAAGTAACTAAATTTTGATGACATGTACGTGGGGGTGTTTTCATGCAGAAATCGATAGATGGATGTCAACAAGTGAAATTTACGGCGTTCATCAGGTTTAAGCCATGAAAGAGCACGGTAGCTTGGGGTTATGTGGGCATCGTATCTTAGATTGAAAGCGAACCGAAGACAAGAGTTCAATGCTTGTTGAAGTTTCATTGTTTGTCCATGAGTCGCGTCAACGAGAACGACGTCACAGTAGTCTAGAATTGGTAGTATTAGTGCCTGGATGAGTTTAATCTTAATGTCTAGTGGTAAAATATTCTTATGGCGCACGAGTGGGTGAAGGGATGCGTATATCTTTTTAAGTGTATTTCTTATATGTGGTGACCAGTCAAGAGTTTCAGTTAAGGTTAACCCAAGGTTCCTTACTTCTTTACTAAAGGGGATGGTGATTGAATTCAGTGTTACTGGAGGCACAACGTAGTTGTTTTTTAATGAGTTTAGTAACTTATGAGAGCCGATGATGATAGTTTGGGTTTTCTTAGGATTGAGCAGGAGAGAGTTGTCATCGGCGTATACACTAAGTTGATGGATATCAGTGTTTATATCCCTTATTGCATTTGATATATTGTTGATACTAGTGTGGCAATATATTTGGAGATCATCTGCATAAAGATGATATTTATTATAGTTAATTGTGGAGGAGATACCGTTGATATAGAGCACGAAAAGTAAGGGCCCAAGGACCGAACCTTGGGGGGTTCCTGCCTTTTTCTGACGCCACTGTGAGGTGGTGTCCTGTACAATCACACGCTGATTTCGACCCGTTAGGTAAGCAGAGAAAAAATGTATGGCTTTGGAGCCAAGAAGGGATTTTAGCTTCTTCAATAGGGTCGGTATATCTATGGTGTCAAATGCTCTGCTGAAATCGAGGAGTGTGAGTATTGTTACTTGTCTTTGGTCCATTGCTTGTCTGATGTCATCAGTCACCTTAAGTAAGGCAGTAGCTGTGCTGTGGCCCTTCTTGAAACCAGACTGGAGTGGGTCAAGTAGAGAGTGAGTGTTCAAATATTCCAGTATTTGGGTTTGTACTAACCATTCCAGTACTTTGGAGAGAGCAGGGAGAATAGATACAGGGCGGTAGTCGGACGGTAACAGTGGGCAAGGTACCTTAGGAAGAGGGATCACGTTGGCGTATTTCCAGATAGAAGGCAGTGTGCCATTGTTTAAACAGTAATTAAAAATGTGTGTGAGAATGGGGAGAACAGCACCAATAATGTAATGTATAAATTTTATAGGTATATCATCAATCCCGCTCGCCTGGGATCTAATGGAATACAACACTCTCTTAACTTCATTAGTGCTTACGTTACGAAATGCAAAGCTGGGTCGATCTGTTGGTGGAAATAATGGGCCGTGACTGGCAGCGTTATTTGGGCTGGATTAAGTATCTGCATCCGTGAAATATGCATTTAGCTCGTCTAGTGGAATATCAGGTATAGGAAGTTGCTCCTGGTTTTTTCCTATGCCCAAAGCACCGAGTTGTTTCCACGCTCTAGCTGTGTTTAGTCGGCAGGTTGTATCACGAACATACTTAAATTTAAGATTACGTAAAGTTTGCTTAATTTGGTTTCGAAGTACTCGGTACTTTTCAAAATCATTTGGTAGACCAGAACGTTTGTATTGTCTGAAAAGATTATCTCTACGGGACATCATTTTCTTGACTTCCGGAGTTAACCACGGCTTAGGTTTACGAGAAATCCTTATCTTTCTCTTGGGCGCATGTTTGTTGTATAGTGCATGTATTAATAGATTAAACTTGTTTACTTTTTCGTCAATGTCGTCCAGTCTCAATATGTCGTTCCATGGAAGACTGTAGGCATCATATTTCAATTGTATCGGGTGTATGTCCTTCATATTTCTGCATGTAACATATTTAGTCCTGTACTTTGGAACGCGGAGCGAATACGCTAAGTATATTAAGTCATGGGTGGATATAGCCGGCACTGATATTTGACCATGAGTCACTACTTTCTGTGGGTTATTTGTTATGATGAGATCAATTAGTGTATGTGAAGTGTAGCTTACTGTGCTTACGAAGTTAGTTGGCTCGAGAGGAAGTATCGTCATGTCACAGGAGGAAAATAGATCTTCAAGTTTCTTTGCTTTGTATGTTTTGGTTAGTAAGTTAGTGTTAAAATCTCCTAAAATAATGACATGTTCGTAAGATGGCAGTAAATTAAGCAGACTAGTTTCAAACTCGGAAATGTATGATACAGTAGGTGGGCGATAGACAATACCTATCAATACTTTCAGCTCACTCAGTATTACCTCAACAAACATGAACTCCGTCCTCAGCAACTCAACGGACGACGATGAACAAATAACCCTGCTTTTCAGATCATCTCTGCAATAAAGGGCAACACCGCCTCCCATCCTATCGGCTCGATCCTGGCGAAGGAGATTATATCCTTCAAGCTGAACCACACAATTCGGAAGTGATTCAGACAACCAACTCTCAGATATTCCTATTACATGAACATTGTTTTCACAGAATATTGCTGTAATCTCATCTATGTGTGCTGGTAAGCTTTGGCTATTCAGGTGGCAGCAATGTAAAGTTCTAGGACAGTTTGAAAATGCTTGCTGTAACTTGGTACCAGCGTGCGCTGGTGAAAGTGGGGGGAGGGGAGAATTTCTATTGTACGAGCCTCGGTCATTGCCTGAGGGTGAATTGGCTCCTACAAGGACAGCAGAACTATTTCTAAATGGCATGCTCACAGGGTCAAGAACTTACCGTAATGGTACCTCGACTTCCTGATGAAACTAACAGCTGACTGCCTAAATACTAAACACACACAATCGCACACAAAAACCTAATGTAACTTCTAGTACACATGTCTATGAACTTATTCCATTTCCTTCACCTAGCCTATTAATGTGCAACTTTAGTTCCGCAGGTGAGTTAATATTTAGTTTTCTGCCATTGTTGAGGTGGACAACAATTCGGCCGTCTTGTGTGGATACATTACGTAATCCCCAAAAGTCCCGTGCTTTCCTTAAGATGTCCTTCCTAGTTGCAGTAAGGGATTCGGTTATTAATAACGATGTGCCTTTGAGCAACCACTTGGCGCGCCAAACACGATCTCGTTGGTGGTATCGTAGGAACTTGATTATTATAGGCCTACTCCCTGAGGCCACGATTCCTACAGCAGTACTTGGCTGGCGACCCAGTCTGTGACATCGGTCTATACTGTCCATTTGCAGAGTCACATTTAGTTTCCCTGAGAGTGTTTCGATTGCTTTCGCGTAGACGTCCTCGTTGGGAGTTTCACGTACTCCGTGGAGGAGAAGGCAGTTTCTCCGACTGTACTGCTCTGCCTCATCTTGCCGGATGTCCTGCTTCTCGAGATGCTCCTGGACGAGGATTACCTCTTTCTTCATCTCGCCCAGTTCCGCAGTAATTACTTCTCGGAAGTCCTTAAAGTCTGACGCGAGAACATTCAGGGTGTCGCTGGGGTTGGTAGCACTGATCGTGGAGGCCTCCATAGCTTGCTCCAAGCGAGCTTGAAATTCAGCCATCCGCTTTTCAAACTTACTCACACGCTCGTTTACTGCCTTTAGGGTCATACTTTTATATTAATCACTCAACAAAAGCTTGTTCAAATAAATAAGCACACTGAGGACACTGATAAATGATACTTAACTGGCTGTTTTGGCTGGTAACTTGCGGAGCACTTTTACACTCGGTATGTAGTAGGCGCCATCTTAAATATTAGGTTATTTTAAGGAATGAGGTGCATAAAGAAAGGATTGACTGTTCCTTGCCTCCATATGCGAGTTGACACCATGTCAAACTTTGAACTTTATTTCCCAAAATTGACTTTTCTTTTTACATTTGACCCATTATCTCTGGAACTATTACGGATGTGTTAACCATATTTTACATAGTATTATTACCTCTTAGTATACTGCAGCTACTGAACCACTAAAAGTCGGGGCCGATAACCTAGATGTTAGGCCCCTTAAAACAACAATTATCATCATCATGAACCACTAAAACATTTCTGCCTCTAACGGTTTTTTATTTACAGAAGAAAAATCGAACTTTTAAAAGAAAAAAATTGAACATATCGTAAAAAAAAAAACCTAATTATTTGTCTGTATATTCTGATTCTGGTTCAGTAATCAGAAAAGGAGTGATACTATACCTCCGAAAACTTTCAGATATATACAAATTAAAGGCTATGGGATAATAGGTCATCAATATTGCAAATTTAACACTGTAGGTATAGGACGTACGTACTCCCCTTTTAAGGTTTCTATGGTGCTCATCTGTATCCTTTCAAGAACTGATGCATGATCTAAATAATTCTCTCATAATAATTCAAAAGCTTTAGACTATTAAGAACATTTGATGGTAGCAATGAAAATTGGGGCCCTTAGTTCTTAATTACCCTTAATTAGATGAGTACCATGCATCAATTTAATGTTAATAATGAGCCTTAGTTGGGGAACTCAGATACTATACTAACCTAACATAAACTTAAGGGATGTAACCCCCCTAATCTTATATTGTAAACAAGCATAAAATTTACACATTTATCTATCAGAATCACATTTTACCATTGATCACATGAAGGTTATAGAAATCAAATACCTCATCTTTTCAATACTTATTTCTACTGGACTAGAGTCTCGAAAAAACACGGTGATGTTTTAAATTGATTTGTAATGGGTCAATTTATATAAAATTATGGAGTTTGTGGCTTCTCTGCAGCAATAATTATAAAAAGCAAAGTACGGTAGATTACACTAACAGAAGCTGATGTAAGCTGAACCGTAAAATGATTAAAAAATAATGGCGATGAAAGTCTAACAACTGTGATAGTTAATTAAGTTGATGGTTCTTACTAAAAATACTGTTAAAATTCCCTCGTTTCAAGGGAATTTCAGTCATTTTTTAAATTTGGTAACATTTTGATGTCCTACGTATTTGCATAATAAAAATTTTCTCCCTTCTTTCCAGCAAACCAGATCCAATGCAGTTCCTGCTGGTCAAGAACGTCTGCAGGCTGGAGGAAGCTCAGTACCTTTTGTCAACCGGAGTCTGCTTAATGTTCAGACTCCCAGCTGCGTCAATACACCCTTGCGTCAAGGGCCTGCTGTTGGTCTTCAAGAATCTACACTGCAGAAGCAATCCGTAAAAGAAAAAATTGAACTTCAGTACTTGAAGTTGGTCGACATGTTTCCGGATGCTGATACCACGTTCCTATGGAGAGAATGTGAATTGAGAGGTGGTGATGAATGTGCGATGGACGTCTTTATAACAGATTTACTAGAAAATAATTGCAATCCTGTTCAAGTGATGAGAACAGTGAATGACAAAAGAGACAGAGTACTTATAGAGGAAGAGTTTCAAAAACTAATGCAATTATTTCCTGATGCGGATACTCAATATCTATGGCAACAGTGCGAAACCAATGCTTGTGATAAAGATAGTATGAAAGCATTCATTGATAAATGTTTGAAATGTCGTGATTACCCCAAAAATTCAAATTATAATGACCTTGAACCCAGTAAACTAGCTGTGCAATATCAAAAGTTGCTGAATCTTTTCCCTGATGCAGAGCCTACATATCTTTGGAAACAGTGTGAAGCCAAATTCAATGATGAAAAAGGTATGGAGGAGTTTATATACTCTTCTAAACAAAATCCGAACTATCCAAAACACTCTGATAATTTAGGTCCTAAATTGGATATTATAGAAGGAGTGGATGAATCTCTTCAGGAAATTGTCAGAAACAATTACCATAACTTGTTGGAAGTGCTTCCAAATGCAGATCCACTTTATTTGTTGGAGAAATGTAGAAACTTTGCAGGCAATGAACCTGCCTTACAAGAGTTCATATTTGAGGCTCTTGAAAACCATGATTATCCGACTATTGAAAATCATAAGGAAGTACAAAATGCTCTCATATTGCAGAGACAATACCTTGAGAAATTTTTTGCTGAAGATTTCTTGAAGGTATTCCCAGATCCCTGGCGTTTTTTCTTGGAAGAGAAGCCTGGCTCAAAAGAAGAGTGTCCCCTAGCTAAGGAATATCTCCAGAGGCGCTACCCAGATGCGAATCCTCAAATCCTAAACACTGCATACAAGAAAAGCCTCCACAGATTGGCACGCACATGTAAGGCATTGGATGTAGATTATCCTGTTAAGGGAAAGAGGAGATGGGATGTCCTGCATGGCCTCACAAACCTGACTGTGTCCTTTGTTCAGGAGGTAAGGAGAAATGTTCTTTTTGTACCTTGTATTTCGATAGAACATGAAGGGTATGGCAGAAGCTTGGAACAGCTGGGCTGTATTGCAAAGTTTTTATTGTTGTTGTAAATCAGCTGATTCGAATAATACGCAGGATTACACTTCGGATATTATATCGGTACAATTATATGCAATATACATTTAGGGCCTTCTCTATAGAACCTCGCTGGCGTCGTATGACGGCTGGGATACTGTGGCTAGCCGCATGTCTAGCAAGGCGCTAGCAGCAGCGTAGCGCCCAACTAGTTCACATTTACACATTTTAACATGTTTAATAATCATGACTTACATGGATTTCAGAGTAGTTGCTGGAAATGCTGTTCTTCATTTTCTAAACACACATTGCACCAACATAGGAAGTTTAGATACACTCACCTGAAATTCATCCTCTGATATTTCTTATTGGTGCAGTTATTTTGTTCTCAAGTGCCTCCCGAGTACAGGGATTGTTTCTGTATACCCTTTTTTTGAGGTTGCCCCACAAGTAAAAATCGCATCAGCATGTAATTTATTTATGTATTTCCCTATCAAAGAAATAGAATGGAATGGACAAAGTATCAGAGATGGAAATGAAAACTTTATTTTTATTTGGTCATAGGGAGGGAGAATGCATCAATTAGGGAGTGAGTGATGATGCTGAAAGATCACATCTCACTAACATTTGTAAACACAACCGAGTACATATTATTCTCAGATTTCTCATTAATATACCAATAATGAGTTACACAAATGCCGATGGTTCTTGCAACAAAAGAAATGTGTTTAAAACAAAGCTAAGAAAACTGTCGCAAACACCACTTCGAATCGTAATACAAGGGTTACTAAACAAAAGAATGCAGGTAAGATATGAAACCATACTTTAATGGGCAGATTTTAAACTTGGCGCTTCTACTCGGCCAGTAGTGTGGCATCCTCTATGGATATCGGGTGAAGCCTATTGGCTACATAATTCGATATCCTGCCCAATCGCATACTCGGCACATGTGAGCAAAATGGCGGTCAAATTGTCAGAATAATATAACAAGAAAAACATTTTGTCATAAAAGAGAATACATTTCAGTTGTAATTTTAAAATTTTTAAATTGCTAGGAATGTTGTATTTTGACTCTCAATAATTAAGGAGGGGTACGAACTTATTACGTTGTCGTAGCAGGCGGAGAGGTGATACTCCGACGTGGCGCGTCCCAGGTGGCGGATAGGGGGGTCCTCACCGGCTTGCCGGCGGACTTGAGCGAATTAAAATAGCTCTCGCGGACCAAACACAAAATCCAATAGTGTCTGTTCTGGTATCCAGCGATTATTGGTCAGTGTCTGTTCACCTAGTTGGTGCGGCTGTGAAATATGTCTTGATCTCAACAATCAAGTCAGCAATCATCGTGATCTTTCTTTAAGATCGCCACAACCACCTTCAACTTGAAGTAATCATGATGGAACAAAAGGAAAGAAATCCGCTACCCCAGGCCCCAGTCACCGTGTTGGACTTTCCTGGTCATCGGATTCTGGGGGACCAGGAACATCGTGAGGAGAAGAGTCGGAGCTTCTCAAAATCTCTACACAAACACTACATTGGCACTCTCAATGTTAATACTCTCTTCAAACTTGGAAAACTAAAACAACTCACAGACATGTTAGAAAAATTTCAAATAAAAATTCTTGCGATTCAAGAGACTCGTTTTCAAGATGAAAATCATTTCAACACAGAAAATTATAGGATTTATAAAGGTAAACCTGCTGTCAGAAGAGGTACACCATCGTTGTTTGGAACAGGATTTGCAGTACACAAATCAGTCATGGATAACATTATTGACTTTAATTCCATATCGGAAAGGATCTCCACACTCTCCTTCAAATCAGGTAATAAAGGCTACACGATTATCAATGGACATGCACCTACAAATGAGCATAATAGAAAGAAACCACAAGAAGTTGAAGACTTCTGGGAAGACATGGAAGAAGTAACAAACAACATACCAGAAAGGCATGTTAAAATTTTTGCCAATTCAAGCTGTGACCTGTGTTTTGGAGCGGATATGTGAATGAACTGTCCACTGGTTCTCTACGTTTATCTTCGCTTGTGTTTTATAGCTGAATATCATCACCGTTTCATATTTTTAAATTTTGCTCAGTATTTTTCTGTGACATACGGTACTTATATGGTGCACCATATTAAGTCAAATAGCCATTTGTTTTTTTGAGTGCTACGCTATTTTATAACTTTCTTCAGATATTAATCTTGGCTGATGAAGGGGATGAAAGCAATTAATCCCTGAAACATGTACCAGGAGCAAATCTAATTATATTTCCTTTCGTTTATGTATTGACCAAGGCGGATGTATAATTGTTGTTAAAAACTAATCAGTACGTCAATATGGAACCATCATGGAAACTAATTTAAACAATACTGTACAATAGTTTGAAAAATATATTATGATTCATTTAATATTATTTTTAAATTTTGGGTTTGCTTTTCCAAAAATCAATAACAATATTTGCAGATCTTCCTTTTCACTTGGTTAAAATAATTAGGGGTTATTGCATTTCAGAGCATAATTTGTTTTTGTTGTATAACAATATTTTTCTCTTTTTGCGGTATTTGAAGGTACATTGTAAGGTTTAAATTCTGGACGTTATAAGGTCCAATTATACTGTTGGTATTGCAGTTTCATGTCAGTTTGTATGTATACTCAGCTGATGGTTGCAACCGTAGAAAGTTGTACCTCCCAAGACACTGAAGTGAAAGAAAGGGTATATTTGTTTTAAAATTTGAAATTAATTGAAATTTTAAGGTGGTTTGAAGAATGAAATATCAAATATTGCTTTTAAAGGCATCTGGACCCAACTTCAAATTGGGTGTCACATTCAAATGACAGTAACCTAAGCTTACACATGTTAAGTTCTGCAGGCTTACACCATTCAAATTCAACCACTAGTAGTACTCATTGTCACCAGTTTTAAAGCATAGTTTCTGGTATTTGCACTGAACAGTTGGTATTAAACTGGACTGTGGCCATTTCTGCTTTTATGTTCCTTGTACCTGAAATTATTACAGTTTCTCATCCTTTCCAGGTTGCTTTTATTGAAAATGAAGACAAAATTAAGAGCTATATAGAATTCAAGAAGATGGTGAGAGAAAAGAAATTTTCCAGGGTAAGATCATTTGTGATAATTTTCCTTTCAGTAATGTTATATACAGTTGTATAGTAAAAACCCTGCAATATAAGTTTTTAAATGGGAGTGGCTGATTTTATTTAAAGTAAGAAAAATATAAGAATGAAACTGATCAAAATTCATTATGTATTGTTCTCTTGCTATTTTAATTTGAAGAAATCTGAAAGGTTTGTTGGTTTCTATGATTTCTGAACATCCCTTATGAATCGTCATTCACATGAATATAAGCATGCATAATTGCACTCAACAAAATGAAGGTTTTGAACTGGCCTCACAACTCTCCAAACCTGAATCTCATTAAGAACCTCTGCCAGCAAATGAGAAGTTTCTGCTAAGATTGTCACGGTTAAAATCTGATTGTTCATATGAATCATCAGTATGTGGCATCATGATGATGGAATCAGTAATACGGTGTATTTGCAGGGTGCCACTTATTCCAAATTCTAATGTCGTCGACTGACGGAGGTATTACATTAGATTCTTTTTATTTTATTTTTATTTTGGGAGGTTTCATTAACGTTCCTAGTGTAATATGTTCGTCAAAATCAATTTTATGCAAAGTGTATAGCAGTGTTTTTTTATTTTTTATGAAGCATTAGAAATGTAAGGTGTGGCCGTAATAGTATGATCACCCTTTGCATATTTGATGCACTTCCTATTGCAGGCAAAGGCTGCTGGGACCCTTATGACGTGTGCCTGCTGCTATACCGACGAGCTGCTGGAAGATGATGTCACATGTTGCAGCTCTGGGCATCTCTTCTGTGTGGAGTGTGTGACAAGGTAAGACCCCTTACAGCACTTATTACCTATACCATGTTAACATGCGAGTGACCATTATCTATGCGAGGGAGTTGGTCGTGAGTGTTCCTTTCACAAGGGAGGGAGGTTGACCCTTACAAGTACCTTGGGGTGTGGCTGTGCTTATTAAACCATCCGTCACGACCAAGATTGGGGAACTGCAGCAAGTCCGCAGATCTGAAGTTTGAATCCCGGCATTGAAAGTATGGTTTTCCTCCCTATTTTTCTACATTCCCTCCAAATAAATGCTGGGGCATCTACCCCATACTCGAGCCTATTGATAACATCTACACATGCTACTATAGTTCGTCCACTGTAAGTTTGCACTTTTTTGACAGCTAGGGTTGCCAACTTTCATAAGGAAGGACTCAATTTATAACCTGTAGTTCATTACCAATTACCTATTACATGTTTTAATCACATGAAAGTTTTTCAGGTTATTTTTTCACTTGTCCCAGTAATTGTGAATATATTTGCAACATAATTCTGTCGGCCAGTCGGAAAAGTTGCATTATCAAACATAACTGCGGATAATTCGCTGTTTTCAATAATTCGCGGATGTTCGTGCATTAATTACCGTGAATTATCGGGAGTGTATTCATTTTGCAGATATGGCGATTATTTACTGAGAGAGTCACGGGAAGGATGAGGTGGATGGATGCGATTATTTACTGAGAAAGTCACGGGAAGGATGAGGTGGATGGATGCAGTGCGGGAGAGCGTTGAGAAAAGAGGAGTGAAAGTGGAGGATGTACTGGAAGAGGGACGAGATTGGTGGAGTGACAGAAAAGTATGGAGGTCTTTGATTCACACCTCGACCCAGATCACTGGAACCAGGAAATGAAGAAGAAGAAGAAGGTGGTTATGGGTGAGAGTGAAAGACAAGCAACACAAATGTTGGAAGACCTATATAAAAATTCTTTAATTTATGGGATGAAAATAAATGAGAAAAATGCAAAATATAATATGGTCATGGTTGGAAAAGGTGAAAACATTACAATAAAATTAGAAGATGAAATTGAACAAATAGGTAGTTTTAAATACCTAGGAAGTTGGGTTATACAAGAAATGATATTCACTAAAGACCTAAAAACAAGGATTGCAGTAGCTAAAGAAGAAGCCCTCAGTAAGAAAAGAAAATTATTTTGTGTAGCAAAGTAAGCCTAAGGAAGAGATTAGTGAAATGTTTTGTTTGGAGTGTAGCAATGTATGGAGCGGAAACTTGGGATGTTTAGGAAAGAAGACGAGAGAAAAATACCGTATTTACTCGAATACGACCCGCCCTCGAATAAGACCCGCACCCTGATTTTGAAGAACAAAATTAAAAAAAAAAAAAAATACTCAAAATTATGTACAATCGTAACTAAATAAACAGAATAGCATTTATCCAAAATAGTTTCCAACAGTTTTGAAGTCGTCCTAAAATAACACACATCAAACGATTAAAAATACAAATAAAAGTACACAAACACTTCATTCATCGTCATCAGAAGTACCAACTTCGGAACTTTTATCACCATCCCACTAAATGTCGTCATCACTGACATCCATAGCATTCGAAATACTACATTTCTAGAAGCTCTTCCGTATGAGATCTCCCGAGATACGATTCCATGCCGTCAAAATGCACGAACATAGCAGCTGAACTTCCGGGCGCTGAATACGACCAGTTGGAGTCAGTATGTGCTTATCGGCCGCCACCTGCTCCGTATACAGCTGTTTCAAGGCTGCTTTGAACGGGCGATTCACGCAGACATCCAGTGGTTGTAGCATAGACGTCATCCCGCTCAATCACGAATACATGACTCGTCAATATCATACAGTGCACTCTCGTTAATTCGCGGTAATTAATGCACGAACTTCCGCGAATTATCCGCAGTTATTTTTGTTAAGCCTAGGAAAAACAAAACTATTGGTTACAATATTGAAATAGGCTTGAACACGCGAAATAATAATTTTAACTCCTGATTGTAGTGTCTTATACGACATTCTAGGCTACTGGTAGGCCTATGTGGATTATGCCTACATTAATATATTTAAAAAAAGCCGTCATTACTTTTTGTTTTTTAGATCGTTTATTCTATTTTTCGATTGCACATTTCCAAAGAAAATATTATATGAAAACGAAAATTCATCTCGTTTTTCTATATAAAAGATAAGTGTGACTAGAGACACTAGCTTGACTGTGGGAAAATTTCGGGATTTCCGTTGCATCACTCCCGCACTCGAAATCTACTGGATTTCCGTTTTCCTCACCAACAGTCAAATGCCATGCTATTTCTTCTTTGCTTTTCTGTAGTAAATCATAATCGTCTTTATCGACGTCTAACTTGCCCGTTCGAAATATCGTCGTTACAAAAGTCGGCAAGCGCTTGCTTTTGTACGAGCGGAGTAGCGGTACTTTCCTCCCGACTAGTTGACTGCATGAAGAGCATCGAACAAACACGCTCTCGATGTCGTGCGCGTTTGCGCCATTACGCAATAATCGCTGTTTACAATACGCTGTCCGCACATCCACCCTTCACAACTCACAGATCAGCGACCTTGGAGCGTGGCTGTTGGGAAAGGGAGGGTAGGTTCCGAGTGAAAGTGCATTCCTCTTGTATTGTTTGGGCTTCAAAGACAAAGGAAATCTGTGCTATACCACTCGCGGCAACATGCACGTAAGTTTCGAAGATTGCGCAATTAGGCCTACTGTTGCATCGCAGAGAAATGCAGTTCAGTCTTCCCTAGTCTCAATGATTTCGTCTTTACGCATTGCGTCGCATCAAAATTCTTTTAAACGACAGAGATTGCTTAACTTAGCGTGATGATTAGTTGCTGTGAGAATTCCCAATTTAAAAAATACTCATGGAGACCCGCGAATTAACCGCAAAACGAATTATCCACACGCGAATTATCGGGAGTGCACTGTATTTTCTGCCGGGCACGATTTCCAATAACTTCAGCTTCCCTCACAACTTTCAGCTTCTCACTCACATTAAACGACCGCAAACTCTTCGTACAACTCATGTTTACACTCGGGAAACGTGCGCGACACGTGCGCGAGGAAGTATGACGCCGCCTGCTTACGGTAAAACACTTACCGGTACGGTAAAACAAAGTGATAGCCGGAAGAAGGCTAGCACCATCTAGCGGATACTCGCAACACCCGATATCGCGCGTGGCGGGCAATTTAAATCTTTAAAATCAGGATGACTCAAATAAGACCCGCACCCCAAATTTTCACGTCCGATTTTGTTTAAAAATGTGCGGGTGGTATTCGAGTATATACAGTAATGGCTTTCGAAATGTGGCTGACGAGAATGGAGAGAATAAGTTGGAATGACAAAGTGAGAAATGAGGTAGTATTAAAGAAAGTAGGAGAAGAAAGAATGATGCTAAAGAAGATCAGGAAAATAAAAATAAATTGGATTGGGCACTGCATAAGAGGAGATGGTTTGGTGAAAAGTGCATTATGAACGGTCTTACCTTTCACGCAGATGTCGTTGCAGCAGTGAAAAAGTACACCTTTAGTCTTGCGCTGGGCCCATGAAACAGGACTAGGTGATGAAAGGAGAAAGACCCAACTGATAGTAAATAAGGTGGAGAGAAATGTATCCGAGGCGTGGACTGAACGTACATCTACATGGCAGTAAATGCAAGTTCAATTCGATGCCGTACTCATAATGAATCATGGGCCTAGCCTAGAAATACAAGACGTAACGTAGAATAATAATACGAACACCAGTCTAAATAAAATACTCAGACTCAGCGCCGATAAGGTGGGTAGATAATATATTGATCAAATAATCAATCAACGGTAAAAGACGAGGAAACGATACATGCTAGAAGTGATGTCGAACATGAGAAATTAACCAAGATAATGGGAGAAATGATAGAGACGTTAATGTCATGAGCGTGGGAGGTAAAGGGACGGGGAGGGATACATTAACGGAAAGTATACTCGTGTAGAGTGAAGTTAAATTGGGAAAAATAAAGATTAAAGGAGCTAGACAAGGAAGTCAGGAAAAATGGGCATACCGTCAAAGACGCGAGGATATCCCCAATAGCCCGGAAGGAACAGAGGAGGTGGGGGATTTTAAAAGGAAGGCGATTTAAGGCAAAGTACGCGTAGAACTGACGTAAATGAACAAAATAAAAAGGCGACAAGCAATCGAGTATATAAATAATTACGAGAAAGTTAACGCACAACAAAATAAGAGAAATCCATCAAAATAAGTCACAATAAAGGGAGGGGAAACAGGTTGAGTGCAGTGGAGAAGATACGTAAGATAAAGGGAATAAGATAGGCTCGAAGACTTGCGTGAAAAGACGCAATCATGAGATAATTAAGGGACAAAATAAGATAAAATGTAAGTGGCGTACGGTATAGGTCTTACTTCGGGCGAAGACACCATTCAGTAAACCGAGACCAAAATACCCACACAAAACAAATGAGACAAAGGTAGGGAGGTAAAGGTAACGGGAAGCACTCAAGGAAGCAGACAAACACACTATGGACATACTAAACAGATGAGACACCATAGTATTCCATAATAGCCTCACCACACACTCACACATGCAAAGGAAATAGTTCGGGACTTACCTTGATGGACCCGGGGACTGTCGGACAACTCAGGATTATGGTAAATAAACGAAACTCACGCCTGTACGCGCACCTTTATAAACACGTAGATAAAAGGGGATAAAAGGAAAAAGGGAGCAAGGCATCCCGAAAACGGGAGCGGGAGTTCAAAAATATCAAACCTACATTGGGATAAAAAAAACAGAAGACTGCCCAGAGACAAACGAGGGGTTGTCCCCAGTAACCGAAAAAAAAAAAAAAGAGAAGCAAAAGGGGATGAGGTGCCACTAATCACGATTCGGCATAGCAAAAATTTACTAGAACGAACCTTGATCAGCAATTTTACTATAGAAATGTGCACTGATCTGCTCAGTTATTCTGGCCAGTAACAACCAATAAGAAAAACAGATCAATTCCGATAATTGGCACGCAGAAGGAAAGAAGGGGAGGGGGTAACTAAAAATGGAAAACAAACGTTCAATTAGACGGGACAGTCCAAGGGAAAATCCGAATAAGAAGAAGAAGGTTTCAGATGCTCAGGGTGTCTACAGGTAACATAAAGTAACGGAATTAACGAAAAAGTAGCTAATTTTACAAACGGGTAACGAAAGTATCGAAAAGTAGCTAATTTTTATGTCTGGATAGTTGGAGGTAACGAAAATTCGCCGAGGTCGGTTTAACCTTTTCGCTGCTGAATTGTTACAGTGTTAGCGCACCCTCTGTGCTGGATTCTTTTAGGCAACCACTTTCACACAGAAATTCACCAATTTGAACATAAAATACAAGTGGTAACTGAAAATAATTTAAAGTAATTTACTCACCAGTGTGTTCATAAAGTATTGGCCACGGTTGATGTTTGGGATCCAGGGTTCGATTCCACATGAGTTGGTGAAATTTTGTCCAGTAGAAAAAAAATTAAAATTGTAATTTACACCGTAGACTATGCTCACTAAATGCACGCACTATATTCATCCCATACACACACACACTTCCCAACAGAAACATTAAATTAAACACACGATATCACTAAATAAACACCCGAATCCAATATTACCTCAAACAGAAATTTCTAAAATAATTCTAACACATACATTATCCTATACCTAAACTTTCGCGAAAATAAAATAAAATAAAAGCCTGCCTTCAACTAAATAGGCTATACAATTTATCTATACTAATAATTGAACACTAAATATGTGCAAAGATAAAGTTTACGCTTCTAAACATTCTAATAATTGGTATCGAGCCATTTCCTGAGCCTGGAATGCTGACTGGGTGGCTTAGCGTCAACAGTCTGTTTATGAAACTTGTTTGTTTCGTCCGCTACCTTTGTCAACACCTCTTCATTGACAAATAACTCGAAATAATCTATTTCGTGTGATTCAGGGGTCAAATTAGTATTTGACATACCCGGGTTTGGCACTTGGAATGCATGCACGTTTGGCGCGAACTCGTCCTCGGACAACGTGGGTAGGCCTAGGTCAGGTTCATTTCTTCCCCTCTCTATCGGAATATCTTCAACATTATCACTATCACTGTCACTTCCAAACAGTTCCCTAATATCCCCATCGTCACTACCGACACTATCTAAATCCACATCAGACTCAATCTCCTCTAAAAGCGTAAGAATTTGCTCCGGACGCATAATGCGCGCGCTAGATGCAGCCATTACTCATACACGATGTTTATAACTGTGTGACGAAAGAAAATCATATTTCCCGCAACGTTACAAGTGTGTGTTTAAGGAACTAAGTGGTTGAATATGTAGCTAACAGATGGCGTAAGAATACACAACATTTACAAAGCATATCGAGTATACTCGATCGCAGCACTGATGGCACAAAGTTCTGATCGAGTATACTCGATCGCAGCACTGACGGACCGCTTGAGGCAGATCGAGTATACTCGACCGCAGCAGTGAAGTGGCTAAATAACTTGAACCCTCACCACTAAGCTCACAGATTGCGATGAAACAAGTTTTCACGCAAGCGGCGCCGATTGCGTAAGCTATATTTCCCTGTGCACGACCCCAAGGAAATGAATACTGAGGATACCTTCAGTGGTACTGGATACATCGGTTCCAACGTATATTTTCGGCATCAAAGGAGAGTTTATTTTTGTGTGAAATATTTACTAATTCTGCAGACTGTGAGGACATGCCTTTTCGTAACTTTTATCAAGGTATATTATTAAAAACGTAGTATTTATGATTGGCAAACCTTTCTCGGAGTTGTTGGGAGTCATTTCACAATTTCAGTTGCCACGGCTGCACCGGAAATAATCACCTTTAACGTAAATAAAGCATTATTGGTCGTGTTCATTTGAACAAGGTCGGCCATTTTCCATTCACCCCGGACCAACGACCTTTAAAGATACTATAGAGACTAGGCACCGTTCACAGCGCTCTTAGCGGAAGATATTGGTAAGAACGTCCGCCATGTTTTCCGGAGTCATCGAGTCAACGCATTCAGTCAGCTGATTGCGAGGGATGCAACGAGCTTAAACATTACTCTTTGGAGGGAAGAGTTCAGTGAAGGGACAAAGGGACAAAATCACCAATCAGGAGGTCAAATAAAGCTGTGACATGTCAGAATATAGATAAATGTATAGACTATTTAAAAGATCTGAAACTTACTGATGGCACATCTTTACACAACTCTTCTAAAAGAATTGCTGTTACTGGATTGATCTTGGACCTTTTGACAGGGGCGTATATACAATTTTTTTGGGGGGGGAGTGACTATCCGGGAAAATTGTGAGTATTCTCAGGGGATTGTCACCGAAAAATACCCAGAAATATCAACCAATATCTTAGAGCATATACGAGTAACTTTGTGTGATTATTTTAGATAAGTTTCAAAGTTTATACAGTGTACAATTACTGGCAATACAAAAAAAGTTGTAATGCATTTTCTATTATGGCCTATGGAGTATGAATGGCAAATATCTAAATATTGGTCAATTTACTAAGCAGAAAGGTAAACAGTTTTTTTACTAGTTGATAATTTATTTCTCAAAAGTACCGTACTGTGGAATGCACAGTTTTGCCTCTCGAGGCTTAGTGTACCCCGTTCCAGCCCTCAGACTAGAATTACAATTTCTTGGCAGAGCTGGGAATCGAATTCGGACCTCCGGAACAGCAGCCAAGAATGTTAGCCACTACACCACGAGTTAGTCTAATTTCAATCTTAATATTATTTATAACTTAGCCAATAAGGTTTTTTTTTTTAAGTGTATAGCTTTTAGTGCCGGGAGTGTCCGAGGACATGTTCGGCTCGCCAGTTTTGTAGTTGCTTCGAGACGGACACCCAATGGGTATGCTACAAGTACTGTTGGGGAGGAGAGTTGGAATGTGAGGACGAGGAGTTGGAAGGTAGCGGCTGTGGCCTATAGTTAGGGACCAACCCCGGCATTTGCCTGGAAGGAAGATGGGAAACCACAGAAGACCATCTTCAAGGTTGTCGGCGGGGGGATTCGAACCTCCTCGCCTCCCGGATGTGAGTGACTGCCAGCAGTCATGCCGTAACGACCACGGCTAACTCACCCGGTAGCCAATAAGTTAAGATTAGGATACAACCAAATTTACAATTATTTTATGCTCTTACCAAAGCAACACTTTCTAAATTTTTATTGGCTTTTTTCGGGAGGGGCTGGAGCCCCCTCAGCACCCACCTTATATACGCCCCTGCCTTTGGAGCGTTAAGGGGCTTGCAGTAACTTATGTTTGGTAATCAGGTTCAATTCTAAAATGTATTCTTACTCGTAAGTTAAGTCAAGACCATTCAGAATTGTTATTTTCTTGTTTGAGAAGTAGGGGTGGAAACAGAAACAATCCCAAATCCTTAAGAATTCAAAGCTGCATATAGGAAATGCTTAATTGCTCAAATTGATCCTTCCCCTAAAGCTAATGTGAAGACAGATGATAGTCTAATCCTAAGTCCTCCCATTATGCAGCCTATTGTAATTAATGTTGATGTAGGCCTAAAGCGCCCCATACACGATCAAACAATTTGCGCAACAGGGACTGTTGTACAAACTGATTGATTGTGTATGGAGGAGTTTGACGTGTTGTGCAACTGTTTGAAGGCTGTGGTGTGAATTCAAAATCTTTTGAAATAATTTGTGCAACACAGAGCGTTGTGCAACAGTTGTCAGCATGTGTGGACGTGTTTGATAAGTGTTGCGCAAACATGCACAGTCAAGGTAGAGCTCTCGTACTGGTAACATCATGGCATTAACTACTTCCAATAGAGAATTCTGGATGGATTTCATTCATGTACTGCTTGGGTCCAAGCTGCGTGAACCTGAGAGGAATGTGCATCGTGGAATATGAGAAGTGGTGCTGACGAGTGATGAGGTTTCTCGGCCCTTGCTTAGTATTACCCTTTCACGAATTGATTGCCGGCGGTCGAGATGGGAACTACTCTTTATTTACTTGTGTCACAAGTCAGCCTGCTTCGTTGACAGGTACAGTTGCGCGAGTAGGACACGACTCATCTCCAGTACCCTGGTCATCGTTTAACAACTGTCCGTGGTGACATGAGCTCCTGAGACGCTTATCTGACTCAATGCTGCTTGACTTATGTGCAGACCTCATTCTGTTATCACTGTCTCCTCCGCTGTACCCCGCGGGGCTCCTGCTACAATAATCAACAAACACTGGCGCAGCCAAGCTCAGCGGCAATCAAATGTTAAAGGGTAATAACAGAAGCAAATACATTAGTCGGTGACTCAGTCACTCATTCCCAACGCCACACTGGTTTCAGAAAAGACCCTATGTTAGCAGTATTGGAGTAGACGAGAATGTCATGTAACACGGCGGGCTGTCGACAGGCTTTTCAATTCTCGCCTGCTCCTTCCCTGCCTCTGCCCTTCATCCCGCAAGTTCACAGAGCTTAGGCCCGAGCATATCAGTTTCTTCCTCAGTTGTGGCAAGTGAAAAGTGACGACTATAAGAATCGTAACTTGAAAAACGCTGGTTACGATGTGCTAGTGGAGAAATTGAAAGAAATTGACAAGGACGCTAACAGGGAAATAGTTCGTAAAAAGATCAATGGACTTAGAACAGCTTACCGCCGGGAGTTGAAAAAATTGGAAGACAGTAAGAAAACCGGCTTTGGAACTGATGAAATAAAACCATCCCTGTACTAAAGATCACCGTCCCTAGATATACCGTATGTTACATACTACAACTGGTAGTGCGTAGCCAAATTTGTCGGTTATATTTGGATAGAAACGCTCTATCAAGTTCAAACGTTCACCGCTAGGTGTCAGTGACAGTGGAACAGTACTGGCGTTGAATTGAAATACCCCGCTATGGCCATTGGCTGCAATTTCAATAAAATGCAGAGTGCCTGGGAATGTTCTCCGCAGCGGCTACATGCTGCATGTAGAACAATCCCTGGCGCTGTGTAGTAGGCCTATGCTACATACTCAGGCCAATATCGAATCATTCTTCCTTTGTAGGAGCCCATACGTGTACATAACGACGACTCTCAAGCAGGACAATCTACCTCTACGTCTACAATGATAGGAAAGACGGCAAAGAAAAGGAAAATAGTCTGTGATAAGGAAGAGGACAAGAGGAACGAGCTATTCGATATGGCGTGCAATTATCTCCGCAACAACAACAGCGAAGCTGAAATTCTGGCAAAAGCCTGGGCTCTCGATTTCATGAAATTGAATCAAGATCAACAATTTTGGCCCAAAAAGCTATAAATGACATACTTATTGAAGGACAATTAGCAAATTTACACAGATATTCAGTTTCAATCAATCAAGAACATTCTCAACAAAAGCATACACCTTCGCCGTGCTGTACACAATCTAGTCGAGCTTCATCAACCGGAAATTACAGTTACACGTCCATGTCACCCGTAACCCAGACTGTCATTGAACTTCCCACTAGTGAAGAAAGTGTGAGATACACTTCAGTATCAGACCTTCTTAACGATCGTCAGTATTATGAAGTATTGTGAAGTCTTATGAACAAAGCTAAATTCTAACATAAACTTTTAAAGCAATATCATTTTCTCTTCATCTTCTCAATCCGTAGATTGGTCGGCAGCAATCCTCCTCTTCCATTCTTCCCTGTCGCCAGTCAGTCTCTTCATGTCTTTGTATGAATGGACATTGACATCTGTTATGACCTGTTTGATGTATTGCAGTCTCGGTCGCCCTCTTCCCCTATTGCCACGAATTTTGCCATCTTAACACAGTCACCATAAAGTCATTGTGGCGATAGAGATGTCCTATCAGTTGGTCTCGTCGTTTCCGTATTGTTTTGAGAAATGCTCTCTTTTCATTAATGGTTTTGAGCACTTCGTCATTCGTCACTCTTGCTGTCCATGGATTTTTTCCCATCCGTCGCCAACACCACATTTCAAAAGCTGCAAGTCTTTTTTTTATCAGCACATCCCATTGTCCAAGCTTCTTATCCATACAAGGCTACACTCCACACATAACATTTTATAAATTTAGTCCTGGTCTCAATAGATATATTCTTTGAAGCCAGAAGGGATTTTTTGCTGTTAAATGCAATTTTGGCTTGGGCAATTCTAGCTTGAATATCAGTTGAACTTTTTCCAGTGGAAGTGAGTTTACTCCCTAGATAGGTGAAAGTGTTAACTTGCTTAAGTAGAGCACCAGCTATGTGATTAGCTGCATTGAGTTGTTCTCTAGCGCATACCATTATTTCCGTCTTTTTAATAGCCTATTGATTTTCATATTATATTTTTCATGTAGAATCCTGTCCATTTCCATGAGTGCATGTTGCAGTTTCTCTTCACTGGTTTCCAGGACTGTTATGTCGTCTGCAAACCTTATTGTCTTGACTGCTACTCCGTTGATCTTAAATCCTCTCATAACTGTCTTACATTCCTCAATGCCTTTCTCAATATATAAGTTGAAAAGTGCAGGCGATAAGCTGCATCCCTGTCTAACTCCTTTGTGAATACAAGCTTCTTGCACTACTCCGCATATGTCCACAATGCTTTTTTTGGTTTTTATAAAGTTCATAGATTATCCGTCTATCTCTGTAATCCAAGCCAATATTAGTCATAATTTCCATAAGAATATTCCAATTCACGTTATCGAATGCTTTTTCAAGGTCCACAAAGGCAATGTAAAGTGGTTTCCTTATATCCATATTTTTATCAATTATTTTTCGAATTAGTAATATGGCTTACCTTGTTCCTCTGTTTTGCCTAAAGCCAAATTGATCTTCATTCAGATTTTGTTCTATTTTGCTTTTTATTCGTCAGTGAATTATTTTAGTCAATATTTTTGATGCATGCGATGAGATGCTAAGGGTACGATATTCCTCACATTTCAGTGTTCCCTGTTTCTTTGGTATTGGTATCATGAAACTCTTTGTAAAGTCGTCTGGGACTTCTCCATTTTTATATATTTCACTGATCAACCCAAACAGATATTTGTGTGTCTTAGAATTCAATGCTTGTAACATTTCTGCTGTTATTTTATCGTTTCCTGGGGCTTTATGTGATTTCAGTTCATTCACAGCATGAAAATATTCTGATTCAAGGATTGATGGTCCTAAGTTATCATGCGAAATAGTATCTCCATTTTCCAGCTCAGTCAATTGTGTGTGGTCTGCATACAGATTTTCCAAATAATTCTTCCAGCTCATCACTACGTCCTTGCTCTCAATCATTAGCTTCCCATATTCATCCATTATGCAAACACTACGCCCCTTTCTCCTTTTTAAATTGTTTATTAATCAAGTCGTAAGCTTTTTCTACCTGTCGATTATTCAAACTATCTTCAATTTCTAAGCATTGTCTCATTATATAATCATACTTTTCCCTTCTTAGCTTCCCTGTTTACGATATTTCGAAGGCTTTTGTAACGCCGAATTCCTTCATCACTTCTAGCGTTTTTATACTTTCTTCTCTCCTCTATAAGCTCAAGTAGTTGATCAGTGATCCAAGGTTTCTGAGGTGATGCTTTCATCTTCCCAACTGTTTTATCAGCCACTTCAAGAATTGTTTGTTTGAAGCCAATCCACTTTTCATTCACTGTACTAGCGGATATATCCTTTATTCTTTCCTGTATCTGGTCTTGGAATTGCAACTTAATGCTGGCATGTTTAAACTTGCCGACATCTTAACATTTTACGGCCTTGAATAATCGGTCTCTTCTTTTTGAGGATCAACTTAGATTGTGGTCACTCGCAACATCCGCCCCAGGATAGCTTTTACATTGTTTGACTTGGTTGCAGTATCTTCTTCTTGTTATTATATAATCTATTTGGTAACGTGCTGTATCGCCAGGGGAAGTCCACGTATACCGTCGCCTCGCAGGATTTTCAAACAATGTATTAGCACCTATGAGATCAGTTTGTTTACAGAAGTCTACTAAGTGTTGACCTCTATCATTTCTATTGCCAAGCCCATATTTACCAACTGTTTTCCCATCTTCTCCTTCGCCCACAACAGCGTTCCAATCACCTAATAAAATGAGGTTCTCATTATCTTTTAGTTGATCCAATAGCTCTTCTATTTGTTGATACACCTGATCTACTTCCTCATCAGTATGTCGTGAAGTTGGCATGTGTACCTGAAGTAACACTATATCTACTGGGTCATTTTCTAACCTGACCCATTATTATTCTGTCGCTATATTGCACATAGCTTTTTACCTTATTAGCCACATATCGTTGGAGGATTATGCCTACACCTGCATAGCTTCCCTTTTCTCCAGAATGTATAACTCTCATATCACCACTCCAAAAATCCCCACTTTCTGGCCATCGTAATTCACTCACTCCAAAGATGTCAATCTCGAGCTTAGTCATTTCATACTTTACATTCTCTAGTTTTCCGCAGATCATGAGCGATCGTACGTTCCAAGTTCCTATTCTGAGTGGTCGTATTGGAATTTTTAGCTTCGATACTGTCCTCCGCCGGAGATCCGAATGGAGGACTATTTTACCTCCGGAATTGAATTTAGTTACAAAGCTTGTCATATTGCTGCGTAACAAAGGATATCCATAGGATCTTTAATGAAATGGTTTCCTCTTGCCTTTTTCATCCTATGTCGTTGGCCTTACCGGTAGGCTCATCCGCCTTTTGGAGTAATTTCTTACTCCAAGGGCAAGAGAGTGCCCTTCTTTTACCCGCTCATCCACCCCAAAGGCTGTTGGCACTTGGTAAAAGGTATCTCCTTATCCCGGGAGATAATCGGAGCTGACATCTGTACAAGTATGCAGATGCCTTTTAACACATAAATCCCGATAACTGGGCTGTCTTCTCCGTCATTTACGCTGTTCTGAAGTACAACTTCTCCACCGTAAGTGCCGTTAAGGTCTTCACCGTAACCCTGGCAAGGGACCCTTACATGGTACTATCAGCCGGGTCAGCTGGACCAAGGTGTTTTATTAGAGGTGTTACTCCTCTATCATTCCCCATTTTGTCCTGACTTGTGACAGGCAGAGCCTGGCTTCCCAATTATTAATATACATATTTAGCTGTATGTTTCTTTTGAGAACCTTGAGGATCGCTTCGGATTTCTCCATTACAATTTTCCCAAGTGTTTGCGCTGCAATTGCAGTTTCAAACTTCAAGGCCTCAAAGGTAAGCCCAGATGACAGAAAACGTAAGGTAGCAAACAGTCTTTGTTTGGGTGATATAGGGTCTCTCATGGCAGTGGTTCCTTTTCTATTAAAGGGGTGAAAAAATCTAATAGTCCACCAAAGTTAGCTGGGCACATATGTAAATAGTTCAGGTAGTCGAGCGGCGCAGACACGTCGTTCTTTTAGGAGATTTTCGTGGCTTAAATCATGTCTCTTTCTCAATCACTGCTTCATCCAGATGCCATGTCCCCTTCTCCGTTTATTGAGTTTACTAATTTTGTTACAATTCTCACCGGAAGCACACGCAATTATAATAGCTACACATGCCGCTTCGGACACCTTCACATCACAGTACAATCGAACAACTAATGTTTGCGCAAATCTGTTGCAGGGTGTGTGGGCTGTGCGTGCGTGTTGTGTTGTACAACACTCGTGTTGTGCAACAGAAGTTGGCGCAAATTGTTTGATCGTGTATGGGGCGCTTAAGCGAACTTGACTATGTAGAGTGTTTTGAAACCCTTTCCATTTTCAGTGATCAAGTGGGTTGCAGATAGTGTTGTAAGAAATGTGTCGAAGAAAATCAAATGTGTGGAATGCTTAGATATTCTACTGACAATGAGTAGGCCTAATGACGCAAAGTGTGGTCTCATATAATGCAAAGATGTGGGCAACTCATTGTATAATCCATCCGATGACTTTAAATATTTGTGTAAGACAGCAGAATGTGTTTTCAGGAGTAATGTTCATATCTTGGACAAAAACTGCAAAAATATCTTGCTCAAACTAGAGACAAAGGTATTTACAATGTTAAACTGTTGTTTGTTCTCTTCTTTTGAACACCTATTCACTGCAGTAGAACCATGTGAAGAATCGCATTATGTGAAGCTGATAAGGCATATACTGAAGTATTACTTCACTTGCAGATATCATGCACTCAGAGAAAAGTCCTCTCGAATCAGAGGCAAGTGAGACAAGTTTTAACAAAGATGATTCTATTTAAGGGACAGTAATTACAATTGTGCAGTGTAAATAACCTACAGCACTATTGTTATAACCTGAAACTATTCTGAATGTTTAAGTAGTGATTGGACTTCATAATTTGTCGTGAATATGTTTCTTATTAATGTTCCAGCATGCCTTGCCCTGATACTTCAACATATGGCATAGCTCCTCCCCCTTTCCTATGACTCCAGAGAAAATGGCGGACACCGTTTCAAGTAGCTTCAGTCTGGCGGCTCTCCTGCCTCTCTATAGTAATGTTTAAGCTCGTTGCCGCGGACACTACGTAATACCCAAGTGACACGTTGCCAACGTGAATAATGAAATAATAGACAAAACCATTGGCCTGGATAAAGATTATTGATGCGTGACTTCCCCACTGTGCGTGACAATAACCAGGGGTGTTATCTATCCACCATTGGTCTGGACGAAAATATTGGTCTAGGCAAAACCATTGGTGAAGCCTCCGTGGCTTAGGCGGCAGCACGCTGGCCTCTCACCGCTGGGTCCGTGGTTCAAATCCCGGTCACTCCATGTGAGATCTGTGCTGGACAAAACGGAGGCAGACAGGTTTTTCCCCGGGTACTCCGGTTTTCCCTGTCAACAATTCATTCCAGCAACACTCTCCACTATCATTTCATTTCATCTGTCATTCATTTAATCATTGCCCCAGAGGAGTGCGTCAGGCCTCGGCAGCCGGCACAGTTCATATCCTCACCGCTAGATGGGGGCTTCATTCATTCCATTCCTGACCCGGTCGATGACTGGAAACAGGCTGTGGATTTTCATTCATTCATTTCAAAACCATTGGTCTGCCACATGCGATATAGTTCCGAATGCGTGGGGTTGGCATTATGGACTCCTTCACAAAGATGGCAGTCAGGGCAGCAATTTCAACTATATAAGTCGTGCTTCTATTAGTGCTGGATGGTTGGTCTACAGCAGCGGACGTGTGAACATCTATTCCTATATCATCTCCAGATACCATTACTACAGTTATTTTGGCCAATTTCATTACTTACAATGTTTTAACACATGTTCTCATACTCTGCAGCGCCACCAAATATTTTTCTGTAGTATTCGGAAACCTGACTTTTTGCGAGACGTTTATTCGCGACAACTTCCGAAACTTGACAGAAACCTCTCATTTCTGATATTGACCTCTAAATTTCAATACCTCAAATTGCAGCCCAGAAATAACTCGAAATGATACCGTTTCGAAAAAATCACAAAAATGCTTCGAATTACATAGGTTATATTTTAAAAATCTATCCGTCTCGTAAATGTGTCACATCCAGTGTGGTTAATTCAAAACTCTGTTATATGTCTATTTTTCCTTCGAACTTCGGTTCCATTGGATATATAATCTAACCAGTTATCTCGAAAACTTGTATAATTTGAATTCGAAAGAAAATGTGACCTCATGTATTATTCATGCAATCCTCGCTGAATAATTCGTAATGTCCGATACCTACTTCGAACATTCATCCTCCAAAATCACATCCTTAAGATGGCCGGCTGACCGCATGACTTGCCTGCGGGATTCTCGTCAAACGGACCGAGATCGACGCCAGTTGCGTAAAATCATAAAACCCGTGCCCTGTCGCGAACTTGTGTCCATGAGGACTGTGGGAATCCTGTCAAAGGTGGTTTGGCACCTTCAACGAAACATACCGAACCCTACTCGCCAATTTTCCCATGACCGTATACTTAAGAGTATGGGGAGCGAGAAGTGCATCAAACCACTTAGAAATAACAGACTACGTAGCATCGCGATACTAATTTCTTCTCGTGATCCATCGTGAACTTCCAACCATACAACATGTCCATAACTGCTCGTGAATTTTAACCATGCCCAACCTCGAGCTTGCCTCCGCCATTCTGCCAGGACAGATAGACAGGCAGACAATCGTTGAACGGCCGGATGAGGTGTCGATTGCCTAATATCGCGTTCTCAGTGTCCAGCCGCGAAGACAACGTGAATCTCGTAAAACAACCGTGAGCGGCAGCGATTGCGATACATCGCGATATTTCTCCGCATTTGATGACTATTACAACTGGATTCTTGTCAAACGGTCAGCAAGCGGCTCCGATTGCGTAATAGTACTATATTTTTCCATGCCTGACCTCAAGGACAATAGAAATCTCCTCAAACTACTAAAACTGACACAGATAATGTTAATCACGATTTTTCTCAGTGTTCTATCTTGAAAACTACGAATCGCGTCAAACGGCTGAGACCAGCTCCGATCGTGTAACGTCTCGGTATTTCTCCGTACTTGACTGAAAATGCACAGCCTGCTTCCAGTCGACCGACCAGGTAAGGGAATGGAATGAATGAAGCCCCCATCTAGCGGCTAGGATATGAACTGTGCCGGCTGACAAAGCCTGTCGCACTCTCCTGGGGCAATTATTGAATGAATGACAGATTAAATGATAGTGCAGAGTGTTGCTGGAATGAAATTGTGACAGGGAAAACCGGAGTCTGCCTGTCTGCCTCCACTTTGTCCAGCACAAATCTCACATGGAATGACCGGGATTTGAACTTCGGACTCAGCGATGAGAGGCTGGCGTGCTGCCACCTAAACCACAGAGGCTACCTTCTCCGTACTTGACTGCGAAGACATAATTCGGTGACTATCACGTAACGTCGCATATATTTCTTCGTGATCTACCGCGGGGACAAAGGAAATCTCCCCAAACGGCCAAGATCAGAACAACTTCTTGGTAATCATAACTTCTTGTACATAAGATGGCATATTAGCTGAAACCACTCGTTTGATATTAAATATCCATGATTTATTTTTATCTGAGACGTTGTTTTTCTTCACCGCACGATGGGCTTCTATGCTTGACGACCGCAGACGTATCTTGAATTAAAAGGTAACTAAAATTAACTAAAAGGTAGCTAAAAAGTAACTAATTTTTACTTCATCCTTACAGTAGACACCCTGGATGCTGGATTCTATCAATATTGATAAATCTTATGAGCTGATGCAATGTGCTGCTGAAGACCGGATAAGGTGAAGAGACCGACCATGAAGAAACCTGCCATCAGGCAGATAAACTGATGATGATGATGATGATGATCACTATAAAAATTTTAGTATCCGTTGAATAACCTTCCAAATATTAACCGAAATCTGCTTAAAATATTATTAGAATCGGAAACAAAAAATAAATGCTGTCTATCTTTATACTATTTGAAGAATGGTTATGATCATGGTAAAAGTATATTGTAAATTTGTTTAAAAATCAAATCTGTTAAATTAGAATTATAGATCATTTACTTTCAATATAGTATTTATTGACTTAGGTGGAATAAATCTATGTTACCTATTTATAGGTATTTTAATTGAAGTAACATTGGTCTGACCTCATCTTCTTCACTGAATTATTTGACTAATTATTGTGTTACTCATTGTTTTCAGAGGAGCTGAAACTTGGATAGGCGAAGGAAAAACTAGATTCCCTTGCTATGTTGAGTGCACTGGAGAGTTCTCCCTAGTAACGCTACAGGTAAATTAGCCTTGGTTAAGTGGCATACCGTATTTTCTTGCATAATCGTCACAATCGCATAATCGTTGCACCCCAAACACAAAGAATTTATTTATAAAATTTTGTCGCAAAGCATATTCGTATTAGAGAGCGGCCAACATAGTAACATTCGTATTTGTGTGCCGGTCGGTTGCACCTGCAAGCTTATAACCTGGCGTGAACTTGTCAGAAGAAAGAAGTCTGTCTCTCTGCCTGCAGCCTATGACTCGCGCTATGCGAGCGGCCGGCCCATGGGACACTAAACAGTGATTGCGCTCAGCGCCTGTCCATGAGAGTGAAACTTAGCCCATCACTTCATTGAGTTGGCCTTGGAATGAAGAGATTCAATAAGCCACCGTATGAAGTGCTGCTAGCCCCAGTTCGCCGACTTGAAAACAGGCCCGACTGCTATTGGCCGAAACTTACGCAAGGGACACCTCGCACCAGTCTAGCATCAGCCGCTTCCGTGGGTACAACGAAACAGATAGCCGTATTGATGTTACGCACGTGGTGTTCACAATGAGATAATATATGAATTATACGGTGATCTTGATGAAAGTGAATTACACAGGATTACATAATAATCAAATAATAATATTAAAAGAGCATACAAACGTGCAGCAAATAATGATACAATATATTTTTTTAAAGTGTGGTATTTACTTCTTTGAACTTTTAATATTCTACGCTTAAGCGTCGCATCCTACTTTTCTTCGAATTTTAGGCTAAAAATATGACGATTATGCAAGGAATTAAGGTACGGTAATATTGAAGTGTTTTCTCTATCACCACTTAAGGATTCCGCTATATTCTGTTGGCTGTGTTTCTACTCGTAGTAGTAATATATGTTGTATTACCCATTGAAGATTTGATTGCCGCTGAGCATGGCTGCGCCACCGTTTGTTGATTATTGTAGCAAGAGCCTTGCGGGATAAAGAGAATGACACAGTGCAGTCTGCACATAAGTCAAGCAGCATTGCGCGCGCTACCTGTCATAGAAGCGCAGATAAGCGACATGTCACCACGGACAGCTATTGGAGCTGAGTCATATCCTACACGCTCAACTGTACCTGTCAACGAAGCAGAGTGACGTGTGTCACAAGTAAACACAGAATAGTTCCCATCTCGACCGCCAGCAATCAAATCGTGAAAGGGTAATAGATGTAGTTCAGATGTATTTTTAAGACATAAGCTAATTTAATTTATTTGTATGTGAGGATTATAGGTACTTAGCTACACCATTTCACATCATTACAGTCTGTGCGAATTGATCGCAACTAAGGAATTTTTTTCATTACTTATCAGAATGGTTAGGAACAGTGTGCTACACATTACTTATTCGTAGATCCTGCAGTCTCCATTCATTAATTGCACTGTTATTCAGTGTTGATTAATCTGTGTGGCGATTGTTGCAGGATAAAAGGGAATTTATTTCGAAGTGTGTCATTTTTTAGGTTTCCTTGTTCATATAGTAATATAGGAAAACACAGGAAGGTTATAGACTGAGATCGAATGCAGAAATTTATAGTAAAATCGACAACCTTGAAGTGATGATCAGAAAACGGCGACTTCAGTTCTACGGACATATGGTCCGCATGGATTGCTCAAGGTTAAACAAACAAATTTTTGATAAAATCTGGAACTATAAAGGACAAGGAGACTATGTAAAACAAATGAAAGAAGAACTTCAAAAATTCAAAATTACTGAAGAAGATTGTCTAAATCGAATAGAGTACAGAAAAAAAATTTTTGGTCTCAAAATTCTTGTCGGGGAGAAGAAAAATCTCAACAGAGGAGAATGGACTGCTGAAAGAAGAGCTGCACAGTCGACCAGGATGAAAGACTTCTGGAAGAGAAAGAAGGAAACTAGACCTATAAAGAAGTGATATTTGCGTGGTCCTTGTTGGCCTGTCCGCGGTGTATATATATAGTAATACCTATTTCTTCAATGGATACAATGCCCAGGAAATGTGGTGCAATTCTAGAATGGTCTCAAAATACTTCTATGACACACAGAGAGTTAGCTACTGGATTTGGTATTGGTATCGCTATAAATATAATTATTCAGCAACACAAACAACTGGGTCAAAATCGCTAAATTAATAGGGAAACTGTGGCAGGAAATAGAAAACCATGCCAACTGATGAACATTTTCTCCACCTAGGCTAACTGCTCTGTGGTTTTCTGAAAAAGCCTTGGGAGAAAGACGGTACCTCATATTCTATGGAGGACAGAATGAAGCTACACTGAGAGAAGATGGTCCAATATTGGGCAATGATCAAAGTGCTGCGGTTGAACAAGCATAGTCCCCAAGTAGACCTATTTCACTGCAGCAAAATAACTTTCAGTGGACTAAACTCTGATGCTGGTCTCCTCCTTTGTGGACTGCCCAGTAGACATGCTGTACATTTTTACTTTTTAAGGTTGTCTGTTCCATTTCCTCTCTGGGTTCAAACTCGGCCGAAGTAGTCGGATTTTTTAAAAGCGTTTAAATCCTTCAGTATGCCTTCCTTAGGAGGGGAAGTAAAGCCGGCAGTCCCATGTCATAGATTTATGGCATGTAAAGGATCCTTCCACTGACTAAACTTGTGTGAAGCTAAATTTCTAGGTTAGATTTCGTTGAAATGCTCTATTATAGTTCCAACGTTCACCACTAGGTGTCGGTGACATCTGGTGGCAAAAGTTGGAACTACTTGAAATTGAACAGAACTTGTAGCTCACCCCATGGGTGTCCGCTTGAAGCAGTTACAGCCTCTGGCGAGCCGCGGGGGCGTGGTGGAGTAGTGGTCAAGCTGTTGGCCTCTCACCAAGGTGGATCGGGTTCAGATTCCCGAAAGGGTATTGGGCCTATCCGCTGATAATGTTTTACAACGAAATGACTGGCGCCTCAGCATTAAGAAAGCCGACCCCGGGTAACGGGAAAAGGCTAGGAGGAAGAAGAAGAAGTTAAAGATGACCTTCGAGGCATAATTCTGGCATCCCGGCGTCTCTAAAAGCCACAGTGGTTAAACGGGACGTAAAACCTGTAACGGAACTTATTCAGTTACAGTAGCTCACCCTCGGGTTTTCTGCCTTGTGCAGTTAGTTTGGGGTATTTTATTCCTATCTTATTATATTGGGTTAACGTGTGGTTGCAGAGGTGATTTTTATTGTGCCTGTGTGTGTTTTTGTGGACAGATTCATCTTTGGATGGTCCGGACCAACTAGGATCACTGTTTATTAATTATTGGTTTTTGGATATTTGATATTATAAAATACGGGGTTTTGAGATTTATTACGTTTTGGGAAATAGGATATATATGACTGTATTAAGTAGAAGCATTATTTCATTTTGGTTTGGGGTTAATGGCTTTATTTTGACCTAGTAATGTAAATGTTAGATTCATGGCTGTACTATAAAGGTACAATGAATTGTTATTTTCGAGTGCTGGACATGTACATACCCGGAAAAGATAGGCAGTAATTCGGCTTGTGAGGGAATACCTAGGCTATTTATAGCATGAACTCCCATGGACTTCAAGTGGAAAACTACTGTGTGACGTCGGTGTGAATTTCGACTGTCTGATGTTCATGTGTTGACACGGATGTTCCGCTAGGAGCGGGCCACGTACGAATTAGTTCCGGCAGAAACATTGGGGTTATGGATCCCTACGCCAGTGCATATAATGGCGTGTCTGGTGTTCCGAGGTCGTCTTATTGCTTTATCGGCAGAACACTGATCTACTAGCGCCCAGGGTCGTTTTACGTGTCATGGTTTCCGTAACGAACAGTTAGAGATCGTCTTCTTGCTTTTACAGCGAAAGTCTGTTGTCTACTTGCAATTAGTGTCGTTATTACTTGATCATGGTATCGTAATACGAACGAGCAGTGACTAATGTTTAGCAATCCACTGAGCTCTTACGGGCTATTGGAGGCTACGTGCATTTCATGGGTCCATCCATACCATGGGCTGTCGGTAATAACATACCACGCCTAAATGGATAATCAGTCGTAAACATTTCATCGAAAAGTCATGCGAGAATGGAGACGTGAACGAGCAGTTCGAGAAGTAAGAAAGTGGAGTGAACCAGTCTAACGTGTGTAGATATTTTGTGTACGGACGGTACAGTGTGTATATACGTAGGTGGCTGTTATGCCTGGGTCTGATATGGCCGTAAGGGTTTTCCTGCTCTCAGAGCCTAAATTCAGTGGCACGGTACTGTATAAATCACGAGTGTATGAAGGGTATTTTGTGTTGTATATTATGTATATATGTGTATAGTACAGCCAATAGATTATCTCTTTAAAATTCATGTGTGTTTATATTCCTGTCTTGCATGAACCTGGTTGCATCAGCGAACGCATGCCAAATGCCCTACGCCTGGGATAAGGAGTTTCATAGTCGGGGCAACAGTTATGTACCGTATTTTATCCTATATTATTCAGGAAGACCCATATGGTCAACCTTGGCGCCCATTCAAAGTTGGGAGTAATGTTAAAATCACTTGTGGCCTGTATTTAAAGGCAGTAAATTCTGTAGGTTTGTGGTAATGAGGGTAGTTAATTGTAAATCAACTCTAGCGAGGAGGTGAGAGTGTTTCCAACCAATAACATTCTTCTTCTTCCTCTTTCTTTCTCCGTTAGGGTCTTCTGTGTACCACAAATCAATTTCAATGTTTAGTCCTTTGTTGTTCTTTCTTCTTCCTCCAGTGCTCCTTCATCTTTTCCCTGTGGGTCTTCTTTCTCTCTTCCCACCATTTTGAGCCTGTTTTCTTATTTTGCTTTCCTTGGAGTCCTTCCATTCCCAACACTTTTTTTTTTTGAAAATTTCTCTCTAGTGCAACTTCTTCTCTTGCATTGTTTTTTTTTTTTTTCTCTAAATCTTTCTTTACTTCTTGAAACCAGGCTGTTGTCGATTTCCTTTTCCGAAGATATTTAAAAATCTGTTTGGTTAACCTGCTATCATTCATTCTATACAAATGTCCGAAAAATAACAATCTCTTTATTGTCTCCGTTATATTTTCAATGTTCCGATATATTTCTTCCTTACTTCTTAATTTCCAAAAACTCTGTAGTACTGGACCGAGAATTTTGAGTATAATTTTTCTTTCTGATACTTCTAAATTATTATTATTATTATTATTTATTATTTACATATTTTATGCCCACATTGGAGCACTTAAATCAATACATTTGAGTAAATTTCTTCTTTTTCTTCTCCCAGAACTTCCTCATCCTCTCCGACCTGGAAGCCCTTTGTGTGTCCGATATAATATATTGTTTCCGTTCAACTATTTTTAGTTTGAGACTTATGCTTTTGTTCTTCAAAATCCTCTTCTCTGTCTTTGATTTGTTGCCGAGTTATACCCAATTCTTCCAAATCATCGTGAACTTCTTTGAACTAATTATTATTGATTTTATTTTTCAAAAAGTAATCAAATAGTTGTTTCAATATCCTGGTTTCTGGCAGTCTTGATATGTGACAGAAAAAGGAAATTCTTCTTTTACGCATTGTAGTTATTATTGTGAGGAAAGCAATGGCAAACGACCTCACTCCTCATGTTGCCTAGTACGCTTCAATATAGCGCTGCCTTAGGTTTTTGTGGGTATCTACTCACATAACCTAACGGCGGTACTTTTGAGGATCCAACCAGCCTTCGGGCTGATTACCTAACAGACAGTTATTATTGATTCACATTCACGATAGACGATGTTGTCCATCAACTTGGTGTTTTTTGTTAATAATTGTTCTAATAATTCTTCTGTCAGTTTTTTGTAATTTGTCTGTTGTAGATTTTACATTCAATTTGAATCAAGTTTCACTAGCATAAGTTGCCTCTGGTTTAACTATGGAATTATAGTGTTTGAGCCGATTGGTTTCGACTCACAATACTTCGCTGCCGCCCCCCCCTTGTGCTCCGCCGTCCCCGTCGCCGCCCCCATGTGACCCCCCCCCCCCATTCTTCTGCCGACGCCCCTGGTCATTAATTGTGAATCAGTTCAGGAAGCAGGAAGAAAGACAGAAACAATTTAAAATACCATTATATTTTAATGGAAAATATATTAACTAAGTATTCCGGTCTACATTGATTGAATGTAGCCATTGTTGACTGTTTTGTGCATTGTTGAGATTTCTAAATTTGGCGCTCTCTAATTAAATTAACATAAGACTGGATAGCCAATCAGTGGTGGACACATCTGTGCTAATTGTGTCGCCAAACTAACTCTAGTTCTGAAACTTGATTCGGCCATAAGGGTCTTAGAGACAAATTAAATCATGAGGTTGGCAATGTATGTTGTGCCGGCCGATCTTCAGTTGTCTACTGGTTCAAAAATGAACTTCTGCTCATGCGCAAGATGGCTGCCGGATAGTCATGAAGCCAAGCCAAGCTTGAAAAAAAACTTCTTAATGCGATTCTGTAGAGGCAAGACGTGCGGCGTGGCCTGTCTCGGAGCCACTGCCGAAATCATTAAAACTACATCATGTGAAATTCTATAAAGGACGTGAGTGGCAGCTTCGGGCCATATTATTTAGGCCATACATAAGGTAAAACTGTTATTTATTAAAATGTGGGAACTCGTTGCTGACCGGCATAAGATTGCAGCATTCCGGACAAATATTGATATTTCTTAGCTTAGCTTGTTGAGGGCAAGTGGCGTTTGTCCCTCGCGCTGTACATTTATGATATAAACTTTAGTTTCTTTGGCTTGTTACGAGCATGTCTTGTTCAAGATATTTTATTTATTTTTATGTGCAATTTCTTTCTCCTTTATTTAAAGTGGGCCGATGATGTTTTATTTATTCATTTACTGTAATGTTTGTTAGGGAACAAGCCTCTTAAAATGTAGGGTGCAGCACATGCGTAGGTTAAGGGATCTGAAGATTGAACATTCCCGTTAAAATTAATAATACTGATTTCGATCTTTATGTAACAAGAAAATAATAACTTAACGTTTTAAAATGTAATTGTCAGGATTTTGGTCATGGGAACCAGATTGTTTTAAAATGACAAACGGCCCTTTGTCTTTCGTTTGTCATAGATGGCATAAGCTTGGTTGGTTAAAATGGCCGCAGAAGCACAGCATCCATGCTGTTTATAAATGCATCTTGAAATGGAATTTGAAAATATGTTATGAAGCATCTCTTGGTTGTTAAAGTTATTCTAGTTTCAGCTATTATTTAGAAAAGTGTTTTAAAGGAAAGAATAATTCATTAGTGAAATGTAGTCACAAAATGTGGCCAGTTGATAAATGCGGCGTTGCCATTAATATTGGGATAAATGTTGGCCTCCCCTTTCTGAAACGCAGGAGTGTATTTAAGTGTTCCCTCCCTTGGCCTTTCGGCATTGTACTTCACTTCCCTTGAAAATATATATTTATTTTACCTACTGCTGTTCGAGTCCATGTTTTATTTGAGCGCATAGAATAGTACTAGGTTAATTGTCTTCAGGCCACTTTGGCCTCAGGGGTACCAAACCCTCCCTCCACTCATAAATAACGGTGCAGTGTTTCAGCTTAGGGTTTATGGAAAGAGTTTTCTTTTTATAGGTTGGTCATGTAAATCTTTGTGCTTGTTTAAATTTAGTTGTTCTGTATTCTATTGCTTCTTTTTCATTTGTGTTCCATGTTATTATTTCCCCAAGATATTTGAATTTCTGAACAATTTTAATCTCTTTATTATTTTTCAGTTGAACGACTGGTAGATCAACTTTAAAAGTTGGCATCATTTCTGTTTTTTTCAAATGAAATTTGTAATCCCATTATTTTGCTATAATTTCTAGTTGTTCAATTTGAAATTTAGCCTCTTCTATTGTATTTGCAAGTAATGCTAAATCGTCCGCAAAAGCAAGGCAGTTGAGCTTAATATTTCTACCGATCTTGATAGTTGGTCGACATTTCTTGTTCCATTCACGCATAACCTTCTCCAATGCACAATTAAACAACAATGGTGGAAGTCCGTCTCCTTGTCGGAGTCCAGTTCTTATAGTGAATGATTCTGATAATTCACCTCTAAATTTAACTTTTGCCTTCGTATTTTTAAAAGTCATACTAATGAGGTTAAAGAGTTTTTGGTGTAAGCCAAATTCATACCTGCCAACTTTTACGGTTTATCCGTAAAATTTACGGAAATTGCAGCATTTTACGGTTTTACGGACGAACGGTGTCATTTTACGATTTCGCGGACAAAAATTTGAAACGATAATTTACATTCGATAATACCGCCCACTTCCGTACAATCGATTGTTTGCGTGGGTCGAAGGCAAGTCCACGATAGTCGATAACTCGTTCTTTGATATGATTCGTACTTTTAACCGTGTGATGGTTGTGTCGTCATCGTAATTGAATTTGAAGCCGGGATAACCGTTCTTGCATGTGAATCTTAGGTGTTGACAGGCTCTGCTTCGCATATTCTTTGTTCCGCTCCGTTCGCTCGTTGCGATTTAAACCATATTCTTTGACCACGTTAGTTGTTCATTGTTCGCGAAGTTGGCGTTCCTTGAATGTTTTCGTCTTTTAAGGTTATGGCAGCCTAAGTAGGCTGCGCTTCTGAAGAGAAGGAGGACTTTGAAGAGGAATTGCAGAAGCAGCTGGTAGGAAGAAATATGATTGTTATGGGGGACCTCAATGCCCATGTAGGAAGAGAAAGACAAGGTTATGAGAGTGTTCTAGGACCAGAGGGTTGGGGTGGAAGAAATGAGGAAGGAAAGAGACTGTTGGACTTCTGCCAGAGGAACAGCCTGCTAGTTGGGAACTCCTGGTTTAAGAAAAGAGAGAGCCACACAATCACATGGTACAGTGATGACTTGACCAGGAAGTCGGTGGTCGACTATATACTGTATGAGAAAGAACTAAATAAGAACATCACGGACATCAAGGTTATACCATCGGAGAACCTGGATAGCGACCATCGATTACTGGTAATGAACCTGAGAGGGAGTAAGGAGAAGAAAGGGACTGAGAACCAGGAAAGACGTATAAGGATATGGAAACTGAAAGAAGGGGATAGAAGGGTAGAGTACCTCAAAATGGTAAAGGAAGGAATTCCAACAGATGAAGAAAGAGGGGTGGAAGAGGAATGGGCTAGATTTAAGAAGACACTAGTGGGTGCAGCAGAAGCAGTATGTGGGAGGACAAGTAGTAAGAAGAGGTGGAAGGAAACACCATGGTGGAATGAGAAGACAAAAGATATAGTAAGGGAAAAGAATAGAGCCTTTAGGAGGTGGTATCAAAATAGGACGGTAGAGACAAGGGAAGAGTACCAGGAAAGAAAGAAGGAGGCGAAGAGAGTGGTGGCTGAGGAGAGAAGGAAGTGGATGGAAGAGTGGACAAAGATGATGGAGGAGGATAGTGAAGGTACAAAAAAGGTCCTGTATGGGATGGTAAAAAATAAGAGGCGGAAGGATCCTACGGATTATGTTAGAATGGTGAACAAAAGGGGACAAGAGATAGAAAATAGGGAAGAACTGAAGAAAATGTGGAAAGAATATTTTGAAGAACTTCTGAACCCAAATGGAAAAGATGGTGAGGAGGAAGAAATCGGGGAAGAGGAAGATGAACTGCAAACAGAAAAGGACTTAACATGGAAAGAAGTGGAAGATGCAGTGAACAAGATGAAAGGAGGGAAGGCACCGGGTGTGGACGAGTTGAGTGTGGAGATGGTGAGAGCAGCAGGAGAGGTGGGGATACAGTGGCTGTACCGAGTGATGAGGACAGCATGGAAGGAAAGGAAGACCCCAGAGGACTGGAAAAAAGGAATCATTGTCCCGATCTTCAAGAAAGGTAGTAGAACAGATTGCAGAAACTATCGGGGAATAACACTGATGAGTCATTGTGCAAAGATCTTCGAGAAAGTTTTGGAAAAGAGAATTAGGACAAGGATAGAAGGAGGGATGAGGGAAGAACAACATGGCTTCAGAGCAGGAAGGTCCACAGTGGATTTGATTTTTGCTGTAAGGCAGTTACAAGAACAGCACTATGAGTATGGAACAGATCTACTGATGGCCTTCCTGGACATTGAGAAAGCATATGACAGTGTATGCAGAAACAAAGTATGGAAGTCCCTGGAGGATAGAGGAGTAGAGAAATGGGCTATAAAGAGGATAAAGGAGATGTACAAGGGAAGCGTGAGCTGTGTGAAAGTGGGAGGAGAGAGATCTGACTGGTTGGAACAAAGAAACGGCCTGAAACAAGGAAGTGCACTGTCACCGTTACTTTTCATTGTGGTGATGGATGACATAATGACCCGAGTGGCACAAGTAATTGGGGACGGAAAGATGAAAGCAATGGTGTTTGCAGATGATTTGATGATTTGGGGAAACAAGGAGGAGGAGGTACAGGAACAGTTGGACGTGTGGGAAGGAATAATACAATTATATGGGATGAAATTTAGCATAAATAAGAGTGAGATGGTGATCACAACAAGGAAGAAGGAAAGAACCACAACGGGAATAACAATTGGTGGGGAACAGCTGAAGAAAGTGGAGAGTTTCAAGTATCTGGGAAGCCTGATACAAGATAATGGAAGAAACGATAGAGAAATAAATGAGCGGGGGAGGCAGGCAGAAGCATTTCGGAGGAGTGTGAGAAGCATGTTATGGAGCAAGGATGTCCCTCAGAACAGCAAAAAGATCATATATCGGACGTACTATGTCCCTATCCTGACGTATGCCTCGGAGACCTGGGTTATGAAAGGAAGGGAGAAGAGCAAAATACAGGCCAGTGAGATGAGGTTCTTGAGAAGCAGTATTGGATCTACGAAGATGGACAGAATAAGAAATGAGAGGACCAGAGAATTAATGAAGGAGGAACCATTACAGGATGGTATAGAGAAATCTAGACTTAGATGGTATGGACATGTAAAACGAATGGAGGAGAAGAGGATACCCAGGAGAGTACATGAGACGAAGTGGGAAGGAAAGAGACCGAGGGGAAGACCGAGAGACAGGTGGCTGAAGGGGGTGGAAGAAAGCGTGAAGAAGAGAGGAGAAGACTGGACAAGGGTGGAGGCTGAGAGATGGTGGGAAGACAGAAGACGTTGGAGAGGCTTGTGTTCCAAACAGACCCGGCCAGTGGCTGGAAACTGTGCAAGATGATGATGAAGGTTATGGCATATTTTAATGAAGCGTTCGAGTTTTTGGCTATAACTTCGTGCTTCGCAGTTTCCTGTATTCCTTGGACTAATTACATTCGTTCCACGTGTGTGTGTGTTTATTTTTTTCTACCATGTGCATATTCTATCTTCACGAGGTTGGCGTCGTGTTCATTTAATGGTTGGTGTGTTTTGACATGTTTTAATGAAGTGTTGGCTGTCTTAATTGTTTTATGTTATAATTTTATGTGACGTTCAGTGATCCAGGTTCCTTTCGATGTTTTAGTAGATATCGAGAATGAACAAATCCAACAAGAAACAGTACTTCCAGACATTTAAAGAATCATACTCGGTTGATTTTCCGTGCATACTAAAATCAAGAAAGGGAGAAAAATTTGCCTTTTGCACGGTATGTGGGTGTGATATTAATATTGCATATGGTGGAAAAAACGATTTAAGTAATCATGTGAAGTGTGGTAAACACATTAGTTATGTTAAATCGAAGAAGATAGCAAGAAAATCAACACCTTTTTTGCCAAGTCTGGAAACGTTTACAGTGACGTAATTAGGGCCGAGTGTCTGTTTACTTCCTTTTTGGTGGAACACAATGTGCCCTTAAGTGCGGCTGATCATGCTGGAGCTTTATTTAAGAAGATGTTTCCCACATCAGAAGTTGCAAAGAAATATAGTTGTGGTCGCACGAAAACGACATGTATTGTAAATAAAATGGCAAAAAATGCATCATCTGAAGTTGTTAAGTGCCTTCAGAACGGACCGGATACAGATAAATTCCTTTTCTTTTCATCAGTGAGAAACTACTTTTATACTGCCTGTGACTACATCATCAACAAGTTTCCACTCAAGGATGACGTGTTAAAGAATGCTCAAGTTGCTAGGTTAGACAAAATTGAAGATTCACAGTTATCTTCCATTCGTTTTTTCTTGGAAAAGTTTCCTATCATGTTATGCAAGGAAGAGAATGAAACTACAGATGAGGTGGTGAATGAGCTTCAGAGGCAGTTCACAGCTCTTCAGGTAGATGACTCTTTGGCTGCACATCAAGATGCTGCAAGTGATTCCAGTTGGGCACAAATATCAAGAATTCGTGGAGCCGATGGACTTCTTAAGTATAACCGAATTTTTAGAGTATTGCTCTCTATTCTCACCATACCCCATAGCTATGCAGAATGTGAATGTTTTTTTTAGCTTTGTGAAGAAAAATAGAACACAGTTCAGGTCATCCATGTCCAATGAATCTCTGGAGTCTATTTCTATTTTGAAGACCAGGAGTTCTGGTCCCTGTTATGACAAAACATTTTCTCAAGACTGTTTGCAGGAAGCTAAAAAGGCCACAACCATGACTTAAAAGTCGAACTAGCATGTGATTTGCAGTGTGTATTATATTATTTCTTGCCTGTGTTACGTTAAACAAGTTTTATTGTTTAAAGCCTTTTTCAATTATCGTATATCAGCTTAATCTATCAAGGAAGTCCTGTTATGTCTGCTCCAAACCGATATTCACCACGCCTGCTGCTGATTAACATGGATTTCTTCTTGATTGTTATGTTCATCTACAAATCATGTAAGTAGATATGATTTCATTGAAGTATCCTGTTTAAAGCATGAATTATTGTATTTTGTAGCCCAGAAGTATTATTATTTTCGTCAAGCCGGGGTATGTCGAAAATCGTTAGATTTTTTTTGTCGCGCGTGAGTTTTACTGATAGCCCTTTTCAAAAGTTGGCAGGTATGCAAATTCTTTAAGGCTTTTCAGTAATGATTCACGATGGATACTGTCGTATGCTTTCTTAAAATCTACAAACGTGATGACTAGACCCTTATTTCGAACTCTTTGGTGCTTCATTATCCATTTTAAACTAATGATTTGATCCGGACAGCCTCTACCTGGTCGAAATCCTCCCTGATTTTCTCCAAGTTCTTGGTCGAGTTGTTCTTGGATTCTTGTGTGTATAATCTTAGATAATTATTTGGATCGGAGCGATCACCTTTCTTATGCAGCGGGTGAATTATTGCTGTATTCCATTCCTCGGGAAGCTTCTCCGTGTTCCAAATATCAATGATGTATTTATGTAGGTTTTGAACAGTATGATCATTAGCATTCTTCCATATTTCTGCTACTATTTGATTCTCTCCTGCTGCTTTGTAGTTTTCAAGTGCATTAATTGCTGTTTTCACTTCATTGTAAACTGGTGGTATAATCTTTTGTAATGGAGTTTTATTTTGGTATACAGAGAACTGGAGCCCATCACTGATACTATTCGGAAGAAACGGCTTTCTTTCTTTGGTCACATCATGTTGTTGTTGTTTGAGTCTTCAGTCTTTTGACTGGTTTGATGCAGCCCTCCATGCCTCCCTGTCCTGAGCCAATCGTTTCATCTCTACATAGCTACCACACCCTACATCCGAGGCTATCTGTTTAACATATTCTAACCTTGGTCTACCCCTACAGTTCTTGTCCTCGACCCTTCCTTCCATAACTAAGCTTGCTATTCCTGGGTGTCTTAGTATGTGTCCTACCAACCTATCTCTTCTCTTCATTAGCAGTCGCCAGAAACCTCTCTCCTCTCCCACTCGCCTTAATACCTCTTCGTTTGTAACCCTATCTACCCATCTGATCTTCATCATTCTCCTGTAACACCACATTTCAAATGCTTCAATTCTCCTCTTTTCTGCTGCACCAATAGTCCAAGTTTCACTTCCATAGAGTGCCACGCTCCAGACAATGGCTTTCAAAAATGACTTCCTAATACCTAAATTTATATTCGATGTCAACAGATTCCTTTTTTGTAGAAAGGCTTTCCTTGCCTGAGCCAACCTACTTTTTATATCCTCTTTGCTTCGTCCATCCCTGGTTATTCTGCTTCCTAAGTAACAGAAGTCTCCTACTTCCTTCAGCTTTTCACCTGCCAATTTGATCTCCATAGAGGTTTCTGATTTATTTCGGCTGCATTCCAGTATTTTTGTTTTACATTTATTAATTTTCATCATGAATTCCTTCCGTAAGACGGAGTCCATACCATTCAAAAACTCATTTAAATCCTCAGGCTTGTCGGCCAAGATGACGATGTCATCAGCAAATCTCAGAGTTGAAATTATTTCTCCTTGAATCTTCACTCCCACTTTAAATTTTTCTCCAATTTCCTTCATTGCTTGTTCAATGTAAAGATTGAAAAGTATGGGTGATAAGTTGCAGCCTTGCCTTACACCTTTCTGAATACCAGCTTCTCTCTCATGTCCTTCAGCTCGAATGACTGCTGTCTGGTTTCTGTATAGATTGTATATCACCCTCCTATCCCTGTACTTTATTCCAATAGATTTCAAAATGTCAAACAATTTAGTCCAATCAACGTTATCAAAAGCCTTTTCTAAGTCTACAAATGCCATGAACGTTCTCTTATCTTTCCTTATTCTACCTTCCAAAATCAGCCTAAGACTTAGTACAGCTTCCCTTGTTCCTACATTTCTCCTGAAACCAAACTGGTCTTCACCCAACTCCGTTTCTATCTGGCTTTCAATCCTCTTGTAAATTATTCTAGACAGGATCTTTGAAGCATGAGTAATCAAGCTGATTGTACGGTAATCTTCACATCATGAGGACACCAGAAACCAGGTTATCTAGAAAAATTGTAGTGAAACTTTGGAATATGAAACAACAAGTAGGATGGATTAAGGAAATTAGAGAAGATATGAAAGAATTGGAAATAACCTTGGATGACTTGCAAAACAAAACAACAAAATTAAAAAAACTGAGAGATATAAAAATAAGATTTCAGGCTAAAATAGACAAACGTAATACAGTAAAAAGGGTATTTACAGATGAGGAACGCCTGAGAAGATCAGAGCGAATGAAGAGCTACTGGGCGACTCGGAAAGGAAACTTACTGAAGAAGAGGACCAAGAAATGATTGACTGAAGTGGTCCAATGAGGCCGTAAAAGCAGAAGAAGAAGAAGAAGTGTTATTTTTTGGATTATGGTTAAATTCTAGATGTTCCACAGGATCCTCACAATTGAGTAACTCTTTAAAGTATTCTGCGAGGATGTTAGTATTATCTTGATTATTGTGCCATTTTTCCATTTTTATTTCTTAACATAAGTGTGGAGAGGGGTAAACTTGGATTGATATTGCCTAGTCTCTTGTTTTATGCTGATTGAATGTTTTCTCTATAGTTCTAAGCATTTCCTTTTGATAATTTCTTTTATTCTCCTAATTTCTTTAGCTGTTTGTCTTCTGGCGTTAATTAGTTCTTCTCGAGATTTTTCTGTTTTCCTCTGTTAATCATTTAACCATGCTTTGTGTCTTGTTTGATTTGTTTTGTCACATTCCCCTTTCCACCACGCATGTTTCTTTCTCCTGTTAATTGGAGCGATTTCTTCAGCTATGGTTTTAAGTTTCTTGACCATAGTCTCTAATTTGTCATTTAAAAGTGTTTTATATCTCTCTAAATATATTTTATTATTTATTAAGTTACTGGGATCATAATTTCTCCTTATTTTGAGACGATTACGTTTGTGTTTCCTTTTTGGTGTTAACTTGATTTTTATTTTTGAGATATAATTATCCGAGTCAATGTCTACACCACGGAGGACTCTGACATTATAAATTTCTTTATGATAATCTTTATCCATAGCAACATGATCAATTTGAAACTCTCCTAATTTTACGTTAGGGCATTTGCAGGTCATAAGTTTATGTGGTTGTCTCATAAATCTAGTGGTTTCCAAAATGAGTCCATGATCTGCACAAAATTCAATTAATCTTTGGCCAATTTTTTTCGTTAATTTATGAGCTGGCCATTTTCCTACAACTATACGATACTTCTTTTCTCTGCCTATTTTAGCATTAAAATCTCCAAGTAAGATTTTTATATGTTCATCAGGGATCTTCGATAATAGTTGATCAAGTTCTTCCCAAACGTTTTCAACTCCTTCTCTATCTTTACTGTTTTTGTCATTTGTTGGTACATGGACATTTATTAAAGTATACGTTTTATTCCCTACTTTAACTGTTAGAAGTGCCATCGTCGAAGAGTTAGAAGAAAAATTTTCAATGGAGTCTATTATGCTACTATGAACAAGTAAACCTACACCAAATTGGGGGACATTCTTCATTACTCTTTGTCCTGGAGGTCCTTTGTAGAGACGATAACCTCTTGATTCAATTGGGTTCTGGTCTGTGTTCCTAAGTTCTTGTAAAACCATTATTAAAATCCTATGTTGATCCATCACATCAGTTAAATGTTTCAGCTTGCCCGCCTTACTTAGTGAATCAATGTTTAATGTTGCAAAATATGAAAATTTTCCTGATTTGTTGAACTTAAGTCTCTTCTTACATTGTTGGGTTTGTCCATTGTCTGTCAGGTGTCTGTCGATTGTCTGTTGGGCTTTCAGGCGCTCCGACTCGCCTAGGTCTTCTACGTGACACACCACCGATTCCGAATGGTGCCTTTGTGCAGATCTTTGTTGTTGTTTGTCCACAACGGTGGATTTATTCATGAGAAGACTCATCATCATTGCAAGTGAAACATGTATGACGCTGTCATTTTCTAGCAATCCACTGTTGCCATATCAGTCGAAAATTTTTCTTGGTCCAAAAAAGCAGCATATTTGGGTAGAAATATATTATGCCGATTTTTTTTGTCCTATATTAGAACTACGTAAATCTGATAGAAATGCTAGAAAAATCAGATATCCATAATTTTTGAAGAAACGATAAACTGTGTCCCCTTTTTAATAAAATCGATCTTTTATCATGTTGCATTGGCCTTGTGGCGCCCATTTTCCACACAAGTGTAGCTAAATGTGTCGTCTTGATGATGGATTCTTGAAATATTTTATACTGGCAATATTAAAAATTTCATGTAGGTAAAACTTATGAATGTTCTCTCATAACCGCATAACAGCATTGAAAAAGTTCGTATGCTGCCAACTTTTCTATTTTTAAAGATAACCATATCATGTCAGTTTGAGAGTTGTAGAGGAAAGTTGGAAGAAGTTTTCTACCTGCATACCCAGAGTGTAGGTTTAATTGTTTACACAGGCCGGGCTGTTCATTGACCGCGCATTATAAGAATGAAGTTTCGAAGGACAGTGCGGGGTGCAGCTTGCTACTCGCAGCTTTATTACTGTGCCCTCTGAGCTTTTATTTCAGTAGATCAGCTGTCTGTATCTTGAGTGTGTGTGCAGCAGTTCTGTTATATTTAACGTGTTGTAGTTTAATTATTTCACGTACAACAATGGATAGTTTTGTTAAAAGAAAGCGTGGTCAAGTGCTCAGAAGGAGGGGAAAAACAGGTTGTAAATGTGTTCAGTTATTTTATTTTAAGAATGTTAAACCTAATGAAATTATAAATAATTTAGTCAATGAAACTGCTCTGGCTGCAGGAATATCAAAGACTACAGTTTTTAAAATACGTGGTAAGAGTGGACAGGGTCCAGTGCTGTCGCCAAACAAAGAGACGCTAAGTAATACACTTTGCAAGAATGTTACATAGCCTACAATGACTTTGTGAGGAGGAGCATCCATTTAATTTCGTTTTATACGTTGTGTTAGTATTATTATTGGCTACAGTACTCATTTCAAGTCTTCGTCACTGTACGATTGCTGAATATGCGGGAAGTGTACGCGAAGAGCTCTGTACTGCCTCCTCTCATGAATTGGCAACTGTGTCGTAATGCGCCATAAGACCAATGCTTCATTCTAAACGTTGGATGCCTTATAGTTGTTCAGGACTGAGAGTAGGCATTTCCTCCATACCCCTCAAACGTTATGGTTTTCCCACCAATACTCTGGTGGCTGATTGCAGTGGTTTCCCACTGGGAGGTGGGGTCGCCACATCCCTACGCCAATTCTAATTTATTATTATTATTATTATCCTTCCATTCAGTTTTGGTGCAGACTCGAGGCCTCTTCCCTGTCATCTTGACCATGTCTGCCTGCCTGCTTTGGCTTTCTTATCCTGTGCCTAAACCACTTCATTTGCTCTGAATGAATCGTGTTCCTGCAATCTCTCTCCACCAATGCTTCCTCATTTGTTTCTTTCTGTCTCATTTTACCTTCTGGAATCCTATTCGTGCTTCTCTTGGTCAAATTTCAGGCTACTGAAGCACTTGTCACTGTAGTGTAACATTTCTTGTAGAGAACCTCCTTGCATTTCATTGGCATACCATGACTTATTTTCTATTTCACAGAGTGTACTGAAGCCAACGGTGTACCAAAGCCTACTTATGCGCAAGCAGATGGCCGAAGTAACAGAAGCTGGTATTTCTGATATTGAAACCTGCCCCTTCTGTGATTTTGTTACAATTCCAGCAGACGAGCTAGACAAGATTTTCCACTGTCTGAATCCACTTTGCATGAAGGACAGTTGCAGGTACAGTAATAGAATATTACTTGTCCTTAGCATGCCAGGAAAGAAATCTTAACAGTTAGGGCGCAGGTGCCATAATATTACGTTGCAAGGTAACTTCGTAAAACTGTGGCGGTAGTAATATAACGTTCATTTTCTCACACTTTGTGTTGAAAATGAACGTAATGTTACAGCTCTAGCACTGTTGTGTGGTGTGGATACCAGTGGACATGAAGTTGTACAAGCTGTCGTTAGATCCCTGTTTAACCCTGGAGGGGGCGCGTCACGGTCTTTTCGACTGGGTGCAGAGATAAATGTTTATAGTTCTTAACGTAGTGGGCCGTTAACTTCCATCCCCTCAGTACCTTACATTGGACTCGTCCACTGTCGGTGTGCATAAACAGTTCACCCCTCCCGCTCCTCAGTTTCAGCCCGAGTGCATTGTTTAACGGACCCGGTCCAGACCTTCTGGCGCGCCCCATGGCGTATGCGTGTTTTTTAGTTAAGTTTTACTTTTATTTTTCAGTTAATCTTTTATTGTTTAAGTGACTTGGAGCATTATTTATAAGTTGGTTCATTATTATTTACTTGTTTCGTAACAATAAAAATAGTTTTTGCGTCACTTGTGTTATTTTTTTCGCGACCCGGTCGAAAACACCGTGCGCGTCTCCTTACGTGATTATTCTTTCGCGCCCTCTCCAGGGTTAATGGAAATACAGGGTCTTTATATTTGCTTGGCTAGAACTTTCTCACTCACTCTCTCCGCCTCAGTTGCCGGCTGCCGCGTGCGCGTATGTACGGCAGAGTTGGTGCTTACAATCGGTATAATGCATTTTTACTCACCATGCTTACAGTAGATGGAGAAAATGAAAATATTCTCCATCTGCTGCCAAACATAATGGGCATATAAGTTAGCTTCACTAAGGAAATAACGATCTTTACGTCTATTTTTATAGTTTACTGAACCTGTACGTTTGAATCTCTTAGCCAGTTGTTTTATTGTGATTGTGTATAGTGCTGTAATGCCTTATGTGAAATATTCCTTGCTTAAACATGTATATCTGCACAATACGTACATAAAGTGCAGGAAATCGTGCGCTAGAACAAGAAGAAAGTTTTGAGGGAAATTTCCAGGGAGACCCATTCCTATAAATCGGACAATAAAACAACTGGCTAATTTGAGATTCAAACGTACAGGTTCAGTAAACAATAAAAATAGAAGTTAAGGCCGTTATTCCCAAGCTAAATTAACCGGATTAACCAGAAACTTCATAAGAAGATGCCGATTATGTTAGGCAGCGGATGGGGAACATTTTCAGCATCTACTGTAAACATAGTGAGTAAAAAATGCATGATACTGATGTTAAGCAACGTATTCTGCCGAACATACGCGCGTGCATCAGCCGTCAGTTGCGGAGCGCGTGAGCGAGAATGTCCTTCTCAAGCAAATACCGTATTTGCTCGCGTATAACTCGCACTTTTTTGACCGAAAATATGTGTGAAAATTTTCGGTGCGAGATATACGCGGGGAATGACCATATTCCCGAAAAAAAAAACAACACAAAATTTGAGATGTAACAGTAGGCCTATTTGCGCAACTGTTGTGGCGCGCTAATCGCTAATTCGAACTTGTTTCAAGGCAGTGAATTTAGCCAACCGCGGCCGAAGACGCGGCGAACGATGTACAGCGTGCTAACACGCACGCTGCGCCGTATGCTTGCTCGCGGCCGAGCTATGATGCGACGCAATGCGTAAAAACGAAATCATTGAGATTCGAGAAGACTGAACTGTGTTTCTCTGCGATGTAACAGTAGGCCTACTTGAGCAACTGTTGTGGCGCGCTAATCGCTAATTCGAACGTGTTTCAAGGCGGTGAATTTAGCCAACCGCGGCCGAAGACTCGACGAACGATGTACAGCGTGCTAACACTCACGATGGGCCGTATTCTTGCACGCGGCCGAGCTCTGATGCGACGCAATGCGTAAAGACGAAATCATTGAGATTCGAGGAGACTGAACTGCGTTTCTCTGCGATGTAACAGTAGGCCTACTTCCGCAACTGACGTGGCACGTGCACCGTATGCTTGCACGCGGCCGAGCTCTGATGCGACGCAATGCGTAAAGACGAAATCATTGAGATTCGAGGAGACTGAACTGCGTTTCTCTGCGATGTAACAGTAGGCCTACTTCCGCAACTGACGTGGCGCGCTAATCGCTAATTCGAACGTGTTTCAAGGCGGGGAATTTAGCCAGCCGCGGCCGAAGACGCGACGAACGATGTACAGCGTGCTAACACGCACGCTGCACCGTATGCTTGCACGCGGCCGAGCTCTGATGCGACGCAATGCGTAAAGACGAAATCATTGAGATTCGAGAAGAGTGAACTGCGTTTCTCTGCGATGTAACAGTAGGCCTACTTGCGCAACTTACGAGCTAATCGCTAATTCGAACGTGTCTCAAGCGGCGAATTTAGCCAACCGCGGCCGAAGACTAACGATGTACAGCGTGCTAACACTCACGCTGCGCCGTATGCTTGCACGTGGCGCCTCGATCCCTAATCGGTCGTATCGAAGTTCGGATCAACTCGTTGTTGCTCGCTCTTCCTGTTAGTGACGCTTCGGGTAAGTTCCTGGACAATGACGACTGTTGTGGCGCGCTAAATCGAACGTGTTTCTACCTCAAGGTTATTACTGTCATTTATATGATGGCGTCAGTAATAAATGCGAGATATATGCGAGTACTTTTTTTCCCCTGAAATTTCAAATAAAAAAATGGGGTGCGAGATATACATGGGGGCGAGGTATGCGCGAGCAAATACGGTATAAAGACCCTGTATATAGATCAGTTTGAAAGCATAAGAACTCGTTGGATGTTGGACTTTGTGTCACCCCTTGCTTCAAATTTTACCTTACCATTGCCGCATAGTGCATTATTACAAGTGATTTTGTTTGTTTGTTTTAGGTCTAAAGTATAGTGAAGCCATTGTTACTTCTGACTAGATGTTTCAGTGCTACGCTAGAGCTATCTAGCGGTCAGAAGTGAAATCCCTTAAACCAGCCAATCACTGGCAACCATTCAAATGTGTATAGATCCCGACAAATTGATATTAATTCGTGATTTAGCAGGCAGCATTGCGAACAATGAATCGTTAGCAGACTGCTTCAGAATTAATTTCTCTTTCTCGAAAACAAATATAGAACATTATTCTAATAATATGACCACATAAGTATTATTTATTTATTTATTTATTTATGTATTTATTTATTTATTTATTTATGTATTTATTTATTTATTTATTTATGTATTTATTTATTTATTTATTTATTTAGAAATGACTACTTTAATTCTTCTAGTTCAGTGCACTTCCGCGAATTATCCACAGTTATGTTTTTTAAGCCTAGCAAAAACAAAATTATTAATTAAAATATTGAACTGTATTTTAATAACACACAAATAAAATAACTATAAATTATAACCCTTTGCTAGATTGTATTAGACACACTATACGAGAGGTGTGTGGATGATGTCAATATTAATAACTAAGAAAAAAGACTGTCATCACTTTTTGTTTCTCAGATCATTTATTTTTTCTAATTTTAGATTGTATATTTCTGCAGAAAACAATATATGAGAACTACCGTATATACTCGAATACCACCCGCACATTTTTAAACAAAATCGGACGTGAAAAATTGGGGTGCGGGTCTTATTTGAGTCGTCCTGATTTTAAAGATTTAAATTTCCCGCCACGCGCGATATTGGGTGTTGCGAGTATCCGCTAGATGGTGTTAGCCTTCTTCCGGCTATCACTTTGTTTTACCGTAAGCAGGCGGCGTCATACAGTCTCGCGCACGTGTCGCGCACGTTTTCCGAGTGTAAACATGAGTTGTACGAAGCGTTTGCAGTCGTTTAATGTGAGTGAGAAGCTGAAGTTATTGGAAATCGTGCCCGGTAGGAAATATGATATTGACGAGTCATGTATTCGTGATTGAGCGGGATGACGTCTATGCTACAACCACTGGATGTCTGCGTGAACCGCCCGTTCAAAACAGCCTTGAAACAGCTGTATACGGAGCAGATGGGGGCCGATAAGCACACACTGACTCCAACTGGTCGTATTCAGCGCCCGGATGTTCAGCTGCTATGTTCGTGGATTTTGACGGCATGAAATCGTATCTCAGGAGATGTCATACGGAAGAGCTTCAAGAAATGTATTTCGAATGCTATGGATGTCAGTGATGACGACATTTAGTGGGATGGTGATGAAAGTTCCGAAGTTGGTACTTCTGATGACGATGAATGAAGTGTTTGTGTACTTTTATTTGTATTTTTAATCGTTTGATGTGTGTTATTTTAGGACGACTTCAAAACTGTTGGAGACTATTTTGGATAAATGCTATTCTGTTTATTAAGTTAAGATTGTACATAATTTTGAGTAATTTTTTTTTTTTTTTTTAATTTTGTTCTTCAAAATCAGGGTGCGGGTCTTATTTGGGGGCGGGTCGTATTCGAGTAAATACGGTAATATTCATCTGGATTTTCTATATAAGAGAAGTGTGACTTTAGACACACCAGCTTGACTGTGGGGTAACTTTCGGTGTTTCCGTTGGATCACTCCCGCACTAAATCTCCATTTTCTTCACAGTCGGTCAAATTCCATACAATATTCTCTTCGCTTCCATGTCTGAAACCATGATCGTCTTTATCGACGTCTTATCTATTCAATTACAGCATGTCACTTTTTTCTGCATCTTGACATTCATCCAGGTTTTGCCTTAATGTCATCGTAGCGAGATCACCTTGCCCGTTCGAAATATCGTCCTCGCAGAAGCCGGCAAATGCTTGCTTTTGTGCGAGTGTAGCAGCATGTTGACTGCATGAAGACCAGCTGATGAAGATCAAGTAACAAACACGCACTCGGCGCGGCGTTGCGTAGGTTTGCGCCATCGGGCAATAATCGGTATATACAATACGCTGTCTGCGCATCTACCCTTCACAACTCGCAGGCTGACCTTGGGAAAAAAAGGAAGCTTGTAGTTTAACGTGACCGTTAATCTTGAGATCATGAGCCACGGGACCTCCTTTTTACGTGGAATCCGAACCACAGGACATGGCATTTCCTTGGGGTGTGGCTGTTGGGAAAGGGAGGGTAGGTTCTGAGTGAAAGTGCATTCCACTTTGCATTGTCTCAGCTTTGAAGTAAAAGAAATCCCTTTCGGCATGGTCGTATATATTTTCAAAATTGCAAAACTCTGGTAGCAGTGCTCTAGTAGGCCTAATTTTACATTGCTGAGAAACGCAGTTCAGTCTTCACAAATCTCAATGACTTGGTCTGCATGCATCGTATCACGTTAACATTCTTTTAAACGACGGGAGAGATTACCGTATTTGCTCGCGTATATCTCGCCCCCGCGTATATCTCGCACCCCATTTTTAGCCTACTTTTCACATTTTGCAAAAATGAGGAAAAAGTAGTCTTATGAGATCGGGCAAATGTGTGTCTGTGTCTGTCTGTCCTTCTGTCTGTCTGGCTGTGTGTGTCCCCCCCCCCCCCCCCCCTATCAACTCCTAAACGGCTGCAGCAAACGAAACAAAATTTGGTAGGAGTAAAGACCTATACCTGAATATCTCACGGCCATATTTGAAAATGATGTCAGTGCTACCAACTGCTGAAAAATCGCATTTGGAATTTGAGCTTCATGTTGGATATCTTGGAAGGTATGAATCGGAGCTATTTCAAAATTGGCACACGTATAGATAATAATATTGCAGTTTAATTTCCAGGAGGCCATACATGGCAGTGTTGCCAAAATGATTATAAGCCTGCCGATAGGTCCAAATTTTAAATGCATATAACTTCTACACTATCAATTGGATTTCAACCAAATTTCGTATGTGCTATGTGTACATAAACAGATATGACTGAGCGTTTTCTTAAGAGCCATCAGGGCTGCCAACTGTTAATAAATTCTCTCAATTTGTTTTAATCCAAATACCCATATATCAGAAAGTATGCAAGCCGACAGTTTTAAACTATGCACACGTATAGTACCTGACATTCTATATTAATTTGGAGTAACTTATATACGTCAGTGCTACCAACATGATTCTAAGCCTGCTGAGACGTCCAACTTTAAATTCATGTAACTTCTATACTAACTAATGGATTTCATTCAAAATTAACACAACAATAGATCATATTATTTCAGATTATTTCTGACCAATACATGCATGGCATTGTTGCCAACATGATTTTACGCGCGCTGTTAGATCCAATGTTTAACTGCATGTAACGTCCATGCTATCCATTGGACTTCAACCAAATTTTGTCTTCTGTACCCTAAGAAATGGATCTAAGAGTATATTCAGTCACCAGGGCTGCCAACTCTAGTGCTTTATTAGGCTACATTATGCCAGGTATACAGTATTTCAAACTAATTAGAAATTTCGATATTATCAACTTAATTTCGTCATTAATCATTGGCATGAATCTTAAATTTTAAGAAAAGTAGGCTCTTTAGTTCGTCACGGAACTTCTTGTTTTATTTGAAATTTCAGGGGAAAAAAAGTACTCGCATATATCTCTCATTCATTACTGACGCCGTCATATAAATGACCGTAATAACCTTGAGGTAGAAACACGTTCGATTTAGCGCGCCACAACAGTCGTCATTGTCCAGGAACTTACCCGAAGCGATACTAACAGGAAGAGCGAGCAACGAGTTGATCGGAACTTGGATACGAGCCGATTAGGGATCGAGGCGTGAGTGTAGCACGCTGTACTTCGTTCGCCGCGTCTTCAGCCGCGGTTGGCTAAATTCGCCTCCTTGAGACACGTTCGAATTAGCGATTAGCGCGCCACAACAGTTGCGCAAGTAGTCCTACTGTTACATCACACAGAAACGCAGTTCAGTCTTCTCGAATCTCAATGATTTCGTCTTTACGCATTGCGTCGCATCAGAGCTCGGCCGCGTGCAAGCATACGGCGCAGCATGAGTGTTAGCACGCTGTACATCGTTCGTCGCGTCTTCGGCCGCGGTTGGCTAAATTCGCCGCCTTCAGACACGTTTGAATTAGCGATTAGCGCGCCACAACAGTTGCGCAAGTAGGCCTACTGTTACATCGCAGAGAAACGCAGTTCACTCTTCTCGAATCTCAATGATTTTGTCTTTACCCATTGCGTCGCATCAGAGCTCGGCCGCGTGCAAGCATACGGCGCAGCGTGAGTGTTAGTACGCTGTACATCGTTCGCCGCGTCTTCGGCTGCGGTTGGCTAAATTCGAGCTCGCTCGTGCATGTAGCGAGGAATCGATATGGAAGATGAACAATCGGATCGATCGCTAAGCATCTGCGCTCTAAATTCCTTTTCTGCCTTGAATCATCCTTAACGAGCTTATGACGTCTTTTTCCTAGGTTCTTAATGTCGCATAACCATAACAAATAGAAATAAATGGTTCGACGGACATTGTTGTGAAGAGCTTCTTGAAGACGGGCATCGCATATGTATTGGACGGAAGTCGGGAGGAAGCAGTATGGGATGATGACCAGAATGATGCACGCGAGAGTATCTCGGAGATTGGCAGCAGTGACGGCAGTGGTTATGTGAAGAACAGCCCAAATTCATACACATAAACGGGAGAACAACATCAGGCTTAAGGCCTGGACAAAATAACTTCCTTAAGAGAAGCTTAGACTGAAAGGATAGGTCTGAGGAAATGCGGCCTGGTTCTTTCAATACCTTACTGAACATTGAGAGTAAATACAATATTTTTATTTATATGGTGAAACTCTCAAACACATTAATAAATAAGATTTAATTAAAAAATTAATTATGTTGGCCTGCCTGGGGCAATTGCAAATGTTCATTAATTTTAATTAGGATGGCACAGCCATGTGCTATTAGACAAAAGTTCATTCTGCTTGATGCACACACAAATTTAATATATTCTTGCACTTGCTAGCAAAAACACTTAAAACGAACATTATTAAAACAATAATAAAAGGCACAAACTTATCTTTTAGTGGCGATGACTAGAAAGCATACTGACGGAGACTGCCGTGGCCAACACTTGATTTTTAGCAGTAAAATTTGAGATGTCCAGCATCAGGAAAATAACCTCGCCAGGCCGATCTTCTTCTTCACCAGCGTTGTACATTGTTTAACATCGTTAGGTTTTATGTTATTTCTTGATTGCCAAATAACGTGGCATTTATAACTGCGATTTGGCGCAGCTTCTTGCGGTTTGGAGTAAAGTGTAGAATGCACTTTCTCAGTGCAGAAGTTCTCTGCTGTTGCGGTGCATGGTAGTTTCAACCATGAAATGTAGCTTAGGCCTGAAGTTTAGAATGCTCCGGAGAAGGGCGGAAGGCACGAATGCCTATCGCAGGTTGAAGAAGGCCGTAGAAAGTTGAAGAAGGAATGCGGATGGGGAGCAAAACGCCGCCACTTAAATAATAACATCATAGAAGCGTCTGGAAGCCTACAGGCTGGCGGGCGATGATTGGCCAGGGCAAGCTGTGACGTCCGTCAGGCAGGAAGGCAGCAAGCAAGGTGACACCCCTTTCAGTATGCGAGCGTATGCTGGAGGCGCATGACCTTAAACATGCTGAGGTAAGAGTCTTAGATGTATATAGAGAGTGAACACTAGTAATAGACAATATAATATTGACAGAAATGAATAAATACATATTGCTCGTTCGGTGGTCTCAAAAGCATTTGACCGACAAATGCAGCACGAAAGAAAAACACACTATAAACATCACGAAAGTGATCATGCTCCGAGACCCCCGAAAGAAAACAATCAAAGAATCAGTTGGAAAAAACAACAATGAAAGAAGATGACACTAAGCCTCAACAGGCAAGATAGCAACCATAGAAATTGGTCTAGTATAGACACCTTTACTAGTGAGAACATCTACAACTCTCACATGCTTATCACGACCCAGATGGCAGTGAGTTACTCTACCAATATTCCATACGAGGGGGGGACTTGGATCTCGCAAAAGAACCATATCTCCCACTCGCACATCAGGCTGGGAAAGCCGCCACTTCCCTCTTCTGTTAAGTGAGCTGAGATACTCCAGCTTCCAACGGCGCCAAAAAGAGTTTCGCAAAGATTCTAACTTTCTCCAGAAAATAGGTAACCCGAGATCACAGCGTCGACTCAGCAAAGGAGGCGTAGAAGCTAAAGAACAGCCTATTAAAAAAGGCTAGGTGTTAACGGTAGAAGATCTTTAGGATTGTTGGACAAAGGCGTGAGCGGCCTAGAATTTACGATACCCTCAACCTGAATAATTGAAAATGAAATGAATTCCTCATAGGAAAGGATTGCTGAACCAAGGGTTTTCTTCAGCTGTCTCTTCGTGAGCTTTATGGAAGATTCCCAACGGCCACCATGATGGGGGGGCGTAAGGGGGAGTGAAATGCCATTTGAATCCCTTAGCATGAGAAAAATTAGAAAACTGTTCCTTAGCAGAAGGAGAGGTAAGTGCAGTTTTCCAAAGATCAAAAGTACTAACAAAAATGTTTGCGTTATCTGAGAAAACGTCAGAGGGAACACCCCTTCTAGCGGCAAATCTAGAAAAGGCTGCTATAAAATAAGGAGTAGAAGCACTTGTAACCAACTCAAGGTGAATGGCTCCTGTCACCATGCAACAACCGGGTATCTACAGAGTTCCCTGTACTTGTGGCAAGGTTTACATCGGGCAGACTTCGAGAACAATATGCACTCGCATTAAGGAACATAATAGATGTATCAGGCTCATTCAACCTGATAAATCAGCTGTTGCCGATCATGCTTTAACACCTGGCCATGATGTCATGTTCCAAGGGGTGGATGTTCTTGCCCGTATAAAGCAATATCGTCCCAGAATCATCAGGGAGGCGGTTGAAATACGTAAACACCCAGATAATTTCAACCGCGACACCGGCTACAATCTCAGTGAATCCTGGCTACCTATTATCAGAACCCTGAGAAAGTAATTCACTGCTGCTTTCCGTTGTCCCTAACATGGGGCTATAATGGCGTCCATCTTTGGGCACCTTCTATATGTTCTTCGTTGCTTTCTCTTAGCAACATTGTCGTATTCCAGATTATTCCTGACGATGAAAGACATGGTTTCTTTCGAAACGCGTCGAATTGCAATATAATAAAACACGGCATAAGCCCAAAATTCAACATTATGAATAATAACACGGGCCGTGAAAGTCTAAATGACAATATTAGAAACCTCTATGGGGAGGATATTTTCCGACTGATGTCTAGATTCAGTAGGTTACGACGCAAGAAGGTGTGTCTAATCTCTTCACTCGCTTTTCTCCTAAGATGCCGGGATCATGATATTCTACCGAATTTTGTTATGTTGAAGCATTCCTTCAGAACACCTAAGGCAACGAGAATCTATCGTCGTGCAAGCAAGGCGTTATTGATAGAGAGGTTACAGCATACTCGTAAGCAGTTGGATTTTATTTCGAGGGAGTTACTACAGCTACATCTACGCCTCTCAAACTTCGTAAGTGAGGAATTATGGAATATCTTTGATCGTATTTCTTCAGTGCAAGCTAACAGCGTTCTAGATCAGGTGAGGGACAGACATATTTCCAAATATGATAGGTTATGTCAGTTGCAGGAATCTCAAGCCATTAGACTTGATGCTAACAAGGTTGTCGTAAATTTGTCCAGCAACCCCCTAAGTGATACCCAACAGGCAGTTCTCGCTAAAGGTCTCAATTTTGCTGTAGCGCCTAGAAGAATTCCTATTGAAGAACTTATTACATCCGTAGAATCCTCAGTACATCACCTCACACCTGAAGAGGCCGAGGAAGCCAGGCAAGAATGTTCCCGAGTTCTCAAGACAGCTAAGCCACCTAACACCAACTTAAAACAAGGCGAAAGCCGGGCACTTAAAGATCTAAGGGACAATTCTGATATTATCGTTCTCCCCGCTGACAAGGGTAATGCGACAGTGGTATTGGATAAGGTTGATTATGATTCCAAGATCTCGTCTTTGTTATCAGATCCTGTATATAGGATTAATAGTCGTGATCCTACTACTCGCTACTCAAATGTCACCGTCAAATTGATCAAGCAATCATCTATTCCAGCGGACGCAGCGAAGACTCTCCTTCCAGGGGATGCTATTCCTCCGAGACTCTATGGTCTTCCTAAAATACATAAGGAAGATGTTCCTCTTAGACCTATTGTTAGTACGATTGGTTCTCCTACATATGCCCTTTCCAAATACTTAGGTAGACTACTTCAGCCGCTTCTGGGTAACACGCCTTCGTACATTAAGGATTCCACACACTTCGTGGAAAAGTTAAAAGCTATAACACTTCAGCCGGGTGATATTCTAGTGAGTCTCGACGTGGTGTCTCTGTTTACGAGAGTACCTATTGATGGTGTTATGTCTCTCATTAATGGCCTTTTTCCTGAAGACATCACAAGACTTTTTTATCACTGCATGACCTCCTCCTACTTTCTATGGAATGGGAATTTTTATGAGCAGACTGATGGTGTGGCCATGGGTAGTCCTCTCTCTCCTGTTGTGGCTAATTTCTTCATGGAGAACTTTGAAGAGAAAGCTTTGTCGTCGGCTCCTTTCAAACCGAAGATCTGGTGGCGTTATGTGGATGACACGTTCGTTGTTTGGACGGAAGGTGAGGAAAATCTTAGCCATTTCCTGGATCACCTTAATCTCCAGCACCCTTCTATTTGTTTCACCATGGAAAAGGAATCTGACGGCAAAATACCTTTTTTAGATGTTCTCGTCACCAAGAAAGAGGATGGATCTTTAGGACACAGCGTTTTTCGTAAGCCAACACACACCAATAGATATCTCCACGCAAGTTCTCACCATCACCCTGCCCAGAAACATGGTATCCTTACAACTCTAACTACCAGGGCTAGGAGGATTTGTGAAGTGTCTTCTTTACAAGAAGAAATTAACACCCTGCGAACCACCTTTGAGAGCAACGGTTATAGCAAGGCTTTGATTTCTGCGGTTCTGAAACCAACAAATAATAATAGGACGTCAGTTGAGAAAAGAGATGTAAGAGGAACTGCTTACCTTCCGTACATACATAACACAACGGATCGTATTGCTAAAATCCTACGTCGATACAACATACGGACTGTATTTGGAACTTCTGTTAAGATTAGGCAACTCCTGCGACCAACTAAGGACAGTTTGCCTAAATTGCAACAACCGGGTATCTACAGAGTTCCCTGTACTTGTGGCAAGGTTTACATCGGGCAGACTTCGAGAACAATATGCACTCGCATTAAGGAACATAATAGATGTATCAGGCTCATTCAACCTGATAAATCAGCTGTTGCCGATCATGCTTTAACACCTGGCCATGATGTCATGTTCCAAGGGGTGGATGTTCTTGCCCGTATAAAGCAATATCGTCCCAGAATCATCAGGGAGGCGGTTGAAATACGTAAACACCCAGATAATTTCAACCGCGACACCGGCTACAATCTCAGTGAATCCTGGCTACCTATTATCAGAACCCTGAGAAAGTAATTCACTGCTGCTTTCCGTTGTCCCTAACATGGGGCTATAATGGCGTCCATCTTTGGGCACCTTCTATATGTTCTTCGTTGCTTTCTCTTAGCAACATTGTCGTATTCCAGATTATTCCTGACGATGAAAGACATGGTTTCTTTCGAAACGCGTCGAATTGCAATATAATAAAACACGGCATAAGCCCAAAATTCAACATTATGAATAATAACACGGGCCGTGAAAGTCTAAATGACAATATAAGAAATATAAAGTTTACCTAACAACTTTCGCTTAGATGAAGGGGAATTAACTTGACAGGCATAAGGACCAGCATAATCGATACCCGTAAGGGCGAAAGGCTTACTAGGTTCGGAACGAAAATATGGTAAGTTTCCCATAATTTGCGTGATTGGCTGGGGCTTGGACTTGAAACAAGGTATACATTTCCGAATAACAGAAGAAACTTCATGAACGCCGTTAATGAGCCAATATTGCTCGCGAATTAAGCAAAGCAAGGTGCGGGTGCCAGCGTGCAAATTCTGATAATGAAATTTCTTTACGATGAGAGTAGTAATAGGATGTCTAGAAGGGAGAATAATGGGATGTTTTTTCTCATCTGAGTAACTAGAATTTTCTAGCCTGCCCCCCACCCTTATTAATCCATCTTGGTCCAAAAAAGGGGTGAGAGGTAACAGCCTACTAGACTTTGGCAGAGCTTTTTTGCTTAAAAGCGTCTGATACTCAAGAAAGAATACTTCTTGTTGCATAAGAAACTAGATTCTACGAGTAGCAAATTCCAATTCCATTTTCGTGAGAAAGGGTTGCGGTTTCACAGGCTGATCAAGAACAAGAAATTTCTATCGAAATAAATATGCTACCACACGAATTAATTTATTAAATGAAGAGTAACTCTGAAAAAGACTAGTAGCAATAGAAGTTAGAAAAAGGGAAGCGGTAACAATGCGAGCATCAGGAACATCTTCTGCGAGCGGATCAGATGAACGAGGCCAACAAAAAAAATCCTGACTGAGCCACGCCGGACCATTCCAGTATAGTTTGAGAGAAATTAATTTCTTCGGCAAGCAGCCACGTGAAGTTATATCAGCGGGGTTTTCTTTCCCCGGAACATGATTCCATTGGTCAAAATGAGACAACTCTTGTATTTTAGAAACGCGATTAGCCACAAAAGTGGTCCAATGCGAAGAAGGTTTTGAAAGCCAAGCTAACACGATGGAAGAATCACTCCAAAACCATGTGCTCGAAAATTTCAAATTTAAACTGATTTTTAATTTACTGGCTAATTCCACAGCCATTACAGCAGAACATAATTCCAATCTAGGCAAAGATATGGATTTGAGTGGGGCTACCTTTGATTTTGCACAAATTAAATTGGAAAATCCGGGTAAAGTATTAGAAGGGTGGCCTACTAAGTAGGCGCAGCAACCGTATGCCTTTTCAGAACTATCTGCAAATACGTGCAAATCGAAATACTGACATGAAAGGTCGGAAATTAAAGTGCAGGGAATAGAAATTTGAGAAAGATCTAACAAACTCTTGCGGTATTTCAACCACTCATCTAAAAGGGCTTTTCATCCCAACCAATTTTCAATAACCAAAGTTTTTGTAAGAAAATTTTTGCAGTAATAACCACCGGAGCAATGTAGGCTACTGCAAGGGATCAAAAACTCTTGCTATTTCCGATAATAATTGCCTTTTCGTTTGAGGGTGAAACTCAGATAAATGTACCTGATATGAAAAGGTATCTGAAGCAGGAGACCAAAAAACACCCAAGGTTTTAATAGCTGATTCCTCAGTAGGAAGTGCAACACATTTGTCAACAGGAGTTGCTTGTGAAAAGTTAGATAAAAATTCGGTTGAATTAGAGTTCCACTTATGAAGGGTAAACCCACCACCAGAAAGAAGAGAATTTAAATCTTCACAAACAAGAAGTGCTTCAGAGATACTAGGAAAAGAATACAAAAAATCATCTACATAGAATGCAGTTTTCAATACTTCAGAAGCAAGAGGATGAAAAAGATGACCATCTTGTTCGGCCAACATATGAAGAGATCGTATTGCGAGAAAAGCAGACGGCTTAAGACCGTATGTCACTGTTCTTAAACGAAATATTTTTATAGGTTTTGCATTGTCGTCTCGCCACAAAATTCTTTGCAAATCACGTTGTTCTGAATTTACTAGAATTTGCCTATACATTTGCTTAATGTCAGCAAGGACAGCAATGGGGAATAGACGAAAGTTAAGTAAAACTGAAGTAAGATCTGTCTGAATAGTGGGTCCAGAATGCAGAGTGTCATTGAGAGAAACACCATTAGCATCTGGAGATGACCCATTAAAGACCACTCTTATCTGTTCTCGGGTGGAAGAATTTTTCCAAACCGGATGATGATTAAGATATACTATTTCTTTAGGAGGATTACTAATTTCTTCAGATTTTGGAACTACTTCCATGTGATTTGCTGATTCGTATTCTTCCATGAAGGAAGTATACTGAGTTTTTAAGAGAGCATCTTTTTTAAAGCGATTTTCAATTGCAAATAAAGCTTTGAGAGCTCTGGAATGTGATTCTGTAATAATAGGGGGGTTAGAAATGCGAGGAAGAGTAACCACGAATCTGCCTTCAGTAGTGCGAACAGTGGTTTCTACGTAGAATGTTTCACAGATCTCATTATTGCAAGAATGCGGTGAGATGACTTGAATGTCCTCAATGTCCCAGAACTTAATTAATTCTTGATTTAAATCAGCACCAACAAAATAACAATGAGATTTCTGTTGAACGGGGTTGCGGTATATTTTCCCAGTGGCAATCCAACCAAAATCGGTTCTACGAAAGAAAACATCACGAGCAACTTGAACCTTTTCCGGATGTAAACATTGCCAAAAAATGTTGGCACTTAAAAGAATTTCTACAGATGAAGCTCTGTTGAAATTCGGATCTGCAAGTTGCAAATGATGCGGAATATTCCAACCCTGGACTTGAAACGAAGTATGGAATTGATAATTTAAAAATCTAAATTTAAATGACCTTTGGGTGTGGCGAACCCTTCGTACAAATAGCCTAAATATGATAGTGTGTGAGTCGAGGCCTCGGATGGAGGTCCTTGATTCACGCCCCGACCCAGATCACTGGAACCGGGAAATGATGAAGAAGAAGAAATTTAAATGAATGCCGAGATTATTGGAATCTTTTACATCCACTTTAGCATAACTCAGAGATTGCGATTTAGAACCATTAATTCCTGTAACTTCTATAGAAGTAGGGCATATTTGTAGACCTAACTTGCGAACTAGCGATTCACTGATAAAATTGTTAGTTGCAGCATTATCCAACAATCCTCTTACAGAAACCCATTTTCCGTGAACATTCTTCACTAGAATTTGGACAGTGGACAATAAAACTTGAGTTTTACTGAACGAAACAGAGCTTTGAGTAAAAGACTGAGCGTTATTCGGCAAAGTCTCAGAATTAGATTTAGCGGATGAACTATTAGTTGCTAATGACCGCGATCTTTCATGTCTATGCAGGAGAGTATGATGCTTTGCTTTACAGTGAAAACACATTGGAAATATCTGTTCCCGAAGGAACGACAATTGCTTATCATATGTGTCCCTGATAGACAATTAAAGCAGTGCTTGTGGGTCGTAATTAATTTGCGTCTTTCATCCACAGATAAAGATTTAAATTGAGCGCATTGGTACAAGTTATGTGGTTGTTGACACACAACACAAGCTTGTACTTGATTGGGAGACAGAATATTGGTAGAAAAGGCATGTGACCTTAGTACTCTCTGAGTGGGGCTGATGACCTTACTATTAGAAGGAGGTTTAAAGGTGGAGCTACTCTTTTGACTGGCTACAGCAGAGAGAATTTGGCATTTCGCCTTTAAGAATTTAATAATAGCTTCGTAGGTACACAATGAATGTTGCGACAGATCTGCTTCCCAATCTTTTAAAGTTTTAGTGTCTAATTTAGCAGAAATAAGATGAATCAAAAATAGATCCCAATAGTCAACTGGTTGGGCCAAATTCGCAAGCGCACGAATATGAAGTTCTGCAGCATCGATCAGATTACGAAGCGAGGCAAGATTATCAGCTTGAACAATAGGTAAATTGAATAAACCCTGTATGTGACGTTGAGTTTTTAAACGAGTGTTCCCAAACCGATCTCTGAGAAGAGCCAAAGCTTCATAATTTTCATTTGTCAACGTAAGCTCTTGGATGAGTTTAAGTGTGTTGCCTTGCAAGGACAAACGCAAATAATGAAACTTCTGTATTGAAGGAAGAGAATCGTTTTCGTGAATCAATGAATTGAATAATTCAAAAAATGGTTCCCATGTAGTTTCATCTCCGGTAAATTTAGGTAATTCTATTTTCGGTAATATAACACGGGAAGGAAAAGAAGAAGATTCTGAAGGAGTTTTCTCCTGCTTTTCCTGCAATGTTAAACTTCTTAAAAGTTGCTTTGCGTCTGCGAACCCTTTATAATATAAATTTTCAACCTCACAGCGATCACTTTGCTGGTCGGGATACTGTGTCTCAATATTACTTTGGATCTCATCATATTTCTCCAAGGCCCGTTCATAACCTTTCAGTCTTTGAGAAATTATGTCACTATTACGTTCTTTATCCGTGAGCTCATATAGAAAAGTGCGAAAACGCGTTAACATGCTTTTGACAGAAGCTCTGGCATTAATGAGTTTCTCGTCAATCGGCATTATGAAAGTTTGTTGTGTACTCACGACTATACTGTGAGCTGGTACACCTTGCTTCGGAAGAAGTTGACAGTCTGCCAGAAAAGAGAGTGCAATTTCCCCTGCGGTGAAATGCGGGCCTGCTGTTTGTCTCCCTTCTCAGTGCCAACCATATACACTCGAGCTGAAACTTTCGAAGTAGATTAGAAAACACAATTTTAAAATATTAACACAGTATGGCATTTAAATTTTGAATTAGTTCCAACATTAATTAATTTGAAGATTTTGTTAAACAGAATGTTTACAAGCATTCCCGGTTATCGGCATCAAATGGTTATGTGAAGAACAGCCCAAATTCATACACATAAACGGGAGAACAGCATCAGGCTGGCCTGGACAAAATAACTTCCTTAAGAGAAGCTTAGACTGAAAGGATAGGGCTGAGGAAATGCTGCCTGGTTCTTTCAATACCTTACTGAACATTGAGAGTAAATACAATATTTTAATTTATATGGTGAAACTCTCAAACACATTAATAAATAAGATTTAATTAAAAAATTAATTATGTTGGCCCGCCTGGGGCAATTGCAAATGTTCATTAATTTTAATTAGGTTGGCACAGCCATGTGCTATTAGACAAAAGTTCATTCTGCTTGATGCACACACAAATTTAATATATTCTTGCACTTGCTAGCAAAAACACTTAAAACGAACATTATTAAAACAATAATAAAAGGCACAAACTTATCTTTTAGTGGCGATGACTAGAAAGCATACTGACGGAGACTGCCGTGGCCAACACTTGATTTTTAGCAGTAAAATTTGAGATGTCCAGCATCAGGAAAATAACCTCGCCAGGCCGATCTTCTTCTTTACCAGCGTTGTACATTGTTTAACATCGTTAGGTTTGATGTTATTTCTTGATTGCCAAATAACATGGCATTTATAACTGCGATTTGGCGCAGCTTCTTGCGGTTTGGAGTAAAGTGTAGAATGCACTTTCTCAGTGCAGAAGTTCTCTGCTGTTGCGGTGCATGGTAGTTTCAACCATGAAATGTAGCTTAGGCCTGAAGTTTAGAATGCTCTGGAGAAGGGCGGAAGGCACGAATGCCTATCGCAGGTTGAAGACGGCCGTAGAAAGTTGAAGAAGGAATGCGGATGGGGAGCAAAACGCCGCCACTTAAATAATAACATCATAGAAGCGTCTGGAAGCCTACAGGCTGGCGGGCGATGATTGGCCAGGGCAAGCTGTGACGTCCGTCAGGCAGGAAGGCAGCAAGCAAGGTGACACCCCTTTCAGTATGCGAGCGTATGCTGGAGGCGCATGACCTTAAACATGCTGAGGTAAGAGTCTTAGATGTATATAGAGAGTGAACACTAGTAATAGACAATATAATATTGACAGAAATGAATAAATACATATTGCTCGTTCGGTGGTCTCAAAAGCATTTGACCGACAAATGCAGCACGAAAGAAAAACACACTATAAACATCACGAAAGTGATCAGGCAGTGACAATGTATAGGGCGAGTACCGTATGCCAGTTGCCTTGCTTCAATAATGCAAATTTTGTGTTTCTTCGGGAATACGGTCATTCCCCGCGTATATCTCACACATATTTTCGGTCAAAAAAGTGCGAGATATACGTGAGCAAATACGGTAGTTTATTTAGCGGGATGATTAGTTGCTGTAAGAATTTCTGCTATCAAACAGTACTCCCGGAGACCCGCGAATTAACCGCAAAGCGAATTATCAGGAGTACACTGTATATGCAAAATAGTTTTAAGAAAGTAAAGGGGAATAGGCTGGCAACCATAGGTCCCCATCGGAGCCAAACATTACTTGCCATTACTTGTGCTAGACTACTCTTTTTCAGTAGTAGTGGTAGAGATCATTGTCATTGTCATCGTTAGGATATGATAGACCCCTTAAAATCATAATCTTTGTCCATTGTTTGCCTGTAAATGTCTAAGCCTAGCATTCATTATGTGGAACTTTGGTTTTGTGTAGGTCCTGTAAAGAACCTAGCCACATCCCGTTTCGGTGCAATGAGATGGAAAAGCCTGAGGAAATACGTATGCGGACGTATATTGAAGATAAGATGACCGCAGCTCTGGTCAGGTAAGTAGTGGGGGGAGATCTGTGATTCTAGACCATTGCCAATTGAATATATTGCTGTATTTTCTTTTATATCATGCACCAAATTATAAACCCCTCAAACTATTTCTTTGCTTTGCATTTTCATATATCCTTCTTATATTAATTGCCTCTATCAACATACAAATTTTCGGTTTGATAGCTGTAATAGATTCGTAGATTTTGAGAACCGTCTAAATATTTCGGATGGTCAACATGCTGGATTTTTATATATAGGCCTTAGAGTTATGTACTATTACATGAAGATTATTGTGAAGGTGTTTCATTCAAACTTCAATCGCATGATTAGGACACAAGAAATAAAAACGAGATTTTAAAATTTCGCTCAGCCACCATCTTGTGGTTATGAAAATAATTTAAATGAATTAGATGCCTGTGGATTAAAATGTATATAAGCATATACCGTACCAAGTTTCAATGCGCTCGGATGGTTAAATCGCTAGAAACTTCCATTTGAATATTTAAATTTCGCGTCGCCGCCATTTTGGATTTGTGCTCACCAGGTTATTGATATGATGATAATTGTTGTTTTAAGGGGCCTAACATCTAGGTTATCGGCCCCACCAGGTTATTGGACGTCCCATTGGTCAACTTATGTTTATAGCCTCTATACACATACAAAATTTCAGTTTGATCGCTGTTATAGATTAATATATATTGAGAACCGTCTAAATATTTCAGATGGTCGCCATGTTGGATTTTAATATATGTAGGCCATAGAGATATGTACTATTTTATGAGGATTATTGTGTACGTTCCTTATTCAAACGTTTATTTCGATCGCATGATTAGAACATAAAAAATAAAAACTTGATTTTAAAATTTTGCACAGCCGCCATCTTGAGGTTATTAACAAATTCACAAAGAAATTTGATAAAATGGTCCGGCTAGCTCAAAACAGTTGCCAGCGTTTCGCCCCAGCGTACCAATGGGCTCTTCAGTTGGTTATGGTACACCTCACCAAGACGCATGGCTAGTACATACTGAGAAGGCCGCTGCAAGGCACTAAATGTCGCCACGAGCAGCGCCAATGTACCACGGAAGCCAAAACTTCCTTTCAAAAATAATGTTAGCTTACCTTGCTAATCCATAATGGAAATATCTATTCCCGAAGGAAACAGGATGTAAAAATTGTCCGATTGAGCTATGTACATTAACAAATTCACAAAGAAATTTGATAAAATGGTCCGGCTAGCTCAAAACAGTTGCCAGCGTTTCGCCCCAGTTGGTTATGGTACACCTCACCAAGACGCATGGCTAGTACATACTGAGAAGGCTGCTGCAAGGCACTAAATGTCGCCACGAGCAGCGCCAATGTACCACGGAAGCCAAAACTTCCTTTCAAAAATAATGTTAGCTTACCTTGCTAATCCATAATGGAAATATCTATTCCCGAAGGAAACAGGATGTAAAAATTGTCCGATTGAGCTATGTACATTAACAAATTCACAAAGAAATTTGATAAAATGGTCCGGCTAGCTCAAAACAGTTGATGATGATGATGATGTTACTGGATTTTATGCAGGTCTATTGGTTACTTCACAAACAACCTTCAAACTCGAGTGCACATAATATTTTGGTCGACAGCAGTCGTGGATTTTAGGGGCATAAGCCTAATGACAACTCTAAAATTTCTTCTTGGAATGGTAGAAAGCAGTTGATGTTGGTTGATTTTGGGGCTTTGCGACATCATGGTCATGTAGATCTGTGTACTAGGGAGTGTGGAATTTGTCTGATAACCTGTGTTATTGTGATGGCTGTATTAGTGTGTGCATTTATTATTCAGATGAGGAATGGGAACGAGGCGGCCATGGCCTTAAATTAGGAACCATCCCGGCATTTGTCTGGAGTAGAAGTGCGAAAACCACTTCCAAGATGGCTGAGATGGGACTCGAACCCTCCTCTTCTCAGTTTTGCCTCAAGAGGCTCAGTGTGCCTTGTCCATCCCTCAGACCAAAATTAAAATTTCTTGGCAGAGCCGGAAATCGAACCTGGACCAACTGCCAAAAATGCTAGCCACACAGCGCGAGATGGTTGGTAAAATACTCTCCTGACCTCTCGTCACCTGGCACATTAGAAGCCACTTGCAGAAATTCACTGAATTCACTGACAAATTGACAAGTTAAATACAGGCGTTTAAGGCAAGCTTTATCGACGGAGTAATGTCTCGAAAATTATAATTATAAGATCATCATCATCGTGTACAGTTTCCAGCCCCAGGCTGGGTCTGTTTGGAACATAAGCCTCGCCACTTTGTTCTTTCTTCCCACGACCTCTCCGCTGTCACTCTGGTCCAGTCCTCGCCTCTCTTCTTGACACATTCCTCCACTCCTTTCAGCCATCCATCTCTTGGTCTTCCCCTTGGTCGTTTCTTCTGCATCTGCATCTCATGTATCCTCTTGGGAATCTTCTTCTCATCCATTCTCTTTAAGTGTCCATACCATCTCAGTCTTGATGTCTCAATCCTACCTTGCAAGGGCTCCTCTTTCACTATTTCCCTGACCTTTTCATTCCTCACCCTGTCTCTTCTTGTTACTCCAATCCTACTTCGCAGGAACTTCATTTCACCTGCCTGTATTCTGCTTATGTCTCTTTTCTTCATTGACCACGTTTCTGAAGCATAGGTCAGTATCGGGATATAGTCATCATCGGCTTTAACTCGAATCCGAGTATAAATCTTCTTCCTTCAGTCCAGTTTGTGGATGTGTTTACGGTGACTAAAGAGTCCAATCCTGGCATGGAACAAGCGACCACACAAGTCACATAGTATTGCTGGAGGAGGACGTGGTTGGGCTGCTCGAAGTTTCCTAGCTTGACTCTTGGCCTCTTCATGTGTGCGTCGATCCCTTTCAAACGTCTTTACAGTATCCGAGATGGTACGGCGCCAAGTTGAGCGGTCTTCAGCCAGCATGTCCCAGGTTTGTGAATCAAGACCTGTCAATTTCAGGGTCTGCTTAAATTGGTCCTTGTAGCGCCTCTTAGGACCACCATGAGGTCTGGTGCCATAGCATAACTCACCATATAGCATTTGACGAGGTAATCTCACATCATCCATCCGATGGACATGACCAATCCATCTAAATTGGTGACCTATTATGGATGATTCTATGCTGTTGATTTGAGCCTTTTCCAGAACAGCAATATTGGTAATGCGGTCTTCCCGTTTAATCCTCAGGATTGATCGAAGTTTTTGTAGGTGGAAACGCTCAAGCTTCCTAAGATCACGTCGGTAAAGGGTCCACGTTTCACAACCATACAACAATGTAGAAATGACTACTGCTTTGTACACCATAAGCTTTGTACTCATAGACAGATCTTTATTCATGAAGACCCGGTGCGCTAATCGTCCATACGCTGCGTGGGCTGCGCCAATTCTCTTATCCACATCCTGCTCACAGGTACAGCTCACAGAGATGGTACTGCCCAGGTACGAGAAGTGGTCAACCTGTTCTAACGGCAAATTTAAGATGGAGATATTGAACTGAGGAAGAGGTGTGCCTGGTGAAGGTTGTGCCAAGACTTTAGTCTTATTGACATTTATGGTAAGACCAAAGCGATCACATGCACTTTTGTAACAATTAACTGACTCTTGCAGCTCTTCTGGTGTGAGAGTTGGTGACGCAGCATCATCTGCATACAACATGTTAGTAACCTTAGTAACCTGAGTTTTCCTCAAGGAGCGGAGACGAGTTAGGTTGAAAAGCCCTCCATCAAAACGATACTTGACCTCCACACCTGGGATGTTTGTGGGTGAATCATAAAGCATTGCAGCCAAGTACAGCGCAAAAAGCGTTGGAGCCAGTACACATCCTTGTTTCAGTCCATGGGTAATGGGAAATTCATCGGACATCTTATTCTGATGGCAAACCTGACCTGTCATGCCATCATGGAGAGCCTTGATTAGATCTACAAAACGCTGAGGGCAACCAAACCGCTTCAGCACTGCCCACATGGCTGGTCTTGGAACCGAATCAAATGCCTTTTCCAAGTCATAAAAGACTAAGAAGAGTGGATTCTGTTGTTCTCTACATTTTTCTTGTAGCTGTCTCACACAGAAAATCAAGTCAATTGTGCTTCTGGAAGTTCTAAATCCGCATTGTGACTCTGGGAGGATCTTCTCAGAGATAACCTTGAGGCGGTTAAGTAGAATTCTTGCAAGAATCTTCCCCACAATTGATAGCAGTGATATACCACGGTAGTTGCCACAAACACTGCGATCACCCTTTTTAAAGATAGTGACGATAGTGGCATTCTTTAGGTCTCCAGGTACCTTTCCCATATTCTGAGGATAAGGATGAAAATTCTTGTTTTGAGGGAATGACCTCCGGCTTGAATTAGTTCCAGAGGGATGTTATCTGGGCCAGGTGCTTTTCTGGGTTTCAATTGGGTGAGAGCTGCACTGAATTCATGATAAGTAGGAGGTACTGCCAACCACAGTTGTTCAGGTTGTTGCGGCACATCACAGAGGAAGTCTTCAGCAGCTTCTGATGGACGATTTAGGAGATTGGAGAAGTGCTCCTTCCAGCGTTTTAAGATTTCTTGACTATCAGTAAAGGTAGTAGAATTATCAGCGCTTTTCAGTGTACCTGATGATGAGCGAGATGGTCCATATATTTCCTTGAGTACGGCATAGAAGTTCCTCAAGTCTCGAGCATCCGATAGTCTCTGCAGTTCCTGAGCCTTCTGTTGCCACCAAGTATTTTTAATCTGCCTTATCTGCGTCTGGCATTTACCCTTGAGTTTCAGTAGTTTATCTCTCTTTGTGTTGGAAGTTGGGTCTTGTAGATGGGCAAGATAGGTATTCCTTTTGGCATTGATGAGAGACAGAATTTCCTCATTGTTGTCATCAAACCAGTCTTGTCTTTTCCGCACTATAAAACCAATGGTTTCCTCAGCTGACTGTGTGATAATCTTCTGTAATGTGGCCCATTCTTGCTGAATATCATTTGTTCCTGGATTTTCTGATAACTGGGTGACGATCCTGTTTCCAAAATGTTTGTACATGGATTCATCCTGAAGTTTGGATGTATTAAACTTCTTTCTTGGCAAATTTTTGATGTTCCTAGGTGGTTTAGGTCTGATGGATATCCTGAGCTTACATATGAGAAGTTTATGATCTGTCCAACAATCGTCTATATTCCTTGCTGTTCTGGTAATAAGAGTGTCCTTCTTATCACATTGCCGGGTAATGATATAATCAAGAATGTGCCAATGTTTGGAACGAGGATGCATCCACGTGGTTTTGAAGCGGTCAGGTAGCCGGAACTGCGTGTTGGTAATGAAAAGTTCGTGTTCTGCACAAAGACCAAGAAGCAACAGTCCATTGGGATTGCATTTTCCAAGTCCCTGTTTGCCCATCACATTATTCCATAGCCTGTGATCTTTCCCAACTCTGGCATTGAAGTCACCGAGGAGCAAGAGTTTATCTGCAGATGGTACCTTGGAGATGATTTCACTTAGCTGATTATAGAACTGAGCCTTTACTTCATCATCAGAATCTAAGGTAGGAGCATAGGCAGAGATGAGTGTCATAAAGGAACCTCCTGAGAGTGGTATGCGGAGAGTCATGAGCCTTTCGCTGATTGCAATGGGCGTAAGTTGGTGATAATTTACTAGTTTGGTCTTCACAGCGAAGCCCACACCATGAATACGACATTCACCCTCCTCCTTTCCTTTCCAGAAGATGGTATATCCTGTTCCAGATTCAGTAATCTTGCCTTCAGAAGACAGCCTAGTTTCACTGAGAGCAGCAATGTCAACGTTGAGTCTTGATAACTCATGGGTTACGAGAGCTGACCTTCTCTCAGGTCTAATGTTATTGTCCAAATCAAGCAAGGTTCTGATGTTCCATGATCCAATAATCAATTTGTGATTCTTTGCTGTTTTTGAGTTTCGACCGCATGAGGGGTGACCTGCTGAGTGCGGTTGCCCAGCCGGACCAAGATTGTGACTTCCGATGTTTAGCCCACCTTTTCTAGGGCCTTCCCCATGTGGGGTGGGCAGCGGTGATCCTAAATAGGCCTGCCCAAACACAGATGCAGGACCGAATTCCTGAGTAGTCACAGAGTCTCCGGAAGACGACCATCACACATCTGCTGCCAACGTGCAGGTCCGAACTAGGGGCTTCCAGTTACACCCATAACCTGCCCCCACCATCCATATCCCATCGCCGTTGGACTTTAGAAAATAAGTGACTGATGGAAGAATTGCCACTGGCGTGTATTTGTTTAGGGTGGATCACAACTTGCCAGGAAGTGACCCACTCACTATGATCTCGGAGTTGTGTCCTGCGGCACATATGAAATGAGACATGCAAGACCAGACACAGAGACTGCAACGAACTGCCGCAGACTCAAAATATTACTGAGGTGCGCCTTCACAGCCAATTCGTCTGGCATGGCCTCTTCCGCCTTCACGACCGTTGGGAACCATAAAAGTAATGGATTCTTCTTCCGCCCGCTTTGCCGTTGGGCCTAAACACATGTGCCCCATCCGCCAGCTCCGCCGTACTGAAGTTCATCTTCTCCGCCTTCACTGCCGTTGAGGTCTTCACTCGTAACCCTGAGCTGGGACCCTTACCAGATGATACACACCGGGCCAGTGCGCTCTGGGACTCACATAGGCAGGGGCGCCACTCCCTGGGTAGGGCTACCTCCGAAGAGGGTCCCTACCTGTATAACACTTCCTTGCTTTTTTGTGGGACATCTTTATTCCACACTAAGCTCCTAATGCTTCTCAAAAATGCTTCTGCCTGTCTGCCACGTTCCGTAATCTCTTTGTCATTTCTCCCATTTTCCTCCACTATACTTCCCAAGTACTTGAGACTTTCCACCTTCTTCAGCTGTCCACCTCCAAATCCCACTCATTGGTCTGTCCTTTCTCCTGGTCGTTAACAGGATCTCACATTTACTGATGTTGAACCTCCATCCGTACTCTCCCACTGTTTCTTCCCAAGCCTTCAGTTGCTCCTGAATTTCCTCCTCCTTGTTTCCCCAGACCATGAGATCATCTGCAAACACCATTGCTTTCATCCTATCTTCTCCTATCTTCCCTGCTATCCGTGTCATTACCTCGTCCATAACCACAATAAAGAGAAGAGGTGACAGCGCACTACCCTGTTTCAGGCCACTCATTTGTCTGAACCAGTCTGTTCTTTCCCCTCCAACTTTCACACAACTCACACTTCCACAATACATCTCCTTCACTCTGCCTACAGTCTCTTTTTCCACTCCCATGTTTTCCATTGCTTTCCAAACCTTCTCCCTACACACACTATCATAGGCCTTTTCGATGTCCAGGAAGGCCATCAAAAGATCCTCTCCAAATTCGTAGTGGTGTTCCTGGAGCTGTCTCACTGAAAATATGAGATCCACTGTTGATCTTCCAGGTCTGAATCCATACTGCTCCTCTCTCAATTTTCTCTCCACTTTGGCTCGTATTCTACTTTCTAATATCTTTTCATATATCTTGGCACAGTGAGGTATGAGTGTGACTCCCCTGTAATTTCTGCACTCCTTTCTGCTTCCTTTCTTAAATATTGGGACAATTAATCCTTTCTTCCAATCTTCTGGGGTCTTTTTCTCCTTCCATATCACCCTCATCACACGGTACAGCCACTGTTTCCCAACCTCCGCTGCTGCCTTCACCATTTCAACACTCACTTCATCCATACCTGGTGCCCTTCCTCCTTTCATCTTGTCTATAGCCATTTCCAGTTCTCTCCAAGTCAGGTCCTTTTCCATTCCTGTGTTGTCTTCTCCATCTTCCAATACATTGTCTTCCTCCCTATGAACATTTGGATTCAGCAAATCCTCAAAGTACTCTTTCCACACTGTCTTGAGTGCCTCTTTGTTGTGTACCTCATTTCCGTTTCTGTCCATCATTACCACATCCTCTCGCAGACCTCTTCTCTTACTTTTGACCATCCCATAAAGTACTTTCTTATTTCCTCTGCTGTCTTCCTCCATCATCTCTGTCCACTTTACCATCCACTGTCCACTTTACCATCCACTTCTTCCTCTCCTCTGCGACAATCTTGTTTGCTTCTTTCTTCTTTATCTTATAATCTTCCCTTGCCAGATCAGTTCTTTCCTGGAACCACACTCTGAAAGCCTTGTTCTTCCTTCCCACAGCTTCTTTTACTCTTTCATTCCACCATGGTGTCTCTTTACACCACTTTCTGTTGCTTGTTCTTCCACATACTGCCACTGCAGCTTCCACCATTGTGTTTTTGAATTGCTTCCATTCCTCTTCCCCTGTTTTAGGATTGGCATCCTTTCCCTTATTATCTTCTGGAATTCTTCCTTGACTTCCTTTTCCTTCAGTTTCCATACTTTGATTCTCCTTTCCTGGTACTCGGTCCTCTTGCTATCCTTAACAACTCCCAGGTTCATTACAAGTATTCTGTGGTCACTATCTAAGGCCTCTGATGGTATTACCTTTATATCTCTGACACTTCTCTTCATTTCCCACTCGTACAGCATGTAATCTACTAAAGATTTCTTTGTTAAATCACTGCTGTACCACGTTATCTTGTGGCTTTCTTTCTTCCGGAACCAGGAGTTGCCTACCACTAAACCGTTTCTCTTGCAAAAATCCAGCAACTTTCTCCCTTCTTCATTCCTGCTACCCCATCCTTCTGCTCCCAATTATAAGATACCAACACAAAACAATTTTCTGTGGAGAGCTCAGATATTTAACTTGCGAGAGCAGAATATATGAGAGGGAATACGGTGTCGGCATTGAACTGAAGGCAGCGTTGGCGCGAATGCTGCTGGCTATGCCTACTATGTGCGTACGTCCTCCACACTTCCGCTCATTTCTACATGATCATAATAGCATTATTATGATAGTGATATTCAAATGGTTTCTAAAAAATCAAAGTGCTTAAAATTTCAGTGCATATTCTAAAATAAAATAATAGCCTGTCTTCAAGCAAAAATGTTCAAGGTAAAACGACAGACGTAATAAGAGGTAACACCTCGGGAGTGATGAACCAAGTAGAATACTTAAATTAGCCTAAATACCTTGTGTGAAATTAAAATCCACGGCCTGCTTCCAGTCTCCGACCGGGTCAGGAATTGAATGAATGAAGCCCCCATCTAGCGACGAGGATATGAACTGTGCCGGCTGCCGAGGCCTGACGCACTCCTCTGGGGCAATGATTAAATGAATCACAAATGAAATGATAGTGGAGAGTGTTGTTGGAATGAAATTTTGACAGGGAAAACCGGAGTACCCGGAGAAAAACCTGTCTGCCTCCATTCTGTCCAACACAGTTCTCACATGGAGTGACCGGGATTTGAACCACGGACCCAGCGGTGAGAGGCCGGCGTGCTGCCGCCTAAGCAACGGAGGCTTGCCTAAATACCTCATGTAATGATGAATAATAATTGTGGAAATGATGTCCTAATAGATGTTTTCTCCTTCGCCGTCTGTAACCCACTCGCTATCCCCGTTTATAACACGACTTATGTACTCTAGTGAAATTTCAGATTAATTCTGTACCACGTATCATTCTTTTCCTTTTCGCTTTCACTTTGATAATATATCATTTTCATACCTTATTTCATCTTTTGGCGGGTGGACATTATAAATTGCAACTACTAACCTTGATCACTTCTGCACTGGGTATATGTGCTATAAAGGTACAACAAACAATAGAACCCTCGACTAGTTCGTTTCAGGCAGCTCACATCGGCTCGTCCCGATCTTCCCCGACAATAAGAGATGAAGGAGTGCGCGGCTGGCTAAGCTGCCGTCACATACTGTAATGAAAGTACTGTTTGGGTCAAAGCTGCGTGAACCTGTGGGGAATATGGATCGCGGACTGTGAGAAGTGATGGTGACGCGTGATGATTCAACAAAAATTATGTTAAAATGGTTCGGCTAAGCTCAAACAATTTACAGTGTTTTGCCCCAGTGTACCATTGGCATACCCGCCAAGTTTTCCGGTTTCCCAGGAAGGCTTCAGGATTTTGGGGGTGTTTTCCGGTTATCCGGATTAACATAGTTTTTTTCCAGATTTTCAACTCCCTAGCTTTTTTCCGTTCTCTGCTTCCAAATCGCATTTCAGTTTTGATTTTCGATAATAGCCCCTATTCCGAGATGAGAGTGTTTAAATTAGACTGAAAATCGACTCATAATACCCAGGGTGTCTACCGGTAACGATAGGTAACGAAAAAGTAGCTAATTTTATAAAGGTAACGAAAAGTAGCTAATTCTTATGTCTGGATAGTTGGAGGTAACGAAAAGTCGCCGAGGTCTGTTTAAATCATTTAAACCCGCGCCGCTAGGCTAGCAGATGCGATGAAACGAGTTTCACGCAAGCGGTGCCGATTGCGTGAGCTATATATCCCCGTGCACGACCTGTGAGGATACCTTCAGTGGTACTGTATACATCGGTTCAACGTTTATTTTCGGCATCAAGAAGAGTTTTAGTTTTGTGTGAAATATTTTTCTGTATTAATCGGAAACCTGACTTTTTGCGAGACGTTTATTCGCGATAACATCCGAAACTCAACAGGAAACACTCATTTCTGTTATTGGCCTCTAAATTTGTGTATCTCAAATTGAAGTCTAGAAATAACGCTAAATAATTTATTGCCACAAACTTGCAAAATGATACCGTTTCAAAACGCAAAAATGCTTCGAAATACATAGACTATATTTTACAAATCTCTCCGTCTAGTGAATTTGCGACATCAAGCGTGGTTAATTCGAAACTCCCTTATATGTCTATTTTTCCTTCGAACTATGGTTCCATTGGATATATAATCTAACTGGTTATCTCGAAAACTTGTACAATTTGAATTCGAAGGAATATGTGCCCTCTTGTCGGATTATTCGTGCAATCCGCTCTGAATAATTCATAATAACCAATACTAACTTCGAACGTTCATCCTGTCAGCACGACTTGCCTGCGGGAATCTCGTCAAACGGACCACGGTCGACGCCAGTTGCGTAAAATTATGAAACCCGTGCCCGGCCGCGAACTTGTGTCCTCGAGGACTGCGGAAATCACGGTGCCAATCATACAACATGTCCATAACTGCTCGTGACTTTTAACCATGCCCAACCTCGAGCTCACCTCCGCCATTCTGCCAAGACAGATATACAGGCAGACAATCATTGGACGGCCGGATGCGGTGCCGATTGCATAATATCGCGTTCTCATTGTGCAACCGCGAGGACAACGTGAATCTCGTAAAACGACTGAGAGCGGCAGCGATTGCGATACTTCGCGATATTTCTCCGCATTCGATGACGAGTGCAACTGGATTCTTGTCAAATGGACAGCAAGCGGTGCCGATTGCGTAATAATAACTTACCATATTTTTCCGTGGCCGACCTCAAGGACAATAGAAATCTCGTCGAACTACTAAAAGTGACAACGATTATGTAATCGCGATTTTACTCCGTGTTCTATTTAAAAAACTACGAATCGCGTCAAACGGCTGAGATCAGCGCCGATCGTGTAATGTCTCGATATTTCTCCGTACCTGACTTCGAAGACATAATTCGGTGACGATCACGTTACGTCGCATATATTTCTTCGTGTTCTACCGCGGGGACAAAGGAAATCTCCCCAAACGGCCAAGATCAGAGCAACTTCTTGGTAATCATAACTTCTTGTACACAAGATGGCATATTTGCTGAATCAACTCATTTGATATTAAATATCCATTATTTACTTTTATCTAAATTTTTATGACACCATAAGTGAATCTTATTCACTGCTTTAAACACAGTTCATTGTATTTTTCCTTCACGCGCGATGAGCTTCAATGGTTGCCAACCGCAGATGTATCTTGAATTAAAAGGTAACTAAAATTAAATAAAAGGTAGCTAAAAAGTAACTAATTTTTACTTCATCCTTACAGTAGACACTCTGTAAAGTTGATCGATAATCCCATCTCTCAGATTATCGCTGCGCTTTTGTCATTAATTCCTTGTGTTTGACATTACGCTGAAAGTCCATAGAACTGTAGTTCTGGTATTCGTTCAATTGTGTGACAAATATTTGTGCGATTTAGTGTTTTCGTGATGAATTCAAGTAAGAAACGATATCATCAGTCTTCAGAATTTTTGGAAACTGGCACAATGAATTAGATAGTCTCACATCATCAAGAGTTTGTAATCTCCTTCCCTGTGGTCTTTTCTCGCTATTTTTAAGACCTTGCGACGCATGTACACGTTAAATTTTTGTGCTTTGGGATCTTCTGGATTTCTATTTTTGAAAGTTGGCAGGTATGCATTGGATTCTTCAGTTGGTACCGTACACCTCGCCTAAACACAGACTTCCCGCAGGACGCGCGTGGTTAACTTCAATCTTACCATTGCGCAGCAATAACGTTACATTTTTTAAAAGAAGCTTGTTCCCATTCGTAACAAATTATGGTATGGCTTAGTGATTTTTAAATCTTACGTCATCGCGGAGGGAGTGACATCATACTCTTTACGTAGCAAGGGAGAAAATGTTAACTTGCAAATTGTTTAGGACCATACCAACGTTAAATCGGCATAGATTTTATTCCAGCGGTCCAAAAGTTTGAGGCTTAAATGGAGGTTAAACGTAAAATTGGCAAACGTTAAAATGAAGCCCTATATACTGTATTTCCTCGCATAATCGTCGCACTTTTTTTGCCAAAATTTCGCGGAAGAAAGCAGGGTGCGACGATTATGCGAAGAATATTTAATTTCAAAGAATATACTGTATCATTATTTGCTGCACGGGCCAGTCATTCGCGTAGCGTGAGTCTGGCGTGAGTCATAGCCCGCAGTCAGAGACAGGGTTCTTTCTTCTAACAAGGTCACGACTGGTTAATGCTCGCGGAAAGTGCTGACGAAGCTGGCCATTCGCGTCGTGGTTCAAGCCCACAGGCATAAATACGATATTACTTTCTCCTGACAAGATCACACCAGATTAGGCCTATAAACTCGCGGAATGTGCGCTGGCCGTTCGCGTCACAGTTCATAGCCCGCAGGCATAAAGACGAGAGTACTTTCTGCTGACAAGATCATGCCAGATTAGGCCTATAAGCTCGCGGAATGTGCGCTGACCATTCGCGTCGCGGTTCATAGCCCGCAGGCATAAATACGATATTACTTTCTCCTGACAAGATCACGCCAGATTAGGCCTATACGCTCGCGGAATGTGCGTTGGCCGTTCGCGTCGCGGTTCATAGCCGGCAGGCTTAAAGATGAGGTTACTTTCTCCTGACAAGGCCACGCCAGATTAGGCCTATACGCTCGCGGAATGTGCGCTGGGCGCTCGCGTCACAGTTCATAGGCCGCATGTCTAAATATGAGATTACTTTTTGTTGACATGATCACGCCAGATTAGGCCTATAAGCTCGCGGAATGTGCGTTGGCCGTTCGCGTCGCGGATCATAGCCGGCAGGCTTAAAGATGAGGTTACTTTCTCCTGACAAGACCACGCCAGATTAGGCCTATACGCTCGCGGAACGTGTGCTGGCCGTTCGCGTCTCGGTTCATAGCCGGCAGGCATAAAGACAAGATTACTTTCTCCTGACAAGATCACGCCAGATTATACGCTCGCGGAATGTGCTAAGTGACGAAGCTTGCCGCTCGTGTCACAGTTCATTGCCCGCAAGCATAAAGACGAGATATTTTTCGTCTGACTAAGTCGCGGCAGCGTGTGCAACTTACTGGCCCACAAATACGAACATGCTATGCGACGATTATGCGATGAAATTTTATAAATCTATTTTAGTGTTTGAAAAGTGGGGTGCGACGATTATGCGAGGAAATACGGTACGTTGCTTATTATACTTGGGAATATTTGGTGTCATTTTGGTCCCTATTGACAAATTACTATTTGATTTATTGAACAATCTCCGTCAATTGATTATGTGCTACAACGCACTAGTTGTGGGACATGTTTCGAACCCTGGAACGGTCCTTCATCAGCCAAAAAATTGACGCCGTTAAAACATTATACATAAAACACTGAACAAGGTAAAGGACCGTTCCAGGGTTCGAAACATGTCCCATAACTAGTGCGTTGTGGCACATAATCAATGTATTGATTGACGGAGATTGTTCAATAAATCAAAAATTGCTTATTATGGCGTGATAACTGTGACCATCGGAAAAGAACGTTAATTACGGGTATACGTTAATTCGAGAAACATTAAATCGGGAGTTCACTCTAGTAGTCAATGATCTCCACCAAGGTCTTCACTTGGAATAACTTCGACATCACTCACATGTTTCCATACATTCCGATTTGTTAGTATGTAATCCATTACTGTATCTGTTTTATCATCCCAGCTGTATCTCATGATTTTATGGAAGTCCCTTTTTCTTTAACCAGGTGTTCACCATCAGATTATTTCTCAAGCATAGGCCTAACATATTCTTTCCTTCTGTATTTCTCTTTCCCATTCCATGAGGGCCCAGTATGGATTCATATCCAGCTCGCTGTGTGCCAACTTGTGCATTAAAGTCACCCATTACAAACAAATTTTCATGGTCAGTGTGCTATTCCAAGTCATTAGAGAACTCAACCTTTTCCTCTTGTGACCATCCTACTTGTGGGGCATAGACTTCTTTCCTCTCAAGTTCACAGACCACTTTATTATTCTTTCACTAACAAACTCAACCAGACTGCAAGCATCTATGTCCTTATGGATTAAAAATCCTACTCTATTCTTTGACTCCACTTCATTTCCACACCTCGGGGCTACAAGACCGCGTTGTCGCAGCCATTAAACTGAGGAACCAACCATTTCCTCGCCAATATAGGCTATAGTCCAATCTGATATTTCTTTCACTTTGTTTCACTCCACCCCATAATCAGAAATTTCCTCCTTTCCACGTGGTCAACCAGTTCTTCAGTTTTGGATGTTACTGTCAGGATATTTAATGTTCCCATCCGGATACTTTTTTTTTTTTTCCTAGCTCGAGTAGCTGGTGTAGCATCAGGCAGGAAGCCATCATTCGCACCAAACTGACGTCGTTGTCTTGAATTTCTCTTGCATCTGAGGCTCGTATTATTCTGTAAAGTAATTTAAGTATTTTTCTTCTGTTGACCTGCTAAGCCTAACATAGAGGAATTCCCCCAGGGGCTCACATCTTGTGGGACGTGGGTTGGCGACCACGGGACCCCAGCTGAGTCCGGCATTGCTTCCACTTACTTGTGCCGGGCCCATCTCCGTCTTCTTTCCTGTCGACCTCCCTTGGTCAACTCTTGTTCTTTTCCGACCCCGACGGTCTTAGGGTATCCGAGGCCTAGGAAGTCTTTCACTTTCCCGCCTTAATTGGCCCTTGTCACATCTTTCCTGATCCCTCCTTCTTCGAGGGCTCAGACCTCTTGTATTATTTTCATTGTATTTCCTTTTCTCTTTAAGATTCCCGCGCTGTTTTTGTTACTTGGCTCCCCGTGTATCTAAATTCCCTTTAGTGTTTTTTTTTCTTTCTTTTTCATCTACACTACATTTTGTAGGCATTTTTTATCTACATTGCATTTTGTGAGTTTTTTCGATCTAAATTGCATTTTGCGATTGTTTTCAACCTCAATTGCATTTTATAAAGATTGACAATCTAAATTGCTTTTTAGGAAGTCTTTCAATGTAGGAGCAGGGCATTTTAGTGAGTCTTTTGAATTTCAATTGCATTTTGTAAGTATTTTCAACCAAAAACGCATTTCGCAAGAATTTTAAATCTAAATTGCATTTTGTGTGGTGGGCATTTTGCAAGTATTTTGATTCTCAATTGCATTTTGTGGGTATTTTGAATCTAAATTACATTTTGTCAAGTATTTTCAATCTAAATTGCATTTTGTAAGTATTGTCAATCCAAATGAGTAGTTTGAATCTACCGTACATTTTGTAAGCATTTTCAATTTCAATTGCATTTTGTAAGTATTTTGAATTTCAATTGCACTTGGTGAATATTTTGGATTGTGAATGGGATCTTTCGATCTGAATTGCATTGTGTATTTTCAATTTCAATTACATTTTGTAAGTATTTTGAACCTCAATTGCATTTTGTACGTATTTTCGATCTCATTTGCATTTTGTAAGTATTTTGAATTTCAATTGCATTTTGTAAGTATTTCGACTGTACATTGCATTTTGTACGTAGCCTACATTTTTTGCGTATTTTTCAATCTATTCCTTTTGTGAATCTTTTCGTTCTAAATCCCCTTTTGTAAGAACATTTTGTGAGTTGTTTCAATCTGAGTTCCCTTTTTGTAAGTATTTTCCGTCTCACTTAATTTTCGTTCTGGTTTCCATTTCATTGTCATTTTTGCTATCACACAGATCATTAGGGGCCGATAACCTAGATGTTAGGCCCCTTAAAACAACAATCATCATCATCATCAACACAGAGGAAGACTTTCTTTTGGGGTTTTCTCCCTTAGCCTTTGGTGTCCAGTCACCTCAACCTGCAATGTTGGTAAAGTATAAGGCTGCCTCCTCCGCCATCTCCACTATACCGAAGTTTACCTTCTCTGCTGTGGATGCTGTTAAGTTCTTCGCACGTATCACCGTGTATACCCCAGGACTGGTTCCTCATCAGAACTTAGCCGCTACTATAGCTCCGACTATAGTACCATTGCCCACCCCCGCGACGTGGATGCGCCTGACGAGAATTATCCATGTAGATACTAATCTCATGGACCGGGTTTAGGAGACTATCTTGTTCTAGCCTCCAATTCACTTCCTAAATATTTGTTCTACTACTTCCAGATCTACTCTCCAATTTTAACAATCACTTTTCCTTTTTTCTTTCCTCTTTTCATTAACATTCTTACTTTTCTCTACTCTGATTTTTATTTCCCATTTCTCAATACAGTAAAACTCTGTTAAGAAGTTTTTCAAGGGACCATTAAAAAAAACTTCTTAACAGGGAAACTTCTTAAAAGGGTAGCGGCCTGAAATGCATGTGAAACGCACACAGTTTTGTTGTTTATGAAGGATCCTACAATATACTGTACACAGTCCTATATAAAAGCCAGAAAAAGAGAAGCCCCAATATTAAAATCTGACTATCACACCAGAGATAAAGAGAAATTAATTGGCATAACCCTCACAATTCACATTAAATGAGGCCACTGTTTGGGATGAGCAGGGCAGTGGTCCATAAACACCACAATCTTCCTGTTTTGGCTCCCCATTTTGGCATCTAGTGCTTGAATGTACTCTTCAAATAGGGAGCTTGTCATCCATGCTGATTTATTGCTTCTGTAAGTACATGGCAAAGTTCTGACGTTTTTGAAACACCGGGGCTTTCTTGATTTTCCTATGATCAGTAGTGGCAGCTTTTCCGTCCCATCCATATTCGCACCAACTAGCACCGTAGCTCGCACTTTACTTAATTTGCCTCCTAGGCAAGATTCTCCCTTCAAAACCAAAGATTTATCCGGAACAACCTGACAAAAAAGTCCGAATTCGTCAACATTAAAAACGTCACAATGTTTATAATTACTGATTTTTGCCGGCAGCAGTGTTTCCTTCCACGCTTCCGTTTCCTCTGTACTTACACTCGCAGCTTCACCACTAATAGTCTTGTAAACTATGCCAGCCCGATTTTCAAAGCGATCCAACCACCCATTCGACGCAGTAAAAGGCACTTGTAATCGACACGCGATTTCTTCGGCTTTCTCCTTCACGAAAATCCCGCTCAAAGGAATGTTTAAACTTCGCTGCTGTTTAAACCACACGAGCAGAGCTTGTTCTACGTCTTCGTATTTCCCGCTTTTAATCTTCTTGCAGCTTGCCGAAGTATTCCCGGCAGAAGCCAAGATCCTTTCTTTCTTTGCTATGATGCCGTTCAAAGTAGACGGCGGCATTCCGAGCTCCTTCGCAAGAGCAACACGTGAAAGAGTAGATGACTCTACTTTTCTTATAATTGTCCACTTTATCTTTAGAAAGTGCTTTTCTTCTGATGTCTTTCATCTGAGATCCACTCATTTTCACAATGATTTGAAAACTTCACTGACGACGCAATTCTCGTAATCTCAATAATGTTATGCTACGTCTGGCAATGCTTGGCTAACAAGTTAGATCACACAGAACAGCGATAAAAGCCACGAACAAAGAATATAGGAGGCCACGAATGAAATCATGATGCTGTATATTGTAGTCGGTCTTGGGCGGGTGTCGTCATAGCGTGACGTCATTTAGCCTCGAAATGCTCGCCTGGTCAGTGACCCGCGAACACTTGGAACGGCTGTATTCTTTCATTCGGAACACCGGGCCCGGTCAGAGACCCGCGAACACTCGGAACTACTGTATTCTTTCATTCGGAACACCGGATGTATCTTCCGCGGAGATTGGCGAGTTTTGATTCTAAGCCAGTTGCCTCTCAGTGAACTTCGTATACTCAAAGGGAATACAAAATCTGAACTATTTAACCGGGAAAACCTCTTATGCACGAACACTTTATACGGGAAAAATATACATGTATCTTACGGGACCGAGAATATCGAACGTCATAAGCGGAAAAACGTTTTATGCGGGAACTTCTTAACCGAGTTTTACTGTATTTTCTTTAAGAACATCCAGCTGTTCTTTGACCATATTCACATTCTCTCTCCAAATCAGAACATCATCAGCAAAGTTCATTCTTGTTGTACCTTTGTACAAGTATATTAGTATATTACCAGTATAAATACACTGACCGGTAAAAAAAAAAAGATCACTTAAAAAATTCAACATTACTTTCATTTTAATCATAAATATGAACACTGTAGGCCTAGTACATAAGTTACTATTGTTAGCGTGGTAGCGATTCATCATATTTGTTTCTGAATTGCACAAGAACCGAGGATATGGCTGTATTGATCTTTTCCTATGCCAACCAGTGTCAAAAGAGAAAAGAATAAATCATTGCATTGTTGACGATCGCGATGGCGCGCACATCTTTCCGCAGGAAACAACATCATGTCAAAGAATTGCTATTGTTGAGTGAAACAATGACATGAAGAATGGTAATGAATCCTGAAAACCAATTATCCTTACTTCCATACTATAACTACTGCACTACAAACAGGAGGCATCTGTGTACCAAGAAAGATGTAGATAAATTAGAGTACCACAGAAAGCGAGCAATTGCGAAAAGAGAAGTGCGTAAATATCATAGGAGGAACTGGGACGCATTTGTATCCCATTTAGAAAAGAACGATTTAACCAGACCTCAGCCACAAACTTACAAAATTTTGAACAATTTGAACAGGAAAACTAAAGACACACTTTGAATCAATACAATCCCTTGCAATACTTAGTCAAATCACTTTCAAAATTTATGGTCCCAGAATGTCTCCCATATTCCGACATTGCACTCAGATAATTTACACATCGAACACATTACAATGGTAGAACTAGATGCAGTCCTGAGGACACTAAAGTGCAATAAAACACCTGGAGAAGATAACTTAAATTTGGAGTTATTTAAATATTCCTGTGGGTCTTTCCAAGAAAGATTCCTCCAGCTCCTCAATAAAATTTGGGAAGGCGAAGAACCACCTGACAACTGGAATAAAGCAATAGCTGTACCCATTTTCAAGAAGGGCGACAAAAGGGACTGTCAAAATTACAGAGGCATATGTTTATTAAATTCTGGTTATAAAATATATGCCAACATCATAAAAATAAACTATATAAACACTATGAAAACATTCTTGGAGAGGAACAATTCGGCTTCAGGAAGGGAAGATCCTGCTGTGATGGTTATTTCACAATGAAAATCCTTCTTGATAAACACCGCGAATTTAATATAGTAACACACATTGCCGTTGTAGATTTCAAAAAAGCTTTTGACGAAGTAAACCGCAATACCTTACTTAATATATTAATATCACACCCTACAACAGATGGTGCAAAACATAAGTAACCTTTACAAACATAACTTGATTTCTGTAAAGGTTAATAATAAATTATCCGAGTGGGAATTGATAAACCCAGGAGTGAGACAAGGTTGCGGTCTTTCCCCTCTCCTGTTCATAATATATATGAATGCTCTTATACGAGAATTTAGAGAAACAAGACATGGTTCCATCGGCATTAACAGAAATCTACAGCTGGACGCAATATTATTTGCAGACGACTTAGTGCTGGTTGCCACCTCAGAAGATGATTTACAGAGTTCAATAACCTGAAACTATTCTCAGAAAACTACCCAATGGAATTATCTCTAGAGAAAACTAAGATAATGGCATTCTGTGGCACGGAACCAGTAAGAAGTAAGATCTGCTTTGATAATAACATTTTGGAAAGCGTAAAGGATTTTAAATACCTTGGAACTGTCTTTCCTTGAAGAAATGGACATACCCGAGAAAATCTTTAAATTCAACAGATGTTTAAGAATCATCAATAAAGTTTTTAGACCATCAGTTCAAAAACACACCCGAACAATAATTTACAAAACCTTAGCAAGACCGGTACTTTGCTATGGTAGCGAAGCGTGGACCCTGAGGAAATGCGATGAGAGACGAATAACTACCGCCGAAATGAAATATATGCGACGAACAGCAGGAGTCACTAAGTGGAATCACAAACGAAACACAGAAGTGCTGAATGGTCTGCAGACCTATATTGGAATACATCCATGAATACCAACGAAATTGGCTAAGACACCTCAACAGGATGCAGTCGGTCAACATTTTTGCGTGTTAAAATTTGAGACACTGTGTCTGTAGATTTACTAACATATTACGGATTTCCCCCAGGTCAAAAGTATTTTAACATGGATTCTCAAAATCCACCGTAGTTAAAGAGGACATTAAACCCATAACATTATGATTATTATTACCTTTTATCGATTGTTCCCCCATAAGTCCAACCCCTCATCCACGTTGTGGGAGACGGGCAATGGCACAAAGTAGGGGATCGCCTTTAGGGGCGAAGTACAATGGTGACTTCGTGTGCCCCAGGACCGTTACGGTAGCTGTGAAGGTCCTACAGGAACCCTGAAAAGTGACGGCTAACGGGGCTCTGGTGAAGCTACGATAGGCCCAGCAAGCCAGTAGTGGATGAAACCAAATGCTTTCAAAAATGGAACGAGCCTCGGACATGATGGATTTAATAGACGACGACACGGCTGTACACACGAACTAAGATTTGGAACTTTAAACCTAAGAACGCTGACGGGGAAGGTGGTTGAGATAGTGGATGTGATGGAAAGAAGGAAGTTGGATTTATTGGGATTGGCAGAAACAAAGTGGAAAGGGGAAGGAAGGAGAGAACTGACAAAAGGCTATAGACTGTACTGGAGTGGGAACGAAGAGGGAAAGAGGAATGGAGTGGGAGTAGTAGTACGAGATGGTTTAAAAGAAGAAGTGAGGAGAATAAGCGATAGGATGATGAAAGTGAAAGTAGCACTTGGGGAAAGACCGTAGAAATAGTGCAAGTGTATGCTCCACAAGTAGGCCTCGCCTCTGAAGAGAAGGAGGAGTTTGAAGAGGAATTGCAGAAGCAGCTGGTAGGAAGAAATATGATTGTTATGGGGGATCTCAATGCCTATGTAGGAAGAGAAAGACAAGGTTATGAGAGTGTTCTAGGACCAGAGGGTTGGGGCGGAAGAAATGAGGAAGGAAAGAGACTGTTGGACTTCTGCCAGAGGAACAGCCTGCTAGTTGGGAACTCCTGGTTTAAGAAAAGAGAGCCACACAATCACATGGTACAGTGATGACTTGACCAGGAAGTCGTTGGTCGACTATATACTGTATGAGGAAGAACTAAATAAGAACATCACGGACATCAAGGTTATACCATCAGAGAACCTGGATAGCGACCATCGATTGCTTGTAATGAACCTGAGAGGGAGTAAGGAGAAGAAAGGGACTGAGAACCAGGAAAGACGTATAAGGATATGGAAACTGAAAGAAGGGGATAGAAGGGTCGAGTACCTCAAAATGGTAAAGGAAGGAATTCCAACAGATGAAGAAAGAGGGGTGGAAGAGGAATGGGCTAGATTTAAGAAGACACTAGTAGGTGCAGCAGAAGCAGTATGTGGGAGGACAAGTAGTAAGAAGAGGTGGAAGGAAACACCATGGTGGAATGAGAAGACAAAAGATATAGTAAGGGAAAAGAATAGAGCCTTTAGGAGGTGGTATCAAAATAGGACGATAGAGACAAGGGAAGAGTACCAGGAAAGAAAGGAGGCGAAGAGAGTAGTGGCTGAGGAGAGAAGAAAGTGGATGGAAGAGTGGACAAAGATGATGAAGGAGGATAGTGAAGGTACAAAAAAGGTCCTGTATGGGATGGTAAAAAATAAGAGGCGGAAGGATCCTACGGATTATGTTAGAATGGTGAACAAAAGAGGACAAGAGATAGAAAATAGGGAAGAACTGAAGAAAATGTGGAAGGAATATTTTGAAGAACTACTGAACCCAAATGGAAAAAATGGTGAGGAGGAAGAAATCGGGGAAGAGGAAGATGAACTGCAAACAGAAAAGGACTTAACATGGAAAGAAGTGGAAGATGCAGTGAACAAGATGAAAGGAGGGAAGGCACCGGGTGTGGATGAGTTGAGTGTGGAGATGGTGAGAGCAGCAGGTGAGGTGGGGATACAGTGGTTGTGCCGAGTGATGAGGACAGCATGGAAGGAAAGAAAGACCCCAGAGGACTGGAAAAAAGGAATAATTGTCCCGATCTTCAAGAAAGGTAGTAGAACCGATTGCAGAAACTATCGGGGAATAACACTGATGAGTCATTGTGCAAAGATCTTCGAGAAAGTTTTGGAAAAGAGAATTAGGACATGGATAGATGGAGGGATGAGGGAAGAACAACATGGCTTCAGAGCAGGAAGGTCCACAGTGGATTTGAATTTTGCTGTAAGGCAGTTACAAGAACAGCACTATGAGTATGGAACAGATCTACTGATGGCCTTCCTGGACATTGAGAAAGCATATGACAGTGTATGCAGAAACAAAGTATGGAAGTCCCTGGAGGATAGAGGAGTAGAGAAATGGACTATAAAGAGGATAAAGGAGATGTACAAGGGAAGCGTGAGCTGTGTGAAAGTGGGAGGAGAGAGATCAGACTGGTTGGAACAGAGAAACGGCCTGAAACAAGGAAGTGCACTGTCACCGTTACTTATCATTTTGGTGATGGATGACATAATGACCCGAGTGGCACAAGTAATTGGGGAAGGAAAGATGAAAGCAATGGTGTTTGCAGATGATTTGATGATTTGGGGAAACAAGGAGGAGGAGGTACAGGAACAGTTGGACGTGTGGGAAGGAATAATACAAGGATATGGGATGAAATTTAGCATAAATAAGAGTGAGATGGTGATCACAACAAGGAAGAAGGAAAGAACCACAACGGGAATAACAATTGGTGGGGAACAGCTGAAGAAAGTGGAGAGTTTCAAGTATCTGGGAAGCCTGATACAAGATAATGGAAGAAACGATAGAGAAATAAATGAGCGGGGGAGGCAGGCAGAAGCATTTCGGAGGAGTGTGAGAAGCATGTTATGGAGCAAGGATGTCCCTCAGAACAGCAAAGAGATCATATATCGGACATACTGTGTCCCTATCCTGACGTATGCCTCGGAGACCTGGGTTATGAAAGGAAGGGGGAAGAGCAAAACACAGGCCAGTGAGATGAGGTTCTTTAGAAGCAGTATTGGAGCTACAAACATGGACAGAATAAGAAATGAGAGGACCGGAGAATTAATGAAGGAGGAACCATTACAGGATGGTATAGAGAAATCTAGACTTAGATGGTATGGACATGTAAAACGAATGGAGGAGAAGAGGATACCCAGGAGAGTAAACGAGACGAAGTGGGAAGGAAAGAGACCGAGAGGAAGACCGAGAGACAGGTGGCTGAAGGGGGTGGAAGAAAGCGTGAAGAAGAGAGGGGAAGACTGGACAAGGGTGGAGGCTGAGAGATGGTGGGAAGACAGAAGACGTTGGAGAGGCTTGTGTTCCAAACAGACCCGGCCAGTGGCTGGAAACTGTGCAAGATGATGATTGTTCCCCCTTAGGAGAGCGATTGAACTTGAATTCACGATTTCATCTTCGGGCGTTTTCCCTCTTTTCTTCCAGAAATCTCTTCATCCTCTCAGAATGCTCCTTCCACTCAGCTGACTATTTTTTTAAATTTTTATTTAAATTTTATTTTCTTTATTTTTATTTTTTTCAGGTTGTGATGTTCTTTGCTCAAACTTAACATTTGTGATTTTATTCCGGCACTCGGTGGTGTCCTCGAGATTTTCTATGTTGATCTGTTGTAGGTCCCTCTGGACCTCTTTCAGCCATTCCGTGCCGCATTGCTTTGCTGTTATGGAGTTTTCCAACCTGTAGATGTGTGTGAAAAATTTGGTTGGCTTTTTGAAATTTCTTCAGTTATTGTGTTGTCCTTTTGATAGAGCTTGTTCTGAGGTCTCTTCATCCAAATGCCGTTTTTATTGACTGCCTCGTAAATCTTCCTGAGAATTTTTCATTCCTGATTTTCTATGTCCTTCATTTTAGAATGACCGTCGATCACCATTGTTTCGGCTGTGGAGGTTGCTTCTGGAAGAATCACTGTTTCATAGTACCTTAAGTTTGTGCCTATCGAAATGCACTTCTTGTTGTAGTGAGCCCACGTTAGCAAGGCCTTCTGTAGCCTGGTGATTCTTTGTTCATTGGCGATACGGTTTAGTGCCGAGGACTGGATGGTTTCACCAAGGTATTTACAATGGCGGACTTGTGCGATTTTACCGTATTTTGTGATGAAGATGGACCATGTGGCTTTGGCTAATGGCAAGGTTTTGCTTTGCTATGGCAAAGTCACCATGGAGATGGGATTAATAATAATATTGTATGGCCTCGGGTGCCGGGTGCAAGCTTTGTAATTTGACACCCAGAGGGTAGCTTGCATGTCAAATTTAGTTGTTCCTTGAATCACTATGAAAGTCAAGGAGGTTAGATATCTAAGCTCCTTGAGCACTATAGCTCTTTCTAGTAGAGAAATGAGGAACTTTGTGTTGGCGGAAACTCCCGAGGTTAATTTTGCCTACATTATGAACACGGCCTACTGAATTCAAATGGGTTCTTTGACATGCCAATATCGTATGACATGCGTGTCGTATTTTTGCCGCCTTTCAAAAATCACTTACCATGGCCAGGAGCGAACCTGCAATCTTGGGGTTAGTAGACTGACACACTATCCACTCACCCACCGTGAGATGGGATTGATAGTTTATGATGCCATGCAGGATGGAGGCTGGTTTTGATGAAAAAGTGATGCTCTCTGGTCTGGAAATTGATAGTTTATGATGAAGAAAGGGTTTAGGTATTGATAGTTTATGATGCCATGCAGAATGGGAGCTGGTTTGTTTAGAAAAATGGGTTGATGATGATACATAGCTATGTTATGTTCTGTGGTATGTTGGTGAGGATTTGAAAAATAGATGTTACATCTAGTAAGAAGAATGACAGAAAGAAAAGTTTAATAAAATGCAACCAGAAAAGAAAGGAACCGAAGAATATTAAAATATAGTGAAGAGCACAACAGATGCAGATGCAGAGAATGGAAGCTTGCTTATATGTTGACAAACAAGGTATTGTTAGTTTTGATTGCTAGAGATCGACCAGAAGAGGGGAATTAATATTGTTCTGGGTGTCTAATCATCATCTTCATTTCCCATTTCCAGCTTCCTGGGTCGGGTTGTGAATTAAGGACCTCCACCGTTGCCTGTCTCTCCACCACTCCTCTCCTGATTTTAGTACATCTTCGGGTTTTCCTCCCTTCTTTTCTACACACTCCCACACTGTATCTGCCCATCTCTTCCGGGGCCTACCTCGTGGTCTCTTCCCTGTCATCTTTTCACAGAAAGTCTTCTTTGGTACTCTCTCCTCTCCCATTCTCATCATATGTCCATACCACTTTAACTTTGTTGTTTCTATCCTGTCCTGCAGCTTCAATATTCCTGTCCTTTCTCTAATCTCTTCATTTCTAACTCTATCTCTTCTGGTCTTGCCCTCTATACCTCTTAGGAATTTCATCTCTGCGGCTTGTATTCTACTCTCCTCTCTTTTTGTAGTAGTCCACGCTCCAGCTGCGTATGTTAGTATGGGACTGTAGTAGGTTGAATATAATACTTTTTTGCATTTCTTTGGGACATCTCTGTTCCACACAATACCCCTTACACTCTGGTAAAAACTGTTCGCTTGTTGTATTCTCTTTCCAATTTCCTCAGTTATCCTTCCATCTTATGTGATCCCACTTCCCAAATACTTGAAACTTTTAACGCCTTCTAGAATTTTGCCATTCAATTCTATCTTTCCTCTTCCTTTCTTCCTTCCTCTTGACATTACCATTGTCTTGCTCTTCTCTGTGCTTACTTTCATCCCAAATTTCTCTATCTCTTGGTTCCATACATCTAGTTGTTTTTGTACATCCTTTTCATCCTCACCCCATATAACTATATCATCTGCAAACAGCATGGCCTTTGTTGCTTCTTGTCACAATCTCTGTTTGACCTTATTGTGGATTTCATCCATGACTATGATGAATAATAATGGGGACAATACACTTCCCTGTCGGAGACCCGTTTCCACTTTAAACCATTCTGTTTCTCCTATACTGGTCTTCACGCTACTGACACAATTTTTGTACATAGCTTTTAACATTTGGACTTCTGCTCTGATAACTCTTCTTTTTCTTAATACATCCCAAACCATCTGTCTAGGCACACTGTCATATGCTTTCTCAATATCAATAAATGTCATCACCATGTCTTTTCCAAATTCCCATCTTTTCTCCATCATTTGCCTTAATGTAAAGATGTCTAGTATTGGTTATAAATGAATAGTGTGTGAATTAGTGAAGTCAGTGTAACTGTTCTTTGTGGATTCTTTTTTGGCGAGTGTATCGCCTCGCTACCCTGAGGTGACAAGTTTTATAACAGTTTCAATATTGAGGGTTTTCATAACAGATTTGCAGCCTTTTTTTTTTTCCTTCGTGATTTCATGTAGTTTTTCCACTGTCTGCAGAGCTTAATTTCTGTTGTCTGTGATAATGACAATATCGTCCACGAAAGGGAGGCACTTGACTTTAATATGGTTCTCTTTTTTTATACCAATTTGGAGACGCTTTACATGAGGGTCTCATTCCTTAATGATATTTTCTAGGACAATATTGAAGAGGATTGGGGATAGTCCGTCCACCTGTCAGACTCAAAATTTGATTTCGAAGGGCTCTGATATTTCACACATGAATTTCACTTTGCACATTGTTCCTGTAAGCATCTGTTCATTGATTTTGCGAGTCTTTCTGTCTATTAACAAATTCATAAAGAAATTTGATACAATGGTCCGGCTAGCTCAAAACAGTTGCCAGTGTTTCGCCCCAGTGTACCAATGGGCTCTTCAGTTGGTTATGGTACACCTCACCAAGACGCGTGGCTAGTACATACTGTGAAGGCCGCTGCAAGGCACAAATGTTGCCACGAGCAGCGCCAATGTACTACGGAAGTCAAAACTTCCTTTCAAAAATAATGTTAGCTTACCTTGCTAATCCATAATGGAAATATCTATTCCCGAAGGAAACAGGATGTAAAAATTGTCCGATTGAGCTATGTACATTAACAAATTCACAAAGAAATTTGATAAAATGGTCCGGCTAGCTCAAAACAGTTGCCAGCGTTTCGCCCCAGTGTACCAATGGGCTCTTCAGTTGGTTATGGTACACCTCACCAAGACGCGTGGCTAGTACATACTGTGAAGGCCGCTGCAAGGCACAAATGTTGCCACGAGCAGCGCCAATGTACTACGGAAGTCAAAACTTCCTTTCAAAAATAATGTTAGCCTTACCTTGCTAATCCATATTGGAAATATCTGTTCCCGGAGGAAACAGGATGTAAAATTGTCCGATTGAGCTATGTACATCCTGTTTCCTCCGGGAACAGACATTTCCAATATGGATTAGCAAGGTAAGCTAACATTATTTTTGAAAGGAAGTTTTGACTTCCGTAGTACATTGGCGCTGCTCGTGGCAACATTTGTGCCTTGCAGCGGCCTTCACAGTATGTACTAGCCACGCGTCTTGGTGAGGTGTACCATAACCAACTGAAGAGCCCATTGGTACACTGGGGCGAAACGCTGGCAACTGTTTTGAGCTAGCCGGACCATTGTATCAAATTTCTTTATGAATTTGTTAATGTACATAGCTCAATCGGACAATTTTACATCCTGTTTCCTCCGGGAACAGATATTTCTTTCTGTCTATCTCGAATATTAACATTATTATTGTTATTCAAATAATTCATGGTTTTTGGGCTAATGCCGTGTGGAAATAATATTAAATCGGTGGTCTTGTACCACCAGTCGTTTCGAAGGAACCTTGCCTCCTTTTTCAATAATGCTCGAAGAACTTCCTCCCCATAGAGGACAACACCACTGATTTAATTTTATTTCCACACAGCATTAGCCCAAAAACCATGAATTACAGTAGAACGTCGTTTATCCGGACTAATTGGGACCGTAAGTGTTCCGGATATCGATTTTTCTGGATAATCGAACATAGGGAGAACCACAAAGCTTCTCATTTAGGTGCAACGCTTTCTCTCACAACAAAAGTCCAGAAATGTGATATCCCTTACTTCTTGTCTGAATAAACCATAAGTACGCCGCGTCTTCCAATTTTTCTTCCGTAGCTGATCTCATGGTTTTTCTCTTGTTAGACCCTTCTTCACTATTTACCTTCGATGCATAATTCAGAATTTCACCTTTTCCGTTCTTCAAATAATAAATATTGTGGATTTTCCGACACTAATTTTTCATTAGACATTGCATACTCCCACATTTATCCAGTTCATTAATGATCTCTGCCTTATTCTCAATCGATAAAACATTGCGTTTTTTTTTTTTTTTTGCCACTCGTAAAAGTCATTTTCACAACGTAATACAGTACAGTACGCACAGTTACATAGGCTTGTTTTAGATCCCTTATTTGGGGGTAGCAGGATCTAAAACGGAAGAGTTATTGTGTTGATTTAGAAGGAAATGTCTAAAAGGGGGTAGCTTCCCGTAGTCGGGCAAGCTGACCAGTGTAGAGTGTTGTTTTAGTGTTAGGGGGCTCCTATAAATGATGTAGGAGTGTTTTAGGGGATGGAACTCAATGCAAGGGTCACTGTGCCGGTCGTCCAGCTGACTGGTTAGATAACCGACTTGTACGTGTCAGCTATATGGCGCGGGCCGCTCCTAGCAGGCAGGCCGGTACGGGAATACGATGATGCTTGCCTTAGCAAGTATCTGGCTACTATAAGTCACGTCTAATAGTGACGGAGGGTTCAGGAAGGGAGTTAGGGCGTAAAGAAGCGTGTAAACAGTAAAGCAGGTGTAAGGTACTGACCAAGTGTTTATTGGTCAGTAATAATGGATATGAGAGTCCCTTTTAAGGGATGTAGTGATGTTACAATGTGTACAAACTTGTCTATACAAATTGGGAGTAAGGTTACAAAGTTATAGGATTCTGAACACGTTCTGACTCACTCACCTGATGATACCAGCGTAGCCTTCGGCCGTCACACTATAAGACTGATAATTGAGAGAGCCTCTGACCTCCTTAAGGCTCCCTTTTATATTCTTCGGCGCTATGCTGTCAGCATTGTGATGGCATAGCTGCCCTAGTTAATAGTGTGTCGCTGTCTGTAATAGTTATGCAAGGATTGGGCCAGATTTCCAGGATGGCAAGCTGTCCTTGCGGTATTGATAGCTGTTGGTCTGGCTTTACAAGGATTGCCAGTTAGGAGATTTAAGTAGATGATGGGGGGATGGTCTCCAAGGGGTGCGTACCCCTGGGGTACTGTACAGGCTACTGAAACACGTTGACAAATTATAGATCAAACAAACGCTTGGAGACAACAATATTGAAGATGAGAACCGACTCACTAATGTAGGCAGCGCGTGCTGCTCCGACTTTTTTTGCTCGTCCGGATAATGACGTTCCGGTTGTTTGACGTCCGGATAAATGACGTTCTACTGTATTTGAATAGTAATCCGGGCCGTGAAAGCCTTAATCTACATATTATTATTGTTGTTGTTAATATTATTTTATTAGATTTGTTTTATTCCCTAAATTGCAGTTGGTAACATACCTCATATCGGTACATGAAGCACAAGAAACTGAGTATAGTCACACTTTGCAAAGCCTATAACCAATACATTTTCAAGCTATACTGTAAAAGTTTCACAGTAAAATAATTCCCTGGAATGCCATCTTTCACATCTGTTTTTCTTAATAGGATCCATGCATCAGTTCTAAGTATTCATAAATTAATTATTATAACATACCTGCCAACTTTTACGGTTTATCCGTAAAATTTACGGAAATTGCAGCATTTTACGGTTTTACGGACGAACGGTGTCATTTTACGATTTCGCGTACAAAAATTTGAAACGATAATTTACATTCGATAATACCGCCCACTTCCGTACAATCGATTGTTTGCGTGGGTCGAAGGCAAGTCCACGATAGTCGATAACTCGTTCTTTGATATGATTCGTACTTTTAACCGTGTGATGGTTGTGTCGTCATCGTAATTGAATTTGAAGCCGGGATAACCGTTCTTGCATGTGAATCTTAGGTGTTGACAGGCTCTGCTTCGCATATTCTTTGTTCCGCTCCGTTCGCTCATTGCGATTTAAACCATATTCTTTGACCACGTTAGTTGTTCATTGTTCGCGAAGTTGGCGTTCCTTGAATGTTTTCGTCTTTTAAGGTTATGGCATATTTTAATGAAGCGTTCGAGTTTTTGTGCTATAACTTCGTGCTTCGCAGTTTCCTGTATTCCTTGGACTAATTACATTCGTTCCACGTGTGTGTGTGTTTATTTTTTTCTACCATGTGCATATTCTATCTTCACGAGGTTGGCGTCGTGTTCATTTAATGGTTGGTGTGTTTTGACATGTTTTAATGAAGTGTTGGCTGTCTTAATTGTTTTATGTTATAATTTTATGTGACGTTCAGTGATCCAGGTTCCTTTCGATGTTTTAGTAGATATCGAGAATGAACAAATCCAACAAGAAACAGTACTTCCAGACATTTAAAGAATCATACTCGGTTGATTTTCCGTGCATACTAAAATCAAGAAAGGGAGAAAAATTTGCCTTTTGCACGGTATGTGGGTGTGATATTAATATTGCATATGGTGGAAAAAACGATTTAAGTAATCATGTGAAGTGCGGTAAACACATTAGTTATGTTAAATCGAAGAAGATAGCAAGAAAATCAACACCTTTTTTGCCAAGTCTGGAAACGTTTACAGTGACGTAATTAGGGCCGAGTGTCTGTTTACTTCCTTTTTGGTGGAACACAATGTGCCCTTAAGTGCGGCTGATCATGCTGGAGCTTTATTTAAGAAGATGTTTCCCACATCAGAAGTTGCAAAGAAATATAGTTGTGGTCGCACGAAAACGACATGTATTGTAAATAAAATGGCAAAAAATGCATCATCTGAAGTTGTTAAGTGCCTTCAGAACGGACCGGATACAGATAAATTCCTTTTCTTTTCATCAGTGAGAAACTACTTTTATACTGCCTGTGACTACATCATCAACAAGTTTCCACTCAAGGATGACGTGTTAAAGAATGCTCAAGTTGCTAGGTTAGACAAAATTGAAGATTCACAGTTATCTTCCATTCGTTTTTTCTTGGAAAAGTTTCCTATCATGTTATGCAAGGAAGAGAATGAAACTACAGATGAGGTGGTGAATGAGCTTCAGAGGCAGTTCACAGCTCTTCAGGTAGATGACTCTTTGGCTGCACATCAAGATGCTGCAAGTGATTCCAGTTGGGCACAAATATCAAGAATTCGTGGAGCCGATGGACTTCTTAAGTATAACCGAATTTTTAGAGTATTGCTCTCTATTCTCACCATACCCCATAGCTATGCAGAATGTGAATGTTTTTTTTAGCTTTGTGAAGAAAAATAGAACACAGTTCAGGTCATCCATGTCCAATGAATCTCTGGAGTCTATTTCTATTTTGAAGACCAGGAGTTCTGGTCCCTGTTATGACAAAACATTTTCTCAAGACTGTTTGCAGGAAGCTAAAAAGGCCACAACCATGACTTAAAAGTCGAACTAGCATGTGATTTGCAGTGTGTATTATATTATTTCTTGCCTGTGTTACGTTAAACAAGTTTTATTGTTTAAAGCCTTTTTCAATTATCGTATATCAGCTTAATCTATCAAGGAAGTCCTGTTATGTCTGCTCCAAACCGATATTCACCACGCCTGCTGCTGATTAACATGGATTTCTTCTTGATTGTTATGTTCATCTACAAATCATGTAAGTAGATATGATTTCATTGAAGTATCCTGTTTAAAGCATGAATTATTGTATTTTGTAGCCCAGAAGTATTATTATTTTCGTCAAGCCGGGGTATGTCGAAAATCGTTAGATTTTTTTTGTCGCGCGTGAGTTTTACTGATAGCCCTTTTCAAAAGTTGGCAGGTATGTTATAATTATTTAAGGAGAAGAGGATACCCAGGAGGATACACGAGACGAAGTGGGAAGGAAAGAGACCAAAAGGGAGACCGAGAGACAGGTGGCTGAAGGGGGTGGAAGAAAGCGTGAAGAAGAGAGGAGAAGACTGGACAAGAGTGGAGGCTGAGAGATGGTGGGAAGGTAGAAGACGTTGGAGAGGCTTGTGTTCCAAACAGACCCGGCCAGTGGCTGGAAACTGTTTAAGATGATGATGATTTAAGTTTGATTTATTTTGTTTATGCAGGGAATGCTGGAAGTGTAAGCGGAAGTTTATCAAGCAGGATGGCTGCAATAAGATGACTTGCAGCTGTGGAGCCAGGATGTGCTACCTGTGTCGCCAACCAGTTACAGGTTATGAGCACTTCAATCGTGGCGGGTAAGTTAAATTAAGATAATCATCTTTGAGGTGCCTAGAATCAAAACCCGCCAAATCCATTCCTTCACTTTTTCGGCAAAGTGGCAAAAACTGTCACAAACGAACCAATACCCAAAAAGAAATACTTTTTTCACTAAAAAATGAATTAATTATTTTTAAAAACAGTGACGAAGTACGAAGCTGATCCCCGATATAGTTAAACATGTATGTAGAAAAATATAAAGCAATAATTCGGATTTGTCGGGGTTTGTTACTAAGATTTGGATTTGGCAGGTTTTGATACAAAGAGCCCTAATACATTTGAAGTTGCGAAGAGATTGTAGAAACTGCGTAAGCTTTATTCAGAAATTAATATTTGAATGAAAGTTAACTAAATATAGGTTATAAAATAAAATAAAACTTATAATATTTGTGTTTTGTTGTTGTTGTTGTTATTATTGTTGTTTTAAGGGGTGGTTTTTGTGTTTTATTAGAATAAACAGAAAAAGAATAAAACTCATATTACCCATTCAAGATTTGATTGCCGCTGAGTGTGGCTGTGTCAGCGTTTATGTTTATTTTAGCATGAGCTCTGCGGGGCGAAGTGGAGGACACAGCGATGACAGTGCAATCTGCACATAGGTCACGCTGCATTGCGTCAGATAAGCGTCACAGGAGCTCATGTCACCATAGACAGTTATATGATGACGGGTTACTGGAGCTGAGCCATATCCTACACGCGCAACTAACTGTACCTGTCAACGAAGCAAGCTGACGTGTGACACAATTACATAAAGAGTAGTTCCCATCTCCACCGCCGGCAATCAATTCCTGAAAGGGTAATAATACTGTACAGTAAATAACCCCTGGCACTACAGCCCGTGAAGGGCCTAATCCCCAGCCATTTGGCCTGCAGATATTGGGGTGCTGCATGACCAGCGCATCGGGTCCCCTCGGCCGTTAATCTCGGTTTTCGTGATCGGGGCGCTGCCTCACTGTCAATTACTCAATTGTCCTCACGAGGCTGAGTGAACCCCGTTCCAGCCCTCACGTCAGTTTCCAAAATCCCTGACGGAGCCGTGAATCGAACCCAGGGCCTCCGGGTGAGAGGCAGGCGCGCTACCCCAACACCACGGGGCCGGCAATACTGTAGCCTACAGTACTGAACAATAATAATAATAAGGAAAAGCGTCAAATTAAATTAATATTCAATTACTATGGTCCAGGCCTTTAGAGACAAAACTATCGTCATTCAACTATTAAATCCCATTCTTTACTGGAAGTTATAGCTACACAATTTCTGTTTCTTCCTCATCCTCAATAGTAGTTTCTCAATCATCATCATTCTCTTCGTGCTCGCCACGACTTTGCAGATTGCAATAAAACTGCAGCTCTACATTTTCCCTCCAACTTTCTCCAAACTGCTTCGAAAGCAGGCTCGAAACATCTTTCACTTCTTGTGCCTGAAGGACAATTGCTCTGTTTATGGCTTCTGGCTTTACGTGAGTCATATCAAAATCAGGTTTCGTGACACGTGTGTGTTCGCAAATGTCAGTTCTGTGGAAAACATCACCCAGACCAAAATGTTATTGTTCTTCTTGTTCTTTGTCAAAATTATCCAAAACAAATTATTATCAGAAAGTACAACAACATAAACCATTCTAATCACGTAAGGCAGAGGTGCATTCTCTGACTCATCATCATCATCGGCTTTAACTCGAATCCGAGTATAAATCTTCTTCCTTCAGTCCAGTTTGTGGATGTGTTTACGGTGACTAAAGAGTCCAATCCTGGCATGGAACAAGCGACCACACAAGTCGCATAGTATTGCTGGAGGAGGACGTGGTTGGGCTGCTCGAAGTTTCCTAGCTTGACGCTTGGCCTCTCCATGTATGCGTCGATCCCTTTCAAACGTCTTTACAGAATCCGAGAGGGTACGGCGCCAAGTTGAGCGGTTTTCAGCCAGCATGTCCCAGGTTTGTGGATCAAGACCTGTCAATTTCAGGGTCTGCTTAAATTGGTCCTTGTAGCGCCTCTTAGGACCACCATGAGGTCTGGTGCCATAGCATAACTCACCATATAGCATTTGACGAGGTAATCTCACATCATCCATCCGATGGACATGACCAATCCATCTATATTGGTGACCTATTATGGATGATTCTATGCTGTTGATTTGAGCCTTTTCCAGAACAGCAATATTGGTAATGCGGTCTTCCCATTTAATCCTCAGGATTGATCGAAGTTTTTGTAGGTGAAAACGCTCAAGCTTCCTAAGATCACGTCGGTAAAGGGTCCACGTTTCACAGCCATACAACAATGTAGAAATGACTACTGCTTTGTACACCATAAGCTTTGTACTCATGGATAGATCTTTATTCATGAAGACCCGGTGCGCTAATCGTCCATATGCTGCATGGGCTGCGCCAATTCTCTTATCCACATCCTGCTCACAGGTACAGCTCACAGAAATGGTACTGCCCAGGTACAAGAAGTGGTCAACCTGTTCTAATGGCAAATTTGAAATGGAGATATTGAACTGAGGAAGAGGTGTGCCTGGTGAAGGTTGTGCCAAGACTTTAGTCTTATTGACATTTATGGTAAGACCAAAGCGATCACATGCACTTTTGTAACAGTTAACTGACTCTTGCAGCTCTTCTGGTGTGAGAGTTGGTGACGCAGCATCATCTGCATACAACATGTTAGTAACCTTAGTAACCTGAGTTTTCCTCAAGGAGCGGAGACGAGTTAGGTTGAAAAGCCCTCCATCAAAACGATACTTGATCTCCACACCTGGGATGTTTGTGGGTGAATCATAAAGCATTGCAGCCAAGTACAGCGCAAAAAGCGTTGGAGCCAGTACACATCCTTGTTTCAGTCCATGGGTAATGGGAAATTCATCGGACATCTTATTCTGATGGCAAACCTGACCTGTCATGCCATCATGGAGAGCTTTGATTAGATCTACAAAACGCTGAGGGCAACCACACCGCTTCAGCACTGCCCACATGGCTGGTCTTGGAACCGAATCAAATGCCTTTTCCAAGTCATAAAAGACTAAGAAGAGTGGATTCTGTTGTTCTCTACATTTTTCTTGTAGCTGTCTCACACAGAAAATTAAGTCAATTGTGCTTCTGGAAGTTCTAAATCCGCATTGTGACTCTGGGAGGATCCTCTCAGAGATAACCTTGAGGCGGTTAAGTAGAATTCTTGCAAGAATCTTCCCCACAATTGATAGCAGTGATATACCACGGTAGTTGCCACAAACACTGCGATCACCCTTTTTAAAGATAGTGACGATAGTGGCATTCTTTAGGTCTCCAGGTACCTTTCTTGATTCCCAAATTCTGAGGATAAGGATGAAAATTCTTGATTTGAGGGAATGACCTCCGGCTTGAATTAGTTCCAGAGGGATGTTATCTGGGCCAGGTGCTTTTCTGGGTTTCAATTGGGTGAGAGCTGCACTGAATTCATGATAAGTAGGAGGTACTGCCAACCACAGTTGTTCAGGTTGTTGCGGCACATCACAGAGGAAGTCTTCAGCAGCTTCTGATGGACGATTTAGGAGATTGGAGAAGTGCTCCTTCCAGCGTTCCAAGATTTCTTGACTATCAGTAAAGGTAGTAGAATTATCAGCGCTTTTCAGTGTACCTGATGATGAGCGAGATGGTCCATATATTTCCTTGAGTACGGCATAGAAGTTCCTCAAGTCTCGAGCATCCGATAGTCTCTGCAGTTCCTGAGCCTTCTGTTGCCACCAAGTATTTTTAATCTGCCTTATCTGCATCTGGCATTTACCCTTGAGTTCCAGTAGTTTATCTCTCTTTGTGTTGGAAGTTGGGTCTTGAAGATGGGCAAGATAGGCATTCCTTTTGGCATTGATGAGAGACAGAATTTCCTCATTGTTGTCATCAAACCAGTCTTGTCTTTTCCGCACTATAAAACCAATGGTTTCCTCAGCTGACTGTGTGATAATCTTCTGTAATGTGGCCCATTCTTGCTGAATATCATTTGTTACTGGGTTTTCTGATAACTGGGTGACGATCCTGTTTCCAAAATGTTTGTACATGGATTCATCCTGAAGTTTGGATGTATTAAACTTCTTTCTTGGCAAATTTTTGATGTTCCTAGGTGGTTTAGGTCTGATGGATATCCTGAGCTTACATATAAGAAGTTTATGATCTGTCCAACAATCGTCTATATTCCTTGCTGTTCTGGTAATAAGAGTGTCCTTCTTATCACATTGCCGGGTAATGATATAATCAAGAATGTGCCAATGTTTGGAACGAGGATGCATCCACGTGGTTTTGAAGCGGTCAGGTAGCCGGAACTGCGTGTTGGTAATGAAAAGTTCGTGTTCTGCACAAAGACCAAGAAGCAACAGTCCATTGGAATTACATTTTCCAAGTCCCTGTTTGCCCATCACATTATTCCATAGCCTGTGATCCTTCCCAACTCTGGCATTGAAGTCACCGAGGAGCAAGAGTTTATCTGCAGATGGTACCTTGGAGATGATTTCACTTAGCTGATTATAGAACTGAGCCTTTACTTCATCATCAGAATCTAAGGTAGGAGCATAGGCAGAGATGAGTGTCATAAAGGAACCTCCTGAGAGTGGTATGCGGAGAGTCATGAGCCTTTCGCTGATTGCAATGGGCGTAAGTTGGTGATCATTTACCAGTTTGGTCTTCACAGCGAAGCCCACACCATGAATACGACATTCACCCTCATCCTTTCCTTTCCAGAAGATGGTATATCCTGTTCCAGATTCAGTAATCTTGCCTTCAGCAGACAGCCTAGTTTCACTGAGAGCAGCAATGTCAACGTTGAGTCTTGATAACTCATGGGTTACGAGAGCTGACCTTCTCTCAGGTCTAATGTTATTGTCAAAATCAAGCAAGGTTCTGATGTTCCATGATCCAATAATCAAATTGTGATTCTTTACTGTTTTTGAGTTTCGACCGCATGAGGGGTGACCTGCTGAGTGCGGTTGCCCAGCCGGACCAAGATTGTGACTTCCGATGTTTAGCCCACCTTTTCTAGGGCCTTCCCCATGTGGGGTGGGCAGCGGTGATCCTAAATAGGCCTGCCCAAACACAGATGCAGGACCGAATTCCTGAGTAGTCACAGAGTCTCCGGAAGACGACCATCACACATCTGCTGCCAACGTGCAGGTCCGAACTAGGGGCTTCCAGTTACACCCATAACCTGCCCCCACCGTCCATATCCCATCGCCGTTGGACTTTGAAAAGTGACGTTCGGAAGAAGTGCCACTGGCGTGAATTTGTTTAGGGTGGATCTCAGCTTGCCAGGACGAGACCCACACACTATGATCTCTGAGCCTTATCCTGCGGCTCACAAAGAATGAGACATGCAGGACCGAACACAGAGACTGCAACGAACTGCCGCATACTCAAGTACTACTGAGGTGCGCCTTTACAGCCAGTCCGTCTGGCGTGGCCTCTTCCGCCTCTATGACCGTTGGGAGCCATGAGAGTGATTGGCTCCTCATCCGCTCATTTTGCCGTTGGGCCAAAACCTGCCCATCATAACTATGGACAATAGTTTGCCCTATTAAACCTGAGCAATAGGCTGCCCCTTCCGCCAACCACACTGTGCCAGAGTTCACCTCTTTCACTGCAGGTACCGTTGAGGACTTCACCGTAACCCTGGCAAGGGACCCTAACAAGGTACTACCAGCCGGGCCAGCTGGACCAAGGTTTTTTAAAGAGGTGTTACTCCTCTATCACTCCCTACTTGATCATACTATATATATATACTGTAACACTGTATAACACCACACTATGTGCTATTGCACCACACTGTAACACTCACCTGGTAGCAATACCAACACTGTATAACACTACACTAGGTGCTATTGCACCACACTGTGTCACTCCACTAGTAGTAATACCAACACTGTATAACACTACACTAGGTGCTATTGCACCACACTGTGTCACTCCACTAGTAGTAATACCTACACTGTATAACACTACACTAGGTGCTATTGCACCACACTGTGTCACTCCACTAGTAGCAATACCAACACTGTATAACACTACACTAGGTGCTATTGCACCACACTGTGTCACTCCACTAGTAGTAATACCTACACTGTATAACACTACACTAGGTGCTATTGCACCACACTGTAACACTCCACTAGTAGTAATACCAACACTGTATAACACTACACTAGGTGCTATTGCACCACACTGTGTCACTCCACTAGTAGCAATACCAACACTGTATAACACTACACTAGGTGCTATTGCACCACACTGTGTCACTCCACTAGTAGTAATACCAACACTGTATAACACTACACTAGGTGCTATTGCACCACACTGTAACACTCACCTGGTAGCAATACCAACACTGTATAACACTACACTAGGTGCTATTGCACCACACTGTGTCACTCCACTAGTAGTAATACCAACACTGTATAACACTACACTAGGTGCTATTGCACCACACTGTAACACTCACCTGGTAGCAATACCAACACTGTATAACACTACACTAGGTGCTATTGCACCACACTGTGTCACTCCACTAGTAGCAATACCAACACTGTATAACACTACACTAGGTGCTATTGCACCACACTGTGTCACTCCACTAGTAGTAATACCTACACTGTATAACACTACACTAGGTGCTATTGCACCACACTGTGTCACTCCACTAGTAGCAATACCAACACTGTATAACACTACACTAGGTGCTATTGCACCACACTGTGTCACTCCACTAGTAGCAATACCAACACTGTATAACACTACACTAGGTGCTATTGCACCACACTGTGTCACTCCACTAGTAGCAATACCTACACTGTATAACACTACACTAGGTGCTATTGCACCACACTGTGTCACTCCACTAGTAGTAATACCAACACTGTATAACACTACACTAGGTGCTATTGCACCACACTGTGTCACTCCACTAGTAGCAATACCTACACTGTATAACACTACACTAGGTGCTATTGCACCACACTGTGTCACTCCACTAGTAGTAATACCTACACTGTATAACACTACACTAGGTGCTATTGCACCACACTGTGTCACTCCACTAGTAGTAATACCAACACTGTATAACACTACACTAGGTGCTATTGCACCACACTGTAACACTCACCTGGTAGCAATACCAACACTGTATAACACTACACTAGGTGCTATTGCACCACACTGTAACACTCCACTAGTAGTAATACCAACACTGTATAACACTACACTAGGTGCTATTGCACCACACTGTGTCACTCCACTAGTAGCAATACCAACACTGTATAACACTACACTAGGTGCTATTGCACCACACTGTAACACTCCACTAGTAGTAATACCAACACTGTATAACACTACACTAGGTGCTATTGCACCACACTGTGTCACTCCACTAGTAGTAATACCAACACTGTATAACACTACACTAGGTGCTATTGCACCACACTGTGTCACTCCACTAGTAGTAATACCAACACTGTATAACACTACACTAGGTGCTATTGCACCACACTGTAACACTCACCTGGTAGCAATACCAACACTGTATAACACTACACTAGGTGCTATTGCACCACACTGTGTCACTCCACTAGTAGCAATACCAACACTGTATAACACTACACTAGGTGCTATTGCACCACACTGTGTCACTCCACTAGTAGTAATACCTACACTGTATAACACTACACTAGGTGCTATTGCACCACACTGTGTCACTCCACTAGTAGTAATACCAACACTGTATAACACTACACTAGGTGCTATTGCACCACACTGTGTCACTCCACTAGTAGTAATACCAACACTGTATAACACTACACTAGGTGCTATTGCACCACACTGTGTCACTCCACTAGTAGTAATACCAACACTGTATAACACTACACTAGGTGCTATTGCACCACACTGTAACACTCACCTGGTAGCAATACCAACACTGTATAACACTACACTAGGTGCTATTGCACCACACTGTGTCACTCCACTAGTAGTAATACCAACACTGTATAACACTACACTAGGTGCTATTGCACCACACTGTGTCACTCCACTAGTAGTAATACCTACACTGTATAACACTACACTAGGTGCTATTGCACCACACTGTAACACTCCACTGGTAGCAATACCTACACTGTATAACACCACACTAGGTGCTATTGCACCACACTGTGTCACTCCACTAGTAGCAATACCAACACTGTATAACACTACACTAGGTGCTATTGCACCACACTGTGTCACTCCACTAGTAGTAATACCTACACTGTATAACACTACACTAGGTGCTATTGCACCACACTGTGTCACTCCACTAGTAGTAATACCTACACTGTATAACACTACACTAGGTGCTATTGCACCACACTGTGTCACTCCACTGGTAGTAATACCAACACTGTATAACACTACACTAGGTGCTATTGCACCACACTGTAACACTCACCTGGTAGCAATACCAACACTGTATAACACTACACTAGGTGCTATTGCACCACACTGTGTCACTCCACTAGTAGCAATACCAACACTGTATAACACTACACTAGGTGCTATTGCACCACACTGTAACACTCACCTGGTAGCAATACCAACACTGTATAACACTACACTAGGTGCTATTGCACCACACTGTGTCACTCCACTAGTAGTAATACCAACACTGTATAACACTACACTAGGTGCTATTGCACCACACTGTGTCACTCCACTAGTAGTAATACCAACACTGTATAACACTACACTAGGTGCTATTGCACCACACTGTGTCACTCCACTAGTAGTAATACCAACACTGTATAACACTACACTAGGTGCTATTGCACCACACTGTAACACTCACCTGGTAGCAATACCAACACTGTATAACACTACACTAGGTGCTATTGCACCACACTGTAACACTTCACTAGTAGTAATACCAACACTGTATAACACTACACTAGGTGCTATTGCACCACACTGTAACACTTCACTAGTAGTAATACCAACACTGTATAACACTACACTAGGTGCTATTGCACCACACTGTGTCACTCCACTAGTAGTAATACCTACACTGTATAACACTACACTAGGTGCTATTGCACCACACTGTGTCACTCCACTAGTAGTAATACCTACACTGTATAACACTACACTCTGACTAATGCACGTAGGTAAAGAGTACACTCTTCGCAAAGCATCATGGAAGGTAAGATGGCGGAAATGGGTGCTCCTATTGCCTGATGTGGATGTGGCGGGTTTTGTGACCAAAAATGGCGAAACTGTCGTTGGACTTTGCAGATATTGCAACTAAGCCTCAACTTTGACTTCGTTTTACAGTAGGATGTAGCGGGTTTTGTAACAAAATAATAGTTTTAATGAATTCAGCGCAGCAAAAGCTATATGAAACAATGCTTATCTCAATTTTCATAAAATATGGATTTGGCGGGTTTTGATTCTAGGCTCCTCAATTATCTTATACAGGGTGCGGCAGAAATAACTGATATATTTCAAACATAAATAACACAGCAACGCAACACGATATTCATAAATTTATTGCGCAGTTTAAAAGAGCAATGTTTGCCCTTTGATCATATACTCATACACACTCGGTTTTGAAAATAATGTTATCCAAATGTTGACTGCCCCTTTCGATGCACTTCTGAAGCCTCTCCCTGAAGTTCCGCATGACCCTCCTAGTCATGTCTAGTGGTATTGCCTCGATTTCCTCACTGATAGCAACTTTCAGGTTGTGTAGTGTTAGGTAATGAGCAGATGTTACCGTCACAGTTTTGTCCTCCTCTTCAAAAAAGTAAGGGCCTACAATTCCGAAATTAGCGACAGCAAACAGTCACACGAACGTTGAGGAGATTGCGTAAAGGCATGTCTCACTGCACGGATATTCTCTGGTGTTATAACGCTACGAAGCCTACCAGGCGGTTTCGTTTTAACACTTGAACCAGTTTGTCTCAAATTATTCACCCATACCAGAATGGTATTCCTGCTTGGACCTATCGCATGTCTATGTAACCTCTACGAAATAAACGCTGTGTTGTGGTAACAGTCAGCATTTTTGAAGTATACGTTTGAATCACGAAAACCTCGATGCTCGCCACTCCACGCCATGCTAACGACTGACTAGTCCTGACAAGGCGATGCACATCGACAATAACACCTGCTTAAAGTGCTGTGGCCAATACAGGTGTTAGATCTGCCACTCCAATCTATGTAACAAAAATGGCAAACACTGCTCTTTTAAGCTGCGCCATAAATTTGTGAATATCGTGTTGCGTTGCTGTGTTATTTATGTTTGAAATTCGTCAGTTATTTCTGCCGCACCCTGTATATATATTACAGGTATATAGGAAAACACATCAAGGTAGACTTGCAAACAATCAATGGACAGGAGGAGTATTGGCAACTCAAACTATCTCTTGGGGCGCTGCGGTCGGTCCAACATAGCCGGGTTACGTAGGATAAAACACTCAATACTACAGGATTGCTATGGAACACTTTCGTATTCATCATCTTCTTCGCATTTTCCCATTTGTGTGGGGTCTGCCTTCCTGCAATGATTCCTCCACTTATATGAATCCATAGCGTCCCGAGGGCGGAGTTTAGTGAGCCGCATGTCATCTCTCACCCTATCCAGTCAGAGTGTTTGTGATGGCCCTCGAGGTCGACGACCCTCCACGTTCAGTTGAAGGGCAGTCTTAGCAATTGAGGTTTCACTGCTACGGAGCAGCAATTGAGGTTTTACTGCTACGGAGCACATGTCCATACCACCGCAGACGTGATTCACGCATTTTCTCTGTGATTGGGGCAACCTTGAAATCCTTCCACACAGCATCACACCTAATATGGTCCAGTCGAGTCAAGCCATTGGACCTCTGCAACATCTTCATTTTCATTGCATGGAGCGCCTGTTCAGCATTCAGATCCATAAAGGGCTACCGGTCTAATCACTGTGCGATATACTTTAGATTTTAGATGCAATGGAATTTTCTTATCGCATAGGACTCCAGTATCTTGGCACCATTTCATCCATGCGGCAGTGACTCTTGTTTTGACATCAGGAATCGTGCTGCAGTCTGAGGTGGTGCATGACCCAAGGTACAGTATTTGAATTGGGTCACTTTATTAAGTTGAACCTCGCCAACAGTGATCGTGTCATCAGTTTGGTCACCACATTCCAGGTATTCCGTCTTCTTCAGGTTCAATTTCATCCCAAATTCTTCAAGACGCATCTTCCACTCTTGTACTTGCTGCTTGAGGTGCCCACGGGTCTCGTTAACTAACATGACATCATCCGCATGTAATAATGTCCTTGGATGTCTTTTGTGATGGCGTTCATGCAGAGTATGAAGAGCAAGGGGGACAAGGCCGTTCCTTGATGGACACCAACAGTGATTTGGAAGGTATCGGACATTCCTGTTGCGCATGGCACTGAGCTTGTTGTCTTTCGGTACAGAAGTTACACCCAGTTTACATAGGCTTCAGGTACACTGCGTAGCTTCAGTGCCAGCCAGGTGTGATCATGTGGTATTCTATGGAATGCCTTTCCCAAATCGAGAAAGGCTAAGTGAACTGTCTTCCTTTTCTCATGGTGTCATTCCATCAATAGACGAAGTGCAAGGAGAGCGTCTGTTGTTCCGCTGTTTTTAACAAAGCCCCACTGGTTAGATGAAACAGTGATGATGTTTCGTAATCTCGCATCAAGAACACGTTCAAAAATATTCATAGTATGGCATAGGAGGCGGATTGGCCTATAATTTGTGCATTCCAGTATATCTCCTTTCCCTTTCCAAATAGGAATTGTGATACTGGTCATCGAGGCATCTGGTACTGTGTCTTCCATAATAATTTTGTTGAAGAAGTCAGTAAGCCATACTACACCTCGTTTCTCCAGGAGATTCTATACTTCGGCTGGCCTATCATCTGCACCAAGCTCTTTCCCCGACTTCATTTTGTTGATGGCAGAGGACACTTCTTCTGTAGTGATAATGGGCACAGGGCTGTGGGTCGAGGTGGATGAGGGAACTCCGTATTGCTTATATCCTCAAAATACTCCCTCCAGCGACGTAGTATGTCTTGTCTCTTTTGTAGGAGGAGCCCATTTCTGTTTCTGATGTTGATAACATGACTGAGATCGTGTGTGGCACGCTCGCGAACGCGGGCAAGTTTGTAGATTCAATTTGTGCTACCAAGCTTATCCAGCTCGTCGTAGATGGCTTTGTAACATGCTGCTTTTGCAGTTGCTACAGCTCGTTTTGCACTGGACTTGAGAGCCCGGTACCTGTCTAAATCCTCCGAGCTGCGTGTCTGGTGCCATGTCTTATAAGCAGCTTTCTTCTCCTGGTTATCTGCTGCAAGTCATCATTCCACCACCAGGTCTGCTTGTCAATAAGGCATTAATTTGGTTTGGTGACACCTAGAGTGAATGTGGTACATGTCTTGATGGATTCGGACAGTGTGTTCCAGCCATCTTCTACTGATGATGTTGTAGAATTTGAAATCGATGGTATCAATGCTTCTTTGATGGTAGCTCGACGTTCTAATAGTCTCCACCATTTAATACGTTCAATCTTCGTGCTTGGCCTCACAGATATATCATCTATATGGACTGCAGCATCTAGTACAAGTATTCGGTGTTGAGGAGCAACGCTGTCATATGGGATAACATTTGTATCCTTGATCATTGCGAGGTCTCTTCGTCGTGTCATCCAGTAGTCAATTTGAGATATATGACTTCCACTGTTGTAGGTGATAAGGTGTGAATTCCTCTTTCTAAAAAAGGAGTTTGTTACAGACAAATCCCACGCTTCCGCAAATTCTAGGATTTGAATACCGTCATTGTATTACCCTGTTATAATCAGTAAATGTGATCCCTAAAATAATGACGTGTTATATTATTTTTACATGCCCCCCCCCCCCCCCCTAGTGGCACTTCTGTTAACTGGATTACGGTGGGTTGAAGCACAACACAGATTGTTCCTTTAAAGAAATAATGAACTTTATTGCAGCCAGAAAGATACACCACTCAACAGCAAATACAAGCAATTAGAACCTTACTCCAGTTTCCTCAAGTCTCTTCCTTATGGAGCGCTCTTGCCCCTTTCACTTAGTCATGAAGCTAATCCTCCACCAATGAGACCCGTGGAATACCTGCACCTCTTCCTTATGTACACAAACTACAGTTACTTACGATAACCTGCTACATGCTGCTTCGCTGTCCATGAGCTGGGAAACAATGTCACTGGATTTCGTAACTCGCACGGCACTTCGCCACAATACCTCTGTCGCTCAGTGAAATCACACTCGCTCAAAACACAGGCAGTCCCCTGTATGCTTCTCACTCCCTCGCTGTCAAGAGAATCAGCTTCACTAGGGGTTTCGCAAGTCACGTTACCCCACTTCTGTCGCTCAGGATAAACGCTCGCACTAGCTCGAAAAACACACAGCTTGACAGGTCGCTCTTATATAGCAGGCCGGTGACTCAATAAATGCTTCTAGACCCATCCAGGGTTCACGGCTTCTCGAGGTTTCATCACTGGCTGGGTCACGAATATTCTGGATCATCCCTTTGTCCTAGTAGTCCTGTTGCATAAGGCGCACGCTATACACTGAGGCAGAGCACAGCCCAGCCCGGGGGCAGTTGTGACTCATGCGGTGAGCGACGAAAAAACTCGCAGCCGTAACATTATGTATAACTGTGCAATACACATGATCTAATTTGTGTGTTCCACTGGATTTTATGTGTGAACTAGCAGAAGTACCCATTCTTCGAACGGTCTTCGGTATTTATAGCCAGACGTTATTTATTCAGCTACTGTTGCATGGTTATGGGCTTGTCATTCCATCATCAGTTTACCACAGCGAATTTAGTTTCCGGGAACTATCACAGACACTTAAATTTAGGGCCTTTAAATGTGGTTTTCGGAGACCCTTTATAAACTTCTGAGCTTTGTCTCACATTCAGGGGTTCCAAATAAGTTTTGGACATCTATCTAGGATAATTTTTATATTTCGCCTAGCATGTATTTTGCGACGTTTTACTCTATAGCCATACTTTTATGAGCAGTACAGTGAAGAATTACATCAATGATTAGTGTTGTGCCTCTAAAGGATGTGTGTACCAAATTTTAGGTCGATCTCCCTGCCTTTCTCGAGTTAAAAGCATACAAACTTAAAAATTTTGTTTTTGTGCACAACGGGCATAAAAAGGTTTGAAATGTGTTAATAACGCAAATTTCCGTGAAAATTCAGAAAAAACAGACTAACTTTTATTTTTATTAAGAAAAGGAAAGCAAAATTCATGGGACACATACTCAGACATGACACTCTCCTCCAGGTAATCATTGAAGGAAAAAATTTGGGGGAAAAGCCAAGGGGATGACCAAGACAATCGTATCTCAAGAACATTGTCATGGGGATGGAATGTGACTCGTATGTCAATATGAAGAGAACTGCTGAATACCGTTAAAAAAATGGTTGCAACGACAAGGCTTTTAGCCTTTAGAAGATGATAATACAGGGTGTCGAGCGATACGGGAAATACGGGAATTATACGGGAATTTTAGTGAGCCGGGAAAAATACGGGAATTATACGGGAAATTTGCACTTGATACGGGAAATCTTTAAAAGTCTCATAATGCCCGACTTCTTAGCCCCCGAACGCTCGGTCGAGTCCTCCCGCTCAATCTTCTATTTCGCCTGCACGCCGCGCTGCCACCCGTAATTTGCGCCACCGATAGAGCGCTAAGCGGGATGAGAACCCAGCCAACGTCGAATGCATACTTTGCCTGGCCGACCGCCGGCCGTACCCTCTACGCGTGGGGCTACGCGCGCCGCGCTCGTTGCTGACAATGACATACAGGAATCAGTCCGCTTGTTATTGACAGAGGAGACCTGGGTTTCTCGACAAGAGCAGCCCTTAATGAAGCTAACAGATCAAGATATCAGAAAATTCCAGACGCGGATGTGCTGCAATTTCGCACCAACTGCCGAAAATTGTACATTCGTATCCTATGGCTAAAAAAATCAAAGAGTGGTCAACTGTTGCTCTCGAGACCCGTGTTATTTCCTGCCTAGACACTATAGGGGTCGCTGAGACTCCTAAGTTGGAAGAAGTTACGATCTTCATTGCCCTGGAAATTCTTTGTAATCAGAAGAATTTGCTTTCTGGCGCAATGGCTGACCGCATCAAGAGCAGCTACTCCGCACTTCTGAGACTGCTCTCCGTTACTGCGCGTTTGAAGCAGTTCGACGGAAAAGAGCCACGGCTCGACGTGCTGTGGTCTGAATTAGTGGCTTCAGCACCTTCCTCAGTTCCTGCCAAAAACGATCTCACAAGCTTCGTTAAAATGATACTGATTTTGTATCACAACAATGCAGCTCTAGACAGAGGTTTCTCCCTGAACAAGGAGTGCATGATCGTCAATCTCAAAGAAGCAAGTCTGATTGGCATGCATAGCCTACTGTTCAGGACGCTGTAATGGCAGCTGGTGCAGTAGAAAAGATAACCGTGAGCAAGAGTCCATACTGCATGAAACTCTACGCCGTCTTCAAGGAAACAAAACAGGTGCGAAGCGACGGCTAAGGTGGCAGTCGAAAGAAAATCCGCGGAAAGTCTCCAGGAAGGATAAAAAAGTACTGTCAAAAGTATTTAATTTTGTGTTTTGTTTAACTGAAGTTCCTAGTAACAATCTTGTATTTGTCAAAGTGACTTATTTAAGTCCGCGTAAACACTCAATGCAAATGCGTTACACATGCATACATTTCTAAAACTACAAACAATATCTCGCAGCTCTCGACGTTTTACTATCAAACACCCGTTATCAACATGTGGCTACAAACACACCACACGAGTGACAGAATTCTTCTCGTATGGGCAGGCATTGTTTCAGTCGCTTGTTAACCACTGTCTGTGTCTGATTTCCTTTCATTGTCATTGTTTCGTTACTTTTACTTCGCCGAAGTTCGACCCGAGGACTGGACACATCACGTACAGCATGTACAGAAAGAAATACTGAAGGTGGTCTGGATATCGCGGTGGATGAAATGATTATTAACCTTGGCGATTCATCAAGCTCTGACAAAGACAATGATGGTGGTGATGATGATAGGGACAGTGAAGGAATGGAGGGTGTCAAAGAAACCCTTGCCAAGTGACTGAGGATATTTTATTTATTGGTGTCAGTTCGCTTGCGTCAATCAATAATAGACCACAGGCTATTGTTTCCCTTCATAGTGTTCAAAATACCGTCCGTCATTCAATAGCCTACAACTCGAAAATATAAAACCACGGCAATAATATCACCACAGAGGGGCTTGTTTGAGTGCTCAGTGCTAAATATGTCTTTACCTTAACTTTACTTTTGTATTATCACGAAAGCTAATATTAAACGTAGAGAGTCGCGATTAAGTGAGTGTGCATGGTGTTATCTGTCAACTACTGCAGTAAGCTGTGAACGACCTCCACTCAGACTCTTGTTTCATGTTAAAGGATAATCATTGCATGGTGAGTGTTTTTATATTCATTAGCTGTAGAGTATTTGCCCTCTTTGTCGTATTTATTGAATTGAATACCGATGATAAAGGTATCATAGCTTCGGTGTGTAATTCATTTATTCATCTAAAAGTATCGTATTTCTCTGTTTGAATGTCCTCGGCGTTGACTCAGGACTGTTTTTTTTTATTTTAATATATTACGTATAATTGTACAGAAATAATGTCTGAAGTATATAGCGCTGTGTATTATTGAAATCAGTTGATTTACAACAACTCTAAAAACTTAGCAACACAGCTCAGCTGTTCCAAGCTCCCGGCATATCCTTCGCGTTGTTTCCTTCGTAATACAGGGTGTGGGTGAGAAGCATGCTCAGAATTCTTGCCGTGTGGCGGTTGGACGTAGGGTCTTGTTATGGGGCGACCGTAGGTTGCGGAGAGGAAAAGCGGGGCAAAGTGACAGGGCAAAGTCAGTACCGAATGCGCGGGATTAGCAATACTGTATTTGTCCCATAATTTACGCGTGTAATAGCGGACACACCTCCAATTTCACTATAAAAGTCGTGATCTAAAAAGGGATAGTGGGTGGGTAACATTTATTGCTACATGACCCCCAAAATTATTATTCATTATTACAAAGGGTATTTTGACTATTTTCAGTAGTGTAGAAGATTGTATCGCCATGTTCCGGGCTCCTATAGAGCTTACATTTTCTTTCGATCTTTCATTTGCCATAGGACGCGCCACCGGCGTATGGTTATGCATTACCAGCTTCTGGTTTAGTAGTCAGGTAATGGAAGCAATGGGAAGTGTGTACTACAATTTTCCTTGCATGTAACTAAGCAACTTATTGTTAAGAGAACGTAAAATGCACCAAGAATGATATGATCTTCAGCTGTGTGCAGTGAGAAGGCTCTGCATGTGTTCATTCCTTATGTATTAATGATGCGAAATGTCAGCTAACGTTGTGCCAAATACAACACTCGTAGTCTCTAAATGTTGCACATTTTCCCGTAAATTGCAGCAGTTTATGTTTTAATTGCTTATAAGATCGTGACAAAGAAAGTGTTCCTCCAATTGGATGATTGTATTTAACTGTATGCACGTCGTATAATCTTGGCGAAGTGTATTTTTTTCACGGAGCAACTTAACACCGTAGTAGGCAAGCAGCTTTTTGTATTTAGTTTTCTGGCATCTTGTTTTAAATTATTGACTAACATATTTCTAAATGCAGACAATCGATACCTCCATTAGGATTCGAGTTCCATAATTCATGCAAAATGAGGTCCGTTCGTTTGTGAAATTGGGGTCATAACCCCCCTACCCTTTAAGTGATTACCGTAAGGTACTTTACGTAGACTAGGGTGAAGATGTAAATGAGCATTAAAAAAAAATATGTTGCCAGTTGTTTGGTTTATTAACTTGCGGTAATATCATCCATAGGTAATGAAAACTGGGCATGGTTGGATTTTAAGGTAGAGCCGCATGTGCTATCAAATCGCTTTCTTGCAATACCTGGAATATGTATAGAATTATAAAATGATTATTGGTTAAATAAGTGTTAATAGATAGGCTATTTTAATTATAATGATTAAATATATATTAAAGAAGAAACGATGTGTTGTTAGTAAATATTAGGCCTACCGGTACGGCGAATAGCCTACAACTCGTAGCTTACGTCACAATTTAGCATTTAAACGGGTCACGTTAATACATAATATGCCAATATAACAACTGGATAGCAAATTATAATAATATTCTCACATATAACATATATAATTTGCACCAACTTAATTATTGTAGTCTAAGATATGTTAGACCAATGCCGTTTGAAATGTGCAAATCGCACACTTTGTAGGCAAGCTGTTTGTTATGGTCGTCTCTGATGCGAAGTTCTACTAATTACTCTTCTTGGAGACACTTGTCTTTGGAATATTCATGAAAGACCAACCCTTTAGTTATTATTTCATAAGTTGAATGCCTAAAAACAAAACTACAATCCGAAATAATAACGAAGATAATCACGAACGAACGTTTCACTGCCAATGAAAATCAAATGGAGATTCGTGGACCGGAAGTTCGTTATGCATAAGCTTCAATGCCATTTTAACTCGTGGAAGCTCTATAAGGTTACGGTACCATACAATTCAATCACTTCTGGTAAATATTTATTACTAGCTGACCCGTGCGAGAAATCTCGCATGTTCATAAACCACACTTTCCCCAATAGGTTTATAATGAGTCACTTAAGGAGAAAGGTTATGTTTTTATTTCAACCAAATGATTATAGATCACTATTAACATTTCGGGATAAAGGAAAGACCTCAGAATGTTCATATGACATGAAACAGGCGTCTCAGTGGCCCGTGGACAGCAAGTATGGAGCGTATTATCCTACATCAACGGTGATTGCAAGTCGCACACTTCGTACAATTTTTTTAAGTCCTTTTTTAAAGAAATTATATATATTTATGATATTATAGTGCAATAAGTCACTGCTAATGTGTATTCTCTTTCATTTGAATGCTCATTTGTCACGATCGGTCGCTTGTGAGCGCCGCAGGAGGGATGCATACTACTGAAATAATATATATGAAGATGTGACACTCCTATTCTCTACTCTTTCAACCCTCCTCAGTAGTGATGGGCTGCGAGTGGACTCGCGATGAATCGAGTCTGGAACCGTAAAACTCGAGATACTAGAGTCCGGAATCGAGGCCGAGGACGCTGTCAGTGTTATCCGTGAGCCATATATGGAAACTAGCCTACACGATATATAGTAATGTCGGTACGCCTTGGCCAAGTATTGTATTAGTTTCCCATCAATGCACAGTTATACAACAGAATATTCAAAATTGGAAACCGGCAAGAAGTGGACTGATGACAGAAAGAAAGAACGCAATACAGTAAAGAGAAATTTCCTTCAATGTGATAATTTGCTAAGCAGTAGTATATATCGCTGTTAATAACGCCAGTAGTCTTATCGATATCTCTGGTTGAGTGGTTACCGGTGCTAACTTTCACGCATCGCGTGCTGGGGTTCGATTCCCTGCGAGGAGGTTTTTTCAAAACTTGACTTTGTAAATTACATTTCTTTCTTTATCATTACCTAATCGTTATAATATGAAGCATAGTGTGCATTTTGCAAAAGATTTCTCTTGTAAATCACTAGTAGAAAAGTCGTTTGCAAGTTTAGCGAGTGTTGGGAATTTGGCCGCATTCTGTCCTATATCGTAAGTACGGATCGTGACGTCACCGTGGAGACTCGAGTCCTTCGCACGGGTTACTCGTTCAGACTCGGAACTGCTAGACTCGTTTCTCGCGAGTCCAAGCGTCACTCGCGCACATCACTACTCCTCAGTAAAACAGTCATTTATATCAGCTCTCCTCAGGTAAACGGTATTTTATTTGTGTTCGTAGCATCCCATCCCATCTGCGAGAGAGTTCACTCTCGCGCGCGGGCGCGCACTTTGATCACGCTACGGGTTAGGCCTAAATATCGCTATCACCCATGAGCTGCGGAAGTGTCTCCAAAAATGCAGTTACACTTACGCCAGAAAATTTTGATTCGCGCTTTAAGATTCATTTTTCAGCCATTCGGTATGCGAACTCTAGTCTAAAATATACGGGAATTTGGTGGATTTTCGTACGGGAAATACGGGAATTATACGGGAATTTGAAAAAAGGCCATCGCTCGACACCCTGTAATATAGGGATAGGGATAATGTATGAAAACGCTACCGTTATATCATAAAAAAAAGTGTAAAATAACCAATGAATTTCAGTAAGTGTGTAGAAACGCAACCGTTATATTATATCTATACTAAAATAATAAAGCTGAAGAGTATGTGTGTTTGTTTGTGTGTTTAAACGCGCTAATCTCTGGAACTACCAGTCGGATTCGAAAAATTCTTTTTGTTTATGATAGCCTGATTCAAGAGGAACAGTTTAGGCTATGAAGTATTAGGCTACACCTCTCAGGTAACCTTAAAGATTGCTTTTTGTTCAGTAAGTCGGAAGAACAAGCGCTCCAGAATGGCTTCAATAATACCAAAGTCTATTGTGGCCATAATGTTCTGGTGCAGAATTGCGAGTTGCATATAAATTGCAGTCAAGGGGAGTAATTAGTGCAAAAAGATTTCTTAGGCCCCTTAAAACAGTTATCATCATGACAATAGTATGTCTCTGTATAAGGGCGAGGGTGTTGGTGCAGCATACTGAGGTTATCAGCTGCAATAAGCGTTGGTGCTTTCAAATTTACTTCCATTTATTCCGATCCTTATCCTTGAGCGCTCCAGTTCTGTAAAACAAATAAGTCCACCTGGCGAAGCCGGGCACTACTGCTAGCTATATCATAACTAGCAACTTGCTTCACCCGGAAACTGAAGTATCATTTATATTATTATAAATTTATGGAGGAATCATAATTCATAGCAGAATTCTCTTTATTGGACCACAAACCATGAACATTTCTTCCCTGTGTCAAAGGAACTTGTGGGGATGACTCCCCTTGACTTTGTGAAGTCTTTCTTTCTCTCTCTTGTGACAATTGAGAAATGATTTGTTGCTCAGTTTCATTGTTCCGTGATAAGTTTTTTTTTTCCGATTTCAATGAACTACAACCTATATCCGTTTTCCATCTCGGCATGACGGGTTAAAATCACTGACTGGACTATTAATTATACAGCGTTATTCATAAATCAGTGTCACATTTCGGAAGTTTATTGTGAAATAATTACTTCACAAATCAGTGTGAATTATATATCAAGAGGCGGACAATCTCTCCAGTTTGTTTGGCATACCTTACAAATGTTCTATGTGTGCACCTTTGGATACAAGACAGACATCCAGGCGACAGTCCGACTCCACCCACACCCGCGCCAGCATGGTTACGGTCGATCTTTGCTATCGTTGTTGTAATGCGATCTCGGAGGTCATTCAAGTCTGCAGGAAGTGGCGGAATGAAGACCCTGTTCTTCCTGTATCCCCAGAGAAAGAAATCACATGAGGTTAAGTCTGGGGAACGAGGCGGCCACCGCAACAATGCAACGTCATTGTCAGCGTTTCGTCCAATCCATCGTTGCGTTAATTTATCATTCAGGTACACGCGCTCAAGTCGATGGAAGTGGGGTGGGGCTCCATCCTGTTAGAAAACGAAGTTGCCACTGTCTGTACACAATTGCGGCATAAGCCATTGTTCTAACATATCCAGATAAATGATGTCAGGCACTATGGTTTAGGCGAAGAAATAGGGTCCGTAAACCTTGTCCTTTGACAGGGTGCAGAACACGTTGATCTTTGGGGCTTCGCGCACGTGCTTGGTTGTCACATGTGGGCGTTCTGTTCCCAGACTGTGTACAGACAATGGCAACTTCGTTTTCCAACAGGGTGGGGCCCCGCCCCATTCCCATCGACTCGTGCGCGCGTACCTGAACGTGCCGAATGAGAACTTACCGCGACGTTGGATTAGACGAAACGCTGACAAAGACATCACATTGTCGCGGTACCCTCCTCGTTCCCCAGACTTAACCCCATGTGAAGGACACGGTCATTATTCCGCCACTTCTTGCTGACTTGAATGACCTCCGAGATCGCATTACAGCAGAGATAGCAACTATCAACCGTAACATGCTGGTGCAGGTGTGGGCGGAGTTGGACTATCGCCTGGATGTCTGTTGTGTATCCAAAGGTGCACACATAGAACATTTGTAAGGTATGCCAAACAAACTCGAGAGATTGCCAGTCTTCTGGTAGATCACTCACACTGATATGTAAAGTAAACTTCCAAAATGTGTCACTGATTTATGAATAACCCTGTATTATCGTGGAGATAGCATGTGCAACGGATTCTTGTCAAACGTAATTTAAGCATGGCGAGGTGCATGAAACACAAGACCCCCTTCCGTCCAATCTAAACTTGACTGTGTATTTTGTGGAACGAAACTTTGACAGGCGAAGTGAAGGATAGCCGAGTTGCACTTCCTGGGGACCTCCACTCTTCTCCGAAGTCTTAACTCGACACGACTCGACAGTGTGATAGGCTCGCTCGCCGGCGGTTACAATATTGTAACCGAAATTATTTTGGTTGCAATAGCTCACTCTCAGGTTTTCGCCTTGTGCGGTTGGCATTTGTTATTTTTTATGAGGTCACCTATTGCTGGGGCACCACGGAGAATCTTATGTGTTGCGGCATAGAGATTCTTTGTGGGTCCAGCAGTGGGTGGCAGGTGTCTTTGGCTTAGGGCAAGGTTTCTATGGTGATGGGATATTAATAGTTTATGCCACGAGGAATGGAGGTGGTCTGATAAAGTTTGTAGGAATGAAAGTTAGTGAGGATATGTTTATAAAGTGAATTGGGTTACGTCTGACTTGGTTTTAAAATTAGGTACAGCACTCATTTCAGACGTGTTCAGTTGAAGTTGACCTCTGTGAGGGTTGTGGTATCGACAAGGTCATACAAGTCCGAATATTTGGAGCTATTCAGCAATCCTTGACGAATAAAAATAGATGTCAACTTGTAAATGTTCCTCGAACAAAAACAATAGTAATGAATTTTTCCATAATCGATGCCACCGACCGTCAGCTAACCATCATCTAAGAAGCCCTGAATTGACTGTCTTAAATTTTCTACTAGCTATCAAATAGGACTGTTATTCATGAAACAACAGTTCGCTTCGCGACAGTATGTTGTTAAGTGTCTAGATAGGAAGCACAATATTATCTGTTGTCCTACCTCAAACAACAGGTTTCCATCGACACTAGGCAAGTTTTGGATGTTTTCAACAAGTTCATACTACGTATGCAATAATTCCCATAGAATGGTTACATGTATTTTAGTGTTTGAAGACACTTTGAACAATTAAGTGTCTGTGCATAAACATTATTTTAATGTGTCTAATGACATAAATTAAACACAGGACTGAATGACTGAAAAACATGTGAGGAGCATTACATGTTTATTTATGTGTATTGTTGAATTTTAACTAGTGTTTTTCTCAAGCTCGTAGTTTTTTAATATGTTGTGGTTATGCAATTGATGATGTGTGTTTTATGTTGTTTTATTGAGGATTTTGAGTGTTTTTTATGATGTTTTAGTACCATAAGAGGGCTGAGGAAGGAGACAAAGGGTCTCCGAAACATGTACCCATAGAGTTTTTCTATTAAGTAAAGTATTGATTCGGCGGAAAATTCAGGTCTTACTTATTGGTTTTAAAAGGAATGAGGGGAAAAGATCAATGTTGTGATGTGAACATGGATTTAGTTAGAGGAAAATAAAGTCAGGAATGAAGTTATATGAATTGCAGGAGTGTGAAGTGTTTTGATTTAATTTGACCATTCAGACAGACCAGTATTATGGGTTGTGTTACCCACAAAAGGTGGAATAATAATAATAAAGAAAGGAGCAGAAGAATATTAAGCTTTGTGAGGGATAATTTTATTATGAAGATAGTGGTGTATTCTGTGTGAGAGATGATAATAATAATAATAATAATAATTTGAAGACAACATACAAGTCCACCCAGATTCACCCCCTCCAACGAAAGAAGAAATCAAACAGATTATCCAGTTACTTAAGAACAACAAGGCACCAGGTGAGGACTCGATAATCGCTGAATTGTGGAAGTATGCTGGTGAAAAGATGATTGATAAATTGACTGACATTATCAAGGAGATTTGGAAAACTGAGAAACTTCCATGTGACTGGACTTCTGCCTTGATTCATCCCCTGCATAAGAAAGGTGACAAAACGGACGTTAACAACTACTGAGGCATTTCCCTCCTACTGATAACTTACAAAATTATTTCAAAAGCTCTGCAGATTAGGGCAGAACAACAACTTGATCCACAATTAGGAGTGTACCAAGGACGGTTCAGGAAAGAGCGCTCATGTGCCGATCAAATTATGAATCTGAAATCCATCCTTTTCTATCTGAAGCAAAGGAACAAGAAATTTGTTGTAACCTTCGTCGACTTCAAGAAGTACTATGATTCGATTGATAGAATAGCTCTTATTCAAATTCTAAAGGAATTTGGATTGGATAATAAAACCAGGGCAATCATTCAACAGACCTTAGCTAACACAACCTCCAGAGTCAAGTTCAGAGGAGAAATTTCAGACTCTTTCGAAATTAAGACAGGAGTTTGGCAGGGAGATGGGCTTTCACCCCTGCTCTTCAACTGTGCACTTGAAAAAGTCATCCGCGAGTGGCGCAAAGAAACGAACGATGGGGTCCAAAATGGAGTACGACTGGGTTACAAGAACATGAACCTTTCTATTGATTGCCTAGCTTTTGCAGATGATCTTGCAATTTTCTCAGACTCTTTAGACATGGCCACAAAACAAATTTACCAGCTGCAGGTACAGGCAACAAAAGTTGGTCTTCAGATCTCTTTGGAGAAAACACACTTCATAACTAACATCAAGCCAGCACCAAGGGAGCTAAAAGTAAACCAGGGGAAAATCAAACGGACAGATAAGTTTAAATATCTTGGCGAGTGGGTAGAACCCAACATATGTGAGAAAGAAACCTTCTCTTCGCGCATGAACAAAATGGAAATGGTCGATCCAAGTGGCAGTGAACGAGTTCAGTCGTGTTGATTAAGTGCGCTGATTTATTCTCGAATTGATTGGTTGCAGGACTTCAATTGGGAAGTTTTCCAGGTTAATTGTGAGTACAACGAGTCTACTCATGTAATTGAACACAGGACTGTGATATACTGTTAATATAGAGTGGAAAAAATATCATTTTATGTTTTACGAGTGCCAGATCAAATCAACAAAAGTCGACAATTGAATAACGTAATTCAGCGAGGCTTGTCCAAATCCCTTCGCTACCCAAGAATGGCCACTAGTAATGGCATCGAACCATTACATAACCCTACTAATAGTTCGTTCTACAATGTACCAAAGAAATCCCTTCCAAGTTACGCATCCGTAATTCAATCAACCCCAAGTAAAGAACAAGCAATTATCCTAGACGCACATGACGGAATCCCATTAAAGGATTATATCCTCACAGTTGGTAAAATAACTAGTCCTGATAACATACGATATGTATCTCGCATTTCTAATTCGAGAATCTGCATATTCCTATCGAATAAAAATCTCGTTCAAGAATTATCCTTAAACCACCCTGTAATCAACAACATTGACCTTTCCCTACGTCCACTAATAGTTCCAAACAAACGAGTGATACTATCAAATGTTTGTCCTATCCTACCCAACTCAGTCATTACAGACTACCTACAAGAACTTAATATCAAACCAATGTCCTCCATATCTAACCTCAAGGCTGGAATTAATATCCCAGGTTTTGCACATATCCTCAGCTTCCGCCGACAACTCTATGTTAAACCCTGTGACTTTAATAAACTACCACCTTCATTCCAGATATGCTATGAAGGAACGAGTTATTGGATATACACCTCCTCTGATATCCCAACCTGCTTTACTTGCAAAGAAGAAGGCCACTTGGCCCGTGCATGTCCATTGCGAACTAATTCTTCAGACGAAGAAAACCAACCTTTCAACCTACCTCCAACCCCTTCCAAGGAGCAACCATCTAATCCAGCCGGCAATACTTTGGAGCATGAACAGGATAAGAATCCTCTTCAAACTATTGAACATAATACAGACTCCCTTCCTACTTTTCAAAACTCTCCTCTAAAGGAAACGTCCTTGAATGGACAACTACCGCTACCTGAAATCAACAAAGAATCGTCTACCACCATACACCATGGAATAAAACGACCTTTACCTCCAAGTGACTCCTTAGGTATCTCTTCCAGAGCTGACATCAAGTCCTTCTGTGATGACCTCTCTATATCGGGAGATGATTAAACAGATCATGAATTCCCTACTCTGGCTCCAAAAAAAAACTCCCAGACATAATCCAACCCAGGAAAAAAAACAATGAAACCGAATTCTTTCAACTTAGAAAATCAACTCCTCCCTGTCAAAGTAGTGATAGAAGCTGATCCCTCTAACTTTTCACTTGACTTTTTACAACTAAAAAGTCTTTTTGAGAATACTAAAGGTGCATCAGCACCTAATGCTTTATCCATTGCACTATCTTACACATCTAGTATTGAAGAACTCATCGAGACTATGCGCAAACTACATCCCTACTATCCAGACAAGAACATCAAGAATAGTAACACTCGACTTATCAAGAAACTACTCAATGCACTTAATAATGACAGCAACTCCTCTCCTTCTATAACTCCTCAAACCGAAATGAACCCAAACCAATAATCCTTCTATTTAAATAATCTTCATGAATCCCAGTATATTACAGTGGAATATAAACGGGTATTACCCCCTAAACGAATACTTGAAAATTTTAGTCAATGAACATCAACCTCAAATAATCTGCTTACAGGAAACCAACTTTAGAGACCACAATGTGGCTAATATTAATCATTATACAGCATACTACAAAAACCGCAACAATCCTACTTACGCAAGCAGAGGAGTTACCACCTACATTAGCAATAAAGTTCCTCAAAAAGAAATTCCACTAAATACAAAATTGGAAGCAGTAGCATCTATGTTCTTCCTTTCACTTTCCTTCTGTATCTGCAATATATATCTCCCCTCCAGCCAGAAAATAGACATGCAAGACCTAGTAGATCTAACAAACCAACTTCCCAAACCATTTATTCTCTTGGGTGATTTCAACTCCCACAGCACCGTTTGGAACAATGACTATACAAATAAAAGAGGAAAAATAATTGAAACACTAATAGATTCTGAAAATTTAATCCTACTAGACTCCAATGGTCCTACACACTGGGACATACAGCACGGAACGTTCAGCACAAGTGATCTATGTTTATGCACTGCAGACATAGCAGCAACATTCACATCGAACGCTAGTAAAAACCTCTATGGAAGTGATCACTTCCCTATATCAATTAATAAAAACAACAAACTTCACCCTCAAATTAATCCTAAGAATTGGAACTCAAAACATGCCAACTGGAGCCAATACAGAGAAAATATCAAGACTGAGCTCAACAGATTACCGCCATCTTACCTCAACAAAAATTACAATATCAACTATATTGTAAACGAATTCACTAAGGCAATACGCAAAGCCGCAGAAAAATCAGTCCCTAGAATTAACAATGTAGCCCACAGAGGAGTAATTCCTTGGTGAACCACACATGTAAGGAAGCGATCAAAATCAACAATCAAGCTTTTTACAAATACAAACGTCACCCTACTCTTGAGAATAAATTAAATTTTCAAAGAAGTCTAGCAAAAGCACGAAAACTTATCAAAGAAAGCAAACAAAATTCCTGGCTAAAATATGTGTCCTCTCTTTCCAATCAGACACCTCAGAACTCTGTTTGGGAACACTTACGGAAAATTAATAGACATTGCCAATACCTTAGCCAAAAACTTTGCAAAAATATCAAGTGATTCCAATAATGAACAAGTACTCTCAAATTTCCGTGGACCTCACAATAACTCACTCTCAGACTTCTTTGATAATATCAATGATAGTTACAATGATAAAATTAGCATAAACGAAATATCTCAAGAACTCGACGACTGCCGAAACTCTAGTCCTGGCCCTGATGATATAATATATGAATTCTTGAAAGAACTTCCCCCTGACGGATTAGAATATCTCACCGAAATTTTCAACTTCATTTGGACTCAGAAAGTATTTCCAGATGCTTGGTGGAAAGCCATAGTGATTCCTATACCCAAACCAGGAAAGGACCACATGATTCCTGATAATTATCGACCAATAGCTCTAACATGTACTATGTGCAAATTAATGGAAAAAAATATTAATAAAAGACTAAAATGGATACTAGAGCAGCAAAATTTCTTTACACAAGAGCAGTGTGGTTTCAGACAATTTCACTCAACAACTGATACCTTAATAACCTTAGAATCAGAAATTCTAGATGCTTTTCGACATGGACTCCATCTCCTAGCTGTCAGTTTAGACATGCATAAAGCATATCAATCAATCAATAACCATTTTAGGTTATGTAGCTGGTGATTCCTACCTTTGTATTATCTTTTGTATTGATATAACATTTTATATGAAGCTTTTTTAATATATATCCTTTATTATTATGTCCCACCGAGTGACTCCCAGAATAAGGAGTCCCCTTCTACCAAGTGCCAACGGTCTCCTCAGAGAGCGGATGAGCGGGTAGAGGTCCAGGGCTCTCTCAAGCCCTTGGGGCAGGAAACTTCCCCTAAAGGCGGATGAGCCACTAGTTGGCCAACGGCATAGGATGAAGAAGGCAAAGGGAAACCACTTCATTAAAGATCTATTAGGATATCCCAAGTATCAGCAGCTCAAGATGATGTTAGCTTCTACAGTAAATTTTTCCGGAGGTAAAATAATCCCCCACTCGAATCTCCGGAGGGGGACAGATAAAGAAGCCAATTTAAGAAATAAGCAGAGAAGAATCGGTACCTGGAATGTACGGACCTTACTCCAAACTGGAAAGTTAAAGAACTTGATCATGGAGATGGAAAGGATGGATTTACATGTATTGGGTATAGCAGAAATGAGATGGCCACATGCAGGAGACTTTTGGAGTGGAAATTATAGGATAATTCATTCTGGTACAGCAAATAATAAACGAGGATATGGTGGAGTAGGCATTATATTGCATAAAGAACTAGGAAACGGAGTAAAGGGATTCGTGCAATATAATGAACGATTAATTTTAGTACGGATCGAAACTAAACCAAAGAATACTGTGATAGTCCAAGTTTATATGCCGACAACACAAGAGGTTGATGAAGAGGTAGAGAAATGTTATGAAGATCTAAGTGAACTTATAGCTGAAATAAAGGGGGAAGAAAACCTTATTTTACTTGGTGACTGGAATGGAATTGTCGGAGAAGGAACTGAAGGAAATGTTGTTGGTAAATACGGATTGGGGAGAAGAAATGAGAGAGGAGAGAGACTTGTAGAGTTTTGTATACAGCATAAATTAGTTGTAACGAATACTATATTCCAACACCATCCAAGGAGGAGATACACTTGGAAAGCTCCGGGAGACCTAAGAAGGGCCCAAATATACTACATATTAGTAAAGGAAAGATTTAAGAACCAGGTGAAAGATAGTAGAAGTTACCCTGGAGCTGATGTCGACAGCGACCATAACCCAGTCGTCATACGCTGTGAATTAAAGTTCAAAAGATTAAAGAAGAAAGAAAATAAACATTGGGATATTTCTAAGCTTAAAGATGAGTCCACTCAAATACTCTATATGGATGAAACAAACAATAACATAAGAGACATTGAAGAACACTTGGCAGTAGAAGAGAAGTGGATCAAAATAAAGAAGAGCATTTTAGACTCAACAGAAACTGTTTTAGGAAAAAGAGAAAAAGGAAATAGGAAAGAGTGGATAAGTCAAGAAGTTGTGGATATGATAAAGGAAAGAAGACAGTATAAAAACTGAAATGATGAGAATGAAAAGCCTAAATACAAGACCTTAAGAAACAAGATAAATAAGAGGGCAAAACAAGACAAGGAACAGCATTTAATGGAAATCTGTGCAGGCATAAATAACAACATGAAATCTGGACAAATAGATATGGCCTATAAAGATATTAAAAGGTTCTTTGAAACAAGGAAGCCAAAAACAAGGAGCATTGAGGACAAAGATGGGAAGTTAATATATGATGATGAAATGATAGTGAAAAGATGGAAAGAATATTTGGAACAACTATACAGTGGAAACTGTGTTAACTTGCCCATTGAGAAAGAAGATGAAATAACAGAGGAAGACTTGGGCACCTATTATGGAGGAAGAGTTTGAGAAGGCATTGCAGGACCTCAAAGGAAAGAAAGCTCTTTGAGTTGATAACATACCAGGAGAACTATTGAAACAATCAGGTGACAAGTTAAAAAAAAGGGAGTCTGGTGTGTCATGCATCAAAAATAGTCACCAGAATTATTATGAAGATAATAGAAAAACAAATCGATGAAAACCTATCTGATGATCAATTTGGTTTTAGGAAAGGAGTAGGAACAAGAGAAGCAATCTTAGCATTGAGGCAAGTGATAGAGAAGCAGATGAAGAAAGGCAAACCTACCTTCTTAGGGTTCGTCGACCTTGAAAAGGCGTTTGACAATGTGAACTGGAATGTTCTATTCAGCATTCTTCATCAAACAGGTATCAACTTTAGAGACAGAAGACTCATCTACAATATCTATAAGCAAGAAGTTGGAATAGTTTGTTGTGGTAGCAAGGAAGAAACAGCACACATCAGAAAGGGTGTACGGCAGGGTTGTTCCCTTTCCCCATACCTATTCAATATATATGTACAAAAGGTGATCGACCAAGTAAGAGAAACATTTGCCACAGGAGTGAATATTCATGGAGAAAAAGTTGACATGATAAGGTTTGCTGATGACATAGCGCTAATTGCAGAAAGTGAAGAAGACTTACAAAAGATCCTGAGCAAGATGGACAAAATAATGGAGGAAGAATTTAATATGAGAATAAATACAAATAAAACAAAAATTTTGGTCTGCAGTAGACATGGCGAAAACCAGACATCAATGAGTTAAGAAATGAAAAGATACAAGAAGTTAATGAGTTTAATTATCTGGGAAGTAAAATAACGAATGATGAAAGAAGCAGCAGAGAGATATTAAGTAGGATTGCCCAAGCCAAGAACGCTTTCTATAAAAAGAAGAACCTATTTACTGCAAGGAACATAAGTCTTGATGTGAGGAAACAAATGTATGGAGCGTCGCGCTATATGGCAGCGAATCTTGGACAATCGGAGAGAGAGAGAGGAAAAGACTACTAGCATTTGAAACCTGGTGCTAGAGAAGGATTATGAAAATCAGTTGGAAAGAAATGGTCACAAATGAGGAAGTCTTTAGAGGAGTGGGAGAGAGAAGATGCTTCCTTAAATATTTAAAAAGAAGAAGGAATCACCTCGTGGGCCACATACTGCGACACAATGGACTGATTAAGCTTATAATCGAGGGAACAGTAGATGGCAAGAATTGTAGAGGAAGACCCAGACTGGAGTACATGAGTCAAATACTGAAAGATATGGGTTGTGGCTCATACTGTGAACTGAAGAGGAAGACTGAAGACGGGAAGAATGGCGAGCTGCTGCCAACCAGCCTCACGGCTGTTAACCACAGAGAGAGAGAGAAAACATATGATACGATACGCAAAACTCAAGTCATAGAAACCCTAAAACAATACAATAACAAGGGAAATATGATTGGATTCATACACAATTTTCTACAGAACAGAAGCATCCAAGTCCGAGTTAACGGTGCCCTATCTCAAGAAATCAGATTAGAGAAAGGAGTCCCACAGGGTTCAGTCATTAGTGTAACCCTTTTCTTAGTAGCCATAAATGGCATAACTTCCTGCATCAACCTCCCAGTAAACTCTTGCCTCTTTGCGGATGACATCACCATTTTCTGCAAAGGCCGTAATCTATCAACAACCCAAGAAATAATACAAAAATCCCTCGACAATCTTGCCAATTGGGAGAATCATACAGGCTTCATTTTCTCTGCAACCAAAACCAAATATATTCTATTTTCCAAACAGAGAAGACAGAATGAACAACCAGAATTATATCTCAAGGGAAATAAAATAAAAGTAGAAAAAGAAATAAAAATACTGGGAATGACCTTTGACAGCAAACTAACATGGAACTCCCATCTTAAAACTTTAAGAAAAGACTGCCTACGTCGAATTAATGTTCTCAAATCATTAGCTGCTAACAACTGGGGAGCTAACGCTCTTGTATTAATGTCCACGTACAAAGCAGTCATCCGTTCTAAGCTAGACTATGGCTCCATTATATACAATTCAGCCCCAGCATCAGCACTTAAATTACTTGACCCTATTCAAAACACATCTCTAAGGATCATCTTAGGAGCTTTTAGAACCAGTCCGATCTCCAGTCTACTAATGGAAGCTTATGAACCTCCGCTCCAATCTCGCAGAAAACTACTGAATATCAATTGTGCAACAAAGGTCGCAGCGTCTCCGCACTCCTAAACTTACACCTATGTTTTCCCAAATAATCAATCTCTTCGCTTCCCCACGCTGCAAAGAAGACATCTTCCTATCCACATTAGACTTTCAAGACTCCTACATGAAGTCCACTCTCATTTTCCCCCCAATTGCTCCGAGAACTACAACAAATATGTCAATTCCGCCATGGAGAATTAAAACTCCACCAACAATTTTAGACTTACATGAAATTAATAAAGAATCAACTGACAGTAGCACCTTCAAGACACTCATTCTAGAGAAAACCAAAAGATTCCCCACCTTTACCGCAATTTATACAGATGGGTCAAAGACAGAATATGGTAGCGGCTGCACTATTGTATATCCAGATCATACGATAAAGTATACATTACCAAAAATATGCTCTATATTCCCATGTGAACAATACACCATTCTAAAAGCTATAGAATCCATCAAGAATTACACAAAAAGAGAAATCTTTTTAATCTTCTGTGACTCCTTATCTACAATAAACTCCCTTCAACTCCTTAGCCCAAAATATACTGGAGTCATATAACACGGCAACAAATAATTGTCAGCAAATTTACATTATGTGGATTCCCTCACACAAGGGGATAAAAGGCAACGAACAAGCAGACATAGCAGCCAAAGAAGTAACTTGTCTCTCCCCTCAAGATCCAAACTTTCTCACCCCCTACAATGATGTGGCCTCTTCTCTTAAACCAAAAATCCACAAACAATGGTTAAACGGCTGGATCCGGTCCCCACACTCAAAGCTTCATGACGTCAGGAATGATTCTACAAGTAAATTCGACACCCCGCTCCTTCCACGCCGAGAACAAGTCCTCATTACCAGAATACGAATAGGTCATACCAAAATGACCCACGCACACATCTTCTGCAAGACATCTCCACCCGTATGCGAGAACTGTCAAGAAAGGAAAACGGTTAACCACATACTACTAAAATGCCCTTTGTACGATCAACAAAGAACTCTATGCAACCTCCATCAGAGAAGAAGCCTAAGTGAGATCTTAAATGAACACATCCATTTCAAAAACATTATTAATTTTTTAAAACTGTCGAATATGTACCAAGATATATAACCTCTGTAACAACTTTTGTAATACCGCACCTTTAGTAAATGTTTCTATCCAACATTGTTATTGCTATGTACAAAATTCTGTATGTCGCGATATGACTCTACGAGTTAAAGCAACAATAAATAAATAGGAATTAAATTTTAAAAATGGAAATGGCGTACCAAGGACGTTTACAACAAAAAGTCAATATCCCTGAACGCAAAACTTAGACATTATTGCACTGTCATACGACCAGAGGCTCTGTACGCAGCGGAATGCCTCACCATGAACAAGAAAGGCCTGGTAGAAAAATTGGAGATCAAGGAAAGAAAGATCTTGAGGAAAATTCTTGGCCCGATTAAAGAGAACGGTGAATATAGACGACGGCATAACTATGAGCTGTATATTCATGTCCAGAAGATCTCTGATGAGGAAAAGGAGGATTGCATTTTATGGCCACTTGCTAGAATGAAACCCACATGATTGACGATCCGGATCTTTAACTATTTTAAAATTAAGACCACCAAGCCAGCCTGTTTCGAAGAGGTGGAAAGTGACCTGCAAGAGATGAAAATTACCTGTGAGGATATTCAAGAACGCAATCCCCTCTACACGACCACCAGGGTTTTCAAGAAAAACCGAAGTTGAAGATGGGAAAGATGTGGACGGAAGAAAGAAAAGACCAACACCGGCAACGTATGAAGGAACTCTGGGCAAAGATCAAAGCCCAGAGAAGCCAGTTGAAATAACGTGGTCCTTAGTTGGCCGATACGATTAAAGAATAATAAGAATGTTATACGCCCTTTTAACTACTGTGGCTTTTAGAGACGCCGGGGTGCCAGAATTTTGCCCCGAATGGGATCTTTAACGTGCCAGTAAATCTACTGACACATTGGGTGAGAGATGCAGGTAATGAAGATTGCTTACATGTAGACAAAAGGGTAGTAATAGTATTGTATTTCTGATTTCGTTATGTGCAACATCATCTCGACCCTGGAGATTATTATGAGGATGAAGATAAGCTTATAAATTTGGAAGAAGTAGAAGAAATATGATAAGATTTGTTTCATTTATTGCCCAACGGTGGGGCTAGTTGTTCTTGGTTGACCCCCCCCCCTAAACCAAGACATATTTAGAAATGTTTCATTGACGCACCAACGTCTGGCTAGAGAAGGAAGTACCAATCACTTTTCCCGACATTAAAGTACTATTAGTAAATAGAAATGTTTCAACCCTGACCATCAACAAACGCCTGAGCGACAGGAAGTTGCGCTCGCGCTGCCCGTTACATCACTTACCACTTCCACCTGTTCAAGTCAGATTACAGTGGTGCCGCGCTCGAGCAACCCAGCAACTTGTTCTGCCTTCTTGCCCTCCTAACCTCACTTTATTTATACCCCCTTGTAACGCTCAGCTTAATTTTAATTTAAGTTTTTTGCTTAAATTCTCTGTGATAACACGAAGTCTTACATCGACCGATCCCAACCAGGGTTAGATTCCCACCTCTGTCAGGGACTTTAGAAACTGATGTGAGGGCGGGAACGGGGTGCACTCGGCCTCGTGAAGCCAATTGAAGACACTTTTACAAAAACAGCCCTAGTCCAAAAAGTGAAATTTTCAGTAGAGTAAGAAAACTGTGTCCAGTCTCTTCCTTCCATTAAATCTTAGTATACTTAATTTTATATCGAACTATAGGATTTATTTAACTTATCAGTGCACTTTATATTAAATTTATAAATTTTATTGAATGTGAAGAAATATAAACTTGTCATTAATTCAGTGGACATTGGTTGCTTTTATGCAAAATCACAAATAAAAAATAATAATTCATAGTACATTGATTTTTTATGGTGCTTCATCACCACTGCTATTATCATGAGGATCAATGTCATCATTTTCAACACTCACTTCGGCTTCAAGACTGGTGTGATATTTATTCTCTGTTCTAAGGGTTTGTAAGAAACTCGTATGTCCTGCAACTTTGCAGATTTCAATGCTAGTGGTCCATGGTAGGTGGGTACTAGATTCAGTGTCGAGGGTTGGGCTTGAGCATTGCGTACAACAATGTGCTCCAAAACCCCATTGCAGATGTAACGAACTAGAACATCTGATGTCTCTGTAGATATTTTCACCATTCTCACTTCTAAGCTTCATAGGGGATTTACTCTGTTTACGAATATATGGAGACAGAGAAGAGGCCATAGCAAAAATATCTACTTGCTTTATGTTCACTAAATAAAATGGTGAAGGGTTGACTCCAGCAGATTTGTTGAATTTGTCCCAATCACCTTGGATTTCTGCAGTGTGTTTCTTCTCTTTATCCCCCTGTGGGTGGGGGGTTTAGAATACACCCACGGTATCCCCTGCCTGTCAAAAGGGGCGACCTTGGCTATACTTTAAGGACTCCGCATTGTTTTGTGAATTGGACCCCCAGTGGGTGGGAGGGAGGAAGCGAATACATCCACGGTAATCCCTGCCAGTCGTAAAAGGCGACTAAAAGGGCTTCTCGGAACGGTCCCCTTTCGAGGGTTTGACAGTCAGCTCTAAAAGACATACACCCGTGTGGTATAACTCTCATTAGGTTATATCGCACTTCTTTCCGTTACTGCTTTCAGGGTCTGGCAACCAAAATTTCTATATGTGCGTGCTGTTAGGGGATGGGCCACTTACGCTTGCGACTACGCTCGAAAGCCTGTTCCGGTCTTGGCCACGCCGACAGGTGGGTGTGCCATGTACCCGTGCAGTAGTATCCGCCTGACTACGCAGGTCCCCGCACAGCCGAATGTCGGAGCTGTAAAATCCAGTACATGCCAAGGGGTACATGCCGATACGGCATTGTAAAACATCGGACCCCCGGGCAATGCCTTCCAAGCTAGGCGGGCCTTGCCCTGGCTGGGTAGCGCCTACTGTGGCGGCCAGTGATCGGATGTCGGTGGCATTCGGGGAGGATGATCTGGCCATGGGTTCAAAAAGAAAAATCCCCAAACAGGGTGGTCCTACACCCAAGTCTTTAACATTTGATTCCCTACGGGGATCAACCCCCTGGGAACAATCTGTGCGTGAAAATCTGGGTGCTAACACCCCCAAGTTTCTGGTAGCTACCTGAACAGATGGGGGTGATTTCAAGCTGGTAAAGAGTATTTTGTTTTCTCGCCTCATAGAAGGTGTCTAAGGTGAGCTTGAGAAAGTACAAAAGATAAGGAACGGTAGCTTGTTGCTCAAGACTAGGACTGGTGAGCAAGTTGAACAACTTTTGCAATGTGACCACTTTGGCGAAATTCCCGTCAAAGTGGAAAAGCACACGTCCCTGAATCTTGTCCGAGGAGTTATTTTCCACCGGGACCTGATTCTGAACACTGACGAGGAGCTCAAGGAGGATATGCAGCACCGTCACGTGACTGATGTCCGGCGCATTACGCGCAAGGTCAATGGTCAAATCGTGGATACTGGTGGTTTCATTATTTCCTTTGAGCTTTCGGTGCTCCCGGAGAAAGTGAAGGTTACGAGTTACCGTTGTGACGTACGGCCTTATATCCCTCCACCAATGAGGTGTTATAAGTGCCAGAAGTTCGGGCACATGTTATCCCGATGCTCGAGCCCCGAAATCTGCAGAACATGCGGTAAGGTACCACACGAAGCGGAAGAGTGCACAACACCTTATCAGTGCACTAATTGCCCTGGATTTCATTCTCCTCGGGACAGGAACTGCCCTGTCTTCCTGAGTGAGAAGAAAATCCAGGAGATCAAAACCCTGGATGGTCTCACCTACCAGGAAGCCCGCAAGAAGTACCATACCGCGATTGCTCCTTCGCCTATGATTGATTATCCAGTTATAATACCTAATTTGGTTCCTTCTACCTCATCTTTTGTACCAGCTGTGAAACCTGCAACTGAGTTACCTGTTCCGAAACCAGCACCTATGATACTGACGAAAAGCCCGAAGGTGACTTCAACTCCACCTTCGGCCACCACGAAGGCTGTGCGAGCGAAGGCTGCTCCGCCCCTCACAGGTCGGCGAAAGCCGCGCCGAAGCCGGCGGAGGCGGCATCGTCGACCAGGGTCAGGAATTTGGCTCCTGACCCGTCTATATATCTTAAAGAGGCGGGTAAGAAGGGACCCCGCACTACGCATTCCCTTTCTCCAAATAAAGGGGAAGCCATCCGCCCCACCACCTGCGGATGCTTCTGCGCCTAGGGACGTTTCGGTCCCCAGATCTGCGCGCTCCCCACGGAGATCCCCCCGCCGCCGAACTGCTTCTAGGAAATCTTCCACCGAGTCGATTCACTCCATGACCCCACCTGAGGACATGGAGATTATAGTCGACATAGTGGCTGATGATCCTCCAGAGGCTAAGTTGTAGCTTGCTGCTCCAACTTATTCCCTAGTTTATAAGTTCACACAATGGCACTGTTACAGTGGAATTGTAACAGTTATGACAGGCATTTGACAGAGCTCCGTCAGCTTATTGCCCAATACGCAGCGAGTATAGTCTGCCTACAGGAAACAAACCTCAGACCTGATCACGAGACTGTTCTGAGAGGTTTCCGACTACTGTATACTCTAAAGAGTGACAAGACGCCGCCCAGGCTTCCGGGGGCGTTTGTACCTTCATTCGCTCTGACTGCTATAGTGAGGAGTTTCCACTCGCCACTCCTCTGGAAGCTATTGCAGTTCGCGTGTCCTTGCCTGCTATGACAACTGTTTGTAACGTGTACCTTCCACCGAACCAGCCCCTTGATATTAATGACGTCTTTGATCTTGTTGATCAACTTCCAGTCCCTTTCCTACTCGTGGGTGATTTCAACTCTCATCACCCCCAATGGGGATCACCATCTTCCTGCCCCAGAGGAAGGGACGTGGAGGGCTTAATTCAAGGGTTGGATTTATCTCTATTAAATACAGGGGAAGCTACACATTTTAGCTTAGCGCACGGCACGTACTCACACATTGACTTGAGTGTGTGTAGCCGTGCGCTGGTCCCCCTATTTGGTTGGTATGTACACGACGACCTCTGTGACAGTGACCATTTCCCGATTGTTCTTACCCTTCTGAACCAGACGCCCATGGAGTTCCCCAGTCGTTGGGTTCTTAAGCGGGCAAATTGGCCCTCGATTCAAGAACGAGCTGTGTTCGTTGATCTTGGTTGCCGGAGCATCGATGACGAGGTACAGCACATCACCGATGTGCTTCTTGCTGCCGCCGAAGAGTCCATTCCATCCTTTTCTGGGACTCCTCGTCGCAAACTCATCCCTTGGTGGACAGAGGATATTGCAGCGGCAATAAGAGACCGTCGTCGAGCTCATAAGCACTACCGTCGGCGTCCAACCATGGCCAATTTGGTGGCGTTTAAGAAATTTCGTGCCAAGGCACGGATTCTTATTCGCCAGAGTAAGAAACAATCCTGGGAACGGTATGTGTCTTCTATTACGGCACATACCCCCTCCTCTCAAGTGTGGACTAAACTACGACGCATTTCGGGAATTCAGACATCTTCTACTGTACCGGGAATTTCCACTGATAATGAATTGGTTACAGATACTTATCGCGTTGCAAACCATCTCGCCTCGTATTTTGCGGGTATATCCGGTTCCGATAACTATGACCCTGCCTTCGTGGCCCTGAAGCGCGAAGCGGAACGTTTCCAGCTTAGTTTTGCTTCCCGTGCTTCGGAGGATTACAACGTGCCCTTTACGAAGTGGGAACTCCGCGGAGCGCTGGCGCTCTGCAGGGACACGTCTCCCGGCCCGGATAATATTCACAACCAGATGCTTAAGCACCTTAACGATGAGAGCATTCGTTATTTGCTCAGGGTGTTGAACCGAATCTGGTTGGAAGGTGTGTTTCCAGCGCAATGGCAGGCAGGTATCATTATACCTATCCTGAAGCCCGATAAGGATCCCAATTTGACAGGGAGTTACAGACCTATTTGTCTCACTAACGGTCTGTGCAAGCTCTTTGAGAGGATGGTCAATCGGCGCCTGGTGTGGGTCCTGGAGAAACGGGGACTCCTGTCTGAATATCAGTGTGGTTTCAGGGCGTCTCGGCGTACCAACGACCATCTGGTACGCCTGGAGACCGCCATACAGGACGCTTTTCTCCGGAGACAGCACCTAGTCGCTGTTTTCTTTGACCTCAAGAAGGCCTATGACACCACTTGGCGTTACGGCATTCTCTCTACCCTGCATCAATGGAAATTCCGAGGTAACTTGCCGGTTTTTATTGCGAATTTTCTGTCCCTTCGCCTGTTCCGTGTCCGAATAGGGGGGACATATTCGCAATATCATATACAGGAAAACGGAGTCCCACAGGGATCGGTGCTTAGCGTAACATTATTTGCGATTGCCATAAACGGTATAGTCGCTGCTGCTGGTCCAGCAGTGGTACCGTCACTATATGTAGACGACTTCGCTCTACATTATAGTGCGCAAAATATGGCAGTCGCTGAACGACAGCTACAACAAGCTATTCGGAGAGTGGAACGCTGGACACTAGAGCATGGCTTTCGATTCTCAACCGCTAAGTCCTCGGTTGTCCATTTCTGCCGAAAGCGCACTCTCCATCCTGATCCTGAGGTTTATCTGGGCAATGTAGCTTTGCCTGTTGTTGCTGCGTACCGGTTCCTTCGGCTCCTTTTCGATCAGAAATTGACGTGGGAGCCACACGTGCGGTGTTTGAAAACTGCCTGTGCTAAGAAACTCAACATGTTGCGGTATCTTAGCGGCACATCATGGGGGGACGGACCGCGCGTTGCTCCTACGCTTTTATAAGGCATTGATTTTATCTAGATTAGATTATGGCAGTGTAGCATATGGTTCGGCCCGTAAGTCAGTGCTTGTTAAACTGGACAGTGTCCACCACGGCGGTGTGAGGCTGGCGACTGGTGCCTTTCGGACGAGCCCAGTCGTCAGCTTGCTCGCCGAAACTGGCGTACCTCTTTTACACCTGAGGTGCCAACAAGTACTGCTGACCTATGCTGCAACTATTCGACCGATGCCCCTTCATCCAAGCTATCCATGTTTGTTTTCCAATCCGAATCGCCGGCTGTATGATGCGCTCGCCCGAGCCACTCGGCCGGCGGGGATTCGCTTGGATGACTTATACAGTCAGTTCCGATTTCCTTCTGTCTCCTGTATCATCCGAGTACCTAGCAAGGCCCCTCCGTGGATGGTCTCTCGCCCTGATATCGTCCTGGATCTGCACACCGGCCCCAAGTCGGACACTTGACTCCTCCGTCCATCGGAGGCTGTTCCAGTCCGTGGTGAGCCGGTATCCGGGATCAGGGCTTCTATTCACGGACGGTTCGAGGGTAAACGAGAAAGTAGGCTGTGCATTTGTGGTTGAGGATCGTCTGTTTCTCTTTTCACTTCCCGATGCCTGTGGCGTGTACACAGCGGAGCTCTATGCTATCTTAGAGGCTCTGCGGTACACGTTATCAGACGATCACCAGCACTTTCTTGTGTGTACTGACTCTCTGAGTGCGCTGCAAGCGATCGATGTGTGTTTCCCGAAGCACCCGTTGGTCCAGCGTGTGCACGACCTGCTCGTCAGTTCGCGTAACGCTGGGGCCGGGGTGTCCTTTGTGTGGCTTCCTAGCCACATGGGTATTGCGGGAAACGAGCTTGCTGATCAGGCGGCGAGAGAGGCAGTCGCACTGCCCTCGCTACCGTACAAGGTGCCTGCTAGTGATGTGCACTCTCAGTTGCGGCATTCGATCCTGTCGCATTGGGAGGAAGCATGGCGTGCCACGCCTCCACCCAACAAATTGAGAGGCATCAAGGAGACAACGAAGGTGTGGAAATTTTCCTTCCGATCTCTCCGGAAGGAAGCTGTGGTACTCTGTCGACTCCGGATCGGCCGTGGGATTGCTATGCACTCCCACTTGCTGAAGAGAGAAGATCCCCCTGTGTGTCCTTGCGGCACCCACCTAACCGTGGCACACCTTCTCTTGGAGTGTGTGGATCTGGCCGATCTGCGCAGGACTCTTAAACTGCCTAATACCCTCTCCCTTATTCTCCGTGATGACGGGCCGTCAGCTGACCTCGTCATCCGGTTCATGAGGGAGAGTGGTTACTTTTTTTAAGTTTTAATGTGTAGTTACGACTGTTAATTCAGGTTAAATCTATTTTATGTTTTTTATTGTGTTCATCTATTTTATTGTTCACTATGCCTTATTTGTTTTATCCTTTTTTACCATCCGCCTTTTATTTATTTTTTATTCAAATAAGGCATAATTTTTTGGGGCTCACTGTCTGTTTTATAAACACCATTTTCATTTCATTCCATGGCAGTGAGTTGTTTTTATCTACATCCTTTCATTTCATGCCATTTCATTTCATTAGGGGCCGATAACCTCGATGTTAGGCCCCTTAAAACTACAATTATCATCATCATCTTCTCTTTAGCCTCAATGAGACAGAAATCTTGATCATTTGGGAGATAGCTATGACCTCTAATGTGGAATATGTATTTTATGGTTTTGAATACCTTGAAGAAGTGAACCAGAGCATAGAGAAATTGGATCATAACTTGATTCTTGTTCTGGCCTGAACATCGGTCACAAAAAAGTATCAATGTTTCAGTTCTAGTGCCATATATATTGAAATGCTTAAGTAGCATTGAAGTTACATCATTCTGACCTTCCTTGGTAGTCATTGCATCATATACATTCATGCATGAAATCGAAAGAGATGCAGGTAAACTTGTTTCTCTGAGCCAAACGTTTAAACATTCTCCTCGATTCAAAAATCTTATCAGCTTTACATAGGTGGACTTGCTTTTCAACTTTGTACCTGTTGATCTCTTCTTCAGTTTTAGTTGAATCAATCTGTAGCTGTCAATATATCGTGTAGATTATTCCGGACATTGGCAACTTTTGCAACAAAGCCAAATATTATTCTGGACATTGGCTCTTTTTGTAACACAGCCAAAGGACAATGGTTGTTTTTGTAAAACAGGGCACATTTTAACATGCATTTATAATAGGACTATGGATAGTTTTGTGAAATATTTGTATGTGAAATGGTGCTGCATGCAGCAAAGTACCAAGTGGTGGTCACCGTTCAAAAATTCCAATTTTGGACTATGGCTGTTTTTGTAAAAGTGTCTTCAATTGAGTAGCTGTCTGACAGGGAGGCAGTGCCCTGGTCACAAAAACCAAGATTAACGGCAGAGGGGACCCGATGCACTGACCATGCGTCACTCCAATATCTGCAAGCCAAATGGCTGGGCAGCGGTTGCTTGGTAGGCCTAGGCCCTTCAAGGGTTGTAGTGCCATGGGGAGAAATGCCTACTATAAACACTTTATTTTAATAAAGTTCATTTTTGACATCCGTATTCTTTACTTCTGTTACTTAGGAAGCAAAATAACCAGTGATGAACGAAGCAAAGAGGATATAAAATGTAGGTTGGCTCAGGCAAGGAAATCATTTCTACAGAAAAGGAATCTGTTGACATCGAATATAGATTTAATTATTAGGAAGTCATTTTTGAAAGCCTTTGTCTGGAGCGTGGCGCTCTATGGAAGTGAAACTTGGACTATTGGTGCAACAGAAAAGAGGCGAATTGAACCGTTTGAAATGTGGTTTTACAGGATAATTATGATCAGATGGGTAGATAGGGTTACAAACGAACATGTATTAAGACTAGTGGGAGAGGAGAGATGTTTCTGGAGACTGCTAATGAAGAGAAGAGATGAGATAGGTTGGTAGGACACATACTAAGACACCCAGGAATAGCAAGCTTAATTATGGAAGGAAGGGTCGAGGACAAGAACTGTAGGGGTAGACAATGTAGAATATGTTGAACAGATTGTCTCGGATGTAGGGTGTGGTAGCTATGTAGACTATTAGCTCAGGACAGGGAGGCATGGAGCACTGCATCAAACCAGTCAAAAGACTGAAGACTCTTACAACAACAATTCTTTACAGTACAGAATTTCTATTATCCAAATAAATTTCGATAGTCCGAGTTTTCAATAGTGGTCGCAATCTCATTCTCCTCGAACTATCGAGACTCGAATGTATTATTATTTTTTGTAAAATTTATTTTTATTAATTAACATTGTTTTTCGAGCTCAGATGTTAGGTGGAATGTATTATTATTATTATTATTATTATTATTATTAGGAATATTCTCATTTCCTTTCTCAGAAGCCCTTTTGTTGGTTTTGCTTTACTTTGAGATCAAAGTATCTAAGCACAGCTGTCTATGGGCGTTACAGACTTTTTCGCATATATTTTGAATAGCTGATTGCTAACTCCTTAAACTTTGTTCTTCTGGATATTATTTGGCTTGAATTGTTCATTATATTTTTTTTTTTCATTCACTTTATTATTATTTCTTTCTCCGTTAGGGTCTTCTGAGGACCACGAACCAATTTCATTGTGTAGTCCTTTGTTGTTCTTTATTATTATTATTATTATTATTATTATTCTATTTTTTTCTCTTTTATTTTCTTATTATTATTATGTTTTCCTTTTTCTCTGTTTTCTTTATTTTTATTTCTTAGCTATGTGTGTATTTAGGATGTTATTTATTTTAGTAAATTTTAATTTTAGCGGAAACTGTGTGTGCTTACTCATACTAAATCCTATATTTCCACCTAGGCCTTTCAGTAGATAAAGATTTCAAGGACCATCCACGACACCGACAACAGTATATCAGAGCCTAGGAATTAGATGTAAAAGGGGCACATAAGGCCTCACTGTAATAACTAGGGCTCGGATTCGAGCATATTTGCATATTTTTTTCCTGAATAGTACACATTGAAAGAAGCCTTTCGGCGGTATTTTCACCTGTCTGGGACCAACAGAATTGAAATTTATCGAGCATATAAATGCATAAAACCGTGGTTTTCAGAATAGAAGCATATAAATGCATATTCTTGTGGGTTTCGTCAAAATAGTTCGTTTTTCTTCGAATTCTCCCCCGAATTCGGGCCCTGACCATCCTTAAAGTTCGAAAACAGAATTAATTATTGAAAAGCCTATCTGGTGCGAATAATAGAACCGCAGGTTTTTAACCTTTAGTGAGGTCGTTCTCGTCATTGAAACTTTTATTGACTGATTGAAGAAAATCATTCAAAACTGAAAACATAGAAAATTTCTTGTTGTACAGACCAATGCAGATCTACTTCATTGACTCTCCTAATTCTGAAGATTTTGTAAATGAACTTTTAAACTTCTCTTATAGACTATATACTTGAAAAACTTGAATGCGAGGATTTTAATGTTGTTTTTTTTTTCACTTTCCTTTCTATAGTTTTTAACGGTGTTTTTCGAGCATATTCTGCATATTTAACCGCATATAATGGGGGTTTCGAGCATATCTATCGAGCATATAATGGGTTTTTCGAGCTTATAATGGTTTTTTCTAGCATATCTATCGAGCATAAAACACTTGGTTTCCGAACATATCTGGAGATTTTATCGAGCATATCGATCCGAGCCCTAGTAATAACCCATATAGACTGGAAGTATATGGTTGACCACACAGTATTAGATTGGTATCTTTGCCAGCTTGTTCTAGCGGGAGGAGTTCGCCCCCAACTCCAGTAAAGTAAACATAGGACCCTATTAAAGCCCCACATGGTTATAGTGCAGTAAAGCGGTCCCTCCTTCCTTTTTGTGTTCACATCCTGACAGTGGTCTCATTTTTAACTCTTCAGCTTCTATAACAAATGGGCTGAGTTTGATATATGTGTTTTCTTAACTTTTATAGATGCCCTTTGCATAGTAACAATGATCAACTCCACGTGGATGATGTCATCAGAGAAGGCCAAAGGGCACGAGATGAGACTGTGACTGCTAATCCAGGATACATACTAAAAAATGATCCCACCCTGATACCACCAAAGAAGTGACCTGGAATTTGAGTATCTTTATTACTTCATTTGTCTTTATCTTGTTTGTATACCTGTGCCTTACTATTTTAGTGGTAACTTGACTCATATGTGATTTTATAATTAAGAATACTGTTGATCCAGTATAATATTACATTTTTAATTTTTTTAAAGCTTTGTGGGTTGAAAAGAAAGAGGGATAGACCTTTTATTTAATCCGTTGAATAACAACTATATAACTGATATTAAGCCACAACTATATTCTCACCAACGTTCGTATTATGTCATTGCATCAGGAGACAAAAATAGGTTTATTGAAAAAGAAATTGGTGCTCTAGAGCAATAATCCTCAGTCCTCGGCCTTCCAAGCTGTTTTCTGAGGACTGTGTCAAAGTTCCTCATCTTCATATTCATCATATGCAAATATTCAATTTACATTGGATAGTGGCCTAATACTGTAGTCGGTAAGGTTTGAATTCCATTGTGTTGGTTTGCAACCATTCCCTTGCTTGAAAAATGTGAATACAATGCAACTAATATAACTAAAACACCAATGATACATATTTTCAAAGAGTTAAAAGATAGAAAACTACAAATTTTATCATAATATTATCTACCTCATTTATTAATAAAAGAGAATATTATACTCTTATCTACAGCCATTTCAAAAAATACTTTGTATTGTTAATTTAGTTATAAAAATTAAAACACCAGTTGTCCACACATTTTTAATTAAATCTGTTATTTAATAATCATTTTCAGTTTCAAGCTTAAGCCAGGTCAAAGCAAATATGACACCCCTGCACTTAACTGTCTGTCCACTATCCTTCCTCAACCACTCACTCCACTCCAGGTTCTGTTCTCTCACACTGTCCATCCATCATACTCGAGGTCTTCCTAGCCCCTCTTCCCAGTCATCTGTCTCTCCATCACTTGTTTCAGCATTCTTTCATCATTCATTCTTTTCACATCTCAATCTGTTCTGCTCCAGCTTATCATTCAGCTTTTATACATTCACTTCCTTTCGAATGTCTTCATTTCTCACTATCTCTCCTAGTCTTCCGTACCATACTCCTCAGGAATTTCATTTTGGCTGCCTGTATCCTACTTTTAATTTCTCCTGGTCATCGGCCAGGTTTCTACTCCTTGCGTATTCATTGGTAAGTAATAGGTCTTATATAGCGAGTCTCTCTCACGACTCGGCCGGCCGGCGCGCCCAGCTTATTTGCCTCCGTTGACTCATCACTCGCCGCTCGGCAGAACAGCACTTGACTCACTTTATCCGTGCATGACATGAGATACCAATTACAATTTAGAAATTAGGGATTAATAAACTAAGGTCGTACCATATGACAGGAGATGTTGGAAATGTTCCCCTCCTACATCCACACATTTCTGGCATCGTCTTAGAAAACTCAGATTCACACGCATAAGTTTGTCTTCCGTAATTGAGGCTGTTTCTCTCCGGATATGTTCTGCGATTTCATTTACTTTTTCCTGGTTAAGTACAAGTTTTTTAACACTTCGCTTCTTATCGAGTAGAGAACCAGTTCCCCTCAATTTGTTTACGAGCTTCCGCACGGTCTCTCTATGTGGAGGGCGTACACCTGGAAAATGTGTTATGAAACGTTTAACGACTTCCCTGCAAGACTCTGTTTTCACATAATTATCGTACATAAATACCCTTTCCTCTACCGTGTACACACGTGGAAGCATTATGAGAATTATACCCAAAAGTAACACTTCACAACTCAAGAATAGTTGGAGCGACAGATGAACACTAAATACACGTTATAGGCATGGACCAGAACTGCGAAGTGCGCGGTGTGTAACAGGAAATGATCAGTCAACGGGAGGCAGGTAAGCAATAATAGGAAAACTATCACAAAGTAAGAATGTCCAAAGCAAAACTATTGTTTCTGTGATACTTACTGTTCATATTTCTTGTAGAATATGAAGTTTGAGGGACATGAAACACAGAGCTTATATTAGGAAATGCACAATGTTTAGGCTATTAACTCTCTCTTCTGGAGACGGAAGTCGATAACTGGGAAGAGGCCTCATCTCAATCAATGCGAACCTGCTGCAATGCACACTGGAGGTCGACGAATCGCCAAGGAAAATAATTATGCCATCCACAGCCGTGTCAACAACACCTTCATGATCCTGCGCTTTGCTTAACAACTCTTCCACGTGAGACAACACCTTCACACAGTTTTCCACTGTCCCTTGCCCAATTCCTTCGACGATTAAGCTTCTCAACCTCTGTTAAGTTAAATCCCTTATTGTTTGCTGCAACTTGCTATTTGACTTTAGCTCGGATTATTTCTATGTGATTATGCAAAAACTGCAAGTACGTTGTGGTGCGACATAATGGCAACAGACTAGGAATAGCACTGTTGGTACTAAAGTAAAATAATACACAATATAATGCACACTAATAAATTATAACTGTTAATCCTACACGATAAAGTATTTAACTAATTAGAAAGCATCATCATAGTTTCTCCATTCCAACAGGCCAGGTGGGTGAATGAACAAGTCTCCTCCACAGAGATTTATCTTGCCACCCTTTTTCTTTGATGATCTTCTCCCATTGTGAACTCCTCCTTGCCATATCTTTTTGTACCTGCATCATCTACCCATCTCTTTGGTCTTGAGTCAACTACTTCTCGTTCAAAGTAGGTTTTGGATGTTCTTTTTGGTGGCGTTCTCATAAGGTGACCAAACCATCTCATCAGGGATTGTCCTAACACTACACTGTTGTCCCCAGTTGACTGTGGACAGTACCTTTAGAACTTGGTCCAACTCTGTTTTCTGGATGCAAGACGTTAGAAATTTCCTGTACATTGCTTATATCCAACTGCTAGTTAAGGTTGCAGCTTCTAATTCATAGGTCAGAACTGGAAGCTGGGTAGGTCTTATACAATGTCAGTTTTGCAGTCTGAGGGAAGCCTTTGTCCCAAAGCATTGGGCACACACATATATATATATATACATACAGAAATTTCTGGCCCCACACCAGGGCGGGCTGGGTTTGATTCCCAGTTATTGCCAGTGTGATTTTCGAGGTGCAAGTTCATATGGTGATTTGAATTCCACATGGAAAAATATCTCGACTTATGCTTGCAACATTAACGTCATTAAAACTAAGAGTTTTCTTTTAAATTAAGGTACAGTAGAAGGGAGTTTTTACTATAAAAATTTTAAAAAAGCTGTTCTTTCCAATGTCACTGAAGAGAAACTTGCTGTATGTCGAATCAGATTTGTATTTTTTACATGGCGGGAGGTGTGCATGGCTCCCTCTGCAAATTCAGTATTGGTAGCCATTTGTGATAAGTATGCAAGTTCTGGGACCAAATACGGGTATGTTGATTTATGCGAAAGTGTGAATATTATGTTTATTGTACATACTTTTATAGAAATAATAATTTGTTTTTATCAAAATTGGCAGAAAATATTGAATATTTTTCTTTTAATGTATACCGTATAACCATTACATGACAGTTGCATGTTTCTATCCTTTGCTGTTCATCAGCTTCTTTTTACATGACTTTGTTATATTCAGATTTATTTGCAAGAATATTAGTGCCAGTGTCTGTAAAATTGAAGATGTGTTTGGGTTCTGCATTATCGGTGATATACTTTGATATTAAACCTGCCGAAATACATTGCATGTTACCATACCTAATTGTAATAATCCTTATAATTAGAATTTCCAGGGTCCATTGTATGTTTCTTTAGCTTTTTTATAAATATATTTGACTCTAATTTTTTTTAAGCTTTTGTCTTTATTTGGCCTGTTTGATCCACCTAGGAAGTTTGGTTGTAGAAGACATTGTTATGAACCCATCCATTACACAGCCCTTAAATACCAATCCACTCTAAATCTACATAAAACTGAGGAGGCTTGAAGCAAATCCACAGAAGGGCCCATCCAAATGCATGAAGCAAGCCTACTGTCGACCAAAGTATTATGTGCTCTCGAGTTTGAAGGTTGTTTGTGAAGTAACCAATAGACCTACATAAAATCCAATAACATCATCATTTTCGTCGTTCTATTTTACGTTAGTTCATGTAGGTTTGGAATTTTTAATTTATATTTTAATATTTTTTATCGCAGTTGGAACACAAAAAGTGCACGTTTTTAAGCATGTTTCAACCTTGCGTCACATTTAAGAATTATCTCACAAACCCGTCATCAGATTGAATCCAAATTTTAATACAATATACATTGGAATGTTGTATAACTAGTTTATTAATTTCAAAATTTTGTGTGTCCAAGAAACAAAGTTATCATTTTTGTAAGGTAACTATTTCTCGGCTCGGGGTGGTTGGAAAATGTAGTTCTTGGTCACGTTGTAATCCTTATACATCGAAACGTTATGCTGTATGACTGTGAAATACGTAAAATAATTCACTTATTTTATATCAGTTTGTATTTGTAGGGGGAAATAAGACATCATTCACCTGCTAGCCGCTCCGGCGAAAGCTGTACAGCGTTGCCGAAATGGAGCCCATCACACATCATGACGCACCACGCTCGGAAGAGATGGGCTCCATCTCAGCAACGCTGTACAGCTATTCCCGGAGCGGCTAGCAGGTGAATCATGTCTTATTTCCCCCTACAAATACAAACCGATATAAAATTAGTGAGTTAATTTACGTATTTCACAGTCCTACATAACTTTTTGATGGATAAGGATTACAATGCGACCAAGAACTACATTTTCCAACCACCCCGAGCCAAGAAAAAATTACCTTACAAAAATGATAACAACTTTGTTTCTTGGAGACAAAAAATTTTGAAATTAATAAACCAGTTACACAAAATTCCAATGTATATTGTGTTAAAATTTGGATTCAATCTGATGACAGGGTTTTGAGATAATAAATCTTAATTGTGACGCATGGTTGAAACACGCTTAAAAACGTGCACTTTTTGTGTGTTCCAACTGCGATAAAAAATATTAAAATATAAATTAAAAATTCCAAACCTACATGAACGGCGAAAATGATGATGTTATTGGATTTTATGTAGGTCTATTGGTTACTTCACAAACAACCTTCAAACTCGAGTGCACATAATACTTTGGTCGACAGTAGATTCAACAGAGCGATGCAATCATTGCCAAAGAAACACACTCGAAATGCTTGCAATTGCCTTATGCAAGTTCAAACAAACAGCTCAGCGAATTCCATGACTACAACATAAAAAGAAAAGAAACAATGTCGACGGAAGAGGACAATCTGGAAAGACCAGGTTCATGGGGGAACGGGCTTGCCACGCGAGGGGACAGTCTGTACCTACCCGTATCCGCTTCCAGCAAGGAACTCGACCTCGGAACTTCAAGACACATCACAGGAGGACTTCCATGGAAAGTGTGCACTAGCTTCTCTAATCCTCAACCCACACCCCACACCTTGCCAAACTTCTTACATGACTTTCAATTAACAGTCGATCTTCCAAACTGAAGAGCTCATGATTTCATTCATCCACTTTTCCCCCAATGCTCCCCACTTCGGCACTTCACCCCTCGACACATGGATCAGTCTCCAAGTGACCTTGCCGTAAATAAAGATCTGCGCGGATAAACAAAATGATATCCGCATCCGCTAATATTACAATAATATTTTTAATTTATTAGAGCATTAAGTATTAACCCAAACACAAATAGTGCCAAATGTTCCGGCATAACTCTACAAGATGACAGTGCCTCGCCCCGGTGTGCTATTGGGCTCCTCAGTCGGCCAAAGCACACCTCACCAAGACACTGTCTAGTGCACACTGGGAAGGCCATTGCAAGACGCACCCGATACACGTGCATCCGCGTCACGAGCAAGCCAGTGCACCATGGGAGTCGAAACTCCATTCCAAAGCAATCATAACCTTACCTTGGCATTGAATATACAATTTTCATAAGAAAACATGCATTGTCCGTTGAGCCATAATCTTGCACTGTCATCTTGTTGAGTTATGCCGGAACATTTGGCACTATTTGTGTTTGGGTATATTATGGCTCAACGGACAATGCATGTTTTCTTATGAAAATTGTATATTAAGTATTAAAGCAACACATTTAGTCATTTGAGAAGAAAGTCGTTCCCCTAGGCTATGTATGTCATGTACCATGTTTAAAATGAATGTTATACAGCCAGAATTGCAACCCTTTTCAATTCAGAGTGTTAAAGGATATTAGAAAGAAGAATGAGAAGAAAGGTGGAAGGAGAGTTGCAAGAGGAACACTATGGCTTCAGGAGTGGAAGATCCACAGTGGACCCAATCTTTAGCTTGAGGCGGCAGGTGATGGAAAAGAACTGGGAATATGGAGAGGATTTGATCATGACTTTCATAGATCTAGAAAAGGCATATGATAGTGTCCCCAGAGAGAAGATATGGGAAACCATGGTTAAGAAGAGACTGGGAAGAGAAATGTTGGAAATGGTGCAAGCAATGTACAACAACTGTGTTAGCAGGGTACTGACCTCAGTTGGAAAGACAGATTGGTTTAGGAACAAGGCTGGACTAAGACAGGGGAGTGTGCTGTCACCTCTCTTGTTCATAATGGTGATGGATGAAATTGTAAAGGAAACAAAGGAAGCATATGGACATAAAGAAATGAAGTTACTATTATTTGCAGATGATATTGTGGTCTGGGGAAGGAACACCGAAGAAGTGCAAAAACAACTAGATGCACTGAACGAAAATATTCAGAAGTATGGCCTGAAAATCAGTATAGAGAAAAGCAAGACCATGGTGATGACAAGAGGGGAAAGACAAGGAAAGGGCACTGTGAAAATTGGAAGTCAGAGTTTGGAAATTGTGGACACGTTCAAATACCTAGGAAGTGAATTGATGCAAACTGGTAGGTTGGACATGGAGATTGGCAGGAGGGTACAGCAGAGCAATGCATTCTATCAAAGTGTAAGAAAACTTGTTTGGGATAAGGAAGTACCAAGGAAAAGCAAGGAGGTAATGTATAAAGTGTACTATGTACCCATATTAACTTATGCAGCTGAGACTTGGACCCTGACAAGCAGGCAAGAGAGTAGAATCCAAGCCAGTGAAATGAAATTCCTAAGAAGTATGATAGGTAAGACAAGGAAAGACAGAGTGAGGAATGAAGATGTTAGGAAGGAAGTTGGGATGGGAAAACTAAATGAGAGAATTGAGAAGAATAAACTAAGGTGGTTTGGACATGTAAAGAGGATGGAGGAAAATAGAATACCAAGACAGATGCTGGAGGCCAAGTGCAAGGGTAAGAGAGCAAGGGGAAGACCTAGAACAAGGTGGATCGATTCAGTGAAGAACAGCGTGAGAAAAAGGATCTGGACTGGGACAAGATCGTGGAAGAAGAATTGTGGAAGGAAAGAGGAAAGTGGAGAAGTGCCATAAATACCCCGACCCGGCAGGAGCTGGATAAGGGGAAATGATGATGATGATGATGAATTATGCTTGATGATTAGGGTTCGGAAGTTTAAGACCTAAAGAAGTACAAAATACGCGAGCAAATATGCCATAAAAACTAGCTAAATGTGACCTAAAAACTATAAAATATAACATGAATTTTTGGGATAGGTAGAGTATCACTAACATATAGTAAACGTCTTAAGTGCTAAAACGTGATCAGCGATAATACATCAGACACATTTAATCATACAAACTGACAGAGAGCTACAGTACCGGTATATTAAAATGTTCAACATTCATTATCATAGCCTTGAGATGCAGTTCTTGCTTTGTTTTCCTAAAAGAAAACAAACAAAAAACAACGAAGTATTAGTATGCTTTATGACATGTCGGCGTAAGTTAGAAGACACTGCCTAACAGGAAGTTTAATGCGCCTTCTTGGAATCGGGTCTTTTAAGCCTGCTATCTGCCTGTTCCAGGAAAAGAATGAAAAATACATCTACTACACTAATCGGAAATCCTGTGTTTGAAACTTGACGCAGGTAAAACGTACCTTGTTAACGACGCCTCAATTTAAACAAAAATGCTGAAATTATAACAAAATATGACCTTATATCACTAAAATATGACCAAATATATGACCCAAACATTAAAAATGGCCAAAATATGCATTTATAGGCAACATCAAATTGCTTTAAACGTGGTCAGGGACCCGTCATTCAAACTTATTTTTCAGATTTCGGTCAAAATGAGCTCAGGGAAAAAATATGACTTTTCCTTAACATCCGAACCTTGTTGATGAGTTTAGCTTAAGACATATGTCACAAACATCCGGGTCCTAGTAATGATATTCAACAAGTTTGGATTGTATTCTAAAAAGTATCCGCAAATTTACTCCTAACGTTATCCACAGTTGATCCGCTGTCCGCACAGCCAAGCAAAGTATATCCGGATGGCGAAAATTTTGGATCCAAATCCACGCAGAACTTCCCGATGAGTCAGCCACAGCCGCTTCCTATCCAAATCCTACACCAATTACAAATACACACACTAGTACAGACATCACAGTGACATAGATTGTCAGACAAATTCTACACACACCCAAGTACTGCTGTCCCCCGCAGGGGCTCACATCTAGTGGGACGTGGGTTGGCGACCACAGGGTTCCAGCTGAGTCCGGCATTGCTTCCACTTACTTGTGCCGGGCTCCTCTCCGTCTTCTTTCCTGTTGACCTCACTTGGTCAACTCTTGTTCTCTTCCGACCCCGACGGTATTAGGGTATCCGAGGCCTAGGGAGCCTCTTCCTTTCCCGCCTTAATTGGCCCTTGTCTCATCTTTCCTGATCCCCTCCTCCTGGGAGGGGTCAGCCTTCGTTTTCTTTTCCTGTTATCTTCTGCTCAAGGCCCTCAAGGAGGTAGGGTGTATGTAGCCCCACCACTTCTGGTACACCCTAGAAAGTGCTACACCCTCAGGGGCTCACGGCTGGTGAGTTCGGGAGTTGGCGACCCCGAGGGATTCCTGAGCTGGGTCCGTTTTTCCCTTTTCTCCCTTACCTTTGGGGCGGACCCTCTCCTCTCCTCCTCCTTTCATTATATTTCCTTTTCTCTTTAACATTCCCGCACTGTTTTTGTTACTTGGTTCCCCGTGTATCTAAATCTAGGGATTTTTAATCTACGTTGCATTTTGTAAGTTTTATCGATCTAAATTGCATCTCGCGATTGTTTTCAACCTCAATTGCATTTTGTAAAGATTGACAATCTAAATTGCTTTTTAGTAAGTCTTTCAATATGGTGGAGGGACCTTTGTGAGTATTTTGAATTTCAATTGCATTTTGTAAGTATTTTCAACCAAAACCGCATTTTGCAAGAATTTTAAATCTAAATTGCATTTTGTTTGGTGGGCATTTTGCAAATATTTTGATTCTCAATTGCATTTTGTGGGTATTTTGAATCTAAATTACATTTTGTCAAGTATTTTCAATCTAAATTGCATTTTGTAAGTATTGTCAATCCACGAGTCGTTTGAATCTACCGTGCATTTTGTAAGCATTTTCAATTTCAATTGCATTTTGTAAGTATTTTGAATTTCAATTGCACTTTGTGAGTAATTTGGATTGGAACTGGGATCTTTCAATCTGAATTGGATTGTGTATTTTCAATTTCAATTGCATTTTGCAAGTATTTGGACCTCAATTGCAATTTGTACGTATTTTCGATCTCATTTGCATCATGTAAGTATTTTGAATTTCAGTTGCATTTTGTAAGTATTTCGACGCTACATTGCATTTTGTACGTATTTTGAACCTAGCCTACATTTTGTGGGTATTTTTCAATCTATTCTTTTTGTGCATTTTTTCGTTCTAAATTCCCTTTTGTCAGAACACTTTGTGAGTTGTTCCAATCTGAGTTCCTTTTAAGTATTTTCCGTCTCACTTAATTTTCGTTCTAGTTTCCATTTCATTATCATTTTCGCTATCACCCAGATCATTAGGAGATGATGTAACATAACTCGTATACAGGCGTGCTTTTACGCAAAACTCGAGATATTTCGAAAATATTTGTTTGTTGTATATAACTGTACCTCATGCCTTGGAGCAAACGACTGTACAATATTTAGATATGATACACCGAAGCTCAGAGCGCGATTTTAATGCACACATTAAAATAATTTATAATTTCCAATTGTTCATGGATATGATATTATAACATGTTATAATATTACATTTTCTCGAATATCTTATCAAATTATAATATGACATAATAATAGACTAATAATAATAATATATTGTCATCCATGTAATTTACCGAATTTTGTGTGGTCAAGTGGGGGTATGCAGCCGAAATTAAATTGCATATTCATTTCTTGTTTCTTGAATGAGAGGTTGTTCAATTTTATAGGCCTAGTTCTTCTCCAGCCCATACCAATTCGATGGGGTTAAGTTCACTGTGATATGGTGCAAGCAAGGAACATTTCTCTGTTGTGATAGCCTACATTGTCTACTAGGATAGATCCTTCGGGAACATCGGGCAACAATTGCTCGGCGAACTACTTTTCATACACTTCACTTGTCTTTTCGTCGTGGGTGGCTGCCGTGTTCTTTTGGCACAGAAACATTAACTCTGCACCATTAACAAACCCTTGTTCATTCCCAGGACGAACAAAGGCAAACTACGGAAACCACTTAGAGGATGGCTGAGGTAGGAATCGAACCCGCCTCTTCTCAGTTTTGTCTCATGAGTTTTAGTACACCCCGTTCCAGTCCTCAGACCAGAATTAAATTTCTTGGCAGAGCCGGGATTCAAACCCGGGCCTCCATGGTGACAGCACAGCGACAGCCAAGAATGCTAGCTACTACGCAAAGAGGCGAACAATTTATAAAGAACACAAGCTCCACTTCATTTCACAGTTTAACTTCACCTACCCTCCATAAAACGCAGTTGGGGATATACATGTCACGTGAGTAAAGAAACGTTCGCTGCATCAGCGCTGCGCTGGGCGGGAGGACTACACGAAGTGCGATAACTTATGAATGCTATCTGATATCGAGCACTGGTTTGTTTTAAAACCTATTTCAGACATAAATGAACATTTCTTCTCGCTTAGTCACCAACGTAAAGTCGACAGCAAAAACGTTTCTCGCTACGTAACTTTTTTGTGACACCATCCCAGATTTTTCAAGTAACATTTAAGAAAAAAATCATAACTTTATTATTATGAAAATAATTACTGCCCTGAGAAATAGGGCATCTTCTACCAACTTCAGGCAATCTAGAAATAAATTCTTGATCTGTTGCGATCATTAGTTCATTATCTATGGCGTGATAAGTTTTATATCTACAAAATTATAGTTTGGCACTAAAATATCGTAATTGTGAAAATTATTTATGGGTTTTATTTTTATCATATAGAGCGGAAAATTCTCTACAAGACCTCGCAAACATTTTCTTAGATTTGCCACTTTCAATTATTGGGAAATTGCAACATCGCCGGGGTAGAAGAGGACGAAGCGAATTACAGGACATAGGAGTGCGAGTGAGAGGCAGATACTCCGTTTAATTCCATACTGTCTTTTAAGATAGACGCACTATAGAGTGAAGACCAAGGAGGCTTAGAGCTATTAAATTTTGTGTGTTGCTACGAGGTTTAAGAGCATCTCTCACATTAGCATGGTTGGTCGAGGCATGGTGGCCAAAGCCAGAGATCGTGGAGTTGACTCCTGCATGCATCAGACTGTATAATTCTCTACATTTCATGAGTTATATAATACAGCTGAAAACTTCCTTGGATGTCTTAGATTGAGAAATTGGAAGAACATTAATTCTTCGGAATTGGGATAATTGTTTTCAACTGATGGGCAAAAATTCTGGTTACCTCAAGAAACATAGATTTTTCATATCTTGGATGACTGGGGGCAAGATTCAAACCCACCTCTCTCTGTTGTCCTTGTGATGTTGAGAGCACAACCTAGTAATATCATAATGGTGAAAGGGGGGGGGACATTCATTATCTCACTGTGCATTGTGTGTCTGTCGTATTGCTAAGATTGGATGATTCACTAATACCACTACTGTCTTTAAGTTCTTTGAGAGTGAAATTTACTTCACGATGAGTATGAGGTTTCTGCCCGGGAAAACAACAGCAAAATCTGGAGCCAAGTTCCTTAAACCGCTGAAGGAATAGACTAGGAATTCCCGGCTTGCAGCACACAAACAACATGAGGGAGATGGCTCGCAAGACATCGCCTACGTAGTCAAGGTAGATGACGAGATCCCAGTCGTCGCTCACTGCCCAGTGGATGATGGACACCAGTCGAGGAGGGCCCATCAGACACAGCAGGTTGATGTAGACAATGTATCTAAAAGCAAACAAATGGCAGACTGTAGGACAGGCCTGCACAACTTGATCGTCTTTGAGGGCAAAAGCCAACTTTCATGAACTTTCCCCCTAGGCACACCATTTCATACCTTCAATATTATATTACTCCAGTTAATTTTTACTATTTCATAAGGAATACAGTATTATGATAATGTGTAAGGTTGTAACTGTACGTATTCGGGGTCATGGTTGATTATACTCAATGAGGGATACTTAAAAATATATATATATATATCTTTCTCCATTTATTCTTTTCATTTAACACTGAGCATCAATCTCTAACTTCACTTCTCGGGATCTTATCACACAAAACCAAATCATTCTTGCTAATAAGAATCAGACCAAGACCGAACACAATAATCTCCATGGATACTCTCAAAGATACTCCCTAATAACTAAATCCTGCAGTATGGACTCCTCTAACAAGAAGTCAAAGATGTATATAAAAACAAAATAGCATAAAAAAAAGAACATCGAAAAGAAACTTCATTGGCAAGGCCACCTGCCATGCCACACAGAGATGCAAACAGCACTCTCAGAAAGCACTATTTTCTTAACCTAAAAGAGCTGAGCTTTGTAATCAGAATGGTTACAATCGCCCCTTTATGTGATTCTCACGTGAGGATCACATACATTAAAAATACATACATAAAACGTAATATACATCAAGCATACACAAAAAACACACAGAGTACAACAAATTATAGATTATCAACATCACATAACGTTGTTTCACTCTCCTCAGATGAAGTAATCAAAACTATATCATCTAGTTCGTCAAACACTCCTCCTCCATCAGAAAATCGGATAGCATCATAATCAGAAGGAACGGCAGAATAGTTATCATCTTCGTTCTCCCCTTTCTCCTCCTGCCTCCACGCCTGCTTCGTCGTCTTCTACGATGCCTCCTGCCTCCCCGTCTCCTGTATTCCAAACCTCTCTTTTTTCTTCTTCCTTTGGTCCGTCTCCTCTGATTCTGTATCATCATATTTTCCTTTCTTTTTCTTCTCCTGGTCTGTCTCCTCTGATTTAATATCATATTTTCCTTTCTTCTTCTTTGGTCTGATCCTTCACTCTCTTATCTTCCTTTACCTGACATCTCATCTTCTTCCTACTCCTTCTCTTTGCTTTCCAACTCATTCTTTTATCTATTCTCCTGGTCCTTTTGTCTTCATTCTCGACCTCTTCTCTCTTCTTCCTTTCCACATTTTCCACCTCTTCCTCGTCTGTCTTGTCTTACTCAACAGTTCCTTTCTCTTCTTCCACTTTGTTTTCCACTGTTTCTTCTTCACCTTATCTTCTTCTATTATGTTGTCTTCTCCATGGCTCACTCTTGCACTTTCATCCTGATCTTTAGCCTCTTTTTCTAGATTGCTACTGTCTTCATTACCAACCTCATCTGATTATTTCTTTTCTTCCATTTCACCTTCCCCGTTATCCACTTCTCCTTTCTCTTGTACCTTTTCCTTTCTTTCACCTGCCTCCTCTCCTTCAGTTTCTTCCATATCATCTGCTTTCTCACGCCCCCCACATCTCGGTTAATTTTCTTGCTTTCCTGTAATTACTTCACTGATTGAGTCAAGCTTCTCCTCTTATATGTTCTTTCATAGATTTTTACCTGCTCAAATATCCGTTCACTCCCCTTATCAATGATGTCACTCAACTGGTCTAATTTCTCACACAACTGTTTATTCAACTCGTCGAATTTGTCCATAATTATTCGTACCAAAACAGATTCCTTACTATTTATACAGTGAGTCCGGGAATGTTCTCCGCAGTGCCTACATGCGTCTGCGAGAGCTAGCTACAGAAGTTACGTTCTTGCATCATATTAGCCTCTCACGAATTGATTGCCGGCGGTCTAGATGGGAACTATTCTTTGTTTACTTGTGTCACATGTCAGCCTGCTTCGTTGACAGGTACAGTTGCGGGAATAGGATATGACTCAGCTCAAGTAGCCTCTGTCATTGTATAACTGTCCGTGGTGACATGAGATCCTATGACGCGCAATGCTGCTTGACTTATGAGCAGAATGCATTCTGTCATCGCTGTCTTCCCTAATAACAAGCAAACAGAATACTTTGTACTCACCACAGCCATTCATAACAGATGCTGGAAGTGCTGATGACACATAAGCTCGCTAATTGCAATACACACTGACGATTTCGACAGGCTAAAGCCCACACGTGTGGGATTCACCTTGTCAAAGACACTGTGCTACCAACTAAACTGATGAGGCAACCACTCACAGCTGCACGTAACCACTGCGGAGAACATTCTCGGGCGCCCTGTACTTTTGTGCATGATGAGGCCGGACTCCACTGTCTTAAAATTTGCTTTACTTCACCTTTACCTTATTCGTGTCCGTATCCCTCTTTCGAGCCTCACGTTGTGGCGTCATAATTGTAACTGTACATATTCGGGGTCATGGTTGATTATACTCATTGAGGGATACTTTAAAAAAACATCTTTCTCCATTTATTCTTTTCATTTAACACTGAGCATCAATCTCTAACACTTCACTTCTCTGGATCTTATCACACGAAACCAAATCATTCTTGCTAATAAGAATCAGACCAAGTCAACACATACTTCTCTTTTCCACAAAAACCTTATCAAAGTCCAAAACCGAACACAATAATCTCCATGGATACTCTCAAAGATACTCACTAATAACTAAATCCTGCAGTATGGACTCCTAACAAGAAGTCAAAGATATATGTAAAAACAAAATAGCATGAAAAAAAAAAAAAACATCGAAAAGAAACTTCATTGGCAAGGCCACCTGCCATGCCACACAGAGATGCAAACAGCACTCTCAGAAAGCACTATTTTCTTAACCTAAAAGAGCTGAGCTTTGTAATCAGAATGGTTACAAGGTATACTCGGTTAATACAAATTATACATTAAATCTGAAAACTAATAAAATACTCCTGGTTCAGTGAAAAATGATAGTACTTCATTCGAAAGCTATCCTATAGAATTAAAAAGTATGCCAAGTCCAGTGGTACAATGACGAGCATTGTCTCATGTAACCATGATGTGGTTTGTAGTTCTATACTAGGGCCCCTCAATGGAACATTAGTCACATATAAATTGCCATCATAATTGGAGTACCCAAGACTGTGGGAAGCAATTAGACGAGTTTGTTGTTCATCATCAATTTCTGTTTTCCAGCATGGGCCGGGTCGGAGCAAATATGACACCCCTCCACTTTACTCTGTCTGTCCACCATCCTTCCTCAACCATTGAACTCCACTCCAGGTTTTGTTCTCGCACACTGCCCTTCACCAAATCCACCCACCGTACTCGAGGTCTTCCTCATCCTCTCTTCCAGTCATCCATCTCTCCATCACTTGTTTCGGCATTCTTTCATCATTCATCCTTTTCACATGTCCATACCATCTCAATCTGTTCTGCCCCAGCTTATCATTCAGCTGCTGTACATTCACTTCCTTTCAAATGTCTTCATTTCTCACTCTATCTTTCCTATTCTTCTGTACCATATTCCTCAGGAATTTAGTTTCGGCTGCCTGTATTCTAATTTCATCTCTCCTCGGCATGGGCCAAGTTTATGCTCCATACATCATTATTGGTAAATACATCAGTCTTTCGGCCTTTAGTGGTATGTCTTGATCCCAAATTAAACTCCGAACCTGATGATAGATAACACTCCCACATTGTATTCTCGTCCAATCTTGCATTTTCCATCAATTCACTTCCTAAATATTTGAAATGCTCTACTAATTCCAGTTCTACATCTCCAATTTTAACAATCCCTTTTCTTTCTTTCTTTTTCTTTTCTCCTTCTTTCTTTCCTCTTGTCATTACCATGGTCTTACATTTATCTACACTGATTTTCCTTTCCAATTTCTCAATATTTTCCTTCAGTACCTCCAGCTGTTCTTGGCCCTAATTCTCATTCTATCCCCAAATCAGAACATCATCAGCAAATAGGATTATGTTCATTCTTGTACCTGTGTACACTTCCTTTCTTACCTTTAGTACAGGGTCATTATCTATGTGTGCCCAATAAACACGGCAACCTAAGCCGGCTATGACTGGTGCAGATTGCGGGCATGCTTACTCGGTTCAGCTGGTGGTTGGCGCTTTGGTTGGTTGGTTCCTCAGTTTAGGGGCTGCGACAATGCGGTCATGTAGCCCCGTGTACTTTGGGTGTGTGTAGAATCTGTCTGATAACCGGTGTTAATTGTGATGACTGTATTAGTGTGTGTTATCTGTTTTTAATTCAAGTAAGGACTGCAGACTTTGAATTTTTCAAATAGTTCCTACTTTTGCCACCGTCAACTACTAGTCTACTAGTTCAGAACTTAGCTACTAGACGCCACCGTAGTCGGCTCTTGGCAACGAACGTAGGAGCCTAAAAGCGTTGTTTACATTCTTAACCTATATAATTTACCTTCATAGAGGTGTAATTAGTGGAAGATTCTTTAACATGCCATAAATCTATGACATGGGATCGCCGGTTTTACTTCCCCTCCGAAGGAAGGCATACTGGGGGATTTTTAACCCTCTTAAAAAATCCAACGACTTTGGAGGTTGGTGCTCTCCGGTGACTCATATCGTTAGTTCACATGTGTTTTGTGATTCATATGGACGTGTATTTGCAAAGCTTAGATGTTAGTGTTGCACGTTTAATTAGTATTGTGATTACTGTGATTGTTGGTCATGCCTAGACACCGATTCACATTCATATCCATAATTCGCATATGAAAAGCAGAAAACTTGTTCTGAAAAAAGACGAAAATTTTGAATCAAGTTTCCAGGAAGACCTGTGCCTAATGCCAGTACAATTAGGAGGCTCGCTAAATGATTTAAGGAAACAAGCTCCGTAAATAATAAAAGAGTTGACAGACAACTTTGTGTTCTTACAGAACAAAGTTAGATGATATTGGCGAAAGATTGGAACATACCCCTCAAAAATCTTTAAAATGTTTAGCACGAGAAACGGGTGTATCTTTCATCAGAAGTTGTCAGGTGTGTGTTACAAGAGAGGGAGGACATTTTCAGCATCGGCTATGAGCACCGTAAGTACACATTATTGAACATGTTTGGTAAAATGGTAAAACTGCGTGCCAACCACTGGCTGAATCGTGTAAGTGCGCCCGCGATCTGCACCAGTCACAGCCGGCTTAGCTTGCCATGTTTATCTGGGAGCACATAGATAATGACCCTGTATATCATCCATCACCAATATAAATAGCAATGGTGAGAGTGCACTCCCTCAGTTGTTAACGCCCTGAAAAACTTGCAAGGTGGAATGTAGCAGGCCTGTCTGTTAAGTGCCGTATGGATTCCGATTCATAGTAGAAAGATGGCTTGTTTGAATATACTAGGAATTCTTATTTTCACTGCTGGCAGCAACGGGAGGGAGGGAAAACCAATCAGATTGCACGATGACCAAAACATGCTTATTGCACACAAGTAATTAAAAAAATCAAACCAGATCTTGTCTCTTGAAGCATTCATAACAAGAATACAGCTGTCATATTTTGAGACGTTCTGATTCGTTGGAAAAGACAATTATGCTTGGAAGGTGGAATCTCGGAGACGAGGGCGGCCAGCATTGAGATGGATCGACTCCATCAAATCCAACATGAATGTCAGTGAAGGATCAGAAGTATATGGCTAAAGACCGAATCATATGGAGACAGTCGATCCATGCAGTCGCTAGGATTCAACGCCGACTTGATGGCACCTCATCATCATCATCATCCGATCATTCTACCGGCAATTATGGCACACCAAGAACTTCACATCCATGAGCGGGCAGTTATTCTAATATAATCAAATGTTCTCGTAAGAGAGCAAAATGAATATTATCCATTGAGCCATTATAATTAACACATAAAGTGATAAAAATGTCCTGCATAACTCACCAAATTGCTAGCGTTTCGTCCCAGTGTGCCAATTGGGCTCTTCAGTTGGTAAAGGTACACTTACCAAGACGCGTAGCAGGCACACACTGAGTTATGCAGGACATTTTTATCACTTTATGTGTTAATTATAATGGCTCAACGGACAATATTCATTTTGATTCTCTTTCGAGAACATTTGATTATAGTCGATGCCAAAGCAAGGTTTATTGTTTTGGAGTGGAGTTTTTGACTCCCGTGGTACACTGGCATGCTCGTGATTTGGCTACATATGTAGCAAAGCGTCTTGCATGGCCTTCTCAGTGTGTCTGCTACGCGTCTTGGTAGGTGTGCCTTTACCAACTGAAGAGCCCAATTGGCACACTGGGGCGAAACGCTAGCAATTTGTTGAATTATGCAGGACATTTCTATCACTTTATGTGTTAATTCAGTTATTCTAAACAAGGAAATTGAACCACGACAGGGACTGGACTTCTCTATGGCATATCACATAAATTCAATTTGCATGGGATTTAAGAGCCTTTACTTTGCGGCAAAATTGCCGTAGAGAAAGGTCTTTTGTTGCACGTGGCAGGTCATTCCCGAGTCGAGAAGAGCAATTGTAGAACCCAGTGTGACACCTTGTGCCCTACGGACTGAGCGATATGATAGCTGTAGGCAATGAAATGGTGCCAGCCAGTGATTTTCGAAGAAAGGTGAGATCTATTTGCTTACATATGTCATTAATGAATGTTGATGGTTTGTAAATGCTCCAATGAGAGCAATATCTCCTCAGTGAATGAGGATGGTATGTGTGTTTCGACACTTCATACAATGTAGCATATGTGGCCGAATGTTTGTGCTCGGGCAGTGTATGTGTTGGGGTTGGATGAACCCGCGCTGAGTGGCCATAGAATAAGATACTAACCTTTTCTTTCCCCTCATGCAGGAGTTGGTGTGGGGACTCTCATGTCGAGTACTGTCCTCGCTATCCAATATGGTCATACTGCAGTGGGCCTTGGAGATTTTAATTAGGGTGTAGAACAGCAGAACAGAGTTGACAAGAGAAAGGAACATCTGAGGCCCATGAAAATACACCCACACTCGATCATAACCTGGAGGAAAAGATACAAAACCTTCTATTATCTTTTGCAAGTTGATCACATATCTAAATAAATAAACATTAATAAAAAGTGTTGTGCCTGTACATTATTTATTTATTTATTTATTTTTACTTATTTCCTTTCACTCCGTGCGGAGAATAGGGCATCCAAGAATGATTTCTATCTAACTCTGTTTGCTACCAAGTTCTCCACTTCCCTCCAAGTCTTTCCAGCTTTCCTGGTCTCCTCTTCAATGGGTATTTCCAGGTCTTCCTCGTCTCCGAGCCCCTTGAGGATTCCAGTCTAAAGCTCCATTTTCTACTGCATCATTCTGTTTCCGCAGAGTATGCCTGATCCAGCCCCATTTCCTCTGTTTAATTTGGACTTCTGTAGGTTGTTGGTTAGCTCTTTGCCACAGCTCTTTGTTTGGGATTATATCTGGCCATCATATACCTAGAATTTGTAATTAATTTTCGTTGTTTACTCCACTTTTCCAAACGTAAAGGACACACTAAACGTTTCTTACGAGGTGCCGGCAGAATGACAATCGATAGCCTGTTGATTGTTCACCGGAAACTCAACCATATCCGGTCGATTAGAATAACAGTTTTGCCTTTTCTACCACTACGACCGCTAATGTGAGTGAATGCCGAGTTTTACTTAAGCCCTTATAATTACTTCGTGTGTGAAGATTTTTCTAAAAGTAAAAAAAAAACTCCTTAGAGTATTGAACCAAGAAACACATTAAAGAAAGAATTATTTAAATAAGTTAATTTGGCTAGGATTTGAATTAAAAAGAAAACTAGTAAAGAAACGAGTGTTTTTAGGCTGTTATTCCGGAGTTGCATTTAGGCCAGAAGTGATTTCAATTATTTTTTTAGTTTGATAGAGCTCTCCAAGACTCACAATTTTAAACCTTTCCGGGCCCTTTAGCCCTTCAACTTGTGGCACAATTGAGGAAATTGCTTAATATTATGTTTTTGGCAAGTTGGCAGCTCCTACTTTGTCTGCTAAGAAATATTTTTAACATTCAATTTTTAACAATTGTCTGGTATTAAAGATCATTGTTAACTGAACATTTTTAATTTGCATTTTGCCTAAAAAAAAATACCAAAGCCTGTAGAATTTTAAATAAACCTATGGCTTCTCCTCACTGATAGGCAGCAAAGCTAAAGAGCCACCATTTCAAGACATTAACCAGAATGTTTTCCAGTCTGTGTAAGAATGTATGAACAGGCAAGACAATCTGTACTGTGGAATGAGTAGGGCTATGAAGCATTGAAAAATGCAGTTATGACCTAATAATCTTCAAAAAAATGCGGTATGAAATCTATAAAATGCCCTTAAAATTGTAAACGTTTTACTCTGATATCTGTTTCTAAATATAAATTCAAAATTACTTAGAATAAAATAAAATACTACAGTTTAGTAAAAATATGGCTTTTCATTTTCCACTCATAAAAAAGAAAATGTCAACAAGAATATTTTCCGCCCCAGAAAGGGCAAGAGGATCAATACAAATGAAGTACTGGCTCGTACAGTTCCTACAAGTCAACGAACTAATGGTTGGTTAAAGTGATCCTATGTGGTCTCAAATGGCGAAGAAGAAGAAAGATAAAGTTTATTTAATGAAGTTACAGAAATTTAAAAAAGATATACATAAGTTAAGCCTCCGTGGCTTAGACTGCAGCATGCCGGACTCGCACTGCTGGGTCCTTGGTTCAATCCTGGTCACTCCATGTGAGATTTGTGCTGGACAAAAGGTTTTTCTCCGGATATTCCGGTTTTCCCTGCCAACAATTTCATTCCAGCAACACTCTCCACTATCATTTCATTTCATCTGTCATTCATTTAATTATTGCCCCAGGGGAGTGCGACAGGCTTCGGCAGCCGGCACAGTTCATATCCTCGCCGCTGGATGGGGGCTTCATTTATTCCATTCCCTGAACCGGTCGGTCGACTGGAAGCAGGCTGTGGATTTTCATTTTACTGGCAAATATTGAGCGTTTGTTTCATCAGTCCTGAGTTGCAATAAACACCATTTGCAGATTTTCAAAGCAAAATGACTGCCTATTGTCTGTTAACAACACTCCTTTCCACTTGTACTGATACTCGAGGAGCATACTTAAAGTTAACTATGACACTTGCTTCTAACTCTCCTGGTAGTTCTCCAGGAAAAAAAAAATCTCACCCGACAGAGAATCTTTAATTGAAGACAATGTAGCAAACTCAATATCCTTCCCCCTCCTTGCCTTTTTACGTTCTCTAAGTCACTCTCCACTTTGTTCACCAATTCTCTTATAGATTTTTCTAAACAAGTTATAACACCAGGTGGGAATCCAAAAAGGTATAAAATACATTCAAGAAATACTTCAAATAAACAGTATTGAAGGCGGAAAATACATAATTCTTTCAAAGTTAAAATGCAAACCCCGAGAAGAATTTAAAAATACAATATAAACCTCTAAAATGCCCTATCGCACGAAAATTGGAGAGAAAAAATTCACTAACAAATACTTAATTGAACACTTCTTACTCTGAAACACATTTATATACAACTCCTTAATAAATTGGACTTACCAGAAAGAGAAAAAAAAAAAGATGCAAAGTCATTGAAATCCTAGTCTTAGTAATGAGAATGAATGAATTGACTATCTTACCCCATATGCCACAGAAGCCCTCAGCAATTCCAGGCTTGATGTAATAGTCAGGGATACTCGGATTGAACTCCATGATAGCTATAGCAACATTAAAGAGTGCGGGACATCCCCAGCAGCCGAGGGAGTACCAGTAGAACCTTCTCTTCTGCCTGTTGACGTGCACAACATTCTTTGTAGGTCTGATTGCCCTGTAATAATACCAATATCATTTCAAAATGGCTTAATATAATGGACCAACAGCTGTGGGTAGACAGGACCAATATTGGATAAGGCGTATTTATAACCGCACCCGACCTGCAAGAGCCATTAACCGATGATGTGAAATACATAATTTCTTCTCTAAAACTTTCACCTGAGATGGAATCTTTCATTTTCGTAACAATCATCATAGGGTGGGCAAATCCGCCTGCTAGTCGTTACCTCAACACTATTCATTGTCGTTTTGGAAGCCAATTTTCAGTGTTCCCTTAGTAATCAAAATTAATGCTCTTCAGTTGGTCAACACCATTGCACCCAATTAAATTGGTGTTTCCCTAAACCTGAAAAGAATGTACATGAGATTAATAAATTGGGGTGGCTTCGGTGGCGTAGTTGGTAACATGCTGAGCTTCTATGCCCAAGGTCACGGGTTCAAAAACGGACGAAGTGATCGGATTTTTAAAGAGCGTTGAAAATCCCTCAGTATGCCTTCCTTCACAGGGGAAGTAAAGCCGGCGGTTCCATGTCAGATTTATGGCATGAAAAAGAACTTTCCACTAACTGTACTTGTGTGAAGCGAAAATTTGTAGCTGAGGTTTGATTAATGCTCGTAAGTTCCAACGTTCGTCACCGGATGGTTGCGATGGCATTAGTAGTAGCGAAGTTCACAGCTATGTGTCGTGAACAGTAGCATTTGGTAGCGGAGGTAGGAACTACTTGAAATTATTGTCTGCAGTCCTTACTTAATTAAAAACAGATAACACACATTAATACAGTCATCACAATTAACACCGGTTATCAGAAAGATTCTACACACACCCAAAGTATACGGGGCTACATGACCGCGTTGTCGCTACCACTAAACTAAGGAACCAACCAAGATTAATAAATTCAGTTGGATGACCAGTTTCGATCATCAAGCGTCTAGTCCGGGTGAGCTGTTAAGATAATGCGTACCCTAGCAAGAATGAATTTTATTCTTTAATATTTGAAGATGTCCAGAATACAGTAGCATACACCATGTCGGGAAGATCTAGACTTAACTAGCACAAAATATCTTACATTGGGAGACGAATATAAGTAGGTAGGTCGGCTTTGAACTTATCACGGATATGGGACGTGTCGGCGGCCGTTTTCCAAACTCTTTCTGACATTGCTGTTGTACCTCGTGAATGTTCTCGTACTTACAGTACCTCTTCACAGCCTTGCGTTCCACCGTACCGTCCGTACCTCGACTGTTTTCTGGTGTAATGGTTCCCCACCAGCCGCGAATTGCCATCACCTCGTACTCACGCCTTACTTAATAGGGTCACACTACCCTTCCGCATGAAATTAGTAAGTAATAATAATAATATCGTATGGCCTCGGGTGCCGGGTACTAGCTTTGTTATTTGACACCCAAAGGGTAGCTTGCATGTCGAATTTCGTTGTTCCTTGAAGCACTATGAAAGTCAAGGAGGTTAGATATCTAAGCTCTTCGAACACTATAGCGCTCTCTAGTAGAGAAATGGGGAACTTTGTGTTGGCGGAAATTCCCGAGATTAATTTTGCCATTATGAACACGGCCTGCTGAATTCAAATGGGTTCTTTGACATGCCAACATCGTATGACATGGTGTCGTAATTTTTGCCGTCTTTCAAAAATCACTTACCACGGCCAGGAGCGAACCTGCAAGCTTGAGGTTAGTAGACCGACACGTTGACCACTCACCCACCGTGGCAAGCAGATTAGTAAGTGTAAGTCTCTTTGTTTCGAAACTATTGAATTACAAATCATTTTAAAGGATCCCTATGTATAATTTGTAATTTTTCTGCAATAACTTAAGAAGATTCGATGGAAGGAAGCTTGATGTTTAAGAAGACTAGATCCTTCAAATATCTAGGAAGCATCGTAAATTGGAAGAACAATATGGAGGAAGAGATAATGAACCCTATAAAATCTGCAGAGAGGTGCTTGTTTACTATGAATAAACTATTCTGCAGTAAACTGTTATCAAGGACATCAAAACTCCGCATTTATATGACAATTGTACGATGGAGAGAAGAATATTGACCTTTGAAAACAAAGTGTTAAGAAAAACTTCAGAGGGGAGCCTACGCACTTCTCTATTGCACACGGTACTTATTCAAGTATCGATATTACCTTGTGCAGTCGTGCGCTGGTTCCCCTGCTACAGTGGGGTGTACACGATGACCTTTGTAATGGTGACCATTTTCCAATTATCGTTACTCTTCCGAACCAGAGAGCCATCGAGTTACCAAGTCGGTGGCTTCTCTGTCGGGCTGATTGGCCAACTTTCACGGCACGTGCGGTGTTTGCCGAAGATACCTTTGAGAGTGTCGACGATCATACCATTCACATAACGAATGGTATTTTGGCTGCTGCTGAGGAAACAATACCTTCCTCATGCGGAAACTCACGCCGGAAGCTTGTCCCTTGGTGGACAGCCGAGATTGCAGCAGCCATTAAAGATCGTCGACGTGCTTTCAAATGCTATCGGAGGCAAAACACTATGGCCAACCTTATCACCTTCAGAAGGATGCGTGCTAGAGCCCGATATCTGTTTCGGGAGAGTAAGAAAACGACGTGGGAAAAGTATGTGTCGTCTATGACGGCGCATACTCCTTCATTTCAAGTGTGGACTAAGCTTCGTCGGATCTCCGGACTCCCGACATCACTGTCGATACCCGGAGTGTCCATCAATGGAGACATCACCACGGACCATCTCGCCATTGCCAACAGCATTGGCTGGCACTTATCCGATGTATCCTGCTCCGGGAGTTTCGATCCTACATTTCTGACTCTGAAGCGGGAGGCAGAGACTCACCCCTTGTCCTTTGCCACTGCTGCTTCGGAGTCCTATAATGTACCATTCTCTGAATGGGAACTGCGCAGTGCGCTTGCACTGTGCAGGGATACGGCTCCTGGACCGGATAACATATTTAATCAAATGTTAAAACATCTGTGCGAATCCAGTATAAAAAATACTGTTGATCCTCTTCAATCGTATATGGATTGAAGGGGAGTTTCCATCTCAATGGCGAGAAGGGATCGTGATACCGATTCCTAAGGCTGGAAAGGATCCCAAGTTTATAAGCAGCTATAGGCCCATTTGTTTGACAAATGGCCTATGTAAGCTGCTCGAAAAGATGGTGAACCGTCGACTGGTGTGGTTCTTGGAGGATAAAGGTCTCCTGTCTGAGTACCAATGTGGATTTCGCACTGACCATCTGGTGCGACTTGAGAGCGCCATACAGGAGGCTTTTTTTTTCTTCCCGAAAGCAGCACCTAGTCACGGTTTTCTTTGACCTCGAGAAAGCCTACGGCACCACATGGCGCTATGGGATCCTTTCCACCCTTCACAAGTGGGGACTCCGTGGTATCTTACAGACTTCCATTGCGAATTTCATGTCCGTCCGACTCTTCCGTGTAAGGGTCGGTAGGACATTATCGCAATACTATACCCAAGAAAATGGAGTTCCTCAGGGTTCAGTGCTGAGTGTCACCTTGTTCGCGATTGCCATTAATGGCATTGTTGCCGCCGCCGGGTCCGCGGTAGTTCCATCGCTGTATGTAGACGATTTAGCTCTGCATTACAGCTCTGGAAGTATGGCAGTCGTGGAACGGCAATTGCAGCTAGCTATCAACCGGGTCGACAGGTGGGCTCACGACCGGGGTTTTCGTTTTTCAGCAGCGAAAACCTCCGTCGTCCATTTTTGTCGGCTACGGAGGCTACACTTACACCCTGAACTACATCTCAGGGATGCTGCGTTGCCGTTGGTTGACATTTATCGCTTCCTGGGGCTCCATTTTGACAGCAAGTTAACGTGGCAGCACCATATACGGCAATTGAAAATGACATGTCTCAGGAAACTGAACATGCTCAGGTTTCTTAGTGGCACTACGTGGGGGGCTGACCGTGCGGTGCTGCTACGGTTCTACCAAGCCCTCGTCCTGTCCCGGCTAGACTGGTTCTGCGGCATACGGTTCAGCAAGGCCGGCAAACTTGAAAATGCTGGACAGTATCCACCATAGTGGCGTTAGGCTGGCTACCGGTGCCTTCCGGACCAGCCAGATACCCAGCCTACTCGCCGAATCGGGTGTTCCACCTTTAAATTATAGACGCCAACATATGCTTTTAGCATATGCTGCCAATGTGCGTCAAATGCCGCAACACCCGACCTATCAAGCTCTCTTCGGTACCCAAAACCACCAGGGGTACGCCAACCGGCCTCGTGCCACTCGGCCGGTTGGTATTAGACTTGATAGCTCGTGTACTGAAATAGGAGTGGCTGTAGGTCCCTGTATGATTCGGACATCTAGCGAGGTGCCTCCGTGGCAAGTCCCGCGTCCGGAAATTCGGTTAGATCTTCACCGAGGTCCTAAGGTGAGCATGGATGCGTCCGTTTACCGGAGGCAGTTCCACAGCATAGTTCACCAATTTCCGGACGCTGGCATTCTATACACGGATGGTTCGAAGGTGGACGAGAAAGTGGGTTGTGCTTACGTTATTGATGGTGCAAATACCAAGATCTCTTTGCCTGAGGCCTGTAGTGTGTTTACTGCGGAGCTCGTTGCCATCTATGAAGCTCTGCAGTTTGCACTACAGGATGCACGAATCCACTTTCTCGTGTGTACCGACTCTTTGAGTTCGTTGCAGTCAATTGCTACATGTTTCCCGCAACACCCCCTAGTGCAGCGAATCCACGACCTACTAGCCGGGCTGTGCCACGCTGACACTCGAATCACCTTTCTGTGGCTTCCAAGCCACATGGGAATTGCGGGAAATGAGTTAGCAGATCAAGCTGCAAAAGAGGCGGTATCACTACCACCTCGACCAATGGAGGTACCCGCTAAAGATATTCGCTCTCAGTTACGCCTACAAGTTCTGGCTTTTTGGGAGAGTCAGTGGCTGGCTGACCCACTGCCCAGTAAACTGAGAGCGATCAAGGGAACTACTCGCGTGTGGCGGAGCTCCTTCCGGGCCCGGAGAGAGTCCGTCATTTTGTGTAGGCTAAGGATAGGTCATACAAGATCCACCCACTCGTACCTAATGAGAAGGGAATACCCCCCACTTTGTACCTGTGGAGCCGTTTTCACCGTGGCCCACATTTTCACCGAGTGTGTGGATCTTGCTGACTTACGAAGAAACCTTGGTTTGCAGACGACACTCAAACTTATATTAGCCGATGACGCGGTGGCTGCTGATCGCGTTATCCGCTCTATAAGTGAGAGTGGGTTAGGGCCAGCAATCTAAATTTTCCAGTGAACATTGACTCAACGACTTGTTCGTTTTTGAATGATAATGTTTTTGTTTTTCCGTAATTTTTGTTTATTTTTATAATTTTTGTTTATTTTTATAATTTTTTGATTTTGTTTTATAAATTTTTTGGTCTTTTTGAAATTTAGATGTCCACCTCAAAATTTTAAATTCAATTCAAAATTTGTATTCTTTAATCTGTGTTAAGAGGGGCAGATGACCTCGTAGTTCCGCCCCTTAAAACAACAATAACTAACTAACTAAAATCTTCAGGTTGGTATTAGAGCAGGAAAACTTCAGAAGAAGAAAAAACACAGAAATTCACTCACTGTATAACGAACCGGATGTGATTGCAGTAATAAGGAGCAGAATAATAGAATGGCTAGGACATGTACTGAGAAGGGAAGAAGGGATGATAAAAAGAGTGCTAGGAAGAAAACCACGAGGAAAAAGACCCCTCGTCAGACCAAAGTGGAGATGGCAGGATGAAGTCAGGAAAGACCTGGAGGCCCTGGGAGCCAACAAGAATATGGCCGGAGACAGAAAGCAATGGAAGATGCTAAAGAGTGAGGCAATGACCCGGCTTCGGTTCGTGTGGTCAACTAAGTAAGTAACTTAAGAAAAGTGTTACCGGGCTTTAGGGACACACATAGGCCTATACAGAGTGTCCGGGGAAGAAGGGGCCATACGTTAAGAGGTGATAGAATTGGTCATTCTATAGCAAAAACATTTCATGAACATGTGCTTTATTTGCAATGGTTTCCGAGATACAGACAGTATTGTGTAATTGTACTAGTGGTACAGTATATCAATGACATTTATTCTGGACGGTCCCGGATGTGATATTGCATGGCCACCAAGGTTACCCGACCTTACGCCGCTGGGTTATTGCCAGTGGGGTTGGTTAAATAATGAAGTCTACATGGAAGAAGTGCAAACTAGGGAGGGCTTGCTTATTCACATTTTAAATATTTGTGGAATCATTAAAGAAGAGAGACATCAGCTCTAATTAGCAACACAGCATCTGTCTGCAAGAGCTGCAAAATGCATTGAACTTGATGGGGGTATTTTTGATAATAAGTTGTAAAGGGAAATTGACAATTACACATAACTTGCAAAGGGAAATTGACAATTACACAATACTGTCTGTAAATAAAGCACATGCTCATACAATGTTTTTGCTTTAGAAGGACCAATTCTATCACCTCTTAACATATGGCCCCTTTTTCCCGGGACACCCGGTTTAATATAAAATATAATTCCCGGGAGAAACTCCACCTTAGATCCTATAATCACAAGTCGTACCTGGGGAGAATCGTTCCTAATTTTTAATACAGAAAGCTTGGTACCTTGAAAATATAAAATATGAGGGCCTGTGTAAGTGGGTAATTTATAGGTGATATGGGTGTCCCATTTAATTTTGTTAGGAATTACAGTTCATAGATTTATTGACTTGGATGTTAGTTCTACTCACCGGAATGTTAGGGCGATATCCAGACACAGAGCAGTGATCCAGAAGGAGGCAGACAGATAGAAAAAATGGTGGAAAAAGACTGGAAAAAAGAGAACAAAAACCCACATTAAAATTCAACATAAATGAATCATTGTTGAAGATATGTAATGCCGTATCATTTGTAGTTTTTGTGTAATACATTAAAAAAAAAGTGTTATTGGGCTTTAGGGACATCCTGTACATATATACTGCATAATTTCTGGGAGAGGCTCCACCTTAGATCCTATAATCACAATCACAAGTGAAATACAGTAAGAAAAGTGATCAAATAGAGACATTGCTCCGTGGTTTCCCACTTCTACTCCAGGCAAATTTCGGGATTGTACCTATATTACGGCCACGGCCGCTTCCTACCCATGCATGGTGAAGATTTTCTATTTCAATCCAAGCAAAATGTTGCTATGACACCTTCCTGATGGGTCGAGGTCTGAAATTTTTGTATTTGCGAAAGCATTTGTAAGTATCTTCTGATAAAATTCACTACAATTTTCGTCATAATTGTAATATGTGAACAATTCTTGTTTTATCAAACTAATGGAACTTCTGTTTCTATCATCTCTCCATTTGATGTTCATGACAGAAAAAAACTCTCTCCTTAAAAGCATTGGAGGGGAAAATGCTGACTATTAACTTCACAAGGACGAAGATATTCCTTAGTTTTGTTGTCCCTAATAAATCTATAACATGTACTCATCTGACACAGACATATAAATCATTTTCTCTTTCAAACTTGCACCTGTATCATCAGAAAACAAGCTAGATATCACAATCAATTCTGAAGCGGGACGTTTAAAAATTGGTGCAAAATTGAATATATTATCAAATTGACCAAAACACGGAATATTTGGCGTTCCGTTAAACATTGAAATGGAACGCGGAACAAAACAAGAAAAAACGGAATTTTTCCGGGTAAAACGGAACGTCTAGCAACCCTAGCTCCAGGCATGAGGAAAATTGTTTTGGGAATTTTTTGAAGATGAGACTTCTCGTGTGCTAAACATGTGGAACCTTTGTAGGTATACAACAATTGAATACCTCCGGGCAAGAAGGTTGTAACCCACACTTCGTCGCAAAGTCAGGTTTCAATGCAAAAAGGTTGTAATCGAGGCTAGAATTGCGTCTGGCAGGTTAAAGTTGGCAAACCTGACATATTTCCGTTATATTTTTAATGATAAAGTGTAGGCCGGGAGCAATAAGGTTGTAACAATGGCTGACCAAGGAAGCATTACTGTGAGTCCGAAGTTCTTAAATGGTAGAAATAAAGGAAGAAAACGTAAAGTAAACTTAAGAGAGTGGTCAAGAAACATGAGAAAACATAGAAGGAATACAGGACAACCATATATAGGTCACAGAAATACACCGAAACCAGGGAAAGTACCATGTGAAGAAGTGGGTGCATAAAGGTTGTATTACTTAAGCTTTAGGTTACCACAGTACTCCTGCAACGGAATAAAGATACATTATTGTTTTTTTTTTTTTTTTTTTTTTTTTTGTTTTTTTTTTTTTTTTTTTTTCATTATTAGGGCATTGATGTTGTAACAGTGTTGTTGCAGGATGAACTGGTTTGTTACAGGAACTATAATATAGAACTACAGTACCTATATAAAACTATCAAAAGGTTGTAACCCACAAGTTTTCCATGACTTACAACCTTTTTGCAGGGAAAATAATTGCTTTCTTAATTCTTTACAAAATGTAGCATTGTTTGATATCCGTCAGTGTAAGGCATTGTTAGAGATGTGATATGCCATGCAATGAAACACATGAATGCAAATCCACAGCCTGCTTCCAGTCTCCGACCGGGTCAGGAATGGAATGAATGAAGCCCCCATCTAGCGGCGAGGATATGAACTGTGCCGGCTGCCGAGGCCTGACGCACTCCTCTGGGGCAATGATTAGATGAATGACAGATGAAATGAAATGATAGTGGAGAGTGTTGCTGGAATGAAATTATGACAGGGAAAACCGGAGTACCCGGAGAAAAACCTGTCTGCCTCCGTTTTGTCCAGCACAGATCTCACATGGAGTGACCGGGATTTGAACCACGGACCCAGCGGTGAGAGGCCAGCGTGCTGCCGCCTAAGCCACGGAGGCTTATGCAATGAAACACATAAGTTGATTTAAAAATGTAATTCTGCTAGCAATATAACTTTTTTGTTTCCTGAAAAATTTACGTTTTGCATGTTACAACCTTCTTGCCCGGAGGTATTCAATTGGCAAATTTAGTGAATTCAAAATATTTTTCTTTGCCGGGTGAAATCTACCTTCGCCTTCCGGCGTGCTGAGAGGGATTTCTTCTTTCTTCAAATTAATGCCTACACCCCTGGTCTACGGTAATCTAAAAGGTGTGCAGCCAAATTTGGCTGGTTAGAAACGCTCTACCAAGTTCCAACGTCCGCCTCTAGGTGCAGTGACATAATGGTAATAATAATAATGTTATTGGTTTTACGTCCCTTTTAACTACCCTGGCTTTTAGAGACACCGGGGTGCAGGAATTTTGCCCCGAAGGCTCCCTCGCATTTGCACACCCTCAAATGCCAGCTGACTGCGCTGAGTCGGTTGGTTGGTAGGTTCCTTAGTTTAGGGGCTGAGACAACGCGGTCATGTAGCCCCGTGTACTTAGGGTGTGTGTAGAATCTGTCTGAAAACTGGTGTTAATTGTGATGTCTGTATTAGTGTGTGCTATCTGTTTTTAATTCAAGGACTGCAGACATTGGATTTCAAGTAGTTCCTACTTTTGCCGCCACCGTCAACGACTACTAGTTCAGAACTTGGCTACTCGACGTCACTGCAGTCGGCTCCTGGCGACGAACGTAGGAACCTTAAGAGCGTTGTTTAACCTATAAGTTAATTTAGCTTCACACAGGTGTAATTAGTGGAAGGTTCTTTAACGTGCCATAAATCTATGACATGTTGACCGCCGCACAGTGGGCCAGAATCTTGAAAACGTGGCCAAAATATAGAGAGTTGTTCAATTTGTACGAAAGTTAGTATGTAAAGGTTATCGAAGTTGCTGATTAAGAATATATCAAAAAGTCAAAATGGCGGATCCAAGATGGCGGGTAAATATTGATAAAAGTCATTTTATTCATATAAAAGTATTTTTGTAGAATTATCGAGGTTGCTGATGAAGCTTGAGTTCAAAATTTTAAGAAAACAAAGTGGTGGATCCAAGATGGCGGACAAAAATTGATAAAAGTCTTTTTATTTATATAAAAGTCAATATTTAGGGGTTGTCGTAGTTAATGGTTAAAAATATAAGCTCAAAAATGAATAGCTCGAAAAAAGAACCAAATAGAGGATAGAAGATAAAATATTACAAAAAATAATTTTAATTCAATTACAATTATTAATTTAGTAAATTGTTTGTAACTCTAATTAGAAGTTGTCGTTTTCTTTTTCATCTTTCATCATTTTCTTTATATTCTGCTTCTTCAACTGAATCGTCATCATCATCATCTTAATCTTCAAAGACTGTTTCCTCGTCATCTGAATCGGAATCATCATAATCTTCCGCCACAGGAACTAAGAGGGCAACAGCTTCTGGCGACAAACTCTTCTGTTTCTTCGGTGGTGATTTGCGTAGAGAAGAAATATAGGGGTCTGTGGTTGCCAACGATCTCCCGAACACTTCTTCCATAGTCTTAACTCGGGAAAACCTTCGAGAAAAACACAGGCGATATTGCTTTATAAACTTATTGGTTGATTCTTGAGTTAACCGATGGGTAAAATGGCCGAAGAAATAATTTCTGGTCCGTGGATTAACAATCTATGGACTGTTGTTTTCATGTTGTACCGGGGGTATTCTTTGATGTAGTGTCTGGCAGTTGCTATGGCGTAAGCTCGAAAGTTTCCAACGTCGATTTGACGTCCGCTCGAAATCGTCTGCAAAATCATGTGAAAACGGTGGATTAGTTCTTCGGAAATTCCAGTTATCAACGCCGATGTTGGAGTGTTTTCAAAGAAACGTCGAGAGGTGTTTCCGTCCTTTTTCTACTTATTATATTCTTTACAATGCTTCTAAGCATCGATTATAAATTAAATTGTACCAATGTAGCTCATAATTAATTTTATTGTCATTTTTCAATATGTCTCAATAATGACATTTTGCAAGTATCGCTTAAAACGTGGCACAAAGCCGGAGTTGGTACTAGTTGGTGGATTTGAAGGTTAATTTACAAAGGTAATAATATATACTTGCGGACACAGTGCAAAAGAAAGCGGAATGTCGTGGAACTCGTAACATATCTCTATTTTTTAACCACGTTTTACAATTTTATCGTGCATTTTCCGGTATTGAGTTAATTAAAAGAGAACATGTATAATTTAATGACTTAATAATGATATACTGTAAATGGGTTTTATATAGTACATACCTTCTAGAACACCCTCCATATTGAAAATATTCGCTTCACTTACACAGAACACAAATATTTGTCTTTTACGACAAGACTATTTTGTAGCCTGGCCGGCTGCACGCACCACTAACAATGAATTGCCGCGATTGACCTGAAATATATCGGACGAAATGAACACCTACTCGTCCGCACAATTGGTATTCAGTAGTCCCAACATTACTGTAGCCAACCTGATAGTCCAAAATTCCCATCTATAAGGCATCCAACGTTTAGAATAAAGCATTGGTCTTATGGCGCGTTACGACAGGGTTGCCACTCCGTGAGAGGAGGCAGTACAAAGCGCTTCACGTACACTTTCCGCACATTCAGCGATTGTGCAGTGACGAAGACTTGAATTAAGTACTGTATAATAATACTAATAGTAGGCTAACATAACACATACAACGAAATTAAATTAACTATAACGTCATTATAAAGTCATTATATTTAACATTCCTGCTATTCTTGCGAAGTGTATTACTTAGCCTCTTTTTGCGTGGCGACAGTACTGGACCATGTCCACGCTCACTACGTATTTTAAAAACGGTAGTCTTTGATATTCCTGTGGCCAGAGCAGTTTCATTGACTAAATTATTTATACTTTCGTTATGTTTAAGATTCTTAAAATAACTGAACACATTAATTACGACCTGTTTTTCCCTCCTTCTGAGCACTTGACCACGCTTTCTTTTCACAAATCTATCCATTGTTGTACGTGAAATACGTAAAATACAACACGTTAAGTCTAACAGAACTGCTGCACACACTCAAGATAGAGACTGCTGAACAACTGAAATACAAGCTTGAAGGGCTCAGTAATAAAGCTGTGAGTAGCAAGCTACACCCCGCTGTCCTTCGAAACTTCATTAATATAATCCGCGGTCAATGAACAGCCCGGCCTGTGTAAACAATTAAACCTACACTCTGGGTAAGCAGGTAGAAAACTTCTTCCAACATTCCTCTACAATTCTCAAACTGACATGACATGGTTATCTTTAAAAATAGAAAAGTTGGCAGCATACGAACTTTTTCAGTGCTGCTATGCGGTTATGAGAGAATATTCAGAAGTTTTACCTACATGAAAATTGTAATATTGCCAGTATAAAATATTTCAATAACTCATCATCAAGACGGCACATTCAGCTACACATGTGTGAAAAATAGGCATCACAAAGTCAATGCAACATGATATAAGATCGATTTTACTAAAAAGGGGACACAGTTTATAGTTTTTCAAAAAAATATGGATATCTAATTTTTCTTGCATTTCTATCAAGGTCGCCTCCGTAGCGTAGCGGTCAGCATGGTTAGCTGCCGCCCCGAAGGTCCTGGGTTCGATTCCCGGCTCTACCACGAAATTTGAAAAGTGGTATGAGGACTGGAACGGGGTCTACTCAGCTTCGGGTGGTCCAAATGAGTAGAGGGGGTTCGATTCCCACCTCAGCCCTCCTCGAAGTGGTTTTCCGTGGTTTCCCACTTTGTCTTCGGGCAAATGCCGGGATGGTCCCTACTGTAAGGTCACGGTCGCCTCCTTCCCTCTTCCTCGCCTATCCATCCCAATCTTCCATGCCTTCCCATCCTTCATGAGGCCCCTGTTCGCTTTGCAGGTGAGGCCGCCTGGGCGTAGTGTTGATCACATCTCCCCAGTTGTATCCATCCCGACCAGATGTTCCAGGCTCCAGGACACTGCCCATAGAGGCGGTAGTGGTGAGTTCCCGCGCTGAGTCCGTGGGAACCACCAACCTAGAGAGTAAATTGACTAAATAAAAGAAAATCTATCAAGTTTACGTAGTTCTAATATAGGACAAAAATGATCGGCAAAACATAGTTCTACCCGAATATGCTGTTTTTTCGACAAATAAAAATTTTCGACTGATATGGCAACAGTGGATTGCTAGAAAATGACAGCGTCATACATGTCTCACGTGCAACAGAAAGAGAGAAGAATAACCCTATCTAACCAGTGCTTCATTCTAAACGTTGGATGCCTTATAGAAACTTTTTTTCCCTTTTTGGCCACGTTTTCAAGATTCTGGCTTTGTTTTCCCTCCGAAGGAAGGCATACTGAGGGATTTTTAACGCTCTTAAAAAAATCCGACGACTTCGGCCGGGTTTGAACCCGCGATTTTGGTCATAGAAGCTCAGCATGCTACCAACTACGCCACCGAAGCCGCCTGCTGTGTCAGTAACAGTGGCATATGGTAGCCACAGTTGGAACTACTGTACTTGAAATTGAACTTGCTGGAATCCCACGGGCGTTCAATTAAAATACCCTGCTATGGCCATTGGCTGCAATTCATATGTAATAAAAGGTGTACTCACATAAGACGTAACACTCGGAGGCTGAGAAGACCCCGTTGTCTGGTCGGCGACCCGTGGTCCTCAAGATATAGATAGCCAGCAGGCTGATGATGTGGCAAATGACAATATTGGACTTAGTATTCCTAGTCTCGGGGACCAAACCGAAGACCACTAGGGTGAAAATTAGGAAAGTGGCGCTTATTGGGTAGATGATTGAGGACCATTCTTTGTTCTTCTTTGCACTTGCCTTAGTCCTGTCCTGCATGGAGCACCTCAACAAGGCTGACCCTGACATTGTACCACGGTGTATCACTGCCATCTCTCCACAGAACCCACCAGCGTCCTCTTCAGGAAAACTAGACAACACACTATTATTCTTCAGCACCCAAACATTAACATCACCCAGTTCTTCAATGGTAGAACAATTGAATATATAGGCACTGCTTTGAACATCTTCGTTTACTACGTTAACACCTCGATGCGAAGACCAGGTAACATTTTCTCCGAGTTTAACACACTCAGATTGATTATTAATCTGAATGATCTCATCAGGACCACAACATTTTCTCACACAGTTCGTATGTAAACAAGGGCACATCAAAAATACATGTTGATGAGATCTGTCATTGGCAATAACTCGATCAGCACAATACGATGTTGGTAAGAATGTAATGTCTTTACCAGTATCTGCGTGCCAAACAAGACTTCCGTTATTTAAAACAGTATATTTTGAAGTATCGTTGGAATTTAATACAGCAGTTCTATGAAACTCGCAAGGTTGTTTGGCTCCTAATTCTATATGAAATTCTGAACTATTTCCAAAAACAAAATTTATACCTTTTGCCGATATCAAGTCTTTGCTGAGCCACCACGGAAAATCTAGGAAATCCTTCGAATTTCTTTTGTTGATAATTTCACTGATTTTGTTAAGGTTATTAGGTAGTTGTACACATTCATTGAGAGTCCAGTCTAACTGTTGTGATTCTGGGCAACACTTACGTATCAAAAGAGAAGAAGCATCGCAATATCGAGTGATAAACACAAACATACACCAGTATAAAACTAACCACCTGTTCGCCATTGCAACTCGACCACGTGTTCTTGATCGATATTGAAGCTGTTTCCTTGTGCGTATGGCACCGGTTGACTGACTGATTTGTGAGTAATGATATCGCAATATTATATAGACTCTCACGGAACTCCTCCTTCCCATTCTAATGATAACGCTCTATATCCGGGAAAGTATTCGACGGAAGTTATGTTCTGTGCTTCTGAGTCACTAGGTTTTTTCCCCTCAGGGTGTAAAGCAGAAGACTCGGTCCATATTATAGGGAGAGATAATATTTCCTGTTCTAAAATCTGATCATCTCTACCTACAAAATTAATCTATCGTACCGTATCTGTAGTCTCGATTACATTTTTTCCGGCTGGCTGCGTGGCGCAGCGGTAACGTTCTCGCCTGCTGCTACCAAGATCACAGGATCGAATCCTGGTGTATTCAGTTGGCATTTGAGGGTGCGCAAATGCTTGGGAGCCGTGTCAGTAAATTTACTGGCACGTTAAAGATCCCTTTCGGACCAAATTCCGGCACCCCGGCGTCTCTAAAAGCCACAGTTGTTAAAAGGGACGTAAATCCAATAACATTATTATTATTGTATACAGGGTCTTTCATATAAAGTAAGAACGGCGAGCGGCGGTTTTGTCATTCGCTGCTGAAGCCGGCTTGGCCGAGCTTGTGACGCACCACGGCCCCCTGCTGTAGTATTGAAAGCGCGCGCATAGTACAAACTTGACCTTGCAATAAGCGTGCAGGTGTTGCCAGTCACCAGTCTGAACCACAGCTGCTAACATGTTGAGACAGTTAACATTGCAACATCGTATTTTTTGTATGTAAAATGTATTTTAATTACGATTCGGCTCGGCGGGTACGTGATGCATTTGTTCAGCAATTTCCTGATGAAGTGCCACCTTCACTAGCACAGATTCACGTAATTGTAAATAACTTTGACACTACTGGCTCAGTGCTCAATAAAAAATACAAAATAAAAAATCAGAAAAAATACAGTGGCATGACTCACTCGCGTCAGCCAAAATGTGGTTACCAGATACAATGCCTGTATAACCCAGGAAGGACGACACTTCCAGCAACTTTTATAAGGTAATATTTCATAGAGGATTGTACACACGCTTAGAGCAGGGGGCCACGGCTCGCTACAAGCTCGGTCAAGGCCACCACACTAGCGAATAACAAACCCGCCGCTTGGCGTTCTTACTTTATATGAAAGACCCTGTATTTATCTCCACAAAGTAAGGTGTGTGAAATCATTCGGCGTGTCAAACGTAGGCGTCCTATCGAGGAAGTTCCTCAGTAGAGTATATTTATATGCAGTATTACACACACTAGCTGCTCGAATCCAAGAGTATCCAGACAGGGTGGCTCACATCTAGTGAGACGTGGGTTGGCGACCGTGGGATCCCAGCTGAGTCTGGCATTGCTTCCACTTACTTGTGTCGGGCTCCTCTCTGTAATCTTCCTGTCGACCTCCCTTGGTCACCTCTTGTTTTCTTCCGACCCCGACGGTATTAGGGTATTCGAGGTCTAGGGTGTCTTTCAATTTCCTGGCTTAGTAGACCTTTGTCTCATCTTTCCTGATACCCACATTCTTCGAGGGGTCAGTCATCTTCTTTTTCTCTTCCTGGTAACTTCATCTCCTGCCTTCTGCACAAGGCCCTAAAGGAGGCTGGGTGTATGTAGCCCCACCACTTATGGTGCACCCTCAAGGGCTCACGGTTGGTGAGTTCGGGAGTTGACAACCCCGAGCGATTCCTAAGCTGGGTCCGGTTTTCCGCTTTTCCCCCCGTGACTCTTGAACTGACCCTCTCCTCTTTCCCTTTCCTATGCGCCTTTCATGGCTCTACTCGTTCTTCGAGGATTGAGGGCATTGAATTTCCCTGTCTTTTATTTCCCTTATTCATGTGTTGCCCATTTCTTCTTGTAGTATATTGCGGCGGCTTCGGTGGCGTAGTTGGTATCATGCTGAGCTTCTATGCTCAAGGTCACGGGTTCGAACCCGAAGCCGTCGGATTTTTTAATAGCGTTGAAATCCCTCAGTATGCCTTCCTTCGGAGGGGAAGTAAAGCCGGTGGTCCCATGTCATAAATTTATGGCATGTTAAAGAACCTTCCACTAATTACACCTGTGAGAAGCTAAATTAAATATAGGTTAAACATTTGACAAACGCTCTAAGTTCCGACGTTCGTCACCAGGAGCCGACTGCGGTGGCATCTGGTAACCAAGTTCTGACCTAGTAGTCGTTGACAGTGGCGTTTGGCAGCAAAAGTAGGAACTACTTGAAAAAAATGAAATGTCTGCAGTCCTTACTTGAATTGAAAACAGATAACACACAATAATACAGACATCACAATTAACACTGGTTATCAGACAGATTCTACACACACCCAAAGTACACGGAGATACATGACCGCGTTGTCGCAGCCCCTAAACTGAGGAACCAACCAACTGTAAGTTAGTTGTAAGCGAGTAGATAGTTTTCAATTATTGTCATAAATAAATCTCTACATAATGTAAAACAAAGTCCCCAATTCTTGGATGTAACGGGTAATCTCGAGAACAACTGGATGGATTTTGATGCGTTTTTCGCCACTGTAAAGGATTTGTCGAGGAAGTTTTCTGTAGAAAAACATTCATATATGACCAAAGGAATCGAGTCGAAGAGAAACATGCCGTTCGTGCGCCTTTTTAGCTTACACTGGGTAAACCGTTAAACATATCTAGATGCTACGAGTGTAATTGTTCACCATGAAACGTTCTACAAAAAGTCTGCGACAGCATATCTCTATCTTTAATGCATCGCCCACTATAAGTGTTTTTACGTTTTCATTTCTTCCAACAATCTTCATTCAGTAGGAATTAAAATTACTACCTTCGGAGCGAGTTTACGAGGTAGCGAGAAAGCCTATAACCCCAGCTTCGGCCAGCATCAAACTGTCTAGTCGTGTCGAGTTAATACTTCAGAGAAGAGTGTATGTGTTTGGAGTTTCGCTGTTCACTTCGGCTTTTCTGAATTGTGTCTGGAACCTCCCGTCCGTGCGCCTTTTAAGCTTACGCTGGGTAAACCGTTAAGATACCGGGCGGGTTGCTAGTAGACCTATATAAATAATCAAAAGGAAGGAAGGAAGCTTGTAGTTTAACGTGACCGTTAATCTCGCGATCATGAGCCACGGGACCTCCTTTTTACGTGGAATCCGAACCACAGGACATAGCATTTCACATCGAAAATCTCACATGCATTGACCGGGAATCGAACCCGGTCCGCCTTGGTGAGAGGCATACAGCTTGACCGCTGCGCCACCACGCCCCATAAATAATCAAACAAACTAATCGGTGTATAACCATCCCTTCAAATATTACAGTCTGAAGAGATATTTTAGGTCAGTTTTAAAGCTTTGTTCATCATATAATAGTACATTATGCAACGAGCCTATAATGGCAATAATTAAGACACGAGTATGTTTATAAAACGAGCGTATGCGACTTTTATAATTTCGATACGAGTGTCTTAATTACCCTAATAGGCGAGTTGCATACGACTGTTTATGTCCGACGATAATTATTATAACTATTTTATGTTCGAACATAAATATTCATAAATATCTGTCGAGATTTCGCCAGTTTTATGCACTGAACAGAGCGCATGGGACGCAGAAAATACCTTGTATTTCACCATGGCCTCCTCAAATACCCCACTATGACACTAGCCACGCAGTGAAATTTAAAATAGGAGGCCGTGGAAGTCAGCACAGATGCGATGCTATCCTTACCTAATTGGTCACACAACTGTTTCTTGAGCTCTGATTGGTGGGAGAAACTGTTTCATAATGAAATATAGTGTTGTAATGACCCTCATTATGATACAGTTTTCTGACACACACTGTAATATTTACATTTCGACATCGTCGAACATAAAGGACACTTAAGTGATTACATCCTTAACTCTAAAAAATATGGCCATACTTGATTTTTTCTCTTCAACAGTTGTGACCTAGAGGCTCAACAAACTTATTTGTTCCAAGTTGACTCAGAGAGACCTAGGTCAGTACGATAAAATCTACGTGGTGGAAGTCGAGAAGTTGATGCAACCGGAGTGCTGTTTCTGTGATCTAGTACATAGGAAGAACTTCTTAGAATTGTAGAGGACAGGGCAGGAAGTGGGGAATAGGTGAGGTCCATGAGGAGGTACACTGCTGTGCTGAAGGAGGGAGCACCCGACGAATCGATGACACTAGGGACCGCATTCTTAGGGTTTTACCTATTTTTTCCCTTACTTCTAAGTACAAAAATACTTTAATAGGCCTACTTTCCCGAAACACACTCAAAAGAGCTATATTCATGAATTATGTAGTACCTGAAGAAAAAAAAAACTAAATGATGCGCGAGCACCTAAAAATACCTAATTGCAGTTTTGTTCCATTTATTGTAGTATATTTGAATTTTTAGTCCATAATATTTAAAAGTAAACATGAAGATAGTGTTTATTCCTAGCTCTAGTTGATTGGGAGAAATACTACCTGCCAGAAAATTCAAATATTTTACGCACTTTACATAGGGTTGCCAGATTTCAAGAATGGAAAAACCGAACACACGTACTGCCCCCGTAAATTGAATTATATAGAGACCACGGTGGCTATATTGGAAAATTATAAAGAAAGTTATGGCTGTCATAGTTATGACGTGGGTAGTCATGACGTAAGCACGGATGACGCAGACGTTATGCCAGCAGGCTACTTGAGCTGAGATTCTCAGTGACGTCAGCATTTATTCGAGAAAGATCCGAGATTTACGACGCAGTCGCAGGAAACGTGGAATTCTGCTGAGGAAGAAATTATGCTATTGGAGGGGAGGCTCGAACCAATGAACGATAGTCTGAAGGAAGACGGAGATTGCTGAAACTATGATATTTTTATTACTTTTTGGAATGCAGAATTGTGGAAATCCATTTGCAGTAGAGGCATTGTTCTGGAATTTTGGTGAAATTTATTTTCGGTTTTTGAATTTTGAAAATCCGTCTTGTATTGACGAAGTTGGAACTTCTAGCGATGACGCAGTAACACACTATGGAAGGGATGGATACGCCCCTCATGAAGTTTATAAAAGGCCTTGCGCAGAAGAGAGGATTCTCATTCTCAGATCATCGAAGCTCATATCGTCAAAGCTCAGTTCTTATATAGTCATTTCGGTGAGACGTCGAGTGAGATTAGTAGAAAGAGTCGTCTTTATAACGCGTGGTGAAGTCACCGCAGTGAACGAGATTCGAGCAGACAAGCAGTGCAAGTTTACTGTGAGTAAAACTAGGTGAAGTTAAAACGCACATTATAACGCGTCTACAAGATTAGCTATGAACAGTTAGCGGTCGCCTATAAGCTAATTCTATTGTGCAGTGCTACATTAAGGAATGTAAAAAAGTTGAACAATTTCGAGGAGTTATTTTGGAAGATATTGGCAATTTTAGATGACTGACAAAAGTGATTTTCTCGCCATCTGAGAAGCACTTTGTATCGTCAGATTCTACGCCACGGCTGACACGGCTAGTGAAATAGGGAGACTTCAGATTGCTTTTGTGACACAACGCTACAGTATTATGGAGCAGTTTAATATGGCAGTTTGTTCTTCTATTACCATAACCGAAGAGAAGATGGAAGGCTAAAGGACTTTAATGCAATTGGGACATATTTCAACGGAGTAAGATAGCAGCATGGAACTTCGCTAATTGCCATTCCACACAAGCGAACATGTGGTGAACAACCATCTACACCCATGTTTCGTGGTTCAACGCTGAATATTATCAAACAGCAATGGAAACGATTTCATACTCACTGAATATGAATATTTCTTCGGAAATTACTACAAAAACTTCATGGCGATTTTCTACTGGAACTTCAGGGATTTTTCAAGAGAGGTCAGGGTTGTCCCGACTCACAAAGAAGAATTTTTCCGGAAGGATGTCTTTCGTCTACACGGAGCAGTGCAATTTCCGGAGGAGGAAGCAGTTCGATTCTCCGAGGGTGCTGTTTCCTGTTTCGAGGATGGAGCTCATCTTCAAATTGGTGAAATGGATCCATCAGCAGTCTTCTTTGGGGAATTTTCCTCTGGAACTTCAACCAGCAGATAAGGTAGTCGTGAACGTTTATTGTATTTGAGTTTCTTAGCGATATTTGAGCAACCATTTTCCCATATTTTTTGTCCTCATGTATTTTGCCCTATATTCTTGTTTGAGATTCCTATTCTCAGTACACCTTGATGAGTTATGCCTTTTTCGACGATTTATTAAGACATTGTTATGTCATGGGCATAGTTAAACGATTTTGGATCAGTTGAGACTGATATTTAGATTTTTCAGTAATTTGCTTATTTTTTTTTGTAGTCACGATTTGACTGTAAGTTAATGATTTTTATGGCAGATTTAAATTCAGACAGCGTGTCACTTTATTAAAGTAATTCTACCCCAGTTTAATTACTTTGACCAATTTTCTGTCATCATCAAGAAGGAAGAACATTTAAATGATTTTAGAGCGTTAAAATCCATTACGTTGTCGACGATCTTGGAAATACTAGTCGTTATTTGAATTGATTGCAACACAGACATTTATCGTCAGTTATGAACGACCATTGCATCATAGACCATTTTGTGAAAGATGAACTTTAATTATGAATTATTGAATGCATTAAAGTCGTGAACTTTTGTTAGGAGTTTTTTCCTCAATTAGAGATTTATATAATGATGTTTGCATTCCCCAGTCTAATTGGATTCTATTCGACTATTTTGCAGTTTAGTCGCACTTTGTTTGATGATAGTATTTTTATACTACAATTCTTTGAAGATGTTAATCTTAAATTTTGATAGACCAGACAGGCGTATATAAGCGTATTCACTATTAAATTTGTTTGTGATTGGCAAATTTTTACTTCATTTCGATTCATGAATGAAATCCACGAAGGTTAAATGACAACAGTTTTGAAACAATTAATGATTATAAGAATTTTTGAAGTGGAACTATGAATGTATAATCGCTAGTGCAGCGGACGTGTTGAAAGTCGCTGATGTATAATGCCCTTGAATAAATGAAGGAGGTTCCCACAGTAATTAATGATGTTAAAGAATTTGTTAGTGGAGGTTTTTGTAAGTTCTGTGGAAGATTTTGATGCCATATATATTAATATATGATGAATTTTGGGCCTATTTTAATGCAGTTTGTGCATTATTTTGTAAGCGAATTATTTTCCGATGGAGTGTATTGTCATAGTCCGTTGAAAATTAATCAAGTGAATTTACTGTTATAATTAACAAGAGTATTGAAAGAATTTGAGATAAGATTTTGAATGAAGATTACCGTCACAAATAATTATAATAATTATTACAACCTTTATTAAACCAGATTGTGACATTAAATGTATAACTAACCTTCATTGGTCGATTATATTGACACGATTATGAAATTACCAACCGGATGAACATGTGGTTAAATGTATTTCTTAAATTAATAATTTGAATAATTTAAATGTTAATATTGTAAATAATGATGTAAATATCTTTGACAATAATGTGGAACGAAAGTGATGTTAGAGGCGTGTTTAAAATTTTTTGTAATTATCTTCGTCAATATTATAAACAATTTCTAATTGTTATAAATTATTTATGAGTTTTTGTTATAAACATTTAAGAGTGTGTTTTATACTCTAAACTATGCTTATTAAACATTTGGATGATAATTTAACAAGCTTAGGGATTGTCAGAATAATCCAGTGGTATGTGAGTAAAGCATTTGAAAGATTTGCGTCAATATATATGAGTTGTCTTGCGGACATTTAAAGCTTTTGAGAGGGAGCTGAATTCTTACGCAGTGTGGCATGACAAGTGAGCCCCATTTGACAGGTGTGCGTCAGGTTGAAGGGTAGACCGCAGCCGGCCAGACAACTGGTTATCAGCGGGTAAGGTCGTCTACATTCTGGCCTTGTGCCTATAAATACAAGTGTCATGTTTATTAAAAGAAACAAAATGCTCTGTATATGTGTCTCGTCCTGACTTCCTTATCCAGTCCAAATGTGTTTTGAATATTACGTTATTTTGAGCTCGTGGGAGCTAAGATGTTCTATAACAAACTTTGCAAGTCCTTCAGGTGGACATAGTCAGATTGACATGGGCTACTGATAGCCACATTTATTTTGTTGAGTTGTTAAAATCATACCCTTTATTTGAAATAAAAGCTTTTGTACAGTTCAAAGTTCTTCTCTCCGTTCTGGTTCATTTTTAAATGTCATGGTGGAGGTTATTGTGGGAGCATACTTTAGAGATCCTGTTGTCAACCCAATCCCCGAGATAATTTTTAAGAGGTAAGTAAAGGTAAGTATGAACCCCCGTCTATTTTGGTGTGTTCCACAATAATTTCTTGGTAACTTCTGTGCTCAAACCTCGGTAGTATCTGTCAGTGCCATTTTCATTGGTGTAGCTGAGCCGGTGCGGTTGATTATTGGCAATCCGATTGAGGGGGCGGATATCTGACAGCCTACTATCCGGGTAAACGGGGACAGAAGGATTGGCGACCCTAAAACGTGGGGCTGATTCAACATAAGTGGATCACCAGGTTGAACGCCAGTAGGATTGGCAAACCTAAAACGTGTGGCTCGATTAGACTCAAATAAAGAGGTTGATTCTTTGTTAGATGTCTTGGCCAATTGTAGAATTTAAGAGTGTGATTATATAGGAATTAAATGTTGTATTGTATTAGGAAAATTACACTCAGAAAAGATCAGATCTTATACAACTTGAGAAAGGTTAAATAGGCTGGAAACTTAGAAAAATCGCCTATGATCTGGAATCTTATTTTATTTGACCGGCTTATGACATTTTAGTCATATTAAAGATAAAATTAAATTATTTGGATTGTAAATGTAAATTATTTGTGTTAGGATATTTTAAAATGAGCCAGGGAAATTTGAACATGTGCTTGAGTTTGTTTCAACATGAAGTGTCTTCGAAGGTTAATCATAAGGTAGTTATAAGTTAGATTTAAGACAGAAAATTGATCAAATTTATATATGGTGAAACGTGTTGCTCAGATGTTGTTATTTTGCTCTATTGATGTATGTCCCTACAGCAGTCTATTTTTGAATTAATATTGTAATGGCAGACGAAAGTTTGAGGATGATGTTAGAGGAGATGTCTGCTAACATGAATAGCAGTATGAAGCAGATGATGGAGGAGAATGCTAGTAATTTGTCTGCTAACTTGAAAGCAAGCATGAATAGTAGTATGAAGGAGATGGAAGCTAGGAATACTAGTCGAATGGAGGAGAATGCTAGTAATTTGTCTGCTAATTTGAAAGCAAGAATGGAGGAGAATGCTAGTCGAATGGAGGAGAATATGAAAGCTCTTCAGACCAGTTCTGTTAACTTAGAGGATAATATGTCGCATTTACAGATTAATACCCAAGGAATCGAGAATGCTGTAACTGACATCCGCACAGACGTGTCCAATGTCCATAAAGATTTGTCTAATGTCCATAAAGATGTGTCTGATGTTAAAATTGATGTTTCTAAGGCACAGAAAGATCTTACAATGTTGAATCTAGATGTGGCTAATGTCCGAGGTGATATTTCTTGTGCTAGGGCTGTTGTTAAAAATGATGTTGCGACTGTCCAAGACAAGGTTGAGGAAGTCCAAAGAGAAATCCAAAATGTTAGAACTGATGTGTCCAATGTTCAGGTTGATATTAATAACATTCATTCGGATGTAAATGAGATGCAAAGTGACATAAATAAGATTCAAGTAGAAGTCAACACAGTTTTCGTAGATATTGCTAAAGTCCAAACTGATGTAAATAAAGTCAGGGAAGAAATAGAAAATTCGAAAACCCTTTGTACGCGTAATATGAGTGCATTAACGACTAGATTAGTTGATGAGTCAGTTAGAACGACAGCGTCTTTAGCAGGTTTAAAGTATGATGTAGAGGTCATGAGAACCCAAGTATTAGACCATAATAAATTATTAAAAGAAGATATCGAAGTAGACATAGCAGAAATGTTAACGGCAAATGTAGCAGTATGGAAAGACGAGTGGAATAGGTCAAGTGGGGAACATGTAACCCAAATTCAGGAACGTATTGAAAGAAAACTTGCCAGTACTCAAATAGATATTAACAATGAAGTAGTACAGATTAGGAAAGATTTAAGCGTCAGGATGGATTCGCTATCCGAAAGACAAGTTGAAGATAGAACACAAATAGGTCAGGATGTGCAAGCATTAAAATCTGCATTAGAGGAACAGATTCATAAAGTTGTCTCTGATGTGAATGAAACGACGAGCAAACTGCAGAATTTGAAGCTAGGAGAGGCTAGTTTGATGGAGACCTACAAAGAAGAGTTAATCAAGAAAGTCTTAACGGAAATCACTGACAAGGATACAGAAGGCTTGACTTGCGAAATCAATAGGAATTATGCCAGAAGATATAACCTAGATCCAGAAGAGAGAGACGTGACTCCTGAAGAACGTATATCCAGATTCAGGGAGGAAGATGACGAGAGGAATATGGAACCTGAGTGGAACTATCGAGATAGTGGGAAAAACTACCCGGATTCATATCCGAGGAACGTGACGGTCATCAGGAATTTTGAAGACAAACCGCAGAAATTCAGCAACACTGATAGTTTGACGCCTATAGAATATGTAAGGAACCTCAAAGATTATTTCATCGAAGCTCACATTCCCAGAGAGAGAGAGATGAAGATTGTGGAGAGATTTTTGATTGGAGGACCCCTCGAATGGTTTCGCGCATTTAGATACACATTCAGTAACTTTGACGAGTTTGCAGAGGCATTAATCAAACGATTTTGGTCCATAGAAGCGCAGAATTCGTTAAGAGCGGAGGTGTATTCAAGAAAATACTCAGGTACTCTTCCAACACGGTACGCTGATTTCTTTACGAGTCAATTATCCCGCTTGAGATTTTTGCAACCCCCATTGTCAACGGAGCAATTAATTGATGCGATTTCTCGTATGCTGCCTGTGGAGGTGAGGAGACTAATCATTTCGTCAAACATCAGGGATTTGACCAGCATGGATGAATTACTGAGGAGGTTAGACTACACAAGTCCAATGCCTAACGTGGTACAGAAAGGTCAAAGGCATGACTTCAAAGAAATAAATACTGTATATATGGACCAAGTCCAACAAACTGACAAGCCAGATGAAGAGAAAACTGACAATGTAGGTCCCCACAGGAATAATCAGTTTCGAAATAACAGATCGCAAGGTTACCGTCCATATCAACAGAGAAGAGGCTGGAACTATAATCGAGGAAATTACAACAATGGAAGAGGCAGATACTACAAAAATAATGGTTATAACAGAAATTATAATAGAAATAACCAGAACCAAAACAGAAATCAGAATCCTCAAGGTCAGGTTATGACACCCGATCAGTATCAGGGAAGAGAGAGGGAAAGCCAGCAATACCTGAAAGAATTACGGGAAAAAGAAGCCGACAACCAAAAGAAAAGGCAGGATGTTGTAATCGATCCTGGGCCTTCTACGAGCCAGCAGAATTTTGAGGTCGGCAACACAAAAAAAAACGCCGATTTCTCAACGACAGTGAGAACTTGTAAATACATTGCCACACCACACCTGATTACAATTAATGAGATATATGAAGTTACTGATGAAGATTTGCTAGAAGAGAGGGGTATCGTTAAAGAGGAAAGACCATGTGCCTTACCTATTATTTCTGTACGGATAGATGGCCAACAGTACAAAGCCCTGATGGATACTGGTGCAATTATCTCCATCATTTCAGAGGATTGTTATCAAAGTCTGCTAAGAGGAGAGAACATGACAGTTCTACCTGTTTCTAACGTCAAAGTGAGAGGGATATTCCAAGATAAGGCAGTGAAGTGCAAGATTCAAGTGTTATTAAACTTTGAGATCAATGGAAGGAATTATGAACAGATCTTCATTGTGGTGAGCAAGATCAATTTTGATATGTTGCTTGGAATCGATTTTATATCGAAGGTCGGAGCTATTATTGACATGAAGAACAGAAGTATTAGCTTTAATGATGGGTACATGATCACAGAAGAGATAGAAAAACAGGACGTGAAAAACAGTCTGGAAATAGACCTTAGGGAAGAAATTTTGAATACCATAATTAATGAAGTGGAAAATTTCGCAGAAATACCCAGTAGAAAAACTGAAGGATTTGAAGAAATTCAGGGGGAATTTGAGGATCTGATAAAGGAATTCCAAGATATTTTTGATGAAAAGCCTGGATTGATTAAGGATTATAAATACAAGATAAGGCTGACAGATGAAACCCCTTACCAGAAGAGAATATACCCCATTCCTGAGAAATACTATCAAGAAGTACGAGGGTTAATCAGAAAAATGGAGGTAGACGGGATTATTAAAAAACAGGCGTCGTCTTATATAAACCCCATCACAGTAGTGAAGAAAAGTAATGGTCAGATACGTCTTTGTCTCGATGCCAGGACCATCAACTTGAAGATTCTTCCAGAAAATGACCGACCACCCAAGATTAGAGATCTGCTTCGAAAATTCAAAGGGAGAGCATGTTTCAGCGTTCTTGACTTGACGTCTTCATTTTATCAAGTTCAACTAGAAGAAGATAGTATGCAGTACACTGGATTCTTATTTGACCAGACGTCGTGGGTCTTTGTCAGAATGCCTTTTGGTATGGTTAACAGTGGACCAGCACTTATTCGAGCACTTGATAGTAAGCTCACTGACGAAGTGAAAGAAAATGTAATCTGCTACATTGACGATTTAATCGTATCTTCACCCAGCGCCGCAGAACATTTAGTGCACTTGAGAAAGTTGTTCGAGAATTTAAGGGAGGCCAATATCAAGGTCAATTTTGGAAAATGTCAATTCTTGAAGCAGGAGATAAATTACTTGGGGCATACTATTGATAAAGATGGATATCATCCAAACATGAAAAAAGTAGATGCGATCACGAGATTTCCAAAGCCAACTAAGGTGAAACAAGTCAGAGAATTTGTAGGCGCATGCCAATTTATTAGCAGCCACTGTCCAAGATACTCTGAAATTATGGCTCCTCTGTATGACTTACTCAAGAAGAATAACAGATGAAAATGGAGCACCGCTGCAGACGAGGCTTTTGAGAAAGCAAAAGAGATGCTCAGAAATAATGTGAAACTGGAGTACCCAGACTTTGAGAAGGTGTTCTATATTGAGTCTGATGCATCAAGAATAGGCATTAGTGCAGTCTTATACCAGAAAGACGAGGCAGGCAACAAGCACTACATTGCGTTCACTAGTCGGAAGTTGAAGAAACACGAGGAAAACTACTTCACGACAGAACTTGAAGCGTTAGCTTTTGTAACAGCATTGCAAGGGTGGAAGAAAATCCTGCTGGGACATAAGGTCATCATTATTACTGACCATAAAGCACTACAGTTTATGCTGCAAACTGACATGTCAAGTGATAGATTGACACGTTGGGCTTTGTTCACCCAACAGTTTAACGCCACTATCGTTCACCAGCCTGGGAAAGATAACTTACTGGCTGATGCTCTATCACGTAACCCTATTAAAAATGTGCAGATACACCATGTACAATTGGAGCAAGAAGATCAAGAAACCGTTAGGAGGTTAGCCCGAATCGGTGTGTCACAGAAGAGACACGTTCCAATAAGGAAAATGTACAGGTTCCTCAAGGGTTACATGGACAATACTGATGTTGACTATGCAGCTACACGGAGAAATTCACGACACTTTGTCTTGAGTGGAGACATCGTATGCAAGTATGCTGACTCTGCGCATACAAAACTCCGAATAGTCGTGCCACCTAAACTTGTTGTCAATTTAGTGTGGGTAGCTCATCACGCAACTGGACATGCCGGTTTAGATAAAACTCTTAATACTCTTAAAGAGAGATTTATTTGGACTAACATGCGTTTCAGCATTGCCAAGGTCATTCGATCATGTGACAAATGTCAAAGAGCAAAGTATGCTTCTGCTTTTTTAAAAGGAAAACCGAAGGCTATGATTCCTTCTAAGCCAAACGAACTAATGGCGACGGACATATTTGGCCCCTGTCCGAAGGGATATCAGGGTAACCAGTACCTGTTGGTTACCGTGGATGTTTTCTCAAAATTTGTTACAATGAGTCCCATGCAGAAAGCTAACACGAGGAACGTTGTAAGCAGACTGGAAAATGCGGTATTTCCTAAAGCTGGTAAACCAGAATATCTACTGTCAGATCATGGAACGCAGTTTACATCCGTGGAATTTGCAGCGGATATGGAAAGGCTTGGCATTAAGCACTTATTTTCAAGCGTGCGTTACCCAGAATCAAATTCTTCAGAAAGATATATGGCTGAATTTTCGAAATTCTGTCGAATTTTCTGTCCAAATGATCATTCTGGTTGGGTGAGATTTGTACCCCTTATTGAGGAATGTCTGAACTCTACAGTGCAGGAGAGCACAGGAGAAGTGCCAATGCGACTTCATCTAGGAAGAAACCCAGAAAGGCCGTGGGATAATCTTTTCAACCACGTTCCTAGAGATCCCGACCTAGGAAGGCAGCAGAGGATTGACAAGGCGAAGGAACAACTCCAGAAAGCAGCAGAGAAACGATTGAAAAGAGTAGCTGGAAAACGTTTTGGTGCACCCTTACAAGTTGGAAATCTTGTATTATTACGCAGACCTATCAAGGCTGATATGAGCAAGAAAATCTATCCCAAATTTGTATTTGTATTTATGGGTCCGTTTAGGATTACGAACGCCTATGGAAACAACTGCTATGAACTCTACGATGATGAGAATAATGTCATTTACGGCAAGTTCAATGCTGGAAATTTGAAAAGATACTATCCTAGAGTAAGCCAGCAATAATTCAATTTCGTGTTCAAGAGAGTTGAGGTACTTGTAACACTGAGTTTAAAAACAATTTGCAACTGTTTTTAAAACGTGGTGAGGGGAGAATGCCCCCGTAAATTGAATTATATAGAGACCACGGTGGCTATATTGGAAAATTATAAAGAAAGTTATGGCTGTCATAAATATGACGTGGGTAGTCATGACGTAAGCACGGATGACGCAGACGTTATGCCAGCAGGCTACTTGAGCTGAGATTCTCAGTGACGTCAGCATTTATTCGAGAAAGATCCGAGATTTACGACGCAGTCGCAGGAAACGTGGAATTCTGCTGAGGAAGAAATTATGCTATTGGAGGGGAGGCTCGAACCAATGAACGATAGTCTGAAGGAAGACGGAGATTGCTGAAACTATGATATTTTTATTACTTTTTGGAATGCAGAATTGTGGAAATCCATTTGCAGTAGAGGCATTGTTCTGGAATTTTGGTGAAATTTATTTTCGGTTTTTGAATTTTGAAAATCCGTCATGTATTGACGAAGTTGGAACTTCTAGCGATGACGCAGTAACACGCTATGGAAGGGATGGATACGCCCCTCATGAAGTTTATAAAAGGCCTTGCGCAGAAGAGAGGATTCTCATTCTCAGATCATCGAAGCTCATATCGTCAAAGCTCAGTTCTTATATAGTCATTTCGGTGAGACGTCGAGTGAGATTAGTAGAAAGAGTCGTCTTTATAACGCGTGGTGAAGTCACCGCAGTGAACGAGATTCGAGCAGACAATCAGTGCAAGATTACTGTGAGTAAAACTAGGTGAAGTTAAAACGCACATTATAACGCGCCTACAAGATTAGCTATGAACAGTTAGCGGTCGCCTATAAGCTAATTCTATTGTGCAGTGCTACATTAAGGAATGTAAAAAAGTTGAACAATTTCGAGGAGTTATTTTGGAAGATATTGGCAATTTTAGATGACTGACAAAAGTGATTTTCTCGCCATCTGAGAAGCACTTTGTATCATCAGATTCTACGCCACGGCTGACACGGCTAGTGAAATAGGGAGACTTCAGATTGCTTTTGTGACACAACGCTACAGTATTATGGAGCAGTTTAATATGGCAGTTTGTTCTTCTATTACCATAACCGAAGAGAAGATGGAAGGCTAAAGGACTTTAATGCAATTGGGACATATTTCAACGGAGTAAGATAGCAGCATGGAACTTCGCTAATTGCCATTCCACACAAGCGAACATGTGGTGAACAACCATCTACACCCATGTTTCGTGGTTCAACGCTGAATACTATCAAACAGCAATGGAAACGATTTCATACTCACTGAATATGAATATTTCTTCGGAAATTACTACAAAAACTTCATGGCGATTTTCTACTGGAACTTCAGGGATTTTTCAAGAGAGGTCAGGGTTGTCCCGACTCACAAAGAAGAATTTTTCCGGAAGGATGTCTTTCGTCTACACGGAGCAGTGCAATTTCCGGAGGAGGAAGCAGTTCGATTCTCCGAGGGTGCTGTTTCCTGTTTCGAGGATGGAGCTCATCTTCAAAATGGTGAAATGGATCCATCAGCAGTCTTCTTTGGGGAATTTTCCTCTGGAACTTCAACCAGCAGATAAGGTAGTCGTGAACGTTTATTGTATTTGAGTTTCTTAGCGATATTTGAGCAACCATTTTCCCATATTTTTTGTCCTCATGTATTTTGCCCTATATTCTTGTTTGAGATTCCTATTCTCAGTACACCTTGATGAGTTATGCCTTTTTCGACGATTTATTAAGACATTGTTATGTCATGGGCATAGTTAAACGATTTTGGATCAGTTGAGACTGATATTTAGATTTTTCAGTAATTTGCTTATTTTTTTTGTAGTCACGATTTGACTGTAAGTTAATGATTTTTATGGCAGATTTAAATTCAGACAGCGTGTCACTTTATTAAAGTAATTCTACCCCAGTTTAATTACTTTGACCAATTTTCTGTCATCATCCAGAAGGAAGAACATTTAAATGATTTTAGAGCGTTAAAATCCATTACGTTGTCGACGATCTTGGAAATACTAGTCGTTATTTGAATTGATTGCAACACAGACATTTATCGTCAGTTATGAACGACCATTGCATCATAGACCATTTTGTGAAAGATGAACTTTAATTATGAATTATTGAATGCATTAAAGTCGTGAACTTTTGTTAGGAGTTTTTTCCTCAATTAGAGATTTATATAATGATGTTTGCATTCCCCAGTCTAATTGGATTCTATTCGACTATTTTGCAGTTTAGTCGCACTTTGTTTGATGATAGTATTTTTATACTACAATTCTTTGAAGATGTTAATCTTAAATTTTGATAGACCAGACAGGCGTATATAAGCGTATTTACTATTAAATTTGTTTGTGATTGGCAAATTTTTATTTCATTTCGATTCATGAATGAAATCCACGAAGGTCAATATTATAAACAATTTCTAATTGTTATAAATTATTTATGAGTTTTTGTTATAAACATTTAAGAGTGTGTTTTATACTCTAAACTATGCTTATTAAACATTTGGATGATAATTTAACAAGCTTAGGGATTGTCAGAATAATCCAGTGGTATGTGAGTAAAGCATTTGAAAGATTTGCGTCAATATATATGAGTTGTCTTGCGGACATTTAAAGCTTTTGAGAGGGAGCTGGATTCTTACGCAGTGTGGCATGACAAGTGAGCCCCATTTGACAGGTGTGCGTCAGGTTGAAGGGTAGACCGCAGCCGGCCAGACAACTGGTTATCAGCGGGTAAGGTCGTCTACATTCTGGCCTTGTGCCTATAAATACAAGTGTCATGTTTATTAAAAGAAACAAAATGCTCTGTATATGTGTCTCGTCCTGACTTCCTTATCCAGTCCAAATGTGTTTTGAATATTACGTTATTTTGAGCTCGTGGGAGCTAAGATGTTCTATAACAAACTTTGCAAGTTCTTCAGGTGGACATAGTCAGATTGACATGGGCTACTGATAGCCACATTTATTTTGTTGAGTTGTTAAAATCATACCCTTTATTTGAAATAAAAGCTTTTGTACAGTTCAAAGTTCTTCTCTCCGTTCTGGTTCATTTTTAAATGTCATGGTGGAGGTTATTGTGGGAGCATACTTTAGAGATCCTGTTGTCAACCCAATCCCCAAGATAATTTTTAAGAGGTAAGTAAAGGTAAGTATGAACCCCCGTCTATTTTGGTGTGTTCCACAATAATTTCTTGGTAACTTCTGTGCTTAAACCTCGGTAGTATCTGTCAGTGCCATTTTCATTGGTGTAGCTGAGCCGGTGCGGTTGATTATTGGCAATCCGATTGAGGGGGCGGATATCTGACAGCCTACTATCCGGGTAAACGGGGACAGTACCAAAACATTTTTTTAAAAATTAAGGTTGTTAAATGTTGTAATAAATAATACACATATGATTGTATTCAATAGCCTAAACATTACATAATCAAATACACAAAATTAAAATTAGATATTGTCGGAACCTAAGAGCGTTTGACAAATGTTTAACCTAATTTAGCTTCAAACAGGTGTAATTAGTGGAAGGTTCTTTAACATGCCATAAATCTATGACATGGGACCGTCGGCTTTACTTCCCCTCCGAAGGAAGGCTTACTGAGGAATTTTTAACGCTCTTAAAAAGTCCGACGACTTTGGCCGAGTTTGAACCCGCGATCTTGGGTATAGAAGCTCAGCATGCTACCAACTACGCCAATGAAGCCGAAAAAAAAAACCACCTAACTATAGAGCATCCAGCGTTTAGAAAAGACTGTGGGTCTTATGGGCTTTTACTTTTAACGGAAACCTCCCATACACTGGTTTTGTTACCTCACCTTTTATCATGAAGGAACTCTGAACATACATATTTTTCGTCATAATTGCTTCCTAGAATTATCTGCCAATTGATTACCTTTGTTATTGCATACACGTATCGTTTATATGACGTCTTAGTAATTTAAAAATTTTCAAGGTTAGCACGCTGGAAAGAACAGCCTTGTCCTGTGCTGCATGCTCGCCCGGAGTGGAGCACGTGCTCAGTTCCACCGGCAACATAAGTTCTGAAGCATTTTTGTTGCGTGTTTGTTTTATTTTCTGTTCGATCTAATCAGGGCTGCCGACAGTTGGGTTCGAACCCACTATCTCCCGAATGCAAGCTCACAGCTGCTCGCCCCCAACCCCACGGCTAACTCACTACAATATTACAAATATTAATCTAAACAAAACAACAAGAATAAAATTGAAAGAAACGAAATTATAGCCTAACTAATAACAAAAAAGGTGATGATCAACAGTATTGCTGACGTAAAAATTGTTAACATCGTCAGCATACAGTACATCCGAGAAGGAAGGAAAGGTTGTGCTCTCGACATCGGTCAATCAGTAATACGTCATATCACAACGAAATGAATGTCGTTATTGGTTCTCTTCGCGTACGGTATCCTTAATACTGGTCCAATCCGTTAACAACTGCAAAACTGCTCCTTCCTGGGCGTATTGTATTTCAGGTAGCTGCTGGGGTTGCGTTGTCTCGCTAACTTATGAAAGCGCAGTACTCGAAGCTGGTGAACATAACGTATGACGTCAGCGCTACCTCTGTGTAGAGTTAGCAACACTGTCGCCATAAGGCTCCACAGTCTTTTCTAAACGCTGGATGCTCTAATGTCATATGAGGATTACGTCAATCATCGACTATAGCAAAGACTAAATTTAAATGTATCAAACATTGTACATAGGATATGTCTTTATGTATGCACATTAGTGCGCATTTTATGTAATAACTCTGTTCAGAGTGACAGTGCAGATGTACTTGGTGGAAATGTTCACATTATGTTCTATTGTTCTATTTCAACTGTAACTCATTTTCCTTGGCCGTTTGGCTGCAGTAAAACTTATATTATTATGATTATTATTCTGGTTACAAAATATATTATGGTTCAACTGCATACTATTCATTTTGAATTATTTTTAAGACATGCGGTATAATAATAATAATATCGTATTGACTTGGGTGCCGGGTGCAAGCTTTGTAATTTGACACCCAGAGGGTAGCTTGCATGTCGAATTTTGTTGTTCCTTGAATCACTATGGAAGTCAAGGAGGTTAGATATCTAAGCTCCTTGAACACTATAGCGCTTTCTAGTAGAGAAATTAGGAACGTTATGTTGGCGGAAACTCCCGACATTAATTTTGCCATTATGAACACGGCCTACTGAATTCAAATGGGTTCTTTGACATGCCAACATCGTATGACATGCGTATCGTATTTTTGCCACCTTTCAAAAATCACTTACCACGGCCAGGAGCGAACCTGCAATCTTGGGGTTAGTAGACCGACACGTTGACCACTCACCCACCGTGGCAGGCTAAGAAATGCGGTGTGCTACCACACGACGAGTGCCAGGTTGTTGTAGCGTTGTAGGCTAATGATAGTTTTGTTTTGTGATAGTTCATCCTCCGCGCTGACTAACATGATGATGATGATAATTGTTGTTTTAAGGGGCCTATCATCTAGGTTATCGGCCCCTAATGGTTTGGGTGACAGTGAAAGATGATATGAGAATGAAAACTATAACTAATACTATAACTAACTACAAAGGTACATACTAGAAGAAGAAATGGTAACCAATAAAGGGTTAAGGCAAAGAAATGACAGGAAGAAAAGAAATGCCCCAACCCTCAAAGAATGAGGATTGAGGGACTTGGAAGGAATGAGAGCCATGAAAGGCAGATAGGAAAGGGAAAGAGGAGAGGGCCTGTCCCAAGGTCAGTGGAGAAGGAGGAAAAACGGACCCAGCTCAGGAATCCCTCACCAACCGTGTAACAATATCCAGGTTGCACCAGAAGTGGTAGGGGTACATACACCCAGCCTCATCGAGGGCCTTGAACAGAAGGCAGGAGATAACATGAAAAGAAAAAGAAGGCTGACCCCTCGCAGAAGGAGGGTATCAGAAAAGATGAGACAAGGGCCAATTAAGGCGGGAAAGGAAGAGACTCCCTATGCCTCGGATACCCTAAAACCGTTGGGGTCGGAAGAGAACAAGAGGTTGACCAAGTGAGGTCGACAGGAAAGAAGAGGGAGAGGAGCCCGGCACAAGTGAGTGGGAGCAATGCCGGACTCGGCTGGGGTCCCGTGGTTGTCAACCCACGTCCTCCTAGATGACTATCTAACACACACACATTTTGTTTTTCCATAATACTGGACTTCACTATTCCGTTCAAAACAAGTAAATTATAGTAACTGTAACGGTAACATCGTTACTATTTATGGCATGTAACGAAGTTACTTTTGAAATAGTGCATTATGCAACGAGCCTATAATGGCAATAATTAAGACACGAGTATGTTTATAAAACTCACTTCTCTCGTTTTATAATTTCCATACGAGTGTCTTAATTACTATTATAGCGAGTTGCATACGACTGTTTATGTTCGACGATAATTATAACTTTATTTTATGTTAGAACATAAATATTCATAAAAAACTGTCGAGATACCATCATTTTCGTTTATTGAACAGAGTGCATGGGACGCAGAGAATACCTTGTATTCAACCACGGCCTCCTCGAATACCCCACTATGACACTAGTCACGCAGTGAATTTTAAAATAGAAGGTCGTGGAAGTCAGCTATTCGTACCCAATTGGTCAAACAGCTGTATCGTAATGAAAATCTTGAGCTCTGATTGGTGGAGAACCTGCATCATAATGCAACTTGAACTATAACGAACCACTCTTTAATATGCAGTTTTCTGGCATATAATATTTATATTTGAGCATGGTCAAACATAAAGTAACATACCCATCCCTGGTATTATCCCGACATTTGCCTGGAGAAAGTGTGGAGAACACACACCTAGGATAGCCACTGTCAGTTCCGAACCTCCGATCTCCAATCTAGCTGCAGATCCTCATCGCGGTCGTGCTGCACGATTAATGCCTACGACTACGCCGCAGGGTAGGGTGATGTTGAATTGGGCCAACGGCCAGAGACGCCTGTAAACAGCTCGGAGAAAGGTTCAAGTTGGCCCCACGATCAAAATATTCGTCTGCGGATTATCGGCGACCCTAGGGGATGTGACGTTCGGTTAATTGACTTGATTAAATGTAACTTAGTTTATTGACAAAGAATAATCACTGACATTTGTCCTTCCTTATCAATACATTGTTTTTCAAGTTATAGAACCCGAATTGGGCTGGCCACTTATTTAATATTTTATTACAAATACCAAATTGGTTGGTTCCTCAGTTTAGGGAAAACCTAAGAATAAATGTGGTTTCAAAATAAAATGTTCGGTTAATTAAAAAAAAACGGGCCTTACTTAAAAAACAGCCCTCGTAGTTCACTCATATTTCCGGTAAGTAAGTAAGTAGGTAAGTAAATAAGGAATTCGGGTTCAAGTTCCGAAAGTGGCATACGCTTCTTGTACACCCTCTGTCTGAAAAGTTCGGCGAATGGGCTTTATTACGAACGGATTGTTGGCTTACCTGAAACAGCCGTTACTGTCCTTCGAAGTAATCCCCGTGGATGGTTATGCACTTCTGAGAACGACTGAACAAGTCCTGGAAACTCCTGGCATAGTCTTTTTTAGGAATAGCTTTCAGTTTAGGTCGTCAAAACTCTAAATTTAAAGCAAGAGAGAAGGGTGGATTTATGCAACCTGCCTTGAACACCTGATAGACGGACGGCAGTGAGAAGGGTGCATTTATGCAACCTAACGTGCACACCTGTTCGACGGGTGGCAGTGAGAAGGGTGAATGTTCCGTGGAATGAAATAGTCCTGAAAACCATCGTCACGGGTGACGAGACCTGGTGCCTGAGGTACGACCTCAAAGGCAAGTGTCTAAGTATGGAGTATCGGGGTCCAGGATCGCCGAAAAGCCCTGAAGGGCCAGAGGTTTTCGGACATCCAACGTAATGTGACGACCCAACTGAAGGCTATCCCCCAGGAAGACTATGCTAGAACTTGTACAACCGTTCTAAGAAGTGCATAACCATCCACGGCGATTACTTCAAAGGATAGAAATGGCTGTTTCAGATAAGCCAACAATCCGTTCGTAATATAGACCCATTCACCGAACATTTCAGACAGAGGGTGTACGTTATCCCATTGTTCTTTTGTCATCTCTGTTCGACTGATTACCTGAGCAATCGGCAGGATATGCGGTCGGGATTGTACTGATTTTGATGGCCGTAAGTTAGGATGTCTTATAATGAGGAAATTCGCATCGAACGACGGAGAACACGGAAGAACAGAACAACTGTTACATAACTTCCTCTCCGCCGTCTCGTCACTTCTGCAACTCTACGAATTGTTACATTACCAAGAATAACAATCGTTCATATCAATTCTTATTACTGTTTGTGTAGCTTGCCACGGTGGGTGAGTGGATAACGTGTCGGTCTACTAACCCCAAGATTGCAGGTTCGCTCCTGGCCGTGGTAAGTGATTTTTTGAAAGGCGGCAAAAATACGGTACGCATATCATACGATGTTGGCATGTCAAAGAACCCATTTGAATTCAGTAGGCCGTGTTCATAATGGCAAAATTAATCTCGGGAGTTTCTGCCAACAAAACGTCCTCATTTCTCTAGTAGAAAGTGCTATAGTGTTCAAGGAGCTTAGATATCTAACCTCCTTGACTTTCATACTGCTTCAAGGAACAACGAAATTCGACATGCAAGCTACCCTCTGGGTGTCAAATAACAAAGCTTGCACCCGGCACCCGATGCCATACGATATTATTATTATTATTATTATTATTATTATTATTACTGTTTGTGTTTCTTACCAGGCAACAAACAGAGTCGCCTTTGACAACTGCATTGAGCCATAGTCACTGTACACCAGGCGGCTTCTGTGGAGTAGTTGTTAGCATGCTGAGCTTATGCCCAAGGTTGTGGGTTCAAACCTGGCCGAAGTCGTCGGATTTTTAAAGAGCGTTAAAAATCCCTCAGAATGCCTTCCTTCGGAGCGGAAGTAAAGCCGGCAGTCCCATGTCATAGATTTATGGCATGAAAAAGAACCTTCCACTAACTACACTTGTGTGAAGCCAAACTCTGTAGGTTAGAATTCTATCCATCTATCGTATGGCTTTTAGTGCCGGGAGTGTCCGAGGACATGTTCGGCTCGCCTGAGTCTGTAGCTGCTTCCAGCGGACACCCTTATTAGGGTGAGCTACAAGTTCCGTTCAATTTCAAGTAGTTCCAACTTTCGCCACCAGATATCAATGATACCTAGTGATGAACGTTGGAACTTTGATAGAGCGTCGAGACGAAATCAAACCTAGCAATTTAGCTTTACACAAGTTTAGTCTGTGAAAGGATCTTTTACATGCCATAAATCTATGACAAGGGACCGCCGGCTTTACTTCCCCTCCGAAGGAAGGCATACTGAGGGATTTTTAACGCTCTTAAAAATCCAACGACTTCGGCCGGGTTTGAACCAGCTATCTTGGGCACAGCAGTTCAGCAAGCTACCAACTACGCCACCGAAGCCGCTAGGTTAGAATTGATAACGCTCTATTAGTTCCAATGTTCGTCACCAAGTGCTGACTGCGATGGTCTCTAGTAGCCAAGTCCACAAGCTAGGTGTCGTGGACGGTAGCATTTGGTGGCAATAGTAGGAACTACTTAGAAATTATTGTCTGCAGTCCTTACTCGAATTAAAACAGATAACACACACTAATACAGCCATCGCAATTAACACCGGTTATCAGACAGATTCTACACACACCCAAAGTACACGGCGCTACATGACCGCGTTGTCGCAGCCCCTAAACTAAGAAACCAACTACTCTCCACTGTGTTGCGTAGTGGCTAGCATTCTTGGCTGTCACCGCGGAGGCCCCGGTTTGATTCCCGGCTTTGCCAAGACATTTAATTCTGGACTGAGTGCTAGAGCAAGGTACACTCAGCCTCGTGAGGCAAAGCTAAGAAGAGGCGGGTTCGATTCCTACCTCTGCCATCCTAGAAGTGGTTTTTCGTGGTTTCTCACGTCTACTCCAGGCGAATGCCAGGATGGTACCTAACTTAAGGTCACGGCCGCTTTCTCCCCTAATCCTGTCTCAATTACAAATACACACACACTAATACAGACATCACAGTGGCACAGGTTGGTTGGTTGGTTGGTTCCTCAGTTTAGGGGCTGCGACAACGAGGTCATGTAGCCCCGTGTACTTTGGATGTGTGCCTGATAGGAACTACCTACCTGATAACCGGTGTTAATTGCGATGGCTGTTTTAATTCAAGTAAGGACTGCAGACATTGAATTTTTCAAGTAGTTCATACTTTTGCCGCCGAACGCCACAGTCAACGACCAACTAGTTCAGAAATTAATTTCCAGACGTCACCGCAGTCGGCTCTTGACGACGAACGTAGGAACCTAATAACGTTAGTCAAATGTTTAACCTATATATAATTTAGCTTCACACATGTGTAATTAGTGGAAGGTTCTTTAACATGCCATAAATATATGACATGGGACCGCCGGCTTTACTTCCCCTCCGAAGGAAGGCATACGGAGGGATTTTTAACGTTCTTAAAAAATCCGACGACTACAGCCGGGTTTGAACCCGCGATCTTTGGCATAGAAGCTCAGCATGCTACCAACTACGCTACCGAAGCCGCTAATGTACAGGTTATCAGACAAATTCTACACCTACAAATATACGGGGCTACATAAGTAGGATATAGCAAACCCCTAAAAGAATCAACAACAAGCATACAAAAGGACTTGACAAGCAAGATTTGATGCATGGGTCGCTCCAGTTAAGGCTATACTGCATGCACCAGGTTTTTAAAAATGTCATTTTAGATTTTCAAAAACATAAAATACTTCTTTTTAGGTTTTTAATAGGTAGAATAGGTTTTTATATAGGGTTTTATGTTTAAAGTGTAGCTAAAGTTGACATAAACTGTGCAAATCTTACCATTAATGCCTAATTGTTAGTAGAAAATCTGATTTAACGAGGGTGTAATTATTTTACACAATGATACGTCATCAAATTATCACCAAGAACTTCAAATTCTTAAGCAATATTTGCTCTCTTTAAATATGTTAATTATTCAAATTCAATACAACCAAGATTGTCAATGGTAATTGACCCACACCAGCTCGTTTTTTTTTGTTTTTTTAAATACGAGCCTTACAGTAGTCGCATATGATGTGTAACATCTGACATGTTATTCGAATAATTCCATATTACTTACTCGCATTTTTTAAAGAATGAACTCATAGTGCTACCTTGTGCCAGCAAACATGAAAGGATTCTCCAATGCATCTGCAGTAGTGACATATACCTGCAACTGTATGCGGGAGCAATCCACTGCCTACTTGATGCGAGCTGTGCTCTATACCGGCCAGTTAGTGAACCCATGCCAGCGGTGTTATTGAAAATGGCCTGTTATTGCCGATATAGCGCACTGCCAAGTATAGGCGCGATTAAAAATTAGGTGTGCAGTAGGTATATTAAATGCGTTTCTCCCAGTGATACGTTTAGACCAACGAAGTTTCAATTATTGTTAGTAGTCGGTGTTAATATACTGAATTCCTACGTTGTTTGGAGTGTTTGTTGAAGCGATATAGCACTGGAGGTATCGAGTGCTTACATTAAATAAGAATACAGCAAAAGTATGAAGATTTAATAAACCGTAATTGTTTTCAGCAAATATGATATAATGAACGACAACTTGATGATTTATTGTAGGAATTTCTTAAATGGGGCCTCCTAACCTTGAGGTAAACCGTATGCGATTTACATTCCACATAGCCACATGGCTTACAGTACGTCGTTGTACCTATCTCCGCCACCGCGCGCTCATTGTTTCCGTCCCATGCACTTCCGTCTCTTTTCCAAAATCACTCCCACTAAAATGTCCAGCTACCGAGTGCCACAAAAATATCCAGATACAGAGTGGAAAGATGTTACACATCAATAATTTTGTTTATTTATAATATAGGATTTTTGGAAATAAGAGATGTATTCACACTTGCCTGATAGTAAATAACCAAACAATAAGATATAAGCTGTAAAGTGCTGAAAGTATTTTGAATTTTCCGGCAGGTAGGATTTCTCGATGGACTAGAGCTAGGAATAAACACAGTCTTGTGGTTTACTTTTAAAAATTATGGACTAAAAATGGAAATAAACTACAATAAATGGATCCAATTCATGGGGCATTTGGACAGAATGGACCCAACTAGGTTAACACATAAAAATATACGTTTTTGCAGAAAAAGGCAACAAGGTCCGATTGGTACAAACAGGTGGAAAAGGGCTTGGTTGGATCAGGTTTTCCCAATCTCAAGGATAGAGAGGAAATTAGGAAAATTACTCATAAATGGGGTTTTGAGGGACAAGAGAGAAGACCTACCAGACACGTCTGGTCGCAGCAACGAAGACTCGCTCAATCGTTGCACATGAAGAGTTATTGGGCAAACATCAAGGTCAATAAGTGTTGATTCCACGTGGTCCTAGGAGACCCATTCACGCAGAAGAAGAAATGGAACAAAACTGCAAATAGGTATTTTTAGGTACTCGCATATCATTTAGTTATTTTCAGGTACTACAGAATTCATAAACATGGTTCTTTGGAGGTTGGTTCGGAAAAGTATTAGAATTATTTTTGTATTTAAAAGCAAGGAAAAAATAGGTAAAACCTAAGAATCTGTTCCCTACTAGTAACCACTACTTTACGGTAGTGAGAGGGTACTTCGCGCAATTTATAACAAGTAACTGTAACGCCGTTACTAAGAGTAAATAAGTACCGTAACGAAAATGATGTTTTTTTTAATGGAGTTACCAGACGCAAATATCAAACGGAACGGAAAATGTCCGCAGAGGACCATGCTCATCCTGTTTGGTCACCAGCCTCCAAGAAGGCGGCTAAAATCAAGGAAAAGTTTTCTGCAAACTACATCGATGCCTGTTACAAAACCCGAGGTAGCCAGGATACAGCTATGGCAATCCACCATACCACCAGATTGGATGAAGGCCAAGGAAAGGCGTCCAGCAGGCCACAACAACAACTGGGAAACTTGGCGGTCACTCAACAGACTTCGGAGTGGTATTGGGATATGCAAAGTTGATCTCCACCAATGGGAATACTTACAGGAATCGGAACTCTGAGTGTGGGCAGAGACAGACCATGGTACACCTGATTTCCTGTGAACTGTGCCCGTGCTCTTGCACAACGCAGGAGTTAATGGAAGGTCATGAAAGGGGTGTGACAGTGGCCCGTTTCTGGGTGAAGAAAATCTAATTCGAGACATTGTTGTAAATATTATTGTATTGTTCCTTTGTAATATTGCGTATCATCCCTCTTTTGTATGTTGTAGAGCTTTTGACTCGAATAAATGAATACATTGCAAATATTAGAGGTGTTCAAATGAAAAGGTACAGAACGATACTGTGGCTACAATTTATTCGTTTCCAATCGGACGACGAACTAAAGGACACCGTACAGGATTGGCTCCTGTCACAACCACAAGACTTCTGGGAACAGGGAATCCTGCGGCTAGTGAAGCAATGGGACACCTGTGCACAGAAAATGAAAATGAAAATCCACAGCCTGCTTCCAGTCTCCGACCGGGTCAGGAATGGAATGAACGAAGTCCCCATCTAGCGGCGAGGATGTGAACTGTGCCGGCTGCCGAGGCCTGACGCACTCCTCTGGGGCAATGATTAAATGAACGACAGATGAAAGGAAATGATAGTGGGGAGTGTTGCTGGAATGAAATGTTGACAGGGAAAACCGGAGTACCCGGAGGAAAACCTGTCGGCCGCCGTTTTGTCCAGCACAGATCTCACATGGAATGAGCGGGATTTAAACCACGGACCGAGCGGTAAGAGACCGGCGTGCTGCCGCCTAAGCCACGGAGTCTTGACGGGACACCTGTGCACAGGCCTGTGGTGATACTTTTGAATAACGAATAAATTGTACCCACAGTATCGTTTCCTACCTTTTCATTTGAACACCCTCGTAGCACGTGGGAATGGAACCAACAACCAGCCATCTTTATATTCAACACAAACTATAACCATACCCCCCCCCCATGGCACTATACAGCCCATGAAGGGCCTAGACCGACCAAGCGATCGCTGCCCAGCCATTTGGCCTGCAGATATTGGGGTGACGCGTGATCAGCACACCGAGTCCCCTCGGCCGTTAATCTTGGTTTTCGTGATCGAGGCGCTGCCTCACTGTCAGACAGCTACTCAATTGTCCTCACGAGGCTGAGTGCACCCCGTTCCGACCCTCGCGTCAGTTTTAAAATCCCTGACGGAGCCGGGAATCGAACGCAGGGCCTCCGGGTGAGAGGCAGGCGCGCTACCCCAACACCACGGGGCCGGCTACTATAACCATAAACAAACCATGAATTTATGGTGGATTTGAAAAGGTTCGAGAGCTACGTCCATCACCTGGTGTCAAACCAGAGACTATTTTTACACAGAGATTTAACTTTTAAATCTCTTTACTTTGCTATTGCAGTATGAAGATAGTGTTGGAATTGAGTTCGACTTGTAAAAGTCTTAAGAGCTATGACCACTCCCTAGGAGAGATGTTTATTGCCACCTTAAAAGTAAAGTGTGTACAGGTGGGAAAACATACAGTGCAGTTGCAGTTCCACAGTGGACCTGATGATCTTGAAAGCTTTCGCTTAAAAGCTATCTCTATACAACATTTCAGTTTGATTGCTGTTTGGGAGATATGGAAACCGGTAAATATTTCGAGTGCCCGGCATGTTGGATTGTTATAATGCCATAGCGTTATGTACCAATACTATAACTATTATAGTATTCGTTCACTGTGCAAACTACTTCGATCTTGAGTTTTTCAAAATATTTGAATTAGGCCTAATTCGAGTTACAGAAAGTCGACTTAAAGATGATGATGATAATTGTTGTTTTAAGGGGCCTAACATCTAGGTTATCGGCCCCTAATGGTTTGGGTGATCATGAAGATGATAATGAAATGTAAACTATAACTAAAATTAACTACTAACTTATATTCTAGAAGAAGAAATGGAAAACAAAAGGAGAATAAGGCAAATAAAGGACATGAGGAAAAGAAATGCCCTCAACCCTCGAAGAATGCGGATTGAGGGACTTGCAAGGAAGGAGAGCCATGAAAGGCAGATAGGAAAGTGAAAGAGGAGAGGTTCCGACCCAGAGGTAATGGATAAAAGGGGGAAAACCGGACCCAGCTCAGGAATCCCTCGGGTTCACCAACTCCCGAACTCACCAGCCGTGAGCCCCTGAGGGAGTAGCAATATCTAGGGTGCACCAGAAGTGGTGAGGCTACATACACCCGGCCTCCTTGAGGGCCTTGAGCAGAAGGCAGGAGAGAACATGAAAAGAAAAAGAAGGCTGACCCCTCGCAGAAGGAGGGTATCAAAAAAGATGAGACAAGGACCAATTATGGCGGGGAAAGGAAGAGACTCCCTAGGCCTCGGATACCCTAATACCGTCGGGGTCGGAAGAGAACAAGAGTTGACCAAGTGAGGTCGACAGGAAAGGAGACGGAGAGGAGCCCGGCACAAGTACAGTAAGTAGAAGCAATGCCGGACTCAGCTGGGGCCCGGTGGTCGCCAACCCACGTCCCACTAGATGTGAGCCCTTGGGGGGGGGGGGGTCGACTTAAAGAGGAAAGTATACAATAATATAGGAAGATTGTTCGGGAAATAATTACTGCGAGTTATCGACATGCTGAGGTTCGATAGTAAACACTTCCTTCTGAAAGAGCATCCAGGCACAATCCTTCCGGATTGGAGACCTATATTATGTGCAGATAATAGCAGGCAGAATGTGGTCGATAACATGTTAACTCACTTCCTCTGCATTTTCCCCTCGGAAGATGGAGGACTTCCTTATTGACGAGTGAGTCTACGTTAGTTTCCTTTGTCCATTATGGTAAGAGATGTATTATCATTAATTGAGACCACTTCGTGGTGTAGTGGCTAGCATTTTGAGGTCAGGGTTCGATTCCCGGTTCTCCTAAGAAATTTATATCTGGCCTGAGGTCTGTAACAGTGTGCACTCGGCCTCGTGAGGCAGAACTGAGAGGAGGTGAGTTTGATTCCTACCTCAGACATTCTAAAAAAGGTTTACCGTGGTTTTGAGGTATTAGAAGCCATTTTTCAGTGTAGCCTAATATCTATAATACAGGGTAATTCTCTATGTGCGCCCCAATAAGGTAAGCTGGCTGTGACTGGCGCAGATCGCGGGTGCGCGTACCCGGTTCATCCGGTGGATGGCGCGCACTTTCACACTTTTACCAAACATGTTCAATAATGTGTACTTTCAGTGCTCATATTCCTTTGGAGGGGAAGTAAAGCCGGCGGTCCCATGTCATAGATTTATGGCATGTTAAAGAACCTTCCAGTAATTACACTTGTGTTAGCTAAATTAGGTTAAAATGTAAACAATGCTCAGGTTACTACGTTCGCCAGGAGCCGACTGCGGTGGCGTCTAGTAGCCAAGTTCTGAACTAGTAGTCGTTGACGGTGGCGTTTGGCGGCAAAAGTAGGAACTACTTGAAAAATTCAAAGTCTGCAGTCCTTACTTGAATTAAGGAACAGATAACACACACTAATACAGTCATCACAATTAACACCGTTTATCAGACAGATTCTACACACACCCTAAGTACACGGGGCTACATGACCGCGTTGTCGCAGCCCCTAAACTGAGGAACCAACCAACCATCAGTGCTCATAGGCGATGCTGAAAATGTCCTCCCTCTCTTGTAACACACACCTGACATCTTCTGATGAAAGAATGTCTGTCAACTCTTTTCTTATTTACGGAGGCTATGTCTTTGAATCATTTAGCGAGCCTCCTAATTGTACTGGCATTACGCACAGGTCTTCCTGGAAACTTGATTCAAAATGTTCGTCTTGTTTCAGAACAAGATCTTCAGCTTTTCATATACGAATTATAGATGTACACACACGTTCGCGCAATGTGAATTGGCGTCTAGGCATGACCAACAATCACATTATCATAACACTCACTAAACGTGCAACACTAACGTCTAAGATTTGCAGATACACGTCCATATGAATGACAAAACACGTGTGAACTAACGATATGTTCAGCGGAGCGCGCCCGCGATCTGAGCCAGTCACAGCCGGCTTAGCTTGCCGTGTTTATCGGGGCGCACATAGATAATGACCCTGTAGAATTTTCAGTCGGTCAACATGATTGTGCCCAATTATATTAGACAGGGAGTACAAATATTTTAACACCTCCCCATTCTTAGTTGTACAAAAATTTGATAAATAATTCAGTAATATTTCTTTCATGTTGTACTTGATGTATTTAGTGGCTTTGCGACATCGTGGCCTTGTAGCCCCGTGTACTTGTGTGCGTGTGGGATTTGTCAGATAATAATAATAATAATGTAAATGAAAATCCACAGCCTGCTTCCAGTCTCCGACCGGGTCAGGAATGGAATGAATGAACCCCATGGGAATAATAATAATATCGTATGGCCTCGGGTGCTGGGTGAAAGCTTTGTTATTTGACGCCCAGAGGCAGCTTGCATGTCAAATTTTGTCGTTCCTTGGGACGCTATGAAAGCCAAGGAGGTTAGATATCCAAGCTCCTTGATACTACAGCGCTTTCTAGTAGAGAATGGAGGAACTTTGTGTTGGAGGAAAATCCCCAGATTAATTTTACCATTATGAACACGGCCTATTGAATTCAAATGGGTTCTTTAACATGCCAACAACGTATGACATGCGTACCGTGATTTTTGTTGCCTTTCAAAAATCCACGGCCAGGAGCGAACCTGCAGGCAGGCTTGGGGTTGGTAGTCCGACACGATAACCACTCACCCACCATGGCAAGCCATTTGTCTGATAAACTGTCTTATTGTGATGGCTGCATTAGTGTGTGAATTTGTAAGTCAAGTGAGGATTGGGAAGGAGACGGCCGTGTCATTAAGTTAGGAACTATCCCGGCATTCGCTTGGAGTAGAAATGAGAAACCACACGGAAAACCACTACCAAGATGGCTGAGGTGTAACCGCTACACCACGTGGTGGTCCCTTTTTTAGGTTGGGCTGATTAATTATTTGACCGACTGAAAAGCATTCTATGATAGATTACTGTGGATTCCCCACTTCTACTCCAGCCAAATGCCGGGATGGTTCCTAACGTAAGGCCACGGCTGCCTCCTACCCAATTCTAGGCCAGGTCACAAATACACACATTAATACAACTATCACAATAACTCATGCTAACAGATGAAATACAAACGCTTTTTAGTCGGTCAACACAATTGTACCCAAATTGTAATGAGCGTTGTATAAAAATTAATCTCATGTAATTTCTTTCACTTTCAGAGAACAACATCCATTACAATTTGGGTACAATCGTGTTAACCGACTGTAAAGAATTTACATTTCATTTACTGAAAAATGACTTCCAAAACGATGACATTTTCTTAGATAAATTAATCGCACACACCCAAATGCACGGGGCTAAATGACCGTGATGTCGCAAAACCCCGAAAAGAATTAACAACAAATTACCAACTTGCCTGCTACCTTCTTTGCAGTCGACCTAGTTGCCTACGTGTATTTGTCATACGTGCTATTTAGGCCTATGTCAAAATTTGATGTAAGACATATCCATAAACGCAGAATAGGCTACTTCGAAATAAAGTAGACCGTAAACCTACCGTATTATTGGAAAATACCATACATATAACGTTGCACAGAGGTACGTACGTTCAAATATATGAAAAGAATCACGACATATCAGCTGACATGCAACCTAGAGTTAAATGGTATGACAGTTTTTGGTGCGACTAGTTACGCCTGGCAGTGCACCAGGAAGCAGTTTTCAGCGAGGGTTACCATGGGAGGAGTTGTTCCAATAGTACCGACAGTTCAATGGTCTCAGCTCGCACCCCCCCCCCCCTCTTCCAATCATCAAAAATCATAGTGTCCGTGGCGCAAAAATCCTACCAATGTTCTTTGGCTCTAGCGTGTCCATGAGTTTTACATATCCTGGAGTAGAAGGTAGCAGCATTTGAAGTCTGAGTTCTTCTACATTATAAACCTCGCGAGTCACCTCTTACACCGGTCTTGAAGGTGTATACTTTGATAAACCCAAGGCCTTCTTTATGTAAGTCGCCTTCAGTTTCTCCATATTGTTCCAAATACTTCATATTTAAATGTGTCCAAATGCTCTCCAGTCCATAAGTCACAATACGGGTAACATTTAACCGCAAAAGTTTTAAGGCTGTTTTTATAGATAGCTTAGTCAAATGTTTTATGTCGTTGAAGGCTTTGGTAGTGACGCTGGGTCTATCCTTGATTTGCAGTGTGAAAACATTGCCAGTTGACTAATGTAGGACCTAACTAGGACTACTTGTAATGTGGTACACCCTCAAGGGGTTTTCCTGCAATGTGGAAAATTGCTGGCTTTCCCCCTTTCCTAAAGGTCATAGATTTAGTCTTGTTTCTGTTTAACCTAAGGTCATTGTGTAACACCCATAATTCAAAGGGGTCGAGAGCAGATTGCAATTCGACCTGTGAACTTGAAGCGAGCACCATGTCATCTGCGTATATAAATGAGATTACCCGCTCTGATAATATATCTGTGATATTATCTGCCATAGCAGTGATAAATAACACGAGGGCTTAATGGGTCTCCTTGTAGCAGCATGCCTGTAGTCTGCTCAATTGGGCTTGATGTTGTAATGCCATCGTTAATGACTATATTGTTAGAGCCTAAAATACTTTTGACAAGATGTTTAGTGTAGCTGTTACCTCTCAATAGTCTGTCTAGTTTTTCCAATATTTTCTTCCTGCTAATCGAGTCAAAAGCTTTAGAGAAGTCAATGAATATGGATTGTAACTTTCCCTTCGGTACTGACAGGGTAGCCGCAATCTCAGTTTGAAGACTTCGAATTGCCTGGATTGTGCATCTTTCTCTCCTAAAGCCAAATTGTGAGTCACAATGCTATTTGGGATGGCTGGGTGGGTCACATACAGCGGATGAGGAAGCATCTTTTAAAACATCATTCCCTGATTTATTTCTCGTTGTTTGATAAGGTATTTTGGCTAATTAATGTACTATAGAGAATATTATCGCTCGTTCTACTTTCGTTCAGTGGTACCATTCTGTTTTAGACCACCTCGTTGTGTAGTGCCAGCATTCTTGGCTGTCGTCCCGGAGGTCCGGGTTTGATTCTCCGGCTCTGCCAAGAAATTTAATTCTCATGTGAGGGCTGGGATGGGGTGCACTCAGCCTCATGAAGCAACTTAGTAGAGGAGGGTTCAATTCCCACCTCAGTCATCCTGGAAGTGGTTTTCCATGGTTTCCCCACTTCTAATCCAGGCGAATGCCAGGATGGTTCCTAACTTAAGGCCATGGCCGCTTCCTTCCCACTACAATACCCAATTTACAAACACACTAGTTCAGCCATAACAATAACACAGGTTATCACACAAATTCCACACACAAATACATGGGGCTACAAGACCACGATGTCGTAGCCCCTAATATAAGCAACAACCATTTATATTTGCCTAGGCCCTTCATGGGCTGTATAGTGTCAGGGGTTGACTTTGTTGTTGGTTGACTATTCTTGTAGTTCCATTTAGAAATATTTGCATTTTTTTAACATAATGTCTTACCTCTGCTTTATTTATGTCTGTATTTTTAGCTACTGTCTGTTCTCGTTGCTTGTAGCGAAATACGTCAGGGTTTCATATTGAATTTGTGCCTTATTACATAAAAACCTGTAATTTCTGGCGGAATTTAATCAAATATGCGAATGTTTGTCTTCGAATTTGCCGCTATTTCGATGGCGCCATGCCCGCCAGTTGCTACAGCTGTTCCCCTACGATTTCCGCCATCTTGGTTTTGATGTTACGGTCTGAGATATTGTAGTCGGTCTTGGGCTAGCATTCTTGGCGGAGGCCCGAGTTCGATTCCCAGCTCTGCTAAGATTTTTAATTCTGGTTTGAGGGCTGGAACGGGGTACACTCAGCCTCGTGAGGCAAAACTAAGAAGAGGCGTATCTTCCATGGTGGCTTAACGCTCGGAGCATCAGTCCAGAATTTTTTTCAAATAGAAGGTGTCAAATAAGTATTACGACGGTCTTGTGAAGTGCTATTGGATCACTGAAGTGAAGGTGATCTGTGAAAGTGTTAGTGAAGTGAGCGTGAGTGTAGTACGATATTTATAGTCATATTGGAATTTGTAAATCGTCACTTTGAGGTTAGTCATGGCGGGAAACAAAGACAAAAGAAACGCAACTCGCTCTTCAAATGTCAGTGCACAAGGAAAGATTACAGCCAAGCGCGCAGCTAGCTCGTCAGCTGTTTCCGGTGAGGTCTCATCCCCTCAACAGGGAATTAGCAGCCAGCGCTCTCCCTTAGCGACCAACGGTACTACACACAGCCCCTCTGACAAAGCAGCTAATGACATCTTATCACATGATAACATCGGACACTTGGTGCAAGGTATCGTAATGAACTTATTTCAAAACAATGACTTCCTTCAGCCCCTTGTGACAGTTCTCGCTCAAAAGGTATGCGAGGAACTAAGGGAATCACTGGCTTTCAGCAATGAGCTGATTGCAGAATTAAAACATGAACTCAAAGCTCGCGAAAATGAAATTCTTGAACTTAAGTCACTTCACAACAAAATTGAGGAAACAGAACAATATTTAAGGAGGAACAATCTAAGAATCTTTGGTGTGCCTGAAGAGAGAAGTGAAAGTACAGACCAATTAGTGCTCAATGTTGCTGCAAAGCTTAACGTCCCGTTGACCGTGGATGGCATTGACCGTTCGCATAGGGTTGGAGCCCCGGGGGGTGGAAAGCCTAGAGCTATCCTGTGCAAGTTTGTTTCGTATGGGAAACGGTCGGCGATTTTTCGCGCAAAGAGGGCGTTGCGTGGAACCAAGGTGACAATTCGAGAGGATCTCACCTCCACCAGACACCATCTACTGAAGCAAGCGGTCTCCATCTTCACGGAGAAGCAAGTTTGGACGTCAGATGGTACGTTAATTGTACTGCGAGGTGACATCAAACACCGTGTGAGAAACGCAGCCGAGCTTAAAAAGCTCACCCCCTGCTAAGTTCCAGGTACAATGAAGATAACTAGCGTACTCATATTACTCACTCTTTTTCCTCCTTTTAGTTTTTTAAATTTTATTTTTAATTTACTTCACATATTTAAATAATTATGCAACATTTCTTTTTAGGACCATCTTTTAATATTTAATATTTCTGGAAACTCTGTGTCTGTAGTTAGTAGGCATACAGCTGAATTCCACTCCCCTCCTTCCAGACATACTTTCCGCTATCAGCCTGAAAAACACCAACTGCCTAAAAATTGCTCATATCAATGCTCAATCATTAGTTGACTCCTCTCACTATTCTGAATTTTGTCACGTCTTTGGTGGTTCGTCTTTTGACATAATTGCAGTAAGTGAGTCCTTTTGCAAGCCCTCAATTCCAGATGCTGCTGTCTCTCTCACTGGCTATAAAGTCATTAGAAATGACAGATTAACCGTCGGTGGAGGTGGTGTTGCAGTTTACCTTAGGGATAACATAAAGTATAGCGTGCTAAGTCAGTCTCCTGGTGAATATAATAAGAGGCCTGAATACATTATACTTGACATCTCTCTTACCGAAACTAAAATTCTCTTTGCTTGTGTGTATCGTCCACCGAAAGCTGGTTACCTAGATATTTTTCTGAATGACATGTACAGGTTCATTCTTGATTATAAATATGTTTTTATTGTTGGGGAAGTTAATGCTCGGTTTGGTAGTGGAGCTTTTGAAACTGAACAGGTATGTGATGTGCTCTGTTCCTGTAATGTTGAATGTTTACCATTCGATACTACATTTCACACAGCTACTTGTGACAGCTCTCTCGATATTATCTCTTCAAACTGTAATGACCTCGTTGTTGACTACGGACAAGAACCAGCTGCTGGATTCTCAGCCCATGATCTTCTGTGCGCAGTGTTTTCTCTATCTACCGCGAAACTTCGACCAAAATCAATCTTTGTACGTGATTTCAGTAAATTTAATTTAAATGATTTTAAAACGGATGCAGAATTACTCCCTTGGCAGAATTTCTACCAATCCACTGACATAGATGAGAAAGTGACTCTATTTAATGATTGTGTAAATGAACTATATGATATGCATGCACCGCAAAAGAAAGTGGATATAAAACATAACTCTGCTCCGTGGATCAGTAAAGAAATCAAAACGCTTTTAAAGAAACGTGATAAAGCACGTAGAACATTTATTAAATCTAAACTTACATTGACTATGAAGAGTACAGAATTCTGCGTAATAAGACAAAACAAACAATCAGGAACACAAAAGTGAAATATATGTACAACCTCTTCAGTGACTGTAAAACCACCTCCGCCAGATGGCGTGCTGCAAAATCATTGGGAGTTGGTGCCAGTTCAGTCACTGATGTTGAGATGCCTGTCTCTGCATCACAATTAAATGAACATTACTCAAATGTTGCCTCATTTGGTGATGTATTAAGAGTATCAGAGACCGTCACGAAATACACATCCATCCCTCCCCCTGCCCATGAAAAATTTTTCTTTATGTATGTTTACCCACACCAGATTGTGAAAGCCATCAAATCAATTCGTACAAAAGCAAGAGGCCCTGATAGCATCCCAATTTCTCTTATTTCTAACTGTCTTGAAGTATTTCTACCCCCAATTATCCATCTATTTAATTTCTCTCTACAAAGTGGAGTATACCCGTCTCTTTGGAAGTGTGCTAACATACGTCCAGTGCCAAAAAATAAAAACCCCACTAGCTGTAGTGACTTTAGACCAATAAATATCCTTTGTGCCCTTAGTAAAGCGCTTGAGAAAATAGTTCATGAACAAGTATGTGAATACCTAACTAAATTTAATATCTTCAATCCTTACCAATCTGGGTTTAAAAAGGGTCATAGTACCACCACTGCATTGTTAAAGGTCAGCGATGATATACGCTCAGCTATGGACAAGCGTCAGCTTACAATCCTATGTCTTTTCGATTTCAGTAAGGCTTTTGACTGTGTGAACCACAATATACTTCTTGCAAAGCTGAAATCTTTTGGCTTCTCTCAGTGCTCTTTCCTGGTTCAAATCCTACCTTTCCATGCGTACACAGAGAGTGGTCCTCGCGGATGGCTCCTCCTCAGACTGGAAATCGGTAGAAAGTGGAGTACCTCAGGGATCTGTCTTAGGTCCACTATGCTTCTCGCTATATATAAACGATGTTTCTAATGAATTCCGAAATAGTTCTGTTCATATACACGCTGATGACCTCCAAGCCTATTTTCACCTCACGCCTAACACTGCATGTGATCGTATAAATCTGTTTAATGAAGACATTGACAGGCTTTGTGAATGGGCCCAAAATCATAATCTTAACTTGAACATATCTAAAACACAACTTATATCCATTGGATATACAAAACTTCTGAATTCAGTAGATTTTAATTCACTACCACCCATCAAGATACTAGATAATAATATTAAATATAGAAACACTGTCAATAATCTCGGAGTGATATTTGATAGAACACTGTCGTGGGCAGAGAATACGTCTAATGTGGTAAGGAAGGTTGTATCAACTATGCATCTCCTGAAAAGAACTGTTTCTTACACCCCACCTAACATACGTAAGCTCTTCGTCCAAACTCTCATCTTTCCAATCATTGATTATGGCTCTGCTGTATACAATTATTTACCAGAAACACAGAACATCAAATTACAAAGAGTCCAGAATGCATGTGTTCGGTACATTCTGGATGTAAGGCGAGATGAACATATCACACCTTACTACGTGCAGCTGAAATGGCTGAAACTCCACGAGCGCAGGCAGTTATCAGTTGCCATTCTGACACATAAAATAGATACACAAAATTAACACTCCAGATTCCTATACACCGAACCATGAAGTTCAATAAATCTTTTGTTTGCACCGCCTCACGCCTCTTCAACACCTTCGATTTATATAAGTTCGTCAACATTGCAAGCACTGCAGCTTTCAAAAGACATCTTTCATCCTGCTTCTTGGAGCAGTATACCTCTCACATTTGATTACTGCATTATGTTAAAATACTTTTTTAAAAGTTCAATTAAAACATCAGGACAATAGCTGACAACCTGTCTACTTCAATAGCTCTTCTTGTACAGTATATGGTGTTTGTTTTTCGGGCTGATAGTCTGTATGCACTCTCACTCTTTTGTATATAATTTTTCCATTATCATTAGTAATATTATTATTATTATTGTATTGTTACTATATTTTTGTTACTATAATTGTTAGACTATGATTATTTATATTGTAATGTAGGTGAAATGTTTTATTTTTATAAGCCCTAACCTTATTTTATGTAGGGCGCTACTGTAAAGGAGCTCTTAAGCTCTAAGTGTAGCAGTGAAAATAAATCAAATCAAATCACCCATCCTGGAAGTGGTTTTCCGTGGTTTCCCCACTTCAACTCCAGGAAAATGCCGGGATGGTACCTAAATTAAGGGCCTAGATTACAAGTATTTATTTATTATTTTTATTTATTTATCGTATGGCTTTTAGTGCCGGGAGTGTCCGAGGACATGTTCGGCTCGCCTGAGTCTCTAGTTGCTTCCTGCGGACACCCTTAGGGTAGTAGTTCCAACTTTCGCTACCAGATATCAATGATACCTAATGGTGAACGTTGGAACTTTGATAGAGCGTTCCGATGAAATCTAACCTAAAAATTTGGCTTCACACAAGTTTAGTCTGTGGAAGGATATTTTACGTGCCATTAATCTATGACATGGGACCGCCGGCTTTACTTCCCCTCCGAAGGAAGGCATACTGAAGGGTTTTTAACGCTCTTAAAAAATCCGACGACTTCGGCCGAGTTTTAACCCGCTATCTTGGGAACAGCAGTTCAGCATGCTATCAACTATTCCACCGAAGCCACTGTACACGCTAGTACAGACATGACAGTGACATAGGTTATCAGGCACCTTCTACACACACACAAGTACACGGGGCTACATGAGCACGATGACGCAAAGTCCCTAAACAATCAACAACAGCTAGCTACCTTCCTGTCTCTTAATTGTGCTGAGCATTATGAAACCACTCAATTGTAATAATCTCTCTCTTACATTTGGTGACAAGGTAATGTTGTATGGAAGGATGCTCGGGAGTTGTGCAAGGAAGCCCTAGCATCGCGCGCGGTGCGCCGACCTTGCCTCATTTTTACCACTAGTTAGCAAGGTATTGTGTAGACAGCACGTAAGAGGCGTCATAGCATCCGTGAGTACACTTGATTTTAAATTTGTTGTTGATTCTTTTAGGGGCTTTGTGGCATCGTGGCCATGTAGCCCCTTGTACTTGGGTGTGTGTAGAATTTGTCTGATTACCAGTCTCGCTGTGATGTCTATACTAGTGTGTTTTGGTTGGTTCCTCAGTTTAGGGGCTGCGACAACGCGGTCATGTAGCCCCGTGTACTTTGGGTGTGTGTAGAATCTGTCTGATAACCGGTGTTAATTGTGATGACTGTATTAGTATGTGTTATCTGTTTTTTTAAATTCAAGTAAGGACTGCAGACTTTGAATTTTTCAAATAGTTCCTACTTTTGCCGCCAAACGCCACCGTCAACGACTACTAGTTCAGAACTTAGCTACTAGACGCCACCGCAGTCGGCTCTTGGTAACGAAGGTAGGAACCTTAGAGCGTTGTTTACATTCGTAACATTTATAATTTAGCTTCACACATGTGAAATTAGTCGAAGGTTCTTTAACTTACCTTTTTATTTTATTTTTATTTTTTTAGCGTATGGCTTTTAGTGGCGGGAGAGTCCGAGGACATGTTTGGCTCGCCAGTTTTGTAGCTGCTTCGAGGCGGACACCCAATGGGTGAGCTACACGTACCGTCGTGTGTGGAGTGTTGTCTGGGGAGGAAAGTTTGAATGTAAGGACGAGGAGTTGGAAGGTAGCGGCTGTGGCCTATAGTTAGGGACCAACCCCGGCATTTGCCTCGAAGGAAGATGGGAAACCACAGAAGACCATCTTCAAAGTTGCCGGCGGGGGGATTCGAACCTCCTCTCCTCCCGGATGTGAGCGACTGCCAGCAGCCACGCCGTAACGAACACGGCTAACTCACCCGGTTTTAACATACCGTAAATCTATGACATGGGACCACCGGCTTTACTTCCCCTCCGAAGGAAGGCATAGTGAGGGATTTTTAACGCTCTTAAATCCGATGACTTCGGCCGGGTTTGAACCCGCGATCTTGGGCATAGAAGCTCAGCATGCTACCAACTACACCACCGACGCCGCCTAGTAGTGTGTGTGTACTTGTAATATTGATGTAGGATTTGGCTAGGAAGCGGCCGTGGCTTTAAGTTACTGTAGGTGCCATTCCAGCATTTTCAGGATGTCTACCAAAACCAATCAACAGATTTCCCTGACAATTCCCTGATTTTTACAGGATAAACCAGAAAATTTCCAGAGTAACAGTAGCGGCCATAATAAATATAAAAAATAGAGTTTGTACGGTACTTAAAAAGCATTTCAAAAAGTGCTCGCACAATAAAGGGTAGCATGACAAAGTATAAAAGGCAAAAACATACATTTATGTATATATATATATATTTCTATATTTTACCAATTTCTAAAGTTTTCATCCAGAAAAACTATTGTACTTGTGAGTATTGAACGTTGCTCGTCAAAAGTAATGCTCTCAAAAATCATACAGTTACATATGTATACAAATACACAGTCTACACGTGTACTGTAATTTGTGTGCTCTATCTTGCAAGAAATGGGAGCTTACTGATTTAACGTCAGTACGAACATACATCTACAACAATCATCTCCAGAATATGTATATACAAGCTGTTACCCGCGGCTTCGCCCGCAATAACATTTGGAATCCCGTTATAACATTAGTTATATAGAAGACTAGCTGAAGTACCCGTGCTTCGCTACGCGTCACAAATGAATCAAAATGTGAAGGTGACAGTTAAAACAGGGGATAGGCGAGGTGCTGCGCAGAGGGAGATTAAGGATGGAACATTTTGTCCAACTACACCATTCAGCGTTGACCGTGTTTTATAGCACAAATTTAGGTTTTACTCGCTAACCGTTGGAGATACCTTTCGGATAGAAAATGTAATTTTAAACCTCGTATATGCCATCAAGAGTGTGCTACTTCTTAGCGTTCACTTTTTATTTGAAATGGAAATGTGAAAGTTTGAAACCAAAGGGTGTAGTGACGTAACTAAAATGGTCGACATCTTTAAATAGTGCAAAGTATTGAAATCAAAAGTAACCTATATGTTAACCAGGTAAATCAGCTACTTCCATGTAAAATTCACGTAAATCGGACCAGTGGTTCTTGCGTGATTGAGTAATACACAGACCCACACCATTTCATTTTTAGCCTCGCTTCGCTCGCGTCATAGTAGTGTCATATTGTTATTCAATGAAATGCAGGTTCAACCCCGTTAACACCTCTTTAGAACCTGAATAACCAAAACTCTTTCCTTAGTGGACGTTTTCGACATACAACGAACATATCCCCAAAATTTCATGTTTCGAACTTCAATAATTTTGGCTGGGCGATGATGAGTGAGTCAGTCAGGACATTTTCTTTCATTTATTTTTGAAAATTTCACCCCTCCCCATGAATCCCTTAAATTGGATTTATGAAAAAAAAAACGGTCGAACACATATTTACTTATTTGAAGCTGTTTATCCCCCTGAGTTTCATGAGTGAGTAAGTGAGTCAATCAGTTAGGACACTTTCATTCCTGTTTTTTTTCCCCCGAATTTCACCCCTCTCCATGGGCCCCTTAAATTGGATTTATGAAGAAATGGTCGAACACCTATTTACTTATTTTTTAATCTGCTTTTTCCGCTGAATTTCAAACTTATCGCCTATGTTGTATAAGAGATACAGTACATGCTCCGTTAAGAATCCTTCAACCCCCAATTTTCTCCCCTTTCACCTCATTATGTACACCATATCGAAAAAACCCTTAGATATATGTCTGCTTATTTTGAATGATTGGTTTATATGCCGAATATCACATCCCCTAATGAAACAACTCGTGAGATATTGTTATTCAATGAAATGCAAGTTTAAACCCCTTAACAGCCCTTCAGAACATGAATATTCAAAAATCCATCCTTAGTGGAATTTTTAGACATACAACGAACATATCCCCAAAAATTCAAGTTTCTAACTGCAATAGGTTTGCTGGGGGATGATGAGAGAATATCCAAAAATCCTTCCTTAGTGGACTTCTTTCCCCAGAATTTCACCCCTCCCCATGAGCCCCTTAAATTGGATTTATGAAAAAACGATCGAACACCTATTTACTACTTTTTCAAGGTGATTTTTCTCCCTGAGATTCATACTTTTTGCCTCTGTCTTTTAAGACAGGGTGGTCCAACCTTTTGTTACCCGAGGGCCAATCAAACTTTAATATAGGAATGTGAGGGCCAGAGACAATCCAGAAAGAAAACGTATTACATATTTTACTCAAACACATTTATTAAAATGTATATTGAAGGAAGTATAATATTACTAGTTTATTATACCACTTCATTTTACAGTCGAGAAATCAATGTGATGATTGGCACTGCTTTCCTGATACAAGTGTATCAATTTCCACTGGAAGTTCGGTAAGGCAAAGTCTCAGACTCTATTCCAGTGAAGCACTTTCAATTCGATTTCTCGTTTTTTATTTAATTTGTTTGAGAGCAGAAAAAACACTTTTGCACGCATACGTACTGCCAAACAGCGATAACACTTGCAGAGAGAATTTAAGCAGTTTAGGAAAACGTTCTTTAGAAATCAGTTTCCAAACATTTTCAGGGACATCACACTTTTTATTCTGGTAGAATGGGTCTGCCTGAAGACCACAAATTTCCATTTGTAGGTCGCAGGGCACCTCACTCACTTCAATATCCATGGGGTTATTGAACAGTGCAAGTTTTGGTTTTAGGGAGTCAAAATCCTGGAACCTCTTCTGGAACTCTTTCTTGATATCTATTATTATTTCATGAAACATACTAAAATTTATGTCACTTGTTTTTTCTTTCAACTGCTGACAAGTTGGGAAGTGTGCCATACTATTTGCCTTCAATGCAATTTGCATTACATCAAGTTTTTTGCCGAAGCCCTCAATATGTCCATAACGCTGGGAGATATTTTGTTTTCTGCCTTGTAATTTCAAGTTTGAAGCCTTTAGATTGGATGTTAAATCTGTCAGAAAAGCAAAATTATTTAAAAACTGGATTTCTTCCAGTTTTTTTTGATACTCATGCCCAATGTTTTCATTTTTGAGAAAAGCAAGAATTTCATTCCTCAACCCAAAAAACTGTTGCAAGCAATTTCCAGCACTTAGCCAACCATTCTCAGCTTCCAAATTGTCCAGGAATGCAATAAATGATCCGTGTCTACAGGCTTTATTGCCTCCTCTTATTAAATGTACAGAATTTACAACAGTTTTCATTGGCGCACTGAGCCTTATAATTTTTTCACAGAGAGCCTCCTGGTGGATAATGCAGTGGAAAAACAAACAATTCAATCCTTTTTCTTTACACAGTCCTACTAAACCAATGTTAGGACCAACCATTGCTTTAGCTCCATCTGTTGCAATGCCAGAGCACTTCACAAAACCTCCATATTTAGTAACGACATCATCCAGTGCGTTGAATATGTCAATACCTTTTTTGCTGGTTTCTAATGATCTTAATTCCAACAGTTCTTCATGATTTTCAAATTCTTCGTTTATTGTTCTGACAAAGATAAGGAGCTGGCCAATGTCAGCAATATCTGTGCTCTCATCTAGAGCTAGAGAGTAAAATTCATATTTTTCCAAAATGCTCTTGAGAGAACCTGAAACTTCACCAGCCGTATCATTAATTCTTGTACTAAATGTCTGATGAGACAAGGAAACTGTTTCAATTTTTAGCCATCCTATTATCTCCGAATGAAGATGCCATTTTTACAGCACATATCTCTTAATGAGCTCACCATCCCTAAATGACGTTTTACTTTTAGCTTTGGTGGCTCTAAACATACCTCGTAAGATGCCTTTAAACCGGCAGTGTTTGATGGTTGCTGAAATATATTCTTCTGTCTTGTTAGTTTCAGCTTCAAATCATTAAACACACAACATCTGGCACTTCCTTGGTATTGATCGTATTTTGATTTATGCAAGCTGGTATAGAGTCTATTCACGTTATACTCCTTCGAAACACCTAAGACTAGAGAACAGATAACGCACTGTGGTTTTCCATTATGTTCAACAAAAAAGTAACTTCCCTGCCACTTTGACTGAAATTGTCGTTTCTCACCTTCAACACGCCGTTTATTAAGTCCCGCCAAATTAGGTACCGCTCTCGCAACAACGATGACAACAAACTCTCGTCGTACTATATCTCTCGAACAACCTCTCTCGTCAAAAACAACCTCTTCGAACAGCCCTGCGCTCCCTTTTATAGGGAAATCCGCCGCAGCACACGAACGATCGCGAACTAATATGCAGCCAATCACTGGCAGCCAACCAGTTGTCGCTTGGAGGCGGGGCCGCTTCTCGTGCCGTACGTATTCGTGGAAAGACAATTCTGATTACTGGCGTATTTTTCGGGATCTTTCCTTTCCCACCTGGCTCCTTGGTAACATTACTGAATGAAAGTGAAAATTAAAGTAGTCACGCCACGGATTATAACTGTCGAAGAGTGAAGGGCAGTAAGAAGGGCAAGGGCCAACACAAATGAACAAGCGGGCCGCATGTGGCCCGCGGGCCGCGGGTTGGACCACACTGTTTTAAGAGATACTTGCTCCGTTAAGAATCCTTAAACACTCACTTTTCACACATACACCTCATAATATACACCACATCGAAAAACCCTCAGACATGTGTCTTCTTATCTTAATGATGAGTTTATATGCCGAGTATCCCATCCCAAAGGAAACATATCGGGAGGTATTGTTATTCAATTAAATGCAATTCTACCCCCTTAACACCCCTTTAGAACCTGAATATCCAAAATACCGTCCTTAGTGGTCGTTTTCGACATACAACGAACATAGCCCCAAAATGTCATGTTTCTTACTTCAATAATTTTGGCTGGGCGATGATGAGTGAGTAAGTCAGGACATTTTCTTTCAATTATTTTTCAGAATTTCACCCCTCTCATGAACCCCTTAAATTGGATTTATGAAAAAACGGTCGAACACCTATTTACTTATATTTTAAGCTGTTTTTTCGCGCCGAATTTCAAACTTCTCGCCTATGTCGTTTAAGAGATACACGCTCCATTAAGAATCCCTCAACCCCCAATTTTCACCCCTTTCACCTCATAATACACACCACATCGATAAACCCTTAGACATATGTCTGCTTATTTTAATGATTAGTTTATATACCGAATATCACATCCCCAAAGAAACAACTCATGAGATATCGTTATTCAATGAAATGCACATTTACCCCCTTAACCCCTCTTTAAAACCCGAATAAACAAAAATCATTCCTTAGTTGACGTTTTCGACATACAGCGAACATATTCCCAAAATTTCTTGTTTCTAACTTTAATAGTTTTCGCTGGGCGTGATGAGTGATTGAGTCAGGCAGGGCATTTTCTTTCAATTATTTTTTCCAGAATTTCACCCCTCCCCCATGGGCCCCTTAAATTGGATTGATGAAAAAACGCTTGAACACCTATTAACTTATTTTTTAAGCTGTCTTTTTCTCCTGATTTTGATGAGTGAGTGAGTTAGTCAGTCAGTTAGGACACTTTCTCTACTTTTTTCTCCCATAATTTCACCCCACCCCATTGGCCCCTTAAATTAATCTATGAAAACGATTTACTTATTTTTTAAGCGGATTTTTTTCGCTGAGTTTCAAATTTCTCGATTATGTCGTTTAAGAGATAGGCCTACACGCTTCGTTAGGAATCCTTCAACCCCCACTTTTCACCCCTTTCACCTCATAATAATACACCACATCGAAAAACCCTTAAGACACATGTCTGCTTATTTTTCATGAGTAGTGGTTTTGTGCCGGTTCAGATGCCTCCTCCTCCTCCCCTCCTCACAAGATGGCGGCAGCCCGATAACTCCCGAACCCGTGGTCGGATTTTGACGAATGAGGTGTCATTGAACTCGGGCTGACACTCCCTTTCCATTGGACAACATATTTCAACCCCAAAAATAAAACCTACCCCTACTAGGGGTGAAATTGAATTTTTTAGAAAATCTCTCTTTCCAATTGCAACATGTGAGAGTTTGAATACCGATATGGATTTAAACGTTGTTCTACATAAAGTGCATGTGTTCGGTGGATAGCCACTATGAATTAACATGCTTGTTTTTTGTTTTTTATGCATGCCCACTCATGGCTTTTGTAAGAGGGTGGGGGAGTGGATCCCTATGGATGGGTTATTGTTGACGGGTCATTGTTGGCGGGGTCATTGTTGTCGAGTCCTTGTGGACAGGTCCTTGTGGACAGGTCCTTGTGGACGAGTCCTTGTGGACAGGTCATTGTGGACGAGTCCTTGTCCCTTTGGACTGATCCCTTTGGACGGGTCCCTTTGGCCTGGTTCCTACGGACGAGCCCATGAATTTATTTAAATTATGTCAAAGGGCCTAACTACATTTGTGTGTGTGTTGAATTGACGTTGTTCACTAATCCCCCACTACTATAATGTAATAACGATATGAAAGGAAAGTGATGAAATACATGTGAACACGTGTGAGATGTCATTATTAGTATTCTCCTTGTGAAACAAGTCACATCCTGTTTTGATTCATACGTGAGAAAATGCGAGTTCATTTGTAATATGATCTAACACACAGGTGTTCACATGTGTACGTGCACGATAAGAGCTAACAAGTCACAACCTGTTTTGGCAGTGGTGGGAATAAGGCTAGAGACATGTACGAGTAGTCAAATTACTCCGGCAGACAACCCCTTTCCTAGGGATAGCTTATTTCCACTCAAAAATAAAATCTACCCCTACTAGGGGGTGAAATAATAATTTTTAGGTAAAAGTCGCTTTCCATGTGCAATATGTGGGAGTTTGTATGCCAATATGAAATTAAACTCGTTCCGCATAAAGTGCATGCATACAACTGAATGCCGCTATGATTTATCATTTTTGGTTTTTTGTTTTACGAATGCGCAATTGGGGTTTTTGTAAGAGGGCGGGCTTTTTGAATAATGATTTATAGATACGTTTTTTTTTTACAAATCAACCAAAGATCCAAAAACTAATAGGTCATCGGCTTTTTAATATCTTATGAACTAAGAAAGCTAGGAACTTGTATGAGGGGTCGTTGAACTAAGAAAGCTAGGAACTTGTATGAGGGGTCGTTGGACTTGTGGTGACGCCCTGTTTTTGAATGTATTATTCATTTTTTGTCAAAAGGGCCTAACTGCACTTTCGTTAATATCTCGCTAACTAATAATCACAGAGGGTCGATTGAGGTGTCATAGGACTTAAAATGGCCAACCCCTCCCCATGACCAATGAATTTACAAAAAAAAAACAGCAAGGTCATTAACCTAAGATTGTATCAACTAATAATCAGAGAGGGACAAGTGAGGTGTCACAAGACTCAGGATGGCCAACCCTTTTCCATGACCAACGAATTTACCCAAAATACCCAAAACAGCAAGGTCATTGACCTAAGATTTTATAAACTTATCAGTAGAGAGGGTCAAGTGAGGTGTCATAGGACTACGAATGGTTAACCCTTCCCCATGACCAATGAATTTACCTCAAAAATTCAAAACAGGAAGGTCATTGACCTGAGATTTTATAAACTAATAATCGGATATCAACATGTGAGGTGTCATAGGACTTAGAATGGTCAACCCTTTCCCATGGCTAATGAATTTACCCAAAAATACCCAATACATCAAGGTCATCGACCTGAGATTTTATAAACTTATAATCGGATATGGACATGTGAAATGTTTACAGTGAGTGATGAAACATAGCTAGGTAGTGAAAGAATTATTGTAGGCTACATGTATGGTGACTGACAAATCTTTCACCATTGGAACTTGTTTTCAGATCAAACTGCAGTACAGAGAGGGTATAGGTTGTAGGTATGGGATAATAAATGACAAATGGTGTATACAAAATCTGATTAATCGATTCAAGAAATAAGAGTAGTCAATCTTTAATTGATTGGTTAAATAGGATAGCTAAAATCCAAAATGGTGACTACATTGAACTAAACTGAACCAAGCTGAATCAAATCCAACCAAACCGAACCAAACTTAATCAAAAACAAGCCAATGGTTTAAGTGTAAAACTTGTGGTTGAATGTAGGCATTGGTAATGTCAGAAAGGAAAGGGATAACGCTCTACCTATAGAGGGTAAGGTAAAGCTAGTGCATGATGCTAATGCACACACACACAAGTACATGAACCACACACAACCATCCTATGCAGTTATTATGGGTTGACTGTTAAAACTTGCTCAGTGGTTACTGGGACAAGATGGTCGCTACACACAACAAGCTTTAAATACCTGAGGCTAATAATCTATACACACACTCACACACACTTGTTCTAAACTAAACTGTCTTGCTGGCAGAGCTCACACAGTAGGTAAATGACAGAAATGCTTGGCTAACAGAAATACAATCATTTTCGGTTGTCTAATGTTATCAGCTAAACATTACGTGCTATAGTGGTGAGCACATGTGCCTCTTTCACTGGAGATCTTAACTCGATTTCTAGCTCTAAGGCCTAGAACGAATCAAACTTAGAAAAAAGGGTATGGTGACGCAGTGGTTAAACTGTTAGCCTTTCACTAAGGTAGACTAGGGTTTGATTTTTGGTTAATATGCATGTCATAAACAATCAAATAAAAGCAGAGATAATGTTTAAAACTGATTACACTTGTCTCTTTTCAAATTATTACTTAGATTACAAATACAAACGTGGACAGGGTTTGACATACAGTTAATGCTTCATATCACATACCAGACTGCAAGAAAGCCAAACAAGCAAAAGCAGTGGTAAAATCGCTATGTGTAGAGAAATACCTAACGGTTTTATGAACTAGCATAAACAGTGCAGGATACAATCCAGCAACCATAATTTTTATCTCGTGGACAAGAGAAAACATATATATAGAGAGAGATAGAAAGCTTGTGTGTGTGTGTGTGTGTGTGTGTGGGTAGCATTGGTTGTTTGACCAGAGAAAATACGGTGAGGTAGGGTGGGGAGAGGGAGAATTAGCACTTATATATGAATGGAAAATAGATTTTTTTTCAATCGGTTTGTTTTTCAAATGTAGTGGTAAATAGTCGTTTTTTGTAAAACATTCTTACTTGCAGTAGTAATAAGCCTCTATGGTTCCGCTAACATATAGATAGACTGTATTATTGCCATGGTCAAGCACTCACATTAAGATCATTTACAAAATCATAAAATGAAAAATAAAAATCTTGTTTTGGAAATATCGTTTTTCAACATACACACAAAATAAATATATAAAAAATTTGTAAACAGCAAATTGGAAAATCCATGTTTCCATATAGACAAAATTTAAAAACCTTAAACGGACATTTAAGAAAATATATGCAAATGGGAAATTGACAAATGTGTAAATATGAAAATGGAAAAATCCATGTTTCCATATCATGAAATTGAAAAACATCAAACTGTCATTTAAAAAAATGCAAATGGAAAATTGACAAATTGCAATGTGTGAAATGTGAAATTGAACAAATGACTATCATTATATAAAAAAAGAACATGGTGCTCTATGGTTGAGGTGTGAATCAAACCCTCTCTACTTATTTGGACCACTCGAGACTGAGTAGACTAGTTTTTGTTGTCATACCACTTTTAAAAGTTTTTGTTAAATCTAGGAATTGAACCCAAGAGCTTGTAGGGGGGATCCAAGGTTATAATATGTTAAACAGATAGCCTTGAATGTAGGGTGTGGTAGTTATATAGAGATGAGACGTTTCGCTCGGGGCAGGGAGGCATCAAACCAGTCAAAAGACTGACGACTCAAACAACAACATGTAGAGCTTACCAAAATAATGTTGTGTAACGGTAAATGTTAGTCAACGAACAGTAATGCATTACTAAAACCCATGACACGATACCTAAGAGCTTTTCTAAAATTATTTTAAAATGCCTTTAACCCTATATTAAACACCCAGTTCACAAAACTCATAACTGTAATGTTATGGTCAAACAAAACAAAATCTATATTTCAAAACAAACAAGTGGTTTAGTCAATGTATACTGGAAAAAGTTTTATAAACACTCAAGTCCACAAAAATAATTAAATTAGTAACTGTCAGGTTGACCGAGTGGTTATGGTGTTTGACTTAAGTTCAAATTTTCTGTACAAGAAAGCAAGGGTTCGAATACCTTACCTGATATAACTATTGCCTCAACATGACTTGACCACACTGTATTATTGTGTACTCGGTACACAAACCATAGATAGAGTGTATTGTTTAAGGTCACTCTCTTTGCGAACATAGTCAGAGACTTTTGATGGTTAACAATTGCATTAATAGTGGGACATAGGGATAGCAATTAAGAAAAACAGACAATACCCATACACTTTTTTATTTATTTAATGTAAGTACTTGTACAATAGTTATATACAAACTACAACTCTCTTTTGTCTATTACTATCTAGTCCTTTTCGATCCACTTGCATAACAAGGCAGATGACTTTGTAGTTCAGCCCCTTAAAACAACAACAACACTACCTTTTGCATAGTCTGTGATGTTGATGACTCTTGAGGCGTGGAAGATGGATACAACATAACTTTTACAACAGGGGTTAAACGTTGCTCAACAATCAATGCACTATTTTGAGTAGCAACATCTTTCTCTTGTACTAACTTATTAGCATTCTGATGATTTTTTGCCAACACCATCAGTGTTTTGTCTGGGGCACTACATTGATGATCACTCACACTTAAATCCACACCATTTCTACTTTTCATATTGCCTCGACATCTTGTTGACCTCTGTTTTGAGCATCGCCAGAATATTATTCCTTTTACATTTTGTCGTCTATAGTTATAAGAGTAGCCTTTATAGAGTACACGTTGTTTACCTCGGTTAGTTGTAGTAAGTTCCATAGTAGTAACTAACCTGTTAGTATGATTTGCACACTACAAAGGTCCCTTTGGACTGGTACCTATGGACTGGCCCATGCAATTATCCAAATTATGTCAAAGGGTCCGGTCCAAAGGGATCAGCCAAAAGGACCTGTCCACAGGGACCCGTCAAAAATGACTCCATTCAAAAAGGGCCCTTCCAAAGGGGCTAGTCAACAGGGATCAGTCCAAAGGGACAAATCAACAGGGATCAATGAAAAGGGGGAAGCGCATCATGTAAGTCGTTGCGCGCCGCCGCCGTGGGAACATAGGTGTTTATCAGCAGTCTCCGGCAATGTTCGGGAGAGTAACCTTGAAAAGTAGCTGAAACTCGGTAGTCGAATGCATAGCTTGACCCGTTTCTTACCTATATGACAAGGTTAGGTTAGGTAAATTTAGGTTATGTTAGGTGAGCAGAGGTTAAGTGTTAAAATATTCCCATCTCTTATGTGTTCAAAGGCGATTCACTCTGAACAGTCAGCCAAAACTTTAAATATGTATTTATCATTACATAACGAATTAAAGCAAACTTAATTAATTATGATTGGCGTTTTTTGTTACTGTTCAATGTAGACAGAATATATGCATTAAATGATAGACTCAAGACAAAATGTTTTGATTGTTGACTTGTGTTATTGATAAATTGGTTTAATGTTAGGGGCAGTGCACACTTTCCATGTCGATAATTTATATAGGCTAGAAGGATGGTGTTGCAAACTTCTAATGTGTATTTCCAAATTTCATGCATAGTCTATTTCATAGAATTTTCCTCTAACTTAAAAGTTCATGCTGATTTTGTCTTTGTGTTTGACAGTGCAACTACAATGGTTGATTGGATATTCTTTGTCAACTTTCAAATCATGTATTTCATGTCAGATATGTTGGAATTTTTGTTCATGTGTGAAGCTATCAAGTACCGATACCTAATTGGTTACACACAACTGTTTCATAATGAAAATCTTGATCTCTGATTCATTGGAGAACTGTTTACGCTTGTCTGAACCAAGACTAACTGACTACTCACTGCTAAGGTTTAGAAATTACATTTACTCAAATCACATTCTGGTAAAAAAAAAAGATCATGACTACTATAAACTGCTACCACTCTTCCACCACTTTGTTAACACTTTTCCACCATTTGACTCTCACTTTTGCTCTTACTTTAAACTGCACATACTACAAACTATCATTTTTATTATCTAGTTAACTTTACTAGAGATTAGTTTATGCTCGACAGTCGACATGGAAGTATCAACGACTAGCTATGGTAAGCCATGTGCTTACTATAAAGGATATGCATATATTGTAAAACGAACTAATAAAAATGGAACTGTTATTTGGTGCTGTTCGAAACAACGATCTAAAAAGTGTCGAGGAATGATTAAAACAAAAGGCTCCAACATACTTATTTCAATCGATCATCATTGTAAATCTCAAAATAATACTCATTTAAATGGACAAAATACTCTAACCAAGGTAAAAAAGCAAGACCAAGAAAAAAATAGTGTGGCTCAAGATAGTGCTTTGTTTGTTAAAGAGCATTTATTAACTCCTGAAAAAGACATGTTAGGACAGTCGTTAACGTCTAAGAAACCTCTAACACTATCAAAGACAACACAAACTATGCCAAAGGTTGTTGCATTGCAAGATGAACAAAAAGGATTAGATAGTAATAGTGATGATTATATTGATGATAATTATATTGATGATGATAACCATGATGATGATGATGATTATGATGATGATGATGATGAGGATGATAATGGTTTACACCCAAAAAAATCATTTGTTAAATTTGTTTACTGGAACAATCCCAATAAGCTAATCCAGCGGCTTCAGTACTTGCATACCTGTATACAGGCTGGTCATACTAAATATGAGGAAGAACTTTTGGATATAGAAAATGAGCTTCGCGATGCTAAAATTATAGTGTAATGAATCCATGTAACCGCTTAAACTATTTCTTAACAATACATGTAATATTTTCTACCACTTTGCTACCACTTTTCTAGTTTGCTACCACTTTTCTACCACTTTGCTACCACTTTTCTACCACTTTTCTACCACTTTTCTACCACTTTGCTACCACTTTTCTACTACTTTTCTACCACTTTTCTACCACTTTGCTACCACTTTGCTACCACTTTTCTACCACTATGTTACCAATTGTCTACCACTTGTCTACCACTTTGCTACCACGTTTCTACCACTTTTCTATCACTTTTAACTGTACATATTAAATATAAAAGCCAACGCTGAATAATTCTATTACCAGAACAGAGATAACCTTTGTAGTGTGCAAATCATACTAACAGGTTAGTTACTACTATGGAACTTACTACAACTAACCGAGGTAAACAACGTGTACTCTATAAAGGCTACTCTTATAACTATAGACGACAAAATGTAAAAGGAATAATATTCTGGCGATGCTCAAAACAGAGGTCAACAAGATGTCGAGGCAATATGAAAAGTAGAAATGGTGTGGATTTAAGTGTGAGTGATCATCAATGTAGTGCCCCAGACAAAACACTGATGGTGTTGGCAAAAAATCATCAGAATGCTAATAAGTTAGTACAAGAGAAAGATGTTGCTACTCAAAATAGTGCATTGATTGTTGAGCAACGTTTAACCCCTGTTGTAAAAGTTATGTTGTATCCATCTTCCACGCCTCAAGAGTCATCAACATCACAGACTATGCAAAAGGTAGTGTTGTTGTTGTTTTAAGGGGCTGAACTACAAAGTCATCTGCCTTGTTATGCAAGTGGATCGAAAAGGACTAGATAGTAATAGACAAAAGAGAGTTGTAGTTTGTATATAACTATTGTACAAGTACTTACATTAAATAAATAAAAAAGTGTATGGGTATTGTCTGTTTTTCTTAATTGCTATCCCTATGTCCCACTATTAATGCAATTGTTAACCATCAAAAGTCTCTGACTATGTTCGCAAAGAGAGTGACCTTAAACAATACACTCTATCTATGGTTTGTGTACCGAGTACACAATAATACAGTGTGGTCAAGTCATGTTGAGGCAATAGTTATATCAGGTAAGGTATTCGAACCCTTGCTTTCTTGTACAGAAAATTTGAACTTAAGTCAAACACCATAACCACTCGGTCAACCTGACAGTTACTAATTTAATTATTTTTGTGGACTTGAGTGTTTATAAAACTTTTTCCAGTATACATTGACTAAACCACTTGTTTGTTTTGAAATATAGATTTTGTTTTGTTTGACCATAACATTACAGTTATGAGTCTTGTGAACTGGGTGTTTAATATAGGGTTAAAGGCATTTTAAAATAATTTTAGAAAAGCTCTTAGGTATCGTGTCATGGATTTTAGTAATGCATTACTGTTCGTTGGCTAACATTTACCGTTACACAACATTATTTTGGTAAGCTCTACATGTTGTTGTTTGAGTCGTCAGTCTTTTGACTGGTTTGATGCCTCCCTGCCCCGAGCGAAACGTCTCATCTCTATATAACTACCACACCCTACATTCAAGGCTATCTGTTTAACATATTATAACCTTGGATCCCCCCCTACAAGCTCTTGGGTTCAATTCCTAGATTTAACAAAAACTTTTAAAAGTGGTATGACAACAAAAACTAGTCTACTCAGTCTCGAGTGGTCCAAATAAGTAGAGAGGGTTTGATTCACACCTCAACCATAGAGCACCATGTTCTTTTTTTATATAATGATAGTCATTTGTTCAATTTCACATTTCACACATTGCAATTTGTCAATTTTCCATTTGCATTTTTTAAAATGACAGTTTGATGTTTTTCAATTTCATGATATGGAAACATGGATTTTTCCATTTTCATATTTACACATTTGTCAATTTCCCATTTGCATATATTTTCTTAAATGTCCGTTTAAGGTTTTTAAATTTTGTCTATATGGAAACATGGATTTTCCAATTTGCTGTTTACAAATTTTTTATATATTTATTTTGTGTGTATGTTGAAAAACGATATTTCCAAAACAAGATTTTTATTTTTCATTTTATGATTTTGTAAATGATCTTAATGTGAGTGCTTGACCATGGCAATAATACAGTCTATCTATATGTTAGCGGAACCATAGAGGCTTATTACTACTGCAAGTAAGAATGTTTTACAAAAAACGACTATTTACCACTACATTTGAAAAACAAACCGATTGAAAAAAAATCTATTTTCCATTCATATATAAGTGCTAATTCTCCCTCTCCCCACCCTACTTCACCGTATTTTCTCTGGTCAAACAACCAATGCTACCCACACACACACACACACACACACACAAGCTTTCTATCTCTCTCTATATATATGTTTTCTCTTGTCCACGAGATAAAAATTATGGTTGCTGGATTGTATCCTGCACTGTTTATGCTAGTTCATAAAACCGTTAGGTATTTCTCTACACATAGCGATTTTACCACTGCTTTTGCTTGTTTGGCTTTCTTGCAGTCTGGTATGTGATAGGAAGCATTAACTGTATGTCAAACCCTGTCCACGTTTGTATTTGTAATCTAAGTAATAATTTGAAAAGAGACAAGTGTAATCAGTTTTAAACATTATCTCTGCTTTTATTTGATTGTTTATGACATGCATATTAACCAAAAATCAAACCCTAGTCTACCTTAGTGAAAGGCTAACAGTTTAACCACTGCGTCACCATACCCTTTTTTCTAAGTTTGATTCGTTCTAGGCCTTAGAGCTAGAAATCGAGTTAAGATCTCCAGTGAAAGAGGCACATGTGCTCACCACTATAGCACGTAATGTTTAGCTGATAACATTAGACAACCGAAAATGATTGTATTTCTGTTAGCCAAGCATTTCTGTCATTTACCTACTGTGTGAGCTCTGCCAGCAAGACAGTTTAGTTTAGAACAAGTGTGTGTGAGTGTGTGTATAGATTATTAGCCTCAGGTATTTAAAGCTTGTTGTGTGTAGCGACCATCTTGTCCCAGTAACCACTGAGCAAGTTTTAACAGTCAACCCATAATAACTGCATAGGATGGTTGTGTGTGGTTCATGTACTTGTGTGTGTGTGCATTAGCATCATGCACTAGCTTTACCTTACCCTCTATAGGTAGAGCGTTATCCCTTTCCTTTCTGACATTACCAATGCCTACATTCAACCACAAGTTTTACACTTAAACCATTGGCTTGTTTTTGATTAAGTTTGGTTCGGTTTGGTTGGATTTGATTCAGCTTGGTTCAGTTTAGTTCAATGTAGTCACCATTTTGGATTTTAGCTATCCTATTTAACCAATCAATTAAAGATTGACTACTCTTATTTCTTGAATCGATTAATCAGATTTTGTATACACCATTTGTCATTTATTATCCCATACCTACAACCTATACCCTCTCTGTACTGCAGTTTGATCTGAAAACAAGTTCCAATGGTGAAAGATTTGTCAGTCACCATACATGTAGCCTACAATAATTCTTTCACTACCTAGCTATGTTTCATCACTCACTGTAAACATTTCACATGTCCATATCCGATTATAAGTTTATAAAATCTCAGGTCGATGACCTTGATGTATTGGGTATTTTTGGGTAAATTCATTAGCCATGGGAAAGGGTTGACCATTCTAAGTCCTATGACACCTCACATGTTGATATCCGATTATTAGTTTATAAAATCTCAGGTCAATGACCTTCCTGTTTTGAATTTTTGAGGTAAATTCATTGGTCATGGGGAAGGGTTAACCATTCGTAGTCCTATGACACCTCACTTGACCCTCTCTACTGATAAGTTTATAAAATCTTAGGTCAATGACCTTGCTGTTTTGGGTATTTTGGGTAAATTCGTTGGTCATGGAAAAGGGTTGGCCATCCTGAGTCTTGTGACACCTCACTTGTCCCTCTCTGATTATTAGTTGATACAATCTTAGGTTAATGACCTTGCTGTTTTTTTTTTGTAAATTCATTGGTCATGGGGAGGGGTTGGCCATTTTAAGTCCTATGACACCTCACTCGACCCTCTGTGATTATTAGTTAGCGAGATATTAACGAAAGTGCAGTTAGGCCCTTTTGACAAAAAATGAATAATACATTCAAAAACAGGGCGTCACCACAAGTCCAACGACCCCTCATACAAGTTCCTAGCTTTCTTAGTTCAACGACCCCTCATACAAGTTCCTAGCTTTCTTAGTTCATAAGATATTAAAAAGCCGATGACCTATTAGTTTTTGGATCTTTGGTTAATTTGTAAAAAAAAACGTATCTATAAATCATTATTCAAAAAGCCCGCCCTCTTACAAAAACCCCAATTGCGCATTCGTAAAACAAAAAACAAAAATGATAAATCATAGCGGCATTCAGTTGTATGCATGCACTTTATGTGGAACGAGTTTAATTTCATATTGGCATACAAACTCCCACATATTGCACATGGAAAGCGACTTTTACCTAAAAATTATTATTTCACCCCCTAGTAGGGGTAGATTTTATTTTTGAGTGGAAATAAGCTATCCATAGGAAAGGGGTTGTCTGCCGGAGTAATTTGACTACTCGTACATGTCTCTAGCCTTATTCCCACCACTGCCAAAACAGGTTGTGACTTGTTAGCTCTTATCGTGCACGTGCACATGTGAACACCTGTGTGTTAGATCATATTACAAATGAACTCGCATTTTCTCACGTATGAATCAAAACAGGATGTGACTTGTTTCACAAGGAGAATGCTAATAATGACATCTCACACGTGTTCACATGTATTTCATCACTTTCCTTTCATATCGTTATTACATTATAGTAGTGGGGGATTAGTGAACAACGTCAATTCAACACACACACAAATGTAGTTAGGCCCTTTGACATAATTTAAATAAATTCATGGGCTCGTCCGTAGGAACCAGGCCAAAGGGACCCGTCCAAAGGGATCAGTCCAAAGGGACAAGGACTCGTCCACAAGGACTCGTCCACAATGACCTGTCCACAAGGACCTGTCCACAAGGACCTGTCCACAAGGACTCGACAACAATGACCCCGCCAACAATGACCCGTCAACAATAACCCATCCATAGGGATCCACTCCCCCACCCTCTTACAAAAGCCATGAGTGGGCATGCATAAAAAACAAAAAACAAGCATGTTAATTCATAGTGGCTATCCACCGAACACATGCACTTTATGTAGAACAACGTTTAAATCCATATCGGTATTCAAACTCTCACATGTTGCAATTGGAAAGAGAGTTTTTCTAAAAAATTCAATTTCACCCCTAGTAGGGGTAGGTTTTATTTTTGGGGTTGAAATATGTTGTCCAATGGAAAGGGAGTGTCAGCCCGAGTTCAATGACACCTCATTCGTCAAAATCCGACCACGGGTTCGGGAGTTATCGGGCTGCCGCCATCTTGTGAGGAGGGGAGGAGGAGGAGGCATCTGAACCGGCACAAAACCACTACTTTCATGATTAGTTTATATGCTGTGTATCACATCCACAAATGAAACCACTCGTGAGATATTGTTATTCAATGAAATGCAGGTTTAACCCCCTTAAGACCCCTTTAGAAAAGAATATTCAAAAATCCTCCCTTATTGTATGGTTTCGACATACAACGAACATATCCCGAAAATGCCATGTTTCCAACTTCAATATTTTTGGCTGGGCGATGATGAGTGAGTGAGTCAGGACATTTTCTTTCATTTTTTTTCTTCAGAATTTCACCCCTCCCGATGAACCCCTCAAATTTGATTTATCAAAAAAACTGTCGAACACATATTTACTTATTTTTAAGCAGTTTTTCCCCCTGAGTTTGAAGAGCGAATGAGTTAATCGGTTAGGACACTTTCTTTCCTGTTTTCCCCCCAGAATTTCACCCCTCCCCATGGGCCCCTTAAATTGGATTTATGAAAAAACGGCCAAACACCTATTTACTTATTTTTTATGCTGATTATTTTCCGCTGAGTTTCAAACTCCTCACCTATGTCGTTAAAGAGATACAGGCTCCATTAGGAATCTTTCAACCCCACTTTTCACCCCCTTTCACCTCATAATTATCACCACATCGAAAAACCCTCAGACACATGTCTTTTTATTTTTAATGATGAGTTTATATGCCGAGTATCACATCCCCCAATGAAACCAATCGGGAGATATTGCTATTCAATGAAATGTAGGTCTACCCCCTTAACACCTCTTTAGAACCTGAATATCCAAAAATCCTTTCTTAGTGGGCGTTTGCGGCCTTTGAGGAAGTTGCATACCAAATTTCATTCCAATCCGTTGGGTGGATTCTGAGATTTCTTGATGAATGTGTGAGTGAGTGAGTGGTACTTGACAAATATCTAATAGTGTCAAGTCCTTGTTATGCTATACTCGGTTGACAGTGCTGTGTGAGCAGTTGAGTAAATAAAGGGATTTCAAGTAAAGCTCCTCATTTTCTATACCGGTAGTGGAGAGCGCAACTGGCATCCAGACGGCCGTGTCTCGACTTGAGCTATGTTGCCATGGAAACTATCTGCCTTGCCATTCCTTCATGAGTATATTTTGTGAATTTATTAGCCTTTGCTCGAGTGCAAAAGGGCCGAAATCAGAAGAATGAGAAAGACTATCGAAAATTCATGTAGCCAGCGGTTCCTTCTGGGTCCTAAACTATGTGTATGCAAAATTTGGTTGAGATTGGTGGAACGGTGTAGATTTGTATACGGAACCAACCCACCCACATACATACATACATACAGACTTTCACTTTTATATATAAGATAAGCATGGGTCCTAGTGGAAAATAATTCTATCACCTGAAACCAAAAATGCATGGGACGAAAAAAACATCAAAATATCATGTTGGTTTCGGACCCTAAAAGACGTGAAAAATATAATAAAAGTATTAAAAAAAACTATTTTTTGAAATTTCATTCGAATCAATTTTTATGTCATTCCTGGGACTTAGAAAATTCCGGCCAAAAGGTACAAAACCATTAATAACTCCGTAAGTATTCGTCATATGATGAAATAGCACGAGACAAAAAAGATGTAATGTGTTATTGTCTACAACATAGGCCATGTATAATTTTACACACAGACATATTACGTCCCCCCCCCCCCCATGGGCCCCTTTAGTTGGATTTATGAAAAAACGGTCAAACACCTGTTTAGTTATTTTTATGCTGATTTTTTTCGGCTGAGTTCCAAACTCCTCGCCAATGTCGTTTAAGATATACACGCTCCGTTAGGAATCCTTCAACCCCCACTTTTCTCCCCTTTCACTTCATAATATACACCACATCGAAAAACCCTCAGACATGTGTCTTCTTATTTTTAATGATGAGTTTATATGCCGAGTATCACATCCCCCAATGAAACCAATCAGGAGATATTGCTATTCAATGAAATGCAGGTCTACCCCCTTAACACCCCCTTTAGAACCTGAATATCCAAAAATCCTTTCTTTGTGGGCGTTTGCGGCCCTTTAGGAAGCTGGATACCAAATTTCATTCCAATCCGTTCGGTGGTTTCTGAGATTTCGTGATGAATGAATGAGTCAGTGAGTGGTATTTGAGCTTTATATAGTAGATATATATAGGCTATCAGTGCTTGTTATTTCTCAAAAATAAAAATAAAGGGCACTGTCAGTTGTAGTCGGCAAAACATCACGATCTTGCAATTTTCCGCAATTTGCCAGGTCCGGTCATTTGTTTGTATTCGAATCATTAACTTTCAGCTTTTGCGATGCCTGGGTGGATGTTAAATAGTTCGTTATTTTCTTCATCCTTCATAACTAACCACACGCACAAAATTACAACCTACCCCATCTCCAAACAATAGCCTGCGTATATTGGCTTTCTCGGCCGGTGAATTAAAACTCAGCAATTCTTCTAGGTGTCTTGTGTCTTGTCTTGGAAGGGAGGTTCAGGCTGCTTGAGCTTTTAGTTCTCGCAGTCAAGGAGTGCAGTTGCGCTCTATATAAAGGGAGGTAGCGCGCAGTTCGTTACTCCTGTGGGGGTCCAGGCGGGGACACCAAAGCCCACCGATGAGCCAGCTTGGTGTCCTAGGCGAAACCCCACACAAGACACGGCACAAACCTAGAAGAATTGCTGAGTTTTAATTCACCGGCCGTGAAAGCCAATATACCATCTTTTTGGAAGCCTTCATGGGGAGGTTCAGGCTGCTTGAGCTTTTAGTTCTCGCAGTCAAGGAGTGCAGTTGCGCTCTATATAAAGGGAGGTAGCGCGCAGTTCGAGACTCCTGTGGGGGTCCGGGCGGGGACACCAAGAACCCGCCGATGAGCCAGCTTGGTGTCTCAGGCGAAACCCCACACAACACACGGCACAAACCTAAAAGAATTGCTGAGTTTTAATAGACTGCGTGCTTGTAAGAATGGAGTGCCGAGTTGCCGACCAAAAGATAGATCGATTTAAATCGAGGATTACTCGAAATCTCCAGCTGTTGTGAATAGCGCGTTGACGCCAGCTGATCGATGAAATTTCAAGTTGGAAGTTATATTTGCCGTACTTGATACAAATGTAGTGTACCAATATATTATCTTAAACAGTTTTCAAATATTTAAGGGGTACGCTACCCCCACGTTCCCCCTAAAATGCACTATATAGGCCTATATTATATTAATTACTATCTTGTATGCATCATACGCAAAATCTCCAGAATATACTTTTCCCCCATCAAAATGTAAATGCTTAATTTTCAATTATTGAAGGTTGGACCGTGTAAAACTAAAATTCCCTGAGTGTCATTAAAATACCCTGATAATTTTCTGAGATTTCCAGGATTTTAAAATTCCCTGAGTATTCCCTGTTTTTCAGAGTTGTAGACACACTGTACCTGGAGTAGTAGTGGGGAAACAACGGATAACCAATACCAGGATGGCTGAGGCAGGAATCGAACCCACCTCTTCTCAGTTTTGCCTCACGAGGCTGAATTAAATTTCTTGGCAGCCCCGTGTACTTGGGTGTGCACGGTATCTGTCTGATATATCTGTGTCATTGCGATGGCTGTACTAGTGTATTTGTAAAAGGCGAGGATTGGCAAGTTGGCGGTCGTGGCCTTGAGTTGGGAAACATCCCGGCAGCGAGATTGCTATTTCTAGTTCACTTTTAGCATTGGAGAGCGATACTGCTTCCTGATTGGCTATTCTGACGGAACACAACTGCAGCAAAGGATGTGATTAGTCGGGGGTAGATATAGCATGGAATTTATCAGCGACGTCGTTCCATTAAGTTTAGGTTTATATGCTAGTCAAATATATGCATTCATAACGTAAAGAAACCTCATACTTCAATAAATGCAATAGCAAACACTTAGGAAGTGGTGACTAGGGACATCCATGCTAATTACAAATTGCGTATTTTGTTGTTGTTTTGTTCAATTGTCAAAATTTTATTAAAATCTAGCCTATTTGTAAGATATTCATGTATACAATGATACATTTTTCATAGAACTGTGTTGTTAATAAAGCGATCTTAAGTGAGGGTTGGTCTGGCTGAATACTCGTTTCCACACCACCATGAGGTAGAGTACATGGCGCGTTTTTTTTAACGTGGTTTCCCCAGTAGGCCTAGTCCACGATTCCTCTGTTTAATAATATATGACCCTCATGTTAGGTTCTGGTCCACAGTAATATTCAGCAACACTGCGTCTATTTCGTTGTAAACTGATCGTAACCTTTGACTGTTTCCACTGGTGACTCGTCATCCGTCGACTTTCTATGGTGAATATTCGCTAGTTCTCTCGTTATAGAAGTTAATAACCACTATACATGTTCAATCAGACTTAATACAAGGCAAGAGTTTGTCTCCATCGACTGCCTTTAATAAAACATGAAGAGCTAAACGCTCTTTCAATCATTATAATTTGGGTGAAGTCTGTCAATTTCTTATGTTTCAAAATATGTCAACCATTTCAGTGTAATACATTTCGGTTCTATTGCATGCCATATGTACTACGAACATGGTTGCTGTTCCTTCACCTCGGCAATAGTGTTCCAGTAGTGTTTCTGATACTGTTAGAATTGATATATTTCTTTTATCTCCCTCTTCGTGTTCTTTTAGGTAGATTTCTGTAGAAAGCTAACTATTGCAATGGGTACCATGTTTCGACTTCCGGAAATGTTGACATATCTTCGCGTTTTACATCCCCTAGACCCCAAAACCACCGTCAGTTCAAAAGTTTATATATAATGTATGTATATATATATCACTTTCTTGTGGACACGATAAACACCGCAATTTTGTACCAATCACTTTGAAATTTTTACATCATATGTATCCCTATAAAATCTCGGTCAAGTTCGTTAATGGGCACAATCGGTCTACGGGGGTGAAAATGGGGTGCTTTTTTTTCGAAAAACTGAAATATAGCTATAACTCTCTTAATATTTGAAATATCGAATCCATTCAAAGTTCATACTGTGTATCGGATAAGGCTCAAAAATTTATGTTTTAAAAGTTTTTGATAGCACCAATCATTGACCAAAGGGGTGGGAAAAAGTGGGTTTTTCGGGAAACATTAATCATATCTCTCTTAATAGGCACAATATCACAACCGTACAAAATAAACAATATTCCCCTAATAATTACCTAAAACTTTTGTCTGAAAGAATTTTTGATATGACCCACCATTACGCCAAGGGATGAGAAAAATTATTTCGGAATTATAAGAAAATGCCAAGAGCCATCAGAGGTTGCCATGGCAACACTACTAAATTGATGAGGGATGAGCCATCAGACGTTGCCATGACAACGCACTTGCACGAGATCACATTCCATTTTCTATCTGACTAATTAAGTGTGAAGCGGCTTCGGTGACTTAACTGGTAGCATGCTGAACTTCTATGCCCAAGGTCGCGGGTTCAAAGCCGGCCGAAGTCGTCGGATTTTCTAAGAGCGCTAAAAATCCCCCAGTATGCTTTCCTTTGCAGGAGAAGTTCCAACGTTCGTTGCGAGTTGTTGGTTGCTGTGGCATCTAGTAGCTAAGTTCACAGCTAGGTGTCGTTGACGGTAGTATTTGTTAGTAACATTAGGAACTACTGCTTGAAATTGACCGTCTTCAGTCATTACCTCAATTACAGACTAATACAGCCATCACAATTCACACTGTTTATCAGACAGATTCTACACTCACCCAAAGTACACGGGGTTACATGACCGCGTTGTCGCAGCCCCGAAACTGAGGAACCAACCAAAATCTCTGCGGGAGATATAATTTTGCGTGAAGAAATAACAGACCGTTGGATAGTTACTCATCAGTGTCGAAACCTTGCATAAGGACAGTGTGATCACAAGTATAAAACTGGACCCCAAATGACAAGAATGTTACCGTCCTCTTAAGACAATAAAATGTTTAATATATGCATAAAATGACGAAAAACAAAGTTAATTAATCTCCAATTATAAAATACTTTCTCGCAATAAATGAGGTCTGATCCTTCTACGAAAACCTGCATATTCTGCCTATTTTCACCTGTCCCCAAGTTTGTCCGGTGAAATCTACCTCCGCATTCCGGCGTGCCGAGAGGACTTTTTTTTTGTAATCAGACGTGTCTCGGAGTTGATTTTTAAGCGACCAGCGCTTGCTGAAACAAATGGGAATTCTCTTTATTTGGTCAGTAGGGTGAGAACAATACTATATTAGGTCTCACACACATGATGGGGAGGGTATTGGAGGATAAATTAGTCTCACAGCCAAAGGAGGTCCAGTTATGGGTACGTAACCTCCTCATTGGCATGGCTGTGCTCCTGATACCTGCGACCGAGACTACACTTTGATGATGACCCCACTCTCTCTCACATACACACACTCACAAACTCCCCATTAGACACACATGATTGGGAGGGTATTGAAGGATACAGCAGTCTCACAGCCAACGGGGGTCCAGTTATGGGAACGTAACCTCCTCACTGACATGGCTGTGCTCCTGATACCAGTGACCGAGACTGCTCTGTGATGATGTTCTCTCACTCCCATCACCAGACACACATGGTATCTGTTAATAAACTAGACACTTACCGATTATCAAAACACTTACTGGTCCTTAGTTCAATACTACCTCACCGAAGATGCTCATGTCTTGTACTCTCCATCATTGCAATTGACGATACTGACTGTTGAATCTATGAGGCACAGAGGCCAGCTGGTTCTTGTACAGTAAAGCAACAGATGATTCGAAATAACACATGAGGAAAGTCCAGGATGACTTACACAATGATCTAGTTACTTTGATCTGCAATTCAGTAAATGCCATGGCCATTCGTTAGCATGAATCCTAAATGACGTGGATCAGATCAAGCAGGTTGGAAGTTTAACCTAATAGCCTACATAGGGAGGGGTGTTTCTGGAAATTACCGTAGCGTTGCTCGATGATTGGGTTATTTCTTGGCCATTCATCCGCACGTGTGTGATGAGTAACCTTCTTCTTCTTCTCCTTCTTCTTCGCGAATGGGTCTCTTAGGACCACGCGGAATCAACAATGGTTAGCCTTTCTTGCAGCCCAGTACTCCTTCATACGCAACGAATGGGTTTGCTTCCGTTGTGCAGACCAGATATGGTGGTATGGCCGTCTTTCTTCCTCCTCGAAACCCCGTGTGAGTGCAAGTGTTCTGATGACATTTCGGTCTAGGAGATTTGGCGATCCTAATTCTTGCAAGTCTTTTTCAGTCTGTTTGTACCAATTTGATCTAGTTGTTTTGTTTTTCAAGTATGTGTGAATTTTGTGAGTTAGTCTATTTGGGTCCATTCTTTCCAGGTGCCCCAAGAATTGGATTCGTCGCATACGCATTTTGTCTGTGATTTTGGAGATGGTTTTATATATTTCAGCATTTGGCTTTGGAAGATGAACACCATCTTTGATTCTCGGCCCTAAGATTTTCCTCATTATTTTACGTTCCTTCACTTCCAACTGATCTCGAAGTGTTCTATGTATGTTGAAGAGTGAGAGTTTCTGAAGCGTAGAGAGCTTCGGGCCCGATCACTGTTGTATAATGTTGAATTTTGCATTTCCAGGAAAGACTCTTTTTGTTGTAAGTATTTTTCGTTAACTGAAAAGCAGTTTCCATTTTTTGAATTCTTGTTGTAATGGACCTCTTTTCATTACAATGATGAGTAACCTATTATACTGTATTTGGCAAGAATTTCGACGGTCTGCACATTCTAGCAGTTTACACCGGCGACATGTCATTTATGATACAGCTTCAAATCCCTCGCAATGGAATTAGTTATATGATAATGTACAATCACTATAGTTACGCGTTCATTGTTAGATATATGGTTTGTTGAGTTCGTACCACGGCCAATTAATAGTTAGTTAGTTATTGTTGTTTTAAGGGGCGGAACTACGAGGTCATCTGCCCCTACTTTTGAGTTTCCGTCTCACTGAAAACTTAGGCCCGTCATTTACAGAGATCGTTAAACTGTTACGTATCGCTATCACCTTGCTTATGACTACCGCTGAACCAGAACGCTGCTGGTTGGTTGGTCGGTTGGTTGGCCAACTAAGAGGGTTAGTTGGTTCCTCAGTTTAGGGGCTGCGACAACGCAGTCGTGTAGCCCCGTCTACATTGTGTGTAGAATCTGTCTGATATAAAATACACTGAAGAAAATGGAAATTGCAACACCCAGATGGAGTGGTGCTACATTGCTGCAATTGAACATGCAGGACGAGTGTTCGGTTGTGATTCGATGATTACACTTTCAAGTCCCTCTGACCGCAAGTTTGGACAACAATCAATACAGCATGTGCCCACAACGAGCTGCAATACATTGATGAATTCGACGAGGCATGGAGTCAATAAGGCCCTGGATCACTTCCTGAGGAATTGTGACCCATGCTTGCTGCACTGCACGGGTCAGTTGTTCCAGAGTTGTGGGTGGCTGAGGACGGTTGGCCAGTTGTCGACCCATCGTGTCCCACACATGCTCAATAGGACTGATGTCTGGGGATCTGGTGGGCCATTCTAAGGTTGTGATGTCGTGGAGAGCTTCTCTGGAGATGCGTGCAGTGTGAACCCAGGCGTTGTCCTGCTGAAACATCCCATTAGCAATGTTCGCCATCATAGGGACAACCACTGGATTGAGTACCCTATCAACGTACTGTCGAGCAGTCATAGTGCCCTCAACAAGCACTAATTGTGATTTCACATTAAAGCCAATAGCCCTCCAGACCATAATGCTTGGTGTTGGCCCTGTGTGCCTTGACAATAAGGTCTGGGGGGGGGGGGGGGGCATCTCCCCGGTACGTCGGCGCACACGATTCCGGCGATCACTGCGGGCAAGACAGAAGCGCGATTCATCACTAAAGACGACCCTATGCCATTCGTCGACCCACGTCGATCGTTCTCGACACCAGGCCAGCCTTACACGTCGCTGCTGTGGGGTCAATGGAACACCTTCTGCAGGGACACGGGATCGTAAGCCAGCTGCACGCAGGCGATTACCAACTGTTTGTTGTGTAACGTGGGGCGCCACAGCTGCTCGAATTTGCGCTGCTGTTGCATGGGGTTCCATCCGGGCCATCCGAATGATGCGGCGATCCTCTCTCACAGCTGTCTGTCGCGCTGGGCCTGTGCCAGGTCTACGAGTGTGGGTACCTTCATGTGACCACTGCTGCCATACACGTTGTACCGTAGATGCCTGTCGGCCAACACGTGCAGCGACAGTCCTTAGCGATAATCCAGCCTCACACAGCTCAATTATCCGAGCCCTCTCAAACGGCGACAGTTGTTGATAGCGTGCTCTTCTCTGTCGTCGAGGCATGTTTGACGGGGAACACTTCACTGCACAGACTGCAAGTCAACTACGCTACACCAGAGTCCGTATTATACCCATGGTACTTGTGCTGACTGGCGTCGAACCTGATGCTCCAGAGAAGAAAAATCACGCATAGGATTTTTCGGGGTATCGAACCAAACGTATTTGAGGGAGAAAAACTTCATGGTAACCAAGAACCACATGAGATAAGACTATTCATGACATTTCAGCTTAATTCCAGATTGTATACAGGAATTATAAGCAATGTTGTAAAATAGAAGATCTCCATACCACTGTAAGATACAGTATTGGAGCTAAGAAAGTACAGATTCGAGGCAAGACTGACATTTGACAAATTAGCAAAGACAAAGGAAGCGTGTCAGCTGGCGCCTAGGAACTATTTACGTCTGCAAGGGGGAACCAAGACAGAGACTAATTGCTGTGGGATTCACCGAGACATAAGGAAGGGGGAGGTGCTGTCCGTCCGCTCAGGAATTGTAACAAAGACCGCGAAAATACAAGTATAAAGTATTATACAAAGTCAACATGAAGAAATTAGACCGCGCAATTATAAGTAATGGACAAGTGCGTACAGGAACATTTTTTGGTGTGTAAAGTCTAAGGAAGTATTTCCGTTACGAAGATGTTTTTCAGTATTGGACTGATTGGAAGAGATTACGAGTGCGTAGACGCCATAATAAATGATAAGAAGCCAAGTAGAGCTTATAGTTATCAAGCCGCGCAGTAGATAGAATAAAGTGGTATTGAACAGTAAATTACACCATCACAGGGGTAATATGGTAAAGCGCGCAAGTCATGATCTAGTAATCAAACAAGGGTCACACTATATCCATTAATATAGATCATGGGAGGGGAACCAGGTCACAGCTATTGTGATATTATGCCACTACAGACAAAGACACTGAATAGAAGTTGGAGGAATATTCACACTAGCAGCAGTTTGAACGAGGATTAGCCAGGATCGCGGGTGATAGAGACTTCCATTGGAGTTTGATGTCGGGAATCGCGTCACCTGCAGCTCTGTTATTACGAAATTGTGAAGTGTATAAAACAAATCGTGTGAAAAAGTGTCTGTAATATAAATTTTAATGTATGTCAGTGATAAAAAATTATGTATTGTGGGATGAAAAGTAATGGGAAGATGTGTAAATACGGTAAATTGAAAATGTGTCTTACCGAAGTGAAAAGTGTATTGTGTCAACAAAAGGAATATAACATATCCATCATGATGCTTCAGTAAGCAACACGATGGTGGGTAAAAGGTGGCATCATAAGAGTCGACCGCCAGAACAGTATGAGTACAAATTACAATGATATCATGTAGAAGCTAGCGATACGATACGTCTAAGTCGAAAATCATGTCAAAATAGATATTTTGAAGTAATATTCATACGAGATTGCATTCCTCGATTATTTGATGTAGAAGTATTTGCAATTTGAGAATGATTTGGCTTACAGCTGTTTCGCGTAAGACCAAAATAAGTCTAATATTAAAGTTAAACTGTAACTTTATAAGCAAGAGAGTCGAAGTAATGAAATATTCAGCATGTTTGCATGAAGTGATAAAAGTTGCATCAGATCCCAGGTAATTACAAAGTAAAGATTATATGTAAGAATGATATCATAATGTGTCAGCAATTAACATATGCATGATACAATGTAATAAGTGAAACTGTTGTAATGTAAAGCCAGTAGTAATGCCAGTAAACAAATACCAGGAAGGATAAGTAATGATATGGAAATCAGTAAACACGCCAGTTAGAAGGGAAACTAGAAATGTCATATGATCTGCGGTATACCAACAGAGCTAGTATTTGTGCCGCTGATATGCGAGCAGTTTAAGAGTAGAATCAAGATGATTAAGTTAATTAATGCAAGGAACGTTTCTAGGACATTGTCAGGAGCATACAGGCTATTCTACGAAGGTTTGTATTGATGTATAGCCATGGGGCATACCGTTGTATTGATAGCGGGTGGAGACAGACAAGTGTCTGAGCTACCATACCAGCTTCATGAGGGCAATTCAGGATTAACGTTTGCCAACTCAATTAGCTACTCCATTGTAATAATCCGCACTGTGATGCGAGAATCTATTTGTACGGAAGGGTCGAGGACGCCTTACCGAGACTTCGTGCGTAAAAGTGGCAAGCAGCAAGACCACTAAACCACGCCATTAAAAGCCGTATGCAGTTCCTCAAGACGTTTGTGCCTAGTAAAACTCATTACTTTGCTATATTATGTTATTGAGCTACATTGAGCCAATTACTGTTACCCTATCGACAGGAGGTTAAATATTTGGATATCCAGTTCATGTGATGAATAGTTTCGCCTTAAACTAAACACAGAATCAGAGTGAAATTGTAAAATCTGGCTGGTGTGTATGAATAAGTAATGAGACAGCTGGGGTAGGCTGGGCGACAAGGGTCGGGCCAGGCATCATGGGCTCCGAGCGACCCAACCATTAAGCTATTGTATTCACTGAGGGTGGTAGTTTATGACTGACCCTATAGTAAAATGTACTGGAGACTGCGCTATCATGGTCTGGCACTTTAATTAATAAGAAATTGTTTATTTTGGCTACATAAATCAATTCGTAGCATTATAAGGATGTCATATCCGTCTTTTAATTGTTGAAATCGAGTGATATTTAGCAAAGTTAGCTGTTCTGGACACTAACTGCGCTAAAAGCGACTGGCACATTATTTGAAGTTTAAAACCCAGTTTGAGATGCATATTTGCATACGGGTACCGTGAATGTGGATTTGATGCAAACTGACTATAAATCGACTTATATTTTGAACGACTTAGAGACGTATTGTATCGTTATAGCAGACTAGCATTGTTTATGTAGACTAGGAATGTACTATTGTTAGCGTTTGTGGGGAAAGCGGAGAAAGGATACAATACACAGAATTACAGTACATTGTTGTACAAGTAACCTATCGCAACAATGGCTAACGCATTGTTGAACCATGAAGTAAAGTAAATATTCCATAAGCACTATGGATAGCCAAGCAATAAATACTGTAACGTCAATAACATTGAAGTGCTATTTTTGTACAGTTAATGTCATGTTTATTTGATTTGTTTTAATTATTAATATTGTTGTTTAAGAGTGTGCATAAGATATGAACATTTGTCAAATGACAAAAAGTGCATTACCATAAATGAACTGTTTAAGTGAAGTGCAGAGTAGGGTGTATTGAGACACCAGTGATAGACTCATAGACTCACAAGAAGAGATGTGGCAGTATGCCTGGTGAGGTCGGATTGCGATCTCAGCTGCGGACCACAGATCATGTAGAGCAGCATTCATTGTCCCTTTGCCATTATCATCTATGTGATCCAAAGTGTATTTTGTTGTTTGTGGGGTAATTTAAATGTAATTGGATATTTATTGTTGTATGATAAGCCAAGATTTAAAATTAAATATTATTTTTAGGAAGTTGTTTACCCTTTCCTTGTAGAGTAGTACCTGGTAGTATTCGGATCCTGAATATGTGTTTGCACTGTGGGGAGACGCACCACACCCTGAAAGGACAGAGCCAGTCGGGATGTGAACACATGTTCTCCACATGACGTCATATGGGTACAGTATACTGGAGTTGAATCCTCCGCGACCAATCACGTGGGGAGACCTGTAGCAACAATCCAATGGGTCTGAAACTTTGATCGTTTACATACCTACATGACATCGTTCCATATCTTGAAAATCAACACAAACGACCAATGCCTTCATGGTGTTGCAATTTCCATTATCTTCAGTGTATAATACCGGTACTCTCGCAAGAAAATGTTTAAATGGGAAAGGCTTTTGCTGCAACTGAATGAAGCACGGAATGACAATAAGAATCATGAGTAGAAGCAGGATGGAACTCAAGTAGGCGCTCACGGCATCTAGTAGGTACTAACCAAGTCCATCATCATCCCTTAGCCAGTGAAAGGGAGGCATTCTACCATCTCCATGATTTGTGCATATTTTCTTCAAACACTTGTACAATCAGACTTGCCAACATGCGAATTAGGCCTGTAGATCAAGATTCTAATGTAGTATGCTTGCGTGATTTTAACAAATGCTTGTATATTACAGTAGGCTACTTCACAGTATAGTCGGTGGAGAATTTAGCTGAACTCAAAAGGGAGTGACAGATCTTAGTAAACTGAGCGAAAAAAACAGAAGCACGCATCTTCGGGAACTCATTTAAATAACATAATCAATTTTGCAGTGTTAGGGAAAGTGGATGTACAGAAGAGCTTAAGTTCGGCGTATCAACAATCGATTGAGCGTCATAACAATGAAGTAACTAGAAACAGGGAAATATATAAATAGAATCATAATACTATCGCAAGAATAGACTATGTTTATATCAAAAAAGGAAGCTTGTAGTTTAACGTGATCGTTAATCTTGAGATCATGAGCCACGGGACCTCCTTTTTACGTGGAATCCGAACCACAGGACATGTTTATATCAAATAGAAGAATTTCGAAATATCGGCGGAGCTCTAAAACTTTTGAGTTTAGTTAGTTATTGTTGTTTTAAAGGGGGATGTAATGAAATTTGTTATTACAAATCCAAAGAGGTTTCGCTCTAAGAATTTCTCGAGAAACCGCACTACATCTACAGATGCAGCACTTGTAATTGCTGGATTAGAACCACTATTTTTAACAGGAAAAGGAAAAGCTGAGCTGACATTACTGAAGAAGAATAGAACATCTCCTATGCCGATTTTCGACATTATCGTGGAGCAAAATTGCCATTTCTTGGAATCTTCTCATTCTAGTCAATTCTATAAACTTCTGCATAAAAATTGTTTCAGCACCCATGACTGTTTCATCTATACTGAACCCTTCAGAATAGCAGTGTTTTATGCAAGAATCTTAGATCAAGGGGTCGCGTTCAGTTCATAGTGTGGTGTTTACGTCCGCCAAACAACGTGCTTTTCTGAGGCAAGGGTTATAGGATGAAAACTATAACTAAGAAAGAAAGGAGACAAAACGTAGGATAATAACAAGATTTAATAACTAATTTGCGCATAAAAGAATAAAACAAACAATAATAAACAAAATCCTCCCTGACTTTCCCCCTGACAGGAATATTTATCACTTTGAGGAGTCAGATGGATCTCCCCTTTTCTAATAAAATGTGGATCCAAGTTCCACTATCTTGCATATGAATTTATGTTCGCGTGATGACTATCTACGAGAAATGAGTACTTGGATGATCATTCGTTCACAATGGGTTAACAGCCACGGTGCTCACGAACAATCATCTCGTAAATCAACTTTTATGGATATGGGCATAACATTAATAAAAATCCTTAAATCTAACTCTGACACACATATTACAACTCTACTATTTACAGGCATCTCTCTGAGACCCTAATTAGTGTGGTGACACACTTAACCAAATGAGCTGCCACAATGGCCAGATGCTCAACAACAAGGAAACACAGCGCCGCATGTGACTCACCGGTCACTGACATGGAAAACATAGAATAAACCAACAACAACAAATCACCTGAGTGGTTAAGATTACTTTATATTAACAAACTTGCATGTTAAGGAAACGCTTCGAAGGTTATCGTGTTTCGTAGGCAACTCCCATTTATTTAAACAATTTTACCATTGATCAGTTTCTCACATTTATATTTATTTTCAAGTAAATTGGGAGCCAGACGTGCACTCCACTAATGATGAGCTTGCTTGCGAAACTCAGCCAGCCCTTGTGACAACAACTCACCCTTTCCACATTACCAGTCATGTCCCCCTTCCAGTGTATATAAATAGCCGACCAGCTGGACTGTTATCTCAAGGAATCAACAGCAGCTAACATCTCCTCCAACTCAACATATGGTCAGACAATAATCACATATCCATAATTGTCCTCGCAAGGATACAATATGAATCTGATACCAAGCTGACAGAAATCAGTCTCTGCTGAAGTTCCCGCTTGTAATACCACAACAATATACTCACAATACACACATCTGGGACTGACATAACGCCTTTCACACGGGTCTGCTGAATTAGAGCTCGCAAACATTTAACACAATATTTAAAACCTACGATAGAGCTGAGTACTCTTCGTCACAAATTACATTGCTCCAAAGGCAATAATCACACTGAATCTGATCAATAATAAATCTCAACAAAATTTAATTACCCTCCAATCTACTATATAATTATATTAATTCAGTCCTACTTCTGAAACACGACATATCTCCGAGAGACGTTTTTAACCGCATTTCGTAACCTAGGCGAACACGGCCGTTCACATAGATACGTTAGTTAACACAACACAAAGAAAAGAACCTTCCATCAACTACAATTGTGCGAGCTGCTTCCAAACAAAAGTGTGTCAGATCAAAACTAAATATACTACATTAATCACACAAGCAAAGTATTTACAAAAAATATGTCCCATAAACCATAAGTTAATTTAATAAATAATAAAATATTATTGTGTACTCATCTCTTTTTGTAGTCACCCGTCAAAGAACATCAGACGCCATTCCCCAACTGGATGGTTCTTTATCTCATAGCAGCCATCTGGACGGACTGTTGAGAATTCCACACTTCCTCTGCATTCATCGATGTCATCCTTGCGCTGATACAAAAATTAGGTTATTATACACTTTATGTCTGTCTACTAAATTCGCTTGTTCAGGTACTAAATTCCCTGTCACTGTTCGTTGGCGAATTATCGACGATACTTTCCCTATAACTATAGTACAATGACTATCTATCACTGAGTTTAACACTTTACAATGAATATCTTGTGTCCACGACACATAAAATACAAGTCTATCTCTTCAGACGAACAGAATCAAAGTCTACGTCCGTAGACGCACCAAATAGAAGTCTCGTGTCCTCGACACATAAAATAAAAGTCTTGTGTCCTAGACACACGGAATAAAAGTCAATGTCTTGGCTCTTCGACACACTTATAAATGAACTGGCCCTTGGGTCTAGATGGAGGGGGATTTTATGTAAAAATTTCTCGAAATAATTGTGATACAAGAATGAAATAAATATCACTGAACTCGTAATATTGCACAGGTCAAGAATATGCCCATTAATCCTAGAATCGATCGTAGAGATTTTGTCTAGGCGATTTCCCGCGTGAATGCTAGCCGCCGCGTACCCCAGCCGGAGTTGGCGCGCAAGTAGGCATTCTCTTCTCATTGGTCCTCCATTTGCTGTAATTTGGCGGTTTCTAGTAGATCTTGGCGTCTTGGGAGTGTCTATTTTCTTCATCAGCCATTAACGTTACTGCATCATATTTCTTCTAGGCGCGAATAACATAATGAACATACCAGAACCATGTCTCACCGCGCGTCGCTTCTAAAATTGAGGTAGCCACACCTGTCCTTATGATACATCGCTAAGCTATTTCTTTTCATAGCTCAAGTACTTAGCCTTTTGTTAAACTGTCGCAGGTATGTCCCTACTGTCTCCAACAAATGCTTGAGATTTCCTCATCACTGTCTGGCTACTTTCATGATGCTGGTTGAAATATTTATTAATTGAAGAAATAAAAAGTAGAATCATTTAACCAACATAGGGTAAAGGGTTCACAACTCTCCCACTCACAAAATTTCGAACTTAGGAATAAAGTCGACAATTTTACAGAACTTCCGTAGGCCAATTTGTTTTATTTCCAGAATCACCCTTTTTCTTACTTGGTCTAGGCGCTCCTGTCTTCAATGGCATTTACTCGTTTTCATTTCCTGCTTGTCTTTTCCCCTTCCAATCTTGCGTGACGCTCTGATGCCTGCGGCACACCTCGCTCGCCTCGTTAATGTTTGTCAACAACAAGTCTACTTCCTCCTTCATCACGTGCCGTACTCAACTGCTCCCCGTTGACTTTGTTGATAGTAGGACGTCCGTATATTCAAACAGCGTCATTATTTCGGCGCTACCATGGTTCACTTCGACGATATTTCTTTAGGTTGGCAGCGTTGTAAACTGACATTGTTCCTGTGCTCAATTCTTTCACTCTGTAAGCATTATTTCCAAGGTTTCTTACGATAGAATAGGGTCCTATGAATTTCTCGCAGAATTTACTAAAGATTTTCTTTTCTGGGTCCGATGTAGCAGGTCGTTTCACCAAAACGAGCTGGTTGACTTCAAGATCACCGTGGAACCTCTTATTTCTTACTCGCCGTAATCTGCGGTCTGCTTGTTTTCTCATGTATTCTCTCGTTCTTTCAATTCGCAGGTCTGGTGCTATCATGGGATCTTGTGGACAGTTAATGATGCTTTTCCACGTTCTTACTGGATACTCGTTCTTGTGTAGGACCATAGGGATTTGTCCTGTTGACTCGTGCCTGGTAGAATTCATGCATGTCTCTACGTCCTTAATTTTATCGACCCATTTGTGGTGTTCGTTCGGAATGAAGATCCTCAAGTATGCAGTTACACATTTAATTACTCTCTCGCTTGGATTTGCTTGGGCATGTCGGATACTGCTTAAGACATATTTTATACCCATGTCTTCCATTCCTTTCTTAAATTCGGCGCTTGTGAAATAACTGCCGTGATCTGATAATAAAAACTCTGGTTTTCCAAGGGTTGGAATAACTCTATTACGAATGCGACTGAGTACCTGCTTCGATGTTGTTTTCTGAATAGGGCATAGTACTACAAACTTAGAAAATACATCAATGCACACTAGCAAATGACGGCAACCTCTCCTTCCCTTCGGAATTGGACCAAGACAGTCGATCGCCAGTAGCTCACATGGTTTCTGAGGTAGCAATGGTCTAGGATATTGCCTCAGTAAATAATTATTTGGCTTTGTCCTCTGACACGGGTCACAAGTTGTAATGACGTCACATATTGTTGTTCTCATACGTGGCCATGTAAATGTCTCTCCTATTGTTGCTTCGCACTTGTCTAAGCCCACGTGACCGTAACTTTCGTGCGTATGCCATGTCAATCCTCGTTGTAACGGTGCAGGTACTAATATGCGTAACTTGGTGTGGTCATTATCTACCCATTTGTGCAGCAAATTGTTGACATAAACATATCTTCCTTCTTTGGCTTTCGCTTCTCGAAATGCAGGTGTTCCTGTAGGTAGTTGCTTTTTGAAGTATTTAATTAATAGCATCATCCATGGTTCCGCTTCCTGTTCTCGCTGTATCTCACGTAACTCCTCCAAGAATTCCCGGTCCTTTGGTGTTAACTCCAAGTGTTGTACCATCGCTGTTTCTTCATTATCAGGCTCTGGGTTCCTGCTGAGTGCATCCGGTATCACGTTCATCTTCCCTGGACAATGTTCAATTTCAATGCTGAACTGCTGAATGTATATAGACCAACGTGTCAAACGTTCGCTTGCCATAGACGTCTTAAACAAGAATGTTAGTGCCTTGTGGTCAGTCCTGACAACAATCGGGTAACCATAGATTATTCGTTTCCATTGTTGGAGCGCATGAAGGATGGCCAACAATTCTAGCTCGGTTACAGTATAATTGCGCTCGTGCTTACGCAATTTCCGGCTGACAAATGCCAAATACGTTTTGTGCTGCAGGTTAGCTGGATCCTCTTGGTAGAGCATAGCACCTATCCCAATTAGTGAAGCATCCGCTTGGATTATAAATTTGAGCTTGAAATCTGGATAGCCTAATTTAATGCAGTTTTCCAATAGCTGTTTTGTTGCTTGGAATGCCTTCTCACATTCCGCGTTCCATGACCATTTGTTATTTTTCTTTAACATTTCTTGCATTGGAGCTACAGTCTCCGTATAACCTGGACAGTTTTCTTTAAAGAATCCCGTTACGCCTAAGAAAGCCCGAATGTGCTTGACTCTCGTTGGTGTAGGGAAATTCTTTATCGCTTCAATCTTAGCTGGGTTTGGCTTCACTCCCTCCTTGTCAATGACGTGACCCAAATATAAGATCTCGCTCTTGAAGAAATGCGATTTCTTCAGGTTTACTTTGAAATTCGATGCATTCAAGTTGCCCAATACTTTATCTAAATTTTCCATGTGAGTTTCAATGCTGTCGGATGCCAACAGAATGTCGTCAATGTATCGCACCGTCATCTCCTTTACTTCCTCAGTTAGGTTCCGGTCCAGTGCTCGGATTAAAGCGCAGCCCGCTGTTTTGACTCCAAAAGGCATTCTGACGAAACAATATGTCTGGTTATCGAATAAGAAGCCAGTTAGAAGCTGTGACTTCTCATCCAATTCAAGATGATGGAACGAGCTCGTCAGATCGACCGATGAATAAATGCTCTTGTTTTTAAAGCCTTTTAATACGTCTCTGATAATTGGCGCTCTGTCATACTCAGGAAAAATGAGTCTCATGTTGAGATTTCTGGCATCTAAACAAAGTCTAATAGATCCATTTGGTTTTGTGACTGCCAAAATCGCATTTAGATAAGGTGTAGGTGTCTTCCTTATCACTCCAGCTTCTAACATCTCATCTATAATGATTTTAACTTGACCACGATACTTTTCAGGAATTGGGTACAATCTGCTTTTGAAAGGTGACCAGTCCTCGACTTGCATAGAGTACTTGAAATTTAAAATTTTCCCAGGTACTGTATCAAATACTGTTTTGTGCTTCCTTAAAATCTCTTCCAACTGTTTTCTGTGTTCACCCCCAAGTTGAATGTCATTGAGCCGCTCCTGTAGTAACTCTTCAAATTGTGCATCGCTGTTATCTCCTTCTGTTAATAAAGACCATATCTCCTGGGATTCTATCTCCTCATCTAGTACCGCAACAGCCCCTTCTACGATGTTATCTTCCGCCTTTCGTACCTCCTCTTCCGTCTCTTCTGATATTGCTTCCAATGCCCAAGAATTTACATCTCTTCCGGTAGTGATTTCATCCATATGCAATCCCACGTTTTTCAGCTGGTCATATTCTCTAAAACTGACTGTATTCTTGTGTAAATCTATCACTGCTTGATAGTCACAAATGAAATTTGCACCAAGAATTACATTGAAATTCATCTTTGCCATGATAATGAATGTTTGCCCAAAAGTGTGTTCCAATATGTTCAGCTCTAAGTATGCCTGACGTTTACAAGTGATGGTGCGTTCAGGAATAACACCCCTCACTTTGAGCTGTGGTACCGGAATTACAGGAATATTCTGAGTCCGTCCCAACTCTCGAACCAAGGCCTCCGATACTAGACTGATCTGTGACCCCGTATCCAATAAACATCTTATATTAATTCCACCAATCCTTGCGTAAATAATGGGTAATTGCCTAATTTCATCGTTCCGTGGTTTCACCGTCTCCTCCAGGCAGTCTTCTGGTAAAGCAATCCATTCTTGTATGTTCGCTACTATCCATCCATCTTCAACTTCCGACTGTTGTGTTTTGAGGCTGTCTCCTTGATCCAAAATTAACATTTTTTTTAGCTCCATTTCGACTCCCATCATCCTTCTGTCGCTCATGTCCCTGATATTCCTCTTGTCTCAGTAGACTTCCAGCGTCCTCAGTATGTGTATCAGGGTTCTTTCTGTTCCCAATGGCCTTTTCCCATCTGCCTAGTTCTCCACCTTGATTAGCGTGTAACTCCTCTAAGTAATTTTGTGATTGAGCGTGCCTATCATCCCAGTCATCTCGATAGTTACGTTGATCTCCTTGATTTTGCTCTCTCCTTCCTTTCCATCGTTGATTGGCATTGTAATCACCGTATCTTCCATAAGGCCTGTCATTCCTTCGATTATCACGCCATTGTTGATATCCTCTTTGTTGGTATCTATTGTTGCCCTGGTATCTATTGTTGTAGTGATTTTCGTTACGCTGATATGGTCTGTTTTCCCCTTCTTCCTGGTTTCGCCTAGGTGTGGAGGTGCTTGTATCAGTACCCTGCGTTTTAGTATTTCCTTGTTTTGTTTTTACGACCTCTGTAGTGTTAACTAATTCCAGCTGTCTTCCTCCTCTAAAATGACTATGAGATGTGGTCTCATCTATTTGCCGTAATATCTGCTCTGCATGTAGGGCCGTACTAACGTTTGCTGCGACTAGTACTTGCTGTACATTAACTGGCATTTACCTTGCTATTGTCATCACCAAATCTGCTTCGTTTAATGGGTAATCTAGGTCGCGAAATTTCAGCATTTGCATGTTAAAGAAATCTGAGTATTTTGTCTGCTAGGTAGTTTGATATTTTCTAGAGTAAAGCTCCATTCTTAAACTCTGTTGTATGGCGGGAGACCAGTATTTGCGCAGAAACGCTAAATTAAAGTCTGACATGGTTCCAAATGTATATTTGAAACATAAAAACCAGGTGAGAACATTCCCTGCTAAAAATCTCTCCATCATTCTCAATCTACGTGCTTCAGGTACCCCAGTGTCATTAAAGTGGTCTTCAATCTCTTTGATAAAGGCCTTACGTGTTACCCCTGAATTTTCGGTGTATTTCTGCGGTTTGTAGTCATTTGAGCGAATTACTTGAATAAGTTGTGTGGGCTGATGACCGTCCTGTGGTGTTGAGCTCCTATCTACTGTACCCGTTCGTCCTGGGGATGCGATGACCCATCTGCTATAACATCACATCCCTGGAGTTCCAGGACAGAGCGGAGTTAAATGAACCTCTAGTCAAATAAGGAATGTGTCGGAAATTCAGCTGAGTTCTCGGAAAAGCAGTGGGTTTCACGAGACAAAGTATCTCTAGGGTCGTTACGGGCTTAAGTTAATAAAAATAATTCAAATATAAATGGGCGCCATCAACTGAATTCCTAGCAAAACCACTTCCTTTCCGGATAAGCCTTACTCATGACAAGGAAAGAAAAAGGAACATCACACCATCATCAGATCACAACTAAGATAAAAACAAATTTATTTTACCTTGAAAGTCAGACAGACATTTTAAATATAATTCCTACCTAAGAGTATGGTCGAATGCAAAGTTAAATTGTCATTGTCCAAAAATCGAACCATCTCTTCTCTAATGCAAAATTAATTTTATCCACATAACAAGAAAAATGTATAAAGTTCTCTTGGGTTCTCAGGATCACTGTAGCACTATGTCTTTCGTCACTGACATTTGTGAAACCTGAGACCTAATTCTCTTTAATTTAACATCAATGTGGATTTAATTAAGTTATTAAGCTGTCTAAACATACACATATAATAATCACACATATTAAATATCACATAAATTATGGTTTGCATGGTATAATTTGAATGTAGAACATGTTAATCAAATGTTCCTAAACCTTGAATGATTAATTTACACTATTTACATCGTCATTAATCTCTTATCTGTGAATTACAGAAAATTCAAATTCTCATCGGTCATCATCATCGTTATTATCAAAATTAAATATTTCTCACATTAATTCTCACTTCAAAATTCTAAATATTCCTGTCAGAATCGTTAATTCATCACCATTACATCATTTAAATTCGCATTTCAAGTTGCAATTCCTTCACATTATCTCTCAATTAAATTTATTTAATTCCATATAAATTCATTAATCATCAGCTTCTTTAATTAATTATCACCTTCTAATTCAGTTATTCATCATCATTACAATCGTCTAATAATTCATTTCAATCAGTTTATTTATTCAATCATTAATTCATCCACTTATTTAATTCATTGATTTATTCCAAAAATTTAATTTATCAACTTATTTAAATTTCAATCATCTGGTTATTTAGATTTTATTATTTCATCTAGTCATTCTGATTTTTATTTCATTAGGTCAGATCGTTAATATGCTTAAATCTCAGATTATTATTTCGTTAATTATTATTTTCAGAAAATCTTGTATTATCAACTTCATTTATTTGTTTAATTTCCTAACAAATTGTTTAATATGGTTTATAGAACGTTGTCTTACAGTTTTATTACTTCCAAGTTATATCTCGTATTTAATTTATCATGCCAAAAAAATATTATTGTCTCCACGACATCACGTTGGATCAAACTATCCACAACGACATTATATTTCTTCAATATTTCAAATATCACATTTGAATATAAGAATTACTCCAAAAACTCCATAAATATTCAGCACATACAGCATGAATCTCAACAAATACGCTAGACTGGGTACGACGACCTCATGTCTGCCTCAAAATACATTATCAACGATGCAACTATCACATGGCAAATTCCACAAAATGCCTATCACAAACTCCACTTAACCATGTTGCATGATCTACAAAAAATATATAAATGGCTTCAAATTATTAACGCACCTAATCTCCAATGACTGTAATTACTCTGATCACATCTAGACAACTTCTTAAACAATTGGAAAAACATTACTTCAGTAATATATGATCTGCTTTCAAATAGCATAAATTCTCTTACAATCTTCATAAATTCACATCGCAGAAAAACACCAATGTGCTATAATCTCTCATATCAAAATCTGCAATACTGATCTGCCTTTAAAATAATTATGACCAGTAATGATTAATCTTACAAGATTCAATTACTTTAAATCCTTCTCAAAGGTATCAAACACAATTATAAAAATCATCAAAGCATCAGCTGTAATAGCTGTTAAACTGAAATTACTCTCAAAAGAGTATAGCAACAAAATATTGGATTGGCAAACAAGAATTACTAAATGCAATCCTGTTGACATTTATCGTTACTTTATTTAACAAAATTTCGACTGATATGTGACTAGTAGTTCCTTGTTTAATTCACTTACATCTCGTGTACATTCGGATGATAAAAATGAGTCCCTCAATGGCAAGTAAGATGTGTAACCACCGTACAGTCGTATAAATACGAAAGACCTCGCCCCGTCGACTTGGATGATAGTTCCCTGAACGATGGGTAAGGTGAGTAGCCACCATACAATCGTATAAATACGAAGGACCCCATCTCGTAGGCTGTATGAGTGAATGTACCAGAAAGGAATCAACAAGTTTCTAGTTGTCATATAAAAGCGACGTTCATTCACTAAAGTGAATAACTTCTTAATATCTCCAAACAATCCAATGGAAAAATCCCTACTGATGAATAATACACACTCGCTAGTATGCAATGAACTGACGAAGTAATTTCTGATAATCAATTGCAGATCACGAGTTCGAAATACTCGTTACACAAAAAAACTATTCATGAAAAATATCCTAGCTGGAAAAATGTCTAAAAGACCAAACATCTGCTTAATAAAGCCAAACAACGGTGAGAATTTCGTATAATGATGCCTGCCATATCATATGGTCACTCCATATTCTAGCAAATTCGAAGTATATAAATTCAAACCATGTCTTAATAATCAAATCACTCCTATTAGAAAAATATACATGTGTGCCCAGTATTCATGAAAATAATCGTATCAGGTAGTTAGAACTCTTACAATACCTTTCATTATCAGTTGTAATATAATTTCCAAGATCGTCGATTTTCCCTACCTAAAGAATTTCTCGTAAGATCGGCGTGAATATCATTTCATCCATGAAATGACGATTTCCTTCGAAATCCCAAGCGAATCAGCTGGTGGACTCCTCTCGTCAGGAATCGAATCCATCGCTCTGTGGTGCCATCTTGTCTCTATTCACGTTTACTCGGTCATGTTGAACCTCGGATTACCCATAGCCGATATTGTCCAACTCCTTCTCGAAAAGTTCATGGAAACAGCGGACCCCCTACTCCTCTTCTGAGATACGCCACTGTTCCGTTAAATGTTCAGTTTGAGAATTGTAAGTCCAATCTCAACTTACTGCAAAGTCCCACTTGAGTAAAATAAAATTTTACTTAATAGTGTTCAAGATTACGATACACCCTGTATCTGTCTGTAATATGTAACTCATGAAAACTGTATAAGATATAAATCTTATAAATGCACGATATAATGTTCATCAGAGCCTATGCTAAACATTCAGTTTACTTGGAATAGTAAAGTCGCTTTGAATGTGTTATGTAACAGCATAGTTATAAGGTTATTCGTAAAAGCCTGTGCTCGAACAGCGTCGAAATGAAGCTTGAAATATAGTCTTCAAATACGAGCAGTGTGGTTTTGAAATACCCCGGCTGTCTACAATTGCCTCCTCGGCCATCCCGCCTGGATCAACGACCCGCTCGGCCTTGGCTGCTCGGCGATGCAAGAACTGTCACCTACTCTCCTGCCGTGACGGTTTCCGTATGCTGCGTGACCTTCAATGCGCCCCGCTTGTGCTACAGAGCTGCTCTGAACTGCCCGTCTCCTTGGGCTCAACTGATCTTGCTAGCGCTGTGTTCCGGCTTATGTGCTCCGCGCGGCACGTGGCTCATTCCCCCACCACAGTGCTCCCACGTCATGAACATAGTCTCGAACCCGAATCCTCTCGGCTGTCCTGTTATAAAATAACTTATTTCCATAAAATTATTTCCACATATAATGCATGTTATATATCCTCTTCTAAGTTGTTTAATTATTATAATTCCATATATGTTTCAATAAAGCTTCACATCTTTATCCATAATTCTATCTTCTCACAGATTTCAATGCCTCCTCGATTCTTGACCTCCTACGTCATCTTGGCATTCTTCTTGACGCGATCGATGCGCTATCTTTTCTTAATTCTTTCCAAAACCTCAACTACAACTTAATGTCAGCTGGCGTAGCCGATAGCCTAAAATAGGTATCGGGTACATCTCTCCCGTACATCTCCTTTTTTATCAGGATTGAGAAAAAAATACACTCTCAGGCATTCAATATATTATACATGTACACGATAGCTCTACAATTCCTTACTCAGCATGATGGTATTTCCTGATGCTAGCTGCATTAAAAGTTCCTACAACTTCATCAGTATCCATTTTAACAATCTTATAGCTATTATTCTGGTAAGTTTGTTCAATACGGAACGGTCCAGCGTACAATGGAGCGAATTTATGGTAGATCTTCAGCTGAAGGTTCGAAGTGACTGGCTTCCTAATCAGCACCTCATCATTTTCTTGAAATGGCTCGTGGAACCTCCTTCCTGCCTGTCTCCTGGCTCTCTTCTCCGCCTGTCTTCTGAGCCTCTCTCCTGCCATCTCGACTCTTCTCTCTTGTGTGGGTTGAGGATCTACTGGTGCCCTCACGACTCGGTCCCATGGTCTATCCGGTTTCAATCCATGATGAAGCATGGACGGAATCTGTCCTGTGCTTTCATGTACTGTGGAATTCAAGCATTGGCTAATGATGGGTATCACCTCCATCCATCTATGGTGCTGCCTTGACACATATAAGCGACACAGCTTACTTATCTCCGGCATAATTCTTTCGGCGGGATTTCCCTCTGGACACCGTACAGAATTAAACACATGCCTGATTCCTAAACGTTCCATAGCAGTAGAAAATTCCATACTAGTAAACTGCGATCCATGGTCACTCAACAAAACTTCAGGTTTCCCCATGCTCGGAATAACTGTTTTCTCCAGTCTGTTTATCACGTATTTGGATGTAGCTTTCTGTATAGGGCATAGAGATACGTATTTCGAAAATACATCAACCGTTACCAAAACAAATTGATTGCCTTTCGTCGAACGAGGAATCGGACCAAAAATGTCCGTCGCGAAAAGTTCTCTTGGCTTACTGGGTAATATTGATCTAGGAACTTCTTTCATTAACTTAGATGAGTATTTACTTCGCTGACAACTGTCACAGGTCTTTATGACGTCGCGAATCGTTTATCCCATTTGTCTCCAAACAAAAGTTTCTTGTGCGAGAGCCAAAGTCTTGTCTACACCTACATGAGCTGCAGTTCGGTGTATCATCCAAATAACTGGTTTGACAAGCTTGGGTGGGATCACTACTCTATGTTTAGTATGATCCTGGTCAATATATTGGCATATAACACCTCCCATAATATGATGTTTTCTAGCCTCTATCTCAGTTCTCTGAAAATCCGGATCAGTGTTATCCATCCTGCGTGTTAGAAAACGGTAAATTCTTCGCAAAGGTGCATATCTCTTCTGAGTTTGCGCTAACAACTTCAACTTTTCTAGAGTACCATTATCCTCTTGAATCAAATTTATATGGTTGACAATTACTTCTTCACAAGGGTTTCTGCTCAGCACATCTGCTAACAGATTTAACTTCCCCGGTCTATGTACAACAGTTGGGTTAAATTGCTGTAAGAACAGAGCCCATCTGGTGATGCGGTCACTCGCTAAGTCTGTCTTCATAATAAATTGGAGGGCTTTATGATCTGTGATCACTGTTATGTCATGTCCAAACAACACCTTCTTCCACGTTTTGAGAGCATGAACCACTGCTCATGCCTCTAACTCAGTTGCATAGTAATTCTTCTCACAATTCCTAAGCTTGCGACTGGTGAAAGCTAAATATCTATGTTTCTTGTCATTATCCAACTGATATAGGATTCCACTAATACCTATTTTGGATGCGTCTGTCTCTACAAAAAATCGTCTTGTAAAATCAGGATACTCAAGCTTGATATTTTGGATTAGCATTTTCTTGGCCGCTAAAAACGCTTGATTGCATCTATCGTCCCATTTCCATCGATTTCCCTTCCTTAATAAATCCTGCAGAGGTGCCATCGTCTCAGTATATTCAGGACAATGTGTTGAAAAGAACTGACACATGCCTAAAAACTGCCGTACCTCTTTAATCTTTCGTGGTGTTGGAAACTCTGAAATTGCCATGATTTTCTTTGGATTGGGCCTATAACCATCTCCATCGATTCTATGTCCAAGAAATTCAATTTCTTCATGAAAGAACTGACATTTATTGAAGTTCACCTTGAAGTTCGTTCTCCTAAGATCCTCAAAAAGCATTTGAAGGTGCCTGATATGTTCTTCCGCTGTCTCAGACGCTATAATCAGGTCATCAATATAGCTTACAACATGCTCTTTAACTGCATCTGACAAATTTTCATCTAGTGCTCGGATCATCACCGGACCACTATTTTTCACTCCAAAAGGTAACCTATTGAATACATATGTTTTATGGTCAAACAAGAACCCTGTGTATTGTTTACAGTCTTCTGCTAGCTCAACATGATAATATGAACTAGTCAGATCGATTGTCGAGAAGAAACTCTTTCCTCTAACTCGGCGTAACAATTCACGAATAACAGGTGGTCTATCGTGTTCAGGAAGAACTCTTTCATTAAGGGCTCTGGCATCTAGACATATCCTCAGCTTACCGTTAGGTTTCTTGACAACAGCTAAAGGATTCAAATAAGCAGTTGGCATTTTCTTAATTATTCCATCTGTCTCCATGTCGCTTATCATTATGCTGACTTCCTCCTTCCATTTATCCGGAATGGGATATAAATTTTTTATGGTATGGTTTGTCATCCATCAACATGATGCTGTAGGTAAAATTTTCTATGAGACCTGGTTTGTCATTGAATATATCCTCATATTCTGAAATTACTTGATCAAACTGCCCCTTAATTTCTGGATTTATTTTACTTGTCATGCCAATTTTATCTTCTATAGACCTTTCAACGCTGCATACTATTTCATCCAAAATATCCTCTCTAAAGAATGTCATCTCCGATTCTTGATTTTCCATGACCCCTTCTTGAAAGTACATGCGCCTACTCTGCATATCTATGATCAGGCCACTCTCACTTAGGAAATCCACTCCTAGGATCATGTCAAAATGTAGTTGACCCACTACTAGGAACATCTGTTCAAAACTTCTGGTTCCAATCCCAACATCTAAAAGTACCTGACTTTTACATTTCATACTCCTGTCTGGGATCACCCCTTGAATTTTGCTAACAACAGTTGGCAACATTGTAATTCCTCCTAATAATTTCAATTCCTCCAGGCAACCTATGGATATCAAGCTCACCATAGCTCCTGTGTCTACAAGTGTCTTTATTTCTTTTCCCATGACTTCCACACTAATAACTGCCAATTCATGTCTATTTTCCCGGTGTACTATGTCTTCTTCCTCGATTAAATCCTCGTCCTTGACCTGATATGTTTCCACGATGACGATTGATTCCCAATGATTTTCATTTTTCTCTGGAGTTAATTTGACGTTTTTTTTTCCTTCGCCACTCGTGCTGGCTCGATTGACATCTCTCACTGTCTCCTCGAGTGGTGCACTAGGCTGTCTATCCTCTTGTCTCGACCTCTCATGTCCACGATTGTCCCGTCTGTCGTTAGGATCGTTTCTTCGGCCATCCTGTCGGTCGTTTCCAGTATACTGTTGACCTTGGTTCCAGTTATTCCTGCCCCGATATCTGTTATTATACCGATTCCTGTCCTGATACCTGGAATTCTGGTTATAATTCCTATACCGGCTATCTCTCGCTTCTTGATCGTATGGCCTCTCATATGGTCCTCTATATCGATCATTTCCTCTTGCGTTACGGACATTTCCTCGATTCCCTTCGTTCCGTCGGTTTTCCCAGGAATCCCTTCTGTCCGTTTGAGCTGCATTGTCCACGACCACCGCATTTACTTCTTGCGTGTTCCTGTTGTCGTTTCTATTACTTCTAGGCGTGACCTGTGCGCTTGTATAATCCAACCGCCGCAAAATGTCGTCATAATGTTCCAGCGTATTGGCTCCCGACGCTATCAGTGATCGCTGTACCTCTATCGGTAACTGTCGCGCTATAGCTTGCAAAAGCTCTTCTTCTGGCAATGGAGGAATAAGGAACTGTAATTTAGCCAGCTGTGACGTGAAATAGTTGGCGTAATGCGTCGGATGTGACGTAGAATAGCGTTTGGAGTACATCTCCGCTCTTACGTTGAGTTGATCCTCGGCACTCCAGAATCTCCTCAAGAAAGCCATGGCAAATTGCTCCATGTTCGCAAAATTGCTTCTGAACGCTCTAAACCACGTAAGTGCAGATCCATCTAAGGCGCGTTCTACTATCCTTAGCTCTCTTTCTTTGGCTACCCTGTGTTCCGCCATATAGTCTCGAATATCTCGCAGAAATTCTACTGGTGTAACTCCTGTATTTCCCGAAAACTTTCTCGGTTTGTCATCTAGATTCCTTATAATAGTGACTGGACCTGAGTATCGTTCGCTTGGACCCAACGTACTCCTATTCGAACTTGGATTGTCCTCAGGGGTTGAACTAGCCCTTTCGAATGTCACATTCGGTTGCATTTGACGGTCTTCTACCATGCTCGGTTCTTGATTCGTCATACTGCGGTCTATCGCTGTTCGATTTATCATTGTTTCCCCTGATGTTACATTATGACTGGTAAAACTGTTAACTATGGATTCTAGTTTAGTCATCCTGTCTTCTGCTAATCTCTTGACCTGAGTCTTCAACTCATCTAACGATGTAACATCCTGCGTCTTGTTACTTTCGTCTAGATCGTTCCTTAACTTGTCGATTTTTCCTTCGCACGTGTTCTTTACTAACGCGACTTGTTCTTTTAACAGATCAACATCTGTTCTAAATAGAGTTGAATCTATCTTTATCGCTTCCTTGCTTTCCGTAAACCTAGCTTCTAAGTTTGCCATACCTGCGATTAATTTTTCATCTAACCCGTCACGTTTCTCTTTTGCTTCGGCATCGACCTCACTATATCGTTCTTCCACAATTGCTCCGACTCTATTTTTAAATAAAGCTAAGTTTTCGTTAACCTTTTGCTCTATATCGTCGTCTATCTTTCTAATATCCTTCTGCAATTGATTTTCTAACGACTTTAAATTAGAATTGACCTCTCCCAAGACTTCATCTTTAATGGTCCCAATTACTGTTTTTAAATCTTTAATTTCGTTACCTAGATTTGTTTCTAGACCTTTAATCTTAGTCTCGAAAGATACTTCAGTAGACCAATCTTGAATTTTTCCTACATCTGCCACTAAACCATCGATGTCGAATCTCAACTTCGATACATCTGACTTACTGTCTTTCTGTATGGTCATAACGTCTGTTCTTAAAGTAAAAATATTTTCTTCTCCTCTACTTTCCAATTCAATAATATTTTTCCTTAATATTTGAACATTTTCCTCTCCTTTCATGTTTACTGCAATTATGTCTAATTGTAAAGTCTTCAGCATCTCATTATTCTTTAAAGTTAAACTATTCTCTAATCTGGTTAACTTATTTTCTAATTCAATGTTAGTTTCTTCACTACGAGACTGTAATTTCTCTTCCAGTGATTTAAAATTGTCTTCACTATTTGACTGTAATTTCTTTTCTAATGACTTAAAATTGTCCTTCAAGTTAGCCTCACTATTAGATTGTAGCCTAGTCTCTAATAACATCAACTCATCTTTGCTATTTGACTGTAATAGTTTTAAATTTTCTTCAGTAGTTGACTGTAGCCTAGTCTCTAATGACTTTAAATTATCTTCAGTACTAGTCTGCAATAATTTTAAATTTTCTTCATTACTAGCCTGTAATGATTTTACATTCTCTTTACATTTAGCTTCTAATCTAGCTTCTGAATTATTAATTTGTTCTTTAACTTCCGTTTCCATCTTAGAAATAGTTTCTGCAATTCCAGACATACCCGTCTGTAACTCTCCTAACACCTTCGCTAAATCCTCTGGCAACATAATTATATTTTCAATATAGAATTATATAGAGACGTTAGACAACAACACATCACAATGTCTCAATTCCTGCATTCACTTGGGTATAGGGAAAAAGTCTTATAACTAACATGATATTACTAATACGATTAACATGAACACCGGATTGGGCACACAAGTACATTGTCTGACTAAGTTTAATAAATTTTGTAACACACTTAAATGAACTTGAGATCTATCTCTCAGTAATCTAAATCTGATGTGATTCCATAGAATTAACAAAATCGAAAAGCCCCACTAGTTGGATAAAGCCAATTCTCCCTCTCTCTCTGTACCCGTTCGTCCTGGGGATGCGATGACCCATCTGCTATAACATCACATTCCTGGAGTTCCAGGACAGAGCGGAGTTAAATGAACCTCTAGTCAAATAAGGAATGTGTCGGAAATTCAGCTGAGTTCTCGAAAAAGCAGTGGGTTTCACGAGACAAAGTATCTCTAGGGTCGTTACGGGCTTAAGTTAATAAAAATAATTCAAATATAAATGGGCGCCATCAACTGAATTCCTAGCAAAACCACTTCCTTTCCGGATAAGCCTTACTCAAGACAAGGAAAGAAAAAGGAACATCACACCATCATCAGATCACAACTAAGATAAAAACAAATTTATTTTACCTTGAAAGTCAGACAGACATTTTAAATATAATTCCTACCTAAGAGTATGGTCGAATGCAAAGTTAAATTGTCATTGTCCAAAAATCGAACCATCTCTTCTCTAATGCAAAATTAATTTTATCCACATAACAAGAAAAATGTATAAAGTTCTCTTGGGTTCTCAGGATCACTGTAGCACTATGTCTTTCGTCACTGACATTTGTGAAACCTGAGACCTAATTCTCTTTAATTTAACATCAATGTGGATTTAATTAAGTTATTAAGCTGTCTAAACATACACATATAATAATCACACATATTAAATATCACATAAATTATGGTTTGCATGGTATAATTTGAATGTAGAACATGTTAATCAAATGTTCCTAAACCTTGAATGATTAATTTACACTATTTACATCGTCATTAATCTCTTATCTGTGAATTACAGAAAATTCAAATTCTCATCGGTCATCATCATCGTTATTATCAAAATTAAATATTTCTCACATTAATTCTCACTTCAAAATTCTAAATATTCCTGTCAGAATCGTTAATTCATCACCATTACATCATTTAAATTCGCATTTCAAGTTGCAATTCCTTCACATTATCTCTCAATTAAATTTATTTAATTCCATATAAATTCATTAATCATCAGCTTCTTTAATTAATTATCACCTTCTAATTCAGTTATTCATCATCATTACAATCTTCTAATAATTCATTTCAATCAGTTTATTTATTCAATCATTAATTCATCCACTTATTTAATTCATTGATTTATTCCAAAAATTTAATTTATCAACTTATTTAAATTTCAATCATCTGGTTATTTAGATTTTATTATTTCATCTAGTCATTCTGATTTTTATTTCATTAGGTCAGATCGTTAATATGCTTAAATCTCAGATTATTATTTCGTTAATTATTATTTTCAGAAAATCTTGTATTATCAACTTCATTTATTTGTTTAATTTCCTAACAAATTGTTTAATATGGTTTATAGAACGTTGTCTTACAGTTTTATTACTTCCAAGTTATATCTCGTATTTAATTTATCATGCCAAAAAAATATTATTGTCTCCACGACATCACGTTGGATCAAACTATCCACAACGACATTATATTTCTTCAATATTTCAAATATCACATTTGAATATAAGAATTACTCCAAAAACTCCATAAATATTCAGCACATACAGCATGAATCTCAACAAATACGCTAGACTGGGTACGACGACCTCATGTCTGCCTCAAAATACATTATCAACGATGCAACTATCACATGGCAAATTCCACAAAATGCCTATCACAAACTCCACTTAACCATGTTGCATGATCTACAAAAAATATATAAATGGCTTCAAATTATTAACGCACATAATCTCCAATGACTGTAATTACTCTGATCACATCTAGACAACTTCTTAAACAATTGGAAAAACATTACTTCAGTAATATATGATCTGCTTTCAAATAGCATAAATTCTCTTACAATCTTCATAAATTCACATCGCAGAAAAACACCAATGTGCTATAATCTCTCATATCAAAATCTGCAATACTGATCTGCCTTTAAAATAATTATGACCAGTAATGATTAATCTTACAAGATTCAATTACTTTAAATCCTTCTCAAAGGTATCAAACACAATTATAAAAATCATCAAAGCATCAGCTGTAATAGCTGTTAAACTGAAATTACTCTCAAAAGAGTATAGCAACAAAATATTGGATTGGCAAACAAGAATTACTAAATGCAATCCTGTTGACATTTATCGTTACTTTATTTAACAAAATTTCGACTGATATGTGACTAGTAGTTCCTTGTTTAATTCACTTACATCTCGTGTACATTCGGATGATAAAAATGAGTCCCTCAATGGCAAGTAAGATGTGTAACCACCGTACAGTCGTATAAATACGAAAGACCTCGCCCCGTCGACTTGGATGATAGTTCCCTGAACGATGGGTAAGGTGAGTAGCCACCATACAATCGTATAAATACGAAGGACCCCATCTCGTAGGCTGTATGAGTGAATGTACCAGAAAGGAATCAACAAGTTTCTAGTTGTCATATAAAAGCGACGTTCATTCACTAAAGTGAATAACTTCTTAATATCTCCAAACAATCCAATGGAAAAATCCCTACTGATGAATAATACACACTCGCTAGTATGCAATGAACTGACGAAGTAATTTCTGATAATCAATTGCAGATCACGAGTTCGAAATACTCGTTACACAAAAAAACTATTCATGAAAAATATCCTAGCTGGAAAAATGTCTAAAAGACCAAACATATGCTTAATAAAGCCAAACAACGGTGAGAATTTCGTATAATGATGCCTGCCATATCATATGGTCACTCCATATTCTAGCAAATTCGAAGTATATAAATTCAAACCATGTCTTAATAATCAAATCACTCCTATTAGAAAAATATACATGTGTGCCCAGTATTCATGAAAATAATCGTATCAGGTAGTTAGAACTCTTACAATACCTTTCATTATCAGTTGTAATATAATTTCCAAGATCGTCGATTTTCCCTACCTAAAGAATTTCTCGTAAGATCGGCGTGAATATCATTTCATCCATGAAATGACGATTTCCTTCGAAATCCCAAGCGAATCAGCTGGTGGACTCCTCTCGTCAGGAATCGAATCCATCGCTCTGTGGTGCCATCTTGTCTCTATTCACGTTTACTCGGTCATGTTGAACCTCGGATTACCCATAGCCGATATTGTCCAACTCCTTCTCGAAAAGTTCATGGAAACAGCGGACCCCCTACTCCTCTTCTGAGATACGCCACTGTTCCGTTAAATGTTCAGTTTGAGAATTGTAAGTCCAATCTCAACTTACTGCAAAGTCCCACTTGAGTAAAATAAAATTTTACTTAATAGTGTTCAAGATTACGATACACCCTGTATCTGTCTGTAATATGTAACTCATGAAAACTGTATAAGATATAAATCTTATAAATGCACGATATAATGTTCATCAGAGCCTATGCTAAACATTCAGTTTACTTGGAATAGTAAAGTCGCTTTGAATGTGTTATGTAACAGCATAGTTATAAGGTTATTCGTAAAAGCCTGTGCTCGAACAGCGTCGAAATGAAGCTTGAAATATAGTCTTCAAATACGAGCAGTGTGGTTTTGAAATACCCCGGCTGTCTACAATTGCCTCCTCGGCCATCCCGCCTGGATCAACGACCCGCTCGGCCTTGGCTGCTCGGCGATGCAAGAACTGTCACCTACTCTCCTGCCGTGACGGTTTCCGTATGCTGCGTGACCTTCAATGCGCCCCGCTTGTGCTACAGAGCTGCTCTGAACTGCCCGTCTCCTTGGGCTCAACTGATCTTGCTAGCGCTGTGTTCCGGCTTATGTGCTCCGCGCGGCACGTGGCTCATTCCCCCACCACAGTGCTCCCACGTCATGAACATAGTCTCGAACCCGAATCCTCTCGGCTGTTCTGTTATAAAATAACTTATTTCCATAAAATTATTTCCACATATAATGCATGTTATATATCCTCTTCTAAGTTGTTTAATTATTATAATTCCATATATGTTTCAATAAAGCTTCACATCTTTATCCATAATTCTATCTTCTCACAGATTTCAATGCCTCCTCGATTCTTGACCTCCTACGTCATCTTGGCATTCTTCTTGACGCGATCGATGCGCTATCTTTTCTTAATTATTTCCAAAACCTCAACTACAACTTAATGTCAGCTGGCGTAGCCGATAGCCTAAAATAGGTATCGGGTACACTACGTTCTTGCGAAATCCTTCTGTGTTTGTTGTTAATGGGCTCTCTGCTTGAGTCTGACTTCCTGCTATGCTGGGTTGGGGACTATGTGAGTCATCCTGCTTGTCTTTCAATGCTCCCGTTTTAAATATAGATGATTGTTCTAATGAGCGAAGTTCGGCTTTTATGATTCTGTCTGTCTGCTCTTTAAGTCTATTTTTTACCTCCTGCTCCAAAGCTTGAATACGCGTGTGGTTTTCGCCTACTGTTTTAAGAATAGTGGATCTTTCCTCTCTAGAATCAATATTCATTTTCTTCCAATCTTTCCTGATCTGTTCTTTAATCGTGCTTATTTTTTCTTCAATCTGGCTCTTATTTTCATCCTGATTATTTTCTATCTGGCTTAGCCTTTCGTCTAATGTACTCTTAAATTGTTCTTGTTCCGTTTCTAGGCTTTTCCACTGTTCCGCTGATTTTATCTCGAGCCGGTCCATATCTTTCATTATGCCTGATATGTTCTCATCTACTGCTGATATTTGTTGTTGAATGACCCTGCCACTTTTCTCCATCTCCTTGAATCGTCCTTCCAACTTATCTTGAGCTATTTTGACCTCGCTTGTATTCATTGTGCATGCTATTTCAATCTGCTCTTATTTAGCTAACACCGTTTCATCGAGAATGCTAAGTTTTTTATCAAAAATTCTCTCCATTTTTGCAATCTGCTCTAATTGTTTCTCATTATTTTTGCTTACATCAAGGGCCAGTAATATCATCTGTTGGTTTGTGTGCTCTTTCATCTCTAAGGTTAACGAAGCTAACTGGTTCGTGTTTTTATTATTTTGCGCCTCTAACTGTGAATTTATCGTGTCATTAATTTCACTCTTTAATAACCTAGCTTGTTCCGCCTGATATTCATTTTGCTCAATTCTACTGTTATTTAACTGTGTCCGCAATGATTCACTTTGTTCTAACAGTTTAGTATTTAGCGATTTACTTTGTTCTGACATTTTCGTATTTAGCGATTCACTTTGCTCTAACAGTTTAATTTTTAGCGATTCACTTTGCTCTGACATTTTCGTATTTAGCGATTCACTTTGCTCCAACAGTTTAGTATTTAGCGATTCACTTTGTTCTGACAGACTAGTGTTTATTTGTTCAGATAATTTTGTATTCAACGCTTCACTTTGCTCTAACATACTAGTGTTTATAGATTGACTCTGTTCTGATAATTTAGTATTCAACGCTTCACTTTGCTCTGCTAATTTAGTATCCAACAATTCCTGCGTTCTCCTTGCTGCACTCTCAATGATCTCCTGGATCTGCGCCACCGTTGCCATGTTTTATAATATATATATGAGACATATGGGAAATGGCCTACGCCAATGCCCTTTGACACGCACATAAATCCAATGCACATTTAATTTCTTTATCCTACTCAGTTCATTGATTTTTACCTTTAATCCCATTAGTTGATTGCATCTCTGAGTAGTTCTAGTTTTACTCAATTTAATTTTAACCCCAAGCACATATTTAGTCATTAAACAGTTATCCTGATCTGATATTAACACTGACTAATTAACAAAGTATTAATTGTCATTTAGGCTACAGCCTCCTAATATTTCCATGAGTTTGACTTTATAAACAAATCTAGTTTTAACTTTATCATTGGGCGCCCGGTATCACATCTTAATTTTACTTTAATTTAAAAGACAACAACGTGAACCGTATTTTACTTTGCAAACTCCTGATTTTAATTTATCTTTCACACATTTGGCGGTATCCACTTCGCCTCAACTACTTTTAATAAAATATCACTTCCCGGTGATTAAATACTGTCATATCTGCCTGCACTTGCGGCATGCCAGTTTTACTCAAATGCGCCACTATTGACATGTGTAATCTCCCCGTTACACCACAGTAAATAGGCCCCACGTTGGGCGCCAGTTTTCACCTATGAACCCTTCAGAATAGCAGTGTTTAATGCAAGAATCTTAGATCAAGGGGTCGCGTTCAGTTCATAGTGTGGTGTTTACGTCCGCCAAACAACGTGCTTTTCTGAGGCAAGGGTTATAGGATGAAAACTATAACTAAGAAAGAAAGGAGACAAAACGTAGGATAATAACAAGATTTAATAACTAATTTGCGCATAAAAGAATAAAACAAACAATAATAAACAAAATCCTCCCTGACTTTCCCCCTGACAGGAATATTTATCACTTTGAGGAGTCAGATGGATCTCCCCTTTTCTAATAAAATGTGGATCCAAGTTCCACTATCTTGCATATGAATTTATGTTCGCGTGATGACTATCTACGAGAAATGAGTACTTGGATGATCATTCGTTCACAATGGGTTAACAGCCACGGTGCTCACGAACAATCATCTCGTAAATCAACTTTTATGGATATGGGCATAACATTAATAAAAATCCTTAAATCTAACTCTGACACACATATTACAACTCTACTATTTACAGGCATCTCTCTGAGACCCTAATTAGTGTGGTGACACACTTAACCAAATGAGCTGCCACAATGGCCAGATGCTCAACAACAAGGAAACACAGCGCCGCATGTGACTCACCGGTCACTGACATGGAAAACATAGAATAAACCAACAACAACAAATCACCTGAGTGGTTAAGATTACTTTATATTAACAAACTTGCATGTTAAGGAAACGCTTCGAAGGTTATCGTGTTTCGTAGGCAACTCCCATTTATTTAAACAATTTTACCATTGATCAGTTTCTCACATTTATATTTATTTTCAAGTAAATTGGGAGCCAGACGTGCACTCCACTAATGATGAGCTTGCTTGCGAAACTCAGCCAGCCCTTGTGACAACAACTCACCCTTTCCACATTACCAGTCATGTCCCCCTTCCAGTGTATATAAATAGCCGACCAGCTGGACTGTTATCTCAAGGAATCAACAGCAGCTAACATCTCCTCCAACTCAACATATGGTCAGACAATAATCACATATCCATAATTGTCCTCGCAAGGATACAATATGAATCTGATACCAAGCTGACAGAAATCAGTCTCTGCTGAAGTTCCCGCTTGTAATACCACAACAATATACTCACAATACACACATCTGGGACTGACATAACGCCTTTCACACGGGTCTGCTGAATTAGAGCTCGCAAACATTTAACACAATATTTAAAACCTACGATAGAGCTGAGTACTCTTCGTCACAAATTACATTGCTCCAAAGGCAATAATCACACTGAATCTGATCAATAATAAATCTCAACAAAATTTAATTACCCTCCAATCTACTATATAATTATATTAATTCAGTCCTACTTCTGAAACACGACATATCTCCGAGAGACGTTTTTAACCGCATTTCGTAACCTAGGCGAACACGGCCGTTCACATAGATACGTTAGTTAACACAACACAAAGAAAAGAACCTTCCATCAACTACAATTGTGCGAGCTGCTTCCAAACAAAAGTGTGTCAGATCAAAACTAAATATACTACATTAATCACACAAGCAAAGTATTTACAAAAAATATGTCCCATAAACCATAAGTTAATTTAATAAATAATAAAATATTATTGTGTACTCATCTCTTTTTGTAGTCACCCGTCAAAGAACATCAGACGCCATTCCCCAACTGGATGGTTCTTTATCTCATAGCAGCCATCTGGACGGACTGTTGAGAATTCCACACTTCCTCTGCATTCATCGATGTCATCCTTGCGCTGATACAAAAATTAGGTTATTATACACTTTATGTCTGTCTACTAAATTCGCTTGTTCAGGTACTAAATTCCCTGTCACTGTTCGTTGGCGAATTATCGACGATATTTTCCCTATAACTATAGTACAATGACTATCTATCACTAAGTTTAACACTTTACAATGAATATCTTGTGTCCACGACACATAAAATACAAGTCTATCTCTTCAGACGAACAGAATCAAAGTCTACGTCCGTAGACGCACCAAATAGAAGTCTCGTGTCCTCGACACATAAAATAAAAGTCTTGTGTCCTAGACACACGGAATAAAAGTCAATGTCTTGGCTCTTCGACACACTTATAAATGAACTGGCCCTTGGGTCTAGATGGAGGGGGATTTTATGTAAAAATTTCTCGAAATAATTGTGATACAAGAATGAAATAAATATCACTGAACTCGTAATATTGCACAGGTCAAGAATATGCCCATTAATCCTAGAATCGATCTTAGAGATTTTGTCTAGGCGATTTCCCGCGTGAATGCTAGCCGCCGCGTACCCCAGCCGGAGTTGGCGCGCAAGTAGGCATTCTCTTCTCATTGGTCCTCCATTTGCTGTAATTTGGCGGTTTCTAGTAGATCTTGGCGTCTTGGGAGTGTCTATTTTCTTCATCAGCCATTCACGTTACTGCATCATATTTCTTCTAGGCGCGAATAACATAATGAACATACCAGAACCATGTCTCACCGCGCGTCGCTTCTAAAATTGAGGTAGCCACACCTGTCCTTATGATACATCGCTATGCTATTTCTTTTCATAGCTCAAGTACTTAGCCTTTTGTTAAACTGTCGCAGGTATGTCCCTATTGTCTCCAACAAATGCTTAAGATTTCCTCATCACTGTCTGGCTACTTTCATGATGCTGGTTGAAATATTTATTAATTGAAGAAATAAAAAGTAGAATCATTTAACCAACATAGGGTCAAGGGTTCAATACTGATGGCTCCCGTACACCAAGCTTTGATGGAAATGACAGTGTTGGCTGTGCCTTTGTCGTTTATGAGAATTATACTGAAATATTTTCAGCTCAGTATAAGCTCTCTCCCAGTTGTTCAATTTTCCAGGCAGAACTTTGGGCCTTAAACGTGTGCAATAGAATGGGTTAAAGCTAACAATAAAAGAGTGAGGATTTTCAGTGATTCACAATCCGCATTGTATTCTATAAATGACAAATATAATTCTAACCCAATAGCTGTCTACATCAGGGCAACAGCCCGGGAGTGCTCACATATATGCACATCGTGGATAAGGGGACACACTGGATTGGCTGGTAATGAAAGAGCAGACCAATTAGCAAAATCAGCGGCTATGGCACATCTTGAAATAACATATAGTAAGTCTCCTATACGTTACGTTAAAAGCCAGATAAGGAAATACATATTAAATGAATGGAAAATCACATGGACATGTAGCCTGAAAGGGTCTGTAACAAGAGAAATATTCTTCCCGGAAGTACAAAATCGACTGTTATCAAAATTATTAGTGCCAAACTTTGTCCTCACACAATTTTTAACTGGTCATGGAAAATTCAAGTCTAATTTTGAACGTTTTAAAATAGCAACAGACGACTATTCATGTTTATGTGGATTGCCTCAATCGGTGTGTCACCTTGTATTTGAGTGTCCTGTTTTTGAAAAGGAAAGATACAATTTACAATGCCACCTTTATAGCTGTAACCTGGAACTTTCAAAACCGCTGTACCATATTTTCAAGAGGCAGTGCTGTTTAGGACAATTTCTCACATTCATCAACAACATTTTTTGTAAACTATGTCAGTAATATTTGTATTTGCTTTGTTTTTAATATATAACCCTAATGTACCTCTGGTAAAATAGGGTTCCTGTATTGTTTTCTGGATATTCAATAATAATAATAATGAAATTTGTGTCAAAAATCGATGTTTTGGAAACATGTTATTCGTAATCTACATAGTGTAATTTACATTGTGTATACATTCTATAGTTATCGGAGGCATGGAAGTTCATTAAAAAACATTAAATGTCAAACTCTGCACATATACTTGGTGTGAATCCAGGAGTGTTCACCATAAAGGCGTTCAACACCATTGACAAGAATTGACTCATGAAAGCTGAGAAAGGGATGTCTGATTTTGAGCTGGAAGCCAGACAGAAAATAAGAGGGCAGAAAAGAATTTTGGAGGATGAAGAGTAAGAATATGGAGGATTTTAAAAATCAAATAAGCATTTTTCATGTTTGAATATGGTAACCAAATGTTTAAATGCATTTTTCTCTAATATACATTTTTTGTAGAATCTGAAGCCTTTTCTCAAAAACTATAAATCGCAGAGCTATGATTTTTTCAGGAGTTGTTCATTACACATTGTGGAATATATGGAACTACAATTGTTATCATTACTTAATTAAATTTTTATTTATAGGGTTTTATGTGATGAAAAAAAAATGTCTTATTTCTGTGACAGTAAGTTCAAGATATTTTAAGTAAAGAACTAATATGCATATGTAATTTATTTTAGTTAGGTATTCATATTGTAGTGATAGCTTCATACAGTAAAAATTTCAAAGTGATTGTATCATTAGAATTCCTCTTATGGCTTTCATGCAAAAAGAGCATAACTGTTAATACTCCTATAACATTAATGTATATGCCTTACATCTAGGTCTCTACTTATTTTTTTTTTCATTTATTACAGTTAGTTATCTATCTACACACCAAATTTCATGCCTTTAACTCAAAAACTATGGTTGTAATGATTTTTAAGGAAAAGCTTGCATTTCCGATTACATCCCTCCTTAAGGGGTGGAACTACGAGGTCATATGCCCCTACTTTTGAGTTTCCATCTCACTGAAAACTTAGGCCCGTAATTTACAGAGATCGTTAAACTGTTACGCATCGCTATCACCTTGCTTATGACTACTGCTGAACCAGAACGCTGCTACTCGTGCCTCAAGAGGATCAAAACGTACGGTAACTCAGGAATCCTATGGGACAAGAAAGACTTAGTGCACTTGAATTGCTTCATAATGTCGATTACTTTGAATTGCTTTCTATTCAGCATACTGAACTTCAATAACCTCGTCATCGAAAATTCGTCACGTTCAAGACTCGGCGCCTGGAGCTGTCTCCTTCTCCAATGCTAAAAGTGAACTAGAAATTGCAATCTCGCATTCCGGAATTTGCCTGGAGTAGAAGTGGAAAGCCACTGCCAAGATGGTTAGTTAATGCATGTGCATGCAGTTTCCCCAAATGCAATATGTGCGAGCCGCCACTGGTTGTTAGAATAATAAACTCTATAGGCTACAGCCATAGCACCATAAAGTGCCCCCTAGATGTAGAGTCACCCAAATGGTAGGCTACAAGGGAGTGTTAATCGATGGAAATCATGCTGGTAATGATTCTTCTTGATTTAAGAAGATAACGGAAACACTTATGGCCTAGGAACAATGATCATGCAACTATTTCAAGGCGCATTATAATGTATAAATGTTATTGGTTTTACGTCCCTTTTAACTACGCTGGCTTTTAGAGACGCCGGGGTGCCGGAATTTTGCCCCGAAGGGGATCTTTAACGTGCCAGTAAATCTACTGACACGGCTCCCTCGCATTTGCGCACCCTCAAATGCCACCTGACTGCGCCAGGATACGAACCTGCAACCTTGGGCTCAGCAAGCGAGAACGTTACCCCTGAGCCACGCAGCCAGGCGCATTATAATGTATACGGGTACCAAGAAATTACGAAGTTAAAACAGCGGGAGTTCTACATATTTTTTTCAAACCTGGAACGACATCGCTGATAGGTTCCACCCTATAACTACGCTGACTAATGACATCCTTTGCTGCAGATGTGTTTCGTCAGAATAGCCAATCAGGAAGCTGTGTCCTTCTCCAATGCTAAAAGTGAACTAGAAATTGCAATCTCGCATCCCGGAATTTGCCTGGAGTAGAAGTGGAAAGCCACTTCCAAGATGGCTAAGTGGGAATCGAACACAGATCTTTGCGGTGACAGAATTGTCCATTCTTCCGTGTAATGCTTTGTTCTCACTTATATTCGCCAACGACGTTACTAATTTAATTAATTAATATTAATTTAATTATTATTGTCTAAGTTACCGACAGCGGCAGCTACGCTTGCTGACGCGCAGCGCTAGGCCATGGGGTCAAGCCCTCTGCGGACTCGGTAGACATGGGTTCGAGCCCCACCGTCAGCCGTCCTTGAAATGGTTTTCCGTCGTTTCCCCATTTTCAACTCCAGGCAAATGTTGCGACGGTACTTTCTGAAAGGCCACGGCCGCTTCCTTCCACATCCTTGCCTAGTTCCATTTATCTTCATTTCATCGCTCATTAAACTCATCTCGCGAGGTTGGCGTCAGGAAGGGCATCCGAGGTAAAAACCATCCGCCACATAGACTTTCATCGCATCTCATCCCCGACCCCGTTGAAAACAGGAATTATAAGGGGTAGAAATACATACATACAGTTTACGTCTAAGGTGTAAATAGATTTATTAAATACCGATTGTTATTTAGATCAGCGTTTCCCAAACCTTTTTGTGCGTGTACCACTTTAAGAGAAACGTATCTCTCGCGTACCACCTAACGGTTGGGAGATATAGTAACTATAAACCCCATCACCACTACGTAACAGACCAAAGGATGGATTGTAAATTGTGTTTGTTAGAGTTAGACTGTTGGAGTTTTAAAGTTCAAATAATAAAAAGTGTGTCGAGTTGTTCTATTATTTATTACAATAAGTATTCAATTCAAACATTCAGAAATTACACTGTACAAATAATAGCCTATTAATAACACTCTTAATAATTAAACATAAAAAACAAAGTTCAACTAACAACTTCAATGTGAAGGGTGAGCTTGAAGATTAGAAGCCAGCTTAGGAATGTCTGGTTTAAGATCGCTGAGTTTCAAACGAAGATCGTTTTCCACTGTAAGGAGCCTATTCCGGTATTTATTCTAGTGATAAACAAGACAGTGAAGAAAATGCAGTCTCACACAACTACGAAGTAGTGAAAGGCAGTAAAAATCTAACTGCTTTGTCAGCTATGTCTGCATAGTCTGCACCCCTCTCACCCGAAAAGTTCACGAGCCATTTCTGAAAAAGTTTGCCTTAGTTCTGGATCCCAATTCAATTCATAAAACTACTCCTTATCTTTGGCGTTAAAGTCCTCCGGCAACATATCAATGTTTTTATATTTTTTAATTCTATATTTTATATTTTTCGTAAAGTATCTAAGATTATTTTATGTTTTTCGTAACTTCACCGCGTACCACTGCAGCAGTAAGAACGTACCACCAGTGGTACGCGTACCACAAGTTGGGAAACGCTGATTTAGATTACTTTACTTTTTACTTAGATTAAATCGTCAATAAGGAAATCTGTATCAGCCAAAAAATGGTGGAGGCTCCACGCTGAACATCGGGGAATATAACTTACATTTCTGCCATAGATTACTGGCCCTATACTGTTAGATTACTGAACAGATTCGATACCACTGGTACACGAAATTGCGAGGTTATTGTTGCTTATTTGAACCCGTATGGCTAAATGCCGAATGTATTCAGTTAGCTCTCAAATATCTATTTGAATGCACTCATTTTGCACTTGGTATGTTTTCAACTTTACTTAAAGCAAGTTTCATGACCATTTTGCGTTAATAATGCGAATCAACAGCAAACTTTATCCTCAATGGGGATCCCTTCTCCCCCCAGGGGCTCACATCTAGTGGGACGAGGGTTGGCGACCACGGGACCCCAGCTGAGTCCGGCATTGCTTCCACTTACTTGTGCCGAGCTCCTCTCCGTCTTCTTTCCTGTCGACCTCCCTTGGTCAACTCTTGTTCCTTTCCGACCCCGACGGTATTAGGGTATCTGAGGCCTAGGGAGTCTTTCACTTTCCCGCCTTAATTGGCCCTTGTCTCATCTTTACTGATCCCTCATTCTTCGAGGGCTCAGACCTCTTGTTTTCTTTTCATTCTATTTCCTTTTCTCTTTCAGATTCTGCACTGTTTTTGTTAATTGGCTCCCTGTGTAGCCTATCTAAATTACCTTAAGCGAATTTTTTGAATCTACACTACATTTTGTAGGTAATTTCAATCTACGTTGCATTTTGTAAGTCTTTTCGATCTAAATTGCATTTTGCGAGTACTTTCAACCTCAATTGCATTTTGTACATATTTTCAATCTCATTTACATTTTGTAAGTATTTTGAATTTCAATTGCATTTTGTAAGTATTTCGACTCTACATTGCATTTTTTTGGTACGTATTTTCAACCTAAATTGCATTTTGTGCGTATTTTTCAATCTATTCCTTTTGTGAGTATTTTCCTTCTAAATTCCCTTTTGTTAGTATTTCCAGTCTCCATTTTGTGAGTCGTTTCAATCTGAATTCCATTTTGTAAGTATTTTCAGTCTCACTTACTTTTTCGTTCTGGTTTCCATTTCATTGTCATTTTCGCTATCACCCAGACCATTAGGGGCCGATAACCTAAATGTTATGCCCCTTAAAACGACAATATTATCATCATCATCAACCTTTTGATTCCTCAGGATCCAAGTACTGTATATTACAGAACTTGGATGTCTCTTGTCTGTAGCTGAAGGCTCTTTGCTGCTCTAGGATTACCGAGCGATGCCGTAACATTCCGACTATGCACGAAAAATGCACAGGAGTTGGTGCTTGCGAGACATTTGTTACCGAGCGTTACCGTAGCTCCTTCATTTTCTCTTTGCCCCTTTTTTCACAACGCGTAATAAGCCCACTCCAAGCCCACAGTCACATGATACTTTTAACCATTTCTACCATCGTACATCCATTCTCCTTGTTTCTTCTCAGCGCAAGCCTGCTTGTTAGCATGCGGTGACAGGTCCACAAAAATGTTCTTTCTTTCTTCCTTTCTTTTTTGTATTAACCAAAGTATAGCAAACGGAACGCCAAAACGCGCCTAATATCTTGATGTTTTGTTTGATTTTCGGTTAAGCTGATAAAGAACACGCAGTGCCCCGGCACAGGTACGTTAGGTACCGGTATATCAATTAAAGTTCTCTTATGTAATGACAAGACTGGGAGAATCCCTACTGATTTAAATAAGTATATTCTATTATTAATTCGTCAATACAGAACCGATTGAACAACATGGATCATACCATGCCAAAGTTCATATACGTTATTTATTTTTGGCCGGCTGTGTGGTTAAGTTAAGGCTCTCTCATTACGAGGCTTGGAATCGTTGTCATCAGCCCCATTTACTGATGTACAGGGGCGCACCCAGGGGGGGGCTTTGGGGGCTTAAGCCCCCCCTAAAAACCTGGGAACACTTTAAAAACATTGCATCACATAAACATAAAGAAACCTTCCAAACCGTCCGTCTGCAGGTGTCCGTCCGTCGTATCTGTGATGCGGGCAATCCAGGTAACAGGCTCACAGACTCCTAGGTTGGTGTCCCGGTGAACCGTAATGTCGTAGTCGTTCAGGTTGGACAGGCGGACGTACGGCCGAGACGTCGTGTTGATGAGGGTCTTGGCAACTAACAATCCTTTTGTCTGGATGTCCTCATATTTTGGCTCGATGACAGCCGCCACTCCCTCAGCAGTTCCGTCGACAATTACGGCAGCGCTGATCTCTGTCCTGGTGGGAACGATGACGTTCTCTCTCAGCCTTACTCGTCGTGGGGTGACGGCCTCGTGTGCTGGTTGCAAAGCAAGTTCCTCACCTCCGAAGTGCAGAGTGTTGATACTCAGATCCAAGATGATGATGTTCTGGTCCATGAAGTCCAGTCCGATGATCACTTCATTTGATACGTCAGCCACAAGCACTGGATGCTTTATCGCCCGTCGACCAATGACGAACTCCAGTGATGCTTCGCCATGTACCGGTGCGGTCTCTCCGGTCGCGGTTATTAGTTGGAGGTTCCTTTGTGTGGGTTGCACTCTCCACTTCGGGATCACGGTGGGACTGACGATGGTCCTCGATGCTCCCGTGTCGATTAGCATGGGCCAGCTCTCTCCGTTGACGACTCCGTCGACCATCAGACTGCTATTATCCCTCCTTAACTCAGTCACACGAACTTGGACTGCCGGGGCTTGACGACTGTCACAAGCAAACCTTTGCCCCCCAAGGCTGGCTGATACTTGCTTTCCTGGGCCGCGTGGTTTCCCTACGACTGACTGTCCCGACGGAAACCCTTGGCGGCGCTGATCACCGCAGTCCTTGCTCAGGTGGCCTCTCTTACGGCAGGTCCAGCAGGTCGGTAGTCCTCTTCCGGGTCGCCTCTCCGGATGTCCTTCGGCTACGTTTTTGTTGGTGGTACTGCGACCCTTGAAGAACCGGCCTAGCGCGTCCATCAGTTCATCGACCTGGGGCTTGGTCTTGTCGGCTTTGGATGGTTCGTCGATGTCCACCTGACGCACCCGCGCGCGCATTCTAGATGCCTGTTTTGCCGTCTCGAACTCAAGTGCGTGGCTCATCGCATCTGCCACAGACTTATTGCGCGCGAGTCGCAGCGCCTGTTGAGTGTCCGAGTCCCGTAGTCCGTCGGTGAAGGTCTGCATCGCAATCTGTTCCAGAAAGTCGGCCGGCGCTGTTGGATAGGCGAGCCTTACGTGGCGTGCGATGTCCATCCCGAACTCCTGCAGGGTTTCCGCGTTCTTCTGTACCCGGGTCCAGAGCTGCATCTGGTAGGCCTGCTGAAGATGGCTATCTCCATATCGGGACTCCATATGGGCGATCAGTGAAGCGTAGTCCTGGGATCCAGTCGGGATGGCCTGAAGGACGTTAAGGGCGTCACCTCTCAGCGCTACAATGAGAGCTGTAGCCTTTTCTGTGTTGTTCCAGTTATTTATGGAACAGGCCGCCTCGAACTGACGTATGTAGGTGCTCCACGGGACCTTTCCGTCGAAGGTAGGGGGCGTCACTCTGCTATATCCCGTTCCTGATATTCCCGGTGTAACGGTGGGCGGGCGTTGGCGCAGCTTGGCAACTTCCTCTTGTAGAGCGTTGAATTTCTCTTCCACCCCCGTCAGTGGACGTTGGCGCAGCTCGGCAACTTCCTTTTGTAAGGCGTTGAATTTCTCCTCCACCCCCATCAGCGGGCGTTGGCGCAGCTCGGCAACTTCCACTTGTAAGGCATCGAACTTCTTTTCTACTGCCGTGACTTCCTCACGCAGACCCAGTTCTAATTTCTTCAGGTCCTGTGTCAACTTATTCTGACCGTCTTCCATCTTTTTCTGGCCGTCCTCTATCCTCTTCAGATCCTCCGCTAGCTTATTTTGACCGTCTTCCATCTTCTTCTGGCCGTTTTCTAGCTTGGCAGTTAGGTCCTCGGCTAACTTCTTCTGGCCGTCCTCCATCTTCTTCTGGCCGTCTTCTAGCTTCTTCAGGTCATCCTTCAGGTCCTTGGCAAATTTCTTCTGGCCGTTCTCCATCTTCTTCTGGCCGTCCTCCATCTTCTTCTGGCCGTCTTCCATCTTGGCTTCCATGCCACTTAACTTTTCTAGCAATGCTGCAAATTGCGCTTCCATTTTAGATGTTTGTCTTGTAAAGGGCATGCACTCACAGGAAAATTAAAATAAAAAAATGACCTGCTCGGGTTTTGAAACCAGGACCGTCAGGTGTTGTGCTTGTGTTTGAGTTCGTAATCCCGCTTCTGACACCAGTTGTTACGTGCACCCCCCCTCCAGTGGCACTTTTGTTAACTGGACTACGGTGGGTTGAAGCACAACACAGATTGTTCCTTTAAATGAAATAATTAAATTTATTTTGGCCAGAAAGATAGACCACTCAACAGCAAATACAAGCAATTAGAGCCTTACTCCAGTTTCCTCAAGTCTCTTCCTTATGGAGAGCTCTTGCCCCCTTTCACTTGTCAACAAACCACAGAAGTTAATTCGTCCTAATGAGTCAGGTGGCCTTGACAGAAACTACCTGCACCTCTTCCTCATGTACACAAACTACAGTTACTTGCTACACGCTGCTTCGCTGTTCACAAGCTGGGAAACAATGTCACTGGATTTTGTAACTCGCACGGCACTTCGCCACAATACGTCTGTCGCTCAGTGAAATCACACTCGCTCAAAACACAGGCAGTCCCCTGTATGCTTCTCACTCCCTCGCTGTCAAGAGAATCGGCTTCACTAGGGGTTTCGCAAGTCACCACACTTCTGTCGCTCAGGATAAACTCTCGCACTAGCTCGAAAAACACAACCACAACTGCTTGACAGGTCGCTCTTATATAGCAGGCCGGTGACTCAATAAATGCTTCTAGACCCATCCAGGGTTCACGGCTTCTCGAGGTTTCCTTCACTGGCTGAGTCACGAATATTCTGGACCATCCCTTTGTCCTAGTAGTCCTGTTGCATAAGGCACACGCAATACACTGAGGCAGAGCAGCCCAGCCCTGGGGCAGTTGTGACTCATGCGGCGAGCGATGAAACAAACTCACAGCCGTAACAATATTTACATACAAGAATAATAATGGACACATTCTCTTTCCATAGCTGAAATCATGTTATTGAGGAAAGCTCCCTCCAAACCAAAATTCTGGGTGCGCCCCTGCTGATGTATGTGTGTCGAATTTATCGAATATTCTGTAAGTTATTGTTGTGGTGTCTGTATTTGCATATTGAGGTTAGGTTTGGCCTTACCGTACGCTAGGAAGCATCCGTGCAATTGCATGCATCAGAAGTTGGAGACAACGGAAAATCACTTCTATAGAATGGCTGAGGTGGAAATCAAACTCACTTCTTATTACGTTTACCGAAGCTAAGTGTACCTCGTTCCAACCCTCATTACTTGGCAGAGACAGGAATCGAATTCGGACCTCAAGAATATTACGAAATTCTAGAATAAATAATATGGTTGTTGTCTCATTTAGGGGCTTGCGACATTGTGGTCATTTACCCTCGTGTACTTAGGTGTATAACCTATAATTATATACAGTATATAATATGTATGATAACTTGTGTTATTGTGGTGTCTGTGGCAGTGTGTATTTGTAATTGAGACTATGATTGTGTAAGAGGTGGCCGTGGCCTTAAGTTAGGAACCACCCCGGCATTTGTCACAAGTACAAGTGAGAAACCAAGGAATAACACAGGCAAGATAATAGAGGTGGGAATCCAACCCACCGCTACTCATTTCTGCATCCCGAGGCTGAGTGGTGTAGCTCGCTCCAGCCCTCAAACCAGAATTAAATTTCTTGGCAGAGCCAGAGAGTGAAACCGAACCTCATGGGTGATAGTAAAGAATGCTAGCCATTACACCATGACGCAGTAGTAACGTACTCGCCTGCTGTTCCCAAGGTTACAGGATCGAAGGAAGGAAGCTTTTAGTTTTAAAGCCGTCGGGCCCTTGTCATATATTTATGGCATGTAAGAGAACCTTCCACTAACTAGGCCTACAGTACAATTGTGTGAAGCTAAATTTGTAGGTTAGATTTGATTAACGCTCTATCACGTTCCAACGTTCGTCGCCAGGTGCCAGTTGCGGTGGCATCTAGTAGCCACGTTCGCGGATAGGTGTCGTTGACGGTAGCATTTGGTAGTAACTGTAGGAACTACTTGAAATTGATCGTCTGCAGTCCCTACCTGATTTACAGATAACACACACTAATAATACAGCCATCACAATTAACATCGGTTATCAGACAGATTCTACACACACCCAAAGTACACGGGGCTACATGACCGCGTTGTTGCAGTCCCTAAACTGAGGAACCACCTAACCCAGTTTATTAATTCTACAGAACAGGAGTACAAGCCTTTTGGTAACTTAATTGCCACTGCTGCACCGGAAATAATTACTTTTAACGTAAATAAAGCATTATTGGTCGTGTTCATTTGAACAAGCTCGGCCATTTTACAATCCAACGGACACTACGTCATACCCACGTGACACATTGCCAACATGAAAAATTAAAAGGCAAAACCATTGTCCTGGATAAAGATTATTGATGCGTGACTTCCCTCACTGTGCGTGACAAAAACCAGGGGTGTTATCTATTACGGGCCGCGCTATCAATCCGCCATTGGTCTGGACGAAAATATTGGATTAGTCAAAACCATTGGTACCGAATGCGTGGGGTTGGCATTATGGACTCCTTCACAAACATTCACAGATGGTCGTCAGAGCAGCAATTTTAGCTATATAAGTCGTGCTCCTATTAGGGCGGGATGGTGGGTCTACGGCAGCAGACAAGTGAACATCTATTACTATATTATCTCCAAATACCATTACTACAATTATTTTGGCCAATTTCATTACTCACAATTTTTTAAACACATGTTCTCCTGTTCTGTAGCGCCACCCCAAGTTTGTAGTTTTACGTGACCGTTAATCTCGCGATCATTAGCCACCGACCGCGGTGGCTGAGAGCGCTAACGTGCTACGTCGTGCCTCGCTGGCATCGGGAGAGCGTGGGTTCGAATCCCACCTCGGCCGTCCTGAAAATGGTTTTCGTGGTTTCCCATTTTCACCACCAGGCAAATGCCGGGACGGTTCCCTTCAATAGGTCCACGGCCGATTTCCTTCCAATATCCCTTCCCTGATCCGACCTGAAAAGAAAAGTACATGGCCATTGGCTGCATTAATGAATGAACATCCACAGCCTGCTTCCAGTCTCCGACCGGGTCAGGAATGGAATCAATGAAGCCCCCATCTAGCGGCGAGGATATGGACTGTGCCGGCTGCCGAGGCCTGACGCACTCCTCTGGGGCAATGATTAAATGAATGACAGATGAAATTAAATGATAGTGGAGAGTGTTGCTGGAATGAAATGTTGACAGGGAAAACCGGAGTACCCGGAGAAAAACCTGTCTGCCTCCGTTTTGTCCAGCACAGATCTCACATGGAGTGACCGGGATTTTGAACCACGGACCCAGCGGTGAGAGGCCGGCGTGCTGCCGCCTAAGCCACGGAGGCTTCGGCTGCATTAATAAAAATAAATAATCTCGCGATCATTAGCCACAGGACCTTCATTTTTACGTTGATTCCGAACTCCAGGACGTGATATTTCACATCGAAATTCACACATGCATTGATTGTGAATCGAACCCTGTCTACCTAGGCGAGAGGCAAGCAGCTTGACCACTACACTGTCACGCCCCTTACAGGATCGAATTCTGGCCCAGTTAGTCGGCGTTTGAGGGCGCTTAAATGCCAGAGCCGTGCCAGATTTACTAGCACATTAAAGATTCCCTTCGGGGCAAAATTCCGACACCCCGGCGTTTCTAAAAGGCGCAGTAGTTACAATAAAAGGGACGTAAAACCAATAATATTATAACCAGGGCCCGGTTTTTGATGACCTGAAAATGTTTATAAGATGACCCGAAAGCTTAAAAAAATTACCTAAAATTTGAATGAAACTGACATAATTTCATCACACAAAAAACGCAGACTACATCATTAAAAAAATAAAAAATAACCCCTGGCACTACAGCCCATGAAGGGCCTAGGCCTACCAAGCGACCGCTGCCCAGCCATGTGGCCTGCAGATATTGGGGTGACACGTGATCAGCTCATCGGGTTCCCTTGGCCGTTAATCTTGGTTTTCGTGATCGAGCCGCTGCCTCACTGTCAGACAGCTACTCAATTGTCCTCACGAGGCTGAGTGCACCCCGTTCCAGCCCTCACGTCAGTTTCTAAAAGCCTTGACGAAGCCGGTGAGAGGCAGGCGCGCTACCCCAACACCACGGGGCCGACAGACTACATCATTGTATGTTGAAATGATTTTAATAGATACCGGTACCTAATAATATATAATTATCATTTGACAAATACGAGTTATTTTCACACATTATTTCAGTCTACAGTAGTGTGTCTCCTAGAATGTGGATATTCGAAGAAATAAGGGCTGGACAAAGTTGTGAAGATTCTCATGTCTTCGTATCCATCCTCACTTTGAGTTCCGTTAATATCTAGTAGGCTACTACACGCAAATAAAAATGCATCATATACCATTAAAAAAGAGAGAAAATAACTCAAAACGTATAAAATATTCTAATTAATTCCGAAAAATGACATAATAAGGACGCAACAAGCGAGAAAACTACCTAAAAATAAAATACTTAGAAAAATGACGAAAAATGACTGAATAAATATGCATGTATGTAATGTGGGGGCCAGTGCCGGATTAAGACTCACAGTGGCCCTAGGCAATTGTTAATTTGAAGCCCCTTTTCCCCTTTTTCAACCCCCCCCCTCCCCCTCCCCCCTTCATGGAAAAGTCAATCATAACTTTGAAAGAGATTTTATTTACAAATTTACAATGAATGATGAATACAATACATATACAAATACATATGTACATTTTCGGAAAACTTTTTTCTGCATTTTGTTTCGCAGAAAGTTTCAATAACATCATCGAAGTTGATTTTCCTTAAAATGTCTGATTCTGAGTCTGATAGAAGTCAAAATTGAATCCCACAAAATCAACATGAATCCGAATTTGAATTTCTGCATTCTGTTTGTGATGCACCCCGCCTCATGCCGAGTGTCATTATTTTCCGACTCGTCATCTTCAATGCTTTCTAAAGCCTCGACAATATTATGAAACGAATCATAAACCGCGTTCGTTGCATTAGCATGTGCTTCCCAGCGCGTATCTGACAATGATTTCAAAGTTTTAGCGTTTTATATATAATTTTTCAACATGCCCCAAATGTGAGGGTTTGCAGAAAAGTACAATGATTGAATTGAAAAAAAAAAAAAAAACTGCGTAAAAACAGCTTTTAACAGCAGATTGTTCAACTAAATCGAGGGAATGTGTACCTCAAGGAACATAAATCACATATTTATTCAGTTCTAATATTTTGGCTTGCAGACCCTGATTCTTTCCAGACATGTTTGGTGCGTCGTCATAGGACTGTCCTATACAATCTTGAATTTCCAAATCGCAATCCTCAGTGACGAAGTTCACAGTTTGAAACTCAGCAATTCTTCTAGGTTTGTGCCGTGTCATGTGTGGGGTTTCGCCTAGGACACCAAACCTATAAGAATTGCTGAGTTTTAATTCACCGGCCGTGAAAGCCAATATACCATCTTTTTGGAAGCCTTCATAGGGAGGTTAAGGCTGCTTGAGCTTTTAGGTCTCGCAGTCGAGTGGTGCAGTTGCACCTAATATAAAGGGAGGTGGCGCGCAGTTCGTTACTCCTGTGGGGGTCCGGGCGGGGACACCAAGAGCCCGCCGATGAGCCAGCTTGGTGTCCTAGGCGAAACCCCACACAAGACACGGCACAAACCTAGAAGAATTGATGAGTTTTAATTCACCGGCCGTGAAAGCCAATATACCATCTTTCACAGTTTGAGTTTTCAAACTTTCGCCAGTATGACGTTCTGTTTCAAGAATTGATTTGACTCCCCCCCAAAATTGTGGTTTTTTTTTCCTTTTTAGGTGGGATTTTTTCATTTTTTTTGGGGGGGGGGCACTTTTGAGCTGGGGGCCCCAGGCAATTGCCTATTGTGCCTTATGGTTAATCCAGCACTGGTGTGGGCCATGAACAGGATTTGCATGTAAGTTAGCAAAGTCTGTGGTGAACCATTTAAAAGATGACATTTCATCAGAATCCGGGCTCTGATTATTACATTCACTGCACCACGAAGTGGTCGGTCGATAAGTATAATCTATGAAATGAGTGGAAAGTACCGAAGTCAATGCACACATACTGTATGTCTATGCCTGGAGTGGAACCTGCGAAACAAACACTGCTCAGTTCCACAGCCAAACACTCAGGCCCTGAGTGGCGCTTGCGGGAAATGAAAGGAGATACTCAAGTTTGCTTTCTGTATTTTATGATACATGAAAGAGACAGGGGCGTATATACAATTTTTTTCGGTGGGGAGGGTGCTGGCTATCCTGGAAAATTGTGAGTATTATCAGGGGCTTGTCACCGCAAAATACCCAGAAATATCAACCAATATCTTAGAGCATATAACTTTGTGTAATTATTTTAGATAAGATTCAAAGTTTATATAGCCTACAATTTTACTGGCAATAAAAAAAAGTTGTAAAATACAACACAACACACAAATAAAATTTTATACTTAATGCATTTTCTATTATGGGCTATGGAGTATGAATGGCAAATATCTAAATATTTGTCAATTTACTAAGCAGAAAGGTAAGCAGTTTTTTTTCAAGTTGATAATTTATTTCTCAAAAGTACCGTACTCTGGAATTCACAGTTTTGCCTCACAAGGCTGAGTGTACCCCGTTACAGCCCTCAGACTAGAATAAAAATTTATTGGTAGAGCCGGGAATCGAATTCGGACCTCCGGGGCGCCAGCCAGGAATGCTAGCCACTACACCACGAGTTAGTCTATAATGTCAATCTTAATATTGTTTATAACTTAGCCAATAAGTTAAGATTAGGGTACAACCAAATTTATACAATTATTTTATGCTCTTACTAAGACAACACTTTCTTAATTTTTATTGGCTTTTTTCGGGGGGGGGGGGGCGCTGGAGCCCCCTCAGCACCCCCCTTATATACGCCCCTGGGATGAGAAGCCTGGAAACTTTCAATCTCCTTTGAGATACTGTACTTGATTGAGTCGCAATATTGTGTGTTGTGTAGTAACTTCTCTTCCACACGATATGCTTAGTGTATTGAAACTCTTTGCATTAGACACATGTGTCGCATGGTTTGATGAGTTACTTGAAAGTGCTGTGCTGGTAAACAACATCATGGGTATCGTAGTAAGGTAGGCCCTGTCAAAACATTATTATTGAATTAGAACTAGGCTAAATGCATTAATGTACAATAAGCAAAACTTAAGTAAGTTAATTGAATTTTCCGTTAAAATTGGATTGCTGGTAGGAACGTTGCATTTAACCTATGGAGTACTTCAACTACAGTACATATGGGTGTGGCTTCATTTCTTCGTGGATACCAAGTAGCATCCTTTATTATAAACAATTTTCATTTTTATAAAGATTACTAGCAACCCGCCCCGGCTTCGCCCGGGAACAGTTATGAATGCATTACGTGATAAGTGCTCTTTTTCGATGTCAATGAACTACGTCCTACAGTATATCCGTTTTACGTCTCGGCATGATGGGTTAAAATCACTGACTGGACTATTAATTATATTATCATGGAGATACATGTGCAACGACGTAAATTAAGAATGAGGAGGTGCATTAAACACAACTCCCCCTTCCGTCCAATCTAAAAGCATTTACAGTGGGCGATGTTTTGAAGATAGAGATATGCTCTCGCGGACTTTTTTGTAGAACATTTTATGCTGAACAATTCTTACACCCAGAGTATTACCCGTGACATCCAAGATTCGGGGACTTCGTTTTGTACTAATAAGTAGAGATAGTGGTAGATTAGAGATCTTGGAAAAGGGATAGGTTGAAGTTGGATTTGGTTGGGATTATTGAAGTACGCTGGCGGAAAGATGTTGTTTCTGTTGTTGTTGTTGTTGACCCTTTAGAGGCTTTGGGACATCGTAGTCATGCAGCCCCGTGTACTTGGGTATGTGTAGAATTTGTCTGATAATCTGTGTCACTGTGATATCTGTACTAGTGTGTGTATTTGTAATTGAGGTAGGATTTGGGTAGGAAGCGGCCGTGGCCTTAAATTAGGTGGAGTAGAAGTGGGAAACCACGGGAATCTACTTCCAGGGAGGCTGATGTAGGAATCGAACCCCTTTTTCTCAGTTTTGCCTCACGATGCTGAGTGTACCCCGTTCCAACCCTCAGACCAGGAATTAAATTTCTTGGCAGAGCCGGGAATTGAACCCGGGCATCCGTGGCGCAAGAAAAGATGGAAATAGCTTCGATTCCATACGGCTCACAGCACAGCAACTGTTCTGCAGGAGCTGGGCTGGGAATTGTTTGATCATCCACCTTACAGTCCCAATCTTGATCCCAGTGATTTCTACCTTTTCTTGCATAAGAAATTCCTGTCCTCCGGTCAGCATTTTCACACTGATGAAGAGCTGAAGACGAATATCACACGCTGGTTCCATTCGCAGGCGCAGACTTCTATGACACAGGACTACAAAAGTTGATCCAACGATATGACAGGTGCCTCAGTTTTCGTGGTGATTATGTCAAAAAATAGCTAAAACATTGCTGTATCTGAAGCCAATAAAATGTTTTATGTTCGACGATGTCGAAATGTAAATATTATACGTCAGAAAACTGTATCATAATTATGGTCATTATAGTACTGATTTTCTTTATGAGACAGATTCTCCAGCCAATCAGAGCTCATTCATTGACCAATTAGGTAAGGATACCTTCGTGCATGCGCTCAAAATCCAACATGTCGGACATGATTTGAAAGTTCAAATTGGATATCGGATCAACTCTTGTAACTTAGTTACAATCCCAAACACAAAGACAAAATCAGCACGAACCTTTACGGTAACAACAAAATACTATGACATATGCAAGAAATTTATGAATCTACGTCCAGAAGTTAGCAACACAGCATCCTTCTATATAAATAAACGACATGGAAAGTGCACCATCCATATGTTCACGTAAAGAAACTGGCGAATATGAGACAAGAAATAGCACTGTACCTTAATATCCCCAACTCCAATTTCTACACAGCGCATTGCTTTCAAACGACTTCGGTGACAATATTAGTGAATGCTAGAGCTGGACGGTACAAGTCACCATGCAGGCTGTAAACAATAGCATTGCCAAGCAAAGTAAATGGTCTCTGCTTTCGAAGTGCTTTGACCCACGCATGCGCTCTATTCAGTCAGCAAAGCCAGTGCGCCCTGTTCACTAACTGAAGTAACTGAATCCCACAGATATTTATGAATATTTATGTTAAAACATATAATAGTTATAATTATCGTCGAACATAGACAGTCGTATGCAACTCGCCTATAATGGTAATTAAGACACTGGTATGGAAATTATAAAACTAGCTACGTTCGTTTTATAAACATACTCGTGGCTTAATTATTGCTATTATAGGCTCGTTGCATAGTGTACTATTATGTAAGTGTTTTTCTTTTTATTTAAAATGTAGGGAAACTTAATGGGCTCGTGTGTAGCTTAGTTAGTTGCATTGTGTATGGTTATGTGTAAGAGAGGGTCAAGAACCACAAACTTGGCCACAATAACGGCATCAATAATAATGAGTAGTTCCGAGAAAAACTAAATAGCCTATTTTCATATATCCTGCTTATATTAATTGCATCTATCAACATACAAATTTTCAGTTTGATTGCTGTAATACATTCTTAGATATTGAAAACCGGCTGAATATTTCTGATGGTCACCATGTTGGATTTTTATATATAGGCCTTAGAGTTATGTAATATTACAGGAAGATTATTGTGTAGGTGTTTTATTCAAACTTCAATCGCAAGATTAGGACACAAGAAATAAAAACGAGATTTTAAAATTTCGCTCAGCCGCCATCTTGTGGTTATGAAAATTATTTAAATGACGTAAATGCCCGTGGATTAAAATGTATATAAGCATATACCGTGCCACGTTTCAATGCACTCGGATGGTTAAATCGCGAGAAACGTCCATTTGAATATTTAAATTTCGCGTCGCCGCCATGTTGGATTTGTGCTCACCAGGTTCTTGAACGTCCAATAGTCTCTATACACATACAAAATGTCAGTTTGATTGCTCTCATAGATTAATAGATATTGAGAACCATCTAAATATTTCAGATGGTCGCCATGTTGGATTTTAATATATGTAAGCCATAGATGTATGTACTATTAGATGAGGATTATTGTGTACGTTCATTATTCAAACGTTGATTTCGATCGCATGATTAGGACACAATAAATAAAAACTTAATTTTAAAACTTCGCACAGCCGCTATCTTGAGGTTATGTAAACAATTTAACCAAATTAGATGTCAGTGCATTGCAATTTGTATAGTAATTTGCTGTACCAAGTTTCACTGCGTTCGGATGGTTAAATCGCGAGAAACGTCTATTTAAATGTTTCAACCTCACTTGGCCACCATGTTCGTTTTGTAGTTAACAGGTTTTTGAAAGTCACATAGGTGAACGTCTAGTAGTGCCCTTTATCACCGTACAAGATATCAAAGTTGTCAGGGTAATATCAGTAATAGTTTCGGAGATATAGCATGCCGGTGAAATATTTCGCACAGCCGCCATGTTGGATTGGTGAGTCGTAATAAAATTTGAAGGGCACCGTTGGGGACGGCCGAAATATTACTATGACCTTACCGAGTTTCATTGAAATCGCTCCAGCCGTTTACAAGTTATTAGGGGGAGGGGGACACACATACACATACATATACACACATGGACAAAAGGTGATCTCATAAGCCTATTTCTTCATAAATGAAAATAGGCTAATGAACTAGAGCGATTACCCCAAAGGTGGCAACAATGTTTATAGTATGCTCATTTCTAACCATTTTTGCAGTGCAATGGCGAAAATTTTGCCACCAATTTATCGTTCACGACTGAACAAATAGTTAGCTACATAGGCACTACGTGGTATTAAGGGGTTTCTTACGTATTAGGGGCGGGTGACCTCGTAGTTCCGCCCCTTAAAACAACAATAACTAACTTTCTTACGTAATGTTATAATAACTAGAGCTATAGCTCCGAATTCTGAGTCATCCCTATAAAAGCACTCTGAAGCGTGCCGGTATTAAAGATCTATTTCAGGTGGCTTTGTATTTATTTATTTATTTATTTATTGTTGCAGTAAAGTGTGTTAAATTTACTGCGAAACCAATGAACACGTAGAACGTTCAAAGAGTAAAGAAATATTAAATCCAACTTAGGTTTTGGCAACCTTCCAAAGCTTCTCCGATTACTTCGTACAACTGCGACGCAAAGTTCTTTTACAGTACAGTACAGCTGGAATGGTTTTGTTCCAAACCTGTGCTATGGTTGGCTTTTTGCAAATCGTTAGAAAAGCACAAAAAAGCTTAATGTTTCAATAAATGTTGTAGACAATTTTGAGAGGAACAAATTTCTGATTCGCTCTTTTGTGAACAAACCATTTTTTCCTAGAACAAAAAGTGAAAAAACACAGTTTTGGAAACTTTGGCGCCACCTAGCTTCTGCATTTCATAACGTATGACATGATCTCAATGAGGCGAATTGTAGGTGACAATGTCCTCTACATTTTTTGTTTAAAAAACTTTTCTTTAAAATACGTAAATTCAGAGAAAAACGCCTTTCAATGTTTTTTTGAGTTTTCCGACAAAATGATCGTGCAAATTATTCTAAAATTCAGAGTTAAGCTTTTTTTTGTGCTTTTCTAACGATTTACAAAAAGTCAACCATAGCACAGTTTTTGGAACAAAAGGTTTTTTTCTGTTCAGCTGTCCTGTACTGTTTGTAATGACACACTTAACTTAGAAGGAAGCCTGTAGTTTTACGTGACAATAATAGAGCCAGTTTTTCCATCTCCTTTTATACATCATGCAAACTCCGGTTGGGCAAATCTCCTGGTATCACCTAAAAATCGATGAATCATATCTTGTCGTCGTCGTCATGGCCTAGCAAAGTCATGTTATTATGCGTCCTAACCGTTTGGCAAACTAACACCATGAACGACTTCTGTTAGCAGACAACAGGAGATTTTCATAATCCAACATGTCGTCACGCGAACAGAAGCCTCTAATCTCACGAACATACTGTAAGTCACGGGACCTCCTTTTTTGTATGTGGAATCCGAACCACAGGATGTGGTATTTCACTTCGAAAGTCTCACATACATTAACCGCTTGCTACGTGCAAACTCAGCGTTGTCAAACTCGTAGGCTGACTTCGTATTTTGTATCGTAGGATTATATATATATATATATATATATATATATATATATATATATATATATATATGTATATTTAATTCATGTGAGGTGGGGAGCGTGATGGCGCAGTGGCTTAGCTGCTCGTCTTTCACCCGGACGGCCGGGGTTCGAATCCCGGTGACAGCTGGGCGAAATTTTCACCTGAAAAATCACGTGGCGTCAGGAAGGGCATCCGGTCTTAAATCCCCGGCCAAAACCAAAATGAGCCAGGTTGGCTCCGGCGACCCCAATTAATTGGGATAAGCCGAAGAAAATGATGATGATGAATTCATGTGAGGTGCTTGGGACATCTTGGTCATTAGCCCCGTGTAGTTGGGTGTGTGTCAGAACTTGTCGAATACCGGTAACCTGTTTTTCTGTTATCTGTAGTAGTGTGTGTAACTACGAGGCACGTCCAGAAAGTAAGTTCCGTTTGGTAATAAAATTAAATTGTGTACAGATACAGAAAAAATATTTATTGCACAACATTCTACACCTCTTAAACTATTTTTCCACATAACTGCCGAACTTTTGCAGGCATTTGTCATAGCGTGGCACAAGTTTTTGGATACCTTCTTCATAGAAGTTTGCCGCCTGTGTCTTCAACCAGTTGGAAACATCTTCTTTCAGCTCGTCGTCATTGTTGAAGTGTTGACCGCCAGGGAAAGACTTGAGATGTGTGAACAGATGAAAGTCGCTAGGAGCGAGGTCAGGGCTGTACGGAGGGTGGTCAAACACGTCCCAGCCAAATCCCTGTAGGAGGTTTTTCGTCACATTTGCAGTGAGTGGTCGTGCGTTGTCGTGAAGAAAAACAACACCCTTTGACAGCAACCCTCGGCGCTTATTCTGTATTCCGCAGCGCTATTTCCTAAGTGTCTAGCAGTAAGTATCTGCGTTGATTGTTTGACCACGCGGTAAGAAATCAATGAGTAAGATGCCCTTTTAGTCCCAGAACACTGTGCACATCATTTTCCGAGGTGTCAAGATTTGTTTTGGCTTAACCTTTGCTGGGGATGAAGTGTGCCTCCATTCCATTGATTGCCGCTTACTTTCAGGGGTGTCGTAAGAAACCCAAGTTTCATCTCCTGTGACTATCTGTGTCAAAAATTCTTCGCCGCATTCAGTGTAACGGATCAAAAACTGAAGTGCACTACCCGTCCGTTTTGTTTTGTGTTGCTCCGTAAGAATCTTTGGTACCCAACGTCGGCAAAGTTTACGAAAGTTCAGTTTTTCGCTAACAATTTCATGAATTAGTGATCGTGAGATTTGGGGAAATTCCGTAGCGAGAGCACTAATTGTAAACCTGCGGTTTTCCCGGATCTCGTCATCAATCGCGTGAACCAGTTCTTCTGTAACCAAAGATGGACGCCCACTTCGTTCTTCATCGTGCACTTCACTACGTCCTTCATTGAACTGTCGGACCCATCTTCTCACCATTGAATCACTCATCGCATTTTGTCCATACACTTCGCAAATTTGCCGATAAATTTCAATTGGTTTCACTTTTCTAGCATTCAGAAAACGAATCACAGATCTGATTTCACAAGCGGCGGGATTTTCAATCAACACCGACATTGTACGAGTAAACATGCACAACAACGCGTACATGGCTGACAGCGCTCTCCAAATGGCGCACGTTTCTTCTCCTTGATACAGAGCGTCTACCGCGCATATGCGGAACTGCGCTGCAGCGGAACGTACAACTAGTTGAAGACACAGGCGGGCACACGTCAATAAAGAAGATATACAAAAACTCGTGCCACGCTACGACAAATGCCTGCAACATTTCGGCAGTTATGTGGAAAAGTAATTTAAGGGTTGTTGAATTTTGTGCAATAAATATTTTTTCTGTATCTGTACACAATTTAATGTTATTACCAAACGGAACTTACTTCCTGGACGTACTTCGTATATTAGGGACAGGGATGAGGTAGGTGCCCCAGGACTTGAAGTAATGTACTATCAAGACATTTGCTTCGAGAGTGTGTGGGAAACCCCGTGAAAAACAACACTCAGGATAGCCGCTGTCAGCGTCGGGATTCGTCTTGATGCAGCTGCCCTTGCGGCCTTTGTGCACGATTTAACGAGCACGGTTAAGCCACGGGGCGTAGGACAGTCAAGTTTATATTTCAACCAGCAACCTGCCCCGGCATCGTCCGGAAACAGATATGAATGCAAGGTGATGGGCTACTTTCAACCGAGGTCTTATAAGATGGTTTCCTTGTATACGACATTAGTCGTTTATCCTCCAGCAGTGAACACGAAAGCTAGCTCGTAATCTGTCATCTCAGTAATTGCATGGAGATTGTTGGAAGAAATGAAAACGTAAAAACACTTATAGTGGGCGATGTATTCAATAACATGCTCTCGCGGACTTATTTTTGTAGAACTTTTCATGCTGAACAATTCTTACACTGATAGTATATAGATATTATTAACTGTTTGCCCAGCGTAAGCTTAGAAAGCGCACGGACGCCAGTTTTTTTTCGACTTTTTCACTGAAATAGTTACTGTTTGGATTCCTATGATCATAAATAAATATTTGCTACAGAAACATTCCTCGAGATATCCTTTAATAATGTTGAAAACCGCATCAAAATCCATCCAGTGGTTCTCGAGATTACCTGTGACATCCAAGAATCGGGGTCTTTGTTTTATACTAAGCAGAGATGTGTATTTATACGTTGTGCGGGAAGACGACCAGGCCGGTAAATGGGGAGAGATGAGAAATTTAATTTTCCTTTTACACTCTCCTTCCCCCTCCGCCACGTAATGAAATGCTGGCTAAGCCATTGCTGGAGCGATATGTACAGTAAATAACATCCAGGAGCACCGAACAGTTGTCTGTTGTCGAGCATTCCAGACGTTATGAATGCCCTGTTTACGTGCGTAATACGACTGCCATTGGATATGTATGAGAGCAGGCTGTCTTCAATCAGCTGACCTAGCATATAATCTGGTGACTCAGACGTGGCCCCGAGTCTCAACGAGGACAGGCAGTGAGGAACATGGCACGAGGGTGAGTTCCTGACCCACATAAAATACACTCAAGTATAGTCCTAGATTGGTGCCCCTCTGAGCAAGGGCAGTGTTATATCATGGAGACCGTAGTCTAATACTACGTACACACTACATACTCTTCGCGATCAATCAACTTCAAATGTTGAAGGTGTACCCCATTCAGGATTACCAGATGCTTTTTTTTCTCTTCGGAATGTAGGATATAACGTTGTAAAATGGAGGACATTTCATGAAATCACAAAATCGAACATTAATGCATATTATTCTGGTTATATGAATATATTTATATTGTGAAACATCCTTCATATTTGAAAGAGGAATTGATTTGTCCTGCAGAGAAATTAGACGCTGAGCTCCATGTTCATTTCTTCCCACTTGGAAGGTTTTATATTTAGTTGCTAAAATGTCGTTAAATTTACACTTCCGCTTTGGCATTGTAGAAAATCGCGTTTAGCCGTGGTTTCATTTAACACAATTTAATGCAATCACGAAGCCTCCGTGGCTTAGGCGGCAGCACGCCGGCCTCTCACCGCTGGGTCCGTGGTTCAAATCCCGGTCACTCCATGTGCGATCTGTGCTGGACAAAACGGAGGCAGACAGGTTTTTCTCCGGGTACTCCGGTTTTCCCTGTCACAATTTCATTCCAGCAACACTCTCCACTATCATTTCATTTCATCTGTCATTCATTTAATCTTTGCCCCAGAAGAGTGCGTCAGGCTTCGGCAGCTGGCACAGTTCATATCCTCGCCGCTAGATGGGGGCTTCATTCATTCCATTCCTGACCTGGTCGGAGACTGGAAGCAGGCTGTGGATCTTCATTTTTCATAATGCAATGACGATCAACTGATGCCCTTCAGAGCATTTCCAGCACCCCGGCGTCTCTAAATAACCTTCATCCATTCAAAATATACTTCATAATTAATCTTGCTTATAAGTCAATAATGACTAATAATCATAATCACCACCATCATTAGTCTGTTTTATTAGTATTTCCACTTCTCACTCTAATTTTAAACTTACTTCTAAGCAGTGCTTTTTTTCTATTAAGAATTGAAGGGGTACCCTCAGTTATTATAGTCTACAAAACATCACGATCTTGCAATTTTCGGCAATTTGCAAAGTCCGGTCATTGTTTGTGTTCAAATCATTAACTTTCAGCTTTTTCGATGCCTGGGTGAATGTTAAATAGTGTAAGGTACCTGAGAGGGTAGCCTCTACAAAGTATTAACCTAAGGGATGAAATAAGTGTGTTTAGGGGGATAGCTTGGCAATTACGTGTAAGAGGTGGTGATTAGCTAGTGGCTTGAGATCGTCAGTACGATCTGCAAAGAGAACTCCCCAATGTACTGCTTGGCGGGGTAGTTCAGGGTGTTAGTGTGGAAGGAAGGGTAGATTACTTAATGCGCTGTGCGCTATATCGGTGCCAAGCGGTCTGATGTAAATCGTAAGCAGGCGAGCTAGGAGCGAGCCTGCTAGGGTCAGCGCTGTGCTGTGACGCTCTGCTGACGTCACGAAGCAATTAAATAATAGTGCTAATGCTAGATCCTACGTATCGGGGAAGCTAAGAGAGTAGGATCTTACCAGCTAATTAAATAAAGGAAAAGACCAGTGACTTCTATTATGTTTGAGTTTAATGAGTACTTCGCATTTGAAGTACTCTGGTAATTAGCAGTGCAGTTAATAAAAAATAAGTAGTTATCACAATCCAAGCACAGTGGGATGAGAGTGAAGTGGAATTTGTATGTGTGTAGTGATTGCTTAAGACACTTACCCTTCGGCTTCCAGCAGCGATTCGGCACGCAGGTAACACTGAGACAGACTGATCCGGAGGCATGACCTCCCGGAGTTTTTATAGAAGCGTCGCGCTGCGTTTGCGGAATTCGCACATTTCTCCAATCTCATAGCCCTCCCTGGGGTCGTTGGGCTGGGACACGAGGCTACCTGAGTTCATGGAGGTGATAATTTATTAGATGTATAATTATGTAAATGTATTCGTAGGTTCTTGAAGTAGGTGTGTGGCATTTGGTTTTTTCGGGGGTGTTAGTGTTAGGGGATGATGGTGGCGTACCCTAGGGGTACAACAATAGTTCGTTATTTTCTTTATCCTTCAAAACTAACCACACACACAAAATGACAACCTACCCCGCCTCCAAACACTAGCCTCCGTGCTTATAAGAACGTTGCCGACCAAAATAAACTGATTCGATAGATCGATTTAAATCGAGCATTACTCGAAATCTCCTCCAGCTGTTGTGAATAGCGCGTTGGCGCCAGCTGATCGATGAACTTTCAAGTCGGAAGTTATATTTGCCGGACTAGATACAAATGTACTAATATTTTTTTCTTAATCAGTTTTCAAATGTTATGTTTAAGGGGTACGCGTACCCCCTCCCTACCCCCCTCCCCCGTTCCTCCTGATGAAAAAAATATGTACTGCTTCTAAGTATCTTACTTATTCACCCTAGCAATAAATTAGTAATACAACAATTTACTGCCTACGCCAAGCTAATCTGTCTTATCATTTCAAATGATCTTGCCGACGTCATCGTTATGCTTAGGTCTACCGTTATGCGTCACGGTTACAGCGTGTATGACGTCATCATATTGCTCAGTGCATTGTGGGGTATTTATTAATCTCATGTAATTTATTTCAGGATTAGGGCATAACCTAGCTCTTTTTTTGGGTACATTCGTGTTGACCGACTGAAAAGCACCAAACTTTTGTTCAGTGCATATGCACCAAGTCTTGAGTTTACTCCTGGGGTCTGGCGTTATGCGAACGGAGACGGCGAGTGCGTGTCGTCATGCAGCCCCCGCGCGGGAAGCCTAAGTTAAAGGGTAATGGAGTCTGTTGAGTCTGAGTTTACTCTTGGGGTCTGGCGTTATGCGATACGGAGACTGCGAGTGCGTGACGTCATGCAGAAGAGTGCAAAGAGCCCTCCTGAGCCTTTCTAACATGTGTAGCATTTGTAGCATGCGCCATTTGAAATGATATAAAGCCTAGTCTCTCAGACTGACTGTATCTTTTTTATATTGTATCGACATTGTATTACTGATAGATTTAAGTAGTAGGTCTATAGACCTGTTCACCTTTGTATTGTTCATTGTGTATTAATTGTATAATCTGGTTTGATGAAAGAGATGGCCCTAATCTTGCCAGACAAAATAATTCGATCTATCTCTAAAAACCACGGTAGTTATAATGGACTTAAAACTATTATTATTTCAATAATAGTTCGCCATTTATTATTTTAAAGGTTTGGATACGAAGAACCTTCTCCTACACTTAAATGCACTATATAACTTAAAATTGGACATCAAATTGGCAGGTGAAAAACTAACGAAAGTAGGAGACTTCTGTTACTTAGGAAGCAAAATAACCAGTGATGGACGAAGCAAAGAGGATATAAAAAGTTGGTTGGCTCAGGCAAGGAAAACATTTCGGCAGAAAAGAAATCTGTTGACATCGTATATAGATTTAGGCGTTAGGAAGTCATTTTTGAATTTTTAAGTCGTCTATGGAAGTGAAACTTGGACTATTGGTGCAACAGAAAAGAGGAGAATTGAAGCGTTTGAAATGTGGTGTTACAGGAGAATGATGATCAGATGGGTAGATATGGTTACAAATGAATAGGTATTAAGACTAGTGGGAGAGGAGAGATGTTTCTGGCGACTGCTAATGAAGAGAAGAGATAGGTTGGTAGAACACCTACTAAGACACCCAGGAATAGCAATCTTAGTTATGGAAGGAAGGGTCGAGGACAAGAACTGTAAGGGTAGACCAAAGTTAGAATTCAGTATAACCTGTCATATCCGGACTAATGTGGTGACTGACCGGTCCGGATATGGAAAAATCCGGATATCACAAGGCTATTTTTTACAAATAGCTAGGTGACCAGAAATAATTCAGAAGCCGTGAATGGAATATCGCTTATTCACACAATGGGATGAGTTTCCGGGAAGATGTCGTTGACCGAGTCAGGCCACAACCCCTCGAGGTCAAGCACGCACACAGCCTTCCAGCGCTGCAACTTTCACTCGTCCTCCCTGGCTAGCACACTAATGTATCCTCGCTCTCAACTACGACTTAAAAATTCATTCGGAGATGTGTCCGGATATGGGAGGGTTCGGATATCACAGGTCCGGATGTGACAGGTTGTACTGTATGTTAAACAGATTGCCTCAGAAGTTGGGTGTGGTAGCTATGTAGAGATGAAACGATTAGCTCAGGACAGGCAGGAATGGAAAGCTGCATAAAACCAGTCAAAAGACTGAAAACTCCAACAACAACAACAACAAATGCTGAAGAAGATATAATCGTGCATCGAAACATGTACTAACATTTGAATAGAAATTGTATTGATTGGCGAAGCATTTTAATTAATTAATACAATTACTAATTATATTAGAGCCTCCGTGGCTTAGGCGGCAGCACGCCGGCCTCTCACCGCAAGGTCCATGGTTCAAATCCCTGTCACTCCATGTGAGATTTGTGCTGAACAAAGCGGAGGCAGACAGGTTTTTCTTCGGGTACTCCGGTTTTCCCTGTCACAATTTAATTCCAGCCACACACTCCCCTCAGGAGTGCGTCAGGCCTCGGCAGCCGGCACGGTTCATATCCTCGCCGCTAGATGGGGGCTTCATTCATTCCATTCCCTGACCCGGTCGGTCGACTGGAAGCAGGCTGTGGATTTTCATTTCACTAATTATATTATGTTCGTGTTAACTCACGTCGATGAGAGTTTCATTGCTTCGATGACTGTCAGTTCTTACGTGTAGGTGTCCCGGTCAATGCATGTGAGATTTTAGAAGGGAAATACTGTATTACTTCCTGTAGTTTGGATTCCAGGTAAAACGGATGTCCCGTGGTTCATGATAGTGTGATTACGGTCACGTTAAACTAAAAGCTTCCTTCATTTTACGTCTATTGGTGTTAGATTTTTCCACGTGATCGGCTAAAATACCCAAACACTACGTTATCAAGTCTGATCTAAGAAGCTCGAAAATATACTGCGAGTATGTACTCAATTCTTTCATGCTCCCTGCCTAAATTATAAAATGCGTGTATGTTTACCATATAGGTTTGTTAAAGGTCGATCCGTATTGACTATTGGTAAATATTTACAGTATGATATATACGGTAATCCACCTTGTCAATACTTAAATATGTAGTTTATTATTATTATTATTTAAACGAACACGGTTCCATATACAACGATATCTTCTTTAGCAGGGGCGTAAAACTCCTCGCAATCGTGGTGGGTGAAATTTGTAAAATGCGGTTGCCTACCTACCAGGGATTTTGTTTTTAAGTTTAAGGCTTTAAATCTTGAAATAATTATGCCGTTTGAAGCCATTTTTCAGTGTTGAGTTAGTAAACAAAAGCACCAAACTTTTGTTAGCTTGAAATAACATGGTAAAGTACTTGCAGTACCAAGGCCGGTCTGTTAGCCAGTTATCATAGGTAGACAAGCAACGACGAACATAAACACATTCGTTGTATTTCTTTTAATGTGTGATGTGACAGTTCTGGTCTCCAAACTGCGGATGATGAACACAATTTGTAAAAATTATTAAACAAGCAACTTCCGTTTTTTTCGTCTCTACATGGACAACTAACACATGATTCTTATACAAGACGCTTGTACAATGGGGTCCTTTGTTTGGAAATGATTTCAACCACGACGAGTCCACGAAGTGAGTCATTTACATAGTTTTTTAAATTCTTTAAGCATTTATGTCCATTTGTTTTAATTACCATGACGATGTGAAAAATCTTTAAAAAAAAAACAACAACACTTTATTGTGTGGTCTCACTGATCAACCATAGACTGTTTTATGAGAATTGTATTAGTGCTATTGACTGAAGAAGGCTCAAAATGAGCCGCAACATGTATCAAAGTTTAAGGACATCGTGTGATAAAAAAAATTGTATTGTAAAGTGGATATTTTTATTATATATGGTAATGTAGGCCTAACGCTATATTTTATAACACCAAGATTGTTTTATTCATTATTTCAAATTAAAATAAGCCTCCGTGGCTTAGGCGGCAGCACGCCGGCCTCTCACCGCTGGGTCCGTGGTTCAAATCCCGGTCACTCCATGTGAGATCTGTGCTGGACAAAACGGAGGCAGACAGGTTTTTCTCCGGGTACTACGGTTTTCCCTGTCAAAAAATTTCATTCCAGCAACTCTCTCCACTATCATTTCATTTCATCTGTCATTCATTTAATCATTGCCCCAGAGGAGTGTGTCAGGCCTCGGCAGCCGGCACAGTTCATATCCTCGCCGCTAGATGGGGGCTTCATTCATTCCATTCCTGACCCGGTCGGAGACTGGAAGCAGGCTGTGGATTTTCAATTTTCATTTCAAATTAAAATATAAAATACAATCAGAATATGAATACAAAACATTAAGTGATGAAATATAGGAGCTCCACCGATTTGGGTAAACACAACACAAACGTAGCACCAATTGTAAAAAAAAATACCGTTCTTCCTGGCAGCAGTAATGATTGTGTGTGTTGTGTGCCACAGTATCTTACCTCAGATATAAACCGGGGCTCACAAATAATAGTTCGAAAATGCACTTTTTCGGATTGTCGTGGTATGGGGACATGGTTCAAAGCGCCTGGCCCAATTAGCGCCTCGGTGAGAAACGGGGAGTGGGGAAAACGACGGTTTGTTCGGTAGAATAAAGAAATTACGACTAAGCCAGGCAAGGTGGCTTTTCCGATTTTCCGCCTAACGTAGCACCGAATTAAATCATTTATAGAAGATTTTCGGGTTATTTTACTTTTATTTTTTAAGGGATACTAAAAAAATTTGTCATGCAACTAAAACTTGAGGGGGTGAATGCCCCCCTCTGCCCTCCCCGTGTTTTACGCCCCTGTTTTTCAGCGTTCAAATTAAGTTTTTTAACATTAATAAAATAAAAATGGATATCCTTACAGTAATTTGATTGAATTAAAGTTCCAAATACATTTTTTTCTAACATTAAAAGATGTTGCCCACTTCCACTGCATTTGTTCGAATAGATTAAAAACATCATCCATTCCGCGCTATCTAACTATATATCTATCTATCGTATGGCTTTTAGTGCCGGGAGTGTCCGAGGACATGTTCGGCTTGCCTGAGTCTGTAGCTGCTTCCAGCGGACACCCTTAGGGTGAGCTACAAGTTCCGTTCAATTTCAAGTAATTCCAACTTTCGCTGCCAGATATCAGTGATACCTAGTGGTGAACGTTGGAACTTTTGTAGATCTTTCCGACGAAATCCTAACAATTTAGCTTCACACAAGTTTAGTCTGTGGAAGGATCTTTTACATGCCATAAATCTATGACGAGGGACCGCCGGCTTTACTTCCGCTCCGAAGGAAGGCATACTGAAGGATGGATGGTTGGTTCTTAAGTTGAGGGGCTGCGACAACGCGGTCATGTAGCCCCGTGTACTTTGGGTGTGTGTAGAATCTGTCTGATAACCGGTGTTAATTGTGATGACTGTAATAGTGTGTGTTATCTGTTTTTTAATTTAAGTACAGACTGCAACTTAGAATTTTTCAAATGGTTCCTACTTTTGCCGCCAAGCGCCACCGTCAACGACTACTAGGCCAAATTCAGAACTTAGCTACTAGACGCCACCGCAGTCGGCTCTTGGCAACGAACATAGAAACCTAAGAGCGTTGTTTACATTCTTAACCTATCCAATTTAGCTTCACACATGTGCAATTAGTGGAAGGTTCTTTAACATGCCATAAATCTATGACATGGGACCGCCGGCTTTACTTCCCCTCCGAAGGAAGGCATACTGAGGGAATTGTAACGCTCTGAAAAAATTCGACGGCTTCGGCCGGGTTTGAACCCGCTATCTTGGGCATAGAAGCTCAGCATGCTACTTACTACGCCACCGAAGCCGCTCATACGGAAGGAATTTTAACGCTCTTAAAAAATCCGACGACTTCGGCCGGGTTTGAACCCGCTATCTTGGGCACAGCAGTTCAGCATGCTACCAACTAGGCCACCGAAGCATTCCGCGCTGATATATGAATGATTCCCTGTATTAGAAGTTTCACTCAAACCAATGCCATGCTCTTTTGTGCTAAACAAATTATACTTGCATCGGAGTTGAAATTGATGATGATGAAAATGATGATGATTGTTGTTTTAAGGGGCCTAACATCGAGGTTATCGGCCGAACGGTATTGTTCTGACGTTAAATTGTATCTTGGGAATCGGTTGTTCTTGAAGGTATTGTACTACAATGTATGGCGTGGTTGTGATACTCATGTCTAGAGATTTATCATGTAATGTGTACTTACAAATGCACACGTTGGTTGTATCATTTAGATGTGTCTGGTAAATTATTGAGAGATGGAAAGCTTACATAGAGTGTTTGTATAAGGGAAAGGAGATTGAGAATCATGTTATTGAAAGGGAACAGGAAATTGATGAGAATGAGAAAGGAGATTTAATATTGAGATCAGAATTTTCCAGAGCATTGGAAGACTTATACAGGAACAAAGCACCAGGCATAGCTGATATACCGATGGAGTTGCTAAGCTGCATAGGTGATGAAGGTCTGATCAGGTTATTTCACTTGGTGTGCAGGATTTATGAGACAGGTGAGGTAACCTCTGATTTCAAGAAGAATTTTATCATCCCTACACCGAAGAAAACATGAACTGACAGATGTGAAAATAACCGTACAAACAGCTTGATCACTCATGCTTCAAAGATCCTGACTAGAATAATTTACAACTTGACTAGAATAATTTACAAGAGGATGGAAAGACAGAAAAAGAGTTGGGAGAAGACCAGTTTGGCTTCAGGAGCAACGTAGGAAAAGCTGTACAGGATTATTCAAAATGATTGTCGGGGTTACAAAAATTCATAAGACACAGTGCAATTGACATAGGAAGATGAATCGTGTTTTATTGTGTACTGTAACTCAAAAAGTTTTTTTACTTGCATTATAAATGCTCGACATGTGCGCTTCTGGTCACTCTATACACGCCAACACGAAAGTCCATATCTTCCCACACACGCCCCAACATGTCTGTGGTGATGGTTTCGAAGGCGGCTCGGATACGCTGCTTCAGTTGCAGAATATTCGCCGGTAGAGGAGGAACAAATACCTGATCTCTGACATACCCCACAGGAAGAAGTCACACGGTGTTAAGTCTGGTGACCTTGGTGGCCAGGGTAAGAGCATCTGATCATGTTCCATCCCACGTCCGATCCATCGTCTTGGAAGTTCTTGATTTAAAAATGCTCTAACTTCCCCGTGGAAATGAGGCGGTGCACCATCCTGGTGCAGCACGTAATCGTCCTTGTCGTCACTCAACTGGGGTAACAGCCATTCAGTGAGCATGTCCAGGTAAATCATCCCTACATCAGCTTTACATGCAGACGCTTTCGTAACACACTTGCAGTTCCCTGCTGACTCTTGTAGTCGATTTCTTAGGACTACGGAGATAAACGTCCCTGATCCGATTCACGTCTGCTTCTGATACGCGGGGGCGGCCAAGGCTTTCCCCTTTATATAAGCAACCGGTATTCACGAATTGCGCATACCATCTGCGAATAGAGTTGTCGGAGGGAGGGTCTTTCCCGTACGCTGTACGAAAATGCCGCTGGACTATGGTAACAGACCGGTGTTGATGCAATTCGAGAGTACAAAACGCCTTCTCCTTACCGCTGACCGCCATTTTGTCAAATACTGCTGTTACTGCCATCTGGTGGTTATACACGGTACTAAATCTATGTAGAACAAAACTTGGAGAGTTAGTGTAACCGTTACTGCAACAATAACAATGGTATGTTGTCCACTGTTTCTACAAAAAATTCACGAAACCCCAACAACCATTTTGAATAACCCTGTACTAGTCTTAGGCTGATTTTGGAAGCTAGAATAATGAAGAACAGATTTAGCCTACCAAAAGATCAGGGAAACAACTAAGAAACAAAAAGGATTCCGTACTAGACAGTTCCGTGATATACATGGGAAGCCTATATCAGACCTGAATTACAAGAAGGAACACAGGAGGATGTATGTTGAAGATCTATACGCAGAACCAATTCCATTCGTTTTGCCAACAGTTGGCGAGGACGACAGGTCAATTGCAGAAGATAGAATTATTAGATCAGAGTTCGATGAAACTCTAAAATCAATATCCATGGGTAAAACGCCAGGCATTGACAATGTCGCTGCTGAACTAATCAAGAATAGTGGGGATAGTACACTTGAATGGATATTCAAATTGGTACTAAGAATCATCGAAGAAGGTAAATGGCCTCAGGAGTTTTATACCAGCGTCATCATTCCAATTCCAAAGAAGACTGTACCAGTTGAATGTAGTGACTATCGGACCATTAGTCTCATCCCTCATGCTCCAAAGATACTTCTGAAGATTTTGAAGAAAAGGATGGAAATATACATCGAACAGTGTCTAGATAACTCTCAATTTGGTTTTCGAAAGAATACGTCTACGCGTGATGCTATCGGGTCCTTGCGTTGTCTTGGAGAAAAGATGCTAAGCGTAAACAGAAACCTTTACGTGTGCTTTGTGGACTACGAAAAAGCATTTGATAAAGTCAGCTGGCATAAGCTGCTTCCTATTCTGAATCAAATAGGATGTCCCCATCGATTAATCAGATTAATATTTGATCTGTATATAAATCAAACTGCTGTTGTTCGGCTTGGAAATGACGTATCAGAACCCGCTAAGATCCGTGAAGGTGTGCGACAAGGTTGTTTGCTTTCCTCTGGACTGTTCAATGCCTTCGCTGAAGTTATAACAAAGTGGTCTTCTAAAGGTTGTAATTTGGGAGTGAAAGTTGGTGGAAGACTTATCCAGAATATTAAATTTGCTGCTGATCTGGCATTACTTGCAGTAAATCCGCATACATTAACAACCGTGTTGCAATGTTTAAATGATACAGCTACAGCATACGGAATGAAAATCAATTTTAAGCCGACCAAGATTCTAGTGATAAGTAAGCATCAACACCAACTAAATATAACCATAAATAAAGAACCAATACAACAGGTCAGTCGATTTAAATACCTTGGTCAGATCTTCACAGAAGACCTACGATGTGAAGTTGAAATCAGGAGCCGTATATCCATGGCTAAGCAGGCATTCCATGAAAAGCATTCTCTAATTTGTCAACGCTAGATGTCCCTCAGCCTTAGAAAACAACTGGTTAAGACCTACATATGGCCAGTTGCAATGTACTGCAGTGAGACGTGGACAATGAATTGAGGTGCCATTAAACGACTAGAAGCGTTTGAGATGTGGTGTTGGCGCCGAATGGAAAAGATCAGCTGGGTAGAGAAAATGACCCACATAACTGTGCTGGATCGAATAAAGGAAAACGGCAAATGATCCGCCAGATCAATAGAAGGAGATCCACTTGGCTTGGCCACAGTTTACGACATGGTGGTGGGTAGATTATTAGCTTGGGAATAACCTAACCCCCAAGGGAAGATGATGAAGAAAAATAAGTGGGTTTCGGACTGGAAAAAAAGGATGGAGAAATAGGACGAGAGTCCAACAGAAGTTATAATTTTAACTTTGAGTATACTCAAAGGCAGCTGCCACTGCAAATCCGCTTTCCGATACCTAAAGTGGGTAGGGACCTGGGCGAAGCTAACAGGAAACGCAGCTGGAACTTGGGCTATTCTCAAGAAAGCTGCTATAGCGTATTCCCTCTCAAGCATAAATATACCTACTATGGGGAAGGGTGGTGGTCTGACAAGACAAAGAGTAACAGATTTATTGTGTATCTGTTCAAAGGAGTTTGTTTCTAAACAAGTATTTTGAGGAGTACAAATAATTTGAATCAGCCTTGATATTTTAGTTCTTGAAATTGTAGAATTTCTAAAGATCGACCGAATGCTTCCAAGAAGGATAGGAATAAAGCAATTATACCCTTGGGAATAATTTTGGTAAAAGGACCAATAGTTGCATTTAGAAATTACTAAGCCTTTACCCAGCAAGGCGCCGACTAAAAGTTTAGACAATGAGCAACACTTAAATTTTGAAAAACCAACCATAAGTGGTAGAGAGAATCTCCACAAGCAGGGAGCTGGCGTAGCGAGCTATGCTTGCCTTACTGGCCAGTTAGAATTAGCTATTAAAGCTAAGAGAGACTTTACTAAGTTAGTAACTAAGAGTTCATGCTCAAATGCAACAAGTGGTGAAAACCCTATCAATGGATTTATTTTTATTAAAGAGGGCATAAACCTAGGAAGAGTCAAGGAAGACAGGATCTTGCTTAACCGTTATGTTTGAGAAATGATAAATCAAAAGAACAAATCGTAATTTATTTAACAATGTAAAAAGAAGTAGTTTATGTAACAAATATATAATTTTGATTTTTATAAACAATTGGGGTCGCAGACCTCCGAAAACATCTAAAGCTTGCGCCAGGCAATTGACAATTCTTGGGTTTTAAACCTTTTATATGCTTTAAATTCTTCGTAAGATTTTGAAATGTTGTTAAGATTAACAAATGGGAAATTTAAAGATAATTGACGTAATTAAAGTTAAACAATAAATCAAGTACTAGATGTGTACTTTAAGGATTTCTAGATAAGTATCTTAGAAATATGAACAAATAACAACTTCGAAAGTAACAACAACAACAACAACAAAAACAGGAAGACATGAAATAGAAGTTTCTATAACTTCTTGTATTAATACTGAACTACTTTTAAAGATTATACAAATAGGGCAGGTCACTTATTGTGAAACCTGAAGAGAAAAATTGAAAGGAAGTTTCTAGAACTCCTATGTTTAAGTAGGGATCACGAGAAAAATGGGGCAAATTTCCCTTTCGTGAAACCTAGAGATAACTCACTTTTGAGTAGAAAGAATTGGATTCCCTAATTAGAAGGGAGAAAAAATATAATTTTAGGCGTGTACTAGACACGAAGTTTTACAGACATTAATTCGTTGTACGTGGAGCAAGTAAGGGAGGGCACTTATTGAGAGTGACACCTCATTGAAAAAAGACCTAAAGTAACAATTTTATTATTCTAGTTTGTTAGTAAAGGGTTTGGGAAAGATCAAATGGGATTGTGGAAGAGTGTTCATGGCCGTATTTATTGTACTCGGACGAGCGCGACGCGGATGAAAAGTTGAACAGGCACTGTTTTCACTATAGTCTGTTGATATAGTTGAAAAGTTCACTGTAGTAGCACAAAAAGTTGATGGCAAAGAAAGTTATTGCAATGGTGGAAAATAACTAGTTACACTAGATTTGCGAGAGTATTGCTTGAAAAACTTGTAGGTTATAGTTGAATGCACCAGAAAAATCCCAAAGGAGGAAGAAAAATTAGATATTGATCAGCAGTTCATAAGGAGGATTCCTTAGTTTGAAAAAGTATTCCCATATGAAGTGGAAAATACATGACAGTATAACTGGTAGATAGAGTGTAGGTTCTGGAAGGTTCCAGAGCAATGATGACTTGTTTAGATTTGGTAGAGGGATCCCTCGGCGGAAAACTAGATTATATAGACAGTGGGTATTTTAGAAATATCCCTCGATGTGAGATAGCATCTCAGAAAATCTTTCATTTTGAAAGTTAGACTTGATAGTTTGAGTTTGATCAAGAAGATCTCTTGAAAGCAGTTATTTTATCACATAGCAACTTTCACTGTTTATAAAATCCAAATAAAAGCATTGAGCCTTTTAAAAACGATGAGAATGTGGTTAAAACTTGAAGTCGGTACTTATCTCTGCTTCATGAAGAAGGTGATGTTGCTGTTGACGATTGATTCTAAAACTCGAACATGGCGTCGAATTTAAAAGTTTGCCTCTAGAGTAGAGGAGGCGAGCTTTAGTTAAGCTCCAACTGACTGGTTTGACTTCAGACGTACAAGTGAGACCAGCTCAACGGAGCGCAGAGAGACCAGGGAAGGGAAAAGAGGTGGGGGTAGGAGACAAAAGGAATACATATAAGAATAGCCAACTTTACAGTAATACATTTTCTTGATGAAATGGTCTTCAAAGAGTTGATAGAAGGCATCACTAGCGCAGCCTGGTGGGTGAAAAAGTAGACGAAGTTCTCTTGATCACGGAGATGATAGCTGGCGATAGCGACGAGATCTGGTGGCTAGATTGGTAAGGTAGTCCTCTTGTGCAGGGAAAATTGATGAACTTCAGAGATTCGCTGCTAGATGACGCTAGGTGGGTCATGGAAGATATAAATCTAGAACAGACTTACAGGTAGTGTAAGAAACTTATACCAACAAAGAGAAATCAGGAGATCACTGTTGGTGTTTGCGAAAAAAGGAAGGGATGAACTAAAGCAAAGAGAAGCAAAAGCTTACTCTGTCTTACCGTGTATTCCAAAGAATACACCAGGTGGCCTGATGATCGACATACTAGAAGGCAAAATACCTGGAAAACGCCCTCGCGGGAGGCCACGGAACACTTTAATGAGATCCTTCCTAAATAGCTCTGGCCTACGAAGTTATGAAGTGGTCAAAAGGACAGCACAAGACCGAACAACGTGAAAAAGACTCATTGTAGGGGCAGACCAGTCGCTTGACTGAAAAACATGATGATGATGATGATGAATCCTTCAAGGATAAGCGAACGTTCATGGCATTTGTAGACTTAGAAAAGGCTTTTGATAACGTTGATTGGAGTAAGTTGTTAGGCATTTTAAAAACGATTGGAATAAAGTACGTTGATAGGAGGGTGCTCTACAATCTATACAGAAACCAGACAGCAGTTATTCGAGCGGAAGGACATGAGAGAGAAGCTGGTATTCGGGAAGGTGAAAAGCCAGGTTGCAACTTATCACCCATACTTTTCAATCTGTACATTGAACAAGCAATGAAGGAAATTGGAGAAAAATTCAAAGTAGGAGTGAAGATTCAAGGAGAAATAATTGCAACTCTGAGATTTGCTGATGACATCGTCATCTTAGCCGACACAACAGAGGATTTGAATGAGTTTTCAAATGGTATGGATTCTGTCTTGAGGAAAGAATTCACGATGAAAATTAATGAATGAAAAACAAAAATATTGGAATGCAGTCAAAAGAAAACAGAAACCCCTATGGATGTCGAATTGGCAGGTGAAAAGCTAAAAGAAGTAGGTGACTTTTGTTATTTAGGAAGCAAAACAACCAGTGATGGGCGAAGCAAAGAGGATATAAAAAGTAGGTTAGCACAGGCAAGGAGAGAATTTCTAGAGAAAAGGAATCTGTTGACATCGAATACAGATTTAGGTATTGTAACGTTTCGTTACCAACCTTGCAGGTAAACATACATATATAAGAAACTCCACAGTTGGGCGTCCAAATGTAACGTTTTCGCTCCACGTTGAGCGCACAAATGTAACGTTCCCGGTCCTTCTAAGTGACCAAAGGTTACGTTCCTGGCGGGGCTCCAATATTGCGTTCTCCTGGAGTACAGTAGAAGAATCGCAACAAGAACAAGCACCGCTTTACTCACACCACCAATAGCATACTTACCTCTTACCTGTTCATTAGCAATGATTATAATCAGCTCGTGTGGGCGCCAGGACACCTAACATTTACTTTAGATGTGCCAAAGTATTTAATTAAAATAGTGATAGAGCACTCGAAATGTCTTTCTCTCAAGCCGTGGTATAGCTGAGCCATTAACCAATTGTCTTATCGCTACTGGGAGAAGGTATGCATTATGTCTAAAGCTAGCTACTGGAAATGAAAGTCCTACCATTACTTAAGAACAAAATTTAATTGATCAAAATTTAAAGCAGCAAAAGACGTAAAAAGAGAAACAAATGAATTTAAAAAAAATCTGGAAGTTATATTAAATTGGCGAGAGTTACAAAATGGAATATGAATTAAATTTAAACAAAAGCTGGATTCTAATTTGCCATAAACAGAATTACAGAGACTTGATTGGATTTAGTAAAGGAACTCACGGCCGTCTTCTTCATAGTGGTAGTCTGGTTTTCCCTCTGATCTTGCTGGCGGATGTTGTTTGGTTCTGCCTCAATATTGTATAGATCCTTATCTTGATACGGGCAGGGAACCAATTTGTCCCGTCTCCCGACTGACATATGTGAATGGCTTTGCTCCAAAATTCACTTTTGTGAATATGATCAAGGACACGATCATATTCACGTCAGTAGTATTAATTTTAAAACTTCTTGAACTGATAAGTTGCGATCTCGCAGCGAAGATGTCTGATAGACGTGAAGATTCAGAAAATCTGAGAAGATTGGGGGCTGAGAGTAGATGACCATTGGTTTTTATGGAAGATGAACTTCCCCACTCTGCAGTATTTCTCGACCAATCAATTAGGTATCCTTATGACGTAGCTCCCCACTCCAGATCCCTAAGTTCTGATCATGCCTCTTCATTAGTTGGGTTAACCACGTGGGGTTGCTTCTGAAGTAATTTTAAATCAGCGTCCTGATGCGATGTTCTTCCGAGAATTCGTGACGTCAGCGCTAACTGACCAACTTGCTTTGTCTTGAAGCCTCGCGTCCCCGGAATGTTTGTACATATATCTCGAAAGTCAAGTCTATTTTTGGCGGACTACCCGTGGCGAAACTGACGACACATTGAACGAAATATTTCCCAATCAAGTCTTGTATAAAATATAACCTATAACGAATCTAACTAAAATCTCCATTTTATAACTTCCGCCAAACAATAATTAAACCCCTTCTATATATATAAAGAAATTATGGAATAAATCTAGAATCGATATGATAATTAAAATATACATAATAATAATAATAATAATAATAATAATAATAATAATAATAATAATTAATTTTGCTGCTTATAAAACATATAAATTAAGGGGAAGTATTCGGACTGTTACATCGCCCTTAGAATTTTTTGTCCAATCTTAGATTTGGGCGAACAAATTATATACACATTTAACCTAACAATTAACAGCATCATACAAAATTATACCCTTCAACACTAAAAATACACATATATACCCTTCAATATTTACAACAATGAATACTTTGTTGTTGCTTTAAAGCGTCATTGTTCATTTCTTTCTTCCTGATATGTATGATTTCATTCATACTAACACTCGTTTGTTAGGCAGATATTCTGAGAGACTTGTATCGTTTTAATTCAAATCGTTATTTTTCTTGTCTCCAGAATAATTATAATAAATATTGCCTTCACTAATTCATCACACGACACATCACACGCATGTGATAATCCTGCATACTTGATTCCTCGCAAGTACTCTGTAATGAATTTACAAAATTTTACCTACATCACATAAAACAAGAAAGCATAGTTTTATACATAGGCATAATATTTGAGTGCAAGTTACCCCATTAATTCCAAAATATAAGGTACTAGGTCACCCTTCGCTTATCTGATTCAGATAACTCACTCATTCCAGTATATGTGTCAACAGTCGGATATGCCTCTTGTAAACTTAGTTACCTATCTCTTTAAAACTACTAATTGTATACCAGGGCATTGACACATGTTGTTCCGTTACACACGAGTCCTTACCTGACTCATTCCACGTATTTTCTTAAAGGGTGTACTCATCTTTAGGTACGGTACTTAAGGAGTTAGCATATGGGCTTAAGGATGGTTCAATGATCTTATCTCTTAACATGTCGTCAATCTGCTGTTGTACTGCCTCTTGGTATTTAAATGGGATAGGGTATCTATTACCTACAAAGACTTTGCGATCAATTACATTTAATGAGTGTGTGTAGCAATTGGCCTCGCCAATCCGATTCTCAAAAACTCTACTATTCCTTACTAAAACATCCAATAATTGATCCCTCTGATCAATGCCTAAAGAACTTTCTTCCACAGCCTGACATAATGCATCCTCTAGATTGTCATTAGTCAGCAAACTGCCAATAAAATTAAAACCATCGTCACTACTTCCCACCTTATTGTCACCTGACAAAATCACTTTAATAACGCACACTCTTTGAGAATAATCACTCTTACCTGGCTCATTAAATGCAATAATCACAGCTTTCTTCCCCCATTTCATTCTAATACACCTCTCATCGTAACACACCTGAACCTGATTAGCAGACAACCAATCAGTACCCAATATCAAGGAAAACACAAGGTTTGGGATCACCAAACATACCTGCATACCTATTACATTATTAATACAAATTTCCACCAGAACCTGCTTAGAAATGACATGAGACTTTTTACCTACAGCTGTTATTACAAAAGTTGATTTGATAGGGATTTCTTGAAATATTACACCTTCGTCTCTCATCCTATTATAAAATGACAAGCTAATGCAACTCTTGACACACCCTGTATCTATAAGCGTATCTATACGCGCCCTCAACACATTTATGCTAATGACGGAATTTAAATTTTCAATATCACTAGGTTTTGTCACCTTTTCATCATAATCGCACAAGAGATCATCTCTTACATTTAGGTCATAACCACTAAATAGAGTATTGGCTGGGAATATCAACGACTGGAAATCTGACCTCGCATTACATGAATGCCCTACCGTGCCTTCCTAACTTTTTATCATCCTCCTCTTTTTCTTTCTCTCGTTTCACTGTAATTATTTCTTCTCTTCTAAGAACGATAGTTTCTCCCTCCTCAGTACTACTCTTATCAACCACAAAACTACACTTCCCCTCTCCCCTAGTTTCACCTACCGTAGCCACTACTGTAAGCCATTGCATTCTATATTCTTTATCTCTTTCTTTCAATCTTCCTTCCATTTCTTCTAGCATCGTAATCTGTTTCTCTACTTCCTTTCTACTCCTAGGACTTCTAACTTCGATAATCTGCTCGTTACTTACCTCTAAACTCCTCTTTCCTACATCCAGCATTTCTTCATCCTCTACACGATTTTTCTCTAACGTCTTCGTTAACTGCTGCTCTTTTTCTCTACTCTCATCTATTTCCTGCCCCTCCTCAACATCTATTCTATTTTCAACTAATGTCTTCTCTACCGTAATATTCTGCTTTTTCTCCTTCCTTCCCTTCCTGGCCTTCCCCCCTTCCACCTTCTGTTTTTCGTGCTTGTCTGAGACCCCTTGTTGCATTCGATCCAACATACGTTTCTCCAGACCAGCTAATTTAATGCTCATTCTTTCATCTACCTTTCTCTGAAAGCTCTTCCTCATCTCCTGCTGTGATTCCTTTATGCTAACATTGAATTCTTCTTTCATCCGTCTATTTTCTTCATCAATGGCTTTCTGCATTTTCATCTCCTGAGTATTTACTACTTTCCTTATCCTCGTTATTTCTACTCTTATCTTTTCATTAATTCTCTTCTCCTCTCTCTTACTATGCTCTTTTATCTCAACCGTTACTTCCTTAACTTTCTCCCCTATCTGCTGGTTAAGCTCCCTAATTTCATTTCCTACCACCTGTAACTTTTGTTCAATTTCTACCCTTATTTGACCTGCTTCCACCTTCATGTACCTCTGAATGTCTTCCTTCACTGTTTCTTTAAATGTTATAATATCTACTTCAAGCTGCTCATACATCTTACCTAACCTCTCTGTCTCTTTGACGACCTTATCTACTTTCTGACTATTATGCTTTAGTCCCTGATTTAATTTCGTCATCTCCTGTTTTAATTCTTTATTTATTTTTTGATTATTACTTTCCATCTCCTGTTTTAATTCTTTATTTAACTTCTGACCATTATTTTCCATCTCCTGTTTTAATTCTTTATTTAATTTTTGATTATTACTTTCCATTTCATGTTTTAATTCTTTATTTAATTTTTGATTATTACTTTCCATTTCATGTTTTAATTCTTTATTTAATTTTTGATTATTACTTTCCATTTCATGTTTTAATTCTTTATTTAATTTTTGATTATTACTTTCCATTTCATGTTTTAATTCTTTATTTAGTTGCTCAAATTTATTATTATTTTCCTGTCTCATTTGAACTAATATACTCAAAATGCTATCCTGTGCTGACATCTCCGATGAACTACCCTCTACACTAGTCGCATTAGAATTTACCTCCGCTAAATTCCTAGCTTCGTCTATCTCCTTCTCCAGATTCACGCTACGACCATTCTCTTCACCATCTCCCGTCACCTCTATACCACTTCGCAGCTTCATCTTATCTTTATCCGCCATACCGACACACACAAAAAACTTATTATCACCTCCAAAAATACTTGCACTGAAATATATCCTTTTCCCTTCACGACAAACAATTGGTTTTCGGGCCTACGCTTGTGGCGCCAAATGTAACGTTTCGTTACCAACCTTGCAGGTAAACATACATATATAAGAAACTCCACAGTTGGGCGTCCAAATGTAACGTTTTCGCTCCACGTTGAGCGCACAAATGTAACGTTCCCGGTCCTTCTAAGTGACCAAAGGTTACGTTCCTGGCGGGGCTCCAATATTGCGTTCTCCTGGAGTACAGTAGAAGAATCGCAACAAGAACAAGCACCGCTTTACTCACACCACCAATAGCATACTTACCTCTTACCTGTTCATTAGCAATGATTATAATCAGCTCGTGTGGGCGCCAGGACACCTAACATTTACTTTAGATGTGCCAAAGTATTTAATTAAAATAGTGATAGAGCACTCGAAATGTCTTTCTCTCAAGCCGTGGTATAGCTGAGCCATTAACCAATTGTCTTATCGCTACTGGGAGAAGGTATGCATTATGTCTAAAGCTAGCTACTGGAAATGAAAGTCCTACCATTACTTAAGAACAAAATTTAATTGATCAAAATTTAAAGCAGCAAAAGACGTAAAAAGAGAAACAAATGAATTTAAAAAAAATCTGGAAGTTATATTAAATTGGCGAGAGTTACAAAATGGAATATGAATTAAATTTAAACAAAAGCTGGATTCTAATTTGCCATAAACAGAATTACAGAGACTTGATTGGATTTAGTAAAGGAACTCACGGCCGTCTTCTTCATAGTGGTAGTCTGGTTTTCCCTCTGATCTTGCTGGCGGATGTTGTTCGGTTCTGCCTCAATATTGTATAGATCCTTATCTTGATACGGGCAGGGAACCAATTTGTCCCGTCTCCCGACTGACATATGTGAATGGCTTTGCTCCAAAATTCACTTTTGTGAATATGATCAAGGACACGATCATATTCACGTCAGTAGTATTAATTTTAAAACTTCTTGAACTGATAAGTTGCGATCTCGCAGCGAAGATGTCTGATAGACGTGAAGATTCAGAAAATCTGAGAAGATTGGGGGCTGAGAGTAGATGACCATTGGTTTTTATGGAAGATGAACTTCCCCACTCTGCAGTATTTCTCGACCAATCAATTAGGTATCCTTATGACGTAGCTCCCCACTCCAGATCCCTAAGTTCTGATCATGCCTCTTCATTAGTTGGGTTAACCACGTGGGGTTGCTTCTGAAGTAATTTTAAATCAGCGTCCTGATGCGATGTTCTTCCGAGAATTCGTGACGTCAGCGCTAACTGACCAACTTGCTTTGTCTTGAAGCCTCGCGTCCCCGGAATGTTTGTACATATATCTCGAAAGTCAAGTCTATTTTTGGCGGACTACCCGTGGCGAAACTGACGACACATTGAACGAAATATTTCCCAATCAAGTCTTGTATAAAATATAACCTATAACGAATCTAACTAAAATCTCCATTTTATAACTTCCGCCAAACAATAATTAAACCCCTTCTATATATATAAAGAAATTATGGAATAAATCTAGAATCGATATGATAATTAAAATATACATAATAATAATAATAATAATAATAATAATAATAATAATAATAATAATAATAATAATAATAATAATTAATTTTGCTGCTTATAAAACATATAAATTAAGGGGAAGTATTCGGACTGTTACAGTATTAATAATTATAATAATGTATGGCATCGGATACCGGGTGCAAGCTTGGTTATTTGACACCCAGAGGGTAGCTTGCATGTCAAATTTCGTTGTTCCTTGAAGCACTATGAAAGTCAAGGAGGTTAGATATCTAAGCTCCTTGAGCACTATAGCGCTTTCTAGTAGAGATACGAGGAACTTTGTGTTGGCGGAATCTCTCGAGATTAATTTTGCCACTATGAACACGGTCTACTGAATTCAAATGGGTTCTTCGACATGCCAACATCGTATGACATGCGTGTCGTAATTTTTTTCGCCTTTCAAAAAAAATCACTTACCACGGCCAGGAGCGAACCTGCATGCTTGGGGTTAGTAGACAGACACGTTAACCACTCACCCACCGTGGCAAGCGATTTAGGTATTAGGAAGTCATTTTTGAAGGCCTTTTTCTGGAGCGTAGCACTCTATGGAAGTGAAATTTGACTGTTGGAGCAGCAGAAAAGAGGAGAATTGAAGCGTTTGAAATGTGGTGTTACAGGGGAATGTTGATCACATGGGTAGATAGGGTTACGAATGAAGAGGTATTAAGACTAGTGGGAGAGGAGAAATATTTCTGGTGACTGCTAATGAAGAGAAGAGGTAGGTTGGTAGGACACATACTAAGACACTCAGGCATAGCAAACTTAATTATAAAAGGAAGGATCGAGGATAAGAACTAGTGGGGTAGACCAAGGTTGGAATATGTTAAACAGATTGCCTCGTATATAGGGTGTGGTGGCTATGTAGAGATGAAACGATTAGCTCAGGACAGGGAAGCGTTGATAGCTGCATCAAACCAGTCAAAAGACTGAAGACTCAAACAACAACAATTATTGAGATACTCTGAATTCATTACCAATGGTTTCTGATAACAGTATAGGGTCCATATGAGTTGATTATATTTTATTTTATTTTATTAATGTTTAACGTTGTTAATTTGATCGCTGAAGAAGATATCATTGATTGTTGAAACATGTTCGTTTAAATAATAATAAACTACATTCACTGCATTCTGGGTTCAACTCTCGGTCGGTGTCAACTTTGATGACTTCTTGTTGGATCAAGTGATCTAAGATGTCCTCAAATATCTTAATCCTACTGTTGCTAAAGGTTTGAATTTTACTGCGGTCATATTGTTACGTGCCACCCCCTAGTGGCACTTTTGTTAACTGGATTACGGTGGGGGTACAAAGCACAACACCAATTACTGCTTAAAGAAATAATTAACTTTATTGTGGCCAGAAAATTACACTAATCAGCAAATACAAGCAATTAGGAGCCTTCTCCAGTTTCCTCAAGTCTCTTCCTTATGCGCTCTTGGCCCCTTTCACTTGCAACAGACCACAGAAGTTAATCCGTCCTAATGAGTCCGGTGGCCTTGGCAGAAGCTACCTGCCCCTCTTCCTCAGGTACAACAAATACAGTTACTTACGAGCACTTGATGTACGCTGTTCACAAGCTGGGAGAAACAATGTCACAGGATTTCGTAACTCGCACAGCACTTCGTCCCCACACTTCTGTCGCACAAGATAATCGCTCGCACTAGCTCGTAAAACACAACAACAACAACTGCTTCACGGGTCACTCTTATATAGCAGGCCGGTGACTCAATAAATGGTTCTAGATCCATCCAGGGTCCACGGCTTCTCGAGGTTTCCATCGCTGGTCCAGTCACGAATCTTCTGGACTATCCCTTTGTCAGTAGTAGCCCTGTTGCATAAGGCGCGCGCAATGCAGGAGACAAGCCACAGCCCAGCCCCTGGGGCAGTTGTGACTCAAGCGGCGAGCGATGACACAAACTCACAGCCGTAACACCACCCCCTTCCTAAAAAGGCTGATCGTCCCGATCAATCATTGGTCCGTCTGTGTCCCTCCGTAGGCTGCCAGGCGATCTCGATGCACGATCTTCATCTTCGCCCTCGGGCTCCGCTGGATCCTGTAGACGACATCGTTGATCCGTTTCACGACTCGGTACGGGCCCTCCCAGGACTTCTGCAGTTTGGGTGACAGGCCTTTCTTCCGTAATGGGTTGAAGAGCCAGACCAGGTCGTCCTCGTGGAATCCGCCGACATCCGTCTGCTGGTGGTGCCACGACTATCGAAGAAACGGCTTAGCGCCTCCATCAATTCGTCGGCCAGGGGCTTGGTCTCGTTGGTTTTTGCTGGTTCATCGACGTCCACTTGACGCACCCGCGCGTGCATTCTGGATGCCTGTTTTGCCGTCTCGAATTCAAGTGCGTGGCTCAGCGCATCTGCCAGGGTCTTATTGCGCGCGAGTCGCAGCGCCTGTTGAGTGTCCGAGTCCCGTAGCCCGCCGGTGAAGGTCTGCGTCGCTATCTGCTCCAGAAAGTCGGCCGGCGCTGTTGGGTAGGCAAGCCTTACGAGGCGTGCGATGTCCACCTCTAACTCCTGCAGTGTTTCCGCGTTCTTCTGTACCCGGGTCCGGAGCTGCATCTGGTAGGCCTGCTGAAGATGGCTATCTCCATATCGGGACTCCATATGGGCGATCAGTGAAGCGTAGTCCTGGGATCCAGTCGGGATGGCCTGAAGGACGTTAAGGGCGTCACCTCTCAGCGCTACAATGAGAGCTGTAGCCTTTTCTGTGTTGTTCCAGTTATTTATGGAACAGGCCGCCTCGAACTGACGTAAGTAGGTGCTCCACGGGACCTTTCCGTCGAAGGTTGGGGGCGTCACTCTGCTATGTCCCGTTCCTGATATTCCCGGTGTAACGGTGGGCGGACGTTGGCGCAGCTCGGCAACTTCCTCTTGTAGGGCTTTGAATCTATCTTCCATCCCTGTCGGCGGGAGTCGGCGCAGCTCAGCAAATTCCTTTTGTAGAGCGTTGAATCTCTCTTCCACCCCCATCAGCGGTCGTTGGCACAGCTCTGCAACTTCCACTTGCAAGGCGTTGAATTTCTCCTCCACCCCCATCAGCGGGCGTTGGCGCAGCTCGGCAACTTCCACTTGCAAGGTGTTGAACTTCTCCTCCACTGCCGCGACTTCCTCACGTAGGCCCTGTTCTAATTTCCTTTGGCTCTCCTCTAATTTCGTCATCAGACACTCTTCCAGATTTTTCTGGCCATCCAGAAATTTGGCGGTTAGGTCCTCTGCTAACTTATTCTGGCTGTCTTCCATCTGCTTCAGGTCCTCCGCTAACTTATTTTGGCCTTCTTCTAATTTGGAAGTTAGGTCCTCTGCTAACTTATTTTGGCTGTCCTTCAGGTCCTCTGCTAACTTCTTCTGGCCATCCTCCATCTTCTTCTGGCCGTCTTCCATTTTGGCAGTTAGGTCCTTGGTTAAATTCTTCTGGCCGTCCTCCATCTTGGTTTCCATGCCATTTAACTTTTCTAGCAGTGCTGCCAATTTCTCCTCCATTTTAGTTGTTTGTCTTGTAAAGGGCATGCACTCACAGGAAAATTAGAGAAAATGACCTGCTCGGGTTTTGAACCCAGGACCGTCAGGTGTTGTGCTTGAGTTCGTAATCCGGCTTCTGACACCAGTTGTTACGTGCCACCCCCTAGTGGCACTTTTGTTAACTGGATTACGGTGGGGGTACAAAGCACAACACCAATTACTGCTTAAAGAAATAATTAACTTTATTGTGGCCAGAAAATTACACTAATCAGCAAATACAAGCAATTAGGAGCCTTCTCCAGTTTCCTCAAGTCTCTTCCTTATGCGCTCTTGGCCCCTTTCACTTGCAACAGACCACAGAAGTTAATCCGTCCTAATGAGTCCGGTGGCCTTGGCAGAAGCTACCTGCCCCTCTTCCTCAGGTACAACAAATACAGTTACTTACGAGCACTTGATGTACGCTGTTCACAAGCTGGGAGAAACAATGTCACAGGATTTCGTAACTCGCACAGCACTTCGTCCCCACACTTCTGTCGCACAAGATAATCGCTCGCACTAGCTCGTAAAACACAACAACAACAACTGCTTCACGGGTCACTCTTATATAGCAGGCCGGTGACTCAATAAATGGTTCTAGATCCATCCAGGGTCCACGGCTTCTCGAGGTTTCCATCGCTGGTCCAGTCACGAATCTTCTGGACTATCCCTTTGTCAGTAGTAGCCCTGTTGCATAAGGCGCGCGCAATGCAGGAGACAAGCCACAGCCCAGCCCCTGGGGCAGTTGTGACTCAAGCGGCGAGCGATGACACAAACTCACAGCCGTAACAATATTAACCCTTTATAGGGCAAAGCTGTTTTTTTACTTTTACGTGTTTCTACATTTTAATTTATTTTAATTATTATAATTATAAATAATGTTATTTTTTAATTCTCTAATTTTAATGTTCATATATTTATTTTTAATTTCCAATTTTGATATTTTTATTGAATTAATTCTTCTTCTTTCTCTTTACATCATTCCCACTCCTATGTGGGGTCGATGTTTCTGACAGCTCTCCTCCATTTAACCCGGTCATGCACATCCTCTTCTGACAACTTTTTTTCTCTGAGGTCCTCCCGTACACAATCCATCCATCTTCGTTTAGGTCTGCCTCGCATTCTCACTCCCTGTATTTGCATGTCTAGCATCTTCCTCCCCACGTAGGATTCCTCCCTTCTTCTCACATGCCCGTACCATTGAAGTCGCTCGTAAACATCTCCAGACTTCTCCCCGGGGCACCCGGTCATATGCTTTCTCTAGGTCCATGAATGTGAATTAATTAACTAATTTCGAATATATTTTCATAAATTTTTATGGTTATGTTTATCATTTATTTATTTAAGAGAAAATTCCCCTACAGGAGAGCGATTAAGCTTGATAACATGATGTCATTTGGAGGCGTGTCTCCTTCGCTCCTCCCAAAATCTCTTCATTCGCGCGGAAGCTCCCTCTTCCTCTCATCCGTCCACTTTTTTTTTTCAGGTTGTCGTAATGATCTTGGTTTAAACTTAACATTCGCGAATTTTCGTCTGGCACTCAGTTCGTTCTTCGAAATTCTGTATACTGAAAAGAAATATAAAAGTTTAAATAATAGACATAACCATCAAACACTCAAAACTCAACTTGAGCGCATGATGGATATGTTTATTATTTAAACTTTTATATTTCTTTTATTATTGTAATTTTATTTTATGATTTCCATTTCTATATTTATATTTTATTTTTACACTTAAGTTGTTAATGTTATTAGTTTTAATAGTTTTTAAATTTTATCCAACACATTACGGTACGTCAAGTAGATACGTAGGCCTATATAATATTTGAGTTTTAGAAATACTAGCACTTCGGCATGTCCTTATGACATGTGGTTAATATACAGAACACTAACCCATAAAGGGTTAAAAAGCTCCAATGGTTAGTTATTCCCCATTTCTTCTGATCCGCTGTAAACATGTACTTTTCGTTCTTTAATGGATGGTAAAAAGTGCTCATATTGAAACGTAGACATGGTATTTATTTTATATCTTAGATGATGATTATGATGATGATGATGATTTATGGGCTTTGGGACATCGTGGTTATGTAGCCCCATGTAGTTGGGTGTCTGCCTCACACTCGGAGGCTCTGGGTTTGATTCCCTGCTCCGTCAGGAATTTTAGAAACTGATGTGAGAGCTGGAACGGGATGCACTCAGCCTCGTGAGGACAATTAAGTAGCTGTCCGACGGAGACCAAGATTAACTGCCGAGGGGACCCGACGCTCTAACCACGCGTCACCCCATAATCTGCAGGCCAAATGGCTGGGTAGCGGTCGCGTGGTAGGCCTGGGCCCTTCATGGGCTATTAGTACAGGACAGCTGCACAGAATAAAAACCTTTTGTTCCAAAAACTGTGCTATGGTTGGCTTTTTGTAAATCGTTAGAAAAGCACAGAAAAAGCTTAACTCTGAATTTTAGAATAATTTGCACGATCATTTTGTCGGTAAACTCAAAAAAAACGTTGAAAAGCGTTTTTCTCTGAATCGACATATTTTATTGAAAAGTTTTTTAAACAAAAATTGTAGAGGACATTGTCACCTACAATTCGTCTCATTGAGGTCATGTCATACGTTTTGAAATGCAGAAGCTATGTGGCGCCAACGTTTCCAAGAAAGTGTTTTTTCACTTTTTGTCCTAGAAAAAATGTTTTGTTCACAAAAGAGCGAATTGGAAATTTGTTGCTCTCAAAATTGTTCACAACATTTATAAAGACATTTTTTTCCTCCGCCTTACCGTTCCAAAGTTATAGTCTGCTGTAGTGTGAAAATTGTACTATTCAGATGGCACGAAGGTTAATATGTGTACAGTTATGATTGATACATTGCGATTGAAATAGATATGATTGTTTGAGCTAATTAACAAACACAGTCCGCGTCCTGTTTGACCGAGCCTTAGGCAGCTGTCCGACACCGGTTCCTGTCTAAATAATGCCCACCGCTCTCTCCGCAGTAACAATAGGAGCCTTGACTACGCAGCGTTGCATTTGCTGCGCTATAACTTTGGAACGGTAAGTCGGAGGAAACAAACGTTTAAATAAATGTTGCAGACAATTTTGAGAGGAACAAATTTCTGATTCACTCTTTTGTAAAAAAAAAACTAGGACAAAAAGTGGAAAAACACTTTCTTGGAAACTTTGGCGCCACCTAGCTTCTGCATTTCAAAACGTATGACATGACCCAGGACCTTCTATACTACCGGACCTGACACTGCAATCCAAGATGGCCGCCGTAGTTGGTGGTCGGACATTAAACGCATGACGTGGGTCAGAATCCAACACAACACAAAATAACATCATGACGTGATTTTGTCTGCTGTTAATCCATTTTATGGGCTTGGGACATCTTGGTCATCAGCCCCGTGCAGTTGGGTTTGGGTTGAATTCCTCCAATTACGTGATTATTGTAGTAGTGTGTGTAGCTGTGTAAGGGACAGGCATGGGGAGGTGCCCCGGGAGTTAAAATAAGGTACTACCGGAGTTCCATCAGGAAAGGATTAAAATAAAATAATGTTGAGGCCCACAGGAGAGATCTGTAGAATATCTTGGCTGAGTGAACAGGGAAAGTTGTAAATGATGATGTTGATGATAATTGTTGTCTTAAGGGGCCTAACAGTTAGGTTATCGGCCCTTAATGGTTTGAGTGATGGTGAAGCTGATAATGAAATGTAAACTATAACTAAAACTAACTACTAACTTATATACTGTACTAGAAGAAGAAATGGAAAACAAAAGGAGAACAAGGCAAATAAAAGACAGGAGGAAAAGAAATGCCCTCGACCCTCGAGGAATGCGGATTGAGGGACTTGGAAGGAAGGAGAGCCATAAAAGGCAGATAGGAAAGTGAAAGAGGAGAGGGTCCGCCCCACAGGTAATGGATAAAAGAGGGAAAACCGGACCCAGCTCAGGAATCCCTCGGGGTCGCCAACTCTCGAACTCACCAGCCGTGAGCCCCTGAGGGTGTAGCAATATCTAGGGTGCACCAGAAGTGGTGGGGCTACATACACCCTACCTCCTTGAGGGCCTTGAGCAGAAGGCAGGAGATAACAGGAAAAGAAAAAGAAGGCTGACCCCTCACAGAAGGAGGGTATCAGAAAAGATGGGACAAGGGCCAATTAAGGCGGGAAAGGAAGAGACTCCCTAGGCCTCGGATACCCTAATACCGTCGGGGTCGGGAGAGAGCAAGAGTTGACCAAGTGAAGTCGACAGGAAAGAAGACGGAGAGGAGCCCGGCAAAAGTAAGTGGAAGCAATGCCGGACTCAGCTGGGGCCCCGTGGTCGCCAACCCACGTCCCACTAGATGTGAGCCCCTGGGGGGAGTTGTATATGTTCCTGTAGGAATTTCAATCTCTTTTTAGTAAGTTACCTATTATTCTGGGCCTGTTTGCCATCTCTTGATGAATGCAGTACATTTGCATTTTTCTGTTGGCACAGGCTAGAGTAAAATGAGGCTTTTCACCGATGTCTCAGTCTCACTCTTGACTGTGATTATATGGAAACTACTGAGGTATAGGTGGTGCTTAGTAATGACATTCAGGGCACAGTCAGTGTCTGTTGGCACAGGCTAGAGTATCACCAATGTCTCAGTCTCACTCATGGCTGTGATTGTATGGAAGCTACTGAGATATGGGTGGTGCTTAGTAATGACTTTCAGGGCACAGTCAGTGTGTGTTGGCACAGGCTAGAGTATCACCGATGTCTCAGTCTCACTCTTGGCTGTGATTATATGGAAGCTACTGAGGTATGGGTGGTGCTTAGTAATGACATTCAGGGCACAGTCAGTGTCTGTTGGCACAGGCTAGAGTATCACCAATGTCTCAGTCTCACTCATGGCTGTGATTGTATGGAAGCTACTGAGGTATGGGTGGAGCTTAGTAATGACTTTCAGGGCACAGTCAGTGTGTGTTGGCACAGGCTAGAGTATCACCGATGTCTCAGTCTCACTCTTGGCTGTGATTATATGGAAGCTACTGAGGTATGGGTGGTGCTTAGCAATGACATTCAGGGCACAGTAAGTGCCTGTGGATGCTGTGAAAGGTTCTACTCATAGGGTTAGTACTGCTGTACTGACTCAATGAGGAAAGCAATGATAATCTACCTCACTCCTCTTCTTGCTTAGTACGCCTCAATGTAGCTCTGCCTTGGGTTTTTGTGGGTATCTACCCACATAACCTAACGGCAGTGCCTTTTGAGGATCCAACCAGCCTTCGGGCTGACTACCTAACAGACAGACATATTATCCTTAAAAATAAATGTGACCAACCAGGTGGTGTAGTTCTTGGTTATCACTTCTGGGGTCCAAGTTTGATTCCTGACTGTCAAAAAATCTTAATTCTATTCCAAGGGTATGAACGGGGTATACACAGCCTTTGAGGTAAACCGGTAAATGTTGGGTTCGATTCTCCCCGTAGCCACCCAGCAAGTGGTTTACCAAGGGGTCCCACACATACTGAAGATAAATGCCTAGGTAATTCCTATCATAAGGTCACGACTGCCTTCTGTAAATCCGTCAACAAGTAGGCTAGTCGTATTCATTCATTCCTATTCATGAGATTAAATGGCACTCTGTCAAACGCATGACGTGTGTCAGAATCCAACCCAACACAAAATATAACATCATGACGTGATTTTGTCTGCTGTTAATTCATTTTATGGGCTTGTGACTTCTTGGTCATCAGCTCCGTGAAGTTGGGTGTGGGTTGAATTCCCCTGATAGGAAATTAGAAAATAGGCACCAATGGCTTATCTTTATAATAATTGGATTTGCAACCAGTCACACAACAGTTTCAAGGCATATCACCACAATTTTAGCATAGCCTATGCATGAGTAAGCCTACTGGTAGTTTATTAAAACGGGATCCACACCAAGTACGTGATAAGATTGATATCCTTGAACTAGCAGGCGTATAATTGGATGAGAGAACACTGCAGACAAATTAAAAAGTAGGTTATGTTCATACGTACGGTAATCAATTTTCAGATCTTCTTAGGACTTAAATTGGAATACGTTAATTATTACTATGCTTGCTCATAATGAATTACCATTACTAATAATTTATAAACCCTAAATAGAATAATATATAGGCCAAACTTACCCTCTGATTGGCAATAGTGATGGTATCACAAGCGTAACAGAAGTCACCGGTATCTCGTATTTATGAAGTACTAATGCAGACATTTACTTACACGAACGTGTAATATCATTAAGCAATAATCAATAAGCACAGATAATCAAAGGAGACGATTGCTAACCGAAATTCATACCACTATCACATCGTAAACAAAACGACTCAACTTATAAACAAAGCATGTAATCACCAACAGCGACAGCCATCTTTCATCTGTCCCGTCGCTAGTGTCAGGTCCGGTATTATAGAAGGTCCTGTCATGACCTCAATGAGATGAATTGTAGGTGACAATGTCCTCTACATTTTTTGTTTAAAAAACTTTTCTTTAAAATACGTCGATTCAGAGAAAAACGCTTTTCAATGTTTTTTTTGAGTTTTCCGACAAAATGATCGTGCAAATTATTCTAAAATTCAGAGTTAAGCTTTTTTGTGCTTTTCTAACGATTTACAAAAAGCCAACCATATCGCAGTTTTTGGAACAAAACCATTCCAGCTGTACTGTACTGTATAGCGCCACGGGGTTTGGTTTTGTATTTGGTAGTTACCCCAGATACAGCCAGCAGCAAACTGTCGAGCCGTGTTGAGTTAAGACTTCATAGAAGAGTGGTTGTGTTTGGAGTTTCCCTGGAAGTGTAACTCGACTTTTCTTCATTTCGCTACTTAGTATAAAACAAAGTCCCCGATTCTTGGATGTCACGGGTAATCTCGAGAACCATTGGATGGATTTTGATGCGGTTTTCACCATTCTGTAAAGGATATCTCGAGGATGGTTTCTTTAGATAAATATTTATTTATGATCAAAGGAATCCAAGTAGTAACGATTTCAGTGTAAAAGTCGAAAGAAAAACCGTGCGTCCGTGCGCTTTTTAAGCTTACGCTGGGCAAACCATTAAACATAATATGTATACTATGAGTTTAAGAATTGTTCAGCTTGAATAGTTCTACAAAAAGTCCGCGAGAGCATGTATCTATCTTCAATACATCGCCCACTATAAGTGTTTTTACGTTTTAATTTCTTCCAACAATCTTAATTCAGGAGGCGACAATTTACGAGCTAGCTAGGAGCGAGCCTATGACCCCAGTTTCAGCCTAGCTAACGGGCGAGCCTATTACCCCAGATACAGTCAGCAGCAAACTGTCGAGCCGTGTTGAGTTAAGACTTCAGAGAAGAGTGGTTGTGTTTGGAGTTTACCTGGAAGTTCAACTCGGCTTTTCTTCATTTCGCCTGTGAACTTTTCGTTTTGCAAAATACACAATCAAGTTAAGTTTGGATGGAAGGGGGATTTGTGTTTCATGCACCTCGCCATTCTTAAATTACGTCTGACAAGAATTCGTTGCACATGCATCTGCATGATAATATAATTAATAGTCCAGTCAGTGATTTTAACCCATCATGGTGAGACGTAAAACGGATATACAGTAGGTCTTAGTTCATTGGCATCAAAAAATAAAAATAAACGCTTATCACGTAATGCATTCATAACTGTTCCCGGGTGAAGCCGGGGCAGGTTGCTAGTTGTGTATATTCACGTAAGAACAGAGCCCGGCTCTCAGTATATATTCGAGCTTCCAAGGGCTAAATGACCACGATGTCCCAAGCTCCTACAGGAATAAACAACAACAACAACAACAACAACGGTATTGATCATTACGTGATACCATTTCAACATAAACTTTTTATGACGTGATTATTGTATTTCAGTTTGATTATTGTGACAGATTTATATGAGCCATGATTTATCAGTTGACTATAAGCTTTACAGGGTGAGGCGATATGGGTTTAGTTAAGCTACGTAGAATAGCAATCTTCGTCACATACCACTACAGTTCTGCTTCATTCGAGGTGAGAATTGCATGCAACTGCTGCAAATTTAATTACATGTTGAATCTGTTGTTGTTAATTCACTTTAAAGGCTTGGGACATCTTCGTCATCAGCCCTGTGTAGCTGGGTGTGTGTTAAACGTGTATGTGGAGCCGTATTCACCGAGGCCCACATTTAAACCGACTGTGTGGATCGTGCTGACTTACGAAGAAACCTTTGTTTGCGCTTGACACTCAAACGTATATGAGCCGATGACGTTGGTGGCTGCTGATCTCGTCATCCGCTTTGTAAGTGAGAGTGGGTTAGGAGCAGCAATCTAAATTTACAAGTGATCATTAACTCAAATACTTTATTTTTTTAATTCAGTTTTTTTTTGTTTATAATTATACTTACAGTATTTAATTTTTTGTTTGATTAATTTTCGGTCTTTTCACATTTAGGGGTCCATCTCAAAATTTAACTTTATAATCAAAATTTGTACAATTTAATTTGTGTTAAAAGGGGCAGATGACCTCGAAGTTCCACCCCGTAAAACAACAATTACTAGGGCTCGGGTTTTTAGGTAAATAAATATTTTTATGTAAATACATATTTTAAGCATTTTTCTATAAATACATAAATTCCTGATTTTCACTTATTAGCACATAAAAAAACAATATTTACATTTTTTAAACCAGTATGCTAGATATTTCAGTTTATTACATTTTTGTTCTGTGTTACTTCAACGCGGAAGAACCTGTGAGCTATCTAATCTTCATGCAGAGCGTATGTCAGCCTGTAACTGTGTTATTCTTAACTTGTCGCCCCGTGCCACTCACTGTGGAAGCCGGGGATTTCCTTGTCCATAGCCATATTGCACCACGTGACAGACCTCCCCCTCCCCCTGCTACCTGGAACCAGTGTCACTCATATGCAGTTCATTTCTGGCACGCAGTTCATTTCTGGCACTGTGAAGTGTAAGGCAGTTCTACGATACCTAAAGTAAAAACAACTAAAAGTTCTCGTATGCAGCCGTATGTTGCAGAATTAAAATATAATTTTACTTCTGATGGGGGCGTTCTGTTCTGCCAACCATGTGGTAAAGCAATCGAGGCTAAACAGCGATCTCAAGTTACACACCACCTAAAGGGCAAGACAATTATTGCCGCAGTTTCGAGCCTTCAGAAGTGTTTCGCGATAATCGTCGGTTATTTGTGATGAACAACCTGAAGATATATCTCGTTGTGTATTGTAATGCTTCAGCAGTCAGTGAGACATAGCATAAATTGCATTGGAGAGTACTGCATATTGTTTATTTTCACATTAATAAACTAAATTATAATTAAATATTTTTACCTTTTTGTCACATATTTCATGTATTTTTAATACATAAAACATAAATATTTTCCCGATTTTTAGCACCTAAAAATCAGAGCCCCAACAATTACTAACTAACCTGCATTTATGTGAATAATAATAATAATAATGTTACCGGTATTGGTTTTACGTCGCTTTTAACTACCGTGGCTTTTAGAGACGCTCGGGTGCTGGAATTTTACACCGAAACTGATCTTTAACGTGCCAGTAAATCTACTGACATGGCTCCCTCTCATTTGAACACCCTCCAATGCCGGCTGACTGCGCCGGGATTTGATCCGTCAACCTTGGGAACAGCAGTTACCGCTGAGCCACGCACCCAGTCATTTTATTGATGACTGTACTAGTGTGTGTAATATTAAGGACAGGGATGAGATAGGTGCCCCGGGACTTGAAGTAAGGTAATATTCCGGTATTTGCCTGGAGGAAGTGTGGAAAAGCCCGTGGAGAAACCACACTCTGCGGTCAGTACCAGGATTCGAACCTGCGATCTCCGGACTTGCTGCAGCTATCCTCGCGGCCGTGGTGCAGAATTTAACGAGCACGACTACACCGCAGGGTACATGGTTGGTTCCTCAGTTTAGGGGCTGCGACAACGCGGTCATGTAGCCCCGTGTACTTTGGGGGTGTGTAGAATCTGTCTGATAACCGGTGGTAATTGTGATGTCTGTATTAGTGTGTGTTAGCTGTAATTCAGGTAGAAAGACTGTAAACGATTAATTTTTTCAAGTTGTTCCTACTTTTACTACCGCCCACGACACCTAGCTGCGGACGTGGCTACTAAATGCCATCGCAGTCAGCATCTGGCGGCGAACGTTGGAACTAATATAGGGTTATCAAACTAACCTACAAATTTTAGCTTCCACAAGAGTAGTTAGTGGAAGCAGGGTACATGTTGAAGCAAAATTTTGTGAGTAGCCTAGTAGTTGGTGCATATCTATATTTAAAAGTCGAGTTGGTTGGTTATTTGGTTCCTGTAGCGGTCATGTAGCCCCGTGTATTTTAGGTGTGTGTAGAATCTGATAACTGGTGTTAATTGTGATGACTGTGTTAGTGTGTGTTATCTGTTTTTAATTCAAGTATGGACTGCAGACTATAATTTCTAGTAGTTCCTACTTTCGCTACCAAATGCTACCGTCCACGACAACTAGCTGAGAACTTGGCTACTACTAGTTGCCATCGTAACCAGCGCCTGGTGACGAACGTTGGAACTTACGAGCATTAATCAAACCTAACCTACAAATTTTGCTTCACACAAGTTTAGTTAGTGGAAGGTTCTTTTACATACAGTACCATAAATCTATGACATGGGTCCGCCCACTTTACTTCCCCTCTAAAGGAAGGCATACTGAGGGATTTGAACGCTCTTAATAAAATCCTACAACTTCGTTCTGGTATGTACTTGGGCATAGAAGCTCAGCATACTATTTTTCTGATCTTAATGATATATTTAAAAATTTTAAATTTTCTCTTTTCTGATGTTTTCATCATATTGAAATATCATAGGAAGCTGGTTTGGAGCAACAACGTTAGTTTTTGTCCAAGGTAAAGGTTTTTGAAGTTTACCAACTTTGGCAAACATCTACCAAATCTTTATTCATCTACCTTTGAAGACATTAATTTGACAGCCATTTCTTACAATTTTTATTTTTATACAAATAAGGTACATTATCTAAAAAAATACTCTTATCAATCTACTTGAAATGTTTGCAGTATTTTTGTAAGCGGCTTCGGTGGCGTAGTCGGTAGCATGCTGAGGGTCTATGCCCAAGATCGCGGGTTCAAATCCGGCCGAAGTCGTCGGATTTGTAAGAGCGTTAAAAATCCCTCAGTATGCCTTCCTTCGGAGGGGAAGTAAAGCCGGCGGTCCCATGTTATAGATTTATGGCATGTTAAAGAACCTTCCACTAATTACACCTGTGTGAAGCTAATTAGGTTCAGAATGTAAACAATGCTCTTAAGTTCCTACGTTCGTTGCCAAGAGCCGACTGCGGTGGCACCTGTTAGCTAAGTTCTGATCTAGTAGTCGTTGACGGTGGCGTTTGGCGGCAAAAGTAGGAACTATATGAAAAATTCAAAAGTCTGCAGTCCTTACTTGAATTAAAAACAGATAACACACACTAATACAGTCATCACAATTAACACCAGTTATCAGACAGATTCTACACACACCCAAAGTACTCGGGGCTTCATGACCGCGTTGTCGCAGCCCCTAAACTTAAGAACCAACCAACCAGTATTTATGTAATTTGAGAAAAATACATTATTTCAAAACTTTTTAAACTTATCAATCAAAAATTTACAAATAAAACATTTGAAGCACTGGAATCATGATTCTAATTTGGATTGCAAGTCATGAAATCTTCTTTAATTGTATTAAGTTTAAACCCTTACTTCAATGGTTAGGTCATAAATCTACCGTTTACTTTACATTGCATTACTTTAATCTTGTTTCTTCCTTGTTTCTTTGTGACCTTTCATTTTATTTAGATTTTAATGTGTTCTTTGTAAGGATAGCCATTCTCACTTCGGTACCGGTATTTGTTAACATAGTTAAGATTCTTTTATTATTTCAATCTACGCTGACGAGGGTCCCATTGTATATCGAAACATGTACGTATTATTATTGTTATTATTATTATTGTTATTGTTAATCTTGATTGGTCACATTGGACCACTTGAGTCGTTCCAGAATCACTTCTTCTTAGGAGGTAGTACTGCTTGATTCTTGCGCTCTTTCCAGTACTTTTTCATTCTTTCAGATCGGGATTTTCTCAACTCATCTGAAATCTCCATAGGCTTTCTATGTGTCATTTCTGCAGGAAATTTGTGAGTTTTAAGAATGGTGTTAATTTTATTTTACTCCTCGGCATCTTTTATCTTGAGTCCAATTGCTTTGAGATCTTGTTGGATTTCTTGGATCCATTTTCCTCCAGTTTTCTTTCCTAGATTTCTCATCACTAGTTGGCGTACAATTCTGTTTTCTGGAAGCCGTTAGATGAAAAAAAAAACTTTTCTTCTTCATTGTGCTGGTGATTGGATCAATCTCACGATAGACAGTTTCATTTGGAAGAATCCTCCAGACTCCCTCAACCTGATACTTCATATTTATGCACGTTCTAATGATTCTTTTCTCCGTTTTGAGGAGCTGATCAGTTCTTTGTTCACTTTTAATTTGGAACAGTGTTTCACAAGCATAAGTGGCTTCTGGGAGAGTTACAGTTTTATAATGTTGGATCTTAGTAGCTATTGATAGGCATTTTTTATTATATGTTGACCAGGTTAGAGATTGTGCCTTCTTCATTTTATTTGTTCTATTTATCCAAGTTACTTTTTCGTTTAAGTTATGTGTTATAATTTCTCCAAGATACTTAAATTGAGGAACTAGGTTAATGTTATGATAATTTATATAGACTTCATTTATATCTAAGGGTTTTCATAGGCATACATGTACGTATTAATTTAAATATTGAACGTTTTTTTTAAGTGTTTGACAAGGCGGCTATCATAATTTGAGATTAATATTTTGTTTTCAAAATATCATTAATTTGTTTTAATGTTGGTATCAGTGAATGATGATACCATTTCAGTAACTTAACTATTTTATCTTTTGAAGGTTAATGTTGATAGTTTTCCATTACAATGATTCAGTAGTTTGTGTAGTAGGAGCTTATTAAGACACTGAATCAGGGCCGGATTTAAGAGTATGCTGCCTATAGTCTAAAGTCCATTTGCCACCCCCTCTAGAGTTCATATTTGCTTAATACATTTGTTTTATACAACAAAAGGATAGATTTCATTGGCGTTTTCATCTTTTTTAAACATAAAGTTCATTTAGTTTAGATAAAACTACAATTTTAATGGCTTACATAATACATTTTATAGGCCTACTGAAATTAGTTATCTACTTGTCTTTTTCTACTTATTTTAAGATCCGTTAAAAATGAAATGGGTTTCGAACTTAATTAATTAATTTGTTCTAATACTAATGACTTTCTTTTGCGTAATTGAAGAACTGTGTTCAATTTGAATTAAGTTGTCCTACATGGTGAAATGAAATTACACAAAACGTAGTTAATTACTGGTTTATTTGTTGAAAAATATACAAACCTCTTTAAAACAACTCGCACCCCTCGTAATCTTGATGTTCAAATTTACATAGCTTTCTTGCGAGATTTCTTAATGGCAAACTCGTTAATAATGTCCTCATATGAAAGTGTTTTTGTTGTATTTGCCTCAATACAAAAGTAATGGAAGTGAGTTTAACCGTATTTCAGAAATACTAGTTCGCAGATAGTTCTTAACTCTTCTAAGGCAGGAAAAACTATAGGACTAAAACACAGTTTTATGTAACATGCATTCTTAAATTCGTACGGAAAATATCATAAACGTGTGAAATACTTCATTTGAGCTTTTTAATGATTTGCCAAACTGCCGCCCCTGAAAATTTTCCGCTCTAGGCTGCAGCCTATTTAGCCTATTTAGAAATACGGCCCTGCACTGAACTACAGTAATTTGTTCAACTATTCAGTTAGTGCCACCTTAAGGGCTTTGCAACGTGTTTACTACCGACAGCAGTGGCTCAGCTGGCTAAAGCGCAGCGTTAGGTCATGGGACCAAGCTCTCTGTTGACTCGGTAGACGCGTGGGTTCGATCCCCACCGTCGGCCGTCCTTGAAATGGTTTTCCGTGGTTTCCCCATTTTCAACACCAGGCAAATGCTGGGACGGTACCTTCTGATAGGCCACGGCCGATTCCTTCCACATCCTTGCCCAGTTTCATTCATCTTCATCCATTCCATCTCTCATCCCGACGCGCAGGTCGCCCACGGGCGTTGAATAGAAAGATCTGCACTCGGCCTCTGAGGAGGCCACACGACAAAAAAAAACGTGTTTATTTAGCCCTGCGTACTTGGGTGCGTGTGTAGATCTGTACGATAGATAGCCTATGTCATTGTGATGACTGTAGTTGTGTGTGTATTTGTAATTGAGGTAATGATTTGGACAGTGGCGTACGCAGGATTTCCTTCGGGGGGGGGGGGGTTCATTCATAGTAATGTACTATAATAAAAATGATAATTCGAATATAATTCATAAAAAGCAACAACTCAGTTAAATAAACACTACCGGACCCAAGCGAGACATCTCGCATGTTCATAAACCACCCTTCCCCGATAGGTTTATAACGAGAGAATTAATTGCAGCATGTTAGAGCTCCAGTATTTGCAAATCGCACACTTCTAACAAAATTGATATTTATGAAATTAGAATGGAATTCGTCACTGCTAATGTCATTTGTGTGCTGAGTCCATTGATTTATCTTAGCTGTAACACTCACCAGTTATTCGATATTTTTGAAATTATACGATTTGAGTATTCATTCCTTTGACTTACTGTTTCTGAAATCCATGCAAAATGATAAAGGAAAGACCTCATAATGTTAAAATGACACGAAACAGGCGTCACAGCGTCCAAAGTGTGAAGTGGACCGCAATTACGGAGCATATTTTCCTACAGCAACAGTATCGACAAATCTCACACTTCGTAATTTTTTAAAAGTCATTTTTTAAGAAATTATTGATATTTATGAAATCAGAGTGCAATTCGTCATTGCTAATGTCTATTCTCTTTCATTTGAATGCTCATTTGGCACGATCGGTCGCTTGTGAGCGCCACAGGAGGGATCTATACTAATGAAAGAATATATATATGATGATTCTCTTTGCATGAAAACTATTTTAACTATATTTTTCAGCACTTTACACAATATAACAAACACAATTGAAAACATAAAAGATTAATAAAAAATACGGAAAAGAGTTTAGCCCAATATAGATATTGCACTAGATACAAACGGACAAAAAGAAATGTCTAAATTGTCAATCGGGCTCAACCAAAGAATCTGATTAAGTAGATATTTGCCCTGGAATTTGTTGAAGGACTTAGACAAGTCTACTTCAATCGTATATCAAGCCTTCTAGGTTTGACAGACAAGTCATTCAGTACTTCCTCAATTGAAACATCAACAGTATCATGAATGAACATCAAAGACTAAAAGCCATACGCTAAAAAAAAAAAAAAAACAAAAAAAAAAAAAAAAACTAGTTTAATTCCTTAAATAGTTCTTCAAGAATTTCAAGGACGAAAACGATCTTTCACACGAGCAGGTTGTGACAGGTAAGGTAGCCATGATGACAAGCAGGTTATACACAACTGGAAACATGTTCTTATTGCATATTGACAAAGCATCTATAGCACTCTTGGGCTTCTTTTCAATAGATTTCAGAGTTTGTTTCCAGAGAAGTAGCTCGCCTCTAATATTAAGGGGAAGTCCATAAAATTCAGCTACATTTTCTACTTCAGCTATGCTTTGGTTGGATAGTTCGTCTTCAGTTGTGGTAACTAGCGTTTGCAATTGCTGAAGAGTTTCTTTATGGGAGACAAATTTATCATCAAGTGATGAAATAGTTTTTCAAGAAATGGGATGAAAATAACCCGCCTATAATATTCTTCCGGATCGTTAGATGAAACGTTGTTCCTCATAGTTTGTCGAACAACAGTTCGAGGCTGAACTACAGGCACTCCAAATTCTTTGCAGAACTCTAAAACCGAATTATATGCACACAAAAACCTTGCGTCTGCATCTGCCCTCATTTCTTCAAGATACCTCTTAACATTCATGGAGGCGTTGATTACTTGACTGAGATCCAAATTTTCAGTTTGAAGGTATTTGCTGAGAGGAAGTGTGATTTGAAATGCTTCATGAATGACAAATACACTTATCAAGAACTCAAATTTGCTGATAGCGCACAGAAGAAGTTGCGCATCTGTAGCTGCCTTCTTATCAACCCATGCTGCTATTTTTTCTAATGCCAACAATAACGGTTTCAGAAGTTCAATGAATGAACGAACAGACTCGTGCTTTTCAATCCATCTCGTTGCACATAACTTCTTGAGTTGACTCACTCGGGGTTTCTCTTCCATACTTTCAACTTCATTTGTCAACACAGCCTGCCTCTTTGGTGAAGTACTCAAAAGGCATAAGCTCTTTCAATTGTACCCATACAGTTCCTAATCTCTGCAACACTACACCCTTCAGAAATGGCCAGGTTTAAAGAGTGAGCACTACAGTGAACATACTGGGCTTTGGGAAACTGTTTTCGTACAATGGCCTGAGCACCTCTGTAGTATCCACTCATGGCACTAGCTCCATCATAACCTTGGCCTACGAGATATTCTGCATCCAGTCCCACACTTTTCAAACCAGGCAATATGCTATTCGCAAGGCCTAACCCAGAAGCATCATTGATAGCAATACATTGCAGAAACTCCTCATGTACGGAATTATCTTGAACGAAACAGACACATAGTGACATTTGCTGCACACCGCTGATGTCTGTGGTCTCGTCAGCAAGAACAGAAAAGTATTTAGCTTTTTTCACCTGATCGACTAACCTTTTCAATATGTCATTCAAAGATGAAATAATTTCATTCTGAATCCGTGGGCTTACGTATGTTGCATTTAAGGATGCTGTCATCAAATGCTCCTTTAGTATTGTATCACCAGCTTCTGCTCGAAACTTGAGAAGAGACCTGAAATTTCCCTCCCCTTTCTTGAGAGGCTCATCTAAATTTACAGGTCCCGAATCCCTGTGACCACGGAAAGCAATGCCCATTCGAGCAAGGAAAATCACAGATTTAATTATTGGTATGAGTTTCTCCCTGATGCATAATATGTTGGATTGAACATCCCTATCTAAGCTTTTATGGCGAGAAAGTTCGCAGCCTTTTCCGTACATGCCATATGATACTTGGTTTCTTGGTGTTTTTTGAAATCCTCCTTCGCATTTTTCCAGTTCATGTAAGGAAATTTTACTAGTTTACCTGGCGATGAAGATTGTTTCCCAACAACGGTGCAAAACAACGAACAATATTTACAAAAGGCTCCGTTCTTTGAAGGAGAATAAACTAGCCATTTCCACTCTGATAACCAGTTCAACTGAAATTTCAGATTCCTTGGACCCGATAAAGGGAAATTAAAATTGCTTCCAGGTGTCCAGGCATTTTCCAACAGTTCATTTCTCAGATAATCATCAATCTAAAGAAAAAAGTAAATCACAACATTGAAATTATTAACATGTACCGACACATACGTAGGCCAAGGCCATACAAATACCGGTATAACATAATAGGTAAAGCATCGAAATGCAAATCAGTTAGAGAAATAGCGATTATCATGAATCATATTGTAAACACACCTGTTGGCCAGCATAACCTCCTAAGGCTGTTCGATGTATTTGGTCGGTAGCCGGCTTGGTAGTAGCCGATAATTCTTCAAGTTCATTTTCAATTCTTAAAGATGAACTACTTGCAATGGCAGTGTTGCATGTAACATCTACTCTTGGTTTTTTAATAATAAATCGATCCATTACGCATTACAAATAAACTCGGAAAAAAGTGCGACTCACGATCTGGCAGTTCAAGCAGCACGAAGCTGCGTTACGATAGTTACCAATCGCACACTTTAACAGTAAAACGACAATTTTGATATTTCGCCTAGTGTAGTTAGTTATTATTGCTTTAAGTGGAAGAACAGCGAGGTCATCTGCCCCTCTTGCTCCGTTTAACATGTAGTTTAAGGGTGTTTACCCCAGGCCATAACCAGTAGCTAGCGCCAAAGCTGGAGAAGTCTCGTTGCGAGTTGAGTGGAGGTCATTTACCACGGGAAGAACGTGTTCACATTAAAAATATATTACAAAGGAGTAGCCTAAAGAAGCCTCACTGGCAGCAATTCAAAACATTTTCCAGGTGATAGATGGGACAATATAAGGAGTCATGTAAACTAATGTCTCTGGGGGGGGGGGGGTTAAACCCTAACCCCCCCGTCGGTACGCCACTGGATTTGGAATGCGACCACCGTGGCCTTAGGTTAGAAACCATCCTGGCATTTGCCTGGACTAGAAGTGGGAAACCACTGAAAACCACTTCTTGGACAGCTGAGATGGATATCGACCCCTATCTTCTTTCAGTTTTACCACACGAGCCTGTGTGTACCCCGTTCCAACCCTTAGACTAGAATATTAATGTTCGTGTTTGACCTGGGAATCGAACCCAGGGCCTCTGGATCCAGAGTCTCAATACTTCTGTCTGATCATCTTCTCTCGGGGTGAAAGAAGAGAACGTTTTGAGGCTATATTTACTAGATATTTAACTAGTCACACAGTTTTGTCGCTACGATAAAAGATATGGAAGTGGAAACGGCTGACTATCCTCCCAATTCTCGAGAGCCATTGTCCGCCTCGTTGCGTAGTCACCCCTGAGGCCCGGGTTCGATTCTCGGCTCTGCCAAGAAATGTAATTCTGGTCTGACGGTTGGAACGGGGAACACTCAGCCACGTGAGAAGATGCGGGTTCGATACCTACCTCAGTCATCCTAGAAGTGGTTTTCCGTGGTTTCCCACTCCTACTCCAGAAAAATGCTGGGATGGTACCTAACTTAAGGCCACGGCCGCTTACTACCCGTATCCTACTTCAATTACAAATGAACTCGTACAGATATTACAGAGACAGAGGTTATCAGACAAATTCAACACACACCCAAGTACACGGAGCTAGATGACCACGATGTCACAAAAACCCTAAAAGAATCAACAACTCATTTGAATTGGGAAGGCTGAATTTATTTAATAGTTTTGTTCTTGTAATTTTTCATCCCACATCTAGTGGGACGTGGGTTGGCGACCACGGGGCCCCAGCTGAGTCCACTTACTTGTGCAGGGCTCTTCTGTCTTCTTTCCTATCGACCTCACTTTGTCAACTCTTGTTCTCTTCCCACCCCGACGGTATTAGGGTGTCCTAGGCCTAGGGAGTCTCTTCCTTTCCCGCCTTAATTGGTCCTTGTCTCATCTTTTCTGATACCCTCCTTCTGCAAGGGGTCAGCCTTCTTTTTCTTTTCATGTTATCTCCTGCCCTTCTGCTCAAGGCCCTCAAGGAGGCTGGGTGTATGTAGCCGCACCACTTCTGGTGCACCCTGGATATTGCTACGCCCTCAGGGGCTCACGGCTGGTGAGTTCGGGAGTTGGTGACCCCGATGGATTCCTGAGCTGGGTTCGGTTTCCCCCTTTTATCCATTACCTGTGGGGCGAACCCTCTCCTCTTTCACTTTCCTATCTGCCTTTCATGGCTCTCCTTCCTTCCAAGTCCCTCAATCCGCATTCTTCGAGGGTTGAGGGCATTTCTTTTCTTCATGTCCTTTATTTGCCTTATTCTCTCTTTATATTCCATTTCTTCTTCTAGTCTATAAGTTAGTAGATAGTTTTTAGTTATAGTTTACATTTCATAATCATCTTCTTCACTATCACCCAAACCATTAGGGGCCGATAACCTTGATGTTAGGCCCCTTAAAACAACAATTATCATCATCATCATCATCATGTTCATGACCGATTAACTAAGTTCCCGTTTAATATTAAGTGTATAGCGGTCTAGTTAATGGGAGAAGTGGTCACCAAGTTGTAGAAGTTGTATATTGATTGACTGACTTCAGTGTTATGTTTTTGTATCTGTGGCAGGCGCCGGCTAGATGGGGACGCCAGTCGTCGATTGTGACGGCGCATGCCCGTCCTACATCAATACCCAGAGTTCCAGTGGAGTCGCTGCCGTATCGGGGTTGGTAAGCACAGGTAGTGCCGGTGAAAAGTGTGTCCATTGCAAGAGGGGTTGTGTCGGTGAAGGACAGGAGAAGATTGTGAACGATAGTGAACATTGTAAGTGTAACAGTGATAATGTTATTGACAATGCTAGTATTCAGCCCCAAGGGGGCGTGGCTGAAGAGATTTCGAGGGAATTCCTCTCATCTGCACCACGCATCAATGAAAAAACTACCTCAGTTGAACGGATAGTACAAGAAACATTTCTTTCAATTTATAATAATAATAATAATAATACTAATTACGTTGATGACAATGATCAATCAGATGATGGTGATGAACAAGAAAATAGTACTAGTGATAGTTGTATCTCAATAGATGATTCTAACGAAGAAAATAAATCTAATTCAAATAGTGAAGACGATGATAATATTAATTATGGCGCTATAAACAAAGTAAACGCAACGAATAATTTTAAATCAATTATTTTACAGCCTTTTTCAAGTCTATTTAGAAGGGCACAGCCTGTAATTTCGCCGGTAGTTGCTGTAGTAGAAAATAATAATATCGCAATGGGTAATCTTCAAGGCTCTGAAGGGAAGAAATCATCTGGTGGTAAAAGTCCAGCTAAGGTTAAGAAAGAGAAATCGGGTGGAAAAAAATCGCCAGCTAAAGAATTGTTAAAACAAAGTAAACCGCCCGGTGCGGGGGTGGCAACAACAACAACAATAATGGGGCATGTCAAGAAAGCTGTGACACCATCGGTTCATCATCAACAACAACAACAACAGAAGCAGCAAACCCTACAACAAAAAGCAGGTTCGCCTCAGGCAGTAGTGCAACCGAGCGTGACATGTACTAACGGCACTACGGAAACATCAGCACCATCCGAGTCTGGTAGCAGTCGACAGTGGGACTCCAGTAAGACCACAACATACGTAGTAACCGACTCTTGGAGACACGTGAAAAAACTGGCGATCCAAACACCATCAACACCAGCTACAGCTGGTAGCAGTACAGCTGGCGATTCCTCATTGCTACTCACGCCTCAGAGTAGAGAATCTAGCTCAGAGTCCGTGTTTACTGACCCTCTGACCCCACAAGGTTTCGCTGAAACACACAGTCAAAGCATTGCTAGCAGTTATTATTCAGACGCAGGAAGTATCATTACCAAACCTGACTCATTACCCTTAACAGCGGCGAATATCAACTTCTTATCTCCTTATGATGATAAAATGGGGAAGCCACAACAAAATGAAACGACGTCTGATGACCTTAGTGTTGATATGTCATCAGCTGATCCTGATGACGTCACGTTAACCCTAGTGGATAGTCATGAACAGCTGACTGACGCTGAAGATTCCGAGTTAGATGCAGTGGAAAAACTACCTGTTACTGAATATAAGAAGAAACCTCAATCTCATAGTATGGACGCCTTGGACGAAGAGGTCCCGTATACAGGTGGGGGACATGTGAACGGCACCGATAAGTCCTTGAGTGCTGAAGAAATGACATCCGCAGCACCATTACAGAGGACTACTCAGCCACCATCCAGTTTTACGCTCGTGAGACATCGCAAAGTTGAGCTGGCTCCCACCAGATTAAGCGACGATCTTCTAACCGGTGAGTTTTCATACATCCATTTTATTTCATTGTTTTTTTTTTTTTTTTGTTGGTATGAAATGTTTCCAGAATGGACTTGAGTGTGTGGATGTTAAATTATTTAGGGGCACCATACATCTTGGTCATCAGCCCTGTGTACTTGGATGGGTGTTGAATTTATTAGCATGCTAAAGATCCCCTCAAGGCCAAAGTTTCGACACCCTGGTATCACAAAAATAAAGCAGAATTTAAAAGGAACGTTGAACCCCTATCATTTTGAGGGGTGTTATGGCCCAGTGGTCTAGCTGCTTGTCTCTCACCAATGCGGAACGGGTTTGATTCCCGGTGAATGCATGTTAGATTTTCGAAAGTTAAAGGTACGCCCTGTGGTTCGGATTCCACAAGAAAAAAGGTCCCGTGGTTCATGATTAATGGTCACGTAAAACTGCAAGCTTACTTCCTTTCATTGTTGTATTATTATATTTTTTTCTATACTTACATACATACATACATACATACATACATACATACCTGTCTGTTAGGTTGTCAGCCCGAAGGCTGCTTGGATCCTCAAAAAGTACCGCCCTTACGATATGTGGGTAGATACCCACAAAAACCCAGAGAGACCTATATTGAGGTAGTTTGCCATTGCTTTCCTCACTGAGTCAAAACAGCAGTACTAACCCTATGAGTAGAACCTTTCACAGCATCCACAGGCACTGACTGTGCCAGAATGTCATTACTAGGGCTCGGATTTTTAGGTAAATACATATTTCTTAATGTAAATACATATTTTAAGCAATTTTTCTATAAATACATAAATTCCTGTTTTTTCACTTATTAGCACAAAAAAGACAAAATATTGCATTTAAAAAAATCAGTATACTAGATCTTTCAGTTTTCATGTTTGTTCTGTGTTACTTCAACGGGGAAGAACCTGTGAGTTATCTAATCTTCATGCAGCTTGCAACTGTGTTATTCTTAACTTGTCGCCCCATGCCACTTACTGTGGAAGCTGGGGATTTCCTTGTCCATAGCCATATTGCACCCCCGCCCCTCCCCCAGCTACCTGGAACCAGTGTCACTCACATGCAGTTCATTTCTGGCACTGTGAAAGTGTAAGGCAGTTCTACGATGCCTAAAGTAAATGCAACTACAAGTTATCGTCTGCAGCAGTATATTGAAGAATTTAAGGATAATTTTGCTTCTGATGGAGGCGTTCTGTTCTGCCAACCATGTGGGAAAGCAATCAAGGATGAACATAGATCTCAAGTTACACAACACCTCGAGGGCAAGAAACATATTGCCGCAGTTTCGCGCCTTCAGCAGAAGTGTTTCGCGATAATTGTCGGTCATTTGTGATGGACAACCTGAAGATGTATCTCGTTGTGTATTGTAATTCTTCAGCAGTCAGTGAGACATAGCATAAATTGCATTCGTGAGTACTGCTTATTGTTTATATTCACAATAATAAATTAAATTATTATTAAATATTTTTACTTTTTTGTCACATATTTCAGGTATTTTTAATACATAGAAAATTAATATTTCCCCGATTTTTAGCACCTAAAAATCCGAGCCCTAGTCATTACTAAGCACCACCCATACCTCAGTAGCTTCCATATAATCACAGCCATGAGTGAGACTGAGACAGTGGTGAAAAGCCACACTTTACTCTAGCCTGTGCCAACAGACGACATATGCAAAACATACTTACCAATACTCTATTATTGAAAATGAAAATCCACAGCCTGCTTCCAGTCTCCGACCGGGTCAGGAATGGAATTAATGAAGCCCCCATCTAGCGGCGAGGATATGAACTGTGCCGGCTGCCGAGGCCTGACGCACTCCTCTGGGGCAATGATTAAATGAATGACAGATGAAATGAAATGATAGTGGAGAGTGTTGCTGGAATGAAATTTTGACAGGGAAAACCGGAGTACCCGGAGAAAAACCTGTCTGCCTCCGTTTTGTCCAGCACAGATCTCACATGGAGTGCCCGGGATTTGAACCACGGACCCAGCGGTGAGAGGCCGGCGTGCTGCCGCCTAAGCCACGGAGGCCTACACTCTATTATTATGATGCTTTTATTTATAATATAGTCAAGTGTCAGTTGATTTAATTGCTGGCCTTCAAAACCAAACATCCGGGTTCGGTTCCTCCTCATTTGGATAGATTAACGTGAGTTTAATTACGATAACCTCATATCAGTAGTCCATCTGGTGTAGCGGCTAACGTTCTTGACTGTCGCCCCGGAGGTCCCGGCCCTGCCAAGAAATTTAATTCTAGTCTGAGGGCTGGAACGGGGTACACCCAGCCTTGTGAGGCAAAACTGAGAAGAGGTAGGTACGATTCCCACCTCTGCCATCGTGTAAGTGGTTTCCCACTTCTACTCCAGGCAAATGCCGGGACGGTTCTTAACTAATCATCCCTGTGATGTGAAAGACACTAACTAAACTAGTGTAAAGCTAAAATTTGTAGGTTAGATTTGATAACGCTATATTAGTTCCTACGTTCGCTGCCAGGTGCAGGCTGCGATGGCGTCTAGTAGCCAAGTACGCAACTAGGTGTCGTGGACGGTAGCAAAAGTAGGATCTACTTGAAAATTGATCGTCTGCAGTCCTTACCTGAAACACAGATAACACACACTAATACAGCCATCACAATTAACACCGGTTATCAGACAGATTCTACACACAGCCAAAGTACACGGGGCTACATGACCGCGTTGTCGCAGCCCCTAAACTTAGGAACCAACCAACCTTCTGTCCATGCAGTGGTGGCTCTCAACCTTCCTTGTTTTTCTAAATTTTTAGTTACTGATCTGCATCCAATGATCAGAGTTTCAGATGCGTATAATGATTCACGTAGAATTCCCGTGTTATAGTGCTTTAATTTTGCGTTACGAGATACTGATTTCTTGTTGTATCTGTTGATTCTATCTGGTGATTCTATAGAATTTCAGAGATTCGCTCATTGCTTCACGAATTAATACAGATGGTTGTATGATTCCCTAAAAGTATTTGAAATTATTTACCTGAGGGATTTTTCCAAAATGAGAGGTTGTTTGTCTAAGTATCGGCGAGATCCCTCCATGAATCGGGTTTTCTCATATTAAATTATTATTATTATTATTATTATTATTATTACTATAGCGGCTTCGGTGGCGTAGCTGGTAGCATGCTGAACTGCTGTGCCCAAGGTCGCGGGTTCAAACCCAGCCAAAGTCGTGGGATATTTTAAGCGAGTTAAAATCCTTCATTATGCCTTCCTTCGGAGGGGAAGTAAAGCCGGCGGTCCCATGTCATAACCTCAATATACTGCAACACCATCGCCCTTACACAGAGGCATACTATTGTCATGATGATAACTGTTTTAAGGGGCCTAAGAAATCATTTTGCACTAATTACTCCCCGTGACTGCAATAAGCAGCTCACAATTCTGCACCAGAACACTGGTAGGGGCGACGTGATGCGGCCCGCATTGCCAGGCAACAATAGACTTAGGTAATATTGAAGCTGTTCGTGAGCGCTTGTTCTTCCGACTTACTGAACAAAAAACAATCTTTAAGGTTGCCTGAGAGGTGTACCCTAATGCTACATAGCCTAAACTAATCCTCTTGAATCAGGCTATCGTTATACAAAAATAATTTTTCGAATCCGATTGGTAGTTCCAGAGATTAACGCGTTTAAACACACAAACAAGCTCTTCAACTTTATTATATTAGTATAGAAGTATAGATAATAATATTTATTAATAATGTCAAAAATCCTCAATAATGGGCTAGACACAGGAAAGCGTCGATAAGCAGTGGGAGGAATACTGGCTGCTTGTGAGCAGTGGCGTAACTCGTGTTTGCTTCTGAAGGGGGGATGAGCAGAGTCGAAACTACATTGGATGAGTGAGGGCTCGGACAATGAGACATAACCAATGAATGCAAAGTTAATATACGACCCCGAGGTTTCAAAACTTACTATCTTTTTTTTTCGTATTTGATTTTATTAGCATTTGATACGTTGTATTTGCATTTATCAATGTGCAAATGCTCGAAAATTAACCATTTTGTTGATAACAAATATAAGTGAGTTTTCTTCGCGAAATCTTCTGTCCCTTTTATTTCCCCACATTGTACCTAGGTAAAAATACACTGACCGGCAAGAAAAACATATCACTTGAAAAATTCAACATTACTTTCATTCAAATCGTAAATATGAACGTTATAGGCCGAGTACAGTACGTACAGTAATTATAGCATGGAAGTAAGGTTAATTGGTTTCCTGGATGTATTACCATTCTTCATGTCGTTGTTTCACTTAACAATAGCGATTCTTTGACATGATACTGTTTCACGGCTAGAGCAGTGGCGTAGTCGGTAGCATGCTGAGCTTCTATGCCCAAGAAAGCGGGTTCAAACCCGGCCAGAGTCGTCGGATTTTTTAGGAGCGTTAACAATCCCTCAGTATGCCTTCCTTCGTAGGGGAAGTAAAGCCGGTGGTCCCATGTCATAGATTTATGGCATGTTAAAGAACCTTCCACTAAATACACATGTGTGAAGCTAAATTGTGTAGGTTAGGAATGTAAACAACGCTCTTAGGTTTCTACGTTCGTTGCCAAGAGCCGACTGCGATGGCGTCTAGTAGCTAAGTTCTGAACTAAGGCCTAGTAGTCGTTGACGGTGGCGTTTGGCGTCAAAAGTAGGAATTATTTGAAAAATTCAAAGTTGCAGTCCTTACTTGAATTAAAAACAGATACACACACTAATACAGTCATCACAATTAACACCGGTTATCAGACAGATTCTACACACACCCAAAGTACGGGGCTACATGACCGCATTGTCGCAGCCCCTAAACTAAGGAACCAACCAATTTCTTCGCCGGTCAGTGTATTAAAGTTAACTACGGTTTAGTTGTACTCAAAACAGCCGCGATGGCCGAGAGCCCTGACGCGCTACCTCGTGCCTTGCTGGCATCGGAAGAGCATAGGTTTGAATCTCACCTTGGTCGTCCTGAAAATAGTTTTCGTGGTCCCCATGTTCACCACCAAGCAATTGCCGGGATCGGTTCCATTCAACAGTTCCACGGCCACCAATTTCCTTCCCCCCCAAAAAAAAAAACCAGGGGCTCTCATCTAGTGGGACGTGGGTTGGCGACCACGGGCCCCCAGCTGAGTCCGGCATTGCTTTCACTTACTTTTGCCGGGCTCCTCTCTGTCTTCTTTCCTGTCGACCTCCCTTGGTCAACTCTTCTTCTTTTCCGACCCCGACGGTATTAGGGTATCAGAGGCCTAGGGAGTCTCTTCCTTTCCCGCCTTAATTGGCCCTTGTCTCATCTTTCCTGATCCCCTCCTTCTGGGAGGAGTCAGCCTTCGTTTTCTTTTCCTGTTATCTCCTGCCTTCTGCTCAAGGCCCTCAGGGAGGTAGGGTGTATGTAGCCCCACCACTTCTGGTGCATCCTAGAAAGTGCTACACCCTCAGGAGCTCACGGCTGGTGAGTTCGGAAGTTGGCGACCCCCGAGCGATTCCTGAGCTGGATCCGGTTTCCCCCTTTTGTCCCTTACCTGTGGGATGGACCCTCTCCTCTTTCACTTTCGTGTTGTTTTTCTTTTCGTTATATTTCCTTTTCCCTTTAAGATTCCCGCCCTGTTATTTTTGCATCTCCACTCCATTTTGTGGGTGTTTTCAATCTCCGTTGCATTTTGTAAGTCTTTTCGATCTACGTTGCATTTTGTGAGTGTTTTTCAACCTCAATTGCATTTTGTAAGGATTGACAATCTAAATTGCTTTTTAGTAAGTCTTTCAATATCGGGGGGGGGGGGTCTTGTATTTTCAACCTACACCGCTTTTTTGCAGGTAGTTAAGTCTCAGTTGCATTTTTGTGGGTATTTTGAATCTAAATTACATTTTGTAAGTATTTTCAATCTAAATTGCATTTTGTAAGTATTGTCCATCCAAATGAGAAGTTTGAATCTACCATACGGTACATTTTGTAAGCAATTTCAATTGCATTTTGTATTTTCAACCTACCCCGCTTTGTTCAAGTAGTTAAGTTAATTCTCAATAGCATTTTGTGGGTATTTTGAATCTAAATTACATTTTGTGCGTATTTTCAATCTCATTTGCATTTTGTAAGTATTTTGATATCACTTGCATTTCGTAAGTATTTCGACTGTACGTTGCATATTGTACGTATTTTGAACTTCACCTACATTTTGTGCGCATTTTTCGATCTATTCCCTTATGTACGTATTATCGCTCTCCATTTTGTGAGTAGTTTCAATCTGAGTTCCTTTTTGTAAGTATTTTCCTGCTCACTTACGTTTCGTTCTAGTTTCCACTTCATTGACATTTTCGCTTTCACACAGACCATCAGGGGCCGATAACCTGGATGTTAGGCCCCTTAAAACAACAATTATCACCATCACCAACCTTCCAAAATCCCTTCCCTGACCCGTCCTGAAAATAAGATAAATGGTCATTGGCTGTATTAATAAAATTAATTTAAAAACGCAATAAAACAACATATTATTAGCTTTCTAAAATTACACTATTACTCGGATACTGTACCCAATTGGCCACGGCAGTCTGGCATCGAACTCAGGTCTCATCAGAAAAGACCAGGCACATGGTTATGCCTAGAGTCGAACCATTGATCTCTGCGGGGGAGCGATTACCGGGAACCCAAAGAGCAATGAGAGGTATACTGACATATGAGAAGGTAGCGTGATTTCACGATCTATAGGTGAATATCATAGCAATTTAAGGGAAGAACTGTAGCCAAATGCAAGGAAATATACATTTTCAGAGCATACGAAAATGAGAGGAGGCCAGTTTGAAGTTTTACAAATGACCCTTAGCAAGTGGGCGGGGAGTCTAGGCGCCTACCGAACTACTTACGTCTGGAGCGGAGAGACAGCTCAGAATTAATGACTCGGGTATCCACCGCTTGACAACGGTGCAAGCTATGGCGGGATCGACTGCACATGGAAATTAATTAATTACAGCTAAGGGGAGCATTGAAATGCATTGAAATATACACCCAGGTGAATATATTCACGGAGAGGTAATTCAGGAATGGTTTGTCACCTAAATTAAGGCCTTTATCTCCAAATGAATGCATTACAACCTAGCCTACGCTCAAGAGCATTGACTTGGTGACCAGTCAACGGGGAAGTACCACGATGGCGTGCCCACGCGCTGAACTAAGGCAATTAATTGTAATTAATTGGCCGAAGCGATCGCCGGCACGCGAATGTTTTTGAAACCTCCACACCTAAATAAACAAGATGTAGATGTCATTTCGGCTGAAGAGGTATTATTTCAAGAAAGGAGTCGCTCTCATGTGTCCAGTGGACTATTTTGTACGAGAAACCTTTATATATGGGGAGCGAGGCAAGCCAAGCCAGTTCGTCACCAGTTCATCTCAGTTCATCGCCAGTCTTCTACAGTATACACGTAACTAAGACGTTGCTAGTAGCGCGCCAAATGTTAAGGTATCAACGCGTCGTCGTTGGAGAACAATAGAAGCAGGTTATAAAGCTTCATAAGTAATCATGAAGTGCGTGGAAAGTAAATTATTACAGATATTTACCTATTATCTGACGCCAATATAAATTCACCACAGCGAAAGAAGGAACTTATAATGTTTTTGAACAGTTCTGATACCGGGAGGTATTGTCAGAATTATATATGACAGCATCATCAGAAACACTACAATGATGGGAGCTTGGAAACCATTGCCACCTAATATGGATAGTGAGCTGAACAAGATTGCAGGGAACGAGGATTGAACGTCCGTAAAACGTTGTTAGATTTTCACGGAGACCAGCGGTTGTCATAATTGCAGCGCATCTCTGAGATCAGGCGTAGGAGAAGTCCAATTTAAGGATCAACATGTGAAGTAGTGGATAAATGTATATAAATTGTGAAATAGTGTTTTAAAGTGTTCATGTGTATAGTGATTAATATGCAGTGTATTGCAATGATAAAAGCCACTGATAAAAATATGTGTATCATGTGGGAAGTGTATGAATCTAAGTGTTGTGTCAAGGATAACATGATGGCTTAATTCAAGCATCATGGTAGCGCTAAAGCTGAGGCGCTGGCACTATCCAGCAAAGAGGAAAAAGTGAGTACCCATTTTTTATAATGTCTTTATAACTAAGTAGTTCACCATGTAACGATTTATCACTTTGAGTAAGATGTAATAGTCACTTACTGAACGAGTTTTCACCACTCGTCTTGAATGAAATATGGCTTGGAAGGTGATTTGTTTAAGGCCATTCAGGCAAAAATAGTGATGGATGTAACGGTAACGTTAAATGATAATAATAATAATATTATGGGTCAGTAACAGTAAAGTAATAGGCATTTTTGGCCTAAATAATGTTCAAATAGTGTCATGTCTAATGTAAAGATACTGTATTTGATAAACAGTAAGAGTATAACGTGAAATATAAGAAATACGAGAGCTTTTTCAGTGTCAGTGAAATATGAATGAATATTTGATATGGTCAATCCTTAGGATTATGTTTGAGGACCATTAAAGTAAAGTAAGCCAGTAAATTTTATTACATTTTGTTAGGAGCTATGTAAAGCTTTGGCTTAAGTGGTATGACAGAGAACGCGGGTGCCTTAATAATGGAGTCATATATGTGAAGTATTGTTTGAGCCGCATGTAAGCGTGCAGAATTAACGTAGAATCCAGTGATTTACGTAATAAATATAGCGGGGACAACTAGTATAGCTTGCACGTTAGGTGAGAAGTTGGCTAAATCTACGAGTAGTATCGCCCTTGAGCATACTGTATTATTTCGCAGCGAATTGGACAGAGCCTGTCTGTATCCAACGCTTGCTTGAATTATGCCACTATTGACGTCCGTCGAGACGCTGTGAGCATGTGTGTATTAATGACTTACCCTGTGAGGTAAAGATCATATTCGTCGTTTAGGAACGCAGGTTTCCTTATATTTTATTGACAGCTGCTGGTGAAAGTCGTGGATTTTCACTATGATGCGCGTCTAAAAGCCACTAGTAGTCACTATAGAACGGCAAGACTATCACTAGAATTCCACCCCAGCCATGAATGTTAATTAAGGAGCCAGTTGAGCCCAAGACACTATAAGGATAGGTGTAAAATATTTAAATGACTCAATTATTTAGGAGCTACACTCAGTGTTACTCCACTACTGCATTTTGTAAACAAACCTGACCTTGATCTTGACGGAGAGAGAGAGGGGAATGGTAGTCCACTTCTGCAGCGGCCATCTTGGAGAGCCAGCTGGAACGAATTTTATTGCCTGCTGAGGGGGAAGGAAGGTCGTTCGACCAGTCCCTTGTAAATTAGAGTCACACTAGGACACTGAGGAATCTCGATATTTAAATATGCAATTAAGATATGATTATTTTCATGATGCCAAGTGAATTGAACGGTGGGTTGCAACTCACATACGTTGTTGAATCATAGAAATCAGATAATATTTGGCTCAATTATTCTCTGAGGAGAAAAGCTGAACCAAAATAATGTAGGCATTTTCTTTTAGAGTGCATTTTGCCATTCCTGCTAATTTATGCAGACGGGTATGTGTTTTCCCAGAACATGACACATTTGTAACGTTGATAAGCCCGACAAGACCCAGAAAATCGTTATATGGTGAAACTATAAAATTAAGTACCACTTTTCTTAAGGCGTTCAGATGGATGGAAGGAGGGAAGATGATTCACGCAACACAACAAATATCTGTTAATGATTGCAGAAAGTAATGAATTCATGTTAATCAAGGTAAATGCCATAAGAAATGGAATAATGTTTTATTAGTATCATTTTATGTGATATGTGATTTTTGTGTTATGATACTCCCATTAACTAAAATTGTGTCAGTTGATGAACACTATGGAAACCCATGGAAGTCTGAAAATATCATTGACAGGATGCTAGAATTAGATTTGAGTGCAGTGTAGCACTATTTTAAGGAGAAAGCTCACAGAATAACCCTATTTTATTTGTGGGAATTAAATGTAATTTGTCCTTTGTTTTGTATTTGTTGTATAGCCATGATTTTAGACCAGTAAATGTGTTATTTTTAGGAATATGTTGTGTATTTCCTGTAGAGTAGTTACCTGGTAGACTCAAATCCTGAGCATGTGGTCGTATGGTGGGCAGGAACGTCCCATACCTCGAAAGACCGTGAGTTAGTTGGGATACGAACACATGGTCCACATGATGACAATCGGGTACAATACTAACAACGGCTAACTGAACAACTCACCATTTTTCTCATTCAGTATGTGTTACGTTAGGGTACGGTAACGTAAAAAGATTTACACGAGAGAAAATAAATGCTTTCAAATTAGTAAATATAAACTTACATAATCCAATCATTTGTCATCAATCCGAAGATTGCGGCTTCGGTGGCATAGTTGGTAGCATGCTTAGCTTCTATGCCCAAGATCGCGGGTTCAAACCCGGCCGAAGTCGTCGAAATTTTTAGGAGCGTTAAAAATCCCTCAGTATGCCTTCCTTCGGAGGGGAAGTAAAGCCGGCGGTCCCATGTCATAGATTTATGGCATGATAAAGAACCTTCGACTAATTACTCTTGTGTGAAGCTAAATTATAGGTTATATTTGACTAACGCTCTTAGTTTCCAACGTTCGTCGCCAGAAGCAAACTGTGGTGGCATCTAGTAACAAAGTTCAGAACTAGTTGGTCATTGACGGTGGCGTTTGGTAGCAAAAGTTGGAACTACTTGAAAATCGAATGTCTGCAGTCCTTGAATTATATACAGTAAACATACACTAATACAGCCATCACAAATAACACCGGTTATCAGACAGATTCTACACACACCCAAAGTACACGGGGCTACATGCCCGCGTTGTCGCAGCCCCTAAACTGAGGAACCAACCAATCCGAAGATTGGTTTTACTCAAAATTAAAAACTTCAACAAATTTCATATTGTTGTTATTTTGCTCTGTCTGAGGGGGATTAATTCCCCTGATCACCCCCTCGTAATTACGCCACTGCTTGTGACCAATAGTCATGCACCATTTTCTCAATACTATAAGGTGCGTTCAAAAAGTAACGAGCCGGAGGCTGGAATGCGCAAACCGGTGACGACATCGGCTAATCGTGGCGTGTGTAGCGAGGTGCGGTTCCGACCAGAGCGTGGAAGGTCACAACCCGTCGCTAGAGGGCATACGTGCACGTCACGTGACGGTACAAAGCGAGCATGAGAATGCATCAATCGTCCAACCAAGACCAAGACAGTAGGCCATTCGACGTGCTTCTTGGTGTGGTTGAAGACTGTGGGGCACCCATTGGGCACACACTTTCCGCAAGTGCAGTCGTTCCTTCATGATGGTGTGCACACTTCCGACGCTCAATCCCACCACGGCAGCTTTGGCGTTCACTGTCACTCGGCGGTCCTGGGTAATGAGTGCATCAACCAGCTGGACGTTGTCATCGGTAATGCAGGGGGGTGCCCCAGACCGGGCATTATCGGCTAACGACACCCGTCCTTCCCTGAAGCGCTTGCGCCACGCCTTGACCCTTGCAAGGGCTGTACACTTGTGACATTCAGCGATGAATGTCCGTTCCCCCTACTCCTTTCGCTGTCAGAAACCGAACAACACCTCTTTGCTCTTCGTTTGACGCCTCCATGTCACTGTTTGCAATGAGACTGGCTGCGTTGGATGATTGATGCATGCTGCTGCTTGTTTTGTATCGTCACGTGACGTGCACGCGTGCCCTCTAGCAACGGGCTGTGACCTTCCACGCTGTGGTCGGAACCGCACCTCGTTACACACGCCACGATTAGCCGATGTCGTCACCGGTTTGCGCATTCCAGCCTCCGGCTCGTTCCTTTTTGAACGCACCTTATATAGCTGTCGATCGATGTATAAAATGTTTATAAGCGTCCAGACGCGGTTGTGATTCCACGTTTACAAGATAATGTGGCTAACCCGGCGTTTTTTCATGCATCCCGTACAGAGTATGCGTGTTGTAATGTTCCGCTGTAGGTAGAATCGGAAAATGAAATCTGTAAGAACATCACAATGCGTACAATGCAGCATTAATTAGTGCGATAGCAACGTGCCTTGCCATGGTTCGTAGCCCAAGAAAATTAGTAAACAACCGATAGTGAAAGTACGGCTCATAAATTCTTGTGCCATTGCATTATTTACCCAATTTGTACTTATTTTATCTTTGAACATCTCCTTCAGGACAGACGAATTCTCAAGTAGTGGAACGAAGATTGAATCTCTGCAATTCTAGGAAATTTCCATTCTTGAAAAGAAAGAAAGAAAGAAAGAAAGAAAAGAAAGAAAGAAAGAAAGAAAGAAAGAACTCAAGCAGTTCTGTAAAAAACTTCTGCGTCTTACATATTCTTTTCAAGAGATTCATGCTTTTATGAAAGCTACTCAAATTCAAAAGAACTCAGAATATTATTAAACAGTTTACTAAACCATACACCACAACTGGTTATCTGAGTCGCCTGTAGATATTCCACAACTTCAAAAAAGTATCAACAGTAGATCTTTGATCACATTGTCTATGTGAGCCCCGATAAACACGACAAGCTATGCCGGCTTTGACTGGCGCAAATCGCGGGCGCGCGTACATGGTTCAGCCGGTGATTGGCGCGCACTTTTACACTTTACCAAACATGTTCAATAATGGGTAGCCTACTTACAGTGCTCATAGTCGGTGACGAAAATGTCCTCCCTCTCTTGTAACACACACCTGACATCTTCTGGTGAAAGAATGGACAACAATCTCGTCTAATTTTTGTTCTGTAAAAACACAACGTTGTCTGTCAACTCTTTTATTATTTACTGAACCTTATATCTTGAATCGTTTAGCGAGTCTCCTAATTGTACTGGCATTAGGCACAGGTCTTCCTAGAAACTTGATTCGAAATTTTCGTCTTTTTTCAGAACAAGACTTACTGCTTTTCATATACGAATTATGGATATTCACACGTTCGCACAATGTGAATTGGAGTCTAGGCATGACCAACAATCACAGTAATCATAATACTCACTAACTGTGCAACACTAACGTCTACGCTTTGCAGATACACGTCCATATGAATGACAAAACACGTGTGAACTAACGATATGAGTCAGCCGAGCGCGCCAACCACCTGCTGAATCGTGTACGCACACCCAAGATTTGCGCCAGTCAAAGCCTGCCGTGTTTATCGGGGCGCACATAGATAATGACCCTGTAGTAGACAAATAATATTTTATGTTGTAGTTATAGCTTTTAGTCATCACAACAGAGTAGCCTACTTGTAGTTCCACATACAGGGTCTTTCAAATAAAGTAAGAACGGCAAGCGGCAATTTTGTTATTCGCTGCTGCGGTGGCCTTGGCCGAGCTTGTGGCACGCCATGGCCCCCTGCTGTACTATTGAAAGCGCGCGCATAGTACTGCCCCCGTAATTGAATTATGTAGAGACCACGGTGGCTATATTTGAAATTATGATTAGAGTTATGGCTGTCATAGTTATGACGTGGATAGTCATGACGTAAGCACGGATGACGTAAATGTTATGCCAGCAAGCTACTTGAGCTGAGATTCTCAGTGACGTCAGCATTTTTGTCCAGAATGTTCCAAGATGTACGACGCAGTCGCAGGAAACGAGGAATTCTGCTGAGGAAGAAACTATGCTATTGGAGGAGAGGCATGAACCAATGAACGATAGTTTAAAGGAAGACGGAGATTGCTGAAACTATGGTATTTTTATGACTTTTTGAATGCAGAATTGTGGAAATCCATTTGCAGTAATAGCATTGATTTGGAATTTTGGTGAAATTTATTTTCAGTTTTTGAATTTTGAAAATCCGTCATGAATTAACGAAGTTGGAAGTTCTAGCGATGACGTAGTATCACGCTTTGGAAGGGATGGTAACGCCCCTCGAGAAGGTAATAAAAGGGCTTGCGCAGAAGAGAGGAACCTCTTCTCTTCTCTTCTCTTTCGTTCGCTGATCAGTCTGAGATCTAATGCTCAGATCATCGAAGTATTTGTGAAAGTCATTTTATTATACATTCAATATAGTGAGACATCAAAGTGAACAGCAAGTGAAAAGAATCGTTTTTATAACGCGTGGCGAGGCCACTATAGTAACGAGAACCAGGTCAAACTAGGTGAAGTTGGAACGGACCTTAGAAAGCTTATATAAGTTGAACTTCAAACAGTTAGCGGTCTACGATAACATAATTGTATTGTGCAGTACTACATGCAATTATAGAGAAAAGCTGAACAATTTCGACCGAGTACTTCAAAAGATATTAGCAATTGTATACGACTGGCAAAAGTGATTATCTCACCACTAGAGAAACACTTTTGTATAAGCCAGATTCAACGCAAGGCTAACGCTGTGAGTGGAGTAGAAAGACTTCAGATTGCTTGCTTACAGAACGATACAGTATAATGGAGCATTTGAATACGGCAGTTTGTTATTCTGACACTACAACCGAAGTGCAGATGGAAGGCTAAGAAGGCTTATTGCAATTGGGACATACTTCATTGGAGTAAGATAGCGACATGGAACTTCGCTAATTGCTATTCCACACAAGCGAACATGCGGTGAATACCATCTACACCCATGTTTCGTAAGTAAAGGCTGAATATCATCGAACAGCCATAGAAACAATTTCATACTCTGAATATGAATAATTTCTTCGGAAATTTCTACAAAACGTCATGATGATTGTCTACTGGAACTTCAGGGAATTTTTCAAGAGAGGTCAGGGTAGTCCCGACTCACAAAGAAGATTATTGCCGGAAGGATGTCTATTCGTATTCGAGGAGCAGAGCGATTCACGGAGAAGGAAGCAGTTCGATTCTCCGAGGGTGCTATTTCCTATTTCGAGGATGGAGCTCAGCTTTAACGTGGTGAAATGGATCCATCAGCAGTCTTCTTTGGGGAATTTTCCTCTGGAACGTCAATCGGCAGATAAGGTAGTCGTGAACGTTTATTGTATTTGAGTAACCTAGTAATGTTTGAGCAACCATTTTTCCCATATTTTTTATCCTCATGTATTTTGCCTTATTTTCTTGTTGAGATTCTTATTCTCAGTACACCTTGTTGAGTTGTGCATTTTTCGACGTTTTATTAAGACATTGTTATGTCATGGGCATAGTTAACGATTTTGAATCAGTTGGGACTGATATTTGGATATTTCAGTAATTAATATTTTTGTAGTCACGATTTGACTGTAAGTTAATGATTTTTATGGCAGATTTAAATTCAGACAGCGTGTCATTTTATTAAAGTAATTCAACCCCAGTTTAATTACTTTGAACAATTTTCTGTCATCATCAAGAAGGAAGAACATTTAAATGATTTTAGAGCGTTAAAATCTCTTACGTTATCGACGATCTTGGAAATACTAGTCGTTATTTGTATTGATTGCAACACAGACATTTATCGTCAGTTATGAATGAACATTGCATCATAGACACTTTTGTGAAAGAGTAATGTTAATAATGAATTATTGAATGCATTAAAGTCAAGTACTTTTGTTAGGAGTTTTTCTCAATTAGAGAATTATATAACGATGTTTGCATTCCCCAGTCTAATTGGATTCTATTCGACTACTTTGCAGTTTAGTCGCACTTTATTTGAAGATAGTATTTTCATACTACAATTTCTTTTAAGATGTTAGTCTTAAATTTTGATAGACCAGATAGGCGTATATAAGCGTATTCACTATTAAATTTGTTTGTGATTGGCAAGTTTTGACTTCATTTCAGTTCATGAATGAAATCTACGAAGGTTAAATAGAAAAACAGTTTTGAAACAAATTATGATTATAAAATTTTTAAGTGGAACTATGAATGTATAATCGCTAGTGCAGCGCGTGTTGAAAGTCGCTGAGATATAATGCCCTTGAATATGAAGGAAGTTCCCACAGGAATAAATGTTAAAGAATTATTTGTGGAAGTTTTGTAAGTGATGTGAAAGTTGTAAATGCCATATAGATTAATATATGATGATTTTGGGCATATTTTTAATGCAGATTGTGCATTAACTTGTTAGCGAAGGATTTTCCGCTGGAGTAAGATTATTATAGTTCGTTGAAAATTAATCAAGTGATTTACTGTTATAATTAACACGAGTTTTGAAAGAATTTGAGACAAGATTATGAATGAAGGTTGCCGTCACAAATCATTATTAAAAACTTTATTAAAACAGATTGTGACTAACATGTATAACTAACCTTCATTGGTCGATTATATTAAACAGGATTATAAAATTACCAACCGAATGAACATGTGGCTAATGTATTTATTAAATTAATAATTTAAACAATTTAAATGTTAATATTGTAAATAATTGTTGTAAATATTTTTGAAAGTAATATGAAACGAGAGTGATGTTAAAGGCGTGCTTATAATATTTTTATTGTCTTTGACAAATATTATAAACAATTTCTAATTGTTATAAATAATTTATGTGATTTTGTTATAAACATTTAAGAGCTAATTAAACATTTGGATTGAAGTTAACAAGTTTAAGAAATTTATGTAATGATCCATTAGGATGTGATCAAAGTACTTGAAAGATTTGCGTAAATATAATGTGAGTTGTCTTGTAAGACATTTAAAGCTTGAGAGTGCAGGCTGGATTCTTACGTAACATAGCGTGTGAGAAGGGAGTGCATTTGACCGGTATGCAGCAGGCTGGAAGGTAGCCCGCAGCTGTGTCAACATATGGTTTTCAGAGAGTGAGGTCGTACACTCCGGCCTTGCGACTATAAATATCATTCTCTTGTTTATTAAAAGGAAACAAATGCTCTATATATATATGTCACACCCTGACGTCCTTTTCCAATCCAATAGTGTTATGAATATTACGGTATTTGGAGCTCTTGGGAGCTAAAATGTTTTATATCATGTTGTATAATAATTTTGCAAGTCCTACTGGAGGACGTAGTCAGATTGACTTGGGCTACTGATAGCCACGTATATTTTGTTGTGTTAGGAAAATCATACCCTTTATTAGAAATAAAGCTTTTGTACAGTTCAAAGTTCTCGTCTTCGTTTCTGGTTCATTTTTAAATGTCATGGCGGAGATTATTGTGTGAACAGACTTTTAGTGATCCTGTTGTCAACTCAAACCCCGAGATAATTAAGAGGTAAGCAACGGTAAGTATGCACCCCCGTCTATTTTGGTGTGTTCCACAATGATTTCCTGTGAATTTCTGTGCTCTTATCTCGATAGTATCTGTCAGTGCCATTTTCATTGATGTAACTGTGCCGGTGCGATTGATAATTGGCAATCCGATTGAGGGGGCGGATATCTGACAGCCTACTATCCAGGTAAACGGGGACAGAAAGATTGGCGACCCAAGAGCGTGGGGCTGAGTCAACAGTAAGATTGACCCTAATATGTGGGACGAATTCGACAAAACTGGATTACCAGGTTGAACACTAGAAAGATTGACAAACCTAAAACGTGAGGTTCGATTAGACTCAAATAAAGAGGTTGATTCTTTATTAGATGTCTAGGCCAATTGTAGTATTTAAGAGTGTGATTATATAGGAATTAAATGTTGTATTGTATTAGGAAAATTACACTCAGAAAAGATCAGATCTTATACAACTTGAGAAAGGTTAAATGGGCAGGAAACTTAGAAAAATCGCCTATAATCTGGAATCTTATTTTATTTGACCGGCTTATGACATTTTAGTCATATTAAAGATAAAATTAATTATTTGGATTGTAAATGTAAATTATTTGTGTTAGGATATTTTAAAATGAGCCAGAGAAATTTGAACATGTGCTTGAGTTTGTTTCAACATGAAGTATCTTCGAATATTAATTATAAGGTAGTTATAAGTTAGATTTAAGACAGAAAATTGATCAAAATTATATATGGTGAAAAGTGTTGCTCAAATGTTGTTATTTTGCTCTTTTGATGTATGTCCCTACAGCAATCCATTTTGAATAACAATATTATAATGGCAGATGAAAGTTTGAGGTTGATGCTAGAGGAGATGTCTGCTAACTTGAAAGCTAGCATGAATAGTAGCATGAAGCAGATGCTGAATGAAAGCATGAAGGAGAATGTTAGTAATTTGTCTGCTAATTTAAATGCAAGAATGGAGGAGAATGCTAGTAATTTAAATGCAAGGATGGAGGAGAATGCTAGTACTTTGTCTGCTAATTTGACAGCTAGCATGGGTGAAAGTTTGAAGGTTCTTCATACTAGTGCTGCCAATTTGGAGGATAATATGTCGCGTTTACAGGTTAATACCCTAGGAATTGAAAATACTGTAACTGACATCCGCACAGATGTATCTAATGTCCATAAAAATGTTGATGATGTTAAAAATGATGTATCTAAGGTACAGAGGGACCTTACAATGTTAAATTTAGATGTAGCTAATGTCCGAGGGGATATTGCTTGTGCTAGAGCCGAAGTAGTTGTTGTCAAAAACGATGTAGCGACTGTCCAAGACAAGGTCGAGGAAGTCCAGAAAGAAATTCAAAAAGCTAGAACAGATGTATCTAATGTTCAGGTAGACATTAACAACATTCATGCGGATATAACTGAGGTGCAAAGTGATGTAACTAAGATTCAGGTAGAGGTCAACACAGTTTTCGTAGATATCACTAAAGTCCAAACTGATGTCAATAAAGTCAGGGAAGAAATCGAAAACTCAAAAACTCTTTGTACGCGTAATATAACTGCATTAACGACTAGGTTGGTCGATGAATCGGTTAGAACAACAACGTCTTTAGCAGAGTTGAAGTATGACGTAGAGGTCATGAGAACACAGGTATTAGACCACAATAGAGTATTAAAAGAGGATATCGAAGTAGATATAGCCGAGATGTTAACAGCAAACGTAGCGGTATGGAAAGACGAGTGGAATAAGTCAAGTGGGGATCATGTAACCCAAATTCAGGAAAGGATTGAAAGAAAACTTGCCAGTACGCAGATAGAAATTAACAATGAGGTAGTTCAGATTAGAAAAGATTTAAGCGTCAGGATAAATTCGCTATCCGAAAAACAAGTTGACGATAGAACACAACTAGATCAGGATATGCAAACTTTAAAATCTACATTAGAGGATCAAATTCATGAAGTTGTCTCTGACGTAAATGAAACGACGAGTAAACTGAAAAACTTGAAGTTAGGAGAGGCTAGTTTAATGGAAAACTACAAGGAAGAGATAGTCAAGAAAGTCTTAACAGAAATCACCGACAAGGATACAGAAGGCTTAGCTTGCGAATTGAACAGGAAGCATACCAGAAGATGTCACCTAGATCCAGAAGAAAGAGACGTGACTCCTGAAGAACGTGTATCCAGATTCAGAGAGGAGGATGACGAGAGGAATATGGAATCTGAGTGGAATTATCGAGATAGTGGGAAAAACTATCCGGATTCATATCCAAGGAACGTGACGGTCATTAGGAATTTCGAGGACAAACCACAAAAATTCAGTAACACTGATAGTTTGACACCTATAGAGTATGTAAGGAATCTCAAAGATTATTTCATCGAAGCTCACATTCCCAGAGAGAGAGAGATGAAGATAGTAGAGCGATATCTGATTGGAGGACCCCTTGAATGGTTTAGAGCTTTTAGATATACATTCAGCAACTTTGACGAGTTTGCAGAGGCATTAATCAAACGATTTTGGTCCATAGAAGCGCAGAATTCGTTAAGAGCGGAGGTATATTCAAGAAAATACTCAGGTACTCTTCCAACGAGGTACGCTGATTTCTTTACGAGTCAGTTGTCCCGCTTGAGATTTTTGCAACCACCATTGTCCACGGAGCAACTAATAGATGCGATTTCTCGTATGCTGCCAGTTGAGGTGAGGAGACTTATAATTTCGTCCAACATCAGAGATTTATCCAGCATGGATGAATTACTAAGAAGGTTAGACTACACAAGTCCAATGCCTAACGTAGTCCAGAAAGGTCAAAGGCAAGAGTATAAGGAAATCAATACGGTATACATGGACCAAGTCCAACAAACTGACAAGCCAGAGGAGGAGAAAACTGACAATGTAGGTCCTCACAGGAATAATCAGTTTAGAAATTACAGATCACAAGGTTACCGACCATATCAACAGAGAAGAGGTTGGAACTACAACCGAGGAAACTATAATGGAAGAGGCAGATATTATAACAATAATGGGTATAATCGTAACTATAATAGGAATAACCAAAACCAAAATAGAAACCAGAATACTCAAAGTCAGGTTATGACACCTGATCAATATCAGCAAAGAGAAAAGGAAAGCCAGCAATACTTAAAAGAATTAAGGGATAAAGAAGCTGACAATCAAAGGAAAAGGCAGGATGTTGTAATCGATCCTGGTCCTTCTACGAGCCAGCAGAACTTAGAGAATAGAAACACTGGTCAGAAGAGAAAGTAGAGAGGAAAGAATACATTAACCACATACAACCCAGAATAGAAGAGATAATGATTAAGGAACATAGAGGAAATATCATACTAGAGTAAGCCAGTAATAATTCAATTTCGTGTTCAAGAGAGTTGAGATACTTGTAACATTGAGTTTAAAAACAATTTGCAACTGTTTTTAAAACGTGGTGGGAGGAGAATGCCCCCGTAATTGAATTATGTAGAGACCACGGTGGCTATATTTGAAATTATGATTAGAGTTATGGCTGTCATAGTTATGACGTGGATAGTCATGACGTAAGCACGGATGACGTAAATGTTATGCCAGCAAGCTACTTGAGCTGAGATTCTCAGTGACGTCAGCATTTTTGTCCAGAATGTTCCAAGATGTACGACGCAGTCGCAGGAAACGAGGAATTCTGCTGAGGAAGAAACTATGCTATTGGAGGAGAGGCATGAACCAATGAACGATAGTTTAAAGGAAGACGGAGATTGCTGAAACTATGGTATTTTTATGACTTTTTGAATGCAGTAATAGCATTGATTTGGAATTTTGGTGAAATTTATTTTCAGTTTTTGAATTTTGAAAATCCGTCATGAATTAACGAAGTTGGAAGTTCTAGCGATGACGTAGTATCACGCTTTGGAAGGGATGGTAACGCCCCTCGAGAAGGTAATAAAAGGGCTTGCGCAGAAGAGAGGAACCTCTTCTCTTCTCTTCTCTTTCGTTCGCTGATCAGTCTGAGATCTAATGCTCAGATCATCGAAGTATTTGTGAAAGTCATTTTATTATACATTCAATATAGTGAGACATCAAAGTGAACAGCAAGTGAAAAGAATCGTTTTTATAACGCGTGGCGAGGCCACTATAGTAACGAGAACCAGGTCAAACTAGGTGAAGTTGGAACGGACCTTAGAAAGCTTATATAAGTTGAACTTCAAACAGTTAGCGGTCTACGATAACATAATTGTATTGTGCAGTACTACATGCAATTATAGAGAAAAGCTGAACAATTTCGACCGAGTACTTCAAAAGATATTAGCAATTGTATACGACTGGCAAAAGTGATTATCTCACCACTAGAGAAACACTTTTGTATAAGCCAGATTCAACGCAAGGCTAACGCTGTGAGTGGAGTAGAAAGACTTCAGATTGCTTGCTTACAGAACGATACAGTATAATGGAGCATTTGAATACGGCAGTTTGTTATTCTGACACTACAACCGAAGTGCAGATGGAAGGCTAAGAAGGCTTATTGCAATTGGGACATACTTCATTGGAGTAAGATAGCGACATGGAACTTCGCTAATTGCTATTCCACACAAGCGAACATGCGGTGAATACCATCTACACCCATGTTTCGTAAGTAAAGGCTGAATATCATCGAACAGCCATAGAAACAATTTCATACTCTGAATATGAATAATTTCTTCGGAAATTTCTACAAAACGTCATGATGATTGTCTACTGGAACTTCAGGGAATTTTTCAAGAGAGGTCAGGGTAGTCCCGACTCACAAAGAAGATTATTGCCGGAAGGATGTCTATTCGTATTCGAGGAGCAGAGCGATTCACGGAGAAGGAAGCAGTTCGATTCTCCGAGGGTGCTATTTCCTATTTCGAGGATGGAGCTCAGCTTTAACGTGGTGAAATGGATCCATCAGCAGTCTTCTTTGGGGAATTTTCCTCTGGAACGTCAATCGGCAGATAAGGTAGTCGTGAACGTTTATTGTATTTGAGTAACCTAGTAATGTTTGAGCAACCATTTTTCCCATATTTTTTATCCTCATGTATTTTGCCTTATTTTCTTGTTGAGATTCTTATTCTCAGTACACCTTGTTGAGTTGTGCATTTTTCGACGTTTTATTAAGACATTGTTATGTCATGGGCATAGTTAACGATTTTGAATCAGTTGGGACTGATATTTGGATATTTCAGTAATTAATATTTTTGTAGTCACGATTTGACTGTAAGTTAATGATTTTTATGGCAGATTTAAATTCAGACAGCGTGTCATTTTATTAAAGTAATTCAACCCCAGTTTAATTACTTTGAACAATTTTCTGTCATCATCAAGAAGGAAGAACATTTAAATGATTTTAGAGCGTTAAAATCTCTTACGTTATCGACGATCTTGGAAATACTAGTCGTTATTTGTATTGATTGCAACACAGACATTTATCGTCAGTTATGAATGAACATTGCATCATAGACACTTTTGTGAAAGAGTAATGTTAATAATGAATTATTGAATGCATTAAAGTCAAGTACTTTTGTTAGGAGTTTTTCTCAATTAGAGAATTATATAACGATGTTTGCATTCCCCAGTCTAATTGGATTCTATTCGACTACTTTGCAGTTTAGTCGCACTTTATTTGAAGATAGTATTTTCATACTACAATTTCTTTTAAGATGTTAGTCTTAAATTTTGATAGACCAGATAGGCGTATATAAGCGTATTCACTATTAAATTTGTTTGTGATTGGCAAGTTTTGACTTCATTTCAGTTCATGAATGAAATCTACGAAGGTTAAATAGAAAAACAGTTTTGAAACAAATTATGATTATAAAATTTTTAAGTGGAACTATGAATGTATAATCGCTAGTGCAGCGCGTGTTGAAAGTCGCTGAGATATAATGCCCTTGAATATGAAGGAAGTTCCCACAGGAATAAATGTTAAAGAATTATTTGTGGAAGTTTTGTAAGTGATGTGAAAGTTGTAAATGCCATATAGATTAATATATGATGATTTTGGGCATATTTTTAATGCAGATTGTGCATTAACTTGTTAGCGAAGGATTTTCCGCTGGAGTAAGATTATTATAGTTCGTTGAAAATTAATCAAGTGATTTACTGTTATAATTAACACGAGTTTTGAAAGAATTTGAGACAAGATTATGAATGAAGGTTGCCGTCACAAATCATTATTAAAAACTTTATTAAAACAGATTGTGACTAACATGTATAACTAACCTTCATTGGTCGATTATATTAAACAGGATTATAAAATTACCAACCGAATGAACATGTGGCTAATGTATTTATTAAATTAATAATTTAAACAATTTAAATGTTAATATTGTAAATAATTGTTGTAAATATTTTTGAAAGTAATATGAAACGAGAGTGATGTTAAAGGCGTGCTTATAATATTTTTATTGTCTTTGACAAATATTATAAACAATTTCTAATTGTTATAAATAATTTATGTGATTTTGTTATAAACATTTAAGAGCTAATTAAACATTTGGATTGAAGTTAACAAGTTTAAGAAATTTATGTAATGATCCATTAGGATGTGATCAAAGTACTTGAAAGATTTGCGTAAATATAATGTGAGTTGTCTTGTAAGACATTTAAAGCTTGAGAGTGCAGGCTGGATTCTTACGTAACATAGCGTGTGAGAAGGGAGTGCATTTGACCGGTATGCAGCAGGCTGGAAGGTAGCCCGCAGCTGTGTCAACATATGGTTTTCAGAGAGTGAGGTCGTACACTCCGGCCTTGCGACTATAAATATCATTCTCTTGTTTATTAAAAGGAAACAAATGCTCTATATATATATGTCACACCCTGACGTCCTTTTCCAATCCAATAGTGTTATGAATATTACGGTATTTGGAGCTCTTGGGAGCTAAAATGTTTTATATCATGTTGTATAATAATTTTGCAAGTCCTACTGGAGGACGTAGTCAGATTGACTTGGGCTACTGATAGCCACGTATATTTTGTTGTGTTAGGAAAATCATACCCTTTATTAGAAATAAAGCTTTTGTACAGTTCAAAGTTCTCGTCTTCGTTTCTGGTTCATTTTTAAATGTCATGGCGGAGATTATTGTGTGAACAGACTTTTAGTGATCCTGTTGTCAACTCAAACCCCGAGATAATTAAGAGGTAAGCAACGGTAAGTATGCACCCCCGTCTATTTTGGTGTGTTCCACAATGATTTCCTGTGAATTTCTGTGCTCTTATCTCGATAGTATCTGTCAGTGCCATTTTCATTGATGTAACTGTGCCGGTGCGATTGATAATTGGCAATCCGATTGAGGGGGCGGATATCTGACAGCCTACTATCCAGGTAAACGGGGACAGTACATACGAGGGCTGTTTTTTTTTTCAAGTTCCGATGAAAAAAATGAAAATCCACAGCCTGCTTCCAGTCTCCGATCGGGTCAGGAATGGAATGAATGAAGCCCCTATCTAGCGGCGAGGATATGAACTGTGCCGGCTGCCGAGGCCTGACGCACTCCTCTGGGGCAATGATTAAATGAATGACAGATGAAATGAAATGATAGTGGAGAGTGTTGCTGGAATGAAATTTTGACAGGGAAAACCGGAGTACCTGGAGAAAAACCTGTCTGCCTCCGTTTTGTCCAGCACAGATCTCACATGGAGTGAACGGGATTCGAACCACGGACCCAGCGGTGAGAGGCCGGCGTACTGCCGCCTAAGCCACGGAGGCTCCAAGTTCCGATGGACTGTATAAAAATAACAGATTGACATACCAAACTGATTTTACTACTAAATGTTTGCTTGTTTTATTCTTATGTCTCAACATAATCGCCAACACGATTGAAACATTTGTCGTATCGTTACACCAGCTTTCCAATGCCCTCGGCAAAACATTCTGCCGCCACTGAGGTGGGTACATCTGGACAGCCTCCTGAAGATTTTCCTTTTTGGCTAGGCGTTGCCGCCCAACCATACGTTCAATTCTCGTAAAAGGTGATACGATCGGTCACACAGGAACGCGGACTGTCCGCGCACGCGGAGCGGTCTACCGCCGCGAACTCTGTATTGTTAAATATTGCATCACCCTGCCAAACCGAACGCGACCTACCGACGCGGCTCAACCTTGTCCGAGGCGGTCGGCGAACCAGTTTTCTTACCAAGTTCGCGGCGGCCTGTAGAGGACAAAATAAAAAACATGGCAGAAGAAACCAAAATATTAATTGGTAATAAGTATATTTTTTTACTTGAAAAATAAATATGTGCGAAAAATAATTATGCTTTATTATTACTTACCTTAAACAGATGGCTAGCCTTTCGTTCGCACAAATGGGTCTCCTCCAGTTAGTGGTTTGCTTGGAAATGGTTGGTTCTAGGAGCATACGTAATGTCTCAAATTGTTCTCGAGACATTTGAAATTAGGCTACATGAAGAACCTGTCTTCAAACGGGAACAGTTCCCAGCACAATCTGTAAAACTCCCCCATATTCCTCTCTTTTCTCGTTAATTTCGTGAACCCAAGCTCTCTTTCGTCTTAATGCCAACAGAAGAAGCAATTCTTCATCGTCAGAGGAACTGCTGGACATGTTGAATTAAAATGTTAATTAAAATACCACGAGCAGAACTAGTCCGCGGCGGACTCCGGTCGTTCCGTTCGCGCGGACAATCCGCGTTCCTCTTTGACCGAGCCTGGTTCGATTCCCGGTCAATGCTTGTGAGATTTTCAAAATGAATGCCATGTCCTGTGGTTCGGATTCCACGTAAAAAGGAGGTCCCGTTGCTCATGATCGCGAGATTAACGGTCACGTAAAACTACAAACTTCCTTCCTCTATCACTTTCTTGTGGACACGATAACTAGGCCTACCGCTATTTTGCACCAATCGCTTTCAAATTTGTACATAATATATAAATATAAATACAGTAAATATAAATATAATATATAAAATCTAGGTCAAGCTCGTTAATGGACAACATCGGATCAAGGGGGTGAAAATGGGGGGGGGGGGCCTTTTCTTAAAAAGAAAAGTGAAATATCGCTATAACTTACTTAATATGTGAAATATCGAATCCATTCAAAGTTCATACTATTCTTCGGATAAAGGCCAAAAAATTATGTTAGTAAAGTTTTTGGATAGTACCAACCATTGACCAAAGGGGTGGGAAAAAGTTTTCTTAGAGAAACAAAGAATATATCTCTTAATAGGCACAATGGTCAATACTCCTCTAATAATTACCTAAACATTTTGTCTGAAAGAATTTTTTATATGAGCCACCGTTACGCCATGGGATGTGTAAAATGATTTCGGAATTATAAGAAAACTAGCCGAAGTACCCATTCTTCGAACGGTCTATATTAATAGCCAGACGTAAACAATTGAGCTACTGTTGCAATGGTTAGAGGCTTGGAACCTGTTTGTCGACAAAGATAAATGATTAGTTAAAATATGCTCAGAAAATAAATTTAGCCTACCTAACGTGTACTTCCTGACGTGAAAATAAAATTGAAAACCTCGTAGACGAAACGCAATACACGTCATGTTGCTGTTTGGAGATATAATAGACCTTCTGTACGACATATCGCACGTTTAAGTTGTGTGAAAAAAATCTATGGTAACCCCTGACCCCCTTAAGCGCATTGATGAATTTTACAGTTTTAGTTGGTTCCGTGATAACCTTATTGCCATTTGCAAACGTTCACAGAAATTTAATAAATGGAGTGGCATTACTTCATGCAGAAATAGATGGAAAGTTGGATGTCACCTTTTGAGATGTTTTTGTCATGGCTATTGGCGTGCATTCCTTCATTAGTTTATTAAATGAAATTATTTTTCTTGGAGTTTCATTTCTCACATTGAGGGGCTGAAAATGAGCTTTGTCTCGCCCTTCTACGCCTATTTCAGCAAGGGTTTTAAGGGGGTAGGCCCCCTTTTATTGGAGCTACAGAGAAGAGTTACATCAATGATTAGTGTCGTGCCTCTGAAGGATATCTGTACCAAATTTTACGTTGATCCACCCAGCCGTTCTCGAGTTATAAGGGAACATATTTGTCCACAGACAGACAGACAGACAGACAAAAATATTATTTTCGCGCGCATCCGTCATAAAACAGTCTGAAACGCGTAAATAACGCAAATTTCCGTATAAATTCAGAAAAAACAGACCAACTTGCATTCTTATATATAGAGAGATGCCAAATTAATGAGGGAAGAGCAAGCAAAGGTTACCATGACAACGCCAGCTCACGAGATCAGATTCAAATTTCAATCTGCCTCTGTGGGTTGGTTGGTTGGTTCCTAAGTTTAGGGGCTGCGACAACGCGGTCATGTAGCCCCGAGTACTTTGGGTGTGTGTAGAATCTGTCAGATAACCGGTGTTTTAATTGTGATGACTGTATTAGTGTGTAACTGTTTTTTTAAATTAAGTAAGGACTGCAGACTTTTGAATTTTTGAAATAGTTCCTACTTTTGCCGCCAAACGCCACCGTCAACGACTACTAGTTCAGAACTTAGCTACCAGACGCCACCGCAGTCGGCTCTTGGCAACAAGCGTAGGAACCTACGAGCGTTGTTTAGTCTACATTCCTAACCTATACAATTTAGCTCCACACAGGTGTAATTAGTGGAAGGTTCTTTAACATGCCATAAATCTATGACATAGGAGGGGAGCGTGATGGCGTAGTGGCTTAGCTGCTCGTCTTTCACCCGGACGACCGGGGATCGAATCCCGGTGACAGCTGGGCGAAATTTTCACCTGAAAAATCACGTGGCGTCAGGAAGGGCATCCGGTCTTAAATCCCCGGCCAAAACTGAAATGAGCCGGGTTGGCTTCGGTGACCCCAATTAATTGGGATAAGCCGTAGAGAATGATGAAATCTATGACATAGGACCGCCGGCTTTACTTCCCCTCCGAAGGAAGGGATACTGAGAAATTTTTAACGTTCTTAAAAAATCCGACGACTTCGGCCGGATTTGAACCCGCGATCTTGGGCATAGAAGCTCAGCATGCTACCAACTACGCCACCGAAGCCGCCTGCCTCTGTGGGTGATAAAATTTTGCGTGAAGAAGTAACAGGCCGTTAGATAGGACATCAGTGTCGAAACCTTGCATAACAACAGTGTGACCACCAGTATAAAAATAGACCCAAATGACGGAAAGGTTACCGTCCCCATAAAAAAAAATGTTTAAAATATGCGTAAAAACACGAAGATCAAAGTTATTTAAGCTCAAATTGTAAAATACTTTCTCACAATGAGGGGTATACAAATGAGATGCGTCAGGTCCTTCTACGAAAACCTCCATATTTGTCTTATTTTAGCCTGCCCAAGTGTCAAAAATGGCGAAGAAATCAGAAGAATGTGCTATATTTCGAATGGGAATGTTGGATCTGGGTATCAAAGTTATGCTCATGCAAAATTTCAGCTTAATTGGTTAGTTTTTGAGTGAAAGAGTTACAGACACTGCTACATTTTTAGGTAGATTTCATGAGAAAGGTACCTGTTGCAATGGGTACCATGTTGCGAGTTCCAGAAAATGTTGACACGTCTTCGCGTCTCACATCTACCAGACCCCAAATCCACCGTCAGTTCAAAAGTTTATATACACAGGGTCTTTATATTTGCTTGGCAAGGACATTCACGCTCACGCGCTCCGCCAGTGACGGCTCAGTTCCCGGCTGCAGCGAACGCGTATATACGGCAGAATACGGTGATTAAAATCAGTATCATGTATTTTTACTCACCATGTTTACAGTAGATGCTGAAAATGTTCCCCATCCGCTGCCAAACATAACCGGCATCTCCTTATGAAGTTTCCGGTTACTCCGGTTAATTTAGCTTCAGTAAGGAAATCTTCACGTCTATTTTTATTGTTTACTGAACCTGTACGTTTGAATCTCTTAGCCAGTTGATTTATTGTCCGATTTATAGGAATGGATCTCCCTGGAAATGCCATTCGAAACTTTTGTCTTGTTCTATCACATGTTATGTACGGCACGTATTGTGCAGACCTTCGCTCGACCTTGGCCGCCGATCCCTTGCAAATAGCCGGCTGGTTCAGGTTGGCGCGTGGTCTCCAGCCGTATTCCCCGGGTATTCCCTCGCTCTTCTGTAGACGTGTGAGGACTGAGCTAATTGGGTGTTTCGGTCTTTCAGTGTTTTACAAAGCTGCTGTGCACCGGTACTGTATATCGTATTGTGTAGTGTTTTATTGTGCTTGTGTGTAGTGCTGTAATGCCTTATGTAAAATATTCGTTACGTGAACGAGTATATCTGCGCAATACGTACATAAAGTGCAGGAAATCGTGTGCTAGAACAAGACAAAAGTTTCGAGTGAGATTTCCAGGGGGATCCATTCCTATAAATCGGACAATAAGGCAACTGGCCAAGAGATTCAAACGTACAGGTTCAGTAAACAATAAAAATAGACGTGAAGATTTCCTTACTGAAGCTAAATTAACAGGAGTAACCGGAAACTTCATAAGGAGATGCCGATTATGTTTGGCAGTGGATGGGGAACATTTTCAGCATCTGCTGTAAACATTGTGAGCAAAAATGCTCGATACTGATTTTCAGCACCGTATTCTGCCGTATATACGCGCGCACGGCAGCCGGGAACTGAACTGTCACTGGCGGAGCGCGTGAGCGAGAATGTCCTTGCCAAGCAAATATAAAGACCCTGTATTGAACCCGATGGGGTTATGCTGACTGGAATTGAACATGGTTCTCAGAGACTGTGATCTCAGTAAAAAGGTTCCGCCAGGAAGCGAACCAGAGATCTGTACAGGGAGTTTCTTGGTAAAAACCCCTCGAAAGAGATGTATATTTAATCACTGGTGTGATTTTTGATGAAATGGCATTATTTATTAAAATAATGTAGGAAATAATGAGCAGATTATATCATTATAAGACGATTTGGTGTAAGCTATTGGAGGTTTGAAGCACAGAGGAGGGCAGAGCTGACATTTACTAATCGGCCCAGAATTGTGGGTTGGTCCCAGTGGAGCCACGTCCATCTCTGTCACCCCATTATGTCGTCTGGAGCAGGGGAGAGGCCTGAATAATGACATAGTTATTCCCCGACGGAGAATAGATTTGGAGGAGGGGCGGTGAAATGCCCAGAAGAATCATTGATTACTCGTGATTGGAGTAACGAATCGAGATGAGAGTTGCACACAGGTGAATATCTTGGCAAGAAGATAATTTTAGAGTCTTTTACCTGCGAAATTGGTGCATATTTAGTGATGTGCGTAAGGACTGTAAAACGACCATTGTTCGCGGATGGATGTGGAGATGTTGTAGGGGATTTCCCGACTAGGTAGCGTCCCACGCCATGCAGAAAGGAATTAATATTAATTAATTGAACGAGCGATTCCTTCGCACACATATAGTTTTGGGACCTGTGAAGAAAGAGGAACACAATGATCATGGTTTGAAGACCTGAATCATGCTGTGAGAGGAGCGAAGATTACGCGGGAAGATGTTGCTCTACTTTCTGTGGAAATCCGATATAAGGGAGTAGACCCCAGGAGGAGCTCTCAGTTGAACCTCACTTTGAAACTCACTCTGTTCTAACTCAGTCAAGCTCAGTCTAACTCAGTTGTCACGCAGTCTACATGCCGCCAAGCGCAGTTACAGCCAGTTATAGTTTTACTCAATTGTCAATTGTAGCACAATGGCAATAAGTTGCAATCAGTATGCAGCAAATATGCAGCAGTACGAGACAGCGTGTAAGCCGCAGACAGAAGTCTTCAAATAAGTTACGTGCAGTCTTCGAGTGAAACTTCAGTCAGCTACAGCCAGGTTGAAGCAAGTTCGTCAAGGCAAAACGCATGACGATTCTATTCATCAAGACGCCGAACAAAGACGGGTATGTGTAAAAGAAACAGTAAATACGCTTGTATGAATAATAGTCGTGATACAGGCATAATCAGCCGCACGAACTATGACGTGTTCAGTTACGAAGCACCGTATAGACTAACGGTAGCACTATTGTATATAATTATTTGTGAAAGTGTTGAACTTTATTAAGCGCAGTGTGTATAGTATTAACTAATCGTATATGTGTAACTACGATAGAATGCGCGAAAGAAACTTTACTAAGTGTTTGGTATTGCCATGAGAATACCAGATGTTAACGCTCATGTTTGGGAGCCAGCGTATTGATGTAACGCAGGACGCTTACTGTAGGAGTAATGATCGTCATAAAACTGTTGGAGAGTTCCGAGAGCAGATAACCAGACTTTCAATCAGGAGTTGGTAACGTAAGATGCCGTCGACACCTGCAATTTCGATCTCTGCTAGGGAATTTCAGCATTGAAGTGTGTATAAGTGACGAGTGTTCAGTGTAATGTATATGTAAAAATATCATTTAAAGTAGTGTTTGATGAAGTGTTTCACATGTTTGGGGAGTGATAACTTCCTGAAAGGTATGCAACGTGTCGTGTTGGTGATAGAAATTATGTGTAATCAAATGTGTGTAAACAAGAGAAATATGTCGCGTTAAACCCATTATGGCGGGCGACATGGAAGAATATGATTGGTCGGAGCCACCTTAGATGCCTATAGAGATGTAAGTACCCCACAAATTATGGTTATGATCATGTAGAAGTATGGACCGATGCATGTCTGTGATTCCGTAAAGATATTGTGAATTCCTTATAGATGCCAGTAAAAGTCAGTTAGGAGGCTGATCCTCCATGTTTAATCAGTAATGAGTTGATTTTGATAGAGTTGAAATGTTGATTTGTATCATTAAGTGGAGTAATTATTCCCACTATGAATTAAGAATGGCAATCAGTTATGTAAATGCAACGAACGCGATTGTTCGAGTTTAAAACGTCTAGCTATGTCGGAAATTTGGTAATTTATGTGAGAATAATAATAAATGATGATTTTGGTCATTTATGTCAATGAGATTTATAATAATAATGGTAAATTATGATCTTGGTCATTTATGTCAGTGAGAAATGATAATAATAATAATGGTTATTAAGAGTATGAATGAACACATCAGGAAACAAATAAATTGTTGTAAGCGAGAATTATTAACGCTAAGTGCAAGACTTATCAATCTAAGCAGGAAGATGTTACAATGAGATTACATTTCAGTAATTATGGAAAGAAGTTTTATATCAGAATATTGCATATATTCGGTAATGATACCAGTAATGAAAGAGCTTTTATTGAATTGAATTTGCAGCTTAATTGAGAAGCTTATAGAGTAAATGTTAGATTTCTCTTAATATTAGAGGTCGGAATATCGTAGCATGGAGCATTAGGGGCCAGATAGGAGAATTCATACGTAGAATAGACTATGTCGTGGACATTGTTGGAGATATTATTTATTCCAGAGTTGTAGTGATGGACCCTAACTCTGAAGAAAGGATTGAAATGTGTTCCGGATTGGAATCTTTATAAGAGTCGAGGAAACAGGGACACCTCGCAGCTCTATGATTTCCCGAGAACTTATAGATGAGTTATGTACGCTCGTGGGCAGCGAAAACTCATGGCGACAGTGGTTTTGTGCGCCTATATTATACTTGAGACATCGGTCAACCGCCAGGCTCATGCATTACGAACCCCGAACCTTCATGTTGAATGGACCCATGTGAGGCCATTAATTAATCATTATCCTCGACGTAGGAATAATTACAAAAGCTCATTCAATACCTGTTGGCATAATAGTCAATTAAGATCCTTTGGGAACATGTGTGTCGGTTAGGACACAGTATTTGTCTTGTAAATCTCCACTGCTTAGAGAGAGGGAGGCTTTCAAACTTTTAGAAAGGTCGAGATAATTGGGGAAACGACCCATTCCACTTTCTATTGTGTAGCGATTTCCTTAGCCGAGGGTCGGAGCCAACCACCCGGACCGCTCAGGCAAGTAAAAAAGGGAAGAGATTCTAGACCTTGTTAAAATGACATATAATGCAAGATTGTTATGTTGAGTATTATAGCCATGTGGTTTGTGAACACATGGATAATTATAGTTAATCCTGATGGTTCATTAATTTAGCTATCTGACGAATAGTTACATGATATATTTGTACTGTCACTGGAACCAAGTCATGTAGTTGGTGACTAGATGCCAATCGCCATGAGCGCGAGGTAGTCTATCGTACAATCCGACATAAGCTATAACGTAACGTTTTATCTAGGAATCACAGACAGCATGCGGTGAAACCATATAATTGGAGGATGTGTAGGGGGTAGCTTACATAATTATGGAGTTGCACGTGGATTTTGGTGCAACGTCCAAATAGGTAAATGCATGCAAAGCATTTCATTGGTGAGAAGAAAAATATTAAAACATGCACGGCACACATAATTGTTTAACATAAAGAGGTTTAAGGAATAATCCTTGTTGTAATATTAAAGAAGTCACATTGTATGACTGTTATGTTAATGTACAGTTTGTTTTGAAGTCGTAGGTGCATCAGCGCACTAGTATATTCTTGTGAAGTTCACAGAAGGGTAAAGCATTATGGCTAGGTATGACTTTGTTGTGATTTCATATTTGTTTACTTGTGGATTGTGGAAGTAAAAAAAGTTTGTTTGCTTTTATTTTGTGCTTTTTGGGTATTGTTTTGTGTTTGAAGCCATGATTTATTTAAATGGATTAAAGTTTTAGAATAGAGTTGCGCTTTATCATTGTAGAGTTGATACCTTTTGCCTCAAATCCAAAATATGCACTGCAAAATTGGGGTTACCGTACACGCCTGAGAGCTGATGCTAGTTGGAGGCAGATGCATATTATCCAACGAGATTACTCACATGGGTACATGGGAATTGATGTCCTATACTGTGATTTGAGCTAAAGGTACGACTAAAGTCGGTCAGATTTAATGCACACAACTCTATTAAAGTAAGAATTAACAAAGTAGGGTGTGACCGCTCCTAATCCATAGCTAAGTTCCGATACGTATATATAAATTTTGATAGATTGTGCATATCACTACAGTTTACCACGACACATATTAGTTTATCATGACGCCCATCTGTGGAGTCTATGGTAGTAAAAGCTCTATTAATTTATCATGGCGTGGCCCAAGTGGGGCTTTCGGCAGTAAAAACCACTCCCTGAACAGTTTTTATAGTAAATGAAAGTACGGCCGATGTCCTACTAATACTAGTACCACGACACATATTAATTTATCATGGCGCCCAGAATACGTGGAGCTTATGGGATTTAGGGAAAACCCATAGATTTTTATGGTATTTCATGGGGAAAACCATAGTAATTGTTTTGCCTCAAACCGTGTTTGAGTGATTGTTGAATTCAGTAGGCTTTTGAGGTAACGCAGAATCTCTCTATTGAGAAGAGAATGGCCTAAGGGTACTAGCGTTACATACCCAATCCACAATCTACCATAATATTATCAGGTTTTGTACGACTTCACAATATGTGTGCAGTGTTTGATGTTTCTCTTCGAAACGTATCCACATATTTTTCCAGGAAGCCTGCCTGCATATTTAAGTGTGTTATTGTAAAATGTCAGGTACGGAGGAGATCTTGCAAGTTATTGCAGGACTGAAACAACATTTTGATGCTGTTCATGAGCAGAGTAAACTGGAAACCAAGGCGTTCCAGGATAGTATAAACACTCGGTTAGATGAGAACCAGAGAGAGTTAAATAACAGGTTAGATGCCAATCAGGAGGCAATTAATGCAAATCAGGTTGCAATGAACAATAACCAGATTGAATTAAACAACCGTTTAGAGGCAAATAAAGTTGAATATAAAGCTGAATTGAGTAATCGGTTAGATGCAAATCAGGTTGCACTAGATAATAAGTTAGGTCAAATGCAAGAAGTCATTAAGACCGAAGTAACAGATACTGTTGTAAGCATTGTATCGGAAATGCAGGTAAATACTGACAAACGGTTCGAGGCCATAGAAGCCAAACTTGAGGGTAATTTGCAAGCGTGTAGGCATGCTCAGGAGCAAACCAACAGTAAATTAGAGGCGTTGTCTAACGATATTAAGGATATTCAGATCCAAAATGAGGCGAATCTCGAACGCCAAGCGAAACAGTTCGCAGAGTTTACGAAAACAGTAGACCGGAGATTAGAGGAGAACGACTCCAAATGGGACCAGAAATTGAAAAGCTACGCTAGAGCAATTAACGGTGACCTCAAGAAACAGGACCAGAATATATTAGGTCAATGCCAGGAAATAGGCGAAATTAAGGCTATCGCTCAGGAAAGTAAGGAGCTGGTAGGCAACGTGAAAGGTCAGATGGGTAAAGTTCATAAAAACTGGACCAAGTGCAAAGCGACATTATCATAGTCAATAAAAGACAAGAGGAAAATAGAGGCGAGATCACCAAGGTCCGGAATGAATTGTCTAAAGTCAATGGACACATTCAAGATGAAATTAAAGGTCTGAGAGAAGAACTCGAAATAAGAGAAGGCCAGAAAACAGAGGCAAGCGACAAGACCCTTGCTCAAATTAAAGAGGACGTAGAGGATGAAATATCCCATATCAAACAAAGTCTGAAAGAAGACAAGGTGAAAATTTTTCAAGTAGCCGAGGAAAACCGAGATAGGCTTACGAGAATAGAAAAAGAAGTCATTACTCGCCTAGAAAGAGCAGAAATGCGCCATAACCAAATGGAGACTAGGATAATAGCACAGGAGGAGACACTTCTGAAGTATCCTAAGTCAAGTGAAGGCAGCATAGAGGATATAAGAAAAACAAGGTGGGCAGACCTAGAAACCCAACCTATAAGCAGGAATGCTACAGGCGCAGGAGAAAGTCCTTACATGACGCCAGGTGTACCAATTGCGGCATCGACGCCACATGAAAACGCGATGCTCACCCAGGTGATAAACGTCATTAGGGCAAGCGAGGAAAAACCTAGGAAGTTTTCAGGTAGTCACTGTAGTATGACACCAAAATATTGGTTAAAGGAAGTGACTGAATATCTCAATGATGCACGAATACCGCAGGAGCGTAGGCTACGTGCTATAGAGAAGTTAACAGAGGGGGAGTGCGCATTATGGTTTCGCAGCTTCCGTTACACTTTTGATACTGTTGAGGAATTCCGCGAGGCATTCTTGAAGAGGTATTGGGACGCCGCGACTCAGCAGAATTTACGGCTGGATTTGTATGCCAAAAAGTACAGCACGAACAACCCGACGAAGTACGCAGAATTCTTCATATCGCAGATGTGTCGTTTTAAAGAGCTGGATCAAAAACCTAGTGAACTGGAGCTATGCATTGCTATCGCCAAACAGCTTCCATACGAGATCCAAAGGCTACTAATCTCGGCTAATGCGAAAACTGCTATGGAAATGGAGACAGTTCTAAGGCAACTGGACCTCACCACAGCAAATACTATGCGTCAGAGTCGAACCGTGGAACAAGTCCACGTGACCAACACACAGACTGACCAACAGCAAGCTCCAAGGAACAACAAGGCCACGAGCACAGAAACTTTAGATTCCTATGGACGGAAATGGGAACAGGAACCCAGAAAATGGCAGTCAAGGTACAAAGGAAATGCTAATAAAGCAGGAAGAGGTCGAAGTTCGTGGAATAAACACAATAACAGGGGCAAACCGTACCATAACAATGGAGGTAATAATGGCCAGGAAGGCAATAATAGAAATTGGAGACCCCAAGAGAGAAGAAATAACTTCGATGACGAGGCAGAAGAGCGATATCATGCTTCTTTGCGATACCTCGAAGAAAGGGGAGATGAGCCCCAGAAATCACAAGTCCGCTGGCAAGAAGTCATGCAGAACAGGACATCGCCAGACAGATATGGAGATGGAGCTAAGAGTTTGGAACTACAGCGCAGCGAACAGGAGAGAAGGAACTCCAAAGGGGCGGGCGCTGAAGAAAAAAAAAAACGCCAAAATTAGAAGAGCTCGAGACTGATGGATGGAAGTCTATTAACATCATCAATTGGATAGCCAAACCAGAAGAATTGATTGAGGATACAGGAGGACCACAGGTCATGGTCAAGAGAGAATTGCCTATTATAATTGTGAGAGTGGCAGGATTAAAAGTCAGAAGTCTGCTAGACACAGGATCAACAGTGAGCCTGATGACACAAGCTCTATATAATGAAATAGCCCGGAGAGAGAACATTTTGAAGATACCGATCTCCAGTGTCAAAATTAAAGGGGTAATTCCAGACAGAACAATGATATGTAAATACCAGGTATTCCTAGATTTACAGATAGGAGGCTCTATTTTCTCACAGAGTTTTCTGTTAGTAAACAAACTACCTTATAACCTACTTATTGGGGCAGAGTTTATAAGGGAATACAGAGTGATAATTGACCTAGCACAGGACAGGGTTATGTTCCATGTGAATGAAGAAGCTGAAGGCTTAGAGGTCGCACTCAATGAAATTGAACCAGGATCCAGTGAACAAGTATGGCATACATACAGAGATGTGGCTGATGAAGAAGTGTTAGCTATTGAGCAGTTAGAAGCGGAGCTCAAAACACTAGCCACAGACTTGGAAAAAGATCTGGAACCCAAATTGGAAGAATACATTTCGGAGAAGCTAGAAGAAGCGAAAATTGGGCTAAAAGAGAAGGAAAATTTAAAGCAGTTATTGCTGGAACAGAAGGAAGTCTTTGATTCGAGACCTGGTCGGATAAAGAACTTCACTTATGCTTTTCAAGTCAGTGATTGGACACCATTTAGGCAGAAACCCTACCCTATAGCTGAAAAGCATTATGCTAAAGTGAAAGAGGCAATTCAGGAGATGTTGGAGGCCGGCGTTATTGAGAAAACACCTACGCCTTATGTAAGTCCATTGGTAATTGTACCAAAGACAGACGGATCTGTCAGAGTCTGCTTGGACCTGAGACGCTTAAATTTGAGAGTTATTCCGGAATTTGACCAAGTGCCACCTATTAAAGAGATCCTCAGGAAGTTTAAAGGAAAAACTATATTCTCAAACTTGGATATCACATCCAGTTTCCACCATCTTGAATTAGAGAAGAAAACTAGTCTGTTGACAGGATTTATGTTTGATCAACATACATTCACATTTTTAAGGCTACCTTTTGGGTTGAAAACAGCTGGTTCAGCCCTGATAAGAGCGTTAGATCGCAATCTATCAGATGAGGTTAAAGAGAGTACCATCAGATATGTAGACGACATTCTACTCACATCAGAATCTCTGGAGGAGCACATGAAAGACCTGAAGAAGTTGCTGGATGACCTTCGAGAGGCTAACTTTAAGGTCAATATCAAGAAATCGCACTTCTGTCAGAGGGAAGTTAAATTCCTAGGGCATGTTATTGATGCAAATGGAGTGAAGCCTAATCCAGATAAATTGGAGATAATTCGGAATTTCCCTCGACCCACGAAAGTTAAGCACGTCCGACAGTATTTGGGAGTAATTGGATTCTTTTCGAACCACTGCCCAAACTATACTGCGACAGTAGCACCACTGCAGGACCTATTGAAGAAAGGCGGCAGATGGAATTGGACGGAGCAATGCCAGGAAGCATTCGTGAGGTCAAAACAAATGCTTTTGGAATATGTGAAACTGGGATACCCAGATTATACCCAGAAGTTCATCATACAGACGGATGCATCACTTATTGGGATTGGAGCGATGCTATTCCAGGAAAATGTTGACCAGCCTGAGAAGAAAGTTTTTATCGCCTTTATAAGCAGAAGACTGAGAGCCCATGAGAAAAATTACACGATCACAGAGATAGAATTGCTCGCAATTTTGTACGCGTTGCAATCGTGGCACAAACTCGTGTACGGCTTCCGAATAGTTCTGAGAACAGACCATAAAGCTTTAACATTTTTGTTAAAGACAGATTTGTCTAGTCAGAGATTGACAAGATGGTCCCTGTATATCCAGCAATTTAATGTGGAAATAGAATACTGTCCAGGGAAAGAGAATGTAATACCGGACATATTAAGTCGTTACCCTAGAGAAGAAGAAGTACTAGCGGTCCAGATTGAGAATCGAGATCAGAAGACGTTGGATGACTTAAGGAACATTACCAACCTACAACGCGAAGACCCATGGTTGAAGATGATAATCGATTACTTCGAGGGACGCTTAGCAAGGGGAACTGCGATATACAGAGAGGCGGAGGCATTGGCAACAGATTATGTATGGTATAATCAGATATTACACAAGTGGGACGATGTGGATCATACACGTCAAAGGATTGTAATTCCTGCATCTTTGCAGAGGAGATTAGTATGGCTAGCCCACAGAGCATTTGGCCATCCGGGGATAGATAAAATCTGTGCTCTGTTGAAGGAAGCATTTACTTGGCCAAAATTGAGAGAAACGGTGAGAAATGCTATTAGAACATGTGATCTTTGCCAAAGGGTAAAGCCGAATCCCTTTTTAATGAGGCAACGACCTATCCCGTTGTTACCAGAGAAGCCAAGGCAGCTATTGAGTATCGACAACTTTGGACCATTGCCTAGAGCACGTAGAGGCAATAGACACATTTTTGTAGCCATGGATGTATTTTCGAAAATGGTGGTGTTGTGCCCCATTCAAAAGACAAGTTCAAAACAGGTCTTGAAGCGCCTGAAAGAGAGAGTTATTCCGATTCTTGGGAAGCCGGATAACATTCTCTCGGACCACGGAAGTTGCTTTACTAGTGCAGAATTTCGTCGAGAACTGGAAACTCTAGGAATTAGGCAGATTTTATCTACCATTCGCCATCCTGAGGCAAGTCCCGTTGAAAGAGTAATGAGAGAGATCCAGAAATACATGAAGATCTACTGTTCTGAAGCGAATTGGCGTTGGATTGAATTTCTAGAAGTCATTGAATACTGTATAAATAATACTGTACATGAGGCGACAGGTCAGGTTCCCGTTACTCTACATCTGGATCAGAGACCAGAGAGACCGTGGAATGGTGTTATTCCATTACCTGTAGACGCACAGCCCGGTAGAGAATTGAGGATCCAACGAACCTTTGAATATCTCAAAGCACAGGCGGAGAGACGTCAGAGAAGGAATCGTGCGAAGAGGTATCATAAACCGCTTCTCGTGGGACAGAAAGTTTTAATTAAGAAACCCGCCAGTTCAGATCCAGAGGCACGGAAGTATAAAAAGTTCATTTTTGCTTACCACGGCCCGTTCGAGGTGATAAGAGACCTCCAGAACAATGCATACAGGTTAAGGCATTTAGAGAATGGAAACGAGGTCGTTATGAACATAGCCAACTTAAAAATTTATTACTCGCCAGAAGAATTCGATGAACCAGAAGAAGAATTAGTAACGCACACCCAACTCAACGTGGAGAGCGGAGGCAGCCAAGCAGGCAGACCTGAATGTTGGAACGGCGAGACGGGACAAGAAGCAGACAGTTTACCCAGTGTAAGCGGAGAGCAGAAAGAATGCCAGTGTTTGCGAGAACTCTATGAAGAAATGGTCAGAGTAGCCAGAGAGGTTGAGGCTGTAAACGCGACCCTTCGCAGGGAGAATAGACAGCTCAGAAACAAGGCCGAGTGTGGAAGGGGGAACACTACTAACCCACTCGTAGCCAGACAAGGTGAAGGACCCCAGACGTAAACACAGACGGTGGTCGACAGTCAGCTGGTTACTTATATAAGCCACTTGCATTGGACTTTTATAAGTTTTGCAAGGGGAACATGAACCCGATGGGGTTATGCTGACTGGAATTGAACATGGTTCTCAGAGACTGTGATCTCAGTAAAAAGGTTCCGCCAGGAAGCGAACCAGAGATCTGTACAGGGAGTTTCTTGGTAAAAACCCCTCGAAAGAGATGTATATTTAATCACTGGTGTGATTTTTGATGAAATGGCATTATTTATTAAAATAATGTAGGAAATAATGAGCAGATTATATCATTATAAGACGATTTGGTGTAAGCTATTGGAGGTTTGAAGCACAGAGGAGGGCAGAGCTGACATTTACTAATCGGCCCAGAATTGTGGGTTGGTCCCAGTGGAGCCACGTCCATCTCTGTCACCCCATTATGTCGTCTGGAGCAGGGGAGAGGCCTGAATAATGACATAGTTATTCCCCGACGGAGAATAGATTTGGAGGAGGGGCGGTGAAATGCCCAGAAGAATCATTGATTACTCGTGATTGGAGTAACGAATCGAGATGAGAGTTGCACACAGGTGAATATCTTGGCAAGAAGATAATTTTAGAGTCTTTTACCTGCGAAATTGGTGCATATTTAGTGATGTGCGTAAGGACTGTAAAACGACCATTGTTCGCGGATGGATGTGGAGATGTTGTAGGGGATTTCCCGACTAGGTAGCGTCCCACGCCATGCAGAAAGGAATTAATATTAATTAATTGAACGAGCGATTCCTTCGCACACATATAGTTTTGGGACCTGTGAAGAAAGAGGAACACAATGATCATGGTTTGAAGACCTGAATCATGCTGTGAGAGGAGCGAAGATTACGCGGGAAGATGTTGCTCTACTTTCTGTGGAAATCCGATATAAGGGAGTAGACCCCAGGAGGAGCTCTCAGTTGAACCTCACTTTGAAACTCACTCTGTTCTAACTCAGTCAAGCTCTGTCTAACTCAGTTGTCACGCAGTCTACATGCCGCCAAGCGCAGTTACAGCCAGTTATAGTTTTACTCAATTGTCAATTGTAGCACAATGGCAATAAGTTGCAATCAGTATGCAGCAAATATGCAGCAGTACGAGACAGCGTGTAAGCCGCAGACAGAAGTCTTCAAATAAGTTACGTGCAGTCTTCGAGTGAAACTTCAGTCAGCTACAGCCAGGTTGAAGCAAGTTCGTCAAGGCAAAACGCATGACGATTCTATTCATCAAGACGCCGAACAAAGACGGGTATGTGTAAAAGAAACAGTAAATACGCTTGTATGAATAATAGTCGTGATACAGGCATAATCAGCCGCACGAACTATGACGTGTTCAGTTACGAAGCACCGTATAGACTAACGGTAGCACTATTGTATATAATTATTTGTGAAAGTGTTGAACTTTATTAAGCGCAGTGTGTATAGTATTAACTAATCGTATATGTGTAACTACGATAGAATGCGCGAAAGAAACTTTACTAAGTGTTTGGTATTGCCATGAGAATACCAGATGTTAACGCTCATGTTTGGGAGCCAGCGTATTGATGTAACGCAGGACGCTTACTGTAGGAGTAATGATCGTCATAAAACTGTTGGAGAGTTCCGAGAGCAGATAACCAGACTTTCAATCAGGAGTTGGTAACGTAAGATGCCGTCGACACCTGCAATTTCGATCTCTGCTAGGGAATTTCAGCATTGAAGTGTGTATAAGTGACGAGTGTTCAGTGTAATGTATATGTAAAAATATCATTTAAAGTAGTGTTTGATGAAGTGTTTCACATGTTTGGGGAGTGATAACTTCCTGAAAGGTATGCAACGTGTCGTGTTGGTGATAGAAATTATGTGTAATCAAATGTGTGTAAACAAGAGAAATATGTCGCGTTAAACCCATTATGGCGGGCGACATGGAAGAATATGATTGGTCGGAGCCACCTTAGATGCCTATAGAGATGTAAGTACCCCACAAATTATGGTTATGATCATGTAGAAGTATGGACCGATGCATGTCTGTGATTCCGTAAAGATATTGTGAATTCCTTATAGATGCCAGTAAAAGTCAGTTAGGAGGCTGATCCTCCATGTTTAATCAGTAATGAGTTGATTTTGATAGAGTTGAAATGTTGATTTGTATCATTAAGTGGAGTAATTATTCCCACTATGAATTAAGAATGGCAATCAGTTATGTAAATGCAACGAACGCGATTGTTCGAGTTTAAAACGTCTAGCTATGTCGGAAATTTGGTAATTTATGTGAGAATAATAATAAATGATGATTTTGGTCATTTATGTCAATGAGATTTATAATAATAATGGTAAATTATGATCTTGGTCATTTATGTCAGTGAGAAATGATGATAATAATAATAATGGTTATTAAGAGTATGAATGAACACATCAGGAAACAAATAAATTGTTGTAAGCGAGAATTATTAACGCTAAGTGCAAGACTTATCAATCTAAGCAGGAAGATGTTACAATGAGATTACATTTCAGTAATTATGGAAAGAAGTTTTATATCAGAATATTGCATATATTCGGTAATGATACCAGTAATGAAAGAGCTTTTATTGAATTGAATTTGCAGCTTAATTGAGAAGCTTATAGAGTAAATGTTAGATTTCTCTTAATATTAGAGGTCGGAATATCGTAGCATGGAGCATTAGGGGCCAGATAGGAGAATTCATACGTAGAATAGACTATGTCGTGGACATTGTTGGAGATATTATTTATTCCAGAGTTGTAGTGATGGACCCTAACTCTGAAGAAAGGATTGAAATGTGTTCCGGATTGGAATCTTTATAAGAGTCGAGGAAACAGGGACACCTCGCAGCTCTATGATTTCCCGAGAACTTATAGATGAGTTATGTACGCTCGTGGGCAGCGAAAACTCATGGCGACAGTGGTTTTGTGCGCCTATATTATACTTGAGACATCGGTCAACCGCCAGGCTCATGCATTACGAACCCCGAACCTTCATGTTGAATGGACCCATGTGAGGCCATTAATTAATCATTATCCTCGACGTAGGAATAATTACAAAAGCTCATTCAATACCTGTTGGCATAATAGTCAATTAAGATCCTTTGGGAACATGTGTGTCGGTTAGGACACAGTATTTGTCTTGTAAATCTCCACTGCTTAGAGAGAGGGAGGCTTTCAAACTTTTAGAAAGGTCGAGATAATTGGGGAAACGACCCATTCCACTTTCTATTGTGTAGCGATTTCCTTAGCCGAGGGTCGGAGCCAACCACCCGGACCGCTCAGGCAAGTAAAAAAGGGAAGAGATTCTAGACCTTGTTAAAATGACATATAATGCAAGATTGTTATGTTGAGTATTATAGCCATGTGGTTTGTGAACACATGGATAATTATAGTTAATCCTGATGGTTCATTAATTTAGCTATCTGACGAATAGTTACATGATATATTTGTACTGTCACTGGAACCAAGTCATGTAGTTGGTGACTAGATGCCAATCGCCATGAGCGCGAGGTAGTCTATCGTACAATCCGACATAAGCTATAACGTAACGTTTTATCTAGGAATCACAGACAGCATGCGGTGAAACCATATAATTGGAGGATGTGTAGGGGGTAGCTTACATAATTATGGAGTTGCACGTGGATTTTGGTGCAACGTCCAAATAGGTAAATGCATGCAAAGCATTTCATTGGTGAGAAGAAAAATATTAAAACATGCACGGCACACATAATTGTTTAACATAAAGAGGTTTAAGGAATAATCCTTGTTGTAATATTAAAGAAGTCACATTGTATGACTGTTATGTTAATGTACAGTTTGTTTTGAAGTCGTAGGTGCATCAGCGCACTAGTATATTCTTGTGAAGTTCACAGAAGGGTAAAGCATTATGGCTAGGTATGACTTTGTTGTGATTTCATATTTGTTTACTTGTGGATTGTGGAAGTAAAAAAAGTTTGTTTGCTTTTATTTTGTGCTTTTTGGGTATTGTTTTGTGTTTGAAGCCATGATTTATTTAAATGGATTAAAGTTTTAGAATAGAGTTGCGCTTTATCATTGTAGAGTTGATACCTTTTGCCTCAAATCCAAAATATGCACTGCAAAATTGGGGTTACCGTACACGCCTGAGAGCTGATGCTAGTTGGAGGCAGATGCATATTATCCAACGAGATTACTCACATGGGTACAGTATATATGCTTACTTTTCTTGGTATGTGAAAACTCGAAACCATTCAAAATTCGTACTAATATTCGGATAATGGGCCAAAAACTTATCTCAGTGAAGGTTTTATCATTTTAAATGATCTTGTCGACTTCGTCGTTACGCTGGGGTCTGGTGTTAGGTTACGGTGACGGGACGAAATGTACCCAGATGCACTGAGGTGTGTGACGTCATAGTACTGCTTGGAGCATGTGTTCCCCGACAATCTCTACTTCGTTAGTATAAGACAAAAATCCCAAATTCTTGGATGTCATGGGTAATCTCGAGAACCACTGGATGGATTTTGATGCGGTTTTCACCATTCTGTAAAGGATATCTCGAGGAAAGATTCTGTAGAAAATAATTTATGTATGATCAAAGGAAGCCAAGCAGTAACGATTTCAGTGAAAAAGTCGAAAACAAACTTGGCGTCCGTGCGCTTCTTAAGCTTATGCTGGGCAAACCGTTAAAAATATCAATATATGTACTACGAGCGTAAGAATTGGTCAGCATGAAAAGTTCTACAAACAGTCCCGGAGAGCATATCTCTATCTTCAATACATCGCCCACTATAAGTGTTTTTAGACTGGATGGAAGGGGCACGTTCCCGCGCGCGGACCATGCTTTGCCCTTGGTTTGCACTTGCCGTTCGCGAGTAATTTGAAACAAGATAAGCGAGATAAGTATTATGCAGATAATTTTCTAACATGTCAAAGAATCTTTGGCTTCGAGCGAAGCGAGAAGCCTCCAGTCTTTCTAGCATTTTTCAGCATTTGTAGCATTTACAATGATACGAAGTCTAATTTTTCAGACTGACTGTTACTTTTTTGATACCACCAACCATTGACCAAAGGGGTTAGAAAAATAGATTTTTGAGACAAAAAAAATCATGCCTCCCCTAATAGGCACAATATGAAAACCGTTTAAAATGGTCAATACGGTAGTCTTCTAAAAATTACCTGAAACTGTTTTCTGAAAGAATTTTTGACATGACCCATCTTTACGCCAAGAGCAAAATATTCTTACGGCTGTGAGTTTGTGTCATCGCTCGCCGCTTGAGTCACAACTGCCCCAGGGGCTGGGCTGTGGCCTGCCTCCTGTATTGCGTGTGCCTTATGCAACAGGGCTACTAAGACAAAGGGATAGTCCAGAATATTCGTGACTGGACCAGCGATGGAAACCTCGAGAAGCCGTGAACCCTGATGGATCTGGAAGCATGTATTGAGTCACCGGCCTGCTATATAAGTGCGACCTGACAAGCAGGGGTTTTTGTTGTGTTTTACGAGCTAGTGTGAGCGTTTATTCTGAGCGACAGAAGTGTGGTGACTTGCGAAACCCCTAGTGTAGCGGCGAAGTGAGGAACATACAGGGGACTGCCGTGTTCTGAGTGAGTGTGCTTTCACTGAGTGTCAGATATTGTGGTGTCGAAATCCAGTGACATTGTTTCTCCCAGCTGGTGAACAGCGCGCAGCAAGTGCTCGTAAGTACTGTAGTAGGCGCACATTAGGAAGAAGTTGCATGTAGTTCTGTCAAGGCCACTAGGCTCATTAGCGGCAGGATTAACTTCTGTGGTTTGTTGACAAGTGAAAGGGGCAAGAGCTCTCCACAAGCAAGAGACTTGAGGAAACTGGAGTAAGGTTCCTATTGTCTGTAATTGCTGATGAGTAGTGTAATTTTCTGGCCGCAATAAAGATAATTACTTCTTTAAGCAGTAATTGGTGTTGTGCTTCCTACCCACCGTAATCCAGTTAACAAAAGTGCCACTAGGGGGGTGGCACGTAACAATATTCTCGGAATTATAAGTTGCCTTCTCGAATGCTAAACACGTAGAACATTTTTAGGTATACTACAAAATTGGCAAATTCAGTAAATTCGAAATATTTTTCTTTGCCCGGTGAAATCTACCTCTGCTTTCCAGCGATCCAAGAGGTATTTTTAAAATGTTGAAAACATTTAACAGACAAAAACATAAAATATATAAATTTCCTTAATTGTGCCAAAAATTGTAGGACTAAAGGGCCCAGTAAGGTTTTAAAACGTGAGTCTTGGCGTCGCGCTCTAGCAAACTAAAAAAACAAATTTCAAAAATGACCTCCGGCCTAAATACAGTTAAAAAAAAACCAGCCTAAAACTGCTCGTTTCTTTACTTGTTTTCTTTTTGATTCGAATCCTAGCCAAAATGCCTTATTTAGGCCTACATAATTCTTTGTTTACAAAGCATGTACAAAGCATATTATGTTCCTATAATGACATATCCAGCAGAAACTTGGACAATGATTAAGAGGGATGAGAGCAGAGTACAGGCAGCTGAGATGAGATTTCTGAGAAGTATGGTCCAGAAAACAAGGAGAGACAGAGTGAGAAATGAAGATAACGGAAAGAACTGGGAGTACAGAAACTAAATGACAAACTGGAGCAAAACAGATTGAGATGGTTTGGACATGTCAAACGGATGAATGAAGTAAGGCTACCGAGACGTGCACTGGAACGACGGATGACAGGGAAGAGAGGACGAGGAAGACCAAGAATGCGTTGGATGGACTCGGTGGAGAATAGCATTAGAAAACGGAACCTGGATTGGAACACCGTGTCGGAAGAGGATTATTATTATTAGCTTATGGAATTACACACATAAAATTATAACGAGTACAAACATACACTATGACAATCGACAATATATAGAGAGGTGATTTCATAAATTATTGTCCAGATTGTTCAATCACTGCACAGCCTGATCTGAAGCCTTCAGGAACTCATCCATGGATCCGGAGATCGCTCTTCTTTCACACTCCGTAACAATGTGATGAATTGTCTGTTCCACTTCACCACAATCACAAAGAGGGGAAGATTTTAAGCCCCACTTATGAAGTAATGATGCACATCGACCATGGCCAGTTCGAACCTTGTTGATAGCAACCCAAATTTTTCTTGGTAGGTCAAAGCCAGGAGGAGGATGGTTTGCATTAAATAAGGGCTGCCACTCATGAGGAAGAGGAATGGTGGAACGACAGAACAAAGTGGAGAGGATCCATATTTGACCCCACCCAGTGCCAACTGGAAAAGGGGAAATGAAGATGATGATGAATTCTTTGTTTAATGTGTTCCTTGATTCAATACTCTCAGGTATTTTTTGATATTTTTGAAAAATCTTCACACCTTAAGTGAAACATTGCATTGAGTCACGCTAGCACTCGTAGTGGTAGAAAAGGTAAACTACTAATTTATTCGACCGGATATGGTTGAGTTTCCGGTGAACAATAATCAGTCTACCGCGTGTCATCATGCCGGCACCTCGTAAGAAACGTTTAGTTTGTCCTTTAGGTTTGGTAAAGTGAAGAAAACAAACGAAAATTAATTATAAATGCTCCAATAATAAGATTCAGTGGTGGTGATGATCTGGGTTCCAGTCTATGAAATTAAAGCATGTTTTTAACATTAAGTTGCTTGCCTGAAGGGTTAGAACTGGGATTTTTCCCTGTAACCTTCAACTGTTATTTTAAATGGTTGCTTCCTTTCTTTTTTCGGCCCCCCAGGGGCTCGCATCTAGAGGGACGTGGGTTGGCGACCACGGGGCCCCAGCTGAGTCCGGCATTGCTTCCACTTACTTGTGCCAGGCTCCTCTCCGTCTTCTTTCTTGTCGACCTCACATGGTCAACTCTTGTTCTCTTCTGACCCCGACAGTATTAGGGTATCCGAGGCCTACGGAGTCTCTTCATTTCCCGCCTTAATTGGCCCTTGTCTCATCTTTTCTGATACCCTCCTTCTGCGAGGGGTCAGCCTTCTTTTTCTTTTCATATACTCTCCTGCCTTCTCCTGAAGGCCCTCAAGGAGGCTGAGTGTATGTAGCCCCACCACTTCTGGTGCACCCTAGATAATGCTACACCCTCAGGGACTCACGGCTGGTGAGTTCGGGAGTTGGCGACCCCGAGGGATTCCTGAGCTGGGTCCGGTTTCACCCTTGTGTCCATCACCTGTGGGGCGGACTCCTCCTCTTTCACTTTCCTATCTGCCTTTTATGGCTCTCCTTCCTTCAAAGTCCCTCAATCCATATTCTTCGAGGGTTGAGGGTATTTATTTTCCTCCTGTCCTTTGTTTGCCTTATTCTCCTTTTGTTTTCTATTTCTTCTTCTAGTATGTAGGTTAGTAGTTAGTTTCTCGTTATAGTTTGCATTTCTTTTTTTTTCATCTTCACGATCACCCACACCATTAGGGGCCGATAACCTAGATGTTAGGCCCCTTAAAACAACAATTATCATCATCATCATCATCATCATCATCATCATATATTTTTTTCGGTAGCCTAGTTGGTGTCATGCTGAGCTTCTATGCCCAAGTTCGCGGGTTCAAACCCGGCCGAAGTCGTCGGATGTTTTAAGAGCGTTAAAAACCCTCAGTATGCCTTCCTTCGGAGGGGAAGTGAAAAGGGGAAGTAAAAGAACCTTCCACTAACTAAACTTGTGTGAAGCAAAATCTGTAGGTCCCAACGTTTGTCACCAGGCGCTGGTTGTGATGGCATCTAGTAGCAGCCAAGTTCACTGCTAGGTGTCGTGGACCGTGGCGAAAGTAAGAACTACTTAAATTATCATCTGCAGTCCTTGCTTGAATTAAAAACAGGTAACAAACAACACAATTATCACCGGTTATAAGACAGATTCTACACACACCCAAAGTACGCGGGATTACATGATCACGTTGTTGCAGCCCCTAAACTGAGGAACCAGCCAACCAAACTTAAAAAAAACTGAATTTCTTTCAGAATTGGTCACTTATAATCCTTTCAATTTTGATGAAAATAAATAGTCAATATACAGGGTGAACAAAAAATGCCGAACTTGGAGGTCGGCATGCGATTCCTCATCCAATTGCAAGACAAAAGTTTCTATAGCAAAATCGGATCGTTAGCTGTTTGAAAACAAAAGTATGAAAACGAGTAGCTGGCAACACTGTCACATCCTGCAGTGAATCTGAATGTACTGTACCCGATATCCGGATAGTAGGCTGTCAGATATCCGCCCCCTCAATCGGATTGCCAATAATCAATCGCACCGGCACAGCTACATCAATGAAAATGGCACTGACAGATACTATCGAGATTAGAGCACAATAGTTAACAAGAAATTATTGTGGAACACACCAAAATATACGGGGGTTCATACTTACCTTTACTTACCTCTTAAATTTATCTCGGGGACTGGGTTTTCAACTGGATCACTTAAAGTATGCCCACACAATAACCTCCACCATGATATTTAAAATGAACCATAACGAAGATGAGAAACTTTAAACTGAACAATAATTTATTTCACAAAAAGAATGATTTTAACAAAAATAAAACAACAAAATCCACGTGGCAATCAGAAGCCATCGTCCATATAATCATGTCCTCCTGTAGGACTTGTATACTCTACATACAATGTTTCAGCTTTCTCAAGCTCAAAGTAACGTAAAAATAATAATGCACTTGGAATGGAAACGGGATTTGGGACGAGACACATATATCAATTGTTTTGCGTGTTTATATACTTCACATTTTATTTATAGCCACAAGGCTATTATGGATACGTCCTTGGCCTCTGTCATACAGTTGTCCGGGCCAGCTGCAATGCACCTGCATCGTCAAAGCGGACTCACTCCGTTCGTTCAACCCTAGCATAAGCGAGTTACCACAGAGCTTGGCTCTCCTTTTCAAAACACGTAAATGTTCACATCTCAACTGAAATATTATCACGCAAATGTTTTAAATGCTCCATTCAAACACCAGTGGATTACTCCAACAATCCCAAATCATGTTTAATTGTTCAAACCACTTGTTTAATTAGCGTTGTTTAGAGTATAAAAACAAAACTCTTAATGTTAATAACAAAAGTTCATTAATTATTTATAACAATAATAAACTGTTTATAACAATGTCAAACGACAATTGGAAAACTTATACACGCCTCTATTAATCCTTTTCATTTCAAATTATTTAACAAAGATATTTACAAAATTATTTTACAATATTATATTGTTTATATTATTTATACAAGAAATACATTAAACCACACATTTATCCGGTTGATAATTACTCAAATCGTGGTGATATAATCGACCAATGAAGGTTAGTTATATTTAACTGTCAAATTCAGGTTTAATAAGGTTTAATAATAATTATTAATATTTGTGACGGTAACCTCCATTCAAAATCTTTATCTCAAATTATTTAACACTCTTGTTAATTTTAACAGTATCTTCATATGAATAACTTTCAAAGAACCAGAACAATACATTCAGCGGGAAAATACTTCGCTCAAGACGCACAAAATTGCACAAAAATTGGCCCAAAATTCATCATATATCTTCATATATATGGCATCAAAATCTTCCAAACTACACACAAAAACCTCCACTTATAAATTCATCAACTTCATTTAATACTGTGGGAACCTCCTTCATTATTCAAGGGCATTATTCATCAGCGACTTTTACATGTCCACTGAACTAACGATTATACATCCATTGTTCCTCTTTAAAAATTCTTATATTCATCAATTGTATTAATGACTGTTATTATTTAACCTTCGTGGGTTTCATTCATGAATCGATATGAAGTAAAAATCTGCCAATCACAAATAAATTTAATAGCAAATACGATTAGACACTCCTCCCTGGTCTATCAAAATTGAGATTAATATCTTCAAAGTAACGCAGTATAAAAATACTATCTTCAATCAAAGTTCATCGAAACTGCATGAATAGTCGAATAGAATACAATTAGACTGTGGAATGCAAACATTATTGTTCCAATCTATAATTGAGAAAAACTCCTATCAAAAGTTCATTACTATAGTGTATCCAATAAATCGTAATCAAAGTTCATATTTCATAAAATTGTCTATAATGCAATGATAAATGTCTATGTTGCAATCATGTTCATAAGACGACTAGTATTTCAAAGATCGTCGATATCGTAATAGATTTTAACGCTCTAAAATCTTTTAATTATTCTTCTTTCTTGAGGATGACAGAAAATTGGTCAAAGTAATTTACTGAATAGAATTACTTTAATAAAATGACACGCTGTCTGAATTCAAATCTGCCATAGAAAATCGTTAACTTTACAGTCAAATCGTGACTACAAAAATATGCAAATTACTGAAAGAATCTAAATCATCAGTCTCAACTGATCCAAAATTAATTTAACTATGCCAATGACATAACAATGTCTCAAAAAATCGAAGAAAAAGGCATAAATCATCGAAGTGTACTGAGTACAGAAATGTTAATCAAGAAAATGGGGCACAAAAAAAATATGGGACAGAAAATATGGGAAGAATGGTTGCTCAGATATCGCTACAAGACTCAAATAATACAAGAAACGTTCACGACTACCTTATCTGTTGATTGAAGTTCTAGAGGAAAATTTTCAAAGAAAACTGCTGTTGGTTCCATTTCACCAGCGTGAAGATGTGCTCCGACCTCGAACCTGGAATCAGCGTCCTCTGAGAAGCGAACTGCTTCCTTCTCCGGAAATTGCACTGCTCCGTGGATACGAAAAACATCCTTCTGGCAAAACTCTTCTTTGTGAGCCGGGTCCACCCTAGCCTCTCTTGAAAGTTCCCTGAAGTTCCGGTCGTAAATCGCCATGAAGTTTATTGTAGTTATTTCCGCAGAAATATTCATAATCGTGGAGTATGAAAATATTTCCACTGTCATTTGGTATAATTCAGCGATGGATTCACGATGCATGAGTGTAGTTGGATGTTCACTACATGCTCGCTTTTGTAGAATGACGATTAACGAAGTTCCATGCTGTTATTTCACTCAATCGATATATGTCCCAATTGCATTAAAGCCTTAGCCTTCCATCTCAACTACTGTTATAATCATTGAAAGCACTGCAAGATTATAATGTTCCATAGTAGACTGTATCGTTGTAACACCAAACGTATTCTCCAATATCACTGTTGCACTCCACGTGTCAGCCGTAGTGTATAATGTGGAATTTTAAAAGTGCTTCTCATGTGGCGAGAAAATCACTTTTGTTGGCAGCCTTAAAGTGCCAATATCTTTCGAAGTATAACTGTGAAATTGTTCAAATCTTCTACACACCTCAATGTTGTACTGCCCAATTGAATTATAATAAAGGCTGAAGTTAACTCTTGATATCTTATCTGGTAGAAACGTTAATGTGAGCGTTTCAACTTCACCTAGTTTCGAGCAGCGTAAAATGGAACTGCTCCGTGTTCGTTCGATGCGCCGGGCTTTAACCACACGCTAAAGACAACTTGCTTCACTTGTTCACTCGAAAATGACTCTATAACATCTGAAATATATATGCGGTATCAGCGGTATGATCCGTATGAGTTCTGAGTATGAGTTCTGAGAGCTCCTCTCTTCTGCGCACAACCTTTTATCAACTTCTTAAGGGGCGTATCCATCCCTTCCATAGCCTGTTGCTGCGTCATTGCTAGAAGTTTTTACTTTGGCTATACTTGACGGATTTTCAAATTTCAAAAACTCAAAATTAATTTCTTCAAAATTCCAAATCAATGCCATAACTGAAAATAGTTTTCCACAATTCTGCATGCCAAAAGTAATTAAATATCGTAGTTTCAGCAATCTCCGTCTTCCTTCCAAACTATCGTTCATTGGTTCGAGTCTCTCCTCCAATAGCGTAACTTCTTCCTTAGCACAATACCTTGTTTCCTGCGACTGCGTCGTAAATCTCCGATCTTTCTCGAACAAAATCATGACGTCACCAAGAATCTCAGCTCAACCAGCCTACTTGCATGAAATCTGCGTCATCCGTGCCTACGTCATGAATATACACGTCACAACTATGACATCCATAACTTTACTCATATTTGCCAATACAGCCATCGTGGTCTCAATATAATTCAATTTACGGGGGCATTCTCCCTTCACCACGTTTTAAAAACAGTTGCAAATTGTTTTTAAACTCTCTGTTATAAATATCTCAATTCACTTGAACACGAAATTGAATTATTATTGGCTTACTCTTGGATAATATTTCTTCAAGTTCCCAGCATTGAACTTGCCATAAACGACATTATTCTCATCATCGTATAGTTCATAACAGTTGTTTCCATAAGCATTCGTAATTCTGAACGGACCCATGAATACTATTCCAAACTTGGGATAGATTTTCTTACCCACGTCAGCCTTGACAGGTCTGCGTAATAATACCAGATTTCCAATTTCTAAGGGAGCACCAAAACGTTTTCCAGCTACTCTTTTCAGTCGTTTTTGTGCTGCTTTCTGGAGTTGTTCTTTCGCTCTGTCTATTCTCTGCTGCCTTCCTAAGTCGGGATCTCTAGGAACGTGGTTAAAAAGATTGTCCCACGGCCTTTCTGGGTTTCTTCCTAGATGAAGTCTCATTGGCACCTCTCCTGTGCTCTCCTGCACTGTAGAATTTAAACATTCCTCAATAAGGGGTACAAATCTCACCCAACCAGAATGATCATTCGGACAGAAAATTCGACAGAATTTCGAAAATTCAGCCATATATCTTTCCGAAGAATTCGATTCCGGATATCGCACGCTTGAAAATATGTGCTTAATACCAAGCCTTTCCATATCTGCAGCAAATTCTAAGGATGTAAACTGAGCTCCATGATCCGAAAGTAGATATTCTGGTTTACCAGCTTTTGGAAATACAGCATGTTCCAGTCTGCTTACAACGTTCCTCGTGTTAGCTTTTTGCATGGGACTCATTGTTACAAATTTTGAGAAGACATCCACGGTAACCAACAGATACTGATTACCCTGGTATCCCTTCGGACAAGGACCAAATATGTCTGTCGCCGTGAGTTCATTTGGTTTAGAGGGAATCATCGCCTTAGGTTTTCCTTTTAATAGAGCGGAAGCATACTTTGCTCTTTGACATTTATCACATGAACGAATACATTAGCAATGCTGGAACGCATGTTAGTCCAAATAAATCTCTCTTTAAGAGTATCAAGAGTTTTATCTAAACCCGCATGTCCAGTTGCGTGATGAGCTACCCACACTAAATTGACAACAAGTTTAGATGGCACGACTATTCGAAGCTTTGTATGCGCAGAGTCAGCATACTTACATCGATGTCTCCACTCAAGACAAAGTGTCGTGAATCTCTCCTTTCTACTTTCTCTTCTGTCCTGAATTTCTATTTTCTAAGTTCTGCTGACTTGTAGAAGGACCAGGATCGATCACTACGTCCTGTCTTTTCTTTTGGTTTTCAGCTTCCTTTTCTCGTAATTCCTTCAGATACTGCTGACTTTCTTTCTCTCTTTCTTGATACTTGTCGGGTGTCATAACCTGACCTTGAGAATTCTGATTCTGATTCTGGTACTGGTTATTTCGATTGTAGTTTCTATTATAACCATTGTTATAGTATCTACCTCTTCCGTTGTTGTAATTCCCTCTATTATTATTCCAGCCTCGTCTTTGCTGATATGGACGGTAACCTTGGGATCTGTGGTTGCGGAAATGATTATTCCTGTGAGGACCTACATTTTCAGTTTTTCCTTCCTCGGGCTTATCAGTTTGCTGCACTTGATCCATGTAGACTGTATTAACGTCTTTGAATTCGTGCCTCTGACCTTTTTGTACCAAATTTGGCATTGGACTCGTGTAGTCAAGCCTTCTCAACAATTCGTCCATACTTGTCAAATCTCTGATATTTGACGATATGATCAGTCTTCTTACTTCCACAGGCAGCATACGTGAAATCGCATCTATCAACTGCTCTGTTGACAATGGGGGTTGCAAAAATCTCAAGCGTGATAGTTGGCTCGTGAAGAAATCAGCGTACCGTGTTGGAAGAGTACCTGAATACTTCCTCGAGTATACCTCAGCTCTTAATGAATTCTGAGCTTCTATTGACCAGAATCGTTTTTTCAATGCCTCTGCAAATTCGTCAAAATTGCTGAAAGTGTACCGAAATGCTCTGAACCATTCGAGGGGTCCTCCAGCTAGAAATCTTTCTACGATTCTCATCTCTCTCTCTCTAGGAATGTGGGCTTCTATGAAATAGTCTTTAAGATTCCTGATATATTCGATCGGTGTGAGACTATCAGTGTTGCTAAATTTTTGAGGTTTGTCTTCAAAATTCCGGATGACTGTCACATTTCTCGGATATGAATCCATATAATTCCTCCCACTATCACGATACTTCCATTCGGGTTCAATATTCCGATCTTCTTCTTCTTCCCTGAATCTGGATATACGTTCCTCAGGACTAATATCTCTCTCTTCTGTAGTAAGGTTACCTCTTCTCACGTAATTTCTATCCTCTTCACCAGTCAATCCTTCGGTATCCTTGTCTGTGATTTCCGTGATGACTTTCCTAATCAACTCTTCCTTATAGGTTTCCATCATGCTAGCTTCTCCTAGTTTCAAATTCTGCAGTTTGCTCGTAGTTTCATTAACATCAGAGACAACCTTATGAATCTGTTCCTCTAACGCAGTTTTTAATGCTTGCACGTCCTGACCTATTTGAGTTCTATCCTCTACCTGCTTTTCGGATAGCGAATCCATCCTTACATTCAAGTCTTTCCTAATCTGAACTACTTCATTATTAATATCTACTTGTGTACTGGCAAGTTTTCTTTCAATTCGTTCCTGAATCTGATCTACATGTTCCCCACTTGACCTGTTCCATTCCTCTTTCCAAACCGTTACATTTGCAGTTAACATTTCCGCGATATCTACTTCGATGTCCTCCTTAAGTAAACGATTGTGATCTAATTCTTGGGTTCTCATGACCTCTACATCGTATTTTAAACCAGCTAAAGAAGCTGTTGTCCTAACAGACTCGTCAACTAACCGAGTTGTTAATGCACTAATGTTACGAGTACAAAGCGTTTTTGAAGTTTCAATTTCCTCCCTAACTTTGTTAACATCAGTTTGAACTTTAGCAATGTCTATAAAAACAGTATTGACTTCTACTTGTATTTTATTGATATCGCTTTGCATATCGTTAACATCTGAATGAATATTATTGATGTCTACTTGAACATTTGACACATCAGTTCGAGCATTTCTAACCTCTTTTTGAACTTCTTCTACTTTGTCTTGTACAGTAGCAACATCATTCCTAACAACAATTACTTCAGCTCTAGCACATGAAATATCACCCCGGACATTAGCAACATCAAGATTCAACATAGTAAGATCTTTTTGTACCTTAGAAACATCATTTTTAACATCAGACACATCTTTATGCACATTGGATAAATCTTTATGGACATTGGACACGTCTGTGCGCATGTCAGTTACAGCATTCTCGATTCCCTGGGTATTGATCTGTAAACGCGACATATTATTTTCTAAGTTTGCAGAACTGGTCTGAAGAACTTTCAAATTTTCATCCAGCATCTGCTTTACACTTTCATTCATGCTAGCTTTCAAGCTGTTGGACATCTCCTCCAACATCATTCTCAGACTTTCATCTGCCATTTCAATAATATTTCAATAATAAACTGCTTTAGGGACATACATCAAACAGAGCAAAATAACAACATCTGAGCAACATTTTTCACCATATATAAGTTTTGAGCAATTTTCTGTCTTAAATCTAACTTATAATTACCTTATAATTAACCTTCGTAGACACTTCATGTTGAAATAAACTCAAGCACATGTTCAAGTTTCTTTGGTTCATTTTAAAATATCCTAACACAAATAATTTACATTTACAATCCAAATAGTTTAATTTTATCTTTAATATGACTAAACATGTCATAAGCCGGTCAAATAAAATAAGATTCCAGATCATAGGCGATTTTTCTAAGTTTCCAGCCTATTTAACCTCTCTCAAGTTGTATAAGATCTGATCTTTTCTGAGTGTAATTTTCCTAATACAATACAACATTTTATTCCTATATAATCACACTCTCAAATTCTACAATTGGCTAAGACATCTAACAAAGAATCAACCTCTTTATTTGAGTCTTCACAATCCCTTTGACATCGATAACTTGGTAATCCAATGTTATTCGAACACTCCACAAAATTGCGGTGTCAATTCTACTACAATAACTTGGTAATCCAATGTTATTCAAGCACTCCGAACTTCGATTGTGCCAATTCTACTGGCGTTCAACCTCGTAATCCAGTGTTGTCAATCGAGCCCCACCGAATTGCGGCGCCAATCCTACTGGTGTTCGATCTCACAGTAGTAGGCTGTCAGATATCCGCCCCCTCAATCGGATTGCCAATAATCAATCGCACCGGCACAGCTACATCAATGAAAATGGCACTGACAGATACTATCGAGATTAGAGCACAATAGTTAACAAGAAATTATTGTGGAACACACCAAAATATACGGGGGTTCATACTTACCTTTACTTACCTCTTAAATTTATCTCGGGGCGTCTCTAAAAGCCAGTGTAGTTAAAAGGGACGTAAAACCAATAACATTATTATTAAATTTATCTCGGGGACTGGGTTGTCAACTGGATCACTTAAAGTATGCCCACACAATAACCTCCACCATGATATTTAAAATGAACCATAACGAAGATGAGAAACTTTAAACTGCACAATAATTTATTTCACAAAAAGAATGATTTTAACAAAAATAAAACAACAAAATCCACGTGGCAATCAGAAGCCATCGTCCATATAATCATGTCCTCCTGTAGGACTTGTATACTCTACATACAATGTTTCAGCTTTCTCAAGCTCAAAGTAACGTAAAAATAATAATGCACTTGGAATGGAAACGGGATTTGGGACGAGACACATATATCAATTGTTTTGCGTGTTTATATACTTCACATTTTATTTATAGCCACAAGGCTATTATGGATACGTCCTTGGCCTCTGTCATACAGTTGTCCGGGCCAGCTGCAATGCACCTGCATCGTCAAAGCGGACTCACCCCGTTCGTTCAACCCTAGCATAAGCGAGTTACCACAGAGCTTGGCTCTCCTTTTCAAAACACGTAAATGTTCACATCTCAACTGAAATATTATCACGCAAATGTTTTAAATGCTCCATTCAAACACCAGTGGATTACTCCAACAATCCCAAATCATGTTTAATTGTTCAAACCACTTGTTTAATTAGCGTTGTTTAGAGTATAAAAACAAAACTCTTAATGTTAATAACAAAAGTTCATTAATTATTTATAACAATAATAAATTGTTTATAACAATGTCAAACGACAATTGGAAAACTTATACACGCCTCTATTAATCCTTTTCATTTCAAATTATTTAACAAAGATATTTACAAAATTATTTTACAATATTATATTGTTTATATTATTTATACAAGAAATACATTAAACCACACATTTATCCGGTTGATAATTACTCAAATCGTGGTGATATAATCGACCAATGAAGGTTAGTTATATTTAACTGTCAAATTCAGGTTTAATAAGGTTTAATAATAATTATTAATATTTGTGACGGTAACCTCCATTCAAAATCTTTATCTCAAATTATTTAACACTCTTGTTAATTTTAACAGTATCTTCATATGAATAACTTTCAAAGAACCAGAACAATACATTCAGCGGGAAAATACTTCGCTCAAGACGCACAAAATTGCACAAAAATTGGCCCAAAATTCATCATATATCTTCATATATATGGCATCAAAATCTTCCAAACTACACACAAAAACCTCCACTTATAAATTCATCAACTTCATTTAATACTGTGGGAACCTCCTTCATTATTCAAGGGCATTATTCATCAGCGACTTTTACATGTCCACTGAACTAACGATTATACATCCATTGTTCCTCTTTAAAAATTCTTATATTCATCAATTGTATTAATGACTGTTATTATTTAACCTTCGTGGGTTTCATTCATGAATCGATATGAAGTAAAAATCTGCCAATCACAAATAAATTTAATAGCAAATACGATTAGACACTCCTCCCTGGTCTATCAAAATTGAGATTAATATCTTCAAAGTAACGCAGTATAAAAATACTATCTTCAATCAAAGTTCATCGAAACTGCATGAATAGTCGAATAGAATACAATTAGACTGTGGAATGCAAACATTATTGTTCCAATCTATAATTGAGAAAAACTCCTATCAAAAGTTCATTACTATAGTGTATCCAATAAATCGTAATCAAAGTTCATATTTCATAAAATTGTCTATAATGCAATGATAAATGTCTATGTTGCAATCATGTTCATAAGACGACTAGTATTTCAAAGATCGTCGATATCGTAATAGATTTTAACGCTCTAAAATCTTTTAATTATTCTTCTTTCTTGAGGATGACAGAAAATTGGTCAAAGTAATTTACTGAATAGAATTACTTTAATAAAATGACACGCTGTCTGAATTCAAATCTGCCATAGAAAATCGTTAACTTTACAGTCAAATCGTGACTACAAAAAAATGCAAATTACTGAAAGAATCTAAATCATCAGTCTCAACTGATCCAAAATTAATTTAACTATGCCAATGACATAACAATGTCTCAAAAAATCGAAGAAAAAGGCATAAATCATCGAAGTGTACTGAGTACAGATATGTTAATCAAGAAAATGGGGCACAAAAAAATATGGGACAGAAAATATGGGAAGAATGGTTGCTCAGATATCGCTACAAGACTCAAATAATACAAGAAACGTTCACGACTACCTTATCTGTTGATTGAAGTTCTAGAGGAAAGTTTTCAAAGAAAACTGCTGTTGGTTCCATTTCACCAGCGTGAAGATGTGCTCCGACCTCGAACCTGGAATCAGCGTCCTCGGAGAAGAGAACTGCTTCCTTCTCCGGAAATTGCACTGCTCCGTGGATACGAAAAACATCCTTCTGGCAAAACTCTTCTTTGTGAGCCGGGTCCACCCTAGCCTCTCTTGAAAGTTCCCTGAAGTTCCGGTCGTAAATCGCCATGAAGTTTATTGTAGTTATTTCCGCAGAAATATTCATAATCGTGGAGTATGAAAATATTTCCACTGTCATTTGGTATAATTCAGCGATGGATTCACGATGCATGAGTGTAGTTGGATGTTCACTACATGCTCGCTTTTGTAGAATGACGATTAACGAAGTTCCATGCTGTTATTTCACTCAATCGATCGATATATGTCCCAATTGCATTAAAGCCTTAGCCTTCCATCTCAACTACTGTTATAATCATTGAAAGCACTGCAAGATTATAATGTTCCATAGTAGACTGTATCGTTGTAACACCAAACGTATTCTCCAATATCACTGTTGCACTCCACGTGTCAGCCGTAGTGTATAATGTGGAATTTTAAGTGTTTCTCATGTGGCGAGAAAATCACTTTTGTTGGCAGCCTTAAAGTGCCAATATCTTTCGAAGCATAACTGTGAAATTGTTCAAATCTTCTACACACCTCAATGTTGTACTGCCCAATTGAATTATAATAAAGGCTGAAGTTAACTCTTGATATCTTATCTGGTAGAAACGTTAATGTGAGCGTTTCAACTTCACCTAGTTTCGAGCAGCGTAAAATGGAACTGCTCCGTGTTCGTTCGATGCGCCGGGCTTTAACCACACGCTAAAGACAACTTGCTTCACTTGTTCACTCGAAAATGACTCTATAACATCTGAAATATATATGCGGTATCAGCGGTATGATCCGTATGAGTTCTGAGTATGAGTTCTGAGAGCTCCTCTCTTCTGTGCACGACCTTTTATCAACTTCTTAAGGGGCGTATCCATCCCTTCCATAGCCTGTTGCTGCGTCATTGCTAGAAGTTTTTACTTTGGCTATACTTGACGGATTTTCAAATTTCAAAAACTCAAAATTAATTTCTTCAAAATTCCAAATCAATGCCATAACTGAAAATAGTTTTCCACAATTCTGCATGCCAAAAGTAATTAAATATCGTAGTTTCAGCAATCTCCGTCTTCCTTCCAAACTATCGTTCATTGGTTCGAGTCTCTCCTCCAATAGCGTAACTTCTTCCTTAGCACAATACCTTGTTTCCTGCGACTGCGTCGTAAATCTCCGATCTTTCTCGAACAAAATCATGACGTCACCAAGAATCTCAGCACAACCAGCCTACTTGCATGAAATCTGCGTCATCCGTGCCTACGTCATGAATATACACGTCAGAACTATGACATCCATAACTTTACTCATATTTGCCAATACAGCCATCGTGGTCTCAATATAATTCAATTTACGGGGGCAGTACAGAGAAAGCTCCGGCAGAGCGCCGAGTTCCTGGGACCTGTTTTTGGCCACGCTGCAAGCAGTTACAACGTTGCCAGAGCCTCGTTTCTTAACACGCATTTCTGTTTAAAATATTGGCGGGACTAGGTTTTTCAACATAAACTTTTGTCGTGAATTTCGACGAGGAACCGCATGCCGACCTCCAAGTGCGGCATTTTTTGTTCACCCTGTATTTCGTACTGTCTGTGGGCTACGGTGGAGCTACAGTAACTTACTGGTATATCAAACAAAAGAACAACGTTCGGATGTGTAGCAACACGTGATATGCGCTACTCATTAACCTAGAATAGCACCGCTCAGATTAATATTTAAATACCAGCTCGGTATGAGGAAGTAGACTGTTAATTACCAACAGATTACCATCGGTTTCGTTCCCATCAGGTTCAATGTTCCTAGCCCCTTACACACACAGTGGAACTCCAAAAGAGCGCGCGTATAATACAGCCAAACTTCGATATTTCGAAGTGTTTTCGAAGATAGAAATTACTTCGAGTTATCGGAAATTCGAGATATAGAAATACGAGAGGCGGATCGAAAAGTCTTTGTCCCTTTTTTAGCCTATTTTCATTTATGAAAAGAAAAATAGGCTTATGAGATCACCTTTTGTCCGTGTGTCCGTGTGTCTGTGTGTGCATGTGTGATTCGTGTGTGTGTGTTGTCCCTTATAACATCTAAACGGCTGGAGCGATTTCATTGAAACTCGGTAAGTTCATAGCACTATTCCGGACGACCCCGACCGTGCCCTTCAAATTTTGTTTCGTCGTACCAATCCAACATGGCGGCTGTGCGAAATATTTTACCTGCTTTCAATATCTCCGAAACTATTACCGATATCACCCTGGAATTTTGTAAGGTGATAAAGGGAACTATTAGAAGTTCATCTATGTGACTATTGAAAACCTGGTAACTACAAAAACAACATGGCGACCAAGCGAATTCGCGACTTTTAAATAGACGTTTCTCGCGACTTAACCAACCAAACGCAATGAAACTTGGTGCAGCTAATGTTTATACACATTGTAATGCACTGGTATTTAATTTAGTTCAATTGTTTACATAACCTCAAGTAGACGGCTGTGCAAATTTTAAAATTAAGTTTTTATATCTTGTGCGATCGAAGTGAAAGTTTGAAAAAATCACCTACGAAATAATTTTCCTTTAATGGTATATGACTGTATGGCCTATACATATAACAATCCAACATGGCGACCATCCGAAATATTTAGACGGATCTCAATATCTACGAATCTATTACAGCAATCAAACTGTTGCTTTTTTTAAATGTTTATAAGGGCTATGAACATAAATTCACTTATAGGACTTTCAATAACCTGGTGATCACAAATCCAACATGGCGGCGACGCGAAGTATAAGTATGCACATGAACGTTTCTCGCAATTTAATCATCTGAGTGTAGTGACACTTGGTACAGTAAATCCTTATACAAATGTTAATCCACTAGCATCTAATGTATTTCAATTGTTTCCATAATCACAAGATGGCAGATGTGCGAAATTTTAAAATCTCGTTTTTACTTCTTGTATCCTAATCATGCGATTGAAGTTTGAATACCACACGTACACAATAATCTTCATGTAACAGTACATAACTCTTAAGACCAACATATATAAAAATCCAACATGGTGTCCATCCGCAATATTTAGTCGGTTCTCAATATCTACGAATCTATTACAGCAATCAAACTGAAATTTTATATGTTGATAGTGGCAATTAACATTATATGAAAATAGGCTTTAGTTCTTCACGGAACTACTTGTTTTCATTCAACCTGTTGTTTCACGTACTAATGACAAATGCCGTTGATCGCGATTGGACATTATCCAGATCAGAGATAATCGGGATCGCGACCGAGACGTCTAAACGGGGTATTATTGGATGCAGTATGTTGTCGTGTACCACTTGGCGGAACTATCTGCTGAGATGTACTACACAATAGCGAGCTTTAAACTCCCGAATAGGACAGAGAGGAGCAGTGTTACAGAAGATGCTGCTCTGCTTGGTGCCTGCCTGCCTGCTTGCTTGGTTGCCGTGGGAGTTAGGAGGGGCGGAGGAGCACTCGCGACCTCGCTCGGCCGGAGAGTAGGTCACGGCAGCGCACGGCTGGTCACTGACCTCAGGAGCTTAGGCTCGATCCGCGGACCTCTTACTTGGGTGGCGAATGAGCATGGTTGTGATTCATTTCAGGAGCTTGAGACATCATGGTCATCAGCCCCGGGCACTTCTGATAACGTGTGTTTTTGTGATGACCAAGGCTCGGATGTTTAAGATATAACAAGATGTTCAATAAAGAACTTATAGCCTACTTTCTCCTAAATGCATGGGTCTTTTTTTATAACTCTTTGTCCTTTTCAAGGAGTATAATTGAATGTTGGTTGTTGTAGCTTGTTGAAATACAACGTGCTATACGGATATTAAACATGAATATGAGGCACCCTTTGCTAGTGCTACCTCTGTAAAAAAATTCACTCAATTCGTTTTCATCGTGTTTGAATTGATATGGGGAATCGATTTGCACACATACATGGCCGCTATCTGCAAACTATTGGGCTGATGACCTTGTAGTTCAGTCAAAAGATGCTTCCCACAAATAGGTATGTTGTTGCAAAATTTGGTAGAGATCAAATGATTAGGTTGGTCGTAATTTGATTAAAGCTTTGAACATTTGGGGGGCTGCCGTTACGTTTCCGTCAAGATGGCGGCGATATAAAACATAACACTGGAGTGCCCTTTGCTAGTGCTACCTCTGTACCAAATTTCGTTCAAGTTGGTTTCACCGTGTTTGAATTGATACGGTGAATCGATTTGCACCCATACATGACCGCCCATACATGACCGACATCTGTAAACTATTGGGTTGATGACCTTGTAGTTCAGTTAAAAGACGCTCGACATATAAATATATGTTGTTGCAAAATTTGGTAGAGATCGGATGATTAGGTTAGTCGTAATTTGATTTAAGCTTTGAACATTTGGGTGGCCGCCATTACGTTTCCGTCAAGATGGCGGCGATATAAAACATGAAACTGAGGTGCCCTTTGCTAGTTCTACCGCTGTACCAAATTTCAATTAATTCGGTTTCACCGTGTTCGAATTGATACGGGGGGACAGACATTCAGAGTACACACACACACACACACAGACTGACACACAATTTTTGGCCCTGTGTAGATCTCATAAGTCTACTTTCATTTTTTGCAAAAATCGAAAGTAGGCTAAAAATAGCCCGAATATGCAAGCAAATATGACTCAAAAAAGGCAAAATATGACCTGAAAATTACTTATTTAAATATCCCTTCGTGTTTAAATTGTTAACTAAATTATTTATTTCTATTTTCATATTAATTTTCTGAATCACCAAGGCGGTCCGGGTTCGATTCCCGGTCAGTGCATGTGAGATTTTCGAAGTGAAATGCCATGTCCTGTGGTTCGGATTCCACGTAAAAAGGAGGTTCCGTGACTCATAATCACAAGATTCACGGTCACGTAAAACTACAATCTTCCTTTTTTTTAAATTTTCTGAATATACATGTATTGTGGAAGTGTGAGTTGTGTGAAAGTTGGAGGGGAAAGAACAGACTGGTTCAGACAAATGAGTGGCCTGAAACAGGGTAGTGCGCTGTCACCCCTTCTCTTTATTGTGGTTATGGACGAGGTAATGACACGGATAGCAGGAAAGATAGGAGAAGATAAGATGAAAGCAATGGTGTTTGCAGATGATCTTATGGCCTGGGGAAACAAGGAGGAGGAAATTCAGGAGCAACTGAAGGCTTGGGAAGAAACAGTGGGAGAGTACGGATGGAAGTTCAACATCAGTAAATGTGAGATCCTGTTAACGACCAGGAAAAAGGACAGACCAATGAGTGGGATAACACTTGGAGGTGGACAGCTGAAGAAGGTGGAAAGTCTCAAGTACTTGGGAAGTATAGTGGAGGAAAATGGGAGAAATGACAAAGAGATTACGGAACGTGGCAGACAGGCAGAAGCATTTCTGAGAAGCATTAGGAGCTTAGTGTGGAATAAAGATGTCCCACAAAAAAGCAAGGAAGTGTTATACAGAAGCTACTATATCCCGATACTGACCTAGGCTTCAGAAACGTGGACAATGAAGAAAAGAGACATAAGCAGAATACAGGCAGGTGAAATGAAGTTCCTGCGAAGTAGGATCGGAGTAACAAGAAGAGACAGGGTGAGGAATGAAAAGGTCAGGGAAATGGTGAAAGAGGAGCCCTTGCAAGGTAGGATTGAGACATCAAGACTGAGGTGGTATGGTCACTTAAAGAGAATGGATGAGAAGAAGATTCCCAAGAGGATACATGAGATGCAGATGCAAAAGAAACGACCAAGGGGAAGACCAAGAGATAGATGGCTGAAAGGAATGGAGGAATGTGTCAAGAAGAGAGGCGAGGACTGGACCAGAGTGACAGCGGAGAGGTGGTGGGAAGAAAGGACTAAGTGGCGAAGCTTATGTTCCAAACAGACCCAGCCTGGGGCTGGAAACTGTAAAAGATGATGATGATGAAGTGGTTATTTACAGTCTATTTCTGTAAACACTAGTTCACGTTAGGTAAGTTTAGAATGATTCCACACCTATAGCTGCCGTCAAACTACCGAAATATGACGTTCTTACCATAAATGCTCAATATAATTCTATTAATGCAGCCAATGGCCATGTACTTTTCTTTTCAGGACAGGTCAGGGAAGGGATATTGGAAGGAAATCGGCCGTGGACCTATTGAAAGGAACCGTCCCGACATTTGTCTGGTGGTGAAAATGGGAAACCATGAAAACCATTTTCAGGACGGCCGAGGTAGGATTCGAACCCACGCTCTCCCGATGCCAGCAAGGCACGAGGTAGCGCGTTAGCGCTCTTGGCCACCGCAGCCGGTAAAATGCTCAAAATATGACCTAATGGTTTAAAAAAATGTTCGAAATATGCATTTATATGACAAATAAAAACCACTTTATTATGACGATAATTTGCATCAGAAACCAATCTGGCATGAAAATAGAGGCAAAGAAAAAATATGATTTGTCCTAAACATCCGAGGCCTGGTGATGACTGTATGTGTAGTTTAGCTGTATTAGGGACAGGGATGGGACTTGAAATATGGTACCATACCAGCAATTACTGTTGGGGGAGGAATCCTAAGAAACATCACACTCAGTATAGCCACTGTCAGCGCCGCAGCTCATTTTGATCGTGGTACATGATTTAACGCGCACGGCTACTCAGTGGGGGGGATTTTTATTATTATTACTATTATTATTATTATTATTATTAATGTGTATTATTGTTCAGAAATTCAAATATCTTGGGGAAATAATAACATGGAACACAAATGAAAAAGAAGCAATAGAATACAGAACAACTAAATTTAAACAAGCACAAAGACTTACCTGACCAACCTATAAAAAGAAATCTCTTTCGATAAACGCTAAGCTGAAACACTATAATTCCATAGTTAAACCAGAGGCAACTTATGCTAGTGAAACGCTATTCAAATGACTGTAAAATCTACAACAGACAAATTACAGAAAACTGACAGAAGAACAATTATTAACAAAAAACACCAAGTTGATGGACAACATCGTCTATCGTGAATGTGAATCAATAATAACTACAATGCGTAAAAGAAGAATTTCCTTTTTCTGTCACATACCAAGACTGCCAGAAACCAGGATATTGAAGCAACTATTAGATTACTTTTTGAAAAATAAAATCAATAATAATTCGTTCAAAGAAGTTCAGGATGATTTGGAAGAATTGGGTATAACTCGGCAACAAATCAAAGACAAGAGGATTTTGAAGAACAAAAGTATAAGTCTCAAACTAATAACAGTTGAACGGAAACAATATACTATATCGGACACACAAAGGGCTTCCAGGTCGGAGAGGTTGAGAAAGTTCTGGGAGGAGAAAAAGAAGAAATTTACTCAAATGTATTGATTTAAGTGCTCCAATGTGGGCGTAAAATATGTAAATAAATAAATAATAATGTGTATTATATTAAACTATTTATTTTTACCTAAAGTCAATATTTATTATATTCAAACCGTACCGGTTTCGGTAACATTGTGACCATCTTCAGGTGGCATATGATGGGTAACTTGTTGTTGTTGTTGTTGTTGTTGTTGTTTGAGTCTTTAGTCTTTTGACTGGTTTGATGCAGCTCTACATGCCTCTCTGTCCTAAGCTAATCGTTTCATCTCTACATAGCTGCCACACCCTACATCCGAGGCAATCTGTTTAACATATTCTAACCTTGGTTTACCTCTACAGTTCTTGTCCTCGGTCCTTCCTTCCATAACTAAGCTTGCTATTCCTGGGTGTCTTAGTATGTGACCTACCAACCTATCTCTTCTCTTCATTAGCAGTCGCCAGAAACATCTCTCTTCTCCCACTAGTCTTAATAACTCTTCGTTTGTAACCCTATCTACCCATCTGATCTTCATCATTCTCCTGTAACACCACATTTCAAATGCTTCAATTCTCCTCTTTTCTGCTGCTCCAATAGTCCAAGTTTCACTTCCATAAAGCGCCACGCTCCAAACAAAGGCGCTCAAAAAGGACTCCCTAATACCTAAATGTATATTCGATATCAACAATTCCTTTTATGTAGAAATGCTTTCCTTGCCTGAGCCAACCTACATTTTACATACCCTTTGCTTCGTCCATCACTGGTTATTTTGATTCCTAAGTAACAGAAACCTCCTACTTCATTCAGATTTTCACCTGCCAATTTGATGTCCATTGAGGTTTCTGATTTTATTCGGCTGCATTCCAATACTTTTGCACAGAGTAAAATTTCAAAAAAAGAAGAAAAAATATATTTCTCAACACTTCATAATAACTTCGCCACACATATTCCAAAGTTTTTTTTCTCTACAATACCTTGCTCTTGAGTGAATACAGAGTTGTAAACCACCAATAGAAAGATTTGCGGAAATTCGAAATGTGGAAGGCCAAACGTCAGCATGGAAGACATGTTTGGTTGATTCCTTAGTTTAGGGGCTGCGACAACGCGCTCATGTAGCCCCGTGTACTTTGGGTGTGTGTAGAATGTGTCTGATAACCGGTGGTAATTGTGATAACTGTATTAGTGTGTGATATCTGCTTTTAATTCAAGTAAGGACTGCAGACTATAATTTCAAGTAATTCCTACTTTCGCTACCAAATGCTACCGTCCACGGCACCTAGCTGTGAACTTGGCTACTACTAGATCCCATCGCAACCAGCGTCTGGTGACGAACGTTGGAACTTAAGAGCATTACTCAAACCTAACCTACAAATTTTGCTTCACATAAGTTTAATTAGTGGAAGGTTCTTTTACATGCCATGAATCTATGACATGGGCTTGTCGCCTTTACTTCCCCTCCAAAGGAAGGCATAGGCCTACTGAGGGAATTTTTACGCTCTTAAAAATATCCGCCAACTTCGACCAAGTTTGAACCCGCGACCTTAGGCATATAAGCTCAGCATGCTACCAACTATGCCACCGAAGCCGCCTCAAGGAAGACATCCTCATGAATGCGTCAAAACGTTTGCCTGACTGCGGGGCAGATCTTCCCTGAGACGAGAAGATGTATGTTGGCAATTCATGATCAAGTAAGAGGCTACAAGACTTACTGTCGACCAAAGTGTTATGTGCACTCCAGTTTGAAGGTCGTTTGTGAAGTAACCAATAGACCTACATAAAATCCAATAACATCACCATTTTCGTCGTTCTATTTTACGTTAGTTCATGTAGGTTTGGAATTTTTAATTTATATTTTAATATTTTTTATCGCAGTTGGAACACAAAAAGTGCACGTTTTTAAGCATGTTTCAACCATGCGACACATTTAAGAATTATCTCAAAAGCCCGTCATCAGATCGAATCCAAATTTTAACACAATATACATTGGAATGTTGTATAACTGGTTTATTACTTTCAAAATTGTGTGTGTCCAAGAAACAAAGTTATCATTTTTGTAAGGTAACTTTTTCTCGGCTCGGGGTGGTTGGAAAATGTAGTTCTTGGTTGCGTTGTAATCGTTATATATCAAAACGTTATGCTGTATGACTGTGAAATACGTAAATTAATTCGCTTATTTTATATCGGTTTGTATTTGTACGAGGAAATAACACATGGTTCACCTGCTAGCCGCTCCGGAAAAAAATGTACAGCGTTGCCGCAATGGTGCCCACACGCATCATGGCGCGTCTCGCTCGGAAGTGATGAGCTCCATGTTAGGTAGGTCTATTGTTTGCTTAACAAACAACTTTCAAACTCGAGTACACATAATACTTTGGTCGACAGTATGAGAAGATCTGAGACCTGAGAACTATGAGGGTTGGAAGATGGTGGGAGAAAACTCACTGAAGGGACGAATGGCGAGGAATCGTGAGAGAGGCCAAAGCCTACCCCAGGCTGTAGCACCGAGGAAGTAAGTAAGTAGGTAGTAATTCATGATCAAGTCATCCCTACTAGAAACTATCTCAACGCCATCATCATCGAGAGATCCGTTAGTGACTATAAATGTTGCAATGTAGGCTATGTCAAGTTTAAGAAAAAAATGTTCATCATATCACCTGTGGATGCACGCAGCTGTCAGGAACTGAATATAACCTACTGTAAGCAGGGGCTACATGACCGCGTTGTCGCAGCCCCTAAACTGAGGAACCAACCTACTGTAAGCGCAGGTGTGATGCTGCATCAAACATCCTGCATCAAGAGCAGAAACAGAACAAGGTTCCGTACTTTCAGTATGATCCAGAGAACGTGACTGAAAATGAACACTCCAGATTGTGTTGGGATCGGACTCTGCTCACCGAAAGGACAGTGAAACACAATAGGCCTAACATAGAGATCTTAAATAAAGCAGAGTTGCACTTCCAGGGAAACTCCAAATACAACCACTTTTCTCGGAAGTTTTAACTCAACACGACTCGACAGTTTGCTGCTGGTGTAATATGTATGCCCGCTAGCTAGGCTGGGGGGAAATAGACTCGCCCGTAACTGGCTCGTAAACTGTCGCCTCAGTATTTGAATGGAGATAGTTGGAAGAAATGAAAACGTAAGAACACATATAGTTGGCGATGTATTGAAGATAAGAGACATGCTCTCACAGACTTTTTGTGTAGAACTTTTCATGCTGAACAATTCTTACACTCGCTTAAAAAGCGCACGGACGCCAGGTGGCTCTTTTCGATTTTTTTCACTGAAATCGTTACTGCTCGGCTTCCTTTGATCATAAATAAATTATGTTCAACAGAAATTTTCCTCGAGATATCCTTTACAGAATGGTGAAAACCGCATCAAAATCCATCCAGAGGTTCACCCGTGACATCCAAAAACGACAGTAGCGAAACTCGAGCGCAGCAACAGAAGAGAGAGAGATAGCGTTGCAGCAGAACAGAGATAAAACGATATCATTACCTTTCACTGTAACACTTTTTCACGAACGTCACTGTATTCCAACAATTTATTTGACGTTGTCACGTCAAAATGATTGAAATAAGTCACGCTGGTTGATGTTGCCATTCCGAATACGCACAACCTGCAGGCTAAACATGCCGAAAACGTGTCTGAATATTTGGAGCAGGTGGAGTCTTTCAGGAAGCAATGGCAGGTCAAGAGAGTTCGAATGGTACCAATAGTCATCTCAATCACTGGGAGTGGTTCCTAAACATCTTCTGCAAGGGCTAAAAGAGCTTCTGGACACTAACTTGCATACATTAATACAGAATATTGGTTAGCTACGACTTTACATTGAACAAGCAATTAAGAAAATTGTAGAAAAATTTGAAGTGGGAGTGAAGATTCAAGGAGAAATAATTTCAACTCTGAGATTTGCCGATGACATAGTCATCTTGGCCGACACGCTTGAGGATTTGATTGCGTTTTTGAATGGTATGTACTCCGTCTTGAGGAAATAATGCATGGTGAAAATTAATAAATGTAAAGCAAAAATATTGGAATGCAGCCGAAATAAATCAGAATCCTATATGCACATCAAATTGGCAGGTGAAAAACTAAAGGAAGTAGGAGACTTATGTTACTTAGGAAGCAAAATAACCAGTGATGGAAGAAGCAAAGAGGATATAAAAAGTAGGTTAGCTGAGGCAAGGAAAGCATTTCCCCAGAAAAGGAATCTGTTGACATCGAATATACTCTAGATTTAGGTGTTAGGAAGTCATTTTTGAAGGCCGTTGTCTGGAGTGTGCCGCTCTATGGAAGTGAAACTTGGACTATTAGTGCAGCAGAAAAGAGGAGAATTGAAGTGTTTGAAATGTGGTGTTACAGGAGAATGATGAAGATCAGATGGGTAGATAGGGTTACAAATGAAGAGATATTAAGACTAGTGGGAGAGGAGAGATGTTTCTGGCGACAGCTAATGAAGAGAAGAGATAGGTTGCCAGGACACTTATTAAGACACCCAGGAATAGCACGCTTAGTTAAGGAAGGAAGGAAGGAAGGGTCGAGGACAAGAACTGTAGGGGTAGACCAAGGTTAGAATATGTTAAACAGATTATCTCGGACGTAGGGTGTGGTACCTATGTAGAGATGAAACGATTAGCTCAGGACAGGGAGGCATGGAGAGCTGCATCAAACCAGTCAAAAGACTTGAAGACTCAAACAATAACAACTAGGATAGCCTGGAAATTCATTGACAATGATTTAAATTAAGGTGATGAGTATGCTTTGATTCAATGTAATCTACATAATTGCTTTGATTTTTACCAGCAAGGATCTGAGAATAACGTAATAATAATAATAATAATAATAATAATAATCCCAAAACACCAAGATACGTCACTATGAAACAGATCTGAAGCCAGTAGTTCTACCATATGCAGCCAAAACCCTATCTCTAAATGCCAAGAAAGGACTCCTTGAAGAACTGGAGAAAAAAGAGCGGAAAATTGTGAGAGGAATCTTGGGATCAAAGTACAAAAATGGAATCCATCAAAAGAGATCCAACGAGGAAGTCTACAGCAAAATAGAGAAAATTACCGACGCAATCCGAAAAAGATGGCCACTATTTTACGGTCACCTGAAAAGAATGGACGGAAGAAAGTTAACTAAAGCGGCTTCGGTGGCGTAGTTGGTAGCATGCTGAGCTTCTATGCCCAAGAACGCGGGTTCAAACCCTGCCGAAATCGTTGGATTTTTAAGAACGTTAAAAATCCCTCAGTATGCCTTCCTTTGGAGGGGAAGTAAAGCCGTCGGTCCCATGTCATAGATTTATGGCATGTAAAAGAACATTCCACTAATTAATTACACCTGTGTGAAGCTAAATTATATATAGGTTAAACATTTGACTACCCTTCTTAGGTTCCTACGTTCGTCGTCAGGAGCCGACTGCGGTGGCATCTGGTAACTAAGTTCTGAACTAGTCGGTCGTTGACGGTGGCGTTTGGCGGAAAAAGTAGGAACTACTTGAAAAAATTCAATGTCTGCAGTAAACAGATAACACACACTAATACAGTCATCACAATTAACACCGGTTATCAGACAGATTCTACACACACCTAAAGTACACGGGGCTACATGACCACGTTGTCGCAGCCCCTGAACTGAGGAACCAACCAACCAACCAAAGTTAACTATAGAGATCTTTCACTTTTTTTATTCAAACCCCAAAACCATAATTCACTGGTTTAGAAATACCAAAGAAGGCCTGCAAATGCTACATATCTCAGCTGAAGACGCCCTTAACAGAGATCTCTCCCGCAAGAAAATATTGACGAACGAGCTAAACCGAGACGAGCAACCGAAGAGAAGACACGGTGCCCCTTGGACAGAGGAGGGTAAGCAGGCCCTCTCACAAAGAATGAGGGAAATCTGGGCTCTGAAGAAGGCCAAGTTCAGTGTCAAACGCAACAAGACTTAACGTGGTCCTTGATGGCCCCAGCGAATTATATACGTGAGAGCTAAAACGAGCCGCACTCAGCCTCGTAAGGACAAATGAGTAGCTGTATGATATGAGAGGCCCTGATCCTGGTCAAGAAAGCTAAGATTAATGCCAATGGGGCATGTCTCGCAGACAATGCGTCATCGTGCTATATGCAGACCATATTACCTATATGACTGAGCAGGTGTCGATAGGTAGGCCAATGCACTAAATGGGCTGTAGAGACGAAGGGTTGAATGGATGGATGGTTGGTTAGTTAGCTAGTTGATAGTAATTTATCATTATGCTCCGTATCACAGGATACTGTACTTCCTGTAGAATATTCTCTACAGCTACTGTGTCCCCATATGTGGTATGTCCACTGCCACAACCACCAGAAAGGGAAGAGTCAACACTTAAGGCTATCTTGGTTTGTGGTTTTATATTGATTGATGACGACTGTTGGGTCAATACGGATGACTCAGTATCCTTCTAGAACTAAGAAATGTCACTTACTTTTGTGTCGATACCATCGATATCTTGCAATGCAAAATAGTTTGCATCTGTGAAACTGTGAATGTCTATCCCCTTTTTTTTAAACACAAAATGTGAAAAATATTCCGGCATAACTCAACGAATTGCCAGAGTTTCGCCCCGGTGTACCATTGGGCTCTTCAGTTGGTAAAAGTACACCTCACTGAAGAGCCCAATGGTACACCACCCACTATAAGTGTTTTTAGATTGGACGGAAGGGGGATTTGAGTTTCATGCACCTCGCCATTCTTAATTGACGTCTGACAAGAATTCGTTGCACATGCATCTCCATGATAATATAATTAATAATCCAGTCAGTGATTTTAACCCATCATGCCGAGACGTAAAACGGATATAGGTCGTAGTTCATTGACATCGGAAAAAGAGCGCTTATCACGTAATACATTCATAACTGTCCCGGGCGAAGCCGGGGCGGGTTGGTAGGTAAGGATAATTAACACTCCGAACTGAAAAGGATTGCAATTATGGCTGCATAACATTCATTGTATACAGAGCACATGACATACATAACTTAACCTGGGGGAACGAAATGTCTAAATGTGTTGCTTTAATACTTAATCTAATGAGTTAAAAATATTATTGCAATGTCAGTAGGTTTGGATAACAAACGTGCGGATGCGGGCTGGATGCGGATAACGTTTTGTTTATCCATGGCAAGGCTCTACCTACAGGTTTCCAGACACGTTTCTGTGGTAGGTAGGGGTGGCAGAGTGTCTCCGTTCAACATCGTGTCTGCATTCAATCGTCTGGAGTTCATAGACTAGGCAATTAAAAAAAAAAAATGCAAGAAGCATTTTATGTAACAATTGGGGAAACAACGTGTTTAGGATATTTCGACCCCGCTGAATACGAATCTGCCAAAGCGAAATTTGGACCGGAAGTCCAGTATCCAAGATGGTCGTCAAAACTCTGTTGCCCTATATCTCTCTTGTCCGTTGGCTTAAAATATTAGGGGTTTTCTCGGATTCTTATCATATTGACATGCTCAGAAATTACTTACCTTAAGTTTGGAGTGCATGGGATCCAAGATGGCGCCCAAGATGGTCGCCGAAACCTTGTTATGTTTATGTGTTCTTGTATTTGGAGTGCAATATCTGTCAGATATACAGTTTTTATCGGTTAAAAGTGTACTAAATGCGTAGACTATTGTATGTGTTACTAAGATAAAATATAAAAAAGTAAGTATGCCTAAACAAATATGTAATACACTGACGCAGCGCTGCACTCTGACCAGTCACAAGACAAGTCTTCTCCAGCACTCCACTACTGATACTGCAGCTCGACGTTGAGGACAATGTTGCTAATTTAGTGACTTTGTCGCTTTGAAATCTAGCGAAATTTCACTGCTGCTAACCCTTTATTGGATAAGCGTCTCTATATTAACCACCTGGCATGTCTGTTAGGTAGTGAGCCCGAAGGCTGGTTGGATCCTCAAAACGTACCGCCGTTAGGTTATGGGGGTAGATACCCACAAAAACCCAAGGCTGTGCTATTTTGAGGCGTACTAGGCAAGGTGAGGAGTGAGGTATTTGCCATTGCTTTCCTCACCGAGTCAGAACAGCAGTACTAACGCTATGAGTAGAATCTTTCACAACATTCACAGGCACTGACTGTGTGTGCTCTGAATGTCATTACTCCTCACCACCCATACCTCAGTAGCTTCCATATAATCACAGTCATGAGTGAGACTGAGACATCGGTGAAAAGCCACATTTTACTCAAGCCTGCGCCAACAGACAAATGCAAATGTACTGCATTCATCAAGAGATCCACCTGGCATAAGGACAGTTTATGCTTTCAAAGATGCTGTTAGTTGAATCTTTCAGTCAAATTTCGGAGAGTTTTCATGCCGAAGTGCTAGTATTTCTAAAAAAAATCAAATATTATATACGTATCTACTTGCCGTAATGTAGGTCTATTGGATAAAATTTGAAAAAAAAATAACAATTAAAGTGTAAAACAAAATATAAATATAGAAATAAAAATAATAAAAGTAAAATTACAATAATAAAATAAATATAAACAAGAAGTTCCGTGAAGAATTATACAGCCTACTTTTCATGCCAATGATTATTCTACAGTATATGAACCTATCTAGAATAATGACGAAATTAAGTTGGTAATATCGAAATATCTAATTAGTTCAAAATATACCTGGTATAATGTAGCCTAATAGAGCACTACAGTTGGCAGCCCTGGTGACTGAATATATTCTTAGTTCCATCTCTTAAGGTACAGAATACAAAATTTGGTTGAAGTCCAATGGACTTTACATGCAGTTAGACACTGGATCTATCAGCACGCGTAAAAGCATGTTGCCAACAATACCATGCGTGTGCTGGTCAGAAATAATCTGAAATATTATGATATCTTGTTGTGCCAATTTTGGATGAAATCCATTTGTTAGTATAGAAGTTACATGTATTTTAAAATTGGACATATCAGCAGGCATAGAATCATGTTGGCAGCACTGCCTTGTATTAATTACTCCAAATTAATCTAGAATGTCAGGTGCTATACGTGTGCAAAGTATAGAGCTGTTGGCTTGCATACTTTCTGATATATTGATATTAGGGTAAAAAAATATAGACAGCATTTATTAACAGTTGGCAGCCCTGATTGCTCTTAACAATACTTAGTCATATCTGTTATGCTACAAATAGCACATACGAAATTTGGTTGAAATCCAACTGATAGTATAGAAGTTAGATGTATTTAAAAATTGGTATTATCAGCAGGCTTATAATCATGTTGGTAGAACTGACGTATATAAGTTACTCCAAATTAATCTAAAATGTCAGAATATACGTGTGCATAGTTTAAAGCTGTTGGCTTGCATACTTTCTGATATATTGGTATTTGGATAAAACAAATATAGAGAGCAATTATTAACACTTGGCAGCCCTGGTGGCTCTTAAGAATACGCTCAGTCATATCTCTTTATGTACAGATATTACATTCAAAATTTGGTTGAAATCCAATTGATAGTGTAGAAGTTATATGCATTTAAACATTGGACCTATCAGAAGGCTTAAAATTATTTTGGCAACACTCTCATGGTTGGCCTCCTGGAAATTAAACTGAAATAATATTATCTACATGTTTGCCAATTTTGGAATAGCTCCCATGCATACCTTGCGAGATATCCAACATTGAGCTCAAATTTCTAGTGCGTTTTTCAGCAGTTGGTAGCACTGACATCATTTTCAAATATGGACATGAGATATTCCGGTGCACATCTTTACTCATACTAAATTTGGTTTAGATTGCTGCAGCCGCTTAGGAATTGATGGGCGGGGGGGGACACACACAGCCAGACAGACGGACAGACAGACAGACACATATTTGCCCGATCTCATTAGTCTACTTTTTCCTCATTTTTGCAAAATGTGAAAAGTAGGCTAATAATAAACATAAGTATAGAAAATATGAAAATAATTTTAAAATCAATTGGAAATTGGTTAATTAATTAATTCAATAGAGAAATATCAAAAGTGAATCCATAAGAACATAAATATATAAACATTAAAATAAGAGAAACAAAAAATAGCATTATTAGACTAATAATTATAATAATTAAAATAAATTAAAATGTAGAAACACACAGAAAATGAAAAATAGTTTTGCCCTATAAAGGTCTAAGGAATGCTTTCAAACATGAATTGACAACTCTGGTTGAGGGTTCTCCTCTTGCCGTTTAAAACTGCAGTACAGCTCAGTGTCAGACGCCAATTCTGCGCTGGTGTAGTAGGCTTATCCGTCACATTGACAATTGACCATTCGACTTAAAAGAGAAGCACTTTAAAAATAAAATAGTCATAGAGGTAGCCAAAGTCCGGGAGACTAGGCAAGAAGAAGAGTTACCACCACCGTCGCTGGTGTTAACATGACGGCAAATGAAAAACATCCTAGGCCTCTGATGCTTTATACTAGCGGGATCGGAACAGAAAAGACGAGTTGGCTGAGGGAAGTCGGCACATCGTTGCCAAACAATGTTCCACATGGGATGATGATCCAGTGGATAGGACTTGCAATGCCCCTGCTATACGTCTACTCACCTCAAGACCTAAGCGGTCTCTTTGATGTTCTGGTCTGTGAAGAGGCTAACGCGCCAGGAAATAGTTCCCGCTTTTTCTGATAATTTTTGGTATACAAGCTGGCTAGATTACCTTTCAGAATTTCCTTTGTAAAAATGTATGAATCAATTTTTCATTTTCACGTTAATTGGGAGCTTTACGAACTTTACTTTTCATGTGATGAATTGTGTGTGTGAGTATAGTTTTTAGTGGTATTTGGAACGATAGGCAGAGGAATGCAGTACGAATTTGTTATTATATAACATTTTGTTGTGTATAAACTTTGTTTGAAAGGCAAAAGGGCACCCGAGTAATTCGATTTTATGATGAATCAGGCTCAAAGTTTGGCAAATATGTAACGATTTCACAAAGTTCAACATGGTTTCCTCAAGTAGGCAACGTGTTCAAATACTTCAAAGGTAATAAAAGTGGAGAGAAGTTGAGTAAAAGGTGCAAGGAAATGATTTTCAATGTAGGCCTTTATACTGTAATAGGTTAAGGGCAGACAATGTAGAGTTTCGCCGGAAACACAAGAAGGGACAGAGAGAGGAGATGCGCGGAGGGATATTTTCGTCAGGACTTGACTTGACGTTTGGTATAGAGCACGGCACCACGGGCATCCACTGTAGCGTGGCGTCTCAAATATACAGTAGCTTCGAAATATTACATCCCCATTCCCATCCCCATCACCCCCTGCTATATGGCGATAATATTAGATCCTGGAAGCACATCGTATGAATACAGGTCGTCCAATAAGAGAGGATAAAAATGTCATATTCACTGGCTTAACAAGAAGTTCCGTGACGAACTAAAGAGCCTACTTTTCTTAAAATTTAAAATTCATGGCATTGATTAATCTATATGGATCTATCTAGAATAATGACAAAATTAAATTGGTAATATAGAAATTTCTAATTAGTTCGAAATACTGTATACGTGGCATAATGTAGCCTAATAGTGAACTACAGTTGGCAGTCCTGGTGACTGAATATATTCTTGTTTCCATCTCTTAAGGTACAGAATACAAAATATGGTTGAAGTCCAATGGATAGCATGGACGTTACATGCAGTTAAACATTGGATCTAACAGCGCGCTTAAAATCATGTTGGCAACAATGACATACATGTATTGGTCAGAAATAATCTGCAATAATATGATCTCTTGTTGTGTTAATTTTGAATGAACTCCATTTGTTAGTATAGAAGTTACAGGAATTTTAAAATTGGACCTATCAGCAGGCTTAGAATCATGTTGGCAGCACTGACGTATATTAATTACTCCAAATTAATCTAGAATGTAAGGTACTATACGTCTGCAAATTTTAGAGCTATTGGCTTGCATATTTTATGATATATTGATATTAGGGAAACAAAAATAGACACCATTTTTTAACAGTTGGCAACACTGGTTGCTCTTAAGAATACGCATAGTCGTATCTGTTATGGTGCACATAGCACATACAAATTTTGGTTGAAATCCAAATGATAGTATAGAAGCTACATGCATTTAAAGTTGGACCTCTCAGCAGGCTTAGAATCATGTTGGTAGCACTGACGTATATAAGTTACTCCATATTAATACAGAATGTCAGGTACTATACGTGTGCATAGTTTAAAGTTGTCGGCTTGCATACTTTCTGATATATTGGTATTTGGAAAAATAAATTGAGAGCATTTATTAACAGTTGGCAGCCCTGGTGGATCTTAGGAATACGCTCAGTTATATCTGTTTATGAACACACAGCACATACGAAATTTGGTTGAATTCCAATTGATAGTGTAGAAGTTATATGCATTTAAATATTGGACCTATCAGCAGGCTTACAGTCATTTTGGCAACACTGCCATGTATGGCCTCCTGGAAATTAAACTGCAATATTATTATCTATACGTGTGCCAATTTTCAAATAGCTCCCATTCATACCTTCCGAGATATCCAACATAGAGCTCAAATTTCAATTGCGATTTTTCAGCAGTTGGTAGCACTGACATCATTCTCAAATATGGCCGTGAGATATTCAGGTATAGATCTTTACTACTACCAAATTTTGTTTCGATTGCTGCAGCCGTTTAGGAGTTGATAGGGGGGGGGGCACACACACAGTCAGGCAGACAGACAGACAGAAGGACAGACAGACAGACAGACAGACAGACACACATTTGCCCGATCTCATAAGTCTACTTTTTCCTCATTTTTGCAAAATGTGAAAAGTAGGCTAAAAATGAGTCTTCTTGTATAGACATGCGGGTCTTTCCAAACTCCCCTTGTAAATCCAAGAATCTATGAAGGGGACGTAATTATTGTTGTTGTTGATTCTTTAGGGACTTTGCGACATCGTGGTCATGCAGCCCCGTGTACTTGGGCGTGTGTAGAATTTGTCTGATATCCTGTGATGTTTGTTCTGGTGTGTGTATTTGTAATTAAGGTAGGATTTGGGTAGGAAGCGGCCGTGGCCTTAAGTTAGGTAGCACCCCGTTTACCCCGTTCCAGCCATCAGATCAGAATTAATATTCTTGGTAGAGCCGGATTTTGAACACTGATCTCCGGGCCGACAGGCAAGCTGACCACTGCATCACATATGCTGATAATAATAATACCATTTTGAATTTCAATTGCAATTTGTAAGTATTTTCAACCTAAACCACTTTTTGCAAGTATTTTCAATGCATTTGTATGGTGGGCATTTTGCAAGTATTTTGATGCTCAATAGCATTTTGTGGATATTTTGAATCTAAATTACATTTTGTAGGTATTTTCAATCTAAATTACATTTTGTAGGTATTTTCAATCTAAATTACATTTTGTAGGTATTTTCAATCTAAATTACATTTTGTAAGTATTTTCAATCTAAATTACATTTTGTAAGTATTTTCAATCTAAATTACATTTTGTAGGTATTTTCAATCTAAATTACATTTTGTAGGTATTTTCAATCTAAATTACATTTTGTAGGTATTTTCAATCTAAATTACATTTTGTAAGTATTTTCAATCTAAATTACATTTTGTAGGTATTTTCAATCTAAATTACATTTTGTAGGTATTTTCAATCTAAATTACATTTTGTAAGTATTTTCAATCTAAATTACATTTTGTAGGTATTTTCAATCTAAATTACATTTTGTAAGTATTTTCAATCTAAATTACATTTTGTAAGTATTTTCAATCTAAATTACATTTTGTAAGTATTTTCAATCTAAATTACATTTTGTAAGTATTTTCAATCTAAATTACATTTTGTAAGTATTTTCAATCTAAATTACATTTTGTAGGTATTTTCAATCTAAATTACATTTTGTAAGTATTTTCAATCTAAATTACATTTTGTAAGTATTTTCAATCTAAATTACATTTTGTAGGTATTTTCAATCTAAATTACATTTTGTAGGTATTTTCAATCTAAATTACATTTTGTAGGTATTTTCAATCTAAATTACATTTTGTAGGTATTTTGAACCTCAATTGCATTTTGTAAGTATTTACAATCACATTTGCATTTTGTAGGTATTTTGAATATCAATTGCATTTTGTAGGTATTTCGACTCTGCATTGCTTTTTGTAAGTATTTTGAACCTAACCTACATTTTGTGCGTATTTTTCAATCTATTCCTTTTGTGAGTATTATCGTTCTAAATTCCCTGTTGTAAGATTGTATTACCGCTCTCCATTTTGTATTATTTAATCTGTGTGAAGAGGGGCAGATGACCTCGTAGTTCCGCCCCTCAAACTAATAATAATAACTAACTAAACTAAAAATACTATGGTAATAATGTTGAAAAGCAAGAACGGAAAATTCTTCGGAAACTTTCTGGTCCGACGAGAGAAAATGGAATGTGGATTAAGAGGAGAACTTCTTCTCAGGGTACCTGTCCGCTTCGAACGTAGGACCTCCACTCCTTAAGGGGAGGTATGACTGAAATTTGAAACTTCTACAGTTTTCATGATATCAGTACCAAATTTTAAATGCACATGTAGATAGATATCAGTATATCATGTACCAAGTTTAATACATTTATGCCTACTGGTTCTCAAAATATCCTTGTTTTTAGTACATAATAATTAGTCGCTTGAAAAATGCTCCTTGCGATGCAATTTTCAGGCTGCTGAACTGAAATTTGGTAAGAATGTACCTTACTAGTATATTAACAGTATTTGCCCTCAACTTTAAAATCTGATGAATATTGAACTGTCTAGAATTTTTTTAAATTAGTATTTTTATTTTTTTTAAATTAATGCTGCAACATTCAAATTTAACAAGCCAAAAAAAATACTAATATACATTTGACATAAAAACTGAGAGCAAATTCATATCCCTACCTAAGCTGGAGCATGCAAGTAACTTTTCAGCTAATTCTGATTTAAACTCTGTCGCAAGGAGCATTTTGTATACAGCAAAATGTGTTGAAATTTGTAACTGAGAAAATTGCATTTAAAGTTTTAGTACCATGGTCTTACCCTAGAACTGCCCTGCTCCATATGTATCCCCCTCAGATGTCTTTTTTCTGTCTTCTTCTGATATTTTCATCCACTTTTGTAGTTTCCTGGATTGTTTTTGGTGATTTGATCTCCTTTTTTTACTCAAGGTGACACGCCGCATATCCTGACTTTTGCTGCCAAAGAGCGCACAAGCAGATATAGTTTCCCCTCGGACAGAATGAACAATTTCCAGTGTTTTGAGACAACCCATGTTGAACTCACTGACTGCCTTAAGAACAGCAAGTTCAAGTTTTTTCCTCGATACAAAGACTTCCTTGGGGCATTTCGTCCAAACAACTCTATGAAGACATTCATTCGCATTTTGTGTTCTCCCTTGGGTGCAACGTTGTAACAGCTGATCTGATGCAAGCCTGTGGTATGCTGGCATGATTTTTAAAACTACTGTAGGACTTAATTTACAACTCATTTTACTATGGCTATCCACTGGTTTCCCTTCCGCAATTTGTCGATTATAAAAACACCATGTTGTTAAAGATTTTGGACATGTGTCATGTTGGGGCTTAGTGTCTGTGGACATGCAGTGTCTAAGAGTGGCATAAACTGCCCTCTTCATTTCAATAACATCAGGAATATTACTAGCAATGGCATGCCTGTAGTAGTTTGTAAGCTTTGTAATGGTGGTCTCTTTTAAACTGCCTTCTTTACGACCACCCAGAGTGACACCTTTAACCTTCCACTCCTTAACAATGTTCCGAAGTGCAGTACCAAGTCGTTTAGCCACATGATTGATGCACTCCTCTTTTTCGATGACTTTCTGAGGACCATACACTTGAAGAGCATTCAAATGGGCATGGGTTTTGGCATCACCATCAGACAACATCGTAGTGTACCTCATCCCTCGGTCAGCAATAGATCTTTTCCAAATAATTTCCCCAATGTCTTTCTCCATGGCATTGGAAGAGCCATTGTAATTTCTCTGGCATTCCCCTGAAGCCTTATGGCCATTGAACCAAATGTCAAACTCTACACTATTTTTACCCAGTTCCTTCTCAGTCCTTTTACAATCAACACAGCATTTTGACAGTACCTCATAATCTAATACAATGCCTGTTTGGATGTCAATAGCAAAGCCAACCCCATAGTTAGAACTGTGCCTACACTTAACTACTATTTTGATGCAGAAACCATGACTTTCTCTAAATTCAACTACCACAGACTTTGTCTGACATTCACTACATAGTAAATCTTTCATGAGATTATCCCATACACTTGTGTGAACTAAGGTATAAATCACAGGACCATCATTTATAATTGGGGGCCCATCTTACTGTGTTGAGCATTCTGAACATGAATTTAATTTTCTCTCACTGCTAGAAATATCATAATTTTGTTTTGCTACAGAGCTCAAACCACTGACAGATGCTGCACTAGAAATACATTTTGTATCTAAATTACACTGTAGTTTCTCATTTGTGTTTTCAGCCTGGCCTACATTTAGGCCTAAGTTTTGAGATTTTTCATAGGACAATTTACCTGCAATACTTTTCTTCGAAGGGCGTTTCTTTGGCTTTCTATAACTACTTCTGGGAGTAGATAGTCGCCCCATGATGAATAAAGAAACAAAAATCACAAATCAACACAATTTCGAACGCGCACAAACAATTTTTCACACATTGGATTTGTACACCAACACGTTACACTGTTTACAAACACTAAACAACCATGTTGTACTACTCAACGCATTTAAATCTAATATTTCACATATAAAAACATCATACACTTAGAATTCCTGGCCAAAAATAAGGTAGTCATTTAACACAACCCTTGAAATAATTTTACAAGTTACAAGATTCTTAGAGAATAATTTCTAAATCGCTGTGGAACTTAGTCTCTGCTTTGAACACAAGCAGACAAAGGAGCATCACGATCCACACCGCTTCCAACACTCGATTCTTAGCGGAGTATTTGAAAAGAACTACGAAGTAAAATCTAGGCCTAAAACAAATATTCTGCAGTACTTCAAGCGAGTGGGCGTGCACCAGAGCATTAAATACCCATGCAGCACCTTTTAAAAATGGCTACCACGGGTTAAATAAATGGCGCATAGAAAAAAATATACCATTTTCTGATAGAGCACACATTGTAATATTTTATTTTTAATAAAAATAAAAATGACTTTTTTCAACAAAATATCAAATATTTCAGTCATACCTCGCCGGAAACTTTCTGGTCCGACGAGAGAAAATGGAATGTGGATTAAGAGGAGAACTTCTTCTCAGGGTACCTGTCCGCTTCGAACGTAGGACCTCCACTCCTTAAGTGACAGGTTCACTGATGCCGCGTGCAAGGGACGTCTGAAATTCTATATCCATTATCTATAGACTGGACAGCGACAGACTAATTTAAAAGATTATTTACGGTAATCAACTCAAAGAAGGTAAAAATAAACTGGCTAGAAGAAACTAAGGTGGGCCTCCAAGAAATAAACATTACAAACGACATCATAAAACGTAGTGGCACCCCAGGGGCTCACGTCTAGTGGGACGTGGGTTGGCGACCCCAGCTGAGTCCGGCATTGCTTTCACTTACTTGTACCGGGCTCCTCTCCGTCTTCTTTCCTGTCAACCTCAGTTGATCAGCTCTTGTTCTCTTCAGACCCCGACGGTATTAGGGTATCCGAGGCCTAGGGAGTCTCTTCCTTTCCTGCCTTAATTGGCCCTTGTCTCATCTTTTCTGGTACTCTCCTTCTGCGAGGGGTCTGCCCTTTTATTCTTTTCATGTTATCTCCTGCCTTCTGCTCAAGGTCCTCAAGGAGGCAGGGTGTATGTAGCCCCACCATTTCTGGTGCACCCTGGATATTGCTACACCCTCAGGGGCTCACGGCTGGTGAGTTCGGGAGTTGGCGACCCCGAGGGATTCCTGAGCTGGGTCCGATTTTCTCCCTTTTTTCCATTACCTCTGGGGTGGACCCTCTCCTCTTTCCCTTTCCTATCTGCCTTTCATGGCTCTCCTTCCTTCCAAGCCCCTCAATCTGCAATCCTCGGGGGTTGAGGGCATTTATTTTCCTCCTGTCCTTTATTTGCCATATTCTCCTTTCGTTTTCCCATTCTTCTTCTAGTTTATAAGTTATTAGTTAGTTTTAGTTATAGTTCACTTTTCATTATCATCTTCACGATCACCCAAACCATTAGGGGCAGATAACCTAGATGTTAGGCCCCTTAAAACAACTAACATCATCATCATCAAAACGTCGTGGAGCCTTTAGTACAACTAGCGGACCCGCGCGAGAACTCTTGCATAATGGGTTGTGTGTGTCCCACGTGTACAGACTACCCACCCGGCCCTAGTGCTATGCGGACTTTACGTGACACAGTTCTGCCAGGGACTATCGTCTTGTTTATTTGTTTAAAAGCACTTTATAAACAAATAAATATATTTCCGTTGAGTTTTCAAGAAATGCAAGATTTTTTCTGTATTATTGAGACGATTTGGAAGATTTTCGTACAAACCACTCCTTCTAACTCCCTGGTTCAAACCCGGCCAAAGTCGTCGGATTTTTAAGAGCGTTAAAAATCCCTCAGTATGCCTTCCTTCGGAGGGCAAGTAAAGCCGGCGGTCCCGTGTCATAGATTTATGGCATGTTAAAGAACCTTCCACTAATTACACCTGTGTGAAGCTAAATTCGGTTAAAAATGTAAACAACGATCAGGTTCTTACGTTCGTCGCCAGGAGCCGACTGCGGTGGCGTCTAGTAGCCAAGTTCTGAACTAGTAGTCATTGACGGTGGCGTTTGGCGGCAAAAGTAGGAACTACTTGAAAAATTCAGTCTGCAGTCCTTACTTGAATTAAGAAACAGATACACACACTAATACAGACATCACAATTAACACCGGATATCAGACATTTTACACCCACCCAAAGTACACGGGGCTACATGACCGCGTTGTCGCAGCCCCTAAACTGAGGAACCAACTCCCTCCCTCTGGTTTAGGAGCTTGAGTTTTGTGAAACATACACTTTAGCGTATTATATAATAAGATAGTACGCAAGCACAAATTCACGGAGAAACTAAGAAGAGATTTTGGGAGAATAAGAAGGCGAAAACCATCAAGCCAACCAAGAAGTTCAAACGCGCTCTTTGAATGGGCACAACAATGAAGGGGAAGAAGAAGATCATGAAGATGAAGAATGCGTGGAGCGCATTAGTAGCTTACACAACACAGATGACAGATTTCACTCATTCCTAACTGGGGGATAACCGTTAACCATAATTCGGGGAATTGCTGGACATTATATTTATGTAATATGAAGCAACTCGGCCATCCTGGAAGTGTTTTTCCTTGATTTCGCCCCACTTCTACTCCAGGTAAATGTTGGGATGGTTCCTTAACTTCAAACCACGGCCGCCTCCTTTCCAAATACACCCACTAGTACAACCATCACAATAACACAGGTTATCTCATACAAATTCCACACACAGCCAAAAATGCATGGGGCTATATGACCGCGATGTCGCATCTCCTGAAACAAGCAACAACATCGTTAGAGCCCTGCGCGGATAAACAAATCCGCCCCGCACGATTGTTATCCGAATTTACTGGCATTACAATGATGAAGATCAGATGGGTAGATAGGGTTACAAACGAAGAGGTATTAAGACGAGTGGGAGAGAAGAGATGCTTCTGGCGACTGCTAATGAAGAGAAGAGATAGGTTGGCAGGACATATACTAAGACACCCAGGAATAGCAAGCTTAGTTATGGAAGGGAGGGTCGAGGACAAGAACTGTAGGGGTAGACCAAGGTTAGAATATGTTCATCAGACTGCCTCAGATGTAGGGTGTGGTAGCTATGTAGAGATGAAACGATTAGCTCAGGACAGGGAGGCATGGAACGCTGCAACAAACCAGTCAAAAGACTCAAACAACAACAATATTTTTAGATAAAGCATAAAGTATTAAAGCATAACATTTAGACATTTGAGGAGAAAATCACTACTTTAGGCTATGTATGTTATGTGCTATGTTTAAAATAAAAGCTATACAGCTGGAAAGCGGCTTCGGTGGCGTAGTCGGTAGCATGCTGAACTGCTGTGCCCAAGATAGCAGGTTCAACCCCGGCCGAAGTCGTCGGATTTTTTAAGAGCGTTAAAAATCCTTCAGTATGCCTTCCTTCGGAGGGGAAGTAAAGCCGGCGGTCCCATGTCATAGATTTATGGCATGTAAAAGATCTTTTCACAGACTAAACTTGTGTAAAGCAAAATTGTTAGGTTAGATTTCGTCAGAACACTCTATCAAAGTTCCAACGTTCACCACTAGCTATCATTGATATCTGGTGGCGAAAGTTGGAACTACTTGAAATTGAACGCAACTTGTAGCTCACCCTTTACGGTATCCGCTGGAAGCAGCTAGAGACTCAGGCGAGTCGAACATGTCCTCGGACACTCCCGGCACCAAAAGCCATGCGATAAATAAATAATAGGCTAATTATACAGCTGGAATTGCAACCCTTTTCAGTTCGGAGTGTTAATTACGCTTAATGACATAATCTGAACGATATTAGCTTAAATCATCTTTCATTTCTCATGAAAAAAATATATAACTGTAATGATATTCTAGAAGCCTCCGTGGCTTAGGCGGCAGCACGCCGGCCTCTCACCGCTGGGTCCGTGGTTCAAATCCCGGTCACTCCATGTGAGATCTGTGCTGGACAAAACGGAGGCAGACAGGTTTTTCTCCGGGTACTCCGGTTTTCCCTGTCAAAATTTCATTCCAGCAACACTCTCCACTATCATTTCATTTCATCTGTCATTCATTTAATCATTGCCCCAGAGGAGTGCGTCAGGCCTCGGCAGCCGGCACAGTTCATATCCTCGCCGCTAGATAGGGGCTTCATTCATTCCATTCCTGACCCGGTCGGAGACTGGAAGCAGGCTGTGGATTTTCAATGATATTCTACAAGTTCGGGTTGGATTCTAAAAAATATCCGCAAATTTACTCCAAACATTATCCGCAGCTTACCCGCTATCCGCACAGCCATACAAACTATATCCGCATGGTGAATAATGTTGCGGATATCCGCGGTTTTGGGCCAGCAATCTAAATTATCCAGTGTACATTGACTCAACGGTTTGTTCGTTTTTGAATGATAATTTTTTGTTTTTCCGTAATTTTATAATTATTAGCCTAGTTATTGTTTTGTTTTTGTTTTATTAATTTTCGGTCTTTTCAAATTTAGGTATCCACCTCTAAAATTTAAACTCCATTCCAAATTTGTATAGGCCTACTTTAATCCGTGTTAAGAGGGGCAGATGACCTCGTAGTTCCGCCTCTTAAAACAACAATAACTAACTCCGTCGTTTTGTGTAGGCTAAAGATAGGCCATACAAGATCAACCCACTCGTACCTAATGAGAAGGGAAGACCCCCCCCCCAAACTTAGTACCCGTGGAGCCGTATTCACCGTGGCCCACATTTTAACCGAGTGTGTGGATCTTGCTGACTTACGAAGAAACCTTGGTTTGCAGATGACACTCAAACTTATATTAGCCGATGACGCGGTGGCTGCTGATCGCGTTATCCGCTTTATAAGTGAGAGTGGGTTAGGACCAGCAATCTAAATTTTCCAGTGTACATTGACTCAATGACTTGTTCGTTTTGGAATGATATTTTTTTGTTTTTCCGTAATTTTTGTATATTTTTATAATTATTTAGTTTTTGTTTTGTTTTATTAATTTTCGGTCTTTTCAAAATTAAGGTGTCCACCTCTAAATTTTCAATTCAAATTCAAATTTGTATTCTTTAATCTCTGTTATGAGGGGACCTCGTAGTTCCGCCCCTTAAAACAACAATAACGAACTAACTATCCGCGGGTTTATCCGCAGATACTCGTATATTCATCCACGCAAGGCTTTACATCGTTCGCTACAGCTTCAGCGTGTGTCGTGTCGTCGTGTCCTGTAATGTCGTGCTCGGGCGCACGATGACTCATGCAGTATTGTTTCTAGTCCATATCCCTTGCTAGTTTAGCTGGGAGAGCAATGTTCTGGAACACCTGCCAGCCCAGCCGCCCTGGGAAAGTGTTACACACCGGAACTGTAGGTGGAGAGGAGATGGCTTTGACGAGGACGATACACAATGTAGTTCTCCAGAGGGGATCGCCGCGAACAGGTGGTCAGTCGCGCTACAGGATGTACCATCAAGTTGTCACCATGAATGCATTCTTGGCCTTCTTTCATCATCTTTGAAAGGCGAAAAGTAGGGTTATAGGCAGTGGCGTACGCAGGATTTCTTTCTGGGGGCGGGATCAATTCATGCAGTAGTCGTGTACATTAACATGATATTTTTCAATTATTATTCATATAAAGTAATCTCTACTTAGTATAAAACAAAGTCCCCGATTCTTGGATGTAACAGCTAATCTCGAGAACCACTGGATGGATTTTGATGCGTTTTTCACCATTCTGTAAAGGATTTCTTGAAGAAGGTTTCTGTAGAAAAACATTCATATATGACCAAAGGAAACTGAGCAATAACGATTTCAGTGAATCGAGTCGAAGAAAAACCTGTCGTTCGTGCACATTTTAAGCGTACACTGGGTAAACCGTTAAACATATCTATATTGCCTACTATAACAAACGTTCTTCGGCTTTTTTTTCTTTCAATTACTTGGGATCGCCGGAGCCAACCAAGCTCACATTGGTTTTGGCCGGGGATTTAAGGCCGGATGCCCTTCATGACGCCACGTGATTTTTTTCAGTTGAAAATTCCACCCCGCTGTCACCGGGATTTGAACCCCGGCCAGGTATGTCCTATCCACCTCCATTTCATTTTCTTATTTTCAACATCTACTGATTTGTTGTTTCCCAAAGCTCTTCAGTGGATATAATTTCAGGCCATCTGATGTTTAAGATGCGAAGCAGACAATGATTTATAAAAGTCCGTAAAGAGTTAGTGATATAAGGTGCGTTCAAAAAGTAACGAGCCGGAGGCATAATTACAGAAAACAGTACCTGTATGTTAGAAGTATTGGCCCTGGCTGTTGAGGCACTTGTCCCACTGTGGCACGAGGCGGTGAATGGCTGTCTCATAAAATTTCCTGGGCTGCGATGTGAACCAGTTCCACACGTACAGCTGGATGTCGGCGTCCGAGGTGAATCGTTGGCCCCGCAGAGCCCTTTTCAAGGGACCAAACATGGCGTAATCACAGGGAGAAAGGTCTGGACTGTATGGAGGATGGTCGAGAACCTCCCATTTGAATTTCTGCAGGAGTGCCGCGACTGTGTTGACCGTATGAGGTCGTGCATTGTCATGGAGCAGAATGACCCCACGGGTGAGATTGCCTGGTCGTTTTGTTTTGATCGCTTGGCGAAGGGTGGTAAAGGTTTGCAAGTAACACTGGGCATTCACTGTTGTCCCGTGCGGCATGAAGTGTATCAGAAGGGGGCCATCTTGGTCAAAGAAGAACGTCAGCATTACCTTTCCTGCACTCGTGTGGATGGCCTTGCCTTCTTTAGGTGGTGGTGACCCTGGATGCTTCCACTGGAGGGTTTGTCGTTTGGATTCTGGTTCGAAGTGATGACACCATGACTCATCTTCAGCCACCACTCGTGCCAGGAACCCATTCCCTTCCCTCGCATAGCGCTGCAGATGACCAAGACAGTGGGGCATTCGACATGCTTCCTGGTGTGGTTGAAGACTGTGGGGTACACATTGCGCAAGTGCAGTCGTTCCTTCATGATGGTGTGCACACTTCCAACGCTCAATCCAACCACGGCGGCTGTGGCGTTCACTGTCACTCGGCGGTCCTGCGTAATGAGTGCATCAACCACCTGGACGTTGTCATCGGTAATGCAGGGGGGTACCCCAGACTGGGCATCATCGGCTAACGACACCCGTCCTTCCCTGAAGTGCTTGTGCCACGCCTTGCCCCTTGCAAGGGACATGCAGTGTTCGCCGTACACTTGTGACATTCGGCGATGAATGTCCGTTCCCCCTACTCCTTCCGCTGTCAGAATCCGAACAGCACCTCTTGACGCCTGCATGTCACTGTTTGCAATGCGACTGGCAGCTTTGGACGATTGATGCATGCTGCTGCTCGCTTTGTATCGTCACGTGACGTGCACGCGTGCCCTCTAGCGACGGGCTGTGACCTTCCACGCTCTAGTCGGAACCACACCTCGTTACACACGCCACGATTAGCCGATGTCGTTACCGGTTTGCGCATTCCAGCCTCCGGCTCGTTACTTTTTGTACGCACCTTATACTTTTAGTAACTTTCCACGTTTCACATGCATACAGTATTAAAGATTTTAATTTTTGTCTTCCTAGAAATGTTCCTATTTCTCCATACTGCATATAACTGTATAACAACTCCATTTCCTTTTATAATTCTTGACTGCAATAAAATTTTATCTTAAAATCTGCCCATCTTAATGGTTTTATCTGCATCATTGGTAGGAATAAATTGTAGTAACTCCTCGTGTACCGAATTATTATTGACGAAACAGGCACAGATATGCACATTTAAAGCAGCCCGAAGCGACGTGAAGAAAGTTACCGATCGCACACTTTAACAGCACAACCGATCCATGGGTAGCGTCAACGCTGGAGGAGTCGTCTCGTTGCGAGTGGGGTGTAGGCTAGGGCATTTACCAAGCAGTGAAGCAAGTGATCACGTTTGAAACATAATACACTGTATAACAACAACAAAAAACGACGCACCAGGAAGGAATTGTCCGATGGCGATACAAATTGGTGTATATGAGGAACAGACATAGAAAAAAAACGATCAAAAGTGCAGAACAATCGAATGATTTATTGCAGAGTTAGAGCGTTACAAAATGAGGACGTCAATAAGGTGTTCGTCCACCCCTGGCCTGGATGCAAGCAGTAACTTGACGTGGCATGGACTGATAAAGTTCCCGGATGGTGTCCTGCGGAATTTCGTGCCAAATGGTCTCCGACTGTTGGGCAAAATCTGCGACATTCCGGGATGTTTGCAATCGCCTTCCCATGACGTCCTAAATGTGCTCTATGGGAGAGAGATCAGGCGACGGAGCTGGCCATGGAAGGATAGGGCAAGCTTGAAGACAGTCCATAGCAACACGCGCCGTCTGCGACCGGGCATTATCCTGTTGGAAAGTAAGGCCTGGGAGTCGCTGAAGGAACGGTAACACAACCGGCCGTAGAATATCAACAACATACCGCTGAGCTGTCAGTGTGCCAGGAATGACTACCAGAGGGGTCCGGCTATCAAAGGAGATGGCACTCTAGACCATCACTCCCTGTTGTGGGGCTGTGTGGCGAACGATAGTCAAGGAAGGATCCCCACGCTGGCCTGAACGTCTCCAAACACGTCTGCGGTTGTTGTCAGGGCACCGTTGGAAACGGAACTCGTCATTAAAAGATTATACGTCCCCAGTCTGCGCAGTTCCACGTTGATCGAGCGTGGCACCACTGTAATCTGACTTGACGGTGAACAGGCGTGAGTGGTAAGTGGCGTAAAGGGCGGCGCGAGTGCAAATTCCTGTCGCTCAAGCGTCTGATGATGGTCATGGTGGACACATGTGTGCGGGTCATACGCTGGATCGTTGATAACGACGATTCCGGTGCTGTGACCACTGTTCTGACAATCGCTCTGTCTGCCCATGCTGTTGTGGCCCTCGGTCGACCACTGCCGTCCTGACGCTGATGCCTGCCGTTTCTAACCCACGCTTGCCAGCATCGTCTGATCGCCGCATCACTTCGACCCAAATGTCCAGCGACAGCTCGATTCGACCAACCAGCTTCTTTCAATCCGATCGCACTACCTCTTTCAAACTCGTGACATCTGCTCGTAATGAGCACGAATCCTTCGGCGTGGCATTCTTACAGCCGACGTTCAGATATCGCAGTCAAATGCAACAGCTACTTTGAGCATACGCTTCAGAATCACGCCTTATATACACCTGATGCATGCGCAGTTAGGATGCGCGGGAGCTACCGCTATTCATTCATTGGACACGAAGCTTTAATCAGTTGCATGTTCGGTACGAATGTCTTTGCATACGTAATTTCCTTACAATCAGACAACGTCTTCCTTGTGCCTCGATTCCTTTTTTGTTATACAGTGTATACAGGCGAAAAGAAGCCTCACTGGTGGCAGTGTAATACATTTACCAGGTGATACATGGGACAATGTAAGGATTCAAGTAAACAAATGTCTTTGGGGACAGTTAAAACCCTAAACCTCCCCCGTCGGTACACCACTCTTTTACCGCGTGTGTCTGTGTGCATGTTCCCCCCCCCCCCCCCCCCCCCCCATAGGGTTTCCAACTGAAAATTTTCAAATGCAGGATATTGCTGTGAAGATATTGCATCTTACAAAGAAAACGTCTGACGACTTCAATTGAAACAAAAATCTAAAATATAGAGATGTTTTAACACATATGATTATTAAAGTAAAAACCAAATGGTATTGGATTAATTTCTTTCATCTTGGTCAATAATTCGAATTAATAAAAAATAATTAATAAATCAGTACCAGTTTTGGCCACGTCGCGTCGTGGCCTTCTTCATCTTTGTGTGGAACTTAACAAATTAAACGAAATACGAGCATGAAATAATACAATTCAATCAAATTGTTCTAAAACATATGGGAAATTAATCTTAATTTAATATACGAGGGCAGCTCAAAAAATAAACTTCACTTCTCAGTTATGGCCATTTATTACACCACCTATACAACAGCAACACGCCTATAACGACATACAATGTAACGTCACTTTTCCACATAGTGTCCAAGAGACTCCAAACATTTCTGCGAACGCACAACCAACTTGTCGATGCCGGATGCATAGAAAGTTCCTCCAGCGTTCTGCAACCACACGGAGACAGCGGTCTTCACCTCCTTATCGGTCTGGAAACGTCGACCACCGAGCTCCGTTTTGAGCTTACCGAACAGATGAAAGTCACATGGCGCTAGGTCGGGACTGTAGGGTGGATATTGTCAGACCTCCCACTTGAAACGCTGCAGCAGTTCGCTCTTTTGGTGGGCCTTGTGAGGTGTTGCGTTATCCCTTGCCGGGAAATGGCCCGCTCCCCATACACAGCACTAATTTCACGATGAATGTCAGTGTAATTCTTCCTTTTGGCCCACAGGAATCGGATTGTCGCACGCACCTCATATTTGGAGTGAACGTCCAGTCGACGCGCCATTGCATGTGGCCGCTATTCACACCATACAAGACGAGACACCACAGCGACCTGCCTAACAGCCGTGTGGGCAGTGTCTGTCCCTTTCTCCGCTGTGCCCACGTTTGCGACACACAGCGCGCTGCTGCAGCGCGTTAGTGCAACTAACTTTTTGATCCGCCTTCGTAGTTTAATTTGTTAAGATCCACACAAAGCTGAGGAACTGGTACTGATTCATTAATTAATTAATTGCAATAAGAAAAAAAAAGAAATATAGCCGAAAGAAATCAGATACCCCTATTGACGTCCAATTGCCAAATGAAAAGCTAAAGTAGGAGACTTCTGCTACGTACAAGCGAAGTCTCAGGTAGGACAGGTCGAAACCTACCTTGACACTTTGTAGACGCAATCGATGTACTATAAGAGGACAACGTGCGAAAAATCAGCCTCCAGATTGAACTGTAAGGCTCCGAAATCATGTGGCGAATCTCTCATGTAAAGCAATGGGATGTAGCGAGTACCGTACATGTTGGAATGGACAGCCCTGACCGCGCAAGCACTCAAGGTCGGTGAGAAGGAGCCCCACTCTCCAGTCATCATATACGTCCCGCCTCGCTACTACTCCGAGTACCACAGGGATGACCAGCTCCACCAGCCGTCATGCCTGAGTACCAGGATGTCAGGTATGATTTTGGAGCCTTGCAGTTCAAAGTTTGAAGATAGGTTTCGACCTGTCTTACCTGATATTTCCCTTGTTAGGGAGCAAAACAAGTAGCAATGGACGAAGCAAAGAGGATATAAAAAGTAGGTTAACTTAGACAAGGAAAATATTTCTACAGAAGAGAAGTCTGTTGATATCAAATATAGATTTAGGTATTAAAATAGTACATTATGCAACGAGCCTATAATGGCAATAATTAAGACACGAGTATGTTTATAAAACGAGCGTATGCGAGTTTTATAATTTCCATACGAGTGTCTTAATTACCATTATGGGTGAGTTGCATACGACGGTTTATGTTCGACGGAAATTATTATAACTATTTTATGTTCGAACATAAATATTCATAAATATCTGTCGAGATTTCGCCAGTTTTATGTACTGAACAGAGCGCATGAGACGCAGAGAATGCCTTGTATTTGACCATGGCCTCCTCGATTACCCTATTATGATACTAGGCCAGGCAGTGAAATTTAAATTAGAAGGCCGTGGAACTCAGCGCATCTAATTACCTAATTGGTCAAACAACTGTTTCTTGAGCTCTGATTGGTGGGAGAAACTGTTTCATAATGAAAAGCCTAATTATAGTAGTTTTCTCGAACATAAAGTCATTTTTGAAAGCCTTTGTCTGGAGCGTGACGCTCTATGGAAGTGAAACTTGGGCTGTTGGCGCAGCAGAAAAGAGGAGCATAGAGACATTTGAAATGTGGTGTTACAGGAGAATGATGAAGATCAGATGGGTAGATAGAGTAACAAACAAAGAAGTATTAAGACGAGTGGACGAGAACAGATGTTTCTGACGACTTATAATGAAGAGAAGAAATAGGTTGGTAGGACACGTACTAAGACACCCTGGAGAAGCAAACTTTGTTATGGAGGGAACTGTAGTGGTAGACCAAGGTTAGAGTATGTAAAACAGATTGCTTCGGATGTAAGGTGTGGTAGCTATGTAGAGATGAAACGATTAGCTCATGACAGGGAGATGTGCAGCTGCATCAATCCAGTCAAATGGCTCAAGAGTCAAATAACAACAACATTTATTTGCCAAGAAATTTTAATTCCGGTGTGAGGGCTGGAACGAGGTACACTCAGCCTCGTGAGGCAAAACTAAGAAGAGGAGGGTTTGATTCCCATCTCAGCCATCTATGAAGTGGTTTCCGTGGTTTCCCACTTCTACTCCAGGCTCCTTACTTAAGGCCACGGCCGCTTCCTTCCAAATCCGCACCTGAATTTAAAATACACACACTAATACAGCAATCATAATAACACAGGTTAACAGAATAAACTACACACACACACACACTTGGCTACATGACCACTATGTCGCAAAGGCCCTAAATCAATCAACAAGGTCAACTCCATTTGTAAACATCCGCCTCTAAATTTTAATTAAACTATTATTAAAACTTTGTTACAAGGGACACTTAAAACAACAATAATAATAATAATAACAATCATCATCATCATTATCATCATTATCAAGATGTCAGTCGTACTTGCTGGGTAATATAAGAGCTTTAAAAATCCTTCAGTATGCCTTCCTTCTGAGGGAAAGTAAAGCCGGTGGGCCCATATCATAGATTTATGGCATGTTAAAGAACCTTCCACTAACTACAATTGTGTGATGCTAAATTTGTAGTTTGGATTTGATTAACGCTCATCAAGTTCCAACGTTCGTCCCCGGGTGCTGGTTACGGTGGCATCAAGTATCCGAGTTCGCAGCTAGGTGTCGTTGACGGTAGCATTTGGTAGAAAAAGAAGGAACTACTTGAAGTTAATCGTCTGCAATCCTTGCCTGAATTAAAAACAGATAAAACACACTAATACAGCCATCACAATTAACACCGGTTATCATACATACTAGCGACTAGTCTCGCATAATAGGTTTGTGCGCCCCGTGTGTACAGACTACCCGCTTCGCCCTAGTGCTTTACGGGCTGGACGCGACACAGTTCTGGCAGGGGCTATCGTCTTGTTTATTTGTTTAAGAGCACTTTATAAACAAATCAATATATTTCCGTTGCCTTTTCAAGAAATGCAAGATTTTTCCTGTACTATTGAGACTATTTGGAAGATTTTGGTACAAACCACACCGTCTAACGCCCTCTGGTTTAGGAGCTTTGAGTTTTGTGAAACATACACCTTAGCGTATTATATAATAAGAAGATTCTACACACACCCAAAGTGCACGGGGCTACATGACCGCGTTGTCGCAGCCCCTAAACTGAGGAACTAACCAACCAACCGTACTTGCTAGGGGTGGGGGTGCGGGGGGGGGGGGGGGGAGGAGGGGGGGGAGGGGGGAGGGTGCGTGGTGGCTCAGCGGTCAAGCTGTATGCCTCTCACCAAGGCGGACCGGGTTCGATTCCCGGTCAATGCATGTGAGATTTTTCGAAGTGAAATGCCATGTCCTGTGGTTCGGATTCCACGTAAAAAGGAGGTCCCGTGGCTCATGATCTAGAGATTGACGGTCACGTTAAACTACAAGCTTCGTACTTGCTAGGGAAACGTCAGATATCAAGAAACGATTAGCACAGACCAACAGCCTGAAAAGCAGTTCTGATGAGATTTTTTTTAGAAAGGTTGTCTGGAAGGCTTAGTTAATAGTTTGTGGTGGAGACCTATCTGGGAGGAGCTTGCTTGGCCTTTGAAGAGCTGCATAATGAATGGGGGTAGCCAAGCGGAGCACAGAAAACATTGCTAACAGGAAGTGGGACTTCCCTCACTGCGCATTCACCAGGCTAATATATGCACCGCGATATCGTGCCCAGCTTCAAATAAGTCATGCATGAAAGAGTCAATATAATGATGAGATGACCTACTTGGCTGTGTCTTAGCATGTCAATCGTCACGAGATAACCTGACCAACAATATTGACTGATAAATATCTCTCGGCTAACATGAGCTATAACAACGTGATATGAGTTTGGATGGTTGGTTCCTTGGTCTAGGTGCTGCGACAACGCGGTCATGTAGCCCCGTGTACTTTGGGTGTGTGTAGAATCTGTCTGATAACCGGTGTTAATTGTGATGGCTGTATTAGTGTGTGTTATCTGTTTTAATTCAAGTAAGGACTGTAGACAATAATTTAAAGTAGTTCCTACTTTTGTCACCAAATGCTACCGTCCACGTCACCTAGCTTGCGTTCTTGGCTACTAGATGGCATGGTAGTCAGCACCTGGTGGCGTACGTTGGAACTAATAGAGCATTATCAATTCTAACCTACCAATTTTGGCTTCACACAAGAGTAGTTAGTGGAAGGTTCTTTTTCATGCCTAAATCTATGACATGGGACCGCCGGCTTTACTTCCCCTCCAAAAGGAAGGCATACTGAGGGATTTTCAACGCTCTTAAAAAAATCCAATGTATGAGTTTCTACCTTGGGGTGTGGCTGGCTGCATGGCTCAGCTGTAACGTTCTCGTCTGTTGTGCCGAAGGTTGCAGGATCGAATCCTGGCACAGCCACCCGCAAATATGAGGGAGCCGTGTCAGTAGATTTACTGGCACGATAGAGATCCCCTTCCCGGCAAAATTCCGGCACATCTGATTCTCTAAAAACCGCAGTTGTTAAAAGGGACGTAAAAGCAATAACATTATTATTAGCTCATGGTCTTTCTTTATTCGTATCAGGAGCACTAATCACAAATATATATCACAAATCGTAAACAGTGAGAATCAAATTCAAATAAAAAATAATAATGATAATTAATAAAGACACAAACTATTCTAGATCTAATATTAAGTGAGGACATATACAAACATTTGACTGCCAGGTAGCCCGCAACCAAATTAAATGTTCTTTGTCCAGTAACCAGTAACGGGCGACGTCAATAGCATTCGGGTTGGCAAATGTTAAGTCCTCCATTGTGCATGTTGCTGGACATAGTGGGCACTGGTAAAGATGTTGGATTGTCTGTAGCTCCCCACAATCACAGAGGAGAGAGTCACTCGGAAAACCCCATTTCTGCAAGTTCATCTTGGTTCTTCCAACTCCAGTCCGCAGTCTGTTGAGCGCCTTCCATGTTGCCCAACCTTCCATATGGCCCGGAGGAAGGCTTTCTTTTGGGGTCATCCAGCCGGACAGATGACCAGTTCTTTCCTTCCACATTCTTGCCCTAGCAGTGTCAGCATTGCCTTGAAGGCTGACTGTTGTCCGAAGGAAGCTTTTCCTAGATTTAAGGCGAGTTCGGGCGGGGGAATATCCAAATAGTGGGTGTGTTTGTGATGTGGATGCCTTAAATCTTTCCTTGTTCGCTGCTACCTCCCTGCGTATCTCCCCAGGAGCAATACCAGCTAAGCAGTGGACTTTCTCAACTGGAGTAGGCTTCAAGCAACCAGTAATGATTCTGCAGCTTTCGTTGAGTGCAGTGTCAACTTGTTTAGTGTGTGCTGATTTATACCACACTGGACTGGCATATTCGCCCGCAGAGTAACACAGAACTAAAGCTGATGTTCTAAGGGTTTGTGGCTGGGTTCCCCAATTAGTTCCCGTCAACTTGCGAAGAATGTTGTTTCTTGCGGATACCTTTTGCCTGATGTTTTGGCAGTGCTTCTTGTAGGTCAGTGTACGATCCAAGGTGATTCCTAGATATCTTGGAGTGAAACAATGATTTAGTAGCTTTCCCTTCCAATACACTTTGAGTTTTCGGGATGCCTGAATGTGTCGCAGGTGAAATGCACATATTTGAGTCTTTTCGGCATTGGGTTTCAGTTGGTTTTGGTCGTAATATGTTCCAAGCTCTTCTAATGCATGTGTCAGAGAGATTTCTACTTCATCAAAACTGTTAGATTGGGTGACAAGTGCAAGGTCATCAGCGTAAATAAAGCTTTTAGTGCCTTTTGGTAGTGGTTGGTCATTTGTATAGATGTTAAATAGTATAGGAGCCAGCATACTACCTTGAGGCAAGCCATTCCTTTGATTCTTCCATCTGCTCTGTTGTCCTTGAAATTCAACAAAGAAGCGACGGTTTTCCAGGAGAGTAGCTATCATCTTCGTCACCTTGATGTCGCCAGTTGTGCAGTACAGTTTTTGTAGTAGGATGCGGTGATTTACGGTATCATAAGCAGCGGAAAGGTCCACGAATGCCACTCCTGTGACTTTTCTCATCTCGAAACCGTCCTCAATGCATTGGGTTAGGTGCAGGATCTGTGCTGTGCAGTTCTTTCCCGGTCTGAAACCAGCCTGTTGCGGTATAAGCAGTTCATCTACAACTCCCGTCAAACGGTTAAGTAGCATTCTTTCCATTATTTTATATAGGTGGCATAGTAAAAAGATTCGTCTGAATTTTTTAGGATCTGAATTTTCCTTGCCAGGTTTGAGAAAAGCAATCACCCGTGCTTTTCTCCATATTTTGGGAATCTTTGAGGATGCCAAGCAGCTATTAAAGAAATTCCGAAGCCATTCCTTCGTAGCTGTGCCGAAGTGTTTGATCTGCTCTACCGTAATATCATCTAGCCCTGCTGCCTTACAGTTTTTGCAGCTTTGAATGGCTCTTTCTAACTTACTCAGCTTAAATGGTTGAGACATGTCATTAGTTCTGGCGTCTTCACTTAGGTGGATTCTGTGTTCCATTTTTCTGATAGGGTGATTGGTCTTTCCATTCGAGATAAGTTGATTTGCAATTTGGTTCGCCGAAACATTGGCGTGGAGCGGTCCTTTAGTTGGGTCGTTACTGAGTCGTTTTAACAATCTCCAAGCTTTTTGGCTGCTTCTCGACATGTCTGTTTCCTCCATAAGGCGTATCCAAGCATCTGTCTTAGCTTCTGAAATAGAAGCAAGGAGCAATTTTCCTGCTGAAATAGTTTCTTCGCTTAAAGGATCTTCTTGAAATAATGAGAAGTAATTGTCCATTTGGGTTGCTGTTTCTGATGTTAGGCCTTGTAGGTAACTGGACCTACATCCTAGTGGTATGGAAACTCTGGAAGCTTTCTTCACGGAATCGACAAACTCATCATATTTCTCCGGCACTGCATGGATGTCTGATATCATTATATCAAGAGTTGTGCTAAACTTCAGCCAGTCTGCTTTTTTAAAGTTATATCTCCTTCGGAATGGAATAGTTGCTTGTCGAACTGCTGCCCAGAGTTGACACTTCATGGGCCGGTGTTGGGTGTTTGGAATCGGATTACAGATTGATTTCACACATCGTTGAGCCACGTTTTCACTCACAAATATCAGATCTGGATTGGTGCCTCGCTTCCATCTGCTACTGTTGAATGATGGAGGTAATTTGGGGTCATGGATAAGATGGAGCTGGAAATTGTCTGCCCATTCTAGTACAGCTTCTCCGTAGTTCATGGTGTAGTGGCTAGCGTTTTTGGCAGTCGCCCCGGAGATCCGGGTTCTGCCAAGAAGTTTAATAATAGTCTAATAATATCGTATGACCTCGGGTGCCGGGTGCAAGCTTTGATATTTGCCCAGAGGGCAGCTTGCATGTCGAATTTTTGTCGTTCCTTGGAGTGCTATGAAAGTCAAGGAGGTTAGATATCTAAGCTCCTTGACGCATCACCTTCTAGTAGAGAAAGGAGGAACTGTGTGTTGGCGGAAAATCCCGAGATTAATTTTGCCATTATGAACACGGCCTACTTAATTCAACGTATGACATGCGTGGCGATATTTTTGTCGTCTTTCAAAAATCACTTACCACGGCCCGGAGCGAACCTGCAAGCTTGGGTTTGGTAGACAGACACGATAACCACTCGCCCACCGTGGCAAGCATAATAATAATATTAATGTTATTGGTTTTACGTTCCTTTTAACTAATGCGGCTTTTAGAGACGCCGGTGGTACGGAATTTTGTCCCGAAGGGGGATCTTTATCGTGCCAGTAAATCTACTGACATGGCTCCCTCGCATTTGCGCACCCTCAAATGCCAGCTGACTGCGCCAGGATTTGATCCTGCAACCTTGGAAACAGCAGCGAGAACGTTACAGCTGAGCCATGCAGCCTGCCAAGAGAATAAGAGTTGACCAAGGAAGGTAGACTAGAAAGATGACAGAAAGGAGCCCGGCACAAGTAAGTGAAAGTTATGCTGGATTCAGATGGGGTCCCATGGTCGCCAACCCAAATCCCACTAGTCGTGAGCCCCTTGGGGGAAGATTTCAACTATAGATTTCTTTGTACGTTGGTTCTGGGAAAATCTTATCGCAAACTGAGGTTAAAATGACGTCGTATTTGAGGTAGGCCTACACGTATAAACGTTTGTCGTATTAAGCAAGGCTGAGAAACATATTCCTAAGGGGCAGATGACCTTGCTGTTCCGCCACCTTAAAACTGTAACTATACAGATTTCTTATAAGTAATACGTCCGTGCCGCAGAAAACATGATGTTATAACCAAGTTGTCATTGAAACCGATGTCGTTTAAAAGAGTTAAACTGTATTTGTCCGATTATGTAACTGCAGATTTCCTACTCCTACCGGTTTGTCTATTTTAGACAAAATGAATGCCTGAACATAAGGTCTCTATTGATTGATACTGCTGGCGTGTTGAGTTGAACTTTCGTCTCACGAACGAACAGTGGGAATGTCGTGCTAGGAAGAGGAGTCGCGTGTAATTCTTTATGTTGAGGTAACGCCTGACTTTACAGCGTTGGCACAGCTGGGGACGACGTATTGATGCTACATACCTGCCAAGTTTTCCGGTTTTCCCGGAAGGTTTCCGGATTTTGGGGGTGTTTTCCGGTTGTCCGGATTAACATAGTTTTTTCCGGATTTTCAACTCCCTAGCTTTTTACCGTTCTCTGCATCCAAATAGCATTTCAGTTTTGATTTTAAATAATAGCTCCTATTCCGAGATGCGAGTGCTCAAAATCGACTGAAAAACGACTGATAAGACTCAGGGTGTCTGCCGGTAACAAAAATGTAGCTAAATTTATAAAGGTAACGAAAAGTAGCTAATTCTTATGTCTGGATAGTTCGAGGTAACGAAAATTCTCCGAGGTCTGTTAAAACCATTTAAACCCGCCCTGCTAGGCTCGCAGATGCGATGAAGCAAGTTTCACGCAGCGGCGCCGATTGCGTAAGCTATATTTCCCCGTACACGACCTCAAGGAAATGCATACTGAGGATACCTTCAGTGGTACTGTAGACATCTGTTCAACGTTTATTTTCGGCATCAAGAAGAGTTTAGTTTTGTGTGAAATATTTTTCTTTATTACGGTAATCGGAAACTTGACTCTTTGCGAGAAGTTTATTCGCGATAACTTCCGAAACTCAACAGAAACCTCTCATTTCTGATATTGGCCTCTAAATTTGTGTATCTCAAATTGAAGTCCAGAAATAACGCGAAATAATTTATTGTCCCAATCTCGCGAAATGATACCGTTTCAAAAAATTATCGCAAAAATGTTCCTATATTTTAAAAATCTATCCGTCTAGTGAATTTGCGACATCAAGTGTGGTTAATTCGAAACTCCGTCATATGTCTATTTTCCTTCGTTCTATGGTTCTATTGGATTTATAATCAAACCGGTTATCTCGAAAACTTGTACAATTTGAATTCGAAAGAAAATGTGCCCTCTCTTCGGATTATTCGTGCAATCCTCTCTGAATAATTCATAATAACCGATACCTACTTCGAACGTTCATCTTACAAAGTCACATCCTCAAGACGGCCGCCTGACAGCACGACTTGCCTGCGGGAATCTCGTCAAACGGACCACGATCGATGCCAGTTGCGTAGAATTATAAAACCCGTGCCTGGCCGCGAACTTGTGTCCTCGAGGACTGCGGGAATCACGGCGCCGATCATACAACATGGTCCATAACCGCTCGTGAATTTTAACCACGCCCAACCTCGACCTCGCCTCCGTCATTCTGCCAAGACAGATAGACAGGCAATCATTGGACGGCCGGATGCGGTGCCGATTGCATAATATCGCGTTCTCATTGTGCAACCGTGAGGACAACGTGAATCTCGTCAAACGACCGAGAGCGGCAGCGATTGTCATATATCGCGATATTTCTCCGCATTCGATGACGAGTGCAACTGGATTCTTGTCAAATGGACAGCAAGCGGTGCCGATTGCGTGATAATAACTTACCATATTTTTCCGTGCCCGATCTCAAGGACAATAGAAATCTCGTCGAACGACTAAAAGTGACACCCATTTTGTAATCGCGATTTTTCTCCGTGTTCTATCTAAAAAACTACGAATCGCGTCAAATGGCTGAGACCAGCGCCGATCGTGTAACGTCTCGATATTTCTCCGTACCTGACTGCGAAGACATAATTCGGTGACGATCACGTAACGTCGCATATATTTCTTTGAGGTCTTCCGCGGGGACAAAGGAAATCTCCCCAAACGGCCAATATCTGAGCAACTTCTTGGTAATCATAACTTCTTGTACACAAGACGGCATATTTGCTGAAACAACTCATTTGATATTAAATATCCATTATTTATTTTTATCTAAATTTTTATGACACCATAAGTGAATCTAATTCACTGCTTTAAACAGTTCATTGTTGTTTTCCTTCACCGCGCGATGAGCTTCTATGGTTGCCGACCGCAGACGTATCTTGAATTAAAAGGTAGCTAAAAAGTAACTAATCTTTACTTCATCCTTACAGTAGACACCCTGTAAAGTTTATCGATAGTCCCGTCTCGCAGATTATGGCTGCGCTTTTGTCATTAATTCCTTGCGTTTGACATTAAGACATTACGCTGGAAGTCGATAGAACTGTATCGATAATCACATCTCGCAGATTATCGCTGCATTTATATAACTCTTTGTGCTTCGACTGTTTGTAAGCGGGAAAGCTTGGTTTTAAGCGGTGCTTGCTGTAGTTCTTGTATTCGTTCAATTGTGTGACAAATTTTTGTGCGATTTAGTGTTTTCGTGATGAATTCAAGTAAGAAACGATATCATCAGTCTTCAGAATTTTTGGAAACTGACTCAATGAATTAGATAGTCTCACTTCACCGAGAGTTTGTAATCTCTTTCCCTGTAGTCTTTTCTCGCTGGGGGCGTGGTGGTGCAGCGGTCAAGCTGTATGCCTCTCACCAAGGCGAACCGGGTTCGATTCCCGGTCAATGCATGTGAGATTTTCGATGTGAAATGCCATGTCCTGTGGTTCGGATTCCACGTAAAACGGAGGTCCCGTGGCTTATGATCGCGAGATTAACGGTCACGTTAAACTACAAGCTTCCTTTTTCTTTTCTCGCTATTTTTAAGACCTTGCGACGCATGTACGCGTTAAATTTTTGCGCTTTGGGATCTTCTGGATTTCTATTTTGGAAAGTTGCCAGGTATGTGATAAAGCCCGGAAGTTCATGCAAAATTATATTTTTGCATATATTTATGCATATTTTGGTTATTTTGGCACAATGCATGATATTTTTCTCCTTAGCCTGTTTAAGTGCATATCTCTGCTTGAGAAGGGCGTATATTCTAATTTCCTATTGTTTCGAAGCGCTTTTTGTTACTTCATGTAGGTATTTCGATTCCATCACAAAATAATACTGAAATTATTGTAATACCTAGTACGTTTCAGTCCTTTTTGCAAGTTAATATCAATTATTTTTATCCAGCTGGCATATTTGAGGGCGCGCAAATGCGGGGGAGCCGTGCCTGTAGATTTACTGGCACGATAAAGATCCCCTTCGGGGCAAAATTCCGGCACCCCGTCGTCTCTAAAAGCCGCAGTAGTTACTGAGGGACGTGAAACAAATAACGTTATTACTATTACTATTATTATTATTCTCTTACGACCCCGACGGTATTAGGGTAACTGAGGCCTAGGGAATCTTTCGCTTTCCCGCCTTAATTGGCCCTAGTCCCATCTTTCTTTATACCCTCATTCTTCGAGGAGTGGGATCTCTTATTTTGTTTTTATGATACCCTTCCTTCGACTCAAGACCCTAAAAGAGGCAGGGGGTGTGTAAACCCATCACTTATATTAAGGTGCACCTTGAATAGAGCTACACTCTGAAAGTCTCGTGAGATGGGAGTTGGCAAACCCGAGGTATTCCTGAGCTGGGTCCGTTTCTCCATTGCATTTGGGGCAGACTCTCTCCTCTTTCCCCTTTCATGTCTCTTCCTCTTTCCAAGTCCCTCAATCCTCATTCTTCGAGGGTTGAGGGCATATCATTTCTTCTTATCTTTTATTTAGCCTACATGATTTTCCTTTTTTCCTCAATTTCTTCTTCTAGTATGTAAGTTAATTCTAAGCCATTACAGTAGTTAGAATTAGTTTTAGTGGTAGGTTCATTTCATGCTCATTATCTTCACAATCACCCATATCATTAGGGGCCGATAACCTAGATGTTAGACCCTTTGAAACAACAATTATGTTGAAATCTGGCAACCTGGCAAATTCTTTTCTCTTCCCTTACAAACTGCTTCCTCTAGTGAACACAACTTGTAAGGCACCGGACTTTCTTCAAGGCCAAAGTCAATTCTGTAGATTCCCCGCCCCATTGTAACCCATACGCATTCCAAGACCCCAATAACAGTACGTACTTGAAGTCAGATTCCATAGCACTTTTTCACCAAGTTCACGCACTTAAGCGCAACATGGCCAATAAAAGAAACCTTTTAAAGTTGGAAGAAGAAGTTAAAGTTAATCATGTAATTGAAGTTGAAACTATAGAGGTCATTATTATAAATTGTTGGTTGGTTCCTCAGTTTAGGGGCTGCAACAACGCGGGCATGTATCCCCGAGTACTTTGGGTGTGCGTAGAATCTGTCTGATAACCGGTATTAATTGTGATGGCTGTATTAGTGTGTGTTATCTGTTTTTAATTCAAGTAAGGACCGCAGAGATCAATTTCAAGTAGTTCCTTCTTTTGCTAATAAATGCTACCGTCAACGACACCTAGCTGCGAACTTGACTACAAGATTCCACCGCAACCGGCACCTGGCGATGAACGTTGGCACTTACTAGAGCGTTGATCAAATCTAACCTACAAATTTACCTTCACACAATCGTAATTAGTGTAAGGTTCTTTTACATGCCATAAATCTATGACATGGGCCCGCCGGCTTTACTTCCCCTCCAAAGGAAGGCATACTGAGGAATTTTTAACGCTCTAAAAAATTCAACGACTTCGGCCGGGTTTGAACCCGCTATCTTGTTACCAACTACGCTATCGAAGCCGCCAATATGATTTTTTTAATGCCTAAAATATTAATGAAACATTAAATGAATAAAACTAATAATTATAATAATAAACAAAAATTACGAAAAACGAAAGTCCTGAATTTCAAAAAAAGAACAAGTTCTTTGAGGAAATAAACACTCGAAAATTTCGATTGACTGAAAAGTAAAAAATTCCCTCTTGGCTCGCCTGAAGGTGGAGGTGGATTCCTCCGGGCAAAGAAAAGTGTTGCGAATTCATTAAATTTTCCAATAATTGTCGTATACCTACAAAGGTTCCGCACGTTTATCATTCCGAAAATATTTTTCTTAACCCTTGCCGTAATAGTGGGTCATATCCAAAATTATTTCAGACGAAAGTTTTAGGTACAGTAATTCTTAGAGGCTGAATCGTATAAAAAACTGCGTAGAAAAAAGGCTTCGGAAGGAACAGGCTGGATTTCGACAACATCGCAGCTGTGTGGATCTCATCAACACCCTCCGAATCATCCTGGAGCAGAGTGTGGAGTTGCGGAATATCCTTTACCTCACATTTGTTGACTTCGAGAAAGCCTTCGACTCCGTAAATCAAAGAATCATGTGGAAGACCCTCGAGGAATATAAAATTCGAACAAAGATCATCAGAATCATGGAAGAGATATACGAAGGGTATGAGTGCCAGGTTCTTCACGAAGGCAAATTAACAGAAAAGATAAAGGTCAGTTCCGGAGTGAGACAGGGGTGTGTCCTTTCCCCACTCTGTTCCTGCTGGTCCTGGATAGTGTGATGAAGATGGTAATGGTAGGATGGAAGAGGGGTATTCAATGGGGTATAAATGACAGGCTTGAAGATCTGGATTTCGCAGACGACATTTGTCTTATGGCACAACGGTACCGAGACATAGAAGATAAGCTGGGGAGGTTGCAGAGAGAAGCAGAACGTGCAGGACTGATGATCAACACCAACAAGACCAAAGAGATGAGGATAAATTCTGACATCACGACTAGTTTGACAGTCAACGGAAAGGACATTGAGCGAGTTGAGTCCTTCCTCTACCTTGGAGGTATAGTCACATATGATGGGGGAGCAGAGGAAGATGTTCGAAGCCGTATCAGGAAGGCAAATGGTGCCTTTGTCCAGCTCTACCCCATCTGGAGAAATAGAAACATTTCCAGGAAGACCAAGCTCCGCCTTTTCAATAGCAACGAAAAGTCTATTCTTCTCTACGGCTGTGAAACATGGAAAGTCACAAAACCGATCAACAACCAGCTACAGGTGTTCATTAACAGATGTCTGCGTCGCATCATGAATGTGAGGTGGCCGGACATAATCTCAAATGAAGATCTTTGGACCATCACCAATCAACAACCGATTAGCATCCAGATCAAGGAGAGGAAATGGCGCTGGATTGGTCACACACTAAGGAAGCCGGACGGAGCTATTGAGAGGGCGGCGCTAGACTGGAATCCTCAAGGCGCCAGGAAGCGAGGTCGACCTAAGAAGACCTGGAAGAGGACGATCGAAAATGAAATTGCAGAGGTGGACAAGAACTGGAGTCAAGTGAAGAGAATGGCCAGGAACCGTACTGCGTGGAGAAATTTCGCCAAGGCCCTATGCTCCGGAAGGAGCGGCAGGAATTAAGTAAGTAAGTAAGTAAGTAATTCTTAGAGGACTATTGATCATTTTAAACGGTTATGCTTTATGCCTATTCTTCTTCTTCTTCCTCTTCTCATTCCCCAGCATGATTAATCCCACTTATGTGGGGTCGCTGATGTGGATATTCCTCCTCCACGTTGTTCTATCCCGGACCATTTCCTCCACAAGCCCCCACTGTTTCATGCTTTCTTGAATGCTGTCCATCCATCGCCTTCTGGGTCGTCCTCGACTCAGTTTCCCTGGTGGAAACATTTCCATCATCCTATTCCCCACATAATCTTGATCTCTTCTCTTAACATGGCCATACCATCAGAGACCAGCCTCACTGACTTTCTCAGAAACTTGCACCACGCTAAGTAGTCTCCTAATCACTTCATTTCTCATTTTGTCCAACCTTGTATGTCCACTTTCCCATCTCAGCACACGCATTTCTGACACGTCCAGTTTTTCTTCCCATCTCCCTGTTATCTCCTAGGTTTCTGCCCCGTATATCATTGCTGGTCTTACCACGGCCTTGTGTACCTTCCCTTTTAAAGTTTCTAGTACCTTCTTGTCGCACAGTACACTTGATGTTTTCCTCCAGTTGAACCATCCCGATCGTATCCTGCTCTTTATTTCCTCCTCCAGTTCACCATCTTGTTGTATAACTGTACCAAGATATCTGAATGAACTTGCTGTTGGGATCTTTTCCCCAGCCAATTAAGGGAGATAATATTTACTTTTCTCTAAAATTTCCATTTTTCCCCACCCATTTGATCAATGATTGATGCTATCAGAAAAGGTTAAGTTTTTGGCCCTTATCCGAAGAATAGTACGAACTTGCTTGCTACGGTGGGTGAGTGGTTAACGTGTCTGACTACCAACCCCAAGCTTGTAGGTTCGCCCCTGGCCGTGGTAAGTGATTTTTAAAAGGCGACAAAAATCACGAAATGGATGTCATACGTTGTTGGCATGGTAAAGAACCCATTTGAATTCAGTAGGCCGAGTTCAATGGCAAAATTAATCTCGGGATTTTCCGCCAACACAAAGTTCCTCCATTCTCTACTAGAAAGCGCTGTAGTGTCAAGGAGCTTAGATATCTAACCTCCTTGACTTTCATAGCGTTCAAAGGAACGACGAAATTCGACATGCAAGCTGCCCTATGGGTGTCAATTTAACAAAGCTTGCACCCGGCACCCGAGGCCATACGATATTATTATTATTATTAGAACGAACTTTGAATGGATTCGATTTTTTACAAACTAAGAAAGTTATAGCTATGTTAACATTTTGCAAAAGTTCGCCTAATCAATACCTTTATTGTATTATATATAAATGATCACTTAGTGGTCATTGGTACATGTTTCGAGGCCTAATTGTTTTGGCCCCTTCATCAGCCGATATACATAAAATGTCAAGGCAAACAGGTGGTTAGATAGCTTAACACTAATAAACATTCCCTTCAATAACCCTATTATGGTGCACCATAATGAAAGGTGAAAGATGTTTACCCCAAAGATACATAAGGAAATAAAATATATAAATAAAGAAATAAATAAAGAAAGAAAGAATGGAAGAAAGAAATAGTTGAAATTTGAAAAAAATCAAAAATACAATGTGAACACCACTCTAAAATTTCACCCTTTCTTGCTGATCACTGAAATTTTGCCTTCTTCATGTAGTCCAAATCTTCTGAAATATGTGGCGACAATAACACATTTGAAAGTAAACCGCATGCTGTATTGTGGCTTGCAGATGTCAACGAAACTACAATGGCTCAGCTACTGTATGTAGCAGTTCCACTTCACTGCGGTCTGCAGACGCTAAACGAGACATAATCTGCTCCGTGGCGGAACCAGAATGAACCATTGAAATACTAAAATGTTTCAAGTTTTCAAAAATAAACCCCATTTCCACCCCCTTGGTCCGATTTTGCCCATTAACAAACTCGACCGAGATTTGGAATGGTTATATTTTATGTATCCTACATTTGAAAGTGATTGGTGGAAAATGACGGTTGTTATCGTGTCCACAAGAAATTGATGTTCAGTAAAACCTGCCTAAAGCGGAACGCAATCGTTCCGGATTTATTTTTCCGTTTACGCAGGTTTCCGTTTTACAAAGCGTTGAGTTTTAATAAGACAATATACACTACAAAGAAAAAAGTGACAGTCAGTCTGAAAGACTGGACTTTGTATCAATTTAAATGCTGAAAAATGCTAGAAAGGCTGGAGGCTTCTCGCTTCGCTCGAAGCCAAAGACTCTTGGCATGTTAGAAAATTATCTGCATAATACTTATCTTGCTTATCTTGTTTAAAATTACTCGCGAACGGCAAGTGCAAACCAAGGGCAAAGCAAGTTCAAGCGCGCGGGGACGTGCCCCTTCCATCCAGTCTAAAAACACTTATAGTGGGCGATGTATTGAAGATAGAGATATGCTCTCGCGGACTTTTTTTGAAGAACTTTTCATACTGACCAATTCTTACGCTCATAGTATATTGATATTTTTAACGGTTTGCTCAGGGTAAGCTTAAGAAGCGCACGGACGCCAAGTTTGTTTTAGACTTTTTCACTGAAATCGTTACTGTTTGGCTTCCTTTGATCATACAAAAATTATTTTCTACAGAATCTTTCCTCGAGATATCCTTTACAGAATGGTGAAAACTGCATCACAATCCATCCAGTGGTTCTCGAGATTACCCGTGACATCCAAGAATCGGGGATTTTGTCTTATACTAACGAAGTAGAGATTGTCGGGGAGCACATGCACCAAGCGGTACTATGACGTCACATAGCCTACCTCAGTGCATCTGAGTACATTTCGTCCCGTCACCGTAACGTAACGCCAGACCCCAGCGTAACGACTAAGTCGACAAGATCATTTAAAATGTTAATATGAAATAGCGGCTTCAGTGGCGTAGTTGGTAGCATGCTGAACCGCTGTGCCCAAGATAGTGGGTTCAAACCCCGCCGAAGTCGTCGGATTTTTAAGAGCGTTAAAATCCTTCAGTATGCCTTCCTTCGGAGGGGAAGTAAAACCGGTGGTCCCATGTCATAGATTTATGGCATGTAAAATATCCTTCCACAGACTAAACTTGTGTGGAGCTAAATATCTAGGTTAGATTTCGATGTAACGGTCTATCAAAGTTCCAACGTTCACCAGTAGGTATCATTGACATCTGGAACTACTTGAAATTGAACGGAACTTGTAGCTCACCCTAGGGGTGTCCGCTTGAAGCAGCTACAGCCTCTGGCGAGCCGAACATGTCCTCTGACACTCCCGGCACTACAAGCCATACGATAGATAAATAAAACTATGAAATAATTCCAGTTTTTTCCACTGTAAACAACACAATTCCTTAGCCGGACGTTTGTTTTTCTCGTGGTTTTCAATAACTTTAATTTTCTCCTCCAGTGTAAGTGTCTTATGTTTAGAAGGAAGGAAGGAAGGAAGGAAGGAAGGAAGGAAGGAAGGAAGGAAGGAAGCTTTTAGTTTTACGTGACCGTTAATCATGCGATCATGAGCCACGAGACCTCCTTTTTACGTGGAATCCGAACCACAGGACATGGCATTTCACTTCGAAAATCTCACTTGCATTGACCGGGAATCGAACCCGGTCCACCTTGGTGAGAGGCCAACAGCTTGACCGCTGTGCCATCACGCCCCCATTATGTTTAGAATTCATTGTCACTGAATTACTGTACCTAAAAAAAATGCAGTACACAGTAAAAAGAACACCTATAAAGATTACTCCAGTTCACTGCTTTCTTCTATTCGTACTTCTACTCTCATTGGTCAGAAGGAAACTGTGAGTATTCCAAGAGGGTTGGTGGAAGTAATGATACAGATGTTGTGAAATGTAGCATACCTGCAGCATCCTTGAGGAAAAATTAAGAGTTAATGTTTCCTAGGACTTTCGTGCAAGTACAGTCGCGCTCAAAATCTATTTTATTAAGCTCAAATACCACTCATTCATTCATTCATTCATCACGAAATCTCTGAAACCACCGAACGGATTGGAATGGAATTTGGTATGCAGCTTCCTCAAGGGCCGCAAACGCCCACTAAGAAAGGATTTTTGGATATTCTGGTTCTAAATGGGTGTTAAGGGGGTACACCTGCATTTCCCGATTGGTTTCATTGGTGGATGTGATACTCGGCATAAACTCATCATTAAAAATAAGAAGACATGTGTCTGAGGGTTTTTCGATGTGGTGTGTATTATGAGGTGAAAGGGGGGTGAAAAGTGGGGGTTGAAGGATTCCTAACGGAGCGTGTATCTCTTAAACGACATAGGCGAGGAGTTTGAAACTCAGCGAAAAAAAATCAGCATAAAAAATAAGTAAATAGGTGTTTGACCGTTTTTTTTTTTCATAAATCCAATTTAAGGAGCCCATGGGGAGGGGTGAAATTCTGAAAAAAGAGAAAAAAAACAGATAATATTTCTGAGTGGTAAATTATACATGGCCTATGTTGTAGACAATAACACATTGCATCTTTTTTGTCTCTTGCTATTTCATCATACGACGAATACTTAGGGAGTTATTAATCATTTTGTACTTTTTGGCCGGAATTTTCTACGTCCCAGGAATGACATAAAAATTGATTCGAATGAAATTTCAAAAAATAGTTTTTTTAATGCTTTTAATATATTTTCACGTCTTTTAGGGACCGAAACCAACATGATATTTTTATGTTTTTTTTTTCGTCCAATGCATATTTGGTTTCAGGCGATAGAATTATTTTCCACTAGGACCCATGCTTATCTATCTATATAACTAATGTTACAACGGGATTCCAAATGTTATTGCGGGCGAAGCCGTGGGTAGCAGCTAGTTTAATATATAGCTTTGTATTAGGGCCATTCTACACGAGCGGGTAAACTGCCGCGTTTCGCCCGCCTCCTACCGCGCCATTGGACAGAACCTACAGTAATGAATTGGTCTGTCTACACGAGCGTTTTGCCGGTCGCGGGAGGAGGCGATCGAGACGTGTCGGGCGGGAGACCCGCGTACGAAACAACACGTGGCGTTTTGCAAGCAGTTTACTCGCGTCAGTAACGTCACGGCCGACTGGATGCGAGCTGCGCTCTCTATACCGGCCTTGACATTCCCAGTTAGAACCCATGCATAACGTTTAATAGGAAAATTTCCTCTAGTTGCCGATAGAGCGCATCCCCAGCCCATGTATAGGCACGATTAGTAAACAGCTGTGCAGTGTGTTTCTCACTGTGTTACGTTTAGAACAACGAAGTTTGGTTTCAGTTTCAATTATTGTAAGTAGTCTGTATTAATATACTGAATTCCTACGTTGTTTGAGTGTTTGCTAATGAAATTGTAAAATGCTGGGGTAAATTATAAACTATGCTTTTTTTTTTTTTTTTTTAGCGTATGGCTTTTAGTGCCGGGAGTGTCCGAGGACATGTTCGGCTCGCCAGTTTTGTAGCTGCTTCGAGACGGACACCCGATGGGTGAGCTACAAGTACCGTTGGGGAGGGAAGTTGGAATGGAAGGGCGAGGAGTTGGAAGGTAGCGGCTGTGGCCTATAGTTAGGGACCAACCCCGGCATTTGCCTGGAAGGAAGATGGGAAACCACAGAAGACCATCTTCAAGGTTGCCGGCGGGGGGATTCGAACCTCCTCGCCTCCCGGATGTGAGCGACTGCTATTAGTCATGCCGTAACGACCACGGCTAACTCACCCGGTAACTATGCTTTGAACGCCGCTGTTAAATCCAGTATGTCATTTTGCACTTTGATAGAATAGAATAGAAGGCGCTTCTGTTCACACGCCACGTTTTGACCGCCACGTGTAGATTGCACAATTTTGGCGCGGTCTGCTCTAGGCGGGTCACAAGCCGCGTTTTGACGGCAGGCTCGGATTCAAGGGTGGGGGGTCACGGGGGTCATGCCCCCCCCCCCCTTCCAAACGGAGACCAAACGAAAACACAATAACCAGACAAATAAAACTTAACGAATTTTAACTGAAAAACAGTTTTTTTTTTCTCATTTTATTCAATACTGAAAATATCTTAATTGCAATTATTATGTTCTGTTACAACTGTACATATTTACAACTTCATACCTGTTATATAAAAACGATTATTTATATAACAAAATCAACTCGTGTATTTTGTTTAGCAAACCTTGTGATTACCGAATCGATGTCTATAGTGATGTCACGATGAATGTACAGCAATGCACGGATAGGAATTTGGTTTTTTTTTTCGCACCAAAAAATTTTGCCAACCTCCAAACTGCAAGCTTGGTTGGCAATTTAAGCTGTGACTTTCTCCCTTTGTCGGTACCAACTCGACTTGCCGAAACTGTAACGTACCTTGATACCTTTCTCGAATCTCGATGTAAAAGTCGCAAAACACGCCGTTGCAATTTGTACGAATATTTTTGGTGCGCTAAACGCATCAAATTTCTACCCATGTAGCTTGCTGGTTTTGTACGTTTGGTTATTTTGTGATTGCGTTTTTAGTGATACCATTTTTCTAAACAATTTCGATTCTCTGACCCCCCCCACACACAAAAAAAAAAAAAAAAAAACTCCAGATCCGCGCCTGTATTGACGGTCACGTGTAGATTGAAACATTTTGGCACGGTAGGAGGCGGGTGAAACGCGGCAGTTTACCCGCTCGTGTAGAATGGCCCTAATGGATAAGATAATCCGTCTTACTCAGGTTATTTACGCCTACAGTTCCGGAATTTCTTTCAGTTTCCGCGTTAGGCAGCTTTGCGGTTTAGTGTCATTTTACATGGGAAATAGCTCCGTTCCGAATTTGCTTTCCGTTTGTCCAGGACCGGTTTGGGCATGTTTTACTGTATAAACTTTTGAACTGACGATGGTTTTTGGGTCTGGCGGATGTGAAACGCGAAGATATGTCGAAATTTTCTGGAAGTCACAACATGACACCCATTGCAATAGTTAGTTTTCTAATGAAATCTACCTCCAGGCGCTCACATCTAGTGGGACGTGGGTTGGCAACCACGGGGCCCCAGCTGAGTCCGGCATAGCTTCCACTTACTTGTGCCGGGCTCCTCTCCGTCTTCTTTCCTGTCGACCTCACTTGGTCAACTCTTGTTCTCTTCCGACCCCGACGGTATTAGGGTATCCAAGGCCTAGGGAGTCTCTTCCTTTCCCGCCTTAATTGTCCCTTGTCTCATCTTTTCTGATACCCTCCTTCTGCAAGGGGCCAGCCTTCTTTTTCTTTTCATGTTATCTCCTGCCCTCTGTTCAAGGCCCTCAAGCAGGCAGGGTGTATGTAGCCCCACCACTTCTGTTGCACCCAGGATAGTGCTACACTCTCAGGGGCTCACGGCTGGTGAGTTCCGGAGTTGGCGACCCCGAGGGATTCCTGAGCTGGGCCCGGTTTTTCCCCGTTTGTCCATTACCTCTGGGGCAGACCCTCTCCTCTTTCACTTTCCTGTCTGCCTTTCATGGTTCTCCTTCCTTCCAAGTACCTCATTCCGCATTCTTCGAGGGTTGAGGGCATTTCTTTTTCTCCTGTCCTTTATTTGCCTTATTCTCCTTTTGTTTTCAATTTCTTCTTCTAGTACATAACTTAGTAGTTGGTTTTAGTTATAGTTTACATTTCATTTTCATCTTCACGATCACCCAAACCATTAGGGGCCGATAACCTAGATGTTAGGCCCCTTATAACAACTATCATCATCATCATCATCTAATGAAATCTACCTAACAGTCTCAATTAATGAGCTTGAATGAAGTTGCTGAATTCGCACTGATTCTGATTACGTGCCTGACCTTGATAAACATTACCTACCTCAACATAGGCTACCTCTCTCCGCTATTATCGTTAAAGCCCTGCGCGGATGCGGATATCCGCGGATATACCCGCGGATAACCGCAACATTTTTCACCATGCGGATATTGTTTGCATGGCTTCGCGGTTAGCGGATAAGCTGCGGATAATATTTGGAGTAAATTTGCGGATAGTTTTTAGAATACAATCCGAACTTGTTGAATATCATGGGGAAAGTTGGGTAATCGTGCGCAGCGGGTAATCGTGCTCACCTATGTTTTTCGAGTTGGTAGTACAACTAGCAACTCGGTTCCCTGCTACCCTTAAGCTGTCATCGTACCTATCAGATAGGGACAGTCAGCATGATGCCAGTTGCTATGTGATGGCCGTAAGGCTTGGATGAAGAAACTTTACACGTTGCATGTTATTTTCTGTAGCCAGCAAATAAGAAGGTAAGCCTACAGTTGTGATTCAATTATTTAAATTTTAATGTTGTTTTACATGCCAGTTTTTACAGTGTTATGCATGTATTTATTTTTCAATATAATACACACATCAAAAAAAGTTTTGCATCACCTCGGTTCCAAGAGTTCCGGAACCTTTAAATACAAAGGGAATAGAGATCAACACAAACAACATTTCAGCTCGTTTTATTGCTCATGAGACCCACACATTGCATGTTGTACCATCATACAGCTAGACTTTCAGCATTTGTGGTCCAGATTGCAGTACACACCACTACCTCTAATACCCAGTAGCACGTCCTCTTGCATTGATGCATGCCTGTATTCGCCGTGGCATACTATCCACAAGTTCATCAAGACACTGTTGGTCCAAATTGTCCCACTCCTCAACGACAATTCGGCGTAAATCTCTCAGAGTGGTTGGTGGGTCAAGACGTCCATAAACAGCCCTTTTCAACATATCCCAGACATGTTCGATAGGGTTCATGTCTGGCGAACATGCTGGCCACTGTAGTCGAGCGATGTCGTTATCTTGAAGGAACGCATTCACAAGATGTGCACGATGAGGTCGAGAATTGTCGTCCATGAAGACAAATGCCTCTCCAATATTCTGCCGATATGGTTGCACTATGGGTCGGAGGATGTCATTCAGGTATCGTAAAGCCGTTTCGGAGCCTTCCATGACCACCAGTGGCGTACGTCGGCCCCACATAATGCCACCCCAAAACATCAGGGAACCACCACCTTGCTGCACTCGCTGGACAGTGTGTCTTAAGACGTTCAGCCTGACCAGGGTGCCTCCAAACAAGTCTCCGACGATTGTCTGGTTGAAGGCATATGCGACACTCATCGGTGAAGAGAACGTGATGCCAATTCTGTGGGGTCCATTCAGCAAGTTGTTGGGCCCATCTGTACCGCGCTGCATGGTGTCGGGGTTGCAAAGCTGGACCTCGCCATGGACGTCGGGAGTGAAGTTGCGCATCATGCAGCCTATTGCGCACAGTTTGAGCTGAAACACGACGTCCTGTGGCTGAACGAAACGCATTATTCAACATGGTGGCATTGCTGTCAGGGTTCCTCCGAGCGGCAATCCGTAAGTAGCGGTCATCCACTACAGTAGTAGCCCTTGGGCGGCCTGAGCGAGGCCTGTCATCGACAGTTCCTGTATCTCTGTACCTCCTCCATGTCCGAACAACATCGCTTTGGTTCACTCTGAGACGCCTGGAAACTTCCCTTGTTGAGAGCCCTTCTTGACACAAAGTAACAATGCGGACGCGATCGAACTGCGGTATTGACCTTCTAGGCATGGTAGAACTACAGACAACATGAGCAGCGTACCTTCGTCCTGGTGGAATGACTGGAACTGATCGGCTGTCGTACCCCCTCCGTCTAATAGGCCCTGCTCATGCATGGTTGTTTACATCTTTGAGCAGTTTTAGTGACATCTATGAACAGTCAAAGGGACTGTATCTTTGATACAATATACACAGTCAACGTCTATATGCCGGAGATCTGGGAACCGAGGTGATGCAAAACTTTTTTTGATGTGTGTAGATTAGTTTGCCGGGATTCATTGAGTTACGTTTTAAAAGCAGAGTGGCGTAATGTTGCGCAGAACATAATGATATAAGTAAATACAGCGCGAAATTAATGCCAAAATATTTTGTGTTTGTTCTCCAGATGCCAAGAAATTATACGCGGAAAACGGAGAAAAACTCCTACGCAGCAGAAAATATGCAGAAAGCTCTACGTGCAATTGGAGATGATGGGAGGAAAATGAGGGAAGTAGGGAGACGTTTCGACATTTCCGAGTCAACCGTACGAAAGCAGTTGCTGCAAAATAGGCTTGTTCTACCTCGTCTAGGCCGTAAACCTGTTTTTACCAACGTAATGGAGTCACACTTATCCGAATACGTTTTGACATTGGCAACATTATTTTACGGCTTAACGCCCACCAAGCTTGTCAGACGGTTTGCGTTCAAGTTTGCAGAGAATAAGATTCCCCATAATTTCAATAAAGTTAAAGATCTAGCAGGCAAAGATTGGTTGTATGGGTTCTTGAAGAGAAATCCTACATTAACGTTGAGACAACCTGAAAAATAAGCCTAAATTGGATTGCCTCCTTTAATGCTGACGAAACAAAGATAGTTTATTGAAATATCCGAAACTGCAGAATTTTACTATCATTGCATTGTTATGCTATTGTAAAAAGCATTGGAATATTCTAATGTTAATTCACAATGCAAGTTTCAGCCAACTCACATTGTATTATTATGGTTTTCCAACATTCATCCCATGCTCACAATTCCCCAACCCATGCACATGATTACGTATCCTGCAGGGTGGGTAATGGTGCGCAAGTGCATATTTGCGAGACATTGAATTATAATCCACCAAATGTATTTTTGAATTAAATTTGTTTCTGCACATCGAATATAGGATTACTAAGGCTCCCTTATTCATAATTGCAGCTGTGTTATCTATTATGAGACTATCACAAGACCGATTCTTGCTTAAGTGTGCACAATTCCCCCACTATCCCTTACTAGGGCCCGGATGTTCATGACTTTTTTTTCGTTATGTTTTTTCATGACAAATTTAAGATGATGATTTACGCTAATTCCATTCAAATTATGTTGTTAAGCACAATTAACACTCCTAACTGAAAAGGGTTGCAATTCTGGCTGTATAACATTAATTTTAAACATAGCACATGGCATACATAGCCTAGGGGAACCACTTTCTGCTCAAATGTCTAAAAGATAAAGTATACTGGAAAGAAACACATAGAAAATATTATTGTAATGCCAGTAGATTCGGATGACAAACGTATGGATAACAGTCGTGCGGATGCGGGGCGGATACGGATAACAGTCGAGCGGATGCGGATAACAGTCGTGCGGATGCGGGGCGGATGCGGATAACGTTTTTTTTTATCCGCGCAGGGCTCTAATTATCGTCACGGTATTATTCACCTGTGATTAGTCATCGTTTGCCACAGGGATAGACCGTGAAGCAGCGCTCTATTAAATGGGATTTATGAAGCGGAAAATGATCAGCTGACTTGTGGTCAAACCATTGGAGCTTTAAAGTAATTTATATGGAGAGTATAGAATAAACCGGTCCTGTCTTTGATGTATCGATATAGGCTACACAGGTAACTGTATTGCATCTGGCCATTGCCGCGGGAAATTGAAGCGAAACGGGGACGATCGTGACTTCGAAATAGCGGGTTTCGAACTCTGGTTGTCAGGAGTATCTCTCAGTGTACCTACTTTTCAGAAGAAGACCGAGAGATTCACAGCCGTTACCTTTCACACCCACTTAAATGCGCAATTGTTCAAGAGTGCTGAACCTGGATTCTACATTGTCGTGGTATAAGGCAATTTTCAGTGTTGCCTTGGTAACCGAAATTCAATGTTTTTTAGTCGGTCAACTCGATTGTACCAAATTGTAATGGGTGTTTCCCTAATCCTGTTTTTTTTTTTTTTTACGAAGGTGGATCGAAAAGTCTTTGCCCCCCTTTTATCATTTTAAATGATCTTGTCGACTTCGTCGTTACGCTGGGGTCTGGCGTTACGTTACGGTGACGGGACGAAATGTACCCCGATACACTGAGGTGTGTGACGTCATAGTACCGCTTGGTGCATGTGTTCCCCGACAATCTCTACTTCGTTAGTATAAGACAAAAATCCCCGATTCTTGGATGTCACGGGTAATCTCGAGAACCACTGGATGGATTTTGATGCGGTTTTCACCATTCTGTAAAGGATATCTCGAGGAAAGATTCTGTAGAAAATAATTTATGTAAGATGAAAGGAAGCCAAGCAGTAACGATTTCAGTGAAAAAGTAGAAAACAAACTTGGCGTCCGTGCGCTTCTTAAGCTTACGCTGGGCAAACCGTTAAAAATATCAATATACTATGAGCGTAAGAATTGGTCAGCATGAAAAGTTCTACAAAAAAAGTCCGCGAGAGCATATCTCTATCTTCAATACATCGCCCACTATAAAAGTTTTTAGACTGGATGGAAGGGGCACGTCCCCGCGCGCTCTGGTGAGCATGACGGCATTTCGCGCGCTTGACCTCACTTTGCCCTTGGTTTGCACTTGCCGTTCGCGAGTAATTCGAAACAAGATAAGCAAGATAAGTATTATGCAGATAATTTTCTAACATGTCAAGAGTCTTTGGCTTCGAGCGAAGCGAGAAGCCTCCAGCCTTCCTAGCATTTTTCAGCATTTATAGCATTTAAAATGATACATAGTCTAGTCTTTCAGACTGACTGTCACTTTTTTTTAGTCAAACAAAAATATACACAGATCATTACTAATATATGTATTGTTTTACGTACCTTATATCGTACTATTTCTTTTCCACATAGTCTCCACATTTGTTCAGACATTTGTCCCATCAAAGCACTAAATTTGAGATAATAATATCGTATGGCCTCGGGTGCCGGGTGCAAGCTTTGTTATTTGACACCCGAAGGGTAGCCTGCATGTCGAATTTCGTTGTTCCTTGAAGCACTATGAAAGTCAAGAAGGTTAGATATCTAATCTCCTTGAACAATTAAGCGCTTTCTAGTAGAGAAATGAGGAACTTTGTGTTGGCGGAATATCCCGAGATTAATTTTGCCATTATGAACACGGCCTACTGAATTCAAATGTGTTTTTTTAGACATGCCAACATCGGTTGGTTGGTTGGTTGGTTGGTTCCTCAGTTTAGGGGCTGCGACAACGCGGTCATGTAGCCCCGTGTACTTTGGGTGGGTGTGGAATCTGTCTGATAACCGGTGTTAATTGTGATAGCTGTATTAGTGTGTGTATCTGTTTTTTAATTTAAGTACAGACTGCAACTTTGAATTTTTCAAATAGTTCCTACTTTTGGCGCCAAACGCCACCGTCAACGACTACTAGGTCTAGTTCAGAACTTAGCTACCAGACGCCACCGCAATCGGCTCTTGGCAACGAACGTAGAAACCTAAGAGCGTTGTTTACATTCTCAACCTATCCAATTTAGCTTCACACAGGTGTAATTAGTGGAAGGTTCTTTAACATGCCATAAATCTATGACACGGGACCGCCGGCTTTACTTCCCCTACGAAGGAAGGCATACTGAGGGACTTTTAACGCTCTTAAAATATCCGACGGCTTCGGCCGGGTTTGAACCCGCTATCTTGGGCATAGAAGCTCAGCATGCTACCAACTACGCCACCGGAGCCGCCATGCCAACATCGTATGACATGCGTGTCGTTATTTTTGCCGCCTTTAAAAAAAATCACTTACCACGGCCAGGAGCGAACCTGAAAGCTTGGGGTTAGTAGACCGACACGTTAACCACTCACCCACCGTGGCAAGCAAATCTGAGATGTCCCTGTGGTAGAATTAAGCCGGCTGGCTGTGGAACCATCGTCGGACAGTTGTCTTGGCGTCATCGTTGCCGGCTTTACTTCCCCTCCGAAGGAAGGCATACTGAGGGATTTTTAACGCTCTTAAGAAATCCGACGTCTTTGGCCTGGTTTGAACCCACGCCCTTGGGCATAGAAGCTCAGCATGCTACCAACTACACCAATTAAGCCACCAAAATTAATTTAATTTAAAAACTACATTTTGTTACTTCTGGAGACTACAAAAATACATTAACATACTGGATTCATAAAATTATTCAATCTTTTTTCAGTTCACTAACTGTTTATTTCCTATTCATTCATTGATTATTTCTGCTACCACTACAGTGTGCCACAAAATGTTGTTTGAAATTTTCAAACTTTAAGCTTCTCCCGTTGTCTCGCAAAAGTCATTTGTATTGGCTGAAACTTCGCTCTACCGCACATAAGGTGATTAGCGCATATTTAAAATTCACTGTATCAGGATGGATTCTAGGATAAATAAAAGGATATCCAAGGTAATGGCATGCACTAGGGGTGGCGACCAAATAGTCAATGTGCTAATTGATGGTGAAAAACTAGCCCAAGTAAAGGATTTCATATATCTGGGGAGTTTGATCAAATGGGAAGTGTACGAGGGAAGTAATTGCTCGAATCGCACAGGCAAAAGAAGCCTTCTCAAAAAAGAAGTCTTTACTAACATCCAAGACTGTTAACTTAGAGGTACGGAAACACTTCGTGAAAAGTTTTGTATGGAGTATTGCAAACATGGACTTTGCGACAAGCAGATATAGACTATCAAAATTTAGGGCATTCACGATTTGTTGATGGCAACGACTACTAAAGATACCTTGGACTGATAGTCACGAATTATAATGTTCTCAAAAGAGCAAAGGAGACACGTACCTTGGTTGAATCCTTAAACAGAAGAAGAATAGTTTTGTTGGCCATTTGATTTGTCATTCTGACTGGTGTACCACACTCTTCGAAGGGAAGCTAGAAGAAAAGAGGAATCGAGGAAGACCAAGGACTCAATTTATAGACAGCATTAAAGGCAAGCACACTTATTGCCATTTGAAACTACAGGCCAGAGAAAGAAGACGTTTTGGAAGACATGCATGTTACCCACCAACCTAGCAGTTGAGGAGAAGAAGGAGAAGGAGAAGAACGTCTTCCTCAAAACTTGGATTTCTTGAACACTTGCGTATCTCAAGGTTCAGGTCTATTTTTATAAGCACTGGTACCTTACAGTATTTATTTATTTATTTATTTATTTATTTATTTATTTATTTATTTATCGTCTGGCTTTTAGTGCCGGGAGTGTCCAAGGACATGTTCGGCTCGCCAGACGCTGTAGCTGCTTCAGGCAGACACTCATAGGGTGAGCTACAAGTTCCGTTCAATTTCAATTAGTTCCTACTTTCGCTATCAGATGTCAATGATACCTAGTGATGAACGTTGGAACTTTGATAGAGCACTGGTACCTTACTCAAAGGGATGCTTGTTATTATTACAGCCGCATAGGCTTATTGATAAATTTATGGCCTATATCACTGTAAACTTCTCCTGTGTTGCCATATTTTCTGTCTCTGAAAACGACAATTCTATATACTTTTACTCGTAAGAATAACTAAATATGTGGAAAGCTCCGGGGATTCGATTGAGGTCTTGGCAACACCCAAAATATGTCATGTAAACATATGGTGTATGTGCGTTCGTTGCCGTGTTACAAGCATTGCTTGTGGTGTACATAACACAGACGGCAGTACGCATGTGGTTCATGCATAATGGAGCACCGCCTCATTTCGCTCTTGCTGCTAGATCAATTTTACATCAGCGATACTCAAACAAATGGATAGGGCGTCAGGGACCGACACCGTGGCCTACTCGTTCTCCCGATCTCAATCCATTAGACATCTACTTATGGGGTCATTTAAAGGCCATTGTGTATGCCACACCTATTCATAACGTGGACATGCTGCGTCACTGAATAGAGAAAGGCTGTCAGCAGATCCGACAGACACCGGGAATATGGGAGCGTGTGATCCAGTCAATGATGCGGCGCATAGACGCCTGCATTACAGCTCGTGGTAGCCATTTTGAGCACACTCTGTAGAGAACTGTAAGTAGTAACGTGCACATTATCAACAAAAATGACCAACCTGCATAGTGAAGCAGTCTGTGTTATGTACACCACATACAATGATTGTAACACGGAAACTAAAGCATATACACCATATGTTTACTGGACATATTTTGCCTGTTGTCAGGTCCTCTATCGAATCCCCGGAGCTTTCCCACATATCTATTTACACCGTATATGCAAATATTGCATTAAATTTCACTAAATATAGAAAAATATATGAAAAATATATGAAAAATATGTCTACCCTTGGCACTATACAGCCCATGAAGGGCCTAGACCGATCAAGCGACCGCTGCCCAGCCATTTGGCCTGCAGATATTGGGGTGACGCGTGATCAGCGCATCGGGTCCCCTTGGCTGTTAATCTTGGTGTTCGTGATCGGGGCGCTGCCTCACTGTCAGACAGCTACTCAATTGTCCTCACGAGGCTGAGTGCACCCCATTCCAAACCAACACGTCAGTTTTAAAATCCCTGATGGAGCCGGGAATCGAACCCGGGGCCTCCGGGTGAGAGGCAGGTGCTCTACCCCAACACCACGGGGCCGGCATGGAAAAATATGGAAAGTAAAATTGTTAAATTTGAATAGAGGACAACGTTATTGATGGAGAAAGGTTTAAAAAAATTGTCTATCTGTGCAATAAAGAAATATGTAAGTACATAAATAAATCCTGCTAATGACAGTTATTGTTGATTTGATCGGCCGCGGTAGCAAAGAGCTCTAACGCGATACCTCGTGCCTCGCTGCAACCTTAATTCCCAAGTGTGTAGTTACTCAAGGAACATTTTTTTTAATTTCCTTTTTTTTTTTGGTGTGTGTTTTGTTTTTGTTTTACGTAGATAGGCCTACTCATGTTTATTACTGTAATTATAAATTTAATTAAATGTTTAGTTTGATTAATTTTAGGCAATTTATTTAATCATTATTTAGGCATTCACCGCCAAATTTTAAAATTATTATAAATTTGCATCATTTTTTATATATTTAGTGGGGCAGATGGCCTCGCTGCTCCGCCCCTTACAGAAACAATGACTAACTCGCTGGCATTGGTAGAGCGTGGGTTCGATTCCCACCTCGGCTATACTGGAAGTGGTTCTCCGTGGTTTCTCACCTCTACTCCAGGCAAATGCCGGGATGGTTCCTAACTGAAGGCCGCAGCTGTTTCCTTCCCAATCCTCATCTGAATTACAAATACACACACGAATACAGCCATCACAATAACACAGACCAATTCTACACACACACCCCAGTACACAGGGCTAAATGACCACGATGTCCATGGCCAACCATTTGACTTACAGATGCAGGGTGACGGCGTGGTCAGAGCGTCGGGTCCCCTCGGCCGTTAATCTTGTTTTCCCTCACCGGGAAGCTGCCTCACTGTCTTGACAGCTATTGAATAATTGTCATCACGAGACTGAGTACACCCCGTTAGTTTCTAAAATCCCTGCTGGAGCCGGGAATCGAACCCGGGACCTCCGGGTGAGAGGCAGGCGCACAACCCCAAACACCAAGCGGCCGGCAACATTTAATGTATGCCAGTATAATACGTTTATGAAGTTGTTTGCCAATATTGACTTCTGATTGAATTGTCTGTTCACTAAATAGAGTTTCTCTTTTCTATTACAGACCCGCCTCAGGATGGCCAGTCCGCACTGTCCCAGCAGGAAGCCCGCGATCTTCGACGACACTCCTCGGTGAGCGATGTACCATTGGACAGCAATGTTCTACGGAAAGTGGCCAGCTTGACTCTAGACCGCAACACTCTAGAACAGCGAATCAACAAACCCCGCTTTGTGCCTGAGAAACTCGACTTCCAGATCTACGAGAAGTTTGAAGGTGAGTGGAATACAGTCACTTCTATCCTGAAATAAAGATGATGATGATAATTGTTGTTTTAAGGGGCCTAACATCTGGGTTATCGGCCCCTTATGGTTTGGGTGATAGTGAAAATGAAAAGGAAACTATACAGCCCATGACGGGCTAAGGCCGACCAAGCGACCGCTGCCCGGCCATTCGGCCTGCAGATATTGGGGTGACGCGTGATCAGCGCGTCGGGTCCCCTCGGCCGTTAATCTTGGTTTTCGTGATCGGGGCGCTGTCTCACTGTCAGACAGCTACTCAATTGTCCTCACGAGGCTGAGTGCACCCCGTTCCAACCCTCACGTCAGTTTTAAAATCCCTGACGGAGCCGGGGATCGAACCCGGGGCCTCCGGGTGAGAGGCAGGCGCGCTACCCCAACACCACGGGGCAGGCTTCTAGAAGAGGAAATGGAAAACAAAAATAAGAATAAGGTAAATAAAATACAGGAGAAAAGGAAATGCTCTCAACCCTCGAAGAATGAGGATTAAGGGGCTTGGAAGAAAGGAGAGCCATGAAAGGCAGATAGGAAAAGGAAAGAGGAGAGGGTCTGCCCCAGAGGCACTGGAAAAAAAGAGGAAAACCGGATCCAGCTCAGGAATCTCTCGGGGTGGTCAACTCCAGAACTCACCAGCAGTGAGCGCTTGAGGGTGTAGGACTATCTAGGGTACCGGGTGAGTTAGCCGTGGTCGTTACGGCATGACTGCTGGCAGTCGCTCACATCCGGGAGGCGAGGAGGTTCGAATCCCCCCGCCGGCAACCTTGAAGATGGTCTTCTGTGGTTTCCCATCTTCCTTCCAGGCAAATGCCGGGGTTGGTCCCTAACTATAGGCCACAGCCGCTACCTTCCAACTCCTCGTCCTTACATTCCCACTTTCCTCCCCAACGGTACTTGTAGCTCACCCATTGGGTGTCCGTCTCGAAGCAGCTACAAAACTGGCGAGCCGAACATGTCCTCGGACACTCCCGGCACTAAAAGCCATACGCTAAAAAAAAACTATCTAGGGTGCACCATAAGTGGTGGCGCTACACACACCCTGCCTCCTTGAGGGACTTGAGCAGAAGGCAGGAGATACGATGAAGAGAAAGGGTCTGACCCCTCGAACAAAGGTAGGAAAGTAAAAGATTCCCTAAGCCTTGGATACCCTAATACCGTCGGAGTCGGAAGAGAACAAGAGTTGACTAAGGAAGGTCGACAGGAAAGATGATAGAAGCGAGGTACAATTAAGTGGAAATAATGCCGGACTTAAATGGGGTTCCGTGATCGCCAACCCACGTCCCACAAGTTGTCAGCCCCTGGGGAGGGGCTTGATATAAAGAGAAACATGATGGTGCAATTATCAAGTTGCTTACTTCTTAACAAGATGGACCAGTTTCGAGTCCTTGTTTTTTTTCTTCTTTTTTTTTCATCTGAGACGATAATAAGCGAAAACATCAATTATGATGATTAAAAATAGTTTGTATAGACTTACAATGATTCATACAAATGATTGTATCATTGGATCATTTCCTCCGTTACGTTATGTATTCCATTTATACTCTCATATAAGCTGGCCACGGTGGGTGAGTGGTTATCGTGTCGGACTACCAACCCCCAAGCTTGCAAGTTCGTTCCTGGCCGTGGCAAGTGATTTGTGAAAAGCGACAAAAATCACGGCACGCATGTCATACGTTGTTGGCATGTTAAAGAACCCATTTGAATTCAGTAGGCCGTGTTCATAATGACAAAATTAATCTGGGGTTCTTCCGCCAACACAATACTCCTCATTTCTCTACTAGAAAGTGCTATAGTTTCAAGGAGCCTAGATATCGAACCTCCTTGACTTGCATAGCGCTCCAAGAAACGACAAAATCCGACATGCAAGCTGCCCTCTGGGCGTCAAATAACAAAGCTTGCCATACTACATTATTATTATTATTATTATTATTATTATACTCTCTTATGGATTATAAGCTTAATTCACTTCATATTACAGTACACTATTAGCTAATAATATATTATAACTTAAGACTTATTCCTTCGCTATCAGCGAGGAGGCCCGGGTTCGATTCCCAGTCCTGTCAAGAAAATTAATTTTGGTCTGAGGGCTGGATCGGGATAAACTTAGCCTCGTACGGCAAAACTGGGAAGATGTAGGTTCGATTCCTTCCTCAGCCATCTTGGAAGTGGTTTTCCGTGGTTTTCCACTTCTACTCCAGGCGAATGCCAGGATGGTCCCTTCATTGAGGCCACGGCCGCCTCTTACCCAATCTTAATCTGAATTACAACTACACACACTACTTATTTATTTATTTATTTATTTATTTATTTATTGAATATCTATTACAAGGAGAACCCAATCCACCGAGGTATAGGCATATTAGGGTTGTAGTTTAAGAAATTAGAGATTACATATTGTAAATCAAAGCCAGGTTGATAAGAACTGGTGTTAGTCCATTCTTCCTCCCATCGGATACTTAATTGAAAATCGTTCCTGTTCAACTTTAGGGCATAGTAAACGAAGAGATGCTTTTGTTTTGTGTCGATTCATTTGAAGATTATAGGAGTGTCATTACTATGAAGTTGAAAACCTATAATTTTCCTAAAAAATACCTATTCAAGGACGTAAAATATCAAAATAAAGGACATACAAACAGGAAAGGAAAGAAAAGACGCTAGAAAGTAAACCTATTATTATTATTATTATACAAACATTTAATATTACATTATACAATCATACAATCAGATATCTCTGACCACTACATAACATATGCAGGTATTTGGCCAATAAATGATAAGACACAATTACAAGATAATGAATCGTACATTACGCTAATGAACGATACTATAATACACACAAGCCTTAACAACACAGACTGGACAGATTGCCTTGAATTAAAAAATCCTAATGACATATATAACAATATAACAACCAAATTTAAGGAAATCTACCAAAAAGCATCTTACATAACAACTCGTAAACACAGAAAAAGCAAACAATGGTTCACTTATGACCTAAAAATACAATGTAAGGAAAGAGACAGACTTTACAAAACAATGCTCGGAAACATGGATAATATTACAATAAAAGATGAATACAAAGCTTTCAGAAACAAATTAAATAAGCTAATAAACAAAACAAAACATCAATATTATAAAAATAAGATAAATAGTTCCAAAAACGATAATAAAGGTATGTGGAAAGTCATTAATGATATAACAGGTCGGAAAACACAAACTGTCAATGAAGTCATAAACAAACATTTAATATTACATTATACTAACGAAGTGATAGTCAATAAATTCATCAATACCTTTAGTGAAAAAATAAACAGCTTAGCTCATAACTGTAGTATCAACATATGGCAATCAAATAGAAACACATTAATGAATTCCTTTACATTACTTGAAACTGATGAATATGAAATAGAAAATATAATTAAGGAATTAAAAACAGACAAATCGCCTGGGGCAGACAATATACGCTTGAAAGACATAAAGGCAACATCCAAAAAAACTATACCAATCATACACATCTCATAAACAAGATATTCGAATCAGGCATAATACCAAAATATCTGAAATACACAATTATTAAACCAATATATAAGAATGGCGATCACTTAGACTTTGGCAACTACAGACCAATATGCATTTTATCAATCCTCCACAAAATAATGGAAAAATGCTTGGATAAGAGATTGAAGAATTTCCTAAATAAATATGATATTTTAAAGGGACACCTATACGGTTTTAGGAAGGGAAAAAGTACTGAACTACTCCTGGCTGAATTTGCCAATGTAATAAATAATGCCTTAAATAAGAACAATCACATAATGGTACTTTTTCTTGACTTTTCTAAAGCATTTGACACAATAAATCACAATAAACTACTTGCTAAATTACACGATATTGGAATAAGAGGCACGACTTACAAACTATTTGAAAGCTATCTGAAAAACAGGGAAATGGCAGTTATGGTCAATAACACTATCAGTGACGCAGTAGAAGGAACACAAGGTATCCCTCAAGGCAGCATTATTTCACCTACACTATATAACCTGTTCGTAAACGACATGAATGAAGCCATTAAACACAGTGAAATATTTATTTATGCTGATGACACCACTATATATACCATACATAAAGACTCTAAAACAGCTTTTGATAGACTTCAAGAAGACTTCAATAACATCACAAGATGGTGTCATGACTATAATTTGTATATAAATACAACCAAATCTAAAATAATGCACATAAGAGTTGATCACTCACACAAGAAAAATACAAACTAACGCACCACAGCTTATCATGCATACACCAAAACATCCTGGCAGGTTGTAAATGTAACACCTTCATAAATAGTACTTCGACACAAAAATACCTAGGAATTACCCTTGATGAACACTTTAAAATGAACACACACACAGTAAACATAATAAAAAACCTAAGAGCAAACCTCTACACCTTCTACAATCTCCGATTTTATGTAGATAGGAAAACTTACAAAACAATTTACAGTGCTCTGATTGAAAGCAAATTAAGATATGCTATAGCAACTTGGGGAAATCAAAACACAACTTTAATTAATAATCTTCAAGATAGCCAAAACAGGTTCTTTAAATATTTCACTGATATCCCTTATTTTAATATTAAAGAGTTGTTTCAAATTACTGTACTGAATCTCTACTACCATGATCCAAGATTCAGGCATAAGGTCTCTCACAACATACAAACAAGAGCCATAACAAGTACTAAATATGTAAAACCTTTATGTATAAATAGCTATGGTTTCAAGAGACTAGATTATATTATACCATCACTACTTAATGAACTACCACCTGGATTGACGAACATTAACAGCAAACAACTAGCTATAAGTCTCATTAAAAAATATTACTTAACCAAACATTAACTCATAACATAAATTTATTAATATAACTACAATAGTGTAATTTTTTGTATCTGTAATTATTTACATTAATATTTTATCATTAACATTACAAAAAAAAATGCATGCACTCTTGTATTGAAATATAATCTATATATATGTTGTAAATAATAATTAATATGTCTCACAGATAATCTGTACTGTCATCAGATTCGTGAGACATATCACAATAATGTAACATAAATAGTATTTAATAAATAAATTAAATAAAATTATTATTATTATTAATTATTATTATTATTATTATTATTATTATTATTATTATTTTAATACATCGAGTTGAGCTTCTATGGACTGCGTGGTAACAACCAACTTCACTTTAGTGTCTAGGTCTTGTTCTTGTTCCGGCTTTGACTTCCTGCCAGTATCTTCTGACCCCAGTGACGAGTGCTTGTTTATGTTCTTCGGACAAAGATTCTCTCCGTCTTCCGGAAGTTGATACCATTTTAAAACCATGGTAGTTGTTCACCAATCTTCTAAATGTGTTCCTGTCAGGAATTTCTCGGTCTAGAATACCAATTTGCCTGAGATCTATTTCGCAATCCTGGAACCATCAGTGCCTTGTTGCCTTAGACTTAATATAACTCCATATTCTTTTCGTTAATTACATATTTATTATTATTGATTTAAGCCCACTACGGAGCGCTTATGACTAGTTCTTCGATGCTCTTTTCCGTTCCCAATATCTCTTGAGCCAGCCCAATATCTCTTGAGCCCTGCTGATAATTTCTCCTTTCTCTCCTGCGAAAGGGGCTTCCGACATTTAGACACTCTAGGTGGTGGGGTCCAAGATTCTACCATAGCACAAAATTTAGAACGATCTTCTACATCAAGGTCAGCAATTCCAGCCGAATCCAAGTCCTTTAGTACTTCATTAAGCCACAGGCTTCCAGTCTTGTAGCTTTTAACCAAGGAGAAGATCTTCTTGGTAAGCCTGTTGCTGTTCATTCGTTGTAGGTGCCCATAGAACTTAGCCTCCTACGTCGCATACTGGTATTGGCTGATTCTAACTGTCGATACAGGTCAGAATTAGATTTCAAACGGTAGGTTCCATCTGGGAGCAATCTCGGGCCATGGATTTTCCTGAGGATACGTCTTTCGGCTTTCTCCAGGTCATCCATGGTGCCTTTTCTGTTCATCAAGAGGGTCTCTGCGGCATACAGAAAGTGTGTTTTGACAGCAGTTCTGTAGTGACAGATCTTAGCATTTCTCGAAATGCATTTCTTGTTGTACAAATTGTGGGATAGTTGGTATGCTGCGTTGAGTTTGGTACGCCTTGCTAAGATGGAGGTGCCATCTCTACCATTGGGGTGGACCCATTCACCAAGATAACGAAAGCGATTGACTCTTCCAATCGTTCGATGTATGGTCGTCAAAGGGGTGTTTCCGGAGTGCCGATTCTCAAAGTACTTGGTCTTATCGTAAGATATCTGTAATCCAGATTTCACCGCTATCTCGTGCAGGGCTTGGACAGCTATGCCAGCATCCTTAGAGTTGTTGGCCAAGATTGCAATGTCATCTGCGAAGGCAAGGCACCTGATCTCGATTTTTCGGGTTCCAGCTCCAATGGCAACTGGTTTGATTCGTAGATTCCTCAATGTGCATTCCCAGGTCTTGATGACTTTATCAAGCACCAGATTAAGCAGAATGGGCGAGAGACAATCACCCTGTCGTACTCCAGTTTTGATCTTGAAACTCCGAGATAGTTCTCCTCTGAACATATTTAATGTTTATATAATGTTTAAAAATACAAAATTCTGGTGATATGCACCATACATTGCGAAAATACAGTATATGAATGGAACACTTATTCTTTTAACATAATTTAAAAAGAGAATTCCCTATATTAAACAAGATATTCAGGAAAGAACATATAGCCTACTTTCTCCTAAATGTATGGGTATAGTTATAACTCTTTGTCTCCTAATTTCTTCCAATTCGAAGTGCAAATTGGCACACTGGATTTGAGGAGTGGCGTTGTTACCAATAACATAGTTCAAGTAATTACTCCTAGATGTCACTCCGGTGGTGAATGTTGTTTTAATTAAATATATATTTTCCATTTCAAAATGCACCATATAATGCTTTATTTTATAACGTCTCAGTACTCAAGAAATAATAAATATAAAAAAATCAAGAAAAAAAATCCAACTCTGACAGGATTTGAACCACGGCCAGCCTGGTGAAAGACTAACGCGCTGACCACGCAGCCAATCGTGCACACTGTAACAGATCGTTAGGAACCAACACATATACCACGTTATAGCAAATCATGACTTGGACTAAACGATTTCTTTACTGGAGTATATTTTTTTAAACCGAGTTCATTTCATAGAAAGTTCATATATTTGTTACCACTAGCCTATATTGCATGCAACATACTGAAATTAATAAAATATAGGTCAGAACGAGAGATCAGCTGCCATCTTGTCAAATAACCAAAACGACTCAGCTTTTTAAAATCACTTCTAGACTATAATATTAAAATATAAACTTTTAATTTCAAACGGGCCACGTCGTTTCAAACAGATTAAACGATTCTTGGTTCGATAGTCGGAACTGGTGGGTCCCATGTTAAGGATTATAAAGTTTGCATAATTCACACGGCCGCCATTCTGAAATGGTACGGTTGATGACCTCGTAGTTTGGGCACAAGACGCGCCTCATATGAAGGAACGTTGTTACCAAATTTGGTAAAGATCCGATTATTAGTTTGGTTGTAATGCATTATTACGTTTTGACCATTTGAGTGGGCGCCATTACCTTTTGGTAAAGATGGCGGCAATATAAAACATGACACTGAGGTGCCCTTTGCCAGTGCTACCTCTGTACCAAATTTCGTTCAATTCGGTTTAACCGTGTTCGAATTGATAGGGGGGGACAGACATTCAGAGTACACACACTCACACACACACACACACACACACACACACAGACACACACACAGACTCACACACATACACACACACAGACAGACACACTTTTTTTCGCCCTGTAGTGATCTCATAAGTCTACTTTCATTTTTTGCAAAAATCGAAAGTAGGCTAAAAAAAGGTACTTGGAGAATTTACAATGAAATATTTTTCCACCTAGAATGAATTCAGCGAACCCGCAATGGACATCCTGGAGAAAGAAATTGAAATTAGTATCACTCGAATCCTACTTAGCTTACCCACACTAGGGTTACAGAAATTGACATTCGGAAACCTTACCTCAGTTGGTATTTCAGTATATGAGATTTGCAATGGATTAAATGGTTGAATTCCTGTAGGTTCGGATATAACGTAAACAGGACGTCCCGTGACTCATGATCGCAAGATTAACGGCCACGTAAAACTATAAGTTCCCTTTCGCGTGTATCGTCATCTGGAAATCAATATTTATTCGTCTCCAGGTTCTTAGGTGTAAAGGATCGTCGGTTTTCAGACAGCAAAACATGGGAAAACTTATTTCCACATCAACAGATGTTGGTTGGTTCCTTAGTTTAGGGGCTGCGACAACACGGTCATGTAGCCCCGTGTACTTTGGGTGTGTGTAGAATTTGTCTGATAACCGGTGTGTATTGTGATGACTGTATTAGTGTGTGGTATCTGTTTTAATTCAAGTAAGGACTGCAGACAGTAATTTCAAGTAGTTCATACTCTTGCTACCAAATGCTACCGACCACGACACCTAGCTTGCGGACTTGCCTATCAGATGGCATCGCAGTTAGCACCTGGTATCGAACGTTGGAACTGATAGAGCGTTATCAATTCTAACCTAGAAATTCTGGCTTCACACAAGTGTAGTTAGTAGAAGGTTCTTTCTCATGACATAAATCTATGACATGGGACCGCCGGCTTTACTTCCCCTCCGACGGAATATGTCCCTCAATATGTCTATTGAGGGATTTTTAACGCTCCTAAAAACGACGACTTCGGCCGGATTTGAACCCACGATCTAGGGCATTGAAGCTCAGCATGCTACCAACTACGCCACCGAATCGCCATCAACAGATGTTAAGGGTGCATATTTATTATACCATATGAATTGCAGCCAATGGCCATTTTAGTTGAATATATTAATTGAACTCCTATAGGCTCCCAGCAAATTCAAATTTCAAGTAGTTCCAACTTTGGCTCCAGATGCCACTGTCACTGACACCTAGCGGTGAACGCTGGAACTTTATAGAGCGTTTCTAACCAAATTAGCTACAAATTTGGCTACACACTACCATTTGTAGTGATAGGTTCTTTTACATGCCATGGGCCCGCCGGCTCCGCTCCGAAGGAAGGCATACTGAACGATTTGAACGCTCTTAAAAATCCAAGGGTGGATATTTAAAACAAGTAATATCTCCTGGTGAAAAAGCCGTTAAGACCATAAAAAAGACTTAAAGAAAGGACCAATAAGCCAAAATAGAAACCGAAAAAAAGGCAAAAACAAACAAATAAAACAAACTTTTTCCATCCTACAATGACCCAAAATGAACATATAGGGTTGGTTGGTTGGTTCCTAAGTTTAGGGGCTGCGGCAACGCGGTCATGTAGCCCCGTGTACTTTGGGTGTGTGTAGAATCTGTCTGATAACCAGTGTTAATTGTGATGACTGTATTAGTGTGTGTTATCTGTTTTCTAATTCAAGTAAGGATTGCAGACTTTTGAATTTTTCCGCCAAACGCCACTGTCAACGACTACTAGTTCAGAACTTAGCTACTAGACGCCACCGCAGTCAGCTCTTGGCAACGAACGTAGGAACGTAAGAGCGTTGTTTACATTCTTAACCTATACAATTTAGCTTGACACAGGTGTAATTAGTGGAAGGTTCTTTAACATGCCATAAATCTGTGACATGGGAAGGAAGGCATACTGAGGGATTTTTAACGCTCTTAAAAAATCCGACGACTTCGGCCGGATTTGAACCCGCGATCTTGGGCATAGAAGCTCAGCATGCTACCAACTACGCCACCGAAGCCGCCAACATACAGGGTCTTTCATATAGAGTAAGAATGGTAAGCGGTGGCTTTGATATCCGCTACTGCAGTGGGCTTGGCCGAGCTTATGGCGTGCCACGAGCCCCTGCTGTTGTATTGAAAGCACGCGCATAGTATAGGCTATACTGTTCTCGACCTTGCAATAAACGTGCAGGTGTTCAGTCGCCAGTCTGAACCTCAGATGTTAACATTAGACAGTTATCATTACAACATCGTATTTTTGTATGTAAAACTTATTTTAAGTACGAGTCGGCTGGGCGGTTTCATGATGCATTTGTTTAGCAATTTCCTGATGAAGTGCCACCTTCACTTGCACATATTCACGTAATTGAAAATACGTTTGTGGCTCAGTGCTCGATAAAAAGCATAAAATTAAAAATCAGAAACATTACAGCGGCAGACTCATTCGCGTCAGACAATATGTGGTTACCAGATACAATGCCTGTATAACCCGGGAAGGACGACACTTCCAGCATCTTTTATAAGGTAATATTTCATATAGGATTGTACACACACTTAAAGCAGGGGGACGTGGCGCGCCACAAGCTCGGCCAAGGCCACCGCAGCAGCGAATAACAAAACCGCCGCTTGGCGTTCTTACTTTATATGAAAGACTCTGTAGTCTATATTATGTTTGGCCTCGTTTTCAGACACTCGAGAAAAAAACAAGATTTTTTCCCCTCAACTTTCGAGACCTAGTCATAATTAATAGGAAGGTCAGGCTTTGATTGATTGTTTCTGTATTCTACTCTGCGAAAAAAAAAAAAAAAAGGTGGCATGATATTACCGAGGAAAGGAAGCTATAAAAATGGTATTTAAACTCCTGGTAGCACACGAAACTTCCAGTCAAGACTGGCAAAATTTCCTCCCGTAGTCGTCCCACTGCTTGAATAATAGACTGCTATAAATAGAGTTCACCCATTTACAAGACAAGTGAAATATCTCTGCGTGTTCCTAAGTTTTGCGACCTATATTGAAGATCTCGACTCTTATGCATACAAAAAACAGCTTTTACTTTCATATTGACGGATTTTTATGACAGTCACTTCCTGGCAGGAGAGAACGATAATAGATACTAAAATGTAAGGCTTATGAGATTCAGCACGGAACTTTTTCTAGGTTTCAACTTGTGCTCTGGCTTAGATACTTTCGTCCATCTTGTTGCGTAGTGGCTAGCATTCTTGGCCTTCACCGCGGTAGCCCGGGTTCGAATCCCGGCTCTGCAGAGAAATTTAATTCTGGTCTGAGGGCTGAAACAGGGTACATTCAGCTTCTTGAGGTAATACTGATAAGATACTGGTTCGTTTCCTACCTCAGCCATCCTGGAAGTGATTTTCCGTGGTTTCCCACTTCTACTCCAGACAAATTCCGGGATGGCACCTTAGTTCAGGCCACGGCCGCTTCCTACTGAAATCCTACCTCAATTACAAATACACACATTGGCACAGACAGACCACGTCATAGTGTAGAGGCTAGCAGTCTTGGCTGTCGCCTTGGAAGTCCGGCTCTGCCAAGAAAACAATTAGTTCCGTGAAGAACAAAATAGCCTATTTCCGTATATCCTACTTATGTTAATTGTCTCTATCAACACACGAAATTTCAGTTTGATTGCTGTAATAGATTCGTAGATATTGAGAACCGTCTAAATGTTTCGGATGGTCGCCATGTTGGATGTTTATATGTATAGACCATAGTTATGTGCCATTAAATGAAAATTATTTCGTAGGTTCATTATTCAAACTTTCACTTCGACTGCATGATAACGACACAAGAAATAAAAACTTAATTTTAAAATTTCGCACAGCCGCCATCTTGAGGTTATGTAAACAATTGAACAAAATTAAATGCCAGTGCATTACAATGTGTATAGACATCTACTGTACCATATTTAACTGCGCTAAGATGGTTAAATCGCGAGGAAAGCCTATTAAAATGTTTCAACTTCACTTGGCCACCATGTTCGTTTTGTAGTTAACAGGGTTTTGAAAGTCTCATAGGTGAACTTCTAGTAGGGCCCTTTATCACAGTACAAAATATCAGGGGTGATATCAGTAATAGTTTCGGAGATATAGAATGCCTGTGAAATATTTCGCACAGCCGCCATCTTGGGGTTTTGTAAACAGTTGAACTAGATTAGATGCCAGTGAATTACAGTGTGCATAAACATTTGCTGTAGCAAGTTTTATTGCGTTTGGATGGTTAAATCGCGAGAAATGTCTATTTAAAAGTTCCAACTTCGCTTGGCCGCCATATTGGTTTTGTAGTTACCAGGTTTTTGAAAATCTCATAGGTGAACTTCTGGTAGTACCCCTTATCATCGTACAAAATTGCAGGGTGATATCGGTAATAGTTTCGGAGATATAGAATGCCGGTGAATTAGTTCGCACAGCCGCCATGTTGGATTGGTGAGACATGGTAAAATTTGAAGGACACGGTCGTGGTTGGCCACAATGGTGCTATGACCTTACCGAGTTTCATTAAAATCGGTCCAGCCGTTTAGAAGTTATTAGGGACACACACACGGACAAAAGGTGATCTCATAAGCATATTTTTTCATAAATGAAAAAGAGACTATAAATAATTCTGGTATGAGGGCTGGAACGGGGTTCATTCAGCCTTGTGAGGCAAAACTGAGAAGAGCTGGGTTCTATTCTCTCCTCAGTCATTTTTGATGTGGTTTTCCGTGGTTTCCCACTTCTCCCCCAGACAAATGCCGGGATGGTTCCTAGCTTAAAGCCACGGCCACCTCCATCTCAATCTTCACCTGAATCACACACATACACTAATGTAGTCCTCACAATAACACAGTTTATCAGACAAATTCCACACACACGCACCCACCCAAGTACACGGGCATTAATGACCACGATGTCACAAAGTCCTTAAATCAATCAATCAAACACAAGAAGAAGAGGAAGAGAAAGAAGAGGACGAAGAAGAAGAGTAAGAAGGGGAAGAGGAAGAAGTAGAGGAAGTTTAAAAAGAGGGAGAGGAGGAAGAAGAACAGGAAGAATGATAAGAGGAGGAAGAGGAAGAACATGACGGTGGTTATCAGACAAATTCTACACGTACACCAGGATACATGATCACGATGTCGCTAAGTCTCCCTAAAGAAACTACAACAATTTAGATGCTTTCTTCTGTGAAAGTAATGATGCAATTTGCCGTGTCTCATGTGACTGTGTTGAACATTTTTCCTTAAAGACTGTGAAGTCATATCGTGATAAGAGAAACTCCACGAAGGCTATAAATAGTAGTTAATTCACTTTTATAACACAGTAGATCTGTCTAATAAAACAGCTGTAAGGCATGGACTTCTTCCTTCGTAGCAGAGATGCTACCTAGAATCCGCTTCCTTCGTAGCAGAGATGCTACCTAGAATCCGCTGGTACGTCACAGCACTGTGTAAAGCACGCTTATTACCCGATTATGTTACAGTTTACGCCACAGTTTTTGGGCCGGTCAGTCCCGGTTGCGCAGTCATACAGAGGACAGTGTGTTGGCGAGCAATTAATACGCGAGTTCCTTTTCCGCACAGTTGAAAACTCACGTATTAATTGCAACTCAAGCCCCTCAGCAAATCCGTGTCCCAGGACTACAGCCCCACTTGTCGGGCCTGCATATAACTAACATGAATGAAGAGTTCACAATACAATGATCAGCAAGAGAGGGTGACGTTTTAGAGTTTGTTCGTATTGTGTTTTGGTTTTCAAATTTCAACTATTTCTTTCTTTCTTTCTTTCTTTCTTTCTATATTTGTTTCCTTATGTATATATCTTTGGGGTAGCATCTTCCATCTTTCCATTATGGTGCACCATAATAGGGTTATTGATGGGAATGTTTTTAGTGTTATGCTTTCCAACCTCCTGTTTGCCTTGACATTTTAATCTATATCGGCTGATGAAGGGGTCAAAACAATTAGGCCTCGAAACATGTCCCCAATGACCTCTAAGTGATCATTAATCAAAATAAAGGTATTGATTAGGCGGGAATTTTGCCACAATTATTTATAATATGAGAAAAACCATAAAAATGACCAAAATATGCATTTATAGGCAAAATAAAATTGCTTTAAGCGAGGTCAAGGACCTTACATTCACACTTAATTTTCAAATTTCGGATAAATAAAGCTGAAGAAAGAAATATGACATTCCCTTCACTTCTAAACCTTAGTGGTTAGTAGAATCCTGCTAGTCCCAGCTAAAATATAATAATGATATCGTATGGCCTCGGGTGCCGGGTGCAAGCTTTGTTATTTGACGCCCAGAGGGCAGCTTGCATGTCGAATTTTGTTATTCCTTGGAACGCTATGAAAGTCAAGGAGGTTAGATATCTAAGCTCTTTGACACTATAGCGCTTTCTAGTAGAGGAGGAATGTTTTGTGTTGGCGGAAAATTCCGAGATTAATTTTGCCATTATGAACACGGCCTACTGAATTCAAATGGGTTCTTTAACATGCCAACAACGTATGACATGCATCCCGTGATTTTTGTCGCCTTTCAAAAATCACTTACCATGCCAGGAGCGAACCTGCAAGCTTGGGGTTGGTAGTCCGACACGATAACCACTCACTCCCAGCTGGTATGTGTCAACACAATTCAGGGTATAACGGGGAGAAGACTGGATCCAGCTGTTTATTCTCAAAGGAATGTTGTGAGTTCTTATCTCCACGGGATTTGAGCAATAACTCGGTAGAGATAACGTTTATCAGGCAACCTTGTAAAGGACAAAGCATCCCACACACATTCTCTAGCTCCATTACGCCTAGACCATCGTTTCCCAAACTGTGGTACGTGTACCACTGGTGGTACGCTCGTACTGCTGCAGCGGTACGTGGTAATGTTACGAAAAATATAAAGATATGAAAATAAAAAATAAATAACATTTAGAAATATAAAAACATTGATATGTTGCCGGAGGACTTTAAGACCAAAGACAAGGAGCAGTTTTATGAATTGAATTGTGATTCAGAACTAAGACAAACTTTTTCAAAAATGGATCTTGTGAACTTTTGGGTTGAGAGGCGTGCAGACTATGCAGACATAGCTGACAAAGCAGTTAGATTTTTATTGCCTTTCACTACTTCGTACTTGTGTGAGACTGCATTTTCTTCACTTGTTTATCACTAGAATAAATACCGAAATAGGCTCCTTACAGTGGAAAACAATTTTTGTTTGAGACTCAGCAATCTTAAACTAGACATTCCTTACTTGGCTTCTAATCTTCAAGCTCTCTCGTCACATTGAAGTTCTTAGTTGAACTTTGGGTTTTATGTTTAATTATTAAGAGTTATTTTATTAATATTATTTGTACAGTGTCATTTATGAATGTTTGAATTGGATACTTATTGTAATAAATAATAAAACAACTGGACACACTTTTTATTACACTGAAGAAAATGGAAATTGCAACACCATGAAGGCATTGGTCGTTTGTGTTGATTTTCAAGATATGGAACGATGCCATGTTGGTATGTAAACGATCAAAGTTTCAGACCCATTGGATTGTTGGTACAGGTCTCCCCCACGTGATTGGTCGCGGATGAATCAACTCCAGTATACAGACTGGTGCAGCGTAGTTGACGTGCAGTCTGTGCAGTGAAGTGTTCCCCGTCAAACATGCCTCGACGACAGAGAAGAGCTATCAACAACTGTCGCCGTTTGAGAGGGCACGGATAATTGGGCTGTGTGAGGCTGGATTATCGCTAAGGACTCTCGCTGCACGTGTTGGCCGACAGGCATCTACGGTACAACGTGTATGGCAGCAGTGGTCAAATGAAGGTACCCACACTTGTAGACCTGGCACAGGCCCAGCGCGACAGACAACTGTGAGAGAGGATCGCCGCATCATTCGGATGGCCCGGATGGAACCCAATGCAACAGCAGCGCAAATTCGAGCAGCTGTGGCACCCCACGTTACACAACAAACAGTTGGTAATCGCCTGCGTGCAGCTGGCTTACGATCCCGTGTCCCTGCAGAAGGTGTTCCATTGACCCCACAACAGCGACGTGTAAGGCTGGCCTGGTGTCGAGAACGATCGACGTGGGTCGACGAATGGCATAGGGTCGTCTTTAGTGATGAATCGCGCTTCTGTCTTGCCTGCAGTGATCGCCGGAATCGTGTGCGCCGACGTACCGGGCAGAGGGGCCGCCCAGACCTTATTGTCGAGAGGCACACAAGGCCAACACCAAGCGTTATGGTCTGGGTAGCTATTGGCTTTAATGTGAAATCACAATTAGTGCTTGTTGAGGGCACTATGACTGCTCGACAGTACGTTGATAGGGTACTCAATCCAGTGGTTGTCCCTACGATGGCGAGCATTGCTAATGGGATGTTTCAGCAGGACAATGCCCGGGTTCACACTGCACGCATCTCCAGAGAAGCTCTCCACGACATCACCACCTTAGGATGGCCCATCAGATCCCCGGACCTCAGTCATATTGAGCATGTGTGGGACATGATGGGTCGACAACTGGCCAACCGTCCTCAGCCACCCACAACTCTGGAACAACTGATCCGTGCAGTGCAGCAAGCATGGTCCACAATTCCTCAGGAAGCGATCCAGGGCCTTATTGACTCCATGCCTCGCCGAATTCATCAATGTATTGCTGCTCGTGGTGGGCACATCCTGTATTGATTGTTGACAAAACTTACGGTCAGAGGGACCTGAAAGTGAAATCATTGAATCACAACCAAACACTCGTCCTGCATGTTCAATTGCAGCAATGTAGCACCACTCCTTCTGGGTGTTGCAATTTCCATTTTCTTCAGTGTATTTGAACTTTAACTCTAACAAACAGTGGTAGTAGTACTCTCATTCAGTCATATCGCCATGGGGCGGTTTATAATGCTTGAATTCTGGTGCCCATAAGGGCTCCTTTCATTCCTTTATTAAGATATTTATTTTAAATTTTAATGATATTAGTTTATCGTTATAAATTGATAAATTGCTCTATTTACAGTTATAGTTACTATATCTCCCAACCATTAGGTGGTACGCGAGAGATTTTCATCACTTAAAGTGGTACACACACAAAAAAGTTTGGGAAACACTGGCCTAGACGATGACTGTCTATAATATTGTAGTGTATCTTTGCGTTAAATCTCAGGTAACCTGCTCCACAAGACCTCGTTGAGATAAATTTTGTTTGGTTTGTAACGCCACACATAATACTATAGTCCTGCTGGAGTCGGGCTCTGACATTTCTCTTGACGGACCCCCTAGGGGCTCACGTCTAGTGGGACGTGGGCTGGCGACCACGGGACCCCAGCTGAGTCCGGCATTGCTTCCATTTACATGTGCCGGGCTCCTCTCTGTTGTCTTTCCTGTCGACCTCCCTTGGTCAACTCTTGTTAGTTTCCGCCCCCGACGGTATTAGGGTATCCGACGCCTAGGGAGTCTTTCACTTTCCCGCCTTAATTGGCCCTTGTCTCATCTTTCCTGATCCCTCATTCTTCGAGGGGTCAGACCTTTTGTTTCTTTTCATTGAATCTCCTGCCTTCTGCTCAAGGCCCTCAAGGAGGCAGGGTGTGTGTAGCCCCACCACTTATGATGCACCCTGGATTGTGCTACACCCTCAAGGGCTCACGTCTGGTGAGTTCGGGAGTTGGCGACACCGAGGGATTCCTGAGCTGGGTCCGGTTTTTCTCCACTTTCCATTGCCTTTGGGGCAATCCCTCTCCTCTTTACATTTCCTATCTGCCTTTCATGGCTCTCCTTCCTTCCAAGTCCCTCAATCCTCATTCTTCGAGGATTAAGGCATTTCTTTCCTTCCTGTCCTTTATTTGTTTGCCATTTCTTCTTCTAGTATGTAAGTCTGCAGTTAGTATCAGTTATAGTTTGCATTCTCATCTTTCACAATCACCCAAACAATTAGGGGCCGATAACCTAGATGTTAGGCCCCTTAATACAACAATTAATTATCAACATCATCTCTTGAGGGAGAGACAGCGTTTCCGGTTGTGTACCGCGAAATATAAAAGACGCGGGCTACATCAAATATTGCCCACATTTCACAGGCTAATACGGATTCAGGAGCGTATACAGCGTTATTTTTTCTTTTGAGGTGGGGATCCGGGGATTTAGCGGCATCAAATAGCCCCCAAATAAAAGGGGGTCCGGGGTTCCTCCCCGAGAAACGTTTGTATGATTTGGTGCAAAATGATGAGTTTTAAGGCTATCTGGCATCACTGTTTCAAACAATGTGTTGTGTTGTTTTATGTTTGGTTAATGTCAAATACAGCTAAGACAATTTTTATGTTACTTTTTATTAATACAGTCATCTTGCACACTTCTATTAGTATTTAGATAGAGAGAGTAAACATTACTGTTTTGATTCGGGGCACATAATCTCGCTGTTCCGCCCCCTAAAACCTCAATAACTTACTGACTGTTTTGATTTACAACTTTCTCTATAATATTAAGTTAAGGTCTCTTCAAGGCGGCTTCGGTGGCATAGTTGGAAGCATGCTGAGCTTCTCTTTCCAAGATCATGGGTTCAAACCCGGCCGAAGTCTTCGGATTTTTTAAGAGCGTTAAAAATCCCTCAGTATGTCTTCCTTCGGAGGGGAAGTAAAGCCGGCTGGCCCATGTCATAGATTTATGGCATGTAAAATAACCTTCCACCAACTAGAATTGTGTGAAGCTAAATTTGTAGGTTATATTTGATTAACGCTCTATTAGTTCCAACGTTCGCCACCAGGTGCCAGTTTCGGTAGCATCTAGTAGCCAAGTTAGCGGCTAGGTGTCGTTGACAGTAGCATTTGGTAGCAAAAGTAGGATCTACTTGAAATTGATCGTCTGCAGTCCTTACCTGAATTACAGATAACACTCGCCTAATACAGCCAGACAGATTATCAGACAGATTGTACACACACCCGATGTACTCGGGGCTACATGACCACGGTGTCTCAGCCCCTAAACTGTGATACCAACAACCAAGGTCTCATGAAGCATTTCCAAATTGGTTTATAACTTTTTGTAGGCTATGTCTCTGTGAATAGATAACAATGCTAGGCCGTTGAGTCTTGTTTTCAGAAGTAGAATTTCTTAAGTACCGGTATGTTTTCAACCTACTTAAACTCGGAAAACTCCGTTCGGCGATAGCTACAGAGACAGGTAAAACTACCAAAAGTTTGATAAGGGTATACAAGTTAAGGAAAGTAACTTTTGACACATGCTTCAAGGGCACTTGGTGCTGTTCTTGGGTAGATTCCTAAGAGCGAGAGCACTTGAGAGTAATAAGAGGTTATGTTACATTGTCACGCTGTTTACATCGCGCCACCGTCGCGTCGCCTCATTTTGCAACGTTGCCGTATGTTGCTTAGTAATAATAGTACATAGTTTTTAATGTTTTAATTCATAAACAAATTCATACACTCCTTACAGAAATATGGGAGAGCGAAATAATTCCAAAGGACTGGAAGAATGGCATTATTCATCCGTTGCATAAAAAAGGCGACCGAGCGGGCCCCAACAACTACAGAGGTATATCACTTTTACCAACAAGGTATTATCTAAAGCGCTCTTAAACAGAGTTCAACAACAAACTGATAATTTGATTGGTGAATACCAGGCAGGCTTTAGGAAAGGTAGATCGTGTTCGGAGCAGATTTGGAGCCTAAAGACGATATTAAGGATACGCCGCAGTACCAACACAATTGTCACCTTCGTGGATTTTAAAAAGGCGTGTGATTCTATTGACAGACAAACTGTCCTGGACACCCTAGAAGAGCTCAGAGTAGACAGGAAGACCAGGGATTTAATCCGCCAGACTCTCACTGACACAACATCAATTGAAGTTTCTAGGTGAACTATCAGAGCCTTTCGAAGTGCATACAGGAGTTCGACAAGGTGACGGCCTCTCCCCACTGCTTTTTAACTTAGTGTTAGACAAAGTCATCAGGGAGTGGAGAAACAACATCGAAGGCAGAAGCATTGGTACTCTGGGACAGAAAATCAAAGTAAAATGCCTAGCTTTTGCTGATGATCTAGCTATCTTTACCAAGACTAGTGAAGAAACCAAGTATGCCATAGAGATGTTACATGCGTTAGCATCAAAGACAGGACTCCAAATATCCTATGAGAAGACGCATTTCATAGTAAATGGACAGCAGAATATCCCGAGATCTCCACTACAGACCAACTATGGAATAATTAGGCACGTACCTTCCTTCAAATATTTAGGAGAATTTATTGTACCATCTGGATTGGACAGGAAAGCTAATTTAGAAAGAGCTAACAAACTTCAGAAAGCATACCGAATAACATGGAATCACTATAATAAAAGAGCGATGTCACGAAATGCAAAACTACGGCACTACCAGACAGTTGTTCTTCCGGAAGCATTGTACGCCTCTGAAACTATATCTCTAGGAGGCCACTCTCAAATTGGTGAAATCGAAATCCAGGAACGTAAAATTCTCAGGAAAATATATAGCCCCGTTTATGTTAATGGTTTATGGATTAAAAGGAAAACAACAGCCTTGTACACAGTAATCAATAAGTTCACTGATACCGTGCGTAAGAGACGATTGAAATTTTATGGTCACATCTGCAGAATGGACTAGGCCTACTCCAGATATGCAAAAATTACTGCTTGATGTAATTAATTCAAAGAAGGACAAACTCAGTTGGTTGGAATAAATCAAACAGGACTTAAAGGAAATTAACATTACATAAGATATCATCATGAATCGCAAGATTTTTGGAACTCTAGTTACAAATCACTCATTCACCGAAAAAGCTAAAAAGACCACTGGAAAAATATGGACGGAGGAACGTAACAAGGGGCATAGTGAGTTCTTGAGGCGATTTTGGGAGGAGAAGAAGAGGATAACACCATCAATCCGAGTCAGCAAGTTCAAACGCGCTCCCTAGGTGGGCAAAACGAAGAAAGAAGAAACAAATATTATATGTGACAAAATGTCTCTTTATACACGCCCCTTTACGGCTTACACACAATTAACCGTTAATTGTTCACACACAAAACAACAAACCTTACGTGACCTGCACTATCATAAAGGGCAACTGGAATCCAGAAAAGAGACTAAATTCTAAGACCCAGCAAAAGAGCTGGATGGCGGTAGGTGATAACATTATCGATAGGAACAAGAGCCTCCCCCAGCTTTGCCAACACAAGCTGAATTCCACAGCGATCGAAGAATTTAGGTATTGAGCCAAATTGGAAACAGGGTGTGGGATTTTAACGTTACATAATCTACTTTTTCTTTTTTAATAGTTGCGGTGTTAGAGAAGAATTTCAGTTTCGAAGTTCTGTTAACAACTTCTCACTGCCGTAGGTTGGTTATGTCGGTCTTTTCCCCTCTTCTCCGACCATCGTCAAACGTCAGGGCCGAAGACTCAGCGGCTGGAGTGTAGGCCTCTGTTAAGGGGGCTTATGCATCGCTCATAGCTATGGTTGTTATTATTATACCTTCGTTGTTTTTCTATGTAACTGTATGAAATTTTGGTGAAAAACTTCAAAAGTTTCGATATATTTGTTTGTTACATATTGCACAGTACCTTATGGGGGCTGCGTGGCGCAGTCGGTGGAGGCGCTGAGCTTCTAACTGAAAGGGAATGGGTTCGATCCCCACCCAGGTAATGGATTTAAGAAACAAAACTACCACTTTCGGAAACGCAAATAGCCCTGGGGTTCACTCAGCCTACACCAGAAATGAGTACCAGGGTAGTTCCTGGGAGCAAAGACGGCCGGGCATGGAGCTGACAACTCCATCCCATCTAGAGTGCCGATGTCACAAAAAATGGAAGCCTCTACCTTCCACTACTCCAAGGGCTTATTATTATTATTAGGGACCAGATTCTATTTTTACTTCTAAATACAAAAATACTTAAATACTTTTCCGAATCACACTCAAAAAAAACATATTCATGAATTCTGTAGTATCTAAAAAATACCTTCACCAGAAATGATTACCAGGGTAATTCCTGGGAGCAAAGACGGCCGGGCATGGAGCTGACAACTCCATCCCATCTAGTGCCGATGTCACACAAAAATACCTTAAAAATACCTAATTGCAGTTTTGTTCCATTTATTGTAGTATATTTGAATTCTTAGTCTTACTTGCTTACTTCGTTGGCCACACGAACCGAAGTCGGTTCATTGCCTCACTCTTTAGCCTCTTCCATTGGTCTCTGTTGCTAGCCATGTTCTCGTTGGCTCCCAGTGTCTCCAGGTCTTTCTTGACTCCATCCATCCACCTCAATTTTGGTCTACCCCGGGGTCTTCTTAGTCTATAATTTTTAAAAGTAAACCTGAAGATAGTGTTTATTACTAGCTCTAGTTGATTTAGAGAAATCCTACCTGCCAGAAAAATCAAATATTTTCAGCTTATATCTTATTGTTTGGTTATTTACCGTCAGGAAAGTGGGAATACATCTCTTACAGTATTATTTCCCAGAATCTGAGTAAAAAAAAAATAATATTGAAACAGCCTACAGTGTGAGAATCACCTCTGACAACCTTGGTTTTATAGAATTTAAATATTTAACATATTTAATGAGAGCAAATATTGCCTAAAAGTGTCAAGTTCTCGGTGTGTGACGCAAAGAGATGAGTGAACAAGGCCTTCCAGAAGGAATATCGAAATACTGGATTCAAAATAGATTGTCTCGCATTTGCAGATGATGTTTTTTTTTTTGCTGAAGATCTAGAAATTGCAACCAGACAAATTGAGACACTCAAGGAGGTAGCTGAGAGAGCCGGTATGCAAATCTCTTTTGAGAAAACAGAGTATATGAATGTGGACAAATAGGATCTAGTTCAAGAAATTAATACCAAGTATGGGACCATTTTGAGGAGTTCTACAATCAAGTATTCGGGATAAATTTTGACTCCAAATGGTAACGAGAAAGCAGCCATTGAAACAAGGGCTAGGAAAATGGATATGGCATTCAGACTTTGCATCAACACATATAAGCCCAAATCCCTCTCATATCATGCCAAGTACAGGCATTATTGCACAGTAGTGAAGCCAGAGTGCCTCTATGCGGCAGAAGCCTTATCAAGCATGAAAACTGTTGAAATTGAGAAAAAGGAAAGGAAGATCTTCCGGAAAATTCTAGGTCCTAAGAAGCTACCTGGAGATGGATACAAATTTCAACTGAGGTCAAACCAAGAATTCTATGACAAGTTTGAAGGGATATCTGTCAGCATGAGAAAGAGGAGGTTGATGTTCTATGGACATATTAAGTGATTGGGGACCGAGAGATTGGCTAACAAAACCTTCAGGAGAGATGGAAGGTGCAACCTCCATGGCTTCAGGAAGTCCATCAGGACTTATAAAGGGAAAACATTGGACCGGCCGAAGTCTGGGACAGGACAGGATTCGGAACCAAAATTGCAGGTGTGAAGGATCCCCCCGAAGAAAGACCCACGCTTTCAGCCGAAGAACGATTGAGAAGGAGCCAGAGGCTGATAGATCTATGGCGGAAAGCAAAACGAGAAGGAAGAAACACCTTTAAAGAAGGGAACCTGAGCGGTCGTTGTGTATTTGTATTCCAAAGGTGGCTGTATCATAATAATAATAATAATAATAATAATAATAATAATAATAATAATAATAATAATAATAATAATAATAATATAATAATAATAGAGTTCTCGGTGATAAATTTGACGTATCATTATGTAAAACATTTTTTACACTCTCGTTTCAATCAGATTGTCTACTAACAATTAGGCATTAATTTTAAGCTTTGTGTAATTTATGTCAAATGTTGCTACACTTTAAACATAAAGACCTATTCTAGCTATTGAACCCTAAAAAAACCTATTTTGTTTTGTTTTTGAAAACCTAAAATGACAATTTTAAAACCCAAAAAACCGGTACCTACGAGTCATGTCATACAGATCGAAACTAGACCCCGATCCTTCGGGGATCGATGGTAATCTGCAAACGTGTCCTTCCTCACACACCGAAGAACACGGGGCCACATGATCTCAAATCCCCTAAATTAATCAACAGCCACCACCACATCTTGTAAAGGGCTGTATTTTCTTTGCCCATGTGCTGACCTTCTCTTGTGAAGGGCTCTACTTTCTTTGTCCCGAGTGCTTACCTCTCTCGCTGATTCCCGCTCTTGGAGACAAGTGCCTTACATCAGATAAACAAGGAGTTTCACCTTTGTATCATACCCACTACTGACGAAGACGATAACGTCCAATCGCCTTCAGTCGGAGAGCCCGCTACCTATTACCATCATGTGTTTGGTAACCGTCTTAGATTCTGGAAGAAAAAGTCTGTTATTGTGCCGTAAACACGTTCCATTTCCTCTGAGGGACTGCCACGATGACGAAGAAGCTCAGTGTGTTGCCAATATCTATAGGCCTATACAGAAGTATAATATGTGTGATAGTATTCATGATGGGATGCGCCGTATTACAAAAAGGAAGACGATTAACTGGACTAGAATTAGACATTTCGTGGATCTGAAAATAGAATTTGGTGAATCTTCTAGTGATGAGAATGACGGAATTAGGTCTGTCGCGAAAGACAGAGGGTGTGAAAATAATATTCCAGTGTCTAATCTCGGGACAGATTGGAGCATTATGTTTGTGAAGTTCCTGGAGACATTCCTCTCGACAATATGTGAGATTGAAGCTGTCTCTATCGTCAACGGTTTTGTCAACATTCCAAAAATTTCACCAGGTATGATGTGACATCACTGTTAGTAATAACACGTATCCGTCGTTCACTGGCTTATTATTCTTATTCACTATTTCACCATGTTAATTAGCACAACTGACCGTTCTATCTACTTATTGCAAGATGGTGTATGGAATTATTTAGTTAAGGAACGAACGGTCTCTGGAGCACTGATTTCTTCCGTTGATATTTTATTAGGGGGACACACACACATGGACGCACACACACCAGGGGCGTATATACATTTGTGGGGTGTCTGGCTATCCTGGAAAATTGTGAGTATTCTCAGGTGATTGTCACCACAAAATACCCAGAAACATCAACCAATATCTTAGGGTAAATAACTTTGTGTGATTATTTTAGATAAGATTCAAAGTTTATATAGCCTACAATTACTGGCAATACAAATAAATGTTGTAAAATACAACACAACACGCAAATAAAATTTTATACTTTATGAATTCTCGATTATGATCTATGGAGTATGAATGGCAAATTTCTAAATATTTGTCAATTTACTAAGCAGGAAGGTAAACAGTTTTTATTTTATTTTTATAAGTTGATAATTTATTACTCGAAAGTACCGTACTGTGGAATTCACAGTTTTGCCCCACAAGGCTGAGTGTACCCCGTTCCAGCACTCAGACTAGAATTAAAATTTATTAGCAGAGCCGGGAATCGAATTTGGACCGGCGGGGCGGCAGCCAAGAATGCTAGCCACTACACCACGAGTTAGTCTAATATCAATCTTAATATTGTTTAAAACTTAGTCAATAAGTTAAGATTAGGGTATACAAATTTACAATTATTTTATGTTCTTACCAAGGGAACACTCTCTTAATTTTTATTGGCTTTTCGGGGGGGGGGGGGCTGGAGCCCCCTCAGAACCCCCCTTATATACGCCCCTGACACACACACACGCGCGGACAAATGGTGATCTTATAAGAATGGTCTTAATTATATTTTATTTTAAGAAACTCACAGTAAAAAATTTATTTTTTTAGAAATTTTTAGAAGGTTCTTGCTAATGCAAAATGCCACACGTTTCGTTACGATTGCTTTATTCTACTTCTCGTGTGGATTTAGAGCTGAGGGATTAAAAGTGCTTTTACTGATGGTCCGCTCTTAAACTATTTAAAGATTCGTAGACGATGGATTGAAATCACCTGATTAAGAGGGTACTTTCCAAAGGCAACAAAAAAGAGAAAACGGACCCGGCTCAGATAAACTCCCAGAATCCCCTATTTTTAAAATTTCAGACGCAATTCCTTATGGGAAAAGTTGTAAGTCCTCTGTGAAGAACACGTTACTAAGTAGTTAATAAAAGATTTCAGCAGTTGGTCAATAAAATTATTTTGAACGAAACACAGGGTGGGGTAAATTCTTTATTTGAGTCTAATATAATTTGCAGATTACTACGAATCAAGGCTTAATTATCACATTAACTTACTGAGATCATTGCCAATGAATTTCTAAACTAACCTAATTCATTGTAGCCTTCTGTATTAATTTACACAAGTTATTGTCCAGTAACAAGCCCCTGCAGAAGAGGTTTAGGAACCACATCAGTGCTTGAGATGACTATTGATACAATTCGAACTCTCTTGATCTGCCATTGCTTCCTGATAGGCTCAACTAGCTCATATCTCAACAGGTATTTGTTTCCGGACGTACGTTTATAGGAACATTTATTCTCGTTTCGACCAATTCCAACCCCTGTTGCAATATCGGACACTTTTTTCGAAACACCCTGTATTTGGACACCTTTTCAGCCTGTTTAGCCTGCAGGTTGTGCGTATTTGGAATGGCAACATCAATCAGCGTGACTTCCTTCAATCTTTTATTGAAATTCACTAAAGTCTGTTCGCCGAGTCGAGATAGTGGAAGTAAACACAGTTGTACACGTGATTGCAGAGCTACCGCAAGGGGTGCATAGAGCTGTGTCTGTTGAACGTACGCCAACTTCAGTGCTGTGTATATCCTACATGTGGAGCGGGCTGACTTATCGGTTACATGCTACAGCGCGGTTTATTCATTGTTCGTTTATGGATTTAGTTAATTAATTCATTAATTAATTAGGTCTTAGCTGCTTATGGCAGGCAACAGTAAACAGTGCAGCACAGCACAGCACTAAATGCAGCAAGTCTTGTATTTTCTAGGGCTACAGCATGACTAATGATCTCGGAGCACAGATTACCTTACTACAGATGGCCGACAGCCATGCTAATTCTTGGCACCTAAGACATCAGCGCTGTCTGGTGTATGACCGCCGTACTAGTAGACGTGTAACACGGCCGTGCGTGTAGTCTACCCCACCCGTACCCCTCATTCCGCTAAATTCTCGTCCTAAATGCTCTGTCGACTTCAATGTTCCGAAAATCACTATCTCCCCAATACTTATACTGGTAGCGCGTTTTTAGGTGTGGAGATAATATGATCTACAAGAAATAAATCACATTCAAAATACCAATAACAGAAAAATTAATAAAAATTATACCAGAGTGGGAAATTGTGAATTATGAATTCCAGAACTTCAAAATGAACAATCACAGCATTTGGGACATAACCTCATCAATAATATAGGCCAACATGTTTAAATTTCTTTCAGTTGTAATTGGAGCATATTGCATTGGTGACAAGAATTAGGCTACTACAAGGCCGGCATCATGTTATTACTCAGCTTTAAAAAATGTTCCTTTCCAATAACCCACAGTAGGCCCAAATAGGCCTATAACCAATTAGTTATTAGAATAAACTGCAAAGGAAAAGTACTGGGAAGGGAGAAAATTCATATTTTAAAATGCTTGATGCTGTTAGCAATAACAGTAAAATGTTAAGTTAGTTAGTTAGTTATTGTTGTTTTAAAGGGTGGAACTACGTGGTCATCTGCCCCTAAAATGTTAAGAGAGATTGCTAAGGAAACAGGTGGTGTAACCAGATCATCACACTAAAATTGTTAGTGTAATTAGTGCCACAGGGGACTGAAATTTCAGAAAAATAATTGGATATTACAAAATTTATATACAGTAGTTCAGTTCATACTCCCTTTAAAATATATCCAGTTCACCAATTTTGAAGGGTGAAATACAGTAAGTACATTTAAAAAAATCATCGCACACTAATACAGTAAATTCTATGACACGCTGTGAAGGGGAAAGGAGAAAGAGGACTTTCAATGAAAAAACACTCAATACTGCTAGAAATCATGTTTTATTTTAAAAGTTGTCAAGGAAGAAAAAATAACAGCGAGAGCCAAGATCACACTCAGCAAAAATACAGTAGTCAAATCTGGTCCTCCTATAAGTACGTGTTGAGGCATGTTCTTTTCTTCTTCTTTCTTTCCAAGGCATAACAGTCGGCTATAGCACAGGATAATGAACCTCTTCCCTCCTTTATGCCATGGCTAACACTGATGAAGAGCAAATTCCTACAACACATGCAAGTTTGTATGTTGAAACAGTAAACTTAATATACAATGTGTAATGCTTCAAATGGAGAACTTGAATTTTCTGATATGTGTATGGTTGCACCTACTATAACTACATTTTAAAAGAATCTCTTATTGTAGAATCATTGTGTTGTTGATATTAATTCATTTAGGGCTTTTGATAACATTCATTTAGCCCCGTGTATTTGGAAGTGTGTAGGATATGTATGATTAGGCCTATCTGTGTTATTGTAGTATCTGTATTAGTCTCGGAGCTTCTTGGCTACCCCTGTCTGGCAGAGCCGATGACGTGAACTGGGCGTTTCTCCCTGTCCAGGCAGTCAAGTGAACACGTGCAATAACGAGGCGCACTATCTCGACTCGGTGAACAGACTTTGTCAGACCTATTATGTTTCACTGTCCGTTCGGCGAGCACAGTCCGACCCCAATACAGTCTGAAATGTTCATTTTCAGTCACGTTCTCTTGAACCTAGCCTACTGGTTGTATGTATCTATTTATTATTATTATTATTATTATTATTATTATTATTATTATTATTATTATTATTATTATTATTATTCATTAGGGCCTATGCCCATTCAAAGAGCGCGTTTGACCTTGTTAGCATGCTGAGCTTCTATGCCCAAGATCGCGGGTTCAAACCCGGCCGAAATCGTTGGATTTTTTTAAGAGCGTTAAAAATCCCTCAGTATGCCTTCCTTCGGAGGGGAAGTAAAGCCGGCGGTCCCGTGTCATAGATTTATGGCATGTTAAATAACCTTCCACTAATTTCACCTGTGGGAAGCTAAATTATTGGTTAAACATTTGACGAACTCTCTTAGGTTCCGACGTTCGTCACGGGAGCCGACTGGGGTGGCATCTAGTAACCAATTTCTGAACTAGTAGTCGTTGACGGTGGCGTTTGGCGGCAAAAGCAGGAACTACTTGGAAAAATTAAATGTCTGCAGTCGAGGACAAGAATTGTAGGGGTAGACCAATGTTAGAATATGGTTAACAGATTGCCTCGGATGTAGGGTGCGGTAGCTATGTAGAGTTGAAACGATTAGCTCAGGACAAGGAGGGATGGAGAGCTGCATCAAACCAGTCAAAAGACTCAAACAACACCATAATGCATAACCAACTCAAATTAAACGGACAGATAAAAAAAAAGGAAGGAAGCTTGTAGTTTTACGTGACCGTCAATCTTGCGATCGGAACCTCCTTTTTACGTGGAATCTGAACCACAGGTCATGGCATATCACTTCGAAATTCTCACATGTATTGACCGGGAATCGAACCCGGTCCACCTTCGTGAGAGGCAAACAGCTTAACCGCTGCGCCACCACACCTCCCAAACAGACCGATAGTCGCGATGTTTGCAAAGCCCTCAGGTGACTACAACAACTTACCGGTAATGGTGGAAGTGATTGTTGTTTTAAGGGGTCATCTGCCCCTGGAATACGCAATGTCGACGTTGGATTGTATTGAGGATGTCATTTAATCATTACACCTTGAGACGTGTTTACGTTTTCTCTCTACTTACATATTGCATTGTCTCTACCTAGCTATTTTCTTCACGCTCCATGAATCTGCTATCTCAACGATTGTTAGCTACACCATTCTGTTTCCGCCCAGATTTTTACTAAACAAACAGTTGAGTTACCAATTGTAATAGCGATCCATCTCAGCCAAGCATGACGGCATTGGCGTGCCTAGGGCTCTATATAGAGAGGGTATACCTATCCAACATTTTGTTTCTTTGGCGTGTTTATGGGAATATTCGAATTCATTATTTGGTCCGTATTCACGAAATACTAAATATTACAAAACTGACAAATTATTCAGTTTCCGCCCAATCAATACCTTATATATATATATAATTTGGCCAATTATAGACCGCTTAGAATCTACGATAATGGTACGTTATTTTTCCTTTTCTTTTCTTCCCAGAACTTTTTCATTCGGCGGCTAATCGTTCGGCGTTGTTTCACTGACATCACCCTCGTAGGCCGTCGTTGGACTTAGAAACGTGTAACATCTGCTGAATCGATCCGTCGCCGAAATTCCTCCCTGTCCGAGATGATATCATCCGTGATCTTCAGTTGTTGCAGTTCCCATCGTATCTCCTTCAGCCATCCTATTGTGTTTCTTTTTAAATTTAGAGATGTAATCAAAAATTTTCTTTGAGTGCCGATTACTGTTCATCCTGTAAAGATGTCCATAAAATTTTAGTCTTCTCTTTTTAATTGAAACTGTAATTTCTTCTATATGACGGTAAAGGTCTTCCTTTCTCCTCTTCATTCACTATTTTTAACCTACTTTTCACATTTTGCAAAAATGAGGAAAAAGTAGACTTATGAGATCGGGCAAATGTATGTATGTCTGTCCTTCTGTCTGTCTGGCTGTGTGTGTGTGTGTGTCCCCCCCCCCTATCAACTCCTAAACCGCTGGAGCAATCGAAACAAAATTTGGTAGGAGTAAATGTCTACACCCGAATATCTCACGGCCATATTTGAAAATGATGTCAGTGCTACCAACTGCTAAAAAATTGCAATTGAAATTTGAGCTCCATGTTGGATATCTTGGATGGTATGAATGGGAGCTATTTCAAAATAGGCACACGTATAGATAATAATATTGCAGTTTAATTTCCAGGAGGCGATACATGGCAGTGTTGCCAAAATGATTATAAGCCTGCTGATTGGTCCAATTTTTAAATGCATATAACTTCTACACTATCAATTGGAATTCAACCAAATGTCGTATGTTGTATGTGTACATAACCAGACATGACTGAGTGTATTCTTGAGACCTAACAGGGCTGCCAACTGTTAATAAATGCTCCTAATTTATTTTATCCAAATACCAATATATCAGAAAGTATGCAAGCCGACAGCTTTAAACTATGCACACGTATAGTACCTGACATTCTATATTAATTAGGAGTAACTTATATATGTCAGTGCTACCAACATGATTCTAAGCCTGCTGACAGGTCCAACTTTAAATACATGTAACTTCCATACTATCATTTAGATTTCAACCAAATTTCGTATGTGCTATGTGTACCATAACATATATGACTATGCGTATTCTTAAGAGCAACCAGGGCTGCCAACTGTTAAAATGTGCTGTCCCTATTTTTGTTACCCTAATATCAATAGACAGTATCAGAAAGTATGCAAGCCAATAGCTCTAAACTTTGCACACGTATAGTACCTGGCATTCTAGATGAATTTGAAGTAACTAATATACGTCAGTGCTGCCAACATGATTCCAAGCCTGCTGATAGGTCCAATTTTAAAATGCATGTAACTTCTATACTATCTAATGGATTTCATTCAAAATTGGCACAACAATAGATCATATTATTTCAGATTATTTCTGACCAATACAAGCATGACATTGTTGCCAACATGATTTTATGTGCGCTGTTAGATCCAATGTTTAACTGCATGTAACGTTCATGCTATTCATTGGACTTCAACCAAATGTTGTATTCTGTACCTTAAGAGATGGAACTAAGAATATATTCAGTCACCAGGGCTGCCAACTGTAGTGCTCTATTAGGCTACATTATACCAGGTAAATTTTGAACTAATTAGATATTTCGATATTACCAACTTAATTTCGTCATTATTCTACATAGGTTCATATACTGTAGAATAATCATTGGCATGAAAAGTGGGCTCTTTAGTTCGTCATGGAACTTCTTGTTTAAATTCTTTTGGGCACCCAATATTTTTCGAAGTATTTTTCTTTCTTTTTTCTGTAGTTCAACCTACATTCAATACAATTTAATAATATATATAATCAACCACTCATCTTTATATCTCTGTTTTCCTTTTTTTTAAATTCAATGTTAAGCATTCAGAACCATATAATACCTCTGGTTTAATGGCAGTTGCATAGTGTTTAAATTTTGCTTGGAACGATATCGATCGTTTGTTGTAACGGGTGTGAGTAAGCTTATAGGCAAATTCCATCTTCATCAATCTCTCCTTGTACGCTGTGTTATCAAGTCCATTTGACTGTATCCATTCACCCAAATACTTAAATTTATCAACTCTTTGAGTCTGACCATATTGTGTTGGAAAATACTTTTCCTTATTATGTCTGTATTCAATATATTTAGTTTTTTATATATAAATTGGTAAGACCAGTTTTAATTGCTATTGCATGTAGTGTTTCAATCATTATTGGTGCTGAAATCATCGCTATATCATCAGCAAAGGCAAGACATTTCACTTCAAATCTCCCAAATAGATCCCTTAGATGTTCTTCTCTCGTAATATGGTCTCCCATTCACCCATAACTTTATTTAATACCAAATTAAAGAGTATTGGCGAAAGCACATCGCCTTGTCGCACACCAGTTTTGATGCTGAAAGGGTCTGAAATCGTATTCAAAAACTTAACTCTTGAGGATGTATCAGTGAGTGTTTGTTCCATCAGCTTTCGATTAATTTCATCAATCCCTAGTTCCAATAGTGTTAAGAAAAGCGTCTGGCGGTCAATCGAATCATAAACTTTTTGGAAATCAATACAGGTAACCACTGTGTTTATATTACGTATCTTTCTGATTCGAAGGATTGTTTTATGAATAAAAATTTGCACTGGACAAGATCTACCCTTCCTAAATCCGGCTTGATACTCTCCAATAGTGTGCTCCGCTTGTTCAATTAAAATGTTTAACAATGACTTGAAAAGATTTTTTAAGCTATTGGCTGAAGGGAAATACCCCTATCCTATCCCCTTTCTTATATAAAGGGTGGATTATAGCTTTTATCCAATCATTTGGTACTGCCCCCTTTTCCCAACAATCATTGATAACCTGATGGAGGGCTGCAGCTGACACTCTACCACCGAGTTTCCACATTTCATGTAGTATCCCATCCTCACCGGATGCCTTAATTTTTTTAAGTTTTTCAATGCACACATCAACTTGCTGTAATGTCGGTGGAGTTGACGGAGGGTTCACCTGTTGTGGTGTTTTGAAACTTAATCTTTCTATTGATTCTTCACAATTTAAAAGTTCCTCAAAATATTTGGCAAGCAACTGACAGTTGTCTTTATTGTTGGTGACTAATTCCCCTGCCGTATCCTTGAAGTGAAGGTACAGAGGTTGATATCCACGAATCTCTTCACGAAATATCTAGTCGAGTTCTCTAGAGTTGTTCTTTTTACATTCTTCATCAATACTCTCCAATCGCTTCTTACCATAGTTACGTTTCTCAACCCTAATGATTTTGCTTGATCGCTACAAAATTAGTCCAATTCCATTGCTGCCATGCTCTTTGTCTACGTTCTGACGCCGCATCACATACTGCGTTCCACCACCGATGTTTTCTCTTCCTTGGTGGCTGACCCAATCCTTTTATAGTATTAAAATAATTACATTACATCCAGGAACGCCACTGTTATGCATATAAAAAGGCGGTAACCCTATAAATAGACTCCGATAATAATTGTTCCGTAGGTACTCTGTTGCTGACGCCAATGACCAGCAGAATAGAATGCTTGAAAGAACCAAAATGGCGGCTAAGCATACTTGGTGTTCTTAGAGCCCTAATCGAGCTTTATTAAGCTTAGTGTTTTCACATCACTCACTGGGTGGAGCAATGGAACGGAAATACTAGAGGGCGTTTCAAATTAGTGTCCCTGACTTGTCAATCAAACGGATTCTAGTTCATTCTCCGTCATAATCGAATATGGTGGTAGTGATTGTTTTAAGGGGCGTAACATCTAGACAGGCCAGACAAAGGGAAGGACAAATGGGACACTAACGCAGGGGCCCGGAGCTACTGAGGAATGAGAAGTGAACGGTAGTTAATTTTATTTCTAGGGAATATAGCCAAAATACAAGAAAATATTATACTGTTGCTTGCTTTAAGTCTGCAGCATCGCGGTCATACAGCCCCGTATATTTTTTAGTGTGTGTGGAATTTGTGTGAGAACCTGTGTTGTTGTGATACCTGTACTAATGTATTTGTAAATTGGAAATATGATTGGGAAGGAGACAGCCATGGCCTTAAGTTAGGAACCCTCCCAGCATTTACCTGCAGTAGTACTTTTCGCCGGCCCCGTGGTGTTAAGGTAGCGCACCTGCCTCTCACCCGGAGGCCCCGGGTTCGATTCCCGGCTCCATCAGGGATTTTAGAAACTGACGTGAGGGCTGGAACGGGGTGCACTCAGCCTCGTGAGGACAATTGAGTAGCTGTCTGACAGAGGCAGTGCCCCGATCACGAAAACCAAGATTAACGGCCGAGGGGACCCGATGCGCTGATCACGCGTCACCCCAATATCTGCAGGCCAAATGGCTGGGCAGCGGGCAGCGGTCGCTAGGCTCTTCATGGACTGTAGTGCCAGGGGTTATTTTGTTATTGTTATCGCAGTTTTTTTTACGGGGAAAGTGGAAATTCTTGCGTAAGACTTTGAGAATCGCCCGCACTCCTCAAGTGTGTGGGATTCTTACCCACTAAAAACCACTCCCTGACCTCTTGACAAAACCCTTCCCGGGACCACTTTCGTATTACTTCAGGATGGAGCCATTTTCTTTGGTTCACAAGCACCTTCTTATTTCTCAATTCATACTCAGTCCGCGGATCGTATACTTAATCAACTAAATCGTGCAAGTCCCCATCCGACTTCTTCTGACGAAGGACCACCTCAACGAAGAAAGCGACCGTATTCCAGCTGAGCTCGTTCCTCAGCATAATTCCAACTATATTGCCCGGCGTTATTGGACCAATCTCAGCTTCAAGTCGTTGTTTTTCCGCTGCCAAACGAGCGTCGACGATGAACGTATGATATACGTCATCTCGTCCGTCTCGCAGTAAATACATACTGGACTCCTTACTTTGACCATACGATGAAGGTAACACCGAAAGTAGCCATGACCTGTCAACATCTGAGTCAGAAAGTACTGTAATTAGTTGCCCCATGTTTTCTACTTATCCACTCAACCAGACTCTGTATCAGCCAAGCTGTCCATCTTCCTGTGAGATCGTCATTCCACCTCTGCAGCCAAAGCTCCATCTTTCGTGCCACGGCTTCCTTCCGGGCTTGAGCATGCCCAGTTCTACTCGTCGGAAGTATAGGCTACGTCTTTACGTTTTTGCGCAAGTACCAAGTCAATTGGCGCAACACCTGAGATAACCCAGACCTGCAGGTTCCGAAACTATACGGCAAGCACACGCCACCCAAAGAGCTCCTCTCCTCGAATTGCAGCTAGGCGTTTCCTATACTTCTCTATCCTCAGCGAACCAGACCAATATCGCGAAAACCAGCATTGTCACAAGTCCTTTTAGTCTATGGACATCAGATTGAGCGAGTCAAGAGTTTGGTTTATTTAGGACAGAATATTAATGAGAATTGGGAGCCTTCGGTTTAAATAAGATGCCGTATAGAGAAGGCTAGATCCATCTCTATGACAATGAAACAACTACTATGCTGTCGAGATCTCAGTATGACGCTTAAGAAAAGAATTGTGAAGTGTTATGTTGTCTCCACCCTTCTTTATGGTGTGGAAGCTTGGACCTTGTCCTTAGCTACAGAAAAGAAGATTCGAGCTTTTGAAATGTGGATATACCGGCGGATTCTTAAAATCTCGTGGACAGAACATGTGAGTAATGCCGAGGTTCTTCAGCGTGTGAGCAGCCAACCTGAGCTGTTAAACACAATTAAGAAGAGGAAATTGGAATACTTGGGACACATGATGAGGAATCCAAAATACCGTCTGCTCCAAGTTATACTTCAGGGTAAAATTGAATGTCAGCGTGGACCGGGAAGGAGACGAATAACTTGGATGGATAATTTAAGAACGTGGTTTGGGCTGTCTTCCACGGAACTCTTCAGGATTGCACAGGATAAGAAGGTGTTAGCCATGGTAGCCAACGTCCGTATCGGATAAGGTAGGGGGAAAAGAAGAAGAAGAAGAAGAATCTCAAGTGTCTAAATTCAAATACCTGGGAGAAGTCATCCAACCTTCCGGACTGAATCGTGAAGCAAACAAAGAAAGGATCTCTAAACTGCAAAAAGCTTACAGACTCACGTGGAACAGATATAATAAAAAATCAATATCCAGAAATGTAAAATTAGGGCATTACAACACTGTAATCAAGCCTGAAGCACTATATGCTTCTGAAACTCTGATTATTGGGGACAGATCATTAATAATTAAAGATGTGGAAAAGCAAGAAAGGAAAATTCTAAGAACAATATTTTTCGACCAGTCTGTACAGGGGGAATCTGGATGAAAAGAAAATCCCAAGACTTATACCAGCACTCGGAGAAAGTCTCAGACACATTTAGGAAATTAGATGGAAATTTTACGGGCATATCCTCAGGATGGGCAATCAGAGACTGACCAAAAGGATTCTTAACTTTGCCCTGTCAAAGAAAGTTAAAAACACCTGGCTGCTTGAAGTTGGAAAAGATCTTCAGGAAGTAGGCAACACAGATGTCATTGTACTAGACAGAGCTAAGTTCAGAGAATTCGTCGATAATCACCGCTTTGCAGACCATCCCAGCACTATCACCAACAAAACCTGGTCAGAAGATCGCAAGAGAAGCCACAGAGAGAAGATGAACGAGATTTTTCGAGAAGAGAAAGGCAATGCCATCAATTAAATAAGTTCATTCGCGCTCCTTAGACGGGCATGACGAAGAAAGAATCATGTAAATTATGCCTTATTTGAATCATTTGTTTTTAAATCGGTGACAATTAATCTGGTTTTTAATTGATGCTACATTTGATAAAATAGCCTTTACCTAGATGATGACGTTTAATACCGAAGAAACACGTGACTAAAGTTGTTATTTACGATAAAATATACGAGAAACAGTTTGGTCCCTCGATGAAGACATCTGTCAGCGTCAGAACAAACGGCTGTTAATACCAAGCCTAGATACATCGATTAGATAAGTGATAGAGTACTTTGACAGGTTAATGTTCCTTACTCAACTGTATCGCGCTTGTGCCACGATTCTTGTTATCTCGACTGACTTCAAAATTCGGTATGATTAGGATGTTTCAATATTATTATTATTATTATTATTATTATTATTATTATTATTATTAATAATAATAATAATAATAATAATAATAATAAACGATTGGGAACTGAGAGGTTAGCTAATAATTTCTTAACCTTCAAGAGAAGTGGAAGATACAACCTCCATGGCTTCAGGAGGTATATCAAGTCTTAAGAAAAAGGGCAAATATTGGACTGGTGGAAGTGTAGGATAGGACAAGATTCAGAACTAAAGTTGCAAGTCTGAAGGATCACCCCAAAAGAAGACTCTCACTTTCAGTGGAAGAAAGATTGAGAAAAAGGCAAAGATTGAAAAATCTCTGGCAGGAAGCTAAAGGAAAAATAATTGTTGTTTATTTGTCGTCCATAGATGGCTATATCGAATTATTATTATTATTATTAATAATAATAATATGGTCATATCTATAGAATGGACTGCGGAGGACTATCCAAAAGATTATTTAATGTGATACACTCAAAGGAGGTCAAAATAAGCTGTCTAGAAGAAACTAAGGCGCCAAGAAATAAATATTAGGCTACAAACGACATCATAGAGCCTCTCAGCCTCGTGAGGCAAAAGTGAGAATAGACGGGTTTGATTCCCACCTCAGCCATCCTGGAAGTGGTTCTCTGTGGTTTAACTCTTCTACTTCATGTGAATGCCGGGATGATTCCTAACTTAAGGCCACGGCCACCTCCTTTCCAATTCTCATCTGCATTACAAATACACACACTTATATAGACAGCCATCACAATATTAAGCTGAATCAAAGTGGTATATTTGGGGCAGATGACTTCGCTGTTCCGCCTCTTAAAACCTCAATAACTAACTAATGTGAGAGTTATAGCCAGATAGCTTAAACTTTTAAAAATTTATGGAAATAAACCTAGAAGATTATTAACTAGAATTAAGGAATTGGTTGGTTGGTTCCTTAGTTTAGGGGCTGCGACAACGCGGTCATGTAGCCCCGTGTACTTTGGGTGTGTGTCGAATTTGTCTGATAACCAGTGTTAAATTGTGATGTCTGTATTAGTGTATGGTATCTGCGATTCAGGTAGAAGGACTACAGACGATTAATTTTAGCCTATTTTCATTTATGAAAAAAAAAAAAAAAGGCTTATGAGATCACCTTTTGTCCGTGTGTCTGTCTGTGTGTGATGGTGTGTGTGTGTGTCCCCTAATAACTTCTAAACGGCTGGAGTGATTTCAATGAAACTCGGTAAGTTCATAGCACTATTTCGGGCGACCCCTACCGTGCCCTTCAAATTTTGTTACGTCTCACCAATCCAACATGCCTGCTGTGCGAAATATTTCACCTGCATTCAATATCTCCGAAACTATTACCGATATCACCCTGGAATTTTGTACGGTGATAAAGGGAACTACTAGAAGTTCACCTATGCGACTTTTGAAAACCTGGTAACTACAAAACCAACATGGCGGCCAAGCAAAGTTGTGACTTTTAAATAGACGTTTCTGGCGATTTAACCCACCAAACGCAATGAAACTTTGTACAGTACATGTTCATACACATTGTAATGCACCGACATCTAACTTCGTTCAATTGTATACATAACCTCAAGATGGTGGCTGTGCGAAATATTTCACCGGCATTCTATATCTCTTAAACTATTACCGGTATCACCATGAAATTTTGTAGGGAGATAAAGGGAACTACTGGAATTGCATCTATGAGACTTTCAAAAACCAGTTAACTACAAAACGAACATGGCGGCCAAGTTGAAAGTTTAAAATAGACTTTTCTCGCGATTTAATGATCCAAACGCAATGAAACTTCGTACAGCAAATGTTTATACACATTGTAATGCGCTGGTATCTAATTTAGTTCAATTGTTTACGTAACCTCAAGATGGCGGCTGTAAGAATTTCGAAAATTAAGCTTTTATTTCTTGTGTTCTAATCACGCGATCCAAATCAACATTTGCATAATGAACGTACACAATAATCGTCTAATAGTACATAACTCTATGGCCTACATATATTAAAATCCAACATGGTGACCATCCGAAATATTTAGACGGTTCTCAATATCTATTAATCTACTACAGCAATCAAACTGAGATTTTGTAAATGTCTAGAGGCTATAAGCATAAGTTCACCTATGGGACGTTCAATAACTTGGCGAGCACAAATCCAACATGGCGGCGACGTGAAATTTAAATATTCAAATGGACGTTTCTTGCGTTTTAACCATCCGAGCGCAGTGAAACTTGATACGGTATATGCTTATACAAATTATAATCGACTGACATCTAATTCATTTAAATTATTTTCATAACCACAAGATGGTGGCTGAGCGAAATGTTAAAATCCCGCTTTTATTTCTTGTGTCCTAACCATGCGATTGAAGTTTGAATAAATCAGCTACACAATAATCTTCATGTAATAGTACATAAATATAAGGCCTATAATATAAAAATCCAACATGGTGACCATCCAAAATATTTCGACGGTTCTCAATATCTACGAATCTATTACAGCAATCAAACTGACAATTTGTATGTTGATAGAGGCAATTAATATGAGTAGGATATATGAAAATAGGCTATTTATTTCTTCACGGAACTACTTGTTTCAAGTAATTCCTACTTTTGCTACCAAATACTACAGTCCACGACACCTAGCCGTGGACGTGGCCACTAAATGCCATCACAATCAGCCTGGTGGCAAACGTTGGAACTAATATAGCGTTATCAAACTAACCTACAAATTTTAGCTTCCACAAGTGGAACGTTCTTTTTCATGCAATAAATCTATGACATGGGACCGCCGGCTTTACTTCCCCTCCGGAGGAAGGCATACTGAGGGACTTTTAAGGCTCTTAAAAAATCCGACGACTTCGGTCGGCTTTGAACACGCGATCTTGGGCATAGAAGCTCAGCATGCTACCAACTACGCCACCGATGCCGCTAGAATTAAAGAGAATAATGCAATGAATATAAATCTTCTTTCATTATGACCTCAAAGTCCAATTTTTCGTAAGATTAAGAATTCATTGTGTAATGTTTTAATGACAAAAAATCAGATCACGCTATGTTGTGAGGGGGGAGGGGTTAATCAATAAATAAGGGGTAAACTTATTCTACAAAGAAAAGTTCTTAATCAATTGAAAGATAGACTTATAATATTAGTGGAGGGACCGAAAATAGAAAATAAGTTTATCATTTTCAGTTTAAGGAAATTTGGGGTATAATAACATAAGTTATCAGAAAAAATCCACACACACTCAGGTACACGGGGCTACATGACCACAATACCGCAAAGTCTCTAAATTAATCAACCACAGAACGGATACTACATCGCGAAAATAACCATCTAACTTATTTAATCCACTTCCTAATTACAATCACCAACTTGAGCATTTACTAACCATTGCGGATTATCACAGTCAGCAAGTAAACTAGAAGGTTAATAGCCACTAACATTGTCATAATAAAAATCACATAAAATTAATAAATCCTGTCAAGTCAAGCAAGTTAACAATAAATTTCTGTAACCAAAATTGTACCGTATATATTGTTACGTGCCACCCCCTAGTGGCACTTTTGTTAACTGGATTACGGTGGGGGTACAAAGCACAACACCAGTTACTGCTTAAAGAAATATAATTTATTACAGGCCAGAAAATTACACTAATCAGCAAATACAAGCAATTAGGAGCCTTACTCAGTTTCCTTAAGTCTCTTCCTTATGCGCTCTTGGCCTTCCACTTGTAAACAGACCACAGAAGTTAATCCGTCCTAATGAGTACGGTGGCCTTGACAGAAACTACCTGTCCCTCTCCCTTATGTTCACCGACCACAATTACTTACGTTCACTTGCTGCAGGCTATTTCGCTGTCCACAAGCTGAAGAAACAATGCCACTGGATTTCGTAACTCGCACAGCACTTCGTCACCACACTTCTATCGCACAAGATAATCGCTCGCACTAGCTCGTAAAACACAACAACAACTGCTTCACGGGTCACTCTTATATAGCAGGCCGGTGACTCAATAAATGGTTCTAGATCCATCCAGAGTCCACGGCTTCTCGAGGTTTCCACCGCTGGTCCAGTCACGAATCTTCTGGACTATCCCTTTGTCTGTAGTAGCCCTGTTGCATAAGGCGCGCGCAATACAGGAGGCAAGCCACAGCCCAGCCCCTGGGGCAGTTGTGACTCAAGCGGCGAGCGATGACACAAACTCACAGCCGTAACACCACCCCCCTTCCTAAAAAGGCTGATCGTCCCGATCAATCATTGGTCCGTCTGTGTCCCTCCGTAGGCTGCCAGGCGATCTCGATGCACGATCTTCATCTTCGCCCTCGGGCTCCGCTGGATCCTGTAGACGACATCGTTGATCCGTTTCACGACTCGGTACGGGCCCTCCCAGGACTTCTGCAGTTTGGGTGACAGGCCTTTCTTCCGTAATGGGTTGAAGAGCCAGACCAGGTCTTCCTCGTGGAATCCGCCGGCATCCGTCTGCTGGTCGTATCGGGTCTTCATTCTGTCGGTCTCGATCCGCAGTTTCCTCCTCGCGAACGTGTGCACGTCCTCCAGTTGGTCGACCAGTTCTTGACAATACTGGCTTACCGGGATCGGATCATTCCCAGGTCGGCCAAAGGCAAGATCGACAGGTAGACGGAACTCCCTCCCAAACATGGCCCGGGCTGGTGTGCACCCGGTGGCTTCATGCACGGCGGCGCGGTAGGCCAGGAGAAATAGTGGAAGATGTTTGTCCCAATCCCTCTGGTGCTCGCTGACGACTATTCGAAGATGGTTCTCGATGGTGCGATTGAATCGCTCTACCATCCCGTCGGACTGAGGGTGTAGTGGCGTTGTCCTTGTCTTCCGGATTCCCAGCAGCTGGCATAGGTTTTGGAACACCTGCGACTCGAAGTTCCTCCCTTGGTCGGAGTGCAGCTCCAGGGGTACTCCGTACCGGCTGACGAATTCCTTCACCAGGGTCTCTGCAATCGTCGCGGCTTCTTGGTTAGGGAGCGCATACGCCTCCGGCCATTTGGTAAAGTAGTCGCTGACGACTAATATGTAGCGGTTCCCTGCCTCGCTTAACGGGAATGGCCCAGCAACATCGATGGCCACTCTCTCCATGGGGCCGCCCACGTTGTAGGTCTTCAGTGGACCCCGTCGTCTTCGTCCTGGACCCTTGCTGGCTGCGCAATCGTGGCACCTCGCGCAGTGGTTCTCCACGTCTGTTCGGCATCCGATCCAGTAGAACCGCTCTCTCAGCTTCTCCAGGGTCTTCTTTATTCCTAGGTGTCCACCAGATGATCCTCCATGAACTTCCTTCAGGACTTCCTCCGTCATAGCCTTTGGAACGACGACTTGTTCCCGAGATGTCTTCCCGTCGGTGCTCTCCCAGGTACGGCAGATGAGGCCATCCCTTACAATCAGCGAGTCCCACTGTGCCCAGTAGGACTTAAACTTTGGGCTGCAGTCACTCACAATGTTCCACCCGGGTCTGGGGACACAGGCCTTCCTCCATTCGGCTATCGGTCCCAGGTCATCATCTTCTGCTTGTGCCCGCGTGAAAGATTCGCGGCTCCAGTTCCCTTGAAGTTCCACAGTAGTCCGTCGGCACAGTATCCCGGTGTTCTCCTCCCTCCTAGTACAGAAGGTGCAGTCTTCGGGGCACGGTCTTCGTGACAGGGCGTCGGCGTTAGAATGCAGTTGGCCTTTCCTGTGCTGAATCTCAAAGTTGTATTGTTGAAGCCTCTCTAACCACCGCGCGAGTTGACCCTCGGGCTGCTTGAAGTTCAGGAGCCACCGCAGGGATGCATGGTCGGTCCTGATGAGAAATTCTTGCCCGTACAGGTACTTGTGGAAGTGTTCAATGGTCTTCACGATGGCGAGCAGCTCCTTCCTGGTGACGCAGTAGTTCCTTTCTGGCTTTGACAAGGCCTTGCTGAAGTAGGCCACTACTCTTTCCTCGCCGTCCACTACTTGCGACAGGATTCCCCCTATGCCAAAGTCGCTGGCATCGGTATCGACGATGAACCTTGTTCCAGGTCTGGGGTAGGCCAAAATAGGCGCGGTGCACAGAGCCTGCTTGAGTTGTTCGAAGGCACTGTGGCATTCTGCTGTCCACGTGAAGAGTTGGTCCTTCTCAGTCAGTCGATGTAAAGGTTTGGCGATGTCGGCGAATCCCCTCACGAAGCGACGGTAATAAGTGCAGAGTCCCAGGAAGCTTCGTAGTTGGGACTTGTCCTTCGGAACTGGCCACTCCCTCACAGCTGCGGTCTTCTCTGGGTCGGTGCGCACCCCTTCCTCGGAGACGATATGCCCAAGGTACTGGACCCGCTTCTGGAAGAGCTGACACTTCTTGGGGCTCAACTTCAGCTGGGCAGCCCGTAGCTTCAACAAGATCTCCTTCAGGTTGCTGTAGTGCTCCTCGAAGCTTCTCCCCAGAACGATGACGTCGTCTAGGTAGACCAGGCAGGTCTTCCAGTGTAGTCCCCTCAGAATGGACTCCATTAGCCTTTCGAAGGTCGCAGGGGCGTTGCACAGACCGAATGGCATGACGGTGAACTGCCAGAGCCCGCTGCCCACAGAGAACGCCGTTTTCTCGCGGTCCTTAGGGTGGACCTCCACCTGCCAGTAGCCACTCTTCAAATCCAAGGTGGAGAACCATCTCGACCCTGATATGGTGTCCAGGGTATCGTCGATCCGGGGTAGAGGGTAGCTGTCCTTCTTCGTGACGTCATTCACCCGCCTGTAATCCACGCAGAACCTGGTGGAACCGTCCTTCTTCTTCACTAGCACGACCGGAGAAGTCCAAGGACTATGTGATGGCTCGATCACCCCTTGCTCCTTCATCTCTTCTACCATCCGGTCGACTTCGGCTTGCTTGGCGAGCGGGACTCGTCGGAATGGGGCCCTAATCGGTGTGCTGTCCCCAACGTCGATTCTGTGCTGGACCAAGCTTGTCCTGCCGAAGTCTTTGCTCCCCACGGAGAAGACGTCCTGGAATTCGCGTAACAGGTCCTGAAGTTGGCGTGATTGCTCCTCGTCTAAATGGTCCTGGGATCCTTGGTACAGCTTCTGTAGTTCTTCTGGCAGTGTGCGTCTTCTTCGGTTGTCCGTCTGCAGGTGTCCGTCCGTCGTGTCGGTGATGCGGGCAATCCAGGTAACGGGCTCGCAGACTCCTAGGTTGGTGTCCCGGTGAACCGTAATGTCGTAGTCGTTCAGGTTGGACAGGCGGACGTACGGTCGAGACGTCGTGTTGATGAGGGTCTTGGCTACTAGCAATCCTTTTGTCTGGATGTCCTCATATTTTGGCTCGATGACAGCCGCCACTCCCTCAGCAGTTCCGTCGACAATTACGGCGGCGCTGACCTCCGTCCTGGCAGGAACGATGACGTCCTCTCTCAGCCTTACTCGTCGTGCGGTGACGGCCTCGTGTGCTGGTTGCAAAGCAAGTTCCTCACCTCCGAAGTGCAGAGTGTTGGTACTCAGGTCCAAGATGATGTTGTTCTGGTCCAGGAAGTCCAGTCCGATGATCACTTCGTTTGATACGTCAGCCACAAGCACTGGATGCTTTATCACCCGTCGACCAATGACGAACTCCAGTGGTGCTTCGCCATGTACCGGTGCGGTCTCTCCGGTCGCGGTTATTAGCTGGAGGTTCCTTTGAGTGGGTTGCACTCTCCACTTCGGGATCACAGTGGGATTGACGATGGTCCTCGATGCTCCCGTGTCGATCAGCATGGGCCAGCTCACTCCGTTGATGACTCCGTCGACCATCAGGCTGCTATTGTCCCTCCGTAACTTCGTCACACGCACTTGGACTGCCGGGGCTTGACGACTGTCACAAGCCAACCTTTGCCCCCCAAGGCTGGCTAATACTCGTTTCCCTGGGCCGCGCGGTTTTCAGACGACTGATTTCCCGTCGGATACCCTCGGCGGCGGCGATCACCGCAGTCCTTGCTCAGGTGGCCTTTCTTACCGCAGGTCCAGCAGGTCGGTAGTCCTCTTCCGGGCCGCCTCTCCGGTTGCCTTCCGGCTGTGTCGTTGCTGGTGGTGGCGCGACTATCGAAGAAACGGCTTAGCGCCTCCATTAATTCGTCGGCCAGGGGCTTGGTCTCGTTGGTTTTTACTGGTTCGTCGACGTCCACTTGACGCACCCGCGCGTGCATTCTGGATGCCTGTTTTGCCGTCTCGAACTCAAGTGCGTGGCTCAGCGCATCTGTCAGGGTCTTATGGCGCGCGAGTCGCAGCGCCTGTTGAGTGTCCGAGTCCCGTAGCCCGTCGGTGAAAGTCTGCGTCGCTATCTGCTCCAGAAAGTCGGCCGGCGCTGTTGGGTAGGCGAGCCTTACGAGACGTGCGATGTCCATCTCGAACTCCTGCAGGGTTTCCGCGTTCTTCTGTACCCGGGTCCGGAGCTGCATCTGATAGGCCTGCTGAAGATGGCTATCTCCATATCGGGACTCCATATGGGCGATCAGGGAAGCGTAGTCCTGGGATCCAGTCGGGATGGCCTGAAGGACGTTAAGGGCGTCACCTCTCAGCGCTACAATTAGAGCTGTAGCCTTTTCTGTGTTGTTCCAGTTATTTATGGAACAGGCCGCCTCGAACTGACGTAAGTAGGTGCTCCACGGGACCTTTCCGTCGAAGGTTGGGGGCGTCACTCTGCTATGTCCCGTTCCTGATATTCCCGGTGTAACGGTGGGCGGGCGTTGGCGCAGCTCGGCAACTTCCTCTCGTAGAGCGTTGAATTCCTCTTTCACCCCCGTCAGTGGGCGTTGGCGCAGCTCGGCAACTTCCTTTTGTAAGGCGTTGAATTTCTCCTCCACCCCCATCAGCGGGCGTTGGCACAGCTCGGCAACTTCCACTTGTAAGGCGTTGAATTTCTCCTCCACCCCCATCAGCGGGCGTTGGCGCAGCTCGGCAACTTCCACTTGTAAGGCGTCGAACTTCTTTTCCACTGCCGTGACTTCCTCACGCAGACCCAGTTCTAATTTCTTCAGGTCCTCCGCTAGCTTATTTTGACCGTCTTCCATCTTCTTCTGGCCGTCTTCTAGTTTGGCAGTTAGGTCCTCGGCTAACTTCTTCTGGCCGTCTTCTAGTTTGGCAGTTAGGTCCTCGGCTAACTTCTTCTGGCCGTCCTCCATCTTCTTCTGGCCGTCCTCTAGCTTCTTCTGGCCGTCTTCTAATTTGGCAGTTAGCTCCTTGGTTAAATTCTTCTGGCCGTCCTCCATCTTGGTTTCCATGCCATTTAACTTTTCTAGCAATGCTGCCAATTTCTCCTCCATTTTAGTTGTTTGTCTTGTAAAGGGCATGCACTCACAGGAAAATTAGAGAAAATGACCTGCTCGGGGTTTGAAACCAGGACCGTCAGGTGTTGTGCTTGAGTTCGTAATCCCACTTCTGACACCAGTTGTTACGTGCCACCCCCTAGTGGCACTTTTGTTAACTGGATTACGGTGGGGGTACAAAGCACAACACCAGTTACTGCTTAAAGAAATATAATTTATTACAGGCCAGAAAATTACACTAATCAGCAAATACAAGCAATTAGGAGCCTTACTCAGTTTCCTTAAGTCTCTTCCTTATGCGCTCTTGGCCTTCCACTTGTAAACAGACCACAGAAGTTAATCCGTCCTAATGAGTACGGTGGCCTTGACAGAAACTACCTGTCCCTCTCCCTTATGTTCACCGACCACAATTACTTACGTTCACTTGCTGCAGGCTATTTCGCTGTCCACAAGCTGAAGAAACAATGCCACTGGATTTCGTAACTCGCACAGCACTTCGTCACCACACTTCTGTCGCACAAGATAATCGCTCGCACTAGCTCGTAAAACACAACAACAACTGCTTCACGGGTCACTCTTATATAGCAGGCCGGTGACTCAATAAATGGTTCTAGATCCATCCAGAGTCCACGGCTTCTCGAGGTTTCCACCGCTGGTCCAGTCACGAATCTTCTGGACTATCCCTTTGTCTGTAGTAGCCCTGTTGCATAAGGCGCGCGCAATACAGGAGGCAAGCCACAGCTCAGCCCCTGGGGCAGTTGTGACTCAAGCGGCGAGCGATGACACAAACTCACAGCCGTAACAATATTGTAAATATCTTCTCCTAGTCGTAGAATAATAGCTTGAGTGTAGAAGATCTGATGATGATCGCTTGACGAAACTAGTCATCCAACTGATACTAGGGCGGCTTCTGTGGCGTAGTTGTTAGCATGCTGAGCTTCTATGCCCAAGGTCGTGGGTTCAAACCCGGATTTTTAAGAGCGTTAATAGTCCCTCAGTATCAGAGTGGAAGTAAAGCCTGCGGTCCCATGTCATATATATTTATGGCATGAAAAAGAACCTTCCACTAACTACACTTGTGTATTTTAGGGGCAGATGACCTCGTAGTTCCGCCCCTTAAAACGACGATAACGAACACTTGTGGAAGCTAAAATTTGTAGGTTAGTTTGATAACGCTATATTAGTTCCAACGTTCGCCAGGTGCTGACTGCGATGGCATTTAGTAGTCACGTCCACAGCTAGGTGTCGTGGACGGTAGCATTTGATAGCAAAAGTAGGAACTACTTGAACAAATTAATCGTCTGCAGTCCTTCTACCCGAATCACAGATAACACACACTAATACAGCCATCACAATTAACGCCGGTTATCAGACAAATTCTACACACACCCAAAGTACACGGGGCTACATGACCGCCGCGTTGTCGCAGCCCCTAAACTAAGGAACCAACCAACCAACTGAATTTATTAATCATACTAATATCTGAACGTTTTACATGATTGTATTTGTGGTAATGTTGAATGCTGGGTGCCGTCTCTAATATTATTATTATTATTATTATTATTATTATTATTAATACTGTTTTATGTCCCTTTTAACTACTACGGCTTTTAGAAACACCGGGGTGCTTGAATTTTGCCCCGAAGGGGATCTTTAACGTGCCAGTAAATCTGACATGACTCCCTCACATTTTCGCACCTTAAAGACCAACTGACTGCACCAGGATTCGATCCTGCAACCTTGGGAACAGAAGACGAGAACGTTACCGCTGAGCCACGCACCCAGCCATGTGCTGTCTCTAGATTATAATATTATCTGCACACTTAAAAACGTGTTCCTTATTCTAAAGTGATGATTGTGGATTTCGGAACATCGAAGTGGACAACCACAAAATTATTGCTAGACTCAGGTTTTAAAGTAAAAATAGGACATAAGCAATAATTTTATGGTTGTAAATATATCTCAAAATACTTTAAAATCTACCATTTTATTGCTAAATTTTAAAACATTTCCCTGGGTGACGGCTCAGTAATCCCTGCCACCCCAATGAAATCCTGAATTTACGCCTATGCCTTCCAGGGAAATCTTTAGACCTATATTCTGTGTTAAATGCCTGTGGGAGTGCACGATGTAATGTTACATTTTGTAGCAGACAGTGCGTGTATCTGAAGCCATGTGTGGCAAGCTCAGGCCTACACAAACAGGCTGCGTCATGGACACAGAACCCACGGAATTGCATAATTCTCTACTTCATGGGTAATGACATGCTTGGTTCCCCTGGCCGAAGAACAGGTATTCGATTCTCAGTAAGGTAATTGAGGTTAAAATAAAGTTACCGCAGGGATGGATAAGTTACAGACAGTACTTCTTACCGTTACTGATAAAAAAAATACAGTTACTTTGCGTTACAGTTACAATTGTCAGAATAACGTACCATTATTTTTTCGTCATTTTTGTAAAAAGTAGTTGCTTAATAGTATTTATGTTCGACGATGTCGAAATGTAAATATTATATGTCAGAAAACTGTATCATAATGAGGGTCATTATAGCACTATTTTTTAAAATTATGAAACAGTTTCTCCCACCAATCAGAGCTCAAGAAACAGTTGTGTGACCAATTAGGTAAGGATAGCATCGCACCTGCGCTGACTTTCCACGGCCTTCTATTTTAAATTTCACTGCGTGTCCAGTGTCATAGTGGGGTATTCGAGGAGGCCATGTTCAGTACATAAAACTGGCAAAATCTCGACAGATATGTTTGAACATTTATGTTCGAACATAATAATAATAATAATAATAATATCGTATGGCCTCGGGTGCCTGGTGCAAGCTTTGTTAATTGACACCCAGAGCGTAGCTTGCATGTCGAATTTCGTCGTTCCTTTGAACGCTATGAAAGTCAAGGAGGTTAGATATCTAAACTCCTTGACACTACAGCGCTTTCAAGTAGAGAATGGAGGAACTTTGTGTTGGCGGAAAATCCCGAGATTAATTTTGCCATTGAACACGGTCTACTGAATTCAAATGGGTTCTTTAACATGCCAACAACGTATGACATGAGTGTCGTGATTTTTGTCGCCTTCAAAAATCACTTACCATGGCCAGGGGCGAACCTGCAATCTTGGGGTTGGTAGTCCGACACTATAACCACTCACCCACCGTGGCAAGCTATGTTCGAACATAAAATAGTTAAACTATAATTATCGTCGAACATAAACAGTCGTATGCAACTCGCCTATAATGGTAATCAAGACACTCGTATGGAAATTATAAAACTCTCATACGCTCGTTTTATAAACATACTCGTGTCTTAATTATTGCCATTATACAGTAGGCTCGGTGCATAATGTACTATTTCCCCGTTCATATAATGTGCATTCATTAGAACGGAATAGTGGATTCCAGTAACATGAAAAAAAAAAAAAAAAAAAGTAATGTGTAGGGCAAATGTTACACGGACCGAATAATCGCGACCGAATGTCTGTAACCGAAACGCGTATCTAGTGGCGTACGCAGGATTTCTTTCTGGGAGGGGTTTTCATTTATAGTTGTGCAAGTTACATTATTAAAAATAATATTTCGATCATTATTAATAAAAAGCAACAATTAAATAAACATATTCACTGCATGAAAAGTATTTTAATTATATTTTCGAGCACAATAAACAAAATTGCAAATATTATTGAAAATATGCAAAAAATTACAATAAATATGGAAAACAGTAACTAAATAAACCGAAAAGGTGCATTGGTGTCAACATGTCCATACGCGGACTGCTTTTAATATTGATATTATGCGTGAGAAAAATAAAGTTTTGCTCTCCATATTCCTACTGCCATTACTACTACGAGTCTCAAAATCTGCAAATCATGATGAATTTACTGTACAGTATCTGCATACAATCAACTAAATAAATGTACACGCCAAACGAAGTGGGTTCCTTTTGAGTAAAGAAGCCTCACTAGCGGTAACACATTTAACAGCTGATAGGTGGGACAATATAAGGATTCAGGTAAACACATGTCTTTGGGGGGTTAAACCCTAACACCTCCCCCCCCCCCTGTCGGCACGCCACTGCGCGTATCCATTGGGTCAGTTGGTAGGTAATAGTATAAACTATACGGACTGAATGAACCGCGCAAAATTGCAGAACAAACGCGCGCAGAAAAAGAACCCTTGTCAAGTTATACGGGATGAATGTCGACCGGTTTCACGCGCGTGGAGGACTAACAGCGCGCAGGGTGGGAGAAATTGGAAATACAAATGAAAACATCGACTATAGCTAGGTTATGTTGTGGTGGTTATGAATTCATGGCGATATTCGTATCCTACTTTGTCATTTTTCAAGCAACTTTATAAAGTAAACAGCTCGTCAAAAGAACCAACTGACATTTGGTAATACTGGAAACACTTGTCAAGGTATTTCCCGTGGTCGCAGAACATGATGTTGAACTGTCCAGTTGTCACCGTAGCTACTGAGAGCAAACAGCGAGACTGGACAGAACCGCTGGCAACTGCGCAACACTGGAGACCTGCCACGTGAGCCGGCAGCCAGGACCGGACTCTGGACTCCACGTGAAGAGATAGAACAAGCATGCTTTTGGTCCGGTATAATCGGCTATTAGTCAACAGTGAACAGTCAAAATATGGTTCTTGTCGGCGTAATGTTTGAGTCGTCGGTCGTTTATCAGATTATCAGACAAATGCCCATTCCAGCAGACACTCAAATATATGGGGCTAATGATCCATATGTCCCTATCCCCAAAATGAAGTAACAACTCTACGGATTTTCAGAGTTTTGGCTCTGGGTTCGAGAACAAAGGAAGGAAGGGCAGAGAGGGAAGGGAGGAGGGAAGGGAAGACTAGGAAAGGAAGAGACATATGTGAAGAAATGGACGGAAGGAATAAAGAGCGGGAAGGAAGGGTTGGAAGGGGAGGGGAGAATGGAAGGGAGGGAAGGAAGGGAAGAAAGAGAGGTAAGGAAGGATGTGAAAAAATGGAGGCAAGGAAGAGAGGTAAGGAAGGATGTGAAGAAATGGAGGCAAGGATGAAAGAGAGGGAAGGAAGGATGGGAAGGAAGGGAGGGAAGACATGGAGGAAAGCAAGAAATGGAGTGAAGGAAGGATGTGAAGAAAGAGAGGAAGTAAGGATTGGAAGGGAAGGGAGGGAAGCAATGGAGGGAAGGAGGAAGAGAGGGAAGGAAGGGAAGAAAAAGGGGGAAGGGAGGGAAGAAAAGGAGGGAAGACATGGAGGGAAGGAGGGAGATGAAGGAAGAGAGGAAAGTAGGGATGGGAAGGGAAGGAAGGGAGGGAAGCAACGGAGGGAAGAAAGGATGTGAAGAAAGAGAGGAAGTATGGATTTGAAGGGAAGTAAGGGAAGCAATGGTGGGAAGGAACAAAGAGGGGGAAGGAAGGGTGGGAAGGGAAGGATGGGAGGGAAGAAAAAGTGGGAAGGAAGGAAGAAAGGAAGGAAGGATACGCTCATTCTTAGTTTGAGGGACTGTACCTACCTTTCTGTATTTTATAATCTTCAAGTGCACGAAATACAGATGTCTACTAACGACCCTGTAGTCAGCGTGTAGAGGTCAATGTTCAATCTGTACCAGACGAATAGTTGATATACAAGAACACGGGGAAGTATCAGGTGTCTACAAGTTTGGTGTCTATATTCATCAGAACCTGTGTGTTCCATATGAGAATGTGTGAGTGTATGTTGAGTCCTGTTTCATACACCACACCTTAGCCGCAGTCTATTAGTGACCAGCACAGCTGTTGCCACATTTAGGAGAGTATTCGAGCCCAGGATAGGGCAAGATGTTCTTCGCTGTCAAGTAAGTTAGATACGTACACATCTTTGTGTTAATGTAACTTAGGTTGCTGCGGATTTTGAAATTGTCCAGTTCACGTTCTGTGAATTGGCTTCTAACGTTGTCCATTTCATGTTTGGGTGAAACAGAAAGCATATTGACTGGCTCCGTAATATAGATTAACAACACTTGCTATTAGTTTTCTCATCTGAGAGAAACATATCTAGACTTTAAATACTTAGTTTCATATTTTCTTGCTATATTTTTCTACAATAATTAATTACATTTGTAACATATATGGTTCAAATTAGGGGCATTTTGTTGTTGCTGTTGTAGTTTGAGTCTTTTGAGTGGTTTGATGCAACTTTCCTAACCTTGGTCCACCCCTACTGTTCTTATCCTCGACCCTTCCTTCCATAACTAAATTTTGCTATTCCTGGGTGTCTTAGTATGTGTCGTACCAACCTATCTCTTCTCTTCATTAGACGTTGCCAGAAACATCTCTTCCGTCCTGCTCGTCTTAATACATCTTCATTTGTTATACTCTATCAACCTATCTCATCATCATTCTCCTGTAGCACAACATTTCACATGCTTCAATTCTCCTCTTTTCTGCTGCTCCAACAGTCTGAGTTTCACTAACATAGATTGCCACGCTCCAGACAAAGGCTTTCAAAAATGACTTTCTAATACCCAAATCTATATTCTATGTCAACAGATTTATTTTCTGTAGAAATGATTTCCTTGCCTGAGCCAACCTACTTTTTATATTCTCTTTGCTTCGTCCATCACTGGTTATTTTGCTTTCTAAGTAGCAGAAGTCTCCTACTTCATTTAGCTTTTTACATGCCAATTTGATGTCCATAGGGTTTTCTGATTTCGTTCCACTGCATTCCATTATTTTTAGACAAAAAAGATACAGATTCTTTACTTCATCGAAGTAATTTTCCCCTCAACAGCGTAAATACTTCTTACAAGAAATTTTTTTTGTCAACTAATTATATATTTTTCAATTAATTACTTGCAACCTAATAACTAATTTGTTTCAATATACGATTGTTCATTATTTGCTGACGTAGCCCATAGTTTGGCTGAAACCGGTACAATAAGAAATAATAATATTATATTAATTATTAATTAAGGTTTTTTTCCTCTTCATTTCCATCTTACAAAGAAAGAAAGAAAGAAAGAAAGAAAGAAAGAAAGAAAGAAAGAAGCTTCATTTCTTAATGTAATGTGTATCATGTTGGAATAAAACTAACAGTTGACATTATGCGTAAATCAGCGTGATTTATGATTGTAAAAATTTCTAACATTTCATCTTATTTTGTCAAAAATCCTATCAGGCTAGGGATCCCGTCGTCCTACCTGCAGTGAATTATTGTTGTTGTTGTTGTTGTTGTTGTTGTTTCAATTAGGACTTGGGCATCGTGGTCATGTAGCCCAGTGTACTTTGGTGTGTGTAGAATTTGTCTGATAACCTGTGTCACTGTTATGTTTGTAGCCAACTAGTGTGTGCCATTTGTAATTCAGGTAGTATTTCGGTAGGAATCGGCCTTAAGTAGATACCATCCAAGCGTTTTCCTGGAGTAGAAGTTGGGAGAACCACGGAAAATAACTTCCAGGAGGGCTGAGGTAGGATCAGAACCAGCAAATTCTCAGTTTTACCCCACGACGCTGATTGTACCCTGTTTTCAGCCCTCAGACTAGAGTTTGTCTGATAACCTGTGCCACTGCAATGATGTGTGTGTTTGTAATTGAGGTAGGATGTGGGTAGGAAGTGGCAGTGGCTTTCAGTAGATACCATCCAAGCATTTACCTTGAGGAGACAAGGGGAAACCCCGGAAAATAACTTTCAGGATGGCTGAGGTTGGAATCGAACCTGCCTCTTGCCTCACGGGACTGAGTGTACTCCATTCCAGCTCTCAGACCAGAATTACATTTCTTGCCAGAGCCGGGAATCGAACCCGGGCCTCTGCGGTGGCAACCAAGAAAGCTAGCCACTACGCAACGAGGCGGACTTATTGAATTTGCCTGGTAACCTGCATCATAGTGGCGTCTTAGGTGTGTACAATATTTGTAGTCGAGGCTACGATTGGAAAGGCGACTGCTGTGACCTTAAGTTAAGAACCATCCCGACATTTGCCTGGAATAGCATTTGGAAACCACAGATACCCACTTCTAAGATCGTTGATGTGGGATTCAAACCCACCTCGTCTCTCATGCGTTCCATCGGAGGGGAAGTAAAGCCGGCGGGCCCATGTCATAGATTTATGGCATGAAACAGACAGAACCTTCCACCAACTACAATTGTGTGAAGCTAAATTTGTAGGTTAGATTTGATTAACGCTCTATTAGTTCCAACGTTCGTTGCAAGCTGCCGGTTGCGGTGGCATATAGCAGCCAAGTTCGTGGCTAGGTGTCGTTGACGGTAGCATTTGGTAACAAAAGTAGGAACTACTTGAAATTGATCGTCTGCAGTCCGTACCCGAATTATAGATAACACACACTAATGCAGCCATCACAATTAACACCGGTTATCAGACAGATTCTACACACGCCCCTAGTACACGGGGCTACATGCCCGCGTTGTCGCAGCCCCTAAACTGAGGAACCAACCAACCATTTTTACCTGACGAGACTGGGTGAATCCCGCTCTCAGACCAAAATTAAATTTATTTGCTGAGACTGGAATCGAACTCTGTTCTCCACTGTGACAGCCAAGAATGCTAGCCACTACGCCAGGAGGTGGATAGATGAATTGAATCAAAAGTGTACAACAGCACACGCACATTAAACACTTGCTCACATCTTATGAATGGCACAATAGAGGGTGTGGCTACACTTTGTCATCGAGTGGGTTTGACAAGTTTAATGTGCGTGCAAGAAGAGCATAACAAATATCATTATATATCAGCGATGAGATCTCAATCTGCCTTGAGCTGCTTTATCTTGTATATCAGCTATTTAAATCAGTAATGTTTGTCTAGATCAAGCGATCACGTGTTCCAAGGGAAGACTCTTAATTCCCAGAACGTCACTTGAAGTACTTTATAAATGAACTAGCAACCCGCCCCGGCTTCGCCCGGGAACAGTTATGAATGCATTACGTGATAAGCGCTTTTTTTTTCTCGATGTCAATCAACTACCACCTATATCCGTTTTACGTCTCGGCATGATCGGTTAAATCACTGACTGGACTATTAATTATTATATTATCATAGAGATGCATGTGCAACGAATTCTTGTCAGACGTAATTTAAGAATGGCGAGCTGCATGAAACACAAATCTCTCTTCCATCCAATCTTAACTTGACTGTGTATTTTGCGGAACGAAGAGTTCACAGGCGAAATGAAGAAAAGCCAAGTTGCACTTTCAGGGAAATTCCAAACACAACCAAGCTTCTCTTAAGTCTTAACTTAACACGACTCGACAGTTTGCTGCTGGCTGTAACTGGGGTGATATGCTCACCTCTAGCTAGCTCGTTAACTGTCGCCTCAGTAATTGAATGGAGATTGTTGGAAGAAATGAAAACGTAAAAACACTTATAGTGGGCGATGTATTGAAGATAGAGATATGCTCTCTTGAAAATTTTTGTAGAACTTTTCATGCTGAACAATTCTTACACTCATAGTATATTGATATATTTAACGGTTTGCCCAGCGTAAGCTTAAAAAGCACACGGACACAGGATTTTGTTTCGACTTTTTCACTAAAATCGTTGCTGCTTGGCTTCCTTTGATCATAAATAATTTTCAACAGAATCCTTCCCTGAGATAACCTTTACAGAATGGTGAAAACCGCATCAAAATCCATACAGTGGTTCTCGAGATTACCCGTGGCATCCAAGAATCGGGGACTTTGTTTTATATTATGTAGATTGTAGAGATACGTGAGATTTACGGGGGACATTTTCCTTGGTGGATCAGTGATTGGGTGTCCGCCTAAGATCGCAGGTTTGATTCTCGGCCGAGGAGGCCGGAGTTTTTAAGGGTGACTAAAAGCCGCACTTCACAATTTCGTACATTTCGGAGATTACAAGAGAAAGTTTATTAAATCTCAGTCACGTATTACCCAATAGAGTTGCGTTTTGCTGCCAGATGGCAGTGCTAAACGGAACGTTGAAGCTGGAGATCAAATGACTCCAACTCGAAAGATCCACACACAGCTTAGACTAAAATATTATTATTACTAGACTATTACTATGGTGGCTTCGGTGGCGTAGTTGGTAGCATGATGAGCTTCTATGCCCAAGGTCGCGGGTTCAAACCCGGCCAAAGTCGTCGGATTTTTAAAGAGCGTTAACAATCCCTCACTATGTCTTCCTTCGGAGGGGAAGTGAAGCCGGCGGGCCCATGTCATAGATTCATGGCATGTAAAAGAACCTTCCACCAACTAAACTTGTGTGAAGCAAAATTTGTAGGTTAGGTTTGATTAATGCTCTTAAGTTCCAACGTTCATCACCAGGCGCTGGTTGCGATGGCATCTAGTAGTAGCCAAGTCCACAGCTAGGTGTCGTGGATGGTAGCATTTGGTAGCGAAAGTAGGAACTACTTGAAATGATCGTCTGCCACGGTGGGTGAGGGGTTAACTTGTCGCTCCTGGCCGTGGTAAGTGATTTTTAAAAGGCGGAAAACATACGACACGTATGTCATACGATGTTGGCATGTCAATGAACCCACTTGAATTCAGTAGGCCGTGTTAATAATGGCAAAATTTTATTAATCTCGGGAGTTTCCGCCAACACAAAGTTCCTCATTTCTCTACTGGAAAGTGCTATAGTCTTCAAGGAGCCTAGATATCTAACCTCCTTGACTTTCATAGTGCTTCAAGGAACAACGAAATTCGACATGCAAGCTACCCTCTGGGTGTCAAATAACAATGCTTTTACCTGGCACCGAGGCCATACGATATTATTATTATTATTATTATTATTATTATTATTATTATTATTAATTGAATTAAAACACACAACACACACTAATACAGCCATCACAATTAACACTAGTTATCAGACAGATTCTACATACGCCCAAAGTACACGGGGCTACATGACCGTGTTGTCGCAGCCCCTAAACTGAGGAACCAACCAAGGAGACTATTATTATTGTTATAATTATTATCTCCACCTTTTAGGAATATCCAGGACTGGTGATGAGATTTTTAGCCTACTTTTCACATTTTGCAAAAATGTGGAAAAAGTAGACTTATGAGATCGATCCGGGAAAATGTGTGGCTGGCTGTGTGTGTGTGCCCCCCCCCCCCCTGTCAACTCCTAAACGGCTGCAGCAATCGAAACCAAATTTAGTATGAGTAAAGATGTATACCGGAATATCTCAAGCCCATATTTGAAAATGATGTCAGTGCTACCAATAGCCGGAAAATCGCACTAGAAATTTGAGCTCCATGTTGGATATCTTGGAAGGTATACATGGAAGCTATTCCAAAAATTTCACACTTGTAGATAATACTATTTCAGTTTAATTTTCAGGAGGCCATACATGACAGTGTTGCCAAAATCATTTTAATCCTTCTGATAGGTCCAATTTTTAAATGCATATAACTTCTACACTATCAATTGGATTTCAACCAAATTTTGTATGTAATATGTGTACATAAACTGATATGACTGAGCTTATTCTTAAGAGCCACCAGGGCTGCCAACTGTTAATAATTGCTCTCTCTATTTTTTATCCAAATACCAATATATCAGAAAGTATGCAAGCCGATAGCTTTAAACTATGCAAACGTATAGTACCTGACATTCTATATTAATTTGGAGTAACTTATATACATCAGTGCTACCAACATGATTCTAAGACTGCTGAGAGGTCCAACTTTAAACACATGTAACTTCTATACTATCATTTGGATTTCAATCACATTTCGTATGTGCTATGTGTACCATAACAGATATCACTATACGTATTCTTAAGAGCAACCAAGGCTGCCAACTGTTAATAAATGTTGTCTCTATTTCTGTTACCCTAATATCAATATACCAGAAAGTATGCAAGCCAATAGCTCTAAACTTTGCACACGTGTAGTACCTGACATTCTAGATTAATTTGGAGTAACTAATGTACGTCAGTGCTGCCAACATGATTCTAAGCCTGCTGATAGGTCCAATTTTAAAATACATGTAACTTCTATACTAACTAATGGATTTCATTCAAAATTGGCACAACAACAGATCATATTATTTCAGAGTATTTCTGACCAATACATGCATGACATTGTTGCCAACATGATTTTACGCGCGCTGTTAGATCCAATGTTTAACTGCATATAACGTCCATGCTACCCATTGGACTTCAACCAAATTTTGTATTATGTACCTTAAGAGATGGAACTAAGAATATATTCAGCCACCGTGGCTGCCAACTCTGGTGCTCTATTAGGCTACATTATGCCAGGTATACAGTATTTCGAACTATTTAGAAATTTCGATATTACCAACTTAATTTCGTCATTATTCTAGATAGATTCATATAGATTAATCATTGGTATGAATCTTACATTTTAAGAAAAGTAGGCTCTTTAGTTCGTCACGGAACTTCTTGTTATGGCTATTATATGTTATTTCGGTAGTATAGTAAACCCAAAAGGTCCTCAAGGAAGTAGATGAAACAAGGGAGTTGATCAACACTATGGAAAAGAGGAAAACACAAGGGTTAGGCCTATTCTTCTTCTTGTTCCGTATAGGCCAACTACGGACCACGATATTCAACTACTGTATCTTGCTTGGAGTGGGTCTTGATGTATGCTCAGTAGTCACGCATCCTCTGTCTGTGGTGTTCATTTCTCTCCTTTGTCCAGAGGGCACCTGTCTTCTTCCTTGCGGTTTTTTCCTGGAACTTTATTTGCTTTAATTTACTCCTGAGAGACGTTCGATCTTTTGTGTATTTTTCTGTAACTCCCAATTCCAGCAGATCTTTGTGTACTTCTATCAGCCATGGTGACTTTGGCCTTCCTTCTTTGCCAGTATGTGAGTAGCTGGTTGGTCAGCCTGGTTGGATGCATCCTGGAGACGTGTCCATAAAATGCTAGACGTCTCTTCCTGGCCACGTCTGTAATTCTTTCAGATCCCCCAGGGGCTCACATCTAGTAGGGCGTGGGTTACCACGTTACATAACAATTATTGGTCTAGGCGAAAACCATTGGTCTGCCGGATGCGATATATTACCGAATGCGTGGGGTTCGCAATACTGTACATGATGCAAAAAATGGCGGAGTCAGGGGGAATTTCATCTATGTAACTTGTGATCCTATTTGGGTTGGCTGTGTGGGTTACAGACAGCGGAGGAGTAAACATCTAATACTATATCATATCCAGATACCATTACTACAGGTATTTTGGCTAATTTCAGTAGTTAAATTTTTTTGGGCAACCACGGGACCTCAGCTGAGTCCGGCATTGCTTCCACTTAACTTGTGCCGGCTCCTCTCCGTCTTCTTTCCTGTCTTGGTCAACTCTTGTTCTCTTCCGACCCCGACGGTATTAGGGTATCCGAGGCATAGGGAGTCTTTCGCTTGCCCGCCTTAATTGGCCCTTGTCTCATCTTTCCTGATCCCTCCTTCTTCGAGGGGTCAGAGCTCCTGTTTTCTTTTCATTATATTCCCTTTGCTCTTTAAGATTCCCGCACTGTTTTTGTTAATTGGACCCCCGTGTATCTAAATTCCATTTAGCGATTTTTTTTTTCATCTACACTCCATTTTGTAGGTGTTTTCAATCTCCGTTGCATTTTGTAAGTCTTTTCGATCTATATTGCATTTTGTGAGGGTTTTCAACCTCAATTGCATTTTGTAAGGATTGACGATCTAAATTGCTTTTTAGTAAGTTTTTCAATATAGGGGCTGGGACTTTTGTGAATATTTTGAATTTCAATTGCAATTTGTATTTTCAACCTAACCTCTTTTTGCAAGTATTTTCAATCTAAATTGCATATTGTAGGGTGCGCCTTTTGCAAGTATTTTGATTCTCGATTGCATTTTGTGGGTATTTTGAATCTAAATTACATTTTGTAAGTATTTTCAATCTAAATTGCATTTTGTAAGTATTGTCCATCCAATTGAGTAGTTTGAATCTACCATACATTTTGTAAGCATTTTCAATTTCAATTGCAGTTTGTAAGTATTTTGAATATCAATTGCACTTTGTGATTATTTCTAATCTGAAATGTGCATTTTTCAATCCAAAGTGCATTGTGTATTTTCAATTTCAATTGCATTGTGTAAGTATTTTGAACTTCAATTGCATCTTGTACGTATTTTCAATCTTATTTGCATTTTGTAAGTATTTTGAATTTCACTTGCATTTTGTGAGTATTTCGACTGTCCATTGCATTTTGTACGTATTTTGAACTTAACCTACATTTTGCGTGTATTTTTCAATCTATTCCTTTTGTGAGTATTTTCGTTCTAAATTCCCTTTTGTAAGTATTATCGCTCTCCATTTTGTGAGTAGTTTCAATCTGAGTTCCTTTTTGTAAGTATTTTCCTTCTCTCTTAATTTTCGTTCTGGTTTCTACTTCATTGACATTTTCGCTATCACCCAGACCATTAGGGGCCGATAACCTAGATGTTAGGCCCCTTAAAACAAAAATTATCATCATCATCATCATCATCAATTCTTTCAGAGTAGGCTAACTCTAGAGCTCCTGGTTGGGTCGTCATATATATTTACTCCCTTCCTTGATTGGTCCCAATATCTTCTTCATTACCTTCCTCTCTTGGATTTCTAGTTTGTCCGTGAGTCCTTTGGTTAGGCCTATTAGTATTGTTATCATTGTATGAGATAGACAATTAGGAAATCAAACTGTGGAAATCGTGCTTGTTTCCTCCATTCACTTGGCCCACGTGCTCAAGTCGATAATAGCCAGCCAGCTTTGGGGAAATGTTATGACTCAGTTCGGCGATGTCTCGAGTGCTCACTCCGCTTATTCCTCGACTGGTTTCCCGGGGAGCGTTACTATCAAACGGCCTAATACGAAAATGATCCGTAATCATGTGCGATTTGATCTTAAATGTTTGTTTCATTCGGTGTGTCATTATAGTGATTTTATCTCGACAGTTCAGCCAGCGTTAGCGTCTTGGGAGACTATCCTCAGTGAAGTGAAGGGGTGTAGTTTTCCAACAGGATATGCCAATTTCCAAGGTAATCATGTTTTCAAATTAGTAGGGCCTATCTTTTCGCTACTTGAAAATTGATGTAAAATATCCTGTCGAGGAAAGAAAGTACCTACTGTACTGTAAGTTAATTGCCGGCTAGCAATACTTATACATCACATGCAGCAACAATAACGTGTTTCCTTGCGAACTCTTGGTTGGTTGGTTGGTTGGTTGGTTGGTTCCTCAGTTTAGGGGCTGCGACAACGCGGTCATGTAGCCCCGTGTACTTTGGGTGTGTGTAGAATCTGTCTGATAACCGGTGTTAATTGTGATGCCTGTATTAGTGTGTGTATCTGTTTTAATTCAAGCAAGGACTGCAGACATTGCATTTTTCAAGTAGTTCCTACTTTTGCCGCCAAACGCCACCGTCAACAACCATCTAGTTCAGAACTTAGTTACCTGATGCCACCGCAGTCGGCTCTTGACTTCGAACGTAGGAACCTAAGAACGTTAGTCAAATGTTTAACCTATATATAATTTAGCTTCACACAGGTGTAACTAGTGGAAGGTTCTTGAACATGCCACAAATCTGACATGGGTCCGCCGGCTTTACTTCCCCTCCGAAGGAAGGCATACTGAGGGATTTTTAACGTTCTTAAAAAATGCGACGACTTCGGCCGGGTTTGAACCCGTGATTTGGGGCATAGAAGCTCAGCATGCTATCAACCACGCCACCGAAGCCGCCTTGCGAACTCTGTACATCGTGTTGAATGAAGCAGCGACCTTTATTCCCGACACTCAACAGGCAATTTGAACGAACTGAGTTTTGTGAATTGTCAATTTCTTTTATAATATGCATATATTACAGTTTGTCCTAAAGCCGGCGGTCCCATATCATAGATTTATGGGGTGGAAAAGAACCTTCCCCTGACTACACTTGTGTAGGCCAAAATTAGTTGGTTATAATTGATAACGTTCTATTAGTTCCAACGTTCACCACCAGGTGCTGACTACGATGCCATCTAGTAGGCAAGTCTACAAGCTAGGTGTCGTTGACGGTAGCATTTGGTTGCAAAAGTAAGAACTACCGTACTTGAAATTATCGTCTTCAGTCCTTACCTGAATTACAGATAACACACACTAATACAGCCACCGCAATTAACACCGGTTATCAGACAGATTCTACACACACCCAAAGTACACGGGACTACATGACCGCGTTGTCGCAGCCCCTAAACTAAGGAACCAACCTACCAATCAACCAACACTTTGTCCAGTGCGGCAGTTCATAATCGTGGAAAGTCTAAATAAAATCATCCAAATTATTACGCATTATGCATTTTCTTAGGCATCATATTCCATATTGAACGGGGATCTTGATTATTTTGTTGTTAAACTATTTCGGAGGCGGCTAGGGACATCGTAGTCATCAGCCCTGTGTACAGAATTGTGTTAAATTTTTATGACAGATCGTGTTTATGTGGTGTCTGTAAGTTAATAGTGTGTATAACACTGTAGTTGTTAAGATCAAGGATTCGGGTTGGTGCCCCGGGACTTGAAATATAAGGTAGCATTTGCCTGGAAATGGTACGGAACAAGCCAGATAGAAGAAAAAAAAAGTCGCCAAAAATCAAAACAAAATATCGATTTTAACACAATTTAAAACAAGGGGAAATAATTGTTGTAACAGTTATGGTGTTAGTTATTGTTATGTACGTGGGCGGAATAGTGAGGTCATCTGCCCCTGGTTAAGGAGTTGTGGAAGAAAAAGAGAGAATCATGAATAAGTTCGTATTATAAGTAAAGCCTTCGACTTGTTCAAGCTGGGACGAGAAAGGGCGAATCTGCAATAAGATTACATAAAATATTCGCCCTTTCAGCTGGGAGGAGAAAGGGCGAATCTGCAATAAGATTACATACACTAGTCGCCCTTTCAGCTGGGACGAGAAAAGGCGAATCTGCAATAAGATTACATACACTAGTCGCCCTTTCAGCTGGGACGAGAAAGGGCGAATCAGCAATAAGATTACATACAATATTCGCCCTTTCAGTTGGGAGGAGACAGGGCGAATCTGCAGTAAGATTACATACAACAGACGTCCTTTCAGCTGGGAGGAGACAGGGCGAATCAGCAATAAGACTACATACAATACTCGCCCTTTCAGCTGGGAGGAGACAGGGCGAATCAGCAATAAGATTACTCCTCGGCGAGTGGGAACTAATTTCGCTTGAACTTGTTGCCATGACCACCTCGGTGTGTAGCGGTTAGAATGCTGGGCTGTCGGCCCGGAGGTCCGGGTTCGATTGCCGACTCTGCCAAGAAATTTAATTCTGGTCTGAGGGCTGGAATGTGGTACACTCAGCGTCGTGAGACAAAACTTAGAAGAGGTTGGTTCGATTCCCACCTCAGTCATCTTGGAAGTGGTTTTCCGTGGTTTCTCACTTCTATTCCAGGCAAATGCTGGAATGGCTCATAACTTAAGGCCACGACCGTCTCCTTCCCAATCCTCACTTGACTTACAAATGTACTCACTAATACAGCTAATACAATAAGACAGGTTATCAAATCCCACACACACCCATGTACATGGAGCTACATGATTATGGCTGTCTCAAAGACCCTAAATAAATAAATCAACAACGTGTTGTCATAGTAACTAGGTGTCGGAAATTTGTCGACGCAAAACTATCCATGGTAATCTTATCCATGTTAAAACCACTATCAAGATCGCCACTTTAGGCGTCGGGATTCGAACCTCAGACTTACTAATGCTTGTACTGTAAAGGGTGATTTTTGGCATTGTCGACGGGTCTCAAACAGTGCGCTGGACAGGAATTGAGATTTCGCCGCCCGAAACATGTGTTCCGTATTTTCAGCGGCGTTATCCGTCTTTTACAGGCACCAAGAAAAGGTTTGTGAGGTAGGCCTACTTCAGTCTGGAGTAGTTTTTTCTTTAAAGCAGGTATAACAAGGATCGCTTACATTCTTGTGAACTTCAGTTAAATTAAAGGGCGTTATCCATAAAATACATTCGCAAAAATACCATATAATTTAACGGGGCCCCCATCCCTCTTTGTAACACGTTGTAATAACTCTTAATATATCCACCCTAAGTGAACGTCAAAAAATTAAATTTAATAAATTGTGCAATACAGTGCTCTCTCGGTAATCCGGCAGATATCGGACCAGAACACTGCCGGATTACCGAAAACGCCGGATTTCTGGGAAATATCGAGAAAATCGCAGATATCATTTGAAAATCAGTTTTAATTACATTGTACTATACAAATTAAAAAAAAGTACGAAAATACATCATATAACTCACGTTATTCCTTGGAAGTAGACGGCTGGAAATATGCATCAATTGTCTTTTGCTTTTGACGGTTGAGAGACACTTTGAGAACTCGTTCCTGTAACCTTCTTGAAACTAAGACATCGTTAGCCGAGACGCCATTTTGACGAGGCGATGGCCGCATCGTGAGAGATTCATTGTACAGCCTCTGTCACTTCTCCTTCTACCTGTTCCTCGTCCTCTTCCTCTCTTGGCACTTCCTCTATGATGTCTTCACCGGTAAGCCACACGCCTACGTCATCAGTTGTCAATGCGTTATCCGGTGAATCCACGAGTACAGTATTGGGGACGCATTATCAAATCAAGTGTTGAGCTCGTACTCGAATACAAAACGCCGGATTACTGGGAGTGCCGAAGAGCTGAGATGCCGGATTACAGAGGGAGTACTGTAGTATATTCTATTTGTTCCATAAGCAAGAAATATATTTCTGAAATCAAAACGCACATGGAAAGTGCCAAGAAAAGAAAGTACATCAGGAATTAGCTAATCAGGTAATAACGAAAGAAACTGACGAACGTCGAGTACATACTGTTACGGCTGTGAGTTTGTGTCATCGCTCGCCGCTTGAGTCACAACTGCCCCAGGGGCTGGGCTGTGGCTTGCCTCCTGTATTGCGCGCGCCTTATGCAACAGGGCTACTACAGACAAAGGGATAGTCCAGAAGATTCGTGACTGGACCAGCGGTGGAAACCTCGAGAAGCCGTGGACTCTGGATGGATCTAGAACCATTTATTGAGTCACCGGCCTGCTATATAAGAGTGACCCGTGAAGCAGTTGCGGTTGTGTTTTACGAGCTAGTGCGAGCGATTATCTTGTGCGACAGAAGTGTGGTGACTTGCGAAACCCCTAGTGTAGCGGCGAAGTGAGGAACATACAGGGGACTGCCGTGTTCTGAGTAAGTGTGCTTTCACTGAGTGTCAGATATTGTGGTGTCGAAATCCTGTGACATTGTTTCTCCCAGCTTGTGAACAGCGTACTTCAAGTGCTCGTAAGTACTGTATTTGTTTTACCTGAGGAAGAGGGGCAGGTAGCTTCTGCCAAGGCCACCGGACTCATTAGGACGGATTAACTTCTGTGGTCTGTTACAAGTGAAAGGGGCCAAGAGCGCATAAGGACGAGGCTTGAGGAAACTGGAGAAGGCTCCTAATTGCTTGTATTTGGTGATTAGTGTAATTTTCTGGCCACAATAAAGATAATTATTTCTTTAAGCAGTAATTGGTGTAGTGCTTTGTACCCCCACCGTAATCCAGTTAACAAAAGTGCCACTAGGGGGTGGCACGCAAGAACTGGTGTCAGAAGCCGGATTACGAACTCAAGCACAACACCTGACGGTCCTGGTTTCAAAACCCGAGCAGGTCATTTTCTCTAATTTTCCTGTGAGTGCATGCCCTTTACAAGACAAACAACTAAAATGGAGGAGAAATTGGCGGCATTGCTAGAAAAGTTAAATGGCATGGAAACCAAATTAGAAGACGGCCAGAAGAATTTAACCAAGGACCTAACTGCCAAATTAGAAGACGGCCAGAAGAAGATGGAAGACGGTCAAAATAAGTTAGCGGAGGACCTGAAGAAGATGGAGGACGGCCAGAAGAAGATGGAGGATGGCCAGAAGAAGTTAGCAGAGGACCTGAAGGACAGCCAGAATAAGTTAGCAGAGGACCTAACCGCCAAATTTCTGGATGGCCAGAATAATCTGGAAGAGTGCCTGCTGACGAAATTAGAGGAGAGCCAAAGGAAATTAGAACAGGGCCTACGTGAGGAAGTCGCAGCAGTGGAAAAGAAGTTCGACGCCTTACAAGTGGAAGTTGACGAGCTGCGCCAACGCCCGCTGATGGGGGCGGAGGAGAAATTCAACGCCTTACAAAAGGAAGTTGCCGAGCTGCGCCAACGCCCACTGACGGGGGTGGAAGAGGAATTCAACGCTCTACGAGAGGAAGTTGCCGAGCTGCGCCAACGCCCGCCCACCGTTACACCGGGAATATCAGGAACGGGACATAGCAGAGTGACGCCCCCAACCTTCGACGGAAAGGTCCCGTGGAGCACCTACTTACGTCAGTTCGAGGCAGCCTGTTCCATAAATAACTGGAACAACACAGAAAAGGCTACAGCACTCATTGTAGCGCTGAGAGGTGACGCCCTTAACGTCCTTCAGGCCATCCCGACTGGATCCCAGGACTACGCTTCACTGATCGCCCATATGGAGTCCCGATATGGAGATAGCCATCTTCAGCAGGCCTACCAGATGCAGCTCCGGACCCGGGTACAGAAGAACGCGGAAACCCTGCAGGAGTTCGAGATGGACATCGCACGCCTCGTAAGGCTCGCCTACCCAACAGCGCCGGCCGACTTTCTGGAGCAGATAGCGACGCAGACTTTCACTGACGGGCTACGGGACTCGGACACTCAACAGGCGCTGCGTCTTGCGCGCAATAAGACCCTGGCAGATGCACTGAGCCACGCACTTGAGTTCGAGACGGCAAAGCAGGTATCTAGAATGTGCGCGCGGGTGCGTCAGGTGGACGTTGACGAACCAGCCAAAGCCAACAAGACCAAGCCCCTGGCCGATGAACTGATGGAGGTGCTAGGCCGGTTCTTCAAGAGTCGCAGTACCACCAACAAAAACTTAGCCGAAGGACATCCGGTGAGGCGGCCCGGAAGAGGACTACCAACCTGCTGGACCTGCCGTAAGAGAGGCCACCTGAGCAAGGACTGCGGTGATCGCCGCCGCCAAGAGTTTCCGTCGGGACAGTCAGTCGTAGGGAAACCGCGCGGCCCAGGAAAGCAAGTATCAGCCAGCCATGAGGGGCGAAGGTTGGCTCAAGCCCCGGCAGTCCAAGTTCGTGTGACGCAGTTACGGAGGGATAAAAGCAGCCTGATGGTCGACGGATTCATCAACGGAGTGAGCTGGCCCATGCTAATCGACACGGGAGCATCGAGGACCATCGTCAGCCCCACCGTGATCCCGAAGTGGAGAGTGCAACCCACACAAAGGAACCTCCAGCTAATAACCGCGACCGGAGAGACCGCACCGGTACATGGCGAAGCATCACTGGAGTTCGTCATTGGTCGACGGGCGATAAAGCATCCAGTGCTTGTGGCTGACGTATCAAATGAAGTGATCATCGGACTGGACTTCCTGGACCAGAACAACATCATCTTGGATCTGAGTACCAACACTCTGCACTTCGGAAGGGAGGAACTTGCTTTGCGACCAGCACACGAGGCCGTCGCCGCACGACGAGTAAGGCTGAGAGAGGACGTCATCGTTCCCGCCAGGACGGAAGTCAGCGCTGCCGTAATTGTCGACGGAACAGCTGAGGGAGTGGCGGCTGTCATCGAACCAAAATATGAGGACATCCAGACAAAAGGGTTGCTAGTTGCCAAGACCCTCATCAACACGACGTCTCGGCCGTACGTCCGCCTGTCCAACATGAACGACTACGACATTACGGTTCACCGGGACACCAACCTAGGAGTCTGCGAGCCCGTTACCTGGATTGCCCGCATCACAGATACGACGGACGGACACCTGCAGACGGACAACCGAAGAAGACGCGCCCTGCCAGAAGAACTACAGAAGCTGTACCAAGGATCCCAGGACCATCTAGACGAAGAGCAATCACGCCAACTTCAGGACCTGCTACGCGAATTCCAGGATGTCTTCTCCGTGGGGAGCAAAGACTTCGGCAGGACAAGCTTGGTTCAGCACAGAATCGACGTTGGGGACAGCGCACCGATAAGGGCCCCATTCCGACGTGTCCCGCTCGCCAAGCAAGCCGAAGTCGACCGGATGGTAGAAGAGATGAAGGAGCAAGGGGTGATCGAGCCATCACATAGTCCTTGGAGTTCTCCGGTCGTGCTAGTGAAGAAGAAGGACGGCTCCACCAGGTTCTGCGTGGACTACAGGCGGGTGAACGACGTCACGAAAAAGGACAGCTACCCTCTACCCCGGATCGACGACACGCTGGACACCATATCAGGATCAAGATGGTTCTCCACCTTGGATTTGAAGAGTGGCTACTGGCAGGTGGAGGTCCACCCGAAGGACCGCGAGAAAACGGCGTTCTCTGTGGGCAGCGGGCTCTGGCAGTTCACCGTCATGCCATTCGGTCTGTGCAACGCCCCTGCAACCTTCGAAAGGCTAATGGAGTCCATTCTGAGGGGACTACACTGGAAGACCTGCCTGGTATACCTAGACGACGTCATCGTTCTGGGGAGGAGCTTCGAGGAGCACTACAGCAACCTGAAGGAGATCTTGTTGAAGCTACGGGCTGCCCAGCTGAAGTTGAGCCCCAAGAAGTGTCAGCTCTTCCAGAAGCGGGTCCAGTACCTTGGGCATATCGTCTCCGAGGAAGGGGTGCGCACCGACCCAGAGAAGACCGCAGCTGTGAGGGAGTGGCCAGTTCCGAAGGACAAGTCCCAACTACGAAGCTTCCTGGGACTCTGCACTTATTATCGTCGCTTCGTGAGAGGATTCGCCGACATCGCCAAACCTTTACATCGACTGACTGAGAAGGACCAACTCTTCACGTGGACAGCAGAATGCCACAGTGCCTTCGAACAACTCAAGCAGGCTCTGTGCGCCGCGCCTATTCTGGCCTACCCCAGACCTGGAACAAGGTTCATCGTCGATACCGATGCCAGCGACTTTGGCATAGGGGGGATCCTGTCGCAAGTAGTGGACGGCGAGGAGAGAGTAGTGGCCTACTTCAGCAAGGCCTTGTCAAAGCCAGAAAGGAACTACTGCGTCACCAGGAAGGAGCTGCTCGCCATCGTGAAGACCATTGAACACTTCCACAAGTACCTGTACGGGCAAGAATTTCTCATCAGGACCGACCATGCATCCCTGCGGTGGCTCCTGAACTTCAAGCAGCCCGAGGGTCAACTCGCGCGGTGGTTAGAGAGACTTCAACAGTACAACTTTGAGATTCAGCACAGGAAAGGCCAACTGCATTCTAACGCCGACGCCCTGTCACGAAGACCGTGCCCCGAAGACTGCACCTTCTGTGCCCGAAGGGAGGAGAACACCGGGATACTGTGCCGACGGACTACTATGGAACTTCAAGGGAACTGGAGCCGCGAATCTTTCCCGCGGGCACAAGCAGAGGATGATGACCTGGGACTGATAGCCGAATGGAAGAGGGCCTGTGTCCCCAGACCCGGGTGGAACATTGTGAGTGACTGCAGCCCAAAGTTTAAGTCCTACTGGGCACAGTGGGACTCGCTGATTGTAAGGGATGGCCTCATCTGCCGTACCTGGGAGAGCACCGACGGGAAGACATCTCGGGAACAAGTCGTCGTTCCAAAGGCTATGACGGAGGAAGTCCTGAAGGAAGTTCATGGAGGATCATCTGGTGGACACCTAGGGATAAAGAAGACCCTGGAGAAGCTGAGAGAGCGGTTCTACTGGATCGGATGCCGAACAGACGTGGAGAACCACTGCGCGAGGTGCCACGATTGCGCAGCCAGCAAGGGCCCAGGACGAAGACGACGGGGTCCACTGAAGACCTACAACGTGGGCGGCCCCATGGAGAGAGTGGCCATCGATGTTGCTGGGCCATTCCCGTTAAGCGAGGCAGGGAACCGCTACATATTAGTCGTCAGCGACTACTTTACCAAATGGCCGGAGGCGTATGCGCTCCCTAACCAAGAAACCGCGACGATCGCAGAGACCCTGGTGAAGGAATTCGTCAGCCGGTACGGAGTACCCCTGGAGCTGCACTCCGACCAAGGAAGGAACTTCGAGTCGCAGGTGTTCCAGAACCTATGCCAGCTGCTGGGAATCCGGAAGACAAGGACAACGCCACTACACCCTCAGTCCGACGGGATGGTAGAGCGATTCAATCGCACCATCGAGAACCATCTTCGAATAGTCGTCAGCGAGCACCAGAGGGATTGGGACAAACATCTTCCACTATTTCTCCTGGCCTACCGCGCCGCCGTGCATGAAGCCACCGGGTGCACACCAGCCCGGGCCATGTTTGGGAGGGAGCTCCGTCTACCTGTCGATCTTGCCTTTGGCCGACCTGGGAATGATCCGATCCCGGTAAGCCAGTATTGTCAAGAACTGGTCGACCAACTGGAGGACGTGCACGCGTTCGCGAGGAGGAAACTGCGGATCGAGACCGACAGAATGAAGACCCGATACGACCAGCAGACGGATGCCGGCGGATTCCACGAGGACGACCTGGTCTGGCTCTTCAACCCATTACGGAAGAAAGGCCTGTCACCCAAACTGCAAAGTCCTGGGAGGGCCCGTACCGAGTCGTGAAACGGATCAACGATGTCGTCTACAGGATCCAGCGGAGCCCGAGGGCGAAGATGAAGATCGTGCATCGAGATCGCCTGGCAGCCTACGGAGGGACACAGACGGACCAATGATTGATCGGGACGATCAGCCTTTTTAGGAAGGGGGTGGTGTTACGGCTGTGAGTTTGTGTCATCGCTCGCCGCTTGAGTCACAACTGCCCCAGGGGCTGGGCTGTGGCTTGCCTCCTGTATTGCGCGCGCCTTATGCAACAGGGCTACTACAGACAAAGGGATAGTCCAGAAGATTCGTGACTGGACCAGCGGTGGAAACCTCGAGAAGCCGTGGACTCTGGATGGATCTAGAACCATTTATTGAGTCACCGGCCTGCTATATAAGAGTGACCCGTGAAGCAGTTGCGGTTGTGTTTTACGAGCTAGTGCGAGCGATTATCTTGTGCGACAGAAGTGTGGTGACTTGCGAAACCCCTAGTGTAGCGGCGAAGTGAGGAACATACAGGGGACTGCCGTGTTCTGAGTAAGTGTGCTTTCACTGAGTGTCAGATATTGTGGTGTCGAAATCCTGTGACATTGTTTCTCCCAGCTTGTGAACAGCGTACTTCAAGTGCTCGTAAGTACTGTATTTGTTTTACCTGAGGAAGAGGGGCAGGTAGCTTCTGCCAAGGCCACCGGACTCATTAGGACGGATTAACTTCTGTGGTCTGTTACAAGTGAAAGGGGCCAAGAGCGCATAAGGACGAGGCTTGAGGAAACTGGAGAAGGCTCCTAATTGCTTGTATTTGGTGATTAGTGTAATTTTCTGGCCACAATAAAGATAATTATTTCTTTAAGCAGTAATTGGTGTAGTGCTTTGTACCCCCACCGTAATCCAGTTAACAAAAGTGCCACTAGGGGGTGGCACGCAAGAATACAATACGTACAGGAACCCCCCCCCCCCACACACACACACTTTTGTCACATTCTTGTAAGAACATGTTATTTTAATGGATGACCCGGAATTAGAATGGACTAGGAACGATTTACATTGAAACAACGTATATAGCCTGTGCAATAAGTTCTGTAAAAGAAAGAAAAAGTGAAGTGCTGTTTATGCGCGAAGAAAATTTTACCGGAAATTGCCAGGTTTTCATACGTTAGAAAATTTGGTTGGTTCCTTAGTTTAGGGGCTGCGACAACGCGGTCATGTAGCCCCGTGTACTTTGGGTGTGTGTAGAATTTGTCTGATAACCGCTGTTAATAATAATGTGATGGCTGTATTAGTGTGTGTTATCTGTGATTCAAATAAGGACTGCAGACGATCAATTTTCAAGTAGTTCCTACTTTTGCTACCAAATGCTACCGTCCACGACACCTAGCTGCGGACTTGGCTACTAGATGCCATCGCAAACAACACCTGACGGCGAACGTTGGAACTAATATAGCGTTAATCAAATCTAACCTACAAATTTTAGTTTCACACAAGTGAAGTTAGTGGAAAGTTCTTTTACATGCCATAAAATATTACATAGGCCTTCTGAAGGAAGGTATATTGAGGGATTTTAATGCTCTTAAAATATCCGACCGACTTCGGGCGGGATTGAACCCGCGATCTTGGGCATAGAAGCTCAACATGATACCAACCACTCCACCGAAGCCGCTTCAAGCTCTTTTAAGTTTCTTAGGAAACTGACCATCCACTTATAGAATGAGGGCCGATAACCTAGATGTTAGGCCCCTTAAAACACCAATTATCATCATCATCACTTATAGAATGATTTTAAATATGTTACTACCGCGCAGGCGGCTTCGGTGGCGTAGTTGGTAGCATGCTGAGCTTCTATGCCCAAGATCGCGGGTTCATACCCGGCCGAAGTCATCGGATTTCTTAAGAGCGTTAAAAATCCCTCAGTATGCCTTCCTTCCGAGGGGAAGTAAAGCCGGTGGTCCCATGTCATAGATTTATGGCATGTTAAAGAACCTTCCACGAATTACACCTGTGTGAAGCTAAATTATATATAGGTTAAACATTCGACAAACGCTCTTAGGTTCCGACGTTCGTCGCCAGGAGCCGATTGCGGTGGCGTCTGGTAATCAAGTTCTGAACTAGTAGTCGTTGACGGTGGCGTTTGGCGGCAAAAGTAGGAACTACTTGAACAAATTAAATGTCTGCTGTCCTCACTTGAATTGAAGACAGATAACACACACTAATACACTCATCACAATTAACTCCGGTTATCAGACAGATTCTACATACATCCAAAGTACACGGGGCTACATGACCACGTTGTCGCAGCCCCTAAGCTGAGGAACGAACCAAACAACCGGTCGCGCTGTCCGAGAGCGCTAACGCGCTACCTCGTGCCTCGCTGGTATCGGGAGAGCGTGGGTTCGAGTCCCACCTCGGCCGTCCTGAAAATGTTTTTCGTGGTTTCCTATTTTCACCACCAGGCAAATGTCGGGATGGTTCCTTTCAATAGGTCCACGGCCGATTTCCTTCCCTGGCCCATCCTGAAAAGAAAATACATGGCCATTGGCTGCATTAATAACAAGTAGTTCCGTGAAGAACTGTACAACCTATTTTCATACATCCTACTTAAGTTAATTGCCACTATCAACATACAAAATTTCAGTTTGATTGCTGTAATAGATTCGTAGATATTGAGTACCAACTAAATATATCGGATGGTTGCCATGTTGGATTTTATAGATATAGGTCCTAGAGTTATGTAATGTTACTTGAAGATTATTGTGTACGTGTAGCATTCAAACGCCAATCGCAAGATTAGGACACAAGAAGTAATAAGGAGATTTTAAAATTTCGCACAGCTGCCATCTTGTGGTTATGGAAACAATTGAAATAAATTAATGCCAGTGGATTAACATTCGTAAAAGGATTTACTGTACCAAGTTTCACTGCACTCGGATGGTTAAATTACCAGAAACGTCCATGTGAATATTTATACTTCGCGTCGCCGCCATGTTGGAGTTGTGATCACCAGGTTATTTAAAGTCCTATAGATGAACATAAGTTCATAGCCCCTATGAAGATAAAAAAAATCAGTTTGATTGCTATAATAGATTCGTAGATATTCAGAGTCGTCTGAATATTTCGGATGGTCGCCATGTTGGATTGTTAAATGTATAGGCCATAGAGTCATGTACCATTGAAGGAAAATTATTGCGTAGGTTCATTATTGAAACTTTCACTTCGAACGCTTGATTACGACACAAGAAATAAAAACTTAATTTTAAAATTCGCACAGCCGCCATCTTGAGGTTATGTAAACAATTGAACTAAATTATATACCAGTGCATTACAATGTGTATAAACATTTCCTGTACCAGATTTCATTGCGTTTGGAACAATAAATCGCGAGAAAGGTCTATTTAAAATTTTCAAATTCGCTTGGCCGCCACGTTCGTTTTTTAGTTAAGCGCTTTTTGAAAGTCTTATAGGTGATCTTCCAGTAGTGCCCTATATCTCCGTAAAAAATTTCAGGGTGATACAGCTAATAGTTTCAGAGATATAGAATGCCGGTGAAATATTTCGCTCATCCGCCATCTTGTGGTTATATACACAATTGAACCAAGTTAGATGTCGGTGCATTACAATGTGTATTAACATATACTGTACCAAGTTTTATTGAGTTTGGTTGGTTAAATCGCGAAAACGTCTATTTAAAAGTCGCAAATTCGCGTGGCCCCCATGTTGGTTTTGTAGTTACCAGTTCTTCAAAAGTCACATAGGTGAACTTCTAGTAATATCACCGTAATAAATTCCAGGGTGATATCGGTAAAAGTTTCGGAGATATTGAATGCTGGTGAAATATTTCGCACAGCCGCCATGTTGGATTGGTGAGACGTAACAAAATTTGAAGGGCACGGTCGAGGTCGCCCGGAATAGTACCATGAACTTATCGAGTTTCATTGAAATCGCTCTAGCCGTTTAAATATTATTAGTGGGGGGGACACACACACACCTCACACAGACACACACACAAAAGGTGATCTCATAACCCTATTTTTTCAAAATTGAAAATAGCCTAAAAATAAAAAAAAAATGAAATAAATATATTACTAATTCTTCTTGTTTCAGGACAAATGCTGATCAACTGGTTTGTTTCTGCCTTCACGGAGGAGCACTACCTGCGGTTACTGTTGACCACTCAGGATCTGCGTATACTAGCAGCCCAGTTCTGTACACACCTCCTTGCTGCTGGGGTGCTGCGACAGATCCTTGACAAGGATGTCATCCTCGATTCGCTCTTTAGAGTAAGTAGCATCTTGTGTGGTTAAAAATACATCAGTCTTCGTGGTTACTATTTCTAGAACTGGGGAAAGTCGTTTATAATTATTTTGGTGACCATCATCATCATGCTTGCCACGGTGGGTGAGTGGTTATAGTATCGGACTACCAACCCCAAGATTGCAGGTTCGCCCCTGGCCATGGTAAGTGATTTTTGAAGGCGACAAAAATCACGACACTCATGTCATACGTTGTTGGCATGTTAAAGAACCCATTTGAATTCAGTAGGCCCTGTTCAATGGCAAAATTAATCTCGGGATTTTCCGCCAACACAAAGTTCCTCCATTCTCTACTTGAAAGCGCTGTAGTGTCAAGGAGTTTAGATATCTAAGCTCCTTGACTTTCATAGCGTTCAAAGGAACGACGAAATTCGACATGCAAGCTACCCTCTGGGTGTCAATTAACAAAGCTTGCACCAGGCATCCGAGGCCATACGATATTATTATTATCATCATCATCATCATCTATACTAATACATAGGTTGTTTTTTTAGTTTTGGTACCTTAGTTATAACTGGATTAATAACTCACTTAGATGGTTCCAAGTTTCATAGGCCCTCGATGTAGTCCCCACCGTTGCGTACAACGTGTTCCCAGCGACGTGGAAGTCATTGGATCCCGTTGGCACTGCCCAACCTATTGTTACGTGCCACCCACTAGTGGCACTTTTGTTAACTGGATTACGGTGGGGGTACAAAGCACAACACCAATTACTGCTTAAAGAAATAATTAACTTTATTGTGGCCAGAAAATTACACTAGTCAGCAAATACAAGCAATTAGGAGCCTTATTCCAGTTTCCTCAAGTCTCTTCCTTGAGCGCTCTTGGCCCTTCCACTTGTCAACAGATCACAGAAGTTAATCCGTCCTAATGAGTACAGTGGCCTTGACAGAAACTACCTGCTCCTCTCCTTTATGTTCTCCGACCACAATTACTTACGATCACTTGCTGCAGGCTATTTCGCTGTCCACAAGCTGGAGAAACAATGTCACTGGATTTCGTAACTCGCATAGCACTTCGTCACCACACTTCTGTCGCACAAGATAATCGCTCGCACTAGCTCGTAAAACACAACAACAACAACTGCTAGACAGGTCGCACTTATATAGCAGGCCGGTGACTCAATAAATGCTTCTAGATCCATCCAGGGTTCACGGCTTCTCGAGGTTTCCACCGCTGGTCCAGTCACGAATATTCTGGACTATCCCTTTGTCTTAGTAGCCCTGTTGCATAAGGCGCGCGCAATACAGGAGGCAGGACACAGCCCAGCCCTGGGGCAGTTGTGACTCATGCGGCGAGTGATGACACAAACTCACAGCCGTAACACCACCCCCTTCCTAAAAAGGCTGATCGTCCCGATCAATCATTGGTCCGTCTGTGTCCCTCCGTAGGCTGCCAGGCGATCTCGATGCACGATCTTCATCTTCGCCCTCGGGCTCCGCTGGATCCTGTAGACGACATCGTTGATCCGTTTCACGACTCGGTACGGGCCCTCCCAGGACTTCTGCAGTTTGGGTGACAGGCCTTTCTTCCGTAATGGGTTGAAGAGCCAGACCAGGTCGTCCTCGTGGAATCCGCCGGCATCCGTCTGCTGGTCGTATCGGGTCTTCATTCGGTCGGTCTCGATCCGTAGTTTCCTCCTCGTGAACGCGTGTACGTCCTCTAGTTGGTCGACCAGTTCTTGACAATACTGGCTTACCGGGATCGGATCATTCCCAGGTCGGCCGAAGGCAAGATCGACAGGTAGACGGAGCTCCCTCCCAAACATGGCCCGGGCTGGTGTGCACCCGGTGGCTTCATGCACGGCGGCGCGGTTGGCCAGGAGAAATAGTGGAAGATGTTTGTCCCAATCCCTCTGGTGCTCGCTGACGACTATTCGGAGATGGTTCTCGATGGTGCGATTGAATCGCTCTACCATCCCGTCGGACTGAGGGTGTAGCGGCGTTGTCCTTGTCTTCCGGATTCCCAGCAGCTGGCATAGGTTCTGGAACACCTGCGATTCGACGTTCCTCCCTTGGTCGGAGTGCAGCTCCAGGGGTACTCCGTACCGGCTGACGAATTCCTTCACCAGGGTCTCTGCAATCGTCGCGGCTTCTTGGTTAGGGAGCGCATACGCCTCCGGCCATTTGGTAAAGTAGTCGCTGACGACTAATATGTAGCGGTTCCCTGCCTCGCTTAACGGGAATGGCCCAGCAACATCGATGGCCACTCTCTCCATGGGGCCGCCCACGTTGTAGGTCTTCAGTGGACCCCGTCGTCTTCGTTCTGGGCCCTTGCTGGCTGCGCAATCGTGGCATCTCGCGCAGTGGTTCTCCACGTCTTGTCGGCATCCGATCCAGTAGAACCGCTCTCTCAGCTTCTCCAGGGTCTTCTTTATCCCTAGGTGTCCGCCAGATGATCCTCCATGAACTTCCTTCAGGACTTCCTCCGTCATATCCTTTGGAACGACGACTTGTTCCCGAGATGTCTTCCCGTCGGTGCTCTCCCAGGCGCGGCAGATGAGACCATCCCTTACAATCAGCGAGTCCCACTGTGCCCAGTAGGACTTAAACTTTGGGCTGCAGTCACTCACAATGTTCCACCTGGGTCTAGGGACACAGGCCCTCTTCCATTCGGCTATCAGTCCCAGGTCATCATCTTCTGCTTGTGCCCGCGTGAAAGATTCGCGGCTCCAGTTCCCCTGAAGTTCCACAGTAGTCCGTCGGCACTGTATCCCGGTGTTCTCCTCCCTTCGGGCACAGAAGGTGCAGTCTTCGGGGCACGGTCTTCGTGACAGGGCGTCGGCGTTAGAATGCAGTTGGCCTTTCCTGTGCTGAATCTCAAAGTTGTACTGTTGAAGCCTCTCTTACCACCGCGCGAGTTGACCCTCGGGCTGCTTGAAGTTCAGGAGCCACCGCAGGGATGCATGGTCGGTCCTGATGAGAAATTCTTGACCGTACAGGTACTTGAGGAAGTGTTCAATGGTCTTCACGATGGCGAGCAGCTCCTTCCTGGTGACGCAGTAGTTCCTTTCTGGCTTTGACAGGGCCTTGCTGAAGTAGGCCACTACTCTCTCCTCGCCGTCCACTACTTGCGACAGGATTCCCCCTATGCCAAAGTCGCTGGCATCGGTATCGACGATGAACCTTGTTCCAGGTCTGGGGTAGGCCAGAATGGGTGCGGTGCACAGAGCCTGCTTGAGTTGTTCGAAGGCACTGTGGCATTCTGCTGTCCACGTGAAGAGTTGGTCCTTCTCAGTCAGTCGATGTAAAGGTTTGGCGATGTCGGCGAATCCTCTCACGAAGCGACGATAATAAGTGCAGAGTCCCAGGAAGCTTCGTAGTTGGGACTTGTCCTTCGGAACTGGCCACTCCCTCACAGCTGCGGTCTTCTCTGGGTCAGTGCGCACCCCTTCCTCGGAGACGATATGCCCAAGGTACTGGACCCGCTTCTGGAAGAGCTGACACTTCTTGGGGCTCAACTTCAGCTGGGCAGCCCGTAGCTTCAACAAGATCTCCTTCAGGTTGCTGTAGTGCTCCTCGAAGCTCCTCCCCAGAACGATGACGTCGTCTAGGTATACCAGGCAGGTCTTCCAGTGTAGTCCCCTCAGAATGGACTCCATTAGCCTTTCGAAGGTTGCAGGGGCGTTGCACAGACCGAATGGCATGACGGTGAACTGCCAGAGCCCGCTGCCCACAGAGAACGCCGTTTTCTCGCGGTCCTTAGGGTGGACCTCCACCTGCCAGTAGCCACTCTTCAAATCCAAGGTGGAGAACCATCTTGATCCTGATATGGTGTCCAGCGTGTCGTCGATCCGGGGTAGAGGGTAGCTGTCCTTCTTCGTGACGTCGTTCACCCGCCTGTAGTCCACGCAGAACCTGGTGGAACCGTCCTTCTTCTTCACTAGCACGACCGGAGAACTCCAAGGGCTATGTGATGGCTCGATCATCCCTTGCTCCTTCATCTCTTCTACCATCCGGTCGACTTCGGCTTGCTTGGCGAGCGGGACACGTCGGAATGGGGCCCTAATCGATGCGCTGTCCCCAACGTCGATTCTGTGCTGGACCAAGCTTGTCCTGCCGAAGTCTTTGCTCCCCACGGAGAAGACATCCTGGAATTCGCGTAGCAGGTCCTGAAGTTGGCGTGATTGCTCTTCGTCTAAATGGTCCTGGGATCCTTGGTACAGCTTCTGTAGTTCTTCTGGCAGGGCGCGTCTTCTTCGGTTGTCCGTCTGCAGGTGTCCGTCCGTCGTATCTCTGATGCGGGCAATCCAGGTAACGGGCTCGCAGACTCCTAGGTTGGTGTCCCGGTGAACCGTAATGTCGTAGTCGTTCAGGTTGGACAGGCGGACGTACGGCCGAGACGTCGTGTTGATGAGAGTCTTGGCAACTAGCAATCCTTTTGTCTGGATGTCCTCATATTTTGGCTCGATGACAGCCGCCACTCCCTCAGCAGTTCCGTCGACAATTACGGCAGCGCTGACCTCCGTCCTGGCGGGAACGATGACGTCTTCTCTCAGCCTTACTCGTCGTGCGGTGATGGACTCGTGCGCAGGTTGCAAAGCAAGTTCCTCACCTCCGAAGTGCAGAGTGTTGGTACTCAGATCCAAGATGATGTTGTTCTGGTCCAGGAAGTCCAGTCCGATGATCACTTCATTTGATACGTCAGCCACAAGCACTGGATGCTTTATCGCCCGTCGACCAATGACGAACTCCAGTGATGCTTCGCCATGTACCGGTGCGGTCTCTCCGGTCGCGGTTATTTGCTGGAGGTTCCTTTGTGTGGGCTGCACTCTCCACTTCGGGATCACGGTGGGACTGACGATGGTCATCGATGCTCCCGTGTCGATTAGCATGGGCCAGCTCTCTCCGTTGACGACTCCGTCGACCATCAGGCTGCTATTGTCCCTCCGTAACTTCGTCACACGAACCTGGACTGCCGGGGCTTGACGACTGTCACAAGCCAACCTTTGCCCCCCAAGGCTGGCTAATACTCGTTTCCCTGGGTCGCGCGGTTTTCAGACGACTGATTTCCCGTCGGATACCCTCGGAGGCGGCGATCACCGCAGTCCTTGCTCAGGTGGCCTTTCTTACCGCAGGTCCAGCAGGTCGGTAGTCCTCTTCCGGGCCGCCTCTCCGGTTGCCTTCCGGCTGAGTCGTTGCTGGTGGTGCCGCGACTATCGAAGAAACGGCTTAGCGCCTCCATTAATTCGTCGGCCAGGGGCTTGGTCTCGTTGGTTTTTACTGGTTCGTCGACGTCCACTTGACGCACCCGCGCGTGCATTCTGGATGCCTGTTTTGCCGTCTCGAACTCAAGTGCGTGGCTCAGCGCATCTGCCAGGGTCTTATTGCGCGCGAGTCGCAGCGCCTGTTGAGTGTCCGAGTCCCGAAGCCCGTCGGTGAAGGTCTGCGTCGCAATCTGTTCCAGGAAGTCGGCTGGCGCTGTTGGATAGGCGAGCCTTACGAGGCGTGCGATGTCCATCTCGAACTCCTGCAGGGTTTCCGCGTTCTTCTGTACCCGGGTCCGGAGCTGCATCCGGTAGGCCTGCTGAAGATGGCTATCTCCATATCGGGACTCCATATGGGCGATCAGTGAAGCGTAGTCCTGGGATCCAGTCGGGATGGCCTGAAGGACGTTAAGGGCGTCACCTCTCAGCGCTACAATTAGAGCTGTAGCCTTTTCTGTGTTGTTCCAGTTATTTATGGAACATGCCGCCTCGAACTGACGTAAGTAGGTGCTCCACGGGACCTTTCCGTCGAAGGTTGGGGGCGTCACTCTGCTATGTCCCGTTCCTGATATTCCCGGTGTAACGGTGGGCGGGCGTTGGCGCAGCTCGGCAACTTCCTCTCGTAGAGCGTTGAATTTCTCTTCCACCCCCGTCAGTGGGCGTTGGCGCAGCTCGGCAACTTCCTTTTGTAAGGCGTTGAATTTCTCCTCCACCCCCATCAGCGGGCGTTGGCACAGCTCGGCAACTTCCACTTGTAAGGCGTTGAATTTCTCCTCCACCCCCATCAGCGGTCGTTGGCACAGCTCGGCAACTTCCACTTGCAAGGCGTTGAATTTCTCTTCCACCCCCATCAGCGGGCGTTGGCGCAGCTCGGCAACTTCCACTTGTAAGGCGTTGAATTTCTCCTCCACCCCCATCAGCGGGCGTTGGCGCAGCTCGGCAACTCCCACTTGTAAGGCGTCGAACTTCTTTTCCACTGCTGCGACTTCCTCACGTAGGCCCTGTTTTAATTTCCTTTGGCTCTCCTCTAATTTCGTCAGCAGACACTCTTCCAGATTTTTCTGGCCATCCAGAAATTTGGCGGTTAGGTCCTCTGCTAACTTATTATGGCCGTCTTCCATCTTCTTCTGGCCGTCTTCTAGTTTGGCAGTTAGGTCCTCGGATAACTTCTTCTGGCCGTCTTCTAGTTTGGCAGTTAGGTACTCGGCTAACTTCTTCTGGCCGTCCTCCATCTTCTTCTGGCCGTCCTCCATTTTCTTCAGGTCATCCTTCAGGTCCTTGGCTAATTTCTTCTGGCCGACTTCCATCTTGGTTTCCATGCTATTTAACTTCTCTAGCAATGCTGCGAATTGCTCTTCCATTTTAGCTGTTTGTCTTGTAAAGGGCATGCGCTCACAGGAAAATTTTAAAAAAAATTGACCTGCTCGGGTTTTGAAACCAGGACCATAGGTGTTGTGCTTGAGTTCGTAATCCGGCTTCTGACACCAGTTGTTACGTGCCACCCCCTAGTGGCACTTTTGTCAACTGGATTACGGTGGGGTTACAAAGCACAACACCAATTACTGCTTAAAGAAATAATTAACTTTATTGTGGCCAGAAAATTACACTAGTCAGCAAATACAAGCAATTAGGAGCCTTATTCCAGTTTCCTCAAGTCTCTTCCTTGAGCGCTCTTGGCCCTTCCACTTGTCAACAGATCACAGAAGTTAATCCGTCCTAATGAGTACGGTGGCCTTGACAGAAACTACCTGCTCCTCTCCTTTATGTTCTCCGACCACAATTACTTACGATCACTTGCTGCAGGCTATTTCGCTGTCCACAAGCTGGAGAAACAATGTCACTGGATTTCGTAACTCGCACAGCACTTCGTCACCACACTTCTGTCGCACAAGATAATCGCTCGCACTAGCTCGTAAAACACAACAACAACAACTGCTAGACAGGTCGCACTTATATAGCAGGCTGGTGACTCAATAAATGCTTCTAGATCCATCCAGGGTCCACGGCTTCTCGAGGTTTCCATCGCTGGTCCAGTCACGAATATTCTGGACTATCCCTTTGTCTTAGTAGCCCTGTTGCATAAGGCGCGCGCAATACAGGAGGCAGGACACAGCCCAGCCCTGGGGCAGTTGTGACTCATGCGGCGAGTGATGACACAAACTCACAGCCGTAACACTATTGATGGTACAAAGAGAGCGCTCGGCAGCCTGCTCCCCGTGCATTGTCATCTTCATCTTCGGGATGAGATCATAGTCGCAGGGACTGATGTCGGGAGAATATGGGGGGTGATAGAGGACCTCCCATTCCCAGCGATCCAACAATGCCGACACAACGCCTGCTGTGTGTGCCCTAGCATTGTCATGCAGAACGATGGGCGGTGTAACCATGTGGTGGCGCCGTTTCCTTCTCAGAGCTCCTCGGAGATGGTCTTGCAGAAACGAACAATAGTAGCCTACGCCGAATTAACGGTTTGCCCTCGGGGAACAGTATGGCAGCGCTTCCGTACCATTGAAGGCATTAAGCAGGCTGCCGAGCGCTCTCTTCGTACCATCAATAGATTGGGCAGTGCCAACGGGATGCAACGACTTCCGCATCGCTGGGAACACGTTGTACGGAACGGTGGGGTATACATCGAGGGCCTGTGAAACTTGGAACCATCTAAGTGAGTTATTAATCCAGTTATAACTAAGGTGCCAAAACTAAAAAATCAACCCATGTAAAATAAAGCTGAAGAGTTTTTTTGTTTGTTTAAACGTGCTAATCTCTGGAACTACTAGTTGGATTCGAAAAATTATTTTTGTATATGATAGCCAGATTTAAGAGGAATAGTTTAGGTTATGTAGCATTAGGCTACACCTCTCAGGTAACCTTAAAATCTTGATATTTGTTCAGTAAGTCGGAAGAACAAGCGCTCCAGAACAGCTTTCTCCGCGTGCGCTGGAGTTATGGTTAGTGATACGTACACCGTTTCACCGATCTGAACCAAAATCTGTATACTTACCCTTTGGAACCCTGCGGGTAACACTGTCCACTTTAAATTTCGGACAGACCAGTCCATTCCCTGCATTTAGGCCCTTTGGCACAAATCTACACCTTTTCACCGATCTGAACCAAAATTTGTATACTTACCCTTTGGAACCCTGCGAGTAACACTGTTTACATGAAATTTCGGACAGACCACTCCATTCCCTGCATTTAGGTCCTTTGGCACAAATCTACACCATTTCACCGATCTGAACCAAGTTTTGTATACTTACCCTTTGGAACCCTGCAAGTAACACCATCTGCATGAAATTTCGGACAGACCACTCCATTCCCTGTATTTATGCCCTTTGGCACAAATCTACACCGTTTCACTGATCTGAACCAAATTTTACATTGGCCTACTTACCCTTTGGAATCCGACGAGTAACACCGTCTGCTTGAAATTTCGGACAGTCCACTCCATTCCCTGCATTTAGGTCTTTTAGCTGAAATCTACACCGTTTCACCGATCTGAACCACATTTTGTATACTTACCCTTTGGAATCCTGTGGGTGACGCTGTCCACTTAAATTTCGGACAGACCCGTATTTGGTGAGGGGCCCGAGATTGTTAAAGGACTTAGACTGGGCAACTTTATTTTATTTAATGACAACACTATTATGGCTTTTTCTGATATGACTCTCTGTTCGATGAAAATAAGGCCAGAGAATAGTATCCAACACATTACAAAGAGAACATATAATTCATTTTATAAATAGCTAGGCCCTATTGTGTTTTTGGTTTATCATCTGGGGAAATGGCAAAGTTGCCAGAGTTATCCAGTTAATTTATAACATGCTAAAGTTCAAGGGTTCTTTATAAAGCATACAGCTTCTAATTTAATCTCAGAAAAAATAGAAAAAACTCCCACTTTTTACTTCATACATTTCTGAAAAGAGTATTGTTGTGGTACCTGAACACTTTGATACAACAAGAATGGAATTTTTACCATTTTAAATTATCTCGTCGTTACGCTGAGGTCAGGCGTTACGTTACGGCGACGGGACGAAAAGTACCGAGGATGCACTGAGGTGTGTGACGTCATAGTACCGCTTGATTTGCCTCCTTTCCCCGCGCGCTCCGGTGAGCGGGACGTCATCCAGCCAGCTACCTCCTTTGACCTTGGTTTGCACTTGCTAATAGATTTTGAGTTCACGCAGTTCCCTGCATGATCATGAGGCTTTCACCCAGCATTTTTCAGCATTTGTAGCATTTAGAATGATATGTTGTTTTCGTATGGCCTCCTGAGAGGCCGAGTGCAGGTCTTTCTGGTCGACGCCCGTGGGCGACCTGCGCGTTGGGATGAGAGATGGAATGGATAAAGATGAATGAAACTGGGCAAGGATGTGTAGGAAGCGGCCGTGGCCTGCCAGAAGGTACCGTCCCAGCATTTTCCTGGTGTTGAAAATGGGGAAACCACGGTAAACCATTTCAAGGACGGCCGACGATGGGGCTCGAACCCACGCGTCTACCGAGTCAGCAGAGAGTTTGGCCCCATGGCCTAACGCTGCGCTATAACGTGCGTAGCCACTGCTGTCGGTTTAGAATGATATAAAGTCTAGTCTTTCAGACTATCGCTCTTTTTTAATTCACGGTGATCAAGATCTTGAAGTAAAAGAACAACAAATGAGAGAGAGAGCGAACAAGAGCGAACGAGGAAGAGAGAAAGGAGAGTGGCTGAATAACTTAAAACAAGTATATTCAGTTTTGCAAGCTAAATTCCTCGGAGCTTTTTATTTGGATGGTGGGGGTTAAAAATGTGCAACCTTAATACCGTAGTCCCCCCCAAGGGCTCACATCTAGTGGGACGTGGGTTGGCGACCACGGGACCCCAGCTGAGTCCGGCATTTATTCCATTTACTTGTGTTGGGCTCCTCTCAGTCTTCTTTCATGTCGACCTCACTTGGTCAACTCTTGTTCTCTTCCGACCCCGACGGTATTAGGGTATCCGAGGCCTAGGGAGTCCCTTCCGTTCCCGCCATAATTGGCCCTTGTCTCATCTTTTCTGATACCCTCCTTCTGCAAGGGGTCAGCCTTCATTTTCTTTTCATGTTATCTCCTGCCTTATGCTCAAGGCCCTCATGGAGGCAGGGTGTATGTAGCCCCACCACTTCTGGTGCACCCTGGATAGTGCTACACCCTCAGGGGCTCACGGCTGGTGAGTTCGGGAGTTGACGACCCTGAGGGATTCCTGAGCTGGGTCCGTTTGGTCCCCATTTCCACTGACCTTGGGGTGGGCCCTCTCCTCTTTTCCCCTTTCCTATCCTCCTTTCATGGCTCTCCTTCCTTCTAAGTCCCTCAATTCTCATTCTTCGAGGGTTCTTCCTGTTCTTTATTTGCCTTATCCTTTATTTTTTTCCCCATTTCTTCTTCTAGTACGTAAGTTTGTAGTTGGTATTAGTTACAGTTTTCATTCTCACCTCATCTTTCACTATCACCCAAACCATTAGGGGCCGATAACCTAGATGTTAGGCCCCTTAAAACAACAATTATCATCATCATAATCATAATACCGTAGTTCCAAAATTATATCACAGGTTGAATAAGCATGGAGGGGCCCGGAAGACTTTGTCCTAGGGCCCGTGATCGCTCTGTACGGCCCTGTTTGTTTACATGTATTACCCCTGATTCCAGCCTGACCTGATGTACTACTGGTCCCATGCAGAAGCACCGACGGCTGCGCCCCTCACTCCGGGACGCCTGTCATCGATGGCTTGGCCACCTCCTAGTCCACTGGGCCTACCTGTCGATGGTTTGGCCACTACGCCCACTCGGCCTGGAGCCCGCTACACTGAGGCAGGTCAGTTCACTATAATAGCATGTAGCACTGTCCAAGACAATAACTGCACTAAAATAAAAGGCTCAAGAATATTACCATTAACATAAATTAATAATATACAAGGGTCGGCAAGAAAATAGTGCCAATGTATGCTTTTACACTTAATCCTTTATAGGGCAAAACCATTTTTTTACATTTTTGTGTTTCTACATTTTAATTTATTTCAATTATTATAATTATAAACAATGTTATTTTTTGTTTTTCTAATTTTAATGTATATAACTTATATCTATTTTCAATTTAGCCTATGTTCTTATAGATTTAATGTTGTTATTTTATTGGTTGGTTGGTTTTGATAATCGGTGTTAATTGTGGTGACGGTATTAGTGTGTGTTATCTGTTTTTTTTTTTTTTTTTTAACTCAAGTAAGGACTGCAGACTTTTGAATTTTTCAAATAGTTCCTACTTTTGCCGCCAAACGCCACCGTCAACTAGTTCAGAATTTAGCTACCAGACGCCACCGCAGTCGGCTCTTGGCAACGATCGTAGGAACCTAGAAGCGTTATTTACATTCTTAACCTATACAATTTAGCTTCACACAGGTGTAATTAGTGGCAGGTTCTTTAACATGCCATAAATCTATGACATGGGACCGCCGGCTTTACTTCCCCTCCGAAGGAATGCATACTGAGGGATTTTTAACGCTCTTAAAAATCCGTCGACTTCGGCCGGGTTTGAACCCGCGGTCTTGGGCATAGAAGCTCAGCATGCTACCGACTACGCCACCGAAGCCGCTTACAGAAAAGGAATCTGTTGAAATCGAATATAGATTTAGGTATTAGAAAGTCATTTTTGAAGGCCTTTGTCTGGAGCGTGGCGCTCTATGGATGTGAAACTTGGACTGTTGGTGCAGCAGAAAAGAGGAGAATTGAAGTGTTTGAAATGTGGTTTTACAGGAGAATGATGTAGATCAGATGGGTAGATAGGGTTACAAACGAAGAACTATTAAGACGAATGGGAGAGGAGAGATGTTTCTGGCGATTGCTAATGAAGAGAAGAGAAAGGTTGGTAGGACACATACTAAGACACCCAGCAATAGCAAGCTTAGTTATGGAAGGTAGGGTCGAGGACAGGAACTGTAGGGGTAGGCCAAGGTTAGATTATGTTAAACAGATTGCCTAGGATGTAGGTTGTGGTAGCTATCTAGAGATGAAACGATTAGCTCAGGACAGGGAAGCATGGATAGCTGCATCAAACAAGTCGAAAGACTTGAAGACTCAAACAACAACAAATCAATCTTAAAATGTAGGTTTTGAAACTGCAAAATAACGGATTTTATGATTATGTTCGTTAAGTACAGAACCTCGAATGAAATAACAAGATGATTTTCTTTTCGGTTAATCCGGACAAACGGGATTCTACAGTATATAAATCCATTTATTGTAGAACCATATTATCACCATACATTCATTGTATGAGAGCATATGTTCAATCTCCAATGCTCCATAAGATGTTATTATTATTATTCGGTGGCGTAGTCGGTAGCATGCTGAGCTTATGCCCAAGATCACGGGTTCAAACCTGGCCGAAGACGTCCGATTTTTAAGAGCGTTAAAATCCTTCAGTATGCCAGCGGCCCCATGTTATACATTTATGACATGTAAAAGAACCTTCCACTAATTAAACTTGTGTGAAGCTAAATTTTCAGGTTAGATTTTGTTGAAACGCTCTATCAAAGTTCCAGCGTTCATCACTAAAGTCTGTTCGCCGAGTCGAGATAGTGGAAGTAAACACAGTTGTACACGTGATTGCAGAGCTGCCCGCAAGGGGTGCATAGAGCTGTACCTGTGCCAACTTCAGTGCCGTGTATAGCCTACATGTGGAGCGGGCTGACTTATTGGTTACATGCTACAGCGCGGGAAATTTATTGTGCGTTTATGTATGTAATTAATTAATAAGTTCTTAGCTGCTTATGACAGGCAACAGAATACAGTGCAGCAAGTCTTGTCTTCTCTAGGGCTATGGCATGGCTAATGATCTGGGCGCTTCTTGGCTACCCCTGTCCGGCAGAGCCGATGGCGTGAACTGGGCGTGTTTCCCTGCCCAGGTAGCCAGGGGCACTGTCTCGACTCGGCGAATAGACTTTAGGTGTCAGTGACATCTGGTCGCTCAAGTTGGAACTACTTGCAATTGAACGGAACTTGTAGCTCAACCCATGAGTGTCCGCATTGAAGCAGCTACAGCCTCTGGCGAACCGAACATGTCCTCGGACACTCCCGGCACTAAAAGCCATACGCTAAATAAATAAATAAATAAATAAATAAATAAATAAATAAATAAATAAATTCAATAAATTATTATTATTTGGTATAACAGGATGGTTTGAAAATGGACATGGAAACAAGGGAGTGTACTCTCACCATTGCTATGTTTACATGTGATGGATGATGTACTAAAGGCAACAAAGAAGTGTACACAGGTACAAGAATGAACATAATTCTATTTGCTGATGATATTCAGATTTGGGGAGAGAATGAGAATGTGGTCCAAGAACAGCTGGAGGTACTGAAGGATTAATATTGACTTGAGAAATGTACACCTGTACATAACCTTCTTAGCCTACTTTCGATTTATGCAAAAAATGAGACTTATGAGATCTACACGGGCCAAAAATTGTGTGTCTGCCACCTGCCACCTATCAATTGGAACACGACGAAACCGAATTGAACGAAATTTGGTACAGAGATAGCACTAGCAAAGGACACCTCAGTGTCATGTTTTATATTGCCGCCATCGTTACCAAACCTTACTGCCGGCCACTCAAATGGTCAAAACTTAAAATTAAATTACGACCAAACTAATCATCGGATTTTTACCAAATTTGGTAAAACCGTACCTTCATATGGGATGCGTCCTGTGCCCAAACTACAAGGTCATCAGTCGTATCATTTAAAGATGGCGGCCGTATGGATTATGCAATCATTATAATTTATAACTTAGGACCCACCAATTCCGATTATCGAGCCGAGGGTGGTTTCAGCTGTCCTAAAGGACGCGATCCGTTGTTTATTATAATTTATATTCTAATATTACACTTTATCAGTGACTTACAACAGCTGAGCCGTCACTGTCACGTGGCAAGATGGCAGCTGACCTCTTGTGCCTGTCCTATATTTCAGTAGATTGAGTATGTTGCATGCGATATAGCCTACTGATAGAAATAATACAAACTTTTTATGAAATAATGTATAATGAAGAAGTGCTGCAGTAAGAAATCGTTTATTTCAAGACATTATTTGCTAACACATTGTATCTAAGTCGGTTAATAACACTGAGATGTTATGGACATGTTTGGCTCTGTGGTAGAGTGTTAGTCTCTCACGTAGGTGGCTGGGATTCGAAACCTACTAGAGAGGGCTTTTTTTTTACTTGAATTCTTTTACAATAGATGTGGGCGAGCTCTCTCCACAGATACTAAATAAAATGCTATTTATCTCAAAGGAGAGGCTAATGTATACACTCGTTTATTAATAATCACATCCCCAGCATCACATATAAACAGAAGACAAAAGAAAAAGGAGAGAATAGAAAAACAAGATACACGTCATCCATAGCCTTCTCAATGTCTCTGTACGGTGCTGTCCTCTTGCGTGTTTGGTGGATTATCCATCCTATTCACCAGATATGAGTCTCTGTAACTTCGTTTACATGAAAGATGCCACAAGGGAAGCATTTTTATACACAATGTGCAATACTTCAAGTGGTAGGGGCTCCACTACAGACATCAATAAAAGGCTACTGCTATTGGCATCCTCATCTAGCAATGGGTGTAGGTAGTTGGAAGGGATTATATTGAAGACCTGGATAGGTATGGTGGTTCTACAATGAATGATTTAATGTTCAGTATATGCATATGTTGCCACTACTTTCTATCCAACCCTCGTAATTAACAAATTCATTTCCTCTAAATAAATTTTGTAACATGGAAGATGTGAACATTTATATTGACACTAATAGCCAAAATTGTGTAAAATAGTAAGATTCGTGCCTTTTTTTTTCTTCTTTCTTCAATTCGTAAGTTTTCTGTTTTTCCTCAATTATGGTTAACCTCTCAGCATGGTACGACTCTCACTCCCTCATTTTTTAAAGTGAAACATGTCTTTTTTCCTTTTTACTATCGACAAACTTGTCAATCATTAAATTCAACAACTGTATGTTAACATTTTTTGTAAATTTGTATGGCTTTTGCCCCAGGAAAGTTTCCTACTTTCTTCTGTTTACATTTTCCATGCTACAGTATTTTGTAAATTATAGGATGCACAGTATTAAGTTATTTTAGATGCTGAGAATTACTAAATTTTGTCCTTAGTTTTTCCCTTTCTTCTCTCCTTCCATATGCACCTGTCTGTCCTTGGATTTGTCCTTTTTTCTTTTCATGTCCATTGATTGTATGTTTGTATGTCATTTCTTTCTCTTTCCATGTTTATTCCATGTGTTTCCACTTCATCCCATTTTTTTACAATTTCAAGTCTTCCTTTCCTGTGGTTATCCACTTTTACCTTCATACCTATCTATCCCCTACTTAATAAAGAATGTCCACTGCTACGCATAAATATGAGAAACAGAAGAACTGGTTGTTACCCTCTCGTTATGAGACATGGAGATCGAAACAAGCTTGTCGGGCTAGAGCAGTGAAGAATTGTTGATTGGATTGATGGTGCAATTGCCCACTTTTGAAGACAATAGTGTGTCTAGTTGTGGAGATCCTTTTTATGTTGTTATCCCTGTTATTCCCTTCCCCTCCCCCAGGGTCTCATGACTAGTGGGACGTGGGTTGGCAACCACAGGACCCCAGCTGAGTCCGGCATTGCTTCCACTTACTTGTGTCGGGCTCCTTACTGTCATCTTTTCTTTCGGCCTCTCTTGGCCAACACTTGTTCTCTTCCGACCCCAACAGTTTTAGAGTATCTGAGGTATAGGGAGTCTTTCATTTTCCTGCCTTAATTGGCCCTTCTCTCATCTTTCCTGATCCCTCATTCTTCGAGGGGTCAGACCTCTTGTTTATCTTTTCCTGATATCTCCTGCCTTCTGCTGAAGGCTCTAAAAGAGGCAGGGTTTGTGTAGCCCCACCACTTCTGGTGCACCCTGGATATTGCTACAACCTCAAGGGCTCATGGCTGGTGACTTCGGGATTTGGCGACCCCGAGGGATTCCTGAGCTGGGTCAAGTTCCCCCCCCCCCCCCTTTCCATTGCCTTTGAGGTGGACCCTCTCCTACTTTCCTTTCCTCTCAGCCTTTCTTGGCTCTCCTTCCTTCCAAGTCCCTCAATTCTCATTTTTCGAGGGTTGAGGGCATTTCCTTTCCTCCTGTCTTTTATTTACATTCTTCTTCTTTTTGTTCCCCATTTACTCTTCTAGTTTGTAAGTCAGTAGTTATAGTTGCAGGTTTCATTGGATCATCTTTCATTTTCACTATCACCCAAACCATTAGGGGCCGATAACCTAGATGTTAGGCCCCTTTAAACAACAATTATTATCATAATAATTCCCTTTCAGCATGGATATGTTTCTGGTTTGGGGGATGTGTCCAGAATTAGCGTTATCAATTTTCTGACATTGTAACCATGGCCACCAGTGTTCGTCTATGCATATTACGTTAATACGTGAGTTAGCCGTGGTCGTTACGGCATGACTGCTGGCAGTTGCGAGGAGGTTCCAATCCCCCCGCCGGCGTCCTTACATTCCAACTTTCCTCCCCAACTGTAGTTGTAGCTCACCCATTGGGTGACCGTCTCAAAGCAGCTACTAAACTGGCGAGCCGAACATGTCCTCGGACACTCCTGGCACTAAAAGAAAGCCATACACAAAAATAAAATAAAAAAATAAATAAAAAACACGTCAATATGGATCACACTGAGTATGCATACTATACTCTGTATTTCAAAAGAATGAACGTGAAGGAAATGGCGGGAGCTTGGAATAGCTGAGCTGTGTTGCCAAGTTTTTATATTTGATGTAGAACAGCTGATTCGAATAATACACAGGGCTACACTTCGGATATTATTTCGGTACTATTATGCGCAATATAATGCAAATGTCGATCCTAAGTCAACGCCGAGGATGTTCAAATGGAGAAATACGGTATAAAATGAATAAATAACACACCGAAGCTATGCTACCTTTGTCACCGTTATTCAATAAATACGAGAAAGGGGCCAAACACTCGACAGCTATACAAATATAATACAAAATACAAACACAAAGTAATATGATGATGAATATGTCAACACTCACCATGCAATGGTTATATCCTTCAAGATGAAACAAAAGTTTGGGGAAGGTCGTTCACAGTTTACAGCAGTTAACACAGAACGCAGAAATAACATCATGACAATACCAAGCACACTCACTCACTGTATCGCGACTCTGCACGGTTAATAATAGCCTCCACATACGTAATGTTAAGGTAAAGTATTTAGCACCAAGCACACAAAGCTGTTCTGTGGCGATATTATTGCAGTGATTTTACATTGTCGATTTATAGGTTATTGAATGACAAGCGTTAATTTGAACACTACGGTATGCAATGAAACATTACTGGATACGTAAACATTAAGACTAAATGTACATAGCCTCTTTTGTACGTCACGCATGTATTCTAAATTAAGTATATTTAAATTTGAATTGAACAAACAAGGCTAACCATGAAAATAGTTTGATGTCGAAATGAACGATAGCCGGCTGTTACAGGTTGGCGCGCGGTCTCCAGCTGTATTTCCAGCATTTTCCCACATTCTTCCTGTGGTACTATTTACAACTTATTGACTCGATGCTTAAAGTAAACGAAACGATGGCAATGAAACAAACTCCGACACAGTTAACAGGCGACTGAATGAATAACAGTAAGTTAGTTGTCAAAATCCAGCCAATATGAGCCCGCGGCGGTCATCTGTTCCAAGCTCCCGCCATTTCCTTCACGTTCATTCTTTTGAAATACAGAGTATAGGTCAGTAGAATCATCTATACATTCTTAGCTTAAAGATAGCTTCAAAGCCATATTTCAGTGTAGCCTTATTAACACAACGTGACCGGGTGAGTAAGCCATGGTCGTTACGGCATGACTGCTGGAAGTCGCTCATATTTGGAAGGCGAGGAGGTTCAAATCCTCCTTCCGGCAACCTTGAAGATGGTCTTCTGTGGTTTCCCATCTTCCTTCCAGGCAAATGCCGGGGTTGGTCCCTAATTATAGGCCACAGCCGCTACCTTCCAACTCCTCGTCCTTGTACATTCCCACTTTCCTCCCCAACGGTACTTGTAGCTCACCCATTGGGTGTCCGTCTCGAAGCAGCTACAAAACTGGCGAGTCGAACATGTCCTCGGACATTCCCGGACCTAAAAGCCATACGCTAAAAAAAATAAAAAAATAAAAGAAAAGAAAACCAACGTGCGGAAAATCAGCTGCCAGATTGAACTGCAAGGCTCCGAAATCTTACCTGACATCCTGGTACACAGGCATGACTATGGTGGTGCTGGACATCCCTGCGGCACTCGGAGTAGTGGCGAGGAGCGTGCTGCTCCTTTCCACCGGCCTTGAGTGCCTGGGCTGACAGGGCTGACCTTTCCAACATGTGCGGTACTCGCCACTTCCCATTGATTTACATGAGAGATTTGCCACATGATTTTGGAGCCTTGCAGTTCAATCTGGCAGCTGATTTTCCGTACGTTGTCCTCTTATAGTACAACGATTGCGCCTACAAAGTTTCAAGATAGGTTTCGACCTGTCTTACCTGACACTTCCCTTGTGAGAAGGAAGAAAACAAGTTTCAAATATTTATCCTCAACAAGCCATTCTCGCAAGCCCAAAAACATGTCCATGATTCTATGCTTTTCCACGTAGGGGAGCAAATGTACGAGTGTCTTTTTTATATCTCTCTCCATCCACATCTGCCGTTTGTCCTTTTTTCTTTTTTTTCAGTTTCATTCCTTCTTTTGCATTTCATTGGTTGCTTGTCTGTCCACATTATTATATTTAACCATATCAATTTAAAACACTAAATTTTGAATTTTTAAATGCTGTTGTAAACCATAAAACTTAAGTAATTTCATCTTGTAAAGTTGGCACAAGAGACACAGTCAACTATCATCATAACAATGTTTTCTGGAGAATATTGAAGTGTTTATCACCTTGCTCAGCAGACAGGCCCGGAAGTGACCGCACGCCATCGTCAGCACCGCCTACACCAGCTGGTACTGTGGACAAGTCTGTCCGCATTATTGAGGGAGAAGGTACCGCCCTGTAGACTTGACCTTACCCAAGCATGGTAGCATGGTGTAGATAAAAGTATTGCACAGTGTTTGGTGACATTTCGCATTATGCATGTGCACACCCAATTGATTGCAAGGAATTGGAGTAAATTTCTGTATAGTTTTGAATTTTAATTGCATAGTAATAAAAATTGTACAGTAGGTTGGCCTCCGTAACTCTGCAATCTCGCAGCTTTCAGAAGTTACCTGGATATCATTGCACCACTGGTACTGACTCGTATGCATCTGCGAAAGTCGGCAGGTCATCCAGCAGAAAGGTGGTGTAGAGGGGGGGGTACACATTTTAATCCAGCACCAGTGGCATAGTCTATTCTGTTTGAATCTTCTCCACATGCATTGTATAAACCTGTTGCCTCACTTGCTCTTATTTCTAGAATATCCACGAAGAAATTCTGAAATCAAGAATCATGGTTCTAGTTCTTCAAACTTATTGTTGGTAAAGTTTTCTTCGATAAGTTTAAAAATATCCTTGTTTCTGAAGCAATAGGCCTATATAAATACTGCAGCCATTATTATTCTAGGTCAGATCATTGCACATACAGTATGTATATAAAAATACTGTGAAAATTTCAAGTACAGGGTCATTATCTATGTGCAACCCGATAAACACGGCAAGCTAAGCGGGCTGTGACTGGCGCAGATCGCGGGCGTGCGTACCCGGTTCAGCCGATGGTGGCACGCTCCGCTGACTCATATCGTTAGTTCATACGTGTTTTGTCATTCTTATGGACATGTATCTGTAAAGCTTAGACTTTAGTTTGCATGTTTAGTGAGTATTGTGATTACTGTGTTTGTTGATCATGCCTAGACACCAGTTCACATTGCATGAACGAGTGTACATCCATAATTCATATATGAAAAGCAGAAAATCTTGTTCTGAAACAAGGCGAAAATTTTGAAGCAATTTTCCAGGAAGACCCGTTCCAATGCCAGTATAATTAGGAGGCTCGCTAAACAATTCAAGGAAACAGGCTCCGTACATAATAAAAGAATTGACAGACGTTCTTTCATCAGAAGATGTCAGGTGTGTGTTACAAAAGAGGGAGGATATTTTCAGCATCGCCTATGAGCACTGTAAGTACACATTATTGAACATGTTTGGTAAAAGTGTGAATGTGCGCGCCAACCACCGGCTGACAAGGGGAGGATACGATGCATGGGTCACCGATTCGAACCATCTTTAGTACACTTGTAGGGCATGAAACATAGGCAATTCGTACAACTGTAGGTGTCGTGAATAATGTTCATTTTGCAGTCAATTGTAATAACGTGTTTTGTGAGCGGGAAAAGGGATTCTGAAATCATCGTATGGGGGTCAACGTTTGTGACATTATATACTGTACAGTATCGACATTGCAAATACATTAGTATTATACACGGTCAGGTGTATTCTATCATATGTATACATTTTTACGTTGAAGGCCCAGTCTGTTCCGTTCATTGCACGTCTGTGAACCATCAGACCAGCCCGTAAGCAGCGACTCTTGCTATGGGTATTGGTTGGAAATTGACAATGGTTACAAAAAAATAAGACACACTGCAAAGGCTCACCGGTAGGATTCGAACCAGCGATCCCGTGCTTACGAAGCAGGGCTCTTACCGCTGCACCACACGCTCGTTGGATTCTCACTAGCGTACAACGCACATAGACGCCGCACTGTAATATTGCAATTAATTAATTATTCGGAAACGGCTGAGAAGCGCATCTTACTACTAACACCTGGTATACGCCTGGTCATGCGCTACGCGTGTACTAAAGATGGTTCGAATCGGTGATCCATGCATCGTATCTTCCCCTTGTGAGCAGTGTATGCGCGCCCGTGATCTGCACCAGTCACAGCCGGCTTAGCTTGCCGTGTTTGTCAGGGCCGACATAAATTATGACCCTGTACCTTATTTGCATAAAAATAATAGTTTTTAGAAATTGCTGTCAAAAAAAGTCTGCAAATAGATGAATAAAGACTTGGTAGATACCGTATTTGCCCAAGTTGACAAATTTCACTAACCCTATCTCGGTAACATATTAACATTGTTGCTCTAAACAAACCTCCTATGATATTTCAATATGTTGTGAACACAAAACATCATTAAAAGAGGAACGTTTTTTCTCTCAACAAAACCTAAGTTAGCGCCTCCATAAGTTAAACTAGGATATTTTCTTTTTTAAAGATAAGCCAACGATGACTCCACTGCGAGCCGAAACCTGTAGTTTTGAATGAATAGATAATAAGTGTTCTTCTTCTTTTATGGCCTCATTTCTTGGTCCTCTTCTTCAGCAAGTTTTCTTTCCAAGTTGCCCAGTAACTTTCCATTCGTTTTGATCTTCTCAGGCGTTCCTCATCTGTAAATACCCCTTTTACCATGTGAAGTTTGTCTATTTTTGGTAGAAATCTTATTTTCTATGTCTTTCAGTTTTTTGTTTTTTGTTTGTTTTTCAAGTCATCCAAAGTTATTCCCAATTCTTTCATATCTTCTCAAATTTCCTTAATCCATCCTACTTGTTGTTTCATATTTCCAAAGTTTCTCAACAACTTTTCTAGATAATCTGGTTTCCGGTGTCCTCATAATGTGACCAAAAAAAAGAAATCCGTTTCTTCCAAATAGTATCAGTGATGAGCTCAAATTCTCTGTATACCACTGTCCATCTTTCTGATATTCTTTATTTATGCATGTTCTATGCTATTCTTCTTTCTACTTGTAGAATTTTGTCGATTCTGTTTTTCTGAGTAACTTTAAAAAGAGTTTCGCTTCCATATGTCACCTCTGGTTGAACCACCGTCTTGTAATGTTTTAATTTTGTTGTGATTGATAGATATTTTCTTTTATATGTAGACAATGTTAATTTTTGGGCTTTTATAATTTTATTAGTTCTTTCTTGCCATGCAGGTTTCTCATCCAAGTTGTAAGTTATAATTTCTCCTTCACTATTTTAACTTTCTTGATATTTACTGTTATGTGGTTGATTACAAGTGGATTTGCTACCAATATCTCAGTCTCTTCAAATGATATCTAGAGTCCAATTTTTTGTTCTATATTTTGTAGGCTTATTATTTGATTTCTGGCTTCTTGAATATTATTAGCCAGTAAGTGTTATAGAATATTAAGAATATGGAAAAGTGCACATCCAAAGTAAAATTGACACCAACCGCCAATGTGCACAGCATGCAATTGTTTAGAGACACACAAAGAAGCACTTGATGTTGAATCGCTCTGCACATTGAGTTTCACCACAACAAGGGGCTACCACAATTTTCTTCACAATGGTATATTCCACTGAGTCTCCCTGCATAGTTGCTGGGGTTGCATGAGACCTCCATAATCAATTTATCACCTTGCAAGTTTATGCACTAAATAATGTCAAAATATGCATGCATTTATGCACAGAAGACAGCCTAAATATGTACTGTCCTGCAATCATAAATTGTTACATATCTTGAGAAGTAAAATATGACAACATTTCACTTTGGTATAATTACTTAATAAATTAACATTTTTAACAGTTGTGGGATTTGAACTTGTAATGGAGATATAACAGCTTAGGCTTTCACGGCCGGCGCATTATTAAGTACAAGTTTTTCGGGCTTGTAGGCCGTGGTCCAGACAGGATATCTCCCGACGTTTCACCGGAAACTGCGTCCGGCATTTTCAAGGGTGCCCAGCTCGGCCATCTTAAAAGTGTTCCGTGGTTTCCCCACTTCTAAGCCAGGCAAATGCTAGGATGATTTCTAACTTAGGCCACGACTGCCTCTTTCCCAATCCTCACCTCTCTATTTGCCTCATCAAGGTTTCAGTCATGGCCAGTTATATGTTGGGAAGTCGATCTTTCGACGCCCTTAAAGTTGCAACAGTGTCAAAAAGTAATAGTTCAGAAAAATGCATACTGTATAAGAGAATCCTTCAGTAAATATTTTCCCAATGAACATCATATTTTGATGGGTATCAACTAGTTTTTTTCTTAAATTATTATCATTATCACTTCAAAAATTGTGACAAGTTTGCTGGTTTTCACAGAGTTCCAGCAGGTGGTGATGGGTTTGAAGAGGGAGCACCGAGACAACCTCGGCCGTCTGGCTCGTCAGCAGGAGCTGTCCTTGTTCAACGTGAGGGGAGAACAGGCCCAGAGACTGTGTGAGTCGGAAGAAAGGGTCGCCCTGTTAGAAGAAACCATCGATAACTTGAGGCAGGAGTTAGAGAGGAATAGGACAATCCAGGATATCCAGGTATGAATAATGAATTTTTATTTATATAAATGCAATAATTGAGTGGTTGCGAAATATAGTGGCATAAGTCAGCAAAATTGAGTAAAGCCATGATTCACTTTAAGTACCCTTAAATAAATAAAAGTCTGTAAGATAACCCGAAACTATTCTATAAATGATTTTATGTTCGACAATGTCGAAATGTAAATATTATATGTCAGAAAACTGTATCATAATGAGGGTCATTATAGTACAAGTTTTCATTATGGGACAGTTTCTCCCACCAATCAGAGTTCAAGAAACAGTTGTTTGACCAATTAGGTAAGGATAGCATTGCACCTGCGCTGAGTTCCAAGGCTTTCTAATTTAAATTTCACTGCTTGGCCTATGTCATAGTGGGGTAATCGAGGAGGCCATGGTCAAATACCAGGTATTCTCTGCGTCCCATGCAATCAGTTCAGTACATAAAAATGGCGAAATCTCGACAGATGTTCGAACATAAAATAGTTATAATAATTATCGTCGAACATAAACAGTCGTATGCAACTCGCCTATAATGGTAGTTAAGACACTCGTATGGAAATTATAAAACGAGCGTAGGCTCGTTGCATAATGTACTTTAATACTAGGTTAGGCGGAAAATCAGAAAAGCCACCTTGCATTGCTTAGTTGTAATTTATTCTACCAAACAAACCGTCTGGTCACCCCCTTTTTGTCCCCTTATCACGACAATTCGATAAGGTGCATTTTCAAACTATTATTTTTGAGCACCTGTTTAAATACAGAGGTAAGTCGGTGTTCGGGTCTTTTGCTAGATGTTGACAAATGTTTTATGTGTTGTATTCATATTCCGATTGTGTTTTGTATTTTAATTAGAAATAATGAATAAGAATCATTTTTTTCTTTCTTTAAATATAGTGTTAGGCCTACATAACCGTGTTATTTCAAGTTTTAAAACCTTAAACTAAAAGAAACATACCCTGGTAGATAGGTAACCACAGTTCATAAATTAGACCCCCATGTTTGTGAGGAGTTTTACGCCCCTGTTTCATATAAGTTGATTTTTGTCTGTAGTGTGATGGCATTTCAGGGTTGTCAGTCTTCACATTGTTATTTAAACACAAATTGTGCTAAATGTTCCGGCATAACTCAACAAAATGACAGCGTTTCGCCCCGGTGTGCTATTGGGCTCTTCAGTTGGTTAAAGCACACCTCACCAAGACACTGTCAAGTACACACTGGGAAGGCCATTGCAAGACGTATTTGATACATGTGTTTCCGCGTCACGAGCAAAGACAGTGCACTATGGGAGTCGAAACTCCACTCCAAAGCAATTATAACCTTACCTTGGCATTGAATATACATTTAGCACAATTTGTGTTTAAATATATAATGGCTCAACGGGCAATACATAATTTTCTTTTGAAAATTGTATATTCACATTGTTATGTGAATAGATAAATAATTATCCTTATAATTCAGGTCCGCCTAGTCAATACTTTTATTAAAATGTAATCATAGATCACATGTTTTATAATTACAACTACATGTTTCGAGATCCTACATAAAATGATCTCTTCATCATCTTACAAAGTAACAGCCCAACATTCATGATAATTGCTCCATTGCGCGAAAACATGTTAAAATAGGGACGATGGCATGAAATGAAAATGAAATGAATGGTGCGCGAAAACATAGGGGCATGATAGTTATCTTAATTTTTTAATGAACTGGGACAAGTTATCTTAGCATTCAGTGTTTTTTAATGCTTTTAGCTCTGTTTTTGAGTGTACTGATATATGGTGTTTTTATATGGACCCCTCGTCCACGTCGTGGGAGACGGGCAACGGCACAAAGTAGGGGATTGCCTGTAGGGGCGAAGTACAGTGGGGACTTCGTGTGCCCCGGGACCGTTACGGTAGCTGTGAAGGTCCTACGGGAACCCTGAAAAGTGACGGCTAACAGGGCTCTGGTGAAGCTACGATAGGCCCAGCAAGCCAGTAGTGGATGAAACCAAATGCTTTCAAAAATGGAACGAGCCTCAGACATGATGGATTTAATAGACGACGACACGGCTGTACACACGGACTAAGATTTGGAACTTTAAACCTAAGAACGCTGACGGGGAAGGTGGAGGAGATAGTGGATATGATGGAAAGAAGGAAGTTGGATTTATTGGGATTGGCAGAAACGAAGTGGAAAGGGGAAGGAAGGAGAGAACTGAGAAAAGGCTATAGACTGTACTGGAGTGGGAACGAAGAGGGAAAGAGGAATGGAGTGGGAGTAGTAGTATGAGATGGTTTAAAAGAAGAAGTGAGGAGAATAAGTGATAGGATGATGAAAGTGAAAGTAGCACTGAGAGGAGAGACCGTAGAAATAGTGCAAGTGTATGCTCCACAAGTAGGCTGCGCCTCTGAAGAGAAGGAGGAGTTTGAAGAGGGATTTCAGAAACAGCTGGTAGGAAGAAATATGATTGTTACGGGGGATCTGAATGCCCATGTAGGAAGAGAAAGACAAGGTTATGAGAGTGTTCTAGGACCAGAGGGTTGGGGCGGAAGAAATGAGGAAGGAAAGAGACTGTTGGACTTCTGCCAGAGGAACAGCTTGCTAGTTGGGAACTCCTGGTTTAAGAAAAGAGAGAGCCACACAATCACATGGTACAGTGATGACTTGACCAGGAAGTCGGTGGTCGACTATATACTGTATGAGAAAGAACTAAATAAGAACATCACGGACATCAAGGTTATACCATCGGAGAACCTGGATAGCGACCATCGATTGCTGGTAATGAACCTGAGAGGGAGTAAGGAGAAGAAAGGGACTGAGAACCAGGAAAGACGTATAAGGATATGGAAACTGAAAGAAGGGGATAGAAGGGTCGAGTACCTCAAAATGGTAAAGGAAGAAATTCCAACAGATGAAGAAAGAGGGGTGGAAGAGGAATGGGCTAGATTTAAGAAGACACTAGTAGGTGCAGCAGAAGCAGTATGTGGGAGGACAAGTAGTAAGTTGAGGTGGAAGGAAACACCATGGTGGAATGAGAAGACAAAAGATATAGTAAGGGAAAAGAATAGAGCCTTTAGGAGGTGGTATCAAAATAGGACGGTAGAGACAAGGGAAGAGTACCAGGAAAGAAAGAAGGAGGCGAAGAGAGTAGTGGCTGAGGAGAGAAGAAAGTGGATGGAAGAGTGGACAAAGATGATGGAGGATAGTGAAGGTACAAAAAAGGTCCTGTATGGGATGGTAAAAAATAAGAGGCGGAAGGATCCTACGGATTATGTTAGAATGGTGAACAAAAGGGGACAAGAGATAGAAAATAGGGAAGAACTGAAGAAAATGTGGAAAGAATATTTTGAAGTACTTCTGAACCCAAATGGAAAAGATGGTGAGGAGGAAGAAATCGGGGAAGAGGAAGATGAACTGCAAACAGAAAGGGACTTGACATGGAAAGAATTGGAAGATGCAGTGAACAAGATGAAAGGAGGGAAGGCACCGGGTGTGGATGAGTTGAGTGTGGAGATGGTGAGAGCAGCAGAAGAGGTGGGGATACAGTGGTTGTACCAAGTGATGAGGACAGCATGGAAGGAAAGGAAGACCCCAGAGGACTGGAAAAAAGGAATAATTGTCCCGATCTTCAAGAAAGGCAGTAGAACAGATTGCAGAAACTATCGGGGAATAACACTGATGAGTCATTGTGCAAAGATCTTCGAGAAAGTTTTGGAAAAGAGAATTAGGACAAGGATAGAAGGAGGGATGAGGGAAGAACAACATGGCTTCAGAGCAGGAAGGTCCACAGTGGATTTGATTTTTGCTGTAAGGCAGATACAAGAACAGCACTATGAGTATGGAACAGATCTACTGATGGCCTTCCTGGACATTGAGAAAGCTTATGACAGTGTATGCAGAAACAAAGTATGGAAGTCCCTGGAGGATAGAGGAGTAGAGAAATGGACTATAAAGAGGATAAAGGAGATGTACAAGGGAAGCGTGAGCTGTGTGAAAGTGGGAGGAGAGAGATCAGACTGGTTGGAACAGAGAAACGGCCTGAAACAAGGAAGTGCACTGTCACCGTTACTTTTCATTGTGGTGATGGATGACATAATGACCCGAGTGGCACAAGTAATTGGGGAAGGAAAGATGAAAGCAATGGTGTTTGCAGATGATTTGATGATTTGGGGAAACAAGGAGGAGGAGGTACAGGAACAGTTGGACGTGTGGGAAGGAATAATACAAGGATATGGGATGAAATTTAGCATAAATAAGAGTGAGATGGTGATCACAACAAGGAAGAAGGAAAGAACCACAACGGGAATAACAATTGGTGGGGAACAGCTGAAGAAAGTGGAGAGTTTCAAGTATCTGGGAAGCCTGATACAAGATAATGGAAGAAACGATAGAGAAATAAATGAGCGGGGGAGGCAGGCAGAAGCATTTCGGAGGAGTGTGAGAAGCATGTTATGGAGCAAGGATGTCCCTCAGAACAGCAAAAAGATCGTATATCGGACGTACTATGTCCCTATCCTGGCGTATGCCTCGGAGACCTGGGTTATGAAAGGAAGGGAGAAGAGCAAAATACAGGCCAGTGAGATGAGGTTCTTGAGAAGCAGTATTGGAGCTACAAAGATGGACAGAATATGAAATGAGAGGACCAGAGAATTAATGAAGGAGGAACCATTACAAGATGGTATAGAGAAATCTAGACTTCGATGGTTTGGACATGTAAAACGAATGGAGGAGAAGAGGATACCCAGGAGAGTACACAGACGAATTGGGAAGGAAAGAGACCGAGAGGAAGGCCGAGAGACAGGTGGCTGAAGGGGGTGGAAGAAGGCGTGAAGAAGAGAGGAGAATACTGGACAAGGGTGGAGGCTGAGAGATGGTGAGAAGACAGAAGACGTTGGAGAGGCTTGTGTTCCAAACAGACCCGGCCAGTGGCTGGAAATTGTTCAAGATGATGATGATGATGACTAGGCGGACCTGAATTATAAGGATAATTATTTATCCATTCACATAATCTCGTCAATACTGAACAATGTCAAATGTTAACGACTTTGAAGTTAACATTTCTGAAAATTCAGATTGCTAGTCAAATTAGAATTAATGAGAAGGTAAGACCTCCCACTTTGTGCCTGAGGAGCTATATTCACCTTGGCCCACATTTTAACCAAGTGTGTGGATCAAGCTGATCTACAAAGAAATATCGGTCTGCAAAATACACTTGATCTTATATCAGCCGATGACGTGGTGGCTGCTGTTCTGTTCAACCTCTTTATAAGCAAGAGTTTGATAGAGCCAACAATCTAAATTATCAAGTGTATATTTACTCAAAGAACTTTTTCTTTTTTGAATTTCTGATTTTCTAATTCTGTATATTGTTTCCTTATGATTATATTTATTTGTATTATTTAATTGTTTTGTTTTATTAAATTTAGGCTCTCTTCCTATTTATACGTTCACCTCAAAATTTTAAATTTTAATCTAAATTTATAAGGTGCGTTCAAAAGGTAACGAGCCGGAGGCTGTAATGCGCAAACCGGTGACGACATCGGCTAATCGTGGCGTCTGTAACAAGGTGTGGTTCTGACCAGAGCGTGGAAGGTCACAGCCCGTCGCTAGAGGGCACGCGTGCAGTCACGTGACTATACAAAGTGAGCAGCAGCATGCATCAATCGTCTGACGCTTCCAATCGCATTGCAAGCAGTGACATGGAGACGTCAAACGAAGAGCAAAGAGGTGTTGTTCGGTTTCTGACAGCGAAAGGAGTAGGGGCAATGGACATTCATAACCAAATGTCACAAGTGTACGGCGAACACTGCATGTTCCTTGCAAGGGTCAAGGTGTGGCACAAGCGCTTCAGGGAAAGATAGGTGTCGTTAGCCGATGATGCCCAGTCCGGGGCGCCCCCCTGCATTACTGATGACAACGTCCAGCTGGTTGATGCACTCATTACCCAGGACCGCCGAGTGACGGTGAACGCCATAGCCGCTGTGGTCGGATTGAGCGTCGGAAGTGTGCACACCATCATGAAGGAACGACTGCACTTGCGAAAAGTGTGTGCCCAATGGGTGCCTCAGTCTTCAATCACACCAGGAAGCACGTCGAATGGCCTACTGTCTTGGTCTTGGTTGGACGATTGATGCATGCTGCTGCTCGCATTGTATAGTCACATGACATGCACGCGAACCCTCTAGCAACGGGCTGTGACCTTCCACGCTCCGGTCGGATCCACACCTCGTTACACACGCCACAATTATCCGATGTCGTCACCGGTTTGCGCATTCCAGCCTCCGGCTCGTTACTTTTTGAACGCACCTTAGATGTGTGTTAATAAGGGCAGAATACATTGCAGTTTTGCCCCTTTAAACATCAATGACTAACAAATTAGAATGCATAACAGAACTATAATAATTATATCTACTAGGTATTCTATATTCATCTTCTTTGGGCTGGCCCTACTGGGGGCAGTGCTTTTCAACTGCTGAGTTTTGATGTGAGCCCAGTACTGAAGCATCATTTCGCCATGTATTTCTTTACTCCAACCAGGGGGATGTCTTTCTTTAGAGGTTTGTCCTGAAAACCACAAACTTCCGTCCGAATATGTCTCACAGTTTCTGTCTTATAGGTCTGTTAGTCTTAGTTCTTTGATATCCTTCTCAGCTTCAGTTAGCTAAGTGGTACGGACCTTCTTGTTTTGCCAGAAGAAGAACAGGCAGTTGGTCAGTCTGTTCAGAGACAATCTTGCCACATGCCCTTAGAAAGCTACCCTTCTTTTCCCAGAACAGTCAGAAGGCCTCTATTTGTATGTAGAGCTCAGAGTTGTGTTGTCTCCAGTATTCCCCATCTTCTAGTAGTTCTGAAAATTCTTCTCTCTCTGATCTCCAATTCATCAATCAAGCCCCTTTCGTTCATTGACTGACACACTATGGAATACAAGGCTTCCGGTCGGATGGCTATAGTGTAGTGTTTCAGTTTTGCGTGATAGCCATGCGGGGCGCCCCCCTGCATTACTGATGACAACGTCCAGCTGGTTGATGCACTCATTACCCAGGACCGCCGAGTGACGGTGAACGCCATAGCCGCTGTGGTCGGATTGAGCGTCGGAAGTGTGCACACCATCATGAAGGAACGACTGCACTTGCGAAAAGTGTGTGCCCAATGGGTGCCTCAGTCTTCAATCACACCAGGAAGCACGTCGAATGGCCTACTGTCTTGGTCTTGGTTGGACGATTGATGCATGCTGCTGCTCGCATTGTATAGTCACATGACATGCACGCGAACCCTCTAGCAACGGGCTGTGACCTTCCACGCTCTGGTCGGATCCACACCTCGTTACACACGCCACAATTATCCGATGTCGTCACCGGTTTGCGCATTCCAGCCTCCGGCTCGTTACTTTTTGAACGCACCTTAGATGTGTGTTAATAAGGGCAGAATACATTGCAGTTTTGCCCCTTTAAACATTAATGACTAACAAATTAGAATGCATAACAGAACTATAATAATTATATCTACTAGGTATTCTATATTCATCTTCTTTGGGCTGGCCCTACTGGGGGCAGTGCTTTTCAACTGCTGAGTTTTGATGTGAGCCCAGTACTGAAGCATCATTTCGCCATGTATTTCTTTACTCCAACCAGGGGGATGTCTTTCTTTAGAGGTTTGTTATGGTGTATAGGCCATTTCCAGCTTATTGAATCTAGCAGAGAACGCTGCCTTTTCTGATAAGTTGGGTTCAATTTGATCACGTAGATACTTAAATTCCTCTGATTATAGATGTTCCAATAAGTCTACAGGACATTTCAAGCTTATTAAATATAGCGGAGAACACTGCCTTTTCTGATAAGTTGGGCTCAGTCCATTCGCTTAGATACTTGCTCTGTTTATAGATGTTCGAGTCAGTCTTTAGGCCATTTCCAGCTTATTAAATCTAGCGGGGAACGCTGCCATTTCTGATAAGCTAGGTTCAATCCATTCGCCTAGATACTTAAATTCCTCTGATTAGGTAGATGTTCTGAGTAAGTCTACAGGCCATTTCGAGTTTATTAAATCTAGAGAAGAACGCTGCCTTTCCTGATAAGTTGGGCTCAGTCTATTCGCTCAGATACTTGCTTTGTTTATAGATTTTCCGAGTCAGTCTCTAGTCCATTTCCAGCTTATTAAATCTAGCGGAGAACGCTGCCATTTCCAATAAGTTTGGGGTCAATCCATTCACCCAGATACTTAAATTTCTCTGGTTATCTGCGCATTCACAGATTATTGGCAGTGGGCCATGACTGTGGGTTTTTGAATTGCATGGTAGTACTAGTTGTTATTTATTTATTATTTAGTGTATTGCTTTTAATGCCGGGAGTGTTTGAGGACATGTTCGGATCGCCAGAGGCTGTAGCTGCTTCAAGCGGACACCCATGGGGTGAGCTATAAGTTCCGTTCAATTTCAAGTAGTTCCAACTTTCTCCACCAGATGTCACTGACATCTAGTGGTGAACGTTGGAACTTTGACAGAGCGTTTCAACTAAATCTAACCTAGAAATTTAGCTTCACAAAAGTTTAGTTAGTGGAAGGATCATTTACATGCCATAAATCTATGATATGGGACCGCCGGCTTTGCTTCCCCTCCGAAGGAAGGCATACTGAAGGATTGTAACACTATTTTATTTTTTAGGCTATCACTCGCTAACGAGTATGATGTCTTCTTTGTGACTATAAGACCTCGATGTCTGTGCTGATGACGGTGTTGACCAAATCTGGGCATAAATACGTGTTGACTGACTGAATCACTGATAATGGTTTTAAAGCTTTCTATATTCACAGGAAGTTCCAAATCAGGAATTGAGAGGGGGACACTAGTGCCCTTCTTGGGTATCCACGATTAGCTCTTATTTGCCTCATGAATTTCCTTCTAACCACATCAGTAAACAGAACTGTCTTCAGTGCAATTTAATTCCTAAAATAACATATCTTTTCTTATGTATGTCAGTGACTTAAGTCATGATTAATTTTTTCCCGTATTGAATTTCATCATCATCATGAACCGGCTCCAGTTTCCCCGGTGTGGTGAATGAGCGCTCTCCATTTAGTTCTCTCCGAGAATGTCTCCCCCTCCACGACCTGCTGCAAATCCAGACCTCTCCCTGCAAGATCATCTCTAACCTGGTCGATCCATCTCTTCCTCGGTCGACCTCTTGCCCTCTTGCCTTTCAGTTTCTTTCTTAAACCACACTCTAGCTGTTCTTTGTGTGTCCATTCTTTTGAGATGACCGAACAATTTCAGCCTGGCTTCAACACAGATCTCATTAAGAGATTGTTCTACTTGAACAAGATGGCGTATCTCATCATTTTTTATTTTGTCCCTTCCTGTCTTCTGAATCATAGTTCTTAAAAAGTTCATCTCCACCGCCTGAATTGAATTTGATCTTTAATTGTGCTTATCCACTTTTCAATACAAATTTCAATTCTATTACTTCATACTACAGGTACATGTTTCGACATATGTTTGGCTTCTTGAGCCTTTAAAAAGGTCATCATCATCATCATCATCATCATCATCATCATCATCATCATCATCATCATCATCATCCAAGTCCTACTCCAGTCACCCGGGTGTGGTTTACAAGCCTCCTCCACTCCTTTCGGTCCTTCCATTTTTCCTGTTCCATCACTTCTGCCACATCCAATCCAGCTTCTCCAATGTCCTTCAAAATTTGGTCCAACCACCTTCTTCTCGGTCTTCCAACTGGTCTCTTTCCCTTGACTTCTCTTTCTAATTCCCTTCTTGCTACTCTTTCTTTACCCATTCTTTTTACATGTCCGAAGCAACATAACCTTGCTTTCTGTATCTTGTGATTTAATGGTTCCATATTTAACTCTTCTCTGATGTTAGTATTTTGAATTCTATCCTTCCTTGTCTTTTTAGTTGAAGTTCTTAAAAATTTCATTTCTACTGCTTGTATCATACTATTTTGCCTTTTAAAAAAGTGCACATAAAAATTACATATGTTATTAAAAACAGTGATCAACTCTGCTTAATTTGTATCCACATTTTTTTTAAACACACTTTAAAAAAGTTTTTTTTAAAATAATGTTCTTTTCATGGGTAAAACTGTGTAAAACAGTGTGTCAACAAACTCTCTTTAGATAAAATTCTTGAAGTGAACACTTCAATGGATTAAAATAAGGAAAATAATCCTTTATCATCTTTTTTGGTTACATGAACCTCTTGAATAACCTCTTGAAATATTGACTTTAAATGTCCAAATAAATCTTGAGCACATTAGGCGTGTTTCTGTAAAATATAAATAATGATCCCATTTCTTTTTTATTTTCTTTACAGTCCTTGACCGACAAAGCTAAAGCTGACTTTGGCTCTCCAACGATAGATAAGAAGGCTGAATTTCCAAGTGAATCTGAAGCGTGTGTAGTAGACTCGACGACTTCAGATGTACCGGTACCTAAAATTTCAAACAATGTGCATGAACAAGTGGAATCAGTAATAGTTACTGAAGAAGAACCTAAAGTAGTGGTAGAAGTGCCTGTAAAATGTGATAAGTGTATAGATACTAGTGATTTAGTGCAAGAAGTGCTCAAGACTGATGCTGAAGTACAAGTGACACCCAGTGAACCTACCACAGTCATGCCATTATCTTCTGTAGGAGATGAGTCTTCCAATCAGAAGGAGCTGGAGAAAGCAACGAAGAAATCCATCCCACCTGCAGTTCCTCCAGAAGCAATCAAACCACCACCTTCACCTCCGCTTATATCTGGGATGGCTCCAGTACCAAGTCCTCCACCTCCTACTAAAACTTCTCATCCGCCACCTTCATTTGGAATTGGACCACCACCGCCACCATTGCCTGGAATGGTTCCTCCACCTCCTCCACCTATATCTGGAATGGGACCGCCACCACCTCCAATGCCAGGAATGGGTCCTCCTCCACCTCCCATGCCTGGAATGGGTCCTCCGCCACCACCCATGCCTGGAATGGGGCCTCCGCCACCACCCATGCCTGGAATGGGGCCTCCACCACCACCCATGCCTGGAATGGGGCCTCCGCCACCGCCCATGCCTGGAATGGGGCCTCCGCCACCGCCCATGCCCGGAATGGGACCACCTCCTCCGCCCATGCCCGGAATGGGCCCTCCACCACCGCCCATGCCCGGAATGGGCCCTCCGCCTCCACCGTTGCCTGGTATGGGACCACCCCCTCCACCGCCAGCACCTGGAATGGGTCCGATGCCATTGCCCACACCTCCGGTCGGAGGCTGGATGGCCAACAGAGCAAGTAAGTCCCCACTGTTTGTCACTTGCAATAGCTTCACTTAGCACAATCACTATATCTAAAAGCATTAGCTTTACATTTAAGATACGAGGGGGTTCCAGAGAGAAATGTAACACTATTTCTGTCGAAACTTATCTACAGGAAATTGAAAATTCATAAAATGGAGTGGTGATGAATAATATGCAAAGAAAAAATACTGGCAATACTATTATGCTGGAGAATTAGAATGGAAGAAAAGAGGATGAACATCTAGCCCATGGCTGATCGTTATGCTCCTTGCGAGTATTCAGAGCTAGCTCTGCAGCAAAGGGGAATTTGGAATGGAATCACAGCTCATGAAGGGGAACTTGGAAGCGAGTCAACATTATCTTTGGATTCAGGAGACAGATGGGTTCAAGCCCCTCGACCATTCTTAAAATACTGTGCCATGGTTTCCCATTTCTACTCCAGGCAAATACCGGGATTTTACATCTATTCAGACCAAGGCCTTGGAACTGGGAACATGCCTTGGAGAATGAAAACATTTTGGACAGACATTGGAAAATGCTCATATAGAACCACCCTACCTGGCATGCTGGAAGGACAAAATTATGATGATTAAATAGGTAGAGAGAGTAACGAAGGAAGAGGTATTTTTTAAATTATGAAATCGGCACCTGCCTTACACCGAAGGGGACATCCATTAATTACGTGAGGCGATTATTCGACCCCCCCCCCCTCCCCCTTCTCCTCTCGGGGAGAGGTCTTGAGATTTTGCTCGACCCCCTCCCCCCACCCCTAATCTCACGTGAGTTATTTTTCAAAATGCGTATTTTTAATGTAAATAAGTTAATCTGTGCTTGATTCTTCTTCTTCTTCCTCGCTTTATCCCGTTACGCGGGGTTGGCTTTTTTAATCCTGAGGCGCCAGTCATTTCGCTGTAAAGCATCATCAGCAGATAGGCCCAATACCCTCATGTACCTTTGGACATTCGTCATCCATCTCTTTTGTGTAGTCATGGAAAGGCACTTCTTCACTACATGATTTTCCGGTCTTCGCATAACATGTCCATACCACCTTATCCAGGTTTCTAAAAGTTTCTCAGTTATAGGCGCTACTTACTGCCTCGCACTTGTTCATTACGGATTTTATCTTTGAGGGTAACTCCACCTGCCCAACGTAACATACGCATTTCAGTGGTATGTAGGTTTTGCTCATGTGCCTTTGTAGTAGGCCATGTTTCACTACCATAGAGTAAGATTAGTCTTACGACAGTTTTATAAACTTTACCATTCGTTCTTATGGGTATTTTCGGATCACATAAAACTCCTGTTGGTTCGCGCCATTTGTTCCACCCAGACGTGGCCCTATGGATTATATCGGCGGTTATCGTGCCATCTTCAGCAATGATTGCTTTGGATTTATAAAAAAAAACAATTTTTCTTAATTCTTTTTATTTAAGACCAGTATTCAAGACTTCTAAGAACGTAGTCTAGAATCACAGTGAGAAAATTGAACAATAAAATACTTCAGTAGGAACTACTAAAATTCGTAAAAGAACCACCAAGCATCAAGTCTTCCTTTTAAGGAAACCTCTGCTCCGCTGAGTTCCATAACTTTGTCACTTCTTCCTGGTAGACTTTTTCGTCTTGTAGACATGTCTTTTCATGTATGCATTATAATAATCATGATAACTCATTTTGAATGAGTAACAGCATAGCCTGAGCCGTCGAGTAACGAAACATTTACGGGCGTAAGTAAACACAGCAAGTCGGGACCTGTTGATGCGTCACTAACACTCGGCTAGTACGCCACAGTGGATGACGTACTGCGGCTTAATTTAACCCAGTTTTCTCGAAATTTTACACAGTTTTTGTGGAAAAAGAAATTGCGTGATATTTGCCGAGACGTGAGATTGGGTTAGGTTCGGCTCGACCCTCTTGCCCCCTAAATGCCTCGCATAATTAAGGTAACCATGGAGGTCCAGGATTATATAACAAGAATAAAAATGTCAGCGACACATAACATAGATATTTGCCATAACACAGATGAGAAATAAATCGCACATTGTTGTATAGGTGGTTACTCAAAATATGAATAGAATCCTTCAGAATTCCCCGCAGCATCTCTGTGTACTGCTGGACACAAAAACCAAGAAGTTGTAATGCTTCTTAGTATAAAGAAACGATGTCTCACATGCATCAAAGAGGACACCTCTTACCGCCCGTGTGTAATCAGCTGCATTATAACTCGGAGATAGCCCTCTTCTAGTCGCCAACTTCGATAGCTTGCTGGACGTGCTTTTCAAATCGAATTGTGGGCTCTATAATCATTGCTTTCCCGAGAGGCTTATTAAGAGCTATAATATCCACTCGTCTAGCGCTGCCATCCTCGGCCAAACAATGAACTTCTTCATAGACTTCCCACTTCACCTTCTGCAGAGCTTCTGTGATTTGAGACCGAACCATGTGATGTTGTGTTCCTCATCCGCTCGCCTTTTGGACAACATCCCAGGACATGGCCCAGCTCTCAACTTTTCGCACTCTGGGAAACAGCAGTGATTGGTAGAAAAGTGGGAGAGGAGAGATGTTTCTGGTGAGTTCCAATTAAAAGAGGAGATAGGTTAATAGGATACATACCAAGGCACCCAAGAATGGCTAAGTTAGATATGGAAGGGAGAGTGGAGGATAAGTATTATAAGGAAAGGTCAAGGCTAGGAAACAGATTTCCTTGAATGTAGCATTAGCTATTTGATGTATGTCAATGACTTAAGTCATGTTTCCCCCCCCCCCCCCGTATTGAATTTATGATCTTTAATTGTGCTTATCCACTTTTCAATACAAATTTCAATTCTACAGGGTCTTTCACTTAAAGTGGCCCGGCCACACGGCTGGCGCTGCCGGTTGAAGGTCGAGCCAAAGGTAAGACGAGGACATTGCAACACGGAGCTGAGACAGTTGCGACGCAGGATTTGACGAGTAAAGTTGACTTCGTTATTTCGTTTATAGCCTATTTTAAGTTAAGTTACACATGTTATAAGTTAATAACATGTGTACGTGGTTATTGTTTAATTGTTAAAGCCTTTTGCTTCAATTTCTATTTATGGGGAATATTGAAAAATAAGGTTTATGCAACAAACCCTTACACTCTAGAACTCAAACTAAATATCACGAGAGAAATTGATGAACTAATGCGTGTGAATGAAAATTTCCTTAGAAGATGCCAGAAATGTGTAGATGCAGGTGGAGGAATTTTTCAACATCTTCTGTGACATGTGACTTGGATTATGTGTTATTATGTGTGCTTGTTATTTACACGCGATTCGTACGGGCGCTCTCTCGACCCCAAGCTCAGTGAGTTGCCATGTGCTCGTCAGACTCCCCACGCGCCGCGTCGCGTGGCTGACCCCACTTTAAGTGAAAAACCCTGTATTACTTCATATTACAGATACAGTACATGTTTCGGCATATGTTTGCCTTCTTGAGCCTTGATAAGAATACACATATAAATTACATTATCTTATTGAAAACAGTGGTCAACCCTGCTTAATTTGTATCCGCAATTTTTTTAAACACATTTTTTAAAGAAGAATTGAAATTTGTATTGAAAAGTGGATCATCATCATTATTTACCAAAGACAAAGCCTTGTTACTGTGCAGCCACATTTGACGGTTTTCTGCTAGTGTCTTCATGCTGCCATAGGAACCACATGCCAGTTCTACAATGGAGTTCTTGATGTACGACATCCTTGGACGTACCCTAGGTTTCTTTCCCAATACTTTGCCCTCGTTAATGGTTTGGAGAAGAGTCATTCCTTAATAAATGACCAAGGAACTTTGTTTTCCTCTCTTCTTCTTCTTCTTCTTCTTCTTCTTCTTCTTCCTCTTCATTTCCTGTTTCCAGTTCCCTGGGTTGGTTTGTGAATCAAGGACCTCCACAGTTGTCTATCCCTCCACCATTCATTTCCTTCTTTCAATACTTCTTTTTCTTTTACTCCTCTTTTCTCTATGCTTTCCTTCACCGTATCTATCCATCTCTTTCTGGGCCTTCCTCGAGGTCTTCTTCCTGGTATTTTCTCCATAAATATTCTTTTTGGTACTCTATATTCTTCCATTCTCATCATATGTGCGTACCACTTCAGCTTGCTGGTCTCTATCTTTTCTTGCAGTTTTGGGAACCCAGTTTTCTCCCTAATGTCCACATTTCTGATTTTATCCCTCTATGTCTTCCCAATTATTCCTCTAAGGAACTTCATCTCGGCTGCTTGGATTCGGCTTTCATAGCGTTTTGTTGTGGTCAAGTACCTGCTGTATATGTCAAAATTGGTGTGTAATACATTGAGAATAGAACTTTCTCGCATTTCTCTGGGACTTCCCGGTTCCATACTAAACCTCTCACACTCTGGTAAAACCCATTAGCTTGTTGGATTCTCTTTCCAATTTCTCCATTTATTGTACCATCTTCTGTGAGTATGCTCCCCAAATACTGTACATAAAGCTTTTCACCATTTCCAATGAATTTCCATTGACTTCAATATTCTGTCTTCCTTCTCTCTTGTTTCTTGTCATCACTACAGTCTTACTCTTATCCACACTTATTTTCATTCCATATTTCTCTATCTCTTGATTCCATACAGTAACTTGTTCTTGCACTTCTATTTCATTTTCTCCCCATATTACTATGTTGTCTGCAAAGAGTAAGGCCTTAGCTTCCCATTCTTCGTTTCACATTCTTGTGGATTTCATCCATGACAGTTATAAACAGTATAGGGTATAACACACTTCCTTCCTTCCTTGTTTTCCGCTACTGTTTTTTAATAAACATAGATCCAGAACAAGATCATTTGTTTTCCTGGCCATCCAACTTGTTCTTCTCATTCTTCTCCAAAACCACATTTCTGCAGCCTTAAGTTTTGTTTCCTCCAGTTTCCCTAATGTCCAGGTTTCTCATCCATACAGTAAGACATTCCAAACAAAGGTCTTGAGAAATGACTTTCTAGTCCTCAAACTGAGATGATTATTTAGCAATAAGTTATTTTTATTTTGTAGGGCTTGTTTTGCTACCACTATTCTTTTCTTGATTTCTGGATAAGCACAATTAAAGACTTATTATATGGGTAATTGGAGGGTTGCATCAAACCAGCCTTAAGGACTGAAGACTCCACTACAACAACTATGTGCTTGTCTTGGTGACTCCTCATTTAATACATTTTTTTTCCCCCTTTTCTAGCTGAATAATCCAAGAGAAGTAGTGAGGAAAGTCAACATTTCCACATAATCAACCCATATCTGATACCTTTTGATTCTTTCATAGAAATATTAATGCTCATGTCCATTGAGAACTTTATCACTTCATGTTGTCCATAATAGAATTTCTGTTTCCAGAAGGATCCAGGATATTCTTTTCTCCGAAATGAGCATCAAATTTCAAATATTTTGATAAATTTATCCGATTAACTCAATTCAGTATTGCCGGCATGTCTCCCAGTGTACCATTGGGTTCGTCAATTGGTATGACACACCTTGGTGGGATAATAGCGTAGTATACATAGTACATTGGTACTGCTTGTGGAATCATAGTAGCCTTACAGTGACCTTTCCTGTATGTACTAGCCAAGCGTCTTGGTGAGGTGTACCATACCAACTGCTGAGCCCAATTCATTGGGGGCGAAACTAGTGGCGGCTGACGGATAATTGTTCTGGGTGTTGCACTCTTTTTATTAAGGGGGGGATAGGGTAAAAGACTGCTTGATATCAGAGAAAACTGTATTCAATTGCGCGGTAAAACGGTTGTACCTTATCACGAATACCGCAGTTCAGAGAACACCACATTTCCATCAGATTAAATGGATTATAAGTTAGTCTACATGAAAACCTTCATGAGAACATACAACGTAAGTTACATACGAGGGCGAGAAAGAACCGCGAGTGTCACAAGTATGCGTAAATTATATTGCAAGACATGGCATTGGCAGTTTACGGAGCATCTCGGATGTCTCCGACCGTGCCTCAGCTTCCTTGTTGCAATCAGCGGGCAAAGACCAACCAAGTTAACAGATGGGATAGGACTTAATCGGTCTAGCATCTCTGCCAAACCCTTCGCTATTGAGATCTGGTCGGTGCTCAGGCCTGACAACGACCAAACGGATGAGCGCTCCTAGACAGTTGGGGCGCTTCGCTTTCTCAGACAGTTCACAGTAACTTACTATAAGATTTCCTGAATTATTAAAGAACACAATTATGAATACGGCTTTCATTACTGAAAATACTATTATTGTATTAATCTTTTTCTTGAATTGATCTGGTCATTGTGCAACACTGCAACCTCATTACCGGCCGCCACTGGGCGAAACATTGGCAATACTGAATGGAGCTAACTGGATTTCTTTTTAAATGTTTGAAATTTGATGATGTATTATTTTGCTCATTCAGAGAAAGGAATATCCCGGATCCTTTGGGATACAGTTATTCCTACTAGCTATAACAGTCCTTTACTTCTCAGCAATTCCAATATAAAACGCTTTGGTAATCTCTTGGTAGTTACCAGTATTAGACCTCACACTCACTGCACTGCAGATAGCATCTTAACCCTCTTAGTGCCACGCGCCGATTAGATCGGCTCTCGCTGCTTGCGCCAAAAGTGCCAAAGCCGATTCAATCGGCGTGCTGTTTATCTTATATTTGTAGATTTCTGTAGGCATATGTCGGTGATTATTTCATACTGTTGGAAAGGTGAGGTTTGAAGCTTACTTGTGCGGTGTTACTTTTTCCCTTCGAAATCTATTACGCGATAGGTTTGAGTTTGTATTCACACTCCCCCAATCATGTGCGTTCCCGCCAAAATTCTGATGCAGTTCATTTCTTCTTGTTGAAGTTTTCTGCCTACAGATGTACCTAAGAACTTTATACAGCTGGAAACGTAGTGTTTCTTCGACTCTGACTCTTAGGTGTCCTTAATTTAGGCTCAAAACTGATTTTTTACACACACAAAAATGAAAAATTGTACAATTATCAGAATAACCTCAATTAAAAAGGTTTGGATGCCGTATTTACTTTTATGAACATAATGTATGAAAGAATGTGGTATTGGTTATAATGCAAAGCAAAAATAATGATTCTATCGTTGGAAATGTTGTATTTATGTTTTTTTTTTCAAATAGTCTGCATGATCATTGAAAATGGTTTGGCATTCTTGACAAGTATTTCAGGAAATGGCTTGGCACTAAGAGGGTTAATCTAAATAACTACGGGAGCAATGCAGTACATGGACAAGCATTTCAGACATGAGCTATGGTTTTAATTGTGTATCACTTTCAATTTCCTTGTGATGCTTCATTAGAGGCAAACGTGTTACGCTTTGGAACTCCCTTGTGCAATCTTGTGCAGATTTTTGTTCACAGACAGTTCCTAGACTCCTTAAAAATTGCAAACTTTATTCTAGCTTTGTTACTTTGTCTGTGTACTGAGTTTTTTGTGTTGGTTGATTTAGCTGATTTATTATTAATTCTGACACTTGGTTTCTCACATTTTTCCTCCCCCAAACCTGAACATTATAGTGGCACCAGGAGCTGTCGCAGGTAAGACTTTCCACAGCTGCTCAGTGCATGTTTGGTTCACCCAAGCCACTCTCAAGACAGTGATGTCCTGGCATTGCACATGTTCACACAATACACCACCTTATCCCAGGTCACCCCATCGCCTTATGTTACGACAAGACTCTTTGTAATGTGAAGTTATGAAGCCATGTTTTCAGTGTTGCCTGTACAAACTGTCAGTTGTAACTATACAGTTGGTCAACACGAATTTGCCCTACGACTGGGCAGGGTATAATGTATATAATACACTCACCGGCAATAAATGTGAAACACTACGAATTTCAGACTAAACTCAATGTTTGACCGTTTCAAACCTTCTATTAATCAAATATAAGGTGCGTTCAAAAAGTAACGAGCCGGAGGCTATAATGCGCAAACCGGTGGTGACATCGGCTAATCGTAGTGTGTGTAACGAGGTGTGGTTCCGACCAGAGCGTGGAAGGTCACAGCCCGTCGCTAGAGGGCACGCGTGCACATCACGTGACAATACAAAGCGAGCAGCAGCATGCATCGACCATCCAACCAAGACCAAGACAGTAGGCCATTTGACATGCTTCCTGGTGTGGTTGAAGACTGTGGGGCACCCATTGGGCACACACTATCCGCAAGTGCAGTCGTTCCTTCATGATGGTGTGCACACTTCCGATGCTCAATCCGACCACGGCGGCTATGGCGTTCACTGTCACTCGGCGGTCTTGGGTAATGAGTGCATCAACCAGCTGGACGTTGTCATCGGTAATGCAGGGGGGTGCCCCAGACTGGGCATCATCGGCTAACGACACCCGTCCTTCCCAGAAGCGCTTGTGCCTCGCCTTGACCCTTGCAAGGGACATGCAGTGTTTGCCGTACACTTGTGACATTCGGCGATGAATGTCCGTTCCCCCTACTTTTTTCGCTGTCAGAAACCGAACAACACCTCTTTGCTCTTCGTTTGTCACCTCCATGTCACTGTTTGCAATGCGACTGGCAGCGTTGGACGATTGATGCATACTGATGCTCGCTTTGTATCGTCACGTGACGTGCACGCGTGCCCTCTAGCGACGGGCTGTGACCTTCCATGCTCTGGTTGGAACCACACCTCGTTACACACGCCACGATTAGCCAATGTCGTCACCGGTTTGCGCATTCCAGCCTCCGGCTCGTTACTTTTTGAACGCACCTTATACTATGACATTACAACAATATGGCAATGTATCATAAGTTACTTCACTTAATTAGTACAATAATTGAAAAACATTATTGATTAAGACAATCACAACAGCGTACAAACACGAATTTGGAAATCTCGAAACCTGGAATCCATCCTACTGTAACACTGTATGATTACGAATGTTGTAGACAAACCGTAATGTCCACAAAAATATGAGGCACGAGAATTCACAGCAATAAACCTTAAGACAACTAAAACAACTATTTAACTACTTTGGGAAAAGTGAAACAAACAATAATTACAGTAGTTGAAAGAAATTCAAAATGATTTAGACGAGTTGAATATTACAATGTAACAAATTGCAAATAGAGAAGAAACAAGTAGTTCCGTGAAGAACTATACAGCCTATTTTCATATATCCTACTTATGTTAATTGCCTCTATCAACATACAAAATTTCAGTTTGATTGCTGTAATAGATTTTACTCTTTTTTTTTGCTATCATTATTTTAAAGATAGAACCACTGAGCTATCCATAAAAGACCGCAATTTACCTCTGACTACCGCTGACTGTAATTAGTACAGTAATTTGAGATATTACTAGTGATGTTTTCTTGGAATAAGTTTTTAATTTGTTTTTGTTTCCATTTTGAATAACATTTGTATACATTCCTATCACACTAACAATGTAATCTGATGTTTCATGCAAATGATATATAAGGTGAAATCTGCTACTAAAAGCAATGTGCTGGTAGGTAATAATTTAGAGCAGTGGTCTCAAACGCACTAGGGAATAGTTATTCATGACAGGTAAAAGTTCAACCTCAGTTTTATTGTTTTCATACAAAATAGTTTATAGAAGCCCGCATGGAACATTTAAACTGCTGAAGCACATTGGAAGTTGCTTTAAAAATTGCTCAAAACTGCTATTTTTCAGCCTATTGGTTCATTGAAGCATTACAAAGTTTTTGACAAAAATTCAAAATATTTAGACAGGAAGCTTTCTTTTGTTTATAGACATTATTTGTTCCATTGTACCAAGGATAGGATACAGCGTCTTATATAAAGTTATCTACAAGAAAATAAAGCTTGAAGTTTTTTATTTGATGTGCTGTTTGTACTATTTGTAAATGAGTAATGTGACAACAGCAGATAAATGCATAGCATATAATCCTTTTGTGCAATAGGGTTTAAAATTTGAATGCCATAGCTTGTGTGCATTTTATTGTTCATGTCTTATGCACTAATATGCTTTACTTCTCCCTGAAGTGAAGTAAGATAATTTGATTCTGTATTATTATCTATTTTCTTGCGATTATAATACACTTATGGAAATGTTGCCCAGGAAACATCTTGTAGGGCCGCAAATGACCTGCGAGCCATGAGTTTGAGACCACTGGCTAAGTGCCTTTCTAGATACATGGGTTTGGAACAGTAGCTAGTTTACCTCCTCCATACTAGAGGAGGTCGTTAGTGCATGGGTGTTGGGGTCCTAATCCTTTCCTTTCACACACACATTCACATGGTGTTTCCCTTAGCTTTCTGGTTGTATGTGTTGTGTGCTGTGTTGGTATCTGCATGTAAATGTTTGGTGTTCAAATTACAGGTAGCTCTTAAGTAGACTATAATTTGTGTAACTTTGTATATCTAAGTAGGAAAAGCAAACTGCCTAGTCTATCAGGACTGGCATCATCCAGGCTTGTTGGCTATGGTCCAGTGAGGTTTTTGAAATTCTCAACATTTCACTAGATACTGGGTCTGTCATCTTGACGGGGCTTCAGTTCACTGCCAACTGTCAGAGACAGAGGACCTCTATACATGGTGGACACAGTATCCATCAAAATGGGGGTTGATGATGATAATTGTTGTTTTAAGGGGCCTAACATCTAGGTTATCGGCCCCTAATGGTTTGCGTGATAGTGAATGATGAGATGAGAATGAAGACTATCACTAATACTAACTACAAACTTACAGACTAGAAGAAGAAATGGTAAACAAATAAAGGATAAGGCAAATAAAGGACAGGAAAAAAATAAATGCCATCAACCCTCGATCAATCAGGATTGAGGGACTTGGAAGGAAGGAGAGCCATGAAAGGCAGATAGGAGGGGGGAAAGAGGAGAGGCCTGCCCCTAGGTCAGAGGAAAAAGGAGACAAAATGGACGTAGCTCAGGAATCCCTCGGGGTCACCAACTCCCAAACTCACCAGCCGTGAGCCCTTGAGGGTGTAGCACTATCCACGGTGCACCAGAAGTGATGGAGCTACACACACCCTGCCTCCTTCAGGGCCTTGTGCAGAGAGCAGAAGATAACATGAAGGGAAAAAGAAGGCTGACTCCTCGAAGAATGAGGGGATCAGGAAAGATGAGACAAGGGCCAATTAAGGCGGGAAAGTGAAAGACTCCTAGGCCTCGGATACCTTAATACCAACAAAAGTTGACCAAGAGAGGTCGACAGGAAAGAAGACTCAGAGTAGTCCGACACAAGTAAGTGGAAGCAATGCCAGACTCCGCTGGGGTCCCGTTGTCGCCAACCCACTTCCCACTAGATGTGAGCCCCTGGGGGAGAAACGGGGATTTCAAACCCGAATGGACCATGGCAACTAAGGATAGGTCATGCAAGATACACCCACTCGTACTTGATGAGAAGGGAAGACCCCCCACTTTGTACCTGTGGAGCCGTATTCACCGTAGCTCTCATTTTCACCGAGTGTGTGGTTCTTGCAGATCTACGAAGAAACCTTGGTTTACAGAATACACTCAATCTTATATTAGCGGTGTTAAGAGGGGCAGATTACCTTCCTGTTACGCCCCTTAAAATTCCAATAACTAACTTACTAACTGGACCATGGCCAGCAAGCCTGGAAATATTGTTTATCCATTTAGAACTTAAACCAATTCTTAATACAGAAAAACCTACTTATATATGTAATGGGATTTGAAAGTACAAACCACTAGTAGGGTTGCTTTATTTTCGTATGTACAGATCCCGGCGACTAGCTCTGTGCTTGACCTTGAGAACTCAGCGGTAGGAGAAGGGTGTAGATCGTACTGAATACTTCCCTCTCTGAGAACATTGATGCCCAACAATAGCATGTTTCCTTGGACATTACTTGTCTAAGCCAGTGTCGCATAGCATGGCAAATGTTTTACGCTGTAGTAGTATGCAGGAGGAGTGGGATGGGAAAGTGCAGAGCTAGCTGCCGGTAACTGTACAGTAGTAAAGGGAAGATAATTATTCCAAATGCACATTATTTGGTTCATCAGCACTTCAATAAATAAAATAAATTCTTACAAATTTTTCATGGAATTTTGTAGACTTGTGTTTTGATAGACTTCAAAATTTGCAAACTCTGCTGTATAACCAGGCATGTTCAAGTCACACAATATGGCTGCAATGGGGAACTGTGGTCTGGAGATACAAAGTTCAAATCCTGGTACTGACAGCCGAGTGAGATTCATCCTTAAGTTTATGTTGAGTTGAAAATTTGAAGAGCAAATATGACTTTTAAAAGACAGTGCTACTCATTCTTTGGATCAATGTTTTTATCATTCTTTTTTAAGCTTGTTTTAATTTGTATAATTTGCCGATGAAAAACTAATAAAATGACATATCGACTTTCATGGCCATTTCTTGCTGTGCCCATTGCAGGATTTCGCCTTGGTGCACCTAGTCAGGCTCATTAGTGGACACTTGGTAAACCCTGCTCAGACCACTGCTGACATTTTGTAATTAAAGAAAATCACAATATCTCTTCCTTATTTTGACAACATAAACATTATAATTTTTATAGTTCATCAATTTACTAAATGTGGCTATAGAATGGGTAAGTTGGGAGTATTAACAGACCTTCTGGCAGGAACAGCTGATGGCTTCCTCTAATCCCCCCTTCATTTGCATTGAGCGATTACTGCTAAAATGGTACCGCAAAGTCTAGAAAGTGCCACCTGCCATGTTCTTATTTCGTGTGACCAGTTTGCCATTCGGTGATCGAACGAAGAATCACTGTGATGTCTTGGCTCGTCTTGGCTGTTGTCCCAACAACACAATGGAAAAGTTGGGCACACATGCTCGAAAGGCAGAGTTCATGTTTGCTGACAATAAACTTAGAAATTCTTGCTTATCTGCGATCTACACCGCCTTGTCTAGACGGTGCACTAGCGAACAGGATGTTGACAAAAGAATTAGGGCTGCCCATGCAGCAGTTGGCCGTTTAATGCACAGAGTCTTCATGAATATAGACCTAAAGATGCATACCAAACTCATGGTGTACAAAGCTGTCGTCATCTCAACTGTGCTGTATGGCTGTGAAACTTGGACACTCGATCGCTGTGATATCAAACTTGAGCGCTTCCACCAACAAAAGATGAGATACATCTTGAATATCAAGTGGGAGGACTACGTGACCAACACTGCAGTTCTCGAGAGAGCGCATCTCAATAGCACTGAGACAACTATCATCGCTCATCAATTGAGATGGTTAGGCCATGTTCACCGTACGAGTGATACCAGGCTTCCACGTCAATTCCTTTATGGTGAACTTTGCTCTGGCACTAGACCTCAAGGGGCCCCTCTGAAGCGTTTTCAAGACCAGCTAAAACACATCATGACGACGACTGGTATACATATCCACTCATGGGAAACATCTGCTGCGGACCATTTACTGTGGCGGAACACTACATCGACCGCTGTCAACTTCTTTGAGGAAGAACGTCTCAGACATGAAGAGACCAAGCAAGCAAGAAAGCTTCGTCAATTACAACCCTGCCCTCCCCTGACCATTGAGTGCAATTTATGTGGGCGCAAGTTTTATGCCAGGATTGGCCTGTTTAGTCATCAGAAACACATCCATAAGCTAGTCTGAAAAGCTCTATGCAGGAAGAAGTATGTTTACTCGGAATCGAGTTACAGCGGACGACACCGCCAGTGACGGATGCAGAGTGGAGCGCACTACTAGATACCGTGTTGAAATTAATCATGTTTTTTGGGCTATTTCAGAGTCAAAATAAAATTAAATATGAGGCGTTTCGAAGGAACCTTGCCTCCTTTTTCAATGGAATTAAAACAATGTGGCCAAAGAAAGTGTCTGAATGAGATTACAAAAAAAAAAAAAAAAAAAAACTAGAGAAATTCCTCGGTTTGTCACCAGAGAGCAGCTGCCATAAAGTACTGCATGGACCTTGGTAGAAAAACACTCCATATTAATTAGAATGGCGGACCAGAGTAGCAAGGAAGGAGTAGGTAAAGTGAGCGGGGGGAAAATATAGAGACTCCTCGAAGAGTGAGGATGTCCAAATAAGGAGAAAGGGGGGAGGGAGGGTTTGATGGATATAAGGAAACAGAAACAAAAGGGAAGTGTATCTGTACGATACCCAACGTCATACAGGCAATGGAAAAAAAACAGATGGAAACTCCTCTAGTGACGAACAAAGGAGATCAAATCATGGCCCTGTAGCCATAGAGGAAACCCTACAATTTGAAATTGGTGAAGAACTAGAGAAAATGAGAGGAACTATCTTTCCAGTTCTTTAATAACTGGTAGCCAAGTGTCACTTAGCTCAGTGTTTCCCAAACTTTTTGTGTGTGTGTACCACTTTAAGAGATGATAATCTCTCGCGTACCACCTAATGGTTGGGAGATATAGTAACTATAACTCCCCCCACCACTACGTAGCAGACCAAAATACGGATTGTAAATTGTGTTTGTTAAGAGTTGGACTGTTACAGTTAAAGTTCAAATAATAAAAAGTGTGTCCAGTTTTTTTATTAATTATTGCAATAATAATTCAAATCAAACATTCAGAAATGACACTGTACAAATAATATTAATAAAAGAATTCGTAATAATTAAACATAAAAACCAAAGTTCCACTAACAACTTCAATGTGAAGGGTGAGCTTGAAGATTAGAAGCCAACTTTTAGGAATGTCTAGTTTAAGATTGCTGAGTCTCAAACAAAGATAGTTTTCCACTGTAAGGAGCCTATTTGGGTATTTATTCTTGAGATAATAAGTGAAGGAAATGCAGTCTCACACAAGTACGAAGTAGTGAAAGGCAGTAAAAATCCAACTGCTTTGTCAGCTATGTCTGCATAGTCTGCACGCCTCTCAACCCAAAAGTTCAGAAGAGCCATTTTTGAAAAAGTTTGTCTTACTTCTGAATCACAATTCAATTCATAAAACTGCTCCTTGTCTTTGGCCTTAAAGTCCTCCGGCAACATAACAATGTTTTTATATTTTAAAATGTTATATTTTTGTATTTTTCGTAACGTATCTAATATTTGTTATATTTTTCGTAACGTCACTGCGTACCACAGTTTGGGAAACGCTGACTTAGCTGAATCCAGTGTCTCTGTTAAAGTTAGTGTTTTTTTATGAATTTCAACTGCCTCACTTATAATTCTAGACCAGTTGTGCTTTACAAGGGCAACAGAGGAATTTCTCTAGGTTCTTTCTGTAAGCTCATTGATACACTTTCTTTGGTCACATTGTTTTAATTCCATTGAAAAAGGAGGCAAGGTTCCTTCGAAACGTCTGGTATTTAACTTTATTTCCACACGGCATTAGCCCAAAAAACAAGAATAATTTCAATAGTAATCCGGACCGTGAAAGCCTTAATCTACATATTAGATACCTCGTTGAGAGGGGGGGGGTTTGAAATATTTCCTATTCTTTGGCTGACATCTCTTTTAATGAGCTGTATTTGTTTGTAGATAAATATTATTAAAGTAATTTATTTTCAAGTAATACAACTTGCTGCAGCACTTCACCACATAACGTGCAGCCGCTCTTGTTCCTCCCCATAGTTTTCCCACAACAGACATGGCAAAATAGTGACAGTCAGTCTGAAAGACTAGACTTTGTATCATTTTAAATGCTACAAATGCTGAAAAATGCTAGAAAGGCTGGAGGCTTCTCACTTCGCTCGAAGCCAAAGACTCTTGACATGTTAGAAAATTATCTGCATAATACTTATCTCGCTTATCTTGTTTCAAATTACTCGCGAACGGCAAGTGCAAACCAAGGGCAAAGCAAGGTCAAGCGCGTGGGTTGCCATCATGCTCGCAAGAGCACGCGGGGATGTGCCCCATCCAGTCTAAAAACACTTATAGTGGGCGATGTATTGAAGATAGAGATATGCTCTCGCGGACTTTTTTGTAGAACTTTTCATGCTGACCAATTCTTACGTTCATAGTATATTGATATTTTTAACGGTTTGCCCAGCGTAAGCTTAAGAAGCGCACGGACGCCAAGTTTGTTTTCGACCTTTTTACTGAAATCGTTACTGCTTGGCTTCTTTTGATCATTCATAATTTACTTTCTAGAGAATCTTTCGTCGAGATATCCTTTACAGAATGGTGAAAACCGCATCAAAATCCATCCAGTGGTTCTCGAGATTACCCGTGACATCCAAGAATCAGGGATTTTTGTCTTACAGTACTAACAAAGTAGAGATTGTCGCGGAACACATGCACCAAGCAGTACTATGACGTCACACACCTCAGTGCATCTGAGTACATTTCGTTCTGTCACCGTAATGTAACGCCAGACCCCAGCGTAACGACGAAGTCGACAAGATCATTTAAAATGATAAAACCTAAAATACGAGGGGTGAACAGGAACTAAGGTTACAATGCCAATATTCCCAGAGTTTCGTCTGTTATAGATAAATTCATAGTTTGGGGTAATTTGAATACATACAGTTGGTAACTGTGCAGAGTTTCTGCCACCTACAGTATCATTTGTAGGTAGACAGCTAATGGTGTCTCGTTTGGAAAACTGGTCTCACGAAGAGATACGCCCAGTTAAATTCGATTTCTGTGGGCAAGACATGTAGCCGCGACCAGGACTTCTCACTGAGATTGTCATTTCCTTCATGACAACACGCGACCTCGTACAGCCCAGACGACCACCCTGCTGTTGTAGTGGTTTTGCTGGGACATCATTGACCACCCTCCCTACAGTCCGGACCCTGATCCAAGTGACCTTCACTTGTTTCCTCACTTTAAGGAGCACCAAGGAGGTCGACAATTCGCTTCATACGAGGAGGTGAAACACATAGCGACCAACGTGGCTCAACACTCGAGGACAGGATTGTTACCACGAGGGGATCTTCAAACTCTTCCCACGAAGCGAACAAGTGCCTATACCGATATGGAGACTACGTCAAAAAATAACCTAATGCATGTACTATCAGTTGCCTGTATTGGTTGTATGGAATAAAATGTACACGTTTCGCTGCAGGCTTTGTAACCTTAGTTTCTGATCACCTCTCGTATTTGCTGAAAAACTAAACGTTGGAAACCATTACCTTTGTTTTTCTAATCGTATTATCATCACATCGCTTGCCACGGTGGGTGAGTGCTTAACGTGTCGGACTACCAACCCCAAGCTTGCAGGTTCGCTCCTGGCCGTGGTAAGTGATTTTTGAAAGGCGACAAAAATCACGACATGGATGTCATACGTTGTTGGCATGTTAAAGAACCCATTTGAATTCAGTAGGCCATGTTCAATGGCAAAATTAATCTCGCGATTTTCCGCCAACACAAAGTTCCTCCATCCTCTACTAGAAAGCGCTGTAGTGTCAAGGAGTTTAGATATCTAACCTCCTTGACTTTCATAGCTTTCAAAGGAACGATGAAATTCGACATGCAAGCTGCCCTCTGGGTGTCAATTAACAAAGCTTGCACCCGGCACCGAGGCCATACGATATTATTATTATTATTATCATCACATCAATACAGATCCCGGCGGCTTCGGTGGCATAGTTGGTAGAATGCTGAGGTTCTATGCCCAAAATCGCGGGTTCAAACCCGGCCGAAGTCGTCGGACTTTTTAAGAGCATTAAAAATCCCTCAGTATGCCTTCCTTCGGAGGGCAAGTAAAGCCGGCGGTCCCATGTCATAGATTTATGGCATGATAAAGAACCTTCCACTAATTACACCTGTGTGAAGCTAAATTAACTTATAGGTTAAACAACGCTCTTAAGGTTCCTACGTTCGTCGCCAGGAGCCGACTGTGGTGGCGTATGTCAAGTTCTGAACTAGTAGTCGTTGACGGTGGCGTTTGGTGGCAAAAGTAGGAACTACTTGAAATTCAATGTCTGCAGTCCTTACTTGAATTAAAAACAGAGAACACACACTAATATAGACTTCACAATTAACACCGGTTATCAGACAGATTCTACACACACAAAAGTACACGGGGCTACATGACCGCGTTGTCGCAGCCCCTAAACTAAGGAACCAACCAACCAACCAATACAGATCCCCACCAAACATGATTAGCTTCATGTGTAAGCTATAGTCATAAATTTTTGGATACCCTGTATAGAGTGTTAAATTAACAATGTCTACTAGTGATCTGTATGCTTTGGTGTGGGCTTATGCATTTTCATGCAGGTTTAAAACAATTAATCTTATCATCTTAGTATGTTAATAATATTGTTCTCGATACTAAAACTTGCAAACTTGCTAAAATGCTTATATTTAAACATTGTAGCCATGGTTGGGTCTTGGTACTATGTTCTGTCGCCCGTAGGCTCAGCTAAACCTGCTGTCTTCTTCCTCCTTCAAAATATCTCAATACCATAATTCATTCTGAAACACTAATATGGTACTTGTTAAACTTCAGAAAATGTTACTAAAAAATAAAAACTGACCTCTCATTTTCCCCTAGGAGGTTCTTAACTAGTGACAGGGTGTCTTATTATTGTGCAAACCATGGAATACAGGGATTTTTTTAAATTCTGGAAAACACAGGGACTTATTAGTGGTTTTTCACACTACTCGGAGAATTTTAGTTTTACAAAGTCCAATTTGGAAATTGCACATATTGTACAATGAAATTTTGTTGGGAAGTACAAAGGGTGTTTTAAATGTAACTTTCATCATATTATTTCACAGGTTAGCTGTATTACAAGATCAAACCTGTGGCTATTTTTCCACAAAGTTGTCACCGACATTGATGGGCTACATTTGTTGTACCTTGAAATCAATAAGAAAAAACCTCCTGGTAAAATGTAGTGCCTAGCAATTGAGGAAGTTTTTCATGGGTGAGCTGGGATGTTTCCACGTCATTGAGATGACCTTGATCTCCGGGGTTGTGCACCCATCTGTGAGTCATAGTCACCGCCATAAGTGTTCGAGGCTTATTGCTATTCTTGCAGTTTTGTGATCAGGGATCTCTCCAACACTTTCCGATTACATGACACTGTGAATCGTGTGATAGGCTTGAGCACGTACAACACCCAAAGTGGATGTGACATCAGAAATGGTTACACGCCTGTCAGCTAACACCATTTCCTGTACTGTTTACATTTGTTGTAGTCGTGGATGCGGAGGGTGCCCAGATTGACTTTGTTTACTAAACATTGAATACCAGCGCCCAACCATTTGTTTGAACATGACGTCGTCTCTGTAGACGCTCTGTAGATGGAGATGAATATCTTAAACATTAGTCCCTCAAGCCCATTCTTAGCTCACAACAGCACACACTTCCGTTTGTGACCACGTTTCCTACACTCATCTTTCTGCCATACTATTATTATTATTATATATAATATTTGCAAATGGTGACCTAACAGAAGCTCGAATCAATCAAACTCTGGTTTGGGATAGGAACCTGTTCAGAAAGGCGGTTAAATCAACCAGTAATCTACACCCTTTAACATCTGTGATGCCTCGCCCTCACTGCAAGTGGACGGAAGAAAGGAGAGCTGAACATTCGTCAAGAATGAAGATCTACTGGCAGACGAGAAAACAAGCATTACAGTGATCATATGAGTGAAGAACATCGTGGTCCATTGATGGCCGAAACGACTCAAAAAAAAAAAAAAAAAAAAAAAAAATTGCAAATGGTGATAATTGCCCGGTGGCAAATAGTACAAATGCAGAAAATTACCAACAATAACATGAAACACAATATACACAATTCGCAATTTAGGAACTATAGTACAGTAAAAACTCGATTAACCGTCATCGTCGGGACCGTGGTCGTAAGGGTTGAGCGAATAGACGGATAATAGAAACGCTTTATTATTCTCCAAAACATGACCTCAATCAATTATATTATAGAGAGATATCACTCTCACAGTAATATGATATATTTCGAAACGAAAAGAAATTAAACACGATTGTAATAGCAAATAAAACTATTCATTACATGATAAAAACATCGTACAGTAGCTACAAATGTGGCAAAATAATGTACAGTAATACAAACTTACAGGTAAAATAGTTCATGTAGCTTGAAAATAGTCAGTCATTTTCTTCTGCCTCTTTGAGGCTCAAGCATTCACCGCTGCAATATTTTTCGGAGCAGTAGTGTCTGCGTTGCATTGGCCTCTTCTTTACTTTCAAACCATTCTATACACTTGGACAGCATTGTTTCAGCCTCTGAGTGGCTAATAGTTTGTTTTTCGTCATGGTTTGAACACTGGTGGGCAGATACACTCACTTCCCACTAAAATAGAGTAAGTAAACAAAGCGAACACGTCACTGCACCTTAAAGCACTTTGTTATTACAGTATTATTATGCTATTACAGCAATGACGGTTAACAGAAACTGACGGTTTAAAGAGTGACGGTTAAACGAAGTTTTACTGTAATTACATCGTATTATTTACACAAAATTTCAATCTTCTCTTAAACACATCAATATGTTTGGGGAAAGGCTCTAAGACTGAGGCAGGTAATGAGCTCCAATTATCAATACCACGGTTAATGAGAGAATATTTCCCATAATTTGTACGCTGTGGTCGGACCTTGACTTTATGTGGATGATCTGCCCTGCTCAGGTAGGTGGGATTTCCCAGACGTTTGCTTAGTTCTCCCCATGCTGGCCGATTAGTGTAAGTGTTAAACATAGTGTATAGTCTGGATTTCGTCCTTCTATTTTCCAGAGATTTCCACCCTAGTTTTTCTATCATTCGAGTTACACTACTTCTAGGATTAAAATCGTTGAGCACAAACCTAGCAGCCTTCCTTTGTACCATCTCCAGCTCATTGATGAGCCCTACTTGATATGGGTCCCAAACCGCTGAGCCGTATTCCAAGATTGGCCTCACTTTTTAAAATTTGAATGACCTTGGGCAACCTGATCTGATGCATCTTCCCTCCCCTGCTTTGGTATTCGGCACAAGTGCCAGTGCTCCTCTGCTCTCGCTTTGCCTGTTGAGAATTCAGTAAATAGTGTTCTTTGTCAAGGCGATGTGTTTTCTGACTTTGTATTACAGATTTCCTGTGAATTAAAATGACAACATTCCTATTCGGAATGCCTCTTGTATACAACCCAATTGTTTGTAGAACCACCATACCTCCACACCCTCAATTGTAATTCCCTGTTGGAGTCCCGAACAAGTGTAGGAGGACTTCAGTTGGAGTCCCGAACAAGTCTAGGAGGACTTCATTAGGAGTCCCGAACAAGTCTGGAAGGACTTCAGTTGGAGTCCCGAACAAGTCTGGAAGGACTTCAGTTGGAGTCCCGAACAGGTCTGGAAGGACTTCATCAGGAGTTCCAAACAGGTCTAGGAGGACTTCAGTTGGAGTCCCTAACAGGTCTAGGAGGACTTCAGTTGGAGTCCCTAACAGGTCTAGGAGGACTTCAGTTGGAGTCCCTAACAGGTCTAGGAGGACTTCAGTTGGAGTCCCTAACAGGTCTAGGAGGACTTCGGTTGGAGTCCCTAACAGGTCTAGGAGGACTTTGGTTGGAGTCCCTAACAGGTCTAGGAGGACTTCGGTTGGAGTCCCTAACAGGTCTAGGAGGACTTCGGTTGGAGTCCCTAACAAGTCTAGGAGGACTTCGGTTGGAGTCCCTAACAAGTCTAGGAGGACTTCGGTTGGAGTCCCTAACAAGTCTAGGAGGACTTCGGTTGGAGTCCCTAACAAGTCTAGGAGGACTTCGGTTGGAGTCCCTAACAAGTCCAGGAGGACTTCGGTTGGAGTCCCTAACAAGTCCAGGAGGACTTCGGTTGGAGTCCCTAACAAGTCCAGGAGGACTTCGGTTGGAGTCCCTAACAAGTCCAGGAGGACTTCGGTTGGAGTCCCTAACAAGTCCAGTAGGACTTCGGTTGGAGTCCCTAACAAGTCCAGGAGGACTTCGGTTGGAGTCCCTAACAAGTCCAGGAGGACTTCGGTTGGAGTCCCTAACAAGTCTAGGAGGACTTCGGTTGGAGTCCCTAACAAGTCTAGGAGGACTTCAGTTGGAGTCCCTAACAAGTCTAGGAGGTTTTCAGTCGGAGTCCCTAAAAAGTCTGGGAGGACTTCAGTCGGAGTCCCTAACCAGTCTGGGAGGACTCCAGTCGGAGTCCCTAACCAGTCTGGGAGGACTCCAGTCGGAGTCCCTAACCAGTCTGGGAGGACTCCAGTCGGAGTCCCTAACCAGTCTGGGAGGACTCCAGTCGGAGTCCCTAACCAGTCTGGGAGGACTCCAGTCGGAGTCCCTAACCAGTCTGGGAGGACTCCAGTCGGAGTCCCTAACCAGTCGGGGAGGACTCCAGTCGGAGTCCCTAACCAGTCGGGGAGGACTCCAGTCGGAGTCCCTAACCAGTCGGGGAGGACTCCAGTCGGAGTCCCTAACCAGTCTGGGAGGACTCCAGTCGGAGTCCCGAACCAGTCTGGGAGGACTCCAGTCGGAGTCCCGAACCAGTCTGGGAGGACTCCAGTCGGAGTCCCGAACCAGTCTGGGAGGACTCCCGTCGGAGTCCCGAACCAGTCTGGGAGGACTCCCGTCGGAGTCCCGAACAAATCCATCTTTATCATTTCATTGAAATCTGGAACTTATCTGTTGACTAAGACTTGTTAATGTGACCATAGCGGGGATTCCAATCAGCATCTATTGCTGTCCCAGCAGGTTGGTTTGAACACTTATACCAATACATCTACAACTGCAGCAACTTTTCAAATCTCGAAATCAAGGGGTACCGTTAATGTGGCCTCAAAGAAAAATCTTTGATCTAGGCCAGGGCTGCTGAAATTTTTTATAATTAACTTAGGCGATTGCTCATGGGTCATATACACAGTGTAAACAATTGAATAATTTTAATATAGGAAAAATATAGGGCGGGGTGGAGAGGGGGGGTCATAATGAAGGCAGAGATTGTTACTACGTACTTCACAGCATTTGTACCGGGTGAGTTAGCCGTGGTTGTTACGGCGTGGCTGCAGGCTGTCGCTCACATCCGGGAGGCGAGGAGGTTCGAATCCCCCCGCCGGCAACCTTGAAGCTTGTTTTCTGTGGTTACCCATCTTCCTTCCAGGCAAATGCCGGGGTTGGTCCCTAACTATAGGCCACAGCCGCTACCTTCTAATTCCTCGTCCTAACATTCACCCTTTCCTCCCCAGACAACACTCCACACGCAACAGTACTTATAGCTCACCCCATGGGTGTTCGAATAGAAGCAGCTACTAACTCTGGCGAGCCGAACATGTCCTCGGACACTCCCGGCACTAAAAGCCATACCGGTATGCTAAAAGAACAGCATTTGTACAAAGTAATCGATCAATATTTAATTGACCTAGGACTAAATTATGCTGTTAAAATCATGAGAGAGTTTCTTTTCTATAAAATCTATTGCCAACATTGAAGTAATTAAGCATCATATTTCTATTTTAAAACCCTTCTTGTATAAATAAAGTATTTTGTTGGTGCCTAAAACATAATTATGCCATTTTCCACAATAAGTTTTTCTTTAAGTAGTGCAATATGTTTGTGAAAAACAGAATATGTTCACTGGTATTTATTTACTTGCATTGGCTATGCTTCAGAGCCGGTTATTGCCCATTCTCAGAATTTCTAATAGTTTCATGTTCCTTGGAGAGGAGGGTGGATTTGCAAACTAAATAACATTGTCTGTTTTCACTACCCTCAGCTGATATACCTCAAACATTGGTTGGTTCCTCAGTTTAGGGGCTGCGACAACGCGGTCATGTTGCCCCGTGTACTTTGGGTGTGTGTAGAATCTGTCTGATAACCGGTGATGACTGTATTAGTGTGTGTGTCTGTTTTTAATTCAAGTAAGGACTGCAGACATTGAATTTTTTCAAGTAGTTCCTACTTTTGCCACCAAACACCACCATCAACGACCAACTAGTTCAGAACTTAGTTACCAGATGCCACCGCAGTCGGCTCTTGACAACGAACGTAGGAACCTAAGAACATTAGAAAAATATTTAACCTATATATAATTTAGCTTCACACAGGTGTAATTAGTGGAAGGTTCTTTAACATGCCATAAATCTATGACAAGGGACCGCCGGCTTTACTTCCCCTTCAAACGAAGGCATACTGAGGGATTTTTAACATTCTTAAAAAATCCGACGACTTCGACTGGGTTTGAACCAGCGATCTTGGGCATAGAAGCTCAGCATGCTACCAACTACGCCACCAAAGCCGCTCTTATCCAGTCTTCTGCTCATCATTTCATAATATAATCAATCTTTATGTTATCATATTAGGTACAGCATTCATTTCAGGTTCCGTATTGACCATGTTGACAACTTTAAAACCTGAGTTTTCCGCCAAATCAATACTTTTACTTATGTAAATTTTTTTTATGGGTACATGTTTCGGAGACCCTACTGTCTCCTTCTTCAGCCCTCCTTTGTTACTACAAACATCGTATCACATTCAAAATCCCATAATAAAACAACAGAATACACAACATAAATTACACAACCACAACATATTAAAAACTATGAGCTTAAAAACACACTTAAAATTCAATAAACAACCAAAGATAAAACATGTGATGCTCCTCGCATTTTTCAGTCAATCAGTTCATGTTAAATTTGTGTCATGGGACACGTTAGAATATACTTGAGCACAGCATTTGTTTTGTTCACTTTGTTTCCGAAATATGAAATTGAATGTGATTAATCTATGGAGAATCTTGCTGAATTGAAAGCATCTAAGATTTGCATATTGTCATTTTTACATTTGTTGTTTTAGGTAGAACATCAGGTATTCTTGTGTTCCTATTCTATAATACTTAGCAACATGCTATATTGTGTCATGGGACACGTTAGAATATACTTGAGCACAGCATTGTTCACTTTGACTGTTGTTATGAATAACAGTCCAATAGAGTTGAAGACGGTTAATTCAAGGCTTCTTATTATGGTAAGCTGATGGTCAACGGCTTCTTTAATAATTTCATTAATGTTGTACTGGTCCGGACATAAGTGGCCTAGTCATTAACACAGCCCTCATAGAGGTCCACTTCAACTGAGCTACACCTTAACAAGTGACAAAGTTGTTTATGTTATCAATCAGCTGAAATCTCCTTCTGATTTTACAATACTGTCCCTTCCAATGCTCTTTTCACCAAACTATTTCCTCTTTTGCAATTTCCAAACAAATTAATTTTTCTTTTTCATGGTGGCTTCGGTGGCGTAGCTGGTAGCATGCTGAGCTTCTATGTCCAAGGTCGGGGGTTCAAACCCGGCCGGAGTCGTCGGATTTTTTAAGAGCATTAAGATTCCCTCAGTATGCCTTCCTTCGGAGGGGAAGTAAAGCTGGCATGAAAAATAATCTTGTTGTTGTTGTTTCCTATGGCTAGCCTGGATTCCAATCCATCAGCTTTCTTGCGTTCCAATAGAGTTGTGTGAAGTTACCTGATGTTCTAGCAGTCACATCAAGTTTGTTGCAATGTAGCAGGTGCCCCTTATCCATTTTACTTCCAGATTCGTGACAAAGTGTGCATTCTTCAGATCTCAGGATGTTGATTCGTTTCAGATGAGCTGCAAGACAGTCATGGCCAGTGTTAAGTCTGAAGAAGGCTACAGCTTCTCTTCTTGGTGTTAATTTATATTGATCCCATTTAGCATCAATATCCTTCCATATTTGGTTTCTGCTGTTTTCTTTGCCATTTCTTCATATCTGATTTTGATAGTATTTTTCAAGATCCTTTTTGCTGACATAAAATCAGTCTGACTGACAGGTTGTTGTTGAAAAATAATCTTCCACTAACTATACTAGAGCCGGCCCTGTGGTGTTAGGGAAGCACGCCTGCCTCTCACCCGGAGGCCCCTGGTTCGATCCCCGGCTCCGTCAGGGATTTTCGAAACTGACGTGAGGGCTGGAACGGGGTGCACTCAGCCTCGGGAGGACAATTGAGTAGCTGTCTGACAGTGAGGCAGTGCCCCGATCACGAAAACCAAAATTAACGGCCGAGGGGACCCGATGCGCTGATCACACATCACCCTAATATCTGCAGGCCGAATGGCTGGGCAGCGGTCGCTTGGTAGTCCTCGGCCCTCACGGGCTGTAGTGCCAGGGGTTATTTTATTATTTTATAACTATACTAGTGAGAAGCCAAAATTTGTAGGTTGGAATTGATAACGCTCTATTAGTTCCAACTTTCGCCGCCAGGTGCTGACTGCGGTGCCATGTAGTAGGCAAGTCCGCAAGCTAGGTGTCGTGGATGGTAACATTTAGTAGAAAAAGTAGGAACTACTTGAAATTATAGTCTGCAGTCCGTACTTGAATTTAAAACAGATAACACACACTAATACAGCCATCAAAATTAACACCGGTTATCTGACAGATTCTACACATACCCAAAGTACACGGGTCTATATGACCGCATTGTTGCAGCCCCTAAACTAAGGAACCAACCAACTTTCTTTTTCGTAATGGTATCTTTTTTTATCATCCTTCTTTCTTCTCCTATTTTCTGCAATACTTTATTTCTTATTTTTCATTCCAATTTATTCCTTTCATCTGCCTCCAAATCCACATTTCTGGAGCCTCTATTCTTCTCTCATCTCAGGTTTCGGCTCCAAACATTGCCACACTCCAAACATAACACTTCACTAATTCCTTTCTTAAATCTATATTCATTGTTCCATAAAGTAATTTTCTTTTCTTATTAAAGGCTTCTTTTGCTAATGCAACCCTTGTGAGCATATCATGTCTTGTACAACCCAAATTCCTAGGAATTTCAATCTCCAAAGCTGTCTGAACCTGACTTAATTTTTTTTCTCTCAAAAAATTACTTTGGAGTGATCATATCTTTCGAGTCCCAAATCCCATCTGCGGTCACATCATAAATTTGTTTCAATATTAAGAGCTCGTTTTAGATGTTAAGTATGTTACTTTTAAGATCATTAGATTGATTTGTTATTTTTTAAACGATAACTGTATGAGCCACTATTCCAGTGTTGAGAAAGGAGCCGGTCACTCCAAGTATACCCATGAAGCCTCTCTATTGGACCCGCATCGTCGTGCCTGTCGTCAACCAGCCTGAAGTGGAGACAGCTCCCGATTCACTAAGGTGAGTTCAATTTTAACTGTGAAATATTTCCTGTTTCTCCCACAGGGGCTTACAACTAATATAACATTTAATTGCAGCCGAATGGCCAAAATACAATTCATGTTGGTTGTTTAGTATACCCATAGATGTTTGCTATACTCTAAAACTGATTTTGTCCTATTTTTGCATCGATTGGTGTGATAGCATTCACATCCTTCACCACACAAAGTACACACACACTCATTTCCTACTTCATGGAAATGTGTCGTCGCATATAGCTTGTGGTGATATCCATGAACCGCTAAATTTGTGATGACATGCCTTAATTCTTGATTTACCTCCGTCCAGTGTCGATCCCACATGGCGTCTGTACAATAAAATTCAAGCCAAATATCCTCCCATTTTTGTCTTCTCTCTTCAAGTACCTTGGCACGGTTTTGAGTGGATGGTAGTAAGAACCTTGCCTTTATGTCATCGATATAGAAAGTCTCTTTGGCCAGTTCATATACCAGTCTCGACTTTGTGTTTATTCCAACACAGAGAGCTCTTCTAAGAAACCTTGCCTTCACTTTTTCTATGGATCGGAGGTCTGCGAGTGTTATGTGATCCCATAAGTTGCTACTGGGCTCACTACTGCATGAAACAGTTTCATTACAACTAATGGGACTTGGGTTGGTGACCACGACACCCAGTTGAGTCCAGCATTGCTTCGACTTACTAGTACCAGGCTCCTCTCTGTAATTTTTCTATGGGCCTCCCTTGGTCAACTCTTGTTTTCTTCTAACTGTGATAGTATGAAGGTATTTTGTTTTTTCTGCTATTAAAGGTTTTATGTTTTTTTTTTCCCTGGGCAATATGATAAGGTGGGGCGCACAAAAATAGGAAATAAAAAAATATAAAATCAAATGGAAAGTAGTATTGTAATAATAAAATAAAGAATAGTTACAATATTTTGAATACACTACAGTACATTTTTTTAATAATACGAAAGAAACCTTTAAGTCCCCTTGAAGAAGATTATCTTCTTCTTCTTCTACTTAGCATTTTCCCGCAGGTGCAGGGTCCGCTGTCCGTATCTTGGTTCGCCACTTGTTACGATCGCGAGCCTCATAAGGTGTTAGGCTGAGCACCTTCATATCGGCATTTATCGTATCATGCCAGCGCTGTTTTGGTCTCCCACGTGGTCGTTGACCATTGATTTCCAAGCACAGGGTAGAATTGGCTACTGTTCCGGGTGCAGCACGTAGGACGTGACCGTACCATTGGAGACGTTTTTGCCGAGCCTTCTCAGTGATGAGTGAAATACCCATTTATTAACAAATTCACAAAGAATTGTTAATGTACATAGCTCAATCGGACAATTTTACATCCTGTTTCCTTCGGGAACAGATATTTCCAATATGGATTAGCAAGGTAAGCTAACATTATTTTTTTGAAAGGAAGTTTTGGCTTCCGTAGTACATTGGCGCTGCTCGTGGCGACATTTAGTGCCTTGCAGCGGCCTTCTCAGTATGTACTAGCCACGCGTCTTGGTGAGGTGTACCATAACCAACTGAAGAGCCCATTGGTACACTGGGGCGAAACGCTGGCAACTGTTTTGAGCTAGCCGGACCATTTTATCAAATTTCTTTGTGAATTTGTTAATGTACATAGCTCAATCGGACAATTTTACATCCTGTTTCCTTCTGGAACAGATATTTCCAAAATACCCATTTGCTGGCGAATTATGTCGTTTCTTACATGGTCCAGGAGTGTGATGCCCATTGACCAACGAAGCATACGCATTTCCATGCTGTGTAGTTGGCGCTCTGTAGCTCTGTCAGTTGGTCGACATTCAGCGCCATACAAAGCAAACAGGACGTACTATCATGCGATATATTTTAGGATTTCAGATGTAGTGGCATCCTTCTGTCGCAGAGTACACCTGTAACTTCCCTACCATCTCATTTAAGCTGCGTAAAACTATAAAATATTACTTTGCGACTTTTTTTCCGGCTGAAGTCTTCTATAATTTCAATGAAATCTAAACTTGCTAAACGGTCAAGGGAGGTCATAGCTGCACTAAAAAAATGAATTATAGACTAGATTGAAAAGTATAATTAATTACATTAAAAAAACCATGGCGTTGGGCCCCCCGGACCGCGGGGCTCTGGGCGGTCGCCCTCTCCTAGATCCGCCCCTGATACTAATAATGTTTCTTGAGTTAGTGGGGAACATATTCTATTTGACTCTCCTTCAACACCAATTATTGTTCATGTTAAAATATAACAAACACGTACACATTAAAAACAAGTTATCCTTTAGCACACATTCCAATAAAATCTTTTTTTCTTCTTCTTTATATGCCGTCTCCGCGTCGAAGATTGGCGATCATCATTGCAATTCCTTCCCTAGGGGTTGCCGTTCGAAACAGAGATGTTGAGTCAAGTTCAAACCACTCCCGTAAATTCTTGAGCGAGGAGATCCTCCTCCTTCCTGGTCTGCGCCGTCCTTCAATCTTGCCTTCCATGATTAGCTGCTGGAGTCTGTACTTGTTATTTCGAATCACGTGGCCAAAATATTGTAGCTTCTGTCGCTGGATGTTGTAGAGCACCTCCATCTCCTTGCCCATCCGATCCAGCACCTCGGTGTTTCTCACCTTGTCGGTCCACGATATACAAAGCATGCGACGATACAGCCATATTTCAAATGCTTCCAACTTCTTCTCCAAGGTTTTAGTCAACGTCTACCCCTCTTGTCCATACATTAGTATGGGAATTGTGTAACACTCGAGGGCAAGTAATCTCGTTCTCAGACTAAGATCTTGGTGACACAGCAGATTCTTCATTTTGATAAAGACACCCCTGGCTTGCTCAATGCGAGCTTTGATTTTTCTTTTTACAAAAACTATTATATAGAGAACTTATCAAATTGTTGAAAATTTTCTATTGTTCAATTATAAAAAGTATGTCTGCTGCCAGATCATGGTTGGTTGGTTCTTTAGTTTAGGGGCTGCGACAACGCGGGCATGTAGCCCCGTGTACTTTGGGTGTGTGTAGAATCTGTCTGATAACCCGTGTTAATTGTGATAGCTGTATTAGTGTGTGTTATCTGTGATTCAGGTAGAATGACTGCAGACGATTAATTTTTTCAAGTAGTTCCTACTTTTGATACCAAATGCTACCGTCCATGACACCTAGCTGCGGATGTGGCTACTAAATGCCATCGCAGTCAACACCTGGCGGCGAACGTTGCAACTTATATAGCGTAATCAAACTAACCTACAAATTTTTACTTCCACAAGTGTAGTTAATGGAAATCTATGACATGGTACCGCGTGCTTTACTTCCCCTCCGAAGGAAGGCATATTGAGGGATTTTTAACTCTCTCAAAAAAATCCGACGACTTAGACCGGATTTGAACCCGCGATCATGGGCATAGAAGCTCAGCATGCTATCAACTACTCCACTGAAGCCGCTACTGCTAGATCTTAATCAATGTGGTTTGTATAGGGAACAATTTCTCAAATACACAAAGTTCATATCTGGCTGAACTGTTTTGCCCAAGATCGCGGGTTCAAACCCGGCTGAAGTTGTCGGATTCTTAAGAGCGTTAAAATCCTTCAGTATGCCTTCCTAATACAGCCATCACAATTAACACCGGTTATCAGACAAATTCTATATACACACAAAGTACACGGGGCTACATGACCACATTGTCGCAGCCCCTAAACTAAGGAACCAACCAAAGTTCATATCTGTGACTTATTGTGTGTCCTGAATTGCACCTTATGATTATTAATTTAGGCCCTTTAAACATTATTAGTGCATTGTTCCTTAGGTTTGGTTGTCAATTCAGGTCCTTAAAGCATATTTCTTTAGCTTGTGACAGCTAATATCTTTAATAAGGACTAGCCTTCAATAAATGTTTCTGCCTAGTCAGAAGTAAATAAATATAACAGGACTCTCCAAGTGAACCCTTCAAGTACAAACAGCAAGTACACTCTATGATTTAGACCATAAAACATTTTATCAGCTAAAAATGCTGTATATTTTTAAATTTTTTATGCTTGGGGTCCCGTTAGTGCTATGTTTGTTTCGACATGATTAACAGTTTTTTATATGTACCTTTTATATGTCATTTTAAAATGTACTAGACGTTTGGAGTTGAAGAAGGGCAAGTCACTATTCCCAAAACATGTCGGCTTACTCATAAACTCTGAAATTATATAAGTATCCATTGCCTCAGTAGTGACTAAACGGAAAAGTTTATTGAAGGCCAGTCCTTTTTAATCATACAGTCAATACGGACCAAATATGCATCAAACTATTTCTAGTAGCAAATATCTTCACAACACTGAAAGCAACAAAAGAAGGATTTTAGAACAGTAAACCTATTTCTTTCTTTTTATACATCGAGTTGAGCTTCTATGGACTGCGTGGTAACAACCAACTTCACTTTAGTGTCTAGGTCTTGTTTTTGTTCCGGATTTGACTTCCTGCCAGTTATTATTTGGCGTATGGCACATCATCATCATCTTGTACAGTTTCCAGCCCCAGGCTGGGTCTCTTTGGAACATAAGCCTCGCCACTTAGTTCTTTCTTCCCACCACCTCTCCGCTATCACTCTGGTCCAGTCCTCGCCTCTCTTCTTGACACATTCCTCCACTCCTTTCAGCCATCTATATCTTGGTCTTCCCCTTGGTCGTTTCTTCTGCATCTGCTTCTCATGTATCCTCTTGGGAATCTTCTTCTCATCCATTCTCTTTAAGTGTCCATACCACCTCAGTCTTGATGTCTCAATCCTACCTTGCAAGGGCTCCTCTTTCACCATTTCCCTGACCTTTTCATTCCTCACCCTGTCTCTTCTTGTTATTCCGATCCTACTTCGCAGGAACTTCATTTCACCTGCCTGTATTCTGCTTACGTCTCTTTTCTTCATTGTCCACGTTTCTGAAGCATAGGTCAGTATCGGGATATAGTAGCTTCTGTATAACACTTCCTTGCTTTTTTGTGGGACATCTTTATTCCACACTAAGCTCCTAATGCTTCTCAGAAATGCTTCTGCCTGTCTGCCACGTTCCGTAATCTCTTTGTCATTTCTCCCATTTTCCTCCACTATACTTCCCAAGTACTTGAGACTTTCCACCTTCTTCAGCTGTCCACCTCCAAGTGTTATCCCACTCATTGGTCTGTCCTTTTTCCTGGTCGTTAACAGGATCTCACATTTACTGATGTTGAACTTCCATCCGTACTCTCCTACTGTTTCTTCCCAAGCCCGTATGGCACATAAAACATTAAATTATCACATACATGATATTCTATAATAGTTCCAGCTATTGAAACCTAACTTCCTACATATATCTATATACAAATATTCATGTTCTTCATGTAGCATACAGTATTTGTTGTTACAGTTAAAAAGTCCTTGAAGTCCCAACAATATGCATGGTTTGGGCACTCGGTCACTAAGTAATGAATTGTCTGTTTCTCTACACCACAGTCACATTTTAATGACGGGACTATTCCCCATTTGTGGAGAGCGTCTGCACATCTTCCTTGGCCAGTGCGGATTCGATTGAGGGCTGTCCACACAGAGCGAGGTTGATCAATTCCTGGTGGCTTTTCCAGGATACAGGGCATGCTACGACATCGTTCAGGGCAGTGTTGTTGCTAATTTTTGCTCCATGAGAGACGAATGTCGAACTTCTCTTCTGACAAAATTTTGGCTGTGGAAATAGCAGGGTTCCTTGATCTGAGCCGTTTTCGCTCCGCATAGGCTACGTCATTTGACAAAGGCAGCTGCGGATTATCCATGATCTTCTGATATTCTCGTACGAGAGCACTCTTCCTTCTAGCATCAGGTGGTGGCATATGACTTAGAATGGGTAGCCAGTGAGAGGGAGTAGATCGTATGGTCCCACTAATAATGCGCATGGTCTCATTCAACTGCTTGTCTACTTTCTGTGTGTGAGCGCTGTTTACCCACACTGGTGCGCAGTATTCCGCAACTGAATAAACCAACCCAAGAGCTGAGGTTCGTAGTGTGCCTGCTGAAGATCCCCAGCCAGTACCACACAGTTTATGCAGGAGGTTGTTCCTACTCCTCAACTTGACAGCTACCTTCGTGAGATGTTCCTTGTAGTAAAGTGTCCTATCCAAAATGACCCCAAGATATTTAGGGCAAATGTTATGATTAAGTCTGTTTCCCTCAAAGTACACATTGAGAACTCTGTTTGAAAATTGACTCGATAGATGGAAACAGGACACTTTTGTTTTAATTGGGTTCTGACCTCAGCGACTAGTGCCTGTTTATGTTCTTCGGACAAAAGTTCTCTCCGGCTTGAGGAAGTTGATTCTATTTTAAAACCTTGGTAGTTGTTCACTAATCTTGTAAATGTGTTCCTGACAGGAATTTCTCGGTCTAGAATACCAATTTGCCTGAGATCTTTTTTGCATTCCTCGAACCATCTTGGCCTTGTTCAATTGGACTTAATACCAACAGCAGTGGCTACGCTGGCTAAAGCGCAGCGTTAGGTCATGGGGCCAAGCTCTCTGCTGACTCGGTAAATGCGTGGGTTCGAGCCCCACCCTCGGCCGTCCTTGAAATGGTTTTCCGTGGTTTCCCATTTTCAACACCTGGCAAATGCTGGGACGGTACCTTTTGGTAGGCCACGGCCGCTTCCTTGCACAGTTTCATTCATTTTCATCCATTCCATCTCTCATCCCGACGCGCAGGTCGCCCACGGGCGTGGACTAGAAAGACCTGCACTCGGCCTCTCCGGAAGCCACACAAAAAAAAAAAAAAAAAAAAAAAAAAAAAAAAAAAAAATAGACTTAATGAAACTATTAAACCCATTTATTCCATCATCCTTAAAAGGAAAGTAATTGCAATTTACCCTAGCATTTTTCACAAACCTTAAAAAAAATGTATTTGCATTTCAGGTTTACATTTCAGAGAACGAATTTCTGAATCTTGTTTCAGTTCCTTGGACACCTCCCTCTCAATGAATCGCCTATGGGAGAAACTGGAGGAGGCAAAAATTGAAGATATATCAGAATTTGCTTCCCTATTTTCCCGGCAGGTTGTGGAAAGGAAGCCTACCAAAAAGAAGGAAGAAAAACCTTCAAAACAACAGGCAGTGAAGATCTTAGACAGCAAACGTTCACAGAACGTTGGAATTCTGGCCTCAAGTTTGCATGTGGATTTCTCTGAAATTGAGAACGGTAAATACCCGTAACAAATGACCTTCCTTCCTTCATTCTGTTGTTCATTTTGCATGGACTAACTGAGCTGCAGTTGCCTCGACTGAGATTTCAGCTTCAGTCGATATTATGCTTGGCATTGTACAATAACAACTTTGATTACAGTAGAGTCTCACAAACTCGGCTCTCGGGAACCCGGCACTCTGGATTTCTCAGCCACCCTGACAGGAGAAAAAAAAATCATGATTTTTGTTTGTTTTTGTGTTTCCGCACAGAGCGTTATTATGTTTTCTTTCATCTTCTCCGTCAATGGAATTGTTGACAAAGACGACGCGAAACTAGTTGACTTTATGTGCCCGTTTAGACCGGAGTCCGCACGACCACATATGCATTTTACCAATAATCAGTCAGCACAAGAGTCAAAATATCCCGGAGCGCCAGATGGGTTAAAGCTAATCGCAAAAACGACATCAAATGAAAAAAATGCTTTACTGATTTTTGGCTCAATGCAACAATAAGGATAGAAGGAGATTCAACTGGGCGTAACACATCAAGTAAAATTATCTCATTTTATTTTGAATTTAAAATTGACTGCAAAAATTCTCAAAGCAGCATCATTCACGTGTGGCGACCCACATCCTATTTACACAATGTACAGAATTTTTCCAAACACATTTGACAATTATCTTTGGAAACACAAGTCTGATTATTAGTCCTGTAGACTGTGTTCCAAAATTATATTCATTTATTTGTGATTAAATCCAGTTCAAATTTAATTGTCTTTACTGGAAGTACTGTAGTTCACTGTTTGAATTTTTACATAATATTACCACTCGTAGAATAAATGTTCATAGAATCTTAACTTTCACTTATTTTTCCAGTTTCAAAAAAATATTGTCAAAAAATATTATTATCTTTGAATCAACACAAATTATTTACACCTATTAATAACATCATCTGAAAAGTATTTGACCTTGAGCATAGCATCGAAGAACTGTGCGAAGCACAACAAAAATTAATCGTTCTTCTGACATTAAACATTCGAGAAGTGACTCGATTATGAACTTCAAGTTCCTCACAAAATATATGATTTCTGAATCATCAACTTGATCACTAAATTGTTGGACCATTCAACTATTCAACTTTCCACTTGGAATCATTATTATGAAAAATTGTGGTGTTTGAAGCCATATTTTCAGTGTTGCCTTAGTAAACAAGAGTTTAGTGCTTTTCAGTCGGTCAACACGAATGTACCCAAAAGAGATGGGTTATGCCCTAATCCTGAAAAAAATTACATGAGATTAATAAAACACTAGGATGACCAGTTTCGATCGTCAAGCGATCATCATCAGATCCATTACACTTAGGCTACAAAATCTATGTTTGAAATACAGGTGAAAATATTTACAATATGTACAATTATTTAGTTGCAGTATTGGTACTGCAACTGTCAGTGTATGCTAAATGCAGTATATATGTTAGGTGAAATGCTAAATGGTGATAGCTATCCGTAGATTGTACTTTAGAGAGATTATATGGTTGTAAACTATGGTTAAACTATAAAATTTTAGGCTAACTACTTATCTGATTGTCTTCCGTATAACAGCTACTCGCAGTTTTCGTGCTCACTGGAACTCACTATGCGGTAGACTGCCGTGGTTATCTTAACGACTGGTTTTTCCCTGCTTTCTCCCCCCTGCTCCTACGTGCTGTGGGGAGTGATAGCGATGTGTTTATGTGAGGTGTTGCCAAGCTAGATAAGATGTATGTTATTGAATGAGGTGGGTCTACAATTATTAAAGACCGTGGATTAGCCCTCGCCACGCGTGGAGCATAACCCATTCGAACTAAGCGTTGACGGTCTTATGAGGATGTCCCGGCACCTTTAATACTGCAGCGAATATGGGCCTTGGTTTATTGCAGAAGAAAAGTACATCGTACACCTGATCCAGATAACATTTACCTATTAATAACCCCCTAATTTCCCCCCTTTTTTTTATCTAGCTTGGCTGTGTCGCTAAATTGTGTTTTGTTTCCGACATGGTGTGTTTTTTAGTAGCGTGAAGAGGGGTGAGCTCTCCATGAACGTGTGTTCATTTAGATTGTTGGGATTGTTTCGTTTGGCTAGGTGTATTTCGATTGCTTCCTTTATGTCAAGAGCTCTGCCTTTCGATTCGTGATGGATTATTTTAAGGTCCGACTCTATGTTGGTAAAGCTGTGCCCGGCGTCACACATATGTTCGCACACGGCTGAATGTGTTCCGTATCTTATCGCATTCCTATGTTCATTATAACGTGTGTCTACTCGCCTTCCACTCTGCCCGATGTAATTAGCTTGACAATCGGTGTCTTGGCACGTTATAGAATATACCGCTGACCTTGAATATGGGTCACGTTTATTTAGATTACTATTTAGGAGGTGCCTAGCGGTTGTGTTTTTCGTCGTGAAAGCTATCTTTATGCCTTGCTTTTTGAATAGGTTAGTGATTTTATATGTATTCGCATTCACATAGTTGAAACGTGCAAATTTTTTCTCATTATTGTCCGGTTTGGGAATCGTTTTATCTTTATTTTTATGTTTGGCAATAATTTGATTTATTTTGCTTGGCGAGAAGTTGTTTTCCTTTGCTATTTGCATAATAGTTCTTATTTCCTTATTATAGTTGTCTTTTGACATGGGTATGTTTAAAGCTCTGTGCACCATTGAATTGAAACCCGCTAGTTTGTGCGTACTGGGGTGATTAGACTGATTGTCGATTGTTTGCGAGGTTTGTGTTGCTTTCCGGAATATGGAATATGAAAGGTCGTTGTCTTTACGTTCAATAGTTATATCGAGATAATTTATTTTCCGGTCTATTTCGGATTCCTTAGTGAATTTGATAGAGTGGTGAAGGCTATTAATGGATTGGAGAATTGTTTCTTCGCTTGTTAGTTCAGTATCGTAGATGCAAATTACATCATCTACGTATCTTTTCCATATTACTATTCCCTCTGTTGAAGTCTTTTCTAAGAACGCATTTTCTAGTGCAATGATGAAGATGTCAGCAATTAACCCACTTAGTGGCGATCCCATTGCTAGGCCTTCTCTCTGTGTGTATATTTTATTGTCGAATTGAAACACGTTTTGGGTGAGAACGACCCTCAGTAATCTCACAATCTCTTCAATTTCTTATACCGAATTGTTGGATTTTAAGTTGTTTTCGATAGTGAAAAAGATAGTGAAAACTATCGAAAACAACTTAAAATCCAACAATTCGGTAAAAGAAATTGAAGAGATTGTGAGATTACTGAGGGTCGTTCTCACCCAAAACGTGTTTCAATTCGACAATAAAATATACACACAGAGAGAAGGCCTAGCAATGGGATCGCCACTAAGTGGGTTAATCGCTGACATCTTCATCAATGCACTAGAAAATGCGTTCTTAGAAAAGACTTCAACAAAGGGAATAGTAATATGGAAAAGATACGTAGATGATGTAATTTGCATCTACGATACTGAACTAACAAGCGAAGAAACAATTCTCCAATCCATTAATAGCCTTCACCACTCTATCAAATTCACTAAGGAATCCGAAATAGACCGGAAAATAAATTATCTCGATATAACTATTGAACATAAAGACAACGACCTTTCATATTCCATATTCCGGAAAGCAACACAAACTTCGCATGCAATCGACAATCAGTCTAATCACCCCAGTACGCACAAACTAGCGGGTTTCAATTCAATGGTGCACAGAGCTTTAAACATACCCATGTCAAAAGACAACTATAATAAGGAAATAAGAACTATTATGCAAATAGCAAAGGAAAACAACTTCTCGCCAAGCAAAATAAATCAAATTATAGCCAAACATAAAAATAAAGATAAAACGATTCCCAAACCGGACAATAATGAGAAAAAATTTGCGCGTTTCAACTATGTGAATGCGAATACATATAAAATCACTAACCTATTCAAAAAGCAAGGCATAAAGATAGCTTTCACGACGAAAAACACAACCGCTAGGCTCCTCCTAAATAGTAATCTAAATAAACGTGACCCATATTCAAGGTCAGGGGTATATTCTATAACGTGCCAAGACACCGATTGTCAAGCTAATTACATCGGGCAGAGTGGAAGGCGATTAGACACACGTTATAATGAACATAGGAATGCGATAAGATACGGAACACATTCAGCCGTGTGCGAACATATGTGTGACGCAGGGCACAGCTTTACCAACATAGAGTCGGACCTTAAAATAATCCATCACGAATCGAAAGGCAGAGCTCTGGACATAAAGGAAGCAATCGAGATACACCTAGCCAAACGAAACAATCCCAACAATCTAAATGAACACACGTTCATGGAGAGCTCACCCCTCTTCACGCTACTAAAAAACACACCATGTCGGAAACAAAACACAATTTAGCGACACAGCCAAGCTAGATAAAAAAAAGGGGGGAAATTAGGGGGTTATTAATAGGTAAATGTTATCTGGATCAGGTGTACGATGTACTTTTCTTCTGCAATAAACCAAGGCCCATATTCGCGGCAGTATTAAAGGTGCCGGGACATCCTCATAAGACCGTCAACGCTTAGTTCGAATGGGTTATGCTCCACACGTGGCGAGGGCTAATCCACGGTCTTTAATAATTGTAGACCCACCTCATTCAATAACATACATCTTATCTAGGTTGGCAACACCTCACATAAACACATCGCTATCACTCCCCACAGCACGTAGGAGCAGGGGGGAGAAAGCAGGGAAAAACCAGTCGTTAAGATAACCACGGCAGTCTACCGCATAGTGAGTTCCAGTGAGCACGAAAACTGCGAGTAGCTGTTATACGGAAGACAATCAGATAAGTAGTTAGCCTAAAATTTTATAGTTTAACCATAGTTTACAACCATATAATCTCTCTAAAGTACAATCTACGGATAGCTATCACCATTTAGCATTTCACCTAACATATATACTGCATTTAGCATACACTGACAGTTGCAGTACCAATACTGCAACTAAATAATTGTACATATTGTAAATATTTTCACCTGTATTTCAAACATAGATTTTGTAGCCTAAGTGTAATGGATCTGATGATGATCGCTAGACGATCGAAACTGGTCATCCTAGTGTTTTATTAATCTCATGTAATTTATTTCAGGATTAGGGCATAACCCATCTCTTTTGGGTACATTCGTGTTGACCGACTGAAAAGCACTAAACTCTTGTTTACTAAGGCAACACTGAAAATATGGCTTCAAACACCACAATGTTCACGGCTAGTCAGGCAAATCGTGAAGCCAAGAAATTCAAATCACTCAGGCTTAAACTCATGAATTTAGACAAGTCAATTTGGTTCAACAAAAAATGTATAGAACTAAACCTCACCCCTAAATACGTACCAATTAAAACCGTACCGAACACACCAGCCTCGATCATTACAACAAACAAAACCAAAGCGCTTTGGATAAAAAACGAATTAAGATTTGCATACATAAGAAAGCAAAAAATTAACCAACAATTGTACGACATTCAATTGCAACTAAGTAATTTCTGGCACGCAGCCCAATGGGACAGCTTCACCGAGCACCTACATGACACCATCAAAATCAGAGCAACGAGGAAGCATGAAACGCTAGAAAATAAATTAAGAAAACTAGGAGAAACACAGAACCATCAATCTAACGAACAACACACGAATAACAATGAATTCAATTTCCACAGCAGAGTAAACAACAGAACGAACGTAACCTTTTCTCAAGGTGAAATGAATATGTTAGACAAAGGTTTGAAATACAACTGCACAGACGCACACACGAACCACAATATAAAACAGTTAATCACAGATATTGAGATAGCCAGTCACAAGCTCCCAGCAGAAGACAGGGAATTAACCAAAAATCTCGCCACCAACGAAGCCAAAAAAATCCTCAAACGAGAGGGCGATAGCAATAACATTCACAACAACAAACAACTCAAAGAAATAAAGTCGTTGAAACAAAAAATAAAAGAACATGACTTAATCATCACAAAAGCAGATAAGGGAAACACTACAGTAATTTTGAACAAAACAGAATACATTGAAAAAACAGTCGAATTCCTAAACAACAACGAAATCAAGGAATTAACAAAAGACCCCACCAACAAATTCCAAAAACAAATAAAAAGTGCGCTAAAAGAAACAGAATACATACTGACCAAAGCCGAAAAATCGAAACTAATAAACATGAACCCGAAAATACCGTCATTGAGGGGACAACCAAAAATACACAAAAAGGAATGCCCAATGAGACCAATAGTCAATTGTAGGAATGCCCCTAATTACAAAATCAGCAAAGAGTTACTAAAAATCTTAAAATGCCGTCTTTCCAACGACAAAAACAACTCTGTAAAGAACACAACAGAACTAGTAACAGCATTGAACACCCTACAAATGAAACCTAGCTTCAGGCTAGTATCCTTCGACGTAACTAACATGTACACCAATATTCCGATTAATGAAGCAATCAACACTATCGAAAACAACCTAAAATCCAACAATTCGGTAAAAGAAATTGAAGAGATTGTGAGATTACTGAGGGTCGTTCTCACCCAAAACGTGTTTCAATTCGACAATAAAATATACACACAGAGAGAAGGCCTAGCAATGGGATCCCCACTAAGTGGGTTAATCGCTGACATCTTCATCAATGCACTAGAAAATGCGTTCTTAGAAAAGACTTCAACAAAGGGAATAGTAATATGGAAAAGATACGTAGATGATGTAATTTGCATCTACGATACTGAACTAACAAGCGAAGAAACAATTCTCCAATCCATTAATAGCCTTCACCACTCTATCAAATTCACTAAGGAATCCGAAATAGACCGGAAAATAAATTATCTCGATATAACTATTGAACGTAAAGACAACGACCTTTCATATTCCATATTCCGGAAAGCAACACAAACCTCGCATGCAATCGACAATCAGTCTAATCACCCCAGTACGCACAAACTAGCGGGTTTCAATTCAATGGTGCACAGAGCTTTAAACATACCCATGTCAAAAGACAACTATAATAAGGAAATAAGAACTATTATGCAAATAGCAAAGGAAAACAACTTCTCGCCAAGCAAAATAAATCAAATTATAGCCAAACATAAAAATAAAGATAAAACGATTCCCAAACCGGACAATAATGAGAAAAAATTTGCGCGTTTCAACTATGTGAATGCGAATACATATAAAATCACTAACCTATTCAAAAAGCAAGGCATAAAGATAGCTTTCACGACGAAAAACACAACCGCTAGGCACCTCCTAAATAGTAATCTAAATAAACGTGACCCATATTCAAGGTCAGGGGTATATTCTATAACGTGCCAAGACACCGATTGTCAAGCTAATTACATCGGGCAGAGTGGAAGGCGAGTAGACACACGTTATAATGAACATAGGAATGCGATAAGATACGGAACACATTCAACCGTGTGCGAACATATGTGTGACGCAGGGCACAGCTTTACCAACATAGAGTCGGACCTTAAAATAATCCATCACGAATCGAAAGGCAGAGCTCTTGACATAAAGGAAGCAATCGAGATACACCTAGCCAAACGAAACAATCCCAACAATCTAAATGAACACACGTTCATGGAGAGCTCACCCCTCTTCACGCTACTAAAAAACACACCATGTCGGAAACAAAACACAATTTAGCGACACAGCCAAGCTAGATAAAAAAAGGGGGAAATTAGGGGGTTATTAATAGGTAAATGTTATCTGGATCAGGTGTACGATGTACTTTTCTTCTGCAATAAACCAAGGCCCATATTCGCGGCAGTATTAAAGGTGCCGGGACATCCTCATAAGACCGTCAACGCTTAGTTCGAATGGGTTATGCTCCACGCGTGGCGAGGGCTAATCCACGGTCTTTAATAATTGTAGACCCACCTCATTCAATAACATACATCTTATCTAGGTTGGCAACACCTCACATAAACACATCGCTATCACTCCCCACAGCACGTAGGAGCAGGGGGGAGAAAGCAGGGAAAAACCAGTCGTTAAGATAACCACGGCAGTCTACCGCATAGTGAGTTCCAGTGAGCACGAAAACTGCGAGTAGCTGTTATACGGAAGACAATCAGATAAGTAGTTAGCCTAAAATTTTATAGTTTAACCATAGTTTACAACCATATAATCTCTCTAAAGTACAATCTACGGATAGCTATCACCATTTAGCATTTCACCAATACTGCAACTAAATAATTGTACATATTGTAAATATTTTCACCTGTATTTCAAACATAGATTTTGTAGCCTAAGTGTAATGGATCTGATGATGATCGCTTGATGATCGAAACTGGTCATCCTAGTGTTTTATTAATCTCATGTAATTTATTTCAGGATTAGGGCATAACCCATCTCTTTTGGGTACATTCGTGTTGACCGACTGAAAAGCACTAAACTCTTGATTATGAAAAATATTTATATTCATGGCCATTTTAGTAACTTTCACAACTTGCAATTCTTCGACAGAATGCGGAAATAAGAATTGTAGCTTCATAATAAATTCATTTAGTTCATGGCACTAGGATTGAAAACATCCTTCAAATTATTCGTGGTTATAGAATTATTTTTAATTGGCAGTGGCCCATTCTATTATTTTCATAAGAACACAACATTCCAACAACAACGGCAAAGGTCTTCCTCTAAAGAAGAATAAACTACTATCATGACAAATCCGGGTTCTAGCAAAATCAAAGTCTTAATGGAATCCGTAAACAAGGTTGAAATAAGAACTGATGGTTTCTAAGAAATAACCTTCGGGTCATTCATACGACGAAATGTGTAGTTCCAATACTCCTCCTATAAACCTGAGCCATCGAACCTGCTATTTGATTGATGCTCCAAAAAACTCCTCATTCCTGCGACTTAAACATGCGCACCTGGGAATGGCATTTCAACTACTCCACACATAAATTTTCTTCCCAAAATTTATACAATAAATCAAGCCTCTGCTTGTTATCAACACTGGAAGATTTATAAACTTACAAGTTTATTTTATTTTACCATTCAGTTCAACCCGTGAATTTACCATACTTATGAAAATCTTTATTTCACTTTCGAGTGTATTTACGTCATGATTTTATATAAATACAAAAATATCCTAATTGATACAAATATCATTTGCTTCCCGTTTCATGCCTCTCCGTGTTATCTGAAAAATATACTTTGCTCATTGCAAATATCAACTGTTCAACCAGAACTGAAATGTTGGTTGAATGCGGGCTTGCGCTAACCACTCTCCTTCGGAAAATCACCTGTTCCAAACTAGAAATGATTAAACTACTTCATAAGCTCTCTCTCAATACATATGATTATTAGAAAATATAATATCCAAGAATTATTTAGAAAAGTTATAAAAATTATTATTATTATTATTAGTGGATTATTATTATTATTATTAGTTATATTATTTTAAATATATTTAATTATTATTTCATTATGTGAGAATCCACATGTTCGAACCTTCGAATATGGAAAAAATATCCATTCCTCAACAAAAAATAATTTAACTTTTACAGTTACATCGGTTGTTTTCCATGACTTCCCAAAAAATATGAAATATTCAAATAAATGCTCGATATGCTCGGTCATCGATCCTAAACTGTTCTGAGTGCTGAAAATACTCAGAATAACTCTAATATGTCTTGCGTAAATCATTGCAAGATTTAAATACGAAGAAAAAAAATGTGTTGGTCATCTGCAGAAAAAATAGTTTGTTCCAATTAGCTAGGCATAATATGAAGTCAAAATGTGGCTTACATTTCTTGATGGTCTTGAAGCGTAGCGAACCTGGTCTGTACCAGATTTATCCATAAACATGCCCTATCGGACAAGCACGTATAATCCTTGTATCGGCCGCCATTATATACCCACAATCCGACTAACAAGACATAGTGGTAATATCTCTTGACGTTTGAAGTAACTGTTGATCCATTTTAATATTGGCTTCTGTTAACTCCATAACAGTTTGCTTAAATGGGGTCAGATCTAAGTGATCTATTCTCAGATATGTCAGTTGTAACATAACTCATGGTAATCTATTCAGTACAAGAAAACACTGACAGTCTAAACCAATCAACGGCTGTTCTGAAGATCGTTCCCTGGGCATGGCTTCACACCATCTACCATGCGCGAAGCAACATGTAGTTGTCCTGCGTTGGCTAATGAACACCACCGTGATAGACTGGTCTTCAATGTACTGATAGATCGGAGTGGTTATCAAGTTACAAATATGAAACTGACTGAATTGGACTAAAATATCCAAGTATTAGGTTATTACTGGACTGTGACAAAGTACTATTCTAGACAAAGTCTAGCATATGTCCTTGTAGAAATATAATATTTCACCAGTGTCTGTCGAAAAATAACTATCACCTTAGTGATTCTCCCTGCCGGAAACTTACTAAGTTCCACTCGTAGCGCAGCACTTTTGTGACTATCACAACTTTGAAAATAACTTCTGCGTAGATCCGGCAACCATGTGCCTTGGCTCAGCGTAGCGGCACCTTGCTAGGCAAGTGCTTGTTTCGAAGTGAGCTAAGGATGCCTGAGCCGGCCGGCTTTTATTCAAAACTGTCAGGGTCACGCTGAATCAGCTGAAATCTGGAAATCCTAATATCTCTGGTATCCCTGGTCCGATTTACTTGATACTAAGTGCATTCTCTTTCATTTGGCCGTGCCAGTAATCTGATCCAAGTCTCAAGTCTCTACTCCATGGCTAACTATTTAATCAATAAATAGCCTCGACCTCTGCTATTACACGCTACGTCACTTGACATGCTCTTAGCGGTATATTCTTTCCAATTGCTTCTGGAAGCAATGGAGCGCGATATTCAAATATCTCAACTTTCAAAAGCGGCTGTAGCCTTTCCCTTGATATCTAGGTGTCTGAATCTTGGAATACCCATTCCTAGAGTTGGGCACAGTACAGTACATAGTAAGAGTAACGACGACCTGATAAATAAAGGTAGTTGTACAGTACAGTACTGTAAATGCACAAACTGTTGGCAGTAAGTAAAAAAACGGTTCTCGCGCAGAGCGTTGTATTTATTTGATTGCGCATTCTCCGTGACACGCAGAAAAACATTCTGTTGGATGCAGATATTGTAGCGGCTGTCACAAGAAATTATGAAATTGACGATCATGATGAAGAAGTTGAAGATTGTGGAGTAGTGGAACCAAAAGTCACTCATACCGAGGGACTAACTGCCACTGAAACTACTCTTCGGTGCATCCGCTATGGACATTCTGTTTCTTCTATCGAATGGGGTTGTTGATTCTCCGCCCAATCAGTACAATTTATTACAAAAATTTTCACAGTTTTATTATTTCTGGGACATGTTTCGGGCCATACCTGGGCCCTTCTTCAGCCTTGATTAATTTCCAAAAACATCCATTAAAAAGACATGCATTTATAATAGAACAACACTCTTAAAATGCTTAACGGTATTAGATACATTAAAACAACACTAAAATACACATTTGGAGAGAGAAAGAAACACTGATACGATAAAACACCTCTTCATGTCAGCCATACACAAACTAAAATGTATTACATGCTGGTTGTTTTTAATGGTGACAAGTGTCCATTTTGCTGAGTGATTCTGACTTATCTGTTAGTCACGCCGATACAGTTCTGTTTGGTGACCCAGATATGCTGGCGAGTCTGGGGCTTAACATACTTTGGCCTTTGCTAAAATAAATATTCCGCTTGGCTTGTATAGTGATTGAGTGGAGATAGCCACCTGTTCAATATGTTGTCCCTGGACCGAGCATGGTTGACGCATTATGTAGTATGCGTGAATTAACTGCAAAGATAATAATTTATGCTTTAGTAATGGCAGATGCTCTTAGGCTGAGGTCAAGATTCAATATTAAGGAATCAAAACTTTAAACTTACAGGGTAAATTGGCACTAATTGGCCCGAAACATGTCCCAGAAATAATAAAACTGTGAAATTTTTTGTAATAAATTGTATTGATTGGGCGGAGAATCAACAACCCCATTCGATAGTTGTAAACGTCAATACGGACCTCAAATATGGAAAACTTTCCAAATAATCTTCTGTTTCTTCACCGTCTTCGTGACGAGGATTCAAGAAACAGGTTTCAAATTGAAAAGCAAAAGAACATTACTTACTTTTTTGCAAAAAGTAAATGACAATTTTCATTAAGTGAAAAAACCATTTGCCTACAGGAATTGTTTTGTACATATACTGTACAGTGTACATATTATAAAAATAATTTGTACGCCTAGTTTTTCTAAGTTTTCTTTTATAATTTACAGTAATTGTTTTCCTTGATTCTTGTGCAGTACAGTACTGAACTATATATTCAACTACTGTAATTGTAGTGGCTTTATCATTTTAAAACTTGTGTTTCTGTTAAAAACAAATAAATGTACTGCATTGCATTACTTTTAAACAAAAACAAACAGCTTATTTCTTCTGTTTAACACATTTCCCGATAACCCGGCGTTTTTGCGAACTCGGCCACCTTTCGGTCCACATTAGGCCGAGTTTGCGAGACTCTACTGTACCAGCCAATAACGTATAGCAGAATGAGTGTTCTAGGAAAATATACAAACAATGGATAGGAAAAGCAGGATAGAAACATTGAAGAAAGACAAACACAATGACAGGGAGATGTGTGGAGAGGGAGAGATAAAAGAGAGATGAGGAAAAGCACACAAAACTGACAAGGACAATCTCCAATACTGGACACACCACCACCGCCTTAAAGGTTCTCAAGCCATAATTTCTCCCAATGGGTCTTTCTTGCTATTGGCAACTCAAACTAACACTTGGGGCGGTGCGGTCGGTCTGGATAAGTAGGGTAAAAATACTCAATAACACACGTTTGATACGGAACATTTTTTATTTTTCGGTTATAATCAGTAAATGTGGTCCCTAAAATAATGACAGTGTTATTTTCAATTGTATATATGTATAAATGTGCGATATACGTGATCTAATTTGTGTGTTCCACTGTATTTGATGTGTCAATTGCATATTATCAAGCATCTGTTGTCTGCTGGTATTTGTTTTTGTGCAGTTCGAGTCATGGCGCTGTTACGTTTAAAAGCTATATTTGAGTTTGCTCACTGTACCATAGACTCTAGAAATTATTTGCTGCTTGGTAGGGCGAAGGGACGAGTTTAACTTGTATTAAAACTCGGGAAAGACAGGAATTGCTTGATTTGGATGGTAGGTATTAACCCTGCGAAGTCAAATTAGGCCTATATGACTCGTAGTGGAATGACTCGGATATCGCAGAGTGAGGTGATGGCGGTTGGTAGGGTTATTGGAAATGAACTAGGGAGCGGAGAAGGATACCTGACTGATGAAGCTTGGCTGTCCTCGGCTGGTGTAGGCTTGGCTGTCTAGGTGCGGCTTGGCTTGGCGTAATAAGTGAACAACCCGTCCTGTCGTCAGTGAGTGTAGTGGTGAGTGGTACAACCCGCTCTTGTTGCCCGTATTTATTTGGTATCGTCACCATTCGGCTATTGCTATTTGCATCTTTTGGAAAGTGATGAAAACGTATATCCGCAGCCCTCTTATACATCGACTTACAGCCGTAAACTGAGTAATATACTTTGCTTTTACTCATTTTGTACTCTTATCAACGAATAAAACTGATAACTTATGTATAAACACGAAGAATTTACCACGATCTGCTTACCAATACAAGAAACCATATACAAACAGTCACCACGTGACAAATGTACCCTACTTGGTAAGTTTCTAATTTTTACCGCTAGATGTCATATTAGATAGCTGGAGTTGCCAATAGGTCATATAGCATAGTAGCATCGATATTACTATGAGAAAGAGCTGCAGCCATTGTGTGTGTCACCTTGATTCCTTAACTGTATTTGTGTATCACGTACACACACCTTCGTGTGAGTTGTATCACCTAAAACAGCTACCCATTGTCACAAAATGACTACCGGTATATGAGCAATATTTGATTGTTCATTAGGATCTAGCTGAGGTACAGTCGGATTTTATGCACTGCCAAGTGCACAGTGTTATATCACGAAGATCTTCCCAAAACCCATACGGTACATCAATATGTTTTTCATGTCGTAACTGTACAGATCTCAAAGGGCAACAACTAATAAAAGATTTCAGTGAGTGCTCCGTTCGTGGTAAGTAATAACATGTATTTCCAGCAGATCTTAGCTACGAGGGAGAATCAAATTTCAATGAGACTTTGTGTTCTGAATACGTATTTTGGAAGAATATGGGCGGCAACTTTTAGGAGGTATTGGTGGGGATGGCAGGAGTGGGGATGGCGGGAAGTTGACCTTCGGAGACCCATATGTTAGTACCAGAATGGAGTTTTAGACATAGATATTTTGCATGAGTATCGCACCATCAATGCAGCGGACTACTGTGACCTTTTGAGTAAGGTTCAACTTGCTTATCACTGCAAACGATGTGGCCAACCAATACAAGACGTTCTGTTCCTTCACAACAATGTACGACCCCACACCACAACTCTTACCTGCCAGAAATTAGACAAAATGGGATGGGCATCCCTTGGGCACCCCTTGACCACCCTCCGTACAGTCCAAACTTAGCGTCCTGCAATTTTAATCTCTTTAGGTCACTCAAGGGGACACTAGGAAGCAAACGATTTGAGAATAATGCAGCCAATACACACCCAAGTACATGGGGATCATGACCAAGATGTTCCAAGCCCCTAAAGCAAATTAACAACTTTTTATCCACTTGCACCTGCCTTTCATTTTGTGTGTCCTTTATCCATGCTTCTATTCTCCTTTTCCTGTTCATTGATTGTTTGTTAGAACCAAATTCTACATTATGGATAGTATCACGGGCCGTGAAAGTCTAAATGGAAATATATTTCCTTAACTTTTCATGAAATGTGCGATTTTTCCTGTATTATTTGGAAGATTTTGGTACAAACCAATGGTTTAAGAGCTTGTGTTTTGTGAAACATACACCTTAAGGTTTTATACAGGGTCTTTATTTTTGCTTGGCAAGGCGATTCCGCTTGACCTTGGCCGACAGTCCCCAGCCAATAGACGGCTGTTACAAGTTGGCACGCACGGTCTCCGGCCGTATGTCTATGCTCTTGCTGCAGTAGACGTGTGAGTTCTAAGCTGATTGGGTGTTTTATAAAGCTACTGTGTACTGTATATCGTATTGAATAGTGTATTATTGTGATTGTCCATAGTGCTGTAATGCCTTATGTGAAAGTTTGTTACGTTAACGTGCAAATCTGCACAATACGTACATAAAGGGCAGGAAATCGTGCTCTAGAACAAGACAAAAGTTTCGAGTGAAATTTCCAGGCAGACGTATTCCTACAAATCGGACAATAAAACAACTTGATAAGAGATTCAAATGTACAGGTTCAGTAAGCAATAAAAATAGACTTAAATGTCGCCATTTCTTTCCTGAAGCTAAATTAACCGGAGTAACCGGAAACTTCATAGAGAGATGCCGATTATGTTTGGCACCGGATGGGGAACATTTTCAGCATCTATTGTAAACACGGTGAGTAAAACTGCAAGATACTGATTTTAAGCATCGTACTCTACCGTACATATGCGCGCGCGGTGGCCGGCATCTGAGCCGTCACTGGCGGAGTGCGTGAGCGAGAATGTCTTTGCCAAGCAAATGTACAGACCCTGTATATATGTTTATAGGCATAAGGTTACCCCTGTGTAATGGCCTTAAGTCAATGAAGCTCATAGTACAATATATGTTATAACACTGCAGGATATAAAACTAACCTTGTATGTACATTTCTGTTTCAGCCATATACAACTTTGATACTTCAGTTGTAAATATTGAAGCCCTGCAACAAATCTATGAAGCGGTAAGTAATGAAACTGAATTATTGACCTAATTTCTCTCATTTCTAATGCTGTTAAAATACTGTATGATTATGATTTAATATCACTGGGACAACAGTGTAGTGTTAGGACAATTCCAGACGAGATGGTTCTCATTAGAGAATGTCATCAAAAAGGACATCCAAAGCTTACTTTGAACAAGAAGTAGTTTGTAAAAGACCAAGAGGTAGACCAAGAGATGAGTGGTTGAAGCAGGTACAAGAAGACCTGGCCAGGAGGAGATTATGATGGGAGATGATCATCAAAGAGAAATGGTGGTAAGATAAAAGTCTATGAAGGAGACATTCATTCCCAACACAGCCTGCTGGAGTGGAGAAACATTGATGATGATCACCACAAGGAACCGACAGTAGTGGCTACGCTGGCTAAAGCACAGTGTTAGGCCATGGGGTCAAGCTCTCTGCTGACTCGGTAGACGCATGGGTTCGAGCCCCACCGTCGGCCGTCCTTGAAATGGTTTTCCGTGGTTTCCCATTTTAACACCAGGCAAATGCTGGGACGGTACCTTCTGATAGGCCACGGCCGCTTCCTACCACAACCTTGCCCAATTTCATTCATCTTCATCCGTTCCATCCTTCATTACGACGCGCAAGTCGCCCACGGGCGTCGACTAGAAAGACCTGCACTCGGCCTCTCAGGAGGCCACACAACAAACGACAAACAATCACCACAAGGAGCGTTCACTGACATATCTTCCACTTGCCAATGCTGTATCATAGTGTAGAATACTGTATTCGTTCCTTCCTCTCTTCCTCCCTCCTTTCCTTCCTTTCTCCCTCCTTTCCTTCCTTTCTCCCTCCTTTCCTTCCTTTCTTCCTCCCTCCCTTTATTCCTCCCTCCCTTCCTTTCTTCCTCCCTCCCTCCCTTTCTTCCTCCCTCCCTCTCTTCCTCCTGCCCTTCCTTTCTCCCTCCCTCCCTTTCTTCCTCCCTCCCTTTCTTCCTCCCTTTCTTTCTCCCTCCCTTCCTTTCTTCCTCCTGCCCTTCCTTTCTCCCTCCCTCCTTTCCTTCCTTTCTCCCTCCCTTCCTTTCTTCCTCCCGCCCTTCCGTTCTTACTCCCTCCCACCCTCCCTTTCCCCCTCCCTCCCTCCAGATGGATGGATACATGGACCGACCAATGCACCCTACTTACTTACTTACTCCTTGGCGTTACATCCCTTGTAGGACCTTGGCCTCGTGGACAATCTCTAATCCATTCTTCCCTGTTGACTGTTTTGGTTCTCCATCTTCTGACTCCCATCTTTCTCAGATCCTCCTCCCAAGTTATCCAGCCATCTTGTCCTACAGTAGGTCTTCCCCTCACACGACGTCCTCCTGGCTTCCCATCGAAGACCTTCCTTACCATCCTGTTCTCTGTCATTCTTTTCACATGTCCCAACCAATGCAGTCTACTACTCTTAATTTCCACTACTATATCTGGCTTACCATACAACTCTCTTTATCTACATAATTATTTCTGATTCGCTAGAATTTACCCTCCTTTACTGGTCCATAATATACTTTCCCGAGTATCTTGCTTTCCCATCTCCTTAACAATTCATCACCTTGTGTCATGGTCCAAGTATCATCATCATCATCATCTTGAGCAGTTTCCAACCGCTGGTCGGGTCTGCTTGGAACATAAGCCTCTCCATCGTTTCCTGTCCATCCACTATCTCTCGTCATTTACTGTGTCCCAGCACACTGTAGCCTAGATCGCTCTATTCTATTTTGCAATGGTTCCTCTCTTACCATCTCCCTGACTCTCTCATTCCTTACTCTGTCCATTCTTGTCACTCCTACCCTACTCCTCTGGAACTTCATCTCCACTGCTTGTATTTTATTCTTGTCCCTTTCCTTCATCACCCATGTTTCTGAACCATATGTCAAAATTGGCACAAAGTAGGTCTTGTAGATGATTCCTTTACATTTTTGTGGTACATCTTTATTCCATATCATCCCCCTAACACTCTTGAAAAATCCATCTGCGCAACTTCCCCTCTCATTTATTTCCATCCTATTGCCTCCCTTTTCTTCAATTATGCTTCCCAAGTACTTGAAGCATTCTACTTTCTGCAACTGCTGTCCTCCAAGTGTTATGCCCATATCCAGTCTGTCCTTCTTCCTCGTTGTGATGACCACTTCACTCTTTTGTGCTGAGAACTTCATCCCATATGATAACACTACCTTCTCCCACTCATCTAATTGCTCTTGTACTTCTTCCTCATCCTCTCCCCATACCAGAAGGTCATCAGCAAACAACATTGCCTTCATTTTCCTTTCCCCAATGCTATTTACCACTTTTCGTATGATTTCATCCATCACCACTATAAATAACAGGGGTGAGAGGGCACTTCCCTGTTTCAGACCACTCTCCAGTTGAAACCATTCCGTTCTCTCTCTTCCCACCTTTACACAGCTTTTGCTTCCCTCGTACATTGCTTTCACTCTTGCCACTGTCTCCTTGTTCACTGCTTTTGCTCTCATTGCTTCCCATACCTTGTTTCTATTAATACTATCATATGCTTTCTCAATATCCAAGAAGGTCATCACCAGATCTTTCCCATATTCATAATGGTGTTCTTGTAGCTGTCTTACTGCAAAGATGAGGTCAACTGTTGACCTTGCTGGCCTGAATCCATACTGTTCTTCCCTCAGCCCATCTTCAACTTCTGTCCGTATTCTTCTCTCCAGTACCTTCTCAAATATTTTGGCGCAGTGGCACATGAGTGTAATTCCCCTGTAGTTCTTGCATTCCTTCCTACTTCCCTTTTTAAATATGGGTATTATTATCCCTCTTTTCCAGTCCTCTGGTATTTTCTTCTCCCTCCATATCACTTTCATTACTCGAAAGAGCCACTGTGTTCCTATCACCCCTGCTGCTCTCACCATCTCCACACTCACTTCGTCTATTCCCGGTGCCTTTCCCCCTTTCATCTTCTTTAATGCTTCCTCCACTTCTTTCCATGTCAATTCCTTCTCTGAAATGTCTTGGTCACTGTCTGTTTCTTCCTCCACAATGTCCACTACGCTGGTTTTAGTTGGATTTAGGAGTTCCTTGAAGTATTCTCTCCAGATAACCTTTACTTCTTCCATATCTTCGACCTCCTTTCCATTCCTGTCCACCATTCTGACATTTTCCCCTGTATCTCTTCTCTTTGCCTTTATCATTCCATACAACACTTTCTTACTGCCATCACAGTCCTCCTCCGTCATTTCTGTCCATTTCTCCAGCCATTTCTTTTTCTCTTCCTTCACTACTTCTCCTGCTTCTTTCTTCCGCTCTTGGTATTCTTTTCTTGTTCTGTCTGTCCTCTGTTGGAACCATTTCCTGAATGCTTCATTTTTCTTTTTCACTGCTTCCTTAGTTCTGGGGTTCCACCATGGTGTTTCCTTCCACCTTTTCTTTCCACTAGTTCTGCCACACACGACTTCCGCTGCTTCTACCAACACGTCCTTGAACCTATTCCATTCTTCTTCACCTGTTTTCGGATCATCCTTCGGTAATTTGTTCCTCACTAATATCTGGAACTTCTCCTTATTTCCATCCTCCTTCAGCTTCCATGTCCTTATTCTTCTTTCTTGGTTCTCAGTTCTCCTCTTTTCCTTCAGTCCTCTCACCTTGGCGACCAGCAGACGGTGGTCACTGTCCAGGGCTTCTGAAGGTATTACCCTTATATCCGTGATACTCTTCTTTGTCTCCTTCCCGCATAGAATATAGTCCACCACTGATTTCCTAGTCAAATCCCTGCTGTACCAAGTAATTTTATGGCTCTCTCTCTTCTTGTACCATGTGTTTCCAACCATTAGCCCATTTATCTTGCACAGTTCCAACAATCTCTCTCCTTCCTTATTCCTGTTTCCCCATCCTTCACCACCAATCACTTCCTCAAAACCTCTTCTATCAGTTCCGACATGGGCATTTAGGTCTCCCATGACTATCAGGTCTCTCCCCACTAGCTGCTTCTGCAACTCCTCTTCAAACTCGTCCTTCTCGCCTTCTGTGCATCCCACCTGTGGTGCATAGACTTGCAGAATGTCCAGGTTTCTGCCTTTCACAGTGATTCTGGCTCTAATTATTCTATCACTTACCCTCTTTACTTCCTCCCTCAGCCCTTCTCTCACCACCATTCCCACTCCATTTCTCTTCCCCTCCTCATTTCCTATCCAGTATAGCTGCAAGCCATTTCTCAGTTCTTTTCTTCCTTCCCCTCTCCATCTGGTCTCTGCCAGTCCGAGTACATCCAGTTTTCTCCTCTCCATCATATCCACAACCTCCTCCACTCTTCCCGTCAATGAAGTTATATTCAAAGTTCCGATTCGTAGTCCATTTCCATAGCTAGGTCTGCTTCCTTTAGATCTGTCCTTTCCGAGGCCCGTTCCCGTTTTAAAAGCAGTTTCATATCCACTACTGGCTTGCTAGGCCTAACGTAGCTTCACCATAACCCTGGCGAGGGGCCTGTTTTTGGTCCGCGAGAGGTATTTTATTTCCCTCAAACCCTCCGGACAAGTCCGGCGAGCCCCCCTATCCGCCACCTGGGACACGCCCGATAGAGGAACAAAGGAAGAAGGAAGGAAGATTGTAGTTTTACGTGACCGTGAATCTTGTGATTATGAGCCACGGGACCTCCTTTTTACGTGGAATCCGAACCACAGAACATGGCATTTCACATCGAAAATCTCACATGCATTGACCGGGAATCGAACCCGGACCGCCTTGGTGAGAGGCATACAGCTAGACCGCTGAGCCACCACGCCCTTGATAGAGGAACAGGCAAACCCCCAAGTATACGAACCATATATCACCACAGGTCTCACTACTGTACGATATAGAGTCAACTTCAGATTTCTACTTATTCAGGCATCCACTTCACAGGTTTGTCAGAGACTTCGTATGACCACTTTGTATCACTATTGCCTAAAACGGGCCGGCGACACTTAGATCGTAATACATTGCCAACATTATTTAATGAAATAGTAATAATGAGCATTATTCATGAACTCTTATTTGAATGAACTGTGCCAAATTCTGACAGCGGGGAGTGGTATCTCGCATTTTGACCATCTATTAATCAAATATCAAGCAGTAACAGTAATCCTGCCAAATTTCATAATGCAAGTGAAGGAGCAGTGGTACATGAATAGACTAAAATGGAGAGCGCTCTTAAACCACACCCGGGAAACTGGAGTGGAAACTTGATGATGATGATGATGATGATGATGAAGCGGAAAAGAAACTGTAATTATTCATAAAATCCCTTTAGGCCATTTTGTAAAATATTTTATATATAAATGTTAATTCTATGGAAGTGAAACCCTTTTTAAAGTTACTCAGAAAAACAGAATCGACAAAATTTTAAAAGTAGAAAGAAGAATAGCTAGAACATGCATAAATAAAAAATATCAGAAAGATGGACAATGGCGGATAGTACCAAATGAAGTGGTATACAGAGAACTGGAGATACTATTCGGAAGAAACGGCTTTCTTTCTTTGGTCACATCATGAGGACACCAGAAACCAGGTTATCTAGAAAAATTGTAGTGAAACTTTGGAATATGAAACAACAAGTAGGATGGATTAAGGAAATTAGAGAAGATATGAAAGAATTGGAAATAACCTTGGATGACTTGCAAAACAAAACAACAAAATTAAAAAAACTGAGAGATATAAAAATAAGATTTCAGGCTAAAATAGACAAACGTAATACAGTAAAAAAGGGTATTTACAGATGAGGAACACCTGAGAAGATCAGAGCGAATGAAGAGCTACTGGGCGACTCGGAAAGGAAACTTACTGAAGAAGAGGACCAAGAAATGATTGACTGAAGTGGACCAATGAGGCCGTAAAAGCAGAAGAAGAAGAAGAAATGTTAATTCTATTAATATTAATATCAAGGATGGAGAGAGGAGACTCAAACCTAACAAAGAACTATATCTGAAGGCAGAAGGAGTCGTAGCCCTATTGTTATCAGAAATGTTAACATCAAGGTTGTTGACATTGTTTTGACGAGATTATATAACTAGAATAAATAAATATCCTTGTAATTGTATTGACTGGGCAGACCCTCAAATACAAGGATATTTATTTATTCTAGTTATGTAGCCCTATTGAGAAAAAGGAGAATACAGTTTTATGGACACTTGGTGAGAATGAACAGTACCAGATTGACGAAGAGGATTTTTGAATTCTTCAGGAAGACGGAGCTGAAATGGTGTCGGGAAGTAAGATTGGATCGGATGGGGGTGAAAGAAGAAGACATGATGGACAGTGAGCAATTTAGAAGACTAGTTAAGGAGTTTACAGGTTTCCAGGAGACTGAGGAGTTGTCGGTGAGGAAAGGAAGATTTTACACAGAGGAACAGATGAAGGAAGTGGGAGAGAGGATGAAGAGATATTGGCGGAGAGTGAAGATAACAATAATGTAAAAACTGTCAAACGTGGCCCATAGTTGGCCGTAACGAATATATATAGATTCTATTACCAGTACCATAAATGTTTCTTAGTGTCATGTTAAATCTTTAAAAAAATGCTTGGCAATCATGATTACCGTATTATATGAGTAGAATGGTAGATCATTTCATAATTTGAGCACCTCTCAATAAATCACCAAAGCTTTCAGGTTGCCTGTCCCTGGCCTAAACAGTGGCGGATCCAGAGGTTCACCTCGGAGGGGGCACTCTAGGATTTCAGAGTAGCTAGAGAAAATATGTGATAAAATTACTAAATTTATATTTAATCTACACACACTACACATAACATTCAACCACCAGATTTTATAATTCTACAAGAAATTCATTATATTAAAATGGATTGGTTTCAGTTTCAATAACACAAGTCATTGTCATTATGAAAAAAAAAAACCACGTTAATTCTACAGAATATGTACATTTCCACATTTTAATACGCATTGCACAGTCTAATATGTATTAAAATATATGCAATCAGTGACTATCTGAAGACAATATACAAGTCTACTACACAAATGTTACAAAATACATACATAGTACCAACATTGTAAGTCACTGAGTCACAACTAGTCACATAAATAAAAATACCGGCCATGGCCAGTCAAATAGTCAAGTAGTATAGGAAGGCGCTCAAAGGCACAAAGGATTATGAAATATATTTCTACTTCTACCTGTCCTAAACATAAAAATGTTTATGTCGATGTAGCGATTATATTATCAGTGTTGCCATTACATACTCTATGATAACAAACATTCATGAATGCAGGCAAAACAGTAAAGATTTTACTTGCAGTGCAGTTTGCAGAAACAATCAGTTTTATCGGCAATATCAATGTGGCAGACAACTGTTTTTTCGGAGGGGGCACTTGCCCCTGGTGCCCCCCTCTGGATCCGCCACTGGGCCTAAAGTCACTTCTGTGAATTAGGTCATGTTTTGCTCTCATAGTTTAAGACTGACCTGGGAAGAGGTGTTTTAATCAAAGCTTAGCCGTGGTCCTGACCTTGTATGATATTTTTAATGTTCATTTTATGGCTCATTTTCAGAGAGCAACACCTGAGGAGCTGGAGGTGATTCGTGCCCACACCACCAGTAAACCTGATGTGCCTCTTGACAAGCCAGAACAGTTCCTTTATGAACTAGCAGAGATCCCCAACTTTGCTGAACGTATCGCATGCTTTATGTTCCAAGCAGAATTTGATGATGGTATCTCTTCCATTGAAAGCAAGCTCAACAATATTAAGTGCACATGTGAGGTAAGTGAAGTACTGAGTAGTAACGTAAAAATGTCTGACCTATGTTTCAACATGGCCTCCTATCTAATATAATTTCTTCTATAGGGGCTATTTTCCTTCTTTGTTTAAATTCTAAACTTGATAAATGCATGGTGTCCACAGGGAGGAAAAGTCAGGAATAGTCAGGAATTTTGTTTTTGGTCACGAAAAGTCAGGAAAAAGTGTGAAAAATGGCGTGAGTCAGGAAAAAATGGCAAAAAGTATTAGAAAGTCAGGAATTTTATATTAACCATACAGTATTTTGTGTTTTACAGCCATATTTTGATGTTACTAGTTCAACTAATCTCTGAAGATCAAAAGCAATAACTCACTGGACATTATGGTAAGTTTCCATTTTTACAGTAGCCTACATCATAGTAAAAACCTCTTTTACCTATTATTTGTACGCTTTTTTGGCGTTGGCGTAGGGATGTGGCAACCCCATCACTATAGTTTAGTTAAGTACTTTGATTTATGTATTATTGCATTATAATTTACTTTATTTCTTATTTTAAATGAATAAAAAGGCGAGCGTTGGGCAGCTATGGGGATGGTGGGGGCTGAAAATAAAAGATATATATACAGGGTCTTTCATATAAAATAAGAGCGCCAAGCGGCGGCTTTGTTAACCGCAGATGCGGTCACCTTGGCCGAGCTTGTGGCGCGCCAAGGCCCCCTGCTTTAAGCATCGGTACAATCCTAAATGATGCAGCGGCCTTGCTAGCGTGTGTACAATGCTTAAATCTTACTTTAGTTAGCTAGTTATTGTTGATGAAACCGAAACCCCTACTTGTGCTAATTTTGTGAGTGATGTATTCGGAGACAGTTCAAGATTCTCGCCAATGTCATCTAGCTCATCCTCTGTTAAAACTGTTCGTGTGCGAGCATGTTTTTTACTGAGCACCGAGCCAGTAGTGTCGAACTTATTTGCAATTACGTGAATCTGTGCTAGTGAAGGTGGCACTTCATCAGGAAATTGCTGAACAAATGCATCACGTACCCGCCGAGCCGACTCGTACCTAAAATAAGTTTTACATAAAATAATACGATGTTGCAATGATAACTGTCTCACCATGTTAGCACTTGAGGTTTAGATGGTGACTGAGCACCTGCACGCTTATTGCAAAGTCAAGTTTGGTAATGACAATCTGTTATTTTTATACAGTACATCGGAACTTGAAAAAAAAAAAAACAGCCCTCGTATGTACTATGCGCGCGCTTTCAATACTACAGCAGGGGGCCGTGGCGCGCCAAAAGCTCGGCCAAGGTGACCGCAGCTGCGGTTAACAAAGCCGCCACTTGGCGCTCTTATTTTATATGAAAGACCCTGTATATATATGCTCAATAAACCATTTTTCCGATGTTACGATGACTTTGCGAGTCAGAAATTTTGTTGAAAAATGATCAGGAAAAGTCAGGAAAATTGACATTGAAAATTCTGTGGACACCATGTAATGGGTCTAGTTGCTGTCCGAAAACATGTTGGTACATTTTATTCTCGATATCTAACCTTCGTAGTTAGTCAATGCAAAAATATCCGCAGCCTGGATGAAATGGCAAACAACAACCAGCATCATTTGCCACTGGTGGATGAAATATAACTTTCGTACGAAATAATTAAAATTTTGATTTTTTATGGGTATGATAAATAATAATTTTTCTCTGTTAACAGTATTTTGAAAATTATAAGAGAAAGTTATTGTGTGCTTCCTTGATTTTTCTTGTATTGAATTTTGTATTTGCAGTTCCTGATGACAGCTGATAGTCTGACAACCGTTTTAGCCATTATCTTAGCCCTTGGTAATTATATGAATGGTGGTAATCGAACAAGAGGTCAAGCAGATGGCTTTCACCTGGAAATTCTTGGAAGATTACGAGATGTAAAAAGCAACGATAGTTCTGTGACACTTCTCCATTTCATTGTACGGACATACATGAAGGTAAGGATAATGTGTTGTATAATATGAACCCAATTACTGTTGAATTTCTACTGTATGACTGTTGTATTTTTACTGTCCGTTGTTGTTGTTTGAGTCTTCAGTCTTTCGACTGGTTTGATGCAGCCCTCCATGCCTCACTGTCCTGAGCTAATCGTTTCACCACACCTTACGTCCGAGGCAATCTGTTTAACATTTTCTAACATTGGACTAACTCTACAGTTCTTGTCCTCAACCCTTCCTTCCATAACTAAGCTTGCTATTCCTGGATGTCTTAGTATATGTCCTACCAACCTATCTCTTCTGTTCATTAGCAGTCCCCAGAAATATCTCTCCTCTCCCACTTGTCTTAATACCTCTTTGTTTGTAACCCTATCTACCCATCTGATCTTCATCATTCTCCTGTAGCACCACATTTCAAGCGCTTCAATTCTCCTCTTTTCTGCTGCACCAATAGTCCAAGTTTCACTTCCATAGAGCACCATGCTCCAGACAAAGGCTTTCAAAAATGACTTCCTAATACCTAAATGTATATTCGATGTCATCAGATTCCATTTTTGTAGAAATGCTTTCCTTGCCTGAGCCAACCTACTTTTTATATCCTCTTTGCTTCGTCCATCACTGGTTATTTTACTTCCTAAGTAACAGAAGTCTCCTACTTCCTTCAGCTTTTCACCTGCCAATTTGATGTCCATAGAGGTTTCTGATTATTTTCTGCTGCATTCCAATATTTTTTGTTTTTCATTTATTAATTTTCATCATGAATTCTTTCCTCAAGACGGAGTCCATATCATTCAAAAACTCATTCAAATCCTCAGGCATGTCGGCCAAGATGATGATGTCATCGGCAAATCTCAGAGTTGAAATTATTCCTCCTTGAATCTTCACTCCCACTTCGAATTTTTCTCCAATTTCCTTCATTGCTTGTTCAATTTAAAGATTGAAAAGTATGGGTGATAGTTGCAGCCTTGCCTTATACCTTTCTGAATACCAGCTTCTCTCTCATGTCCTTTACTGTCCATATTGAATTAAAAACAAAGTAACGATCTCTTTCCACTTTTCAATACAATTTGTTTCAATTAAAACACATCTTATTTAATGGGAAATGTTTTGGTCTCTTTTTAAAAATTAATTAAAATTGTTATTTTTTTCAATTTATTTCATAAAATGTGCACAAATGTGTATACATAAAGATTTATATCCTATGTACAATGTTTGATACATTTAGATCTAGCCTTTGCTAGATAAATAAATCATTAAAATTTGGAAAATATTTTTTCCATTGTCTTATTTAAAAATAAATTGTCTTCTACTCAATCAAATAAAATGCACAAGAAATAGAGTTTAATCTTAAATATTAACAGTTATAGGAGAACAAACTCATAATAATATTTACGATTAAACTCTATTTGTTGTGCATAAGATTGCTAAGGCTGATGATTGTCCAAAAGACCGAATCATGTCCCATTAAATAAGGTGTTTTTAATTGAAACAAATTGTATTGAAAATTGGAAAAATATTGTTACATTGTTAACTAGTATCATTGTAAGATCATTGTATCAGATATTTTAAGCTAAGTATAGCAAGGCTTGTGGTCGTTGGATCTATTGATGCTTTCTTTTAACACGCCGCGTTGCCTCGTCGTTGGCTGATACTCTTCCCAGAGTATTCAATTCTCTCCTGCGATTCTTTACTGAGATAAGCTTTTGGCCCTTATCTCTGAAGAATAGTATGAGCTTTGAATGGATTAGATTTTTTACATGGCGATATTTCAATTTAAAGGCTCCCCCATTTCCACACCCTTGGTCCGATTTTGCCCATTAACGAACTTGACAGAGATTTTATAAGGTAACTCAATATTTTGTGTATAAATTTGAAAGTGATTGGTGGAAAATGGCAGTGTTATCGTGTCCACAAAAAAGTGATATAGATACCGTAACTTACATAAATTATGTATAAACTTTTGAACTGACAGTGGTTTTGGGGTCTGGGGGATAAGAAACTTGAAGATATGTCAACATTTTCTGGAAGTAAAAACATGGCACCCATTGCAAGTTTAGGTAGAAAATATACATTTTCTCAGCTACACAGAAAAACATAGAATCATGGGTATGTTGTGACTTTCTGACTTCTCAGCTTCTTCGAGTACTTGAACCTCTTTGTACTTTCCATATCGGTAGTTGTTGGGGAGAATGGCGTGTTAAACACATTCTCTTCCTTTTTTGCAGGTTTCTGTTTGCGATGATCGTTCAACATTACACTTCTTCTTCTTCTTTTCCTTCGTCTTTTCCCACTCAAGTGGCGTCGACGTTCCTGGCAAGTCTTCTCCATTTCCCTTCCCATACTTCCTCTTCCCTTGGATGTTTCTTCCTCAAGTCATCTCGTATACAGTCCCTCCATCTTCCCCTTCCTCTGTCACCTTCCACAACCATTACTGTCATTCTCTTGCCAACATAAGTGTCGTCCCTTCTCATGACATGACCATACCGCTGCAGTCTTCTCTCTTGAACCTCCTTTGATATCTCATCACTTTAACACTGCCTCTTAGTCTCTCATTTCTAATCCTATTGGCCCTGGTGACGCCACAAATTCTTCTTAACATTTCCATTTCAGCCACATCCATTGCCTTACAATGTGCCTTAGTTGGTGCCCATGTCTCTGCTCCATAATTCATTGCAGATATCACTACTGACTTATACACCATTCCTTTGGTCCAACGATACACAAAACAAATAATTTGTAACGAAACAAACGACACATAACTAAGAGCTTGTGCTCTTACAGCAATGTATAGATGATGCTACTGACCTGGTGTACATAGATAATGAACACTAGTTGCCATGGATGTAATTTTTCAAATATTTAAGAACATTTTAATCCTTTTACATGGGGCTACATGACTGCGTTGTCGCATCCCCTAAACTGAGGAACCAACCAATCCTTTTAGCAAAGTTCAGCCTATTTTGTGATATTTCTTGACTTTTAATCACCAATATTGTGTATAAAACTGCTTTACATACTTGGGTATGGCTTGTTACAACCATCACAACTATTTTGTGAATAATACTAGCGTTCTCTAGGTAGACATGAACTTTGAATAGATCGTAGATCATAGAGGTCTTGATGAATATATGTACAAAGTTTCAACATGATTGCAGATTTCATATCCGTGAGGCTCCCTTGTAGGATAGTAATGTTAAGTTTTATCTTTCTCTTATTCGCAGCAAAAGTGTGAGGATCCACTGAGCCCCGACGTGCCCATTCCCATCCCCGAGCCTGGAGATATAGAGAGAGCAGCTGCCGTTAACTTTGAAGAACTTGGAACAGAGCTGCAGAAACTACAGAGAGATCTTACGGGTTAGTACTGTTGATGCTTCCAATCAAATATTCAATGCATCCCTGAGAATAGATCTCCATACCTGCCAACTTTCCAAATGTCCTATCAGTAAAAACACTGTGCGACAGAATACGCGGTAAACCGAATGCACCAAACTTCAGCAGAACACGGCAAAGGCTGGTATTCCACTATCAAAGACATTATTTTATCAAAGAAATTTTATGAGATATAATATAATATAAATCTGAACTTTTATAAAAGTCATACAAAGCAATCATCGGAGAAGATGAACTTCGGTACGGCGGAGCTGGCGGATGGGGCACATGTGTTTAGGCCCAACGGCAAAGCGGGCGGAAGAAGAATCCATTACTTTTATGGTTTCCAACGGTCGTGAAGGCGGAAGAGGCCATGCCAGACGAATTGGCTGTGAAGGCGCACCTCAGTAATATTTTGGGTCTGCGGCAGTTCGTTGCAGTCTCTGTGTCTGGTCTTGCATGTCTCATTTCATATGTGCCGCAGGACACGACTCCGAGATCATAGTGAGTGGGTCACTTCCTGGCAAGTTGTGATCCACCCTAAACAAATACACTTATTTTCGTAAGTCCAACGGCGATGGGATATGGATGGTGGGGGCAGGTTATGGGTGTAACTGGAAGCCCCTAGTTCGGACCTGCACGTTGGCAGCAGATGTGTGATGGTCGTCTTCCTGGGACTCTGTGGCTACTCAGGAGTTCGGTCCTGCATCTGTGTTTGAGCAGGCCTGTTTAGGATTACCGCTGCTCATCCCACATGGGGAAGGCCCTAGAAAAGGTGGGCTAAACATCGGAAGTCACATCTACTGTCCGGCTGGGCGGCCGCACCCAGCAGGTCACCCCTCATGCGGTCGAAAAACAAAAACTACCAAGTCAATAAGGACACATAATTTTATCATTGGAACATGGAACGATTGTTGGACGGATCACAAACTTCTCATCTGTAAACTCAGGATATCCATCAGCCCAAAACCACCAAGGCGTTTCCAAACCCCATCCAAAGGAAAGTTTAACACCTCCAAACTTCAGGATGAATCTATTTCCACAAACTTTGAGAATATGATCAATGCCCAGCTATCAGATCATCCAGTTAAAACAAGTGACATTCGAGAAGAATGGACCAATCTGAGGGAGATAATCACTAAGTCAGCTGAAGAAACCATTGGTTTGGTAAAGCAGAAAAGTCAAGACTGGTTTGATGACAACAACGAAGAAATTTTGCGTCTCATCAACATCAAAAGGGAAGCCTATCTATCTCATCTTCAAGACCCATCCTCAAATACGAAGAAAGCTCTGTATTTAGAACTCAAGAGTAAGTGTCAGACACAAATAAGAGAGATAAAGAATACTTGCGGCAGCGGAAAGCTGAGGAACTTCAGAGGCTATCTGATACTCGTGATCTGAGGAACTTCTATGCAGGGATTAAAGAGATATATGGCCCACTTCGTTCTTCATCAGGTACACTAAAAAGCGCTGATAACTCTGCCACTCTTACTGACAGCCATGATATCTTAGAGCGTTGGAAGGAACATTTCTCCATCCTTCTAAATCGTCCCTCAACAGCTGCTGAAGACTTCCTTCGTGATGTGCCAAAATATCCTGAACAACCATGGATGGCTGTACCTCCTTCTTACACGGAATTCAGTGTAGCTCTCAATCAAATGAAACCAAGAAAGGCACCTGGCCCAGATAACATCCCACTGGAATTAATTCAAGCTGGAGGTCAGTCCCTCAAAACGCGGATTTTCACTCTTATTCTCAAAATTTGGGAATTAGGAGAAGTACCTGGTGACCTAAAGAACGCCACTATCATCACAATCTTCAAGAAAGGTGATCGTAGTGTTTGTGGAAACTATCGCGGTATATCGCTACTATCTACTGTGGGTAAAATTCTCGCCAGAATTTTACTTAACCGCCTTCAGGTTATCTCAGAAAAGATCCTCCCCGAGTCCCAGTGTTGATTTCGATCTTCCAGAAGCACAACTGACTTGATTTTCTGCATAAGACAACTACAAGAAAAATGTAGTGAGCAACAGAATTCACTCTTCTTAGTTTTTTATGATCTGGAAAAGGCCTTTGACTCAGTTCCAAGATCTGCTATGTGGGCGGTGCTACAACGCTTTGGCTGTCCTCGACGCTTTGTTGATCTAATCCAAGCTCTCCATGATGGCATGACCAGTCAGGTTTGTGAGCAAAATAAGATCTCTGACGAATTTCCTATCACTCATGGACTGAAACAAGGCTGCGTACTTGCTCCAACACTGTTTGCATTTTATTTGGCTGCAATGCTCTATAAATCGCCCACAAACATCCCAGGTGTAGATGTCAGGTACCGATTTGATGGAGGGCTCTTCAACCTAGCTCGATTTCGCTCCAAGAAGCTAACTCAGGTTACGAAGATAACCAATATGTTGTATGCAGACGATGCGGCATCGCCTACACTCACGCCAGTGGAGTTGCAACAGACTGTTAATTGCTACAAGAATGCATGTGAACGTTTTGGTCTCACCATTAATGTTCAGAAGACCAAGGTTCTGGCACAACCCTCACCAGGCACTTCCCTTCCGCACTTCAACACTTCTATCTCAGATACTCCATTGGAGCAGGTAGACCACTTCTCGTATCTGGGCAGTCTGCTATCTGTACACGGCAATTGTGGGCAGGATGTTGAGAAGAGAATCGGTGCTGCCCATGCGGCATTTGGGCGACTATCGCACTGGGTCTTCTTGAATAAAGATCTGACCGTGAAGACGAAGCTCATGGTGTACCAAGCTGTTGTCATCTCAACATTGTTGTATGGCTGTGAAACCTGGACCCTCTATCGACATGACTTCCGAAAGCTTGAGCGCTTCCATCAACAGAAACTTCGATCCATCCTTAAGATAAAGTGGGAAGACCACATCACCAATCTTGATGTTCTTGAGAAAGCGCTTGCTAATAGTATAGAATCATCCATCATTGGTCATCAACTTAGATGGATTGGACATGTCCATCGGATGGATGATACGAGACTACCACGCCAGGTTCTGTATGGTGAACTCACCTCCGGCACCAGACCTCATGGAGGCCCTAAGAGACGTTAAAAGGACCAATTTAAGCAGAATATGAAGTTGACAGGTCTCAATCCACAAACCTGGGACCAGCTTGCTAAAGACCGTTCAACTTGGTGCCAGTCCATCCCGGCTGCTGTCAAAATGTTTGAAGAAGAACGTCGTAGAATTGTTAAGGCCAAGCGACAAGCACGAAAGCTCCGTGCAGCACAGTCACGCCCTCCACCAACAGTTCTGTGTGATCTGTGTGGACGTTTGTTTCATGCACGCATTGGGCTGTTCAGTCACCGCAAACATGCCCACAGACCTCAACCTTAGATTATTTTAGACTGTTTTGGAAGAAGATGTATACTCGGAAACGAGTTAAAGCCGCCGCCGCCGACGACACTGCAAAAAATCCTTCAGTATGCCTTCCTTTGGAGAGAAAGTAAAACCGGCGGTCCCATGTCATAGATTTATGGCATGTAAAAGAGCCTTCCACTAATTAAACATGTCTGAAGCTAAATTGTAGGTCAGATTTCATTGAAACGCTCTATCAAGGATCCAACGTTCACCACTAGGTTTCAGTGACATATGGTAGCGAAAGTTGGAACTACTTGTAACTGAACGGAACCTGCAGCTCACCCTATGGGTGTCCGCATTGAAGCAGCTACAGTCTCTGGCGAGCCGAACATGTCTTCGGACACTCCCGGCACTAAAAGCCGTACGGTAGTAGTACATAAATATAAATGTTATGTTTATATAAATATATTGTAATAATTATAATAATCCATATGTTGGGAGACACTTGTAATGAAAAATATAATACTTCACCAAGATTGCCACCTCAAGGTAGTGAGGCAATATACTTGCTTAACACTGCAGTGGGCGCGCGGAGTACAGGTGTCCTCCAGTGATTTTGTTTTGCGTGGCAACAAGGGTTGGCAACACTCGTGACCATGAGCGGCCATATACCTATCTCCCAACTCGCCCTCTGCCCGTCAGTGCATTGTCAGCTTTTATGCTCGCCTGTTGTCGCCGTGACCTTGTGTTTATTTGCGCTGTGCAGTAGTGGAGTACATTTGTCCTCCGCGCGCCTATTGGCGTTACAGATTTTTTCGGATATTGCTGTGATATTTTATTTTATTTCATAGTTTTGAACGTCATATCGGTTTAATTGAAATAGTTTATGCGTGAACACAATAATGACCAGTGAAAGTGACCGTGAACAGGCACTAGATGAGACTGAGGCTAACTAGAGTGTTCTAGGTATAGAGGATGGAGATGAACGAAAAGAAGACCACTTGGAATACCACACAGAGAGTAGAGAAAATGAAATCAATGCAGAAGATGACCCGACTGATGATCCTAATGACTCTGAAGAAATGGAAGTAGTAGAAGAAGCATTTCCTCCTGGCCCGGTTGATGTTCCTGATGAATCCGAGGAAATGGAAGTGGTAGAAGAAGTAGTCCCTCCTGTCCCTCTCGTCAACCCAGAGTTTTATTTGGGTAAAGATCGAACATCAAGGTGGTTCTTAGATCCTCAAGTTGCCCAGACTTCTCGTACACCCAGACATAACATTATACCAGTTTTTCATCGCCCAGGACCTCAAGGGTCTGCGAAAAATGCTATCACTCCAGAAGCTGCTTTACGGTGTATTATTGATGATGAAATATTTCATTGTACTAACATTTACATAACTAAAGTTCGCCCTTAGTTTGTCAGAGAAAGGGATGATTCCCGAGAAATGCGTGCATTGATTGGTATATTATATATTGCTGGGGTTTTGAACGCTGGAAGAAGGAACTTATTTGAAATGTGGGATAATTCACACTGCACGGGAGTAGAGGCTGTTTATGTAACTATGAGCGCAAAGAGGTTTCGATTTCTTTTACTTTGTCGGAGATTTGATAACCTAGCCTACACAACAGAGATCAAAAAAATCTGTTGACAAACTAGCTGCCTTTCGAGAAATCGAGATGTTCGTGCTCAATTGCAAGAATGCATACAAACCAACCGACTATCTTACCACTGATGAACAGCTATTTTCATTTAGAGGAAACTGTCCCTTCCGGGCGTATATGCCTAGTAAACCTGCGAAGTATGGGATAAAGATCTTTGCTATGATTTCCACAACAACCATCTGTGCTACAAACCATGAAGTGTATGTAGGGAAGCAACCAAACGGCCCTCTCAGAAGAAGCAACAACACGTCAGACTTAGTTTTTCGATTGGTGTAGCCTATTTCAGAAACCAATAGGAATATTACATGTGACAATTCACATTTTTGTAACATTTATAACATAACTTACAAAACTTAAACACATTTTTGTTTGACTTACCATAATCGCATTTTTCCTACGTAATATTTCGTAGAATACACTTTTTTTTTAATGAAAAATGTGTTAAATATATTCCTACCTTACCCAAAACAAAAAATCATGATCGCTAAATATACATTTCATAGGGTAAAATGGCAAAACAAAGTGGAGGACACCTGTCCTCCATGCGCCCACTCGCGTTACGGCAAACCGTGCGCCCACTGGAGTGTTAAAAATGATATTACACAAAGACACTTGCCTCAACTTCACAAAATATGTACATTTATTAATCTAAGAAAGCTTCCAATACCTGGCATTCCAACAAAAGAAAAATCCACATCATCACCATGGTCATTCCAATCCAAAACTATCTTCCAGGCCAAAGAACCTCATCATCTCATATAATAATCTCAGACATCACATCACCATAGCACAGAACATACCGTAATCTCCTTCACAATAACTATCAAAACCAATATCTTCATATCATGTAACATTCCCCACCCACCCTTGCTCTGTGACGCACTACCTTGTCAAGTGAAAGTGTAGTGAAATAGCAGCTAGTGTAAATATTTGATAAAAGTGGTAAAATATTATAACAGAGGCTTAAAATCTATAAAGTTACTTTCCTTAGATCAAGTGTAATACGGAATATTGATAGTATTGAGAAATTCTTGTTGATAATTTAATAAACTTAAACTAAGTTGTGGGAACGTGTATCCAAAGATTCGGTGACTTCTTCAATCACTGTTTGAACCAAGTAGAGCAGTGGTGCTTTTACGAGACTTCACCCGATTGGAAGATATACGTATTTCACATTCTTCTTTATTGGTAGGTTATTAGATTAATTCTATTAGGTAGTAATAATTAAATTAAATTTAGTGTAATTTGGTGTAAACATCTAGGCTCACTTAGATCTCTAGTATGACGACAGTAAACAGTGTTAGTATCTCGTCAGGTTGTGTAACCGTAACGGATTTATGCTCGTCGTGCAAAATAAAAGTAAAAAATGCAAATAAAATCATCACAAGATCTCAGGTAAAATTGAATGAGGAGAAAAGTGAAACCGATTGTCGTAATGTAGGCCTACCGCTACCGTCATGCGAATGCCATAACCTGAGAAACGAACTGTCCTCAAAAGACGAAATTATAAAGCTGCTAAAGGAAGATATTGCTAAGTTAATGGAAGAGTTGAATAAATTAAAAGGAAACAGAGAGGAAAGCAAGGAAACTTGGTCGACAGTGATTGCTGGTAAGGTAAGATTGAATAAGCCTAGGCCTATAAATGGAGTACATGTAACTGAAATTCCCGTCTCAAATTTATTTGGAGTGCTTGTTGAAGAAAATGATGACTTTCCTCAAGAAGAAAAGAAGAAAGTGATAAAGAGAAAATCCAGGAAGATGCGGATATTTGCGGATAGCCACGGGCGAGATGTAGCAGCAAGCGTTTTGGAGAGAAGCCGAGAAATGGAGGTCACTTCGACAGTGAAGCCAGGAGCTCAGATTGCAGAAGTCACGAACGGGATGATAGGAGAGTGTGCGTCCCTTACTGCAAAGGACTACGCAGTGATCATCGCTGGAGCAAACGACGTCTATAGAAATGAGAGTAAAAAGGTAATCAAAGATTTAAAGGGTACATTGCCATCCATGCAAAAAACAAATGTCATTATTGTAAACATTCCGCAGAGACACGATTTAATTCCCAAGTCATGTGTAAATGTAGAAATAGAGGCTACAAATGGAAAAATTCATAAAATTTGTAAGAGTTTTCCAAATGTCCAAATTGTAGATGTAAGTAAATTAGACAGGAAGTTCCACACTCGGCATGGCCTACACTTAAATAGATTAGGAAAAGAGTATCTTAGTGATGAAATCTGCAAAATTGTAAATTCAAATGGTAAGAATAATTCAACAGTAATATCATTAGAGTGGAAGCAGGGAAACTGGTAGAAGAAGCCAAACGTGAGGTTTGGCATTCACATCTTTTGAAGTCAAATTTAACGGAGTGCAACAATGGTATTTCGGATTTGTCTAGCAACAATAATAATAACAATTATGATAATAATAATGTAAATAAATCACCAACACAAGCTTGCAAAAGTAACAAATTTAAAATTTACCACCAGAATGTCCAGTCTCTTTATAATAAAATTGATTACATAAATCTAATGCTTAAAAATGAACTTAAAGACATCTCAGCACTATGTATTTCAGAACATTGGCTGAAAGAGGAACAACTCGAATTAATTCAATTCCCAGGGTTTATACAAGCTAGTAAATACTCTAGATCTAATATTAGCCATGGTGGTACTTGCATCTTCTTAAGAAATAATTTAGATCATGAACAGATAACAGCTTATGATTATCTAATTATGGAACAGGATTTTGAATTCTCTGCCGTAAAAATTCAGCAGTCTAAGTTAATAATTGTATGCGTATACCGTTCTCCGTCAGGAAAGTTTCCTCTATTTATAGATAAACTAGAATTGTTACTCAATAACATGAGCAAAGTAAATTTCGATATAATAATTTGTGGGGATGTAAATGTGGATTTCTTAAAACTTGATAGAAATTGTGAATTATTAAACCAGTTACTAATTTCCTATGGACTGAAACCTACAGTAAATACACCAACAAGAATAACAAAATTTAGTAAAACCACTCCTGATCAAATTTTTATAAATACAGATAAATATCACCATTCAATAGAAGTCTATTGTCCGGGTTTTAGTGACCACCATGGACAAATACTGAGTTTTGAAGTATCCGAAGTAATCAATAATAATGATAATGGAGTAAAATCAAAGTGCAGGTCATTCACTGAATCAAATGTTACATATTTCAATGACTTATTAAATAAGGAAACATGGTCAGAAATTTATGAACTAGAAAATGTAAATGATAAATTTAATGCATTTAACAGTACCCTAAAACACTATTTTGAAATAGCATTCCCCTTTAAACGAAGAACTGTTCAAAATAACAAAACTAGCAATTGGATAACAACAGGGATTATAAATTCATGTCAAAGAAAGAAATTTCTACACAAATTATATAAACAATACCACACAACACCTGAATTCAATTTATACTACAAAAAATACAATAGCATATTAAATAAGGTAATAAGACTAGCAAAGAAAATGCATAATGATAATTTTATTTCCCAATCATCTAATAAAAACAGGGCTATGTGGTCCGTAATAAAGAAAGAAACTGGAAAATCTGCTAAAATACAAAGGAACATTACACTGACCAGAAATAATAAAGTGATTAATAATCCAGAGGAAATAGCAAACACTTTTAATGACTATTTTCTGGAAATTCCGCAAAAATTATTAAATAAATCACAGGTAAATACACTAAATTCTAATAATAAAATAAATATATGCAGTGATTCTTTATTTATAAATCATGTCACAAGTGAAGAGGTAAGAATAGTTATAAAAGAGCTAAAAAATAAATTCTGTGCTGGCATTGATGGCATCCCTGATGCAATTTTAAAGAAATGTGCAGAAAATATAATAAATCCACTTACGCACTTAATAAACAGTTCAATTCTCTCAGGAACTTACCCGGATATTTTGAAGTTATCAAAAGTAATTCCAGTGCACAAAAACGGTTCAAAAGATGAATTAGATAACTATCGTCCTATTACCTTACCAACTGGTATTGCAAAAATTGTGGAAAAAATTATGTATAAGAGACTGATAAGTTTCATAGAAAAAAATAAAATATTATCAAACTCACAACATGGATTTAGAACGGAAAAATCTACACAGACAGCAATTTACGAATGTAGTAATAGTATACTGAAATTAATTGACAATAAGGAACATGTAACTGGCCTATTCTTGGATTTATCGAAAGCATTTGATGTAGTTGACCATAAAATCCTCCTTACCAAACTAAATCAATATGGTGTTAGAGGTCTAGCTAATAAATGGATAGAGTCTTACTTAACAGGGCGTAAACAAATAGTAAGCTTGAGACACAAGGATGATGGAACCAAATTACTTAATGAAACATTGTCCAATGAGGGAATTATTGAATTTGGAGTACCCCAGGGATCGGTTTTGGGCCCACTACTCTTTCTTCTATATATCAATGATATAACACAGAACGTTCATTCACATAAGGAAATTTTGTTTGCGGACGATATAACACTCGTAATAAAAGGTGAAACTAAACAGGTCATACAGCAGTCTGCTGACTCCGTTACAGGAGAGTTAACCAAATGGTCACAAGATAATCGCCTCATAATAAACTATAAAAAGTCAGTATGTCTAAATTTCCACACTATACAGAATAGGAATCCTGCGATGCCCAATATAACATTAAATGGTCATCAAATAGAAAATAAATCAGAAACAAAGTTTTTAGGACTATGGATACAACAAGACTTGAAATGGAATAAACATATACAATATCTGAATACTAAACTGAACTCGATGTGCTTTGCGTTACGTATTTTGAAAACCTGCACTAGCATGCACACATTAAGAAATACTTATTTTGCTTATTTCCATTCATACTTAAGATATGGGATCATATTTTGGGGTATGTCGCCAGATGTACTAAGCACGTTTAGGATACAAAAGAGAGCGATTAGAATTATGGCAAATGTAAACTCTAGAGAATCATGTAGACCTCTGTTTAAAGATTTAAACATTCTCCCACTGCCCTGCATATATATCTTTGAAAGTATTATGTTTTTTAAAAAGAATTTAATGAATAAAGATGTTTTTCTTAAAACAAACAATGATGTTCATAGGCATAACACAAGACAAAATCAAAACATTCATATTTCACACACACACACAAGCATATATCAAAAAGGAACTTTTCACACTGGAGTTAAATTATACAATAAACTACCCCAGTATATAAAACTGGCCCCAAAAATAAAAACCTTTGATAGAATGTTGAAAGCTTATCTGCAGTGCCATTGTTTTTACTCAGTAGTTGAATATTTTAGCGTATAGGAGTGATGGAATCTATAACTATATTTTACTTTTTTAATTTAATTTTAATACCTAGCTGTATGTTGTTGTATTTATAGAATTAAGTTTTCATATTATGATAATAGAGTGAGGTGTAAATAGTTGTGCAATAAGATTGTATCTATTAAGATTTGCTATTATAATAAGTTATAAATAGTTATAATCTTAGTAATATATACCTGTTAGTTCTTTTATTTTATGCATGTAAATTCTGACGTGTCCTATATCAAAAATGTATTGAATGCATGTATTTGATCAAATGGAATTAATAAAAATCTATCTATCTATCTATCTATCATCTATTTTTTAGAGACCAATTCCCACATCACATTTCATCAAAAGAAACAAAACCAGCTTCCTTTTTTCCTGCCATCAATCAATACATCAATCTCATTTTTTTCTTCTCAAAACCCATAAGCTTCCATACTCCATATATCAACATTCAGAGTAAAATCAATTCCCCTGGCAACCATGCCATGTCAAGGAATCTTGACCTCACACAGATCAAAGCCACCTGCCACCCACTGATGGAACAACACAAAGAATCTCTGTGGTCCCCCACCAACAGGTGGCCATGGCTGGCAAACTGATAAAATAAAAATAACTAAAAGTAACCAGAAGGAGTCTCTGTAACCTACAAATGTTAGGTTACAATATATAAATATAAACATAAACATAAATAAAATAATAAAATAATCTCTGGTGGACCAGTGAATGTGAAGCAGCAATAAGGCAGAGACAACTAGCATGGCAGAGATGGAACTCTAAGAAGAATTCAGATAACAGGGAGAGTTTTCTGTTAGTGAGAAAACATGCTGCAAAAACCATACGAGGGGTAAAACGTGCATACGACAAAAGTAAGTTGGAAAAGATTCAACAAGACTTCAAGAAGAACAACACTCGAGATTTCTACAGAACCTTTAGACAAGAATCTCACTAAATACACTCCACCTAGCCTACACTTCAAAGATCCTGAGGGAAAAACTGCCTATAATGAGAAGGACAACTGCACTATCCTGGCAAATTATTTTGAGACTCTCATTAACTGTGAAAGCCCAGGATCCTCATTCTCATTTGAAGACAATCCAAATCCAAACCCGGACTCTACACCACCAACCAAAGAAGAAGTTATGCAGATCATTCAGTCACTTAAAAAAGGCACCATGGCGAGGATTCAATAATTGCCGACTTATGGAAGCATGCTGGCGACGGAGCTATCGATAAACTAACAGAAATAATTAGTGAGATATGGGAAAAGGAGGAACTCCCTATTGATTGGACATCAGCTCTGCTTCACCCTCTTCACAAAAAAGGTGATAGAACGAATGTGAACAATTACCATGGCATCTCCCTCCTTGCAATAACATACAAAATCCTTTCAAAAGTCCTTCAAACTAGAGCAGAGGAACAGTTGGATCCACAATTAGGGGAATATCAAGGGGGATTTCGGAAGGGACGATCATGTGCCGAACAGATTTTGAACCTTAAATCTATTCTTTCATATCTAAAGCTTAGAAACAAACAGTTTGTAGTGACCTTAATTGACTTCAAAAAGGCTTATGACTCTATCGATCGACCCACCCTATTTGAAATACTGAAAGAACTGGGACTGGACAACAAAACAAGAGCAATTATTCAGAAAACCTTAACCAACACTGCGTCCAAAGTGAAATTCAGGGGAGAAATTTCAGAGCCCTTCGAAATCAAGACTGGTGTAAGACAGGGAGATGGACTATCACCTTTGCTCTTCAACTGTGTGCTCGAAAAAGTCATCCGGCAGTGGCGAAAAGAAATGAACATTAACAAGTCTGAAAATGGAATCAGATTGGGCTACAAAAAACCGAACCTGACAGTTGACTGCCTAGCAATCGCAGATGACCTCGCAATTTTTTCAGATTCCCTCGATGCAGCCGCAGCGCAAATTAATGAACTCCAGATTCAAGCAGCAAAAATGGGCCTTAAGATCTCCTTTGAAAAAACAGAATTCATCACTAATATCAAGCTAGCACCAAAAGAGCTGGATGTAGGACAGGGGAAAATCAAGCAAACGAAAGCGTTCAAATATTTGGGTGAGTGAATAGACCCCAATCTCTCCGAGAAGGCAGCTTTCGAGTCACGAATCAGGAAAATGGAAAAGGCATATAATCTAACAAAGGCCATTTACAACAAGAAATCCATATCAACAAATGCCAAGTTAAGACACTACCAAACAGTCATCCGTCCAGAGGCTTTGTATGCTGCAGAGTGCCTTGCAATGCATCGCAAGGGACTAACAGAGAATCTGGAAGTGAAAGAAAGAAAAATTCTAAGAAAAATCTTTGGTCCGGTAAAAGAAAATGGGGAATATAGGAGACGGCACAACCACGAACTTTACACCCACATGGAAAAAATAATTGATACCATGAGGAAACGGAGAATTGCCTTTTACTATCATATAACAAGAATGAACCCAGCACGATTGACAAATAGAATTTTCACCTACTTCCTCAAAAAGAAAACCAAGGGAGCTTGGTTCACTGAGGTGGACAAAGATTTACAAGAAGTGGGAATTACAGGCAAAGATATTTGGGAACGTACCACACTTCAACAAAAACTAACAGCACACCGATGTTTCCAAGTAAAGCCAAAGCTTCCAACTGGCAAGAAGTGGACAGCAGAAAGGAAACAACAGCATCGAGAACTAATGTGAAAGTACTGGGAGGAAGTTAAAGCTCGATGCAGCAACAAGCAGCTGAAATGACGTGGTCCTTAGATGGCCGAATCGAAAGAAGAAGAAGAAGAAAATAATAAATAAAATAAAATAATAAACATAAATATTCATAAATACTTGTTGAGATTCCGCCTGTTTTATGAACTGAACAGAGCAGTGGCGGCCGACATACTGTTAGGCTGGGAGGGCGATCACAGTATTTTTCCCGCACCTTTTTATAAGTTGACAAAGGAAAAAAAGAGTACCGGTAGGCCTGGAATCAGTTACTTTTATATGCAATGAAAATATCGCTACTCGATATTCTTGATGTCAGATCCCAAAGCTGCCATCAACACTTGTTTTTATCATTTCGCACCGGTATTACAACAATGATTTCATAGGGTAACACTGAGAACCTGATGTGAAAATTACTCTCAAGAGAAAGTTTTCCGCTACCGTTTTTAAAATAGCGTCCACAGAATTCATTTTGAAACACAGAAATACTTAATCACACTGAGACGTAAGCATAAAAAAGACAGTCAAGCCTTAAGGAGTTTCATCTCTAGAGCACAGCCTTAACAAGAATTATTATTATTATTATTATTATTATTATTATTATTATTATTATTATTATTATTATTATTATTAATATTAAAGAGACATCACAAGAATATCACTTACGGCACAAGCACTTCCAAACCACAGTCGCACCGGTAAATAAAAAAAATAAAAAAAACACTACTTAATGATATACAGATTAATTATCACCAACACAGAGATTACAACTGCTGAATATTACCACCCCACTCAAGACTCTTCAGCACTAAAGCGAAATAGCTCACTGGTGCCAACCTCTTCACTAACCACAGGAGGCTAGCCAGAGGTCCGTGTTATACTTCACCATTGCAATATGAATCGAGATTCCTGTTCTCAGATGCTACACTTAAATGAATATCCTCAGCCAGCTTCCAGTCTCTGACCGGGTCAGGAATGGAATGAATGAAGCCTCCATCTAGCGGCGAGGATAGGAACTGTGCCGGCTGCCGAAGCCTGTCACACTCCTCTGGGGCAATGATTAAATGAATGACAGATGAAATGAAATGATAGCGGAGAGTGTTGCTGGAATGAAATTTTGACAGGGAAGACCGGTGTACCCGGAGGGAAACCTGTCTGCCTCCGTTTTGTCCAGCACAAATCTCACATTGAGTGACCGAGATTTGAGCCACGGACCCAGCGGTGAGAGGCCGGCGTGCTGCCGCCTAAGCCACGGGTGCTCGCAAGATGCTACACTTATTATTTTTTTTTTAAATTTTATTTATTTATTTACATAGGTCCCAATGAGCCTGAGCTCGTGTTAGGGACAATCAAGTAACATAGTTACAGCATGGCATATATATAATTTTTGTAACATTATTGTTTAATTTAATAGTAACTTATATTATATTGCTAGTGACTAATTTTACAGAGATAATACGATATGATACATTGCATTGCTTAAGGCTATTGTACATGGGCTATTCATTCCTTAATAGGAAGTCTTTTGTTTTCCTCTTAAATGTTTTTATAGAGAAACTTTCCCTTATGCCTAATGGTAGCGAGTTGTATTCTTTTATTATAGAGGACATAATTCCTTTAGTTCCAAATTTAATGGATTGGGAATGGCTGGTGAATATTTGATTTACTCCTCTTGTTGCATAATGATGAATGTCATTTGCATGGGTAAAATGGATGTGTGTGTGTATCAATTTGTTTTCTAATTTGTATACAAATACTGTTGCTGACATAGCTATTTGTTTTTGCAGTGGCATAATTTTAGTTCTTGAGTATAATTCATTTGAGGGTGTGAGCCAAGGAAGTCCAAAGATAGATTTTATAGCACGTTTCTGGAGTATCTCAAGTTCTTTTATCAGCTCCTTCTTACAATATCCCCATATGAAATTCATGTACATTAGATGTGAATGTATCAGAGCAAAGTATATATTTTTCAATTGTTGGCTAGTAAGACAGCTATATCTTAATCTGAAAATAATACCAATTAAAGGGCTGATTTTATGTTTTACATTTTCTACATGATTTTCCCAGGTTAGTGTACTATCTAGTGTGATACCTAAGTATGTTGCCGATTTAACCCTTTCTATTTCTTTGTTGGCTATGTTGACTATGTTTGTGGTCTCAATCTTGTATGATGGTTTATGGAAGAATAAATATTTTGTTTTAGTGATATTGATAACCATTTTGTGTGCTCTCAACCAATCCACCAGCTTATTGAGATCATAATTAATATTTAGCATAATTTCCTGTTCAGATGTTCCCAGATAGAGTATAAAAATATCATCTGCAAATAGTTTAAGCTTGCCTTTCAATTCTAATAATACTATATCATTAATATAGGCCAAGAAAAGAATTGGTCCTAAGACAGAACCTTGAGGTACTCCTGTGTCAATTCTCATTTGAGACCCTTTTACATTATCGATTGCAACATATTGTTTTCTGTTAGTGAGGTAGTTCTTGAACCAATCATGTGCCACTCCTCTGATGCCTGCAAATTCTAGTTTATTAAGGAGAATCTTATGGTTAACCAGATCGAATGCTTTATGGAGGTCAATTAGTACACCAGCAGCTAGTTTGTTTTCATCTAATGCCTTTTCTACATCAGTTACTACTTCAAATATAGCACTATCAGCTCCTCTATTTGGAATAAACCCATATTGGCAGTTTGCAAAGTAATCATTTTTCATGAAGAAATTCATAAGTCTTCGTTTAACAACGCTTTCTAGAACCTTGCTGATGGCAGATATAATATTGATGGGTGGGTTTTGTCTCCTTTTTTGTAGATCGGGACCACCCTAGAGACTTTACAGGCATCGGGGAATATACCAGTCATCAGTGAAAGATTTATTATTTTGACAAGATATGGTATAAGGCCCTCAAGACACAATTGTAGCATGACATTAGTAGTGTTGTCCTCACTTATATTGTTTTTGTGTTTTAGGGAGTTTATAATTGATTGTATTTCATTAGCATCAGTAGGTAACATAAAGATTGTCTTAGTGCTAGTAGTATTTTTATAGCTTGCAATGTCCGAGGTAGAACCGTTTCCTTGATTTTCCCATATACTGTTAGCAATATTGACATAATATTTATTAATTTCATCACATATATTTTCCTTTTTTTCGACATTTGTGCCATCGACTATAAGTTTGACAATTTCATTTTTCCCCTTCTTTGGCCTATTTAACATCTCATTAACAACACTCCACACTTCCCTCTGATTATTTGCATTTTGAATTTTTTGGTCAAAGTAGTTTCTTTGTAGGTTAAATATAATTATATATTTTTTGTCTTCAAAGATAAACAAAGGCCATGCTGATCATGGATTATTGTTATTTAAATGTAATATTTATTATATGCAACCATGTAGATTTGATTTATTCATTCATTTACTTTATTTGCTAATGGGGTGATTCCCCGGCTGGGCGTATGCTCGTAGAGGAGCCAGGGGAGATGAGATATTTACCGGTGCTACAGAGCTGTACGGACTCCGTCCGGCTTGAAGACAACTGCCTGCACACCGCGTCCACAGATTACCCCTCTGGCAGCCGAAAAGCGCGCCAGTATCCGTATTCCCCTTACGTCTCAATCCCCTCGCCCGGGCACAATCTTAGGGCGGAAAGCCCAGAGTCCGTAACTCCATACTGCCCAGTGAGCTGCGCGCTGAGCGTGATACCACCGAACACAGTCTTCCTGATTGATAGAGCTACATGTAATGTTCTTAGCATTATTAGAGTTGTATTTTTGACATAAAATATCAAGAGAAAATGAAAATCCCTTTTCGTTCTCTAGGAAGGACACCGTCCTGGAGTCCTTATGGGCCAGCCGCTACTGGAACAGAGCTCTTGGGACGCAGAGAATACCTTGTATTCGACCATGGCCTCCTCGAATACCCCACTATGACACTAGCCATGCAGTAAAATTTAAAATGGGAGGCCTTGGAAGTCAGCGTAGGTGCGATGCTATCCTTACATAATTGGTCACACAGCTGTTTCTTGAGCTCTGATTGGTGGGAGAAACTGTATCATAATGAAAACTTCTACTATAATGAGCCTCATTATAGTACAGTTTTCTGACATATAATATTTACATTTTGCCAGGGACGAACATAAATAAATAGTTCAGTAAAATGGATGAATGACAGTTCCTTGTTCACTTAACTGTATTAAAGTAGTTGAAATTCTGTAGTGGCAATACCGGTATATAAAAGAAACTGAAATATAAAGTAAATGTCTATGGTTTAAACCACGTGACAAGAAAGCTACTGAGTGAAATCTTGGTGAACGAGCTGCAGTACAAGGACTTGAAAAATTACATTAATATTTAATTATTAATAATTATGAAGGACCTGCATTAACAAAAAATACCAGAAAGATGGTCAGTGGCATATACTACCTAACATTCTCTGTGAATGAAGATGTGCAATCACGAATCAATGCAACTTGGATGCGATTTAGAGATGTCACCAGTGTTCTTTGTGATAAGAAGATGTCTATCCACCTAATATCAGAGATATACCGCACAATGGTGAGACCAGTTGCATTATAAAGGTACCGAGTGTTGGCCAGCACCTAGGAGTGCTGAGCACTCACTTCATGTCATGGAAATGTGGATGCTGCAAAGATCTTTAGACATTTGTCTGCTCGACCATATCCCCAACACAACGATTTGACATATAGCTGGTGTGGCTCCAATCAATGAGAAAATGCAGGAATGGACACTCCGTTGGTATGGACACATTGTCCGTGCACCACAAAGTTCAGTCATCGGCTCGGCCTACCATCTAACGGTCGACGGCCAGAGACAGCGTGGGAGATCAAAATTGCGGTGGCTGGACACTATTAACGCAGATTTATGATCAAGAAACTTGAACTCGCAGGAAGCATTATATCGCAAGAAATGGTGTGCATTGATCCAAAAAGCGGACCATGTTCCTATGAGATGACTCTAAGAAGAAGAAGAAGGTCTTGTACAAAGAGCTAGAAGCCATTACAGATACTATGCGTTAGAGGAGACTGGGATTCCTTGGGACATATTACGCAGATGCAGGATTTGAAACTTCTAAAACAACTAGTGCAGTACAATATTATCTCAAAAAATACCACAACAGGATGTTTATGGATAAGAGGAGTGAGAGAGGATCTGAAGAAGATAGGTTTTACAATAGACGACACCACAAATGAGATAAAGTCGAACACAAAAACCTGCTTTACCCTTAAAAGAAACAAGCCCACAACACGCACATTTTCATCTGAGTACTGGGAGAAACGTGGTCATAGAAGAAGGAAGAGAAGAGGAGGAAGAAGAGGAAGAAGGGGAGGAAGGGGAGGAAGAAGAGGAATAAGGAGAACGATTACAATATATTGAATATTTGCTGGTCGCACATAATCTACCGCCGGCCTGTGGTAGCTCATCTTGCCACAAACTTGAAAATGATCTCGTAAAATTCTATAGTTCATCCGTAAAATCCATAAAACACATTGAAGTTCTGTCAATTTTATAGAAACACCGTAAAATTTGGCAGGTATGGATCTCATTGCCAAAATATAAGGGTTATTCAGGCACCTGTCCCATTCGAGATACAGAGGTTTCACATCAACACTTGCTTTCCATTAAACTAAACCAAACCCCATGGCTCCACAGCTCATGAAGAAGGGTCTTGGCCTAACAAGCGACTGCTGCCCTGCCATTTGGCTTACGCGTGGTCAGATCGATGGGTCACCTCGGCCGTTAATCTTGGTTTTCCTCACCGGGGTACTGCCTCGCTGTCGGGCTGCTACTCATTTGTGCCCCATGAGACTGAGTGCACACCATTCCAGCCCACATGTCAGTTTCTTAAGTCCCTGACTCGCCCACTTGGGGTGAAAGATAGACATGCTACCCCAACACCATGGGGCCGGCGGTAGCCAATAAATCTAATGGCAAATTGAATGAAATTAAATTAAAAGAAGTCAGTTTTATAATCTCATCTTCCCTTTATTTCTAAATATGCAGCTGAAAATATGGGACGATATGGAGCGCAATTTGGAAAGATAAAGTAATGTTTTCCAGGACTAACACTTAAAGTACAGAATGTTTGGTAACATGAGCTAAAATGATCCCTTAACCTCTGAACGTTTCTTTTCTTGTTACTTTTTTGCATCAATATACAGAGTGTAACAAAATCGTACGGCACAAAATGCAGGACACATTCCTCACATGTAGACGAAGAAATTTTGTAATGAACATGGGTCCGAAAACGCTTCGTTTCCATGTTATACCTCATTGTCTCCAACTCATAAATCATGAAAAACACACAAGAACAGAACATACTTGCATACCACATGCAGCTCTTTGTCACAGGAGATGTTCAATGTGCCCTCGTGTGCATTGATGTATGCATCAACCCGCCGTCGTAGTGAATCTCGGATTAAAATTAAAACTTACAATTTCCGCCTAGTCAATACTATACTTTTTTTTTTGCGTATGGTTTCGCAGCCTTCCATAATACGGGCACGCAGATTCTGAACATCTGGTACAGGGTTTCGATACACAAGAGTTTTCAAATGTCCCCTCAAATAAAAGTCTAGTAGGTTTAGGTCCGGAGAGCATGGAGGCCAGGCAATTGGTCCACCTCTACCTATCCATCTGTCACCGAATCTATTATATAGCAGCCGACGGACATTAACACTAAAATGTGCATGAAGTACATGTTTTGTCGCACAGCTAGAGTCAAATCTGCTAACAGATCAGGCAGAACATGGAAACGAAGCGTTTCCGGACCCATGTTCATATAACATAATTTCTTCATCTACGTGTGAGGAATGCGTCCTGCATTTTGTGCCATATCTTTTTGTTACACCCTGTATGTCAAATCATTTTTTTGTCTTCTTGTGCCTGTGCAGCTCGGGAACGTAAAGCAGAGGAAGTAATAGCAGCAGCATCCGATGAAAATCGACAGCCTTTCAAGGACAAAATGGAAACCTTCCTCAAACTAGGTAAGTGAACTAAAAAAAAAAGAGGTGAGTTTATATTAAGAGCTTTAATTTTGCAGTAAATAATTGTAATTTTATTTAGATTAGGACTTCATGTTCTTAGGTTTACAATGTCAAAGAATTTCTGAAGCTGATACATACTAATACATTGAATTTCCAGCCAAGGAGCAGCTTACGAGTGGAATAGAAAACTTGGACGAGTGCAAGCACAAGTAAGTTTTTGAATGAAATTATATTTGGACAATGCACTGCATCAGTGGGGGATCAGTGCTATTACAGAGGATGGTGCCAAATAAATAATGGTTGTTGTTTGAGTCTTCAGTCTTTTGACTGGTTTGATGCAGCTGTCCATCCCTCCCTGTCCTGAGCTAATCGTTTCATCTCTACATAGCTACCACACCCTACATCCGAGGCAATCTGTTTAACATATTCTAACCATGGTCTACCCCCTACAGTTCTAGTCCTCGACCCTTCCTTCCATAATTAAGCTTGCTATTCCTGGGTGTCTTAGTATATGTCCTACCAACCTATATCTTCTCTTCATTAGCAGTCACCAGAAACATCTCTCCTCTCCAACTAGTCTTAATACCACTTCGTTTGTAACCCTATCTACCCATCTGATCTTCATAATTTTCCTGTAACACCACATTTCAAACGCTTCAATTCTCCTCTTTTCTGCAGCACCAAAAGTCCAAGTTTAACTTCAACCCTCCAGACAAAGGCCTTAAAAAATAACTTCCTAACACCTAAATCTATATTCAATGTCAACAGATTCCTTTTCTGTAGAAATGCTTTCCTCGCCTGAGCTAACCTACTTTTTATATCCTTTTCGCTTCGTCCATCACTGGTTATTTTGCTTCCTAAGTAACAGAAGTCTCCTACTTCCTTTAGTTTGTTACCTACCAATTTGATGTCCATAGAAGTTTCTGATTTATTTTGGCTGCATTCCAATATTTTTGTTTTTCACTTATTAATTTTCATCATGAATTCTTTTCTTGAGACAAGAGTTTAAAATTGTTGTGTGGAGTGTTTGGGACATTGAGGATACTGGTACCTGGCAATTAATATAGTTGCGACTATTTGCATTATAATGTATTTAGGCATAATAGATTAAAAGTAAACCCTCCCTGTTTTTGAATTCCTCATATGATCTCATGAACCAAGTGGTGCTGAGGCAACTTACATTTAAATTTCATATTAGGTTTAGAAGTGAAACCTCTGAGTCATTTGAAATCCATACTGGTCTTCGGCAGGGAGATGGATTATCTCCATTGTTGTTTAATTGTGTGCTGGAAAAAGTTATGCGTCAATGGAATAAGTTTTGTCCACCGAATGTTAAGATTGGAAAAAATGCTCGACTAAATTGTCTCGCCTTTGCAGATGATCTAGCATTATTAGCAACTAGTATCGAAGAAGCTAAATTTCAGGTAGAGGAATTGGAACGATTAGCAGCAAAGGTTGGGTTGAAAATTTCCTTTGAGAAAACAGAAATTATGCCATCTTGTCAAGTTGACACACCACATATTGTACTACATAATGCCCAGAAAATAAGGATTGTGAAAAAATTTAAATATCTTGGTGAGATCATCACTTGGAATGCCAATGAGAGAGCATCAATAGATAGTAGGACACTAAAATTGCGACGAGCACAACAGATTACCTGGCCAACATATAAGAAACAGTCTCTTTCGATTAATGCTAAACTTCGACATTATTTCTCCGTCGTTAAGCCAGAAGCAACATATGCAAGTGAAACTTTATTTAAACTAAACACCCGATCAACAACTGACAAACTACAGAAGGTTGATAGACGGATTCTTCGGACAATACTCAATAAAAAACACCAGGTTGAGGGCCAGTGGAGACTTTGCCCAATTCAATACTTTACAAGGAAAATGAATCTTATCATTGACACGGTGCGAAAACGGAGGATTGCGTTTTTTGGACACAATTCCCGCTTGCCAAATACTAGACTCTTGAAACAACTTCTTGACTTCTTTTGGAATAGTAAAACAAAAATCACATGGTTTAAAGAAATACAAATGGATTTAGACGAATTGAAAATTACTAAGCATCAAATTGAACATAGAGAAGAGAAACGGCTTCTGAATAACAAATACACTCGACTAACGTTAAAAATTTCACAGCGTAAGCAATATGTTATATCTGCCGAAGAACGGGCTGCAAGATCTTCCAGAATGAAGAAGTATTGGGAAAGGAAAAAATTATCAAGAATTAAGAACTGAACTTACTGTAGTATTTGAAGACTTTGTATATAAGGTTTGAATTTTGGTGCTCCAATGTGGGCGTAAACAGTGTAAATAATAAATAATGACTCCTACTGATGGTCTTGTCCATTTTGGCCGGGTTGGAGCAAATATGACACCCCTCCACTTAACTCTGTCCAACCACTGAACTCCACTCCACGTTTCGTTCTCTCACACTGTCCTTCACCAAATTCATCCACCGTACTCTAGGACTTCCTCATCCTCTCTTTCCAGTCATCCGTCTCTCCATCACTTGTTTCGGCATTCTTTAATCATTCATCCTTTTCACATGTCCATACCATCTCAATCTGTTCTGCTCCAGCTTATCATTCAGCTTCTGTACATTCACTTCCTTTCGAATGTCTTCATTTCTCACTCTATCTCTCCCAGTCTTCCATATCGCGGGTTCAAACCTGGCCGAAGTCGTCGGATTTTTTAAGAGCGTTACAAATCCCTCAGTATGCCTTCCTTCGGAGGGGAAGTAAAGCCGGCAGTCCCATGCCGTAGATTTATGGCATGTTAAAGAACCTTCCACTAATTACACCTGTGTGAAGCTAAATTATATATAGGTTAAACATTTGTAAAACACTCGTAGGTTCCGACGTTCATCGCGAAGGGCCGACTGCGGTGGCATCTGGGAATCAAGTTCTGAACTAGTAGTCGTTGACAGTGGCGTTTGGCGGCAAAAGTAGAAACTACTTGAAAAAATTCAATGTCTGCAGTCCTCACTTTAATTGAAAACATATAAACACACACTAATACAGTCATCACAATTAGCACCGCTTATCAGACAGATTCTATACACACCCAAAGTACATGGGGCTACATGACCGCATTGTCGCAGCCCCTAAACTGAGGAACCAACCAGTCTTCCATATCATACTCCTCAGGAATGTCATTTTGTCTGCCTGAATCTTTTTCATCTCTCCTGGCCATTGGCCAAGTTTCTGCTCCATACATCATTATTTGTAAGTAATAGGTCTTGTGCCAGCTCCGTGGTGTTTGGGTAGTGCACCTGCTTCTCACCCAGAGGTGCCAGGTTCGATTCCTGGCTCCGTCAGGGATTTTAGAAACTGACGTGAGGGCTGGAACGGGGTGCACTCAGCCTCGTGAGGACAATTCAGTAGCTGTCCGACAGTGAGGCAGCGCCCCGGTAACGAAAACCAAGATTAACGGCCGAGGGGACCCAATGCGCTAACCACACGTCGCCCAAATATCTGCAGGCGAAATGGCTGGGCAGCGGTCGCTTGGTAGGCCTAGGCACTTCACAGGCTGTAGTGCCAGGGGTTATTATTATTATTATTATTAACATCCTTAGGGAATTTGGGTTACATCAAAAGCTTATCAACCTCATCGGCGTTACTTTGAAAGATACTAAATCAAAGGTTAAATTTCGAGGAGCCTTGTCTGAACCATTTGATAGGACTGGACTTCGACAGGGAGATGGTCTATCACCATTATTATTTAATTGTGTTCTTGAAAAGATCATGCGTGAGTGGAACAAAACTTGTCCTCCAAATGTAAAGATTGGTACTAATATAAAACTGAATTGCTTGGCTTTTGCGGATGACCTTGCATTGCTTGCAACCAGTATAGATGAGGCTAAACACCAAATTGAAGAACTTGGGTCTTTTGCAGCAAAAGTAGGACTTCAAATTTCATTTGAAAAGACTGAAATAATGGCATCCTTTGATGTGAAAACACAAGCTATTACATTGATCAACAATAAAAATAGTAAAGTTGTACATAGATATAAATATTTAGGGGAGATTATAACATGGAATTTGAATGAGAAAGCGTCAATCGAAAATAGATCAACAAAGTTAAGACAAGCGCAATATATTACTTGGTCTAGTTACAAAAAAAAATCACTCTCCATAAATGCCAAATTATGACATTACGAATCAGTTATTAAACTGGAAGCAATATATGCTTGTGGAACACTTTTCAAGTTAAACACTCGATCAGTTACTGACACATTACAGAAGACTGATAGAAGAATTCTCAGAACTATAATTAATAAAAAACATCAGGTGGGTGGTCAATGGCGTCTATTACCAAATGAAGTGGTTTATAAAGAAACTGAGTCTATAGTCGATACTATGCGAAAGGGCGAATTGCTTTTTTTTTGTCATCTCTCACGCCTGCCGGATACCAGACAATTAAAAGTATTATTTAATTATTTTTTCAAAAGTAAAACAAAGAACTCTTGGTTTATGGAAATTCAAAATGATCTGGATGAACTCGGCTTGACAATGTCCCAAATTGCTAACAAAGATGAGAAGAATATCTTGAAAAACAAGAACATCCGACTTCCCTTAAAAACCTTTACCTGCAAAACTTACACCATAAGCGATGCAGAGAGAGCAGCAAGGTCGATTAGAATGAAAATGTTTTGGGAAAAGAAGAAAAATAAGAAGCTGAATCTTTAATATTGTTTTTGAGACATGTATATACTTATATTGTCATTTAGACTTTCACGGCCCGTGTTACTATTCATAATGTTGAATTTTGGGCTTATGCCGTGTTTATTAAATTAAAATTCGACGCGTTTCGAAAGAAACCATGCCTTTCTTCGTCAGGAATAATCTGGAATACGACAATGATTGCTAAGAGAATGCAACAAAGAACATATAGAAGGTGCCCAAAGATGGACGCCATTATAGCCCCATGTTAGGGACAACGGAAAGCAGCAGTGAATTACTTTCTCAGGGTTCTGATAATAGGTAGCCAGGATTCACTGAGATTGTAGCCGGTGTCGCGGTTGAAATTATCTGGGTGTTTATGTATTTCAACCGCCTCCCTGATGATTCTGGGACGATATTGCTTTATACAGGCAAGAACATCCACTCCTTGGAACATGACATCATGGCCAGGTGTTAATGCATGATCGGCAACAGCTGATTTATCAGGTTGAATGAGCCTGATTCATCTATTATGTTCCTTAATGCGAGTGCATATTGTTCTCGAAGCCTGCCCGATGTAAACCTTGCCACAAGTACAGGGAACTCTGTAGATACCCGGTTGTTGCAATTTAGGCAAACTGTCCTTAGTTGGTCGCAGGAGTTGCCTAATCTTAACAGAAGTTCGAAATACAGTCCGTATGTTGTACCGACGTAGGATTTTAGCAATACGATCCGTCGTGTTATGTATGTAAGGTAGGTAAGCAGTTCCTCTTACATCTCTTTTCTCAACTGACGTGGTGTCTCTGTTTTCGAGAGTACCTATTGATGGTGTTATGTCTCTCATTAATGGCTTTTTTCCTGAAGACATCACAAGGCTTTTTTATCCCTGCATGACCTCCTCCTACTTTCTATGGAATGGGAATTTTTATGAGCAGACTGATGGTGTGGCCATGGGTAGTCCTCTCTCTTCTGTTGTGGCTAATTTCTTCATGGAGAACTTTGAAGAGAAAGCTTTGTCGTCGGCTCCTTTCAAACCGAAGATCTGGTGGCGTTATGTGGATGACACGTTCGTTGTTTGGACGGAAGGTGAGGAAAATCTTAGCCATTTCCTGGATCACCTTAATCTCCAGCACCCTTCTATTTGTTTCACCATGGAAAAGGAATCTGACGGCAAAATACCGTTTTTAGATGTTCTCGTCACCAAGAAAGAGGATGGATCTTTAGGACACAGCGTTTTTCGTAAGCCAACACACACCAATAGATATCTCCACGCAAGTTCTCACCATCACCCTGCCCAGAAACATGGTATCCTTACAACTCTAACTACCCGGGCTAGGAGGATTTGTGAAGTGTCTTCTTTACAAGAAGAAATTAATACCTTGCGAACCACCTTTGAGAGCAACGGTTATAGCAAGGCTTTGATCTCTACGGTTCTGAAACCAACAAATAATAATAGGACGTCAGTTGAGAAAAGAGATGTAAGAGGAACCCTCCAGCCTCCCCCCCTCCTCATTCTTCGAGGAGTTTCTATATTTTCACACCGCCCCCTTTACCTTCTCGTTACTTACTACTCTGTCCGCCGATCCACCATGGTCCATACAGTAATTTCTGGCAGCTGCTCTCTGGTGACGAACAGAGGAATTTATCTATATTTTTTGTAATCTCATTGATATACTTTCTTTGGCCACATTGTTTATTTCCATTGAAAAAAGAGGCAAGGTTTCTCCGAAACGTATGGTTTAAATTAAAAATACACACGGCATTAGCCCAAAAGCATGAATTATTTATGTAATGAAAAAAATAATTTTGTCCTCTTAGATATCGATTTTGACCCACTGTGCACTGGGGCGAAACGCTAGCAATTTGTTTGAGCTAACCGGACCATTTTATCATATTTTGTTAAAATATATTAGCTAATACAACAAGTTTTCTTTCGAGAACATTTGATTCTATATTCTCATTAACTAGCAGTATTATGTGTTTGAGATACAAGTGCTGCTGACTTTGGCTGTGCTAGTGTTTGTTGATCATAGCATTTGTTGGCTAGAGGGGTAAAAAGGAAAGGACTGTGCCAATACAAGCTCAGCTCAGCTTAAACAATACTTAGTTCCTAACTTGAACATCAGCAATCAAATCTCAAATAGGTTAATTATGAATCCATCTAGTTGTGATGACCAGACCTGTAGTGTTGTGGTAGCACTCCTGCCTCGCACCCGGAGGCCGTGGGTTTGATTCCCGGCTCCGCCAAGGATTTTAGAAACTGACGTGAAGGCTGGAACTGGGTGCATTCAGCCTCGAGAGGACAATTGAGTAGCTGTCTGACATTGAGACAGCACCCCCGTCAAGGAGACCAAGAATAACAGCCGAGGGACTAAGTCCAATCCCTCGTCCACGTCGTGGGAGACGGGCAACGGCACAAAGTAGGGGATCGCCTGTAGGGGCGAAGTACAGTGGGGACTTCGTGTGCCCCGGGACCGTTACGGTAGCTGTGAAGGTCCTACAGGAACCCTGAAAAGTGACGGCTAACGGGGCTCTGGTGAAGCTACGATAGGCCCAGCAAGCCAGTAGTGGATGAAACCAATTGCTTTCAAAAATGGAACGAGCCTCGGACAGGATGGATTTAATAGACGACGACACGGCTGTACACACGGACTAAGATTTGGAACTTTAAACCTAAGAACGCTGACGGGGAAGGTGGAGGAGATAGTGGATATGATGGAAAGAAGGAAGTTGGATTTATTGGGATTGGCAGAAACAAAGTGGAAAGGGGAAGGAAGGAGAGAACTGAGAAAAGGCTATAGACTGTACTGGAGTGGGAACGAAGAGGGAAAGAGGAATGGAGTGGGAGTAGTAGTACGAGATGGTTTAAAAGAAGAAGTGAGGAGAATAAGTGATAGAATGATGAAAGTGAAAGTAGCACTGAGGGGAGAGACCGTAGAAATAGTGCCAGTGTATGCTCCACAAGTAGCCTGCGCCTCTGAAGAGAAGGAGGAGTTTGAAGAGGAATTGCAGAAGCAGCTGGTAGGAAGAAATATGATTGTTATGGGGGATCTCAATGCCCATGTAGGAAGTGAAAGACAAGGTTATGAGAGTGTTCTAGGACCAGAGGGTTGGGGCGGAAGAAATGAGGAAGGAAAGAGACTGTTGGACTTCTGCCAGAGGAACAGCCTGCTAGTTGGGAACTCCTGGTTTAAGAAAAGAGAGAGCCACACAATCACATGGTACAGTGATGACTTGACCAGGAAGTCGGTGGTCGACTATATACTGTATGAGAAAGAACTAAATAAGAACACCACGGAAATCAAGGTTATACCATCGGAGAACCTGGATAGCGACCATCGATTGCTGGTAATGAACCTGAGAGGGAGTAAGGAGAAGAAAGGGACTGAGAACCAGGAAAGACGTATAGGGATATGGAAACTGAAAGAAGGGGATAGAAGGGTCGAGTACCTCAAAATGGTAAAGGAAGCAATTCCAACAGATGAAGAAAGAGGGGTGGAAGAGGAATGGGCTAGATTTAAGAAGACACTAGTAGGTGCAGCAGAAGCAGTATGTGGGAGGACAAGTAGTAAGAAGAGGTGGAAGGAAACACCATGGTGGAATGAGAAGACAAAAGATAAAGTAAGGGAAAAGAATAGAGCCTTTAGGAGGTGGTATCAAAATAGGATGGTAGAGACAAGGGAAGAGTACCAGGAAAGAAAGGAGGCAAAGAGAGTAGTGGCTGAGGAGAGAAGAAAGTGGATGGAAGAGTGGACAAAGATGATGGAGGGGGATAGTGAAGGTACAAAAAAGGTCCTGTATGGGATGGTAAAAAATAAGAGGCGGAAGGATCCTACGGATTATGTTAGAATGGTGAACAAAAGGGGACAAGAGATAGAAAATAGGGAAGAACTGAAGAAAATGTGGAAAGAATATTTTGTAGAACTTCTGAACCCAAATGAAAAAGATGGTGAGGAGGAAGAAATCGGGGAAGAGGAAGATGAACTGCAAACAGAAAAGTACTTAACATGGAAAGAAGTGGAAGATGCAGTGAACAAGATGAAAGGAGGGAAGGCACCGGGTGTGGACGAGTTGAGTGTGGAGATGGTGAGAGCAGCAGGAGAGGTGGGGATACAGTGGTTGTACCGAGTGATAAGGACAGCATGGAAGGAAAGGAAGACCCCAGAGGACTGGAAAAAAGGAATAATTGTCCCGATCTTCAAGAAAGGTAGTAGAACAGATTGCAGAAACTATCAGGGAATAACACTGATGAGTCATTGTGCAAAGATTTTCGAGAAAGTTTTGGTAAAGAAAATTGGGACAAGAATAGGAGGAGGAATCAGGGAAGAACAACATGGCTTCAGAGCAGGAAGGTCCACACTGGATTTGATTTTTGCTGTAAGGCAGTTACAAGAACAGCACTATGAGTATGGAACAGATCTACTGATGGCCTTCCTGGACATTGAGAAAGCATATGACAGTGTATGCAGAAACAAAGTATGGAAGTCCTTGGAGGATAGAGGAGTAGAGAAATGGACTATAAAGAGGATAAAGGAGATGTACAAGGGAAGCGTGAGCTGTGTGAAAGTAGGAGGAGAGAGATCAGACTGGTTGGAACAGAGAAACGGCCTGAAACAAGGAAGTGCACTGTCACCGTTACTTTTCATTGTGGTGATGGATGACATAATGACCCGAGTGGCACAAGTAATTGGGGAAGGAAAGATGAAAGCAATGGTGTTAGCAGATGATTTGATGATTTGGGGAAACAAGGAGGAGGAGGTACAGGAACAGTTGGACGTGTGGGAAGGAATAATACAAGGATATGGGATGAAATTTAGCATAAATAAGAGTGAGATGGTGATCACAACAAGGAAGAAGGAAAGAACCACAACGGGAATAACAATTGGTGGGGAACAGCTGAAGAAAGTGGAGAGTTTCAAGTATCTGGGAAGCCTGATACAAGATAATGGAAGAAACGATAGAGAAATAAATGAGCGGGGAAGGCAGGCAGAAGCATTTCGGAGGATTGTGAGAAGCATGTTATGGAGCAAGGATGTCCCTCAGAGCAGCAAAAAGATCATATATCGGACGTACTATGTCCCCATCCTGACGTATGCCTCGGAGACCTGGGTTATGAAAGGAAGGGAGAAGAGCAAAATACAGCCCAGTGAGATGAGGTTCTTGAGAAGCAGTATTGGAGCTACAAAGATGGACAGAATAAGAAATGAGAGGACCAGAAAATTAATGAAGGAGGAACCATTACAGGATGGTATAGAGAAATCTAGACTTAGATGGTATGGACATGTAAAATGAATGGAGGAGAAGAGGATACCCAGGAGAGTACACGAGACGAAGTGGGAAGGAAAGAGACCGAGAGGAAGACCGAGAGACAGGTGGCTGAAGGGGGTGGAAGAAAGCGTGAAGAAGAGAGGAGACGACTGGACAAGGGTGGAGGCTGAGAGATGGTGGGAAGACAGAAGACGTTGGAGAGGCTTGTGTTCCAAACAGACCTGGCCAGTGGCTGGAAACTGTGCAAGATGATGATGATGATGATGTCGCGTCACTTTCTACTTAATGTTAAAATGTCTTGTAGTTTACGCCTGTTAAAAGATTTTTTGCATCTGTTTGCAACTTATTTAGTTATTTTACGTTTTAGAAGATGCCGCGCAACCAGTTCTCACACGTTTACAACTGTTTGAAGCACTGGATTCGACGATTATGCCAAAAGTGGAACTTTGTGACTTTGTTAAAAGTAAATTAGGGGGTAGAAAATTGTTCTGAAGAGATAACTAACTGAATGCTCTATACAACTCTTAGTCATAGCAAATTTTTTGCATGTGTAGACGTAGCTTAAAAAAGGTCTAAACTGATGTTTATTATGAAGTAAACAAATTATATACGTTGCTTTCACTCTAAATTCATGATTGAAATGTAAATATAATTTTGTCCCCCTAGATTTCGATTTTGACCCACTGTGCAGTGTACCACTGGGCTCTCCAGTTAGCATGGTACACCTCACCAAGATGTCTAGCCCAATGGTACACTGGGCTGAACCAGACCATTTTATCATATTTTGTTAAAAATAAGTTAATGAGTAGTCGAAGTACTGTATGCCTATCCTTTTGCAATAACTATTTCATTTCCCGTCTAATGATTGCATGTACAGTTTTCATGAATGTTTTCTATGCATTTGTTCTAGATTTAAAGCAACGATGGAATTCTATCAATATCAGCCAAAAGGAATGAAGGAGGATGAAGTGACACCAAAGGACTTTTTTGCATTATGGCTCCCATTCTGTTGTGACTTCAAGGACATTTGGAAAAAGGAACAGCAAAGGATCATCAAAGAAAAGTATGTATTGTTTGTTCTCTTGAAAACACAATGGGTTTTAGTCCTTTCCTACAAAGGATAGCAATAGGATGTACAGTAAAACTTGTTCAAAGCGGAACGTCTATAAAGCGGAGACTTGTCCAATGTGAGCAAAAGTTATGATCCCAGCGCACCGTATGGCTTTGCATGTTATTTATGTTGTATAAAGCGGAATCTGTTCAACGCGGAAATGGATAGAAATTATTAATATAATTGTTCAATCCTTACTGTATAATGTGCAAGTTATACTTTAGCTGTGTAATTTATTCAGGCATATCCAGTACCGCAGTACCACATAAATATTTCACCAGGGTGAGAACCAGGTGTTTACGCACCTCAAGCCCAATTCTAATGTAACAGTTTTGTAACTTGGTGTCCTGTCAATAAATTTGTGTCATTTGTGAAAACAGCACGTTGTTTAAGAAATATACGTCATTGGCACTGAACGAGAACTTGAAGGTTATAGAAGCGAATGAAAAGGAAAAGTTGTCTGTGCATGAAATTGTCTGGTTTTCTGTGATTAAGTACATTGAGTACATACATAATATGTTGAGTGTGTTACAGTGTAGGCCTATGTGTCATCATCATCATCTTGTACAGTTTCCAGCCCCAGGCTGGGTCTGTTTGGAACATAAACCTCGCCACTTATTCCTTTCTTCCCACCATCTCTCCGCTGTCACTCTGGTCCAGTCCTCGCCTCTCTTCTTGACACATTCCTCCACTCCTTTCAGCCATCGATCTCTTGGTCTTCCCCTTGGTCGTATCTTCTGCATCTGCATCTCATGTATCCTCTTGGGAATCTTCTTCTCATCCATTCTCTTTAAGTGTCCATACCACCTTTCAAACCAGGAACAGGCCTATGTGTGAGTAGTAAAAATTTTTTACGAGCCTTACAGTAGTCGCATATGATGTGTAACATCTGACATAGAAGAAACCTCACGTGAAATTGTTGATACACCGGTATTTTATAGTATTATTGGCACAAATATTAATCTATTGTAAAAGGGAGTGTTTATTGTAGTTTATAATACGGAACTCATTTTATTAGATGATTTGTAGCTTCCACCAGCACTAGCCTAAATAAAGAATACGATATGGATCAACTAGATTAATAGACGCGACACCGCTCATAACCTTAAATTCCTTATAAACAGGTCCTCTTTGATTCACAGACAAACACGTAATTTCATATGGATTCTGTTAAAATGAGTCATATTGATATGATAAATATCGTTTAAAATGATAATCTGGTAGCAAAAATATCTACCTCGCCCAGGATTCGAACCCAAGATCTCTAGATTCACAGTCATACGCAATAACCCCACGGCTATTTCGACTACGCAAATATTGTGCACAAGATGGTGACTTATTTCCACGTTCCAATAATATTTTGCTTGTTTCGATAATGTTCCTGAGTGACATTGAGTTTAAAATGCCTTATGCCAATGCAATGCCGACTAATTACAATGTTTGATATTAAGGCATTTTACCATTTAAAAATACTGATACGAAGACTTTGAACATGTACCATGTCATTTGTTTAAATCACTTGACACCAGAGTTCGCATGAGCGTTTTCCGTTCAGTATGTCATATACATTCCACATGGCCGAGAGTGCGTCATGGTATCAATTTTCGACACCATGCGCTGATTGTTTGTCTTACCAGTGCCAGCTGGATCGATCGATCGAGTTGGCAGTGCGTCTTATACTTCCGTTCGATCCACCACTGCCAGCTAGGGCACACTTCCATTCGATCGATCGAGCGGGCAGTGCATACTTCCGTTGTCCACCACTGCCAGCTAGTACACTTCCGTTTGATCGATCGAGCGGGCAGTGCATACTTACGTTGTCCACCACTGCCAGCTAGTACACTTCCGTTTGATCGATCGAGCAGGCAGTGCATACTTCAGTTTGATCCACCACTGCCAGCTCGATCGTTCCGATCCACTTCCGTCCCCAAATTTCAAAATCACTCCCACAAAACTATCCAGCAACTGAGCGGATTACACATAAAAAAACAACAAAAAAAACAAGATATTGTGTTACTGAGATTCGGGGGGACTCGGACCCTTGAGATTCCGTTTTGAGCGAGTTGTACTGTATTACACTATTTCTTTTTGAGTAACTACCTACCCAATGCACTTATTTTCTGAAAGAGTACTAAGGGACTAGTGCTCGCGTCAGCCCGGAAGGCGGCCAGCTCTGTGGGATTTGCGCAGAGAGAAAAAGAGATACATTTCCACTGTTGCAACAGGTCCACCATGTCCGAGTTCCCACACCGCAGGCTGCTGCCAGGAGTTCCTGCGGTATGACAACACCGTCGCTTACCTCATCGAGCCTGTCTCTTTCACGCTGCTTTACACTTAGCTTTCCTGACAGCACACTAGCTCAGATTCTCAAGACAGACTGACTGTGATTGGTGGGATGGAGGTGAGGCATGACGTAATGGTAGCGTTGTGTTCTGCGCACCGCCTTCCCGGCTGGCTCGAGCTCTTAACAACCTAGATTTTAGGCCCCTTAAAACAATAAGTATGGTGTCTTCATAAATTAAAATTTGTGTTGCCAAGGTGATAGTAGACATTTAAATGTACATTTTAAAATATGCAACATCATTTTGAGATAAAAGTTCTATCCCGAGCTGTGTTTATCAGAGTTCCCCCATACTTTTGGTCAATATTGCTGCATTGTAAAATTATTAATATTCGATCAGCCTTGTCGATATTTAATCTGTTCTTGGAAGATTTACTTGGAGGGCATCAACAATTTGCTGACCTTTTAATCTTGGAAGTGTCAAGCGTCGCATTTGTGACATATTGTGTTCTTTAACAAATTCACAATGAAATTTGATAAAATAGTCCGGTTAACTCAAAACAGTTGCCCGAGTTTCGCCCCAGTGTACCATTGGGTTCGTCAGTTGGTATGGTACAACTCATCAAGACGCGTGGCTAGTACGAGGGTAATTCCAAAAGTAAGGCCCGATTCGCCTTAAATATTTGAAAGCGGCGCCAAGGGCAAAACACGCATGCGCGCCGACTCCTGGCATGCCTTGCGCGGCAAAAGCCGCCAGTAGCGTTGTTACTGTTGCTGTTGATAGTATCAGTTCACAATGTTTAAGACAATCAGCCCGCCGATTGTGAAGTAAGGGCAGTGATACGGTTTCTGTCTGCAAGAAACATTTCTGCGGCAGAAATTCATCAGCAGATTACTGAAGTGTACGGTCCTAACATAATGAGTGACAGTAAAGTTCGCAAGTGGGTGCGAGCCTTTAATGAAGGACGGGAAAATGTGCACGATAAACCCCGCTTTGGCAGACCATCAGTGATTTCAGACGAGTTGGTTCATGCGGTTGACGAAAAAAATTCGTGAAGATCGACGATTCACTATTTCAGGGACAACGATCAATAAAGCCGCCTACTGCGCTACCCTGACTAAACTTCGACGTGCAATCCAGATAAGCGACATGGTCTTTTGTTGTCTGGAGTGTTGTTGTTGCATGACAATGCCAGACCCCATACTGTGAATGACACGCAAACTCTAATCAAGAAATTTGGATGGGAACAGATGGACCACCCACCGTACAGTCCCGACTTGGCGCCAAGTGATTTCCACCTGTTCCGCTACCTAAAGGAGTTTCTTGACGGCAAGCGCTTCGACACAGATGATGAAGTGAAAGAAGCTGTTAAAGACTGGTTAGCTTCGCAGGCGGCCGAGTTCTAAGACTTAGGCATTCTAAAGCTTGTGGAACGATGTGACAAATGTGTAAATAAGTATGGGAATTAAGTAGAAAAATAGAGAAAGATGTAAGGAATGTCAATAAAACAATTGTCTTGGAAACAATTTTGATTTTGGATGTTTTTTTTGACCGGACCTTAGTTTTGGAATAGCCCTAGTAGGCCTACATACTGAGAAGGCCGCTGCAAGGCACAAAATGTCACCACGAGCAGCGCCAATGTACTACAGAAGTCAAAACTTCCTTTCAAAATAATGTTAGCTTACCCTGCTAATCCATATTGGAAATATCTGTTCCCAAAGGAAACAGAATGTTAATTGTCCAATTGAGTTATGTACATTAACAAATTCACAATGAAATTTGATAAAATGGTCCGGTTAACTCAAAACAGTTGTATGTATGTCAGTGGCGGCCGGTAATAAGGTTGCAGTGTTGCACAACGACCAGATTAATTCATGAAAAACAATTAATACCGCGATAATATTTTTAGTATTAAAAGCTGTATGTTTCCTATTATATGTATAGAAATTCATAATTCTGTTCTTTAATAATTCAGGAAATCTCATAGTAAGTTACAGTATTGTGAACTGACTGAGAAAGCGACGCGCGCCAGCCGTCTAGGAGCGCTCGTCCGCTTGGTCGTTGCCAGCCCCAAGCACCGACCAGATCTCAATAGTGAAGGGTATGGCAGAGAAGCTAGATCGGGTAAGCCCTATCCCAACAGTTAACACGGCTAGTCGTTGCCAGCTCATTGCAACCAGGAAGCCGAGGCGCGGCCGGAGACATCCGAGATGCTCCGTCAACTGCCGATACTATGTTTTGCAATGTTGCGCGTACTTGTGATACTCACCCTCGTATATAACTTACATTGTTTTGTTCTCGTGAAGGTTTTCAAGTAGACTAACTTATATTCCATTTAATCCGATGAAAATGTGATGTTTCTGAACTGCGGCATTCGTTATGAATGAGGTACCGGTACATCCGTTTTACCGCGCAATTGAATACAGTTTTCTCCGATATCAAGCAGTCCTATCACCTCATGGGCGTCCGCAGGAGGGGGGGGGGCACAAGGAGGCGCCGTGCCCCCCATCCCCCTGAAATTGTTCATTGTCACACCAGTTTATTTCATAAATTGAAGTTACTGATGGTTAACTGATTTACATGTAGGGATAATTCCACAGTTTTATTTAACTTAGACATTTTGAATTATTTGAGAATATCTTCAGTTACGGTATTTAGAAAATCGGCGAACTGGATTAACATTACCATTTTAATGAACTGCTTGATTTTTATTTCTGTCGGTAGGCCTACATGGTGATACAACTACTTTTGCCTGTTTAAAATAAATGATTTATCACGATGATTCACAAAGAACTCCTGTGGACAAAAACTCTGAACTAAAAAAAATATTCCTCCCATTCATGCCATAAAGATCATGTACCCAACGGTTTAAGCGCAGCCAAATAATGAATATCACGAAGCAAGTAAGAAATGAAACGAAAATTGCGCGGGGGTGTACGTCTCAATAACACCTAGTGACGAGGTAATGAAAATCCTATTACTCCCCCACCCTTGAAAAAATCCTGCGGGTGCCCATGTACCAACTTAAACCCCCCCCACCTAATGAAAATAGCGCAACACCCAGAACAATTATCCATCAGCCGCCACTGATGTATGTACTGGCCATGCGTCTTGGAGAGGTGTACCATATCCAACAACTGTTTTGAGTTAACCGGACCATTTTATCAAATTTCATTGTGAATTTGTTAATATACATAACTCAATCGGACAATTAACATCCTGTTTTCCTTCAGGAACAGATATTTCCAATATTGTGTTCTTGCCAAAATGACATAGCAAGAGCGACACTTTTTGTAGGCATTCATTGAAAAAAAAAAAAATTGAATCCATTATAACACTGCTAAATTTAATACATTTATTTTATTTTGGGTATGATATTGAAGCTTAAGTTTCCAAGTTTCTTATGTTACCCATCCAAATTGAGAAGAATGTGGTGTGAGAGTGTTAGTTCACCTACAAAGCCAGTTGTTTTTCCGTATCCCACTCGTGTGGTCCGTTGCTTCATGTTATTATGCTGTGCTGTTATTTTATAATATTTATAAAAAACATATAATATGATCGCCGGCCCCGTAGTGTTGGGGTAGCGCGCCTGCCTCTCACCCGGAGGCCCCGGGTTCGATCCCCAGCTCCGTCAGGGATTTTGACGTGAGGGTTGGAACGGGGTGCACTCAGCCTCTTGAGGACAATTGAGTAGCTGTCTGACAGTGAGACAGTGCCCCGGTCACGAAAACCAAGGTTAACGGCCAAGGGGACCCGACGCCCTGACCACGCGTCACCCCAAAATCTGCAGGCCAATTGGCTGGGCAGCGGTCGCTTGGTAGGCCTAGGCCCTTCAAGGGCTGTAGTGCCACGGGGTTAGTTTAAATATAATATGATCCTTTCTGAGTAAAATGTTATAAAAGAGGCTTCGGTGGCATAGTTGGTAACATGCTGAGCTTCTAAGCTCAAGATCGCGGGTTCAAACCCGGCCGAAGTTGTCGGATTTTTTAATAAGAGACTTAAAAATCCCTCAGTATGTCTTCCTTCAGAGGGCAAGTAAAGCCGGCGGGCCCATATGTCAGATTTATGGCATGAAAAAGAACCTTCCACTAATTACACTTGTGGAAGCTAACATTTATAGGTTAGTTTGATAGTGCTATATTGGTCCAACATTCGCTGCCAGGTGCTGGCTGCGATGGCATCTAGTTGCCAAGTCCGCAGCTAATTGTCTTGGATGGTAGAATTTGGTAGCAAAAGTAGGAACTACTTGAAAAATTGATTGTCTGCAGTGCTTCTACCTGAATTACAGATAACACACACTAATACAGTCATCACAATTAACAACGGTTATCAGACAAATTCTACACACACACACACCCAAAGTACATAGGGCTACGTGACCGTGTTGTCGCAGCCCCTAAACTAAGGAACCAACCAATAAAAAATGTTATACAATATGACATACTTTTAAATATGTAAGCGTATTTGAAATATTTTTTGAAATAAAAAATAGGGAAGTAGGTTTAACAAAATAATGACAAGGCAGATCATATATAAGTAATTTAACAACAATTATTAACATTGTCAGTATGAAACTAACAACATTCATGGAAATGCCTATTTTAACTTCAAAAAATATATACTGAATACATATTTTCAAAATAAGTTGATTTGCTCATACAAATGTCTTCTGTTTCATTTAGAACTCAAGAAGCGAAGCGAAAACATGATATAAGAAAGGATGTGAAAAAACACAAGAAAACTGAAGGAGGTCTGGTAAGTAGGCTAATGATATGCCCTCTGTTCTGGCTGATGCAGTGTGAGTGAGTTGCTTGAGGTAACACTCTTCTTGCATTGAGACTGAAAGTAAATTAAGGCCATCAAGTGGTGTCTTGACAGTGGATCTCATATTTTCAGTGAGACAGCTCCAGGAACACCACTATGAATTTGGAGAGGATCTGTTGATGGCCTTCCTGGACATCGAAAAGGCCTATGATAGTGTGTGTAGGGAGAAGGTTTGGAAAGCAATGGAAAACATGGGAGTGGAAAAAGGGACTGTAGGCAGAGTGAAGGAGATGTATTATGGAAGTGTGAGTTGTGTGAAAGTTGGAGGGGAAAGAACAGACTGGTTCAGACAAATGAGTGGCTTGAAACAGGGTAGTGCGCTGTCACCCCTTCTCTTTATTGTGGTTATGGACGAGGTAATGACACCGATAGCAGGAAAGATAGGAGAAGATAAGATGAAAGCAATGGTGTTTGCAGATGATCTCATGGTCTGGGGAAACAGGGAGGAGGAAATTCAGGAGCAACTGAAGGCTTGGGAAGAAACAGTGGGAGAGTACGGATGGAAGTTCAACATCAGTAAATGTGAGATCCTGTTAACGACTAGGAAAAAGGACAGACCAATGAGTGGGATAACACTTGGAGGTGGACAGCTGAAGAAGGTGGAAAGTCTCAAGTACTTGGGAAGTATAGTGGAGGAAAATGGGAGAAATGACAAAGAGATTACGGAATGTGGCAGACGGGCAGAAGTATTTCTGAGAAGCATTAGGAGCTTAGTGTGGAATAAAGATGTCCCACAAAAAAGCAAGGAAGTGTTATACAGAAGCTACTATATCCCGATACTGACCTATGCTTCAGAAACGTGGACAATGAAGAAAAGAGACATAAGCAGAATACAGGCAGGTGAAATGAAGTTCCTGCGAAGTAGGATCGGAGTAACAAGAAGAGACAGGGTGAGGAATGAAAAGGTCATGGAAATGGTGAAAGAGGAGCCCTTGCAAGGTAGGATTGAGACATCAAGACTGAGGTGGTATGGACACTTAAAGAGAATGGATGAGAAGAAGATTCCCAAGAGGATACATGAGATGCAGATGCAGAAGAAACGACCAAGGGGAAGACCAAGAGATAGATGGCTGAAAGGAGTGGAGGAATGTGTCAAGAAAAGAGGCGAGGACTGGACCAGAGTGACAGCGGAGAGGTGGTGGGAAGAAAGGACTAAGTGGCGAGGCTTATGTTCCAAACAGACCCAGCCTGGGGCTGGAAACTGTACAAGATGATGATGATGATGATGTGGTGTCTTGACAATTGATTGTGGTTGATATAATATCCTGCCAATATTATTTATAGCATCAAGGTCAATAATCTGAAGCAAAATTCGTTTACAGAATTGGACTTTTATGACCATGGACAGCTAAAGTCACAAATGTGGAAGTACTGCGGTGTATGAACAAAGACTTGGAAATTCACAGTATCATCAAAAGGAGAAAATTAGAATACTTTGGTCATTTCATGCGCAACAACAAATACCACCTCTTGCAATTAATTATCCAAGGGAAGATTAATGGCATTAGGGGGCCAGGACGCAGACGAATATCCTGGCTAAAGAACTTAAGCCAGTGGTTTTGGACTTAATACAGTGTCACTGTTTAGAACAGTTATGGTCCAACAGCAGATCATGCTACTGATCGCCAATGTTCTTGGAAGAGGAAGAAGAAGATGATGATGAAGATGAAGAACCACCACCACCACGTTGATGACAAATGGAGGCTTGTAGCTATTATTAATTCATGTATTGTTTAAAGACTAAATCAAAAACAAGGAAATTAGGGAGAAAAAAGGATTCCCAAAGTTACATGACAAAATCGAGATCAGTAAGCTAATATGGTATGGACATACCGTATTTACTCGAATACGACCCGCCCCCGAATAAGACCCGCACCCTGATTTTGAAGAACAACAAAAAAAAAAAAACCTCAAAATTATTTACAATCTTAACTAAATAAACAGAAGAGCATTTATCCAAAATAGTTTCCAACAGTTTTGAAGTCGTCGTAAAATAACACACATCAAACAATTAAAAATACAAATAAAAGTACACAAACACTTCATTCATCGTCATCAGAAGTACGAACTTCGGAACTTTTATCACCATCACTTTCCCACTAAATGTCGTCATCACTGACATCCATAGTATTCGAAATACTACATTTCTTGAAGCTCTTCCGTATGAGATCTCCAGAGATACGATTCCATGCCGTCAAAATCCACCAACAGAGCAGCTGAACTTTCGGGCGCTGAATACGACCAGTTGGAGTCGGAGTGTGCCTATCGGCCGCCATCCGCTCCGTATACAGCTGTTTCAAGGCTGCTTTGAACGGGAGGTTCACGCAGACATCCCGTGGTTGTAGCATAGACGTCATCCCGCTCAATCACGAATACATGACGGGCACGATTTCCAATAACTTCAGCTTCCCTCACAACTTTCAATTTCTCATTCACAGTAAATGACCGCAAACGTTTCGTAGCATTCATGTTTACACTCAGAGAACGTGCGTGTGACTGTATGACGCCGCGTGCTTACGGTAAAACAAAGTTATAGCCGGAAGAAGGCTAGCACCATCTAGCGGATACTCGCAACAACCGACATCGCGTGTGGCGGGCAATTTAAATCTTAAAAATTTCGATGACTCAAATAAGATCCGCACCCCAATTTTTCAGTTCGAATTTGTTTAAAAATGTGCGGGTGGTATTCGAGTATATACGGTATGTTGCGAATGGGAGATGGTATAGTCCCGAAGCGATTATTTACTGAGAGAGTCACGGAAAGGCGCCAAAGGGGAAGGCCGAGGATAAGGTGGATGGAAACAGTGAGGGAGAGCGTGAAGAAAAGAGGAGCGAAAGCGGAGGATGTACTGGGAGAGGGACGAGAGTGGTGGAGAGACAGAAAAATATGGAGGTCCTTGATTCACACCTCGACCCAGATCACTGGAAAAGAAGATGAAGACGAAGTATTATTATTGTATACTATTTGGTTCAGTCATGTTTCCGTATTGATTGTTAATTAAATATATTAAAAGGAAGAGAGACTCCGCCTGATCAATACTTTTTATAATTAAAAAACATTGGACCGTATCTAATATTTTCAGGGCCATAAGGACCCAATGTGAACATGACAAATCACATTTGCCAACATGAACTTCCAGTGATCTAATTTTAATGTATTATTTTTAATGTGTTTTTTTTATCTTATGTGTTTGTACTAGTTCTATGTTCCCCCGTTTTTAGATATGTCTGTTGCACCACATCATTCCTCATTTGTTTTCGCTGTCGCTTTCATCCATTTCATTTATTCATTTCACGTTAGATTAATATTTTTTGGGATATTTTTAATGATAATGACAAGTGTTTTAATTATAAAAGAGTATTGATCAGGTGGAGTCTCTCTTCCTTTTAATATATTGAAGAATTGTATAGAAAGGCTGGCCCCGTGTAGTGCGCCTGCCTCTCACCCGGAGGCCCAGGATTTGATTCCTGGCTCTGTCAGGGTTTTTAGAAACTGACCTGAGGGTTGGAATGGGATGCACTCAGCCTCGTGAAGACAATTTAGTAGCTGTCTGACAGTGAGGCAGTGCCCCGGTCATTAAAACCAAGATTAATGGCCGAGGGAATCCGATGCGCTGACAACACATCACCCCAATATCTGCAGGCCAAATGGCTGGGCAGTGGTCGCTTGGTAGGCCTAGGCCCTTCATGGGCTGAAGTGCTAAAAGGTTTCACTTATGCCCTTATAGTTACTAAAAAAAAAAAAACTGAGGGTTTGAACCAAAGAACACATTAAAGAGAGAATTATGTAAATATGTTAATTTGGCTAGGATTTGGATAAAAAAGAAAATGAATAAAGAAGCAAGCAATTTTTGACATTTATTCCAGAACTGCATTTAGGCCGGAAGTGATTTTCAAAATTTGCTTTTTAGTTTGATAGAGCTCTCCAAGACTCAATATTTGAAACCTTTCCGGGCCCTTTAGCCCTTCAACTTTTGGCACAATTGAGGAAATTACTTAATTTTACTTTCTTTTTGCTAAGATGGGGACCCTACTTAGTCTGCTAAGAAAGGTTTTCAAAATTAAAAGGGTTCTATAATCTCTACTTATAAGGGGAGGATACGATGTATGGGTCACCGATTCGAACCTCCTTTAGTACACGTGTAGGGCATGACCAGGTGTATACCAGGTGCAAGTAGTAAGGTGCGCTTCTCAGCCGATTCCGAGAAATTAATTATTCGTAATTTCTGTAGCGCATTCATGTGCGCTGTACGTTAACTTAAAGCAAAGGAGCGCATGATTCAGCGGTAAGAGCCCTGCTTCGTAAGCGTGGGATCACTGGTTCGAGTCCCACCGGTGATCCTCTTTTTTTTTTTTTTTTTGTAAACATAGGCAATTCATACAACTGTAGGTGTCGTGAATAATGTTCATTTTGCAGTCAATTGTAATAACGTGTTCTGTAAGCGGGAAAAGGGATTCTGAAATTATCATACGGGGTTGAACATTTGTGACATTACATAATGTACAGTCGGGGCATTACAAATACATTGGTATTATAAATGGTCAGGTGTACTCTATTATAAGTATACGTTTATACACTGAAGGCCCAGTCTGTTCCGTTCATTGCACGTCAGTGAACCATCAGACCACTCCGTACCCCGCAAATACTGGCTTATGCTATGGGTATTGGTTGTGTTACCGTTTTTACTATTCATGACATTCATCAACACACAAATATTTCTATTTTTTTACACACTCATAATACATAACAATTCCAAGACTTTTTTTTTCTTCACTGCCTACTTGATATTTGTACTCTCGCACTGCCTTTTTGTTACTCTGTTCTCGCACTGCCTTCTCGATACTCTGTTGCTACAGTTGGAAAGTGTTCGGAACTGGCGAGGTCACCTGCACACAAACTAACGATAACGGTGGGCAGGAGGATAAACGGTTCACCCAGGAAACGTTGAATGCCGCATTCGTTCCTTGACTCTTGAGGTAGCAACATCATAAGAGTGGGAATAATTGTGCGATGTCGGATATTACATGTTATAGTGATGTGCCGGTGCCTACGAAGGCCGATGGAAGTGGACCGCATTCAAATTCCGCGAGTAGGATGTAATCTCCTGTAAGATTTATTCCCACTCCCCTCTCCCGCTCACATAACACGTTATTGCAATTGACTGCAAAATGAACATTATTCACGACACCTACTGTTGTACGAATTGCCTATGTTTACAAAAAAAAAAAAAGCTCACCGGTGGGATTCGATCCAGTGATGCCACGCTTACGAAGCAGGGCTCTTACCGCTGCACCATGATCTTCTCTTCTCGGCCTAATGTTACCGTACAGCGCACATGAACGCGCTACAGCAATTACGAATAATTAATAATTAATTTCTCGGAATCGGCTGAGAAGCGCACCTTACTACTTGCACCTGGTATACACCTAGTCATGCCCTACACGTGTACTAAAGAAGGTTCGAATCGGTGACCCATGCATCGAATTCTCCCCTTGTTAGTATAAAACAAAGTTCCCGATTTGTGTTTGTTACGGGTAAACTCGAGAACCACTGGATGGATTTTGATGCGGTTTCCACCATTCTGTAAAGGATATCTCGAGGATTATTTCTGTAGAAAATAATTTATTTATGATCAAAGAAAGCCGATCAGTAACGATTTCAGTAGAAAAGTCTAAAAAAAAAACTGGTGTCCGAGCGCTTTGTAAGCTTACGCTGGGCAAACCGTAAAATAATATCTCAATACTATGAGTGTAAGAATTGTTCAGCATGAAAAGTTCTACAAAAAAGTCCACGAGAGCATATGTCTATCTTCAATACATCGCCCACTATGAGTGTCTTTACGTTTTAATTTCTTCCAACCATGTCCATTCAAATACTGAGGCAACAGTTTACAAGCTATCTAAGGGCGAATCTATCATCCCTATTACAGCCTAGCTAGCGGACGAGCCTATTGCCCCAGATACAGCCAGCAGCAAACCGTTGAGTCGTGTTGAGTTAAGACTTCTGAGAAGGGTGGTTGTGTTTGGAGTTTCCCTGGAAGTGCAACTCGGGTTTTCTTCATATCGCCTGTGAACTTTTCGTTCCGCAAAATTCACAGTCAAGTTAGGATAGGATGGAAGGGGTATTTGTGTTTCATGAACGTCGCCATTCTTAAATTACGTCTGACAAGAATTTGTTGCACATGCATCTCCATGATAGTCCAGTCAGTGATTTTAACCCATCATGCCGAGACATAAAACGGATATTGGTCGTTGTTCATTGACACTGGAGAAAAAAAGCGATTATCACGTAATGCATTCTCCCGGGCGGAGCCGGATCGGGTAGCTAGTATTGTATAAATAAATGTAAAGTTTACAGGGACCATCCATATAAAGAAAAAGTAACCATTTATAGTATGTATGTATTTTTGCACTTGCCAGCAGCACTAAACATGATTCACTTTCTCACAATGGCATCTTGCTGCTAACTGAGGTCTGGGTTGAGCGCCAAGTAAGACACTGTCATACCAACTGTTGCCTGCTAAACAATAATCATCATAATCATCATTTTACAGTTCCAGTTTCCCCGGGTAATATATTGTTTGTCATTATCTCAGTGTTCGGCAATATCCTGATCTCGCACTATTTTGACTGTACTGTATTTTACTTTGATGATTATTAAAAATAACCTCCTTGTAAGAACATAAGATTACTTTGAATAAATACACTGCTAGCTCTAGTGACTTGGGTTGTTTTGCCATGTCCGAAGTTGCTTCAATGCCAACGTTTTGCCATTTATATATGAGGCTTAGTCATGGCATAATGCTTGGCAGGGGACGTTCCCTTGTATTTATTCTAAAGTGCCGAACTGCACATCTCCAATGTCTGTAAATTGGCATTAAATTACCTACCAGAAACAGCTTCAGACAGCAAGAGATTCCCAACGCACACCTTTGCTATTGATACAAGAGACAGGTTGCCTGCCAACCATTCTGTCAAGACTGAGCCTACTGTAATGATAACGAAACATCAACAAGGGGCCGGCCACATATTACGTATTCACAAAGAGGGCGGGGTGTTCCGAAGCTCATGATGTTACGTTGATGAGGGGTAAATGCTACAAATGCTGGGTGAAAGCCTCAAGATCATGCAGCGAACTGCGTGAATTCAAAGTCCATTAGGAAGTGCAAACCAAGGGGTCAAAGGAGGTAGCTGGCTGGATGACGTCACGCTCACCGGAGCGCGCGGGGAAAGGAGGGAGCTCAAGCGGTATTATGACATCACACACCTCTGTGCATTCTAGGTACATTTCGTCCCGTCGCCGTAACGTAACGCCAGACCTCAGCATAACGACGAAGTCGACAAGATCATTTAAAATGACAAAATCAAACGTCGCTAAATGGATTGCGTCTCCATGGACCCAGGATGGATAGTTGCAACCTTCCACCCAAAGAATATGTTAGTAGATTGTAAAGGTCATTGTTGTTTTACTTATAAAAATAGCAGAAGCCTTACCTTGTTCAAAGAATACTTCTATTCACATCACAAAGAGGTTCAACAAATATTTTTGATGAAAAATAAAGTAGAAGTTATGTCAATTTTGTTCGTAAATTTCTTGTGTTTTTGCCCCCCAAAGCGCCTCAAGAATCTGCAGCTATATATTTTTTACAGTAATTGATGTCCCTGCTAGTAGCCACCGTGGCTTAGGCGGCAGCACGCCGGCCTCTCGCCACTGGATCCGTGGTTCAAATCCCGGTCACTCCATGTGAGATCTGTGCTGGACAAAACGGAGGCAGACAGGTTTTTCTCCCTGTCAAAATTTCATTCCAACAACACTCTCCACTATCATTTCATTTCATCTGTCATTCATTTAATCATTGCCCCAGTGCGTCAGGCCTCAGCAGCCAGCACAGTCCATATCCTCACCACTAGATGGGGGGCTTCATTCATTCCATTCCTGACTCGGTCAGAGACTGGAAGCAGGCTGTGGATTTTCATTTTCATGTCCCTGCTAGCAAGAGTCATCGAAGGGATGTTAGAAGGGAAAAACACAAGAGGAAGACTACCACTAGCATACATCACACAGATAATGACAAACACGAACACAAAATCGTATCACGAATTGAAGAGGATGGCGGAGAATAGAGAAGATTGGCGAGCTGCTGCAAACCAGCCCCAGGGCTGTTAACTTCAGTCTCTGAAATTGTGTTTCTTATTACATGTATTTATAAGAATAAATCGTGATGAAATCAGAAATATTAGGTATAAGTGATTACACTATACGTGGACGGCCCCCAATGAAGCAACTCTGGCCGTGGCAAAATAACCCGAGGCACTACAGTTAACAGCATTAGCTCTGGCCGCGAAAGTTTGCAAAACATTATTTTGAACATGTTCTTGTTTCAGAAATCCAGACTGCAGATGCGGACTCAGATGTCCAAGGCTGATTGAAATAATTATTCTAATTCACGAAACCGAACACCATCATTCCATCATCATCCGAAATGTGCCAACTTTCCCTTTCATTCTGTTGTACATTTGTTTCTAATGGCACAATTAATTTATAATCTTCCATATTATTTATTAAAAAAGATTAATTTGTATATGATATGTTAATAAAGTTTATATTTACTCTGCTTATTCTTTTACTGGTTCATTCCTTTGATTTACCAGTACCTATGGGGCTCAACCCTATAGATGGTTGGTTCCTTAGTTTAGGGGCTGTGAGAATGCGGTCCTGTAGCCCCGTGTACTTTGGGTGTGTGGAGAATTTGTCTGAAAACCGGTGTTAATTGTGATGACTTAATTAGTGCGTGTTATCTGTTTTTAATTCAAGTAAGGACTGCAGACGATATTTTCAAGTGCTACCATCCATGACACCTAGCTGTGTACTTGGCTACTACTAGATGTCATCGCAACCAGCGCCTGGTGACGAACGTTGGAACTTAAGAGCATTAATTTTAGGGGCAAATGACCTCGTAGTTCCACCCCTTAAAACCTAAAGGAAGGTTCTTTTACATGCCATAAATCTATGACATGGGCTTGCCGGTTTTACTTCCTCTCCGAAGGAAGGCATACTGAGGGATTTTTAATGCTCTTAAAAATCCAATGACTTCGGCCGGGTTTAAACCGACGATCTTCGGCATAGCAGTTCAGCATGCTACCGACTACGCCACCGAAGCCGCTCTTGGATATGAAATTGTGATATTTGTTTAAATTGAAGGCCCTGTGGTTTTGTTTGTTTTTATTGTCTATTTATTGTCATTTGTAGAGTCTGACACACTAGTCTCTGCCATGACATGACCGGGGAGGCGTGGCCACCAAACAGTGGGAGGAGTGGCACTGTCCTTGCTCGACTGATTGCTCGTGTCACTTTTAAAACAGCAACGAAATATCACATGTGCCACTGGGTCAAGTTTGGCAAGATACGGTTTATAAATATGAATAGGATGAAAGGCAGCATTTTCCTGAATATATAGAAATATGAATCATAATTCTATGCCCAGTAGTTTACTTTTTATGTTATTATACCATTACTAGCAGGTACCCGCGGCTTCGCTCGCGTAATAGTCGTGTCATATTGTTCTTCAATGAAATGCAGGTTTATCCCGTTAACACCCCTTTAAAACCTGAATATCCAAAAATCTTTCCTTAGTGGACGTTTTCGATATACAACGAACATATACCCAAAATTTCATGTTTCTAACTTCAATAATTTTGGCTGGGCATTGATGAGAGCGTGAGTCAGTCAGGACATTTTGTTTCATTTATTTTTGAGAATTTCACCCCTCCCCATGAAACCCCTTAAATGGGATTTATGAAAAAGAAAATGGTCGAAATCCAATTTACTTATTTTTTAAGCTGATTTTTTCCCGCTGAATTTCAAACTTCTCGCTAATGTCGTTTAAGAGATACGTGCTCCGTTAAGAATCCTTCAACCCCCAATTTTCACCCCTTTCACCTCATAATATACACCATATCGATAAACCCTTAGATATATCTCTGCTTATTTTTATTGATTAATTTATATGCCGAATATCACATCCCCAAATGAAACAACTCATGAGATATTGTTAATCAATGAAATGCAAGTTTAACCCCTTTAACACCTCTTCAGAACATGAATAAAAAAAATCCATCCTTAGTGGACATTTTCGACATACAACGAACATATCCCCAAGATTTCACGTTTCTAACTGCAATAGGTTTGGCTGGGGGATGATGAGTGAATATCCAAAAATCCTTCCTTAGTGGACTTCTTCCCCCAGAATTTCACCCCTCCCCATGGGCCCCTTAAATTGGACTTACGAGAAAACGGTCGACCATCTATTTACTTTGTTTTCAAGCTGATTTTACCCCCTGAGTTTCATACTTTATGCCTCTGTCTTTTAAGAGATACTTGCTCCGTTGGGAATCCTTCAACCCCCACTTTTCACATATACACCTCATAATATACACTACATCGAAAGACCCTCTGACATGTGACTTCTTATTCTTAATGATGAGTTTATATGCCGAGTATCGCATCCCCCAAGGAAACCAATTGGGAGATACTGTTATTCAATTAAATGCAGGTCTACACCCTTAACACCCCTTTAGATCCTGAATATCCAAAAATCCTTCCTTAGGGGACGTTTTCGACATACAACGAACATAACCCCAAAATGTCATGTTTCTAACTTCAATAATTTTGGCTGGGCGATGATGAGTGAGTAAGTCAGGACATTTTCTTTCATTTATTTTTCAGAATTTCACCCATCTCATGACCCCGGTAATTAAATTTAAGAAAGAAAAAAAAAACGATCGAACACCCATTTACTTATTTTTAAGCTGTTCTTCCCCCCCTGAGTGTGATGAGTGAGTGAGTTAATCAGTTAGAACACTTTCTTTCCTGTTTTTTTTTTCTCTCCAGAATTTCACTCCTCTCCAAGGGCCTCTTAAATTGGATTTATGAAAAAACGGTCGAACACCTATTTACTTATGCTTTAAGCTGTTTTTTCCCCGCTGAATTTCAAACTTCTCGCCTATGTCGTTTAAGAGATACACGCTCCGTTAAGAATCCTTCAACCCCCAATTTTCACCCCTTTCACCTCATAATATACACCTCATCGATAAACCCTTAGACATATGTCTGCTTATTTTTAATGATAAGTTTATATGCCGAATATCACATCCCCAAAGAAACAACTCTTGAGATATCGTTATTCAATGAAATGCAGGTTTACCCCCTTAACATCTCTTCAGAACCCGAATAAACAAAAATCCTCCATTAGTTGACGTTTTCGACATACAGCGAACATATTCACAAAATTTAATGTTTCCAACTTCAATAGTTTTCGCTGGACGATGATGAGTGAGGCAGTCAGGTCATTTTCTTTCATTTATTTTTACCAGAATATTACCCCTCCTCATGGGCCCCTTAAATTGAATTTATGAAAAAAAGGTTCAACACCGATTTACTTATTTTTTAAGCTGATTTTTTCCGCTGAGTTTCAAACTTCTCGCCTATGTCGTTTGAGGGATACACGCTCCGTTAGGAATCCCTTAACCCCCACTTTTCACCCCTTTCACCTTATAATATACACCACATCGAAAAACCCTTAGACACATGTCTGCTTATTTTTAATGATTAGTTTATATGCCGAATATCACATCCCCAAAGAAACAACTCGTGAGATATTGTTATTCAATAAAATGCAAGTTTAACCCCCTTAAGACCTCTTTAGAACCTGAATAACCAAAAATCCTCCCTTAGTGTATGGTTTTGACATACAACGAACATATCCCCAAAATGTCATGTTTCTAACTTCAATAATTTTGGCAGGGCGATGCTGAGTGAGTGAGTGAGTGAGTCAGGACATTTTCTTTCATTTCTTCTTTTTCAGAATTTCACCCCTCCCCTTGAACCCCTTAAATTTGATTTATGAAAAAAAAAACCTGTCGAACACTTATTTACTTATTTTTAAGCAGTTTTCTCTCCCCGAGTTTGAAGAGTGAGTGTGTCAGTCAATCAGTTAGGACACTTCCTTTCTTGTTTCCCCCCCCCCCCTAATTTCACCCCTCCCCATGGGCCCCTTAAATTGGATTTATGAAAGAAAAAAAAGAAAAAAGGTCGAACACCTATTTACTTATCTTTTAAGCTGATTTTTTCCCGCCAAGTTTCAAACTTCTCGCCTATGTCGTTTAAGAGATACACGCTCCGTTAGGAATCCTTCAACCCCTACTTTTTACCCCCTTCACCTCATAATATACACCTCATCGACAAACCCTCAACACGTGTCTTCTTATCTTTAATGATGAGTTTATATGCCGTGTATCACATCCCCCAATGAAACCAATCGGGAGTTATTCTAATTCAATGAAATGCAGGTTTAACCCCCTTAAGACCCCTTTAGAACCTTATTATCCAAAAATCCTCCCTTAGTGGACGGTTTTGACATACAATGATCTTATCCCCATAATGTCATTTTTCTAACTTCAATAATTTTGGCTGGGCGATGGTGAGTCAGGACTTTTTCTTTCAATTTCTTCTTTCTGAATTTCACCCCTCCCCATGAACCCCTTAAATTGGGTTTATGAAAAAAAAAAACTGTCGAACACCTATTTACTTATTTTTAAGCAGTTTTTCCCTCTGAGTTTGATGAGCGAGTCTGTCAGTCAATCAGTTATGACACTTTCTTTCCTGTTTTTTTTTCCCCCAGAATTTCACCCCTCCCCATGAGCCCCTGAAATTCTGGGAGGAAAAAAAACGGTCAAACACCTATTTATTCATTTTTTATGCTGATTTTTTCCGCTTGGTTTCAAACTCCTCGCTAATGTCGTTTAAGAGATACACACTCTGTTAGGAATCCTTCAACCCCCAGTTTTCTCCCCTTTCACCTCATAATATACACCACATTGAAAAACCCTCAGACACGTATCTTCTTATTTTTAATGATGAGTTTATATGCCGAGTATCACATCTCCAAATGAAACCAATCGGGAGATATTGTTATTCAATGAAATGCAGATCTACCCCCTTAACACCCCTTTAGAACCTGAATATCTGAAAATTCTTTCTTAGTGGGCGTTTTCAACTTACAACGAACAAATCCCCAAAATGTCATGTTGCTAACTTAAATAGTTTTGGCTGGGCAATGATAATTCAGTGAGTGAGTCAGTCAGTCAGTCAGTCAGTCAGGACACTTGGTTTTATAAAAGAGACTCGCTTTGCTCGTTCGGGGCTCCGCCCCCAAGCCCCCGGTGCGTTTGACGATCCGTGTATTTTTAGGGAAAGTAATGGGTTGAAGTGTTTAAAACATATCGTTCTGAATTTACGGTTTTTATGTTTGCTGTGACTTTGTAATAATAATAAAGACGAATATGTTGCATGCAGATTTTCCATTCATGTACATTTTTTAGTTGATTCGTGGGTGTCACCTACCAATATAAAATTATGCTAATGGTCTGAATAAAATCTTAGTTTTGCTTTGTTATAATTTTTCAATTAGTTTATAGTGTCTTCAGAGTACGAAGTCCCGCACATTTGTTGCGTGTCAAATTTTCGGATTATTTTTGCACTTGCCCTCAAGTCCATAAAAATCCACTACTTAATATATGATAATGTTTTGTTACGAGTCCAAATTTTAATTCTCTATAGTGTTATTGCCTCTTTAGACATCTCTTTTCCCACTTTTAAAATATATTTCCAATTGAGGGTGGAATGTGCGCACTGATATGTTTTAAGTCTGTTTGGACATGGCTGGTCCTCTAGTATACTTCTAACTTCTAGTTATAATAATATTGGGGGGGGGGGGGGTGAGTTTAGCCAAGGCATGTCCCCTAGCCTTGCCAGTTATATCATGACAGGAAATTTCGTTAACGCAGATCCCCTAGCCTACCTGTAATACCGTTTTCAGGAGTTTTATCATGAAAAGTCATTTAGCCTACTGCCAGTTACTGTATATCATGGCGGGAAGATTTGATAAAGCAGGTCCCCTAGCAAAACAGTCTGTTTTCCAAAATGCCGATGCGCTGCTGTTCAGAACATGTAATATATTAACCCATTAATATATCACAGAAACTGTAAATTTCTTGGAACTAAGAAACTTACACGAACGCAATACCTCCAGTAATTAGTTTACAACATTAAGCATATTTGCAAATATAGATTCTTTTCCCCATTCAGTTCTATATGTGTTTGGCAATAACATTCGACTTTCTATTCCGATTAATATTATTATTATTATTATTATGAAGGTGACGTGATGCTGAAGCATGGCCGGCTCTACGGAAGGCCGCGGCGAGCGAAAATTGGCAACCTCGCCGTGAATGGCCAGTCTGCTCTGCCTCGCCCACTGAGTTACATGGAAAATGTGTCACGCGCTCGTGTTTTCTTCAAAATACTCTATGTAAATGAAATTATACCATTGATTATTACTGTATAGTGGCTAGCTACAATGCCAAAGACTTGTGTTATGCCGAATTGTAAGTCTAATTATCGTTCATCGATAAAAACTGAAGGATTTGTGACAGTGTCTGGGTTTCCTAAAAATCCACAATTGAAAGCCATATGGGAACGTGCTATTCCTCGAGCCAATTGGGTACCTACGAAATATTCCTTCGTATGTATTAAACACTTTCTTCCTGAAGACGTAAGTTATGTTGAAAAATACAAGGATGGTGATGGGAATAATAAGGAATTCACACGGAAGAAGCCTGTATTGATACCTCGTGCAGTTCCAAAGGTATTCCCAAACTTACCATCGTATTTGAGTAATTGCTCCTCCAAGATAAGGAAATCTCCAGAAGAAAGAATAGAAGAAGAAAAAGAACGGAAAAAGTCTGCAGAGGAATGTGAGAAGACCCTTGCTGAGGAAGCCAACAAAATTACGACTTTCGAGTCCTTAGTTTGTGATATACAAAATAAATTGGTGGAGCATAAAACAGACTGGTCTGTAAGTACTAGTGAAAACTATTGTATTTTGTATAAATTAGATGTGTCAAGCATACCTAAAATAAGGTCAAGTATAAGGGTAAACAATGATTTTACGGTCGAAATTCATATCAATGGAGGCGTAATTCCTAACGCTGTTGTTCTTCATTCTGGCTCTGTAATATTTCGAAATTCATTATTAAGTAAGTGGAGTCAGTTTTTCCAAGCAATAGAATTTTGCCACGACTTTTTCTTACCTTGAAGTTCTGTAAGTTCACTAATCGTCCAGATTAATAATTTAATATATAACCTAAAAACTGACCTTGAAAACCAGGGAGACGAAACTTCAGAGATTCTGTTAAAAAAAGTTAATGTTTCTGCAAGATCAGTTTACACTTACCTTTTTAAAGAAACCTAGATATAACGTCACTACAACTCTAAATGCATTCCTGATTTATATGCAGTCTACAAAGTGTTATAACGCAATTAGATTTAACCATATTTTATCCCTACCTCATCCCCGAGTTTTACAAAAATTAACAACTTCCTTCGCCATATCCCCGAAAGCTGGTGAAGAGAACAGTAACTTTCTAAGTCACATTGTGAAAGATTTATCAAATTTAGAAAGGGTTGTAAATTTACAGATTGATGAAATATATGTCAAACATACTTTAGATTTTAAAAATGGGCAATTATTTGGTGTTGCTACAAATGAATCTGTCGATTTAGCTAAGACAGTTCTGGCCTTTCTCGTTAGTTCTGCTTTTGGAAATTTGAAAGAGGTTGTTAAATTAGTTCCAGTGAAACAATTAACGGGTTTGCAACTAGCTGATATTTCAAAAGGTGTTATCAGGCAAATACAGGATTGTGGCCTAAATATTCTATCATAGCTGATAATAATGGTGTGAATCGTACTATGTTCAAAGAACTAACCAAACATTCTGATAGTAATTACTGGTTCCATATTGATGGAAACCCCCTAAAAACCTTTGTTTTATATGACAGTCTCCATATATTAAAAATATACGAAATAATTGGCGGAATTTAAGTGGCATTGATAAGTCATTTATTATTCCTGTATGGGAAGATTTAGACTCATTTTCAAATGTTTTAAGTTCAGATGACTGTAACCCTGATTTTAAAGAGGTAACTCAAGCATCATTTAGTGACATAAGAGCGATCTACAAAAAGGAATCCGATTTACTGATTAAGTCTGCACCAAAGTTAACATTTAAAAGTGTTTATCCAAATTCACTTGAACGTCAAAGGGTTTCTTTGGTTACAAACGTGTTTCACGAATCTACAGCTTACGCTCTAAACAAGTGTTGTTATAAAGTTACTGCTTTTTTTTTTTGTCAGAGTAATCCTAATGTGGTGGTCCATTGTTAATATTAAGCGGTCTCTCACCCATGTTGTTAAACATAATAGTCTTCAAATGCCTTTCAAAAATCCCGAAGACAAAAGGTTGGCTTTCCTAAAGGCATTCCTCCAATGGTTGTCCACGTGGAAAAAGAAGGATGAAAATTATTCCTCAAAAAAGAGTTGTTTAACCAATGAAACTTACAACGCTTTGTATGTAACAACCTATGTATTACGTGAGATTATTATTTATGCTCTACAGAATGTGAACCCCTCTTATGTGTTAACTGGCAAATTTCAGGGTGACCAATTAGAATCCAGGTTTGGGCAGTACCGCCAACTAACAGGCGGCAACTATAATATATCAGTTACTCAGGTAATGGAGGCCGAATTGAAAATAAGGTTGAAAAGCGTACTTGGCCTTCATTCATCCAGGTATGGAGCAGTTACTTTTTCGAAAGAAATGATAATGTCCTCTTCCGATACAAATTCAGGAGAAAGTACAACAAGCAGCCTTTCGTCAGCTACTGTTGACGATACCTTTTACAGTATTTTAGAATACAAGTACACTGAAAACATACAATTCGATGAGTCGGGTTATGCCTGTGGTTACATATCGTTCAAGCGATGTTCAAGAATAAAATGTGAATAATGTTTGGCTTTGCTTAGAAATAAAGAACAGATAAATGACAGCTACTTCAATCAAATAAATAGGGGCGGACTTTCAGTTCCTGCAGATATTATTTTATCAGTGTGTAAACATGTTGTTGGAATTACGCAGGCACTAATTTCTGATAAGTTTGAGGAACAATTTTTAAAAGGAAAATGTAACAATCAACGCCAAGTAATTCAAAATCTTAGTCTACTCGGTATTTTATCAGATATTGAATTGTCAGAAACTGCCGAGAAAACTTGTACCTGTGGATGTAATGTTATGACAATAGTCACAAGTATTGTCTTAACAATGAGTAACATTTTGTTAAATAATTACAGGAAGTTGAGGAATGAACCGGTCACTTGCCATAGTAATCACAGAAAACTTGCTATTCTTTGTTAGAGGCCAACCTGTTGTATATTTTGTAAATGTCAAATAAATATTGACAGCAAATTGGTTTTGTTACTCCAAGTAAGCCCTACTCACTCTTGACAATCCTTTTACTTTAATGTTGAAAAGAACAAATATTATTTCGTTATTTCAATTTGTTTTCGTGGCGAAGCACACGCACCAACAGCTGGCCGGCTGCTATGGCCATCCCAGTTCAGAGCAGTGCAGCGTTGCAAGGTCGAACGCCGCGGCCTTCCGTAGAGCCGGCCATGGCTGAAGTCATGACTCTTGCCTCTTACCAAGGCTGACTGGGTTCAATTCTCATCGAATGCATGTGAGATTTACCATCTGAAATATCAAGTGCTGTGGTTAAGAATCCACACAAAAAGAGGAGGTCCCGTGCCTCATGTTCAAGAGATTAACGGCCATGTAAAATTACAAACTTCCATCCATTTTCACTAATATGATGTGTAGACTATATGGGTATTTACTCACCCGATTATTAATCACAGAAAGAACAAGAAGTTCCGTGACGAATTAAAGTGCCTACTTTTCTTAAAATTTAAGATTCATGCCAATGATTAATCTATATGCATTTGTCTAGAATAATGACGAAATTAAGTTGGAAATATCGAAATTTCTAATTAGTTCGAAATACTGTATACATGGCATAATGTAGCCTAATAGTGCACTACAGTTGGCAGCCCTGGTGACTGAATATATTCTTAGTTCCATCTCTTAAGGTACAGAATACAAAATTTGGTTCATGACCAATGGATTGCATGGTCGTTACATGCAGTTAAACATTGGATCTAACAGCGTGCGTAAAATCATGTTGGCATCAATGTCATGCATGTATTGGTCAGAAATAATCTGAAATATGATTTATTGTTGTGCCAATTTTGAATTAAATCCATTAGTTAGTTTAGAAGTTACATGCATTTTGAAATCAAGTTGGCAGCACTGAAGTATATTAGTTACTCCAAATTAATCTAGAATGCCAGGTATTGTACGTGTGGAAAGTTTAGAGCTATTGGCTTGCATACTTTCTGATTTATTGATATTAGGGTAACAGAAATGGAAACTGCATTTATTAACAGTTGGCAGCTTTGGTTGCTCTTAAGAATACGCATAGACATAATGTGTTATGGTATATAACACATACGAAATTTGGTTGAAATCCAATTGATAGTATAGAAGATATATGCATTTAAAAATTGGACCTATCAGCAGGCTTATAATCATTTTGGCAACACTGCCATGTATGTCCTCCTAGAAATTAAACTGAAATAATATTGTGTATACGTGTGCCAATTTTAAAATAGGTCCCATACATACCTTTCAAGGTATCCAACATGGAGCTCAAATTTCAATTGCGATTTTTCAGCAGTTGGTACTACTGACATCATTTTCAAATACGGCATTGAGATATTCAGGTATAGATCTTTACTCCTACCAAATTTTGTTTCGATTGCTGCAGCCGTTTAGGAGTTGATAGGGGTGGACACACACACAGACAGACAGACAGACAGACAGAAGGACAGACAGACACACATTTACCCGGATCGATCACATAAGTCTACTTTTTCCTCCTTTTTGCAAAATGAGGAAAGTAGGCTAAACTACAGCAGAATGATTAAAACCAGTTATATTAAATACATTTGTGCAATATAACCGTAAAGTTAAGGCAGAAAATTAAAAAAAAAAAGTACCCTGGAAGTCGGTAGGATTCGCCGCATTCACTTGTGAATTCAAGTTGCTCGTTCCTTTCAAAAAACGGCTAAGAAGATTCAAGTACTGGCAAACGAAAATATTCAATTGACGAAAAATAAAACCCTTCAATAGAATTAAAGCACACAGTGGAAAATATTAGGTACTATACCTTCTTAAAAAAGCCTACAGGGACAGTAACTCACATGATACAGACTGCATGAAGAACCATCCCCGCATTCGCCTGGAGTAGAAGTGGGGGAACCACTTCCAGGATGGCTGAAATGCCCGCCTCACGTGTCTGTACTTCGTTCCAGAGCTCTGCGCGGATAAACAAAACGTTATCCGCATCCGCCCCGCATCCGCACAGTTGTTATTCGCCCCGCATCTGCACAGTTGTTATTCGCCCCGCATCCGCACAGTTGTTATCCGCATCCGCACAGTTGTTATCCGCATCCGCACAGTTGCTATTCGCATCCGCAAGTTGTTATCCGCATCCGCCCCGCATCCGCACAGTTGTTATCCGCCCCGCATCCGCATGACCTTTTCCCCATTCCCATGTTTGTTATCCGAATCTACTGGCATTACATTGATATTTTTAATTAGATAAAGCATAAATTACTAAAGCAACATATTGAGACATGTGAGGAAACGTCGTTCCCTTAGGCCATGTATGCCAAGTGCTATGTTTAAAATGAATGTTATACAGCCAGAATTGCAACCCTTTCCTGTTCGGAGTGTCTCATAAACATCCGGGTCCTAATAATGATATTAAAAAAGTTCGGATTGTATTTTAAAAACTATCCGCAAATTTTCTCCAAACATTATCCGCTCCTTATCCGCTATCCGCACAGCCATGCAAACTATATCCGCGTCCGCGCAGGGCTTTAACTATAATTACAGTTCTTGGCTGAGTTGGAAATCGAACTCGGACCTCCGGAGTGGCAGCCAAGAATGATAGCCGCTACACTACGAGTTGATCATATTTCATTATTATTATTATTATTAGTAGTAGTAGTAGTAGTAGTAGAAGTAGTAGTATTATCGAACTTATTTCGTCACTAAAACAGCTGCACTAGGCGAAGTATAATTTTGTGTCGTCACTGTACTTCACAACGAGTGTCCGGGCGGAGATATGGCAAATGCGGAGTGCGGCTAGCCCATAAGGCCTGTAGTCTTTTCTTAACCCTGGACGCTCTATGGCAAATGCGGAGTGCGGCTAGCCCATAAGGCCTGTAGTCTTTTCTTAACCCTGGACGCTCTATAGCTATTGACAGGTTTGAGGATTGGACAGAAGTAAATGAGCTAGCTATACCTGATTGAGAAGACGGTGCCATTAACATTCAGAAGAGGTTGGTTGGTTCCTTAGTTTAGGGGCTGCGACAACACTGTCATGTAGCCCCGTGTACTTTGGGTGTGTGTACAATCTGTCTGATAACCGGTGTTAATTGTGTTGACTCTATTCGTGTGTGTTATCTGTTTTTGATTCAAATAAAGACTGCAGACGATAATTTCAAGTAGTTCCTACTTTCGCTACCTAATGCTACCGTCCACGACACCTAGCTGTGAACTTGGCTACTACTAGATGCCATCGCAACCAGCGCCTTGTGACGAACGTTGGAACTTAAGAATATTAATCAAACCTAACCTACAAATTTTGGCTTCATGCAAGTCTAGTTAGTGGAAGGTTCTTTTCCATGCCATAAATCTAATGACATGGGACCACCGGCTTTACTTCCCTCCGAAGGAAGGAATACTGAGGGGTTATTTACGCTCTTAAAAAATCCGACGACTTTGGCCGGGTTAGAATCCGCGTCCTTGGGCTTCAGATTTTATTTTAATTAAAGTAATTTTAGAGGAGGAGTTTTTAGTATATTGTTTAGAAAAAATGTTAGGATTTATAGTATAGTAGCATTGTGAAAGAATTTAGGGGAAAACATGAAATCATATACTGTATTACAGGAATATACCTCTTACGTCAACGACGAACTTCACGTATCTAGGTATTACCGTACATATCAAACCTCAGGTAACGTAAGATGATGATGATAATTGTTGTTTTAAGGGGCCTAACATCTAGGTTATCGGCCCCTAATGGTTTGGGTGATCGTGAAGATGATAATGAAATGTAAACTATAACTAAAACTAACTATCAACTTATAAACTAGAAGAAGAAATGGAAAACAAAAGGAGAATAAGGCAAATAAAGGACAGGAAGAAAAGAAATGCCCTCAACCCTCGAAGAATGCGGATTGAGGGACTTGGAAGGAAAGAGAGCCATGAAAGGCAGATAGCAAAGTGATAGAGGAGAGGGTCCGCCCCAGAGGTAATGGATAAAAGGGGGAAAACAGGACCCAGCTCAGGAATCCCTCGAGGTCGCCAACTCCTGAACTCACCAGCCATGAGCCCCTGAGGGTGTAGCAATATCCAGGGTGCACCAGAAGTGGCGGGGCTACATACACCCGGCCTCCTTGAGGGCCTTGAGCAGAAGGCAGGAGATCACATGAAAAGAAAGGCTGACCCCTAGCAGAAGGAGAGTATCAGAAAAGATGAGACAAGGGCCAATTAAGGCGGGAAAGGAAGAGACTCTCTAGGTTTCGGATACCCTAATACCGTCGGGGTCGGAAGAGAACAAGAGATGACCAAGTGAGGTCGACAGGAAAGAAGACGGAGAGGAGCCCGGCACAAGTAAGTGGAAGCAATGCCGGACTCAGCTGGGGCCCCGTGGTCGCCAACCTACGTCCACTAGAAGTGGGGGGGGGGGGGGGCAGGTAACGTATTCATGTTACATGTAATAGACAAAGTGAATGCTGCGGTAAACGCCAAAAAGGAAGCTTGTAGTTTTACGTGACCGTTAATCTCGCGATCATGACCCACGGGACGTCCTTTCTACGTGGAATCCGAACCACAGGACATGGCATTTCACTTCGAAAATCTCACACGCATTGACCGGGAATCGAACCCCATCCACCTTGGAGAGAGGCCAAAAGTTTGACCGCTGCGCCACCACGTCCCACTCAGCGCCATGTGTGATATAAGAAACGTCCGTGGTCTATTATTTTCTGTTAGGTAGTCAGCCTGGAGGCTTGTTGGATCCTCAAAAAGCATCACCATAGGTTATGTGGTAGAAACCCACATAACCGAGGCAGCACTATAATGAGACGTACTAGGCAAGGTGAGGAACGAGGTAGTTTGTAATGGCTTTCCTCACTGAGTCAGTACAGCTGAACTAACCCTATGAGCAGAACCTTTCACAGCATCCACAGGCACTGACTGTGTCCTTAGGCCATTACTAGGCACCACCCATACCTTAGTAGCTTCCATATAATCACAGCCACCGGCCGCGGTGGCCGAGAGCGCTAACGCGTTACCTCGTGTCTCGCTGGTATCGGAAGAACGTGGGTTCGAATCCCACCTCGTCCGTCCTGATAATGGTTTTCGTGGTTTCCCATTTTAACCACCAGGCAAATGCCGGGACGGTTCCTTTCAATAGGTCCACGGCCGATTTCCTTCCAATATCCCTTCCCTGACCCGTCCTGAAAAGAAAAGTACATGGCCATTGGCTGCATTAATAAAATTATTATTATATAATCACAGTCATGAATGAGACTGAGACATCGGTGAAACGCCACATTTTACTCTAGTCTGTGCCAACAGACAAATTCAAATGTACTGCATGCATCAAGAGATGGTAAACAAGCAGAGGTCTATTATTAAAGACAGCTACAGTCGGATCCACAATGTGTCTACAGGTTATGTGGAAGGGAATGTGACCGATATGTCATGTGGTGAAAACTGAGTCAATCGCTTTTAACTAAATTCTGCAATGATGAGTAATCTGTAATGTAGTCAGTATTTGCTATGGCCATTGACTGTAAACAATATGAGGCAAAAACATTAACCATATTGGAAAATGCCTAATATAAGGTGCGTTCAAAAAGTAACGAGCCGGAGGCTGGAATTCCCAACCGGTGACGACATCGGCTAATCGTGGCGTGCGTAACGAGGTGTGGTTCCGACCAGAGCGTGGAAGGTCACAGCCCGTCGCTAGAGGGCACGCGTGCACGTCACGTGACGATACAAAGCGAGCAGTAGCATGCATCAATCGTCCAACTCTGCCAATCGCATTGCAAACAGTGACATGGAGGCGTCAACCGAAGAGCAAAGAGGTGATGTTCGGTTTCTGACAGCGGAAGGAGTAGGGGGAACGGACATTCATCGCCGAATGTCACAAGTGTACGGCGAACACTGCATGTCCCTTGCAAGTGTCAAGGCGTGGCACAAGCGCTTCAGGGAAGGACGGGTGTCGTTAGCCGATGATGCCGGGTCTGGGGCACCCCCCTGTTTTACCGATGACAACGTCCAGCTGGTTGATGCACTCATTACCCAGGACCGCCGAGTGATATTGAACGCCATAGCTAGAGTCCTGCGCGGATGAACAAAACGTTATCCGCATCCACCCCGCATCCGCACGACTATTATCCGCATCCGCCCCGCATCCGCACGACTGTTATCCGCATCCGCTCCGCATCCGCATTACTGTTATCCGCATCCGCCCCGCATCCGCATGACTTGAATCCAAATCCGCTGATATTTCAATATTATTTTTAATTTATTAGACAAAGCATAAAGTGTTGATGTCATAACTCTCTGCGTTGCAATATCACAGTCAACGTGTGTCAGCGCCAAGTTGCAAATAAATCTACAGATAAACCTGGAACCAGATCTTCCAGGATAGCTTAGACCGCGAAGTAGCTGACTTGAGGAATGTTAATGATGTGACCACGATGAACCAACAGGCTTATTGACAGCATTATATCTCGTACGTATAGTAATAATGGCAGTGAGAATTGATGAGATGTCAAGACCATCTACTAGAAACATACGGTACTTAATAAAACGTAGTTGAAAGCATATGAGTAAATTATTCCCCCTGTGTATAAGTGCAATACGTGCCTGAATATTTCGTACGCAATAGGCTATATAATATTATCGTAAGTTCCACATTGTATTCTAAAAACTATCCGCAAATTTACTCGAAACATTATCCGCAGCGTATCCGCTATCCGCACAGCCATGCGTGGCGAAAACTTTTGCGGATATCCGCGGGTTTATCCGCGGATATCCGCATCCGCGCAGGGCTTTAGCCATAGCTGCCGTGGTCGCTCCACGACAATGCACGACCTCATACGGCCAACACAGTCGCGGCACTCCTGCAGGAATTCAAATGGGAGGTTCTCGGCCACCCTCCATACAGTCCAGATCTCTCTCCCTGTGATTACGCCATGTTTGATCTCCTGAAAAGGACTCTGCGGGGCCAACGATTCACCTCGGAAGCCGAAGTCCAACTTTACGTGCGGAACTGGTTCACATCGCAGCCCAGGGAATTTTATGAGACAGCCATTTACCGCCTCGTGTCACAGTGGGACAAGTGCCTAAACAGCCAGGGCCAATACTTCTAACATACTGTGCCCGTTTAGACCGGAGTCCGCACGACCACATATGCATTTTACCAATAATCAGTCAGCACGAGAATCAAAATATCCCGGAGCGCCAGATGGGTTAAAGCAAATCGCAAAAACGACATCAAATTTATAAAAAATGCTTTGCTGATTTTTGGCTCAATGCAACAATAAGGATAGAAGGAGATTTAATTGGGTGAAACACATCTGGTAAAATTATCTCAGTTTATTTAAAGTTAAAATCTGACTGCAAGAATAATGCTCAAAGCAGCATCATCCACGTGTGGCGATCCACACTCTTATTTACACACAATATACAGAAATCTTCCAAACACATTTGACAATCTTTTTGAAAACACAAGTCCGATTGTTAGTCCTGTGGACTGTGTTCCAAAATTATTAACATTTTAACTCCAGTGCAAAATGAATTGTCCATACTGGAAATAACGTAGATCACTGTTTGACTATTTACATGGTATTAACACTCGTAGAATAAATGTTTATAGAATTTCTTAAACTTTCATTTGTTTTCCAGTTTTCCAAAATATATCGTTGAAACTATTATTATCATCGTAGCAACACAAATTATTAACACATATTAACAACATCTGAAAAATATTTGACCATTGAGCATAGCATCGAAGAACTGTGCGAAGCACAACAACAATTAATTGTTCTTCTGACATTAAACATTCGAGAAGTGACTCGATTATGAACTTCAAGTTCCAAACAAAACATATGATTTCTGAATCATCAACTTGATCAATAAATGGTTGAACCATTCAACTATTAGATTTTCCACTTGGAATTATTATGAAAAAAATGTTTATATTTATGGCCATTTCTAGCAACTTTCACAACTTGCAATTCTTCGACAGAATGCGGAAATTAGAATTGTAGTCTTATAATGAATTCATTTAGTTCATGGCACTAGGATTTGAAAATATCCTTCAAATTATTCGTGGTTAAAGAATTATTTTAAATTGGCAGTGGCCCATTCTACTATTTGTGTAAGGACACAATATTATAACAACAACAACAACGGCAAAGGTCTTCCTCTGAAGAAGAATAAACTACTATCATGACAAATCCGGGTTCTAGCAAAATCAAATTCTAAATGGAATTCGTAAACAAGGTTGAAATAAGAACTGATGGTTTCAAAGAAATAACCTTCGGGTTATTCATACGACGAAATGTGTGGATCCAATACTCCAACTATAAACCTGAGCCATCGAACCTGCTATTTGATTGATGCTCGAAAAAACCTTCATTCCTGCGACTTAACATGCGCACCTGGGAATGGCATTTCAACTATTCCACACACATAAATTATCTTCCCAAAATTTATACAATAAATCAAGCCTCTGCTTGTTATCAACACTGGAAGATTAATAAACTTACAAGTTTATTTTATTTTACCATTCAGTTCAACCCGTGAATTTATCATACTTATGAAAAGCATTATTTCACTTTCGAAGTGTATTTACGTCATGATTTTATATAAATACAAAAATCCTATTTGATACAAATATCAATTGCTTCCCGTTTCATGCCTCTCCGTGTTATATGAAACATATACTTTGCTCATAGCAAATATCAACTGTTCAACCAGAACTGAAATGTTGGTTGAATGCGGGCATGCGCTAACCACTCTCCTTCGGAAAATCTCCTGTTCCAAACTAGAAATGTTTCAACTACTTCATAGGCTCTTTCTCAATACATATGATTATTATAAGATATAATATCCAAGAATTATTTAGAAAAATTATGAAAATTATTATTATTATTATTATTAGTGGATTATTATTATTATTATTATTTCAAATATGTTTAATTATCATCTCATTATGTGAGAATCCACATGTTCGAACCTTCGAATATGGAAAAAATATCCATTCCTCAACAAAAATAAATTTAACTTTTACAGTTACATCGGCTGATTACCGTGATTTCCCAAAAATATGAAAAATTCAAATAAATGCTCAAAATGCTCGGTCATCGATCCTAAACTGTTCTGAGTGCTGAAAATGCTCAGAATAAATCTAACAAGTCTTGCGTAAATCATTACAAGCTTTAAATATGACGAAAAAAATGTGTTGGTCATCTGCAGAAAAATAGTTTGTTCCAATTAGCTAAGCATAAAATAATTCAAATGTGGCTTACATTTCTTGATGTTCTTGAAGTGTCGTAAACCTGGTCTATACCAGATTTATCCGTAGACATGCCCTAGCGGACAAGCACGTATAATCCTTGTATCGGCCGCCATTGTAGACCCACAAATCGTCTAGTCAGACATAGTGGTGGTATCTTTCGACGTTTTAAATGACTGTGGTTCCATTTTAATATGTGCTTCTAACAAAGCCATAACAGTTTGTTTGAAAAGGGTCAGATCTAAGCGATCTCTTCTTAAATGCGTCAGTTGTAACTTAACTCACTGTAATCTCATCAGTACAAGAAAAACGTTGACAGTCTAAGCAGTTAACGGCTGTTCTGAAGATCGTTCCCTGGGCATGGTTTGTATATCACCATCTGACATGCGCTAGACAACTTGCAGTTTCCCTTGCGTAGACTAATGAACGCCACCGTTATAGACTATTCTTCAATGTACTGACGGATCGAAGTGGTTAAATAGTTACAAAATATGAAAACTGACTTTAAATGGATCTAAACATCCAAGTATTAATTTACTATTGGACTGTGACAAATACTATTTTCTAGACCAAGTCTAGCATATGTCCTTTAGGAAATATAAAGATTTCCACCAATGTCTGTAGAAAAACAATCACCTCAGTGATTCTCCTCACCAGAAACTTACTAAGTTCCAACTCGTTTGCGCAGCACTTCTCGTGACTATCACGATTTGAAAAGTACTTCTTCGTAGACGTGGCAACCATGTGCCTTGGCTCAGCGTAGACGCAACTTGTTCGCCAAGTGCTTGTGATGAAGTGAGCTAACTAAGCCTGCTCCAGCTTGCTTTTATACAAAAACGGTCAGGGTCACGCGTCATCGCCTGATATCTAAAAATCCTCATATCTCTTGAATCCCTGGTCCGATTTACTTGATACTAATTGCATTCTCTTTTATTTGGCCGTGCCAGTAATCTGATCCCAGTCTCAAGTCTCTGCTCCATAGTTAACTATTTAATCAATAAATAGTCTCCACCTCTGCTGTTACTCGCTACGTCATTTACCATCCAACTATCGGTAATTTCCTTCGAAAGGCTTCGAGAAGCAATGTAGCGCGATATTCAAATATCCGAACTTTCAAACGCTGCTACAGCCTTTCCCTTGATATCTAGGTGTCTGAAACTTGGAATACCCATTCCTAGAGTTGGGCACAATACAGGTACTGGTTTCTGTAATTATGCCTCCGGCTCGTTACTTTTTGAACGCACCTTATACTTCGTAACACCTGTTAATTATAATATGTTTACTTCTTTATAGTAGAAACATGTTTTCAGCCCTTCATTGGGGCCTTCTTCAGCTTGTTAATTAGACTAATAATGTTGTTGTTGTTGTTTGAGTCTTCAGTTTTTGACTGGTTTGATGCAGCTTTCCATGCCTCCCTGTCCTGCGATAATCGTTTCATCTCTATATAGCTACCACACCCTACATCCGAGGCAATCTGTTCAACATAATCTAACCTTGGTTTACCCCTACAGTTCTTGTCCTCTATCCTTTCTTCCATAACTAAGCTTGATATTCCTGGGTGTCTTAGGACACGTCCTACCAACCTATCTCTTCTCTTCATTAGCAGTCACCAGAAACATCTCTCCTCTCCCACTCGTCTCAATAGATCTTCATTTGTTTACCTTATCTACCCATCTGATCTTCATCATTCTCCTGTAACACCACATTTCAAACGCTTCAATTCTCCTCTTTTCTGCTGCACCAATAGTCCAAGTTTCACTTCCATAGAGCGCCACTCTCCAGACAAAGGTTTTCTTTGTGGATGGGATTGTCATTTCTAAGTTTTGCAACATTAAAATAAATATATAAATAATTCATGTTTTTTGGGCTAGTGCCGTGTGAAATTAGTTTATAACCATACGCTTCGGAGAAACCTTGCCTCCTTTTTAAATGGAATCAAACAATGTGGCCAAAGAAAGTATATCAATGAGATTACAAAAAATTACAAAAAATATAGATAAATTCGTCTGTTCGTCACCAGAGAGCAGCTGCCAGAAATTACTGTATGGACCATGGTAGAATGGCGGCGGACAGAGTAGTAAGTAAGGAGAAGGTAAAGGGGGCGAGGTGAAAATATAGAGATTCCTCGAAGAATGAGAATGTCCAAAAGAAAGGGGGGGGGGGGGGAGGTTGGAGGGTTAGATGGATATAAGGAAACATAAACAAAAGGGAAGTGTATCTGAACGATACCAAACGTCAATAGACAACGGCGAAAAAACAGATGGAAACTCCTCCAGTGACGAAGGCTACAGAGCCTGGATTTGATCTCCTTTGTTCGTCACTGGAGGAGTATCCATCTGTTCTTTTTCGCCGTTGTCTATTGACGTTTCGTATCGTTCAGATACACTTCCGTTTTGTTTATGTTTCCTTATATCCATCTAACCCTCCCACCTGCCCCCCCTCCCCCCCTCTTCCCCACACTCACCTTTTCTTTTGGGCATCCTCATTCTTCGAGGAGTCTCGTATATTTTCACCCCGCCCCCTTTACCTTCTCCTTACTTACTACTCTGTCCGCCGTTCTACCATGGTCCATACAGTAATTTCTGGCAGCTGCTCTCTGGTGACGAACAGAGGAATTTATATTTTTTTTTGTAGTTTTTTGTAATCTCATTGATATACTTTCTTTGGCCACATTGTTTTATTCCATTGAAAAAGGAGGCAAGGTTTCTCCGAAACGTATGGTTCTAATTTAATTTCACACGGCATTAGCCCATAAAACATGAATTATTGATATAGTAATCCGGGCCGTGAAAGCCTTAATATACATATTAAAATAAATAGTTTTTTTGTTTTGGACGGGGGGGGCTTAAAGCTTTAATATATATCAGTAGGTCTAATAATTACCAAACTTACTACTGTAAGTTTTCTAGCTGGTTTTCTTATAATTGGTTTTTGGAGGGCAGAGACTGTCTGTGGGCGCCACCCTAGAATTGATAGTGTTTTGCAGGGCTATTTGTCTTTAATATTTGGATCTGATGATGCACTCTTGACGAGCGAAACATGCCATCCTTTAGTTTTCTTCTTCTTCTTATTCAATAATCCGTAACAATATAGGCTATATAAATGTTGATCAAATGCAATTATTTCATTTCCCCCCACATATTCCAGTAATTGGGTTAATTTGTGTTGACCTACTGAAAACTATACTGATAAGTGGACACCCATAGGGTGAGCTACGAGTTCCGTTCAATTTCAAGTAGTTCCAACTTTTATTACCAGATGCCACTGACACCTAGTGGTGAACGTTGGAACTTTGATAGAACGTTACAACTAAATCTAACCTAGAAATTTAGCTTCACACTAGTTTAGTTAGTGGAAGGATCTTTTACATGCCATAAATCTAAGACGAGGGACCGCCGCTTTACTTCCTCTCCGAAGGAAGGCATACTGAAGGATTTGAACGCTCTTAAAAATCCGATGATTTCGGCCGGGTTTGAACCCGCTATCTTGGGAACAGCAGTTCAGCATGCTACCAACTACGCCACCGAAGTCATCGTTAATAAGGCAACACTGGAAAATGGCTTCAAAGCTACCTTTATATCATATCTCAGCCAAACATTCGTCCTACACGTTGAATTGGAGCACCGCTCCTCCATGATGTCACAATTCCCATTTTCTTGACTGTAATCGGTACCGGATTAAGGTAAAATGAGGTCCATGTCCCTCAGATTTTTGGGGCCCCTTTATTTTTTTCTAATAAGTTGTATTTTTTGCACCTGCACATTTAATAAAGTATATAGGCTACAAGAGTTCCTTTTTTCAAGATGATTTTTTTTAGTTGTTTACCCTCCAGGTTGGTGGAACCCACGGACTCAGCGAGGGAACTCACCACTACCGCCTTTACGGGCAGTGTCCTAGAGCTGGGAACATCGAATCGGAAGGGATACAACTGTGGCAGTCTGGCTCGCCCCTAACTGTTGGGTGAGAAATGTAACTGTTTACCTTTGCCTAAGCTATGTTGTTTTAATGGGCGCCAAGACCTCAACGCAATGTTGAAATCTAAATTTGTATTTAACAACGTCTAGCTCTGGCAGAACACATTCAAGACTCTATTCACTCAGATCGTGGTATGATTTGATCATTAACCCAACAAACAATTGTATCAGGAGAAGGAATTGGTCTATATCTAATGCTACCTACTGAAAGCAAAGATTGCATTGTAAAAGAAATGAATTTATTATATAAAACAAGTATAGCAAAATTAATAATAATAATAAGTTTAAAATTTAAATTGGAGCGTTGCGATTTGAATATTACCGATAGAAAATTACGTGAAAACGGAGTCTGATAAATTGATTTTACTCTTATTTCCAAGCTATGAAGTTACTGAAATATGAAATATAAAACAAAGAAAAAGAGAGATTGCGTATTTCTGCGTCATTTGCGCTTACCACTGGAAATTGCCAAAGCATTTCCCTCGTACTTGATGATGCTGTGAACTTCCCACAGTCTCCTGGACGTCGTCATCTCCGTCGAAATTTGATGATATTCTGGTAGATTAGATAATTCTATGGTCCGTACATCGGACCCAAACACTCGTATAACCACACTGGTTAAGTTTTACCAAAGTTAGTCTTCCACTCCACGGAACATCGGAGCGATTCCCGCGTACAACCGTACTCGTTAAATTCTATACAGATAGTTACTAACTCCACTGAACATCGGAGCGACTCGCACGCGCACCCATACTCCTCAAGTATTTCACAGATTGTTCTCGTTCGACGGCGCGTCGAACGATATATGCACCTGTCGGCTCCCCCACTCTTCAGCCGGCTTCAGCTTGCGTGGTCCTCTACGGATTGGCTGACCCACCACGCGATCTTCCCCTTCTCTGGGTCATTACACTCGGCGGGAGGGTTCCGTTTCAACAATTCGCCTTTTCTTGACGATGCGACCCAAGATTGCGTCATGCTTCTCGACAAGATTAAGCGTGTACTTGAAATCCCAGTGAGTCACGTCTCTCGATATACCCTAACTGACGAAAACTCCGTAAAATTCCGTAATCAGATAATTTTCTATGATATCGTCGTTCGTAATAATTTGCTGGATAGCGTTTTCTAAGACATAGAAAACCTATCTGAATGCTAATAATTTTTATAAAATGCTCCGAAAATACCTTAATAATAATTATAATAAATTAATAATAATAATAAATTAACATGAAAATTTATCTTGGCTGAACAATTTGCCGCGTAAATAAATATAGAATGGCTTCCTACTGACTTATGCCAGTGGCATAAAAACCCCTCGAAAAACACGTTACATATTCGCCTCGGATCATCGGATGATTTACCGTGACGACGGTCCATTATCCGATTATCCCAGACACGTTAATAAACCCCATCCAAAATACATATTACATAAATGAAATCACCCTAAATCACAGATATATATACACTCATAATTTTTCTTCACGCACTTTGCGTCTAAGTTTGTTGTCACAATGGATTGCACTTTGCAACCAGTCCAATGTTTTACATATAGAATAGTGTTCCACGGATATTTCCGCCTCTCAAATTTCTCTATGTTGGAGAAATAGACATAATTAATGTGTGAGCACTATGTATTTATGTTGTCATATCACACGCATTGAAGGTGTTCTGATATATTTATATCACCATAGAACTTCCTAATTTCACTGGAGGTTCCTTCCTTATTGTGAAATTATTCCCACTTATCACTGAGCACACGATCACACTATTGTGGCAGCGCCTCGTGACCATAATACTTCATCTCTCTTTAAAGCAGATTAAATTAATGTTGACTTCTGAAAGAAAAAAAAAACAGTAAATGCGCATTACATATAACACCAAATATTTCTGTGCCGTAATCGCCCTGTCTTGTTAAGTTCCCGTAGACCATATTCTACTTAATACTAGTTCTCAACACAGATCAGTTCTTCTCACACAAATAATACCTTTGTACAAATTATCTTAAATTACACACTTACAAATCTTACATGGCGAGGCCGTAAACAGAAATCACGTGTGCTGATATGAATGACTGTCTCGCATTCTGATGGCCCATCTTTTATCTCGTGGACGCCTTAAGCTAACAAGCCCTATACAAGCGCTCCCCCATCTCTTGGAGATAAATGGGAACCCATCAGCGCTGCCAAAATGGCCTTGGTGCATCGAGACAATTTAGTGCTCAACAGCATCCGACAATCCCGTCATATTTCCCTGTACCTTAAAAACTCTCATTTACTTACATACTACCCCCCTGTGTGACTTCTGATACGCCTGCCTTAAGACCAGATCTTCCACGCACCAGACACCACACTTACTCATTTGATAGGCTGGCTCGCCAGCTAAACACACTCACTTTATGACACATATTTTCGTAGACTATGTATATTATACGTTCCGTATAATCTGTTTCCCTCACTATTCTCCAGCACATATGCTGTTTTCCCAATACGTTTGGAAACTATAAATGTTTCTGCGTCACCTGCTTCCAACCTTGCCAGTGGCTCCCTTAAATGAACGTCATCACGTTACTCTACCTAGCATATTTCTCAGTGTCTGTAACGATGCCCTGTTGCTACTGTCCACACATGCACATATTAAAATACCGTCCTCTGCTTTAACCACAGGATAATCCCTACATAAATTAGTGTCCCTCGATAGCATGTCTGCAAGAATGTTATCTTTACCTTTAATATATTTTACTGTGAATTCGTATTCCTGCAGAGCAAGAATCCACCTACTAACTCTGTTAGAACTGAGTTTACAAGTTCTCATATACAGTAATGCATGGTGATCTGTGTGTATCTCAAATTTCCCCCCTACTAAATACATTCTAAATTTCCCTAAACTGAAAACAATACCTAAAAGCTCTAACTCAGTAATCGTGTATCTTTTCTCTGCTGCAGTCAGTCCTCGCGAGGCTAAAGATACAATGCACAGATTACCCTCATCATCTTTCTGACATAATACTCCAGCAATGCCTATATGTGAAGCATCTGTCATAACCACATATTCCTTATCTTTTAACGGATATTTCAGCACTACAGCCTTCTCAAAACCTTCCTTCAGCGCTTTAAAAGCCTGATCATGCTTGGACTCCCATCTCCACCGAGTCCACTTTTAAGCAATTCCCTGAATGGTTCTACCAACCCTGAGTATTTAAGAACGAACCTCCTGAAAAAGTTGCAAATTCCCAGGTAAGTTTTTAACTGTTTAACATTCTGTGGAACCTCTGCGTTAAGAATCTTATTAACCCTACTTTCTTCTGGTGTTACACCTCTACTCGACACTCTATGACCTAAAAATGTCACTTCTGACTGACAGAATGACGACTTAGACAGCTTCAAAGTGAACCCTGCCTGATCTAACTTCTGAAAAACTATATTTAAATGACGTAGATGCTCCTCAAAACTGCGTGAACTAATTACCATATCATCAATGTAAATGGTTACAAACTCTCCTGTGTCATCCCCTAATGCGATGTTTAAAGCCCTAATTAAAGCTGCTGAACTACTCTTTAACCCATAAGGTGTTCTACAAAATTGATAAAGGTTATATTTATGACTAAAAGCTGTAAATGGTCTATCTTCGTACATAAGTGGCACTTGCCAAAAACTGGAACTCAAATCTACACAAGTGAAATACTTCTTCCCCTCAAATGTTTGCATTAATTCTTCTATTGACATAGATTTCAGCTGATCTGAACTAATTCTACTGTTAACCAAACGAGCGTCTAAACAAATACGAACAGTGCCGTCGGTCTTGGGTACCGTGATCAAAGAATTAACATACGGACTGTTAGAGTGCACAATAATCCCATCTTCAAGCATCTGATTAATTTGTGCCTCAACTGCACTCTGATAAGCGAAAGGTACAGGATATCTATGTCCTGTGAATACTGACCTATCAATAACGTTCAATGAATGGGTATAGCAATTGGCCATACCAATGCGATCCTCAAACACTCTCCTATTACACCATAACACATCATAGAGCCGAACACACTGTTCATCCTCTATATTTCCCTGAAATGCAGCCTCACGTAACGAGTCCTCTAGACTTCCGTTCGTAATCACACTGCCCACAAAACATGGAGAACCCCGCTCTACGGCTGGCGATATCTCATTTAAAGTACAAATCACACCTACAATACTACTTCTCTGAATATGGTCATTGAACGCTACTTCTACTTCAGAATCTCCCCATTTAAATTTCAAACTCCCTACATCATAACATAAGTTACCAGACACTCTACTTAGCCACTCTGAACCCAAGATAACACTGAATACTAAATTTGGAATTACAAGACAAATCTGCTTCTCTACATGATTATTAATTTTAATGTCTACTAAAACTTGCTTAGAAATTACTTTAGACCTCTTCCCAACAGCTGTGATAACAAAAGTGCTTTTAATTGGCATCTCCTCAAAATTTACTCCAGTTCCTTTCATTTTATCATAAAATGCACTACTTATGCAACTCTTCATACAACCACTATCAATTAAAACATCTGTGTACGCCTCGGACACGTTAAATTTAACTATGGGGCTCTTACTAACCACTTCCTGAATAATACCTTCATCATTTAGTTCATGTAATAATTCATTTCTCACATTTAGGTCATAGGGTTCCTGTATAATTGTATGGACAGGGCATGCTACAGACTGAGATTCTGACCTTACTTCGCAGCCTGGTTCGCGTTTAAAGAACCGCTACAGCTGGCCGTAGTACTACTAACTACTAAACTGGTCTGGTTGTTCTGGGCTGTGTTGTCATTGTTTGGCTGTATATTACTACCACTAGGCGGTCCTCTTCCTGGACCCCTATTCTGGTTGTAATTATTGTCATTATAATTTCTCCCTTGATTTCCCCTGAAATCATTGTTTCTCCCTTGATTTCCCCTGTAATCATTGTTCCTCCCTTGATTTCCCCTGAAATCATTGTTCCTCCCTTGATACTGATTACCATAGCCATTTCCTCTGTTCTGATTTAGCTGATTATTATTATTTCTATTTTGAGCGTTGGCCCCTTCGCCACCGTTCCCTTGAACTTCCTGATGCCTGGCTTCGTTAGGTCTATTATTATTATTACCCTGGATCCTATTGAAATTGTCCTCATAACCCCCTCTCCCTAGTGCATCAAATGTGCTTAACAAATTTTCTACTTGTGATATAGTCTTTACCTTCTGGATACAAGCAGCCTCCTTGATCCTATAGGGAAAGTGCCTAAGTAGCAACCTCACCACATCACTTTCCTCCTTCAAGCCATCCAGATATTTACACACTAATACCTGCCCTAAAAAGTATTCGGTCATGGTGGAGCTTCCTTTAGGGTTATATTTACCACACACTACTCCCTCACGATGCTGCGACTGAATAACCTCATTCCAGAACTTTTCACAGAATTTCATTTTAAAATCATTGATATCAGTAAACTTGTCTCTGTAGACAGCAAACCAATTCCTCGTTTCCCCCACAAACACTTGTTCTAAAATTTCAACTACCTGGCACCACTCAATACTACCATTTTCCAACCTCTCCCCGAATTTATTTTCTATAGTGTTCATGAACTCCATTGGGCACCCCTGTCGATTGCTGAACTTACCCAGTTCTACCTCCCTGTGTGTGCTATTCACAAAAACTGGCCTATTCTGACTATTTTCTTGCCTGATCCTAGCTTTTAATTTCAATTCTAACTCTGCGATTTTCTCCTCAGCCTTCCTCTCAATACTGTTTACTGTTAATTTAATGTTTCCTTCTGATTCTTCTACTTTATCATATAGCTTTGCTTGTTTCTCCTCAATCTTGCTAATGCTCTCTCTATTACTCTCTCTTAAATCATTTACTTCTGCAACTATTTGCGAGTGGACTTTCTCAATTCTACCCCCCAGCTGTTCCTTAACCTCTTTAGTTGCTACCTGAATTTTGTCAATTTCTCCCCCCAATTGCTTTTTGACCTGCTGTGTTTCCAGTTGCACTAGTTCTTTTAAATTTTCAGCCTGTGTACTGATTCTAATTTCCAACTCCTCCTGTACTTTTCCTAATTTTCTGTCTACATCTGCAATAATCTCTTTAGCCTTTTCTTCCATCACCCCCCTGATCTCACCTCTAATCAGTTCGAATTTGTCACTCATTTCCCTACTGTTTTGTTTTAATTTAGCATTTAAAGTTTCAGTACTCTCTCTATTTTCCCTACTGTTTTGTTCTAATTTAGCATTTAAGGCATCTGTACTTTCTTTATTTTCCCTACTGTTTTGTTCTAATTTAGCGTTGTTTTGTTCCAGTTTTGCGTTTAAAGCGTTTGTACTTTCTTTATTTTCCCTACTGTTTTGTTCTAATTTTGCATTTAAGGCATCACTACTAATTTTGTTCTGATACATGAACTCGAGAAGTAAAGTTTTCAATTCTGGTTGGCCACCTACACTCCCTGTTTCAGTATTGGGATTTACCTCCGCTACCCCGGTACTACCATCACTCGACATACTGCTCGTATCATCACTCTCCAGTTGATGACCACTACGTAACCTCATCTGTCTTTCTTTCTCATCCCCCATAATGATATACACTGATAAAGACAAATAACCCCCAAAATACAGGCACAGAAATATATACCCTTCTCCTTCCACAAATGTTATTAGGTTTTCAGCCCCAAGTTGTCGGCGACAAATGTGGCAGTCTGGCTCGCCCCTAACTGTTGGGTGAGAAATGTAACTGTTTACCTTTGCCTAAGCTATGTTGTTTTAATGGGCGCCAAGACCTCAACGCAATGTTGAAATCTAAATTTGTATTTAACAACGTCTAGCTCTGGCAGAACACATTCAAGACTCTATTCACTCAGATCGTGGTATGATTTGATCATTAACCCAACAAACAATTGTATCAGGAGAAGGAATTGGTCTATATCTAATGCTACCTACTGAAAGCAAAGATTGCATTGTAAAAGAAATGAATTTATTATATAAAACAAGTATAGCAAAATTAATAATAATAATAAGTTTAAAATTTAAATTGGAGCGTTGCGATTTGAATATTACCGATAGAAAATTACGTGAAAACGGAGTCTGATAAATTGATTTTACTCTTATTTCCAAGCCATGAAGTTACTGAAATATGAAATGTAAAACAAAGAAAATGAGAGATTGCGTATTTCTGCGTCATTTGCGCTTACCACTGGAAATTGCCAAAGCATTTCCCTCGTACTTGATGATGCTGTGAGCTTCCCACAGTCTCCTGGACGTCGTCATCTCCGTCGAAATTTGATGATATTCTGGTAGATTAGATAATTCTATGGTCCGTACATCGGACCCAAACACTCGTATAACCACACTGGTTAAGTTTTACCAAAGTTAGTCTTCCACTCCACGGAACATCGGAGCGATTCCCGCGTACAACCGTACTCGTTAAATTCTATACAGATAGTTACTAACTCCACTGAACATCGGAGCGACTCGCACGCGCACCCATACTCCTCAAGTATTTCACAGATTGTTCTCGTTCGACGGCGCGTCGAACGATATATGCACCTGTCGGCTCCCCCACTCTTCAGCCGGCTTCAGCTTGCGTGGTCCTCTACGGATTGGCTGACCCACCACGCGATCTTCCCCTTCTCTGGGTCATTACACGTGGCGGGAGGGTTCCGTTTCAACAATTCGCCTTTTCTTGACGATGCGACCCAAGATTGCGTCATGCTTCTCGACAAGATTAAGCGTGTACTTGAAATCCCAGTGAGTCACGTCTCTCGATATACCCTAACTGACGAAAACTCCGTAAAATTCCGTAATCAGATAATTTTCTATGATATCGTCGTTCGTAATAATTTGCTGGATAGCGTTTTCTAAGACATAGAAAACCTATCTGAATGCTAATAATTTTTATAAAATGCTCCGAAAATACCTTAATAATAATTATAATAAATTAATAATAATAATAAATTAACATGAAAATTTATCTTGGCTGAACAATTTGCCGCGTAAATAAATATAGAATGGCTTCCTACTGACTTATGCCAGTGGCATAAAAACCCCTCGAAAAACACGTTACACAACTGGTGAGGTGGGATTGGCACCTCGACTAGGCGGCCTCACCTGCAAAGCGAACAGGGGCCTCATGAGGGAAGGTAAGGGATGGTTAGGATGGATAGGCAAGGAAGAGGGAAGGAGGCGGTCGTGGCCTTGAAGAAGGTACCATCCCGGCATTTTCCCGAAGACGAAGTGGGAAACCACCGAAAAACACTTCGATGATGGCTGAGGGGGAATCGAACCCCCTCTACTCATTTGGGCCACCCGAGGCTGAGTAGACCCCGTTCCAGTCCTCGTACCACTTTTCAAATTTCGTGGCAGAGCCAGGAATCGAACCCAGGACCTCCGGGGCGGCAGCTAACTATGCTGACCGCTACGCTACGGAGGCGACGGCCAAGATGAATAATACACTTTTTATTAAATCATACATAGGCCTACATATATACATACATTTCAATTGAAACGATCAACATTATTTGAAATTATTTCAGATGATTTGATGAACAATTTAACAAATCATACTATTTTTTACTTCTGTAAAATGTAATCAAAACAATTTTTTCTTTCTGTTTCTTTCGGTCAATGAAATCTTCTACAATGTCATCAAAATCAATTCCCGCAGAACATCTGACTCGATATACATTAAACTTAACATGTCGAATCGTTCTTGTGACATGATACTTCTTTGCGCACTTTTGATCCGTTTCAATTTTGAAAACGAGCGCTCCGAAGAACGATTCGTTATCATGAGGGTCAGGAAAAAGCGAAAAGCAATTTCAACGTTCGGAAAAACAGACTCAAGCTTGTCTCGAATAAGAATTTCGCAAAGTTCAGACTGAGTGAACTCAGTTTTTAATATAATGCTGAAACTGCCTCAGTTCTGGATAAAATTTTTCTAAATTTTCGGAATAAAATTGAACTAAATTAGAAATTGCTTGGGGGCCCCAGATAATTGGGGGCCCCAGGCCTGGGCCTAGTCGGGCCTAATGAGTAATCCAGCACTGACTGTATTACGAACATTGCTCATCGCTGAAAGATGGCTTTCTACAATCCGGGGCTTGTTGGGGAAGAAGGATGTCACAAGTGGCATGCAGCTTCTGTGGACAAACATTGGCACGTCTGTTCTAATACACTCCCTTTCCAGGATAGAGAAATGTTACAGGCAGATGTTGGGGTGAGTTCTCCTGACCCTAGCTCTACCCCTACACACACCAAGTGGACCATTTGTCATCAATTTGTCAACCTTCGCTTAATTTTTGGAAGCAGCTCCATTTGTCAATGGGTTTGTAGAACATAGAGCTACAATTGTGAATGGCAAAGCTTCTCAGCATCTTAATTATAGTCATACATCGATATCTCGAAGTGCTTTTGGAGATAGAAATTACTTCGAGCTATCGACGATTCGAGATATACATCTATACAGGGTGATTCTTATTAAGGTTCAAAACTCTCTGTAGCGACGTAGATGGCATTGAGACGTGTAATTTGATATGGGACACTTAGGGTCGCAAGTGTCCGGAAATACCTTCAATGTGAACCACAACATATGCCGTCATCAGATGACAGCTCAGCTCGAGCGGTAAGGCCCGTTCTCTCTTACGCACACCAAAGCATTCAAAGCAAACGTTGAATGTCATATCACTCTGGTTCCGAGTCTGTGTGTGCGACTCGGGCTCGTGGGCTTCGAGGTTCAAATCTGGTTCAGTTAGTTAGTTTTTGTTGTTTTAAGGGGCGGAACTACGAGGTCATCTGCTCCTCTTAACACAGATTAAAGAATACACATTTGGAATTGAATTTAAAATTTTGAGGTGGACGCCTAAATTTAAAAAGACCAAAAATTAATAAAACAAAAACAAAAACATAAAATAAAAAATTAAAAATTATAAAAATAAACAAAAATAACGGAAAAACAAAACATAATCATTCAAAACCGAACAAGTCGTTGAGTCAATTTATACTGGAAAATTTAGATTGCTGGCCCTAACCCACTCTCACTTATAAAGCGGATAACGCGATCAGCAGCCACCGCGTCATCGGCTAATATAAGTTTGTGTGTCCTTTGCAAACCAAGGTTTCTTCGTAAGTCAGCAAGATCCACACACTCGGTGAAAATGTGGGCCACGGTGGAAACGGCTCCACAGGTACAAAGTGGGGGGTCTTCCCTTCTCGTCAGATACGAGTGAGTGGATCTTGTATGACCTATCCTTAGCCTGACCGGAAAGAGCTCCGCCACACGCGAGTAGTTCCCTTGATCGCTCTCAGTTTACTGGGCAGTGGGTCAGCTAGCCACTGACTCTCCCAAAAAGCCAGAACTTGTAGGCGTAACTGAGAGCGTATATCTCTAGCAGGTATCTCCATTGGTTGAGGTGGTAGTGATACCGCCTCTTTTGCAGCTTGATCAGCTAACTCATTTCCCGCAATTCCCATGTGGCTTGGAAACCACAGAAAGGTGATTCGAGTGTCAGCGTGGCACAGCCCGGCTAGTAGGTCGTGGATTCGCTGCACTAGGGGGTGTTGCGGGAAACATGTAGCAATTGACTGCAACGAACTCAAATCTGGTTCAAATCCGGGGCCTATCCATCAGCTTTCTTTGTTCTCTCTCTCCTCCTTTCAAGTGGAAGCAGAGTGTTTGTTGACATTAAGACACGGAACCAGAGTGATATTCAACGTTTGCTTTGGTGTGCGTAAGGGAGCACGGGCCTGACCGCTCAAGCTGAGCCGTTACTTGATGACGTCATATGTTCTAAGTGTCCTATATCAAATTACTTGTCTGAATGCCATCTACGTCGCTATGGAGAGTTTTTAGACGTTAATAAGAGACACGCTGTATAACAAATATCCAATGTGCTATGCATAATAAAAATAAAATAAACAATTTACATCAGTGGAATATCCGATGAACCACTACTTCAAAAGGGTCTGTCACATGAGATATTGTTATGTCCCGGTGTCGGTTCAAGGCGAAACCATACCGGACATTCAACCCCAGTTTAACCACAAGCTGCGGACTCAAGTGTGGGGGGGGAAGTCAGGCACTGCAGAGACGGAAGTCTGAGGGTGAGAGGTGTTTGCCAGCCGATCGGGAGATCGGGCAAGTTGAGTCGAACGCTCGTTGACCAAGGGGCACGTAGCTGAGCCGGTACTTGAGGGCACCAGTTGAGGAAACAGGTGAGAACCAATTTTTCTGTTTCCTTTCAGGATCCTTGTATCCATGTGGTGGATTCCTTTACTCCCTTAAGGAATAAACTGGGAGATAAGCTTTCATTCTCTTTTATTGGGGAGCAATCTCCTCCCACTCCCATTTTCTTGTGTAATAGGAGTGTGCTGTAATCGCTATCAGAATCTATCGGAAGGACACGATAACGATCCTGGTACTTGATCTTGGAGAACCCCTTATCGACCTATGGCTTAAGTCCGTGCCATCAGGTGAGGACGCAACAATTGGTGGAAGTGAAACAATTATTTTTCCTCAAAATATATCTCAGACTCCAGCGTAAACATCTACTATCGAACATTCCACTAACTGAAATCGTATCTAACTATGGAAAGTTTTACAATCTATATAAAAGATAACATTTTCTGATTCTCTCCAAACAGTAGGTCTCCTGTCCCTTGAAAACCTTGTTTTTGACAGAAGATATGCCCCTAAATGTTATGTTAGCTGCAACCTGGAAGTTTCAAAACGACTTGATCATGTTTACAGAAAACCATATTGTCAGGTAAACATGTGAAGAATATTTCCCAGTAGACAATCGCAGCCATTTATTCTAAAAATAACCTTTCTATTAGTATAAGATTGACATTGTATTCGCACTTTCAAATTTTACCCAGACACCTCATTACCTACGATAAGATAACACCTCAAGTACCACCAGACCCCTCAAGTACCACCAGACAACACCTCAAATACCACCGGAAAATGTGTCTTGCATCACTGGGTTTTAAACTCTACTATAAACTTGAGCGTTTCTCAGGGCCGTCATATGTCGAGACGTAGGCAAAGTGTTGAATTTGATAGCCTACTATTTTCGGTACGCACCGCACTGGAATACTCATTTCCACACCACCATGAGGTAGAGAACGTGGCGCGTTTTTTAACGTGGTTTCCCCGGTAGGCCTAGTCCACGGTTACTGTGGCATTTGAGGTTGTCAACATTGGCATTCGGGTTCGTTTCCTTCTGAAACTGCGTATGTTCAGCTGTAAACTGATCCTAACGTTTGGTTATGCTGTTTGTCGGTGATAACGAGCCGTCCAGGAAGTTATAATCACGTGCGTTGTTGCTTTATTTTCTAAATATTTTAGTTGAGTGTATTCATTCTTCACTCTTGCATGTATTCTGGGTTATTCCCTCTTCATGCAATTTCCACTTGTGTTCCCTCCCTCCGTCTTCTTGTTCTTATTTACATGTGTCTCAGAGTTGATGTTTAACTGCTAGCTGAAACATGCGGGAATTCTCTGGTATATTCAATCAACCTTACCCCATCCACTAGAGCTCGAACTAATGTACACTAGGGTATATTTTACAGTAATACACACACAATAAGCCCACAATAAGCGTAAGGGAGCAAGGGCCTGACCGCTCGAGCTGATCCGTCACTTGATGACGTCATATGTTTAACAGTTGTGGTTCACTTTTAAGGTATTTCCGGACACTTGCGACCCTAAGTGTCTTATATCAAATTACTTGCCTCAATGCAATCTACGTCGCTACAGAGAGATTTAAACGTTAATAAGTATCACCCTGCATATTGTAACCGTGTGAAAGAGCGTCAGTTGCTGGTTATGGAGATGTTGTTTTTTGTCGCGGCTATATTTTGAATTTGAAGCGAGCGCCTGACTGAGTTGAGTTTCACTGCCGCAGGTTGCAGGCTGGAAGAGATGCGCAGACGGCGATGCGCGTATATATGCTAACACCTGACGATTTGCAGGGTCAAGCAAGCAGCTGTAATGGGAGACACAGTCGTGTTTGTGCAGTTAATCCGTGCATAAGCGGGCGGCTTAATCAATCTTAAGTTACGAGTACCTGACCTGGAAGCCAAAATTAGCCTACAAACGAGGCATTGTTCAAATGTGCTCAGGATAGTTTTACTAGATGGGACTAGCTTTTGTAAATGCAAAGTTGTGTTGGGTATGGCCCGAGCTCACAGCATATTAAGGCATATGAGCTGGAAATAACTCCTTACTTGAGTTATGTGAATATAATACCTCATACCAGGGTAGATTTCTGGCTAACAATTGACATGGAATTAAGGCTAAACAGGTGTGTAAGCGTACTGCGATAACTAGAGAAGGATTACAATCAAGTAACCGGGAACATTACTGTGACTATTCGGAAATATTTCCGGACGGTAAAACACCGGGTGATTGTCGTAAAAGCAGTGACAGTATTAGACACGTGCTTTTTCATAGCAGAAGCTATGGTGTTAAGACAATCCGATCAGGACGTCATGGTAGCGATACGCCGGTATGAACTTTTGAAATCTACCATGAGTCGAGCCAGTATTATGGTGCGTTACACATGAATTGGGTGTACGATGGATGCTGACGTCTGGATACTTGGGACTTAGACTAGTGGAGCCATGAAGTTGATCTGTACACATTTCCGTGTGCGGAGGATCGCGTGGGATTTTATGCTCAGACTAAGGGCATTCCGCAGGAACTTGGACCTTCTTCAAGAACATCTGAAATGGACGTGAGCCCCTTATTCTATTCTTAATATCTAGCACCGGTGAATATCAGACCTTAGACTATACCATTCAACCATGTAGGAATCGTTTTACACGCCATAGATCTTTATTTTCTGCATTATATTGGGACATAAGCATGGATATTTTTGATGTCAGTTTCAAGCAAGCAAGCAAGCAAGCAAGGTGAATAGACGTGCAGTGAAGTGTAAGGAAGAATGGGAATCGCTATTCAGCAGTACCGGGTGGTCATCGGCCGCTGGCAGGCTAGAGTGAAGTGCGATTTCGGTGTCGGGAAGGTGATAGCGGGCAACGTCACTGAACAGATGGGGGTTTTGGCGATGGGGATGGTAGCGCTGGTTGTGGCGACGCTGCTATTAATTGGAGGAGTGGAGTCAAACCCAGGGCCTGGTCAGCTGGGATGGCAAGAAATGGAAAAAATAAGGGAAATTGTAAAGGAAGTGTCACAAAATGACCAGATCCGGGACATTCTTCGTGAGCAATGTAAGGAATTCAAGGAGATGAAGACATGTATAAGAGAAGAGATGGGAATAGTGACAGAAAGGCTGACCGAGAATAGTAGAGAGATAAAAGAGCTAAGAGAAAAGGTGAAGATATTAGAGGTGGAGGTAAATGAATTAGCCTAAGGAAGACCAAGCTGGATGAGAGAAAGAAAAACGTCTTCATTTACGGAATAAAGGAAGATGCCAAGGAAAGCACCGAGGATCTAACATCCAAGGTGCTCCAAGTGATTAGTGAAGGCATGCGGATAAACACTGGAGTCTCAGAGATTGACAATGTGACCAGGATAGGGCGGGGAAGGGGCACGAGGCCCGTGAAAGTGTCATTAGTTTCTTCGCTGATGGCTCACAGAATTCTGGCGAACACAAAGAACCTGAAAGGGGAGAGGATATGGGTAAGGAGAGAAATGAGTAAAGAAGAGGCAAGCGAGCAACGGACCTTGCAGTTTCATTTAAGGAAGGCAAGGAGCTCTGGTCTCAAGGCTTATGTAAAAGGCAATAGACTGGCGGTTAGCGGCAACAACTGGGATCGGATTTGGACAGTGGCACAACTCCAGGATATGGAGAAGCAACAACAACAGGAGACAGTTAGACCTAGCAACCAGGTGGAAGCAGCTGTCGGTTCAGAGGGAAGTGCGGTGATGATTCAACAGAGAGCATCGACCTCCAAGTCCAACACGGAAGTGGCGCGAGCAGGAACGACTAACGTCAGCGCCAGGAACACCGGACAAGTGCGTGGTTTGCAGAAAGGTGAGACTGGCAAACAACGAGTTACTAGTCTAAAAGAACTATGGGGCAAGAAAACCTTGACAGAGCAGTTTAATGTGGAGAAGGAGGTCATTTCTTCTCCAGGTGGCAGTATACTAGAGCTAGAGAAAGCTAGAGTTACTAGAAGTAAAGCTACCGCCAGCGAAGAGGGTAGGGGTAAAAATAACTAAACTGGAATATTGCTAGCGTAAATATAGAGGTTTTTTTAAATAAGAGAGGGAACGATGTAGTTTTGACCCTAATAGAAGATATGCAGATTGTAGGATTTGTTGAGAGTTGGCTCCCTGTAGGTTGCGAGGTTAAACTAGATGGCTTCAATATATATACAAAACCTAAGATTAGGAAAGCTCGCACCGGTAGGTTCCCGGGGGGAATTGTTGTTTTAATTAAAGAAGAGGTGAGGGAATTATCAGAATTTATTAGTTCAGAACTGGAAGAAGTAGTGTGGGTAAAAGCAGATATTAGGGGGAGGGGGAAAGGAACGGTATGTTTCGGCCTTGTCTACGACCCTCCGGAGAATTCCCTGTATGCAAGAGAAAGCTTTTTCGATGAGTTAGCTATTGAAATAAACATAATTCAAAATATATATGAAGAGGCAGAGATTGTGCTTTTAGGGGACTTCAATGCGAGGGTTGCAGACAGAAAGCCCCTTTACAGCAACGGGGTTGCCGAGGCCGTATGTGGGGATAGGCACAGCAAAGACAAGGAATGTAACAAGAACAGAGAAAAGATTTTGGAACTATGTGGTGCAGAAGAGCTATATATATTAAATGGTGTCTGTGTGGGGGATGAAGAAGGTAACCTGACGTATATAACAGAGATTGGAGGAAGTGTAATAGATTTAGCAATATGTTCCAGAGGAGCACTAGCCCTAATTAAGAGGTTCACTGTTGAAGAATGGGGGGAATCACACCACCTACCAATTGTCGTCAACATGCAGGGAGCGGTGACAAAATCAAAAGGGAACCCACAAGTTAAAGCTATAGAGAGAAAAGTAAATAGATTCAGATGGAGGGAGGAAAACTGCAGAGAGTTCCAGAACTACTTCCAGGGAGAAAATTTTGAGCTGATAAAGTTTAATGATCAGTAATGATGAAATTGAAGGGGTAATACGTATGGTTGAGAATGCAATTATGATGGCCGGGCGGAAAATGCGCGTGAAGGCTAGGGGAAAATTAGGGAGAATTAAAGGATGGTACGATGAATCTTATAGAAGGAAGAAAACCGAAGTTATTAGGGCACTGAAGTTATACAAGAGAGGAGGGGATGATACGATGAGAGTAGAATTTTGTCGTCTAAGGAAAGAATATAGGGAACTGCTCAGTAAAATGAAAGATGAATGGCAGGGTAAGGAAGCAACAGCACTAAATAAGGATTCTAAAGCTAACGACTGTAGCAAAGTGTGGAGCAGGATAAATTCTTACTGTAGGGGGAGCAGAAGTGGTGGGGGGAGCTCTATTAGTGATGAAATATGGATTGCATATTATGAGAATCTGTTAAATGCTGAAGATATTGGAGGAAGAGGGATGAGTTTGGCGTCCCGAGGGGGCTGGAGGCCACTCTGCCTATGCTGGACCAAGTCATATCGATAGAGGAAATTAAGGAAGTAATAGCAAAAAGTAAAGGAGGCAGGTCAGGTGCTATTTCGGGGATAACAAATGAATTTTGGCAAGAGTTGAGTAACAATAGGTTCATGATGGACAGCTTGGTAAAAATCTTTAACAACATCTTTGAAGGAGGCAGATTTCCGAGGGCGTGGCAGGAGGGGATAATTTGTCCAATATATAAGAAATGTGGGGACAAACTAGACCCAGGCAACTATAGAGGCATAACTTTGCTTGATAATTTGAGCAAAATGTACACCGGGGTCTTATCCAAGCGTTTAATAGCATGGGCAGAGGGCTGTTCGGTGTTCTCGAGACTCCAGACAGGGTTCAGAAAAGGAATGAGGACCAGTGACAATATAATGGTGGTTAAAACGGTGATGGACAAGTACATAAGAAGGAAAAGAGGTAAGCTGTATATCACAGCTATTGATTTGGAGAAGACGTTTGATTCAGTAAGCAGGGGAGCTGTCATGGCTAAACTGGGAAAAATCGGGGTGTCACATAAAATGATACGAGCAATTGAGAATGTGTATTCCGAAGTGAAATGTGCAATTAAAACTAAAGATGATGTAATTGTAGGAGAGATAACGTCTAATATAGGAATAAAACAGGGATGCAAATTATCCCCGGTGCTTTTTTTTTTGCTATTTATCAACGATATTTTCGATTCAAAGGGCTTTGAGCAACGGTCCAACCCTTGCTTGGACAATTATGATATCCCGGACCTAGTTTTTGCTGATGACATCCTTCTGCTTGCTCTAACACCCTATAATATGCAATATAGTATTGACGAGATTGTGAGATACTGTGAGGACTGGAACTTAAAAATTAACCCGAGTAAGACCAAAGTTATGCAAAAAGGGAGTTAAACAGGCTAAGAATGAAAAGTGGGTCATGTATGGGTCTCAGTTAGAGACGGTGAAAAAACTTGAGTATCTAGGGACGATAATGGCGAGTAATGGTAAATGGACCGAACAAATTAAAAGGGCAAAATCGAAAGGGCTAGCGGCATTGGCGAATGTAAGTGTTAGAGCGTAGGTTACCGAATCTTGACTACAAAGTGTATAAGAATGTGTTCAACGCACTCATCGTTTCAAGAGCACTCTATGGAGTGGAAGTATGGGGTTTAGAGGAAGGAACGAAATCCCTTGACAGTATTGTAAGTAGGTTTGCCAAGATAATTTTGGGGCTACCTAGTTGCACGGTGAATTGTGGAGCGAGAATGTTGTGTGAGGATGTAAGCATTAGACAACATATCATAAAAAGGGTCATAAAGTCTTGGATTCGTTTAAAAGCAGGTGGAGGGGGGAAATGCTTAAGGTAGCCTACCTGCACCAAATGAAGCATCAGCAAGAGGGCTACTGGGTGGACGGGGTAAGAAGTGTACTGGAAAGATTAGGAATGGGTTATCTATGGGATAGGGACTTACAAAGAGAGTAAGGTAGGGTGTGTAAAAAAGTGTGCAGAAGGGTTAATGACGTAGAGTTGCAGGTGCTAAGAGAAGAGTGCACCAGTAGGAGAACCTTAACGGAGTTCTGCGTAATAAGGAACTTTATGAGCATAAAGCCTCAATGCCTAATGAAAAGAGAAATGAGAGGGATAATTTGGTGGTTAATGGGGGTGTATAAGAACAAAGCGTTGAGAGAAGTAGGAAAAGAGGACATTTGCCTGTTTTGTGGGAAGGTTATGGGTGTAGCGCACCTGATCAGGGAATGCAAGGAAATTAAAATGATAAGAGCAAAGTTTGTAGACAAAGCAGATCTAAACAGAATAGAAAATGAAAATGAGTATCACACTTTAATTAAATTACTAAAAAGGGAATGGGGGAAAGCAGGTCAATTAGCAAAATATTTCAATACCATCAGGGCAATGTGGAATAAGAAAGCGTCGGATGAGATTCAGAACAAAGATGCATGTAAATTAAGCATTCAAGTACAGGAGATGGCTTCCTAAGCTATAAATCTTGTTAAAGCCTAGGAGAGCCTATCTGTATTAACTAGGTAGCCTATACGATTACTACAGTACAGCCACATATTGCTGTCTGTAGATTTTTCCTGTGAGTTTGATTTTTTTTCCTTACTACAAAACTTATCAGACTCTTACAGTCAGTAAGGGCTCGATAGGGAAATAAAAGTAATTCTTTCTGTGATGTGTTTCCCATGGAGAACTGTCAAAAAATGAAGAACACTGTGTCCACATTTATGATTAAGAAAGAACTTTGCGCAGTCTCCATCAGAAAAGTTTCCCAGTGATATTGTGAATGAAGATAACTACTGCAAAGCATTATTAAGTTTTGAAATAACGAGGAAGCTATGAAATGCCGAATGAACATTTGGTTTAATTATCTAACGCCATACTGTAAATGTATGTTATCTATATGTTTATTGTCTGTATGTCACGATATGACTCTCTGAGTTAAAGTGACAATTAACAAGTAGATTTGGTTAAATAAATCTTTTTGATGTTGTCCACTCTTCGAATTTTATTTTATTCTTTTGAGATAGCATATCCACGGTGGGCATATCGTAGAATGAGTATATTTTCGGAAGGCATCCGGCTGTTCTATTTAGACAGGAGTTTCATCCTGATTTTTTGTTGTACAGTTCCGTGCATATTTTTATGGCACATTGTTATTTTTAGCGATCGTTTTGAGATAGTTTATTGGTAATTTGTTTATTTAAATGCAGTTCTTGGTCATTTTGATGCAATTCGTCTTAGATGAGTTCTGATTGTCATTTATCGTGAAATGATTCGATTTTTCTGGTGGTTAAGGATTTTCTTTAAAATGATAATGCGGAATGATCATGTATGAGAATTTACATGGGGAATTAAGGAGGAATATTCATAACAATTTAATGGATCTTATGAAAAATATAACATGGTATTTATCCATGAGAATTTCATATTATTAATAATAATAATAAATGGATGAGTTTGGATAATTTAGGTGATGTTTCTTTAAAACAAATATGAGAAATTAACATGAATTAATGCACATTGGATTGATAAAGCAATCGTAACGTAGATTTGTTATTAGAGCAAGGTGTATCAATTAGGAGGATTTTTGTTATGGTGACAAGCGGATAATTGAACAGGTTAATTGGAGACAGTTACTTATAACATTCATATGATAAATCTGATAGGGTGATGAGTTGAATTGGGAATGCGCGCAGGCATTTGTCCCATTAATAATTATGATAATCCATTAAATACAGTACGTATGACTGGATGGAAGTTAAATATGTGAAAATAATATGTAAAAGAATTATAGTTATTGAATATAATGAAATGTTGGAATTTGGAGGATGTTGCCTCATATTACTCAAAAGAAGGGCGGTGCCGCTGTTGCAGCCCCACGCCGCTATCTAGATCTTGTCATCAGTGGAATTCTAGATTCTACTTTAATTTACTCTAACCATAATTACATATTTTCTGGTTGAATGATATAAACCTGCAGATAGATTAAAATGCCTAATAATTTTGCCATATTGTGATATCAAGGAATAAACCAAATTGATAAAGTGCAAAAAGAAATGGGGCATTTAAAATGCGGCCTCATGTTCCGATGAAAATTTTGAAATAGCTACGAATCATCCATAAGTGTTTGAAATTGGTTGGAATAATAAGGTTGATTTGCAATTAATATCACTGAATAATTAATCCCATAATTTATTTTATTATCGAGGATAAATCACAGATCCATAATTTATAATTTCTAATATGAACATTCCTTGTGTGGGAATAATGAAATATAAATGGTATTATGTTTCTAATGGATCCATCTTTGTTCGACTTGGTCTGACTTGCATTAAGTTGTATAATTAACAATTCTAGTATGGTTTGGAATTTCTTCTCGTTTCATGGAAGAGAATATCCCCTAGGATTATCCATGATTTTTGGAAATATGGAAAAGTGTAGAACTTCAGAAATAAAATTTTATTCAAGTGTGATAGGACGATCAGTGATCTACACAACTTGAATACTGTAAATATCGTTTATAATATAATAGAATACCATGATGGACTATTAATTTCATGGGTATTCGAAGGGCGTGGTGGCTCAGCGGTCTAGCTGTATGCCTCTCACCAAGGCGGTCCGGGTTCGATTCCCGGTCAATGCATGTGAGATTTTCGAAGTGAAATGCCATGTCCTGTGGTTCGGATTCCACGTAAAAAGGAGGTCCCGTGGCTCATGATCTCAAGATTAACGGTCACGTTAAACTTCAAGCTTCCTTCCTTCCTTTCCTTCATGGGTATTCTAACACAATGAAATGTTTAAAAGTTGACGTTTTCGTTGCATATTTTTTTTGAACGTTATTCAACACCTGCGATTAAATAGTATAGGATCCCAGGGGGAGCGCAGGATGTTATTTTTTCCAGGTGGTGTTTTAGTTTTCTCACTGAGGATGCCCTTGTAAAGATTAGGATGGTTGAATGGATCAATTAAATTGATGCAAATTTTATCTTAACTGATACTGTGGTCATTCATGATTCTTGAAATATGCCTTCTATCCTTGCTGTAGTGTGCATCTGAGGAACAGCAGAGCTTTTATTTTCTTTATTCTATACCTTTGTAGAATGCTCACTGTTAACCCCGAGATGTTTTTGAGTCTTTGTGCTCGACTGTTGTTTGGATGCGCACTGGTGTGGTCGTAGGACGTTCGTCAAACGGTCACAATATATAACAAGTAGTTCCGTAAAGAACTATACAGCCTATTTTCATATATCCTGCTCATGTTAATTTCTTCTAACAGCATACAAAATTTCAGTTTAATTGCTGTAACAGATTCGTAGATATTGAGAACCGTCTAAATATTTCAGATTGTCGCCAGGTTGGATTTTTATTTTTGTACTATTACATTAAGATTATTGTGTACGTGTGGTATTCAAACTTCAATCGCATGATTAGAACACAAGAAGTAAAAACGAGATTTTAAAATTACGCACAGCAGCCATCTTGTGATTATGCAAACAATTGAAATAAATTAGATGCCAGTGGATCAACATTTGTATAAGCATTTAACGTGCAACGTTTCACAGCACTCGGATAGTTAATTCGCGAGAATCGTCCATTTAAATATGTATACTTCGCGTCGCCGCCATATTGGATTTGTGCTCACCAGGTTAATGAAAGTCCTATAGGTGAACATATGTTCATAGTCTCTATGAACATAAAAAAATCAGTTTGGTTGCTGTAAAATATTCATAGATATTGAGAACCGTCTAAATATTTCGGAAGCTCGCCATTTAGGATTGTTATATGTATAGGCCATAGAATTATGTACCATTCAAGGAAAATTATTGCCTAGGTTCATTATTCAAACTTTCACTTCGATCGCATGATTATGACACAAGAAATAAAAACTTAATTTAAAATTTCGCACAGCCGCCATATTGAGGTTATGTAAATAATTGATTTAAATTAGATGGCAGTGCATTACAATCTGCAAAATCATTTACTGTACCACATTTCACTGCGCTCAGAGAGTTAAATCACGAGAAAAGTCTATTAAAATATTTCAAATTCGCTTGGTCGCCATGTTCGTTTTTTACTTTACAAGTTTATGAAGTATACATAGATAAACTTGTACCAGTACCCTTTATCACCGTACAAAATTGCAGGGTAATATCTGTAATAGTTTCGGAGATATAGAATGTCAGTGAAATATTTCGCACAGCCGCCATTTTGAGGTTATGTAAACAATTGAACTAAATTAGACTCCAGTGCATTACTATGTGCATAAACACTTGCTGTACCTAGTTTCATTACGTTTGGATGGTTAAATCGTGAGAAAAGTCTATTTAAAAGTCTCAACTTCGCTTGGTCGTCATGTTCGTTTTCTACTTTACAAGTTTATGAAATATACATAGGTAAACTTGTATCAGTACCCTTTATCACCGTACTAAATTGCAGGGTGATATCTGTAATAGTTTCGGAGATATAGAATGTCAGTGAAATATTTCGCACAGCCGCCATTTTGAAGTTATGTAAACAATTGAACTAAATTAGACTCCAGTGCATTACAATGTGTATAAACATTTGCTGTACCAAGTTTCATTACGTGTGGATAGTTAAATCGCGAGAAAAGTCTATTTAAAAGTCTCAACTTCGCTTGACCGCCATGCTGGTTTTGTAGTCACCAGGTTTTTGAAAGTCTCATAGGTGAACTTCTAGTAGTACCCTTTATCACCGTACACAATTTCAGGGCGATATCGGGAATAGTTTCGGAGATATTGAATGCTAGTGAAATATTTCGCACAGCCGCCATTTTGCATTGGTGAGACCTAACAAAATTTGAAGGGTACGGTCGAGGTCGCCGGGAATAGTGCTATGAACATACCGAGTTTCATTGAAATCGCTCCAGCCGTTTAGATTTTATTAGGGGGACACACACACACGAATCACACACACACACACGGACAAAAGGTGATCTCATAAGCCTATTTTTTCAAAATTGAAAATAGGCTAAAAATGAATGTTACGTGATAGTTTGCCTGTGTGTCTGTGCTCATTTACCATTCGTCCGATTGCGATGAAACTTGGGTGAGATGTTGAGCACACTCCAAGGAAGGTTTCTGGCTTAGTAATTCCATTTTACAATAGGCAGCGCACGAGTAGACTCAACAAATGAGCGACGACGCGCGAAGCGTTTCAACAAAGTCCCGTATGCGTTCATATACCATTGATTCGATAGCGATGAAACTTGGTGAGATGTTGTGTACACTCCAGGAAAGGCTTCTGGTTTAGTAAATCCATTTTAAAATAGGTAGCTCACGAGTAGATTCAACAAATGAGCGACGACGCGTGAAGCGTTTAAACAAAGTCCCGTATGCGTTAATATACCATTATTCCGATTTCAATGATACTTGGGTGAGATATTGAGTATACTCCAGGGAAGGCATCTGGCTTAGTAAATCCATTTTACAAAAGGTAGCGCACGAGTAGATTCAACAAATGAGCGACGATGCGCGAAGCGTTTAAACAAAGTCCCATATGCGTTAATATACCATTATTCCGATTTCAATGATACTTGGGTGAGATATTGAGTATACTCCAGGGAAGGCTTCTGGCTCAGTAAATCCATTTTGCAATAGGTAGCGCACGAGTAGATTCAACAAATGAGCAACGACGCGCGAAGCGTTTCAACAATGTCCCGTATGCGTTAGTATACCACTCGTCTGATCGCGATGAAACTTGGGTGAGATATTGATTACACTCCAAGGAAGGATTCTGGCTTAGTAAATCCACTTAATAATAGGTAGCGCACGAGTAGATTCAACAAATGAGCGACGACGCGTGAAGCGTTTCAACAAAGTCCCGTATGCGTTCATATACCATTCGTCTGATAGCGATGAAACTTGGGTGAGATATTGATTACACTCCACGGAAGGATCCTGACTTAGTAAATTCACTTAACAATAGGTAACGCACAAGTAGATTCAACAAATGGGCGACGACGTGTGAAGCGTTTACACAAAGCCCCGTATGCGTTAATATACCATTATTCCGAATTCAATAATACTTGGCTGAGATGTTGAGTATACTCCAGGGAAGGCTTCTGGCTTAGTAAATCCATTTTACAATTGGTAGCGCACGAGTTGATTCAACAAATGGGCAACGACGCGCGAAGCTTTTCAACAAAGTCCCGTATGCGTTAGTATACCATTCGTCCGATAGCGATGAAACTTGGGTGAGATGATGTGTACACTCCAGGAAAGACGTCTGGCTTAGTAAATCCATTTTACAATAGGTATCGCACGAGTTTATTCAACAAGTGAGCGACGACGCGCGAAGTGTTTCAACAAAGTCCCATATGCGTACATATACCATACATTCGATTGCGATGGAATTTTGGTGAGTTGTTGTGCAATCTCCCACGAATGGTTCTGAATTATTAAATACATACAATACTTTTGAGGCAGTTAACGGCAAAAGAAAAAAATAGCGTGTATCTAAAAGCAAACAACATTACAACGCCAACACTTTCTTTGATTGGCTTTGCAATGCATGCCGGGTACAGCTTGTCTAGAATAAAATAATGCTAACTTCTGATAAGAGATGGACGAAAACAATCTAATTTGCCATAATTATTTGAAAAATAAAATAAAACGAAAGCGATGAGATAATATTTCCTTCACCACTGTAGTCGTATGTAGGCGGCTTCGGTGGCGTAGTTGGTAGCATGGTGAGCTTCTATGCCCAAGGTCACGGGTTCAAACCAGGCCGAGTCGTCGTTCTTTTAGAGCGATAAACATCCCTCAGTATGCCATCCTTCAGAGGGAAAGTAAAGCCGGCGGTCCCATGTCTTAGATTTATGGCATGGAAAAGAACCTTTCACTAACTACACTTGTGTGAAGCCAAAATTTGTAGGTTAAGTTTGATTAATGCTCTGAAGTTCCAACGTTCGTCACCGGGCGCTGGTTACTATGGCAACTAGTAGCGAAGTTCACAGCTTGGTGTCGTGGACGGTAGCATTTGGTAGCGAAAGTAGGAACTACTTGAAATCATGGCCGCAGTCCTTTCTTGAATTAAAAACAGATAACACAACTAATACAGTCATCACAATATTAGGACCGGTTAACAGACTGACGCAGTCGGTAGCATGCTGAGCTTCTATGCCCAAGATAGCGGGTTCAAACCCGGCCGAAGCCGTCGGATTTTTTAGGAGCGTTAAAAATCCCTCAGTACGCCTTCCTTCGGAGGGGAAGTAAAGCCGGCGGTCCCATGTCATAGATTTATGGCATGTTAAAGAACCTTCCACTAATTGCACCTGTGTTAAGCTAAATTGGATAGGTTAAGAATGTAAACAATGCTCTTAGGTTTCTATGTTCGTTGCCAAGAGCCGACTGCGGTGGCGTCTAGTAGCTAAGTTCTGAACTTGGCCTACTAGTCATTGATGGTGGCGCTTGGCGGCAAAAGTAGAAACTATTTGAAAAATTCTAAGTTGCAGTACTTAAATTAAAAAACAGATAACACACACTAATTCAGTCATCACAATTAACACCTGTTATCAGACAGATTCTACACACACCCAAAGTACACGGGGCTACATGACCGCGTTGTCGCAGCCCCTAAACTTAAGAACCAACCAACCAAAGTACACGGGGTTACATGACCGCGTTGTCACAGCCCCTAATCTAAGGAACCAACAAACCACGTACTCGTATGTCAAGCGGAAGTTAAGGCCCTATGCCTACAAACCTGTCAACTAATCGTAAAACTCCATTCAAACTTAACAGTTTAATTATTAGAAATGACTTGTCTCCATACATCACGAGTGAAGAGACTTTATGTTTCAGGGAATCAAGTCTCACATAAAACTGTGTAAATATTTGCAAAACGCTAGCGTAGGGTTTCCTCTCTGTATAAAGAACGACCTGCATATCATACGGATTCTGCCGCTGAATATGAAACCCTGAAATGTACAAAAATAAACTTCAAAGTGTTTTACACTCCCTTTCCTCGAAACACATATGGAACTGTCTCTGAGAATGGGCCATAAAATTCCTCTCAAGGCGACATAAACAAATCTCTTGACATATTAAATTATATAATTATGTTTCTCAGAAAAACATCGTGTGATTTTCTTGTGTATATCCGCGAGAATGAGTGGACACATATTGAACCCGCTGAGCTAAGGTTCATGTGATATTTTTCATGACACCACATTTATGATGGGATGTAGTACCTTTGAACACACCCAGAAAGCTACGAGAAGCTGAGAGCTTGTACAATTCTCTTTGATGTAGCGGAGAATCGCAATTTTGACTTTGGTGAAGTCTGCTAATTATTTATCTGAGGTCTTATTGAACAATTTTATCTTTCCACGAGACTCAGAATATTCCATTTCGTCATTCAGCATTATTGAAACATTTTGGAGAATGTTTTTTTTTTCACTTTAAGGTAAGGTAATATCATTGCAGATTTGCAAACAGGAATGTAAGTAGTCGCTCAACGACTTAGTTTGACGACTTGCTTCCACGAGGAACGCAGTACCTTGCACTACGTCTGGAGAATCCGCCCTGTGTAGGCGTGTAATTATATCCGTCGCATTAGACGTGGCAAACAGTCCGCTTTTCAGCGTGGAAATCATTATCAGGTGCCATCGAGCACTAAAGAACTACGAATCGCTGTTGTTGATGTGCAGTGATCAACACGTACAGCAAAGTGAATTATTTGGCAAATATTGTGAAATTTACGATATTACTGTAGCACCACATTTTTTCACCCACGTGTATGTGGAGGGCTGAGAGCCTGGTGCGAAAATATACAGGTAAATGTGATATTATTACTTTGAAGAAGTGTGATTATAAAAGTACATTATACACTGATTGCTACGGTGAATTTATCGATAGTAAAACGACGCCCATTTCACGGATGCCACGTGATAGAAAAAGTAGCGTCTGTACACGTGTGGAACCGTAGAACAGTGCATAGCCATTTATCATTTACATCTGCAAAGTGTAGAGGCTGTGTTACCAGTTATATTTAAAGCCTGTGATATCTACGACGAATACTGTAATTTTCAAGTGATAATAATGAACTACTACAAGTCTTATTCTACCGCCCACGTGGTCAACTTTTTCAACACCATGTTCAAGGCCGAGACCATGGGCTAATACCATTATGGTATGAGGGAGATGTCTCGGATGGGACCAGCATGATTGTGGAACTTCTAGAACATCGAACGAGAAGGAAGGAACCGAGGATGCCTTTCCTAGGCATGTCCATTCACGAGGTCAACTACAGGGACAGACCGAACCCTGGTCTTTGGGAGAGCCCAGATGGAAGTTCTGATGAGGATGATGCCAATCCTGAAAGCCAGAGGTGCTTTTGTTCAACCCTTGTTGTTGGACAGAGAGCTAAGTGTGGGATCCTTCATATCGTGAGTTTTGTACACCCTTCCTTGTTCTAGTTTCTGGTGGTATAGTTAGATTAGTGTAGTTTGTGAACCAACCGAACTTAGTGACAGCCATTTCATAGGTAGGGAATGTAATTAGTCTAATTAGATGTCATTTATCTACAGTGATTGTGAGTCACCCTTGGGTCTGACATTTTGGTCAACCCTGGTGCAGCTTGATGGACGTCGTGGGACGCCAATTTCTGCCTATTGCTAAACGTGACTGTAGTCATTTTGAGGCTACTTTGTTTAACCCTATCTGGGGTGATTTTCAAGTCTTTGCAGACTTTAGTTATGGCAATCTGATGCCATGGTTATGTTTCTTTAACTGCATTTTTTTGCAGCCAGTCTATGTTACAACTCTGACTTCGTTAGAGTAGTCGTATCATTTGGGTAATCGACTGTAATTACCAGTTTTGTAACTGCATTATATTTCATTTGAGATGAGCTCAGAAGCCATCCAGGTCATGTGTAGACCTTATGAGTAAAAGGGACGTTTTGTCGTTGCCTAGCATCGAACCCTGTTCCTAACGTATCATTAAGCAGATCCAGCAGAGTGGTATTTGCGCCCCAATTATTATTATTTTGTTGTGTCAAGTGTGATGACACGTATTTATTTGATGTTTGATACAAGTCAGAAATGAAGTATTTTATCTTTGAGAGCAGAGAGCTCCAGCAATGTGTGACATTGCTACCTTTTAAACGTCTTTGATGTGAAAGACAGAGTTATATGATTGTATTCAGATTTATAGCGTGCTTTTTATGCACATATTCTTCGAGGTTTATAACCTATGGTAAAGCTACTATTATGAGGCCAGTTGTACAGTTATTATCTTGCTTAAATAGCCGGCCTAGTTAGTGTGTTGTGTCATACAACGCAGGAATCTTGTAGCCTGCGGCGACACGAACAGGTTTTGTGACTCAGCGCCCGTGTGAGAGCGCATGCTTCTGAGTGAGACAGACTGATGATAACATGAGACAGAATGCTTTTAGCATTCACTTTCCCTTTCATTGCAGTTATAGCTCATGGAACCCAGTGTCCATTCTTTTATCTGCTCATATGTTCTGTAGATTGTCATTTGTTAGTTAAACGCTGTTGCGTGTACCGTTGTTTTGATGAGTACAGTTATGTCAGGTTTTCTATAGTACGTTGTAGGCTAGCCCCGTTAGGGAGGTTTTTCATGTATGAAGGTATTTTTGTGTACCATGTCCGGGACTGTTCCCGTGGACCAGATATTTAGGGAGGGTAACTGCTTGTGTCCAGGCCCGTCCCAGGGTTATTGAACGCGAGCTGTGCGCCGCTGGTAACTTGTGTTATTGTGTGTCCGAGTTGTTATTGCTCGTTGATTGTATTCCGACTTTTGAGTCGAGGCTTTTTGGCAGAGATGATCTCAGGGAGACACTCCGTGCCCAGGCTTGTCAGTATTATTCGCCATAAACCAACGATAACCTAAACCGACATCTTAATAATAAAACGCATAATTTTGATAAACAAAAGCTAACTAACGAATTCTTTCTGCTTAACCTTGTTCATTTGCATTTGGAACCTGCTGACATAGCCGTGCTAATGAAGGTATTTCCTGGAGGAAATGACTTGAGGACAGCTGACACTTTTTGTTGCGACTGAAGCTTGCTCGAACCTTGAGTTCGTAGCTGGTGGAGCGCAGGCCATACGATGTTAGACGTAGTCTTTACTACGCAGTCGTTACCGTAATTACACACATTAGATGACTATGGCTTACAAACAGTAAACCAAGGTGCAGGCAGGCATTTGAATAAAACTGTGGTCTCTTATTTATTTACTTATGATGTAAAAGTGTATGAATCCTCTATGTTAGCCTTTTGTGTGCTGATTAGCACTTAGTTCCTAAGAATGACTTAGATGTTTTTTTCCTATGGCTGATCACTTAGCTTTGATTGTAACTGTTTGATATTACGGACGTCACCGCCGTAAATTTTGTTATTAATTGATAGGACTTAGCTAGATGAATTAACGTTAAATGTAAATGTGGAGATGGTATCATCCTAACTTAGATTTGTTTTGTTACCCTGTTAAATGTAAATTCTGATATTAGCTTGATCTTGTAACTTGACCTAGGGATTTGCGTCGTACCATTTTCCTAGTGTTGCTGTTGTTGCTTTATTATTGTGAGACAGATCTTTCGCGAGGGTTTACTGTAACTTCTCAGGTAGGAACCTGCTCTTTATTTTTGATTATTTATTAGCTTGCGGATTAGCCGATAGAAACCCTCCGAACTAGGCTAGGGGTTTGTAAAATTTACAATAAATTTTCACGGTGTTTTACATAAGTCTGGATGTTTCTTTTCTCAGTCTAGTTTTTAAGGTGACCCTTTCCTTAGGCAGTCTATGACCTTCGTCACCATGTACCACGATCCCCGTGGACTACAGTTTCTCGTGCCGCTTTGGCCTATTCGGAAGTTCACCTGATCCTCACGGCAGTTAGGTCCGACGGATGAGATGTTAGGGAAGTCATTGCGGTTGTTGGCTATCCTGGCAGCTCCTCTGACGGGCTCAATAAATCATAAATAGTTTGATGTTGCATAAACCAGAGTAACTAGAGTCATCCGACCAGAATCCCTGCATGCCATAGAGCAGGGGTTCCCAACCCAGGGGCGTGAAGTGATTTCCGATTATTTTTTTAAAACTCGAATATTATAATTTTGTATAATAACATTTTCCAATCTCTCCAAGTGATTGCCGTGCCAAGTCAATCGTTCAAAAGCACTGGTAATTGCCAACTGTCGGCACAAACCTCTGCGGAGCCACGAGGATGGAGGTGAAATAAAGAATTTGCTGTGTTGTAAGAAGCAAAATTAAGATAAACCCAAAGAAGACAAAGGAGCTGAGAGTGAACTCCACAGTACAGGCTGGTCTCACTGTGGGAGGAGTAGATGTAGAACTGGTGGATACATTTGTTTACTTGGGAAGCGTGGTAACGAGAAGTGGAGGGGCTGAGGAGGACGTCAAGAGCAGAATAAGAAAGGCAAATGGGGCTTTTGTGAAGCTCTATCCAGTATGGAGAAGCCGTAACATATCCAGGAAGACGAAAATCAGATTTTTTAATACCAATGTGAAAGCTGTCCTATTGTATGCATGTGAAACATGGAAAGTTACCAATCCTATCAGCCACCATCTTCAAGTATTCATCAATCGTTGTCTGCGTCGAATTCTGGGAATACGATGGCCAGATATAATCCCAAACGAAGAGCTGTGGCTAAGGGATAACCAACAACCTATAGAAGTCCAAATTAAACGGAGGAAATGGGGCTGGATTGGGCATACTCTGCGGAAACAGAATGATGCAGTAGAAAGGGGAGCTCTGGACTGGAATCCTTAAGGGGCTCGGAGACGGGGAAGACCAAGGAACACATGGAAACGCACCATTGAAGAGGAGGCCAGAAAAGCGGGAAAGACTTGGAGGGAAGTGAAGAACTTGGCAACAAACAGAGTCCGATGGAAATCATTCTTGGATGCCCTATGCTCCGCACGGAGCGAAAGGAAAAAAGTCAAGTAAGTCAAGAAGCAAAATCAAGCCTGAGAGATGATTCCAAAATATTAGGACTGGGTGACTTTTGGGTAAACTGTCTTGCAGTGTATCCTGAAATAACCAAATTTGCATTGCGTGCCATTGTCCCATTTTCAACGACATACTTATGCGAGTCAAGATTTTCAACGCCAAGTGTCATAAAAACAATGCAGCGCTGTCGGCTTGATGTTGCAAGGGATCTCCGCTGTGCTCTGTCAAGTATCAAAACCAAACATACCGAATCTTACCAAGAGAAAACAGTGTCAACACTCGCACTGACAGTTTTTGACTAATTTAAGGAAAAAATCCACAGCCTGCTTCCAGTCTACGACCTGGTCAGGAATGGAACGAATGAAGCCCCAATCTAGCGGCGAGGATATGAAGTGTGCCGGCTGCCGAAGCCTGTCGCACTCCTCTGGGGCAATGATTAAATGAATGACAGATGAAATGAAATGATAGTGGAGAGTGTTGCTGGAATGAAATTTTGACAGGGAAAACCGGAGTACCCGGAGAAAAACCTGTCTGCCTTCGTTTTGTCCAGCACAGATCTCACATGGAGGGACCGGAATTTAAACCACGGACCCAGCGGTGAGAGGCCGGCGTGCTGCCGCCTAAGCCACGAAGGCTCGACTAATTTAAGGATTTATTGTAAAAGTGTTTTTTTTTTTGTATTGTGCTAGAATGAAGTTAGTAAGTAATAGATTATTATTTTTTCAGAAATAATTATTCCATTATGTAGTGTTATTAGGTTAGGTTCGTATCCTCCACGTCAGTTTATAGAAGAGGTTAAGGACGCGACCTGGAGGTGGGGGATGACCACCCGTATCTGAAAAGGGGTGCATCAGCTGGCAAAGGTTGGGAACCACTGCCATAGAGTGTCTGTCAATGAACAAAAAGCTTGCCACGATGGGTGAGTGGATATCGTGTCGGTCTACTAACCCCAAGTTTGCAGGTTCACTCCTGGCCGTGGTAAGTGATTTTTTGAAAGGCGGCAAAAATACGATACGCATGTCATACGTTGTTGGCATGTTAAAGAACCCATTTTAATACAGTAGGCCGAGTTCATAATTGCAAAATTAATCTCGGGAGTTTCCGCCAACACAAAGTTTCTCATTTCTCTACTAGAAAGCGCTATAGTGTTCAAGGAACTTAGATATCTAACCTCCTTGAATGTCATAGTCAAAGAACAACGAAATCCGACATGCAAGCTACCCTCTGGGTGTCAAATAACAAAGCTTGCACCCGGCACCCGAGGCCATACGATATTAGTATTATTATAATGAACAAAAGAGGCTTGATTGATAAATTAGAGGTGAGAAAGAGAATAATTCTCAGAAATATCGTAGGACCAGTTCTAGAAGATAACATCGGAGACAATACAACTGAGAGCTCTACGTACAAATAGAGAGGCTTTCTGACTGCCAGGAAAAGTAGGGTAGCCTTCTATGGTCACGTGGCAAGATTACCTCCGAACAGACTGAACAACTGTCTGTTCACCTGCTGTGCCCAAGATAGCGGGTTCAAACCGGGCCGAAGTCGTCGGATTTTTTAAGATCGTTAAACATCCTTCAGTATGCCTTCCTTCGGGGGGAAGTAAAGCTGGTGGTCCCATGTCATAGATTTATAGCATGTAAAAGACCCTTCCAGAGACTAAACTTGTGTGAAGCTAAATTGTTAGGTTATATTTCGTCGGAACGCTCTATCAAAGTTCAAACGTTCACCACTAGGTATCATTGATATCTGGTAGCGAAAGTTGGAACTACTTGAAATTGAACAGAACTTGTAGCTCACCCTAAGGGTGTCCGGTGGAAACAGCTACAGACTCATGCGAGCCGAACATGTCCTCGAACACTCCCGGCACTAAAAGCCATACGATAAATTAATAAATAAATGTTCACCTTCTGGCGAAACAAGAAGGTTAGTTGGTTGGTTCCTCAGTTTAGGGGCTGCGTCAACGCAGTCATGTAGCCCCGTGTACTTTTGGTGTGTGTGTAGAATCTCTCTAATAACCGGTGTTAATTGTGATGACTGTATTAGTGTGTGTACCTGCTTTTTAATTGAAGTACTGACTGCAACTTAGAATTTTTCAAATAGTTCCTACTTTTACCGCCAAACGCCACGGTCAACGACTACTAGGCCTAGTACAGATTTTAGCTACTTAGCTACTCGGCTCTTGGCAACGAACGTAGAAACCTAAGAGCGTTGTTCACATTCTTAACCTATCCAATTTAGCTTCACACAGGTGTAACTAGTGGAAGGTTCTTTAACATGCCATAAATCTATGACATGGGACCGCCGGCTTTACTTCCCCTCCGAAGGAAGGCATACTGAGGGATTTTTAACGCTCTAAAAATCCGACGGCTTCGGCCGGGTTTGAACCCGCTATCTTGGACATAGAAGCTCAGCATGCTACCAACTACGCCACCTTACAATATTATTATTAATAATAATAGGATACTTGACATGAATGAGCAACAATAGGTTAACGAAACGTATATTCACTTACATTAGGAAATTAAAGTCCACCACAAAGTGAGTTGAGGAAACTTGAGCAGACCTCAAAGAAGTTGAAATCACTCAAGAAGATATTCTCAACAAATCATGTTTCGAAGGAAGGTTGATAAATTTTAAGAGTTTCAGGAAAAATCTAGCTCAAAAACCTAGGTCATCTGGTCTGAAGGAAGAAGGAGGAGACTCAGTGAACGCATGAAGAAATTCTGGGAGGAGAAGAAGAGATTGGCAAGTCGGCCGATTGTTCAACGCGGTCCACAGTAGGCCAAAATCGACAGAAGAAGAAGAATAGGACACTTGGACCTAAAAGAACAGAAGGTGGGTTATATAGAAAAGAAGTAGTTCCATGAAGAACTATACAGCCTATTTTCATATATAATACTCATGTTAATTGCCTCTATCAACCTACACAATTTCAGTTCGATTGCTGTAATAGATTCGTAGATATTGAGAACCGTCTAAATATTTCAGATGGTCACCATGTTGGATTCTTATTTATGTACTATTACATGAAGATTATTGTACACGTGTGGTATTCAAACTTGAATCGCATGATTAAGGCACAAGAAGTAAAAACGAGATTTTAAAATTTCGCACAGCTGCCATCTTGTGGTGATGAAAATAATTGAAATAAATTAGATACCAGTGGATTAACATTCGTATAAGCATTTACCGTATAATGTTTCACTGCACTCGGATGGTTAAATCGTGAGAAAAGTCATTTAAATATTTATACTTCACGTCGCCACCATGTTGGATTTGTGCTCTCCAGGTTATTGAAAGTCCTATAGGTGAACTTATGTTCATAGCCTCTATGAACGTGAAAATTTTCAGTTTGATTGCTGTAAAAGATTTGTAGAACCGTCTAAATATTTCGGATGGTCACCTCTTCGGATTGTTATATGTATAGGCCATACAGTATGTACCATTAAAGGAAAATTACTACGTAGCTTAATTATTCAAACTTTCACTTCGATCGCATGATTACGACACAAAAAATAGAAACACAATTTTAAAATTTCGCACAGCCGCCATCTTGAGGTTATGTAAACCATTGAACTAAATTCTATGTCAGTGCATTAGAATGTGTATAAATATTTACTGTACCATATTTCACTGCGCTCAGATGGTTAAATACCGAGAAAAGTCTATTAAAACGTTTCAACTTTGCTTGGCCACCATGTTAGTTTTGTACTTAAAATGTTTTTGAAAGTTACATGGATTGAACGTATAGTAGTGCCCTTTATCACCGTACAAACTTTCAGGGAGATATCAGTAATAGATTTGGAGATATAGAATGCCGGTGAAATGTATCGCACAGCCGCCATCTTGAGATTATATAAACAATTGAACTAGATCAGAAGCCAGTGCATTGCAATATGTATAAACATTTGCTATACCAAGTTGCATTGCGTTTGGATGGTCAAATCGCGCGAAAAGTCAATTTAAAGTTTCAAAGTTGCTTGGTCGCCATGTTGGTTTTTTAGTTACCAGGTTTTTGAAAGTCTCATAGGTGAACTTCTATTAGTGCCCTTTATCACCGTACGAAATTTCAGGGTGATATCGGTAATAGTTTCGGTGGTTTAGAATGCCGGTGAAGTATTTCGTGCAGCTGCCATGTTAGATTGGTGAGAGGTAATAAAGTTTGAAGGGCACGGTTGGGGGCGGCCGAAATAGTGCTGTGACCTTACCGAGTTTCATTGAAATCGCTCCAGCCATTTAGAATTTATTAGGGGGACACACACACACACCACCACACACAGACACATACACACACACATACACGGTCAAAAGGTGATCTCATAAGCCTATTTTTAGCCTACTTTTCACATTTTGCAAAAATGAGGAAAAAGTAGACTTATGAGATCGATCCGGGAAAATGTGTGTCTGTCTGTCTGTCTGGCTGTGTGTGTGTCCCCCCCCCCCTATCAACTCCTAAACGGCTGCAGTAATCAAAACCAAATTTAGTATGAGTAAAGATGTGCACCAGAATATCTCACGTCCATATTTGAAAATGATGTCAGTGCTACCAACTGCTGAAAAAACGCACTAGAATTTTGAGCTCCATGTTGGATATCTTGCAAGGTATGCATGGGAGCTATTCCAAAATTGGCACACATGTAGATAAGACTATTTCAGTTTAATTTCCAGGAGTCCAACCATGACAGTGTTGCCAAAATAATTTTAAGCCTTCTGATAGGTCCAATGTTTAAATGCATATAACTTCTACACTATCAATTGGATTTCAACCAAATTTTGTATTTAATATCTGTACATAAACAGATATGACTGAGCGTATTCTTAAGAGCCACCAGGCCTGCCAACTGTTAATAATTGCTCTCTCTATTTATTTATTTTATCCAAATACCAATATATCAGAAAGTATGCAAGCCAACAGCTTTAAACTATGCACACGTGTATTCTGACATTTTAGATTAATTTGGAGTAACTTATATACGTCAGTTCTACCAACATGATTATAAGCCTGCAGATAGTACCAATTTTTAAATACATGTAACTTCTATACTATCAGTTGGATTTCAACCAAATTTCGTATGTGCTATGTGTACCATAACAGATATGACTATAAGTATTGTTAAGAGCAATCAGGGCTGACAACTGTTAATAAATGCTGTCTATATTTTTTACCCTAATATCAATATATCAGAAAGTATGCAAGCCAACAGCTCTATACTTTGCACACGTATAGCACCTGACATTCTAGATTAATTTGGAGTAATTAATACAAGGCAGTGCTGCCAACATGATTCTATGCCTGCTGATATGTCCAATTTTAAAATACATGTAACTTCTATACTAACAAATGGATTTCATCCAAAATTGGCACAACAAGATATCATAATATTTCAGATTATTTCTGACCAGCACACGCATGACATTGTTGGCAACATGCTTTTACGCGTGCTGATAGATCCAGTGTCTAACTGCATGTAACGTCCATTGGACTTCAACCAAATTTTGTATTCTGTACCTTAAGAAATGGAACTAAGAATATATTCAGTCACCAGAGCTGCCAACTGAAGTGCTCTATTAGGCTACATTATACCAGGTATATTTTGAACTAATTAGATATTTCGATATTACCAACTTAATTTCGTCATTATTCTATATAGGTTCATATTCTGTAGAATAATCATTGGCATGAAAAGTAGGCTGTATAGTTCTTCACGGAACTTCTTGTTTCTTATAAAATAATAGGCTAAAATGGGAACCAAGAATTATACCTCAGATTGGATAAAATCTCAGACACCATCCGGAAAAGAATGACCATGTTCTTTGGACATACAGTATACAGAATGGACGCAGGTAGATTATCCAACCGTATAATGAAATTCTTTGCGACCAGGAAAACCACAGCTCGCTGGTATCCGGAGGTGAAGAAGGACCTAGAAGAAATGGCAACGTCTGAAGCTGAAGTCGGCAACAGGGAAGCATACCAAGCCAAAATTAAGAATTTCACGGGTTTTAAGAGTCATTCTACATCACGGATCCAGGCACCGTGGACTGAAGAAAGGAGGAGAATGCAGAGCGATAGACTGAATGAATATTGGAAGAAGAAAAAATCCAGAAGCTGAAATCAAATTAACGTGGTCCACAGTCGGCCTAAACAACAGAGGAAGAAGAAGAATAGGATAATAGTAATACAGGGCTTCCATCCACTCACGCGTCCAGAAATAGTGGAATAGTGAGTGGTTTTATTTCAAAAAAGTGAAAAAAGGTGAGTTTTTATATGAAAAAGTGAGTAAATAGTGAGTAAATTCATAGCATTATTCGCATTTATGGCCGTAGGCCTATATCTGGTTCATAACTTTAACTTTTGTTTATATCTGTAGGCTCAATTAGGGGGGGGGGGTCTAGGGTGGCTAAGCTCCCCAAAACAAAACCATAGCCCCCCAAAATGTGACACAACTGTATTGAAATAGATTTTTTTTAAAGAATGTGTATCTGAAAAACAAATTAGCCCCCCAAATATGTCAACCAAATTGCGCCTATGTTAATAATATCTCTGAGTACTGTTTGTGGTATTGCACCATGGAAGCATTTTATGCTTTCTGGCCGCCTGGCTCGCTGCGGCAGTGGTGGCAGAAAAGCGAACTACCCATTCATTCATGGGTATATTTTGGGACATTTCTAACAATCTGATTGTGCATGAGACCATTTTAGGTAGATTTCATTAGAAAGCTAACTATTGCAATGGGTACCATGTTTCGACTTCCGGAAAATTTCGACATATCTTCACGTTTCACATCCCCCAGACCCCAAAACCACCGTCAGTTCAAAAGTTTATATATAATTTATGTATATATGTATCTATATATATCAGTTTCTTGTGGACACGACAACTGCCGTAATTTTGCACCAATCACTTTGAATTTTTTACATAATATGTATCCCTATAAAATATCGGTCGAGTTCGTTAATGGGCACAATCGGTCGAAGGGGGGTAAAAATGGATGGCTTTTTTCGAAATAGTGAAATATCACTGTAACTCTCTTAATATGTGAAATATCGAATCCATTCAAAGTTCATATTATGTGTCGGATAAGTGCCAAAAATTTAAGTTTTAAAAGTTTTTTGATAGCACCAACCATTGGCCAATGGGGTGGAAAAAAGTGAGTTTTTCGGGAAACATTAATCATATCTCTCTTAATAGGCACAATATCAAAACCGTACAAAATGGACGATATTCCCCTAATAATTACCTAAAACTTTTGTCTGAAATAATTTTTGATACAACCCACCATTACGCCAAGGGATGAGAAACAAGAAGTTCCGTGACGAACTAAAGAGCCTACTTTTCTTAAAATTTAAGATTCATGCCAATCTATATAGACCTATCTAGAAAAATAGCGAAATTAAGTTGGTAATATCGAAATTTCTAATTAGTTCGAAATATACCTGTAGCCTAGAGCCTCCGTGGCTTAGGCGGCAGCACGCCAGCCTCTCACCACTGGGTCCGTGGTTCAAATCCCGGTCACTCCATGTGCGATCTGTGCTGGACAAAACGGAGGCAGACAGGTTTTTCTCCGGGTACTCCGGTTTTCCCTGTCAAAATTTCATTCCAGCAACACTCTCCACTATCATTTCATTTCATCTGTCCTTCATTTAATCATTGCCCCAGAGGAGTGCGACAGGCTTCGGCAGCCGGCACAGTTCATATCCTCGCCGCTAGATGGGGGCTTCATTCATTCCATTCCTGACCCGGTCGGAGACTGGAAGCAGGCTGTGGATTTTCATTTCATACCTGTAGCCTAATAGAACACTACAGTTGGCAGCCCTGGTGACTGAATATATTCTTAGTTCCATCTCTTAAGATACAGAATACAATATTTGGTTGAAGTCCAATGGATAGCATGGACGTTACATGCAGTTAGACATTGGATCTATCAGCGCGCGTAAAATCATGCTGGCAACAATGTCACGCATGCGTTGGTCAGAAATAATCTGAAATATTATGATATCTTGCTGTGCCAATTTTGAATGAAATCCATTTGTTAGTATAGAAGTTACATGTATTTGAAAATTGGACCTATCAACAGGCTTAGAGTCATGTTGGCAGCACTGACGTATATTAGTTTCTCATAATTAATCTAGAATGTTAGGTACTATACTTGTGCAAAGTTTAAAGCTGTTGGGTTACATACTTTCGGATATATTAATATTTGGGTAAAAAATAGAGACAGCATTTATTAACAGTTGGCAGCCCTGGTTGCTCTTAAGAATAAGCATAGTCATATCTGTTATGGTACACATAGCACATAGGAAATTTGGTAGAAATCCAATTGATATTATAGAAGTTACACGTATTTAAAAATTGGTCTTATCAGCAGTCTTAGAATCATGTTGGTAGCACTGATGTACATAAGTTACTTCAAATTAATTTAGAATGTCAGGTACTATACGTGTGCATAGTTTAAAGCTGTCGGCTTGCATACTGTTACGTGCCACCCCCTAGTGGCACCTTTGTTAACTGGATTACGGTGGGTATAAAGCACAACACCAATTACTGCTTAAAGAAATAATTAATTTTATTGCAGCCAGAAAAATACACTACTCAACAGCAATTATTTCCTTACTCCAGTTTCCTTACGGCGAGAACACTTCCCCTTTCACTTGTCAACAGACCACAGTTAATCCTCTTCGCTAATGAGTCCGGTCCCGTACGCTAGCTGGAAATAGCTGCACCCAGCCTGTCACCGTATTACACACTGTTTCACAATGTAGCACAATCACTTCTGTCGCACTGGAAATAAACACACTCGCTCAAGACACAGTTCCTCTGTGGGGGTCTCACTTCCCCGCTCCACTAGGGGTTTCGCAAGTCACCACACTTCTGTCGCTCAGGATAATCGCTCACACTAGCTCGTAAAACACAACAACGACCACTGCTTGACAGGTCGCACTTATATAGCAGGCCGGTGACTCAATAAATGCTTCTAGATCCATCCAGGGTTCGCGGTTTCTCGAGGTTTCCATCGCTGGTCCAGTCACGAATATTCTGGACTATCCCTTTGTCCTAGTAGCCCTGTTGCATAAGGCGCACGCAATACAGGAGGCAGGCCACAGGCCCGCCCTGGGGCAGTTGTGACTCATGCGGCGAGCGATGACACAAACTCACAGCCGTAACACCACCCCCTTCCTAAAAAGGCTGATCGTCCCGATCAATCATTGGTCCGTCTGTGTCCCTCCGTAGGCTGCCAGGCGATCTCGGTGCACGATCTTCATCTTCGCCCCCGGGCTCCGCTGGATCCTGTAGACGACATCGTTGATCCGTTTCACGACTCGGTACGGGCCCTCCCAGGACTTCTGCAGTTTGGGTGACAGGCCTTTCTTCCGTAATGGGTTGAAGAGCCAGACCAGGTCGTCCTCGTGGAATCCGCCGGCATCCGTCTGCTGGTCGTATCGGGTCTTCATTCGGTCGGTCTCGATCCGCAGTTTCCTCCTCGCGAACGCGTGTACGTCCTCCAGTTGGTCGACCAGTTCTTGACAATACTGGCTTACCGGGATCGGATCATTCCCAGGTCGGCCGAAGGCAAGATCGACAGGTAGACGGAGCTCCCTCCCAAACATGGCCCGGGCTGGTGTGCACCCGGTGGCTTCATGCACGGCGGCGGGGTAGGCCAGGAGAAATAGTGGAAGATGCTTGTCCCAATCCCTCTGGTGCTCGCTGACAACTATTCGGAGATGATTCTCGATGGTGCGGTTGAATCGCTCTACCATCCCGTCGGACTGAGGGTGTAGCGGCGTTGTCCTTGTCTTCCGGATTCCCAGCAGCTGGCATAGGTTCTGGAACACCTGCGACTCGAAGTTCCTCCCTTGGTCGGAGTGCAGCTCCAGGGGTACTCCGTACCGGCTGACGAATTCCTTCACCAGGGTCTCTGCGACCGTCGCGGCTTCTTGGTTAGGGAGCGCATACGCCTCCGGCCATTTGGTAAAGTAGTCGCTGACGACTAATATGTAGTGGTTCCCTGCCTCGCTTAACGGGAATGGCCCAGCAACATCGATGGCCACTCTCTCCATGGGACCGCCCACGTTGTAGGTCTTCAGTGGACCCCGTCGTCTTCGTCCAGGGCCCTTGCTGGCTGCGCAATCGTGGCACCTCGCGCAGTGGTTCTCCACGTCTGTTCGGCATCCGATCCAGTAGAACCGTTCTCTTAGCTTCTCCAGGGTCTTCCTTATCCCTAGGTGTCCACCAGATGATCCTCCATGAACTTCCTTCAGGACTTCCTCCGTCATAGCGTTTGGAACGACGACTTGTTCCCGATATGTCTTCCCGTCGGTGCTCTCCCAGGCGCGGCAGATGAGGCCATCCCTTACAATCAGCGAGTCCCACTGCGCCCAGTAGGACTTAAACTTTGGGCTGCAGTCACTCACAATGTTCCACCCGGGTCTGGGGACACAGACCCCCTTCTATTCGGCTATCAGTCCCAGGTCATCATCTTCTGCTTGTGCCCGCGTGAAAGATTCGCGGCTCCAGCTCCCTTGAAGTTCCACGGTAGTCCTTCGGCACTGTATCCCGGTGTTCTCCTCCCTCCGGGCACAGAAGGCGCAGTCTTCGGGGCACGGTCTTCGTGACAGGGCGTCGGCGATAGAATGCAGCTGGCCTTTCCTGTGCTGAATCTCAAAGTTGTACTGTTGAAGCCTCTCTAACCACCGCGCGAGTTGACCCTCGGGCTGCTTGAAGTTCAGGAGCCACCGCAGGGATGCATGGTCGGTCCTGATGAGGAATTCTTGCCCGTACAGGTACTTGTGGAAGTGTTCAATGGTCTTCACGATGGCGAGCAGCTCCTTCCTGGTGACGCAGTAGTTCCTTTCTGGCTTTGACAAGGCCTTGCTGAAGTAGGCCACTACTCTCTCCTCGCCGTCCACTACTTGCGACAGGATTCCCCCTATGCCAAAGTCGCTGGCATCGGTATCGACGATGAACCTTGTTCCAGGTCTGGGGTAGGCCAGAATAGGCGCGGTGCACAGAGCCTGCTTGAGTTGTTCGAAGGCACTGTGGCATTCTGCTGTCCACGTGAAGAGTTGGTCCTTCTCAGTCAGTCGATGTAAAGGTTTGGCGATGTCGGCGAATCCCCTCACGAAGCGACGGTAATAAGTGCAGAGTCTCAGGAAGTTTCGTAGTTGGGACTTGTCCTTCGGAACTGGCCACTCCCTCACAGCTGCGGTCTTCTCTGGGTCGGTGCGCGCCCCTTCCTCGGAGACGATATGCCCAAGGTACTGGCCCCGCTTCTGGAAGAGCTGACACTTCTTGGGGCTCAACTTCAGCTGGGCAGCCCGTAGCTTCAACAAGATCTCCTTCAGGTTGCTGTAGTGCTCCTCGAAGCTTCTCCCCAGAACGATGACGTCGTCTAGGTAGACCAGGCAGGTCTTCCAGTGTAGTCCCCTCAGAATGGACTCCATTAGCCTTTCGAAGTTCGCAGGGGCGTTGCATAGACCGAATGGGATGACGGTGAACTGCCAGAGCCCGTTGCCCACAGAGAACGCCGTTTTCTCGCGGTCCTTAGGGTGGACCTCCACCTGCCAGTAGCCACTCTTCAAATCCAAGGTGGAGAACCACCTTGGCCCTGATATGGTATCCAGCGTGTCGTCGATCCGGGGTAGAGGGTAGCTGTCCTTCTTCGTGACTTCGTTCACCCGCCTGTAGTCCACGCAGAACCAGGTGGAACCGTCCTTCTTCTTCACAAGCACGACCGGAGAACTCCAAGGACTATGTGATGGCTCGATCACCCCTTGCTCCTTCATCTCTTCTACCATCCGGTCGACTTCGGCTTGCTTGGCGAGCGGGACACGTTGGAATGGGGCCCTAATCGGTGCGCTGTCCCCAACGTCGATTCTGTGCTGGACCAAGCTTGTCCTGCCGAAGTCTTTGCTCCCCACGGAGAAGACATCCTGGAATTCGCGTAGCAGGTCCTGAATTTGGCGTGATTGTTCCTCGTCTAAAAGGTCCTTGGATCCTTGGTACAGCTTCTGGAGTTCTTCTGGCAGTGTGCGTCTTCTTCGGTTGTCCGTCTGCAGGTGTCCGTCTGTCGTATCTGTGATGCGGGCAATCCAGGTAACGGGCTCGCAGACTCCTAGGTTGGTGTCCCGGTGAACCGTAATGTCGTAGTCGTTCAGGTTGGACAGGCGGACGTACGGCCGAGTCGTCGTGTTGATGAGAGTCTTGGCAACTAGCAATCCTTTTGCCTGGATGTCCTCATATTTTGGCTCGATGACAGCCGCCACTCCCTCAGTAGTTCCGTCGACAATTACGGCAGCGCTGACCTCCGTCCTGGCGGGAACGATGACGTCTTCTCTCAGCCTTACTCGTCGTGCGGTGATGGACTCGTGCGCAGGTTGAAAAGCAAGTTCCTCACCTCCGAAGTTCAGAGTGTTGGTACTCAGATCCAAGATGATGTTGTTCTGGTCCAGGAAGTCCAGTCCGATGATCACTTCATTTGATACGTCAGCCACAAGCACTGGATGCTTTATCGCCCGCCGACCAATGACGAACTCCAGTGATGCTTCGCCATGTAACGGTGCGGTCTCTCCGGTCGCGGTTATTAGCTGGAGGTTCCTTTGTGTGGGTTGAACTCTCCACTTCGGGATCACGGTGGGACTGACGATGGTCCTCGATGCTCCCGTGTCGATTAGCATGGGCCAGCTCTCTCCGTTGACGACTCCGTCGACCATCAGGCTGCTATGATTCCTCCGTAACTGCGTCACACGAACTTGGACTGCCGGGGCTTGACGACTGTCACAAGCCAACCTTTGCCCCCCAAGGCTGGCTGATACTTGCTTTCCTGGGCCGCGCGGTTTCCCTACGACTGACTGTCCCGACGGAAACCCTTGGCGGCGGCGATCACCGCATTCCTTGCTCAGGTGGCCTCTCTTACGGCAGGTCCAGCAGGTCGGTAGTCCTCTTCCGGGCCGCCTCTCCGAATGTTCTTCGGGTACGTTTTTGTTGGTGGTACTGCGACTCTTGAAGAACCGGCCTAGCGCCTCCATCAGTTCATCGGCCAGGGGCTTGGTCTTGTTGGTTTTTGCTGGTTCGTCGACGTCCACTTGACGCACCCGCGCGTGCATTCTAGATGCCTGTTTTGCCGTCTCGAACTCAAGTGCGTGGCTCAGCGCATCTGCCAGGGTCGTATTGCGCGCGAGACGCAGCGCCTGTTGAGTGTCCGAGTTCCGTAGCCCGTCGGTGAAAGTCTGCGTCGCTATCTGCTCCAGAAAGTCGGCCGGCGCTGTTGGGTAGGCGAGCCTTACGAGGCGTGCGATGTCCATCTCGAACTCCTGCAGGGTTTCCGCGTTCTTCTGTACCCGGGTCCAGAGCTGCATCTGATAGGCCTGCTGAAGATGGCTATCTTCATATCGCGACCCCATATGGGCGATCAGGGAAGCGTAGTCCTGGGATCCAGTCGGGATGGCCTGAAGGACGTTAAGGGCGTCACCTCTCAGCGCTACAATGAGAGCTGTAGCCTTTTCTGTGTTGTTCCAGTTATTTATGGAACAGGCCGCCTCGAACTGACGTAAGTAGGTGCTCCACGGGACCTTTCCGTCGAAGGTTGGGGGCGTCACTCTGCTATGTCCCGTTCCTGATATTCCCGGTGTAACGGTGGGCGGGCGTTGGCGCAGCTCGGCAACTTCCTCTCGTAGAGCGTTGAATTTCTCCTCCACCCCCACCAGCGGGCGTTGGCACAGCTCGGCAACTTCCACTTGTAAGGCGTTGAATTTCTCCTCCAACCCCATCAGCGGTCGTTGGCACAGCTCGGCAACTTCCACTTGCAAGGCGTTGAATTTCTCCTCCACCCCCATCAGCGGGCGTTGGCGCAGCTCGGCAACTTCCACTTGTAAGGCGTCGAACTTCTTTTCCACTGCCGTGACTTCCTCACGCAGACCCAGTTCTAATTTCTTTAGGTCCTGTGTCAACTTATTCTGACCGTCTTCCATCTTCTTCTGGCTGTCCTCTATCCTCTTCAGGTCCTCCGCTAGCTTATTTTGACCGTCTTCCATCTTCTTCTGGCCGTCTTCTAGTTTGGCAGTTAGGTCCTCGGCTAACTTCTTCTGGCCGTCTTTTAGTTTGGCAGTTAGGTCCTCGGCTAACTTCTTCTGGCCGTCTTCTAGTTTGGCAGTTAGGTCCTTGGTTAAATTCTTCTGGCCGTCCTCCATCTTGGTTTCCATGCCATTTAACTTTTCTAGCAATGCTGCCAATTTCTCCTCCGTTTTGGTTGTTTGTCTTGTAAAGGGCATGCACTCACAGGAAAATTAGAGAAAATGACCTGCTCGGGTTTTGAAACCAGGACCGTCAGGTGTTGTGCTTGAGTTCGTAATCCGGCTTCTGACACCAGTTGTTACGTGCCACCCCCTAGTGGCACCTTTGTTAACTGGATTACGGTGGGTATAAAGCACAACACCAATTACTGCTTAAAGAAATAATTAATTTTATTGCAGCCAGAAAAATACACTACTCAACAGCAATTATTACCTTACTCCAGTTTCCTTACGGCGAGAACACTAACCCTTTCACTTGCCAACAGACCACAGTTAATCCTCTTCGCTAATGAGTCCGGTCCCGTACGCTAGCTGGAAATAGCTGTACCCAGCCTGTCACCATACTACACACTGTTTCACAATGTAGCACACTCACTTCTGTCGCACTGGAAATAAACACACTCGCTCAAGACACAGTTCCTCTGTGGGGGTCTCACTTCCCCGCTCCACTAGGGGTTTCGCAGGTCACCACACTTCTGTCGCTCAGGATAATCGCTCACACTAGCTCGTAAAACACAACAACGACCACTGCTTGACAGGTCGCACTTATATAGCAGGCCGGTGACTCAATAAATGCTTCTAGATCCATCCAGGGTTCACGGCTTCTCGAGGTTTCCATCGCTGGTCCAGTCACGAATATTCCGGACTATCCCTTTGTCCTAGTAGCCCTGTTGCATAAGGCGCACGCAATACAGGAGGCAGGCCACAGCCCCGCCCTGGGGCAGTTGTGACTCATGCGAGGGGCGATGACACAAACTCACAGCCGTAACAATACTTTCTGATATATTGGTATTTGGATAAAAGAATAGAGATAACATTTATTGACAGTTGGCAGCCCTGGTGGCTCGTACGAATACGCCCAGTCATATCTGTTTATAAACACATATTACGTACAAAATTTGGTTGAAATCCAATTTATAGTATAGAAGTTATATGCATTTAAAATTAGACCTATCAGCAGGCTTAGAATCATTTTGGCAACACTGCCATGCATGGCCTCCTGGAAATTAAACTAAAATATTATTATCTATACGTGTGCCAATTTTGAAATAGCTCCCATTCATACCTTCCAAGATATCCAACATGGAGCTCAAATTTCAATTGCGATTTTTCAGCAGTTGGTAGCACTGACATCATTTTCAAATATGGCCGTGAGATATTCAGGTATAGATCTTTACTCCTACCAAATTTCTTTTCGATTCCTGCAGCCATTTAGGAGTTGATAGGGGGGGGGGGACACACACACAGCCAGACAGACAGAAGGACAGACAGACAGACAGACGGAAGCACAGACAGACAGACACACATTTGCCCGATCTCATAAGACTACTTTTTCCTCATTTTTGCAAAATGTGAAAAGTAGGCTAAAAATGATTTCGGAATTATAAGAAAATGTAAAGAGCTATCAGTGGTTGCCATGGCAACACTACTAAATTGATGAGAGATGAGCCGTCAGACGTTGCCATGACAACGCACTTGCACGAGATCAGATTCAGATTTCCAACTGACTAAGTGTGAAGCGGCTTCGGTGACGTAACTGGTAGCATGCTGAACTTCTATGGCCAAGGTCGCGGGTTCAAAGCCGGCCGAAGTCGTCGGATTTTCTAAGAGCGCTAATAATCCCTCAGTATGCTTTCCTTTGGAGGGGAAGTTCCAACGTTCGTTGGGAGTTGCTGGTTGCGGTGGCATCTAGTAGCCAAGTTCACAGCTAGGTGTCGTTGACGGTAGTATCTGGTAGCAACATTAGGAACTACTGCTTGAAATTGACCGTCTGCAGTCCTTACCTGAATTACAGACTAATACAGCCATCACAATTCCCACCTATCAGACAGATTCTACACTCACCCTAAGTACACGGAATTACATGATCGCGTTGTCGCAGCCCCTAAACTGAGGAGCCAACCAAAATCTCTGCGGGAGATATAATTTTGCGTGAAGAAGTAACAGACCGTTACATAGTTACACATCAGTGTCGAAACCTTGCATAAGGACAGTGTGACCACACGTATAAAAATGGACCCCAAATAACAAGAAGGTTACCGTCCCCATAAGAGAATAAACTGTTTAAAATATGCATAAAATGACGAAAAACAAAGTTAATTAAGCTCCAATTATAAAATACTTTCTCGCAATAAATGAGGTCTGATCCTTCTACGAAAACCTGCATATTCTGCCTATTTTCGCCTATCCCCAAGTTTGTCCGGTGAAATCTACCTCCGCCTTCCGGCGTGCCGAGAGGACTTTTTTAATGCAGGATGTGACCAGTTTTGAAAAAAAAAGTGAGAATAGTAGTTAATTTTATCAAATAGTGAGAAAAGTGAGGCTGCTTTGAATATAGTGAGTAATAGTGAGAAAAGTGAGTCGCTGGAAGCCCTGTAATATCAAGTTAGTTAGTTATTGGAGTTTAAAGGGGCGGAGCAGCTAGGTCATATGCCTCTAATAACAAGTTAATAATAATAACAATGACGCTTGAGAAAATTCGTGTTGACCGACTTAATAGTTACTAATAACAGTTTGTATAGACAACACTGAAATAATGGCTTCTATACCAGACCTAAAACAACTGTGAACATGAGGGAGGAGCCCGATTCAGTTACTCACTCGCGCCAGCCAATAGCATAGCGCGGCGTTGCCTAGTTAACTCAACTAGCTGGGCTCGCTGCGCCGTACGAAATCGTTATTTCTCTCCGCGCACGAAAATAATTAATTATTCAATTATTTTGATGACCCTATTTTACAGAGCTAAAAATTTTGAAACTGACTGTCTAAACCCCGTGACGATACGACAGCCATTCGGGAGATAACATCTGCCCTTGAACTGAAGGCATATATTAGAGAAGGAATGATTTAGGTGTTGAAATATTTAGGTTCACTAGGGTAGATAACGAAGAGTGACGGTATTGCTGTATCAATTCAGTAGTGGAGCTTTAACAAGTGCTGTGAGCTGAAGTTTTGAACTCATAACATGTCCCTTAGCAAGCCCAGTGGCAGCCGAACAGTTTTACACAGCCAGGCAAGAAATATAATTTTCAGGGCATATGGCCTTTAAAAGAAAAAGGAAGGAAGCTTGTAGTTTAACGTGACCGTTAATCTCGCGATCATAAGCCACGGGACTTCCGTTTTACGCGGAATCTGAACCACAGGACATGGCATTTCACATCGAAAATCTCACATGCATTGGCCAGGAATCGAACCCGGTCCGCCTTGGTGAGAGGCATGCCTTTAAAAGAAGCTTTCGAATACAGAAGTACGTGAAAACACAAAATCTGATAACCTGTGTTATTGTGGTGTCAGCAATTATGTTTTTATTTGTAATTGAGTCGAATAAAACTCACCTCTTCACAGTTTTACCTCACGAAGCACAGTGTAGCCAGTTCTAACCCTGAAACCAGAACTAAATGTCATGATTGAGCCGTGAATCGAATGCGGATCTCACGGGTTGTTGTTGATGCTTGTTTTAGGGGCTTTGCGACATCGTGGTCATGTAGCCCCGTGTATTTGGGTGTGTGTGGAATTTGTCTGATAACCTGTGTCACTGTGATGTCAGTACTAGTGTGTGTATTTGTAAGTCAGGTAGGATTTGGGTAGGAAGCGGCCATGGCACGTTAGTTACCATCCCGGCATTTGCCTGGATTAGAAGTGCGAATCCACAGAAAAGCCACTTCCAGGATGGTTTAGGAAGGAATCCAACTCACATCTTCCCAGTTTTGCTTCACGAGGCTGAGTGTCCCCCGTTCCAGCCCTCAGACTAGAATTTAAATGCTTGTCAGAGCTGGGAATCGAACCTGGACCTCCTGGGCCACAGCCAAGAATGCTGGTTGCTACACCAGGAGGTGGACACGTGCACAAATAACGTTTGTGTGATATCTTATATCTGCCTCATATCACATTGTGCGCACTCCGTTGTGAGCATAGATATTCGTAGGATTAGGCCCCCCAGCTCGTACATGTTCTTACATTCGGAGCGCCTTGTGTTCACGGAACAGGTCGTGCGTATACTGCGAGTGTAGAACTGTGTAATCTCCGCTGTGGCAACAGTGCTCAGCTGGACGCACGCTACTGGGCTAGCCCATGTTCACAGTTGTTTTGGGTCTGGTATAAACTTGACATGTCTCTCTCCTTCAGAAGTGCTGAAATAGCTAGAGATTCGCCTCTCACAAGGCATACTGTAACTGCTTGCATGACTCACAGTAGATAAGATACATTCACGTGAGGATAATCGAGTCGAATCAACATCTTTCGTGTTACTCATAAAACAGGGATGTCCAACTAATTATTTTTTACTGTAGATTAAAAATACCATTTCACGTGAAAACCAGCCCAATAATAAGATATAAGTCATCAGGATTTATTTTGCAATATTGGCAAAATCAAAGGCAAAATTCAATGTAAATATCTATACTAATATATAACAAGTAGTTCCGTGAAGAACTATACAGCATATTTTCATATATCCTACTTATGTTAATTGCCACTATCAACATACAAATTTCAGTTTGATTGCTGTAATAGATTCGTAGATATTGAGAACCGACTAAATATTTCGGATGGTCGCCATGTTGGATTTTATATATGTAGGTCCTAGAGTTATGTACTGTTACATGAAGATTATGGTGTACGTGTAGCATTCAAACTTCAATCGCATGATTAGGACACAAGAAGTAACAAGGAGATTTAAAAATTTCGCACAGCTGCCATCTTGTGGTTATGGAAACAATTGAAATAAATTAGGTGCCAGTGGATTAACATTTGTATAAGGATTTACTGTACCAAGTTTCACTGCCCTCGGATGGTTAAATTGCGAGAAACGTTCATGTGAATATTTATACTTCGCGTCGCCGCCATGTAGGATTTGTGATCACCAGGTTATTTAAAGTCCTATAAGTGAATTTAAGTTCATAGCCCCTATGAACATGGAAAAATTCAGTTTGATTGCTATAATAGATTCGTAGATATTCAGAGCCGTCTAAATATTTCGGAAGGTTGCCATGTTGGATTGTTAAATGTATAGACCATAGAGTCATGTACCATTGAAGGAACATTCTTTCCTAGGTTCATTATTCAAACTTTCACTTCGATCCCGTGATTACGACACAAGAAATAAAAAACTTAATTTTAAAATTCGCACAGCCGCCATCTTGAGGTTATATAAACAATTGAACTAAATTAGATACCAGTGCATTACAATGCGTACAAACATTTACTATACCAGATTTCATTGCGTTTGGAACATTAAATCGCGAGAAAGGTCTATTTAAAATTTTCAAATTCGCTTGGCCGCCATGTTTGTTTTGTAGCTAAGCGGTTTTCGAAAGTCTTATGGATGAACTTCCAGTAGTGCCCTTTATCTCCGTACAAAATTTCAGGATGATATCGCTAATAGTTTCAGAGATATAGAATGCCGGTGGAATATTTCGCACATCCGCCATCTTGTGGTTATGTAAACAATTGAACGAAGTTAGATGTCGGTGCATTACAATGAGTATAAACATATACTGTACCAAGTTTTATTGCGTTTGGTTGGTTAAATGTCGCAAATTCGCGTGGCCGCCATGTTGGTTTTGTAGTTACCAGTTTTTCAAAAGTCACATAGGTGAACTTCTAGTAGTTCCCTTTTATCACCGTAAAAAATTCCAGGGTGATATTGGGAATAGTTTCGGAGATATTGAATGCTGGTGAAATATTTCGCACAGCCGCCATGTTGGATTGGTGAGACGTAACAAAATTTGAAGGGCACGGTCGGGGTCGTCCGGAATAGTGCTATGAACTTACCGATTTTCATTGAAATAGCTCCAGCCGTTTATAATTTATTAGGGGGGGGGGGGACCCACACGGACAAAAGGTGATCTCATAAGCTTATTTTTTCAAAATTGAAAATAGGCTAAAAATGAGATGGTGTGTGTCTGTGTATTACTCAATCACGCAAGAACCACTGGTCTGATTTACATGACATTTCACATAGACGTAGCTGATTTACCTTTTATTTCGATACTTTGCACTATTTAAAGTTGGGGACGATTTTAGTGACGTCACTACACCCTTTGGCTTCAACTTTCATATTTCCATCTCAAACAAAAAGGGAACGCTAAGAAATAGAAAACGTTTGATAGCATATACGAGGTTTAAAATTTAATTTTCTAACCGAAAGGTCCTTATCATTTTTCGTGTATCTCCAACGATTAGCGAGTAAAACCTTAATTTGTGAAATGAAACATGGTCAACGCCGAGCGGTGTAGTTGGACAAAATGTTTCATCCTTACTCTCCACGCAGCACCTCGCCTATCCCCTGTTTTAACTGTCACCTTCACATTCTAATTTATTTATGACCCGCAGTGATGCACGGGTACTTCAGCTAGTAAATTAATAAATACCGTATAAATATAAATATAAATATAAATATAAATATAAATAAGTATATAGATATGAGTATGAGTATGCCATTGAAGAATCTATCTACGTTGGAAGGAGTGAAGGCAAGATCCATAAAGAAAGCGTTAGGAGTGTCAAAAATGACGCACTCAAGATACACATATCTGCTGGCGAACACATATCTGCGTTTAGGTAAGCGACGGTGTTGTCATACCGCAGGAACTCATGGCAGCAGCCTGCGGTGTGGGAACTCGGACATGGCGGACCTGTTGCAACAGTGGCAATGTATCTCTTTCTCTCTCTGCGAAAATCCCACAGAGCCGGCCGCCTTCCGGGCTGACGCGACCTGCTGATATGCAAGAACACAAACTTCCACGAACCAAATATAGACTGTGAATGTAGGCTGTGTGAAAAGGCATGTGATCGTTATCACATCGAAATATGCACAAAAAGGACAAAGTCATTATCGAAGATCTCAGGACAAGCATACTCCTACCAACACGTGCGCCTCGCAGAACCTGCTAGAGCTCGAGCCAGCCGGGAAGGCGGTGCGCAGAATACAACGCTACTATTACGTCATGCCTCACATCCATCCCACCAATCACAGTCAGTCTGTCTTGAGAATCTGAGCTAGTATGTTGTCAGGAAAGCTAAGTGTAAAGCAGCGTGAAAGAGACAGGCTCGTTTAGGTAAGCGACGGTGTTGTCATACCGCAGGAACTCATGGCAGCAGCCTGCGGTGTGGGAACTCGGACATGGCGGACCTGTTGCAACAGTGGCAATGTATCTCTTTCTCTCTCTGCGAAAATCCCACAGAGCCGGCCGCCTTCCGGGCTGACGCGACCTCTAGTAACACTGAATAGGAAAAGAGAGGAAATTCATCCGACATTCTACAGCACAGGAGCCATGGTAGACCGTGCGTGGACAAAGGAAAACGTCGAAATCAGACACGTCATTACTAGGTTGGCAGTCCATGGATTCCACCACCTGATATGCAAGAACACAAACTTCCACGAACCAAATATAGACTGTGAATGTAGGCTGTGTGAAAAGGCATGTGATCGTTATCACATCGAAATATGCACAAAAAGGACAAAGTCATTATCTGAATATGCAAACATGTAAAATTTCAATTTCATCTTGGCTATTTGGCCGCAATAAAGATTTATTAAATATGAATAGCCCAGGGGCGTATATAGAGTTTTATTTCGGGGGGTGCCCAACTGGGGTTAGGAGGCATAAGATAGGCCCAAAGATTAGGGGGTCCGGGGCTCTCCCCGGGAAACTTTTGTATAATTTGGTGAAAATTATGAGTTTTAAGGCTATCTGGCATCACATTTTCAACCAATTTGATGTGATGTTTTATGTTTGGTTAATGTCAAACACAACTAAGAGCATTTTATGATACTTTTTATTAATACAATCATCTTGGTCACTTAATAGTGTTTACATGGAAAGAATTAATGTTACTGTTTTGATTTACAACTCACACTATAATATAAAGTCAAGGTTTCTTGAAGCATTGCCTAATCGGTTTATAACTCCATCGTCAGTGAGATGTATGACTCTGTGAATAGATGGCAATACTAGACCGTTGAGTCTGTTTTCAGAAGTAGAATTTCTTAAGTATGTTTTCTACCAACTCAAACTCCGTTCGGCAGTACCAGTAGCTACAGTGAGAGGCAAATTTGCCAAAAGTTTGATAAGTGTATAAAAGTTAGGGATAAACTTTTGTCACACGCTTCAAGGGCACTTGTTGCTGTTCTTGGTTCGTTTATAAGAGCGAAGGCACTGGGGAGTAATACGATGTTATGTTGTTACACATAAGATCAGAGCAACCTGATTATCACACTGTTTACATCGCTCTACCTTCGCCTTACTTTGCAACGTTGCCAAACGTCACTTAGTAACAACAGTACATGATTATATTCGTTTTTAATGTTTTAATTCATAAACAAACAATATATGTGACAAAAATTTCGGAGGGGGGGGGGGGGGGGCTTATATACGCCCCTGGAATAGCCTATAAGTATTCATATATAAAAAACCTGTATATACATATATAAACATAAAAATCAATATGAATTTCAATATCAATCACTATGACATAATACGTTGTTTTTTCCAAACTACTGTAGCAGTCATTTCTTCCTAAATACAGTATCTGTATGAATTTTGTCGCTCATGTTATATTCTGCGAACAATGAATACATCTCTCCATCGCTGTTTCATTGTTCATGGAAAGTGTACCGTGGCGATAAACCCATTGTTCTGTGTAATGATACTCAAGTTTCAAATTACAGTCAATTTTAGTTGAGTGTTAGGGGTTCTTTCCATCATCTCATCTCCCCTTTTGTGAGATCATGACGTATCTCTAATTGCCTGGGGGCGTGGTGGCTCAGCGGTCTAGCTGTATGCCTCTCACCAAGGCGGTCCGGGTTCGATTCCCGGTCAATGCATGTGAGATTTTCGAAGTGAAATGCCATGTCCTGTGGTTCGGATTCCACGTAAAAAGGAGGTCCCGTGGCTTATGATCTGCAGATTAACGGTCACGTTAAACTACAAGCTTCCTTTTTTTTCCTAATTGCCTCATACACATATTTTAAACTGTGTCTTGTAACCGATATCGCATGGTTTTGAGAGCTCTGGCAACGTCGCATAGCAGGAGGAAGAAAGCAAGCGGAAGTAACCTGAGGTTGATGTTTTTACATCATGGACATAGTCGACAGCATGACTAGGCGAAGGTTCCAGAAGCGTAGAGGGCGCTGATGAGCTCCAGGAAAAGCCAAGGTGGGAAGGTCACGCCGGAGAAGCGGGTCACTTTATTTTGCATCACCGTACAACGAAGTTCACTTCCTTTTGCATACACCGCAGTTCACTTTATTTTTGTGCCGTTACTTTGGCACTAATCTCTGATCGAACGTACAATTTTTACCTTGGCATAAACTTTTGAATCGAGCGGCGGAGTTAGTTGTGGCTGGCCTCGATAGGTAGCATATCTTGTCGGTGCTGCCTTGGACAGGGATTGTAGTTTCTCCCTCTGTCCGATAGGAAGAGCTATGTTCTAGCGACAAGTATTTCACTATCTCGATGTTGACTTTAATGGTTTTGGAAGGCTGGGATTTATCGAGAAATGTATGATTCTCGTACTGATGTTGTTAGGCCAGTCATCATGGATCTACGTGGTTTTATAAATACATAAGAAGTATACTGAAGTTCTACTGTATGTGAAAATGTTGAATGATATTATCCCTCTTCGTCAAGTTATTGACTGGTTACCTATTGTAACCTTACTGGAGATAAACGTCTGGATATGCTTCGTATATTATGGAATTAAGGTAGGCTATTTTGTCATCGTAAGTACTTGTGACTGTATCGTCTGGCAAGGTAAATGTATTTATTTTGTATTTTCCTACGTTGCATGACAGGGCCTTTCAAGGTTATACATTCAAACTTAATGTCATCCTCGGGTATTCACTCTGGTAGGCTAACTGACACTCATATTTTCTTTGCGTAATTAATGATTTGTTTTCTGTTTTCAGTTAATTGTAAAATGCATTTTAATTACAAGTAGTATGCCTTATGGTCTGTGGAAAATTTATTAATGTAGGATTTATTTTGATGTCGATAGCCCTAGTACGGTGATCGTTTTTCTTCTGTTTTTCATGATGGCTACTGTCGTATTGTTTTTAACTATGTGCGATCATCTGTTGTTAATAAAAAAGAGATTTTTGGTAGCCATTGAGGTGAAAAGACGTAAATTGAATTAGCTCCGTATATTTGGTGTTGGAAGACATTAATTCTTCAGTTTTAGGCAACGTATTATATTGGATATTGTAACTTGCGTAGGCCTAGCTTTGTGACATGTATTGGCTCGGGAATTAATTAATTATTTATTTGTGTGGAAATGTATGAAATACGGTATGATGCATTATGCAGGGGCATAATGAAGCTATTGAATATTTAATTCGTCATCCTCTTGATTATTTGGCTTGGATTCTCACTAATGACAACAGATGATTGGTTGAAATCACCGTTTATTTACTTCATCGTAACAAATTTGGCTGGATTACTAAAATATGTATTACAGTCAACTAAAAGGAACAAATATTTGATGTCAGAATCCACATCTTGATTTGTAAGTGTTTTATTAATTTGTATGCATGTTTATTGTGAATATATTATGATTTTACCCGATCACCTTAGTATTATTTCTGGGTTCCGGGGTTCGAAGATGGTCTCAGACAATTGCCCTCTGAGTATGAACTTACTATGGTCCAGTGCCTTCCCTCCCAAGGCCTTTACTTAACTAGGGGGTCAAATGTGTTATAGCAGTAGCGTGGTTAGATTTGTACCACATTCAGTAGTTGTTTGGGGCTAGTCTTTGGATCTTGGGGCTTGGAAGTATGATTGGGCCTAAAGTGTGATATTTTTAATGTTTGTTGTTATTGTTTTATCTTTGTATAATTTTCTTGTTATTTATGTTTCATGTGATAATATACTGAATGGACGAGAGCATTTTAAAAGCTGTACCATATTTATCCAAAGAGGAACTGGCTTATGAAATTCAAATAAGGAATGGCAACCCTAATTTTCATCGTGAACTGGATATAATTCTTCTCAAAACCTTAAAGTCAGCTCCTGTTGTTAGTCTGACTGATCAACATTCTTATGGGACAAAAGGTAGGTCTGATGTTGTGATATCTGTTTCAAACCTATTAGTGTCCTGTGACGAGTTAAAGCAAGTTGCCAATCCTTCGGCATATCGTGTGAACAAATTAAAATTTCGTTCTATACACTGGATTAATCGTTTAGTGAGTTTAATTGAATATTGGTCCAAGTGTGATATTGTTTTTTCAAGCAAGTTAGTTGGGCTTCGTGACAAGCTGTTAGATAGTTTTAATCGGTTGTCCTCGAGTGATATTTCTGAGAATATTAGTGAACCTGTTGTATGTTCTGAAAGCGTTTGTTCATATGTTAGTGATTCTTGTGATGGCGTTGTGAATAATAGTAATTATTTTGGTAATTTTGTATCAGTGTCGATGGAGAATAATGAAAATATGGTAGGCGCTTTACAAACTAATAATACTACTGAGGTAGATAAACAAATAGGCTCGTCAAGAAATACACCAGAGGTCATGTCGAGCCCTAGTAATTTGAATGCTGTTGGTAATTCATGTTCTGATAAGAGATATAACGATTTTTCTAGTTCAGTTTCTTGCCATGACGTTGATAGTGCTGGGAATAGGTTAGGATCTCACCGTACTTGGACTGATAAGGAAGTACAAACTGTTGATTGCTTACTTGGTGAATGTGACGTGATAGATAGAGTAAATAGGGTTAATCTTTCTGATAATCGTTCCTCGACTAACGTTGTTTCTCTAAATAAACTTATGACTGAGGGTCAGGTTAAATTTGCTTGCCTTCCTAACCCATTAGCTCTAATTTTGAAAGATTTTCATGTGTGCTATGGCACTGATATTAATTTATTTGTGAAATGTTTGAAGAAATTAGTGGAATTAAGAGATAGTGCTGGCATATTTGGTCTGTCAGATTTTCAAATTTTGAAAATCATCTTTCCATGCACTGAAGGAATGTTGCGAGGAAAACTGTTTGAGAGTATGAGTGCTGGCCATTCTTTGGATATTTTCCATAGAGAGGTTTTGAAATATTTTATCACTCCACGTACCTTGGCAGATTTGAGTAGAGATTATGTATTTCGCGTTCAGCGTATGAGTGAAACGTTAAATGAGTACTTCATTGATATTAGAACTTATGCAAAGGTTTTGGCAGTTGAGTTGACTGAAGAGCAGGTTGTCAATTCATTAGTCGAAGGTATGAATCCCATTTATCGTTCATTCTTGTCCATGCATGCTAAGCCCAAGAATTTCACTGATTTTAATGAAATTATTTTATCTGCGGAGAAGATTAAGAATGCTAATCTGTTGCGGGTAGATGATTCTCCCTTTCCTAGTAATTATCTTCAAGGTTGTTCAGGTTATGTGCCTTCTATAAATAATTTTCAGCCACGTGGAGAGATGCAGCTTGTGGATAATTATAGTAGTCTTGTTCCTTATAAGAATTTACAGGGAAGGCGTGAGTTCATGCCTACTAACGTTCAAGGCCATGTATTTCAGGGGCGTGCTGACCAGAGGTTTAATGGGAGTAGAGTTAGCAAAGGCAAGAGATGTGATTTTTGTGGCTCGTATGACCACATTAGTCGATGGTGCGATGCAGATTTTGATAATTTAAGTTGATATTCGTTGTGGTGTTTGTTTTTGTCAAAATTGTGTAGATGAATTCTGGTCATTAGGACGTGCATGTGTTTTTGATGTGTGTATTTGTCTACACGTGTGGTGCACATTCTGCTAGATAGTGCAAATCCATAAGGTTCTTCTTGTATGTTATTGTCAAAATTGTGTAGATGAATTCTGGTCATTAGGACGTGCATGTGTTTTTGATGTGTGTATTTGTCTACACGTGTGGTGCACATTCTGCTAGATAGTGCAAATCCATAAGGTTCTTCTTGTATGTTATTGTCAAAATTGTGTAGATGAATTCTGGTCATTAGTACATGCATGTGTTTTTAATGTGTGTATTTGTCTACACGTGTGGTGCACATTCTGCTAGATTGTGCAAATCCATAAAAGGTTCTTCTTGTTTGTTATTGTCAAAATTGTGTAGATGAATTCTGGTCATCAGGACATGTATGTATTGTGGATGTTATTGATGCTTGTATTTGTCTACACGTGTGGTGCTCATTCTGCTTGATTGTGCAAATCTATAATGGTTCTTCTTGTTTGTAATTGTCTAAATTGTGTTAGGTCTGAAGTGACAAACTTGGGTAAATGTATTTGAGTGCATGAGTGTGGGTGTTTGTTATTAGTTTTGTTTTGTAATCGGGTGGGTCTCTTGGTTGTTTCTTAAGGTGAATTAAGGTTAGGGTTTCTTTTTGCTTAATTTATAATTGAATTTAATTAAATACGCCGTACGTATAAAATGATACTATGTTGGGATATCATAGGTAAGTAATTACAAACCTCTTCTGTTCTCCGAGTGATGACTTAGTCATTTATCTGCTTGTTGATTTATGAAGGTAACTACTTGCCGAAATGTGTTTTGGTGATGGAAAATCATGCTATGCCAGGGTAAAATGCGGCTAGTATGACATGTTGATTTCAGTGTGTTTTATTTAAGGGTTATTATTTATTTTGTGTATGTTGATGTCCTAACGGTGTGTCAATTTATATTCTGGAAAAATTATGGGGATTTTGTGGGTAGTAAATGGTTTTATTAATTTTGGGAGTTTGTAAGGTCGTGTGATTTCAATGAATGTTTGGGTACGTTTGTAGCTTGGTGATCTGCACGAGTAGTCTGTTGATCTTCTTTCATTTAGGGTCTTCTGTTGGTCATTTATTGAGGGATTTCTGTCGAGTTTGTTCTTGTTTTGATCTTGTTCGCTATACTGTTTACTTAGTTTGATATACTAGGCTATGTCAAGAGTGAATAATTGTATTGTTTATGTTATTGTCTAAATTGTGCATTTCCAAAGTTGGACATTCAGAAAGTATAAATGTGGTGTGATTTGTTTTATTTTGGTAATTGGGTTAGTTTTCTTGTTGTTGTTTTGTGGTTGTCCAGATATGTGTGGATGTATATTAATTTAAGGGGTAAAAGGTCATTGTATGTTACTTTGGGATCGTGGATGTAAATTAGCATTTTGTTGACGCATCTGTCAACTTAAGTCTACCAGATGAATGTTATGGGGGTTCATTTGCTTAGATTTGAGTTGAATATGTTGGTAAGTATTTATAAACAATTCTCCTAAGTCTTCAGTTGATTGAGTGGGCTCAATTTTTTTTTGCTGTCTGACTGAGAAATAAATACTTTAGGTTAAGTAATGTGATGTGATATGATGAATTGATTTGTGATATTTGGTCAATATACGGCGGCTCACTATAGGCCTCATGAAATACGTGCTTCCCTCGTTTACTAGTTTCGGTTTGGTCTGGGTCTGTATATGATAGGGTATTTATGTATTTGTGTTTTGTGTGGATGTGTTGACAAGTGCTAATTCATATTCTGGTTGTTGTTTATTAATTATTTGATGGTTTAATTGTAAATTTTTTCTGGGGATTTTAAGGTTATGTGTCATGGTGTAAGGTTGTGGTGTGATTCTGCTTTGGTATGCACGTGTGTCCTGTTTTTTGCTTGATAATTGGGTCTTTCTATTGTTCTTCTTGGAATTTTCTTGTGTTTTCCTACTTTGGGTGTTTCTTTGGGCATTTTCTCTTTCTGTATTTTGGACAAATGGGTTGAACAGATATGCAATGTGAGACAATTGCCTTCGTCTTTTGGGATAATAAGGTTTTTTATTTGTGAATATGAGAGCTCACGTGCCATTCAGTATTATTACTGGAACTTATTTTCGGAAAATACTGTTATTATTGTAATATTTTCGGGATATTGTAATTTTCTAAAACATGCATGCAATTTTCTGTGTTAATTGAGGGTCATTGTTATACCTTTCACCTGTAAAGATGTGGATTCTTGATAGTACTGGGTTATTGTTATAAAATCTGATGCCATCATATAATATTTTATTGTAATTTGTTCTTTGTAAATGAGTGTCAACGTTAGATATTAAGCTTTCCTTTACACATTACTGTCGCAGTCGAAATTTGATTTCAGCTAATTTCTTCGAGGTCTTATTCTGCGTTTGGAGTGTTATGCAGTGCGAGAAGATGTCTCTGGCCAGGATATTGGACCAATCTATGTAACCTTCGGATGAAACTGTTCCTGCCATCGTTTATTCAAGATGCCATTTGTAATAATGTTGTGGAAATTGTACAAAGAAAACCCACTCGATGTATTCTACACTTAAGTATTTGTTTATGTTCTTGGCATGACATATTTTGGTGGTTATGGTGCTGATGAAAACTGAAATGAACTTTTAATTAAGTATTTCACATTCGGAAGCTACTGTGTTTGTGATAATTGGCAAAAACTTTTCTATGCTTTAAGATTTGCTTGATTATGCATGTTGATACACTTGTACCATTTACGTCGTCTCTGTTCTGCGAACCATCGACAAGTTTGGGGCCCGGGAGTCTGTGCCGTTACTTTGGCACTAATCTCTGATCGAACGTACAATTTTTACCTTGGCATAAACTTTTGAATCGAGCGGCGGAGTTAGTTGTGGCTGGCCTCGATAGGTAGCATATCTTGTCGGTGCTGCCTTGGACAGGGATTGTAGTTTCTCCCTCTGTCCGATAGGAAGAGCTATGTTCTAGCGACAAGTATTTCACTATCTCGATGTTGACTTTAATGGTTTTGGAAGGCTGGGATTTATCGAGAAATGTATGATTCTCGTACTGATGTTGTTAGGCCAGTCATCATGGATCTACGTGGTTTTATAAATACATAAGAAGTATACTGAAGTTCTACTGTATGTGAAAATGTTGAATGATATTATCCCTCTTCGTCAAGTTATTGACTGGTTACCTATTGTAACCTTACTGGAGATAAACGTCTGGATATGCTTCGTATATTATGGAATTAAGGTAGGCTATTTTGTCATCGTAAGTACTTGTGACTGTATCGTCTGGCAAGGTAAATGTATTTATTTTGTATTTTCCTACGTTGCATGACAGGGCCTTTCAAGGTTATACATTCAAACTTAATGTCATCCTCGGGTATTCACTCTGGTAGGCTAACTGACACTCATATTTTCTTTGCGTAATTAATGATTTGTTTTCTGTTTTCAGTTAATTGTAAAATGCATTTTAATTACAAGTAGTATGCCTTATGGTCTGTGGAAAATTTATTAATGTAGGATTTATTTTGATGTCGATAGCCCTAGTACGGTGATCGTTTTTCTTCTGTTTTTCATGATGGCTACTGTCGTATTGTTTTTAACTATGTGCGATCATCTGTTGTTAATAAAAAAAAGAGATTTTTGGTAGCCATTGAGGTGAAAAGACGTAAATTGAATTAGCTCCGTATATTTGGTGTTGGAAGACATTAATTCTTCAGTTTTAGGCAACGTATTATATTGGATATTGTAACTTGCGTAGGCCTAGCTTTGTGACATGTATTGGCTCGGGAATTAATTAATTATTTATTTGTGTGGAAATGTATGAAATACGGTATGATGCATTATGCAGGGGCATAATGAAGCTATTGAATATTTAATTCGTCATCCTCTTGATTATTTGGCTTGGATTCTCACTAATGACAACAGATGATTGGTTGAAATCACCGTTTATTTACTTCATCGTAACAAATTTGGCTGGATTACTAAAATATGTATTACAGTCAACTAAAAGGAACAAATATTTGATGTCAGAATCCACATCTTGATTTGTAAGTGTTTTATTAATTTGTATGCATGTTTATTGTGAATATATTATGATTTTACCCGATCACCTTAGTATTATTTCTGGGTTCCGGGGTTCGAAGATGGTCTCAGACAATTGCCCTCTGAGTATGAACTTACTATGGTCCAGTGCCTTCCCTCCCAAGGCCTTTACTTAACTAGGGGGTCAATTTTTGTGTCGCCGTACGCTGAAGTTACAAACAAGTGTGTAGTAGCAGTCGTACCGTGGCAGCTTGGAACCAGTGCGGTATTCCGACAGTTTTTGGGACATAGCTGAAAGGCTCAGTATTATTTCTTGCGTGGACAGCTCTGTATTAACGAATACTAAAGCCGAATGTGGCGAGGTGATATTATAACGCAGATCATAATGCATTATGTTGTGGGACACTAGTCATTAGTACGACGAAGTGCGAGCAGACACACGTGGTGTCTCAAGCTTTTACTAGGTACGGGACTGCATGGGCCGTGCGCGATATAATTGACGCCCAGAACATATGAACGAAGCGATGTGCTTTTGTTTGACGAGCAGACAAATGAGTATCCAGGGTCAGTGAACTATGAGAGATAAACTGAGTGTAGTCCAAATATAGAGCGACATTCAAGGCCAAGGACGGACGTAATCTCTTATGAGTGCAGGCTGGTGTAGATGCGTACGATATAACCTGTGTCGTTATAGAGTTCTTATCACTGCCATAAGTTGATATTACTTGGCATATTCGACATGAAGATTGCAGCGATGTATTGGACGGACATAAAGGCTATCAGTACAGACCAGTGCGAGTTTTGTGTCAAGAATTTTACGAGCGAAGAGATGACCAGCTAAGTCTAGAAATGTGGAAGCTGTTATGATGACGTGGAAACGAAGGCGAGCCAGGTCCATGGACACCCCGAGGGTCGCGAGCTGGATCCAGGACGAGAGGGGAGGATGTTCAATGGGAAGAACGTGGACCCAAACCCCCAGGAAACGTGTCAGCGGAACCAAGACAGAGGTGGTCGAAAGGTACTGAAAACCATGTTAATTCTTAAGTAGTGGTTAATGGGTAGTGGTTACTAAGATTTGGACTGATGGGCTTAAATCGAAATAGAAGTTAATCAAAAAGATAATATGTGATATCATGACAAGATTATTAGGATAGTAAATTTTAAGTTTTCTTTTGAGAGATTAATGCAGTCATATTTAGGGTTTAAAATAAAATATATGGATACTTTAAAATATAATCTGAGTACAGGGATCTTTCAGCGTGTTACGTCGCTGTGTTCTTTGAATTGGTGCAACCTGGATGACAATTTATGGTTTGAACCGGCTTAAATTACAGGGGATTCATTTACACATAAGGGGCCACTTTTTGTGCGCACATCATGATATTTATACTAAACACTCACACGTCACTGAGGTTTCCCTTTACATGCTAACATGAGGAGATGCGTTTGGTAGGTAACTGATACAAGGTTGTGTAAATAATGAAACTGCATTGATAAATAGCAGGGTTGCCTAATACGAAGTTATGATGAAAGTAAAGGTTCTCGCTATAGCGAGGTGAATAAAATAAATGATTATAATTAATGTTACGTGATAGGTTCAAGTATATGAAATTTTGAGGCAATTGTCAGTTGAAAATAATACAGATATGCTGAGGCCATCTACTTAAATGTTTATGGTGTATTTATAAATATGTGAAGAGTATGCAGTGATTAATAAATAAATAAATAAATAAATATCTGGAATCATAAAGATGTTACAATGTAAAGTAATAAATGTAAAAGCCAACAACCAGTCATTTTCTGAGTGAGGCACAGCTGAACGAAAACCAGTGAAAATAATAATGTAAGTATTTAATCCATGAATAAAAGGTCTGAAAATAAATTCTTTAACGCCAGTGATATCCATATATAATTTTTTTTCTATTTTGGTGATTACGTTTAGTTAGAAGGAGATCGAATGAGGCAACAATTTTTTTTCTTTGAATATTTTCTGAGATTTATGCACCTGCTCATTTATGGACTATTCAACGGAGAGGTGACATAGCATTTTGATGTAATGGTTGTAATACTAGGGTGATATAGCTCTGATCTCCGTAAGTTATTTTGTATCCAAAGATTAGGACGCCCGGAGATTTTTGTTCTCATTAATTTGAAATTTGCTTGTGCGTCATTTATTTATTTGCACATCAAGAGTAATTTTGAGAAGTCTCCGAGTGAAGGTAGGCTTCTGTGTTTGATTTTTTGTATTTAGTGGTTCTGTAATAAATGGTGGATGAGTTTTATTTTAACAGCGGAGTTTTTTGTCATTCTTGTTCGTTGTCATACTTGTGTGTCCACCGGATCAATTTTGAGATTTTGCCCCAGTTGTACCCATCATTATAAAGACCCCGGGATTGCTTGAATCTCGTTCCCGACAGTTTTTTAAGGCCAAAATTGATTCGGACATACAAGACTTTTTTTTTCTTTTCGAGTTGTACCGAATTCTGGGTGAGGGTTGACGTGTGTGTCGGGCCACCCAATCCAAAGCCAGATTATCGGGCACAGTCTGAATGCAGGCTTCAGAGCTATCCAGAAAGAAACGTTTGAATCCATGGCTTGTTGCATGCGGGTCATTCGATATAAAACAGACAAGACTCTTATTTCCCTCTTTTGTGTGATCTAATGGTGTGTAAATGCAAATACATTTCCTTCCAGAATAGTACAAAAATGCATAACACTTTTCTTTTACAGAAAATTCATTTTTTAAATCCTCCCAGTTCGGCTTCGCCCATGGACTCTGGTTGGTTGGTTGGTTCCTTAGACTAGGGGCTGCGACAACGTGGTCATGTAACCCCGTGTACTTTTTGTATGTGTAGAATTTGTCTGATAACCGGTGTTAATAAAATTGTGATGGCTGTAGGCGGGCGGGCATCAATTCCGCTCGGGAATTCCAGTCAGGTAGCCAGGGTTACCTCAATTCCACTCGGTCCTCCAAGGGACCCTAAAATAAGTTCCTCAACTCCACTCAGGATTTGACAAGGGGTCGGCAAAGAGCTTATCCCCAATGACGTAAACAAATGTCACAACCCTCCTGCTCGCATAAAAAGGGCCGGGTCAAACACCTTATGCAGCGCATGAATGAATTCTTGAATGCAACTGATTTTTCCGTTCTAGGCTAGAAAACAGTATTTTCCGCATCCGCAGCTGATATCGAAAGTATTTTTAGGTACAAATTATACACCTATTATTATCTAAATTTAATTTAATCATGTCTGACAAGGTTAAAAAAACATACAAACATTTAATTATGCACATGTTAAAAACAATGTATAAAATTTGTAGAAAACAAGATGTTCAGCAAAGAACATATATCCTACTTTCTCCTAAATGTATGGGTATATTTATGACTCTTTGTCCTCATCCCTAACCCAATCACCTCTACCACAATGTATTGTTTGTTTTCTTTTATATTGATAATTAGCCAGTAAGCGTCACAATCAATATTGTATACTTTATGATGATTGAATAACAAAACTACTAACTTATTGTAATGCATTCACGTCCGTTAATCTCTATATTAAGCCAGCCTGCTAAGTTAAGAATCTTCCGTTTTGGGTATCTTCCCCTTTAAAAATCCACGCCGATCACAGTAGGTTGGTGCTGCGACCTATCAGTGAATTAATCTTTATGTTGTACGCCTATGCACTGCCATCGTAATGTATTACGATGGCAGTGGCCTAAGGGTGTTGAATGAGTAGACAGTTTAAAGTAGCCAAGAGGGAGGCGATCCAGCTGGCAGTGTTTAAAGGTAATCGGAGCGCGATCGTGGCCAATAGTTGAACTACCAGTATTACAAAATTGCCATACTTCAGGAGGCCAGGTATTTACACAGCGGTAAGTTTGGAACAATATTACCCACATAACCCACAAGAGGACAGCACCGTACAGAGGCATTAAGAAGGCTGTGGTTAATGACAACGTGTATCTAGTTCTTCTATTCTTCTTTTCCTAATGTCTTCTGTTTATGTGCGATGCTGGGGCTGTGATTTTATTAATAAACATTAGCCTCTCCTTTGAGCTAAATGACATCTTATTCAGTATCTGTGGAAAGAGCTCGTGCACATCATTTGTAAAAGAATTCAAGAAAAAAAAAGTTATCTGCAGCAGTACTCGATCCCCAGTCAACTGCGTGACAGACTAACACGCTAGCCCAGAGCTAATCCAATTCTTAACATAATGGTGTTCTTAACTAACATTAGATACAACCTGTTGGCAAATAATGACTTTAAATAAACGATTTCTTCACAGCAGTACATCTTCATTAAAGATAATTTCATACAAAGTTTATATTATTGTATCAGTAGGGTATATCACATACAACATACTAAAACTACCGTATTGAAATATAAGACAGGCACATGAGGACAGCTGCCATCTTGTCGTGTGACACAGACAGCTCAGCTCTTTTAAGCCACTCATACAGTATAATATTATAATATTAAATTATAATAAATAACGGTTCACGACCTTCAGGATAGCTTAAACCACCCTAGGCTCGATAATCGGAATTGGTGGGTCTTAAGCCATTGATTAAAATGGTTGAATAATTCACACGGCCGCCATCCTGAAATGGTACGGCCGATGACCTTGAATGTTGGATGAAAGACGCGTCCTATATAAATGTATGTTGTCACCAAATTTGGTAGAGATCGGATGATTAGTTTAGCCGTAATTTGATTTTACGTTTTGAACGTTTGAGTGGCCGCCATTCTGTTTTGGTAAAGATGGCGGCGATATAAAGTATGACACTAAGGTGTCCTTTGCTAATGCTACCTCTGTACCAAATTTCGTTCAATTCGGTTTCACCGTGTTCGAATTGATAGGGGGGGGGGGAACAGACATTCAGAGTACACACACTCACACACACACACAGACTCACACACACACATACACACACACAGACAGACACACATTTTTTCGCCCTGTGTTGATCTCATAAGTCTACTTTCATTTTTTGCAAAAATCGAAAGTAGGCTAAAAATAGAAAACTTTGCAGACTTATTTAAAAGAATATTATGATTAATTTTAAATCACTTGTATTTTCTGCCATATAATTATAATATGCCAAACACTTTATACCTGATTTAACGAATGAGCGGACTTGACATCAGAGCGGTTGACCAATGACACAACAATTTCTTGCGCTGCAGAATGTGTTTAACCCGGCCCTTGGTATGCGAGCAGGAGGCTTGTTTACGTCATTGGGGATAACCCCTTTGCCGACCCCTTGTCAAAGCCTGAGCGGAGTTGAGGAACTTATTTTTGGGTCCTTTGGAGGACCGAGTTGAATTAAGGAAAATTGAGCGGAATTGATATTCGACCCTGTTGGCCTATTAGTGTTATCTGTGATTCAGGTAGAAGTCCTACAGACGATTAATTTTTTCAAGTACTGTAGTTCTTACTTTTGCTATCAAATGACACCGTTCACGACACCTAGCTGCGGACGTGGCTACTAAATGCCATCGCAGTCAGCATCTAGCGGCAAACGTTGGAACTAATATAGCGTTATCAAACTAACCTACAAATATTAGCTTTCACAAGTGTAGTTAATGGAAGGTTCTTTTTCATGCCATAAATCTACGACATGTGACCGCCAGCTTTACTTTCCCTCTGAATGAAGGTATACTGAGGGATTTTTAAATCCGAAGACTTTGGCCGGGTTTGAACCCGCGATCTTGGGCATAGAAGCTCAGCATGCTAAGAACTACCCATGGACTCTGCGAGGGATCATTCCTCTACCGTTGCACGGACGGTGTATGGGAGTTGAACATACCTGTACAGCAGATACAACTGGGGATGGTGACAGTTCGACCACCGAGGTGACCGCAAAGCAGGGTCAGGGAAGGGATTTTGGAAGGAATTCGGCCGTGGACCTGTTGAAAGGGGTTCCCTGGTGGTGAAAATGGGAAACCACGAAGACCATTTTCAGAACGGCCGAAGTGGGATTCATATCCATGCTCTCATGATGTCGGCGAGGCACAAGCTAGCGCGTTAGCACTCTCGGCCACCGTGGCAGGTAAAACTCAATTTCATAATAATCTATCCAACAATTAATTACAGCATGATTATTCTAAGTATTATGCAATGTCTGTAGAGGTTGCTCCCAGATGTACCGATTGGGCACGTCAGCAGCCGACGGTACACCTGATCTATATCCCTTGCTATATCCCCATTTATGAAGTGCATTGCAGTGTTATTGGAGTCTTTAAGGAGCGGAAGAGCGAGGTCATCACCCTCTTAACTCTTTATAGGGCAGAATCTCTACTTAGTATAAAACAAAGTCCCCGATTCTTGGATGTTACGGGTAAATTCGAGAACTACTGGATGGATTTTGATGCAGTTTTCACCATATATCTCGAGGATGATTTATGTAGAAAATAATTTATTTATGATCAAAGGAAGCCGAGTAGTAACGCTTTCAGTGAAAAAGTCGAAAAAAAACCTGGCGTCCGAGCGCTTTGTAAGCTTACGCTGGGCAATCCATTAAAATATCTAAATACTATGAGTGTAAGAATTGTTTAGCATGAAAAGTTCTACAAAAAAGTCCGCGAGAGCATATGTCCATCTTCAATACATCGCCCACTATAAGTGTTTTTACGTTTTAATTTCTTCCAACTATGTCCATTCAACTACTGAGGCATCAGTTTACGAGCTAGCTAAGGGCGAGTCGATCATCCCTGTTACAGCCTAGCTAGCGGGCGGACCTATTGCCCCAGATACAGCCAGCAGGAAACCGTTGAGTCGTGTTAAGACTTCTGAGGAGGGTGGTTGTGTTTGGAGTTTCCCTGGAAGTACAACTCGGTTTTCTTCATTTCGCTTGTGAAACACAGTCAAGTTAAGATTGGACGGAAGGGGAATTTGAGTTTTATACACCTCGCCATTCCCTGGAAGTACAACTCTCATTTCGCCTGTGAACTTTTCGTTCCGCAAAATTCACAGTCGAGTAGGGGAGACTCGGCAAATTTGGCAGTAATTTTAATAATTGGACTGGTTTTAAAAAGACAAAACATATTTTCATCATTTGGTACATAAAATACTTACATTCAGACATTTCCTCTTGAGAATCTATATTTTAAAACAAAAGCTAAATGCAAGAAATGCCTCATAGTTTGATTACAATGAAGGGAAACACACTCGTTTAAATTGGCAAGTGTCTAGGGTAATTTGGCAATAGTACTCGTTTAATTTGGCAATAGTGTTATTTTTATTTATTTAACAGCGTTTAACTTAACAATCTTCAGATATTATCTAATACTTATGTTAATTCATTTTTCACTGCACTCGTTATATTTAAAGTTCAGTTGGTATCGCTTCAGGCCTTGGCAATCCTCATGATAACAATCCAGACACCCTGTACATTGAATCCAGGATTCAGCATCACGGCCCTCATCGAATGAACCATCACATGTTTTGCAGACATCTCTACTCGGCGACGTGCTTGCTTATGTGTTTATGGTGCGTTGTGAGTCTCACTGGTCTCCGTATGAATGTTCATTTCATCATCATAATCATCATCATCATTATTGAAGCCAGCACTGGCAGACGTTGATGCAAAACTCTCGAACCCACGAGCTCTTGGCGCTGCGTTAAGTCTTTGACGCTCGCTTGGAAACGGCTGTGGCAAGTGCATATTGACTCCTGGCCGTGCCATGCTATGTTCCAGGATGATACACATCCTCGAAGGGCATTTCTGTTCAAAGGATAAATCCCGGTGGTTCGGAAACCAATCCCAACCTGCTAAACCTTCTTCAGCGTTGAATGGATTTTTACGCCCAATCTTGGCGACGAGGCCATAGGCTTGTTTGCGGACACCTGTAGCGGTCAATCCAAAGCCAATATCCTGCATTTCAATGACATAAGAGAGTGCCAGTGAGAACCAGATGTCTGCCCTTCTTTACTTCTGGAACATCGTGTGGTCCGGAAGAAACGGTCAGATATCTCTTTAAAGCATTAAATGGGATATTAAACTCATTGGACGATCGGTACACTGACCAGCCATCAACTAACACCTTTCCTACAGCAGACTTTATTTCATCCTGATAACGTCTAAAGCCGTACTTCCCGCGTTCCCCTGGCATACCTGCAACACACCTTACACCACAAAAGTGATAAAATATGATGCGGTTACAACAGCCAACATAAGAATTCGTTATAATACACATTGTGGCCCATAGGTGGCAGGAAATATCAGAATTCGTAAACGTGGCCTTGGAACACACCGGCAGCAACTGTGTCATGCCATTAAGAAAAGTCACATTTATGTTAAGCCCTTATTCCACTTAAAATCAATATATATAGAAAGTGTTGATCATACCTTGTATACAGATGTTTAATCTTCAAACTTATGTATAATTCACTTACATCCAGCCGCTAGTAACGCTACAATCTTGAAAACAATACCAGTATTACACTCACCACTCGCTGTTACTCAAATTCTAACAACAAGTAGTGTTTGTTTTCCCGTACAGCCACCGGTAGCCCTCGAAACACTCAGCAAAAAATCCACAAGGTTTGAAACATGCTGCACTCTGTTGGTGCAAGCTTGAATCTTACAAAAACTACTCGGATAAGTTAGAAATAATTATAACATAAAATACTGCCAAATTAAACGTACTGCCAAATTTGCCGAGTTTGCCCTAAAGATTGGACTGAAGGGGGATTTGTGTTTCATGCGCCTCGCCATTCTTAAATTACGTCTGACAAGAATTTGTTGCACATGCATCTCCATGATAATATAATTAATAGTCCAGTCAGTGATTTTAACCCATAATGCCGATACGTAAAACGGATATTGGTCGTTGTTCATTGACATTAAAAAAAAGCGCTTATCACGTAATGCATTCATAAATGTTCCCGGGCGAATTGAATATATTTCATTTGTATTTTTATTAAAATTAAATTTTAATTATTTCGCCCAATATTAATTATTTTTAGTTTTAATTAATGTTTTCATTAACATTTTAATGTTCATGTTTATTTTTAGCCTATTTTCATTTAAGAGGAAATGGGCTTATGAGATCACCTTTTGTCCGTGTGTGTGTGTTTGTGTGTGCGTATGTGTATCCCCTAATTGCTTCTAAACGGCTGAAGCGATTTCAATGAAACTCGGTAATGCCATAGCACCATTTTGGCTGTCCCCGACCGTGCCCTTCAAATATTATTACGTCTCACCAAACCAACATGGCGGCTGTGCGAAATATTTCACCGGGATTCTATATCTCCGAAACTATTACAGATATCACCCAGAAATATTGGACGGTGGTAAAGGTTGACATATAAGACTTTCAAAAACCTGTTAACTACAAAAAACATGGCGGCCAAGCGAAGTTAAAACTTTAAAATAGACTCTTCTCGCGATTTAACCATCCAAATGCAATGAAACTTGATATAGCAAATGTTTATACGCATTGTAATGCACTGGCATCTAATTTAGTTCAATTTAGTTCAATTGTATACATAACCTCAAGATGGTGGCTGTGCGAAATATTTCACCGGCATTCTATATCTCCAAAACCATTACTGATATCACCCTGAAAGTTTGTACGGTGGTCGTTTGGCTATGAGACTTCCAAAAAACTGTAAAATTCAAAACGAACATGGCGGCCAGTAGGTAATATAAGCCGAAGCTGGGGCAGGGGCTAATGGGCAAGATGGCCGCCGCGCGCAATCACTCTATGTTATTCTTATGGAGGGGTCAGTCAGAGCTGGGGCAGGGGCTAATGGGCAAGATGGCCGCCATGTCCTGAGACCATGGATGATGTCACAGGGGGAGTTCGGCCGTGTAGTTTCTAAATGGAATATTTATTATTATTATTATTATTATTATTATTAGGTAATTATTAATTGATCATGTATAATCAAGACCAGCCTTATATTGTCAACCACTTGGTGTAGTGACTAGCATTCTTGGAGGTCATTCCTGAGGTTCGAATCCTGGCTCTGCCAAGAAATTTAATTTCTGGTCTCAGGAGTGGAACGGAGTACACTCAGCCTTGCGAGACAAAACTGACAGGAGCTGGCTTTTGATTCATACCTCAACAATTCTGCCTAACCCAACTTCACCTAACCTAACCTAACCTAACCTAACCTAACATAACCTAACTTGAAAGTGAGAGCAAAAATGTAAAAGCAAATGTAAGAGCACACATAATAAACTTAGTTATAACCTAACCTAATTTCACTTAACCTAACCTCACCTAACCTATCCTAACCTAACCTAACGTAACCTACCTAATTTAAAATTGCAAGCGAAAAAAATTAGCAAAAAGTATGAGAAAAAAAGTGAGAGCAAATGTAAGAGCACAAATAATAAACTTAGTTATAACCTAACCACACCTAACCAAACCTAACCTAACATAACCAAACTTAAAAGTGAGAGCAAAAATGTAAGAGCAAATAAGAGAGCACAAATAATAAACTTATTTATAACCTAACCTAACCTAACCTAACATAACCAAACTTCAAAGTGAGAGCAAAAATGTAAGAGCAAATAAGAGAGCACAAATAATAAACTTAGTTATAACCTAACCTAACCCACAGAAACCTCATTTAAAGATTTTAGATTTTATATTTTAACATTTTAGATTTTTGATTTTTTTCATTTTACATTTTTTAGATTTTACATTTCACATTTTTGATTTTTTGTATTTTAGATGATAGTTTTTTTTTAGATTTTACATTTTAAATTTAAGATTTTTTGATTTTAGATTTTACATTTTCCGAAAAGAGTAAACTACAAGGCTACATACCTAACCTCACCAAACCTAACTTTACCAAACCTAACTTAAGCTAATCCAAAGGCTAATGCACATACACAAAGTATATAAGGGTACAAGCAACTATCCTTATGCTAGTTTTATAGGTTACTGTACAACATGATAACTACCCCAACCGTTTTTTTTCATTTTTTTGTTTACACATATGAAAATTTTCCAATTTCCCATTTTCAGTTTTTTTTAATGTTAGTTTTAAGTTTTTCAATTTCATAACAAGGAAACATGGATTTTGCATTATGTTGTTTACACATTTACCAATTCACAATTTCCCATTTACAGTTCTTAAAATGTCAGTTTAAAGTTTTTCAATTTCATGATATAGAAACATGGATTTCCCAATTTGTTGTTTACACATTTGTCAATTTACCAAATTCCAATTTACAGTTTTTAAAATTTCAGTTTAATGTTTTTTTCTATTTTGTCAATATGGAAACATGGATTTTCCAATTTGTGTTTTACATGTTCATTTTGCATTAGGAGTGGAGAGAAGTGGGTAGTAATTTAAAAATGTACAAGCAGTGTCCATACTATATTTTTTATTTTAAATACATGTACACTATTTACACATAACACATTTTATATATATTCTTTTTTTGTTATAAATTGTACAGTTGTTTTTATTTTGTTTTCTATTTTATTTATTTTTTGATTATGAATACTAGTTTTTTTTTAATTTTTGTAGTGCTATTGTTTTATTTCCTAAATTGTTTTGTTTTATGTATTTGCTAGTTGCAGGCAGAAGATTTTGATATTCATAACTTAACTCTTTAAGCATAGTCAATGATTGAGTAATGACCATAGGCATGTGTACCTATACCATCAGCATCAATCACTCTTTTATCATCACCAGGACACAAAGCAATTTTGTTTAGTCTTATAGATGATATGTCATGTTGTTTAGAAGCGATAATGTTCATTGGTATTCTTTTTACATTGTTGTTCATGACACAATCCTTATAATCTTGAAAGCTTATACAATTTTTGACAACACCTTTGCTAATACCTTTAATCTTTTTGATTTCTTTACCATTTATGTCTAAAGCGTACATTTTAGCTCTAAGTCCAATAAATGCTTTTATAATTTGTCCACAAGCCTCGTCTTTAAATTTCCCCAACGTTTTCTTGTTTGATGTAGAGTAACATATGTGATTAGTAGGATAATCTGATGTGTCCAGGTGTTCTAGGAAATCCAACTTGTCTTGATATACATCTTGGGTGTTAACCAAATAAATGAACGAGTCGGTATCCATATACATGAGTTTAAGATTGTTCATTCCATAATAGGGTAGCAGGACATCATAGTGGTGGGAATACATGAGAGTTTTTGAAATATCCAGTATACACATTCCAATATATATAGGCTTATTGAATACAATGTTACGTTTAGCCATGTGGAAAGCAGCTAGGTTAGGACCATAAATAGTTCTGTCAATAAATGTCGGCTTTGCTATTAGCTTTTCTGCCTTTTTGCTGTCAGTCACAAGACGTATGTCTATTCTTTTACGGATATTTTCCATTGTTTTTCCAAAAATGGCATTGTTGAATAATTTGTACAGATTTTTCTCAAACTCATTTTTGGCTTGTTTTCGAAGGTTGTTATTAAAATCAACGTATGCCTTTAACCAAGGTCTTTGCTTAAACTTTAACACACGATGAATTTTTATCAATTTTATTCCATGATCTAAAGCCTGTTTTAATGCCATGTAGTGAACAACATATCGCCTTCGATTTCCAAGATGAGGAATTCGTTTTTTCAGAGACGAATCCTTAGGTTGTGTACACTCTGGTAGGAAAGGTAAATCGTTGTGTAGATCATGAAGGTCAGATGGGTAATCAACATCAACGTCTAGAATGTATCCCACAGGATCGTCTTTCTTCAGTTTTTCTAGATCAACAGTATCTGGAGAAACCCACTGAAATCCGCCATAAGAAAGAGAGTGACACATAGCCCACCCGTATTGGTTGTTGGCATCATCATAGGTTATAAACTGTGATGGTTTCTCAGAATCATAGGTTTCCATGTATTTATTGTTAGCTTCAGCATACCGATGAGACACCTGGCATATGCCTCCACGTATTCCAGACTCGATTAAAAGAATCTGATCGTAATCCTGTAGCAATTCCAGTTCAATGCCTGTGTAAAGGAGCATTGCCTCGAAACTTAAACCAGGCGAAGTGAAAAAGTGTGCAGCATCCACTCGGTGTGTTTCTAGTGTTTTGTTTCTAAACGTTTCAAAGCTGTCTGCAAGAAGGAGTACATCTGAAGTTAGGTAGAGGTCACTATATTCCCCTAGAGTTTTAATGTTGAACTGATTCCACACATTTTTAGCATGTTCATAGTCTTCTTGACTAACATCTTCTTGACTTAATTTGTTAAAGAATACCTCTTTTGGAGGTAAACACGTTTCACTTAACTTTTCCCATGAGTCAATGTAGTCATAACAAAATACCCCTTTACGAGTCATGAGCATTGCATTTTCTTTTCCAAAGTACTTGTCTGTTTCAGGGTATAATGTTAAGTTGGAAACTAAGTTTTCAAAACTACTTGGCATTAACCGAAACGTGTCCACAAATCGAAGCTTAACATTTCCTACATATTTGGTAAAGGAAATGTACTTTTCTTTGGAGTTAGGGATAACGTCCACTCTTTCAGTAGTACACCCCAATTGCTTTACAATGAAATTTGCGTCGTAGCTACTCATATTATGTAGAAATACAGGAACGGGGTTACGTGTTTTACACCTCAAATTACAGTTATTGTGAGCACTTCCACGGTATTCCCCTGTAATATGACAATGGTCTCGAACTTTCCAGTCCTGTTGGGTAAATGGTTTATGACACAAATAACAGGTTTCAGAAGATTGGAACTCTGCTTCTTGATGCTCAGTTAAAGCTTTTGGAACATTTAAGCTGTAAAGGCGATCAATTTCATTTGCTATTGAGATCAAACAGTCCATGAACTTTTCTGCAGCGTCAGGTCCACGATAAATAATAGGTTGGCTCGGAAGGTTTGTCTTTATGTGTCCCACAGCTGGTGAGGGTTTAACGTATATACCAAAGCTCATAGGAACATGACTCTGGTATGGCACTGTATAACTTGCCTCAGGATTAGGTAGACATGTTTGATAGGGTAACAGTATACTTTCAAAATCTGCATAGATAACGTAAGGTATTCTAAGCATTTTTTCCACATTTACGAATTTCACAATTGGGTTTTTAATAGGCATTTCAACCCTAGCAATGTCATGCTGGACACACAAAGCTCTATGTTCTTTTAATTTTTCCATTCCTTGTTGCCCATATTGATTATCAAAGTGAGTAAAACACCGTTTACACGTATATATCTTATGTCCATGGCGGGTAATCTGATGTCCTACTAGTTTATCAAAATCTTTGATAAAGACGTAGTGGTTCTGGCCGGATGATGAACTTAGCAGAAGGAGGTCGCGATGGTCTTGCAGCTCTTGATCCACAACCTTTAGAGGGAACAATTTGTTGTCTTGTTCCAATCCAAATACATTAATGGATATATCGTTGGCTTTTTCAAATTTGGGAATGTCAGCTAGCGATGTAGGAAATGATATTACTGAAAAATCATACTTGTTTTCCAGATCCTTGTATTTACTAACGCGTTTAGCATCAGTTTTAACCAGTTTTGCTAAAATGGCATACATAAAACACCTCTCGTCCTTAAAGTTTTGAGGATTAATGCAGGCTTTTCTTGCTTGTATAGCTGCTGGTAATGGAATATATGTGCTGCCACGCAAGGGATTGTACTTATTTATTTTCAATCGTACTCCTTCCACTGCTAACAAAGCCCAATTACTGCCTTTTAGCTCAGATTCTTCCATTTCCGTAGTTAACTTTGTAAATTGTGTTTCCAAGAAACTACTTAAGTCCGTTTCCAAAAATAGGGCCTGATTTCGTGTTTTAAAAGCACGATCTGTAATTTCATTGGTAGATGTATGAATGAATCTACATTCAGCCACAAGATTAACTTTTATCGACTTGTGCATTGCTAGTTCTTTCTGCATAGCTTGTATTATTTGCTCTCCCTCTGACGTCACATTTCGGGGCGGGGTGGGTAGATTATAGGCTAGGGAATAACCCACCCACCAAGGGAAGATGATTAAGAGAAGGAAGTAGATTTGGGATTGGAAAAGAAGGATAGAAGAATAGGAGGAGAGTCCCACAAAAGTTATTAATTTGACTTTTAATCCATTTAGAAGCGGTTGCCACCGCAAATATGTGCTCGGATACCTAAAGTGGCTACGAGCTTGGTCGAGGCTAACGGGAACAGCAGCTAAGGCTTGGGCAGTTTGCCAGAGAGAGGCTTTAGTGTGTTTCCTCCCAAGCACGAATGAAAGTACTATAGGGAAGGGTGATGATCTGGCCAGACAAATAGTAAAAGCTTTATTAAGTGTTAACGAGGGCATAAAACTAGGAGGAGCTAGGAAAGCCAGGATCCTGCCTAACTGTAGTATCAGAGAAACGATGAATCCAAAACCAAATATTTAATTTATTTAACAATGCAGGAAGTTTGAGGAAATTGACAATTATGCAATATAAATTTAATAAACATAGTTCATTTGAACTTTTTAACAAATAGGGTCGCAGACCTTTCCACATTAAACAGTTGCTCCAGGCAATTGACAATTTACAAGGTTTCAAACCTTACATGTTTCTAAAATCTTTATAAGAGTTAAACCAATAAACAATGAAATAATTAAAGCTTGAACGTGAATTGGAGTACAAAAGTGTACCTTAAGAAATTCTTGAGAGAATGTTCTAGAGAAAATGACAATTTTGAAAATGACAATAACAACGTGAAAAATAAGGTAGAAGTTCCTACAACTTCTTATATTTATACAGAGTTAATATATGGGAATTATACAAAGAGGGCAGGTCACTTACTGTGAAACCTGGCGAAAGTGAAAAGGAAGTTTCTAGACTTCCTATGTTTAATTAGGAGTCACGAGAAAAATGGGGCAGTTTCCATTTCGTGAAACCTGAACATGCCTCGCTCAAGAGTTTAGAGAATTGTTTTCCCTGATTTTGAAGGGAGGAACAATGTAAATTTGAAACGTGTGCTAGACACGTATCACAAAAATTATACAGAAATACTTAATGATAAACCAACAAATATGGAAGGGCACTTCTTAGAATGACACCTTATTGGAACAGACCTAGATTACAAATTTATTGCAGATTGTTAGTTAGAGGTTTAGGAAAGAGAAACGGGAATTGAGGAAAATGTTCATGGCCTTATTTGAATATAAGCGGACGATCGCGACGCGGTAGAAAAGTTGAGCAAGCACTGGTTTTCACTATAGTTCATTGAAACATATGAAATGTTCACTGTGGAGACACAAAGTTTATGAAAAAGAAAGTTATTGCAATTATAGGAAGAACCGATTGCACTATATAGGTGAGAGTCTATTTCTTGAAACAGTTGTGATTTACAATTAAATGCGCCATAGAATGTTCCAGCGGTGGACGAAAATTCACTATTGTAGTAATTTAGTTTTAAAAAGAATTCTCCCAAGTACGTGAGAAATACATGACGGCAGGACTCGTAGATTGAGTACCGAATCTGGAAAGTTCCAGAACAATCTTAGTAGTGAAATGGGGCTAATGTAAATCCAGCGGAGGAACTAATTTTATAATTATAGGCAGCGGGTATTAGATAATATCCCACGTAGCGAGAGGATTTCTCGTTTGAATCGCTTAAGAAAAGCTCTTTTATAGTAAGGTTGGCTTATACAAGAAAAAGCTCAACATGGCAAACCCACGAAGAATGATTATTGCCCCAAGTAAATAATTTCACACTGCCTATAATTAAAAGCACTTGGAAGTTAAAACCATGAAGATGAGGTTAAAACTTTTTAAAAATGGTACTTATCTCGATTTCATGTTGAAGTCGGAGTTCCTTATGAAGATTATCTAGTCAACATGGCGTAGAAGAGTGTGTGCCTCTTAGTTTGAGGCTAGCTCGAGAGGAGCTTTGACTGAACGAGTCAACTGCAGACGAAGAAGTGAGAGCAGCTCAACGGAGCACGGAGAGACCACGGAAGGGGAAAGAGTGGGGGTAGGAAACAAAAGGTATACATATCAGCATTACCAACTTAAATACAACAAAATAATCTTCTTTTGCTGAGCTGGTCTTCAAAGAGTTGACAACAGTATCTGGTAGCCAAATGGATATGGAATTCCTCTTGCGCGAGGAAGAGTTGAAGAGCTTCAGAGATTTGTTGTTATATGACGCTAGGTGGGTCACAGAATATATATCTGGAACAGACTCATACAAAATATAAGAAATTTGCACATAGAGGAGAAAACAAATGATCACTGTTGGTGTTTGACAAAAAGGAAGGAAAGAACGTGCAAAAGCATTCAAAATTATAATCTCAGGTACCGTGCATTCCAAGAATGCACCATACTGGGAGGGCCAGACACCAACAGCGAGCAAGAAAAACAAGTACAGTAATGAACAATTGTCGTAAAGTAGTCTTGTGATCTGACCATTATTGGTCAAGACTCTGAATACCCTGACTCTCCTATCTCTTCCAGGGTAACACTTAGTCACTTTCCCAAAAGGCCCGACTAGGGGGGGTGGAACATCCCTAACCAAGACCAAGTCTCCCACTTGAATGTCGGGACTGGAAAGAAACCACTTCTGCCTCCGTTGCAAGGAAGTTAAATATTCCAAGTTCCATCTCTTCCAAAAGGAATTACGGAGGGCTTCAAGTTTACGCCAAACAATAGGTAAATCAGAATCCCTGAAAGAATTAGGAAGGGGAGGATGGGCAGAGAGAGAAGTGCGTGTAAAGAAGCGACCAGGTGTAAGTGGAAGGAGGTTATCAGGGTCATTGGAAAGCGGAGTTAAAAGGTGAGAATTAACGACACTTTCAATCACGAAATAACTAGAAGCGGAGGGAAATAAAGCACTAGTAAGGATTACGATACAATGCAAAAGGAGAATTAACAAGTTTAAACAAAGCGTATAGAAATAAGTACATCTATTCAGGACAAGAATATACCAAATAAACAAAGGAACTATGCGAGTAGAAAGCAAGAACGCCATAGGTAACAAACGAGTAGCCATAAACAATGACCTCAAGTTATAATGAGTATCAAAGGGTTTACTCAGAAAATTACTTAAGTCATCGAAAAACGTGACAGGACAAGTATGAGTACAAAAACACATCGAATGTGACGACGAGAAAAAACAAGTTTGTTCATAAATGAACATTAAGGTCGCAAAATATGTAAGCAAATTGCAATACATAAGCGCGTGAGAAATACGCAACGAAGTTTTGAAACAGGGATCAAAGCAGTTGTAAGATACGAGCGTGAGGAATTGAGGGACGTAAACAAGCACGGCCTTGACACACATAGTACAACGAGATAAGACATATAAATAGCTGACAGAGTCCTTAAGCGGAACGAGTTTATTTTGGGAAGTAGGTAAACGGCTTCTGTACTCGTAGTAGCAACTCGCAAGACAATGCTTGGCAATCAGCCAAAGTTGAGATAAGAGAAACTTGCTTTGAACTGTGTCAAGCGTACAGGAAATAAACAACAACTTGGCGTTATTCAGGCTTGTAAACATACAAGTCTGACAACCAAGCAGTTCGAAGTACACACACAACATTTGGTGAATCAGCTGTAACTTAAAGCGGAACTTGTAACACGACATGCAGTCAATCGTAACTTGGACGTGAAAAAGCAATTTAAAGCTATATGAAATAAAGTAGGAAATCAATTTCGCATAATTGAGAGGATCACGAAATCTGACAATTTTCAACAAAAAGAAGCTTAATTCTTCCGAGCAAAGAAGACAAGCTGGGACATTGAGACGAAGGTTATGCATAAGAATAGTTATTCTACTTGCTATAGAATTCAGAGTTTCAATCGGTTTCATGAGCGACTTCCAATTGCGAGGAAGGGGGGGAGGAGCCGGCCGTGGCCATCCTTCTACATAACGAAAGAAGTGAAACATAGCGTACAGCAAAGTGATGGTGACTGATAGCCATGGTTTTACACAAGGGGAAGATAGTTTTCGAGGAATAGTTTAAGCAATTAACTGCTATAAAAAATGACATAAGAAGATAGACGAAATAACACAAAGCAAGGCGAACTTGAATTGCCATTTTGTGCGGGAAGAAAGAAAAACCATTTAAACAACTTACAGGGTTAGCGCAGTTGTTCACGATAAGACATCGTTTCGACAAGTGGTTTTCAAAAATATTGAGATTTGAAACATGAGCGTTCTCTTTTTCAGAAATGGGATTTATGTCAGCTGTGACGAAATGACATTGTGCTTTGGTTTGAACACTGGTATGTTTGATTTCACCAGTAATAACCCAACCAAAATCGGTGTCTCTAGCGACCACGGTTGAAGATAACTTGCGTGTTTGTTTGCGAATGCAATTCCAAAAAACATTGGCACTGAAAAGTACATCAATGGGACCTTGAGCATTAAACTGAGGATCGGCTAACCTTAAGTGCGAGGGAATCTTTAATCCGGAAGTATTAATGGAGTGACTTGGAGTGTCCTTGCCAATACTGGTAAGAATGAGACAGTTTAAATTAAGATTGGTGTTTCTTTGGCAAACGTCTCTGATTTTCAATTTTGAAGACTGCAAAACTTGAGTTTTCAAATTGTCAATGCCGGTCACATTGATAGAAGTAGGCGATGACGAAAGACCTAGTTTTTTAATCAACGATTGCGAAACAAAGTTGTGCGTTGAAGCGGAATCGAGAAGACCACGGGTTTTGAACCAATTTCCAAATCTATCTTGGATTTCAAATTGTACAGTGGTCAACAGGGTTTGCGCACTATGAAAAGTTTCGGCGTTGGAAATGCAGGAAGAAGCACTAGTTTGTTCGGAGCTGCTCTGCATGGAGCTTGAAAAGGCGGGTGCTGATGACCTCGATTTATCGTGAACGTGCAATAAAGAATGATGCGGTTTTTTACAATGGAAACAGAGATTTAATGACGTACAGTTCGAAGAAGAATGCTTAGATGACAAGCAATTGAAACAATGTTTGCTATTCAAGACAAACTTTCTTCGATCTTCGACAGACAATTCTTTAAAGGATTTGCACGAATACAAGGTGTGAAGCTTTTTACAGAGCGTGCATTTTAACGATTTGTTAAGCGGCCTGATATCTTCTCTTGAATGATTGAAAGAAGAACGGGTTTGTTTGTTTTCGACAAATGGGGGCTGATGTCCCTTTGAAGAAGCAAGTTTTTTTTTCAAAAATTTGACACTGAGGATTCGTTTCGACTTTTTCGCACTGAAATGCGAGTGCTGTAAGGAATTGACATCGACTGTTGAGAAACGAGATAAGGTGTTCGAACGAATGTTCCTTGTTGCAGGCGAGTTCGATCTCCCAGGCCTTCAGTGTCGAAAAATCGAATCTTGATGTAGCTAGGTGAATAAGTATGGTGTCCCATGTTTGGACAGGCTGTTTAGGCTGGTATAACGCTCTGACATTTAACTGCATAGAATCTAAGAGGTCTCTTAAAGATGTGACGTCATTAGGTTTGACGGCTGGTAAATTGAAGAGACAGCGGATATGACGAGCGACACTCAACCGTAAATTGCCATATCTCTCTTTAAGGAGATTAAAGGCGATGTGGTAGTTGTCTGCGCTTAAAGGCAATGACTCCACTAAGGCTAAAGCCTCAGATTCCAAAGACGTACGAAGGAAGTAAAATTTATGTATGTCTGGGATCTCGATATTTTCATGAATTAAAGAGCAGTAAAGTTCGTAAAAAGAATACCATTCACCTTCCTTGCCTGAGAAGTGCGGTAGGCTTATCTTGGGAAGTAACGGTTTCGGTTTGTTCTCGTGAACTGAAGCGGGAGCGAACTGGGCCGGATTGATGACCCTAGTGTCCGGTTCTGAGATATTGCGGATCAGTTGGTGGGCCTTTGCAATTCCTTCAAAGTACAAGGGTTCGACCTCGTCCCGATCCGATTGAAGTTCTGGACAAGCGGATTCGATCTCGGTTTGAATTTGGTCATAATAATCATAAGACCGTTCGTACAACTTAAGACGATGTGTTAAGATATCTAAATCACACTCGGCGGGATTTAACTTGCTGATGAAATTTCGGAATCTAGTGAGTTGCCCTTTATAAGAAGAACGTCTGGCAATGAGAGTTTCATCTTTTTCAGTAGGAGCCATGACAAAAAGAATAAATTGAAATACAACTCACGAAACTGTAGAACCTTGGAGATGCTGTCAAGTTTGCAGCAGAGAATGGGTCGAAAGAACAGGACACACCAAAGGAGACAGGAGCGGCCTCCTTCCCGTTCACAGGCTTTGCACGACGTAGGTATAGCTGAAAGATCCAAAGGAGATATTAAAAATTTGCAAAGTATTGTCAAATGACACTTGACAAACAATGGACATAAAAAATGGACTCTCCCGGGTTTCGGCACCAAATTTTGGGTAGATTATAGGCTAGGGAATAACCCACCCACCAAGGGAAGATGATTAAGAGAAGGAAGTAGATTTGGGATTGGAAAAGAAGGATAGAAGAATAGGAGGAGAGTCCCACAAAAGTTATTAATTTGACTTTTAATCCATTTAGAAGCGGTTGCCACCGCAAATATGTGCTCGGATACCTAAAGTGGCTACGAGCTTGGTCGAGGCTAACGGGAACAGCAGCTAAGGCTTGGGCAGTTTGCCAGAGAGAGGCTTTAGTGTGTTTCCTCCCAAGCACGAATGAAAGTACTATAGGGAAGGGTGATGATCTGGCCAGACAAATAGTAAAAGCTTTATTAAGTGTTAACGAGGGCATAAAACTAGGAGGAGCTAGGAAAGCCAGGATCCTGCCTAACTGTAGTATCAGAGAAACGATGAATCCAAAACCAAATATTTAATTTATTTAACAATGCAGGAAGTTTGAGGAAATTGACAATTATGCAATATAAATTTAATAAACATAGTTCATTTGAACTTTTTAACAAATAGGGTCGCAGACCTTTCCACATTAAACAGTTGCTCCAGGCAATTGACAATTTACAAGGTTTCAAACCTTACATGTTTCTAAAATCTTTATAAGAGTTAAACCAATAAACAATGAAATAATTAAAGCTTGAACGTGAATTGGAGTACAAAAGTGTACCTTAAGAAATTCTTGAGAGAATGTTCTAGAGAAAATGACAATTTTGAAAATGACAATAACAACGTGAAAAATAAGGTAGAAGTTCCTACAACTTCTTATATTTATACAGAGTTAATATATGGGAATTATACAAAGAGGGCAGGTCACTTACTGTGAAACCTGGCGAAAGTGAAAAGGAAGTTTCTAGACTTCCTATGTTTAATTAGGAGTCACGAGAAAAATGGGGCAGTTTCCATTTCGTGAAACCTGAACATGACTCGCTCAAGAGTTTAGAGAATTGTTTTCCCTGATTTTGAAGGGAGGAACAATGTAAATTTGAAACGTGTGCTAGACACGTATCACAAAAATTATACAGAAATACTTAATGATAAACCAACAAATATGGAAGGGCACTTCTTAGAATGACACCTTATTGGAACAGACCTAGATTACAAATTTATTGCAGATTGTTAGTTAGAGGTTTAGGAAAGAGAAATGGGAATTGAGGAAAATGTTCATGGCCTTATTTGAATATAAGCGGACGATCGCGACGCGGTAGAAAAGTTGAGCAAGCACTGGTTTTCACTATAGTTCATTGAAACATATGAAATGTTCACTGTGGAGACACAAAGTTTATGAAAAAGAAAGTTATTGCAATTATAGGAAGAACCGATTGCACTATATAGGTGAGAGTCTATTTCTTGAAACAGTTGTGATTTACAATTAAATGCGCCATAGAATGTTCCAGCGGTGGACGAAAATTCACTATTGTAGTAATTTAGTTTTAAAAAGAATTCTCCCAAGTACGTGAGAAATACATGACGGCAGGACTCGTAGATTGAGTACCGAATCTGGAAAGTTCCAGAACAATCTTAGTAGTGAAATGGGGCTAATGTAAATCCAGCGGAGGAACTAATTTTATAATTATAGGCAGCGGGTATTAGATAATATCCCACGTAGCGAGAGGATTTCTCGTTTGAATCGCTTAAGAAAAGCTCTTTTATAGTAAGGTTGGCTTATACAAGAAAAAGCTCAACATGGCAAACCCACGAAGAATGATTATTGCCCCAAGTAAATAATTTCACACTGCCTATAATTAAAAGCACTTGGAAGTTAAAACCATGAAGATGAGGTTAAAACTTTTTAAAAATGGTACTTATCTCGATTTCATGTTGAAGTCGGAGTTCCTTATGAAGACTATCTAGTCAACATGGCGTAGAAGAGTGTGTGCCTCTTAGTTTGAGGCTAGCTCGAGAGGAGCTTTGACTGAACGAGTCAACTGCAGACGAAGAAGTGAGAGCAGCTCAACGGAGCACGGAGAGACCACGGAAGGGGAAAGAGTGGGGGTAGGAAACAAAAGGTATACATATCAGCATTACCAACTTAAATACAACAAAATAATCTTCTTTTGCTGAGCTGGTCTTCAAAGAGTTGACAACAGTATCTGGTAGCCAAATGGATATGGAATTCCTCTTGCGCGAGGAAGAGTTGAAGAGCTTCAGAGATTTGTTGTTATATGACGCTAGGTGGGTCACAGAATATATATCTGGAACAGACTCATACAAAATATAAGAAATTTGCACATAGAGGAGAAAACAAATGATCACTGTTGGTGTTTGACAAAAAGGAAGGAAAGAACGTGCAAAAGCATTCAAAATTATAATCTCAGGTACCGTGCATTCCAAGAATGCACCACGGGGCCAGAAGCACCACCACACCACTACTGTTATTTTTTGTCCTAACGACTTGAAATTTATTTTGGTGGTAGATGGGGTCATCGCCAGTCATTTATGTCAAAAAAAAGTTTTTGTAAACTTCCTAGTTTCCAAAATATAAAAATTTCAAAATTGAACTTTTTTCAAAAAAATGTAAAAAATAAAAAAGTTTTATTATAAAAAATAAAGGACATTGAGGCCATTCTTTTCAGCCCATAGAACACGTTTTAGAATTTTTGGTTTTATGAAAAATCGCCTACTTTCCCAGTTGAACTTTTTTTCATTTTTGTCCTACAGACCTGGGACTTGGTTTACAGGTAGAGGGGATAGAGACCTTTCATTTATGTTAAACAAACTTTTTCGTAGAATTCCTAGTTTCCAAAATAGTGACCATTTTTTCAAAATTTTATTTTTGTTGACCTAGAGACCTGAGACTTGGTATGGGAATAGAGGGGGTAAAGACCATTGATTTACGTTAGACAAACTTTTTTGTAGAATTCCTAATTTTGGAAATATAGCCCATTTTCAAATTTTTATTTTTGTTGACCTAGAGACCTGAGACTTGGTATGGGGATAGAGGGGGTAATGACCACTGATTTACGTCAGACAAACGTTTTTGTAAAATTCCTAATTTTGGAAATATAAGCCCATTTTCAAAAAAATATTTTTGTTGTTCTAGAGACATGAGACTTAGTGTTGGGATAGAGGGGGTAATGACCACTGATTTACGTCAGACAAACGTTTTTGTAAAATTCCTAATTTTGGAAATATAAGCCCATTTTCAAATTTTTATGTTTGTTGTCCTAGAGACCTGGGACTTGGTACGACGGTAGAGGGGACAAAGGCCATTCGTTTATGTCAAACAAACGTTTTTGTAAACTTTTAAATTTCGGAAATATAACCCATTTTGGAAATATGTTTTGGAAAATTTGAAAAATACACTATTTTTGGACTGAGAGGGGTATAGAAGTAGGTGTTGGAGTTAACATATGTCTTTTCAGGATTTTTAGTTTAATGATACAGCCTACTTTCCAAATATTTTTTGAAAAATTTGAAAAATACACTAATTTTTGACTATGCATGGGATAGAGGTAAGTGTAAGAGTTGAGAGTCATTGATAAAACTTAGAGTACTTTCGATATTTTTTGGAATTTTGTGTGTTGTTGTTGTTGTTGCTGCTTACAAACATGGCTGTAACCATTTTACAGCCATAAAAAAAGGACTGACATACTTTCCAAGACCAAATAAGCCCCAACAAACAAGAGCAAATATAAAAGAGCTAATACAAAAGCCAACAAAAGCCAACAAAAAGCCAACAAAAAGCCAACAAAAGCCAACAAAAGCCAATAAAAGCCAACATAAGCCAACAGAAACTGACCAAAAAAAGCCAACAAAAAACTGACCAAAAAAGCCATGTAGCATGTTGGTAGTTGAGTGAGTTGTTATATTGACCGATAGGTAGCAGGCTGGTAGTTGAGTGAGTATTGATATCGACCGCTAGATAGTATGCTGTTCGTTCAGTGAGCGAGTATTGAAATGGAGCGCTAGGTAGCATGCTGGTCGGTCAAGTAGTTCTCATAGTCACCGCTAGATAGCGGCAACATACTTTGCGTGTCGCATTTGACTATTTGGTAAAGTTTTACCTCATAAAAACGTGCTCGTATATGCTTTGTACAAAAATTGAATATACAATTAACCACTAAGTGTTTAGAACTAACATGTATAGCCTTGTGTAGGGAATATTGGGGTCCTTAGCAAGAAAGAGTGCCTAACACACATGAGTGTACAGCCTTTTGATATGCAGTAAGTACCTGATAACCTTGAGTAGGCCATAAGAATATTTTCAGTTGACTACTACCTGTCACAGTGTTTACATTGTGAAAGACCGTTGAAGCAACCAGTCTTTAGCCTTGTCATAAGCAGTGAACAGCTGTTACCCTTAACCAGGTGTACATTAGAGGACCCTTATCAAGAATATCATCAGTTGACTACTACCATTCACAGTGACCACATCGTGAAAGACTGTCAAAACAACTATTGTACAGCCTTGTACTACTCAGTAAGTAGCTGTTGGTCTCGACTATTGTATATTAGAGAACCCTTAGCAAGTATATAATCAGTTGACTACTACTTGTTACAGTGTTCACATCGTGAAAGACCGTCTCACTGTCCAGTATACAGCCTTGTCATACGCTGTAAAGATCTGTTGGTCTAGACTAGGGGTATATTAGTGGATCCTTCACAAGAATAGCACCAGTTGACTACTACCTCTCACGGTGTTCACATCGTGAAAGACCGTCTCACTGACCAACCTCTAGCCCTGTGATACGCAGTAAGCAGCTGTTTGCAGAAATCAACAATCATAATGGAAGAAGCCATTCCTAGCTATATGTGTAAAGAGTGTGGAAAGACTTTTCTTTGAGACTATCATAGGAAGCGACATGAAGTATCGTGTGGTGAATTTCATGAGTGCAAGACCTGTGGTAGTACATTCAACAATGCCTACAATGGACGTCGTCATGAAGAATGTTGTAATGTTGTGTCGGCAGCTAAAAGACAAAAGGCAGAGCCTACAAAACATTACCTACTGTCATTGGTACCTGACAAAAATGGACTTATTGAATATGAGACATCTTTTGAAGGTCGACTTAAATCCTATTTCATTCGTTGCGATACGTGCAAGGATTTAAATTCATACCTTAAAGAGTCCAAACAGCAAATAATACAAGCTATGCAGAAAGAACTAGCAATGCACAAGTCGATAAAAGTTAATCTTGTGGCTGAATGTAGATTCATTCATACATCTACCAATGAAATTACAGATCGTGCTTTTAAAACACGAAATCAGGCCCTATTTTTGGAAACGGACTTAAGTAGTTTCTTGGAAACACAATTTACAAAGTTAACTACGGAAATGGAAGAATCTGAGCTAAAAGGCAGTAATTGGGCTTTGTTAGCAGTGGAAGGAGTACGATTGAAAATAAATAAGTACAATCCCTTGCGTGGCAGCACATATATTCCATTACCAGCAGCTATACAAGCAAGAAAAGCCTGCATTAATCCTCAAAACTTTAAGGACGAGAGGTGTTTTATGTATGCCATTTTAGCAAAACTGGTTAAAACTGATGCTAAACGCGTTAGTAAATACAAGGATCTGGAAAACAAGTATGATTTTTCAGTAATATCATTTCCTACATCGCTAGCTGACATTCCCAAATTTGAAAAAGCCAACGATATATCCATTAATGTATTTGGATTGGAACAAGACAACAAATTGTTCCCTCTAAAGGTTGTGGATCAAGAGCTGCAAGACCATCGCGACCTCCTTCTGCTAAGTTCATCATCCGGCCAGAACCACTACGTCTTTATCAAAGATTTTGATAAACTAGTAGGACATCAGATTACCCGCCATGGACATAAGATATATACGTGTAAACGGTGTTTTACACACTTTGATAATCAATATGGGCAACAAGGAATGGAAAAATTAAAAGAACATAGAGCTTTGTGTGTCCAGCATGACATTGCTAGGGTTGAAATGCCTATTAAAAACCCAATTGTGAAATTCGTAAATGTGGAAAAAATGCTTAGAATACCTTACGTTATCTATGCAGATTTTGAAAGTATACTGTTACCCTATCAAACATGTCTACCTAATCCTGAGGCAAGTTATACAGTGCCATACCAGAGTCATGTTCCTATGAGCTTTGGTATATACGTTAAACCCTCACCAGCTGTGGAACACATAAAGACAAACCTTCCGAGCCAACCTATTATTTATCGTGGACCTGACGCTGCAGAAAAGTTTATGGACTGTTTGATCTCAATAGCAAATGAAATTGATCGCCTTTACAGCTTAAATGTTCCAAAAGCTTTAACTGAGCATCAAGAAGCAGAGTTCCAATCTTCTGAAACCTGTTATTTGTGTCATAAACCATTTACCCAACAGGACTGGAAAGTTCGAGACCATTGTCATATTACAGGGGAATACCGTGGAAGTGCTCACAATAACTGTAATTTGAGGTGTAAAACACGTAACCCCGTTCCTGTATTTCTACATAATATGAGTAGCTACGACGCAAATTTCATTGTAAAGCAATTGGGGTGTACTACTGAAAGAGTGGACGTTATCCCTAACTCCAAAGAAAAGTACATTTCCTTAACCAAATATGTAGGAAATGTTAAGCTTCGATTTGTGGACACGTTTCGGTTAATGCCAAGTAGTTTTGAAAACTTAGTTTCCAACTTAACATTATACCCTGAAACAGACAAGTACTTTGGAAAAGAAAATGCAATGCTCATGACTCGTAAAGGGGTATTTTGTTATGACTACATTGACTCATGGGAAAAGTTAAGTGAAACGTGTTTACCTCCAAAAGAGGTATTCTTTAACAAATTAAGTCAAGAAGATGTTAGTCAAGAAGACTATGAACATGCTAAAAATGTGTGGAATCAGTTCAACATTAAAACTCTAGGGGAATATAGTGACCTCTACCTAACTTCAGATGTACTCCTTCTTGCAGACAGCTTTGAAACGTTTAGAAACAAAACACTAGAAACACACCGAGTGGATGCTGCACACTTTTTCACTTCGCCTGGTTTAAGTTTCGAGGCAATGCTCCTTTACACAGGCATTGAACTGGAATTGCTACAGGATTACGATCAGATTCTTTTAATCGAGTCTGGAATACGTGGAGGCATATGCCAGGTGTCTCATCGGTATGCTGAAGCTAACAATAAATACATGGAAACCTATGATTCTGAGAAACCATCACAGTTTATAACCTATGATGATGCCAACAACCAATACGGGTGGGCTATGTGTCACTCTCTTTCTTATGGCGGATTTCAGTGGGTTTCTCCAGATACTGTTGATCTAGAAAAACTGAAGAAAGACGATCCTGTGGGATACATTCTAGACGTTGATGTTGATTACCCATCTGACCTTCATGATCTACACAACGATTTACCTTTCCTACCAGAGTGTACACAACCTAAGGATTCGTCTCTGAAAAAACGAATTCCTCATCTTGGAAATCGAAGGCGATATGTTGTTCACTACATGGCATTAAAACAGGCTTTAGATCATGGAATAAAATTGATAAAAATTCATCGTGTGTTAAAGTTTAAGCAAAGACCTTGGTTAAAGGCATACGTTGATTTTAATAACAACCTTCGAAAACAAGCCAAAAATGAGTTTGAGAAAAATCTGTACAAATTATTCAACAATGCCATTTTTGGAAAAACAATGGAAAATATCCGTAAAAGAATAGACATACGTCTTGTGACTGACAGCAAAAAGGCAGAAAAGCTAATAGCAAAGCCGACATTTATTGACAGAACTATTTATGGTCCTAACCTAGCTGCTTTCCACATGGCTAAACGTAACATTGTATTCAATAAGCCTATATATATTGGAATGTGTATACTGGATATTTCAAAAACTCTCATGTATTCCCACCACTATGATGTCCTGCTACCCTATTATGGAATGAACAATCTTAAACTCATGTATATGGATACCGACTCGTTCATTTATTTGGTTAACACCCAAGATGTATATCAAGACAAGTTGGATTTCCTAGAACACCTGGACACATCAGATTATCCTACTAATCACATATGTTACTCTACATCAAACAAGAAAACGTTGGGGAAATTTAAAGACGAGGCTTGTGGACAAATTATAAAAGCATTTATTGGACTTAGAGCTAAAATGTACGCTTTAGACATAAATGGAAAAGAAATCAAAAAGATTAAAGGTATTAGCAAAGGTGTTGTCAAAAATTGTATAAGCTTTCAAGATTATAAGGATTGTGTCATGAACAACAATGTAAAAAGAATACCAATGAACATTATCGCTTCTAAACAACATGACATATCATCTATAAGACTAAACAAAATTGCTTTGTGTCCTGGTGATGATAAAAGAGTGATTGATGCTGATGGTATAGGTACACATGCCTATGGTCATTACTCAATCATTGACTATGCTTAAAGAGTTAAGTTATGAATATCAAAATCTTCTGCCTGCAACTAGCAAATACATAAAACAAAACAATTTAGGAAATAAAACAATAGCACTACAAAAATTAAAAAAACTAGTATTCATAATCAAAAAATAAATAAAATAGAAAACAAAATAAAAACAACTGTACAATTTATAACAAAAAAAGAATATATATAAAATGTGTTATGTGTAAATAGTGTACATGTATTTAAAATAAAAAATATAGTATGGACACTGCTTGTACATTTTTAAATTACTACCCACTTCTCTCCACTCCTAATGCAAAATGAACATGTAAAACACAAATTGGAAAATCCATGTTTCCATATTGACAAAATAGAAAAAAACATTAAACTGAAATTTTAAAAACTGTAAATTGGAATTTGGTAAATTGACAAATGTGTAAACAACAAATTGGGAAATCCATGTTTCTATATCATGAAATTGAAAAACTTTAAACTGACATTTTAAGAACTGTAAATGGGAAATTGTGAATTGGTAAATGTGTAAACAACATAATGCAAAATCCATGTTTCCTTGTTATGAAATTGAAAAACTTAAAACTAACATTAAAAAAACTGAAAATGGGAAATTGGAAAATTTTCATATGTGTAAACAAAAAAATGAAAATAAAAACGGTTGGGGTAGTTATCATGTTGTACAGTAACCTATAAAACTAGCATAAGGATAGTTGCTTGTACCCTTATATACTTTGTGTATGTGCATTAGCCTTTGGATTAGCTTAAGTTAGGTTTGGTAAAGTTAGGTTTGGTGAGGTTAGGTATGTAGCCTTGTAGTTTACTCTTTTCGGAAAATGTAAAATCTAAAATCAAAAAATCTTAAATTTAAAATGTAAAATGTATTAAAAAAAACTATCATCTAAAATACAAAAAATCAAAAATGTGAAATGTAAAATCTAAAAAATGTAAAATGAAAAAAATCAAAAATCTAAAATGTTAAAATATAAAATCTAAAATCTTTAAATGAGGTTTCTGTGGGTTAGGTTAGGTTATAACTAAGTTTATTATTTGTGCTCTCTTATTTGCTCTTATATTTTTGCTCTCACTTTGAAGTTTGGTTATGTTAGGTTAGGTTAGGTTAGGTTATAAATAAGTTTATTATTTGTGCTCTCTTATTTGCTCTTACATTTTTGCTCTCACTTTTAAGTTTGGTTATGTTAGGTTAGGTTTGGTTAGGTGTGGTTAGGTTATAACTAAGTTTATTATTTGTGCTCTTACATTTGCTCTCACTTTTTTTCTCATACTTTTTGCTAATTTTTTTTCGCTTGCAATTTTAAATTAGGTAGGTTACGTTAGGTTAGGTTAGGATAGGTTAGGTGAGGTTAGGTTAAGTGAAATTAGGTTAGGTTATAACTTAGTTTATTATGTGTGCTCTTACATTTGCTCTTACATTTTTGCTCTCACTTTCAAGTTAGGTTATGTTAGGTTAGGTTAGGTTAGGTTAGGTGAAGTTGGGTTAGGCAGAATTGTTGAGGTATGAATCAAAAGCCAGCTCCTGTCAGTTTTGTCTCACAAGGCTGAGTGTACTCCGTTCCACTCCTGAGACCAGAAATTAAATTTCTTGGCAGAGCCAGGATTCGAACCTCAGGAATGACCTCCAAGAATGCTAGTCACTACACCAAGTGGTTGACAATATAAGGCTGGTCTTGATTATACATGATCAATTAATAATTACCTAATAATAATAATAATAATAATAATAATAAATATTCCATTTAGAAACTACACGGCCGAACTCCCCCTGTGACATCATCCATGGTCTCAGGACATGGCGGCCATCTTGCCCATTAGCCCCTGCCCCAGCTCTGACTGACCCCTCCATAAGAATAACAGAGTGATTGCGCGCGGCGGCCATCTTGCCCATTAGCCCCTGCCCCAGCTTCGGCTTATGTTACCTACTGCGGCCAAGCAAATTTTAATAAACTTTTCTCGCGATTTAACCATCTGAGCGCTGTGATATATGGTACAGTAAATGTTTTTACACATTGTAATGCACTGGCATCTAATTTAGTTCAATTGTCACATAACCTAAAGATAGCGGCTGTGCGCATTTTCAAAATTAAATTTTTATTTCTTGTGTATTAACCATGCGATCGAAGTGAACGCGTGAATAATGAATCCACGCAAAAGTCGTCATCTAATAGTACATAACTCTATGGCCTACATATATTAGAATCCAACATGGCGACCATCCAAAATATTTAGACGGTTCTCAATATCTACGAATCTATTACAGCAATCAAACTGAAATTTTGTATGTTGATAGAGGTAACTAACATAAGTATGATATATGCAAATAGGCTGTATAGTTCTTCACGGAACTACTTGTTTTATGTTCATAGAGGCTGTAAACATAATTTCACCTATGGGACTTTCAATAACCTGGTGAGCACAAATCCAAGATGGCGGCGACACGAAATATAAATATTTATATGGACGTTTCTCGTGACTTAACCATCCGAATAGAGTGAAACTAGGTACGGTAAATGCTTATACAAATTGTCATCCACTGGTATCTTATTAACTTCAATTGTTTTCATAACCACAAGATGGCAGCGGGGCGAAATTTTAAAATCTCGTTTTTATTTCTTGTGTCCTAATCATGCGATTGTAGATTGAATACTACACCTACATAATAATCTTCATGTAATAGTACATGACTCTAAGACCTACATTTATAAAAAATCCAACATGGCGACCATCCGAAATATCTACGAATCTATTACAGCAATCAAACTGAAATTTTGTATGTTGATAGAGGCAATAACTTAAGTAGGATGTATGGAATAGGCTGCATAGTTCTTCATGGAACTACTTGTTGTAATTTTATATCACACTATTTTTAGCCTACTTTTCACATTATGGAAAAATGAGGAAAAAGTAGACTTATGAGATCGATCCGGGAAAATGTGTGTCTGCCTGTCTGTCCTTCTGTCCGTCTGTCTGTCTGGCTGTGTGTGTGTCCCCCCCCCCCTATCAACTCCTAAACGGCTGCAGCAATCAAAACCAAATTTAGTATGAGTCAAGATGTGCACCGGAATATCTCACGTCCATATTTGAAAATGATGTCAGTGCTACCAACTGCTGAGAAAACGCACTAGAACTTGGCACACATGCAGATAATACTATTTCAGTTTAATTTCCAGGAGGCCAACCATGACAGTGTTGCCAAAATAATTTTAAGCCTTCTGATAGGTCCAATGTTTAAATGCATATAACTTCTACACTATCAATTGGATTTCAACCAAATTTTGTATGTAATATCTGTACATAGACAGATATGACTGAGCGTATTCTTAAGAGCCACCAGGGCTTCCAACTGTTAATAATTGCTCTCTCTATTTTTTTAAAATCCAAATACCAATATATCAGAAAGTATGCAAGCCAACAGCTTTAAACTATGCACACGTATATCCAGACATTTTAGATTAATTTGGAGTGTCTTATATATTGTTTTAGATCCCTAATTTGGGGGTGGATCTAAAAGAGAGTTGTTGTAATAATTTATAAGGTGGTGCCTAAAAGAAGGGTAGCCTCCCTTGGCAGGGTAAGCTGACCAGTGTAGAGTGTTGTAGTGTGCTAGGAACTAGGGGGCGTTCCTATGAATAAGGTAGTAGTGTTTGAAGGGATGGGACCCAACACAAGGGTCACTGTTCTGGTCGCTCAGCTGACTGCTTATTATGTAATTGAATCTGCTCGTATCAGCCGAGTGGCACGTGCTGCTTGCTGGCAGCCGAGCCGGCTCGGGAAACACAAAGGTACCTGAGTTAGCGCTATTAGACTACCGTCTATCACGTCTTACCGTGACGGGAATAAGGAAGGGCGTTGGGATGTAAAAAGGCGTATAAACAGTAAAGCGTGTGTAGAGTGTGGACCAAGTGTTTATTGGTCTGTAGTTTTGAGTAAGAGTCCCTTGTAGGGAATGAGATTATGTTCACAATGTGTACAAATGGTGGGTTACAGGTTACATAAGTAGGAACTCTGAACACGATTGACTGACTCACCTCGGTTGACACCAGCGTAGCCTCGGCCGTCTCGATGAAGCACTGACAATGAAGAGATCCCCTGACCTCATTAGGACGTCTTCTTATACCTTCTGACGCCCTGCTGTCAGCATTGTGTTGGCATGCTGCCCCAGTTAGTACTATGTCGCTGAGTGTAATGATTACGTAAGGCTTGAGCTGCTTTATGGAGTAGCAAGCTGTCCTTACAGTATTAATGGATGTTGCCCCGGCTTTCCAAGAGTTGCCATTTTAGGGGATTTAGCCAGATGCCGGGGGGATGGTCTCTAAGGGGTGCATACCCCTGGGATGCTGTACAAGCGTCTTCCTTCATTTGTTCGCGTCCTCGCGAACGGGAACGGAACTGGAGGTTGGGATGTTGGCGTAGTGGTCCTTGGAACCCCCTCGTATCTCCTGGTGGTGTCGTATCGAAGTGTGGGTGTGAGGTCAGCCCGTGTTCAGAGGGGAGGGTTATGGGATGTACAGATATATGTATACACTGATATTGACATTGTGAAAAAACAAAAACAAAAGAAAATTGACATTGCGAAAGATTTGATATCGAGAAAAAATTAACATTGGTAAAAAAAAAAAGATATTTGAGAAAAATTTGACATTAAAAGAGATTTGACATGTATAATAAAAAAAATTGCCCTTGCTATTGCTGGCATATTGCTAGCTTCAAAAAAAACATGGTTTGTGATGCTGATTCGTTACATGTTGTGCAGGGAGGAAAAAAGCCCAGCTAGACGAGGAATTGTGTCGTCTAGCTTTACCTTGGGGAAAAAGTGCTCCCTGCAAATAGAAAGATAGGAGAGAATAGAAAAAAATGGGTGTTCCAGGGTATAGTTTAGGGGATATAATCAAAGTGTTTATTTGTGTGGGAAAGAACGGAACACCCTGACAATTTTTAAGTTAGAAGGGTAGAAATGAAAAACAGTGCGTGTATGAGAACAAATATGTGGCATTTTCTGTGACATTGTTGCATTATTACGTTACCTTATTACATTGTTGTATGTTACATTGTTACATTGTTATACATTTATATTTATTAGGCTACTTATGTCTAGACGGCCGTATCCTAAATGTACCTGCGTGCCCGCTATTCTTTTGTACTCATTTCTCATTACGTGATCACTCTGTAGCGCTCTCATTTGGCCTTGGTCCTACCCTTTCATCCATGGCCATTTGATTTACCAAGCCATTTTATTGTGTTTTAGTGGCTGTGCCGCTAATTCACACCTGTCGTGCATTTTCCCCCGTGGGTGAGAAAATTGCACCTTGGAAGCAAAGGTGAGCGCTTACAATCCTTGCGCTGTCCCTGGCTGCCGTAGGTCACTCATTATTCAAGTGCTTGCTAAGGATTGCGTCAGTGGCGTTCAGTGTCCCACGACCACTTCACGCTGCTGATCGCGTCGCCGTCACCTTATCGGCGCGACTTGAAAATGTGGGAGAGTGTATATGTTTGTGTGACATCAGTGTTTTACATTTGTGTGTGATTCGTGATATTATTTACAGGGTGTATGTACAGTACAATGATCTTGACCTGTGATAAATAAATCCTTTGTTAGTGGGTGTGCTGCTATCCATGTTTTCCTTTCTGCCATCCCGAAAGAGAACGCATGGGAATGGTTATATCGGCCAATGCCTTGTTGTCATTCACACCTGTGTATACCTTTCAGTCGCCCTTGGCGCCTTACTCAATTCTTATCCTATGCCGGCTAGATTTCTATCTTAGCTTAATTTGGCGTCCTAATCTTACTTATCCTAATCTATTGTTATCTTAATGTAGTTTAACTTAATGTATTATCGGGCTTACCCTGGCAACGAATTTTAGTTACCAGGTGCCGAAATATTCTATGTGATCTATATATAAAAAAAATTGCCTTAAATGTAGGTTTACGCCGAATTGTCATGCCTTATCATTAGTCGTCGGCCTTACCCTGATGCCGGATTTCTGGGCTATCAGGCGCCGAACGGCGTTATCTTACACTACTTATGGTATATATAAAAAAAATTGCTATATCTAAACCGAGAGGGTTGCCTTAATCTATTGCCGAAAGATGCTGTGCTACGTTGCAACAGCGTTCAGTAAATTTGCTTAATCCTAGGTTGCGTGTCAAATGCAACCGTCTTACAGCTAAATTTGGACCAGGACGATCGCCTGGGGCAATTAAATCCCCAGGACACCACCCGCACGAGCCCCAGAAACACCGGTTGTCTCTAGGGTCGCTGGATTCCGTCCCCTTAATTCTAGGTGTCGACGTCTATTACTAGTACTAATCTATTCGCAGGCGGCTTACGGTGCCACTAAGCTAACCGTTTCGCCCGCTGTAACTTCCTTGTTCATGACCGTTTTGCTGTTCCGATTTATCGTAGTTGAGCCGCCCACTTGGCTCCTGTGAGGTGCGCGCACTGCCCCTCTCTTAATGCCCTTTGGGTGCCCGATGCATCGCCATTTATGTGGGCATTGGACAGTGTGGTCCAATGGCATAATATTGTCTTCGCCTTTATCGGCCGTCGCAGTCTGCTTTTCGCAGTAATATTTGCCTCTATGGGCCGCCGTAGTATGCTTTTCGCATTGATATATGAATTTGCCTCCATGGGCCGCAGTAGTAGTATTTCGCAGTTATCTTCCACTCCAACGCATAGGAGTTTTGCTTCCCGCTATGGAAGCCGTACTTATCTAATTCTAACTAGGAGTCTAGTCATAATGGGGTCGTCTCTAGGGATAGTTCCCGAGGCCGGCGCAGAGTGAGCTATTTCTCCCGCCATCCTCAGAAAGTCACCCTGCAGATCTCGGCTTCGATGACCGGGACACATAGTGGGTGTAACCTTCTCCGATAAGGGGGATGGGCTAATATGCACCCCTAGATCTCGATGTTTGCCCGTGTCCGGTCCCGAATGCTTTGACCTTACGTAGTTCGTCTGTTCGGTCTAGTCGTCAAGTTCAGTGGTTTGTCGAGCCACTGGGGGAAGGGTCCACATCGCCTTCCCCAGCTCTGCTCCGGTGTGGTGCTCCTGACCTTCGGCTTACACCGTTGTCAACCATCAAGTCGTATCAGATTCCTTTGTAAGAAAAAAAAAATGTAGCGTAACCTGTGTAAATGGTATAATATCTGTGTAAAATGTAAAATATTTCCAGTGTTGCGGGGTTGTAGATCTTCTAAGTACATAGGCTACTTCTGGTCTACCATCGCTACGTCAGCTTTCCAGCAATAATGCTTTCTTTACCTTAATGGAGGTGTTAGTAGGGTCTGTAATGTCAGGTACCCTGTTATTGGGATCTTGGGGTAGTTACTTGTTGAGTGGGCTTAAGTATGGTAGGAAGGGTTTGCGCACCTTTGGGTTCCACGTTAGTGGTGGCCTGGAACCGGTGATGCCGCTGGGATGCTCCTATAGTGAGTGGAGTGGGGAGGTAATTCCCGGGATCGCAAAGATACGAAAATTCATGCAGGTTTGATATTAAAATCCCTGGTAAGTGGATGGGATACTCATGCATGTGTCTGGATATGAAGTTACCGCCTTCATGTACGGATAGGTGTGGGGTGGGGCATAATACCAGTATGTTCCTTCATGCGGGAGTGTTTAAGTGCCAAAGAATGGTTAATGTATATCTATGGCCTCCTCTCTCATTTGGAGAGGCGCATTATGCTTCTTTAATGTTTGCTGACACACCCCTAATACTCAGGTGGTAGCATCGTGACTCAAGGCGTAGCATGCCTGCTTTTTAGACGCATGAAGTCCATCAACCCCTTTGTGTGTACTTTGTATGTAGTGTAGCTGTTTTTGGTCGTGTAGCTATGTCTGCGTTGTTTATGTTGGGCGTGAGGAGGTTATGGGAAGGGAGTAAGGTGGTACGCTGGTAGCCTGTTCTCCTGTCATCCTCCCTTGGTCCATGTTGGCTTTCTGTCCGCGCTTTGGGATAGTAGAGCTGCATGCCCTAATCTGGTCTGCCATTTGTAGTGTAGCTGTGGCCAGTGGTCGTGGTGCGACTGGTCATGTCCTAGTCGCCTGGAATGATTTATTTCGGGAATAGAATCGCGAAAAGAAGTTATTAAGGGGAGGTCCTGTTTCCTCAAAGTCCCTGTGTTCGCTCCTAATTGGTGAGCGCGTGTGTGTATGTGTGTGTGTGACTACGTTCCGCTACACCTCGCGGACGGTTGGTCTGTTATAAGGCTAAGTCCTGCTGTGTATATTGTGTATGGGCGGGAGGCGCCCGTGGCCTGTCAACGTCTTTGCGAACGTGCCCTTATAGGCCCAAGATAAGTTCCGCTGTGTCACGTCTTGTCCATTGCCAAATGTTTTTGCAGTGTGGAAAAAAAATGTATGGTGTTATAATTGTTATGTGTTTGTAATTTCACGGTCACTGGCGATACGCAATAGCGTCTAGTCATCGCAGTATTGCAGTGTAAATAGTTTGCAAGTCAGCAGTGGGCATGTGTAACATCAGGCTGGGACGTTATTGTATGTCGCCCGCTGGTATGTGCCTTTCTGCACGTGTGCAAGTGTGGTCATTGTTTTTAGATTCCTAGCGGCCTAATGTAGCAATTCGACCTAGTTAGGTAATGACATTGTGTGGCCACTGTTTCCTAAGATTTGTGTCTTGCGAAATTTTCCTACCTGCGTCTGGGAAATGTATTCGCCATGTCTGGTGTAATTCGAAATTTTATGTCTGGCTTTTGGTGGGAGGAAATGTAGTATTCCCTGTTCATGCACTTGTATGGGCCACCTTCAGTATGATTGGACGCCTGAATAGCTGTTTTCCTTTGTGTCTAAATTTTTACTGGAACTCAGACCCGCGACCTTATGTCATTTTCTGTGTTTTATGTTTGCGTTGTGTTTCAGGGCTTGGGGCTTCCCCAGTGTTGTTTTTTGCTTTTGTTCCGTGTACCAAAAATACCATTGGATAGTTAGTTTTTGGTACAAGTGTGGTGTGTGGTCGTGGGTTCGAATCCGGTTGTCTGTAAAGATTTGGTGTGATCATTTCCGTGCCGCATATATTATGGCACGTTCCCGTGGATGCGCAATGCGCAAATGAAAGCATGCATACCTGTGTAGAGTTGGTATATTTTTGATTTCCCCTTGTAGTGTAATTTTGGAAGATATAGGGTCTCTAAAACGGGCGTGAATGATGCCGTGCGCTGTGCTCCGAGAGCTGTAGTCTGTAAGCTTGCAGGTTATCACTGAGGCCTGCGTTCCTGCTGAGTATGGTGGTATCGGATTACAATGTCTTGCGCGCTCGCTTCTTGTCTTGATAACGCTGTGTGTCCGGCACATGTGTTTTTAATCGCTTACTCTCTGTGACTGTGATTAGTGCTTTTCGCATTGTGAAAGAAAAGAGGGGAATTTGTGGTTTAACGTGACCGTATCTGGAGATCATGAGCCACGGGATTTCCGTTTTACTTGGAATCCAAACCACAGGCCATGGCATTTCACTTCGGAAATCTCATATGCTTTGGCCGTACTGTCGAAGAACCTTCCATTGACTACATTTGTGTCCCCAGATTTTGTGTTACTGTGCCGTGGTTCGATTATGTCCCTACAATGGTACGAAATGTCATTATGCCCGCGTGTCTCCGGGACAGTTCTGTGGGGTGTTAGGATCGTATCCCGGTGCGGTCAGTGGGCTATTTCTTGGCTTTCTTCCCACGTCTGCCGGCGGGACCGTTTCCTTTTCTCTTAGTAGTGTGCCTTCCTGTACGTGTAGGTGTGTGAGCTTCACGTGTATGATATGCCTTTATCCGGCGGGCATGAATAGTGTCCTTTATGAGTTTTCTCCCATGGCGCACGCTCACTATATAATTTAGGTCAGATATCTTCCTGCAGACTTTGAAGGGACCTGACCAGCGTGGCAGGAGAAATTCGGACACGTTCTTCTTACGGGCAGAATTGGAGACCATGACCAATTGCCCGGGTGTGTATTCCACGGTCTTTCTATTCCGATCGTACCGCTCTTTCTGCTTTTTCTGGGCCTCGGCTATGTTTTTTCTAGCGTCCATGCGGGCTATCTGCAAATGCTCTAGCCGAGCCGCATTGTCTGTGTGGGCGTCCTGTGGGATACATATATTGTCTATGGGACTTCTGGGTGTGTATCCGTGCAGTAAGAAGTGTGGAGAGTGTTTCGTAGCCGTAGATACAGAGGTATTATAACTAAAAGTAATGCTTTGCAGGTATTCATCCCAGTCTGTTCCTGCGTCCTCTGTAAATTTAGCCAGCGCTATTCCAAGTATTTTGTTCATACTTTCCGTGAGTCCGTTGGTTTGCGGGGAAAAACTCGTGGTAGTGTATGCCTTAATCCTGAGTATCTCCAGAAACTGTTGGAGCACTCTCGAGGTGAAAATAGTACCTCTGTCGGATAATAAGGTTTGGAATAGGCCATAACGTGTAATTATATCAAATAGAAATTCGGCTATGCTGTTCGTGTCTGCTTTGGGAACAGCCTTTGTAATCATGTATCGTGTGAGATACTCGGTGGCCACCAGGATATATTTGTTACCTTTCTGACTCGTTGTAATGGGGCCTTTCACATCTATCCCGACTCTGTGAAATAACTCTCCCACGGGAATTGGGTTGAGTAATCCATGAGGCTTGCCAGGCCTTGTTTTAAATCGTTGGCAAGTGTGACATGTCTTTACAAAGGTATCTATGTCGGCCTTCATGTTCACCCAATAATACTTGTCACGGATTCTAAGGTAAGTTTTATGCGTACCTAAGTGTGCCCCTGCTAGTGGGCTATTGTGGTGTCCGATCATGATATTTTCTCTCAATGATTCCGGAACCGCTATAGGTGCGCTATCGTGCATGGCTGTGGGCTTAAATTTCAGTACCCCGTCTTTGTCTAGGAAAAATCGCCTAGACAGCCGTGCTGTCTTGGAGTCCACCTTATCCAAGTTTTCTAGTGCCAATAGAATCTGTTTCAAGTGCGGATCACTTTCTTGCTCCTGTTTGATGTCAACCACCGTCAGGGCAAAGGTGGGCATATCGTCCCAGTCGTGGTCCTTACTGTCATCCGGGGGATCGGCTACTGGCAGCCTAGACAACCCATCTGCGTCTAGGTGTGTAGCGCCTTTCTTGTGTTTGACCACGAAATCATATTCATACAGGCGGAATATAAACCTGTTGAGTCGCGAATTTGGGTTTTTAAATTTGTCCCAAAAAAGCAAGCTCGCGTGGTCAGTCACTACCGTGAACTTGATACCATAGAGGTATACTCTAAAATAGTTCACTCCCCACGAAAATGCCAGCATTTCCCGCTCTGTGGCAGAGTATCTAGTCTCAACGGCCGTTAGCTTCCTGCTAGCGTAGGCGACGGGCCGTTTGCGCCCTTCGGCGTCTTCCTGCAATAGGGCTGCTCCCAACCCATACAGGCTGGCATCCACGTGTAAAAATGTGGGCCTATCACTGTGGAAGTGTTGTAGTAATGGAGGTGAGGTCAATAGTTGCTTCAGTGTGTTGAAGGCATCTATGTGTTCCTGCTTGATGCTGAAGGGCGTTCTTTCACGTGTGAGTTCAGTTAGGGGATGGGCGATGTGTGCAAACCTATAGATATGCTTGCGATAGTACGAAGCCAGGCCAATAAAACTGCGCAATTGTTTCAAATTTGTGGGCATTGGGATGCCCGTTATTGCGTCAGTCTTAGCTGGGTCGGGAATAATGCCCTCCCTATTGACAATATGGCCCAATATGGTAATTTGCTGTCTGGCAAATTGACATTTCGCAGGTTTAAGCCTTAGTTTAGCTTCTCTGATCCTTGCGAAAGCCTCCTCCAAATGTACGATGTGTTCGTCAAAAGTGTTGGAGAAGACCGTTATGTCATCCACGTACACTAGTACGGAACGCCATTTAAGCCCTGAAAATGTCTTATCCACTAGCTTTTGGAAGGTCTGGCTGGCGTTACGGAGACCCATCGGTAAACGGGTGTAGGTAAATAGTCCGTTCTCTGTGACGAACGCCAGCTTGTGCCTATCTGGTTCATAGACGGGGATCGAATAGAATCCACTATAGCAATCCATCGAACTGAACCAGCTAGCTCCACCAAGGGCGTCCAAATAGGTGTCTGCCCTTGGTAGTGGATAACTATCATTCTCGACTAACTTATTGAGCCTCCTGTAGTCAGTACAAAATCTGTGCGATCCGTCCCTCTTTTTGGTCAGCAGAACCGGTGAGGAGTAGTTAGAAATAACGGGCACAATGACCCCTGCCTCGAGCATCTCTGAGATCTGAGCGTCGATGGCATGTCGCTCCTTCTGGCTCACTCTGAAGGGAGGCTGGTGTACCGGTCGGTCACTAGTGAGTGTGACGTGGTGTTCAATGAGGTCTGTCACAGCGAGATCCTTCATTGAGTGGGCAAAAATATCTCTGTTGGTCTCCAGGAGCTCCGTGAGCCTTTTATTTTGCTCCGGAGTCAGGTCCTGCGTGTGGTTCTGGTTAGCCGCCTTATCCGTGTGTGTGTTTGTGTATTGGCTGATAGTGTGCAGTGTAGGGGCCTGATGCTCGTGGTTTTCTCGCTCCGCTCGAATCCCATCTCTGTTCCTGGTGTATACCATGGGATGCGTGGTGAGCCTCTGGTCGTGCTTTAAAAGCATCTGACCACTAGCGAAATTTATGCTAGCCTCATACCTAGCGAGAAAATCCATACCAATTATGGCTGACGCAGAAAGGTGTTCGATAACGAACATGGGGTGCGTTGTGGCAAAATGGTCTATCCTAATATGTATGTTTGCCACTCCCATGTTTTCTAACGTCTGAGCATTGGCCGCTACCAGCCGGATGTCCCCCGTGACACCTTGTATTTGCGCCTCGGCAATGTGTCGGCTATTAACACAACTTACGGCTGCCCCAGTATCGATTAGGGCCTGCACTCTGTGGCCATTTATGGTGGCATGTATCGTGAGGGCCGATACCTGAAATCCACTGCCCTGCACCGATGTGTTGTGTAAGATGTATGTTGTTGTTGTTGTTGTTGTTGTTGCCGGAGTGACATTTGTGCTGGGCAGGCACGAAGCTGTCCGCTTATCGTACCTGGCACGCTTCGCCTCTCGGCTGGCTTCCTGTTCTGAGTACTTTGCCCAGGTCAGCAAAGTGCGTTTGCCAAGTACATTGCCAGCTCCTTTAACCGGTCTTGCTGTGAGACTAGGAGTCTGCTGGCGAACGTTTAGTGTATTGATCGTTCCCAGCCTTTGTGTAGTTGTGTTGTTGTTGGTTTCTTCCTCTCGGGAAGGTGTGTCTGCAAATGTGACCCTGAGCTTGCCCTTGTTACCCCGCCTTTTGTTCCAGGCGGTCGCGAGTTCGACTCCTGTTGCTGGCTTCCCCATGCCGAGCGAGCTCGCGTCATGCGCCTGTGTGTGGTCATTTCCCCCCCTGTGTTGTGGTGAAGGGGGTAGGGTTTCCTGTTTGGAGGGTGTGGGCGTGTTCTCGGGCTGTTTGCTTCTGATTGTGAGGGGTGTGTAATGTCCCGCCTTAGGGTTTCCTGTAAAAAGTACGTGTAGGTCCCTATTGAATCCCGCAGTTGAGAATAGCGGAGGCGAGTGCACATCCGTGTATACATGGATGTTGGCTTTGAGCACTTCGCCGAGAGCGGTTACCTCTACGGCACTGCCATAGGTGCCGTCCTTGCCCATGTATTTTCGGTAATCCGCCCCGGTCTGGAATGGGTTTTCCCGCTCGTCCGACACAAAGTCCCGGTACTCTTTCCAGTTGGCCAAGATATGTTTGACCGTTTCCTGTCTGTAGTCCCCATGATAGTCCTCGGTATTCCGGATTAGGAAGCTCATGGCCCTAAACAGACAGTTGCCATCTCCTTGCACGGGGTGTGCTTGGAAACGGTCCAGGGGCGGATCGTCAGCCTCAGCTTTAGCTGGCTGCTTCTTCGCCTTACTCTTGCGAGTTTGCTTGGGAGAGGGGCCTTTCTTGTGTTGTGTTGGGGGAGGAACCTCAGCTGCTTCATCAGCTAGCCGAACCTCCCCGTCTAGGCGTTTTTTGAAAATGTGGGTGTACGCCTACCTGTACTGTATGTGCGCCCCCCCTCGGGGTGGCTGCGCCAACTCCCCGTTTGCGGTGTGTAAGTAGGTGTAGGGAGTATTGCCCCCCTGTCTGTCCGGCGGGGTGCTTCATCCCTGAACTCCCTCGGGTATTCGTCTGGGAGGGGGTAGTGTTCTGGGCCCTTCGTGTGTTTGTCTATGTTGTTCCTTTCTCTAGTGGGTTTCCTTCCTTGTCGGTTATTGCCCTGTTGTCCGTTATTCTGTCTCCGCCCGGGTGGGGTGTATGTCTGCTGCTGCTGGGGCGGGTGTTCCCGTCGGTTCCCCTTTTCCCTATATTGGTCAGCTGCATACCCCTGTCTGGTCGAGGGTGGGTTTTCTCGCTGTTCCCAATTTCCCTTGTACTGCGGGGCCGCATAGCCTTGGCTGCGTGGGGGCGGGTTCTCCCGATATTCCCCATTTCCCCTGTACTGCGGGGCTGCATAACGTTGGCTACGTGGGGGCGGGTTCTCCCGATATTCCCCATTTCCCCTGTACTGCGGGGCTGCATAACCTTGGCTGCGTGGGGGCGAATATTCCCGGTACCCCCTGTCTGCCCTGTAATGTGGGGCAGCGTAGGACTGTCTATTTGGTGGCGGGCTGTTTCGTCGGGGGATGTCGTGGTCGTACTTCTCGGGGTAGTACTCCCGTGTGTACGGGGATGGTGAACGCCTTGAGGGGTATGTCGGCTCTGTGTCCGTGTATGCTATCGGTGAGTACCGCGGAGGGTAGTGTGGCCTATCCTGTGGGGGAGGTGTTGTTGGCCGCTGTGGAGGGCAGTAATTTTCTTCCCTCCCGTAGCGTCTCCTCTCTGCGTACCCCCTGTCCCTCTCAGTATGATAGTGTTCTCGTTTATCTGCTTGCTCATCCCTTGGCGGTCTCCCGCCCGCTTGGATGGCAGCTATGGTCAGTTTCTCCATCCTGTCCACTAATTCGTCCATTTTGGCGCTAGTGTCGTCTTTCTGAGTTTGGAAGTGCAGATCCACGGCTTTTTCCGTAGCCTTTTCCGTGATCTTTCTCCCCTCCTCTATGGTCTTTATGTTATTCAACATATGTTGGACCGTGAGGTTGTTCATTATGCATAGCTTTTCTACTATGGCTGGTCTGAGGCCCTGCATTAACAGCTTGACTTTCTGTTTATTTGTCATTGCTGCATTGTACTTTTCGCACATTATCAATTTAACATTGATGTATGCCTGGGCGCTCTCTTTGGGTCCCTGTGACCTCTGTCTAATCTGGTCATAGAGATCGTCATCGTCTGGTATGAGCTGGAACTCCTCTTTTAAAAGTAAAGCGGTTTCCTCCCATGTGGCAGCTTCTAGTGTGTCCTCATGGAGCTCATACCACGTCATGGCCGCCTTCGTGAGGTAAGCAGGAAGGAGCCGTTTCCTAACTTCCTCGCTCCAACCATTGATCCGAGCCGTTCTATTGAAGGCCTTGAGGTATTCCTCGGGATCCTGGCCTTCCCCCGTGAACTTTGTGGGGTGGATCATGGGGTACTCAGTGTGTCTATTCATGTCGTTCTCGGCTGTGTTTCGTTGGCTGTGTGTCGAGGTGTTTGGGCTGTTTGGAGGGGAATTAGCCTCGCTTTCCGTGTAGGACACCTGTGTTACGTTACCAGGTGGCTCGTCACCTGATATGTCTGTGCTGATGGATGGTGTGTTGTCGTACTGTGCGGAGCTAACTATGTGTACGGTTCTGTCTAAATCCTGTTTTACTGTCTCCAAAATAGTGTGGATGTCAAGAACCGCTTCTGTCGTGTGATTATTGGCTTTAATAGTGTCTGTCTCTAATAGCTCTGAAATGCGCTCGAGCAGGTTACTGGCTTTCTGCTCTGTGATCTGCAGTTGCTGCAACAATAGGGGATGGAGTGTTGGCAGGCAATCTACCTCACTAGCGCTGGATACTGGTGACTCTTGTGTGTGTTCACTGGCCTGGGACCGTGTAAAATGTATGACTTGTGCTGCGGCGGCAGGGTGTTGAGCACGGATCTGTGCTGTTTTGAATTCAAGGTCCCTGAGAAGTTGTACTGCAGTCTGGTCAGTTATTAAGTCACCGTTCCTAATTTTTAGCTTCGGCAGGAGTGGAGTTGTACTAGCCGACAAATGGTGTGCAAAGTCTCTTAATGTAGTTCTAAATGTGGACATTTAATTTAAGAAAAAAAAATGTGTGACGTAATATGAGGTTAAAAAAAAATTTCACTATCTGCTTGGCTTTTTGCGGTACGGAAGGGGTCGTTTTTCCTACGAGGGCTCGTTGGTTGAGTCCTGTTCTCTATGCGTAGGACCGCGCCTCCACCAGTGTTTTAGATCCCTAATTTGGGGGTGGATCTAAAAGAGAGTTGTTGTAATAATTTATAAGGTGGTGCCTAAAAGAAGGGTAACCTCCCTTGGCAGGGTAAGCTGACCAGTGTAGAGTGTTGTGGTGTGCTAGGAACTAGGGGGCGTTCCTATGAATAAGGTAGTAGTGTTTGAAGGGATGGGACCCAACACAAGGGTCACTGTTCTGGTCGCTCAGCTGACTGCTTATTATGTAATTGAATCTGCTCGTATCAGCCGAGTGGCACGTGCTGCTTGCTGGCAGCCGAGCCGGCTCGGGAAACACAAAGGTACCTGAGTTAGCGCTATTAGACTACCGTCTATCACGTCTTACCGTGACGGGAATAAGGAAGGGCGTTGGGATGTAAAAAGGCGTATAAACAGTAAAGCGTGTGTAGAGTGTGGACCAAGTGTTTATTGGTCTGTAGTTTTGAGTAAGAGTCCCTTGTAGGGAATGAGATTATGTTCACAATGTGTACAAATGGTTGGTTACAGGTTACATAAGTAGGAACTCTGAACACGATTGACTGACTCACCTCGGTTGACACCAGCGTAGCCTCGGCCGTCTCGATGAAGCACTGACAATGAAGAGATCCCCTGACCTCATTAGGACGTCTTCTTATACCTTCTGACGCCCTGCTGTCAGCATTGTGTTGGCATGCTGCCCCAGTTAGTACTATGTCGCTGAGTGTAATGATTACGTAAGGCTTGAGCTGCTTTATGGAGTAGCAAGCTGTCCTTACAGTATTAATGGATGTTGCCCCGGCTTTCCAAGAGTTGCCATTTTAGGGGATTTAGCCAGATGCCGGGGGGATGGTCTCTAAGGGGTGCATACCCCTGGGATGCTGTACAATGTCAGTTCTACCAACATGATTATAAGCCTGCTGATAGTACCAATTTTTAAATACATGTGACTTCTATACCATCAGTTGGATTTCAACCAAATTTCGTATGTGCTATGTGTATCATAACAGATATGACTATAAGTATTGTTAAGAACAATCAGGGCTGACAACTGTTAATAAATGCTGTCTATATTTTTTTACCCTAATATCAATATATCAGAATCTATGCAAGCCAACAGCTCTATACTTTGCACACGTATAGCACCTGACATTCTAGATTAATTTGGAGTAATTAATACAAGGCAGTGCTGCCAACATGATTCTATGCCTGCTGATATGTCCAATTTTAAAATACATGTAACTTCTATACTAACAAATGGATTTCATCCAAAATTGGCACAACAAGATATCATAATATTTCAGATTATTTCTGACCAGCACACGCATGGTATTGTTGGCAACATGCTTTTACGAGTGCTGATAGATCCCGTGTCTAACTGCATGTAACGTCCATTGGACTTCTACCAAATTTTGTAATCTGTACCTTAAGAGATGGAACTAAGAATATATTCAGTCACCAGGGCTGCCAACTGTAGTGCTCTATTAGGCTACATTATACCTGGTATTTTTTGAACTAATTAGATATTTCGATATTATCAACTTAATTTTGTCATTATTGTAGATAGGTTCATATACTGTAGAATAATCATTGGCATGAAAAGTAGGCTGTATAGTTCTTCACGGAACTTCTTGTTATAATCTTCAAATTAAGATTCTAAAATTATTATAATTTTAAATTTTGTAAGCTTATTTATTTTTAATTTTTAAAGCCATATTTATGTCGCCTCCGTAGCGTAGCGGTCAGCATGGTTAGCTGCCGCCCCGGAGGCCCTGGGTTCGATTCCCGGCTCTGCCACGAAATTTGAAAAGTGGTACGAGGACTGGAACGGGGTCTACTCAGCCTCGGGTGGCCCAAATGAGTAGAGGGGGTTCGATTCCCCCTCAGCCATCCTCGAAGTGGTTTTCCGTGGTTTCCCACTTCGTCTTCGGGCAAATGCCGGGATGGTACCTACTGTAAGGCCACGGCCGCCTCCTTCCCTCTTCCTAGCCTATCCATCCCAATCTTCCATCCGTTCCCATCCCTCATGAGGCCCCTGTTCGCTTTGCAGGTGAGGCCGCCTGGGCGAAGTGCTGATCACACCTCCCCAGTTGTATCCATCCCGACCAGATGTTCCAAGCTCCAGGACACTGCCCATAGAGGCGGTAGTGGTGAGTTCCCTCGCTGAGTCCGTGGGATCCACCAACCTAGAGGGTAAATTGACTAAATAAAAAAAATATTTATTTTAATTCTGATTTTTACTATCATACTTAAAATAAAATAAAAATATTTTAATTGTTTTCATTTAAGAATAATAATTTTTACAATCACCTTAATTCAAGGAGGTAAAAGGATGACAATACAAAGTGTCCTTATAGCAGGTGGTAAATATAGAGATCACTAAACTATAAACATGGCACTACAGCCCGTGAAGGGCCTAGCTTACCAAGCGACCGCTGCCCAGCCATTAGGCCTGCAGAAATTGGGGTGACGCGTGATCAGCGCATCGGATCTCCCCGGCCTTTAATCTTGGTTTTCGAGATCGGGGCGCTGCCTCACAGCTACTCAATTGTCCTCACGAGGCTGAGTGCACCCCGTTCCAGCCCTCACATCAGTTTCTAAAATCCGTGACAGAGCCGGGAATCGAACCCGGGGCCTCCGGGTGAGAGGCAGGCGCGCTACCCCAACACCACGGGGCCGGCACGGATTTAATTAGGTCCATACAAATTTAGAATAAATTAAAATTTGGACGTGGAAGCCCACATTTGAAATGGTCTAAAAATAATAAAACAAAAAGTAATAAAACTAATAAATTATTCTAACAATAAACAAAAATTACGGAAAAACAATAAAGCATAATTCAAAAAAGAACAAGTCTTTGATTAAACGTACACTTGAAAATTTAGATTGCTGGCCCTAATCCACTCTCACTTATAAAGCGGATGACGAGATCCGTAACCGCCACATCATCGGCTAATATAAGTTTGAGTGTCATCTGCAAACCAAGGTTTCTTCGTAATAAGTCAGCAAGATCCACACACTCGGTGAATACGGCTCCAAAGGTACAAAGTGGGGGGTATTCCCTTCTCATTAGGTACGAGTGGGTAGATTCGTGTATGACCTATCCGTACCCTACACAAAATGACGGACTCCGCTACCAGCGTTTAGTAGTTACCTTGATCGCTCTCAGTTTATTGGACAATGGGTCAGGTAGCTCTGACTCTCCCAGAATGCCAGTACTTGTTGGCGTAACTGAGAGCAAATATCTCTAGCGGGTACCTCCATTGGTCGAGGTGGTAGTGATCCGCTAACTCATTTCCCGCTTGGAAGGCACAGAAAGGTGATTCGAGTGTCGGCGCGGCACAACCTGGCTAGTAGGTCGTGGATTCGCTGCACTAATAAGGGATGTTGCGGGAAACATGTAGCAATTGGCTGCAACTCCAAGAGTCAGTACAGCCTGGCTGCGTGGCTCAGGGGTAACGTTCTCGCTTGCTGAACCCAAGGTTGCAGGTTCGAAACCTGGCGCAACCAGCTGGCATTTGAGGGTGCGCAAATGCGAGGGAACCGTGTCAGTACATTTACTGGCACGTTAAAGATCCCCTTCGGGTCAAAATTCCGGCACCCCGGCGTCTCTAAAAGCCAGGGTAGTTAAAAGGGACGTAAAACCTTATTATTATTATTATTATTATTATTATTATTATTATTATTATTATTAAGAGTCAGTACACACGAGAAAATGGATTTGTTTATCTTGTAATGCCAACTGAAGAGCTTCATAGATGGCATTGCAGTGTATCTTAGTGACTTTCTGTTTCCTGACTTTGTAATAAGCTTCCCTAAATGACGAAATATATATTCGGAACACCTCTTCTTTTATTATGTTGAAGTATTTGTTCCCTCAAATGGGAGGAAGTATCAATCACCTTTCGAACTTTTTCCAATTCTCTTATCTATTATTTAGTTGTATGATGATGTTTTGCTTCTTTGGGGTTTTGTTTAGACGAAATGATAATTTACGTTGAAAAAAAAATCATTAAACACCATTTTATTATTGGTTGGTTGGTTTTTAATTTTAGGGGCTGCGACAACGCGGTCATGTAGCCCCGTGTACTTTGGTTGTGTGTAGAATCTGTCTGATAACCGGTGTTAATTGTGATGACTGTATTAGTGTGTGTTATCTGTTTATTAATTTAAATACAGACTGCAACTTAGAATTTTTCAAATAGTTCCTACTTTTGCCGCCAAGCGCCACCGTCAACGACTACTAGGCCAAGTTCAGAACTTAGCTACTAGACGCCACCGCAGTCGGCTCTTGGCAACGAACGTAGAAACCTAAGAGCGTTGTTTACATTCTTAACCTATACAATTTAGCTTCACACAGGTGTAATTAGTGGAAGGTTTTTTAACATGCCATAAATCTATGACATGGGACCGCCGGCTTTACTTCCCCTCCGAAGGAAGGCATACTGAGGGATTTTTAACGCTCTTAACAAATCCGACGGCTTCTGCTTGGGTTTGAACCCGCTATCTTGGGCATAGAAGCTCAGCATGCTACCGACTACGCCACCGAAGCCGCTCATTTTATTATTAAAGTGAGCTGGGTAGAGGCGAGCTAGTAGTTTTTCAACTTTTCTTATTAAACTGCCACCTGAAGACTTTTCACGAAATTCATTCAGTACGAGATTTCGAACGACATAACAATATTATTCAAATTAATCCAGTAAACCATGTACTTGCTTAACCACGGTCATTTAAATACGTAGATAAAATGTGATTGTAATACACGGAACGATAGTTCAGTATTTTACCATGCTGCAGTTGAAGGACCATCCGGCATGCCACATCATCAGATTTTGATGCCTTATCAAATATTGGCCAAACATTGAAAACTTTCCCTCCTATAAAATATTGAATTGTAAACAAATCAATCACCGTATACAAACATTGCCTACTAGATTACTCAAACCCTTGACCAACTATTGCCTACTAGATTACTCAAACCCTTGACAAACTATTGCCCACTAGATTACTCAAACCCTTGACCAACTATTGCCCACTAGATTACTCAAGACCTTGACCAACTATTGCCCACTAGATTACTCAAGACCTTGACAAACTATTACCCACTAGATTACTCAAACCCTTGACCAACTATTGCCTACTAGATTACTCAAACCCTTGACCAACTATTGCCCACTAGATCACTCAAGACCTTGACAAACTATTACCTACCAGATCACTCAAGACCTTGAGGAGTCATTGCCTACTAAATTACTCAAACCTTTGACAAACTATTGCCCACTAGATTACTCAAACCCTTGACCAACTATTGCCCACTAGATTACTCAAGACCTTGACCAACTATTACCTATTGGAAATATCTGTTCCCGTAGGAAACAGGATGTAAAATTGTCCGATTGAGCTATGTATATTACCAAATTCACAAAGAAATTTGATACAATGGCATACCTGCCAACTTTTGAAAAGGGCTATCAGTAAAACTCACGCGCGACAAAAAATAGAACGATTTTCGATATACCCCCGGCTTGACGAAAATAATAATACTTCTGGGCTACAAAATACAATAATTCATGCTTTAAACAGGATACTTCAATGAAATCATATCTACTTACATAATTTGTAGATGAACATAACAATCCAGAAGAAATCCATGTTAATCAGCAGCAGGCGTGGTGAATATTGGTTTGGAGCACACATAACAGGACTTCCTTGATAGATTAAGCTGATATACGATAATTGAAAAAGGCTTTACACAATAAAACTTGTTTAACGTAACACAGGCAAGAAATAATATAATACACACTGCAAATCACATGCTAGTTCGACTTTAAAGTCATGGTTGTGGTCTTTTTAGCTTCCTGCAAAAAGTCATGAGAAAATGTTTTGTCATAACAGCGACCAGAACTCCTGGTCTTCAAAATAGAAATAGACTCCAGAGATTCATTGGACATGGATGACCTGAACTGTGTTCTATTTTTCTTCACAAGGCTAAAAACACGTTTACATTCTGCATTGCTATGGGGTATGGTGAGAACAGAGAGCATTACTCTAGAAATTCGGTTATACTTAAGAAGTCTATCGGCTCCACGAATTCTTGATATTTGTGCCCAATTGGAATCACTTGCAGCATCTTGATGTGCAGCCGAAGTGTCATCTACCTGAAGAGCTGTGAACTGCCTCTGAAGGTCATTCACCACCTCATCTGTAGTTTCATTCTCTTCCTTGCATAACATGATAGAAAACTTTTCCAAGAAAAAACGAATGGAAGAAAACTGTGCATCTTCAATTTTGTCTAACCTAGCAACTTGAGCATTCTTTAACACGTCATCCTTGAGTGGAAACTTGTTGATGATGTAGTCACAGGCAGTACAAAAGTAGTTTCTCACTGATGGAAAGAAAAGGGATTTATCTGTATCCGGTCCGTTCTGAAGGCACTTAACAACTTCAGATGATGCATTTTTTGCCATTTTATTTACAAAGCATGTCGTTTTCGTGCGACCACAACTATATTTCTTTGCAACTTCTGATGTTGGAAACATCTTAAATAAAGCATCAGCATGATCAGCCGCACTTAAGGGCACATTGTGTTCCACCAAAAAGGAAGTAAACAGACACTCGGCCCTAATTACGTCACTGTCAACGTGAAGAAAGAATATGCACATGGTAGAAATAAAAAACAAACACACACGTGGAACGAATGTAATTAGTCCAAGGAATACAGGAAACTGCGAAGCACGAAGTTATAGCACAAAAACTCGAACGCTTCATTAAAATATGCCATAACCTTAAAAGACGAAAACATTCAAGGAACGCCAACTTCGCGAACAATGAACAACTCACGTGGTCAAAGAATATGGTTTAAATCGCAACGAGCGAACGGAGCGGAACAAAGAATATGCGAAGCAGAGCCTGTCGACACCTAAGATTCACATGGAAGAACGGTTATCCCGGCTTCAAATTCAATTACAATGAAGACACAAACATCACACGGTTAAAAGTACGAATCATATCAAAGAACGAGTTATCGACTATCGTGGACTTGCCTTCGACCCACGCAAACAATCGATTGTACGGAAGTGTGCGGTATTATCGAATGTAAATTATCTTTTCAAATTTTTGTCCGCGAAATCGTAAAATGACACCGTTCATCCGTAAAACCGTAAAATGCTGCAATTTCCGTAAATTTTACGGATAAACCGTAAAAGTTGGCAGGTATGCAATGGTCCGGTTAGCTCAAAACAGTTGCCAGCGTTTCGCCCCAGTGTACCAATGGGCTCTTCAGTTGGTTATGGTACACCTCACCAAGACGCGTGGCTAGTACATACTGTGAAGGCCGCTGCAAGGCACAAATGTTGCCACGAGCAGCGCCAATGTACTATGGAAGTCAATACTTCCTTTCAAAAATTATGTTAGCTTACCTAGCTAATCCATATTGGAAATATCTGTTCCCGTAGGAAACAGGATGTAAAATTGTCCGATTGAGCTATGTATATTACCAAATTCACAAAGAAATTTGATACAATGGTCCGGTTAGCTCAAAACAGTTGCCAGCGTTTCGCCCCAGTGTACCAATGGGCTCTTCAGTTGGTTATGGTACACCTCACCAAGACGCGTGGCTAGTACATACTGTGAAGGCCGCTGCAAGTATTGACTTCCATAGTACATTGGCGCTGCTCGTGGCAACATTTGTGCCTTGCAGCGGCCTTCACAGTATGTACTAGCCACGCGTCTTGGGAGGTGTACCATAACCAACTGAAGAGCCCATTGGTACACTGGGGCGAAACGCTGGCAACTGTTTTGAGCTAACCGGACCATTGTATCAAATTTCTTTGTGAATTTGGTAATATACATAGCTCAATCGGACAATTTTACATCCTGTTTCCTACGGGAACAGATATTTCCAATATGGATTAGCTAGGTAAGCTAACATAATTTTTGAAAGGAAGTATTGACTTCCATAGTACATTGGCTCTGCTCGTGGCAACATTTGTGCCTTGCAGCGGCCTTCACAGTATGTACTAGCCACGCGTCTTGGTGAGGTGTACCATAACCAACTGAAGAGCCCATTGGTACACTGGGGCGAAACGCTGGCAACTGTTTTGAGCTAACCGGACCATTGTATCAAATTTCTTTGTGAATTTGGTAATATACATAGCTCAATCGGACAATTTTACATCCTGTTTCCTACGGGAACAGATATTTCCAATATGGATTAGCTAGGTAAGCTAACATAATTTTTGAAAGGAAGTATTGACTTCCATAGTACATTGGCGCTGCTCGTGGCAACATTTGTGCCTTGCAGCGGCCTTCACAGTATGTACTAGCCACGCGTCTTGGTGAGGTGTACCATAACCAACTGAAGAGCCCATTGGTACACTGGGGCGAAACGCTGGCAACTGTTTTGAGCTAACCGGACCATTGTATCAAATTTCTTTGTGAATTTGGTAATATACATAGCTCAATCGGACAATTTTACATCCTGTTTCCTACGGGAACAGATATTTCCAATATGGATTAGCTAGGTAAGCTAACATAATTTTTGAAAGGAAGTATTGACTTCCATAGTACATTGGCGCTGCTCGTGGCAACATTTGTGCCTTGCAGCGGCCTTCACAGTATGTACTAGCCACGCGTCTTGGTGAGGTGTACCATAACCAACTGAAGAGCCCATTGGTACACTGGGGCGAAACGCTGGCAACTGTTTTGAGCTAACCGGACCATTGTATCAAATTTCTTTGTGAATTTGGTAATATACATAGCTCAATCGGACAATTTTACATCCTGTTTCCTACGGGAACAGATATTTCCAATATGGATTAGCTAGGTAAGCTAACATAATTTTTGAAAGGAAGTATTGACTTCCATAGTACATTGGCGCTGCTCGTGGCAACATTTGTGCCTTGCAGCGGCCTTCACAGTATGTACTAGCCACGCGTCTTGGTGAGGTGTACCATAACCAACTGAAGAGCCCATTGGTACACTGGGGCGAAACGCTGGCAACTGTTTTGAGCTAACCGGACCATTGTATCAAATTTCTTTGTGAATTTGGTAATAAACTATTACCTACCAGATCACTCAAGATCTTGAGGAGTCATTGCCTACTAAATTACTCAAACCTTTGACAAACTATTGCCTACTAAATTAGGCTACTTAAGATCTTAAGGGGAGACGTGCACGAAATCCTTCTAAAATATGATTTTTTTTGTTGTTGCTGAAACTGCAAGCTTATTATCTTGTGAATCTATTCCCAAAAGGATTTGGTTGAATTCAATGCCTAAGTCCATTAAAAAATAAAAAAAAACCTAACAAATGCGCGTCAGATGCCACACCCCCTTTTCAATGCATTGCTATTTTTCGTCTTTGCTGAACACTTTACGTCATTTTAGTCATGCAGTTGGCGGTATCACACTTGGGAATATTGCAGAAGGCTGGGGTGCACACTTCCGATTGATCAAGCATGGCGATTACCGCGGAAAGTTTGTTTTGATTTCAGAGATACAGTGCGAGGTAGGGAGTTATTTCTTCAAAATTTGTAAGAGACGTTATTAATAACAATGGGCAGGTCTGCTCGAGTGTTCAAGAAAGTTAAAAGGTCTATTTTACTGAATACAGAGAAAAATGTACCGGGCTTATCTCATGTAGTCCAATTGTTTCATACCTCAAGATGGCGGCTATGCGAAATTTTGAAATTAAGTTTTTATTTCTTGTGTCCTAATCATACGATCGAAGTCAACGATTGAATATTGATCCTACGCAATAATCGTCATCTAATAGTATATAACTCTGTGGCCTACTACATATATAAAATCCAACATGGCGACAATCCGAAATATTTCGACGGTTTTCAATATCTACGAATCTATTAGGCCTACAGCAATCAAACTGATATTTGTTATGTTGATAGTGGCAATTAACGTAAGTAGGATGTATGAAAATAGGCTATTTAGTTCTTCACGGAACTACTTTTTCGGCTGTGAGTCACTCGCTTCTTCATGGTGAACATTCTACAGGGCATCGACAAGAGGCGTATTGATTCTGAAAACAAGGCTGTGGATGACATCCGTAAGGAGGCCAGGCAAAAGAAAACACTTAGGAGGAAAGCAGCCGAAGAGGTGGATGATGAGCATTATAGATATGGTCAATTTTGATGTTGTTGAGTCGAGACAAGTAGCATGCCTACCTTGCTAAAATTCAATTGTCATTTCCTGGACTTCCTTTTTCCAAAACAAATGTACCTTTTCCACTTGAACTACTAAAGATACCAATTCAAAACTTGGTAGACAGACAGGTTGAACATTGTTACACATTTTACTGGAAGGGAATTACAAAATATGTAATTTTATGGATTTCAGAGGTTCATATGTATGCATTTTTTGTGAATTTTTCATATTCAAAAGTTCTTTCATTTTCAAAAAGTCTAAATAGGCATGGATTTAAAAACGGCTCCAGAGATTCCATTAACAAGATTATAGAAACCACTAAAATAAATTACAAGTTCCAGGACCTTAGTGTTGCTGAGAAAAAGGTACATCTATCTGACCAAAATTCAAATAAAAATTTAAAAAAACGTTCAACCCAAATTAACTGATTAATTTTAGTAGCAAATAACAATGCCTCTTTAATCAGTGTGCAAAGTTTCATGATTCTAACTCAAATAACGACCAAGTTATAGAAAATTTAGAAAGTCAATGCATTTTCGTGCACGTCTCCCCTTAAGACGCCATTGTCTAATAGATTACCAAACCCTTGACAAACTATTGCCTATCAGTATCCACTTTACAATACAAAAATGTTTTTATACGATGTCCTTACACTCTTTGATACATGTTTCGGCTTTGTGAGCCTTCTTCAGTCAAAGACATTAATGATTCTCATATGACAGTCTGTGTGTTGATCTTGTTAAAAAAACTTTAAAAAATATTTTTACAATCGTCAAAGTTATTTAAAAATGGACATAAAATGCTTAAAGAATTCGACTATGTGCAGTGTGCCCTTCGTCGTTGAAATCCCAATTCAAACACAGGACCTGTAACATTTTTGTATTGTAAAGTAGATATTGGTATAATACATCATAATCAATACGGAAAAATCTAGAATAATGACAAAAGTCATAGATATTCATTGCCTATCAGATCACTCAATACCTTGAGAAGTCATTGCCTACTAAATTACTCAAACCCTTGACAAACTATTGCCTACCAGGTCACTCAAGACCTTGAGAAGTCATTGCCTACTAAATTACTCAAACCTTTGACAAACTATTGCCTACTAGATTGGGCTACTTAAGATCTTAAGACGCGATTGTATAATAGATTACCAAACCCTTGACAAACTATTGCCTATCAGATCACTCAAGATCTTGAGAAGCCGTTGTATATAAGGTTATTCAAGGTATTGACGAGCTCGTTCCTTTCGGGGAACTGGTCGATAACCTAGATGTTTGGCCCCTTAAGACAACAATTATCATCATATCATCAACCTTTCGGGGCTATAAAAAGATCCTTCTTGTAGCAGAGTTTTACTGCTTTTATATGCTCGCGATTCATATAGTATAACAAGGACAGAGATAATAGGCACTGGAGTCCCTATACAGGGTGTCTTTTATGTACCTTTGGAGAATGATAGTGTAATGTTTTTTGCTAATGGTTCCCCTAAGTTGTTGTTATTAAAAGGAATATTAAAATTATTACTGAAAGGGTAAATATAAGAACCAACAACCAATCCCACCATTAAAGTAACACCTGAAAAAGTTTTATGGATAAGAAGAAAAATCCGGGTGGGCGCCAACTCATATACAAATTAAATATATGAGTAATAAATCTCTTGTTCAATGAAATAGAAACACAAGTCCTCTACAATCTCAAGGGGTAGGGTATTTCTGAATACCAACCAAGATACCATCAGTGAGGAAAGCAAGTTTAGATATCTACTGCAATATACAATCAATTACAGGGAATGTTACTTACGGTTTGAGGAGAAATATGAATATCATATATAATATATTTGTTTTGCTCCAGTAAAAGGATATGATTTCCAATATCTTTCTTTATTAAAAGCCATCTTCTCTACCAGAAGCATTACGGGACCAGCAATGATAAACAATCCAGACACGTTCTTTCAGTGTAACAAAATCTTCCAGTTCACTTATACAAGCACATACACATATCATAATATGATTTTAAATATCCTCTCACATCCAGTGTTCATATCATCTTCTTGCCTTTTCTAGGATAAGCCACTTCCTCTACCGCTAGATCCTCCTCCATGGATTCCACAGATTAGCACTCAAATATGCATAGTTCATGATCTCACCACCGAAGCGCTACTATGATAAAATGTCACATTCGCCCCCAGAAATCTTGACAACAAAGTCATTTTGGAGGGATTTCTGATACACATTTAACCCAAATATCCATAAGTACGTTAGATACCAAGTCCAAGACCATTTACATCTTCAGTAATTGGAGCAACATCTTCATGAAGACCCTTCACCAGGATTTTTCCATTTTTTGTCGACAAGGGTGCTGAGATGTTATATCCAGTCAGGCATTCTTTCATACATAGTTCCACCATACCCTCCACTGTGAAGATCCTTGGCAGCATATTCATCTTTTGCATATCTTCATTCATGTGAATAGTCTGTTCCATCTAAAACTTGGGGAGAGTCACATCCACTTTTGTTCGCCTCAGTCCATTTTGAACAGCAGTGAGGTTCACAGTCCGAGAGAGTTCATCCAGTTCTCTGCTATCTCCACAACCTCGTGGAAAGAGAATCAACATGAGGAATTTATCTCCCTGGTAGTCCAACTGAATTGCTTGGTAGTCAAGGAAGTTACCATACATATAGCTATCTGTTGTATGCACCATATCCATATTTGTCACAAAATTTCTTCCTAAAACTGCTATAACTATCCAATGAATTCCTATATACTAGGAACCAGTTCCGAGTTTCACCTACAAAAGCTTGATCTAATAGTTCTAAAACTTGACTCCACTCTATACTTCCTTCATTAAGTTTATCTTTAAATCTATTCTCTACAATTTCCATTAATTCCATAGGACAACCCTGTTTATTGTTAAATTTCGGTAACTCTAGTTCTTTCAGATTATTCACTCCTAATAAACCCACTCTAACTTGACCATTCTCATGTTTTATTTGAGACTTTAATCTCACTTCCATATCTAATATCCTCTCACCAGTCACCTTTTCAACCTTCTCAATATTCTCTAGAATATGTTCCTGTACCCTTTCCAATTTATTATCTGCTTCTCTAGTCATATCATTTAATTTATCTGGTATTTTCGTTTCCATTTTCATCATTTACTGATCTACTTCTTTTATAATTGCTTCCGCCTTTTCCTCCACCATACTCCTTACCTCACCTCTAATTTCCTGTTTTACCCCCTCAATACTATGCTGTAACAATCCATACTTCCTATCTAACTCCTCATTAACATGCATTACTTTATCCAATATCTTACTCAACTCCTGATTATTCTTATCAAATTTTTCATTCATTTGTTTTATCATCTCCTGATTATTATCAAATTTTTCATTCATTTGCCTTAACATCTCCTGATTATTCTTATCATATTTTTTTATCCATTTGCCTTAATATCTCCTGATTATTCTTATCAAATTTTTCATTAATTTCCCTTAACATATTTAGGATATCCTGCACCGGCATTAACACATCCTGTACTGGCCTTACAACATCCTGTACTAGTACATCAGTCATCTCTCCTTCCATCACACTACTGCCAGTCTCATTCCCATCACTCTCCAACATGCACACCACCACGTTTCCTCCATTCATCTCCATCCTGCTACAACTCACTCCATTCCCATTCATTATTCTGATTGGTTCATCCTCCATGTAAATACGTACACAATAACCTATCCCTCAGATAACACTTGCACAAGTCACACTCTCCTCCTCCCACACTGACGTATCCTGGTTCTCGATTCCCACGTTAAGGTGCCAAATGTAATGTTGAGAGCTCTTATCAAAGCAGCAGTACTACTTTTAAGTCCAAAAGTTACCCTACAGAAATGATATACGTTATATCTGTAACTAAAAGCAGTAAAAGGCCGATCTTCTTTTTTTAAAGGTACTTGCCAGAAACTTGAACTGAGATCTACAGTAGTGAACCACTGTTTATTCTCAAAATTCTGTACTAGTTCTTCTATAGACAGAGATTTAAGTTGATCATCTGACATATGCTGATTTAGTAACCTAGCGTCCAGACATATTCTCACGTTACCATCTCCCTTAGGTACTGTTATAAGAGGAGTTATATATGGACTAATAGATGGCTCAATAACCTTATCGGCCAACATCTGAACTATCTGTAACTGTACTGCCGACTGAAATTTAAATGGAATAGGGTACCTATGTCCTACGAAAACCTTGTAATTATGAACGTTCAAAGAATGTACATAACAATTAGCTTCACCAATCCTATCCTCAAAAACTCTTTTATTACTTACTAGTACCTTAAATAATAGTTCTCCCTTTTCTTCACTCAATTGACTTCGTTCAATTGCTTTCCCAAATAAATCTCCAAGATCATCTCCAATAAGTAATGTATCTATAATACACAATGTCTTACTTTCTTTAAACTCATCTCTTACGTCAGTATCTATTCCTGCCTCATGTATCTCCAATTGCTCCTTAATCAAACATATTCGTTGATATTCATTGTTTAATCTCCCTTCTGGATTAAATTCAACACAAGCCTCTATACCCTTTGATTTAAATCTTACACATGCCGCGTCATAACATAATCTAGCATTATAGCTAGACATCCAATCCGTACCTATAATAACTTTATATACCAAATTTGGAACTACCAAACTAACCTGAGTACCAATAAAATTTTTAACCTTAATTTCTATAACAACTTGTCTAGATAAAATGTGTGACCTCTTCCCTACGGCTGTTACCACATATGTAGATTTTATTGGTATTTCCTCTATTTCTTTGTTTCCATTCTTTAATTCAGTGTAAAACTCAGCACGAATACAAGATCTCTCACATCCTCTATCCAACAAAACATCAACCTGCGCCCCCAACACATTCAATTCCACAATAGAAATCCCATTAACCTTTGCGGATTGTACCTTTTCCTCTACTAAATCTTCTAAGAGATCACTCTTTATATCTAGGTCATAAGTTCCGGACAATATAGTATTAGCGGATATAATATCAGACTGATAATCTGACCTGTCATTACCGTCTGATTCTAGTTTAAATTTCCCCTAGACTCATCCACTGTTTCCACATTTCGACTCCTATCATTGTTACTCTCTTGTCTCCTCTCCTCTCTTCTATCCTCTACATTTTCTTGTCTATTACGGGGATTATTCCTTTGATAATTATTATCATTCCGCCATCTATTATTATGATTTTGGTAAGGTTTACCTTGTCTATGATTCGCTTGATTATTAGAGGAATTTAGTTGTTGATTATTATCCCTATAATTATAATTATCTCGACCTCTCTGGTCCTGATTTATGCGGCTCCCATAACCACTTGCTTGATTCTCACTTCTTCCCCCCAATGCATTGAAGCTCCCCAATAAGTTCTCTAATTCCGATATATTAGTAACTTTTTGCATACATGACGCCTCCTTTACTCTATAGGGAAAATGCCTAAGCAACAGCTTTAATACATCATCATCCTTAGCCATCCCATCTAAATATTTACATATTAACACTTGGCTCAGAAAATATTCAGTCATACTCATACCATCTCTACTATCGTATTGTCCAAATATCACTCTTTCTCTTAATTATTGTGCTTAAGCCTCTATTACCTTTCTCATCCTTTAATTCTTGGCAAGATTCATTTTACCATGTGGCGCTGGCATAAGGGATAGCGTTGCGGTGCGAAAGGCCGGTAGTCCAGGGTTCGATTCCGGGCTTAGCCCAAAAAAAAAAAAAATCTTTTAAATGTTATTGATACCTGCGGTAAATTAAACCGATCTTTGTGCACTTTGCAGCATTAAATTGTTTAAGTCCGTTATTACGTTTAAATCACGTTGATTTGCAACAGAAAGTAAGGATTAGCTAGGCTAGGCATGCTTAGCTTAATATTTGCCGTAGGGTAATCATTAGAAGGCACGATCTTAAAACTACCGCAGTTTCGTAATTAGTCACAAAGTTCCTTTAATAGGCAATACAATTACAAAACAAGCACGTAGCACCATACTGTATCATGTGACTACAATACGACGAATAACATAAAAATGATTTTGCCCAAGCCCGGAATCGAACCCGGGACTACCGGCCTTTCACACCACAACGCTATCCATTACGCTAGCACCACATGGTGAAATGAATCTTGCCAAGAGTTAAAGGATTGAGAAAGGTAATAGAGACTTGGGTGGAGGGCCTGAATCAACCCTTATTTCAGGAGTTAAGGAGGCCGCTCCAACCCCAAGTTCCCTATCTCAAATTACTTCTATACCCGTCTCCTACACGACCTATCATTCTCCAAAGGTACATAAAAGACACCCTGTATACACCTGGCCTGTTTTAAGAGTTGAGTCATGCACTGCATTTTGCGATTTGTCGTTTCTAATTTGTTAAGTCCAGCCGTCACAACATATTGCTTTAATATGCGGCATGTCAGGAACACGTGCAAATTACAATGGCGTACCGTAATCATCATCTAAAACGCTAAGGGGTATGTTTCACCAAACTCAAGCTCATAAGCTAGCGCTTCTAGGCTGCACACAATGTCAAGCCAGTACACATTAAACTCTAAAATAAACACCGCATGATATAGGTGAAATGTGGCGCGAATGTCCTTGTAATTGATCCCCAAAGCTTAAAATGTGCATAAAAATGTTTAGTGGTGGTGGGATTCAAACCCACCTCCCAAACACAGGTCCGCTACCTTCTACGTACTTGGACCATTCCTCCACTGCTACTTGTCCCTTTACCTTGCCTGAAAGCGTATCTGCTTTCCGCTTCGAAGGTTCATTCACGTTTTTTTAAATCAGTAAATCATCGTACCCAGCGTTAATTTCGTATTCAACTGAAACCATATAATCAGCATGCACTTTGTACATGCCCGTATGACAGTTTAATGCATTGTATTATCACTTGTCGCACACATGTTTTTGTTGGTTGGTTCCTTAGTTTAGGGGCTGCGACAACGTGGTCATGTAGTCCCGTGTACTTTGGGTGTGTGTAGAATCTGTCTGATAACCGGTGTTAATTGTGATGACTGTATTAGTGTTAGTGTGTGTTTTCTGTTTTTTTAATTCATGTATAGCTCTTGAGTGTACACTCTTCAAAACTTTGACGAAGCTGATATGTGAACGTCTGACAGAGCATGTGGATATAAAAATGCCAGATTTGCAATTCGGTTTCCGGAGAGGTAGATCCACCTTACATGCTATTCAGTGTCTTCAGATGGAAATAGAGGAGGCATTAGCACCACCAAGTGGAAAACTTTACGCAGTGTTCATTGATTACAGCAAGGCTTTTGACACATTAAACAGAACTATCCTATTGAAAAAATTGGAAAAATTCATAGGCGAGGAGCACTACCTGACCACTATAATACGGAATATTCTTAGCTGGAATTGTGTGGAGATTAGTGACAACATCTCCAAGTCTAAGCCGATACAACAAACTAATGGTGTACTACAGGGGGACCCTCTAAGTCCCCTGTTGTTCAACATCGCCACTGCGGACATAGTAGAAGCAACATTGACGGACAAAGTCAGGTTATATATATATGCAGACGACATGGTTCTATCATCATCAAGTATGGAATATCTCCAAAGAGCTTTCAACAAGTTGGTGGATTGGGCTGAAGTCAATGAATTACGCTTAAACGAGGACAAGACAGTTATGATGACATTCAGGAAAGGAGGGAAGCGGGGAAAGATAAGCTATAAAGACAGACTTATTCCACCGGTGACTCATTTTAAGTATCTCGGGATAACTTTGCAGACTCTGGGAAACGTTTTTACAATCCATATGAGAGACAAGCTGACCGCTGCAGTGAAAGCGATGAGTGACATAAAACAAATTCATAAATTGTCCCTAAAGATTGCAATCCAATTGTTTCATGTAAAAATAGCACCAATTGCATCGTATGGATTGGAAAATATATGGATACACCTCAAGAGGAAACACCTGGCAGATCTGGAAAGAGTAAAATCCATCTATCTCAAGAGAGCTTTGTGCCTTTCAAAGTACACGCCATCCCGTTTGGTTTACCTGCTAGCTAGAGAGCCATATTTTGTTGAAGACCTGAGACTGAACCTACTGCTGCCCGTTACACCTGGATACGAGACCCTACTGACAGAATTGAAAAGGAAGAGAGAAGACATATGGGACGACTTTTACGGCACTGACGCGATGCTTTCAACTGAATGGACAAATGCATTGTACGATTTGCGTCATATAGTCACGAGATTTTCGGTGCATGGTTTTCACTTTAAAGTATACACCAAGAAGAGATTTCATAAGCCGGACCAGCAGTGCATCTGTTTGCTATGTGGAGAGCAGTGTGATAGGTATCACGTGATGTTGTGCAAACAAAGACGGGTCACACTTACAATGTTTTGTAGTGAAGACGAAGGCAATCTTTTTTGTCTTTTAATGTTAATTTATTAATTTGGCTATTGGCTGCAATAAAGTTCTTATTATTATTCAAGTAAGGACTGCAGACGATAATTTCAAGTAGATCCTACTTTCGCTACCAAATGCTACCGTCCATGTCACCTAGCTGTGGACTTGGCTACTACTAGACGCCGTCGCAAGCAGCACCTGGTGACGAACGTTGGACCTTAAGAGCATTAAGCAAACCTAACCTGGCAGCTTCGGTGGCGTAGTTGGTAGCATGCTGAGCTTCTATGCCCAGGATCGCGGGTTCAAGCCCGGCCGAAGTCGTTGGATTTTTAGAGCGTTAAAAATCACTCAATATGCCTTCCTTCGGAGGGGAAGTAAAGCCGGCGGTCCCATGTCATAGATTTATGGCATGTTAAAGAAACTTCCACTAATTACACCTGTGTGAAGCTAAATTATATAGGTTACGAATGTAAACAACGCTCTTAGGTTTCTACGTTCGTTGCCAGGAGCCGACTGCGGAGACGTCTAGTAGCTAAGTTCTGAACTAGTAGTCGTTGACGGTGGCGTTTGGTGGCAAAAGTAGGAACTATTTGAAAAATTCAAAGTCTGCAGTCCTTACTTGAATTAAAAAACAGACAACACACACTAATACAGTCATCACAATTAACACCGGTTATCAGACAGATTCTACACACACCCAAAGTACACGGGGCTACATGACCGCGTTGTCGCAGCCCCTAAACAGAGGGAACCAAGCAACAAACCAAACCTAACCTACACATTATGCTTCACACAAGTTTAGTTAGCGGAAGGTTCTTTTATATGCCATAAAGCTATGACATGAGCCCACCGGCTTTACTTCCCTCCGAAGGAAGGCATACTGAGGGATTTATAACGCTCTTAAAAAATCTGACGACTTCAGCCGGGTTTGAGCCCGTGACCTTGGGCATAGAAGCTATGTTTCTGTAAAGGACATGCTTCCATGTCGTCATAATTCTTGTAAAGTCGTTTAGGATCATTGTGGCTAGGCTTGGCTTGGCTTTAGACGGGGAACTGTCGACCATGCTGCCATCAGATGTTGGAAATGTTACCGAAAACTAGAAAAATAAGGCTCAAAAGACTCACCCGGTATAGCGACTCGACAGCTCCCTGATGTAGTTAATTAATAAATAACTTTCAGTTTGACATAAAGTATTTATGCCCAATTAATTTAGACGGGACGTATTGTACCCATGTGGCACTTACGGGTGCAATATTAAGAGTTTACCTAAAAATTGTGTGTGTAAATTATTAAGCACAGTATAAAATAATAAATTACCTGTAATTTATTTCTCCACTTGTGTCTTACCGTCTCTTGATGAATGCAGTACATTTGCATTTGACTGTTGGCACAGGTTAGAGTAAAATGTTATGTCTCAGTCTTACCTGTGATTATGGTAGCTAGTGAGGTATGAGGACACAACCAGTGCCTGTGGATTTTGTGAAAGGTTCTACAGGTAGTGTTATTACTGCTGTACTGGGCTCAGTGAGGAAGTAATTGCAAACTACGTCACTCCTCACCTTGCCTAGTACGCCTCATTATTGTGCCCCTTGTTTTTTTGTGGGTGTCTACCAACATAACCTACGTGGTATATTTTGAGGATCCGACCAGTTACCGGGCTGACTACCCAACAGACAGACATACTGTGTCTTTTATTTCCCACCTAATATAATTGGGCATAATACCCCGACAAAATAGTTTTCAATTATTTATTAATTAGACAACAATAAAATAGTTTTACATTTTTATATTGCGCATGCCAGTCGTAGTCAACAGCTATGAAGATAAACTATTTGGACAAAGATCACGAATTTGCCATTGATAAGTCTTGGCCTTCTTTACTGGGCGTTTCTTCAGTAGATGGTGTTTTTTAAGTTCTGCGTAGGTACATTGGGAGACGCTTCTTTGGCACGCTTCTTCGTGCCATTCATCTGTGTAACAAACCAGAGAATAGCGCACTATCATATCTGACAAGATAATCAGAATGGCAGATTCTTCTGTGTCTTTCTGAACCCTGAACTGATTCATCCACAATTCGCTTCTTGTCTCCGTCAAAGCCATATCTTTCTGAGGAAGCTCCAGTGTGCCAAAAATATCTTCCAGAAGTTTTTCAGTATCTTCATTTGTAGTTGACGATCTTTTCCCCCAATTCAGCCTGCAGAAAGCTGGTCAATAATTAGAATTTTTATAAAATGGGTCAAAATACAGCTTAGATAAAAAAAATCACGTGGCAGTAATTTCAAGATAATATCCGTTTAAATATTCAATTTTATTACTAAAGATAACTCGAAGGGATTCTCTGTAACACTCTCGCAGCAAGTACGAGTATCATTTCAACTATAACCGACGTCGCCACTTCATCTTCTCCTCCTCCTCCTTCCTTAGTTGGGGGAGCTCTTCCAACATCTGCACCTGGCTCAGCTCAGGCTCATCCCAAACAACAACAATCTTACATACAGGCCTATTCTTTTTCCATACCCTGAGGACCCTTTTCCTCCAGAAGTGGAGCAGCTTCCTCATACGGGAAACTCCTCTAACTTTAGGAATAAATTGTTCCTCAGCTAGAGCAGATATTTCTTCCACAGATAGAGCGGCTCCATCCTCCACTGAAGCAGCATCTACCACCTCTTCAGAAACAGATTTTTCCTTCACAGGTAAAATAGCTTCTGTCTGATCAAGCACTACAGCCTGCTTCTCAACAGCCGGAACGGCTTCTTCCTCAGTTGAAACTGCATCTTCCACAGCTGGAATACCTTCTTCCTCAGCTGGGACTGCTACTTCCTCACAGGGAACAAATTCCTCCTCATTTAGATATGGTTCCCCCTCAGCTGGAATAGCTTCTACCTCTGTTAGATCTGCTTCTTCCTCAGCTGGAACTGCTACATTCTCTGAGGCAACAAATTCCCCCTCAGCTGGAAAAACTTCTTCCTCAGATGGAACTGCTTCTTCCTCAGATATAATAACTTCTTCATCTGATAGAATAACTTCTTTCTCAGGTGAAACCGCCTCTTCCTCAGATAGAATAATTACTTCCTCGGCTGTAACAGTTTCTTCCTCCGCCGGAGAAGCTTCTTCATCAGCTGGAATAGTTTCTTCAGAAACTCTTCGTTTCTCTGATGATAATACTTGTTCATCAGCTAAAATAGGGATCTCCTTAGTTGGAAATGACCGTCCCTCAGGTAGAAATGGCTCTAGCTCAGTTAGAACTGATTCTTCATAAGATATAACTGCATCTTCCTCATCCAGAATAGGTTCTTCTATCCTAACTGGAAACTCTCTTTCATCAATTAAGACAGCGTCTTTCCCAGTTGCAGAATGTTCATATTTCGCTTGAACAGCATCCTTCTCGTCAGTAAGAGGTACTTCCTCAACTGAGACAGCTACCTCCTTAGCAGGAGCTACTATTTTCTTAGCTGGAAATGATTCTTCATCACCTTCAGCATTTTCATATTCAATCGAAAAGGCTTCTTCCCAAGTTGGAGCAGATTCTGCTTCCCCTGGAAATCCTTCTTCCTCAGCCGAAACAGCATCGTCACTAGTTGATACTGATTCGACAGCTTGATATGCTTTCTCTTCATGAAGAAAAACTTCTTCCTCGGTTAAAAATGCTACTTCGTCCCATAGAACTGATTCTTTTAAATAGAAAAAGGCTTGTTCCTCAGACAAAATAGCTTCTTCCGTTGGAACTGCTGCTGCGTAGTCAATAACTTCTTCGTCAGAAACTGCAAGTTTCACTGGTGATAATGTTTCTTCCTCAGCTGAAATAGGGATTTTATTAGTAGGAACTGACCGCTCCTCAACTAGAAATGCTTGTTGCTCAGTTAGAACTGATTCTTCAAAAGGTAGAACTGCATCTTCCTCAACTGGAATAGCTTCTTCTATCCCAACTGGAAAATCTCTTTCATGAGGTAAGACAACGTCTTTCTCAGTTGTAAAAGGTTCATCTTTCGCTTGAACAGATTCCTTCCCGTCAGTAAGAGGTATAACTCCAACTGAGACAGCTACTTCCTCTGCAGGAGCTACTCTTTCCTTAGCTGGAAATTATTTTTCACCACCTTCAACATATTCATATTCTATAGAACAGGCTTTTTCCCAAGTTGGAGCAGATTCTGCTTCCCATGGAAATCCTTCTTCCTCAGCCGAAACAGCATCACCACTAGTTGATACTGTTTCGTCAGCTTTATTTGCTTTTTCATCATGAAGAACGACTTCTTCCTCAGTTAAAAACGCTTCTTCGTCACATAGAACTGATTCTTTTAAATAGGAAAAGGCTTGTTCCTCAGTCAAAATTGCTTCTTCCGTTGGATCTGCTGCTTCGTCGTCAATAACTTCCTCGTCAAAAAATGCATGTTTCACAGGTGATACTGCTTCTTCCTCAACTGAAATAGGGATTTTCTTAGTAGGAACTGACCGTTCCTTAGCTAGAAATGCTCCTTGCTCAGTTAGAACTGATTCTTCACAAGATAGAACTGCATTTTCCTCAACTGGAATAGCTTCTTCTATCCCAACTTGAAACTCTCTTTCATGATATAAGACAACGTCTTTCTCAATTCCAAAAAGTTCATCTTTCGCTTGGACAGCTTCCTTCCCGACAGTAAGAGGTACTTCCCCAACTGAGACAGCTACTTCCTCAGTAGGAGCTTCTCTTTCCTTAGCTGGAAATGATTCTTCATCAGCTGGAACATTTTCATATTCTATCGAACAGGCTTCTTCCCAAGTCGGAGCAAATTCTGCTTCCCCTGAAAATCCTTCTTCCTCATCCGAAACAGCATCGGTACTAGTTGATACTGATTCGTCAGCTTCATTTGCTTTTTCGTCACGAAGAAAGAATTCTTCCTCAGTTAAAAATGCTTCTTCGTCGCATAGAACCGATTCTTTTAAAAAGGAAAAGACTTCTTCCACAGTCAAAATAGCTTCCTCAGTTGAAACTGCTCCTTCGTCGTCAATAAGTTCCTCGTGAGAAACTGCATGTTTCACAAGTGATAATGCTTCTTCCTCAGATGAAATAGGGATTTCCTTAGTAGGAACTGACCATTCCTCACCCAGAAATGTTTCTTGCTCAGTTAGAACTGATTCTTCATAAGATAGAACTGGATCTTCCTCATCTCGAATATCTTCATCCTCAGCTGGAATAGTTTCTTCCTCAGCTGGAACGGCTTCCTCCTCAGATGGAAAAACTTCTTCCTCACATGGAATAAATTCTTCCTCAGATGGAACGGCTTCTTCTTCAGATGGAACGTCTTCTTCCTCGGATAGAATATCTTCTTCCGCAGATAGAACTGCTTCTTCCTCAGATGGAAAAACTTCTTCCTCAGATGGAACTGCTTCTTCCTCAGATGTAATAACTTCTTCATCTGATAGAATAACTCCTTTCTCAGGTGAAACCGCCTCTTCCTCAGATAGAATAATTACTTCCTCAGCTGTAACAGTTTCTTCCTCGGCCGGAGAAGCTTCTTCATCAGCTGGAATAGTTTCTTCAGAAACTCTTCGTTTCTCAGATGACAATACTTGTTCGTCAGCTAAAATAGGGATCTCCTTAGTTGGAAATGACCGTCCCTCAGGTAGAAATGGTTCTAGCTCAGTTAGAACTGATTCTTCATAAGATATAACTGCATCTTCCTCATCCAGAATAGGTTCTTCTATCCTAACTGGAAACTCTCTTTCATCAATTAAGACAGCGTCTTTCCCAGTTGCAGAATGTTCATATTTCGCTTGAACGGCATCCTTCTCGTCAGTAAGAGGTACTTCCTCAACTGAGACAGCTACTTCCTTAGCAGGAGCTACTATTTTCTTAGCTGGAAATGATTCTTCATCACTTTCAACAATTTCATATTCTATCGAAAAGGCTTCTTCCCAAGTTGGAGTAGATTCTACTTCCCCTGGAAATCCTTCTACCTCAGCCGAAACAGCATCGTCACTAGTTGATACTGATTCGGCAGCTTGATTTGCTTTTTCATCATGAAGAAAAACTTCTTCCTCGGTTAAATATACTTCTTCGTCGCATAGAACTGATTCTTTTAAATAGGAAAAGGCTTGTTCTTCAGTCAAAATAGCTTCTTCCGTTGGAACTTCTCCTTCGTCGTCAATAACTTCTTCGTCAGGAAATGCATGTTTCACAGGTGATAATACTTCTTTCTCAGCTGAAATAGGGATTTTCTTAGAAGTAACTGACCGTTCCTCAACTAGATATTCTTCTTGTTCAGTTAGAACTGAATCTCCATAAGATAGAACTGCGTCATCCTCAACTGGAATATCTTCTTCTATCCCAACTGGAAACTCTCTTTGATGAGTTAAGACAACGTCTTTCTGAGTTGCAAAAGGTTCATCTTCCGCTTGAACAGCTTCCTCCCCGTCAGTGAGAGGTACTTCCCCAAATGAGTAAGTAACATCCTCAGCAGGACCTACTCTTTCCTTAGCTGGAAATGATTCTTCATCACCTTCAACATTTTCATATTCAATCGAAAAGGCTTCTTCCCAAGTTGGAGCAGATTCTGCTTCCCCTGGAAATCCTTCTTCCTCAGCCGAAACAGCATCGTCACTAGTTGATACTGATTCGACCGCTTGATATGCTTTTTCTTCATGAAGAAAAACTTCTTCCTCGGTTAAAAATGCTACTTCGTCCCATAGAACTGATTCTTTTAAATAGAAAAAGGTTTGTTCTTCAGTCAAAATAGCTTCTTCCGTTGGAACTGCTGCTGCGTAGTCAATAACTTCTTCGTCAGAAACTGCAAGTTTCACTGGTGATAATGTTTCTTCCTCAGCTGAAATAGGGATTTTATTAGTAGGAACTGACCGCTCCTCAACTAGAAATGCTTGTTGTTCAGTTAGAACTGATTCTTCAAAAGGTAGAACTGCATCTTCCTCAACTGGAATAGCTTCTTCTATACCAACTGGAAAATCTCTTTCATGAGGTAAGACGTCTTTCTCAGTTGTAAAAGGTTCATCTTTCGCTTGAACAGATTCCTTCCCGTCAGTAAGAGGTATAACTCCAACTGAGACAGCTACTTCCTCAGCAGGAGCTACTCTTTCCTTAGCTGGAAATGATTTTTCACCACCTTCAACATATTCATATTCTATAGAACAGGCTTCTTCCCAAGTTGGAGCAGATTCTGCTTCCCATGGAAATCCTTCTTCCTCAGCCGAAACAGCATCACCACTAGTTGATACTGATTCGTCAGCTTTATTTGCTTTGTCATCATGAAGAACGACTTCTTCCTCAGTTAAAAACGCTTCTTCGTCACATAGAACTGCTTCTTTTAAATAGGAAAAGGCTTGTTCCTCAGTCAAAATTGCTTCTTCCGTTGGAACTGCTGCTTCGTCGTCAATAACTTCCTCTTCAGAAAATGCATGTGTCACAGGTGATAATGCTTCTTCCTCAACCGAAATAGGAATTTTCTTAGTAGGAACTGCCCGTTCCTTACCTAGAAATGCTTCTTGCTCAGTTCGAACTGATTTTTCACAAGATTGAACTGCATCTTCCTCAACTGGAATAGCTTCTTCTATCCCAACTTGAAACTCTCTTTCATGATATAAGACAACGTCTTTCTCATTTGAAAAATGTTCACCTTTCGCTTGCACAGCTTCGTTCCAGTCTGTAAGAAGTACTTCCCCAACTGAGACAGCTACTTCCTCAGTAGGAGCTACTCCTTCCTTAGCTGGAAATGAGTCTTCATCAGCTGGAACATTTTCATATTCTATCGAACAGGCTTCTTCCCAAGTTGGAGCTAGATTTGCTTCTTCTTCACGACGAAAAACTTCTTACTCGTTTAAAAATGCTTCTTTTTCGTATAAGTCTGATTCTTTGAAATCAGAAAAAGTTTGTTCCTTAGTCAAGATTGCTTCTTCTGTTGGAACAGCTTCTTCGTCTTCGGAAACTTCTTCCCCATCAGAAATTGTATTTTTCTGAGATGAAAAGACATCTCCTTCAACAGAAGTAGGGAGTGTCCTAGTTAGAACAGACCATTCCTCACATAGAAATGCACCTTCCTCAGTTTGAACTGATTCTTCATAAGCTAGAACTGAATTTTCCTCATCTGAAACAACTTCTTCTAACACCAATGGAAGCTCTCTTTCATCGGCTAACACAGCGTCTTTCTCAGTTGCAGCAGGTTCATCGTTCAGTTCTACAGCTTTTTCCTCATCATAAGCACTTTTTTCTGAGGCTAGATCTGCTTCTTCCTTAGCTAACACTGCTTCTTCGCAATCAAGGAAACCTTCCAGAGCTAGAACTGCTTCTCTCTCGTCAGAAATAAATTCTTCCCTTGGTGGTATAGAATCTTCCTCAACAGAAACTGCTTCTTCTTCAACTGGAACAAATTCTTCATAAGCTTGACCTGTTTGCTCTTCTATTCGAGTAGCTTCTTCCCAAGTTGGAGCAGTTTCTTCTTCCTCTGGAACAGCTTCCTCCACAGACGAAACAACATGTTTCCCGGTTGGAACTGATTGTTCGTTATTTATAGCTTCTCTTCCTTCATCAGGAACAACAGCATCATTAGTTAGAAATGTTTCATCCTCATTTAGAACTCTTGTTCCGTAAGCTAAAATCACCTCTTCCTCAGAAAGAACAGCTTCATCCTGCATTAGACATGCATTGTTTTCATTTAGAAAAGCTCCTTTGCTATGAGGAGTAACATCTTTCTCATCTAGAAACAAAACACTCGGAAAACAATCGTACACGTCCTCTGGAAGAACTGCTTTTTCATCAGCAACAGTTTCTCCGTTATGAGGAACTGCCTCTTCCGCAGTTAGAACTGATCCTTCCACATTTCGAACTTCTTCCTCGGTTAGAGCTGCTTCTCCCTCAGCTACAACAGGTTCTTCCTCATAAGGAACAGCTTCTTCATCAGCTGGTATAGTATCTTCCTCAACCTGTTGCTCAGTTATGACTGCTATTTCCTTACGAATAACTGATTGATGCTCATAAGAAACAGCGTTTTCCTCAGCTGAAACAGCTTTTTCCTCATAAGGAACATCTGCTTCCTCAGTTAGAATTGCTTCTTCCTCAGTTTCATCAAGAAAATCTTCTTCAATAGTAGGGACGGAATCTTTAAGGGATAGAACTGCTTCTCTCCTGTCTGGAACAGCTACTTCCCCAGCTAAGACCACTTCTTCCTCTGCTGGAACTGTTTCATCTTCTAATTGAATTGCTTCATCCCAAGTTGGAGCAGATTTTCCTTCCCCTGGAAATCCTCCATCCTCAGCCGAAACAGCATTGTCACTAGTTGATACTGATACTTCGTCACCAATTTTCGGTCCTTCTTCATGAAAAGAATCTTCTTCCTCGGTTAGAAATGCTTCTTCCTCGCAAAGAAATGACTCTTTCAAATTAGAACAAACTTGTCCCTGAGACAAAATTGCTTCTTCTTTGGCTGGGACTATTTCTTGGCTATCAGAAACAACTTCCTCGTCAGAAACAATATATTTTTCAGGTGATGCTGCTTCTTCGTCATTTGAAATAGGGGCTTCCCTGGTTGGCACAGACCGTTCCTCACCTAGAAATGCTTCCTCCTCAGTTAGAACTAATTCTTCATAAGCTACAACTGCATCTTCTTCTAACTCAAGCGGAAGCTCTCTTTCATCAGCTAAGACAGCGTCTTTCTCAGTTGCAGAAGGTTGATATTTCACTTGAACAGCTTCCACTACTACAAGAACTGCTTCTTCTTCAGTTGGATTTAATTCTTCGTAATCAAGAAAAGCGTCTTCCTCGGTTAAAAATGATTCTTCCTCACATACAACTGACCCTCTCCTATCAGAAAAAGCTCGACCCTCAGTGAAAATTGCTTCTTCTTCAGCTGGAACTACTTGGTGGTCGTCAGAAACAACTTCCTCACCAAGAACTGTTCCTTTGGTCGTTGAAAATGGTTGTTTACCAGCCGAAATATGTCCTTTTCTAAATGGAACAGATTTTTCCTCACATAGAAATGCTTCTTCTTCAGTGAGAACTGCTACAACATCTTCTTGCTCATAAGAAACTACTTCTTCCCCATAAGGAACAGCTTCCTCCTCAGTTAGAACTGCCTCATTAGATATAATGGCTTCTTTCTGCACTAGAACTGAAACTTCCTCATTAGGTAGAACTGCATCTTCCTCTGCTGGAATAGCGTTTACTTTAACATTTGGTATATTTATTTTTTCAACTAAAAGTGTGCCTTCCACATTTGCAGCAGTTTTATTTCTCGCTTGAACAACTTCTTGCTCATCAGGAACAATATTTTCCTCATGGAAAACATCTTTCTGAGTTAGGGCTAAATCTTTGTGAGCAAGGAGTACTATTTTCACGTCAGAAACGTATACTTCCTTAGTGGGAACTACTTCTTCCTTAGTTGGAAATGAGTCTTCATCATCTAGAACTGATTCATCCTTTGCTGGAATGGCTTCCTCTCAAGTTGGAACAGTTTCTTCTTCCTCTGGAAATCCTTCTTCCTCAGACAAAACAGCATCTTCGTCAGTTGGAACTGATTCTTCGCAAGCTAGATGTGCTTCTTCACCGTTGGGATCAGCTTCTTTCTGGGTTAAAAATGCTTTTTCCTCACATATATCTGATTCATTCAGTCCAGTGAAACCTGGTTTCTCTGGTAGAATCTTCTTCAACTGGAACTGTTTCTTCGTAATCAAGAGCAATTTTCTCGTCAGAAACTGCTTCTTCGACGTCTGGAATAGCTACTTCTCTTGTTAAAACATAACCATGCTTAACAATATTTGCTCCTTCCACAATTAGAACTTTTCCTTCATAAGCAGGAACTGCTTCATCCTCATTAAGAACAACTTTTTCCTTAAATGCTTCTCCCTCATAAAGAAGTGATTCATTCTTACGAGGAACAACTTCATCCTCAGCTAGAGCTAATAATTTCTCGGCGAATGCAGGTACTTCACCTGTTAGAACTGCTTCTTCGTCAACTACAACAGCATTTCCCTTATAAGGAATAGCTTCAACATCAGCTGAAATAAATACTTCCCTAGATGGAAAAGATCCTTCCTCAACTGTAAATGCTTCTTCCCCAGTTAGAACTATTTCTTCATAAGCTAGAACTGCTTCTTCCTCTTCAAGAACAGCTCTTTCTGTCGTTCGAAATGTTACTTCCTCATACAAAAGTGCTTCTTTCTCAAGGGGAACTGCTTGTTCCTCGCTTAGAACTACTTCTCTTTCAGTTAAAATAGGTTCTTCCTCAGCTAGTACTAGTACGTCCTCATCACAAACATGTACTTTCTCAGTTAGTACGGGTTCTTCCTCAGCAGAAATAGCTTCTTGCCCGGTTGTAGCACCTTCTTCTTCCACAATAGGTACTGCTTGTTCATAATCAGAAACAGCATCCTCAGTTAGAACTTCATGTTTCTCAGTTAGAAATGCTTCTTTGTAGACTAGAAATGTATCTTTCATAACATAATGACCTTCTTTTTCACCTAGAACTGCATCTTCCTCAGCTGGAGTATTTCCTTCTTCTTCTTCTTCTTCTCCTTCAGCTGAAACTGAGTATTCCACAGTTGCAGTAGGCACACGTTTTGCTAGAACATCTTTATAATCAGAAAAAGCTTCTTCCTCGGATAGAATTGCCTCTTCCTCAGTTAACACTACTTCTTCATCAGAAAGAAAAGCTTCTTTTGGAGTTAAGACTGAATCTTTTTGAGCCAGAACTACTTCTTTCTCGCCAGAAGCAGATACTTCCCTTGTTGAGACACCTTCTTCCTCAACTGGAACTGCTTCTTTATCAGCTGGAGCTGCCTCTTCCTCAACTGAAACTCCTTTTTCAACGGCTGGAATAATTTCTTCCCCAGTTGTAGCAAATTCTCCTTCCACTGGAAGACCTTCTAGACCTCCTTCAGATGAAAGCAAACCTTCTACTGTAGCAGTAGGTGCATCGTTGTCTTGAATAGCTCCTTCTCCATCAGGAACAACCTCTTCGTCAATCATAATTACTCCTCCCACACCTTGAACAGCTTGTTTCTCATCAATGAAAGCTTCTTCCTCGGTTGGAACTGCTTCATCGTCAGCTGAATTGGCTTCTTCCCTAGTTGGAACAGATCCTTCCCTATCAGGAATTACTTCTCCCTTAATTAGACCTGTTCCTTCATAAGCTAGAGCTGCTTCCTCCTCATCAAGAACAGCTTCTTCCTTAGTCAGAAATGTCTCTTCCTCAAATAGTGCTTCTTTCTCACGAGAAACAACTTCTTCCTCAGATGGAACTAATTTATCCTCATCAAAAACGGGTACTTCCTCTGTTTGAACAACGTCTTCCTCATTAAGAACAAGTTCGTCCTCAATTAGAATTGCTTCTTCGTCACTTAAAATACGTACTTCATTAGATGGCATAGATTCGCCATCAAATAGAACGGTTCCTTCCTCAGTTAATGTTGATTCTTCATAAGCTAAAACTGCTTCATCTTCAAGCAAATCCTCTTTATGAATAAAAGTGTTTCTTTCTCATGACGATCTGCTTCTTCCTCAGTTAGACCTGCCACTTCTTCAGCTAAAATAGAATCTTCCCCATTTGGAACAGGTTCTTCCTTAGCTAGAACTAATTCTTCCCCATCACAAACGGGTAATTTCTTACTTAGAATGGCTTCCTCCTCAGCTACAACTATTTCGTCCACCGTTAGAACTGCTTCTTCTTCGCCATGAACAGCTTGTTCTTCATGAAAAATATCTTTCTCCTCGCCTAGTACTGCTGTTTCAATTTCAGGAACAGCATCTTCTTCTTCTTCTTCTTCTTCTTCAGGAACAGCTACTTCCTCACCAGAAGCAGCTTCCTTCTCAAGGGGAACTTCTTCTTCCTTATCAAAAACACCTTCTATTTTAGCTAGAATTGCTTCTTCCACATCTGAAACAGATTCTTCCTCTACAGGTGAAAGAGCCTCTCCTTCAGCTGGAGCTGAATCGTCCACTGTTTCAGTTGGTTTATCCTCCACTTGAACTGTTTCTTTTTCATCAGAAAGAACTTTTTCATCAATTCGGACTGTATCTTCTTCATCCAGAGAGATTTCTTCCTCAGTTAGAACTGGTTCTTCCTCAGCTAGAAATGATTCTGTCTCATCAGAAACCTTTACTTCCCCAGCTGGGACCGCTCCTTCCCCAACTGGAATTGCTTCTTCGTCAGGTTGAGCAGGTAAAAATGCTTTTTCCTCATCTCGAATAGCTTCTGCTTCAGCTGTAGAAGTTCCTTCTTCCACTGGAACAGCACGTACCTCTACAAGTGGAAGAGCTTCTTCCTCAGCTGGAACCAAATCGTCTACTGCAGTAGTGAGTACATATTTCTCTTGAATAACTCCTTCCCCATTAGGAACAGCTCTTTTGTCAGTCATAATTAATTCTTCCTCGGCTGGAACAGTTTCCTTGTTATCAGTAACATCTTCTTCCTCAGTTAAAGCTGCCATCTTGTAGACTAGAACTGCATCTTCCTCATCAGGAGCACCTTCTTCATTTAGAAATGCTTCTTCCGCATATAGAAGCGCTTCTTTCTCATCAGGAACAGCTTCTTCATCAGCTAGACTTAATATTTCCGTATCAAGAAAATCTACTTCCTCAAATAGAAGTGCTCCTTTCTCAGCTACAGCTGCTTCGTCCTTATCAGAAACGGCTTCTTCATCCATTAGAACAGCATCTTCCTCATCAAGTAATTGCTCTTCAATTAGAACTGCTCCTTCCTCACCAGGAACAGCTGACACCTCAAGAGAATCACCTGTTTCATCAACTAGAACTGCATCTTCATCAGCTGGAACAGTTTCTTCTTTCACAGTTGCAAGATCTCTTTCTTCAGCTAAAAAGGCGCCTACCACTGTTGCAGCAGGTTTATTCTCGTAAACAACTTCTTCCTCAACAGTGACAGTTTCTTCCGCAGCTTGAACGGATTCATCATCAGTTGGAACTGCTTCATTCCCATCAAGGATAATTTCTTCCTGGGCCTGAACTGATTCATTCTCGTCAGGAACAGAAACTTCCCCACCTGAGACAGCTCCCGCTTCCTCAGTTAGAACTGTTCCTTCATTAGTTAGAACTGCTTCCTTTTTAGTTGGAACTGCTTCTTGGTAGTAAATTATGGCTTTTTCCTCAGTTAGAACTGCTTCTTCTTCATGTGAAGCAACTTCTTCCTCAGATAAGACTAATTCAACCCCACCAATAACAGGTACTCCCTCTGTTAGAACAGCTTCTTCCTCAGCTACAACAGCTTCTTCCTTATAATGAATAGCTTCGTCTACAGTTAGAACTGCTTTTTCATCAGCTGTAATAGGCACGTCTTTAGTTTGAACAGATCCTTCCTCAGCTATAACTGCTACATTTTCAGGTAGAACTGTTCCTACATAAGCTACACCTACTTCTTCCTCATCAGATTCTTTCCCTAGGAGAACTGCCTCATCAGGAACACTTTCCATTTCAGCTAGAACTACCTCATCCTCAGCTGAAACAGATTCTACCTCCGCTTGAACCGAATCGTCCATAACTTCCCCTGCTGGGACAGCTTCTTCCTCAACTCTAACTGCTCTTTCTTCAGATAAAGCACACTCTTCCTCTGCTAGAACTGTTTCTTCCCAAATTATAGCAATTCCGTCGTCCACTGGAACTGCTCCTCATCAGGAACAGTTTCTTTTTCAGTTAGAACGGCTTCTTCCTCAGCTAGAACTGCTTCTATGTAGACTAGAGCTGCATCTTCCTCATCAGGCATAGCTTCGTTTTCTGATAGAAATACTTCTTCCTCAAGTAGAAATGCTCTTTTCACACCAGGAACATAAAATTCTTCTGCTAGAACTAATATTTCCTCATCAAGAATAATTACTTCCTGGGTCTGATTTGCTTTTTTCTCAATTACAACTGCCTCTTCCTCATCAGGAATGGCTTCTTCGTCCGTTAGAGCTGGATTATCTTCATCAAGCATTTCTTCTTCAATAATAACTTTTCCTTCCTTTTCAGGAAAGGTTGATTCGTTAACAGGACCACCTTTTTCTTCAGGTAGAACTGTATCTTCCTCATATGGAAAAATGTCTTCATCCACAGGTGGAAAATCTCTTCCTTCAGCTAAAACAGCTGCTTCCACAGTTGAAGTAGGTTCACCTTTCACTTGAAGAATTTCTTCCTCATCAGAACCAGCTTCTTCTTCAAACACAGCTTCTTCCTCATTTGGAATTGCTTCTTCTTCAGTTGGGACAAGTTCTTCATCAGCTGGAAATGTTTCTTCCTCTACTGAAATATCTGCTTCCCTAGTTGGAGGAGAAAATTCTTTCAGTGGAAATCTTTCTTCTTTGGCCGAAGCAACATCGTCCCCAGTTGGAACAGATTCAAATTCGGCTAAATTTGCTTCATCAGTAACTGCTCTTTCCTCTGTGAGAAACCCGTGTTCCTCACAGAGAACCGATTCTATTCGATTAGGAACAGTCTCTTCCTCAGTCCGAGTTGCTTCTTCCTCTGGTGAAACTGCTCCTTCCTCGTCTGGAATAGTTTCTTTACCAGAAATATCTTCTCTCTCAGTTAGAATTGATTTATAATCAACCGAACGAGCAACTTCCCTAGTTGGAACAGATCCTTGCTCAGCTACAATTGCTTGTTCCTCAGTTAGAACTGTTCGTTCATATGCTAGAACTTCTTCTGCCTCAGCAAGAACAGCTACTTCCTCATTTTGAACTGCTTCTTCCTCAGTTATAAGTGATATTTCCTCATCGGGAACAGCCTTTACCTCAGTTACAACATTGTCTTGCTCAGCCAGAACTACTTCTTGATGAAGAGGAACTGCTTCTTTCTCATCGTCCCCAGTCAAAATTGCATTTTTCTCATGAGTTAGAACTGCTTCTTGCTCGTCAGGATCAGCTTCTTCTTCATCAAAAGTTTCTTGTTCCTCAGCTACCTCTATCTCACCTAGAACTGCTCCTTCATCAAGAAAAGCTTCTATTTCAGTTAGAAATGGTTCTTCATTAACTAGAATTGTTCCCTTCCCAGTTGGTACAACTTTGTCCTCTGATGAAACATCATTACCAGTTGGAGAAGTTTCCCCTTCGGCTGGGAACACTCCTGCAGCAGCTGGTACACCTTTTTCATCAGCAGAAGCAACTTCTTCCCCCGCTGGAGCAGTTTCTTCTTGCGCTGGAACAGAGTTGGACTCATCTGGAACTGCTTTTTCAATAACTGAATTAGCTCTTTCCTCAAATGGAACTGCTTCTTCCCCACGTGAAATAGTTTCTTGTTCCAAGAGAACAGCGTCTTTCACAGTTAGAATTGCTTCTTCGTCAATCAGAACTTCTTCTAAGTCAGCTAGAATGGGAGCTAGAAATGCTTTTTCCGCATCAGGAGCACTTTCTTCCCGAACTCTGAGATATATCTGTGGCATATATATAGAAATTATATCCGTAGTTGGATGCTCTTCGCTATTCCCCGTAACCGATAGTCTTAGTTCGGCGATCTGCTGCCTCAACGCGTCATTCTCCTTCTTTGCCTTAATGTAGCAGTTGATGGCATATGCCAGCTGATATTTTAGATTCTGAATCTTTCTTTTCTGACGTCGAATCAATTCCTTTATCATGTCATTACCTCCCAAGAAAGCAATTGATGACCCAGTTGGTCGTTGTACAACATTGCCTTCAAAATCTTCTTCTTCAATAGCACTTGTATTAGTTTCCAGTTCTCTGAATATTTTGTGCAACTGGGCTACCATCTCCGAGGAGAGTTTATGGTGTATCCCTTGACTCTCCGTCCCATCTCGAATTTGTTTCATTCTTTCATCCTGCATTTTCCCGAATCCAGTATCCTTCTGTTACTTTTGAATGGCTACGTCAGCGAGACGGTTCAGAGGGAGAATATTTTCAATATCGGGTAGTTGTGTATAATCAACTGAATGTGATAACCATGGGTGTTGTGTGCTTAAGCTTTTCAACGCTTACGAAGTATTGTTTAACTTCCTATTGTAGTTTGAGGAAGACATAATCTTGCATCATCTTGGTGTCTGTAGTCATGAGTATGATTACAAAACTAAGCAGATTTGGTAACCTCGAAGACAGTTGACAGTACAAACGTAGGGCATCCAACAGAGGGCCCATCATTATGCCGGAAGTGGGAAGGAGGTATCGTGAAGCAGACGCCTGTGCACAATAGTTAAAACAATTCATAAGGGAAGAATCTACACACGCAAGTGTGTTAGAATTCATAAACTTAAGACAGACAGAATACATTGTTTCAACAGGCATGTGGATACGTTAGGTGACAGTTCACACAAATCATGCAAAGGTGATAGCTAGGTATAGTTGCATAAAGTACAGATATGCTGGCAACACCAAAGGAGAGTTGGAGATATTGAGGTGCATCGCTTGCAATCTTTTATGGATGTTCATGATGTGGAGGAAAGAAACAAGGCATGAAGTTTTATCGAAAAGAAATTATGTGATATCAGGAATTAAATAATAAAAAGAGATAAAACACGTGCAAAGCAGTTAAAAACCTTCAAGTAGACGATAATCAAGAGGGTTGAGAATATACCATTTGATAATGCGTAAAGAACGGCCCATGCGGTCATCATCATTCAATGGTCCCAAACCTCAATCACCCAACAGCCTGAATTAGAAAACATAGATACAGAAAAGACTAAGGGAAACGACCATAAGGTATTTGTGTATACAGAGGAGCAAGAAGACAAACCTTTCCCGACAACTAACTATAGGCAATAGGCTGAAGATAATCAGGAAAGAGAAGATTTCCAACAAGAACGAGCCAGGAAATTGATGACTCAGTAGTATGGGAGAAAATCGTCGAGTGCGAAGCGGACCGACAACCTCCAACAAGACAGCGCCAGGAAGGAGGAGAGAAGTAATTATGGGCGTCGCTACGCGAAAAATCTAAGGGCAGTAGAAAGATCTGTCCAGGTGTACGTAGGACGCTTAGATAAAGAGTCAGATATTGATGATATGGAAACATATTAGAGTGAGGAGTAAAATTCTATTTACGTCAAATTGGCAGCAGAAAAGCTAACGGAAGTAGGAGACTGCTCCTAGGAAGCAAAATAACCAGTGATGGAGGAAGCAAAGAGGATATAGAAAGTAGGTTGGCTCAGACAAGAAAACTATTTCTACAGTAAAGAAATCTGTTGACATCAAATATAGATTTAGGTATTGGAAAGTCACTTTTGGAAGCCTTTTTCTGGTGTTTACCACGGTATGGAATTGAAACTTGGAGTGTTGGCGCAACCGAAAAGCATTTGTAATGTGGTGTTACAGGAGAATGATGATCAGATGGGTAGATAGAGTAACAAACGAAGAGGTGGTTAGACGAGTGGGCGAGGAGAGATGATTCTGGCGACTCCTAATGTCCTAATGGAGAGAAGAGGGCACATACTAAGAAACCCAGGAATAGCAAACTTAGAGTCAAGGATAAGAACTGTAGGGGTAGACCAAGGTTAGAATATGAAGATCACGCGGAAGACCATTTATTTTTTTGGAAGTTAGTTTATGGCGCATTCTGGTGGCCAGCCATCGTCACTACAGTTGAAATTAATTTCAAATAACGCGGTAAGCCATCGAGATACAGAGGTTTTTATTTTTAGTGGAAACGGAAAGAACGTCCCATGTCCTCCTCATGGAGAGGACGGAGCAAGTCCAGGCGCGTTTTGCTCCACAGCTCTTTACATTCTAATTCTAGTGGTGTATTTTCAGAGCTCCTGCAAATATCTTATGGGAAATATGAAGACTTTCAATTATTTGAACAGTTTTGTGGCCAGGTAGCAAAATATTGCTATCCAATTTACCCCATAAGAAGCCCAAAACCAACCACAACATATTACAAAAGCCATTAAACACAAAGACAGGAAGAAAAACCTACAGAAAGTGAAATGCCAATAACAAAAAAGTGTTAAAATATTTAATTCAGGTTCAAAGGTTGTTTTGGTAAATCACTTATTATTTCTGTATTAATAATTCATGTTTTTTTGGGCTAATGCCGTGTGTATTTGGATTAGAACCAAACGTTTCGGAGAAACCTTGCCTCCTTTTCAATGAAAATCAAACAATGTGGCCAAAGAAAGTATATCAATGAGATTACAAAAAATACAAAAAAATATAGATAAATTCCTCGGTTCGTTACCAGAGAGCAGCTGTCAGAAATAACTGTATGGACCATGGTAGAACGGCGGACAGAGTAGTAAGTAAGGAGAAGGTAAAGGGGGCGGGGTGAAAATATAGAGACTCCTCGAAGACTGAGGATGTCCAAAAGAAAAATGGGGGACGGGGGGGGGGGGGGGGAGACGAGGGGGAGAGTTAGATGGATATAAGGAAACATAAACAAAAGGGAAATGTATCTGAACGATACCTAACGTCATACAGGTAACGGCGAAAAAACAGATGGGAACTCCTCCAGTGACGAACAAAGGAGAACAAATCCAGGCTCTGTAGCCATAGAGGAAAAAAGTACAATTTGAAATAGGTGAAGAACAGAGAGACTGAGAGGAACTATTTTACTAGATCCTTAATAACTGGTAGCCAAGTGTCTCATTGATATACTTTCTTTGGCCATATGGGTTGATTTCCATTGAAAAAGGAGGCAAGGTTTCTCCTAAACGTTTGGTTCTAATCTAAATACACACGCCATTAGCCCAAAAAACGTGAATTATTTATATAATCCGGGCCGTGAAAGCCTTAATATACATATTTCTGTATTATATATTTTTATAGTTAACGCCCGCATTGGATCACTTAAATCCAACCAAATAAGTTACATATCAAGTCTTCCACAGTATAACTTATTTTTTCAATATCTTTCTTCCCTCCCAGAATTTCTCCATTAGAGTCGATCTTGCCGCCATTTCGTCTTCAGATAAGATAATACTGCTTACGTTTTACAATTTGTAAAAGAAACCTTGTATATTTGTTTTTCAAAATATGTTTTTCTTCTCGTCGTTCAATGTGCTGCTTTGTAGTGTTTAATTCATCTAAATCCGTATGTACTTCCTTGAACCAGTTATTTTTCATTTTGTTTCTCCATAAATATTCAAAAAATTGTTTCAAAATTCACGTGTTCTTTAAACTTTTTATATGACCAAACATGGTAATTCTTATTTTCCTCATTATATCATTACCGATTCACTTTCCCGGTATACTGCATCATTCGGTAAAAGTCTCTATCGTCCATTAATTTGATGTTTTTGTTAATAACTGTCCTGATTATTCTCCTATCAACCTTTTGCAATTTATCTGTCGTTGATTGCATATTATTATTATTTGTAATCATGATTTGTGTAGGGGTAGCGCGCCTGCCTCTCACCTGGAGGCCCCGGGTTCGATCCCCGGCTCCGTCAGGGATTTTAAAACTGACGTGAGGGTTGGAATGGGGTGCACTCAGCCTCGTGAGGACAATTGAGTAGCTGTCTGACAGTGAGACAGCGCCCCGATCACGAATACCAAGATTAACGGCTGAGGGGACCCGACGAGCTGATCACGCGTCTCCCCAATATCTGCAGGCCAAATGGCTGGGCAGCGGTCTCTTGGTCGGCCTTAGCCCGTCATGGGCTGTATAGTGCCAGGAGTTATTATTATTATTATTATTATTTTTGAATCATGATTTGTAGTGAATACCTTATTGTCCTCCCTCAAGGCTTCTTGTATTAAGCTACATTAACAGTCGACATTGCTGGACTTATCACGTTCTTTACGTGGCAAATTTGTACTCGCTTTGATTTTTAGCCTACTTTCAATTTTTGCAAAAAATGAAAGTAGACTTATGAGATCACTACAGGGCCAACAATTGTGTGTCTGTCTGTGTGTGTGTGTGTGTATGTGTGTGTGTGTGAGTCTGTGTGTGTGTGTGAGTGAGTGTGTGTACTCTAATGTCTGCCCCCCCCCCCTATCAATTCGAACACGGTGAAACCGAATTGAACGAAATTTGGTACAGAGGTAGCACTGGCAAAGGGCACCTCAGTGTCATGTTTTATATTGCTGCCATCTTTACCAAAACTTAATGGCGGCCACTCAAATGGTCAAAACGTAATAATGCATTACAACCAAACTAATAATCGGATCTTTAATAAATTTGGTAACAACGTTCCTTCATATGAGGCGCGTCTTGTGCCCAAACCACGAGGTCATCAACCGTACCATTTCAGAATGGCGGCCGTGTGAATTATGCAAACTTTATAATCCATAACATGGGACCCACCAGTTCCGACTATCGAACCAAGAATTGTTTAATCTGTTTGAAACGACGTGGCCCGTTTGAAATTAAAAGTTTATATTTTAATATTATAGTCTAGAAGAGATTTTAAAAAGCTGAGTCGTCTCGGTTATTTGACAAGATGGCAGCTGATCTCTCGTTCCGACCTTTATTTTATTAATTTCAGTATGTTGCATGCAATATAGGCTAGTGGTAACAAATATATGAACTTTCTATGAAATGAACTCGGTTTAAAAAAATATACTCCAGTAAAGAAAACGATTAATCCAAGTCATGATTTGCTATAACGTGGTATATGTATTGGTTCCTAACGATCTATTAGAGTGTGCACGATTGGCTGAGTGGTCAGCGCGTTATTCTTTCATCAGGCTGGCCGTGGTTCAAATCCTATCAGAGTTAGACGTTTTTTTCTTGATTTTTTTATATTTATTATTTCTTGAGTACTGAGACGTTATAAAATAAAGCATTATATGGTGCATTTTGAAATGGAAAATATATATTTAATTAAAACAACATTCACCACCGGAGTGACATCTAAGAGTAATTACTTGAACTATGTTATTGGTAACCACAGCCTTCTAGAAGCGAGCTATGCTCTCTACCGGCCAGTTAGTGAACCCATGTCTACAGTATAATTGCGAAGGTTATTATTTTTGCCGATAGAGGGTATACATCCCCAAGATAAGGCGCGATTATCACGGCCAACGAGAATGACTGGCTCTGGTGAGTTTTCGTGACGTCAGCAATGTAGTTCTGTTGCACCACTGTCTGGTCTTCGTTTTACTGCCGGTGTGGTACCTAGTCATCTTGTCTACATCATTGAACCTGTATAAACGTTGGTATTCATTTATCACTTGTCTTCATAGAAGGTATTGATACAAGTCGTTAGTCGGTGGGTAGTGTATTCCGCAGATCTCTTCTATAAACGAATTAATTTATGTTCCGCCCCTTGAAACAACAATAAGTTAATGATATCTATACTGTGCTGCAAGATTCTTTGATCTAATTATACTAATGTGCACATAATTTAACTCACAACGAAGGTCACAGAATCTACAACTCGACTTAATGTAGCCTGTTCGTTGCAGCTATTAAAGACACAACGAACCCTTGAATCCTAGTTCGCGTGGATTTTTGTAAGGAGTAACTTCAATAGGCGTAGTTTTGCAAACCTATACAGTATAATTTATCGTGTTTGAAAACACACGGAACATCTAAACTGCGTCCATTTTATGAAGATTGATATAAAATATTGCATTTCTGCTGCTTATGAATTGCTCTCGACTTAAACGTACAAGCATCATCAAGCAGTACCGGTACATTGCCTACGTCACAGAAGGGTTTGGTTTACGCGCCATGGCCTGTCTTTCTCGTTAGCCGTGCGCGATTACAAATTAGCTGTGTAATAGTTATATTAAATATGTTTCTCCCAGTGATACGTTTAGAGCAACGAAGTTTAAATTATTGTAAGTAGTCGGTGTTAATAAACTGAATACCTACGTTGTTTGGAGTGTTTACTGATGAAATTGCAAAATGCTGGGGTAAATTATTTGAACGCCACTCCTCAAATCCAGTGTGCCAATTTGCACTTCGAATTTGAAGAAATTAGGAGATGATAAAGACAAAGAGTTATAACTATACCCATACATTTAGGAGAAAGTAGGCTATATGTTCTTTCCTGAACATCTTGTTTTTTTTTTTCATAATTCTACTTTAGTTATTTGTTTTACATGTAGGCTACTTCCATTTTTAGAAAAAAATTGGCAAATTAACTATATTCCTTACACTCATTTGGGGTGTTGTAAGTAGTTCTTTGTAATGTTGAAAGTTTAAATTTGCTCTCCTGAAAAATTTACAAAATGTGACTTACTCCGTTTTCCCGTGGAGTTTTCATATGCTAAACAGATTGCCTCGGATGTAGGATGTGGCATCCATGTAGCGATGAAACGATTAGCTCAGAACAGGAAGGCATGGGATGCTGCATCAAACCAGTCAACATACTCAAACAACAACAACAACAACAACAGGAGTTTATTTCCTTCGAGACTGTGGGGAAAGCGATGTTTTTTGATGAACTAAGCAACGCTCTATCAATGCCACCAAAGCCGTGACGGCTGGTGCAGAAAATCAGTTGTGTACTGTATGTAACTCATCGCTCCTCCAAAAAATAAAACATATTTAGCAACATAGGCCTCATTTACAGAAACACCAACTCAGAAACACTCGAAAGGCTCTCCTCTGAACAACCTCAACACATATAAACACACCTGCAATGACAAAATATTCACGAACTCAGGAACATTTGGTGTGAGCGCATAAAAACAGAATTTCTCAGTGTTATCAAAAGCATTAAAACGAAACCAACAACGCCGTAATGCAAAATTGGATGTTAATTTGTTATAATGTAATTTAAAAAAATAGACATTTTGTAACTAAACAAAATCATAATAACATTTGTATCATTTAAATTTTCATTGGGGAATGCTTTGCGACATCGTGGTCTAGTAGCCCTGTGTACTTGGGTGTGTGTAGAAGTTGTTAGATAACCTGTGCTACTGCCTTGTCTCTACTTGTGTGTGTACTTGTAATCGAGGGAGGATTTGGGTAGCAAGCGGTCGTGGCCTTAAGTTAGGTACTACACTCGAAATCATGTCTAGAAGAGAGGAGAAGACATGATGAGGTATGAACCAAGGACCACCTCAGAAAAATTGCATATTTTAATTTTGGAATTTTCGACTAAATTAGCAGTCCAGATGGAACAGAACGTTAATGCTAGCATTTGGGAAAATTTTCTTCTGAAGTAATATTTTTATTTCATGAATAATGGTGATTTTAAGATTTGGTAAATTTTTAACCATGAGTGAATGATAGAGATACTGTCTTGGAAGTCGACACTTTTAACGAGGTGCGCGATGAGAAACCTGTTTTTGATGCGAGGGGATAGCGAAGGTGGATTTGAGGTCAGACACACGCCAGTCTCAAGAGTGGGAGAAGCTAACGCGTGTCAGAAGCGCGCCACATTCAAGCGAGAACCAATTGGAAAACAGTTTGAATACTGAGGAAGGAACAAATATTAAAATCTTTATTTTAATATTTTATAAGAGTGTTGCACATTGAATTCACCAGCAGAGAAAAAGAAATTTAATTGGCAAAACAGATTTTAAATTGAAAGACTGAGAGAAGTTATGTATGAATTTGTTAATATTCATAGCGGTTGGAGGCTAGTTGATCAGATTTACGAGGGAAATCTAACCGAGGAGGCTAGGTGACGCTAGCAGACGAGGCTCTTTCTACATGGAGCGTCGAGAAGACAAGACGTATATCGTATTTACTCTTCAGAAGTATTAGACAAAGGTTTTGTGAACTGGAGACTTCAAGATGAAGCAAGTAGTAATGGAAACGAACAATTAATATTACAAGTCAACAGTATTGAGAAAAGTTATTTATCATATTCGGAAAGAAGAAATCTAAGACGAGAGAAAACGCTGCAAGTTACAAACTGAACATCGAACACGTAACTACGCAGAACAAAAGTCTGAAGAAGGGAGACTTAAACTATTGGAAATTCAACAATCTAGACAAGAATGATTAAGAATTTAGGTCGAAGGGGAAGAACTACGACTACAAACAATTGCGCGGTGAGAATGATGTTTTAAATTCACCATGATGGGAAGATAGGACTATACTGAACCGGTGAGATTCAGAAATGATCAGGATGACATAGCAGTATGCATAGCGAACTGCAGACCACCACAGTTTTCGCTAACATAACGTTGCAAGCTACTACAAGGGAATTTCACGACATGGAGGTGATTTTTCATGATGGAAAGAACTATGCAAACTACCGACTTCAAAGAACATCTAGATCTGGGAAGAAGAAGACGAGCGGATGCGTGATGGAGACGACAAGGAACCCAGGACTGATGGACGCGAGGCCAGCAGAGCAGAGGCGAGGACGTGTCATCATCTTGCACGAGAGAAGTGGGTCGCGAGCGGGAAGGCAGCTGATAACCTGTTTTCGAGACAGCACACCAGGTCGTTCAACTTTAATGCAGTCCACTCATATAATATTGTTAGTGAAGTACTTAAACTAGGAGGTAGGGCCGCGGCACGATACTTGGAGGTGATGTTTAATGTGTCCATAAACAATGCGCAAATCCCAGATGACTGGAAAAGAGCTACGGTAGTCCCAATATTTAAGGGAGGGAGCAGACTTGAATTGGGCAACTAGAGGCCGGTTAGCCTTACGTCCTTCGTTTGTAAACAGATGGAGCATCTCCTTTGCGACTACTTGAGGGAACAGTGGGAAACATTATCATGGGTTAAATGATAGGCAACATGGATTTCGGAAAGGTTACTCATGCGAGAGCCAGATGCTATCACTTTTTCATGACATTAGCGAATCGTTGGTTCATGGAGTTTCAGTCGACGCCGTAGTTATAGATTTTGCGAAGACATCTGATGTCGTGCCGTATGACATGCTACTCCGTAAATTAGCTTCGACTAAGATTGATAGAAGAGTAATTTTATAGATCCAAGAATTTTTGACGGGTCGTTCCCAGAAAGTGCAAGTCGAAGGCATATTCTCGGATGAAATTACCGTAACATCGGGTATCCCTCGGGGCAGCGTAATCGGAACTTTGTTATTTTTGTCGTTTATAAATGACTTACCAAATGGGATTCGCAGTGACTGTCGATTGTTTGTGGATGATTGTGTAATATATCGAAAGATACATGACTCACAAGACAACGCAGTGCTTCAAGAGGACCTGAACCTGGTCTATAAGTGGGCGATTGTAAATAAAATGAAAATAAACACAAGAAAATGTAGTCTCTTAAAAATAGGGAAAGTGCGAAGGCAGGATTTTCAATATAACATTGGCTCGGAAATACTTGTAGAAGAAGATTCTTGCAAATATTTGGGCGTTCACGTAAGGAATGATATGAAATGGAGTAGTCATGTAGGAAGTGTAGTTTCTAAAGCTTACAAATCCCTGCACTTTGTAATGAGGGTATTAAAAGGAAGTAGTACCTCTGCTAATGAATTAGGCTATTTGTCACTTGTAAGACCTATTCTGGAATATGCCTCGGCGGTTTGGGATCCATATCAAGTAGGGCTCATCAATGAGTTGGAAATGGTACAAAGAAAGGCCGCTAGATTTGTGCTCAGTGACTTTAATCCCAGGAGCAGTGTGAGCCGTATGTTAAAGAAACTTGGGTGGGAATCACTGGAAGCTAGGAGGATGAAATCTAGACTCTGCGCTATGTACAACACGTATACAAATCAACCAGCATGGGGTGAGCTTAGCAAACGAATGGGAAAGCCCACTTACATGGGTAGGAGCGATCATCCTTTCAAAGTTAAGGGCCGACCACAGCGAACAATTTATGGTAAATATTCTTTTGTAAACCGTGCCATTGATAACTGGAACTCTCTACCTGCCGCAGTCTTAGAGCCTTTTCCCAAACATATAGGTGTGTTTAAGAAAAGACTGACTATTTGTGTAAATACTCCAGTTTAATTGTTATTTAATTGTTATTGAATTGTTATTGAGCCGGTACAATTTTAAGATCTGTTCGACTTTGTTTCCATCTAGCGGTCTCTAGTAATACATCTAAGAGATCGTAATTTCCGCACGTCTGAAAAAGGAATGCGCCCGCGTTGGAGAACTAATCCTTGTCTAAGAAACACGCCTTCGGCCATTGTTATCGCGACGAAATTGTTATGACGAAGAGACAGATAAGATGTTGAGCCGACATAATGCCTACTACCGACATTTCTATTGAAAATGTTACGTGTTAATTATTCCTATTGATCTTCGAGGTTATAAACGCTGAGGAAACATGGCGGGATTCAGGCCTCTGCCTAGCAGTGGAGATTTCTTGTCATATGAGATAATTATTAAATGAAATATCATCAGAGACCTTCCAGAACGTCTCGGAGACTCAGCTAAGTGAAATGATACCTTTGTAACTCTGTATAATCGTGTTTTGAAGAAGATTATTATTCAATGCATTTTCCCCAAGTTTCAGTGTTAAAAGTTCCGTAATTCAACCTGCTAAAGTAGGGTTAAACTGGAGACCGTTCGTGTTTTTTTAATGAAGTCATTTGGTGTTTATTTTGTCCCCAGTTTGTTTATATATGCACATAGTGGAGAATCAAATTGCTTGTTTTTGGGTTTATTAATTTAAATGGTTGCTTGTTGTTGTTGTTTCTTTTCGTATCTAGTCGAGTTTTATTTTAGTGCGTGTTTTATGTTGTGAAACGCGATTGTATTTATGAGAGATGTTTCTTACCAGTTTCTAACCCCTTGCAAGAGTATGGGATCTTTCAGGGACCTTTAGGGACTGGTATTCTTTAGGTTAGTTCGCGATTTTAATTATGGGTTTGTTTTTTATGCTTGTCAATTGTGCACTCCAAGGATGGCCGATTAGGTTTTAATTTTATCCTTGGAGACTGGGCAAGCATTATCTATGTATGTTTCAGAAATATGTTTCATTTACTATCACGGTTCTAGTCTTGATATTAAGGGTTGGGTTTATGTCGTTTGTTTAAGTGGGAATTTGACTGAAGGTCGAGGGTCATGTTTAGTGTTGTTCTGTTTTGTTGTGGCCTCCAGTCAGCAAGCAACGCGTGATCCCATTACGTTATTAAATCAGGTGTATTGGTTACTTTTCCGAGATTATGGAATGTGTGTTCGTTGTACGTGCCCGGGACTGCAATGGACGCTTATTTGGCATCCCGCAAGGTAACTGAACCTTGTGCTTTCGTTCGAAAGAAGTTTTATTCTACCAGTTCATGAAATCGTTTGGTTTTATCTTCATTTGGGATTTGCTTGTTTTAATTTTACTGAACTGATCTATGTTTATTTGCTGAGTTTGTATGTCACGGCGCGTCATGTGAAGTGTAGCGCCTTGTGAAGTTGTGTAATTATTCTGTGTTTATTGACGTGTCATTTAAGGGTCGTTGCCGTTGTTTGTTGTTTCTTTGGGTAGCTTGGCGTGACATACAGTTTAATGTAAGGGTGGTCGGGTAGACAGTTCGTGGGAGACACGATTTCATGTACTTCTAAGAATGATGCTTCTGACTACCTTCTTGTGGTCAGCCTGTGGTAGAACGAAACGCACTATCGTTAATTTCTTCCCCTCTACTGAACGATCTCCAGCGACTTAGGCATTCTCCTCGTCGTCGACATTCTCCTTTTATAGATCTTTATTGTGTGTTTTACGTTTTATTGTTTTACTGTTTTATAATACCATGTACATATTTTATTTCAGGCCCATCATCCCTCATCTTACCATTTCATGCACCCCTCACGTCCCCTTTTGCAATGTCTTGTTCTTTGATATTAAATTTTATTTTATTTTACAACCTCTACTCGAAAAGTGTAGTCATTGGATGGTCGGTGCTCCATCTAGTTCACCATGTGTTAAAGGTCTCGACTTAGGTCTCAGGTCCGCGTCCTCAACACCTGCACGCCTCTCAGTTATGTATAATTATTTATTTGTGATGTATATCCAATTTGCCACCGGGGACACACCCCCAATTGCAAATAAATGAATGAATGAAAAAAAAGGCCGAGGTGACATAACACAGCCAGACTGGAGCAGCACGCAGCATTCCAGAAACCATACGGTGACGTTGCGAGGACAGAGGAGTCATCAGGTCTGTCACCAACGATCTCAGAAAGTAGGTAGAAGAGTGCATTTTTCATATCTGTAGTTAGACTTTGTTTACGTTATTCCAGAATATTGACCAACATATTTGCATTTGTAACCTATGTTATTAATGTCTTGAAAGTCTTAGTAATTGCGATAGTTATTTTCATACGTCATTTGGACGTATTTTGAAGTCTTGATCGATGACGTTAGACATCGTTAGTATTTTTCATTATCATTTTTAGAGCGTTAAAATTTTACTTACGAACGATTTCGTTGCGATTGCGAACGTATTTTCCGTAGATTTGTTGTAACATTGGAGAACTCCGTAGATTTATTGTAACATTGGAGAACTTAGTAGATTTGATGAAATATTAGAGAATTTTGTATATTTGTGGAAATAGTGAAGGACGATAACATAAATGTATTGAAACAAGAGTAATGAAGCACAACTTTGTGAGAAATAAATCAGTAATGTATCAGAGAAAGAATATAGTCATCTGATTGACGGAAGTAAATAGTTTATTACTTGAAGTGAGGAATGAAGGACAAAGAATCCTATGAGCAAAGAATTTATTCATTTCAGAAACGAAATAAGATGTATAGAACGATATAGTTAACAGAAGTATTCTATATTGGTAACTTTTGTATGCAAGTAATGTAATGACATCGTAAAGCTCAGAATTTTGATGTACGGAAAGGAACAGTATGCGATAGTTGAATGCATAACTGAACAAGAAACGTTATTATAAAATGTTATGGATGTATATTTATCATGAAACGACACTGTAAGATGGAAGGAGAGATATAAACATTTATTATGAATATAAACGAAAGAGGGAAGGTTATTGTTATTTTTATAACAGACACGAGCGGACTTGAAATTCAGAATTAAGGGATAAATTGTAACAAAGTAATATGTGAAGCGCAGGAGGAAGTATTTGGATAGTATTTGGACATAGCACGAGATGTATAATCGATAGAGGAGTTTGTAGAAGGAAGAGAGACGTATTCATGAACGTCATTACAGTTGTAACTTCTAGTAGGAATACTGTGCCCAATTAGACACGGCTGACTGGCATCGAACTGGGGTCTCTATCAAAGAAGACCAGGCCCATGATTCTGCACAGAATAGAATCATTGATCTCTGAGGGGAAACAGCCACAGTGAACCCGAAGAACAATGAGTTATATCTGCATATAATTATAATAGCAGGATTTCACGGCCAGAACGGGAATATTATAGCTTTTAAGGTGGATTATTGCAGAAAATACAAGCCTATGTACGTTTGAGATGCTAGAACGCAAGAAGGCGAGCCAGCTTGACATTTTGACAAAGCGGAGTTGAATATGTGCGGAGTAGACCTGACGCCTACGTCCTACTTTCGGCGTGGCTGGAGGCTGAAGGGCGTGATTAACGACCAAGAAAATCCCCCATCAACAAAGCAAAACAGGGGAGTGGGGGCGGTCACCCACAGAAATTAATTAATTACAGCCAAATGGAGCAATGAATTGAGATGAAACTTAGACCCAGACGCATGTATTCTAGGAAAGATAATTTAGGAGTGTTCTCACGCCTAAATTAAAGCCTGCGTCTATAAAGGAACCTCTGCACAAACATCATCCGCTACAGAGTAAGGATTTGTAGAGGAGCCGAGGGGATGTACCGGAGTAGCGTCATGACGCCGTGGAAGAAAGCAATTAATCATAATTAATTGGCCGAAGCGATTGCCTGCACGCGAGAGATTTTGGAACCTCCACGCATAGACAAACAAGGATCATACTTCACTTTGTCTGAAAATGTATTATTTCAAGAAGAGAGTCGTTCCTGGAAATCCAGTGAACTACTTTTCATAAGGAAGCTTTATATGGGAGAAGCTGGAGCAGGGAAGTCAGTTCGTCTTAACTCAACCCGTGAGGTAACACGCTGCCGGATCACGCAAGGAAGTGCGCGGAATTTATAAAGTATTGACGCTCAAATATACTAGCGGTGAACAATGAAAAGCGCATCATGCAGCTTAATAACAGTAATTATGCATCATATAAGAATTAGTCTACAGCAGACGTATAAGCAACAGCATACGCGAGTATAGAATCAGTACAGCGTAGAGATAATTTAGGATGATGCTACAGACAATGAACATAACCAGGAAGTGTTATCATGGGTAAAATAACATATTATTGTAATGATCACTACAGTTACGGGAGCCTGGGAGGCATCACAAGTAGTCGCGACCTAGGATTGAACAAATTTGCAGTAGAGGAGACATAAACTGTAGGTGACGGGAGTCGAACACACACACGCCAGGTAGACTTTCAAGGAGACCAGCGGTTGTCAGGAGTTAGCTGCATCACATCTCTGAGGTCAGGCGATAGTGGGAATCCAATCAAGGATCCATGTGTGAAAATGGTGCGAGAATTATGTATAAAGTTATATTCCAGTGGTTTTTAAAAGTGTTTATGTTTATATGGTAAAAGAATGTGTATTGTATCAAAGTGAAAATACCAGTAGTGAAAAATATGATTACCATGTGTAAAGTTTATGCAATGTGTCGTGTGAAATATATCATGATGGCTTAAAATAAGTATCATGGCAGGCGAGTGGCTGGCATGCTGGACCAACCCAACTAGGATGAAAGTGTGTACAAATTTAATATGTTGATATGATTTGATAGTTCACCATACAACGAAGCATCACTCAAAGATTAAGAATTAACAGTCATTTATGTACGAGACCACATCCCTCGTATTTTGGTAAAAATATGGCTTGGAGAATGATTTGTTTACTGCCATTTAGGCGTAAGACATTGATGAAAGTAACGGTAACGTTAAATAATAATAATAATAATAATCTGTGGTCGGTAACAATAATGAAAAATAATCGGCATGTCAGGCCTATAGTACGTACAAAGTGTGTCATTTCTAGCGTAAGAATACTGTGTTATTGTAAACAGTAAGAAAGAAACATAAATATCGAGATAAAGAGAGCTTTTCAGTGTCATTGAAGTGTTAAATAAATGTTTTATTATGGTATATTCTACAGGGTTGAATTTGAGAGCCATTAAGATAGTTAAATGTATGCCAGTAAAAATATACTTGTTTTGGAGCTACGTAGAGCTTTGGCTTATGAGTAATTGCATAGAGGACGTGAGTGCTTTAAGAATTGAGTCATCTGTAAGAAATATTGTTTGAGCCACGTTCAGCGAGCATGTAACGTAGAATCAAGAGATTTACGTCAATAAGTTGCGGGGATCATCCGAAAATAGCTTGCGCGTTGGCGAATCTAGTCGGCTAATCTTCGATGATATAGTATTGCCTTGGAGCATACATGTGTATTCGCAACAGAGCTGGGACAGAGTCTGTCTGTATCCACAGTTCGCAGAGTTCTTGCCACCAGGGATAACTGCTAGAGACCCAAGGTAGGCCCATATATTAATTGATCTGCCCTTAGAGGTAAGACTAATGGTTCTTCGTATAGGAAACGTCGATTTCCTCTTGTTATATGCATGCCGTCCAGTGAGAGAACTGTGAAACTCACTTGAGACGCAAGCAAAAGCCACTGATGTCGACCACAGAACGGCAAAGCCATTTCGTGATCCATCCCTTGCCATGAATAGTAATTAGGAGCCGAGATGAGCCCATTAAATACTCTAAATGTAGGTATTAAATAATTAGATTGACTCAATTCGTAAGGACACGACCCATTCAGGGTACCTCCAGCACAGCGGCACCAGTGAATGAACTTGACCCTGCGGGAAGTCAGACGGGCTAGCAGGTATGATCCACTAACCCGGCGGCCATCTTGCCGAGGCCAGCCCATGACTAATTCATTGTTCGCACAGAAAGGAAGTCAGTAGACCTGATCCTTTTATTTTAAAATTGTAGTGGGACACTGAAGAATCTCGATATTTCGAAAAGTAATTAAGATATGCTTGATGTGATGATATCAATTGAATTAGATGCACTATTTCCATACACATGCAATGTTGGAATGTTGGAATCGGATAACATTTGGCCCAGTTATTCTCTGAGGAGGAATTAACTGCACCAAATAAATAGAGGCATTTCTGTAAGGTGTATTTGCCCAGTTCACACTAATTTATTCATAAGGGTAGCGTAATTTGAATGAGATGACACGTTTGTAACGATAATATTTTGACCAGACCCAGAAAATCGTTGTATGGTGAAGCTATAAAAATATCCATATCTATGTGTATTTTGGAGGGAAAAGTGTACCACTTCAGCTTTTGAAATTGATGGGAAAAGAATACGATTCGCGCGAGACAACACTTATTAAACAAGGCATAAGCTAATGAATTAATGTTATTTAAAGTAAATGTCCCGTGTAAAACGGATAAATGTTTAATAATTGCAGATTTAGAGTCATTTAAATATAATTGGTGTTTATTGTGTTGTGATATTCCGATTTGTGTTAAATTGTGCCACGTGAAGAACAATATGGACACTCGCAAATGTCGAAGAGTATCAACAATAGGATATTTAGGATAGACTTGAGTGCGTTGTGTGAGTCTTCAGTCTTTTGACTGGGTTGATGCAGCTCTCCATGCCTCCCTGTCCTGAGCTAATCGTTTCATCTCTACATAGCTACCACACCCTACATCCGAGGCAATCTGTTTAACATATTCTAACCTTGGTCTACCCCTACAGTTCTTGTCCTCGACCCTTCCTTCCATAACTAAGCTTCCTATTCCTGGTTGTCTTAGTATGTGTCCTACCAACCTATCTCTTCTCTTCATTAGCAGTCGCCAGAAACATCTCTCCTCACCCACTCGCCTTAATACCTCTCCGTTTGTAACCCTATCTACCCATCTGACCTTCATCATTCTCCTGTAACACCACATTTCAAATGCCTCAATTCTCCTCTTTTCTGCTGCACCAATAGTCCAAGTTTCACTTCCATAGAGCGCCATGCTCCAGACAAAGGCTTTCAAAAATGACTTCCTAATACCTAAATCTATATTCGATGTCAACATATTCCTTTTTTGTAGAAATGCTTTCCTTGCCTGAGCCAACCTACTTTTTATATCCTCTTTGCTTCGTCCATCACTGGTTATTCTGCTTCCTAAGTAACAGAAATCTCCTACTTCCTTCAGCTTTTCACCTGCCAATTTGATGTCCATAGAGGTTTCTGATTTGTTTCGGCTGCATTCCAGTATTTTTGTTTTACATTTATTAATGTTCATCATGAAGTCCTTCCGTAAGACGGAATCCATACCATTCAAAAACTCATTCAAATCCTCAGGCTTGTCGGCCAAGATGACGATGTCATCAGCAAATCTCAGAGTTGAAATTATTTCTCCTTGAATCTTCATTCCCACTTTAAATTTTTCTCCAATATCCTTCATTGCTTGTTCAATGTAAAGATTGAAAAGTATGGGTGATAAGTTGCAGCCTTGCCTTACACCTTTCATAATACCAGCTTCTCTCTCATATCCTTCAGCTCGAATGACTGCTGTCTGGTTTCTGTGTTGATTGTATATCACCCTCCTAATTTTGAGGAGAAGAGACTCACCGATAATTTTGATTTTTGTTGTAGGAAATAAATGTAAAGTATTTTTTTGTGTTTTATGTTGTATTGCCATGAATTACTATCATTAAATGTTATACTTAGGAATAAGTTGTTTCTTTCAAGTAGAGTAGTCACCTGACAGACTCAAATCCTGAATATGTGCTCGTATAGTAGGTTGAACGCCCCATACCTCGAAAGACCGCGAGTTAGCTGGGATACGAACACATGTTCCATATGATGACGATTGGGTAGAATACTAAATATCATACTTTGATGAAAGTAGTTGATATGGAACGGTAGAAGTTTTTGAACGTGCTAAGAAAATGAAGGTTGATGAAATGCATTTATATTGATGAAAGGCGTAACTAGAGACGCGATAATATGCAACGTGAGTAATTGAAGAAAGGTTTGGTAATATTTTGTGGTGAGCAAGAGAAGTCATATGTTGTATTTGGAGGGGATAGGAGTGTGGGAGTGAGGATTCATGCCCCATACACTCGATTTTTGGTGGAAGAGCTTATCTGAACAGTCGTGCATTGTTAGTTTGTTTTATTATTAATTATTGAAATACCAGAGTTGTACACTAAAGTGATTAAATATTAACTTCGCTGTTCGTATTACGATTCACATGGAATTGACACATAAACACATATTTTGACTAGTTTATTGTGTGAGATACGCAGAAAGTTGGTGATACACGTAAAGAAAGATTATAAGACAGGAGGAAAGTGAAGAAATGAACTCTAATTAATTAGAGACAGTTGTTTTTATATCGTGCGGGACGCGATCATGTATAAAATGTAAATACGTTATTATCTTAGTATTAATTATTATTTTTATTATATTTAGGAACATAAGATTTAAATTTGAAGACTTTAAGGATTGTATTATGTAGGGAGTATATTTGTTGCGATGAGCGTTAAAGCCTAACTTTAGTAAACAGGTAGGACAGACACTACTGTCATAAATTAAACTCTGTGTTTATTTTAATATTATTAAGCAAGATATATTTGTTGCAGCAGTATAAAGATGCAAGAAAGACACTTATTAAGCGCATCAGGCCTAAGTGAGGCACATATAATTATTATATTTTATTCTTGGTGAAGGGAAGATAATTTTGTCATGTGATATTTTTATTATTAACAAGCTGACCCGGCAGACGTTGTCCTGCCAATCAAAGAAAGTGTTGTAACTTAGTTTCTTGAAGTGCTTTTGGATACACAATATTTTTTTCAATTTCTGTTAACTGCCTCTAAACTATCGTGAATTGAATTCACTAATTTAGAAACATTCATTGGAGCGTGCACAACAACTCTCCAAAGTTTCATCGCAAACGGATAAATGGCATTTAACGCATACGGGATTTGGTTTAAATGATTCGTGCGCTGTCACTCATTTGTTGAATCTACTCGTGCTCTACCAACTGTGAAATGGATTTACTAAGTTAGAAAGCTTCACGTAAGTGTACACAACAACTCATCAAAGTTTCAACGCAATCGATGAATAGTATATGAACGCATACAGGATTTTGTTGGAACGCTTCGCGCGTCGTCACTCATTTGTTACATCTACTCGTGCGCCACCAATATTGTAAAATGGATTTACCAAGTTGAACACCTTCCCTGGCGTGTACACAACAACTCATCATCGGATGAATGACATATGAACGCATAAGTGATTTTCTTTAAACGATTCGCGTGCCGTCACTCATTTGTTGAATCTACTCATACGCTACCTATTGTAAAATAGATTTACTAAGCCTGAAACCTTCTCTGGCGTGTACTCAATGATTCACCAAGGTTTGATCGCAACCGGATGAATGATATATGACCGCATACAGGACATTGTGGAAACGATTCGCGCGCCGTCGCTCATTTGTTGAATCTACTCTTGCGCTACTTATTAAAAACTGGATTTACTAAGACAGAAACATTTCCTGGAGTCTACACAACAATTCACCAATGTTTCATCGCAATCGGATAAATGGTATATGGACGCATAAGGTACTTTGTTGAAATGATTCGCGTGCCGTCACACATTTGTTGAATCTACTTGTGCGCTACCTATTGTAAAATGGATTTATTAAGCCAGAAACCTTCCGTAGGGTGTACACAACATCTCACCCAAGTTTCACCGTAATCGGACGAATGGTATTTGAACGCATAGGGGACCTTATTGAAACGCTTCGCGCGTCGTCGCTCATTTGTTGAATCTACTCGTGCGAAACTTCCTGTGAAATGGATTTACTAAGTTAGAAACCCTCACGTAAGTGTACAGAACCTCTCACCCAAGTTTCATTGCAATCGGATAAATGGTATATGAACGCATACGGGACTTTGATTAAAAGTTCGCACGTCGTTGCTCATTTGTTGAATCTACTCGTGAGCTACCTATTGTAAAATGGATTTACTAAGTTAGAAACCCTCACGTAAGTGTACACAACATCTCACCCAAGTTTCATCGCTATCGGACGAATTGTATTTGAACGCATACGGGACTTTGTTGAAACGCTTCGCACGTCGCCGCTCATTTGTTGAATCTACTCGTGCGCAACCTCCTGTGAAATGGATTACTAAGTTAGAAGCCTTCACTTAAGTGTACGCAACAACTCATCAAAATTTCATCTCAATCTATGAATGGAATATAAACTTATACGGGATTTTGTTGAAACGCTTCGCGCGTCGTCACTCATTTGTTGAATCTAGTCGTGCGCTACCTAATGTGAAACTGATTTACTAAGCCAGAAGCCTTCCCTGGAGTATACACAACATCTCACCCAAGTTTCATTGCTATCGGACGAATGGTATTTGAACGCATACGGGACCTTTTTGGAACACTTCGCGCGTCGTCGCTCATTTGTTGAATCTATTCGTGCGCTATCTATTGTAAAATGGATTTACTAAGCCAAACACCTTCCCTGGAGCTCACTCAACATATCACCCAAGTTTCATAGTAATCGGATGAATGGTATATGAACGCATACGGGACTTTGAAACGCTCTAACGTGCAGAGACAAATAGTAGAATTCGACATCACTGCCACCTTTGGTATAAAACACAAATTTTCGCCACGGGCGGAGTGTATGTAATCAAATGGCGGTAGTTGCACAGGTTGCGACCAGGTGGCTCTAACGTGCAGAGACAATCCGTCCAAAGACATCAGCTTTCACGAAGGCCAAGGCTAGTGGTTTCCATGACGACTGTTTTTGACTGTATATTGTGGTTCTAAAATTGTGTGTAAATTGTGGTTCTAAAATTGTGTTCATTCCACCTACCGGGTCATATTGTGAATCTAAACCATACATGGACCCACCCTAATATACTTACCAAATTCCATCAAAATCGGTTCAGTCGTTTAGGAGGAGTTCAGTCACATACACACGTGTCGAAGAATTATATATATAAAGAAAGATAAATGACAAGAACATTTGTATTCTTGCTGAGTTTTTTAGAACTGTTTCTTTGATTCAATGCTTAATTACACTAGAACGATACCGCTAGCTAGATGCACACAGATGATCGACGACTTATCTTAACGCCCGAGAGCCGAGTTGCTCGTAAATGCTCTACTTTTATTTGTTTATATTTTCTGTACTGTATGCAACTAGTTAGTAGTATAGTTAGAGATGTATATATGTGTTCCTAGGGTTCGCTAGTCATCAGTCCGGTGAGGGTTGTTCAACTCATAGCCGGGTGTTGACATTCTCACGATCCTTTTACCATCTGTGCGGATTTGGGACTGTGCTCTAGAGGAATTCGGGCGCATATATAACATATCTAATTGATGGTCGCCCAACTAGAGTGGCTTCGACGTTGTCGATTGCATGGGTCTATCGAATTTGTAAATTTGAATTCCCAGTGCTGAGTGACCAGCGGTTGTGTCGAATTTGTTGCACTAGGTGATATTTCGTAATCACGGCTATTTTCAGCATGTTTGGTGTACGACACAATTGTGTTTTGTTTATATTTTAAATGCCGATCCCAATCTAACAAGTTGAGGAGATGAATTCCCGTTGTTTGATATGTGGAGTACAATTCGTTGTGAGGTATATATTGCATTGTTCCGGCGAAAGACTTTTTGGTCAAGTATAACGATAAATGTAAAGTGATGTCTTATTTAAATAAATTTTGGTTAGAATTAAGTGTTGAAGCAAGTTCAGTGAAAGGGATTGATAGTGCTAGATACCGTTAGCGTTGGTATTGACGTAGGTAAGGTAGGAGAACATATCTACGGAATGCGTGAGTATATCGTAAGAAATTATAAATTTTGGTCATTCTGGAATTTCGCTGTGTTTAGTATAGTAATACTTCCCATATTTTCTCATTGTATAAGATTATGTCGTCTGAGGACATGACCTATAGGCTATAAGGTCGATACTGGAGCAGATGAGGACCAGTCAGGTAGGATTAACTGCCAAAATTGAAGCCCTACACACTATTACATATGAAAACACTAAAAAGATAGGGAAATAAATTAAGGACACTACAGCAGCTTTGAAGGAAGAGAGCAAGTTGGCACAGGAAGAAAGTAGACTGGCGAAAGAAGAAAGTAAGAAAGTACAGGAAGAGATTAAGATGTCTTTAGAAAAGACACAAGAAGAAAATCGACTGGCACAAGAAGAAGCGAAGAAAGCACAGGAGGAGATAAGGAAAGCTCTAGAGAAGGCGCAGAATGAAGGAAGAGTATCTCAGGAAATGAGTAGATTTTCTCAGGAAGAGAGTCGACTGGTACAAAACGAAGCCAGAGAGAAACAAGAAAAGGCACAAGCAGATGCAGAGAAACGACTACAGGAGCTACAAAATAGTATGGACAACATGAAACAAGAGTTACAGCAAAATCTACAAAGTAGCATAGATACTATAAAGGTTGACAACACAAACCATTTCAACACAATTTCAGGGTCCCAAGGTGAGTTGCAGAATCAGCTGACTACCTTAACTGGTACAGTTGGTGAGCTCCAACAAAAGGTAACAAATCAACAACAATTGATATCTGAGGGCATAAATGTTGATATAAACAAATGCATTGTTGAAGCTGTGTTAAAATTGAAAGAAGAGGTGTTAAAGAGTAGTAGTGAATACATATATGAAATGCATGGTAAGATAATGAAAGAGGTTAAGGACATAGAAAGTAAGACTAATATTCATGCAACTGGGTTGCGAGAGGAATTAACGAAACGAATAGACTCTTTAGAGGAATCCCATGTTACAACAATTAGCGAAATTACGAGCAAAACCGATAGAATCAAACTTAAAGAATTAGATAAAATTAGACAATTAGTTGATGAGGTCAACACTGAAATAGCTAAGGCCAAGTCTAAACAGGAGAAAGAGTTAGGTGATATTAACGAACAGATGAAAGCACTGTCGATGAGGGACACATCCAGCATGAAAAAGATCTACACGAATTCTTTAAAGAAAGAGACCGTGAACTGAAAGGAGAATTGCACAGACTAGGAGTCAGCCAAGGTGAACAGGAAGAGGATGAGGAGAGCGTAGACACTCAAATGTTTAGTAGGTCACGCCATAACACTTTTGGAACGGAACACACCGAGAGGAATATAAGAGAACCGGACATGGAAGGAAGGACATACGATCAGATTCCCAGTAGGAATAATCAGAATGTGGTAGTGATTAAAAGCCATGAGGAGAAACCAGATAAGTTCACGGGGGGAAGGAAACGTCACCGCCGTTGAATTTTTAAGAGACATGCGTTACTACCTGGAGGAGAATCAAATTCCTAGAGAGAGAGATGAGAGTAGTAGAGAAGTACTTGTCAGCAGAAGCGTTAATTTGGCATAGAGCGTTTAGATATACCTATACTATGTTCGACGAATTCGCTGAGGCATTGTTAAAACGATTCTGGAGCGAAGAGTTGCAACAAGACATCAGAGCAGAAATATATTCGAAGAAATATCCTTACTCTGTACCGACACGTTATGCGAGCTACTTCACTAACCAATTAGCCCGCTTGCAACATCTTCATACACCATTGGCAGAACCGGAGCTGATACACGTCATATCCAGACAGTTACCAGCCGAGGTTAGGAAACACCTGATTTCGTCTAATATAAATGCTTTAGAAGACATGGCTGAGTTGCTGCGAATATTAGACCACACAAGTTCTATAGCGCAATCTCAAGGACAAACCAACTGTCAGAATACGAGAAACAGGCATGAAAACAGAGAGGTACACACATTGTTGGTTGATCAGCAACTACAGACTGATGTAACACCAGCTAGGACAGTACCAATAAGGCATAACAACTATGATAGGACCAGGTATGATCCAGGCTACAATAGAGACAGAGAAGGTTGGACATATAAAAACAGGTACTGGAACGACATACAGAGGGGGTCCAGATACCAAAATAACAACTATAATAATAGGGGATTTCAAAGAAATAACTACCCCGACAGGCAGAATGAGGGAGATCAAAGAAGGTATTCCAGATATAGGAACTGGAACGATAGCAACCAACAACAACAAGAACAGAGACGTCCTATGCAACAACAACAACAACAACCGAGGAACAACTATCAGAGGAGCAGATGGAGAGATGATGGGAATGTTCAAAGATACTATGAAGAAAGAGAAAGAGAAAGCCAGGATTACAGAAGAAATCAGAGAGATAGAGAAGCGAGAAAGGAACAACCCCAACAACAGGCACAAGTGAGAGACGAACCTCAACCAGGAACTAGTCGTGAAGACCAAAACCACGACAGGAATGGACAAAAAAAAACGCCAAATCAGAAACGAAGGTAGAAGAAGACGTAAATCACACAATAACGAGGCATGAGATCGCCATCAACGAACTAGACGAGGTCACCGATGAAGAATTGTTATACGAGAGAGAGGAGCCAAAGAAAGGAAATACAGCCAGATTACCTATAATCCATATGAAAGTAGGGGAGTACACTTTAAAAACCCTTATAGACACTGGTGCTACAGCCTCAATCTTATCTGAGAGTAGTTTCCAGAAGTTAGAAGCTGAGAATTTATTAACTGCATTGCCTGTATCCTCAATAAAAGTGAGAGGAATATTCAATGACAAACCTATGAAGTGCAAAGTACAAGCATTGGTGGAATTTTATATAAACGAGCAGGGATATGAACAGGTATTCATAGTGCTCAGTCACATTAGTTTTGATGCAATACTGAGTATTGACTTTATTACACAGTCAGGAGCCGTCATTGACCTAAAGAATGGAATTATCAGACTTAAAAATAGCGAAGCAGAGGCTGGAACTTCAAGCTCGAAGGAACAAGAGTACTGCATGGAAGATGGTATTGAAGAAGGGAGATTGGAAGAGATGGTCTTGGAAGTACAAGAGGAACGAAGAAGACGTCTCAACTATCCCATAGAAAATTTTGGATATTATCAGGAGAAATTGGAGGCACTAATTTCACACTTCACTGATATTTTTGATGATAATCCAGGGGTGATTAAAGGTTTCAAATATCAGATTCGCTTGATAGATAACGCTCCATTTCATAAGAAACTCTATCCGATAACTGAAAAATATCACGAAGAAGTTGCAGAGAAAGAATTCATGATGAAAATTAATAAATGTAAAACAAAAATACTGGAATGCAGCCGAAATAAATCAGAAACCTCTATGGAGATCAAATTGACAGGTGAAAAGCTGAAGGAAGTAGGAGACTTCTGTTACTTAGGAAGCAGAATAACCAGTGATGGACGAAGCAAAGAAGATATAAAAAGTAGGTTGGCTCAGGCAAAGAAAGCATTTCTACAAAAAAGGAATCTGCTGACATCGAATATAGATTTAGGTATTAGGAAGTCATTTTTGAAAGCCTTTGTCTGGAGCGTGGAACTCTATGGAAGTGAAACTTGGACTATTGGTGCAGCAGAAAAGAGGAGAATTGAAGCATTTGAAATGTGGTGTTACAGGAGAATGATGAAGATCAGATGGGTAGATAGGGTTACAAAGAGGTATTAAGACGAGTGGGAGAGGAGAGATGTTTCTGGCGACTGCTAATGAAGAGAAGAGATAGGTTGGTAGGACACATACTAAGACACCCAGGAATAGCAAGCTTAGTTATGGAAGGAAGGGTCGAGGATAAGAACTGTAGGGGTAGACCAAGGTTAGAATATGTTAAACAGATTGCCTCGGATGTAGGGTGTGGTAGCTATGTAGAGATGAAACGATTAGCTCAGGACAGGGAGGCATGGAGAGCTGCATCAAACCAGTCAAAAGACTGAAGACTCAAACAACAACGGAAAGGGATGGTATTATTCAGAAGCAGGCTACTCCTTATTTAAATCCACTCACTGTGGTGAAGAAGGCAGATGGAAGCTTGAGGGTTTGTTTAGATGCCCGTCAAATCAATATGTTAACGATGAAAGAACAAGACAGGCCACCGAAGATAAGGGAATTACTGAGAAAATTCCGTGGAAAGACCTGTTTTTCCGTCATCGACCTGACGGCCAGCTTTTCCCAAATTGAGTTGACTGAAGATAGCAGATGCTATACTGGTTTTCTATTTAACGAATCTAGTTTTACGTTTCTTCGGGTTCCGTTTGGTTTAGTGAACTCGAGCCCAGCGCTTATTAGAGCTCTCGATAATAAGCTGAGCGAAGAGGTAAAGAAGTACGTCATATGTTATGTCGACGAATTAATAATTTCCTCAGAAACGCCAGAGCAGCATTTATTGCTTCTGAGAAGGTTATTTGAAGACTTGACACAGGCCCGACGAGAGGGGGGGGGGGGGGCACAGGCAGGGCTGGTGCCCCGGGGCCCGACCCTCCCAGGGGGGCCCGGCGTCCTAGGAGGATGTGCAAGGCACTTATTTTCCAGGACGCGAAGAGATATTTTCCCATGCGAATCAAGCCCTTTCGTGATACGCTTTAACGTCTCAGTACCGCTAAACATAAAATTAATTGCTCCCTTTATCTACGACTTAGAAATGACACCGGTTCCCGACGAAGCCGCGGCAGGAATGCAGGATTTGGCTTCCCGGCTGCGGTGTTATTCGCAGTCTTACTCACAGTTAATAAAAAGGCCTGTTTGTCGTTGCAGATGTTAATTCATTTAGGGGCTTGCAACATTCAACCCGTGTACTTGGTAGCTAGTAGGTCTAGTATCACTGGCGGGCAATGAACCATTGACGCTCGGTTGGGGATGGTTTGCATCAAATAGTACTGTAGATATAATTCAGTATTTGCTGACGCGTTAGTTTTACGTTTTGTTTCTGAAGGCCTCCACGTTATTGAATGAAGTTGACTGTAAAGCAGTAGTTTTCACAAATATTAATGAAGCGAACAAAATAGAAAACCAAAAAATGTGCGAATTGCGTAGACTGAAGGGGAGGCTAGTGGTTGTTGTATAATAAGTGAGGTGTAATGGCAACATTGTTGTAACTTAGAGTTAAAAAAAAGTCCTCTCGGCACGCCGGAAGGCGGAGGTAGATTTCACCGGACAAACTTGGGGATAGGCGAAAATAGGCAGAATATGCAGGTTTTCGTAGAAGGATCAGACCTCATTTATTGCGAGAAGGTATTTTATAATTGGAGCTTAATTAACTTTGTGTTTCGTCATTTTATGCTTATTTTAAACATTTTATTGTCTTATGGGAACGGTAACCTTCTTGTCATTTGGGGCACATTTTTATACTTGTTGTCACACTGTCCTTATGCAAGGTTTCGACACTGATGTGTAACTATGTAACGGTCTGTTACTTCTTCACGCAAAATTATATCTCCCGCAGAGATTTTGGTTGGTTCCTCAGTTTAGGGGCTGCGACAACGCGGTCATGTAACCCCGTGTACTTAGGGATGGCTGTATTAGTCTGTAATTCAGGTAAGGACTGCAGACGGTCAATTTCAAGCAGTAGTTCCTAATGTTGCTACCAGGTACTAATGTCAACGACACCTAGCTGTGAAATTGGCTACTAGATGCCACCGCAACCAGCAACTCGCAACGAACGTTGGAACTTCCCCTCCAAAGGAAAGCATACTGAGGGATTTTTAGCGCTCTTAGAAAATCCGACGACTTCCGCCGGCTTTGAACTCGCGACCTTGGGCATAGACATTCAGCATGCTTGCTACCAGTTACGTCGCCGAAGCCGCTTCACACTTAGTCAGATGGAATTCTGAATATGATCTCGTGCAAGTGCGTTATCTTGGCAACGTCTGATGGCTCATCCCTCATCAATTTAGTAGTGTTGCCATGGCAACCACTGATAGCTCTTGGCATTTTCTTATAATTCCGAAATCATTTTTCTCATCCCTTGGCATAAAGGTGGGTCATATCAAAAATTCTTTCAGACAAAAGCTTTAGGTAATTATTAGGGGAATATTGTCCATTTTGTACGTTTTTGATATTGTGCCTATTAAGAGAGATATGATTAATGTTTCCCGAAAAACCCACTTTTTCCCACCCCTTTGGTCAATGGTTGGTGCTATAAAAAAACTCTTCAAACATAAATTTTTGGGCTTTATCCGACACATAGTATGAACGTTGAACGGATTCGATATTTCACATATTAAGGGAGTTATAGCAATATTTCACTTTTTCGAAAAAAAAAACCATTTTCACCCCTTCTACCGATTTAGCCCAGTAACGAACTCGACCGAGATTTTATAGGTATACATATTCGGTAAAATATTCAAAGTGATTGGTGCAAAATTACGGCAGTTATCGTGTCCACAAGAAACTGATATGCATATATATATATTGTGGGAATCTGAAAATAATGAACGTTCTTGGGTTTCCCGCCAGCTTCGACACTGCCCGGTGGCGCCGCGTAGAGGAGTCAAGTGGAAGTCGCGAGAAACTAAGACGATCAGTGTGTCAGTTTTGTGTCGAGTGAAGTCACGCTAAGTTTTGTGCAATCTTATCTGTTGTAATCTTATGTGTAAATACAGTTTTTATACTTAAAATTGCTTAAAGACGTGTTCGGTTTGTTCGCTTGCCAAAATTCATTCCCACATTTGGGGGCTCGTCCGAGATATTAACGTTTTTGAGTGCGGAACGGCAATTTTGGCTAGCCCTACAGCGATAAAACCAAAGACGACAAGGCGCGAATTGACGGCATTTTCTGGCAAGATTTACGACGAAGACGGGGGTCCGTGGAATATAGAAGACGAGCAGCTGTTCAACCTCCAAAGACGTGGTAGTTCGAGCAGGCTACAAAAGACGAGTTCAAGGATCCTGAAGCCTACGACGACGACGACGACGAAAAGAAAAGTGTTCAGCGCGAGTGCCGAAAGACAGAAAAATGGCGGACAAAGTGGCGTGTTTACAAGATATTGAAAAAGTGAATAATAACATTAAGACGGCGCCCACGGCCGTGATTAAGACGTTACATAACCTCATTTTCGAAAAACTGCCACGTGATAGAAAGAACAGACAGCGCTTATGAGAATTCCCAGGATTCGAGTTTGAACGTGACTCACCAGAACACCTGGTGAAATTGAAGTTCATTGAGACCGAATTCACCGAGGCTGACCTGATTGCCATGTGCACAGTATTAAAAATTGGATATACGGGAGAGAAAGCTGTGCTTGTACAACGCGTCTGTGATAACTTAATGGACCTTTCGTGGCTGGGGATGCGTAAAGACGAAGAAGGTGAAGAAGAAGAAGAAGAGACTGGTAAAAAGGAAGATGCAATGAGCAAGATGAAAGAGGAAAACGAAGCTCTGGCGGAGGAATTACGTGAGTTAAAGGAGAAAATGGCTGGGATGAAATCCTCAAAACATTCAACCTCTAGCACGACAGGATCATCAGATTCATCTAGCTCGTCCGAAGACCAGAAACTCTCCAAAGCAATAGGAGGTAAACAAAAGAAAATAACAACGACCAAACACAAAGCGAAGACTGTAGAAAAAAGTGAAGGGGAAGTCGACCAGGACGTGGTGGACTTGCGGCACACTGCAAACTGTGGAGTCGCACACAAGTTTGCGTTGACTTTCCGAGATGTAGAGGGCTCTGTCAGAACCTATGACGGCAGTGAGAACTATCCGGTGCGACGTTGGATTGAGGACTTTGAGGAAACAGCAACGTTGATGGGCTGGGACGAAATGCAGAAATACGTATTTGCCAAAAAGTCGCTGACAGGCCTGGCTAAGTTGTTCGTGCAGAGTGAATGTGGCATCACATCCTGGCACAAGTTAAAGAAAGCCCTGAAGAAGGAATTCCGAGATGATGCCAGCGCAGCAGAGATTCATCGACTGCTAACCAACCGACGAAAAACAAAAGTTGAAACTCTTCACGAATATTTCCTGGTGATGCGAGAAATAGCCAGCAGGTCGACAATCGATGATGAATCACTGATACAATACGTCATCGATGGCATTGAGGATGACACTGGATCCAAGATGATTCTATATGGAGCAAAGGACATCAAGGAATTCAAGGACAAGTTGAAGATCTATAAGAGTGCTTACGCACGAAACTCCCAGAAGGTGACGATAAATGAGAGGACGACAAACAATCATACACCAAGAGAAGACAACAGGCAGAAGCAGACCTCGCCTGTAAAGAGATGTTACAATTGTGGTCAGAAGAACAGTCTTGAGTCCAGAGAATGTCCACACAAGAGTCAGGGTCCAAAGTGCTTCAATTGCAGCAGTTTCGGACACATAGCTTCCAAGTGCCCAAACCCTGAGCAGAATGCCGAGAAGAAGACAGTGAACGTCGCTTTGGGAACCAAGTCGAATATGAAGATGAAAGAATTGTTGCTCCAGGGCCAGAAGATCAATGCATTAGTTGACACGGGCTGCCCAATCAATCTGATCCGTGAAGACATTTACACAGAGATGGGCGATCTGGAGCTGAAGACTACCGCCATAGTACTCAAGGGTTTCGGAGATAGTGAGGTGCGTCCCCTAGGATATTTTCCAACCGACGTCCAGGTTGACGACGATACTTACTTGACTGATTTCTATGTGGTGTCTGGAGATGTACTAAAGTTGCCAGCTATCATGGGTAACGACTTGCTGGACCAAGCCATAACTACCATCAGCAAAACCGGTGTCAAGATGTCCAAGGACATATCAGAAGCGTACTTGTACCAAATCGACGTGGTAGCAGCCGATGAGATGGACATAGGAAAGGCATCGGAAGAGGCGAAGAGTACCAGCGTTGAGATGAGCATCACGATGAAACAAGGACTATTGCATCCCTTATTTAAAGAAAGCACACCATTGCACATTTACCATGCTGACCATCTTGAACCCTTAGATTCAATGAAAAAAGGATGCAAGCATATTCTCGCAGTAACGGATAGCTTCACAAAGTTTGTGTGGCTGTATCCCACTAAAACGACGATCACGAAAGAAACTACGGAGAAATTGGACGTGCAAAAAGGAGTATTTGGTAATCCTGCGCAGATCGTCACCGACCGTGGAACCGCGTATATTTCACATGAATTCGAAGAGTACTGCACTGCCAACAACATCACCCACTCGCTGATCACGACCAGACTCCCTCGTGCCAATGGCCAGATAGAAAGGATGAACTCCACGATCATTTCCGTGCTGGCCAAGTTGTCCATCGAAAAGCCTGGAGATTGGAACAAGCACGTCGAACCTGATCGAAGAGCCATGAATTCCACTTACAACCGCAGTATCAAGCAGACGCCATTCAAACTTTTGACAGGAGCCAAAATGCGCTCTGAAAATGACCTGAGAATACTTGAGTTGATCAGTGAAGAGATGGTAGACGAGTTTGAGACCAGGAGAGATGAACACCGTGAAGAAGCAAGAGCACAAATCCAGAAAGTGCATCAAGAAAACAGTGTGTCGTTTGATCGAAGTCGACGGCCTGCTCGCCAGTACCAAGTTGGCGATATCAAAACCATCAAGAGCACCCAGTTTGAACCAGGCCTTAAATTGAAGAAAAAGTACCTTCGGCCTTACAGAATCTCCAGAGTCAAGCTGAATGACACTTACGACCTCTGTCGTGAAGGGAATCACTTAGGCCCCAAACGAACAACTACTTGTGCTGAATTCCTCAAACCCTGGGCTGAAGACTTCTCATCATCCGAGGCGGATGATCTGCAGGATGGCCGATTGTGGGAATCTGAAAATAATGAACGTTCTTGGGTTTCCCGCCAGCTTCGACACTGCCCGGTGGCGCTGCGTAGAGGAGTCAAGTGGAAGTCGCGAGAAACTAAGACGATCAGTGTGTCAGTTTTGTGTCGAGTGAAGTCACGCTAAGTTTTGTGCAATCTTATCTGTTGTAATCTTATGTGTAAATACAGTTTTTATACTTAAAATTACTTAAAATTACTTAAAGACGTGTTCGGTTTGTTCGCTTGCCAAAATTCATTCCCACATATATATATATATATATATATATAGTCTACACATATACATACATAAATTATATAAAAACTTTTGAACTGACGGTGGTTTTGGGGTCTGGGGGATGTGAAACGCGAAGATATGTCGAAATTTTCCGGAAGTCAAAACATGGTACCCATTGCAATAGTTAGCTTTCTAATGAAATCTACCTCTGGTTGGTTCCTCAGTTTAGGGGCTGTGACAACGCCGTCATCTAACCCCGTGTACTTTGGGTGAGTGTAGAATCTGTCTGATAAACGGTGTGAATTGTAATGGCTGTAGTAGTCTTAATTCAGGTAAGGACTGCAGACGGTCAATTTCAAGCAGTAGATCCTAATGTTGCTACCAGGTACTACCGTCGACGACACCTAGCTGTGAACTTGGCTACTAGATGCCACCCCAACCAGCAACTCGCAACGAACGTTGGAACTTCCCCTCCAAAGGAAAGCATACTGAGGGATTTTAGCTCTCTTAGAAAATCCGACGACTTCGGCCGGCTTTGAAACCGCGACCTTGGGCATAGACATTCTGCATGCTACCAGTTACGTCACCGAAGCCGCTTCCCACTTAGATGAAAATACTGAATCTGATCTCGTGCAAGTGCGGTGTCATGGCAACGTCTGATGGCTCATCCCTCATCAATTTAGTAGTGTTGCCATGGCAACCTCTGATAGCTCTTGGCATTTTCTTATAATTCCGAAATCATTTTTCTCATCCCTTGGCATAATGGTGGGTCATATCAAAAATTCTTTCAGACCACAGCTTTAGGTAATTATTAGGGGAATATTGTCCATTTCGTACGGTTTTGATATTGTGCCTATTAAGAGAGATATGATTAATGTTTCCCGAAAAACCCACTTTTTCCCACCCCTTTGGTCAATGGTTGGTGCTATAAAAAAAACTCTTCAAACATAAATTTTTGGGCTTTATCCGACACATAGTATGAACGTTGAACGGATTCGATACTTCACATATTAAGAGAGTTATAGCAATATTTCACTTTTTCGAAAAAAGCCCCCCATTTTCACCCCTTCGACCGATTTAGCCCAGTAACGAACTCGACCGAGATTTTATAGGTATACATATTCGGTAAAATATTCAAAGTGATTGGTGCAAAATTACGGCAGTTATCGTGTCCACAAGAAACTGATATGCATATATATATATATAGTCTACACATATACATACATAAATTATATATAAACTTTTGAACTGACGGTGGTTTTGGGGTCTGGGGGATGTGAAACGCGAAGATATGTCGAAATTTTCCGGAAGTCAAAACATGGTACCCATTGCAATAGTTAGCTTTCTAATGAAATCTACCTCTGGTTGGTTCCTCAGTTTAGGGGCTGTGACAACGCGGTCATCTAACCCCGTGTACTTTGGGTGAGTGTAGAATCTGTCTGATAAACGGTGTGAATTGTAATGGCTGTAGTAGTCTTAATTCAGGTAAGGACTGCTGACGGTCAATTTCAAGCAGTAGATCCTAATGTTGCTACCAGGTACTACCGTCGACGACACCTAGCTGTGAACTTGGCTACTAGATGCCACCCCAACCAGCAACTCGCAACGAACGTTGGAACCTCCCCTCCAAAGGAAAGCATACTGAGGGATTTTAGCTCTCTTAGAAAATCCGACGACTTCGGCCGGCTTTGAAACCGCGACCTTGGGCATAGACATTCTGCATGCTACCAGATACGTCACCGAAGCCGCTTCCCACTTAGATGAAAATACTGAATCTGATCTCGTGCAAGTGCGGTGTCATGGCAACGTCTGATGGCTCATCCCTCATCAATTTAGTAGTGTTGCCATGGCAACCTCTGATAGCTCTTGGCATTTTCTTATAATTCCGAAATCATTTTTCTCATCCCTTGGCATAATGGTGGGTCATATCAAAAATTCTTTCAGACAAAAGCTTTAGGTAATTATTAGGGGAATATTGTCCATTTCGTACGGTTTTGATATTGTGCCTATTAAGAGAGATATGATTAATGTTTCCCGAAAAACCCACTTTTTCCCACCCCTTTGGTCAATGATTGGTGATATAAAAAAACTCTTCAAACATAAATTTTTGGGCTTTATCCGACACATAGTATGAACGTTGAACGGATTCGATATTTCACATATTAAGAGAGTTATAGCAATATTTCACTTTTTCGAAAAAAAACGCCCCCCATTTTCACCCCCTTCTACCGATTTAGCCCAGTAACGAACTCGACCGAGATTTTATAGGTATACATATTCGGTAAAAAGTGATTGGTGAATAATTACGGCAGTTATCGTGTCCACAAGAAACTGATATATATATACTTTTGTACTGACGGTGGTTTTGGGGTCTGGGGGATGTGAAACGCGAAGATATGTCGAAATTTTCCGGAAGTCGAAACATGGTAGCCTACCCATTGCAATAGTTAGCTTTCTAATGAAATCTACCTCTGGTTGGTTCCTCAGTTTAGGGGCTGCGACAACGCGGTCATCTAACCCCGTGTACTTAGTGTGAGTGTAGAATCTGTCTGATAAACGGTGTGAATTGTAATGGATGTATTAGTCTGTAATTCAGGTAAGGACTGCAGACGGTCAATTTCAAGCAGTAGTTCCTAATGTTGCTACCAGGTACTACCGTCAATGACACCTAGCTGTGAACTTGGCTACTAGATGCCAGCCCAACCAGCAACTCGTAACGAACGTTGGAACTTCCCCTCCAAAGGAAAGCATACTGAGGGATTTTAGCGCTCTTAGAAAATCCGACGACTTCGGCCGGCTTTGAAACCGCGACCTTGGGCATAGACATTCTGCATGCTACCAGTTACGTCACCGAAGCCGCTTCCCACTTAGTCAGATGTCAAAGTCAACCCCTGGCGCCATCCAGCCCATGACGGGCTAAGGCCGACCAAGCGACCGCTGCCCAGCCATTTGGCCTGCAGATATTGGGGTGACGCGTGATCAGCGCGTCGGGTCCCCTCGGCCGTTAATATTGGTATTCGTGATCGGGGTGCTGTCTCACTGTCAGACAGCTACTCAATTGTCCTCACGAGGCTGAGTGCACCCCGTTCCAACCCTCACGTCAGTTTTAAAATCCCTGACGGAGCCGGGGATCGAACCCGGGGCCTCCGGGTGAGAGGCAGGCGCGCTACCCCAAAACCACGGGGCCGGCTTAGTCAGATGGAAATACTGAATCTGATCTCGTGCAAGTGCGTTGTCATGGCAACGGCTCATCCCTCATCAATTTAGTAGTGTTGCCATGGCAACCTCTGATAGCTCTTGGCATTTTCTTATAATTCCGAAATCATTTTTCTCATCCCTTGGCGTAATGGTGGGTCATATCAAAAATTCTTTCAGACAAAAGTTTTAGGTAATTATTAGGGGAATATTGTCCATTTTGTACGGTTTTGATATTGTGCCTATTAAGAGAGATATGATTAATGTTTCCCGAAAAACCCACTTTTTTCCACCCCTTTGGTCAATGGTTGGTGCTATCAAAACACTTATTTGACATAAATTGTTGGCACTTATCCGACACATATTATGAACTTTGAATGGATTCGATATTTCACGTATTGAGAGAGTTATAGCGAAATTTCAATTTTTCGAAAAAAGCCCCCCATTTTCACCCCCTTCGACCGATTTTGCCCATTAACGAACTGGACCGAGATTTTATAGGTATACATATTCGGTAAAAAATTCAAAGTGATTGGTGCAAAATTACGGCAGTTATCGTGTCCACAAGAAACTGATATACATATATATATATGTATATATACATACATACATAAATTATATATACACTTTTGAACTGACGGTGGTTTTGGGGTCTGGGGGATGTGAAACGCGAAGGTATGTCGAAATTTTCCGGAAGTCGAAACATGGGACCCATTGCAATAGTTAGCTTTCTAATGAAATCTACCTAACTTAGACCCTCTTAAAACCATCAACTGTTGGACGAAAAGCGCGGTATACACTGGGCTGTGCCATGGCCTCTGTGACATGATAAATCGCATGTCGTATTCTTAGCTGCCGATTGGGAATGCGTTGGCCGTCGCGACTATTACTGTAATTATTAGGGTTACGAGTAGGGTAGGTGTCCCTGGACTTGAAATAAGGTACTGCCGCGGCATTGGTCTGGAGGGAGTGTGAAAAACCACACTCAGGATGGCCGCTGTCAGCTCCCGAATTCGAACCTCCGATCTGTAGACTTGCTGGAGGCCCTCATCACGGTCATTGGTGAGCTACACCGCGGGGTCTTACTTGAAGATGTGAGAGCTTTTACTTCAATATCGGAGAGCCTTTTCTATAGCCACTAAATGTCAATGGTCACCAAATGTTTACTCCAAAATATCCCAAAAATAATCACCCAAATGGCCTAGCCTATAACTCAATAATTTGGACCTAATTTTTGCAAACTTTTCCAGTGGAGGACCCCCGGACCCCACTCTGATCTTGGTGATATTCCATACCCCAAGATCCCCGGTGTGTCCACTCCCCCATAATCTTGGCTTAAATCCGCCCCCGATGGTCACCAGTCATAGATAGGATTGAGGATGTTTAGGAAAACCTGGCTCTAGTTTTGCTTACTGCAAAGCAATATTAAATTATAAGAAATCAACTGACTGCCAATTACAGAATATAGTTCAAATTCACATTTTCTTCTTTTGTGAAAACAAATCACTGATCACCTGCAATCTACTGATAGCACATAATAACTTGAATTAAGTATGAGTACTGTATACCTGTGGTTAATTATGAAAATATATTTTGCTTTGTTTAATGTACAAAGATGTGTGATCGCCGTTCAACCAAAACACTTATCAGTGTTTAGGCTTAGACCCAAGGGCGTGACTCTTCAAGGGCAGCACCTTTTAAGAATGTCAACATAAAAACACTGTATCTAAAACGTATTTTAAAAATACGTCTTGACTTTGTGTAAAAATCATGTTTCATTATGAAAAAAGATTACGTCATATGTCACAGAGGCCGTAGTACTGCACAGTGAACAGTATACCCTTTCCACCTCTTTTAACGTGCAGTTCAGTGAGATGAACTTCTTGTTGATTAATTTTTGGGTCTTATGATGTAGTTAGTTAGTTAGTTAGTTATTGTTCTTTTAAGGGGAGGAACTATGAGGTCTTCTGCCTCTTCTTATGACGTAGGGGTAGAATTGAGGAGGAAATGAATGTACGGGTTAAAACGACGAATCATGGAAAATAAGCATAGAATCACCGACGGTGGAATTCTAACCCACCTGTTTCCGAGTTCATGGACAGCCGCTTTTTTTCAATGTGAGTATTTTCCCAAAGTTAAATACTGTAAAAGCGATGCAATTACTGGTCCGGTAAATGCAACGTTTTTCAAATGTGTGTACGACAAACGAGCATATTGATTTTATGAGTATCACTGACGTTCTAAAGAGGATCTGCAAAACTTTAAATCTGAACAGTGCGCAAGCTTACAGTGTTACCTCATCGAGACAAATTTAGATTTGTCAAACGCCAAAACAGTATAGTGAATTTAATTATTACGGTACCAAGTTTTTGATGGCTTTAATCTGATATTAATTTTTGTTAATTGAAAATAATGCATTAGTACGCGCTTGTCAGGTATAAACATTGAATTTGCAAATAATTTTGGAGGCATTCCTCCACTTTCACTGTTGTAAATTTTACATACCAGCATTAACTTATTTATATTGATAGTGGGAGTGAAGATTCAAGGAGAAATAATTTCAACTCTGAGATTTGCTGATGGCATCGTCATCTTGGCCGACACGCCTGAGGATTTGAATGAGTTTTTGAATGGTATGGACTCCGTCTTGAGGAATGAATTCATGATGAAAATTAATAAATAACAAAAATATTGGAATGCAGTCGCAATAAATCGGAAACCTCTATGGGCATCAAATTGGCAGGGGAAAAACTAAAGGAAGTAGGAGACTTCTGTTAAAAATAACCAGTGATGGACGAAGCAAAGAGGATATAAAAAGTAGGTTGGCTCAGGCAAGGAAAGCATTTCTACAGAAAAGGAATCTGTTGACATCGAATATAGATTTAGGTATTAGGAAGACATTTTTGAAAACCTTTGTCTGGAGCGTGGCACTCTATGGAAGTGAAACTTGGACTATTGGTGCAGCAGAAAAGAGGAGAATTGAAGCGTTTGAAATGTGGTGTTACAGGAGAATGATGAAGATCAGGTATTAAGACGAGTGGGAGAGGAGAGATGTTTCTGGCGACAGCTAATGAAGAGAAGAGATAGGTTGGTAGGACACATACTAAGACACCCAGGAATAGCAAGCTTAGTTATGGAAGGAAGGGTCGAGGACAAGAACTGTAGGGGTAGACCAAGGTTAGAACATGTTAAACAGATTGCCTTGGATGTAGGGTGTGGTAGCTATGTAGAGATGAAACGATTAGCTCAGGACAGGGAGGCATGGAGTGTTGCATCAACCCAGTCAAAAGACTGAAGACTCAAACAACAACAGTAATTCACGATCTGCTTATGATATTAAATATAGCCTGGATTTAGTGGAATATATCATTGAAATATTATTACTGCATTATACTGTACATGGGTTAGTTTTTTAGTTTAGGCACCTTAGTTATAACTGGATTAATAATTCACTTAGATGGTTCCAAGTTTCACAGGCCCTCGACGTAGTCCCCACCATTGCGTACAACGTGTTCCCAGCGATGCGGAAGTCGTTGGATCCCGTTGGCACTGCCCAATCTATTGATGGTACGAAGAGAGCGCTCGGCAGCCTGCTTAACGTCATTGTCATCTCATCTTCGGGATTAGATCATAGTCGCAGGGACTGATGTCGGGAGAATATGGGGGGTAATAGAGGACCTCCCAGCCCCAGCAATCCAACAATGCCGACACAACGCCTGCTGTGTTTGCCCTAGCATTGCCATGCAGAACGATGGGCGGTGTAACCATGTGGTGGCGCCGTTTCCTTCTCAGAGCTCCTCGGAGATGGTCTTGCAGAAACGAACAATAGTACGCCACATTAACGGTTTGCCCTCAGGGAACAGTATGGCAGCGCTTCCGTGCCATTGAAGACGCTAATCAGGCAGCCGAGCGCTCTCTTCGTACCATCAATAGATTGGGCAGTGCCAACGGGATCCAACAACATCCGCATCGCTGGGAACACGTTGTACGGAACGGTGGGGACTACATCGAGGGCCTGTGAAACTTGGAACCATCTGAGTTATTAATCCAGTTATAACTAAGGTGCCAAAACTGAAAAACCAACCCATGTATATGAATTGCAGCCAATGGTTATATCAGGACATTTCAATTGAACGCCCATAGTTTCCCCAACAAGTTCAATTTCAAGTAGTTCCAACTTTGGCTACCAGACGTCACTGTCACTGACACCCAGCGGGGAACTTTGGAACTTGATAGAGCGTTTCTAACCAAATAACCAACAAATTTTGGCTACACACTACCAATTGTAGTGCATGGGCCCACCGGCTTTACTTCCCCTTCGAATAAAGGCATACTGAAGGATTTTAACGCTCTTAAAAATCAGACGACTTCAGCCGGGTTTAAACACGCGATCTTGGGCATTGTAGTTCAGCATGCTACAATTATTATTATTATTATTATTATTACTATTGCTTGCTTGCTTGCTTGCTTGGTGGCTCTTTATGTTCTTGTAATTGATTTCGTGATGAACATTTAGTGCAAATAAAAATGTGCAAAATCAGTTTGTGCAAATTTGCGAGGATTTTACAGAATTTGGTTTTAGAGGGGGGCCCGGGAGATTCCAGCCCCAGGGCCCGTCGCCGCTCTCCACGGCCCTGGACTTGAGAGAAGCAAATATTAAAGTCAACTTCAACAAATGTCACTTTTTCCAAGAGAAAATAAACTTTTTAGGACACACCATAGATCAATTTGGATATCATCCAAACAATGACAAAATTGAAGCAATTTCGGAATTTCCCAGACCTAAGAAATTAAGGATCTTCGAGCATTTTTAGGTCTTTGCCAATTTTTGAGTAGTCATTGTCCACGTTATTCGGAAGTGATGGCTCCACTTCACGAACTCTTAAAGAAAAATAATCGATGGAAATGAGACACTACAGTAGAAAATGCCTTTGTACAAGCTAAGGAGATGCTTAAAATCAACATTAAGCTGGAATATCCTGATTTTGAGAGGACATTCATTGTGGAAACAGACGCATCTAGGATTGGAATAAGCGCTGTATTATATCAGAAAGACTCTGAAGGGAACAACCACTACATAGCTTTTCATAGTAGGAAGCTCAGGTCACACGAGGTAAACTACTACACTACAGACCTGGAAGCTTTAACTGTCATAAATGCATTACAACATTGGAAGAATCTATTGATAGGCCATCCTATAATTATTAGAACTGACCATAAGGCATTAGAATTCATGCTGAAGTCTGATTTGTCTAGCGACAGAATGACTAGATGGACTATGTTCTTGCAACAGTTCAATGCAACCATTAGTCACGTGCCAGGCAAAGATAATCTGTTAGCAGATATACTGTCGAGGCATCCAACAGCCAAAACTAACGTCAGAGTTAATGTCATACAAACTGATGACGAAGACCAGGCAACATTGGACAGGTTAGCCAGAATCTCAACTTTTCAAAGGAAGGACGCATTTCTGAGAAACATGTATAAGTATTTGTCAGGAAGATTAAATGTACAGAATGCTACTTACGAGGAGATGAGAAGAAAATCTAGACACTTTGTATTGCAGGGAGACAAGGTCTGTAAATATGTGGATGTGGGTCATACTAAGATCAGAGTAGTGATACCACCAGAATTGATTGTACCAGTTGTATGGTTAACACACAAGTCTATAGGTCATGGAGGGTTAGACAAAACCTACAGTACTGCACAGGATTTTTTTTATTGGATTAACATGCGAGAATCCATTGCTATTGTCATACGATCTAGTAAACTTTGCCAGAAGAACAAATACAATTCAGAGTTACTATTTGAGAAACCGAAGGCTATTATACCAACGAAGCCATTGGAATTGTTCAGCCAGGACATTTTTGGGCCTGCACCGAAGAGCTTACGAGGAAATCAATATGTACTTGTCACCATGGATGTATTTTCGAAAATAATTATGCTCAACCCTATGCAGAAAGCAACAACAAAAGCAGTTTTGAAGCATTTAGAGAAGAACGTGATACCGAAGCTAGGAAAGCCAGAGAAATTAATAACGGATCATGGAACTCAATATACAGCTGCAGAATTCGAAGAAACTATGGAGAGATTGGATATAAGTCATATTTATAGTTCTGTGAGAAACCCACAAACTAATCCTATTGAAAGATCGATTTTGGAACTATCAAAGTACATTCGCTTATACAGTTCTGAAAATCATGCGAATTGGGTGAAGGTGATACCACTGGTAGAATACTAAATGAACAGCACTCGTCATGAGAGCACGAATGAGATTCCAACAGTACTGCATTATAATGAAAAACCTAGAAGACCATGGGATGGAATTATAGATATCCAAGAAGATATAGAGATACCGATGGACAGAAGGATAGAAGAAGCCAGAGAACATCTCAACAAGTCCGCAGAAAAGCGATTGAAGAGAACGAGAGGCAAGCGATTCAGCAGACCACTGAGAGAGGGAGATTTGGTTCTGACTAGAACGAATGTGAAGGCTGACGTCTTGAAGAAGATATTTGTTAAATTTACTAATGTTTTCAAAGGGCCGTTCAAGGTAGCGAAGGTTTATGGAAATAATTGCTATGCCATAGCTAGAGTGAGCGATAATCGTATTATTGGGAAATACAATCATTCTAAGTTAAAAAGATTTTACCACAAGATTCAATAGAGACACAATTTCGACAGCATATCTATGATTAGTAACGATATGTAGTAACAGAAAGACCATTCTTATACTTTCTATTAAGGTCGAATGGGGAAATGCACTCGAAATCATGTCTAGGAGAGAGGAGAAGACAGGATGAGGTATGAACCAAGGACCACCTCAGAAAAATGGCATATTTTAATTTTGGAATTTTCGACTAAATTAGCTGTCCAGATGGAAGAGAACGTTAATGCAAGCATTTGGGAAAATTTTCGTCTGGAGAAATATTTTTTATTTCATGAATAATGGAGATTTTAAGATTTGGTACATTTTTAACCATGAGTTAAAAAGTGTCTTGGAAGTCGACACTTTTAACGAGGTGCGCGGTGAGAAACCTGTTTTTGATGCGAGGGGAGAGCGAAGGCGGATTTGAGGTCAGACACACGCCAATATCAAGAGTGGGAGAATCTAACGCGTGTCAGAAGCGCGCCAATTTCAAGCGAGAACCAATTGGAAAATAGTTTGAATACTGAGGAAGGAACAAATATTAAAATCTTTATTTTAATATTTTATAAGAGTGTTGCACATTGAATTCACCAGCAGAGAAAAAGAAATTTAATTGGCAAAACAGATTTTAAATTGAAAGACTGAGAGAGAAGTTATGTATGAATTTGTTAATATTCATAGCGGTTGGAGGCTAGTTGATCAGATTTACGAGGGAAATCTAACCGAGGAGGCTAGGCGACGCTAGCAGACGAGGCTCTTTCTACATGGACCGTCGAGAAGACAAGACGTATATCGTATTTACTCTTCAGAAGTATTAGACAAAGGTTTTGTGAACTGGAGACTTCAAGATGAAGCAAGTAGTAATGGAAACGAACAATTAATATTACAAGTCAACAGTATTGAGAAAATTTATTTATCATATTCGGAAAGAAGAAATCTACGACGAGAGAAAACGCTGCAAGTTACAAACTGAACATCGAACACGTAACTATGCAGAACGAAACTCTGAAGAAGGGAGACTTAAACTATTGGAAATTCAACAATCTTGACAAGAATGATTAAGAATTTAGTTCGAAGGGGAAGAACTACGACTACAAACAATTGCGCGGTGAGAATGATGTTTTAAATTCACCATGATGGGAAGATAGGACTATACTGAACCGGTGAGATTCAGAAATGACCAGGATGACATAGCAGTATGCATAGCGAACTGCAGACCACCGCAGTTTTCGCTTACATAACGTTGCAAGCTACTACAAGGGAATTTCACGACATGGAGGTGATTTTTCATGATGGAAAGAACTATGCAAACTACCGACTTCAAAGAACATCTAGATCTGGGAAGAAGTAGGCGAGCGGATGCGTGATGGAGACGACAAGGAACCCAGGACTGATGGACGCGAGGCCAGCAGAGCAGAGGCGAGGACGTGTCATCATCTTGCACGAGAGAAGTGGGTCGCGAGCGGGATGGCAGCTGATAACCTGTTTTCGAGACAGCACACCAGGTCGTTCAACTTTAATGCAGTCCACTCAAGGCTGAGGTGACATAACACAGCCAGACTGGAGCAGCACGTATCATTCCAGAAACCATACGGTGACGCTACGAGGACAGAGGAGTCATCAGGTCTGTCACCAACGTTCTCAGAAAGAAGGTAGAAGAGTGCATTTTTCATATCTGTAGTTAGACTTTGTTTACGTTATTCCAGAATATTGACCAACATATTTGCATTTGTAACCTATGTTATTATTGTCTTGAAAGTTTTAGTAAATTTTAGTAATTGCGAGTAGTTATTTTCATACGTCATTTGGACGTATTTTGAAGTCTTGATCGATGACGTTAGACATCGTTAGTATTTTTTGACCCATTAATAAAATTACCTCGCATCCAAACCGTTCCGCGGGCGGTTGTTGGTGCAATTCTGACCTTCACTGTACCTATAATTGTCTGACTAAACTTGTATCACGGCTAACTTCCGCGAGGTTCTGTACTGTCGATGGCTCGCTCAAGTGGCGAATGTTTGTAGCTCGACATGTTTGTACCTCGGCGAGTCTCTGTCCAGTAGATGGCTCGACCTAGTGGCAAAAGTTGGAACTTTATTTTTGAAGTGTACGAAGCTTGCCGATCGGGTCCGTTGGTGCCCGAACGAACTCCTATTGTCTCCGTTTTTTGACGGAAACAAAAGTAAGTTGAAGGAATTCTTACAAGAAGAAGAGATGTGAGAACTAAATCTCTAGTGTAAAACGGGGATTATCTGGCCGTAATCTCCTTTCCCCGATATTATTTCATCACTACGTGATGTACATTTACCGTCCGCCGTGGGGAAATCCTTATCATCGGGTTAAATATGTAGACATGAAGGAAAACGTAATGTATGAAGTTTGGCTACAACAGGAGTACATCTCTATTAAGGTTGGTTATGTGTTGAAAGTTATTGGAACTATTTGTGACCTGAAAAGGTGAATTGGTCGTCAGTACGAGTATATTGTGTTGGTGTTATCTCTTATATAAAAACAAGTGTCCTGACTGACTGACTGACTGATTCAATGACTCACTGACTCATCATCGCCCAGCCAAAACTATTGAAGTTAGAAACATGAAATTTTGGGGATATATTCGTGGTAAGTCGAAAACGCGCACTAAGAAAGGATTTTTGGATATTCAGATTTTAAAGGGGTGTTAAGGGAGTTGATCTGCATTTCATTGAATAACAATATCACCCGATTGGTTTCATTTTGAGATGTGATACTCGGCACATAAGCTTATCATTAAAAATAAGAAGACACGTGTCTGAGGGTTTTTCGATGTGGTGTATATTATGAGGAGAAAGGGGTGAAAACAAGGGGTTGAAGGATTCCTAACAGGGCGTGTATCTCTTAAACGACATTAGCGAGGAATTTGAAACTCAGCGGAAAAAATCAGCATAAAAAATAGTAAATAGGTGTTTGACCGTTTATTCATGAATCCAATTTAAGGGGCCTATGGGGAGGGGTGAAATTCTGGGGGGAAAAACATAAAGAAAGTGTCATAACTGATTGACTGACAGACTCACTCATCAAACTCACGGCGAACACTGCTTAAAAATTAGTAAATAGGTGTTGGACAGTTATTTTCATAAACCGAATTTAAGGGGTTCATGAGGAGGGATGAAATTCTGAAAGAAGAATATTGAAAGAAAAAGTCCTGACTCACTCACTATCGCCCAGCCAAAATTATTGAAGTTAGAAACATGGTATTTCGGGGATATGATCATTGTATGTCAAAAGCGTCCACTAAGGGAGGATTTTTGGATATTCAGGTTCTAAAGGGGTCGTAAGGGGGTTAAACCTGCATTTCATTGTATAACAATAACTCCCGACTGGTCTCATTGGGGAATGTGATACACGGCTTATAACCTCATCATTAATAATAATAAGAAGACACGTGTCTGAGGGTTTGTCGATGAGGTGTATATTATGAGGTGAAAGGGGTGAAAAGTGGGGGTTGAAGGATTCCTAACGGAGCGTGTATCTCTTAAACGACATAGGCAAGGAGTTTGAAACTCAGCGGGAAAAATCAGCTTGAAAGATAAGTAAATAGGTGTTCCACCGTTCCGTTTTCATAAATCCAATTTTAGGGGCCCATGGGGAGGGGTGAAATTCTGGGGGGGGGGGGGGGGTTAACAGGAAAGGAAGTGTCCTAACTGATTGACTGACTGACTCACTCTTCAAACTCAGGGAGAAAAAAATGCTTAAAATAAGTAAATAAGTGTTCGACAGTTTTTTTTTTTCATAAATCAAATTTAAAGAGTTCATGGGGAGGGGTGAAATTCTGAAGAAAAAAAATGAAAGAAAATGTCCTGACTCACTCACTCACTCACTCATCATCGCCCTGGCAAAATTATTGAAGTTAGAAACATGACATTTTGGGGATATGTTCTTTTTATTTCAAACCCGTATAGTAAGGGAGGATTTTCGGATATTCAGGTTCTAAAGGGGTCTTAAGGGGGTTAAACCCGCATTTTATTGAATAGAAATATCTCACGAGTGGTTTCATTTGTGGATGTGATACTCGGCATATAAACTAATCATTAAAAATAAGCAGATATGTGTCTAAGGGTTTTTCGTTGTGGTGCATATTATAAGGTGAAAGCGGTGAAAAGTGGGGGTTGAAGTATTCCGAACGGAGCGTGTATCTCTTAAACGACATAGGCGAGAAGTTTGATACTCTGCGGAAAAAAATCAGCTAAAAAATAAGTAAATCGGTGTTCGACCGGTTTTTTATAAATTCAAATTAAGGGGCCAATGGGGTGGGGTGAAATTCTGAAAAAAAAAACGGAGAGAAAATCTCCTAACTGACTGACAAACTCACTCACTCACTCACTCATCAAACTCAGGCGAAAAAGACAGCTTAAAAATAAGTTAATAGGTGTTCGAGCGTTTCTTCATAATCCAATTTATGGGGCCCATGGGGAGGGGTAAAATTCTGGTGAAAATAATTGAAAGAAAATGACCTGACTCACTCACTCACTCATCATCGCCCAGCGAAAACTATTGAAGTTGGATACATTACATTTTGGGAATATGTTCGCTGTATGTCGAAAACGTCAACTAAGGAAGGATTTTTGTTTATTCGGGTTCTGAAGAGGTGTTAAGGGGGTAAACGTGCATTTCATTGAGTAACGATATCTCATGAGTTGTTAGGTAGATTTCATTAGAAAGCTAACTATTGCAATGGGTACCATGTTTCGACTTCCGAAAAATTTCGACATATCTTCGCGTTTTACATCCCCCAGACCCCAAAACCACTGTCAGTTCAAAAGTTTATATATATATAGGGTGTTTCAAAACTCGACGGCAAAATTTCGGGAATGGGTTCCTCACAGTAAGATAAGAAACAAATGTTATGACAACATGGGTCTGGAAACGGATACTTTCAGATTTATTCACACGTTTGTACATTTTCACCGTATCAGCAGGTATCACAGGAAATGTTCAAAGTGACGGCCTTCCGCTCGAATACAAGCCTCCGCTCGTCGTCGCATGGAATTACGCACGCGATCAAAAATTCCTGGTGTAGTGCGTACTGCCTGACAGGTGGCCACTATGCGCTCACGTAACGTAGCTTCATCAGGAACAGGATTCGCATACACGAGCGACTTAAGGTGTCCCCACAGGTAGAAGTCCAGGGGGTTCAAGTCCGGAGAGCGTGGTGGCCACGCAATCGGTCCTCCTCGACCTATCCAGCGCCCAGGGAAATGGGTATTCAGGTACCTGCGGGCCAACAAACTGAAATGTGCGGGAGCACCATCATGCATGAGAAACATTGTTTGACGGACAGCAAGTGGCAGGTCGTCCAAGTACTCCGGCAATTGTGTCCGCAAGAAATCCGTGTAGTTCTGTCCAGTAAGCCTACGCGGAAGAACGTACGGTCCCAACAAGGAATCACCAACAATGCCTGCCCAGATGTTAATGCCGAACCTCTGTTGATGAGAAGATGGGATGATCGCATGCGGTTTTGCATCACTCCACCTGTGCTGATTATGGAAATTCTGTATTCCGTCTCTTGTGAAGGTCGCTTCATCTGTGAACAACACATACGCGGCGAAGTTCGGCGTGACGCCGCACTGTTGTAGGTACCACCGGCAGAACGTTGCTCTTGCCGGAAAATCCGCAGGCGACAAGGCTTGTACACGCTGCAGATGATACGGATACAACAGGTTGCCTCGTAGCAGTCTCCAGATAGTCGTGTGTGGCCTATTCCGCTGCAAGCCTAACCGCCGAGTGCTGACTTGAGGACGTTCAAACACAGCGTTGAAGACGGCTTCCTCCTCCTCAACTGTTGTACTGCTTGACCGTCCCCCGGTTCCTGGTGGACGTGCGAAACTCCCGTGTTCACAGAGGCGGCGATGGATGGATTCAAATGTCTTTCGGTCCGGCAGTCTGCGCCTGGGGTATCGTTCCCGATACAAGCGACGTGCCTTCGAAGCATTCCCATCCGCCAAACCATACATGTAATGCATGCTCGCAAGCTCTGTGTTCGTGTGCATGCGCACGTCCGAGCGGCCTGCAAACCACAAATAACAGTACAGTACTGTACAATGACCGTTAACCACGGACAACTTACATACGGCTACTTCAATGACCTTCACGTACTTACCTCCGTTACGTACGAACGCAGACGGAAAACCACAATCCAAATCACAGATGCCAGACGTGTTAAACAGACCGAAACTCACACTTCACTTCACTACATTAATCACTAATCACAGATAACAGACGTGTTCTCGGCAACGGCTAAACCGTAAGACGATCCCATATCATGTATGAGTGCTAAGGTCTTTAATACGACGCACATCACTTCCATTCACAACATGCCTACATGTACCATTTGTAACCGGTTTCGCGATTTCTTTTACACCAAACAGGACGTGTAATGTACATTTATGTACTAACATTCATTCATTCCTGCCAAGGGGAATAACTCCGGAAGTATCCATTTCCAGACCCATGTTGTCATAACATTTGTTTCTTATCTTACTGTGAGGAACCCATTCCCGAAATTTTGCCGTCGAGTTTTGAAACACCCTGTATATATATATATGTATATCCGTTTTTTGTGGACACGATAACTGCCGTAATTTTGCACCAATCACTTTGAATCTTTTACCGAATATGTATACCTATAAAATCTCGGTCGAGTTCGTTACTGGACCAAATCGGGCGAAGGGGGTGAAAATGGGGGGCTTTTTTCGAAAAAGTGAAATATTGCTATAACTCTCTTAATATGTGAAATATCGAATCCGCTCAAAGTTCATACTATGTGTCGGATGAAGCCCAAAAATTTATATTTGAAGAGTTTTTAATAGCACCAACCATTGACCAAAGGAGTGGGAAAAAGTGTTTTTTTCGGGAAACATTAATCATATCTCTCTTAATAGGCACAATATCCAAACCGTACAAAATGGACAATATTCCCCTAATATTTACCTAAAACTTTTGTCTGAAAGAATTTTTGATATGACCCACCATTACGCCAAGGGATGAGAAAAATGATTTCGGAATTAAAAGAAAATGCCAAGAGCTATCAGAGGTTGCCATGGCAACGCTACTAAATTGATGAGGGATGAGCCATCAGACGTTGCCATGACAACGCACTTGCACGAGATCAGATTAAGATTTCCATCTGACTAAGTGTGAAGCGGCTTCGGCGACGTAACTGGTAGCATGCTGAACTTCTATGCCCAAGGTCGCGGGTTCAAAGTCGGCCGAAGTCATCGGATTTTCTAAGAGCGCTAAAATCCCTCAGTATGCTTTCCTTTGGAGGGGAAGTTCCAACGTGGTTGCGAGTTGCTGGTTGTGGTGGCATCTAGTATCCAAGTTCACAGCTAGGTGTCGTTGACGGTAGTATCTGGTAGCAACATTAGGAACTACTGCTTGAAATTGACCGTCTGCAGTCCTTACCTGAATTACAGACTAATACAGCCATCACAATTCACACCGTTTATCAGACAGATTCTACAATCACCCAAAGTACACGGGGTTACATGACCGCGTTGTCGCAGCCCCTAAACTGAGTAACCAACCAAAATCTCTGCGGGAGATATAATTTTGCGTGAAGAAGTAACAGACCGTTATATAGTTACACATCAGTGTCGAAACCTTGCATAAGGACAGTGTGACCACAAGTATAAAAATGGACCCCAAGTGACAAGAAGGTTACCGTCCCCATAAGACAATAAAATGTTTAAAATATGCATAAAATGACGAAAAACAAAGTTAATTAAGCTCCATTTATAAAATATTTTCTTGCAATAAATGAGGTCTGATCCTTATGATTTTCTAAGAGCGCTAAAAATCCCTCAGTATGCTTTCCTTTGAAGGGGAAGTTCCAACGTTCGTTGCTGGTTGCGGTGGCATCTAGTAGCCAAGTTCACAGCTAGGTGTCGTTGACGGTAGTATCTGGTAGCAACATTAGGAACTACTGCTTGAAATTGACCGTCTGCAGTCAATACCTGAATTACAGACTAATACAGCCATCACAATTCACACCGTTTATCAGACAGATTCTACACTCACCCAAAGTACACGGGGTTACATGACCGCGTTGTCGCAGCCCCTAAACTGAGGAACCAACCAAAATCTCTGCGGGAGATATAATTTTGCGTGAAGAAGTAACAGACCGTTATACAGTTACACATCAGTGTCGAAACCTTGCATAAGGACAGTGTGACCACAAGTATAACAAGATGTTCAGTAAAGAACATATAGCCTACTTTCTCCTAAATGCATGGGTATTGTTATAAATCTTTGTCCTTTTCAAGGAGTATGATTGAATGTTGGTTGTAGTAGCTTGTTGAAATACAACGTGCTATAGGGATATTAAACATGAATATGAGGTGCCCTTTGCTAGTGCTACCTCTGTACCAAATTTCGTTCAATTCGGTTTCACCGTGTTTGAATTGATAGGGGAATCGATTTGCACACATACTTGGCCACCATCTGCAAACTATTGGGCTGATGTTCATGCAGTTTGGTCTGAAAATGTTTCCCACATAAAGATATGGTGTTGCAAAATTTGGTAGAGACTAGATTATTAGGTTGGTCGTAATTACATTTTAGCTTTTAACATTTGGGTGGCCGCGATTACGTTTCCGTCAAGATAGCGGTGATATAAAACATGACACTGAGGTGCCCTTTGCTATTGCTACCTCTGTATCAAATTTCGTTCCTTTCGGTTTCACCGTGTTCGAATTGATAAGGGGAATCGATTTTCACACAAAGATGGCCGCCATCCGCAAAATATTAGGCGAATGACCTATTAGTTTGGTCAAAGGATGCTCCCTCCATAAAGGTATGTTGTTGCTAAATTTGCTAGAGATCGGATGATTAGGCTTATCGTAATTTGATTTAAGATTAGAACATTTGTGTGGCCGCATTTACGTTTCCGTCAAGATGGCGGCGATATAAAACATAACACTGAGCTGCCCTTTGCTAGTGCTACCTCTGTACCAAATTTCGTTCATTCGGTTCCACCGTGTTCGAATTAATAGGGGGAATCAATTTTGACATAAAGATGGCCGCCATCCGCAAACTATTAGGCTAATGGCCTATTAGATTGGTCAAAGGATGCTCCCTCCATAAAGGTATGTTGTTGCAAAGTTTGGTAGAGATCGGATGGTTAGGTTAGTCGTAATTTGATTTAAGCTTTAAATATTTGTGTGGCCGCCATTACGTTTCTGTCAATATGGCGACGATATAAATCATGACACTGAGATGCCCTTTGCTAGTGCTATCTCTGTACCAAATTTCGTTCCATTAGGTTTCACCGTGTTTGAATTAATAGGGGGAATAAATTTTGACACAAAGATGGCCGCCATCCGCAAACTATTAGGCGAATGACCTATTAGATTGGTCAAAGGATGCTCCCTCCATAAAGGTATGTAGTTGCAAAATTTGGTAGAGATCGGATGATTAGGTTAATCGTAATTTGATTTAAGCTTTGAACATTCGTGTGGCCGCCATTACGTTTCAGTCAAGATGGCGGCGATATAAAACATGACACTGAGGTGCCCTTTGCTAGTGCTACCTCTGTACCAAATTTCGTTCATTCGGTTCCACCGTGTTCGAATTAATAGGGGGAATCAATTTTGACATAAAGATGGCCGCCATCCGCAAACTATTAGGCTAATAACCTATTATACTGGTCAAAGGATGCTCCCTCCATAAAGGAATGTTGTTGCAAAGTTTGGTAGAGATCAGATGGTTATGTTAGTCGTAATTTATCTTAAGCTTTGAACATTTGTGTGGCCGCCATTACGTTTCTGTCAATATGGCGGCGATATAAAACATGACACTGAGATGCCCTTTGCTAGTGCTACCTCTGTACCAAATTTCGTTCCATTCGGTTTCGCCATGTTTGAATTAATAGGGGGAATTGATTTTCACACAAAGATAGCCGCCATCCGCAAACTATTAGGCTAATGACCTAGTCATTTGGTCAAAGAATGCTTCCTCTATAAAGGTATGTTGTTGCAAAATTTGGTAGAGATCGGATGATTAGGTTAATCGTAATTTGATTTAAGCTTTGAACATTTGTGTGGCCGCCATTACGTTTCCGTCAAGATGGCGGCGATATAAAACATGACACTGAGGTGCCTTTTGTTAGTACTACATCTGTACAAAATTTCGTTCCATTCGGTTGCACCGTGTTCGAGTTAATAGGGGGAATCGATTTTCACACAAAGATGGCCGCCATCCGCAAACTATTACGCTGATGACCTATTAGTTTGGTCAAAGGATGCTCCCCCCATAAAGGTATGTTGTTGAAAAATTTGGTAGAGATCGGATGATTAGGTTAGTCGTAATTTGATTTAAGCTTTGAACATTTGTGTGGCCGCCATTACGTTTCCGTCAAGATGGCGGCGATATAAAACATGACACTGAGGTGTCCTTTGCTAGTGCTACCTTTGTACCAAATTTCGTTCAATTCGCATTCACCGTGTTCGAATTGATAGGGGGGGGGGGACATTCAGAGTACACACACTCACACACACAGACTCACACACACACATACACACACACACACACACAGACTCACACACACACATACACACACACAGACAGACACACTTTTTTCGCCCTGTATTGATCTCATAAGTCTACTTTCATTTTTTGCAAAAATCGAAAGTAGGCTAAAAATGGACCCCAAGTGACAAGAAGGTTACCGTCCCCATAACACAATAAAATGTTTAAAATATGCATAAAATGACGAAAAACAAAGTTGATTAAGCTCCAATTATAAAATACTTTCTTGCAATAAATGAGGTCTGATCCTTCTACCAAAACCTGCATATTCTGCCTATTTTCGCCTATCCCCAAGTTTGTCCGGTGAAATCTACCTCCGCCTTCCGGCGTGCCGAGAGGACTTTTTTCTTTTGGGATGTGATATTCTGCATAAGAACTAATCATTAAAAATAAGCAGACATATGTCTAAGGGTTTATCGATGTGGTGTATATTATGAGTTGGATGGGGTGAAAATTGGGGGTTGAAGGATTCTTAACGGAGCGTGTATCTCTTAAACGACATTAGCGAGAAGTTAGAAATTCAGAGGAAAAAATCAGCTTAAAAAATAAGTAAATAGGTGCTCGACCATTTTATTCATAAATCCCAATTAAGGGGTTCATGGGGAGGGGTGAAATTCTCAAAAATAAATGAAAGAAAATGTCCTGACTGACTCACTCACTCATCATAGCCCAGCCAAAATTATTGAAGTTAGAAACATGAAATTTTGGGGATATGTTCGTTGTATGTCGAAAACGTCCACTAAGGAAAGAATTTTGGATATTCAGGTTCTAAAGGGGTGTTAAGGGGGTAAAGGTGCATTTCATTGAATAACAATATCTCACGAGTGGTTTCATTTGGGGATGTGAGACTTGGCATATAAACCAATCATTAAAAATAAACTGACACATGTCTAATGGTTTTAGAATGTGGTGTATATTATGAGTGAAAGGGGTGAAAAGTGGGGGTTGAAGGATTCCTAACGGAGCGTGCATCTCTTAAACGACATAGGCGAGGAGTTTGAAACTCAGAGGAAAACAATCAGCTTAATAATAAAGAAATAATAATTAAATAAATAGGTGTTCGACCGTTTTTTTTTTCAAAAATCCAATTTAAGGGACTCATGGGCAGGGGGTGAAATTCTGGAATAAAAACGCCCACTAAGGAAGGATTTTTGGATATTCACTCTCATCGACCAACCAAAACTATTGAAGTTAGAAGAATTATATTTTGGGGATATGTTTGTTGTGCGTTGGAAACGTCTACTAAGGAGGGATTTTTGGATATTCAGGTTCTAAAGGGGTGTTAACGGGATAAACCTGCATTTCATTGAACAATATGACACGAGTATGACGCGAGCGAAGCCGCGGGTACCTGCTAGTTCTTCGTATTTTTATGTTGCAGTCTTCAGCTGTTGAATAACTATCCAAGTGCGTGCAGAATGGTCTTTTATAGACTTATATACTTCTTATGATATGCATTTTATTCTTGTTTAATATATTACTTCTTATGATATGTATTTTTTTCTTTCGTCCGTTGCCTGGAAACAACTTCGGGATTGTTTTTTTTTTTTTTTCATGTTTCACTTGGAAACAATGTGGGTAATTTTTCCAGTCGAGTTATGGTCAGTCATTTTGCAATTGCTTGCTGTACGCACGTATTTGAGTTTGGTCGTGAATAATTAATTGATTTAATGATTCATTCAATTTTTTTGAAGGGAATATTCTCTAAACGCTTTGACGTTGTCATTACTTCGAAGATTTTCGTGGATGTTTATGCCTTTTATTGAAATCTAATTCTACTGATCTGGAATATAATTCGTTCATCGGTTATTAAAAGGGTGGACGAAAAACGTGTTCCTTGCTTCTTAATTTTAATTAATTTGTTTTCTTTATGTTTATATTTTATACTAGCAGAAGTACCCGTTCTTCGAACGGTCTTTGGTATGAATAACCAGACGTTATCAATTCAGCTACTGTTGCAATGGTTAACGGTTTGTCATTCCTTCCAAAGTTTTTTCAGAACGAAGTTAGTTTTCTGGGAATATCACACACACTGTTAATTTAGGGGCCTTAAAATGTGGTTTTCGGAGACCCTTTATAGTCCCCCGAATTTTGTGTCTCACATTGAGAAGCGCAACATATGCTTTGGTCGTCCTTCTAGAATAATTTTTATATTTCGCCTATTTTAGCATGCATTTTGAAACTTTATTTCCCTATACCCACCCTTCTATGAGAAGTACAGTGAAGAGTTATATAAATGATTAGTGTATTGACCCTCATGGATACCTACCTAATTTTACGATGCTCCAAGCATCCGAACACGAGGTATAAGTGTACATAAAGATACACAGAAATACAGACACACAAATCCACGTTTTGCTTGCATCCGTCAAAAAACAAACCGAAACGCGTAAAAGAAAGAAAATTGAAACTTTAATAAACAAACAATCATATGTTTATAGATAGGTGTATTTATGCAGGAGCAAAGGCAGCTAGTGGCCATGAGGCAGATTAACTCTATTGACTACAACGTATCACCCAGATGTCCAAATATGGATATATCAACCACACAGTATCAAACAAATTGAAGGGGAAGATGACCTCGTAGTTCCACCCTTTAAAACAACAATAACTAACTAACTCAAACAAAATCATCCTTACGATGTACCCGTTTGTTGACAAAAAGAATGATTAGTTAAAATGTGCTCTCAAACTAAATTCACCTAACGTGTACTACTTGACGTGAAAATAAAATTGAATACCTCAAATTCCTAAAAAGCCGCAAAAATACTATTTCAATTCAGGAATTGTTGAAAATAATATTGCTGTTTGGAGATATAATAGACCTTCTGTACAACATATCGCACGTGTATGTCGGCTCAAAGAATTCTGGAGTGCCCCTTGACCCCCTTAAGCGCATTGACGAATTTTACAGTCTTAGTTGGTTCCGTGATAACCTTATAGTCATTTGCAAACGTTCACAGAAATTTAATAAATGGAGTGGTATTGCTTCTTACAGAAAGAGATGGAAAGTTGGATGTCATCTCTTGAGATACTGTTGTCATGGTTACCGGCTTATATTCCTTGATTAGTTTATTAAATGAAATTAGTTTTCAGGGATTATCTCAGAAACTGTGGGTTAGAGAGCCTTAAAATTTAGTTTTCGGGGACACTTTAGGGCCCCCGTGTTTTGTTTCCGACACAGAGGGGCTGAAATTGAGCTTTGTCTCGTCGTTGTGTGCCATTATATAATAATACTTTTTTTTTATTTAGTCAATTTACCCTCTAGGTTGGTGGTTCCCACGGACTCAGCGAGGGAACTCACCACTACCGCCTCGATGGGCAGTGTCCTGGAGCTTGGAACATCTGGTCGGGAGGGATACAACTGGGGAGGTGTGATCAGCACTTCGCCCAGGCGGCTTCACCTGCAAAGCGAACAGGGGCCTCATGAGGGATGGGAAGGGATGGAAGATTGGGATGGATAGGCTAGGAAGAGGGAAGGAGGCGGCCGTGGCCTTACAGTAGGTACCATCCCGGCATTTTCCCGAAGACGAAGTGGGAAACCACGGAAAACCACTTCGAGGATGGCTGAGGTGGGAATCGAACCTCCTCTACTCATTTGGGCCACCCGAGGCTGAGTAGACCCCGTTCCAGTCCTCATACCACTTTTCAAATTTCGTGGCAGAGCCGGGAATCGAACCCAGGACCTCCGGGGCGGCAGCTAACCATGCTGACCGTTACGCTACGGAGGCGACATAATAATAATAATAATAATAATAATAATAATTGTATAATTATATAGAGATAGGGATTAAATAGACCTTCCGTACCACACCCACACGTGTAAATCACGTGAAAAAATTCTAGAGTACCTCTTGACCCCCTTAAGCGCAGTATACTGTATGTATTGATGCATTTTACACCGTAATTTGGTTCCGTGATAACCGTATAGCCGTTTACAAACTTTCACAGTAATGTAATAATTGGAATTGTATTGCGTCTAACAATGACCTGTGAGATTCTGTTGCCATAGTTACCGGGTTGCATACTTTCATTATTTTATTTATTTATTTTTATTTTACACGTTTCAGGCCTATTAGACCACGCGAAGCAATCATGACTTTTTGTTCTTCCTGTCTTTCCAGTACTCTTTCATTCGTGCACTAAAGGCCCTCTTCCTTTCTTCGGTCCACTTTGGTCTTTGGGCTGTAGGTGCAGCTCTCTCTGACAACACTTCCCACTTGTATACTTTGTGTCTAAATACGCTTTTATCTATGACGTCTTCTGGGTCGACCTGTGCTTTTACTAGATCAATTTTGACTTGCATCATCCAGGGTGTAGTAATCTTGAGCCGCTGTATGTATCTAAGAATTTTGTTGGTGAGTCTGGTTTGTGGGAGTCTGCTGATGTGGCCGTAAAATTTTAGGCGCCTCTTTCTGATGTCTGCTGCGAGGTTGGACAATTTCTCTGTGGTGTCTCTGGAGTGAAGCCTGTATCCTTCATCTGTGTGCTTTGGTCCAATTATTTTCCTTATTATTTTTCTTTCCTCTGTGAGGATTTTTTCCAAGTCGCCCTTAGTGTGTAACGCCAACGTCTCACTAGCATAAAGCACCTCAGGTTTAATAACCGTGTTGTAATGACGAAGTTTAGTGAATGTGGACAGACATTTTTTGTTGTAGACACTCTGTGTCTTGTATAAGGCTCTCTTTATTTTCATTAACCTAGTGTTCTGCGCGATTTTCTCTTTTCCCGTCGGTTCAAGCACTTCACCTAGGTATTTAAAGTGGGCGACTCTATTGATCTTGCCATATTTCGTGTTTAAATTCTGTATGTCGAATTTCGTACAGAAAAACTCTGTCTTTTGGAACGAGATCTGTAGTCCTACTTTTTCGGCGCACTCTTGGAGTACTTCTATCTGTCTGATTGATGTGGTTTCGTTATCTGAGAGTAGAGCCAGATCATCCGCGAAGGCTAGACATCCAACCTCCAGTTCGTCCTTTGGTCGTCCTAGTCGCACTGGCCTCCAGTAACCTTGAAGTCTCAGCACTTTCTCCCATTCCTTGATAACTTTGTTCAGCACTAGGTTGAAGAGGAACGGAGAGAGACCGTCACCTTGGCGAACACCTGTATTGATCTGAAATGGTTCTGAGATTTCCCCCATGAATTTCACTTTTGATGTCGTGTCTGTCAGTGTCTGTTTGATCAATCGCAAGGTCTTGCTATCCAAACCTTGCTCGTGTAAGATGTTGAACAATGACTGACGGTCAATGGAGTCATATGCCTTCTTGAAGTCAACGAAGGTACATATAACTGGAGTATTCCTGAGGGCTTTGATTTTCAATATACTTTTTAGGTTGAAGATTTGTTCCGCGCAGGAGCGACCAGGACGAAATCCCGCCTGGTACTCGCCAATCTTGTGTTCCAGCTGGTCCCGAGCTCTTTGGAGTAGGCACGCTGTGAGGATCTTGTACGTAACTTGTAATAGTGAAATGCCCCTGTAATTGTTTACGTCAGAGCGGTCGCCTTTTTTGTGTAATGGGTGGATCAATGCACATTTCCACTCATCTGGTAGCTTTTCTGATGTCCAGATGTCAGTGAAAATCTGTGTGAGTTCTCTAAGTGAGTGTGGCCCTAGGTTTTTCAGTAGTTCGGCCACTATGCCGTCTTCACCAGATGTCCTGTTGTTCTTAAGTTTGATTATGTGCCTGTGAACTTCCTCTTGTGTCGGAGGTAATGAGTCTGCGTTCTTGACTGTAGGTTCTTCCTCTGAGAATCTCTCTATTGGTTCTGGACAGTTGAGAAGATCAGAGAAGTATTGTGCCATCACCTTGCAATTCTCCTTATTCGTTAGTCCTAATTTTCCATCACATTTTCTGAAGCAAAGGTTTGGTGGTGTGTACCCTCTGATGTGTCCTGCAAACGTTCTGTAGAAGTCCCTTACGTTGTAGTTACGGAAGTTGTCCTCAATGGAGTCCAACTGTTCCTTCAGGTATCTCCTCTTGGATTGTCTGATAATTTTTGCGGTTGCTTTTCGTGTTTCATGGAAAGTCTGTAAATTTTCTGGGGATTTTTTACTGTTGTATTTCTGATATGCCAATTTCCTGGTAATGAGTGCATTCTCACAATCAACATCCCACCAAGGATGTTTGGAATTCTTCTTCAAAGGAATGAGAGCTTGTGCTGTTTCTATGATTTTTCGGTGGAAATTTTGCCAGTCATTGGCATGTTCTTTTTCCCAGGCTTCCTTCACTCCAGAATCTGCGATCTTTTTTGTGTCAAATTTTGGTAGGGGGGTTTTCTTACAGAAAGTTCTCTTTGGGGTGAACTTGACCTTGACGCGGGTTAGGTAATGGTCAGAGTCAATGTTGGCTCCTCTGCGTACCTGTACATCATGAATCTCCTTCTGTACTGGATATGAGATTGCCACATGGTCGATTTGGAACTCACCTAACTGCTGGACTGGAGAACGCCAGGTTTTCTGTTTTCTAGGATGTTTTCTAAGAGATGTTGACATGAGCTTGAGGTTATTCTGCTGGCAGAGTTCTATGAGTCGTGTGCCATTTTTATTTGTGAATTTATGTGCAGGATAGTTTCCGACTGTTTTCCTGTACATCTTTTCTCTACCGATCTGTGCATTGAAGTCGCCCATGAGGAGTTTGACGTCATCCCTGGGGACTTTGGACATCACTGTGTCAAGGGTCGACCAGAATTTTTCTGCGGACTGTGGATCGCTCTTGTTACTTTGGTTAGTGGGGGCGTGTGCGTTGATCAATGTGTATTTTTTGTTGGCGCACCGGAAGCGCATGCTCATCAATCTGTTGTTTACTGGAGTAACTTCTTCTAAGGATTCTACTATGGTCTTGTGGACCATGAAGGCCATCCCCAGAAGTGGAGCGCCTTTGGCAACGCGCCTGTCAGTCTTGCTCTTGAACAAGCGGTAATTGCCGTAGTCCATGGTGTCTTCATCTGTGATACGTGTCTCCTGCAGCGCGAGGATTAGAAGCTTCTGTCTATCGAGTTCTGTCACTAGATTGTGCAACTTTCCAAGCTGTATGAGAGTGTTGATGTTTAGAGTGCCTACGTATGTTGGTGTCTTATGTGGAAGTTTGCCAGAGAACTCCGATTTTCTCTGTGGCCGTGGTTGCCCGGGTCCCCCAGAGTCCGAACGCCCGGGTGCCGTCAGTTGACGGGTGGATTGGTTACCACCTGGGGTAATACTGTTATTATTTGCACGCGCCATGGTTACTTGTAAGAAATGGGGTCTAGTGGTTATCCACTAGGTTTCTTAGAACCAGGGATTGTTAGTTCCTGGAGCATGTTTACAGCCGCACCACTTGGTGAACAGACGCTGACCATAAGCCGCCCAATCTGGGAACAAACGCTTTTGGATTTAGAGTTCTTTATTGGTGGGGAAACCACCTGGCTCTTCCGCTCCATCCATCGTTGGGAATCTTAGATTCCTCTTCCGCCATCAGGACCGTTGACCAATTTTCACCTAGTAACCCTAGGCAGGGGCCCTTACAGGGTGCTACCATCCGGAGCCAGATGGACCCAGGTTTTTAACGAGGTGTTACTCCTCCCCCTCCTCCTTCCTCATCACTTACGAGATGAGGCCCCGGGCTTGGGACCGGCAGTGGCGGAGTTCTTTCATTATTTTATTAATTCAAATTAGTTTTCTGGGAATAACTCAAAAACTATTGGTTTTAGGGCCTTAAAATGTGGTTTTCGGGGCCCTTCGGGCCTCCGAGTTTTGTTTCTGATATTGAGGGGCTGAAAATGAGCTTTGTCTGGCCCTTCTACACCTATTTCAGCATGCATTTTAAGGGGGTATGCCCCTCATATGAGAGGTACGGAGAAGAGTTACATCAATGATTAGTGTCGTGCCTCTGAAGGATATCTGTACCAAATTTTACGTTGATCCACCCAGCCGTTCTCGAGTTATAAGGGAACATACTTGTCCACAGACAAACAAACAAACAAACAGACAGACAGACAGACAAAAATTTCATTTTCGCGCGCATCCGTCATAAAACAGTCTAAAACGCGTAAATAACGCAAATTTCCGTAGAAATTCAGAAAAAACAGACAAACTTTCATTCTTATATATATAGACTGCTTTGATTCATCCCCTACATAAAAAAGGAGACTTGACCGGCATCAACAACTATCGAGGAATCTCGTTAGTACCTGTGACATACAAGATCTTTTCTAAGGTCTTATTAAACAGAGCTGAACCCCAGCTAGACCCTCGACTAGGAGAATACCAGGCAGGATTGTACGGAACAGATACTGAACTTGAAATCAGTGCTACGGCAAGAAAAAATGGCTAGTAAGAAATATGTCATCATTTTTGTTGATTTTAAGAAGGCGTATGATTCGGTTGACAGACCTACTCTCATGAAGATCCTGCTAGAACTAGGACTAGACGAGAAGACACATAACCTTATCCAACAGACTTTAAAGAACACCATGTCACGAGTGAAGTTCAGAGGAACCCTCTCTGAAAGTTTTGAAATTAAGTCAGGAGTAAGACAGGGAGACGGTCTCTCACCTCTCCTCTTTAACTGTGCCATGGAAAAGGTGATAAGGGAGTGGCGAAAGGAGCTAACTAGTCAGGGGGTACCAAGTGGTATCACTTTGGGACACAAGTGCAATGGGCTCAGTGTTGATTGCCTGGCATTTGCCGACGACCTGGCACTTCTATCTCATTCAATAAAAACGTATGTGAAACAACTTAATGTTCTCACGCAACAAGCAGCTAAGGTAGGACTATATGTGTCACTTGAAAAAACACAGTACATCACAAACATCAGTGAATCTCCTTGTACACTGCATTTGGACCAGGGAGAGATCAAGAAAACTGACAGATATAAGTACCTAGGAGAATGGCTTGAACCGAATCTCTCGGAAGTAAGGGCATTATCAACTCGAGTTAACAAGTTACAAATGGCTTATCAACTAACCAAGAACACATATAATAAGAAGTGTCTCTCCCGAAAGACTAAAATGAGACACTACCAGACAGTTATACGTCCTGAAGCCTTATATGCATCAGAATGTCTAGTATTCAACCGGAAGGGGCTCACGGACAAACTCGAAGTACAGGAGAGAAAGATAATGAGGAAGATATTGGGACCTGTTAAGGAAGGTAATGAATACAGAAGGCGGCCTAATCAAGAGCTCTACACGTACTGTGAAAGAATCACGGATGTTGTTAGAAAACGACGTCTAGCATTTTATGGACACGTCTACAGGATGCATCCTACCAGGTTGACCAATCAGCTCCTCGGTTACTGGCAAAAGCGGAAGACCAAGTCACCATGGTTGTGGGAAGTGAGCAAAGATCTGCAAGAACTTGGAGGGACGGAAAGAGTCTTAAAAGACCGGACATCTCTCAGGAAGATGCTTCAGCAATTGAGGTTCCAGGACAAACCGCCAAGAAAGAAAACAGGTGCCCTCTGGACCCAGGAGAGGAGGGAACAACACAGCCAGAGGATGCGTAACTACTGGGCAAACATCAAAGCCCACTCCAAATGTAACAGTTGAACGTCGTGGTCCATAGATGGCCTATTCGAAACAAGAAGAAGAAGAAGAGAATTTTGTATATTTGTGGAAATAGTGAAGGACGATAACATATTGAGCCCATATCCGCTCATGCTGGCGAGTATTTTTTCATGCCAAAGTTGCTAACACGAGAGAAAGAATCTCTGAATGCATCCGGAAATATGCAGTTGTACTTTTGATTTCGTTGGAAGGCTGTCAATATTTATTTTACCACGATTAGAGAAGGTATTCTCTAATGTGCACCTTTGAATTTACCACATTCAGTATTTCTGTATAATTTGCCAAGGAGAAGTGGCCTAACATGATCTATTTAGTACTTGAGACTAAGGCATGGCACTGCGGAAATGCAGGAATAATGTCGAGAGACGTTCAACGACTCGACTAGTCTCAAAGCCAGTACAACCCGCTTCCGGGAGGAAAGCACTCGTTGATTGTCTATGCTCAGCACCGCATGAGTGCGACACGCAGTTGTAATAGTCCGGTCAAGTGACCGATAAGACGTCGGAAAGTGAAGGAATAAATCCGTTGGAAACATAAGCCAGTTTATATTATAACGCACGAGATGTGTGCAGTGGAAAACTCCGTGAAAGTATTGCTTTGTAAGCATTTGAAATCAGTGAAATATTACGGTGATTTAACCGGAAGCATGGCCGATGTGTGTGCCATTCAGAAGTGTAAGTAACTGTGATTTCGAAAGTGCCAGTGTCATATTTCACACCAGTGAGAATTGCATAAAATAATCCATGTTGTGTGAAATCGTAATTTTCTTGAACGACCGTTGTCGCAGATTTCATCAGATAAAATTTTTCACCACGTGTGATAGTGGAAAAAGTGAGCCAACACGTGATTGTGTTGAGTAGAATCTGTGGAGCAGACATGGCCTTTTGTTGAATAGAGTCTGCAAAATTACCAAGTGTAGATGCTGTGTTAGTTAGCGAATCACACTAGAAGCAGTGAATTTCCTGTGTAATTTATCAACGTTACCACGATGTACGAGATCCACCAGAAAAGAAGAGCTTTACCACCGTTCACCATGTGGGTGATAATGGCGTAGACACCTTATGAGAGGGATACATAGCACCACAACAGCATAATCAAATGGAGGCTGAAGAACGGATTACAATGTGTCTATCCGAGCTTTGGAAGTATGGCCCACGCTCGAAATGGAAGGAATTACCCCTCAATTATTCCTGTAGGAATGAGGTGAGCTACAATGTTCTTCGTGAGTCTAACTAATGTCTTTTTGTAAGGTGATGGTCTTTGGTGTAGTAGTTTTAACGATCGCACTTCGATTCACAGTCATCTAGTTAGGTTTTGTTTGAGTAGGTTTTTCTTTTAGCTTACCGACTATGGTAATCTTTCATGTTTCAATGCACATTGCAGCGTACGTCTCCAATGCATTTCCTAATCGTGAGTTAGTCACCTGATTAAATGTGTGTGTTGTTATCATTCGGTGCAATTAGTGTCATTTTTATGTTTACTTGGAACGAACCAATTGTATGAGTAATTTAAATGAGGCAGTAGTTTAGTGATTTAAATCAGCTGTTACTGAAGTCAGTATTTTGAAGCCCTATTTTGTGATATGTAAAGCACGCCACTGAGCAGGTGTATCCTCCAATGGGGGAGGTTATTTAATTACCTATTTTTGGGTATACATTTTATTTGAGAGTGGAAAGTCTACCACTAGATTCGAGAGGAATCGATTAACAAGTGTGAAGGAGTGTTATCTTTCTGTTTGTACTCCAAGTCTTGTTCACACTAGTAACGTATCATTTACAATTAACGCCACGGTTTTATATGGTGTGAATGTTTATTTCATGCATTGGAAGTGCCTAGAATGCACATGTTTGATTTTTAACAAACTTGCTGGGAGTGTTATATCTTCCAAACACGTTAGTACGCGTTCTGTATGTTTTGCTTTGCCCATGCAGACACATCATTGTTAATCATTTTTTGTCTACTATAAATGTATCACGAACACTACAACGAATATTATCTTATGAACTGCAAGTGTAGGATCACAATCTGAACATTTTTATGGATCCGATATGCTAAAGAAACGAACATTTGAAACTTTACTGTTAGCCCATGCAACTCGTAACAGTTTGGGAATAAACAAAATTTAAGTCACTTTGGGAGACAAGTGTTTTCAAGGCTACGCGCAGTAGTGCCAACCCATAATCCCAGGTGAGACTAGACTTCTGACAGATTTAATGCTAATGCTTTTCTAAATGATGTGATCTACAGAAGCCAGTGTTTATTAAGCTTTATAAAACTAGGTCAAGTTAACAGCGATAGAAAAACTATTACAGCCTAGAATATTGATGGCAGTTCAATCAGCTGGAGATCTATCTGCCCAACAATACGGCTTTCGGAAAGGGCACTCGACTATAGATGCTGTGCGGGTAGTTGTAGAGACTGCAAACAGAGCTCAGATGGGTAACCATTACTCACGTAAAGTTACGCTGCTTGTGACTCTAGATGTGAAGAATGCCTTTAACTCTGCCCAGTGGAGTGACATTTTGGTGGCACTTCAAGATAAATTTAGACTACCGAGATACCTCATGCGGATAATGAGGGATTATCTAAAGGACCGTATTTTGCAGTACGATACCGAGGAAGGACATAGGACTAAAAGATTAACCGCTGGGGCAGCTCAAGGATCTATTCTTGGGCCAGATCTCTGGAATATTGCATACGATGGCCTGCTTCGGCTGAAGATGCCCGAAGATGCAATATTGGTAGTGTACCCGATACCTATTTTAGGCTATCGGCTACGCCAGCTGACATTAAGCTATAGTTGAGGTTTTGGAAGGCAAGCTGATAAGATAGCGCATCGATCGCGTCAAGAAGAAAGCCAAGATGACGTAGGAGGTCAAGAATCAAGGAGGCATTGAAATCTGTGAGAAGATAGAATTATGAATAAAGATGTGAAGCTTTATTGAAACATATATGGGATTATAATAAGTTAAAACAACTTAGAAGAGTATATATAACATGCATTATATGTGGAAATAATTTTATGGAAATAAGTTATTGTATAACAGAACAGCCGAGAGGATTCGGGTTCGAGACTATCTTCGTGACGTGGGAGCACTGTAGTGGGGAGAATTAGCCACGTGCCGCACGGAGCTCATAAGCTGAGACACAGCGCTAAGCAGTTCAGTTGAGCTCTATGAGACGAGCAGTACAGAGCAGCTCTATAGCACAGCGAGACGGGCATTGAAGGTCACGCAACACACGTAAACCGTCACGGCAGGAGTAGGCGACATTTCTCGTATCACCGAGCAACAGAGGCCGAGCGGGTCGTTGATACAGGCGACCTAGCCGAGAAGACAATTGTAGATAGCCGGGGTATTTCAAAACCACACTGATCGCATATGAAGACTTTATTTCAAGCTTCATTTCGACGCTGTTCGAACACAGGCTTTCACAAATAACCTTATAACCATGCTGTTATATAATACATTCAAAGCGACTTTTTACTGTTTCAAGTAAACTGAATGTTTGGCATAGGCTCTGATGAACATTACAGCGTGCATTTATAAGAATTTTATCTTATACAATTTTCATGGATTACAAATTATAGACAGATGCAGGGTGTATCGTAATCTTGTACACTATCTAGTAAAATTTTTATTTTACTCAAGTCGAACTTTGCAGTAAGTTGAGAGTGGACTTACAATTCTCAAACTGAACATTTATCGGAACAGTGGCGCATATTAGAAGAAGAGTAGGGGGTCCGCTGTTTCCATGAACTTTTCGAGAAGGAGTTGGACGATATCCGCTATGGGTAATCCGAGGTTCAACATGATCGAGTAAACGTGAATAGAGACAAGATGGCACCACAAAGCGATGGATTCGGTTCCTGACGAGAGGAGTCCAACAGCTGATTCGCTTGGGATTTCGAAGGAAATCGTCATTTCATGGATGAAATGATATTCACGCCGATCTTACGAGAAATCTTTAGGTAGGGAAAAACGACGATCTTGGAAATTATATTACAACTGATAATGAAAGGTATTGTAAGAGTTCTATCTACCTGATACGATTATTTTCATGAATACTGGGCACACATGTATATTTTTCTAATAGGAGTGATTTGATTATTAAGACATGGTTTGAATTTATATACTTCGAATTTGCTAGAATATGGAGTGACCATATGATATGGCAGGCATCATTAATCGAAATTCTCACCGTTGTTTGGCTTTATTAAGAAGATGTTTGGTCTTATAGACATTTTTCCAGCTAGGATATTTTTCATGGATAGTTTTTTTTGTGTAACGAGTATTTCGAACTCGTGATCTGCAATTGATTATCAGAAACTACTTCGTCAGTTCATTGCATACTAGCGAGTGTGTATTATTCATCAGTAGGGATTTTTTTTCCATTGGATTGTTTGGAGATATTAAGAAGTTATTCACTTTAGTGAATGAACGTCGCTTTTATATGACAACTAGAAACTTGTTGATTCCTTTCTGGTACATTCACTCATATAGCCTACGAGGTGGGGTCATTCGTATTTATACGATTGTATGGTGGCTACTCACCTTACCCACCGTTCAGGGAACTATCATCCAAGTCGACGGGGCGAGGTCCTTCGTATTTATACGATTGTACGGTGGTTACACATCTTACTCGCCATTGAGGTACTCATTTTATCATCCGAATGTACACGAGATGTAAGTGAATTAAACAAGGAACTACTAGTCACATATCAGTCGAAATTTTGTTAAATAAAGTAACGATAAATGTCAACAGGATTGCATTTAGTAATTCTTGTTTGCCAATCCAATATTTTGTTGCTATACTCTTTTGAGAGTAATTTCAGATTTAACAGCTGTCACAGCTGATGCTTTGATGATTTTTATAATTGTGTTTGATACCTTTGAGAAGGATTTAAAGTAATTTAATCTTGTAAGATTAATCATTAATGGTCATAATTATTTTAAGGCAGATCAGTATTGCAGATTTTCATGTGAGAGATTATAGCACATTGGTGTTTTTCTACGATGTGAATTATTGAAACTTGTGAAAGAGAATTTATGCTATTTGAAAGCAAATATTAAATTACTGAAGTAATGTTTTTCCAATTGTTTAAGAAGTTGTCTAGATGTGATCAGAGTAATTACAGTCATTGGAGATTATGTGCGTTAATAATTTGAAGCCATTTATATATTTTTGTAGATCATGCAACGTGGTTAAATGAAGTTTGTGATAGGCATTTTGTGGAATTTGCCATTTGATAGTTGCAACGTTGATAATGTATTTTGAAGGCGGACATGAGGTCGTTGTACCCAGTCTAGCGTTATTGTTGAAATTCATGCTGTATGTGCTGAATATTTATGGAGTTTTGTAGCAATTCTTATATTCAAATGTGATATTTGGAATATTGAAGAAATATAATGTCGTTGTGGATAGTTAGATCCAACATGATGTCGTGGAGACAATAATATTTTTGGCATGATAATTAAATACGAGATATAACTTGGAAGTAATAAAACTGTAAGACAACGTTCTATAAACCTTATTAAACAATTTGTTAGGAAATTAAACAAATAAATGAAGTTGATAATACAAGATCTTCTGAAAATAATAATTAATGAAATAATAATCTGAGATTTAAGCATATTAACGATCTGACCTAATGAAATAAAAATCAGAATGACTAGATGAAATAATAATCTAAATAACCAGATGATTGAAATTTAAATAAGTTGATAAATTAAATTTTGAAATAAATCGATGAATTAAATAAGTGGATGAATTAAAGATTGAATTGATTAAACTGATTGAAATGAATTATTAGACGATTGTAATGATGATGAATAACTGAATTAGAAGGTGATGATTAATTAAAGAAGCTGATGATTAATGAATTTATATGCAATTAAATAAATTTAATTGAGAGATAATTCGAAGGAATTGCAACTTGAAATGTGAATTTAAATGATGTAATGGTGATGAATTAACGATTCTGACAGGAATATTTGGAATTTTGAAGTGAGAATTAATGTGAGAAATATTTAATTTTGATAATAATGATGAGGATGACCAATGAGAATTTGAATTTTCTGTAATTCACAGATAAGAGATTAATGACGATGTAAATAATGTAAATTAATTAGTCAATGTTTAGGAACATTTGATTAACATGTTCTACGTTCAAATTATACCATGCAAACCATAATTTATGTGATATTTAACATGAGTGATTATTATATGTGTATGTTTAGGCAGATTAGTAACTTAATTAAATCCACATTGATGTTAAATTAAAGAGAATTAGGTCTCAGGTTTCACAAATGTCAGTGACGAAAGACATAGTGATACAGTGATCCTGAGAACCCAAGAGAACTTTATACATTTTCTTGTTATGTGGATTGAAATAATTTTGCATTAGAAAGGAGATGGTTCGATTTTTGGACAATGACAATTTAACTTTGCATTCGACCATACTCTTAGGTAGGATTTATATTTAAAATGTCTGTCTGACTATCAAAGTAAAATAAATTTGTTTTTATCTTAGTTGTGATCTGATGATGGTGTGATGTTCCTTTTTCTTTCCTTGTCTTGAGTAAGGCTTATCCGGAAAGGAAGTGGTTTTGCTAGGAATTCAGTTGATGGCGCCCATTTATATTTGAATTATTTTTATTAACTTAAGCCCGTAACGACCCTAGAGATACTTTGTCTCGTGAAACCCACTGCTTTTTCAAGAACTCGGCTGAATTTCCGACACATTCCTTATTTGACTAGAGGTTCATTTAACTCCGCTCTGTCCTGGAACTCCAGGGATGTGATGTCATAGCAGATGGGTCATCGCATCCCCAGGACGAACGGGTACAGAGAGAGAGAGGGAGAATTGGCTTTATCCAACTAGTGGGGCTTTTCGATTTTGTTAATTCTATGGAATCACATCAGATTTAGATTACTGAGAGATTGATCTCAAGTTCATTTAAGTATGTTACAAAATTTATTATACTTAGTCAGACAATGTACTTGTGTGCCCAATCCAGTGTTCATGTTAATCGTATTAGTAATATCATGTTAGTTATAAGATATTTTTCCCTATACCCAAGTGAATGCAGGAATTGAGACATCGTGATGTGTTGTTGTCTAACGTCTCTATATAATTCTATATTGAAATATAATTATGTTGCCAGAGGATTTAACGAAGGTGTTAGGAGAGTTGCAGACGGGTATGTCTGGAATTGCAGAAACTATTTCTAAGATGGAAACTGAAGTTAAAGAACAAATTAATAATTCAGAAGCTAGATTAGAAGCTAAATGTAAAGAGAATGTACAAGCATTGCAAACTAGTACTGAAGAGAATTTAAAATCATTACAGATTAGTAACGAAACTAATTTAAAACTATTACAGTCAAATAGCAAAGATGAGTTGATGTTATTAGAGACTAGGCTACAGTCAAATAGTGAAGACAATTTCAAATCATTGGAAGAGAAATTACAGTCTCGTAGTGAAGAAACTAATACTGAATTAGAAAATAAGTTAACCAGATTAGAGAATAGTTTAACTTTGAAGAACAATGAGATGTTGAAAACTTTACAATTAGACATAATTGCAGTAAACATGAAAGGAGAGGAAAATGTTCAGATATTAAGGAAAAATATTATCGAGTTGGAAAGTAGAGGAGAAGAAAATATTTTTATTTTAAGAACAGACGTTATGACCATACAGAAAGACATTAAGTCAGATGTATCGAAGTTGAGATTCGACATCGATGGTTTAGTGGCAGATGTAGGAAAAATTCAAGATTGGTCTACCGAAGTATCTTTCGAGACTAAGATTAAGGGTCTAGAAACAAATCTAGGTAACGAAATAAAAGATTTGAAGACAGTAATTGGGACCATTAAAGATGAAGTCTTGGGAGAGGTCAATTCTAATATAAAGTCGTTAGAAAATCAATTGCAGAAGGATATTAGGAAGATAGACGACGATATAGAGCAAAAGGTTAACGAAAACTTAACTTTATTTAAAAATAGAGTCGGAGCAATCGTGGAGGAACGATATAATGAGGTCGATGCCGAAGCAAAAGAGAAACGTGACGGGTTAGATGAAAAATTAATCGCAGGTATGGCAAACTTAGAAGCTAGGTTTACGGAAAGCAAAGAAGCGATGAAAATAGATTCAACACTATTTAGAACAGATGTTGATCTGTTGAAAGAACAAGTCGCGTTAGTGAAGAACACGTGCGAAGGAAAGATTGACAAGTTGAGGAACGATCTAGACGAAAGTAACAAGACGCAGGACGTTACATCGTTGGATGAGTTGAAGACTCAGGTCAAGAGATTAGCAGAAGACAGGATGACTAAACTAGAATCCATAGTTAACAGTTTTACCAGTCATAATGTACCATCAGGGGAAACATTGATGAATCAAACAGCGATAGACCGCAGTATGACGAATCAAGACACGAGCATGGTAGAAGACCGTCAAATGCAACCGAATGTGACATTCGAAAGGGTCAGTTCAACCCCTCAGGAGAATCCAAGTTCGAGTAGGAGTACGTTAGGTCCAAGTGAACGATACTCAGGTCCAGTCACAATTATAAGGAACCTAGATGACAAACCGAGAAAATTTTCGGGAAATACAGGAGTTACACCAGTAGAATTTCTGCGAGATATTCGAGACTACATGGCGGAACACAGGGTAGCCAAAGAAAGAGAGCTAAGGATAGTAGAACGCGCCTTAGATGGATCTGCACTTACGTGGTTTAGAGCGTTCAGAAGCAACTTTGCGAACATGCAGCAATTTGCCATGGCTTTCTTGAGGAGATTCTGGAGTGCCGAGGATCAACTCAACGTAAGAGCGGAGATGTACTCTAAACGCTATTCTACGTCACATCCGACGCATTACGCCAACTACTTCACGTCACAACTGGCTAAATTACAGTTCCTTATTCCTCCATTGCCAGAAGAAGAGCTTTTGCAAGCTATAGCGCGACAGTTACCGATAGAGGTACAGCGATCTCTGATAGCATCAGGAGCCAATACGCTGGAACATTATGATGACATATTGCGGCGGTTGGATTATACGAGCGCACAGGTTACACCGAGAAGTAATAGGAACGACAACAGAAACACGCAAGAAGTAAATGCGGTAGTCGTGGACAATGCAGCTCAAACGGACAGAAGGGATTCCTGGGAAAACCGACGGAACGATGGGAATCGAGGAAACATCCGTAACGCAAGAGGAAATGATCGATATAGAGGACCATATGAAAGGCCATACGATCAAGAAGCGAGAGATAGCCGGTATAGGAATTATAACCAAAATTCCAGGTATCAGGACAGGAATCGGTATAATAACAGATATCGGGGAAGGAATAACTGGAACCAAGGTCAACAGTTTAATGGAAACGACCGACAGGAAGGCCGAAGAAACGATCCTAACGACAGAAGGGAAAATCGTGGACATGAAAGGTCAAGACAAGAGGATAGACAGCCTAGTGCACCACTCGAAGAGACAGTGAGAGATGTCAATCGAGCCAGCACGAGTGAAGACAGAAGGAATAAACGTCAGAATAACACAGAATCAAGACGTTAATCATTGGAAGTCATCATTATAGAGAGTCAGAAAGAACCATCATGCTGAGTAAAGGAAATTGTAGAGCTATCGTGTACATGTATAATATATTGAATGCCTGAGAGTGTATTTTTTTTTCTCAATCCTGATAAAAAAAAAAGGAGATGTACGGGAGAGATGTACCCGATACCTATTTTAGGCTATCGGCTACGCCAGCTGACATTAAGCTATAGTTGAGGTTTTGGAAGGCAAGCTGATAAGATAGCGCATCGATCGCGTCAAGAAGAAAGCCAAGATGACGTAGGAGGTCAAGAATCAAGGAGGCATTGAAATCTGTGAGAAGATAGAATTATGAATAAAGATGTGAAGCTTTATTGAAACATATATGGGATTATAATAAGTTAAAACAACTTAGAAGAGTATATATAACATGCATTATATGTGGAAATAATTTTATGGAAATAAGTTATTGTATAACAGAACAGCCGAGAGGATTCGGGTTCGAGACTATCTTCGTGACGTGGGAGCACTGTAGTGGGGAGAATTAGCCACGTGCCGCACGGAGCTCATAAGCTGAGACACAGCGCTAAGCAGTTCAGTTGAGCTCTATGAGACGAGCAGTACAGAGCAGCTCTATAGCACAGCGAGACGGGCATTGAAGGTCACGCAACACACGTAAACCGTCACGGCAGGAGTAGGCGACATTTCTCGTATCACCGAGCAACAGAGGCCGAGCGGGTCGTTGATACAGGCGACCTAGCCGAGAAGACAATTGTAGATAGCCGGGGTATTTCAAAACCACACTGATCGCATATGAAGACTTTATTTCAAGCTTCATTTCGACGCTGTTCGAACACAGGCTTTCACAAATAACCTTATAACCATGCTGTTATATAATACATTCAAAGCGACTTTTTACTGTTTCAAGTAAACTGAATGTTTGGCATAGGCTCTGATGAACATTACAGCGTGCATTTATAAGAATTTTATCTTATACAATTTTCATGGATTACAAATTATAGACAGATACAGGGTGTATCGTAATCTTGTACACTATCTAGTAAAATTTTTATTTTACTCAAGTCGAACTTTGCAGTAAGTTGAGAGTGGACTTACAATTCTCAAACTGAACATTTATCGGAACAGTGGCGCATATTAGAAGAAGAGTAGGGGGTCCGCTGTTTCCGTGAACTTTTCGAGAAGGAGTTGGACGATATCCGCTATGGGTAATCCGAGGTTCAACATGATCGAGTAAACGTGAATAGAGACAAGATGGCACCACAAAGCGATGGATTCGGTTCCTGACGAGAGGAGTCCAACAGCTGATTCGCTTGGGATTTCGAAGGAAATCGTCATTTCATGGATGAAATGATATTCACGCCGATCTTACGAGAAATCTTTAGGTAGGGAAAAACGACGATCTTGGAAATTATATTACAACTGATAATGAAAGGTATTGTAAGAGTTCTATCTACCTGATACGATTATTTTCATGAATACTGGGCACACATGTATATTTTTCTAATAGGAGTGATTTGATTATTAAGACATGGTTTGAATTTATATACTTCGAATTTGCTAGAATATGGAGTGACCATATGATATGGCAGGCAACATTAATCGAAATTCTCACCGTTGTTTGGCTTTATTAAGAAGATGTTTGGTCTTATAGACATTTTTCCAGCTAGGATATTTTTCATGGATAGTTTTTTTTGTGTAACGAGTATTTCGAACTCGTGATCTGCAATTGATTATCAGAAACTACTTCGTCAGTTCATTGCATACTAGCGAGTGTGTATTATTCAACAGTAGGGATTTTTTTTCCATTGGATTGTTTGGAGATATTAAGAAGTTATTCACTTTAGTGAATGAACGTCGCTTTTATATGACAACTAGAAACTTGTTGATTCCTTTCTGGTACATTCACTCATATAGCCTACGAGGTGGGGTCATTCGTATTTATACGATTGTATGGTGGCTACTCACCTTACCCACCGTTCAGGGAACTATCATCCAAGTCGACGGGGCGAGGTCCTTCGTATTTATACGATTGTACGGTGGTTACACATCTTACTCGCCATTGAGGTACTCATTTTATCATCCGAATGTACACGAGATGTAAGTGAATTAAACAAGGAACTACTAGTCACATATCAGTCGAAATTTTGTTAAATAAAGTAACGATAAATGTCAACAGGATTGCATTTAGTAATTCTTGTTTGCCAATCCAATATTTTGTTGCTATACTCTTTTGAGAGTAATTTCAGATTTAACAGCTGTCACAGCTGATGCTTTGATGATTTTTATAATTGTGTTTGATACCTTTGAGAAGGATTTAAAGTAATTTAATCTTGTAAGATTAATCATTAATGGTCATAATTATTTTAAGGCAGATCAGTATTGCAGATTTTCATGTGCGAGATTATAGCACATTGGTGTTTTTCTACGATGTGAATTATTGAAACTTGTGAAAGAGAATTTATGCTATTTGAAAGCAAATATTAAATTACTGAAGTAATGTTTTTCCAATTGTTTAAGAAGTTGTCTAGATGTGATCAGAGTAATTACAGTCATTGGAGATTATGTGCGTTAATAATTTGAAGCCATTTATATATTTTTGTAGATCATGCAACGTGGTTAAATGAAGTTTGTGATAGGCATTTTGTGGAATTTGCCATTTGATAGTTGCAACGTTGATAATGTATTTTGAAGGCGGACATGAGGTCGTTGTACCCAGTCTAGCGTTATTGTTGAAATTCATGCTGTATGTGCTGAATATTTATGGAGTTTTGTAGCAATTCTTATATTCAAATGTGATATTTGGAATATTGAAGAAATATAATGTCGTTGTGGATAGTTAGATCCAACATGATGTCGTGGAGACAATAATATTTTTGGCATGATAATTAAATACGAGATATAACTTGGAAGTAATAAAACTGTAAGACAACGTTCTATAAACCTTATTAAACAATTTGTTAGGAAATTAAACAAATAAATGAAGTTGATAATACAAGATCTTCTGAAAATAATAATTAATGAAATAATAATCTGAGATTTAAGCATATTAACGATCTGACCTAATGAAATAAAAATCAGAATGACTAGATGAAATAATAATCTAAATAACCAGATGATTGAAATTTAAATAAGTTGATAAATTAAATTTTGAAATAAATCGATGAATTAAATAAGTGGATGAATTAAAGATTGAATTGATTAAACTGATTGAAATGAATTATTAGACGATTGTAATGATGATGAATAACTGAATTAGAAGGTGATGATTAATTAAAGAAGCTGATGATTAATGAATTTATATGCAATTAAATAAATTTAATTGAGAGATAATTCGAAGGAATTGCAACTTGAAATGTGAATTTAAATGATGTAATGGTGATGAATTAACGATTCTGACAGGAATATTTGGAATTTTGAAGTGAGAATTAATGTGAGAAATATTTAATTTTGATAATAATGATGAGGATGACCAATGAGAATTTGAATTTTCTGTAATTCACAGATAAGAGATTAATGACGATGTAAATAATGTAAATTAATTAGTCAATGTTTAGGAACATTTGATTAACATGTTCTACGTTCAAATTATACCATGCAAACCATAATTTATGTGATATTTAACATGAGTGATTATTATATGTGTATGTTTAGGCAGATTAGTAACTTAATTAAATCCACATTGATGTTAAATTAAAGAGAATTAGGTCTCAGGTTTCACAAATGTCAGTGACGAAAGACATAGTGATACAGTGATCCTGAGAACCCAAGAGAACTTTATACATTTTCTTGTTATGTGGATTGAAATAATTTTGCATTAGAAAGGAGATGGTTCGATTTTTGGACAATGACAATTTAACTTTGCATTCGACCATACTCTTAGGTAGGATTTATATTTAAAATGTCTGTCTGACTATCAAAGTAAAATAAATTTGTTTTTATCTTAGTTGTGATCTGATGATGGTGTGATGTTCCTTTTTCTTTCCTTGTCTTGAGTAAGGCTTATCCGGAAAGGAAGTGGTTTTGCTAGGAATTCAGTTGATGGCGCCCATTTATATTTGAATTATTTTTATTAACTTAAGCCCGTAACGACCCTAGAGATACTTTGTCTCGTGAAACCCACTGCTTTTTCAAGAACTCGGCTGAATTTCCGACACATTCCTTATTTGACTAGAGGTTCATTTAACTCCGCTCTGTCCTGGAACTCCAGGGATGTGATGTCATAGCAGATGGGTCATCGCATCCCCAGGACGAACGGGTACAGAGAGAGAGAGGGAGAATTGGCTTTATCCAACTAGTGGGGCTTTTCGATTTTGTTAATTCTATGGAATCACATCAGATTTAGATTACTGAGAGATTGATCTCAAGTTCATTTAAGTATGTTACAAAATTTATTATACTTAGTCAGACAATGTACTTGTGTGCCCAATCCAGTGTTCATGTTAATCGTATTAGTAATATCATGTTAGTTATAAGATATTTTTCCCTATACCCAAGTGAATGCAGGAATTGAGACATCGTGATGTGTTGTTGTCTAACGTCTCTATATAATTCTATATTGAAATATAATTATGTTGCCAGAGGATTTAACGAAGGTGTTAGGAGAGTTGCAGACGGGTATGTCTGGAATTGCAGAAACTATTTCTAAGATGGAAACTGAAGTTAAAGAACAAATTAATAATTCAGAAGCTAGATTAGAAGCTAAATGTAAAGAGAATGTACAAGCATTGCAAACTAGTACTGAAGAGAATTTAAAATCATTACAGATTAGTAACGAAACTAATTTAAAACTATTACAGTCAAATAGCAAAGATGAGTTGATGTTATTAGAGACTAGGCTACAGTCAAATAGTGAAGACAATTTCAAATCATTGGAAGAGAAATTACAGTCTCGTAGTGAAGAAACTAATACTGAATTAGAAAATAAGTTAACCAGATTAGAGAATAGTTTAACTTTGAAGAACAATGAGATGTTGAAAACTTTACAATTAGACATAATTGCAGTAAACATGAAAGGAGAGGAAAATGTTCAGATATTAAGGAAAAATATTATCGAGTTGGAAAGTAGAGGAGAAGAAAATATTTTTATTTTAAGAACAGACGTTATGACCATACAGAAAGACATTAAGTCAGATGTATCGAAGTTGAGATTCGACATCGATGGTTTAGTGGCAGATGTAGGAAAAATTCAAGATTGGTCTACCGAAGTATCTTTCGAGACTAAGATTAAGGGTCTAGAAACAAATCTAGGTAACGAAATAAAAGATTTGAAGACAGTAATTGGGACCATTAAAGATGAAGTCTTGGGAGAGGTCAATTCTAATATAAAGTCGTTAGAAAATCAATTGCAGAAGGATATTAGGAAGATAGACGACGATATAGAGCAAAAGGTTAACGAAAACTTAACTTTATTTAAAAATAGAGTCGGAGCAATCGTGGAGGAACGATATAATGAGGTCGATGCCGAAGCAAAAGAGAAACGTGACGGGTTAGATGAAAAATTAATCGCAGGTATGGCAAACTTAGAAGCTAGGTTTACGGAAAGCAAAGAAGCGATGAAAATAGATTCAACACTATTTAGAACAGATGTTGATCTGTTGAAAGAACAAGTCGCGTTAGTGAAGAACACGTGCGAAGGAAAGATTGACAAGTTGAGGAACGATCTAGACGAAAGTAACAAGACGCAGGACGTTACATCGTTGGATGAGTTGAAGACTCAGGTCAAGAGATTAGCAGAAGACAGGATGACTAAACTAGAATCCATAGTTAACAGTTTTACCAGTCATAATGTACCATCAGGGGAAACATTGATGAATCAAACAGCGATAGACCGCAGTATGACGAATCAAGACACGAGCATGGTAGAAGACCGTCAAATGCAACCGAATGTGACATTCGAAAGGGTCAGTTCAACCCCTCAGGAGAATCCAAGTTCGAGTAGGAGTACGTTAGGTCCAAGTGAACGATACTCAGGTCCAGTCACAATTATAAGGAACCTAGATGACAAACCGAGAAAATTTTCGGGAAATACAGGAGTTACACCAGTAGAATTTCTGCGAGATATTCGAGACTACATGGCGGAACACAGGGTAGCCAAAGAAAGAGAGCTAAGGATAGTAGAACGCGCCTTAGATGGATCTGCACTTACGTGGTTTAGAGCGTTCAGAAGCAACTTTGCGAACATGCAGCAATTTGCCATGGCTTTCTTGAGGAGATTCTGGAGTGCCGAGGATCAACTCAACGTAAGAGCGGAGATGTACTCTAAACGCTATTCTACGTCACATCCGACGCATTACGCCAACTACTTCACGTCACAACTGGCTAAATTACAGTTCCTTATTCCTCCATTGCCAGAAGAAGAGCTTTTGCAAGCTATAGCGCGACAGTTACCGATAGAGGTACAGCGATCTCTGATAGCATCAGGAGCCAATACGCTGGAACATTATGATGACATATTGCGGCGGTTGGATTATACGAGCGCACAGGTTACACCGAGAAGTAATAGGAACGACAACAGAAACACGCAAGAAGTAAATGCGGTAGTCGTGGACAATGCAGCTCAAACGGACAGAAGGGATTCCTGGGAAAACCGACGGAACGATGGGAATCGAGGAAACATCCGTAACGCAAGAGGAAATGATCGATATAGAGGACCATATGAAAGGCCATACGATCAAGAAGCGAGAGATAGCCGGTATAGGAATTATAACCAAAATTCCAGGTATCAGGACAGGAATCGGTATAATAACAGATATCGGGGAAGGAATAACTGGAACCAAGGTCAACAGTTTAATGGAAACGACCGACAGGAAGGCCGAAGAAACGATCCTAACGACAGAAGGGAAAATCGTGGACATGAAAGGTCAAGACAAGAGGATAGACAGCCTAGTGCACCACTCGAAGAGACAGTGAGAGATGTCAATCGAGCCAGCACGAGTGAAGACAGAAGGAATAAACGTCAGAATAACACAGAATCAAGACGTTAATCATTGGAAGTCATCATTATAGAGAGTCAGAAAGAACCATCATGCTGAGTAAAGGAAATTGTAGAGCTATCGTGTACATGTATAATATATTGAATGCCTGAGAGTGTATTTTTTTTTCTCAATCCTGATAAAAAAAAAAGGAGATGTACGGGAGAGATGTACCCGATACCTATTTTAGGCTATCGGCTACGCCAGCTGACATTAAGCTATAGTTGAGGTTTTGGAAGGCAAGCTGATAAGATAGCGCATCGATCGCGTCAAGAAGAAAGCCAAGATGACGTAGGAGGTCAAGAATCAAGGAGGCATTGAAATCTGTGAGAAGATAGAATTATGAATAAAGATGTGAAGCTTTATTGAAACATATATGGGATTATAATAAGTTAAAACAACTTAGAAGAGTATATATAACATGCATTATATGTGGAAATAATTTTATGGAAATAAGTTATTGTATAACAGAACAGCCGAGAGGATTCGGGTTCGAGACTATCTTCGTGACGTGGGAGCACTGTAGTGGGGAGAATTAGCCACGTGCCGCACGGAGCTCATAAGCTGAGACACAGCGCTAAGCAGTTCAGTTGAGCTCTATGAGACGAGCAGTACAGAGCAGCTCTATAGCACAGCGAGACGGGCATTGAAGGTCACGCAACACACGTAAACCGTCACGGCAGGAGTAGGCGACATTTCTCGTATCACCGAGCAACAGAGGCCGAGCGGGTCGTTGATACAGGCGACCTAGCCGAGAAGACAATTGTAGATAGCCGGGGTATTTCAAAACCACACTGATCGCATATGAAGACTTTATTTCAAGCTTCATTTCGACGCTGTTCGAACACAGGCTTTCACAAATAACCTTATAACCATGCTGTTATATAATACATTCAAAGCGACTTTTTACTGTTTCAAGTAAACTGAATGTTTGGCATAGGCTCTGATGAACATTACAGCGTGCATTTATAAGAATTTTATCTTATACAATTTTCATGGATTACAAATTATAGACAGATACAGGGTGTATCGTAATCTTGTACACTATCTAGTAAAATTTTTATTTTACTCAAGTCGAACTTTGCAGTAAGTTGAGAGTGGACTTACAATTCTCAAACTGAACATTTATCGGAACAGTGGCGCATATTAGAAGAAGAGTAGGGGGTCCGCTGTTTCCGTGAACTTTTCGAGAAGGAGTTGGACGATATCCGCTATGGGTAATCCGAGGTTCAACATGATCGAGTAAACGTGAATAGAGACAAGATGGCACCACAAAGCGATGGATTCGGTTCCTGACGAGAGGAGTCCAACAGCTGATTCGCTTGGGATTTCGAAGGAAATCGTCATTTCATGGATGAAATGATATTCACGCCGATCTTACGAGAAATCTTTAGGTAGGGAAAAACGACGATCTTGGAAATTATATTACAACTGATAATGAAAGGTATTGTAAGAGTTCTATCTACCTGATACGATTATTTTCATGAATACTGGGCACACATGTATATTTTTCTAATAGGAGTGATTTGATTATTAAGACATGGTTTGAATTTATATACTTCGAATTTGCTAGAATATGGAGTGACCATATGATATGGCAGGCAACATTAATCGAAATTCTCACCGTTGTTTGGCTTTATTAAGAAGATGTTTGGTCTTATAGACATTTTTCCAGCTAGGATATTTTTCATGGATAGTTTTTTTTGTGTAACGAGTATTTCGAACTCGTGATCTGCAATTGATTATCAGAAACTACTTCGTCAGTTCATTGCATACTAGCGAGTGTGTATTATTCATCAGTAGGGATTTTTTTTCCATTGGATTGTTTGGAGATATTAAGAAGTTATTCACTTTAGTGAATGAACGTCGCTTTTATATGACAACTAGAAACTTGTTGATTCCTTTCTGGTACATTCACTCATATAGCCTACGAGGTGGGGTCATTCGTATTTATACGATTGTATGGTGGCTACTCACCTTACCCACCGTTCAGGGAACTATCATCCAAGTCGACGGGGCGAGGTCCTTCGTATTTATACGATTGTACGGTGGTTACACATCTTACTCGCCATTGAGGTACTCATTTTATCATCCGAATGTACACGAGATGTAAGTGAATTAAACAAGGAACTACTAGTCACATATCAGTCGAAATTTTGTTAAATAAAGTAACGATAAATGTCAACAGGATTGCATTTAGTAATTCTTGTTTGCCAATCCAATATTTTGTTGCTATACTCTTTTGAGAGTAATTTCAGATTTAACAGCTGTCACAGCTGATGCTTTGATGATTTTTATAATTGTGTTTGATACCTTTGAGAAGGATTTAAAGTAATTTAATCTTGTAAGATTAATCATTAATGGTCATAATTATTTTAAGGCAGATCAGTATTGCAGATTTTCATGTGCGAGATTATAGCACATTGGTGTTTTTCTACGATGTGAATTATTGAAACTTGTGAAAGAGAATTTATGCTATTTGAAAGCAAATATTAAATTACTGAAGTAATGTTTTTCCAATTGTTTAAGAAGTTGTCTAGATGTGATCAGAGTAATTACAGTCATTGGAGATTATGTGCGTTAATAATTTGAAGCCATTTATATATTTTTGTAGATCATGCAACGTGGTTAAATGAAGTTTGTGATAGGCATTTTGTGGAATTTGCCATTTGATAGTTGCAACGTTGATAATGTATTTTGAAGGCGGACATGAGGTCGTTGTACCCAGTCTAGCGTTATTGTTGAAATTCATGCTGTATGTGCTGAATATTTATGGAGTTTTGTAGCAATTCTTATATTCAAATGTGATATTTGGAATATTGAAGAAATATAATGTCGTTGTGGATAGTTAGATCCAACATGATGTCGTGGAGACAATAATATTTTTGGCATGATAATTAAATACGAGATATAACTTGGAAGTAATAAAACTGTAAGACAACGTTCTATAAACCTTATTAAACAATTTGTTAGGAAATTAAACAAATAAATGAAGTTGATAATACAAGATCTTCTGAAAATAATAATTAATGAAATAATAATCTGAGATTTAAGCATATTAACGATCTGACCTAATGAAATAAAAATCAGAATGACTAGATGAAATAATAATCTAAATAACCAGATGATTGAAATTTAAATAAGTTGATAAATTAAATTTTGAAATAAATCGATGAATTAAATAAGTGGATGAATTAAAGATTGAATTGATTAAACTGATTGAAATGAATTATTAGACGATTGTAATGATGATGAATAACTGAATTAGAAGGTGATGATTAATTAAAGAAGCTGATGATTAATGAATTTATATGCAATTAAATAAATTTAATTGAGAGATAATTCGAAGGAATTGCAACTTGAAATGTGAATTTAAATGATGTAATGGTGATGAATTAACGATTCTGGCAGGAATATTTGGAATTTTGAAGTGAGAATTAATGTGAGAAATATTTAATTTTGATAATAATGATGAGGATGACCAATGAGAATTTGAATTTTCTGTAATTCACAGATAAGAGATTAATGACGATGTAAATAATGTAAATTAATTAGTCAATGTTTAGGAACATTTGATTAACATGTTCTACGTTCAAATTATACCATGCAAACCATAATTTATGTGATATTTAACATGAGTGATTATTATATGTGTATGTTTAGGCAGATTAGTAACTTAATTAAATCCACATTGATGTTAAATTAAAGAGAATTAGGTCTCAGGTTTCACAAATGTCAGTGACGAAAGACATAGTGATACAGTGATCCTGAGAACCCAAGAGAACTTTATACATTTTCTTGTTATGTGGATTGAAATAATTTTGCATTAGAAAGGAGATGGTTCGATTTTTGGACAATGACAATTTAACTTTGCATTCGACCATACTCTTAGGTAGGATTTATATTTAAAATGTCTGTCTGACTATCAAAGTAAAATAAATTTGTTTTTATCTTAGTTGTGATCTGATGATGGTGTGATGTTCCTTTTTCTTTCCTTGTCTTGAGTAAGGCTTATCCGGAAAGGAAGTGGTTTTGCTAGGAATTCAGTTGATGGCGCCCATTTATATTTGAATTATTTTTATTAACTTAAGCCCGTAACGACCCTAGAGATACTTTGTCTCGTGAAACCCACTGCTTTTTCAAGAACTCAGCTGAATTTCCGACACATTCCTTATTTGACTAGAGGTTCATTTAACTCCGCTCTGTCCTGGAACTCCAGGGATGTGATGTTATAGCAGATGGGTCATCGCATCCCCAGGACGAACGGGCACAGTAGGATATGCTGATGATGTTGCTGCTCTGATTGTGGCTCGTGATATAGAGCTGGCGCAACTGAAACTCAATCAGGTAATGCGACATGTCACAGATTGGATGACGGAACATAAGCTGTCATTAGCAGACCATAAAACGGAGATTGTTGTGCTGACGAGAAGGAGAATCAACACTCTTGTACCAATGCAAGTGGGAGGGATGATGATTAATTCATCAAGGAGTACGAAGTACTTGGGTGTGATGCTAGATACGAAGCTCACATTCTGGGCCCACATTCAAAGAGTGACGGATAAAGCAGCAAATATCTTGACCGCTTTGAGCCGATTAATGGGTAATATTAAAGGTCCGAAGCCTAGCAAACGACGTCTCCTGATGACAACAGTCCAGTCCATATTACTCTATGGAGCTGAGATCTGGGCTGAGTCCTTACGGTTCGAGAAATATCGTAAAAGGATAGCAGCAGTACAACGAAGAGGAGCACTGAGGATCTCATGTGCATATCGCACTGTTTCAGAGCCTGCTGTTCTAGTGGTAGCGGGAGTAGCACCAATTGATTTACTTGCCTTAGAGCGTCAGGAAGTTTGGCGCACCAAAGAAGAACTGGGCATACACCAGGCAAAGACGTCTGCACACAACCATTGTATGGAACGATGGCAACAGAAGTGGGATGATGAGACACGAGGTCGATGGACAAAGAAACTTATTCCGCGTCTGGCTGACTGGGTTGATCGAAACCACGGAGAGGTCAATTATTATTTGACACAGTTCCTAACAGGCCATGGATATTTTCGGAGATTCCTGCATCACATAGGCGTGGCTAATAGTCCTTTGTGTCATTATTGTAATGAAGAGGATGATGCACTCCACACATTCTTTGTGTGTGAACGCTGGTCAACACATAGAAGAGATCTGCAAGCTTCTATAGGGGCAATCACGCCGGACAACATCCTACAGATGATGCTCCGAAATGATCAAACATGGAATCAGATAGCTATTTACATAGAATGTGTCCTGCGCCAGAAGAAGAGAGAAATGGATGCGTTCGAACATCCTTAAAAAAATGAAGAAAGAAGAAGTCTGAATGACTAAGTAAGCACGACGTCACCCTGAAGTAATGCGAGAGCGGTTCCGGGGTGATGAACACATCGTGGGAAAAGGGAGGTGGTTTTTAGTGGGTAAGAATCCCACACTACTGTGGAGTGCGGACCCTTCACATGTGTCTTTTGAAGATTTTCCACAGTCCCTCGTAAAAAAAAAACAGCGATATTAAGAATGCAATGATATTGTGTCACAGGAGGTCACCCATAATGTTTACGATCTTCGCATATGTTGTGAGCGAAGCACATTTGAACAACCTTTATTGTTTAAGATTTTAGAATTGTCTTGTGAAACTGATTGACTAATTGGAGGCTATGTTATTTTTCTCACATGTTGTGAAGGTTTATGCCGTGTGCTTATACACGAGGAAGGGGTGGCTTCCCATAGTTTTTGAGGTTGCCGGCCTTGTTTCAAAGCTCTTGCACTTGACAGACCGAGGTTAAGGAAGTGATCCAGCGGGACACTCTGTTACTTTAGAATGGTTTCTGAGCTTTTTGATAGCTCGGAGTTAGCTTGTTCGCGTGAACTTGGGTGTGCACCAGTGGTTTTATCCACCAGTTAGGAAGCCGTGCAGATGGTCAATCCGTAAAATTAACAAATATTAAAACAAAGACAACCAATAATCACTCATTAAATAAAATTGAGTAATGAATTTAAACGAAAGCAATAATTATCGTTAATCACTAAACGCCTGTTTAACTTTGATCATGGTTTGTAACTCGCTGACCATTGCACTGAGCTTTCGTTTTATTTCTTCGTTAGTTTAAGCTTTAGACAGCTGACACATGCGACTGACAGGGATTTGGTCTACCCCAGAGTTTTCAACTCGTGGGCCGTGAACCATGTAACTTTTCTTCTGCTGTTAACGAACAGTACTATGATTTCCTAGCTTAGTCGTGATAGATGACCGATGGAAACAAACAGTAACCATCATGTGGTAGGAAGGTTTAATAAGGATAATCTTGTGTGTGATACTTATTTATTAATAGTTGTGTAAACCCATATTCCCATCTTTCTTCTATGACTTGTAGATATTTTGTTGTACAGTTAATTGTAAACTTGATTTGTGTTGTAAAGGATGACTGTAAATCACTTTAGATTTTTATTTAGTTGTTTTTACTACGGATGCTTCTCACCGTAGATTAGTGTAACTTAGGATGAGCTTACATTAATTAAAAATGTAAATACGGGATGGTCACAGCTTACTTTGTTGTTTTTCCTGTCATGTTTGACATTTTGCCATCATGACGTTTCGCTTGGAAACGTCATGCCTTGTTAATTATAATTACAATTTAAAATCTTTTGAACCATTTCCCTAGCTTTGCTATTTTTTTTCTGATTGAATTTAGGACCAATCGAGGGGTGATTTTTACATAGAAGATAAGAGTTTATGTTTGTTTCTTTACCTGTGTTTAGTTAACGGATTAGCCGACTCATACCCCCGATTGTAGGATAGGAGCTTACGATTTTAATAAATCATCTTGTGAATTTTACTTAAGCCTGGATTTTAATTTAATAGTTTTTAGGGGGGTGCATTTCCTTGAGGGGTCTATGACTATGCTATGATGGGAACCTGATCCCTATGATGACGAGGAGTCTTGTGCCAGAATAGTCCACAAGGAGTGTACTCCAATCCTCTTAGACCACATGTGTTCAAGGATGTGGTTATCTGGAAAGCAACACACGATCGGTGGCGGACCAGATCACCACCTCTAGCGGGCACAATATATGTATTGAAACAAGAGTAATGAAGCACAACGTTGTGAGAAATAAATCAGTAATGTATCAGAGAAAGAATATAGTCATGTGTTTGACGGAAGTAAATAGTTTATTACTTGAAGTGAGGAATGGAAGGACAAAGAATTCTATGAGCAAAGAATTTATTCATTTCAGAAACGAAATAAGATGTATAGAACGATATAGTTAACAGAAGTATTCTATATTGGCATTGAGGTAACTTTTGTATGCAAGTAATGTAATGACATTGTAAAACCCAGCATTTTAATGTACGGAAAGGAACAGTATGCGATAGTTGAATGCATAACTGAACGAGAAACGTTATTATGAAATGTTATGGATGTATATTTATCATGAAACGACACTGTAAGATGGAAGGAGAGATATAAACATTTATTATGAATATAAACGTAAGAGGGAAGGTTATTGTTATTTTTATAACAGACACAAGCAGACTTGAAATTCAGAATTAAGCGATAAATTGTAACAAAGTAATATGTGAAGCGAAGGAGGAAGTATTTGGATAGTATTTGGACATAGCACGAGATGTATAATCGATAGAGGAGTTTGTAGAAGGAAGAGAGACGTATTCATGAACGTCATTACAGTTGTAATTTCTAGTAGGAATACTAACTATCATACTTTGATGAAAGTAGTTGATATGGAACGTAGAAGTTTGTGAACGTGCTAAGAAAAGGAAGGTTGATGAAATGCATTTATATTGATGAAAGGCGTAACTAGAGACGCGATAATATGCAACGTGAGTAATTGAAGAAAGGTTTGGTAATATTTTGTGGTGAGCAAGAGAAGTCATATGTTGTATTTGGAGGAGATGGGAGTGTGGGAGAGAGAATTCATGACACACACACTCGATTTTTGGTGGAAGAGCTTATCTGAACAGTCGTGCATTGTTAGTTTGTTTTATTATTAATTATTGAAATACCAGAGTTGTACACTAAAGTGATGAAATATTAACTTCGCTGTTCGTATTACGATTCACATGGAATTGACACATAAACACCTATTTTGACTAGTTTATTGTGTGAGATACGCAGAAAGTTGGTGATACACGTAACGAAAGATTATAAGACAGGAGGAAAGTGAAGAAATGAACTCTAATGAATTAGAGACAGTTGTTTTTATATCGTGCGGGACGCGATCATGTATAAAATGTAAATACGTTATTATCTTAGTAATAATTATTATTTTTATTATATTTAGGAACATAAGATTTAAGTTTGAAGACTTTAATGATTGTATTATGTCGGGAGTATATTTGTTGCGATGAGCGTTAAAGCCTAACTTTAGTAAACAGGTAGGACAGACACTACTGTCATAAATTAAACTCTGTGTTTATTTTAATATTATTAAGCAAGAGATATTTGTTGCAGTAGTATAAAGATACAAGAAAGACACTTAATAAGCGCATCAGGCCTAAGTGAGGCACATATAATTATTTTATTCTTGTTGAAGGGAAGATAATTTTGTCATGTGATATTTTTATTATTAATAAATGGCAAGAACACTTTTATTCTTGCTGAGTTTTTGGAACTGTTTCTTTGATTCAATGCTTAATTACACTAGAACGATACCGCTAGCTAGATGCACACAGATGATCGACGACTTATCTTAACGCCCGAGAGCCGAGTTGCTCGTAAATGCTCTACTTTTATTTGTTTATATTTTCTGTACTGTATGCAGCTAGTTAGTAGTAGAGTTAGAGATGTATATATGTGTTCCTAGGGTTCCCTAGTCATCAGTCCGGTGAGGGTTGTTCAGCTCATAGCCGGCTGTTGACATTCTCACGATCCTTTTACCATCTGTGCGGATTTGGGACTGTGCTCTAGAGGAATTCGGGTGCAGTACCATCCCGGCATTTGCCTAGAGTAACAGTGGGAAACCACGGAAAGCCACATCCAGGATGGCTGAGGTAGGAATCTACTCACCTCAGTTTTGATTCAAGAGGCTGAGTCTGCCCCGTTTCAGCCCTCAGACCAGAATTAAATTTATTGGTCGAGTCAGGAATCGAATCCGGGCCTCCGCGGTGACAGCCAAGAATGTTAGCCTCTACGCAACGAGGTGGTCGAAAGCTTATAGGGAAGATAGCTAAGAAGGTATAAACGTCACTGCTTATTAGTATGCTGATGTTTATAGTAAAAAATTGTTCAAATATTATTTAGATGCACTGCTGTGTTCAAGAAATGGTTGTAATATAATAAAAACGAAAAACTTTCACCAACACGGCGCTCCAGGGCTGAATAAAAAACGCATTTCCTCTAGTTTTCTTAAATTCACCCCAACTCCTACCCATTGTTCACAATTTTTTTGATGCATGAATTTGAAAGGAAATTAAATTCTCTACAACTTTCATTCAAAAAACGTTTTGCTGAGATAAAGTCCTCCCCCTGTTTTTGCGATGGAAAATGGAGCGAAAGTGAAAAATTTGCCGAATCGCCTATTTTTGCCCTTTTTTTCATTCTCGTAACTCGAATACGCTTGGTCCTACAAAAAGAACTTCCGCATCAAATTTGTTGGAAATTTAGTAATCTGCATTTTCTTAGTTAGACATATCTTCCAAAAAATGAACTGGGAATGAACTAGAGGCCAAAAACTGAAAAAGTGCCGATTTCTGACAGTTTTTGCAAGATGGCGGACGAAGAGCAAGGGGGATGGGGAGGGGGCGGGTGATGAACTCATGGTCCTAAACATCAAAAAATATAAAAACTCCACGATCATCTCCGTGCTGGCCAAGTTGTCCATCGAAAACCCTGGAGATTGGTACAAACACGTCGTATCTGATCGAAGAGCCATGAATTCCACTTACAACCGCAGTATCAAGCAGACGCCGTTCGAACTTTTGACAGGAGCCAAAATGCGCTGTGAAAATGACCTGGGAATAGTTGTGTTGATCAATGAAGAGATGGTAGACGAGTTTGAGACCAGGAGAGATGGACACCGTGAAAAAGCGAGAGCACAAATCCAGAAAGTGCAACAAGAAAACAGGGTGTCGTTTGTTCGACGTCGACGGCCTGCACACCAGTACCAAGTTGGCGATATTGTCGCCATCAAGAGGACCCAGTTTGGACCAGGCCTTAAATTGAAGAAAAAGTACCTTGGGCCTTACAGAATCTCCAGTGTCAAGCCAAATGACACTTACGACATCTGTCGTGAAGGGAATCACTTAGGCCCCAATCGAACAACTACTTGTGCCGAGTTCCTCAAACCATGGGCTGAAGACGACTCATCATCCGAGGCGGATGATCTGCAGGATGGCCGATTGTGGGAATCGGAATATGATGAACCGTTCGTGGGTTTCCCGCCAGTCTCGGCACTACCCGGTGGCGCCGCGTAGAAGAACCGAGAGGAAGCTGTGAGAAAAAGAGGACAAACAGTGTGTCAGTTTTGTGTCGAGTTAAGTCACGCTAAGTTCTGTGCAATCTCATCTGTTGTAATCTTATGTGTAAATACAGTTTTAATACGTAAAATTACTTCAAGACGTGTTCGGTTTATTCGCTTGCCGAAATCCTTTCCTACATTTGGGGGCTCGTCCGGGATGGAGCTTCCAGCGTTTAGAAAAGACTGTGGGTCTTATGGGCTTTTACTTTTAACGGACCCCCCCCCCCCCTACACTTGTTTTGTTACCTCACCTTTTATCATGAAGGAACTCTGAACATATATATTTTTCGTCATAATAGCTTTCTACAATTATCTGCCAATTGATTACCTTTGTTATTGCATACAAGTATCGTTTATATTATGTCTTAGTAATTTAAAAATTTTCGAGGTTAGCACGCTGGAAAGAAGAGCCTTGTTCTGTGTTGCATTCTCGCCCGGAGTGGAGCACGTGCTCAGGTCCGACGGCAACATAAGTTCTGTACCACTATCCGTCATTGGTGTTAATGTTGTGTGTCTGTTTTATTTTCTGTTCGATCGAATCAGGGCTGCCGACAGTTGGGTTCGAACCCACTATCTCCCGAATGCAAGCTCACAGAAAAGGTGATGATCAACAGTATTGCTGACGTAAAATTGTTAACATCGTTAGCATAATATGTCCGAGAAGGAAGGAAGGGTTGTGCTCTCGACATCTGTCAATCAGTAATGCGTCATATCACAGCGAAATGAATGTCGTTATTGGTTCTGTTCGCGTACTGTATCCTTAATACTGGTCCAATCCGTTAACACCTGCAAAACTGCTCCTTCCTAGGCGTGTTTTATTTCAGGAAGCTGCTGGGGTTGTGTCGCTAAATTATGAAAACGCAGTACTCGAAGCGTATGAACATAACGTATGACGTCAGCGCTACCTCTGCATAGAGTTAGCAACACTGTCGTCATAAGGCTCCATAGTCTTTTCTAAACGCTGGATGCTCTATAGTCACATAAGCACGTGCCTCATCTGCACGTCCGTTCTATCATGGCTCCAGTTCCATAGAATTCGTGAGGTTTATCTTCTCCTCGTTTGTTTAGTGATGTCAGACGTCTTTGGTTGGTTGGTTCCTTAGTCTAGGGGCTGCGATAACGCGGCCATGTAGCCCCGTGTACTTTGGGTGTGTGTAGAATCTGTCTGATAACCGGTGTTAATTGTGATGGCTGTATTAGTGTGTGTTATTTGTTTTCAATTCATGTAAGGACTGCAGACATTGAATTCATTCAAGTCAACGACTACTAGTTCATAAGTTGGTTACCAGATGCCACCGCTGTCGGCTCCTGGCAACGAACGTAGGAACCTAAGAGCGTTTGTCAAATGTTTAACCTATAATTTAGCTTCACACAAGTGTAATTAGTGGAAGGTTCTTTAACATGCCATAAATCTATGACATGGGACTGCCGACTTTACTTCCCCTCCGAAGGAGGGCATACTGAGGGATTTTTAACGCTCTTAAAAAATCCGACGACTTCGGCCGGGTTTGAACCCCCGATCTTGACCATAGAAGCTCAGCATGCTACCAACTACGCCACCGAAGCCGCTTTAGACGTTTTTCAGAGGCTCTAGTGTTGGGTAGAGGGAAGAGTACCGGTATTCTAAGATCTTCACCGAGGAATGATCCTCGTGCGAGGAAGTAGACGAGTTGTGATTTTGCAGTCTTGGACACTCCGATCGGTCTTTTATGAACAGCGCTTTTACTCTTTCTAGTGCGGATAGGTTATTTTCTGTGAGGGATGGCCGTATGATTTCTATACCATACATTAGTATAGGCATGATTATAGATCTGAATAACGCCATTGTTGTCTCGAAGCATAGGGTTCTGATGTAGCTGATTTCATACATCGCCCATACGGCGTGTGTTGTTTTCTCTGTCACATGCTTTGTGAAGCATTTAGCATTTGTTTGAAGCGTGATATTTTACTATTGTTATTTTTTCCCCTTGATGAAGATTTCTGCCGCTACTGGAACCATCCTTCCTTGTACAGGGTCTTACACTCAGATCGGGGCCGGCCGCTCGGCCGGCGCACCACTGCAAGTAGAACGTCGAGCTAAAGGTCAGTCGAGCAGATGGCAACGCGGTCTTAAGGAAAGTAGTGCTGTTGGATTGATGAAATTAATGCTGCGGACTTCGCGGTAATGAGACAGTTGCGACGCAGTATTTGCCGAGTGAAGTTGACTTTGTTATTTCGTTTATAGACTATTTTAAGAGTTATAAGTGTTATAAGTTTATAAGGTGTGTAGGCCCTACGTGTTAGTGGTTATTGTTTAATTGTTGTTGTGTTTCAAAATTTTATAACGTGATATTGCTACCGTAGGCCCTATGTGTTAAAGCCTGATGATTGAGTCTTCAGTCTTTTGACTGGTTTGATGCAGCTGTCCATGCCTCCCTGTCCTGAGCTAATCGCTTCATCTCTACATAGCTACCACACCCTACATCCGAGGTAATCTGTTTAACATATTCTAACCTTGGTCTACCCCTACAGTTCTTGCCCTCGATCCTTCCTTCCATAACTAAGCTTGCTATTCCTGGGTGTCTTAATATGTGTCCTACTAACCTATCTCTTCTCTTCATTAGCAGTCGCCAGAAACATCTCTCCTCTCCTACTCGTCTTAATACCTCTTTGTTTGTAACCCTATCTACCCATCTGATCTTCATCATTCTCCTGTAACACCACATTTCAAAAGCTTCAATTCTCCTCTTTTCTGCTGCACCAATAGTCCAAGTTTCACTTCCATAGAGCGCCACGCTCCAGACAAAGGCTTTCAAAAATGACTTCCTAATACCTAAATCTATATTCGATGTCAACAGATTCCTTTTTTGTAGAAATGCTTTCCTTGCCTGAGCCAACCTACTTTTTATATCCTCTTTGCTTCGTCCATCACTGGTTATTCTGCTTCCTAAGTAATAGAAGTCTCCTACTTCCTTCAACTTTTCACCTGCCAATTTGATCTCCATTTATTTCGGCTGCATTCCAGTATTTTTGTTTTATATTTATTAATTTTCATCATGAATTCTTTCCGTAAGACGGAGTCTATACCAGTCAAAAACTCATTCAAATCCTCAGGCTTGTCGGCCAAGATGACGATGTCATCAGCAAATCTCAGAGTTGAAATTATTTCTCCTTGAATCTTCACTCCCACTTTAAATTTTTCTCCAATTTCCTTCATTGCTTGTTCAATGTAAAGATTGAAAAGTATGGGTGATAAGTTGCAGCCTTGCCTTACACCTTTCTGAATACCAGCTTCTCTCTCATGTCCTTCAGCTCGAATGACTGCAGTCTGGTTTCTGTATAGATTGTATACCACCCTCCTATCCCTGTACTGTATTCCAACAGATTTCAAAATGTCAAACAATTTAGTCCAATCAACGTTATCAAAAGCCTTTTCTAAGTCTACAAATGCCATGAACGTTCTCTTATCTTTCCTTATTCTACCTTCCAAAATCAGCCTAAGACTTAGTAGAGCTTCCCTTGTTCCTACATTTCTCCTGAAACCAAACTGGTCTTCACCCAACTCCGATTCTATCTGGCTTTCAATCCTCTTGTAAATTATTCTAGACAGGATCTTTGAAGCATGAGTAACCAAGCTGATTGTACGGTAATCTTCACATCTGTCAGCTCCCACTTTCTTTGGTATAGGGATGATAACATTCTTCTTGAAATCAGGGGGTACCTCACCTGTCTCATAAATCCTACACACCAAGTGAAATAAACTGATCAGACCTTCATCTCCTATGCAGCGTAGCACCTCAATCGGTATATCATCTATGCCTGGTGCTTTGTTCCTGCTTAAGTCTTCCAATGCTCTGTCAAATTCTGATCTCAATATTAAATCTCCTTTTGTAGCCTATTGTTTCAATAATGCCTCAACCTGCGTACACATTAGCATAATATATCACGAGAGAAATTGAGGCTATCTCGGTAGATGAAATAAAACGTGCGAATGAAAATTTCCTTAGACGATGCCAGAAATGTGTAGATGCAGGTGGAGGACATTTTCAACATTTTCTGTGACAAGGTGAGTACTTATTTTACTTAATTATGTGTTATTTTGTGTGCTTGTTATTTACATGCGATTCGAATGGGCGCTCTCTCGACCCCAAGCTCAGCGAGTTGCCCTGTGCTCGTCCGACACCCCACGCCCAAGCTGCACTGCCGGGCGACCCGGCCCCACTTTGAGTGAAAGACCCGGTATAAACACCATAATTTCTGTCTTTGATATGTTGATTTAGAACTTGTGTTGGAGCGCCATTCTTCTATGTCGTTTAGTGTGTTTTGGAGTTACACGATGTATTTTGATCCGATCACTACGTGTATATCGTCGGCGTACGCGTATGGGCTTATCTGCCTATTAAGATACCAGATGGTTTATGCTGCAGTGTGTGGGATCCATACCAATCCATATCAATCATACTTGAAAAATGAGTTAATACTAATACTACTACTACTACTACTAATAATAATAATAATATCGTATGGCCTCGGTACCGGGTGCAAGCTTTGTAATTTAACACCCAGAGGGTAGCTTGCATATCGAATTTCGTTGTTCCTTGAATCACTATGAAGGTCAAGGAGGTTAGATATCTAAGTTCCTTGGCCACTATAGCGCTTTCTAGTAGAGAAATGAGGAACTTTGTGTTGGTGGAAACTCCCGAGATTAATGTTGCCATTATGAACACGGCCTACTGAATTCAAATGGGTTCTTTGACATGCCAACATCGTATGACATGCGTGTCGTATTTTTGCCGCCTTTCAAAAATCACTTACCACGGCCAGGAGCGAACCTGCAATCTTGGGGTTGGTAATAATAATATCGTATGACCTCGGATGCCGGGTGCAAGCTTTGTTATTTGACACCCAGAGGGTAGCTTGCATGTCGAATTTCGTTGTTCCTTGACTATGAAAGTCAAGGAGGTTAGATGTTAGATATCTAAACTCCTTGAACACTATAGCGCTTTCTAGTAGAGAAATGAGAAACTTTGTGTTGGCGGAAACTCCCGAGATTAATTTTGCCATTATGAACTCGGCCTACTGAATTCAAATGGGTTCTTTGACATGCCAACATCGTATGACATGCGTATCGTATTTTTGCCGCCTTCAAAAATCACTTACCACGGCCAGGACCGAACCTGCAATCTTAGGGTCAGTAGACCGACACGCTATCCACTCACCCACCGTGGCAAGCTGATAAATGAATTGAAAGGGGTGAGAGGGATGGTTGCCAGGTATACAGTATAGTAGGGGGCCAAGGGTAGACAAATAGTGCAAGTGAAATGATTCAGAGTTTGGATTGGAAAAGTTTGGCTGGTAGATCTTCTAGAGCCAATTTAGTTTACAAAGGAGAGATGGCATGGACTTATATTCGTGAAAGATTGGGAATGTTGGAGGTAGACCTATGTAGGGCTCGATTTGATCATTCTTGTATAGTTAATATAAGTCAATGGTATAATAACTAGGGTGAACATTTTCTTGTGAGTAGAAAGGGAATAAAATGAAACCAGTTGCCAGAGGGCATTTCGAATCCTACTCCCAAATATTCGTAGGTTTAAGAGGCTACTCAGGCAGTGTCAACTAACCAAGAGGGGTAACTCTTCGGGAGTGATGAACCTTGTACAAAACTACTTAAATATCTTGTGTAATGATGAATAATAATTGTGGAAATGATGTAATAGATGTATTCTCCTCCTCTGTCTATAACCCACCCACCATCCTCTTTTCATAACACGACTTATAAAGTGAAATTTCAGTTATGTCGGCCATTGTAGGCGTGATTAACGGGGCAAATGAAATATTGCCAACCCCACGCACACGGTAAGCACAGCAGTGTGGTGTTTGTTTTAAGCTGCACTCGCTCCGCTCGCTTCGTTGTGTTTCTATGCAAAGAAGGCTTTACATACAACAACAAAGCTAACCTGGGATAACGCCCCAGACACCCTTGCTTGTAGTATAAGCAGCAATTTTCGGCCAGACAGAAGCCATAAATTTCTCGCTCCGCTTCGTAAGCCAATAGTTTCTCGCTTCGCTCGCTTAGCTCGCTAAGCATGCTCAGTGTCGAGTTTATTGTGTACTATACTTGGTGACAGTGAAATGACGTCAATGTATACGCCTGAGTACTCCTCGGTAATAGTTGAAGGTGCCTAATGCGCCTCTTTCAGTAGCTGTTGAGCAACGATAATTGCCGTCGTTGGATCTGCAATAAATAGCGACTGAAGTCACATATTAGGCGGCTTCGGTGGCGTGATGAGCTTCTATGCCCAAGGTCGCGGGTTCAAACCAGGCCGATCCCACGGCATGCCTTCCTTCGGAGGGGAAGTAAAGCCAGCCGTCCCATGTCATAGATTTATGGCATGATCAAAAAACCTTCCACTAATCACCCTTGTGTTAAGCTAAATTCTAGGTTAGATTTGGGTAACGCTCTTAGGTTCCAACGTTCGTAGCCATGAGCCGACTGCAGTGGCATCTAGTAACCAAGTTCAGAACTAGTTGGTCGTTGACGGTGGCGTTTGGTTTCAAAAATTGGAACTACTTGAAAATCGAATGTATTCAGTTCTTACTTGGATTAAAAACAGATAACACACACTGATACAGCCATCACAATTAACACCGGTTATCAGACAGATTCTACACACACCCAAAGTACACGGGCAGGCCCGACGAGAGGGGGGGGGCAGGCAGGGCTGGTGCCCCGGGGCCCGACCCTCCCAGGGGGGGCCCGGCGTCCTAGGAGGATGTGCAAAGGCACTTATTTTTCAGGACGCGAAGAGATATTTTCCCTTGCGAATCAAGCCCTTTCGTGATACGCTTTAACGTCTCAGTACCATTAAACATAACATTAATTGCCCTCTTTATCTACGACTTAGAAATGACCCCGGTTCTTGACGAAGCCGCGGCAGGAATGCAGGATTTGGCTTCCCGACTGCGGTGTTATTCGTAGTCTTACTCAACAGTTAATAAAAAGGCCGGTTTGTCGTTACAGATGTCAATTCATTTAGGGGCTTGCAACATTTAACCCGTGTACTTGGTAGCTAGTAGGTCTAGTATCACTGGCGGGCAATGAACCATTGGCGCTCGGTTGGGGATGGTTTGCATCAAATAGTACTGTAGATATAATTCAGTATTTGCTGACGCGTTAGTTTTACGGTTTGTTTCTGAAGGCCTCCACATTATTGAATGAAGTTGACTGTAAAGCAGTAGTTTTCACAAATATTGATGAAGCGAACAAAATAGAAAACCAAAACATGTGCGAATTGTGTAGACTGAAGGGGAGGCTAGTGGTTTTTTTTGTATAATAAGTGAGGTGTATTGGCAACATTGTTGTAACTATTTGTCTTGGAGAGTAAAATCTTAGACCCTCTTTAAACCATCAACTGCTGGACGAAAAGCGGCGTCAAGGGACATGATAAATCGCATGTCGTATTCTTAGTTGCCGACTGGGAATTCGTTGGCCGTCACGACTATTACTGTAATTATTAGGGTTAAGAGTAGGGTAGGTGTACCTGGACTTGAAATAAGGTACTGCCCCGGCATTGGTCTGGAGGAAGTGTGAAAAACCACACTCAGGATAGCCGCTGTCAGCGCCCGGATTCGAACCTCCGATCTGTCAACTTGCTGTAGGCCCCAATCACGGTCATTGGTGAGCTACACCACGGGGTCTTAGTTGAAGATGTGCGAGCTTTTACTTCAATATCAGAGAGTATTTTCTATAGCCACTATATGTCAATGGTCACCAAATTTTTACTCCAAAATATCCCAAAAATAATCACCCAAATGGTCTATCCTATAACTCAATAATTTGGATCTAATTTTTGCAAACTTTTCCGGATGAGGGCCCCCGGACCCCACTCTGAGCTTGGTGATATTGCATACCCCAAGATCCCCGGTGTGTCCACTCCCCCATAATCTTGGCTTAAATCCGCCCATGATGGTCACCAGTCATAGATAGGATTCAGGATTTTTAGGAGAATCTGGCTCTAGTTTTGCTTACTGCAAAGCAATATTAAAATATAAGAAATCCATTGACTGCCAATTACAAAATATAGTTAAAATTCACAGTTTCTTATTTTGTGAAAACAATCACTGAACAGTTGCAATCTCCTGATAGCACATAATAACTTGAGTTAAGTATGAGTACTGTATACCTGTGGTTAATTATGAAAATATATTTTGCTTTGTTTAATGTACAAAGATGTCTGATCGCCGTTCAAACAAAACACTTACCTATCAGTGTTTAGGCTTAGAACCAAGGGCGTGACTCTTCAAGGTCAGCAAATTTTAAGAATGTCAACATAAAAACACTATATGTAAAACGTATTTTAAAATACGTCTTGACTTTTTGTAAAAATCATGTTTTTATTATGAAAAGAGATTACGTCATATTTCACAGAGGCCGTAGCACTGCACGGTGTACAGTATACCCTTTCCACCTCTTTTAACATGAGGTTCAGTGAGATGAACTTCCTGTTGATTAATGGGTCTTATGACGTAGGGATAGAATTGAGGAGGAAATGAATGTACAGGTTAAAACGATGAATCATGGAAAATAAGCATAGAATCACCGACGATGGAATTCTAACCCACCCTTTTCCGAGTTAATGGACAACAGCTTTTTTCGATGTGAGAATTTTCCCAAAGTTAAATACTGTAAAAGCCATGCAATTACTGGTCCGGTAAATGCAACTTTTTTCAAAATTTGTGTACGACAAACGAGCATATTGCTTTTACGAGTATCACTGAAGTTCTAAAGTTATTGATATCAAAGAGGATCTGCAGAACTTTAAATCTGAACATTGTGTATGCTTACAGTGTTACCTCAACGAGACAAATTTAGATTTGTCAAACGCCAAAACAGTATAGTGAATTTAATGAAAATTATTACGGTACCTAATTTTCGATGGCTTTAATCTGATATTATTGTTTGTTAATTGAAAATAATGCATTAGTACGCGCTTGTCAGGCATAAACATTGAATTTGCAAATAATTTTGGATGCATTCATCCACTTTCAATGTTGTAAATTTTACATACCAGCATTAACTTATTTATATTGATAGTAATTCACGCTCTGCTTATGATAATAAATATAGCTTGGATTTAGTGGAATATGTCATTGAAATATTATTATATATGAATTGCAGCCAAAGGTCATAGCAGGACATTTCAATTGAACGTCCATAGGCTCCACAACAAGTTCAATTTCAAGTAGTTCCAACTTTGGTTACCAGACGCCACTGTCACTGACACCCAGCGGGGAACGTTGGAACTTGATAGAGCGTTTCTAACCAAATAACCTACAAATTTTGGCTGCACACTACCAATATTGTAGTGGTAGGTTCTTTTACATGCCATAAATCTATGACATGGATCCACTGGCTTTACTTCCCTTCCAAATAAAGGCATACTGGAGGATTTTAACGCTCTTAAAAATCCAACGACTTCGGCCGGGTTTAAACCCACGAACTTGGGCATTGTAGTTCAGCATGCTACAATACAATTACTATTGCTTGCTTGCTGGCTCTTAATGCTCTTGTAATTGATTTCGTGATGAACATTTAGTGCAAATAAAAAAAATTGCAAAATCAGTTTGTGCAAATTTGCGAGGATTTTACAGAATTTGGTTTTAGAGGGGGGCCCGGGAGATTCCAGCCCCAGGGCCCGTCGTCGCTCTCCACGGCCCTGTACACGGGGCTACATCACTGCGTTGTCGCAGCCCCTAAACTGAGGAACCAATCATCCAAAGTCACTATTACGTAATTTAGCACAAATTTCCTGTGCAGTAGTGATAATGGATAGTAATATCCCGGAATATTAAATAAGGAATGAAAATCATATTAGGCCCCTGTCATATGTCATAATAGGGGTGATCTTGATTTTAAACAGTATCAGTGCTAACTTGACGGATAAGTTGCATATCAGACCAACGACAACACCCGCACTGTAGATACTACTGGAATTACTCCTCCCAAAGTAACTCTCGCTGGAAACTGCGTCCTTGGTTATCGCCTAGTCATGACTGGCGTAGTACGGCACTGCTACGCTGATTGCAAGTCAGCTGATGTGTCGTGGTTCTTTTAATTTCTTGTATATATTTGATCGTCCGGCGAATATGCTATAAAATCAAGATGCCTATTTCTTCCGTAGCCCCTTAAAACAACAATAACTAACGTACGGATGCTGTAATAGGCAGGAGAAGAACTCCGACCCTACAAGACGTAAAAAATATAATAAAAGTATTAAAAAAACTATTTTTTGAAATTTCATTCGAATCAATTTTTAAGTTATTCGTGGGACATAGAAAAATGTTGGCCAAAAAGTACAAAATCATTAATAACTCCCTAATTATACGTCGTATGATGAAATAGCAAGAGACAAAAAAAGATGTAATGTGTTATTGTCTACAACATAGGCCATGTACAATATCACACTCAGAGAAAAATTTCGGCCAAAAAGTACAAAATCATTAGTAACTCCGTAATTAAACGTCGTGTGATGAAATAGCAAGATACAAAAAAGATGTAATGTGTTAATGTCTACAACATAGGCCATGTACAACATCACACTCAGAGAAAAATTTCGGCCAAAAAGTACAAAATCATTAATAACTCCCTAATTAAACGTCGTATGATGAAATAGCAAGAGACAAAAAAGATGTAATGTGTTAAGGTCTACAACATAGGCCATGTACAATATCACATTCAGAGAAAAAATTCGGCCAAAAAGTACAAAATCATTAATAACTCCCTAATTAAACGTCGTATGAAAAAATAGCAAGAGACAAAAAAGATGTAATGTGTTACTGTCTACAACATAGGCCATGCACAATATCACACTCAGAGATATTACTGGAGATTTGTAGTTTCCCCCTATTATTTTTGTCTTTTGTAGGGTTGAAAATTAAAAAATGTACCTTTTCGGAATTTTTGTGTTGATTTCAAGGTGAAAGGAGTATTTTTGCCAAATATCACGTTTGTAACTCATTTGGAAGTGGGTGAGTGAGTGAGTGAGTGAGTCAGTCAGCCATGTAGTTTTATATAATACTAGCTGAAGTACCCGTGCTTCGCTACGCGTCATAAATAAATTAAAATGTGAAGGTGACAGTTAAAACAGAGGATAGGCGAGGTGCTGCGCAGAGGGAGATTAAGGATGGAACATTTTGTCCAACTACACCGCTCGGCGTTGACCGTGTTTTATAGCACAAATTTAGGTTCTACTCGCAAACCGTTGGAGATACCTTTCGGATAGAAAATGTAATTTTAAACCTCGTATATGCCATCAAAGGTTTGCTATTTCTTAGCGTTCTCTCTTTTTTTTTAATGAAAATATGAAAGTTTGAAACCAAAGGGTGTAGTGACGTCACTAAAATGGTCGCCATCTCTAAATAGTGCAAAGTATTGAAATCAAAAGTAACCTATATGTCAACCAGGTAAATCAGCTACTTCCATGTAAAATTCATGTAAATTGGACCAGTGGTACTTGCGTGATTGAGTAATACACAGACACACACCATCTCATTTTTAGCCTCACTTCGCTCGCGTCATAGTCGTGTCATATTGTTATTCAATGAAATGCATGTTTAACCCCGTTAACACCCCTTTAGAACCTGAATACCCAAAAATTCCTCCCTAGTAGACGTTTTCGACACACAACTAACATATCCCCAAAATATAATTCTTCTAACTTGAATAGTTTTGGTTGGTCGATGAGAGTGAACATCCAAAAATCCTTCCTTAGTGGACGTTTTTCTTCCTGAATTTCACCCCTCCCCATAGGCCCCTTAAATTGCATTTATGAAAAAACGGTCGAACCCCTATTTATTTTATTTTATTTATTTATTTTTAAGCTGATTGATTTCCTCCGAGTTTCAAACTCCTCGCCTATGTCGTTTAAGAGATACACGCTCCGTTAGGAATCTTTCAACCCCCACTTTTCATCCCTTTCACCTCATAATATGCACTACATCGAAAAACCATTAGACATGTGTCAGCTTATTTTTAATGATTAGAATATGTGCCAAGTATCACATCCCCAAATGAAACCACTCGTGAGATATTGTTATTCAATGAAATGCACGTTTACCCCCTTAACACCTCTTTAGAATCTGAATATCCAAAACTCTTTCCTTAGTGGACGTTTTCGACATACAACGAACATATCCCCCAAATTTCATGTTTCTAACTTCAATAATTTTGGCTCGGCGATGATGAGTGAGTGAGCCAGTCAGGACATTTTCTTTCAATTATTTTTGAGAATTTCACCCCTCCCCATGAACCCCTTAGTTGGGATTTATGAATAAAACGGTCGAGCACCTATTTACTTATTTAAAGCTGTTTTCCCCCTGAGTTTGATGAGTGAGTAAGTGAGTCAATCAGTTAGGACACTTTCTTTCCTGTTTTTTTTTTCCCCCACAGAATTTCACCCCTCTCCAAGGGCCCCTTAAATTGGATTTATGAAAAAACGGTCGAACACCTATTTACTTATATTTTAAGCTGTTTCTTCCCGCCGAATTTCAAACTTCTTGCCTATGTCGTTTCAGTGATACACGCTCCGTTAAGAATCCCTCAACCCCCAATTCTCACCCCTTTCACCTCACAATATACACCACATCGATAAACCCTTAGACGTATGTCTGATTATTTTTAATGATTAGTTTATATACCGAATATCACATCCCCAAAGAAAAAACTCATGAGATATAGTTTTTCAATGAAATGCACGTTTACCCCCCTAACACCTCTTTAAAATCCGAATAAACAAAAATCATTCCTTAGTTGACGTTTTCGACATACAGCGAACATATTCCCAAAATTTCAAGTTTCCAACTTTAATAGTTATCGCTGGGCGTGATGAGAGTGAGTCAGACAGGACATTTTCTTTCAATTATTTTTACCAGAATTTCACCCCTCCCCATGGGCCCATTAGAATGGATTGATGAAAAAACGCTTGAACACCAATTAACTTATTTTTAAGCTGTCTTTTTCCCCTGAGTTTGATGAGTGAATGAGTTAGTCAGTTAGGACACTTTCTCTCCTTTTTCCCCCCAGAATTTCACCCCACCCCATTGGCCCCTTAAATTAATTTATGAAAAAACAGTTGAATACCGATTTACTTACTTTTAAGCTGTTTTTTTTCGCTGAGTTTCAAATATCTCGCCTATGTCGTTTAAAAGATAGGGCTACACGCTCCGTTAGGAATCCTTCAACCCCCACTTTTCACCCCTTTCACCTCATAATAATACACCACATCGAAAAACCCTTAGACACATGTCTGCTTATTTTTAATGATTAGTTTTTATGCCGAGTATCACATCCATAAATTAAAGCACTCGTGAGATATTGTTATTCAATGAAATGCAGGTTTAAACCCCTTAAGACCTCTTTAGAACCTGAATATCCAAAAAACCTCCCTTAGTGTACGGTTTTGACAGACAACGAACATATCCCCGAAATGTCATGTTTCCAACTTCAATATTTTTGGCTGGGCGATGATGAGTGAGTGAATGAGTCAGGACATTTTCTTTCAATTTTTCTTCTTCAGAATTTCACCCCTCCCGATGAACCCCTTCAATTTGATTGAAAAAAAAAACCTGTCGGAAAGCTATTCACTTACTTTAAAGCAGTCCCCCCCCCCTGAGTTTGATGAGTGAGTGAGTCAGTCAATCTGTTAGGACACTTTCTTTCCTGTTCCCCCCCTCCCCCAGAATTTCACCCCTCCCCATGGGCCCCTTAAATTGGATTTTTGAAAAAACGGTCAAACACATATTTACTTATTTTTTATGCTGATTTTTTCCGCTGAGTTTCAAACTCCTTGCCTATGTCGTTTAAGAGATACACGCTCCGTTAGGAATCTTTCAATCCCCACTTTTCACCCCTTTCACATCATTAACACATCGAAAGACCCTCAGACACGTGTCTTGTTACTTTTTAATGATGAGTTTATATGCCGTGTATCACATCCCCCAATGAAACCAATCGGGAGATATTGTTATTCAATGAAATGCAGGTTTAACCCCCTTAAGACCCCTTTAGAACCTGAATATCCGAAAAGCCTCCCTTGGTAGACGGTTTTGACATACAATGAACATATCCCCAAACTGTCATGTTTCTAACTTCAATAATTTAGGCTGGGCGATGATGAGTGAGTGAGTGAGTGAGTCAGGACATTTTCTTTCAATTTTCTTTTTTCAGAATTTCACCCCTCCCCATAAACCCCTTAAATTTGTATTTATGAAAAAAAAACTGTCGAGCAGCTATTTACTTACTTTAAAGCAGTTTTCCCCCCTGAGTTTGATGAGTGAGTCAGTCAGTCAATCAGTTAGGACACTTTATTTGCTGTTCCCCCCCCCCCCCCCCCAGAATTTCATTTCTCCACATGGGCCCCTTAAATTGGATTTATGAAAAAACAGTCAACACATATTTACTTCTTTTTCATGTTGATTTTTCTTCGCTGAGTTTCAAACTCCTTGCCTATGTCGTTTAAGAGATACACGCTCCGTTAGGAATCTTTCAATCCCCACTTTTCACCCCTTGCACCTCATAATAAACACCACATCGAAAAACCCTCAGACACGTGTCTTCTTATTTTTAATGATGAGTTTATATGCCGAGTATCACATCCCCCAATGAAACAAATCGGGAGATATTGTTATTCAATGAAATGCAGGTCTACCTCCTTAACACCCGTTTAGAACCTGAATATCCAAAAATCCTCTCTTAGTGGGCATTTGCGGCCCTTGAGGAAGCTGCATACCAGATTTCATTCCAATCCGTTCGGTGGTTTCTGAGATTTCGTGATGAATAAATGAATGAGTGAGTGGTATTTGACAAATATATAGTAGAAAGAAGGTAGTGTCAAGCCTTTGTTATGCTAAACTCGGTTGACAGTGCTGTGTGAGCACTTTAGTAACTAACGGGATTTCAAGTAAAGATCCTCATTTTCTATACCGGTAGTGCAGAGCGCAATTGGCATCTAGTCGGCCGTGTCTCGACTTGAGCTATGATGCCATGGAAACTACCTGCCTTGCCATTCCTTCATGAGTATATTTTATGATTTGATTAGCCTGTGATTGAGTGCAAAAGGGCCGAAATCAGAAGAATGAGAAAGACTATCGAAAATTCATGTAGCCAGCGGTTCCTTCTGGGTCCTAAACTATGTGTATGCAAAATATGGTTGAGATAGGTGGAACGGTGTAGATTTGTATAAGGAACCAACCCACATACATACATACATACATACATACAGACTTTCACTTTTATATATTAGATAGATGAGCATGGGTCCTAGTGGAAAATAATTCTATCACCTGAAACCAAAAATGCATGGGACGAAAAAATACATCAAAATATCATGTTGGTTTCCGACCCTACAAGACGTAAAAAATATAATAAAAGTGTAAAGAAACTATTTTTTGAAATTTCATTCGAATCAATTTTTAAGTTATTCGTGGGACAGTGAAAAATTTTGGCCAAAAAGTACAAAATCATTAATAACTCCCTAATTATACGTCGTATGATGAAATAGCAAGAGACAAAAAAGATGTAATGTGTTATTGTCTACAACATAGGGCAAGTAAATATCACACTCGGAGAAAAATTTCGGCCAAAAAGTACAAAATCATTAATAACTCCGTAATTAAACGTCGTGTGATGAAATAGCAAGAGACAAAAAAGATGTAATGTGTTAATGTCTACAACATAGGCCATGTACAACATCACACTCAGGGAAAAATTTCGGCCAAAAAGTACAAAATCATTAATAACTCCCTAATTAAACGTCGTATGATGAAATAGCAAGAGACAAAAAAGATGTAATGTGTTAATGTCTACAACATAGGCCATGTACAATATCACATTCAGAGAAAAAATTCGGCCAAAAAGTACAAAATCATTAATAACTCCTTAATTAAACGTCGTATGAAAAAATAGCAAGAGACAAAAAAGATGTAATGTGTTATTGTCTACAACATAGGCCATGCTCAATATCACACTCAGAGATATTACTGGAGATTTGTAGTTTCCCCCTATTATTTTTGTCTTTTGTAGGGTTGAAAATTAAAAAATGTACCTTTTCGGAATTTTTCTGTTGATTGCAAGGTGAAAGGAGTGTTTTTGCCAAATATCAAGTTTGTAACTCATTTGGAAGTGGGTAAACATTTATGTCAGTGAGTGAGTGAGTGAGTGAGTGAGTCAGTCAGTCATGTATTTTTAGCCTATTTTCAATTTTGAAAAAATAGGCTTATGAGTTCACATTTTGTCCGTGTGTGTGTGCGTGTGTTTGTGTCCCCCGCCCCTATTAAAATCTAAACGGCTGGAGCGATTTCAATGAAACTCGGTAAGTTCATAGCACTATTCCGGACAACCCCGACCTTCAAATTTTGTTACGTCTCACCAATCCAACATGGCGGCTGTGCGAAATATTTTACCAGCATTCAATATCTCCGAAACAATTCCCGATATCACCCTGGAATTTTTTCGGCGATAAAGGGAACTACTAGAAGTTCACGTCTTATGTGACTTGTGAAGAACTGGTAACTACAAAACCAACATGGCGGCCACGCGAATTTGCGACTTTTAAATAGACGTTTCTCGCAATTTAACCAACCAAACGCAATAAAACTTGGTACAGTATATGTTTATACACATTGTAATGCACCAACATCTAACTTCGTTCAATTGTTTTCATAACCACAAGATGGCGGATGTGCGAAATATTTCACCGGCATTCTATATCTCTGAAACTATTAACGGTATCACCCTGAAATTTTGTACGGAGATAAAAGGCACTACTGGAAGTTCATCTATAAGACTTTCAAAACCCGGTTAACTACAAAACGAACATGGCGGCCAAGCGAATTTGAAAATTTTAAATAGACCTTTCTCGCGATTTAATGTTTCAAACGCAATGAAATCTGTTACAGGAAATATTTATACACATTGTAATGCACTAGTATCTAATTTAGTTCAATTGTTTACATAACCTCATGATGGCGGCTGTGCGAATTTTAAAATTTTAAAGTTTTTATTTCTTGTGTCGTAATCATGCGATCGAAGTGAAAGTTTGAATAATGAACCTACGCAATAATTTTCCTTTATTGGTACATGACTCTATGGCCTATACATTTAACAATCCAACATGGCGACCAACCGAAATATTTCGACGGCTCTGAATATCTGAGAATCTATTACAGCAATCAAACTGTTTTTTTTATATGTTCATAGGGGTATGAACTTAAGTTCACCTATAGGACTTTCAATAACCTGGTGATCACAAATCCAACATGGCGGCGACGTGAAATATAAATATTCACATGGACGTTTCTCTTAATTTAACCATCCGAGTGCAGTGAAACTTGGTAGGTAAATCCTTATACGAATATTAATCCACTGGCATCTAATTTATTTCAATTGTTTCCATAACCACAAGATGGCAGCTGTGCGAAATTTCAAAATCCCCTTATTACTTCTTGTATCCTAATCATGCGATTGAAGTTTGAATGCTACACGTACACAATAATCTTCATGTAACAGTACATAACTCGAAGACCTACAATGTCCTACATATATAAAATCCAACATGGCGACCATCCGAAATATTTAGTTGGTTCTCAATATCTACGAATCTATTACAGCAATCATACTGGCAATTTGTATGTTGATAGAGGCAATTATTATTAGTAGGATATATGAAAATAGGCTATTTAGTTCTTCACGGAACTACTTGTTATATAATCTAGATGAGCATGGGTCCTAGTGGAAAATAATTCTATCACCTGAAACCAAAAATGCATGGGAAGAAAAAATACATCAAAATATCATGTTGGTTTCCGACCCTACAAGACGTAAAAAATATAATAAAAGTATTAAAAAAACTATTTTTTTGAAATTTCGTTCGAATCAATTTTTAAGTTATTCGTGGGACATAGAAAAATTTTGGCCAAAAAGTACAAAATCATTAATAACTCCCTAATTATACGTCGTATGATGAAATAGCAAGAGACAAAAAAGATGTAATCGGTTATTGTCTACAACATAGGCCATGTACAATATTACACTCGGAGAAATTTTCGGCCAAAAAGTACAAAATCATTAATAACTCCGTAACTGAACGTCGTGTGATGAAATAGCAAGAGACAAAAAAGATGTAATGTGTTAATGTCTAAAACATACGCCATGTACAACATCACACTCAGAGAAAAATTTCGGCCAAAAAGTACAAAATCATTAATAACTCCCTAATTAAACGTCGTATGATGAAATAGCAAGAGACAAAAAAGATGTAATGTGTTAATGTCTACAACATAGGCCATGTACAATATCACAATCAGAGAAAAAATCCGGCCAAAGAGTACAAAATCATTAATAACTCCCTAATTAAACGTCGTATGAAAAAATAGCAAGAGACAAAAAAGATGTAATGTGTTATTGTCTACAACATAGGCCATGCACACTATCACACTCGGAGATATTACTGGAGATTTGTAGTTTCCCCCTATTATTTTTGTCTTTTGTAGGGTTGAAAATTAAAAAATGTACCTTTTCGGAATTTTTCTGTTGATTGCAAGGTGAAAGGAGTGTTTTTGCCAAATATCAAGTTTGTAACTCATTTGGAAGTGGGTAAACATTTATGTCAGTGAGTGAGTGAGTGAGTGAGTGAGTCAGTCAGCCATGTAGTTTTATATAATACTAGCTGAAGTAGCCGTGCTTCGCTACGCGTCATAAATAAATTAAAATGTGAAGGTGACAGTTAAAACAGGGGATAGGCGAGGTGCTGCGCAGAGGGAGATTAAGGATGGAACATTTTGTCCAACTACACCGCTCTGCGTTGACCGTGTTTTATAGCACAAATTTAGGTTTTACTCGCTAACGGTTGGAGATACCTTTCGGATAGAAAATGTAATTTTAAACCTCGTATATGCCATCAAAAGTTTGCTAATTCTTAGCGTTCTCTTTTCATTTGAAATGGAAATATGAAAGTTTTAAACCAAAGGGTGTAGTGACGTCACTAAAATGGTCGCCATCTTTAAATAGTGAAAAGTATTGAAATCAAAATATCCTATATGTTAACCAGGTAAATCAGCTACTTCCATGTAAAATTCATGTAAATCGGACCAGTGGTACTTGCGTGATTGAGTAATACACAGACATACACCATCTCATTTTTAGCCTCGCTTCGCTCGCGTCATATTTTCATTCAATGAAATGCAGGTTTAACACCGTTAGCACCCCTTTAGAACCTGAATATCCAAAAATCCCTCCTTAGTAGACGTTTTCGACACACAACAAAACATATCCCTAAAATATCATTCTGCTAACATTAATAGTTTGGGTTGGTCGATGAGAGTGAACATCCAAAAATCCTTCCTTAGTGGACGTTTTTCTTCCAGAATTTCACCCCTCCCCATAGGCCCCTTAAATTGGATTTATGAAAAAACGGTCGAACACCTATTTATTTTATTTATTTTTAAGCTGATTGATTTCCTCAGAGTTTCAAACTCCTCGCCTATGTCGTTTAAGAGATACACGCTCCGTTAAGAATCTTTCAACCCCCACTTTTCATCCCTTTCACCTCATGATATACGCTACATCGAAAAACCATTAGACATGTGTCAGCTTATTTTTAATGATTAGTATATATGCCAAGTATCACATTCCCAAATGAAACCACTCGTGAGATATAGTTATTCAATGAAATGCACGTTTACCCCCTTAAGACCTATTTAGAACCTGAATATTCATAACTCTTTCCTTAGTGGACGTTTTCGACATACAACGAACATATCCCCAAAATTTTTTATGTATCTAACTTCAATAATTTTGGCTTGGCGATGATGAGTGATTGAGTCAGTCAGGACATTTTCTTTCATTTATTTTTGATAATTTCACCCCTCCCCATGAACCCCTTAAATTGGATTTATGAAACAAACGGTCGAACACCTATTTACTTATTTAAAGCTGTTTTCGCCCTGAGTTTGATGAGTGAGTAAGTGAGTCAATCAGTTAGGACACTTTCTTTCCTGTTTTTTCCCCCCAGAATTTCACCCCTCTCCAAAGGCCCCTTAAATTGGATTTATGAAAAAACGGTCGAACACCTATTTACTTGTATTTTAAGCTGTTTTTCCCCGCCGAATTTCAAACATCTCTCCTATGTCATTTAAGAGATACACGCAACGTTAAGAATCCCTCAACCCCCAATTTTCACCCCTTTCACCTCATAATATACACCACATCGATAAACCCTTAGATATATGTCTGATTATTTTTAATGATTAGTTTATATACCGAATATCACATCCCCAAAGAAACAACTCATGAGATATCGTTATTCAATGAAATGCACTTTTACCCCCTTAAATCTCTTTAAAACCCGAATAAACAAAAATCATTCCTTAGTTGACGTTTTCGACATACAGCGAATATATTCCCAAAATTTCATTTTTCCAACTGTAATAGTTTTCGCTGGGCGTGATGAGTGAGTGAGTCAGACAGGACATTTTCTTTCAATTATTTTTACCAAAATTTCACCCCTCCCCATGGGCCCCTTAAATTGGATTGATGAAAAAACTCTTGAACTCTTATTAACTTATTTTTTTAAGCTGTCTTTTTCCCCCCGAGTTTGATGAGTGAGTGAGTTAGTCAGTCAGTTAGGACACTTTCTCTCCTTTTTTTCCCCAGAATTTCACCCCACCCCATTGGCCCCTCAAATTAATTTATGAAAATACGGTCGAACACCGATTTACTTATTTATTTAGCTGATTTTTTTCGCTGAGTTTCAAATTTCTCGCCTATGTCGTTTAAGAGATAAGCCTACACACTCCGTTAGGAATCCTTCAACCCCCACTATTCACCCCTTTCACCTCATAATAATACACCACATCGAAAAACCCTTAGACACATGTCTGCTTATTTTTAATGATTAGTTTATATGCCGAGTATCACATCCACAAATGAAACCACTCGTGAGATATTGTTATTCAATGAAATGCAGGTTTAACCCCCTTAAGACCCCTTTAGAGCCTGAATATCCAAAAATCCTCCCTTAGTGTACAGTTTTGACATACAACAAACATATCCCCATAATGCCATGTTTCCAACTTCAAAATTATTGGCTGGGCGATGATGAGTGAGTGAATGAGTTAGGACATTTTCTTTCATTTCTTTTTCTTCAGAATTTCACCCCTCCCGATGAACCTCTTCAATTTGATTGATAAAAAAAAACTGTCGAATAGTTATTTACTTACTTACTTTAAAGCAGTTTTTCCCCCTGAGTTTGATGAGTGAGTCAGTCAGTCAATCAGTTAGGACACTTTCTTTCCTGTCCCCCGCCCCCCAGAATTTCACCCCTCCCCATGGGCCCCTTAAATTGGATTTATGAAAAAACGGTCAAACACATATTAACATATTTTTATGCTGATTTTTTCCCGCTGAGTTTCAAACTCCTCGCCTATGTCGTTTAAGAGATACACGATCCGTTAGGAATCTTTCAATCCCCACTTTTCACCCCTTTCACATCATAAACACATCGAAAGGCCCCCTCCCCATGAACCCCCTAAATTTGATTTATGAAAAAAACTGTCGAACAGCTACAGTATTTACTTACTTTAAAGCAGTTTTTTTTCCCCTGAGTTTGATGAGTGAATCAGTCAGTCAATCAGTTAGGACGCTTTCTTTCCTGTCCCCCCCCCCCAGAATTTCACCCCTCCCCATGGGCCCCTTAAATTGGGTTTATGAAAAAATTGGTCAAACACATATTTTCTTATTTTTATGCTGATTTTTTTCCGCTGAGTTTCAAACTCCTCACCTATGTCGTTTAAGAGATACACGCCCGTTAGGAATCTTTCAATCCCCACTTTTCACCCCTTTCACCTCATAATATACGCCACATCGAAAAACCCTCAGACTCGTGTCTTCTTATTTTTAATGATGAGTTTATGTGCCGAGTATCACATCCCCCAATGAAACCAATCGGGAGATATTGCTATTCAATGAAATGCAGGTCTACCCCCTTAACACCCCTTTAGAACCTGAATATACAAAAATCCTCTCTTAGTGGGCATTTGCGGCCCTTGGGGAAGCAGCATACCAAATTTCATTCCAATCCGTTCGGTGGTTTCTGAGATTTCGTGATGAATGAGTGAGTGAGTGAGTGGTATTTGACAAATATATAGTAGAAGATAGTGTCTAGTCTTTGTTATGCTAAACTCGGTTGACAGTGCTATGTGAGTAGGTGAGTAACTAACGGGATTTCAAGTAAAGATGCTCATTTTCTATACCGGTAGTGCAGAGCGCAACTGACATCCAGAAGGCCGTGTCTCGACTTGAGCTATGTTGCCATGGAAACTATCTGCCTTGCCATTCCTTCATGAGTATATTCTATGATTTGATTAGCCTGTGCTTCAGTGCAAAAGGGCCGAAATCGGAAGAATGAGAAAGACTATCGAAAATTCATGTAGCCAGCGGTTCCTTCTGGGTCCTAAGCTATGTGTATGCAAAATTTGGTTGAGATTGGTGGAACGGTGTAGATTTGCATACGGAACAGATCCACATACATACATACAGACTTTCACTTTTATATATAAGATAGATGAGCATGGGTCCTAGTGGAAAATAATTCTCTCACCTGAAACCAAAAATGCATGGGACGAAAAAATACATCAAAATATCATGTTGGTTTCCGACCCTACAAGACGTAAAAAATATAATAAAAGTATAAAAAAACTATTTTTTGAAATTTCATTCGAATCAATTTTTAATTTATTCGTGGGACATAGACAAATTTTGGCCAAAAAGTACAAAATCATTAATAACTCCCTAATTATACGTCGTATGATGAAATAGCAAGAGACAAAAAAGATGTAATGTGTTATTGTCTACAACATAGGCCATGTACAATATCACACACTGAGAAAAATTTCGGCCAAAAAGTACAAAAGCATTAATAACTCCGTAATTAAACATCGTGTGATGAAATAGCAAGAGACAAAAAAGATGTAATGTGTTAATGTCTACAACATAGGCCATGTACAACATCACACTCAGAGAAAAATTTTGACCAAAAAGTACAAAATCATTAATAACTCCCTAATTAAACGTCGTATGATGAAATAGCAAGAGACAAAAAAGATGTAATGTGTTAATGTCTACAACATAGGCCATGTACAATATCACACACAGAGAAAAAATTCGGCCAAAAAGTACAAAATCATTAATAACTCCCTAATTAAACGTCGTATGAAAAAATAGCAAGAGACAAAAAAGATGTAATGTGTTATTGTCTACAACATAGGCCATGCACAATATTACACTCAGAGATATTACTGGAGATTTGTAGTTTCCCCCTATTATTTTTGTCTTTTGTAGGGTTGAAAATTAAAAAATGTACCTTTTCGGAATTTTTCTGTTGATTGCAAGGTGAAAGGAGTGTTTTTGCCAAATATCAAGTTTGTAACTCATTTGGAAGTGGGTAAACATTTATGTCAGTGAGTGAGTGAGTGAGCGAGTGAGTCAGTCAGTCAGCCATGTAGTTTTATATAATATAGATTTGATCGTTAATCACTTGTTCCCAGCTGCTGCAGAGTGTACAAGCCAATGCACTGTTGTCAAGTCCACAACAACGAGGCAGGTGAGTGAAGCTCTCCCTCATTGCATTAGCTTATGTTTCCACGCTCAAGTCCAACCAGAGAATGAACGATGTTGCTACATCGGGAGTCAGGAAGGCAGGACGTGTCACGTGTTTCACAGGAGGCATTAGGAACTAAAATGCATTACTGTGTCGCGGCAGAGACTGGTGTGTCAGGCTCTACATGTAGTCTACGATAGGCCCAGTAAACCAGTAGCAGTTAACTCCAATTTCTTTGATGAATGGACTGAGTCTCGGTTGGAGAGGTTTATGTTCCAAAAAGATCCAGCCAGTAAGGCTGGTAACTGCAAGGTGAGGATGGACATGAAGTACCGTAATTGGTTGAGGTTCCTATCTACTTATATTTAAGAATGCTTATTTTATGTGTATGATATACATATTTGTAAATAATTCAGTCTAATTACAGCTAAATGTGTCACTCATGTATTGTATATGGCAAATAAAACATATACAATTATTAATGCACATGCTCCTACTGTAACGTGTTTTTCGAGGGGTTTTATGCCACTGGCATAAGTCAGTAGGAAGCCATTCTATATTTATTTACGCGGCAAATTGTTCAGCCAAGATAATTTTTCATGTTAATTTATTATTATTATTTTATTATAATTATTATTTAGATATTTTCGGAGCATTTTATAAAAATTATAAGCATACAGATAGGTTTTCTATGTCTTAGAAAACGCTATCAAGCAAATTATTACGAACGACGATATCATAGAAAATTATCTGATTACGGAATTTTACGGAGTTTTGTCAGTTAGGGTATTTGAGAGACATGACTCACAGGGAATTCAAATGCAAGCTGATTCCTGTCGAGAAGTATTACGCAAGGCTGGGTCGCAAGGTCTAGAAAAGGCGAATTGTTGAAACGGTACTCTCGCGCGCCGAGTGTAATGAGGCAGAGGAGGGGAACTAGCGGCGTGCTCAACCAATCAGTGAGGACCACGCAAGCTGAAGCCGACTGAAGAGTGGGGAGCCGACAGGTGAATATATCGTTCGACGCGCCGTGAAACGCGGACAATCTGTGAAATACTGGACGAGTATGGGTGCGCGTGCGAGTGGCTCCGATGTTCGGTGGAGTTAAGGACAATCTGTGTAGAACTTGCAGTGTACGGTCGCAAGTGCGTGTCGCTCCGATGTTCAGTGGAGTTAGCGACGAACTTTTGTAAAACGTAACCAGTGCGGTTTTACGAGAGTTTGGGTCCGATGTACGGACCATAGAATTATCTAATCTACCAGAATATCATCAAATTTCGACGGAGATGACGACGTCCAGGAGACTGTGGGAAGCACACAGCATCATCAAGAACGAGGGAAATGCTTTGGCAATTTCCAGGGGTAAGCGCTAATGACGCAGAAATACGCAATCTCTAATTTTTCTTTGTTTTATATTTCATAATTCAGTAACTTCATAGCTTGGAAATAAGAGTAAAATCAATTTATCAGACTCCGTTTTCACGTAATTTTCTATCGGTAATATTAAAATCACAACGCTCCAATTTAAATTTTATAGTTATTATTATTATTAATTTTGCTATACTTGTTTTATATAATAAATTCATTTCTTTTACAATGCAATCTTTGCTTTCAGTAGGTAGCATTAGATATAGACCAATTCCTTCTCCTGATACAATTGTTTGTTGGGTTAATGATCAAATCATACCACGATCTGAGTGAATAGAGTCTTGAATGTGTTCTCCCAGAGCTAGACGTTGTTAAATACAAATTTAGATTTCAGCATTGCATTGAGGTCTTGGCGCCCATTAAAACAACATAGCTTAGGCAAAGGTAAACAGTTACATTTCTCACCCAACAGTGTGGGCTAGCAAAAACGTTTCATTTCGCTACCAACATAGGGCACTAATCAACGTTTCATTTGTCGCCGACAACTTGGGGCTGAAAACCTAATAACATTTGTGGAAGGAGAAGGGTATATATTTCTGTGCCTGTATTTTGGGGGTTATTTGTCTGTATCAGTGTATATCATTATGGGGGATGAGAAAGAAAGACAGATGAGGTTACGTAGTGGTCATCAACGGGAGAGTGATGATACGAGCAGTATGTCGAGTGATGGTAGTACCGGGGTAGCGGAGGTAAATCCCGATACTGAAACAGGGAGTGTAGGCGGCCAACCAGAATTTAAAACTTTACTTCTCGAGTTTATGTATCAGAACAAAGTTAGTAGTGATGCCTTAAATGCAAAGTTAGAACAGAATAACGCTAAATTAGAACAAAATAGTAGGGAAAATAAAGAAAGTACAGAAGCTTTAAATGCAAAGTTAGAACAGAATAACGCTAAACTAGAACAAAACAGTAGGGAAAATAAAGAGAGTAATAGGGAATTGAGCGATAGTTTAAACGCCAGATTAGAACAAAACAGTAAGGAAAATAGAGAGAGTACTGAAACTTTAAATGCTAAATTAGAACAAAACAGTAGGGAAAATAGAGAGAGTAATGAAACTTTAAACGCCAGATTAGAACAAAACAGTAAGGAAATGAGTGACAAATTTGAACTGATTAGAGGTGAGATCAGGGGGGTGATGGAAGAAAAGGCTAAAGAGATTATTGCAGATGTAGACAGAAAATTAGGAAAAGTACAGGAGGAGTTGGAAATTAGAATCAGTACACAGGCTGAAAATTTAAAAGAACTAGTGCAACTGGAAACACAGCAGGTCAAAAAGCAATTGGGGGGAGAAATTGACAAAATTCAGGTAGCTACTAAAGAGGTTAAGGAACAGCTGGGGGGTAGAATTGAGAAAGTTCACTCACAAATAGTTGCAGAAGTAAATGATCTAAGAGAGAGTAATAGGGAGAGCATTAGCAAGATTGAGGAGAAACAAGCAAAGCTATATGATAAAGTAGAAGAATCAGAAGGAAACATTAAATTAACAGTAAACAGTATTGAGAGGAAGGCTGAGGAGAAAATCGCAGAATTAGAATTAAAATTAAAAGCTAGGATCAGGCAAGAAAATAGTCAGAATAGGCCAGTTTTTGTGAATAGCACACACAGGGAGGTAGAACTGGGTAAGTTCAGCAATCGACAGGGGTGCCCAATGGAGTTCATGAACACTATAGAAAATAAATTCGGGGAAAGGTTGGAAAATGGTAGTATTGAGTGGTGCCAGGTAGTTGAAATTTTAGAACAAGTGTTTGTGGGGGAAACGAGGAATTGGTTTGCTGTCTACAGAGACAAGTTTACTGATATTAATGATTTTAAAATGAAATTCTGTGAAAAGTTCTGGAATGAGGTTATTCAGTCGCAGCATCGTGAGGGAGTAGTGTGTGGTAAATATAACCCTAAAGGAAGCTCCACCAAGACCGAATACTTTTTAGGGCAGGTATTAGTGTGTAAATATCTGGATGGCTTGAAGGAGGAAAGTGATGTGGTGAGGTTGCTACTTAGGCACTTTCCCTATAGGATCAAGGAGGCTGCTTGTATCCAGAATGTAAAGACTATATCACAAGTAGAAAATCTGTTAAGCACATTTGATGCACTAGGGAGAGGGGGTTATGAGGACAATTTCAATCGGAACCAGGGTAATAATAATAATAGACCTAATGAAGCCAGGCATCAGGAAGTTCAAGGGAACGGTGGCGAAGGGGCCAACGCTCAAAATAGAAATAATAATAATCAGCTAAATCAGAACAGAGGAAATGGCTATGGTAGTCAGTATCAAGGGAGGAACAATGATTTCAGGGGAAATCAAGGGAGAAACAATGATTTCAGGGGAAATCAAGGGAGAAATTATAATGACAATAATTACAACCAGAATAGGGGTCAAGGAAGAGGACAGCCTAGTGGTAGTAATATACAGCCAAACAATAACAACACAGCCCAGAACATCCAGACCAGTTCAGTAGTTAGTAGTACTACGGCCAGCTGTAGCGGTTCTTTAAACGCGAACCAGGCTGCGAAGTAAGGTCAGAATCTCAGTCTGTAGCATGCCCTGTCCATACAATTATACAGGAACCCTATGACCTAAATGTAAGAAATGAATTATTACATGAACTAAATGATGAAGGTATTATTCAGGAAGTGGTTAGTAAGAGCCCCATAGTTAAATTTAACGTGTCCGAGGCGTACACAGATGTTTTAATTGATAGTGGTTGTATGAAGAGTTGCATAAGTAGTGCATTTTATGATAAAATGAAAGGAACTGGAGTAAATTTTGAGAAGATGCCAATTAAAAGCACTTTTGTTATCACAGCTGTTGGGAAGAGGTCTAAAGTAATTTCTAAGCAAGTTTTAGTAGACATTAAAATTAATAATCATGTAGAGAAGCAGATTTGTCTTGTAATTCCAAATTTAGTATTCAGTGTTATCTTGGGTTCAGAGTGGCTAAGTAGAGTGTCTGGTAACTTATGTTATGATGTAGGGAGTTTGAAATTTAAATGGGGAGATTCTGAAGTAGAAGTAGCGTTCAATGACCATATTCAGAGGAGTAGTATTGTAGGTGTGATTTGTACTTTAAATGAGATATCGCCAGCCGTAGAGCGGGGTTCTCCATGTTTTGTGGGCAGTGTGATTACGAACGGAAGTCTAGAGGACTCGTTACGTGAGGCTGCATTTCAGGGAAATATAGAGGTGGAACAATGTGTTCGGCTCTATGATGTGTTATGGTGTAATAGGAGAGTTTTTGAGGATCGCATTGGTATGGCCAATTGCTATACACATTCATTGAACGTTATTGATAGGTCAGTATTCACAGGACATAGATATCCTGTACCTTTCGCTTATCAGAGTGCAGTTGAGGCACAAATTAACCAGATGCTTGAAGATGGGATTATTGAGCACTCGAACAGTCCATATGTTAATTCTTTGATAACGGTACCCAAGACCGACGGCACTGTTCGTATTTGTTTAGACGCTCGTTTGGTTAACAGTAGAATTAGTTCAGATCAGCTGAAATCTATGTCAATAGAAGAATTAATGCAAACATTTGAGGGGAAGAAGTATTTCACTTGTGTAGATTTGAGTTCCAGTTTTTGGCAAGTGCCACTTATGTACGAAGATAGACCATTTACAGCTTTTAGTCATAAATATAACCTTTATCAATTTTGTAGAACACCTTATGGGTTAAAGAGTAGTTCAGCAGCTTTAATTAGGGCTTTAAACATCGCATTAGGGGATGACACAGGAGAGTTTGTAACCATTTACATAGATGATATGGTAATTAGTTCACGCAGTTTTGAGGAGCATCTATGTCATTTAGATATAGTTTTTCAGAAGTTAGATCAGGCAGGGTTCACTTTGAAGCTGTCTAAGTCGTCATTCTGTCAGTCAGAAGTGACATTTTTAGGTCATAGAGTGTCGAGTAGAGGTGTAACACCAGAAGAAAGTAGGGTTAATAAGATACTTAACGCAGAGGTGCCACAGAATGTTAAACAGTTAAAAACTTACCTGGGAATTTGCAACTTTTTCAGGAGGTTCGTTCTTAAATACTCAGGGTGGGTAGAACCATTCAGGGAATTGCTTAAAAGTGGGACTCGGTGGAGATGGGAGTCCAAGCATGATCAGGCTTTTAGAGCGCTAAAGGAAGGTTTTGAGAAAGCTGTAGTGCTGAAATATCCTTTAAAAGATAAGGAATATGTGGTTATGACAGATGCTTCACATATAGGCATTGCTGGAGTATTATGTCAGAGAGATGATGAGGGTAATCTGTGCATTGTATCTTTAGCCTCGCGAGGACTGACTGCAGCAGAGAAAAGATACACGATTACTGAGTTAGAGCTTTTAGGTATTGTTTTCAGTTTAGGGAAATTTAGAATGTATTTAGTAGGGGGGAAATTTGAGATCCACACAGATCACCATGCATTACTGTATATGAGAACTTGTAAACTCAGTTCTTACAGAGTTAGTAGGTGGATTCTTGCTCTGCAGGAATACGAATTCACAGTAAAATATATTAAAGGTAAAGATAACATTCTTGCAGACATGCTATCGAGGGACACTAATTTATGTAGGGATTATCCTGTGGTTAAAGCAGAGGACGGTATTTTAATATGTGCATGTGTGGACAGTAGCAACAGGGCATCGTTACAGACACTGAGAAATATGCTAGTGGAGCAACGTGATGACGTTAAGCTAAAGGAGCCACTGGCTAGGTTGGAAATAGGTGAAGAAGAGTATGTGAAAGTAGGACGGTTCACGTACAAGATGCAGGATGGGCTTCTTGCAAGGAAATGTAGGAATAATCGGTGGGCAATATGTGTTCCTGCCACTTTGCGGGAGGAGCTAATTTGGTTCATTCATAGGGAATTAGGACACTTTGGTGCTGCCAAGGTCTTCTATGAAATTGGTCGTGACTTCATTTGGAGTAAAATGGGAAGGGACGTTAGGAGGATTTTAGCTAAGTGTGACACCTGTCAAAGGAGTAAATATCCAGTTAAATATTTAGTGGGGGAGAGATCTGCAGTTCTCACCAGTAGTCCCGGCGAACTACTGTGTGTGGATTTATTTGGCCCGATCGTTAAAGGACAGTACGGCTACGAGTACATTTTTATAGTTATTGGCGCTTTTAGTAAGTATGTCAAGCTATATCCGCTAAGGAAAGCCACGGGACTAGCGTGTAGCCGTCTGATCATTAATAAGTATGTACCTGAGTTTGGCCTTCCTCTCAGGATACTATCTGACAGTGGACCACAGTTTACTGCAAAGAAATGGAGAACCAGTATGCAGGAAGCTGGTATAACACACGTTCATTCCTCTGTAAGGTACCCTCAGGGTAATTCTGCAGAGCGTCCATTAAGGGAAGTGGCTCGTCTTTTTCGGACTCTAGTGCATGACAAGCATGCGGCCTGGGTTGGACATCTTCCCAAGGTCGAGACTTGGCTGAATTCTGTCCAGCATGAGAGCACGAAATTGACGCCATACGAAGTTCACTTCGGAAAAAGACCACAAAATGAACTAGCGAGGGTGTTGGGATTAAATGAGGGTAAGCAACCGGGGATGGATTACATTGTCCAGTTGGCGAAACATAATTTATCTAAGTCAGCACAAAAGAGAATTCGCCAACAAAAAGAAACTAAATTTGACCTATTCGAGCCGGGAGACAGAGTCTTACTTAGAGTGCCGAAACAGTCAAATAAGCTAGAGAAAGTCATGTCCAAGTTCTTTTATCTCTACGAGGGCCCATTTATAGTTTCCAAACGTATTGGGAAAACAGCATATGTGCTGGAGAATAGTGAGGGAAACAGATTATACGGGACGTATAATATACATAGCCTACGAAAATATGTGTCATAAAGTGAGTGTGTTTAGCTGGCGAGCCAGCCTATTAAATGAGTAAGTGTGGTATTTGGTGCGTGGGAGGAGATGGTCTTCCAGGCAGGCGTATCAGAAGTCACACAGGGGGGTAGTATGTAAGTAAATGAGAGTTTTTAAGGTACAGGGAAATATGACGGGATTGTCGGATGCTGTTGAGCACTAAATTGTCTCGATGCACCAAGGCCATTTTGGCAGCGCTGATGGGTTCCCATTTATCTCCAAGAGATGGGGGAGCGCTTGTATAGGGCTTGTTAGCTTAAGGCGTCCACGAGATAAAAGATGGGCCATCAGAATGCGAGACAGTCCTTCATGAAACTCATACATATCAGCACACGTGATTTCTGTTTACGGCCTCGCCATGTAAGATTTGTAAGTGTGTAATTTAAGATAATTTGTATAATGGTATTATTTGTGTGAGGAGAAATGGTCTGTGTTGAGAACTAGTATGAAGTAGAATATGGTCTACGGGAACTTAACAAGACAGGGCGATTACGGCACAGAAATATTTGGTGTTATATGTAATGCGCATTTACTGTATTTTTTTTCAGAAGTCAATATTAATTTAATCTACTTTAAAGAGAGATTAAGTATTATGGTCACGAGGCGCTGCCACAATAGTGTGATCGTGTGCTCAGTGATAAGTGGAATTAAATGTCACCATAAGGAGGGGACCTCCAGTGAAATTAGGAAGTTCTATGGTGATATAAATATATCAGAACACCATCAATGCGTGTGATATGACATCATAAATACATAGTGCTCACACATTAATTATGTCTATTTCTCCAACATAGAGAAATTTGAGAGGCGGAAATATCCGTGGAACACTATTCCATATGTAAAACATTGGACTGGTTGCAAAGTGCAATCCATAGTGACAACAAACTTTGACGCAAAGTGCGTGAAGAAAAAATGAGTGTATATATCTGTAATTTAGGGTGATTTCATTTATGTAATATGTATTTTGGATGGGGTTTATTAACGTGTCTGGGATAATCGGATAATGGACCGTCGTCACGGTAAATCATCCGATGATCCGAGGCGAATATGTAACGTGTTTTTCGAGGGGTTTTATGCCACTGGCATAAGTCAGTAGGAAGCCATTCTATATTTATTTACGCGGCAAATTGTTCAGCCAAGATAATTTTTCATGTTAATTTATTATTATTATTAATTTATTATAATTATTATTTAGATATTTTCGGAGCATTTTATAAAAATTATAAGCATACAGATAGGTTTTCTATGTCTTAGAAAACGCTATCAAGCAAATTATTACGAACGACGATATCATAGAAAATTATCTGATTACGGAATTTTACGGAGTTTTGTCAGTTAGGGTATTTGAGAGACATGACTCACAGGGAATTCAAATGCAAGCTGATTCCTGTCGAGAAGTATTACGCAAGGCTGGGTCGCAAGGTCTAGAAAAGGCGAATTGTTGAAACGGTACTCTCGCGCGCCGAGTGTAATGAGGCAGAGGAGGGGAACTAGCGGCGTGCTCAACCAATCAGTGAGGACCACGCAAGCTGAAGCCGACTGAAGAGTGGGGAGCCGACAGGTGAATATATCGTTCGACGCGCCGTGAAACTCGGACAATCTGTGAAATACTGGACGAGTATGGGTGCGCGTGCGAGTGGCTCCGATGTTCGGTGGAGTTAAGGACAATCTGTGTAGAACTTGCAGTGTACGGTCGCAAGTGCGTGTCGCTCCGATGTTCAGTGGAGTTAGCGACGAACTTTTGTAAAACGTAACCAGTGCGGTTTTACGAGAGTTTGGGTCCGATGTACGGACCATAGAATTATCTAATCTACCAGAATATCATCAAATTTCGACGGAGATGACGACGTCCAGGAGACTGTGGGAAGCACACAGCATCATCAAGAACGAGGGAAATGCTTTGGCAATTTCCAGGGGTAAGCGCTAATGACGCAGAAATACGCAATCTCTCATTTTTCTTTGTTTTATATTTCATAATTCAGTAACTTCATAGCTTGGAAATAAGAGTAAAATCAATTTATCAGACTCCGTTTTCACGTAATTTTCTATCGGTAATATTAAAATCACAACGCTCCAATTTAAATTTTATAGTTATTATTATTATTAATTTTGCTATACTTGTTTTATATAATAAATTCATTTCTTTTACAATGCAATCTTTGCTTTCAGTAGGTAGCATTAGATATAGACCAATTCCTTCTCCTGATACAATTGTTTGTTGGGTTAATGATCAAATCATACCACGATCTGAGTGAATAGAGTCTTGAATGTGTTCTCCCAGAGCTAGACGTTGTTAAATACAAATTTAGATTTCAGCATTGCATTGAGGTCTTGGCGCCCATTAAAACAACATAGCTTAGGCAAAGGTAAACAGTTACATTTCTCACCCAACAGTGTGGGCTAGCAAAAACGTTTCATTTCGCTACCAACATGGGGCACTAATCAACGTTTCACTACTAATCAAAAAAACACCACCATTAAGGACAGAGAAGAAGTACAAAAATTCTGGGATCTTTTGGATCAAACTTTAATAAAAATCCCTTCATCAAACATCAAAATTCTCCTTGGTGATTTCAATGCGCAACTTGGACAAGAAAGAAGATACAGAGATATCATTGGAAAATGGACAGCACATAAACAAATCAATAAAAATGGTCAAAGATTAGTCGAAATTTGTAGAAACCACAAATTAATCTCTAAATCATCATGTTTTAAAAGACAGCCCCATAAATTGAAAACTTGGAAACATCCTGACTTCAGAAGGGGTGAATGGCAGTTGGATCATGTCTGCATGGATAAATTTCACCATCGCGAAATTCACAATGTCAAAGTTCTAAGGGGAGTTGACTCAGGATCAGACCACTATGTGGTAAAGATAAAAATAAAATTAACTCCAATGGCCAAGAAAAAAACTAATAATAACAATAGGAGGAAATTTGATCCATCTACCTTAATAAAAAATATAGAGTACTGTGAAAGAACAGGAGAAGAATCTCTCAACACTAAACCATTGGACGAATTAATCACTAAATGAAAATCAATAGCAGAGGAGTTAGCACCAATAAATCCAAGAAAAAAAACATGAATGGTGGAATGTAGATTGTGATCAAGCAGAGAAAAAACACCAAGCATGGATAGAACATCAAGCTCTAAATTCAGAAGAATCAAATTTATAACTAACTATACAAAGAAAATTAACCCATAAAATCATCAAACGAAACGTAATCATCTTAAAAATACACTGGAAAAGATAGAAGACGATTTCAAGAAAAAGCAATCTCGAGATTATTACAAAACATTTGGTAAATATCTAAAAAAAATTTGAAGCTCCAACATTAATGTTGAAAAATCAAACAGGAAAGTTAGCACATTCTAACCAAGAAAATACAGAGATCCTTGCAGAAGCATTCGAGAAACTGTTAAATTGTGATGATCCACTGGAAACCCTGCAAGTAAACACTGATACACCTATTTTAACTTCACCTGATTTAATAAATCCTCCAAACATTAATGAAGTAGAACTCACAATTAAAGAACAAAAAAATTACAAAACTTGTGGCGAAGACTTAGTCTTTGCTGAAATCTGGAAAAATGCTGGTAAACCTGCGATTATAAATCTTCATCAACATCTAGTTAAAATGTGGATTACTGAAGAAATTCCTGCACACTGGACCATAGGAATAATCCATCCATTATTTAAGAAAAATGAAAATCCACAGCCTGCTTCCAGTCTCCGACCGGGTCAGGAATGGAATGAATGAAGCCCCCATCTAGCGGCGAGGATATGAACTGTGCCTGCTGCCGAGGCCTGACGCACTCCTCTGGGGCAATGATTAAATGAATGACTGATGAAATGAAATGATAGTGGAGAGTGTTGCTGGAATGAAATGTTGACAGGGAAAACCGGAGTACCCGGAGAAAAACCTGTCTGCCTCCGTTTTGTCCAGCACAGATCTCACATGGAGTGACCGGGATTTGAACCACGGACCCAGCGGTGAGAGGCCGGCGTGCTGCCGCCTAAGCCACGGAGGCTCCATTATTTAAGAAAGGAGACAAAATGAACCCAGATATCTACAGAGGAATTACCCTTCTGGACTGCACATATAAAATTTTCTCTCGCATAATTTACAACAGGATCAAAAACATTCTGGAACCACAACTTGGAGAATATCAAGGAGAATTTCGCCCTTACAGAAGTTGTCCAGACCAAATCCTTAGCCTGAAATTAATAATGGAATATTACAAAAACAGAAATAAGCAACTCTTTATCTCTTTTATAGATTTCAAGAAAGCCTATGATAGTATTCATAGACTGACACTGCTAAAAATCCTCAGATCATACGGTCTCCATCCTAAATTGATAAAAATCATTCAATTAACATTAACAAACACAAATTCGAAAGTTAAATTTAGGGGAGAAATATCAACAGCTTTCACAGTAAAAACTGGTCTCAGACAAGGTGATGAATTATCCCCTCTGCTTTTCAATGTGGCTCTTGATTATATCATGAAGGTTTGGCAAAAGGAAAACCCTCCTAAGATCAAAATTGGAACAAAACCATCAATAAAAATAAACTGCTTAGGATTTGCAGATGACTTGGCTCTTTTAGCACTAGACAAGGAAGAGGTTTGTACTCAGATCACTAGTCTCCAAGAAAGTGCTCAAGGGATAAGATTACAGATATCCTTTGAAAAAACTGAGATCATGCCTATGAAGTCTATATAAATGATCATAAAATTAACCTAGTTCCTCAATTTAAGTATCTTGGAGAAATTATAACACATAACTTAAACGAAAAAATAACTTGGATTTTTTTTTCGTGTGGCCTCCTGAGAGGCCGAGTGCAGGTCTTTCTATTCGACGCCTGTGGGCGACCTGCGCGTCGGGATGAGAGATGGAATAGATGAAGATGAATGAAACTGGGCAAGGATGTGGAAGGAAGCGGCCGTGGCCTGTCAGAAGGTACTGACCCAGCATTTGCCTGGAGTTGAAAATGGAAAGCGGAAAGGAAGGAAGCTTGTAGTTTAACGTGACCGTTAATCTTGAGACCATGAGCTACGGGACCTCCGTTTTATGTGGGATCCGAACCACAGGACATGGCATTTCACTTCGAAAATCTCACATGCATTGACCGGGAATCGAACCCGGACAGCCTAGTTGAAAATGGGAAACCACGGAAAACCATTTCAAGGACAGCCGACGGTGGGGCTCGAACCCACGCGTCTACCGAGTCAGCAGAGAGCTTGGCCCCATGGCCTAACGCAGCGCTTTAGCCAGCGTAGCCACTACTGTCAGTTACTTGGATAAATAGAACAAATAAAATGAAAAAGGCACAATCTCTAACCTGGTCAACATATAATAAAAAATGCCTATCAATAGCTACTAAGATCCAACATTATAAAACTGTAACTCTCCCAGAAGCCACTTATGCTTGTGAAACACTGTTCCAAATTAAAAATGAACAAAGAACTGATCAGCTCCTCAAAACGGAAAGAAGAATCATTAGAACGTGCATAAATAAAAAGTATCAGGTTGAGGGAGTCTGGAGGATTCTCCCAAATGAAACTGTCTATCGTGAGATTGATCCAATCACCAGCACAATGAATAATAATAATGTTATTGGTTTTACGTCCCTTTTAACTACACTGGCTTTTAGAGACGCCAGGGTGCCGGAATTTTGCCCCGAAGGGGATCTTTAACGTGCCAGTAAATCTACTGACACGGCTCCCTCGCATTTGCGCACCCTCAAATGCCAGCTGACTGCGCCAGGTTTCGAACCTGCAACCTTGGGCTCAGCAAGCGAGAACGTTACCCCTGAGCCACGCAGCCAGACACCAGCACAATGAAGAAGAAAAGAATTTCATTTTTTTTTTTTTTTTTCACATCTTACGGCTTCCAGAAAACAGAATTGTACGCCAATGGTGATGAGAAATCTAGGAAAGAAAACTGGAGGAAAATGGATCCAAGAAATCCAACAAGATCTCAAAGCAGTTGGACTCAAGATAACAGATGCCGAGGAGAAAAATAAAATTAACACCATTCTTAAAACTCACAAATTTTCTGCAGAAATGACACATAGAAAGCCTATGGAGATTTCATATGAGTTGAGAAAATCCCGATCTGAAAGAATAAAAAAGTACTGGAAAGAGCGCAAGAACCAAGCAGTACTACCTTCAAAGAAGAAGTGATTGTGGAACGACTCAAGTGGTCCAATGTGACCAATCAACATTAATAATAATAATATGACTCTAATAAATTAATATAATTATTTATAAACAAATAAAACATTAAATATTACAGCCTATTTAACAGTAATGTATTGCTAAAACACAACTTTAAGGACATGTTTTGACCACAAAACGTCAGCCAAAAATTAATATGCGAAAAATCTTGTAGGAATATTGTATATGGAAAAATCCATATCCACTTGAATAAACTACACAACCTAAGCTTCTTGCTGATCAGAACATGGTTTGTTTGTTGATGTGCCCTTGGGTCCTTGGTTGGTTCCTCAGTTTAGGGGCTGCGACAACGCGGTCATGTAGCCCCGTGTACTTTGGGTGTGTGTAGAATCTGTCTGATAACCGGTGTTAATTGTGATGACTGTATTAGTGTGTGTTATCTGTTTTTTAAATTCAAGTAAGGACTGCAGACTGAATTTTTCAAATAGTTCCTACTTTTGCCGCCAAACGCCACCGTCAACGACTTCTAGTCCAGAACTTAGCTACTAGACGCCACTGCAGTCGGCTCTTGGCAACGAACGTAGGAACCTAAGGGTGTTGTTTACATTCTTAACCTATCCAATTTAGCTTCACACAGGTGTAATTAGTGGAAGGTTCTTTAACATGCCATAAATCTTTGACATGGGACCGCCTCCTTTACTTCCCCTCCAAAGCAAGGCATTGTGAGGGATTTTTAATGCTCTTAAAAAATCCGACGACTTCGGCCGGGTTTGAACCTGCGATCTCGGGCATAGAAGCTCAGCATGCTACCAACTATGCCACCCTTGTAGAGAGACTTCCCTACCAGTATCTTCAACTGGTCAACCCACCTTGTTGGTGGGTCACGGGTTCAAACCCGGCTGAAGTTGTCGGATTTTTTAATAGCGTTAAATATCCCTCAGTATGTCTTCCCTCGGAGGGGAAGTAAAGCAGGCGGTCCCAGTCATAGATCTATGGCATGATAAAGAACCTTCCACTAATTACACTTGTGTGAAGCTAAATTACAGGTTATATTTGACCAACACTTTTAAGTTCCAACATTCGTCGCCAGGAGCAGACTGTGGTGGCATCTAGTAACAAAGTTCAGAACTAGTTGGTCGTTGACGGTGGTGTTTGGTAGCAAAAGTTGTAACTACTTGAAAATCGAATGTCTGCAGTCCTTAACTTGAATTAAAAACAGATAACACACACTAATACAGCCATCACAATTAACACCGGTTATCAGACAGGTTCTACACACACCCAAAGTGCATGGGGCTACATGACCGTGTTGTCGCAGCCCCTAAACTGAGGAACCAACCATCGTGTAGATCATCCCTTGGGGTCATTTCCTTGGACTTCCCCTTGCATCACCAGCTTCTCTTAAGGCTCCAGTACATTTTACATCTTTCCATTTGCTATGGTTGGAGCATGAACCTGCCCAGACAGTTGAATCCCAACTGCACTCTTTCTCAACAGATACAACTATTTTACCATCAAACTACATGTGCACACAACTCATAAATGGGGTTAATTTGATGCCTTTTCATGTACATGCACACACTTACAGATATTGGTTGGTGACAGCTGTTGATTGAAATGGACAAAATAATATCAGATTATTTCTTCCAGTGATACTACTTCACTGATATATTCAAGGAACAATTACAACATATCTATGAACATATATCTGTCCATACAAGTTACAATACAATGCCAGTAAAACAACAGGACTAGATATGGTACCAGTAAATAAAAACTTAAGGGGGGAGATCAGCACAAAGGGTCAAAAAATTTACTATGGTACTAATTTTATGTCTGTCTGTCATAAATCTTGTACAATTACCAGTATACATATTTTCTACCAGACATAATTTGTAAATTTTCCAAACTTCAATCATAACTATTTTTTATCCAGTTTTCAACTTTGAGCTGTCCTTCACTGTTTTCCTCGTATACAATTTATTGTAGTTACCAGAAATAATCAAAATCTGATGAACATATTACAAAGAAAAAATCAGTTTAATTCCTTCTATACCGTAGGTAATGAAAAATAAAAAGGCACAAACATACATCAATGTTTTAGAAAATATTTCCCCTAATTATCCCCTGATTATTGCATTTAAAAAATATTCTGTTCAGCTTGTAAAGAAAGTCAAAGAAAACCTACAGTAAGGAAGTCTAAACATCTCCTGAAAATATCAAGAAAAAGTGTGAATGGTTGTATTTTGCGATGATTGTACACTTTCTGGTTACCTTAATAATATCCCTGCTCCTATGATCGGAATAGTGGATTCCAGTAATAAGGAAAAACTAAACAAATTACTAATGTTTAAATCATATTTAATAATTAATAAATGATTATTGTAACAGTTTTATCTCTGTAGATTTACGACTGGTAGATGAATTTCTTAGGAACAAAATTCAAAATTGTTATACCCTGACTTTCCCGGTGATCCATGATCACTTCTTTCTCAAATCTTTGTCCAACCTTATCTTAATGAGTACCAGTTGGAGGCCACCTGGGTCCAGGCGCCTCGTCATATCTCTGAACTAGAATTACAAGTTTGCCCCCAAAGCACGACCAGTTAAACGGGTAGGATGAGTTATTCTTTCTGGAATCTGAGGTAAAAACCCAACTTGAATAAATGGAAACTTGTTATGTTTCCTTTATTAAACATGCTAATAACATTTCAATAAAAGTATAATTTGATTAAAAAATGAATGTGAATGTCGCCTCCATAGCGTAGCAGTCAGCATGGTTAGCTGCCGCCCCGGAGGTCCTTGGTTCGATTCCCGGCTCTGCCACGAAATTAGAAAAGTGGTACGAGGACTGGAACGGGGTCCACTCAGCCTCGGGTGCCCCAAATGAGTAGAGGGGGTTCGATTCCCACCCCAGCCATCCTCGAAGTGGTTTTCCGTGGTTTCCCACTTCGTCTTCGGGCAAATGCCGGGATGGTTCCTACTCTAAGGCCATGGCCGCCTCCTTCCCACTTCCTTGCCTAACCGTCCCACTCTTCCCATCCCTTCATCAGGCCCCCTGTTGCTTTGCAGGTGAGGCCGCCTGGGCGCAGTGCTGGTCACACACCCCAGTTGTATCCTTGATTCGTATCCTGGCACAGTCAGCTGGCATTTGAGGGTGCGCAAATGCGAGGGAGCCGTGTCAGTAGATTTACTGGCACGTTAAAGATCCCCTTCGGGGCACCCCGGCGTCTCTAAAAGCCAGAGTAGTTAAAAGGGACGTAAAACCAATAACATTATTATTATTATTATGTACCCCTGACTCAGAGTCTCAAGCTCCAGGACACTACTCTCAGTGGCGGTAGAGGTGGGATCCCTTGCTTAATCCGTGGGAAAAGCCAACCCTGGAGGGTAAAACGATAGCGGAAAAAAAAAAGCGAAATAAATGTGAATAATTTTTAAAATACAATGATATTATGCGTATGTAATGTAATAAATTGGAGCATATGCGGGAACAAACGTCTGTTACATTTCTTACTTATTGATAAAAACAGCAATAAAGGTGTAACATAGACTTTTGTTCCTTAAACCAACACACTACAGTGCGTGCGCTCACTCACTCTCCCATAATGGAAGCGTACAGAATAGAATAGCGTTATTTTAAGTTTAATGTTATTGTTTGAACCTACGTATAATGACTCAGTCCGTGAAAATAATTTTCCTTCAAATGTAAAACGCGAATGAACTCGTTTCTTGCCATGGTCAAGGTATTTTTATTAAGTTTCAAAATACAACTAATGTGCTTTTCCTTTTGGTTTCAACACAATAATTAGCACTAATAATAAATAATAATAATAATAATATCGTATGGCCTCGGATGCCGGGTGCAAACTTGGTTATTTGACACCCAGAGGGTAGCTTGCATGTCGAATTTTGTTGTTCCTTGAAGCACTATGAAAGTCAAGGAGGTTAGATATCTAAGCTCCTTGAACACTATAGCACACTCTAGTAGAGAAATGAGGAACTTTGTGTTCGCGGAAACTCCCGAGAATAATTTTGCCATTATGAACACGGCCTACTGAATTCAAATGGGTTCTTTGACATGCCAACAACATATGACATGTGTATCGTAATTTTTGCCACCTTTCAAAAATCACTTACCTGCAAGATCGGGGTTAGTAGACAGACACGTTAACCACTCACTCACCGTGTTCATTATATCCATTCACTTCATAATATAGCTGCTTTGGTGGCATAGTCTGTAGCATGCTGAGCTTCTATGCCCAAGATCGTGGGTTGTAACCCGTCCGAAGTCGTCTGATTGTTTAAGAGCGATAAAATCCTTCAGTATGCCTTCCTTCGGAGGGGAAGTAAAGCCGGCAGTCCCATGTCATAGATTTATGGCATGTAAAACAACCTTTCACTAATTAAACTTGTGTGAAACTAAATTTTCAGGTTAGATTTCGTTGAAGCACTCTATCAAAGTTCCAACGTTCACCACTAGGTGTTAGCGACATCTGGTAGCAAAAGTTGGAACTACTTGAAATTGAACAGAACTGGTATCTCATCCCATGGGTGTCCGCATTGAAGCAGCTACAGCCTCTGGCGAGCCGAACATATCCTGGACACTCCCGGCTTCAACAGCCATACGCTAAATAAATAAACTTCATAATATTATTGCCGCGTTCGAGCGGGAAGCGACATAACATAGGGTTTTTTACCGTGATTTTTAAAGTGCATTTCGCTTCACAATTTCGGGAATACCAAGGCCATCTTTTGAGATAAGTTTGAACTACTTGCAAATTTGTATTCAGGAAACATTGTAGATGTACATACAGGGGTTGACAGATCGAATCGCCAGGCTGCTAAAGAAACACAATGTGACAACGGTGATGCATCCAATAAACAAGCTGACGCAAGCGGTGCGTAAATCAACCGAGATAAAGCAGCCAGACCAGGACGCAGGAGTTTACAAAGTGCCTTGCCCCTGTGGTCAGGTTTACATAGGGCAAACAAAACGACGCGTATCCATTAGGATTTCAGAGCACATTCGAGACATGAAACAGATAAACTACAGATCTGCAATAGCTGAACATGCTGATGTCACGAGACACGCCATCGAATTTGATAAGGCCGAAACTGTTGCTAAAATTCCCGGATATCAAAACAGGTTAATTCGAGAGGAAATAGAGGTCGTGAAGCATCCCAATAATTTCAATCGCGAAGATGGTTTCAAACTTAGCAACATTTGGGAAGTTCTCCTAGCGCGCGACTGCCAGGGGCGCGGACCAATCAGGGAGCAGCATGACGACAATGCAGTGCAAGCAAGCACCTCTGACTGGCAATAACCGTGAGTTTAAGTACGGACACCAACTCGCACCTACCCATGATTAAGGCTGCTGCAATGTCAGACGAAACGTCTGGAAATAATAACCGATACACGAAGCGGCTCAATCCTGTAAGCCTAGATGATAAACTAGACACTGGCCGCGAAAGTCTACGATCTAAAAATGTAACATAGACGTTTGTTCCCGCGTACGCTTCAATTGTACTCTTCATGCCATTGGTATTTAATTGAATCAGTTGACAATAAGGACTCAATTTAAATGTGATTAATTTTGTATCAATTTATACACTTGGGGCCGGGTTCACCATGGTTCGTCAAAATGTTAACAAACCAATTAAGGCCGTTGACGGACTATTAACGAAATTTCGTGGTTCACCAAAATATAACAATCCATTAGCCGTCAAAACTAATTGCTCTGTCAACATGGAATTAACGACTTGACGGTTGATTTACGTAGCATTCAAATCCAAAATGGTGTGCGGCAAAAGCCGGAAGAGTCGTGCATTAAACTTTATTCTCAACGATGACTATGTTTTTGAAGACATGCTAAATTTTCTTCGACCACTAACTTATAAATAACGAAGGAATTACTTGAATAAATGCGACGCACAGAATTTATCATGAGATTTCGGTTGTCAAAACCTTCTGTGTTGAATGTTCTACAGATGACAGAACCTAACCTGGAATTCCCATCTGATGAGTAAGATAGCCTAGGCCTATGTACCATTCCTTATTTATGTGTAATATCATGTGATGCATTATGGTATAGCACATGTAGTTAATTTAATAAAAGACTACCTAAACGTTACAGCATCAGTCCTCTTATTTTCAACAATTTCACGATACTCATCCACCAAGTAGATATGGGTGGATAATTATGTTTCATTCATTCAACGAAAATTTCACAGTCCCCGGTTCTTCTTGCTCTTTTCCTCATCAGCCATGTTTGTTTTTAACCAAGGAGTATGTAACTTTTAAGCTTTTTCAGTTAACGGCCTGCTCGATTACACCAAAGAATAGACAAATACCGCCACAATCATCTTCTTTCAACGAGTTTTGTAATGCCCTTAAACATAACGCTTAGTTTGCTAATGCCAATCGGCGAATTTGCTGGCGAAACACCAACGAGCTTAATGCCGATGTTCAAGTTAACAACGCATTTACTGACGGCCTGTTAACGCTGAGTTGGTGAACCCGGCCCTTACTGAATTTAATTAGCGATATTGTTACCTCCTTGTTACAGTGAAAAAGGTAACAGTTTCTAGTTACGGTGTTATTCCCCAACCCTGGTTGTACAGTACATTTGGCACATCAAAACTCCACTAGACAAACAAGAGAAGTGGTTGTGTTTGGTTTCATACACCAACGCTTCACACAGAATAAAACTGAGTTGCAGCAGACGATTGCAGTTCGATCTGCCCCATCTTGAACTGGAGTCGCTGCAGCCATTTCAAGAGGACGGTGTTACATACATGTTGCTGCAGGGGAGGATTGGATGGCGGTGTTGTTGGGGGGAAGTTACGGCAACCTTGAAGTCTGACTTGCAAGTGACCTGGGAGCTGTAAACAAAACACAATCAACTTGTATTAGATCTGGTGTCACTTTTCAGAATGAACAAATATCAGAGCAGGTGCGGATTCAGAGGGGGGGGGGGGGTCACGGTGGTCATGACCCCCCAAACGGAGACCAAATTTTTTTGTAAACTCAAAAAACGAACACACAATAACCAGACAATTAAAACTTGACGAATTTTAACTGAAAAACAGTTTTTTTCATTTTATTCAATACTGAAAATAGCTTTATTGCAATTATTATGTTCTGTTGCAAGTGCACATATTTACAACTTCATACCTGTTATATTAAAACGATTATTTATATAACAAAATCAACTCGTCTATTTTGTTTAGCAAACCTTGTGATTACCGAATCGATGTTTATAGTGATGTCGCAATGAATGTGCAGCAATGCACGGATAGGAATTTGGGGCTTTTTTCGCGCCAAAAAATTTTGCCGATGTCCAAACAGCAAGCTTGGTTGGCAATTTCAGCTGTGACTTTCTCCCTTTGTCGGTACCAACTCGACTTGCCGAAACTGTAACGTACCTTGATACTTTTCTCGAAGCTCCATGTTAAAGTCGTAAAACACGCCGTTGCAATTTGTACGAATATTTTTGGTGCGCTAAACGCGTCAAATTTCTATCCATGTAGCTTGCAAAAAAATTGGTCTGGTTTTGTACGTTTGGTTATTTTGTGATTGCGTTTTAAGTGATACCATTTTTCTTAACAATTTTGATTCTCTGACCCCCTCCAAAGCCAAACTCTAGATCCCCGCCTGTATCAGAGGGTGAACTAATGATTTAAATCAGAAAATGAAGTTCTGAGAAATGCATAATCCTGCAAACTATGTCAGATTATTGTACAAGTGGGCAAAGGACCATAGCTAATAATCAACACATAGAAAACCGTGGAAATGAAGTTTCGAAAAGGAGGCAGAAGACAGTATTTGCTAAAGGTTAAAACCCTTCATGTCTGTAACTACATTATTGCCAAGCCATGGAAAACTTTACAAAGTATGCACTGATCCAAAACTTGCAAACGATACAACTGCCTTCCCATTCCCATGCATAAGTTGTCAAGAGATTCCCCTCTCCCCCTCAGCTTCTTCTCCGTCAGTTTATTCTAGATAGGGGAACAACATGGCTTCAGAGCAGGAAGGTCCACAGTGGATTTGATTTTTGCTGTAAGGCAGTTACAAGAACAGCACTATGAGTATGGAACAGATCTACTGATAGCCTTCCTGGACATTGAGAAAGCATATGACAGTGTAAATAATATTTAAATAATCGCCAACAGATCGTCGAACAAAAAAGTTTAGAAAATACCACAAACATATTTAAATATTACCACTCAGATCCTATGTTTTTGAAGTATGGCATTCCGCAGGGGTCCGTTCTAGGGCCACTACTTTTTCTCCTTTACGTAAATGACTTGCCATCTCAGATACCTGCATTTAAAACTGTACTATTCGCAGATGATACAAGTGTTTTGATTTGGGGTGAAAATGACACTGAACTTCAAAAATCAGTAGAGGAAGTAACAGGTCAGCTGTCCTTATGGTTCAACAATAATGGATTCCTTATCAACACTAGTAAAACAGTGGCTCTTAACTTTTACAAGCTCAGAATAAAAGTATTAATTCTCCCTCCATAATCTTAAATGACCTTAAAATTGGTAACGCCTCTTCTACTAAATTCTTAGGCCTTTGGTTGCAGGATGACCTAAAATGGAACTCTCATACCACTAAACTTGCCAAGAAACTAAGCTCAAGTTGTTATGCATTAAGAGTATTAAGACAATCGACTAGCTGGAGAACTGTTCTTAGTACTTATTTTGCTTATTGCTATTCGCTTATGAAATATGGAATCATATTTTGGGGAAATTCACCTGCTGCTCACCAAATCTTTATTATCCAGAAAAGAATAATTAGAACAATGAAAGGAACTACTAGATTGCATACATGTAAGCCTCTGTTTAAACAACTGAAAATTTTACCTTTGCCATGTATTTACATCTTTGAACTTCTATTATTTGTCAAACAAAGCTTAGGAAATGAGGATATCTTTGAGATGAATTCAAATATACACACATCAAAAAAAGTTTTGCATCACCTCGGTTCCCAGATCTCCGGCATATAGACGTTGACTGTGTATATTGTATCCAAGATACAGTCCCTTTGACTGTTCATAGATGTCACTAAAACTGCTCAAAGATGTAAACAACCATGCATGAGCAGGGCCTATTAGACGGAGGGGGTACGACAGCCGATCAGTTCCAGTCATTCCACCAGGACGAAGGTACGCTGCTCATGTTGTCTGTAGTTCTACCATGCCTAGAAGGTCAATACCGCAGTTCGATCGCGTCCGCATTGTTACTTTGTGTCAAGAAGGGCTCTCAACAAGGGAAGTTTCCAGGCGTCTCAGAGTGAACCAAAGCGATGTTGTTCGGACATGGAGGAGGTACAGAGATACAGGAACTGTCGATGACTTGCCTCGCTCAGGCCGCCCAAGGGCTACTACTGTAGTGGATGACCGCTACTTACGGATTGCCGCTCGGAGGAACCCTGACAGCAATGCCACCATGTTGAATAATGCGTTTCGTTCAGCCACAGGACGTCGTGTTTCAACTCAAACTGTGCGCAATAGGCTGCATGATGCGCAACTTCACTCCCGACGTCCATGGCAAGGTCCAGCTTTGCAACCCCGACACCATGCAGCGCGGTACAGATGGGCCCAACAACATGCTGAATGGACCCCACGGAATTGGCATCACGTTCTCTTCACCGATGAGTGTCGCATATGCCTTCAACCAGACAATCGTCGGAGACGTGTTTGGAGGCACCCTGGTCAGGCTGAACGTCTTAGACACACTGTCCAGCGAGTGCAGCAAGGTGGTGGTTCCCTGATGTTTTGGGGTGGCATTATGTGGGGCCGACGTACGCCACTGGTGGTCATGGAAGGCTCCGAAACGGCTTTACGATACCTGAATGACATCCTCCGACCCATAGTGCAACCATATCGGCAGAATATTGGAGAGGCATTTGTCTTCATGGACGACAATTCTCGACCTCATCGTGCACATCTTGTGAATGCGTTCCTTCAAGATAACGACATCGCTCGACTACAGTGGCCAGCATGTTCGCCAGACATGAACCCTATCGAACATGCCTGGGATATGTTGAAAAGGACTGTTTATGGACGTCTTGACCCACCAACCACTCTGAGAGATTTACGCCGAATTGTCGTTGAGGAGTGGGACAATTTGGACCAACAGTGTCTTGATGAACTTGTGGATAATATGCCACGACGAATACAGGCATGCATCAATGCAAGAGGACGTGCTACTGGGTATTAGAGGTAGTGGTGTGTACTGCAATCTGGACCACAAATGCTGAAAGTCTAGCTGCATGATGGTACAACATGCAATGTGTGGGTCTCATGAGCAATAAAATGAGCTGAAATGTTGTTTGTGTTGATCTCTATTCCCTTTGTATTTAAAGGTTCCGGAACTCTTGGAACCGAGGTGATGCAAAACTTTTTTTGATGTGTGTACATAACTACCAGACCAGACAAAAGAACAATCTTCATGTATATGCTGCAAATACAACACTATGTAAAAATGGTGTATTCCATGCAGCTATAACGCTATATAATCATTTGCCAAATAATATTAAAAGTACAGCAAATTACATAAAGTTCAAAATAAAAACTAAAGAGTTCTTGCTGGAGCACTGCTTCTACTCAGTTAAAGAGTTTTTAGAATATCAATAGTTATGTATTCATAGGACTAAATGATGTAAGATTATCCTTGTGTAGGCCTATATTATTATTGTGATTGTAAATTAGTATTAGTATAATTTGTGAATTGACGTGTCCTATATCATTGTACAATGTACATTATATGATTGAATGGATGAATAAAAAATACAATACAATATGCAGAAAGAAAGTATGGAAGTCCCTGGAGGATAGAGGAGTAGAAAAATGGACTATAAGGAGGATAAAGGAGATGTACAAGGGAAGCGTGAGCTGTGTGAAAGTGGGAGGAGAGAGATCGGACTGGTTGGAATAGAGAAACGGCCAGAAACAAGGAAGTGCACTGTCACCATTACTTTTCATTGTGGTGATGGTTGACATAATGACCCGAGTGGCACAAGTAATTGGGGAAGGAAAGATGAAAGCAATGGTGTTTGCAGATGATTTGGGGAAACAAGGAGGAGCATGTACAGGAACAGCTGGATGTGTGGGAAGGAATAATACAAGGATATGGGATGAAATTTAGCATAAATAAGAGTGAGATGATGATCACAACAAGGCAGAAGGAAAGAACCACAACGAGAATAACAATTGGTGGGGAACAGCTGAAGAAAGTGGAGAGTTTCAAGTATGGATGAAACGATAGACAAATAAATGAGAGGGGGAGACAGGCAGAAGCATTCCGGAGGAGTGTGAGAAGAATGTTATGGAGCAAGGATGTCCCTCGGGACAGCAAAAAAATCATATATCGGACGTACTATGTCCCTATCCTGACGTATGCCTCGGAGACCTGGGTTATGAAAGGAAGGGAGAAGAGCAAAATACAGGCCAGTGAGATGAGGTTCTTGAGGAGCAGTATTGGAGCTACAAAGATGGACAGAATAAGAAATGAGAGGACCTGAGAATTAATGAAGGAGGAACCATTACAGGATGGTATAGAGAAATCTAGACTTAGATGGTATGGACATGTAAAACGAATGGAGGAGAAGAGGATACCCAGGAGGATACACGAGACGAAGTGGGAAGGAAAGAGACCGAGAGACAGGTGGCTGAAGGGGGTGGAAGAAAGCGTGTAGAAGAGAGGAGAAGACTGGACAAGGGTGGAGGCTGAGAGATGGTGGGAAGACAGAAGACGTTGGAGAGGCTTGTGTTCCAAACAGACCCGCCCAGTGGCTGGAAACTGTGCAAGATGATGATTATGATGGCCCTGGGATCAACATTACCTCATCCATGGATCTATGAAGTAGGTTTGCGCAGGACTTCACACGGAGGAAGAGAAAAGATAATGCAATGGGATGAGCTTGGCATCCCAGACATTGCGCGAGTTGGTTGAAGCCAGGGTCACCCCACCCTCCTGCGCTAATTATTCAGTGGCAATGCGCCTCATTGGACCAGTTAGCCGAGTCACTCCTGTGCGCAGACTACGTGTTTTCACACTGGCACTTCGCAGATTGCTTGGACGGAGTATACTTCACCTCTGATCCCCACCCCTCAAACGACTACCTTCAGAATGCAATCCCAGATTTTTTCTTCCTTCGATCATAAATTTAGTCAAATTTGTTTCTTTTGGCGTTCTGCTTTACTATGCATTTGCCAATTATCTTGGTATGTCACTTTCCCTAATTATTTTTCCATTTCTAGCTGGACAATGTTGCTTGTATTTCGTCTTTTAGTTATGATTCCGGCATATATATTTCGGACGGCATTTAAGTTCTGTGTGCGAGTGTGTTTTTTTATTTTTAACTTTTAATATTTTATTTGATCCTGTGAGATTATGCTGTGAACAAGCTTGATTGAGAACAATCAAAATGATAAACTATATAAGCACCAATATTTCTATTATTTGAAAGTGTCTCTAAGTGTCACCAGTGCACATTCATTTAATAAGTAGGCAATTGCACTAATGGCAATACCTGGATGTGGTATGCGAAGAACACAGGACTCCAGAGAGGAAGAAGTTTGCTAAGAATTGTCGAGTTACATTCCAGGAGAGCTTCTAGCAGGCTCAGGAAGTGGAGATTCACCATCTCAGCCAACTGCAAAAAGAGAGAATAGTTAAAAATATGTGCTACTTTATACAAAGTGATTCAAAATAACAGGCGGATACGTGAGGGTGTGTTCATTTCTATATGTCCATAGCTTCAGCCATTACAAGTTGACAACGAGTTTCATTTAGGAGTGGACTTCTGAGATGGAGTTGTAGGTGCACCTATCTGCAGGGTTATCATACACCCTGTTTTCTTCAATACATAGTATAAAAGTCATCAACAAACAAGATGTTCAGTAAAGAACATATAGCCTAAATACATGGGTATAGTTTAGGTAACTTTTTGTCCTTTTCAAGGAGTATAGTTGAATGTTGGTTGTAGTAGCTTGTTGAAATACAACGTGCTATACGGATATTATACATTGATTGATTGATTGATTGAATCCTCACCTTTGTTTTTTTTTTTTGTCGTGTGGTCTCCTGAGAGGCCGAGTGCAGGTCTTTCTATTCGACGCCCGTGGGCGACCTGCGCGTCGGGATGAGAGATGGAATGGATGAGGATGAATGAAACAGGGCAAGGATGTGGAAGGAATCGGCCGTGGCCTATCAGAAGGTACCGTCCCAGCATTTGCCTGGTGTTGAAAATGGGAAACCACGGAAAACCATTTCAAGGACGGCCGACGGTGGGGCTCGAACCCACGCGTCTACCGAGTCAGCAGAGAGCTTGGCCCCATGACCTAATGCTGCGCTTTAGCCAGCTGAGCCAATGCTGTCGGTGAATCCTCACCTGAATTATATATACACACAGTATTACAAGGCCACAATAACACAGGTTATCAGATAAAATTGAACACTCACCGAAGTACACAGGGCTAAATGACATTGATGCCCATGCATCTCAAATGAAACAACAGAACAGCTTCCTACCCAAATCCTTCCTAGTATAAAAGTACACACACTAGTAAGCCTTCAGACATCACAGTGACACAGGTTATCAGACAACTTCTACACACAACAAAGTGCACGGTGTTACAAGACCATGATGCTGCAAAGCCCCTAAAGAATCAACAACAACAATAGACTCTACTGCGGATCGAGGACCACGAATTTTAATCGCTGTATTCGAGTGTTGAAATGTGTGATGTTATAAGGATATATATAATATTTTCGATTGCAAATACACACATTATAAAGTGTGAGTAGTTATAAATCAATAAATACAAAAGAATCAAGTAAAAAAAATATCGAACCTGCTTGGATTTGATCCATGGACCTCTAGACTATGAGTCTAAAACGCTGCCACTATGCTACACACGCCCAGTACTAACACTAGATTAACAACTGGTTTAGTATAATTGCATAACATGTTTTATCTTGGAATGAACGATTTCATTAGCGTTTCATGCCGTTTTTATAAACCATTTAATACTAAGTATGTATTATTTTGTTCAGTACATTCCTAAAAGGATATAAACTTACAAAGTTACTGAAATATTGACTAGCCAGCGAATAGTAGCCTCCATATTGACCCAACGAGACGGCACGATATGGCAAGGTCAGCCTGACCTGTTTGTTACTTATACGGTTTCATATTCTATTATAATTTTTAGCCTATTTTCAATTTTGAAAAAATAGGCTTATGAGATCACCTTTTGTCCGTGTGTGTGTGTGTGTGTGAGGTGTGTGTGTGTGTGTCCCCCTAATAAAATCTAAACGGCTGGAGCGATTTCAATGAAACTCAGTAAGTTCATAGCACTATTCCCGGCGACCTCGACCGTGCCCTTCAAATTTTGTTACGTCTCTCCAATCCAACATGGCGGCTGTGCGAAATATTTCACTAGCATTCAATATCTCCGAAGCTATTACCGATATCGCCCTGAAATTGTGTACGGTGATAAAGGGCACTACTAGAAGTTCACCTATGAGACTTTCAAAAACCTGGCGACTACAAAACCAACATGGCGGTCAAGCGAAGTTGAGACTTTTAAATAGACTTTTCTTGCGATTTAACTATCCAAACGTAATGAAACTTGGTACAGCAAATGTTTATACACATTGTAATGCACTGGAGTCTAATTTAGTTCAATTGTTTACATAACCTCAAAATGGCGGCTGTGCGAAATATTTCACTGACATTCTATATCTCCGAAACTATTACAGATATCACCCTGCAATTTTGTACGGTTATAAAGGGTACTGATACAAGTTTACCTATGCATATTTCATAAACCTCTAAAGTACAAAACGAACATGGCGACCAAGCAAATTTGAAATATTTTAATAGACCTTTCTCGTGATTTAACTCTCTGAGCGCAGTGAAATGAGGTACAGTAAATGATTTTGAGGATTGTAATGCACTGCCATCTAATTTAATTCTATTGTTTACATAACCTCCAGATGGCGGCTGTGCGAAATTTTAAAATTAAGTTTTTATTTCTTGTGTCGTAATCATGCGATCGAGGTGAAAGTTTAAATAATGAACCTAGGCAATAATTGTCCTTGAATGGTACATAACTCTATGGCCTATACATATAACAATCCTAAATGGCGAGCTTCCGAAATATTTAGACATTTCTCAATATCTATGAATCTTTTACAGCAACCAAACTGATTTTTTTTTATGTTCATAGAGACTATGAACATATGTTCACCTAAAGGACTTTCAGAAACCTGGTGAGCACAAATCCAACATGGCGGCGACGCGAAGTATAAATATTTAAATGGACGTTTCTGGCGTATTAACTATTGCACGTTAAATGCTTATACAAATGTTGATCCACTGGCATCTAATTTATTTCAATTGTTTGCATAATCACAAGATGGCTGCTGTGCATAATTTTAAAATCTCGTTTGTACTTCTTGTGTTCTAATCATGCGATTGAAGTTTGAATACCACACGTACACAATAATCTTAATGTAATAGTACAAAAATAAAAATCCAACCTGGCGACCATCTGAAATATTTAGACGGTTCTCAATATCTACGAATCTGTTACAGCAATTAAACTGAAATTTTGTATGTTGATAGAGGCAATTAACATTAGTAGGATATATGAAAATAGGCTGTATAGTTCTTCACGGAACTACTTGTTTATTAATGCAGTCAATGGCCATTTACTTTTCTTTTCAGGACGGGTCTGGGAAGGGATATTGGAAGGAAATTGGCCGTGGACATATTGAAAGGAACCGTCCCGGCATTTTCCTGGTGGTGAAAATGGGAAACCACGTAAACCATTTTCAGGACAACAGCGGTGGAATATAAGCCCACGCTCTCCCAATGCCAGCGAGGCACAAGGCAGTGTGTTAGCGCTCTTGGCCACCACGGCCAGACTTATTCTATTATAAAATGCTAATATCCTACCGGTCACCTTCTTGAGGACAGTTTGGTTGGCTGGTTCCTTAGTTTAGGGGCAGCAACAACACGGTCATGTAGCCCCATGTACTTTGGGTGTGTGTAGAATCTGTCTGATAACTGGTGTTAATTGTGATGACTGTATTAGTGTGTGTTATCTATAATTCAGGTAAGGACTGCAGACAATCAATTTCAAGTAGTTACCAAATGCTACTGTCAACGACACATAGCTGTGAACTTGGCTACTAGATGCCACTGCAACCAGCACCTGGCAACGAACGTTAGAGTGTTAATCAAATCTAACATAGAAATTTAGCTTCACACAGTAGTTAGTGGAAGGTTCATTTACATGCCATAAATCTATGACATGGGCCCGCCGGCTTTACTTCCCTTCCAAAGGAAGGCATTCTGAGGGATTTTTAACGCTCTTAAAAAATCCGAAGGTTTCAGCCGGGTTTGAACCTGCAATCTTGGGCATAGAAGCTCAGCATGTTACTAACTACTCCACCGTAGCCGTCGACACATACAATTACTTGTGGAAAAATAAAATCAAGGACAATTGGTTGAAAGAAGTGTGGACACCACAAAGTTCAGTCATCGGCTCGGCCTACCATCTAACGGTCGACGGCCAGAGACAACGTGGGAGACCAAAATTGCAGTGGCTGGACGCTATTAACCCTCTCAGTGCCACGCCCTGATCAGATCGGCTCTCGCCAAAAGTGCCAAAGCCGATTCAATCGGCGCGCTGTTTATCTTATATTTGTAGATTTCTGTAGGTATATGTCCGTGATTATTTCATATTGATGGAAAGGTGAGGTTCCAAGCTTGCCTGTGCGGTGTCTAATTTTTTCCTTCGAAGTCCATTACATGATAGGATTGAGTTTGTATTCACGCCTTTCCTTAGCGATCTCCCAATCACGCACGTTCCCGCCAAAATTGCAGTGCAGTTGTTTTCTTCTTGTTGAAGTTTTCTGTCTACAGATGTATCTAACAAATTTATACAGCTGGAAATGTAGTGTTTCTTCGCGCCACAAGCTCGGCCAAGGCCACCGCAGCAGCGAATAACAAAACTGGCACTTGCCGTTTTTACCTTTTATGAAAGACCCTGTATATGTCAAATTATTGCCATGGTAAGTCTGTAGGGCCTATGAATTCAGTGATGGTACTCACCACTTTTGAGTGCGAGACGAGCTGCAGTATACATGGAGTCACCTTGCCCCAGAAGTCGAGCACAATGCTCATGGTGGCACTGTGAGTCTCTGTTGTGGGCAGGTTGTGAGACGCACTCTGCTCCAGGTACACTGTCCATAGCTGAAACAGGCAAATAGGGTCCATCACCTTAAACTGACAGACACACAAGTTTATCACGAGGAGAGTTCTTACTGAAATAAAATTCTGGCTATGAGCTTGGTTTTATACAATAAATGAATGACTGAATGAATAAATTAATTTAAAAGTTAATGACAAAATAAATAAATCTCTACTTAATATAAAACGAAGTCCCCAATTCTTGGATGTCACGGGTAATCCCGAGACCCACTGGTTGGATGCGGTTTTCACCGTTCTCTAAAGGATATCTCGAGAAAGGTTTCTGTAGGAAATAATTTTTTTATGATCAAAGGAAGCCAAGCAGTAACGATTTCAGTGAAAATGTCGAAAAAAACAACCTGGTGTCTGTGCGCTTTTTAAGCTTACCCTGGGCAAACCATTAAAAATATCAATATACTGTGAATGTAAGAATTGTTCAGCATGATGAGTTCTACAAAAAAGTCTGAGAAAGCATATCTCTATGTTAAATACATCGCCCAGTATAACACTATAAGTGTTTTTACTTTTTTATTTCTTCCAACATTCAATTACTGAGGCGACAGTTTACGAGCTAGCTAGGGGCGAGCCTATCACCCCAGTTACAGCCTAGATAGCGGGCGAGCCTATTACCCCAGATACAGCCAACAGCAAACTGTCGAGTCGTATCGAGTTAAGACTTCAGAGAAGAGTGGTTGTGTTTGGAGTTTCCCTAGAAGTGCAACTCGGCTTTTCTTTATTTCGCCTGTGAACTTTTCGTTCTGCAAAATACACAGTCAAGATCAGATTGGACGGAAGGGGGATTTGTGTTTCATGCACACGCCATTCTTAAATTACGTCTGACAAGAATTCGTTGCACATGCATCTCCATGATAATATAATTAATAGTCCAGTCAGTGATTAAAACCCATCAAGCCGAGACGAAAAACTAATATAGATCGCAGTTCATTGACATTGAAAAAAAAAAAAAAGCACTATCACGCAATGCATTCATAACTGTTCCCGGGCAAAGCCAGGGCGGGTTGCTAGTTATTAAATAAATGAATGAATAAATAAATATTGTAAATCAGGTGTGTCCAACCCACGGCCCTCGGGCTGCTTACGGCCCTCGATCCCATCGCATGCGGCCCGCAGTGATATTTGTAAGTTATAATATTATTTATGAAATAAGTAATTCTATTTGGAATAAGATAAACTTGAAATAGCAAGACTTTTTCCTTTTATAGCACATGTGTTTGTGAAAGTTCATATTACTCAAAACATGGAGAAATACATCTGTTTTAAGAAATACCCAACCCAGATTTATATTTATGATCCTACCTACCGAGCATCACTTTGAAGACTCCGTGCATTGTTGACCGCACGGTAATGTTACTACTTTCAAAGGCGAGTGTGTGCCAGATGTTTTATTGTCGTTCCATTGTAGAACTTACAAGTTAGTTTACTGTTTGGAGTTGTTCGCTCACACTGTATTGTCAGTGCTAGTCAGAGGTTTGATGAATATAATTAATTCCGTGATTGTTATGTGCTAGTGAAAAGTTTGAAGAATATAATTAATACTGTGATTTTTATAAGTGATAATTTATGGCTTCTAAGTGTAGCAGCAAGAAAAGAAAAGTTTCAAACGAAGGTAGATCATTTCAAATAAAGTGGGCAAATCGATACTTTTTACTGAAGTAAACAAGAAAGCAGTGAGTTTAATTTGCAGTGAAACAGGTTCAGTGTTTAAGGAGTATAACATAAAGCGACATTACGACATCAAACATGCGTCTTTATGATACATTTGAGGGTCAATTTCGTAAAGACAGGGTAGCCTATCTGAACTTAAAATTAAACTTTCGGGATAGCAGTTATTCTTTAATAATGTGCCATTTCAAACTGAATCTCTGGTAAAAGCGAGTTACGCAGTAGCAGAAATTACTGCAAAAAAATCTCAGATGGCGAGTTTGTTTGAGAATGTATTGAGAGACTTGCTGATTTTTTATGTCCTGACAAGAAAACGCAGTTTGCAAAATTAAGCTTGTGGTGTCAGACTGTAGCTCGCCGTATTGACGAATTAGCGTCCAATATAGAGAGAACTTTAAAATACTGAGCCACAAATTTCCAGTTCTATTCTCTGGCACATGATGAGAGTAGTATGCTAGCGATACTGTCCAATTAGCAATTTCCTTAAGGGGAGTTTATCATCATCATCATCTTGTACAGTTTCCAGCCCCAGGCTGGGTCTGTTTGGAACATAAGCCTCGCCACTTAGTCCTTTCTTCCCACCACCTCTCCACTGTCACTCTGGTCCAGTCCTCGCCTCTCCTCTTGACACATTCCTTCACGCCTTTCAGCCATCTATCTCTTGGTCTTCCCCTTGGTCGTTGAGTTCATAAAGATTTTAATATTACAGAAGAATTAGCTGCTCTTGTCCCTCTTAAAGGCACCACTAAAGCCAATGATTTAATGGGGGGGGGTCACTGAAACCTTGAACCGCCTTGGCTTGAAATATACAAATCTATCTGGTGTAACAACAGACAGAGCTCCTGCATTTGCAGGAAAACGAGAAGGGTTAGTTAAATTACTGCAAGCAGATGCAGCTTAAGTAAGAAACATTTTTGTAATGCAATATCACTGCTTAATACACCAAGAAAACCTTTGTGCTAAATCCCTAAATTTAGATAGTGTTTTGAAAGTCGTAGTGAAAGCAGTGAATTTCATTCGTTCACATGGTTTGCGACATAGAGAATTTCAAAATTTCTCGATTCATAATTTGAAGATAATATTTATTATACTGAAATAAGATGGCTGAGCCGTGGCAAAATGTTGAAGCGAGTGTTTGACCTAAAAACCGAAATACAAACATTTATGGAGGAGAAGGGCAAACCTATTGTTGAATTTAAAGACTGAGAATGGATTTGTGCCTTGGAGGCTGGATTTAGACAGCTCCTTAACCCGGTCCATGAGGCAATTATAATTGGCTACATGGATAATTCTTGCCAGGCGCGTCCACGTCGCGGGGGTGGGCAACGGTACTGTAATATACCATGGAACTACAGTACCGGCTAAGTTCTGATGAGGACCCAGTCCTATGGGGTATAACATAGGCCCCGTGCACAGGGTTACGTGCGAAGACCTCAACGGAATCTGCAGCGGAGAAGATGGACTTCGGAACGGTGGAGATTGCGGAAGAGGCAACCCAGTACTCAGGGAATAGTATGAGTACAGCATCAATCGGCAGCGTTTGTTTCTCAGGTTAGGGGCGGCTGCAAGGGCGTCTGTTCCCCATGTTAGGGGCGGCCTGTATAATAGCTGGCAGTGATGATGATGATGATGGAGTCTTCAGTCTTTTGACTGGTTTGATGCAGCTCTCCATGCATCCCTGTCCTGAGCTAATCGCTTCATCTCTACTAAGCTGGCAGTAGCTTCATAAAATGCCTTTGGGAGTGGCGACCCCATCGTAATAATAGCCTAAAATGGAAATGGCACTTCAAATGATTCGGAGAAGGTTAGGGCGTACCCTGCAGGCGACGCGCAGTTCTTTTGGTACTGGGGGAACTGTGAGAAATGGGCGACCAGTAACCGAAATGAAAGTGGGAATCATGAATGTCATGACCCTGACAGGCAAGGTGGAGGAGGTGGTAGACTTCATGGAGAGGGAGAATGTTGGATTGATGGGGCTGAGTGAAGTGAAATGGAAAGGTAAAGGAAGGAAGAAATTGAGGAAAGGATATTCATTATACTGGAGTGGTGGCCAAGAGGCAAAAAATGGCGTGGGACAGATAACCTCGAAACTACTGGATGAGTATGTTGAAGTGGTCGAGTGTGTGAGTGACAGAATAATGAAAATTAGAATGAAGATGAAAAATGATGTGATGGACTTCATACAAGTGTATGCACCACAGACTGGAAACAGAGAAGAAGATATTGAAGTATTCCTGGAGGATGTAGAAAGAGTAATTTCAGATGTAGAAGTGGTGATCATGGGAGATATGAATGCACAAGTCGGAAACGAGAGACAAGGAAAGGAAGAAGTCAATGGACCATATGGATATGGGAAAAAGATCCGGGAAGGAGAGGAACTTGTAAACTTTTGTGAAAGGAATGGACTGATAGTGGGTAATTCATGGTTTCGGAAGAAAAAAGCAGGAAAATTACGAAATAGGGTTGGGGCGATAGAAGAACAAAATCAGTAATTGACTACTTTCTGGTGGAAAGGACTAATCGCAGAAAGCTGATGGATGTGACAGCTTTACCAGGAGAAGCATTTGATGGGGACCATAGAGCTGTGGTGGCAAAATTTAGATGGGAAAAATTGGAAAACCTAAAGGAGATCAGAGAAAGTAAAATAAAAGTATGGAAATTGAAAGACAAAACTGTACAGGAAGATTTTCAGGAGAGATTGAAGCAACAAATCCCAGTTACTGAAGTGGAAAATATAGAAGAGGAATGGTCCCACTTTAAAAAGGCATTTGTTGGTGCAGCAGAGAGTGCTTGTGGTAGGACGTCAACAAGAGTGAAAGAGAAGGAGACACCGTGGTGGAATGAGGAAGTGAGGAAAGCAGTGAAAGAAAAGAAGTCTGCATGGAAAGAATGGAACCGAGATCAAACAGAAGAAAACAAAAGGAAGTATCACGACAGCAAACGGAGGTGTAAGAAAGTGGTAAGAGAAGAAAAGAAGAAAAGTTGGGAAGAATTTACACGAAGAATGGAAACAGATGTAAGTGGCAGTAAAAGGATGCTGTATGGGCTTCTAAGAAGTAAGAGGAAAGAAAGAGTTACCACAAAGCTGGTGAAAAAGGAAGATGGAGAGTTGTTAACACACCCAGAAGAGATAAAGGGACGATGGAAGGAGTATTTCGATAAGCTATTGAATGTGAGCAGCTGTACTGGTGAGATGGAAGTGACACAACCTGACGACTCTATAACAGAAGATGATATACGGTAACAATGCTGGAGGTGAAATTAGCAGTACAGAAAATGAAGATGGGAAAAGCAACAGGGGTGGATGAAATCAGTGTAGAAATGATAAAGGCTGCTGGACCTGTTGGTATGCAATGGTTGTATAGACTGTTAAAGTGTGTGTGGAAATGGAAATGTGTACCAGAAGACTGGGAGAAAGGGCTAATAATACCAGTGTTTAAGAAGGGGGTCAAGAAGGTGTGTGATAACTATAGAGGGATCACCCTCTTATCACAGATAGTAAAAATACTGGAAAGGATATTAGAAAGAAGAAGAGAAGAAAGGTGGAAGGAGAGTTGCAAGAGGAACAGTATGGCTTCAGGAGTGGAAGATCCACAGTGGTCCCAATCTTTAGCTTGAGGCAGGTGATGGAAAAGAACTGGGAATATGGAGAGGATTTGATCATGACTTTCATAGATCTAGAAAAGGCATATGATAGTGTCCCCAGAGAGAAGGTATGGGAAACCATGGTTAAGAAGAGACTGGGAAGAGAAATGTTGGAAATGGTGCAAGCAATGTACAACAACTGTGTTAGCAGGGTACTGACCCCAGTTGGAAAGACAGATTGGTTTAGGAACAAGACTGGACTAAGACAGGGGAGTGTGCTGTCACCTCTCTTGTTCATAATGGTGATGGATGAAATTGTAAAGGAAACAAAGGAAGCATATGGACATAAAGAAATGAAGTTACTGTTATTTGCAGATGATATTGTGGTCTGGGGAAGGAACACCGAAGAAGTGCAAAAACAACTAGATGCACTGAACGAAAATATTCAGAAGTACGGCCTGAAAATCAGTATAGAGAAAAGCAAGACCATGGTGATGACAAGAGGGGAAAGACAAGGAAAGGGCACTGTGAAAATTGGAAGTCGGAGTTTGGAAATTGTGGACACGTTCAAATACCTAGGAAGTGAATTGATGCAAACTGGTAGGTTGGACATGGAGATTGGCAGGAGGGTACAGCAGAGCAATGCATTGTATCAAAGTGTAAGAAAACTTGTTTGGGATAAGGAAGTACCAAGGAAAAGCAAGTAGGTAATGTATAAAGTGTACTATGTTCCCATATTAACTTATGCAGCTGAGACTTGGACCCTGACAAGCAGGCAAGAGAGTAGAATCCAAGCCAGTGAAATGAAATTCCTAAGAAGTATGATAGGAAAGACAAGGACAGACAGAGTGAGGAATGAAGATGTTAGGAAGGAAGTTGGGATGGGAAAACTAAATGAGAGAATTGAGAAGAATAAACTAAAGTGGTTTGGACATGTAAAGAGGATGGAGGAAAATAGAATACCAAGACAGATGCTGGAGGCGAAGGGCAAGGGTAAGAGAGCAAGAGGAAGACCTAGAACAAGGTGGATTGATTCAGTGAAGAACAGCATAAGAAAAAGAAATCTGGACTGGGACAAGATCGTGGAAGAAGAATGGTGGAAGGAAAGAGGAAAGTGGAGAAGTGCCATAAATACCCCGACCCGGCAGGAGCTGGATAAGGGGAAATGATGATGATGATGATGATGAATGGATTTGTGATTTTGCCTTTCTGATAGATATAACAACACAACTGAACGAACTTAATTCACGTCTCCAAGGTAAGAACCAATTGATCACTACTATGTTTGATCACGTGAAGGCCTTTGAAACAAAATTGCGACTTCGGGAATCACAAATACAAAACAACAACTTTGTGCATTTCCCAGCGCTACAAAACTGTAATAATCAAAATTCTCATCAGAATTAAGAACCGAATTCCACATTAGATTTCAAAACTTCAAGGAGAATGTTATAAGTTTCAATATGTTTTCTTCCCCTGTCTACATTAACATAGACGAGGTTCCTTAGGATCTGCAAATGGAGTGTGTTGGTTTTCAATGTGCGTCAGACCTAAATAATAAGTTTAACAGTGTCCCCTTACTACAATTCTATCGTGACTACTTTCCCAGAGAACAATATCCTGGCATTAATAGACATGCACTTCGTTTTGCATCACTTTTTGGTAGCACATACATATGCGGGAACAAGTGTTCTCCAGGATGAAACATGTGAAATGTGCAACGAAAACGCGTATCACCGACACTCATCTGGAGAGTTCACTTCGAGTTGCTACAATATCAAACCAGATATTGGATGCCTTGTTTGTGAGAAGCAGTGCCAGGTGTCGCATTGACAGGTAAAATATTAATTCTATTATTTTAATGTAACATTTATATATATTTAATTTAATTTTAAGAATAACTTTAATATATGATTAATATTTTAATCAAAATAGCTTATCAATATATAAGCTATTTTTTAAACTAATTGGTTTATCTTAGAATTCAGATACAATTTAACATGGTAGAAAAATCGAATCATGCGGCCCGCAAACCATTTCACTTTAATGACAGTGGCCCTTTTCCAAAAAAAGGTTGGACATGCCTGCGTGTAAATGATAAAATAAATGAAAATAATAAATAAATGATTGAATGACTAAATGTGTGTGTTTGAGTCTTCAGTCTTTCGACTGGTTTGATGCAGCTCTCCATGCCTCCCTGTCCTGAGCTAATCGTTTCATCTCTACATAGCTACCACACCCTACATCCGAGGCAATCTGTTTAACATATTCTAACCTTGGTCTACCCCTACAGTTCTTGTCCTCGACCCTTCCTTCCATAACTAAGCTTGCTATTCCTGGGTGTCTTAGTATGTGTCCTACTAACCTATCACTTCTCTTCATTAGCAGTCGCCAGAAACATCTCTCCTCTCCCACTCGTCTTAATACCTCTTCGTTTGTAACCCTATCTACCCTTCTGATCTTCATCATTCTCCTGTAACACCACATTTCAAATGCTTCAATTATCCTCTTTTCTGCTGCACCAATAGTCCAAGTTTCACTTCCATAGAGTGCCACGCTCCAGACAAAGGCTTTCAAAAATGACTTCCTAATACCTAAATCTATATTCGATGTCAACAGATTCCTTTTTTGTAGAAATGCTTTCCTTGCCTGAGCCAATCTACTTTTTATATCCTCTTTGCTTCGTCCATCACTGGTTATTTTGCTTCCTAAGTAACAGAAGTCTCCTACTACCTTCAGCTTTTCACCTGCCAATTTGATGTCCATAGAGGTTTCTGATTTATTTCGGCTGCATTCTAGTATTTTTGTTTTTGTTTTTGAAATAATAATGAATAAATAAATAATTAAATAAATGATTAAATGACTAAATCATGACTAAATAAATGGTTAAATGACTAAATAATGAGCAAATAAATTAAATGAATATTTGAATGACTAAATAAATGATTGAATGACTAAATAATGAATAAATAAATTAAATGGCTAAATAAATGAATGAATGAGTAAATGACTAAATACATTAATAAATAGAGTAGGTCACTTACTTGACACAGGATGAAAGCATGGAAGAGTGAAGACATGTGCAGAACAGAGGCCTTGGACTGTTCAGCAAAGCCAGCCATGATCACCTGGATGTGATCGGCAATGTGACAGGACACCTCCTGAGGAACTGGCTGGCACGGACCGTGAGAGGGAGAGTGGTTGCTGGAACCACTTCCCAACAGGGCGGTGTGCATCAGAGAGCCTAAGAGCAGCCACGATAGCAGTCGGATGTGGCCCACGCAGTCGATGAACTCACGAGGGCTGCAAGCAAGCACAAAAGACCATTCATTAGGGCAGGACTGGCGGCACACTGTCATAGCCGTTTGCCCTTTACTCAAATGGTTGAGACTGAGGGGTGGAATTTTCATCTGAAAAATGAATGGTGTCAGGAAAGGTCTCCAGTGTTGAAACACTGGAAAATCCAAAATGACCCAGGTTGGCTCCAGCAACCCCAAAGAACAATGGAATGACTTGGAAATAAACCACAATGGAATGCTGATCCATATTGATCTACAGTACATTAGATTATTATGAATTTCTACTGGTCTGGCAGTCACTGACTAACTAACTAACCCCTGCAGCCCGTGAAGGGCCTATGCTTACCAGGCGACCGCTGCCCAGCCATTTGGCCTGGAGATATTGGGGTGATGTGTGATCAGCGCATCGGGTTCCCTCGGCAGTTAATCTTGGTTTTCGTGATCGGGGCGCTGACTCACCATCAGACAGCTACTCAATTGTCCTCACGAGGCTGAGTGCACCCCGTTCCAGCCCTCACGTCAGTTTCTAAAATCCCTGATGGAGCCGGGAATCGAACCCGGGGCCTCCGGGTGAGAGGCAGGCGAGCTACCCCAACACCACGGGGCCGGCATATACAGTACATGATTGATTTAATTAAATCGTTAAATAATGGTCATTGTACATCTTGCGCCCTTCTTGAGCAACACACAATCAAAATTTTTGCTTACAATGGCAATAAATAAAAATAACGAAATAAAAAGCCAATTTATTTCTTCAAATGGGCCTAATAATAATTAAAATGTTCATTGATTTATGATCAATTTAATATCTATGGTGGGCTATCCTGCTTTAAAAAATTAAAAAATAAGTACAAGTATAAATATACGTTTAAAATTAAATTGTTTTGGAACATGCAATGCAACATTGGAAGACAAGTATCATGGGCCAATTGGAGTGACAAGAAACAAATAGCCTATTCTAATTCCTACTGCACATTAACTGCAGTTTACCAAACAGTTAACTTTTGTTCAACAAGGCAAACAAAGTAACAGTATTCAAGTGTCAACACATGCTGCAAGGAAATGAATGAATGATTGAATAAATGAAGCAAGACAGTTAGTTATTGATGTTGTTTTAAGGGGCAGAACTACGAGGTCATCTGCCCCTTGAAGCAAGGAAACCTGTGACATACACAGAAGAGGGGGAAATAAGCTGATGCTGCTGGCTGTGGTAACACATTGCTGATACTGCACAACTCCTATGCCCAGCCATCTTCTGAGCAACTTTTTGCTACGGCGCAAGCACATAAACAACAGTGGCGAAGCTACATTCGTGCAACTGGGTATTCTTAAGTTTATAACATAGTTTGTAGATAAACTCCAGTCGTTGTGTTTTACGCTCAACAAAGATATGAATGATGCGTTCTTTGAAAATGACATTCCTGGAGAGATAGTTCACCAAACTTTTCTCAATAGAAAGAGTACTCTAATTGCTCAGTTTAGAATCTGACATGGAGTTCCTTAACAATGTCTTAACTCTCTTCAATGTACTCAAACTTTGTTCACTCGAAGCAATAGAAACAGGAACGGTAAGAATCAGTCTTATAGGCGCACTGTTTCTTGATATACACACATCAAAAAAAGTTTTGCATCACCTCGGTTCCCAGATCTCCGGCATATAGACGTTGACTGTGTATATTGTATCCAAGATACAGTCCCTTTGACTGTTCATAGATGTCACTAAAACTGCTCAAAGATGTAAACAACCATGCATGAGCAGGGCCTATTAGACGGAGGGGGTACGACAGCCGATCAGTTCCAGTCATTCCACCAGGACGAAGGTACGCTGCTCATGTTGTCTGTAGTTCTACCATGCCTAGAAGGTCAATACCGCAGTTCGATCGCGTCCGCATTGTTACTTTGTGTCAAGAAGGGCTCTCAACAAGGGAAGTTTCCAGGCGTCTCAGAGTGAACCAAAGCGATGTTGTTCGGACATGGAGGAGGTACAGAGATACAGGAACTGTCGATGACTTGCCTCGCTCAGGCCGCCCAAGGGCTACTACTGTAGTGGATGACCGCTACTTACGGATTGCCGCTCGGAGGAACCCTGACAGCAATGCCACCATGTTGAATAATGCGTTTCGTTCAGCCACAGGACGTCGTGTTTCAACTCAAACTGTGCGCAATAGGCTGCATGATGCGCAACTTCACTCCCGACGTCCATGGCGAGGTCCAGCTTTGCAACCCCGACACCATGCAGCGCGGTACAGATGGGCCCAACAACATGCTGAATGGACCCCACGGAATTGGCATCACGTTCTCTTCACCGATGAGTGTCGCATATGCCTTCAACCAGACAATCGTCGGAGACGTGTTTGGAGGCACCCTGGTCAGGCTGAACGTCTTAGACACACTGTCCAGCGAGTGCAGCAAGGTGGTGGTTCCCTGATGTTTTGGGGTGGCATTATGTGGGGCCGACGTACGCCACTGGTGGTCATGGAAGGCTCCGAAACGGCTTTACGATACCTGAATGACATCCTCCGACCCATAGTGCAACCATATCGGCAGAATATTGGAGAGGCATTTGTCTTCATGGACGACAATTCTCGACCTCATCGTGCACATCTTGTGAATGCGTTCCTTCAAGATAACGACATCGCTCGACTACAGTGGCCAGCATGTTCGCCAGACATGAACCCTATCGAACATGCCTGGGATATGTTGAAAAGGGCTGTTTATGGACGTCTTGACCCACCAACCACTCTGAGAGATTTACGCCGAATTGTCGTTGAGGAGTGGGACAATTTGGACCAACAGTGTCTTGATGAACTTGTGGATAGTATGCCACGACGAATACAGGCATGCATCAATGCAAGAGGACGTGCTACTGGGTATTAGAGGTAGTGGTGTGTACTGCAATCTGGACCACAAATGCTGAAAGTCTAGCTGTATGATGGTACAACATGCAATGTGTGGGTCTCATGAGCAATAAAACGAGCTGAAATGTTGTTTGTGTTGATCTCTATTCCCTTTGTATTTAAAGGTTCCGGAACTCTTGGAACCGAGGTGATGCAAAACTTTTTTTGATGTGTGTATATATATTCTCTTCATAGGACAAGGAAGAAAATGGTCTTGATTTTAAATACACAACACTAATCCAAGTTTTAATACTCACAAACGAACATGCATGCGCTAAGATACCGTCCGCTTCACGTTTGCACTGCTTGGGCGCCTACTGTCGACCAAAGTATTATGTGCACTCGAGTTTGAAGGTTGTTTGTTAAGTAATCAATAGACCTACATAAAATCCAATAACATCATTTTCGTCGTTCTATTTTACGTTAGTTCATGTAGGTTTGGATTTTTTAATTTATATTTTAATATTTTTTATTGCATTTGGAACACAAAAAGTGCACGTTTTTAAGCGTGTTTCAACCATGCGTCACATTTAAGAATTATTATCTAAAAAACTCGTCATCAGATCAAATCCAAATTTTAACACAATATACATTGGAATGTTGTATAACTGGTTTATTAATTTCAAAATTTTGCGTGTCCAAGAAAAAAAGTTGTTATAATTTTTGTAAGGTAACTTTTTCTCGGCTCGGGGTGGTTAGAAAATGTAGTTCTTGGTTGCATTGTAATCATTATACATCGAAAAGTGAAATGACTGTGAAATACGTAAATTAATTCACTTATTTTATATCGGTTTGTATTTGTACGGGGAAATAACACATGTTTCACCAGCTAGCCGCTCCGGGAAAAGCTATACAGTGTTGCCGAAATGGTGCCCACACGCATCATGGCGCGTCTCGCTCGGAAGTGATGGGCTCCATCTCACCAACGCTGTACAGCTTTTCCCGGAGCGGCTAGCTGGTGAACCATGTGTTATTTCCTCGTACAAATACAAACCAATATAAAATAAGTGAATTAATTTACGTATTTCACAGTCATACAGCATAACTTTTTGATGTATAACGATTACAACGCAACCAAGAACTACATTTTCCAACCACCCCAAGCCGAGAAAAAGTTACCTTACAACAATGACAACAACTTTGTTTCTTGGACACACAAAATTGTGAAATTAATAAACCAGTTATACAACATTCCAATGTATATTGTGTAAAAATTTGGATTCGATCTGATGACGGGCTTTTGAGATAATAATTCTTAAATGTGACGCATGGTTGAAACACGCTTAAAAACGTGCTCTTTTGTGTTCCAACTGCGATAAAAAATATTAAAATATAAATTAAAAAATCCAAACCTACATGAACTAACGTAAAATAGAACGACGAAAATGTTGATGGTATTGGATTTTATGTAGGTCTATTGGTTACTTAAACAACCTTCAAACTCGAGTACACATAATACTTTTGGTCGACAGTAGGCTCTCTCCTGATCCATTGAGCTATCGACCTTCCGCTTGGTGCAATTGCCTTCTCTACCCCCAGAGACTTGAGTCTGTTTTAAACGAGACTCACTGGCTGTTCAGTCCTGCGCTGAGAAGCTAGCATCAATCCCACCGTGGTTACAGAATATAATACCGAAAACTAGAGATTTAATTTGCCTATGCCAATGAAAAATTATTGTTGTTTCTTATGGCTAGCCCGGATTCCAATCCATCAGCTTTCATGCATTCCAATAGAGTTGTGTGAAGTTTCCTGAAGTTCTAGCAGTCACATCAAGTTTGTTGCAATGTAGCAGGTGCCCCTTATCCATTTTACTTCCAGGTTCGAGACAATATGTGCATTTTTTAGATCTCAGGATGTTGATTCGTTTCAGATGAGCTGCAAGGCAATCATGGCCAGTGTTAAGTCTGAAGAAGGCTACAGCTTCTCTTCTTGGTGTTAATTTATATTGATCTCATTTAGCATCAATGTCCTTCCATAATTTGGTTTCTGCTGTTTTCTTTGCCATTTCTTCATACCTGTTTTTGATAGTATTTTTCAAAATCCTTTTTGCTGACATAAAATCTGTCAGACTTGACAGGTTGTTGTACTGTGGTACCTTTTTTTGCTAATCTGTCTGCCTCTTCATTACCTGCTATTCCAACATGAGAAGGGATCCACTGAAATGAGATCTGTTTGTGGAGTCTTTGAAAGGTTTTTATCATACAAAATATTTCTTTCAGTTCTTTATTTTTATCCCCCAGGGGCTCACATCTAGTGGGACGTGGGTTGGCAACCACGGGGCCCCAGCTGAGTCCGGCATTGCTTCCACTTACTTGTGCTGGCTCCTCTCCGTCTTCTTTCCTGTCGACCTCCCTTGGTCAACTCTTGTTCTTTTCCGACCACGACGGTATTAGGGTATCCGAGGCCTAGGGAGTCTCTTCCTTTCCCGCCTTAATTGGCCCTTGTCTCATCTTTCCCGATACCCTCCTTCTACGAGGTGTCAGCTTTCTTTTTCTTTTCCTGTTATCTCCTGGCTTCTGCTCAAGGCCCTCAAGGAGGTAGGGTGTATGTAGCCCCACCACATCTGGTGAAGATATTGCTACACCCTCAGGGGCTCACGGCTGGTGAGTTCAGGAGTTGGCGACCCCGAGGGATTCCTGAGCTGGGTCCGGTTTTCCCCCTTTTATCCGTTAACTGAGGGACGGACCCTCTCCTCTTTCACTTTCCTAACTGCCTGTCAAGGCTCTCCTTCCTTCCAAGTCCCTCAATCCGCATTCTTTGAGGGTTGAGGGCATTTCTTTTCCTCATGTCCTTTCTTTGCCTTATTCTCCTTTCGTTTTCCATTTCTTCTTCTAGTCTATAAGTTAGTTGTTAGTTTTAGTTTCAGTTTACATTTTCAATATCATCTTCACGATCACCCAAACCATTAGGGGCCGATAACCTAGATGTTAGGCCCCTTAAAACAACAATTATGATCATCTTTATTTTGAGGCTTATAATTTGATGAGACGGCTTGGATGGCTGCTTTTGAACCAATGAAAAATAGTAAAATTTGAATGTGCTTGTTCCTTGAGAATGAAATGGGTATTCTGATGCTCAAAGATTCCCCTCCAGCTTCGCCACTGATAAACAAATGAGACTAGTTTCACTAACCTTGCACTGATTGTGATGAAATTTACTGGAGGCCTTTCGCAAGAGTCCTAATAATACTTCCTGTGTAGCAATGACCTCTGTGAAGGGGTACACAGCAACATTTGAAAGTGTACCTTGTTTTGCTTCGTTTACCTTTGCACCAGGGACACTTTCATCAGAAGAGCTTTCAATATCAAACTCACGATCTTCAACATCACTGGGGCAAACAATCTACTTCTTCTTCTCCTTAGGGTTTTCCCGCAGGTGCAGGGTCCGCTGTCCGGATCTTGGCTCGCCACTTGTTACGATCGCGAGCATCTTCATATCGGCATTTATCGTATCATGTCAGCGCTGTTTTGGTTTCCCACGTGGTCGTTGCCCATCGATTTCCAAGCACTGGGTAGAATTGGCTACTGTTCCTGATGCAGCACGTAGGACGTGACCGTACCATTGGAGACGTTCTTGCCGAGCCTTCTCAGTGATGGGTGAAATGCCCATTTGCTGGCGAATTATGTCGTTTCTTACATGGTCCAGGAGTGTGATGCCCATTGACCAACGGAGCATACGCATTTCCATGCTGTGTAGTTGGCGCTCTGTAGCTCTGTCAGTTTGGTTGACATTCAGCGCCATACAAAGCAACAGGACGTACTATCATGCGATATATTTTGGATTTCAATTTCAGATGTAGTGGTATCCTTCTGTCGCAAAGTACACCTATAACTTCTCTCCATCTCATCCAAGCTGTGTTTATCCTGCTTCGCACTTCATCACCTATCTCACCATCAGATTGTAAGTGAAATCCTAGATACCTGAAGCTTAAGGTGTTAGCTAATGTCTCTCCGTCAACTTGAATGGAGCCGTTGCTTGTGATGGTTTCAAGGTATTCGGTCTACTTCTTATTCACTCTAAGACCGTATTGCGAAAGACGGCTGTTCCAAACTTCAACTTGATGCTGCATTTCTCCTCTGGTGGTATCAGCAAGGGCAAACAATCTACTTATCCACATATAATTCATTAGAAATCTCTTCTGCATCTTAACTTGTGATCAGCCTGGGAAGTGCCATCTTACCCACCATCTGGCTCATTAAACCATATAAACAAGAGGTTGGGAAACGAAACAAATGAAGCATAAAAGAGAATAGCAAAAGCAAGAAATAGTAAAATGTCCAAACCCTCCAACACGGATACTCCATCAACCTTGACCACTAATTAGTAGGGCTCGGATTTTTAGATAAATAAATATTTTTTTATGTAAATACATATTTTAAGCATTTTTTCTATAAATACATAAATTGATGCTTTTCACTTATTAGCACATAAAAAGACATAATATTTACATTTTTTTAAAAATCAGAATGCTAGATCTTTCAGTTTATTGCATTTTTGTATTGTGTTACTTCAACGGGGAAGAACCTGTGAGCTATCTAATCTTCATGCAGAGCGTATGTCAGCTTGCAACTGTGTTTTCTTACCTTGTCGCCCCGTGCCACTCACTTTGGAAGCTGGGATTTCCTTGTCCATAGCCATATTGCACCACGTGCTAGACCTTCCCCCCCTCCCTAGCTAACTGGAACCAGTGTCACTCACATGCAGTTCATTTCTGGCAATGTGAAGTGTAAGACATTTCTACGATGCCTAAAGTAAAAACAACTACAAGTTATGGTCTGTTGCAGAATGTAAGAATAATTTTACTTCTGATGGGAGCATTCTGTTCTGCCAACTATGTGGGAAAGCAATCAAAACTGAACAGCAATCTCAAGTTACACAACACCTCAAGGGCAAGAAACATATTGCCGCAGTTTTGCGCCTTCAGAAGAAGTGTTTTGCGATAACCTTCAATCAGTTGTGATTGACAACCTGAAGATTTATCTCGCTGTGTATTGTAATGCTTCAGCAGTCAGTGAGACATAGAATAAATTGCATTCGTGAGTACTGCATATTGTTTATATTCACTTATGGCCGAGTGCACCAACCTCGGTATTCATCAGTCTTTACGAAACCGTGGTAAAACTTTTACCGTGGTATTGTCGTAAAAGCAGTGCACCATTACTATCGCTCGGTTTCGTTACCGCGGTTTCTTGACGCTTGCTTTTCTCGCGATTATTCCCCTCGGAAGAAATTCGTTAATTTCGATAGTCACTTGTCTTCAGTTTATCCAGACGGCCAGCAGATGGCAGTGATCGTTTCAAGAGTCACTTGTCTGCCATACTGTTTACATTTTGTCTCAACGCGAGTAATCAGCTGTGCAAAACAATGGAAAATAAAATGATGCAACGTACTAGAGCTCCAAAATTCAGCCCTCATGAAATTTCGTGTTGCTGGATTTGGCTGAAAAATATAAATCGATAAAAAAAATAAAAAGACGGATGGCGTGACAATAAGTAACTTATCTTAAGTAAAATGTTAATTACAGTACGTCTGGTAACTTGTCCTGGATTATCATCATTCCTGAGATCCAGATGCACAGCAGGAATTTGTAAATTGCCTTCTTCTTCTTCTTCTTCTTCCACTTCTTGGAGTAATTCATGATTAATTTCGGGGTCATTAGGAGGCTCTATTTCTTGAGCTGCAGTGGCAATGTCATGAAGCACAGCTGTGGCAACAATAATGTTTGACATATTTTGTATGTTGCATCGAAGTCCTAAAAACATGGAAGGGAACCTTCTTTTCCATACACCATATTGCCTCTCAACAACATTTCTTGTGGCAATATGAGCTCTGTTACACCGTTGTTCTGCTGGGGAGGTGGGATTTTGAATAGGTGTAAGGAGGAAGGATTTACATGGGTAACCTCCATCACCCAAAAGATAACCATTAGCTATTTCTCTCGTTTCGAGACACGCTCTCAGACGAGATTCGTGAAATATGGTGCTATCGTGAGCCGAACCTGGCCATCTGGCTACTATATCTCTTATCATGAGGTTCGAGTCGCTCACAGTTAGCACGTTTAGAGAGAAATAGCCTTTCCTGTTTCTAAATACCTCCTCATTTTCACCTCCAGGAGACTGTGTTCTCACATGAGTGCAGTCCAGCACACCCAATATACCAGGGAACCCAGCTATTCTGTGGAAGCCTTCCATAACCTCTCTTTGTTCCCATTGGGTAAGTGGTAGTTTAATAAACTGTGGCGATAACGAGGCAACTACATTAGAAACCTTGTGTATTATGCGGCATGCTGTTGTTCTGTCAACATCACACACGTCACCGATCACTCCCTGAAATGTCCCAGTTGAATAGAACCGCAGTGCTATAAGAAGAAGATTTCTAGGCGATATCGGATAGTTTCTCCCAGTAGGGAATTCCAATTGTTCACCAATTATGTCCAAAATATAACTTCGTCTCCTTCCGTAATCGAAATCTTCTCTGGAATGAAGCATCGCTTAGTTCTTCGAATAAAACTCGCCTCTCTTCTATAACCCTCCCTTCATTCCTTTCAAATCGAGTAAGATACCGGATATATAACCTGTAGTAGTAAAGCTCCGTTTTGGAATCTTTACCACAGAATACAAATAAATAAAACTTTACCACGGTTTTCTTAGATAACCGCTCCCTCACGGGCGGTAAACATTTTGCCGCGGTAAAACTTGAAACTGAGCTTGGTGCAACAGAAATACGACTTTACCCCGGTAAACTAGGAAGTTTACCGCGGTCTTCTCTTTACCGAGGTTGGTGCACTCGGGCATTAATAAACTAAATTATAATTAAATATTTTTACTTTTTTGTCACATATTTTAGGTATTTTTAATACATAAAAAATAAAAATTTTCCCAATTTTTAGCAGCTAAAAATCTGAGCCCTACTAATTAGTTCCAGAAAGATCCAACAGATGTCATCAAATGTACTATTCTTCTGAAAAGTTCACTTGGGCCTCACCAGCAACATTCGGCAAGCCAAACACAAGTCAACTTAGCTCCCATCAGCATTGTGCTAATCATGTCATGTGGTGGGGGTACGCTCAGAGCTAAATCGAGTCATGCAGCTCTGATTTTGGCATTTGGACATCTGTATCACACTATATGAGGAGTGTTGGTGTATAAAAAGGTGACTTAAAGTGAGACATGCTGGCAGTTGCAGGGAAGGGAATTGTGAACTGCTGACCATAAAGTGTTGCAGCCCAGCCCCTGACAGGGCCTATTACAGCTTTTCCCAAATCCCATGCTAAAGGGATTCGAGGAATAGATCACAGACAGTGCAACTATTAGATTACACACAAGTGAAGCAACTATTGTCCCACGGCCATAACACTGCGACTGCAAGTTTGCAACACTACCTAAACAACAACTACAGAAATAATAAACAAATACTGCTGACAACGGACGACCTAATTGAGCCTTCAAATAAGGAAAGAACCCACGCGCTCGGGGCAGTTCGGCCCCAGACAGACGCAGTGTGACAATAGACGGAGGATGGCCGCTCTCCGGCGGTTATCGCCTCCAGTTGGAATTCGACTTCCAGACACATCACAGCAGCACCTCTAGGGGTAAGTGTGCCAGCTTTTCCTTTCCTCCTCCTTTGTATCCCTAACAACACTCTCACCTTGACTGTAGTTATTAAATCCTAGTTATGCATAAGTAATTTCTTCCTTTTGTTATTTAATTCTCCCGCACACTGATTTCCCTAACATCATGAAGGGTACAGCCGGTGGCTATCTCACCGACTCAGCAATTATCTAGCAACTGCAGCAAGGTCTTGCCCACGTGCTCCTGACCCAGCAGGTGGCCGCGCACAAGCCCATGCGAAGCGCCCGTCCTGAGTCCACTTCCGTTCCCTCTACACTCGTTCATCCCTACATCCTCCAATACTCACACACCCCCTCATAGACACATCCTGTTCTAGGAAGTTGCCGCCTTGCGAGGCTATACCCCCATCACCAAGCACCGCAAGTCTACCAGAGAGAGTGGCGACCAGAACAATAGTCCCCAGGATTGAGTACTGAGCAATGTGATTTTACTAGTTTATATTTACCCTTGTTGAAGAGCAGATGGAGCATTGTAGAGCCATGGAAGATACCTGGTCACGGCTCTGTTGTCTCGACTGTTACCTCGTGTGATCTCCAGAGCCAAGTATTGAGCGATGCCACTCTTGAGGACTCCCCCTAGAGTGTCTTCATTCAGTCCAATTGTCATGCCTTTGCAGTAGCTCTGAAACAACCAAATGTGAACAGTGGAATCTGAATTGGAGAATGAGAGAGACAATTAAATAAAAATCAAATCAAATTAAATTGCATATTTGAGTCATCAGTGGCTTTAATGGCCAAGTGATCTGACAACCCTTTCTGATAACCAGTGTTAATTGTGATAACTGTATTAGTGTGTGGTATCTGTTTTTTAATTCAAGTAAGGACTGTAGACTTAGAATTTTTCAAATAGTTCCTACTTCTGCCGCCAAACACCACCGTCAATGACTACTAGTTCAGAACTTAGCTGCTAGATGCCACTGCAGTCGGCTCCTGACAATGAAACATAGGAACCTAAGAGCGTTGTTTACATTCTTAACCTATATATAATTTAGCTTCACACAGGTGTAATTAGTGGAAGGTTCTTTAACATGCCCCCATAGAACAAAAATCATCATCACATAAGAGAAACTAGGTGGTTGCAAAGAATTATCGATAATATTTTACTGACCTTAATTTTGCTGAGAGTATGAAAGTCAGCCAGAAACTCGAGAACATCAGCAAGGTGGTGCCTCATACACTCTGAAGCATTTGTGTTGAAGATTGGACCACCCTCTGGGATCAGTGGAGAAGTGTCCTCCATCCCAATATTAGGTGGCAGTGATCCTCCGGCATCCTGCATGAACAAACAAATGTGAACCAGAAACAATTGCTAATGTGCCATCTGTGGATTAATTTACTACTTCCCCTTCTTTCCCATCTTTGCACATGTTCTCTCCTCTTTTCCCAATATTTTAAATTAGTTTTAATTAGAGTTTTCAGATAGATATTTAAAAAAAAAAGTTTGCCTTTGGTTAACACTAAAAGTGATAAAAATGTCCAGCATGACTCAACACATTGCTAGCGTTTCGCCCCAGCGTGCCAATTGGGCTCTTCAGTTGGTAAAGGCACACCTACCAAGACGCATAGCAGGTACACACTGAGAAGGCCATGCAAGACGCCTCGCCACATACAGGGTCTTTCATATAAAATAAGAGCGCCAAGTGGCGGCTTTGTTAACCGCGGCTGCGGTCACCTTGGCTGAGCTTTTGACACGCCAAGGCCCCCTGCTTTAAGAGTGTGTTCAATCCTATATGATGCAGCGGCCTTGCTAGCGTGTGTACAATGCTGAAATCTTACTTTAGTTAGTTAGTTATTGTTGATGAAACCGAAACCCCTACTTGTGCTAATTTTGTGAGTGATTTATTCGGAGACCGTTCAAGATTCTCACCAATGTCATCTAGCTCATCCTCTGTTAAAACTGTTCGTATGCGGGCATGTTTATTATTGAGCACCGAGCCAGTAGTGTCAAACTTATTTGCAATTACGTGAATCTGTGCTAGTAAAGGTGGCACTTCATCAGGAAATTGCTGAACAAATGCATCACGTACCCGCCGAGCCGACTCGTACTTAAAATAAGTTTTACATTAAAAAAATACGATGTTGCAATGATAACTGTCTCACCATGTTAGCACTTGAGGTTTAGACTGGCGACTGAGCACCTGCACGCTTATTGCAAGGTCAAGTTTGGTAATGTCAATCTGTTATTTTTATACAGTCCATCGGAACTTGAAAAAAAAAAAAAAAAGCCATCGTATGTACTATGCGTGCTTTTAATACTATAGGGGTTTCGGTTTCATCAACAATAACTAACTAAAGTAAGATTTCAGCATTGTACACACGCTAGCAAGGCCGCTGCATCATACAGGACTGTACACACGCTTGAAGCAGGGGGCCTTGGTGCGCCAAAAGCTCGGCCAAGGTGACCGCAGCTACGGTTAACAAAGCCGCCGCTTGGCGCTCTTATTTTATATGAAAGATCCTGTATGTGGCGAGGCGTCTTGCATGGCCTTCTCAGTGTGTACCTGCTATGCGTCTTGGTAGGTGTGCCTTTATCAACTGAAGAGCCCAATTGGCACGCTGGGGCGAAACGCTAGCAATGTGTTGAGTTATGCTGGACATTTTTATCACTCTTAGTGTTAATTATAATGGCTCAACGGACAATACTCATTTTGTTTCTCTTTCAAGAACTTTTGATTGCCTTTGGTTGGTCTGTGATGATCAATATTACTTGAATTTCCACGATATGAATATTTCAGCCTAATCAACACAACTCAGTAAATAACTCAATATTGGAACATCTCTCAGATATTAATTATATCATTCATCAGCTGTTAGAATTTTCTTTACATTAAACACTAAACAAAATATTGTTACGGCTGTGAGTTTGTTTCGTCGCTCGACGCATGAGTCACAGCTCCCCCGGGCTGTGTGTGCTCTGCCTCAGTGTATTACGTGCGCGTTACGCAACAGACTGCGAAGTGAAAGGGATGGTCCAGAATATTCGTGACCCAGCCAGTAAAGGAAATGTCGAGAAGCCGTGTGTCCTGGACGATTCTAGAATTCAGTGAGTCACCAGCCTGCTATATAAGCGGCTTCGACAGTGAGGGGGCCGAGTTTTTTCTGTGGGTGTGTGTTTCTGAGCTAGTGCGTGTTTTCTTGAGCGACAGAAGTGCGGTGACGAAGTGCCGTGCGAGTTACGAAATCCAGTGACATTGTTTCCCAGCTTGTGAACAGCGCGCAGCAAGTTATCGTAAGTAATTGTAGTTGGTGTACATAAGGGAGAGGAGCAGGTAGTTTCTGTCAAGGCCACCGTACTCATTAAGACGGTTTAACTTCTGTGGTTTGTTGACAAGTGAAAGGGCCAATAGCGCTCAAGGAAGAGACTTGAGGAAACTGGATTAAGGTTCCAATTGCTTGTATTTGCTGATGAGTAGTGTACCTCTTCCTGCAAGCAATAAAGCTAACTTCTCTTTAAAGCAGTAATTGGTGTTGTGTTTTCTACCCTCCGTAATCCAGTTAACAAAAGTGCCACTAGGGGGTGGCACGTAACAATATAAATGATGTGTTTTGTTTAGTGCTTCATCATCTTCTTTGCATTTTCCCATTTATGTGGGGTCTGCCTTCCTGCAATGATTTCTCCACTTCAATCGATCCATAGCGTCCCGGGGGCGGAGTTTAGCGAGCCGCATGTCATCTCTGACCTTATCCAACCAGCGTGTTTTAGGTCGCCCTTGAGGTCGACGACCCTCCACATTCAGTTGAAGGGCAGTCTTAGCAACTGAGGTTTCACTGCTATGGAGCACATGTCCATACCACCGCAGATAGAGGAGTAACACCTCTCAAAAAACCTTGGGCCAGCTGACCCGGCTGGTAGTACCTTGTAAGGGTCCCTTGCCAGGGTTATGGTGAAGACCTCAACGGCAGCTACAGTGGAAGATTAATTGTAGGATTATCCATTTCACAAGGTCCGTATTGACGTGTACAATAACAATTCAAATGGGTTGGGAGGTCTCCGCCCAATCAATACAAATTTGTATTGATTGGGCAGAGACCTCCCAACCCATTTGAATTGTCAGCTACAGTGGAGAAGATATTCTTCGGTACAGTGTAGATGGCGGAAGAGGCATCCTAGTGCTCGGGATAAGTGAGTAAAAGGTATATGCATGAATTGGGGCATATATCAGATGCATTGTCTGTTCTCCATGTTAGGAGCGGCTGCAAAGGGTGTCTTTTCTCCATGTTAGGGGCGGCCTCATGAATACCTGGCAGTAGGTATAAAATGAACTTGACGACAGGCATAGCGACACGTCGGTTGAGGTATTTTTGTCGTATCCAACATGCAGTTTTGTTTAGCGTTTATAAAAATAAAAACAACTTTAACAGCTGACAAATGATGTACAGTAATTGATATTTGAATATTGGTAACACAGAAAGATTTGTATATGTGAAGTTTTGAAGCCATATTTTTTGTTGTGCCTGTACAATCAATTTATATTACCCATTCAACATTTGATTGCCGCTGAGCAGCTTTTGTTGTTTATTGTACCATGAGCCCCGCGGGGCGAAGCGGAGGACACAACGATGACAGAGTGCAGTCTGCACATAAGTCGAACAGCATTGCGTCAGATAAGCGTCACAGGAGCTCCTGTTACTGCGGACAGTTAAACGATGACTGAGGCTACTGGAGCTGAGTCATATCTTACTCACGCAACTGTACCTGTCAACGAAGCAGGCTGACGTGTGACACAAGTAAACAAAGAATAGTTCCCATCTCGGCCGCCAGCAATCAATTCGTAAAAGGGCAATACTTTTCAGTCGGTCAATACGCGTTTGCCCAATTAGATTATGCGGGGTAACTATATAACACACTATTCCTGAAAAAAAAAATGACATAATAAGTAAAACCTGAATTTCTCACCGAATCAATACTTTTTTTAATAGAAAACTCTATGGGTACATGTTTCGGAGACCCACTGTCTTCTTCCTCAGCCCTCTTTTGGTACTACCAACATCATAAAACACACTCGAAATCCCCAATAAAACAACATAACACACACATCATCAATTACAAAACCACAACATATTAAAAACTATGAGCTTGAAAAATACACTAATTAAAATTCAACAACAACCATAAATAAAGCACGTAATGGTTTATGGTTGTTGAATTTTAATTAGTGTATTTTTCAAGCTCGTAGTTTTTAATATGTTGTGGTTTTGTATTTGATGATGTGTGTTTTATGTTGTTTTATTGGGGATTTCGAGTGTGTTTTATGATGTTTGTAGTACCAAAAGAGGGCTGAGGAAGGAGACAGAGGTTCTCCGAAACATGTACCCATAGAGTTTTTTATTATATTAAGTATTGATTCGGCAGGAAATTCAGGTTTTACTTATTGTAAACACGGTCAATACGGAACCTGGAATGAGTGCTGTAACTAAAAAATGACATGTGTTATTCACTGATAAAGGGGGAAATTAGGATTACACATTTTGACCATCACGTGGTCATCATCAGAGTGTGGTCACTTGGGTTGAAGTTTAAATTATACATTTAGAAATATCGCCGGCCCCGTGGTGTTGGGGTAGCGCGCCTGCCTCTCACCCGGAGGCCCCGGGTTCGATCCCCGGCTCCGTCAGGGATTTTAAAAACTGGCGTGAGGGTTGGAACGGGGTGCACTCAGCCTCGCGAGGACAATTGAGTAGCTGTCTGACAGTGAGACAGCGCCCCGATCACGAATACCAAGATTAACGGCCGAGGGGACCCGACGCACTGATCACGTGTCACCCCAATATCTGCAGGCCAAATGGCTGGGCAGCGGTCGCTTGGTCGGCCTTAGCCCGTCATGGGCTGGATGGTGCCAGGGGTTGACTTTTTTTTTACTATTTAGAAATATATTTTTGTTATACTTCGTTTTTCATTGGGCAAAAGCACATTGACTAACTGAAAAGTATAAATTAGTAAGAAAGACTTATATCTTGAAAATTCAAGAAAAATTATTCTTAAAATGTTTTCAGACTTTCAGTATTTTATTTTTAAATAGTTGATTATTTGTTTGTACTAATTATCTATTTTACTACTTGTGTTCTCTAAATGTCATCTCTACTTAAATTCAATTTTTGCTGTTGAATCATTTAGGGGTCATGTAGCCCCATGTACTTGGGTGTGTGTGGAATTTGTCTGATGACCTGTGTCATTGTGATGGCTGTGTGTGTATTTTTAATTCAGATGAGGATTGGGAAGGAGGCAGTCGTGGCCTTAATTTAGGAACCATCCCGGCATTCGCCTGAAGTAGAAGTGGGAAACCACGGAAAACCATTTCCAGGATGGGTGAGGTGGGAAACGAACCCGCCTCTTCTCAGTTTTGCCTCACGAGGCTGAGTGTGCCCCGTTAATTCAATTTTTCTAGTAACATTTTGTACGGATAGTTTTTAGACTTTCATGGCCATTATTGATATTGTTTATTTTTGGGAATTCTTGCCATGTATGTATTAATTGGTTAACTTCTACTATGGAGAGCATTTCCAAAGTAGAAATCACAATCATTTCATATCAGTTGACAGATGTTAACTATTGCTGACATAATCCAATCAATTCTTGTGAATGTTGGAAATTCCGTTAGGCTTAACAACCATCCAACAAAATTATGTTAAAAGGTCCGGCTAAGATCAAAAATATACAGCTTCTCGCTCCAGTGTACCATTGGGCTCTTCAGTTGGTATGGTACACCTCACCAACACGCTGAATAGTGTTCACTGAGTAGGCCAATGCAAGACATCTTGATACACATTACAATATGTAGTATCGACATCACGAGCAATGCCAATCACAGCTTAAAAGAGAACATTCCTTCGACATATCGATTACCAAGGTAGGGTTTGCATTTGTTTTGGAAGGAAGACTATACTTGCTGTAGTGCTTTGGCATTGCTTGTGACACTGATACTACATATTGTAATGTGTATCAAGATGTCTTGCATTGGCCTACTCAGTGAGCACTATTCAGCGTCTTGGTGAGGTGTACCGTACCAACTGATGAGCCCAATGGTTAGTTAGTTAGTTATTGTTGTTTTAAGGGGCGGAACTACGAGGTGATCTGCCCCTCTTAACACAGATTACAGAATACAAATTTGGAATTGAATTTAAAATTTAGAGGTGGACAACTAAATTTGAAAAGGCCTACAATTAATAAAACAAAAAATTAAATAAAAATAATAATTATAAAAATTACCAAAATTACGGAAAAACAAACAATTATCATTCAAAAACGAACAAGTCGTTGAGTCAATTTACACTGGAAAATTTAGATTGAAGAGCCCAATAGTACACTGGGGCGAAACGCTGTATATTTTTGAGCTTAGTCGGACCATTTAACAAAATTTTTGTTGAATAATCACAGCTCAAAGGACCATAACATCATGTTTCTCATTCGAGAACATTCTTTTAACAACTATCACCGATGAGTGATCACCAGGGCCCGGATAATTATGTGCTTAACTTTTCAGTAATATGTATTTACTTCTGTGCTTAGAAGTGGAAAATATGTAATTAAGTTTCCAAAATATGTTCTTAAATTTGTATCATATTTATGTCCCACAGTTACTCGAAATATAGTTGAAACGTTCAGCTGCTTGAATAATCCATTATCCTATCTACAGTAGAAATGTTCCCGCTTAATAGGCTGGGGCATGCCTCAGTTTCTGAATCCTACAATACTTACTGCAAATGCGCGATACGAAATCATGTACAGTATGTGCTGTTTTCGAATTTCATTCTAAACAGCAGAAGAAAAGGTCACTTCAAAAACTTTCATAACACTCTGTCAGTACTTACAAGTTTCGCAAGCTACTGTAATTTGAAGTAAAATTACCTGTCAAGGTAAGGACTATTGGAGTCATTATGAGACTTTTGATTTCAGCCCCCCTGCTGAACTTAATGACCAGGGAATTTCTGTTTTGAAATACTACTACAATACAGAGACAAGGGTGCATTCACGAAACATAGAAGAAAATTACTGGAATTGCCAAGGATTGAAAATGTGGGCAGCAGTCATCTGTAATGTAATAGGTATTATGTGTATATATGATATGTGTAAATTGTAAGTGTTATGTATTAAGTATTATGTGTGTATATATGATAAGTGTAAATTGTAATGTTGTTACTACATCTTATGTTATGTTGGCACTTCTTAGGAATAAATCAGTTGAGTTACAAATGGACTAGAATGAAGGAGTCATTACACTGGCGACGAGTGGAAAACGGATTTAGTAAAAAGAACCTTCAGAGTGCAGTGGTTAAAAACGTGAGATAAGTGAAAAGGACAAATAAATAGCGATTATGTGGAAAGTACAGTTAAATGGAGTCAATTAAATACGATGGACCTTGATTTCGAAGGATTTGAAACGGACGAGTGCATTGTTGAAAGCCGCGATCAGCTCACGGGAGCACCAGCACTTCAAAATATAATAAAGGAAATTGAGGAGGACATTCAAAATATGGCCCAACCACCGCGCCTTATTGGAAACTTGGACGTTTTCAATCCAAAGGATGAGGAAATAGAAGACTTTTACAGAAGATTCGAGGACTACTGTTTAATGAATAACCATGCGTTGGGTCCGGACGCACCGGCAATTGAACAGAACGATTCTCCCGTGGATGGATCAAACGCCGTGAGAAAAAAATTGCTTTTTCTTAATCATTTAAATCGCGAAGTACGGGCAACTCTAAACCGTTTGTGCAGACCTGTGGAACCCAAAAATCTTACCCTTGTGGACCTTCAGAAAAGATTAAAGGAACATTTTAAACCTGCCGGTTTGGCGCTCGCTGAGACAGTGCGGTTTCAACGTATGACACAACTGCCATCTCAGACAGTTGCGGAATTTGTGCTTAAACTTAATGACGCAGCTCAGACGTGTGATTTTGGGAACAATTTGGACTCTCGTCTACGAGATCAGTTCATGTTTGGTCTCACATCAGACAAAACTAGAGATGGATTATACCAAGAGCCAAATCTTACTTATGATAGAGCGGTGGAGGTGGCTAAACAAATGGAGAAGTGGCAAACACAGTCACAACAGATGGCCACAGAACGGGAAGGATATCAGGTCAGTGAAATTCAGCATGGGCCTGTAGGCCTATACAGTGAAAATCGCGGAGGTAGCCGTTTCACCAATAATAGCGGGACGCGAGGACGGGCTTGGGGATGAGGCACTATCCCAGGACGCGGAGCTTTTGGTCTACAGTTTCAATATCCGGCACCAAACAGAGGAAAGGAAATCCAGGGAAATTCCGAACGAGTACAAGCAGTACCTCGAGGTCAACACTTAGGGCGGAGACAACCTAGCAAGGCGTCACAAGGATGCTGGAGCTGTGGATTGTCAAAGTGTCACCCAGATAATTGCTGGTCCAAAAGTGTAAATTGTTTTGCGTGTGGAAAAATAGGTCATACGGCTCGTTATCATAGAGAGCAAATTAAATCAGTTGTCAGTGACGAAGGGCAACAAGAGGAGTGTAGTGAACAATGGCGGTATGCTCCGTATTGTAGGGAATCAGCTGAAGCTATTGTTAGCGGCGATGGACGATCAGAACACACGTGTGATAGGCTTAAACAGGAGCAATGTGAGGAAAGTATTCTGGACTATGAAGTGAGTAGTGATTATGATCAATTAGTCATAAACAGAGTAAATAGTGGGGATGTAATAGAAGAGTCATGTGAGTGGGAACTATCATTTAATGAGGAGAAAGAAGCAAGGGAAATGTGTAGGCTAGTAGATGAGGACATGTGTGTAGTAGAAGAAGGAATAGGATTTAAACAAAACGACACTGAGGATAGTAATAAAAACAGAAATAATGAGGTAATTCGAGATACTGGGAATTATGTGAACGTAGTGGAGGTAAACCTTGTTACACATAATAATGAACCATTGTTAGTGAAAGCCAATATTGATGGTGTAAAGGTATTAATGGAAATTGATACGGGCTCAGGATACAGTTTAATTCATGTAAAGCAGTTGCAAGAATTGTTTCCACATTTAAGTATTAGTGGATGTGATGCTAAACTTAAAACAGTAGATGGTAGCCCGATTAAAGTGGAAGGAACAGTTAAGGTTAGTGACAATGTAGGAGATAAACATGACCTGAAGTTGGTAGTATGTGACACACCTCAGTTGTTTTTGCCTTTGATTGGTAGGGATTGGTTGGAAGAAATAGTAGTAAATTGGAGGGATGTAGGAGAAAGACTGGGAGAAGTCAAAAAGAAAATAAATGGGAGAGTTGTCAAGTGGTCGTGGTCTGATGAGTGTAATATTAGTTTTGAAAATAGTCAACAGCTGCTGATAAGGAGTAATGCACTCATGCATTTTGATCCTTGTAAACAATTGGTACTCTGTTGTGATGCGTCACAATATGGACTAGGCTGTGTCCTAGCTCATAGAGTAGATGGAGTCGAGCATCCTATTTATTTTGTTTCGTCAACACTCTCCGAAACACAAAAACAATATTCACAATTTGAAAAAGAAGCATTGGCTATTATGTATGGGTTAACTAAATTCTATAAGTATTTAGCAGGGAGAGAGTTTATATTAGTTACAGATAACTTGCCCTTAAAATCCATATTATCACCTGAAAGACCCATGCCAGTAGTAGCAGCTGCCAAATTACAACGTTGTGCTACTACTTTAGCAGCATTCAAATACAAAGCAGAGTATAGGAAAAGTGAAAATACGGGACCTGCAGACATGTTGTCTAGACTTCCCAGTCAAGATGAAATTGTAGAAAGTGTGAAAAGTGTAATAACTGAACTGTCAGGGTTACCCATAAATGCTGAAATTGTAGCAGATGTTACTCTTAAGGATCCTGTAGTGACAAAAGCTATTGAGTTAACACAGTCGGGTTGGCCACAACAAGTGACAATGCCAGCACTCAAGCCGAATTTTGAAATACGCTATAGCCTGTCAGTGGTAGAAGGGTGTCTTCTTTTTGGAGATCGTGTGGTAATCCCCTTTGAATTAAGAAGTAAAGTACTGGATACCCTTCATGGTGGACATCCAGGTAGTATAAGGATGAAAATGAGAGCAAGGAATGTGGTTTACTGGCCAAATTTTGCCAAAGATATTGACGAGTATATTAAACTGTGTGAACCATGTGCTAGAGTAAATTTTCAGGCGATTTCACCAATACAACATGTTTGGCCTTCAATGAACAGTAATTGGACTCGCCTGCACTTAGATTTCTTTTATTTTAATACTGAAGTGTATCTGATACTGCTTGACAGTCTTAGTAAATGGCTGGAAATAAGGGATGTTGGGGGTACCTCCTCCACAGCTGTAATTGACAGATTGAAAGCATGCTTTGCCACGTTCGGACTTCCTGCTCAAATAGTGACCGACAATGGTCCCCCCCTTTGATTCCTTCAATTTCTTGTCATTTTGTACAGATAATGACATAATAGCTTCTAAAAGCCCACCTTATCATCCTCAGGCGAATGGCCTTGCAGAAAGGGGAGTGCGAACAGCAAAGACTGGTCTCAAGAAAATGCTAATGTCTGAGTCAAAATTGTCAATTAAGAATAAAGTTTATAATTTCCTTTTCCAGTACCGAAATACGCCAAGCACGGTAACTAATACCTCTCCAGCAGAAATGATCTTTACCTTTCCGGTACGAACACCTCTCAGCATGCTGAAACCAGCTGCTAAACAGTCTTATGTGCCAAATGTAATTACATTTCAGATAAGGGAGCAAGTTCGTGTACGTAGGAGAAAGGAAGATATCCCTGAAGAGGGTACAGTGTTAAAAGCCCTTGGGCGAGGTACATACTTGGTAGATTTAAAAGGTAAACAATCCTTATGGCATATAAATTAAATGAATATGTATTATTCTAAGCCAAATACCCAAGTTGGGGAACAAAGGCCTAATCAAGATGTTTCAAACACAGACAAACTAGTTGTGCCCCATAACCAGACAACCATGTTAGCGAAACGGGCAACTCCGCTAGCAATAAACCTAGAAGCTGAAACTATACCTCAACCTAACCCTGAGGTAGCACCTGTATCAGAATCATCCAGTCAGGACATGAAATCAACAATTATCGTTCCCCCTGCTGGAACTCAAGTGCGCAGATCTGAGCGCATCAGTCGACCTCCTGTTAGATTGAATTTATAGATTTCTAACGAGTAGATATTGTCATTGAAGGGAGGAAAGAGTGTAATTTAATAGGTATTATGTGTGTATATATGATATGTGTAAATTGTAAGTGTTATGTATTACCGTATTTACTCGAATACGACCCGCCCCTGAATAAAACCCGCACCCTGATTTTGAAGAACAAAATTAAAAAAAAAAATTTTTACTCAAAACTATTTACAATCCTTACTAAATAAACAGAATAGCATTTCTACAAAATAGTTTCAAACAGTTCTGAAGTCGTCCTAAAATAACACACAGAAACAATTAAAGATACAAATAAAAGACACAAACACTTCATTCATCGTCATCAGAAGTACCAACTTCGGAACTTTTTTCACCATCACTTTCCCACAAAATGTCGTCATCACTGCCATCCATAGCGTAGGAAATACTACATTTCTTGAAGCTCTTCCGTATGAGATCTCCCGAGATACGATTCCATGCCGTCAAAATCCACGAACAGAGCAGCTGAACTTCCGGGCGCTGAATAAGACCAGCTGGGGTCAGTGTGTGCTTATCGGCCGCCATCCACTCCGTATACAGCTGTTTCAAGGCTGTTATGAACGGTCGGTTCACGCAGACATCCAGTGGCTGTAGCATAGAGGTCATCCCACCCGGGATGATTGCTAGGTCGGTTTTCCCATCCTTGACGAATTTCTTCACAGCGTCTGTTGTATGGCCGCGGTAACTGTCCAGAACAAGCAAGCTCTTTTGTCGTAATAATGCACCAGGGCGACGTTGCCAGACACACTTTAACCAGTCTTCCACCAGTGAACTGTCCATCCAACCAGAGTCCTGAGTTCTAACGATAACACCAGCGGGTATATTTTTTGGAAGAGTCTTTCGCTTGAGAACAACGTACGGCGGAAGTTTGGTTCCATCATCGAGTATACACAACATTACCGTGCACCGTTGTTTCTCATTACCACCTATCTTGTCCAGTGGCATTTCAAAGTAGACTGGCGTCTGATCTGCATTACCAATTTGGGAAAGCAAATATGAATTTTCCTTCCGCAACTTAATTATGTGACGCTGAAAGGAAAGTAACTTTTCTTCATAGGCACCAGGAACACGCTGCGAAATTGAGGTACGCCTTCGTATGCTCACCCCATTTCTTTTATAAACGTTTTGAATCCATCCTCGGCTTGCTTTAAACCCTACCGTAGAAAGTTCCTTTGCGATCTGTAATGCCTTTAATTGACACATTTCTGTCGACACCCCATTTCCCAATTCCCGCCTTTCTGTTACGTATTTATAAAGTTGTTTTTCAATTTCCGGAAACTGTACACTCAGTCCGCGGAAAGCTCTACGAGCACCACTACTTGTTAGCAACACTTTTTTTTCTTTCTCCAATCTCAAATACATGACTCGTCAATATCATATTTCCTATCGGCGGCATGATTTCCAATAATTTCAGCTTCTCACTCACAGTAAACGACCGCAAACGCTTCGTAGAACTCACGTTTACACTCGGAAAACGTGCGCGAGACTGTATGACGCCGCCTGCTTACGGTAAAACAAAGTGATAGCCGGAAGAAGGCTAGCACCATCTAGCGAATTCTCGCAACACCCGATATCGCGCGTGGCGGGCAATTTAAATCTTAAAAATCAGGATGACTCAAATAAGACCCGCACCCCAATTTTTCACGTCCGATTTTGTTTAAAAATGTGCGGGTGGTATACGAGTATATACGGTAAGTATTATGTGTGTATATATGATATGTGTAAATTGTAATGTTGGTACTGCATCTTATGTTATGTTGGCAAGTCTTAGAAATAAATGAGTTGAGTTACAAATGGACGAGTATGAAGGAGTCATTACACTCTCAATGTGCGGAAATGAACAGTTTAGGTCATACAGACAAAACTCTTAAGTTCTAATCAGGTAAATGACCTTGTAGTTACTGTAAAAATGGTAAAAATGTCTCTTGAATTATACTTATTACATTGATATTTCTTCATTATACTACTATAACACAACATTATTGCTAATATCCCCGCTAACCTTTCCGCCTATACTGTCGTAACAATTGGCTGGAAATAATACACAGAGCAGGTTACCCCAAGCACTCAAAAATACCCAGTTAAGAGGTTAAACAACAATTACTATCATCATCATCATGAATCATGTGTATGAAGATCAGATAACTGTATAATAGTAGGAATACATTAAAACACCTGTAACACAAAGTTGACCAACATGAGGAAGTTGGAGTCTGGAACTGATATCTTGAATTTAAGAGCTTGCACCAGATCGAAGACCACCATTCTTGTGAGAATCAGTTTCTCTCGTTCCTGCAAAATAAATATTTTGGAAGAATATGAAATACAGAAATGTGCAAGGAGTAGTAATTCAAAATTAAAACTGAATTTTATTTATCTATTCACGAAGTAGGATCTTAAGTTTGAGGACTAGGCATATGACTATCGGATAAACATGAGGCATATATTGTAGATAGGTAGAGTATATTAAAAAAAAAAGATATGAGCCTTACAGTAGTCGCATACGATGTGTAACATCTGACATGTTATCCTATCTTGAAGTTGTTACCATTTTTATTATCCTTGACATTCATCAACACACACAAACATTTTTTTACACTCTCATAATACATAGTCTAACAATTCCAAGACTCTCTTTGTTTTCTTCACTGACTACTTGATATTTCTATTCTCGCACTGGCTTCTTGATACTCTGCTGTTACAAAGTAATCTGTATGTGATAAACATTCCACATGGTACCACTGCCAGCTGGATGCGATCCAACTGGCAACGCGTCTTACACACTTCCATCCGATCCACATCCGCCCCATTTTTCAAAATCACTCCCAGAAAAATATCCAGCAACCGAGTGGAAAGATGTTACACATCAATAAATGGCAACTCTTCTATAATTTGTAGTTTGTTGTTAATTCATTTGAGCGATTTGGGACATCTTGGTCATCAGCCCCGTGTTGTTGGGTGTATGTAGAACTTGCCTGATAACCTGTATTTATGTGATGACTGTAGTAGTAACTGTATTAAGGACGTTGATGGTGTAGGTGCCCTGGGACTTTAAATAACGTACTATCCCGGCATTTGCCTGGAGGGAGCGGGAAAACCCGGGGGAAAACTACATTCAGGATAGCCAGTATCAGCGCCGGGATTCGTACCTTCGATCCCCAAACTTGTTGCAGCTGCCCTCATGAATGTGGTGCACGATTTAACGAGCACGGCTATACCATAGGACGTTATTTAATTTCTGCCTGGCTTTATTGGCAGAGGAAACCCAATGTGCTCGCCCTCTATGTTTACCACCTTCTGTCTACAAGTGGACTTCTTCCTTAACAATCACTACATTCAACTGCTGAAGTGGGATTCGCACCTACTTCCGCTCAGTTTTGCCTCACAAGGCTGAGAGTACCCTGTACAAGCCCTCAGTACATTTCATATTTCCTGTATCTTATGTACCTAGGTACAATGTTTCATTTACACCACATGGGTCATAAATTTAAAAAAATTCTTGCATTTTTCTTTTTCAATGTGCTTAACCCTCGCATCGAACAGATCGGCTCTCGCTGCTCGCGTCAAAAGTGTCAAAGCCAATTCAATCGGCGCGCTGTTTATCTTATATTTGTAGATTTCTGTAGGCATATGTCTGTGATTATTTCATACAAAGTTCCTCATTTCTCTACTAGAAAGCGCTATAGTGTTCAAGGAGCTTAGGTATCTACCCTCCTTGACTTTCATAGTGATTCAAGGAACAATGAAATTCGACATGCAAGCTACCCTCTGGGTGTCAAATTACAAAGCTTGCACCCGGCACCGAGGCCATACGATATTATTATTATTATTATTTCATACTGTTAAAAAGGTGAGGTTTCAAGCTAGCCTGTGCGGTGTTTGCATTTTTCCTTCGAAGTCCGTTACGCGATAGGTTTGAGTTTGTATTCACGCCCTCCCGTTGCGCTGCCCCAATCACGCATGTTCCCGCCAAAATTGAGGTGCAGTCGTTTCCTTCTTGTTGAAGTTTTCTGCCAACAGATGTATCTAAGAACTTTCTACAGCAGGAAACGTAGTGTTTCTTCGAATATTACTCTTAGGTGTTCTTAATTTCGGCTCAAAACTGATTTTTACAAAAAAAAAAAAAAATGGAAAATTGAACAATTATCAGAATAACCCCAATTAAAAAGGTTTAGATGCCGTATTTACTTTTATGAACATAATGTATGAAAGAATGAGGTATTGGTTATAATGCAAAGCAAAAATAATGATTCTATCGTTGGAAATGTGGTATTTATGTTTTTTTTTTTTTTAATAGTCTGCAAGACCACTGAAAATGGCTTGGCATTCTTGGCAAGTATTTCAGGAAATGGCTTGGCACTAAGAGGGTTAATCTTTTTATTTAGTTCCTTTAAAACCAAAATAATAATGTCAAAACATTCTCCATAACCTACATTTTATTAGCTTTGCTTTGATGTGTATTTTTACATCTTGGTAAAAAATAAAATCTTGTTAGTACTATTGAAAATTACTGCCAGTCAAGGGTTTCACATTGCTGGTTCTAGCATTACAGTATTCACGTTGATGAACTATTTGCCAAGTCCTTAAACTTTTAAAATCACACCTCGTATAATAGGCCTAATTAGGAAGACGTTCAACTCACCCTCGTGAAGGCCCGGTTGCACAAGTAGCAGAGATCTACAAGATAATGGTATTTGATAACAAAGTTCTGGATGGCAAAGCTGATCACTTTGGAGAAAGGGTCCAAGATTCCCTGAAACAAAACATTAGAAAAGTCACTCAAGGGAAGTTCCAGTGTTCTATCTTGACAATGCTAATTTTCTTAAATCAATGTTACTTTTTTCTTCTCACAAACAACAAATTAGCCTATATGATAAAATGAAATCTTCATAAGCTGTAGGCTTTAATTAACACTAAGAGAAGAACTTTCATATTCAGTTACTGGGATGATATTTACAAAATATTTCTTTGAGTTCAATTTTTTTTTGAAGAGAAAAAAAAAGAAAAAAAATCAATGTGAAAAAAGTCAATAATACAGAAATTGATCTTCTTACATTCATTTTTAAAATAGCAATGGTTGGTTCATTAGTTTAGGGGCTGCGACAACACGGTCATGTATCCCCATGTACTTTGGGTGGGTGTAGAATCTGTCTGACAACAGGTGTTAATTGTGATGGCTGTATTAGTGTGTGTTATCTGTTTTTTATTTTTATTTATTCAAGTAAAGACAGCAGACTTTGAATTTTTCAAATAGTTCCTACTTTTGCCGCCAAATGCCACAGTCAACGACTACTAGTTCAGAATGTAGCTACTGGACGCCACCGCAGTCGGCTCTTGGCAACGAACGTAGGAACCTAAGAGCGTTGTTTACATTCTTAACCTATACAATTTTGCTTCACACAGGTGTGATTAGTGGAAGGTTCTTTAACATGCCATAAATCTATGACATGGGACCGCCGGCTTCACTTCCCCTCTGAAGGAAGGCATACTGAGGGATTTTTAACGCTCTTAAAAAATCCAACGACTTAGGCCGGGTTTGAACCCGTGATCTTGGGCATAGAAGCTCAGCATGCTACCAACTACACCACCGAAACCACCAAATAAAAAATAAAAAAATAGTTTAAATATACAACAGAGCATGGGTTAAAAATGTGAGGCTTATACTGGTAATGGAACCTGAGGAAAAAGAACATAAGTGCTTTAACCCTCAGAGGGGAGAATTTAATATATTAGATCACAAGACAGGTTACTCGCGAGCGGAATTTAATATATTATATCGTCAGAGATCCGCCAATACTAGCGCAAGTGGTATGCTAAAAACTCAACAGATGGTAGTAAACTACACTTTTAGGCCTGGCCTAACAGGAAAATGAAAATCCACAGCCTGCTTCCAGTCGACCGACTGGGTCAGGAATGGACTGAATGTAGCCCCATCTAGCGGTGAGAATATGAATTGTGCCGGCTGCCGAAGCCTGTCGCACTCCTCTGAGGCAATGATTAAATGAATGACAGATGAAATTAAATGATGGTGGAGAGTGTAGCTGGAATGAAATTTTTGACACGGAAAACCGGAGAACCCGGAGAAAAACCTGTCTGCCTCCGTTTTGTCCAGCACAGATCTCACATGGAGTGACCGGGATTTGAACCGCCTGGCCTAACAGGGAATCCCCAAATTGAGTGGTGTTATCTCCCTGCTGGCTTCCCACAAGCTTGCGTCGCGAAATCCAAGAACGGCTTTTTGTGATTTATATAGTTATTTTGCAACATGTGCAGTAAAAAGAGGGTCAGTGAGCAAGAGATTGCTTCAATTTTGGACTCCACGGATGTAGGCAAAAGTGAATTTTCATTTGAAAGAATCCGAGGATAGATATTCAAGTAGTGTCTCTTATGCCCATTATGACTAAGAAATTTGGATGATATCCTACTAACGTCTGAGATGGAATACATCCAATAATCAAGGTAAGCCATTAATATTACATACACATGCATATTTATAGCTAGTGTTTGGTAATGCTGGACGAGTTTTAATATGCCGTATTTTCGGTCTGCGTACATAAAACGCATCCACCCACATAGGGTTAAAATCAGTCCCGAGAAAATGCCACTTTAAGTTGAATGCCAGAAAAATAGTGGGGCCCCGCTCAATAATTTAGTTTATCTAGAATAATGAAAATCCACAGCCTGCTTCCAGTCAACCAACCGGGTCAGGGAATGGAATGAATGAAGCCCCAATTTAGTGGCGAGAATAGGAACTGTGCCGGCTGCCGAAGCCCTGTGGCAATGATTAAATGAATGACAGATGAAATGAAATGATAGTGGAGAGTGTTGCTGGAATGAAATTGGTGACAGGGAAAACCAGTGTACCCGGAGAAAAACCTGTCTGCCTCCGGTTTGTCCAGCACAAATCTCACATGGAATGACCGGGATTTGAACCACGGACCCAGCGGTGAGGGCCGGCTTGCTGCCGCCCAAGCCACGGAGGCTCCAGTTTACTCAGAATAATATTAATAATTGAAGAGTTCAACCCAAAAACCTGCTAAGTACCATTTTGGGAAACAATTAGTTTCTGCATTACAACTCACCTATGTACCATTGCCAATACATCCAAGACATGGCTATGTGCCACAAAGGTTAGTTTAGTTCATACATTGATCACAAGATGGAGGCTCTGTTATGTTGCTCACTTGTTTACCCAGAAGTCTGCTAAGTATCAATAGCCAATTTCACACATGGAGGGAAACAGTTCAGGAGCTTTACATGCAAACAATGTTGAAATGGGGGAGAAAAGAAGAAGGAAAGGTACTGGATAAAAGTTAGATGTGCAAATAGCCTATTGGTACTAAAACTGAAACCACCTTGGTCCTTAGCTGATTTTTGAGTAAAAGAGTATAGGCACTTATCTATGTTAGTATTTCTGACTTTAACAATGTGACTTATGTGACATGCAATATCATTAATTAAACACCGGGTGAGTTAGCCGAGGTCGTTGCGGCATGACTGTTGGCAGTCGCTCACATCCGGGAGGCGAGGAGGTTCGAATCCCCCCGCCGGCAACCTTGAAGATGGTCTTCTGTGGTTTCCCATCTTCCTTCCAGGCAAATGCCGGGGTTGGTCCTTAACTATAGGCCACAGCCGCTACCTTCCAACTCCTCGACCCTCCCTTCCAACTTTCCTCCCCAACGGTACTTGTAGCTCACAGCTACAAAACTGGCGAGCCGAACATGTCCTCGGACACTCCCGGCACTAAAAGCCATACGCTAAAAAAAAAAAAAATTATTAAACATAACAATCTAGTTAAAATTGTCCTTCAGTGTACATTATAATACATAGTAAAATTTAAAATGAACACTCCTGTGATACTTTTTTCAATATATCCCCTAAACAACTTTTTGGCACTTAGCAGATTTTTGTGTTACACTCTTCAATTATATTATTTGGTCAGAAAAAAATGCACTGGACATTTCATTTCTCTGCATTCAATCTAAATGGATTGTAGAGTGTGATTACTTTCTGAAGGCACCAAAACCTGACCTGCGCATAGAATGAAGTTTCATATGTGGGCGTGTTCATGTGCTGTAGCTAGTTGTTATGGAAGTGTTTATGTAGATTCCTGGCAACCATTACTGTATTGCAAGTTAAGTTCTCATGTGAAAAAATCTTGCCCACTAAACTCGGTGAGGGGAAGAAGCCTGTAAAGAGAAATGGCGAGCGTGCAGTGATTTATAACATATTCAGTAATTATATGTATATATAATATAACGTATTTCCTCACATATTCGTCGCCATCACATAATCGTCGCACCCTACTTTTCAAACACAAAAAATTGGTTTGAAAAATTTCATAGCATAATTGTTGCGTAGCACATTCGTATTTGTGCACCGGTCAGTTGCACATGCTGCCGCAAGCTTATAACCTGGCTTCGGTGGCGTAGTTTGTAGCATGCTGAACTGCTGTGCCCAAGATAGCGGGTTCAAACCTGGCCGAAATCGTCGGATTTTTTAAGAGCGTTAAAATCCTTCAGTACGCTTTCCTTCGGAGGGGAAGTAAAGCCGGCAGTCCCATGTCATAGATTTATGGCATATAAATGATCCTTCCACAGACTAAACTTGTGTGGAGCTAAATTTCTAGGTTAGATTTCGTTGTAACGCTCTATCAAAGTTCCAACGTTCACCACTAGGTATCATTGACATCTGGTGGCGAAAGTTGGAACTGCTTGAAATTGAACGGAACTTGTAGCTCACCTTAGGGGTGTCTGCTTGAAGCACCTACAGCCTCTGGCGAGCCGAACATGTCCTCGGACACTCCCGGCACTAAAAGCCATATGATAAATATATAAATAAGTACCTTATATGCTGAAATGCCTGGAACTTTGAGTACCGACACCATGATACGCAGTAAAGGCTGAGGGTCATCCAATGAAGGAAGGAGGAGAACTACCCTTCGGAACAGAACGTCTAGCTGAGTGAGCAGTGGTCCTGGACCAAGGCCAGCTTCCAGAGGGAGGCAGTCCAGATAACAAGCCATGTTATGTATAACTACCGGGAGCATTTCAGTGGGAAGAGATTTCCGTGAGTTGAGTCCCTCCAATAGCAGCTGTAGTGGTGCAATGGGGTTCAGCTCATTGAAGTCCAGAAGAGCCTGAGCTACACTGCGGAAGAACTGCATTCGTGCTGACTCTGTGAACATTAGGTCTATGATACTGCCTGCAAGTAACAAACACATTTTAGCAATACAGTTAATTATATAAACTAGCAGTAATGCCCGGCTTCGTCCGGTGGATTTATTTGTTTTAAGGATGAAAATGAATACTACTATAGAACTGGAGCGCTCAAGGATAAGAATCGGAAATCACCAACGCTTATTGCAGCTGATAACCTCAGTATACTGCACCAACACCATCGCCCTTATACAGAGGCATACTTTTGTCATGATGATAACTGTTTTAAGGGGCCTAAGAAATCTTTTTGCACTAATTACTCCCCGTGACTGCAATTTATAAGCAGCTCGCAATTCTGCACCAGAACACTGGTAGGGGCGATGTGATGCAGCTCACATTGCCAGGCAAAAATAGACTTAGGTATTTTTGAAGCTGTTCGGGAGTGCTTGTTCTTCCGACTTACTGAACAAAAATCAATCTTTAAGGTTACCTGAGAGGTGTAGCCTAATACTACATAGCCTAAACTATTCCTCTTGAATCTGGCTATCATATACAAATATAATTTTTCGAATAAACAAACTCTTCAGCTTTATTATATTAGTATAGATGGTGATGAAACAGCTACAGTTTTTGGCCGGTCAGCCCCGGTTGTGCAGTCATACAGAGAACAGTCGGTGAGTCTCAGGCATATGAAATTGATGTGTGAGTTGCTTTCCATACAACTGACAACTCACGTATCAATTTCACATGCCTGAGCCTCGCCTTGGCCTCATGTTAGGTAACATCCCAGCAATTGCCTCACTTTGGATGTATGGTACATCATTACAGTCATCCCTCGTTATACGTGTTCTCACTTCTTCTTCTTCTTCTTGTTCTCCTCAACCTGGCGGTTGGTGGGTAGCATGAATGTCTTCATCCAAAGGTCTTCTATCCTGAGCCCGCTGTTTGATCAGGGGGTACGGATATCTTCCTCCCATGTCATCAAAGAACTCTGCTCTTGGTCGACCTCTTCCTGCCTTGCCTTCCATTTTCCCTTCAAGCAGTGTGATGCACCATGGTGAATGCCGGAGTAGGTGGCCTATCCAATTATTTCTTCTTTTTTTGATTGTTTCTGTCAGATTGATGGTTTCTTCTTCTCTTCTTAGAACCTCTTCATTAGTTAGCCTTAGGGTCCAAGGTATCCGTAGCATTCGTCGCCAGCACCACATTTCAAATGCACATAATTGTTTCTTGTCGGCCTTCAATAGTGTCCAGGTTTCGCAACCATAGGTCGCAATGCTCCAAATGTAGCTTTTAATGAAGTGCTTTCTAACTTGTAGGGATATGGCTTTGGATGTCAGGAGACTTCTCTTCTTGTTGAAAGCTACTTTAGCCTGGGCTATTCGAGAGCAAATATCCTTTTCACATCTCCCATCAGAAGTAATAATGCTTCCCGCGAATATCCTTTTCACATCTCCCATCAGAAGTAATAATGCTTCCCAAGTACTTGAAAAGATTTACTTGAGCCAATCTTTCTCCTCCCAACCATACATTACTGTTCTGACTACCATCTCTACTACATTTCATTATCTTGGTTTTTGTTTTGTTAATCTTCATGTTACATTTTACCCTTAGATTATCATTTAATTCATGTAATGCAATTTCTAGTTTTTTCTCATCATCTGCTATGATGGCAATGCCATCTGCGAAACTTATTGTTTGGTACAATTCACCGTTTATTTTTATTCCATGTGTGCATGTTGCTGAAAATTCTTTTGTTGCTTCTTCTACATACACATTGAAGAGCAGAGGTGAAAGGCTGCACCCTTGTCTTACTCCTTTTCCTATTTTCGCAGCCATTTGTTCCTTTCCAATAAGTGCTGTCTGGTTCTTGTACAACTGGTAAATGATTTTCCGATCTCTGTAGTCCACGTTCGAGTTTTTAAGGGCTTTGAACATAATGTTCCAATTTACATTATCAAAAGCTTTCTCTATGTCAATGAAAGCAATGAGTATGTTTTTATTGATTCTTATGGCCTTTTCAATAATTGTTCTCAGACTCAGGATTGCCTCCCTCGTTCCTCTATTTCTTCTGAACCCGAATTGATCTTCTGAGAGATTTTCTTCAATTCTCTTCTCCATGCGGTGGTAAACAATTCTTGTGAGTATTTTGGAGGCATGAGTTGTCAGGCTTATAGTTCTGTAATCTTGACATTTCTGTGCATGGTTACTTTTTGCAATAGGTATCAGTACAGTTTTCTCAAAATCTCCTGGTATTTCTCCTGTAGTATACATGTCATTTACAAGTTGATACAAAGAAGTTTTTGCCTTATCACCCAGTGTTTGTCGGATTTCGCCCGAGATCGAGTCTCTTCCGGGTGCTTTCCTTAGTTTTAAACCTTTCACTTTATGCGTTTTATAAACATGTACATAATTATATCAAATTTAAAAAATATACAAGTTAGGTTGCGGATTCACACTGACCCTGTGGGACAATTTCGTGATCGAGTGTCAGCGCTGCAAGGCGGCATGCAGTCAGTCTGAAAGAGAGGGCTGAGTAGCTGTGTTGCGTTGTTTCAGTGTTGACTGGCGGCATGTGGTCATTAAAGAGAGCATTGAGTTAACAAGCTGTGTTTTATTAATTCTAAAAATGTTATGGAGAAAAGAGAGTGTGATCAAAATGCTTCCAAAAGTAAAAAGCAAAGGAAATCAATAACACTTGAAGAAAAGCTGGAAGTTATAAAGTGATATGAACTGAATGAGTGCACTGTGGACATGGTCAGAGCTACAGAAATCTCTGAATCAACTCCGGAAACCACAATAAATCAAGCAGAAAATATTAAAGAAAGCTGCAAAAGTGTGACCAGAATGACGTCATCCATAATGTGGGTGCCAATTATGGAGAAAATGGTTGAATGTAGGCTCATTGGATTGAACATCAAACTAAACGTACTATCCCAATATCCATCATGGTTATTCAGGTTAAAGCAAAATCTCTGTTTAAAGAACTGAAAGTATCCTATCCAGCCTCGGAAGTCGCATTTGTTTAACAATCATAAGCTATTAATTTTTCTTTGAATGAGTCCCTATCTCCTATCTAACCTATATTATAATACATTCACTTTATGCGATGATTACTCGGAACAAATTAATCGTGTAAATCGAGGGATACCTGTTTACACAATCTGCTTTTTTTAAGCACCTCAAATTACAAAGTTAATCTTGATATTGGTGATTTTGGAAGTGAACTGACTGAAGACGGAAGACTAGATTTGGAAATAAGCAGAAGAATACAAGGCACAATGCCCCAAAAGGCTTGATAAACAAGATCAAAATGCTGTATGAGAACACAAGGGCATGTGTAAGAATAGGTAATGGGGAAAGCAGATGGTTTACAACAAAACAAGGAGTCCAACAAGGAAGTTCACTGTCTCCATTACTATTCATCACAGTGATGGACATAATCCTGAAGAGAATAAAAGAAGAACAGGGTAATGTAACAAATGCCCTTGTCTTTGCAGATGACGTCATGATTTGGGGAGAAAGTGCCAGAGAGGTACAAGAAAAACTGGATTCATGGGACAAGCTGTTCAAGGAGTATGGGTTGAAAATAAGCCAAAGTAAGACAGTAGTGATGACAACAGGACTGTCTAATGCAACCATTTATCTGAATAATCAGCCTCTACAAATTGTTGATCAATTTAAATATCTTGGTAGCACAGTGTGTAAGGATAACAACAACAGTGAAGTAACAAATAGAACTAGTAATGCAGCCTCCTTCTATGCACAAGTTAGAACACTACTGTGGGATAATAAAGTGCCCAGGAAGTGTAAACATATACTGTTTAAGACATACTACATCCCAATTCTAACTTACGGAGTAGAAACTTGCACCCTGTCCAGAAGAGAAGAAAGTAGGATTCAGGCATCCGAAATGAAGTTTATAAGAACAATGCTTCAAAGGACAAGGAGAGACAAAGTAAGGAACGAAATAAACAGGACAGAGGCTGGCATAGATATCAGTGCTACAAAATATTTGCAGAAGCAACGATTAGGATGGTATGGGCATCTTCAAAGAATGGGAGATGAGAGGACACCAAAAGCTTATTTCAACAAGATTATCCCAGGAAAAAGACCAGTAGGAAGACCAAAGAAGAAATGGTTGGACCAAATCAAGGATGATCTTGAAGACAAAGGGCTAGACTGGAGAAGGACCCATGAAGACCAACTATTCATGGACAGGAAAAGGTGGCGAGGGCTCGTTAACAGCACCCGGGCGACTGGAGCTGGAATTTGATGATGATGATGAATACAACTCGAGAGTGCTTTCTACCAACAGGTACGGGGACTAGTATGGAACAAGGATATACCAATTAAGGCTAAAGAAGTTATGTACAAAGCATATTATGTTCCTATAATGACATATGCAGCGGAAACTTGGACAATGACTAAGAGGGATGAGAGCAGAGTACAAGCAGCTGAGATGAGATTCATGAGAAGTATGGTCCAGAAAACGAGGAGAGACAGAATGAGAAATGAAGATATACAGAAAGAACTGGGAGTACAGAAACTAAATGACAAACTGGAGCAAAACAGATTGAGATGGTTTGGACATGTCAAACGGATGAATGAAGTAAGGCAACCAAGACGAGCACTGGAACGATGGATGACAGGGAAGAGAGGATGAGGAAGACCAAGAATGTGTTGGGTGGACTCAGTGAAGTATAGTTTTCTTCCTTCCAGATTAGCAGCGCTCTTCAGCATTAATATAAAATGATGCAAGTACCTGATAACATTCTGAGGGCAAAATATTTCTCCTTAATTTAACTACCAGAAATATATTAAAATTTACACAACTTTATTTGCACATGTACACGACCTCAGCTCCGCAACTGTTGCAATTCATGGTGAAGTAAAAACGAACGAAAATGGGCTAGAGAATAGATGATTCATAAAAAAAACAAAGCAAGGAGATTCAGAAGTAATTATGAAGGAAAGCCGCATTCACGATCGAAGACCGTTCGACAAAATACAAATCAGAGCGATATATTGAATATTCGCCAGCCACATACCATCTATTGGTGCGAATTTGAAAGAGAAGATCTCGGTGCGTAAAATCGTACAATAATATTTTTCAGCCATAAAATCGAAAAACACATTGTAATTCCGTAAATGTTACGGAAGACCCGTAAAAGTTGGGAGGTATGCATAGGTTATATCTGCATATTAGTTTACAATTCTAGTTTAGGGCTACACCTTCATAGATTAGTTGCAGGTGTGAGACCGTTTGTCGATGGGATCGTCATTTATCAGTAGGGCTCGGATGTTGATGACATGTCATCTTTTTACTGAGCTGTCTAAAACAAAGCTGAAGTACATAGAAACTCCGGACGGGCCACTCCGTCTTCAAATATGTTATTTTTATTTTGTATCTTTTTGCATTTTTTGCTATTTTTCCATTTTAAGAGCATTTTTTTAAATTTGGTATATTTTCTTGGTCTTCTTTTAGAGAAATCGGCCTTTTAAGGTCATTTTTTAATCAAGTTAGTCATGTCATAGCTTTACATGAGTTAAGAAGAAGCTAGTAGCTGATACAAGATAATTTAAAATATTGATTCTATTTCCTTAATCAACCGGGTGGAAACTAGTCTTGGCAACAATCGTGGCGAAATTGCTGCAGGTATTGCATTAAAACTGAAAATAGTGCTGGACAAAAACACCGGGTATAAAACATTATGCAAAATCTCAGACATTCTTTCTGGTGAAAACTACTGCATGGATGGGATTGAGGAGGATTTTTCAGCAAACGACCTTCTTCACTTCAAGTACGCTTCGATCACATCAGTTGATGTTGAACGCAGCATTTCGAGATATAAATACTTGTTGGCTGATAACCGCAGATCATTTACATTTGACAACATCAGAATGACATTCGTAGTGCAGTGCAACTTAGACTAAAGTGAACATAAGCCTTTTGTTAAGTGTTAGAAATCTATTTAGTTGACTTTTCAGTTTGAGCTTAAGCTATCATTTTTGAAATATTGGTGAGGTTATTATTGTAAGATAATTTTCTCCATTTTATAGTGCATTTTTGGAATTTTTAGGTCATTTATTACAGTCATTTTTGAAAATTTTAGGTGCATTTTTTAAACTATTTTACGGCATCAACATCCCTATTTATCAGTCTTGCAACCTTGTAGATATTAAAATAAATAGTTCTATTTTCGGGTGCTTAATGCTTTAGTATTTATCAGTAATAGTTGCCACACATTCTAAGTTCTTAGACATGCTTTTAATTTTTGAATCTCAGTGACTTTTTGTGAGGGTCATTGTGGGTTTAGTAGTGGTTTGTAGAGCTATTGTGTCAGAAATTTGGATCCGATAATGCTCGCTTGATGAGCGAAACATGTCATCTAACTCAATATATTTTTGACGTGATAACATCAAATAAATTGTTGGAATACAGAGACGTTTGTGAGAAAGTATTACAGTGAAAGGTGATATTATTTTCTCTCTCTTCCATTGCTACGCTCGAGTGTCGCTACTGTCGTTTTTGGATGTTACGGGTGAACCTCTAAAGGGATTTTGATGCGGTTTTCACCATTCTGTAAAGGATATCTTGAGGAAGGTTACTGTAGAAAATAATTTATTTATGATTACAGGAAGCCGAGCAATAACGATTTCAGTGAAAAAGTTGGAAAAAAAAAAACACCTGGCGTCCGTGCGCTTTTTAAGCTTACGCTGGGCAAACCATTAAAATATCTATATACTATGAGTGTAAGAATTGTTCAGCATGAAAAGTTCTACAGAAAAGTCCGGGAGAGCATATCTCTATCTTCAATAAATCGCCCACTATAATTGATTTTACGTTTTCATTTCTTCCAACAATCACCATTCAAATACTTAGGCGACAGTTTACGAGCTGGTTAGGGGTGATTCTATCATCCCAGTTACAGCCTAGCTAGCGGGCAATCCTATTACGCCAGATACAGCCAGCAGCAAACTGTTGAGTTATTTGAGTTAAAACTTCAGAGAAGAGTGGTTGTGTTTGGAGTTTCCCTGGAAGTGCAACTCGGCTTTTCTTCATTTCGCCTGTGAACTTTCCGTTCCGCAAAATACATAATTAAAAAATATACGAAGCTGAAATTTAGCAAGAGCGACAGTTTAAACAAATCAATCCGTGAATACGTTGTTTTTTATCACATATAATTTTTTTCAGGTTATTTTTGTTTTGCATGTCCCAGTAATTGGGATTATATATTGTTGACCGACAGAAAAGACTGAGGTGGGAATCGAACCCAGAACCTTTTGAACTGGAGTGTCAATACATACTCCCAAGATCAAGAAGGCACAGTCCTTCTTACCTTCCACCTGTGTCTGGAACATCTGTACGAAGACACCATTAGGAGCCAGTTGGTGCAGCACACACCTCAGGAACTGGTGTGCGACGCTGATGGCACCTCCGGGGAGATAGATGTTGGTCTCGCTCTGCCAGGGGTAGGTGGCATTCAATGCTACCCTGAAGGAATAAAACAGATTTTCCCAGTTTGACAACCACTTTTGGATAATCCTGAGGGGCATTCCAAGAGAAATTAATAGATCAAAGCTCAATAATTTGTTGTTTTTTTGTTTTAGGGGCTTGGGACAACTTGGTCATCAACCCCATGTACTTGGATGAGTAATGAATTTTTCTGATAAACTGTGTTTCTGTGGTGACTGTAGTAGCGTGTGTAACTAGACTTAATAGGGTCAGAAATGGGGTAATATCCTACAGGACTTGAAACCAGAAACTATCTCAGCATTTGCCTGAAGGGAGTGTGGAAACACACAGGATTGCTACTGTCAGATTTGGGATTCAAACCTCTGATCTTCAGACTATCTGCAGCAGCTTATAGCGGTCATGGTGAGCAATTTAACACGCACGGCGACTCCGAGGGAATGCTCAATAAAGGAACAAGTTACTCAAAATGAATAAATGTTATGCTTTATTTGGACTGTTTGGGGAAATATTGCAGACATGGTATATAATATAGAACTATTTAAATGTAATGTTGATAATAATAATATTGGTTTTGTGTCCCTTTTGACTACTGCAGCTTTTGCTGGAATTTTGCCCCGAAGGGGATCTTTTACCTGACAGTAAATCTAATGACACGGCTCCCTCGCATTTACGCACCCTCGATTCGATCCTGCAACCTTGGGAACAGCAGGCGAAAAGGTTACCGCTGAGCCATGCAGCGAATCATAATGTTAAGAAAGCAAAGATATAATAACCCTTTCCTTCTCAAAGTGCCCGAATGTGCTCGGATATGAAAGCCACAGCTCCCTGCTAAAGCGCCCGTGTATGTTCTGGCAATCTCCTGCCACCTTTGGTATTGGTGTGGAATTAAAACTAAGTGTGAACTATAGGTAATATGTCAGGCAGGCATAGGACAGTATTCAGAAGGCAAAGTGTTTGTTTTAGCGGTAACAATGAATGTTTGTTCCATGACCTTTCTCCCAGCTGTTGCAAGGCAACATGGCTGGTCTTTCATATGTCCGTATCCTAATAGAATTGAATAGAAGCGATGTTAGTGATTCGGAAGCTAGTGTGGAAGTGATTTTCTGTGTGATTTAGATGTAAATGATCAGTTAAGTGATAGTGACAGTAGGTTCGAAACCTGGCGCAGTCAGCTGGCATTTGAGGGTGCGCAAATGCGAGGGAGCCGTGTCCGTACATTTACTGGCACGTTAAAGACCCCCTTCGGGGCAAAATTCCGGCACCCCGGCGTCTCTAAAAGCCAGTGTAGCTAAAAGGGACGTAAAACCAATAACATTATTATTGATAGTGACAGTGATATTGACGAGGATACAGTAAACTGGCGTACTCAAATGCTGGTGGTGATGGTGACCTACAACCAAGCATTCAACCTTCCCTGCCCTTTACTCCGTCAGATGATTTTACTGGCAATGGGAGTAGAATTGCGAACTAAGGACTCCATGGAGCAGGCTACCGGGATGTATATATTAGCATATTTAAATTAGGATTTGACAATTTTTGTAGTATGGGTCAATGTGACTAATCCTGGGAGAAATAAAAAAATGCTGAAGTGGTTCTGAACCAGGGACCTCAGGATATAAAACGGAAAACAATGTAAATATGTGTTCAGTTTGTGCAAATTCCATTACTGACACATTTTTTAAAACTTAGTTTCATAATTGTTTATGTGGCCAGATCATATAGTTTTAAAATTGTGACCAGATTATATGAGGGCAGACTTCAAACCACTTCACGTGTAAAATGTCATTTTATTTAAATGTACTGTATTATATAGTTCCAATGTTATGTGCAAGAGTTAATACCCATACCCACAGTACTTTATATTCTAAAATAATAGGGTGATTTCTAGGGATATCAAACCTGGAAATGCAACAAGGAAAGGGTTAAGAAAAGCATTCAAAGACAAATGCTAAAATATTTTAAAAGGGAAACCGTTGAGGAAACTTATGTGCCTAAGACTCCAAGGATCTCTGGTAAGAGAGGTGCTGATAGGGTTGAGAGTAATGTAAACTTATGTGCCTACGACTCCAAGGATCTCTGGTAAGAGAGGTGCTGAGAGGGTTGAGAGTAATGTAAACTTATGTGCCTACGACTCCAAGGATCTCTGGTAGGAGAGGTGCTGAGAGGGTTGAGAGTAATGTAAACTTACGTGGCTACGACTCCAAGGATCTCTGGTAAGACAGGTGCTGAGAGGGTTGAGAGTAATGTAAACTTAGTGGCTACGACTCCAAGGATCTCTCGTAAGAGAAATGCTGATAGGGTTGAGAGTAATGTAAACTTATGTGGCTACGACTCCAAGGATCTCTGGTAAGACAGGTGCTGAGAGGGTTGAGAGTAATGTAAACTTAGTGGCTACGACTCCAAGGATCTCTGGTAAGACAGGTGCTGAGAGGGTTGAGAGTAATGTAAACTTATGTGGCTACGACTCCAAGGATCTCTCGTAAGAGAAATGCTGATAGGGTTGAGAGTAATGTAAACTTATGTGGCTACGACTCCAAGGATCTCTGGTAAGACAGGTGCTGATAGGGTTGAGAGTAATGTAAACTTACGTGGCTACGACTCCAAGGATCTCTGGTAGGAGAGGTACTGATAGGGTTGAGAGTAATGTAAACTTACGTGGCTACGACTCCAAGGATCTCTGGTAAGACAGGTGCTGAGAGGGTTGAGAGTAATGTAAACTTATGTGGCTACGACTCCAAGGATCTCTGGTAAGAGAGGTGCTGATAGGGTTGAGAGTAATGTAAACTTACGTGGCTAGGACTCCAAGGATCTCTGGTAGGAGAGGTACTGATAGGGTTGAGAGTAATGTAAACTTACGTGGCTACGACTCCAAGGATCTCTGGTAAGACAGGTGCTGAGAGGGTTGAGAGTAATGTAAACTTATGTGGCTACGACTCCAAGGATCTCTGGTAAGAGAGGTGCTGATAGGGTTGAGAGTAATGTAAACTTATGTGGCTACGACTCCAAGGATCTCTGGTAAGAGAGGTGCTGACAGGGTTGAGAGTAATGTAAACTTATGTGGCTACGACTCCAAGGATCTCTGGTAAGACAGGTGCTGATAGGGTTGAGAGTAATGTAAACTTATGTGCCTACGACTCCAAGGATCTCTGGTAAGAGAGGTGCTGATAGGGTTGAGAGTAATGTAAACTTACGTGGCTACGACTCCAAGGATCTCTGGTAAGACAGGTGCTGAGAGGGTTGAGAGTAATGTAAACTTAGTGGCTACGACTCCAAGGATCTCTCGTAAGAGAAATGCTGATAGGGTTGAGAGTAATGTAAACTTATGTGGCTACGACTCCAAGGATCTCTGGTAGGAGAGGTACTGATAGGGTTGAGAGTAATGTAAACTTAGTGGCTACGACTCCAAGGATCTCTGGTAGGAGAGGTGCTGATAGGGTTGAGAGTAATGTAAACTTATGTGCCTACGACTCCAAGGATCTCTGGTAGGAGAGGTGCTGATAGGGTTGAGAGTAATGTAAACTTACGTGGCTACGACTCCAAGGATCTCTGGTAAGACAGGTGCTGAGAGGGTTGAGAGTAATGTTAACTTAGTGGCTACGACTCTAAGGATCTCTCGTAAGAGAAATGCTGATAGGGTTGAGAGTAATGTAAACTTATGTGGCTACGACTCCAAGGATCACTGGTAAGAGAGGTGCAGATAGGGTTGAGAGTAATGTAAACTTATGTGCCTACGACTCCAAGGATCTCTGGTAAGAGAGGTGCCGATAGGGTTGAGAGCAATGTAAACTTACGTGGCTACGACTCCAAGGATCTCTGGTAAGAGAGGTGCTGATAGGGTTGAGAGTAATGTAAACTTATGTGGCTACGACTCCAAGGATCTCTGGTAAGAGAGGTGCTGATAGGGTTGAGAGTAATGTAAACGTACGTGGCTACGACTCCAAGGATCTCTGGTAAGAGAGGTGCCGATAGGGTTGAGAGTAATGTAAACTTACATGGCTACGACTCCAAGGATCTCTGGTAGGAGAGGTACTGATAGGGTTGAGAGTAATGTAAACTTACGTGGCTACGACTCCAAGGAACTCTGGTAGGAGAGGTACTGATACGGTTGAGAGTAATGTAAACTTACGTGGCTACGACTCTAAGGATCTCTGGTAAGAGAGGTGCAGATAGGGTTGAGAGTAATGTAAACTTACGTGGCTACGACTCCAAGGATCTCTGGTAGGAGAGGTACTGATAGGGTTGAGAGTAATGTAAACTTATGTGGCTACGACTCCAAGGATCTCTGGTAGGAGAGGTGCTGATACTGTTGAGAGTAATGTAAACTTATGTGGCTATGACTCCAAGGATCTCTGGTAAGACAGGTGCTGATACTGTTGAGGGTAATGTTAGCTTACGTGGCTACAACCTCAAGGATCTCTGGTAAGAGAGGTGCTGATAGGGTTGAGAGTAATGTAAACTTACGTGGCTACGACTCCAAGGATCTCTGGTAGGAGAGGTACTGATAGGGTTGAGAGTAATGTAAACTTACGTGGCTACGACGCCAAGGATCTCTGGTAGGAGAGGTGCTGATACCGTTGAGAGTAATGTAAACTTATGTGGCTATGACTCCAAGGATCTCTGGTAAGACAGGTGCTGATACTGTTGAGGGTAATGTTAGCTTACGTGGCTACAACCTCAAGGATCTCTGGTAAGAGAGGTGCTGATACTGTTGAGAGTAATGTAAACTTATGTGGCTATGACTCCAAGGATCTCTGGTAGGAGAGGTACTGATACTGTTGAGAGTAATGTAAACTTACGTGGCTACGACTCCAAGGATCTCTGGTAAGAGAGGTGCTGATAGGGTTGAGAGTAATGTAAACTTATGTGGCTACGACTCCAAAGATCTCTGGTAAGAGAGGTGCCGATAGGGTTGAGAGTAATGTAAACTTACATGGCTACGACTCCAAGGATCTCTGGTAGGAGAGGTACTGATAGGGTTGAGAGTAATGTAAACTTACGTGGCTACGACTCCAAGGATCTCTGGTAGGAGAGGTACTGATAGGGTTGAGAGTAATGTAAACTTACGTGGCTACGACTCCAAGGATCTCTGGTAAGAGAGGTGCTGATAGGGTTGAGAGTAATGTAAACGTACGTGGCTACGACTCCAAGGATCTCTGGTAGGAGAGGTACTGATAGGGTTGAGAGTAATGTAAACTTACGTGGCTACGACTCCAAGGATCTCTGGTAAGAGAGGTGCTGATAGGGTTGAGAGTAATGTAAACGTACGTGGCTACGACTCCAAGGATCTCTGGTAGGAGAGGTACTGATAGGGTTGAGAGTAATGTAAACTTACGTGACTACGATGCCAAGGATCTCTGGTAGGAGAGGTGCTGATACTGTAACGTGTTTTTCGAGGGGTTTTCATGCCACTGGCATAAGTCAGTAGGAAGCCATTCTATATTTATTTACGCGGCAAATTGTTCAGCCAAGAGAATTTTTCATGTTAATTTATTATTATTATTAATTTATTATAATTATTATTAAGGTATTTTTTCGGAGCATTTTATAAAATTATAAGCATACAGATAGGTTTTCTGTGTCTTTGAAAACACTATCAAGCAAATTATTACGAACGACAATATCATAGAAAATTATGTGATTACGGTATTTAACGGAGTTTTGTCAGTTAGGGTATATTGAGAGACATGACTCACTGGGAATTCAAATACAGGCTTAATCTTGTCGGGAAGCATGACGCAATCCTGCGTTGCAGCTTAACGAAAAAGCGGATGTATGGAACGGAAAACGACTTCACCCTCCCGCCGAGTGTAATGAGCCAGAGTGGGGATGTAGCGCGTGGGGAGCAGCCAATCAGTGGAGACCACGTAAGCTAGAAGTCGGCTGAAGAGTGGGGATGCGGCGGGTGCATATGTGGTTGGCACGCCGTGGAAACGAGGACTATCGTTATAAAATTTAACCAGTATGGTTGCACGAGTGAGTGGCTCCGATGTTCAGTGGAGTTAGCGACTATCTTTGTGAAACTTAACCATTGTGGTTGTCCGTGTTGGTTCCGATGTACGGACCATAAAACTTCACATCTACGAAAATATCATCAACAACGAAGAAGATGGCGACATCCAGGAGGCTGTGGGAAGCTCACTCCAACATCCAGTACGAGGGAAATGCTTCGGCAATTTCCAGTGGTAAGCGCGAATGACACATAGCTACGCAATCTCTCGTCTTTCTTTGTTTCATATTCAGTAATTCAGTAAATTCATAGCTTGGGAATAATAGTAAAATCAGTAATTTATCCGACTCCGTTTTCACGTAATTTTCTAGCGGTAATATTTAAATCGCAACGCTCCAATTTAAATTCAAACTTTTTTTTTTTTCACGCGAATTGACCACTTAGGATCACGCAACAACTTTATTTCTTTTTCTTATTCTTTGCCTGGAGTTTCCTCTGTCTCCAATATTCCTTCATGCGTTCACTGGCATTTTTTCTTTGGTCTTCTGTCCAAGTTCGTCCACTTCTCTTAGGTCTTCCTTCATCTTGAAACCCTTCCAGATTGTTCACTTTGCTCTTAAATACATTTCTTTCTAGCATTTGAGATTCTGTGATGTTTAACTTTTCTAAATCTTTCCTAACTTCCTTAATCCATGTTGTGGTGGTCTTTTTCTTCCGGAGATAGTCGAATATTTGTTTAGTTAATCTATGGTCGTTCATTCTATAGAGATGTCCGAGGAATGTCAGCCTTCTCTTCCGCATAGACGCGGAGATTCTTTCCACGTTCTGGTAGACTTCTCCGTTGCTTCTCAGTCTCCATCCATCTTCAGTCTGAACTGCACCCATGATTTTTCTAAGAATTCTCCTTTCCATGACTTCTAGCTTTTCGAGGCTATAGTTCATCGAGAGGCATTCACTGGCAAAGAGGCACTCTGTCTTTACGACAGTGTTATAATGCCTTATTTTGGCATTCCAGGAGATGCACTTTTTGTTGTAGATATTTTTTGTTAATCCATACGCTCTTTCCATTTTTATAATTCGATCTCCAACAGCTGCTTTTTCTAACCCATTCTCCTGTATAGTCTCTCCTAGGTACTTGAACTTTTTTACCCTTTCAATCCGTCCTATCTCCGTGTCAAGGAACTTTGGTCCATGTTTGTCATTTGTCATAAATTTTGTCTTTTCAACTGATATCCTTAGTCCTGTTTGGCTAGCGATCTTTTCCAATAGGTTGATTTGTATGACTGCTTCTTCCGTGGTTTCCGATAGTACTGCAAAATCATCTGCAAACGCCAGGCATTTGACTTTAATTCCTACCGACTTCCTCCCGAGGCAGATTGGGTTTATTCCTCGACTCTCCAATTCCGAGTTCCAAATTCTCACAACCTTCTCTAGGACACAGTTGAAAAGGATTGGTGATAGGCCATCCCCTTGCCTGACTCCTGTCTTAATTTCGAACGGCCGAGAAAGCTCTCCCATGAACTTCACCCTGGAAGTTGTGTTTGTTAGGGTCTCTTTGACTATATTTGCTAGTTTGGTTTTGATTCCAAATTCCCTTAGGATCCTGTCTAAGGTCTCTCTGTCCACTGAATCAAATGCCTTTTTAAAGTCTATGAAGGATACCACAATTTTCTTATTACTCAGCAGTCTGCGACGGATTATTGATTTCAAGTTGAAGATCTGCTCAACACAGGAGCGTCCTTTCCTAAACCCTCCTTGGTACTCGCCTAGTTGTTTGTCCAGCGTATCTTCTATTCTGTTTAGAAGAATCTTGGAGAGAATTTTATAAGCAATTGAAAGGAGGGACACACCTCTGTAGTTGTTCACGTCTTGCTTATCCTCTTTCTTGTGGAGCGGATGGATCAGCGCTGTTTTCCATTCTTCTGGAATTTTCTCAGTTTCCCAGACTGCACCGAAGATTCTGTGAAGGTCGTCTAGAATTTCTGGCTCAGCCCATTTAATCATTTCTGCTGTTATCGAATCTTCTCCACTTGCTTTGTTGTTCTTTGGTTCTTGATGATATCCCTGATCTCTTCTTTTGTTGGTGGTGCATCCTCTTTTGAGTTTGCTGGTGAGTCTGCTATTTCTAATCTAGAAGTGGGGGTTGGACAGTTCAAAAGATCTTGAAAGTATCCAGTTAGTATTTCGCAGTTTTCATGGTTGTTCAGTCCAATTTTTCCCTGCTCATTTCTAAAACTCATACTTGGGGCTTGGTAACCCTTAAGTTTGTTTTTGAATGTCTGTAAAAGTCTCTGGAGTTGTGTTTAACGAAGTTGCTCTGAAGATTTTCTAACTGTGCTGCTTCAAAAGATCGCTTGGTCCTATGGAAAATTCTGGATGTTTCTTTCCTCTGTTGTCTGAATTGTTCCAAGTGTTCCCTTTTTCCAGAAGATTTCCATCTTCTCCATTCCTCAGACCTCTTACTGAGAGCTACATCGCAGTGTTCGTTCCACCAGATTTCTCTTTTCCTCTTTGCCAACCCCAGTGTCTTCTTTGCGGCGTCATTGATTCCTGTACAGAGTTGTTGCCAACTTTCCTTTTTGGTGCTGCGGATTTCTTCCCTAAAGTTCTTAACAATGTCGTGGGAAATATTCAATTTGCTCATGTTATATTTGGTTATTCTAGGTGGGTCTCTCTTTTGTCGTAGCGGAAGGAAGCGGATTTTGGCTTTGGAAAGGTAGTGGTCTGAATCGAAGTCACCGTTTCTAATAACCTTGACATTCATTACCTCTTTTGCGTTTTTCCTTGATATCGCTACATGGTCCAGTTGGAATTCCCCTAAATTTGGATTTGGGGATACCCAGGTTTTCGCTTTTCTTGGGAGTTTCCTGAAATTTGTTGACATTATTCTAAACTGGAATGCTCTGCAGAGTCTTATGAGCCTTTCCCCATTTCTGTTTGTCCTCCTATGCGCTGGGTAATCTCCCACGATGTCCCTGTATTTTCTCTCTTTTCCTATTTGTGCATTAAAATCTCCCAGGAGAATTTTTATGTTTATCTCGGGTATCTGCAAGATTTCAGTGTCTAAGAGATCCCAGAAATCGTCCATCTTCTGTGGATTCTTTTTGTTGTCTTCATTAATGGGAGCATGGCAGTTGATAAGCGTGTACTTCTTGTTTTTACACTTGAATGTAAGTAGCGATAGCCTTTCTGATTTCGATGTGAATTCTGTGACACTAGTCACTATCTTTTTGTTTACGTAAAAGGCAGTCCCTAGTAGAGGCATGTTTCCCATTATTTTTATTGCTGGCTTTCCTTTAAATACTCTGTAGCCTTGGAGGCTGGATTTAGACAGCTCCTTAACCCGGTCCATGAGGCAATTAAAATTGGCTACATGGATAATTCTTGCCAGGCGCGTCCACGTCGCGGGGGTGGGCAACGGTACTGTAATATACCATGGAACTACAGTAACGGCTAAGTTCTGGTGAGGACCCAGTCCTATGGGGTATAACATAGGCCCCGTGCACAGGGTTACGTGCGAAGACCTCAACGGCATCTGCAGTGGAGAAGATGGACTTTGGTACAGTGAAGATGGCGGAAGAGGCGACCCAGTACTCAGGGGTTAAATATGAGTACAACCTGCTGCCTTGTAGGTGTGGTAGTGGAATACCAAAGGCTAAGGGAGACAACCCTGACAGAAAATCCTCCAATATGTTAGGCCTAGCAAGCCAATAAAGGAGTAAATAGTTATGCGCTTTCAATGTTAAAACGAGCCTCGGAAAGAAGAATACCCAAAATGGACAGCTCACACGCCTTACAGTTGACAGGTATGATGGCATCCAGCCTGATGTTATGCAATGTAAGGCTGTGGGAAAAAACAGAATAAAGAAAGATAAACCCAAAATGAGAATAGGAACACTGAATGTAATGACATTAACTGGGAAATGTGAAGAACTTGTAGATCTGATGGAAAGAAGGCAACTGGATATATTAGGTCTGAGCGAAACCAAATGGAAAAGGAAAGGGAAGAAAATTTTAAGAGGAGGATATACCCTTTACTGGTGTGGTAAATGGAAAGGGTCACATAATGGAGTGGGCTTTATTCTAAGTAAGAAAGTAGATGCTGTTGCAGACATTAAATATATTAGCGACAGAATCATTAGATTAGAGGTACCATCAAACGAAAAAATCCCAACCCTAGTGCAGGTTTATGCCCCACAAACGGGGTGCAAGGATGAAGAGAAACAGAAGTTCTTGGAACAGCTTGAGAACCAATTGGATAAGGAGAACATTATGATAATAGGTGACTTAAATGCTCAGGTGGGATGCAAAAGGGAGGATGTAGAAAGAGTGATTGGCCCATTTGGTTATGGAAACAGAAATCTAGAAGGGGAAGACCTGCTTGATATGTGCAGTCGAAATAGTCTTCAAATTCAAAATACCTGGTTTAAGAAGAGAGAAAGCCATAAAGTAACTAGATACAGCTGGGATGGAAGACATAGATCAATGACAGACCGTGTAATAACAGCGGGTGAAGCAGGAAAACAAGTTGTGGATGTCAAAGTCGTTCCCAGTGAAAGTCTCGACAGTGACCATAGGCTTGTTCTAGTTAGTGTAACTGGTGTTAAACTGATTAATTATAAGATGGAAAAGAAACAAAAGATCAAGATCTGGGAGCTGGAGAAATCTGATAAACGTGAGGAATTTCAGAGAAGAATTTTAGGAAAAGTTCCAAAAACTTATACCAAAAGTGCAGAGGAAGAGTGGCAAAATTTTCGAAATGTCTTAGTTGAAGAAGCTAGAGAATTATGTGGAGAAACAAGTAGTAAAGTTCGACATAAAGAGACTGCCTGGTGGAATAAGGAAGTCAAGACAATAATTCAATTAAGGAACAAAGTAAAGAGAAAATTAGAAGTGGAGAGACAAAAGAATGACAGAAATGAGGATAAAATCAGATCACTTGCTCAAGAATATCGAGAGCACAAATTAAGAGTTAAACGCATAATTAATGAAGAGAAGGATAAGATTTGGGATGATTTTGCGAAGAAACTGGAGGAAGATACAAAAGGTAATAAGAAATTACTATATAAAACTGTGAAAAACAATAAAAGACAACAGGAATCAGTTACAGCTTTGGAAGGAAATAATGGAGAAGTGATAAGAAGCATAAATGAAATCAGGAAATTAATGGGACAGTATTTTGATCAACTGTTAAATGATGCATCTAATAATGACAGTGGGGACACGAACATCAATTTAAGGGCCAATGATGAAAACCACCAAGAACCACCCCCAACCTGGTCTGAAGTGGAAGAAGCTTTAAAAGCTATGATCAAAGGGAAATCCACTGGAGTTGATGAAGTAAGTTCAGACATGATAAAAGCAGCAGGAATTAATGGGATACATTGGTTGTACAGAGTATTACATGCTATATGGAAGGACAATAAGATCCCTGATGACTGGTCTAAAGGTGTAATAGTGCCATTGTTTAAAAAAGGAAACCGGAAAAAGTGTGAGAACTATCGTGGAATTACTTTGTTATCCCATGGTCTAAAGATCTTGGAAAAAATAATTGTGAAAAGACTACGCAGACACTTAGAAAAGGCTTTAGAAGAAGAACAACATGGCTTTAGACCAGGAAGGAGTACTATTGACTTGATCTTTGCTGCAAGAATGCTTATTGAGAAACATCTTGAAAAAGGGAAAGAATTAGTAATGGTATTTCTAGATATAGAAAAAGCTTATGATAGCATTGCAAGATCAAAAATTTGGGAATGTTTAGAAAGGCACAATGTCCCAAAAGGCTTGATAAACAAGATCAAAATGCTGTATGAGAACACAAGGGCATGTGTAAGAATAGGTAATGGGGAAAGCAGATGGTTTACAACAAAACAAGGAGTCCAACAAGGAAGTTCACTGTCTCCATTACTATTCATCACAGTGATGGACATAATCCTGAAGAGAATAAAAGAAGAGCAGGGTAATGAAACAAATGCCCTTGTCTTTGCAGATGACGTCATGATTTGGGGAGAAAGTGCCAGAGAGGTACAAGAAAAACTGGATTCATGGGACAAGCTGTTCAAGGAGTATGGGTTGAAAATAAGCCAAAGTAAGACAGTAGTGATGACAACAGGACTGTCTAATGCAACCATTTATCTGAATAATCAGCCTCTACAAATTGTTGATCAATTTAAATATCTTGGTAGCACAGTGTGTAAGGATAACAACAACAACAGTGAAGTAACAAATAGAACTAGTAATGCAGCCTCCTTCTTTGCACAAGTTAGAACACTACTGTGGGATAATAAAGTGCCCAGGAAGTGTAAACATATACTGTTTAAGACATACTACATCCCAATTCTAACTTACGGAGTAGAAACTTGCACCCTGTCCAGAAGAGAAGAAAGTAGGATTCAGGCATCCGAAATGAAGTTTATAAGAACAATGCTTCAAAGAACAAGGAGAGACAAAGTAAGGAACGATATAAACAGGACAGAGGCTGGCATAGATATCAGTGCTACAAAATATTTGCAGAAGCAACGATTAGGATGGTATGGGCATCTTCAAAGAATGGGAGATGAGAGGACACCAAAAGCTTATTTCAACAAGATTATCCCAGGAAAAAGACCAGTAGGAAGACCAAAGAAGAAATGGTTGGACCAAATCAAGGATGATCTTGAAGACAAAGGGCTAGACTGGAGAAGGACCCATGAAGACCAACTATTCATGGACAGGAAAAGGTGGCGAGGGCTCGTTAACAGCACCCGGGCGACTGGAGCTGGAATTTGATGATGATGATGATGACTCTGTAGTGTTCAGTGTCCACAACATTCTTGTCTAAGAATCTGGTCTCTTGCACAGCTAGGATCTGGATTTGATTCTTGTCTAAAAGCTTTTCAAGTTCTTTTTGCTTTCCTACTTTGAGGAGCGAGTTAACATTTATGGTCCCAATGAAGTACTTATGTTTAAATCTCAGCTTGGAAGGTATTTCAAGACGCTCCGAATCGTCTTTGTTGCAGTTGTTGGGACTCCCCAGAACCCTAGGTCCCGATGCATTGCATAACGCAATGGTGGATTTCTCTTTCGAGCTACCACCTGGGGTAGTGCTTTCTTTCAGCGGACTTTCCATTATGCAAATAAAGTTGTGATTTGTTAGGGGAGGAATTATCTTCCAAAGTAAGATCGGATTGTGAGTCCGAAATGATTGTTTTTTCGTGGTTTACTCCACTAGGTTCTTCTGCTCTCTCTGCCGTTGGGAAATACTTTGTTTCCTCTTCCGCCTTTGAGACCGTTGACCAGTTTCGCCTAGTAACCCTAGGTAGGGGCCCTATGACAGGGTGCTACCATCCGGAGCCAGATGGACCCTGTTTTTTTTTACGAGGTTGATACTCCTCCTGCTCCTCCTTCCTCTCCACTTGCGAGATGAGGCCCCGGGCTTGCAACCGGCACTGGCTATACTTGCTATACTTGTTTTTTATACAATAAATTCATTTCTTTTAACCATGCAATCTTTGTTTTCAGTAGGTAGCATTAGATATAGACCAATTCCTTCTCCTGATACAATTGATTTTTGGGTTAATGATCCAATCATACCACGATCTGAGAGTAAAGATTCTTGAAGGTGTTCTACCAGAGCTAGGTGTTGTTAAATACAAATTTAGATTTCAACATAGCGTTGAGGTCTTGGCGCCCATTAAAACAACATATCTTAGTAGAAAACAGTATATTTGTCACGCAAAAGTGAGGGCTATAGAAACCATTTCATTTGTACGCTCAACGTGGAGCTAAGCGAAACCATTACATTTGTCGCTACCAACTTGGGGCTGAAAACCTAATAACATTTGTGGAAGGAGAAGGGTATATATTTCTGTGCCTGTATTTTGGGGGTTTTTCATTTATCGGTGTGTATCAGCATGGGTAGTGCTGAGGAAGAGATGAAGTTGCGTAGTGGTCACCAGTTGGATAGTGAAGATACGAGCAGTATGGCTAGTCTTGGAAATGAAAGCAGTACAGGGATGTCGGAGGTAAATCCCGATACTGAGGGGGGTAATCAAAACAGTCAAGCAGGGTTAGAGAGTTTACTTCTCCAATTTATGCAACAAAACAAAATTAGTACTGATGCTTTAAACTCTAGACTTGAACAAAATAGTAGGGAAAATAAAGAGAGTACTGAAGCTTTAAACTCTAGACTTGAACAAAATAGTAGGGAAAATAAAGAGAGTACTGAAGCTTTAAACGCTAAACTTGAACAAAATAGTAGGGAAAATAAAGAGAGTACTGAAACTTTAAACGCTAAACTTGAACAAAACAATGCTCAACTCGAACAAAATAACGCTAAACTTGAACAAAATAGTAGGGAAAATAAAGAGAGTAATAGGGAATTGAGCGATAGTTTAAATACTAAACTTGAACAAAACAGTAGGGAAATTAGTGATAAATTTGAGCTGATTAGAGGTGAGATCAGAGGGGTGATGGAAGAAAAAGCTAAAGAGATTATTGCTGATGTAGACAGAAAGTTAGGAAAAGTACAGGAGAAGTTAGAAAGTAGAATCAGTACACAGGCTGAAAATTTAAAAGAACTAGTGCAACTTGAAACACAGCAGGTCAAAAAGCAATTGAGGGGAGAAATTGATAAGATTCAGGTAGCAACAAAAGAGGTTAAAGAACAGCTGGGGGGAAGAATTGATAAAGTACATGCAGAAATAATCACTGAAGTTAATACTTTAAGGGAGAGGAATAAGGAAAGCATTAATGAGATTAGTGAGAAACAAGCTCAGTTAAGTGGTAAAGTTGAAGCATCGGAAGGGAACATTAGGTTAACTGTAACTAATATAGAAAGAAAAGCTGAGGAGAAAATTGCTGAATTAGAACAGAAGTTGAAAGCTAGAATTAGGCAGGAAAATAGCCAGAGTAGGCCAGTTTATGTGAATAGCACACACAGGGAAATAGAACTAGGCAAATTTAGTAATCGGCAGGGTTGTCCAATGGAGTTCATGAATACTATAGAAAATAAATTCGGGGAGAAGCTGGAAGATGGTAGTGTTGAGTGGTGCCAGGTAGTTGAAATTTTAGAGCAAGCGTTTGTAGGGGAGACAAGAAACTGGTTTGCTGTCTACAGAGACAATTTTGAGAATATTACAGATTTCATAAATCAGAAACCTCTATGGAGATCAAATTGGCAGGTGAAAAGCTGAAGGAAGTAGGAGATTACTGTTACTTAGGAAGCAGAATAACCAGTGATGGACAAAGCAAAGAGGATATAAAAAGTAGGTTGGCTCAGGCAAGAAAAGCATTTCTACAAAAAAGGAATCTGCTGACATCGAATATAGATTTAGGTATTAGGAAGTCATTCTTGAAAGCCTTTGTCTGGAGCGTGGCGCTCTATGGAAGTGAAACTTGGACTATTGGTGCAGCAGAAAAGAGGAGAATTGAAGCATTTGAAATGTGGTGCTACAGGAGAATGATGAAGATCAGATGGGTAGATAGGGTTACAAACAAAGAGGTATTAAGACGAGTGGGAGAGGAGAGATGTTTCTGGCGACTGCTAATGAAGAGAAGGGATAGGTTGGTAGGACACGTACTAAGACACCCAGGAATAGCAAGCTTAGTTATGGAAGGAAAGGTCGAGGACAAGAACTGTAGGGGTGGACCAAGGTTAGAATATGTTAAACAGATTGCCTCGGATGTAGGGTGTGGTAGCTATGTAGAGATGAAACGATTAGCTCAGGACAGGGAGGCATGGAGAGCTGCATCAAACCAGTCAAAGACTGAAGACTCAAACAACAACAGATTTCAAAGTTAAATTTTGTGAGAAATTTTGGAATGAGGTCATTCAGTCTCAGCATCGTGAGGGAATTGTGTGTGGGAAATATAACCCGAGAGGCAACTACACTATGACCGAGTACTTTTTAGGACAGGTATTAACGTGCAAATATCTAGATGGTTTGAAGGAGGAGAGTGATGTAGTCAGGCTATTACTAAGACATTTTCCATACAGAATCAAAGAAGCTGCCTGTATCCAAAATGTTAAATCTATCTCACAAGTGGAGAATTTATTGAGTACATTCGATGCTCTGGGAAGAGGCGGTTACGAGGAGAATTTCGGTAGGAACCAGGGTAACAATAATAACAGGCCTAATGAGAATAGGAACCAGGAAGTTCAAGGGAACAGTGGCGAAGTGGCCAGCGTTCAAAATAGGGGGAACCAAAATAGTAATAATAATAATCAGCATAACCAGTACAAAGGAAATGGGTATGGTACGAACTACCAAGGTAGAAATAATGATTTCAGGGGAAATCAAGGCCGAGATAACGATTATAGGGGTAACCAAGGGCAGTATAACAATAATAATAATTATAACCAGAACAGGGGTCAAGGAGGGAATCAGCCCAATGGTAATAACGGACAGAGAGATACCGTTAATACAACCCAGAACAACCAGACCAGTGCAGTAGTCAGTAGTACTACACCAAGCGGTAGCAATACTTTAAACACGAACCAGGCTGCGATGTAAGTCAGAAGCTCAGTCTGTAACATGCCCTGTCCATACACTTATACAGGAACCCTATGACCTAAATGTAAGAAATGAATTATTACGTGAACTAAATGATGAAGGTATTATTCAGGAAGTGGCTAGTAAGAGCCCCATAGTTAAATTTAACGTGTCCGAGGCGTACACAGATGTTTTAATTGATAGTGGTTGTATGAAGAGTTGCATAAGAAGTGCATTTTATGATAAAATGAAAGGAATTGGAGTAAATTTCGAGGAGATGCCAATTAAAAGCACTTTTGTTATCACAGCTGTTGGGAAGAGGTCTAAAGTAATTTCTAAGCAAGTTTTAGTAGACATTAAAATTAATAATCATGTAGAGAAGCAGATTTGCCTTGTAATTCCAAATTTAGTATTCAGCGTTATCTTGGGTTCAGAGTGGCTAAGTAGAATGTCTGGTAACTTATGTTATGATGTAGGGAGTTTGAAATTTAAATGGGGAGATTCTGAAGTAGAAGTAGCGTTCAATGACCAAATTCAGAGAAGTAGTATTGTAGGTGTGATTTGTACTTTAAATGAGATATCGCCAGCCGTAGAGCGGGGTTCTCCATGTTTAGTGGGCAGTGTGATTACGAACGGAAGTCTAGAGGACTCGTTACGTGATGCTGCATTTCAGGGAAATATAGAGGTGGAACAATGTGTTCGGCTCTATGATGTGTTATTGTGTAATAGGAGAGTTTTTGAGGATCGCATTGGTATGGCCAATTGCTATACACATTCATTGAACGTTATTGATAGGTCAGTATTCACAGGACATAGATATCCTGTACCTTTCGCTTATCAGAGTGCAGTTGAGGCACAAATTAACCAGATGCTTGAAGATGGGATTATTGAGCACTCTAACAGTCCATATGTTAATTCTTTGATCACGGTACCCAAGACCGACGGCACAGTTCGTATTTGTTTAGACGCTCGTTTGGTTAACAGTAGAATTAGTTCAGATCAGCTGAAATCTATGTCAATAGAGGAATTAATGCAAACATTTGAGGGGAAGAAGTATTTCACTTGTGTAGATTTGAGTTCCAGTTTTCGGCAAGTGCCACTTATGTACGAAGATAGACCATTTACAGCTTTTAGTCATAAATATAACCTTTATCAATTTTGTAGAACACCTTATGGGTTAAAGAGTAGTTCAGCAGCTTTAATTCGGGCTTTAAACATCGCATTAGGGGATGACACAGGAGAGTTTGTAACCACTTACATTGATGATATAGTAATTAGTTCACGCAGTTTTGAGGAGCATCGACGTCATTTAAATATATAGTTTTTCAGAAGTTAGATCAGGCAGGGTTCACTTTGAAGCTGTCTAAGTCGTCATTCTGTCAGTCAGAAGTGACATTTTTAGGTCATAGAGTGTCGAGTAGAGGTGTTACACCAGAAGAAAGTAGGGTTAACATGTGTGGACAGTAGCAACAGGGCATCGTTACAGATACTGAGAAATAGGTAGGTAGAGCAACGTGAGGACGTTCATTTAAGGGAGCCACTTGCAAGGTTGGAAGCAGGTGACACAGAAACATTTATGGTTTCCAAACGTATCGGCAAAACAGCATATGTGCTGGAGGATAGTAAGGGAAACAGATTATACAGGACGTATAATATACATAGTCTACGAAAATATGTGTCATAAAGTGAGTGTGTTTAGCTGGCGAGCCAGCCTATCAAATGAGTAAGTGTGGTATTTGGTGCGTGGAAGATCTGGTCTTCAAGGCAGGCGTATCAGAAGTCACACAGGGGGGTAGTATGTAAGTAAATGAGAGTTTTTAAGGTACAGGGAAATATGACGGGATTGTCGGATGCTCTCGATACACCAAGGCCAGAATTTGGTAGGCCTAGCGCTGGTGAATTCCCATTTGCCTCCAAGAGATGGGTGAGCGCTTGAACAGGGTATTTTTGCTTAAGGCGTCCACGAGGCAAAAGATGGGCCATCAGAAGGCGAGACAGTCCTTCATGAAACTCATACATATCAGCACACGTGATTTCTGTTTACGGCCTCGCCATGTAAGATTTGTAAGTGTGTAATTTAAGGTAATTTGTACAAAGGTATTATTTGTGTGAGGAGAACTGGTCTGTGTTGAGAACTAGTATTAAGTAGAATATGGTCTACGGGAACTTAACAAGACAGGGCGATTACGGCACAGAAATATTTGGTGTTATATGTAATGCGCATTTACTGTTTTTTTTTTCAGAAGTCAATATTAATTTAATCTACTTTAAAGAGAGATTAAGTATTATGGTCACGAGGCGCTGCCACAATAGTTTGATCGTGTGCTCAGTGATAAGTGGGATTAATTTCACAATAAGGAAGGAACCTCCAGTGAAATTAGAAAGTTCTAGGGAGATATACATATATCAGAACACCTTGATGCGTTTGATGTGACATCTCATATACATAGTGCTCACACAGTAATTATGTCTATTTTTCCAACATAGAGAAATTTGAGAGCCGGAAATATCCGTGGAACACCATTCTATGTGAAAAACATTGGACTGGTTGCAAAGTGCAATCCATAGTGACAACAAACTTTGACGCAAAGTGCGTAAAGAAAAATTATGAGTGCATATATCTGTAATTTAGGGTGATTTCATTTATGTAATATGTATTTTGGATGGGGATTATTAACGTGTCTGGGTTAATCGGATAATGGACCGTCGTCACGGTAAATCATCCGATGATCCGAGGCGAATATGTAACGTGTTTTTCAAGGGGTTTTCATGCCACTGGCATAAGTCAGTAGGAAGCCATTCTATATTTATTTATGCGGCAAATTGTTCAGCCAAGAGAATTTTTCATGTTAATTTATTATTATTATTAATTTATTATAATTATTATTAAGGTATTTTTTCGGAGCATTTTATAAAATTATAAGCATACAGATAGGTTTTCTATGTCTTAGAAAACACTATCAAGCAAATTATTACGAACGACAATATCATAGAAAATTATGTGATTACGGTATTTAACGGAGTTTCGTCAGTTAGGGTATATTGAGAGACATGACTCACTGGGAATTCAAATACAGGCTTAATCTTGTCGGGAAGCATGACGCAATCCTGCGTTGCAGCTTAACGAAAAGGCGGATGTATGGAACGGAAAACGACTTCACCCTCCCGCCGAGTGTAATGAGCCAGAGTGGGGATGTAGCGCGTGGGGAGCAGCCAATCAGTGGAGACCACGTAAGCTAGAAGTCGGCTGAAGAGTGGGGATGTGGCGGGTGCATATATGGTTGGCACGCCGTGGAAACGAGGACTATTGTTATAAAATTTAACCAGTATGGTTGCACGAGTGAGTGGCTCCGAAGTTCAGTGGAGTTAGCGACTATCTTTGTGAAACTTAACCATTGTGGTTGTCCGTGTTGGTTCCGATGTACGGACCATAAAACTTCACATCTACGAAAATATCATCAACAACGAAGAAGATGGCGACATCCAGGAGGCTGTGGGAAGCTCACTCCAACATCCAGTACGAGGGAAATGCTTCGGCAATTTCCAGTGGTAAGCGCGAATGACACATAGCTACGCAATCTCTCGTCTTTCTTTGTTTCATATTCAGTAATTCAGTAAATTCATAGCTTGGGAATAAGAGTAAAATCAGTAATTTATCCGACTCAGTTTTCACGTAATTTTCTAGCGGTAATATTTAAATCGCAACGCTCCAATTTAAATTCAAACTTATTATTATTATTATTATTATTATTTTTGCTATACTTGTTTTTTATACAATAAATTCATTTCTTTTAACCATGCAATCTTTGTTTTCAGTAGGTAGCATTAGGTATAGACCAATTCCTTCTCCTGATACAATTGTTTTTTGGGTTAATGATCCAATCATACCACGATCTGAGAGTAAAGATTCATGAAGGTGTTCTACCAGAGCTAGGTGTTGTTAAATACAAATTTAGATTTCAACATTGCGTTGAGGTCTTGGCGCCCATTAAAACAACATATCTTAGGGCCGGTTCTACCACATCCGGGTAAAAGTTGCGGGCAGCAACCCCGGTGATAAACTATCTGCCGGTGTAAACCTCTGTGCATCTTGGGCAGCGTTCTACCACTTCCGTGCAAGTTCCGGGCAGCTGCGCGGAACCTTATAGCAAAATACAGATGCTGGCAAGCCTGATTTTGTTAAATTTGCTTAATCTACGATGGTGCCACCTATCGTTAGATGCGCTAAGTTTCTTTTCGTTTCGCTTTTGTTCGTTGTTTACTGTCATCACGTGTGAACAGCTGGTTGAAGTAGTGTATAATTATAGTTAACCTTTGTTATTTAGCTATTTATTTCCATGGCAAAACGTGAGCGAGGTGCTAACTTTTCCACGCAAGAAGTGAACTTACTGGTGGACCTTGCGATGAAACATTTGGACGTAATAGAGTGTAAAAGAACAGACGCCGTGACATGGAAAACGAAAGATGAAGAGTGGGAGAAGCTCAGTTGCGAGTTTCGGGCTGCCGGATTTTTGCGAAGTGCCAAAAACCTGCGCTCTAAATTCGAGTGCTTAAAGAAAAAACTAAGAAGAGACGCCGCGCAGAGCAGGATTGAAGTGTTTATTACCGGTGGCGGCAGTACTCCAAGACCCAAGGTACTCGAGCCTTGGGAGAGGAAGCTGCTACCGGTCCTATCACTAAGTGTGAACGGGCTAGAGCCTCATTTTGACTCCGACGACGTGAGCTTAATTGAAGGTAAGTTAAAATTCATTATATAGCCTGTACACAGCAGCCTCTAATATTTTAATTTAGCTTCAATTTTAGTAGATGTATGAATAGTGTTATCAACTTATTTCATATTCTTTCTCAGTTATAGAAGAAGTGGAGGTAGGCCTACCCACTGTGGTGTTGGAGGAAGAAGAAGACTTGGCTCCTACAGCTCCAAGCCCATTGGTAAGTTTAATAGACTAATAGAAATCTAACATCATACTATTCAAAAAGTCATCTATGATCAAATAGATGATAGAACCTGCCCCAAAGTAAATAATAAGTTATAGATCTTTATCAGTAGCGGCCGGCTCATAAGGACTCCAGGACAGTGTCCTTCCTAGAGAACGAAAAGGGATTCATGACACCTACATTTGTACGAATTGCCAATGTTTACAACAAACAAACAAACAAAAAACACACTGCAAAAGCTCACCAGTGGGATTCGATCCAGCGATCCCGCGCTTACGAAGCAGGACTCTTACCGCAGCACCACGCGCTCGTTGGCTTATGTAGGCGTACAACGCACATAGACACCACACTGCAATTGCAATTAATTAATTTCTTGGAAACAGCTGAGAAGCGCACCTTACGACTTGCACCTGGTATATGCCTGGGCATGACCTACACGTGTACTAAAGATGGTTCGAATCGGAGACCCATGCATCGTATCCTCCCCTTGTTAGTAACTTAGGATTATATGAGAATATCTTCAGTTATTTAAAACATCGGTGAAATGGATTAACATTACTATTTTAATGAACTGCTTGATTTTTATTTTGTTGATGGGCCTACATGGTGATACAACTACCTTTTGCCTAATTTTAAAAAATGAACATTATGACGATGATTCACAAAGAAAAGCCAACTCCCATGGACAAAAAGATCATGTACCCAACGGTTTAAGAGCAGCCAAATAATATCACAAAGAAGTAAGAAGTGAAACGTCTTAATAACACCTAGTGACATTTAAGGTAATGAAATGAAAAATATTACTTACATGATATTTCCGTTGCATATAAAAGTAACTTATTTTAGGCCTACTTTTTTTTCCTGTGTCAACTTACTTACAAAGAGTTGCGGGAAGAAAAACACTGCGATCGCCCTCCCAGCCTCAGTCGGCCCCCACCAATCGTGATGTTATACATAGTTCACGTATATTTTTGTAACAATCAGTTGATTTCGGGTATTATTTGCCTGTAACTTATATTTCTAAGCGTTTCTTGATAGTACAGCAGAGAGCTGTTAATATCTGCCTTTCATATTAAAATGTATAATAGGGTGGATAATTTGAGTGTAATATTTTTCACTTATAGGCTCCTGTTGAAGAGGTGGTGATGCCAGACTGGTCGGCCTTCATGCCGAATATGCTCAGAACGCCTCTTCATCCGGCACTGAAGGCCAAGGATGTTCAGGATGAAGGTAGGTTTTCCAATACGTTTCATTATTCCCAGGGATTTATTGTTCTGAACAGATGAAGAGGTCATATCGAGAAGTTTTGCATGTTCTTATGACCATGGCATTGCAAATGGTACTTAACCTAGAATGAAAATAAAACTGCATGCATTGGGAAGCTTTTGAGTATTACAATAATTTGTACTCATAATATTTATAACAAGTTACCTACCCCACGGCGTGTCACCATGGTGAGTCAATGATAGCAGGCTGACAGAGCAACACAATAAACACGTCAGCTACCGACACTCGTAGGCAAGATTAATGAAATTATTTAAATGTTTTTAGCTTCAATTTAATTTTTATTGAAAAACTAAGAAATTGCAAGATATTGTATAGAGGTTTTAATTCAAAAATGTATCCAATAATATCAAAGAAAATTCTGCATAAGCAATCTATTGGCCTATGCCAAGTTTTTGTACAAAATCCACCCATAGATTAAAACTGCAAAAGCTTCAAACTTGCAAGATCATAATGTTAGTAATTGTATTCCTAGAACAACTGCTTGTTATAACATTTCACTAGATAGGAGCACGATAATGTGCCGGCAGTATGTCATAAAATGGATGTCAAAAGGCCATTATGATCATAATTTAGGTGAAAGGACCTCGGGCTACATAAAGGGACTACCCCCACTTACAAATTTACAACCTGGTTCCTCGAATGCTGACTGCTGTGCAGTGGTAAGGTTCTTTCTTGCTACGGCATATTTGCATGATCAAGTCTGATGCAGTCTAAAGGCCTTTTTGAGTGCTCAAACATAGGAAACCAGTGTTTGAATTTACTGACATGTTAAAAGAACCCCTTCAGGGCTAAGATCCTTCGCCACAGTGTTCTAAAAGTAGTAGCAGTTGAAAAGGATGGTAAAGCTACAATAATATTATGTTCGTGCTGGAAGGAGACATGGCTGTTCCTACCCTTTTAACCGCAAAATCTAACATGATCTTGTACAAAATAAACTTGGCACGGGCCTAGAGCAATCGATTACAACGTAATTTCTCTTAATTCTGTAAAATACTAATATATTACACAGATTGGTATTTTCCCACTGATACTGTCGGCACAGAATCGTGCTTGTACTGTATTCAATGATACGTCATAACAAGCAGTTTCTCTAAAATCGTATTTGTGTTCTAGGCACAGTCAGTGAACAGCCAACTGTGAGGCGTTGCGCAGGCAGTGAGGAGCCTGCTTTACGTCGCCGTGAGGAGCCTGCTTTAAGTCGCCGGAAGCTGACTTCAACACGTCGCAGGGCGAAAAAACAAAAAGTGGAAACCAGAAAAGACTTGTTACAACTTCAGGCGAGGATGCTTCTCCTGCAGAACAGGAGGCTTCAACAGGAGCACAAGGACAGGCAGCAGGAGCACAAGGAAAGGATGAGAATACTACGGGCCAGGCGCATTGCCATTGAAAGAAAGAATTCATTCAAATAGTTTATTTTTTATGTACATAAAATATTCAAAATAAAAATTCACAAAATAACCAAGATTTAGTGTATTCATTATTAGTCGAGACAGTCAAAATTCACAGAAGTATTAAAACAAACATTGGTTAAGAACATGTTTTACATAAAAATATATTTACATGTTTCTCCTCGCGAAAAGTCACAAAAGAATCTACAACTCAAGAATTTATCTTTTTTTTGTCATTATTGGCAAAAAAACAGAATTTATAAATAAATTTAACTAATTTTGAAAAGCTTACATTGTTTTTTTCATAATAAGAGTTACCTACCCCGCGGTGTGTCACCATCGCGAGTCAATGATAGCAGGCTGACAGAGCAACACAATAAACACGTCAGCTACAAGCGCTCTTAGGCAAGGTCCGTATTTATTGGCAAGGTTCTAAAACAATTGTTTTCTGCCTTGTCATATCTGAAAAAATCCACAGTTTGGAATGTTGTAGCTAGATGGTAGGAGTTGAAATGGTTTATCGACTTTATAGGTGGCAGACGCTATAGGAGAGGAATAAGACTTTTTTTTTTCACAGTTTTCGTGTGTGCTGACAAATAGAAGAACTAACTCTTCGATGACAAACTTGAAACTGTTGCCTGCGGCCAACTCTCAATAACAATAATTATTAACCCTAGAATACTAACATACGTGAAATGTACGTGTATGAATAATTTAAACTGCTTAGAATTCCCTCTATATCTGTCCCCACCCTACCATGTTCCAGCAGTGCTTCTACCGGTCTATGGTGGTGATGTCAATGCTTTTGTTATTAATACCAATCAGTTCTACAGGTGTAATCATGGTGCAAAGAATTGCCTGGAAACTATCCTTGAATTTAACAACTTATTGGTTTCTCCATGATAATAACAAAGAGGTGGGACATTTGATGTAGATATTTCTGGCACTTATTAACAACCTACCGAATGCGATTCAAAGCGACTGCCGATTGTTTGCGGATGATTGTGTAATATACCGAAAAATTCAAACATCACAAGACAACGCTCAGTTGCGAACTGACCTCAACCTGGTTCATAAATGTGAGGTTGACAACAAAATGAAGGTAAGTACTAGTAAATGTAGTCTCATGATTTTCAATACTGTATAATATCGGCTCGGAAATACTGTACTTGTAGAAGAAGACTCGTGCAAATACTTGGGCTTCCATGCAAGGAATGATATGAAACTGAGTACTCATGTGGGGTGTGTCGTCTCCAAAGCGTACAAATCTCTTCATTTTGTAATGCAGGTATTAAAAGGCAGTAGCTCTACCGCAAAAGAATTGGGATATTTGGCCTGAGCAGGGCAGATCATGCACATAAAGTTAAGGTCCGACCCCAGCGTGCAAATTATGGGAAATGTTATTTCACTAACCATGGTATTGATAATTGGAACTCACTACCTGTCTCAATCTTAGAGCCTTTCTCCAAACATATTGATGTGTTTAAGAAAAGATTGAAATTTTGTGTAAATACTACGATGTAATTACTTTAATTCGTAATGTACGTAAATTTAACGTAGAGTATTATTAGTACTAAGCATCAATTGAATAATGTTAGTATTCTATGGTTAATGACATAATAACTTAATAAAGCAGTTCAGTTTCACTCCTGATTTTTACCCTTATTAACCGAGAATTTTAGCCTCTTTCATTCTAGAATTTTGACTGTGTCTAACTATTACTTTCTCTATCTTTCATTAATTAATGCTGCAAAATAATCGTCTACCAGCCTTCGCCTGGTAAAGTCATTGCCTCGTTCGAGATTCGCCAGCTGAGGCACTTCTGGAAGAATCTCTTGGACCCGTGGATCAACTGGCGGATCATCTTCCCTTCTATCACAGGCCATATTGTGGAGGATGGCTGTGGCAACAACAATGGCCTGGGCTCTTTCCAAGGATACCCTCATTCCCAGGGAGAGTGCAGGAAATCGGCGCTTCCACACCCCATACTGCCGTTCAACGACATTTCTGGAACGTATATGGGCCTCGTTGTACAGATTCTGGGCTGGAGTAGCGGGATTTAAAAATGGTGTCACCAAATAGGGTCGATTTTCATAGCCACTGTCGGCTAATATTAGTCCATCTCTCCACTCGTTCCTCTCCAATCTGGCTTTCAGGAGGCTATTGTTGAAAACAACCTGGTCGTGGCTGGAACCAGGCCAACGGGCGACAATATCCCTTATTTTTAATTTTCCATCACTCACGGTCTGGACATTAAGTGAAAAAAAACCCTTTCTGTTTCGGTAATATTCCGCATTATTACCACCTGAAAATGGAAATACAATCAAATTAACATACAGTAATCATGTTTTAACACAGGTCATACACATTAGTGACAATTTGAAGTACAGTACATTGCAGGTGATAGCACCAGCTGTTGTTTCTTTTTGTGAATTTTTATCAGGGGCTTCTCCCATTTTTTCTTTTTGGTAACGTGTGTGGAATTTGATTTACTTCTGTGGTGACTATAGTTCGCGTCAGCCGGGAAGGCGCACAGCTCTCTGGGATTTGCGCAGAGAGAGAGACAGAGATACATGTCCACTGTTGCAATAGGTCCACCATGTCCGAGTCCCTACACCGCAGGCTGCTGCCGTGAGTTCCTGCGGTGTGGCAACACCGCCGCCTACCTCATCGAGCCAGTCTCTTTCACGCTGTTTAGACTTTAAAAGGATTCGTACACTTTGTAAACTATTTCTCGGGCTTGCCCATGCACAACCTGTCGTTTACTTCCCTCAGCTTCCATAGCACTCGAAATGTACACAATCGCTTCAACTGAATCTTTAAATAATACGATATAATAATCACTTCGCTTTTCTGACTACACACTAGCTCAGATTCTCAAGGCAGACTGACTGTGATTGATGGGATGGAAGCGAGGTATGACATAATGGTAGCATCGTGTTCTGTGCACCGCCTTCCCGGCTGACTCGAGCTCTAGTAATGTGTGTATCTGTAATTATGAGGGTCGATGATTGGAGTAGGTGCCACGGTACTTGAAATAGATACTATTCAGTGGCGTAACTAGTGTTTGCTTCTGGAGGGGAATGAACTGAGTGAAAATTACATTGTGGAGAGGGGAGGGGGACAGGGTCCTGAAGTTTCAAAAACCCCTACCGCATCTATATTTGTTTCATTAGCATTTGATATGATGTATTTACACTAATCAATGTGGAAATATTAGAAGCCTTTCAGTCGGCCAATACGAGTGAAAAGCTTCTATTGATCGACTAATCAATGTGCAAACACTCAAGAATTGATAATTGTGCCGATTATTATATTATAAAGTATAATTTTTTGCCAACTATTAGTAGATGTTTTCAATTGAAATGTCATGTGCGTGGAAGAATGGCTCCGTTATACCAAGACCGTGGACATACGGAAGTTGGAGGCCTCTCCGTAAGCTAGAAAATGCGATATCGGTCGCAAACGTAACTTGCAAGATTGGAGAGATGTTGAAATATCCTGGGGCAACATGTGAAAATCATAGGGAATGTTAAATACCAGTAAAAACTCAACCAAAAGAGGGCAGTGGAAGAATTGCCTCCATGTTTTCACCTCTATATGCCAGAAATTGCTATTACGAGACTGTCGGAATGGAACATGGTGAAGTTGTGGACGACAAAGTGTGTTGCCACACTTCTTCATTCACAGTTACCATATTACAATGCGTTTAAATATTACTGACAGAACTTATGGCAGCACGTGTCAATCCACCTAACAATAGGAAGGGAGCCTGTAGTTTTACAAAGACCGCTAATCTCATGATCATAAGCCAAGGACTCTTCTTTTATGTGTAATCTCAACCACCAGCCTCGTCATTTCACCCCAAAATATCACATGTGCTAACCAGATATGGTACTGTAATACTGAATGAGATGTCCCTTATATAACAATTTCCTAAATATTCAAATCAGCCAAAATACCTTTTCTGGAGCATTCGAGTGTGGCTACGAGTGGGTGAGAGATTTCACGAGCCCTTCATCCAGGAACGCCACCAACACCAAGAAGGTTCAGTCATGCTTTGGGGTGGAATCATGTTCGGTCGACGTACGCCTCGAATTCCTATTCAGGGTGGTAACACGACTGGCCATACACGGTATTGATATGCCCCCAACATGTTTGTGTTCTCAGTCCCACATTATAACATTTGTTATTAGTTGTGTGTTTCTGTCTCTTTTTCACATCATATTGTGTGCTGTTTTTCTTTGTACGTACCCTATATTGTGTATAATGTGACTACATACACATAGCAAAATAAACAATATGCAACACTTGTTTCTTTAGTACTGTGTATTATCGAAATGAAATTGGAAAAAGAAGTAAGTGATATTTCATTCAGAATTAATCTCAGTCCATCTAGGTGACCCCAAACCATGAACAAGACATATAGGCCTACAGCAACAAGTATTTAGTAATTATTCACCTGGTGACTGGATCCTTATGTGCGTGCAGTCCAATGCTCCGAGAACTTTGGGGAAGCGAGCAACTCTATAAAAATCCAGCCGTATGTCCTGCAATTCTTCTTCGGAATCTGGCATCTTTATGAATCGAGGACGGAGCCTAGCAATAGCACAGGTTACTACCTTCACTATTGTGCAGGCTGATGATTTGCTGACACCACTGAAATCGCCAGCAGCTATCAACATAGTTCCAGTGGCATAGAACCGTAGTGTCAACAGCAGACGATTCATTGGGGACACTGCATCATTTCTTCAAATAGAGAAATTGGGCATAATTATAAAATATGCATGAGCAAATAAACTACAAAATATTCATATTACAATATTATTATCACATCATCTGCCTTTCAAATAAAAATAACTCTTGTGAATTGACAACAGAGAAGACAAACTGACCAGCACATACCATTAACTCATTGCAGACTATAACTATATTTATAGTAGAAAATAGTCCACCGTACAAAGAATATTTTACTGTGCCTAAAAAATTGAAATTTACATATAGGCCTAAGAGATTTATTTATGAATTTCATAAATGGAGGGTAATAAATTTGTATACACTTAAATGAACCCTAACCCCTGCAACTTAAGTAGATGTGTGCTTTAACCATGATGGCCTGGTCTCAGAGGAATGCAATTGAAAGCCATAGGCCTACCTAACCTCAATAACCAAAAACTAGACAAGCATGCAGTGCTTTTCAAGGAGGAATAGCCTGTGAAATATGTTACTGGCAATGCTTTACAATCTGAATACAGGCCTATAAGAGCTACAGACATGTAGTGACAAGACTTGCAGTGCATGAGGTTCAATTATAAAATGTATATCAAATCAAATAATCACATTACAGGCGACAACTTTGTTTGTAAATTCTGTAAAATGCAATGCCCCAAATATGTCTCATGCTGCAAGCCAAACACAAAGACAGTGACAAAGTATAGTACAGAACCTGAATACTATCCTGTACACACTATATTTTGCATGTAGGCCTACACTTGTGCGAATTTATTAAATTATATGAATGCTATATATTCCCACATTGAGTCTAGCATAAACTAGGCTATGTAATTCAAATGCTTTTTGAATTCTATGATGGTACGGTACGGTATTCAACTTACCTTTCACTAGGCGGTTGTATTTCATGTTCAATCAACCGCAGCAAATATAAAACTGTAGGCTTTTGCAGCCTGAACCTGACGAAGAACTCGTCATCCGCCCACATTTCAAAATGTTCCGGCCGATCTCTGATCCGCCTTGGACGTCTGACAACATCATCTTCTTCGTCAAGAATGTTATCAAAAACATCCAGAACGTAAATTAGATCTTCCATAATCTGAAAATAAAATATGCTCAGTAACTGTTACATCCCTTAAAATTAATAAATAATTGTAATCGTATCATTATTTGACAACAAAATCACCAAATAATTCTAATTTTATTATTAGCAATTTATGAAGAGGTTATGTACAGCATAGATGATGCATGAAACACTTACGGCACACGGCTCAAATCTGGCTGGTAATGCTTTATCGGCCACTTGAAGCTCCCGAAAATGTACACTCCGGGTAGACGAAGTTTATATCGCCGATAGCGCTGCCTGGCGATGGTCGAACGGAAATTCTTACTTATTCCGACGGGCAAGTTATCGGCCCCTTTACCCGGATGTGGTAGAACCGGCCCTTAGTAGAAAACAGTATATTTGTCACGCAAAAGTGAGGGCTATAGAAACCATTTCATTTGTACGCTCAACGTGGAGCTAAGCGAAACCATTACAATACTGTTGAGAGTAATGTAAACTTATGTGGCTATGACTCCAAGGATCTCTGGTAAGACAGGTGCTGATACTGTTGAGGGTAATGTTAGCTTACGTGGCTACAACCTCAAGGATCTCTGGTAAGAGAGGTGTTGATACTGTTGAGAGTAATGTAAACTCATGTGGCTATGACTCCAAGGATCTCTGGTAGGAGAGGTACTGATACTGTTGAGAGTAATGTAAACTTACGTGGCTACGACTCCAAGGATCTCTGGTAAGAGAGGTGCTGATAGGGTTGAGACTAATGTAAATTTACGTGGCTACGACTCCAAGGATCTCTGGTAAGAGAGGTGCTGATATTGTTGAGGGTGATGTAAACTTATGTGGCTACGACTCCAAGGATCTCTGGTAGGAGAGGTGCTGATAGGGTTGAGAGTAATGTAAACTTACGTGGCTACGACTCCAAGGATCACTGGTAAGAGAGGTGCTGATAGGGTTGAGAGTAATGTAAACTTATGTGGCTATGACTCCAAGTAGGAGAGGTACTGATACTGTTGAGAGTAATGTAAACTTACGTGGCTACGACTCCTAGGATCTCTGGTAAGAGAGGTGCTGATATTGTTGAGGGTGATGTAAACTTACGTGGCTACGACTCCAAGGATCTCTGGTAAGACAGGTGCTGATACTGTTGAGGGTAATGTTAGCTTACATGGCTACAACCTCAAGGATCTCTGGTAAGAGAGGTGTTGTTACTGTTGAGAGTAACGTAAACTTACGTGACTACAACTCCAAGGATCACTGGTAAGAGAGGTGCTGATAGGGTTGAGAGTAATGTAAACTTACGTGGCTACGACTCCAAGGATCTCTGGTAAGAGAGGTGCTGACAGGGTTGAGAGTAATGTAAACTTACGTGGCTACGACTCTAAGGATCTCTGGTAAGAGAGGTGCAGATAGGGTTGAGAGTAATGTAAACTTACGTGGCTACGACTCCAAGGATCACTGGTAAGAGAGGTGCAGATAGGGTTGAGAGTAATGTAAACTTATGTGCCTACGACTCCAAGGATCTCTGGTAAGAGAGGTGCTGATAGGGTTGAGAGTAATGTAAACTTACGTGGCTACGACTCCAAGGATCACTGGTAAGAGAGGTGCAGATAGGGTTGAGAGTAATGTAAACTTACGTGGTTATGACTCTAAGGATCTCTGGTAAGAGAGGTGCTGATAGGGTTGAGAGTAATGTAAACTTACGTGGCTACGATTCTAAGGATCTCTGGTAAGAGAGGTGCTGATAGGGTTGAGAGTAATGTAAACTTACGTGGCTACGACTCCAAGGATCTCTGGTAAGACAGGTGCTGATACTGTTGAGGGTAATGTTAGCTTACGTGGCTACAACCTCAAGGATCTCTGGTAAGAGAGGTGCTGATACTGTTGAGAGTAACGTAAACTTACGTGACTACGACTCCAAGGATCACTGGTAAGAGAGGTGCTGATAGGGTTGAGAGTAATGTAAACTTACGTGGCTACGACTCCAAGGATCTCTGGTAAGAGAGGTGCTGATAGGGTTGAGAGTAATGTAAACTTACGTGGCTACGATTCTAAGGATCTCTGGTAAGAGAGGTGCTGATAGGGTTGAGAGTAATGTAAACTTACGTGGCTACGACTCCAAGGATCTCTAGTAAGACAGGTGCTGATACTGTTGAGGGTAATGTTAGCTTACGTGGCTACAACCTCAAGGATCTCTGGTAAGAGAGGTGCTGATACTGTTGAGAGTAACGTAAACGTACGTGGCTACAACCTCAAGGATCTCTGGTAAGAGAGGTGCTGATAGGGTTGAGAGTAATGTAAACTTATGTGGCTACAACTCTAAGGATCTCTCGTAAAAGAGGTGCTGATATTGTTGAGGGTGATGTAAACTTACGTGGCTACGACTCCAAGGATCTCTGGTAGTACAGGTGCTGCCAGTGCAGGTTCACGGTGAATGAAGGTACCAAGTACAATGATGCACAGCCCCAGTTCCTCGTCACTGTACTCCTCCTTAATGGTCCCACACTCAGAACACCTGAGGCAGAACAAGAATAAGTTGTTAATTCATTTTGGGGTTTGGGATGTCTTGGCCACCAGTCCCTTGTACTTGAGTGTGTGATAGATAATTGTGTGTGTAACTAGGGTCTAGGATTGGGGCAGGTGTCCTGGGACATGAAATACTGTACCATCCTAGCTTTTGCCTGAAGGGAGTGCAGAAAATCTGGGAAAAATATTCTGGCCAGCCGGTCCGCGTCCGTGCCGTTTCACCAAAACTTTGAAACAACTTAAGCCAAGTGGACAAAGCAGTGCGCGCGCACCCCTACCCCAGGTCATTGACTCACTGATGAACACTTAAAATCCTTATTAATGATTGGTACAACTAAGTTCGATCCTAAGTGGAGAGACATTTTAAGTACCGGTACAATGCTTTTCCAGTCGTCGCACTACACTAAATTATCATGAACTTTATTTCATAATTTGATTAATAATTGTGTCAAATGAACGTAAATATTCACTCTTTGTCATTCATGCTATATAAGCGTCTTAAATATCATCGTACTTCTATTTTAAAGGGATTTATTAAAAATATAAATTTTTTCTTAGTGTTTTATTTTTTATCCACTGCAAATAAATATAGAAAACGGCAATTATACTAAGAAAACTACGCTCAGACAGCCACAAAACTCACTATATTGCACCTATATTTAATAAAATCCATACTCCCCCCGGAGTATTATTGGCCCACAAGGTCCCCCAACTATTTACAATGTTGCCCTTAGTTAAAAAGGTTGGGCACCCCTGAAATACGGGATCATCCTGATTTGTACTAATGCATCCCATTGTCCTGACAAAATATTTGGGACAGCTTTACGTCCTGTATATTAGATTTCAAGACTGTAAAACAAACTTTCTTCAGTAGAATATTGCAAGATTGACTAACCTTAATGTTTAAACACGAATCTGACAATGTTGATGACAATTCATTCAGTATTTTGGACAACTCCAATGTATTTAATATGGAATTTTCCATTTATACACACCAACCTATAGATTTATAGACATTACTATATTCATTATTATAGAACGATAACAGGCCATCGATTAGTTAAAGAATTTGAGACAACTTGCTTAATGTCGTAATATTTATCAGTACTAGTTGCCACACTTCTGATGGGTGTTTTGATTTTTGTTCTTGGAGGGCAGAGACTGTCTGTGGGTGTCATTGTAGGTTTGGTAGTACTTTTTAGAGCTATTTGTCTTGTAGATTTGGATCTGATGATACTTGCTAGGTGAGCAAAACATGTCACACCTTAGTTTTCTCCTTCTTCAATAGTCCATAACAAGATATATATACTGTACCGTATTTCTTTGCATAATCGTCGCACCCCACCTTTCAAACACTAAAATAGGTTTATAAAATTTCATCGCATAATCGTCGCATTGCATATTCGTATTTGTGCGCCAGTCAGTTGCACATTCTACCCCGACTTTATAACCTGGCACGACTTTGTCAGAAGAAAAATATCTCGTCTTTATGACTGCGGGCTATGAACTGTAACGCGAGTGGCCAGCTTCGTCACTTGCACGTTCCGCGAGCTTATACTTACGCGTGATCTTGTCAGGAGAAAGTAATCTCGCCTTTATACCTGTGGGCTATGAACCGCGACGCGAGCGGCGAGCTTCGTCAGCAATTCCGCGAGCTTTAACCTGTTAACCTATCGTGACCTTGTCAGAAGAAAGAAGCCTGTCTCTCTGACTGCAGGCTATGACTCACGCTACGGGAATGACTGGCCCACAGCACGCTAACCAACGATCACGCTCAACGCAACTCCAGGGCCAGCGGAGTGAAACTTATGTGGACCTATTGCTTCCGTGAGTTGGCCTCGGAATGACGAGATTCAATAAGCTGCCGTACGAAGCGCTGCTAGTCCCAATTTGCCGATGTTAAAACGGGCCCCACTTCTTTTGGCGGAATCTTACGCAAGGGACACCTCATGCCAGTCTAGCAGAGTCTAGCATCGGCCACTTCCGTGAAAACATCGCAAAAGAGACCCGTGCGTGATGATACGCATTGGTGTCCAAAATGAGAAAATACCAGAATTGTACGATGATCTTGACGAAAGTTACATTATAAACAAATAATAATACGAGAGCGCGCAATCGTGCAGCAATTAATGATACAGTATATATTAAAAAATTGTGGTTTTCTTCTCTGAATTTAAATATTATTCGCATAACCGTCGCACCCTGCTTTTTTCCACGAATTTTAGGCTAAACATGTGCGACGATTATGTGAGCAAATACGGTATATATAATAGCCCTTATCAAGAGCTCTATGACAAGTGTGAAGGGATTTCTGTCAGTATGAGAGAAAGAAGATTGATGTACTATGGACGTTGGACGTGTGGGAAGGAATAATACAAGGATCATCATCATCATTTCCCCTTATTCAGCTCCTGCCGGGTCGGGATATTTATGGCACTTCTCCACTTTCCTCTTTCCTTCCACCATTCTTCTTCCACGATCTTGTCCCAGTCCAGATTTCTTTTTCTTACGCTGTTCTTCACTGAATCAATCCACCTTGTTCTAGGTCTTCCTCTTGCTCTCTTACCCTTGCACTTCGCCTCCAGCATCTGTCTTGGTATTCTATTTTCCTCCATCCTCTTTACATGTCCAAACCACCTTAGTTTATTCTTCTCAATTCTCTCATTTAGTTTTCCCATCCCAACTTCCTTCCTAACATCTTCATTCCTCACTCTGTCTTTCCTTGTCTTTCCTATCAAACTTCATAGGAATTTCATTTCACTGGCTTGGATTCTACTCTCTTGCCTGCTTGTCAGGGTCCAAGTCTCAGCTGCATAAGTTAATATGGGAACATAGTACACTTTATACATTACCTCCTTGCTTTTCCTTGGTACGTCCTTATCCCAAACAAGTTTTCTTACACTTTGATAGAATGCATTGCTCTGATGTACCCTCCTGCCAATCTCCATGTCCAACCTACCAGTTTGCATCAATTCACTTCCTAGGTATTTGAACGTGTCCACAATTTCCAAACTATGACTTCCAATTTTCACATTGCCCTTTCCTTGTCTTTCCCCTCTTGTCATCACCATGGTCTTGCTTTTCTCTATACTGATTTCCAGGCCGTACTTCTGAATATTTTCGTTCAATGCATCTAGATGTTTTTGCACTTCTTCGGTGTTCCTTCCCCAGACCACAATATCATCTGCAAATAACAGTAACTTCATTTCTTTATGTCCATATGCTTCCTTTGTTTCCTTTACAATTTCATCCATCACCATTATGAACAAGAGAGGTGACAGCACACTCCCCTGTCTTAGTCCAGTCTTGTTACTAAACCAATCTGACTTTCCAACTGGGGTCAGTATCCTGCTAACACAGTTGTTGTACATTGCTTGCACCATTTCCAACATTTCTCTTCCCAGTCTCTTCTTAACCATGGTTTCCCATACCTTCTCTCTGGGGACACTATCACATGCCTTTTCTAGATCTATGAAAGTCATGATCAAATCCTCTCCATATTCCCAGTTCTTTTCCATCACCTGCCTCAAGCTAAAGATTGGGTCCACTGTGGATCTTCCACTCCTGAAGCCATACTGTTCCTCTTGCAACTCTCCTTCCACCTTTCTTCTCATTCTTCGTTCTAATATCCTTTCCAGTATTTTTACTATCTGTGATAAGAGGGTGATCCTTCTATAGTTATCACACACCTTCTTGTCCCCCTTCTTATTAGCCCTTTCTCCCAGGCTTCTGGTACACATTTCCGTTTCCACACACACTTTAGCAGTCCATACAACAAGGATATGGGATGAAATTTAGCATAAATAAGAGTGAGATGGTGATCACAACAAGGAAGAAGGTAAGAACCACAACGGGAATAGCAATTGGTGGGGAACAGCTGAAGACAGTGGAGAGTTTCAAGTATATGGGAAGCCTGATACAAGATAATGGAAGAAATGATAAGAGAAATAAATGAGTGGGGGAGACAAGCAGAAGCATTCCAAAGGAGTGTGAGAAGCATGATATGGAGCAAGGATGTCCCTCAGAACAGCAAAAAGGTCATATATCGAACGTACTATGTCCCTATCCTGACGTATGCCTCGGAGACCTGGGTTATGAAAGGAAGGGAGAAGAGCAAAATACAGGCCAGTGAGATGAGGTTCTTGAGAAGCAGTATTGGAGCTACAAAGATGGATAGAATAAGAAATGAGAGGACCAGAGAATTAATGAAGGAGGAACCATTACAGGATGGTGTAGAGAAATCTAGACATAGGTGGTATGGACCTGTAAAACGAATGGAGGAGAAGAGGATACCCAGGAGGATACACGAGACGAAGTGGAAAGGTAAGAGACCGTGAGACAGGTGGATGAATGGGGTGGAAGAAAGCATGAAGAAGAGAGGAGAAGACTGGTCAAAGGTGGAGGCTGAGAGATGGTGGGAAGACAGAAGACGTTGGAGAGGCTTGTGTTCCAAACAGACCTGGCCAGTGGATGGAAACTGTGCATGATGATGATGATGTTCTATGGACATATTAAATGATGGGGAACTGAGAGGTTAGCTAATAAAATTCTTAACCTTCAAGAAAAGTGGAAGATACAACCTCCATGGCTTCAGGAGGTATATCAAGAATTAAAAAGGGCAAATATTGGACTGGTTGAAGAGTGGGACAGGACAAGATTCAGAACTTCAGTTGCAGGTGTGAAGGATCCCCCCAAAAGAAGACACAAACTTTCAGTGGAAGAAAGATGTAGAAGGAGTCAAAGATTGAAAAATCCCTGGCAGGAAGCTAAACGGCAAGGAAAAAACACCTTGAAGACGAAGACCAGAATAATTGTTGTTGTGTATTTGCAGTCCATAGATGTCAACAACAAAGAAGTCAACCCCTGGTACTATACAGCCCATGAAGGGCCTAGGCCATAGTCTTGCGCATAATAGTTCGCGGCTGGGAGCGATCAGTTTAGTTCACAGCTCCTTAGCGAACTAGTTCGCTCTTAGTTCGTTAGCTCCCATCTCGAATTCCCTGTAAGACAGATCGTTCGCTTGCCTTGCTACTGCCACTGCACGCGCTCTTTGTTTGTTATAGCAGTCTGTCACCAGTGATGACTCGCCACCAGTGATTGCTCATCCACATTGCTTTCGTTTCAATCAATACTGCAGACTACTGTAACAGTTACTGTGCTCGCTGCACGTGCAGTTCGTGTATTAGATATTGACATGTTGCGTGTGTAGTAATGTGTTTTACATTTTGATATTCGAAGATAAAAACTACAAAAATATAAGTATTGAAACATAAGTGAAATTCCTTATTTCCTTTTATTCCTTGTAGGAACATAGGGTAGCTACAAACTTCTTCCATCTCACTCTATTGTTGGCCATCCTTTTAATTAGGGTTCATGTCTTTCCTTCTGAGAAAAATTCTCTTTCTATTGTTTATAAAGCCAAAAGTCGTCATTTGTTTATCTTTAGTGAAATACCGGTACCGTACCTAAAAGAAAAACAGTATGGACGATGTGTTCGTAGAAGCATACACTTATTATTCTCTTTATTTTTTTTCTCGCGTGGGGCCGATAACCTAGATGTTAGGCCCCTTAAAACAACAATTATCATCATCATTTTTCGCGTATATCGGCACGTCACCATCCGATTCCATTTTCTACTTGTCACTAGGTGATAAGACGTACCCCCCCGCAATTTTAGTTTCATTTTTTACTTGCTTCGTGATATTCATTATTTGGCTGCTCTGAAACCGTTGGGTACATAATCTTTATGGCATGAATGGGAGGAATAGGTTTTTTTAGTTCAGAGTTTTTGTCTATAGAAGTTCGCTTTTCTTTGTGAATCATCATCATAATGTTCATTTCTTAAAAACAGGTAAAGAGTAGTTGTATCACCATGTATCGACAAATATAAATATCAACCCGTTCATTAAAATGGTAATGTTAATCCAGTTCGCCGATTTTCTAAATAATTAGACATATTTTCAAATAATCCAAAATGACTAAGTTAAATAAAACTGTGGAATTATCCCCACATCTAAATCAGTTAACTATCAGTAACTTCAATTTATGAACCTCCACTGTATTACATTACAAATATAAGGTAGTTATTACCTATTAGCGTGTTAGCACTAGTAGTGTGTTATACTGTTATTATTATAAACCAACATTGAACATTCGCCGCGCCAAAACTTGACAATCTTGCCACTAACGATAGATACACTCAATCAACTGAACTGACTAAACGAAACAAAGCGCATGTGGTTGTGCAATGAGTGGTGATGTGACGAGCTGACGAGCTACGGCGGACCCGCGCTGTTACAAGTCAGTCAGCAGAAAAAGATCGAACGAACTAACAAGCGAGGGATCAGGGAACTAGTTCCGTAGTTCGTCTGTGGGACCCGCTCTTCCGAACTAGTTCGTTCGCTAACTACACAAGACTACTAGGCCGACCAAGCGACCGCTGCCCAGCCATTTGGCCTGCAGATATTGGGGTGACGCGTGATCAGCGCATCGGGTCCCCTCGGCCGTTAATCTTGGTTTTTGTGATCGGGGGGCTGCCTCACTGTCAAACAGCTACTCAATTGTCCTCATGAGGCTGAGTGCACCCCGTTCCAATCCTCACGTCAGTTTTAAAATCCCTTACGGAGCCGGGAATCGAACACGGGGCCTCCGGGTGAGAGGCAGGCACGCTACCCCAACACCACGGGGCCGGCAGTCCATAGATGGCTGCATCGAATTATTAATAATAATAGCCAGGTGGCCATATTTCAATACAAATGTGGGCGCTTAGAACATTCAATGATTCCCTCAATTGTTTAGTCTCTTATTGACATAGTTCTGTTGGAGCATGTACGAGGGCTGTTTTTTAAGTAAGGGCCTTTTTTTTTAAAGCCCGTAGTTAGTGCGCACGCCGCAAAAAGTGTGCGGGCTACCTCCTGGCATCCTTTGCTAATAAGCAGGCGTCAGTTGTAGCTGTGTAGCTAACCTGTACGCTGAACTGTGCATCTTTACAATGTTCAAGATTATTGATTCACCCACCGCGTGTGAGGTACGATCTGTGATATGTTTTTTGAGTGCAAGAAACATGTCGGCTGCAGACATTCATCGTTAGCCTTGTATGGTGTATGGTGATAATGCAATGACGGAAGGTAAAGTGCGAAAATGGGTTCGAGAGTTCAAAAGTATCCGTGAAAATGTTCATGACGATGGACGCTCAGGTCTGTGATCACAAATGACACGAAAATTCACGAGGACCGAAGATTCATGATAGACACCCTATCAATGGATTTTCCTCAAGTGTGAATTCTTGGTTGTCAGAGCAGGCGGCAAACTTTTATGCAGAGGGATTTCAGAACTTAGTTTTAAGGTATGACAAGTGCCTGGATACCACTATGTAGAAAAATAGAGGAAGGTATGTAAAACCTAAAAATAAATGTGGTTTCAAAATAAAATGTTCGGTTAATTAAAAAATAAAATAACGGACCTTACTTAAAAAACAGAAGTTACTATATCCCGATACTGACCTATGCTTCAGAAACATGGACAATGAAGAAAAGAGACATAAGCAGAATACAGGCAGGTGAAATGAAGTTCCTGCGAAGTAGGATCGGAGTAACAAGAAGAGACAGGGTGAGGAATGAAAAGGTCAGGGAAATAGTGAAAGAGGAACCCTTGCAAGGTAGGGTTGAGACATCAAGACTGAGGTGGTATGGACACTTAAAGAGAATGGAAGAGAAGAAGATTCCCAAGAGAATACATGAGATGTAGATGCAGAAGAAACAACCAAGGGGGAGAACAAGAGTGGAGGAATGTGTCAAGAAGAGAGGCGAGGACTGGACCAGAGTGACAGCGGAGAGGTGGTGGGAAGAAAGGACTAAGTGGCGAGGCTTATGTTCCAAACAGACCCAGCCTGGGACTGGAAACTGTACAAGATGATGATGATGATTTAAAAAACAGCCCTCGTAGTGATGTGGTACCTCCCGCATGTGACCTTACAGAGCTCGGGAGGAGACCAGCTGGCAGACCTAGAAAACAATGGACAGATCTGGTGAAGAAGGATGTATAGGTGAGGCCAGGATTGGGAGAGGATTGTGAATGAAGGATGGTTCATGGATCGACGGAGATGGAAGGGGCTCGTATACCACACCCGGGAAACTGGAGTTGGTCAATGATGATGATGATGATGGACCAATAAGAACTAATAGGATTAATTCTATATCTGTGCATACTGTAACGACAGTAAAACGTTGGTAAGGAATCATATGAGGCAAAACAACCCGATACACTACAGTTAACAGCCTGTGTAAATATTACTATTGTGGTTAGGGAAGGAGGCAGCCATGGCCTTAAGAATTACTGAATATGGGAATCTGTTTCTTACAGATAGAGTTACACAGGAAGTTATTTTGAAGGATATAAGATGCTTACCTTTCAAATACACAGTCATCACCAATTCGAAATGAGCTTTGTTTTAGATCAAACTCGGCATGGCAGGCCTGTTGGGTAGCAGCATCTAATGTGGGTTGTGTCTTAGGTCCACACCTGTGGTACAAATCAACAATAATATTATGTACAATATAACATAGAGTGCCCTATTTAGTGTACTTCTAGAAAGGAACGTAAATAAAATTAGGAAATGAGAGCTTGCATAGATAAACTTTGTCCTACAGGTCCTATGCTTTAGTATTTATCAGTAATAGTTGCCAAACTTTTTGGTTGGTTCCTCAGTTTAGGCGCTGCAACAACGCGGTCATGTAGCCCCGTGTACTTTGGGTGTGTGTAGAATCTGTCTGATAACCGGTGTTAATTATGATGGCTGTATTAGTGTGTGTATCTGTTTTTTAATTCAAGTAAGGACTGCAACTTTGAATTTTTCAAATAGTTCCTACTTTTGCCGCCAAACGCCACCGTCAACGACTACTAGGCCTAGTTCAGAACTTAGCTACTAGACGCCACCTCAGTCGGCTCTTGGCAACGAACATAGGAACCTAAGAGCGTTGTTTACATTTTTAACTTATACAATTAAGCTTCACACAGGTGTAATTAGTGGAAGGTTCTTTAACATGCCATAAATCTATGACATGGGACCGCCGGCTTTACTTCCCCTTCGAAGGAAGGCATACTGAGGGATTTTTAACGCTCTTAAAAAATCCGACGGTTTCGGCCGGGTTTGAACCCGCTACCTTCGGCATAGAAGCTCAGCATGCTACCAACTACGCCACCGAAGCCGCTACCAAACTTTTTGCCCCACTTTTTGTTTTTGGAGGGAATTGTGGGTGTCATTGTGGTTTTGATAGTGTTTTGTAGAGCTATTTTGTCTTGCATCAGCACTAGTGTGAATCAATGAAACTCAACCATATCCGGTCGATTAGATTAGCAGTTTGCCTCATCTACCACGGCAGAGTTTCACTTAAGCCCTTATAACTACTTCTGGTGTGAAGATTTTTCAAAAAAATCAAAAAAATTGCTGAGGGTATTGAACCAAGGAACACATTAAAGGAAGAATTATGTAAATAAGTTAATTTGGCTACGATTTTAATTAAATTGAAAATGAGTTAAAAAAAACGATTTTAGGCTGTTTTTCCAGAACTGCATTTAGACAGGACTTGATTTTTAAAATTTGGATTTTTAGTTTGATAGAACTCTCCAAGACTCACAATTTGAACCTTTGCGTGCCCTTTAACACTTCAACGTTTGGCATTATTGAGGAAATTGCTTAATTTTATGACTTTGTCTGATAAGAAATGTTTTCAACCTTATATAGCTAAGAGTGTGGCTTCGGTGGCATAGTTGGTAGCATGCTGAGCTTCTATGCTCAAGATCGTGGGTTCAAACCCGGCCGAAGTCGTCGGATTTTTTAAGAGCGTTATAAATCCCTCAGTATGCCTTCCTTCAGAGGGGAAGTAAAGCCGGCGGTCCCAAGTCATAGATTTATGGCATGTTAAAGAACCTTCCACTATTTACACCTATGTGAAGCTAAATTATATAGGTTAAGAATGTAAACAACGCTCTTAGGTTCCTACGTTCGTCGCCAGGAGCCCACTGCGGTGGCGTCAAGTAGCTAAGTTCTGAACTAGTAGTCATTGACGGTGGCGTTTGGCGGCAGAAGTAGGAACTATTTGAAAAATTCAATGTCTGCAATCCTTACTTGAATTAAAAAACAGATAACACACACTAATAGCCATCACAATTAACACCGGTTATCAGACAGATTCTACACACACCCAAAGTACATGGGGCTACATAACTGCGTTGTCACAGCCCCTAAACTGAGGAACCAACCAACCAAAGCTAAGAGTCCGTGGATTAATATTCTACAAAAAACATTTTTAGAAATTTTTATCAAAGTCCTTTAAGATTAGGTACATGCATAATCCAAGAAACTTAGCATGTCTGTTATTCTTAACTCCAAAAGCCTTTGTCAAAATATCCATGCAAAAGAAGAAATTAACATCGTACAGGAAATAAAGTGTGTAAAACTGAGGTTCATCTATTACAGTACCAAGATCCAGGATGACGTGGATGTTCTGATATGGAGTGTGCTCCAATTGAGAAGACACCGATTTTCCTTTGCCACTGCCTTTGGGTACGGAAGTGATCGTCGTTTTTGGTAGCTGTAAATCAAAGCAAAATATCTTTTATCAATAAAAGAAATGTACTAGAATGGGATTCACTGAGCTTTGTGAGGCAAAACTGAGAAGAGGCAGGTTTGATTACCACATCACGAGGGGAGGATACGATGCATGGGTCACCGATTCGAACCATCTTTAGTACACGTGTAGGGCATGACCAGGCTTATACCAGGTGCAAGTAGTAAGGTGCGCTTCTCAGCCGTTTCCGAGAAATTAATTAATTAATTATAATTACAGTGCGGCGTCTATGTGCAATAACACACATTATCACACAAATTCCTCACACACCTAAATACATGGGGCTATATGACCACAATCTCACAGACCATAAAATAAGCAACAACAACACCGAATATTACAACTAGATTTTATTCAGGTGGGGGTAAAAAAATAAAGTCTGTTTCACAAGGCTTGTCGTATTGGGAGGCAAAAAAAAATAGCACGAATATCTCCACTATGAAGTTCGGCAGTGTCAGGGTGACATCCTGCATTATCCAAAGTAAGGATTGCCTTGAGTGGTAACTTTTTGCATGTTAAATATTTGTTTGTTTCTGGCACAAATCTTTCAAAAAACCAATCTTTAAAAATTGAGGTTTCCATCCATGCACATTTTTTTGATTTTTATATAACACTGATAAAGCTGACATCTGTGTAATTTTGAAGGCTCTTGGTTTGGCAGACTTTCCAATTAACAAAAGCGGCGATCTGTGATCGCCAGTGGCATTGGCACAATCTAGGATTGTTATTGTCTTTCGATTTCTTATAACCTGGAGCAGAAGCTTCATTTCTAGCTACTAACGTTTTAGACGGAAGCATTCTATAATTTAGGCCACTCTTCATCACAGTGATCCAGTGATAGATTTTCTTGCTTTATTACATTTTTTATTTTTTCCTGAATCACTTCAACGCCTTCACTGTCAGCCGATAATTTCTCTCCATTTATTTTAAGCTGGCGTTTGCCGTACCTTGTTTTCCACCTGCCCAGCCAGCCAGTCAGAACTTGCCGAAAAACTTTCTTCTCCTTCTTGCAACTACTTCCGAAAAAATAATGCTTTCTCCTGAATCATCGGACCACTAAGTGGACTTCCTTTAGCCTGCTGTTGGGTAAACCACAAATGAAGTGCAGCACTCGTAATCTGATGTTTTCATGGTTTTACGATCCGTGCATTTCGATGTTTTATTAGAAGAACAAGAGTCTTTAGTAGAAACCCACTGCTCTAATTTGGTCTTGTTTTGACGCCAATCGCCCACTGTTTCTTCGCCTATGCCCAATTCTGCCACGATCTTTTTTACAGTCTTTTCAGTGCCAACACTTTTGTCTCCAACGACACAAATTTCCTCTTCTGTTTTGAACGCATACTGTACACAACACACAGTACTGCACATACCGCACTAACAAGGGGAGGATACGATGCATGGGTCACCGATTTGAACCATCTTTAGTACACGTGTAGGACATGACCAAGCGTATACCAGGTGCGCTTCTCAGCCGTTTCCGAGAAGTTAATTAATTGCAATTGCAGTGCGCCATCTATGTGCGTTGTACGCTAGCAAGAAGCCAACGAGCGCGTTGAAACCTACAAATGTTTGTAATTTATATAATATCCTTCTCCTCAGTTGGTTAGGGGTTGACCAACAGCAACATGCCACACCGTTGGGTGATATTGTAATGTCTTCTTAATACTTGCCCCTCAGTTGGGCGATATAGTAATTCTTAATAAATCTTACCTCTGAGTAGTGGGGCAATATGCTTGCTTAAAATGAATCCACAAGACATTTGGATAGACTTCACAATACTGTATATTTTAATATTCTTCTGCATTTTCTTAAACATGGCTTTCTTTCCTTCTTCTATTACTAAACACTAGAACATTAACTCTTCCATAAGCCAGCCTACATACTATACTCAATACTAAAAGCTATACAATCCATTCACCAAAACAAACAAAAAATTAGCTTCCCATTCCTAGCATTCCAACCAAATCAACATCATCACCATGGTAACTTGCCCCATGATCAAGGCACCTATTGACCAGCCAAGGCCACCTCTTGCCACCAACCAAGGCCTCTATCAATAGACCACCAACAGAAGAATCCAATGGGCACAGACCACACAAGATTCTCCATGGCGGCCCACCGACAAGTGTCCATGGCCGGCAACCCAATAAAACAAAACAAACAAAAAAACAGAAAGAAACTAGGAGTCTCTGTAACCTACAAATGTTAGGTTACAGCGTGGTGCAGTGGTAAGAGCCCTGCTTCGTAAGTGCGGGGTCGCTGGATCGAATCCCACCGGTGAGCTTTTGCAGTCTGTTGTGTTTTTGTTGTTGTAAACATTGGCAATTCATAACAATGTAGGTGTCGTGAACAATGTTTATTTTGCAGTCAATTATAATAACTTGTTATGTGAGCGGGAAAAGGGATTCTGAAATCATTGTATTGGGGTCAATGTTTGTGACATTACATGTACATTAGTATTATACATGGTCAAGTTTATTCTATTACTGTATATGTACCGGTATACATTGAAGGCCCAGTCTGTTCCGTTCATTGCATGTCTGTGAACCATCAGACCATCCCGTACCCCGCAAGCAATGACTCAAGCCATGCGTATTGTTGCCAATGGTGAAAAAACACACAAAAAAAAATAACACAACACACTGCAACGGCTCACCTGTTGGAATCGATCCAGCGATCACGCGCTTACGAAGCAGGGCTCAAACCGATGCACCACGCACTCGTTGGATTCTTGCTAGCGTACAACGCACATAGATGCCGCACTGCAATTGCAATTAATTATTTTCTCGGAAACGGCTGAGAAGCGCACCTTATTACTTGCACCTTGTATACTCCTGGTCATGCTCTACACGTGTAATAAAGATGATACGAATCGGTGACCCATGCATCGTATCCTCCCCTTGTAAGTCTGAGCAGACACTGGCTAGTTGGCGGGAGGGCGATAGCGGGCAGAATTGTAAACAACGCATGCGCGCATTTCCACCAAAGACCTTGGGTAAGCTATGCGTCTCACTGTCATCCACCTCGGATTAAACGGAGGCTTGGACTGATTACCAGGGTTCTGCTGTATGTGTATTCGAAAAGAAATCTGTCAAGTAGCGAGTACCAGAGGGGCCACTAATCAAATTAGGTTCACAATAGCAGAGTTTCAGAAAGGTATTAGAGTAAAATTAAACACAGAAGGAAGTGAATAAACCTTGGAACACCGAATCCACACTCATGATGGTCAGTGCCGGGATTTGAACCTTCAATATTGACATAAATTGATTCTTACTTTTTACATTTCTTGATTTGTTTGAAAATGAATTAATGTCACCTCTTCATTTTCTAGGTATGTTTGAAGAATGAGCACACAATTATTAGTTAACATTATATCATGATGACACGTTGAACATGAAATAAGAGGAGAAAGTATTATTAATAAGTCCACAAGAACTAAAATTGTATGAGAAAGATTACTTACAAGCATGCAGCTTCCTGTCATAATGCACTCCACGATAGAAGGTTGGATGAGGGTCGTCGACCTCTCCCTGCAGGTGTGGTGGAGGCGAGTCCAATGCCACTTGTTTAGTAAGTCTACGAGGACTCACTCCGCGACTGGGATACGATTCCTCTCGTGGCATTGTGGGAGTGGTGCACTATAACATCGAAATGTTCACTAAGTCCTGACTAAAATTGAGTATATTTGATTTCGAGGGCTCATCACTGAAGTACAGTATATCACAGCAGTTCTAATCACACTTTATTAACATATTACCGCACCATCGCGGTTTAGTGTTGGAGGGTCTCATTTATTTGTGTTTACCATTGTGAGTTTTAAGGGTTTCGTAGAGCAATTTTGCAAGGAACTGAGAGACATGATAAAAGGAATGTGCATGGATTGCTACAATAGTGTGAAGACTAGAGTCGAGACATCGGAATGGTTTAAAATTGACACTGGACTAAAGCAAGGAAGTGTGTTGTCACCATTATTGTTCGTAATGGTGATGGATGACATCATGAAGGCAGCAATGAAAGAATATAGTAGGGCAAAGATGAAGGTAATGTTGTTTGCAGACGATGTTGTGATCTGGGGTGAGGATGAGATGGAAGTACAAGAACAGTTAGACGTAATAAATGAAAAGATTGAGCAATGGGGATTGAAGATAAATGTGGAGAAGAGTAAAACAATGGTGATGAGTAGAGATAAGAAAGAAGGAAAAGGAGTAATCAAAGTAGGAGATAAGGAATTGAAAGTGGTGAAACACTTCAAATACTTGGGAAGTGAACTGACTGAAGATGGAAGACTAGATTTGGAAATTAGCAGAAGAATACAACTCGGGAGTGCTTTCTACCAACAGGTACGGGGACTAGTATGCAACAAGGATATACCAATTAAGGCTAAAGAAGTTAAGTACAAAGCATATTATGTTCCTATAATGATATATGCAGCAGAAACTTGGACAATGACTAAGACGGATGAGAGCAGAGTACAAGCAGCTGATATGAGATTCCTGAGAAGTATGGTAAAGAAAACGAGGAGAGACTGAGTGAAAAATGAAGATATACGGAAAGAACTGGGAGTACAGAAACTAAATGACAAACTGGAGCTAAACAGATTGAGATGGTTTGGACATGTCAAATGGATGAATGAAGTAAGGCTACCAAGACGAGCACTGGAACGACGATGACCGGGAAGAGAGGACGAGGAAGACCAAGAATGCGTTGGATGGACTCGGTGAAGTATAGCATTAGAAAACGGAACCTGGATTGCAACACCGTGTCGGAAGAGGAATGGTGGAATGACAGAACAAAGTGGAGAGGAACCATATTTGCCCCCACCCACTGTTAACTGGAAAAGGGGAAATGAAGATGATGATGATGATGAATAAAATGTATATAACCATAGTCAATATATGTTGTACATTAAAACCGTCCGGGTTTCAGTCACATTGTGACCTTCCTCAGCGTAATTTAGGACATGTAAATGTGCAAGAACATACACTTAATATAAATTTTGCCATAACAGAGGATGCTAAAAATATTCTTGTTGCAAAAGCTCACAAATTAATATTTTAAAAACCAGATCTGTTACAAAATGTGTTACGAAAAACATGAAAAAGCCTTGATAAAGGCAGCATGGAATAGAAGAGATGTGGATGTGAAACTAGACAAGTTGAAATACAGTAGTTAGGTTATCTAACTGATAGTTTGGAATGTATTCGCGAGGTAGAGAAATAATGGAATGAAAACGTTGGAAATAAGTGTAACGAGGTAATCTTATGAATGGGCAAGAAATGTATTGGGTATTAAGTTGGCAAATAAATAAATACAAAATTGCGGATATCCGCGGGTTTATCTGCTGATATCTGCATCCGCGGCTTTGGGAGTGGCGACCCCATCGTAATAATAGCCTAAAATGGAAATGGCACTTCCAATGATTCGGAAAAGGTTAGGGCGTACCCTGCAGGCGACGCGCAGTTCCTTTGGTACTGGGGGAACTGTGAGAAATGGGCGACCAGTAACCGAAATGAAAGTGGGAATCATGAATGTCATGACCCTGACAGGCAAGGTGGAGGAGGTGGTAGACTTCATGGAGAGGGAGAAGGTTGGAATGATGGGGCTGAGTGAAGTGAAATGGAAAGGTAAAGGAAGGAAGAAATTGAGGAAAGGATATACATTATACTGGAGTGGTGGCCAAGAGGCAAAAAATGGCGTGGGACTGATAACCTCGAAACAACTGGAGGAGTATGTTGAAGTGGTAGAGTGTGTGAGTGACAGAATAATGAAAATTAGAATGAAGATGAAGAATGACGTGATGGACTTCATACAAGTGTATGCACCACAGACTGGAAACAGAGAAGAAGATATTGAAGTATTCCTGGAGGATGTAGAAAGAGTAATCTCAGATGTAGAAGTGGTGATCATGGGAGACATGAATGCACAAGTCGGAAATGAGAGACAAGGAAAGGAAGAAGTCGTTGGACCATATGGATATGGGAAAAAGAACCGGGAAGGAGATGAACTTGTAAACTTTTGTGAAAGGAATGGACTGATAGTGGGTAATTCATGGTTTCGGAAGAAAAACAGCAGGAAAATTACGAGATATGGTTGGGGTGATAGAAGAACAAAATCAGTAATTGACTACTTCCTGGTGGAAAGGACAAATCGCAGAAAGCTGATGGATGTGACAGCTTTACCAGGAGAAGCATTTGATGGGGACCATAGAGCTGTGGTGGCAAAATTTAGATGGGAAAAATTGGAAAACCTAAAGGAGATCAGAGAAAGTAAAATAAAAGTATGGAAATTGAAATACAAAGCTGTACAGGAAGATTTTCAGGAGAGATTGAAGCAACAAATCCCAGTTACTGAAGTGGAAAATGTAGAAGAGGAATGGTCCCACTTTAAAAAGGCATTTGCTGGTGCAGCAGAGAGTGCTTGTGGTAGGACGTCAACAAGAGTGAAAGAGAAGGAGACACCGTGGTGGAATGAGGAAGTGAGGAAAGCAGTGAAAGAAAAGAAGACTGCATGGAAAGAATGGAACCGAGATCAAACAGAAGAAAGCAAAAGGAAGTATCACGACAGCAAACGGAGGTGTAAGAAAGTGGTAGGAGAAGAAAAGAAGAAAAGTTGGGAAGAATTTACACGAAGAATGGAAACAGATGTAAGTGGCAGTAAAAGGATGCTGTATGGGCTTCTAAGAAGTAAGAGGAAAGAAAGAGTTAATACAAAGCTGGTGAAAAAGGAAGATGGAGAGTTGTTAACACACCCAGAGGAGATAAAGGGACGATGGAAGGAGTATTTCGATAAGCTATTGAATGTGAGCAATTGTACTGGTGAGATCGAAGTGACACAGCCTGACGACTCTATAACAGAAGATGATATAACTATGCTGGAGGTGGAATTAGCAGTACAGAAAATGAAGATGGGAAAAGCAACAGGGGTGGATGAAATCAGTGTAGAAATGATAAAGGCTGCTGGACCTGTTGGTATGCAATGGCTGTATCGACTGCTAAAGTGTGTGTGGAAACGGAAATGTGTTTCAGAAGACTGGGAGAAAGGGCTAATAATACCAGTGTTTAAGAAAGGGGACAATAAGTGATAGGATGATGAAAGTGAAAGTAGCACTGAGGGGAGAGACCGTAGAAATAGTGCAAGTATATGCTCCACAAGTAGGCTGCGCTTCTGAAGAGAAGGAGGAGTTTGAAGAGGAATTGCAGAAGCAGCTGGTAGGAAGAAATATGATTGTTATGGGGGACCTCAATGCCCATGTAGGAAGAGAAAGACAAGGTTATGAGAGTGTTCTAGGACCAGAGGGTTGGGGTGGAAGAAATGAGGAAGGAAAGAGACTGTTGGACTTCTGCCAGAGGAACAGCCTGCTAGTTGGGAACTCCTGGTTTAAGAAAAGAGAGAGCCACACAATCACATGGTACAGTGATGACTTGACCAGGAAGTCGGTGGTCGACTATATACTGTATGAGATAGAACTAAATAAGAACATCACGGACATCAAGGTTATACCATCGGAGAACCTGGATAGCGACCATCGATTACTGGTAATGAACCTGAGAGGGAGTAAGGAGAAGAAAGGGACTGAGAACCAGGAAAGACGTATAAGGATATGGAAACTGAAAGAAGGGGATAGAAGGGTCGAGTACCTCAAAATGGTAAAGGAGGGAATTCCAACAGATGAAGAAAGAGGGGTGGAAGAGGAATGGGCTAGATTTAAGAAGACACTAGTGGGTGCAGCAGAAGCAGTATGTGGGAGGACAAGTAGTAAGAAGAGGTGGAAGGAAACACCATGGTGGAATGAGAAGACAAAAGATATAGTAAGGGAAAAGAATAGAGCCTTTAGGAGGTGGTATCAAAATAGGACGGTAGAGACAAGGGAAGAGTACCAGGAAAGAAAGAAGGAGGCGAAGAGAGTGGTGGCTGAGGAGAGAAGGAAGTGGATGGAAGAGTGGACAAAGATGATGGAGGAGGATAGTGAAGGTACAAAAAAGGTCCTGTATGGGATGGTAAAAAATAAAAGGCGGAAGGATCCTACGGATTATGTTAGAATGGTGAACAAAAGGGGACAAGAGATAGAAAATAGGGAAGAACTGAAGAAAATGTGGAAAGAATATTTTGAAGAACTTCTGAACCCAAATGGAAAAGATGGTGAGGAGGAAGAAATCGGGGAAGAGGAAGATGAACTGCAAACAGAAAAGGACTTAACATGGAAAGAAGTGGAAGATGCAGTGAACAAGATGAAAGGAGGGAAGGCACCGGGTGTGGATGAGTTGAGTGTGGAGATGGTGAGAGCAGCAGGAGAGGTGGGGATACAGTGTCTGTACCGAGTGATGAGGACAGCATGGAAGGAAAGGAAGACCCCAGAGGACTGGAAAAAAGGAATCATTGTCCCGATCTTCAAGAAAGGTAGTAGAACAGATTGCAGAAACTATCGGGGAATAACACTGATGAGTCATTGTGCAAAGATCTTCGAGAAAGTTTTGGAAAAGAGAATTAGGACAAGGATAGAAGGAGGGATGAGGGAAGAACAACATGGCTTCAGAGCAGGAAGGTCCACAGTGGATTTGATTTTTGCTGTAAGGCAGTTACAAGAACAGCACTATGAGTATGGAACAGATCTACTGATGGCCTTCCTGGACATTGAGAAAGCATATGACAGTGTATGCAGAAACAAAGTATGGAAGTCCCTGGAGGATAGAGGAGTAGAGAAATGGACTATAAAGAGGATAAAGGAGATGTACAAGGGAAGCGTGAGCTGTGTGAAAGTGGGAGGAGAGAGATCTGACTGGTTGGAACAAAGAAACGGCCTGAAACAAGGAAGTGCACTGTCACCGTTACTTTTCATTGTGGTGATGGATGACATAATGACCCGAGTGGCACAAGTAATTGGGGACGGAAAGATGAAAGCAATGGTGTTTGCAGATGATTTGATGATTTGGGGAAACAAGGAGGAGGAGGTACAGGAACAGTTGGACGTGTGGGAAGGAATAATACAAGGATATGGGATGAAATTTAGCATAAATAAGAGTGAGATGGTGATCACAACAAGGAAGAAGGAAAGAACCACAACGGGAATAACAATTGGTGGGGAACAGCTGAAGAAAGTGGAGAGTTTTAAGTATCTGGGAAGCCTGATACAAGATAATGGAAGGAACGATAGAGAAATAAATGAGCGGGGGAGGCAGGCAGAAGCATTTCGGAGGAGTGTGAGAAGCATGTTATGGAGCAAGGATGTCCCTCAGAACAGCAAAAAGATCATATATCGGACGTACTATGTCCCTATCCTGACGTATGCCTCGGAGACCTGGGTTATGAAAGGAAGGGAGAAGAGCAAAATACAGGCCAGTGAGATGAGGTTCTTGAGAAGCAGTATTGGAGCTACAAAGATGGACAGAATAAGAAATGAGAGGACCAGAGAATTAATGAAGGAGGAACCATTACAGGATGGTATAGAGAAATCTAGACTTAGATGGTATGGACATTTAAAACGAATGGAGGAGAAGAGGATACCCAGGAGAGTACATGAGACGAAGTGGGAAGGAAAGAGACCGAGGGGAAGACCGAGAGACAGGTGGCTGAAGGGGGCGGAAGAAAGCGTGAAGAAGAGAGGAGAAGACTGGACAAGGGTGGAGGCTGAGAGATGGTGGGAAGACAGAAGACGTTGGAGAGGCTTGTGTTCCAAACAGACCCGGCCAGTGGCTGGAAACTGTGCAAGATGATGATGATGACAAGAAAGTGTGTGATAACTATAGAGGGATCACCCTCATATCACAGATAGTAAAAATACTGGAAAGGATATTAGAAAGAAGAATGAGAAGAAAGGTGGAAGGAGAGTTGCAATAGGAACAGTATGGCTTCAGGAGTGGAAGATCCACAGTGGACCCAATCTTTAGCTTGAGGCAGGTGATGGAAAAGAACTGGGAATATGGAGAGGATTTGATCATGACTTTCATAGATCTAGAAAAGGCATATGATAGTGTCCCCAGAGAGAAGGTATGGGAAACCATGGTTAAGAAGAGACTGGGAAGAGAAATGTTGGAAATGGTGCAAGCAATGTACAACAACTGTGTTAGCAGGTGTGAAGGACTGACATATCTTTGTGTGTGTTGTACTTTGTGTATATAGTGTAAAGTGTTCATATCTGTACATAAGTTCTTTGGAGTTAAATAAGATGGCGTTATGTTAGTAAGCTGTGTGTTTCCCTGTGCTCCTTATCACTCATTCTCCACATTATGGTGCCGAAAACTCGTACAAAACCAGTGACACGTGTATTTACTAGTGTTAGTGAACAGTGCTAATGCTTCTTTGTCGCCTTCTACACTACGGAAGGACACTTGACGCCGAGAACATTATACACTACCGAGAAGACATCACGTCAGCTTAAAGCACGCCACGCAATCAACGACAAGACGCTACAAGAGTTCTCATTGCCAACTAATCCACTTCAGATAAGTCAAACCATCACAAATTGACATCTTTTAGTAATGCATGCTCTACATCAGCTGGGAAATACTTTTGAAACCTACAGATAGGCTAATTTCATTAAATGCGATCCCAGAAGTGACGCATCCGCCATCTATCGGAGCAACAGGGAACTCCGTTTTGTAAACAATTAAGCTTGCACCCTGCAATTTCTATTCGTCAGCGAGAAAAGGACACTACTTATCCTCGCTCAACGCCACCAGAAATATCTTTCATCTGAGTATTTTCCAGTACACGTGATTATGACCTGCATGAGATCTACTTTAATTACTTCAAGAAATACCAATAATTGTACACTACGTTACCGACATAACTAGTAGTGTGATCTATCTGCAATCATTGGAACTGCATGCACCTCTGCACAGCGCATGCGCACCTGTCAGTTACTTCCCGAACTATAAAATTGTCACGTTCAACTACCCCACTAGCGCATTCTGTTAGCCAACGTTGGAGTCTTGACTAAACACGCACTCTGCAAAAGAAACTAATATCTACACTGAAAGACGTTCCTACACTCCAAGATGGGAGGCTACCTGACTGTCAGCTAATCCTAAGATTTATTGCCCCCTCATTATGGCAACCCAAGAGGACCTTGCAGCTCCACTACACAAATTGAAAAGAAGTCGAACAAGAGAGAGAAACAATGCGACACGGTTTCTAAACACTATTGAAAGATTTACTGAAAACACAAGTATTGAAGACTACAAGTATTATGGAGACCGACTTCAGGAAACATTAACTAGACTAATCCAATTAGATGACTCAATTCACGATCTTCTTCCAGACACAGAATACAACACCGATATTCAAAGTTGCGAAGAATACATAGATAAAGCAAAACGTGGTTTACAGAAAACCACACGAGGGGCAGAAATTAAACTTTCTTCTGCTACCTCAAACATGACCATAAACGAGAGTCCCATCACTCCCATTTCAACATTCACCCATTCTGTTAAATTACCGCCAGTGAAACTGGAACCATTCTCCGGCAATATCGAAAGCTGGATGAGATTTTGGGAACAGTTTGAAGCATCCATTGATAAAGACAAGTCACTATCGACAATAAATAAACATGTCTTTTTACGCGGATATCTCGAAGGTGAACCGAAACATCTGGTTGACAGAATTGCCGTGACTGCTTCTACCTACGAGGACACTAAGAACATTTTAAAGGCCAAATACGGAGATCGGAATCGGATAATACAGGCGCATATCGATTATCTAGAAGATATCCGACCTATCAACACTGTTTGTCCGGAATCGCTAAACACGACATACATTGAATGCAACCGCCGTATCCAGGCATTACAGGCCCTAGGCGAAGATGTAAACGCATATGGGCGGGTACTTGCTCCCAAGATACTCCGAACCTTTCCTGACGATATCTGTAGACGCTGGATAATACACACCAAACGGAATAATATATCGGAAGGTGACATTCTGAAACTGATGGAATTTCTTGGTGAAGAAGTCGATGGAGCGCTAGTCGCCCAGAAGATCAGAGGTGACCCAGTGCTTTCAACCAGTCTCGTCCCCACGACAGCCGCATTTCAATTAAACGCTAAGTTTAAAAAACCATTGCTGCAAACAAAGAAGCAAACAGAACCATTATGTGCATTTTGCGACCAACGAGGCCACTGGGCGCAAGATTGTAGGAAGGTGAAAACTGTTCATGACCGAATTGAGAAGCTAAAGACGTATAATCGCTGTTTCCTCTGCCTGAATCGAGGGCATAATTCGAAGAATTGCAGTAGACGGGGGAGAGCATATTGTTCAAAATGTAAGCAGTCCCATCACTACTCAATTTGCTCAAGCAATGATGTAACCTCCACTTTGGTCAATAAAATCCACTCTCAGACTCCTGACTATACTCACTTACAAACTGCGCGTATTCGAATTGTTGGACCAACTGACTTACTGTAAGTAAAACGACACGTTGCATCTTCGATGGAGGCAGCCAGTCTACATTCATAAGCAAGTCTCTTGTAGACATATTGAAGCTTCCTACTGTCACGGAACGAGACATATCTATAGCAGCGTTCGAATCTGACACAACTATCCCTCAAAAGCGTCGTCTGGTTAGTTTCCAGTTACAGGGCACCCAGACAAACGCGTCAATAGGCATCACCGCACTTGAAAGTGCAAACACTTACTCAATGCACCCTACAGTGCCACAAGACGTCTCTTCCCTGAAGTCAGTACGCAAGTTAATACTAGCTGACCCTAAGGATGACTTACACGATCTCCCAATTGAACTTCTAGTTGGAGGAGATCACTACTGGAAGTTGATCAAGGACACACAACCTGTTCGCATATCTCCGTCTTTGGTACTCATTCCTTCACTTTTCGGATGGGTACTCAGTGGCAATAGATCCGGAGTCACCGTCAACCAGCTAACCGTTAACAAAATAACACTGCAGGATGATCCTTCACTTCTTGAGCACCAAGTCCGTAACTTCTGGAACCTTGAAGCAATTGGAATCAAGGAAGAAGAATCAAGATCCCACACGATGAGCTCCAAGGATCTCGATATCCTCAAAAACTTTCATGAATCTCACTGCATTCAAGATGGACGGAGAGTTGTTTCTTTGCCAAAGAAAAACCAGGAATTTGCATCGGATAATCGCACTAACGCTGAGAGACGATTCCAAGCCTTGACGAAGAAACTGCAACGAAATAGAGACTATAACGCCATGTACAAAGAAAGAATGCTCGACTACATCATCCAAGGCCAAGTAGAGATGTTGAACCCAGACAACCGAGCAACTTCTGTGTACTATCTACCACATCATGCAGTCAAGAAGACAAAACAGAACGTAACTAAGTGGCGCGTTGTATTCGACGCTTCGTCTCATGAAAATGGATCTCTATCGCTGAATAACGTCCTAGAAATCGGACCTACTCTTTTCCCCGACGTAATGAGTATCCTGCTTCGGTTTAGATTGTACCAATATGCTATTCTTGGAGATATAAAGCAAGCCTTTCTGCAGCTCTCACTTGACTCCAGCGACAGGGATCTAACACGGTTCTTTTGGTTTCGAGTAATCAAGGACGAAAACGGCCAATACCAAGTCACCGACGAAGTGGTCACCTACCGCTTCACCCGATTACCTTTCGGACTAACCAGTAGCCCTTTCCTCTTGTCAGCTACCCTGCGAGAATTGGCTACAAGGCACATTGATGACTACGCAGTTGCTGCTAGCCTCGTGGACCAGCACATGTACATGGACGATTTTGCAGCATCTACTAACGACGTTGAGGAACTCCAAACAATATACTCTCAGCTCACGGATTTGATGAGTATTATCAACATGCCTATGTCGAAGTGGGCCACGAATTCAATCACACTGCAAAACGAGTGGCAAAATCAAAATCTACCCATTCAAGAGGTTACACAGATCTTGGGGATCAACTGGAACACGGGCCATGACACACTGCATCTTTCAGCTATCGATGACTACAAGATGTCTCCAGATGACACTGCCACAAAACGCCACGTTCTTCAGATAACATCACGACTATACGATCCTCTCGGACTGTTCTCTCCGGTGACAATAATTGGAAAGATGTTGTTTCAAGAAACGTGGACCAGAGGTATATCATGGCACGAGACTTTACCTTCTGATATTGGGCACGAGTGGTTAGTTTGGTGTTCAAATCTTCAATACGTGTCGGACATTCACACCCCACGATGGATAGGTGCTCTCAACAAAGACTTGGACAACTATTCTCTACACGTATTCTGTGACGCTTCCGAACGGGCATATGGTGCTGCTGTATACCTTCGATCTCACGCTCACAATACCACTACCGTTCAGTTAGTATGTAGCAAAGCTAGACTGGCCCCTATAAAGAAAGTCACGCTACCACGTTTGGAATTACTCGCTGCACTCGTGGGCACAAGACTTCTTCGTTACTTCTGCCGTGCTAAATCCTGTGACATCAGTAAAGCAATGCTGTGGACAGATTCAGCTATCACTCTAGGCTGGATACAAAACGACCCGAACCGCTGGAAAACTTTCATCTGCAATCGTGTCACAGAAATCACCGGCTGCACTTCACCATCACAATGGTTCCATTGTCCAGGAACGGATAACCCTGCAGATCTTTTATCACGAGGACTACAAGCAGAAGATCTAAAATCAGCAGATATTTGGTGGCACGGGCCGGCCTGGTTGAGGGATCCTCCAAGAAGTTGGCCTCCCAAATACAGCACCGAACATCTAACACTTCCAGAGGCTAAGAAGAAACCCTGTCAGGCCCTTGTTGTTACCACACATGAAGCACTCTGTGACTTCGCAAGATTCAGCACCTACAACAAATTACTTCGGACTACAGCTTGGATCCTCCGGTTCATTAACAACCTTCGGTCAGCGGATAAGCAAACTGGTGACTTGACAGTGTTGGAACTCGAAGCCAGTCGGCGATATTTGATAGCTTCTGTACAACGAGAGACCTTCGGAACAGAATACGAAGCTTTGTTGCACAACACGCCCATCCCCAAAACATCGAAGATCGCCTCTTTTCAACCGTTCCTGCAAGACACATTGATCCGCCTTGGTGGCCGCCTCCACTTCACAACGATGTCGTATGACGAAAAACACCCAATAATTTTAGACGGCGGACATCCCTTCACTTGTCTTCTAATCCACCATACCCATATCAGACTGCACCATTTGGGATCACGGATTGTGCTCTCCGAGCTGCGAAGCCAATTTTGGATTCTACGAGCAAGGCAAAGCATTAGGAAGGTATTGAATTCGTGTCTGCCTTGTAAGTTATCACGAAACCCTCCTGGACAGGAGAACGAAGCTCCATTACCGACCGATCCTGTACGATACTCCAGACCGTTCACTGTAACAGGACTCGATTTTGCGGGCCCACTATACGTCCGCCACGATAACACCGTTCGCAAAAGTTACATCCTTTTGCTTACATGTGCTACTACCAGAGCTGTCCACTTGGAGCTAGCGTCGGATATGACAGTAAATAAGTTTCTGATGGCCTTCCAAAGATTCGTCAGCCGCCGAGGCCTACCTCATACCATATATTCCGACAATGCCACCACTTTTCACGCAGCTCATAGAGAACTTAGAGAGCTTTCTGTGATCTTCCACGACCACGACGCATCGAGCTACCTTTCCACAAATGGCATCCGCTGGAAATTCATCGCACCACGGGCGGCTCGGTGGGGAGGATGGTGGGAACGAATGGTCGGCACTACGAAACGCTGCTTGCGCCAAGTTTTGGGCCGGCGGCAAGTGAATGAGGAAACCCTGTACACCATTCTCGTTAGCATTGAAGCCGCCATAAATTCCCGTCCTCTCCTTCAGGATGAAGGAACTACAGCCTTGACTCCAAGCCATTTCATCCACAGCGACAAGCTGACGACAATCCCTACAGGACCTGAGCCTGCTATTAAGAAGGACTTGAAAAGGGAATACAGGCTCCAGCAACAAGCGGCAGAAGATTTCCGGAAACGCTGGATGAAGGAATATCTTCTGGAACTACGCAACCATAACCACGTACGACAGACATGCGGCAAAACCCCGAACTTCCGGGTAGGTGACCTGGTCCTGCTGCAAGAAGACAACCGTCCTCGCCACGTATGGGGTAGAGGCGTAATCGAGGAACTACGACCTGGATGAGACGGAATACTCAGGACCGTCATCCTTTGCACGCCAGACAGGAACCGGATAACGCGTCCAATTCAGCTGGTCATACCTCTAGAGGTCGACCAGGGTGGGGAGGATGTGAAGGACTGACATATCTTTGTGTGTGTTGTACTTTGTGTATATAGTGTAAAGTGTTCATATCTGTACATAAGTTCTTTGGAGTTAAATAAGATGGCGTTATGTTAGTAAGCTGTGTGTTTCCCTGTGCTCCTTTTCACTCATTCTCCACATTATGCAAGCAATGTACAACAACTGTGTTAGCAGGGTACTGACCCCAGTTGGAAAGACAGATTGGTTTAGGAACAAGACTGGACTAAGACAGGGGAGTGTGCTGTCACCTCTTTTATTCATAATGGTAATGGATGAAATTGTAAAGGAAACAAAGGAAGCATATGGACATAAAGAAATGAAGCTACTATTATTTGCAGACGATATTGTGGTCCGGGGAAGGAACACCGAAGAAGTGCAAAAACAACTAGATGCACTGAACGAAAATATTCAGAAGTATGGCCTGAAAATCAGTATAGAGAAAAGCAAGACCATGGTGATGACAAGAGGGGAAAGACAAGGAAAGGGCACTGTGAAAATTGGAAGTCAGAGTTTGGAAATTGTGGACACGTTCAAATACCTAGGAAGTGAATTGATGCAAACTGGTAGGTTGGACATGGAGATTGGCAGGAGGGTACAGCAGAGCAATGCATTCTATCAAAGTATAAGAAAACTTGTTTGGGATAAGGAAGTACCAAGGAAAAGCAAGGAGGTAATGTATAAAATGTACTATGTTCCCATATTAACTTATGCAGCTGAGACTTGGACCCTGACGAGCAGACAAGAGAGTAGAATCCAAGCCAGTGAAATGAAATTCCTAAGAAGCATGATAGGTAAGACAAGGAAAGACAGAGTGAGGAATGAAGATGTTAGGAAGGAAGTTGGGATGGGAAAACTAAATGAGAGAATTGAGAAGAATAAACTAAGGGGGTTTGGACATGTAAAGAGGATGGAGGAAAGTAGAATACCAAGACAGATGCTGGAGGCCAAGTGCAAGGGTAAGAGAGCAAGGGGAAGACCTAGAACAAGGTGGATCGATTCAGTGAAGAACAGCGTGAGAAAAAGAAATCTGGACTGGGACAAGATCGTGGAAGAAGAATTGTGGAAGGAAAGAGGAAAGTGGAGAAGTGCCATAAATACCCCGACCTGGCCGGAGCTGGATAAGGGGAAATGATGATGATGATGATCTGCATCCGCACAGGGCTTTACCCATAGAAGCCCTCTGAGTGAGTGAAATGTCTTTCAGTTACGATCTCATAATTTCTGCCCAATTATTGGGCAGGTTTTATATATGTTGACTGACTAACAGATATCATATCTTTTCTTCTTCTTCTTCTTCGCGAATGGGTCTTTTAGGACCACGCGGAATCAACAATGGTTAGCCTTTCTTGCAGCCCAGTACTCCTTCATACGCAACGAATGGGTTTGCTTCCGTTGTGCAGACCAGATATGGTGGTATGGCCGTCTTTCTTCCTCCTCGAAACCCCGTGTGAGTGCAAGTGTTCTGATGACATTTCGGTCTAGGAGATTTGGCGATCCTAATTCTTGCAAGTCTTTTTCAGTCTGTTTGTACCAATTTGATCTAGTTGTTTTGTTTATATATATATAAAAAAAGGAATGTCTGTGTGTTCGTCTTTTATGCGTTCATAAACCATTCATCCGATTGCGATCAAATTTTGATGAGTTGTTGTAAACACTTCCGGAATGATCATAGGCATAGTTAATCCATTTCACAATAGATGGCGCGCGAGTAGCTTAAACAAATGCGTAATGGTGATGCGTTCATATACAATTCGTCCGATTGCGATCAAATTTTGGTGAGTTGTTGTGCACAGTCCCGGAAAAGTAATAGGCATAGTAAATCCAATTTACAATAGATGGCACGCGAGTAGCTTCAACAAAATGGCTAGCATTTGTTTCAAGAAAGTCCCACATGTGTTCATATACCATTCATCCCATTGCATTGAAACTTGGGTGAGAGGTTGTGTACACTACAGGCAAGGTTTCTGGCTTAGTAAATCCACTTAACAATAGGTATCGCACAAGTAGATTCAACAAATGAGCGACGACGGGCGAAGCGTTTCAACAAAGACCAGTATGCGTTCACATACCATTCGTCCAATAGCGATGAAACTTGGGTGAGAGGTTGTGTACACTACAGGCAAGGTTTCTGACTTAGTAAATCCATGTTATAATAGGTAGCGCACGAGTAGATTCAACAAATGAGCGACGACGCGCCAAGCGTTTCAACAAAATCCCGTATGCGTTCATATACTATTCGTCTGATAGTGATGAAACTTGGGTGAGAGGTTGTGTACACTTCAGGGAAGGTTTCTGGGTTAGTAAAACCAATTAACAATAGGTATCGCACAAGTAGATTAAACAAATGAGCGACGACGTGCGAAGTGCTTCAACATAGTCCCGTATGCGTTCATATACCATTCATCCGATTGCTATGAAACTTTGGTGAGTTGTTGTGAACACTTCCGAAATCATTATAGGCATAGTCAATCCAATTTACAATGGACAGCGCGCGAGTAGCTTAAACAAATGAGTGTTGGTGATGCGTTTATATACAATTCATCCGATTGCAATCAAATTTCGGTGAGTTGTTGTGCATACGCCAGGAAAAGTTATAGGCATAGTAGATCCAATTAACAATAGATGGCGCGCGAGTAACTTCAACAAAATGGCGTGGGTTTGTTTCAACAAAGTCCCACATGCGTTCATATACCATTCACCCCAATGCGATGAAACTTGGGTGAGATGTTGTATACACTCAGGGAAGGTTTCTGGCTTTGTAAATCCACTTAACAATAGGTAGCGCACGAGTAGATTCAACAAATGAGTGACGACGCGCGAATTGTTTCAACAATGTCCCGTATGCGTTCATATACCATTTGTCCGATAGCGATGAAACGTGGGTGAGATGTTGTGTACACTTCAGGGAAGATTTCTAGCTTAGTTAATCCATGTTACAATAGGTAGCGCACGAATGGATTCAACAAATGAGCGACGACTCGCGAAGTGTTTCGACAAAGACCCATATGCATTCATATACAATCGTCCGATAGAGATGAAACTTTCGTGAGTTGTTGTGTAACCTCCAGGGAAGGTTTCTGATTTAGTAAATCCATTTTACAATTGGTAGCAAACGGGTAGATTTAACTAATAAGCGACAGCGCGTGAATCGTTTCAAAAAAGTCCCGTATGCGATCATATTCCATTCATCCGAGTGTGATAAAACTTTGGAGAGCTGAGTACAGTCCAGCGAAGGTTCATGAATTAGTAAGTCCGTTTTTCAATGGGTGGCACACAAGAAGATTCAACAAATGAGTGACGGCGCGAATCGTTTTAACAAAATCCTGTATGCGTTCATATGCCATTCATCCGATTGCGATGAAACTTTGATGAGTTGTTGTGTACACGCCAGGAAAGGTTTTCGAGTTAGTAAATCCATTTTACAATAGGTAGCGTACGAGTATCATGGTTAAGAAGAGACTGGGAAGAGAAATGTTGGAAATGGTGCAAGCAATGTACAACAACTGTGTTAGCAGGGTACTGACCCCAGTTGGAAAGACAAATTGGATTAGGAACAAGACTGGACTAAGACAGGGGAGTGTGCTGTCACCTCTCTTGTTCATAATGGTGATGGATGAAATTGTAAAGGAAACAAAGGAAGCATATGGACATAAAGAAATGAAGTTACTGTTATTTGCAGATGATATTGTGGTCTGGGGAAGGAACACCGAAGAAGTGCAAAAACAACTAGATGCACTGAACGAAAATATTCAGAAGTATGACCTGAAAATCAGTATAGAGAAAAGCAAGACAATGGTGATGACAAGAGGGGAAAGACAAGGAAAGGGCACTGTGAAAATTGGAAGTCAGAGTTTGGAAATTGTGGACACGTTCAAATACCTAGGAAGTGAATTGATGCAAACTGGTAGGTTGGACATGGAGATTGGCAGGAGGGTACAGCAGAGCAATGCATTCTATCAAAGTGTAAGAAAACTTGTTTGGGATAAGGAAGTACCAAGGAAAAGCAAGTAGGTAATGTATAAAGTGTACTATGTTCCCATATTAACGTATGCAGCTGAGACTTGGACCCTGACAAGCAGGCAAGAGAGTAGGATCCAAGCCTAAGAAGTATGATAGGAAAGACAAGGAAAGAGAGAGTGAGGAATGAAGATGTTAGGAAGGAAGTTGGGATGGGAAAACTAAATGAGAGAATTGAGAAGAATAAACTAAGGTGGTTTGGACATGTAAAGAGGATGGAGGAAAATAGAATACCAAGACAGATGCTGGAGGCGAAGTGCAAGGGTAAGAGAGCAAGAGGAAGACCTAGAACAAGGTGGATTGATTCAGTGAAGAACAGCGTAAGAAAAAGAAATCTGGACTGGGACAAGATCGTGGAAGAAGAATGGTGGAATGAAAGAGGAAAGTGGAGAAGTGCCATAAATACCCCGACCCGGCAGGAGCTGAATAAGGGGAAATGATGATGATGATGATGATGAGCGTACGAGTATATTCAACAAATGGGTGACGGCGCTCTAATCGTTTCAGCAGTCCCGTATGCGTTCATATACCATTCATTTCATTGTGATGTAACTATCGTGAGTTGTTGAACACGCTCACGTGAATGTTTCTGAGATAGTAAATTATTTTTTTATAATAGTTTAGAGGTGGTTAACGGAAAAAGAAGAAAATATTGGGAATCCAAAAGCACTGCAACTAACAAAGTCAAAACCCCGACACTTTCTTTGATTGGCATTGCAACGCATGCCGGGTACAGCTAGTCTATTATAATAAATTTCCACTTTACAATTATTATAATAGATATCATAATCAATACAGGAAAAGGAAAGGAGTATGGCTAAGGCCATAGATAGACATAACAGCTATCAGTGGCGTACCGACGGTGGGAGGGTTTCAGGGTTTAAACCCCTCCCAAGAGACATTTCTTTATTTGAATCTTGAATCTTTATATTGTCACCTGTTTAACGCTACCGCTATTGAGGCTTCTTACTCCTGTATATATTTTTAATGTGGTCACGTTCCTCACTTGGTAAATGTCCTGCACTCTACTCACAGCGAGAGTCCTCCTTCAGCGTTGATGCTAGCCATGGATCAGTTTTACTGTTGAAGTGTGCGATCGGTAACCTTTCTCACGTCGCTTCGGGTCAGGCCTTGGCTTCGGGTTGCATTAATCGTCTGTCCGTTTCGTTAAAGATAATTCAGTGCATGAGGAGTTTCTGCAATTTATTCCAACTAATGATACGGGTAATTCATCAAGTTAGGCATATTTTGAGAGTCAATAGTAATGGCAGTGGGAACACGGAGAGCAAAACATTATCTTTCTCTCGCATAATATCAATATTATAAGCAACCACGTAACTTTGGTCATTTTGATACGACTGCATCGTTTCTGTTTTAATATTTAGTTAGTGTTTTCCATTTCTTTTTTCATTTTTTTTTCATTTTTTCATTGTGTCAAAAAAATAGTAAGGCCTAAAATAGCTTTCATGCATAGAGAACAGTTATTTAATTATTGTTTTTTATGAATATTAATCGAAATGTCATTTTCATTATAACTGTTGTTTTAAGGGGCGGAACAGCAAGGTCATCTGTCCCTTTAATAATGTGCACAATTACTCTATTTTATTAATGAAACACCCCCCCAGAAGGAAATCCTGCATACGCCACTAACAGTTATCAATCAATTGCAATTCTAGCTTGCTGACAAGAGTAATTCTGTCTCAATTCACAATGATGTCATGAGTTGTCATCTAGCAGCTAAAATGATGAAACAGACAGGACCTCTGAGGGAATAGGTTGTTCACTTAAGCAAAGCTTAGCAATTGCTTAGATAAAGTTTAAGTACAAACCTGAGTCTCAGACTTGTCAGAGCTGTCTTGTTTCAGGTATTGGTGGGAAATGGAATCCATGTCTATGACTCTTCTTTCCAAGCCTGACTGCTGGTCTGATGTTGACTGATCTAAAAGGGAGCAAAAGACTATGTACATACCGCAATGTGCTGTCAAAATATACAAGATATATTGTAAAAAAACACAATGGGGTCCTGCGTTTGATTTGGGAATTCAACGACGAAGGGCCTATGACCTGAACTTTGGCATATAGTCAAATTCTTTAAGCATTTTATGTCTATTTTTAAATAACTTTGACAATTGTAAAAAGTTTTTTTTTTAAGTTTCTTAACAAGATCAACACATAGACTGTCTTATGAGAATCATTAATATGTTTTGACTGAAAAAGGCTCACAGAGCCGAAACATGTATCAAAGAGTGTAAAGACATCGCATAATTTTTTTTTTATTGTCAAGTAGATATTGGTGTAATATATCATAATCAATATGGGAAAATCTAGATTAATGACTAAAGTCATGGATATTCATCTCATATGTTTCCATCACATTTCATCCACATCAACCATTTTTCATTAATGATTAATGTTCATAGTGACTGGCCATTATCATCTTAGCTGATGAAAGGGCAAATTTTCTATGAAAATAATAAGCCTCGAAAAATGTACTACTGTCGACCAAAGTATTATGTGCACTCGAGTTTGAAAGTTGTTTGTGAAGTAACCAATAGACCTACATAAAATCCAATCCAATATCATCATTTTCGTCGTTCTATTTTACGTTAGTTCATGTAGGTTTGGAATTTTTAATTAATATTTGAATATTTTTTATCGCAGTTAAAACACAAAAACTGCACGTTTTTAAGCGTGTTTCAACCATGCGCCACAATTTAAGAATTATTATCTAAAAAACCCGTCATCAGATCGAATCCAAATTTTAACACAAAATACATTGGAATGTTGTATAACTGGTTTATTAATTTCAAAATTGTGTGTGTCCAAGAAACAAAGTTGTTATCATTTTTGTGAGGTAACTTTTTCTCGGCTCGGGGTGGTTGGAAAATGTAGTTCTTGGTTGCGTTGTAATCGTTATACATCAAAAAGTTATGCTGTATGACTGTGAAATACGTAAATTAATTCACATATTTTATATCGGTTTGTATTTGTACGAGGAAATAACACATGGTTCACCGGTTAGCCGCACCGGGAAAAGCTGTACAGCGTTGCTGAGATGGAGCCCATCACTTCAGAGCGAGACGCGCCATGATGCGTGTAGGCACCATTTCGGCAACGCTGTACAGCTTTTCCCGGAGCGGCTAGCTGGTGAACCATGTGTTATTTCCTCGTACAAATACAAACCGATATAAAATAAGTGAATTAATTTACGTATTTCACAGTCATACAGCATAACTTTTTGATGTATAACGATTACAACGCAACCAAGAACTACATTTTCCAACCACCCCGAGCCGAGAAAAAGTTACCTTACAACAATGATAACAACTTTGTTTCTTGGATACACAAAATTGTGAAATTAATAAACCAGTTATACAACATTCCAATGTATATTGTGTTAAAATTTGGATTCGATCTGATGACGGGCTTTTGAGATAATAATTCTTAAATGTGACGCATGGTTGAAGCACACTTAAAAACGTGCACTTTTTGTGTTCCAACTGCAATAAAAAATATTAAAATATAATGAACCCTTATCATTGTGTCCAATAATAATGTTTCATATTAATAAAAACGATGGAAATACTAAATACATGATATGCTGGATATTTGAGTAATATTGATGTAGCAAGAAATCTGGACTTGGTAAGACATGCTACGTGCTGGCTGGAAATGACCAATAGTTTCACAACCAATGTTATTCTTGGATTTCTGAGAAAATCAGATATGACGCTGTGGCGTACGTGACCATAAAAGGCCACAATGCTGCGTACAAGGCAAGGAGTGAGAGAGAGGAGAATAGTCGTGACGTGAAAATAAGGGCGGGATTTGTAAGGTCAGAACTCCGAAGCCAACTTATCTGACCAATAAGAAAACATGACGCCAGAACATAGCGTCAGTGTGTTTTGCGCGGCAATCGGATATAAAAAGATCTAGCGATCGGTTTGCTTGTTCGACGGCAGATTCGCGACCTGTGAGAAAATACAAGAATTTTGAGAGGTCACACATAATTATAGGCCCATTACTTAAAATATTGAGGAGCTGTTTTACTCCCACCATTGAAACTTTAGGCTTTCTGTATATATACAAATGTCTGAGATGAAACGGGACACACTCCTAATTATTCTTCGACAGTCATTTTAAGACGTCCTTAAGACGATATGGTTTTAAAATTATAGTTGTGTGTCGGCAACGAAGTTGGAAATTTTCATAAATTGTGAGATGGCAATTAGCCATAGAATAGGGAAAGTCGACGATTCTGCATAGGACGATCTGAGGAAATAAAATACTTAGAACGCAGATAGAACAGTTTAAAAACTTTGATTTAATTGTGTTTTAACAGCAGCAAAATGTCGACCATGGAGAGAAGACAGCAAGCTTCATCCTCCATTACCATCAGTGTTATGGGCTAACGGCCTAATGATGGGAATTGACGAGGCGGGAGGCCTCTGGAAAGCAGTTTAAGTGATGAGTATTAAAAAATTGATTTATTGATTTTGGACGAGGGGAATCGCGAGAGATGTGTGGAACTTTGTATAGATTTTATTTGTGTGGTTTAATTTAAATTTCAGGGTTTGATTTCTTAACTGACATGCGTGTAGTAAATTTTTGGCATTGCGTGACAATTGTTGTACAGTAAATTTTGTAATATAAATGTGGTCCTTATGTTACGTAATTCTTATAGCGAAACGGCCGCATCGATTAACGTATCTATAAAAAGTGTAGCCGTGAATGAGAACCTAGGAACGACAATGATAAATGGACTGATTTAATGATATGTTAAACTAATTACTACGTGGGGGGAATATTTGCATTTTGTTGCTTTGATAACTCGGGCTAGGACTGATCCTGTTATTTATTCTTTATTGTCATTTGGACATGTTGTGTGTCATTATCTGAGAGGTGTGCTGATTAATGCTACGACGTGATCTTCGAGAAATGTGCCACGTATTTTTGGGTGTAAGTGATGATGATGAGGAGAGGTAAAGCCTGTCCATGACTGCGATATCATTCCGGCAAACTAGTTATCCGTGGGGATAAGTTTGACCTGGGAATGTATTCTTAAAAATCCCTGAGAGGATGTTTTGAGATAATGTGTTATTTATTTGTACGCGTTTAACAGGTGGCGATTAGCAAAGGTGCTGTACGCTGGCTATGGGCCAGAATCTATATTTAGCATGGCACTAATTACTACTTGGGGGAAGAAATCAGCCACTCTCTCGGTGATGCGATAACAGGCCCGGTTGTCTCCAGCTCGTTATGACACGTTTTGTTTGCTTTTAAGCCTAATGAGTTAAGGTTATTTTATTTGGTTTAATTTGGGAAGTTGCCATGTTGTCGATCCAAGTTTCTTTTATCATTACTACGACTTATTTGTTCATTGTTTTAAAACGCCAAACTTTCCGGCGTGAAAATTAAAAGTTGTATTTTGTTGTTGTTGGCTCTTATTTTCAAGGCCATTGTATTCATATAAATATAATTTGGCAACCGGCCAAACCTGTTCATGTCATGTTATGCCTTCCTAGTGTTTAAGGTATAAGTCGGTAATTCCGCAGCCCTTATTTTAAATAATACACACGTGTATTTGGTTGTGGTAATCTAAGGTTAGAGCATGTCAGTAGTGTATATAATTATGTAATTGTTGTTCCCACATTTCCGTAATTCGTCCTTCGCAGTACGGAGTCCGTTCCCGAACCAACTGTTTTGGTCGGAAACGAGCGCCCGTCAAAATGCTCATTACTTGAACTAGTCTTAAAACCCGTGTCGCTCATAAATATTAAATTTTTGTACTATTTATTTGTTTGTTATATTTGGATCTTGTGATCCGTTTTCTTTTGTTACTTTGATTTAAGTGACATTGCAGTCACAATGCTTGTTGACAGCTGTCATGCCATGTCGTCATGGTACGTCAGGCTGGTCAGTGTCAGATCTGTTCACGCGAGTGAACAATAAAAGGGTGGTTATAGTTTTTCTTTTTTATGTTTGATTCAGTTAATAAATTTCATTTGTTAGTAGATCCTGTTGTTTTTCTTGGCTTTGTAATAATAATAAGTTAACCTTATGAACCCTGGAAGTTATGTTGATAGCAAAACCTCTAAATCACATTCACAAGAATCCATTACGACCCCGAAAATTTGAATCTTGTCTACATGCTATTTTCCAAAGGGTTTATAAGAGTTACTTTGGCTTCCGAACGTGTGGCATTTGTGTTTTAGAGTAAAAAAATAGATCACCGGCATGTGATAAGTTTATTAACGTAAGTTAGGCGAAGATAGTACCGCCAAATGTTTGAAAATATAAAGTCATGGAGTTTGCAATAAAGTAAATGTGGAACAAGTTAAGTGTTTGAACTTTGATTAAAATTAGAACAAACTGTTCCAGGCGCCCAATAAAATTAAATTAGCTTTGTGTAGAAAAGCCAAACTCAAAGAATTGTTTGACAGGAAGGTTAGACCTTAAAAACTAATTAATACTCTATTAATTGGTTAAAATTTGTAAGTAAAGTAAGGTCAGGAAGATTATAACTGAATCAAAGGGTTAAAATTAAATGGAATAATAAGTAAATTATACTCAGTGATGCTATAGTTTGTGGGAGTAATTTAAAGTAAATGAACTGAGTATGTAAAGGGTTAATGTGTGTATATTTAATATATGTGAGCGCGCGTATCCAGGGCTCCGCCCTTATGTCATTTCCCTATGTCTCAAATATATTATTGTTGTGATGGCAACTCTGGGAGAAATTCGCGAAGTGATTGAACTAGCATCCGCTCGTACGCGAGAACAACTTAGTGAGATGAGAAAGGACATAACCAATGAAATACAGACACAGTTAGCGGCGAATAGTGAACAAACGCAGACACAGTTAACGGCTATAAATAAACAATCGGCAGAAACGCAGACACAGTTAGCGGCAAATAGTGTAGAAATGCAGACACAGTTAGCGGCGAATAGTGAAGAAACGCAGACACAGTTAGCTGCTATAAATAAACAATCGGAAGAAATACAGACACAGTTAAACACAAAACTATCCGAAGTTAACGAGAATATAAATCAGAAAATCGCTACACAAAACATTCTGGTTAGTGAACAATTACATAGGCAGTCTGAGAAAAACAATGAAATGTTAAACGCACAAGACGAAAGGAACACTCAAAATCTAGCTGCGCTAACGGTAGAAATCAAAGAGCACACAAAAGAACAGCTAATCCAATTAGCAAAGGACGTTAGCACTAACAATACCAAACAATTAGGAATAATAAAAGGTATCGAAGATTCGTTTAAAAAGGAAATAAAAGGAATGGATGAGACTGTTATGGCAAAACTAGCACAAATCGAGCAAGCGTGTTTGACCAGCTCATCTGAAATCAAAGAAGCACACACAAACTTAGAAAAAAGGTTTGAGAATATCGAACGAGGGACACAGGGTATGCAAGATCAGATAATTACAGTAGATAACAATATCACGGGCTTAGTGACGGAACTCAACAAATTAGAAATACAATCAATTAAGAAATGGAAAAAGTTAGAAATTGACCAGGAAGAAATTAAACAAACATTAGAACAGAACAACATTTCTCTGGGAGAAAGGATAGATAAACTTGAAGATAATCAGGAGGCTAATCAACAGGAAGTCGAAAAACGCTTTGTTAAATTGAAGGATACTATTAGGAAAGATTGGACCAAGATGAGCGCTGATTCGAAAGATGAACGGCTCGCAGTAAGCAAGAAGCTAGGGGAAAATAACGCGAAAATACAGGCGTTAGAAGAAAATATGAAGTTAAGGTTTCAAATTCAAGAGGACCGCATGATAAAATCGGAGTTGCAGTCACTTGGACATAATACGATGTTTGCGACACTAATGGAAAAGGGGAAAGGGGAGAATGCGGAAAGAGAGCACACAATAGACAGCCACGAGCTTGGGCAAAGTCCAAGAACGGTAGACACGCAAGCATTCCAGAATTATGAGGGTCGTAGCTCGACACCTCAAAACACACAACTTCCCACGCAAGTTATACAAGTCATCCGTGGAAACGAATTTAAACCGAATAAGTTTTTACCAGAGAGCGGAGGGACACCTAAAGCTTTCTTAAGGGAACTGACAGAATATTTTTCGGACCAAAATGTTAGCTCAACGCGACAATTAAGAATGGTTGAAAAATTTTTGGCGGGCTCAGCACTTACCTGGTATCTTGGATTTAAGAACACATTTAAATCAATGGAAGGTTTCCACAAGGCCTTCCTAAGCAAATACTGGAGTGGGTCGTATCAACAAAGCTTGCGAATGGACTTATACTCGCGCAAATACCATTCCACGCATCAGACGAAATATGCAGATTTTTTCGCCATGCAACTTGTCAAATTGCAGGATCTTGATAATCCCCCGAGCGAAATGGAGCTAATAACTACTATAGGAAAGCAGATGCCTATTAGCGTTCAGCAATTCTTGGTGGCGGCAAATATTACGACCGTGGTCCAGGCAGAAGAGGTATTAAGGAAGATAGATGAAACCACTAATTACATCAACCCGAGAGAGAAGAGACAGATAGAGTTAGTTAATGCAGTCGAAGTAGTCAAGACACCGAACAAAAACACGAGGTCGCAAGCTACAAACACTGGGGATAACCAAAGACGGCAGAGCACCGAAGAATATGAGCCGAGATCTCAACCGAGATACGAAAATAGGGACAGAAACCATAACAATCAGGAAGAAACTAACCGTTACCGGAACACAAACAATCAGCAGTGGCGAGATAATAGGAGATACCAAACGTCATACAATAGGAATAATAATAATAACGCACCTTATAATCGGGGATGGCGTGGAGGACACTATAATCAACAATATAGGCCCAGAGACAATAGGCGTTACAATCAACAATATAACGCACAAAATAACCAGCGGTTTAACGAGCAATCGGATCCAAGGGATGATCAGAGAAATTGGAACGAGAGACACGCTGACCCGCAACAGTACCTGGAGGAGCCACGTAACATGGAAGGAAATAATGATAAATGGGAAAGAGCGATAGATCGGCGGAAGAATCCCGACAACCACGAGGAGGAAAACGGAACACATCAAATGTTGGAGGCCATGCATGTAGAAACCCAGAGATATTTGGAGGAGCTGCATGGAGAAGAAGAAAATAGAGCAGCCGACAATAGGAAACAGAAGAATAGCAGGAGAGATTCGCAGACCGTGTCAGGCAAGGGTCTCGAAATATGGTAAAAAAAAGTTATTGTACGGGAATAGGAGAAGAAGAAGGGAGAAGGAAGAAGATGGCAACGCGGGGGAGAAGAAGGAGATGACATCACGGTAAAATGGAGAAAAGACAGGAGCGGCTTAAGGAAGTTCAACTAGGGGTTACGAACTTAGGTAACAACGCCTACAGAGTCCGAGAGGTGAGCACAGGAAACATGGCAGTGTATAATATCTCAAAATTAAAATTGTATCATCAGAGAGAGCCATACGAACCGAGAAATAATGTTACTGCAGCAAATTAAACATTCGCGTGATAACATACAACAAAAGATACGGGGGTACTCGAGTGGTGAAAGCGCTCAAGACAGCTCTGACGTGTTTACAAGTTCAGGCGGAAGTCGTTAATGAATATGTTGATGTTTTGAAAGAGTGAGAGGGGAGACGAGTAGCAAGGAAAGAGGCCGGAGGGCATAAGTATACAGGAATTTCCTAATGAGTTTGGAACGAGACGGCTACTGAAACAGACAGAGGCGGACAGTCATTATATTTGAGGGTGACCAGCAACTTCAAATTTGAGCCAGAAAAGTAGGGGATGTGAAATTCGACTTCATTTGAGTTCGAATTTCATCAACTAGGGGTCAGATGAACCCTTATCATTGTGTCCAATAATAATGTTTCATATTAATAAAAACGATGGAAATACTAAATACATGATATGCTGGATATTTGAGTAATATTGATGTAGCAAGAAATCTGGACTTGGTAAGACATGCTACGTGCTGGCTGGAAATGACCAATAGTTTCACAACCAATGTTATTCTTGGATTTCTGAGAAAATCAGATATGACGCTGTGGCGTACGTGACCATAAAAGGCCACAATGCTGCGTACAAGGCAAGGAGTGAGAGAGAGGAGAATAGTCGTGACGTGAAAATAAGGGCGGGATTTGTAAGGTCAGAACTCCGAAGCCAACTTATCTGACCAATAAGAAAACATGACGCCAGAACATAGCGTCAGTGTGTTTTGCGCGGCAATCGGATATAAAAAGATCTAGCGATCGGTTTGCTTGTTCGACGGCAGATTCGCGACCTGTGAGAAAATACAAGAATTTTGAGAGGTCACACATAATTATAGGCCCATTACTTAAAATATTGAGGAGCTGTTTTACTCCCACCATTGAAACTTTAGGCTTTCTGTATATATACAAATGTCTGAGATGAAACGGGACACACTCCTAATTATTCTTCGACAGTCATTTTAAGACGTCCTTAAGACGATATGGTTTTAAAATTATAGTTGTGTGTCGGCAACGAAGTTGGAAATTTTCATAAATTGTGAGATGGCAATTAGCCATAGAATAGGGAAAGTCGACGATTCTGCATAGGACGATCTGAGGAAATAAAATACTTAGAACGCAGATAGAACAGTTTAAAAACTTTGATTTAATTGTGTTTTAACAGCAGCAAAATGTCGACCATGGAGAGAAGACAGCAAGCTTCATCCTCCATTACCATCAGTGTTATGGGCTAACGGCCTAATGATGGGAATTGACGAGGCGGGAGGCCTCTGGAAAGCAGTTTAAGTGATGAGTATTAAAAAATTGATTTATTGATTTTGGACGAGGGGAATCGCGAGAGATGTGTGGAACTTTGTATAGATTTTATTTGTGTGGTTTAATTTAAATTTCAGGGTTTGATTTCTTAACTGACATGCGTGTAGTAAATTTTTGGCATTGCGTGACAATTGTTGTACAGTAAATTTTGTAATATAAATGTGGTCCTTATGTTACGTAATTCTTATAGCGAAACGGCCGCATCGATTAACGTATCTATAAAAAGTGTAGCCGTGAATGAGAACCTAGGAACGACAATGATAAATGGACTGATTTAATGATATGTTAAACTAATTACTACGTGGGGGGAATATTTGCATTTTGTTGCTTTGATAACTCGGGCTAGGACTGATCCTGTTATTTATTCTTTATTGTCATTTGGACATGTTGTGTGTCATTATCTGAGAGGTGTGCTGATTAATGCTACGACGTGATCTTCGAGAAATGTGCCACGTATTTTTGGGTGTAAGTGATGATGATGAGGAGAGGTAAAGCCTGTCCATGACTGCGATATCATTCCGGCAAACTAGTTATCCGTGGGGATAAGTTTGACCTGGGAATGTATTCTTAAAAATCCCTGAGAGGATGTTTTGAGATAATGTGTTATTTATTTGTACGCGTTTAACAGGTGGCGATTAGCAAAGGTGCTGTACGCTGGCTATGGGCCAGAATCTATATTTAGCATGGCACTAATTACTACTTGGGGGAAGAAATCAGCCACTCTCTCGGTGATGCGATAACAGGCCCGGTTGTCTCCAGCTCGTTATGACACGTTTTGTTTGCTTTTAAGCCTAATGAGTTAAGGTTATTTTATTTGGTTTAATTTGGGAAGTTGCCATGTTGTCGATCCAAGTTTCTTTTATCATTACTACGACTTATTTGTTCATTGTTTTAAAACGCCAAACTTTCCGGCGTGAAAATTAAAAGTTGTATTTTGTTGTTGTTGGCTCTTATTTTCAAGGCCATTGTATTCATATAAATATAATTTGGCAACCGGCCAAACCTGTTCATGTCATGTTATGCCTTCCTAGTGTTTAAGGTATAAGTCGGTAATTCCGCAGCCCTTATTTTAAATAATACACACGTGTATTTGGTTGTGGTAATCTAAGGTTAGAGCATGTCAGTAGTGTATATAATTATGTAATTGTTGTTCCCACATTTCCGTAATTCGTCCTTCGCAGTACGGAGTCCGTTCCCGAACCAACTGTTTTGGTCGGAAACGAGCGCCCGTCAAAATGCTCATTACTTGAACTAGTCTTAAAACCCGTGTCGCTCATAAATATTAAATTTTTGTACTATTTATTTGTTTGTTATATTTGGATCTTGTGATCCGTTTTCTTTTGTTACTTTGATTTAAGTGACATTGCAGTCACAATGCTTGTTGACAGCTGTCATGCCATGTCGTCATGGTACGTCAGGCTGGTCAGTGTCAGATCTGTTCACGCGAGTGAACAATAAAAGGGTGGTTATAGTTTTTCTTTTTTTATGTTTGATTCAGTTAATAAATTTCATTTGTTAGTAGATCCTGTTGTTTTTCTTGGCTTTGTAATAATAATAAGTTAACCTTATGAACCCTGGAAGTTATGTTGATAGCAAAACCTCTAAATCACATTCACAAGAATCCATTACGACCCCGAAAATTTGAATCTTGTCTACATGCTATTTTCCAAAGGGTTTAATAAATTAAAAAATCCAAACCGACATGAACTAACGTAAAATAGAACGACGAAAATGTTGATGGTATTGGATTTTTATGTAGGTCTATTGGTTACTTAACAAACAACCTTCAAACTCGAGTATACATAATACTTTGGTCGACAGTAGTGTGTAAATAAACACAAAAAGTATTGACTAGATGGTACATAGTAGCCTATATTTCAATTTTTAAACTATCATTCGTCAATACGACCAATCATGAACAATGTTAACCCCAAACATATGTAAGTTTATACTTACTAATTTGAAAGCATTTCTTTTCACTCTTGTTTTCACTTAACACTTACTGAATGAGCAAAATGATCAGCTGTTCAGTTAGCCAGAGGAGTGGCAGTGAGATGGGTTTGGCATCATCTTTGGTTTCTTAGTTTAGGGGCTGCGACAACGCGGTCATATAGCCCCGTGTACTTTAGGTGTGTGTAGAATCTGCTTGATAACCGGTGTTAATTGTGATGACTGTATTAGTGTGTGTTTTCTGTATTTAATTCAAGTAAGGATTGCAGACAATAATTTCAAGTAGTTGCTTAAAGATCCCCTTCGGGGCCGAATTCCGGCACCTGGGCGTTTCTAAAAGCCACAGTAGTTAAAAGGGATGTAAAACCTCTTCTGGAATTAAAAAAAATAAAAAATAAAATAGAAACTGATATTAAACATTAAGCTAAATAACAATTTCCTTAATTAAATAATGAAACTTCATAATGAGACTATAAATCATACTATGTACTGTTGTCACCTTTCGGGCCGGCTACACACTTCTTCATGACAATGTAACTTATAACTCTGTCCTCCCAGGGTTGCCAATCTAGCTTTTCCCTCACTAAATATTGCTTATTTCAAACTAGCACCAACTAATTTTAAATCCACCTGGCGGGACAATGTAATTATTTTCAATTTTTAGCGGGAGGAAAATTGTTGAAACTAATCTAGTTTTAATTTAAAATATTTTTTAAAAATAAATACCTAGAAAGCTCTATGGGTCTATTAACACTAATTTGGATGATTGATAGTAGTTGTTTTAAGGGGTGGAACAGTGAGATCATCTGCCCCTTACTAATTTGGGGATCATTGTTAACTTTTTGAATGTGAGATAGTAGAATTGCTTCATAATACAGTAAATAAATATAATTATGACTAGCAATTCCCCGAATTACAGTTATCCCCCAGTTACACCCCCCCTTCCATTGGTCGATCTTGGCTACGCTACTGTTAATGACGCTAGTCTTATTTCCGGTCCGTAATATCTTGATATTGACTCCTGCGACCATCATTAATGTGCCCTAATAATGACCTGTAAAATGTATATTAGGGTGGGCCAAAAAAACTCTTTTTTTTATTTTGAAGTTTTAATAGAGTGGAAAAGTTGCGAATTATATAGATAAAAGAAAAGAAAAATGAAATTATAAAAATCGGTTCACATCTTCCGGTCACGCATAGCCCTAAAGTTTGAAAAAATATGAAAAAAGCTTCATTTTTGAGATTATTTTTTAAATATTTGAATTAGATGTTTTCGTAATGTAATAGCTTGTAGAGTCTTCAAATATAGCCCAAAAACATTGTGTTTTAATTTGGTTTAAATCAGTTGATATCTTCCGGTCCCGCATATGCCCCAAAAATGTGACAAAATATTGAAAATTTCACATTTTCACGAGATTCTTTTTGTATCCTTAATATACTTGTTTTAACGTAATAGTTACAGTATTTCTATTTTTGAACAAAAGAACAATTCTATAGAAAACAGTACCTAAAAAAAGATAGTTATTCCTATGACATGATGGGTGATAACAGTAACAACGGGCATGATACTTTTCAACTTGTTCTATATTTTAAAAGCTTAAATATTTAAGTGACAGTATAGTTTTTAACAACAAACTTACTTTTATAAAAAAGAAAAAACAGAGTTTTGAATAAATAGTCCATGTTAGTTGAACCAGTTCATTTGTACTGTTCTATATTTTGTAGCCGAAGATACTTTGAAGACTGATTTCCTGGTGAAGTTAGGCATGGATGATCTGGACAGCAGAGTGGTTTTTATAAATCCATCTCGAGATTCAGCTCCACAAAAGTTTCCTGGGGCTTCCGTGACGAGTTTTATACAGTGTTCAACAGCCTGCGTGTGAACTGGGAATTGCTTGAAAGTAACGTTCCAGTCAGGGATTGAGTCACTGTTGATAGTGTTGATATGCAATTTGATCTTGTCGCCACTGATTTCTGCCAACAATGGGGGAGAAAATAATTCACAGTCCATCCAGTTGATCATTTCTGAGTAATCTTCTGCAGTGAAGTTGATTTTCGGAGACCTGAATGTTCTTACTGTTTTCCTTCTTGCATCGTTCTGCCTCGCCTTCAGAATTCTTTGAAGTCCAAGCTCTCTTGTGGGTTTCTTGTCATCTTGAGTCATGGCTAACAGTAAGTGTTCTAGGTGGGCGAAGAAACCATTCCATTCGATCACAGGGTCGGCAACATCAAGCAAAGGTTTTGGCAAATACCTGATAGATTGTATAGCTTGGTAAACAAGTTTCAGGCCGCCTGTAAAGTGTTTACTTGCTTTGATAGTAAACCACATTGGCATGTATGATTTCAATATAAACAAAACTAGTTCTTGAAGTTGAGGTGAGGGTCTTTCTTCACTTATGTACAATCTGACAGTTCTATTAGCTTTCGTCAACCACCTCGAATGTGATAGGTGCCCAGGATCTCGTACAGCCAAATCTTCTTTACAGGTTCCTGATTTTATTGCCTTTGAAATATCAAGTAGGGATTGCTGATCTTTGCTAAGCACGTTTCTGTCTATCTCTGGGATCAGACAAGCAATACTCTGGAAGTTAGCCACCGGCAGTTTTTGGCAGCCAACTAACTTTTCACCGATTGGTCCTTTGGAAGTATCAGGCACTGTTGTCTTGCCATCCAGGTGCTCAAACATGTGGCGGAATGGCAACTCATTGAAATGGAGGAGGCAAATTGCCCATTGTACAGGCTTCCTTAAATAAAGTTCAACTCGGCGAAGACCAGTTTTCCAACCTGTATTGACAGCAGTACCATCACATCCGATGACAATTAGATTTTCAAGAGAAATACCACGCTCAGACAGGTAAGAAGTTACAGACTTGACAATATCTTCAGATCTTCCAGAATTTGGAGTAACGTGGCCAACGTAGAGTGAGCCGGGTTCTTGAATCAGCGAGTAATGCTCTTCCTTAATAATTCTACGAAATCTTTTTGAATGAGCTTCCTCTATCACCAACGTGCTGTTACGCGATCCAGAAAGCATTGACTGAAATTGACAGTTTTCTTTACCTCATTATTAGTTCGTGGGAAATAATACTAAGGCTGTTACATTTAAATACAAATTATTTATCAAATACCGAAAATGCGTAAAAATGTAACTCTTTCATTATTTCGGCAGATTTTGGCGCGTATGCCCAATCAGAAGATATCAACTGATCTAACCCAAATTAAAACACAATGTTTTTAGGCTCAATTAGAAAAGTAAAAATTTAGACTTTCACGACCGGCGTTGAAATAGGAATCTCTGTTTCGCGGGCTTATAGGCCGTATTCTAAGGACATTTTGTCGTCCTGACCCGCGAAACAGAGATTCCTATTTCAATTAGAAAACTCTACATGCTATTACATTACGAAAACACCTAATTCAAAAATAAAATAAAAAAATCGCAAACATGAAGTTTTTTTTCATATTTTGTCATACTTTAGGGCTTATGCGCGACCGGAAGATATCAACTGATCTAAACCAAATTAAAACACAATGTTTTAGGCTCTATTTGAAGACTCTACAAGCTATTACATACCGATAACATCTAATTCAAAAATTTAAAAAATGATCGCAAAAATGAAGTTTTCTTCATATTTTGTCAAATTTTAGGACCTATGCGCAACCGAAAAAGTCAACCGATTTTGATTTTTTTTTTCATTTCTTTTATTTATATAATTCGCAACTTTTCCGTGCTATTACAACTTCGAAATAAAAGAATGAGTTTTTTCGGCCCACCCTAATGTATATCTCACTGCGAACTTGCTAAGTTTGGGGTGGTGGTGAGAGTTGCAATGAGCTCATTGGTGACGCTAACCTTATTTCTGGGTGTGCTTGCACCAGAATAACCTGATACCGACTCCTAAGACCCCTGAAAACCAGAGAATTTGAAAATATGTAGGTTATATAAAAGAACAATTCTTCTTAAAATTAGGGTGTGGGGATTATTTGATGGCGGGTTGTATTTGCGTCCATACAATAATGCTGTACTGTTATACAGGGTCCGGCAGCATAACTCCTTTTCTAAAATGCGCGCCATTCAGTCGGTTGATGTCGTAACGGAGTGCTGTCCGGGGGGCCTTGCCAGTGAGGCTTCTTTTCTATCTTCTTTTTATGATGGTGTGTTTTTTTTTTTATCATTTCAAATGATCTTGTCGACTTCATCGTTATGGTTTGGTCTACCGTTATGTGTTACGGTTACGGCGAGGAAATGTACTGAGGTAGCACTTGAGCATATGACGACATCATGTTGTTCAGTGCATATGCACCGAGTCTGAGTTTACTCCTGGGCTATGGCGTTATGCGTTACGGTTACGGAGAGGAAATGTACTGAGGTAGCACTTGAGCATATGACGACATCATGTTGTTCAGTGCATATGCACCGAGTCTGAGTTTACTCCTGGGCTATGGCGTTATGCGTTACGGTTACGGAGAGGAAATGTACTGAGGTAGCACTTGAGCATATGACGACATCATGTTGTTCAGTGCATATGCACCGAGTCTGAGTTTACTCCTGGGCTATGGCGTTATGCGATACGGAAACGGAGAGTGTATGACGTCATCATGTTGTTCAGTGCATATGCACCGAGTCTGAGTTTACTCCTGGGCTATGGCGTTATGCGATACGGAGAGTGTATGACGTCATCATGTTGTTCAGTGCATATGCACCGAGTCTGAGTTTACTCCTGGGCTATGGCGTTATGCGATACGGAGACGGAGAGTGTATGACGTCATCATGTTGTTCAGTGCATATGCACCGAGTCTGAGTTTTCTCCTGGGCTATGGCGTTATGCGATACGGAGACGGAGAGCGTATGACGTCATCATGTTGTTCAGTGCATATGCACCGAGTCTGAGTTTACTCCTGGGCTATGGCGTTATGCGATACGGAGACGGAGAGCGTTTGACGTCATCATGTTGTTCAGTGCATATGCACCGAGTCTGAGTTTTCTCCTGGGCTATGGCGTTATGCGATACGGAGACGGAGAGCGTATGACGTCATCATGTTGTTCAGTGCATATGCACCGAGTCTGAGTTTTCTCCTGGGCTATGGCGTTATGCGATACGGAGAGCGTATGACGTCATCATGTTGTTCAGTGCATATGCACCGAGTCTGAGTTTACTCCTGGGCTATGGCGTTATGCGATACGGATACGGAGAGTGTATGACGTCATCATGTTGTTCAGTGCATATGCACCGAGTCTGAGTTTTCTCCTGGGCTATGGCGTTATGCGATACGGAGACGGAGAGCGTATGACGTCATCATGTTGTTCAGTGCATATGCACCGAGTCTGAGTTTACTCCTGGGCTATGGCGTTATGCGATACGGATACGGAGAGTGTATGACGTCATCATGTTGTTCAGTGCATATGCACCGAGTCTGAGTTTACTCCTGGGCTATGGCGTTATGCGATACGGAGACAGAGAGCGCGTGACGTCATGCAGCAGAGTGCACCTCCCGCTCTCCGTTCCCCACGTGGGAAGCCTAAGTTAATGGGTAATGGAGTCTGTTGAAAGAGTCCTGGGGCTTAGAGCGAAGCATGCGTCATTTGAAATGATATAAAGTCTAGGCTTTTAGACTGACTTACGGTTTTTATTCCATGACTTTTTAGGAGAGTGTTAGGTCTGATTATTGGTTTGCGGAGAGTTGAAAATAAGATATGAAAGAGGATATTTTTGTTAGAAGTGAAAAAGATGGGCTATTGAGATGATTGGGAATGAGATGTGTGAAAGTCAGTTATTGAAGGTATGATAGTGATAGGTTTGAGGGAGTGTTTTGCTTGGAAGATGGAAAAAGGATATGCTTTGGAAAGAATGAAGTTGCTTGTTAAATATTTTGAGAATAGAACAAGTAAATGAGAGAGAAAATGATATGGAATGATATGCTTTACTGTGAACTAATATCAAAATATATGGTAATGAAATGTTACAATTTAGCTCTCCCTTTGTATGTATATACGCACGGCCCCGACGACCTTAAAAAGAAATAAGTACGGTTACAAGGTGGTACTATAAAGTTTTGTCCCGACACAGTTCAGTCGCCATCATGCTTTGGAACAGGGAGGAGGCCTACATTTCGAGCAGATGTTCTGTGATCGCAACCCCGCCTTTCAGAGGCGCTTTAATTTAGCTCCGTTGGACCCTGTCGTGGACCGGAAATCAATTGTTACGTGGGTCACTACGTTCAGACGAACTGGAAGTGTGACAGGACGAAGAACTGGAGTCCCTCGGCCTCATCTCACTTAGGGGCGATTTGAAGTGGCTGGCCCACTCTCCTGATTTGTCCTCTCGTGATTTTTTCTATATTTTTTTTTGAAATCCAGTGTTTATAAGAACTGTCCAAAGACGCTACAAGATTTGAAGACCAACATCCAGGAAGAAATTGCCAACATAACGTGTGATATGCTGGCAAAGTCATGACAAACGCCAGAAAGCGGTTTACTCAGTGTATAGAGAATGGGGGACGTCACCTACCTGATTTGATCTTCAAAACTAAGTAAAACAAAACTTTATGTATGCGCCTACATTATAAATACAATAGGTTTTATTTCATTTTAATAAAAGGAAGCTATGCTGCCGCACCCTGTATAATAATGAAAGTAAACATAAGGCTATAATAACTTAGTACATAATGCAACGAGCCTATAATGGCTATAATTAAGACACGAGTATTTTTATAAAACGAGCGTATGCGAGTTTTATAATTTCCATACGAGTGTCTTAATTACCATTATAGGCGAGTTGCATACGACTGTTTATGTTCGACGATAATTATAACTTTATTATATGTTTTAAGATAAATATTCATAAATATCTGTTCAGTAACTAGAATGTTGTGATCGGGTGCTGCGGTGGGTAGTATATCTCTGTTTTCCAAGCTCTCTGGACAACCGACACATGCACTCTGTGTGCTTCAATACCATATGTTCAGATTGTGCACCAGTATTCAGTAAAACTGTCACCGAAGTCGTTTTAAAGCAATGTGTTGTGTAGAAATTGGGTCTGGGGATATTAAGGTACAGTGCTATTTCTTGTCTCATATTCACCAGTTTATTTACGCGAACATATGGATGGTGCACTTTCGGTAATTTATATAGACATGTTGGATTTTGAGCGCATGCGCGAAGGTATCCTTATCTAATTGGTCACACAACTGTTTCTTGAGCTCTGATTGGTGGGAGAAACTGTTTCATAATGAAAAATAGTGTTATAATGAGCCTCATTATGATACAGTTTTCTGACACATAATAGTTAGGGTCGAACATAAAGATTTTATAAAGCTATCGCCCTTACGTACCTTGTGGCATGCCTAGCACCTGCTTGACTCTCTCTACAAGACAGCTGATGTTCTCCTTAGGTTGAGCACCGATGGGCAGCAGACGCTCAGGGACTGGCAGTTCCAACTGCGAGGCGCTACACGTGGATGTCACATCAGAGGACGCATTGTTCTCACTGTCCAATTCTACAGGGGAACCTAACACACAAGTCACTCACCTCTTAGCAGCAAGAAATATGACGTCAATTCATTAAATACATTACTTTCCTGCTAGATACCAACTTCTCAATGTGGAAAGGATTCACTTATAGTAGGGTAATTGTACAATTACCTAAGGTTTCCTGAGGGCCAAGAAGATGAAACTACAGGGTCATTAAACATGTGCGCGCCAGTAAACACGGCAAGCTAAGTCGGCTGTTAGCGTTCACTTTCACACTTTTACCAAACATGTTCAATAATGTGTACTTACAGTGCTCATAGGCGATGATGAAAATGTCCTCCCTCTCTTGTAACACACACCTGACATCTTTTGATGAAAGAATGTCTGTCAACTCTTTTATTATTTACGGAGCCTGTTTCCTTAAATCGTTTAGCGAGCCTCCTAATTGTACTGGCAATAGGCACAGGTCTTCCTGGAAACTTGATTCGAAATTTTCGTCTCGTTTCAGAACAAGATTTTCTGCTTTTCATATACAAATTATGGATATGCACACGTTCGCACAATCACAATACTCACTAAACATGCAACACTAACGTCTAAGCTTTGCAGATACATGTCCATATGAATGACAAAACGCGTGTGAACTAACAATATGAGTCAGCCGAGCGTGCCTACCGCCGGTTGAACCGGGTGCGCTAGTCACAGCCGGCTTAGCTTGCCGTGTTTACTGGTGCGCACATAGATAATGACCCTGTAGTCATTTGGAGCTATCGATACATTTAATTATTGGCTGATGACCAACCTCATTTTTTTTCTCAAAACAATTTACCTTTATACAGGGTGTAAATTGATATGCAGTACATCATACCTCATATAAGTTATCTGTATTGGCATATAAATTTAAATACTTATGAATAGGTAAAATAGATTTATTCCACATAAGTCAACACTGCAAACTAAATTACATATATAGGCCTAGTACTAGTTTAAGTTAACTTAAACGAAAGTTTGATGCTTTTCAGTCGGTCAACACGATTGTACCACAATGAGCTGGGTTATTCCCTAATCCTGAAAAAAATAATTAACATGAGATTAATAAATACACTTGGATGACCAGTTTCGATCGTCAAGCGATCATCATCAGATCCATTACACTTAGGCTACAAAATTTATGTGTCTGAAAGTACGGGTGAAGACATTTACAATATATACACTTCTTTAGTTGCACTATTAGTTGAGATAGTTCAACTCGTCAATATTTGTTAGTTATAGCCTATGTGATGTTTTCTTAAAATACTGAAAGTGGTGATTGACCTTCAAACTTGCTTGTTTAGGGCCCCTTCAGACGAGGCCACTTAGCAGGGCTGCTTCGTGGCGCATTGGTGGCGCTTCTACCATGCGTTAGTGTCGCATTGGTGGCACTTACCCAGGTGGAGAACTCGTCAGTTTTCCAGTAAACATGGACGTAGAAGGTGATATAATTCTCGCCATGCTCCTCATACGGAGGAGAAAGAAACTTAAACGGAAAACAAGAAGATTCTGGGTTCATTCATTGGTTTTGGAAAGACAAAATCGAGGACTGTTCTATACCTTATTCAATGATCTGCAACAGGATGACGAAAAGTTATTTGCGTACTTTCCCATGTCCAAAAATTAATTTCAAGAGCTTTCAGTTGGTATCAGCAACAATATTTGTGAAGAGTAGAGAAAACAAGGCAAGAAATATGGGCCCGAGCCCGCAGCAAAAATGAAATAATAGGAACCTGGGAATAGCAAAATACACGACCATGTGGCGAGCCGTTAGTAGCACTACTGTCACGCTATTTATGCGCCACTAAATTATTGGCGTGGATGCAGCCTCATCTGAAACCAACAATATAGTTCCTGGTTTTGCGAAGAGAAGCTTTACTATTTGTGGGCGCCACCAGCGGCGAAGTCAACTACACAGAGCATCTGCTGGGCCACTGTTCTGTGGCGGTGGCTGTGTATGAACGCTCTCATTTATCTACAGTATTTATGAACGGAAGCGGCCTCGTCTGAAGGGGCCCTTAGTGTGAATATGTGATTGTAGTTGAATGGTCAAATCAGGTTGTATTGTACAGGCTACTTATCTGATTGAGTCTTGCGTGTCCTGGTGAGAGCGGTTGTCTTCCTTACTATCTACTCTCAACTGGGGGGAGCTTCCTGTGGCCAGGGTGTCTTATATACCTGGGTATATCCCCTCTCGGATACCTAAGTTTCTGTGTTTGTTGTACAAATGTGACTGACCTATCTCATTTTGGTACAATCGTGTTGACCTACCTGAAAAGCATCAAACTTTCGTTTACTAAGGCAACACTGTAAATCGCTTCAAACACCATAACGTTCAGTTAACGTGTAACCATCCTCAGCTAAAATTAAATTGGAATAAAATTTAACTATGAGCATCAGTGAGATTCTTTTGCTGGAGCGGGACCGGCGGCCGGCAGCCGGGCGCACGCGCCTTCCGCCAGCCAACAGAGCTCGGCCCGCGGGATTGCACGAGGTGGAGGTGGTGGCGAGTTAACCAGGATCATTTAAGTCCATTAAGTCACTAAACTTTCATCAACGAGGTTGTGTAGTGTCAGCGACAGATAAGCATAAACAACAGCTGCAAGATTTAATTAAAGAAGCACCGATGTTCTTTTATTTCTTGGGAATCTGGATAACCTCATGTCACCAGTTAAAGGTTAGAACTTATCTTTTCACAGAAGATACTAAAAACGTTCTCCTTCAGCTGACAGACGGACAGACATCCTTACATTATGTCGCTACTCCTGCACCCCCTCTGCGTGTTTACTGTAATTAATCGAAGCACGGACCTAAGCCCGTTTGTTGTTCAATTGTGGGCTAATTTAACATTCAAAGTGTACAGATCAATTACCCGAACTCTAGTGGAGCTGGAGAACAATATACGGCAGCAGATATCCCTCACAACAGAAGGGAATTACAACGTGTAAACACTAATTTATTTACACGGTACAACGCCGGTCTGTCAGTTGAAGGAGAATATTTTCAGCATCTTCTTTGAAAAGGTAAGTTCTTTAGTCATGATTTGCTGGTGAATTTACCATTAATTAATGTACTTTGTTACGGTTTCCACCTGCGCACAATCCGCGGTGCGAGCTCAGTTGGCTGGCGGAAGGCGCGCGAGTCCGGCATCTGGTTGCCTGTCCCGCTCTAGCAAAAGAATCACCCTGTATAACTAACTTATACCCAGACAGCAGTTATTTGAGCGGAAGGACATGAGAGAGAAGCTGGTATTCAGAAAGGTGTAAGGCAAGGCTGCAACTTATCACCCATACTTTTCAATCTTTACATTCAACAAGCAATGAAGGAAATAGGAGAAACATTCAAAGTAGGAGTAAAGATTCAAGGAGAAACTCTGTGGTTTGCTGATGACATTGTCATCTTAGCAGATACACCAGAGGATTTGAATGTGTATTTAAATGGTATGGATTCTGTCTTGAGGAAAGAATTCAAGATGAAAATTAATAAATGTAAAACAAAAATATTGGAATGCAGTCGAAAGAAATCAGAAACCCATATGGAAGTCGAATTGACAGGTGAAAAGCTAAAGAAAGTAGGTGATTTCTGTTACTTACGAAGCAAAATAACCAGTGATGGACGAAGCGAAGAGGATATAAAGAGTAGGTTAGCACAGGCAAGGAAACTATTTCTACAGAAAAGGAATCTGTTGACATCGAATATAGGTTTAGGTATTAGGAAGTCATTTTTGAAGGCCTTTGTCTGGAGCTTGGTGCTCTATGGAAGTGAAACTTACACTGTTGGAGCAGCAGAAAAGAGGAGAATTGAAGCGTTTGAAATGTGGTGTTACAGGAGAATGATGAAGATGAGATGGGTAGATAGGGTTACAAACGAAGAGGTATTAAGACGAGTGGGAGAGGAGAGATGTTTTTGGCGACTGCTAATGAAGAGAAGAGATAGGTTGGTAGGACACATACTAAGACACCCAGGAATAGCATAGTTATGGAAGGAAGGGTCGAGGATAAGAACTTTAGGGGTAGACTAAGGTTAGAACAAACTCAAACAACAACAATAAATAAAGATAAGAGAGGAGACGGGAGAGAATGAAAACAAATAAATAAACAAATAAATAAATAAATAATTAAATTAATAAATAAATAAACAAATAAATAGTTTTAATGCCAATTACAAGACATTTGTTAATGTATAGTAGCTTGTATATATTGTGGTATTATGCCATCAATAAAGTATCATCATCATCATCATCATCATCAACATCATCATTATCATCAACATCATCATTATTACTATGAGATCTGGAATCCTCTTTGAGAGATAATGCTGGACAATACCTTACAGGTACAAACACACACATTAAAGTGGTACAAACAAATCTCACAATGTAGAAAATTTAAACCAGAATATAGATTTAGGTGTTAGGAAGTCATTTTTGAAGGCCTTTGTCTGAAGCGTGCTGCTCTATGGAAGTGAAACTTGGACTGTTGGAAGCTGTATGGCATTAGAGCAGGGGTGTTTACCTTTTTTAACTAAGGGCCACACTGTAAATAGTTGGGGGACCTTGTGGGAGTATGGATTTTCTTTTTAAATAAAGGTGCAATATGGTGAGTTTTGTGGTTGTCTGAGCTTAGTTTTCTTAGTATTATTGCCGTTTCTTACATTTATTTATAGTGGACAAAAAATAAAACACCAAAAAAAAATATATATATACTGTATTTTAAATAAATCCCTTTAAAATAGAAGTACGATGATATTTAAGACGCTTATACAGCATGAATGACAGAGAGTGAGTATTTATGTTCATTTGACACAATTATTAATCAAATTATGAAATAAAGTTGATGATAATTTAGTTTAGTGCGACGAATGGAAAAGCTTTGTACCGGCAATTAAAATTTCTCTCCACTTAGGATCGAACTTAGTTGTATCAATCATTAATAAGGATTTTAAGCGTTCATCAGTGAGTCAATGACCTTGGGTCACTGCTTTGTCCAGTTGGCTTTATTAGTTTCCAAGTTTTGGCGACACAGTGCGGACACGAAGCGGCGGACAAAATACTGGCCCGCGGGCCGTTGGTTGGGCAGTCCTGCATTAGAGGAAGAGGAAACTGGATGATCACGAGTGTCAGTGAAAAAAATGAAAAATCCACAGCCTGCTTCCAGTCAACCAATCGGGTCAGGGAATGGAATGAATAAAGCCGCCATCTAGTGGCGAGGATATGAGCTGTGCCGGCTGCCGAAGCCTGTCGCACTCCCCTGGGGCAATGATTAAATGAATGATAGTGGAGAGTGTTGCTGGAGTGAAAGTTGTAACAGGGAAAATGGGAGTACCCGGAGAAGAAACCTGTCTGCCTCCGCTTTATCCAGCACAAATCTCACATGGAGTGACCGGGATTTGAACCACGGACCCAGCGGTGAGAGGCCGGCGTGCAGCGGCCTAAGCCACGGAGGCTAAGTATCAGTGATATATTGAATAAAGAAGAATAGGCTTCAAAGGCTTAACACAATTCTAAAGTAATGAAGGTGGTTCAAGGATGGATTGACAGGAAGAACGGGTGTGTGGTTTTTGGTGAGAAGAAAGCCCACACACTTGAAGAGTGCGAACACACTTCCAGCATCTGATGTAATATTTTCCAGAATCCCTCCTAAAAAAAAATCATCAATATCATTATTATTTCAAAAGTTGGACAAAGGCATAACAGCAGAGAAGAGAAATGCCTGTAACAATAATCATGTACCGGTATACACTTGCAATACACAACATCTCACAAACATAATTGATCTTCCACTAATTCTTCACACACCTAACAAAGTCACACACACTAAGCTGGTACTAACCATGTTTCATATCATCCATTGTCAACACATCTGGGAAAACAACAGCCATCATGCCTTCAGGGAAAAGAAAGTAAGATTGTGCTCTCCTAATGGATAAGATTGCAAGCCATAGGGTGAGTCATCAGGGTAAAGCTGAGAGGGTGAATAACCGTGGCAAGTTTCTGGGAAGAACCATTTTTTAAACACAGGGTTGCAAGCATTGGCCAAGCTTGGGGATACATCGAAAGCAAGTAGGCTTACTAAAAGGAATTCGCTTTCTGAGAACAGGGCTCTTTCTTTGTTGCAAGGAGAGGGACACCATCTACTGCAGTCAAGACATGCAGCCATGGTACAAGTAATCCATCCCTAGAGATAATGGTTTATTATGAAAAACATCTGAAGAACACTATGTACGAAACATCGATATCTTTTTTGAGTGATCTCTATATAGGCCTACACACCTCTACAAAAGTTTGGAATAGCATAGGTTTGACTATATTGTGCCCTTATTCAACATGTGATTTTTGGTTTGAGGCACATATTGATATTATGCAAATTTTGAAACATGCACGACATTTTTTGGAGAAGAAATAGAATGTGCTTACTGAAGGCATGTCAAATTTTACCTGAGTGACCTGACGTCATAATTGTAAATATTTTTATTATTTTCGATACCAGATGGACTGATAATTTCTGGTCATCGATCATCATACAAGTGATTATTTAAGGGTATAAGAGTGTTGATATTTCTATATTTGTTGTTGTTGTGGAAAGTTATTTTCCATTTTTCTTGCTTTTTTTCATTTTTAAATCTAATATTAACTTTACTTAATTAATAAAATGAGATTTTAAGAAATTGTACTATTTTCATTTCTCCTTTCTTATCCTTATGGTTGCATCGAACCGGAAATCAGTGAAGCAAGTTTAGATTTAGATTTTTTTTCTTTTACCCAGTTTAGCGCCCTGAGATGTGTTTTGAGTCTCGTGCTAACTGTTTTTCGGTGACATGCGTATGTGGTCGTTGGACTTCGGTCTAAACGGGCACAATATTGGCTGCATATATCAACCCAGTGACGCATATACACGAAGTATGGAACATAATAAGCAACTTCCATATGGGTTTCATGAGTACGATATATGCAGCGCCTAGGACAATAGGTTATGAAATATCTCCGACTGCACTTTATGATAGTAATCCAAACTTTTGAAATTCTGGGACGGTACCTTTTAAGAGACCATCTTCCTTCCATCTTCTTGCCCAGTTCCGTTCATCTTCAATCATTTCAACTCTTATTAACTCCTCTCATGATGTTGGCATCAGGAAGGGTATCTGATCGTAAAATCCACCTTTCACCTATAAATCCATTGGATCTCATCCCCGACTCCATTGACAAGGGAATAATAAGGAGTAGGCCTACCTAGAACTGCCACTACTTGACTTCTCTTCCTCTCCAAGTGCCATGTTCGGTCCCCTGAACGCTGGCGATCACCATGGCAAAGGTGTTTCTATCTTCCGCAAGCCGGAACAGTTTCCCTGCAGATCCAATCCCTGACCACTCCTTGATGTTCTGAAGCCAGGACATTTGTCTTCTGCAACGTCCTCATCGGTCATCGATTTTGCCTTGCAATATTAGTTGAGGCAGCTGGCATTTTGGCTTCTAAGTATATGACCTAAATAGGCAGTCTTGCGACATTTAATTGTAGACAAAAGTTGAAGATCACTGTTTGCTCTTTGTTCGTAACTATCGGTCCGGGGTATTTTTTAGCATTCTTCGATGTATCCACATTTCGAATGTCTAGAGTTTCTTCATGGTGGTAGCCTTCACAGTCCAAGTCTCTTTACCATATAAGAGTGTTGACCAGACGTAAGTTCTAGCCATTCTTTGACTCTGCAAATGTTTAAAATATCCATCCGCAAAGTACTTGCACTCCAATATAGGGGATCTTACTCTACAGCTTATCCCTTTCCTTCTCAAAAGCGCCCGGATATGAAAGTCATGGCTCCCTGCTAAAGCGCCTGAAAGTGCCCGTGTATTTTCTGGAACTAAGGATTCCATGGAGCAGACTACCGAGATGAATATATTAGCATATTTAAATTAGGATTTGGCAATTTTTGTAGTATGGGCCAATGTGACTAATTCCGGGAGAAATAAAAAGATGCTGAAGTGGTTCTGAACCAGGGACCTCAGAAAATAAAACAACGGTAATGTAATTATGTGTATAGTTTGTGAAAACTGCAAAGTCCACAACTGACACATTTTTTAAAACTTAATTTCATAATTGTTTACGTGGCCAGATCATATAGTTTTAAAATTGTTTTTGTGACCAGATTATATGAGGGCAGACTTCAAACCAAGGACCCCAGGAGAGTGATATTTACTGTGGGTCATTACAAGACTGTTGGCAATTAATGTGTAAAATTTTATTTTAATCTATTACAGTATATAGTTCCCATATTATTGTAACGTTTTCGCCCTCACGTTGAGCGACAATTGTAACGGTTTTGCCCTCACGTTGAGCGACAACTGTAACGTTTTTGCTGCCCCTAACTGTTTGGTGATAAATGTAACGGTTGACCTTTGCCTAAGCTATGTTGTTTTAATGTGCGCCAAGACCTCAACACAATGTTGAGTTCTAAATTTGTATTTAACAACGTCTAGCTCGGGCAGAACACCTTCAAGACTCTATTCACTCAGATCGTGGTATGATTTGATCATTAACCCAACAACAATTGTATCAGGAGAAGGAATTGGTCTATATCTAATGCTACCTACTGAAAGCAAAGATTGCATGGTTAAAAGAAATGAATTTATTATATATAACAAGTATTGCAAAATTATTAATAATAATAATAAGTTTAAAATATATATATTGGAGCGTTGCGATTTTACTATTACCGATAGAGAATTATGTGAGAACGGAGTCTGATAAATTATTGATTTTACTCTTATTCCCAAGCTATGAAGTTACTGAAATATTGAATATAAAACAAAGTGAAACGAGAGATTGCGTATGTCTGCGTCATTCGCGCTTACCACTGGAAATGGCCGAAGCCTTTCCCTCATACTGGATGATGCTGTGAGCTTCCCACAGTCTCCTGGACGTCGTCATCTTCGTCGATGTTTGATGATAGACTGGTAGATTTGAAGATTTATGGTCCGAACCTCGGAACCAACACGTACAACCACAACGGTTAAGTTTCACTAAGATAGTCCTCCACTCCACGGAACATCGGAGCGACTCACGCGTGCAACTATACTCGGCAAGTTCTACACAGATTGTCCCCGCTCCACGGCACGCCAAACGATATATGCACTCGACGGTCTCCCACTCCAGTCCCGACTTCCAGCTTACGTGGTCTCCACTGATTGGCTGAGCACCCCACTATACTCCCCTCCTTAGGCTCAATACACACTAGGCGGGAGGGTGAAGTCGATTGCCGTTCCATACATCCGCCTTTTCTTGACGATGCGACCCAGCCTTGCGTCATACTACTTGACAAGCATAAGCCTGTATTTGAATTCCCAGTGAGTCATGTCTCTCAATATACCCTAACTGACGAAACTCCGTAAAATTCCGCAATCACATAATTTTCTATGATAATGTCGTTCGTAATAATTTGCTTGATAGTGTTTTCTAAGACATAGAAAACCTATCTGTATGCTTATAATTTTATAAAATGCTCCGAAAAATACCTTAATAATAATTATAATAAATTAATAATAATAATAAATTAACATGAAAAATTCTCTTGGCTGAACAATTTGCCGCGTAAATAAATATAGAATGGCTTCCTACTGACTTATGCCAGTGGCATAAAAACCCCTCGAAAAACACGTTACATTATGTGCAAGAGTTTATACCCATGTCCATAGTGCTTCATATTCTAAAATAATAGGGTGATTTCTGGGGATGATATTCCTGGAAATGCAACAAGGAAAGGGTTAAGGCAAGTGGCTATCTTCTGTCTATTTTTCATGTGCACATGAATAGTAAGAAATAATTTTATGACTATGCCACTGATCCTTCTTTGTACTGCAGCTTGACAGGTGAAACATTAATTTCTTATCTTGACACCTCCTAAGTTTCTGAATGAGATCACAGCATTGTTTACTGATAAGGGCAGGCTGGTACTTTTAAAAAGACAATCTCATGTAATTTATTTGAGGTTATTTTTCATATACCAGTATTCCAGTAGCCTAATTGGAATGATCTTTGTGTTGATCGACTGAAAGCTATAATATTAATTGAGGAGTTCAAATGGAGAGCCATGTAAGTGCCAAACACAAATTTGTTCAGTATTCACAAGAAACAACTATTTCCGGTGGAATTTGGTACTTACATGGTTTTCCACCGTATGCTACGGATAATGCCTGAACCAAAGAAAACGCAAAGTAGTATGGATATTCACTTTCAGAAGCACGTTGGATTTAATGTACTGTACATATTTCACATTACCTGACCTAAACTAAAGTCTAACTGACGTTGTATGAAGACATTTCTGTCTAGTGCTCTTTACTTCAACGTTCCACTTGGGGCTGACACAATTTGGAATAAAGCTTCCTATGACGAACATCAGGCAAAAAAGGGATCATTGCCGTTAAGTCCTTCTTCTTTTCTTCACTTATTCTAGCACGAAAAATACAAGAACAGTCACAAGCTTGCATTCACGTGTGTTTTCGAACACAAGCCAACACAGCAACCAGCTGTAATGGCGGTGGCACATTCATGGTTCTCCACTTTACAATGCTGGGCATATACACAGCGAATACAACAGCAACGCCTCCTTGCAATGCCTGAAGTTACTAATGGTGTAGCCTTACGCACGTACACTGTTTACCACCTACTTCAGCGTGGCACATACCGTGAATTCCACAAATAAAATAATTTTGATTTCCGTGCAACTTTCATGGTTTTCAATTTTAACTCCTCATTTGTTAACTGGTACTTTTATAATCGATTAATTTCAGTTATCGAAGCAAAAAAAATCAATTAATTGGATGGAACGAAAAAACACAGACATGCGAAGGGGTCGATATCCTATGCCATCTCAGCCACAATGAAAATCATGCGAAGGGTGAGGGATGGTTGGGGGGAAATTGAGACAGAGCAAAGGATTGCTTGCTTACCGACTGTCATTAAATCCATCTTGGATAGAGGTGACTCAGGAGAACCATAAGTCTCCTCTGAATGGAAGGATGTGGACACATACTTTGGCGCTATAACCAAAAGAACAATACCACTCTATTCTAGGGATAAAATTCTTTCATTTCCATATGAAGTTCATGGTTTCCTCTCTACAATGATGATCAACTTGGATGTCCTGTCTGTCCTACTGACATATCAGCAACAGAAAACTTCTAAATGCAACACGTAACATAATTTACCTTTCACAGGCTCACAAGCAATATCATATACAGAAATTCATCTAGAAATAATATCTAAAGGAGAAAAGTTACAGTACATAATTATTTTTTTTCTTCAGTAAAGCCCCATATATTCAGTCAAAAACCAAATTTCCTGCTTATGATTTTAATGACACTATGCCACCAGTACAGTATTCAAAGAGTTATTGTTGATGATTATTTTAGGGCTTTGCAACATTGCAGTCATGTAGCCCTGTGTGTGAAGAATTTGTCAGATAACCCGTGTCACTGTGATGTCTGTACTAGTCTGTGTATTTGTAATTAAGGTAGGAGTTGGGTAGGAAGTGGCCGTGACCTTATGTTAGGTACCATCCCGGCATTTTCTTGGTGTAGAAGTGACGATACTACGGAAAACCACTTCCAGGATGGCCGAGGTAGGAATCGAACCCGCCTCTTCTAAGATTTGCCTCAAGAGGCTGAGTGTACCCCATTCTAGCCCTCAGACTAGAATTAAATTTCTTGACAGAGCCGGGAATCAAACCTGGACCTCTGCGGTGACAACCAAGAATGCTAGCCACTACGCAACGAGGGGAACCAGTGTGCAAAGAGTTTAACTGCTCAGCATGGAGCGCAGTAAGTTGCTCGCTGACTCCTCAATGCTCTTTGTTACGGAGTGATGTGTATTGCACGTGTGGACCAGTGTCTGTTTTGTGCTTCTATCTAGTGAGCATTTCTAGAGATATTACAAATCTAGCAAGATTTATTTGTAAAGGAAGCTTTAATCTTTCATCTAAGGTGCGAAGAAGCCATGTCAGTAGATATATATTGACATTCACTCGCGAACGAGTATGAATTTGTCTTCCTACTGATGCTTCCCCAGATAACTGATCAGTCCAATCCGTGAGCTACACACTCTACTGCAGTTATGACACACATATATTGAGCAGCCAGCTGGCAAATGACCATTCCGCCTCAAGAGCTCACGATGTTTTCTCCTCGTGCGCAGTTCTGCTGCAGTGCTACGCCTCTGCTCTTCCAAAACAGCAATCCCTTCATGAATGGTGCTTCTCCATGTTGGACGATCCAGTGCGTACATTTCCCAGTTACCCTCATTGATGTTAAATTTCTTCAGTGTGGATTTGAGGCAATGTGTATTCTTCATTCTCTGACCTCCATAGCACCGAACGCCCTCATGAAGTTCAGAGTATAGTACTTGTTTTGGAATGCGATGATTTGGCATGCGGATCACGTGATCCACCCATTGGAGTTGGTGTTGGGCTAACATTGATTCTGTGCTCGTAATACCGGCATCATCCAGAACACTAGTATTTGTGCGTTTATCTCTCCAAGTGACTTTCAAGATATGTCTGAGGCACCTTTGGTGGAATTTCTCAAGCATTATTTTGTGACGCCTGTAGTTTGTCCACGACTCACAGCCATATTAGAGAGCCAACAGTACAACAGATTTGTACACGAATATATACTGGCACGTTAAAGATCCCCTTTGTAACAAAATTCAGGCACCCCGTTATCTCTAAAGGCCTCAGTACTCTAGTTCAAAGTGACATAAAACCAATAACATTATTATTTCATCTAAGCTGTATATTGTTATAGTTCCAAACCTAACACAGGGGTTGTGACTATAGAAACTCATAACCTATAACTTATGCAAGAAAGGACTACGGATAGACGGACAGACAGCTGGAGTTGTAGCAATTGCTCCATGTTCATAACACTGTAACCGCAAGCTTGCAGTGTTACACAACAATAACAATAGCAGGTGAACAGTTACATTCCGCTGACAAGTAATAACCCAATTCAACCCTCATATACGAAAGACACATGTGCGCTGAGGACACTAGAAGATTAGACACGTAGAAGTTAGACAGTGACAAGGACCAGGAGAGGAGTGAAACGGAGCCAAGAGAGCTGCGCTTTTCGTCCCCAACGCCGCTTCAACATGGACGACTACTAGGCAACCAGGAGCTCTAGGGTAAGTATGTCGGCTATCCTTTTATTCCATCTCTTCCCTTTATCTACACTTTCGCCCCCTATTTTATTGTAATAAACCCAAGTACAGTTAAGGAATCTCTCTTTTTAATTTCCCCTCGTTAGTATAATCCCGACTCTAGTTCGTAACTAAGTTAGGATCCAATGTCTGCCGCTATCGCATGCTGGCAGTCGGTGCTATGAAAATCGCACGTCCACTTGCCTGTCTCTGTATCCACAGAAGACAAGCGTGCTAACCCCCTGGGTAAGTGCCCATCCTGAAGTCACTCCCAACCCCCTTACATTCACTCCATCCTAGATCCACAACATTCACATAATCCTCTCACTCACACATCTCCTTAGGCGAGTCATCCCCTTGTACTGCTACTACCCCCATTACATTACCCACCTACCCGAGGGGATGAAGAACCATAACAATATCTATCGAGTGTGTATTGATTATACATGATATAACGGGTCTGAAAGAGCAATATATTTTTGTTGATGACATCATGGCTGCCAAACATGTTCTTTTGATTGCAGACTTGGAAATTAACAATGTTTTAATGGGTGATGATAAGAAGTTAGCTTTTGTTGTACGATTACTCGGATATAGAATCTGAGAGTGAGAGCAGTGATGTGCGGCCATAATGTTATCGATGGCAGGTTTATGTGGGAAGACAATAATATTACAGAGGATAGTGGGAAATGTTCACAGCAGAATGTAATTATACAAGGGCCATTTTTTTAAAAATTAACCGAACATTTTATTTTGAAACCACATTTATTTTTAGGTTTTACATACCTTCCTCTATTTTTCTACATAGTTGCCTTGTTTATTTAGGCACTTGTCATACCTTAAAACTAAGTTCTGAAATCCCTCTGCATAAAAGTTTGCCGCCTGCTCTGACAACCAAGAATTCACGGCTGTTTTCACTTCTTTGGGGTTTGTTTGGGTTTGACCATTGACTGTTGCTTGGTTTCAGGGGTGGAATGGGATACCCATGTTTCATCTCCTGTGATGATTCCACTCAACATGTCATCCGCTTTTTACTCCGAGCGATTTCCACTTTTCGCAGCTGAAACGTCATCTTGGTGGGAAGTGATTCGCCGACGATGAAGAAGTGAAAACAGCCGTGAATTCTTGGTTGTCAGAGCAGGCGGCAAACTTTTATGCAGAGGGATTTCAGAACTTAGTTTTAAGGTATGACAAGTGCCTAAATAAACAATGCAACTATGCAGAAAAATAGAGGAAGGTATGTAAAACCTAAAAATAAATGTGGGTTCAAATTAAAATGTTCGGTTAATTTAAAAAAAACGCCCTTACTTAAAAAACAGCCCTCGTAGTAACTTATGTTAATTGTATGTTTGTTAATTGTTAACAAGCAGTGAAAAAGTTGGTAAAATCCACTGAAAAGTTGTCTGTTATGTCTGATTAACTAAATGCCTGTATGCTGTACTACTTCTGCAGCATAGGATAACAAGGAAGCGAACATTCTCCCATGTTGAGAGTTACAAGGTATTGTAGAATAGTCAGTCGATGTGGGGAGGATCATTGCAGGGCTGTAGGAGTGTGTTATTTTTTAAGTCGCCGGAAAGTAAATAAAAGCAGAAAGGAGCAGGATTGAATCTATGATCCTCACTGGTCATTCCCCGTCCCTTCCATGCCTCTATCATGTCTTTCAGTGCTGGTCGATTTCTTAGCCAAGAACCACGTCATGAGCAGGAAATATTGTTTATGATCGAACATATAATAGACACTTCCTGCCATTCGATTTGCAATTTCAAGAAGTTCCAAAGAAGCTAAGAAAAAAAACAACTATTTTTTTCACTGATATGCAACTAGAGTATGAGTTAATTAAAAAAAAATACTTTTACAGTACTGAAATAGATTACTAAACAAAAATTTTAAAAAATTAAAAACTTGAATTATCTCATAAAAGAATGCTACCCTTTAACAAATCCTAGGTTGACCACTGTCATCGAATATTCCCTATCTGCAGGAATATTTTACCTTAATACAAAAAGTCGACATTAAATTAACAATATGTGCAATGTTGCCTGTGGAAAATGAAAGACTACTGAATGTGGTTTATATTAAAAATTCAAGCAGAAGCTGACCAGTTTGCTTTCCACTATACTATACTCATTACAAGTAAAGTAAAAAAAAAAACCAGCTTATACCACAAGAGATTGGCATATCATAGGCTATATTCTATTTTTCTATACAATACTGTATAACGCCAATGAAATAATAGTTTATATACCACTGTTAGTGTTCTGAAGTCAATTCTAGTGAACCTGAAATGAAGTTCATGAAGTGGATTCTTGTAGATTAAGCTAGACCAAAGAAAGCTCAACTTATCTGCCATTTTGTGAACTATGAAACTCAACCTCCCCTTAAAGTCGGGGTCAAGCCCAGCCTGGAGCTTAAGATGAGCAGGGAAGTGATGTCAGTGAATAATAATACTGTATCTGAATAGTATAGCAGAACAGCACAGAAAGAAACTTTGGTGAATTTAAACTTCAATTTCCCTGCTTCAGAAACATAGATTTGCCACTGATATTTTGACCATATCAGGCACTTTCCGAGTCTATGAGCAGAAAGGAATCTGGATCTAGTACGATATAAGTTTTGTACTTAAAATTTGCATGTTCTCTTCATCTTAACTAAGATAAAATTCTATGTAGCTGGAACAAGATGTTTCTTGTGAGTTTCTATTCTAGCCATTAACTATAATTTCAAATCTACTCTCACACTTTTATCACATTCTATTTGTCTATTTCATTATAATTCTACAGTACATCCTTCCCCCCTCCCTAGCTGCCATCCATCCATTCTGAAAACTCACAACCTCAATTACTGCAGGGACGAAGAAAGCAACAACAATATGTGAACCTCTGATGGTACCTGTCAATCTGTAGAGTAATAGAACATTTCTATAAATACACTTAGTGGCCAAAAGTCATGGGAAGGCACAAAATATGATATTAATATCGAGTTGCTCCTCCACGAGCCCTCAAAACGGCAGCAATACGGCGAGGCACCGACTCAACAAGAAATTGGTTCCGGACTCCCAATATTCAACTGGGCGGTGATCTGACTCACAGTAGCCCTTTGATCGCCCCATATGATTCTGCTGAGGCAACATGATGTCCGTTCGTTAAACACCTGTTGTTGTCCTGTGCGGCGGTTTACGTGGATGGTAACATCATCTCTGCGATATTGAAGATCCACCCTCGACACTGTTGACCTTGTGAAGAATGAGAATTTTTCAATTTTTCCGCCTAATCAATACTTTAATTTGACACATTTCAGGGGTACATGTTTCGAGTCCTGCTTTTGGACCCTTCCTCAGCCCACAATCTTATATTTAGAAACATCCAAAATAAACAACATCGAAAATCTCGTCGATGGCATGGAAAATATACTATACACAATAAATAGTTAAAAACACTAAAAACATAGTCTAAAACCGATAAAATAACATGCAATGGTACACAAACTTTCAGGTACACATATTACTCTTGTACTGTCTTATTTATGATGAGGAACGTCATTTGACACTCCTGACGACAGACGTTCCTCATCATAAAATAAGACAGTACATGTGTAATATGTGTACCTCAAAGTTTGTGTACCATTGCATGTTATTTTATTGGTTTTTAGATAATGTTTTTAGTGTTTTTAACTATTTATTGTGTATAGTGTATTTTCCATGCCATCGACGAGATTTTCGATGTTGTTTATTTTGGATATTTCTAAATATAAGATTGTGGGCTGAGGAAGGGTCCAAAAGCAGGACTCGAAACATGTACCCTTGAAATGTGTCAAATTAAAGTATTGAATAGACAGAAAAATTGAAAAATTCTCATTCTTCATAATTACTGTCAATACGGAACCTAAAAGCCGGCCCCGTGGTGTAGGGGTAGCGCGCCTGCCTCTCACCCGGAGGCCCCGGGTTCGATCCCCGGCTCCGTCAGGGATTTTAAAACTGACGTGAGGGTTGGAACGGGGTGCACTCAGCCTCGTGAGGACAATTGAGTAGCTGTCTGACAGTGAGACAGCGCCCCGATCACGAAAACCAAGATTAACGGCCGAGGGGACCCGACGCGCTGATCACGCGTCACCCCAATATCTGCAGGCCGAATGGCTGGGCAGCGGTCGCTTGGTCGGCCTTAGCCCGTCATGGGCTGGATAGTGCCAGGGGTTGACTTTGACGGAACCTAAAATGAATAATATTTCGAATACTGTTAACCTTGTAAAACCGAATTCGCGTGTAATATCCGAAATGTTATGACTCATGTGCCGTGCACCAATGATCATCCCACGTTCAAAGTCGGTTAACTCGCGACGTGTTGCCAACTTCACTACACTCGTGTCTGTGACAGAATGCTCTGCTCCAGCCGCAACGCTCAGGAGTCATACATGGCACATTTTCTCATGGGACTATCTTTCCTGTGACTTTTGGCCACTCAGTGTATACCGCAGTTACAAAATTACTTTGACAAATGGCAAAAAATGTCAAGAAAGCCATAATGCAGTGGTCATAGTATTTAGTGAAAGATTGTAAAACAATGTAAGAAAAATGCAAAATGATTCACATATGAGAATTACCGTGCTCTTCTAGCACAAGACTTACCCAAGCGAGCAGTCCCGATGGGCAGGAGTCTCTCCACTGATGGTGTGATCAGGTGTTGACCTTTTGGCATGTCTATCTGCCAGGGTATATGCTGCTGGCCTGGCAGAGAAGCAATGCTAGGAGTTGGGGTCACAGGTGGTTCCACAACTCTCTTTTGTCGTCCAAACGGCCGAGGAATTGGAGATCCATGTTGTGGATTTTCTGGCCATAATTCTGATCGACTGTGGCTGTTAAAACTAAGTTATTAGTCCATATATATCAAATAACATCGCATAAAAGATGGCATCATGAACTGTACCTAGCCGTTTGTCATCACTATAGACCAGATTACATGCATTTGCAGGATGCATATGTATTTGCATGTTTACCCCCTGCTTAAAGATAGGAGAAGATAAGATGAAAGCAATGGTGTTTGCAGATGATCTCATGGTCTGGGGAAACAAGGAGGAGGAAATTCAGGAGCAACTGAAGGCTTGGGAAGAAACAGTGGGAGAGTACGTATGGAAGTTCAACATCAATAAATGTGAGATCCTGTTAACGGCCCGGAAAAAGGACAGACCAATGAGTGTGATAACACTTGGAGGTGGACAACTGAAGAAGGTGGAAAGTCTCAAGTACTTGGGAAGTATCGTGGAGGAAAATGGCAGAAATGACAAAGAGATTACGGAACATGGCAGGCAGGCAGGCAGAAGCATCAGGAGCTTAGTGTGGAATAAAGATGTCCCACAAAAAAGCAAAGAAGTGTTATACAGAAGCAACTACATCCCGATACTGACCTATGCATCAGAAACTTGGATAATGAAGAAAAGAGACATGAGCAGAATACAGGCAAGTGAAATGAAGTTCCTGCGAAGTACGATCGGAGTAACAAGAATAGACAGGGTGAGGAATGAAAAGGTCAGGGAAATAGCGAAAGAGGAGCCCTTGCAAGGTAAGATTGAGACATCAAGACTGAAGTGGTATGGACACTTAAAGAGAATGGAAGAGAAGAAGATTCCCAAGAGGATACATGAGATGCAGATGCAGAAGAAACAACCAAGGGGGAGAACAAGAGATAGATGGCTGAAAGGAGTGGAGGAATGTGTCAAGAAGAGAGGCGAGGACTGGACCAGAGTGACAGCGAAGAGGTGGTGGGAAGAAAGGACTAAAGGACGAGGCTTATGTTCCAAACAGACCCAGCCTGGGGCTGGAAACTGTACAAGATGATGATGATGATGATGACTAAAAACTGGTGATGATGCATATTTTTGGGCTATATTTGCAATTTTTTAGAAATCTAAAAGGGTAGGCTTAAGCTCCATCTCGTTCTGATGTTTTATAGTGACCGCGACATATAACTGCGCAGAGTCAATGCGCCTGCTGTGATTAGCAGTCATTTTTCCCATATACCTGCGAATATTAAAAAGCTCGAAACTCAAGGTTTGGCGTCGACTGAAAACATTTTGAACAACAACCCAGGCTTTGAACCTTTGTGTTCGTGCTAGGGATTGGGGCTTGCAATTGTTCCCCATGAACGAGGAATTCCCAGTAAGCGCGAGTCATAAGCTCGTGTTGATTACGTCCCTACCCTTTGTACACACCGCCCGTCGCTACTACTTATTGAATGATTTAGTGAGGTCTTCGGACCGGTGCGCAGCTTCAGCTCCGGCAGTTGGCCGATGCTACTGGAAAGATGACCGAACTTGATTATTTAGAGGAAGTAAAAGTCGTAACAAGGTTTCCGTAGGTGAACCTGTGGAAGGATCATTACTGAAAATTGAAAAAGCTATGCTTTTTTACGAGTGGGGAGTTCCCGTCAGGGTCTCTCGGCGTGGCTCCCATTTTGACGGGAGCGAGACTCCTGCCGAGCCCTCCGGGGCCCTGGCGAGTCCTATTTTCTAACCTGTGCACGGCCCCATGGCCGCTTGCCGAAGGAGGGAGCGTCGATCCTTCGCGGTCGCGTCTCCCGTCTTGGGCCGTTGGTTGGCGTTCGCGCCTCCCACGGTCGTAAGTTCTGCATTGGGTACCTACCTCTTGGCGTTAAACCCCCTTCCCCAAGCGGGTGGGGGGGCTTCGAGGAGACCCGTCGGCCCAGTAGGCATAATAACCTCTGGACAACCGGCGGGCAGGTTTTGAATGATTGCCACCTATGCACGAACCGCTTTTCACTTTTGTGACGAGAACCCATTGATGCTCTTAATTCTTTTCCGAGGCCCTGTCGCGAGGCAGGTTGCACTCTGGAAAAAGAATTTTGATAAATGAATAAAAGTACAACCCTGAACGGTGGATCACTCGGCTCGTGGGTCGATGAAGAATGCAGCAAATTGCGCGTCGACATGTGAACTGCAGGACACATGAACATCGACATTTCGAACGCACATTGCGGTCCATGGATTCCGTTCCCGGACCACGCCTGGCTGAGGGTCGGTAGCTAAAACTGAACGCAAGTTCGCGTGTGGGAGCGTCGCGTTTCGTGCGGCTTCGATGCCGCCGCTGGGTCTCCTGAAATGAGCTTTCGCACCTCACGTGTGTTTGGCCCTCGGATCAGTCACCGTAGAGTTGGGACCTTCGGTAGTCCGCGTAGCGGTAAAATTCTCATGCCGGTCGCTACCATGCGTCTCCTTCTCTCGGCGACAAAGACGATCCCCTTGGAGAGACCAAAAATCTTTCTATTTCTGTTCACGACCTCAGAGCAGGCGAGACTACCCGCTGAATTTAAGCATATTATTAAGCGGAGGAAAAGAAACTAACAAGGATTCCCTTAGTAGCGGCGAGCGAACAGGGAAGAGCCCAGCACTGAATCTCGCAGGTTCACCCTGCCGAGAAATGTGGTGTTTGGGAGGGACCGATTATCCCGGATTTCTGTGGCGAGTTCAAGTCCTTCTTGAATGGGGCCACGGCCCGCAGAGGGTGCCAGGCCCGTAGAGACCGCTGCGGCTTCCGTAAGGATCTCTCCTTAGAGTCGGGTTGCTTGAGAGTGCAGCCCTAAGTGAGTGGTAAAGTCCTTCTAAGGCTAAATATGACCACGAGACCGATAGCGAACAAGTACCGTGAGGGAAAGTTGAAAAGAACTTTGAAGAGAGAGTTCAAGAATACGTGAAACCGTTCGGGGGTAAACGTGAGAAACCCGAAAATGCATTAACCGGAGAGATTCAAGCCTCATCCGCGCCTTGCCCTCTTCACTGCCAGATGGGTCCGAACCCCCGGCACGGAGCAATCCGGCGTCGGGGTGGCAACGGTTTTCACTCGGCTGTGTTGTAGTGGTGAGGTCGGTGGGCCGCACTTCTCCCCACGTTGGACGTCGCGACCCGTTGGGTGTCGGTCTAAGGCCCGGGTGGTAGTCTGTTCGTCTGCGTCGCAAGACGTGTTAGTCGGGCAGACCCCTGGTGTTCCCGGCCGACAGCTCGACGGTATGTCTGTGTGGAGTTGATTCGCCGCCCCTCGGGGTGGGCGTCCGGCCCTTGGCAAGCGCGTGCGCGTGGTACGGATGACGGACCTCTGGCCCCGCACCGCTGTTGGTTTCGGGCGTGCCTCGGACAGAAGAATCTTCTAGACTCCCGTCAGCGGAGCAAAAGCTTCGGGTAATTTCACGACCCGTCTTGAATCACGGACCGAGGAGTCTAACATGTGCGCGAGTCATTGGGTTGACACTAAACCTAAAGGCGCAATGAAAGTGAAGGTCCCGCCTTGTGCGGACCGAGGGAAGATGGGGCGCGCTTCTGCGCGGCTCCCGCATTCCCGGGGCGTCTCGTTCTCATTACGAGTTGAGGCGTACCCAGAGCGTACACGTTGGGACCCGAAAGATGGTGAACTATGCCTGGCCAGGACGAAGTCAGGGGAAACCCTGATGGAGGTCCGTAGCGATTCTGACGTGCAAATCGATCGTCGGAGCTGGGTATAGGGGCGAGTAAATAATAAAAATTGCCGATTGGTTGTTGTTTTTGAAGTAATATAACTAAGCATTACCGTATTTTGTTTTTTATTATTTGTTGTTGCATATTTTAACACATTTCAAGCATATTTAAGCATTTTTCATGCATATTTGTTTCGAGCTTTTTATGTTGCATATAATCTGGTATTTAGTCATCACATTTCGACAATATCTCAGCAAAAGACAAAGTAACATCACATAATTCCTCACACATTTACTAGTAATCATCGATTTCCCTAATTTATCGCATACACATTTTGACAGGAGAAATGAAGATGTTCAACACCGAATGGTCAAAAAGTCAAAGGAAATACCAGTAATCATAAGCCATAACCATAACTGATTCTTTTGAGACCAACCAACCAACCATAGAAGAGATGCTTAAGTTGCCCACACAGCCTGTCTGTCGGTATTCGAGTATGCAGTATGTCACGAGTTGCCTGAATTTGAATGTACATAATAGTTCGTACAAGAATGGACCTTTCAGTACTGGAGGCAGGCCTGACGAGAGGGAGGAGCAAGTGGGGCTACAGCCCCGGGGCCCGAACTTGCTCAAGGGGCCCTAAACCATTTTGAATTTTCGTATAAGACTTTGTTCAAAATAAATGCAACCAATGCATAGTATCCAAAACATTACAATGAGAATGCATTGTATAAACTCAACCAAGTTGTCAGAGTTGTTCATATAATTTATGACGTACAGAAGTTGAAGATTATCTTTATAAGGTGGTAAGTTTCTAATTCAATCTCGGATAAAGCCTTCTTTATTTTATTTACACTGTTTACGCCCACATTGGAGCACCAAAATCAAACCTGATATACAAAGTCTTCCAATATTTCAAATAATAAGTTCAGTTCTTAATTCTTGATAATTTTTTCATTTCCCAATACTTCTTCAGTCTGGAAGATCTTGCAGCTCGTTCTTCTTCTGATATAACATACTGCTTACGCTGTGAAATTTTGAATGTTAGTCGAGTGTATTTGATATTCAGAAGCCGTTTCTCCTCTCTATGTTTAATATGATGCTTAGTAATTTTCAATTCGTCTAAATCCATTTGTATTTCTTTAAACCATGTGATTTTTGTTTTACAGTTCCAAAAGAAGTCAAAAAGTTGTTTCAGGAGTCTAGTATTTGGCAAGCGGGATATGTGTCCAAAAAAAACGCCTTCTATATACTTCATAAAGCACGGTTTATTCTTGTGTAGCCGAAATATGGTCAAATATAACAAAAATGGTATTTTAAATGCACAGTGATCAAAATCGTGAAGTAAAACAAGTAACGAGAGACAAAAAGAAGAGTGATTGAAGAACTTGCAATGGACTTCCCAGTGTGTACTAGACAGTGTCTTGGTGAGGTGTGTTTTAACCAACTGAAGAGCCCAATGGTACACCGGGGCGGAACCCTGTCATTTTGTTGAGTTATGCCGGAACATTTAGCACAATTTGTGTTTAAATACATAATGGCTCAACGGACAATACATATTTTTCTTTTGAAAATTATATAAACTGAAAACCAAGTAAACTGGTATTCAATATAAAAATGCTAACTTCTGCAGAGTTTTTTTTTTTTTTTTTTACGGTATAAGCAAATTGAAACTCAATACTTCCAAAATGAAGTCACAGGTTTTAAAAAAGTGGAGGGGTTCGAAGCCCTCGACCTAGAGCCCGTGACCGTTCTCTACGGCCCTGACTGGAGGTCATGCAAAGTTTTGCATTTCCCCAGGTCTACAGTGTCTTTGTCATCATCATGGCTATAAGTCTTAGTATGGTTCATTATGGGGTCTTCCAGCCTCGTGATGCTACATGGGAACTTGCCGGAAACTATAGCAGGAGGAGGAGTGGAAAGGAACTGGCCACCCAACCACAACCGCACGGAAACTCCAGCTTAAGATGCCTTGACACAGACAAGGACTCTGATTGGGTCGTCAACTTATCTTGTGAACATGGCTCTCGTATTTTAACCCCCACTTGGGAGGAGGATAAATCCTAGCAGCCATGTTTCAATGCCTACAACTCAGCTCAAAATGGTGAAATGACATAGGAAGTGGCAGTGGTTATAGTGGAGGAGATTTGTAGTCCCTTCCAAGCATACTTGCCTCCTACCACTCAATTGGTGTTTACTGGCATGATCAGAGGTTTAATAAACAGTCCTCATATTTTAAATGGTACCGGTAGTTTAATAGTAATTTTGCCACTAAGGACTTGGTCTTCATTAGAAAATATATCTATCTTATTGAAAATTTGTAGGTACCAGGGGCGTATATAAATTTTTGTCACATATATAGTCTTTTTATGAATTAAAACATTTAAACCTAATATACTCGTACTTATCATGTACTATTGTTACTAAGCGGCGTATGGCAACGTTCCAAAGCAAGGCGACGGTAGAGCGATGTCAACGGTGTGACAATCAGTTATGTGTAACAACATAACCTCTTATTACTCTCCAATGCCTTCGCTCTTATGAACGTACCAAGAACAGCAATAAGTGCCCTTGAAGCGTTTGACAAAAGCTTCTTCCCTAACATTTATACCCTTATCAAACTTTTGGCAAATTACCCTCTCTCTGTAGCTACTGATACTGCCGAACAGAGTTCAAGTTGGTTGAAAACATACTTAAGAAATTCTACTTCTGAAAACAGACTCAACGGTCTAGTATTGCTATCTATTCACAGAGACATACATCTCACTGACGATGAAGTTATAAACCGATTTGGTAATGCTTCAAGAAACCTTGACTTTATATAATAGTGTAAGTTGCAAATCAAAACAGTAATGTTAATTCTTTCCAAGTAAACACTATCAAGTGAGCAAGGTGATTGTATTAATAAGAAGTAACATAAAATGGTGTTAGTTGTGTTTGACAATAACCAAACTTAAATCATCACAACAAATTGGTAGAAAAAGTGATCCCAGATAGCCCTAAAATTTATCATTTGGAACCAAATTATACAAAAGTTTCCTGGACGCCCTATTCTTTGAGGCCTTTACCATGCCCCCTAACACTCGGTTGGGCACCCCCCGAAATAAAACTCTATATACGCCTAGGTACCATACTACATAGCATATGAATATGAAATTTTAACCCACAGAGGACGGGATTTAATATATTCAATCACAAGAAGGGTTGCCCACGAGCGGAATTTAATATATTATATACTATACCGGCACAAGTAGTATGCTAAAATTTCAACAGATGGCAGTAAACTACACTTTTAGGTCTCGTCTAACAGGGAATCCCCGAATTGAGTGGTGTTATCTCCTTGCTAGCTTCTCACAAGCTGTGAGGGATTATCGTGTTCAGTCGAGTTTGCGTCGCGAGTTCTAAGAACGGCGTTTTGTGATTTATATATTTATTTTGCGACATGTGCAGTCAAAAGATGGTCAGTGAGCAAGAGATTGCTTCAATTTTGGACTCCACGGATGTACTGTAGATGAAAGTGATTTTTCATTTGACGAGTCCGAAGATGGATATTCAAGTAGTGTCTCTTATGCCCTTTATGACTAAAAAATTTCGATAATATCCTACGCACATCCAATAATCAAGGTAAGCCATTAATATTACGTACATATGCATTTTTATAGCTAGTGTTCGATAATTCTGGACGAGTTTTAATTTGCCCTATTTTCGGTCCGCGTACAGACATAAAACGCATCCACCCGTGTAGGGTTAAGTCATATAAACTACCAGCTAAGCATTTACTTGAATATTAGATGTACAATAAATCTTTCAGAATGCTCACCTTTGAATTTCTGTGACAGTTGTTCCACTGGAGTGAGCTACGGCATGATTCTGCGGGGATCGCTGCTGAGTGCTTCGTAAGACTACGGGGCTGGTCACCATCATCTTCACCCCCTCACGTACCCCATACTTATCATGATTACTATCAGATGTCTGAAAGTTAACAAGAGATAGAACCATCTTCTATAAAAATAACAGGATGAGGAGAGATTCAGAATTAAACATTATTAGTTCCTAAATGGTGATGACATTTATAAACCGAATGTTCAAATAATCCCATTCCCATAGGAGTCACGCCTTTGGACTAACTTATCCGGAGCCATATCTTTAAAAAATTTATTTCTATTTTTGGTCAATAACACTCTGTCACACAGATTTGTATCCAGTAAATTATGTTTTTGAAGATTGTTTGCATTGAAATTATGTTTTTTTTTTAAGATGTACAGGGTGTCACAAGAAAATGTAGTAAAACTTTGAATGGCTATAGAAACTATGAACATAGAGACAAGTTTAAGGGTGTGAATTACAGAAGAGAAATGTAATTAAAGAATCATGTTTGCAAACATTCAAATTGATTACCCTCATTGTCCAGACAAAGCTGATAGCGCGAACCAATGGAATCACAAACGTCACGACACGGTTCTTTTGGTATCTTGCGACATTGTCTTTCAATTTCGAATTTCATTGCATCAATTGTTCTTGGTTTTGTGCGATGAACTCTGTCCTTGAGGTATCCCCATAAAAAGAAGTCCATTGGCATGAGGTCTGGGGAATGTGCAGGGTATTCAATGGGTCCCCTTCGTCCACTCCATGTGTTTGGATAAGCTGCATTGAGGTGAGCTCTTACATCACGATGGTAGTGGGGAGGTGCTCCTTCTTGCTGAAAGTAAATCTCGTCATCGTCATCACCAAACATCTCTTCAATGTGTTAGTACATTTCTTTGAGACACCCTGTATTCTAAGACACGGCAAGACTGGAGAAGTATCAAAATATGAAATAGTATAATATGTAAAAATTGTTTTGTATTGGAAAGTGGGCAATATATTCAAAGATCATCACAACTGATCATTACTGACCTGCAGAGTATCCTCCTCACTTCCCAGGAACCAGATGGGTCGCCTCTTCTCGCTGCTAGGAGTTACCTGATGAGCCTCTACCACCGAGTGACTCTCTACCACGGTAGCCCTGGCCACCTCATAGCTCGTCACCGTAGAGACCACAGCTCGAGGCAGCGTGCAGCAAGTCTCTTCAGTGCTTGTCATCTCCTCAAAGGAACCCTGAGAAAATTACAAAAACAAAACACAGTATAAGGAATTCACAGAAATTATTTCAGAGTATAGCATCTCTTAACCCTCAGCGAGCGGAATTTACCGTATTTCCTCGCATAATCGTCGCACATTTTTAGCCTCTATCTCTTAAGTTAACAGCCCTGGGGCTGGTTTACAACAACTCGCCAATCTTCTCTATTCTCCGCCATCCTCTTCAATTCACGATATGATTTTGTGTTTGTGTCTGTCATTAAGTGTGTGATGTATGCAAGTGGTGGTCTTCCTCTAGTGTTTTTCCCTTCTAACATCCCTTCGATGACTCTTGCTGGAAGGCTATTATGTCTGAGAATATGTCCCAACGTATTTGCTCTTCTTGTTTTCAGGCTCTTCATAAAGCTTGTACTTTCTCCTGTTCTTCTGAATACCTCTTCATTTGTCATATGTTGTATCCAACTGATCTTAAGCATTCTTCTTCTATATTCTTCTTATTATATTATACATCATACTTCTTCTAAAATTCGTAAAAATCTCTTTCAACTGTATACATAAAATCTCGGTCGAGTTTGTTAATATGCAAAATCGGACCAAGGGGGTGGAAATGGGGGGCCTTTTTCTAAAAATAAAATATAAAAGAGACTATATGATACCTATTTATTTATTGAGTGTATGGCTTTTAGAGCTGGGCGTGTCCGAGGACATGTTCGGCTCGCCAGAGGCTGTAGCTGCTTCAAGAGGACACCCAAGGGGTGAGCTACAAGTTCCGTACAATTTCAAGTAGTTCCAACTTTCGCTACCAGATGTCACTGGCACCTAGTGGTGAACATTGGAACTATGATAGAGCGTTTCAATGAAATCAAACCTAGAAATTCAGCTTCACACAAGTTTAGTTAGTGGAAGGATCTGTTACATGCCATAAATTTATGACATGGGACCGCCGGCTTTACTTCCCCTCTGAAGGAAGGCATACTGAAGGATTTTAACGCTCTTAAAAAATCCGACATCTTTGGCCGGGTTTGAACCCGCTATCTTGGGCTCAACAGTTCAGCATGCTACCAACTACGCCACCAAAGCCACTACTATATTGTAATTAGAAGAAGATGGGGCTTCTCGTATGCTAAACATGTGGAACGCTTGTAGGTACCGGTACACAACAATTGGTAAATTTAGTGAATTCGAAATATTTTTCTTTACCCGGTGAAATATACTTCCACCTTCCGGCGTGCCGAGAGGTTTCTTTTGGCATTTGTGTACGCATAATGAATAGAATGAGGAGCTTTGCTCATTTTCATTTTCACAGGAGAGGTGAAAAACTAAATCCACAATATGATTGTTAGTATCATGGTGACATTTTTTTAAATTTCATTCTTATACTGTAGGCCACATAAACATTTGTAGCCTAGTTTTCACATTTTGTAACAAGAAGTTCCGTGACGAACTATAGAGCCTACTTTTCTTAAAATTTAAGATTCATGCCAATGATTAATCTATATGGATCTATCTAGAATAATTACGAAATTAAGTTGGTAATATCGAAATTTCTAATTAGTTCGAAATACTGTATACTAGGAAGGCCTCCGTGGCTTAGGCGGCAGCACGCCGGCCTCTCACCGCTGGGTCCGTGGTTCAAATCCCGGTCACTCCATGTGAGATCTGTGCTGGACAAAACGGAGGCAGACAGGTTTTTCTCCGGGTACTCCGGTTTTCCCTGTCAAAATTTCATTCCAGCAACACTCTCCACTATCATTTCATTTGTCATTCATTTAATCATTGCCCCAGAGGAGTGCGTCAGGCCTCGGCAGCCGGCACAGTTCTTATCCTCGTCGCCAGATGGGGGCTTCATTCATTCCATTCCTGACCCGGTCGGAGACTGGAAGCAGGTTGTGGATTTTCATTTTCACTGTATACTAGGCATAATGTAGCCTAATAGAGCACCAAAGTTGGCAGCCCTGGTGACTGAATATATTCTTAGTTCTATCTCTTAGGGTACAGAATACAACATTTGGTTGAAGTCCAATGGATAGCATGGACGTTACAATCAGTTCAACATTGGATCTAACAGCGCGCGTAAAATGATGTTGGCAACAATGTCATGCATGTATTGGTCAGAAATAATCTAAAATAATATGATCTATTTTTGCGCCAATTTTGAATGAAATCCATTAGTTAGTATAGAAGTTACATGCATTTTAAAATTGGACCTATCAGCAGGCTTAGAATCAATTTGGCAACACTGACGTATATTAGTTACTCCAAATTAATCTAGAATGCTAGGTAATATACGTGTGCAAAGTTTAGAGCTATTGGCTTGCATACTTTCTGATATATTGATATTAGGGTAACAAAAATAGAGACGGTATTTATTAACAGTTGGCAGCCCTAATTACTCTTAAGAATCGGCATAGTCATATCTGTTATGGTACACATAGCACACACAAAATTTGGTTGAAATCCAAATGATAGTATAGAAGTTACATGTATTTAAAGTTGGACCTCTCAGCAGGCTTAGAATCATGTTGGTAGCACTGACGTATATAAGTTACTCCAAATTAATACAGAATGTCAGGTACTATACGTGTGCATAGTTTAAAGCTGTAGGCTTGCATACTTTCTGATATATAGGTATTTGGATTTTTAAAATGAGAGCATTTATTTACAGTTGGCAGCCCTGGTGGCTCAAAAGAATATGCTCAGTCATATCAGTTTATCTATACATGGCACATACGAAATTTGGTTGAAATCCAATTGATAGTGTAGAAGTTATATGCATTTAAAATTTGGACCTATCAGCAGGCTTTTAATAATTTTGGCAACACTGCCATGTATAGCCTCCTGGAAATTAAACTGCAAAATTATTATCTATACGTTTGCCAATTTTGAAATAGCTCCCATTCATACCTTCCAAGATATCCAACATTGAGCTCAAATTTCAATTGTGATTTTTTAGCAGTTGGTAGCACTGACATCATTTTCAAATATGGCCGTGAGATATTCAGGTATAGATCTTTACTCCTACCAAATTTTGTTTCGATTGCTCCAGCCGTTTAGGAGTTGATAGGGGGGACACACACACACAGCCAGACAGACAGACAGAAGGACAGACAGACAGACAGACAGACAGACAGACAGACAGACACACATTTGCCCGATCTCATAAGTCTACTTTTTCCTCATTTTTAGCCTACTTTTCACATTTTGCAAAAATGAGGAAAAAGTAGACTTATGAGATCGATCCGGGAAAATGTGTGTCTGTCTGTCTGTCCTTCTGTCTGTCTGTTTGTCTGTGTGTGTGTGTGTGTGTGTGTGTCCCCTATCAACTCCCTAAACGGCTGCAGCAATCAAAACCAAATTTAGTATGAGTAAAGATGTGCACCGGAATATCTCACGTCCATATTTGAAAATGATGTCAGTGCTACCAACTGCTGAAAAAACGCACTAGAAATTTGAGCTCCATGTTGGATATCTTGCAAGGTATGCATGGGAGCTATTCCAAAATTGGCACACATGTAGATAAGACTATTTCAGTTTAATTTCCAGGAGCCCAACCATGACAGTGTTGCCAAAATAATGTTAAGCCTTCTGATAGGTCCAATGTTTAAATGCATATAACTTCTACACTATCAATTGGATTTCAACCAAATTTTGTATGTAATATCTGTACATAAACAGATATGACTGCGCGTATTCTTAAGAGCCACCAGGGCTGCCAACTGTTAATAATTGCTCTCTCTATTTATTTATTTTATCCAAATACCAATATATCAGAAAGTATGCAAGCCAACAGTTTTAAACTATGCACACGTATATTGTGACATTTTAGATTAATTTGGAGTAACTTATATACGTCAGTTCTACCAACATGATTATAAGCCTGCAGATAGTACCAATTTTTAAATACATGTAACTTTATCAGTTGGATTTCAACCAAATTTCGTATGTGCTATGTGTACCATAACAGATATGACTATTAGTATTGTTAAGAGCAATCAGGGCTGCCAACTGTTAATAAATGCTGTCTATATTTTTTTTACCCTAATATCAATATATCAGAAAGTATGCAAGCCAACAGCTCTATACTTTGCACACGTATAGCACCTGACATTCTAGATTAATTTGGAGTAATTAATATAAGGCAGTGCTGCCAACATGATTCTATGCCTGCTGATATGTCCAATTTTAAAATACATGTAACTTCTATACTAACAAATGGATTTCATCCAAAATTGGCACAACAAGATATCATAATATTTCAGATTATTTCTGACCAGCACACGCATGACATTGTTGGCAACATGCTTTTACGCGTGCTGATAGATCCAGTGTCTAACTGCATGTAACGTCCATTGGACTTCAACCAAATTTTGTATTCTGTACCTTAAGAAATGGAACTAAGAATATATTCAGTCACCAGGGCTGCCAACTGTAGTGCTCTATTAGGCTACATTATACCAGGTATATTTTGAACTAATTAGATATTTCGATATTACCAACTTAATTTCGTCATTATTCTAGATAGGTTCATATTCTGTAGAATAGTCATTGGCATGAAAAGTAGGCTGTATAGTTCTTCACGGAACTTCTTGTTGCAAAATGTGAAAAGTACGCTAAAAATGAGGAAAAAGACGACATGAGATCGATCCGGAAAAATGTCTGTGTGTGTGTGTGTGTGTGTCCCCTATCAACTCCTAAACGGCTGCAGATATCGAAACCAAATTTAGTATGAGTAAAGATCTATATATGAATATCTCAAGGGCATATTTGAAAATGACATCAGTGCTACCAACTGCCGAAAAATTGCAATTGAAATTTCAGCTCCATGTTGGATATCTTGGAAGGTTTGCATGGGAGCTATTCCAAAATTGGCACACATATAGATAATATTTCAGTTTAATTTCCAGGGAGCCATACATGGCAGTGTTGCCAACAAGATTCTAAGCCTGCTGATAGGTCCAATTTTTAAATGCATGTAACTTCTACACTATCAATTGGATTTCAACCAAATTTCGTATGTGCTATGTGTACAATAACAGATATGAATTTGCGTATTCTTAAGAGCCGCCAGGGCTGCCAACTGTTAATAAATGCTATCTCTATTTTTTATCCTAATGCCAATATATCAGAAAGTATGCAAACCAAGAGCTCGAAACTTTGCATATGAATAGTACCTAACATTCTAAATTAATTTGGAGCAACTAATTTACGTCAGTGCTGCCAACATGACCTTCCACATTAATTTGGAGTACCTAGTACATGTCAGTGCTGCCACCATGATTCTAAGCTTGTTGATAGGTCCAAATTTTAAATGCATGTAACTTCTATACTAACAAATGGATTTCAACCAAATTTCATATGTGATATGTGCACCATAACTGATATGAATATGCGTATTCTTAAGTGCCAACAGGGCTGCCAACTGTAAATATATGATCTCTCTATTTTTACCCTGATATCTATAAATCAGAAAATATGCAAGCCAACAGCTCTAAACTTTGCATATGAATAGTACCTAACATTCTAAATTAATTTGGAGCAACTAATTTACGTCAGTGCTGCCAACATGATTTAAGCCTGCTGATAAGTCCAATTTTTAAACACATGTAACTTCTATTCTAATAAATGGATTTCATACAAAATTGGCACAATAATAGATCATAATATTTTAGATTAATTCTTAAATGTAAGAAAAGTAGGATCTTTAGTTAGTCACGGAACTTCTTGTTTCATAATCATTATTAAAATTAAATGAATCGTCGTCGGCTGTAACTCGATTCCGAATAAACATACTTCTTCCTGCATAGAGCTTTTCAGACCAGCTTGTGGATGTGCTTCTGATGACTAAACAGGCCAATCCTGGCTTAAAACATGCGCCCACATAAATTGCACTCAATGGTCGGGGGAGGGCGGGGTTGCAACTGACAAAGCTTTCTTGCTTGTCGCTTGGCCTCTTCATGTCTGCGACGTTCTTCCTCAAAGAAGTTGACAGCCGTCGATGTAGTGTTCCGCCACAGTAAACGGTCCGCAGCAGATGTTTCCCATGAGCGGATGTCTATACCAGTCGTCGTCATGATGTGTTTTAACTCGTCTTTAAAATGCTTCAAAGGGGCCCCATGAGGTCTAGTGCCGGAGCAAAGCTCACCCTAAAAGAATTGACGTGGAGGCCTGGTATCACTCATACGGTGAACATGGCCTAACCATCTCAGTTGATGAACGATGATAGTTGTCTCAATGCTAACGAGATGCGCTCTCTCGAGAACTGCAGTGTTGGTCGCGTAGTCCTCCCACTTGATGTTCAAGATGTATCTCATCTTTTGTTGGTGGAAACGCTCAAGTTTCTTGATATCACGGCGATAGAGTGTCCAAGTTTCACAGCCATACAGTAGCGTTGAGATGACAACAGCTTTGTACACCATGAGTTTGGTATGCATCTTTAGGCCTTTATTCATGAAGACTCTGTGCATTAAAAATTAAATGAATATTTAAGCAATAATTATAATTTAAATAGTGGAGTTGGCCTAGTATGAAACCAAGTCATGGAGTTGTCTGTTTTTGAAGCCAAAGGGAGCCATTTTAAAATTGATTCTGTTCTCTTTTGAAACCAAATGATTACAAGATCGATATCGATGAATTCATTTTATATTCTTCATCTACACTTCTAATGACCGAGGGTGTTTTAAAATAATGTAATTGTGTCTAATGTATTAAAACAAAATCATATAAAATCGGTCTTATAGGCTAGTTAAAAATGACATGAACAAATTATACTGAGACGCCTTTTGACAAAACTAAAATCCTCGAGTTATTCACACACCTTAGAAAGAACTAGTTCATCAAAATCTGCAATCTCCAACTCATCACACTCCACTGTTTAGAATATTACCAGCGTCGTTACAGGTTAAACATTCAGCTTTGATGGATTTACAGTGCATGTTGGGAGCAGATTGCATGAATGCAAGCTTCTCATTGGCTACTGAAGGAGTTGTCATATTTTGAAATGGAACTATGGTGGAATTGTCCATATTTCGATTCTGTACTGAGCAAATACATGCTATTCTCCCTAAGTTCTGTTTTTTTTAAGCAGAACAGTTGTAGATTCGCATTCAGCATAAAAAGTCACAGAAGAGTGAACAATAAACTCAAAACTGACAAAAATGGAGTTGTCCAACTTTGATACCAAGCTCCTCAATTAATCAATGGCACAAACCTACTGGCTCTATTTCAGTGACGAAAAAAAAGAAACTGTAACAGAAAAATGAAAATAATGCGAGAACGTTACCGCTGAGACACGCAGCCAGTTCATCATCATTAAAGCACAGCTGCATAGGTGTAAGTGGCTAAATGCACCTGCCCAGACAGCAGGAGAATCAGGTTTGCATCCTGACTGTAGTCACATTTTCAAGTGTTATTCAGCAAACACTTGGTCCATAACCTGGAAAACTACACTGAGATAGCAAAAGTCGCGGGAAGTATAGTCCCATGAGAAAATGTGCCATGAGCATTGTGGCTAGTTGTGTCACAGACACAAGTGTAGTGAAGTTGGCAACATGTCGTGAGTTAACCGACTTTGAACGTGGCGTACAGCGCATGGGTCATAGCATTTAGGAGATTACACCTGAATTCGGGTTTCTGAGGCAACAGTGTCGAGGATGGATCTTCAATATCGCAGAGATAATGTTACCAGCCGTGTAAACTGCCGTACGGGACGACCACAAGTGTCTAACGAACGAATATCACGTCACCTCAGCAGAACCATACGGGGCGATCAAAGGGCTACTGTGAGTCAGATCACCACCCAGTTGAATGCTGGGAGGCAGAAATCCATTTCTACCAGGACTATAAGTAGGTACCTAGACTTCTCTAGCTGACATTTTCACATGGGACTATCCTTCCCGTGACTTTTGCTCACTCAGTGTACAGTATATAACGGAAGGAATAGTTTTGAGACATAAAGGACCAGTAAAATACTGAATATGAAAATATGTTATATTAGTTCTTCATGCAACTACTTGTTTAGTACGGTATTACACTCACCTGGACACTCCCTTGCAGGGTGCTGTCAGAACTTTCAGGAATGGCAGCCAACTCTGACTCTGTCTCATCATTATCTAAGGAATAACTGCAAAATAAAAAAATAAAAAATCACAAAAATACTGTTCCAACACAAGACAAACAAAAATATACTCTAAATGGTGCATATCCTGTTATTATAAATAATTTTATTAATGCTGCCAATGGCCATGTATTTTTCTCTTCAAGACGGATCAGGGAAGGGATTATGAAAGGAAATTGGCCGTGGACCTAATTGAAAGGAACTGTCCCGGCATTTGCCTGGTAGTGAAAATGGGAAACCACGAAAACCATTTTCAGGATGGCCGAGGTGGGATTCGAACCCACACTCTCCCGATGCCAGCGAGACACGAGGTAGTGCGTCAGCGCTCTCGGCCACCGCGGCCGGTATATCCTGTTATTATCCACCTGTAACAATAGTTAAAATACACATTTTTATGGTTTAAAATTTTTGAGGTAGATGTCTAACGAAGAAAACACCCTAATATGATCAAAACAAAAGAACAAGTAAAAGAACACCAAGATAGGCTCATCAGCGGTCTCTTGGTGACCGTGCATAGACCTCCACGGGAGTAGTGAAGGGGGTAGAAGGGAGGTAGCACGCAGTTTGCTACTGCTGTGCGGGTCCGGGCACAGACACAAGAGCCCGCTGATGATTCTATCTTGGTGTTCCTAGGCCAAACCCCGCACAAGACACAGCAATAAGCGTAGAAAATAATTGCTGAGTTAACATCTTGGCTGTGAAAGCTAATATATGAAAAGAACAATTTTCTTGAGTCATATACAGCAGTACATGAAAATTTAGACTGTTGGCCCTAACTCACTCTCCCGTATAAAGTGGATGATGCGATCAGCACTAATATAAGATTGAGAGTATTTCTACATAGATCAGAAGGATCAACACAATCTGTTAAAATGTCGGCCATGGTGAAAACAGCTCTGCAGGTACAAAGTGGAGGGGTCTTCTCTTCTCATCAAGTACACCATATGGTTGGACCTTGAATCTGTATAAGATGACGGACTCCAGCTGGATGCAGATAAGGTTTAGTTTATCTGTGCAGGGCTCTAACTACGACATATGAAGAGTGATATCGATTATTATTGATCGAGTCTGTCTTGGATTTTATCTTTTGATATGTTTGGCGTATGTTATATTCATGTTTTCCTTGTTCAATCTGTGTAGTCAATAAAGGAGATTTCTGAGAAATTGTACTCATTTTATAGTCAATAAGTGCATTCCCAACACTTGAGTTTGGTATCATTGGATGACCCTCTTTTAGATGAACAACTTTCATCCACAAATGTTTTATTTCCAAATCATAGCTTTTGAGACATTCAGATGTATCAATTAAAATGGTTCATCCTGTATAATACAGTATTGCACAATAGTAATTGTATTTTGCTTCAGAATGCCTAATTTGGAAAGCCAAATGCAAAATATTCGATTTTTGATTGTTAAAAACAAACACTGATCATGCAAAAACAATAAACTCTTCTACATTTTCCAGCCTCTGGCTGGGTCTGCTTGGAACATAAGCCTCCATCATTTTCTATCACCCTCACCACCCTTCTCTCTTCACTCTGTCCGACTCCTGTCCTCTTTTCTGCACTCCTTCCTTCACACCCACAATCAGGGCCAACAAGAGGGGTGGTCAAGGGGGGCAAATGCATAGGGGCCCTTATATCTCCTCAGTGACCCTGCCCTCAATCTACCTATCCCTTGGCCTTCCTCTTGGTCTCTCGCCCTCCATTTCCATCTTATGCATCCTCCTTGATATCCTGCCATCCTACGAGGGCTGTTTATTAAGTAAGGGCCGTTTTATCATTTCAATGATCTTGTCGACTTCATTGTTATGCTCGAGTCGAAAGTTATGCGTTAAGGAGATGGTGACGTCATGCAGTCGTGCGGGAAGCCTAAGTTAATGGGTAATGGAGTCTGTTGAAAGAGTCCTGGGGCGTCGAGCGACCTGGGGCTTTGAGCGAAGCGAAAAGAATACAGGGTGACTCCTAAAGAGGTGTACAAGATGCCAGATAAGAATACAGGGTGACTCCTAAAGAGGTGCACAAGATGTCAAACAAGAATACAGGGCGACTCCTAAAGAGGTGCACAAGATGTCAGACAAGAATACAGGGTGACTCCTAAAGAGGTGTACAAGATGTCACACAAGAACACAGGGTGACTTCTAAACAGATATACAAGATGCCAGATAAGAATACAGAGTGCCTCCTAAAGAGGTGTGCAGGATGTCAGAGCAAAATACAGGGTGACACCTAACGAGGTGTACAGTATGTTAGATTCAATTCAAATACAGGGTGACCCTTAAAGAGGTTTGCAAGATATCAGATTCAAATAATGGGTGACCCTTAAAGAGTTGTAAAAGAAGTCAGACTCAAATACAGGGTGACCCTTAAAGAGGTGCTTGCACGGGAAGCCTAAGTTAATGGGTAATGGAGTCTGTTGAAAGAGTCCTGGGTCTTCGAGCAATATTTTTAGGTTTTACATACCTTCCTCTATTTTTCTACATAGTAGTATTTAGGCACTTGTCATACCTTAAAACTAAGTTCTGAAATCCCTCTGCATAAAAGTTTGCCGCCTGCTCTGACAACCAAGAAATCACACTTGAGGAAAATCCATTGATGGAGTGGTTATCATGAATCTTCGGTCCTCGTGAATTTTCGTAACAATTGCAGTCACCAAGTCATCCGTGATCACAGACCTGAGCGTTCATCGTCATGAACATTTTCACGGCCACTTTTGAACTCGCGTACCCATTTTCGCACTTTACCTTCCGTCATTGCATTATCACCATACACCATACAAAGCTGACGATGAATGTCTGCAGCCGATATGTTTCTTGCACTCAAAAAACGTATCACAGACCATACCTCACACGCGGCGGGCGAATCAATAATCTTGAACATTGTAAAGATGCACAGTTCAGTGTACAGGTTAGCTACACAGCTGCCTGCTTGTTCGCAAAGGATGCCGGGAGGTAGCGCGCACACTTGTTGCGGCATGCTTACTAACTGCGGCAGGCTTTAAAAAAACAGCCTTACTTAAAAAACAGCCCTCGTACATTGTCCTCACATGTCCATACCAACTCATTCTTGTCTTCTCTATGATCACTTGTAAGGGTTTCTCTTCCACAATCTCTCTCACTCACTGATTTCTTACTCTATCCTTTCTTGATATTCCTAATCTGCTTCTTTGAAATTTCAATTCGCAAGCCTGGATCCTGCTCACCTGTCTCTTCTTCATAACCCACGTTTCTGATGCGTAGGCGAGTATTGGGACATAATACGTTCGTTACAATACCAGTTTGCTCTTCTGGAGTACGTCCCTGCCCCATACCAGACCTCTCACGCCCTGCAGGAATCCATGGGCTTGCCTTCCTCTCTCACTGATATCCTTGTCATTTCTACTACTTCTATTACACTCCCTAGATACTTCAAACTATCCACCTTCTTTAGTATATCTCCTCTTATAAACAATAACAACAATAACCTCTGAGTTTAAAAATATTTACATATACTATGATAATGGTACTTACAGAAGAAGACATAACAATGAATTATTTGAACATATAGAAGATTTGGTGAGTGTGATGAGAAAAAGGAGAATGTCTTTCTTTGGACATTTGGAACAGATGGAGCATCATCGACTTTCATATCGAATACACTCATCAATCTCTAAAAAAAAAATATCCTATTGTAAATGGTCGATGCAAGTTAAAAAGGACCTAACAGAAGCTCGAATCAATCAAGCTCTGGTTTGGGATAGGAACCTGTTCAGAAAGGCGGTTCAATCTGTTGATGTTATCCAATAACTTTCTTCTTCTGTAACATTTCATGTTACAATGTTGGTGTTCTGTGTTGCTCGTGTGCCTTTGGTGTTCAAAATAGTGTCCGTTTTTAATGGCTACCTAATGTAGGCTATATTGCAGTTTGATCATAAACAACTTATTATTCAGAGTATTCCAAGTGTTATCTGGTGATTTAACTAAAGACATCAACAGGTTATGGGCCCAGATACGTGTTGAGAAATTAAGTGTGTGATAAAACGTGTCGGCGTTGTATATTTCTGTTCGAAATTGCGACGAAGCTGACTTTGAGGTTATGCACGTGTTGATATCGTTGCAGTGCAAAATGACCAACAGTAGTGGCTACTCTGGCTAAAGCGCGGCGTTAGGTCATGGGGCCAAGCTCACTGCTGACTCGGTAGACACGTGGGTTTGAGCCCCACCATCGGCTGTCCTTGAAATGGTTTTCCGTGGTTTCCCATTTTCAACACCAGGCAAATGCTGGGACAGTACCTTCTGACAGGCCACGGCCGCTTCCTTCCACATCCTTGCCCACTTTCATCCATTCATCTCATCTCTCATCCCGACGCGCAGGTCGCCCACGGGCGTCGACTAGAAAGACCTGCACTCGGCCTCTCAGGAGGCTACACGACAAAAAAAAAAAAAAGTGCAAAATGGATTCAACAAGGTTTATCAACATCGGACTTCTGGAAGGGAAATCAAATTGGAGCACTTGGAAATACAAAATAAGTATTTGTTTACGTGGAATTCCCGGAGCACTTGATGCTATCGAAGGCAGCTTAGTCAAACCAAATGTACTTCCCGCGAGTGCGACTGCTGATGAAAGGGCGGCGTATAAAAGTGCATTAGAAGCATTTAATAAAATGGACAGTAATGCTTTAATTATTTTAACTACAAACATGACTGAAGAAACATTGCAGAAAATAATGCGTCTTAATATGTCTCGGGAAGTATGGTCGGAACTACACAAATTGTTTGACGGCGTTTCTGAAGACAAGGTTTATAACCTCTGCTTACAGTTCTTTAGTTTTAAAAAGCATCCTGAAGATGACATCGTGACACATATTTCGAAATTGAAAAATTTGTGGAGTGAATTAAAGCATGAAATGACTAAAGATGTTAAAGGTAATTCAGAATTGCCAGATTTATTTGTGATATGTAAAATCTTAGGTACATTGCCTGAAGATTATTTTTCATTTAAATCCAGCTGGATGCTAATGTCTAAAAGTGACAGGACAATTGATAATCTGACCAATCAATTGTGTGCATATGAAAAGGCTTTGAGGACCAAGGAGGATGAATTTATTGCACAGGAAACCCTATTCATGGACTCGTCAAAGCAGCTATCCCAGCCAGTATGTTCAACCAAGACGAAGATGAAAAAGAAGATAATATGCCACTACTGCAAGAAACCCAATCAAACTGTCAAAATGTGTAGAAAATGGGCAGCCGATGGAAAACCTCCGAAACCAAGTTGCGCAGATACTAAGGTTACGAACATGACACTTGTTGCTGTTACCTCGGCAGTAATGAATGCTGAATGTAGGCCTAATGACTGGTACGTAGATAATGGTGCGACAAGTCACATTACGAACAACAGAAATTCATTAAAGAATTTTCAGCCATTTTCAACGAAACATTCAGTGACTACAGCTAGTGGTGACAAGATCGAAGCGATCGGAAAAGGTTCAGTAGACATTGAAGTAGCAGGTGGAGGAAAGTGGCATGCAATTACTCTGGCAGATGTATGGTATGTACCAAAGATTCAGAAGAATCTATTCTCTGTTCTAGCAGCACAAGATAAGCATCCAAAAAGTGAATTCATATCAACTGCAGAAATTTGTAACTTCAAAGTTAACCAAGATGTCAAACTGGTAGGCATACGTGATCGATTTGGAGGACTTTTTAAATTGGCAGTGAGAAATATAAGACCCATTTCTCACAATGAAGTTAATGTCACAGGCAAAGATAACCTGCTACAGCTATATCATGAAAGATATGGACATCAAAACAAGCGCCATGTGAAGTCGATTCTCAGCAAGGACCTAAACATCAAAGTGGAAATGGACAGTGAACTGTGTGAAGGCTGTATTTATGGCAAGGCTCATCGTCTACCATTTGGCACCAGAAAGAAGACAACGGAACCAGGAGAGCTTATCCACACAGATGTGTGCGGACCATTCCAAAAATCAGGGTCGGGATATCGATATTTTGTTCTTTTCAAAGATGACTACACAAAATTTAGGACAATCTACTTCATCAAAGAAAAAGTGAGGTTGTGAAAAAGTTGAGTCAGTTTATAGCTGAAGCAAAGACAGCTGGACATGTTATTAAAGAACTTCTGAGTGACAATGGAAGAGAGCTTGACAATGAAGAAGTCAAGAAAATTCTTCAAAGGGAATGAATCACACAGCGTCTCACAATGCCGTACACTCCTGAGCAGAATGGATGTAGTGAGAGAGAAAATCGAACAGTTGTGGAAACAGCAAGAGCCATTATGCATGCTCATGGAAATATTCCACAAAGACTTTGGGCTGAAATGATAAATTCAGCTTCGTACATCCTGAATCAGACAGGACCTTCCAATGTTTCTGGGGTATCTCCATAGGAGATGTGGTATGGCAAGAAACCTGAAACGAAGCAACGAACAACGACGAAAGAAAATGGATCATAAAGCTGTGAAAGGGATTTTGATTGGCTATGATCACGATGAAGGGTATCGAATTTGGTGCAAAGAAGAAAACAGGCTAATCAGATCACGAGATGTAATTTTTGAGGAGAAGACTTTAATCGAGAGGAAAAGAATGGATATCCCAGTAAATGTCGAGCTACCTAACCAAGTATTTCTAGAATCAGGTACTCAGACAGAGGACCAGCCTGATGTTAAACCTCAGAGTGATGAAGAAGAGGATTTCTTGGGTTTTGATGATCTTTTCCCAGATGAAGATGACCACCAAAACAATGAGATGACTGGACAACAGCTGCGAGATCGGTCTACACTTAAACGTCCGAAAATTCTTCAAGACTATGTAGCATCTGTTTCAACAACTTTTAAAGAACCAGATGGCTATGCTGAAGCTTTGAAATCGGATGAACGGGATGACTGGAAAGAAGCCATGGATCGAGAAATGGGAGCACATCAAGAAAATGCGACTTGGGTCATGGAGGATTTACCGCCTACAAAAAGATCCATTCCCTGCAAATGGGTTTATAAAGTAAAAACAAATGCAGATGGCTTGGTGGATAAATTTAAAGCCAGGTTGGTGATAAAGGGTTTTTCACAACAGAAAGGTGTCTATTATGACCAGACGTTCAGTCCTGTGGCAAGAACATCTACTATTCGATCACTACTCGCTGTTGCTGCCAATGAAAACATGATGCTAGCTCAAGTAGATGTGTCAACAGCATTTCTCTATGGTAATTTAGAGGAGACCATATTCATGAAGCAGCCTGAAGGGTACAATGATGGTTCCAGTAGAGTATGTCGTCTGAAGAAGAGCTTGTATGGGCTGAAACAAGCCCCTCGCTGTTGGAACAAAAAGTTCAGTGACTACATAATCAAATTAGGATTTCGAAGGAGTGAAGCTGATCCTTGTCTCGTCGTTAGGCAGAGAGGTTGCAGCAAAATTTTCTTCGTCCTCTATGTTGATGATGGCTTGATAGCAGCTGACAATGAGCATGAACTTCAGCAGTTTATCAACGATCTCAAGAAGGAATTCAAAATGACTTCAAAACCATTGTTTTCAACTCGACTCCAACAATTGTGTGACGGCATGGGGGTCTGCAAGTTATTGAATGAGGGAGAGTGTTGATGTTATCCAATAACTTTCTTCTTCTGTAACATTTCATGTTACAATGTTGGTGTTCTGTGTTACTCGTGTGCCTTTGGTGTTCAAAATAGTGTCCGTTAGTAATGGCTACCTAATGTAGGCTATATTGCAGTTTGTTCATAAACAACTTATTATTCAGAGTATTCCAAGTGTTATCTGGTGATTTAACTAAAGACATCAATAAAATCAACCAGTAATCTACACCCTTTAACATCTGTGATGCCTCGCCCTCACTGCAAGTGGACGGAAGAAAGGAGAGCTGAACATGCATCAAGAATGAAGATCTACTGGCAGACAAGAAAACAAGCATTACAGTGATCATATGAGTGAAGAACATCGTGGTCCATTGATGGCCGAAACGACTAAAAAACAAACTATGTTCCGTCTAGTCAATACTTATTGTGTTTATTTAACCGCTAGTACATGTTTTGAGGCGTAGTATTAACACATTGCTGTCCGGATGCCTGGACATGTCACATCCCCTGTGGACCGGACATTTTGCTACTGAGAATATTCCAGTGCACTAGATTATAAAAAAGTACATAATTGTGGAAATAACTTAGATATTATCTTTCTAGTTGATATGAGTATACACATACCCTTATTAGTGCTCAAGGGGGTGATGTATTTGTAAACATAACACAATGTGCAGTGGCGGCTTACAGAAAGAGCAGACGGAGTATATTTGAGGTTAGATTGGTCAACAATCAAAGTACGGTATGTACTTTGGTTGTTATTACGTCGTCTAGAGACCTGAATATCACTCTCTCATTAAGTTTCTACTAATTCACTATAACTTGTGCCATTTGAAAGATAATATGAACGATAAATCTTATCATCTGATTATACAAGTCCTCCATCTTGTCATTGATTGAACCAACAGAAGGAAGTTCGATGCTTCGAAACAAAATCAAAGAATAAAAGAAGACCATGAATAGATGGAAGATGGCACATATACATCTACAAATGTCCTTCTCAATGTGCTAGACCGAAATAGTTCAATACATGGTCAAGAGATGTCGCAGGAAGACCAAAAACAATGACGTGTATAAAACCGAGATTTCTCGGGGCCCGTCATCTACCGCTGGCGAGCGTACTACGAGATTTCTCGGGGCCCGTCTTCCATGTGTTAATGAAAATCTGCCCCGTCATCAGCTAGTACAAATGAAAACATTGTGACATTAATGGCCAGTCATTGACATTAAAATTAATTAAAAATGGATGAAGTGGATGAAATGTGATGGAAGCATATAAGGGTGTATCTTAATTATACTGACAAAAAAATCAGGGATGCTCTGCGTGTTATGTAAAAGACGATGCCGCAATCGGATTGGTGGAGAAAATTTTTCCCTCCGAGAAAATGAGGTTACTTTGTTACTTCCAGGCGCGCGATTCAAATCTACGAACTCGCCGTATTTGCAGAGCTAGAGAGCAAGCCGCTGGCCACCGCTGTGCTTCAAGCAAGGGAAGGGAGTGTGATAGAAGGTGACAGAGATATGCTGGCGGGCATGCGCAAGTTTCCTCGATCGCCTCGGCTTGCCGCATGCCCGCCAGCATATCTCTGTCTCCTTCTATCACACTCCCTTCCCTTGCCTCAAGCACAGCAGTGGCCAGCGGCTTGCTGCCTGGCTCAGCAAATACGGCGAGTTCGTAGATTTGAATCGCGCGCCCGGAAGTAACAAAGTAACCTCATTTTCTCGGAGGGAAAAATTTTCTCCGCCAATCCAATTGCGGCATCGTCTTTTACATAACACGCAGAGCGTCCCTGATTTTTTCGTCGGTATAATTAAGATACACCCTGTATGGTTGTTGCACTTGCACGTTATAAAAATTATAATAATAACAAGGATAGCCAAAAACCTTGTAGGTATTATACTACTACTACTACTTCTTCTTCTTCTTCTTCTTCTTCTTCTCCTTCTTCCTCCTCCTCTTCGCCTTTTGAGACCACATAGGATCACTTTAACCAACCATTAGTTCGTTGACTTGTAGGTACTGTTCGAGCCTTGCGGTCCTCCCAGTACTTCTTCATGTGTACTGATCGTCTTGCCCTTTCTTGGGCGAAAAATATTCTTGTTGGAATTTTCTTTTTTGTGAGTGGAAAATTAAAAGTCATATTTTTAAGTGCTGTAGTTAAACTTTTCTTATTTGCAGCATCTTCTGTTGTTAGGCCAATTTCTTTCAAGTCCTCTCTGATATCTTTTAACCATCGGCATCCAGTTGTTGTGTAGGTATACCACTGTAGGAACACTCAATTTTCAGTAGCAAAATTGAAAGACTGCTCTAGTCCGAGAAAATTCCCCTAATTAATGTTCTCTTTAGTTCATTATCTGCGTACAAATGTGGAGCCTTAAGTTGTTGCTTGCCAATTTACATCTTGGAGTGTGAAGCTTGGTGGTTTTGAGCATATATGGTTTTTGCACTTGCACATTATGAAAAAATATAATAATTATAAAGAATAGTTAAAACACTGTAAGTGTACTATTGTGGGTACAATCAATTTTCAACAGCGAACATTGAAGGGGCAGATTTTCATTAATACTACGCCTTGAAACATGTACTATTGGTTAAATAAACACAAATAAGTATTGACTAGACGAAACATAGTATATTTCAATATTTTTAAACGATCATTCGTCAATATGGACCAATCATGAACAACGTTAACAAATAAACTCTGAACCTAGAAATCTACTTTTAGGCAAATTTTACCTGGACTCTGGCATCTTGCGTTCCACTCGGACCACTTTACTGTTGTCGGGTTGAGAGCACTGCACAGCCTCTTCCCAATGTGTTTCCATGCCGCTTGAGCCAGGAGACTTCTGGTGGTACATGGCCTGAACCTTCCCCGCCTTGGTGCTCACAGATACATGAGAAGTTCCATCTCCCGAGTACAGAGGTGACAGAGGAGGTGTTTCATGCTTCTCCAGCCCGCTGTGCTCTGCGTCTCCTCCGAGTGAGGGCTGGCTCACATCTGAAAATAAACCTTTACTTTATCATGTTCCTTAAGAGGTTGTATGTCACACAAGGTTTGGCAAATAATCTTCACACCTATCATCTATATAGCCAGCCCCGTGGTGAAGAATAGCATTAGTAAATGGAACCTGGATTGGAACACCATGTCAGAATGACAGAACAAAGTGAAGAGGAACCATATTTGCCCCCACCCAATGTCAGCTGGAAAAGGGGAAATGAAGATGATGATGATGATAATAGCTTAGTAATAATAATAATAATAATAATAATAATAATAATAATAATAATAATAATAATAAGAGGAGGAAAGATGGCTTACCCCTGGAACGTGTGGGAGGTGCGCCCATCACAAGAGTTGCTGGGATGTGGCGACATCGGTGGTGCTGAGAATCCAGACTGTTGAGCACGATCTTTATGAGGCAGTGCAGCTGAGAACTGTGTGGCTGTTGATTGTACTGGTACTGTAAATCACATCACATATTCATATTATTGGTGAGTAGTCTTCATGGTGAAGTAGATAGAATCATTGGCTGCCACCCCTGAGGTTTCAGGTTTGATTTCTGACTCTGCCAAGAATTTAAAAATCTTGATATGGTCTCGTAAGGGGTCTCCCGGCCATGTGATGTCAAATGCATATTCCTATTGAATCTGTTACATGAGGTCCCTTTATGGAAATTTTTAACATAATTTCTAATGACCAAGGAAATTCCTAAGATCAAGTTTTCAGAACACCAGACGAGACAAAATTAGAAATGTGTCAGTCCACCTAAAGCTAGGGCTGAAAAGAAGTGTGCTTGACATTCTTGAGGAGTCGAGATTGAAATGGTTTGGTCATCTGATGAGGATGCCCTCTTATAGAACACCTAAAACCTATATCGAAAGGGAGATAATTGGCAAGAGACCAAGAGGTAGACCTCGAGATGGGTGGGTGCGGCAGGTCCACAGAGCTTTGACTAAGAGGAGCATAGAATGGAGGACAGTGGTGGAAGAGGAATGGTGGCAGCACAGACAGGTATGGAATGGGCTTGTTCATTCCCACACCCGACCTGCTGGAGTGGAGAATCCATGATGATGATGGTGGTTTTGTTTGAGTCTTCAGTCTTTAGACTGGTTTGATGCAGGCCTCCATGCCTTCCTGTCATCAGCTAATCATTTCATCTCTACATAGGTACCACACCATCCGAGGTTATCTGTTAAACATATTCTAACCTTGGTCTACCCCTACAGTTCCTGACCTCGACCTTCCCTTCCATAACTAAGTTTACTATTACTGGTTGCCATAGTATGTGCCCTACCAACCTACATCTCTTCTTCCACTCACCTTAATACCTCTCCATTCATTACTCTACCTGCCCATCGGATCTTCATCATTCTCCTGTAACACCACATTTCTCTTAATTTGCTTCCCAAGTAGCAGAAGTCTTGTACCTCCTTTAGCTTGCTAATTTGATGTCAATAGAGGTTTCTTTTGGCTGGATTCGGCCCCATGGTATTAGGGTAGCGCACCTTTCTCTCACCTGGTAGCCCCCGCGTTCGATCCCCCAGCTAAGTCAGGGATTTTAGAAACTGATGTGAGGGCTGGAACAGGGTGCCTTTTTCGTTTTTTTCCTTTATAGTGCTCTTCCGATAATTCGCGGCAATTAATGCACAAATTTCCGCGATTTTTTGAAAGCCGCGAATTATCTGCAATAATGTTTTTAAGCCAGGCAAAAAGAAAACTATTGGTTAAAATATTGAAATGTATTTTAAGAACACGCAGAAAAAAATAATTATAAGACTTTATGTTCGACCCTGACTATTATATGTCAGAAAACGGTACTGTAATGAGGCTCATTATAACACTAGTTTGCATTATGAAACAGTTCCTCCCACCAATCAGAGCTCAAGAAACAGTTGTTTGACCAATTAGATAATTAGATGCACTGAGTTCCACGGCCTTCTAATTTAAATGTCACTGTCTGGCCTAGTGTCATAGTAGGGTAATAGAGGAGACCATGGTCAAATACAAGGCATTCTCTGCGTCTCATGCGCTCTGTTCAGTACATAAAACTGGTGAAATCTCTACAGTTATTTATGAATATTTATGTTCGAACATGAAATAGTTATAATAATTATCGTCGAACATAAACAGTCGTATGCAACTTGCCTATAATGGTAATTAAGACACTCGTATGGAAATTATAAGACTCGCATACGCTCGTTTTATAAACTTACTCGTGTCTTAATTATTGCCATTATAGGCTCGTTGCATAATGTACTATTATAACATAGTATTGTAAGACACACTACGAAGATTAGGCCTACACCAATATTAAAAACTAAGAGAAATGACTGTAATCACTTTTTGTTTCTTAGATAGTTTATTTTTTCTTAGGCCTACACCAATATTAAAAACTAAGAGAAATGACTGTAATCACTTTTTGTTTCTTAGATAGTTTATTTTTTATAGTTTTAGATTGTACAATTCTGAAGAAAACAATATATGAGAACGAAAATTCATCTCGATTTTCTATATAAGAGATAAGTGTGACTATAGATACACTAGCTTGACTGTGGGAACTTTCGGGATTTCCGTTGCATCACTCCTTCACTTGACATGCACTGGATCTCAGTTTACCTCACCGACAGTCAAATTCCGTACAATATCCTCATCGCATTCATGTCTGAAACCATGATCGTCTTTATCGAAGTCTAACTACTGAATGTCACTTTATTCTGCATCTTGGCATTCATCCAGGTTTTGCCCTAATGTCATCGTAGTGAGACCACCTTGCCGATTTAAAATATCGTCGTCACAGAAGCTGACAAAGGCTTGTTTTTGTGCGAGTGTAGTAGCGGTAATTTTCTCTCATGACTTGACTGCATGGAGAGCATCCAACAAACACGGAATGATCGGAAACTTAACGGTAGATAGCGAACCTCGCTTTCTGCATACAGCGATCTTTATCAATCTCATCCTGGTAAGTTACTAACTTATTGAGGTTTTAAGGACCAGAACAGCAAGGTCACCTCCCCCTTCATGCTAGTAACTATTCGACGCGTGGCGTCATATAGTGCGCCTTTCAGACATGAATATCTAGATGGCAAGTATCCATATCCAAATGTGCCACTGTTTCCTGAACCAGTCTTAACCAGGTGGTCTTCTTGGTTTCATTCTGTCGTGTACCTGTCAGAGTACTTGAAAGATATCGCGCAATTTATGAATGAAGTAGTAGGGACTGATAATTGTGGTGTTGATTTCCTGAACAATGTTGCACATGACGAAATACTTGAGATTCAAAGAATTTGGCACAGACATCACTAAACTCATCCCAGTCTTATCAGACTGTTCACCTTCTAGATGGACATCTACGGAGAATTCAGTAAGCCCATAAACTTGCTGTTTCTGGAAATTATGGTACCAACATTAAGGAGCTGTTGGAGGGTTGTGGAAATGAGTTAAAAGGAGAGAAAATACATCCAGTTTTAGTAAACGCTGGGTCCCATGCTCTTAGAATATTAATCAGCCTGAGATCCGTTGACCCTGGCAACAAGATTTACAAATGTGTGCGTTTGATCCAGCAGAAATAGTGCCAATGATTATCAATGAGGACCTTGCAAAGAAAATTAAGAAGTTGTCAGTTCTGTGGAACACTGGAAAAAAGTGAGGTCATTAGAGGATACAACGAACTGCAAACTTTAATCAAGAGGCAGATACACGACAGGACCAAGACAGACATTGTTCGAGTTTTGCAAGGAATGACATTTGTATTTCCAAAGTTCTCAGAATCTGTGCTGAAAACCATTTTGATACCCTGTTCAAACGCTAACTGTGAACTTTGGTTTTTCAGCTTACACTAGCACGTTAAGTGATACGTATTACCACTTGTCACAAGAGAATTTGGATCTCTTCACTGAAGTATACTTTGAAGGATGACTGAAATGCTTTATGTTATCCATGATATTTAAAAAATACCGCCTAAAATTTAACATTTTGAAAGTACCGAAAAGTGCACTTGAAAACACCGAATTTGCCACTTTAAAATACCGCTTTCTTCACTCTGAAATCACCGAAAAATTCCTATCCCTATTTATAACCAATACCTCATTCTTTCATACATTATGTTCGTAAAAGTAAATACTGCATCTAAACCTTTTTAATGGAGGTTATTCTGATAATTGTCCTATTTTTCAATTATTTTTTGGGAAAAAAAGTCAATTTTGAGCATAAATTAAGGACACCTAAGAGTCTTATTCGATGAAACACTACGTTTCCAGCTGTATAAAGTTCTTAGATACATCTGTAGGCAGGAAACTTCAACAAGAAGAAAACAACTACACCGCAAGTTTGGCGGGAATGCGCGTGATTGGAGGAGCGCAAAGGGAGGAGGGTGTGAATACAAACTCAACCCTATCGCGTAACGGACTTTGAAGGAAAAAAGTAAACACTGCACAGGCAAGCTTGAAACCTCATCTTTCCAACAGTATGAAATAATCACGAACATATGCCTACAGAAATCTACAAATATAAGATAAACAGCGCACCGATTCAATCGGCTTAGGCACTTTTGGCGCGAGCAGCGAGAGGCGATCTGATCGGCACGTGACACTAAGATGGTTAAATAAGGACTACAGCAGAATTCAAGCAACAGAAATAAAATTTATCAGGACTATGACTAGGAGCGATAAGATCAGAAATGAGGTACATACTGAAACAGCAGGTATCAAGGTTCCTATTACCAACCTCCTAGGGAAGTGCAGACTTCAATGGCATGGTCATCTAATTAGAATGGATAACACAAGAACAGCTAAGAAATATTTTGAGCTAGACATGAGAGGAAGAAGACCAAGAGTAAGGCCAAGGGAGATGGTGGATAGAGACAGTGCGATCAGAGGTGAAGAAGAATGGTTCTAACTGGGACGATGTCCAAGAACAAATGGTATACAGTAGAAACCCGCTTATCCGAGGTAATTGGGACTGAGGGTAGCTCGGATAGCAGAAAACTCTGTTAAGAGGGAATGTGTAGGAAATTGTATTTAATTCAACTCATTATAAAAATGGAAATACGGTATTTACAGTACCTTTTTAAATCAATTACACTTTCATTGCAAAAAAGTCCTGTCATTTTTGTTGTTGTTTGAGATTATTACCCCTCTTGCTTGCCGCTATGTTGCGCCACCGTCTCATCCAAAGCAAGTTGTGTGGCATGGACTCCTCTTGTTGTTCCTAAGCCAGTGCTGCCTCAATCGCACATAGACCTGTGTGGGGAATGTATTGCAAGACTTCGTCATCACCTTCATTATCACTTTCATCACCGTCTTCCGAACATACAGCTTGAACAATGTCATTGTCGGATATTTCCTGCTCCTCATCTCCATTCAACCAACCCGTGACGTCTTCTTGGTTCACAGGCTCAATAACAGGAAGATTGTTTGTTAGAGTCACAAGTTCTACAACTCCCTTACGTTTGCCATTTATCTTGGTACCAAATCACAAAACAATAGCGCACAAAACGATGCATCATCATCAGCTTCTAAAGGCTAAAAGCCTAGTTGTTGCAGCCAATTCTTACGGTCTTCAGCAGTTCTCTTCATGTGGGCATACGAGTCACATTCCATTTCCTAGACAATCTGAGATACAATGGTCTTGGTCATCCCCTTGGTGTTTTTTCCCAAAATGTTTCCTTCAAAAATTATCTGGAGATGAGTGTCATGTCCAAGTATGTGTTCCATGCAACGTGTGTATAAACGTCGAAATACAACTCTCAACTAATTGAGCAAGCGAAGCAACATGCGGTGACGCTGATCTAAGAGTGAAAATCAATGAACGGCTCCAATCTCTGCCGAAGTTCGTCTATGTGGACTCTCCCGCACACTCAACTTGAGGGGATTACTATCATTACTAGCAGCACATGATTATAAATTTTAATGCTAATTTCATTAATTATGTTGACAAAATTAGCTCCTCAGTTAACACGGAGCCTCGGATAAGCGGGTCTCAGTTAAGCGAGTTTCTACTGTACCACAATTGGAAGAAATGGTGTGCGCTTATTTACCACACTCAGAAAAATCATGATGATGATGATGATGTTGGTATTAGTATAACCATATTGTACTTACTTTGTATAGGAGCACCAATAGAGACATGAGCCAAGACCGCCTCATATGAGGTTCAAGAAACCACAGACTGTAAAGCGGTGTCTGATGTTCAGTTGGAGGACCGTTGTGAGGACACGGACAATATTGTAGCACTGCAAGACATGTAGGCAGCAGCACCCAGCCCATCAGATGATTTTGGTCTAGCACCTGAGGGAGATTGGCTAGGAACGCATTGAACACAGGCGAAGACCTGTTTGAATAGAACCACAGATTCAAAATTGGATTGGCTTGTAATTGACTGATATACAGTAACAATAGTTTAGTGCTTTTCAGTCAGTCAACATGAATGTACCCAAAGGAGCTGGGTTATGCCCTAATCCTGAAATAAATTACATGAGATTAATAAATACACTAGGATGACCAGTTTCAATCATCAAGCGATCATCATCAGATCCATTACACTTAGGCTATAAAATCTATGTTTGAAAATACAGGTGAAAATATTTACAATATGTACAATTATTTAGTTGCAGTATTGGTACTGCAAATGGCGGTGTATGCTAAATGCAGTATATAATTCGTTTTTTATCCAAAGCGCTTTGGCTTGTTTAGTTTTCCTTACCGCTGAGCTGTTATTATAGGTAGAAACTTGATTATATTGTTATTAGCCTACTTTTTATTTTTTCAAAATGAAAGTAGACTTATGAGATCTACCCAGGGCCAAAAGTCTGTGTGTGAGTGTGTACTCTGATGTCTGTCCCCACCTATCAATTCAAGTGCGACGAAACCAATTTGAACGAAATTTGGAACAGAGGTAGCACTAGGAAAGAGCACCTCAGTGTCATGTTTTATTTTGGCGCCATCTTTACCAAAACTTAATAGCTGCCACTCAAATTGTCAAAACTTAAAATTAAATTACAACCAAAGTAATCATCGGATCTTTACCAAATTTGGTAAAAACATGCCTTCATATGGGACGAGTCTTGTGCCCAAACTACAAGGTCATCAGCCATATCATTTCAGGGTGGCAGCTGTGTGAATTATGCAAGCTTTATAATCCATAACTTGGGACTCACCAGTTCCAATTATCGAACCGAGAATGGTTTAAACTGTTCTAAAGGATGTGGCCCATTCGAAATTAAAAGTTTGTATTATAATATTACACTCTAGAAGTGACTTTAAAAAGCTGAGCCGTCTCGGTTACAAGACAAGATGACAGCTGATCTCTCGTTCTGACCTATATTTCACTAATGTATGTTGCATGCAGTATAGCCTACAGATATACGGTAAATAATATAAACTTAGTATGAAATGGATAATAACGAATATATATATATAATATTACTTTTATCAAATGGCCCTAATAATATGAACATCCACTATATATTTAGTTTTTGTTAGTGTCTATTCTTTGATGTTGTGTTCTTTGCTCTCAGTGATCCATCATATGTGATATTATACAGGGTTAGTACTAATGATTTAAGCGATTTCATGCACATGCATTATTGAAAGTATTTAGCTTACATCATTGACACATATACAAATTAAAAGAGAAACTCATGAAATGTTTTTGAGTCTGCTTGCTACAAATTCTCAATGTGCCCCCCTCGCACCATACGGCAAATATTGATACGGTAGTTCAACTCTGACCACACACGCTGGAGCATATCCTGGTCAATTTTAGCTACAGCCGCATGGATCCGATTCCTCAGTTCAACAAGTTCAAAATTGATAGCGTTGATTATTGTCATCTTGTGACAGGTGTAGATACGTGTCTTATACGCAGGCCTTCCCAGTCGCCTGATCTCATCCCGTGAGATTTCCTTTTATGGGGGGGTTCATCAAAGATGAAGTTTATGTACTACCTATGCCAGTTAATCATGTTGAACTGAAGAAACAGATCCATGCCTCTGTAGCTAAAATTGACAAGGACATGCTCCAGCGTGTGTGATCGGAGTTGGACTACCGTATCGATCTTTGCCGTGTGATGCAAGGGGAGATCATCGCGAATTTCTAGCAAGCAGTCTCAAAAAACTTGATGAGTTTCTTTTTAATTGGTATATGTGTCAATGCTGTAAGCTATATACAGTGGAATCTCGTTAGTACGTTTTTCAAGGGACTGAAAAATTTGGACGTCATATGCGGGAAAACGTACTACCGCAAAACGCCATACTGCATTTACAACGTATAAGAAAGAACGCGGCGTATATATGGACGTCAAATCGCCGACCTTAGTAAGTGATTGTATGCACTACTACAGTCACGACATAAACATAGGTTATCAGTAACTTACACGGAATAAATAACATAAAAATGAATTACTGTACCTCTACACTACAGTATAATACAGGGTCTTTATTTCTGCTTAGCAAGGACATTCTCGCTCTCGCGCTCCGCCAGTGACGGCTCAGTTACCGGCGACTGCGCACGCATATGTTTGAAGCACGGGCTTGCTTGAACCACTTCAATAAAGAGCATTCTAGTTCAGGAAACTGTCCCTCTCGCACACGTTTCCTTTTGCCGCTCATTCCTTCTTCAAATGCACGTTCAATTTCCTTCCTTTTGACGAGAATCGTGTTCAGTGTAGACGGAGGAATGTTCCACTTTCGCGCTATATCCACACGCTTCATGTGAGGATTGCATTCCACGTCTCGAATGTATTTCATCTTCTCATCATTAGTTATCTGCCGTACTTTCTTCTTATCCATTATGAAACACGCAATAAAATAGGTCATAACTGGACGTGAACACTAAGAACTAGAAGCCAATAGTGCGGAATACGAAGACAATAATGCGCCTACGTGAGAAATAAACAAAGGGAAAGGGGTGGAGGGCAGCGGGAGAGAGACACGTCACCTGTTTTGCGTCATAGCTATAGCCGCTTCTACGCCGTCAAACACAATGAAATCATCTACACTGTCAATAACTAGCAGAGAATATGAGGCAATATTGCGTCGTGTTTCCCAGAAGCCGAATTTTTTTATGAAATAAGAATAAAATACGGTTCACTAACAAATAGTTCAACGGAAATTTGATCGTTGTAAGCGGGAATAGAGAACGTATTAAGGGGATATATCAACATGAATTTAGTAGGATAGGGACTTGAGAAAGGGCAGCGGGAGAGAGACAAGTCACCTGTGTTGCGTCATAGCTATAGCCGCTTCTACGCCGTCAAACACAATGAAATCATCTACACTGTCAATAACTAGCAGAGAATATGAGGCAATATCGCGTTGTGTTTTCCAGAAGCCGAATTTTATAATGAAATAAGAATAAAATACGGTTCACTAACAAATAGTCAACGGAAATTTGATCGTTGTAAGCGGGAATAGAGAACGTATTAAGGGGATATGTCATTTCGCTCATATTGGCCCGTATTGACGCAAATTTAATACAGTAAAGTTATTATTTATTCCGCCCTATTCAATACAATTCACAATCTTTGTTCATAGAAAATTATGATACATGTTTCGGGACCATGTGGTCCCTTCTTCAGTCCTAGTAGTGACTTGATCTAAACTTTAGAACACATCATAAGACATCGATAACCTGGATATAATAATCTTTAAAATTCTAAAAATAATAAAATCACAGGATTCACTTAGGTATATGCCTGTGCGTGAAAATACTTATTCTACTAAAAAACATGTGGGTTATTATGCTAAGGACTACCTTGAACATATATGGTCTTGTGTAGCCTAATTGTATACATGGTGCACTTTGATTTTACAAATTTAAAAACAAGAAGACATGTTAAAAAACGAGATTAAAATGACACAGTATTAAATTGTAAAACTTTTGTTGGGACTGCTATATGTCCGTTCATTCTGCAAACGTGAACTAGTTCTGAACTGTGAATTCTTCTCGGAATGGTGTTCCTCCATTATACGCTGGCCCCTTTTTAACCTTTGGCGATTGATGTTGATGTTCGATTCGCATGCGACACGGAGCCGATAGTGAGCGTATTGTACAGCCTCCCAGGGGTATGCACCCCTTGGAGACCATCCCCCCGGCATCTGGCTAAATCCCCTAAATGGCAACCCTTGGAAAGCCGGGACAACAGCCATCAATACTGTAAGGACAGCTTGCTACTCCATAAAGCAGCTCAATCCTTACACAATCATTACACAACAGCGACATAGTATTAACTGGGGCAGCATGCCATCACAATGCTGACAGCAGGGCGCCAAAAGGTATAAGAAGGCGTCCTAATGAGGTCAAAGGATCTCTCCATTATCAGTGCTTCAACGATACGGCCGCAGGCTACGCCGGTGTCACCAGAGGTAAGTCAGTCGTGTTCAGAGTTCCTACTTTTGTAACCTCTAACCTACAACTTGTACTTTACATTGTGAACATAACCACATTCCCTACAAGGGACTCATACTCAGAATTACGGACCAATAAACACTTGGTCCACACTCTACACTAGCATTACTGTTTATACGCCCCTTTACATCCCAACGCCCTTCCTTATTCCCGTCACAGTCAGACGTGACATACGGTAGCTTAATAGCGCTAACTCAGACATCATTGTATTTCTCGTGGCGGCCAGGCTACTAAGAGGAGCGCGTGCCACACCGCTGACACGAGTAAAGTGATTATATAATAAGCAGCCGGCTGGGCATCCAGCACGTTGACCCGCGTACTAAAACTACATCCCCTAAATTACAGCCTTTATAGGAACGCCCCCTAGTTCCTAGCACACCACAACACTCTACACTGGTCAGCTTACCCTGACAAGGGAAGCTACCCTTTTTTAGGCACAACCTTACAAATTAGTACAATAACTCTTCCTTTTAGATCCACCCCCAAATAAGGGATCTAAAACACTGGTGGAGGCGCCGTACTACGCATAATAGACCGGGACTCAACCAACGAGCCCTCGTAGGTAAAACGGTCCTAACCGCACGCAGCCAAGCAAATAGTGAAAATTTTTTTTTTTTACCTTATATTACGTCATACATTTTTTATACACATATAGGAGTTTGTATTGTTACACCAACCCCCATTCGCCCCACAGTGTAAAGACGGTGGAAATTAGATGTCCACATTTAGAACTACACTAAGAGACTTTGCGCACCATTTGTCGGCTAGTACGACTCCACTCCTGCCGAAGCTAAAAATTAGGAACGGTGACTTAATAACTGACCAGACTGCAGTACAACTTCTCAGGGACCTTGAATTCAAAACAGCACAGATCCGTGCTCAACACCCTGCCGCTGCAGCACAAGTTATACATTTTACACGGTCCCAGGCCAGTGAACACACACAAGAGTCACCGGTATCCAGCGCTAGTGAAGTAGATTGCCTGCCGGCACTCCATCCCCTATTGTTGCAGCAACTGCAGATCACAGAGCAGAAAGCCAGTAACCTGCTCGAGCGCATTACAGAGCTACTAGAGACAGACACTATCAAAGCCAATAATCACACAACAGAAGCGGTTCTTGACATCCACACTATTTTGGAAACAGTAAAACAGGATTTAGACAGAACCGTACTCATAGTTAGCTCCGCACAGTACGACAACACACCATCCATCAGCACAGACATATCAGGTGACGAGCCACCTGGTAACGTAACACAGGTGTCCTACACGGGAAGCGAGGCTAATTCCCCTCTAAACAGCCCAAACACCTCGACACACAGCCAACGAAACACAGCCGAGAACGACATGAATAGACACACTGAGTACCCCATGATCCACCCCACAAAGTTCACGGGGGAAGGCCAGGATCCCGAGGAATACCTCAAGGCCTTCAATAGAACGGCTCGGATCAATGGTTGGAGCGAGGAAGTTAGGAAACGGCTCCTTCCTGCCTATCTCACAAAGGCGGCCATGACATGGTATGAGCTCCATGAGGACGCACTAGAGGCTGCCACATGGGAGGAAACCGCGGTAATGTTGAAGGATGAGTTCCAGCTTATACCAGACGATGACGATCTCTATGACCAGATTAGACAGAGGTCACAGGGACCCAAAGAGAGCGCCCAGGCATACATCAATGTTAAATTGATAATGTGCGAAAAGTACAATGCAGCAATGACGAATAAACAGAAAGTCAAGCTGTTAATGCAGGGCCTCAGACCAGCCATAGTAGAAAAGCTATGCATCATGAACAACACCACGGTCCAACATATGTTGAATAACATAAAGACCATAGAGGAGGGGAGAAAGATCACGGAAAAGGCTACGGAAAAAGCCGTGGATCTGCACTTCAAAACTCGGAAAGACGACACTAATGACAAAATAGACGAATTAGTGGACAGGATGGAGAAACTGACCATAGCTGCCATCCAAGCGGGCGGGAGACCGCTAAGGGATGAGCAAGCAGACAAACAAGAACACTATTATACTGAGAGGGACAGGGGGTACACAGAGAGGAGACGCTACGGGAGGGAGGAAAATAACTACCCTCCACAGCGGCCAACAACACCTCCCCCACAGGATAGGCCACACTACCCTCCTCGGTACTCACCGATAGCATACACGGACACAGAGCCGACGTACCCCTCAAGGCGTTCGCCATCTCCGTACACACGGGAGTACTACCCCGAGGAGTACGACCACGACATCCCCCGACGAAACAGCCCGCCACCGAATAGACAGTCCTACGCTGCCCCACAATACAGGGCAGACAGGGAGTACCGGGAATATTCGCCCCCACGCGGGCAAGGTTATGCAGCCCCGCAGTACAGGGGAAATGGGGAATATCGGGAGAACCCGCCCCCACGCAGCCAACGTTATGCAGCCCCGCAGTACAGGGGAAATGGGGAATATCGGGAGAACCCGCCCCCACGCAGCCAAGGCTATGCGGCCCCGCAGTACAAGGGAAATTGGGAACAGCGAGAAAACCCACCCTCGACCAGACAGGGGTATGCAGCTGACCAATATAGGGAAAAGGGGAACCGACGGGAACACCCGCCCCAGCAGCAGCAGACATACACCCCACCCTGGCGGAGACAGAATAACGGACAACAGGGCAATAACCGACAAGGAAGGAAACCCACTAGAGAAAGGGACAACATAGACAAACACACGAAGGGCCCAGAACACTACCCCCTCCCCGACGAATACCCGAGGGAGTTCAGGGATGAGACACCCCACAGGACAGACAGGGGGGCAATACTCTCTACGCCTAGACACACACCGCAAGCGGGGAGCTGGCGCAGCCACCCCGAGGGGGGGCGCACATACATTACAGGCAGGCGTACACCCACATTTTCAAAAAACGCCTAGATGGGGAGGTTCGGCCAGCTAAGGAAGCGGCTGAGGTTCCTCCCCCAACACAACACAAGAAAGGCCCCTCCCCCAAGCAAACTCGCAAGAGTAAGGCGAAGAAGCAGCCAGCTAAAGCTAAGGCTGACGATCCGCCCCCGGACCGTTTCCAAGCACACCCCGTGCAAGGAGATGGCAACTGTCTGTTTAGGGCCATGAGCTTCCTAATCCGGAATACCGAGGACTATCATGGGGACTACAGACAGGAAACGGTCAAACATATCTTGGCCAACTGGAAAGAGTACCGGGACTTTGTGTCGGACGAGCGGGAAAACCCATTCCAGACCGGGGCGGATTACCGAAAATACATGGGTAAGGACGGCACCTATGGCAGTGCCGTAGAGGTAACCGCTCTCGGCAAGGTGCTCAAAGCCAACATCCATGTATACACGGATGTGCACTCGCCTCCGCTATTCTCAACTGCGGGATTCAATAGGGACCTACACGTACTTTTTACAGGAAACCCTAAGGCGGGACATTACACACCCCTCACAATCAGAAGCAAACAGCCCGAGAACACGCCCACACCCTCCAAACAGAAAACCCTACCCCTTTCACCACAACACAGGGGGGGAATTGACCACATACAGGCGCATGACGCGAGCTCGCTCGGCATGGGGAAGCCAGCAACAGGAGTCGAACTCGCGACCGCCTGGAGCAAAAGTCGGGGTAACAAGGGCAGGCTCAGGGTCACATTTGCAGACACACCTTCCCGAAAGGAAGAAACCAACAACAACACAACTACACAAAGGCTGGGAACGATTAATACATTAAACGTTCGCCAGCAGACTCCTAGTCTCACAGCAAGACCGGTTAAAGGAGCTGGCAATGTACTTGGCAAACGCACTTTGCTGACCTGGGCAAAGTATTCAGAACAGGAAGCCAGCCGAGAGGCGAAGCGTGCCAGGTACGATAAGCGGACAGCTTCGTGCCTGCCCAGCACAAATGTCACTCCGGCAACAACAACAACAACAACATACATCTTACACAACACATCGGTGCAGGGCAGTGGATTTCAGGTATCGGCCCTCACGATACACGCCACCATAAATGGCCACAGAGTGCAGGCCCTAATTGATACTGGGGCAGCCGTAAGTTGTGTTAATAGACGGCACATTGCCGAGGCGCAAATACAAGGTGTCACGGGAGACATCCGGCTGGTAGCGGCCAATGCTCAGGCGCTAGAAAACATGGGAGTGGCAAACATACATATTAGGATAGACCATTTTGCCACAACGCACCCCATGTTCGTTATCGAACACCTTTCTGCGTCAGCCATAATTGGTATGGATTTTCTCGCTAGATATGAGGCTAGCATAAATTTCGCTAGTGGTCAGATGCTTTTAAAGCACGACCAGAAGCTCACCACACATCCCATGGTATACACCAGGAACAGAGATGGGATTCGAGCGGAGCGAGAAAATCACGAGCATCAGGCCCCTACACTGCACACTATCAGCCAATACACAGACACACACACGGATAAGGCGGCCAACCAGAACCACAGGCAGGACCTGACTCCGGAGCAAAATAAAAGGCTCACGGAGCTCCTGGAGACCAACAGAGATATTTTTGCCCACTCAATGAAGGATCTCGCTGTGACAGACCTCATTGAACACCATGTCACACTCACTAGTGACCGACCGGTACACCAGTCTCCCTTCAGAGTGAGCCAGAAGGAGCGACATGCCATCGACGCTCAGATCTCAGAGATGCTCGAGGCAGGGGTCATTGTGCCCGTTATTTCTAACTACTCCTCACCGGTTCTGCTGACCAAAAAAAAAGGACGGTTCCCACCGGTTTTGTACTGACTACAGGAGGCTCAATAAGTTAGTCGAAAATGATAGTTATCCACTACCAAGGGCAGACACCTATTTGGACGCCCTTGGCGGAGCCAGCTGGTTCAGTTCGATGGATTGCTATAGTGGATTCTATTCAATCCCCGTCTATGAACCAGATAGGCACAAGCTGGCGTTCGTTACAGAGAACGGACTATTTACCTACACCCGTTTACCGATGGGTCTCCGTAACGCCAGCCAAACCTTCCAAAAGCTAGTGGATAAGACATTTTCAGGGCTTAAATGGCGTTCCGTATTAGTGTACGTGGATGACATAACGGTCTTCTCCAACACTTTTGACGAACACATCGTACATTTGGAGGAGGCTTTCGCAAGGATCAGAGAAGCTAAACTAAGGCTTAAACCTGCGAAATGTCAATTTGCCAGACAGCAGATTAACATATTGGGCCATATTGTCAACAGGGAGGGCATTATTCCCGACCCAGCTAAGACTGACGCAATAACGGGCATCCCAATGCCCACGAATTTGAAACAATTGCGCAGTTTTATTGGCTTGGCTTCGTACTATCGCAAGCATATCTATAGATTTGCACACATCGCCCATCCACTAACTGAACTCACACGTGAAAAAACGCCCTTCAGCATCACGCAGGAACACATAGATGCCTTCAACACACTGAAGCAACTATTGACCTCACCTCCATTACTGCAACACTTCCACAGTGATAGGCCCACATTTTTACACGTGGATGCCAGCCTGTATGGGTTGGGAGCAGCCCTATTGCAGGAAGACGCCGAAGGGCGCAAACGGCCCGTCGCCTATGCTAGCAGGAAGCTAACGGCCGTTGAGACTAGATACTCTGCCACAGAGCGGGAAATGCTGGCATTTTCGTGGGGAGTGAACTATTTTAGAGTATACCTCTATGGTATCAAGTTCACGGTAGTGACTGACCACGCAAGCTTGCTTTTTTGGGACAAATTTAAAAACCCAAATTCGCGGCTCAACAGGTTTATATTCCGCCTGTATGAATATGACTTCGTGGTCAAGCACAAGAAAGGCGCTACACACCTAGACGCAGATGGGTTGTCTAGGCTGCCAGTAGCCGAGCCCCCGGATGACAGTAAGGACCACGACTGGGACAATATGCCCACCTTTGCCCTGACGGTGGTTGACATCAAACAGGAGCAAGAAAGTGATCCGCACTTGAAACAGATTCTATTGGCGCTAGAAGACTTGGATAAAGTGGACTCCAAGACGGCACGGATGTCTAGGCGATTTTTCCTAGACAAAGACGGGGTACTGAAATTTAAGCCCACAGCCATGCACGATAGCGCACCTATAGCGGTTCCGGAATCATTGAGAGAAAATATCATGATCGGACACCACAATAGCCCACTAGCAGGGGCACACTTAGGTACGCATAAAACTTACCTTAGAATCCGTGACAAGTACTATTGGGCGAACATGAAGGCCGACATAGACACCTTCGTAAAGACATGTCACACCTGCCAACGATTTAAAACAAGACCTGGCAAGCCTCATGGATTACTCAACCCAATTCCCGTGGGAGAGTTATTTCACAGAGTCGGGATAGATGTGAAGGGCCCCATTACAACAAGTCAGAAAGGTAATAAATATATCCTGGTGGCCACCGAGTATCTCACACGATACATGATTACAAAGGCTGTTCCCAAAGCAGACACGAACAGCATAGCCGAATTTCTATTTGATATAATTACACGATATGGCCTATTCCAAACCTTATTATCCGACAGAGGTACTATTTTCACCTCGAGAGTGCTCCAACAGTTTCTGGAGATACTCAGGATTAAGGCATACACTACCACGAGTTTTTCCCCGCAAACCAACGGACTCACGGAGAGTATGAACAAAATACTTGGAATAGCGCTGGCTAAATTTACAGAGGACGCAGGAACAGACTGGGATGAATACCTGCAAAGCATTACTTTTAGTTATAATACCTCTGTATCTACGGCTACGAAACACTCTCCACACTTCCTACTGCACGGATACACACCCAGAAGTCCCATAGACAATATATGTATCCCACAGGACGCCCACACAGACAATGCGGCTCGGCTAGAGCATTTGCAGATAGCCCGCATGGACGCTAGAAAAAACATAGCCGAGGCCCAGAAAAAGCAAAAAGAGCGGTACGATCGGAATAGAAAGACCGTGGAATACACACCCGGGCAATTGGTCATGGTCTCCAATTCTGCCCGTAAGAAGAACGTGTCCGAATTTCTCCTGCCACGCTGGGCAGGTCCCTTCAAAGTCTGCAGGAAGATATCCGACCTAAATTATATAGTGAGCGTGCGCCATGGGAGAAAACTCATAAAGGACACTATTCATGCCCGCCGGATGAAGGCATATCACACACGTAAAGATCACACACCTACACGCCCAGGCGGGCACACTACTAAGAGAAAAGGAAACGGTCCCGCTGGCAGACGTGGGAAGAAAGCCAAGAAATAGCCCACTGACCGCACCGGGATACGATCCTAACACTCCACAGAACTGTCCCGGAGACACGCGGGCATAATGACATTTCGTACCATTGTAGGGACATAATCGAACCACGTCACAGTAACTCACAATTGGGAACACAAAAATAGTTAGTAGAAGGTTCTTTTCCATTACGAAGAGCCTGCCCGCAATTACAACAGACAGCTATCAGGTTCCCACATACGCGTGCCGGAAGCAAGAGCACGGACAAGACATAAAACAAACAAGTGCTCAAGACATTGTAATCCTACACTGTCAGCGATAAGGCGGGCATGACTGGTTGACCTTCACGCACACAGACGAACTAAGCCTGTTCCAAAGGAGCAGGAACAAACGCATCATTCACGCCCGATTTAGAGACCCCATATCTTCCAAAATTACACTACGAGGGGAAATCAAAAACATACAAACTCTACACAGGTATGCATGCTTTCATTTGCGCATTGCGCATCCACGGGAACGTGCCATAATATATGCGGCACGGAAATGATCACACCAAGTCTTTACAGACAACCGGATTCGAACCCACGACCACACACCACACTCGTACCAAAAACTAACTATCCAATGGTATTTTTGGTACACGGAACACAAGCAAAAACCACACTGGGGAAGCCCCAAGCCCTGAAACACAACGCAAACATAAAACACAAAGAATGACATAAGGTCACGGGTCTGAGTTCCAGTAAAAATTTAGACACAAGGGAAAGCAGTTATCCAGACTTCCAACCACACCGAAATTGGCCCATACAAGTGCATGAACAGGGAATACTACATTTCCTCCCACCAAAAGCCAGACATAAAATTTCGAATTACACCAGACATAGAGAATACATTTCCCAGACGCAGGTAGGAAAATTTCGCAAGACACAAGTCTTAGGAAACAATGGCCACATAACGTCATTACCTAACTAGGGTGAATTGCTACATTAGTCCGCTAGGAATCTAAAAACAACGACCACACTTGCACACGTGCAGAAAAGCACATACCAGCGGATGACAAACAATAACGTCCCAGCCTGACATTACACATGCCCACTGCTGACTTGCAAACTATTTACACTGCAATACTGCGATGACTAGACGCTATTGCGTATCGCCAGTGACCGTGAAATTACAAACACATAACAATTATAACACCATACATTTTTTTTCCACACTGCAAAATCATTTGGCAATGGACAAGACGTGACACAGCGGAACTTATCTTGGGCCTATAAGGGCACGTTCGCAAAGACGTTGACAGGCCACGGGCGCTTCCCGCCCATACACAATATACACAGTAGGTCTTAGCCTTATAACAGACCAACCGTCCGCGTGGTGTAGCGGAACATAGTCACACACACACACGCGCTCACCAATTAGGAGCGAACATAGGGACTTTGAGGAAACAGGACCTCCCCTTAATAACTTCTTTTCGCGATTCTATTCCCGAAATAAATCATTACAGATGACTAGCACATGACCAGTCGCACTACGACCACTGGCCACATTCACACTACGAAGGGCAGACCAGATTAGGTCGTGACACTTTACTATCCCAAGGGGCGGATAGAAAGCCAACATGGACCAAGGGAGGATGACAGGAGAACAGGCTACCAGCGTACCACCTTACTCCCTTCCCATAACCTTCTCACGCCCAACATAAACAACGCAGACACATGTACACGACCAAAAAACAGCTACACTACATTACAAAGTACACACATGGGGTTGATGGACTTCATGCGTCTAAAGAGCAGGCATGCTACGCCTTGCGCCACGATGCTATCGCCTGAGTATTAGGGGCGGGTCAGCAAACATTAAAGAAGCATAATGCGCCTCTCCAAATGAGAGAGGAGGCCATAGATATATATTAACCATTCTTTAGTACTTAAACACTCCCGCATGACAGGAATATATTGGTATTATGCCCCACCCCACACCTATCCGTACATGAAGGCAGACACTTCATATCCAGACACATGCATGAGTATCCCATCCATTTACCAGGGATTTTGATATCAAACCTGCATGAAATTTTCGTATCTTTGCGATCCCGGGAATTGCCTCCCCAGTCCACTCACTATAGGAGCATCCCAACGCCACCACCGGTTCTAGGCCACCACTAACGTGGAACCCAAAGGTGCGCAACCCCTTCCTACCATACTTTAAGCCCACTCAACAAATAACTACCCCCAGCTCCTAATAACAGGGTACCTGACATTACGGACCCTACTAACACCTCCATTAAGGTAAAGAAAGCATTATTGCTGGAAAGCTGACGTAGCGATGGTAGACCAGAAGTAGCCTATGTACTTAGAAGATCTACAACCCCGCAACACTGGAAACATTTTACATTTTACACAGAGATTAAACCATTTACACAGGTTACGCTACATTTTTTTTATATACAAAGGAATCTGATACGATCTGATGGATGACAACGGTGTAAGCCGAAGGTCGGGAGAACCACACTTTGAGAGCTGGGAAAGGCGATGTGGACCCTTACCCCAGTTGGCTCGACAGCGCAGCGACCTCACTTAACTGACGACTAGATCTAACAGACGAACCACGTAAGGTCAAAGCATTCGCGGCCTGGCCGGGCAAGCTCTGGAATCCTAGGCGCGCATAACCCGCCCCTGGGAGGAAGGGATGCTACACCCACTTTGTGCCACGGTCGTCGAAGCCAAGACCTGCAGGGAGACTTTCTGAGGATGGCGGGAGAAATAGCTCACTCAGCGCCGGCCTCGGGAACTATCCCTAGAGACGACCCCATTATGACTAGACTTCTAGTTAAGTTTAAATTTAAGAAGCACGGCTTCCATAGCGGGAAGCAAAACTCCTGTGCGTTGGAGAAGAATACTAATGCGCAAAGCATACCACGATTGCCGATACAGGCGAAGATTATTGCGAAAAGCAAACCACGATTGCCGATACAGGCGAAGATTATTGCGAAAAGCAAACCACGATTGCCGACAAAGGCGAAGAAAATATTATGCCATTGGACCACACTGTCCAATGCCCACATAAATGGCGACGCATCGGGCAACCAGAGGGCATTAAGAGAGGGGCATTGCGCGCCCCTCACAGGAGCCAAGTGGGCGGCTCAACTACGATAAATCGGAACAGCAAACGGTCATGAACAAGGAAGTTACAGCGGGCGAAACGGTTAGCTTAGTGGCACCGTAAGCCGCCTGCGAATAGATTAGTACTAGTAATAGACGTCGACACCTAGAATTAAGGGGACGGAATCCAGCGACCCTAGAGACAACCGGTGTTTCTGGGGCTCGTGCGGGTGGTGTCCTGGGGATTTAATTGCCCCAGGCGATCGTCCTGGTCCAAATTTAGCTGTAAGACGGTTGCATTTGACACGCAACCTAGATTTAAGCAAATTTACTGAACGCTGTTGCAATGTTAGCACAGCATCTTTCGGCAATAGATTAAGGCAACCCTTTCGGTTTAGAAATAGCATTTTTTTATTATTAGACCATAATTAAGATAGTATAAGCCTACATTCAGGGCAAATTTTTTTTTTAAATATATATAGATCACAATAGAATATCTCGGCACTCGGTGACTAAAAATCCGTTACCGAGGTAAGCCCGACCATAGGATAAACTAGGTTAAAATAGGCTAACCTAGGTTAAGTTAGACTTCGGTGGCGCTACACTTAGTTTCCAAACTAAGCGCTACCGAAGAAGGTCATATATATACCGGTAATGAATCATAATGTATTGCACTGTAATATTCATAATTAACCCACTTTTACCCACACAGGAAGACCACGGAGATGAGAAGAGATAAACATCTTTATATGGATCCATTTTCGTTTTGTTTTGATTTACAGGTAACCAAGAACGTGAATATGGCTATGGTAAACATATTACCCAAATACACATACATGTCACACACAATTACACTCCTTATCAGTTTTAGTTGCACCCTTAAAGGTGACAACGCCAGCGGTCAGCGGTGGACAGCATACGTGGGATGATGACCATCGCTGAACGCAAAAACATTTAAGAATACGCAAATGAAGCGTTACTTCAGGCTCGAAGGGCGACACAGAGTTTGTAAGTGCTGGACCTTCGACCCTAAGGTGGGATTCCGACCCACGACGGAAAACCACGAGGTTATGTGATAGGTACAGGGAGAGGATAGTGGACTAGCCACTAAACCTCACCAGGAACGGCCGATCAGAGAACGGTCGGCGAGACATAATAGTACGGTGCGCGCCAAGTATAAGAGGTATGCAGTAACTGGCCAGGTAACAGAGCTCTATAAGGTTTATATATATATGATAAGGATAATTATAAAGTGTCAATTATTTTGTATTTTCTCGCCATGTCATACAATTGTAAGGGTCCACAAGAGTGGCAAGATTACTTATACGTACAGGGTACCCACATGGCAACCATTATTTTTATGTTCATCTTCATTACACGTTTACTATGTTCAATTATTACTTGTCAGGGATTTTACAAATGTAAGGATTAATATTATTATTATTATCGGGTCATAGCTGTTACTATTATCAAGACCACCAATGCACATAATGTTTATGATTTGTTTTCTTTCATTTTTCCTTCTTCTAACTTCCCCATTTGTCAGGGTGTTCCGTTTTTTCCCACACAAATAAACACTTTGATTATATCCCCTAAATTATACCCTGGAACACCCATTTTTTTTCTATTCTCTCCTATCTTTCTATTTGCAGGGAGCACTTTTTCCCCAAGGTAAAGCTAGACGACACAATTCCTCGTCTAGCTGGGTTTTTTTCCTCCCTGCACAACTATGTAACAAATCACCATCAAAAACCATGTTTTTTTTTGAAGCTAGCAATATGCCAGCAATAGCAAGGGCAATTTTTTTTACAAGTCAAATTTCTTGTGATGTCAAATTTTTCTCAAATGTCAATTTTTTTTCCCAATGCCAATTTTTCTCGATGTCAAATTTTTTGCAATGGCAATTTTTTTTGTTTTGTTAATTTCCATTTTTCACAATGCCAATATCAGTGTATACATATATCTGTACATCCCATAACCCTCCCCTCTGAACACGGGCTGACCTCACACCCACACTTCGATACGACACCACCAGGAGATACGAGGGGGTTTCAAGAACCACTACGCCAACATCCCAACCTCCAGTTCCGTTCCCGTTCGCGAGGACGCGAACAAATGAAGGAAGACGCTTGTACAGCCTCCCAGGGGTATGCACCCCTTGGAGACCATCCCCCCGGCATCTGGCTAAATCCCCTAAATGGCAACCCTTGGAAAGCCGGGACAACAGCCATCAATACTGTAAGGACAGCTTGCTACTCCATAAAGCAGCTCAATCCTTACACAATCATTACACAACAGTGACATAGTATTAACTGGGGCAGCATGCCATCACAATGCTGACAGCAGGGCGCCAAAAGGTATAAGAAGGCGTCCTAATGAGGTCAAAGGATCTCTCCATTATCAGTGCTTCAACGATACGGCCGCAGGCTACGCCGGTGTCACCAGAGGTAAGTCAGTCGTGTTCAGAGTTCCTACTTTTGTAACCTCTAACCTACAACTTGTACTTTACATTGTGAACATAACCACATTCCCTACAAGGGACTCATACTCAGAATTACGGACCAATAAACACTTGGTCCACACTCTACACTAGCATTACTGTTTATACGCCCCTTTACATCCCAACGCCCTTCCTTATTCCCGTCACAGTCAGACGTGACATACGGTAGCTTAATAGCGCTAACTCAGACATCATTGTATTTCTCGTGGCGGCCAGGCTACTAAGAGGAGCGCGTGCCACACCGCTGACACGAGTAAAGTGATTATATAATAAGCAGCCGGCTGGGCATCCAGCACGTTGACCCGCGTACTAAAACTACATCCCCTAAATTACAGCCTTTATAGGAACGCCCCCTAGTTCCTAGCACACCACAACACTCTACACTGGTCAGCTTACCCTGACAAGGGAAGCTACCCTTTTTTAGGCACAACCTTACAAATTAGTACAATAACTCTTCCTTTTAGATCCACCCCCAAATAAGGGATCTAAAACAGTATTATGACGAATATTGTGTTCTAGAAAATGAAAAAGAAAGGAAAAATTATTTTAGGTCGTTATTCTCCGAAGAAATGTAGGTAAAGAAAAAGACGGAAAATACACTGACTGACTTACTCATAGAAAATTGAAATTGTGGCATCCAATTCTGTTGATTCGAAGGATTGAGACGTAGATTTGTTGGAGAAGAGAAACTGTGCTAAAGAAAAATAAATTTATGAATATTAGCAAAAATAACTTATATGGTGGTAAGATTGATAACTAGAACTTGAAAAGGAAGTTTACTTGTCAGTCAAATGCGCATGTTACCTTGCGTGTGGATGTGCCTTAGCTGAAGCCTCTCCGCTTACTGATGGTTTAAGTTTGGAGCTCCGTCATGTGGCGTGCGGGGAGGACACGTCAGAGGGAGAGGGGAGGGGGTGCTGATGTGGGAGGGGGAGTCTGGATGGAATGCGCGATGTGTTGGGAGGGGGAGGGGGTGGTTAAAAAGGTTAAAAAGGGGCCAGCGTATAATGGAGGAACACCATTCCGAGAAGAATTCACAGTTCAGAACTAGTTCACGTTTGCAGAATGAACGGACATATAGCAGTCCCAACAAAAGTTTTACAATTTAATACTGTGTCATTTTAATCTCGTTTTTTAACATGTCTTCTTGTTTTTAAATTTGTAAAATCAAAGTGCACCATGTATACAATTAGGCTACACAAGGCCATATATGTTCAAGGTAGTCCTTAGCATAATAACCCACATGTTTTTTAGTAGAATAAGTATTTTCACGCACAGGCATATACCTAAGTGAATCCTGTGATTTTATTATTTTTAGAATTTTAAAGATTATTATATCCAGGTTATCGATGTCTTATGATGTGTTCTAAAGTTTAGATCAAGTCACTACTAGGACTGAAGAAGGGACCACATGGTCCCGAAACATGTATCATAATTTTCTATGAACAAAGATTGTGAATTGTATTGAATAGGGCGGAATAAATAATAACTTTACTGTATTAAGGGGATATTTCAACATGAATTTAGTAGGATAGGGACTTGAGAAAGTAGAGAAAGGGCAGCGGGAGAGAGACACGTCACCTGTGTTGCGTCATAGCTATAGCCACTTCTACGCCGTCAAACACAATGAAATCATCTACACTGTCAATAACTATCAGAGAATATGAGGCAATATCGCGTCGTGTTTTCCAGAAGCCGAATTTTATAATGAAATAAGAATAAAATCAGGTTCGCTTTCAAATAGTACAACGGAAATTTGATCATCGTAAGCGGGAATAGAGAACGTATTAAGGGGATATATCAACATGTATTTTGTAGTATTGGGACTGGGACTTGAGAAAATCATCGCGCTAAACGGGAAAACGTCGTAACCGAGAACGTGCTAACGAGATTCCACTGTACTTTCAATAATGCATGTGCATGAAATTGCTTAAGCCGGCCCCGTGGTGTTGGAGTAGCACGCCTGCCTCTCAACCGGAGGCCCCGGGTTCGATTCCCGGCTCCGTTAGGGATTTTAGAAACTGACGTGAGGGCTGGAACGGGGTGCACTCAGCCTCATGAGGACAATTGAGTAGCTGTCTGACAGTGAGGCAGCGCCCCGATCACGAAAACCAAGATTAACGGCCTAGGGGACTCGATGCGCTGGTCACGTGTCACCCCAATATCTGCAGGTCAAATGGCTGGGCAGCGGTCGCTTGGTAGGCCTAGGCCCTTCATGGGCTGTAGTGCCAGGGGTTATTTATTTATGAAATTGCTTAAATTATTTATGCTAACCCTGTATGTACAGTGAACATTTATGTTCTATGATTAATTCCACTATATGCAAAATTGATTATCCACAATACAATAATTCGACCAGTACTTCTGTATGGTTCTGAGACATGGAGTATAACCAAGAAAGAACGGCAGCAGTTACAAGCCTTTGAGAATAAAGTTTTTAGGAAAATATTTGGCCCATGGTTAGATCCTATCTCCCAAAGCTGGCAGAAGAGATCTAATTATGAGATTTACACTCTCTGAAAGTAAGTGCTACAAAAACTGTTGCAATGTCTGTTAACAGACAGAGAAGTAAAGATAACATAATGCTGGAGGGTGTACAATTGGAAACAGTAAACCAGTATCAGTACCTTAGATGCTTAATATCAAGTGACAACAGAATACAGCTTGAATTAAATAACCATATTCAGTAATCAAGTCAATCCTATCAGCAAGTTCAATATCTACTCTGGAATAAGCAAGTGCCACTAAGATCAAAACAAACTCTGTTTCAAACATAATGACAGTGGACTTCAGGCTTCAGAAAAGAAGTTTCTAAGAAGCATGCTTCAAAAAACTATGAAAGACAAAGTAAGAAATGAGAAGATAAGAGAACAAGCTGGAATAAATCAGCCCCTGAAGGAAACCATAACTAGGGCACGTTTGCGATGGTTTGGTCTCGTCAAATGTATGACAGAAGGAAGAATAGCAAAACAATGGTTACATACTGAAATTACTGGAAAGAGACCTGTTGGAAGACCTAGGAGGAGATGGCTGGACCAAGTGAAGGAAGATTTCCCATCCAAGGGAATCAACTGGGATGAAATCTTGAAGGAGCAGTGGTACATGAATCGACTAAAATGGAGAGCACTCGTAAACCACACCCGGGAAACTTGAGTGGAAACTTGATGATAATGACACCGTCCCTCAACAACACACTATATTGGGTGTAATAGAATCCAGCAGACTGCGCTGGGCTGGACATGTACTGAGGATGCAGAATGTCAGAGCACCAGTAGAGATCTATACAAGGGAAAATGGGAAAAGATCTTCAGGAAGAACCCAAAGAACCTGGAAAAAGGAGATCAACAACATATGCCGGACCCTCCAAATTGATAACTGGGAAGACGGGCTCAAGATCGAAAAGAATGGAAGAGGATTGTGAGATCGGTACAGAAACTTCACGTCCCTCAGAAGCCTACGGAGTGAGTGAGTGAGCATATGACAAGTAAGATGGAACTCCTCTGCTCTGCTTCATAAAGTACACAACAATGTGGACATACAAACAATTATAGTGCGGGACACAGCATTGCAGGCCTCAAGGACACGCGTAGTCGGTGCGGTGTTGTCCTGTTGAACGGATGTTTCTTTCTTGCGACTGAAGGCACGGTGCAATAGCATGGCAACACAGCCGGGCATGGGGAGGAGAGCGGAGCGAAGGGCCGGTTGACCATCAAGCCTGCAATGCTGGGTCCCGCACTATAGTGGAAAGGAAGCAGAGGATTGAAACATGGAAAAATGGACAAATACAATGACATGTTGTTGCTGGTAAAAAGAGCTGAATAGGGACAAAACGGTCCATATGGTCTTTAGAAAGGGTGGAAAAATAGCAGCCTGTGAAGAACTGTATCATGAAGGAGAGCCACTGAAATTAGCAAAGCACTTTAACTATTTAGGAATCACGCTACAGACTTCTGGTAATACGTTCACGAAACATCTCGATAATCGAATAACAGCAGCAACAATAGCGATGAATGACATCAAACTCCTTAGAAGGATGTCTTAATACAGCCATGAAGATTTTCTACAGTAAAATAATTCCCATTGTGACCTATGGTATTGAGTTGTTTTGGGGTTGCCTTAATAAAACCAACCTCAAGAAAATTGAGACAATTAAATCGACGTTTCTCAAGAAGATTCTCTATGTTTCCAAAAATACACCATCAAGACTGACTTGCGAGCTTACTGGTGAGCTATTCTTCATAGAAGAACTCCGTGTAAAGCTGCTCTTGCCAGCTACAGGCGCCTACCACGAACTACTGGAAGAGATTCAAACCAAGCGTGAGGCGATTTGGCTAGGTTTCTACTCCACAGAAACTATGTTGAACCCAGCAGAATGGAAAAGACCACACTATGAGCTGCGTCACACATGGACGAGATTTGCAGTGCATGGTTTTCATTTTCGAGTCTGTAAGACGGAAGTTTACCATTCACCTGCTGCAGAGTGTATTTGTAAAATTTGTGGGAAACGTGAACGTTATCACGCCCTGGAATGCGAACAGAAGCTGTCGCTCAAGGAACTGTGTAGCGACAATGATCCTTCATGTTAGATTAGAAATGTAGTATTGTAATTTATTTTTCTTTGGCCATTGGCTGTAATAAATATTAAAAAAGGGAAAATAAGGAAAAACACAAACCTGACTAGGACAATCTCCACATACTAACACATTGTCATCGCCTTTGGAGGTAGGCATTCACACCATATCCAATCAACGTTTGAAAACTAGCATCGAGTCTAATTGCACACCTTTTTATACTTGAAATGCTGATAGGTAACTCACCTGAGTCGCTGTGGTGGGACATGAAAGCCACGCTCGCTCGAATTGTATCCCAGCAGTAAGTACAGGTGACGCAGAACAATGCTTTGAGTTTTGGCCATTGCTTTCTCATCACTTGGGTATGCCTATGAATAATTCAGCAAGAACAATATTAGGCAGAACTTAAGAAAGCAGAGCATAATTAGGGACCCTGAAATTGCTTGGGTAGATATGCTTCAAAATTCTTGGGCTGGCCAAATCTTTAGTGAGTAACTGTTGAGCAGTTAACTAAATCAATTTTCAGTGGCATATTCTTCAAAATACAGGAAATATAAAAACTTGATTACACCCAAAATGAAATTTAAAAAAAAGAAAAGGAAGACAATTTTTACTAGTTATTTTGAAGAGGAAGTTTACCAGATGAGAAACATTACAAATTTTCATAGATATTTTTCAAAGGATAAAGATTTTTACTAGATATTTTCAAGAAGATATATGGCAAACGAGGACTATTATTACTGTTGGATAACACCTGTAATTGCCTATAATACAAATTTTCAATGGATTATTTAATGTTTTTTCTTTCTTAAAACTTAATGTAAGGATATCCAGTTTCTTAGTTTAAGTCTACTTAGGATAAGTTCTATTAATGTGCTGATGAAGGAACCAACGAGTTTTGAAACATGTACACATAGTTTGTAAGATATAGACAATTAAGTGTTTTTTTTTTAGTATTGATTTGGCAAACATATAACACACAGGTAAGTGTTTTCAATTATTCTATCAATACGGATTTACACAATTTGCTATTATGGCAAATAATTTTGCTTACTCAAAATGAAAGTAAAGTAAATTAACAGCCTAAGAACATAAGTAGCGGTATGTTTCAAAATATATACAATTACTTCTCTTGCTACCTTTTTACTCCCACACATCATAAATGCATGCAATTTCAAATATTCTGTTTACCATTCTGGGGCGTTTTGATGTGACATTGGCGTAATGGCAAAATCCCATTTGACTTCAATGATGTTGAACAGTGCAGCCTATGATATGATATGATATGTGCATTGTGAGAAAAAACAAATTTTTGTACATAAAACTCAGATTTGTTTGAAATATGCTTGTTCTTGGATATCTTACAATCATCATCATCATTTCCCCTTATCCAGCTCCTGCTGGGTCGGGGTATTTATGGCACTTCTCCACTTTCCTTCCACCATTCTTCTTCCACGATCTTGTCCCAGTCCAGATTTCTTTTTCTTATGCAGTTCTTCACTGAATCAATCCACCTTGTTCTAGGTCTTCCTCTTGCTCTCTTACCCTTGCACTTCGCCTCCAGCATCTGTCTTGATATTCTATTTTCCTCCATCCTCTTTACATGTCCAAACCACCTTAGTTTATTCTTCTCAATTCTCTCATTTAGTTTTCCCATCCCAACTTCCTTCCTAACATCTTCATTCCTCACTCTGTCTTTCCTATCATACTTCTTAGGAATTTCATTTCACTGGCTTGGATTCTACTCTCTTGCCTGCTTGTCAGGGTCCAAGTCTCAGCTGCATAAGTTAATATGGGAACATAGTACACTTTATACATTACCTCCTTGCTTTTCCTTGGTACTTCCTTATCCCAAACAAGTTTTCTTACACTTTGATAGAATGCATTGCTCTGCTGTACCCTCCTGCCAATCTCCATGTCCAACCTACCAGTTTGCATCAATTCACTTCCTAGGTATTTGAACGTGTCCACAATTTCCAAACTCCGACTTCCAATTTTCACAGTGCCCTTTCCTTGTCTTTCCCCTCTTGTCATCACCATGGTCTTGCTTTTCTCTATACTGATTTTCAGGCCGTACTTCTGAATATTTTTGTTCAGTGCATCTAGTTGTTTTTGCACTTCTTCGGTGTTCCTTCCCCAGACCACAATATCATCTGCAAATAACAGTAACTTCATTTCTTGGATATCTTACAATATTCACAGGAATTTGCAAGTTGAAATAGGCTGAGATCATTTATGGATTAACTACCGGACCCATGCAAAAACTCTCGCATGTGTATAAAGAATCAGTTTACTGGTGCGTGCGCTCGACGCAACACAGTTCTGGCAGCAGCTATGATCTTGCTTATTTCTTTAAAAACACTTCGTTGATATTTATGATATCAGAGTGCAATTTGTCACTGCTTCGGGTAATTCTCTTTCTTTTGAATGCTCATTTGTTACGATCGGTTACCTGTGAGCACCCCATGGGTATAGTCCACCTGTCTGGCTTCACTGTTATGCAGGTTCGACGCAACATGGTTCTGACAGGGGCCATTGTCTTATTTATTTGTTTAAACACACTTTATAAACAAATAAATATATTTCCATTGACTTTTCAAGAAATGCAAGATATTTTCCTGTACTATTGAGACAATTTGGAAGATTTTGGTACAAACTGCACTTTTTAACTCCCTCTGGTTTAAGAGATTGAGTTTTGAGAAACATACACTTTTGCTTCTTATACATATATGTGATGAATTATCTGTTTACAATGCAAATTTGTGTTTTGAAGTTTTTGAAATTTCCAAGTCTCAGTGATGCCATCGTTACTTCCAGCTTGACGTTTCAGTGCTACACTAGAGCTATCTAGCAGTCGGAAGTGAAATCACTCTAACAGCCAATCATAGGCAGCCATTCAAATCGATAATCATGACAAATCGAGTTTTGTTTGTGAGGTTGCCTGCTAAATCGCGACATTGTCATGATACATCGATTTGAATGGCTGACTGGGATTGGATGGTTAGAGCAATTTCACTTCTGACCACTAGATAGCTCTGAAACGTCAAGTCAGAAGTAATGACAGCATAACTCTAATGTTCGTTTAAGCCTGTCCAGTGTAAATAGCACAAACAACTAAAAATTAACAGACTTTGTACAGTTTAGAATGGCAACAGTATCACAGAATGAATGACTTTGACTTGACTTATTTCCTGTTACTCCTGGTGGAGCATAGGGCAGCATCTGGTTCTGTTGGCAGCTAATCGTTTCACTTCACTCCAGGTTTTACCAGCCTCCAGAACTTCTTCTTCCACCGTTTTTTCCATGTTATCCTCCGGCGACCATACCTCCGTGCTTCTTGTGGATTCCATTCCAGTGATGTCTTCTCAACCACTCCATGTTGCTTGCGTATTGTGTGGCCAATCCACCTCCACTTCCTCTCTTTTATTTGCTCTTCAATTTGTCGTTTTAATAATAATATCGTATGGCCTCGGATGCCGGGTGCAAGCATTGTTTTTTGACACCCAGAGGGCAGCTTGCATGTCGAATGTCATCATTCCCTGGAACGCTATGAAAGTCAAGGAGGTTAGATATTTAAGCTCCTTGAACACTATAGCGCTTTCTAATAAAGAAATGTGGAACTTTGTGTTGGCGGAAAATCCCCACATTAATTTTGCCATTATGAATTCAAATGGGTTCTTTAACATACCAACAACGTATGACATGCATGTCGTGAGTTTTGTTGCCTTTTAAAAATCACTTACGATGGCCAGGATCAAACCTGCAAGCAATTCCTACACAATAACCACTCACCCACCGTGGCAAGCTAATTTGTCATTGATCTGTTGCCTCCCACAAGTCATTATTCAAGATTATATCCGGCCACCTCAAATTAAAAATTTGCCATAGGCACCGGTTAACAAAGACTTGCAGCTGGTTTACAATGTTTTTTGTTGTCTTCCATGTTTCGCAGCTATAGAGGAGGATTGACTTTACATTACTGTTGAATAGTCGAAGCTTGGTTTTCCTCGAGATGTTTAAATGAATGAATAAATCTAATAGAATATCATATTTCCCTCACCTGATCAGAGCGAGAGAGGAACTGCATAAGAAGAAAAACAAGCAGATGCATTGTTTCATGATCGGCCTCTTCGAGATCAATGACGCGATGCAGGAATCCATCGAGATTACCGTCGTCATTCATTGAGTGGATGTGACCATCTTTAGATAGAAAATTAATAACAATGACAAATTAGATGTAAAATACCGTATTGTACTTCTTCTTTTATGTGTCAGTTGTAACTCTTCAGTTGGTGAACACAAGTGTGCCCAAATGACTGGACGGGTTACAATATATATAATGTGAATAATAAACAAGTACAGTATAACCCCGATTTTGATCGACCTCGATTTAGCGTAAACTCGCATTTAACGGAAGAAATTTCAAATCCTGAAAATTATTCCACAAGTGCAATGCAATTTTATATTCGATTTAACGTAATTCGCATTACGGCAAAACCTGCATTTAGCGTTAGGAAATTTTAAAATTCTCAGGTATTTATTTCTATTCGTTATGGTTATGTGACATTAAGAACCTATGAAAAAGACGTCATAAGCTCGTTAAGGATGATTCAAGGCAGAAAAGGAATTTACTCCAGCATTTATATTGGAAACGATCGATCATCTTCCATATCAATTCCTCGCTACATGCACGAACGAGCTCGAACGTAGCCCACCGCGGCCGAAGACTAACGATGTACAGCGTGCTAACACTCACGCCCCTTTGTATGCTTGCACGTGGCCGAACTCTGTCCGAGTTTGTACGTTCGTAGCAGCATTACAGTATAGCGGCAGTTTACGCAAGTTTGCATCAGTTCGTGTGGTGTTGTGTATTGCATGGATAATCCAGCTGTAAATCAGTTTGCTCACTCACATTCATTGTTTTAGTGATGTTGACTATGTCAGCAAAAAGAAAAACTATATCTGTTGCGGAGAAAGTGAACTTGATTCGGGAAGTGGAGAGAAACGCAAATGTGCCCGTTAGTGAAATGGCTCGACGCCTGGGACCTGCACAGTCTTCATTGTTGATGCAATTCATGTCAATACAAGCAAAGAGTTCTGGAAAAGGTTAGCTTTCTATCGAAACCTTGATTTAAGGTAAACCCCCATTTAAGGTTAAAAAATATCGGTCCCTAGAAAAACGTTAAGTAAGGGTTCTACTGTAAATGGCAACATCTGAAGCTAAAATCATCAACAGGGAAGCATACAAAGCCAACATTTAGAATTTCACAGGTTTTAAGAGTCATCTTACTGTACATCACGCATCCAGGCGCCATGGACTGAAGAAAGGAGGAGAATGCAGAGCGATAGAATGAAGGAGTACTGGGCAAAAATAAAGATCCAGAAGCTGAAATCAAATTAACATGGTCCACAGTCGGCCTAAACAACAGAAGAAGATACACTGACCGGCAAAAAAAGTGGAACACTTTATTTTTTTATGTAATTTCTTAATTTATTCCACTAAAATGTATCGGTTTTCCAATATTTGCATTATTCATGTGAATTTTAGATGGTTGGCTACAGAAAATACCGAAACATGTTTTACAACACGCTTTAACTCACAAATTTCGTTACATTTTGCAAATCTTACAATTTTCTATTTTTTAGTAATGTTCTTTTGGGCTGGTTTTTATCAAACGTATTGCCTAACAAAACAGTGTTAATGTTTGCTCTGCAGTGCACGAGAACACTGGTCACTAAAAAAGAGTGTTTCCACCCTTAGCGTCTATGACAGCTTATAAACGCTCAGGCATACTGTTCACAACTTGTCGAATGGCATCTGCCGGGATGCGATCCCATTCCTCCAGCAGAGATGTTCTCAGTTGTGCCAAGGTGGTGTGGTACCTCTCCCGGCGCCTTCTCCACACTCTTTCTCTTCCATCAGGAGATGTAAGATTAAAGCGACTCTCGTCAGTGAAGAGAACAAAGGCCCAATGCTCGTGGGTCCATCCCAGATGCTGCCTTGCGAAGCGAAGACGCGCCTCTCTGTGATGTCGTTCGAGTGCGGGTCCACGTGCAGGTCTCCGGGACGAAAGATGAGCTTCTTCAAACCTTCTTCATACTGTTCGCTCGCTCACTCTCACATTTCTGACATTTTCCAGTTGATTTCGTGCCTGGACTGCTGTAGTATGGTGATCACGCAGAACTTGCAGGGTGAGAAATCAGTAATCCCTGGCACTTGTGCTTCTTCTACGGCCTGACCCTCGTCTCCTGTCATATGTTTGGAGTTCTCTGTACCGTTGCACTACGTGGTGAATGCTACCAAGAGATGATCCAATGACCTCAGCAACATAACGGAAGCTGGAGGCATGTTTTAGTGTGAACTGCACATGGATAACTTACTAAAATGTATGACAATGGTTCACACGTGTTCAGCAAATGCCAGTTGTTATCCCTAGGACAACAATAAGCGAGCGGCAACACTCATAAACCTTAGACGCCTATAGTGCGCTTCCCGCCATAAAACCATTAAGATAGGCTCATCGAAGATTGGGGGTAATTGGTGGTATTAAATCACCCTACGAAATGTCATATTATCAATTTCTATACTCGGATGTTTAAGATGTTCGTTCTAATACGTTAAAAGCTTTTAAAATGTGATTACATCTTTTTCATGGCTAATTTTATACTATTTATATTACTTTTTTAACTGTTCCACTTTTTTTGCCGGTCAGTGTATTAGTAAATCAACACTCCTCAAAAAATTACATGAATTAGTTATAATTAAAGCACTGCGCGGATATCCGGAAAATATTTTGCCTGGCGGATATAGTTTGCATGGCATTGTGGATAGCTAATAAACTGCGGATAATATTTGGAGTAAATTTTTATATTATGGTCCGAACTTGATGAATATCATTACTAGGACCCGGATGTTGTGAAATATTTTTCCGTTATGTTTTTCCTTTTTTTTTTTTTTTTTTTTGTATTTGAATGGTTCATTATGGTTCCGTATTGATGCAACAATTAGTATTAATATTTTGCAAAAGTTCCGCCTAATCAATACCTTTATTGTACTAAATATAAATGATCACTTAGTGGTCATTGGTACATGTTTCGGGGCCTAATTATTTTGGCCCATTCATCAGCCTGTGTAGATAAAAAGTCAAGGCAAACAGGTGGTCGGATAGCTTAACACTCATAAAATATTTCTGTGATCAACAAGAAAGGGTCAAATTTTAGAGTGTGTTCACACTATATTTTTTGTTTTTTCCAAATGTCAACTATTTCTTTCTTCCTTTCTTTCCTTCTTTCTTTTTTTATTTTTTTATTTTTATTTATGTATTTTATTTCCTTATGTTTCTTTGGATAAACATCTTCCCCCTTTCATTATGGTGCACCATAATAGGGTTTTTTGAAGGGAATATTTTATGAGTGTTAAGCTATCCGACCACCTGTTTGCCTTGACTTTTTATCTACACAGGCTGATGAAGGGGCCAAAATAATTAGGCCCCGAAACATGTACCAATGACCACTAAGTGATCATTTATATTTAGTACAATAAAGGTATTGATTAGGCGGAACTTTTGCAAAATATTAATACTAATGTTTTTCCTTGACAAATATAAGATGATGATTTAAGCTAATCTCTTACAAATTATGTCATTAAGCATAATGAACACTCCGAACTGAAAAGGGTTGCAATTCTGGCTGTAAAACATTCATTTTAAACATAGCACTCGACATACATTGCCTAAGGGAACGACTTTCTCCTCAAATGTCTAAAGGTGTTGCTTTAATACTTTATGCTTCATCTACAGTAATTAAAAATACTATTGTAATGCCAGTAGATTCGGATAACAAATGTGCGGATGAGAATAACAGTCATGAGGATGCAGATATCTGTAATTTCCCAAAAAATGGCTTGGCAGTTTAACATAACCTCTCATAATAGCATGGCATCAAAAGGGTTAAGAAACTTTTTTTGTATTATTATTTCAGGCCCAGTCATTTGGGCAAATTAGTGTTGACCGACTGAAGAGTTACAACTAACAGTTTGTACAGGCAACACTGAAAGAATGGATCCAAAACTTTACTAAAAAAAAAAAAAAATGTTTTACGTTTTCAGGGGGTGTTAATTTGAAGTGTGTATACTTTCAAACCCAGCTAACATTATTAATTTATAATGGAATATTGACTTCAGAGATGCTGAGGTGCTGGAATTTGTCCATAATGTAATGTAATGTAATGCAAAAATATATACAGGGTCTTTCATATAAAGTAAGAACGCCAAGCGGTGGTTTTGTTATCCGCTTCTGCGGTGGCCTTGGCCGAGCTTGTGGCGTGCCGTGGCCCCCTGCTTTAAGCGTGTGTACAATCCTATATGAAATATTACCTTATAAAAGATGTTGAAAGTGTCGTCCTTCCTGGATTATACACGCATTGCATCTGGTAACCACATTCTGGCTGACACGAGAGTGAGTTCTGCCACTGTAATGTTTCTGATTTTTAATGTTATGCTTTTTATTGAGCACTGAGTAGTTTCAAACTTATTTTCAATTACATGAATCTGTGCTAGTGAAGGTGGCACTTCATCAGGAAATTGCTGAAGAAATGCATCATGTACCCGCTGAGCCGACTCGTACTTAAAATGAGATTTACATACAAAAATACGATGTTGTAATGATAACTGTCTCACCATGTTAGCGTCTGAGGTTTAGACGTGACTGAACACCTCCACGCTTATTGCAAGCTGAAGTATATACTATGCGCGCGCCTTCATTACTACAGCAGGGGGCCATGGCACGCCACAAGCTCGGCCAAGGCCACTGCAGCAGTGGATAACAAATCCGCCGCTCGCCGTTCCTACTTTATATGAAAGACCCTGTATTAATATCTTAAAAACCTACATACAGAAGAGAAGTTTTGCATAGAAACAGACCCATCTTTATGGGGGGACAAACTGGTTAACTGCCCAGAGTGGCAAAATTTCTGGAAAACTGTACAAAACCACTTGTCCATTAAATGGCAAGTTATTAAAGCTTAACCTCCCCATAAGGGAATATTCATTGTGCACATTGGCAATGCAGATTATTTATTGATATTAAACGAAAAAATCATCTTCGTCATCTTGGTATTCTTGCTGTTGAACCTGACTTGAAAGTGAAATTGTACTAATGACGAAATCAAACTTGTTAGCAAATGACAAGGCAAGGGGGAATCCCCTTGTTATTTAAGTAATTAGTGCTTTGGCCATTAGTTGTGTATAATATCTGTTAAAATTTAATGGTACTTCTTTGTATTAAGTTTTCTTTTCTATTTCTAATTCAAATAAAATCACATTTATAGCTTTGCCACTCATAGTTAAATACACATACAGATGAAGAAACAGCCGCATATGTTCTTCTTCTGTGGTGTTCAATCCGAAGATTGGTTTGTAGCAGCTTTCCATGAACTCCGGTCTGTGGCTAGTCTCTTCAAGTCCAAGTAATAATCACAACCTTTGTCGTGAATGATTTGTTTTATGTATCCCAGCCGTGGTCTACCTCTACAATTCTTTCCTTCAACATTGCCCTCCAGTATTGTGTGCAGAAGACTTTCATGCCTCAAGATATGTCCAATCCAATTGTCTCTTCGGTGAGTAAGCATATTCCATAAACATGGCTTCTCTCCAATCCTCTTCAGCGTTTCTTCATTACTGATTTTGTCCACCCATGGAATTTTTAGTATTTTCCTGTAGCACCACATTTCAAAGGCTACTATTCGTTTCTTATCAGCCAAGCTAAGAGTCCAGGTTTCACTACCATATAACAGTACGCTCCACACATATATCTTCACAAGACGTTTCCTGAGGCTCATACTAATGTTTTTGCATGTAAAGAGCTTTCCTTTCTTGTTGAATGCTATTTTGGCTTGGTTGATGCGGCTGACTATTTCTCTTCTACTTCTTCCATCTGCTGTTATTTTGCTACCAAGGTAAGTGAACTCCTGTACATTTGTCAGCTGTTCTCCATTTAAAGTACAATGAGGAGGTTCATACCGCCGGCTACAGAGAAGAACTTTGGTTTTCATTTTGTTGATCTTCATGTTATATTTGTTAAAGGTGGATTCCATTTCTGCTAATGCATAATTCAGATCATCTTCGTTTTCTGCCAGGACTGCGATATCATCCGCAAAGCGAAGCATGGTCATTCTTTCTCCTTGAATCTTGAGACCTCCAGTCATTGGCAAATTATCATTTACTTCATCTATTGCTTTTTGGATGTATGCATTAAAAAGAATTGGTGAAAGTGAACAACGAACTCCTTGCTTAATGTTGGCCTCTGTTGTGGAATCTCCACATCGTATAACGGCTATCTCGTCTTCATACAATTTCCAAATTGTCCTCCTGTCCTTGTACTTAACACCCAGTTCTTTCAACACCATGAATAGTCTATTCCACTCAACCGTGTCAAATGCCTTCTCCAGGTCTACGAAAGCAATGAATGTATCCATATCTTTTCTTAGTCGTTTCTCTATAATCATTCTTAAAGCTAGGATTGCTTCTCGAGTCCCTCTACCCTTCCTGAATCCAAATTGATCTTCTGTCAACTCCAACTCTACCTTTCCTTCAATGCGTTTCAAGATAATGCTGGTGAGTATTTTAGAAGCATGGGTTACAAGGCTTAATGTGCGATATTGGTCACATCTATTAGCAGATGATTTCTTTGGAATGGGTACTATGACACATTTCCTAAAGTCCGATGGGATATGTCCCGTGTTATACATTTCACAAATCAGATCAAATAGGGCTTTCTTCACATTGTCTCCAGTGGCTTTTATCAGCTCTGCTGGTATATCATCAACCCCGGATGCCTTTCCGTTTTTCAGCCTTTCCATTGAAAAATGAAAATCCACAGCCTGCTTCCAGTCTCCGACCGGGTCAGGAATGGAATGAATGAAGCCCCCATCTAGCGGCGAGGATATGAACTGTGCCGGCTGCCGAGGCCTGACGCACTCCTCTGGTAGCCTTTCCATTGCTTGATTAAATTCTTCCAGGAGTATTTCATCTCCCTCTTCTTCTTTATCTACTAGCTCTTCATTTTCTAGTATTTCACAAGGTGTATGTTTTCCTCCATATAAATTCTCAATGTATTCTTTCCATTTTGAGCCAATTTCAGAATCTTCATACACCAGTTCTCTATCATCTGTCTTCAGTACATTGCACCTAATTCTCTTGTCCCCGAAGAACCTTTTGACTACTTTAAACGCTGTCTCAAATTTGTAATTCTTAACTAGTTCTTCTACTTCCATGCATTGCAATTCCAGAAATTTTTCTCTGGCTGCCTTCGCCTCTCGATTTATTTCGTTTCTCAATTTCCTGTATAGTTGTTGTCATTCTTCAGTCGCAGAGTTCTTAAACTTTCTTCTTGTGTCTATCTTCTCAATGATTTCATTTGTTATCCAGGCTTTCCTGTTCTGTACTTTCGGCTTTCCCACAACATCTATTGCTGCTGTTAGAACACTTCCCTTCCAAGCATTCCACTTATTCTCCATACTTCCTAAGTCTATTGCTGATATGTCTGACAGAAGTTCATCTGTCTTCTTCTTAAAATCTATAGCAAGGTTTTGATCTCTGAGAGCTTCGGTATTCCATTTTCGACTGTTCTTCCTTTTCAGTTTCTTCAGTTTTAGTTGGCATTCACTCAAAACCATGTTGTGGTCACTACCAATATCTGGGCCAGGGCAGCTTCTACAGTCCTTCAGCTGTGTCTTAAATCTCTGCTTAACTAAAATGTAATCAATTTGAAATCTATTCCCACCGTCTGGCATTGTCCAAGTATAACGTCTTCGTGCATGGTGTTGAAATAATGTATTTGCAACCACCAGCTGATTGTAAGCACAGAATTCCAATAAACGGTTTCCTCGATCGTTCCGTGTGCCAAGCCCAAATTGGCCCACAGCCACTCCATCTTTACCCTCTCCAATAACAGCATTCCAGTCTCCAAGGATTATCAGATTCTCATCTCCTTTAACACCTTTGATTAATTCTGTCAGATCATCGTACACTCTTTCCACTTCTTCATCTTCGTGGGCAGTGGTTGGCATGTAGACTTGAATGATCACGGTGTCCCTTGGTTTAGTATCTAATTTCACTAAAATCAGTCTTCCACTCTGCTGAACGTATCCTTTAACTCGGTGACCCATTTCCTTTGTCAGCACCACTCCTACTCCTCCCTCTCCAGGTTTGTCCATAATAGTCCCCGTGTGGATTATCCTGTAATCTCCACTCCAAAAATCGCCATTATCAGGCCACCTCACTTCGGCTATTCCTAACACATATACATTCATCCTTCCAATCTCAAGCTTTAGGTTTTCCAGCTTTCCGCATTGTAAAAGTGATCGAACATTCCATGTTGCAATGCGTCTCCTACATTGAGCACTTGTACAAGCACACCCCGCCCGGAGATCCGATCGCGGGGCTAATCCGGAACATTTTACGAGTACAGGTTTCATGACATGAGCCGCTATTCCTTGGGATATCCAGAGGATCCTTCATGCAGTGGTTTCCCGTTGCCTTCTGCATTCTATGCCGTTGACGATTCTGTGTTCGTTCATCCGCCTTTAGGGGTGATTTCTCACCCCAAGGACAAGAGAGTGCCCTTTACCTCCTCCACGCTTGAACGAGGGAGACCACTTATACCGATGGTCACTCGGTCGGACGCAGTTTAACGTCATACCCGGGACTCCGCATATGTTATGGAAACTTTAATAAATCTACATATTCCAAATCAGGGGCAGCAGAGTTTTCTTTTGTCCAAGGGCGTCAGGAGCCCTAAATATGGGCCTGCATAGAAATGTATTCAGAAAGAATTCTCCCATATTTTACCAACATAAAAAGGAAAGTATGCACAAGAGCTTTTTATTTTGTAAATATAAGCACCAAATTTCACCCCCTGAAAATTCTCATTGTCTATATCTACATTACATTATAATCAATCATGAAAACTGCAACCTCTACAATATTAGAGAAGCTTAATGTTCAGTTAATAATAAATACTAAATGTAGCAGTTACAGAGGCAATCATAATACAAGTCAAAAATTATTAAGAAAAGCATTCAATTGAAAAAAGTCTGGGGGCATACAAATGAAAACAGATCAATTTGTCATTGAACACATATGTATGTCTAGCCCTTATTATTCCCGTTTCCAACGGGGCCGGGGATGAGATGCGATGGAAAACTATGTGGCTGATGGTTTTTATGGCCGGATGCCCTTCCTGATGTCAACCTCATGAGAGGAATTAATGAGAGATGAAATGAATGAAACTGGGAAAGGATGTGGAAGGAAGCGGCCGTGGCCTATTAGAAGGTACTGTTCCACCATTTGCCTGGAGTTGAAAATGGGGAACCATGGAAAACCATTTCAAGGTCGCCGACAGTAGGGCTCGATACCACGTCTACCGAGTTGGCAGAGAAATTGGCCTCATGGCCAAGCGCTGCGCGTTAGCGAGCGTAGCAACCGCTGTCGGTCCCATTGAACACTTCTCATCATCATCATCTTGCACAGTTTCCAGCCACTGGCCAGGTCTGTTTGGAACACAAGCCTCTCCAACGTCTTCTGTCTTCCCACCATCTCTCAGCCTCCACCCTTGTCCAGTCTTCTCCTCTCTTCTTCACGCTTTCTTCCACCCCCTTCAGCCACCTGTCTCTCGCCCACTTCGTCTCGTGTACTCTCCTGGGTATCCTCTTCTCCTCCATTCGTTTTACATGTCCATACCATCTAAGTCTAGATTTCACTATACCATCCTGTAATGGTTCCTCCTTCATTAATTCTCTGGTCCTCTAATTTCTTATTCTGTCCATCTTTGTAGCTCCAATACTGCTTCTCAAGAACCTCATCTCACTGGCCTGTATTTTGCTCTTCTCCCTTCCTTTCATAATCCAGGTCTCCGAGGCATACGTCAGGATAGGGACATAGTAAGTCCGATATATGATCTTTTTGCTCTTCTGAGGGACATCCTTGCTCCATAACATGCTTCTCACACTCCTCCAAAATGCTTCTGCCTGCCCCCCCGCTCATTTATTTCTCTATCGTTTCTTCCATTATCTTGTATCAGGCTTCCCAGATACTAGAAACTCTCCACTTTCTTCAGCTGTTCCCCACCAATTGTTATTCCCGTTGTGGTTCTTTCCTTCTTCCTTGTTGTGACCACCATCTCACTCTTATTTATGCTAAATTTCATCCCATATCCTTGTATTATTCCTTCCCACACGTCCAACTGTTCCTGTACCTCCGCCTCCTTGTTTCCCCAAATCATCAAATCATCTGCAAACACCATTGCTTTCATCTTTCCTTCCCCAATTACTTGTGCCTCTCGGGTCATTATGTCATCCATCACCACAATGAAAAGTAACGGTGACAGTGCACTTCCTTGTTTCAGGCCGTTTCTCTGTTCCAACCAGTCTGATCTCTCTCCTCCCACTTTCACACAGCTCACGCTTCCCTTGTACATCTCCTTTATCCTCTTTATAGTCCATTTCTCTACTCCTCTATCCTCCAGGGACTTCCATACTTTGTTTCTGCATACACTGTCATATGCTTTCTCAATGTCCAGGAAGGCCATCAGTAGATCTGTTCCATACTCATAGTGCTGTTCTTGTAACTGCCTTACAGCAAAAATCAAATCCACTGTGGACCTTCCTGCTGTGAAGCCATGTTGTTCTTCCCTCATCCCTCCTTCTATCCTTGTCCTAATTCTCTTTTCCAAAACTTTCTCGAAGATCTTTGCACAATGACTCATCAGTGTTTTTCCCCGATAGTTTCTGCAATCTGTTCTACTACCTTTGTTGAAGATCGGGACAATTATTCCTTTTTTCCAGTCCTCTGGGGTCTTCCTTTCCTTCCATGCTGTCCTCATCACTCGGTACAACCACTGTATCCCCACCTCTCCTGCTGCTCTCACCATCTCCACTTTCAACTCATCCACACCCGGTGCCTTCCCTCCTTTCATCTTCCTCACTGCATCTTCCACTTCTTTCCATGTTAAGTCCTTTTCTGTTTGCAGTTCATTGAACACTTCTAACGGGTGAAAATGGGATAAGTCTAGACAGAAGACTATCTTTCAACAAACTAACATCTAAGAAAGACTGATTCCAAACTCAAGACATGGATTAACATCCTGCAGAAGATTTGTGGCACCTCTTGGGGCTCAAGCACCAATATACTCAACTTTACAGCAGTTTCCTTAATCTGTAACTGAATACTATAATAATTTTATTAATCCAGCCAATGGCCATTTATTTTCTTTTAAGGAAGGGTCAAAGAAATCGTCCGTGGATCTGTTGAAAGGAACCATCTTGGCATTTGCCTGGTGCTGAAAATGGGAAACCACGAGAACCATTTTTAGGAGGACCGAGGTGAGATTCAAACCCATGCTCTCCCGATTCGAACGAAGCACGAAGTAGAGTGTTAGCACTCTTGAGCACCGTGGCCAGTGTCACTGAATACTGTTTCCCAGTTTGGATAAATAGCTTTCATGTCAAGAGGATTGACTTAAAACTTAATGACAATACGTGTGTGATCTTGGGAACAATCTGACAACTCCAAATCATTAACTCTCAGTACTATATCATATTCCGGCCCTTCACCTAATGCTCTCCTGAGAGAGTATACAAAGATTGCAAATATCATAACCACCAATTACCCATTCATGAAAACATTGATCATCTACAAATAAGCAGGTACATTGGGCAGTGTAGGGGCCGAGAGAGGAAGTTGATAACGCCTTTAGACTTTATAGCCGTTCACTGATCAGCCTGGCCAGGTTTGGCCGTTCACTGATCAGCCTGGCCAGTTATAGCCGTTCACTGATCAGCCTGGCCAGGTATGGCCATTCACTGATTTAACAGTGAACTAAACTTTCAATTAAGTAAAACTCAGATCACCTTACCTTGAAAATTTCAAGCAAAGGAAAGAAGAGCATCAGTGGACAACTAGTCAATAATGACCGGAAGGTTTCTATCCCTCTCTCATTATCACTGGTGTGCACACATCTAAATGTTTGCTGGTCCCCATGGACATTTAAATATCCGAGTTTAATTTGCATAATTTTGTGAACATGTTTTATGAAGTTTCAAATGAAATGTTGCTTTAAAGTTGTTTTACCATATGGCATATTCCTGTTAATTGTTTTATTATGATAGTTATAGAGATTGCTTTTGAGGCAATAAGTGTTCAATGATAATTTTTACCAACTGATCTGTTTTATTTGAATGCTCTTCTCCGTTACTTAAGTTTTAAAACTCTGGTAAGCATTGTTTAAGTGCATCAATACGATTGTATCTTAATTATTGCTAATTGCATCATTCAATTAGTACCTGTGGAAGAATATGCAAATTAGAGATACAAGTTATTAAAAAGATAGAATGCAAGTTAAATAAAAACTCTATGAATACATTTTGTCAGATAGCATTTACATCATGTTGCTGAGAGAAAGATTTATAACCTGTCCTTTAAGATATCCCACACATAGAGATATTATTGAAGAAAACCAAATTAAATCCAACACATTATTAAGATGTAAGTTGAAATATAGGTAGTCTGGGACGGGAAGAATACAGGCCAAATAAAGGGTCCACTGTTGGCTGAAATAAATAAAAAGTTTGATAAGGTTCTACTGTTAAAATGGTTTGGTTCCAGTACATTGTACATGGATTCTCCCAAGAAGGTGGATGAGGATTATTGGAAAGGTAATATATTGTAAATATGGGAGCAACTCACATCTAGATAAACTACCTACATTTTATCTGTTATACCTTGTTTAGATAGCACAGCGCAATCCAGATTTCTCTGATCTGGATAATGACCAATCTAAATCTATATCACTTGGTCACTGGTATGTGTTGAGTCATCCCATCATGTATCATCAGGATAATTGTGTAAAACAGTATATTATTTCAAAGTTTCACCAACTATGGAATTCTTTGTGTATTGTAATATACGGTAGTATTTATGGAAGAAAGCTTGTAGATTTACATGGCCATAAACCTTGTGGTTATAAGACAAGGGGCCTCCTTTTTACATGGAATCGGAACCAGCAGTCTTGACATTTCACCTCAAAAACATCACATGCAATGTAGTATTTTATGTTTCTTCCAATTTTGGAGTACCGTAAGCTAATTGTTATAGAATCAAACTGCTAATTTATTGTCTTTGCTGCTTTTCAGATGGTCAACACGATTCTTCTTCTTCTTCTTAGCGTGTTCCCATTGGGACGGGGTCCGCTTTTCTTTCGATGAAGCGCTTCCTGTGGGTTTAGGCTTCTTGATCTTAGATCTGAGTTTATAGTGTCTAGCCATCTTAGCTTAGGTCTCCCACGATGTCTCTGGCCTTCAACAGTGAGCTGATGACTGAGCCATGCGGTGCTTGTACGACATGGCCATACCAACGAAGTCTCCATTCTTGCATTTTCTCATCGATTGGAGCAACACCAGCTAATTGTCGGATCGTTGTGTTGTTCATGTGGTCGAGCAGAGAAATGCCTAACGATCTTCTCAGCATCCGCATCTCCATGACATAAATTTTAGCGAGTGCTCAGCACTTTTATGTGCTGGCCAACACTCCGTACCCTACAATGCAACTGGCCTCACCATTGAGCGGTATATCTGTGATTTTAGGTGGATGGGCATCTTTTTATCACAAAGAACACCAGTTACATCTCTGAATCGCATCCACGTTGCATTGATTCTTGCTCGCACATCTTCATTTATACATCCGTCACTCTGTAACCGAGAACCCAAATATCGGTCAGCACGATTGTGCCCAATGAATTGGGCGGGATACAAAATTATAAATATGTAAACACACTCCTGGAAAAAATTACATGTATTAGTTATCCTAAATTGCCCATTTAAGTGTGACCCCGCCCAATTCATTGGCCACATTCGTGTTGACCGACTGAAAAGCAGCAAAGACAATTTGTAAAGGCAATACTGAAAAAAGGAATGGCTTAAAATTTCCACACTGCTAATTTATACCTATTCTTCATTCAGTATAATAGCTAAGCAGATATAAATTTCATTTATGCAGCCAATGGCCAATTTATTTTATTTTCACGGCGGGTCAGGGAAGGAAATCAACCTATTGAAACTGTCCCGGCATTTGTCTGGAGGTGAAAATGGAAAACCACGAAAACCATTTTCAGGCAGGCCGAGGTGGGATTCAAACCCATGCTCTACCGATGCCAGCGAGGCACAAGGTAGCACGTTAGCGCTCTCAACAGATATGTAGAGGGTGATTTATATAATCAGGTTGCTTTTCAAAATCACTCCATTTCTTCCTGGTAGCATATATGAAGATACAACTATGTTCTAAATACAGTATAAAGAAACTGCTGAACTGCTTTGCCTAAGCTGGGGGTTCAAACTCAGCCGAAGTCGTTGGATTTTAAGAGAATTAACCTTTTGCACTCCTATGTCGAGTGGGGTTCGACATTAAAATATTTAACTTCCTCTCCGATGTCGAGTCCCACACGACATGATGATAGCTTGTACTCACAGCGCTTGTATGTCTTCTGTGCTGATTCCCAGTATTGTGGAGCCATCTAGTGGTCTCCAAGAAAACACCTTTCCCTATTTACTATAGTTTACAGGAATTGTAATGAATTTTTAACCTTCGTTCTTCTCGAAAGTTAATGACAGTTTTACTGATTATATAGATTGAATGTAAACATGACGTCTCCATCTTCGCTTACGGAACTGGATAGTTAAGAATAGTTAGTGGATAGGGATAGTGACATAGATGAGCCAACAACCGACTTGGAAATATATTTCATAGAACATAATTATATTTGTTTTGCAGTTTTTACTTCCTACCGCTGTTCATAGTGCAGAAATTAATTAAGAGTGGAGCAGGAGGCATACGCTAAGGGTAATGGAGTTCAAAAGGTTAAAATCTTTCAGTATGCCTTCCTTCGGAGGGGAAGTAAAGCAGGTGGTCCCTTGTCATAGATTTATGGCATGTAAAAGAACCTACCACTACAATTGGTAGTGTGTAGTGTACCCATGTGAGTAATCTCGATGGAAAATGTGCTTCTGCCTCCAGCTAGCGTCAGGACTCAGGCGTGTACCGTTCTCCCATTGAGCAGTTGCATATTTTGGATTTGAGGCTAAAAGGTATCAACTCTACAATGATAAGGCACAACTTCTACTCTAAAGACTTTAATTCAGTAAAACTCATGGCTTCAAACAAATAATGAGAACACAAATCCCATAAACAATACACAAACAAACAAAGTTACTCCCCCAATCCATTAATTATTCACATAGTTGAATAAATTAAATCCATATCACTATTCAATCTTTTACCATTATGTGGACTTTAAACTTTACTTAAGTGCACTGATGCACATGTAATGTTTCACAAAAACTGAACTATTACATTCATGTCACCTAATGTGACTTCTTTACATTCACAAAGTTACTTGTATCCTACAATACATCTTAATTTACATCATGTGTACTATCTGTGTTACATCTCTCTCTCCCACCAAATGCTTTCATGCATTAGCCAACTCATGGTTTGCACTACATCTACTTGCAACACCACAATTACGTAAGTCTACCCCTCCACTCCCTTCTTTGTATAGTTACACTGCATGTCATTGTGATTTCACTAAATAACGTCTGTTATCGTTGTGTCGGATAGTATACTATTACGCTACCCTTGCGAGCGTAGCCTGTGGCAACGAGTAACCAACTTCATTAACTAGGTGTCAGTGACCATAACAAATACAACATCCAACCATTCGTTAGATTGCTAAATTTTTATATCAGGGTAATCTATGATTAGCAATGTGTTTTTAAACCACACACATTCATTACACATTATAACAATTCTTCCTTTCATTACAAGCAAGGTCTTAAATCTGTCCGCTCAAGAACGCGAACCTTCACGGTTTGTTTAACAACCCCAGCCCCTTGGAGCTGCCTGCATACAATGGACAGAGTAGGGTCGTTCACGGCTGTAAATCGCCCCTTGTCTGCCCTTCCTGGACTTCTACCTCCCAAGCAGTATTACAACTTTGAATATAACATTGTGGTCACAATGATCCACGTGATCCCATATGATCTGAACTGAATATTATGCAATGGTTCTGGGTGAGCTTGAATATTTAATCCTATCCTTAGGACATTAATAACGGCCTCAACAGGTCCGTATCACAACATGAAGGCACGAGATTCATAGAACACAGGTCTAGTGGTTAGCCAGTATCTTAAATAAAATATTACGGTCAGTCAACAGCTGCCGCCAATGAATTTGCTTCAAGAGCCGAATCATTCCATAAAAATAAGTTCTCGGGGAATCAGGTATAGCGTCGAGGTGTCCATTGTTGTCCCCGCACTTACCACAGGATTCGAACCCGGAACATTTCATATCCAACATCGGAGATAGGGTACACACTAAATACGCTCCGGCATAATTTAATATCTCTGTACGCTCAAGCTGTACGAGATTTCACACGTCGATTAGACTACCTGGCCCCTTACCTGTCCACGATCTCGCCCTATAATAAAGAGAACTCTAACTGTTACTCTACAAGCTTAATCAAGCCACAAATTCAATTCACTGTCATGCTCCAACATTCCCATGCATAATTATATTCCCATTAGTACAATATATTTAATATTAACTCTTTTCTCTTCCCTTAATGCAATCTACTGCTTGGCTAGATAAATAATCCAATTAGCGTAAATATTTCTTGCTTAAAACCTTTCATCCTGATGTATTCAATTATACCGTTTATCATTATTATAATTATTATTATTACCGACATACATTATCCTTCCGACACAACGTAACTGCTTCAATGATCGAACATTCACGTTCGTCACGTTAAGTTTCACATAACTGAATTGCCATTTTATTAGTAGCATTAATAGTGGTAACGATTAATCCACTCTCTGATGTATTTAACATCTTAACTTTACTGAAATCAAACAATAAACATATGAGGGTATGCCTCCTAATATTGATTCTCACTGGCATATTTTATACTTCTGAAATCACATTACATGCAGTGACTATCCTTCTATATTAACATGATTTGTGGGGTACTTACGTCGGCTTATCCAGGTGACTCCAACCACCATATTCCAGTGTCACCTGCCATCGGCTTACTTAGTGACACATTGCCATCTTGCTAATACACATATTATATGACATCTGATTCAGAAACACACGACACTTTTCCATTTTTATAATGAAGCTAATGCTTCCAAAACACATGACACTTTTCCATTTTTATAATGAAGCTAATGCTTCCAAAACACATAACACTATATAACACTGGTTATATTATTACTTTAAGAGATATTTTACATAACATCGCTGCACAAACACACGTTACACTTTATTTCCTGACTGGTTGACATTCCCTAGCATGTATCGAAAGTACAGGTGCGGACGGCCCTTTCTTCGGTCCTACCCCTTCCTGATTGAACCTCTCGATCATCTGCTCACGGATTCACCAACAGTCTCTCGATCATCCCTTGATAATCTTCCTACTATTGCAGCGATATGCTTACATCTCGTCATGAACGCTACTTACTGGTATACTCCAGATATGTATAACCAATCACTATACTGCGCTCAACATTGTACATTGTATTTACATGAATTATTACTTTTCACAGTCCTGCCTAGTATATCACACGGCACTTAATAAACATTATATAACAGTCTTACTGCACGGCTTCCCACATTGAAGTCCGAGCATCCTCTCCTAACTTCGGTAATATGCATTTCGCATAATCAAGTTTGTTAATTACCGACTTCATTCTTGGTTCATGACCATGCATGAATATATTCTCACATGTGTGTTACATTGCACAGCTAACATGCTGATTACCAGTGAGATGTTTAAGTCTTTGTGTGCGCCTGGGCGCTCCGTAGCTTTCAAACACAACTGTACGCTTCGACTTCTACTGCTTCAAAACAACTGTAAAACTGTCACACTCTCGAACTGTCAACTGTTCGCTTCGACTGGGTCCACCCTCTTATATCTGTTTCACACAAAAAGTAGGGCAAGAATTCCCGCGATAAATCAGCTCCTCTCCTAGGGTGATTCTGAACTTGGAATAATATCCATATTGTTCCTTTCTCTTCGCTGGTCACAAAAATGTATGTGTGTTCGAGGATCGATCGGCCACTTAATTTATATTAATTATCTTATCCATGGCGTGGGGACGCTACTTCACTGGGAATCCCTGGCAACATCCTCAAGTCCAGCCGCGAACACCCATAGTCCTGTAACATTACGCACTGCACTAAACATGCCTTGATTTCGCCGTTTTATGGCTCTAAAATTAGCCTCCTGGCTAAAGATTCACCTGTGCGCAACTCTCATGTCATTGCATTGCTCCAATCATGAGTAATCAATGATTTTCCTTGGGATCTTCCCGTTCCATTCTCACATCTATTCTCAAACGGGGAAGAACCTGGTCATTATTTAACCTCCCGACCCCTTGCAGACGACTTATCTGGGTCAGCAAGATTGACATGGCGCCAAGGGCCTCCTCCCACAATTCTAAGGCTATTTGCAAAACGTCAAACTTTGAAACTCCTGTGGTTCAAGTCCAGCATAGCCTACTTCATGTAGTCCAAATAATGCTATCTTCCACTATTTTCCTGCATTATTTCACTAAATAATGTAAGTAACAACTGATATCACACCAGTAATTAAATATATAATTTCTTCTAGGGGTTCTTACAATGAAATACCCTCAACAGATCTCGGGTTCGTTCCCTGGTGGAACCTTCATTCAGAGCTCAACTTTTCTCCGAGATCCACGTTCGAGACCAGTCAGCATGACCACCTCGGGTTCAGTAGCTAAATTTGTAGGTTATTTGGTGAGAAACGCTCTATCAAGTTCCAATGTTCGCCGCTGGATGTCAGTGATAGTGGCATCTCTGGTAGCCCAAGTTGAAACTAATTGAAATTGTACTTGATGGGGATCCTACGGGCGTTCAATTAAAATACCCCGCTATGGCCATTAGCTGCGATTCAAATACTGGGTTAGCACAAATTATTTAAGCGATTTCATGTACATGTATTGTATTATTGAAAGTATATAGCCTACACCATTGACACATATACCCATTAAAAGAGAAACTCATCACGTTTATTGAGACTGCTTGCTACAAATGCTACAAGAGCTCTCCTTGCGTCACATGGCAAAGATCAATACGGAAGTCCAACTCCGACCACACACGCTAGAGCATATCCTGGTCAAATTTAGCTACAGCCACATGGATCCGATTCCTCAGTTTAACTGGCATGGGTGGTACATAAACATCTTCTTTGATAAACCCCCATAAAAAGAAATCACATGGGGTCAGATCAGGCACCCAGGGAGGCCAGCGCATAAGACATTGATCTGTGATCGAGGCCCATCCAATCCAACGTTCATGGAGCTGTTCATTAAGATAATGGCACAAGGTGGAAATGTGGGAGAGCTCAATAGTTTCGTCGGAGGCGGCCGGTGGATTGTTCTATTATACATACATCCTGTGATTACAAATTTCGAATACTATGCATGTATATTGTTTTTTTTTTTTGTGGTTTCTTGAGCGACCAAACAGTGAACTAAGCCTTTCCACAGTAACCTTCAGACAAAACTTGGTGAGTTTCTCTTTTCATTAGTATACGTTTCAATGCTGTAGGCTATATACTTTCAATAATACATGAACTGTACATGAAATCGCTGAAATCATTTGTGCTAACTCTGTATAATAAGATATACAGAAACTCTGGGAGATTCACCTAACAACACATATCAACAATGTATGAGTTACTCTTTGTTATTAGCCTTTCAAGATATGAGTGTCGCTGAACTTGGATGTGCCAGCGTTTGTTGATAATGGCAACTGGAGCTTTGCCAGATGAGCAGGGGGACACAGTGATGACAGAGTGCAGTCTGCACATAAGTCAAGCAGCATTGCACGCATTATCCATGTCCAACTCCAGTCACCTGAGTGTTGTAAACTAGCCTCTTCCATAGCTGTCTATCCTTCCATTTCTCCTGCTCCATTACTTCTGCCACATTCAGTCCAATGTTACATATGTCTTGTTGGATTTGGTCCATCCATCTCATTTTTGGCCTTCCAACCAATCTAATACCGTCAAGGTTCTACCTAAGTAGAATTAAGAATGGTGCGTTTCAACAGCACAGCATCTTGTAGCCTAGAGGGGTCGAATCTGTGAATTTGTTTACTGTTTAGTCTGATAGCGCACACATTCCTGAATAAATCTACGTTTGCTTCATAAAATTCAGACAGTTAGTTATTTTTCCAGTGTGTGCGTAACAGGTCACTTCTAACTGTGGAGGCATCAGAGAATTTTCATTTGTGTAACTTTTAAATTGTATCTACTGTTAAAGTGATTTCCCCAGTTTTAGGTACATGTTTCTTGAAAAGTAAGGAAGCTATTCATACACAAATAATGAAAATAGTGCTCAGTTATGACAATCTGTTGTGTGTGAAAATACTTGAATGACAAGCATTGAAAGTTTGGCTTTTATCCTAAAGAAATGAATCACATATTATTTAATTTATATCTCAGACCTCGTGAGTTTTAATGTATTCTGCATAATATTGTTCAACATTAAATGTCCTACATCCATGATTTTTTTAAATATATTCCAGTTGTTCTTTTGTATACAAAGCGTAATGTACCTAAATACAGGGTCTTTATATTTGCTTGGCTAGGACATTCTCGCTCCGCCAGTGACGCCTCAGTTGCTGGCTGCCGCGCGCGTATGTACGACAGAATACGGTGCTTAAAATCAGTATCATGCATTTTTACTCACCATGCTACCGACAGTAGTGGCTGCGCGGGCTAAAGCGCTGCGTTAGGTCAAGGGGCCAAGCTCTCTGCTGACTCGGTAGACGCGTGGGTTCGAGCCCCACCGTCGGCTGTCCATGAAATGGTTTTCCGTGGTTTCCCATTTTCAACACCAGGCAAATGCTGGGACAGTACCTTCTGACAGGCCACGGCCGCTTCCTTCCACATCCTTGCCCAGTTTCATTCATCTTCATCAATTCCATCTCTCATCCCGACGCGCAGGTCGCCCACGGGCGTCGACTAGAAAGACCTGCACTCGGCCTCTCAGGAGGCTACACGACAAAAAAAAAAAAAAAAAAAAAACACCATGCTTACAGTAGATGCTCAAAATGTTCTCCATCCGCTGCCAAACATAATCTGCATCTCCTTATGAAGTTTCCGGTTCATCATCATCTTCATTTCCCCTTTTCCAGTTAACACTGTGTGGGGGCAAAGATGGTTCCTCTCCACTTTGTTCTGTCGTTCCACCATTCCTCTACCGACACAGTGTTCCAATCCAGGTTCCGTTTTCTAATACTATTCTCCACAGAGTCCATCCAACGCATTCTTGGTCTTCCTCGTCCTCTCTTCCCTGTCATCCGTCGTTCCAGTGCTCGTCTTGGTAGCCTTACTTCATTCATCTGTTTGACATGTCCAAACCAACTCAATCTGTTTTGCTCCAGTTTGTCATTTAGTTTCTGTACTCCCAGTTCTTTCTGTATATCTTCATTTCTCACTCTGTCCCTCCTTGTTTTCTGGACCATACTTCTCAGGAATTTCATCTCTGCTGCTTGTACTCAGCTCTCATCCCTCTTAGTCATTGTCCAAGTTTCTGCTGCATGTCATTATAGGAACATAATATGTTTTGTACATAACTTCTTTAGCCTTAATTGGTATATCCTTGTTTCATACTAGTCCCCATACCTGTTGGTAGAAAGCACTCCCGAGTTGTATTCTTCTGCTGATTTCCAAATCTAGTCTTCCATCTTCAGTTAGTTCACTTCCCAAGTACTGTTTCACTACTGCCAATTCCTTATCTCCTACTTTGATTACTCCTTTTCCTTCTTTCTTACCTCTACTCATCACCACTGTTTTACTCTTCTCCATATTTTTCTTTAATCCCCATTGCTCAATCTTTTCATTTATTACGTCTAACTGTTCTTGTACCTCCATCTCATCCTCGCCCCAGATCACAACGTCGTCTGCAAACAACATTACCTTCATCTTTCCGGTTACTCCGGTTAATTTAGCTTCAGTAAGGAAATAACGACCTTAATGTCTATTTTTATTGTTTACTGAACCTGTACGTTTGAATCTCAAATTATCCAGTTGTTTTATTGTCCGAGTTATAGGAATGGGTCTCCCTGGAAATTTCACTAGAAACTTTTGTCTGATTATAGCGCACGATTTCCTGCACTTTATGTACGTATTGTGCAAATATACACGTTCAAGTAACAAATGTTTCACATAAGGCATTACAGCACTATACACAATCACAATAAAACAACGGCTAAGAGATTGAAACGTACAGGTTCAGAATACGATAAAAATAGATGTAAGGGTCATTATTTCCTTACTGAAGCTAAATTAACCGGAGTAACCGGAAACTTCATAAGGAGATGCCGATTATGTTTGGCAGCGGATGGGGAACATTTTGAGCATCTACTGTAAGCATAGTGTGTAAAAATGCATTGTACTGATTTTAAGCACCGTATTCTGTCGTACATACGCACGGCAGCCGGCAACTGAGGCGCCACTGGCGGAGCGCGTGAGCGAGAATGTCCTAGCCAAGCAAATATAAAGACCCTGTATGTTACATTTTAGCATTGGATAAATAGGACATCTGTAACCTACTAGGTCACCGTAAGTGTAACAAGAGCTCATGTCACCACGAAGAGGAGAACGATGTCTGAAGACTACTGGACCTGAGTCATATCCTACTGGCACACCTGTACTTGTCAACCAAGCAAACTGACAGCATGATACAAGTAAACAAAGAATGATTCCGACCTCTGCCACCGGCAATCGTATCTTGAAAGGCTAATAGGCAGTGGCGAAAATGGAGGGGGATTAAAGCCAATATACTATCTTTTTGGAAGCCTTCATAGGGAGGTTCAGGCTGCTTGAGCTTTTAGTTCTCGCAGTCAAGTAGTGCAGTTGCACTCTATATCAAGGGAGGTAGCGCACAGTTCGTTACTCCTGTGGGGGTCCGGGTGGGGACACCAAGAGCCCGCCGATGAGCCAGCTTGGTGTCCTAGGCGAAACCCTACACAAGACACGGCACAAACCTAGAAGAATTGCTGAGATTTAATTCACCGGCCATGAAAGCCAATATACCATCTTTTTTGGAAGCCTTCATAGGGAGGTTCAGGCTGCTTGAGCTTTTAGTTCTCGCAGTCAAGTAGTGCAGTTGCACTCTATATCAAGGGAGGTAGCGCACAGTTCGTTACTCCTGTGGGGGTCCGGGCGGGGACACCAAGAGCCCGCCGATGAGCCAGCTTGGTGTCCTAGGCGAAACCCTACACAAGGCACGGCACAAACCTAGAAGAATTGCTGAGTTTTAATTCACCGGCCGTGAAAGCCAATATACCATCTTTTTTGGAAGCCTTCATAGGGAGGTTATGGACACTTGAGCTTTTAGTTCTCGCAGTGAAGTAGTGCAGTTGCACTCTATATCAAGGGAGGTAGCGCGCAGTTCATTACTCCTGTGTGGGGTCCGGGCGGGGACACCAAGAGCCCGCTGATGAGCCAGCTTGGTGACTTAGGCGAAACCCCACACAAGACACGGCACAAAACTAGAAGAATTGCTGAGTTTTAATTCACTGGCCGTGAAAGCCAATATACCATCTTTCTGGAGGGGAATTTTTGAGCCTTAGAGTACCCATTTCATTCTCAAGGAATATGCACATTAACATGTTCCTATTTTTCATTGGCATAGGCAAATTAAATCTCTAGTTTTCGATATTATTCTCTGTAACCACGGTGAGATTGACGCCAGCTTCTCAGCGCGGGACTGAGCAGCCAGTAAGCCTCCTTTGAAACAGGCTCAAATCTCAGTGGGTAGAGAAGGCACTTGCACACGCATCAAGCGGAAGGTCGATAGCTGTATAGGTCAGCAGAGAGCCTAGGCTCCAAGCAGTGCATGGGTGAGGCGGGTGGTATCTCAGCGCGAGCATGTTCGTTTGTGAGTTTTAGTTGTTAGTGATTTAATAGTGTATTTAAAATCAAGACCATTTTCTTCTTTGTCCTATTAAGAGAATATTGCACCTCATAAGAATAATTCTTACCTTTCCCGTTTCTGTTGCTTTGAGTGAACGAAATATGAGTGCATTGAAGAGAGTTAAGACATTTTTAAGGAACTCCATGTCAGATTCTAGACCAGGGCCATCCAGTCATAGCGCTCCGGGAGCACGGCCGCGCTCGGGGAGCACTGGGCAATCAGACTAGCACTCCTTCCCCTATCACAACTACAGTGTGGCAGCGAGGAGACGGACGATGTTCGGACCACGCTGACTAGATACGTACGTACAGTCGTGCGGCCGACGGCTCTTCTGGGATTGTTGACATATTAATAGGGCTGTTTTGCCATAACAAATATACTGTATATACAAATCGAATGGTACTCCGATGTATGGAATGTGCAAGAAACGAACACAAGTGTTGGGTAAATAATATTGTGATTTATATCCAAACTGAAATGTGAACGTATTAGAGAGGAAAATTCAACAACAAATTGTGTTCTTTTTAACACATTACATCTCTGTTGCACACTAAACATTTGGTATGCCCTTTATAAGCTGTACAGAAAAATGAAATTTCCCATTCTGCTTTAAAGATTGCTGCTTCACCACTCCTTTTTGTATGTTGTTCAGTCGTGACCACTGCGAAACTGATTTACTTACACGCTGTCAACAAAGCGCATTGGACTCGTCTAGCGACTGATGGATCGGCTGCATACTTCAGCGTGCTCAGCCAGCCAAGCTCCTTCCACCACTTCTGAAACTACCTTCCACCAAAGCGCTCGGAGCACAGGCTTAGAGCGCGGCCGGAGCGCTGTCTGGATGGCCCTGTTCTAGACTGAGCAATTAGAGTACTCTGGCTATTGAGAAGAGTTTGGTGAACTATCTTTCCAGGGTTGACATCTACAAAGAATGCATCATTGATATCTTTGCTGAGCGAAAAACACGACCACTGGAGTTTATCTACAAAAGAACTATACGGTATGAACTTTAGAATATCCAGTTGCATGAATGTAGCTTTGCCACTGATAATAGGCATCAAATATCTCCTTCATTTTGCATAATACTTGCTTATTGTTTTCTGTATACTGTACATTTATTAAAGACGCAGTACCAGTATACAGTACCTTCAGTGCATCATTTTATAGAAAAATTATTGATTACGAAGTCCATTGTTGCCACACAAAGGGCATTCAGGAGAGAGTATGGTATATACGGTCCTCCAAAGAGAGACACGATACTGGCTATAGCGAGAGAGTTGGAAACAACTTCGTTGAGTGAGTCTGCCTACTTCATTCCCATTTATTTATTTATTTATTTATAGTATGGCTTTTAGTGCCGGGAGTGTCCGAGGACATGTTAGACTCGCCTGAGTCTGTAGCTGCTTCCAGCGAACACCCTTAGGGTGAGTTACAAGTTCCGTTCAATTTCAAGTAGTTCCAACTTTCGCTACCAGATATCAATAATACCTAGCGGTGAACGTTGGAACTTTGATAGAGCGTTCCGACGAAATCTAACCTAACAATTTTGCTTCGCACAAGTTTAGTCTGTGGAAGGATCTTTCACATGCCATAAATCTATGACATGGGACCATCGGCTTTACTTTACCTCCGAAGGAAGGCATACTGAAGGATTTGTAATGCTCTTAAAAAATTCGACGACTTGCCGGGTTTGAGGCCGCTATCTTGGGTACAGCAGTTCAGCATGCTACCAACTACGCCACCGAAGCCTGTATCACATGATACAAGATGATATAACACATAACGATGATGAAAAGAAGAAGTGCTGTGCTTACACGTCCTGACTTATTCTGGATTGGAGTCTAATCTAGATTGCGATCATGCCATCTAAACAATATATTAGACTTCATAATAATATCCTGTGAGATGAGATTTCTGAAATGAATAACAGGAGATTCTACAGAGAACCAAAAGCAGCTCTAAATTATTTCAAACTAACCACATCTATCATGTGGAGTGAATAGCAATAGCTGTGATTAATGCTAAGGCACTATCAAAAAGTAAACACGTTATGATCAGAGTTTGTGATTTTTAGCTTTAGTGATGGATGTGAAAATTATTGAAACCTAGTCGTTTGATGAATCTTAATATTTTATGGCCTTTACAAACACTATTTTCTTATGAATATTATTTAAATCACAGTTTTGTCTATCCATTGTTTAGAGGAGTGAAATGTTACATCTTCTATGAATCTAGAATTGAAGGACTTAGTGGAATGAGGGGTATCCCTCAACCATGAAGTTTTGAATATCGATTTATTAACTACTATATACCACAAACTCTAGATATGAGCTGTAAAAATACATTTTGGCCAAAGAAAGATTTTGTAGAGTTTCATAATATCAAAATGCAGATCTCATTTTTAGAAAATATCATTCTACTGTATGCAGAATCATTGCAAATTATGGTGGAAATTAGCATTCCACTACAGTTGTGCAAATTCTAAAACTAATAGTAATCTAGATTAACAGATACCGGTACACACTAAATGGCTTGATTTTAGCATTTATGTAAGCCTCTACGTCGTGCTTATTATTGTTTGACTTCAAGATGCATGTTTATTTAAAATAGAAATCAAATTGAAACTGCTTATGATCTTGGAGTAAAATGAATATGCCTCATGTTAATATAAAAGTGAAAAGGACTGTAGAGAAATGTGATATAATTTTCTCTTTTACCTACCAAGTAGATTAAACTAAACTTGTTGAAGGTTGTTAAATTTGGTAAGATACCTTCCAAGATAAAGCAGTTTCATTTATATAGCATGCATAATGCTATACTTGCCAAAAAAAAAAAATTGATGATGTGTCTACAAGGACACTTTCTCTAGCAATGAAGACAGGCATATGTATCCTACAAATGCTTCCATCAAGCCATAGATATATGCAACTCATTCACAGAGTTGGCTCTCAGAACAATCTCGTCATCAGGCTATGTTATTTATCAACAATAATTCCACGATATGATTTTTTACTTCTTCTTCTGAGCCTAAATACAATATGGCAATCCTTGGCTAAGAACAGCTAACAGTTTTGAGTTTCTCACTCAGCAAATTAGCAAATGTACTTAACCCTGGAGAAGTTGCGCAGCGCCTCGCCACTTTATTTCATCACTGCAGGAAATCCCGCAAGGTCATTGAACTGTCATCTGCCTTTCAAGAAACTATTCATAATCAGCATGACAGTGTTGTAGTTGAACTCCGAGTCATTGTAACATAAGTGTTGATGGCGTCTGAGAGACGCTATACGACCTTCATAATTTCTAATTGAATGTATTTTCTTTATAATTATTACAAGAAATTATTTATTTGTTGTTGTTAATTCATTTAAGGGGCTTGGGACATCTTGGTTATCAGCCCCATCTCTGTGGTGACTGTAGTACTGTGTATAGCTGTAGTAGGGCCTGGATGGGGTAGGTGATCCGGGACTTGAAGTAAGGTACTATTCCGGCATTTTCCAGGAGAGAGTGTGGGAAAATCCGGGGGACAAACGACACTCAGGATAGCCACTGTCAGTGCCGGGATTCGAACCTCTGATCTCTGGACTTGCTGCAGCTACCCACGCGGAAGTGGGGCAATCCGGCACTGCTGTTTACATTTGTTTATAGAGTATATAAATTGCCTTTCTATCAATTCTCTATATTACATACTTACTTACTTCCTCTTCATGGATTAGGCTGTTAGCCTGTTCCGACTTCATCTTCATGCCATCTCTTTCTAGGAAGACCAACGTCTCTTCTTTCAGTAGGATGATATTCAAAGGCAATCTTTGGTAGTCTGTTGTTATCTATCCTGAGAACGTGGTTTTTCCGATTTACCCTATTTTGGTATATTCTGTCTTTCAGTGAGAATATATTTAGTTGTCATCTTATTTCTTCATTCCGTACTTTATCTCCTAGGGAGCATCCTTTCACTGATCTGTGGAATCTCATTTCAGATGAATGTATCTTATTTCTATGGCTGGTTTTATTCACCCATGTCTCACTTCTGTACATCAAAGTTGGTACAGCCATAGTCTTATAGAATTTAAGTTGAGTATCCTCTTGTACTTTTCCCTTCAGAGTTCGGCGAATTGTCCCAAACATATATTGAAATCAATGAAGCTTTCTCTTCACCTCATCATCATCATCATTAAGAGATAAATCACAACCAAGGTAAATAAAACTTGAAACTTGTTCCACTGGTTGATCATCAATTACTATCTTCGCTCTAACAGGATACTTCCCTTGCCATACCATTACTTTAGTTTTCGTTTTTGATATCTGAAAATTATAACTTTTAGAAATTATATTTAATTGATAGATTGCTTTCTGGAGCTCGTCTTGATCGTCCTGCAAGATGAACTGATCATCTGCAAACAGCATAGTATTTATATACCTGTCATAACTCAGTTTTATTCCAGGGTGGACACTTTCCTTCCAAATCTTGACTACTTCATCTATATATATATTAAAAAGGGTTGGAGAGAGGCTGCATCCTTGTCTTACTCCTTGATTAATTAATATTACAAAATAGACACTAATACTTCAGAAATGTCCAGCATTTCATTTCACTTGAAACTTGGAATTAAATATATCTCACAGTATGGTAATGGCATCTGTCAGACGCCATGCGACCTTGTATGCGAGAGATTTGGGCGCGACCACTGCAGGATTAAAATTAACTCTAGATGAGAAGTTCTGAGAGCCACTCGACAAGCAACAAGCATAGGACGGACAACTGGACAGACATACCGGGTCACGCCACTCAATAGCATCATACTACAGCTACTCTACCTGGCAAACTGTTATTGGGAGGAATTGAGCCTAGGAACTGACCAAGTCCGAACCGGGAGCTCTTGCGCTTGAGGATTGGTGCAGAATACTGCCGGTTGTACACTTTCTCCTTCTCTGCTCAACACAATAAAAGGTACTAACTTCACAGTACAAGCAAGTTTTCTAAGCATAAGCTTGCGAGAGGCAAAGTTTATCACAATATTAATCTGTAATGTGAGCTCTGTTTCATAAAGGAAAGGCAATGAAATAATTGCAGTGAGTAATATCTTGACGAATGAGTGGGATAACACTTGGAGGTGTATAGCTGAAGAAGGTGGAAAGTCTCAAGTACTTGGGAAGTATAGTGGAGGAAAATGGGAGAAATGACAAAGAGATTACAGAACGTGGCAGACAGGCAGAAGCATTTCTGAGAAGCATTAGGAGCTTAGTGTGGAATAAAGATGTCCCACAAAAAAGCAAAGAAGTGTTATACAGAAGCTAATACATCCCGATACTGACCTATGCATTAGAAACGTGGATAATGAAGAAAAAAGACATAAGCAGAATACAGGCAAGTGAAATGAAGTTCCTGCGAAGTAGGATCGGAATAAAAAGAAGAAACAGGGTGAGGAATGAAAAGGTCAGGGAAATAGTGAAAGAGGAACCCTTGCAAGGTAGGATTGAGACATCAAGACTGAGGTGGTATGGGCACTTAAAGAGAATACAAGAGGATACATGAGATACAGATGCAGAAGAAATGACCAAGGGGAAGACCAAGAGATAGATGGCTGAAAGGAGTGGAAGAATGTGTCAAGAAGAGAGGCGAGGACTGGACCAGAGTGACATTGGAGAGGTGGTGGGAAGAAAGGACTAAGTGGCTAGGCTTATGTTCCAAACAGACCCAGCCTGGGGCTGGAAACTGTACAAGAGGAGATGATGATGAATATCTTGAGGAATGAACAAAAGCCTATAATTGCAATCATGTCATTCTAAGATTAACAATTAATATTGTTTTGATGGGAAATACCTGACCCCACAAGTTTGGTATGGAGAATAACTATGCAAAAGTCTATGGGGAAAGAAAAATGGCCTGCGCTCAACCATCTGGTCTATAGATTGCAGGGTGATATGCCGTTAGAGCAACTATCCATGACCGTTAATCTTAGCTTTCTTACTGGGGCATTCCCATTCTGAGCAGACAACTACTCATTTGTCCTTACGAGGCACACTTAGCAATGTGTATTTGGCAATATATCCTGTGTTACAATGACAGTATACAGGAGGTGCGACTCCCCAGGGTAGGCAAAGCCTATCTGGATATATTGGAAAAGAACAAAATTCGAAAACTATACTCATATTTAATATTTTCCCGTTATGTGTATATTAATGAAATACAGTATATTACATTATTGTGTTTACAATGTTTCAATCGCTGATGATGGGGACTTGTATGTCAATGCAAGGATATCCCCAGCCTGGATGGAATGGCGAACAACCACCGGCATCACTTGTGACTGGATGATGAGAAAGATCATCTCAAATCAAAAATCTATCGTACTGTCATTTGACATGGTTGTGAATGTCAGATGACTGTGGCTGAGACAGGGTGTTATGGAGACTAGGATGCTGAGGTGGACAGCTGGCATCACTAAACTGGATCACATCCCGAATGAATCCATCAGGGAGAGATTTATCGCCACACACAAAATGTGTGAGAGTTGTTTACAATGGTTTGCATATCAAATGGTGGAAATTGAAAGCTCATGAAAATGAGATGAAACCACCTTTGGCCAACTTCACAGCCAATATCGCTAATCAAACTGTGGAAGAAATGTGGAATATTGCAATGCAGAAGATCCACCTTGCTGCTGAGGAGACCGTAGGGAAAACAAAGCCAAGTTGCAAATATTTTAACAAGGAGACAAGGTGGTGGAATGATGATATACGATGATTGGTTAAAGAGAAGAAGTTGGCCTATAAGACTTGGTGGCGCACACAACTCGATGCAGATCTTGACCAGTGTCGATCACTCAAACGATAAACCAACCAAGAGAGCAGTGGTAGCTGCTAAAAATGATCACTACCGAGATCCGCATGACCAGCTCAACAAGCCAGGAGGTGCAACAAATGTGTACCATCTTGCCAAGTGCCGCAATCGTGCATCCCGGGACATTGGACATGTCATGAATGTTAAGGGAACTGACAACATGATCCCCAGAGACCCACCATCTATCCTTCAAAAGATGGACTAGCTACTGGCATCTGCAATGAAGAATTCCCACATCCCCCACTATTAAGCCCTCAGCCCACCCATGGACCGGTGACAGAGATAACAGCAAAGAAGTGATGGTAGCCATTAAGAAGATGAAAAATGCCAAGGCAACTGGTCCAGATGATATACCTGCAGAAATCTGGAAACTACTGGGAGGGTATGGAGCAGAATTTCTTGCTTCCCTATTCAACAAAATTGTAACCACAAATATGAACCACAAGCACAACCGTGACATATGGAAGGGAAAAGGAGATGTCACTGAATGCGACAACTACAGGCCAATATGTCTCCTTAGTCACACCATGAAAATCTTTGAAAGGGTACTGGATAGTAAGCTCTAAGCAACAGTCCCTATATCCCCTAACCAGTGTGGGTTTGTCAAGGGCTGTGGTACTATGGATGCAATCCACGCTGTACGTTTAATGTTGGAGAAGCATTCAGAAACAAGAAGGACTGTATAGGTACACATAGCGTTCTTAGACTTAAAGAAGGCCTTCGATAGGGTCCCACATGATCTGATCTGGGGAGCTCTACAGATCCACGGAGTACCAGAAATGTACGTGAGTTGGATCCAGCTTCTCTATCAAAATGTATCTAGTGTAGTCCAGTGTCCCGCTGGAATCTCTCCACCCTTCAAAATTACTGTTGGGGTTCATCAGGGCTCAGCCCTCTCTCCATTATTGTTCATTCTTTGCATGGACACAATAACGGATGACATACAATCCCCTCATCCCTGGACGCTTCTATATGCTGACGAGGTGGTACTCACTCAAGTTACCCGCCTGGAACTCCAAAATCAGACGCAAGACAGGCTAACAGAGAATGGCATGCGTCGTAACCTTCAAAAGACGATATATCTGGAAAGTGGTCCTCAAACCAGTGGTACCATCAGCATTGACGACCAGAATTTGGAGAAAACCACAGAGTTCAAATACCTTGGATCTGTAATTATATTTTCTAATGATTCCACCCTGGACACCCGGATGAGAGTCACTGCAGCATGGCTAAAGTGAAAGCAAGTCACTGGTGTCCTTTGTGATAAACAGACGCCTGTTCACCTGAAGGCAAAAATTTATAAAACTGTAGTGTGCCCGATGGCCCTCTACGGGATAGAAAGCCGACCTTTGATAGGAACATAGGGACAGGTTCTCCACACGATGGAGATGAGGATCCCTTGGTTTAACTCGTTACGACCATGTACCAAATAACATCGTGCATCAAAGGCTTGGTGTAGCCCCAAGTGTGAATAAAGCAAGAGAGGCCCAACTCTGGTGGTATGGTCACATCATGCGGAAAGGCGACGATTCGGTGGCCAAAACAGCACTCCAACTCAATTCTGATGTACGTCGACCTCATGGTAGACCGCTAAAGAGGTGAATGGAAAACATCAGAGACGACATGAGAGATGTACATCTCAATCCTTAAGATGTTCACAACAGAGCCTTGTGGAAGAGATGTAGCAGAAAGGCAGACCCGCTGTGAATGGGATAAATGCTAGGAAGGAAGTAGAAGGACATGTGCTGATGACGGGTTACATGTTAGAAGTCGCCGGTAGGAGACCAAAAGGACATCCAAAATAAGAATGGGCTGATACCGTTCACAAAGATCTGAAGAACGTCAATCTTCACCATTGGTCGCTACTGGGTTAGACCACTATCTGGGCAAAGCCATTGGTTATTACTAGGTTAGACTACTGTCTGGGTGAAAATGAAGAGGGGTCTGGTGCCTAAGCTCTAGTTAGGCATGTATTTACATTTATTAACACCGCATTTGCTTGGCACTCTTCACCTTGACCACTGCATTTCCCCCCACTACAACAATACAAAGAGTATCTGTGATTCAGACCGAGTGGTGAGCGCTCTAATTTCAATGCCGAATGCAATTGGGACTACAACACCCTCTAACGACTAAGAGTTCAACGCTTTCCTCTCAGTGAAAGTAGCGATTCCTAGAACAAGGTTTTGCCATTTTCATGGCAGCTTCCCCCATACAGTATGAGTTCCATGTGGAGTTACTAGGTTTGAAGATTAGACTAGCTTATGTTTCAAAAATGTCATAACCTCTATTTTTTCAACCTCGACTTTAGCAGACAGAGCTCACCCAGTGAATTTTAAAGGACAATTTAAATTCAATTACAGTAGAGTACTGCTATTCCGAACCCCGCTATTCCAAAAATCCTCGAACAGAGTTCAGAAAAATACAGATTGGTTTTTTTTTTTACTTTTTTAAAACTTTAAAACAGGAGATATCAAGAAGACGTCAGTTTTTTCGTGTTAAAACATACTTCTTTTGTTATACTGTACAAGGAAGTTAAATAAATGCTATTAGAGAATACAGTTCAACAAATTTGCAATAAGTGTCACACAGTTCATCAAACTTCGCTGGAGTAAACACTGACCTGATAGAGAGGACTAGACAAAGCGCAGTGCAGCGAGTCGTGTGTAGGGAATGTGGGACGAGAGGGGGGGGGGTTGAGGAGTCTATTTTTACAACACAGTCGATTGTCTGCGCTATGAGTAATCGAAGTAATCACTGTGCATCCCTTCTGAGTTTCACTGAACTTGTTCATGGGCTTATCAATACTGTGTATAAATGACACTAGCAGATGTCCCCACACTTAATTTACACCTTAACAAGTCAAACATTGGGAGTATCTGTTACCATTTTAGTTCGTATTGACAATTTCAATTATATTCTGTGATGTAATGCACAACTTTCCGCCAAATCAATACTTTATAAGTACGTTATTAAACACTTATTTGTGGTACGTGTTTCGGACCTTTATTTACAGTCCTCCCTCAGCCACATTATTAGTACAAATGGATAACATCATATCGAAACACTGAGAAACCAATTATAAGCATAAGATCCACGAACCTACTACGTTGTCGTAGGAAGGCGGAGAGGTGATACTCCGACGTGGCGCGTCCCAGGTGGCGGATAGGGGGGTCCTCACCAGTTTTGCTGGCGGACTTGAGCGAAATAAAATAGCTCTCGCGGACCAAACACACTCCCATTTCTCATCAATCATCCTATCATATTCCATTCATCACCTTTCCAGATCACATCTGGAATTGTAATCCCTGACTACGGTCAGATCATGGGTCCTAGACCAGACAATCAACTCAAGTATGAACAGTCTTCTAATGAACTCTTCCACCGCAAGGCACCATTCGGATACGGTGGGGTGCCGCGTAGAAGAGTCAGGTGAGTCGGAGCGCCTGGAAACCCGAAAGTCCAAATACAAACTCAAAATTAACAAACATGGGGAATTTTCATTCTTTGCAACATTAAACATAAATTCGTTAATTAAAATTGGAAAACTTAAGCATTTAACCGATATATTGGACCAACACAAGATCTTAATAACAGCACTTCAAGAACTTAGAAACACAGATCAAGACCCCATTGAATCTGGAGGATACCGTCTCTACAAGGGACCTCCAGGACCACGAGTTATGAAAAATGTCCCTCAATTTGGTATGGGATTTTTAGTACATACCAGTATTATTGATTCAGTGGAAGACTTTTCGTCGAACTCATCAAGGTTAGCAACTTTAACAATTAGGACAGGAAACAAAATATACTCTTTGATAAACGTTCATGCCCCAACTAATGACAAGAATGTCAAAAAATTTAGAGATGAAACGGACAATTTTTGGGAAGAACTTGCCTTACTAATATCAAACATTCCAGACACTCATGTTAAAATCTTGCTTGGGGATTTTAATGCAAAAATTGGTCAAGAAAGAAAATTTCGTCCAATAGTAGGTAAGTGGCCAGCTCACAAATTCACTAACAAGAATGGTCAAAGATTAATCACCCTTTGTGAAGAACATGGCCTACGTCTCGAAACTACTAGATTTAAGCGAAGACCACACAAACTTATGACCTGGAAATGCCCTAACAGTGCACTAGGGGAATTCCAGATAGACCATGTTGCAATGGATAAAAAGTTCTACAAAGAAATATATAACGTGAAGGTACTACGTGGGGTCGATGTTGACTCTGATCATTATATATCAAAGATAAAGATCAAGTTAACTCCACGACGTAAACAAAAATCGTCAAACTCGACCATGCAAAGGCAATATGACCCTAGTTATTTAATAAATAATGTGTCCTATAAGGAAAAGTCTAAAACTCTCTTAAGTGACAAGCTAGAAACGATGGTTGACACACTGAAAACCGTTGCTGTCGAAATTGCCCCTATTAGGAAAAGGAAAAAGCATGCATGGTGGAATGCGGAATGTGATGCTGCAATTCGGAAAAGACACACAGCATGGCTCAATGATCAGCAAAAGAGGACCACACAATCGCGAGAAGAATTAACCATTGTTCGAAGGGAAACTGCCAAAGAAATTAGGAGAATTAAAAGAGAAAATCAAAAAAAGTCCATACAAATTATTGATGATTCCTTTAAGCAACACAAAACAAGGGACTATTACAGGACATTTCGTCAATATCATTCTAAATACAGCCCTCCTACACTATTAATGAAAGATAAATCAGGTAAACTAGCCCACAATGATACTGATAATGCTAAAATTCTAGCAGATTATTTTAGAGAACTACTAAATGCTGATGAACCTAAGGAATATCTTGATTTTGAGCCTAATCCAAAAAATAAAACAAATTTACAGAACATTATTCCTCCTGACTTGACTGAAGTATGTGCAGCGATTAATTGGCTCAAAAATTATAGAGCAGCAGGAGAGAATTCATTGGTAGCAGAACTATGGAAATATGCAAATGAACAAACCATCTCCAACCTCCATAAACGCCTCATCGATGTATGGAATTCGGAACAAATACCAGAGGAATGGAGAATGGCTGTAATCCACCCAATTCATAAAAAGGGTGATAGATCAGACCCGAACAACTACCGTGGGATTTCTTTGCTTGATGTAACATACAAGATTCTATCTAGAATTATCTTGACAAGAATTCAACAACAACTCGATCAAGAACTAGGAGAATATCAAGGAGGGTTCCGACCAGGTCGCAGCTGTCCGGATCAGATCATCAGTCTGAAATGGGTAATGAAATATCATAGAATGAGACAAAAGGATTTGGTCATTACTTTTGTGGATTTTAAGAAAGCTTATGACAGTATCCATCGAGGGTCATTACTTAATATCCTTAGGGAATTTGGGTTACATCAAAAGCTTATCAACCTCATCGGTGTTACTTTGAAAGATACTAAATCAAAGGTTAAATTTCGAGGCACCTTGTCTGAACCATTTGATATCCGGACTGGACTTCGACAGGGAGATGGTCTATCACCGTTATTATTTAATTGTGTTCTTGAAAAGATCATGCGTGAGTGGAACAAAACTTGTCCTCCAAATGTAAAGATTGGTACTAATATAAAACTGAATTGCTTGGCCTTTGCGGATGACCTTGCACTGCTTGCAACCAGTATAGATGAGGCTAAACACCAAATTGAAGAACTTGGGTCTATTGCAGCAAAAGTAGGACTTCAAATTTCATTTGAAAAGACTGAAATAATGGCATCCTTTGATGTGGAAACACAAGCTATTACATTGATCAACAATAAAGAAATTAAAGTTGTACATAAATTTAAATATTTAGGGGAGATTATAACATGGAATTTGAATGAGAAAGCGTCAATCGAAAATAGAACAACAAAGTTAAGACAAGCGCAATATATTACTTGGTCTAGTTACAAAAAAAAATCACTCTCCATAAATGCCAAATTACGACATTACGAATCAGTTATTAAACCGGAAGCAATATATGCTTGTGAAACACTTTTCAAGTTAAACACTCGATCAGTTACTGACACATTACAGAAGATTGATAGAAGAATTCTCAGGACTATAATTAATAAAAAACATCAGGTGGATGGTCAATGGCGTCTATTACCAAATGAAGTGGTTTATAAAGAAACAGAGTCTATAGTCGATACTATGCGAAAAAGGCGAATTTCCTTTTTTTGTCATATCTCACGCCTGCCGGATACCAGACAATTAAAAGTATTATTTAATTATTTTTTCAAAAGTAAAACAAAGAACTCTTGGTTTATGGAAATTCAAAATGATCTGGATGAACTCGGCTTGACAATGTCCCAAATTGCTAACAAAGATGAGAAGAATATCTTGAAAAACAAGAACATCCGACTTCCCTTAAAAACTTTTACCCGCAAAACTTACACCATAAGCGATGCAGAGAGAGCGGCAAGGTCAACTAGAATGAAAATGTTTTGGGAAAAGAAGAAAAATAAGAAGCTGAATCTCTAATATTGTTTTTGAGATATGTATATACTTGTTTTGGTTAAGTGCTCCAATGCGGGCGTAACATATGTAAATAAATAAATAAATAAATAAGCATAAGATAACATTGTTGCACACACACTATATCACCAAATAGCTTATAAAGATAATAGCGGATACTCCTCACCAAAGCAGGAGACGCGCTCCCCAGCACCGCCTAGCGGTCCGAGTTGGCAACGCAAGACCAGCTGATTTACAACCGTGAGATCCAACGAAACAATTATACGAAATTATTGACCTGTGGATGATCTAATTATCCAATTGTAATGGCTGTAATAATTATAAACAACAAAGTGACCCAAAATCAATCTTCAGGTTCCCAAAAAATTATTGTAAACAAGTAGCCTACCATTACACTGATAGTTTGGCTTTCTTTTAATACAGAATGCTTTTACAACATAATTTAGCATATTTTAGCCTGTTCTTTATTTATTTATAGATGCACGCTGTGGGTTATTCGAAGCCGAAGAGCTGACTTACATGACGTATTCAAAAGGAATGGCCCAGAACATTTAAACAGAACTCATGTTGTATGCTCAGACCACTTTGTGGAGAAAGATTTCAGGAACAAAAACTTGTTAAGTCAAGGGTAAGATCTTTGTAGGTTGTTGATAGTAGGCCTAATGTTAATATTGAAATAACAGCATTTATAAAACGTGGTGACTCTACGGTACAGTAGGCCTAATTAACAACATTCTTCAATATTTCCGATTGAAAGTGTACGTAGATATTTATTGTTGTCATAAGGGGCGGAACAGCGAGGTCATCTGCCTCTAAAGTGTACGTATTGCACTATTAAAGCTAAGGAGGTTGGTGTAATCTAACAAGTTCAGAAACACAAATTTTAATTTTACTGACTTTATTAGGAAATATATATATATATAGAATTTGGCCAATTATAGACCGCTTTGAACCTAAGACTACGGTACATTGTTTCGTTTTTTCTTTTCTTCCCATAACTTCTTCATACGTTGGCTGATGGCCTGCCTCTGTTCCGTTGATAACACTCTCCGTGGTTGATGTGGTACTTGCAGAATCGAAAAATCTGCAGTAGTGATCAGTCGCCGGAATTCCACCCTCTTAGAAATGATGTTGTTTGTGATCTTCAGTTTTTGCAGATCACACCGTATCTCTTCCAGCCATCTAGTGGTGTTTTTTAATTTGGAGATGTAGTCAAAAATTTTCTTAGTTAGCCTGCTGCTATCCATTCTATGAAGGTGACCATAAAATTGTAGTCTCCGTCTTTTAATTGAGTCTGTAATTTTTTCCACATTTCGGTAAAGGTCTTCATTTTTTCTCTTCATCCAAATATCTTTATTCTTTTGGGGACCCAAAATTTTCCTAAGTATTTTCCTTTCTTTCTTTTCCAGTTCCTCTTGTTCACCTCTTTTGTTCAACGTTAAACATTCTGATCCGTATAATACCTCTGGTTTAATTACAGTTGTGTAGTGCCTGATTTTTGCCTGGAATGAAATTAATCGTTTGTTGTATCTATGTTGGGTGAGTTTATAGGCATTTTCCATCTTTCTGAATCTCTCCTTGCAGGATGTGTTATCAAGTCCATTTGACTGGATCCATTCTCCCAAATATTTAAATTTATCAACTCTTTGAATCTGTCCATGTTGAGTTGTTAGATATTTTTCTCCATTGTGTCTGTGTTCAATATATTTGTTTTTTTCATACGAAATCTGAAGACCAGTTTTTATTGCTATTTCATGTAGGGTTTCAACCATTATTTGTGCTTGAAATCTGTTTTCTGAAATGATTGCTACGTCATCAGCAAAGGCAAGACATTTCACCTCAAATCTTCCTTTTCCTTGCCCCAAATGGACCCCTTCAATGTTTCTTTCGCATAATTTAAGTTCTCATTCCTTCATGATTTTGTTTAATATCAAATTAAATAGAAGTGGTGAAAGCCCATCACCTTGTCTAACTCCGGTTTTTATTTGGAAGGGTTCTGAAATGTCGTTTAGAAATTTAACTCTTGAGGTTGTATTTGTTAGTGTTTGTTCAACCAGTTGTCTGGTATTTTTATCTATCCCTAATTCTGCTAGCGTTAGGAATACAGACTGTCTGTCTATTGAATCATAAGCCTTTCTGAAATCAATGAAAGATACAACTGTGTTGAGGTTACGTATTGTTCTGATTCTAAGGATTGTTTTGAGATTGAAAATTTGCTCTGGACAAGATTTCCCTTTTCTAAATCCGGCTTGGTATTCGCCGATAGTATGTTCTGCTTGTTCTTCCAGATTGTGTAGCAATGCTTTAGAAAGAACTTTGTATGCGATTGGCTGTAAGGAAATACCTCTATAATTGTTGGGGTTTGTCTTGTCTCCTTTCTTGTGCAAGGGATGGATTATTGCCTGTTTCCAATCATTTGGAATTGTTCCTTTTTCCCAACATTCCTTGATAACTTTGTGTAAAGCTTCAGCTGCAAATTTACCACCGAGTTTCAACATTTCAGTTAGTATCCCATCCTCACCAGGTGCCTTATTATTTTTAAGATTGTCAATATATTGTTCTATTTGTTGGACAGTTGGTGGTTCTGACGGAGGGTTCTCTTTTTGTGGTGATGTAAACTGTAGTCTTTCTAAAGGTTCTTCGCAATTAAGACGTTCCTCAAAGTATTTAGCTAGTAACTCGCAGTTGTCTTTATTATTAGTGACCAGTCTACCAGTTGAATCCTTGAAATGGAGGTTCATTGGTTTGTATCCTTGGATCTCCTCTCGAAATACTTTGTAGAATTGTCTGGTGTTGTTCTTTTTAAAATCTATATCTATCTCTTCCAATCGCTTCTTATCATAATTACGTTTCTCTATCCTGATGATTTTGGATGTTAGCTTTCTGATCTCTACAAAATTAATCCAGTCATCTTCTCGTTTCCTGGAATTCCATAACTGCCAAGCCGCTAATCTACGTTCGATCGCTGCATCACATGTTGTATTCCACCATCGGTGTTTCCTTTTCCTTGGAGGCTGTCCCAATTCTTTGGCTGATTCTATCATTACATCTCTGATCTCTTCCCAGTTACTCTTATCTTTAGTATGCAGTTTATTGATAAATTCAGTCTTATTTTCTGATAAAACTTTTGTGTCTATTTTAGGAATTTTTGGAATATTTGGCTTGGATTTATTTAGTTGGAATTTAGTTTTGATCTCAGACAAAAAATGGTCAGAGTCAATATTTAATCCTCTCCTTACTCTAACATTCATGATTTCTCTAAAGTTCTGTTTTGTAATTGCTACATGATCCAATTGATATGAACCTAAATGTGGATTTGGAGAGCACCATGTTTTCTTTCTTCTCGGTAATTTCCTAAAAAAGGTTGACATTAATTTAAGATCAAATAGTCTGCAGAAACTTATGAGTCTCTCTCCATTTCTGTTAGTGCGGTTGTGAGCTGGGAAGTCACCCACTATGTTTCTAAATTTTCTCTCTCTTCCAATCTGTGCATTAAAGTCACCAACTAAGATTTTAACGTGATGATAAGGTATCTTTGATGATTCATGTTCCAACATTTCCCAAAACTCTTCAACATTTTCTGGATTTTTCTTATTGTCCTCATTGGTGGGAGCATGAGCATTGATTATAGTATAGCCTTTGTTTCCTGATCGAAATGAGAGAAGTGAAATATATAAGAAGGTAACTGGTTTTTTTTATCTAATTAAGCGTGTTCAACTCGTTTTTAAATACCAGTATGTCAAAAAGGATAGATTAAAACCAATGTGCTTGTAATTTCTTGTAATTTTCAGTATTTGGCCTGGTGCAGCAGGGCCTTCAGTTCTACTGCCTATGGCAAAGCAAAGCATATGCAGAAGCAGTCCAGTATTTTTTATAATTCTATATAAATATTGTACAGAACCAAGTATCCTTTGTTTCATTTCAACACTAATCTTTAAATTATTTGCTGCCTAAATATCAAGCCGAGACATATGTTAACTTCACAATGCAATTTCGGTCGGTGCGCTCTAAAAAATGCTAGCTGTGGGTGGCAAGGAGAGTAATGCTGTCAACTCGCACCAAGAGATGGCACTGTGATCGCTGTCTCCAAACGAGCGCATGCTTTTGCGGCCGAGTTTCCGCTATTATCTTTATAAGCTATTTGATATCACTCATAAATACACATTAAAAACATTTAAAAAGACACTATGTATAAGAAAAATTGTTGACTTGTTCTCATGTCCATGCATTCATTACATTGTAGAATGACGATGTTGGTGGAGCTATTGTCCAGAATATGATGATGATAATTGTTGTTTTAAGGGGCCTAACATCTAGGTTATCGGCCCCTAATGGTTTGGGTGATAGTGAAGATGATAATGAAACGTAAACTATGACAAAAAAAAAAAAACTACTAACGTACATACTAGAAGAAGAAATGGAAAACAAAAGGAGAATGAGGCAAATAAAGGACAGGAGGAAAAGAAATGCCCTCAACCCTCGAAGAATGCGGATTGAGGGACTTGGAAGGAAGGAGAGCCATGAAAGGCAGATAGAGTTAAAGAGGAGAGGGTCCGCCCCAGAGATAAAGGATAAAAAGGGGAAAACCGGACCCAGCTCAGGAATGCCTCAGGGACGCCAACTCCCGAACTCACCAACCGTGACCCCCTGAGGGTGTAACAATATCTAGGGTGCACCAGAAGTGGTGGGGCTACATACACCCTGCCTCCTTGAGGGCCTTGAGCAGAAGGCAGGAGATAACAGGAAAAGTAAAAGAAGACTGACCCCTCGCAGATGGAGGGTATCAGAAAAGATGAGACAAGGGCCAATTAAGGCGGGAAAGGAAGACTCACCCTAGGCCTCGGATAGCCTAATACCGTCGGGGTTGGAAGAGAACAAGAGTTGACCAAGTGAGGTCGACAGGAAATAAGACGGAGAGAAGCCCGGCACAAGTAAGTGGAAGCAATGCCAGACTCAGCTGGAGGCCAGTGGTCGTCAACCCACATCCCACTAGATGTGAACCCATGGGGGGTATTGTCCAGAATAACTACCAGGTCTTGTTAAGTAATTTGACCCATCCATCTTGCCGACTTTAGGTAGAAATTGTTTTTTTTTTTTAAGATATGTTTTCATTGATTCATATTAGGACGAAAATGGAAGAATAATCCGTGTTGTGCGGCCTACAATGACGAAAAATACGAATTACATTTGTGTAATTTAACTTTTCTTATGCTTATAATTGGTTTCTCAGTGTTTCGATATGATGTTATCCATTTGTACTAATAATGTGGCTGAGAAGGACTGTAAATAAAGGTCCGAAACATGTACCACAAAAAAGCGTTTAATAACATACTTATAAAGTATTGATTTGGCGGAAAGTTGTGCATTACATCACAGAATATAATTAACAAGTCAATACGTTGATATTATTAATGAAATCCGCCTATTCCGAAATTCCCGCGGTCCCAATTAGTTCGGAATAGCAGGACTCTACTGTACTTCTACAGTACTGTATTTAAAACCAGGTTACTTTTTTAAATCTGTATTATTTACACCAAGAGAATGAAATGTACAACACTGTGATGATCAAAGAAAGGTGATGGATGGTGAGGCGTCTAGATGGTACTTACTAGTTCCTTTCTGGTGAAATATTCTACACTGGAAAATGTCATCATTCAACAATTGAAAGGTAACAGTCTTTATAATTACACAGGTACATTAAATCCAGGGGTCTATGATAACATTGTTTCTCATTTTAAGCAGTAATACGTCCCTAAAAAACACTAAAACTGAGATATTTTATAGAATCTAAACCATCACATCCTCCTGAGCCTGTCACATGCAGGAGATTGTAAAGCTATTGAGATTATATTCAAGCTTTATTCCTGTTTTCAACACAATGGTCATTATAAAAAAAATAAGCATTTTGAAGTATTGACCCAGGGCCCTTGGAACGGCATAGGAAAGAATTAAGTCAGCCTTCTCTTGAAGCCAGAAACCACTGCTACCTGAAGTGCGATCAGAGGAGAAAAGCATTAAGTCAATGACTAGCTGCCTTTCAGTGTCGTATTCCATACTTAATGTTGGCCGCACTGCAAGATTCCCGCGTGTTACAGTGCTATTGTAAATTACATTTGTACAGAGTTTAGGTGGTTTTTATGTTACAAACCCATTTTTAAATAAAATATCATGTGAAATATTGATTCTGGAAGGCTTTATGTCGCACATGCAGCTCTCCATGCCTCCCTGTCCTGAGCTAATCGTTTCATCTCTACATAGCTCCGACACCCTACATCCGAGGCAATCTGTTTAACATATTCTAACCTTGGTCTACCCCTACAGTTTTTGTCCTCGACCCTTCCTTCCATAACTAAGCTTGCTATTCCTGGGTGTCTTAGTATGTGTCCTACCAACCTATCTCTTCTCTTCATTAACAGTCGCCAGAAACATCTCTCCTCTCCCACTCGTCTTAATACCTCTTTGTTTGTAACCCTATCTACCCATCTGATCATCATTCTCCTGTAACACCACATTTCAAATGCTTCAATTCTCCTCTTTTCTGCTGCACCAATAGTCCGAGTTTCACTTCCATAGAGCGCCACGCTCCAGACAAAGGCATTCAAAAATGACTTCCTAATACCTAAATCTATATTCGATGTCAGCAGATTCCTTTTTTGTAGAAATGCTTTCTTTGCCTGAGCCAACCTACTTTTTATATCCTCTTTGCTTCGTCCATCACTGGTTATTCTGCTTCCTAAGTAACAGAAGTCTCCTACTTCCTTCAGCTTTTCACCTGCCAATTTGATCTCCATAGAGGTTTCTGATTTATTTCGGCTGCATTCCAGTATTTTTGTTTTACATTTATTCATTTTCATCATGAATTCTTTCCGTAAGACGGAGTCCATACCATTCAAAAACTCATTCAAATCCTCAGGCTTGTCGGCCAAGATGACGATGTCATCAGCAAATCTCAGAGTTGAAATTATTTCTCCTTGAATCTTCACTCCCACTTTACATTTTTCTCTAATTTCCTTCATTGCTTGTTCAATGTAAAGATTGAAAAGTATGGGTGATAAGTTGCAGCCTTGCCTTACACCTTTCAAAATACCAGCTTCTCTCTCATGTCCTTCAACTCGAATGACTGCTGTCTGGTTTCTGTACAGATTGTATATCACCCTCCTATCCCTGTACTTTATTCCAATCGATTTCAAAATGTCAAACAATTTAGTCCAATCAACGTTATCAAAAGCCTTTTCTAAGTCTACAAAAGCCATGAAGGTTCTCTTACTGCATCAAACCAGTCAAAAGACTGAAGACTCAAACAACAAACTGACCACGGAGCTGAAAGGCATTAAGTCACGTTTCCAAAGTTGATTTGAAAAATATGTTTAAGAAATTAAAATTGATATTCCGCTAACACAAATATAACCTGAATAGTTGCTTCACAACACAGATGACTCATAATATAGTGTGTTTGTTAAGTTCTGTTCTGTCAATTAGTCTCCTGAAAAGTAGTGAAAACTGACTTAATACTTTTCTCCTCCGGCCGATTCAATTATAGTAAAGTTGGGCGGGTGGTATATACACATGGGGCGCTTACAAGTAACCTGTAATAATGTTATTATTGGTATAACATCCCTTTTAACTAATGAAGCTTTTAGAGACGCCGTGGTGCCGAAATTTTGTCTCGAAGGGGATCTTTAAAATGTCAGTAAATCTACTGACATGGCTCCCTTGCATTTGTGCACCTTCAAATGCCAATTAACTGCACCAGGATTCGATCCTGCAACCTTTGGCATAGCAGGTGAGAATGTTTCCACTGCCCCATGCAGCTAATCTCACAAGTAACCGAACGTTACAAATGAGTATTCAAAAGAAAGAGAATTACTCACAACAGTGACGAATTGCACTCTGATTTCATAAATACCGTCAAATTGTTCAAAAAGTGTGATTAAACAAATAAACAAGATGATAGCCCCTGTCAGAACTGAGTCGCGTCCAGCCCGCATACCAATAAAGCTGGGCGGGTGGTTTATACGCATGCAAGAGTTCTTGCATGGGTCCACTAGTTGTGTTAATAATAGTTTTAATGCAGCCAATGGCCATTGATAAAGTAAAAAAAAAATACAATGCAGGAACTGTCAGTCGCTACAAAATTGCGTCAGAGAAGTCAATCTTCTTTTACAGTATGCCGCATGATATCGGTCACAGGGCTCGCTACACAATTCACATATGAATGTGGCTGCATTTGGAGTGTGAAAGTCTTTTCTTCCGCATATCCTGAAGTGAAATCCATGGACTGCGAAACGCGTCATAGTGTGTCGTAAATCGTAGTCTGCTCTCTTCCAGTCAGACGATAACATTGCTTCTGTCCCATAGAAGTCTTTCTTTTTTTAATGAAATTCCGCAAGAAGTCCCTGATAGGCAGCGCTAGATGGAAGCTGCATTTGTAGTCTGATTTGCTCAATACAGAATGGCTCTGCAGACAGCTCATACATTAGCCGGGACGGAGTAAATTTCGATACACACAATGCTTTCTTTAGGAAGATAGACTTTCCTTGCTCTATTTCCTTTAAGTTGGTTTTGGTGAGATGAGGCCAGATCAGTTCCAGACCGTAGGTTAAAATAGGTGTCAGTGTGGAAACAAAGAGCTTCATAGCAGTAACTAAAGATAGTTTACGTAAATGCTGTATGTTGTTCAGCAGTCGCTCTATTTCTCACATGCATTGTATGTTTTATTGAAAGGTGGAAGAAAGCTTGAATATACCGGTAATAAACAATTCAATATGGACAAATTATGGCTTATGTCAAAGAAATACAGGGCGCCAAGAAATGTTCTCCGCAGTAACTGCCGGCTTCTGCCAGAGCTATGATCAGCAGTTTAGTTGGCAGCACGGTGTCCTTGACAGGATGAATCCCACACGTGTGGGCTGTAGGTTGTCGAAATCGTCAGTGTGTATTGCAATAAGAGAGAGTGTGTGTCATCAGCACTACCAGCATCTGTTATGAATGGCTGTGGTGAGTACAAAGTTTACTGTTTGTTTTAATATAAGCGACAGTCGTGCTGCCAACTTAACTACTGATGCTAGCTCTCGCACACGCTTTTAGGCACTGTGGAGAACATTTCCTGGAGCCCTATATAAAGCTATTGAGAACTTGAAGTTAGCAGCCCCTGAAAGTCTCTCTCTATTAATTATGATGAGCTTAAAGAGAGAAACAATCTGTGCGGTCACATAAACATTTCATATTTACAGTGTTAATACTAATATGATGGGGTCAATTCACTATTTTCATATACAGTGAATAAATGAATTCCCATTACAAACACTTGAGAAATGAGGGTGGGTTACAGCTGATCATCTTCCCTGCTTGAAATCATATCAGAAACACTTCCATTTGATGGTACTGTTGTGTCCATGTTAGTACTCAGAGCCGTGGAGAGCAAGATTGGACCCTGGGGCTAATATTTCCAACCCTTCCTCTTTCCCCTCCCCAGATCTTGCTTCATTCATCGGAAGGTTAAACTGTAGGCGTTCGACAATTATTCATTTAACTTCGGAAGAATGATAAAATTTCCGCCTTTCAGTACTATTTATTACTAATTACTTACAGGGACAAGTTTCGAGGGCTAATACTCCTCCTTCATCAGCCTGTCCAATAAAACTTCAAAGGAAAACTTTCCTTGTACAAGCACATACAAATCACATGAAGAATAATGAAAATGTTCTCCAATTCATTATTTACCTTTCCCGCTCGACGCTCCAAAGAAGATCTTCTTAATGGATTACTAAGGCCTATGCGCACCAAAACTTTTGAATTGGGCCGGTGCTGCGGGCCACTGCCCCAACTGTGTCATCGTGGGACCGCTCAAGTCCCCATGCTGCTCCTGGCAAACATCAAGGCAGAGGAAACAAGAGAATCCTTGTGGCCGCGTCACGCGCCGCCGAACCGCAGTGCACTCGGGCATGAACAAAAGCAGACCGAGTGCGCCTTGTGAAGACTCTATCAGCTGAGTGTCAGTGAAGTGCATGGGAAAAAAAAGGGTTTGAGGGTTGGGGGAGGTGGGAGGCACGATGACACAGTTGGGGCAGTGGCCCGCAGCACCGGCCCAATTCAGAAGTTTTGGTGCGCATAGGCCTTAGTAATCCATTAAGAAGATCTTCTTTGGAGCGTCGAGCGGGAAAGGTAAATAATGGATTGGAGAACATTTTCATTATTCTTCATGTGATTTGTATATGCTTGTACAAGGAAAGTTTTCCTTTGAAGTTTTATTGGGCAGGCTGATGAAGGGGGAGTATTAGCCCTCGAAACATGTCCCTGTAAGTAATTAGTAATAAATAGTATTGAAAGGCGGAAATTGTATTATTCTTTCAAAGTTATAGTTACGTCAATACGGACCTGAATAATCGACATTATGAATTATTCATTTAGGATTATGAATAATTGATTTCCTTTTCTCTTAGAGGGTAGTGCCATGGCACGGTGGCACTACCCATAGAACTGCCCCTGATGGTAGCTACAACACGCAGCATGCTATCACATTATCTGTGCTCAAAACATAACCATGAACCATTCTGCTATGGGTCTCTCTGCACGGTTGGTCTTGTGGAGGTAACCAGTCTGTGGCTCTCGTGCATTGTCCATTGCCCGTTTCAAAGTGCGTTATTTTTGTTAGTAGCACTCTGAAAATTGTTTGTACTTACTGCGCCACGTTATTGAAGCCAACTGCTATTAACAAACACCACGTTCACACTTTAAAAATAACGAAATTGTCAACATTAACTTTCAAGTAATAAACTTACCAAAAACCACATTGCCATGTTGGATTGCAACTTAACTTCACCGCAATCCCCTGTTGCGAGGTTTGGCGACTGTCTGGACGAAATTATTGGTGAAAATTACTGATTGCACTACTAGGCAAAACCATTGGCCTGGATAAAGATTATTGATACGTGACTACCCCCACTGAGCGTGACAAAAACCAGGGGTGTTTATATTAGCAAACACGGCCCACAGGGCCGCGCTACCTAACCATTATTGGACTGGAACCAATAATGTTGGCACTACTAAATAAATGCAATAACACCCTCTTATTATGCCACAATTTGAGGAAAAACTCCGTCATTAGCTCGAATCATGACCCCTATCTAACCGTTTTCAAAATAAAAGGTATTGATTGACGAAGTTTTTCCTCGAATTGTGGCATAACATTTCTTGTCAATACGGATCTAATGGATTCCATTATGGAGTCGAATAAAGCTGAGATATCACCCTCTAGCGATAAAATATTCAACTCCTGTATCTTAGTAATTTTAGCCATTTCAATAGTAAATTTTGCGGATTTTCATGGCGGCGGACAACGGACACTGCACGAGTTCCAGGTATGATAGTGTGGCAACTGATAGAACTACATTCGTTGTATAAACTCTGTGCAGTGTACAAGCCCTGTGGACAGTTCTCTCTGGCCTGGTTAGCATTAGTAACTACAACAGTTCATTGTCTTCTTTGTTTGCTGTGTATTCTGCTTGTTATATAGTTGTAAATAAAGTGTGTGTTCAAGAAAAAGCTACAATATTATACATCTACATTTGCAAAGAAGATTTCTACTACTCCTCCCTCTTCTCCACTCTCACCGTGCTAACAAATAGGCCAATGATTGAGACCAGCCAGTTTGTAATAGAATGCAAACTAGAAAAAATCTGTTTGCATTAAAATGCTCCTTGTTAGCTTTCCTATTTGAGTATTTAGTTTGCAACAGAAATTCATTTACACCCTGTAGATTCCAAGTGACTACTGGAGACTATAGAAAAACACCAATAAAACACTGGGGACAACTGGAAAACACATGTTATAGTTAAGAAAGATACACCAAGAATTATAAATAGGAAACAGTTAACAAGAAAACACAACATAGTAGAGATTTAAAAATAACAATTGATCAGTAGGCTACAGTATGAATAATTTAAAGAATTGTAATGAAATCTATCAAGCTAGGAAGCTATTTATCTGGCTAAATAGACAAAGTACAGCACAATTATTTCAAGACAGAAGAGTGAACTTTGTCCAGGGAAGGGCACCTAGGGCGTCGTTTTCCAACCTGTGGTTCGCAAAACATTTCAAGAGGGTCGCCAAACACTTTTGAGGTTAGGCCTTTTACTGTTTCCTTAATTTCTGTGGCATTGTCGCATTATTATTATTATGATTTTAAAATTAAATTAGCCCTGTAATAACCTTTGTTATATATGTGTAACATAGCGAAATTATCAAATTATTTCCACAATAAATTAATATTTACCACGAATGTCTGATTTACAGTTATGTAACAATGTTAGGAATGCATTTGATTTCGCTATATCATCAGTTTATGGCAGGTTTCCTCATGGTCGGTCTCTCCACGAAGAAACCTCCGTCTGAAATCACATGGGCAAGAAACCATTTTCATTGTCAATATGACATGTCACATTCATAAGTGCAACTATTATTCAAGTCTGGTTTCAAGAAATTCAAGTGGTCAAGTATTCAACAGGACTAGCATCGTCACGCTACGAGAAGTGAACTTTAGATTAAATAATACGGTGTTTTAATGTGTGTTTTTTAACAATTTTAATTTGTGTTTTTTTTTTTTCAGGATTATATTTATTTTTATGTATTTAGCATGGATAACTAGTGTTATGTTGATGTCATGTCTGATCACGCTTTGATTGATTGTAAAATCTTGATAGTACAGGGCTGAAGAAGGACTGTATAAGTCCGAAACATGTTCCCATTTTAATTGCGTAAAAATATAAAAGTATTGTTCGACGGAGATTCCTTCTGAATTAAGTTTCATCTCTCCACGTTATCCGGTCATCAGCAGCATGTTTCATCAGCTCATAAAATTTGATTTCGCTACAATGGAAATTTAGTCTGCCAGCTTCTTTGTGTTGTAACAATACTAACAACAGCACCGCAACCCCACTAAGTTAGTTAGTTATTCTTGTTTCAAGAGGCAGAACTACAAGGAACAGTTGCATGCACATTGTATATTTAAAAGTAAGTGGTTCACCAAACTTAGTTCACTGTAGAAGGGGTTTGCAAGTCGAAAAAGGTTGGAAACCGCCGACCTAGGAGGTATGGGAAAAATGCAAAGAGAAGGGTTGCATCATAAAGGAGTGCTATATTGGGTAAGTTCACTCTTGTTTTCTCTCTATCACTGACAATGACTAAAACAAAATAATGTGTGTACCGTATCTCTACAATGTGTCCCTCCCCCTCTCTACCTTTCCCTTCCTAGCTTGATGATATATCCATCAGACTTGAAAAGGTTACAATTGCAAAGTAACTAAAATAGTTACAGTCACTAAAAATGTAACTTGAGTTATAGCTTACAGTAACTAGTTACTTTAATATAAGGTGCGTTCAATAAGTTACGAGCCGGAGGCTGGAATGCGCAAACCAGTGACGACATCGGCTAATCATGACGTGTGTAACGAGGTGTGGTTCCGACCAGAGCGTGGAAGGTAACAGCCCGTCGCTAGAGGGCACGCGTGCATGTCACGTGACGACACAAAGCGAGCAGCAGCATGCATCAATCGTCCAACCAAGACCAAGACAGTAGGCCATTCGACATGCTTCCTGGTGTGGTTGAAGACTGTGGGGCACCCATTGGGCACAAACTTTCCGCAAGTGCAGTCGTTTCTTCATGATGGTGTGCACACTTCCGACGCTCAATCCGACCACAGAGGCTATGGCGTTCACTGTCACTCGGCGGTCCTGGGTGATGAGTGCATCAACCAGCTGGATGTTGTCATCGGTAATGGAGGGGGGTGCCCTAGACCGGGCATCATCGGCTAACGACACCCATCCTTTCCTGAAGCGCTTGTGCCACACCTTGACCCTTGCAAGGGACATGCAGTGTTCGCCGTACACTTGTGACATTCGGCGATGATTGTCCGTTCCCCCTACTCCGTTCACTGTCAGAAACCAAACAACACCTCTGCTCTTCGTTTGACGCCTCTGCAATGCGACTGGCAGCGTTGGACTTTAGTTAGTTAGTTAGTTAGTTAGTTATTGTGTACAATGCTGAAATCTTACTTTAGTTAGTTAGTTAGTTATTGTTGATGAAACCGAAACCCCTATTGTGCTAATTTTGTGAGTGATTTATTCGGAGACCGTTCAAGATTCTCGCCAATGTCATGTAGCTCATCCTCTGTTAAAACTGTTCGTGTGCGGGCATGTTTTTTATTGAGCACCAAGCCAGTAGTGTCAAACTTATTTGCAATTACGTGAATCTGTGCTAGTGAAGGTGGCACTTCATCAGGAAATTGCTGAACAATTGCATCACGTACCCGCCGAGCCGACTCGTACTTAAAATAAGTTTTATATACAAAAATATGATGTTGCAATGATAACTATCTCACCATGTTAGCACTTGAGGTTTAGACTGGCGACTGAGCACCTGCACGCTTATTGCAAGGTCATGTTTGGTAATGTAAATCTGTTATTTTCATACAGTCCATCGGGGAAAGAAAAAAAAAACAGTCATCGTATGTACAATGCTCGCGCTTTCAATACTATAGGGGTTTCGGTTTCATCAACAATAACTAACTAACTAACAAAAGTAAGATTTCAGCATTGTACACACGCTAGCAAGGCCGCTGCATCATATAGGATTGTACACTCGCTTAAAGCAGGGGGCCTTGGCGCGCCAAAAACTCGGCCAAGGTGACCGCAGCTACGGTTAACAAAGCCGCCGCTTGGCGCTCTTATTTTATATGAAAGACCCTGTAGATGTAAACCTTCTCCATGCTGTTGTCTTTTGTCAATTTTGGGTACTGCTTACACTTGATTGTTCAGAACATCACTTAAAATACTATACATGAAATATCTCGATTTTGATCATAATGTCACTAACCATTGTTTACGCCCAAACCCCTCAAATTGTAATTGTTACTTTCCAAGTCTGATAACGATAATAAATTAGACTTCTCAACAAGAGGAGGGAAGAACTTGATTTAACATAAAATTAACAGAAGGCAACAACAACAACAACAGCAAAGGGATATATCATTCCAAGCATATAAGCAGATGTCGCTGCTGTATTTATGGACTGAGGATGTCTTTGGTCATTAATCTCGTTAACATGAAAATTATTACCACTAGTGGAGAATGGCACCAGGAAAAGAATTACCGTATTTACTCGCATATGACCCCCCTCGCATACAGTATCCCCCCCCTTAATTTTATAGAGCCAAAATTACAAAATTCCTGGACATCGCATATAGTAACCCCCCTCCGTTAATTATTTAGAGTCATTGTCTACTAAAGAGCGCGGCGAACGGGGCTCCGCGAAGGCAGGCGGGTAGGTTACAGCCGGCGGTTGGTCAGGCAAAACAATCGCAGAGGTGGTTGGCAATAATCATGGACAATATAAGTTACTTGTCTTTGTTTACCAGATGTTGGTTCATTGTTGGCTACTTGGGTCATAGCATTCACGTCCGGTCTTTATCTGAGATACGTTACGTGAAGATTTGTGAAATGAGTACCGGTAATCGCAGAATGAGTTTTACAGCCTCGTTTAAATTAAGTGCTGTCGAGTTTGCATTGAAAAACGGCATAAAAATGGCATTTATATGAAAGCACCGTCACACGTCTACTCGGCAGTTGCCCGTGTATCAGCCGACCTTGGATGACGTAATTCCCCGTGTTATCTCTATGCGCACTCGTCTCTTCAGCTGCAGCTGTCACCGCCCGTCAATTACGGCAGTTGCATCAGCTGAGGTATGCCGATACTCTGACAACTCTGGCCGAGTGGGCGCGCCAGGTGCTGATATTACCGGTATTATTTTCCCTTTGTTATGCCTAAATATTTTTTTGTGAAGCATGAACATATTGTACACCAATATTAAAAACAATGATTTTCATGTTATAGGCATGGTGGCCACTCAAATCGGTGATTGATTTTCAAGTGCGGGGCTTTATCAGTTGCCCACTTCAAGACCAAAATAAAGCAGTTGTGTTTGGTTTAGTGGTGATTGCGTTATTGATATGCAAGTCTACACACAAATGATTTAATTGTTGTTTTGTGACTCAAAGATCTGCTTTAAGAAAAAAAAAAAAAAAAAAAAGAGAAAAAAATGCCGCCTGCAATTTTATTGCGGTGAAGTTGACTATACTCAATATGGTTTACAAAAATATTATCGCGTGTTCTCACACACAGAAACAGGTAGCCTGAGGAAATTTCTTTCATTAACGATAAGAGTGCTCACCCAAAACCGCAGCGGGAGTATGATTTAAGATGGAAAGATTTTTATAATTAATTAACAGGGGCTATTTTCCAGGAGTTTTCCAGGATTTTTTCAGACCTAACAAAAATCGAGGAGTTTTCCAGGATTTCCAGGTTTTCCAGGAGTAGTGGCCACCATGTATAGGTAGTGATTTTGTATTCAGCCTGCATGTTCTATTGGCCACGCCCATCTTCTGTCTTTGCGGAACTCGCTGCGCGGATGTTGTGGTGTATTATTGCTGATGAAAGATGTAAACTTCGTTTATTTTGATCAAATATATCGTACTATGTAGCATCAGCTTATTTTTACTCAGTCCCTTTCCCAAAATAATGGATTTTTGCAAAGTTCGCGTCTATAGTTCCCCCCCAATTTCTGAACTAAAAATTTAGGGAAAAAAGGGGTCTTATAGGCGAGTAAATACGGTAACTAAAAGGGCTAATTCTCTTCCTATTAACATTTCACCCATCAATTCGTAAGTGAATCAATTTCTTATTCTCATCCTTTTCCTTGTTTCTCATCACAGGAGAATACCATCCTTACCTACTACCTACCTTGCTTGCTTTCTTGCCTGGGTATGATAGAGGCAGGGGCGGACATTGTGCGCTTGTAGGGCCACTTTGGTCCAAAGCTAGCACTCAGTGTCTTGATAGTAGTGGAACCACTTTCATCAGACTGCTGCGATAAGGCTTCTTGTGCTCGATGGAGTTTACGAATAAAGGCTTCACTGTTCAAATCTGTGTTGCGAAGATCTTGAACAAAAAGATAAGCACTCATAATTCAAGGGAAATGTCATTTTAAATCCCCTTTTTTGGATATAATTTTATTCAACTTATTGTGTTGAGGCTGCCATAGGACTCAAACTGGAATTGCCTTTTTATATTTTTACTGAAACATATTCATTAACTGCGATACACTGAATATAATTTCGAACTACGGTATAAACTTTTGTTTATTTTTCAACATTGTCCCCATTCCTTTAAAGTCAACCCCTGGCACTATCCAGCCCATGACGGGCTAAGGCCGACCAAGCGACCGCTGCCCAGCCATTTGGCCTGCAGATATTGGGGTGACGCGTGATCAGCGCGTCGGGTCCCCTCGGCCGTTAATCTTGGTATTCGTTGGACACATTTTTTCCATTGTTGCGGGAATTTGAAAATCCCTTGATGGTGAAGTCCATTCCGACATGCCAAAGGCACTGATACACTACTCTCTTCACATCCTCCCTTGTCTCATAGTGCTTGCCTCTCATCTGCTCCCCCACAAAGCCAAAATAATGGAAGTTGGAGGGTACAGTATAACTTCCCATCTAAATTATTGAACGTTCTTGCTGGTGAAATGAGTACTGTGGGGGAGTGCGTTATCGTGTTGCAGGATAATGTTATTTCCAGGACATTTATCACTCGATGAGCGAATAAGCTTATGAAGAGTTTCAACGTAACGGGCAACATTTATGGTTTGCCCAGGTTAAAGAAATTCAGCCAGAATGACACCCAGCAGACTGCACTGTCTTTTTTTTTTTCCATCGGTGAATCCAAATGGTGCCATTCCATGCTTTGCCGTTTTGTTTCTGGTTAATGGTGGAACGAGCTATCATCTCCCACAACAATAGTCATCAAAAAATCATCTCCTTCATTTTCATGTGTCTGAAGAAGGTTCTGAGTAATGGTTTGTCTTTGAACTTTGTGCTCTTTGGTGAGTAACCGTGGGACCCAATGGGAACACACTTTTCGATAGCCTAACTCCCAAATCACTTCCTGCACTGCACTACTTCCTATTGTAAGTCTTGCCGCGATTTCCCTGACAGTGACACATCTGTCTTCTTTAGCGACATCATCAACGCATATCATGATGCAGTTAGAGGACGCCAACTATGCGTCTGATCTTGAATGCTCGTGTTTCCATCTTTAAGATGCTTCACCCATCTCTGAACACTGCTAGCACCCATACACACATCTCCATATGCAAGCTGAAGTCTCTAGTGAATTTCAACAGCAGGGATTCCATCTTTATTTATTAACACTGTTTACACCCACATTGGAGCACCAAAAATCAAACCTTATATACAAAGTCTTCAAATACTAAGTTACGTCCTTAATACTTGATAATTTTTTTATTTCCCAATTCTTTTTCATTCTGGAAGATCTTGCAGCCCATTCTTCTGCAGATATAACATATTGCTTACGCTGTGAAATTTTGAATGTTAGTCGAGTGTATTTGTTAGTCAGAAGCCGTTCTCTTCTCTATGTTCAATTTGATGCTTAGTAATTTTCTATACATCTAAATCCATTTGTATTTCTTTAAACCATGTGATTTTGGTTTTACTGTTCCAAGAGAAGTCAAAAAGCTGTTTCAGGAGTCTAGTATTTGGCAAGCGGGATATGTGTCCAAAAAATGCAATCCTTCGTTTTCGCATAGTGTCAATGATAGATTTTGCTTGTAAAGTATTGAATTGGGCAAAAGTCTCCACTGGCCCTCAATCTGGTGTCTTTTATTGATTATTGTCCGAAGAATCCATCTATCAACCCTCTGTAGTTTGTCCGTTGTTGATCGGGTGTTTAGTTTAAATAAAGTTTCTCTTTCTTTATTAAGGAATTCTATCACAGCACATTGACGAAACTAAACATCGATGTCGGCCATTTTGTAACTCCATACTGAGTTCATGTGATAAATGCTAATGATGTCCGAGTATCAGCATGTACTTCAGAAAGTTAGAAGATTGCACTGATGTGCATGGTTCATCATCATCATCATCATCATCAATGTCCAGATATACAGCTAAACCAAACTATTTGGATTATTACTGGTACAATCAGGTCCACACCTGTTTTCTGGCTACCTGTCCTGAGCCGTATACCACCTCCTACGCTGAGAAGAAAGAATATCCTCCTGAGAGAATATAACAAAATCAGCAACAACCAACAATTGCAAATCCATGAGGACATACCTGCCATCCAAATCAACAGACTCCGCTCCAGACATCCTGCAATCAAAACAGCAATCAGCCTGGCAAACCACAACTTCAATCTTCACGAAGCCTGGGCACAAGAATGATATAATAACACTCCACCAGAGCTACATAGTTTTCTCCAAAGCAACAACAAATCACGGGAACTTGATTTGCCCCGTAGGACTTGGTGTACTCTGAATAGGATACGTACCAACCATGGGAGATGTGGTGATCTTTTTCACAAATGGGGAAAGATCGCCTCTCCTGAGTTCACCTGTGGATACCCGCGTCAGACAATCGGACATATAGTCGAAGAGTGCCCTCAAAACTTGTTTTTTGGTAACCGATTGGACTTATTGCATGCTACAGCAAATGCGATGAACTATGTAAATAATTTATCTGTAAATTTGTAAATCTTGTATATGAGTCGTCTAGTATCAAAACCGGCCAAGTCACTGAAGGCCTATTTTTCAGTATGGATGAAAAACCTCTAGAGACAAAGCAATGGTGGTCACAAAAGTTTTTATTGCATAGTTATATCCGTAATGGTTTAATATTTAAGCTCTGCTATTTTGAGAAATCTGATTCATAATGAACCCATCTTTTTTGCCAATATTAATTTTGACTTGGCCGTTTTTGTTGCAATTTGGTATAATTTTAGTCTTTTTTTGTAAAACTTTTCTTTTTAAATTCCAAATTCCAGTGAAAAAAGGCAATTAAATTAAAATAAATTGACATTGTAATTTCCTATCTTTAATGCAATAAAAACGAAAGCATTCTGCTTAAATTGGATAGTAATAATAATAATAATAATAATATCGTATGGCCTCGGGTGCCTGGTGCAAGCTTTGCTATTTGACACCCAGAGGGTAGCTTGCATGTCGAATTTCGTAGTTCCTTGACTATGAAAGTCAAGGAGGTTAGATGTTAGATATCTAATCTCCTTGAACACAATAGCACTTTCTAGTAGAGAAATGAGGAACTTTGTGCTGGCGAGAACTCCCGAGATTAATTTTGCCATTATGAACTCGGCCTACTGAATTCAAATGGGTTCTTTGACATGCCAACATCGTATGACATGCGTATCGTATTTTTGCCGCCTTTCAAAAATCACTTCCCACGGTCAGGGGCGAACCTGCAATCTTGGGGTTAGTAGACCGACACGCTATCCACTCACCCACCGTGGCAAGCTAATTGGATAGTAATATATGAAGATGAACATCAGAAAGCTGAGGAGAATACAAAATAGGTATTATATCATTAAAGTTAGTAGTTGACTTAGATCTTGAACACAGTAAAAGAAAATGAGTCACTTATTAAAATAGGAACAATATACACGTTACACTACACAATAATGACAAAATACGATTGCTTTCGCGCCAATGCGGTAAGAAGCCCGCGATTTCGGAAGTCAGTGTTGCAAACCAACAAAATACAAATTATTATGACTTCGAAGGGTATACAATATAAGAAACAATGTTGCCTACTGATATTATCACATTCTTGCATAATCTAACAACGCAAGATTCCAAACAATAATGCTGCGACATGAAGATTGCGACTCGTTCTTTGACATGGCCGGTTATGAAAGCACTGCCTGCATGACTTGGCCCATTTTGTTGCACGACAAAGAATTCAGTGCTCTGTAACATGAAGACATGGACGATTTTGATAGCATATTCTTGTTTAACCTGATAGTGCTATACTTCTACTTCAAATTAATAACCATAACTCATTTTCGTAAATTTTGTGACTTGGCCGGTTTTGATACTAGACGACTCATATATTTTTCTTTATGTTCCAAAAGTGATGTGTAAATGCCATACGATTAATAATAATCCAGCCTAAGCCGGGTCGGAGGAAATATGACACCCCTCCACTTGACTCTTGTCTGTCTACCATCCTTCCTCAACCACTGATTTCCACTCCAGGTTCCGTTCTCTCACAATGTCCTTCACCAAATCCATCCACCGTAGTCTAGGTCTTCCTCGTCCTCTCTTTCCAATCATCCATCTCTCCATCACTTGTTTCGGCATTCTTTCATCATTCATGCTTTTCACATGTCCATACCATCTCAATCTGTTCTGCTCCAGCTTATCATTCAGCTCCTGTACATTCACTTCCTTTTGAATGTCTTAATTTCTCACTCTAGCTCTCCTAGTCTTCTGTACCATACTCATCGGGAATTTCCTTTCGGCTGTCTGTATTCTACTTGCATCTCTCCTCATCATCGGCCAAGTTTCTGCTCCATACGTCATTATTGGTAAGTATTAGGTCTTGTACATCACTTCTTTAGCGTTCAGTGGTATGTCTTTATCCCAATTTAAACTTCGACCCTAATGATAGAAAACACTCACACATTGTATTCTCTTGTTGATCTCCATGTGCATGGTTATTCTATGAGGGATATTCCAAAACTAAGGTCCGGTTTAAAAAAAACATCCAAAATCAAAATTGTTTCCAAAACAATTGTTTTATTGACATTCCTTACGTCTTTCTCTATTTTTCTACATAATTTCCATACTCATTTACACATTTGTCACATCGTTCCAGAAGCTTTTGAATGCCTAAGTCGTAGAAGTCGGCCGCCTGTGAAGCTAACCAGTCTTTAACAACTTCTTTCACTTCATCTGTGTCGAAGCACTTGCCGCCAAGAAACTCCTTTAGGTAGCGGAACAGGTGGAAATCACTTGGCGCCAAGTCCGGACAGTACAGTGGGTGGTCCATCTGTTCCCATCCAAATTTCTTGAATAGAGTTTAAGTGTCATTCGCAGTATGGGGTCTGGCATTGTCATGCAACAACAACACTCCAGGCGACAAAAGACCACGTCGCTTATTCTGGATTGCACGTCGAAGTTTAGTCAGGGTAGCGCAGTAGGCGGCTTTATTGATCGTTGTCCCTGAAATAGTGAATCGTCGATCTTCACGAATTTTGTCGTCAACCGCATGAACCAACTCGTCTGAAATCACTGATGGTCTGCCAGAGCGGGGTTCATCGTGCACATTTTCCCGTCCTTCATTAAAGGCTCCCACCCACTTGCGCACTTTACTGTCACTCATTATGTTAGGACCGTATACTTCAGTAATCTGCCGATGAATTTCTGTCGCAGAAATGTTTCTTGCAGACAGAAACTGCCCTTACTTTACAATCAGCGGGCTGATTAATTGTCTTAAACATTGTGAACTGACACTATGAACAGCACACAGCAACAGTAACAACGCTACTAGCGGCTTTTGCCACGCAAGGCTTGCCAGGAGTCGGCGCGCATGCGTGTTTTGCCCTTGGCGCCGCTTTCAAATATTTACGGCGAATCAGACCTTACTTTTGGAATTACCCTCGTATGTTAAAGGATTATGATTAAAGAAAACATGTTGCTCATGATTTTCAGTAAGGTATTCGTATTTTAAAAATAAATTAGTACAAATCTACTTGTCGAGATATTTCTGACAATATTTAACAACCTATAGATAGTCAGCTAATTTTGTTCATCCTCCCACATTTTACATTATGAAAATATTGAATGGCTTACCTCTCAAATAAGTGATGTCTCCTGATTTTTCAAGATTTATCTGAGCCTCCAAGAATAAGGCATCAAATCGGTTGAGGAAGAATTCCCAGGTGAGGATCCTCCTATCACTCAGGCAGTTGTGCAGCTGATAAAGTGATTGCAGAACCATGGGACGATCCACAATCACAGAGTCAAACTGTGTCTCCAGGCACAGAATTAGAGACTGAGGAATATGCATAAAATTGGAATTAAGATATGTATACTGTATTCATTTTTATGAACAGAGGTGTTTGGAACTGGCGTTAGACAGTGAGATACTTTTGCTGGAGCGGGACCAGCGGCCGACTGCCGGGCGCATGCGCCTTCCGCCAGCCAACCGAGCTGGGGCCACATGGTTGCGCGAGGTGGAGGCGAGCTAACCAGGGTCATTAAAGTCATTATGTCACTTAACTTTCATCAACTAGGGTGTGTAGTGTCAGGGCACAGATAATAATAATATCATATGGCCTCAGGTGCCTGGTGCAAGCTTTGTTAATTGACACCCAGAGGGTAGCTTGCATGTCGAATTTCGTCGTTCCTTTGAACGCTATGAAACTCAAGGAGGTTAGATATCTAAACTCCTTGACACTACAGCGCTTTCAAGTAGAGAATGGAGGAACTTTGTGTTGGCAGAAAATCCCGAGATTAATTTTGCCATTGAACATGGCCTACTGAATTCACATGGGTTCTTTAACATGCCAACAACGTATGACATGAGTATCGTGATTTTTGTCGCCTTCAAAAATAACTTACCATGGCCAGGGTCGAACCTGCAATCTTGGGATTGGTAGTCCGACACTATAACCACTCACCCACCAGCGCACAGATAAGAAGGTAACATAAACAACAGCTGCAAGATTTAATTAAAGAAGCACAGATGATTTTTTTATTTCTTGAGAATCTGGATGACCTCACGTCACCAGTATCTTCTCACAGAAGATACTAAAAATGTTCTCCTTCAGCTGACAGACAGTAACTTTGGAAGTTACATCGTTACATTATGTAGCTACTCCTACACTACCCTACGTGTCTACTTTAATTAATCGAAGCACGGACCTAAGCCAGTTTGATGTTCAATTGTGGGTTAATTTAAAATACAAAGAGTACAGATCAATTACCCGTACCCTAGTGGAGCTGGAAAACAATATACGGCAGCAGATATCCCTCACAACAGAAGGGAATTACAACGTGTAAACGCTAATATATTTACACGGTACAACCCGCCTGTCTGTCAGCTGAAGGAGAACACTCTCAGCTTCTCCTGTGGATTGGTAAGTTCTTTAATCATGATTTGCTGATGAATTTACCATTATTATTATTATTATTTTTGCGAGCTAGGTTGGCTGGCGGAAGGCATGCGCACCCGGTAGCCGGCCCCGCTCCAGCAAACGAATCTCCCTGTATTTGAAATATTGTCACAATAAAAAGCATAATGTGATGTTATTTATGACTGCAAATTCTTAAATAACAGTGTACTTCAATGCACAGACAAATTGCTCAGATATGATACCAGATCATCATCATGAACCAGCTCCAGTTTCCCCGGTGCGGTGAATGAGCGCTCTCCATTTAGTTCTCTCCAAGAATGTCTCCCCTTCCACGACCTGCTGCAAATCCAGACCTCTCCCTGCAAGATCATTTCTAACCTGGTCGATCCATCTCTTCCTCGGTTGACCTCTTGGTCTCTTGCCTTTCAGTTCTTTCTCAAACCACACTCTAGCTGTTCTTTGTATGTCCATTCTTTTGAGATGACCAAAGCATTTCAGCCTGGCTGCAACACAGATCTCATTAAGAGAGGGTTCTACTTGAACAAGGGGAGCGTGATGGCGCAGTGGCTTAGCTACTCGTCTGTCACCCGGACGGCCGGGGTTCGAATCCCGGTGATAGTGGGGTGGAGTTTTCACCTGAAAGATCACGTGGCATCAGGAAGGGCATCCGGCCTTAAATCTCCGGCCCAAATAAAAATGAGCCTGGTTGGCTCCGGCGACCCCAATTATAATTGGGAAATGCCGAGGGAAGTTTGTTTTTCTACTTGAACAAGATGGCGTATCTCTTTTTTTTATTTTGTCCCTCCTTGTCTTCTGAATCATAGTTCTTAAAAACTTCATCTCCACTGCTTGTAGTTTGCTGGTATTTCTCTAGGACTCTAAGCTATATGTACAGTAGCCTCTCACAAATCCGGACCTCAAAAATCCGGACTCCGGCAAATCCGGACCGCTCAAAAAATATTTTTTGTAATACAAAATCAGTAAAATGTAGGTAACGTGATGCTTAAGCGCCTTCAATTTCTCCGCGACCATTCCGCATTACAAGAATGACGTCTTTTCTATTCTACTGGCTGTGCGGCACGGCGGGAGGTCATTGACTCGCCCCCTCCCCAACAGCTCTTTGTTTACTCATACAGTACTTAGTTGACCGCGCTCACTCTCTCTGTGCAGACGTTATTTTCGGTGGCTACCTCGTGTTGTGTCGGTGCTCTGTGTTTCTCGCGTCTTGTTTTTAAGTACTGTAAGATGAGTAACAAACGAAAGCAAGTGTGTGTGTCAGTGGAAGAAAAACTCTGTGCTATAAAGAGGATTGATGCTGGAGAATCGGCGAAAAAAATCGCTCTAGAGTTAGGAGTAGGAACAAGTACAGTTTCAGATTGGAAGAAGAATCGCGGACAGATAGAAAAATGGTGTTCCTCTCAATCCAGTGGAAGTGCGATTAAAATTAGAAAAAGCATGCATAAAGGCAAACATGTAGAAGTTGAAGAAGCATTGTTCTTGTGGCATGAACATTTAAGAGGTAAAGGGGTTCCTATTACGGGGCCTATGCTTCAAGAAAAGGCGTTGCATTTCAAAAAAGAAATTGAAGGTGAAGATGGTGAGTTTACAGCAAGTGAAGGTTGGCTTGATCGTTGGAAGAAACGATTTGGTGTTCGTAAACTGTCAATAAGTGGGGAGCATGTGTAAGTTTGTTTTTACACACTGTTTCTGATGATTTATTTTCATTTATTTTGCATACTGTAGTACTGTAATGTAAATTCTTAAGTCTTATTAAAGTTGTTCAATACTATTAACCATCTATTTTTTCTACCCCTGTGTTCAGTTAATTGCAGTTCAGAACTGTTTTATGCGAGTAACAATAAAGTACACATATCGGCACGGAGTGGCGGCGATCGCGGCACGCAAACCACTGCCGCGACCGACGTCACTCTGTCTCCGGGAAATCCGGATTTTTCGGAATCCGGATCGGCCGTCCGCCACATTGGTCCGGATTTTCGAGAGTCTACTGTAGTAACACGATGGAAGGATCGAGTGACGACGATCCTTCAAGAAGTGGAACCAACAGCTGTGGAGGGTGATGCTAGAGACAGGAAAAGATGGAGTGCCATCTGCAGCAAATAGCTCCTCTCATGATTTACTGACTTTCCTTTTATTGGATCCTTTTTGTGTTTTGTAATAATTTTTCCTTTGTAATAATTTTTTTGGTTTTTGTAATATTTGTAATATTTATCTTTTCCTTTTGTTATTCTGCTGTAGGCCTCAATGGCCTGTTCAATGCAATAAATGATGATGATGATGATGATGATGATGTAGTAACAGGTACAAAGAAGCTCTCGTACAGGGTCTGGCGGCCAGTACTAAACCAGGCAAACTAAGGGAGAACCAACGGCTACGGGTGGAGGAGTTTTCCTTCAGCAGGTTTGATGAAACCTGTGTGTAGGAAATGACACACAAATTTATCACAAGGCTGCTGTCTTGCAATCTAGATAGGGGACTATCAAAGGCTAAGGGAGTTACCCCGACAGAAAATCTTCCTCGTGCGTTAGGCCCAACAAGCCAGATTGAGGAATAAAATTGTCTAATTGCTTTCAACAATAAAACAATAAAACTACCATTTCAAACATTTCTCTTCATCACTACCTTCTGACTCTTCTCCACCCCGATTTTCATTCCATATCTGATATGGTATTAGTTTAATACCATACCAATACCATATCAGATATGGAATGAAAATAAGGGTGGAGAAGAGTCAGACGGTAATGATGACGAGAAATGTGTGAGAAGGTAGTGGGAATATATTGCAGTAGATGGAAAACCATTAGAAATTGTGAAAAGCTTCAAATACTTACGGAGTGTCCTCACAGACAATGGAAAGATAAGTGAGGATCCAACAAGCAAATGGGTTTTACCCGAGTATGAGGGGTCTGCTGTGGAGCCAGGAAATTCCCGAGAATTGTAATAAAATCTTGTATTCAACATATTACACACAATGCGGAAAAGTAAGCTGACATTCTATGGCCCACCTGATAAGAATGGACGAAAACAAGATTGACCAAAAAGATCTTCCGATAGTTAGTTATTGATGTTTTAAGGGGCGGAACTACGAGGTCATCTGCCTCTAAATCTTCCGATACATCATGGGATTAAAGGCTACCTCTAAGTGGGTAGATGAAGCCCAGAGGGATGCAGCAGAGGAACAGTAAACTATTTCAAATCGTTCAAAGAGAAACCAATACAAAAGAAACCTGTAAGGATCATTTCCCAGGAGGACAGATGGATGAGAAGCAAAAGAATAAAGAGATTCTGGGAAGAGAAGAAAGGCCAAGAAGCATTGTTTCATGCGGTCCATAGTTGGCCAAATTCGGAGAAAGAAGAATTATACACCTATATTGGTATACGCAGCAAGCCTGGTAGGCTAAGCCCACCCTGCAGAGCCACACGTGGGTCATAGAATTCATTGGATAATCTCTGGACTATTCTGTCCAATGATTCTTTGTATGACTTCCTTATTGTGGTTTATGATACCATATAGATTTATACAGATGGTATATTAGCTTTCATGGTCAAGAAATAAAAATCCAGCAATACTTCTAGGTTTTGCCATTGTCTTTTGTGGGGTTTCGCCTAGTTGCACCAAGTACCTTTCGGTACCTCTATAGGGAGGAAATGATGTTGTGGGAGCCCTCAGTTTCTGCGGAAAAGAAGCACTTCACATACTGTGTCATCATCATCATCATCATCTTGCACAGTTTCCAGCTATTGGCCGGGTCTGTTTGGAACACAAGCCTCTCCAACATCTTCTGTCTTCCCACCATCTCTCAGCCTCCACCCTTATCCAGTCTTCTCCTCTCTTCTTCACGCTTTCTTCCACCCCCTTCAGCCACCTGTCACTCGGTCTCTTTCCTTCCCACTATCCTATTCTCCTCCATTCGTTTTACATGTCCATACCATCTAAGTCTAGATTTCTCTATACCATCCTGTAATGGTTCCTCCTCTATTAATTCTCTGGTCCTCTCATTTCTTATTATGTCCATCTTTGTAGCTCCAATACTGCTTCTCAAGAACCTCATCTCACTGGCCTGTATTTTGCTCTTCTCCCTTCCTTTCATAACCCGGGTCTCCGAGGCATACGTCAGGATAGGGACATACTACGTCCGATATATGATCTTTTTGCTGTTCTGAGGGACATCCTTGCTCCATAACATGCTTCTCACACTCCTCCGAAATGCTTCTGCCTGCCTCCCCCGCTCATTTATTTCTCCATCGTTTCTTCCATTATCTTGTATCAGGCTTCCCAGATACTTGAAACTCTCCACTTTCTTCAGCTGTTCCCCACCAATTGTTATTCCCGTTGTGGTTCTTTCCTTCTTCCTTGTTGTGATCACCATCTCACTCTTATTTATGCTAAATTTCATCCCATATCCTTGTATTATTCCTTCCCACACGTCCAACTGTTCCTGTACCTCCTCCTCCTTGTTTCCCCAAATCATCAGCAAACACTATTGCTTTCATCTTTCCTTCCCCAATTACTTGTGCCACTCGGGTCATTATGTCATCCATCACCACAATGAAAAGTAACGGTGACAGTGCACTTCCTTGTTTCAGGCCGTTTCTCTGTTCCAACCAGTCTGATCTCTCTCCTCCCACTTTCACACAGCTCACGCTTCCCTTGTACATCTCCTTTATCCTCTTTATAGTCCATTTCTCTACTCCTCTATCCTCCAGGGACTTCCATACTTTGTTTCTGCATACACTGTCATATGCTTTCTCAATGTCCAGGAAGGCCATCAGTAGATCTGTTCCATACTCATAGTGCTGTTCTTGTAACTGCCTTACAGCAAAAATCAAATCCACTGTGGACCTTCCTGCTCTGAAGCCATGTTGTTCTTCCCTCATCCCTCCTTCTATCCTTGTCCTAATTCTCTTTTCCAAAACTTTCTCGAAGATATTTGCACAATGACTCATCAGTGTTATTCCCCGATAGTTTCTGCAATCTGTTCTACTACCTTTCTTGAAGATCGGGACAATTATTCCTTTTTTCCAGTCCTCTGGGGTCTTTCTTTCTTTCCTTCCATGCTGTCCTCATCACTCGGTACAACCACTGTATCCCCACCTCTCCTGCTGCTCTCACCATCTCCACAATCAACTCATCCACACCCGGTGCCTTCCCTCCTTTCATTTTGTTCACTGCATCTTCCATTTCTTTCCATGTTAAGTCCCTTTCTGTTTGCAGTTCATCTACCTCTTCCCCGATTTCTTCCTCCTCACCATCCTTTCCATTTGGGTTCAGAAGTTCTTCAAAATATTCTTTCCACATTTTCTTCAGTTCTTCCCTATTTTCTATCTCTTGTCCCCTTTTGTTCACCATTCTAACATAATCCGTAGGATCCTTCCGCCTCTTATTTCTTACCATCCCATACAGGACCTTTTTTGTACCTTCACTATCCTCCATCATCTTTGTCCACTCTCCCATCCACTTTCTTCTCTCCTCAGCCACTACTCTCTTCGCCTCCTTCTTTCTTTCCTGGTACTCTTCCCTTGTCTCTACCATCCTATTTTGATACCACCTCCTAAAGGCTCTATTCTTTTCCCTTACTATATGTTTTGTCTTCTCATTCCACCATGGTGTTTCCTTCCACCTCTTCTTACTACTTGTCCTCCCACATACTGCTTCTGCTGCACCTACTAGTGTCTTCTTAAATCTAGCCCATTCCTCTTCCACCCCTCTTTCTTCATCTGTTGGAATTCCTTCCTTTACCATTTTGAGGTACTCGACCCTTCTATCCCCTTCTTTCAGTTTCCATATCCTTATAAGTCTTTCCTGGTTCTCAGTCCCTTCTTTTCCTTACTCCCTCTCAGGTTCATTACCAGCAATCGATGGTCGCTATCCAGGTTCTCCGATGGTATAACCTTGATGTCCGTGATGTTGTATGGGCCACTATCCCAGTGCACAGTGGGTCAAAATCAAAATCTAGGGGGACAAAATTATTTTTACGATTTAATCATGAATTTAGAGTGAAAGCAACGTATATAATTTGTTTACTTCATAATAAACATCAGTTAAGACCTTTTTTAAGCTATGTCTACACATGCAAGAAATTGTCTATGACTAAGAGTTGGATAGAGCATTCAGTTATCTCTTCAGAACAATTTTCTACCCCTAATTTACTTTTAACAAAGTCACAAAGTTCCACTTTTGGCATAATCATCGAATCCAGTGCTTCAAACAGTTGTAAACGTGTGAGAACTGGTTGGCGGCATCCTCTAAAATGTCAAATAACTAAGTAAGTTGCAAAAAGATGCAAAAAAATCTAATACAGGCGTAAACTACAAGACTTTATCTACATTTAAGCATTAAGTAGAAAGTGACGCAGAGTGACGCAACATACTAAAAATCTAAGTAAAAATATAATTTTAAAAATAATAGTTAAATATTATATAGTGCAAATATTGCTAAAATTACGTAACAATTATGCCCATTAATAAATGAAACACGTTACAAAGATCATACCTTCAGCTGCACGTTCCATCTTAAAGCATCACACTAACCACAAAGACAACCAAACCACACATTCACCCTCCAATTCAGACTGCTCGATCTGAGGTGACAGATTTACACTAAAATGTGTTTATATCCCAGAATAGTGAGCAGCAATTATATGAGAATGCTGTAGAAGTAATCAATTTTGATTTTTTAATTATGAAAATAAATAATTTTGTCCTCCTAGATTTCGATTTTGACCCACTGTGCAGTGGTGGTATACAAATAGTCTGCTGCTGAGCCTGACTTAATGCACCCTGCAAAAGACATGGCAAAACCTAGAAGAATTGTTGGATTTTTAGATTTATATATTCCAGCAGAGCAAGTGGGAAAGAATTGAGAATGTAGTGAAAGTTACTTACCTTGACAGCTGCATCATGGATGGTTCCAAGATAAAGTGTTGCCCGCTGAGCAACTTGTACGTTTGGGTCATCCATGCTAGAGATTAAGTAGCAGAATGCATTGGCCAAAGCTGCCTGCAAGCCAAATATTGCTCTTAGAGGAGTGGAGTCCATGAACCGAGCCATAACCGTCACACGTTCCACTGTGGAATACACATCATAGTAAATATGTCAAAGCAGACAATATTATTTATTCATAAACTATCATAATTACAAGGGGTGACAAGAATAAGGGTGCAATTGAAATTTGAATAGAAAAATAAATCTAAAAGAGGCATAATAGTACATTATGCAACGAGCCTATAATGGCTATAATTAAGACACGAGTATTTTTATAAAACGAGCGTATGCGAGTTTTATAATTTCCATACGAGTGTCTTAATTACCATTATAGGCGAGTTGCATACGACTGTTTATGTTCGACGATAATTATAACTTTATTGTATGTTTTAACATAAATATTCATAAATATCTGTTGAGAGTCAGCTACTGGAATTTTGTGATCGCAGAGCGAGCGTTGGGTGTTATATCTCTGTCTTTCAAGACCTTTGAACGACCGACGCATGCGCTCTTTGTGCTCATATTCTTTGTGTGTGCTTGCAATGCCATATGCAAGCCATATGTTTACATCTGCCGTCCCTCAGTAATATTGTCACCGGTGTCATTTGAAGACAATGCGCTGTGTAGAAATTAGTGTTGGTGATTTTAAGGTACAGTGCTATTTCTTGTCTCATATTCGCCAGTTTATTTACGCGAACATATGGACGGTGAGTATTCCATATCGGTAATTTATTATAGTTCGATGTTGTGTTTATGTCCGACATGTTGGATTTTGAGCGCATGTGCGAAGTTATCGTTACCTAATTGGTCAATGAACGAGCTCTGATTGGCTGGAGAAACTGTATCATAATGGAAAACAGTGTTATAATGACCATCATTATGATACAGCTATCTGACACATAATAGTGAGGGTCGAACATAAACATCATTCTATGCCAGTCAACCCCATTGAATATATACAAGTGACTACAGATCTTACTTTGCTAGAAGAGGTCTGCAAGAAAGACTCTTCACCACATGATCTAAAACAACTGGCCTTTGTCTAATCAATGGCTAAAAATATTTACAGATGGTTCACAAGACAAAGAAAATAGAACTGGAGAAGGAATACTGTACATTCATCTCTCTTCTCACTCTACTTCACAGTAGGCCAAAACAAAACAGAGATAAAAGCAATTTCACATGCACTACAACAGTTATTAGGCAGAAACAATGATAATCAAAAATTTGGTATCATTACAGATTCAAAAGCAGCCATGCAAGCCGTCTCGTTAAATTATAAGCCTCAAAATAAAGAACTGAAAGAAATATTTTGTATGATAAAAACCCTTCAAAGATGCCACAAACAGATCTCATTTCAGTGGATCCCTTCTCATGTTGGAATAGCAGGTAATGAAGAGGCAGACAGATTAGCAAAAAAAAAGGTACCACACTACAACAACCTGTCAGTCAGGCTGATTTTATGTCAGCAAAAAGGATTTTGAAAAATACTATCAAAAACAGGTATGAAGAAATGGCAAAGAAAACAGCAGAAACCAAATTATGGAAGGACATTGATGCTAAATGGGATCAATATAAATTAACACCAAGAAGAGAAGCTGTAGCCTTCTTCAGACTTAACACTGGCCACGACTGCCATAGCTTGCCACGGTGGGTGAGTGGATATCGTGTCGGTCTACTAACTCCAAGATTGCAAGTTCGCTCCTGGCCGTGGTAAGTGATTTTTGAAAGGCGGCAAAAATACGATACGCATGTCATACGATGTTGGCATGTCAAAGAATCCATTTGAATTCAGTAGGCCGAGTTCATAACGGCAAAATTAATCTCGGGAGTTTCCGCCAACACAAAGTTCCTCATTTCTCTACTAGAAAGCACTATAGTGTTCAAGGAGCTTAGGTATCTAACATCTAACCTCCTTGACTTTCATAGTCAAGGAACAACGAAATTCGACATGCTAGCTACCCTCTGGGTGTCAAATAACAAAGCTTGCACCCGGCACCCGAGGCCATACGATATTATTATTATTATACTGGCCATGACTGCATTGCAGCTCATCTGAAACGTATCAATATCCTGAGATCTGAAAAATGCACACTTTGTCACGAACCTGGAAGTAAAATGGATAAGGGGCACCTGCTGCATTGCAACAAACTTGATGTGACTGCTAGAACTTCAGGAAACCTCACACAACTCTATTGGAACACAAGAAAGCTGATGGAATGGAATCCGGGCTAGCCATAAGAAACAACAACATCATTCTATTAAATAACTGTCAATATTAGAAACTATGGAGGCAAATTGAAAACTCTTTGCCCCTATTTTTTTCAGCCATCATAATAGATAAAGGAAGGAAATTTGTAGTTTTACGTGACCGTTAATCTTGCGATCATGAGCCACGGGACCTCCTTTTAACGTGGAATCCGAATCACAGGACATGGCATTTCACTTCAAAAATCCCATCATAAATAAACATACAGCTTCGGTGGCATAGTTGGTAGGATGCTGAACTGCTGTGCCCAAGATAGCGGGTTCAAATCCGGCCGAAGTCGTCGGATTTTTTAAGAGCGTTAAAAATCCTTCAATATGCCTTCCTTCGGTGTGGAAGTAAAGCTGGCGGTCCCATGTCATAGATTTATGGCAAGTAAAAGATCCTTCCACAGACTAAACTTGTGCGGAGCTAAATTTCTAGGTTAGATTTCGTTGAAACGCTCTATCAAAGTTCCAACGTTCACCACTAGGTGTCAGTGACAACTGGTAGTGAAAGTTGGAACTACTTGAAATTGAACGGAACTTGTGGCTCACCCTATGAGTGTCCGCTTGAAGCAGCTACAGCCTCTGGCGAGCTGAACATGTCCTTGGACACTCCCGGCACTAAAACCCATACGATAAATAAATAAATACGAGGAAATGATAATTCAGTTATGGTACTGTTCTTCCACATAGTCACCACCGTGGTTTAGATATTTGCCCCATTGCAAAACTAGTTTTGAGATGTTACTGTTGGTCGGTTGAGCATGAAACCACTAAAATGGTGACTGTCTTCACGTCAATGTCAATAATGAACTTCTTCAGTGAGATCTGAACTATACCTTGAATGCTCCATAAGCTCTCATTGAATGACTGAAGTTAGGTGGCAGTCCTGTTTGCCACACAATCGTCATGCATCATGGATGCATTGTCATGGTCGAGAACCACATTGATCACAAGAATTCCCTGAGGCTTTTTCCTGATAGCACCTCACAAAAGTGAGGGAAAAAAAAGACATTCAAGGATAAATATTAAATTTTGCCATACAGATCATATATTTAATCAATCCCTTGATTGTCAAAGCAGTTAAATCTAAACAAAGATATTTTGGAAGTCCTACAAGATTTAATAGCTACAAAGTTTGGGATTGTTCCTGTAGCACCTTTGAACAGTCCTATCACTCCAATATCACTGATTTTGTACATCTCTTTGAAATGAAAATCCACAGCCTGCTTCCAGTCTCCGACCGGGTCAGGAATGGAATGAATGAAGCCCCCATCTAGCGGCGAGGATATTAACTGTGCCGGCTGCCGAGGCCTGACGCACTCCTCTGGGACAATGATTAAATGAATGACAGATGAAATGAAATGATAGTGGAGAGTGTTGCTGGAATGAAATTTTGACAGGGAAAACCGGAGTACCCGGAGAAAAACCTGTCTGCCTCCGTTTTGTCCAGCACAGATCTCACATGGAGTGACCGGGATTTGAACCACGGATCCAGCGGTGAGAGGCCAGCGTGCTGCCGCCTAAGCCACGGAGGCTTGTTCGTACATCTCTTTGAAGTACATAAATGGCCTGATTTGCCATGTCTACGTCCTTCTGATTGACTGGAAGAGACCAGTGTTGGGTCTAGTTTGTAGGTATTCCACCTAGATCTGTCAATGGCACCACCATCAGCAAGGCTTTAAACCAATTAATAGGCCTCAATTGTTTTTTTTTTTTAATTGTTTTATTTTTTTTAATTTTATTTTTTCTTGGAAAGAGCATCTGTGACTTTTGAATTACAATCAATTTTTCTAGGTATTATGGTGTTTCTGTGGGGTTTCGCCCAGATGTACCAATTGGGCTCACCAGTAGACGATCGGTACACACTATCTGGAACCCTTCTGAGACAGCAACTCCTTGCTATGTCCCCTTTATGAAATGCTTCTTGGATAAAGGAGCTCAGGACTTTCAGCTCCATCAGCACTGTTTTGATCCCTATAGACGTACTATCTAATTCTGTGTTGCCTAGTGTTTCCGAGTTTACTGCTTTTTGTTTTTTTTATGATTAACATTGACAATTAATTACACAAGAATTCTTTCAAAAAAATAAAAATAAATATGGAACCACAATGAATGACAATTCTTATAATTGACAATTTTATTAATGATAGATAGAGGCACCTGTTTTTCGCGATGTGCGAAATCGCAAAATTTTTGTGAAATTATCCAAAATTTAGGAGGAAATTCGAAATTACTTCTTTTCAAAGAAGGTCGCGAAATAATTGTCGACATTGCGATCTTTTTGCGTCAGTGGAAGATAGCCGAGATTGTCAACTGTTTCTTTCGATAAGTTGATAGTTCCGTTAAATGCAACTATCGATTCTTAACCTATTTTTCGGGTCAAATATTCGTATCGATTTATTAGTAATCAGACGTCATTTGTCTCATGGTGCAGAGCCGCTATCGCGACTTGTAGCCTGAAAATCTTTTAATCTGCCCTTGTGTACCCGTATACTTTTTCGATGTTCTTTTAAACATTTTATGAAAATGGTGACTACAGTTTTTGACCATGAAAGAGATTTTTCATCGGATGGATTTTACGTTTTCGACAGAAACAAAAGTATTCTCATGTGCAAATATTGCAATGTACGTATAGAATGGAAATGAAAAGACACGTGCTTGAAACATATTAATGGTAGCACTTCCCACAAAAAGAACACAGAGAAAGCTCAATTGACAACTGGTGTCAAAAGACAACTTTCTATAACGAGCGTCAGTTCCGCAGCAAAACAAGACAAAGATGAATTTATATTGTCGACTACCCGTACTTTTATGGAGGCCAATATTCCCCCACAAAAATTGGATCATCCCAAAATGAGGGAATGGATGGATCGATATGTTCCAGGTTTGTACAAATTAAAATAATTTATTATTTTAGGACAGTTTTGAGGTTATGTTGCGGTGCTCATTCTTTTTTAATACTATATATTTTAATGTTTCGTAATTCTTTTTAGACGCTGGAAACCTACCCACGGCTGGCAGGTTGCGTGAAGGTTAAATGCCTCAAATCAAGCAAGAAGAGGAGGGAAAGCTGAAAGAAATTGTGAAAGATGAGCTTGTTGCAATTCTTTGTGATGAAACAACGAATAAAATAGGGCAGTGTGTTTTTTTAGTTTTGGTCAAAATACTAAGGTGTGATGATGATACAGTCCAGAAATTATTTGTGGGTGGTGTAAAAGTTATTGAAAATGTAAATGCTACGGAATGTGCGCAAGAAATCATGTGTGTACTTCAGAAACTCGAAATCCATTATCATAATGTTATGTCGATAACTTCAGATTCAGCGTGTTATATGGGAAAATGTGTCAATGCAGTTAGAGTTCTAGTTTCTGAACAAGTAGTGCATATGTAATGTTGGGCTCACAAATTGAATCTGGTAGGCAACATATGGGCAGTGGAGCTGAAAGATTTGAACCACTGTGTTGTGCAAGTGAAACACATCTTTCTGAATACACGAAGGAGAAAACATGCATACATTTAGTTCTTGTCTCAGAAATTTGAAAAGGAACGCACCAAAATTAAGCATTTCCCTATTCCTGTTATCACTTGTGTAACTCGTGGTTGAAAAGTGTGAAGTACATTTCGGAATACCTGTATCAAATAGTGGAATTTGTCCAAAACCTTGAAGATGAGAGTGTTGCGGTGAGCTATTTTAAAGCCTTGAGTGCCAGGGAAGTTCAATTACTTCACTGTCAAGCAGTTTTTCTGGTTGAGCACTGTTCTAAATGTTGTCATTTTTTAGTCATGTTAGAGAGCTCTAAAATGGCATTAACTCATACCATTTATTCCAAACTTGATGCCCTTTGTAAAATTTTTCAGTTGTTGGAGGATGAATTCTTTTTTCAAAAAACCTCAGATCTTCTTTCTCATCTACCTAAGCAAAGTCAGGCACATTTATCATCTCTCTTCAAATCTGTAGGTACAGCTAGTTTCAACAAGTTGAAACATTTAATGGAATCAGACACAGGAAAAGTTGTTTGTTATGCTATGATGAGGCTTTTTGATCCAAGAAACATTGTGAAAAGTAATTTAGGAAATGAGGAGATCTGTCACTTAATGAAAGATATTCCCATTGTTAAAAGTCTGAAAAATTCCCAATCTCTTCAGCCATATTGTGTGTTTAGGGATCAAGTAAGAAGTGTTTGTAACACAGGTGAAAACATTGATGTAATATCTATTCTATTGTCCTTGAAATCTGAACATGAACATTTTGTGGATGCTGCTGTCAAGGCGTTGTGGATCCCAGTCAGCAATGTTGACTGCGAGCGGTCATTCTCAACATATTCCAACATTATGTCAGACCGCAGAACGGGACTGACTCCTAGTAACATGGAACTGATAAATTTTATTTTTCCATAGTAATATGTAAATATACCTTTGGGTGTGGCGAACCCATCGTACAAATAGCCTAAATATGATAGTGTGCGAGTCGAGGCCTCGGATGGAGGTCCTTGATTCACGCCCCGACCCAGATCACTGGAACCGGGAAAAGAAGAAGAATATGTAAATATGTAAACAATAAATTTGAAAATTTAGCATCCAAATGTGCTGAAACATATTTCGGGTAAAAATTATTACTAAAATAGGCTTACAAAAATAGCAAAATTTTTGACGAAATTAAACAAAAGTAGCGAAAAATATACCGAAATCATACAAAAATAATTGACGAAATTGGGCAAAAATTTTCACCGAAAACAGGTGACTCTAATGATAGATCATCATCATCATCATTTCCCCTTATCCAGCTCCTGCCGGGTCGGGGTATTTATGGCAATTCTCCACTTTCCTCTTTCCTTCCACAATTCTTCTTCCACGATCTTGTCCCAGTCCAGATTCCTTTTTCTCACGCTGTTCTTCACTGAATCGATCCACCTTGTTCTAGGTCTTCCCCTTGCTCTCTTACCCTTGCACTTGGCCTCCAGCATCTGTCTTGGTATTCTATTTTCCTCCATCCTCTTTACATGTCCAAACCACCTTAGTTTATTCTTCTCAATTCTCTCATTTAGTTTTCCCATCCCAACTTCCTTCCTAACATTCCTCACTCTGTCTTTCCTTGTCTTACCTATCATACTTCTTAGGAATTTCATTTCACTGGCTTGGATTCTACTCTCTTTCCTGCTCGTCAGGGTCCAAGTCTCAGCTGCATAAGTCAATATGGGTACATAGAACACTTTATACATTACCTCTTTGCTTTTCCTTGGTACTTCCTTATCCCAAACAAGTTTTCTTACACTTTGATAGAATGCATTGCTCTGCTGTACCCTCCTGCCAATCTCCATGTCCAACCTACCAGTTTGCATCAATTCACTTTCTAGGTATTTGAACGTGTCCACAATTTCCAAACTCTGACTTCCAATTCTCACAGTGCCCTTTCCTTGTCTTTCCCCTCTTGTCATCACCATGGTCTTGCTTTTCTCTATACTGATTTTCAGGCCATACTTCTGAATATTTTCGTTCAGTTCATCTAGTTGTTTTTGCACTTCTTCGGTGTTCCTTCCCCAGACCACAATATCGTCTGCAAATAATAGTAACTTCATTTCTTTATGTCCATATGCTTCCTTTGTTTCCTTTACAATTTCATCCATTGTGTTGTGAAAAAAAGAGGTGACAGCACACTCCCCTGTCTTAGTCCAGTCTTGTTCCTAAACCAATCTGTCTTTCCAACTGGGGTCAGTACCCTGCTAACACAGTTGTTGTACATTGCTTGCACCATTTCCAACATTTCTCTTCCCAGTCTCTTCTTAACCATGGTTTCCCATACCTTCTCTCTGGGGACACTATCATATGCCTTTTCTAGATCTATGAAAGTCATGATCAAATCCTCTCCATATTCCCAGTTCTTTTCCATCACCTGCCTCAAGCTAAAGATTGGGTCCACTGTGGATCTTCCACTCCTGAAGCCACACTGTTCCTCTTGCAAATCTCCTTCCACCTTTCTTCTCTTCTTCTTTCTAATATCCTTTCCAGTATTTTTACTATCTGTGATATGAGGGTGATCCCTCTATAGTTATCACACACATTCTTGTCCCCTTTCTTAAACACTGGTATTATTAGCCCTTTCTCCCAGTCTTCTGGTACACATTTCCGTTTCCACACACACTTTAGCAGTCGATACAGCCATTGCATACCAACAGGTCCAGCAGCCTTTATTATTTCTACACTGATTTCATCCACCCCTGTTGCTTTTCCCATCTTCATTTTCTGTACTGCTAATTCCACCTCCAGCATTGTTATATCATCTTCTGTTATCGAGTCGGCAGGCTGTGTCACTTCGATCTCACCAGTACAGTTGCTCACATTCAATAGCTTATCGAAATACTCCTTCCATCGTCCCTTTATCTCTTCTGGGTGTGTTAACAACTCTCCATCTTCCTTTTTCACCAGCTTTGTAGTAACTCTTTCTTTCCTCTTACTTCTTAGAAGCCCATACAGCATCCTTTTACTGCCACTTACATCTGTTTCCATTCTTCGTGTAAATTCTTCCCAACTTTTCTTCTTTTCTTCTCCTACCACTTTCTTACACCTCCGTTTGCTGTCGTGATTCTAATGATAGATATTTGATATAAAAATTCAATATTTTCACTCATTCAATATGAATTATTTTATCAATCACAAATTATAAAAGCCGCCTTGTCAAACACTAGAAAGTAGTTTAATAATTAAATTACACGTACATGTTTCGTTATATCAATGATAACTTCGTCAGCGTGAAAAATCTTAGAAACTACGGTATCCCAAAAATATCTTCCCATGTATTCTCTCCTTTCTTCTTCTTCTTCTTCTCCTTCTGTTGTTTAGGCCGACTGTGGACCAAGTTAATTTCATTTCAGCTGCTTCTAGGTCTTTATCTTTGCCCAGTACTCCTTTATTCTATTGCTCTGCATTCTCCTCCTTTCTTCAGTCCATGATGCCTGGATCCAGGATGTAGGATGACTCTTAAAACCTGTGAAATTCTTAATTTTGGCTTTGTATGTTTCCCTATTGCTGATTTCAGCTTCAGAAGTTGCCATTTATGCCCATTTAAAATGATGATCGTATTTATTCGGCTAAGGGACCCCCTTTTTCCCTAAATTTTTAGTTCCGAAATTGGAGGGGGGGGGGTGTAATATAAACGCAAACTTTGCAAAAATCCAAGGGAAAGGGAGAGAGTAAAAATAAGCTATTTTATTTTGATGCTACATAGTATGATATATTTAATCAAAATACACGAAGTGCGAATGTCTGCAGGTCACTAGCATCTCGTTCTTACGTAAATGCGGCAACGTGTGGCCAGCCAGCCACCTCTCTCATAGCGTGCGTATGTCAGCCTGCCGGCCACCTGTCACATAGCGTGAGTCATAGCCCGTACGCACAGAAAGAAAGACAGACTTCTTTCTTCAAACAAGGTCACGCCTTGTTAGCAACGGAGCTCGCGCACGATTGAATGGTATGGCCCAAGCTGCCAACTATGATCTAACATCTGGTATACAAAGACAAGTATATGCCATGATTATTGCCAACCACCTCTGAAAAGATATTACACTTTCCCTGAGATTGTTTTGCCTGACCAACCGCCAGCCGTATCCCATCCGCGCGGAACTGCTCATGCCGCACTCTTTGCTAGACTATAACGGACAGGACTCTCAATAACTAATACTATACGCGATTTCCAAGAATTTTTTATTATGGCTATCGAAAATTAAGGGGGGCACTATAGGCGAGGGAGTCCTATAGCCGAGTATATATGGTATATTACTTAATCAAAATACCATCCTAATTTTGTGAAAAAGAGGTTGGTCAGTCACTTAACTTCGTTTTCTATTTCTCTACTACTGCCACCCTACATCCATCAACTTCAACTGCGAGAGAAAAATCTGTCCACAAAAAATAAAAACAAAGGAAAGGAAAACAGATTTGACCTACTTGAAATTGCATAGCTTTCCTTCGAACAGATCGATATTCTTCCGCTGAACAGTGACGTGGTGCTATCTAGCGATAGTATGTGCAACTTCATGCTTACTGGCACCCACATGCGAGTGCTAGAGCTGTAATATTACGTTCGTCTCCAACACAAAGCGCGAGAAATCAATCAACGTAATAGTACGTTTGCCGCAGTTTTAAAAAGTTACCTTCGAACGTATTATTACGGCGCCCGCGCTCTAAGTGTTCAGTTTAATTGATTAGCACGCCTGCCCAGAATACTCCTTTTTGAGAAATCAAAGGTGAGTATTCATGCCATTGTGCGCCATGCTGTTCTTCTAAATATACCCTACTTACCAGCTACAAACCGCACTCTCCAGTCTGCATTGTGAAACTCTTCTTGGATCACCCTCCAGAAGACATCAGAACCAGAGGGCAATGTGATGCAATGCAGCAAGAGAGGGACGCACACTTGACAGATGTGCGAGTGCTCCGAGTTGCACAGATCCCATAAGCTACAAACAGACAATATTTTCAAAAATAACAAGTAGTTCCGTGACGAACTAAAGAGCCTACTTTTCTTAAAATTTAAGATTCATGCCAATCTATATAGACCTATCTAGAATAATGACGAAATTAAGTTGGTAATACTAACATTTCTAAGTACTGCAGTTTGATAAACACCTGAAATAGTGTAACCTGATACAGTAACTTACTATAGTTGGCAGCCCTGGTGACTCTGAAAATATCCTTAGTTCCATCTCTTAAGGTATAGAATGCACATACAAAATTTGGTTGAAGTCTAATGGATAGGATGGACGTTACATGCTGTTTGATATTGGATTTATCAGTGCGCGTAAAATCATGTTGGTAACAATGTCATGTATGTGATGCCCAGAATTAATCTGAAATATTACGATATTTCGCATGCATAACTACTGAGTTATCCAATATAGAGCTCAAATTTCAATTGCGATTTTTCAGCAGTTGGTAGCATTGACGTCAATTTCAAATATGGCCGTGAGATATTCAGGTATAGATCTTTGAAATGAAAATCCACAGCCTGCTTCCAGTCTCCGACCGGGTCAGGAATGGAATGAATGAAGCCCCTATCTAGCGGCGAGGATATGAACTGTGCCGGCTGCCAAGGCCTGACGCACTCCTCTGGGGCAATGATTAAATGAATGATAGATGAAATGAAATGATAGTGGAGAGTGTTGCTGGAATGAAATTTTGACAGGGAAAACCGGAGTACCCGGAGAAAAACCTGTCTGCCTCCGTTCTGTCCAGCACAGATCTCACATGGAGTGACCGGGATTTGAACCACGGACTCAGCGGTGAGAGGCCGGCGTGCTGCCGCCTAAGCCACGGAGGCCGTCAGGTATAGATCTTTACTCTTACCAAATTTGGTTTCGATAGCTGCAGCCGTTTAGGAGTTGATAGGGGGACACTTACAGATAGACAGACAGAAGGACAGACAGATAGACAGACACACATTTTCCTGGATCGATCTCATAAGTCTAATTTCTCATCATTTTTGCAAAATGAGAAAAGTAGGCTAAAAATCAATGGTAAATGGTCGCTTACACCTATTAACAACAGATCATGAATCGCACAAAGACTACAAGCCATACTTAGAAGGACGATAGAGAATTAACAGTAATTTAACCCTCTCAGTGCCACGCGCCGATTAGATCAGCTCTCGCTGCTCGCGCCAAAAGTGCCAAAGCTGATTCAATCGGCGCGCTGTTTATCTTATATTTGTAGATTTCTGTAGGTATAAGTCCGTGATTAATTCATACTGTTGGAAAGGTGAGGTTTCAATCTTGCCTGTGCGGTGTTTACCTTTTTCCTTCGAAGTCCGTTACGTGATAGGTTTGAGTTTGCATTCAGGCCCTTCCTTTGCGCTCCCCGATCACACGCATTCCCGCCAAAATTGAGGAGCAGTTGTTTTCTTCTGGTTGAAGTTTTCTGCCTACAGATGTATCGAAGAACTTTCTACAGCTGGAAACATAATGTTTCTTCGAATATGACTATTAGGTGTTCTTAATTTAGGCTCAAAACTGATTTTTTACCAAAATAAAAATAAAAATTGAACAATTATTAGAATAACCTCAATTAAAAAGGTTTAGATGAACATAATGTACGAAAGAATGAGGTATTGGTTATAATGCAAAGCAAACATAATGATTCTATCGTTGGAAATGTGGTATTTATGATTTATTTTCGAAAAGTGTGCATGACCATTGAAAATGGCTTGGCATTCTTGGCAAGTATTTCAGGAAATGGCTTGGCACTAAGAGGGTTAATGACCAACAGTTTTAATTGGATAACATTCTGAGAATTCTAACATGATTTATCCTAATACAGGTTCTCACCCTTGGGTTTTGCCCTTTTCAGTCACTTAACAATTATTTATTCCTATTTTATCACGTTGGGGTAGAATCTGTGTATGTCTGTGTGGAGTGATTATTATCAATATTGTGGCGCGATCTCATTTTCGGGTGATTCACGCCAGTAGATACGAAGCCATTATTAAATATCGGTTTTAGACATTCGATATTACAGTTCGGTGGAATATTTCAAGTCATATCATCATCATCTTGAGCAGTTTCCAACCGCTGGTCGGGTCTGCCTGGAACATAAGCCTCTCCATCGTTTCCTGTCCATCCACCATCTCTCGTCATTTACTGTGTCCCAGCACACTCCTCTTTCCTCCACACTCTTCTTAACTCCTTTTGTCCATCTGTCCCTTGGTCTTCCCCTTGGCCTCCTTCCCGTCATTTCCATTCCAAACATCTTCTTCGGTATCCTCTCCTCTTCCATCCTCCTCACATGTCCATACCATTGTAGCCTAGATCGCTCTATTCTATTTTGCAATGGTTCCTCTCTTACCATCTCCCTGACTCTCTCATTCCTTACTCTGTCCATTCTTGTCACTCCTACCCTACTCCTCTGGAACTTCATCTCCACTGCTCGTATTTTATTCTTGTCCCTTTCCTTCATCACCCATGTTTCTGAACCATATGTCAAAATTGGCACAAAGTAGGTCTTGTAGATGATTCCTTTACATTTTTGTGGTACATCTTTATTCCATATCATCCCCCTAACACTCTTGAAAAATCCATCTGCGCACCTTCCCCTCTCATTTATTTCCATCCTATTGCCTCCCTTTTCTTCAATTATGCTTCCCAAGTACTTGAAGCATTCTACTTTCTGCAACTGCTGTCCTCCAAGTGTTATGCCCATATCCAGTCTGTTCTTCTTCCTCGTTGTGATGACCACTTCACTCTTTTGTGCTGAGAACTTCATCCCATATGATAACACTACCTTCTCCCACTCATCTAATTGCTCTTGTACTTCTTCCTCATCCTCTCCCCAAACCAGAAGGTCATCAGCAAACAACATTGCCTTCATTTTCCTTTCCCCAATGCTATTTACCACTTTTCGTATGATTTCATCCATCACCACTATAAATAACAGGGGTGAGAGGGCACTTCCCTGTTTCAGACCACTCTCCAGTTGAAACCATTCCGTTCTCTCTCTTCCCACCTTTACACAGCTTTTGCTTCCCTCGTACATTGCTTTCACTCTTGCCACTGTCTCCTTGTTCACTGCTTTTGCTCTCATTGCTTCCCATACCTTGTTTCTATTAATACTATCATATGCTTTCTCAATATCCAAGAAGGTCATCACCAGATCTTTCCCATATTCATAATGGTGTTCTTGTAGCTGTCTTACTGCAAAGATGAGGTCAACTGTTGACCTTCCTGGCCTGAATCCATACTGTTCTTCCCTCAGCCCATCTTCAACTTCTGTCCGAATTCTTCTCTCCAGTACCTTCTCAAATATTTTGGCGCAGTGGCACATGAGTGTAATTCCCCTGTAGTTCTTGCATTCCTTCCTACTTCCCTTTTTAAATATGGGTATTATTATCCCTCTTTTCCAGTCCTCTGGTATTTTCTTCTCCCTCCATATCACTTTCATTACTCGAAAGAGCCACTGTGTTCCTATCACCCCTGCTGCTCTCACCATCTCCACACTCACTTCGTCTATTCCCGGTGCCTTTCCCCCTTTCATCTTCTTTAATGCTTCCTCCACTTCTTTCCATGTCAATTCCTTCTCTGAAATGTCTTGGTCACTGTCTGTCTCTTCCTCCACAATGTCCACTACGCTGGTTTTAGTTGGATTTAGGAGTTCCTTGAAGTATTCTCTCCAGATAACCTTTACTTCTTCCATATTTTCGACCTCCTTTCCATTCCTGTCCACCATTCTGACATTCTCCCCTGTATCTCTTCTCTTTGCCTTTATCATTCCATACAACACTTTCTTACTGCCATCACAGTCCTCCTCCATCATTTCTGTCCATTTCTCCAGCCATTTCTTTTTCTCTTCCTTCACTACTTCTCCTGCTTCTTTCTTCCGCTCTTGGTATTCTTCTCTTGTTCTGTCTGTCCTCTGTTGGAACCATTTCCTGAATGCTTCATTTTTCTTTTTCACTGCTTCCTTAGTTCTGGGGTTCCACCATGGTGTTTCCTTCCACCTTGAATATTTCAAGTATTATTATTATTTATTTATTTATTTATTTACATTGTTTGGACCCAAAGGATCACATTAAGCAAATTATGTTCTGGTGCTGTTCTTCTTGTTCTTCCAGAACTCCTCCATCATCTCACTGTGTCTGACTCGACGTTCCTCTGTCTATCCTTTCCCTGGTCTCCTTGGTCGATCTTCATGTGTGACTTCCCAACTGTGGATCTTATGTCGGAATGTCATTCGATCGTCTATGTCTATTGGTATGATGTTGGCACTTTCGAGATCAATTTGGACTTGTGTAACCCAGACTGTTGTCACTTTAAGTTTCCGTAAGTAAGTGGGAGTGAAGATTCAAGGAGAAATAATTTCAACTCTGAGATATGCTGATGGCATCGTCATCTTGGCCGACACACCTCAGGATTTGAACGAGTTTTTGAATGGTATGGACTCCGTCTTGAGGAAAGAATTCATGATGAAAATTAATGAATGTAAAACAAAAATATTGGAATGCAGCCGCAATAAATCAGAAACCTCTATGGACATCAAATTGGTAGGGGAGAAACTAAAGGAAGTAGGACACTTCTGTTACTTAGGAAGCAAAATAACCAGTGATGGACGAAGCAAAGAGGATATAAAAAGTAGGTTGGCTCAGGCAAGGAAAGCATTTCTACAGAAAAGGAATCTGTTGGCATCGAATATAAATTTAATTATTAGGAAGACATTTTTGAAAACCTTTGTCTGGAGCGTGGCACTCTATGGAAGTGAAACATAGACTATTAGTGCAGCAGAAAAGAAGAGAATTGAAGCGTTTGAAATGTGGTGTTACAGGAGAATGATGAAGATCAGATGGGTAGATAGGGTTACAAACGAAGAGGTATTAAGACGAGTGGGAGAGGAGAGATGTTTCTGGCGAATGCTAATGAAGAGAAGAAAAAAGCTTATAGTTTAACGTGACCGTTAATCTCAAGATCATGAGCCACGGGACCTCCATTTTACGTGGAATCCGAACCACAGGACATGGCATTTCACTTCGAAAAAAATGAAGAGAAGAGATGGGTTGGTAGGACACATACTAAGGCACCCAGGAATACCAAGCTTAGTTATGGAAGGAAGGGCCGAGGACAAGAACTGTAGGGGTAGACCAAGGTTAGAATATGTTAAACAGATTGCCTCGGATGTAGGGTGTGGTAGCTATGTAGAGATGAAACGATTAGCTCAGGACAGGGAGGCATGGAGAGCTGCATCAAACCAGTCAAAAGACTGAAGACTCAAACAACAAACAAGTAAGTCAAAATATTTTTGGTAGTCGGTTGTCATTCAGTGTCATAATGGGGCCGTAAAATCTCAGTCGTCGCTTGCAGAAATTTGACTCGATGTTGGAGTATCTCTCTGTGACTGTGTGCTATTGCAGACGATACCCTTCATCTGTGAGTTTAGGGCCCAATATTTTTCGGATGATTTTTCTCTCAGCCTTCTTGATGTTCTCGAGATCTCCTTTGTAGTTGAGGTTTAGGGTCTCGCTGGCGTAGAGTGTCTCAGGTTTGATGACAGTCGTGTAGTGTTGCATTTTGGTGTTGATGCTCATGCATTTCTTGTTGTAAATATCCACAATGTTTCCGTATGCTTTCCGCAATTTAAGTTCATGAGTATTTTGCGCTACTCTTTCCATACCTGTAGGTTCAATAATTTCACCCAAATACTTGAATTGATTAACCCTGTTTATCGTACCATACTCCGTGATTACATTTTGTGCTTGAATGTGTTTTGTCGATATAAACTCCGTCTTTGTGAAGGAAATTTGTAGTCCGACCTTTTCAGCACATTCTTTTAAGACCTCAACCTGAAGAATTGCCGTTCGTTCATCTGCGGAGAGGATTGCAAGATCATCCGCAAAAGCGAAGCATGTCACTACGATATTATCCGTTTGTCTTCCTAGCATGACGGGCTTCCAGTTGTTCTGACTCCTGAATTCGTTTCTCCATTCTTTGAAGACTTTCTCTAGAATGATATTAAAGAGTAGAGCGGAGAGCCCATCACTCTGCCATATGCCTGTCCCGATGAGGAATGGTTCAGATACTTCACCAAGAAACTTGACTTTAGAAGTTGTTTCAGATAGGGTCTGTTGGATGAGGTGTCATGTTTTCGGGTCGAGAGTATATTCTTCGAGTATATTAAATAGAGATTATTATTATTATTATTGAGGACATAACTAATGCATAATTATATCCTGGTAAAGTCACTATTTCATTTTGTAATAATGTTATGGGATTTATGTCCCTTTTAACTACTGCGGCTTTTAAAGACGCCCGGTTGCCGGAATTTTGCCCCGAAGGGAATCTTTAACCTGCCAGTAAATCTACTGACATGGCTCCCTTGTATTTGCGCACTCTCAAATGCCGTCTGCACCGAGATTCGATCACGGTATCTTGGGCGCGGAACACCAAGAGGCCGCTGATGAGCCAGCTTGGTGTCCTAGGCGAAACCCCACACAAGACACGGCACAAACCTACAAAAATTGCTGAGTTTTAATTCACGGGCCGTAAAAGCCAATATACCATCTTTTTGGGAGGCTTTATGGGGAGTTGAAAGGCGGCTTGAGCCTTTAGCTCTCGCAGTTAAGAGACGCACGTGCTTCAAAAGAAGGGAGGTAGTGCACAGTTCGCTACTCCTGTGGGAGTCCGGGGGGCGGAACACCAAGAGCCCGCTGATGAGCCAGCTTGGTGTTCCTGGCCAAAACCCCACACAAGACACAGCATAAACATAGAAGAATTGCTGAGTTTTAATTCACGGGCCGTGAAAGCCACTATACCAACTATTATTTTAGTTCATGCAACAGATTTTGAATTGAAGAATGGATCTCAGGGAAGCTTGTGCTTGCAAGCACTTTATGGCTCGTATGATGGGAGCATCAAATTTCAATTAAAGAGCACTGTGGTGCTAGCGAGCACCAGGTTGAGAACACCTGGGTTACTGCATGATACATACTGCTTAATTGTGAGATTCTCTTGACACCAAATGAGAAAGCCTCGATGATCTTTGGCAGCTTTCGTTAAAGCATCTCCATGTAGACACATGATGTTCAAACACTGGAGCATGTAGTACAGGATGTCTGGCTCGTCGATGTTTGGTAACTCCTGGACATACAAATATCAGATTATACAGTGAGATTCTTTTGCTGGAGCGGGGTCGGTGAACAGCTGCCAGGCGTGTGGGCCTTCCGCCAGCCAACCGAGCTGGTGGAAACCATAACAAAGTACATTAATTAATGGTAAATTCACCAGCAAATCATGATTAAAGAATTTACCTTTACACAGAAGATGCTGAAAATGTTCTCCTTCAGCTGACAGACAGGCATTGTACAGTGTAAACAAATTAGCGTTTACACCTTGTGATTCCCTTCTGTTGTAAGGAATATCTGCTGCCATATATTGCTCTTCAGCTCCACTAGAGCAGCGGTTCCCAAACTTTTTCGGTCACGGAACCCTTCAGAAACCATGATTTTCCCACGGAACCCTAACTCTATCCCTGATTTTTACTGAGCATTGTGAACCCACAACGTTCTTCCTGTTTTCACCTATCCTTATTGCCTGGGTGTTTTGTATAGCCTAACACTAACGTGGTAGGTTTGGAAACAAAGAGAAAACATTTTAAATGTACATGCAAACCTTTATTTTGGTACAAAAATATAAACAATTATTTTAGAACAATAAAAATTGGATTTCCATCTAATTTCTAATGTGATGAATGAAATTGTTTCATTTTCGTTCTTAAAATACTATAGTTTTGAAATCGGGTTTTATGTCCGACAGCTGAATACGTAAATCCCAGGCAGCATTCAACTTACTCCTAAATTTGTTTTTGGTGTAAGCATAAGCAGAAAAGCCTGCTTCGCAACGATAGGTGGACTCGAAGGGGTGCAGAGCTCGGATAGCCTTTCGGCTACTGACGGGTATTACGTCTATCAGCAGCACTAATTCAAATTTCGTTTTAAAAGCGGAGGTATATTGAAATTCAATAAGATCTTCATAGTCAGGCACGGACATGTGAGGTTTATTTCGGTTGGCAAATTGATTTTGCACCCACTCGATGTCCCCTATTATTTTGGTATCTGGGAAGTACCTCGTCATAGATTTCGAAAGATTTATTAAATGCTCACAAATGTTTTTGTGCACATCAGCTTCGATTTCCATCTCATTTTCACTCAGAAATTGTGCCAGGAGAGAAAAGCATTCAAAGTTTTTCTCATTTACACATTCGATCCATAAGTTTAATTTGGTTTTGAATGATGTTATTTTGTCTCTGAATGTGAACGTGCTTATATCTTTACGCTGCAAAGATGTCGTAACTTCAGTCAGTTTCCTGAATATGTCAGCGAGGTAAGCACATCGAATGAGCCACTTCTCGTTGCGTAAAAAATCAACATGTTCGCTAGGCGCGGAAAGGTCTTCTTTCCCTATGAAGAAAACCAGAGGCTCGTTGCGCAGCTCAAAAAACCTGGTCAGGACTTCGCCTCTTGAAAGCCATCTAATTTCTGTGTGCACTGAAAGCGATTGATGTTGACTTCCAATTTCTTCACAAGCCTTTGCAAAAAGTCTAGACTGGAGTGGGCGAGACTTTACACAATTGACAATTTTTACAGCCTCATTAAGGACGTCCGTCAAGTCTGGTGGAATATTCTTCGCCACAAGGGCATGTCGATGCAAGATGCAATGGCTACTGGTACAATTTGGCGCCATATTTTTTATTCTTGATACAGTCCTTTTCAATTTTCCCACTGTCGCTGCTTACGTTAACACACTTTTCCCAATCAAGATCATGTTTACGCATGTAAAAATCTCTGATTTTAAAAAATTCTTCCCCAGTTGGATTGGTCTCCAAAGGTGCTCATAGAAACAAATCTTCTTCCATACTTTCTTTGAATGGTTACCTCAAGGAAACAAGCAATATCGCAAGTCTGGCAACATCTGTACTCTCGTCCAGTTGCATTGCATATGCTTTACAATTTTCCAGTCTCTGAATTAATTCGTCTTCGATATAGTCTGCGATTTTATGTATACGGTCGAACACAGTGTTGTTATATCATTGGATCTCTGAAACTTTTTTTGCCGCTTCCACTCCAAGCACACAGTCGACTATTTCTTTGGCGAATAGGTGCTTGGATACAACACGAACTCCACCTAACTTCGCATTAGAGACAACCTGATAGTTAGCCTCGTGTGGTTTTAATTTTAAAAAATCAGTTTTAAATTTGATTTTTAAGATTTATTGCGGAACCCCTGCGTTGCCTTCGCGGAACCCAGTTTGGGAAACGCTGCACTAGAGTACGGGTAATTGTTCTGTACACTTAGTATTTTAAATTACCCCACAATTGAACATCAAACAGGCTTAGATTCGTGCTTCAATTAATCACCGTAAGCACGCAGGGTGCAGGAGTAGCTACATTATGTATCGATGTAGCTTCCAAAGTTACTATCTGTCAGCTGTAGGAGAATATTTTCAGCATCTTCTGTGAAAAGGTAAGTTCTAACCATTAACTGGTGACGTGAGGCCATCCAGATTCCCAAGAAATAAAAAACAAAACATCTGTGCTTCTTTAATTAAATTTTGTAAGAAGCTGTTGTTTATGCTACCTTCTTATCTGTGTGCTGACACTTCAAACCCTCGTTGATGAAAGTTTTGTGACTTAATGACTTTAATGACCCTGGTTAGCTCGCCTGTGCATTATCCGCAGCCCGAGCTCTGTTTGCTGGCGGAAGGAGCGCGCGCGCGCCTCGCAGCAGGTCACCGGTCCCACTCCAGCAAAGGAGTCTCCCTGTATTAATGATATATGATCATTAAACAAAATGTTCTGTGAAGGAACCACACCACATACAAGAAGAAATCTCTTTCGATAAATGATAAATTTCAACATTACTGCTCCGTCGTTAAACCTGAAGCGACTTACGCTTGTGACACACTATTTAAATTAAACACCAAATCAACGACAGATCAACTGCTGAAGGTTGACAGAGCTTCAATAAGAAGCACTGCTAGCCCAGTTTGCCCTCGTGAAATCAGGCCCGACTGCTTTTAGTGAAAACTTGTGCAAGGGGATAAACTTAAAAATTTGACAGGCCGCACCAGTCTAACATCAGCCACTTCCATGGAAACACTGCTGCAGAGATCAGTGAGTGGTGTTATGCACATGGTGTTCTCAATGAGAAAATACTAGAATACTTTTTTTCGACCACGTTATTTAGTTTCTTGGCAACTACACAACCGATACATTTCTCAACATTTCATAATAACGTTGTCATACATATTTCCAAAGTTTCTCTCTACAATATCTCTCTACCTGGCAAATACACTTGTCCAACATACATATTTTCACATACACATCTCTACAATTCTACGCTGTTTTTAAAGACTTTCTTTATGCTTTATTAACAAAATTATTATAACAGATCTGGTTTTTTGTAATTATACTCTGTGAACTTTTGGTACAAAAATATTTATAGCATCCTATATTATGACAAAAGAAATTATTAAGTTGTATGTTACTACACAGTTACTTAACCTATACCACGCTGAAGAAGGTCACAATGTGACCGAAACCAGTACGGTTTCAATGTACTAAATATTGACTTTAGGTAATAAATAGTTTTTTATAATTAACTAGCTTTACCTGGCATGCGTTGCAATGCCTATCAAAGAAAGTGTTGGCGTTGTAACTTTGTTTGTTGAAGTGCTTTTGGATTCCCAATATTTTTTTCTTTTTCCGTTAACCAACTCTAAACTATTGTAAAATTGATTTACTATCTCAAAAAACATCCTGGGAGCGTGCTCAACAACTCACCAAAGTGTCATCGCAATGATATGAACGCATATGGGACTTTGTTGAAACGATTCGAGCGCCGTCACCCTTTTGTTGAATATACTCGTACGCTACCTATTGTAAAATGGATTTACTAATTCAAAAACCTTCCCAGGCGTGTACACAACAACTCATCAAAGTTTCATCACAATCGAATGAATGTCATATGAACGCATACGGGATTTTGTATAAACGATTCGCGTGCGTTACTCATTTGTTGAATCTACTTGTGCGCCACCCATTGGAAAACGGATTTACCAATTCATACACCTTCGCAGGACTGTACTCAACTCACTTAAGTTTTATCACAATCGGATGAATGGTATATGAACGCATACGGGACTTGGTTGAACCAATTCACGCGCTGTCGCTCATTAGTTGAATCTACTCGTGAGCTACCATATTGTAAAATGGATTTACAAAATCAGAAATCTTCACGGGAGTGGAAACAACATTTCACCAAATTTCATTGCAATCGCATGAATGGCATATGAACGCATACGGAAATTTTTTTAAACGATACGCACGCCGTTACTCATTTGTTGAATCTACTCGTGCGCTACCTATTGTAAAAAGGATTTACTAAGTCAGAAACCTTTGCTGGAGGGTGCACAAAAATTCACCAAAGTTTCATAGCAATCGGATGAATGGTATATGAACGCATACGGGACTTTGTAGAAACGATTCTCGTGCCGTCGCTCATTTGTTGAATCTACTTGTGCGATACCTATTGTAAAGTAGATTTACTAAGCCAGAAACCTTCCCTGAAGTATACACAACAACTCACCTAAGTTTAGTCGCTATCGGACGAATGGTATAGGAACGCATACGGGACTATATTAAAACACTTCGCGCGTCGTCGCCCATTTGTTTAATCTACTTGTGCGATACCTATTGTAAAGTGGATTTAGTAAGCCAGAAACCTTCCCTGAAGTGTACACAACATCTCACTCAAGTTTCATCACTATCAGACGAATAGTATATGAACGCATACGGGACTTTGTTGAAACGCTTCGCGCGTCGACGCTCATTTGTTGAATCTACTCGTGCGCTACCTATCATAACATGGATTTACTAAGCCAGAAACCTTGCCTGTAGTGTACACAACCTCTCACCCAAGTTTCATCGCTATCTGACGAATGGTATGTGAACGCATACAGGACTTTATTGAACCGATTCGCCAGTCGTCGCTCATTTGTTGAATACTGTATACTCGTGCGCTACCTATTGTTAAGTGGATTTACTAAGCCAGAAACATTCCCTGAAGTGTACACAACATCTCACCCAAGTTTCATCGCTATCAGACGAATAGTATATGAACGCAAACGGGACTTGGTTGAAACGCTTCGCTCGTCGTCGCTCATTTGTTGATTCTACTCACGCGCTACCTATTATAACATGGATTTACTAAGCCAGAAACCTTGCCTGTAGTATACACAACCTCTCACCAAAGTTTCATCGCTATCGGACGAATGGTATGTGAACGCATACAGGACTTTGTTGAAACGCTTCGCCCGTCGTCGCTCATTTGTTGAATCTACTCGTGCGCTACCAATTGTTAAGTGGATTTACTCAGCCAGAAACCTTACCTGAAGTGTACAGAACATCTCACCCAGGTTTCATCGCAATTGGATGAATGGTATATGAACGCATGTGGGACTTTTTCAAAACAAACAAACGCCATTTTGTTGGAGCTACTCGCGCCGTCTATTGTAAATTGGATTTACTACCCCTATGCAAATTACGTTGAATAACTAACGGGATTTCATATTAAGAGCCTCATTTTCTATACCGGTAGTGGAGAGTGCTACTCGCATCCAGTCGGCCGTGTCTCGTCAATAGCTACTGTTGCCTGGAAACGAATTGCCTTAGCTGTCATTTGCGTTACGTTTTTTAGTGACTTGTATTCTCTTTGACGTTTTATGTCACGTCATGGGATAAAAAGTATCCTATGTCCGTCTCCTGCTTCTAAGCTACCCCCACACCAATTTTCAGCCAAATCGGTTCAGCCGTTCTTGAGTTATAAATAGTGTAACTAACACGACTTTCTTTTATATATATAGATACGTCAATAAGGAGTTTGGGTAACATGGTCATTATTATGTCATTCTATATGAATAGTAAGTAAATAACACTCCTGGAAAAAATTACATGTATTAGTTATGATCACTCTTATAATGGGGCAATATTTAGCATTTTTATGTATGTCTGTTCAGATTTCCATCAATAACTCTGAAAGATGCTTTTGTCGCTAAGCCCCTTTAGAAAGTTAGCATCAATGTGAGAATCTATGCTGATGAAGAAAATGAGACTTCATCCAGTGATTTTAAAATATTGTTGAGAAAAGGACATCATTTATATTTATATAATGTTTTTACTCCAGAACCACCTATGTTTTCGACCCTTGGAATCTGATTCACCCAGTATAAATCATGTGCCACCCACCTGGAGCAGTTGATGAATGAACTGCAACTGTTGTGGCAATTCATCGAGAGAAAAGCGGAATTTGCCAACTGAGGTGTGCCAAAAGTCATCCAAATCTTCATCTGGACCTCCTTCAATGGGCTGATCATTTTCTCCCACCAAAGTAGCCTTAGCTACCTGCACAGTGGCAGTGGCTGTAAACATACAAGGTTCATCTCAAAGACTCAACTGTATTCTGCTGTCCTGAAGGTTTACTACTTACAATGTACAGAAGGAATATATCGGAAATTTTCCCAAACCAACTGTCCATTCATCCATTTTTATTACAACCTGTTGTGGTCTTTTCAGTATTCAATCCTCTGGAAACCTCTGAGAGTGAACAAAGTGGCTCCATGATACCCTGATTGCAGTTAGCAATGTTACTTAACTTCTCAACTTGATATAATTTAACAATGAATGCCACTAATTTGAAAAGCATTTTTTTAAAAGTCTAAAGCTAAAATAATTCTCCAATATTTACAAACTTAACTGTCTCACGAGCAGACCAGCTAGGGAGGGAAATGAAAATATTCTGATAGATTTCATATTGTGGATGGTGAGCAGATTATAACAGAAAACAACTCCAAATGGTCAAAACACACAACAAATGCAGAAAATTGAAGTAAAGGACTCCAAATAGCCCCGAATGGCAAAAAAAAAAAAAAAAAACCCCACAACTAATGCAAAAAACAACTCCAAATAGCCAAAAAGCATAACTACCGGTATTTCAGAAAGAGACACAACTTTCCTTAAAAATTAAACACAGAATGTATGAAGATAACGGTAAGAAATGAATGTGCATTTGAACAATGGACACAGAAAATGAGACATTTAAGATGCAGACTACCATCACACGACAACATTTCTGAATTAAGATAATAAGAGGGATCTTACAACATAAAGGGCATTCTCAAGGCAATTCACATTTAGTCATGCAGGGATATTCTGTTTTCAGAACTATTCAGTTTCAGTGTTTCATTGAGAAACTTAAAGGATGTTCATTGGGGGATATTAAGTTTACTTGTTAATACAGTAGTGTTATTATTCTGAAGGATTGAGATGATAGGATTGAAATTTGTTGAGTCGAAGTAGAAATGATAAACATACCTATTATATATGAATTGCAGCCAATGGCCATAGCTGGGTATTTTGATTGAATGCCCGTAGGCCTCCCAACAAGTTCAATTTCAAGTAGTTCCAACTTTGGCTAAAAGATTCCACTGTCACTAACACCTAGTGTAACCGAACTTTAGGTTACAGAGATCACCTTTTGTTTTCTGTTGGTAGTAATTATTTTATCATTTCAAATGATCTTGTCGACTTCGTCGTTGTGCTTGGGTCTAACGTTATGTGTTACGGTTACGGTGTGTATGACGTCATGCAGCCGAGTGCACCTCCCACTCCCCGCGCGGGAAGCGAGTGCGTGACGTCATGCAGCAGAGTGCACCTCCCGCTCCCCACGCGGAGAGCCTACGCGCTAGCTGCGTGATATTGAATGACTTGCAACTAGTTCAGGTGATTCTTGCTATCTCTGTACTTGCGATTTCGTTTGTTAAACTTGTTAACTTGTTAAACAGTTTACAATTTGTGCAGGGTCGTAAAGTGTGTCAATAATGGAGTCTGTGGATCGTTAGTTAAACTTGCTTACTTACAGTTTACGTCAAGTGTGTTAATAATGGAGTCTGTTGACAGTAATAGTGCTATTATATCTACTAAAGCTAAATCTTGTGCTGTAATGGAGTTTGTTGAACGAGTCCTGGGGCTTCGAGCGAAGCGAGAAGTCCTCCTGAACCTTTCTAACATAGCATTTGTAGCATGCATCATTTGAATTGATATAAAGTCTAGTCTCTCAGACTGACTGTATCTTTTTTTGTTTTCAGGTTGCCAGCCATTGCCACCTATTGGTGGGGCACCACGGAGAATCTTGTGTGTTGTGGCATAGAGATTCTTTGTGTTGGCAGTGGGTGGCAGGTGGCTTTGGCTTAGGGCAAGGTAACTATGGTGATGGGATATTGATTGATAGTTGATGCCAGGCAGAATGGAGGTTATCTATGGAAAAATACATGAGAGAGGATCTGAATGCTGAGATAAAAGTAGTAGGCTTGTTGGGGATAGTGATGTGTTGTTTTAATCATGAAGAGATTATGTTCTATGGCATGACAATTTGTTTTGGAGGAGAATTATTATAGAAGCGTTGTCTTGAAGAATGCAGATGTAGAAAGAGACGTTTAAGAAAATTCAAGAAGAAAAGAAAGGAGCAGAAGACTATTAAGCTTTGTGAGGGATAATTTTATTATGAAGATAGTTGTGCATTCTGTGTGAGAGATGCAGGTAAATGGAAGCTTACTTTTATTAATAAATGTGTATATTAGTGAAGTCGGTGTAGTGTACTTTTTGGGATTCGTTTAGCGAGTATATCACCCCGCTACCCTGAGGTGGCTAGCTTCGATATTATATATATTACAATGACGCACAAATGTATGGCTAGATGAAGGAAGTACCAATATCGATCACGGCTTTAAATATTAGTATCATACATATTACACTAGCGGCGAACGCTGGAACTTGATAGAGACTAACGTATTATTTGATACATTAGCAGATTATTTAAATAACAAAAAAAGAAAACTGCCTCCTCAACCCCCGCCATAATAGATTAATTCCTACATATATCCTGACTTGATCAAAATTTATTGACACCACACCCAATCATCCTTACAAGGAATAAATATTTAACGTTTCACGTAACTCATTCATCACTTCAAATAATAAGTGCTTATTCCATGGTTGACATTAATATGTCTAAATGACACAGGCTCAACAAATGAAGAACAAGAGAAAAAGTACGAACTGTATTCTTATTTTTGGTTAGGATTTCGATGTCATATGATGTTTCACACCAACATATGGGCTGAAGAAGGAAACATATCAAGTTTCCGAAACATGTACCTATAGTATTTTTTAGTAAAGTAAAGTATTGATTTGGCGAGTGTAAATTGTGTTATACATCTTATAGTTGCTCGTTCCGTCTTCCGCTTTCTGTTCAAAAACGCTGGTTTACTCTTAACACTCTCGTCTTGCATCTTGAAGAATGGGTGACGAAATAAATAGTACCGTGCTGCGACAAGTGAAGTTGATTGTCTGATGTCAGCGCATGCGTAATAATCGTGAGATCGTCTTATAGTGTCCGTGATGGCTACCAGGTATTGAGTTTAGGATCTACCGCAAGATGGCAGCACTTGCTCGTCTATCATTCGTGAATTCAGTTACTTAGTGTAAAGTAATTATATTACAATTCGTGCACAGTTTAGTCGTAGTAGTATCACTTTTGCAATAATATTAAAACTGAAATATCACGTTAGTATGTGGCGCGTGTAGAAGTTCTTACCTCGTAATCCGGCGTGGCTGCTTGTACATAACGTGATTGCTGTTTGTATTGATAGCGTCACCAGTTTACTTTGTACACAATTAAAACACAATTGCCCGTAATCTAATGCACATTTCTACGTAATCTAAAGTTTTCGGCACCAATGTTGGGATTCGTATAATGAATAAATAGTGATCGTGAAAACACGGACGTCTTACTTAGCAGCCATCTTTTATTACACTATCTTATATCAAAGAGCCTCAAACATGAAGAATAAATACATGAAATAAACAAAAGAAGAAATACATGAAATAAGCCAAAGATGTCCATCTTCTCAGTCCTCCAATCCTCTAGTGTGGAATTTCCAATATTCCTCTCACAGTTAAGTAGAATAGCAGTAATAGAACCAATGAACCATTATTGCTTATAGTTGAATAACAATGTTGCTTTTTCATTTGTTTCGTATAGGCCACCTATGGACTGTGTCATTCCAACTGTCTCCTACAGGCTTTGCCCAGTACATCCGTCTGTTCCAGGTACCAACGCAATCTCTTATTAACCATTTTTTCCATTAGTTTGCACATTGAATTTGTTAAAGTGATAGGTTGGTAGTTTTCTGCGATTAAGCTGTCCTTATCAGGTTTTGGTATCGGTACAACAATAGCATTACACCATTGACTACGAAACACTCAACTAAGAGCATATAAATAAGAAAAGGTCAATATCCTTCAACGCAAAACTAAAACATTACTGCAGTGTCATCCGTCCGGAGGACTTGTATGCTTCTGAATGCTTCACGATGAACAAAAAAGGCTTGGAGGCCGAAGATTTTAAGAAAGATATTGGGTCCCATCAAAGACAATGGGGAATACAGAAGACTGCATAACCATGAACTATATACTCATTTTGAACTCCACCCAAATGTTGGGATGGTACCTTCTAATAGGCTTCTTTCCAACTCCTTGCACTGTTTCAATTGTCTTCATTCATTTCCTCACTACGCTGTTATTAACACATCGTTATGATTAAATTCATGCCATTCGATCGGCTTCAGTTCTCAGTATAGGTCAAAATCTGCAGTTATTATTTTAGTTGCTTGGGCTTTTTTGTCATCATAGCCTCTTTAATGAGAGTTCCATATGTGGTTAATAATAGTAGATAATGTAATGCATTAGGTGGTAGCTGTTTTAATAGTGCATTATGCAACGAGCCTATAATGGCAATAATTTCCATACGAGTGTCTTAATTACCATCATAGGCGAGTTGCATAAGACTGTTTATGTTCGACGATAATTATTATAAACATAAATATTCATAATTATCTGTTATATGGTGAGTTACGAAGAATAGGCACACTGAATGTAGGAACAATGACTGGGAAAGGAAAAGAGTTAGTGGATCTCATGGAAAGGAGGAAGGTGAAAATATTGTGTGTACAAGAGACTAGATGGAAGGGAAATAGGGCTAGAGAGTTGGGTAGTGGCTATAAGCTACTATACAGTGGAGCAGACAAGGATGGGAGGAATGGAGTGGGAATAATCCTCTCCCGAGACATAAAGGAGACCATAGTCCAAGTTAAGAGAAGAAGTGACAGGATAATGAGCATCAAACTGTGTCTTGATGGACAATTGGTAAACATTGTGTGTGTTTATGCTCCGCAAGTGGGTTGTGATGAGGAAGAGAAAATATCCTTCTGGGAAGATATGGATCGTGAGCTTGGAGATATACCAGCGAATGAAAGATTGATAGTGGGTGGTGACTTAAATGGACATGTCGGAAGGAGTCGAGATACAATCGAAAGAGTACATGGAGGCTGGGGAGTAGGAGTGAGGAATGATGAAGGACATAGAATCGTGGATTGTGCGATGGCATATGATTTGGCGATTGTGAATACATGGTTCGAGAAAAACACAGGTCAATATATGACTTACAAGAGTGGGACCAGAGAAAGCCAGATTGACTTCTTAATGTGTAAAAGGTCTCAATTAAGGGAAATACAAAACTGTTAAGTATTTAATGGTGAAGCAGTGGCAGCACAGCATAGGACGGTAGTCATGGACTGGAAAATGAAGATTAGGAAGAAAGGCAGACCTGTGCGAGTCTTAACAAAAATTAAGTGGTGGAGATTAAATGAAGAGGCGTTGAAGGACCAGTTTAAGGAGAAAGTACTCAATGGAGTGGTTCTTTGCAATGATGTGCAGGAGTGGTGGGCGCACAACAGCAGTTTGATAAGGAGGGTAGGAACTGAAGTGCTAGGGAGAACTTCTGGCAAGAAACCACTAGCTGACAAAGAAACATGGTGGTGGAATGAGGAGGTACAGAAGATCGTAAAAGCCAAAAGTGATGCAAAGAAGTTATGGGATATGTCAGGTAGACAAGAGGATAAAGAGAACTACAAGAGATGTAATAAGGAAGCAAAGAAGGTAGTAGCACAGTCAAAGGCACAAATGATGGATCGGCTGTACGAAGAGTTGGAAACTACAGAAGGTGAAAGAAAAATTTTCAGAATAGCGCAGGCGAGAGATAAAGACAAGAAGGACTACACCCAAATAAAGCAGATCAAAGATGAAAATGGTCTAGTATTAACGGACCATTCCGACATCAAGTGCAGATGGAGAAACTACTATGGAAAACTTCTCAATGAAGAGAACCCAAGGGTATATTTAGGAGAAGGAGAAAAACACCAGGGTCTGACAATGGATATTAGAAAAGAAGAAGTAACATTAGCACTTAGGAAAATGAAAAACGGAAAGGCAACAGGACCCGATGAAATACCAGTTGAAGTGTGGAAGTATCTAGAGAAAGATGGAATCGACATGTTGCTGGATTTAATGCAAAAAATGTACTCTCAGGAAACAATACCTGATGAATGGAGAGAAAGTATTTTAGTGCCTATATATAAAGAGAAGGGGGATATTCAGGACTGTGCCAACTACAGGGGCATTAAGTTAATGTCCCATACCATGAAAATCTGGGAAAGAGTGATAGACAAGAGGATCCGGGAGGAGACTAGCATTGGCGAGCAACAATTCGGCTTCATGCCAGGAAAAGGGACCACAGACGCAGTGTTTGCCCTGAGACAAGTAATGGAAAAGTATCGTGAAAGACAGAAGGGATTACACTTCGCATTCATGGACCTAGAGAAAGCATATGACCGGGTGCCCCGAGGAGAAGTCTGGAGATGTTTACGAGCGAAGGGAGTCCCAGAGAAGTACGTGCAGTTGGTTCAGGAAATGTACAAAGACGCAAGAACACAGGTTAGAAGCAGCGTTGGACTTACAGATTGGATTCCGGTTCGAGTAGGTTTACACCAAGGTTCGGCTTTAAGTCCATATCTGTTTGACCTAATTCTGGACGAAATGTCTTGTGGATTACGAGACCAAGCCCCCTGGTGCATGATGTTTGCGGACGATATTGTGTCGTGTAGTACCACCAAAGATGTCATAGAAGAAAAACTGAACAGTGGAGGGCAGCCTTGGAAGACAGAGGACTCAGGATTAGCAGGAAGAAGACAGAGTATATGAGATTCAATACAGACCGAGACTGTGAGATCAGAATGCAAGGGGAAACGTTAAATAGAGTGGATGAGTTCAAATACCTGGGTTCGATGGTGACTGGAGATGGAAATCTGGATCTGGAAGTGTCACACAGGATTCAGGTAGGATGGATGAACTGGAGGAAAATGTCAGGAGTGCTCTGTGACCGCAGGATCAAGCCTAAGGTTAAGGGGAAAATATATAAAACTGTGTAAGACCTGCATTGCTGTATGGCTCTGAAACATGGCCTGCACGCAAAACGCACACACACAGGCTTGACGTCACGGAAATGAAAATGCTCAGGTGGATGAGTGGAGTGACTAAGCGTGATAGAGTGGAAAATGTCAAAATAAGAGGAACATTGAAGGTTGTGGAAATATCTAAGAAGATACAAGAAAAGCGACTTCAATGGTACGGGCATGTGAGAAGAAGGGAGGAATCCTACGTGGGAAGGAAGATGCTAGACATGCAAATACAGGGAGTGAGAATGCGAGGCAGACCTAAACGAAGATGGATGGATTGTGTACAGGAGGACCTCAGAGAAAAACAGTTGTCCAAAGAGGATGTGCATGACCGGGCTAAATGGAGGAGAGCTGTCAGAAACATCGACCCCACATAGGAGTGGGAATGATGTAAAGAGAAAGAAGAAGATGATCTGTCGAGATTTAGCCAGTTTTATGTACTGAACTGAGCGCATGGGATGCAGAGAATACCTTGTATTTGACCATGGCCTCCTCGATTACCCCACTATGACACTAGGCCACACAGTTAAATTTAAATTAGAAGGCCTTGGAACTCAGCGCAGGTGCGATGCTATCCTTATCTAATTGGACAAACAACTGTTTCTTGAGCTCTGATAGGTGGGAGAAACTGTCCCATAATGAAAACTTGTACTATAATGAGCCTCATTATAGTACAGTTTTCTGACATAATATATACATTTCGACATCGTCGAACATAAAAACATGGAACAGAGTCTGGGCCAGGGCTGGATGTGCCACAGTTTCTTAGCTCAGTAAGTAATTCTTCTAGATGAAAGCCATCATTTAAGTTGTGGTTGGAGTTAGTCATTAGCTGTTGAATAACTTGTATCCAATTGGATATTTTTTTTATCACGAATGCCAACTATGATTCAATCACAAATGAGTGTAGGTTGGTTGGTTTCTCAGTTTAGGGGCTGTGACAATGCGGCGGTCACGTAGCCTCTGTACGAAGAGCTGCTAGCCCCAGTTCGCCCACGTGAAAACATGCCTGACTGCCATTGGCGGAATCATTCACAAAGGACATCCCTGGTTAAATTTAAAAATTAGACATGACGCGCCAGTCTAGCATCAGCCACTTTCATGAAAACGTTACCGGGTGAGTTAGCCGTGGTGGTTACGGCATGACTGATGGCAGTCGCTCACATCCGGGAGACGAGGAGGTTCGAATCCCCCCGCCGGCAACCTTGAAGATGGTCTTCTGTGGTTTCCCATCTTCCTTCCAGGCAAATGCCGGGGTTGGTCCCTAACTATAGGCCACAGCCGCTACCTTCCAACTCCTCGTCCTTACATTCCAACTTCTCTCCTTCCCTCCCCAACGGTACTTGTTGCTCACCCATTGGGTGTCCGTCTCGAAGCAGCTACTAAACTGGCGAGCCGAACATGTCCTCGGACACTCCCGGCACTAAAAGCCATACGCTAAAAAAAAAAAAAAAAAAAAAAAAAAATTGAAAACGTTGCAACAGAGACCTGCGTGCAGGGTGTTCATGAGAAAATACAAGAATTATATTGTGGTCTTGATTAATTATATACTAGCATTACCAGTCGTGGCTTCACCCCCGAATATTCTAGTTGTAAAGAGTACACTTAGCAAAATCTCAATCATGAATGCTATGACTGATTTATCCTTGGTATGAATAATCAGACTTTATCAATTCAGCTACTGGTGCAGTGGTCATTCCTTAATAGGTATATCAGAGCGAAGTTAGTTTTCTGGGAATATCACAGACACTGTTAATTTAAGGGCCTTTAAATGTGGTTTTCGGAGACCCTTTATAGTCGGGTGAAAAAGACCTTTCGTACCACACTCACACGTGAAAATTGCGTGAAAAAATTCTAGAGTGCCCCTTGAACCCCTTAAGCCCATAATACTGTATGTATTGATGAATTTTACAGCTTAATTTGGTTCAGTGATAACCTTATAACCGTCTGGAAACTTTCACAGTAATGTAATAATTGGAATTGCATTGCGTCTTACAGAAATAGATGGACCTGTGAGATTCTGTTACCATGGTTACCGTGTTTCATTATTCATTGTAAATATACACAGTGCGTTTCGCTTACGCATTGGGTTATGCTGAACCTGTAGGTTGGTGTTAATGGGACCTTATTTTTGGTACAAAACTGGAATGGGACCTTAGCAGAATAATATAGGGAGGGATGAATTGCAGCCAATGGCCAAAGCGGGGTATTTTAATTGAACGTCCGTAGGCTCCCCATCAAGTTCAATTTGAAGTAGTTCCAACTTTGGCTACAAGAGATGCCACTATCACTGACACCTAGTGGCGAACATTGGAACTCGATAGAGCGTTTCTAACCAAATAACCTATAAATTTAGCTACACACTACCAATTGTAGTGATAGGTTCTTTTACATGCCATAAATGTATGACATAGGCCCGCCGGCTTTACTTCCCTTCCGAAGGGGGGCATACTGAAGGCATACTGTGGTCTTGAAAGTGAAAGACACAGGATTACAATTTAAGCAAATATTGATACACTCTTCTTCTTCTTCTACTTCTGCTTTTACGGCCTCATTGGACCACTTCAGTCAATCATTTCTTGGTCCTCTTCTTCAGTAAGTTTTCTTTCCGAGCTGCCCAGTAGCTTTTCATTCGCTCTGATCTTCTCAGGCGTTCCTCATCTGTAAATTCCCTTTTTACTGTATGACGTTTGTCTTTTTTTGTTTGAAATTTTATTTTTTTATCTTTCAGTTTTTTTTTTAATTTTTGCTTTGTTATGCAAGTCATCCAAGGTTATTTCTAATTATTTCATATCTTCTCTAATTTCCTTAATCCATCCTACTTGTTGTTTCATATTCCAAAGTTTCTCTGCAATTTTTCTAGATAATCTGGTTTCCGGTGTCCTCATAATGTGACAAAAAAAAAAAAAAAAACGTTTCTTCCGAATAGTATCAGTGATGGGCTGTATACCACTTCATTTGGTACTATCCGCCATTGTCCATCTTTCTGATACTTTTTATTTATGCATGTTCTAGCTATTCTTCTTTCTACTTTTAAAACTTTGTCGATTCTGTTTTTCTGAGTAACTTCAAAAAGAGTTTCGCTTCCATATGTCACCTCTGGTTGAACCGCCGTCTTGTAATGCTTTAATTTTGTTGATACATTATATTAAAAGAAAATGTTATTCTTCTTTGAACTTAAATATCTGTGCATAATCATTGCACCCTGCTTTTCTTTCAAGAATTTTAGGCTAAAAATATGCGATGGTTATGCGAGGAAATATGGTATTTGTCTTAGGATTGGTCACGCCCCCCAAACCGTCATATGTGGATGTGGCGTACAATACAATAATTAACCTTAGGTTCATTTTCCTATGTAAGGGCATAAAGAAAATTAAGTTTTAAATTCATTGTACTGTAGAAAAGTATATTTCCGTAGTTATTCACTCCTACAGTATAGTATACCGTACTTAAGGTTCATTTTCCTTTAGGTTTACATACAGGAAAATGAACCTGAAAATGAATTGTTGAGTTGGATGGCACATCCACATACGGCTGGGGGGGGGTCACCAATCATAAGGGATATAATGGAAAAGAAGAGAATTATCAGAAACGTGGTATTGCAAGTTCAGCGACTATACAGGGTGTTTCAAAAATAGGGGGCATTATTTCAGGTATGTATATGTTATATGTCGACAAACAAAATAGTTCATTACAACATGTGTCCGTAAATGTTTTATTTCCGAGTTATGCCCTTCACAATACTGAACTTCACCGGAACGTTTTTCTTCCGCAGGTCATTGTCATTACAGAAGATGTCCAAAATGTCCACCTCCTGCTTGAATACAGACCTCACATCGACGTCTCATTGACCTTCAAACACGATCCCAAACTCCCGGAGTATTGCGTATGTCCTCACACGATGCCACAATTTGATTCCGAAGGGTTTCCACATCAGACACTGGAGACGAATACACCAATGATTTTAAATGGCCCCACAAGTAGAAATCGAGAGGGTTCAGATCAGGTGAGTGAGGAGGCCAAGCAATCAGGCCACCTCATTAAAACTACAGAACAGGAGATCAAGCCGTCGTAACTTTCAACAAGGTATATTACTGAAAATATAGTATTTATGATTGACAAACCTTTCTCGGAGATGTTGGGAGTTGTTTTACTTTCTCAATTGCCACTGCTGCACCGGAATAATTCCTTTTAATTGATTATTTACGAAAATAATGCTTTTAGTATTGTCTTCATTTCACTATGGACGCCATCTTGGACACTACGTCATACGTCATGTGACACCCGAAAAACTAACATCTGAGTACGTTACCAACATGTCCAATACAAAATTCACCATATGACACGTAAAGTTTGAAATTGTTACAAATTTCCACTAAGTTAAGCACTGTCTTGCGGAAAATTACTGCTAGTACCACAAGCAAGGGGGTCTTGGGCGTAAGCCCCAGGTTAGGTTTGTTTTTGTATGTAAAACATTAATAAGATAGAAATGTCCGCTACTAGGTTAGGTACTGCCTGGTCGAAAATTACTGCTAGTACCACAAGCAAGGGGGTCTGGGGCGCAAGCCCCAGGTTAGGTTTGTTTTTGTACGTAAAACATTAATAAGATAGAATTTATGTCCGCTACTAGGTTAGGTACTGCCTGGTCGAAAATTACTGCTAGTACCACAAGCAAGGGGGTCTGGGGCGTAAGCCCAAGGTTAGGTCTGTTTTTGTATGTAAAACATTATAAATACATAAATAAACACTGACAATTGGCGCAATTTTTCATTACATTACTTTATCGACGCTCTTTTGTTTACTCGTTCTATACCCGATGTGAAATAGTACCAAATGCGTGGGGTTGGCATTCCTGACTTAGTAAGCAAGATGGCTCCAAAAGACTTCATTTCTGCTATATAAGTCGTGTACCGTATCTATTTGGGATGGCTGGGTGGGTTTATGGCAGTGGACGAGTCAACATCTATTATTTTAACAGCTCCGGATACCATTACTAAAAGTACTTTGGCAAATTTCATTACCTAAATTGTTTTATACCTTTGTTCTCCCGTTCTGTAGCGCTACCGCCACCTCTACCTATCCATCGATCAGGAAACATTCGATCCAAGTACCAGCGAGTCGTACGACTTAAGTGTATAGGAGCGCCATCATGCATGAAGTGAACGTGTTGACGATGGATCAGTGGAGTGTCGTCATAAACATGAGGTATGGTGTTTGCACACAAAGGGAAACTTTATTAAACCACACTATCTACAGAAACTTTCAATAGAAAATCTTCTTACATTAATAAAACTGTCTCCATATTCATAACCATTCTCAGAATCAATATCACTTCTTTTTCAAACAAGCCTAACTAACATAACCATTCTCAGAAGAATCTTTGATATCATAAACACATATCCATATACATCATAAAACATAACATAGCCATAGCAACAACTAAGAGAGAGCAAAGTCCCCTGTCACCCATTACTGGGCCACCACGAAGAATCCAGTAAGCACATGTGCTAGACTCATTGCAGTGCCCCATAAAAGAATCGTTATATTCTTAATGTCTCCTTTCATGGCAACGACCTGCGGAAAAACATTCCGGTGAAGTTCAGTGTTGTAAAGACCATAACTCGGAAATGAAGCATTTACGGACACATGTAATGAACTATTTTGGTTGTCTACGTATAACAAATACATACCTGAAATTATGCCCCCTATTTTTGAAACACCCTGAGAGAATAAAATAATGTGACATGGTGTACTGAATATTCTGGTGTACATAAACTATTATTTCTATGTATACTTCACTCTTCTCTAAGAATCTCTCTGAAACAAGAGCTGCAAATTGGCTATAGGCCACATGTAAATAAGAATATCAAGCATGCAAGCATAAATAAACAGGAGCAAAGGGGAAGGATTTTGGGTAACATGCCAAAAAAATAATTGATACATATTACTTGCTAGCACTCCAAAGTCCAAGCCCAAGCACATCAGGCGTACCAGCCAATGGGCAATGCCGTTAAATTACGAAATTTAAGAAATTATTAAATTCAAAAATGCATTTATTTTCAAAATGCATGCGATATAAGATAACGTTGTTGTTATTGCTTGAGTCTTCAGTCTTTTGACTGGTTTGATGCAGCTTTCCATGCCTCCCTGTCCTGAGCTAATCGTTTCATCTCTACATAGCTACCACACCCCACGTCCGAGGCAATCTGTTTAAAATATTCTAACCTTGGTCTACCCCTACAGTTCTCGTCCTCGACCCTTCCTTCCATAACTAAGCTTGCTATTCCTGGGTGTCTTAGTATGTGTCCTACCAATCTCTTCTCTTCATTAGCAGTCGCCAGAATCATCACTCCTCTCCCACTCGTCTTAATACCTCTTCGTTTGTAACTCTATCTACCCATCTGATCTTCATCATTCTCCTGTAACACCACATTTCAAACGCTTCAATTCTCCTCTTTTCTGCTGCACCAATAATCCAAGTTTCACTTCCATACATTTGTAACCTAATAATAGTAGGTTACAGAGTTTCTTATTGGTATTTTATTTTGTTTTATTTTGTTGGGTTGCCAGCCATCGACACTCATAGGTAGGCCGCCAGGGAGAATATTGTGTGGTCTGTCCATAGAGATTCTCAATGGTGGCCATGGCTGGTAGCATCAGGTGGCATATGATAGCTTCCTTGATCTAGGAGGTCAAGATGGCATGTGGACGTTGCCATGGTGATGAGTTGTTGATAGGTGATTTTGTGTCAAGATGGAGGCCAGTTGGTGAATACTTGTGTATGAAACACAGTTTTTGTTTGTTTTGATAAATCAAAGATTGAATAACTCTGAGTTTTGATATATGGAGTATGGACATGGGTTGTTTGCAGTGGAATTTGAGGCAAGACAGGAGCTGAAGTACTGGAAGCTTGCCTATATTAAATAAATTGTGTGTATTTTGTAAAGTTGGTGTCCTAGTCTTTGTGTGCATTCAAGCAAGAATATTGCCCCACAACCTGAGGTGGCTTATATTAATATATTACATTGTCGCCCAACGTAGGGGCTGAAAGAAGATAGCTTGGTGGTTATATTATTATTATTATTATTATTATTATTACAATGGCGCCCAACGTGTAAGCAAGAAGAAAATGAATCACACAAAGACAGGAGTGGGGATGACCAAAGGTGGTAGATATAAGGAACTTTCAATGATGGCCATGTTGGAGATGCTTCTGGTCCGATATGAGAGGAGAAATAAGATGGAGGAGAGGATTACAAGCCGGATGGATGGTATGGCAAGCCAGATGAATAGCATGGAGGAGAGGATGAATAACATGGAGGAGAGGATGAGCAGCCGGATGGATGGTAAGGCAAGTCAGAGGAGTAGCATGGAAGAGAGGATGTGCAGCCGGATGGATGGTATGGAGTCGAGAATATCTGAGAAGCTTGACAAGGTCCAAGAGCAGGTGGCTAGCATATGTGTTGTTGAAGAGAAAGTTGAAGTGGCGGAATTTGTGAGTGTGTCTGTGAAGGAGGAGAAGAAATGTGAAGTATGTGATGCTAGAGGGTGTGATCAAGTGGAAAAGATAAGGTCTAGCAAGCTTGGTGAGATCCTTGATGAGGTCAGTGAGCTTAAGTCTGAGAAGCTTGACAAGGTCAAAGAGCACGTGATTAGCATATGCATTGTGGAAGAGAAAGTTGAAAGAGTAGAATCTGTGAGTGTGTCTGTAGAGGAAGAGGAGAAGATCTATGAAGTACTTGATGCTAGGGGGCGTATGAAAAATAATCAAGTGAAAAAGATAAGGCGAGGTTGTAGAGGTATATATCGGAGAGACCATAGCCAGCGAAGAAGAGAGAGCAGTTGTGGGGGTAGACACAGAGGTTGCCGCCAACGTAACAGAAGAGGACGTCAAAAGAAAGGTGAGATAGAACATAACGTGAAGAAGCGTAGGAAGAGAAAGATGAGGATACGCAGGAGAACAAGTTGGAGGAAGAAATGGACCAGATGGAAGGCAAAGAGAAGGAGTGAGAAGAGGAAGAGGTGTCAGGCAGATCGAGATAAGAGACTGAAGGATCAGAAGAAGAAAAGGAGAAGATAAAAGGGATTAAGGCAAAGAGAAAAGAAAAGATGAGAAGAAAGGAATTGCTATGCATGATAAGGCAGATGAAGAGAAAGCAGGAGAAGGAGAGAATGAAGGCTGAAGGCAAGTGGCTGACGCACAAGCAGAAGACAGACCGTGCGCGTGCTCAGGCTCGCATGACCCATGGAATGGAACTGCCTGTGGCGGACGACCGCAAGTTTCCTCGACCCGGCACCAGGATACGGTCCAACAAGACCAAGCAGAAGCAAGAAGAACAGAAGGTGGGGGTGAAGACTGTGGACCAGGTCCCCCTTCCATCTGAGGGCAGCATGGAACACAAGAAAATGGAACAGAAGAAGAAGGCAGCCAAGAAGACTGAAGGAGCAGGCGAGACACAGTCGGAAGACAGTGAAGCAGATGAGGAAGACCGAAAACATAAGGGAAAGAAGAAGAATGGGAAAGACTTAATGATGATGATGTTGATGAAGACGTAGATGATTATGATGACGGCACAGACAGGTCTGATGACGATTCTGCCGTTTTTTCTGACTATGATGTGTGATTTGTTTCTGTATGTGATTTTGTTTTGTTAGTGTTTGCTTCATGTATTTCATTTATGTTTTTGTTTTGAGGGTTGAGAGTGAATTTCTAACCTTCATTTAGAAATTCTCTCTCAAAGAGGGCTTCTGTAACCTAACAATAGTAGGTTACAGAGTTTCTTTTAGGTATTTTAGTTTGTTTTATTTTGTTGGGTTGCCAGCCATCGACACTCGTAGGTAGGCCGCCAGGGAGAATATTGTGTGGTCTGTCCATAGAGATTCTCAATGGTGGCCATGGCTGGTAGCATCAGGTGGCCTTGGCTATTGCATATGATAGCTTCCTTGATCTAGGATCAAGATGGCATGTGGACGTTGCCATGGTGATGAGTTGTTGATAGGTGATTTAGTGTCAAGATGGAGGCCAGTTGGTGAATACTTGTGTATGAAACATAGTTTTTGTTTGTTTTGATAAATCAAAGATTGAATAACTCGTGAGTTTTGATATACGGAGTATGGACATGGGTTGTTTGCAGTGGAATTTGAGGCAAGACTGGAGATGAGGTGTTTTTTTTTGTTGAAAATGTAATGTGAAATGGTGACAGTGTTGATTGGGTGTATGATGGCAAGGCATAGGTACTGGAAGCTTGCCTATATTAAATAAATTGTGTGTATTTTGTAAAGTTGGTGTCCTAGTCTTTGTGTGCATTCAAGCAAGAATATTGCCCCACAACCTGAGGTGGCTAAGAGGTTGGTTATATTAATATATTACATTGTCGCCCAACCTAGGGGCTGAAAGAAGATAGCTTGGTGGTTATATTATTATTATTACACATTGCTACGCTCCAGACATAGGCCTTCAAAAATGACTTCCTAACACCTAAATCTATATTCGATGTCAACAGATTCCTTTAAGAACATCCCTGAAAAATTTTGATTAGTTCCTGTTTATAGTTGAGAAAACCGTAAATAAATAGTATACAGTACTTACAACAAGAAGTGCTTATCTCGTAACTTGAAATTGAAACATTATAAGTCAGTCATAAGGCCAGAAGCCATATATGCCATGGAGTGTCTTTCTTTAAACCGAAGGGGTCTGATGTAGAAGATGGAAATTAGAGAGAGGAGAATTCTCCGGAAGATCATCGGTCCTGTCAAGTTAGATGAAGAATTTCGTAGGCGACAAAACTCCGAGCTCTACAAACATATAGAGAAACTATCTGATTGTGCGAGAAAAAAGAGAATAGCCTTTTATGGCCATATCGCGAAATTATCTTCCACAAGATAGACCAATCGTTTGCTCAGTTTCTAGCACAATAAGAAGGTTCGTACCACGTGGTTGACGGAAACTGAGAAGGATATTAACGAACTGGAAATATCAGATCTGCATGACAGACAGGCTGTGAGGCATGCTTTGAAGGAAGTCCATGGTTTACAGGAGAAACCTCTGAAGAAAGGTATCCCCTGGACTACTGAAAGAAAGGAGTTAAACCAACAGAAAATGCAACAATACTGGACGAAGATCAAGACCCTCCAGTTGAATAAACGTGGTCTTAAGTAGGCCAATTCGAGAGAAGAAGAAATAGTATACAGTGGCGTAGCCAGGGGGTGTGTTACTGCTGTTTGGTGATGTATTGTTGTCACCTTTCGGTCCGGCTCCCCATTGAGGCTACACACGTCTTCATGATAACACATAACTACCTCTTCCCAAGGTTGCCAATCTAGTTCATTCCCTGCTAAATATAGCTTTTTCAAACCGAGCCTAGCCCCAGACAATTTTAAATCCTACCTAGCGAGGCAATAAGCTTCCTTTATTTTCTTAACACTTACCATGCTGATGCCTTAAATGTCGCTCGTCACCGCTGTGCTGGCTGATTTCCAGAATTTATAGCTATGTTCAGAATGGCACAACCTGAATGTGGTGTGAGTTACAAATAAATTGGAAAGTCCGTTCGATTTCCGAACCCTTACACTACAAATTTAATAAAATTCCGACACATTTGAAATAAAATCTATAAGGTAAAAAAAAAAAAAAAAGCCGTAAACAGCCGTTGCGCGCGCTTTGTCCTGGAACGAGCGGGCTCGCTGGCAGAAGTAGAAGGGAGAACTGTCTTTTCGGTTGCATCAGATTCAGAATCTGTAATGCGAATTATAACCCCAAATATATATACTAGTCATAGAATAAACTCAACGCTTTTGCGAGAGAAAAATCTGTCCACAAAAAATAAAAACAAAGGAAAGGAAAACAGATTTGACCTACTTGAAATTGCATCGCTTGCCTTCGAACAGATCGATATTCTCCCGCTGAACAGTGACGTGGTGCTACCTAGCGATAGAATGTGCAACTTCATGCTTAATGGTTCCACGCGAGTGCTAGAGCTGTATTATTACGTTCGTCTCCAACACAAAGCGCGAGAAATCGATCAACGTAATATTACGTTCGCCGCAGTTTTAAAAAGTTACCTTCGAACGTAATATTACGGCGCCCGCGCTCTAAGTGTTAAAGGGAGGGAAGTTGTATACAAATTAATCTAATTTTAATTTTAAAAAAATGTTTTAATAACGACCTAGACAATTCTATGGGTCCTTTAATACTAATTTGGAAATAGTGAGTGTGATATAGCCGAGTTACATCATATCACTCTGTCCTTCAATTCCCCGAATTATGGTTATCCCCCAGTTACTATAACCCGTCCCATTGGTCGATCTTTGCTACGCTACTGGCAATATAGGACATTCCGAAGTCCCTTAAGCATATTTAAGAAGAGAAAGTAACTGCTCCAAACAATATTATGAAGGATTATTCATTACTGAGAAGTTATCTTAATTCTATGTTGTCACTTTTACTGTGCTAATGATGGGTTTAATATATCCCGAAACATGTTCACATAACTTTTATAGTTTTTGACATCTAATAAAGTATTGATTTGGCGGATAACTAAACTATTTTTGGTTTATACTGATCTTTGGTGAGTCAATACGGGACCTCAATATAAGAAACAATTCATGGTTTATCTTATGTGAATAGTGAATAAAATCACAAGTGCATCAGTCACTGACTTCATTTCAGTGTGCGTGTCACAAGAATGTGTTTTCCAATGCAAGGACAGTATGCTAAAAATATATCCAGCCTTAAAAGCTGGTTCTTGGAATTCTTTGAAGAATTATATTTGTTTGGTGTCAGACAGCTTAAATTGAATTGAACAATTTCAATGGAATGCAAGCATATTTTACTGGAAATATTTGGTGTTTTCAATTGTAATTTTTTAGTGTATTTTGTATCGATAATACACTTTGTATTATGACCAACTTTGCCCTACTTCTCGCCCTAAAACACACAAAGAAAAAAAAAACAATAGGTGAAAGAGTCAGGAAAGAACAACCTGATGAATAATGAGCTTGGACTTAGAAATATTTAAGTAAAGGAGAAGATAGAGCAGAGACAATCATATGACACAGTTAGAGTGGAGATAACCATTCATTTTATATCCATTGTTATAAAAATATTAATGCAAGCAATAAACCATTTAACATAGAATCGAAAAAGAGTTTATCACTCCCTAGTTTTAGTAATGAATAAAAGCAGTCAAAATGACACACAGACATTAATATGATTCATGAAAGATGTATGAAATAAATGTAAGGTTATTATAGGTATATATTTCAGGGTTTTATGCCCTATATTTATGGTTATGTAAGCTGAATTATGCCCATGACAATAGAGGAAACTTGCAATATAAAATAATTGAAAATGAAAATCCACAGCCTGCTTCCAGTCGACCGACCGGGTCAGGGATGGAATGAATTAAGCCCCCATCTAGCAGCGAGGATATGAACTGTGCCGGCTGCCAAAGCCTGTCGCACTCTTCTGAGGCAATGATTAAATGAATGACAGATGAAATGAAATGATAGTGGAGAGTGTTACTGGAATGAAATGTTGACAGGGAAAACCAGAGTATCCAGAGAAAAACCTGGCTGCCTCCATTTTGTCCAGCACAGATCTCACACGGAGTGACCGGGATTTGAACCACAGACTCAGCGGTGAGAGGCCGGCATGCTGTCGCCTAAGCCACGGAGGCTTCCATATAAAATAATTACTCACAGTAAAAGCTTAGCTATTTTAGAGCAATGTGAGTGGGAAAAAGGGCATTATGGTAACAATGTTACATTTAGTTAAGGTATTCATAGATACTGGAGATGAAATTTCACTAAAAGTTATCCTATTATCTTAAAATTGATATCATAGATTCTAAGAATTTAAACTTGTGGATTTCATAAAAAGAAATGTTCAGTTAGAATCATATTTCCCGCCTAATATAATTGATGCCTCATACCCCCTTAAAACTTGCTTTTCAGAGTCCTTACAGCCAGTTCTGTCTCTTTCAACGAGCTCCTTAAAATAAGCTTTGTCCGATACTTCTACACCATGATATTGGTATTTTCAAAGTTTCTTCATGGCCCCTTTATAATGAATGTTACGGTGAAAACTTATTATGATTATTCAAGTCATTCCTTTTCTTTTTTTTTCTTTCTCTTTTTTTCTTGCAAGGTTCAATTCTCAATTTATTAATTCAATTAGTTCCAAAGAGCCATAGACTCGTTCAATGGAATTGTACAGTAATTCCATTGATGGATATACAGTATATACCAAATTTCACTCCAATCCACCCAGCTGTTCTTAAGTTAAAAGCATAAAGTTTACCTTTTCCATTGATACATCATTAAAGTCTGAAATGCATTAAAAACAAAAAGCAAAACTCCGAGTAAATTAAAAAAAACGAAAAACAAACACAGGAACTTTATACTCACTCTGTTCCATAATATGGTATAGGCACAGGATTAATGCTCCGATTTAGTATGTATGCGTTTCCGAGAAATGGTTGGATATAATTTTGTGTGCTGTAGAGTGGTCCTACATCCAGTCAGACGTTCACCGTGCATAGCTTACTACAAGCCTTTCAAAGTAAACAGTTACAGTGCTAAGTATGGATGTCAGTCAAGAGGGCACCCGTTGTGGCGTTCCAGGATGACTAAACACACCAGTAATTGACGCAAATGAGAGTACAAACACCAAAGTAAAATAGTTAACCCTTAGCACTCCATTATTTGTGAACAGTATTTCCTCTTCAGCTCCATTTAAATATATGCTTGTGGCAGGTCATCAGACCACATGTATGTTTGCGATGTGAATTTAATAGGTTAATGTAATATAATACAATACAATTAATTACTACAATGAACTATAACATAATACAACATATCAGGCACAGTGTTCTGTATTTTACACTCAGGATGTACCTGTAATTAGCTGTAATTAGCGGTAATTACATAACCTTCTGAACCGGTGGCACTAATGAAGTTCAGGTGGTACGGATATTTTTTCTCGAAATGTGATTTTTTTACATCAATTATGGGTAAATTGAGGGTGCTGATCACAAATATGTTATTAGTTTTGCACCCTCACCTAACTCCCTCGAGGGACGAGGGTTCGATTCTCCTCCCAGGTACTAAGTAATAAATTCGAATTTGCGGCGTGTAACCCGGAACGTTACGGTGTTGTGTTCATAAAAATAGTACGGAGAGGTTTCTTACATTGGCTGTGTGAAAAGTCACACCTAATGCTCTTGAGGTTCGAGGGTTCGATTCCTCTCACAGGTACCAAGTCATAAATTCGAATTTGCGATGAATGACCTGGAATAGTACAGTATTGCGTTGAAATAAATTGTATGAAAACGTTTCTTACATCGGATGAGCGAAAATCCACCCGTATCGCCCTTGAGGGTCGAGAGTTCGATTCCCCTCCCGGGTACTATATCATAAATTTGAATTTGCTACGTATAACCCGTATCTGTACGGCATTGCGTCGATATAAATTGTATGAAAATGTTTCTTACTTCGGATATGCGAAATGTCATCCGTAGCGCCCTTGAATGCCGGAGTTCGGTTCCCCTCCCAAGTAACTAACCTAACCCCGAGGCACTACAGCCCTTGAAGGGCCTAGGCCTACCAAGCGACCGCTGCCCAGCCAATTGGCCTGCAGATTTTGGGGTGACGCGTGGTCAGCGCGTCGGGTCCCCTCGGCCGTTAATCTTGGTTTTCGTGACAGGGGCACTGTCTCACTGTCAGACAGCTACTCAATTGTCCTCACGAGGCTGAGTGCACCCCGTTCCAACCCTCACGTCAGTTTTAAAATCCTTGACGGAGCCGGGGATCGAACCCGGGGCCTCCGGGTGAGAGGCAGGCGCGCTACCCCAACACCACGGGGCCGGCATTCCCCTCCCAAGTACTCAGTGGAATAATCGAATTCGTGATCTCTGGCCCAGATCGGAACGGTATTGTGTCGATAATATACTGTATGATTATATAAATAATTACCCTTTTATTATGGGTCCACCTAGTCAATAGTAATCCGGGTCATTCATCGCAATTTCGAATTTATGACTTGGTACCTGTGAGAGGAATCGAACCCTCAACCGTGTTAGGTGTGACTTTTCGCACAGCCAATGTAAGAAACGTCTCCATACTATTTTTATGAACACAATACCATAACTTCCCGGGTTACAAGCCACAAATTCGACTTTATGACTGAGTACCTGGGAGGGGAATCGAACCCTCGTCCCTCAAGGGCGTTAGGTGTGGATGCAAAACTAATAGTATATTCGTGATCAGCACCCTCCATTTACCCATAATTGATGTAAAAAATCACATTTCGAGAAAAAAAAGTCCGTACCACCTAAACTCCATAAGCGACCATCATTCGAGGTACCAGCACTGTCATTACGAAATGTTTCATCATAAACGAACTCTTCGTCACTAAATTCACTAACACCATCTAATTCTGCATGATCTTCCGCACCACTTAATGCAGTATCAGTTCCACTATCGCTAAAATCAACGCCATTTTCATCCAAATATCCCGCTATTTGCTTCTCATGATCTTCTAACGTCGCCATGTTGCTACGCAACAGTTCATTTCAAACTTGCATGGCCTTCAAAATACCTCTCCATATGGCTTGTTTCCTAAGAGAATATAGCGTAACGGTAGTGCATAGTATCGCCAGAAGATGGGAGAAGCCCAGTATTGCTGATATTTGGTTGGGTGAACCTCGACAGCGAAGTTATAGGCGGAACAAATCGTTGTCGGGTGTGACCCGACAAAGGATCTATATGAGATAATTTCGTTGTCGGGGCTCCCCCGCAGCGAGAGTGCTAAGGGTTAACAGCCAAATGTTGTAGTGCTATTCTAGAATTGCTACACCAATTCAAAGAAAATGGTACCTGGATGGATTTTGTTATAGTTTTCACCATTCTGTAAAGGATTTCTCGAGGAAGGTTTCTGTGGAAAAACCTTCATTTATGACTAAAGGGAGCCGACCAGAAATGATTTCAGTGAATCGAGTTGAAGAAAAACTTGCTGTCCGTACACCCTTTAAGCCTACGCTGGGTAAACTGTTAAACATATCTATATACAGTGAGATTCTTTTGCTGGAGAGGGGCCGGCGGTCGACTTTTCGCCAGCCAACAGAGCTCAGACCGTAGATTGTGCTGAGGCGAGCTAACCAGGGTCATTAAAGTCATTAAGTCACTAAACTTTCATCAATGAGAGTGTGAAGTGTCAGCGCTCAGATAAGAAGGTAACATAAACAACAGCTCCATGCAAGATTTAATTAAAGAAGCACAGGTGTTTTTTACTTATTTCTTGGGAATCTGGATGACCTCACATCACCAGTTAAAGGTTAGAACTTACCTTTACAAAGAACATGCTGAAAATGTTCTCCTTCAGTTGACAGACAGTAACTTTGGAAGTTACATCGTTACATTATGAAGCTACTCCTATACAGCTCCTACCCTCATCCTCCGCGGGCCGGATGGGAAACTTCAACTAAACAATAAAGTCTGCACTAAAACTCTTGCAGATTACTTCCAGAAGCTACTAAACACAGAGGAACCTAATGAAAAGCTTATTTTCCATGAGCCTCCGCACAGTAATCCTGATTCTCAACCGCCTACAATAGAAGAAATAACGAACATCATTTCGAATGGTCTCAAGAACAACAAGGCTCCAGGTGAAGACGGCATAGTAGCCGAGATGTGGAAACATGCAGATGACCAGTCCTTACAGAACATCTATCAAATCATAAAGGACAAATGGGCAACAGAGTCCCTACCCGAAGGTTGGACGTCTGCTGTGATTTATCCCCTCCACAAGAAGGGAAGTAAGACAGACCTCAACAATTATAGGGGTATTTCCTTGTTACCAATTACCTACAAGATCCTCTCTGTAGCCTTGCTCAATAGAGTCACTGCACAGCTAGACTCAGAATTAGGTGAATACCAGGCTGGTTTCCGTATGACCAGATCTTGCCCAGAACAGATACACAATCTTAAGACAGTTCTCACCTACACGAACCGAGGGGGCCATCCATGGGTGGTGGTTCTAGTAGATTTTCAGAAAGATTATGACTCTGTGGATAGAGATACCCTTTTCTTCATACTACGGGAATTTGGTCTGGATGGGAAGACACTACGATTAGTCCAAGCCACTCTGAGAAACACGACTTCCAAGGTCAGATTCAGAGGTGAACTATCCGAAAGCTTTCCAATCAGAACAGGAGTTAGACAGGGCGATGGTCTGTCCTGTATTCTCTTCAACTGTGTACTGGAAAAGATCATTAGGGAATGGAGAACGATGCTACCACCGGGAGCTGGACTGAAGCTTGGTTACAAGAGAGACAACATCTTCGTCCCTTGTCTAGCTTTTGCTGATGACCTCATTCTACTGGCAAATAACATAGAGGAGGCTACCTACAACCTACAGAGTCTTTATAGTGTAGCAGTTAAGACTGGTTTGAAGATCAACATCCAGAAGACTCAATTTATGACCAATATCATTCCTGTCGTAGTATCTATTCATCTAAGTGCCTCTCCAAGAACCTCAAACTCAGACACTATAACTCCGTCGTCAAGCCATCTGTTCTGTATGCTTCTGAGTGCCTTGTAATGACCAGAAAGGGTCCACTCAGAAAACTGGAGTTAAAAGAGAGGAAGATCCTGAGGAGGATATTAGGTCCAATTAGAGAGGATGGAGGCATTTACAGAATCCGTCATAATGTTGAATTGTATGAACACCAGGAGGACATCATCACGTCTATAAGGAAAAAACACCTGGCCTTTTATGGACACTTGGCACGTCTGGATTCTGAAAGACTCAGCAAAAGGATATTCACAGTAATAGGAAGAGGCAAGGCTTCTAAGAACAAATGGATTGCGTCAGTTAAGTCAGATATGGAACAACTAGATATCCCACTGGAACAAACTCGTGACCGTCTGCTGTTCCGTCAGGTCATCCGACAGGGCGTTTTCCCAACGTCCCTTACAAGTAAGAAGACTACAGGAGCTAAGTGGACAGAAGAAAGAAGACTGATTCACAGTCAGAAAATGAGGGACTATTGGAAGAAGAAGAAAGCAACAACTTTACCGAAGAGTAGATACGAGCCCCGTGGTCCTAAGTAGGCCTAAACGATAAAGAAGAAGAAGAAGAAGAAGAAGCTACTCCTGAGCCCTCCTGTGTGTTTACTGTAATTAATTGAAGCACGAACCTAAGCCCGTTTGATGTTTAATTGTGGGGTAATTTATAATACAAAGTGTACAGATCAATTACCCGTACTCTAGTGGGGCTGGAGAACAATATACAGCAGCAGATATCCCTCACAACAGAAGGGAATTACAATGTGTAAACGCTAATTTATTTACACGATACAACGCCTGCCTGTCAGCTGAAGGAGAACACTCTCAGCATCTTCTGTGAGATGGTAAGTTCTTTAATCATGATTTGCTGGTGAATTTAACATTAATTAATGTACTTTGTTACGGTTTCCACCCGGGCGCAATCCGCGGCCCGTGTTCCAGCGAAAGAATCTCCCTGTACTATGAGTATAAGAATTGTTTAGCATGAAAAGTTCTACAAAAAAGTCCGTGACAGCATATCTCTATCTTTAATACATCCCCCACTATAAGTGTTTCCACGTTTTCATTGCTTCCAACAATCTCCATCCCGTGGACATTTAAATTAATAGCTTCAGAGCGAGCCTATCACCCCAGTTTTGGCCAGTCTCAAACTGTCAACTCGTGTCGAGTTAAGACTTCAGAGAAGAGTATATGTGTTTGGAGTTTCGCTGTTCACCTCGGCTATTTTGAATTGCGTCTGGGACCTGTCATCCGTGCGCCTTTTAAACTTACGCTGGGTAAACCGTTAAAGATATAAATATGAGGGTCGAGTCATAAGTCATGGCAACTAATTTTTTCTCGCGAACAGGAGACAACACGGAAAATCTATGATATGCATTTAGAAATATAGGGCATGTACATATGCATAGTGCCTGAAGATAAATTCTGACGTCAGAAGATGCTCGTAGGTAAGTGACAGAACACAGGCCATTGGTAAACATTGTTTTATTATGGTATAGACAGCAAATACACAAGACTACGTACAAAGGACAGGTCTCCACTGGTTACAGACCTTCGAAATAATCACCCAAGGTGTCTACTGTGTGTTGCCAGCAGTGGGACAGGCGCTGAATTCCATTTGCTGCATGTGTGGGCTATCACTAACGTATAACAACTCCCTCCGAAATGCTGTTACGATGTCTTCTTTGTTAGCAAACCGTCGTCCACGTAGTGGCTTCTTGACTTTGGGGATTAGATCATAGTCACATGGGCTCAGATCAGGCGAATGAGGCGAGTGTGGAAGAACCTCCCATCCCCACCGTTGTAAGCAACGCTGAACGATGGATGCTGTGTGAGCTGTTGCGTTATCTTGTAGGATTACGGCGGCGTCCAAACGATCAGGACGTTTGGTTCGCACTGCACGGCGCAATTGGTACAACAAAAAGGAATTGTAATGCACTGCATTGACAGTGTGCCCCTCACGCACTGGATGACACACAAGAACACCTTGAACATCGTATGCCAGGATAACCATAACCTTATTTGGCGACGGATTTTGTCGAACCTTGTGTCTCCATGGTGATCCCTAACGATGCCATTCACTTGACTGTCTCTTCAGTTCAGGTTCATAAGCACGTGCCCATGTTTCATCGACTGCAATAATGCGATTCAACATGGCTTGTCTGGCCTTCCTGCTGAAACCTCTCCAGATTGATGCGACATGTTTCGTAACGAGTCCACTTCTGTACCTCCGTTAAGTGATGTGGCACCCATTTTGCACAAATTTTACGCATCTGTAGGTCCTTGTGTAAAATGTGCCGTATTGGTGCCGCTGTTATTGTTGTATGTACTTGCAATTCTGCTATAGACCAGCACTTGTCCTCCTGTAAACACTGATCGATCACCATTATCCGTACATCTTTGTCCATGGACACTGGACGGCCTGGGAGAGGCAAATCGGCAGTTGATACTCTACCCCATTTGAACGTCTCCACCCACGTCGCCAGGTTCTATAGGGCATGGCTTTCACACCTAATGCTTCCCGCAGCTCTGCATGGCATTGGCGTGCATTTCTGCCGTGGAAAACGGAGATTTTAATATACGATCGTTGCTCCTGCTTGTTGACTTCCATTGTGTGACGCTCTCACTCACACACTGAACTTGGGGGCATGCTCAGACCCACACTGTTGTTTAGATACACAATCTAGTGGCTTCCTACGCAAGTACATACCATACGTTTCCAAATGCATATCATAGATCTTCCATGTTGTCTCCTGTTCGCGACAACAAAAAATAGTTGCCATGACTTATGACTCGAGCCTCGTCTATAATTCTTAAAAATACCATACTTCACCAATCAATACAAATTAAGATAAATTTATTCAATTGTTCAATTGCTGTAAATGTTTTGGTTTGACAATGAAGCCTTCTTCAGCTTCTACAATTGAATAGTTGTTTCTTAATTTTGTATTAATTGGCGTAGTATTTTTAAGAATTATAGCTGTAACCATATTATGGAACGGAAGGAGTATTTTCTATACATAATGCAAATACATGGCATAATAACCCAGAAATTTATAGCATTACATCAGTTAAAGAAAGGTTAGTTTATCTTACAAGAAATGTGCAGAAACAATGAATGATAATAAAGGGATTATGAAGAACATACGTGATCACCATCAAATGACCAGGCAAGAAAAGAATATTAGAAATAGATGTTTACCTATGTTAGTCCCACATTCCAGAAAGGTGGAAATGATGCTAATAAATTATCTCTGCTTTCGCTAAAAAGTAAAATAAAAATACCAATCCATTCTTCTGATGATAAAGCTCTACAGGGAAACAGTGTGGATGCAGCATCCAGCATACCAACGTCGGTGTCAGTTAGAGTGACGGCTCGAGCCACGGCTGCCACCACCTTCTCGGCGGGTATGATCGGGGCCAGGTCGAGCTGTTCCGTCACCGTCTCGACAGTGGCGGTCATTATCTGCAGGACAACACTGCGCGCATCAACACCCCCACACCACTTCTGTGTTCATAGAAAACAAGGTACATACTATTAAAAGTTATCAGGCACAACAAGCTATGGCATGCTTCTCTGGGGAATACCATACGCAGGCACTAGCAATTACAGCGTTTACCATTGCCAGCCAATCACAAGATACTGTATTATCCAATTTTTCGATGTGAATACGTCTTTAAGTTCAATACTAGGCATCTCACAAGTGCAACAACTCTATTTTCACAGAACCGATAGTAATTTAAAACCGAGATCCGAGTTCGATTCTTGGCTCTGCAAAGAAATTTAATTCTGGTCTTAGGGCTGGAACGGTTTAACTCAGCCTCGTGAGGCAAAACTGAGAAGAGGAGGTTTCAATTCCCACTTCAGTCATCTTATAAGTGGTTTTCTGTTGCCCCCCCCCCCCCCACTTCTACTCAAGGAAAATGCTAGGATGGCTCCTAACTTAAGGCCATGGTTGCCTCCATCCCAATCCTCACCCGAATTACAATAATATACACACTACTACAGCCACTACAATAACACAGGTTATAAGACAAATTCTCCACACACCTAAGTACATGGGGCTAAATTACTATGATGTCCAAGGCCCTCAAATGAAACAACCACTTAAAACCCTATATAGTATTTCCCACTTCAGCCATCTTGGAAGTTGTGAACTGTGGTTTCCCACTTTTACTTCAGACAAATGCCAGGATGGTTCCTAACTTAAGGCCATTGCTGCCTCCTTCCCAATCCTCACCTGAATTGCAATATATGATTTAGTCCACAACCAATCTGACATATCCTAGTAATGAAAGTTTTATTGCGATGGAGCATTTCCATTCTTCTTCCCTGGTGAGTACAGCTACTGCAGTAATAACATGACACCAATTTGGTGTGCTCTGATGACTTCGAAAGCCTATAATGTGCAAGATATAAGAGTCTTTTTTAATGAAATAAGAAATGAAATCAAGAAGTATCACAAGCAGAGGTGGCCCAGCAATATTTTCAGGTGGTGCGAGCTCTCATTGTGGCGCCCCCTCCCCTGTAGAGACTAAAATAACAAATATTTCTTACATTATTAAGAACTATTACTCCAATATTAAAAATAATATTCCTAGAACGCTCCTAAAATATTATTTAATACTAGCAGTAGTGCCCGGCTTCGTCCGGTGGATTTATTTGTTTTATGGATGATAATGAATACTACTATAGAACTGGAGCACTCAAGGATAAGGATCGGAATAAATGAAAGTAAATTTGAAAGCACCAATGCTTATTGCAGCTGATAAAATCAGTATACTGCACCAACACCATTGCCCTTATACAGAGGCATACTATTGTGATGATGATAACCGTTTTAAGGGGCCTAAGAAATCTTTTTGCACTAATTACTCCCCGTGACTGCAATTTATAAGCAGCTCACAATTCTGCACCAGAACACTGGTAGGGGCGACGTGATGCAGCCCGCAATGCCAGGCAACAATAATAATAACCTCTGGCACTACAGCCCGTGAAGGGCCTAGGCCTACCAAGCGACCGCTGCCCAGCCATTTAGCCTGTAGATATTGGGGTGACGCGTGATCAGGGCATCGGAACCCCTCGCCCATTAATCTTGGTTTTCGTGATCAGGACGCTGCCTCACTGTCAGACAGTTACTCAATTGTCCTCACGAGGCTGAGTGCACCCGGTTCCAGCCCTCCCGTCAGTTTCTAAAATCCCTGACGGAGCCGGGAATCGAACCCAGGGCCTCCGGGTGAGAGGCAGGCGCGCTACCCCAACACCACGGGGCCGGCGCCAGGCAACAATAGACTTAGGTATTATTGTAGCTGTTCAGGAGTGCTTGTTCTTCGAATTACTGAACAAAATTCAATCTTTAAGGTTACCTGAGAGGTGTAACCTAATGCTACATAGCCTAAACTATTCCTCTTGAATCAGGCTATCATATACAAAAAGAATTTTTCGAATCCGACTGGTAGTTCCAGAGATTAGTGCGTTTAAACACACAAACAAACTCTTCAGCTTTATTATATTAGTATAGATTAAACAATATTGTTCGCTTATAGTCGTGCTTAGACCAGGCTAGGCACGATAATTATCTACACAAAAAGAAATATGTCTCATCTGATATTACTAATATCTTACATTACCATACAAAACAACACTTATTAGTATAGTAACGTTCTAACAGTAAGTTATGTTTCAATTTCACTCGTAGCTTGCAACACAGACACAAATCCCAATCGACATGCACCCGCAGGCGATCGAACGCCAAGAAAATGGACGATGGACAGAACCCTAGATGTATAGATATTGGTTTCAACTCGTTAATATTTATACAACGTTAAGTGCAAATGTCACGTTATATGTCTACACCTTTGAAATGCACATGCCCCAGCTCACTTATATAAAATTAATTTTGACGGGCAGGGTTAAGTAGTAGGCCAATAAGGTGATTGGGTTTTATTTTTTGCACTGTTAAACTATCGTTGCATTTTCTGCGCCACCCATATTACACCGCCCTAGGGCCGCCCCTGATCACAAGAATATGTTTATTTTATATCATTCCGTTCATATGCCAAGGTAGACCAGTTCTCAATAGATTGATGATGCACTTTCTAAAACCTTAAAAACGTATTCACGTAAAATCTAGCGGCCATGACTCGACAAAGCCTAACCCCCACTTTTCGTTGTAATGCTTTACTACATTCTCTTCATGGACATCTTAACTGTTGATTCCTAAACCATCTTCATGCTGTTCAACAACTGGAGATCATCATCTTCATGCTACCAACAGCTGGAAATAAGGATCACTATGGAATACGAAGCTGTATGATACTACTACTGTATATTGTTCAAGCATTCATACCAAACTAACCAATAGATTAACTTTATAGCCTACATAAAAAAGAAACCTTCAAAATACTGTATATGAAGGTAAATCTTGCCATGAAGACCTTCATGTACTAATAATTTTTGGAATGTTTTGTAACCGAACTTTTGTAGTAGGTTGCAGACATTGCTTTTAGTTTTTGTTTTGTTGGTATTTTTTTAGTTTGTTTTGTTTTATCGGGTTGCCAACCATGGCCACTTGTTGGTAGGCCGCCATGGAGAATCTTGTGTGCTCTGCCTTGAGATTCTTTGATGGTGGTCAGCCAGTGTGGGACCAGGTGGCCTTGGCAGATGGCATAGGTTCCTTGACATGGCAAGGTTGCCATGGGAATCAGCTGTTGATAGGTAGTAGAGCAGGCAAGATGGATGCAGCCAGGCTGAATGGAACCCAGTTGGTTTTAGGAGAATGAGAATGAAGGGACTCTTAGTGTGTTGATTTTGTGTGGGATGCCAAGGCATGGATAATGGAGGCCTGCTTACATGTGGATAATGATGTATTAATAGTTTTGATTGCATGGAGAACATCTAGTAAAATAAAAGGAGCAGAAGAATATCCTTTTTCTTCATAATAATTGTTGTTAATACTGCACAACAGATGCAGGTAATGGAAGCTTGCCTTTATTAACAAATAGTGAATTTTGTGAAGTTGGTGTCCTGGTCTTTGTGAATTCATTTTTAGCAAGTATATCGCCCCACCAATCTGAGGTGGCAAGTTTTATTTAAGTTACAGTTTTTATCTTGTATAGCTTATAAATAATGAAGTCATCAGAGCGTTGGATCTTTTTTATCGGCTGGGATCAACTCTCAGTAATATCGGCTCTGGTAGTCCTGAAATTTTTTGGGAGATCAATACTTGAAATTATATAAAATTTTCTGCCTAGTCAATACAATCAAATTTTATATAATTTCGAACATTATATTACAAGACCAACCCCTCCTCCACGTGGTGGGAGACGGGCAACGGCATTAAGTAGGGGATTGCCTGTAGGGGTGAAGTACAGTGGGGACTTCGTGTGCCCCGGGACCGCTACGGTAGCTGTGAAGGCTCTATGGGAACCCTGAAAAGTGACGGCTGACGGGGCTCTGGTGAAGCTACGATAGGCCTAGCAAGCCAGTAGTGGATATCATATTTGCTTTCAAACCAGGAACAGGCCTCGGAAAGGACGGATGCAAACGACGCCGACCCGGATATGCTAATGGACTACGAGTTGGGACATTAAACATACAGACACTGACAGGAAAAGTGGAGGAGATTGTAGATGTGATGGAGAGAAGAAAACTGGATGTACTGGGCTTGGCAGAAACAAGATGGAAAGGAGAAGGTCGCAGAGAACTGAGGAAAGGGTACCGGTTGTACTGGAGTGGGAACAGTGAAGGAAGGAGCAGCGGAGTAGTAGTAGTTGTGAGAGATGGAATGAAGGAAGAGGTAAAGGGAATAAGTGACAGGATCATGAAGATCAGAGTAACTGTGAAGGGAAGAAGCCTGGAGATAGCTCAGGTATATGCCCCTCAAGTTAGATGTACAGCTCAAGAGAAGGAAGACTTTGAGGAGGAGCTACAACAGCAGTTGAATGGGCAGAGCATCATTGTCATGGGAGATTTGAATGCACATGTAGGAAGTGAAAGGCAAGGATATGAAATTGTATTAGGAGCAGAAGGATGGGGTAGCAGGAATGAAGAAGGGAGAAAGTTGCTGGATTTTTGCAAGAGAAACGGTTTAGTGGTAGGCAACTCCTGGTTCCGGAAGAAAGAAAGCTACAAGGTAACGTGGTACAGCAGTGATTTAACAAAGAAATCTTTGGTAGATTACATGCTGTACGACTGGGAAATGAAGAGAAGTGTCAGAGAAATAAAGGTAATACCATCAGAGGCCTTAGATAGCGACCACAGAATACTTGTAATGAACCTGGGAGTTGTTAAGGATAGCAAGAGGACAGAGTACCAGGAAAGGAGAATCAAAGTATGGAAACTCAAGGAAAAGGAAGTCAAGGAAGAATTCCAGAAGATAATAAGGGAAAGGATGCCAACAGACAATCCTAAAACAGGGGAAGAGGAATGGAAGCAATTCAAAAACACAATGGTGGAAGCTGCAGTGGCAGTATGTGGAAGAACAAGCAACAGAAAGCGGTGTAAAGAGACACCATGGTGGAATGAGAGAGTAAAAGAAGCTGTGGGAAGGAAGAACAAGGCTTTCAGAGTGTGGTTCCAGGAAAGAACTGATCTGACAAGGGAAGATTATAAGATAAAGAAGAAAGAAGCAAACAAGATTGTCGCAGAGGAGAGGAAGAAGTGGATGGTAAAGTGGACAGAGATGATGGAGAAAGACAGCAGAGGAAATAAGAAAGTACTTTATGGGATGGTCAAAAGTAAGAGAAGAGGTCTGAGAGAGGATGTGGTAATGATGGACAAAAACGGAAATGAGGTACACAACAAAGAGGCACTCAAGACAGTGTGGAAAGAGTACTTTGAGGATTTGCGATTTGCTGAATCCAAATGGTCATAGGGAGGAAGACAATGTATTGGAAGATGGAGAAGATAACACAGGAATGGAAAAGGACCTGACTTGGAGAGAACTGGAAATGGCTATAGACAAGATGAAAGGAGGAAGGGCACCGGGTGTGGACGAAGTGAGTGTTGAAATGGTGAAGGCAGCAGGAGAGGTTGGGAAACAGTGGCTGTACCGTGTGATGAGGGTGATATGGAAGGAGAAAAAGACCCCAGAAGATTGGAAGAAAGGATTAATTGTCCCAATATTTAAGAAAGGAAGCAGAAAGGAGTGCAGAAATTACAGGGGAGTCACACTCATACCTCACTGTACCAAGATATATGAAAAGATATTAGAAAGTAGAATACGAGCCAAAGTGGAGAGAAGAGAGGAGCAGTATGGATTCAGACCTGGGAGATCAACAGTGGATCTCATATTTTCAGTGAGACAGCTCCAGGAACACCACTACGAATTTGGAGAGGATCTGTTGATGGCCTTCCTGGACATCGAAAAGGCCTATGATAGTGTGTGTAGGGAGAAGGTTTGGAAAGCAATGGAAAACATGGGAGTGGAAAAAGAGACTGTAGGCAGAGTGAAGGAGATGTATTGTGGAAGTGTGAGTTGTGTGAAAGTTGGAGGGAAAAGAACAGACTGGTTCAGACAAATGAGTGGCCTGAAACAAGGTAGTGCGCTGTCACCCCTTCTCTTTATTGTGGTTATGGACGAGGTAATGACACGGATAGCAGGAAAGATAGGAGAAGATAAGATGAAAGCAATGGTGTTTGCAGATGATCTCATAGTCTGGGGAAACACGGAGGAGGAAATTCAGGAGCAGCTGAAGGCTTGGGAAGAAACCGTGGGAGAGTACGGATGGAAGTTCAACATCAGTAAATGTGAGATCCTGTTAACGACCAGGAAAAAGGACAGACCAATGAATGAGATAACACTTGGAGGTGGACAGCTGAAGAAGGTGGAAAGTCTCAAGTACTTGGGAAGTATAGTGGAGGAAAATGGGAGAAATGACAAAGAGATTACGGAACGTGGCAGACAGGCAGAAGCATTTCTGAGAAGCATTAGGAGCTTAGTGTGGAATAAAGATGTCCCACAAAAAAGCAAGGAAGTGTTATACAGAAGCTACTATATCCCGATACTGACCTATGCTTCAGAAACGTGGACAATGAAGAAAAGAGACATAAGCAGAATACAGGCAGGTGAAATGAAGTTCCTGCGAAGTAGGATCGGAGTAACAAGAAGAGACAGGGTGAGGAATGAAAAGGTCAGGGAAATGGTGAAAGAGGAGCCCTTGCAAGGTAGGATTGAGACATCAAGACTGAGGTGGTATGGACACTTAAAGAGAATGGATGAGAAGAAGATTCCCAAGAGGATACATGAGATGCAGATGCAGAAGAAACGACCAAGGGGAAGACCAAGAGATAGATGGCTGAAAGGAGTGGAGGAATGTGTCAAGAAGACAGGCGAGGACTGGACCAGAGTGACAGCAGAGAGGTGGTGGGAAGAAAGAACTAAGTGGCGAGGCTTATGTTCCAAACAGACCCAGCTTGTGGCTGGAAACTGTACAAGATGATGATGATGATATTACTTTTATTGCCGTCAATACAGATCCATTATGAATTTTGATATTCCCACACGATCAATACTTGGCCGGGCAGCATTCAAAGGATTAGATAAGATCATCAGATGCTCAGATGTTCCCATGCACACTAAGGTCAGAATGGTCAAGATTCTAGTCTTTCACATAGTAACATACGGTTGTGAAAGTTGGACCATACAAAGGCGAGACAGGAAATATATAAATGCATGGTGCTAGTGAAGAATTTTATGTATACCTTAGACAGTCAAGAAGACAAGTGGGTAATTCATAAAATCAATGCAGATCTGTCTCTTCATTTCCAGATAACAGTTGTCATGCTTTGAACATATCATGAGCCGATCCGATTCTTTGGAAAGGTGGTCGGCAGTGAGGTGGATCGACTCCAAACAATGAACATGTTACTGGAAGAGCTGAAGGCTTTGTTTCACAGAACCGACGCATGTGAGGTGCGAGGCCGACGTTGCGTACTTTTGTCGCAATGACGCTGCGAAGCGGATCAGTTGCTGAGCACACGTCTTGTCCAATAGATCTCGCAGCCTGTGTGCTAGTCTTGGAAGAGGAAGCGGATGATGAAGAGGAAGTTATCCTGCGTTGTTTCGGCGGAGAGAGCAGCGATGTCTTTAAACTTCCAACTTCAGTGCGATTATTTTCCATAAGGTGTCTTTCACAACATTGTTTTTGTAGTTCTTGTGTTGTAAATTATATAACACTGGGTGCATTCGCACTTCTTCCTTCAGTTTCTCGCCCATTTAGTCCGAATTAAGCTCATCACATTGCTTATAACAGTGGAAATATAAGAACAGAAACACTGTCGCCTCGCACAAATCTGGCGGGACGAATCAGTGCGGAGTGACGCCGCGAGGTCTCACTGCGAAGTTGCGCAGACTGCGCACCGTGCAGCATGAGAAACCACTGCCATAAGCTCATATAGTCTGGATATGTGCGAGGCCCTGCACCTTGCATGCGTCGGTTCTGAGAAACCAAGCCTTGAGAGGCTTCATAGACAATCAAAACTTCTGGAGGCACTCCATCCATGAAGCCGTCATCAACTTGATAGCACCTGATGTTGATGATGTATAAGGCATGATCAAAAAGTTTCCATTTGATGCCAATCAGGCAAAATCGCCTTGAGCATTGAGGCACTCATCCCACCGATGCCCTAGGTTGAAGATCCCTGTGTGGTAAAACACCATGTCCTGCTGCGTGAAGAAGTCCGTAAGAACCTGCTGCACATCCTCGTCTGACATAAATCGTCACCCTTCAAGGCCTTTCTTAAGGGACTGATGGCGTGATAATTGCATGGGGAGAGATCAGGACTTTAGGTCAGATGCTCGAGTGTCTCCCACTTGATTTGGCGTACCTTCGGCGTTACGACTGCTGCGGTATAGGGACGTGCGTTATCATGAACCAGCAGCACCCCTTGTCACATTTTTCCCAGACGTTTTGCCTTATTACACACCGTAATTTCTCCAGTGTTGCACATTACCATTCCCCAGTTATGGAGACACCAGGTTCCTTGAAATCAATAAGCAATGGGCCCCGGTAATCAAAGGCCCAGGGTGAGCATCACCTTTCCAGCGGATGGTTGGCTCATGAACATCTAGGGACGAGGGGAATATGGATGACACCACTGCATCGTCGACGCTTTGAATTCTGGTTCTCAGGGGTGGTACCAGCTTTTCTCGCTTGCAACAATGCGCTCCATGAACATGTTGCCTTCAGCATTGAAATGCATCAGGTACTGCAGGCAAACAGCCATCCGGTGTGTTTTTTGTTCGGCATTCAACGCCCGGGGTATCCGTATACGTTGCATACACGCTACAGCAACGCCCTCAAATGGAAACTTTTTGATCACTCCTTATATATCTTGGACAACCAAGAAGACAAGTGGATGATTCAGAATATCAATGCAGATCTGTATCTTGAGGCATTCATTACAGGATTACAGTTGTCATACTTTGGGCATAACATGAGACTATCTGATTCTTTGGAAGGGTGGAGATGCGAGTGGTCGGCACTGAGATGGATCGACTCCAAACAATGAACATGTCACTGGAAGATCTGAGAGGCTTCATAGAAAATGGAAACATCTGGAGCCACTCCATCCATGCAATCATCATCGACTCGATGGCACCTGATGATGTATTAGCCTTTAAAGATACAAGTCCCATCCGCCAAGGTGGAAACTCTTCTTTGTGTATTTATGTCACACTGTCAGCCCACTATGAAGATATGACTCACCTTCAGTAGCCTCAGTCGTTGTTCTCCTCTACAAGGTAACATGAGCTCTCGTTGTGGTTTGCTGTTCAATTAGAAACGCTCCTTTCGTAGATTATTATTTGTTTTTGCATTCACAATTCCCATTATAATTTCTATCTAACACAAGTAGCATGTGCAATGCTGTGCACTGCGGTGCAGTTTAATGCAAAGTTACAAAACAAACACAAAACTCACATTAGTACCTAAGGAAGGAATGAATGTGATTGCATTCATGATAAATGAATGTTTTCAACTACTAGACCGTGTATTTTAATACAGTAGTACAAGAAAAGGTTAATTATATATGTGCGCATGAGTAAACACTGCAAGATAAGCCGGCTGTGACTGGCGCAGATCGTGGCCGCGCGTATCCGGTTCAGCCGATGGTTAGCGCGCACTTTCACACTTTTACCAAACAAGTTCAATAATGTGTACTTACAGTGCTCATAGGCGATGCTGAAAATGTCCTCCCTCTCTTGTAACACACACCTGACATATTTTGATGAAAGAATGTCTGTCAACTCTTTTATTATTTATGGAGCCTGTTTCCTTGAATTGTTTAGCGAGCCTCCTAATTGTACTGGCATTAGGTACAGAGTACAGATCTTCCTGGAAACTTGATTTGAAATTTTCGTCTTGTTTCAGAACAAGATTTCCTGCTTTTCATATACGAATTATGGATGTACACAAGTTCGCGCAATGTGAATTGGTGTCTAGGCATGACCAACAAACACAGTAATCAAAATACTCACTAAACATCCAACACTAACGTCTAAGCTCTGCAGATTCATGTCCATATGAATGACAAAACACGTGTGAACTAACGATAAGAGTCAGCGGAGCGTGCCAACCACCGGCTGAACCAAGTACGCACGGCCGTGATCTGCGCCAGTCACAGCCGGCTTATCTTGCCGTGTTTACTCGTGCACACATTTATAATGACCCTGTAGTTAGTCACCCCTTCTCTTTATTGTGGTTATGGACGAGGTAATGACACGGATAGCAGGAAAGATAGGACAAGATAAGATGAAAGCAATGGTGTTTGCAGATGATCTCATGGTCTGGGGAAACAAGGAGGAGGAAATTCAGGAGCAACTGAAGGCTTGGGAAGAAACAGTGGGAGAGTACGGATGGAAGTTCAACATCAGTAAATGTGAGATCCTGTTAACGACCAGGAAAAAGGACAGACCAATGAGTGGGATAACACTTGGAGGTGGACAGCTGAAGAAGGTGGAAAGTCTCAAGTACTTGGGAAGTATAGTGGAGGAAAATCGGAGAAATGACAAAGAGATTACGGAACATGGCAGACAGGCAGAAGCATTTCTGAGAAGCATTAGGAGCTTAGTGTGGAATAAAGATGTCCCACAAAAAAGCAAGGAAGTGTTATACAGAAGCTACTATATCCCGATACTGACCTATGCTTCAGAAACGTGGACAATGAAGAAAAGAGACATAAGCAGAATACAGGCAGGTGAAATGAAGTTCCTGCGAAGTAGGATCGGAGTAACAAGAAGAGACAGGGTGAGGAATGAAAAGGTCAGGGAAATGGTGAAAGAGGAGCCCTTGCAAGGTAGGATTGAGACATCAAGACTGAGGTGGTATGGACACTTAAAGAGAATGGATGAGAAGAAGATTCCCAAGAGGATACATGAGATGCAGATGCTGAAGAAACGACCAAGGGGAAGACCAAGAGATAGATGGCTGAAAGGAGTGGAGGAATGTGTCAAGAAGAGAGGCGAGGACTGGACCAGAGTGACAGCAGAGAGGTGGTGGGAAGAAAGAACTAAGTGGCGAGGCTTATGTTCCAAACAGACCCAGCCTGGGGCTGGAAACTGTACAAGATGATGATGATGATGACTGATGAGTTAGTTATTGTTGCTTTAAGGGGTGGAACTACGAGGTCATCTGGCCCTAGTAGTATAAATACAATAGCACAAGATAGAAAGTAGACAAATAAAATGGCACATGTGGCACTGGAAGCTGCACCCTCAGGCTGTTGCAAATTCACGAGATCAAGTCCCATATGCGTCTGATGTTTCAATTCCCTTCCTTTCATCTAAATGATTTGGTCTATTTTGCAAATTAACTTGAAATACACCATGTTTGCTTACCTATTAAGTCTGTGTTGACTACTTGATTAATTATATAATTGACTAGTCAATACTGAGGTACCGGTAATAGATATTTATATAATTTAATTTCTAAGTTTGTTTTGGGAACAATAACTTTCTCTTCTTCAGCTCCAATCGTCTAATACAATTTTAAAAAGACATAAAAGAACAATGTAAACAAACAATGCATATTCAACACATCGAAACAAACATTGACCTAACGGCATACCGAGCATAAATATATTTTTATTTGTATACTTTTAATTTAAAGTTATGTTTATATTCAAAATCAGAAGTAATATATATGTGAAGTTTAAAGGAAACAGATGAGATTATTTGATATAAACACATTAAACATTCTTATTTGTTCTAATACAACGTTCTAACACAAATAATAACTACAATTAAGGGTTGTCCAAATTAAAAATCACACAATTGGGCAACAGCCAAAATAATATTGAAAACCCAACTCATAGTTCTAGTGGTTGCTGAAGGCTGTAATTCCCCACTTTTAACACCTCTACCCAAGATACAGTAATTCACGGCTGTCCAAAATGAGAAATGATATACCGTATACCTAAACTTTATTGAAAACAGACGAGATCACTGTCATCAAGTTCCTCAGTATTCTCGAAATCATTTAATTCAAAATATTCATCTTACGATTCTAATGTTACAAATATACTTAATGTCAGAGTTGGTAGGAATGTGTTCTTTTGTGGTAGACAACATAGCTTATTCATCCCTGCCGTGGGTCTCGCTGCCAGCTTGCAGATTCCACAACTGACGAAGCACAGTGTTGAAAACATTGTCATGACTCACCTAGGAAACATAACCTTGCAGAGAGACAAACATATAGGCTCACAAAGTTTAAGGGATCATCCATAAAATACATCTTACAAAAATGTGACAAAAGTGTCTGTACTAAAATATACATGTTAGTAAGTTTCTGTCATGTGCGACTCATCCACTATCATGTGCAACACCAGCTGTACGTTGTTTAGTGGAAAAAGCCTTCTTGCACTTGTGACAGGTAACATGTTCCTAGCACAAGTGAATCACCTCCATACGTAACCTATCGGTTTTGTGTGCATCTTTGGTTGAAAGAAATTCAATAAGTTTGTTAAAATTGTGTGGTTTGCGGACTGTTATAGTTCGTTCTACTTCTTTTTCTTATGACGCCGTCTCCCTCCAAGGTTGGCGATCCAATTGATTATGATTACACGTGAAACGGCAGCACGGAAGATTTCTATCGGCGTATGTCCATACCACCGCCACACGTCTTTCAACCAGGAATTTCTTCGTCTTCCCACAGATCTTTTCCCATTAATCTTCCCTTGAATGATCAGCCGGAGAAATTCATATCGTTCACCTCTCATGATGTGCCCGAGGTAGCTGAGCTTACGCTCCTTGATGGTTGTGAGAAGCTCTTTCTTCTTGTTCAAGATGTTGAGGACTTCTTCATTTGTTTTCCTTTCTACCCAAGATATTCAGAGTATTCTTCTAAATAAGTACATCTCAAAAGATTCAATCTGCTTCTCCAGTAATAGGCTGAGCATCCACCCTTCGAAACCATACAAAAGGACAGGAAAAACATAGCAATATAACATTCGAACTTTGAGCTGAAGGTTGAGTTCTTGGCTGGTGAATAAGGTCCTCATGGTATTGAACATATTTTTAGCCTACTTTCGATTTTTGCAAAAAATGAAAGTAGATTTATGAGATCACTACAGGGCCAAAACATGTGTGTCTGTCTGTGTGTGTGTGAGTGTGTGTACTCTGAATGTCTATCCCCCCCTATCAATTCGAACACGGTGAATCCGAATTGAACAACATTTGGTACAGAGGTAGCACTAGCAAAAGGCACCTCAGTGTTATGTTTTATATCGCCGCCATCTTAATGTAAACGTAATGGCGGCCAACCAAATGTTCAAAGCTTAAATCAAATTACGATGAACCTATTCATCTGATCTCTACCAAATTTTGTAACATTATACCTTTAAGTATGAAGAATCCATTGACCAAACTACGAGGTCATCTGCCCAATAATTTGCGGATGGTGGCCATATTTGTGTGCAAATCGATTCCCCCTATCTTTTCAAATACGGTGAAACCAAAATGAACAAAATTTGGTACAGAGGTAGCACTAGCAAAGGGCACCTCAGTGTCATGTTTTATATCGCTGCCATCTTGACAGAAACGTAATGGCAGCCACCCAAATATTCAAAGCTTAAATCAAATTACGCCCAACTTATTTATCGGATCTCTACCAAATTTTGTAACGTTATACCTTTATGTATGAGGAATCTTTTGACCAAACTACGAGGTCATCTGCCCAATAATTTGCGGATGGCGGCCATGTTTGTGTGCAAATTGATTCCCCCTTCTTTTCAAACACAGTAAATCCGAATGGAACGAAATATGGTACAGAGGTAGCACAAGCAAAGAGCACCTCAGTGTCATGTTTTGTATCACCGCCATCTTGACGAAAACGTAATGGCGGCCACCCAAATGGTCAAAGCTTAAATCAAATTACGACCAACCTTTTTATCTGATCTCTACCAAATTTTGTAACATTATACCTTTATGTATGAGGAATCTTTTGACCAAACTACTAGGTCATCTGCCCAATAATTTGCGGCTGACGGCCATGTATGTGTGCCAATCGATTCCCCCATCTATTCAAACACGGTGAAACCGAATTGAACGAAATTTTGTACAGAGATAGCACTAGCAAAGGGCACCCCATATTCATGTTAAATATCCGTATGACACTTATTTCAACAAGCTACTACAACCAACATTCAATTATTCTTCTTGGAAAGGACGAAGAGTTATAACAATACCCATGCATTTAGGAGAAAGTAGGCTATATGTTCTTTACTGAACATCTTGTTTGCTTGTCCAATCCTGGATAAGATTTCACTCTTTGAATCACAATGCTGGTTCACTAAAGTTCCAAGAGATTTGATGGAAGATACTTGTTGGACGATGGTGTTGTTGATGTGTAGGGAGACCTGTTTTGGTGTTTTCGAGAAATAATATCATTTGTTCTACTTAACCTCACTAATATAACAACGGTGAGAGATTGTATGTTGTGCTAAAGTGAGGGCCCACCCTATAGAATGGAGCTTTTCAGAGGTCATACGTGGACAGGTCACAATAGCTCACCCCCAGATTTATAGATTGTATCAATTAGAACAGCGGGTTGGGAAGCCCTGGATGCTGCCATTTGTTCGTAAGTTTCAGCACCAAGCGGTTTTTACTTGTGGGGGAACCTCAAACAAAAGGTATACAGAAACAATCCATGTACTCTGGAGGCTCTCAAGAACGAAATAACTGCACTGATAGGAAATATCAGTGAAGATGAATTACAGCGAGTGTACTAAAACTTCCTGTGTGTTTAGAAATTGAATCGCTTGTTGTTGAAAGACACTAAGCACACTATATCCACTATATGGACACCAGCTGTACCGTACGTTGTTGCACTTGTGACAGGTAACAGGTTAAAGTTTTGAGATAAACACAAAAAACTGTTTTTCCGCTCTTGTATTGAAATATGAGACAAAATTGCATTGTTCCATATGCTACTAACAATTTTATTGACAAAATATGTAACTGGACTTAGTCCAACATGGAACAAGCAGAACCTTTGAGCGAGGAATATCATTCACATTTTTTTGTTTATGTCCTTTATTTCTAAATGAACATATGTATCTGGAAGCCTGAAAAAAAAGATAACATGAATGAAATAACTGTTATTTTCTTCATGTTGAAACGCCCTAACTGCTGGACTAAATTCCTTTCAACATTAAATAAGTAACTTGACGGCTGTGGTAATACCGATAGCACAAGCGTTGCCAGGAAATGGTTCCATTCAACACCAAAACATGCACCTTGCTTCCTAGGATGCAAAATCGTGATAAAAGGGATTTGTCAAAAATCTGGACTTAGTGCCTTTCAACAAAGAGCGATTCAATTGAAGGACAACATTATCAACAACTACTCTGAAATTAATGCAATTATTAAATACATTAAAAAGTGTAAATGTGTTAAAATATTTGGGTGTTACGTTGGTTCCTTGTTTTCCTCAGAACAAGGTTATCATGGATAGAAATAAACTTTACCAAGAATTATTCAAAGCAGGGTGGGGGTATGAAAAACTGTTACAAAATTTTACAATGTGGCATTTTTGTGAACATATTTAATGGATGATCCCTAAATGTTTTGTAATGCCATGCATAGTTATAATCAGACGGATATCGCTCATAATATTACAGGCACAGCAGTGGTTATCATCCGTGCTTCAATATTGCGAGTGCAGCAATGAAAATATTGTCGTGAAAAGCAAACGAAATGAAATTGTGTTTCAGCATTGTCTTTTATGCCTTTCAGGCAAGAATACCACCCTCTGTGTTCTACTGCCTCGGGGCATGGTTCCATTCTGCCCATTGTGATACATGAGATTACTTAGAATAGTCCTACAGCAAAAAAATGCTTCTTCATTTCTGTCTTCATTATAAATAAAAAAGTCCTCTCGGCACGCCGGAAGGCGGAGGTAGATTTCACCGGACAAACTTGGGGATAGGCGAAAATAGGCAGAATATGCAGGTTTTCGTAGAAGGATCAGACCTCATTTATTGCGAGAAGATATTTTATAATTGGAGCTTAATTAACTTTGTTTTTCGTCATTTTATGCTTATTTTAAACATTTTATTGTCTTATGGGAACGGTAACCTTCATGTCATTTGGGGTCCATTTTTATACTTGTGGTCACACTGTCCTTATGCAAGGTTTCGACACTGATGTGTGACTATGTAACGGTCTGTTACTTCTTCACGCAAAATTATATCTCCCGCAGAGATTTTGGTTGGTTGCTCAGTTTAGGGGCTGCGACAACGCGGTCATGTAACCCCGTGTACTTAAGGATGGCTGTATTAGTCTGTAATTCAGGTAAGGACTGCAGACGGTCAATTTCAAGCAGTAGTTCCTAATGTTGCTACCAGGTACTACCGTCAACGACACCTAGCTGTGAACTTGGCTACTAGATGCCACCGCAACCAGCAACTCGCAACGAACGTTGGAACTTCCCCTCCAAAGGAAAGCATACTGAGGGATTTTTAGCGCTCTTAGAAAATCGGACGACTTCGGCCGGCTTTGAACTCGCGACCTTGGGCATAGACATTCAGCATGCTTGCTACCAGTTACATCACCGAAGCCGCTTCACACTTAGTCAGATGGAAATCTGAATCTGATCTCGTTCAAGTGCGTTATCTTGGCAACGTCTGATGGCTCATCCCTCATCAATTTAGTAGTGTTGCCATGGCAACCACTGATAGCTCTTGGCATTTTCTTATAATTCCGAAATCATTTTTCTCATCCCTTGGCATAACGGTGGGTCATATCAAAAATTATTTCAGACAAAAGTACGGTTTTGATATTGTGCCTATTAAGAGAGATATGATTAATGTTTCCCGAAAAACCCACTTTTTCCCACCCTTTTGGTCAATGGTTGGTGCTAGAAAAAAACTCTTCAAACATAAATTTTTGGGCTTTATCCGACACATAGTATGAACATTGAATGGATTCGATATGTCACATATTAAGAGAGTTATAGCAATATTTCACTTTTTCGAAAAAAGCCCCCCATTTTCACCCCCTTCGACCGATTTAGCCCAGTAACGAACTCGACCGAGATTTTATAGGTATACATATTCGCTAAAAATTCAAAGTGATTGGTGCAAAATTACGGCAGTTATCGTGTCCACAAGAAACTGATATACATACATACATACATACATACATACACATATACATACATAAATTATATATAAACTTTTGAACTGACGGTGGTTTTGTGGTCTGGGGGATGTGAAACGAGAAGATATGTCGAAATTTTCCGGAAGTCGAAACATGGGACCCATTGCAATAGTTAGCTTTCTAATGAAATCTACCTAAAAATCTCTCAATAAATGTTGTGCAGTTTTACTTTTAGTGCAAACCTAATCATGCGCAGGACAAGATATTTGTTTATATCATTATGCACTAGGTATTCCTACAGTTACAAATCCTCTCTTGCTTTTCATGCTAAAGTAAGTTGGAATTGTTTCTACACTTTTCATCCACCTTCAGAGGAGAGAAATGACCTACCTGGTCTATGTAAAATTGACCTTTGACTTGTCATGAAGTTGAACTATCATCCTCGTTTTTGCTGTGGACTAGGATAATGAGATTGATAACATCACTAAACATTGGCGACAAATCACACCATTATCTTGGTTTAATCCACAATGTGAGAGTGAAGAAGGGGATAGAACATACATGAGGCATGTGGACTAGCACTCCTCCTACGCTGTGGATCTCGGGGATCGGCATGTTGATGACGACATCTGGCTTTGGCTCCGACTTCTTTTCTGCTTCTGGTGGGCTCTTACGACCATGGCCACCTTCATCTGCAGTCAGCGATTCATCTATCTATTGAATAAAAACCAACCATGTATTATATTCTACTTAATTTGAATTTGGGAGTACAGTGCACTCGCGGTAATTAATGCACGAAATTCCGCGAATTATTGAAAACCGCGAATTATTCGCAGTTATTTTTGTTAAGCTAGTAAAAACAAAACTATTGATTAAAATATTGAAATATGCTTGAAACGCAAAATAATAATTAAAACACTTGATTGTAGTGTCTTATAAGACATGCTAGGCTAGAGGCAGGCCTATGTGGATAATGCCTACAATAATATTTAAAAAAAAAGTCATCCTGTTTTGTTTCTTAGATCGTTTATTCTAATTTTCGAGTGCACATTTCCAAAGAAAACGTTATAAGAGAACGAAAATTCATTTCGTTTTTCTATATAAGAAATAAGTGTGACTAGATTCTGTGGGAAACTTTCGGGATTTCCGTTGCATCACTCCCGCACTCGATATCAACTGGATCTCAGTTTTCCTCACCAACAGTCAAATTCCGTGTTATTTCATCTTTGCTTTCATGTCTTTAATCATAATCGTCTTTATCGGCGTCTGACTTGCCCGTTCGAAATATCGTCGTTACAGATGTCGGCAAGAGCTTGCTTTTGTAGCAGTATTTTTCTCTCAAGACTGGTTGACTGCATGAAGAGCATCCAACAAACACGCTCTCGGTCTCGCGAAAGTTTACGTCATTAATAATAATCGCTGTTTACAATACGCTGTCCGCGCATTCACCCTTCACAACTCACAGGTCAGCGACCTTGGAGTGTGGCTGTTGGGAAAGGTAGGGTAGGTTCCCAGTGAAAGCGCATCCCGCTTGTATTGTTTGGGCTTCGAAGATAAAGGAAATCTATGCTATGGTACCACTCGCGGCAACCTGCTCGTATGTTTCGAACATTGCGCAAGTAGGCCTACTGTTCCATCACAGAGAAACGCAGTTCAGTCTTCTCGAATGTCAATGATTTCGTCTTGACGCATTGCGTCGCATGAAAATTCTTTTAAATGACTGAGAGATTGCTTTACTTAGCATGATGATTAGTTGCCGTGAGTATTTCTATTTAAAATATATTTGGAGACCCGCGAATTATCCGCACGCGAATTATCGGGAGTGCACTGTATATGTTTCCATTTTGGTCGATTGTCTGTAATATGAATACAACTTTTCCGTCAAATCAATACTTAATATTGTGTTATTTAACGCTTATTTGTGGTACATGTTTAGGTCTATTTTCAAACCTTCATCAGCCACTAATTTACACATATGGATGACATCATGTCAAAAAACACTGAATTCACTTATAGGCATAAAAACACAATTATACACTCACTCATGTCATGCATAAAAAACATATCCATCCATCCATGATGAGAAGATGAAATACATTCGAGACGTGGACTGCAATCCTCACATGAAGCGTGTGGATATAGCGCGAAAGTGGAACATTCCTCCGTCTACACTGAACACGATTCTCGGCAAAAGGAAGGAAATCGAACGTGCATTTGAAGAAGGGGTGAGTGGCAAAAGGAAATGTGTGTGAGAGGGACAGTTTCCTGAACTAGAAAGCGCTTTATTGAAGTGGTTCAAGCAAGCCCATGCTTCAAACATATGCGTGCGCGGTCGCCAGCAACAGAGCCGTCACTGGCGGAGCGCGAGAATGTCCTTGCTGATCAAATATGAAGAAAGACCCTGTATTATATGTGTTTGGAAGCGGATGGGGAACATTTTCAGCAACTACTGTAAATCATGGCCAGTAAAACTGCATGGTAGGCTACTGATTTTAAGCACCGTATTCTGCCGTAGGCCTACATATGCGTGCGCAGTCGCCGGCAACTGAGCCGCCACTGGCGGAGCGTGAGAGTGAGAGCGAGAATGTCCTTGCTAAGCAAAAATAAAGACCCTGTATTATACAGTAGTGTAGAGGTACAGTAATTCATTTTTATGTTACTTATTCTGTGTAAGTTACTGATAACCTATGTTTATGTCGTGACTGTAGTAGTGCATACAATCACTTACTAAGGTCGGCGATTTAATGTCCATATATACGCCACGTCCTTTCTTATACGTTTTAAATGCAGTATGGCGTTTTTCGGTAGTGCGTTTTCCCACATATGACGTCCAAATTTTTTAGTCCCTTGAAAAACGTACCAACGAGATTCCACTGTATATATATATATATATATAGATTTTGTCTGATAACCTGTGTAATTGTGGTATATGTAGTAGTGTATGTATTTGTAATTCAGGTGAGGATTGGAAAGGAAGCGGCCGTGGCCTTACGTTAGGAAACATCCCGGCATTTGCCTGGAATAGAAGTGGGGAAACCACAGCAAACCACTTCCAGGATGGCAAAGGTAGGATTCGAACCCGCCTCTACTCTTGTTTGTCTCACTTGGCTGAATAATTCTCAGACCGGAATTACATTTCTTGGCAAGGCTGGGAATCAAACCCGGACCTCTGGGCAACAGACAAGATTGCTAGGCGCTAAACCACGAGGAGGTTCATGTAGGTGTTATGAAGTGCCCAAATACTGTTACTTCTTACCAGTGGCGTACACAGGATTTCCTTCTGGGGGGGGGGTCATTAATATAATTGGGTAATTGTGTACATTATAAAAGGTGCAGATGACCTTTCTGTTCCGCCCCTTAAAACTACAGTCATCATAATTAAAATGATATATCGATTAATATTCATTAAAAAAAAAACAATAATTAAATAACCGTTCTTTTTGCATGAAAATTATATTTAGGTCTTATTTTCGACACAACTAAAATAAAAAAAATAAAAATCTAAAAGACATGGAAAACAGTAACTAAATATTAAAAATGAAACGATGCAGTGGTATCATCATAACCATAGTTACGTGTTTGCTTAAAACATTGATATTATATGAGAGAAAAATAATGTTTTGCTCTCCGTGTTCCCACTGCCATTACTATTGACTCTCAAAATCTGCCCATCTTGATGACTCTATCTGTATCATTAATTGGAGTTAATTGCAGAAACTCCTCATGTACTGAATTACCTTTAACGAAACGAACACACACAATTAAAGCAACCCAAATTGACGTGAAAAACGTTACCGACAGCGAAACTGATCCATGGCTAGCTCCAACACTGAAGGAGGAGTCTAGCTGCGAGTAGAGCGCTGGACATTTACCAAGTGACGAACATGATCACTTTTAAAATATATACAGGAGTTAAGACGCCTCACTAGCTGTAGCGTAAAACAGGTGATAGATGGGAAAATATAAAGATTCAAGTAAGAAAATATCTCTGGGGGGGGGTGTTTAAACCACTACTTCTTACTTAATAGCTGATATCCAGTGTCTCTGTTAAAATTATTAGTTCTTACTTATACTCACATCAGGTGGATGGGCTGGTAGTTCTGGAGCAAGAAACTCCACCAGCTGAAGTGCCAGTTGGTACCACATGACACATGACTCGCAGAACATGCACTCGTCTTTGGAGCTGCAGGTGTGGCCATCGATCCACGACACCGACACCATACCTTTGAGCAGCTTGCACACGTCCTGGGCCAGTGTGGTGTGCACCCCATTGTGGCGCTCCACTTCCTGGAGCTCCAGCTACAAAATACAAAGAGAATTCATATCAATCAACTTCTAAAGGCAATGCCTTGTCTCCGCCACCATTGCTGTCTATCTTCAGCACCTCGTTTCATCTCACAGTAGGAACCATAATGAAGAGTTAGGGCCGGGTTCACCAACGCAGCGTTAACAGGCCGTCAGTAAATGCGTTGTTAACTTTAACATCGGCATTAAGCTCGTTGGCGTTTCATCAGCACATTCACCGATTGGCATTAGCAAATGAAGCGTTATGTTTAACCCTTCGCGGGCGGCAGTAGTTTAAGGCTATAGGCGGCACATTATTTTGTAAAACAAAAATTCCATACAAATTGTTCAAAAGTTACTAAAATCATGCAAATATGCTTTAAAGTATCTACATACCTTTCCCCGGATTGGAGAAACATCGTTGAAGAGGTTTGAAGACAATATAAAATTCTGAGTGTCTGTCAATTGAAGAACGGCACAAAGGACACTGCATTTGAGGATCTCATATTTTGCTGCTCACTATATGTCTATTCCTTACTATTCCATTTCTACGGGTTCAGGGTTGGAATGCGACGAATATTTACGCGGTGAATGGTTTTTACGGCCAGATACCCTTCCTGACACAGACCACAAAGAGTAGGTAATGCAAGGTGAAATAGATGAAAATAAGTGAAACTGAACAAGGAGTTAGAAGGAAGCAATCGTGGCCTATTAGATGGTATCGTCCTAGCATTTGCCAGGGTTGAAAATTGGAAACCACGGAAATATAATTCAAGGTTTCATACGGAATATCTTCAATTACTTCATCATTAAAGAACAAATAAAAGAAATCTACAGGGTGTGTGTCTACATCAAAACTTGTTGGTAATATTGGCCCTTGATCAGTGTTCTGTATGGGGATGGTATTTGTGGGTCCGCGATCCCTATTACTTACGTCTGTCCAGTTACCTGCTCGCTCACCAGCTGTTTCACTTATGTCGTTGTTGCTCTCAGATGAGCTGTAGGAAGAATTTTCCGTTTCAGAGTCACTATAACTAAATCTGATAAATCTTCATCTGAATAATCAAATATTGAGACAATCTCAACATCACTAACTCGATTTTCAGATGCCATTATATCCCAAAACCACCAAAATACGGCAAATACCACGACACGAAAATACTGCGTCGTGCAACATACATAATTATCAGCTGTCACTACCAGGAAGAAAATCTTACCGATATGCTGAGGGGATTCACCACGCGAGTAAGGTTGAAATAAGCAGCTCCTGCCATCTATGAGGACTTTTGTGTACTTCATTGACCTCTGCAGCGCGCTATTTGAACAGAACATATATATATGATTCCGCCTGTGGTGGACAAAAAACGGAGCATATATATGGTTCCGCCCGCCGAAGGTTAAGGGCTGTACAAACCTCATTGAAAAATGATGATTGTGGCGGTATTTGTTAATTCTTTGGTGTAATCAAGCAGGCCGTTAACTGAAAAGCTGAAAAGTTACATACTCCTTGGTAACAACAAACATGGCTGATGAGGAAAAGAGAGAGAAGAGCCGGGGACTGTGAAATTTTTGTTAAATGAAAGAAACATAATTAACCACCCTTATCTACTTGGTGGATGAGTATCGTGAAATCGTTGAAAATAAGAGGACTGATGCTGTAACGTTTAGGTAGTCTTTTATAAAATTAACTACATGTGCTACACCGTAATGCATTACACGATATTACACATAAATAAGGAATAGGCCTAGGCTATCTTATTTATCAGATAGGAATTCCAGGTTAGGTTCTGTCTTGTGTAGAACATTCAACACAGAAGGTTTTGAAAACCGAAATCTCATGATAAATTCTGTGTCGTCGCATTCGTTCAAGTAATTCCTTCGTTATTTATACATTAGTGGTCGAAGAAAATCTAGCATGTCTTCAAAAACATAGTCATCTTTGAGAATAAAGTTTAATGCACGACTATTGCGGCTTTCGACGCATGCCATTTTGGATTTGAATACTACGTAAATCGACCGTCAAGTAGTTAATTCCATGTAGACAGAGCAATTAGTTTTGACGGCTTGTTAGGGAAGCTAATGGATTGTTATAGTTTGGTGAACCACGTCATTTCGGTAATCGTCCGTCAACGGCCTTAACTGGTTTGTTAACACTTTGACGAACCATGGTGAATCCGGCCCTTAGAGTGATGTCTTACAGGATACATTTTTTTGGTCAACCTCGGCCTTTTCTCCCTGTGATCTTTCATTCTAGGAGATTAGTTAGGAAAGCGTTATGTCGCAAGATGTGGCCTGTGAATTCAGCTTTTCTTTTATGGATAGTTGGTCTCAGTTCTAGTTTCCCTTGAATTTCTTGCAGGATGCTTATGTTAGTCCTCTTTTCAATCCATTTAACCCGTAATATTCTATGCCAGACCCACATCTTAAACGCTTCAAGACGCTTCCAATCCTGACCTCTGATTGTCCAAGATTCACATCCATACAGAAGCACACTCCACACAAAGGACATGACAAATTTCTTTTTAATTGCAATATCCAAATTTGCATTAATCAAAAGATTTTTCTTATTATTGAATGCCTGCTTTGCGAGCGCTATCCGCCTTCTAATCTCTTTACTACACCTGTTGTCATTGGTGATTAGACTTCTCAAATAAGAGAAACTGGTGACTTGTTCCACTATCTCGTCTGTAAGCTTAATGTTTGTGTGAATGCTCTCAGGATGTTTACTCACAACTAAAACCTTGGTCTTCTTAGCATTAATGTTCGAACGTAACTTTGACAATGCTGATGACAATTCATTTAACATCCTGGACAAAATTTTCTCAAAGTCCGCTACAATTGGTATGTCATCTGCAAATCTAATACATTGAATATGATGCCCATTTATGTTTACTGCTTTAGTATTTGCCTATACTTCTTTATGGCTTCCTCAATGAATACGTTAAAGAGATACGGTGAGAGAGAGCAGCCCTGTCTCACACCCTATCAGATTTTTGCTGTCTGAATGCATCCTCCTATATCCACCATCGTGATCTGTCTCCCATAGAGTTTCAATAGTAGAATTCATATGAAAATGAAAATCCACAGCCTGTTTCCAGTCTCCGACCGGGTCAGGAATGGAATGAATGAAGCCCCCATCTAGCGGCGAGGATATGAACTGTGCCGGCTGCCGAGGCCTGACGCACTCCTCTGGGGCAATGATTAAATGAATGACAGATGAAATGAAATGATAGTGGAGAGTGTTGCTGGAATGAAATTTTGACAGGGAAAACCGGAGTACCCGGAGAAAAACCTGGCTGCCTCCGTTTTGTCCAGCACAGATCTCACATGAAGTGACCGGGATTTGAACCACGGACCCAGCGGTGAGAGGCCGGCGTGCTGCCGCCTAAGCCACGGAGGCTTCAGTAGAATTCATATAATGTTGTCAATTCATTGTAAGGGCTTGGGGCATCTTGATCTGGGACATCTTGGTCATCAGCTCCATGTAGAGGAGCCATAAGCTTTGAAGCCAAACTCTTAAAGCCTGATGATAAAACGAAAAGGATTTGTAAAATCAATTATACTTACCCTGTAAGTACTCATAATACAGTGGAACGTGACTAATTCAAACTTCTATAATTCGAAATCTTCTTTAATTCGAATTTTTCTCTTGGTCCCTAGCATTTTATATACAATCAATGCTAAAAAATCATGGTTAATTTGAATTCTATTTTGGATAATTCGAAGTTTTTAATGTAAAAAGCCGATCCGTAGCCAAACAGTTGGGACAGTTCCCGAAAAAACTGTTCCGAGTGCAGCCCAAGCAACAAACCACATCACAGAACTTAGGCGTTTTTTTGCAAGTAGAAATGACGTAAGTAGTTCTGTTTTCCGTTCCTTAAATTTCTTAGATTCTTTTGTGATGGCCGAGAGACTTAATTGTAGGAAACCGGTAAAAGTCTGAAACTATTTTGAAAAACAGTAGATTTCTCTAAGACTTAACTAGATTGCTGGATTACTACTGTCGTTAAATAGGTGAATAGGATAATTTGGTTTTATTTTTCATTTGAAACTTTTAAGGTTATTCACGATACAGTATTTATAAAGTACCGTTGTCTGTTAATCTGCTTTGTTGAACGTAAATCATTATGTAAACTTAATATAATTATTTTTTCTACCCTTTTCAAAGAACATTCTTAATTCGAATTTTTGGATGAATCGAATTTTTTTACTGGTCCCTTGAAGTTTGAATTATCCAAATTCCACTGTAACAACATTCAAATATAAATAGAATTATCTTCCAAATCAGTTTTAAAATATCACTGTAACTTTCAGCAATACCCCAGGTAGTGAACAATATGTTCACCATTACCTCTACTGAGAAAGGAATGTTCAAACTGATGTCAAAAGATATATCAAAGCAGAACTTTGTTGTGAACAGTGTGTTTTAGGTAAAACCATTTTTGGCTGGTTTAAAACATAACAAGTAGTTCCGTGAAGAACTAAAGCCTATTTGCATATATTCTACTTATGTCAATTGCCTCTATCTACATACAAAATTTCAGTTTGATTGCTGAAATAGATTCGTAGGTATTGAGAACCGTCTAAATATTTTGGATGGTCGCCTGGTTGAATTCTTATATATGTAGGCCACAGAGTTATGTACTATTAGATGACTATTATTGCATAGGTTCATTAATCAAACTTGGACTTTGATCGCATGATTAGGGCACAAGAAATAAATACTTAATTTTTAAATTTTGCACAGCTGCCATCTTGATGTTATGTAAACAATTGAACTAAATTAAGTGTCAGTGCATTACAATGTGTACAGTATAAACATTTGCTGTACCATATTTCACTATGCTGGGATGGTTAAATCGAGAGAAAAGTCTATTGATATATTTCAATTTTGCTTGGTCGCCATGTTTGTTTTGTACTTAAAAGGTTTTTGAAAGTTACATAGGTGAACTTCTAGTAGTGCCCTTTATCACCGTACAAAATTTCAGGGTGATATGAGTAATAAATTCGCAGATATAGAATGCCGGTGAAATATTTCGCACAGCCGCCATGTTGGATTGGTAAGACCTAATAAAATTTGAAGGGCACGGTCGGGGTTGGCCAGAATTGTACAATGACCTTACGGAGTTTCATTGAAATCGCTCCAGCTGTTAAGATTTTACTAGGGACACACACACACATACACACACGGACAAAAGGTGATCTAGTTAGTTAGTTAGTTATTGTTTTAAGGGGCGGAACTACGAGGTCATCTGCCCGTGAAAAAGGTGATCTCATAAGCCTATTTCTTCATAAATGAAAATAGGCTAAAAATCACATAAGTATTGTTTTTCCTCGCATAAACGTCACATATTTCATAAGAAAAGTAGGATGCAACAATATCAAAATTTCAAATATATTAAAGAAAACAAAACATTTCTTAAAATACCGTATATCAATACTTGCATAATTTGTAATCCCGAGTGTTTCATTTTCAACTTCAAGCTCGCCGTATAATTATTGTATTTTCTCAATATGAACACCACATGCCTAACATCAAAAACTGGTCTCTGTAGCGAGGTTTCCATGGAAGTAGCTGACACTAGACTGGTGTTTAGTGGTGGCTATGTCATAGCCCGAAGGCACAGATACTCCTTTTTTTTCTGACAAGGTCATGTCAGATAATAAGCTTGCAGAAGCATGTGACGATTATGCCATGCAATTTTATAAAGCAAATTTGAAAAGTAGGTCGCAACCAGTACTTTTTTCGGGGGGGAACATGGGGGTACACATACCCCTTAAACATCTGAAAACTGTTTATGAAAAAATATTGGTACATTTGTATCTAGTCCAGCAAATGTAACTTATGACTTGAAAGTTCCACGTCAACGCGCTGTTCACAACAACTGGAGGAGATTTCGAGTAATCTTCGATTTAAATCAATCTATCAAATCAGTTTCTTTTGGCCGGCAACTCAGCACTCTGTTCTTATAGCTTTGGAGATGGGGTAGGTTGTTATTTTGTGCGTATGGTTAGTTTTGAAGGATGAAGAAAATGAACTGAAAGTTAATGATTCGAACATAAACAATAACAGGACTTTGCAAAATGCCGAAAACTGCAAGATCGAGAAGTTTTATCGACTACAACTGAGACTACCCGTTATATTAAATTTTTTAAAAAGCACTGGTCGTAACAAGCCATGGCGATGAATATGTCAGGAAATATGGTCACCTGATTTCTTTTCACAAGAACTACAGTTTTTGTGAGCCCATATTATTACAACACGCACACATACAAATTCTGCAAAAACACAAGGCATATCATTTTTACAGTAACTAAATGCTTTTAAAGTAATAAAATAATCAATTTATTTCATCTTCAGTTAATTCTTGAAAGTGACATTTTTGGTTTGTACGAGGGTTCTTTTTTATGTAAGGGCCGTTTTTTTTATATTATTTTATTAACCCAACATTCTATTTAGAAACCACATTTATTTTTAGGTTTTAGATACCTTCCTCTATTTTTCTACATAGTTGCCTTGTTTATTTAGGCACTTGTCATACCTTAAAACTAAGTTCTGAAATCCCTCTGCATAAAAGTTTGCCGCCTGCTCTGACAACCAAGAATTCACGGCTGTTTTCACTTCTTCATCGTTGGCGAAGCGCTTCCCACCAAGATGACGTTTCAGCTGCGAAAAGAGGTGAAAATCGCTCGGAGCAAGGTCGGGGCTATACGGTGGATGATCGAAAACTTCCCACCCAAAAGAGTCGATCAGTTTCCGAGTCCGGGCAGAAGTGTGAGGTCTTGCGTTATCATGAAGGAGCAAAATTCCCTTCGTCAGCATGTCGCGTCTTTTGTTCTGAACTGCACGTCGAAGTTTGGTCAAAGTTGCGCAGTAAGCTTCTGCGTTGATCATCATTCCTCGTGGCATAAAGTCCACCAGCAAAACACCACGCCTGTCCCAGAACACAGTTGCCATGATCTTGCGCTGTGACGGCGTTTGTTTAGGTTCGACCTTGACAGGAGAGGTTGAGTGTCGCCATTCCATTGACTGTTGCTTGGTTTCAGGGGTGGAATGGGATACCCATGTTTCATCTCCTGTGATGATTCGACTCAACATGTCATCCTCTTCTTGGGCATAACGAGTCAAAAAAGTGAGGGAACTGGCCAAGCTCTTTTGTTTGTGGTCTTCTGTGAGGAGTCTGAGTACCCATCGAGAGCACAATTTCCTGAACTTTAGGTTTTCAGACAAAATTTTATACAGTACAGACCTAGACACTTGAGGAAAATCCATTAATAGAGTGGTTATCGTGAATCTTCGGTCCTCGTGAATTTTCATGTCAATTGCAGTCACCAAGTCATCTGTGATTACAGATGGTCGACCTGAGCGTTCATCGTCATGAACATTTTCAAGGCCACTTTTGAACTCGCATACCCATTTTCTCACTTTACCTTCCGTCATTGCATTATCACCATATACCTCAAAAAGCTGATAAATGTCTGCAGCCGACATGTTTCTTGCACTCAAAAAAATGTATCACAGATCGTACCTCACACGCGACGGGCGAATCAATAATCTTGAAAATTGGAAAGATGCACAGTTCAGCGTACAAGTTAGCTACACAGCTGCAACTGGCGCCTGCTTGTTCGCAAAGGATGCCGGGAGGTAGCTCGCATGCTTCTTGTGGCATGCGCAGTAACTACGGGCCTTAAAACAAAACGGCCCTTACTTAAAATACAGCCTTCATAGCATTCTTACTGGCAGGTCGTTATAAATACCTCTGAGAGTTGGATGTAGCCCACGGATCACCTATTGAGAAAGCCTGCCCTGGACCATATCACTGACTATATAGGAGAAAGGCGAGTTTGAGATTCAGACCTGTTTTTGTAGAACATCCAACATAAGAATGCAGCACGACAGGTGGATCTCGTTCTCTGTCTGAAATTCCATTGGTCTGGATGGTGTAGCCTCATCATCTGATAATCCTGAAGTGTTTTCAGACTCATTTTCCACCACTGGAGCTAGAAACACAAGTTATAAAAATATTAACACAGACGATTTATGAGCACGGACCTCGTAGATAAGGCAGTAGTATGTGTTCCTTTAAATAATTTTTTGTCAATGAATTCAAATGATAAACAATAAAAGAAACTAGACATGCTATTATTTCCAGTGAATGGTGAAAGAAGGATGAAAGTAATGGTGTTTGCAGATGATTTGATGATCTGGGGAAACAAGGAGGAGGAAGTACAGGAGCAGTTGGATGTAAGGGAAGAAATAGTACATGGATATGGGATTAAGTTTAACATAAGCAAAACAACCAGGAAGAAGGAGAAAGTCACAACGGGAATAACAATTGGTGGGGAAGAATTGAGGAAAGTAGAGAGTTTCAAGTATCTGGGAAGCATGATACAAGAAAATGGAAGAAACTACCGAGAAATAAATGAGTGGGGTAGGTAAGCAGAATTATTCAGGAAAAGTGTTAGGAGCCTGGTATGGAGTAAGGATGTCCCTCAAAACAGCAAAAGGGTTATATAAAGGACATACTACGTTCCAATCCTGACGTATGTCTCTGAGACCTGGGTTATGAAAGGAAGAGAGTGAAGCAGAATACAGGCTAGTGAGATGAAATTCTTGAGAAACAGTACTGGAGTGACAAAGGTGGACAGGTTAAGAAATGAGGAAATCAGAGAATTAGTCAAGGAGGGAGCATTACAGGATAGATAGAGTAATCAAGGCTTAAATGGTATGGGCATGTTAAGCGAATGAATGCGAGGAGGATACCCAGGAGGATACACGAGATGAAAATAGAGGTAAAAAGACGAAGAGGAAGGCCAAGAGATAGGTGGCTGAAGGGTGTGGAGGACTGTGCGCGAAAGAAAGGAGAAGACTGGACCAAGGTGGTGACGGAGAGATGTGGAAGGACAGAAGACGATGAAGAGGCTTATGTTTCACACATACCCAGCCAGTGGCTGGAAACTGTGCAGGATGATTATGATGATGAATGGTTTCTTGATCTTGCCATTATGATATTATGCACAGGCCTCCAAGTTCAGTGAAACTGGTCGTCCTCAGAAAAATTAGTTAATCTAACATCACAGCATGGGTGAAATGTCTGGAACATTCACTTTTGTTGTTGTTGATTCATTTAGGCCCTTTGCAACATCGTCATCATGTAGCCCCATGTATGTGTGGAATTTATCTGATAACCTGTGTTTAGTGATTGCTGTATTAGTGTATATATTTGTTATTCAGATGAGGATTGTGAAGGAGGTGGTCATGGCCTTAATTTAGGAACCATCCCGGTATTCGCCTGGAGTAGAAGTGGGAAACCAAGGAAAACCACCTCTAAGATGGCTGAGGTGGGAATCGAACTCACAAGGCTGAGTATACCCCGTTCCAGTCCTCGGACCAGAATTAAACATTCTTGACAGAGCCGGGAATCAAACCCGGGCTTCCGTGGTGACAGCCAAGACTGCTAGCCACAACGCAACGAGGAGGACTTTAAAGTTGAGCTTCACACTGAAAGATAAATTAAATATGGAACAAAATGTGTGCAGAAGAGAGGCACACTCGTCTGACAAGAGCCTTGTTTCCAGGAATTTCAACTTGTGGGTGAGGTTTACTACTGGCCCCCAATTCTAATCATATGTTGGTACTCCATGTTCCTATTGATATATTTATTTATTTACATATGTTACGCCCTTATTGGAGCACTTAACCAAAACAAGTATATACATGTCTCAAAAAACAATATTAAAGATTCAGCTTATTTTTCTTCTTTTCCCAAAACATTTTCATTCTAGTCGACCTTGCCGCTCTCTCTGCATCGCTTATGGTGTAAGTTTTGTGAGTAAAGGTTTTTAAGGGAAGTCGGATGTTCTTGTTTTTCCAAGATATTCTTCTCATCTTTGTTAGCAATTTGGGACATTGTCAAGCCGAGTTCATCCAGATCATTTTGAATTTCCATAAACCAAGAGTTCTTTGTTTTACTTTTGAAAAAATAATTAAATGATACTTTTAATAGTCTGGTATCCGGCAGGCGTGAGATATGACCAAAAAAATCCTATTGATATGATATATTATACTGTAGTTTACAAATTTCATTTGCTTCCCTGTATAGTCTGGCGTGGTAGTTCAATGTTCTAGAGAGTGTTTCTGTATCTTGGAATTGAATTACAGTGAAACCTCTCTTTATGGGCACTTCTCTGATACAGACGCAGACAGCTCTTTAAGGCCAGAAAGTCTGCTTAACCTCCGCTATTCGGACAAAATCATTTGGGTTTCAAATGTAAAATGAGAAAATCTCTACTTTGAAGACTGGACGATACTCCTGTACATATTTTTAACCTTTTGCACTTCTATGTCGAGTGGGGTTCGACATTAAAATATTTAACTTCCGCTCCGATGTCAAGTCCCACACTACATGACGATAGCTTGTACTTACAGTGCTTGTATGTCCCCGGTGCTGTGTTCCAGCATCATAGAGCCTTCAAGTGGTCTGCGAGAGAACACCATTCCCTATTTACTATAGTTTGCGGAATTGTAATGAATTTTAAACCTTCGTTATTATCGAATATTTATGACAGTTTTACTCAAGGCTTATATTGAATGTAACCATGGCATCTCCTTCATCTCCGCTGACGGAACTCGATATTTTAGAACAGTTACTGGACAGTGATAGTGACGATGAAGAACCAACAACTGACTTGGAAATACGAGTATATTTCACGTAACATAATGTAACCAAACTTTTGTTAGGTTACAGAGACTGTTATTATTTTTATCAGGTTGCCAGACATGGCTGCCTGTTGGTGGAGCGCCATGGAGAGTATTGTGTGGTCAGTGCCCATTGGATTCTTCTTTTGGTGGTCTACAGATGGATGGCCTTGACTGGTGGTACCAGGTGGCCTTGACTGATAGGTCGAAAGGTTCCTTGGCATGTGGAGGTTGCCATGGGAATGAGTTGTTGTGTGCTGGAATTCAGAAGATGGGAGGTGTTGTTTGGAAAATGTGATGATGTTGATTTGGTTGGAATGCCAGAAATGGTAAGCTAATTATTTTTTTGGTTTGTGTATGGATTGTATAGCTCTTAGTGTTGAGGATTGTATGGAGGCTGGCTTATGGAAGAGTTAATGTTCTGGTGTTTAGTAACAGAAGAGGGAAAGAAAGCCATGTTTAAGAAAATGCAAGAAGAATATCAAAATATACAGTATTGTGAAGTCTATCCAAATGTCTTGTGGATTCATTTTAAGCAACTATATTGCCCCACTACTCAGAGGTAAGATGTTGCTGTTGGTCAACCCCTATAGATATTAGATAAATTACAATAATTATAATTTGTGTTAGATTGTTTTTCAGTGTTCACTTCCTACCGCTGTTCATAGAGCAGAAATAAATTAGGAGTGGAGCAGGAAGCATATGCTAAGGGTATTGGAGTTCAAAAGGTTAAGAAGAAGACTGTATATGGTAGTCTACCTCTCAACTCAGTAAGCTACAAGAACAATTGATAAGGCTTGATTGGCTGTTACTGTTTGCACCTCCTTAAACAGGGATTTACTCATGCAAAGTTCACTCGACAAACCAAGCTGCCTGATTTATTTAAGAAATCATAAAATTGTAAGTACTGTATTGTACTGCATTGTTTATAGTAATTGGAGATGTGTGTAACCTAACTATAGTACAGTTTTGTATTTTGTTCAGTATAAAGTTTAAATATTAAATTTTTATTTCTGTCTTGATCCAATTTCGTTTTTAAAATGTGTCCCCTCCCATTTAAGGACACCTCCCAGATGCGGACAAATTATTTTGTCCGATTACTGTCCGCAATTGAGAGGTTCCACTGCATGTGGTCTTCTCCCCAGGAATGTTCAACAACAGTAGACTGGATTTTGTTGGAGTTTCTGGTGGCTGGACGTTCTTTGATTCACGTTTTAGCGCTACGCTTAGTTGTACCAATTTCTGGAAAGGAGGCCTTTGTCATACGAGTGTGTTTTTTTTTGCCCGCACTCACTGGGCAGGGTATTTCACGCAGTGAACCCGTCACATAGAACAATAACTTCTCCACATGCTACGGTAACCAGGCAACAGTCTACCCAGAAATTACTAGAATTCTTTCATGTTAATTCCCAAATATTCCATCAGTTTATATACAGTATAAACTCCACAGAGTGTCACTTCAGACCACCCAGAAGAGAAATAATTGAAAATGCCAGTTGCACTTGCTGGCAAAACAACAGCTATCATGTAGCAATTACATAACCCGAAAAGCCACTTTGAAGATTCTGGTCGTGAAAAACTACATCAGAGCAATACAGCATTTCGTCACTTACAGATGCTGCTCCTTCTTCCAACCTCTGTCTTCTGTGGCTTAGTCTGCTTATCGCCTTTCATGACTCGCACTCCATCAGTGAACATGGAGAACAGCAAGTGGAGGGGAATCACAATCTCTAACAGTGTCAGAATCTGGAACGATATAACTCTATAACATAATTTCGTTCTTTCAAGTTCTATAACATGCAATATAAAAGTTCTACCTAATCCGGGCCTTCACAACAGATGGCTGTGGAAGTATTTTTGCTGTTACACTGCTATCAAGAATCACTTGGGAATGTGATCTAATAGAGTATTTATTTAAATGTTGTGGTATAATTGAGAATGCTTGTAAATCACTATGTCCTAAGGCAATGAATTCTATGAAATAAAATATAAATAAAATCACACTTATGAAAGTTGAGGTTGAATGACATAGATTCCAAACTATACCAATTAAAATAGACATGAATTAATGAGGCACTTTAAGACACCCTAGTAATGTTAAAAAGTCGACATCTGCATTTTCGAAGTTACGGTATTGAGAAAAACAAATAAATCGCTTAAACGGCAAAATTCAGGAAATTTTATGTTATTCTATTTTTTATGTTTATGTTAGAGTTTGTACCAAAAATAACATAAAATTTCTTGAATCCCACCGTTCGAGCATTTTCTTTTTCGTTTTTCTCAATAACTCAGATAATGCGGATATCGGCTTTTGAAATAGGCTCTCATTTCAAAAATATACAAAGTACAGTAGAATCTCGATGCATCGTTTTTCAAGGGGGAGGGGGAAAATGACGATGGATGCGGGAAACGATAAATGCGGGTAACATAAAAAAAATTGGTAAAAAAAATGTTTTTTCCTGGTCCCTGCAAAATCCCTATACTTTCCATGTTAATTTATTTCCGATATACGTTTTTCACGCTTATACGATCATATTTTAAGTCCCTTGCAATATAAAGCGTCATTTATACGTTGCGTGTTCTGAGAAAGTACGTATGGTTGAATGCAAACTTTTGGTACAGCCTGTACTTCCGCTCTGAAGGATGCACCGCGTGCTATTATTTGTGTTACGTTGGCCTTGAGCGACACCGGTGGTCACGGCGACACTCGCTGTCAGTGTCGCAAAAAGGAAGAACAGCTTGCGTAATAGGCGAGCGCTATTTGTTAGCCAAGGTGTTGTTGACCTCTCAAAATAACAGGAAGCAGCCATAGAACACAGACAGCATCTGAAGCTTCTTATGTTAAGATGAGCGGAAGAAAGCGGAAGTGTTTTACAATCACCGATATATTAAACATTTTATTATTTCTGCTTTTATAATTTTTGTTCGTGTTTTTTTTAGGACTTCCCGTCAAACCATTAAAAATATGCGATTGATTCTGTGTTATAATAATCTTGCGTCTTCAGACAAATGAAAATCCATAAATTAATTTAGGCCTACACTACGGTATTTTATTAATGACGATGACGAAAAGCCCCAGCATAATACAGTGGATTTTAATGATACTGTCAATGCTCTAAGGACTATCAAACATTTTGTGACGCGCCTCAACGTTTCTGAGGAAATAATGGCCGAATTATATCGGTTTGAAAATACTGTTCACGCCGTGGCCGCGGCCAACAAAAACCAAGTCAAGATAACAGACTACTTCGTAAAGTGACACAATTTTCTTTGTTTTGTAGTATCTGGGTGCATTTCTCTTGTAGTTGTTTTGTTACATATTGCCGATTATAGTTAAACAATCGTATGATTATTTCTTGTTTTCCACTTCTTAACGGGGACTCTCGCTAGCCCGCCCGCCCGCGTTGCGAGCCTGTCTCCTGCCGGTACTTTGCCGTAAAGGTACGATTTGGATCCTCGCCGCCAAGGCGGCGCGCTGCCATGGCGGCGCTGCTGGGCAGTTGTGGTGTTTTCGTTCCTTGCTGCCTGGGCAGCGCGGCAGAGGTTCAGTAGGCGGTTTACATTGAGGTAATTTAATAGAGGTCCGATCATCATGTGTAGTGCCGCTACCAAAACGGCAATTAGAAGATTATTGGAGGAAGAGGAAGACGATGACAACTTAATTCTAGCCCTATTGGTGCGAAAAAGAAAAAGGAAAGCCACGAAAGAGGTCTACAAAACCCGAGAGAAGAGGGGTGCTTAAAATATAGATCGAAATATTGCATCATACAAAACTGGGTACCTATTTGGATACAAACTCAACGAGTTTTTCGTCATCTGCCGCTAAAGACGACATTGTTGATACAAAGCACTCGGCTGGGAAATGTACGCCAACAGGACATCAATTATAATAGAAGAAAGTTAACAGACGCAAGATAAAGCATGACAACAACAATCTACTGCAGCACACCTAGTGGTATGGCGGTCAAGTATGAAAATATTGGCTCCCAAGCATTGTCAAGTTTTTATTTTTATAGGCCTAACCGGGTCACTTCAATCCATACGAAATTTAGCTTAAGGACATATTTCCGTTACATAAAATTGGCCTGAAATTAAATTAAATGCAATTAGAAGTTCTTTAGATGCCATATTATTTGAATAATTTACTTTTCGGCCTTAAAAATGGCTAAAGATGCAATTATTTTCCAATAATTGGTACGGGAAAATTAGTGACAAGTCGAGACATCTAGCGGACTTTTATGAAACGCCATTTTGGAAAGCAGTTTTATGCTCCATTTCCTGGCTTTGTATAATTTCGTTGCCAACAGGCGGCGGTGCCGCAGAGCCGCCAGACCGGTCCTGGCGTGAATGGGCGGCCACGCTGCCCATGCGGCACTGCATAGGCAACGCTGCATGGGCAGCGGCGGCTGAGTTCGAAATGTATCCCATCTAAATACACGTGGAGAGGTAGTGAGCTTCCGCCGCCATGGCAGCACGCCGCCTTTGCAGCGGCAGCGCGCCGCCTCGGCGGCGAGGATCCAAATCGTACCTTAATGCGTAGCTCGCGTGGCCCTATAGTTCACAGCTGGTGCTGAAAATGTTCGCCATTCACTGCTACACATCCCTGGCACCTCTTTATGAAATTGTAATTTACGTTCTGAAGTTAATCAGCACCGATTGACTGCATTTCAGCTGTAATACACTGCAGTCCAGCCTTATTGAACCTTGCTCAAGCCTAGGAACTTAATCGTTCGTACCTCGTACATTCTCGCGTAACAGATTGCCGCTATTCTATGCCGCTTCAAATTCAAAAGAACGTTTACATATATTTTCTCATAAACGATCAATGCGGGAAAATTGTGGCCAAGGACTGGTGATTTTTTGACGATCCATGCGAAAAAACGATAGTTCGAGGAACGATAGATGCGGGGAAATTTAACATTAGTTTATATTGGAAAAATTTCGGGAATAAATTGAACGATACATACGGGAAAACGTCAGTTCCGGGAACGAAGCATCGAGGTTCTACTGTATAGGCCTGCTCTATATCCAAATTGTTTTTCAGTACAGGAAACTTTTGGAGTAGAAATCCTGGAAAGATATTTTTCTGAGGTTACAAAGAATAGAGTGTGACATCTTTGATGCACAGTAGCAGATCACTATCTTGGAAGAACAAGCAGCAAAAATAGGTCTTCATATCTCTTATGAAAAAACTAAATTTATGACTAACATAAATAATGTTCCACATGAAATTGATATTAATGCTAACAAAATTGCTAGAGTAAAGGAATTTAAATACTGAGGCGAATGTGTTACAGAAAATGGCAATGAAAATAAATCTGTAACATCAAGAATCCAGAAAATGGAGATTGCTTTCCATTACACAAACAAGTAGTTCCGTGAAGAACTATACAGCCTACTTTTCATGCCAATGATTATTCTACAGTATATGAAACTATCTAGAATAATGACGAAATTAAGTTGGTAATATCGAAATATCAAATTAGTTCAAAATATACCTGGTATAATGTAGCCTAATAGAGCACTACCGTTGGCAGCCCTGGTGACTGAATATATTCTTAGTTCCACCTCTTAAGGTACAGAATACAAAATTTGGTTGAAGTCCAATGGACGTTACATGCAGTTAGACACTGGATCTATCAGCACGCGTAAAAGCATGTTGCCAACAATACCATGCGTGTGCTGGTCAGAAATAATCTGAATTATTATGATATCTTGTTGTGCCAATTTTGGATGAAATCCATTTGTTAGTATAGAAGTTACATGTATTTTAAAATTTGACATATCAGCAGGCATAGAATCATGTTGGCAGCACTGCCTTGTATTAATTACTCCAAATTAATCTACAATGTCAGGTGCTATACGTGTGCAAAGTATAGAGCTGTTGGCTTGCATTCTTTCTGATATATTGATATTAGGGTAAAAAGAATATAGTCAGCATTTATTAACAGTTGGCAACCCTGATTGCTCTTAACAATACTTATAGTCATATCTGTTATGGTACACATAGCACATACGAAATTTGGTTGAAATCCAACTGATAGTATAGAAGTTACATGTATTTAAACATTGGTACTATCAGCAGGCTTATAATCATGTTGGTAGAACTGACGTATATAAGTTACTCCAAATTAATCTAAAATGTCAGAATATACGTGTGCATAGTTTAAAGCTGTTGGCTTGCATACTTTCTGATATATTGGTATTTGGATAAAAAAATAGAGAAAGCAATTATTAACAGTTGGCAGCCCTGGTGGCTCTTAAGAATACGCTCAGTCATATCTGTTTATGTACACATATTAAATACAAAATTTGGTTGAAATCCAATTGATAGTGTAGAAGTTATATGCATTTAAACATTGGACCTATCAGGAGGCTTAAAATTATTTTGGCAACACTGTCATGGTTGGCCTCCTGGAAATTAAACTGAAATAGTATTATCTACATGTGTGCCAATTTTGGAATAGCTCCCATGCATACCTTGCAAGATATCCACAACATGTAGCTCAAATTTCTAGTGCGTTTTTTTAGCAGTTGGTAGCACTGACATCAATTTCAAATATGGACGTGAGCTATTCCGGTGCACATCTTTACTCATACTAAATTTGGTTTTGATTGCTGCAGCCGTTTAGGAGTTGATAGGGGACACACACACACACACAGCCAGACAGACACACAGACAGAAGGACAGACAGACAGACACACATTTTCCCGGATCGATCTCATAAATCTACTTTTTCCTCATTTTTGCAAAATGTGAAAAGTAGGCTAAAAATGTTGGTAACAAGCAATGCTTGTCATGGAATAGTAAAATTCGCCATTACTTAACAGTGATTAAACCGGAAGCTCTTTATGCTTCAGAAACGCTTAATTTACAACTTAAAACATTACTGGAACAATTAGAGATTAAGGAAAGGAAAATTATGAGAAAGATCTTAGGGTCCAGAATTAAAACTGGCATACACTATCCCAAACCCAACTCTGAAATATATAGGAAAATTTCTAAACTTACCGATATCATGAGAATGAGACGAATTCAATTTTTGGGCCATTTGGAAAGAATGAATCATACGAGACTTACTTACCGAATCCACAAATTTCTGCAGAACAAATGTACAAGACCAAAGTGGTACAAACAGGTGGAGAGGGACCTAGTGGAGATGGGATCGCCAGATCTGATGAATAGAAATGCAATCAGGAATATTGTTCACACAAGGGGATTTGAGGAAGATCAGAAGAAACCTACACGACATGCATGGTCGGAGGAACAGAAACTACAACAATCCATGCATATGAAGAGCTATTGGGCAAGGAGGAAGGCTCAACATACGTTGATTCCGCGTGGTCCTAAGTGACCCATCTGCGAGAAGAAGAGGAAGAGTGTGACCAGTTACAGACTTGAATTTAATTGTTGTTATCTTCCTCAGACTAATGATTTATTCTACCAGATATATGTTCAGTCTTGACAACCACTTGTAGTATACAGACCATAGAATAGATTGAGAAACACTGCTTTAAGTTATTTCTATAAATTACCGTATTTCCGCGCATAATCGTCGCCACTGCGTAATCGTCGCACCCCACTTTTCAAACACTAAAATAGGTTTATAAAATTTCATCGCATAATCGTCGCATAGCATGTTCGTATTTGTGCGCCAGTCAGTTGCACACGCTACCGCGACTTTATAACCCGGCGCGACTTTGTCAGACGAAAAATATCTCGTCTTTATGCTTGCGGGCAATGAACTGTGACGCGAGCGGCAAGCTTCGTCACTTAGCACATTCCGCGAGCGTATAATCTGGCGTGATCTTGTCAGGAGAAAGTAATCTTGTCTTTATGCCTGCCGGCTATGAACCGCGACGCGAATGGCCAGCACACATTCCGCGAGCGTATAGGCCTAATCTGGCGTGGTCTTGTCAGGAGAAAGTAACCTCATCTTTAACCTGCCGGCTATGAACCGCGACGCGAACGGCCAACGCACATTCCGCGAGCTGGCGTGATCATGTCAGCAAAAAGTAATCTCATCTTTAGACCTGCGGCCTAAGAACTGTGACGTGAACGGCCAGCGCACATTCCGCGAGCGTATAGGCCTAATCTAGCGTGATGTTGTCAGGAGAAAGTAATATCGTATTTATGCCTGCGGGCTATGAACCGCGACGCAAATGGTCAGCGCACATTTCGCGAGCTTATAGGCCTAATCTGGCGTGATCATGTCAGCAAAACGTAATCTCATCTTTAGACCTGCGGCCTATGAACTGTGACGCGAGCGGCCAGCGCACATTCCGCGAGCGTATAGTCCTAATCTGGCATGATCTTGTCAGGAGAAAGTAATATCGTAGTTATGCCTGCAGGCTATGAACCGCGACGCGAATGGTCAGCGCACATTCCGCTAGCTTATAGGCCTAATCTGGCGTGATCTTGTCAGCAGAAAGTACTCTCGTCTTTATGCCTGCGGGCTATGAACTGTGACGCGAACGACCAGCGCACATTCCGCGAGTTTATAGGCCTAATTTGGCGTGATCCTGTCAGGAGAAAGTAATATCGTCTTTATGCCTGCCGGCTATGAACCGCGACGCGAATGGCCAGCTTCGTCAGCACATTCCGCGAGCGTTAACCTGTCGTGACCTTGTTAGAAGAAAGAACCCTGTCTCTGACTGCGGGCTATGACTCGCGCTACGCGAATGACTGGCCCGTGTAGCAAATAATGATACAGTATACTCTTTGAAATTAAATATTCTTCGCATAATCGTCGCACCCTGCTTTTTTTCACGAAATTTTGGCAAAAAAAGTGCGACGATTATGCTCGGAAATACGGTAAATATGATAATATTACGGATACTTTTGCAGTGATAATTTTTTTATTTTTAGAAATATTGGTACCGTAATCTGCTACTGATAATCAAACAATAATAGAAAAAGGAAGCTTACCTGAAGCCAGTTTAAGGCTTGTTCCTGGACTTTGGGAGAAGTCTTCTTAAAACGAATGGCTACAAAACGATACAGTTTCTTGACATCAAAGCCTAGTGGACTCATATCAGCATCCAAGATTTTGCTGGTTAACAGAGAACAGAAAGCAAAAAGGAGATGATGGATATTTGCGTAGACATACAGCAATGGTATTTTGTAAAAAGCAGACTGAATAATCCTCAGTGACACATACAGAGGTCGCTTACTAAGTCATAGCAATTATTATTTCCCGCAGAATCCCGGACTGCAATCCACGTGTTTTGATATGTTAAGTTTTGAAGACATTCCTTCAGTGTTGCCTGTACAAACTGTCAGTTGTAGCTCTTCTGTCTGTCAACACAAATTTGGCCAAAGACTAGCTGGGGTACAATGTATTTATTATATGAACAACGAGTAAATACAGTGGAACTTCGTTAGTAAGTTTTTGAAGGGACTATAATAATAATAATGATAATAATAATAATAATAATAGACAAACGTAATACAGTAAAAAGGGTATTTACAGATGAGGAACGCCTGAGAAGATCAGAGCGAATGAAGAGCTACTGGGCGACTCGGAAAGGAAACTTACTGAAGAAGAGGACCAAGAAATGATTGACTGAAGTGGTCCAATGAGGCCGTAAAAGCAGAAGAAGAAGAAGAAGAAGAATATCATATGGCCTCGGGTGCCAGCTTTGTTATTTGACACCCAAAGGGTAGCTTGCATGTCGAATTTCATAGTTCCTTAAAGCACTATGAAAGTCAAGGAGGTTAGATATCTAAGCTCCTTTAATACCATAGCGCTTTCTAGTAGATAAATGAGGAACTTTTGGCGGAAACTCCCCAGATCAATTTTGCCATTATGAACCCGGACTACTGAATTCAAATGGGTTCTTTGACATGCCAACATCGTATGACATGGTGTCGCAATTTTTTCCGCCTTTCAAAAAATCACTTACCATGGCCAGGAGCGAACCTGCAAGCTTGGGGTTAGTAGACCGACACGTTGACCACTCACCCACCGTGGCAAGCTAAGATTAAGAATAACATCTTTTGTTTTAAGGAACTTGTAAATCTAATCAAAATTTACACAATACAATTTTAAAAAGCCCGTCATAGAGGTGCGTGTGAAATTGCCGACCTTAAGAATGGTGTAAAAATAATTTTAAAAAAGCACGTCATGAACGTGTGCGTGAATTTGCCGACCTTAAGAATTAGTTAATGCGCTACTAGTCACAACGTAAACAAAGGTTTGTCAGCAACTATAACAGGACGAATAAATAACAATGTAAAAATGAATTACAGTACAATATATGAACTTTAATCCTAATAATACATCTTACCTCACAGTCGAACACGAATATTTACACTGGTGTGAAATACATTTGTATGGTTGATTGCTTTCTTGGTTTTAATTTTAAAATTGTACGTGTTAGTGAGGAACGTACCAACGGGATTCCACTGTAACACTCCTGGAAAAAATTACATGTATTAGTTATGATCACAATTAATTGCTCCATTATAATAGTGATCATAACTAATACATGTAATTTTTTCCAGGAGTGTTATTTACTTGTTATTCATATATTATATACATTGTACCCCGCCCAGTCATTGGGCAAATTTGTGTTGACTGACTGAAGAGTTACAACTGATAGAGTGTTTTGATGCGCAACATTTACAGTAGGATATATTATAGTAAGCGTATGCATAAATTACAAAGGTGTTTTCATATGACAGAAGATGTACTGTATATAATAAAGAAAACCTGCAGAAATGACACATAAAAAGCCTATGGTGATTTCAGATGAGTTGAGAAAATCCCGATCTGAAAGAATGAAAAAGTACTGGAAAGAGCACAAGAACGAAGCAGTACTACCTTCAATCAGTGGTCAGATCTGAAACTCTGTATGCAGCAGAAACACTTAAATTAACAAGATTTGGTGATTTAGACAAATTAGAGAAGACTGAAAGACGAATTCTGAGAAAAATACTGGGAGTTAAACGAAATAATAATGCAGAATATAGGTTGCGACCAAATAGAGAGTTACGGTATATTTGAAATGTGAAAAATTAACTGATGTAATGAGAAAGAGAAGATTACAGTTTATCGGGCACATTTATAGATTGGAAAATAACATACTACTAAACAGATCTTCAACTTACTGAATAGTTACAAATCCAAACCCACACAGTTCATTGAAATTGACAAAGATTTGACAAACGCCAGAATTCAGACAGACACAATAGCAAACAGATCACTCTTTAGAAAAGCTATTCAAAAGGCATGATTTCAAGCAAGGAAGAACCAAACAACTCGCAGAAAGTGGACTCAAGAGGAAAAAGATCATCACTCTAGAAGGATGAAGGAAATTTGGAAACAACGGAAATTGAATACAATGGACAATAGCCAACGTTGGTTCATCGTACCCTCCATCATCGATCTCGCGTTCGATTTGAATATCCCGCACGAAGCCGAGACTCTTCCCACAGTCTACATAAGTGTATTTCATTTAGTGCAAAGGGAAGGCCAACCATGCAGCTTACTACGACGCTGATCTGCAGAATAATCTATAAACATCCTGAGTTGTTTGGCAATGCAATCATCCTGCACAATAATGCAACACCCCAGTCGGCAAACATTATTCAGACCTATTTACGGTGCTGGAGATGGAACCTACTAGAGCATCCTCCCTACGCCCCCAATCTGTCACCATGAGATTTCGATTTGATACCGAAATTGAAAGCTCCATTGCATGGGAGACGCTTCCATACAAGAGAAGACACTGTGCAATGCGAGATTGTCAGACTGGACAGTGGAGCAGCTGATGGTATTGGTCATCTTCCTCATCGTTGGCAGCGAACAATTGCCTTGGAGATTTCTTCGAAGGATTTTAATGTGCGTGCAAATTAGTGTTCCCCACAATATAACATAATGTGCGATAACGTTTTCTTAATTTCACTCTCCTCCCTTGCCTGCAATACTTCCTGAGAAACTCGCATAACGAATATGATTGGTAAAGTACATTATGTATTTTCATATGTGTTAGTTGGTTCCTTAGTTTAGGGGCTGTGACAACGCGGTCATGTAGCCCCGTGTACTTTGGGTGTGTGTAGAATCTGTCTGATAACCGGAGTTAATTGCGATGACTGTATTAGTGTGTGTTATCTGTTTTTAATTCAACTAAGGACTGCACACGATAATTAGGTAGTTCCTATTTTTGCTACCAAATGCTTCCGTCCATGACACCTAGATGTGAACTTGGCTACTACTAGATGCCATCGCAACCAGTGCCCGGTGACGAACGTAGGAACTTAAGAGCATTAATCAAACCTAACCTACAAATTTTGCTTCACACTAGTTTAGTTGGTGGATGGTTCTTTTACATGACATAAATCAATGACATGGGCCCGCCGGCTTTACTTCCCCTCTGAAGGAAGGCATACTGAGGGATTTTTAATGCCCTTGAAAACATGACGACTTCGGCTGGGTTTGAACCCACAATCTTGGGCATAGAAACTCAGCATGCTACCAACTACGCCAACAAAGCCGCCTTTCATATGTGTATAATGAAATGTTTGTATATCAACGCATTTGTCTAAAATAAAATAGTTGCCATGACTTAGTAAGTGACCCTCGTATATGAGAGGGGCTCAGAATACATCTCCACCCCACGTCTCTAGAATGGGGTGCAGCTATGTACGAGGAGCATTCTGATGGTGGTGGCATTCCAAGTCTTGCTTCGAAACAGGTCAGACGTCACTGCTCCGCGCAAACCGATGATCCACCTTCCACGTCGCTTCATCTTCGCTGCCACCGAGACTTCAGCCAATCTATAACCCTCTCCCCATTCCCAAATTCAATTTAACAATCCCCTTCCCTTCCAACCGTTAACCATCGTTGTAACCAAGCCATTGAATACAGCGAAATGACTGAACCAAGCCATTGTCGCCAGCCCACCTACCGTACCTTTCCACGTCAAGCAAATCCTATCTCCCTCGAGTTACAGCCAAGCTAAACTCTTCCCTCCAACCCTGCAGCAGCCAAATAATTAATTAACATTAATTCATTATTTAAACCTTTTTCGCCTGCGCGCACACTGTCACGGCTACAACCGACCAACTGTTTAACCTTGTGCGACAGGCATTAACTTCTTGGGCGAGCCAACTGAACTCTCAAGGGTTTGCTAAAGGCATTTGAGCCCTTCATTCATCTCCATTAAATCCAGCTACCACTTTTTACTCACAACATGAACTCCAACATTAATGCCCTTTGGGGCGAACTACACGCAGTGGCTGTAGGTTCCCCGAACCCTGAATACACTTGCAGTTCACCACCACCAACACCTTGCCATGGCTCCTTTCCAGACTTTGATCTTGGACAGGAGCTATGGTACGAGTTACCTACACAGCGATCCCCCAAGTGCACGCTGATTGTAATCCGCCCGCCCCAAAACAACAACTACATGAGCTCACTCAGAGGAGCAATAATCAGCATGCTCACACCAAATGCGAGGTACGTCACTCAGATTGAGGAACTTCGCAATTACCACATCGCCATCACCCCTACAAAAGACATTCGCCTCAACACCATCAGGAGAGCGCTCCTGAGCCATCTGGCCATCCCCTCATTCACACTGATCCCTTTTCGAGACACCACTTCAGACACAGTTCAGACACAAACAGATGACACGTTCGAACCCAAACAGGAGGACACAACAGCCAAAATTCCTTTCCCCCCGCCTCTGCCGCCTACTCTCAAATACACAAAGGCTTCTCAAACAACTACACCCGAACTCTTTCATGAACATTCTCAAACAAAGCCAGATATAGCAGAAAATATGGACTCAAACTCACCTCGCACATATCAGACCCAAATGTACAAGATGGCGTCACAGTGAAAGTGCAGTGAAATAGCAGCTAGTGTAAATATTTGATAAAAGTGGTAAAATATTATAACAGAGGCTTAAAATCTATAAAGTTACTTTCCTCAGATCAAGTGTAATACGGAATATTGATAGTATTTAGAAATTCTTGTTGATAATTTAATAAACTTAAACTAAGTTGTGGGAACGTGTATCCAAAGATTCGGTGACTTCTTCAATCACTGTTTGAACCAAGTAGAGCAGTGGTGCTTTTACGAGACTTCACCCGATTGGAAGATATACGTATTTCACATTCTTCTTTATTGGTAGGTTATTAGATTAATTCTATTAGGTAGTAATAATTAAATTAAATTTAGTGTAATTTGGTGTAAACATCTAGGCTCACTTAGATCTCTAGTATGACGACAGTAAACAGTGTTAGTATCTCGTCAGGTTGTGTAACCGTAACGGATTTATGCTCGTCGTGCAAAATAAAAGTAAAAAATGCAAATAAAATCATCACAAGATCTCAGGTAAAATTGAATGAGGAGAAAAGTGAAACCGATTGTCGTAATGTAGGCCTACCGCTACCGTCATGCGAATGTCATAACCTGAGAAACGAACTGTCCTCAAAAGACGAAATTATAAAGCTGCTAAAGGAAGATATTTCTAAGTTAATGGAAGAGTTGAATAAATTAAAAGGAAACAGAGAGGAAAGCAAGGAAACTTGGTCGACAGTGATTGCTGGTAAGGTAAGATTGAATAAGCCTAGGCCTATAAATGGAGTACATGTAACTGAAATTCCCGTCTCAAATTCATTTGGAGTGCTTGTCGAAGAAAATGATGACTTTCCTCAAGAAGAAAAGAAGAAAGTGATAAAGAGAAAATCCAGGAAGATGCGGATATTTGCGGATAGCCACGGGCGAGATGTAGCAGCAAGCGTTTTGGAGAGAAGCCGAGAAATGGAGGTCACTTCGACAGTGAAGCCAGGAGCTCAGATTGCAGAAGTCACGAACGGGATGATAGGAGAGTGTGCGTCCCTTACTGCAAAGGACTACGCAGTGATCATCGCTGGAGCAAACGACGTCTATAGAAATGAGAGTAAAAAGGTAATCAAAGATTTAAAGGGTACATTGCCATCCATGCAAAAAACAAATGTCATTATTGTAAATATTCCGCAGAGACACGATTTAATTCCCAAGTCATGTGTAAATGTAGAAATAGAGGCTACAAATGGAAAAATTCATAAAATTTGTAAGAGTTTTCCAAATGTCCAAATTGTAGATGTAAGTAAATTAGACAGGAAGTTCCACACTCGGCATGGCCTACACTTAAATAGATTAGGAAAAGAGTATCTTAGTGATGAAATCTGCAAAATTGTAAATTCAAATGGTAAGAATAATTCAACAGTAATATCATTAGAGTGGAAGCAGGGAAACTGGTAGAAGAAGCCAAACGTGAGGTTTGGCATTCACATCTTTTGAAGTCAAATTTAACGGAGTGCAACAATGGTATTTCGGATTTGTCTAGCAACAATAATAATAACAATTATGATAATAATAATGTAAATAAATCACCAACACAAGCTTGCAAAAGTAACAAATTTAAAATTTACCACCAGAATGTCCAGTCTCTTTATAATAAAATTGATTACATAAATCTAATGCTTAAAAATGAACTTAAAGACATCTCAGCACTATGTATTTCAGAACATTGGCTGAAAGAGGAACAACTCGAATTAATTCAATTCCCAGGGTTTATACAAGCTAGTAAATACTCTAGATCTAATATTAGCCATGGTGGTACTTGCATCTTCTTAAGAAATAATTTAGATCATGAACAGATAACAGCTTATGATTATCTAATTATGGAACAGGATTTTGAATTCTCTGCCGTAAAAATTCAGCAGTTTAAGTTAATAATTGTATGCGTATACCGTTCTCCGTCAGGAAAGTTTCCTCTATTTATAGATAAACTAGAATTGTTACTCAATAACATGAGCAAAGTAAATTTCGATATAATAATTTGTGGGGATGTAAATGTGGACTTCTTAAAACTTGATAGAAATTGTGAATTATTAAACCAGTTACTAATTTCCTATGGACTGAAACCTACAGTAAATACACCAACAAGAATAACAAAATTTAGTAAAACCACTCCTGATCAAATTTTTATAAATACAGATAAATATCACCATTCAATAGAAGTCTATTGTCCGGGTTTTAGTGACCACCATGGACAAATACTGAGTTTTGAAGTATCCGAAGTAATCAATAATAATGATAATGGAGTAAAATCAAAGTGCAGGTCATTCACTGAATCAAATGTTACATATTTCAATGACTTATTAAATAAGGAAACATGGTCAGAAATTTATGAACTAGAAAATGTAAATGATAAATTTAATGCATTTAACAGTACCCTAAAACACTATTTTGAAATAGCATTCCCCTTTAAACGAAGAACTGTTCAAAATAACAAAACTAGCAATTGGATAACAACAGGGATTATAAATTCATGTCAAAGAAAGAAATTTCTACACAAATTATATAAACAATACCACACAACACCTGAATTCAATTTATACTACAAAAAATACACTAGCATATTAAATAAGGTAATAAGACTAGCAAAGAAAATGCATAATGATAATTTTATTTCCCAATCATCTAATAAAAACAGGGCTATGTGGTCTGTAATAAAGAAAGAAACTGGAAAATCTGCTAAAATACAAAGGAACATTACACTGACCAGAAATAATAAAGTGATTAATAATCCAGAGGAAATAGCAAACACTTTTAATGACTATTTTCTGGAAATTCCGCAAAAATTATTAAATAAATCACAGGTAAATACACTAAATTCTAATAATAAAATAAATATATGCAGTGATTCTTTATTTATAAATCATGTCACAAGTGAAGAGGTAAGAATAGTTATAAAAGAGCTAAAAAATAAATTCTGTGCTGGCATTGATGGCATCCCTGATGCAATTTTAAAGAAATGTGCAGAAAATATAATAAATCCACTTACGCACTTAATAAACAGTTCAATTCTCTCAGGAACTTACCCGGATATTTTGAAGTTATCAAAAGTAATTCCAGTGCACAAAAATGGTTCAAAAGATGAATTAGATAACTATCGTCCTATTACCTTACCAACTGGTATTGCAAAAATTGTGGAAAAAATTATGTATAAGAGACTGATAAGTTTCATAGAAAAAAATAAAATATTGTCAAACTCACAACATGGATTTAGAACGGAAAAATCTACACAGACAGCAATTTACGAATGTAGTAATAGTATACTGAAATTAATTGACAATAAGGAACATGTAACTGGCCTATTCTTGGATTTATCGAAAGCATTTGATGTAGTTGACCATAAAATCCTCCTTACCAAACTAAATCAATATGGTGTTAGAGGTCTAGCTAATAAATGGATAGAGTCTTACTTAACAAGGCGTAAACAAATAGTAAGCTTGAGACACAAGGATGATGGAACCAAATTACTTAATGAAACATTGTCCAATGAGGGAATTATTGAATTTGGAGTACCCCAGGGATCGGTTTTGGGCCCACTACTCTTTCTTCTATATATCAATGATATAACACAGAACGTTCATTCACATAAGGAAATTTTGTTTGCGGACGATACAACACTCGTAATAAAAGGTGAAACTAAACAGGTCATACAGCAGTCTGCTGACTCCGTTACAGGAGAGTTAACCAAATGGTCACAAGATAATCGCCTCATAATAAACTATAAAAAGACAGTATGTCTAAATTTCCACACTATACAGAATAGGAATCCTGCGATGCCCAATATAACATTAAATGGTCATCAAATAGAAAATAAATCAGAAACAAAGTTTTTAGGACTATGGATACAACAAGACTTGAAATGGAATAAACATATACAATATCTGAATACTAAACTGAACTCGATGTGCTTTGCGTTACGTATTTTGAAAACCTGCACTAGCATGCACACATTAAGAAATACTTATTTTGCTTATTTCCATTCATACTTAAGATATGGGATCATATTTTGGGGTATGTCGCCAGATGTACTAAGCACGTTTAGGATACAAAAGAGAGCGATTAGAATTATGGCAAATGTACACTCTAGAGAATCATGTAGACCTCTGTTTAAAGATTTAAACATTCTCCCACTGCCCTGCATATATATCTTTGAAAGTATTATGTTTTTTAAAAAGAATTTAATGAATAAAGATGTTTTTCTTAAAACAAACAATGATGTTCATAGGCATAACACAAGACAAAATCAAAACATTCATATTTCACACACACACACAAGCATATATCAAAAAGGAACTTTTCACACTGGAGTTAAATTATACAATAAACTACCCCAGTATATAAAACTGGCCCCAAAAATAAAAACCTTTGATAGAATGTTGAAAGCTTATCTGCAGTGCCATTGTTTTTACTCAGTAGTTGAATATTTTAGCGTATAGGAGTGATGGAATCTATAACTATATTTTACTTTTTTAATTTAATTTTAATACCTAGCTGTATGTTGTTGTATTTATAGAATTAAGTTTTCATATTATGATAATAGAGTGAGGTGTAAATAGTTGTGCAATAAGATTGTATCTATTAAGATTTGCTATTATAATAAGTTATAAATAGTTTTAATCTTAGTAATATATACCTGTTAGTTCTTTTATTTTATGCATGTAAATTCTGACGTGTCCTATATCAAAAATGTATTGAATGCATGTATTTGATCAAATGGAATTAATAAAAATCTATCTATCTATCTAAACACAAATGCCCGCAATTCACCAGCCCAAGCACACAAATCATATTTAACAAACCTACAGACAACAATCAAACGTCTAAGCCTACAATACAAGAACATGAAGGCTCTCAAACAACAGAAAACACACCTCCCTCACAGGCAGACGCTTCTCCATCAGAGAGGGATGCCACACCTGACAATTCCCCTCCTCTCAACACAGTAAAAGCAAAGTCCCATCCAAAAACACGGGCATCTCGTCGCCCTCCTTCCAAACCACATGCTACACTCATGATCCAATGTTTCAACTGCCAGCGATTAGGACATAATGCTGCTTGTTGCCCCCACGAGACCCGCTGTAATCGGTGTGGAGATAATCATCACCACACAGCTTGCAAGGTCGCTAGACACACACCTCGGTGTATCAACTGTGGCGGTGCACATACAGCCTCTTATTCCGGTTGCAAGTACATTAAAACAGCCATAAGGTGACGGCAGTTGGTATACAGACAACGCGAACACGCTAACATTCCATCCCTCAAGTCCCTCAAAGTCCCTCCTCCTCCAACAAACACAAATACAGCCCTTACACAGCTACTACAGCTCCTCTCCCAACTCTCAGCCATCACACTGCCATAGACACTATACCACGTTCGAACCCAGGACTCTGGAACCGCTGAGTGCCCGAGTCTGAACCCATTCGCCCGGGATGGCGCTTGGCGGGCCAGAGAACACACACAAGCCCTCAATCTCATTCAACTCAGTAAACCTTAGCATAAACAATCACTTCAGTACATTTTTCACGATTAAAAGACAATATTCCCATCCACTAGCTCATTCAAACTACCAAACCAAATAGCCAGTTACTACAGTCGAACACAGGACCCGCCGACTAGTGGCGCGCCTGCCTGGGGACAAGGCAAAAGCCAGTTCATCTGGGATGGCGCGCTGCGGGCTGGCGGGCCACTTACAGCTCACAGACACTCTACATTATCAATTCCACAACTCAAAATTTTTAATTCTTTACACTGAAGATACTAAATTACTTTTTCAACTCCATTTAGAAACACAATTTACATATTCACTAGCGAAAAATCAGCTCAGATCCACAGAGTCTCGACAGCCATTCACAAGCCATCATTTAAACTTACAACGTCCGACCAACTTTTACATCCATACCGCAATAAATTAGCAAACCAAAATTACTCTACAACATAGCTGTCTGGGGGGGAGAAAGGAAAAACCAGTTTCGTCCAGTTAACACCCGGGTTAGTCGACCAAAACTGGTGCTAGAGTGAACACGAAACTATTCGAAGTTCCAGTCAGGAAGACAACTGGAAAAGTATCAGCCTGTATTATTACAGTATAACCATAGTTGATTTTGTATAACCATATAATCACCCCAAACAGACAAACTCCGGATTTTTATCACCATTTTAGCATTTCACCTAACATAAACACCGACAGTTGCATTACCAATACTGCAACTAAATAATTGTACATATTGTAAATATTTTTCACCTGTATTCTCAAACATAGATGTTATAGCCTAAGTGTAATGGATCTGATGATGATTGCTTGACGATCGAAACTGGTCATCCTAGTGTATTTATTAATCTCATGTAATTTATTTCAGGATTAGGACATAATCCTCTCTTTTTGGGTACATTCGTGTTGACCGACTGAAAAGCACCAAACTTTTGTTCTTTTAACAACCCAAAGGTCGGTGAGCAGTATGCATTTCTCCCAAAAGATGTTACTCTCCTTTTCCCTTGATAATACTCATGTAATCTATTCCTGGTCTTCCTCTTTCTCTTCTTCCTTCCAAATTTCCATCGAATAATGTTGCGCAGCAGACAGAATAATGAAAAAAATTACTAATAAAACTATCCTTTCTTCCGCTTAGTCTTTTGACCAAGGTGTGCTTTTCACTCGCTTTCTTAACGACCTCCTTGTTACTCTGTCAGAGGTATTCTTAACATGCAGCGCCAGCACCACATTTCAAATGCCATGAGCTTTGTTTTTTCAGCTTTCTGCGGAGACCAAGTTTCTGAGCCCCAACAATCCATATGAAATGCTTTCTTACTTGGAGAGGAGTGGCCTTGGATGTCAATAGACTCTTCTTTTTAGGAAATGCTTCCCTTGCCTGAGCTATTCAGGCATTAACTTCTCTTTTGTATGACCTCGTAGTGACACCCCCTTAAGACAACAATAACTATCTTCCATAGGATGAGATTCATCATCATCATCATCATGAACCAGCTCCAGTTTCCCCGGTGCGGTGAATGAGCGCTCTCCATTTAGTTCTCTCCAAGAATGTCTCCCCCTCCACGACCTGCTGCAAATCCAGACCTCTCCCTGCAAGATCATTTCTAACCTGGTCGATCCATCTCTTCCTCGGTCGACCTCTTGGTCTCTTGCCTTTCAATTCTTCCTCAAACCACACTCTAGCTGTTCTTTGTGTGTCCATTCTTTCGAGATGACCGAACTATTTTAGCCTCGTTTCAACACAGATCTCATTAAGAGATAAAACTGAGATTAGACTTTCCAAATATTGAAATTCTTTTACTTGGTCCATTTCCTCCTGACATTTCGCACCTGAAAATCATCGGGAGCCCCGCGATTTATCTCGACCGAGAACCAGGTGAAAACAAGTTCGAGCATCGTGGACAAGACGGTATTATGGTGGGATACTCGACAGAATCCAAGGGTTACCAGATCTGGGTTCCTGACAAGAGGAAGGTGATAGTGAGCCGTGACGTAAAGTTCATGAAGAGCAAGGACACCGAACGTCGGTATGGATGATGTCAAGTGAATCGGAACCACTTGACATCATCGATACCGACGTTCAGTGTCCCTAGTTTCTGTGGCTTTTCTGCTGCGAAGATTGTAGCCACTGTTCTCGGCGACCTCCTGACGAAAGATCTTCCGAGACCCAAGCACAGCTGGTGCACGAAGGCTGCAGGACTCCAGATCCAGCCATGAGAAGAAATCTTAACACCTCACTCGAGGGGAAGTGATAGAACACATTTAACCTACAAAAACAATAATAAACAAATGCACACGAGTATCAGTGTTTTTCAAATCTAGTGCTGCCATCTACGATCCGCACACAATCCACACACAGTGTTTAGTTTTTCAATTTTACACGCAGTTCGGTTCATTTTGTGTCGGGTCAAAAGTACCATGTATTAAACTGTTGTTTAATTGACTTTGCCCCGAGCCTGTTCTGCTGATACACCCAAACACTGGTATTCATATGAACTAATGCACTCTCCAGATCTCTTTCATCCTCCGACATCAGTGAAATATCATCTGCAAAGCATATTGTGCTGTACAGCCTACCGGTGACCTTGATACAGTGCTCATCTGTTGTTAGGAATTCCTTCCTGATGTCTTCTAGAGAGATGCTATAACGTGTGATCAAAAAGTTTCCGTTTGACGGCCATAGTATGGTGCCCACAGAATTTTCAATGTCAATTTTCCTGACTTTTCCTGACCATTTTTCAACAAAATTCCTGACTCGCGAAGTCATCGTAACAACGGAAAAATGGTTTATTGCAGCCTCCACCATCCCGATAGCTGCCCAACGCTCGCCTCTTTATTCATTCATTTAAAATACAAAATAAAGTAAATTATAATGCAATAATACGTAAATCAAAGTACTTAATAACCTAAACTATAGTGGTGGGGTCGCCACATCCCTACGCCAACGCCAAAAAAGCGTAAGAAAAATCGGTAAAAGAGGTTTTTACTATGATGTACTGTAAAAATGGAAACTTACCCTAATGTCCAGTGAGTTATTGCTTTTTATCTTCATAGAGGCATTCATCCCATTTACGCACAAGGTTGCAGATCCCCATGTGGTAAAACACAGTGTCCTGCTGGGTGAAGAGGCCCATAACCACCTGCTGCACATTCTCATCCGACAGGAATCGTCGACACTTCAAGGCCTTTCTAAGGGACCAAAGACATGATATTCGCATAGGGATACATCAGGACTATAGGGCGGTTGCTCAAGTGTCTCCCACTCGAGTTGGCGTACCTTCTGCGTTATGACTAGGGCTCGGATATTTAGGTGTTAAAAACTGGGGAAATATTTATTTTTTATGCATTAAAAACACCTGAAATATGTGACAAAAAAAAGTAAAAATATTTAATTATAATTTAGTTTATTAATGTGAATACGAACAATATGCAGTACTCACGAATGCAATTTATGCTAAGTCTCACTAACAGCTGAAGCATTACAATACACAACGAGATACATCTTTAGGTTGTCCATCACAAATGACCGACGATTATTGCGAAACATTTATTTCGAAGGCGCAAAACTGTGGCAATATGTTTCTTGCCCTTGAGGTGTTGTGTAACTTGAGATCGCTGCTCAGCCATGATTGCTTTCGCACATGGTTGGCAGAACAGAACGCCCCCATCAGAAGTAAAATTATTTTTAAATTCTGCCACAGACAATAACTTGTAGTTGTTTTTACTTTAGGCATCGTAGAACTGTCTTACACTTTACAGTACCAGAAATGAACTGCATGCGAGTGTCACTGGCTCCAGGTAGCTGGGAGAGGGGAGGTCTAGCACGTGGTGCAATATGGCTATGGACGAGGAAATTTCTGGCTTCCACAGTGAGTGGCATGGGGCGAAAGTTAAGAGTAACACAGTTGCAAGCTGACATACGCTCTGCGTGAAGAAGTAACTCAGAAGAAAAATGCAAAAAAGTGAAAGATCTAGCATACTGATTTTAAAAAAAATGTAAATATTATGTGCTAATAAGTGAAAAGCAGGAGTTAATGTATTTATAGAAAAATGCTTAAAATATGTATTTACATTAAAAAAATATTTATTTACCTAAAAATCCGAGCCCTAGTTATGACCTCTGCGGTACGGGGACATGCCTTATCATGAAGCAGTAGCACCCCTGGTCACTGTTTTCCGAGACTTTTGTCTTCAACGCATGCTGTAATTTTTTCTCCAGTGTTGCGCAGTACCGTTCCCCAGTGATGGAGACACCAGGTTCCTTGAAATCAATAAGCAATGGGGCCCAGTAATCAAAGAACAGGGTGAGCATCACCTTTCCAGCGGACTTCTTCGGACGAGGGGACGATGGATGACACCACTGCATTGTCGACGCTTTCGATTCCAGTTTCCAGTGGTGGCATCAGCTTTCGTCGCCTGCAACAATGCACTCCAGGAACGTGTTACCTTCAACATTGAAACGCAACAAAAGCAGCAGGCAAACAATCATCCGGTGTGTTTTTAGTTTGGCTTTCATCGCCCAGGTAGGCCTTGGTAGGCCTAGGCCCTTCATGGACTGTAGTGCCAGGTTTTTTTTTTTTAACAATTTAAATGATATTGTAGACTTCGTCGTTACGCTGGGGTCTGGCGTTACGTTATGGTGACGGGATGAAATGTACCCAGATGCACTGAGGTGTGTGACGTCATAGTACCGCTTGGTGCATGTGTTCCCCGACAATCTCTACTTCGCTAGTATAAGACAAAAATCCCCGATTCTTGGATGTCACGGGTCATCTCGAGAACCACTCGATGGATTTTGATGCGGTTTTCACCATTCTGTAAAGGATATCTCGAGGAAAGATTCTGTAGAAAATAATTTATGTATGATCAAAGGAAACCAAGCAGTAAAGATTTCAGTGAAAAAGTCGAAAACTAACTTGGCGTCCGTGCGCTTCTTAAGCTTACGCTGGGCAAACCGTTAAACATATCAAAATACTATGAGCGTAAAAATTGGTCAGCATGAAAAGTTCTACAAAAAAGTCCGCGAGAGCATATCTCTATCTTCAATACATCGCCCACTGTAAGTGTTTTTAGACTGAATGGAAGAGCACGTCCCCGCGCGCTCCGGTGAGTGAGCGTGACGGCATCCCGCCTGCTTGACCTTGCTTTGCCCTTGGTTTGCACTTGCCGTTCGCGAGTAATTTGAAACAAGGTAAAGTATTATAAAGCAAGATAAGTATTATGCAGATAATTTTCTAACATGTCAAGAGTCTTTGGCTTCGAGCAAAGCGAGAAGCCTCCAGACTTTCAAGCATTTTTCAGCATTTGTAGCATTTAAAATGATACAAAGTCTAGTCTTTCAGACTGACTGTCACTTTTTAATTTATTAATCTCTCAGGTTATCCTCTAGCTACAGACCTTCCGGTAGCCCTCAAACGGAAACTTTTTGATCACGCCTTATAAATATTAGTGATTAAAAAATGCAATTTGTCTCTCTGCCTTCATAACTTTTGTTTCCACTTTCTGCCTTCTTAATTATTTATTTCTTATGCTTCATCGACTTACAAGGCTGCTAATATACAAAGCTTAACAATCATAATGAGGTGAAAGAAGAAAAATTAGAAGGGTAACAATAGATGACTAATGAACTATGAAATGTATGACACCCATATAAATTAGAATAAAGACCTGAAGAGTGGGCAAACCACAACTGACTTACTTATTTCCTTTCGCTCCATGCGGAGCATAGGGCATCCAAGAATGATTTTCATCGGGCTCTGTGTGTTGCCAAGTTCTTCACTTCCCTCCAAGTCTTTCCCGCTTTTCTGGCCTCCTTTTCAATGGTGCGTTTCCAGGTGTTCCTTGGTCTTCCCCGTCTCCGAGCCCCTTGAGGATTCCAGTCCAGAGCTCTCCTTTCTACTGCATCATTCTGTTTCCGCAGAGTATGCCCAATCCAGCCCCCATTTCCTCCGTTTAAATTGGACTTCTATAGGTTGTTGGTTAGCCCTTTGCCACAGCTCTTCGTTTGGGATTATATCTGGCCATCGTATACCCAGAATTCGACGCAGACAATGATTGATGAATACTTGAAGTTGGTGGCTGATAGGATTGGTAACTTTCCATGTTTCACATGCATACAATAGGATAGCTTTCACATTAAACCACAACTAAAAATAAATAATTAAAATAGCTATTCAGCTTTTAAAATACACCTAATTTACGAATATCGGTAGGTGATTTCTCAAATTACTAATGGATCCTTTAAGGGATGTTACTGCTATGGTATTAATGGTGGCATTTGAGATATGAAATTTTTTACACGCTGCAGCAAAAAAGAGAAGGTATTGTTCCCCGGGCCCCCACTAATAACCCATAACTTCTATTTCTTGAAGGCGGTATTTTTCCTTGTAGAAAGGGACTGTAGGCTCGTAAATATCCTTCTTTTCATTGTTCACTTCATCTGGCTGCTCAGCATGGGTTTCAAAACGCGCGGTTGGATCCAATATATAACCCTTCTTTTTATCCTCCTTGTAGGCTATGATGTCAATGCGCCTGGTACTGCCTTGTGCGGCTAGCCCTAAAACTTCTTCAGGCCACACGAAGCCAATATCCCTCAGACTCTCCGCAAGGATGGATCTTACTGCGTGATGTCTTGTGTTACGTAGAGCCTCACCATAATTGCAGAACCCAAGGACAAGTGGGAGGGTTTCAATCTCGTTGCCACAGTGGCAACAACGGTTCTTGTAGAAATAATAAATATTTATTCTGTCCCCTCTACCGGTACTCATTACATTCCAGTTTATGTAGTTGAACACCTTTGCCACTTCGATGAAAGCAATTATTATCGGTAATTCTACTTCCAAGGCTTTTTCAATAATTTCCCTACATAATGTTACGTCTTGGTCGATGTTTCCCCTAAGAGACTAATGGAACTACCAATAGAGCCCTAATAATAATCACCTGAGTAATATCTTTAATTCAAAAAGCTCCTTCTCAGGAACATCATTCACAAGAGCTTCCATCCAGTGTGGCATCACATAGTCCCAGATGTCCGGTGTTATCACCTCATATGGCACCAAACTGAACAGTCGGTTCAGTCCGTCCTTCAAGTGTGCTGTCCGTGGCACATAGGAATCCCTGAAATAACAGAAATATAATACTTTGATTGCTAATAGATCAATAACTTTCATATAGAAAACATTGAAACCCATTTTTCAGTGTTGCCTCATTAGCAATTGAATTTTAACTTTCAGTTGGTCAACATGATTATAAGCCCAATTAAAATGGGTCATAAATAGGGCTAGGATTTCAATGACTTTGCATCTTTTTCTTTGATAAGCCCAATTTATTAATGAGTTGTATATACAGTAAATGTGTTTCAGAGTTAGAAGTCATCTGCTGTGTGGACCAAAATATTATGTGCACTCGAGTTTGAAGGTTGTTTGTGAAGTAACCAATAGACTTACATAAAATCCAGTAACATCATCAATTTCGTCGTTCTATTTTACGTTAGTTCATGTAGGTTTGGAATTTTTAATTTATATTTTAATATTTTTTATCGCAGTTGGAGCACAATAAGTGCCCGTTTTTAAGCGTGTTTCAACCATGCGTCACATTTAAGAATTGTTATCTCAAAAACCCGTCATCAGATCAAATCCAAATTTTAACACAATATACATTGGAATGTTGTATAACTGGTTTATTAATTTCAATTTTTTCTGTGTTCAAGAAACAAAGTTGTTATCATTTTCGTAAGGTAACTTTTTCTCGGCTCGGTGTGGTTGGAAAATGTAGTTCTTGGTCGCGTTGTAATCCTTATACATCAAAACGTTATGCTGTACGACTGTGAAATACGTAAATTAATTCACTTATTTTATATTGGTTTGTATTTGCACGGGGAAATAAGACATGGTTCACTAGCTAGCCGCTCCGGGGAATGCTGTACAGCATTGCTGAGATGGAGCCCATCACTTCCGAGCGTCATGTCGCGTGAATAAGTGAATTGATTTACATATTAAAATTACCACACCCGGTAGTCCACAATACCGGAACCTCCTTATTTTACAAATCGAGCATTGACTTCAAGTATGCTCCTCAAGTATCAGTACAAGTGGAAAGGAGTGTTGTTAGCATACAATAGGCAGTCACTTTGCTTTGAAAATCTGCAAATGGTGTTTATTGTACATTGCAATTCAGGACTGATGAAATGAAAAACAAACCACTCCGTCAGTTGTGTATAACTTCTTTAAATAAACGTGATCTTTACTAAACTGTACTACTTTATTCTATGTAACTTTGAATTTATAGCCAGGTATCAGAGTAAAATGATTGCAAATTTAAGAGCATTTTCTTCTAGCTGGACCACGCGGAATCAACGTATGATGAGCCTTCCTCCTTGCCCAATAGCTCTTCATATGCATGGAGTAGTTTCTGTTCCTCCGACCATACACGTTGTGTTGGTTTCTTCTGATCTTCCTCAAATCCCTTTGTGTGAACAATATTCCTGATTTTCTATTCATCAGATCTACCTGTTTGTACCACTTTGGTCTTGTACGTTTGTTCTGCAGAAATTTGTGGATTCGGTAAGTAAGTCTCGTACGATTCATTCTTTCCAAATGGCCCAAAAATTTAACTCGTCTCATTCTCATGGTATCGGCAAGTTTAGAAATTTTCCTATATATTTCAGAGTTGGGCCTAAGATCTTTCGCATAATTTTCTTTCCTTAATCTCTATTGTTCTTTAAACGTTTTAAGTTGTAAATTGAGCGTTTCTGAAGCAAAAGTAAGTAATGGCTAATTTTACTATTCCATGACAATTAAGAGCATTTTATACATTTTATAAGCCTTTTTTGGTTGATTTTTAGGTCATAACTTCATTATTTAAAGTGCTTTATTGAATGTTTTATAGGGCATTAAAATCCCAGCCCTAGTCATAAATATGTAATTCCACCTAGAATGGAACATTTAATTAATTATTAATTGCAAGGATTACGGGGCGGGATGACATGTTTCGCTTGCTAAGCAAGCATCGTCAGATCCATGACAATGAATGAACAAATATAAAAGCCAAATTTTTCTACAAAACCCACAATGCCAACCACGAACGGTCACATTCTTGATAAAGTGCGGCTAGTACTGCCGTGAAATATTAACTAGTTTCCCATTGCTGACATACATCACACGAAAAATGGAGGGTCAAATGATTGAGTGTTCATCGTGACTCACCAGTGCCCTCCAACTCTTGCGTAGTCAGCTGGGTGTGGCAGCAAGCAGGACACAAATATTTTGAAATGAGTCTTGCAGAGATCTGACAGCCAACCACAAACAAAGTCGATCTTGAGACGCTCCACAGTATTGTCCGATTGATCTGTGGACAGGAACACAGAAATTTGAGAAATTTTATTTAGATATGCAATTTATTACTAAAATTGGATTTACACAGCTGAATAGGCTTGAAGCTGAGCTAATTATCACTCAGTAGAGGAGAAGCAAATCTGGAGAGACTTGGCCAAGAGGGATGCAGATTGCCAGAAGATGGAGCACAATATGTGGGAGGACCGGACAAACTGGAAGAGACTCATTTATACCAGTAACCAGGCCCAACGAGAGGGAGGGGCAAGCGGGGCTGTAGCCCCAGGGCCCGGATATACTTAGGGGACCCAGAAGGTAAAATTACTAAAAATGGGCAACATAACATAACTTCCATTTTGAAATGTTCTTATATGACTTAGAAATAATAACCCCTGGCACTACAGCCCATGAAGGGCCTAGGCCTACCAAGCGACCGCTGCCCAGCCAATTGGCCTGCAGATATTGGGGTGACATGTGATCAGCGCATCGGGTCCCCTCGGCCGTTTATCTCGGTTGTTGTGATCGGAGCGCTGCCTCACTGTCAAGACAGCTACTCAATTATCCTCACTAGGCTGAGTGAACCCTGTTTCAGCCCTCACGTCAGTTTCTAAAATCCCTGACGGAACCGGGAATCGAACCCGGGGCCTCCGGGTGAGTGGCAGGCGTGCTACCCCAACACCACGGGGCCGGCTCTTATATGACTTAATTCCATGTAAATGAACCAGTGAATAGTAACCAAAACATTATATAGGCCTAACGAATTCTTTAAGTAAATTTTAATTGTATTTTTTGCTTCTTTGCCGCGGAAAGGGCACAGTTGCCAGAATTCTCTACGAAAGTTCAGTGCTGGCTGGAAAGGCTCTAATTCAATCTCTGAAAAACATCGACTACATTCTTCATGCATTTCTGAAAGATGTATGGCTTATTCTTGTGGTGACCGAAAACAGTCAGATGCAATGAAAATTTTAAAAAAGGAACACTCAATGTAAGACATAAAGAAGAGTGATTGAATAACTGAAAACCAGGTCAACTGATATTCAATATGAACATGCTAAGTTCCATGGCGTTTTTTATTGAATCAAAGTAAACCAGCTCACAACTTCCGAAATAATTCCTCAGGCTGAACAAAAATGGAGGGGCCCGGAAAACTCTGCCCTAGGGCTAATGAATTGCGCTCTGAAAGAAGTTCATTTTCTGTATTGACAGATTCACTATATAACAAAAGAGAAACTGTTCCGCCTAGTCAATACATTTATTTAAAACAAGTTATAAACTTGTTATTATATGGTACATGTTTTGGGGCCTCTAGTACCCCTTCTTCAGCCATAAATTAAGATGTAAAATCCAGCATAATTAAAGATATCACAAAAAAATACATAAAATGATGAGTGAATGGATGAAAAGAGGTGAAAAAGAACATATTAACCATGAGAAGTATCACGAATGTGCATCAGTAAAATGTAACACCATTGGTAGTGCTAGGTTCTTGTGAATAAACACTTATATAGCACTGTTCTAATGTTTGTGCGTGTGAAAATCACTTCAATTGGGATGTATGGCCCGTTGTTTACTATGCTGTTGACTGAAACTTGCTGTTCAAGCTGGGGCTTCTGAGCTTATAGTCTCTTATTAGAGGGAAAAACACTGATTGTCTGATAAGAGACTATATGCTCAGAAGCCGCGTTAGCTAACAGATAACACCCCTGGTTTTTATCACGCACAGTGGGGGTAGTCACGCATCAATAATATTTATCCAGGCCAATGGTTTTGCCTTTTATTTCATTATTCATGTTGGCAACGTGTTACGTGGGTATGACGTAGTGTCCACCGTCGATGTAAAATGGTGGACGATGTTCAAATGAACAGACCAAAAATGCCTACTTTACGTAAAAAGCAATAATATTTCCGGTGTAGGCAGTGGGAATTGAAACAAATGAACTCGCTAGGACTCCCAGAAAGGTATTTTAATCATAAATGATATATTTCCAATAAGCTATCTTGTTAAAAGTGATGAAAAGGGAGGATTGAGTAAACTGCACTTTTAATCTACTAATTAGATTTGTTTCAGTTCGATTGAATAGGAGGATGAATGAATGGTTGATTGTTTTATTTGTTTTATTTTTTATTTTTTATGAGCGACCGATGTAATGTATTCTTTTGTTGTTTTCTTTTGCATTATGTTTTGGTTTATTTTTTCAGTTTCTAAACTCTTTCTTTCTATCTTTTCGTTTATGTTTTTGCCTTTTTTCCGTTTACTGCAGACAGTTTTTAATTTTCTGTAAATAATTAATTTAATGTTTCTTGTACATTTTGTGATTGTATAAATGAATGAAAGCTAGAGGTAATTTTCTTCCAGGATGTTTGAGTGCGAGTCTGTATGTTTGTGGTTGTTGGGAACTGAATACAAGGGTTGGCGATGCTCTAGTACATTGTGCTATTCCCTGGCGGCACTACTGCCGTGTTCCCCACGACTGTTTGGAGAGGCGGCACTACTGTTGTTTTCTCCATGACTGTTTTTTAGTTGAGACGGGCTAAAAGGAAAACAAACGATAGATAGAGTGGACGTTACAATACGGTGGGAGCATCCCACATACAAACAATTTCTACACAGGCTACACAGGCTCTATGTATAAGTGTATAAAGATGTTTTGAATATAAGATAGGCTATGTATTGTACATAGGTTGGTTTTTTAGTTTTGGCACCTTAGTTATAACTGGATTAATAACTCACTTAGATGGTTCCAAGTTTCACAGGCCCTTGATGTAGTCATTGTCATCTTCATCTTCGGGATGAGATCATAGTTGCAGGGACTCATGTCGGGAGAATATGGGGGGTGATAGAGGACCTCCCAGGCCCAGCGATCCAACAATGCCGACAACGCCTGCTGTGTGTGCCCTAGCATTGTCATGCAGAACGATGGGCGGTGTAACCATGCGGTGGCGCCGTTTCCTTCTCAGAGCTCCTCGGAGATGGTCTTGCAGAAACGAACAATAGTATGCCGCATTAACGGTTTGCCCTCGGGGAACAGTATGGCAGCGCTTCCGTACCATTGAAGACGTTAAGCAGGCTGCCGAGCGCTCTCTTCGTACCATCAATAGATTGGGCAGTGCCAACGGGATCCAACGACTTCCGCATCGCTGGGAACACGTTGTACGCAACGGTGGGTACTACATCGAGGGCCTGTGAAACTTGGAACCATCTAAGTGAGTTATTAATCCAGTTATAACTAAGGTGCCAAAACTAAAAATCCAACCCATGTATGTTTCGTATTCATGTACAAACCACAGAGATCCAGAGATACCGTACCAGCATACAGTCCACTTCCATCATTACCAGTCAAAATCATCATCATCATCATCTGAGTATCCCTCCAGCGGGCCGGGTAGGATTTTTATGGACAATATGCCTCCATCGGTTCCTGTCATTATAGAGTTCCTCTCCTTCCACATCCTGCAGTGTTGTTCCTTTCTCGATAAGGTCTGCATTTTTACGGTCCAGCCACCTCCTTCTTGGACGTCCAACAGTCTCCTTCCAGGTATTGCCATTTCCAAGTACTGTCTGGGGATTCTATTCTCCTCTATCCTCTGCACATGCCCAAACCATTTCAACCGTGCAATGCGTAATCTTTCTTCCATCGTACAGGTCACTTGCATGTCATTCCTAATGTACTCATTTTTAATTCTGTCTCTTTTTGCATCATCATCATCTTGAGCAGCTTCCAACCGCTGGTCGGGTCTGCTTGGAACACAAGCCTCTCCATCGTTTCCTGTCCATCCACCATCTCTCGTCATTTACTGTGTCCCAGCACACTCCTCTTTCCTCCACACTCTTCTTAACTCCTTTTGTCCATCTGTTCCTTGGTCTTCCCCTTGGCCTCCTTCCCGTCATTTCCATTCCAAACATCTTCTTCGGTATCCTCTCCTCTTGCATCCTCCTCACATGTCCATACCATTGTAGCCTAGATCGCTCTATTCCATTTCGCAATGGTTCCTCTCTTACCATCTCCCTGACTCTCTCATTCCTTACTCTGTCCATTCTTGTCACTCCTACCCTACTCCTCTGGAACTTCATCTCCACTGCTCGTATTTTATTCTTGTCCCTTTCCTTCATCACCCATGTTTCTGAACCATATGTCAAAATTGGCACAAAGTAGGTCTTGTAGATGATTCCTTTACATTTTTGTGGTACATCTTTATTCCATATCATCCCCCTAACACTCTTGAAAAATCCATCTGCGCACCTTCCCCTCTCATTTATTTCCATCCTATTGCCTCCCTTTTCTTCAATTATGCTTCCCAAGTACTTGAAGCATTCTACTTTCTGCAACTGCTGTCCTCCAAGTGTTATGCCCATATCCAGTCTGTTCTTCTTCCTCGTTGTGATGACCACTTCGCTCTTTTGTGCTGAGAACTTCATCCCATATGATAACACTACCTTCTCCCACTCATCTAATTGCTCTTGTACTTCTTCCTCATCCCCTCCCCATACCAGAAGGTCATCAGCAAACAAAATTGCCTTCATTTTCCTTTTCCCAATGCTATTTACCACTTTTCGTATGATTTCATCCATCACCACTATAAATAACAGGGGTGAGAGGGCACTTCCCTGTTTCAGACCACTCTCCAGTTGAAACCATTCCGTTCTCTCTCTTCCCACCTTTACACAGCTTTTGCTTCCCTCATACATTGCTTTCACTCTTGCCACTGTCTCCTTGTTCACTGCTTTTGCTCTCATTGCTTCCCATACTTTGTTTTTATTAATACTATCATATGCTTTCTCAATATCCAAGAAGGTCATCACCAGATCATTCCCATATTCATAATGGTGTTCTTGTAGCTGTCTTACTGCAAAGATGAGGTCAACTGTTGACCTTCCTGGCCTGAATCCATACTGTTCTTCCCTCAGCCCATCTTCAACTTCTGTCCGAATTCTTCTCTCCAGTACCTTCTCAAATATTTTGGCGCAGTGGCACACGAGTGTAATTCCCCTGTAGTTCTTGCATTCCTTCCTACTTCCCTTTTTAAATATGGGTATTATTATCCCTCTTTTCCAGTCTTCTGGTATTTTCTTCTCCCTCCATATCACTTTCATAACTCGAAAGAGCCACTGTGTTCCTATCACCCCTGCTGCTCTCACCATCTCCACACTCACTTCGTCTATTCCCGGTGCCTTTCCCCCTTTCATCTTCTTTAATGCTTCCTCCACTTCTTTCCATGTCAATTCCTTCTCTGAAATGTCTTGGTCACTGTCTGTTTCTTCCTCCACAATGTCCACTACGCTGGTTTTAGTTGGATTTAGGAGTTCCTTGAAGTATTCCCTCCAGATAACCTTTACTTCTTCCATATTTTCGACCTCCTTTCCATTCCTGTCCACCATTCTGACATTTTCCCCTGTATCTCTTCTCTTTGCCTTTATCATTCCATACAACACTTTCTTACTGCCATCACAGTCCTCCTCCATCATTTCCGTCCATTTCTCCAGCCATTTCATTTTCTCTTCCTTCACTACTTCTCCTGCTTCTTTCTTCCGCTCTTGGTATTCTTCTCTTGTTCTGTCTGTCCTCTGTTGGAACCATTTCCTGAATGCTTCATTTTTCTTTTTCACTGCTTCCTTAGTTCTGGGATTCCACCATGGTGTTTCCTTCCACCTTTTCTTTCCACTAGTTCTGCCACACACGACTTCCGCTGCTTCTACCAACACGTCCTTGAACCTATTCCATTCTTCTTCACCTGTTTTCGGATCATCCTTCGGTAATTTGTTCCTCACTAATATCTGGAACTTCTCCTTATTTCCATCCTCCTTCAGCTTCCATGTCCTTATTCTTCTTTCTTGGTTCTCAGTTCTCCTCTTTTCCTTCAGTCCTCTCACCTTGGCGACCAGCAGACGGTGGTCACTGTCCAGGGCTTCTGAAGGTATTACCCTTATATCCGTGATACTCTTCTTTGTCTCCTTCCCGCATAGAATATAGTCCACCACTGATTTCCTAGTCAAGTCCCTGCTGTACCAAGTAATTTTATGGCTCTCTCTCTTCTTGTACCATGTGTTTCCAACCATTAGCCCATTTATCTTGCACAGTTCCAACAATCTCTCTCCTTCCTTATTCCTGTTTCCCCATCCTTCACCACCAATCACTTCCTCAAAACCTCTTCTATCAGTTCCGACATGGGCATTTAGGTCTCCCATGACTATCAGGTCTCTCCCCACTAACTGCTTCTGCAACTCCACTTCAAACTCGTCCTTCTCGCCTTCTGTGCATCCCACCTGTGGTGCATAGACTTGCAGAATGTCCAGGTTTCTACCTTTCACAGTGATTCTGGCTCTAATTATTCTATCACTTACCCTCTTTACTTCCTCCCTCAGCCCTTCTCTCACCACCATTCCCACTCCATTTCTCTTTCCCTCCTCATTTCCTATCCAGTATAGCTGCAAGCCATTTCTCAGTTCTTTTCTTCCTTCCCCTCTCCATCTGGTCTCTGCCAGTCCGAGTACATCCAGTTTTCTCCTCTCCATCATATCCACAACCTCCTCCACTCTTCCCGTCAATGCAGTTATATTCAAAGTTCCGATTCGTAGTCCATTTCCATAGCCAGGTCTGCTTCTTTTTGCATAGCCGATCCTAAAAATGTCATTTCGCATGCTTGCAGTTTGCTGATGTCTCTTTTCAGTAACACACAAGTCTCCAACCCATATGTCATAATTGGAAGGAGGTAAGATTTGAACATTGTTTGTTTGGCTTTTACGGGGACTGCTTTGTCCCACACTAGGTTTCATACCTGATAGAAGAACATGGAACCTTTTGTCACTCTGTTCTGAATGTACAATGTAGCACTCCCCTGGTTCGATACAATACTACCAAGATAATTGAAGCTTTCTACACATTCAATTCTCTCTCCATCCTGTCAAAATACCTCGCATATTTCTCAGTCCCGAACAGCGGTTGTTGATAGAAAATAGTGCCTTTCTATTTGTGTTCACGATTGTTGTTTTTGTTTTGTTTTTACTTGTAAATTTATTGTTAATTACTGTATTATATTGTCACACATGGAGTCTCTCTGTCTGACCAATAAAGAATACATACATACAGTACATGCTTGTCCTGGAACAGTAAAATTTGCTATTACTTTTCAGTGATTAAACCTGAAGCTCTTTGTGCTTCAGAAATCTTCAATCTACAACATTAAAGGAACAATTAGAGAATAAGGAAAGGAAAATGAGGAAATTCCTGGGGCCCAGAATTAAAAATGGCCACCTCAAACCCAACTCTGAAATATATCTAAAAAATTTGAAACTTACTGATATAATGAGAACACGACAAATTCAATTTTTGGCCATTTGGAATGAATGAATCATATCAGACTCACTTATCGAATCCCCAAATCTCTGCAAAACAAACTTACAAGACCAAAATGATACAAACAATAGAGAAAGACCTCATTGAATTAGGATCACTAAGTCAACAGGATAGAATTAATGTAATCAGGCATATTGTCTACACCAGAGGATTTGAGGAAGATGAGAAGAAACCATACGACGTACATGGTTGGAGGAACAGAATTACAACAGTCCATGCAAATCAACTACTAATGGGCAAGGAGTAAAGCTCAAAATATGTTGATTCCAAAGGTCCTAAGTTATTTATTCACAAAGAAAAAGAAAAAGAAAGAACCATGTCTTCCTTTTGACAACTTTTCAGAATGTTCGATTGTTTAGAAAGATGAGGGTCGGATTGCTCCTTCCCATAGTAGAACCCAGGTTGTAAACCCCGGAGCTTGAAGACAATTCCTCTGTTTTATCCGCCATTGAGACGCGAGGTCGCTTTCTGCCTTTTAAACTGTTGTAATAAATGTAATAAAGTTCTTACAAAAATCAGCATTCCTGAGGACAAAATTATGAACAGGAAAGAATTTAGACAAATGATCAAAATCTACCAGGAAACATCCACATTACTTTTACTACTTTTTCATAAGTATTGTTACAAAGTTTGTTAAAATTTAACAGATCCGGCTATGGCAAGTGAAATGTCAGCTGTCTGTCAGACAACTGTTTGTGAGGATGACAATATTCAAAACCCACGCAAATAAAAACCCGCTCAAAATAATCAAACAGCTAAGTCAAACCCCATTAAATAATATCATTATTACAACTAACTACTAAGCGATCATTATTAATCAAAAAGTCAGCATTCTCTGGCAGGACAAATCAAGACATTCAGCCCTATAAACCTTGAAAACCATAATAAATCCAATTAAAAACCCTGAAATATTCTACACCAGGGCAAGGAACGCACTGACGCACCAGTACCTGGCAACACACAGACTTTTACGGGACCGAAGCGATGTCAACCCTTACTGGATGCGGGTGGGATACAACCTGCGTCATAAGATGACACGCTTTGCAGTTCACAGGTTCCACTTCAGAGTGTGTGCAATTAAATATTTTCATACCCCAGAGTGTGTGAACTATGTGGCAAGAGCTGTGATCAATACCACATACTGTTTTGTAAACAGAGGCAGAAGTCCCTCACAAAATTTTGTTCAGAATAACAATAATCAAGACTGAGGTGGTATGGACACTTAAAGAGAATGGAAGAGAAGAAGATTTCCAAGAGGATACAGGAGATGCAGATGCAGAAGAAACGACCAAGGGGAAGACCAAGAGATAGATGGTTGAAAGGAGTGGAGGAATGAGTCAAGAAGAGAGGCGAGGACTGGACCAGAGTGACAGCAGAGAGTTGGTGGGAAGAAAGGACTAAGTGGCGAGCCTTATGTTCCAAACAGACCCAGCCTGGGGCTGGAAACTGTACAAGATGATGATGATGATGGTGGTGTTCTAACCTACTGTAATATGCTATGTTAATTTATTTACTCTGTCCATTGGCTGCAATAAAAGTTTATTTAAAATTTGTTAAAATTATTACATAATACAATGGACCCTGAATGTTTTTCCTTGGAATTAAATATGGAAATTCTTTCCCATCCATAAGATAAGATGATAACACATTTTTCGTGTGGGTCAAGTAGTCCATGTTTATGGTAGAGTTATTATTTTAAATTTCAATAATGATGGTGATAATGATCATGTTTACTTCTTTCTTGTAATTTGAAACTAAGGACACTTCTCTCAATATATTCCCTGAATATTGAGTACAAAAACACACTTCTGTTGGTGGTCATTGTTGGGGGACCCTGATGAATCTTTCATACAACGATCAAACATCAATGGTGTGCTTCTCGGAAGTTAATTGTATTTAACATCATGATACACTTACATACCTGGTGGCAATATTTCTATTTTCACTCTTGGTGAACCCTGATCTCTATTCCTCTGTACCCTTCATTTGATTTCTATATCCATAGCATTCTCATTTAGGCTACAAACATACAATTACAACAAAAACTGCAGGGACACTTCACATAAAGCAGTACTGTGCTGAACAAGGAACATAGAACAAGAATATTCACACTTATTCCAACAACAATAAAACAATGGTTTACATCACTGTTACATAAACGTTCTCGACCAACTATATCAATAATGTAGCTTTGAGGCTTTTAGGTCAATGTGTAAAGTGAATAAATTGATGCATTTTGGGACAACTGCTTGTGTGATTAACAAGTTAAGACAGAAATGCCCCATTTCAACGCAGGCAGTATACAGCAAATGGAAAGGGACGGAAAGCAAAACATTAGACAAAAAGTGTTCTAGAAGCATGATGTTCATCTTTTACCTGCTCCTCAAAGTCCTTCAATTTTGCCTTTTAAAATGAGACCCAATATGGAATATCTCTCATCACGTAAAACATGCCCCAGATATGTAATTTTTCTGCATTTGATAGTTGACAGCAGTTCTTGTTTGGTGTTTGCTTTCATCAATACCTGCTCATTTTTAATGCTCTATCCAGAAGACTTGTGGTGTTCTTCTATGAAACCACATTTCTTGAGATTTTATTGCCTTTAAAGTTCAAGCTTCAACTCAAGTCGACTGAACATAACATTCAACTATGCGTTGTCTGAGTTTTATTTTTAAAGCATCATCAAAGAGTAATATTGCCATGTCATATACAGGCTGTAACAAAAATGTACGGCACAAAATGCAGGACACATTCCTCACAGGTAGACGAAGAAATTATGTTATATGAACATGGGTCTGGAAACGCTTTGTTTCCATGTTACACCTAATTGTCTCCAACTCATTATGGAAGAGAAACACACAAGAACAGAACGTTAGAATCATGGGAACATGCAATCTCGGTTACGTCTGGTCAAGTTGTCATCATCGTAGGTGCACCTCCAGTGCTTTGTTTTACATGGCCCTGCTGCCATGCGACTTAGCAGACATGCCTTTAGCTCTGCGACAATACATGTACTTAATGCATGATGGAGCACCTCTTCATTTTAGTGTTAATGTCTGTCGGCTTCTAAATAACAGATTTTATGACAGATGGATAGGTAAAGGCCTCCATGCTCTCCGGACCTAAACCCACTGGATTTTTATTGAGGGGGGGCATTTGGAAGCTCAGAGTCTCCGTGCCCGTATTATGGAAGGCTGCGAAACCATACACAGTACTCCAGGGATACATTAGCGCATCCGAGATTCACTACGACGGCGGGTTCATGCTTGTATCAATGCGCACAGAGGGCATATGGAACATCTCCTGTGAGCAACAGTTGCAAGTGGTATGCTGGTACGTTCTGTTCTTGTGTGTTTACCATGATTAATGAGTTGGAGACAATGAGGTATAACATGGAAAAAAAGCATTTCCGGACCCATGTTCATATAACAATTTCTTTATCTACGTGTGAGGAATGTGTCCCGCATTTTGTGCCGTACATTTTTGTTACACCCTGTATTTATGGCACGTAAAGGAACCTACTACCGCAATTGGCAGTGTGTAGCAAATTTGTAGGTTGTATTTGGCTAGTTAGAAACGCTCTATCAAGTTCCAATATTCGCCGCTAAGTGTTAGTGACATTAGCATCCAATAGCCAAAGTTGCAACTACTTGAAATTGAACTTGTTGGGAGCCCTCGGTCATTCAATCTAAAATACCCAGCTATGGCCATTGGCTGCAATTCATATATTATAATAAAATAATAAAAAATAATATTTTCATTTCTTATACTTTGACCAGGGGGTCAGAAGGGTAGTATGTGGTCCTGTGGAAGGGAACTACTAAAGAACAGGAAATGCCACTTATTCCTACCAAGTCCGTTGAATGCACATCTATGCCGTGGCCCCTGGGCAATGTTTAATGACTAAGTTGTGCAAGGGCGAAGAAGCAAATTTCCAATGCTTTAAAATGGGGACCAATCACGTAAGGGAGACAACCCTAACAGAAACATCGGTCCTTCAGGATCGCTGGAGGTTGGAGCAAGGGTGACAACCTTGCTCCAGAAAAATATGTTGTTGCAAAGCCCCAGGACATGCCTCAGAATGGTGGATTTAAAAGACGATGAACTAAGCAAAGGAAAATGGACTACCGGTATGCAATTGGATGCTCAAGATCTAGACTTGGAGAGTTGCAGCACAAGATTGACAAGGTTGGAGGAGAGCAACTGGGGAACTGGGGAGACCATGACTCAAAGACGGGTACGGCCACGGATGCTCCATAGGATAAGTTGACTTAGCTATTTTTAGCTTCCTACCTAATATTATTTAATCTATGGAAGCGATAAGCCTTTGTTGCCCTTCACTTTCTTTCTAACCTTGATAATGAATGAGACATGCTGTTATATCAAAATGCATCAATTCATTCACATTACATCTCGAGCTAACAACCTCAAAGCTACTTTTTAAATGGTTTGCGCTCTCAAAATATACATACATTACAAATACAATATACATTTAATGTATGGTACATACTGTACATGTTACACAAGTGCCATTTACATCAAGCCAACTAGCAGAATTATACGTGCAGATATCATACTTAGCTTCCTAAATCCTCAAGTTCATGATAGAGTCTGGACAGGGCTAAAATGGAAATGTAAAAACACTGGCAGATAACTGATTAAAGAAATATTTGAATAAACATATCATTCCACACCATATACAATACTAGTATATGGTCTGAAATAGATCTTGCCACCTGAGCATTGTTCCCAAATTGCAGATATATACATGTACATACAGTACATACATACATACATACACCAATAAATAGTAATGATGAAGATGAACATATGGTTATACATAGGTGTAATGTACTGTACATGAAAAAGTTAAAAGAGTCTTAACCTTTCTTAGGATAGTGCTTTGTACCATAAGTACCGTATTTCCTCGCATAATCGTCGCACTTTTTTAGCCTAAAATTCGTGGGGAAAAGCAGGGTGCGACGATTATGCGAAGAATATTGAAGTTCAAAGAATATACTGTATCATTATTTGCTGCACGGGCCAGTCATTCGCGTAGCGTGAGTCATAGCCTGCAGTCAAAGACAGACTTCTTTCTTCTAACAAGGTCACGACAGGTTAACGCTCGCGGAATGTGCTGACGAAGCTGGCCATTCGTGTCACGGTTCATAGCCCGCAGGCATAAAGAAGAGATTACTTTCTCCTGACAAGATCAGGCCAGATTAGGCCTATAAGCTCGCGGAATGTGCTAAGTGACGAAACTGGCCGCTCGCGTCACAGTTCATAGCCCGCAGGCATAAAGACGAGATTACTTTCTCCTGACAAGATCACGCCAGATTAGGCCTATAAACTCGCGGAATGTGCGCTGGCCGTTCGCGTCGTAGTTCATAGCCCACAGGCATAAAGACAAATTACTTTCTCCTGACAAGATCACGCCAGATTAGGCCTATACGCTTGCGGAATGTGCGCTGGCTGCTCGCGTCACAGTTCATAGCCCGCAGGCATAAAGACGAGATTACTTAATGCTGACAAGATCACGCCAGATTAGGCCTATAAGCTCCCGGAATGTGAGCTGGCTGTTCGCATCGCAGTTCATAGCCCGCAGGCATAAAGACGAGATTACTTTCTCCTGACAAGATCATGCCAGATTAGGCCTATACGCTCGCGGAATGTGCGCTGGCCCCCGCATCACAGTTCATAGCCCGCAGGCATAAAGACGAGATTACTTTCTCCTGACAAGATCACACCAGATAATACACTCGCGGAATGTGCTAAGTGAGAAGCTTGCCGCTCGCGTCACAGTTCATAGCTCGCAAGCATAATGAAGAGATATTTTTCTTCTGACAAAGTCGCGCCAGGTTATAAAATCGCGGCAGCATGTGCAACTGACTGGCGCAGAAACACGAATATGCTATGCGACGATTATGCGATTAAATTTTATAAACCTATTTTAGTGTTTGAAAAGTGGGGTGCGACGATTACACGGTGGTGACGATTATGCGAGGAAATACGGTATGTTATATCTATAATATAGAAATTATTTCAGCCAATCAATACTTTTATTGTTTGTTTTTAACAGTACATTTTTAGTGATACCAACTCACCTTCCTCATCATCATCATCATCTTCCATGCAGACATTTCTTACGGTCTTCAGCAGTTCTCGTCATATGGGCATACAAGTCACATTCCATTTCCGTGAAAATGTTCTTGAGATATGATTGTCTTGGTCGTCCTCAGATGATTTAATTTAAATTAATTTAATGAACCTTTTTCTTGCATTGATTTTGTTTAACTTAGTACTCAATTCTCATTATTTTCTTACTTAAACCAACATTTTTTGCTATAATTTTTTTCTTTTAACATTGAAAAAACTTCAAAAAACTACTTAAAATATGTACACTGTCAAAAAATATTCCATGTTTTTCTTCAATGGATTTTCTTAACAATAGTTCTTCCTTCTCAACTCATTGCGTTGCATTTAATGATTATTAAAGTAAAATTAAATTTAAAAATGTTTCGACTTATAAAATATGTGTTAATTTGGAATAATGTTCCTCTTCTACGAGTATCAGTTCATGAACACTACTGTCATCTGCTATGTGTGCATCTCACTCGAGATGCATCTTTGACTTCCATTATTGTAAGACAATTAGTAACCGTGCTATGTTTCATTGTGTGGTGTACTGAGCTAATTCTAACAATATGTTTAGCACCCTTAATATATATTGCTCTATTTTGTTACTCTGTTAGTTTTCTGTGACCATAGTCTCCACAAAATTATAGTCTTGTAATTAAAATTTCTTGTCTATTATGTTAACTTGATTTTTCTAATTGGGTAGCTTTAATTACAGTTCTGATCATATATTGTTAAGAATAGCCATTAAAAATTACATCAAATTATTTTATTAATGTACATTTTTTTTAGATTGGTATCGTTATATAGTACATTAGGCAACGAGCCTATAATGGCAATAATTAAGACACGAGTATGTTTACAAAACGAGCATATGCGAGTTTTATAATTTGCATACGAGTGTCTTAATTTCCATTTCAGGTGGGTTGCATACGACTTTTTATGTTCGAACATAAATATTCATAAATATCTGTCGAGATTTCGCCAGTTTTAAGTACTGAACAGAGCGCGTGAGACGCAGAGAATGCCTTGTATTTGACCATGGCCTCCTCGATTACCCTACTATGACACTAGGCCACGCAGTGAAATTTAAATTAGAAGGCCGTGGAACTCAGCGCAGGTGCGCTGCTATCCTTATCTAATTGGTCAAACAACTGTTTCTTGAGCTCTGATTGGTGGGAGAAACTGTTTCATAATGAAAAATAGTGTTATAATGAGCCTCATTATAGTACAGTTTTCTGACATAATAGTCAGGGTCGAACATAAAAGTGTTTTATAGTATACATTGGCCTTAAAATTGGCATTAAAATCCTTCAGTATGCTTTCCATTGGAGGTGAAGCAAAGCAGGCGGTCACATGTCATAGATTTATGGCATGTAAAAGATCCTTCCACTAACTAAACTTGTGAGAAGCTAAATTTCTAGGTAATATTTTGTTGAAACTCTCTATCATAGTTCCAACATTCACCACTAAATGTCAGTTACATCTGGTACCAAAAGTTGGAACTACTTGAAATTGAATGGAACTTGTAGCTCACCACATGGATGTCCGCTGGAAGCAGCTACAGACTCAGGCGAGCCGAACATGTCCTCGGGGCACTCCCGGCACTAAAAGCCATATGCTACATAATAAATAAATAATTGGACTTCCAATATGATAACGTTTTTAAAAAAGCAAATTATAGTAAAAAATGTTGGTTTAAGTAAGAAAAGAAAGAGAATTGAGTGCTAAATTAAACAAACAAAATCAAAGCAAGAAAAAGGTGAAATTATATATATATATTTAGAATTTGGCCAATTATAGACCGCTTTGAACCTAAGACTACGGTACATTGTTTCGTTTTTTCTTTTCTTCCCAAAACTTCTTCATACGTTGGCTGATGGCCTGCCTCTGTTCCGCTGATAACACTCTCCGTGGTTGATGTGGAACTTGCAGAATCGAAAAATCTGCAGTAGTGATCAGTCGCCGGAATTCCACCCTATTAGAAATGATGTTGTTTGTGATCTTCAGTTTTTGCAGATCACACCGTATCTCTTCCAGCCATCTAGTGGTGTTTTTTAATTTGGAGATGTAGTCAAAAATTTTCTTAGTTAGCCTGCTGCTATCCATTCTATGAAGGTGACCATAAAATCGTAGTCTCCGTCTTTTAATTGAGTCTGTAATTTTTTCCACATTACGGTAAAGGTGTTTCGTATGGCATGTAAAAGATCCTTCCACTAACTAAACTTGTGAGAAGTTTTTCTCTTCATCCAAATATCTTTATTCTTTTGGGGACCCAAAATTTTCCTCAGTATTTTCCTTTCTTTCTTTTCCAGTTCCTCTTGTTCACCTCTTTTGTTCAACGTTAAACATTCTGATCCGTATAATACCTCTGGTTTAATTACAGTTGTGTAGTGCCTGATTTTTGCCTGGAATGAAATTGATCGTTTGTTGTATCTATGTTGGGTGAGTTTATAGGCATTTTCCATCTTTCTTAATCTCTCCTTGCAGGATGTGTTATCAAGTCCATTTGACTGGATCCATTCTCCCAAATATTTAAATTTATCAACTCTTTGAATCTGTCCATGTTGAGTTGTTAGATATTTTTCTCCATTGTGTCTGTGTTCAATATATTTGGTTTTTTCATATGAAATCTGAAGACCAGTTTTTATTGCTATTTCATGTAGGGTTTCAACCATTATTTGTGCTTGAAATCTGTTTTCTGAAATGATTGCTATGTCATCAGCAAAGGCAAGACATTTCACCTCAAATCTTCCCTTTCCTTGCCCCAAATGGACCCCTTCAATGTTTCTTTCGCATAATTTAAGTTCCCATTCCTTCATGATTTTGTTTAATATCAAATTAAATAGAAGTGGTGAAAGCCCATCACCTTGTCTAACTCCGGTTTTGAGAATTGAGTGCTAAATTAAACAAACAAAATCAAAGCAAGAAAAAGGTGAAATTATATAAATGCTTCTTAATTAAATCATCTGAGGATGGCGAGTTGGTATCACCGAAACATGTGCTGTTCTGAACAAACAATAAAAGTATTGATTGGCTAAATTAGCCATTTCTATATTTATAGATAGAACGTACTGTAATGTAAAGTTTTGAAGTCATTCTTCCAATGTTGCCTTAACAAACTGTCAGTTGTAACTTTTACTTTGTAATATACAAATATTATCTAAACTAGGAAAAAAAAAAAAGAAAAAAAAATAGAGTGTGTGATCGTTAAAAGATTCAAACTGTGAATTGTACTATAAACACCAATCGAATGCTCTACAAATTTTGCTAGATAATATTTGTAGATAAATTTAAACCTCAACACAGTGGTCAGGATCTGATGATGACCTCTTGAAGGTCGAAATGCATAATCCAAAAATTGTCCCATTATAATAGTTGTTGTTTGAGTCTTGAGTCTTTTGACTGGTTTGATGCAGCTTTCCATGCCTCCCTGTCCTGAGCTAATCATTTCATCTCTACATAGCTACCACACTCTACATCCGAGGCAATACCTTGGTCTACCCCTACAGTTCATGTCCTCAACCCTTCCTTCTATAACTAAGCTTGCTATTCCTGGGTGTCTTAGCATGTGTCATACCAACCTATCTCTTCTCTTCATTAGCAGTCGCCAGAAACATCTCTCCTCTCCCACTAGTCTTAATACCTCTTCATTTGTAACCCTATCTACCCATCTAATCTTCATCATTCTCCTATAACACCAAGTTTCAAACTCTTCAATTCTCCTCTTTTCTGCTGCACCAATAGCCCAAGTTTCACTTCCATCGAGCACCACGCTCCAGACAAAGGCCTTCAAAAATGACTTCCTAATACCTAAATCTATATTCGATGTCAACAGATTCCTTTTCTGAAGAAATGCTTTCCTTGCCTGAGCTAACCTACTTTTTATATCCTCTTTGCTTCGTCCATCACTGGTTATTTTGCTTCCTGAGTAACAGAAGTCTCCTACTTCCTTTAGATTTTCACCTGCCAATTTGATGTCCATAGAGGTTTCTGATTTATTTCGGCTGCATTCCAATAGTGATCATAACTAATACATGTATTTTTTTTCAGGAGTGTTGTTTACTTAATATTCATTGAATGGGAAAATTCTAGAAGTGGTTAAAAATTTCAAGTACTTGGGAAGTGTGATCACAGAAGATGGAAGGATAACTGAGGAAATTGGAAAGAGAATACAACAAGTGAACAGTTTTTACCAGAGCATAAGGGGTATTCTGTGGAACCGAGATGTCCCAAAGAAATGTAAAAATGTATTATATTCAACCTACTACAGACCCATACTAACATATGCAGCTGGAGCGTGGACTACTACAAAAAGAGAGGAGAGTAGAATACAAGCCGCGGAGATGAAATTCCTAAGAGGTATAGAGGGCAAGACCAGAAGAGATAGAGTTAGAAATGAAGAGATTAGAAAAAGGACAGGAATCTTGAAGCTGCAGGACAGGATAGAAACAACAAAGTTAAAGTGGTATGGACATATGATGAGAATGGGTGAGGAGAGAGTACCAAAGAAAACTTTCTGTGAAAAGATGACAGGGAAGAGACCACGAGGAAGGCCCCGAAAGAGATGGGCAGATACAGTGTGGGAGTGTGTAGAGAAGAGAGGAGGAAATCCTGAAGAAGTACTAAAAACAGGAGAGGAGTGGTGGAGAGACAGGAAACGTTGGAGGTCCTTAATTCACAACCCGACCCAGGAAGCTGGAAACGGGAAATTAAGATGATGATGATTCATACCGTATATTATATACATTGTACCCCGCCCAATCATTGGGCAAATTCATTTTAGACCGACTAAAGAGTTACAACTGACGTACATTCTGTAAATCAATATCATCATCATCATCTTGTACAGTTTCCAGCCCCAGGCTGGGTCTGTTTGGAACATAAGCCTCGCCACTTAGTTCTTTCTTCCCACCACCTCTCCGCTGTCACTCTGGTCCAGTCCTCGCCTCTCTTCTTGACACATTCCTCCACTCCTTTCAGCCATCTATCTCTTGGTCTTCCCCTTGGTCGTTTCTTCTGCATCTGCATCTCATGTATCCTCTTGGGAATCTTCTTCTCATCCATTCTCTTTAAGTGTCCATACCACCTCAGTCTTGATGTCTCAATCCTACCTTGCAAGGGCTCCTCTTTCACCATTTCCCTGACCTTTTCATTCCTCACCCTGTCTCTTCTTGTTACTCCGATCCTACTTCGCAGGAACTTCATTTCCCCTGCCTGTATTCTGCTTATGTCTCTTTTCTTCATTGTCCACGTTTCCGAAGCATAGGTCAGTATCGGGATATAGTAGCTTCTGTATAACACTTCCTTGCTTTTTTGTGGGACATCTTTATTCCACACTAAGCTCCTAATGCTTCTCAGAAATGCTTCTGCCTGTCTGCCACGTTCCGTAATCTCTTTGTCATTTCTCCCATTTTCCTCCACTATACTTCCCAAGTACTTGAGACTTTCCACCTTCTTCAGCTGTCCACCTCCAAGTGTTATCCCACTCATTGGTCTGTCCTTTTTCCTGGTCGTTAACAGGATCTCACATTTACTGATGTTGAATTTCCATCCGTACTCTCCCACTGTTTCTTCCCAAGCCTTCAGTTGCTCCTGAATTTCCTCCTCCTTGTTTCCCCAGACCATGAGATCATCTGCAAACACCATTGCTTTCATCTTATCTTCTCCTATCTTTCCTGCTATCCGTGTCATTACCTCGTCCATAACCACAATAAAGAGAAGGGGTGACAGCGCACTACCCTGTTTCAGGCCACTCATTTGTCTGAACCAGTCTGTTCTTTCCCCTCCAACTTTCACACAACTCACACTTCCACAATACATCTCCTTCACTCAGCCTACAGTCCCTTTTCCCACTCCCATGTTTTCCATTGCTTTCCAAACCTTCTCCCTACACACACTATCATAGGCCTTTTCGATGTCCAGGAAGGCCATCAACAGATCCTCTCCAAATTCGTAGTGGTGTTCCTGGAGCTGTCTCACTGAAAATATGAGATCCACTGTTGATCTCCCAGGTCTGAATCCATACTGCTCCTCTCTCAATTTTCTCTCCACTTTGGCTCATATTCTACTTTCTAATATCTTTTCATATATCTTAGCACAGTGAGGTATGAGTGTGACTCCTCTGTAATTTCTGCACTCCTTTCTGCTTCCTTTCTTAAATATTGGGACAATTAATCCTTTCTTCCAATCTTCTGGGGTCTTTTTCTCCTTCCATATCACCCTCATCACACGGTACAGCCACTGTTTCACAACCTCCCCTGCTGCCTTCACCATTTCAACACTCACTTCATCCACACCTGGTGCCCTTCCTCCTTTCATCTTGTCCATAGCCATTTCCAGTTCTCTCCAAGTCAGGTCCTTTTCCATTCCTATGTTGTCTTCTCCATCTTCCAATACATTGTCTTCCTCCCTATGACCATTTGGATTCAGCAAATCCTCAAAGTACTCTTTCCACACAGTCTTGAGTGTCTCTTTGTTGTGTACCTCATTTCCGTTTTTGTCCATCATTACCACATCCTCTCGCAGACCTCTTCTCTTACTTTTGACCATCACATAAAGTACTTTCTTATTTCCTCTGCTGTCTTCCTCCATCATCTCTGTCCACTTTACCATCCATTTCTTCCTCTCCTCTGCGACAATCTTGTTTGCTTCTTTCTTCTTTATCTTATAATCTTCCCTTGTCAGATCAGTTCTTTCCTGGAACCACACTCTGAAAGCCTTGTTCTTCCTTCCCACAGCTTCTTTTACTCGCTCATTCCACCATGGTGTCTCTTTACACCGCTTTCGGTTGCTTGTTCTTCCACATACTGTCACTGCAGTTTCCACCATTGTGTTTTAGGTAGATTTCTTTAGAAAGCTAACTATTGCAATGGGTCCCATGTTTCGACTTCCGGAAAATTTCGACATATCTTCGCGTTTCACATCCCCCAGACCCCAAAACCACCGTCAGTTCAAAAGTTTATATATAATTTATGTATATATGTATCTATCTATATATATATATATCAGTTTCTTGTGGACACGATAACTGCCGTAATTTTGCACCAATCACTTTGAATTTTTTACATAATATGTATCCCTATAAAATCTCGGTAGAGTTCGTTAATGGGCAAAATCGGTCAAAGGGGGTAAAAATGGGGGGCTTTTTTCGAAAAAGTGAAATATCGCTATAACTCTCTTAATACATGAAATATCGAATCCTTTCAAAGTTCATAATATGTGTCGGATAAGTGCCAAAAATTTATGTCAAATAAGTTTTTTGATAGCACCAACCATTGACCAAAGGGGTGGGAAAAAGTGGGTTTTTCGGGAAACATTAATCATATCTCTGTTAATAGGCACAATATCAAAACCGCACAAAATGGACAATATTCCTCCAATAATTACCTAAAACTTTTGTCTGAAAGAATTTTTGATATGACTCACCATTACGCCACGGGGTGAACAAAATGATTTAAATTATAAGAAAATGCCAAGTGCCAAGAGAGGTTGCCATGACAACTTTACTTTTAATTAATAAGGGATGACCATCAGCAGTTGCTATGACAACGCCACTGCACGAGATCACATTCAGTTTTCATATCTCAGTGGGAAGCGACTTCGGTATCGGAACTGGTAGCATGCTGAACTTCTATGCCCAAGGTCGCGGGTTCAAACCCGGCTGAAGTCGTCGGATTTACTAAGAGCGCTAAAAAACCTGAGTTTGCTTTCCTTCGGAGGGGAAGTTCCAACGTTCGTTGCGAGTTTCTGATTGAGGTGGCATCTAGTAGCCACGTTCACAGCTAGGTGTCGTTGACGGCAGTATTTTAGGTAGATTTCATTAGAAAGCTAACTATTGCAATGGGTACCATGTTTCGATTTCCGGAAAATTTCGACATATCTTCGCGTTTCACATCCCCCAGACCCCAAAACCACCGTCAGTTCAAAAGTTGATATATAATTTATGTAATATATGTATATATGTATATCAGTTTCTTGTGGACACGATAACTGCCGTAATTTCGCACCAATCACTTTGAATTTTTTACCGAATATGTATACCCATAAAATCTCGGACGAGTTCGTTACTGGGCTAAATCGGTCGAAGGGGATAAAAATGGGGGACTTTTTTTTCTCGAAAAAATGAAATATTGCTATAACTCTCTTAATATGTGAAATATCGAATCCGTTCAAAGTTCATACTATGTGTCGGATAAAGCTCAGAAATTTATGTTTGAAACGTTTTTTGATAGCACCAACCATTGACCAAAGGGGTGGGAAAAAGTGTTTTTTTTTCGGGAAACATTAATCATATCTCTGTTAATAGGCACAATATCAAAACCGTACAAAATGGACAATATTCCCCTAATAATTACCTAAAACGTTTGTCTGAAAGAATTTTTGATATGAGCCACCATTGCGCCAAGGGATGAGAAAAATGATTTCGGAATTATAAGAAAATGCCAAGAGCTATCAGTGGTTGACATGGCAACACTACTAAATTGATGAGGGATGAGCCATCAGACGTTGCCATGACAACGCACTTGCGCGAGATCAGATTCAGATTTCCATCTGACTAAGTGTGAAGCGGCTTCGGTGACGTAACTGGTAGCATGCTGAACTTCTATGCCCAAGGTCGCGGGTTCAAAGCCGGCCAAAGTCGTCGGATTTTCTAAGAGCGCTAAAAATCCCTCAGTAAGCTTTCCTTTGGAGGGGAAGTTCCAACGTTCGTTGCGAGTTGCTGATTGAGGTGGCATCTAGTAGCCAAGTTCACAGCTGGGTGGCGTTGACGTTAGTATCTGGTAGCAACATTAGGAACTACTGCTTGAAATTTAGCGTCTGCATTCCTTACCTGAATTACAGACTAATACAGCCATCACAATTCACACCGTTTATCAGACAGATTCTACACTCACCCAAAGTACACGGGGTTATATGACCGCATTGTCGCAGCCCCTCAACTGAGGAACCAACCAACATCTCTGCGGGAGATATAATTTTGCGTGAAGAAGTAATAGGCCGTTACATAGTTACACATCAGTGTCAAAACCTTGCATAAGGACAGTGTGACCACAAGTATAACAAGTAGTTCCGTGAAGATCTGTACAGCCTATTTTCATATATCCTGCTCATGTTAATTGCCTCTACCAACATACAAAATTTCAGTTTAATTGCTGTAACAGATTCGTAGATATTGAGAACCGTCTAAATATTTCAGATGGTCGCCAGGTTGGATTTTTATTTTTGTACTATTATATTAAGATTATTGTGTAAGTGTGGTATTCAAACTTCAATCGCATGATTAGAACACAAGAAGTAAAAACGAGATTTTAAAATTACGCACAGCAGCCATCTTGTGATTATGCAAACAATTGAAATAAATTAGATGCCAGTGGATCAACATTTGTGTAAGCATTCAAAACGTGCAACGTTTCACGGCACTCGGATAGTTAATTCGCGAGAAACGTCCATTTAAATATTTATACTTCGCGTCGCCGCCATGTTGGATTCGTGCTCACCAGGTTACTGAAAGTCCTATAGGTGAACATATATATGTTCATAGTCTCTATGAACATAAAAATTTCAGTTTGGTTGCTGTAAAAGATTCATATATATTGAGAACCGTCTAAATATTACGGAAGCTTGCCATTTAGGATTGTTATATGTATAGGCCATAGAGTTATGTACCATTCAAGGTCACTTATTGCCTAGGTTCATTATTCAAACTTTCACTTCGATCGCATGATTACGACACAAGAAATAAAAACTTAATTTTAAAATTTCGCACAGCCGCCATCTTGAGGTTAAGTAAACAATTGAATTAAATTAGATGGCAGTACATTACAATCTGCAAAATCATTTACTGTACCACATTTCACTGCGCTCAGAGAGTTAACTCACGAGAAAAGTCTATTAAAATATTTCAAATTCGCTTGGTCGCCATGTTCGTTTTGTACTTTACAGGTTTATGAATTATACATAGGTGAACTTGTATCAGTACCCTTTATCACCGTACAAAATTGCAGGGTGTTATCTGTAATAGTTTCGGGGATATAGAATGTCAGTGAAATATTTCGCACAGCCGCCATTTTGAGGTTATGTAAACAATTGAACTAAATTAGACTCCAGTGCATTGCAATGTGTATAAATATTTGCTGTACCAAGTTTCATTACGTTTGGATAGTTAAATCGCGAGAAAAGTCTATTTAAAAGTCTCCACTTCGCTTGGCCGCCATGTTGGTTATGTAGTAACCAGGTTTTTGAAAGTTTCATAGGTGAACTACTAGTAGTGCCCTCTATCACCGTACACAATTTCAGGGCGATATCCGTTATAGTTTCGGAGATACTGAATGCTAGTGAAATATTTCGCACAGCCACCATGTTGGATTGGTGAGACGTAACAAAATTCTATGGGCACGGTCGACGTCGCCGGGAATAGTGCTATGAACTTACCGAGTTTCACTGAAAACGCTCCAGCCGTTTAGATTTTATTAGGGACACACACACACACACCTCTCTCTCACACACACACACACACACACGCACACACACACGGACAAAAGGTGATCTCATAAGCTTATTTTTTCAAAATTGAAAATAGGCTAAAAATGGACTCCAAATGACAAGAAGGTTACCGTCCCCGTAAGACAATGAAATGTTAAAAATATGTTTAAAATGAAGAAAAACAAAGTTAATTAATCTCCAATTATAAAATACTTTCACGGGATAAATGAGGTCTGATCCTTCTACGAAAACCTGCATATTCTGCCTATTTTCGCCTATCTCCAAGTTTGTCCGGTGAAATCTACCTCCGCCTTCCGGCGTGCCGAGAGGACTTTTTTTGAATTGCTTCCATTCCTCTTCCCCTGTTTTAGGATTGTCTGTTGGCATCCTTTCCCTTATTATCTTCTGGAATTCTTCCTTGACTTCCTTTTCCTTGAGTTTCCATACTTTGATTCTCCTTTCCTGGTACTCTGTCCTCTTGCTATCCTTAACAACTCCCAGGTTCATTACAAGTATTCTGTGGTCGCTATCTAAGGCCTCTGATGGTATTATCTTTATATCTCTGACACTTCTCTTCATTTCCCAGTCGTACAGCATGTAATCTACCAAAGATTTCTTTGTTAAATCACTGCTGTACCACGTTACCTTGTGGCTTTCTTTCTTCCGGAACCAGGAGTTGCCTACCACTAAACCGTTTCTCTTGCAAAAATCCAGCAACTTTCTCCCTTCTTCATTCCTGCTACCCCATCCTTCTGCTCCCAATACATTTTCATATCCTTGCCTTTCACTTCCTACATGTGCATTCAAATCTCCCATGACAATGATGCTCTGACCATTCAACTGCTGTTGTAGCTCCTCCTCAAAGTCTTCCTTCTCTTGAGCTGTACATCCAACTTGAGGGGCATATACCTGGGCTATCTCCAGGCTTCTTCCCTTTACAGTTACTCTGATCTTCATGATCCTGTCACTTATTCCCTTTACCTCTTCCTTCATTTCATCTCTCACAACTACTCCTACTCCGCTGCTCCTTCCTTCACTGTTCCCACTCCAGTATAACCGGTACCCTTTCCTCAGTTCTCTGCGACCTTCTCCTTTCCATCTTGTTTCTGCCAAGCCCAGTACATCCAGTTTTCTTCTCTCCATCACATCTACAATCTCCTCCACTTTTCCTGTCAGTGTCTGTATGTTTAATGTCCCAACTCGTAGTCCATTAGCATATCCGGGTCGTCGTCGTTTGCATCCGTCCTTTCCGAGGCCTGTTCCTGGTTTGAAAGCAAATATGATATCCACTACTGGCTTGCTAGGCCTATCGTAGCTTCACCAGAGCCCCGTCAGCCGTCACTTTTCAGGGTTCCCATAGAGCCTTCACAGCTACCGTAGCGGTCCCGGGGCACACAAAGTCCCCACTGTACTTCACCCCTACAGGCAATCCCCTACTTCATGCCGTTGCCCGTCTCCCACCACGTGGAGGAGGGGTTGGACTTGTGGGATCCAAAATGGTGTATCATGAGGTCAATGTACGAGTATATCATCAACGGTGCTCATGGTTGGATCTTACAGACTTTTTGCACTGAATTTCGTTGTGCAAGTGTTCATATTTCTGAAAAACAAATATATTTCCTGGGTCACCTCGATCTGCTGAACAAAACAAATAACTTTTATCTTCGGTATCTCTCGTTTTGACTTTTCATGAGCATGTGAATTATGGTCCCATAGCGCCTAGAGGTCAGTAAGGGGCTGCCCTCTTTAGGGGCGACTGCCCTCACCCTGCTGTGCTTTCAGGATTGATGGTCTTCTCATTCCCTACTCGCTTTGACAATGATTCTCTTCCTTCAGGACCTTCAGCTAATGGTCTGCCATTTAATTTGGCCCCTCAACCTACCCTGCGAGGATCCAAGACTCCTGTTGGCATTGCTCTCAGGATCATTCAGGCACACAAGCCTCCTCACCGTGTCAAGGTACCAGACCCTAGGGGATGCAAAGCAAAATAACAAAAAACAAAAAGCACAAACACAGAAATCAAAAAGAAAAAATCTAAAAGCAAAGGAAGAAATAAAAACAAAACAAAAAAAAGGTAGGCCTACATAACCTAAAACAAAAATAAAACCTTAACTTAAAACAAAACAAAAAAAAACAGATGTACATAACATAAAACAAAAATTAAACTTATAACAAAACAAATAGCAGATACATACGGTAACCTAAAACAAAAATAAAACCTTAACTTAAAACAAAACAAAAAACAGATACATAACCTAAAACAAAAATAAAACTTACAACAGAACAAAAAACAGATACATAATCTAAAACAAAAATAAAACCTAAACTTAAAACAAAACAAAACAAAACAAAACAAAAAAAGGTAGGCCTACATAACCTAAAACAAAAATAAAACCTTAACTTAAAACAAAACAAAAAAAAACAGATGTACATAACATAAAACAAAAATTAAACTTATAACAAAACAAATAGCAGATACATACGGTAACCTAAAACAAAAATAAAACCTTAACTTAAAACAAAACAAAAAACAGATACATAACCTAAAACAAAAATAAAACTTACAACAGAACAAAAAACAGATACATAATCTAAAACAAAAATAAAACCTAAACTTAAAACAAAACAAAAAAACAGATACATAACCTAAAACAAAAATAAAACCTAAACTTAAAACAAAACATTTGCAAAAACAAAGTTCTGCCCTATAAAGAGGTAAGTGAACAGAATCTGATGATGTTTGTATGACAAATCTGTCATAAAAGTGAATCGAAGTGTAAAAAGTAGGCCTATATAATTAATCCATGCTTCTTATTTCAGGTAGCAAGTTTGATAATCGAAAAATAATGGTTTTTCCCTCATCCGATTTAATCGGGCACTTTATTGCAGTGACCGACTGAAGAGAGATTCTTTTATTAGACTCCCTCCAATTTGCGAGCAACACTTGCCCAGATAACCGCCAGCGGTAGCTACGCTTGCTAACGCTACCGCACAGCACTAAGCCATGGGGCCAAGTGCTCTGCCGACTCAGTAGACGTGGGTTTGAGCCCCACCGTCGGCCGACCTTGAAATGGTTTTCCGTGGTATCCCATTTTCAACCCCAGGCAAATGCTGGGACTGTACCTTCTGACAGGCCACGATCTTTTCCTTCGACATCCTTGCCCAGTTTCATTCACCATCATTCATTTCATCTATCATTAACTCCTCTCAGCGAGGTTGCCATCAGGAAGGGCATCCGGCCATAAAAACCATCCACCACAAAGATTTTCATCGCATCTCACCTCCGACCCCGTTGGAAAACGGGAATAATAAGGGATAGACATACTTGCCCAGATCAGGCACGAATTCGAGGGAGGGGGGGTCACGGGGGTCATGACTCCCCCCAACGAAGACCAAATTGTTTTGCAAACTCAAAAAACAAAAACACAATAACCAGACAAATAAAACTTAACGAATTTTAACTGAAAAACAGTTTTCTTTTTTCATTTTATTCAATACTGAAAATATCTTTATTGCAATTATTATGTTCTGTTACAACTGTACATATTTACAACTTCATGCCTGTTATATAAAAACGATTATTTATATAACAAAATCAATTTGTCTATTTTGTTTAGCAAACCTTGTGATTACCGAATCGATGTTTATAGTGATGTCACTATGAATGTGCAGCAATGCACGGATAGGAATTTGGGGCTTTTTCGCACCTAAAATTTTGCCAACGTCCAAACTGCAAGCTTGGTTGGCAATTTAAGTTGTGACTTTCTCCCTTTGTCGGTACCAACTCGACTTGCCGAAACTGTAACGTACCTTGATACTTTTCTCGAAGCTCGATGTAAAAGTCGCAAAACACGCCGTTGCAATTTGTACGAATATTTTTGGTGCGCTAAACGCATCAAATTTCTATCCATGTAGCTTGCAAAAAAAAATTGGTCTGGTTTTGTACGCTTGGTTATTTTGTGATTGCGTTTATAGTGATACCATTTTTCGTAACAATTTCGATTCTCTGACCCCCCCCCAAAGCCAAACTCTAGATCCGCGCCTGGCCCAGATAAATCCAAAGAGTTCCTGTAAATATCATAATCCTGTAGTCTTTCAAGAAATAAGATAATCATTATGATGATGAAAAGGGAGGAATATAGATCATCTTTTCTCAGAATCATTGTAGCACCACATCATTTATAAATACCTAAAATAGAAACAAACAAAATTGTCACAGAAATTAAATGTTTCTTTCTGTCTGATCGGCATCATCATACGGTTGCATCTTTCAGCAAAATCGAATCAAATGCTGTAAGCAAAAATACAAAAAGTAAACAATATTGTACACAGATTAATCTCAATAACTACAACAAATTACACACAGCAATCAGTCTTCATGAATTAGTCTAATGCCAAGCTCTTGTTTCTGGACGAGTCCAACACACAGTGCCTTCTAGCAATCTACCAGCATCTACAACGGCTGGTGCAATGCCACTTACTATCGACAGGTGCAACAACTAGCCAGAAACATTCAGTCAAAAGTTACTTACACTCAACACCTTCATTAGTTTTGACATTATCTGAAAGAAAATAGATTGTGATACTTCAATGACAATGTTCATTATTATTCAGGAGATCATCAAATGTAACGTAGACTATAATTATTCATTTATTCATTTATTTTATGTCTTTGGTAGAGGCAAAGATAGGGCTCATGGCCCCCTCTTACACTTAACCACGCAATTTCATGAAACACAATAAATACAAATTCATTAATGATTAATAAAGAGTAAATCAATGAATGAGATATATGCATAATAATAATAATAATAATAATAATGAAAAATGAAAATCCACAGCCTGCTTCCAGTCTCCGACCGGGTCAGGAATGGAATGAATGAAGCCCCCATCTAGCGGCGAGGATATGCACTGTGCCGGCTGCCGAGGCCTGACGCACTCCTCTGGGGCAATGATTAAATGAATGACAGATGAAATGGAATGATAGTGGAGAGTGTTGCTGGAATGAAATTTTGACAGGGAAAACCGGAGTACCCGGAGAAAAACCTGTCTGCCTCCGTTTTGTCCAGCACAGATCTCACATGGAGTGACCGGGATTTGAACCACGGACCCAGCGGTGAAAGGCCGGCGTGCTGCCGCCTATGCCACGGAGGCTCAATAATAATAATAATAATAATAATAATAATAATAATCACAAACATCAAGTCAGAACCCAGAGAACTTAAGATAAAAGGAGGACAAATAACACAGGTAGAGAAATTCAAATACCAGGGTGAATGGATGGCACCCAACATTCGTGAAAAGGAAGCTTTCGTGTCACGGATTAACAAAATGGAAAGGGCTTACCATTTAACCAAAGACATTTACAAAACATGATCAATGTCCTTCAAGGCCAAACTGAGGCACTACGTTACCGTTATTCGCCCGGAGGAGTTATATGCATCAGAATGCCTGGCGATGAATAAGCAAGGCCTAACAGAACAACTTGAAGCCAAAGCGAGGAAGATTTTGAGAAAGATCTTGGTCAAGGAACGAGGAGAGTATAGAAGACAACACAACGATGAACTTTATCTACATGTGGAGAAAATAACAGACACCATACGCAAAAGAAGACTCTCCTTTTATGGCCAATTAACATGATTTAGCTCCAGAAGATTGTCCAATCGAATCTGTGCCTACTTTGTGGGAAAGAAAACCAAAGGGATCTGGTTTACAGAGGTAGAAAAAGACCTACAAGAACTGGGGATATCACATGAGGACATCTTGGAACGTGACTCTTTGAAGAAGAAACTTGGGGAAATACAGAGTTTTCAGCCAAAACCTATAATGAAAACCGGCAAGAAGTGGACTGAAGAATGAAAAGAAGCTCACCGAAGAAGAATGTGCGAATACTGGGCCAATGTGTAAAAACGAGGGAAAAGGCAGTTGAAATAATGTGGTCCATAGAAGACCGAAACTATTCTAAAAATATATATATATATATATATATATCACGAAGTTACAAATCTTTCTATAATATCCAAAATATTATCCTAGCTCATTTTTATTTTCTCCTGCTCAGTCATATGTCCTAGCATCCATCACCCTCACACATGTCAGTCAACAGTATTCAACAGGTATCTGGTATGCAGCCTTAAATCTCTTTAAAATTTTAAATATATAAATAATGTTAAAATGTTGTTTGAGTCTTCAGTCTTTTGACTGGTTTGATGCAGCCCTCCATGCCTCCCTGTCCTGAGCTTATCGTTTCATCTCTACATAGCTACCACACCCTACATCCGAGGCAATCTGTTTTACATACCGTATATACTCGAATACCACCCGCACATTTTTAAACAAATTCGGACGTGAAAAATTGGGGTGCGGGTCTTATCTGAGTCATCCAAATTTGAAAGATCTAAATTGCCCGCCGCGCGCGATATCGGGTGTTGCGAGTATCCGCTAGATGGTGCTAGCCTTCTTCCGGCTATAACTTTGTTTTACCGTAAGCACGCGGCGTCATAGTCACACGCACGTTCTCCGAGTGTAAATATGAATGCTACGAAACGTTTGCGGTCATTTACTGTGAGTGAGAAATTGAAAGTTGCGAGGGAAGCTGAAGTTATTGGAAATCGTGCCCGGTAGGAAATATGATATTGACGAGTCATGTATTCGTGATTGGGCGGGATGACGTCTATGCTGCGTGAACCGCCCGTTCAAAGCAGCCTTGAAACAGCTGTGTATGGAGCGGATGGCGGCCGATAAGCACGCACCGACTCCAACTGGTCGTATTCAGCGCCCAAAAGTTCAGCTGCTGTGTTCGTGGATTTTGACGGCATGGAATCGTATCTCTGGAGATCTCATACGGAAGAGCTTCAAGAAATGTAGTATTTCGAATGCTATGGATGACTGTGATGACGACATTTAGTGGGAAAGTGATGGTGATAAAAGTTCCGAAGTTGGTACTTCTGATGACGATGAATGAAGTGTTTGTGTACTTTTATTTGTATTTTTAATCGTTTGATGTGTGTTATTTTAGGATGACTTCAAAACTGTTGGAAACTATTTTGGATAAATGCTATTCTTTTTATTTAGTTAAGATAGTAAATAATTTTGAGTAAAAATTCTTTTTTTAAAATTTTGTTCTTCAAAATCAGGGTGCGGGTCTTATTCGAGGGCGGGTCGTATTCGAGTAAATACGGTATTCTAACCTTGGTCTACCCCTACAGTTCTTGTCCTCAACCCTTCCTTGCATTACTAAGCTTGCTATTCTTGGGTGTCTTAGTAAGTGTCATACCAACCTATCTCTTCTCTTCATTAACAGTCGCCAGAAACATCTCTCCTCTCCAACTAGTCTTAATACCTCTTCATTTGTAACCCTATCTACCCATCTGTTCTTAATCATTCTCCTGTAAAACCACGTTTCAAACGCTTCAATTCTTCTCTTTTCTCCTGCACCAATAGTCCAAGTTCTACAGTACTTCCATAGAGTGCCACGCTCCAGACAAAGGCTTTCAAAAATTACTTCCTAACTCCTAAATGTATATTCAATGTCAACAGATTCCTTTTTTGTAGAAATGCTTTCCTTGCCTGAGCCAACCTACTTTTTATATCCTCTTTGCTTCGTCCATCACTTGCATCCTAAGTAACAGAAGTCTCCTACTTCCTTTAGCTTTTTACCTGCCAATTTGATGTCCATAGAGGTTTCTGATTTATTTCAGCTGCATTCCAATAGTTTTGTTTTACACTTATTAATTTTCATCATGAATTCTTTGTTAAAATTTAAAATGTAAAATGTTAAAATGTAATATGAAATAGTTTTAGAATTTCTGATATTGGCAGGAGTTGAATTCCACAGCTGGAAACCAGCTACAGTAAAAGAATGGTTGAACATGGTTGAGCGATTGATGGGGATGACGAGGTAAGAGCCAGATCGAGTGTCTTGGTAATGATACGAGGACAAGCAATTACATTTTGATGACATGTATATGGAGGTGCTTTCATGCAGAAATAGATAGATGGACGTCAGTAAGTGACGCTTACAGCATCCAACAGGTTAGAATGTCTCACTGAATAAAATCCATCAAAATTCTACAGACAACAATAATTTAAGATTTTTCATAACCATAACCACCCACAGCAGTAGTTATACTCACTAACGCGCAGCACTAGGCCATGGGGCCAAGCTCTCAGCGGACTTGGTAGACGTGGATTCAAGCCCCACCATCAGCGTCCTTGAAATGGTTTTCCGCGGTTTCCCCATTTTTAACTCCAGGCAAATGCTGGGACAGTACCTTCTGACAGGCCATGGCCACTTCCTTCGAAATCCTTGCCCAGTTCCATTCATCTCTCATTAACTCCTCTCATGAGGTTGGCATCAGGAAGAGCATCCGGCCATAAAAACCATCCGCCACATAGATTTTCATCGCATTTTATCACTGACCCCATTGAAAACGGGAATAATAAGGGGTGGACATACATTGCAGTATCCATAACTAATATTAGAAAAAAAACAGCACAAAAGTCTCTTCTTCTACTTCTTCTTTTACGGCCTCATTGGACCACTTCAGTCAATCATTTCTTGGTCCTCTTCTTCAGTAAGTTTTCATTCCAAGTTGCCCTGTAGCTTTTCATTTGCTCTGATCTTCACAGGCATTCCTGATCTGTAAATACCCTTTTACTGTATGATGTTTGTCTATTTTTGCTTGAAATCTTATTTTTATATCTTTCAGTTTTTTAATTTTTTGTTTTGTTTTGTTTTGTTTTGCAAGTCATCCAAGGTTATTTTGTGTTATGCAAATATAAAACATTTTGTGTCTTATAGAAATGACAACGAATTGATATTAATATCGAATCATTATAAAACAGAGGAAAGGAACGTTTAGAAGGAAGAAAAAATGTATTGACTACAGCAAAGTTGTCACACACATGAACGAATGATATCACTATTCCCAAGATTCCCCTGATGGACAAAGTATATCAAACAACTCTACAATGATTTTACATTGATCTAAATATTATAAAATAAACCTGGAAAGAATAATTATTCGCATAATTCTTGGTCCATTTTGAACTACAGAGTTTTGGAAATTAAGAAGTAACGAAGAAATATAACGGAACATTGAAAACAGACAATAAAGAAGAGGCGATTGTTATTGTTATTTATATAGAATTAATGATAGCAGGTTAACCAAACAGATTTTTAAATATCTTTGGAAAAAGAAATCGACAACAGTCTGGTTTCAAGAAGTAAAGAAAGATTTAGAAAGAAACAATGTAAGAGAAGGAGATGTACTAGAGAGAGAGAAATTAAAAAAAAAAAAAGGTATTGGGAATGGAAGGACTCCAAGGAAGGCAATATAAGAAAAAAGGCTCAAAATGGTCGGAAGAGAGAAAGAAGAGACACAGCGAAAAGATGAAGGAGCACTGGAGGAAGAAAAATGAACAACATGGGACTAAACATTGAAATTGGTACGTGGTCCTCAGAAGACCCTAACGTAGAAAGAAAGAAGACAAAGCAGTACACAAAAGGTGGACAACCAATCACATTCATTAATAAAAATAATGTGAGGTAAGTGTGCTATCCTAACGTCTGCCCTAAGCCGTACAGATGGTTTATCAGAATATAATAATGTCATGTGGCCTCCTAGGAGGCCAAGTGTAAGTCTCTATTTTGACTCCTGTAGGCGACCTGCGCCACTGTAGAAAAATTACTGAAAAAAATTGAATGGGAGAAACTTAAAACTTTACCTTCTGGTTATTCATATCACAAAGAGTCCACGTACCAACTCATTGCAGAGAAGCCCTCAACTTTGTACACCTAGGCGAAGCCCGGGAACATACACAACAATAACCTAGAATATTTTCTAGGGTTCATTACATGGCCATAAGGTTGATATGTTTGTTGTGAGATACAGTTGAAGCACAAAATTTAATGTGGGGACCAGGGCCAGCCCTTGAGGTAGTACCGGTATGCCATGGCAATACCAATGTCCCCTCTCAATAATAGTTTGTATTAAATTTAAATTTCAAGGAAATGGTAAGCATATCTTATTCTGCATTCATTTGAACGAGTGTACGAACTGACATTTGCTCTGGCAGCGCTTTCTTGAATGAGTCCGAAAATAAGACTCGGTACTAAAGGCTAGTTTGACTTGGATTTGCATGTAGTGTGTTCTGCTGAGGTAGAGCCAATGGCTGCGTGGCGCATTCACTAAAGTGCAGCATGTAGTAAGCGTAAGCTAGAACTGCTTGAAATGATTTATATTTTAACCACTAGAGAACAACATATATCAGTACAATGCATAGGACACAGCTCCAGGGTTGCCAATTTAATGATTTGAATCTGGCGACTATTAAAGATACACAAGATATTTTTAGTTCATTCTTGTTAGACTTTTAGTGACTTTTTCACACTCATATTGCTGGCATGAATAATTATCATATCTTTATTTATAATGTAACAATCCAGACTTCTTGCAGTGAGTTTCGTTGTGTTTTGTTAGTTTAAGTTTGCAACACAGTTATGCCTACCAGAACGCAAATACAAATTCTTAGGTTTGTTAACTTTTCTGGTGGCATTGCAAGTGTTTAAGAATAGAGTCGTTAAATTATTTGTGTGTTTAATTATATCGGATGCAGCGGATATCCTTACCATTTTTATAGCTTTATGTAAGGTAGCCTTGATGGTAGGGCATCGTGTTCATTTTATTTCACCTGTTTATTTCACGTTGGCAGCTAAGTCACAGGAGTGCTGTGCGATTAGAAAGTACCTATCCCTTTGAAAGGGAAAGTTTAAAAGTCCATGATATGACCAGTGGCACTTTACAGCACAGAATGGCCAGCTTCAACCAAGCATGAACAAGCCCTACATGGAATGGAGATGAAAATGTTACGTTGGTCCATGGGTGTTACACGGCTTGATCATGTCGGGAATGAACATATCCGGAAACAGATGGGAGTAGCAGCTATTACCGATAAAATGAGAGAAACACGGCTTCAGTGGTATGGGCATGTCACTAGAAGTGATGAGAACTCTGTGGCGAGAACAGCTCTCCAATACGATCCAGGAGGAAATCGACCCCGTGGATGTCCAAAGAAAAGATGGCTGGACAGAATCAAGGAAGACTTGGTGATGTGTGGACTTAAACCTGAAGATGCCCTTGACTGGAAGAAGTGGCGAACAGCAACCAAACAAGTGGACCCTGAACCATCGCGGGATACACGCTAGGAAAGAAGAAGAATTTCGCGTTGGCAACTGAAATTTTGTCAAAGTTGTATAGTGTGTCTCTTACAATTACACAGTTAAATACTGTGATTTCATGAAACTTACCGGTATAGCATAAAATATGCACTGTCCGTATTTGCAGCATTTGATGAATTTGCTGGCACCACCAAGAGAATTATCACCAGCCTCCACTGTGTGTGTCCCACACGATGTCTATATGGTACAGAGAATGGAAAACTAAATCCACACCTGCCTAACTTTAGAAATAAAGCCTTACGTTGTATAATACTTACCATCAAATGTGCATGCTGTCACATCAAACCAGTGCAATAACATTGCTATCAGTCGTCCCAGTACTTCTATGGTTGTGTGCTCGTTGGGTGTACACAGTCCTACCAGCAGCCAGATACCGTAACGTCCAAGGAGCTGACGTTCTTCCAGCGAGAGAGGATCTGCTACATTCTGAACATTCAGCAGTGACGCCTTGGCATGGGCTTCTGCAGACTCCTTACTGGCATCTGCATTCTGTGGCTTGGCTTCTTTCAGCAGACTAAACAAATTATTCACACTCTTATTACAATTGTTGTTGATTCCTTTAGGGGTTTGGGGACATTGTGGTTAGAAAGCTACCTATTGCACACCATGTTACGACTTACGGAAAATTTTAACATATCTTCGTGTTTCACATCCCCCAGACCCCAAAATCACTTGTAATACTTTTTAAGGGATATATTAATATTTAACCGGGAGGGCGCCAGTTCATAAATAGGATACTATGAACGATATTTTGATAGAGAACACAAGAACACTTTCATCTCAAGGGGTGGTGTGTTTTGAACACCAACCAGGGCACTTCAGTGAACACGGCAGGGTTATATAATATGCTATAACACAACTATAATTCATTGGAATGCCACTTACTATTTTGTAAAATAAAGGGATGATATTTAAGTCATAACAGTAACGCTGTCAAAATAAGATGTAATTTCCAATTTATAGCACCAGTCGATTTCTCATTTATTCAAGTTTTACTTCTTTGGAGGAGCTATATAAGAAGCTGTAGTAATACAACCAATACGACGTAGTAAAGAAAACAGAATAACTCAAATTATATCGTTCTTCACGATTATGTCTCATACAATATCTTTTTATATGACCAAATAACCTATAACCATTCCTTCCTTTTATTTACATCCATTCGTTGCCTCCTCTATTGTCTCATTCATCTCTCTGGAATTTCCAGAGTTGATACTCCCGCTCGACCAGCTCCTCCTCTGTGGAACACCAAGACTAGCACTCCCACATACCAAGTTCAAGACTCCACCACACAAGCGCTCCAAAGGAGCCACACAGCTTCATGAAATGTTACACACTGTCAGTTCAAAAGTTTATATAAACCATCAACACCACAATGACCACCACCACCAGCTTGGTCTTCCTAGGCGAAACCTCAGACAAGACATGGCACAATTCTATAACAATTGTTTCACAGGCCGTGAAAGCCAATATTATTATTATTATTATTATTATTATTATTATTGTAACTGGTAGTTGCAGTAATTAGACAGAAGCAAATACTGTGGATCTTGTGATCTAATTTTTTCCCCCGAAGTAGCCTATGAGAAGAAAGTACTAAGAAAGGAAAGAAGAATAAAGGGGGCGCTAGATACTTCATATTTCAGAAGGAGGGCGTGACAGAAAAAGTTTGAGAACCTCTTCTTTTTCTTCTTTATCTTCCCCGCGTGGAAGATTGGCGATCATCATTACAATCCCTTCCCTCGAGGTTGCCGTTCGAAACAGAGATGCCGAATCAAGTTCAAACCATTCCCGCAAATTCTTGAGCCAGGAGATCCTCATCCTCCCTGGTCTGCACCGTCCTTCAATCTTGCCTTCCATGATTAGCTGCTGGAGTCAGCACTTGTTATTTCGAATGACGTGGCCAAAATATTGTAGCTCCTGCCGGTTGATGTTTTAGAGCGCCTCCATCTCCTTGCCCATCCGATCCAGCACCTCGGTGTTTCTCACCTTGTCGGTCCACGATATACGAAGCATGCGACGGTACAGCCACATTTCAAATGCTTCCAACTTCTTCTCCAAGGTTTTAGTCAACGTCCACCCCTCGTGTCCATACATTAGTATGGGAATTATGTAACACTCGAGGGCAAGTAGTCTCGTTCTCTGACTAAGATCTCTGTGACACAGCAGAATCTTCATTTTGATAAAGACACCCCTGGCTTGCTCAAGGCAAATCAACTATGAATTCTAAAACAGCATCAGAGAAAAGTGGAATTTAGTGCTTTTACCTTACAATTGCCTCAACCAGGTATGTCTGCATCTCAGCATCCATCTCCCATAGGTGGGGTAGAGACCTATGTATGATGTGATCTCCTCCACGGCGGTTGTTGTGTCGGATGTTATGGCACTGCTGGCAGTAGCGAATTGGATGGTTGCTATTGTAACTTGCACATTCTGTTGCAAAGCATATGGATACTGCATATTTGTCAGCAGCCCTGCAATTCTAAACAAAACAAAAAAGAATGGAAAGTGTTACCTACTTACTAACATCTATCTGACCCAATATATAGGTTTTTCAACTGACACAGAGTAGCACAATCAAATTTTTAAAAAATATATGCAGGCTGTTGAAGCAATAGGTTGCAAATTATTGATATGTACCTACTGTGTATATCTTATAGATGGTGTTGCACTGTAGATACCAAACAAATTAGTTTTGCAATTTTATGTCCAATATATAATTCTGAATCCATGTTACGAATTAACTTGGAATAATTGTACCCCTCGCTCTTAAAAAGAACCATCACAACAATCTATGTGATTAAAGGAAAAAGGGGATGGAAGATTCATATATGGTTTTATTTCCCTTGTTAACAACTTTAGGTTAGGAGATAGCTGATTCAAAGCATATTGTGCATGACACATGATTGAAAGGATGAATAAAAAAGAAGAACATCATCATCAAATAAATAATTGAGAGATGAAATGAATGAAACTGGGCACAGGATTACAATTCTATTAATATGTTCAGTCCCAGCATTTTCCTAGAGTTGAAAATGGAAAACCACTTAAAGGATGGCTGATGGCTGGGTTCGAATCCTCTTGGGGAAAGCACATACAAGTCACCCCACCAACTATCAATCAACACTGCAATAGCCCTTTCCAAACTGAAAGTCGTCCCAGTAGCAACATACGGCATCCAAGTAATATGGCAAAAGCTTAGCATACCCAATACGAGGAAACTTGAAAACCTAAAAGCCAGATACCTGAAACGCATCTTCCAGATCTCCAAATTCACCGAAAACAGAATAACATACATAATAGCCAACGAATCATTCTTCCTGGATGACATCAAATCCACCTATAACCTACAGGACAAGTCTGCCTCAACCTTCGTCCTTTAAGAGAGAAGAGAAAAAGCACTACAGATTCCAGCGGATATCCACTCCATGGAAACACTACAGACAGACAGACAGACAGACAGACAGAAGGGGCCAAACTTCGAACTTAGGCATGTTTACACAAGATTCACCGCCCATTGCTTTCACTGGAAGATCTGCACGACTGACGTCATCCGGTGTATGGTGTCCAACTGCAAATGCCAACTGTGTGGAATGAAATGTACGCAGTACCACCTGACGTTGTTGTTTGAGTCTTCAGTCTTTGGACTGGTTGGATGCACTCTCCGCCTCCCTGAGCTGAGCTAGGAACTGCTCTGAAAGGACTGATACACTCGCCAATTACGCCAAAGACCTGTAAATTTAGGTCAACACACCTTATGTGCACATTGTGCTTTGTATATAATAAGTCACTGTGCCTGATTAAGCTGGTGTTTAAAGGTGCTGGTAAGGAAATTAGGGAGAGGGTTTTATCTGTCTTTACTAAGACCTCAGCTGGAATATGCTGCAGGTGTGTGGGATTCATATCAATCATACTTGATAAAAGAGTTGGAAGGGGTGTAAAGAAAGGCTACCAGGTATGTACTGGGGTACCACAGGTGGACAAGTAGAGTGAGTAAAATGAGTCAGCATTTGTGTTGGGAAAGTTTAGCTGATATACATTCTAGAGCTCAATTGAGGGGTGTGCTTTTTGTTTATAAAGGAGAGAATGGATGGGAAAATCACTTACTTGGGCACATAAAAAGTGATTCTTTTATTGGGACCATGTCCTCATTTACAAATAAATCAATCTACAGTGCACTCTCGTTAATTCGCGGTAATTAATACACGAACTTCCGCGAACTATCCGCAGTTATTTTTGTTAAGCCTGGTAAAAACAAAGCTATTGGTTAAGATATTGAAATAGCTTGAACACGCGAAATAATAACTATAACACTTGATTATAGTGTCTTGTAAGACATGCAAGGCTAGAGGTAGGCCTATGTGGATTATGCCTACATTAATATTTAACAAAAAACAGTCATCACATTTTGTTTCTTAGATCGTTTAGTCTAATTTTCGATTCCGAAGAAAACATTATATGAGAACGAAAATTCATCTTGTTTTTCTATATAAGACAGTAGCTTGACTGTGGGTAACTTTCAGGATTTCCGATGCATCACTCCCGCACTCGATATCAACTGGATCTCAGTTTTCCGTGCTATTTCTTCTCTGCTTTCAAGTCTTAAATCATAATCGTCATTATCGAAGTCTAACTTGCCCGTTCAAAATATAGTCGTCACAGAAGTTGGCAAGCGCTTGCTTTTGTGCGAGCGTAGTAGCGGTATATTTCTCCCATGACTTGTTGACTGCATGAAGAGTATCCAACAAACACGCTCTCGGTCTTCATGCAATAATCGTTGTTTACAATACGCTGTCCGCGCATCCACCCTTCACAACTCTCAGATCAGTGACCTAGGAGTGTGGCTGTTGGGAAATGGAGGGTAGGTTCCGAGTGAAAGTGCATTCCTCTTGTATTGTTTGGGCTTCGAAGTTAAAGGAAATCTGTGCTATACCACTCGCGGCAATATGCTCGTATGTTTCGAAGATTGCGCAAATAGGCCTACTGTTACATCGCAGAGAAACGCAGTTCAGTCTTCTCGAATCTCAATGATTTCGTCTTTACGCATTGCAATGCATCCAAATGCTTTTAAATGACGGAGATATTGCTTTACTTAGCGTGATGAGTAGTTGCTATGAGAATTTCTATTAAAAAAAAAACTCTTGAAGGCCCGCTAATTATCCGCACACGAATTATCGGGAGTGCACTATATTTACCTAACCTATCTACTTGTCTTCTGATTCAGGACATAGCCTAGCCCCTTGACCATGTGCCTCAATGCATGGAGCTACTCCTATCAACCTACATTCTTATCAGTGTCCCTACTAAGAATGAAAAATTAATGTATATAAATAAACTATTTGGTGTTATTTACCTTGTTCTCACATGTCATGGAGACTTGTTGCATTGGATGAAGGATGTCGAAGAACAACTGGTTGGGATGCTCTCTATGGATCTCATTGGCGCACTCGATGCACAGATACAGTGGTGGAGGGCTGTCACTCGCAAACTTGATAGAGATGCAATGATCGAAACAGACCTTGGCTGCCTCTGCATTGCCAGAATTGGGGCACATGTCTCGTTGGCAAACAAAAGGGACCAAATCAGCTGTTGGAAAAACATCAACAATGTAACATAAGAATTATATTGTACTGTTGTAATTGTTTCAGTCTTTGCATAATACTGATTATTTTATAATTTCTTTTATAGTGTTTTGTGTATAGAATGCCCAAAACTAAAATTTACTTGTACATATGAGGGTTAATTTATCATCTAGGCTTTCAGAAAACATGATATTTCATAATTGGATGATTCACTTTGACAAAATAGATATCCCGTATTTCCTCACTTATTCGTCGCAATTACATAATTGTCACACCCTACAAAAAATTGGTTTAAAAATGTCATGGCATAATCGTCACACAGCACATTCGTATTTGTGCGCTGGTTGGTTGCACCGCTGCCGCAAGCTTTACCTTGTCAGAAGAAAGGAGTCATATCAATGTGCCTGCAGGCTATGACTTACGCTATACGAGCGGACGCCACATAGCACACTAGACAGCAGTCACACTTAGCACCAGTCCAGGGGAGTGAAACTTGTGTAGACCTGTCGCACCTGCGGGTTGGCCTCGGAATGACGAGCTTTGATACGCCGCCATATGAAGCACTGTTAGCCCCAGTTTGCCCATGTGAAAACAGGCTCAACTGCTATTGGGGGAAGCTTACACAAGGGACACCCTGTGCCAATTGGCCACTTCTGTGGAAACATCGTAACAGAGACCCATGTGTGATGTTCCTCACATGGTGCTCATAATCAGAAAATACAAGAATTATACAGTGATTTTGATGAAAGTGAAATACACGGGATTACACAAATTAAGCAAATAATGATTTCTTCTGTGCGAATGGGTCTCTTAAGACCACGCGGAATCAACATGTATTGGCCTTGATGTTTGCCCAATAACTCTTCATGCGCAACGATTGAGAGAGTCTTCGTTGCTGCGACCAGATGTGTCTGGTAGGTCTTCTCTCTTCTCCCTTAAAACCCCGTGTATGAGTAATTTTCCTAATTTTTTCTCGATCCTTGAGATTGGGAAAACCTAATTCAGCCAAGTCCTTTTCCGCCCGTTTGTACCAATTGGACCTTGTTGCCTTTTTTCTGCAAAAACGTATAGATTTCATGTGTTAACCTAGTTGGGTCCATTCCGTCCAATGTCCCATGAATTGGACCCTTCTCATACGGATTGGGTCTGTGATTTTAGTAATTTTCAAATAGACATCAGCATTAGGTTACGAAAGGTATCTTTGATTCTCGGTCCCAACATTTTTCGCATGATTTTGCGTCCCTTAATCTCCAATTGATTTCTCAGTGTTTTATGTTGTAGATTAAGTGTCTAGGCTGCATAAAGGGCTGCTGGTAAGACTACTGTTTTATAATGTTGAATTTTGCAATTCCAAGAGAGGCATTTTTTGTTATAAACTTGTTTTGTCAAAAGGAAAGCAGTTTCCATTTTCTGTAGTCTTGCTTCTATAGATTTTCTTTCGTTGCCAGTTTCATTGATCCATTCACCTAAATACTTGAAGTCTTTCACTCGGGAGACCTTAAAATTATCAATTACCAATGATGCAGTATATTAAAAAAGATTGTCGTTTTTCTTCTTTGAACTTAAATATTCTTTGCATAATAGTCACACCCTGCCTTTCTTCCATGACTCTTTAGGCTGAAAATATGTGACGATTATGTGAGGAAATATGATATATATTCTTGAGGATAAACTTCAATGATCAGAAACTGAAGGGGTTAAGAGTTGGCCTTGGTTGTTGCAGTAGTGAAGAAGAGGAAGGCAATCACGCTGAGTGACAGCCCCCACTTCCTATCTCTTCACGGACATCTTGATGACACCATTGGAGAATGAAAAACAAATACCCTCTGTATATGATGAAAAAGAATTATAAATTAAGCCCACTGATCTCTATACATGGATGTCTGGTAGCTAAGGCAGCAGTAAGCCGAATAGACGATGACAGGTATAGCAAGATGGCAGCGAGCGCATGGTGCAATATTGCGAATCCAGCTCTGTGATTGGTTACTGGTAATTTGATGTTATACATGTATTTATACTGGCAGTAAATATTTTGTGTTTCTTGTAGTTGTAAAATGGGCTGAATTTGGTTATTTAAAGCGTAAAATCTTAGTTTTAAGTACCGGTTTGGTGACTCATCATCCCAGGCAAGCCGGTAATACCTTTACTTCTCAGGCAGATAGGTCACTTAGCCGTAATTTGGAAGTTAAGTATACTTATGCGGTGGTGCTGAAGCAGACGTGATTGGACTAGGCCATTGTGTTTTTAAATTTGATCCCATTTCAGGGTTTTTCGGTCTGGATGCGAATAGTTCGCTTAATAGTTTTAAAACGGTGGGGAGAGTATATTTTGAGTAGGTTTTTAGTTGTGTTAAGTTTTATGTGGAGCTGAGGAGTGAAATTGGTTTGGCTTAAAGTGGATTTTTGGCTTTGATCTACTTCCCGTTATTATTAAGTTTATTGTGCTGCTAGCGTGATTAAAAGCTGCAGTATTTGATGTAGAGTGCTGGGATTACTTGGGGGAAGTGTTGGTGAGAGGGAGAGAAGTGAGGGGATGGGTTTATGGAGTTGTTGCTGTTGTTGCCAAGTATTACCAAGCACCGATTACGATATGTCGAATCTAGGCCTGAATAGTGAGCTACGTTTATAGGCACATCATTTGAAGAATGCATAATTTCGTGGCATATATACATGTATACCGTATATACAATTTACAAGAATGTTTCCAGAAATTGTTTTTCACTCGTTACTTTGTTACTGATCGCTAATTGCGTATACTCAGCACCTAAGTTGATATTTGTCAGCCGTTATTATACATTCATTTTTATTGCTATTCCGGAGATTTACTGACCTCGGAATGACGTGTCAGTGATCCCAATGCCCTTATGCTATGAGTGAACATATCTCTATATTTTTATTTGTTCCAAAGCACCATTAATGAAAATCCACAGCCTGCTTCCAGTCACCGACCGGGTCAGGAATGGAATGAATGAAGCCCCCATCTAGCGGCGAGGATATGAACTGTGCCGGCTGCCGAGGCCTGACGCACTCCTCTGGGGCAATGACTAAATGAATGACAGATGAAATGAAATGATAGTGGAGAGTGTTGCTGGAATGAAATTTTGACAGGGAAAACCGGAGTACCCGGAGAAAAACCTGTCTGCCTCCGTTCTGTCCAGCACAGATCTCACATGGAGTGACCGGGATTTGAACCACGGACCCAGCGGTGAGAGGCCGGCGTGCTGCCGCCTAAGCCACGGAGGCTTAACTCCAAAGCACCATTAATAACGATTTAAAATTGACTAGATTATCATTGCTTTCCCATAAGGAGAGCTCGAGGATGGGTACGCCAACATGGCGGACCCGCGCTCAACCTGGCGTACTTTCTCATGCAGCGGAGAGCTGCCATCAGCGATCCATGTATAGAGATCAGTGATTAAGCCCTTCCCACAATGATGACTTGTTAGTTAGATTATTCTTCGGATGCCTATCCATTAATGGATGTTAGCGACCACATAATGCATATCTTGCTTCTGAACTGCAATGTGGAATAATTTATCGATGCTGGGTAATCCTGTCCACTGTTTTATGTTATCCACCCAAGAAATCCTTCTTAGGCCTCTTCCTCTTTGACCTTCGATCTTTCCTTCCAGTATCAACTTGAGAAGTCGTTATTTGGTGTTCCGCAAGATATGTCCCAGATATACATTTTTTCGTCTTTTAAAGGTGCCTGTTAAATAAAATTATCTGTTTATCTATTTATGAGCGTTCTGTTTTTTCAACTTACTTGCAAACTTCTGGAGTACAGTTCGTCGATCAAACAGGTTAGGGTTGAAGGTAGGCCAGTAATAGAAAAGCAGTTTGGCAGCAGATGCACGGGCACTGGCTGTTCCGTAAGCAATGACACATAGCAAGTCCTTGACCACATTCTTCTTGGTGGTCATCAAACATTCCAGGAGTTGACAGTGGTGAGCTGAAAAGAATATCAAGAAGATCTTGTTGTTGCCAAGTTTTCTTTGAAACCAACTAATTCAGTAGTTCTCAAGCTATTAACCTCTTGGCTCTCCTTGAACCTGAGAGACATTCGTCATGAATCCCTGCTCTCTACTTATGCTTTCTCTAACCCAGAAGATAGGCACCTCAAAACACCAATTACACTGGCCTGCGGAAAAAAAAAAAAAAAAAAAAATGTCTGCGGTAAAAACAAAAATAGGTGTGTTTGATAAACTTCACTGTGCTGAATTAAAAAATTAAGCTTGATTTTCCCTATCACATCTGGTTAATCGGTAATAGTGGAAAATGCCATTTTTATTGTGTTGTTGTTTGAGTCTTCAGTCCTTTGACTGGTTTGATGCAGCACTCCATGCCTCCCTGTCCTGAGCTAATCGTTTCATCTCTACATAGCTACCACACCCTACATCCGAGGCAATCTGTTTAACATATTCTAACCTTGGCCTACCCCTACAGTTCTTGTACTCGACCCTTCCTTCCATAAGTAAGCTTGCAATTCCTGGGTGTCTTAGTATGTTTTCTACCAACCTATCTCTTCTCTTCATTAGCAGTCGCCAGAAATATCTCTCCTCTCCCACTCGTATTAATACCCCTTCGCTTGTAACCCTATCTACCCATCTGATCTTCATCATTCTCCTGTAACACCACATTTCAAACGCTTCAATTCTCCTCTTTTCTGCTGCACCAATAGTCCAAGTTTCACTTCCATAGAGCACCACACTCCAGACAAAGGCTTTCAAAAATGACTTCCTAATACCTAAATCTATAGCCTATTCGATGTCAACAGATTCCTTTTTTGTAGAAATGCTTTCCTTGCCTGAGCCAACCTACTTTTTATATCCTCTTTGCTTTGTCCATCACTGGTTATATTACTTCCTAAGTAACAAAAGTCTCATAAATTCCTTTAGCTTTTCACCTGCGAATTTAATGTCTATAGAGGTTTCTGATTTATTTTGGCAGCAATCAAATATTTTTGTTTTACATTCATTAATTTTCATTATGAATTCTTTCCTCAAGACGAAGTCCATACCATTCAAAAACCAATTCAAATCCTCTGGTGTGTCAGCCAAGATAAAGGGAATTAAGCCTAAACAAGATGTGATATTTAAAAAAATACAGACACCATTTTCGGGTTCAGAATAATCTCTATCAAGATTACCTATTTTCTAATTTACCGCAAAATCATGCAGGCCTGTACTATAATCATCTCAACAAACAAATTATTGATTATGCAAGCATGGTTTGTGGTTTGTGGATTATCCTTGCATCCTTGCATTAGAAGAAGAATACAACTCGGGAGTGCTTTCTACCAACAGGTACGGGGACTAGTATGGAACAAGGCTAAAGAAGTTATGTACAAAGCATATTATGTTCCTCTAATGACATATGCAGCAGAAACTTGGACAATGATTAAGAGGGATGAGAGCAGAGTACAGGCAGCTGAGATGAGATTTCTGAGAAGTATTGTCCAGAAAACGAGGAGGGACAGAGTGAGAAATGAAGATATACAGAAAGAACTGGGAGTACAGAAACTAAATGACAAACTGGAGCAAAACAGATTGAGATGGTTTGGACATGTCAAACGGATGAATGAAGTAAGACTACCAAGAAGAGCACTGGAACGACGGATGACAGGGAAGAGAGGAGGAGGAAGACCAAGAATGCATTGGATGGACTCTGTGGAGAATAGTATTAGAAAACGGAACCTGGATTCCGAAGAGGAATGGTGAAACGACAGAACAAAGTGGAGAAGAACCATATTTGCCCCCACCCAGTGTCAACTGGAAAAGGGGAAATGAAGATGATGATGATGATGATGATGATGATGATGACTTGGTCAAAAAATAAAAATTTTGAAGAAATGTCAGGGGAGTATTCTACTATGATCAGACAAGAGATGTTTTATTGTGTTGGAAACCATTTGCAGTGTTTCATCTTTTATTAAATCCATGTCTGTCTACACACATCAAAAAAAGTTTTGCATCACCTCGGTTCCCAGATCTCCGGCATATAGACGTTGACTGTGTATATTGTATCCAAGATACAGTCCCTTTGACTGTTCATAGATGTCACTAAAACTGCTCAAAGATGTAAACAACCATGCATGAGCAGGGCCTATTAGACGGAGGGGGTACGACAGCCGATCAGTTCCAGTCATTCCACCAGGACGAAGGTACGCTGCTCATGTTGTCTGTAGTTCTACCATGCCTAGAAGGTCAATACCGCAGTTCGATCGCGTCCGCATTGTTACTTTGTGTCAAGAAGGGCTCTCAACAAGGGAAGTTTCCAGGCGTCTCAGAGTGAACCAAAGCGATGTTGTTCGGACATGGAGGAGGTACAGAGATACAGGAACTGTCGATGACAGGCCTCGCTCAGGCCGCCCAAGGGCTACTACTGTAGTGGATGACCGCTACTTACGGATTGCCGCTCGGAGGAACCCTGACAGCAATGCCACCATGTTGAATAATGCGTTTCGTTCAGCCACAGGACGTCGTGTTTCAACTCAAACTGTGCGCAATAGGCTGCATGATGCGCAACTTCACTCCCGACGTCCATGGCGAGGTCCAGCTTTGCAACCCCGACACCATGCAGCGCGGTACAGATGGGCCCAACAACATGCTGAATGGACCCCACGTAATTGGCATCACGTTCTTTTCACCGATGAGTGTCGCATATGCCTTCAACCAGACAATCGTCGGAGACGTGTTTGGAGGCACCCTGGTCAGGCTGAACGTCTTAGACACACTGTCCAGCGAGTGCAGCAAGGTGGTGGTTCCCTGATGTTTTGGGGTGGCATTATGTGGGGCCGACGTACGCCACTGGTGGTCATGGAAGGCTCCGAAACGGCTTTACGATACCTGAATGACATCCTCCGACCCATAGTGCAACCATATCGGCAGAATATTGGAGAGGCATTTGTCTTCATGGACGACAATTCTCGACCTCATCGTGCACATCTTGTGAATGCGTTCCTTCAAGATAACGACATCGCTCGACTACAGTGGCCAGCATGTTCGCCAGACATGAACCCTATCGAACATGCCTGGGATATGTTGAAAAGGGCTGTTTATGGACGTCTTGACCCACCAACCACTCTGAGAGATTTACGCCGAATTGTCGTTGAGGAGTGGGACAATTTGGACCAACAGTGTCTTGATGAACTTGTGGATAGTATGCCACGGCGAATACAGGCATGCATCAATGCAAGAGGACGTGCTACTGGGTATTAGAGGTAGTGGTGTGTACTGCAATCTGGACCACAAATGATGAAGGTCTAGCTGTATGATGGTACAACATGCAATGTGTGGGTCTCATGAGCAATAAAACGAGCTGAAATGTTGTTTGTGTTGATCTCTATTCCCTTTGTATTTAACGGTTCCGGAACTCTTGGAACCGAGGTGATGCAAAACTTTTTTTGATGTGTGTACATAATTGTACCCAATTGTAATGGGTGCCATTCCTTAAACCTAAAAAAAATATTTTAAAAAAATACATGAGATTAATAAAATCACTTGGATCACTAGTTTCGATCGTCAAGTGATCATCATCAGATTTATTACACTCAGGCTTCGTAATTTTTTAGCCTAGCAGCCTTGTTGATATAATTTTAAAGAACTTTTTAAGGGGTCTTAGGGCTTTGGTTTTTAACAACTGTATCTGCAGTATTTTTGGGGATTCTGTCATATATTGTAAACTTGCAACCCGACCCGGCTTCGCCCGGGAACAGTTATGAATGCACTACATGATAAGCGCTTTTTTTTTCCAATGTCAATGAACAACGACCAATATCCGTTTTACGTCTTGGCATGATGGGTTAAAATCACTGACTGGACTTAATTATATTATCATGGAGATGCATGTGCAACAAATTCTTGTCAGACGTAATTTAAGAATGGCAAGGAGCATGAAACACAAATCCCCCTTCCTTCCAATCTTAACTTGACTGTGAATTTTGCGGAACGAAAAGTTCACAGGCGAAATGAGAGTTGCACTTCCAGGGAATGGCGAGATGAATGAAACTCAAATCCCCCTTCCGTTCAATGTTAACTGTGTTTCACAGGCAAAATGAAGAAAACCCGAGTTGCACTTCCAGGGAGACTCCAAACACAACCACTCTCAGGGTGTCTACTGTAAGGATGAAGTAAAAATTAGTTACTTTTTAGGTACCTTTTAGTTACCTTTCAGTTAATTTTAGTTACCTTTGAATTCAAGTTACGTCTGCGGTCTACAAGCATAGGCGCTCATCACGTGGTGAAGAAAAACAACAATGAACTGTTTTTAAAGAAGTTTTTTATTTATCGTATGGCTTTTAGTGCCGGGAGTGTCCGAGGACATGTTCAGCTCGTCTGAGTCTGTAGCTGCTTCCAACGGACACCCTTAGGGTGAGCTACAAGTTCCGTTCAATTTCAAGTTGCTACCAGATATCAATGATACCTAGTGGTGAACGTTGGAACTTTCATAGAGCGTTTCGACGAAATATAACCTAACAATTTAGCTTCACACAAGTTTTGTCTGTGGAAGAATCCTTTACATGCCATAAATCCATGACATGGGACCGCCGGCTTTACTTCCCCTCCGAAGGAAGGCATACTGAAGGATTTTTAACGCTTTAAAAAATCTGACGACTTCGGCCGGGTTAAACCCGCTATATTGGGCACAGCAGTTCAGCATGCTACCAACTACACCACCGAAGCCGCTTTAAATGAAATTCACATGATGTTATAAAAAAATTAAAAATAATAAATATATACTAGATATTTAATATCCAATGAGTTGTTTCAGCTAATATGTCGTCTTGTCCACAATATGTTGTTATTATTACGGTACCAAGAGGTTGCTCAGCTCTTGACCATTTGGCGAGATTTCCTTCGTCCCCGCGGTAGGTCGCGAAGAAATGTATGCGATGTTACGCGATCGTCACCGAATTCTGTCTTCGCAGTCAAATGCGGAGAAATTTCGAGATGTTACACGATCGGCGCTGGTCTCAGTTGTTTGGTGAGCTTCCCGTAGATTTTACGATAGAACACGGAGAAAAATCGCGATTTAGATCATCAGCGTCACTTTTAGTAATTCGACGAGATTTCCATTGTCCTCGAGTTCGGGCACAAGAAAATATAGTATTATTACGCAATCGGCGCCACTTGCTGTCCGTTTGACAAGAATACAGTTGTCCTCATCATTGAATGCGGAGAAATATCGCGATGTATCGCAATCGCTGCCGCTCTCGGCCGTTTTACGTTGTCCTCGAGATATTATGCCATCGTCGCCGCACCCGGCCGTTCAACGATTGTCTGCCTGTCTATCTGTTCTGATAGAATGGCGGAGGCAAGCTCAAGGTTGGGCATGGTTAAAATTCACGCGTAGTTATGAACATGTTGTTCCGTCGGCGCCCTGATTCCCTTTGTCCCTATGCTGTAGTTGGGAGTTCATGAGTTCAGGGTGGATCACGAGGAGGATTTAGTATTTCGATGCTACGTAGGCTGCCATTTTTAAGTGGGTTGATGCACTTCTCGCTCCCCGCACGCTTTTAAGTATATGGTCATGGGAAAAGTGGCAAGTAGGTTTCGTGATGGGTGCCCCGTGATGGGTGCCCAATCACCTTTGACAGGATTCCCGCAGTCCTCGTGGTCACAAGTTCACGATAAGGGACGGGTTTTATGATTTTACGCAACTGACGTCAATCTCGGTCCGTTTGATCAGATTCCCGCAGGCAAGTCGTACGGTCAGCCGTTCGTCTTGAGGATGCGATTTTGGAGGATGAACGTTCGAAGTAGGTACGGTATCGAATATTACGAATTGTTCTGAGAGGATTGCACGAATAATATGACAAGAGGGCAAGTTTTATTTCGATCGAGAACCACGAATTATCAACAAGTTATCGAAATAATCGGTTAGATTATATATCCGATGGAACGAAAGTTCGAAGGAAAAATCGACTTATAACGGAATTTCGAATTAACCATACTGAATGTCGCAAATTTACTTGACATATTTTTTAAATAAGTTATATGCATTTCGAAGAATTTTCGCAATTTTTTGAAACGGTAACATTTCGCAAGATTGCGACATTAAATTGCTTTGCGTTATTTCTGGACTTCAATTTGACATAGTTTCCAAATAACAGAAATGAGAGATTTCTTTTTAGTTTCGGAAGTATTCGCGAATAAACGTCTCGCGAAAAGTCGGGTTTCCTAATACAGTAACACAGAAAAATATTTCACACGAAACTTACGACTTCTTGATGCCTAAAATATACGTTGAACCAATGTATACCACTCAAGGTATCCTCGGTATGTATTTCCTTGAGGTCGGGCACAGAAACATATACCTTAGTACAATGCAAGAGGCACGGCGCTGCTTGCGTGAAACTCGCAATCTCTGAGCCTAGCGGCGCGAGTTTAAATGATTCAACCCGCCTTCAGAAAATTTTCGTTACCAGTTTGTAAAATTCGTTACTTTTTCGTTACTTTCGTTACCCATTTGTAAAATTCGTTACTTTTCCGTTACTTTCGTTACTTTCGTTACCGGTAGACACCCTGACTCTTCTCAGAAGTTTTAACTCAACATGTCTCAACGGTTTGCTGCTGGCTGTATCTGGAGCAATAGGTTCGCCCGCTAGCTAGGCTGTAATACGGATGATAGACTCGCCCTTAGCTAGCTCGTAACTGTTGCCTCAGTAGTTGAATGGACATAGTTGGAAGAAATTAAAACTTAAAACACTTATAGTAGGCGATATATTGAAAATAGTCATACACTCTCGCAGACTTTTTTGTAGAACTTTTCATGCTGAACAATTCTTACACTAATAATATTTAGATATGTTTAACGGTTTGCCCAGCTTAGGCTTACAAAGAGCTCGGATGCCAGGTTTTTTTTTTTCGACTTTTCCACTGAAATCGTTACTGCTCGGCTTCCTTTGATCATAAATAAATTATTTTCTGCATAAATCATCCTCAAGATACCCCTTATAGAATGGTGAAAACCGCATCAATATCCATCCAGTGGTTCGCGAGTTTACCCCTAACATCCAAGAATCGGGGACTTTGTTTTATACTAAGTAGAGATATCTTACCCACATAATAATAAAGCTTGAGTGTAAGGGATCTGATGATGTTCGCTTGACGATCGAAACTAGAAATCCAAGTGAATTTATTAAACTCGTGTAATCTTTTTCCAGTTTAAGGAGTAACACCCATTACAATTTGGGTACAATCATGAAAAACATTAAATTTCATTTACTAAAGCAACACTGAAGAATGACTTCCAACATGATAACGATATAATAATATCATAAGCCCTCTGGTGCAGGGTGCAACCTTTGTTAATTGACACCCAGAGGGCAGCTTGCATGTCAAATTTTGTTGTTCCTTGGAGTGCTATGAAAGACAAAGAGGTTAGATATCTAAGCTCCTTGACACTATAGCGCTTTCTAGTAGAGAAAGGGGGAACTTATGTGTTGGCGGAAAATCCAGAGATTAATTTTGCCATTCTGAACACGGTCTACCTAATTCAAATGGGTTCTTTGACATGCCAACAACGTATGACATGCTTGTCGTGATTTTTGTCGCCTTTCAAAAAATCACTTAAGGCCAGGAGCGAACCAGCAAGCTTGAGGTTAATAGACCGACACGATTCACTCACCCACCATGGCAAGCATGCTAACGATGATGATCCTTTCAAAATGGGACAGATACATCTTTTACTTGTAATCGACTGGACATAGTTATGAAACGAGACTGTCCTTGTGAAAATGGGATGTAAGGTCACCTTGCCCCTAATACACTGAAGAAAATGGAAATTGCAACACCATGAAGGCATTGGTCGTTTGTGTTGATTTTCAAGATATGGAACGATGCCATCTAGGTATGTAAACGATCAAAGTTTCAGACCCATTGGATTGTTGCTACAGGTCTCCCCACGTGATTGGTCGCGGAGGAATCAACTCCAGTATACGGACTCTGGTGTAGCGTAGTTGACTTGCAGTCTGTGCAGTGAAGTGTTCCTCGTCAAACATGCCTCGACGATAGAGAAGAGCACGCTATCAACAACTGTCGCCATTTGAGAGGGCTCGGATAATTGGGCTGTGTGAGGTTGGATTATCGCCAAGGACTGTCACTGCATGTGCTGGCCGACAGGCATCTAGGGTACAACGTGTATGGCAGCAGCGGTCAAATGAAGGTACCCACACTTGTAGACCTGGCACAGGCCCAGCGCAACAGACAACTGTGAGAGAGGATCGCCACATCATTCGGATGGCACGGATGGAACCACATGCAACAGCAGCGCAAATTCGAGCAGCTGTGGCACCCCACATTACACAAAATCGCCTGCGTGCAGCTGGCTTACGATCCCGTGTCCCTGCAGAAGGTGTTCCATTGACCCCACAACAGCGACGTGTAAGGCTGGCCTGGTGTCGAGAACGATCGACGTGGGTCGACGAATGGCATAGGGTCGTCTTTAGTGATGAATCGCGCTTCTGTCTTGCCCGCAGTGATCGCCGGAATCGTGTGCGCCGACGTACCGGGGAGAGGAGCCGCCCCGACCTTATTGTCGAGAGGCACACAGGGCCAACACCAAGCATTATGGTCAGGGGAGCTATAGGCTTTAATGTGAAATCATAATTAGTGCTTGTTGAGGGCACTATGACTGCTCGACAGTACGTTGATAGGGTACTCAATCCAGTCGTTGTCCCTATGATGGCGAACATTGCTGATGGGATGTTTCAGCAGGACAATGCCCGGGTTCACACTGCACGCATCTCCAGAGAAGCTCTCCACGACATCACAACCTTAGAATGGCCCTCCAGATCCCCGGACCTCAGTCCTATTGAGCATGTGTGAGACATGATGGGTCGACAACTGGCCAACCATCCTCAGCCACCCTGGTGTATTCTTGGAATACACGGTACGAGAGAATATAATTTTTAATGCTTTTGCATGTTCATTCCTTCCTCTTTATCAAACACCAACAGTGATCTTCTATTTTCTCTTTGATGGTCATGTCTCTTATGTCTTTGTGAGTCCGTTCTAGATATATATCTTCCATGACCCACCTAGCATCATCTAGCAGCGAATCTCTGAAGCTCCTCAATTCTTCCTGGTGCAAGAGGACTTCCTTTTCCATTCGACCATCAGATCTCGTCACCATCGCCAGCTATCATCTCCTTGATCAAGAGAACTTCGTCTACTTTTTCACTCACCATGCTGCGCTAGTATCGCCTGCTATCAACTCTTTGAAGACCATTTCCTCAAGAGAATTTAAGTTTACAATATTGGTCATGTTTATATGTTCTCCTTTTGTCTCCTACCCCCACTCCTTTCCCTTCCTTGGACCCTCCGCGCTTCGCTGAGTGGGTCTCACTTGTAAGTCGGCAGTTGACTCGGTCAATCAAGGCTCAACTAGAGCCAGTCTCCTCAAACCAAGAGGCACTCTCTACATTCTACGCCATGTTGGCACATTAAGTATTCGTCAAAGGGAACTTCACCTTCGACATGCAACCAAGATAAGTACAGACTTAAGGTTTTAACCTCATCTTCATCAGTTTTATTATCTACATGCTTTTATTGATCATTTTATAGACAGCGTGAGATTACTTATTCGGGGCGGTAATCATTCTTCGCGGGATTTGCCATGTTGGGCTTTTGTCTGTCTAAGCCAACCTTAATAAAAAGTAGCTTTTCTTAAGCTACTTAAATGAGAGATCTTCTCACCACGTGGGATATTATCTAAATACCCGCTGTCTATAAAATACCAAGCTAGTTCCTCCGCTGGATTAACTTTGGCTCCATTCTTCTATTAGGATTGTTCTGGAACCTTCCAGATTCTGTACTCTATCTACAAGTCTTGCTGTCATGTATTTTTCACTCACTTGAGGAATACTATTTTAAAATGAGGAATCTTCCTTATAAATTACTGCAATAGCTAAATTTACTTCCACCGTTGGAATGTTCTATGGCGCATTTAATTGTAATTCACAACTTTCTCAAGCAATAGACTCTCGCCTACCTAGTACAACCAGTTATTTTTCATCATTGCAATAACTTTCTTTCCCATAAACTTTCGTGTTACTACAGTGAACTTTTCATCCATTCAACAAACTATAGTGAGAACTAGTGCTTGTTCAACATTTCTACCGCGTCGCGATCGTCCGATTACCATAAATAAGGCCATGAACATTTATCCTAAATCCCAATTGATCTTTCCTAAACCTTCTACTAACAAACCATGTTAATAAAATTGTTACTTTAAGGTCTATTGCAATGAGGTGTCACTCTAAAGACTTGCCCTCCCACCTTTGCTTATATCTCATTAATTAATTTCTGCATAACCACGTGTTTCATACACGGTTCAAGCTTACATTGTTTCTCCCTTATAATCAGGGAATACAATTCTTTCAACTCAGGAGTGAGTTATTTCTAGGTTTCACGAAAGGGAAACTTGCCCCATTAGTCTCGAGATTCCTAATTAAACATAGGAAGTCTAGAACCTTCCTTTTGACTTTCTCTTCAGGTTTCACAGTAAGTGACCTGCCCTCTTTTGTATAATTTTAATAAAAGTAATTCTGCTCAAATATAAGAAGTTATAGGAACGTCTATCTTATTCTTCATGTTTTTCTTATTGTTATTTTCAAAGTGGTTACTTTCTCTAGAATGTTTTCTCAGAAATTTCTTATAGTACACACCTTGTACTCTATTTTATTGTTAAACTTTAATCACCTTAATTGTCTTTAAATTTTGAATATTTATTTTTGCTATTTTAAATCCTTGCTAGGATTTTATAAAGGTTTGAAACCTAATAAATTGCTAATTGCCTGGAGCAAACTTTAAATGTTAGGAGGTCTGCGACCCCAAATTGTTACTAAAAATTGAAACTATATACTTGTCAAATTTATTAGACTTTTTTGCATTGTTAAATAAATTCAAACTTTCCTTTTTGATTCATCATTTCTCTGATACTACAGTTAGGCAAGATCCTGTCTTCCCTAACTCTTCCCAGGTTCATGCCCTCGTTAATACGCAATAAATCTGTTACTATTTGTCTTGTCAGACTATCACCCTTCCCCATAGTAGGCATATGCATGCTTGAGAGGGAATACGCTAAAGCCATTCTCTGGCAAACCGCCCAAGTCTTAGCTGCGGTTCCCGTCAGCTTCGACCAGGTCCTTACCCACTTTAGGTATCAGAGAACGGATTTGCAGTGGCAACCGCCTCTAAGTGCATTTAAAGTTAAATTCATAACTTTTGTGGGACTCTCCTCCTATTTTTCTATCCTTTTTCTCCAGTCTGAAACCCACCTCCTTTTCTTTATCATCTTCCCTTGGTGGTTAGGTTATTCCTCAGCCAATAATCTACCCAAAATTTGGTACCAGAAACCCGGGAGAGTCCATTTGCTATTTCTATTCTTTGTCAAGTGTCATTTGACAACACCTTGCAACTTATTAATACCTGCTTTGAATCTTTCAGCTATAACTACATCGTGCAAAGCCTGTGAAGGGGAAAGAGGCCGCTCCTGTCTCCTTTGGTGTGTCCCGTTCTTTCAACTTACTGGCTGCTGCCAGCCTGACAGCATTTCCGAGGTTCCACAGTTTTGTAAGTTGTATTTTAATCTATTTTCTTTGTCATGGCTCCTACTGAAAAGGATGAAACTCTCATTGCCAGACGTTCTTCCTATAAAGGGCAACTTACCAGATTTAGAAATTTCATCAACAAATTAAATCCCGCCGAGTGTGATCTAGACATCTTGACACAACGCCTTAAGTTGTACGAACGGTCCTATGATTATTACGATCAAACTCAAACCGAGATTGAATCCGCTTGCCCAGAACTTCAATCGGATCGGGACGAGGTCGAACCCTTGTACTTTGAAGGGATTGCCAAGGCCCACCAACTGATCCGCAGTATCTCAGAACCGGACACTAGGGTCATCAATCCGGCCCAGTTCGCACCCGCTTCAGTTCACAAGGATAAACCGAAACCGTTACTTCCTAAGATAAGCCTACCTCACTTCTCAGGCCAGGAAGGTGAATGGTATTCCTTTTATGAACTTTACTGCTCACTTATTCATGAAAACTCAGACGTTGTCGACATTCATAAGTTCTATTTCCTGCGTGCGTCCTTGGAAGGCGAGGCCTTGGCCTTGGTTCAGTCACTGCCTTTAAGCGCAGATAACTACCACATCGCCTTTAATCTCCTTAAAGAGAGATATGGCAATTTACGTTTGTGTGTGGCTCGCCATATCCGCTGTCTGTTCAACCTGCCAGTCGTCAAACCTAATGACGTCACCTCTTTAAGAGACCTGTTAGACTCTATTCAATTGCACGTGAGAGCGTTATATCAACTCAAGCAGCCAGTCCAAAATTGGGACACCATCCTTATTCATCTAGCTACATCCAGATTCGATTTTTCGACATTAAAAGCTTGGGAGATCGAACTCACTCGCAAGGACGAATACTCGTTCGAACACCTCATCTCGTTTCTAAACAGCCGGTGCCAAGTCCTTACAGCACTCTCATTTCAGTGCGAAAATGTCGAAAAGAGTTATCAGTGTCACATTTTTGAGAAAAAACTTGTCTCTTCAAATGCTCATCAGCCCCCATCTGTCGAGAACAAGCAAACTCGTTCTGCTTCTTTCAACCATCCAAGAGAACATATCAGGCCGCTCAACAAATCTTTAAAATGCACGCTCTGTAAAAAGTTTCACACTTTGTACTCCTGCAAATCTTTTAAAGAATTGTCTGTCGAAGACCGAAGGAAGTTTGTCTTCAATAGTAAACATTGCTTCAACTGCTTGTCACCTAAGCATTCTTCTTCAAACTGTACGTCTTCCTACCTCCGTTTCCATTGCAAAAAACCGCACCATTCTTTATTGCACGTTCATGATAAATCGAGGTCACCAGTACCCGCTTCTTCAAGCTCCATGCAGAGCAGCTCCGAACAAACTAATGCTTCTTCCTGCATTTCTAACGCCGAAACTTCTCACAGTGCGCAAGTCCTTTTGTCCACTGTACAATTCGAAATCCAAGATAAATTTGGAAATTGGTTTCGAACCCGCGGTCTTCTCGATTCCGCTTCAACTCACAACTTTGTTTCGCAATCGTTAATTAAAAAACTAGGTCTTTCGTCATCGCCTACTCCCATCAATGTATCCGGCATTGACAATTTGAAAACTCAAGCCTTGCAGTCTTCAAAATTGAAAATCAGAGACATTTGTCAAAGAAACACCAATCTTAACTTAAACTGTCTCATTCTTACCAGTATTGGCAAGGACACTCCTAGCAGCTCTATTAATACTTCCGGTTTAAAGATTCCTTCGCACTTAAGGTTAGCTGATCCTCAGTTTAATGCTCAAGGTCCCATTGATGTACTTTTCAGTGCCAATGTTTTTTGGAATTGCCTTCGTAAACAGGTTCGCAAGTTATCTTCAAACGTGGTCGCCAGAGACACCGATTTTGGTTGGGTTATTACTGGTGAAATCCAACAACCCAGTCTTCAAATCAAATCGCAATGTCATTTTGCTACTGCTGATATAAATCCCTTTTCTGAAAAATAGAACGCTCATTTTTTCGATCTCGATACTTTTGAAAAACACTTGCCGAAACGATGTCTCATCGTGAACAACTACGCCACCTTTGTAAGTTGTTTAAATGATTTTGCCTTCTTCCCGCACAAGATGGCAATTCAAGTTCGCCTCGCCTTGTGTTACTTCGTTTACCTTCTCATGTCATTTTTTATAGCAGGTAATTGCTTAAACTCTCCATTGAAAACTATCTTCCCCTTGTGTAAAACCATGGCTATCAGTCACCATCATTTCGCTGTAAGCTATGCTTCACTTCTTTCGCTATTTAGTAGGATGGCCACGGCCGGCTCCTTCCCCCTTCCTCACAATTGGAAGCCACTTTTGAAACCGCCTGAAAATCTGAATTCTCTAGCATCTAGAATAACTATTCTTACGCATAAACTCCTTCTCAATGTCCCAGCTTCTCTTCTTTTTTCGGAAGAATCAAGCTTTTTTCTGTCGACAATTGTCGGATTCCGTAATCCTCAAAATTATGCGAAATTGATTTCCTACTTTATTTCATATGTCTCTAAATTGGTTTTTCACGTCCAAGCCACGAATGACTGCATGCCGTCTAACCTGAATATCCGCTTTAAGTCTCAGCTGATTTCACTTGTGTTGTTTGTTTATTTCGAACTGCTTGTTTTTCAATCTTGTTTGTATACAAGCTCGGATAACGCCAAGCTGTCGTTTATTTCCTGTATGCTTGCCTAAGGTCAGAGCAAGTTTCCCTTATCTCAACTCTGGCTGACTGTCAACCATTGTCTTGCGAGTTGCTTCTGTAAGTTCAGAAGCTGCTCTCCTCATTACCAAAATAAACTTGTTCCGGTCAAGGACTCTTTCAGCTATTTATATTCCTTATCTCTCTGTATTATGTGGGTCAAGGCCGTGTTTGCCTGCCTCTCCCACTTGCTCACGCTCGTATCCTACAACTGCTTCGATTCTTGTTTCATAACATCGTTGCGTATTTTTTACGCGTTCATGTATTGCTCCTTGCTTACATATTTTGCAATCTTATTGTTCATTGATGAACAAACCTGTTTTTTCTTGTCGTTATATTCGATGTGTTTTTGTATTTATGCTTTTCACGTCACGTTTCTCGCTGACTTAAGTATTTTTCTGATTAACCCCTTTGATACTTATTATAACTTAAGGTCATCGTTTATGGCTACTAGATTGTTGTTACCTATGGCGTTCTTGCCTCCTACTCGCATAGTTCCTTTGTTTATTTGGTATATTCTTATCCTTAATAGATGTACTTGTTTCTATACGCTTTGTTTAAACTTGTTAATACTCCTTTCGCATCTTATCGCGATCTTTACTAGAGCTATACTTCTCGCAGCTTCTAGCTATTTTGTGATTGAAGGTGTTGTTAATTCTCGTTCCTTAACTCCGCTTTCCAATGACCCTGATGACCTACTTCCACTCACACCTGATCACTTCCTTATAGGCCCTTCTCTTTCTGCCCCTCCTCCTCTTCCCAATTCTTACAGGGATTCTAATTTGCCTATTGTTTGGCGTAAACTTGAAGCCCTCCGCAATTCCTTTTGGAAGAGGTGGAACTTGGAATATTTAACTTCCTTGCAACGGAGACAGAAGTGGTTTCTTTCCAGTCCCGACATCAAAGTGGGGGACTTGGTCTTGATTAGGGACGTTTCCCCTCCCCTGGTCTGGATTTGTGGTAGAGTGACCGAGTGTTATCCTGGAAGGGATGGGAGAGTCAGGGTGGTCAGAGTCTTGACCACTAATGGTCCGATCACAAGACCACAGTCTTTGATCGCTCCATTACCTTTAAATGCTTAACTGCTTATTTGTTCTCTGTTAGTGTTTACCCCTCCCAGTATGGTGTATTCTTGGAATACACGGTACGAGAGAATATAATTTTTAATGCTTTTGCATGTTCATTCCTTCCTCTTTATCAAACACCAACAGTGATCTTCTATTTTCTCTTTGATGGTCATGTCTCTTATGTCTTTGTGAGTCTGTTCTAGATATATATCTTCCATGACCCACCTAGCGTCATCTAGCAGCGAATCTCTGAAGCTCCTCAATTCTTCCTGGTGCAAGAGGACTTCCTTTTCCATTCGACCATCAGATCTCGTCACCATCGCCAGCTATCATCTCCTTGATCAAGAGAACTTCGTCTACTTTTTCACTCACCATGCTGCGCTAGTATCGCCTGATATCAACTCTTTGAAGACCATTTCCTCAAGAGAATTTAAGTTTACAATATTGGTCATGTTTATATGTTCTCCTTTTGTCTCCTACCCCCACTCCTTTCCCATCCTTGGACCCTCCGCGCTTCGCTGAGTGGGTCTCACTTGTAAGTCGGCAGTTGACTCGGTCAGTCAAGGCTCAACTAGAGCCAGTCTCCTCAAACCAAGAGGCACTCTCTACATTCTACGCCATGTTGGCACATTAAGTATTCGTCAAAGGGAACTTCAGCTTCGACATGCAACCAAGATAAGTACAGACTTAAGGTTTTAACCTCATCTTCATCAGTTTTATTATCTACATGCTTTTATTGATCATTTTATAGACAGCGTGAGATTACTTATTCGGGGCGGTAATCATTCTTCGCGGGATTTGCCATGTTGGGCTTTTGTCTGTCTAAGCCAACCTTAATAAAAAGTAGCTTTTCTTAAGCTACTTAAATGAGAGATCTTCTCACCACGTGGGATATTATCTAAATACCCGCTGTCTATAAAATACCAAGCTAGTTCCTCCGCTGGATTAACTTTGGCTCCATTCTTCTATTAGGATTGTTCTGGAACCTTCCAGATTCTGTACTCTTGCCGTCATGTATTTTTCACTCACTTGTGGGAATACTATTTTAAAATGAGGAATCTTCCTTATAAATTACTGCATTAGCTAAATTTACTTCCACCGTTGTAATGTTCTATGGCTCATTTAATTGTAATTCACAACTTTCTCAAGCAATAGACTCTCGCCTACCTAGTGCAACCAGTTATTTTTCATCATTGCAATAACTTTCTTTCCCATAAACTTTCGTGTTACTACAGTGAACTTTTCATCCATTCAACAAACTATAGTGAGAACTAATGCTTGTTCAACATTTCTACCGCGTCGCGATCGTCCGATTACCATAAATAAGGCCATGAACATTTATCCTAAATCCCAATTGATCTTTCCTAAACCTTCTACTAACAACTAACAAACACCATTTGATAGTTCTACTAACAAACCATGTTAATAAAATTGTTACTTTAAGGTCTATTGCAATGAGGTGTCACTCTAAAGACGTGCCCTCCCACCTTTGTTTATATCTCATTAATTAATTTCTGCATAACCACGTGTTTCATACACGGTTCAAGCTTACATTGTTTCTCCCTTATAATCAGGGAATACAATTCTTTCAACTCAGGAGTGAGTTATTTCTAGGTTTCACGAAAGGGAAACTTGCCCCATTAGTCTCGTGATTCCTAATTAAACATAGGAAGTCTAGAACCTTCCTTTTGACTTTCTCTTCAGGTTTCACAGTAAGTGACCTGCCCTCTTTTGTATAATTGTAATAAAAGTAATTCTGCTCAAATATAAGAAGTTATAGGAACTTCTATCTTATTCTTCATGTTTTTCTTATTGTTATTTTCGAAGTGGTTACTTTCTCTAGAATGTTTTCTCAGAAATTTCTTATAGTTCACACCTTGTACTCTATTTTATTGTTAAACTTTAATCACCTTAATTGCCTTTAAATTTTGAATTTTTATTTTCGCTATTTTAAATCCTTGCTAGGATTTTATAAAGGTTTGAAACCTAATAAATTGCTAATTGCCTGGAGCAAACTTTAAATGTTAGGAGGTCTGCGACCCCAAATTGTTACTAAAAATTGAAACTATATACTTGTCAAATTTATTAGACTTTTTTGCATTGTTAAATAAATTCAAACTTTCCTTTTTGATTCATAATTTCTCTGTTACTACAGATAGGCAAGATCCTGTCTTCCCTAACTCTTCCCAGGTTCATGCCCTCGTTAATACGCAATAAATCTGTTACTATTTGTCTTGTCAGACTATCACCCTTCCCCATAGAAGGCATATGCATGCTTGAGAGGGAATACGCTAAAGCCATTCTCTGGCAAACCGCCCAAGTCTTAGCTGCGGTTCCCGTCAGCTTCGACCAGGTCCTTACCCACTTTAGGTATCAGAGAACGGATTTGCAGTGGCAACCGCCTCTAAGTGCATTTAAAGTTAAATTCATAACTTTTGTGGGACTCTCCTCCTATTTTTCTATCCTTTTTCTCCAGTCCGAAACCCACCTCCTTTTCTTTATCATCTTCCCTTGGTGGTTAGGTTATTCCTCAGCCAATAATCTACCCACACCCACAACTCTGGAACAACTGACCCGTGCAGTGTAGCAAGCATCGGCCACAATTCCTCAGGAAGCGATCCAGGGCCTTATTGACTTCATGCCTCGCCGAATTCATCAATGTATTGCAGCTCGTTGTGGGCACATACTGTATTGATTCTTGTCCAAACTTGCGGTCAGAGGGACCTGAAAGTGTGATTATCGAATCACAATCGAACACCCGTCCTGCATGTTAAATTGCAGCAATGTAGCACCACTCCTTCTGGGTGTTGCAATTTCCATTTTCTTCAGTGTATATCATTCACCTGGATAAACCTTTGCATGATTGCTGTATATGTATTTTCTTGAAGTGACTCACCTGGGTTTTCTGAGTACTGGAACACCATCATGATGACAGCTGCTACTGAGTGGCTTGCATAATTCTCTTGTTCTTCTGTGCTGCTACGAGCTGAACATACATTACAAACTCATGGATTAGTGTGACAAGAATCTAATCATGTTTGCTATGGGCCAGTACTGACATAATAATAATAATAACTGTTAATATTAAAGCACGAGATCCTTAACAGGACCCGAAGAGCTTCTCTTTTTTATTGACAAGTGAGAAATGGGATGACAAAATACCCAAGAAAGCAAAATTAAGCATGTTTCACACCTACTTCATTCCAATTCTCACCTATGGACTTAAAACATGTACCCTACTCAACAAGGCTAATAGTAAAATCCAGGCAACAGAAATGAAATTCGTCAGAACAATAAACCAGAGCACCAGGAAAGATAAGATTAGGAATGAAATTAACAGGCAGGAAGTTGGTGTCAAAATACCTGTCACTAAACTCCTAGGAAGATGCAGATTATAGTGGTTTGGACAAGCCATGAGAATGGACAGAAATAGAACACCAAGAAAGATGGTTCGAATCGATGACCCATGCATCGTATCCTCCCCTTGTTAGTTCCTCCAATGCTAGGTAGCATATCGGGCAACAAGTTTCCTCCAGCGAACTCGATCAGCTGCCAGATTTTCAGCTTCCTCCCAGTTCATATCCATGCATTCAAGATCCTTTGCAAAAGTTCATTTCCAAGTGTTACGAGGTGTTCCTCTACTTCGGTATCCTTCTGTTGGTTTCCACGACCGTGCTGATTTGGGTATTCTTCTGTCATTCATACGTAGAACATGTCCCACGAACTTCATTCTTCTTTGAGCAACGATTTTGTGCAGGCTGTGTAGACCAGTTATTCTCACTACTTCATCATTTGATATGTGGTCACGATAACTGATTTTCAAAATTGAGGACCGTTTTTTCGAAACTCGCTCATTGCAAAAATGTGGTGAATTGAGTTATATACGGGATGTGAATGTTAGGTCACTTGGCTTTCATGTCCTTAAATTGATTTTAGCAAAAGTTGTTTATTGTCATCACTACAAGCCGCTAAATCTGGGTAGTTTTCCCAAAACTCGCTCATTACTACGATATGCGGTATACCAAAACTCGCTCATTACAGCAAACGTTGCTAGAATGCGGGATATTTGCTGACATGTAAGATTCCATTGTTTCTTTTAATGAATGAATGTTGGTATTCCTAGCAGGAGTGTTTTGTTTTTAATTCCTCAGGACTTTCCTGTCCATTGTTTGGTTGCGAACGGAGAAAAACGGATAATTAAAGATACGAAAAATGACGTGTCAGAGAATAAACTCAACGTTTTTGCGAAAGAAAAATCTGTCCACAAAGAATAAAAACAAAAGAAAGGAAAACAGATTTGACCTACTTGAATTTGCATCGCTTGCCTTCGAACAGATCGATATTCTTCTGCTGAACAGTGACGTGGTGCTATCTAGCGATAGTATGTGCAACTTCATGCTTACTGGCACCCACACGCGAGTGCTAGAGCTGTAATATTACGTTCGTCTCCAACACAAAGCGCAAGAAATCGATCAACGTAATATTACGGTTGCCGCAGTTTTAAAAAGTTACCTTCAAACGTAATATTACGGCGCCCACGCTCTAAGTGTTAAAGGGCCCGAAAAAGTCGTGATACTTGGAGAGCTCTATCAAACTAATAAAAACAAATTTTGACAATCACTTCCGGCCTAAATGTAGTTCCGGAAAAAATTGCCTAAAATCACTTGTTTCTTTATTCGTTTTCCTTTTGATTCAAATCCTATTTAAATTAACTTATTTACATAATTCTTTCTTTAGGACGCCTCCGTGGCTTAGGCGGAAGCACGCCGGCCTCTCACCACTGGGTCCGTGGTTCAAATCCCGGTCACTCCATGTGAGATCTGTGCTGGACAAAACGGAGGAAGACAGGTTTTTCTCCGGGTACTCCGGTTTTCCCTGTCAACATTTCATTCCAGCAACACTCTCCACTATCATTTCATTTGTCATTCATTTAATCATTGCCCCAGAGGAGTGCGTCAGGCTTTGGCAGCCGGCACAGTTCATATCCTCGCCGCTAGATGGGGGCTTCATTCATTCCATTCCTGACCCGGTCGGAGACTGGAAGCAGGCTGTGGATTTTCTTACATAATTCTTTCTTTAATGTGTTCCTTGGTTCAATAACCTCAGGTATATTTTTAATTTTTGAAAAATTTTCACACTGGAAGTACAGGGCAGAAGCCGGCAGTCACTGCAGAGAACATTTCCTGGCGCCCTGTAATTTTAATGTCTTAAGGGGGCTGATACACCTGGAATGCATGCATTTTGTAAATTACTCTATATCTATGGAACCATCACAGGGATTTGAATTAAACTTTGTACACTTATAGTACAATTGCTGGGCTTTCATTTGATGTAACAAAAATTCAGTATGTACAAGTGTAATAAAATTTGCATATTAAAATATTAAAAAATTCTTTTTTGAATGTTACAAAAAACATCATTTCTTGAAAACTATCAATGTGATTGGCATAAAAAAAATCCTTTTAAGACGATACTAAATCACCCAGGATAGACCTCTATGAACTTAGTAGAAGAATAAGTTACCCTTTTATAGGTATTTCATATGAATATTGAAAAAAATTGACAATTTCACATGGTGTTTTAGATGCACTGAGCATATTTCTCAAAGGAATTCAATAATTGAGGTTCATCCTCTATAACTTAGTTCCAACAAGGAGAATTCCAAATTTCATACATTTTGGACCATTAGTTCTTGAGTTATTGTGTTTATTGTGTGAAAAAATTAAACTTTTGGGAAAATGGCTCTAAATATTGTATATACATTTCCACTTACACATAACACTCAGCTGACAGTTCAGTACATGCATGGATTTAAATCGTAATATCTCGGTCAAAATTGGAAATTTCGCTATAAAACTTCAGATTTAGATAAAGAAATGGCTATTCTTTCATTTGAGATCAAAAACAAAAAATGAAAAAAATTCATATTTCCAGGTGCCCCGTTAAGTGAAACTCTGTATTGACTCACAGTAGTGCTCATAGTGGTAGAAAAGGGAAACTAATAATCTAATCGACCAGCTATGTTTGAGTTTCATTGACTCACACTAGTGCTCATAGTGGTAGAAAAGACAAATTACTAATCTAATCCTGATCTCCAGCATCTCTAGAAAATCAACAAGAGCCGTAGTTTGGATCTTCGCTGTAGACATGTGTTATTGTGTTGTCTAGAGCAGGGGTTCTCAAACTTTTTCTCTCCCCCCCCTCTTCCAAAACATGGAATATCTAGTGGCCCCTCCCCCCTTATTCTTCTTGTTCTTCATAAAGACTGAATATTTCCGAAGGAGGGCAACCACTATCACTTAAATGCCTTCTCTCTCTTTACCACTGCTAATAAGCCACTTATCCATTGGTATTGGTATTGGCATTCCTTGTATCAGTTTATTGTAAATCGGGCTAGCCACTTCCACTGAACACTCACTAGAATTCACCTGCTCAGTCACTGTCTTTGAACTGACTGCAAAGGCCTGGCTGAATTCGAGTCGACAATGGCAGCAGGCGCGGATCTAGAGTTTGGCTTTGGGGGGGGTTCAGAGAATCGAAATTGTTAAGAAAAATGGTATCACTAAAAACGCAATCACAAAATAACCAAACGTACAAAACCAGACCAATTTTTTTGCAAGCTACATGGATAGAAATTTGATGCGTTTAGCGCACCAAAAATATTCGTACACATTGAAAGGCGTGTTTTGCGACTTTTACATCGAGCTTCCAGAAAAGTATCAAGGTACGTTACAGTTTCGGCAAGTCGAGTTGGTTCCGACAAAGGGAGAAAGTCACAGCTTAAATTGCCAAGCAAGCTTGCAGTTTGGACGTGGGTAAAATTTTTTGGTGCGAAAAAGGCCCCAAATTCCTATCCGTGCATTGCTGCACATTCATTGTGACATCACTATAAACATCGTTTCGGTAATCACAAGGTTTGCTAAACAAAATAGACGAGTTGATTTTGTTATATAAATAATCATTTTTATATAACAGGTATAAATTTGTAAATATGTACAGTTGTAATAGAAATAATAATTGCAATAAAGATATTTTCAGCAATGAATAAAATGAAAAAAACTGTTTCTCAGTTAAAATTCGTTAAGTTTTATTTGTCTGGTTATTGTGTTTTCGTATTTTGAGTTTGCACAAAAGTTTGGTCTCCGTTTGGGGGGGAGGGGGGGTCATGACCCCCGTGACCCCCCCCCCCCCCTGAATAAGCGCCTGAATGGCAGAAATAGAAGAATCTATTCTTGTAAGGAAGTGGCGGTCACATTGTCAAGCGGATTATTGTCATTAGTGGTTGTTAAGTGTTTGGTAAGGAGATATCGCTGAGGGTGGCGGGTGATAGGGTGCTGTGCGGGACATATTAGTCTACACCTTTTCTCAGAATTCCTGCCTACAGGATCTACTGGTCAGTTCTTGTGAAATAAGACAGCAAAAGTACGAGTTGTCTTTAGTCTTGAATGGTCATGGGAGCTTCGTGCCAACCTTTTTTAACTAAGGGCCACATTGTAAATAGTTGGGGCACCTTGCGGGTCAATGACACTCCGGAGGTTTTGAGGGGTGTGGAATCTTTTAAAAAATATAGGTACAAGGAGGAGGAGGTACAGGAACAGTTGCACGTGTGGGAAGGAATAATACAAGGATATGGGATGAAATTTAGCATAAATAAGAGTGAGATGGTGCTCACAACAAAGAAGAAGGAAAGAACCACAATGGGAATAACAATTGGTGGGGAACAGCTGAAGAAAGTGGAGAGTTTCAAGTATCTGGGGAGCCTGATACAAGATAATGGAAGAAACGATAGAGAAATAAATGAGCGGGGGAGACAGGCAGAAGCATTCCGGACATTCCAGAGAAGTGTGAGAAGCATGTTATGGGGCAAGGATGTCCCTCAGAACAGCAAAAAAATCATATATCGGACGTACTATGTCCCTATCCTGACGTATGCCTCGGAGACCTGGGTTATGAAAGGAAGGGAGAAGAGCAAACTACAGGCCAGTGAGATGAGGTTCTTGAGAAGCAGTATTGGAGCTACAAAGATGGACAGAATAAGAAATGAGAGGACCAGAGGATTAATGAAGGAGGAACCATTACAGGATGGTATAGAGAAATCTAGACTTAGATGGTATGGACCTGTAAAATGAATGGAGGAGAAGAGGATGCCCAGGAGGATACACGAGACGAAGTGGCAAGGAAAGAGACCGAGAGACAGGTGGCTGAAAGGGGGTGGAAGAAAGCGTGAAAAAGAGAGGAGAAGACTGGACAAGGGTGGAGGCTGAGAGATGGTGGGAAGACAGAAGACGTTGGAGAGGCTTGTGTTCCAAACAGACCCGGCCAGTGGCTGGAAACTGTGCAAGATTATGATGATGATGATGAGGTACAATATGGTGAGTTTTGTGGCTGTCTGAGCCAAGTTTTCTTAATATTGTTGCCATTTTCTATATTTTTTGTAGTGGATAAAAAATAAATCACTAAAAATAAAATTAAATATTCTTAATAAATACTTTTAAAATAGAAGTACGATGATATTCAATACACTCATACAGCATGAATGACGAAGAGTGAGTATTTATGTTCATTTGACACAATTAATAATCAAATTATGGAATAAAGTTCATGATAATTTAGTTGAGTGCGACGACTGGAACTTGTTTCAAAGATTTGGCAACACGGCGTGGGCCAGACAAAATAGTCTCCCAGGCTGTAGGTTGGGCAGTCCTGGGTTAGTGGATATGAGCATAGCAAGATTTGTTACAGAAACATAAATATTTCAATCAGAGCCTATGCCCCACTTTATCACTCTCTGCGCCCTCCACTTTGAGGACCTGAGGGCAGGTATTTGTAATTGAGGCTAGGATTGGGAAAGAGTAAGGAATCATCCAGACATTTGCTGGAGTGGAAAACCACTTTGAGTATGACTGGGGAGGGAATTGAACCTATTTCTTCCCAGTTTTGACTCACAAAGCTGAATGTACCCCATTTCAAACCCTCTAACCAGAATCTTAATAATAGAAACCTAGAATACTTACTAATGGTAAATGGTAAAATGTAGAAACATAAGGAATTGACCACATCTTGATGCAGTGAATTTGGTAAGACTGCCATTGTGGAAGCTGTTAGATAAGGTAAGGAATCAATCATATCCTGTTCAAGGAATGACATTAGGCATCCCAGGCACTGAAGTAGCGCTTGACCAAATGCTGAAACATTGAACATAAAACACACATATTAGATCCGCATAAACAAGTAATCAGTGCTTGAACAAGCAATGAAGGAAATTGGAGAAAAATTTTAAGTGGGAGTGAAGATTCAAGGAGAAATATTTTCAACTCGGAGATTTGCTGATGACATAGTCATCTTGGCCGACACGCCTGATGATTTGAATGAGTTTTTGAATGGTATGGACTCAGTCTTGAGGAAAGAATTCATGATGAAAATTAATAACTGTAAAACAAAAATATTGGAATGCAGCCAAAATAAATCAGAAACCTTTATGGAATCCAATTGGCAGGTGAAAAGCTAAAGGAAGTACGAGATTTCTGCTACTTAGGAAGCAAAATAACCAGTGATGGACAAAGCAAAGAGGATATAAAAAGTAGGTTGGCTCAGGCAAGGAAAGCATTTCTACAGAAAAGGAATCTGTTGACATTCAATATAGATTTAGGTATTACAAAGTCATTTTTGAAAACCTTTGTCTGGAGCGTGGTGCTCTATGGAAGTGAAATTTGGACTGTTGGTGCAGCAGAAAAGAGGAGAATTGAAGCATTTGAAATGTAGTGTTACAGGAGAATGATGAAGATCGAGTGGGTAGATAGGGTTAGAAATGAAGAGGTATTAATACGGTGTGTGAGAGGAGAGATGTTTCTGGCAACTGATAATGAAGAGAAGACATAGGTTGGTAGAACACATACTAACACACCCAGGAATAGCAAGCTTAGTTATGGAAGATAGGGTCGAGGATAAGAACTGTAGGGGTAGACCAAGGTTAGAATATGTTAAACAGATTGGCTCGGATGTAGGGTGTAGTAGCTATGTAGAGATTAAACTATTTGCTCAGGACAGGGAGGCACGGAAAGCTGCATCAAACCAGTCAAAAGATTGAAGACTCAGTGCTGTCATGATAATATTTACTTGGCCATAAACCCTCTCTTAAATAAAAAAGCTCGCATTCATTTGAGTTTCCTTTACCAAATAAATTGAAGATTGAAGATCTTTTCAGGAAAAATACCATCATCGATACATATAGGCACATTTAATCACATGTGACTTTTTCAGGTTATTTTTTCGCATTACCGTATATACTCGAATACCACCCGCACTTTTTTAAACAAATTCGGACGTGAAAAATTGGGGTGCGGGTCTTATTTGAGTCATCAAAATTTTAAAGATTTAAATTGCCCGTCACGCGCGATATCGGATGTTGAGAGTATCTGCTAGATGGTGCTAGCCTTCTTCCGGCTATAACTTTGTTTTACCATAAGCACGCGGCGTCATACAGTCACGGGCACGTTCTCCGAGTGTAAACATGAATGCTACGAAGCGTTTGCAGTCATTTACTGTGAGTGAGAAATTGAAAGTTGTGAGGGAAGCTGAAGTTATTGGAAATCGTGCCCAGTAGGAAATATGATATTGACGAGTCATGTATTCGTGATTGAGCGGGATGACGTCTATGATACAACCACTGGATGTCTGCGTGAACCGCCCGTTCAAAGCAGCCTTGAAACAGCTGTATACGGAGTGGATGGCGGCCGATATGCACACACTGACTCCAACTGGTCGTATTCAGCGCCCGGAAGTTCAGCTGCTCTGTTCGTGGATTTTGACGGCATGGAATCGTATCTCGGGAGATCTCATACGGAAGAGCTTCAAGAAATGTAGTATTTCCAATGCTATGGATGGCAGTGAGGACGACATTTTGTGGGAAAGTGATGGTGAAAAAAGTTGGTACTTCTGATGACGATGAATGAAGTGTATGTGTCTTTTATTTGTATTTTTAATTGTTTCTGTGTGTTATTTTAGGACGACTTCAGAACTGTTGGAAACTATTTTGTAGATGCTGTTCTGTTTTTTTAGTAAAGATTGTAAATAGTTTTGAGTATTTTTTTTTTATTTTAATTTTGTTCTTCAAAATCAGGGTGCGGGTCTTATTCAGGGGCCGTATTTGAGTAAATACGGTATATGGTGTTGATAGATGGAAAAGTTGTAATATCAATTGAAATTTTAAAGTCTCTTACATATAATAAAAGGCGACATACAAGGGTTGTTTTTTAAGCAATGGCCGTTTTTTTGTTTTAAAATTAACCGAACATTTTATTTTGAAACCACATTTATTTTTAGGTTTTACATACCTTCCTCTATTTTTCTACATAGTTGCCTTGTTTATTTAGGCACTTGTCATACCTTAAAACTAAGTTCTGAAATCTCTCTGCATAAAAGTTTGCCACCTGCTCTGACAACCAAGAATTCACGGCTGTTTTCACTTCTTCGGGGTTTGTTTGGGTTTGACCTTGACAGGAGAGGTTGAGTGTCGCCATTCCATTAACTGTTGCTTGGTTTCAGGGGTGGAATGGGATACCCATGTTTCATCTCCTGTGATGATTCGACTCTACATGTCATCCGCTTCTTGCTCCGAGCCATTTCCACCTCTTTTCGCAGCTGAAACGTCATCTTGGTGGGAAGCGCTTTGCCGGCGGCAAACTTTTATGCAGAGGGATTTCAGAACATAGTTTTAAGGTATGACAAGTGCCTAAATAAACAAGACAACTATGTAGAAAAATAGAGGAAGGTATGTAAAACCTAAAAATAAATGTGGTTTCAAAAAAGAATGTTTGGTTAATTAAAAAAAATAAAAAAAGTCCCTTACTTAAATAACAGCCCTCGTAACTCCGAGCTCCTCGAACATATAGAGAAACTCTCTGATTGTGCAAGAGAAAAGAGAATAGCCTTTTATGATCATATAGTGAGATTACCTCCCACAAGATTGACCAATCATTTGCTCAGTTTCTGGCACAATAAGAAGGTTCGTACCACGTGGTTGACAGAAACTGAGAAGGACATTAACGAACTGGAAATATCACGTCTGCATGACAGACAGGCTGTGAGGCGTGCTTTGAAGGAAGTCCATGTTAGTTATTGTTGTTTCAAGGGGCGGAACTACGAGGTCATCTGCCCCCTTAACACAGATTAAAGAATACAAATTTGGAATTGAATTTAAAATTTAGAGGTGGACACCTAAATTTGAAAATACCAAAAATTAATAAAACAAAAAAATAAATGAAAATAATAATTATAAAAATAAACAAAAATTACAGAAAACAAAAAAATTATCATTCAAAAACGAACAAGTCGTTGAGTCAATTTATACTGGAAAATTTAGACTGTTGGCCCTAATCCACTCTCACTTATAAAGCGGATAACGCGATCAGCAGCCACCGCGTTGTAACGGTCTCGCTTAGCCCTCACGTTGAGTGATAAATATAACTGTTTACCTTTGCCTAAGCTATGTTGTTTTAATGGGCGCCAAGACCTCAACGCAATGTTGAAATCTAAATTTGTATTTAACAACGTCTAACTCTGGTAGAACACCTTCAAGAATCTATTCACTCAGATCGTGGTATGATTTGATCATTAACCCAACAAACAATTGTATCAGGAGAAGGAATTGGTCTATATCTAATGCTACCTACTGAAAGCAAAGATTGCATTGTAAAAGAAATGAATTTATTATATAAAACAAGTATTGCAAAATTAATAATAATAATAAGTTTAAAACTCTGGGGCTTACAACCTCAGTTTTAATTCTGGAGGAACAGGCAACGCCTGCCCTCCCAACTAACTTCAACATAGGGCATGATGGAAACACCTTCAGGAAAGACTACTCCAGGGGGCAGCCGGCAACGGAAATCCCCCACCGCCAAAAGCGGTGCAACCAGGCCTTTGGATTCTGGAGAGCCTGGAACGTCATGCAGGGAAGAGTCGGAGCTTCCCAGAACCTCATCACAGAAGATACGAACCAAGCAAAAACATCTGCTGGGAACGCTGAACATCAACTCGCTCCTGAAAGTTGGCAAACTAAAACAACTGATCAACGTTTTGAAGGAAAAAGACATTTGCATACTGGCACTACAAGAGACAAGATACCTAGACGAAAATCCCATGGAATCTGAGGGTTACAGAATCTACAAGGGAAAACCTGCGATAAAAAACAAATCAAATGTAACGATCTTAGGTACGGCCTTCGTAGTTAAGAGGAACATCACTGAGTCCATCATCAACTTCACCTCACCATCCGAGAGAATTTCTCTTCTCTCCTTTAGATCTGGAAATAAAGCATATACAATTATCAACGCACACGCCCCTATTAATGAAGATAACAAGAAAAATCCTGAGAAGGTGGATAACTTTTGGCAAACTCTCGAAGACACAACTTCCAAAATTCCACAACATCACGTAAAAGTTTTGGTTGGCGATTTCAATGCCCAGGGCGGCTTCGGTGGCGTAGTTGGTAGCATGCTGAGCTTCTATGCCCAAGATAGCGGGTTCAAACCCGGCCGAAGCCGTCGGATTTTTTAAGAGCGTTAAAAATCCCTCAGTATGCCTTCCTTCGGAGGGGAAGTAAAGCCGGCGGTCCCATGTCATAGATTTATGGCATGTTAAAGATCTTTCCACTAATTACACCTGTGTGAAACTAAATTGGATAGGTTAAGAATGTAAACAATGCTCTTAGGTTGCTACGTTCGTTGCCAAGAGCCGACTGCGGTGGCGTCTAGTAGCTAGTTCTGAACTAGGCCTAGTAGTCGTTGACGGTGGCGTTTGGCGGCAAAAGTAGGAACTATTTGAAAATTCAAAGTTGCAGTCTCTACTTGAAATTAAAAAAAAACAGATACACACACTAATACAGTCATCACAATTAACACCGGTTATCAGACAGATTCTACACACACCCAAAGTACACGGGGCTACATGACCGCGTTGTCGCAGCCCCTAAACTAAGGAACCAACCAACCAACCTTCAATGCCCAGATAGGCAAAGAGAGAAGATATAGAAAAATTGTGGGGGACTATCCAGCACATAAAAGAACGAACAGAAATGGAGAAAGAATAATTGGGTTTTGCAGACATTTCAACCTGAAACTCATGTCCACATACTTCAAGGCACTCCCGAGCAAGAAGAAAACCTGGGTATGTCCTAACACGATGCTGGGAGAGTTCCAGATCGACCATGTCGCAATAACGACCAAAAACCGAAAGGAAATCCTGAATGTTAAAGTAAGGAAAAGCCTAAACATCGACTCGGATCACTACCTCTCGGAGATTAAGTAAAATTCCAGCCAAACAAGCCCAAACCGAGAACCAACAGGAAACCCAGAATTAATACAGAGACTCTGAAACAGAACAAGGAAAAATACTGCGAAAACCTATCAAAGCTGAACATGAACAGCTGGGAAGAGATCAGAGAAGCAATGACCAAAGCAGCTGATGGTTTGGGAAATCCAGCGAGGAAACGAAAACATAGGTGGTGGAATGAAAAGTGTGACGAAGCTCTTGACAAAAGGCTACAAGCCTGGAAGAGATGGCACTCCAACAAGACCGAGGAGAGGTGGGAAGATTTCAGGGAAGTAAGGAAGAGAACTGCTAAGATCATAAGATCAGAGAAGAGGAACTACGACAGAAGTGGGGTGGAAAAGATAGAAGAAGATTTTCGAAAAAACAACACGCGAGAGTTTTACAGAACCTTCAAAGAGGAACTACAGGGATATCAGTCACAAAGTCTGTGCTTCAAACGGAAAGATGGTAGTATAGCTACGAACGACAAGGAAAACTGTCAACTTTTGGCCGACTATTTCAAAGTACTGCTGAACTGTGAAGAACCTGTGGAAAGATTGAATACTCAGAATCCATCCTATGAGAACCCGGATTCCAACCCACCAAGTTTAGATGAGGTAAAGCGCATAATAAACGAGCTTAAAAACAACAAAGCACCAGGTGAAGATGGCATCGCTGCAGAAATCTGGAAAACTGAAATTATCCCGAAAGACTGGAAATGTGCCCTTATACACCCACTTCACAAGAAAGGTAATCGGGCGAACATCGACAACTACAGAGGAATCTCTCTACTTCCAGTCGCATACAAGATACTCTCCAAAGTACTGATGAACAGAGTTGAAAAACAAGCAGACCACCTCATAGGTGAATATCAAGCTGGCTTTAGAAAGGGGAGATCGTGCGCAGAACAAATATTCAACCTCAAGAGCATCCTCAGATCAAGAGCTTTGAGAAGCCAGAACACTGTAGTAATATTCGTTGACTTCAAGAAGGCGTACGACTCAATTGACAGGCAGACTTTATTTAACAGCCTAGAGGAGTTCGGAATTGACAGGAAGACGAGAGAAATAATCAAACAAACTCTAACGGATACCATGTCAAAAGTGAAGTTCTTCGGAGAAATCTCTGATCCTTTTGAAATAAAAACAGGGGTCAGACAAGGAGATGGCTTATCACCTATCCTCTTCGACATGCAAGCTACCCTCTGGGTGTCAAATAGCAAAGTTTGCACCAGGCACCCGAGGCCATACGATATTATTATTACCTATCCTCTTCAACATTGTTCTGGAGAAAATCATAGGAACCTGGGAGGAAGCTTTGGACATGAAAGGAGTAAGGGGGATACATCTGGGAAGGAAAGGACAGAACCTGGAAATTAAATGTTTGGCTTTTGCTGATGATCTTGCCCTCTTAGCCCAAAGCCGAGATGATGCCCAAAAAATGCTGGATACTCTGCACGAAATCGCTGAGAAAACGGGTCTTAAAGTCTCCTATGAAAAGACAGAATACATGGAGTACAGACACCATGGAGAGAGACACATGAAAGTGAAACATGGGACTGTCAAAAGAACTGAGAAGTTTAAATATCTAGGTGAATGGATAGAACCCAATGGGCTGGATAAAGAAGCAAATAGGGCAAGAGCTAGAAAATTGGATTTGGCTTATAGGTTAACCCAGAACAGATACAACAAACGAGCAATATCCTACAAGGCAAAACTCAGACACTATAGCACAGTAGTAAAGCCAGAGGGTCTGTACGCCTCGGAGTGCTTGACACTGAATAAAAAAGGGGATCTTCAGGAACTGGAAAAAAAGGAGAGGAAAATTTTGCGGAAAATTTTAGGACCACAGAAAACTGCTGACGGGACATGGAAGAACAGAAGGAATGATGACCTCTATAAACATACTGAAAAAATTACTGTCACAATGCGGAAGCGAAGGTTGAAATTCTACGGACATTTGGTGAGACTGGACGAGAACCGACTGACTAAGAGGATATTCAAGTATATTACAGAGCTGAAGGCTACAACTAAGTGGGTAGAAGAGGTTAAAAGAGACGCCAAGGAAAGTGGACTCACAGTGGATGTGATCCACAACAGAAAAGAGTTCAGAAACCGAATTGACAACATCAAGATTTTCGAGGAGAAAACACCTAAAATTAGAGCCAAACTGGTAATATCCGAGGAGGAGCGAAAGATCAGAAGTGAACGAATGAAGAGGTTTTGGGAAGAGAAGAGGAGATTAACCAGAAAGCCTTAGGTTCCATGCGGTCCACAGGCGGCCAAATTCGGAAGAAAGAAGAATAAGTTTAAAATTTAAATTGGAGCGTTGCGATTTTAATATTACCGATAGAAAATTACGTGAAAACGGAGTCTGATAAATTATTGATTTTACTCTTATTCCCAAGCTATGAAGTTACTGAAATATTGAATATAAAACAAAGAGAAACGAGAGATTGCGTATTTCTGAGTCATTCGCGCTTACCACTGGAAATGGCCGAAGCCTTTCCCTCGTACTGGATGATGCTGTGAGCTTCCCACAGTCTCCTGGACGTCGTCATCTTCGTCGATGTTTGATGATATACTGGTAGATTTGAAGATTTATGGTCCGAACCTCGGAACCAACACGTACAACCACAACGGTTAAGTTTCACAAAGATCGTCCTCCACTGCACGGAACATCGGAGCGACTCCTGCGTGCAACCATACTCGGCAAGTTCTACACAGATTGTTCCCGCTCCACGGCGCGCCAAACTATATATGTACTCGACGGTCTCCCACTCCAGTCCCGACTTCCAGCTTACTTGGTCTCCACTGATTGGCTGCTCCCCACGCGCTACTTCCCCTTCTCTGGCTCATTACACACGGCGCGCGGATGATGAAGTCGATTTCCGTTCCAACGATCCGTCTTTTCTTGACGCTGCGACCCAGCCTTGCGTAATACTTCTTGACAAGAATCAGCCTGTATCTGAATTTCCAGTGAGTCATGTCTCTCATAATATCCTAACTGACGAAACTCCGTAAAATTCCGTAATCACATAATTTTCTATGATATTGTCGTTCGTAATAATTTGCTTGATAGTGTTTTCTAAGACATAGAAAACCTATCTGTATGCTTATAATTTTTATAAAATGCTCCGAAAAATACCTTAATAATAATTATAATAAATTAATAATAATAATAAATTAACATGAAAAATTCTCTTGGCTGAACAATTTGCCGCGTAAATAAATATAGAATGGCTTCCTACTGACTTATGCCAGTGGCATAAATACCCCTCGAAAAACACGTTACAGCGTCATCGGCTAATATAAGTTTGAGTGTCATCTGCAAACCAAGGTTTCTTCGTAAGTCAGCAAGATCCACACACTCGGTTAAAATGTGGGCCAAAGGAGGAAGTCCATGGTTTTCAGGAGAAACCTCAGAGGAAAGGTACCCCCTAGACCAGTGGTCGCCAAACCGTAGCTCGCGAACTACTGGTAGCTTGCAGGGAAATTTTTGGTAGCTCGCAGGGAAATTTCAGACGCAGCGCTTGAGTTGGCTAATCTGCACTACTCATCCCCCTCATTCCCACTACACGTCCCGCGGGTCTGTCAGTCAGTGTCCGGTGTGTGATCGTCAGGGCAGGTTATTTTATTTTTCTTGTATTTTATGCATACTGCGGACTACGGACTGTTCTAATTATGGCGAGTTCCAGCAACAACAAAAAAAAAGTATCATTTTCATGTTGAATGGGTAACTGATTACTTTTTACCAGGTAAAGGACAAATGTGTGTGCTTACTTTGTAATGCAAGTGTAGCAGTTGGGAAGAAAGCAAACGTCGAACGTCATTACAATACCGTACACTCCAGTATTGAAAAGGATTTCCCTCGGAATTCTTCCTTAAGAAAAGAGAAGGTAATACAACTGAAATCTCAATTAAATGCTCAACAATCTACTTTTTTTCAAGAAATTAAACAGCAACTGAGGCATCTTTTAATTTTTCCAAAATTATTGCTCAAAATAAAAAAACTTAAGAATATGATGAATTAATCAAAGTGGCATTTTTAGAAGCTGCAGATACATTGTTTAACAATTTAAAAAACAAAGGTGAGATAATATATTCAACTGTCATCAAATACAGTTATGAAAAGAGTTGAATCACTGAGTTCTGATGTAGTTTCACAACTTAAAACTGACTTACACCGCTGCAGTTATTTTTCCCTGCAACTTGACGAATCAACCGATATAGTTCATACAGCTCAGTTGGCCATTTTTATAAGAATCGTTTTTGATGATTTCCAACTAAAAGAAGAGCTGGTAAAAGTTTTACCACTTCAAGGACATATTCAGCTTTTAAAAACCTTATCGCCTCTGAAAATGAGTCGTCTGGTATCACTATTTTTTCGGTTTTGAGATTACGGCTGATTATCAAGTCCTAAATGCCCTCTTTACATGTGGGAAGAGAAAGGTATTCAAAACAGGACACATCATGCTGTTTTAAATGCTGGAGGTTTCAATATAAGACAATTAGGTGAATGAGAACAAGACACATTTTGGCAGGGTCTATTGCGCATTGATCAGCGCATCAGCTGAAAGGGCGCTCTCCGTGTGCTGCAATTCTTTCATGTTCTGTTAATGCCGGTCTGTTTACATTTTTTGTATTGGTATGTTAAATCGACTGTATACTTGTGAAGAGTAATTATTTTATTTTCAAAATAAGATATATCCGATTACTGAGTTGCAAAACAAGATATATCAGCAAATTTTAAAACAAAATAAGACACATCAAATATTAAAAAGCTTATAGAAAAGAGTAGAGTATAAAATAGCATGAGTTATGAAACTTTTGGGAAATTTTTGTCTACCGGTATATTACTTACAACTTTCAAAAAAGAGGCATATTTATTTCTCAGTAAACAAAGGACTGATTCAGTTTTATGTGTCTCCTGAAATATTTTGTTGAAGTGATGTGTGTTGTCTTGATACCGGACGCCTCAAATATTCCTGTACAAAAGTTGGTGGGCCTGGCAACCGATGGAGCTCCTGCGATGGTAGGTAGCGACAAGGGATTTATTGCCTTGTGTCGTCAAGATTTCTGTCTTACCAGTAAATTAAGTGAGAGCTCATGCACTTCAAAGACGTTTGTTCAGAACTCTGACTGAAGAGTTAGAATGCCAGTATGGTGATCTATTGCTTCATACAGAAGTTCGTTGGCTTAGCAGAGGCAGGGTTTTGCAACGTTTCGAAGAGTTACTCCCTGCTTTGGTGGAATTTTCGAAAGAACGAGGTGAATCATTACCTGAGCTAGAAGATCCGGTTTGGCTGCGAGATTTTGCATTTATTGCAGACATAATTGAAAAGCTAATTACCCTTAACTTGCAGCTTCAAGGAAAAGATAATGAATTTGGTTGAACCATTTCAGATGTGGTCTCGTTCACAAAAGAGCTGGGGCTGTGGAGAAAAAATCTCACTCAGGGTGAACACAAGCACTTTGCATGTTTGAAGCAGGCCCTTGACCAGCAAGGCCCTTCACAGCCCCCTTACAACAACAAAGATCATAGTATTGCAGCTTATTCAGACTTGAAAAGGGGCAGATGACCTCGTAGTTCCGCCCCTTAAAACAACAATAACTATCAATATATAGACGTGAAAAATCAATTTAATCAACGCTTTCAAGACTTCAGAAACATTTCCATTGTAGCACAGTTTGTCACATCCCCTTTTGCAGAGATTGATGCTGAGGAAATCTCTACTTGTGTCATGCAATATTTTGAAGAAGACAACGCTGCGGTGGAGATGGAACTGATTGATTTTTAAAGTGACCTTTCATTAAAATCACTCCCTTGAAGCAAAAATATCAAATTTTGGTTCACGTTGGTTTACGAGTGAAGGCAATGCTCAACATAATCTGTGTGAGATTTCATTTTCCAGTATGAAATTCATTAAAAACAAGTACAGGAAAAGGTTGACTGATAAACATTTGGACAACTGCATTCAAATGGCTGGTACAACATATGAGCCCGACATTAAAAAATTGTTGATGACAAAATAGCAGGCTTCCCCTCACATTAAACTATGTTTCTCTAATGCAATTATTTTGTTATTTAAATTCTTATGCTATTAATTGCAATGTTAGAAATTGCATTTCATTAGATTTTTAATATAAACTAGAAATGTATATTTTTATACGTAATAAACAACTGTGTGATTTAAACAAAAACATGTATTATTTTTCTACTTTGTTGGGTAGCTCACGCTAAGGTTTATGAGCTATAAGGTAGCTCAGTCGCTTAAAAGTTTGGCGACCACTGCCCTAGACCATTGAAAGAAAGGAGTTACACAGGCTGAAAATGTGTCAATACTGGGCGAAGATCAAGACCCTCCACTTAAATAAGTGTGGTTCTAAGTAGGCCAATTCGAGAGAAGAAGAAAAGAAGAAGAAGGAAGAAAGAAAGAAAGAGTTTGAAGTCTTCTGCTGTTTAAAATATATTCTGCTTCCATATTACTTCTGTAGAACCAAAAGACACAAAGTAATTTGAAATACAGTACATGTTGCAGCTGTGTCAAGACTCAAGTAGATAAAACAGGATGGTTTGAAATTGAACATGGATTGAAACAAAGGAGTGTACTCTCGCCATTGCTATTTATACTAGTGATTTTTTGATAATATTTTCTCTTTTACGAGGGAAGTGGAAAATCATACATCAAACACTTGAGAAGGGTCCACACTCCTCAAGCGTGTGGGATTCTTACCCACTAAAAACCACACACTGACCTCTTGGCAAAGATCCATCCCGGGACCACTTTCGATTTCTTCAGGATGGAGTCATTTTCTTTGCTTCACAAGCACCTTCTTTCTTCTCAATTCATACTCAGTCTGCGGATCACAGACTTAATCAACTAAATAGTGCAAGTCCCCATCCGTCTTATGACGAAGGACCACTGGTGATGGATGATATGCTCAAGGCAACAAAGGAAGCGTACATAGGTACAAGAATATAATAATAATAATATCATATGGCCTCGGGTGCCGAGTGCAAGCTTTATTGTTTGACACCCAGAGGACAGCTTGCATGTCAAATATTGTTGTTCCTTGAAGCACTATGAAAGTCAAGGTGGTTAGATATCTAAGCTCCTTGACACTATGACGCTTTCTAGTAGAGATGGTTGGTTCCTTAGTTTAGGGGCTGCGACAACACGGTCATGTAGCCCCGTGTACTTTGGGTGTGTGTAGAATCTGTCTGATAACCGGTGTTAATTGTGATGACTGTATTAGTGTGTGTATCTGTTTTAATTCAAGTAAGGAATGCAGATATTCAATTTTTCCAAGTAGTTCCTACTTTTGCCACCAAACGCCACCGTCAACGACCAACTAGTTCAGAACTTAGTTATCAGATGCCACCGCAGTAGGGTCTTGACGACGAACCTAGGAACTAAGAAAGTTAGTCAAATGGTTAACCTATATTTAATTTAGCTTCACACAGGTGTAATTAGTGAAAGGTTCTTTAACATGCCATAAATCTATGACATGGGACCGCCGGCTTTACTTCCTCTCCAAAGGAAGGCATACTGAGGGATTTTTAACATTCTTAAAAATCCAACGACTTCGGCCGGGTTTGAACCCGCGATCTTGGGCATAGAAGTTCAGCATGCTACCAACTACGCCACCGAAGCCGCTTTTCTAGTAGAGAAAAGAGGAACTTTGTGTTGGCGGAAAATCCCGAGATTAATTTTGCCATTATGAACACGGCCTAATGAATTCAAATGGGTTCTTTGACCTGCCAACATTGTACGTATGACATGCGTATCGTAAATTTTGCCGCCTTTCAAAAATCACTTACCACGTCCAGGAGCAAACCTGCAAGCTTGGGGTTAGTAACCTGACATGATAACCACTCACCCACCTTGGCAAGCGTTACAAGAATTAACATAATTCTATTTGCTGATGATGATCTGATTTGGGGAGAGAATGAGAATGTGGTCCAAGAACAGCTCGAGGTACTGAAGGAAAATATTGAGAAATAGAAAATGAAAATCAGCTTTGAGAAAAGTAAGACAATGGCAATGACAAGAGGAAAAAAAAGAAGTAAAAAGGAATTGTTAAAATTGGAGATGTAGATCTGGAAGTAGTAGAGCACTTCAAATATTTAGGAAGTGAATTGAGGGAAAATGCAAGATTGGATATGGAAATCAACTAGAGAATACAATGTGGGAGTGTGTTCTATCATCAGGCTTGAAGTTTAATTTGGGTTAAAGATATAGGTCTACCGAAGCCTCCGTGGCTTAGGAGGCAGCACGCCGGCCTCTCACCGCTGGGTCCGTGGTTCAAAAGCCAGTCACTCCATGTGATGATGATGATGAGAATTGTTGTTTTAAGGGGCCTAATATCTAGGTTATCGGCCCCTAATGATCTGGGTGATAGCGAAAATGAGAATGAAATGGAAACCAGAACGAAAATTATGTGAGACGGAAAATACGTACAAAGAGAAACTCAGATGGAAACAACTCACAATATGGTTTTACAAAAGGGAATTTAGAACGAAAAGATTCACAAAAAGAATAGATTGAAGAAGACCCACAAAACGTAGGCTAGATTCAAAATACGTACAAAATGCAATGTAGCGTCGAAATACTTACAAAATGCAAATGAGATCGAAATTACATACAAAATGCAATTGAGGTTCAAAATACTTACAAAATGCAATTGAAGTTGAAAATACACAATGCAATTTAGATTGAAATAGGCCGTATCCCAGTTCCAATCAAAATTATTCACAAAGTGCAATTGAAATTCAAAATACTTACAAAATGCAATTGAAATTGAAAATGCTTACAAAATGTACGGTAGATTCAAACGACTCATGTGGATTGACAATACTTACAAAATGCAATTTAGATTGAAAATACTTGGCAAAATGTAATTTAGATTCAAAATACCCACAAAATGCAATTGAGAATCAAAATATGTGCAAAATGCCCACCAAACAAAATGCAATTTAGATTCAAAATTCGTGCAAAATGCGGTTTTGGTTGAAAATACTTACAAAATGCAATTGAAATTCAAAATACTCACTAAAAGGCCCGTCTACCTGCATTGAAAGACTTGCTAAAAAGCAATTTAGATTGTCAATCTTTACAAAATGCAATTGAGGTTGAAAACAATCGCGAGATGTAATTTAGATCGAAGAAACTTACAAAATGCAACGTAGATCAAAAATGCCTTAAAAATCGCTAAAAGGGAATTTAGATACACGGTGAACCAAGTAAAAAAAACAGTGCGGGAATCTTAAAGAGAAAAGGAAATATAAGGAAAAGAGGAGAGGAGAAGAGAGGAGAGGGGAGAGGGTCGCCCCAAAGGTAAGGGACAAAAGTGGAAAACGGACCCAGCTCAGGAATCCCTCAGGGTCGCCAACTCCCGAACTCATCAGCCGTGAGCCCCTGAGGTTGTAGCATTATCTAGGATGCACCAGAATTGGTGGGGCTACATACACCCTGCCTCCTTAACCTTTTCACTCCGGTGGACTGCTGTAGAAGTCGGGAGCGAGCTGTGCCGCGTACCCGGTGGACTGCTGTAGCAGTCGTGCAGGAGCCATGCCTCAGAGCCGGTCGACTGCTGTAGAAGTCGTGTGTCTTTCGGCTGTTCTCCGTTTCGCTACGGTAGACTTCTGGGGAAGTTTGTCCTTGTACGTATCTCGTGGATGTCTTGGGAGTCTATAGTTACGGCTCTGGTCACCAGATAGCAGGAGTAAACAGTTCGAAGACGAAAGCAATGTGTCCGGTATGCTACTCACTTCGCGCCTAGTTGCTCCCTTGTGCTGACGTGCTAGTGCTTCTCGTTTTATCTTTCAGTCGCTTTGAAATTGTGAAAGGTCTGATGACGGAGGAAAATTATACTGCGGAGGAAGCTCTTGCCCTCATACTGGGTAGTGACTTTGAAGATGATGATGGTAGTGATTTATCATCTGATTCTGGTGACGGAACCACTTCAATCACACCTACTTCAGGCACGTTTTCTACTCCAGTTACCGCTTCGTCGTCTACAAGGTCGGCCTACTTCGACGATTCGTCTGAAGATGAAGATAGTGAGGATGAAGATCAGGGGCCTGAACCACCGAACAGAAAACTAAATTGGAAAAATAGCAATCTGAACCCGAAGAAACATAAGTTCGATGCAGCTAATTCCGGACTGAAAAGTTTAGTGGACAATGCTAGCATGTTAAGTTTCTTTCAGCTGTTTTTTAACACGGGTTTCATAACTCTTCTGTGCGAGGAGACTAATAGATACTTTTCTCAGAAGGTGGCTGCAGGTGGAGTTCCGGAGAGGGTACAGAAAGAATGGAGGGATGTGAGTGTGAGTGATATTTACATTTTTATTGCCGCGATGTTTATTATGACGAGAGTAAAAAAACTGAGCATGTCGGAATATTGGACTGAGAACCCAATTCTTCAAACACCTATTTTTTCTAGGTTGCTATCTCGAGACAGGTTTCAGAATATCTTGAGATTTCTGCATTTTTCCAATAATGAAGAGCCTCATAACAATGACTGTTTGTACAAAGTACGTACTGTCATCAAACATTTTAGAGAGCAATATAAGGAGCATTTCTATCCTTATGAAAACTTGTGCATAGATGAAAGTCTTCTTTTATTCAAGGGCAGACTAAAAATCAAGCAATATATTCCCGCTAAAAGAAGCCGCTTCGGAATCAAGATATTTGTTATTTGTGACGTCGTGACCAATTATATATTAGATTTCATTGTTTATTGCGGTTCAGCTACGGACATAAAGAAATATGACATGGGCATCTCAGGAGACACTGTTGCAACATTGATGGAGCCATATTTACGGAAAGGACACACCCTCTATTGCGACAACTGGTACTCAAGTCCCGCCTTGTTTTGTTGGCTGTATGACAGGGCAACCAATGCTTGTGGCACAGTGAGGCACACTAGAAAAGATATGCCTACAATGGCGGAAAAGCTGAAGAAAGGCGAGCTCACTTTCCGCTCTGCGTCAGGTCTACTATTGGCACTAAAATGGTGCGACAAGAAAGACGTTTGGATGCTCTCGACATTTCACAGTGCACAAATGGTGGAAACCTCGAAGGTAGATCGTAAAACCGCCAAGAAAAAATTGAAACCTTTGTCAGTTGTTGATTACAATAAATCAATGGGACCTGTGGACAGAAGTGATATGGTAATGAAGACTGTGGAAAGCATAAGAAAATCCTCTAAGTGGTACCGCAAGCTGTTTATTCATATAATAGATATGACACTTTTCAACTCCTATTGCCTCTACAACAGATTTGCGAAGAAAATAAGTTATGCCAAGTTCCAAATGGGAATCATTCAGGAAATACTTGAAAAATATAGTGTTGAAAAAAGACGATCCGGTGGAGGAAAGAGATCTGATCTTCCCTCGAGACTGACAGCAGGACCTCATCTTCCTGACGAGTGGAGTACCTACAGAACTTGTATTGTCTGTAAAGCACAGAAGAAGAGGAAGCAGACGAAAATGTGTTGTAAGGAATGCAATGTAACATTATGCGCCTTTCCCTGTTTCAAAACTTATCACACGCAGAAGAACTTCTAAAAACAATTGTAAGGAATGCAATGTAACATTATCAAATTAATATAAGTAAACAATTTGTAATCTGAAATGTATTATTAATCTGAAATTAATGTCTATGTATAATTATATGAAATTAATAAATCTGAAATAAAGAGAACTAAAAATAAAATTTACAATAAAAATAAAACAAACTTTTAACTCCGCCAGTGCCGTGTCCAAAGCCACGGATCTAAAAGGACGATGGGAAGCTTTGCCGGAATGAAAAGTGCTAACAATACAATCATAAGCATTTGACCGAATATGCATTAAAAATGAAATATAATGCCTTTAAACGCTGCATGTCCTCTCCTCGCGTCGCTAGCCGATTTCAGACGGGAGCGTGGAACGAGAAAAGTATCCCGTACAGCGGGCTCGCTGAGCCGCTCGCTGCTCGCGTCCACAGGACACACCATCGTACTCGCTACGCCGGAGTGAAAGGGTTAAGGGCCTTGAGCACAAGGCAGGAGGTAAAAGGAAAAGAAAAAGAAGGCTGACCCCTCACAGAAGAAGGGTATCAGGAAAGATGAGACAAGGGCCAATTAAGGCGGGAAAGTGAAAGACTCCCTAGGCCTCTGATAACCTAATACCGTTGGGGTCGGAAGAGAACAAGAGTTGACCAAGGGAGGTCGACAGGTTTTTCTACGGGTACTCCAGTTTTCCCTGTCACAATTTCATTCCAGCAACACTCTCCACAATCATTTCATTTCATCTGCCATTCATTTAATCATTGCTCCAGGGGAGTGCGACAGGCTTCGGCAGCCGGCACACTTCATATCCTTGCCGCTAGATGGGGGCTTCATTCATTCCATTCCCTGACCCGGTCGGTCGACTGGAAGCAGGCTGTGGATTTTCATTTTCATATAGGCCTACCACTGAAGGCTAAAGAAGTGATGTACAAGACCTATTACTTACCAATAATGACGTACGGAGCAGAAACTTGGCCAATGACGAGGAGAGATGAAAGTAGAATAATTAGTTATTGTTGTTTTAAGGGGCGGAACTACAAGGTCATCTGTCCCTCTTAACACAGATTAAAGAATACAAATTTGGAATTGAATTTAAAATTTAGAGGTGGACACCTAAATTTGGAAAGATCTAAAATTAATAAAACAAAAAATTAAATAAAATTAATATTTTAAAAATTAACAAAAATTACCGAAAAACATAAAATTATTATTTAAAAATGAACAAGTCGTTCAGTCAATGTACACTGGAAAATTTAGATTGCTGACCCTAACGCGATCAGCAGCCACCGCGTCATCGACGAATATAAGTTTGAGTGTCATCTGCAAACCAAGGTTTCTTCGTAAGTCAGCAAGATCCACACACTCGGTTAAAATGTGGGCCATGGTGAAAACGGCTCCACGGGTACAAAGTAGAATACAGGCAGCCGAAATGAAATTTCTGAGGAGTATGGTACAAAAGACTAGGGGCCGATTCCATCAACCTTTTGTTAAATTTGGCTAACAAAACGTTAGTTAACAAATCGTTATAATTTTAACATTCTGTTATAGATTACGTGTTCCACAAAATGTTTTAACAAGTCGGTTAACAAACGTTGCATTAAATGTCACTTGCTGTAAGGATCAAGGAAGCAGTGAACGGCATGGATGGTTTTTCAGACTTCTGAACTGTGTCTAGTCAACTTGTATTCATTTGTTTGCTATTCGCGAACTCAAGCGACGGTGCTGCCGTTATCTGGAACTAGCGTAAGGGCGATGGAAACATAAACAGATGCTATAACATGTGATTTGAGTAGATGGGTGTGCTCTTTTCTCGTATTTTCAGTTATTTTTATAATAATTGAGGCTAAGAGATGAGTAATATAATTGCTAAGTTCCGCTGTGCTCTTCAAATTCAACAATTGCCATGCTTTACTTCCACAAAAAAAAAAAAAAAAAAAAAAAAAAAAAAAACCTTTTCAAACGGAATGGAGTAGATTAGCCCTACTTCGCGTCGCAAAGCCGATTTTTAAGTACTGTATATGATCGTATGCAGCTGCCATTTTACAAAGGAGAATTATTTATTAATAAATACTACTGGTAATGAATTTCTTAAAATAACCAGTACCCTACATTCTCCCCTGCATTACAATCTAGGCGACTTTTAGCAGGGTCGATTTGACAGCTGTTCTTCCCATGTGGCAAAAATTACTTTAGGGGTCGCCTCCATGTGGTTATCTTTTTTTTAAACTTGCCCCATTGCTGCTTCAAATCTGTGAAGCTCAGTTTTTCCAATAATCAGGTGCCTATTAAAAATTTAAAAAAATCTTTATAGTCAACTTGTAGGCTACTTATAGATGAAAAATTGTATGTGCGTTTATATTTAAATTGCATCGTGACACTGTTTATCTAAACTATGTGAAAATGAAAACTACAAATCAACTCATGCTGATGAGTAAATGGCTGTAGTTTCCACCAGTTTTATTCATCATTTCATAATACATCCAATAACCTTTTGTGCACTATAAAAGAAAACTACATTATTGACCATTACATATTGATGTTGCTGTCTGAATAGGCTATATTTACCAATTTCATTACATGTAGGCTAATTTGTAGGTTAGGCCTAAGACATATCATATAAGTGGCCGGTCGTAAGGTAAAGTCCTTACTGTATTTATGCACAACACATTTGGACAACCTATATCTCTACAGAAACTTCTTTTCAGACAGTTGCAACATGTCATTAGACCTTGGCAAGAATTCTTGTTCTGTAGCATTATTCAAATACGGTAATCAAAAATAATACAATAACTGAGCACGAAAGGCATACTGTATTTGCTTGTAACCATTTTTAACACTATGTTAAACTCCTAATTGAGCAAGAATGGGAAGTTAAAATAACGGATAGGTTAACGATTTGTTAGCAGTAATGTTGATTCATGGAACACCATTTCGCTAACATTTCCATTAAATTACTTTAACGTGACGTTAAATTTTAACGAAGGTTGATGGAACTGGCCCCTTAGGAGAGATAGGGTGAGAAATGAAGACATTCGAAAGGGAGTGATTGTACAGCAGCTGAATGATAAGCTGGAGCAGAACAGATTGAGATGGTATGGACATGTGAAAAGGATGAACGATGAAAGAATACCGAAGCACGTGATGGAGAGACAGATGACTGGAAAGAGAGGATGAGGAAGACCTAGAGTACGGTGGATGGATTTGGTGAAGGACAGTGTGAGAGAACGGAACCTGGAGTGGAGTTCAGTGGTTGAGGAAGGATGGTGGACAGGCAGAGTAAAGTGGAGGGGTGTCATATTTGCTAAGACCCGGCCCTAGCTGGAAAACGGAAATTGCTGATGATGATGACGATGAGTACATGTAATATAAAACTTTAAAATATTTTTGGAAATCAACTTACGATGCAGGCCATACTGTATGAGTGGTGCCACGTCCACAAGTTGGACAATAGCGTTGTAGAGTCCCTTGTAATCCAGGTTAGGGTACAGTCCCATGCGTACAGCATCCTTCTCGTGACATTTCAGCAACTCCAGTGGAGAGCTGGGTACATCCCTCAGAACAGCTGCACATAAACATACTACTGTATTCATGAAAACTTGTTCCTAAATCATACAGTATATTGATTTAAATGTAATTTTCTAGATACGAAGAGTAACTTTAAGGAAGGCCCATTTTGGAATAAATCTGAACTACCAATGAAGTTCACAGGACAAAAAATCAGTATTGAAAAAGCACACTAGATGCTTTGGAGCACCATAGAACACACCACAGACCCCCACCTAACAACATACAGACTTCGTGGACCTCCGGCCCCCCAAAATACACACCTATTCCCATTCAATGATACAGTATATACCACTCATATTTTTGGCTTACAGTGACGACCGTCGTCGTCGGTGGCTGTAACTCAATTCCGAATACACATAACTTCTTCCTGCATTAAAAGAGCGTTTCAACCCAGCTTATGAATACGTTTCCTATGACTGAACACATCAATCCTGGCATAAAACATGCGCTCATATAAATTGCACCGAATGGTTGGGGGAGGGCAGGGTTGTACAGTAGAGCGTCGTTTATCCAGACTAATTGGGACCGAAAGTGCTCCGGATAACGATTTTTCCGGATAATCAAACATGCGTTTATTTCATAGGAAACAACATGCACAGTACATTATGGTAATAACCACCAAGCTTCTCATTTAGCTGCAACGTTTTCTCACATAACAAAGGTCCAGAAATGGGACCTCCCTTACTTCTAGTCTGAATAAACCATAAGTACACAACTTCGCCAATTTTTATCCCTAGCTGATCTCATGGTTCTACTCTTTTTAGACCCTTCTTCCCTATCTAACTTCGATGCATAATTCAGAATTTCAACTTTCCTTTCTTCAAATCATAAATTGTGGATTTTCTAACACTAAGTTTTCATTAGACACTGCACACTCTCACCTTGATCCGGTTTATTAATGATCTCTACCTTCTTCTCAATGGATAAAACATTGCGATTTCGTTTTTCTTTTTTGTCACTCGTAGAAGCCATTTTCACAACGTAATACAGTACTGTACAGTACAGTACACATACTCACATACACAACACATTGAAACATTATAGAGTAAACAAACGGAAGGAGACAACAGAGACAACAATTGAAAACGAGAACCGACTCACTACTGTAAGCAGCGCGCGCTGCTCCGTCTTTTTTTTTTGCTTGTCCGGATAATTGACGTTCCGGTTGTTTGACCTCCGGATAAACGACGTTCTACTGTAGTTGACGGAGTTTTCTTGCTGGTCGCTTGGGGTCTCCATGTCTGCAACGTTCTTTTCCAAATAAGTAGACAGCGGTCGATGAAGTGTTCCGCCACAGTAAACGGTCTGCAGCAGATGTTTCCCATGATTGGATATTAAATTAAAGAAACAGTTTCATCCCTCCAAAAGTTGTTTAAAAGCTATTTTAAATATAAGTGTTATAAGTTATAAGTATCTTGGATATTAAACATATTAACATATTTTTTCGAATTCTTTATTTCTAATTCTAAGACGACTAGGCCAATGAGATATGATGCTTTAGTGCTTGGTTTGTTAATCATTAGCAAAGTGTGTCATTTATTTAGGGGCAATTTTTTTAAAACATTATGAAATTTTTCAGGCTAGTCGTGGAGTCGCTAGTATGGGCTCGCAAACCACATTTTAAGGAACTCGGACATAGATGATGTTGCTTTGATACCAAGAGGTCATGTATGTTCACTGCTTACATATGAACATAACAGTGAAATGAGTGCCAGTCATCAAGCTGACTGAAACGACTGAAAGTGTGATTGAAGGCATGTAGTGTGGTCCAACGAGTTGTAATATTGACCTGTTTTTAATTCAAATGATTCAAGGCATTGTATACACTGATGGCCTAAACAGGCTTTTAATCTAAGGTGTGTGGAGGGTGTCAGACAGGGTTTTGTGATATTTTTGGAGATGACTTTTATACCATGACATGAGCCATTTCATTCAGGTGACCATGAATGTGAACCAAGATATTAGTTATTGTTTTTTAAGGGGCAGAACAGCGAGGTCATCTGCCCCTACCAAGATATTTATTTCAACACTTTTGTTAACCAAGCCATTTATTCAACATCTTTATGATGAGTATGATGTACACTAAGACAGCGTATTGTAAAATGTTTTGTTCGGTCCATTTTGTTTTATGGAGTGGAAGTCTGGACTATAAAATCGTCCATCATTAAGAGGCTCGAAGCTCTGGAAATGTGGTTTCATAGAAGGATGCTGAAAGTCTCTTGGATAGATCATGTCTCTAATGACCAGGTACTGCAGAGGGCAAGTTCTCAGCGAGAGCTACCGACCACCATCAAATGCAGGAAAATTGCATACCTGGGTCATGTGTTACACGGTGAAAAATATACAATATTACATCTCATTTTAAAAGGCAAAATTGATGGACAACGAAGAGCGGGAGGGAAAAGGATGTCTTGTCTTCGGAAACTTCAAGATTGGACTGGAACAAGATCTATTGAACAGCTCTCCCGCTCTGCTGAAGATAGACAAACACTATCCACATTGATTGCCAACGTCCGGGAGACTGGGCAGGGCACATAGAAGAAGAACAAGATGATGTACACAATTCCAATTTCCAAGATGGTAACAGCTGTGTTCACAGGGATCCATGCATATGTGGCTGGTTTGACAAACATACAAAATCTCTATCACACCTCAACTGGCTTGCTAAATCACTCAATCTTAATCCCATAGAAAATGTGTGGGATTACTTGGAGAAGGTGAATTGGCTTAGTTTCCAAAGAAACTTAGAGATGTTATAATCCAACTGAACTTTATCAATATCAATGTAAACTTCCTAGAAAGTGAATTGTACAGACAGCTCAATCAATTTGCCAGCATTTTCCCCCCAGTGTACCATTGGGCTCATCAGTTGGTATGGAAAGACCAGGCAAAGGGCTGTCCACAAGTTCATACAGAGTGTACAGTATAAAATAATGCAATTTTGATCATTTTAAAAATCAACTTGCGATGGCAAACCACAGCAAATTAAAAAGCTTCTATTGACAAATGTTGTGCCTTTAATCTTCAATAAATTTCTGTAAGAAATCTCCTACAAGATACTCACTTAGTAAAGCCTGTGAAAAGTACTTGAGGGTGTTAGCAATATCGACACCAGAGGGAACAGGCATTATCCCATGCAGAAGCCTGAGCTGATAGTCGTGAAGGTTGCGGATCTTGGCTGTAACTGAACAGAAAACACCAAATTAGCACTCTCTTATTTCACAAGTTCCCCCAACAAGAACAGAATAGATTCCAAGAAAGAATGTAAAAGCCTAGTCTAGCCATAGAATTAGTAGCTGATTCTGAATGAATTTAAGCCATGCCTTTGATTGATTTAGCTGTGCTCTCCATTTCTAAATTTTAAGAACATCTCAAAAAATAATTTATAGTAAATAAGTTTTATGTATAAGGTTTTATTTAGTCCTATAATTAGTGTCCCGGATTTTTCGTAATAACGATATCCACGAAATATTTCAGCAAACATATATATGATATCACAACAATATATTTACACCAAATATGCCATTTTTTTTCAATACTGAACCCATGAAATATCGCGAAATAAAGTTATTTTGTGAAATGAGTTATTTATATCGTAAAATGCTAAATAGTAACGAAATGCTGATAAGATGTTTTTTTAAGCTATTTACTTCAAAGTTAAATGAAACTGTTCCATTATCTGTCGTTCGATAGAAAATATGAAATCTTAAATATAAATTTCTCATAAGATGTGGTATAACAAAGTTGGTTAAAGTCCTCAAATCATGCAAACAATGCTCTACTTATGGTTGGGGACAACATACGTTTCATGAGTTAGTGAGATAAAGACTATGGTAGTTGAGGTAAATGTTAGGTTATGTATTAATCACAGAAAATATAATTGATTTGAGTATAAGTTCTTTCGAAAAAGAAAAAAGGAATAAAATCAATTGTTTTTTACTCCCCCAAATGTTTTTATAGTGTTCATTATTTAACCAAATCCATGAGGTGTACACTCATATCTCACTTTTATCTATTTCACCACTATGAAGTACGAGTTGCCGCGAGCGGCGAGTGAATCTGAACTCCTCAAATTAGAATTGGCCTCCAAAGAGGAAATAATCAAAATGCTTGTGGTTGATTTAAAAAACGCACAATCTCAAATAAGTGTCCTTAAAGAAAGACTACAAGCAGAAGAAGATAGGCCTACTCAGGCAGACTATTTAGAGGTTAGGTCTAAAACGAATGCACGCTTTCCAAGACGTAGGCCTACCTTGGTGAAATCTGGGAATATTCCTAACAACTTTATCTCCCAGAATCCATTTGAAATCCTCAGCCGTTCCGATTCCCAATTAGAAGAAAGACAAGATACCGGTATTGAAAACGGGACATCCAGATACGACAAACCTATCCATAACCCTACTAATAAGAAAAGGAGACGTCCCCGTGTACTTGTCATGGGTGACTCAATTCTGCGAAATGTAGGCCCAGTAGTTGATGATGCCGCAGTCTATTGCTATCCAGGAATAAGAACTGAGCAATTAACTAGAAAGGTATGTGCAAACGAGGTTCGTGAAGACCCTGAGGTGGTAATGATTCATGTAGGGACCAATTGCTTGAACAGTTCTCCAACACCAACTCACATTATGAATGACGTGGACAAGCTCGTGGACGAAGTGAAAAGTGCCTTTCCGAGTGCAAAAGTGTGTATTAGTGGTGTATTGCAAAGACGTGACATAGACCCACGATACATTAATGCAGTGAATTCAACACTGGATTGGTTGTGTGGTGAAAAAAACATTATGTTTTTAGAAGGGAACTCTTGGTTACAAGACAGGGACCTTGCTTATGATGGTCTCCACCTCAATAGAAGAGGAACAATGAAATTTGGAAAACTTTTAAACAGAGTTGCCAAGTTTTTACTCTCGGAAAACTAATTGCTGGAACGAGTGATGACATTTTATTGTTTAGAGAGAAGAAAGCGCTGACTACAAGTGGACACCTAGGTGAAGTACAGTGCAGTGAACATAAGTACAACTGTTTGGATGATTTCATGCAACAGGACTCTAATATAAGTGCATGCATAAACTCATTAGAATTAGGTGGAGAGGTTAGGTGTTTGTACATTAATAGCAGAAGTATTCGGAATAAGCTTGATGACATTGAAATTCTCGTGCAGATGATAGGTCAGATAGATGTATTGGTAGTTACAGAAACCTGGGTGAAAAGTAATGAGGCAGATTTTTATAACTTCAACAATTTCACAAGCGTGTTTGCTCATAGAGATGACAAAGTTGGTGGGGGTCTGGGTATTTATGTATCACACAAATGGAAAGTGAACATTAAAAGAAAGTGTGAAATGAATCATAGTTTGATGTGGATTGAGGTATTCAGAGATGATGTTAAAAGTAATAGGCCAACATACAAAAGCATTGACATTATTGCAGCATATAACCCCAATAGAAGCAATGCCATACCCTTCTTAAATTCATTTGAAAGTTTTCTTAGCCAGATAAACAATAAATTATGCATCTTCCTCGGAGATACCAACATTGATATCCTAGCTGATGATCAATTAAGAAGGAAATATCTGAATTTAATAGCATGCTATGGTTTTAAACAATGCAACACTAAATATGCTACACGACTTTGTGACACTGCAGCTACCTTAATAGACCACGTGTCACTAAACAATTCAGAATTAAGTTATAAAATATCAAATGTCAGCAATGATATTAGTGATCACAGTATATTAATTCTTCATATTTCCAAGACCAATTATAGCACGTACACTCTGTCACATAAGCCGACAAAATCAACAACACACGAGGACTCTTGGGATAGGCAACACACTCCTGAAACTAATATATCTATAAATGCAGATTCCCATAATGATGCAGATAGTACTGTTAACTCTCTATATAACTCTTTTATCAAACAATTGAATCTAAGGAACAGGCATAGCCAAAGAAAAATAACAAACAATTCTAACAATAACAGACAGACTACTAACTTACCATGGGTCACAGCTGAACTCCTTACACTTATAAAACAACGAGACACTCTGCATGCAAAGCTCAAAAATCCCCTTCACAGAAATAATAATGATATGAACCAAGAATACTGTAGATGCCGGAATAATGTAACAAACTTAAAAAGAAGACTAAAGTCAAATTACTACTCAGAAAAATTCAGAACATATGGAAACAATTCTAATAAAACTTGGGAGACTATCAAAGAAATCATACACAACAAAAAACCAACAGTTGAGACATGCACTTCACTTGAAATAGACAACAAAATTATCACAGACAATCAAGAACTATGTGAATCATTTAACTTGTTCTTCACAAACATTGCTGGAAGTCTAGCAAAAGCTATTCCTGAACAGAAGGAAATCCTCAGTAAGGACCACAATCAGTCAAATTCTCTCTACTTATATCCGACAGATGAAGCAGAGGTCAAGTCCATCATCACAAATTTAAAGAATAAAAAGAGCTGTGGATTAGATAGGATCAAGACAAATTTCATTAAAAACAATATACAATCATTTATTAAAATCTTGGTTGAAATGATTAATGAGTCCTTAGTTACTGGCATGATACCAGATGACTTAAAAGTGGCCAAAGTAGTTCCTATATTTAAGGGTTGTGACAAAAGAAATCCAAATAATTATAGACCTGTTTCTATTTTATCGGTAGTTTCAAAAATTCTGGAAGAAGTGGTAAAAACAAGATTGCTTTCATTTCTGAACAAGAATACATTCTTTCATAATATGCAATATGGATTCAGGGAAAATTCTAGTACTGAGGCAGCAACTATTGACCTAATAACAATGCTACAAGAAACTATTGACAAAAATAATATGGCAGTTGGGTTATTTATTGATCTCACAAAAGCCTTTGATACAGTAGATCATAAAATACTGTTATCAAAATTAGAAAATGCTGGTGTCCGAGGTATAGCACTAAAATGGTTCCAAAGCTACCTTATTGGAAGAAAGCAGCATGTAGCTTTGAATAAATGCATAAGTTCAGGAAAATATATAACTCATGGAGTTCCACAAGGATCTATACTTGGACCTACATTATTCTTAATTTATATAAATGATATTGTGGAATGTAATTTGAGAGGGCATATCAAATTGTATGCAGATGATACAAATATCTTCTACACTGGGAAAGACATAATTGAAATCATACAAAATGTGCAACAAGATATAAATACTCTCTCACAATGGTTCCAGGCCAATAAATTAACAATGAACCTACAGAAGACCAATTACATGGTAATTTCAAAGCAAAGCATGAAAGAAATCACACATGACAAAATATATATAAATAATATTGAAATAAAAGAGGTTAATCAGGCAAAGTATTTAGGTCTAATCATCGACAAACACCTGACCTGGATTGAACACGTTGAACGAATTGCTAAGAAACTCTCACCTATAGTAGGGATCCTAAGGAAACTTCGGTATCTTATTCCCCTAAACCTTGTAAAACAAATCTACTATTCACTTGTACATAGCAAGCTCCAATATTTAAATGTTATTTGGGCTCACTGCAGGAAATCCACACTGAATGATTTAATGACTATTCAGAATAGGGCTATTAGAAACATATTTAACCTTCCTTACTGCACTCCAGTAAAAGATCTGTACATCAGAAGTAAAATTCTACCCCTCAGCATAAGTGCAGATCTCCGAGCAGCTATGCTAATATACAAAATTAAACACAACACAATACTCTATAGCTCTCCCTACATCTTGAACTCGGACAATCATTCTTATGGAACTAGGCATGCGAAGGACGTAGCCTTATATATCATTCACTCTTCTAAATACGGTAGAAATAGTTTCAAGTTCTCTGCATCACAGTTATATAATAAACTTCCCGATGAAGTAAAAAGTGCACCAACTTTGTCAGTATTTAAGAGGAAAACTACGAAAGTATTGTGGGAAAAATTCGATGCATCGTAATACATCAAATAAGCTCAAAAATCCTGTGCTTATCATTTTAAGAGACCTTGGTCTAAACAATCTTAGATATAGTATCAACTTTACTAATAGGCCTATGCCCTTATTCATCAATTTGTGTTACCTTCAGAATTTTCTTCCTGGTGTGTAAACACACATATTACTGTACAATTCCTCTGTACGAGCCTATGGCTCTTTGGAATTAATTGAATAAATATCATAAATGAATATTTTATTTCACCACTTTGAACATTTTTTTTCACCGCTTTGGAGCCTTTTAAATCACCATAAATCAGGGTCCCTACCTATAATAATATGAAAGATCACGCTACCAGATAGTGATACCCTTCATACAAAATATCAATACCGTACTCATAATTACTATTCACTAGTCTCTCAATATCACTTGTCAATTGGTAATCGTGCTGAAGAAGACCACAATGTGGCTGAAACTAGTACAGTAAAGAACTTCTAGTACGGTACTTTTTAATTTATTTACTTTTGGTGGATCACACGTATTACTATTGTGTATTTAAGTTTATTTATTTATTTATTGCCACAACAGGGCAGTGCCCCAATTACAGTAGCAAACAATTAAACAATTGTTTACACACAGATGAAAATGAAAATCCACTGCCTGCTTCCAGTCTCCAACCGGATCAGGAATGGAATGAATGAAGCCCCTATCTAGCGGCGAGGATATGAACTGTGCCGGCTGCCAAGGCCTGACGCACTCCTCTGGGGCAATGATTAAATGAATGACAGATGAAATGAAATGATAAGGGAGAGTGTTGCTGGAATGAAATTGTGACAGGGAAAACCGGAGCACCCGAAGAAAAACCTGTCTGCCTCCATTTTGTCCAGCACAGATCTCACATGGAGTGACCGGGATTTGAACCATGGACCCAGCGGTGAGAGGCCAGCGTGCTGCCGCCTAAGCCACGGAGGCTTCGTTTACACACAGATAATACATGAAAATACATTAAAATACAAAATAAAAATTAAAAATTGACAGTTGAAAATTAGAACTTAAAAATTGAAGATTAAAAATTAAAAATTTAAATTAAAAAAGAAAAAGAAATTGTTAACAAGGAAACATTAAATGAAGCATGATTTTTAATATTTGGTCACATAAAGTAAAACTAGATTCATATCTTTAGGTACTAATACCATAGCAATGAAAGATGGTAGGAAAGTAAAACCTAAAACTAATAGCAGCTAAATTTAATATCTTTGTTATAGTGAATCATTTGACATCTAAAGCTAAGTGTAATTGTCTTCTATAATTTAGCAAGGACATTCCAAAACTAAATTGCTGTCAGCTGAGAGCCTGTTGTAAGTAGAGCACATATTCAATATCGGTGATTTTTTATAGAAATTTGTATTAGATTTTTTTACTATTAGGAGTTCTCGTTTCCTGAAACATTTCTTTCTCACGTTGAAATTTATTTGCCCTAAAGTTTCACTCATGTCTGAGATACCATTGATAATTTCATACAAATATATCTGCCGAGCAATAAGCCTGCGTGTTGAAAGTTTAGTCATTTGGAATTCTGACAACAAGTTTGAGTAAGGAATTCTACAACGGATGGCTGATACAGAGTATATTTGTAAATAAGGACTATATAATATATAATATTGAATTAAATACGATTAATTGCATAACAATACATAACTAATAATAATCGGCATAATAATAATAATAATAATAACTTGAAAACTAGATCACCGAGTCGGGATTTGCAGGATCGAATCCTGGCACAGCCAGTTGACATTTGAGGATGCGCAAATGCGAGGGTGCCATGTCAGTAGATTTACTGGCACATAAAAGATCCCCTTCAAGGCAAAATTCAGGCACCCCGGCGTGGCGTCTCTAAAAGCCGCAGTTGTTAAAAGGGACGTAAAACCAATAACATTATTATCATTATTACAGTCGGGATTCGAATTCAAATCTCGCACAGTCCGGGCAGGCGCGCTTAACCGCTTACACAACCGCGACCTCTCTACGACGATAACTCCTTTCCAAGTCTTTGCTTAGGAAGAGATTGGAAATTCAGGGGAAAATCACGCTCAGGATGGCCACTATCTGCGCTGAGAATGGAACCTTGAATCTCCAAATGTCAGCTACGGTACCCAGTCGAGTAGCTCGAAATGAGCGCTGATTGAGGCGAGGTGATATAAACGGTTATAAGCGTTTCCCTGGAATGCATACGATTCGGGTTTTCATTATCAATCCAAAAAGAGCTTTCCTTTCTGTTTCCATTGTAATATGTTGGGTTTCAGGTCTCATTTAACTGCTGTAGTTTTCAGTAGGATTACATTCACCTTTTTTGATGTGTAACATCTTTCCGCTCGGTTGCTGGATAGTTTTGTGGGAGTGATTTTGAAAATTGGGGACGGAAGTGGATTGGAACGATAGAGCTGGCAGTGGTGGAAAACGGAAGTATGCACTGCCCGCTCGATCGATCGAACGGAAGTGTACTAGCTGGTAATGGTGGAACGAACGGAAGTATAAGATGCACTGCCAACTCGATCGATCCAGCGGGCAGTGAAAAGACCCAACTGGCAGTGGTACGAGAAACATTGAGCGCGCGGTGTTGGAAATTGATACCATGACGTACTCTCGGCCATGTGGAATGTATTTGACATACTGAACGGAAAACGCTCATGCGAACTCTGGTGTCAAGTGATTGAAACAAATGATATGGTACATGTTCGAAGTCTTCGTATCAGTATTTAAATGGTAAAATGCCTTAATATCAAACATTGTAAGTAGTCGGCATTGTCGGTATTATGTTTCTGCACAATGGCTATTCAAATATTAACCCACATAACGGTAATGCAGTCATCAATATAATATAATCGTTGTGGTTATACGAGAATTGAGCAAGCCTTCATGAACTATTACAGAATACATTCTCTTTACTCACAAGATGGCCTATTCATAAGGCATTTTAAACTCAATTTCACGCAGGAACATTATCGAAACAAGCAAAACATAAATGAAACTTAATTCCGTAATGCAGTATTATTGGAACGTGGAAATAAGTCACCATCTTGTGACCAAAATTTGCGTAGTCGAAATAGCCGTGGGGTTAGTGCTTATGACTGTGAATCTAGAGAACTTGGGTTCGAATCCCGGACGGGGTAGATGTTTTTGCTACCAGATTATCATTTTAAACGATATTTATCATATCAATATGACTCATTTTAACAGAATCCATATGAAATTACGTGTTGGTCTGAGAATGAAGAGGACCTGTTTATAAGGAATTTAAGGTTATGAGCGGTGTCGCGTCTATTAATCTAGTTGATCCATATCATATTCTTTATTTAGGCTAGTGCTGGTGTAAGCTACAAATCATCTAATAAAATGAGTTCCGTATTATAAACTACAATATCTGTAAAACACTCCCTTTTACAATAGATTAATATTTGTGCCAATAATAGTATAAAATACCGGTGTATCAACAATTTCACGTGAGGTTTCTTCTATGTCAGATGTTACACATCATATGCGACTACTGTAAGGCTCGTAATTTTTTTCTTTTTAAATTGCCAGGCACATAGGCTACTAAAGTTTGTCTCCCGAATAGGTTTAATTTTGTACACCTTGTGTTGTAGCAGCTAGTGTTTTTGGTTGTCGCCCCGGAGATCCGGATTTGATTGCCGACTCTGCCAAGAAACTTTAATTCCGGTGTGAGGGCTGCAACAGGGTACACTCGGCCTCGTGAGGCAAAATTGAGAAGAGGGAGGGTTCGATTCCCACCTCAGCCATCCTGGAAGTGATTTTCAGTGCCCCCCCCACTTCTATACTAGGAAAATGCTGGGATGGTTCCCAACTGAAGGCCACAGCCACCTCCTTTCGAATCCTATCCCCAATTTACAAATACACACACTTATAGTAGGCCTACAGCCATCACAGTAACACAGACACAGCTTATCACACAAATTTCACACACACCAAAGTACACGAGGCTACATGACCACAATGTCGCAGCCCCTAAAATAAGCAACAACAAAACGTTTAATTTTCTTGTACACTGAACCAGTGCCATAGCCGTGCGAGTTTATTCGCATACCACAACTGCGATGGGGAGCTGCAAGAAGTACGGTATGGATCGAGATCGGTGGCTTTGAAAGCCAGTGCTGACAGCGGCCATCCTGAGTGAGGATTTTCCCTGGGGTTTACCACACTCCCTCCAAGCAAATGTCAGGATGGTACGGTACTTTATTTCAAGTACTGGGGAATATAACTTATCCCAAACCCAGGGGCATATACAATTTTTATGCGGGGGGGGGGGGGGCAGGGCTGACTATCCTGGAAAATAGTGAGTATTCTTAGGGGATTGTCACTGCAAAATACCCAGAAATATCAACCAATATCCTAGAGGATATAACTTTGTGTAATTATTTTAGATAAGAGTTAACTTAATTGTAAAATTCTAAGTTTATATAGCAATGGTGGCAATACAAAAAAAGTGGTAAAATACAACACAACACACAAATAAAATTGTATATGGTACTTAATGCATTTTCTATTATGGCCTATATGGAGTATGAATGGCAAATATCTAAATATTTGTCAATTTTTTAAGCAAAAAGGTAAAAAGTTTTTTTTTTTAGAAATTGATCATTTATTTCTCGGAAGTACCGTACTGTGAAATTCTCAGTTTTGCCTCACAAGGCTGAGTGTGCCCCATTCCAGCCCTTAGACCAGAATTAAAATTTCTTGGCAGAGTCGGGAATCGAATTCGAACCTCCGGGGTGGCAGTCAATAATACTAGCCACTACACCACGAGGTAGTCTAATTTCAATCTTAATATTCTTTATAACGTAGCCAATAAGTTAAGATTAGGGTACAACCAAATTTACGATTATGTTATGCTTTTACCAAAGCAACACTTTCTTAATTTTATTGGCATTTTTTCGGAGGGGGGGGGGGTTGCTGTAGCCCCCACAGCTGTCCCCTTACGCCCCTGCCCAAGCCGTATTATATTTACACTAACTACTACAGTCACCAAAGAAATAGCCTACAGGTTATCAGACAACTTCAACACACATCAAATATACAGGGCTGATGACCAATATGTCCCTAACCCTTAAAAGAATTAACAACTTGAACACAGTGCAAAAAATAATGATTCCATTTTGAAATACAGTAGGCTACGGTAATGAAATTGTTGATTGCCAGTTGACTGACTTTCTAAAGTGCAGTGATTACGTAGTCATTTGATTAAAAAATGAAAGAGGAAAAGCTATTTCAAAGGAATGTTCCCTGATTGAAGTACATAATGGTAGCCTATTATAAAATACGATAAATTCCCGGACATGGAACACCCTAGTGATCCTAGTACGACCCCGGGCAAATTCCTTTATTCCCGTATGTTATTGTCCGATATAATATCGGACGAGTGACAACCCTGGGTTTTAAAGGCGAGGTTTAGGAATCTTTTATTATAAAATGCATTTTTTACGTTACATTTAAGCACTGTCAAATCCTAACTGACTGCCTGGATTCGATCTCGTAACCTTAGGTAATGTGGGCAAAGCCCTTTTAGACCTATTACGCCACAGAAATTGTCCGCACAATTTAGGCTACGGTACTTCTCATCCTACAGCACCGGTAGACTATATTTGTCGAGATGCTTGCAAGTTAAGAATTATTCATTTTGTGTTTATGTACAAGGGTTCTGCTTAGGCGTAGGAAGCAAATTAGCAAGGACAAAAGGTACTTGACACATTCATCTGTCACACAGCAGAAGAGTGCGATACTCCATCTTGTTAAGTAATGCTATGTTATAAAATCAATAAATGATGTAACACTCACATGCCGCTGCTCTCGTACCCATGTTTGCGTTAATTTATGAACACTTTTGTTAAATATGAGTTCTCATTCCTCTTTTATCACAGTTTTCTTTCCTTTGAATGAACTGCCTCTTCAAGTGACACATTATAACACCCTCCTTTTTCCAAGGGTTGAACCAAAGATCATCACACGTGAAGATGGAGAACACATCAGCGCTCTGGACTCGGTCGCCTCCAGCAAGGAAATTGGAGCGTTTAAAGGGGAAGTACCCGTACTGTACTTGCAATTCCTGGTATGTGCATCTTTAATAAGTCGGTGGCGTTCTTTAAAAATCTCATATAGCCTATAAATAATAATCAGAGGTGTTAAGGAGTGTCGCCAGCGGGTGGGCTTAAGTTGGCATGGCTGTCCCCTCCCCTCAGCACAAGTTTCTGCCTACCCGATCACACCCCTAATTATTTAGAAATGAGGAATAGAAAAACACAGACGATTATTACGAAATATTAGTAATTGCCGTAGCAGCGAAGCCATCTGCCCCTTTAAAAAATGTTGTAAAATATAACACAATTATTAAACCTACCGGTACAATCAGGGTTGGGTAAATCAGAGGCGTATATACCGTACAATTTGTAATAATAATGTTATTGGTTTTACGTCCCTTTAACTACTCTGGCTTTTAGAGACGCCGGGGTGCCGGAATGTTGCCCCGAAGGGGATCTTTAACGTGCCAGTAAATCTACTGACACGGCTCCCTCGCATTTGTGCACCCTCAAATGCCAGCTGACTGCGCCAGGATACGAACCTGCAACCTTGGGCCAAGCAAGCGAGAACATTACCGCTGAGCCTCGCAGCCAGCCCGTACAATTTGTCTTCGCAATGTGGGGGGGGGGTTGAATCCTGACGCTGACAGCGGCTATGCTTGCTGTGGTTTCTCACAAAATTTTCATATACTATTTCAAGTAGTTCTGGGGCGCCTAGCCCGTATACCTACAATAGTAGGCTACATTTTGTCACACATATGGTATTCCATTTTCTTATAAGTATTTATAATTTTATTCTCTGAGTTAATTAGTATACCGTACTATTCAGATTTGTGGAAATACAAATTTACACCATTTCGATTCTTTTTCATCATAAAATCTCTGCCCTCGCCACTTATTATTTGCCACCCCCCGTGTCCCACTCTGTAACATTTTTGTCGTCGCTCCAGTCACGTAACTAGAACATTTTTGGGAGATGATTCATATTTAGGCGCAGGGGCGTAACTGAAATCCAGGAAATAGGGATACATACGTTTTCTCCCTCTTTCCCAGACCTGTGACGGTAATATCACACAAAATATCTGGGGATGGTAGGGGGAATACGACTGACATGTTTTTCGTTTAATAGTTTATGACCTTACAATAGATACTCTGTAGACTGTCTTCGGTAACGCACATGGTTATGGCACATGGTTAATCTTCATCTAGATGAGAAACACATTGCCTTTATTTTCGGTGTATGGGTTCGAGCTAGCACCGTACTGCTTTTAAACCGGCTGTATCTACTGTATGATTACCTGCACCGATTAACATCGCAAACTAAGTTAAATCGATTCCTCCTTTATCTAAGGGTCGTGAAGAACATTTTACAACAAGATTTACGAAAGACGGAAGCTGACCAAATTTCTGTCAACAGTCATTCATGCATACCGTTGCCCAAAAGCTGGGTTTTGGAGCAATACAACTGTTGTCCAAAATGATGTTTCATGAAAGTTGCAAGTTGTCTCGCCTTGTCGTTAACTTTCCCGCACCAATTATTCGAAAATTCTAATATAGCCTACTTTGATTTCAAATGAAGTAAAGCAGATTGATCAAATAATGTAAAGAACATATTATGAATACCATTTAGAATTAGAAGAATTAGAAGTAAAATAAGGCTTAAAAATATGCCAACATGTCTCTACAGGGTCATTATCTATGTGCGCCCCGATAAACACGGCAAGCTAAGCCGACTTTGACTGGCGCAGATCGCGGGCGCGCGTACACGGTTCAGCCGGTGGTGGCGCGCTCCGCTGACTCATATAGTTAGTTCATACGTGTTTTGTCATTCATATGGACGTGTATCTGCAAAGCTTAGACGTTAGCGTTGCACGTTTAGTGAGTATTGTGATTACTGTGATTGTTAGTCATGCCTAGACACCAATTCACATTGTGCGAACGTGTGTAAATACATAATTCGTATATGAAAAGCAGAAAGTCTTGTTCTGAAAAATACGAAAATTTCGAATCAATTTTCCAGGAAGACCTGTGCCTAATGCCAGTACAATTAGGAGGCTCGCTAAACGATTCAAGAAAACAGGCTCCGTAAATAATAACAAAAGTTAAAAGACAACGTTATGTTCTTATATAACAAAAATTAGATGAGATTGTTGTCCATTCTTTCATCAGAAGATGTCAGGTGTGTGTTATATGAGAGGAAGGACATTTTCAGCATCGGCTATGAGCACTGTAAGTACACATTATTGAACATGTTTGGTAAAAGTGTTTAAGTGCGCGCCATCACCGGCTGAACCGTGTACGCGCGCCCGCGATCGGCGCCAGTCAAAGCCGGCTTAGCTTGCCGTGTTTATCGGGGCGCACATAGATAATGACCCTGTAAATCACCATGACTTACGGAATCTGTCTGGCATGGGTGGTACCGTGGCGTTAATCTCTATATTTAAAAACGAAAGTTACGTGATAGTTTGTGTGTGTATGTCTCCTATGACCATCTCGCGGCGCAGTGGCTAGCATTGTTGGCTGTCACCTCCGAGGTACCGGGTTCGATCCCCGACTTTGCCAAGACTTTAAAAACGGGGTTTCCCGCCTCGTGACGCAAAATGGGAATCTGCCGGATGCTATGGCAGGAGGAGGAGTGGAAAGGATCTGGCCACCCTACCACACGCAAAATCCGGCTTGGGATGCCTGGTTAGTGTTCGTCAAGGGCTCGAATTCAGGTCGCCTATGTCCCTGGAGGGAATATGGCACTCTAATCTAATATCTCCTATGCGCTCATATACCATTCATCCGATTGCGATGAAACTTTTGTGAGTTGTTGAGTACACTCAACGGAAGGTTTCTGGCTTAGTAAATCCATTTTTACAACAGGCAGCGCACGAGTAGATTCAACAAATGGGTGACGACGTGCGAATCGTTTAAACAAAACTCCGTATGCGTTAATATACGTACCATTCTTCCGATTGCGATGAAACTTTGGTGAGTTGTTGTGCACACTCCCAGGAATGTTTATGAATGAGCAAATCCATTTTACGATAGTTTAGAGGCAGTTAACGGAAATTGAAAAAACATATTGTGTATACAAAATCACTTCAGCAAACAAAATTATAACGCAAAAACTTTCTTTGATTGGCATTGTAACGCCTGCCGGGTACAGCTTGTGATCTATAAACCAAAATTAATGGCGAGTACTGTATAGCGATGCACACGCACCTCCCAAAACCTGTTGATTATGGGCGCGCAGTAGCTGCTTTGAACGTGAAAGCCGAGAGCAGGTACTGCAGTATCCGTGTAGTTTGATGATGATTGCTTTTTATAAGCTGAGGGGGGAGGGGAAAGCGAGCACATCTGCGTCTACTGCGTGGAGTTTCTTTCCTCAGAACACCGCGGGGAAACGACCAGCAGAACGGGGGGTTCGCCTAGTTAACACTGTCATGATAAATCTCCCAAATCCCACTGGAGTTCATACTGAGCAGTGAAGTGGTAACAACCCAGCTGGGCATAACAACGCCTCGAGTTTGAGTCCTGATGGTGTAAGATTATCGTTGTTGTAGTTTGAGTCTTCAGTTTTTGACAGGTTTGATGCAGCCGTCCATTCTCCCTGTCCTGAGCTAATCGTTTCATCTCCACATACCTACCACACCCTAATCCTAGGTAATCTGTTTTACATATTCTAACCTTGGTCTGCCCCACAGTTCTTGTCCTCAACCTTGCCTTCCGTAACTAAGTTTGCTATTCCTGGGTGTGATAACCTAGATGTTAGGCCCCTTAAAACAACAATTATCATCATCATTATTCCTGGGTGTCTTAGTAAGTGTCCTACCAACTTATCTCTTCTCTTCATTACTAGTCTCCAGAAACATATCTCCACTCCCACTCGTCTTAATACCTCTTCGTTTGCTACTCTATCTGACCATCAGCGTTCTGATGTAAAACCACATTTCAAACGATTCTATTCTCCTCCTATCCCCTGCGCCAACAGTCCAAATTTCACTTCCATAGAGTAACACGCTCCAGACAAAGGCTTTCAAAAATTACTTTCTAATAATTAAATCTATGATGGCAACACATTTATTTTCTGTAGAAATGCTTTCCTTTCCTGAGCCAACCTACTTTTCATATCCTAATTTCTTCGTCCATCACCGGTTAGTTTTGCTTCCTAAGTAATAGAAGTCTCATACTTCCTTTAGCTTTCCACTATCCAATTGGACGCCAATAAGAGTTTCTGATTTTTTCAGCTGTATTACATTAGTTTTGATTTAGTCTATGATTGATTTTCATTATGAATTCTTTCCTCAGGACGGAGTCCATACAAACTCGAACAAATGCTCTGGTGAATCGGCTAAGATGACAATGTCAGCAAATCCCAGAGTAGAAATTATTTCTCCTTGAATCTTTACTCCAACTTTAAATTTTTCACTAATTTCCTTCATTGCTTGTTCAGTGTATAGATTGAAAAGTATGGTATCGTACCGTATGTACATTTATAGCTAAATTTATGTCAGATCTAAAATTCTCAAATCCCCTGCTTAAGTTTTAAAAATTAATAATATAATACTAATGAATTATGAAGTTCGGCCTCGTGTGTAGGGGTTCTCTGTTCGATTCCTGACTCCGCAGAAATTTGAAATCTGATGTGAAGGTGCACTCAGCCACAATAGGGCAGTTTGTCCTAGAATATGCGTGGTCCTTGAGTACAAACAAGTCGCCTTCGTGATCCCCTATCAGCAGTTAGCATTGCAACCTCCTCTGCTTCTACACCTCGCACTTTGAAATCGTTCAGCACTGAATCTAACCATCGCCTCCTTGATCTAGCTCTGCTTATATTACTCTCTACAGCCGAATGCATTAACCTCTTAGGTAATCTCTCCTCCCCAATTCCTTTCACATGACCCCACCATCTGAGTCGGCTCATACGAACAGCTTCATCTAACTTAGCCTTATCTCCTTACGATTACCTTCCTGCCATTGCTCCCACCTATTTGTCCCAGCAATCACTCGCGCTTCCCTCATATCAGTATGCCTACCTCTAGCTTATGTACTCGTATTATTATTAGCGTATTTTTTATTATTATTTGTGGATAATACCGACAGTCGTAGCTACGCTCGCTAAAGCGCAGCGTTGGTCCATGGGGCCAAGCTCCCTGCAGACTCGGTAGAAGTGGGTTCGAGCCACACCATCGACCGTCTTTGAAATGGTTTTCCATGGTTTCCCCATTTTCAACTCCAGGCAAATGCTGGGATGGTACCTCCTGACAGGCCACGGCTGCTTCCTTCCACATCCTTGCCCAGTTTCATTAATTTCATCTCTCATTAACTCCTCTCACGAGGTCGTCGTCAGGAAGGGCATCCGGCCATAAAAGCCATCCACCACATAGAATTTCATCGCATCTCATCCCTGACCCCGTTGGAAACGGGAATAATAAGGTTGTACGGTAGACATATTGTGGATTGGCTAATCCTCGGATGTGAAATTGAACGTTTTCTATCACCTTCATCTTCTTACCGCCAATACAAATAAATTCGCCATATTATCGAGTAGACACATTTTTAAACAGTTTTTATTTAAATTTTAATTTTAAATTATCGATGGGGGACCGCCAAGGATTCACAGGTATTTCCGGTCTTGCAGAATACCAACCTTATGGCTATGGTTTTCTGAGGTGAAGTAGAGTATTCTATGCTATTATGAAATTGTGGTCTCTTGTAGCGGATGTTATGGAAGCTCTTTGATCCGTTCGCAGTCATTCATAAAATTAATAAACAAACTGTGGGGTGTGGGTGCTTTAAAAGTGTTCGTGTGACGCAAGAAATTGTGCGAAAGTTTCGAGTGTGCAGCAGATGAATACGAAAATATTCAAGATGCCTGCAATGAAGGATTCCAATATTGTGAAAATAGCTGTCGAAATGATGTACCAGGTCCCACAGTTAATTGAATTCAATCAGAAACAGCCACTCGCTGCTATAATTCAAGAATTGTGTAATGGTTGGGGAGTTTCAGATCCCGATCAGTATGCTTTACAATTTTCTGAAAACAATAATGAAAATTACGTCACGGAGAAAAATAGAAATGAAATAAAAAATGGTTCTGTTTTGAGGTTAACTCAGTCACCATCTACAACAGCACACGATATTCTTCAGAAATTAAACTCTGGAACAACTGATGAGAAAACTTCTGCTCTCGACAGGCTGTCAAAACTCAGCGCTGATATGACGTTTGCTCTAGAGTTCATTAACAAACAAGGGCTAGCTTTAATTATAACCATGATTGAAGGAGGAAAATGTAAAGGAAATATGCTGGCATATTCCCTAATATCATTTGTTGAACTCATGGATCATGGAATTGTGTCTTGGGATATCTTAGAGACACCTTTTATAAATAAAGTAGCCAGTTATGTAAACAATCAAGCTGTTGCTCAAGATCAGAAGATAGTTCAGTCATCACTGTCTATTTTAGAGAATATTGTGTTGAACAGTTCAGGAAAATATGGCCAAGTAGAGAAGGAAGTGACGTATCCAAATCTTGTTATGCATTTACAGAGTTCGAGTCAAGTTATCCAACAAAATGCTATTGCACTTATTAATGCTCTGTTCCTGAAAGCTGATAATGCCAAGAGAAAAGCTGTTGCAGCAACACTATGTTCAAAACAAGTCCGTAATGTAATATTGACGAATGTAATCCAGAACCAACCAGGAGGGGTGAGAATATATGGTTAAACTTCACAAGAGGGTTTCCTTTGTATATCATTTTTTAACTACTGAAATTAACGAATTCACCTGAATCAACAGTCAGGAAAAATATCTGGAGATGATGTAGTAATATTTGTTTATTAAGTTACCCTTTCACGAATTGATTGCCGGTGGTCGAGATGGGAACTATTCTCTGTTTACTTGTGTCACATGCCACTCTGCTTCGTTGACAGGTACAGTTGCGCGAGTAGGATATGACTCGGCTACAGTAGCTGTCCGTGGTGACATGACGCTTATCTGCGCACGCAATGCTGCTTGACTTATGTGCAACTTGCACTGTGTCACCACTGTGTCCTTCTCCTTACCCTGCGGGGCTCCTGCTGCAATAATCAACAAACAGTGGCGCAGCCAGCCTCGGCGGCAATCAAATGTTAAACGGGTAACACTCCTTCGCTGTCTGAGACCCACCCAGCCATCCCAAATAGGATCACTACTTATATAGTTGAAATTGCGACTTTGGCATCCATCTTTTTCAAGGAGTCAGTAATGCCAACCACACGCATTCGGTACTATATCGCATCCGGCAGACCAATGGTTTTGCCTAGACCAATATTTTCGTTCAGACCAATGGTGGATTGATAGCGCGGCCCTGTGGGCCACATTAGCTAATAGATAACACCCCTGGTTTTTGTCACGCAATATGGGGGCCAAGTCACGCATCAATAATCTTTATCCTGGCCAATAGTTTTGCCTTTTATTTCATGTCGTGTGGTGTATTTTGTATTGGACATGTTGGCAACATTGACAACGGGTATATGACGTAGCGTGTGACGTGAATGTAAGATGGCGTGGAATCTCATAAGAATTAACTGTTATCGGTAGTAAAAGTAACTAGCGGACCCGTGCGAGAAATCTCGCATTTTCATAAACCACACTTTTTCCAATAGGTTTATAATGAGTCACTTAAGGAGAAAGGTTATGTTTTTATTTCAACCAAATTATTATAGAACACTATTGAAATTTCAGGATAAAGGAAAGACCTCAGAATGTTAACATGACATGAAACAGGCGTCACAGCGGCCCGTGGACAGCAATTATGGAGCGTATTTTCCTACATCAACGGTGTTTGCAAATCGCACACTTCGTACAATTTTTTAAAAGTCATTTTTTAAAGAAATTATAGATGTTTATGAAATTATAGTGCAATAAGTCACTGCTAATGTCTATTCTCTTTCATTTGAATGCTCATTTGTCATGATTGGTCTCTTGTGAGCGCTGCAGTAGGGATGCATACTACTGAAATAATATATATGATTATTTCCAGTGCAGCAATGCCGATGCAAATCGAAATATAACTCCCATAAGCTCCCAGAAGGTATGCGAATCAAATTATATATTTTCAATATTTAGCCTTGTGAAAGTGACATAAAGGAAGTAACCCCTCTCGTAAAGAATTAATGAATTTATTTTAGTTAGCTCATGAAAATTTGTATAATACAAGTTAAGATTGCAGTGTTGGATTAGCTGAATAGATAGGCCTAGTAGCATCATTGCTAATGTCTCGCATACAGGTTACACACGTCTTCTAATAGGTGCTTATGCTCCTGTGTTAATGTATTGGCTATATAGCCTGTATTTGTGTGACATTATACCCTTGCCACTGTGTTCTTAACTTAAGACTATTAATTTTGTAATGCAGTTAAGTTTTACTTACAATTCGTTCATTTCTGGTCTCGATTCTCCTCGTTCCACGCAGACGATATCTGGCAACTGTGTTGTAAGTTCTATCACAGAACAGTTCAGAGCATATTTATGACAGGATTCTTTGTCTTGCTGTGGTGGCCCTTACAACACTAGACAGAGATACCTAGTATGCTAGACTAGTCTAGTTGGTTACAAATTAATTCTTGCCGGTACCTACTCCTGGCTTTTACACTTGTAAGTTACCTGGCAGATTATTGAAAATATATGATTCACTGTACCTTCCTGGGGTCATTAGGAATTGAAATTACTGTCAATTATCATTGCTGCGCTGGAAATATCTGTTATATTAGGCTACTTTTTGACTCATAGAGTCACCCATTTTTCTGTATTGACTTACTATAATAATCAAAAGTTTGACGAGGCGGAATGAGGTAAACTTTTGATTAATATTAGGCTAGGCCTACGTAAATAAATGTTTTTATTTCTTGCTCATTCATCGATAGGAGCCATGTTTCAGGAGCACACATTGATATCGTACCATGTCCTATCACTGTTGCCAACATGTCCGATACAAAATACACCACACGACATGTGTGAAAAAGGTAGCGGGTTCAAACCCGGCCGAAGCCGTCGGATTTTTTAAGAGCGTTAAAAATCCCTCAGTATGCCTTCCTTCGGAGGGGAAGTAAAGCCGGCGGTCCCATGTCATAGATTTATGGCATGTTAAAGAACCTTCCACTGATTACACCTGTGTGAAGCTAAATTGGATAGGTTAAGGATGTAAACAACGCTCTTAGGTTTCTACATTCCTTGCCAAGAGCGGACTGTGGTGGCGTCTACTAGCTAAGTTCTGAACTTGGCCTAGTAGTCGTTGACGGTGGCGCTTGGCGGCAAAAGTAGGAACTATTTGAGAAATTCTAAGTTGCAGTACTTTAATTAAAAAACAGATAACTTAACACACACTAATACAGTCATCACAATTAATACCGGTTATCAGTCAGATTCTACACACACCCAAAGTACACGGGGCTACATGACCGCGATGTTGCAGCCCCTAAACTTAAGAACCAACCAACCACGTGTGAAAAAAGAAATAATTGGCAAAACCATTGGCCTGGTTATAGATTATTGATGCGTGACTACCCCCACTGTGCGGACAAAAACCCGGGGTATTTATATCGGCGCTGGCTGTTCTACCTATCAATTATTGGTCTGGATGAAAATATTGGGCTAGAACGGCGCTTTTTTGTTTTACGATACCGGATATGAAATAGTACCGAATGCATGGGGTTGGCAATACTGTACTTGTTACTAAATCAGGCATATAAATGGCAGACTCAGCTGGAATTTCATCTATATAAGTCGTGATCTCAAAAGGGGACAGCGGGTGGGTTTAAAGCAGCGGGGGAGTAAACATCTATTACTACATCATCTCGAGATTTTTCCTGACCATTTCCACCTTTTGGCTAATTTCACTACGGTAGTTTAAGAATTTTTTTCCTCAAGGAGTCTGTAAAGTCAAGTTTTACTGGTTACAGTAACCTACACAAACCACGAGAAAAGAAATCTTACCTTTATGACCATTAAATTTAGCATTTGTACATGATTTCTCAACTATCAGATTTGTGCCGTCAGGTAACAATAAATTGCACTCTAGTAATGAATTTGTGTTACATAATTGAATTGATGACATTCCTCAGGGCCCAAAACTTCATAATTGATCAGTTCAGTAAAACAAATTGTAAAACTCCCAAAAGGTAGGTTACATAAAGTGGCGTTTCCCTGTACCTCTGTGAGTGTTATCCAAAAGATGATCTTTAGGCCCATAAACATGGTTAACCCATGCTGCATAGACTGCGATTATTACCTGATGGCACATGCACACACAATGAGTTCGTATGTAGGCGAGTCCATGTACTACAGCGTGATTGAGAGGGGAGGAACGTTCATTTCGTTTGTTGCTACAGAAATGTTCACATCGGCTCCTACTGTAAATGTAGCTTAACTGTATTCCACGTTAATGGTCTCCCAGGAGCACAGCAGCAGTAACCCCCTCCATTGTCTTCTTTCTCCTCCTTTTCCCCTCTTAGCTCTCAGGTTTGTGCCATCAGGTAATAATTGCAGTCTAGTAATGAATTTGTGTTATATAATTGCACTTAAATCGCTGTACTAAGAAATTTAATTCTAGTCTGAGGGCTGGAATGGGGTACACTCAGCCTCGCAAGACAAAAACTGAGAAGAAGTGGGTTCGATTCCCACCTCAGCCATCCTGGAAGTGGTTTTCCATGGTTTCCCACTTCTACTCCAGGCAAATGCCAGGATGGTTCCTAACTTAAGGCCACAGCCACCTTCTTCCCAATCCTCACCAGAACTACAAATACACACACTAGTACATACACCACAATAACACAGGTTGTCATACAAATTCTACATATATCCAAGTACACGGGGCTAAGTGACCACGATGTCCAAGACCCTAAAATGAAACAACTACTACTATCTTATTATACACTGTTGAGTAGCATTATTATGGCAGAGTATGTAGTTGGAAAGATGCGCAGTCACCCTCTGAGCATACCTGTCTCCTACCACTTCTGTGGCATAGTTGGTAGCATGCTGAACTGCTGTGCCCAAGATAGCGGGTTCAAACCCGGCCGAATTGGTCGGATTTTTTAAGAGCGTTAAAATCCTTCAGTATACCTTCCTTCGGAGGGGAAGTAAAGCCGGCGGTCCCATGTCATAGATTTATGGCATGTAAAAGTTCCTTCCACAGACTAAACATGTGTGAAGCTAAATTTCTAGGTTAGATTTTGTTGGACACACTATCAAAGTTCCAACGTTCACCACTAGTTATCAGTGACATCTGGTAGCGAAAGTTGGAACTTCTTGAAATTGAACGGAACTTGTAGCTCACCCTATGGGTGTCCGCTTGAAGCAGCTACAGCCTCGGGCGAGCCGAACATGTACTTGGACACTCCCGGCACTAAGAGGCATACGATAAGTAAAATAAACCACTTGATTGGCTGTTTACCGGCACGATTGGAGGTTGGAAAAGAAACCCGCCCTCGTAATAGTATAAAATGCATGTCAATATCATCCATAAGCTTCATACAGGGAGATTCTTTTGCTGGAGTTGGGTCGGCGACCGGCTGGCGCGTGCGTGTGCGCCTTCCGCCAGTCAACCGAGATTGGGCCGCGGATAGCGCGCAGGTGGAAACCGTAACAAAGTATATTAATTAATGATAAATTCACCAGCAAATCATGATTAAAGAACTTACCTTTTCACAGAAGAAGCTGAAAATGTTCTCCAACAGCAGACAGATGTTGTACCGTGTAAATAAATTGGCGTTTACACACTGTAATTCACTTCAGTTATGAAGGCTATCTGGTGCCGTATATTGTTCTCCAGCTCCACTAGGGTACGGACAACCCATCAGAGGCAGAATTTTTCATTAGCGACAATGGATCAACCGATTGTGTTAATAAAGTGCAACATTTTAAGAAAACTTCATTGATCTGTACACTTTGTATTTTAAACTACCCCTCAATTAAACATCAAATGGGCTTAGGTCCATGCTTCGATTAATTAGGCTACAGTAAACACGTAGGGGGGGAAAAGAAGTAGCTACATAATGTAACGATGTCTGCCTGTCAGCTGAAGGAGAGCATTGTCAGCATCTTCTGTAAAAAGCAAGTTCTAACCTTTAACTGGTGAATGAGGTCATCCAGATTCCCAAGAAATAAGAAAAACCATGTGTGCTTCTTTAATTAAATCATTCAAGAAGCTGTTGTTTATGATTACCTTCTTATCTGTGCGCTGACACTTCACACTCTCGATGAATGTTTAGTGACTTAATGACTTTAATGACCCTGTTTATCTCGCTTGCGCGTTGTCCGCGGACCCTGTTCGGTTGGCTGGCGGAAGACGCACGCATATGGCAGCCGGTCGCCGGTCCAGCTCCAGCAAAAGAATCTCCCAGTACAAACTGAAATTTGTCAATTGTTTTTGTAGCCTTTTGGAAACTAGCTTGGAATGTTTTCAGGTTGGTGCAGAAATGGCACACCAGCTGTATGTTCTTCAAACGTTGACTCTTGGCTTGCTGGAACATAGAATGAATTGTAAGATGGATCCTCAAGATCAGGACGCACACGATAAGATAAAGGAGCTACGTCGCATAGCGTTTGACACCGACGGTTGTGGTGCTGGAGGAGATGTCACAGCTCGTAGGCAGCTTGGAGTATTTGCTAAGGATTATAAGAAGCTTGGATTTAAATATGACATTAATCCTGCTCTTGACTTTACTGAAACACCTCCAGGAATGTTGGCACTGGACTGTATGGTATACTTTGCACGGAACCATACGGAAAGCTATACTAAGGTAATTATATTTAGACTAGCAGACTCGTACGAGAAATCTCGCATGCTCATAAACCACACTTTCCCCAATAGGTTTATAATGAGAGACTTAAGGAGAAAGGTTGTTATGTTTTTATTTCAACCAAATGATTATAGAACACTATTTACATTCCAGTTAAAATTCCAAGTTCTATGTCCCCTAACTTAAGAAGGCAATCACTGAAAATTGGATATCATAACACTCACCGGTTATTCGATATTTATGAAATTATATGATTTGAGTACTCATTCCTTTGGTTTACTGTTTTTGAAATCCATGCAAAATGATATAGGAAAGACCTCAGAATGTTAAAAAGACATGAAAAAGGCGTCACAGTCGCCAAAATGTGAAGTGGACAGCAATTTTGGAGAATATTTTCCTACAGCAACAGTATCTGCAAATCGCACACTTCGTACATTTTTTAAAAGAAATTATAGATATTTATGAAATTAGAGTGGAATTTGTCTCTGCTAATGTCTATTCTGTTTCATTTGAATGCTCATTTGTCACGATCAGTCGCTTGTGAGCGCCACAGGAGGGATCTATACTACTGAGAAAATATATATGATGATGATGATGATGGTGGCCATGTTGAAAATTATGCTTTCCTGATTTATAGTCTTTGAATTAACTACAGTTTATGCCATGGTTTTTGGCCGGAGAGTCCCGGTTTCACAGTCGTACAGAGGACAGACGGCGAGCCTCACGCATGTGCAATTGTTACGTGAGTGATCAGTTGCGTGGTTTGCAAATACGTGAGGTTCTCCACCTATCCTCTCTACGACTTTGCAATTGGGGCTCACTGGCCAAAAACCGTGGCGTGAACTGTACATTGAATGAGGAGAATGCAGAACTTGAAGAAAGAAATTAAATTACTGTATCATGTTTCCAACTTCTGTAAATAATTTGTACAAAAATAATTGTCATTTGTTCAACACTAATGTGCCCAATGAATGGGCGGGTACAAGATATAAATATGTAAATACACTCCTGGAAACAATTACATGTATAAGCTAATTATATCCCCCCAGGGGCTCACATCTAGTGGGATGTGGGTTAGCGACCACGGGAGCCCAGCTGAGTCCGGCATTGCTTCCACTTACTTGTGCCGGACTCCTCTCCGTCTTCTTTCCTGTTGACCTCCCTTGGTCAACTCTTGATCTTTTCTGACCCCGACGGTATTAGGGTATCCGAGGCCTAGGGAGTCTTTCACTTTTCCGCCTTAGTGGGCCTTTGTCTCATCTTTCCCGATACCCTCATTTTTCGAGGGATCAGCCTGCTTTTTCTTTTCATTATATTTCCTTTTCTCTTTAAGATTCCCGCACTGTTTTTGTTTATTGGCTCCCCGTTCATCTAAATTCCCTTTAACGATTTTTTTTGCATCTACACTCCATTTTGTAGGTATTTTCAATCTACGTTGCATTTTGTAAGTTTTTTCGATCTAAGTTGCATTTTGCGAGTGTTTTCAACCTCAATTGCAATTTGTAAGGATTGACAATCTAATGTCGCGAGTCCGGAGATCCAACGAAGCTTTGTGACTATTCTGAATTTCAATTGCAATTCATAAGTATTTTCAACCTAAACCGCTTTTTGCAAGTATTTTCAATCTAAATTGGATTTTGTATGGTGGGCATTTTGCAAGTATTTTGATTCTCAATTGCATTTTGTGGGTATCTCGAATCTAAATTACATTTTGTAAGTATTTTCAATCTAAATTACATTTTGTAAGTATTTTTAACCTCAATTGCATTTTGTACGTATTTACAATCTCATTTGCATTTTGTAAGTATTTTGAATATCAATTGCATTTTGTAAGTACTTCAACTCTACATTGCATTTTGTACGTATTTTGAACCTAACCTACATTTTGTGTGTATTTTTCAATCTATTCCTTTTGTGAGTATTTTCGTTCTAAATTCCCTTTTGTAAGTATTACCGCTTTCCAGTTTGTATTCTTTAATCTGTGTTAAGAGGGTCAGATGACCTCGTCGTTCTGCCCCTTAATCAACAATAACATAACAAGCTAATTATCACTATTAAATGGGGCAATTTAATTACATTATTTACTGGTACATGTAAATTAAGTTGCAAGAATACAGGCCTTCAATATAGGCCTGCTGCATAGCCAGATGGAAAGCTGGTGTTGCTAATTTTAAACATGCTATCCAGCTGTTAATCAGCCTACCTAGGGAAAACCAGCACAGCTCAACTTGAACTTGGTATAAGTCATTCAGAGATTTCTAACACTTAAGTCAATCCGAGTTAACTATCTCTGATACATGGCAAATTTTCCAATAGTGTCCTGCAGAAGCTGATGTATGCACAAAATATGCATTAATAAGATTGTTGAGTGCTAGCGGCTTCGGTGGCGTATTTGGTAGCATGCTGAGCTTCTATGCCCAAGATCGCGGGCTCAAAACTGGTTGAAGTCGTCGGATTTTTAAAGAACATTAAAAATCCCTCAGTATGCCTTCCTTTGGAGGGGAAGTAAAGCTGGCGGTCCCATGTCATAGATTTATGGCATGTTAAAAAACCTTCCATTAATTACACCTGTGTGAAGCTAAATTATTTATAGGTTAAACATTTGACTAACGTTCTTAGAGTAAGTAAAACCTGAATTTTCCGCCGAATCAATACTTTACTTATAGATAACATTATGGGTACATGTTTCGGAGACCCTACTGTCTCCTTCCTCAGCCCTCTTTTGGTACTACAAACATCGTATGACACATTCGAAATCCCCTAATAAAACAACATAAAATACACATCACAAATTACAAAGCCACAACATATTAAAAACTACTAGTTTAAAACACATTAATTAAAATTCAACATCAACCATGAATACAGGGTGTAATGCTCCTCGCATTTTCAGTCACTCAATTCTGTTAAGTGTATGTCTTTTGACATGTTAAAATACTGTTTATGCACAACCATTAATTTTGTTCACAGTGTCTTTAATCTCTAAAATAAATGTAATCAATCTATGGAGATTCTTGGATACGTAGGGCTATGTTAAATTGAAAACATCTAGAATTTGCCGAATGACACTTATTATTTGAGGTAGAGCATCAAATATTATGGTGTTCCCTCTCTATAATACTTAACAACATGCCGTGGTGAATCGACTGTTGTTTATGAATAACAGTCCAATTAGATGGCTAGTATAAAATTGAGGACGGACAATTCAGGGCTTCTTAGATGATGGTAGTTGACGGTCGGCGGCATCGGTTACAAATTTTCATTAATATTGTTTTGGTCGAGGAACATTATCAAGTTGACACCTCGTCTTATTCGTCATGGAAAGCTGAATAGTTCCAAATATTCGGACATATGTGACCTTGTCAATATCACAACCCTCAAAGAGGTCAACCTCAACTAAGCAACACTTGAGACGTCTCGAAATTAACAAAATTAATGTACCCATAAAGTTATCTATAAGTAAAGTATTGATTCGGCGGAAAATTCAGGTTTTACTTACTGTAAACACGGTCAATACGGAACCTGAAATGAGTGCTATACCTAATAACGTTCTTAGGTTCTTACATTCGTCGTCAAGAGCCGACTGCGGTGACATCTGGTAACTAAGCTCTGAACTAGTTGGTCGTTGACGGTGGTGTTGGGCGGCAAAAGTAGGAACTACTTGAAAAAATTAAATGTCTGCAGTTCTTACTTGAATTAAAACAGATACACACACTAATACAGTCATCACAATTAACACCGGTTATCAGACAGATTCTACACACACCCAAAGTACACGGGGCTACATGACCGCGTTGTCGCAGCCCCTAAACTGAGGAACCAACCATCTCAGTGCTGGACAATTCTCCCTGACACTGGGGCAGCACTTGTCGGGCTCTTCAATGTGAAGGGTGCGTGTCCTGGCGGATCTTGCCAAGAGAGAACTGTTGTCATGTGAGCCGGTGCGCGGGGCGCATTGTTTCTGGAGCTAGCAATGTAGTGTAGTTTATATTCTGTGTATAATTTAGGTTTAATAAATTAGTGTTTAGTAAAGCCAGTGATTTATTTCATGTGTAATTTAAATATTTTGAGCTACCAGAGAGTTGTTGTACCACCAGCAACAACAGAGATAAAACTCCACATATGCAAGATGGAAAAGTATCCAAAGCCTGCTCATAATCATACTTTCATTTGGGACCCATAAGATTGTCATCTAGATCTCATTCATTTCTAGGTTGTGTTGGAGAATTCATGCCGTGCCGATGAGCACGAATGTCCGTTTGGTCGTACAAGTGTTGAATTGGTGAAGTTGCTGTGTGAAGTATTACGTATTGGAGATGCACCGAGTGAACAAGGTCAGAACTACCATCCGATGTTTTTCACTCATGATCATCCATTTGAAGAGTTCTTCTGTATCTGTATTGTTCTCTTAAACAAGACTTGGAAAGAAATGAGAGCCACTACCGAGGATTTTGTGAAGGTATGTAACTTAAGTTTGACTGTGTAAGTGCTTAGTTTGTAATGTTGCAATTTTACATGTGGTTTTTACAAGATTGTGTCAGAAATACTCAATACACACCCAAAATCCCGTAAAATAACTAATTGGGGCTGTTGCCTGTTCAGATTTCGAAAAGTTCAGATTGGACGAAAAGACCGTAATACAGTATGTTCGAGCTAAACACAACACCAGTTACGTTGTACATGCCGTGAGAAAAAGGCTTCATGTGTTACTGGCCTTGACTGCACGTGACTCACTGTTGCGGAAATCATCATCATCAAAGTCCCACTCCAGTCACCCGGGTGTGGTTTACAAGCCTCCTCCACTCCTTCTGGTCCTTCCATTTTTCCTGTTCCATCACTTCTGCAACATCGAATCCAGCTTCTCCAATGTCCTTCAAAATTTGGTCCAACCACTCTCTTCTCGGTCTTCCAACTGGTCTCTTTCCCTTGACTTCTCTTTCTTTACCCATTCTTTTTACATGTCCGAACCAACGTAACCTTGCTTTCTGTATCTTCTGATTTAGCGGTTCCATATTTAACTCTTCTCTGATTTTAATATTTTGAATTCTATCCCTCTTGTCTTTTTAACTGAAGTTCTTAAAAATTACTACAATAACACAGCAGCCTATTAGTCCAGTCAGCTACCGTGCGTTTGTTGTGTTGTGCGTTCGTCTATGTTATTGTTTCCATCTACTGTTTGTGTACGTAATACTGTACTGTATAAAGTTTTATCAAGTTTCAGTTAAAATTTTATTGTTTTTGCATTCAAAGTTAGCTGCGAAGGACGTATTTCCAGTTTTCAAAAATGATGGCAGGGAAACGGAAATACAGTTCGTGTACCTTAAACTCGAAGTGCTGACGTGGCTAGACAAAGGAGAAAGTTCAACAAATTTGGCTGTTGAATTTGGTGTTGGTAAAGCGTCAATCAGTGACTGGAAAGAGAATCGAGGGAAAATTGAATAGCAATTCAGTACTTTAATATACACACATCAAAAAAAGTTTTGCATCACCTCGGTTCCCATATCTCCGGCATATAGACGTTGACTGTGTATATTGTATCCAAGATACAGTCCCTTTGACTGTTCATAGATGTCACTAAAACTGCTCAAAGATGTAAACAACCATGCATGAGCAGGGCCTATTAGACGGAGGGGGTACGACAGCCGATCAGTTCCAGTCATTCCACCAGGACGAAGGTACGCTGCTCATGTTGTCTGTAGTTCTACCATGCCTAGAAGGTCAATACCGCAGTTCGATCGCGTCCGCATTGTTACTTTGTGTCAAGAAGGGCTCTCAACAAGGGAAGTTTCCAGGCGTCTCAGAGTGAACCAAAGCGATGTTGTTCGGACATGGAGGAGGTACAGAGATACAGGAACTGTCGATGACAGGCCTCGCTCAGGCCGCCCAAGGGCTACTACTGTAGTGGATGACCGCTACTTACGGATTGCCGCTCGGAGGAACCCTGACAGCAATGCCACCATGTTGAATAATGCGTTTCGTTCAGCCACAGGACGTCGTGTTTCAACTCAAACTGTGCGCAATAGGCTGCATGATGCGCAACTTCACTCCCGACGTCCATGGCGAGGTCCAGCTTTGCAACCCCGACACCATGCAGCGCGGTACAGATGGGCCCAACAACATGCTGAATGGACCCCATGGAATTGGCATCACGTTCTCTTCACCGATGAGTGTCGCATATGCCTTCAACCAGACAATCGTCGGAGACGTGTTTGGAGGCACCCTGGTCAGGCTGAACGTCTTAGACACACTGTCCAGCGAGTGCAGCAAGGTGGTGGTTCCCTGATGTTTTGGGGTGGCATTATGTGGGGCCGACGTACGCCACTGGTGGTCATGGAAGGCTCCGAAACGGCTTTACGATACCTGAATGACATCCTCCGACCCATAGTGCAACCATATCGGCAGAATATTGGAGAGGCATTTGTCTTCATGGACGACAATTCTCGACCTCATCGTGCACATCTTGTGAATGCGTTCCTTCAAGATAACGACATCGCTCGACTACAGTGGCCAGCATGTTCGCCAGACATGAACCCTATCGAACATGCCTGGGATATGTTGAAAAGGGCTGTTTATGGACGTCTTGACCCACCAACCACTCTGAGAGATTTACGCCGAATTGTCGTTGAGGAGTGGGACAATTTGGACCAACAGTGTCTTGATGAACTTGTGGATAGTATGCCACGACGAATACAGGCATGCATCAATGCAAGAGGACGTGCTACTGGGTATTAGAGGTAGTGGTGTGTACTGCAATCTGGACCACAAATGCTGCAAGTCTAGCTGTATGATGGTACAACATGCAATGTGTGGGTCTCATGAGCAATAAAACGAGCTGAAATGTTGTTTGTGTTGATCTCTATTCCCTTTGTATTTAAAGGTTCCGGAACTCTTGGAACCGAGGTGATGCAAAACTTTTTTTGATGTGTGTATGTTGACTCATTTTTGACTCTATGAAATTATAATCTTATTCCACATGAAATTTATATTTACGCTAACAAAATTGCTAGAGTAAAGGAATTTAAATGGGTTACAGAAAATGGCAATGAAAATACCGTAAATCTGTAACATCAAGCATCCAGAAAATGGAGGTTGCTTTTCGATACACAAAAAATGTTTATAACAATCGATGCTTGTCATGGAATAGTAAAATTCGCCATTACTTAACAGTGATTAAACCGGAAGCTCTTTATGCTTCAGAAATGCTCAATTTACAACTTAAAACATTTAAGGAACAATTAGGGATTAAGGAAAGGAAAATTATGTGAAAGATCTTAGCGCCCATACACTATCCCACTCCAGTACAACCAGTACCCTTCCCAATTCGTAGTCCATTAGCATATCCGGGTCGTCGTTGTTTGCATCCGTCCTTTCCGAGGCTTGTTCCTGTTTTGAAAGCAAATATAAAATCCACTACTGGCTTGCTAGGCTTATCGTAGCTTCACCAGAGCCCCGTCAGCCGTCACTTTTCAGGGTTCCTATAGGGCCTTCACAGCTACCGTAGCGGTCCCGAGGCACACGAAGTCCCCACTGTACTTAACCCCTACAGGCAATCCTCTACTTCATGCCGTTGCCCGTCTCCCACCACGTGGAGGAGGGGTTGGACTTGTGGGGTGGGAAGAAAGGACTAAGTGGCGAGGCTTATGTTCCAAACAGACCCAGCCTGGGGCTGGAAACTGCACAAGATGATGATGATACACTCTCCCAAACCCAACTCTGAAATATATAGGAAAATTTCTAAACTTACCGATACCATGAGAATGAGGCGAATTCAATTTTTGGGCCATTTGGAAAGAATGAATCCTACGAGACTTACTTACCGAATCCACAAATTTCTGCAGATCAAACGTACAAGACCATAGTGCTACAAACAGGTGGAGTGGGACCTAGTAGAGATGGGATCGTTAGATCTGATCAATAGAAATGTAATTGTAAATGTAATTGTTCACACAAGGGGATTTGAGGAAGATCAGAAGAATGGTCGGAGGAACAGAAACTACAACAATCCATGCATATGAAGAGCTACTGGGCAAGAAGGAAGGCTCAACATACGTTGATTCGCGTGGTCCTAAGTGACCCATCCTCAAGAAGAAGAATCTTCATCCAGTCTATTTGTTCTTTACTCAGTTGTGTGGTTCCATTAAAATGATGTTTAGATTTGAGGGGTTCCACTGTATGTGGAAGGATTAACACTGCTGTACAATGAAATTACCTTGGAAAGACTTTCCAAAAGTGAAATACTGTGCATACAGTCAAACCTTGCTTATTCATTTATAAGTTTTTCAGCTTTTATCAATAAAATTGAGCTTGGTTAAAAGTTTTTATTTGTATATTTTCTCATCTGTAAACTAGTGTTTGCTAGTCCCCATCTCTGAGGTGTCTTCATTTATGCAGATTTAGTTTAATATATTTTAGCTTGAACAGCAGGTAAAACTAATAGGCTAATCAGGATGCATTCTTGACAAAACATGTGCATAGGAAAATGGGAAGTTTCTTCCTAACTTCTAGAATGTGGCAAAATGACACTGCTTTTGTCAACATATATAGTCAGCTGAGACCTTTTGTCATTTCGCTACTGCTTAGTTTGGAATTTCAATCTGAGGTGCAATTGCTGACAGTTTGGAAATGGTAATCGCCAGCAAACTTCAAAGAGATGGTCTACAGTTTGAAAGACATCACTAGTTTGGTGTGATGACCTACTAAGGCTGTATTGGGTTGCCAGAAGATTAATGGAATAAATATAAAGATCTGCCACTAGACAACAACAACAACGATTTTACAAACATAAACAAAAAAAAAAAAGGTTCATTTCTTTTAAGGTGAAGTTGCAAGTGAATAATGTGTAACTGAGGTTCCACTGTATCTTCTTAGATTCACACATGTAAAGTTTCATTTGCTCCAAAAAACTCCTTTTATTTCTCACTGGCAACCCACCCCGGCTTCGCCCGGTATCATTAACAATTTACCCAGCGTAAGCTTAATGGGCACACGGGCGGCAGGTCTCAGACGCAATTTAGAAAAGCCAAGGTGAACAGGGAAACTCGAAACACATATACTCTTCTCTGAAGTCTTAACTCGACACGGCGAGACAGTTTGATGCTGGCCGAAACTGGCGTGATAGGCTCATTCATAAACTCGCTCCGAAGCTAGTAATCTAAATGTCCACTCAATAGAAATTGTTGAAACAAATGAAAACGTAAAAAAACTTATAGTGGGCAATGTAGTAATGATATAGACATGCTGTCACAGACTGTTTTGTAGAACTTTTCATGCTGAACAATTCTTACTCATAGTATATAGATATTTTTAACGGTTTACCCAGCGTAAGCTTAAAAGGTGCATGGATGGCATTACTGCTTGGCTTCCTTTGGTCATAAATGAATGTTTTTGTACAGAAATCTTCCTCGAAAAATCCTTTATAGAATGGTGAAAACTGCATCAAAATCGATCCATTGGTTCTCGAGATTATTAGTTACATCCAAGAATCAGGAACTTTGTTTTATACAATGTAGAGATTGAGGATATTTTTCTGGAAAAGTGATGAATACTGAACAGTTATTTTGTTTTAATTCCAGGTATTTAGTGTTGTTCGTGAGCAGATAACACGTGCATTAGCTTCCCAACCAATTAGTCTGGATAAGTTCCGGGCAAAGCTGCAGTTACTCACTTATTCGGAGATCACCAATCTGTGGCAGCAAGAGAGAACGTCTCGAGAAGAATGGGAATCTCACGCACGCCCTATCGTCGAGCTCAAGGAACAGATCACTCCCGAGATCATGGAGTTAATCCAACAACAGCGCCTGGGGTTCCTCGTGGAAGGCACTCGCTTCACAAAATATTCGTCTAGAGGACAGGTTTGTGCTGTAGTAATGACTGTAAGCAATGATATCAGTGGAATTATGGTATTTCCTGGCATATAGAAAGCTTTGAAACCATTTTGCAGTGTTGCCTTATTAACCCTCTCAGTGCCACGCGCCGATCAGATCGGCTCGCGCTAAAAGTGCCAATGCTGATTCAATCGGTGCGCTGTTAATCTAATAATTGTAGATTTCTGTAGGTATATGTCGTGGTTATTTCATACGGTTGTAAAGGTGAGGTTTCAAGCTTGCCTGTGCGGTGTTTACTTTTTCCTTCGAAGTCCGTCACGCGATAGGTTTGAGTTTGTATTCATGCCCTCCCTTTGCGCTCCCCCAATCACGCGCATTCCTGCCAAAATTGCGGTGCAGTTGTTTTCTTCTTGTTGAAGTTTTCTGCCTACAGATGTATCTAAGAAATTTCTACGTAGTGTTTCTTCGAATATGACTCTTAGGTGTCCTTAATTTAGGCTCAAAACTGATTTTTTACAACAAAAAAAAAAAAAAGAACAATTATCAGAATAACCTCAATTAAAAATGTTTGGATGCCGTATTTACTTTTATGAACATAATGTATGAAAGAATGAGGTATTGGTTATGATGCAAGGCAAAAATAATGATTCTATCATTGGAAATGTGGTATTTATGATTTATTTTTCGAATAGTCTGCATAACCATTGAAAATGGCTTGGCATTCTTGGCAAGTATTTCAGGAAATGGCTTGGTACTAAGAGGGTTAACTTTCAGTTGTTGATCATGAATTTAAGAAATGTCTGTTCAAATTGATTTTTTAATTTAATGATGCAGTCGTATTTTTTTTAAAATATCAATACAATTTTTGTTATTCTCACTTACCTGGGCTTATATTGAAACTCTCGGTTCAATAATGTTTTATTTATCTCACTTATCAGCCCAAACGTCCAATATGGAATAAATAGTGTGTGCTATCTAAGAATTTTCATCATGTGAAAGGACACTTAGTCAGAAGAAAAGCACATTTTTCAAATATTTCAGTAAATACTATCGAGTTGGTTTTTACGAGGTGGTACCCAGGATATCCGAGAAATTGATTGTACTGGCCAAACCAGTAGTAGGACGACACTCCGACGCTAGGTGTCTCGAGATACACGTCTTAGCTGCTGCGGTACAGAGTTGTGTCATCTTTGGCGCATGCAGTTGTGTGTTGTAGTAGTGCGTGTCAGGACATGTTTCAGTGCTGCAGCGAATTGTCAAATGCATAGCGTGAAGGAGCAAAAGATTTGCATTAAATTTTGTTTCAAGTCGAAGAAAACTGCAGCTGAAACCCACTGCATGCTGATAGAGACATTTGGTGATAGTGAACTGAGTCAAGCAAGAACATTTGAGTGGTTCAAGCGCTTCAAGGCCGACAGTCTATGGAAGATGCCAAACATTTTGTTGACCGTCAACATACACAACACTGGACCATGAATGTGAGTGACGTGACGTGATTGACGAACACAGAAAGCAGACGATTCATGATGTTTGTAACAGACTTGGGCTGTCGTACGGTACATGTCTGGGAGGATTTGAGGCGTCTGAGTGAAAAACGGCCAGAGTTGTGAAAAACGAAAGACTGGTTGGTGCACCATGACAATGCACTCGCGCACACGTCATTCGTTGTGAAGGAATTCCTGGCCAAAAAACAACATGGCAACGGTCCTCCGCCCTCCCTACTCGCCAGACCTAGCCCCATGCGACTTCTACCTGTTCCCGAAGATGAAAATCACGTTGAAAGGGTGACGTTTTGACTCCAGTGAAAACATCCAAGTGGAATCGCAACAGCTCCTGAACACGTCCTGACAAGCACCAATACAACTCACAAATGCATACGCCAAGGATGACATAACTTTGTATCGCAGTAGCTAAGACTTTTACCTCAAGACGTCTAGCTGCGGAATGTAGTCCTACTACTGGTTTGACCGGTACAATTAAATTTTGGGTACTATCTCGTAAATGTACAATTTTCCAATTGCAAATGCTGTCACTAATTTTAACAAGATAGTTTTTAGAGTTTTAATAGGTTTTAGATTTTGTTTTTGAGGAGTAAATATGTCTGTTTGTGGAATGCTAGTAATTATTAAGTATGAGCTCCCGAAACATGTACCTGTGATATTGTTTTACCATAAATGTTAATGGTATTGACTAATGAAATTACTGATGACAACTGTTAATACTATTTTGTTATTTAATGAAAAATGTTTTCGACCCACAGTGGGGTCATCTTCAGCATAAGTTCTATCCTCTAATTTGACTTATATTTATTATGGAATGAGTTAATACATTTACCTAGCACATTATCCAATATGGGTAATGAATTTGCTTCATATGGTATTGACTAGCCGGAAACTGTTTCAATTGCCATCATCAATTTCCGTTTAAGAGCATGGGCCAGGTTGGAGCAAATATGACACCCCTCCACTTTATTCTGTCTGTCCACCATCCTTCCTCAACTGAACTCCACTCCAGATTTCGTTCTCTCACACTGTCTTTCACCAAATCCATCCACCGTACTCTAGGTCTTCCTCGTCCTCTCTTTCCAGTCATCCGTCTCTCCATCACTTGTTTCGGCATTCTTTCATCATTCATCCTATTCACATGTCCATATCATCTCAATCTGTTCTGCTCCAGCTTATCATTCTGCTGTACATTCACTTCCTTTCGAATGTCTTCATTTCACACTCTATCTCTCTTAGTCTTCTGTACCATACTCCTCAGGAATTTCATTTCAGCTGCCTGTATTCTACTTTCATCTCTCCCCGTCATCGGCCAAGTTTCTGCTCCATACATCGTTATTGTTAAGTAATAGGTCTTGGACATCACTTCTTTAGCCTTCAGTGGTATGCTATGTCTTCATCCCAAATTAAACTCCAAACCTGATGATATTTATTTATCGTATGGCTTTTAGTGCCGGGAGTGCCCGAGGACATGTTCGGCTCGCCTGAGTCTGTAGCTGCTTCCAGCAGGGCGAGCTTCAAGTTCCGTTCAATTTCAAGTAGTTCCAACTTTCGCCACCAGATATCAATGATACCTAGTGTTGAACGTTGGAACTTTGATAGAGCGTTCTGACGAAATCTAACCTAACTAATTTTGCTTTACACAAGTTTAGTCTGTGAAAGGATCTTTTACATGCCATAAATCTATGACATGGGACCGCCGGCTTTACTTCCCCTCCGAAGGAAGGCATACTGAAGGATTTTTAACGCTCTTAAAATATCCGACGACTTCGGCCGGGTTTGAACCCGCTGATGATAGAAAACACTCACACATTGTATTCTCTTGTTGATCTCATTCAATCTTCACTTCCCATAAATTCAATATTGTAAACTCTCAAAAAGGTTGGTTTCTTAGTTTGGGGGCTGCGACAATGCGGTCATGCAGCCCCGTGTACTTTGGGTGTATGTAGACTTTGTCTGATAACCGGTGTTAATTGTGATGGCTGTATTACCGGTAGTGTGTGTTATCTGTGATACAGGTAGAAGGACTGCAGACGATTAATTTTTTCACGTAATTCCTACTTTTGTTACCAAATGCTACCATCCACGACACCTAGCTGCAGACGTGGCTACTACTAAATGCCATTGCAGTTAGCACCTGTCAGCGAACGTTGGAACTAATATAGTGTTATCAAATTAACCTACAAATTTTAGCTTCCGCAAGTGTAGTTAGGGGAAGGTTCTTTTTCATGCCATAAATCTATGACATGGGACCGCCGGCTTTACTTCTCCTCCAAAGGAGGGCATACAGAGGGATTTTTAGTTAGTTATTGTTGTTTTAAAGGGCGGAACTACGAGGTCATCTGCCCCTGAGGGATTTTTACGCTCTTAAAAAAATCTGACGACTTCGACTGGTTTTGAACCCGCGATCTTGGGCATAGAAGCTCAGCATGCTACCAACTACGCCATCAAAGCCACTCCTCAAAAAGGTCTGAGTCAGTCTCTCTCTGTTTCGAGTCTCCGCTCAACCTAGATTTCTGCTTCTTTTTCTCGTTTGTCCTGCCACATGGCATCTCCATTACACTAGATCCTGGGCGATAGCTGGGTGAAGAGTTTGCCTCTTCTAGTCATTGTATCGCCCATTGATCCGCTGTTGCTTTGGACTTTTGCTTGCATCACATGTCCAAACAATTTCAGTCAACCCTCTTGCATCTTCTCCCTGGATTGGCGTGACACCAAATTGTTTCCTTATGATCTTTTTGGAAACTCAGCCTACTAATGCCTTCTGTACATCTGAGCATCAATGATGATGGACAAACTTTGCATCAATTGATAATGCCAAAAGTATCTGTAAGATCTGATGATTGCATTTTGTCTTTTTTTCTGTAGAGAATTAAGGATAAATTCTGGTACGTTCGTCTCTCTCCCAACCATAAAGTGTTTCACTATGGAGACTGTGATGAGAAAAGTGTTCCAACGCTAGAAGAGTTGCCTAACAAGTTGGCTGTTGTGGACATTAAGGCTCTGGTCACAGGGAAGGAATGCCCGCACATGAAGGATATTAGGTAAGTTATCTCATCCATTCTTATGCCCTTTGCTCACGGTAAAATTTTCCTTCAAATTTATTGTACAATAATTTAATTTTATAAAATTTCTGTTGCTCACGGTCAAATTCAAGTTTTATAAAACCTTTGATAAAACTTTCCTTAAAATAGGACATGTTCTATTCCGTAAAATTAATTTTATGAAACGAACCAATCAGGGAAGCTGACATGAAGACGATGCTGGCGCCACGTGGTGAGAAGATTGTGAAGCTCGCTTGTAAACAAACACTTCGAAAATGGCAGGCTCCGGCTGGACTAAGGAAGCTGTTAGTGTTTTACTGGACGAGTACCAGAAATATCAGTGTTTGTATGAGGTTAAAACGCCCATATACCACAATAGAAATGCAAGAAGGGAGGCAGAAATCTCAATCGTCTTCACAAATTCGACCGAACACAAGCCAGGCTGATGTGAAGGCGAAGATAAACGGGCTTCGAACTCACTTGCAGTCTCATTTCAGGAGAAATGGCTTGTCTCATGTTAGTGTCCTGTCGAATAATTTTGGGACAAACAAGATCTAGGAGTTTTTTAAAACTGCTTTGCTCCATTCTTAGAAAATTCGTATATGAATTCTGATCTTCTAACCTCAACTCATTTTCGACCAAGGACAGCATTCCTCTACTGTTCTCTTCTTTTTATCCATTCCCGAGTCCAGGACTTCCTAGCATTTCTTTTCTTCCTTTTTACCACTGTGCGACATATAGTTGTAGATAAAGCAGCAATTTTTGCTTTGTTTGTTGGAGCCATACTCTCAAACCAATGTGTGTTGAACAGCTGATTCTTGGTTCAGATGTTTATCGGTAGATGGCGATCCTGATACATCCACGGATTTTATAAAATAATTTTACCGTGAATAGCACGGTCAAATTTTTATAAAATTAGTTGTAAAATAAATTTTAAGAAACATTTTACCGTGAGCAACGGGCATTATTCTCTCATTTCTGAACTAGATACAATAACCCCTGGCACTACAGCCCATGAGGGCATAGGCCTACCAAGCGACCGCTGCCTAGCCATTTGGGCTACAGGTATTGGGGTGATGCTTGGTCAGCTCATCGGGTCCCCTTGGCGTTAATCTTGGTTTTCGTGACCGGGCATTTCTGAACTGCTTTATATTTATTTAATTTTTTTAAATTATATCTTGTAATGAGTAGTTTTTTAAAAATCTGTGTAGTTTGTTGGCGGTGAAAATAATATGCACTATAAATCTTAAAATGTGCATGCAAATATGCCCATAAAATTGGTGAAAACCATAATGTGTTAGTTAGTTATTGAGGTTTTAAGGGGTGGAACTTCGAGGTCATCTGCCCCTAATAATAATAATTATATTGTATGGCCTCGGGTGCCGGGTGCAAGCTTTGTAATTTGACACCCAGAGGGTAGCTTGCATGTCAAATTTCGTTGTTCCTTGAATCACTATGAAGTCAAGGAGGTTAGATATCTAGTAGAGAAATGAGGAACTTTGTGTTGGCCGAAACTCCTGAGATTAATTTTGCCATTATGGACATGGCCTACTGAATATGGGTTCTTTGACATGCCAACATCGTAGGACATGCGTGTCGTCTTTTTGCCGCCTTTCAAAAGTCTCTTTACCAAGGCCAGGAGCGAACCTGCAATCTTGGGGTTAGTAGACCGACACGCTATCCACTCACCCACCGTGGCAAGCTATCTTCCTCTGAAAACCATAATGGGATAAGCAACAATTCATTTTTGTGTGAAAATCATACTATGCAGTTATTATGTGCTGTATCTTTGTCACTTGAAGATGTAATGTATCTCTAAAAAATTGTGATTCTCAGCTGGTTACAAATGATATTTGGGTTTGATGATGCTCGCTTGACAAGCAAAACATGTTATCCCATAGTTTTCTCCCTCGTCTGTAGTCCAGAACAAATATAGGTACAGTAAAACTTCTTTTATACGTTTCACACTTATACGTTTATTACACTTATTTTCCTTTTCCTGGTCCCTGCAAAATCCCTATACTTTCCATGATAATTTATTTCCCATATGCGTTTTACATTTATTCGTTTTTCACGCTTATACGATCATTTTTTAAGGCACTTGCAATATAAAGCATCATTTATACGTTGCGTGTTCTGAGAATGTATGTTTGAATGCAAACATTGGGCACAGACTGTACTTCCGTCACATCGCTCGGTGAAAGAATCAGCACGTGCTATTTATGGTACGATGGCCTTGAGCGACACTCGCTGGCCTGCGTGTTGGAACAAGGAAAAACAGCTTCTTGCATAATAATTAGTAGCGAGTGCTATTTGTGTTGGCCAAGATGTTGATCTCTCAAAATATAAGAAGCAGCCATAGAACACAGTTAGACAGCATCTGAAGCTTATGTTAAGATGAGAGGAAGAAAGCGGAAGTATGTTACGATCGCCGATAAATTCAAAAAATTATTATTTCTTCTTTTATAATTTTTATTGATGTGTATCATCTTTGCACTCGGTATCTGGATATTTTTGTGGTGCTCGGTAACTGGACATGTTTGTGGGAGTGATTTTGGAAAAGGGACGGAAGTGCATGGGACGGTAACAATAAGCACGCGTGGTGGCGGAGATCGGTACAATGACGTACTGTAGGTCGTGTGGCTATGGGGAATGTATATCGCATACAGTTTAGTTCAAGGTTTGGAGACCCCATTTAAGATATTCCCACAATAAATCATCTTCAAGTTGTTGGTCTTTGGTGTGAAAATATTCATTTTATCATATTTGCTGAAAACAATTACGATTTATTAAATCTTCATACTTTTGCTGTATTCTTATTTAATGTAAGCACTCGATGTACTGTTGGCCATGTGGCTATGTGGAATCTATATCGCATCTACAAACACTCCAAACAATGTAGGAATTCAGTATATTAACGCCAACTACTAACAATAATTGAAACTTCGTAGGTCTTAAACATATCACTGGGAGAAACACATTTACCGTATTTCATCGCATAATCGTCGCACTTTTTTTTGCCAAAATTTCGTGAAAAAAAGCAGGGTGCGACGATTATGCGAAGAATATTTAATTTCAAAGAATATACTGTATCATTATTTGCTGCATGGGCCAGTCATTCGCGTGAGTCATAGCCCGCAGTCAGAGACAGGGTTCTTTCTTCTAACAAGGTCACGACAGGTTAACGCTCGCGGAATGTGCTGACGAAGCTGGCCATTCGCGTCGTGGTTCATAGCCCGCAGGCATAAAGACGAGATTACTTTCTCCTGACAAGATCACGCCAGATTAGGCCTATAAACTCGCGGAATGTGCGCTGGCCGTTCGCGTCACAGTTCATAGCCCGCAGGCATAAAGACGAATTACTTTCTGCTGTCAAGATCTCTCCAGATTAGGCCTATAAACTCGTGGAATGTGCGCTGGCCGTTCGCGTCGCGGTTCATAGCCGGCAGGCATAAATACGCTATTACTTTCTCCTGGCAGGATCACGCCAAATTAGGCCTATAAGCTCGCGGAATGTGCGCTGGTCGTTCGCGTCACAGTTCATAGCCCGCAGGCATAAAGACGAGAGTACTTTCTGCTGACAAGATCACGCCAGATTAGGCCTATAAGCTCGCGCGGAATGTGCGCTGACCATTCGCGTCGCGGTTCATAGCCCGCAGGCATAAATACGATATTACTTTCTCCTGTCAAGATCACGCCAGATTAGGCCTATACGCTCGCGGAATGTGCGCTGGCCGCTCGCGTCTCAGTTCATAGGCCGCAGGTCTAAAGATGAGATTACTTTTTGCTGACATGATCACGCCAGATTAGGCCTATAAGCTCGCGAAATGTGCGCTGACCATTCGCGTCGTGGTTCATAGCCCGCAGGCATAAATACGATATTACTTTCTCCTGACAAGATCACGCCAGATTAGGCCTATACGCTCGCGGAATGTGCGCTGGCCGCTCGCGTCATAGTTCATAGGCCGCAGGTCTAAAGATGAGATTACTTTTTGCTGACATGATCATGCCAGATTAGGCCTATAAGCTCGTGGAATGTGCGTTGGCCGTTCGCGTCGCGGTTCATAGCCGGCAGGCTTAAAGATGAGGTTACTTTCTCCTGACAAGACCACGCCAGATTAGGCCTATACGCTCGCGGAATGTGCGCTGGCCGTTTGCGTTGCGGTTCATAGCCGGCAGGCATAAAGACAAGATTACTTTCTCCTGACAAGATCACGCCAGATTATACGCTCGCGGAATGTGCTAATTGACGAAGCTTGCCGCTTGCGTCACAGTTCATTGCCCGCAAGCATAAAGACGAGATATTTTTAGTCTGACAAAGTCGCGCCAGGTTATAATGTCGCGGCAGCGTGTGCAACTGACTGGCGCACAAATACGAACATGCTATGCGACGATTATGCGATGAAATTTTATAAACCTATTTTAGTGTTTGAAAAGTGGGGTGCGACGATTACGTGGTGGCGACGATTATGCGAGGAAATACGGTAATATACTTTCCCAACACCTAATTTTTAATCGCGCCTATACTTTGCAGTGCGCTCTATCGGCTAAATGAGGCCATTTTCAATAACATCGCTGGCATGGGTTCACCAACTGGCCGGTGTAGAGCGCAGATCGCATCAAGTAGGCAGTGGATTGCTTCTGCCACGGCAAATAACAATTATGATTCATTACGGTCAGGATTTGGCATTGGAGTTATACAAGTAGTTATTTCAATGACCAACATAGTTCACTGTCAACAAGGGATTTGTGCTCCCGAGACACACGTCACATGTTACACATCATATGCGACTACTGTAAGGCTCGTATAATTTTTTTCGTGTTTTTTATTTTTCAGGACTTCTCGTCAAACCATTAAAAATACACGATTGATTCTGTGTTATGATAATCTTGCGTATTCAGACAAATTAAAATCCTTAAATTAATTTACACTACGGTATTTTATTAATGACGATGACGAAGAGCCGCAGCATAATACAGAGGATTTTAATGATGCTGTCAATGCTCTATGGACTATCAAACATTTTGTGATGCGCCATAATGGCCGAATTATATCGGTTTGAAAATACTGTTCATATATAATTTTCAAAAGAAAACTATGTATTGTCCGTTGAGCCATTATATATTTAAACACAAATTGTGCTAAATGTTCCGGCATAACTCAACAAAATGACAGTGTTTCGCCCCGGTGTGCAATTGGGCTCTTCAGTTGGTTAAAGCACACCTCACCAAGACACTGTCTAGTACACACTGGGAAGGCCATTGCAAGACGTATTTGATACATGTGTATCCACGTCACGAGCAAAGCCAGTGCGCTATGGGAGGCGAAACTCCACTCCAAAGCAATTATAACCTTACCTTGGCATTGAATATATAATTTTCAAAAGAAAAATATGTATTGTCCGTTGAGCCATTATATATTTAAACACAAATTGTGCTAAATGTTCCGGCATAACTCAACAAAATGACAGTGTTTCGCCCCGGTGTGCAATTGGGCTCTTCAGTTGGTTAAAGCACACCTCACCAAGACACTGTCTAGTACACACTGGGAAGGCCATTGCAAGACGTATTTGATACATGTGTATCCATGTCACGAGCAAAGCCAGTGCGCTATGGGAGGCGAAACTCCACTCCAAAGCAATTATAACCTTACCTTGGCATTGAATATATAATTTTCAAAAGAAAAATATGTATTGTCCGTTGAGCCATTATATATTTAAACACAAATTGTGCTAAATGTTCCGGCATAACTCAACAAAATGACAGTGTTTCGCCCCGGAGTGCAATTGGGCTCTTCAGTTGGTTAAAGCACACCTCACCAAGACACTGTCTAGTACACACTGGGAAGGCCATTGCAAGACGTATTTGATACATGTGTATCCACGTCACGAGCAATGCCAGTGCACTATGGGAGTCGAAACTCCACTCCAAAGCAATTATAACCTTACCTTGGCATTGAATATATAATTTTCAAAAGAAAAATATGTATTGTCCGTTGAGCCATTATATATTTAAACACAAATTGTGCTAAATGTTCCGGCATAACTCAACAAAATGACAGTGTTTCGCCCCGGTGTGCAATTGGGCTCTTCAGTTGGTTAAAGCACACCTCACCAAGACACTGTCTAGTACACACTGGGAAGGCCAATTGCACAGCGGAGCCAAACACTGTCATTTTGTTGAGTTATGCCGGAACATTTAGCACAATTTGTGTTTAAATACTGTTCATGCCGTGGCCTTGGCCAACAAAAAACAAGCCAAGATAACAGACTACTTCGTAAAGTGACTCAATTTTCTTTGTTTTGTTGTTGTTATTTCTTTCTTTATCTGTGTGCATTTCTCTTGTAGTTGTATTCTTACATATTGCCGATTATAGTTAAACAATCGTATTATTATTTCTTAAATATTAAAGGGACAGGAATTCCGCCTGATCAATACAAAACTTTTCAGTCAAGGGGCTATATTATACCCACATGAGAACAGCGCAAATCCCTTGTTGACAGTGAACTATGTTGGTCCATTTCAAGAGGCTTTCATCAAGCTCGGCCGATTTGTCTTTCATGCATGGCGATGTATTGTTCTTTCTACCAACGATCCTTCGTATGAAGTCAACAAAGTCTTAATATGACTATCAGTTTTTAACATACTTTTAACTCTTTCTATGGGTCGAATTCCCTAGATTTTCGGACACCGAATCCTGCTATTATATTTTATCAAAACTCGAAGATTATTACACGAGTCATATAAATTGCACTTTAAGCTTGCATTTTAACATATGGGAGTGGCGACCCCATCGTAATAATAGCCTAAAATGGAAATGGCACTTCCAATGATTCGGAAAAGGTTAGGGCGTACCCTGCAGGCGACGCGCAGTTCCTTTGGTACTGGGGGGAACTGTGAGAAATGGGCAACCAGTAACCGAAATGAAAGTGGGAATCATGAATGTCATGACCCTGACAGGCAAGGTGGAGGAGGTGGTAGACTTCATGGAGAGGGAGAAGGTTGGAATGATGGGGCTGAGTGAAGTGAAATGGAAAGGTAAAGGAAGGAAGAAATTGAGGAAAGGATATACATTATACTGGAGTGGTGGCCAAGAGGCAAAAAATGGCGTGGGACTGATAACCTCGAAACAACTGGAGGAGTATGTTGAAGTGGTAGAGTGTGTGAGTGACAGAATAATGAAAATTAGAATGAAGATGAAGAATGACGTGATGGACTTCATACAAGTGTATGCACCACAGACTGGAAACAGAGAAGAAGATATTGAAGTATTCCTGGAGGATGTAGAAAGAGTAATCTCAGATGTAGAAGTGGTGATCATGGGAGATATGAATGCACAAGTCGGAAATGAGAGACAAGGAAAGGAAGAAGTCGTTGGACCATATGGATATGGGAAAAAGAACCGGGAAGGAGAGGAACTTGTAAACTTTTGTGAAAGGAATGGACTGATAGTGGGTAATTCATGGTTTCGGAAGAAAAACAGTAGGAAAATTACGAGATATGGGTGGGGTGATAGAAGAACAAAATCAGTAATTGACTACTTCCTGGTGGAAAGGACAAATCGCAGAAAGCTGATGGATGTGACAGCTTTACCAGGAGAAGCATTTGATGGGGACCATAGAACTGTGGTGGCAAAATTTAGATGGGGAAAATTGGAAAACCTAAAGGAGATCAGAGAAAGTAAAATAAAAGTATGGAAATTGAAAGACAAAGCTGTACAGGAAGATTTTCATGAGAGATTGAAGCAACAAATCCCAGTTACTGAAGTGGAAAATGTAGAAGAGGAATGGTCCCACTTTAAAAAGGCATTTGCTGGTGCAGCAGAGAGTGCTTGTGGTAGGACGTCAACAAGAGTGAAAGAGAAGGAGACACCGTGGTGGAATGAGGAAGTGAGGAAAGCAGTGAAAGAAAAGAAGTCTGCATGGAAAGAATGGAACCGAGATCAAACAGAAGAAAGCAAAAGGAAGTATCACGACAGCAAACGGAGGTGTAAGAAAGTGGTAGGAGAAGAAAAGAAGAAAAGTTGGGAAGAATTTACACGAAGAATGGAAACAGATGTAAGTGGCAGTAAAAGGATGCTGTATGGGCTTCTAAGAAGTAAGAGGAAAGAAAGGGTTACTACAAAGCTGGTGAAAAAGGAAGATGGAGAGTTGTTAACACACCCGGAAGAGATAAAGGGACGATGGAAGGAGTATTTCGATAAGCTATTGAACGTGAGCAATTGTACTGGTGAAATCGAAGTGACACAGCCTGACGACTCTATAACGGAAGATGATATAACAATGCTGGAGGTAGAATTAGCAGTACAGAAGATGAAGATGGGAAAAGCAACAGGGATGGATGAGATCAGTGTAGAAATGATAAAGGCTGCTGGACCTGTTGGTATGCAATGGCTGTATCGACTGCTAAAGTGTGTGTGGAAACGGAAATGTGTACCAGAAGACTGGGTGAAAGGGCTAATAATACCAGTGTTTAAGAAAGGGGACAAGAAAGTGTGTGATAACTATAGAGGGATCACCCTCATATCACAGATAGTAAAAATACTGGAAAGGATATTAGAAAGAAGAATGAGAAGAAAGGTGGAAGGAGAGTTGCAAGAGGAACAGTATGGCTTCAGGAGTGGAAGATCCACAGTGGACCCAATCTTTAGCTTGAGGCAGGTGATGGAAAAGAACTGGGAATATGGAGAGGATTTGATCATGACTTTCATAGATCTAGAAAAGGCATATGATAGTGTCCCCAGAGAGAAGGTATGGGAAACCATGGTTAAGAAGAGACTGGGAAGAGAAATGTTGGAAATGGTGCAAGCAATGTACAACAACTGTGTTAGCAGGGTTCTGACCCCTGTTGGAAAGACAGATTGGTTTAGGAACAAGACTGGACTAAGACAGGGGAGTGTGCTGTCACCCCTCTTGTTCATAATGGTGATGGATGAAATTGTAAAGGAAACAAAGGAAGCATATGGACATAAAGAAATGAAGTTTTTATTATTTGCAGACGATATTGTGGTCTGGGGAAGGAACACCGAAGAAGTGCAAAAACAACTAGATGCACTGAACGAAAATATTCAGAAGTATGGCCTGAAAATCAGTATAGAGAAAAGCAAGACCATGGTGATGACAAGAGGGGAAAGACAAGGAAAGGGCATTGTGAAAATTGGAAGTCAGAGTTTGGAAATTGTGGACACGTTCAAATACTTAGGAAGTGAATTGATGCAAACTGGTAGGTTGGACATGGAGATTGGCAGGAGGGTACAGCAGAGCAATGCATTCTATCAAAGTGTAAGAAAACTTGTTTGGGATAAGGAAGTACCAAGGAAAAGCAAGGAGGTAATGTATAAAATGTACTATGTACCCATATTAACGTATGCAGCTGAGACTTGGACCCTGACGAGCAGGCAAGAGAGTAGAATCCAAGCCAGTGAAATGAAATTCCTAAGAAGTATGATAGGTAAGACAAGGAAAGACAGAGTGAGGAATGAAGATGTTAGGAAGGAAGTTGGGATGGGAAAACTAAATGAGAGAATTGAGAAGAATAAACTAAGGTGGTTTGGACATGTAAAGAGGATGGAGGAAAATAGAATACCAAGACAGAAGCTGGAGGCGAAGTGCAAGGGTAAGAGAGCAAGGGGAAGACCTAGAACAAGGTGGATTGATTCAGTGAAGAACAGCGTGAGAAAAAGAAATCTGGACTGGGACAAGATCGTGGAAGAAGAATGGTGGAAGGAAAGAGGAAAGTGGAGAAGTGCCATTAATACCCCGACCCGGCAGGAGCTGGATAAGGGGAAATGATGATGATGATGATGATTTAACATATACTATTTTTAATGTGTTTTTTCATTTGTTTGTAATATTCGTAAGGTTTTCTTAGGACAAGTTTTACTCAATGTATTTGTACCACAACTGTCCTCGTAGTTTTTTATGTCTCATTTTCATCAAGTTTTCTCATGTTAGTTTTAATCTTTTTAATGTTATTCCAAGATTGTACTGACAATATGTTTATGTGTATGGTTGATGAAGGGGCCATGGAGGGCTTCGAAACATGTACCAACCAAATGGGTATAATATAGCCCCTTGACTGAAAAGTTTTGTATTGATCAGGCGGAATTCCTGTCCCTTTAATATTTGATTTTTAATCAATACGGAACCATGATTGATTGTACGAATATTATTATTTCTTGTCGTTCACTTCTTGTAACATACATTTTGCAGTTTTTATTTACCGACTTTCATTTATGCGTTTTTCACACTTATTCAGTACGTTTTTTTCCTTTGGTCCCCTGGAGAACTTATAAGTGAAGTTTTACTGTGCATTTTAATTGCATATAATTTTTTTCAGATTATTTTTTCGCATATCCCAGTAATTGAGATTGTATTATGTTGTCCGACTGAAAAGTTGCAATATCACTTGTCAATATGGCAACACTGAAAAATGGCTTCAAAGCCATCTATTCTATGCATCTATATGAACATCCTAGTTACTATTATTGCGAGTTACTTTGTCTATTGGTTGTGAGATAGTACAAAATTATAGTGTTAAGCTAAAAGCCCCTAAAGTTACTAAGTGTCGTTCAAAAATTTTGATTATTTGTCATTTAAAATTTTTAAAGTCAGTCCTACCAACAAAATTTTAGTGTCAACAAAAAAAAAAATAACTTGGAAAGTAATACGAATTTCTTTGAAAGTGTTAAGTGGGCGAGTGAACTAGGCCTATATGATTACCAAGGTAACAAGGGTTTCAAAATGGGGCATTAATATGAATTACGCCCCAGGGGCTCACATCTAGAAGGACGTGGGTTGGCGACCTCGGGGCCCCAGCTGAGTCCGGCATTGCTTCTACTTACTTGTGCCGGGCTCCTCTCCGTCTTCTTTCCTGTTGACCTCTCTTGGTCAACTCTTGTTCTTTACCGACCCCGACGGTATTAGGGTATCTGAGGCCAAGGGAGTCTCTTCCTTTTCCGCCTTAATTGGCCCTTGTTTCATCTTTTCTGATGCCCTCCTTCTACGACGGGCAGCCTTCTCTTTCTTTTCATGTTATCTCCTGCCTTCTGCTCAAGGCCATCAAGGAGGCAGGGTGTATGTAGCCCCACCACTTCTGGTGCACCCTGGATAGTGCTACACCCTCGAGGGCTCACGGTTCCTGAGTTTGGGAACTGGCAACCCCGAGGGATTCCTGAGCTGGGTCCGTTTTGTCCCCTTTTTCCTCTGACATTGGGGCGGGCCCTCTCCTCTTTCCCTTTCCTATCTGCCTTTCGCGGCTCTCCTTCCTTCCAAGTCTCTCAATCCTCATTCTTCGAGGGTTGAGAGCATTTCTTTTCTTCCTGTCTATTTGCCTTATCCTTTATTTGTTTACCATTTCTTCTTCTCGTATGTAAGTGTGTAGTTAGTATTAGTTATAGTTTTCATTATCATTTCATCTTTCACTATCACCCAGACCTAGATGTTAGGCCCCTTAAAGCAACAATTATCATTAGAGCTCGGATTTTTAGATGCTAAAAATCGGGAAAATATTTATTTTTTATGTATTAAAAATACCTGAAATATGTGACAAAAGAGTAAAAATATTTAATTATAATTTAGTTTATTAATGTGAATATAAACAATATGCAGTATTCACAAATGCAATTTATGCTATGCCTCACTGACTACTGAAGAAGTACAATTTATGATACATCTTCAGGTTGTCCATCACAAATAACCGACATTTATCACAAAACACTTCTTCTAAAGGTGCGAAACTGCAGCAATAATTTTCTTGCCCTTGGGGTGTTGAGTGACTTGAGATCTCTGTTCAGCCTTGATTGCTTTCCCACATGGTTGGCAGAACAGAACGCCTCCATCAGAAGTAAAATTATCTTCAAATTCTGCAACATACTGCTGCAGACGATAACTTGTAGATGCTTTTACTTTAGGCATCGTAGAACTGGCTTACACTTCACAGTGCCAGAAATGAACTGCATGTGAGTGACACTGGTTCCAGGTAGCTGAGGGGGAGGAAAGGTCTAGCACGTGGTGCAATATGGCTATGGACAAGGAGATCCCCGGCTTCCACAGTGAATGGGACGGGGCGACAAGATAAGAATAACACAGTTGCAAGTTGACATACGCTCTGCATGAAGATTAGATAGCTCACAGGTTCTTCCCCGTTGAAGTAACACAGAACAAAAATGCAATAAACTGAAAGATCTAGAATAAATGTAAATATTATGTTTTTTATGTGCTAATAAGCTGGCAAGAGTGTAGAATTCATGCCAGTGAAATGAAATTTCTAAGAAGTATGATAGGAAAGACAGAGTGAGAAATGAAGATGTTAGGAAGGAAGTTGGGATGGGAAAACTAAATGAGAGAATTGAGAAGAATGCCTCGGAGACCTGGGTTATGAAAGTAAGGGAGAAGAGCAAAATACAGGCCAGTGAGATGAGGTTCTTGAGACGCAGTATTGGAGCTACAAAGAGAGACAGAATAAGAAATGAGAGGATCAGAGAATTAATGAAGGAGGAACCATTACAGGATGGTATAGAGAAATCTAGACTTAGATGGTATGGACATGTAAAACGAATGGAGGAGAAGAGGATACCCAGGAAGATTCACGAGACGAAGTGGGAAGCAAAGAGACCAAGAGGGAGACCGAGAGACAGGTGGCTGAAGGGGGTGGAAGAAAGCGTGAAGAAGAGAGGAGAAGACTGGACAAGGGTGGAGGCTGAGAGATGGTGGGAAGACAGAAGACGTTGGAGAGGCTTGTGTTCCAAACAGACCCGGCCAGTGGCTGGAAACTGTGCATGATGATGTTGATGATGATGAGAAGAATAAACTAAGGTGGTTTGGACAGGTAAAGAGGATGGAGGAAAATAGAATACCAAGACAGATGCTGGAGGCAAAGTGCAAGGGTAAGAGAGCAAGGGGAAGACCTAGAACAAGGTGGATTGATTCAGTGAAGAACAGCATAAGAAAATGAAATCTGGACTGGGACAAGATCGTGGAAGAAGAATGGTGGAAGGAAAGAGGAAAGTGGAGAAGTGCCATAAATACCCCGACCTGGCACGAGCTGGATAAGGGGAAATGATGATGATGAAGTGAAAAGCAGGAATTTATGTATTTATATAAAAAATGCTTAAAATATATATTTACATAAAAAAATACGTATTTACCTAAAAATCCGAGCCCTACATGGTGTCCACAGGTAGGAAAAGTCAGGAATTTTGTTTTTGGTCAGAAAAAGTCAGGAAAAAGTGTGAAAAAATGGTGTGTCAGGAAAAAATGGCAAAAAGTATTAGAAAGTCAGGAATTTTATATTAGCCATACAGTATTTTGTGTTTTGCAGCTATATTTTTATGTTACTAGTTTAACTAATCTCTGAAGATAAAAAGCAATAACTCACTGGACATTATGGTAAGTTCCCATTTTTACAGTACATCATAGTAAAAACCTCGTTTACCTATTTTTTGTATGCTTTTTTAGCGTTGGCGTAGGGATGTGGCGACCCCATCGCCCAGCACATTGCACTTCATTTTGTATTTTAAATGAATAAAGCAAAAGCAAGCTTGTAGTTTAACGTGACCGTTAATCTCGAGATCATGAGCCACGGGACCTCCTTTTTACGTGGAATCCGAACCACAGGACATGGCATTTCACTTCGAAAATCTCACATGCATTGACCGGGAATCGAACCCGGACCGCCTGGGTGAGAGGCATACAGCTAGACCGCTGAGCCACCACGCCCCCTAAATGAATAAAGAGGTGAGCGTTGGGCAGCTATGGGGATGCAGGAGGCTGCAAATAAAAGAAAAAGAATATATATATACTGATATCGCGCCAGGAGTTGGCAGTTGGGTTTGAACTGCAGAGGTCTTCCCGCTTACTGCGTATCGCGCATTCCAAAAACATTCAGTTTGACACTACTAGCTTCACTCACTCAGCACATTCCTTCTTTCACCGGCTGCGTATCTTCTGCTGCAATGATAACCATTGGCATGCTGGAGCCGATATATTTAAGTTTGGAATAGGTGAACCGCGCATGCGTACTGCAAGACCCCCCGCACCCCGTCACAGCGTGTTCAACTGCCATCTCCTGCCGCGATGACAGTATATATTTGTTTGCTCAATAAACCTCTTTTCTGATGTTACGGACTTCACGAGTCAGGAATTTTGTTGAAAAATGGTCAGGAAAAGTCAGGAAAATTGACATTGAAAATTCTGTGGACACCATGAATTATCATCATACTATACTATAAATGTTGCTTCGTAATAAAGTGAGGACTATCCCTATAGAATGGAGCCTGGGATGCGCTGCGCGACCGGCGGACCACTGTGTGTATCTGCCTGTCGAGCAAGGCAGCAGCGCCCAACTAGTTCAACACATTTACACTTTTTAATGTATTTAATAATCATGTTTACTTACATGAATTTCACAGTAGTTGTTGGAAATACTGTCCTTCAGTTTCTGAACACATGTTGCACTGACGGATGTTTTGGTAAACGTGCTGTAATTCATCCTGACTGATATTTCGTATCAGCACAGTTATTTTGTTCTCGTGAGCCTCCAAATTACGCAGATTGTTTCGGCATACCTTTTGTTTGAGGTTGGTTGGTTCCTTAGTTTAGTGGTTGCGACAACGCGGTTATGTAGCCCCTTGTATTTTGGGTGTGTGTAGAATCTGTCTGTTAACCTTTGTTAATTGTGATGACTCTATTAGTGTTTGTTATCTGTTTTTAATTCAGGTAAGGACTGCAGACGATAATTTCAAGTAGTTCCTACTTTCGCTACCAAATGCTACGGTCCACGACACCTAGGTGTGAACTTGGCTACTACTAGATGCCATCGCAACCAGCACCTGGTGACGTTGGAACTTAAGAGCATTAATCAAACCTAACCTACAAATTTTGCTTCACACAAGTTTAGTTAGTGGAAGGTTCTTTTATATGCCTTAAATCTATGACATGGGCCCGCCGGCTTTACTTCTCCTCCGAAGGAAGGCATACTGAGGGATTTTTAACGCTCTTAAAAAATCCGACTATTTCGGCCGGGTTTGAACCCATGACCTTGGGCATAGAAGTTCAGCATGCTACCAACTACGCTACCGAAGCTGCCTTGTTTGAGGTTCCCCCACGAGTAAAATTCGCACACAGACAAAACGGGGGACCGGGCAGGCCATAGTCCTTGGCTTATTATTCTGTCAACAAAGATGTTGCAAAGAGCCGTCACGTGATACGAGACAGCCTACAGTACTTCACCACAAGTCTTAACTATCTCAACTAAGGTATCTTTCCAGCTGCGTGTGTAATAAATGCAATGCTAGCATTCGGGACTTCCCGTCCTGCTCTTGTGTTATTGCTAAGTGCTTCTCGAGTGACGGTGACTAATCACTCTCCACCCATCTCACGGGCAAGCAAAACCTCTGTTCTTTAGGGAAGGGCCCTCACTGTAATAATCATCATCATCATCATTTTCCAGCTTCAGAACCCGGGTGTGGTATACAAGCGCTTGCCATTTCTTTCTGTCGGAGTAGAGTTGCTGTTCTTCTATGTCTTCCCATTTTACATTCTGTTTGTTGACCTCAGACTTGTCTATCCATCGATTTCTTGGCCTTCTTACAGGTCTCCTCCCACTCACTTCTCAGTCGAAATAATTTCTTGGTGTTCTAGCATGGAGGCTAGAACCATATAGTCTCCTTAACCCGGTCCATGAAATCTGTACTTACATGGACAACTGTCATCAGGCGCGTCCATGTCATGAGGGTGGGCTACTGTACTATAGTCACAACTATAGTAGCGGCTAAGTTCTGATGGGGACCCAGTCCTGTGGGGTATAACACAGGCCCCTTGCACAGGGTGACATGTGAAGACCTCAACGGCGGCGAAGGCTGGGAATGTGTAATTTAGTACGGTTGAGCTGGAGGAGGAGGCACTCCACCCATCTTGGGGGTTGTACAGATGGAACCCACTGCCTTGTGGGATGAGAAGGGATTCGCAATGGCTAGGGGAGTAAACTCCAACAGAAAATTCTCTGCAGTGTTAAGCTTAGCAAGCCTGGTGGAATGAGTTGATTGATTTTGCTTTCAAACCTAAAACCTAACTGTAATCTTCTTCTTCTTCTTCTTCGCCTTTTGAGACCACAAAGGATCACTTTAACTAACCATTAATTCGTCCACTTGTAGGAACTGTACGAGCCATGCGGTCTTCCCAGTACTTCTTCATGCTCTTTCTTGGGCGGAAAATATTCTTGTTGGAATTTTCTTTTTTATGAGTGGAAAATGAAAAGTCATATTTTTAAGTGCTGAAGTTAAACATTTCTTATTTGTAGCATCTTCTGTTGTTAGGCCAAATTCGTTTAAGTCCTTTCTGATTTCTTTTAACCATCAGCATCCAGTTGTTGGGTTTTTTGAAGCAAGATTATACTGTACTAGTTGTTTTAGAGCCGGCCTCGTGGTGTTGGGGGTAGCGCGCCTGCCTCTCACCCGGAGGCCCCGGGTTCGATCCCCGGCTCCGTCAGGGATTTTAAAACTGACGTGAGGGTTGGAACGGGGTGCACTCAGCCTTGTGAGGACAATTGAGTAGCTGTCTGACGGTGAGACAGTGCCCCGGTCACGAAAACCAAGATTAACGGCCGAGGGGACCCTACGCGCTGACCACGCGTCACCCCAAAATCTGCAGGCCAATTGGCTGGGCAGCGGTCGCTTGGTAGGCCTAGGCCCTTCAAGGGCTGTAGTGCCACGGGGTTAGGTTAGTTAGTTGTTTTAGAGGACGTGAATAAAGCATTCTCATGATCTGCCCAAAGAATCCTAGTCTTTTCTTTGCATGGTATCAGTAATGGGTTCTAGGTTGTTATAGACAATATTGTTGGGTATTATTCGCCATTGCCCATCTTTTTTATAACTTTCATTGATACAAGTTCTTCCAATTCGCCTTTCGATCTTATGTAATCTGTCTGTTTTCGAACGTTCATTTAGATGGAATAATGTTTCTGCTGCGTATGTGGCTTCCGGTTTCATGACTATATTGTAATGTTTATATTTTGCATTAATTGATAAGCATTTCTTTTTGTAAGTTTCCCTTGTTAATTTTGTGCCCCAGATAACTTGTTTGTTCTTATTTGAATCGATGCTTTCTCATTTAAGTTGTTTGTTATTAACTATCCTAGATATTTGAACCGTGTTACACTTTTAATTTTTGTACCATTAATTTGTATTTCTTTTAAGGGTGTTGGTTTTTATAGCATGATTTCTGTTTTTTCAAATGATATCTTAAGGCCAATTTTATTGTCAATGGTCTGAAGCTTTGATATCTGTGTTTTGGCTTCCTCTAAATCTTTCGCCAATAATGTCATGTCGTCTGCAAATGCGAGACAGTTTGTTTGAATTTTTCTACCTATTTTTATATTTGGAGGGCATTTCTTAGACCATTCTCGCATTACCATTTCTAACGCACAATTAAATAGTAATGGTGATAAGCCATCACCTTGTAAACCGGTTGTGACCTCAAATGGGTAATAATAATATATATTCGTTTGGAATAATTAAATGGTCCCCTACTGATAAGGTAGGAAAACACACACATATTGTTGACCGAACATCAAATACACTACTTCCAATGTTAGCAGAGATTTTTTCATTCCTGAGTGCAACATTGATAGCAATATTTCTTTTGATAGATGTACGATGATGAAAATAACATATCCATGATTCGATGTTTCTGGATTTTCAGAAAGAACCTGGGAAAGAATAACTTCATAAATTCTGAGATCATCTTTGAATATCATTAACTACCATTTGTACTCAATGTATCAATGTTCGGGGCTAAATAAAATTTCGATCAATAGTTGTACACCAATCGGTAAAAATTATTCAAAAATAACCTACCTGCCGTTTATTAAAAATTATTTTTGTGATTTGATTAGGTAGAAGATCTATTCAGAAGCCCTGGTTGGGGTGGCTAATTACATTTTCTCCATTAGATGATATCTGTGTGTTAAAGAAAATCATATTCAATATAAGTAGCATTTAGTGAGAGACCATATGTTATTAGAAGAGATGGTCAATGTTGGTATTTTTTTTTTCTTTTTTCAGGGTGAAGTTTCAAAGACCCCAAAAAATCTAGATGACACATAAAGTCATGTGTATTGTTATTTCTATGTAATTTGATATTCATTCCATTTCAACCTATAAATATTTATAAAAAAGGTTATTTTCACATTAGAAAAAAAAAGGAAAGAAATGAATCTAAGGGTGCACTGCGGCCAGTGAATCAATCAACCAGAAGCTCCAAATCAGAGAAGGGATGACAAGTGGCTACTGATGCCTCCTTCCCCAAATTACTGTTTATGTTACTAATTTACATTTGACCAACATAATCTCAGATAATTGCAATTTTTAACCTTTTACTGCTGAGAAGTCTCTTGATTGCCACAAAGTTAATAACCATTTCTCTCTTTAATAAATAATCTTTTTGATTGTAGGGGAAGGAAGACTACTCATCAGCTGGCATTTTCTCTCACTCTTGATTCTGTTGAAGTATCTTCCCTAGATTTTGTTGCTCCAGATGAACAAGTCTTTGATTATTGGACTGATGGAATACATGCTTTGCTAGGTACGTATTGAAATTTGCCTTCTTATCTCTGTTGTACTATAATAATGAACATAGTGGAAATTTCCAATGCTGGCTACCAATAATATGCTAAACTTCAATAAGTTTCCAGAATGGAGTTATTGCACAAAAACAAAACCGGCTGTGAAAGCCAATATACCATCTTTTTGGAAGCCTTCATAGGGAGGTTATGGCTGCTTGAACTTTTAGTTCTCGCAGTAAAGTAGTGCAGTTGCACTCTATATAAAGGGAGGCAGCGCGCAGTTCATTACTCCTGTGGGGGTCCGGGCGGGGACACGAAGAGATGGTATAATGGCTTTCACGGCAGGTGAATTAAAACTCAGCAATTCTTCTAGGTTTCTGCCGTGTCTTGTGTGGGGTTTCACCTAGGACACCAAGCTGGCTCATCGGCGGGCTCTTGGTGTCCCCACCCGGACCCCCACAGGAGTAACGAACTGCGCGCTACATCCCTTTATATAGAGTGCAACTTTACTGCGAGAACTAAAAGTTCAAGCAGCCTTAACCTCCCTATGAAGGCTTCCAAAAAGATGGTATATTGGCTTTCACGGCCGGTGAATTAAAACTCAGAAATTCTTCTAGGTTTGTGCCGTGTTTTGTGTGGGAAGGCTTTTTGGAAGCCTTCATGTGCTACGGAAGTCAAGCTCCCTTTCATAAAACAAAAACCTTACCTTGGCAATCCAAATAGGTTATGAATATTCCCGAATGGGAATATGATGTTATTTCCGTTTGAGCAGATAAATTATTAATTAATATGCTAAAATTGGTCCGGTCAACTCAAACATAAACTGCCATCGCTCGTGAGGTCAGTACTACTTGTATTTTGTGTCTTGCGATGGCCTTCTCAGTATGTGCTAGCCATGTGTATTGGTGAGGTGTGTCTGTACCAACTGACGAGCCCAACGGCACACTGGGGCGAAACGCTGGCAGTTTATGTTTGAGTTGACCGGACCAATTTTATCTGCTCAAACGGAAATAATATCATATTCCCATTCGGGAATTATTTATTTATCGTATGATGATACAGAGGTAAAATAAAAGTTATATACACTACATATAAAGTTGTCTCCCACAAGTCCAACCCCTCCTCCACGTGGTGGGTGACGGGCAACGGCATGAAGTAGGGGATTGCCTGTAGGGGTGAAGTACAGTGGGGACTCTGTGTGCCCCGGGACCGCTACGGTAGCTGTGAAGGCTCTATGGGAACCCTGAAAAGTGACGGCTGACGGGGCTCTGGTGAAGCTACGATAGGCCTAGCAAGCCAGTAGTGGATATCATATTTGCTTTCAAACCAGGAACAGGTCTCGGAAAGGCCGGTTGCAAACGACGACGACCCGGATATGCTAATGGACTACGAGTTGGGACATTAAACATACAGACACTGACAGGAAAAGTTGAGGAGATAGTAGATGTGATGGAGAGAAGAAAACTGGATGTACTGGGCTTGGCAGAAACAAGATGGAAAGAAGAAGGTTGCAGAGAACTGAGGAAAGGGTACTGGTTGTACTGGAGTGGGAACAGTGAAGGAAGGAGCAGCGGAGTAGGAGTAGTTGTGAGAGATGGAATGAAGGAAGAGGTAAAGGGATTAAGTGACAGGATCATGAAGATCAGAGTAACTGTAAAGGGAAGAAGCCTGGAGATAGCCCAGGTATATGCCCCTCAAGTTGGATGTACAGCTCAAGAGAAGGAAGACTTTGAGGAGGAGCTACAACAGCAGTTGAATGGTCAGAGCATCATTGTCATGGGAGATTTGAATGCACATGTAGGAAGTGAAAGGCAAGGATATGAAAATGTATTGGGAGCAGAAGGATGGGGTAGCAGGAATGAAGAAGGGAGAAAGTTGCTGGATTTTTGCAAGAGAAACAGTTTAGTGGTAGGCAACTCCTGGTTCCGGAAGAAAGAAAGCCACAAGGTAACATGGTACAGCAGTGATTTAACAAAGAAATCTTTGGTAGATTACATGCTGTACGACTGGGAAATGAAGAGAAGTGTCAGAGATATAAAGGTAATACCATCAGAGGCCTTAGTTAGCGACCACAGAATACTTGTAATGAACCTGGGAGTTGTTAAGGATAGCAAGAGGACAGAGTACTAGGAAAGGAGAATCAAAGTATGGAAACTCAAGGAAAAGGAAGTCAAGGAAGAATTCCAGAAGATAATAAGGGAAAGGATGCCAACAGACAATCCTAAAACAGGGGAAGAGGAATGGAAGCAATTCAAAAACACAATGGTGGAAGCTGCAGTGGCAGTATGTGGAAGAACAAGCAACAGAAAGCGGTGTAAAGAGACACCATGGTGGAATGAGAGAGTAAAAGAAGCTGTGGGAAGGAAGAACAAGGCTTTCAGAGTGTGGTTCCAGGAAAGAACTGATCTGGCAAGGGAAGATTATAAGATAAAGAAGAAAGAAGCAAACAAGATTGTCGCAGAGGAGAGGAAGAAGTGGATGGTAAAGTGGACAGAGATGATGGAGGAAGACAGCAGAGGAAATAAGAAAGTACTTTATGGGATGGTCAAAAGTAAGAGAAGAGGTCTGCGAGAGGATGTGGTAATGATGGACAAAAACGGAAATGAGGTACACAACAAAAGAGATACTCAAGACAGTGTAGAAAGAGTACTTTGAGGATTTGCTGAATCCAAATGGTCATAGGGAGGAAGACAATGTATTGGAAGATGGAGAAGACAACACAGGAATGGAAAAGGACCTGACTTGGAGAGAACTGGAAATGGCTATAGACAAGATGAAAGGAGGAAGGGCACCAGGTGTGGATGAAGTGAGTGTTGAAATGGTGATGGCAGCAGGGGAGGTTGGGAAACAGTGGCTGTACCGTGTGATGAGGGTGATATGGAAGGAGAAAAAGACCCCAGAAGATTGGAAGAAAGGATTAATTGTCCCAATATTTAAGAAAGGAAGCAGAAAGGAGTGCAGAAATTACAGGGGAGTCACAGTCATACCTCACTGTGCCAAGATGATATTAGAAAGTAGAATACGAGCCAAAGTGGAGAGAATGAGAGAGGAGCAGTATGGATTCAGACCTGGGAGATCAACAGTGGATCTCATATTTTCAGTGAGACAGCTCCAGGAACACCACTACGAATTTGGAGAGGATCTGTTGATGGCCTTCCTGGACATCGAAAAGGCCTATGATAGTGTGTGTAGGGAGAAGGTTTGGAAAGCAATGGAAAACATGGGAGTGGAAAAAGAGACTGTAGGCAGAGTGAAGGAGATGTATTGTGGAAGTGTGAGTTGTGTGAAAGTTGGAGGGGAAAGAACAGACTGGTTCAGACAAATGAGTGGCCTGAAACAGGGTAGTGCGCTGTCACCCCTTGTCTTTATTGTGGTTATGGACGAGGTAATGACACGGATAGCAGGAAAGATAGGAGAAGATAAGATGAAAGCAATGGTGTTTGCAGATGATCTCATGGTCTGGGGAAACAGGGAGGAGGAAATTCAGGAGCAACTGAAGGCTTGGGAAGAAACAGTGGGAGAGTACGGATGGAAGTTCAACATCAGTAAATGTGAGCTCCTGTTAACGACCAGGAAATAGGACAGACCAATGAGTGGGATAACACTTGGAGGTGGACAGCTGAAGAAGGTGGAAAGTCTCAAGTACTTGGGAAGTCATCATCATCATCGGCTTTAACTCGAATCCGAGTATAAATCTTCTTCCTTCAGTCCAGTTTGTGGATGTGTTTACGGTGACTAAAGAGTCCAATCCTGGCATGGAACAAGCGACCACACAAGTCGCATAGTATTGCTGGAGGAGGACGTGGTTGGGCTGCTCGAAGTTTCCTAGCTTGACGCTTGGCCTCTTCATGTATGCGTCGATCCCTTTCAAACGTCTTTACAGAATCCGAGATGGTACGGCGCCAAGTTGAGCGGTTTTCAGCCAGCATGTCCCAGGTTTGTGGATCAAGACCTGTCAATTTCAGGGTCTGCTTAAATTGGTCCTTGTAGCGCCTCTTAGGACCACCATGAGGTCTGGTGCCATAGCATAACTCACCATATAGCATTTGACGAGGTAATCTCACATCATCCATCCGATGGACATGACCAATCCATCTAAATTGGTGACCTATTATGGATGATTCTATGCTGTTGATTTGAGCCTTTTCCAGAACAGCAATATTGGTAATGCGGTCTTCCCATTTAATCCTCAGGATTGATCGAAGTTTTTGTAGGTGAAAACGCTCAAGCTTCCTAAGATCACGTTGGTAAAGGGTCCACGTTTCACAGCCATACAACAATGTAGAAATGACTACTGCTTTGTACACCATAAGCTTTGTACTCATGGATAGATCTTTATTCATGAAGACCCGGTGCGCTAATCGTCCATATGCTGCATGGGCTGCGCCAATTCTCTTATCCACATCCTGCTCACAGGTACAGCTCACAGAAATGGTACTGCCCAGGTACGAGAAGTGGTCAACCTGTTCTAATGGCAAATTTGAAATGGAGATATTGAACTGAGGAAGAGGTGTGCCTGGTGAAGGTTGTGCCAAGACTTTAGTCTTATTGACATTTATGGTAAGACCAAAGCGATCACATGCACTTTTGTAACAGTTAACTGACTCTTGCAGCTCTTCTGGTGTGAGAGTTGGTGACGCAGCATCATCTGCATACAACATGTTAGTAACCTTAGTAACCTGAGTTTTCCTCAAGGAGCGGAGACGAGTTAGGTTGAAAAGCCCTCCATCAAAACGATACTTGATCTCCACACCTGGGATGTTTGTGGGTGAATCATAAAGCATTGCAGCCAAGTACAGCGCAAAAAGCGTTGGAGCCAGTACACATCCTTGTTTCAGTCCATGGGTAATGGGAAATTCAACGGACATCTTATTCTGATGGCAAACCTGACCTGTCATGCCATCATGGAGAGCTTTGATTAGATCTACAAAACGCTGAGGGCAACCAAACCGCTTCAGCACTGCCCACATGGCTGGTCTTGGAACCGAATCAAATGCCTTTTCCAAGTCATAAAAGACTAAGAAGAGTGGATTCTGTTGTTCTCTACATTTTTCTTGTAGCTGTCTCACACAGAAAATCAAGTCAATTGTGCTTCTGGAAGTTCTAAATCCGCATTGTGACTCTGGGAGGATCCTCTCAGAGATAACCTTGAGGCGGTTAAGTAGAATTCTTGCAAGAATCTTCCCCACAATTGATAGCAGTGATATACCACGGTAGTTGCCACAAACACTGCGATCACCCTTTTTAAAGATAGTGACGATAGTGGCATTCTTTAGGTCTCCAGGTACCTTTCTTGATTCCCAAATTCTGAGGATAAGGATGAAAATTCTTGATTTGAGGGAATGACCTCCGGCTTGAATTAGTTCCAGAGGGATGTTATCTGGGCCAGGTGCTTTTCTGGGTTTCAATTGGGTGAGAGCTGCACTGAATTCATGATAAGTAGGAGGTACTGCCAACCACAGTTGTTCAGGTTGTTGCGGCACATCACAGAGGAAGTCTTCAGCAGCTTCTGATGGACGATTTAGGAGATTGGAGAAGTGCTCCTTCCAGCGTTCCAAGATTTCTTGACTATCAGTAAAGGTAGTAGAATTATCAGCGCTTTTCAGTGTACCTGATGATGAGCGAGATGGTCCATATATTTCCTTGAGTACGGCATAGAAGTTCCTCAAGTCTCGAGCATCCGATAGTCTCTGCAGTTCCTGAGCCTTCTGTTGCCACCAAGTATTTTTAATCTGCCTTATCTGCGTCTGGCATTTACCCTTGAGTTCCAGTAGTTTATCTCTCTTTGTGTTGGAAGTTGGGTCTTGAAGATGGGCAAGATAGGCATTCCTTTTGGGAAGTATAGTGGAGGAAAATGGGAGAAATGACAAAGAGATTACGGAACGTGGCAGACAGGCAGAAGCATTTCTGAGAAGCATTAGGAGCTTAGTGTGGAATAAAGATGTCCCACAAAAAAGCAAGGAAGTGTTATACAGAAGCTACTATATCCCGATACTGACCTATGCTTCAGAAACGAGGAAAATGAAGAAAAGAGACATAAGCAGAATACAGGCAGGTGAAATGAAGTTCCTGCGAAGTAGGATCGGAGTAACAAGAAGAGACAGGGTGAGGAATGAAAAGGTCAGGGAAATGGTGAAAGAGGAGCCCTTGCAAGGTAGGATTGAGACATCAAGACTGAGGTGGTATGGACACTTAAAGAGAATGGATGAGAAGAAGATTCCCAAGAGGATACATGAGATGCAGATGCAGAAGAAACGACCAAGGGGAAGACCAAGAGATAGATGGCTGAAAGGAGTGGAGGAATGTGTCCAGAAGAGAGGCGAGGACTGGACCAGAGTGACAGCGGAGAGGTGGTGGGAAGAAAGAACTAAGTGGCGAGGCTTATGTTCCAAACAGACCCAGCCAAGTTATAAAGTTATATATACAGTTATATCATCATCATCATCATCTTGCACAGTTTCCAGCCACTGGCCGGGTCTGTTTGGAACACAAGCCTCTCCAACGTCTTCTGTCTTCCCACCATCTCTCAGCCTCCACCCTTGTCCAGTCTTCTCCTCTCTTCTTCACGCTTTCTTCCACCCCTTTCAGCCATCTGTCTCTCTGTCTCTTTCCTTCCCACTTCGTCTCGTGTACTCTCCTGGGTATCCTCTTCTCCTCCATTCGTTTTACATGTCCATACCATCTAAGTCTAGATTTCTCTATACAATTCTGTAATGGTTCTTCCTTCATTAATTCTCTGGTCCTCTCATTTCTTATTCTGTCCATCTTTGTAGCTCCAATACTGCTTCTCAAGAACCTCATCTCACTGGCCTGTATTTTGCTCTTCTCCCTTCCTTTCATAACCCAGATCTCCGTGGCATACTTCAGGATAGGGACATAGTACGTCCGATATATGATCTTTTTGCTGTTCTGAGGGACATCCTTGGTCTATAACATGCTTCTCACACTCCTCCGAAATGCTTCTGCCTGCCTCCCCCGCTCATTTATTTCTCTATCGTTTCTTCCATTATCTTGTATCAGGCTTCCCAGATACTTGAAACTCTCCACTTTCTTCAGCTGTTCCCCACCAATTGTTATTCCCGTTGTGGTTCTTTCCTTCTTCCTTGTTGTGATCACCATCTCACTCTTATTTATGCTAAATTTCATCCCATATCAGTGGCGTAGCCAGAGGGGGGGGGGGCAGTGGGGCCGGCCCCCCCCCCCCCCCCCCCAAAATAATTCCAGATATTTTCTTACGGCTCAAACAAATTTAGAACCTACAACGAAAAGAATAGTAGGTGCCTCAGTACTGGGAATACAACCAGGTGATGATGAAAAAGTCTACCAAGAAATTAGGAGATTGCCAATTAGCAAGAGACCTATCTGGAGGGGGCCAGCTTGTCAGCTTATACTCTCTTGTCAGCTTTTAATTTCCTTTTCCTGGGAATAGCAGTGTTTAAATGTCCCACTCTACAATACTGGCGCAGCGTGGTTGATTGTCGCGCCACTGTCGTGATATACGGTGGTTGTGTGTCTGTGCGAGAGGAGATATACAGTTTGTATTTTGGAAGAGTCGGGAGTTATTTGTTAGTTGCTCTTTTCTTTCTTCTTTTTGTCACATTAGCGAGTGTTCAGAAGATCGACCGCTTTGTCGTAAAGAAGGCAAAACTGGATACATGTTCGGTAAGTTATGAAAAGTTTTTATTGTAGGTGTAGAAAATCGAGGCCCCATTTCATTATATAAGCACAGCACGAGAAAGACGCATTGTTCACTGATAAAATGTTAAGTTATTCGATCTTTTTAAAAGGTTCGTATTTATTAATTATTATTTAAAGGGTGTTACAGTTTCCTCTTAATAATAATAATAATAAACCAGAATGAGGTCCACGGGGACCGTTAGGCTTACCTTTAAACAGCACTGTATAAATAACACTAACAATAATAGACCTAAATGTTTTGCAACCTACCTTCTTTGTTTGATGCCTTTATGAGTGTCCCTTCTTCCTGTTATCTGCTCCTGATGGGTTTTGTTTTGGACATATTCATTCAATTGGCAAAAAAATATTTCTGGTAAATAAACTATTTAAAAACACCAAGACATAGTGCGGTATTAATATAAAGAACATTCTGAACTGAAACGTGTGAATATGCTATAATAGTAGTATAGTATTCTGATAACTGATAGTTGAAAATCTGAGCGACAGAGACAAATATAGACACTGACACAGCTGTGAGCTGCCTCAAAACAAAGCAACGAAGGGTGGAATTCAGAGAGACATGAACAGACCGAAGATTTTTGTCCGAAGCTAAAAGTGAACCCTAAAGTACTTATAATCAGAACAAGTACTTCCGTGAAGAACTATATAGCCTTTTTTCATATATCTTATTGGTCTTCTTTATTAAAAAATTCTCCCGCCTATGAAAAGGAACGCCATGTTGGATTGTTCTGTATGTAGGCCATAGAGTTATGCACCATTAGATGAAGATTATTGCGTAGGTTTATTCAAACAACCGACAGTGGTAGCTACGCTCACTAAGGCGCATCGTTAGACCATGGGGCCAAACTCTCTGCTGACTCGATAGACGGATTGGTTCAAGCCCCTTGAAATGGTTTCCCATATTCAACACCAGGAATTTGCTGGGAAGGTACCTTCTGCTAGGACGCGGCCACTTCCTTCCACATCCTTGCCCAGTTTCATTCATCTTCATCATTCCATCTCTCATCACGACGCGCAGGTCGCCCACGGAACTCAACTAGAAACACCTGCAATCGGCCTCTGAGAAGGTTAAAAAAAAATCAAACGTTCACTTCGATCACATGATTAGGATACATGAAATAAAAAGTCAATTTTAAAATTTCTCACGACCATCTTGGGGTTATGAAACAATTGAATTTAATTAGATGCCAGTAGCTTTTGTATGAACATTTACCGTACCAAGTCTCACTGCGCTCGGATAATTAAATCGCGAGCCAATTCCATTTAAATGCGTTAACTTCGCTTGGCCGCCATGTTTGTGTTGTGCTCACCATGTTATTGAAAGTCCAATAGGTGAACTTATATTAATAGCCTCTATCAGCATACAAAATGTCAGTTTGATGCTGCAATAGATTCGTAGATATTGAGAACCATCTATATATTTTGGATGGTTGCCATGTTGGATGAGTATATATGTAGGCCATAAAATTATGTACCATTAGATAAAAATTATTGCGTAGGTTCATTTTTCAAACTTCCACTTCGATCGCATGATTAGGACACACGAAATAAAAACTTAATTTATAATATCCCACAGCCGCCATCTTTAAGTTATGTAAACAATTGACCAAAATTACCGGTAGATGTCAGTAGATTAGAATTTGTATAAACATTTACCATTTCAAGTTCCACTGCGCTTGGATGGTTAAATCGCGTGAAATATCCATTAAAATGGTTCAACTTCGCCATGTTTGGTTTGTACTTAACAGGTTTTGTAAAGTCACATAGGTAAACTTGTAGTAGTTCCCTTTATCACTGTACAAAATTTCAGGGTGATATATGTTACCGTTAAGGAGATTGAGGCCTAGAATGCCAGTGAAATATTTCGCATGGTCCGCATGTTGAATTGGTGAAATGTATCAAAATTTGAAAGGCACGGTCGAGGTTGGACGAGGTAGTAGTAGTACCGAATTTCATTGAAATCACTCCGGTCCTTTAGATTTTATTAAGAGTAGGGGGGGGGGGGGGGCAGACAAACGTACACACATGAAAGTAGGCTAAAGTATATGAACTCCTGCAGTAATAGATGTGGACCTAATACCCCCCCCCAACTAAAATCCTTGCTACGCTACTGTCCCATATCCTTGTATTATTCCTTCCCACACGTCCAACTGTTCCTGTACCTCCTCCCAAATCATCAAATCATCTGCAAACACCATTGCTTTCATCTTTCCTTCCCCAATTACTTGTGCCACTCGGGTCATTATGTCATCCATCACCACAATGAAAAGTAGCGGTGACAGTGCACTTCCTTGTTTCAGGCCGTTTCTCTGTTCCAACCAGTCTGATCTCTCTCCTCCCACTTTCACACAGCTCACGCTTCCCTTGTACATCTCCTTTATCCTCTTTATAGTCCATTTCTCTACTCCTCTATCCTCCAGGGACTTCCATACTTTGTTTCTGCATACACTGTCATATGCTTTCTCAATGTCCAGGAAGGCCATCAGTAGATCTGTTCCATACTCATAGTGTTGTTCTTGTAACTGCCTTACAGCAAAAATCAAATCCACTGTGGACCTTCCTGCTCTGAAGCCATGTTGTTCTTCCCTCATCCCTCCTTCTATCCTTGTCCTAATTCTCTTTTCCAAAACTTTCTCGAAGATCTTTGCACAATGACTCATCAGTGTTATTCCCCGATAGTTTCTGCAATCTGTTCTACTACCTTTCTTGAAGATCGGGACAATTATTCCTTTTTTCCAGTCCTCTGGAGTCTTCCTTTCCTTCCATGCTGTCCTCATCACTCGGTACAACCACTGTATCCCCACCTCTCCTGCTGCTCTCACCATCTCCACACTCAACTCATCCACACCCGGTGCCTTCCCTCCTTTCATCTTTTTCACTGCATCTTCCACTTCTTTCCATGTTAAGTCCTTTTCTGTTTGCAGTTCATCTTCCTCTTCACCATCTTTTCCATTTGGGTTCAGAAGTTCTTCAAAATATTCTTTCCACATTTTCTTCAGTTCTTCCCTATTTTCTATCTCTTGTCCCCTTTTGTTTACCATTCTAACCTAATCCGTAGGATCCTTCCGCCTCATTTTTTACCATCCCATACAGGACCTTTTTTGTACCTTCACTATCCTCCTTCATCATCTTTGTCCACTCTTCCATCCACTTTCTTCTCTCCTCAGCCACTACTCTCTTCGCCTCCTTCTTTCTTTCCTGGTACTCTTCCCTTGTCTCTACCGTCCTATTTTGATACCTCCTCCTAAAGGCTCTTATTCTTTTCCCTTACTATATCTTTTGTCTTCTCATTCCACCATGGTGTTTCTTTCCACCTCATCTTACTACTTGTCCTCCCACACACTGCTTCTGCTGCACCTACTAGTGTCTTCTTAAATCTAGCCCATTCCTCTTCCACCCCTCTTTCTTCATCTGTTGGAATTCCTTCCTTTACCATTTTGAGGTACTCGACCCTTCTATCCCCTTCTTTCAGTTTCCATATCCTTATACGTCTTTCCTGGTTCTCAGTCCCTTTCTTCTCCTTACTCCCTCTCAGGTTCATTACCAGCAATCGATGGTCGCTATCCAGGTTCTCCGATGGTATAACCTTGATTTCCGTGATGTTCTTATTTAGTTCTTTCTCATACAGTATATAGTCGACCACCGACTTCCTGGTCAAGTCATCACTGTACCATGTGATTGTGTGGCTCTCTCTTTTCTTAAACCAGGAGTTCCCAACTAGCAGGCTGTTCCTCTGGCAGAAGTCCAACAGTCTCTTTCCTTCCTCATTTCTTCCGCCCCAACCCTCTGGTCCTAGAACACTCTCATAACCTTGTCTTTCTCTTCCTACATGGGCATTCAGATCCCCCATAACAATCATATTTCTTCCTACCCGCTGCTTCTGCAATTCCTCTTCAAACTCCTCCTTCTCTTCAGAGGCGCAGCCTACTTGTGGTGCATACACTTGCACTATTTCTAGGGTCTCTCCCCTCAGTGCTACTTTCACTTTCATCATCCTATCACTTATTCTCCTCACTTCTTCTTTTAAACCATCTCGTACTACTACTCCCACTCCATTCCTCTTTCCCTCTTCGTTCCCACTCCAGTACAGTCTATAGCCTTTTCTCAGTTCTCTCCTTCCTTCCCCTTTCCACTTTGTTTCTGCCAATCCCAATAAATCCAACTTCCTTCTTTCCATCATATCCACTATCTCCTCCACCTTCCCCGTCAGCGTTCTTAGGTTTAAAGGTCCAAATCTTAGTCCGTGTGTACAGCCATGTCGTCGTCTATTAAATCCATCATGTCCGAGGCTCGTTCCATTTTTGAAAGCATTTGGTTTCATCCACTACTGGCTTGCTGGGCCTATCGTAGCTTCACCAGAGCCCCGTTAGCCGTCACTTTTCAGGGTTCCTGTAGGACCTTCACAGCTACCGTAACGGTCCCGGGGCACACGAAGTCCCCACTGTACTTCGCCCCTACAGGCGATCCCCTACTTTGTGCCGTTGCCCGTCTCCCACGACGTGGACGAGGGGTTGAACTTATGGGAGTTATATAGTTACAGTTATATACATAGTCATAAACACAAGTTCTTGCTTTAAACTTCTAAATCCAGGCCATCAATCCACTGAAGTGCCTCAGAAGATGCATGATGAATGTCACCTACTGATCCTAGGAACGCTCGTTGCGGACATTCACCAACAATATGTTCGATGGTTTGCAGGGTAGCTCCACAATCGCAGTTAGCAGAAGTAACCCAACCCCATTTGTGAAGCAGGAATCCACATTTTCCTTGTCCTGTATGGATCCGGTTAATGATTCTCCATTGGTGTCTGGGGAGTTTGAAACCTTCTATCCGGTTGGAAGGGTTTTCAATCAGATGTGCATTGAATACTGATGATTCTTCCCACATAGTTTTCCATGCTTCTGAGATGTTAAATGAAGAGTCTTCAAGAAGTACTGCAGAGCGCCAAGGTGGTTTTCTTGACTTCAACCGTTGATTACCTGCTTTTGCTACATCAGTATGTATGGGTAGCTGGGGGTTCTTCTGAATGGTTTTCCAGATCTTCAGGAGAGCCTCTGATGTTCAAAGAGCCGGAGGTTGGATGTTACTTAGAACAGGTAACCATGTAGTGGGTGTGCTACGTATGCAGCCCGTAATCAGTCGCATTGTCTGGTTAAGTTGGACATCAATCTTCTTGGAGTGGACACTGTTTAGCCAAGATGGGCAGCAGTATTCAGCAATGGAGAATGACAGTGCCAGAGCAGTTGATTCATAACCTATAGAGAGACAGGTAATGACCAGTTCTCTGGAGCACAAAATAGTGTGCAGCAGAGGACATTTCTCAAACAGATTTTCTGTCTTGAAGTGGATGGTGTAGGGTGGACTAAAAGCCAGACAAACATGGGAAAGAGAGACAGGGGGAAAAAAAGATATCATCAGGAAAAACAGGATATTATTTAGGGAGCTGTTGATTAAATTAATAGTGTGAGTGCCCGCTTTTGTGGATAGCAGTGTGTTCAGTTGTGGGGATTATCTTTGTCCTACTTATCTGTTTGTCTTTGTTTTCCCCTTTTGTCTCTTCTTTTGTTTCTACCCTTCATTTCCTGCTCAACGATCATTTGTTACCTTGTATTTTCGTAGGCTTTATTTGTTCTGTGGTATAGGGGACGATAACCTAGATGTTAGGCCCCTTAAAACAACAATTATCATCATCATGTTCTGTGGTAATCTGTATGTTTGAGCCAAAAACTTAACTACTCTTCATGGGTTATTTTATTTACCGTAATTGCTCGCGTATATCTCACCCCCGCGTATATCTCGCACCCCATTTTTTAATTTGAAATTTCAGGGGGAAAAATGTACTCGCATATATCTCGCATTCATTCCTGATGCCGTCATATAAATGACCGTAATTACCTTGAGGTGTAGCAGTTTTCCTAGCCCTCCCTTTGCCTAAGCTATGTTGTTTTAATGGGCGCCAAGACCTCAACGCGATGTTGAAATCTAAATTTGTATTTAACAACGTCTAGCTCTGGCAGAACACCTTCAAGACTCTATTCACTCAGATCGTGGTATGATTTGATCATTAACCCAACAAACAATTGTATCAGGAGAAGGAATTGGTCTATATCTAATGCTACCTACTGAAAGCAAATATTGCATTGTAAAAGAATTGAATTTATTATATAAAACAAGTATAGCAAAATTAATAATAATAATAAGTTTAAAATTTAAATTGGAGCGTTGCGATTTTAATATTACCGATAGAAAATTACGTGAAAACGGAGTCGGATAAATTATTGATTTTACTCTTATTCCCAAGCTATGAAGTTACTGAAATATGAAATATAAAACAAAGAGAAATGAGAGATTGCGTATTTCTGCGTCATTCGCGCTTACCACTGGAAATGGCCGAAGCCTTTCCCTCGTACTGGATGATGCTGTGAGCTTCCCACTGTCTCCTGGACGTCTCCATCTCCGTCGATATTTGATGATATTCTGGTAGATTAGATAATTCTATGGTCCGTACATCGGACCCAAACACTCGTACAACCACACTGGTTAAGTTTTACAAAAGTTAGTCCTCCACTCCACGGAACATCGGAGCGACTCCCGTGTGAACCATACTCGGCAAGTTCTACACTGATTGTCCTCGTTCCACGGAACGCTGAACGATATATGCACCTGTCGGCTCCCCCACTCTTCAGCCGACTTCTAGCTTGCGTGGTCCTCACTGATTGGCTGAGCACGCCGCTATATTCCCCTACTCTGGCTCATTACACACGGCGCGCGAGAGGGAGAAGTCGTTTTCCGTTCCATATATCCGCCTTTCCTTGACGCTGCGACCCAGGATTGCGTCATGCTTTCCGACAAGATTAAGCCTGTATTTGAATTCCCCGTGACTCATGTCTCTCGATATACCCTAACTGACGAAAACTCCGTAAAATTCCGCAATCACATAATTTTCTATGATATTGTCGTTCGTAATAATTTGCTTGATAGGGTTTTCTAAGACATAGAAAACCTATCTGAATGCTAATAATTTTTATAAAATGCTCCGAAAATACCTTAATAATAATTATAATAAATTAATAATAATAATAAATTAACATGAAAAATTCTCTTGGCTGAACAATTTGCCTCGTAAATAAATATAGAATGGCTTCCTACTGACTTATGCCAGTTGCATAAAAACCCCTCGAAAAACACGTTACAGAGGTAGAAACACGTTCGATTTAGTTCGCCACAACAGTCGTCATTGTCCAGGAACTTACCCGAAGTGATACCTTAGCGCGCCACGACAGTCATCGATACGCGATGTTATCGTTCGTTTTGGCGGCAGAGGGTTCCTCCATTGTTGTCCGTCAGTTGTCTTGTAGACATCAGTAGGCCTACCGGTACTCTGGCTTCGAAGATAAAGGAAATCTGTGTTATACCACTCGCGCCAACATGCTCGTATGCGCAAGTAGGCCTACTGTTACATCGCAGAGAAACGCAGTTCAGTCTTCTCGAATCTCAATGATTTCGTGCAAACATGCGGCGCGGCGTGTGTGTTATAGCACACGGATCGTTAGTCTTCGGCCGCGGTCGGCTAAGTTCAAGCTCGCTCGTACATGTAGCAAGGAATCGATGTGGAAGATGATCGATCATATCAATCGCTAAGTAGACGCTTAGTCTGCGCTCTAAATTCCTTTTCTGCCTTGAATCATCCTTAACGACCGTATTACGTCTTTTTCATAGGTTCTTAAAGTCACATAACCATAACGAATAGAAATAAATGGTGTCGAAGGACATTGTTGTGAAGAGCTTCTTGAAGACAGGCATCGCAAATGCATTGGACTGAAGTCAGGATGAAGCAGTGTGAGATGATGACCAGAGTGATGCACGCGAGAGTATCTCGGAGATTGGCGGCAGTGACAATGAATAGGGCGAGTACCATATGCCAGTTGCCTTGTTTCAATAATGCAAATTTTGTGTTTTTTCGGGAATACGGTCATTCCCCGCGTATATCTCGCACCGAAAATTTTCACACATATTTTCAGTCAAAAAAGTGTGAGATATATGCGAGCAAATATGGTATTTTTCACTGATTGATTTCTTTCTTTCAAGCAGCAGACGACCTCAATGTTCTGTGCCTGTAAACAACAATCATCTTATTTATTTATTTATTTATTTAATAAAAGAAAATTCATTCATTTATTTTCTACAGGTAACAAGATGCTGAGCAAGAAGACCGATAATGATCTAGAAACTCTCTTGTCAATGGATATTAAACTTCGTTTGTTGGATGCTGAGGGTGTAGACATACCACAAGATCCTCCTCCAATTCCAGCTGATCCTCCTAACTATGACTTTTGTTATGAACTCAAGTGATAAGTCATTACCATTCCACAGAATCTTGTTTTCCAGTCTCGAATGTATATTTTTGCCAAAGATTAGTTGTTAAGTGACTCAAATTGAAGGCAGCTTAGTGGGAACTTTATTCATAGTGATTTACAATATGTGTATGTAAAAGTGTGTTTAAGATGATTGAAGATCTAATTTTGAAATCTATATACATAGTGTAACCTTATAAGCAGAGGCATGGTTTTATAGTAAACTAACTTTGATTACCTGCTGTTCATAGAGTAGGGAAACAAAAAATTAAATAATTTACTCATCTGACCTCAAAGCTAGAGCTTGTTTTCTACCTGATGGCACAAACCTGTGCAGAGCCACAAGGTTGGAGGGGAAACTAGGTGAAGGGAGGTAGTGGAGGGGGTTACTACTGCTGTGCTGCTGGGAAATATTGATGTAGCCACCAGCTGAGAGCAGGAGTACATTCTAGGGCTTTTAATGTGCCCTTGTAGGCGTAGTTAAAAGTGAACTATGTCCGTACATGACATATTTTAACTACATCGACGACATGTAATTGCTTTCATTTCTCAATATTATGAGTATTGCAACATTGCATGTTTTTGCCCTTAAACAAAGTATATCTAATGACAAGACCACGGAAAAGGCCCTTTGAACGATAGGGAGAGTCGATCGTTTCCGTTAACTAGATGAATGGGCCCACCCCAATGATAGAGACGGTAGGTACCTCCATCTCAGAAAGACATAACAGTCTCAATGCAGCCTACCGACTGTCTCGCAACCGTTACAACAAGAAGTGCATTTCGAAGATCTGTTATTACAAAACTGTGGTCAGGCCACAGTTTTTGTATGCTGCAGACCCACTCCTGAGAATAGGAAAGGCACCATTGATGAACTGGAGAAGGTTGAAAGACAATCCTCAGGAAAATTCTTGGGCAGAGATTGCTTCCAGATGGAACCTACTGACTGAAAGCAAACTCCGAACTGTATCGAAGGTTGGAAATGGCCAATACCAGTGTGCAACGTAGGCGGCTGAAGTTCTGCGAATGGACAGCAACAGACTTACTAAGGGGATTTTCTCCTTGGTTAAAAGCTATATAACTGGAAGTCTGTGGCTCAGTGAAGTACAAAAAGACTTGTATTCTGCTGGGATTTCTGACCTTGATGTCCAAGATCATTCCAAATTATGTGATGTGGTTAACTCTTGGTCCCCTCCACCCAAAGTGCCGAAGTGTAGAAAACCCCTCTCACAGGAGGGTAAGGAAAAATTATCAGCCAGGCTCAAGAGATGTTGGGAACGAAAGAGACCATCAAAGAAGAACTAGTCGTAAGCGCTCTTTATTAGGCTTAAATCAATTATGATAATATTGTACAAAGGAGGGTGCTGGTTCATATTTTGGTATCGTATCCAATGGGGCTAGTAGCAAGAATTAGCAGGGGGTGAGACCATATAATTAATTAATATAACAACTTAGGCTTTAATGGCCAACATTATATTCTATGTACAGGTTCGAGCCTGTACATATAACTAATGAATTAATACATGTTATGAAACAACCAATGCTCGTTACTTCTCTCCACAGGTTCCTTACCCCCAGAACCAAATTTTTAGAGTGACATTTTCATACTCGAGATCTTAACCTGCAATAGTTACCAGGAGCCAACGTGAACACATTTGTAGCAACTAGCAAAGTGCACATTCCTCCCCTACAGCACATGGACTCTCCCACATACTAAACTTATTTTTTATGCAGCTGAGGTTTTGTGCCATCAGAAAGTAATTGCGCTCTACTAGAGCTCGCGTCAGCCCGGAAGGCGGCCGGCTCTGTGGAATTTGCGCAGAGAGAGAAAGAGATACTTTTCCACTGTTGCAACAGGTCCACCATGTCCGAGTTCCCACACCGCAGGCTGCTGCCATGAGTTCCTGCGGTATGACAACACCGTCGCTTACCTCAACGAGCTTGTCTCCTTCACGCTGCTTTACACTTAGCTTTCCTGACAACACACTAGCTGAGATTCTCAAGACTGACTGACTGTGATTGGTGGGATGGAAGTGAGGCATGACGTAATGGTAGGATTGTGTTCTGCGCATCGCCTTCCCGGCTGGCTCGAGCTCTAACACTGGCACAGTAAGAGTAAGCTGGTGAAAATTCATTCTCGCACACTTAACTCAGCGTTAAAGCCTTATTTCCTTTCCCTTTGTTCAAAGTGATAGCCATATTTATAAGCAAAGCCAACTCCGTACAGGCCATGGAGGCCCTGGGAGTAGTGTAAGGTAGAGGCTTCCACCCTTCGTGACATCGGCGCTAGATTGGATGGAGTTGTCAGCTCCATGCCCAGCCGTCTTTGCTCCCAGGAATTACCCTGGTACTCATTTCTGTTGTAGGCTGAGTGAACCCCAGTGCTATTTGCGTTTCCGAAAGTGGTACAGTAGAGCATCGAAAATCCGAACTAATTGGGACTAAGGGGGTTCGGATTTACGATTTGTTCAGATTTTCGAACATAACCTAGAAATTCCTAGTTACACTAAAAATGTTAAGATAAATAAAAATACATATATTGTACATTTTATATTGTACTTAGATTTATTTGTATCTTTAAATCCAGAAAAATTTACTCATTTTACAAAAACAATTCATTAAATATTTACAAATTTATATATGTACTGTATGTATATTTATACAGAAAAATAAACACAACTGGACGAAATTACTAAAATGTTTTATTCGAAAAACTTGCTAATTTTGGGTTGTGTGAGTATCGAAACTAGTTTTTTGCCGGCTAAATCCTTAATTCGCCATAATACGACACTGTACAAGGCACACAGTACAATTGGTTGGTTGGTTGGTTCCTCAGTTTAGGGGCTGTGACAACATGGTCATATAGCCCCGTGTCCTTAGGGTGTGTGTAGAATCTGTCTGATAACCGGTGTTAATTGTGATGGCTGTATTAGTGTGTGTTATCTGTTTTAAATTCAAGTAAGGACTGCAGAATTCGATTTTCAAGTAGTTCTAACTTTTGCGACCAAACACCACTGTCAACGACCAACTAGTTCTGAACTTGGTTACTAGATGCCACCACAGTTGGCTCCTGGCGACGAACGTTGGGATCTAAGAGCGTTAGTCAAATCTAACCTATAATTTAGCTTCACACAAGTGTAATCAGTGGAAGGTTCTTTATTATGCCATAAATCTATGACATGGGACCGCCAGATACACAGTACTGTAATTAAAATACAAATTATGTATGCACTATGAACCACAACATGCAACTACAACTACACTACTGAACAAGTGAAGCAACTGAACTGACAGGGTTAAAAATAGACTGACCCGCTGGGGGGAAGGGCAAGGCTTCCAGCGACTCTCTTTTCTCACTATTATTCACTATTTTCAAAGCATCCGCACTTTTCTCACTATTTGATAAAATTACTCACTATTCTCACTTTTCTTTTTCAAAACTGGTCACATTCTGCGTTAAAAATGGTCTCATGCACAATCAGATTGTTAGAAATGACCCAAAATATACCTATGAATGGGTAGTTCGTTTTTCTGCCACCGGTGCCGGCAGCGAGCCAGGCGGCCAGAATGCATAAAAAGCTTCCATGGTGCAATACCACAGCCGGTGCCGTGCAGCGATCGCCGAAAAATCACAAACAGTACTCAGAGATATTATTAACATAGGTGCAATTTGGTTGACATTCTTGGGGGGCTAATTCGTTTTTCAGATACACATTCTTAAAAATTTTGTCCATTTCAATACAGTTTTGTCACACTTTTGGGGGGCTTTGGTTTGTTTTGGGGAGCTTAGCCACCCAAGACCCCCCCTCCCCTAATTGCGCCTACAAAAGTTAAAATGATGAACCAGATATAGGCCTACGTCCATAAATACGAATAATGCTATGAATTTACTCACTATTTACTCACTCTTTCATATAAAAACTCACCTTTTTTTCACTCTTTTGAAATAAAACCACTCACTATTTCACTATTTTTGGACGAGTGAGTGGATGGAAGCCCTGGGGAAGGGGAGTGGATGGTTCAAAACAAACACTCCCAAGGTCATTGTTCTCTCACAGCGCCGTGCAAAATACAGTTCATATGTTTAAAGCGGTCGTTCGGATTATTGACTCTCTACTGTAATTTTGTTTCTAAAATCCACTACCTGGTTGGGGCTTGAACCCACTCCCTTTCAGTTAGAAGCTCAGTGCCTCTACAGACTGCACCACGCAGCCCCCATATTTATCACCACGCATTTTAATTAGCTCCAAGCAAGACCATATACCTACACGACTTCAAAAGATAACACATGCCGGAAGCCAACTGACTACAGCATGTTCAAAGAATACTTATTATAAATCTAGTTATTTACAGAACTTAAACACATCAATATATTCTGAAGGGGGGAATGATTCCCGCATTGTCTTGGTTACAACAGTGATAGCTCTGCATGGCTGGAAATAACACAAAACATTTTAGAAAAATGGGGCTGATAGATCGGCCACTATATTGGTCCCATGGCTCTATAAGGGTTAAAAATACAAGAGAGAAATATCATCCTCTGTCTGAAAGTGTGATGAGTGATACTATGACCCTTTTCAGACATAACAGCACATTTTGTTGCTGTAAGTATCGCCTTGATCTTAATGTGATGTAAGCTACTGCGGGAAGAGAGGAAATAAGTTGAACAACACATGTGAGGGGTAGTTATATTGAACATGGGGAGCATGGTCATCCGACTGTGAGAGCTTGCACAAACAGTGAGAACATTTTGACAACTTCACACAGGGCTCACAACTTTTCAAATTGAATTTGTATGTTTATATTGATCTAGGTATTATCTTTGTGAAACTCAAGCATTGACCAACAGATAAACTACAATTTTTTTGGGGCTATTTTTCCTGTCATATTTATAGTATTTTACCTACTTGGATATATCTCAGTCATATTTACCCAAGTATTTTATATATGCTGGCATCCAACGAATCTGATATGCAAAAGTGTGCATGAATCTAGATGGAGAGGAGATACCTTCTACTTAACCACTTATACTCAAATGCTATCTGCATTAAAAAAAAGAAAATGAATGTATTAAAATGCGGTGTGGGCATTATTTGAGTCGAGATTGGTACCAAAGTCCTTCCATCAGAATTTTGCAGACATGGCTGCCCTGCCACGTGGGATATATGGTGTGAAAAGATGTTGCGTGTCCAAGCATGCACGCACAATTATATTGCCTTGTAGACACTGAAATTGGGCTGTAATGGTGGCAGGCGAAATGCGTCTCGTGTTAAAGATTAGCGATGATGAGGTTCTCTATAGACGTGTGAGTGACACCGATCTTATTTCCAGGCATGCGGGCACCCTAATATCATGATTCTTTGAATAAACCTTCATACACAGACGCACGATGATCATACATCATCTAACATAAGATTATTTGTGATGATCTCGGGGGAAACCATCCCTTTTTTGGTTTATGTTATTATTTGATAGTAGGTAAAATTGCGATCAATTTCGTCACTAGCTTAAAAATTGGTCCCGTTAAGTAACTTCGAAGTTGTAAGACAAAATTTACTGATTTTTGAGGAAATTGAATGCAAATTTGTGTATAGTACTGCGATAATATTTTAAAGATTAAAGAAAATTTTCATAAATATTTAGCCGATTTATTCACTGGAAATTAAATATTTAAACTTGTTCAAAATGGAAAAAAAGAAATGAAACAGGAAATTCTGGTCTTGTGACACTCATAGACACAGAGGTCCTGTCTTAAGATGTAAAAATAAGAATAGGACAATAATTATATTAATAGAAGAAGACTTCCAGAGAAACAAAACCCGAAACTTCTGATGAACCTTTACGTGCAGTTTTAGCAAATAACACCTTCCAAGCCTACATTTCAATACCACCAACGGTAAAATAGCTCATAATGATATTGACAACTGTCACATTCTAGTGAATTATTTTCCATCTCAACGGCCAAGCTCCAATGTATACTTTTCCGTTTGAAGACAGCGTACAGGTTCATCCAGATTCATTACCACCCACGACGGAATAAATCGATATAATTCAATCGCTAAAGGACAACAAGGCACCAGGCGAAGACCCTATAATCGCCAAAGACTCTAGATTACTATTGGAAATTATCTGCAAGATTTGGGTAATGGAGAGACTCCCCAATGGCTGGATTCACCCCTTTCATAAGAAAGGAGATAAAATGGACGTAAATAACTACCATGCCATTTCTCTCCTTCTGATAACCTATAAGATTCTCTCAAAAGCTCTTCTGAGAAGGGCAGAGAAACAATTAGATCCAAAACTGAGAGAATATAAGCAGGTTTCTGGAAAGGGTGATCATGTGTTGAAGAGATTATAAACCTCAAATCTATCTGAAGATCAGGAATAGGCCTATGACTCCATTGAACGTAACACCCTAATCTGAATCATAAAGGAATTTGGCCTGAACAACAAAACCAGAGCGATCATCCTACAACCGCTAACCAACACCATTTCAAAGGTGAAGTTAAGGGGCAAGATATCAGACACCTTTGAAATCACGACAAGATTAAAGCAACCTCTACTCTTCAACTGTGTCCTCGAGAAGGTTATCCATGACTGGTGTACTGAACTGATTAAACAAGGAGTTGCAACCAGAGTCAGACTGGGATATGGGAACCAGAACCTTACAATCAACTCTCTAGCCTTTGCTGATGATCTTGCAATCTTTTCTGATTCATTAAAAACAGCCATGGGACAGATGTCAGCTTAGTGCACAAGCAGCAATGGCAGGACTCCAAATCTCCTTTGAGAAGACTGAGTTCATAACCAATATCGAACCGGCACACAAACAACATGTAGTGGAAGAAGGAAAGATCAAGCGAGTAGCAAAGTTTAAATACTTGGGAGGAATGATAACACCCAATGTATAAGAAAAAGAAGACTTTGCATCGCACATGAGCAAAATGGAAATGACTTACCATTTAACCAATGGTCAATACCGTATACTTTACCTACAGCTGAAACATTACTGCTTAACCACAAACTGTGTACTCATGTGGGGAAGATAACTGACACCATCCTGAAAAGAAGGATTAACTTTTATGGACATATCAAGCGAATGAGCCCAAGGAGACAGACCAATCGCATCATTACTTACTTTCAGGAGAGGAAATCGAAATGGACCTGGTTCATTTAACTGGGGGTTGCATCAACTGATATTCAGGAGCACATCCCACTCAAGAGAAAACTTTGAAACTTCCAAGAAAATACTGAAAAGATTTGGACCCACAAAAGGAAGGAAAACAACCGAGAACGAATATGTGTGTGCTGGACAAACGTCAAAGCCCTAAGAATGGGGCATTTGGAATGACATGATCCATCGATGGCCCATAAGAAATGAATGAATGAATAGAAGTAATAATATTAATTGTCAACATCAGTATCCAATTAAGGATTACCGAGGATCAAGTTAACGGATAGCGTTCAAATCTACAAATCAATATTTTTCGTCCTACTCACCTTTTTCGTTTGTGATGTAAAGTTTTCTCACTCGACTTAAGGCATGGTTTCCTGGAGAGGGTCACATTTGCTGATTACATTATATATTGGAAGATTTTTGATACGAATGACAGTGGTATATTGCTAACAAGGGAAGTACGATATAAGACAGGTCGAAACCTATCTTGAAACTTTGTGGACGCAATTGTTGTACTATAAGAGGACAACGTGTGGAAAATGAGCCTCCAGATTGAACTGCGAGACTCCGAAATCGTACCTGACATCCTGGTACGCAGGCATGATGGCTGGCGTAGCTGGACATCCCTGGCACTTGGAGTAGTCACGTGGCGGGGCGTATATGCTGACTGGAGCATGCGGCTGCTTCCCACTGGCCAGCCTTCAGGGCTGTCCGTTCCAATATGTAGGCGGTACTCAGTACTTACCAATGATTTATATAAGAGATTCGCCACATGATTTTGGAGCCTTGCAGTTCAATCTGGCGGCTGATTTTCTGCACATTGTCCTCTTATAGTACAACGATTGCGTCCACAAAGTTTCAAAATGAGTTTCGACCTGTCTTACCTGATATTTCCCTTGTAAGGGACTTCGTTATGCTCCACAACTGGATTGTTAGAATCTCAAGTCTCAATTTATCTCTTTGATTTTTACCCGTATAGGTTACTCCTCTCCGTCTCTTTTTAATATTTTTATGTTTGTATATTTGTATACATGTCCTCGGCACTAAAAGCCATACACTAAATAAATAAATAAATACATGTATTAAGATCATTATTACTGTACTGATAATGATACTGGAACCATCAAGTATTATAACGAGTGATATAAAGATGCATTTTATGAAATTACATGTATTGTTATGTCATTTCTATCCATATTTATTTTTTAAGAGATTAGATCAGTTTTGAACCTCATGTTATTTACTGTATATGTGATAAATATATGTTGATAACCTTTGTGTTCTTATTTTAATTTCCCAGTTATATGTAAGAAAAGTATATTCTTAATAAAGAATTATATATAGTAAATGTAAAATGAATTCTTTAGTGTTACCCTCTGTGTTTTGAGTCTTCAATCTTTAGACTGACAAATGCAGGGATAGTACGGTATCTTATTTCAAGTCCTGGGGCAGCTACCTAATCTCTATCCCTAATACAACTACCCACACTACTATAGCCATTATATTTTGATTAGGACTGGTACTTTTAATCTATTAAATTCAGTAATCGATTAATTAAAGCAGGAAAATTGATTAATTATTACAAATAACGATTCATCATTATTGCATTTAATCGATTAATCAGTTGGTTGAATCAATGCAGAGGGTCATTATCTTTGTGCATCCCGATAAACACGGCAAGCTAAGCTACCTTTGACTGGCGCAGATCGCGGGCTCGCATATACAGTTCAGCTGAAAGTAAGTAATGATGCGATTGGTCTGTCTCCTTGGGCTCATTCGCTTGATATGTCCATAAAAGTTAATCCTTCTTTTCAGGATGGTGTCAGTTATCTTTACCAAACATGTTCAATAATATATAAATAATTCATGTTTATTGGGCTAATGCCGTGTGTATTTAAATTAGAACCATACGTTTCGGAGAAACCTTGCCTCCTTTTTCAATGGAATCAAACAATGTGGCCAAAGAAAGTATATCAATGAGATTACATAAAATATAGATAAATTCCTCTTATTTGTCACCAGAGAGCAGCTGCCAGAAGTTACTGTATGGACCATGGTAGAACGGCGGACAGAGCAGTAAGTAAGGAGAAGGTAAAGGGGGCAGGGTGAAAATATAGAGACTCCTTGAAGAATGAGGATGTCCAAAAGAAAGGGGGGGAGGTGGAAGATAGTTCCTCTCAGTCTCTCTGTTCTTCACCTATTTCAAATTGTACTTTTTTCCTCTATGGCTACAGAGCCTGGATTTGATCTCCTTTGTATGTCACTGAAGGAGTTTCCATCTGTTTTCTCGCCGTTGCCTTTATGACGTTAGGTATCGTTCAGATACACTTCCCTTTTGTTTATGTTTCCTTATATCCATCTAACCCTTTCCCCCCCTTTCTTTTGAACATCCTCATTCTTCGCGGAGTCTCTATATTTTCACCCCGCCTCCTTTACCTTCTCCTTACTTACTACTCTGTCCGCCATTCTACCATGGTCCATACAGTAATTTCTGGTAGCTGCTCTTGCTCTCTGGTGAAGAACAGAGGAATTTATCTATATTTTTTGTAATCTCATTGAAATACTTTCCTTGGCCACATTGTTTGATTCCATTGAAAAAGGAGGCAAGGTTTCTCCGAAACGTATGGTTCTAATTTAAATACACACGGCATTAGCCCAAAAAACATGAAATATTTATACAGTAAACCTGGCCTTGAAAGCCTTAATATACATATGTTCAATAATGTGTACTTACAGTGCTCTTAGTCGATGCTGAAAATGTCCTCCCTCTCTTGTAACACACATCTGACATCTTCTGATGAAAGAATGGACAACAATCTCATCTAATTTTTGTTGTCTGTTAACTTATTTATTATTTATGGAGCCAGTTTTCTTGAATTGTTTAGCGAGCCACCTAATTGTACTGGCATTAGGCATAGGTCTTCCTGGAAACATGATTCGAAATTTTCGTCTTGTTTCAGACGAATCACTAAACGATACAAGTTGTGGGGTATTGCAAGGTCCACACTTGGCCAGCCAAATAGTGCAATAGTTTTGCCGCGGTCCACTCAGCCGGTTGGCCAGATGCGGAGCAAGTGGACCTCACAATACCCCACTCCGCTGACTCACATCGTTAGTTCACACGTGTTTTGTCATTCATATGGACGTGTATCTGCAAAGCTTAGACGTGTTGCATGTTTAGTGAGTATTCTGATTACTGTGATTGTTGGTTATGCTTAGACACCGATTCACATTGCACAAACGTGTGTATATCCTTAATTTGAATAGTAAAAAAGTTAACAGACAACGTTGTGTTCTTACAGAACAAAAATTAGATGACATTGTTGTCCATTGTTTCATCAGAAGATGTCAGGTGTGTGTTACAAGAGAGGGAGGACATTTTCAGCTTCGGCTATGAGCACTGTAAGTACACATTATTGAACATGTTTGGTATAAGTGTAAAAGTGCGCGCCACCATGGCTGAACCAAGTACGCACGCCCGCGATCTGTGCCAGTCACAACCGGCTTAGCTGGCCGTGTTTATCGGGGCGCACAAGGATAATGACCCTGTACTTTGCTCCTTTCACGACGCTCTCACAGAAGCAAAACACACATTTAATTAATTTAAATATATTTTATCATATATTTTCAAATAATGTACCTTCTTTGTGAAAACTATGCTAAAACACAGTAAACAAAAATGTTCCTATCCTAAATTATTGGTTGGTTCTTAAGTTTAGGGGCTGCGATAACGCGGTCATGTAGTCCCGTGTACTTTGGGTGTATGTAGAATCTGTCTGATAACCGGTGTTAATTGTGATGACTGTATTAGTGTGTGTTATCTGTTTTTTAATTCAAGTAAGGACTGCAGACTTTTGAATTTTTCAAATAGTTGCTACTTTTGCCGCCAAACGCCACCGACAACGACTATTAGTTCAGAACTTAGCTACCAGACGCCACCGCAGTCGGCTCTTGGCAACGGTAGTAGGAACCTAAGAGCGTTGTTTACATTCTTAACCTATACAATTTAGCTTCACACAGGTGTAATTAGTGGAAGGTTCTTTAACATGCCATAAATCTATGACATGGGACCGCCGGCTTTACTTCCCCTACGAAGGAAGGCATACTGAGGGATTTTTAACGCTCTTAAAAAATTCGACGACTTCGGCCGGATTTGAACCCGCGATCTTGGGCATAGAAGCTCAGCACCGACTACGCCACCGAAGCCGCTGTCCTAAATTATAAACATTGAATAAGAATTCAAAATCTTTGCTGAAACTCTTTGTTTTCTTTTTTTGAAACCCTTCCTAATTTGATTGGTGTTTGTCCTTCCACTGTCACTGACTCTTATTTGGTTATTGTTAACATAAACATGGAAGGACACTTTGTATATTAAGGCAAAATCTAACTTTTTCTATACATAATTTTGAAAATATGCATAACTCAACTTAAGCGATGACCTCTCTCATTTAAACTTCTTTTCCTATCTTGTGTTGACTAATCAATTAATCGATTCTTCGGTTAGCCAATTAATCTATTACTAGCATTACCTGTCGCGGCTTCGCCCGCGAATATTCTAGTTCTAAAGAGTACACCTAGCAAAATCTCAATCATGAATGCTATGACTGATTTATCCTTGGTATGAATAATCAGACTTTATCAATTCAGCTACTGGTGCAGTGGTTAGGGGTTTGTCATTCCTTCATAGGTTTATCAGAGCGAAGTTAGTTTTCTGGGAATATCACAGATACAGTTAATTTAAGGGCCTTTAAATGTGGTTTTCGGAGACTCTTTATAGTCGGGTGAAAAAGACCTTTCGTACCACACTCAAACGCGAAAATTGCGTGAAAAAATTCTAGAGTGCCCCTTAAGCACGCTATACTGTATTGATGAATTTTACAGCTTAATTTGGTTCAGTGATAACCTTATAACTGTCTGGAAATTTTCACAGTAATGTAATAATTGGAATTGCATTGCGTCTTACAGAAATAGATGGACCTGTGAGATTCTGTTACCATGGTTACCGTGTTAAATTCTTTCATTATTTCATTGTAAATATACATGTTTTAAGGTATTTATTTATTGTGAGGCATTTAAAGAGTAAGTGAGTGCGTTTCACTTACACATTGGGTTATGCTGAACCTGTAGGTACCCTATATGTGTAGGTTGGAGTTAATGGGACCTTATTTTCGGTTACAACACTGGAATGGGACCTTAGCAGAATAATATAGGGAGGGATTTGATTAGTTGATTATTGATTAGTTGATTAATCGAATGAATGGTCAGCCTGTTAATCAATTTCAAATTAATCCGAATATCACTTATTACCACTCTTAATTTTGTTATGTATTTTGGCATTTTCAGGTGAACATCTTCTTCTTCTTTAGCTTTAGCGCTTGTTCCGCCTCGTGGCAGGGTCCGCTATTTAAATCCACTGTTTCCACTTTACTCGGTCATGGGCCATGTCCGAATGAAGGTTGGCGCTTTTCAGATCCCTGTGCAATGTATCGGCCCAACGTTGTCTCGGTCGCCCCTTTGGTCTTTTCCCGGCGACCTCTAGTGTGTAGCCCTGTTTTGCAATGGTATCCGCTCCTGATCGTAGCACATGCCCAAACCATCGCAGACGACCCTCTCGCATTTTGTTATTGATTTCCGCGATACCAAATCGTTCCCTTATTCTTTCATTTTCATTTATAATCAACATAAGCTCATTATAACAGACACTGAAATTTCTTAGACAAGCAAACCTTATTTTAGAAAGGAATATTTTAAAAAACATTGTACAAATTATTAAAAAAGAAAAATTTCAGATGTACTGTGCTAATATCAGATTCTTCCGTTTGTTATTTTGTTACAGAGAAGTAATACTTTTTTTTTTGGGGGGTGGGGCCTGATTATTCTGGAAATTGTGAGTATTCTCAGGGGATTGTCACTGCAAAATACCTGGAAATATTAACCAATATCTTAGAGCATATAACTTTGTGTAATTATTTTAGATAAGAGTTAATTGTAAAATTCTAAGTTTATACATACATACATATCCCACGTCAATCCATCTATTGATGGGTCGGCGAATGAGGCCCCTCCACCAATTTCTGTCTCTGTACTTCTCTTCGTCTTCAATGCTGTCCAAGTCCTGACCCAATTGTTGGATGACATTTCTCACCATGTCTGCATATCTCATTCTTGGCCGTCCTCTTGGTCTTCGGTCATGAAGCTGCAGTTCATACAATTGTTTTGGAATTCTGGTAACATCCATCCTTCGCATCCAAACCACATGAGCCTTTTCATGGTTATTTTATCCTGTAGTTTGTCGACCTGAACCAATTCTCTGATTTGCTCATTACGAATTCTGTCTTTTCTTGTCTTACCAACCATGGCTCTGGCAAATCTCATCTCTGCTGCCTGAATCCTTCTCTCATCTCTCTTCCTCATCGTCCAAGTTTCGCAGCCATAGGTCAAAATTGGCACATAATAAGTCTGATAAATTGCTCGTTTACATTGCAGAGGCATTTTCTGGTTCCATATGATGTCTTGAATAGTTCTATAAAATGTACCTCCAGCCGAAATCCTGTTGGTGATTTCCTCATCAATGGTACCTGTTGCTGATATCACACTTCCCAGATTTTTAAATTTTTGAGAAAATCTAAGCTGTCTGCCATCAATTTCAATGGAATCTTCCGGTTGGCCGTTTCTCTACACTAAACATAAGACCATATTCCTTTGCTCTTTCTGTCCATGGTTTGATCTGTTCTTGCAATTCTTTTTTGGAATCACCCCACACACATATGTCATCCGCAAAGAGCATATCTTTCATTTTTCCATCGCCGATGGTTTGGGATACATTTTGTTGGATGTCATTCATCACAGCAATGAAGAGAAGAGGAGACAGAACTCCCCCTTGCCTTAGATCTGTAGTTATTCTAAAGCGTTCTGTCAGACCTGATGGTGTTTTAGCACGACTATTGATTCCCTCATAAATGTTCTCAATTCTCTTGACTATATCATTACTCAAACCACTCTTCCTCAACAATGTCTAGACTTTATCCCTGTTCAGAGCATCGAAAGCCTTTTTGATATCCAGGAAGTTTATATAGCCTACAATTAGTTGCAATACAAAAAAACGTTGTAAAACACAACGCACAAGTAAAATTTTGTACTTAATGAATATTCCATTATGGCCTATGGAATATGAATGGCAAATATCTAAATACAGAGAGTTTGTTTTGTATGTGACGGGGACCCTCGCTTGCCCGCTCGTCCGCATTGCGTGTCTGTCTCCCGCCAGCACTTGGCCGTTATGCGGCGCTGCGTCGCACTGAGTCATTGAGAATAGGAATTTGTACTTACCTAGTTAACAGCTGGTGCTGAAAATGTTCGCCATTCACTGCTACACATCGCTGGCACCTCTTTATGAAATTGTCATTCACTTTCTGAAGATCCTCAGCACTGATTGACTGTATTTCAGCTGTAATATAGCCTTTAAGCTCATTTATAGTGTGAGGGTTTCTCGCATACACTCTATTTTGAAGCGTCCCCACAGTCACATGGTGATAAGTCTGGGCTTTGCGGGGGCCACACGTTCTGACTTTAATACTAGTACCGAAAATGCGACGCAATTTTGTCATGGATGCTTCGGCAGTGTGAGCAGTGGAAGAATCTTGTTGAAAATAAGTTGACAATCGCTCTCCGTAAGTCAGTTCGTCAAAAAGTTGGTCAAGGTTCACATTGAAGTACAAATTTAAGTACAAATTCCTATACTCAATGACTCAGTGCTGCGCGAGCGCCGCATTACGGCAAAGGGCCTGGTGGGAGACAGGCTCGCAACGCGGGCGAGGTAGGGTCCCCGTCGCATATAAAACAAACTCTCTGTATTTGTCAATTTATTAAACCGAAAGGCAAAAAGTTTTTATTGTATTTTATAAATTGATCATTTATTTCTCAAAATTGAGATCTGTGCTGGACAAAACGGAGGCAGACAGGTTTTTCTCCGGGTACTCCGGTTTTCCCTGTCAAAATTTCATTCCAGCAACACTCTCCTCTATCATTTCATTTCATCTGTTATTCATTTAATCATTGCCCCAGAGGAGGGCATCAGGCCTCGGCAGCCGGCACAGTTCATATCCTCGCCGCTAGATGGGGGCTTCATTCATTCCATTCCTGACCCGGTCGGAGACTGGAAGCAGGCTGTGGATTTTCATTTTCATTTCTCAAAATTACCGTACTGTGGAATTCTTAGTCTTGTTACTATCTCAATTTTGCCTCACAAGGCTCGAGCTCTCTGGCCAGAATTTTTTTTTTTTGGCAGAGCCGGAAAGGGAATTCAGACCTCCGGGACGGCTGCCAAGGATGCTAGCCACTGCATTAATTTTAGCTTTAAATTTTACCCTATCAATGTAATGTACATGCTTTTCTCATAATTTCACCATTATTTATTTTCATCGTTAGCTGAAGAAGGCCACACTGCTGGCCAAAACATGTTCTAGACACATTCCAGAAATACAGTGACTGATCAATAAGGTTCGGATGTTAAGGGAAAGTCATATTTTTTTCCTGAGCTCATTTTACCCCAAATCTGAAAAATAAGTCCGAATGAGGGGTCCCTGACCACGTTTAAAGCAATCTGATATTGCCTATAAATGCATATTTTGGCCATTTTTATTGTTTTGGTCATATTTGGTCATATTTTAGTGATATAAGGTCATATTTGGTTATAATTTCAGCATTTTTGTTTAAATTTAGGCGTCGTTAACAAGGTACGTGTTATCTGCGTCGAGTTTCAAACACAGGTTTTCCGAATAGCGTAGTAGATACTGTATATTTTTCTTTCTTTTCCCAGAACAGACAGATAGCAGGTTTAGAAGACCTGATTCCAAGAAGGCGCTCCTCTACGGACGTCTTTTGGCACATCTTTCTGGACAAGTTAGATTGTGACACTGAACGTATGAGGTCATGGAACATGACGATAGTGTGCTTCTCTCTTCCAATAGGATGTCACTCCAGTAGATATATTTAGCTCTGAAGCAATTAGCAGACAAGGAAGTGCCATGTTATGTCTTTTAGGAAAATTGAGCAGGAACTGCATCTCAAGTATATGATACTGAATGAATGTTGAAAATTTTAATGTATTGTACTGAAGCTCTCTTGTCAGTTTGTATGATTAAAATGTGTCTGGTTTATTATCGCTGATCACGTTTTGGCACTTAAGATGTTTACTGTCTGTTAGCGATACTCTACCTATCCCAAAAATTCATGTCATATTTCATAGTTTTTTAGCTCATATTTTATAGTTTTTAGGTCATATTTAGCTAGCTTTTAGGGCATATTTGCTTGCATATTTTGTATTCTTTAGGTCTGAAACTTCCGAACCCTACTGATCAAGGTGGAACCATTTTGCTTTCTACTGGACTTATTTGAGGTAGATCATAGAAACACAGGTTATCAGACAAGTTCAACACTCACTAAGAACACAGGGCTGATGACCAGGAAGTCAACAACAGTAGTAGTGATCATCTGTCGCTAAGGTGTTGTTTCACAAAACTCAAGCTCCTAAATCAGAGGGAGTTAGAAGGTGTGGTTTGTACCAAAATCTTCCAAAACATCTTGCATTTCTTGAAAAGTCAACGGAGATATATTTATTTGTTATAAAGTGCTTTTAAACAAATAAACAAGACGATAGCCCTGGTAGGACTGTGTCCCGTACAGCTGCATAGCACTAGAACCGGGCGGGTTGTCTGTACACAACCCATTGTGCAACCAGCAGCAGTGATGAATTGCTCTCTGATTTCATAGATATCGACAATTTAAAAAAAAGCGTTTTTAAACAAATAAACATATTTATAGAAGACCACATAACAGTAAAGCCGGCGGGTGGTTTATACCCAAAGCCCGCGTAACAGTAAAGCCAGGCGGGTGGTTTATACACATGCGAGAGTTCTCGCACGGGTCCGCTAGTTTTTATTATTATCCTTATAATCAAGGTCTGATAACCTTGATGCCTATTAAACAACCACCACCACTGGTAGAGTAGTTTAGAAAAAAAAAAAAAAAAACAAGTATTTTTTATTTTTTAAAATATAGATGTCATGGCAATAGCGGGAAAATTACATTTAAGTTTATGATACAATTTAAATATTTGGCAATTCATACATATTCTTTTTCGTCTTACAATTACCTTCCAGTGCCTTTGCTATTTCAGCTAATGATTTTCCTTTAGTTTCTGGCAAATTAAATATCATGAACAGCATGGCAAGAATACAGCAAACTGAGAATATCCAATAAGTACTGTAAATACCAATGAGTTCTGATATGTTATTGAAAAATTTGGCCCCCACAAAGGCTAAAAACCAAACCAGAGAATTAACTAATGAGGTTGCTAAATATCTCATTTGTGGAGAGATTACTTCTGAAAGCACAGCATACAACAGTGGCCCTACACCTATCGACAGACCAACAACGAACACGGATAAGCTCGTAACTGGTAACCATCCTATGCTACTAACATCAGCTTCAATATGTTTGAGATAGAAAAATGTTCCAATACTTAATAAAGAAACTGACATAAACACATTGGAACTGATGTACAGTATCCTACGTCCTGCACGTTCCACCAAGAAAAAGGCGATGATATTGCCGAACACCAGAAGAAAACCTACTATTACTGCTGAAAGATTAGGTGAAATATCGCTACCTGAAGCCTTAAATATTGTTACTGTGTAGCTTATGACTGGATAAATACCACTGAGTTGCTGATTGGCTCCTAAAACAAGTACAATAAACAATCCACGTACTGTTGCTTTTGAAGCAAACATTTCCTTAAATGGCACTAAAAGTGTTTGTGATTCTTTTGTATCTAATGATGCTTTAATGTCATTAAATTCTGTGGTTATGTCATAACCATTCCCTCGAAACCACTGCAAACTTTTCTTAGCCTCCTCCAACTTCCCGGAAGAAATAAGATACTTTGGAGTTTCTGGCATCCAAAAGAATAGCAATATAAATAAAATTAGTACTGCAATATTAACATAGCAAACTTGTTCGTAAGTAAGAAACCATCCTATCACATAAGCGGTGGCAACTCCTAAGTTGCAAAGACTGGTTACAAGAGTTCCCAGAATGCCTCTAATTTGAACCACAGACATTTCAACCACATATATTGGCGCTACCAGAAATATACCTACAGAACCTAATCCAGAGAAGATTCTTGCTATGTAAAGCAGTAGGACACTTTTTGCAAATATGATGAGAATCCAACAAATAATTAGAGCTACTGCCATAAGGTAAGCAGTGTTCTTGCGGCCGATTCGATCTGGAAGTAAACCGGCAAAAGGTGCAGTACAGCTTGCAGCCAGACATAGTAGTGCTGTTGCCCATGACGACTGTTCAGCTGTCAGAGGTATTGGAGATTCTGCACTTTCAAGGTATGGTATTGCAGAAGAAGGCCATCCAATTGATAATCCACTAGAGAAGGCTAGGAGATTCACTGAAACAAGGTCATTACAATATGAGGTACTCAAAAGATATAATGGACTGTATATATTATATATATAATATATTGGGTTGGTGAAGTTCATAGCGTTTTCCATAAGTTTATCCACATCAAGTTTATAAGTTTATTAACTTTATTAAGAGAAGTTAATCATCACTAAGGCCCGGATGTTGATGACATGTCATCTTTTTACTACCGACAGTAGTGGCTACGCTGGCTAAAGCGCTGCGTTAGGCCATGGGGCCAAGCACTCTTCTGACTCGGTAGACGCCTGGGTTCGAGCCCCACCGTCGGCTGTCCTTGAAATGGTTTTCCGTGGTTTCCCCATTTTCAACACCAGGTAAATGCTGGGACAGTACCTTCTGACAGGCCACGGCCGCTTCCTTCCACATCCTTGCCCGGTTTCATTCATCTTCATCCATTCCATCTCCCATCCCGGCGCGCAGGTCGCCCACGGGCGTCGAATAGAAAGACCTGCACTCGGCCTCTCAGGAGGCTACACGAAAAAAAAAAAAATCTTTTTACTGAGCTGTCTAAAACAATGCTGAAGTACATAGAAACTCCGGACGGGCCTCCCCGTCTTCAAATATGTTATTTTTATTTTGCATCTTTTTGCATTATTTGCTATTTTTCCATTTTAAGAGCATTTTTTTAAGTTTGGTGGATTTTCTTGGTCATATTTTAGAGAAATCGGCCTTTTAAGGTAATTTTTTTTCCTTCAATTGAGTCATGTCACAGCCTTATATTAGGGAGTTACGTCTAACAGAGTTAAGAAGAAGCTAGTGGATGATTCAAGATAATTTAAAACACCGGTATTAAAAAAAAAAATAATTCAGTATTGCTATTAGTAGAAAAAATATATCTTGGATGCAGAATAATGGTACCGTAGGTATACAGATGCTCTTGTTTTTGTCGCAAACCAGTTATTAGCGGAATGGAATGTTACCTGCTCTGTTGACTAAGGTCAGCTGTGGTGGGGTAGAACGGGGAAGGGGTGTTTATTCTTGTCTCAGTTAATTTTCTCCATTTTATAGTGCATTTATCGAATTTTTGAAATATTGGTGAGTTTATTACTACACTGACCGGCACGAAAAACGCAACACCCAATAAATTATTTGAAATTATTGTGTAATTATCTATTTAATCAAAGTGAAGCACTTTAACCAATTTTATTTTTAGACGGGGTATGTTATTGGCGTTGCTTTGCAAGCAAACAATGAAGGGTTGATTGTTGATTGCACTAGCCTCGATTGTTTATTCTCGCGCAACCTGGAAAACACCTCACTGGATGTAACCCAACAATGTGTTTCCGCTCTTACAGCGCTTAGTGTTGTACTTTGAATTGTTCCCTTTTCAATCACATGTGTTTGTGGGATTTTTCTGTGATTGTCGTAATTGGCTTTCTGGAGCAAACAAGCTCTTAACCCTGAACAAGCTGCAAAAGTTGTTGCTTTGGTGGAAGATGGTCGCAGCATGCATTACATTGCAGAAGTGTTGAGGATTACACCTTCCACGATTTCCAGAACCGTACGAAGGTACAGGGAAACTGGAGGCTTTGCAAGGACACCAGGAACAGGCCCGAGAAGAAGAATATCTAAGAGTGATGTCTGCTTCTTACAACTTCAAGTTCTTCACGTCCGTCACACCACCGCCATTGAAGCACGAAATCGACTCCACCAAGTTTGAGTGGTCGATGCTAGTGAGAGAACCGTCCTAAGAAGATTGGAAGAAACCAATCTTCAATCCAGAAGACCAGTTACAGGCCCAGAACCTACTAGAGAACATCGCACAGCTCGACTACGTTTCGCAAGGGAACATCATGGCTGGACAGTACAACAATAGGAACAAGTGTTGTTCACCGATGAGTCGCGGTTTGGCCTCCGATCACCTGACGGAGGAGAGAGGGTCTGTAGAAGGCCAGGGGAAAGGTATTCCCCTTGCACATTCTCATCCAGGACGCCTTATCAGGGTGGTTCTGTGATGGTGTGAGCAGGAATCAGTATGACTGCAAGGACGGATTTGGTCTTCGTGGAGAATGAGAGCCTTACTGCACATCGGTATGTGGAGAAAATCCTTCTGGAGCATGTTGTGCCTTTCGCTCCATTTATTGGTGATGATTTCACACTAATGCAAGACAAAGCATGCCCACATGTTGCGAGAGTTCTTGGGTGAAGCAGTGATTCATGCTATGGCTTGGCCTGCTCAAAGCCCTGATTTGAATCCTATTGAGCACGTTTGGGACCGGCTGGGGAGAAGAGCCTGTCAGTGCTATCCAGAGACCCTACAGGACCAAAGGAATGTCCTCCTGGAAGAATGGGAGATGATTACTCAACAGGACATTACAGCATTAATCAGGAGCATCCCTGAAAGGTTGAATGCAGTCATTGGTACAAGAGGAGGCAAAACACGCTTTTAAAGATGCGAACAGAGGTCTCCGAGGTCTGTGAAGTAATGTGTGAAGTGTATAAAGTCAAAACAGAAGTAAGGACCTTTAGGACCTTACTCAAAATTTCCTGCTCTTTTAACGCTCTTTCCTTGAAGTGTGCATCACTGGCTTAATTTTTAAATTTGTGTATAATCATCTTTTTTTCCCATTCTTAGACCCCTACATGGGACCGTACTACAATATTTCATCATCATATAGTAGATTAGTGTTATAAAAGTGTCATAAATTTGAAAAAAAATTCAGTTTTTGTACGAAATTGAAGTGTTGCATTTTTCGTGCCGGTCAGTGTATAAGGTCATTTTCTCCATTTTATAGTGCATTTTTCGAATTTTTAGGTCATTTATCACAGTCATTTCTGAAAATTTTAAGTGCATTTTTTAAACTTTTTTACGGCATCAACATCTGGGCCCTAATCATCAGTAACATATTCTCCTTCACTATCTACAACAATCTCCCAAAGCTGTGGTAATTTTTCGATTCCGCGCTTGTAGAAATCACGTGGTTTTGAGCAGAAGAATTCGTCAAGCCATGTTCAGAGCGCATCTTCATACGGAAAGGAAGTTCCCTGAAGGTCGTTCGATAGAGAGTAGAAAAGATGAAAATCTGAGGGTGCGAGATCGGGCGAATAAGGTGCGTACGAAATGATTTCCCATCACTATAATTCTCCATCTTAATAATAGCCCAAAATGAAAGCAAATAATTATAGTTGAGCCTCGGAAAATGCAAGGGTGCCTCTGCAGGCGACGCGCAGTTCTTCAGATGCTGGGGGAGCTGTGAGAAATGGGCGACCAGCATCACAATATATCTGAATAGGGACAGTCAACATCTTAACCCTGACGGACAAGACTGAGGAGCTAGTGGACTTCATGATGGGGAAGGATATAGCCATCCTCGGTCTCAGTGAAACGAAAGGAAAAGGGGAAAGGAAACTAAAGGAAGGATACAGGCTGTTTTACAGTGGAGGACAGGAGGCAAGAAATGGAGTAGGAATGATTATAAGAAAAGATATCCTAGAGTATGTGGAGGCGGTGAAGAAGATAAGTGACAGGATGACCATAGGAAGGATACAGTTCCAGACAGGGACAAAATATCTGTTCCAAGTATATGCTCCACAAACGGAGAATAAAGAATTTAGAAGAATTCTTAGAAGATGTAGAAAAATAAGAGGATAATCAAATAATGGTAATGGGTGATTTGAATACACAAGTGGAAAGAGACAGACAAGGAAGAGAGGAGATTTTGGGACCACATGGTTATGGCAGTAAGAATCCAGAAGGGGATTTCTAAATGGACTTCCGTCAGCGGAACCAATTAATTACAGGGAATACATGGTTCAGAAAGAAAAATAGTCAGAAGATAACAAGGTATGGATGGGGAGATAGAAGAACGAAAACTCTGATAGACTATGTATTAGTCGAAAAAGGACATCGGAAAGAGTTAATGGATGTCACAGCCATGCCAGAGGATGCCTTTGGAGGAGACCATAGGGCAGTGGTAGCAAAACTAAAAGTAGGAAAGCTCATGAGATTACCAGAAAAAAAGGAAAGAAAGATTAAGGTCTGGGGACTAAAGGAAAAGGACGTTGCAGAAGTGTTTAAGAAAGAATTGCAAGAACAGATATCAAGGACGGATATTACCCATGTGGAACAAGAATGGGAAAAGTTCAAGAGTGCATTTGTAAACAGTGCAGAGAAAACATGTGGTAGAACATTAGGAAAGGTACGGGAAAAGGCGACAAAATGGTGGAATGATAGAGTGAAAGAAAAGGTAAGAGAAAAGAAGAAAACTTGGAAGGAATGGAAAACAAAAAAGACTGAAGAAAGTAGAGCAAAATATATAGAAGCAAACAGAGATTGCAAGAAAGTAATTGCAGAGGAAAAGAAGAAAAGCTGGGAAGAATTCACCCAGGAAATAAGGGAGGATTTAAATTGTGGGAAAAAAAATAAAAAATGCTATTTGGAATTATAAAAAGTAGAAGGAGTGAAAAGGTGAACACTGAGTTCGTGAAAAACAAAGAAGGCGATATATTGACAAAACCAGAAGAGATAACGGACAGATGGAAAGAATATTTCAGTGAGCTGTTTAAGGTGAGGCGTCAGGCATGCGGAGAAGTTACGCAAACAACCAAAACGGTGGAGGAAAAAATAGAAGAACCAGACATTACTATGGCAGAAGTGGAATGGGCAGTTAGGAAGATGAAGATGAGGAAAGTTGTGGGAATCGACGAAGTGGCAATAGAAATGATCAAGGCGGCAGGACTAGTGGGACTACAGTGGTCATACAGACTTCTCAGGAGTGTGTGGGTAGAGAAGAAAGTTCCTGAAGACTGGAAAAAGGGAATAATACTGCCAATATTCAAGAAAGGAGACAGGAAGGTGTGTGGTAACTACCGAGGAATCACAATCATCTCGCATGTTGCCAAAGTAATGGAAATAATCCTAGAAAAAAGAATTAGAATAAAGGTAGAAACCCCAATAGAGGAGGAGCAGTTTGGATTTAGAGGGGCAGGTCAACAGTGGAACCCATTTTCATTCTAAGACAGAACATTGAAAAGAGTTGGGAATATGGGAAAGATATGGTAATGACTTTTATTGATCTAGAAAAGGCCTATGATAGCATCCCTAGAACAAAAGTTTGGGAAAGCTTAGCAAATAGGGGGATAGGTAAGGAACTGAGAGACATTTTAAATGGAATGTGTGTGGATTGCTACAGTAGTGTGAAGACTAGAGTCGGGACATCAGAATGGTTTAAAATTGACACTGGGATAAAGCAAGGAAGTGTGTTGTCACTTTAATTGTTCTTAATGGTGATGGATGACATCATGAAGGCAGCAATGAAAGAATATAGTAGGGCAAAGATGAAGGTAATGTTGTTTGCAGACGATGTTGTGATCTGGGGCGAGGATGTGATGGAGGTACAAGAACAGAAAGAAGTAACAAATGAAAAGATTGAGCAATGGGCATTGAAGATAAATGTGGAGAAGAGTAAAACAGTGGTGATGAGTACAGCTAATAAAGAAGGAAAAGGAGTAATCAATGTCGGAGATAAGGAATTGGAAGTGGTGAAACACTTCAAATAATTGGGAAGTAAACTGATTGAAGATGGAAGAATAGATTTGGAAATTAGCAGAAGAATACAACTCGGGAGGGCTTTCTACCAACAGGTACGGGGACTAGTATGGAGGATATACCAATTAAGGCTAAAAAAGTTATGTACAAAGCATATTATGTTCCTATAATGACATATGCAGCAGAAACTTGGACAATGACTAAGAGGGATGAGAGCAGAGTACAGGCAGCTGAGATGAGATTCCTGAAAAGTATGGTCCAGAAAACGAGGAGAGAGAGAGTGAGAAATGAAGATATATGGAAAGAACTGGGAGTACAGAAACTAAATGACAAACTGGAGCAAAACAGATTGAGGTGGTTTGGACATGTCAAACGGATGAATGAAGAAAGGCTACCAAGACGAGCACTGGAACGACGGATGACCGGGAAGAGAGGACGAGGAAGATCAAGAATGTGTTGGATGGACTCAGTGAAGTATCTTCTTCTTCTTCTTCATTTCCCGTTTCCAGTGTTCTGGGTCGGGGTGTGAATCCAGGACCTCCATAATTTTCTGTCTCTCCACCACTCTCTTCCTTCTTCTAGTACATCTTCTACTTTTACCCCTCTCTTCTCTATGCTCTCCCTCACTGTATCCATCCACCTCTTCCTAGGCCTTCCCCGTTGCCTCTTTCCTGTTACTTTCTCTGTAAATACTCGCTTTGGGACTCTGTCTTCACCCATTCGCATCATGTGTCCATACCATTTCAGCTTACTGATCTCTATCTTGTCTTGTAGCTTTGGGAATCCAGTTCTTTCCCTAATTTGTGTGTTCCTGATTTTGTCTCTTCGTGTCTTTCCAATTATTCCTCTAAGAAACTTCATCTTGGCTGCCTGGACTCTGCTTTCATCCCGTTTTGTTGTTGTCCATGTGCCTGCTGCATATGTCAATATAGGTGTGTAATATGTTGAGTACATGACTTTCTTACATTTCTCTGGAACATCCTGGTTCCACACCATACCTCTCACACACTGGTAAAACCCATTTGCTTGCTGGATTCTCTTACCAATTTCTTCACTTATCTTTCCATCTTCTGTGATTATACTCCCTAAATATTTAAAACTTTTCACAACTTCTAATGTTTTCCCATTTACTTCAATATTCCCCCTACCATCTCTCTTATTTCTCGTCATCACTACTGTCTTACTCTTCTCCACACTTATTTTCATTCCATACTCTTCTATCTCCTGGTTCCATACATCGACTTGTTCCTGTACTTCTGTTTCACCTTCTCCCCATATTACTATGTCATCAGCAAAGAGTAAGGCCTTAGTCTCTTTACTTCCCATTTTCTGTTTCACTCGCTTATGGATTTCATCCATGACAGTGATGAAAGGTATAGGGGACAATACACTCCCTTGTCGGAGTCCTGTTTCTACATTAAACCAGTTTGTTTGCCCAACCCTGGTATTCATACTACTTATACACTTCCTGTACATAGCTTTTATCATTTCAACTTCTGCTCTGTCTACTTTCTTCTTTATCAATGCATCCCAAACCAGTTGTCTTGGTACACTGTCATATGCCTTCTCAATGTCTATAAATGTCATCACTAAATCCTTCCTGAATTCCCACCTTTTCTCCATCATGTTTCTTACGGTAAAAATTAGATCAAAAGTTGATCTGTCTTTTCTAAATCCATGTTGTTCTTCCTCCATTTCCTTTTCCACTTTCATCCTCAGTCTACCCTCAAGTATCCTTTCAAATATCTTTGCTACATGCGGGATGAGGGTGATTCCTCTGTAGTTCTTACATTCTTTCTTATCTCCTTTCTTGAATACTGGAATTATTAGCCCTTTACCCCAGTCTTCAAGTACTTCCTTGTTCTTCCATATCACTCGAAATAGTCTGTACAACCACTGCATCCCTACTGGTCCTGCTGCTTTTATCATCTCCACAGCTACCTCATCCACTCCCATTGCTTTACCACTCTCCACCTTCTTTATGGCTCTTTCTATTTCTAACATTGTTATATCATCATCTTGGGTTTCTTCAGTCATTTCTTTACCTTCTTCAACTCCCACTAATTCTTTGAATTTGATGTTCAGTAATTTATCAAAATATTCTTCCCATCGCTGGAGTATGTCTTCTCTTTGTGTCAAAATCTGTCCTGTCTCTGTCTTTACAAATTTTGTATCTTCTCTGATTTTTAACTCAGTGAACTATAGCATTAGAAAATGGAACCTGGATTGGAACACCATGTCGGAAGAGGAAGGGTGGAACGACAGAACAAAGTGGAGAGGAACCATATTTGCCCCCACCCAGTGTCAGCTGGAAAAGGGGAAATGAAGATGATGATGATGAGTGTTTTTTGTTAGATTAGCAGAGTGCAGGCGTGCGTTATCATGGAGGAGTATCATTTCACGCAGTCTTGCTGGTTATTTTTCTTGGATTGCATCTGCAGGACATCTCAGTTGTTGGCAATAAATACACCACGGGGAAGCAATTCGTAGTAGCCTACAGCACACTGTCGGTGTTCCACCAGATGCTTAACATTATCTTTTGTGGATGAGTGCAAGGCCTTGTATGGGGAGTTGCTTGTTTGTTTGGGCTTAACCATTTCTTTCTTCTCCTTATGTTAGCGTAAAGACACCATTTCTCTTCACCAGTAAAGATACAGCATTGGAATGGTCTATGTTGTTCACGAGCCAATCGATAACGAGCAAGCATAGATGCACATATGCTACCCGGTGATTTTTGTGTTTTTGGCTTAGAGCATGCGGTACCCATACACCGGATGTTTGAACCTTACCCATTGAATACAAATGTCGCACAATGGTGGAATGATCACAGTTCATCACTTTTGCCAGTTCTCGTGTACACTGACGTGGATCATTGTGAATGAATGCGCTTAAACGATCTTCATCAAATTCCTATGGCCTTCCTGAACGTGGGGAGTCACTGATGTCAAAACGACCCACCTTAAAACGAGAAAACCACTTTCTTGCCGTGCTCTCTTCAATAGCATTGTCCCCATACACGGCGCAAATGTTTCTGGCCGCCTCCGCAACTTTCGTCCCTCTATTGAATTCAATGAGAAGAATATGTCGGAAATGTTCAATTTCTCCACTTGGCACTCCATTTTCTGGCGTCCACAGCTCCACTCACTATATGCAAATTACAAAACGTCAATATGTAAACTCAAGAACAAACATTGAACTACAAAGAAACAATGACAGTCGACAAATGAAACCATATCAACCGGAATACATACAAGCAAAACAAAAACGCTACGGACTTATGCACCAACCTAATATATAGGTTTGATTGAAAAATTATTTTCATATCAGCCAATAATTCCTTGAAATAGCCATGATAAATCACACCTGGCAGAATCAAAGACTCTCACGGGCAGCTCTACAATTAAAAAACAACAAAAATGGGTAATCGCTGTTGCTTTATGTGAAAAGAAGAACCTTATTGGTATGGAAAATCTCTTTTCAAAAAGATGGCTTTGAAGCCATTTTTCAGTGTTGCATTTTTAACAATTGATATTCTAACTTTCAGTCGGTCAACACAAAATAATGTAAATGAAATATCAATAGGTAATTAATAAATGTATTATACCTTAGTCAATAAAATCAAATTAATTAATTAATGCAATGGTTTCGACCATATTATCATGGCATTCTCCATTCTTCAGCAATGTTTTCTAAAATAAAAGAAACTATTGTAATTACGAGCCAAGCTTTGTAATAATATTTTACTTGGGGTTTTCTATGAAATATTTATAAAGCATAGTTAAAAAAAACAGATCTGTAGCAAATGTGGGCTTTAATGTGATGGTAATATACAACAAGAAGTTCCGTGACGAACTAAAGAGCCTACTTTTCTTAAAATTTAAGATTCATGCCAATCTATACACACCTATCTAGAATAATGACAAAATGAAGTTGGTAAAATCGAAATTTCTAATTAGTTCCAAATATACCTGGTATAATGTAGCCTAATAAAGCACTACAGTTGGCAGCCCTGGTGACTGAATATATTGTTAGTTCCATCTCTCAAGGTACAGAATACAACATTTGGTTGAAGTCCAATGGATAGCATGGATGTTACATGCAGTTAGACATTGGATTTATCAGCACACATAAAATCTTGTTGCCAACAATGTCATGCATGTATTGGTCAGAAATAATCTGAAATATTATGATCTCTTGTTGTGCCAATTTCGGATGAAATCCATTTGTTAGTATAGAAGTTACATGTATTTTAAAATTGGACCTATCAGCAGGCTTAGAGTCATGTTGGCAGCACTGACGTATATTAGTTTCTCCAAATTAATCTAGAATGTCAGGTGCTTTACGTGTGCAAAATTTAAAGCTGTTGGCTTACATACCTTCTGATATATTAATACTAGGGTAAAAATATTGACAGCATTTATTAACAGTTGGCAGCCCTGGTTGCTCTTCGGAATAAGCATAGTCATATCTGTTATGGTACACATAGCACATACGAAATTTGGTTGAAATCCAATTGATAGTATAGAAGTTACATGTATTTAAACATTGGTACTATCAGCAGGCTTAGAATCATCTTGGTAGCACTGACGTACTTACGTTACTCCAAATTAATCTAGAATGTCAGGTACTATACGTGTGCATAGTTTGAAGCTGTCGGATTGCATACTTTCTGATATATTGGTATTTGGATAGAGAGAGAGAGAGCATTTATAACAGTTGGCAGCACTGGTGGCTTTGAAAAATACGCTCAGTCATATCTGTTTATGTACACATAGTACATACGAAATTTGGTTGAAATCCAATTGATAGTGTAGAAGTTATATGCATTTAAAAATTGGACCTATCAGCAGGCTTCGAATCATTTTGGCAACACTGCCATGCATGGCCTCCTGGAAATTAAACTGAAATTGTATCACCTATATGTGTGCCAATTTAGGAATAGCTCCCATGCATACCTTCCAAGATATCCAACATGGAGCTCAAATTTTAATTGCGTTTTTTCAGCAGTTGGTAGCACTGACATGATTTTTGAATATGGGCTTGAGATATTCAGGTATAGATCTTTACTCATACCAAATTTGGATTCGATTGCTGCAGCCATTTAGGAGGTGATAGTGTGGGGAAACACACACACAGACAGACAGACATTTGCCCGGATCGATCTCATAAGTTTACTTTTTCCTCATTTTTGCAAAATGTGAAATGTAGGCTAAAAATTACGAGCCTTACAATAGTCGCATATGATGTGTAACATGTGACATGTTATCCTACTAGTACTATGTGTCTGCCGGGAGCGAAAATCCCTTGTTAACAGTGAACTCTGTTCACTGTTGATATAACTACTGGTAAAACTCCAGTGCCAAATACTTTCAGCAAATATGATATAATGAATATTTTCACACCAAAGAACGACAACTTGAAGTTGATTTGTTGTAGGAATATCTTTAATGGGGCCTCCAAACCTTGAAGTAAAACGTATGCGATATACATTCCACATAGTGCTCTAATTTGGCCGACAGTACTTCGAATGCTTACATTAAATAAGAATAGAGCAAAAGTATGAAGATTTAATAAATCATAATTGTTTTCAGCAAATATGATATAATGAATATTTTCACACCAAAGAAGGACAATTTGAAGATGATTTATTGTAGCAATATCTTTAATGGGGCCTCCAAACCTTGAAGTGAACCGTATGCGATATACATTCCACATAGCCACATGGCCGACAGTACGTCGTTGTACCAATCTCCGTCACTGCGCGCGCTCTTTTTTTTCGTCCCATTTCCGTCCCTTTTTCAAAATCACCCCCACAAAAAATATACAGCAACTGAGTGGAAAGATGTTACACATCAAAAATAATTTTGTGAAAGTGACATATATACCCTATCTAAATAGTTGGTATTTGTATATTTCTATAAAATAGACCCGAAGAAGGACGAAGAAACGTGGAACGAAAAAAAAACAACAACAGATGGGCAGACTAGAAAGGCAATGACAGGGAGTGCAACTTGCGAACAGGACAGTGCGGAAGTAATAAAAGTGTGAATTATAAAGTAGGGATAGAGACAGTACGAAGCGTCAATAACGAGATAAAAAACTCCCAAGGATTGCTCAACTTCGGAGTCTAATCACGAGCACGTGTCTGTGCAAACAAGAGGCTTTTGCCCTTATGGAACGTTTATAGGCTAATGTTATTATTATTATAAAATATACTAAACAGTTTTTCTTTAAACATATCTTGAAATGGTCAACAGAGTGTGCTTTCTATGAGATGGACAAAGGCTCTTTGCGGAGTGGAGCATAGGTTAGAATATAAAGTAAGAACAGCAAGCGGCAGTTTTGTTATTCGCTGCTTCGGTGGCCTAGGCCGAGCTTGTGGCGCGCCATGGCCCCCTGCTGTAATATTGAAAGCGCGCGGATAGTACAGGCCGGACGTTTGTTTTAGACGTTTGCCCTTGACCTTGAAGCCTGCGGGTGAGCCTACACACACTCACTCTCCTAACCTATCGCTTCACTCTTGTCACCACCGATCTGATGTAATGGAATTCCAGACTTGAGCAGACAGTACAGTCCACATCGAAGTATTGTGTGACGTGGAAGTACACGTTACGTAGGTACGAACAGAACGTCATTATATTTGCCAATGACTGTACTCCTAGCAGTAGTGTGAAACAGCTTTGTCAATCATCGGACCGCTTGGGGCAGCTGATAACAACACAGGTACTGTAGTAACTCGCCTCCAGGCTTCCATTAAGATTTTTCACTCGTCTAAAACAAACGTCCAGCCTGTACATACGAGGATTTCTTTTCAAGTTCCGATGGAATGTATAAAAATAACAGATTGACATACCGAATTGATTTTACTACTAAATGTTTGCTTGTTTTATTCTTATGTCTCATCATAATCGCCAAAACGATTGAAATATTTGTCGTATCGTTACATCAGCTTTCCAACGCCCTCGGCAAAATATTCTGCCGCCACTGTAGTGGGTACGTCTGGACAGTCCCTGAAGTGTTTCCTTCTTGGCTAGGCGTTGCCGCCCAACCAACCATACCTTCAATTCTTGAGAAAGGTGAAAATCAATCACGACCACACTGTACCAACGTTACGATAGGCTTTTACAAAGAATTCAAGTGTGAAGTTAGTCCAAACCAGCACTGAATGATTTTCACCTTTTTCGAGAATTGAAGGTAGGGGTTGGGCAGCAACGCCTCGTCAAAAAGGAAAAACTTGAGGAGAATGTCCAGACGTACCCGAGGGCATTGGAAAGCTGGTGTAACGATACGACAAATGTTTCAATCGTTTTGGCGATTATGTTGAGACATACGAATAAAACAAGCAAACATTTAGTAGTAAAATCAATTTGGTATCTCAATCTGTTATTTTTATACAGCCCTCGTATGTACTATGCGCGCGCTTTCAATAGTACAGCAGGGGGCCATGGCGTGCCACAAGCTCGGCCAAGGCCACCGCAGAAGCGAATAACAAAACTGTCGCTTGCCGTTCCTACTTTATATGAAAGACCCTGTATATTATTCCAATACCGTAGTGTAGAACCCTCCTGCGGCACTCACAAGTGACCGATCGTGACAAATGAGGATTCAAATTGAAGAGAATAGACATTAGCAGTGACGAATAGCACTCTAATTTCATAAATATCTATAATTTCTTTAAAAAATGACTTTTAAAAAAATGTACGAAGTGTGCGATTTGCAGATACTGTTGCTGTAGGAAAATACACTCCATAATTGCTGTCCACTTCATATTTTGGCCGCTGTGACGCCTGTCACTTAAACATTCTGAGGTCTTTCCTTTATCATTTTCCATGGATTTCATAAACAGTAGCCTAAATCAAAAGAATGAGTAGCCTACTTAAATCGTATAATTTCATAAATATCGAATAACTGGTGAGTGTTATTATTATGATGATCCAATTTTCAGTGATTGCCTTCTTAAGTTAGGGAACGTAGAACTTGGAATTCTAACTGACATGTAGGCTAAATAGTCTTCTACCTAGGTATAGCCTAATAATTTGGTTGAAATACAAACATAACAACCTTTCTCCTTAGTCTCTCATTAAATAAGCCTTTTGGGGAAAGAGTGATTTATGAACACGGGTCCGCTAGTCTACTGTATCTTCTTGCTCCAATGAAAATAATAGAAATTATTGCGCTCGCAATTTTATTATGGGTAGGCTATGTCAACGCAAACACGCCAACGATAATCGCACTTTTTGCGACGAATATCAAGAAGAGATGTATTAAATGTAATTTAAAGAAATGAATTGCAGCAGAATTATTATTTAATAATTAAATAAATACTGCACTTGCACCAGTAATGAATGCCGAACTGCAGTCATCTGTTTAATCGATAGAGAAAAAATATAAGCATTTCCACCAGAAAGACATTGAACTTGAATCATACCGCACCACAGTTATATCGACTATTTTAACAGTTTACGTAGCACAGCCATGAACTTGACAGTAATTTTCTGTGGATCCTAATCTAACCTGTCATTATCAATCTTTTTTGGACAAGAGTGGTTCAGGTATCTATTTCAAAGGTAAGAGGGTAACAGCAAGCACCCTAACCCATATGCCCCGCTTATTAGAACATTGATAGACCAATGGTTTTAGTATCCACCAGACCGAACTTTGGTAGACCAATGGTTTTGCTATTCCACCGGACCTAACATCGGTAGACCAATGGTTTTATTATCCACCGGATCATGAAGTGGCATATCTTCTTCTCTTTGCAATGTTTGCTCGTTGCTTATGGGATCTACAAGGCAGAAAATGGCGCAATAAAGCATGCCTGAATACATTTGAACACTTGCATTTCCTTAATGCTGGGGAAGATAGAAGGCACAAGAAGAAGAGGGAGGCAAAGAATGAGATGGATGGCATCACAGAAGCACTAAATTCCAGCTTGGAAAATCTTCGAGAGGCAGTGCAGGACAGAAGCAATTGGCGTAGTTTTGTACATGGGGTCACGGAGAGTCGGAATCGGCTAAACGAATAGAGAGAGAGAGAGAGAGATTACGGTAGTTAAAAACATGATAGAAGTAAAATAGAATTGTTCTTTCCCTACGCTAATGCATTTCACCAGACGCAAATTTTAGCGACAAGTGGAGACATTTGGTGGAAAAAACTTCGCTCTCTGAAAGGACAGGTTTTATTTATGTTTGCTTAAAAACTAGCGTAGCCTACATTTCCCGGCCTTGTATATCTCGTAGGCAACGGAGATGCGCGAAACAGTTCTGGTAGGCTACTCTTCGCTATCAGCTATGCTAGTGTAATCCAGCTTACTAAATTAAAAAAAAGTGTTATGATGATTGATTGTTGTGGCTCTAAGGGGCGGAACTGCGAGGTCATCTGCCCCTAAATAAAAGTGTAATAGGTATATTTCTTCGAATGCCAAAAAAATTTCTATTGATTTGGTCATAAATCCGTACATCTTTTCATAATATTCGGCGCATAAAATGTGGGATTATCGTTAGGATGATAGCGTTGATGTTATTTTCTTAAATACAAGGTTACAAGGTATTAAATTTATAGGCATTTAATTCGAGCAAGGTGTTTTCTATTGCATGGATGTTGCACGTTTAAACGTTATTGTTATCCTACGTAGATTTGTGCTTACGGTAAAATACTAGACCTAACTCAAGTGTCAAGGGGCCGTCCACGTATTACGTAATCATAAAAAGTGACAGTCAGTCTGAAAGACTAGACTTTGAATCATTTTAAATGCTACAAATGCTTAAAAATTGCTAGAAAGGCTGGAGGCTTCTCGCTTCGCTCGAAGCCAAAGACTCTTGACATGTTAGAAAATTATCTGCATAATACTTCTCTTTCTTATCTTGTTTCAAATTACTCGCGAACGGAAAGTTCAAACCAAGGGCAAAGCAAGGTCAAGCGCGCGGGATGCCGTCAATCTCACCAGAGCGCGCGGGGACGTGCCCCTTCCATCCAGTCTAAAAACACTTATAGTGGGTGATGTATTGAAGATAAAGATATGCTCTCGCGGACTTTTTTGTAGAACTTTTCATGCTGACCAATTCTTACGCTCTTAGTATATTGATATTTTTAACGGTTTGCCCAGCGTAAGCTTAAGAAGCGCACGAACGCCAAGTTTGTTTTCGACTTTTTCACTGAAATCGTTACTGCTTGGCTTCTTTTGATCATATATAAATTATTTTCTACAGAATCTTTCCTCGAGATATCCTTTACAGAATGGTGAAAACCGCATCAAAATCCATCCAGTGGTTCTCGAGATTACCCGTGACATCCAAGAATCGGGGATTTTTGTCTTATACTAAAGAAGTAGAGATTGTCGGGGAACACATGCACCAAGCGGTACTATGACGTCACACACCTCAGTGCATCTGGGTACATTTCGTCCTGTCACCGTAACGTAACGCCAGACCCCAGCGTAACGACGAAGTCGACATGATCATTTAAAATGATAAAAAGCCGCGCTGACGGAAGGCGTGAGCGAAGCCACCATGCGGCGGAACGAAGGGGTATTCCCCTGACTGGGGGTATTGCGCTCGTCATTTTTTATTTCGTTATAAAAATAGCAGAAGCCTTATGTAATTCAGGATGCCTACAAACTATTGAATACATACTTTAACTTTGACCCTGCTTCCGGATCGTGTAATCTCACCAATTGGATTAAGCTACACTGGGTATTACAACTAGGCCTATATTATCGCCAGGATAACTACTAATACGAATGCTTCTTTTCGTAGCCTAGAGTTCCTTACCTATAAAGGCCGCAGTGAATTGCGGTACTCGACTGGAAGTCTCTTGTGTCTGGACTTTGATGTTGTTCATCTTGAGACTGTCTTGCGATTCTGTGCACAGTATTCATATTATATACCGGTACGTGCTTCTGTTGTCAAGGGAATCCTTGTGACTCCAGGTGCTTGCACCTTATGTTCTTGCTCAGTGATATATTTACTAATGTTGTGTGATTTATCATCACTTATGACACGCGGCATTCTCCTTTAATTCCCTTTAGACGCTATCAAGGCTCTCACTTTGATTTAGGACTCATGTTTTCGTTGGTGAGCATCTGTTCTTATAAATGGTGGGATTTCTGATGTTCTCAGCATTTATATTCTGGGCGTGCAACATCAGAATAGTAATACTGGCAGAAACTTAAAAAGGAGGACGGTCATTATTTTGAATTCAGTAATTTAGCTTTATCTATGGTTTTCGTATTTTCACATTGTACACGTGGTCACAGTTTACACGATTATCTCTACTTAGTATAAAACAAAGTCCCCGATTCTTGGATGTTAGGGGTAAACTCGAGAACTACTGGATGGATTTTGATGCGGTTTTCACCATTCTGTAAAGGATATCTCGAGGATGATTTCTGTAGAAAATAATTTATTTATGAGCGAAGGAAGCCGAACAGAACGATTTCAGTGGGAAAGTCGAAAAAGAAACCTGGCGTCCGAGCGATTTGTAAGCTTACGCTGGGCAAACCGCTAACAATATCTAAATACTACGAGTGTAAGAATTGTTCAGCATGAAAAGTTCTACAAAAAAGTCCGTGAGTGCATATCTCTATCTTCAATACATCGGCAACTATAAGTGTTTTTACGTTTTAATTTCTTCTAACAATCTCCATTCAGTTACTGAGGCGACAGTTTACGAGTTAGCTAGGGGCGAGTCTATCATCCCAGTTACAGCTTTGCTAGCGGACGAGCTTAGTGCCCCAGATACAGCCAGCAGCAAACTGTCGAGTCGTGTTGAGTTAAAAACTTTAGAGAAGAGTGGTTGTGTTTGGAGTTTCCCTGGAAATGCAACTCGGCTTTTCTTCATTTCGCATGTGAACTTTTCGTTCCGCAAAATTCACAGTCAAGATAAGATTGGACGGAAGGGGGATTTGTGTTTCATGCACCTCGCCATTCTTAAATTAGGCTACGTCTGACAAGAATTTGTTGCACATGCATCTCCATGATAATATAATAATGGTCCAGTCAGTGATTTTAACTCATCATGTCGAGACGTAAAACGGATATTGGTCGTTGTTCATTGGCATTGGAAAAAAGCGATTATCACTTAATACATTCATAACTGTTCCCGGGCGAAGCCGGGACGGGTTGCTAGTAATATTATATAACAGGTGATTCTGCTGCCTCTATCAATATTATTTTATGCAAACCGCAGTTTTATATACGTCCTGAAAACATCTGTTCTTCCGGTACGCACATTAACGCAGTCAAACGGCTTAGTTATACTGTATTTATATTTACGGTCTATACAGGAAGCTGCCATGCGCATTATTAAATAATAGCTAATAAGAGTGCACTATCTAAATAAATAATCTGGGGGCGTAATGGTGCAGTAGTTCGATCCCCAGTCAATGCATGTGAGATTTCCAAGTGAATTATCATGTCCTGTGATCAGGGCCGGATTTAAGAGTATACCGCCTATAGGCTAAAGTCCATTTGCCGCCCCCCTATAGTTCATATTTGCTTAATACATTAATTTTGTTTTATACAACAACAGTTAGAGTTAATTGGCGTTTTCATCTTTTTTAAACATAAAGTTCATTTAACTTAGTTTAGATAATACTACAAATTTAATGGCTTATATAATAAATGTTATAATGTATGCCAGCGAATGCCTCTCGATGAATTACAAGTTGGAGAAGCTAGAGATCCTAGAAAGAAGAATACTACGGAAAATCATGGGCCCAGTCCAGACTGAAACCGGCTGGAAACTTCGGAGCAACAATGAAGTCTATAAAAATGTGGAGAGAATCTCAGAGACCATGAAGAAGAGGAGGTTATCGTTTCTCGGACATTTGTACAGAATGGACAAAACTAGACTAACCAAACAGTTATTCGACTACCTGTGGAACAAGAAGACAACAACGACATGGATTAAGGAAGTTCGAAAAGATCTCGAAAATTCCAACATCCAGGAAGTTCAGATGTCAAACAGGGAAACATTTCGGTACATAATTCAAAATTTGGAAGGGTTTCACGTCACAAGAACCACAAAGAAGGGAAGAGCCTGGACGGATGAGCAGAAGAAACAGCATAGCGCCCATATGAAGGAGTACTGGAGGAAGAGGAAACTTCAGGCAAAGAAAAAATGAAATTGTAGCGTGATCCGAAGTGGTCAATTCGCAAAAAAAAAAAAAAAAAAAAAAAAAAAAAAAATGTTATAATAAAATTAGTTATCTAATTGTTTGTTTACTTACTTTTTTAAGATTCGTTAAAAATGAAATGGGTTTCGAACTTAATCAATTAATTAATTTGTTCTTGGAGATCAGTGATCACTATTTTACACATATTTTTATATTTTAATGCTAATGACTATCTTTTGCGTAATTGAAAAACTGTGTTCAATTTGAATTAAGTTGTCCTACATTTTGAAATGGAATTACACAAAATGTAGTTTTTACTGGTTTATTTGTTGAAAAATACACAAACTTCTCTAAAACAACTCACCCCATGTAATCTTGCTGTTCAAATTTACATAGCTTTCTTACGAGATTTCTTAATGGCAATCTCGTTAACAATGTCCTCATATGAAATTTTTTTTTGTTGTATTTGCCTCAATACAAAGTAATGAAAGTGAGTTTAACCGTATTTCAGAAATACTAGTTCGCAGATAGTTCTTAACTCTTCTAAGGCAGGAAAAACTGTAGAAGGACTAAAACATATTTTTAAGTAACTTGTATTCTTAAATTCGTACGGAAAATATTACTATCGTATGAAATACTTCATTTTAGGTTTTGAATGAATTGCCAAACTGCCGCCCCTGCTCTAGGCTGCAGCCTACTTAGCCTATTTAGAAATACGGCCCTGCCTGTGATTCGGATTCCACATAAAAATTGGGGTCTCGTGGCTTATGATCGCGAGATTAACTTTCACGTAAAACTTCAAGCTCCCTTCATTCTAAATGATCCGATATGTAAATGAAACATCTGTGGAATACGAAGTGGACATTGCGACCGTGTTATAATTATAACTACTAGCGGATCCGTGCGAGAACTCTCGCATTTGTATGAACCACCCGCCTGGCTTTACTGTTATGCGGGCTTCTATAAATATGTTTATTTGTTTAAACGCACTTTTTAATCAAATTGTCGATATTTTTGAAATCGATGAGCAATTCATCACTGCTGCTGGTTGCACAATCGGTTGTGTGTGCCACATGTGTACAGACTACCCGCCCGGCTTTAGTGCTATGCGGGCTGTACGCGGCACAGTTCCGCCAGGGGCTATCGTCTTGTTTATTTGTTTAAATCACTTTATAAACAAATAAATATATTTCCGTTGACATTTCAAGAAATGCAAGATTTTCCCCGTACTATTGAGTCAATTTGGAAGATTTTGGTACAAACCGCACCTTCCAACTCCCTCTGGTTTAAGAGCTTAAGTTTTGTGAAACATTCACCTTAGCGTATTATACAGGGTCTTTCATATAAAATAAGAGCGCCAAGCGGCGGCTTTGTTAACCGCGGCTGCGGTCACCTTGGCGGAGCTTGTGGCTCGCCAAGGCCCCCTGCTTTAAGCGTGTGTACAATCCTATATGATGCAGCGGCCATGCTAGCGTGTGTACAATGCTGAAATCTTACTTTAGTTAGTTATTGTTGATGAAACCGAAACCCCTACTTGTGCTAATTTTGTGAGTGATTTATTCGGAGACCATTCAAGATTCTCGCCAATGTCATCTAGTTCATCCTCTGTTAAAACTGTTCGTGTGCGGGCATATTTTTTATTGATCACCGAGCCAGTATTGTCAAACTTATTTGCAATTATGTGAATCTGTGCCAGTAAAGGTGGCACTTCATCAGGAAATTGTTGAACAAATGCATCATGTACCCGCCGAGCCGACTCGTACTTAAAATAAGTTTTACATAAAAAAATACGATGTTGCAATGATAACTGCCACCATGTTAGCACTTGAGGTTTAGACTGGCGACTGAGCAACTGCACGCTTATTGCAAGGTCAAGTTTGGTAATGTCAATCTGTTTTTTTTATACAGTCCATCGGAACTTGACAAAAAAAAGCCTTTCGTATGTACTATGCGCGCACTTTCAATACTATAGGGGTTTCGGTTTCATCAAAAATAACTAACTAAAGTAAGATTTCAGCATTGTACACACGCTAGCAAGGCCGCTGCATCATATAGGATTGTACACACGCTTAAAGCAGGGGGCCTTGGCGCGCCAAAAGCTCGGCCAAGGTAACCGTAGCAGCGGTTAACAAAGCCGCCGCTTGGCGCTCTTATTTTATATGAAAGACCCTGTATATACGGGGTCTTTCATATAAAGTAAGAACGGAGGGCGGCGGATTTGTTATCCGCTGCTACAGTGGCCTTGGCCGAGCTTGTGGCGCGCCACGGCCCCCTGCTGTAGTATTGAAAGACAGTTATCATTACAACATCGTATTTTTGTTGTATGTAAAACTTTTTTTAAGTACGAGTCGGCTCGGCGGGTACGTGATGCATTTGTTCAACAATTTCCTGATGAAGTGCCACCTTCACTAGCACATATTCACGTTAAATAAGTTTGACACTACTGGCTCATTGCTCAATAAAAGATCAGAAACATTACAGTACAGTGGCAGAACTCACTCGCGTCAGCCAGAATGTGGTTACCAGATACAATAAGCGGCTTCGGTGGCGTAGTCGGTAGCATGCTGAACTGCTGTGCCCAAGATAGCGGGTTCAAACCCGGCCGAAGTCGTCGGAATTTTTAAGAGCGTTAAAAATCCTTCAGTATGCCTTCAGTCGGAGGGGAAGTAAAGCCGGCGGTCCCATGTCATAGATTTATGGCATGTAAAAGATCCTTCCACAGACTAAACTTGTGTGAAGCTAAATTGTTAGGTTAGATTTCGTCGGAACGCTCTATTTAAGTTCCAACGTTCACCACTAGGTATCATTGCTATCTGGTAGCGAAAGTTGGAACTACTTGAAAATGAACGCAACTTGTACGGTAGCTCACCCAAAGGGTGTCCGCCGGAAGCAGTTACAGACTCAGGCGAGCCGAACATGTCCTCGGACACTCCTGGCATTAAAAGCGATGCGATGAAAAATGAAAATCCACAGCCTGCTTCCAGTCTCCGACCGGGTCAGGAATGGAATGAATGAAGCCCCCATCTAGCGGCGAGGATATTAACTGTGCCGGCTGCCGAGGCCTGACGCACTCCTCTGGGGCAATGATTAAATGAATGACAAATGAAATGAAATGATGGTGGAGAGTGTTGCTGGAATGAAATTTTGACAGGGAAAACCGGAGTACCCGGAGAAAAACCTGTCTGCCTCCGTTTTGTCCAGCACAGATCACACATGGAGTGACCGGGATTTGAACCACGGACTCAGCGGTGAGAGGCCGGGGTGCTGCCGCCTAAGCCACGGAGGCTTGCCCGATGCGATAAATAAATAAATAAATAAAACCAGATACAATGCCTGTATAACCCGGGAAGGACGACACTTCCAGCATCTTTTATAAGGTAAAATTTCATATAGGATTGTACACACGCTTAAAGCAGGGGGGTGTGGTGCGCCACAAGCAAGGTCACCGCAGCAGTGGATAAGAAAACCGCCGCTTGCCGTTCTTACTTTATATGAAATACCCTGTATATAGATTGAAGCCTATGAGCTGTAATCTGCACGAATTTTGCCACGATGCAGCATAGCACAGAACAGGCGTTCTCGACCTGGTGATCGCGAGCACAAGCTCCCCGGAGATCCATTCTTCAATTCAAATTCTGTTGCATGAACCGGAATAATCGTGAATAATCGTAAATTGGCTTGCCACGGTGGGTGAGTGGTTAACGTGTCGGTCTACTAACCCCAAGATTGCAGGTTCGCTCCTAGCCATGGTAAGTGATTTTTGAAAGGCGACAAAAATCACGACACTCATGTCATACGATGTTGGCATGTCAAAGAACCCATTTGAATTCAGTAGGCCGTGTTCATAATGGCAAAATTAATCTCGGGAGTTTCCGCCTACACAAAGTTCCTCATTTCTCTACTAGAAAGCGCTTAAGTGTTCAAGGAGCTTAGATATGTAACCTCCTTGACTTTCTTAGTGCTTCAAGGAACAACGAAATTTGACATGCGAGCTACCCTCTGAGTGTCAAATAAAAAAGCTTGCACCCGGCATCCGAGGCCATACGATTTAAAAAAAATCGTAAATTTATCTCACTTGCATGAGTCATGCAAGCAGTTGCAACATGTGTGGTGAGCGGTGAATCCTTAGCTATTTCAGCACTTCTGAGGGAGAGACAGATAGTGAAAGGAAAGGGAGGCGTGTGTTTGTTGCATTATTATTATTATTATTAGCTTGCCACGGTGGGTGAGTGGATAGCGTGTCGATCTACTAACCCCAAGATTGCAGGTTTGCTCCTGGCCACGGTGGTTTTTGAAAGGCGACAAAAATACGACACGCATGTCATACGATGTTGGCATGTCAAACAACCCATTTGAATTCAGTAGGCCGTGTTCATAATGGCAAAATTAATCTCTGGAGTTTCCGCCAACACAAAGTTCCTCATTTCTCTACTAAAAAGCGCTATAGTGTTCAACGAGCTTAGATATCTAACCTCCTTGACTTTCAAAGTGATTCAAGGAACAACGAAATTCGACATGCAAGCTACCCTGTGGGTGTCAAATTACAAAGCTTGCAACCGGCACCCGAGGCCATACGATATTGATATTAATATTAATTATTATTATTATTATTAATCAATTCGATTTTAATGGTGCTCGAGTACTTGGTATGGCGTGAGGGCGGTGCTCAGTCTCAAAAAGCTTGGGAACTCCTGGCGTAGAACAATGACGACCAGAAACATTTGCACGCAAGCAATAAGCTGTCGGACTGCTGCATACTTCTACACCAGGTTGTACCAACTTTTCACCTACAAGGGTTCAGTGCTGTCTCCAATTCTCTTCAATTTATACATACACGACCTTCCAGAAACCACATCTCGCAAGTTCATCTATGCAGATGACATCAACCTCACCTTACAAAGAGCAGACTTCAGTGAAGCTGAAGAAATCCTATCCCAGGATCTTGAGAGGATGGACGATTATTTCACAAAGTGGCGATTGACAACTATCCCTCTAAAAACAGAAGTAGCTACGTTTCACCTCAGTAACAGGAATGCAAACTACCAACCGACAGTCAGGTTCAGAAATCACACACTGCTATGTAATGCTTGCTACCCCCAAAAGCCTTGGTGTAACTTTAGATAGATCTCTAACCTATCGCAATCACCTTCAGAAACTGGCAGCTAAACTGAAAAGTCGCAACAACCTTCTGGGAAGACTAGCTGGAACATCATGGGGTGCAGATGCAAATTCACTGCGAACAACTGCTTTAGCACCAGTATATTCTTCAGCTGAATACTGTTCTGCTGTATGGCTGAATAGTTCCCATACTCGTCAGGTCGACGTCCAGCTACGCCACACAATGAGAATCATATCTGGCACCCTGCACCCTACTCCTGTACAGTGGTTACCCGTACTGAGCCACATTCAACCTCCTCACATCAGACGACAAAATGCCCTTGTCAGATTATGGACTAAGGTGATGATGAACAGCTCACTTCCCATCCACCAGGATACAGATGGAAACGACGTAGCAAGACTGAAATCCCGGAAACCTGCCTGGAAGACGGCCAGGAATCTAGCAGACATACCATTTAGACCTGGCGAAGCATGGAAGCAAGAATGGGCCAGATTACACCCACATGGTCTAATCAACATCGATGACCCAACAGCAAAACCTCCTGGGTTCAACCTCCCGCGCACCATCTGGACCAGACTAAACAGGATACGCTGCGGCGTTGGAAGAACTGTTTGTTGTTGGAGTCTCCTTCCTGCAACTGTGGTGCTGAAGTGCAAACCATCAGCCACATCGTGAAAGAATGTCCTCTACGAGCATTCACTGGGCCTATGGAGGAGCTACATCAAGTAACCCCTGCGGCACTCACTTGGTTGGAAGGACTAGACACCAGCTTGTGATGAAATCTGAGATATCCATGTATGTAAATATATATTAATTTTTATTTTTCTAATAGCAATTATATGTAATACGTTTCAAACGATTGTCATGAAGCATCATACGCTAAATAAATAAATAAATACCTACAAGGGTAAATAGCGGGAGAAGTCAGTTGGCTACAGCTGTGTGCAGTAGAGGATGAGTAAGATAGGACACAGTCAGTTTCTCGCTCGGCTCCGTTTGTATACCTTTCGTAATCACGAAATACAGTAGGCCTACACATATACCCCAGGCATTATATGCAAAAAAACACGGCCAACCTAAAAAAAATAATAATGTAAAGCTGAAATTTGGCATAGATGTTCCCTAGTATCCTAGAAACAAATCCTGAAAAGTCCCCAACTCTGCGATGTCCGCGTCATAGTTTTTGGACGATTCAAAAGGGCTTAAATAGGGTCTAAGTGCCAAAAACAGCATTTTTACTTCCTGCTTTTAAATTTAGTTTTCGCGAGCTTTAGCAATTAATAAAAATGAACCAGTAGGATAACGGATTATCAGGCCTAATTATTGCTATTGATGAAGGAAAAAAACAACTAATTTAAAATTTTTAGCACAATTTTTACACGAAAATTTGGATAATTTGTAATTAGCACGTCATTATTTTTTAAACAACTGCTGATATTGACTAAAGACCCAGAATGAAAGTTATAAAGCATACTCTTAGCTTTACATTGGCACATTAACCATGTCTATACAAGAAACGGTTACCGAGTTACGGTCCCAAAGCATAACCGCTGTTGAAAAGGCACCCGATCGCGTTTCTAGGTGACAGCGCTTGACCTGTCGGAGCAGGCCAACAATACTCCAAACAATTAATTCAGCTTCTAAACAGTCTTGGATTTTCAGTAAATTTGGCGGAAGTCCACAGGTACGAAGATTCAGCGCTCCGTGAAGAACGTCCAATCCAGAATGCTGGAGCGTTCACGTAGTTTTGCTTTGACAACGCTGACTTTAACATAAGGTCATTGGACGGGCGAAACACATTTCACTTCATGGGAGGCATCAAGTGCACAGGTCCAGCGCTTGACAATGAAATATCTCCACTCCCACGTACACGAGAAGTTCCTAATGCTGGTGTGATTGCGGCGATGGGAGTTCAACATTTCGTGGTATCGGAAGCCCTCTTCTCCTGGTTCAAAGGACTTCAAGATTAATGAGTTAACTGTGGAAGCCCCAAACTCTGTGGCTATTGCGTCGATGATGGACTCCTTGTGGTTATCTGGACGGTGGTCAGGTATTAATTTACCCGCCTCGTGGAACGGCTTTATGAAGACGTCACTGTCTGCTCATGCTCAACCAGCTCCCCAGACGACGTCAGTTGATACCCTGCCGTTCATTAACTTGGAACCGAGCAATCCATCAACTATATATTCCACGTTGAAGTTTGCCGCAAGAGAGTTCGTGGAACTGAAACAAAGCATTTGTTTCGAAACCTTCGACCTGCTCCTATACGCGAAAGCTGCGGAGATAGTCGCATCGGACACTTCAGAGGAACTTAAAAACGTGGTTGTTCGTCTAGGCGGATTTCACATTCTAATGTCGTTTTTTGGGGCAATCGGCTACGTGATAGTGGAAGCGGTTTGGAGGAGCTCTGGGTGGAAATATACGCTAAATCGTCAGTGACTCACATGATGTCTGGACACGCATATTCTAGTTAGGCTTGCAATTAGCTCGCTCTTAAAAATGATTACGTTATGCCTTCAATTTCAAATGTATCAATAACGCGAAACTGTGCATGTTTTAGGGCCCTCAGAGCGCATTTTCTGACAAAACAGGCTGTCGGGACAATGTTACTCAACATGAACGACGGGCTGAAGGATGACAAGAACGAAATACAGGCGCTTTTTACCGCATTCCAAGAAGGCACCGCCAACGACTTGCTATCATATCCTTGCCTTCAACGTCTCAAAGAGTCGCTTCATGACACATTTTCTGCAATGAGCCAGAAATCTTGCACAGGAAAGCTGTGGGTAGAGTACACCAAACAGCAAGCCTGGAAAATATTGAAGGATTCCGCATTTTCACGCGAGGAAATGAAGGTATTTGTCTCTACGGCTCCAGATGAAAAGGCCATAATATCAGCTGGAGAGAAGTTCGCCATTTGTCTCTACGATAGTGCCAAATCGGAGTGCAAAAGCCTCGACGAACTTCGGGTAGTGAAATACAGCCAAAAGATTGCCAAACAACCGGTCACAGCGCCATTTCAGCTGGCTTCACTTCCGCCGACTTCGGCGGCATGCAAACAACATTCACTGCGGGTATATTTGCAAGTTCAGGAATGGTTAGGATTTTCTTCGCACCCGACCCACTGAGGATGGAAAATCCAACACTCAGCTTTAGTACCAGTGACAACTCATCTTCCAGCTGCTCCAGATCATCTCCTCAATTTGGTGTCCTGCAACTGCAAGAGCTCTTTTGGCAGCCGGTGTGAGTTCTGCTGATAGCAACTAAAGACCCGAAGTAAAAGTTGTAAAGTACACTTGTAGCTTTAAAACGATACATTGCCCTTGCTCCTTAATGTGTGGGCACTGCAGTGGAAAAGCATGTGGCAACGTCACATTTGATGGCTCAGACGATGAGGAGGACGATTGAGTCCGATGTAAGCTTTGTTTTGAAAGTGTTCTTTGTCTAATGAAAGTTTTTAAGCTTTGTTTTGTTATTAATTGCATTATGCATATTATGAATGTACGTTTAACTGCTAACTGCATTAAACTCGTTTTGTTCTATGCAAACTGTTTCGGCTAGTTTACCTGGATTCAAAGGGATACCATCCTAAAAGTTGAGCAAAGATACAAAATGGAGTCAGCAAAGGCGAATAGATGGAGCCCACCAGCGTAAATGGGCGACTGCCACACTTCCACTTTTATATTTGTAACTGTATATCTGCCTCCGTGGCTTAGGCGGCAGCACGCCGGCCTCTCACCGCTGGGTCCGTGGTTCAAATCCCGGTCACTGGACAAAACGGAGGCAGACAGGTTTTTCTCCGGGTACTCCGGTTTCCCTGTCAACATTTCATTCCAGCAACACTATCCACTATCATTTCATTTCATCTGTCATTCATTTAATCATTGCCCCGGAGGAGTGCGTCAGGCCTTGGCAGCCGGCACAGTTCATATCCTCGCCGCTAGATGGGGGCTTCATTCATTCCATTCCTGACCCGGTCGGAGACTGGAAGCAGGCTGTGGATTTTCATTTACATCTCTGCTGCTGTTTGTCGGATGAACATGGGCAATGTATCGTTTAAAAGCTACAAGTGTGCTTTACAACTTTTATTCCGGGTCTTTAGTCGCTATCAGCAGCTGTTTACACGATAAGTCCCGGCTAATGACAAATTTTCGTGAGAAAAGTTGAGCTAAAAATGTTTGATTACTCATCTGTTTAAATGTATGGCAATAATTACGACCAATAAGAGCGTTATATATAACGCAGTCCTTCTCTTATTACAGTACTATCAAAGCTCATTAGAACTGATTTTGGATCAATATTTTGAACGCAGGAAGCAAAAATGCTGTTTTTGGCACTTAGGCCCCATTTAAGCCCTTTTGAACTCCCCAAAAACTATGACGTGGACGCCGCAGGAATGGGGACTTTTCAGGATTTATTTCTAGGGTACTAGGGAACATCTATTCCAAATTTCAGCTTTACATTATATTTTTTGAGGTTAAAACTTAATATGCCTGGGCTAATACAGTATATTGTTTAATTGCCAAATCATACAGCAAAAATATTAATGTAACGTTGTTACAGATTACTGTAAAATATGAGCATCAAAAACTACATGTTGGTTGTGTAGTTCTCTTCTGCTAAATATATTGTTGTTCTTTTTTTTTTCCACAAAAACAAAAGAACAAAAATGCAACGATTTGTCATTAGAAGTTAAGCGGTAAAAAGAAATTAATAATGTTATTAATGTTATTGGTTTTACGTCCCTTTTAACTACTGTGGCTTGTAAAGTCGCCGGGGTGCCAGAATTTTGCCCCAAAGGGGATCTTTAACGTGCCAGTAAATGCCAGCTGTCTGCGCCAGCTTACGATCCTCCAACCTGGTAAAGAGAAAAGAAACCGGTTCTGCAAGAGGATATAATGATTTTATTCACAGACGCTGTACAGTACATCTACTTGATGTACGCTAAACACATCGACTTATCTCTTTTAGCCTCCAAAATGAAACGCAACGTCCATTATTTTAAGGCGGGTGTGGCGAAAGGTCACCAGACCGTTTCTTTGGCGTCTTTTCCATTAGAATAGTCACGTATGCACTCTGATTTAGTCAAACTCCCCTCTGTTTGTCAACATGCAACTACTAAATGAATATTGAAAGGTTAAATGTTGGAAGGCTATTGTAGCTTTATCAGTTTGCATGATTAAAATACTGTATATGCTGTATTATCGAATTTTATGTTAGTATAAGGTGCGTTCAAAAAGTAACAAGCCGGATGCTGGAATGCGCAAACCGGTGACGACATCGGCTAATCGTGGCGTGTGTAACGAGGTGTGGTTCCGACCAGAGCGTGGTTGGTCACGGCCCATCGCTAGAGAGCACGCGTGCACGTCACGTGACGGTACAAAGCGAGCAGCAGCATGCATCAATCGTCCAACTTTGCCAGTCGTATTGCAGACAGTGACATGGAGGCGTCGACCGAAGAGCAAAGAGGTGTTGTTCGGTTTCTGACAGCGGAAGGAGTAGGGGGAACGGACATTCATCGCCGAATGTCACAAGTGTACGGCGAACACTGCATGTCCCTTGCAAGGGTCAAGGCGTGGCACAAGCGCTTCAGGGAGGGACGGGTGTCGTTAGCCGATGATGCCCGGTCTGGGGCAGCCCCCTGCATTACCGATGACAATTTCCAGCTGGTTGATGCACTCATCACCCAGGACAACCGAGTGACAGTGAACGCCATAGCCGCCGTGGTCGCTTCACGACAATGCACGACCTCATACGGCCAACACAGTCGCGGCACTCCTGCAGAAATTCAAATGGGAGGTTCTCGGCCACCCTCCATACAGTCCAGACCTCTCTCCCTGTGATTACGCCATGTTTGGTCCCCTGAAAAGGGCTCTGCGGGGCCAACGATTTACCTCGGATGCCGACGTCCAGCTGTACGTGCGGAACTGGTTCACATCGCAGCCCAGGGAATTTTATGAGACAGCCATTCACCGCCTCGTGTCACAGTGGGACAAGTGCCTCAACAGCCAGGGCCAATATTTCTAACATACAGGTAACTTACTGGTTTCTGTAATTATGTCTCCGGCTCGTTACTTTTTGAACTCACCTTATAATACTCCCAACACTTGCTACATTTCCTTAAAATGCATACGAATGTCATACTTTCCAGTTTTTAGGTCACACCCAGGCAGTTCTTAGGGCATATTTGCTTGTATATTTTGTACTTTTTTTGTCGTCGTATACTTCCAAACATTAGTGATGACCTACTTGGTTTATACACATCTGGGCACGTCGCTGGATAGATATTCCAGTACGCTGTGTTATTGATCTGCAGGTTTCGGAGATAAGTTGTCGAAGGCGCTCGGGATTTTCTGGCTCTTGGGTGTAAACTGTTTGTTTCAAGGAAGACGTCTAATGACGTTAAATCTGCTTGCCGGTAGGGCCAGGAGACAGGTTCTCCTCTTCCTACCCATTGTTTTTTGGATATTACTCATTCAGATGGTTACGGATGGCTAACGTCCAATGTGGTGGAGCTCCATCCTGTTGAAACCATACCATTAAATGGCATATCCTCCAACAAAAGTGAGAGCTCGTGGCGTAGAAATTGTAGGTAGCGTTCAATTCTGTGGTCTCCCATCTTCCTTCCAGGCAAATGCCGGGGTTGGTCCTTAACTATAGGCCACAGCCGCTACCTTCCAACTCCTCGACCCTCCCTTCCAACTTTCCTCCCCAACGGTACTTGTAGCTCACCCATTGGGTGTCCGTCTCGAAGCAGCTACAAAACTGGCGAGCCGAACATGTCCTCGGACACTCCCGGCACTAAAAGCCATACGCTTAAAAAAAACCTGTTAAATAACCCTCAAAGAATAAGGCAATCAGCCAAGATTCCACACCGTACATTCACTCCCCATTGCACTTGATAGGCTGCTTGTCACATACAGTGGGGGTTGTCAGCACTCCAATACTGCATGTTGCGGCGGAGACGGTACCATTATTGTGGAATCACGATTTGTCCGAGAACAGGATTTTCGATAGCAATGGTGTATTATTTTCCAGATTTCCAAACAGACACTGAAATAAATTCATTCGAGCTTCGAAATCCTGTCCGTGGAACTCTTAGTTTAGCTGTAAATGGTAGGGGGTGATACTTGCTAGTGTACTCGTGTGTGGGTTATGGCGATATTTATTCAGAATAGCCTCCTCATTCTCACCAGATGCTACGGTCTTCTCTCGGATATATTTGCCTGTAGTAGAAGCGGGGAAACCACGGAAAACCACTTCCAGAATGGCTGATGTAGGAATCGATCCCACCTCGTCTGAGTTTAGCTTTACGAGGCTGAGTGCACCCCGTTCGTCAGACCAGATTTAAATTTCTTGTCAGTGCCGCGAATCAAACCTGGACCTCCGCGGTCACAGCCAAGAATACTAGCCACTACGCAACAAGGTGAACGGAATAGAGAAAGGGGCAGACGATTTCGCGAAGATGACTGGACACTATAATTTACTGTAATATCAACAAAATTTTAAATTTTCGATCATTTGAACATTGACAAGTGCAAATACAACCTCCTCCTCCTTTCATGTGTTAGTCCTAGAAGAACTGTTACGGTCTACACAAAAGATTTGACATTTCACGCCATCTTTTCCTGGGGCGACCTAGAGATCTCTTCCCACCCACCGGGGCAGTAGTTGACGACTGCTTTAGGGATCCTGCTTCTTTCCATCCTGTTGAGGTGTCCTAGCCGATTTCTTTGATATTCATGGATGTATTCCAATATAGGTCTCCTGTTAAGACCATTCAGCACTTCTGTGTTTCGTTTGTGATCCCACTTAGTGACTCCAGCTGTTCGCCGCATACGGTATATTTAATTTCGGCGGTAGTTATTCGTCTCTCATTGCATTTCCTCACTGTCCACGCTCGCTACCATAACAAGGTACTGGTCTTGCTAAGGTTTTGTAAATTATTGTTTGGGTCTAAAAACTTTATTGATGATTCCTAAACATCTGTTGAATTTAAAGATTTTCTCGGGTATGTCCATTTGTTCAAGTGCAAATACAACGCATCAAATGCTAATGAAATCAAATCAAATAAATTAAGATAGGAGGTTTTAAAACTTCAGGGTCGTATATTAGCTTTCATTGATTGTGTCTCATTTTGTCCGAGGTCTCCCCCCTCCAATGTAATTTTGACTCAGCTCATCCCCTCCAGAAGCAAACTCTAGTTACGCCACTGTTATATTGCCACAGCAAAGCACACCGAAGGTTTGGTCAATATCATTTAACTTAAAAGGTTACTCATTGTATCATACAGCCATTGCACTCTCAGTCGAATTTGGATGAGCCACTGCTGTGAAATGTCCACATAAAATGTGCGTACGATTCAATTTCAATATAAATAAAAATAAGATCAAAACAATGCATAGATGTTTATTGGAAAATATAAATAACATGAATACAGCAGTAAATTATATGCCTGAAAATTTGTCTTAAAATATTCAATAATTTAATTTTCTATATACAGTAACATCGAAGTTCTGTTGTGTTGAAAGTTGTCATTTAAGAACAGCTTATGATGTCTGTTTCACAAGAAATCAGTGAAGATTTCTTAAAATGAGACGCAAGTGACAAGTCTTTATACTCAAAACATTGTCTTCATTTTGTAACCTTTTTTTACATACTCTTAAGCATTTTTTACATGAACAGGACTTAACTTTCTTTTTGGCTCTCTGGCCTCATACTGTTAGAATACCACTTTGAAAGCCAAGTTAAGATAACGCATGCCCAAAAAATAAAAACCATTCTGAAACGCTTCTGAAAGCTTCCAATCCTTTGTTCATTCACGGCCGACTGAATACGAGCTGCGCTCTATACCGGCCTTGACATTCCCAGTCAGAACCCATGTATAACATGTAATTGATTTTCGATGTGAAATGCCATGTCCTGTGGTTCGGATTCCACGTAAAAAGGAGGTCCCGTGGCTCATAATCACAAGATTCACGGTCACGTAAAACTACAATCTTCCTTTTTTAACATGTAATTGGAAAGTTTCTACTCGTTGCCGGTAGAGCGCACCCCCCTCCCATTATATGCGCGATAAGGAATCAGCTGTACAGTACGTATATTAAATGTGTAATCTCAAGAACCACTGGATGGATTTTGATGCTGCTTTCAACATTCTGTAAAAGTGATCTCGAGGAAGATTTGTGTAGAAAATAATTTATTTATGACCAAAGGGAGCCAAGCAGTAACGATTTCAGTGAAAAGGTCGAAAAAATAGCCTGGCCTCCGTGCGCTTTTTAACCTTACGCTGGGCGAACCGTTAAAAATATCATTATATTATGAGTGTAAGAATTGTTCAGCGTGAGAAATTCTACAAAAAAGTCCCCGAGAGCATATCTCTATCTTCGATACATCGCCCACTATAAGTGTTTTTAGTTTGGACGGGAGGGGCATTTGGCTTGCACCTCGCCATTCTTAAATTACGTCTGACAGGAATTCCTTGCACATTCATAACTGTTCCCGGGCGAAGCCGGGGCGGGTTGCTAGTGACAATATATAATTATTATCATTATAATTTCCGCATTATCTAAATTAAAATTATATCACAAAATAAAATAGCGTGCTAATAAATCTAAGAGAAATTAGACATACCTTGCACCTTCTTCGGGTACAAGGACACTACTCCAGCACCGTCTCATTAAAAGGAAAGAAAGGAACAAAATTACAGCCGGGAACAAGTAGCAGCTAATCGTGTGTTGTGTTTTGTGCTAAGAGATCTTTCGACAAATTATCAGATACCGTGTGCCTTCTTTTTCACTAAGCAGCTGTCAGGACGGGACTTACATAAACTCCTGCTGGACGTTATTCTCGAGGTTGAACAATGCGGTTTCATAATTATAATAACTGTCTCTGATAATCACAAAACTAACACTACAATGATGAGACATTTAGGGGGAGGGAATTTGCAACCAATGGTCAATCACCCATACGACGAGTCTAGGAATGTATTCCCTAGTTTTGATCATTGTTACATTCTAAAATAAAATAAAAACATTAGAACGCAGTTTCTGTAACGAGAGATGACTGATGGTACTGGAATAATTTCAGGGAAATAATTGTCATTACTATACACAATGCAAAAGGGTGAGATCGTCAAACCGGTCAGACACCTCACTAAAAAACTCATCGAACCCACTAAATTTGAAAAAAAGAATGTTCGGCGTGCCAAGGAAGTGTTCTCGTCAGAAGTTATTGGTGCCATTAGTACACTAAAAGAAAATATAGGCATGCACCCGGAAGCGTACACATTCATGGACGCAGAAGCAACTTTTTTTTTTGAAAAACGTTAATAAATGGTTCGCTATGCATGACGTAAGCATCACATATCATCATATTCAGTCTAGAAATCCAGATAAAGGGCATTTTTCTCATTAAATGTCAGTCGCCTAAACTGGCTAGAGGAATATTTTCTTTCTTACCTTGAAACTTTGAAAGCTGCTAGTAACGCTGCTAGAAAGGACATCCTGAGTTCTGAGACTTACGAAGCTACCTATACAATTAATCACGGATTCAGCTGTCCAGTGCATAAGGTATCTTCTAAAAATGGGTAGAGGAAAGTCGCCAAATATGTGGAGTTTTTTTTTTTATAGGGCTCACATTAGACATAAGAAGGAACGGAATAATTTTGGTTTTCTCACCAATGTAAACCTTAGGCGATATACTATGTATATTACAAATATGGGCACGTTTGATGTTGTAATACCCTCTGATATTATTGTTAACTTTAAAAGTGCACTTTCCCCGTATTAGGCAACCGAGTATCGTAATACGGGGAGGTGAGAAACCTCACGGTTTTTATTTATAATAGGTACACTGAATAGTATACCCTACTAATTAAAGCATTAATTCTGACAATTTTTTTTCGTGTGGCCTCCTGAGAGGCCGAGTGCAGGTATTTCTAGTCGACGCCCGTGGGCGATCTGCGCGTCAGGATGAGAGATGGAATGGATGAAGATGAATGAAACTGGGCAAGGATGTGGAAGGAAGCGGCCGTGGCCTGTTAGAAGGTACCGTCCCAGCATTTGCCTGGTGTTGAAAAATGGAAAACCACGGAAAATCATTTCACGGACGGCCGACGGTGGGACTCGAACCCACGCGTCTACCGAGTCAGCAGAGCTTGGCCCCATGGCCTAACCCTGCGCTTTAGCCAGCGTAGCCACTACTGTCGGTAATTCTGACAATGTAATGAAATCATGAACACAAATAGTAAAAAATACAAAAATGAATATTTTAAGTAAATAACAGTCCTAGTTTCCTGTTGCCGAACTTCCAAACCGTTCAGCAGAAAAATGCATAAACTTTAATGAAAACCGAGTGATTCTGATCGAATTCAACTGTAACGAGGTGCAAGGTATGTCCAATTTCTCTTACATTTATTAGCACGCTATTTTGTGATATAATTTGCATTTTGATATTGTGGGAATTATAATGATAATATAATAGTGTCACTAGCAACCCGCCCCGGCTTCGCCCGGGAACAGTTATGAATGTGCAAGGAATTCCTGTCAGACGTAATTTAAGAATGACGAGGTGCAAGCCAAATCCCCCTCCCGTCCAAACTAAAAACACTTATAGTGGGCGATGTATCGAAGATAGAGATATGCTCACGCGGACTTTTTTGTACAATTTTTCATGCTGAACAATTCTTACACTCATAGTATATTGATATTTTTAACGGTTTGTCCAGCGTAAGCTTAAAAAGCGCACGGACGTCAAGTTCTTTCTTCGACCTATTCACTGAAATCTAAAATCGTTACTGCTTGGCTCCCTTTGATCATAAATAAATTATTTTCTACAGAAATCTTCCTCGACATTACCTGTACAGAATGGTGAAAGCCGCATCAAAATCCATCCAGTGGTTCTCGAGATTACCCGTGATATCCCAGAATCGGGGACTTTGTTTTACACTAAGTAGAGATAAGTCTTAGTCGTGCAATGCTTGGTCAACAGCGTTGTGTGAGCAGTTGAGTAACTAACAAGATTTCATGAAAAAGGTCTCATTGTCTAGGCCGGTATGAGCGCATTCAGTCGGCCGTGGTTCATTAATGGTACTTTTATCGTATGTCAATAGAATGCGCTTCAGCATACGCCATCTTGGTCCAAGGTCAGTACAAACTTAGCTCTCCATCATCCTTTGAGCAAGGTAATAATATGGCGGGTGATAGACCAATACATGGTCGTAATATTCTCAATTTTTACGCAAAATAATTACAACTTGCCATTATACGATAAAATGAATCAAAGGGAAAAAATTACACAAAACATGCAAAATAATGTTGTAATTTATCTTTGCATTTCTTCTGAATTTTAAATTCAATTTTAAAATATGCTGCTATATGCCTAATTAAAGACATATAGCTGCATGAATTTATTCGGCCTAGGCCTGACTATGGAAACGAATTTTACAATTTTATGCAGCGTGGAACTGGTCCGTGCCCTTGCGATCAATAATAACCTGTCTTTTCTTGTAGCTTACATACGATAGGCACACAGACGTGCGATTAATGCCGGTCCTGGCCGTAATCATAATACGCACCTTACATGCTGCAGGTCTCATAACCTGATCTGTATTTTTTTTCTTGCTGATCAGCAGCTAATGGCGAGGGAATACTTCTACACCCAAATTACGGCTTCATAATTAATGAACATCTGATAATAATATTGGTGTCATGGTAAAAGTGAAGAAACATCCACTTACAATTATTTAAATATTTGGCAAGTCATACATGTTCTTTTGCTTCTTACATTCCCCTTCAAGTGATCTTGCTATTTCAGCTAGTGATTTACCTTTAGTTTCTGGTAACTTGAATATTATGACTAACATGGCAAGAAGGCAGCAAACTGCAAATAACCAATACGTACTATAAATACCAATGAGATCTGTTATGTCAGTGAAGAATTTAGCCCCAAGGAAAGCTATGAACCATACGAGAAAAATGGCTCCAGTATTTGCTAAATATCTCATTTGAGGAGAGATTATTTCTGTCAGTACTGTGTATAATAATGGCCCAACACCTATCGAAAAGGCTACAACGAATACAGATAAACTCGTAACTGGTAACCATCCTATGCTACTAACATCAGTCTCAATATGTTTGAGATAGAAAAATATACCAATACTAATTAGAGAAATTGACATGATAGTATTGGAAGTAATGAGAAGTACCCTACGTCCTGCACGGTCCACTAAAAATGAAGAAGTAATGTTGCCAAACACCAGAAGAAAACCCACAATAATTGCTGAAAGATTGGATGGAATATCACTACCTGAAGCTTCAAATATTTTGACTGTATAGCTTAGTACTGGATAAATACCACAAAGTTGCTGATTGGCGGCTAGCACAATAACAAGAAATAATCCACGTACTGTTGCCTTTGAAGCAAATATCTCTTTGAAGGGCATTAGAAGTGTGCGTGATTGTTGAGTACCAAATGATGCCTGGATTTCTTTAAATTCTGCTGTTATATCATAAGCATTCCCTCGAAACCATTGTAAACTTTTTTTAGCTTCTTCTAATTTACCAGAAAATACAAGATATTTTGGAGTTTCTGGCAGCCAAACGAATAGTAATATAAATAATATTGGCAAAGATAAATTGACGTAGCAAACTTGTTCGTACGTGAGGAAAGAGCCTAGAACATATGCGAGGGCGATTCCAAGGTTACAGAGAGTAGTTACGAATGTTCCCAGAGTACCTCTGATTTCATCCACTGAGATTTCAACTACATACATAGGTGCAAAGATAAATACTCCCACAGAACTTATTCCACTGAATATTCTTGCTATGTAGAGCATTACGACGTTTGTCGCGAACGTAATAAGAATCCAACAAGTAAGTAAAGATACTGCCAACAGGTAGCCGGTATTCTTGCGACCAATCCTATCTGGAAGTAAGCCAGCGAAGGGTACCGCGGTGCATGCAGCTAGGCACAGTATGGATGTCACCCATGAAGATTGTTCGGTTGTCAGAGGTATCGGAGATTGTGGACCCTCAAGGTATGGGATAGCCATAGACGGCCATCCAGTCGAGAAGCCGGTGGCGAAGGCCACGAGATTCACTGAAACAGCGTTAAGGAGCGTTATTTTAAGAACCATTGTGTCTAGTTATTAGCCTGGAGGATGGTTGGATCCCCACAGCGGGGTGAAATTATGTTAAAATAGTTATTAAAAAGAAATATATACACCCGCCGTCACCAACTACTTCATTTTATTCTAATTTTTACAACCTAAATATATGGTGCACCATATTAGGTTTAATAACCTTTCATTTTACAGTGCTATACATTATTTTGTTTTCAATATGTTTTTAGCTGATGAAGGGGATAAGATTTGATTAATCCCCGAAACATGTACTAAGAACAAGTTTTAATAATTAATTCCTTTATAGTATTGATTCAGGCGTGTGTATAATAATTTTAATAACTATTTTAGCATATCAATACGGAACCACCATGTATAATTTAAATAATGTAATCAGTGAAGTTATGTGGCAAGAAACTAAAATTAAAAGGCATTTATTGTGGCAAGATGGGGAGCGAGTTAATTCGTGATTACCTTTCTCACTAAGAAGGGAATGGGAACGGTAAGAAGTCAAACTTAGTATTTCGAAAAATAAAATAAATAATAAAATAAATACATAAAACGGCGTTTGCATGAAGAGACCTAGTACTGAACTCTATCAAAAGACCAATACGATAACAAACGAAATTAGAAAACGCAGAGCCAAATTTTTCACTCACATCCACAGGATGGCCCCCTCCAGATTGCCAAAGAAACTACTTGGTATCATAACACAGAGTAAATGCGGCACAGAATGGCTTAAAGAGGTACAGAGAGACTTACAAGTGATCAGCATACAACATTTCGAAGACTGAACTAAGTGACAGACGAAAATCGCGAATGTTAAGTTCGAACCAATATCATTACGACAACCTGGGAAATAAGTGGACGGATGAGAGGAAGAGGGAGCATTCCGCACGAATGAAGAGATTTTGGGAGGGGCGGAGGAGACACGCCTCCAAATGACATCAGGTAATCAAGTTTAATCGCTCTCCTGTAGGGGAATATTCGCTTAAATAAATAAATAATATATATATATTTAGTCGTTTACCCTCCAGGTTGGTGGAACCCACGGACTCAGCGAGGGAACTCACCACTACCGCCTCTACGGGCAGTGTCCTAGAGCTGGGAACATCGAATCGGAAGGGATACAACTGGTGAGGTGTGATTGGCACCTCGCCCAGGCGGCCTCACCTGCAAAGCGAACAGGGGCCTCATGAGGGAAGGTAATGGATGGTTAGGATGGATAGACAAGGAAAAGGGAAGGAGGTGGCCGTGGCCTTGAAGAAGGTACCATCCCGGCATTTGCCCGAAGACGAAGTGGGAAACCACGGAAAACCACTTCGAGGATGGCTGAGGGGGAATCGAACCCCCTCTACTCATTTGGGCCACCCGAGGCTGAGTAGACCCCGTTCCAGTCCTCGTACCACTTTTCAAATTTTGTGGCAGAGCCGGGAATCGAACCCAGGACCTCCGGGGCGGCAGCTAACCATGCTGACCGCTACGCTACGGAGGCGACAATAATAAATGAATAAATAAATAAAAAAAATAAAAAATAAAATAAAAAACAAACAAAAACGTGCTAATAAATAAATAAATAAATAAATAAATAAATAAATAAATAAATAAATGAATAAGTAAATGAATGAATCACTAAATAAAAATGAATTAATAAACAAATAAAACAAAATAATTTATTAAATAAATAAATGCATTTCTACGATGACTAGGTGTCAGAATCTTCCAAACGAAACTTCCGGGTCGCAGCCTTAATAAAGCCGAGAAATACTGGGTTAAATATCCATGTTTTCTTTGCACATTCTTTTCAATTGATATTGCAACTTTTCAGGTGGTCAACTCCTTACCCAATATACGGTAATTCGTATTGATTCATTTCATCTCTCTGATGAGTTTTTAGTCAGGAAGAGCATCTAGCCGTAAAAAAAACCATTCACCATACTCATATAGTCCATCCTCACCTCATTCCCGACCCGTAGAACACCTCGCAACTTAGCCGTAAGCGTTAAATCACTCACCACAACTGCGAGGGAGAGCTGCACCGAGTCTGGAAATCGGAGGTTTGAATCCCAGCACTGATGAAAGCTATCCTCACTGTGATTTTTTCCCTTGGTTTATCCACACTCCCTCCAGAAAAATGCCAGGATAATACCTCACTTCAAGTCTGGGGCACTTATCCAATTAATAATAATAATAATAATAATAATAATAATAATAATAATAATAACCCCTGGCACTACAGCCCATGAAGGGCCTAGGCCTACCAAGCGACCACTGCCCAGCCATTTGGCCTGCAGATATTGAGGTGACTCGTGGTCAGAGCATCGGGTTCCCTCGGCCGTTAATCTTGGTTTTCGTGACCGGGGCGCTGCCTCACTGTCAGACAGCTACTCAATTGTCCTCACGAGCCTGAGTGCACCCCGTTCCAGCCCTCACGTCAGTTTCTAAAATCCCTGACGGAGCCGGGAATCGAACTTGGGGCTTCCAAGTGAGAGGCAGGCGCCCTACCCCAACACCACGGGGCCGGCATACTTATCCAATTCTCGGACCTAATAATTACAGTTACACACACTACTACAGTCACCAAAGAAACACAGGTTAACAGACAAAATGAACACACACCCAAGTACACGGGGGTTATGACCAAAATTCCCAAGTCCCTAAAACGAATTAACAACGACCCGACAGGAATTAAAAGGGGCAGAAATATGTAATCAACTAATTAATTACTGTTGATTTTTGAATAAATTAATTAAATAATAATATTAAAACTAGCCCTGCGATTAGATTCAGAGAACCACCCGAATCCAAGGACAACTGCCTCCTAGCTCATAGTCTGTGGGGAACATGTGGCCAGTGACTCAACCCCCTCAGCCCCCATTACCTTGGGTTTTAGGTCATGGTGTGCTTCTTCTCATACGAAACGGCTACTCAATTGTCCTCACGAGACTCAGTGTAGCCTCTTCCAGGCTTCACGTCAGATTTTAAATCTCTGGCGGAGCCCGGAATAGAATTCAGGGCCTCCTAGGTAAGAGGCATCGCGTGGTTAGATAACAATAATAATAATAATAATAATAATAATAATAACAACAATAATAGTAATATTTTGTTTTGTTTTGTTTTCATGTGACCTCCAGAGAGGCCGAGTGGAGGTCTTTCTAGTCGACGCCCGTGGGCGACCTGCGTGTCGGGATGAGAGGTAGAATGGATGAAGATGAATGAAACTGGGCAAGGATGGGGAAGGAAGCGGCCGTGGCCTGTCAGAAGGTACCGTCCCAGCATTTGCCTGGTATTGAAAACGAGGAAACCACGGAAAACCATTTCAAGGACGGCCGACAGTGGGGATCGAACCCACTTGTCTACCGAGTCAGCAGAGAACTTGGCCCCATGGCCTAACGCTGCGCTTTAGCGAGCGTAACCACCACTGTCGGTATAATAATAATAATAATAATAATTTATAACGAATGTTCAAGATTGTCCTGAGGTAATAATCATAAACCAAAACAAAATACACAAAGTTAACTCATGTAAGTATTTAAGAGAATGGATGACTATCAATAACAATGAAAAGAAAAAAAAAAGCTTAGAGGTCCGAGCAAAGAAAATGAACGTAGCATTTCAGATCACCAGGAATGTATACAAGAAGAAGGCATTATCATGGGGCACTGAAATTAAACATTACAATTCTGTGGTGAGACCGGAAGCACTCTTGGAGCTGAAACATTAAAGTCAATGCGGAAAAGTAACATAAACAAAATCATGCTCATGGAGAGAAGATTGGTTCGATGCATCCTTGGCCCAAGGAAAACAGAAACAGACTATAACAGATCACGACCTAACAAGGAAATATACACCCGTGTGGAGAACATCATTCACACCATGCGCAAACGACGGATGTCATTTTTGGGCATTTAAATAGAATGACAGGCTAACAAAACAAATTTTTAATAAAATGATAAACTTAAAGTTCAACCAGCGTGGTTTACATAGACATTAAAGAATCTCAAGGAAGCCGACATTGACATTACAGATACATATAATAGGAATTTATTTCGGGAAAACCTTCAAAAAGTGCTCTTCAGGGAGGAACAAAAAAGACAACGAAAGCAGCCACGGAACATTGAACAGCTCCGAAAGCAGAGATCAGAGAGAATGACGCGAATGTAGGCAGAGAAAGAAAAACAAGATGTTCAGTAAAGAACATATAGCCTACTTTCTCCTAAATGTATGGGAATTGTTATAACTCTTTGTCCTTTTCAAGGAGTATAATTGAATGTTAGATGTAGTAGCTTGTTGAAATACAACGTGCTATAGGGATATTAAACATGAATATGAGGTGCCCTTTGCTAGTGCTACCTCTGTAAAAAATTTCATTCAATTCGGTTTCACAGCGTTTGAATTGATATGGGGAATAGATTTGCACACATACATGACCGCTATTTGCAAACTATTGGGCTGATGACCTTGTAGTCAGTCATAAGATGCTTTCCACAAAAAGGCATGTTGTTGCAAAATCTGGTAGAGGTCAAATTATTAGGATGGTCGTAATTTGATTTAAGCTTTTAACATTTGGGTGGCCGTCATTCCGTTTCCGTCAAGATGGCGGCGATATAAAACATGACACTGCGGTGCCCTTTGCTAGTGCTACCTCTGTACCAAATTTCGCTCAATTCGGTTTGACCGTGTTTGAATTGATAGGGGGAATCGATTTTCACACAAAGATGGTCGCCATCCGCAAAATATATGGGTAATGACCTATTAGTTTCGTCAAAGAATGCTCCCTCCATAAAGGTATGTTGTTGCAAAATTTGGTAGAGATCGGATGATTAGGTTAATCGTAATTTGATTTAAGCTTTGAACATTTGTGTGGCCGCCATTGCGTTTCCGTCAAGATGGCGGCGATATAACACAGACTCACACACACATACACACACACATACACACACACACACACACACACACAGACAGACACACTTTTTTCGCCCTGTGTAGATCTCATAAGTCTACTTTCATTTTTTGCAAAAATCGAAAGTAGGCTAATACATGTGGCAAGATTTGAAGTATTGATTTTACATGCTCTGTAATAGTGCTATTCGATTAAATAAATAAATAAATGAATAAATAAATAAATAAATAAATAAATAAATAAATAAATAAATAAATAATAATAATAATAATAATAATAATAATAATAATAATAATAATAATAATAATAATAATAATAATAATAATAATTGCATAAACCAGAATGTATAGTGGAACTTATCGTGGTCCCTAGTTGGCCGATTAACGAATAATAAATGAATGAATATTGCGGGGTGGTTGTCTTAGAATAGATAATATTACTGATCTTAATAAGGTGTTGTTCCTTACCGATGAAGGCAGCTATGAACTGCGGTGCTCGACTGGGAGACTCCTGTGTCTGACCTTTGATGCTGTTCATCTTGAGGCTGTCTCGCGATATTGTGTAAAATCCTCGCAATATATATGCTCTGTAACTTTTCTGTTGTCAAGAGAATCCTTGTTTCTCATATTCAGACTCAGTGATACGTCACTAATGTCGTATGATTTACCAGCTCATTCTTAGCACGTGTATCGCACCATATTCTTCTGTTAAAGCTATAAATAAGTATAAAGCTTTGATTAAGACTTCACGTTAAGTTCTCATGAGATAGATTTTGTTCCCTGTTTATGCCAATTTCATTGTACGCGGCGTAAGCCAAATATTTGATCTTTATAATGGGATTATGTACGTCTACTTCTTATTGCTCCCATTTTAAACGGGATGAGGTGTTGATGGGATTCCATTGTGACCAATGGCTTTTACGGCCAGATGTCCTTCTTGACGCTAACCTCATCAGAAGAGTTATTGAGAGATAATGAAACCTGTTGAAGGAAGCGGCCGTGGTCTTCTAGAACAGGGGTTCTGACCTGAGGCTCCCGGAAGAGCCGCGATTATTGCTGGTGTAGTCAAGGACATAATTAACTCGCTTTGACCGAAGTCAAACGAATGCTTCTCACTAGTTGCAGTTGTTATTGTTGTTGTTGTTGTTGTTGTTGTTGTTGTTGTTGTTGTATTTGAAGGTCTTGGTCATCGTGGTCATTTAGCTCCATGTAGGCTACTTGGGTGAGTGTGGAATTTTGTCTGATATTGTGATGACTGATTTTGTGTGTGTATTTGGAATTCTGGTGAAGATTGGGAAGGAGGTGGCCGTGGCCGTAAATTAAGAACCGTCTAGGCATTTACCTAGAGTAGAATTGGGAAACCAAGGAAATCCACTTCCAGGATGGCTGAGGTGGGATTCGAATCCACCTCACTTTCACCTCACGAGACTGAGTGCAGGGCCGTGGAGAGCGAGTACGGGCCCCATCCATATTGTTTCGTCCCCGTGACATCGTCAAAATATCAAATTTGCAATTTTATTTTTAAGGCCCACTAAAAAAAACTTTGATTTTTTTTGGGAGTGGGGGTGGGGGTGGGGGGTACTAATTTTGTTCATTGTAAATTTGCAATGTCGTTTCTGTTGTATCTGATCGAAAATTTTACTCTCTCTCATCGCAAGAACAAGTTCAACGCCTTTCACAATCTTATGTAAGCCTACTAAACTTTGCGAAGGTTCATAAATGTAGCTTAGCGGCTATTACAGTAGTTGAAATATTTAGAAACTTTCCTCTCTATAAACAGTAGAAACTTGACTATTTCTCTGGCCGCCGCAAAGATATGAAGATAATGGTTATTTACATGTTCTCATTATAGTATTTTGTAGCATATTCAATTGATTCAGTTACATTCAATATAATAAAATGTCTAATTTGTTCGCAAATACGTAAAATTGGGTAAATTTGTTTACTCTGGGGTTTTCTACTTTCGCGGGCCCCTCAGCAAGACCGGGCTCCAGGGCTGCAGTCCCGTTTGCCCCTCCCTCTCGTCGGGCCCGACTGAGTGTACCCCGTCCCAGCCCTCACACTAGAATTATTATTTTTTGGTAGAGCTGGAAATCGAACCCGGACCTCCTGGGTGACAGCCAAGGAAGTTGACCGCTACACCACGAGGTGGTCGGAAATAAAGATAGAAGTGGCATTCATTCATTTGAGGTTTTGTCTTTCAACATCCAGTCTATTCTGCAAGCCTCTGTTGGACATACTAATACAATAAATACCAGCTACGATAGGCCCAGCAAGCCAGTAGTGGATAAGACTCTTGCTTTCAAGAAGGGAACAGGCCTCGGACAGGACGGATACAATGGACGACGACCTAGCTGTGTTCATGGACTAAGATTTGGAGCTTTAAACATAAGAACGCTGACGGGGAAGGTGGAGGAGATAGTGGATATGATGGAAAGAAGGAAGTTGGATTTATTGGGATTGGCAGAAACAAAGTGGAAAGGGGAAGGAAGGTGAGAACTGAGAAAAGGCTATAGACTGTACTGGATTGGGAATGAAGAGGGAAAGAGGAATGGAGTGGGAGTAGTAGTACGAGATGGTTTAAAAGAAGAAGTGAGGAGAATAAGTGACAGGATGATGAAAATGAAAGTAGCAGTGAGGGGAGAGACCGTAGAAATAGTGCAAGTGTATGCTCCACAAGTAGGCTGCGCCTCTGAAGACAAGGAGGAGTTTGAAGAGGAATTGCAGAAGCAGCTGGGAGGAAGGAATATGATTGTTATGGGGAATCTGAATGCCCATGTAGGAAGAGAAAGACAAGGGTATGAGAGTGTGCTTGGACCAGAGGGTTGGGGCAGAAGAAATGAGGAAGGAAAGAGACTATTATTGGACTTCTGTCAAAGGAACAGCCTGCTAGTTGGGAACTCCTGGTTCAAGAAAAGAGAGAGCCACACAATCACACGGTACAGTGATGACTTGACCAGGAAGTCGGTGGTCGACTATATACTGTATGAGAAAGAATTAAATAAGAACATCACTGACATCAAGGTTATACCATCGGAGAACTTGGATAGCGACCATCGATTGCTGGTAATGAACCTGAGAGGGGACTAGGGAGAAGAAAGGGACTGAGAACCAGGAAAGACGTATAAGAATATGGAAACTGAAAGAAGGAGATAGAAGGGTCGAAAAGGAAGGAAGGAAGCTTTTAGTTTTACGTGACCTTTAATCATGCGATCATTAGCCACGGGACCTCCTTTTTACGTGGAATCCGAACCACAGGACATGGCATTTCACTTCGAAAATCTCACATGCATTGACCGGGAATCGAATCCGGTCCACCTTGGTGAGAGGCCAACAGCTTGACCGCTGCGCCACCACGCCCCTAGAAGGGTCGAGTACCTCAAAATGGTAAAGGAAGGAATTCCAACAGGTGAAGAAAGAGGGGGTGGAAGAGGAATGGGCTAGATTTAAGAAGACACTACTAGGTGCAGCAGAAGCAGTATGTGGGAGGACAAGTAGTAAGAAGAGGTGGAAGGAAACGCCATGGGGGAATGAGAAGACAAAATATATAGTAAGGGAAAAGAATAGAGCCTTTAGGAGGTGGTATCAAAATAGGACGGTAGAGACAAGGGAAGAGTACCAGGAAAGAAAGAAGGAGGCAAAGAGAGTAGTGGCTGAGGAGAGAAGAAAGTGGATGGAAGAGTGGACAAAGGAGGATAGTGAAGGTACAAAAAAAGGTCCTGTATGGGATGGTAAAAAATAAGAGGCGGAAGGATCCTACGGATTATGTTAGAATAGTGAACAAAAGGGGACAAGAGATAGAAAATAGGGAAGAACTGAAGAAAATGTGGAAAGAATATTTTGAAGAACTTCTGAACCCAAATGGAAACCACGACGAGGAGGAAGAAATCGGGGAAGAGGAAGTTGGACTGCAGACAGAAAAGGACTTATCATGGAAAGAAGTGGAAGATACAGTGAGGAAGATGAAAGGAGGGAAGGCACCGGGTGTGGATGAGTTGAGTATGGAGATGGTGAGAGCAGCAGGAGAGGTGGGGATACAATGGTTGTACCGAGTGATGAAGACAGCATGGAAGGAAAGGAAGACCCCAGAGGACTGGAAAAAGGGAATAATTGTCCCGATCTTCAAGAAAGGTAGTAGAACAGAATGCAGAAACTATCGGGGAATAACACTGATGAGTCATTGTGCAAAGATCTTCGAGAAAGGTTTGGAAAGGAGAATTAGGACAAGGATAGAAGGAGGGATGAGGGAAAAACAACATGGCTTCAGAGCAGGAAGGTCCACAGTGGATTTGATTTTTGCTGTAAGGCAGTTACAAGAACAGCACTATGAGTATGGAACAGGTCTACTGATGGCCTTCCTGGACATTGATAAAGCATATGACAGTGTATGCAGAAACAAAGTATGGAAGTCCCTGACGTATGCCTCGGAGACCTGGGTTATGAAAGGAAGGGAGAAGAGCAAAATACAGGCCAGTGAGATGAGGTTCTTGAGAAGCAGTATTGGAGCTACAAAGATGGACAGAATAAGAAATGAAAGGACCAGAGAATTAATGAAGGAGGAACCATTACAGGATGGTATAGAGAAATCTAGACTTAGATGGTATGGACATGTAAAACGAATGGAGGAGAAGAGGATACCCAGGAGGATACATGAGACGAAGTGGGGAGGAAAGAGACCGAGAGACAGGTGGCTGAAGGGGGTGGAAGAAAGCGTGAAGAAGAGAGGAGAAGACTGGACAAGGGTGGAGGCTGAGAGATGGTGGGAACACAGAAGACGTTGGAGAGGCCTGTGTTCCAAACAGACCCGGCCAGGCGGGCAGTGGCTGGAAATTGTGCAAGATGATGATGATGACCAGTAAATTGAAGCAGTTTCGACCATACTGTGGTATTTCTCGGCAAATATTTACAAGTGGTTTTGTTATTGTTAATGAAGATCACAGTGTTGTCGAAACTGGTAGACTACATTAAAATAATAACTACTTGTAATGTATTTTATTGACTTGGAGGATTAATTTTTCAAACCCCTAAGGATGTCGAATTGGCAGGTGAGAAGCTAAAGAAGGTAGATGACTTCTGTTATTACTTAGGAGCAAGATAACCAGTGATGGACGAAATAAGAGGATATAAGAAGTAGGTTGGCTCAGGCAAGGAAAGCATTTCTACAGAAAAGGAATCTGTTGACATCGAATATAGATTTAGGTATTACTTACTTTACTTAATTCCTGCCGCTCCTTCCGGAGCATAGGGCCTTGGCGAAATTTCTCCACGCAGTACGGTTCCTGGCTATTCTCTTCACTTGACTCCAGTTCTTGTCCTCCTCTGCAATTTCATTTTCGATCGTCCTCTTCCAGGTCTTCTTAGGTCGACCTCGCTTCCTGGCACCTTGAGGATTCCAGTCTAGCGCCGCCCTCTCAACAGCTCCGTCCGGCTTCCTTAGTGTGTGACCGATCCAGCGCCATTTCCTCTCCTTGATCTGGATGCTAATCGGTTGTTGATTGGTGATGGTCCAAAGATCTTCGTTTGAGATTATGTCCGGCCACCTCACATTCATGACGCGACGCAGACATCTGTTAATGAACACCTGTAGCTGGTTGTTGATCGGTTTTGTGACTTTCCATGTTTCACAGCCATAGAGAAGAATCGACTTTACGTTGCTATTGAAAAGGCGGAGCTTGGTTTTCCTGGAAATGTTTCTATTTCTCCAGATGGGGTAGAGCTGGACAAAGGCACCATTTGCCTTCCTGATACGGCTTCGAACATCTTCCTCTGCTCCCCCGTCATTTGTGACTATACTCCCAAGGTAGAGGAAGGACTCAACTCGCTCAATTTCCTTTCCGTTGACTGTCAAGCTAGTCGTGACGTCAGAATTTATCCTCATCTCTTTGGTCTTGTTGGTGTTAATCATCAGTCCTGCACGTTCTGCTTCTCTCTGCAACCTCCCCAGCTTATCTTCTATGTCTCGGTACCGTTGTGCCGTAAGACAAATGTCGTCCGCGAAATCCAGATCTTCAAGCCTGCCATTTATACCCCATTGAATACCCCTCTTCCGTCCTCTCATTACCTTCTTCATCACACTATCCAGGACCAACAGGAACAAAGTGGGGGAAAGGACACACCCCTGTCTCACTCCGGAACTGACCTTTATCTTTTCTGTTAATTTGCCTTCGTGTAGAACCTGGCACTCATACCCTTCGTACATCTCTTCCATGATTCTGATGATCTTTGTTGGAATTTTATATTCCTCGAGGGTCTTCCACATGATTCTTTGATTTACGGAGTCGAAAGCTTTCTCGAAGTCAACAAATGTGAGGTGAAGGGTATTCCGCCACTCCACACTCTGCTCCAGGATGATTCGGAGAGTGTTGATGAGATCCACACAGCTGCGATGTTGTCGAAACCCAGCCTGTTCCTTCCGAAGCCTTTTTTCTACGCAGTCTTTTATACGATTCAGGATGACTCTCGCCAGTACTTTGCTTGGAATGGACAGCAAGGTGATTCCCCTCCAGTTATTACAGTTTGTGGTGTCCCCTTTCTTCGGTAACTTGACGATCAACCCCTTCTTCCAGTCGGTTGGTATTTTCTCCTCCTTCCAGATCTTCTCCAACAGCGGGTGCAGCAGATTGATCGTGATATCCAGGTCTGCTTTCAATACTTCCGCTGGGATATTATCCAGACCTGGTGCCTTCCCGCACTTTATCTGCTTCAACGCTGTCCGTATTTCGCCCCGAGTTGGGGAGTCGAGGCTGATGTCCGGGTCACTTTCTGCTTCCTCTTCATCTCCTCCTCGCTGCTTACTTTCTGGTCCTCTATCTCTATTAAGAACCTCCGCAAAGTGTTCTCTCCATCTAGTCAGCTGCTGTTCACACGTCGTGAGGATCTCGCCCGTCTTGCTCTTCACAGGCCTAGTTTTATTAAAACCTTTCTTCGAAAGCATCTTTGTGATGCCATAGAGCTCCTTAACGTCCCCCCTTCTTGCCGCTTCTTCTGCTTTCACCGCGTGTTCATCAATCCACCTCCTATGATCCTTTCGCACACTCCTCTTTACCTCCCTGTTTGCTGTTGAATACTCTGCTTGTGTGAGAGCCTTCTGCTGCCTAGTCTTGCAGGTGTTGAGCTTAGCCTTAATCTCCTTTCTATAATTTATCTTGTCCCAGGTCTGATCGGATATCCATTCTTTCCGCAGGTAGTTCTTGTACCCGAGCTGCATCTCACTGGTCTCCACAAAGATATTCTTTACCTCGCTCCACACAGTCTCTACATCCTTCTCTGTCTCGGAGTCCAACACCTGGAATTTATTTCTGAGCTCCAGTTTAAATTGGTCCAATCTCTGCTGGTTCTTAAGCTTGCCCACATCAAACTTGTTGTGCCGAGTGATAAACTTTCGGCGGACTGCCACGATCTTCATGCGGAAGTTGGCAACCATAAGATGATGGTCACTACCGACATCCGCTCCTCTCTTGTTCCTAACATCTTCCAAGCTTCTTCTGAACCTCCTGCTCACCGCGATGTGATCAATTTGATTTTCTGTGACTTGATCAGGAGACACCCAGGTGACCTTGTGGCACCGCCTATGAGGAAACACCGTGCCACCCATCACCAAATCCTGACTGGCGCAATATTCCGTAAATTTCTCCCCATTGTTATTCATCTCACCAAGGCCATGTTTACCCATGATCTGCTCCAACCCCTCATTGTTTGATCCCACCTTCGCTTTGAAGTCTCCCATAACAATGAGAATGTCCTTCTTACTTGTTTGTCTTGTGGCATCTCGCAGCATTTGGTAGAATTCTTCCTTCTTCTCTGGCTCCGATTGTTCTGTAGGCGCATAGCATTGGATGATGATCACATTCCTGATCTTTGTCTTGAACCTAGCAAACATGAGCCTGCTAGAAATTGGCTTCCACTCCATAAGGCTCCTCTTTGCATTTCTGTTGAGCAGCAACCCCACTCCATCCCTGTGTTCTTCCTCATCGCCCCCAGAATAGAGAAATGTAATTCCATCTGTTGTCTGTATTTCACCAAATCCTGGCCACCTCACCTCACTCAATCCTAGGATATCCAGCCCATAGTTCTTCATCTCCCGTGTCACTTGTTTCAGTCTGGTTTTCTCCATCAAGGTCCTCACATTCCAGAAACCGATTTTCGTCATCCTTTTCATGCCAAAAGTCGTCATCAGGTTATCCGTCCGGTTTTGTAATTTCGCTTCAGTTTCAGTAATCAGTTTATTTAAGAGGAGCGAGTGATTAACCCACTGCCTCCGAGTGCCTTGGAGGGACAGCCACCTTAGGCCTGAGGCACCAGGCTGATTTTCTGTCAGGGTTTCTTCCCTTAGCCTTTGAAGAACCAACTCCAAACTACAAGGCAGCAGTTGTTTCACCAGAGCCCCGTTAGCCGTAATTTCTTCAGGGTTCCTGTAGGGCCTTCACAGCTACCATAGCAGTCTTGAGGCACACAAAGTCCCCTCTGTACTTCACCCCTACAGGCAATCCCCTACTTCATTTACGTTGCCCATCTCCCACGACGAGGACGAGGGGTTGGATTTGTGGGAGACAGACTTAGGTATTAGGAAGTCATTTTTGAATGCCTTTGTCTGGAGCGTGGCACTCTATGGAAGTGAAACTTTGGCTGTTAGAGCAGCAGAAAAGAGGAGCATTGAAGCGTTTGAAATGTGGTGTTACAGGAGAATGATGAAGATCAGATGGGTAGGTAGAGTAACAAATGACGAGGTACTAAGACGAGTGGCAGAGGAGCGATGTTTCTGGCGACTGCTAATGAAGAGAGGGGTTGGTAGGACACTTACTAAGACACCCATGAATAGCAAACTTAGTTATAGAAGGAAGAGTCGAGGATAAGAACTGTAGGGGTAGACCAAGAGTAGAATGTGATAAACAAATTGCCTCGTAAGTAGGGTGTGGTAGCTATGTAGAGATGAGCTCAGGACAGGGTAGCATGTAGCATGGAGAGCTGCATCAAACCAGTCGAAAGACTGAAGACTCAAACAACAACAAGAACTATTTGGTATTTGATAGAATCATTCGTCAATAAGGACCCAATTTTAATTAGATATTATTAGAGACCACATATTTTCGTAGTCGTGATAAAAGTTATAAATTGTTTATTGAAAAGAAAATGCAATTTATTTGCGAATAGGATGGTAACAATATCAAAAATTGCAATATTTTTATCGTGAATTGCGCGATAGATATCTTTAATAGCCAAATAAACTATTTCGGCGAAAAGAAAGCGAATTTTATTGGCATTTTGTATTCATTACTTTTTTTAAAATATTGCTTGCACCTCTTAACCATTTGAACCTGTGAACGGCTGCTTCGGTGGTGCAGTTGGTAGCATGCTGAGCTTCAAACCCGGCCGAAGTCGTCGGATTTTTAAGAGCGGTTAAAATCCCTCAGTATGCCTTCCTTCGGAGGGGAAGTAAAGCCGGCTCGGCGCGGGCGGTCCCATGTCATAGATTTATGGCATGAAAAATAACCTTCCACTAATTACACTTGTGTGAAGCTAAATTATAGGTTAGATTTGACTAACGCTCTTAGGTTCCAACGTTCGTAGCTGACTGCGGTGGCATCTAGTAACCAAGTTCAGAACTAGTTGTCGTTGACGGTGGCGTTTGGTAGCAAAAGTAGGAACTACTTGAAAATTGAATGTCTGCAGTCCTCACTTGAATTAAAAACAGATAACACACACTAATACAGCCATCAGAATTAAACACCGGTTATCAGACAGATTCTACACACACCCAAAGTACACGGGACTAAATGACCGCATTGTCACAGCCTCTAAACTGAGGAACCAACCAACCGAACTTGTGAACAAGATAGCCACGCTTTGCAGGGCCGTATTTCTAAATGGGCTAAGTAGGCCGCAGCCAAGAGCGGCAAATTTTCAGGGGCGACAGTTTGGCAATTTATTCAAAAGCTAAAATGAAGTATTTCAGACGTTAATAATATTTTCCGTGTGAATTTAAGAATACATAATTCTCAAATATATGTTTTAGTCCTTCTAGATAGCCTACTTTCTAAAACTATAACATAATACAAATTCACAAATACGACAAATACACTTTCATATGAGTACATTATTAACGAGTTTGCCATTAAGAAATCTGTAAGAATGCTATATAAATTTGAACATCGAGATTACGTAGGGTGAGTTGTTTTAGAGTAGTTTGCATATTTTTCAACAAATAAAGTAGTAATCTTGTATAATTTAATTTCACTGAGTAGGACAACTTAATTCAAATTGAACACAGTTCTTCAATTACGCAAAAGATAGTCATTAGGATTAAAATATAAAACTATGTGTGAAATAGTGATCACTGATCTCCAAGAACAAATTAATTAAGTTCGAAACCCATTCAATTATTTAACGAATCTTAAAAGAAGTAAGTAAAAAAGACAAGTAGATAACTAATTTCATTATATAATTTATTATGTAAATCATTAAAATTGTAGTTTTATCTAAACTAAATGGAATTTATGTTTAAAAATATTTTTTTTGTCGTGTAGCCTCCTGAGAGGCCGAGTGCAGGTCTTTCGAGTCGATGCCCGTGGGCGACCTGCGCGTCCGGATGAGAGATGGAATGGATGAAGATGAATGAAACTGGGCAAGGATGTGGAAGGAAGCGGCCGTGTCCTGTCAGAAGGTACTGTCCCAGCATTTGTCTGGTGTTGAAAATGGGAAACCACGGAAAACCATTTCAAGGACAGCCGACGGTGGGGCTCGAACCCACGCGTCTACCGAGTCAGCAGAGAGCTTGGCCCCATGACCTAACGTCGCGCTTTAGCCAGCGTAGCCACTGAATACGCACTGAACTCCATCCTTTTGTCGTATAAAAGAAATGTTTAAAAAGCAAATATGAATTATAAAGGGGGCGGCAATTGGACTTGAGCCTATCGGCGGCATACTCTTAAATCCGGCCCTGACGCTTTGTACAAGCCGAAGCTGGAATGGGGAAAGCACCCTCTCCAAAGGCGACTGAGTTAAACACCCGGCGGTCACTGACAGTTGGTGGAAGGTAAAGTTCTATTGGGGCCATGGGTGTATATAGAGTTTTATTGGGGGGGTGCCAACCCGGGGGTTAGGGGGCATGGTATAGGCCCTAAGAATAGATGGTCCGGGGTTCTCCCCAGGAAACTTTTGTATAATTTGGTGCAAAATGATGAGTTTTAAGGCTATCTGGCATCACTGTCTCAACCAATTTGTTGTGATGTTTTATGTTTGGTTAATGTCAAACACAACTAAGACCATTTTATGTTACTTTTTATTAATTCAACCATCTTGCTCACTTGATAGTGTTTAATGGACAGAATTAATGTTACTGTTTTGATTTACAAGTCACAATATAATAAAAAGTCAAGGTTTCTTGAAGCAATACCAAATCGGTTCATAACTTCATCGTCAGTGAGATGTATGTCTCTGTGAATAGATAACAATACTAGACCGTTGAGTCTGTTTTCAGCAGTAGAATTTCTTAAGTATGTTTTCAACCGACTTAAACTCCGTTCGGCAGTACCAGTAGCTTCAGAGAGAGGCAAATTTGCCAAAAGTTTGCTAAGGGTATAAAAGTTAGGGAAATAACTTTTGTTACACGCTTCAAGGGCACTTGTTGCTGTTCTTGGTTCGTTCATAAGAGCGAAGGCACTGGCGAGTAATAAGAGGTTATGTTGTTACACATACGATCAGAGCAAACTGATTGTCACCCTGTTTACATCGCTCTACCTTCGCCTTGCGTTGCAACGTTGCCATACGTCACTTAGTAACAATAGTACATGATCATATTGATTTTTAATGTTTCACTTCATAAACAAATAATATGTGACAAAAATTTCGGGGGGGGGGGGGGGCTGATTGGGGCTATTGTCCATCTCTTAGAAGGGTGCAGGTGTGAATTGCAGTTAGTTAGTTAATTCCTGCCGCTCCTTCCGGAGCATAGGGCCTTGGCGAAATTTCTCCACGCAGTACGGTTCCTGGCCATTCTCTTCACTTGACTCCAGTTCTTGTCCACCTCTGCAATTTCATTTTCGATCGTCCTCTTCCAGGTCTTCTTAGGTCGACCTCGCTTCCTGGCGCCTTGAGGATTCCAGTCTAGCGCCGGCCTCTCAATATCTCCGTCCGGTTTCCTTAGTGTGTGACCAATCCAGCGCCATTTCCTCTCCTTGATCTGGATGCTAATCGGTTGTTGATTGGTGATGGTCCAAAGATCTTCATTTGAGATTATGTCCGGCCACCTCACATTCATGATGCGACGCAGACATCTGTTAATGAACACCTGTAGCTGGTTGTTGATCGGTTTTGTGACTTTCCAGGTTTCACAGCCGTAGAGAAGAATCGACTTTACGTTGCTATTGAAAAGGCGGAGCTTGGTCTTCCTGGAAATGTTTCTATTTCTCCAGATGGGGTAGAGCTGGACAAAGGCACCATTTGCCTTCCTGATACGGCTTCGAACATCTTCCTCTGCTCCCCCATCATTTGTGACTATACTTCCAAGGTAGAGGAAGGACTCAACTCGCTCAATGTCCTTTCCGTTGACTGTCAAACTAGTCGTGATGTCAGAATTTATCCTCATCTCTTTGGTCTTGTTGGTGTTGATCATCAGTCCTGCACGTTCTGCTTCTCTTTGCAACCTCCCCAGCTTATCTTCTATGTCTCGGTACCGTTGTGCCATAAGACAAATGTCGTCTGCGAAATCCAGATCTTCAAGCCTGTCATTTATACCCCATTGAATACCCCTCTTCCGTTCTCCCATTACCTTCTTCATCACACTATCCAGGACCAACAGGAACCGAGTGGGGGAAAGGACACACCCCTGTCTCACTCCGGAACTGACCTTTATCTTTTCTGTTAATTTGCCTTCGTGAAGAACCTGGCACTCATACCCTTCATACATCTCTTCCATAATTCTGATGATCTTTGTTGGAATTTTATATTCCTCAAGGGTCTTCCACATGATTCTTTGATTTACGGAGTCGAAGGCTTTCTCGAAGTCAACAAATGTGAGGTAAAGGGTATTCCGCCACTCCACACTCTGCTCCAGGATGATTCGGAGGGTGTTGATGAGATCCACACAGCTGCGATGTTGTCGAAATCCAGCCTGTTCCTTCCGAAGCCTTTTTTCTACGCAGTCTTTTATACGATTCAGGATGACTCTCGCCAGCACTTTGCTTGGAATGGACAGCAAGGTGATACCCCTCCAGTAGTTACAGTTTGTCGTGTCCCCTTTCTTCGGCAACTTGACTATCAACCCCTTGTGAATTCCAAGACCACCAAAAATGTCTGCAAGCGGCTATTTTAGGAACTTTTCCAATATTCAGTCGTAGTTGATATATAGAGATGGGTCGAACTTCAACAGTGACATTTCATTCCAGAGCCAAAGAATTTTCTACTGAACGTCTAAAATTTTGTTTGATTGGTTCCTTAGTTTAGGGGCTGCGACAACGCGGTCATGTAGCCCGTGTACTTTGGGCGTATGTAGAATTTGTCTGATAACCGGTGTTAATTGTGATGGCTGTGATTCAGGTAGAAGGACTGCAGACGATGAATTTTTCAAGTAGTTCCTACTTTTGCTACCAAATGCTACCATCCACGTCACCTAACTGCGGAGTTGGCTACGAGATGCTATCACAGCCAGCACCTGGTGGCGAACGTTGGAACTAATATAGTGTTATCAAACTAATCTACAAAGTTTAGCTTCCTCAAGTGTAGTTAGTGGAAGGTTCTTTTTCATGCCATAAATCTATGACATGGGATCGCCGGCTTTATTTCCCCTTCGAAGGAAGGCATACTGAGGGATTTTTAACGCTCTTAAAAATACGACGACTTCGGTCGGGTTTAAACCCGCGATCTTGGGCACAGAAGGTCTGCACGCAACCAACTATGCCACAGAAGCCGACTCGAAAACGCTAATGTGTTAATATTGTAATGTGCGGGTTGATTGGGAGAGACGAGAGACAGTGTCTAAACATTGTTTAAAAAATGAAGAACATTTGCGGCTTAAATCCCTTTCAAATTTACACAAAATTATCACGACAACCTTGCAACTATTTCGCGATAAAACGCGAAATTCAATTTTCATATCGCGTTTTTTTTTTTTTTAAATTAATGTAAATTTCTGTGGTCTCTAGGTATGGTTCGTGATTACTTACTTACTCCTTGGCGCTAAAGCCCTTGTAGGGCCTTGACCTCTCAGACAATCTCCACCCATTCTTCCCTGATGACTGCTTTGGTTCACCATATTCTGACTCCCATCTTTCTCAGATCCTCCTCCACCTTATCCAGCCATCTTATCCTAGGTCACACCAAGGCGATCCGGGTTCGATTCCCGGTCAATGCATGTGAGATTTTCGAAGTGAAATGCCATGTCCTGTGGTTCGGATTCCACGTAAAACGGAGGTCCCTTGGCTCATGATCTACAGATTAACGGTCACGTTAAACTACAAGCTTCCTTCCTTCCTTTTTTTTTTATCCTAGGTCATTCCCTTACATGCCGTCCTCCTGGCTTCCCATTGAAGACCTTCCTTACTATCCATCCTATTCTCTGTCATTCTTTCTACATGCAGGGGCGTGGTGGCTCAGCGGTCTAGCTGAATTCCTCTCACCAAGGCGGTCCGGGTTCGATTCCCGGTCAATGCATGTGAGATTTTCGAAGTGAAATGCCATGTCCTGTGGTTCGGATTCCACGTAAAAAGGAGGTCCCGTGGCTCATGATCTCAAGATTAACGGTCACGTTAAACTACAAGCTTCCTTCCTTTTTCTTTCTACATGCGCTGGGGGCGTGGTGGCACTGCGGTCAAGCTGTTAGCCTCTCACCACGGCGGACCGTGCTCGATTCCCGGTCAATGCATGTGAGATTTTCAAAGTAAAATGCCATGTCCTGTGGTTCGGATTCCACGTAAAAAGGAGGTCCCGTGGCTCATGATCTCAAGATTAACGGTCACGGAAAACTACAAACTTCCTTTTTCTTCTTTCTACATGTGCCAACCAACGCAGTCGACTACTCTTTATTTCCACTACTATATCTGGCTTACAGTACAACTCTCTTCGTCTCCATATTATTTCTGATTTACCGATAACTGGATAAAGCACAGCGGTAGATCAAGGGGCCAAGCTCTCTGCTGACTCGGTAGACGGGCGGGTTCGAGCCCCACCGTCGGCCGTCCTTGAAATGGTTTTCCGTGGTTTCCCCATTTTCAACACCAGGCAAATGCTGGGACGGTACCTTCTGATAGGCCACGGCCGCTTCCTTCCACATCCTTGCCCCGTTTCATTCATCTTCATCCATTCCATCTCTCATCCTGACGCGGAGATCGCCCACGGGCGTCGAATAGAAAGACCTGCACTCGGCCTCTGAGAAGGCCGAATGACAAAGAAAAATCTCATTTGCCAGAATTCACCCTCTTTTACAGGTCCATATAGGCTACTTTCCTGAGTATATTCCTTTCCAATCTCCTTAACAATTCCTCATCACCATATGTCATGGTCCAAGTCTCCAAACCATACGTCACCACAGGTCTTACTACCGTACGATACACAGTCAGCTTCAGATTTCAACTTAGGCTTCTTGCTTTAAATACTTTATTTAAAGCAAAGTAACTCCTATTACCAGCTGCTATCCTTCTCTCATAGCATTGTTTTCAGCTATCATTGACCCTAAATATTTAAATATTTCGTGCTAATACATAAAAATACATGACGATATTGCTGATCATTGTTGTTCGCACCACATAACAACAGAAGGCGATGTTCATATTTCTAAGCTGACTTTGGCCATACTGAGAGTACATTTTCCCCTACTTTTTTCTCCCGCAATTCCACTGGACAGCTACAAGTTCAAGTTCCAGGGCACCTACTCAATCGAATATGTTACAAACCGAGGCTCATGACAGTCATGACCAAGATATTATAAACTTTTATTGCAGCCAATGGCTTTGTTTTTCACGTACAAGCAGCGTATTTAATAAGAGGTTGATGATGATATGATGATAATTGTTGTTTTAAGGGGCCTAACATCTAGGTTGTCGGCCCCTAATGGTTTGGGTGATCGTGAAGGTGATAATGAAATGTAAACTATAACTTAATCTAACTACTAACTTATATACTAGAAGAAGAAATGGAATAAAATAAAAAAGAGAATAAGGCAAATAAAGGAAATGCCCTCAACCCTCGAAGAATACGGATTGAGGGACTGGGAAGGAAAGAGAGCCATGAAAGGCAGATAAGAAAGTGAAAGAGGAGAGGGTCCACCCCAGAGGTAATGGATAAAAGGGGAAAAACCGGACCCAGCACAGGAATCCCTCGGGGTCGCCAATTCCCGAACTCACCAGACGTGAGCCCATGGCGGTGAAGCAATTTCTAGGGTGCTTCAGAAGTGGTGGGGCTACATACACCCTGCCTCCTTGATGGCCTTGAGCAGAAGGCAGGAGATAACATGAAAAAAAAAAGGCTGACCCCTCGCAGAAGGAGGGTATCAGAAAAGATGAGACAACGGACTATTAAGGCGGGAAAGGAAGAGACTCCCTAGGCCTTGGATACCCTAATACCGTCGGGGTCTGAAGAGAACAAGAGTTGACCAAGTGAGGTCGACAGGAAAGAAGACGGAGAGGAGCCCGGCACAAGTAAGTGGAAGCAATGCCGGACTCAGCTGGGGCCCCGTGGTCGCCAACCCTCGTCCCACAAGATGTGAGCCTCTGGGGGGATTTAATAAGAGGGAAGCGCATAATGCGCATACATGTTGGTACAGAGCTGTGTCAGAGTTACAAGTCTCTTTTGGCACCAGAGAGCATGATAGCGTTCACAAAGCCTTCCGCACAATTCACATTCCAAGATATTATAAGCCCCTCAAATGAATTAACAGCAGCATCAATGAAATAAATAACAAGATGATTACAGCTCTTCTCGATGACCTTGAAGAAACTGGTGGCTCCTCGAGATAGATTTCATCATCTTTATAATGCCGACCATATATTTTGTCAGCTGTACGACTTATATAGTTCTGTGACGTCAGTTCACTACCGAGTCTTTTCACGTAGTCTATGCGTGCATTCCGATGACGTGTTGAGAAGAAAAATATGATCTAAGGCTAACACTACCAATGCGGATATCCGCAACATTTTTCGCCGTGTGGATATAGTTTGCATGGCTGTGCGGAGTGCGGATAAGCTACGGATAATGTTTGGAGTAAGTTTGCGGATTGTTTATAAAATAAAATGTTGAACTGGATTTTAAAAAATAATTTTAGTTTTTGCTAAAATCGGCTTCTTTCACGTTTCTTGCTATTTCCCTATTCCCCTTCGCGTTGATTGTTTGAGAATAATAGAGAAGTGAGAGAAGCCAGTAATGGAAATACCCTCAATTAGTGTTGACTTTGCCAACAAAATAAAATAAAAAAAAAGAAGTTCCGTGAAGAACTATACAGCCTACTTTTCATGCCAATTATTACTCTACAGAATATGAACCTATATAGAATAATGACGAAATTAAGTTGGTAATATCGAAATATCTAGTTCAAAATATACCTGGTATAAAGTAGCCTAATATAGCACTACAATTGGCAGCTCTGGTGACTGAATATATTCTTAGTTCCATTTCTTAAGGTACAGAATACAAAATTTGGTTGAAGTCCAATGGACGTTACATGCAGTTAGACACTGGATCTATCAGCACGCGTAAAAGCATGTTGCCAACAATGTCATGCGTGTGCTGGTCATAAATAATCTGAAATATTATGATATCTTGTTGTGCCAATTTTGGATGAAATCCATTTGTAAGTATAGAAGTTACATGTATTTTAAAATTGGACATATCAGCAGGCATAGAATCATGTTGGCAGCACTGCCTTGTATTAATTAATCCAAATTAATCTAGAATGTCAGGTGCTATACGTGTGCAAAGTATAGAGCTGTTGGCTTGCATACTTTCTGATATATTGATATTAGGGTAAAAAAAATATAGACAGCATTTATTAACAGTTGGCAGTCCTGATTGCTCTTAACAATACTTATAGTCATATCTGTTATGGTACACATAGCACATACGAAATTTGGTTGAAATCCATCTGATAGTATAGAAGTTACATGTATTTAAAAATTGGTACTATCTGCAGGCTTATAATCATGTTGGTAGAACTGACGTATATAAGTTGCTCCAAATTAATCTAAAATGTCAGAATATACGTGTCCATAGTTTAAAGCTGTTGGCTTGCATACTTTCTGATATATTGGTATTTGGATAAAATAAATAAATAGAGAGAGCAATTATTAACAGTTGTCAGCCCTGGTGGCTGTTAAGAATACGCGCAGTCATATCTGTTTATGTACAGATATTACATACAAAATTTGGTTGAAATCCAATTGACAGTGTAGAAGTTATATACATTTAAACATTGGACCTATCAGAAGGCTTAAAATTATTTTGGCAACACTGTCATGGTTGGACTCCTGGAAATTAAACTGAAATAGTATTATCTACATGTGTGCCAATTTTGGCATAGCTCCCATGCATACCTTGCATGATATCCAACATGGAGCTCAAATTTCTAGTACGTTTTTTCAGCAGTTGGTAGCACTGACATCATTTTCAAATATGGACGTGAGATATTCCGGTACACATCTTTACTCATACTAAATTTGGTTTTGATTGCTGCAGCCGTTTAGGAGTTGATAGGGGGGGGGGGACACACACACACACAGCCAGCCAGACAGACAGACAGACAGACGGACAGACAGATAGGCAGACAGACACACATTTTCCCAGATCGATCTCATAAGTCTACTTTTTCCTCATTTTCGCAAAATGTGAAAAGTAGGCTAATAAATCATTTATTCCTGGGCTTGCCTGCGTGGGTATATCCGACAAATAAGTAAATGCTATAATTAGCGACCAATTTTTTTCATGTCGTTACTCAGAGGGACAAAACTCAGTCTAAATTGTCTTGCGATTCACACATAGCCTAGGGGAACGAATTTCTCCTCAAATGTCTAAAGGTGTTGGTTTAATACTGTCCTTATGCTTTATCTAATAAATTAAAAATATTATTGTAATATCAGTCGCCTCCGCAGCGTAGCGGTTAGCATGGTTAGCTGCCGCCCCGGAGGTCCTGGGTTCGATTCCCGGCTCTGCCACGAAATTTGAAAAGTGGTACGAGGACTGGAACGGGGTCTACTCAGCTTCGGGTGGCCCAAATGAGTAGAGGGGGTTCGATTCCCCCTCAGCCATCCTCGAAGTGGTTTTCCGTGGTTTCCCACTTCGGGCAAATGCCGGGATGGTACCTTCTTCAAGGCCACGGCCGCCTCCTTCCCCTCTTCCTTGCCTATCCATCCTCACCATCCCTTACCTTCCCTCATGAGGCCCCTGTTCGCTTTGCAGGTGAGGCCGCCTGGGCGAGGTGCCAATCCCACCTCACCAGTTGTATCCCATCCGATTCGATGTTCCCAGCTCTAGGACACTGCCCCTAGAGGCGGTAGTGGTGAGTTCCCTCGCTGAGTCCGTGGGTTCCACCAACCTGGAGGGTAAACGACAAAAAAAAATAATATATATATATATATTGTGCCCTTGGCCTATGTCTTAGGCCATGGACACATTATGTCACTGGAGTACTTATATGGGGCAATGTCATGATGTTAATGAGAATGAAATCATCATTATGTAATGATCATAAGAAATAACTAGGATCTTTCTGCCGTAGTGAGACCACATATACTGTATATGGCTTGGCAGTTCTGACAGGGAGAAATTTATGGTTTTCACACAATGGACAGAGCAGGTGCATTCCAAGTCGCTTGCCTGCAAGTTTCAGAGCAGGAGCACCCCAGCGAATTCTGAGAATCTTGCCAAAACGCAGTAACTATCTCAAGTTAGCACGCAGTAGATGCCTGACTCCGCCCTTAAAGAGTACGCTTCAGTTAGTTACAAGAGATCAAGGCATTACAGGAATGATCTGAAACGCCCATGATGAATCTAATTATTATCAAGAATTTTGGGAATGCGGTAACGGATTAAATATCTCTGTGTTCATCGAATGAAAGTAGTCCCTGCGCAAGGAAATCTGACAACGTCGAGTGTGTGAGAGAGAGAACATAGCGTCCTTCAACAAGAAATTAGTTCTACCCAAGCGCTGATGATATAAACTTAGCCTATGATCGAGTTCCGTCGTGAATCATATGATTAGCAAGGCCATATTTTTATGTATGAATTAAGGTACCTGATTACTGTAGCCTATGATTGTGAAGGGAGCATTTGGTGTCGTATGTGCAAAACTGTGAATTGGCAACCATTTTGTCATATATGTGGGTGAAGTCTGTGACAGGGACATTGTTCATCTTTCAGCCAACGTTAGTGGATGCGGGCCATATGTAGCACCACGCCAGGCATTAATGTACGAGACGCATAGTCCATTGTTCGGCTGATGCGAAATAATATTAAAAATGAATACTAAGTTGTGAATATGTATAACAGAAAGGAAAGATGTGAAATCATATATAATTCGAGTGAAAATATATAACAGAAAAATGTATCCGCCATGAGTGTGTAGCCCACTAATGTGTAATCTTTTTTTTAGTGGTGCATAAATTTAATCAAATATGTGTGTGTGTGCATTTTAAAAGGGTGCTGGCTTATAGCGACCTAGTGATAATGGAGGGTTGCAGTGATATTATCGAGTGGTTCTACATCATCGTGATGGGATTCGAACCGGCCATGGAGGTCATGTGTTAAGTTATACTGTTGCGGGCCTCTGGTCCAACTCTTGCAAATGATGAAGGAAGTCTTCAATATGATAAGTACCTTTTGATTATATTTTAAAGCGTCAAATAATTCATGGATTTTATCGCCATAATGTTAGCATGTTATTTGTTTTCTTTTGATTTGTTTTATCTTGTGTGTACAATGACCGTGTCAATGGCGACCATAGTTGTGCATCTGAAGGAGCTGGGTACGCTCATAAGGATTAAGGATCAGAATAATTATTTTAATGAATTAAAAGTGCCTAACTTAACGTAAGGATGTTGCTAGGTAATCGTATCCGTACATAAAACACATGGTAGAATTCCCTATTTTATTTATAGATGTGTGTTAGAAATATCCCCTGTGTTTTCGACCCAAATAGAACGAACGAAGCATGGTATTTCGATAGGTGCCCTTTCCAGGCAAAATCTCATTATTTCGTGTAATTGACCAGAGATAGTAATTTATGTATTTACATACCGGATGAATTAATAGCCGATGATTTTTTTTTGGGACGATATTTAAAGGACCATGGTGTATTGTGATGGATGATATGGAGTATTATGGTGTAGCAATGAGTAAAGTTTATAGGACAGTTTACAAAGGCGTGAATTATGTCAGATGAGAGGTAGTATGATAAGTTTACAATGATATGAGTGACGGCTGACCCAGCCTCACCAATTGTTATATTAGTTTTTATTGAACGCGTGTGATATTTAAGGCCATACAGGTAAGATGTTGTAAGGAGGAATCTACGATGAAATAAGATAAAATAGATAATGATGCCAGGTAATAAGACCTGAGGGAAGATGTCGGATGAAAGTATGATAAGTTGTATGTGTAAGGTAGTGGCCATCAAGCGCAGATAAAATAATGCTATAATTAATCTATATCCAAATGAGAGCGTCCCGCTCCACATTTAGAATACTAAGATCCAGTCCGATCAGCTGGTGAGAATACAGTCAAATATTAGCCCGGGGGAAGGGGTGAAGACTTGCATTTCTACCTTTCACGGTCAAGGTCAGCCAGCAGGCGAGGCCAGTCCATTGTCACTTTCCACAAAGAGAAGGAGCCCATTCAGGACTCGGGTGCTTGTCGCGGCGATTCTTTTAAATTTTTGTTATGTTTGGTCCCAAGTTTAATATTCACGTAAGGGTATGTTAGGTCACTACCCTGATGCCTCCAATCGATAGCGTTTCTTTTACTGGTCATTTTGATATGAGGGACGGTTTTGTCTGCTGATCATACAGTCCCGGGTTCGATATCCTTTTGTTGTGCCTGGTCCAGAAACTATTTTAAACGGGTGCTAGGTAGGCAGTAACCTTGCGGTCCCGTGTTCGAAATCCTTTTATTCATACCTGGTCGATCAGTCTTTTTAAATGGGTACTAGCTAGACAGTGACCTTAGAGTCCTGTGTTCATGAATAAGTATTTTCGGTCCTGGAAAATAATTATTATTAGTTTTTTTTTATAGTTAATATTGGTTCAAAATTATCTTGAGATTTCTTTTTCTCGATGATTGTTGAACGGACCATGCTTTGTTCTATTGTAACCTCGTTCTGCGAGATAAGGCATTCAAGGTAAGAAATGTGTAGGTAGCGAATACCCCTAAATACATATTGACCCTATTGAATAAGCCACTAAGAACATGTTTGTGCCATGTCTATCTTTTTCAGGGGTCGCGGCTTCAAATACATTCACCGTTGTTTAACATAACACTGATACAAGGTATTTCTTCTGTGCCATGTCTATCTTTTTCAGGGGTCGCGGCTTCAAATACATTCACCGTTGTTTAACATAACACTGATACAAGGTATTTCTTCTGTGCCATGTCTATCTTTTTCAGGGGTCGCGGCTTCAAATACATTCACCGTTGCTTAACGTGACTCTGACACGATACGATTACTTTAATAATGTTTGGTTGGAATTATTCATTCTTTTTCATGTCTATCCAACCCAAGTTTGAAAGGCAAATGATTAGTCATCATTTTTATGATGCTATTTTGTTTGTTTTTTTAAGGCATTTTTCCTAGTTTGTTTATTAAATATCCATGAATTATTTGACAAGGCATCGGGTGCTTGGTTCGAGAATGTATCACGTCGAACGCAAGGGCCGAAGCCAGGCTTATCATATCGCTAATATGTTAATGTAATATGTGACAATTTGTAAGTGTGTTTCAAGGCTAAGTAAATTCAATGGCTTCATTGATTCAGCTAATTTGTTTTAAAGCTAAGACGTCCGAAGTAATGTCGGGATTGGACATTAAGATTCCATACGGAAAGGCTTCCATAATTAATTTACAAGAGTATGTAAATAAGATGCATAAATCATATTCATGTTTACGGATAGAAAGACATAATTAATGCCATGAAGGTTAAGATTTGATATGAGGGTAAACTTTTATTTAACGGAGGGATTCTAGTAAATGTTAATTAAACGCCATTAATAATTAAATAAGCCAATGGCTAGGCTATAATGTATACTTCGGAATGGCCATGGATGTCTCTGATATTTGAACATACCATGTATCTGAAATGTAATTGGATGATATTAGACTCAATGATTATTATGTTTACTCAGATTAATGATTGATTAATTTCGTATAAATGGATTTCTTTTTCTTAATCCATACTGTTGTTACAGTTGACCGGACCCTCTTGATCCATCATCTCTTAATAACTTAACTTTCTGATGATATCTTATCATCGTAATTAATAAATTTGATTATGGCAATTAATGCTAATTGGTGTTAACCAGATTTCATTTTTGATTCATTTTCTTTTTTTTTGCCATATGATTGGTTTTTATTTGTCAATAAATTTGATTGTAATCATACATCATAACTACTATGATAAGTATTAATTGATGCTGATTAGCATTTAATTGGTGGTTTTTGGACATTAATTAGTCCATTGTTTATATTTTTGATTTCGACTTAATTTTATTGATTCCGTATTTGATTTATTTTACCTTTGAGTTATTATTATTATTATTATTTTAAATTTCATTTCTACTATTTTGGTTTTATTTCATTTATTTGTTTTTGCTGTACTGGTGTTGGTGCATTAAATTTGTTTATTCTCATTCAGAATCTGTGTGTGATGAATTTTATTCAGCCCTAGTGATCTTCCTATAATATCCAGAGCAGTTTCATATTCAAGCTAGTGTACCGTTCATGCCCCGACGACAGAGTCCTGTTCTGAAGGCCTTGTGCAAGGGTACATGGCAAAGGATAGATTATTCTCTATTCTTCTTCGATTTTTCTATTCTGGAAGATCCTAGTGGTTAACATACACAGATGCACCCGGGTTTTGTGCTTGTTTGATTAAGTTTGGCTTGCCTACTCGTTTGGCATGTTAATTATTTTTTTGACTTTATGCTGAGCGGGTAAACGCTGGAAGATACCCATAAGTCACTTATCAATTCAAACCCGAATCCAAACCGTATTCCATTCATTTCATACCCGTTATTTTTTCCGTGAGGATCAGCCTTGCCCTTTTTCCGCTTGCCACATTCAGTTAATACCAAACCCTGTTCTCCCCACCACCAGTGTAAAGTGCAAAAATGGCGCCCAACGGTGTGACTTAAGCTTGAAACAATAGCAGCCCAACATAAGGTCGAAATGGAGCTCAATTAATTGAATGAGAGTTACTGTAATTAAATTTTCATTTATATAAATTTTTATAGTATCATACAGTAATCTCAAGGAGTCCCTTGCAATTTTTATAGCATTGAGCATCCATCAGATAGTTAATTAAGGCTCATTAGTGGCCTGATGAGAAACATTAATCACTTTAATTAATGTTTGATTAAATTAAATTAATTAATTAATTTTTCTTTTAGTGATAAGTCAAATATTTAATGACACCAATGGATTACAATCAAATTTTGAATCGTTTTACTGTTGCAATATCACTGTAGGTGATTGCAAATTCGAAGGATAGGGGAAGGAAGCCTTGAAAGCTTTGAAATACACTTACATTGCATGGTGTGTTGATGTGTATATTTGCATGAGTTGGGACAAGCCCGCATATTCTCCTATTGATAATTATGTCATCGACAGAGGACCTGATGGTCGTATTGCAAGAATTTAAGGACAGTAGTTATAAGCAGATGCAGGAAATAAAATACAGTAATCAGGAACTTAGAGTTAGTACTGAACAGCAATTGTCACAGATGCAGAGAAATATAGAACATGTAGGCCACATTTGCAATCAGAGTACTGAGCAAATAGAAATTCATATGGTCACGATCGAGAACGAGATCAAGAACGTGTCTCAGAGAATGGCTAGTATGGAAATTCGAGTCCAAGCGCAGGTAGCGAAATGTGAAGTGGGAATTGCAGCAACTCAGGCAGATGTCGACAAGCTGAGAGATGAGAATAAGTCAACGCAAGCCAAGATAGGAGTGATCGAGACCGACATTTCTACATTTAAGGACGAGATTAAGGATTCATTGCAGCTCATACGAGATGATATGAATGGCCAACATGACGAATGTAAGAAATCATGGGAAAAGGATAAGGAAGGATTGAAGAGAGATGTCGAATTAGCATACGAGGACATGGGCCAGGAGGCTAAGGAAGAAAGGATAGCTGTACTCCGTAAATTAGAAGAGAGCAAATTAAAGATGAATAAGGTCGAGATGGAGCTGTTGGCAAGGATGGAACGACAAGAAAATAAACAAGTCAAAAGCGACCTCAAGATGCTGATCCAAGAAGAGGTCATCGCCGACTTACAAAAAGGATTGGCCAAGTCCATTACAGAAACCCGTATGGAAGGGAAAGTAGGATTTCAGGAGCATACGACCATAGATGAGGGGATGGAACCTCACAGTCAGGAATTCAGGGGTCGTACTTCGACACCCGTCGAGTCTAACGCAGCTGCTCAGGTCATTCACGTTATAAAAATGAGTGATGACCGGCCGAACAAATTTTCAGGGAACAATAACTTTACTCCTAAGAGTTTCCTCAGAGAATTGATGGAATACATCAAGGAAAGCAAGATCTCAGAAGACCGACAGTTAAGGACAGTAGAGAAACTGCTGACTGGACACGCGTTACAATGGTTCCGTAGCTTCAGGTATACCTTTGACACTATGGGAGAATTCCGTGAAGCATTTCTGAAGAAGTATTGGAGCCTTGCCTCGCAACAGAACCTGAGGATGGAACTATACGCGCGCCGCTATAGTACCACATCACCCACAAAATATTCAGAATATTTCATCACACAGCTACACCGAATGAAAGAGTTGGATATGCCTCCATCAGAAGAAGAGATGATCACCGCCATTGAGAAGCAACTGCCAGTCGGGGTTCAACAGATCATGGCGGCAGCGAACGTACGGACAGCGGTACATGCCGAGGAGATATTAAGAAACCTCGATGAGACGACGATCCACAGTCCGCAAAGATCAGGTCGAACGACTGAAAATGTAAACGTGGTCGGCCTAGAAGAAGCACCTAGACGACGCATGAAAGACCAAAGTACAGACGCCATGGACATGAGGCAGAACTGGGAACGTCGGGAATACCAAGATCAAGAACTGAGGCCCCCGTGGTATAGTAACCGAGGTAATAATAACTGGAGGTCGTCCCAAAGACAAAATGAACCATGGAGAGGACATCGTGGATCATACAGGCCGTATAACAAGAGAGGTGGGCGTTTTCAACGCGGAAGGCCACCGTGGGACCAAAACAGAGAGCCAGAAGTGAGATGGGACTTGCCAGATGACCACAGAGAGGAAATGGAAAGGTGGCACAGCGATTCGGAGCGGTATTTGGCAGAATTACGTGCCAAAGAATCGGCCGAACAAAGTAAGAAAGACAAATGGAACAGGGGAATGAATGATCGAAGGGATCCAGATGTCATCGAACAGGGAGCTGAGAGCCTGGAACTCCAGAATACCCGGAGGAACAACAATCAATCATCCGGAGGTACACCAGATAGGAATGGCAACAACGAGAAAAAAAAACGCCAATTTTAGAAGATGGGAACGTCGCTAGTGCACAAAACAGTCACAATGCAAAGTATATGGTAGTAGCGCAGATCAGTGACTGGGTCATCAAAGAAGAGGACTTGACGGAGGACACAAGAGGGCCAAAGATTAATACAATTAGAGAATTACCCATACGCCCGAGTGGGAGGTCTAACGGTACGATGTATGGTAGATACGGGTGCCAGCATCAGTATAGCTTCCCAGGCATTAGTTAAAGAGTTGGAGAGATTGGGGAAGGTTCCCGTGATGCCAATTTCTAACATCACAGTCAAGGGCATTATCCCAGACAAGTCCGCAGTCTGTAAGTTCCAAGCTTTGTTGGACATTACACTGCAAGGACATAATATGCCGCATTCGTTCATCATAATGAACAAGATAAATTATAACATTATCTTGGGAGCGGACTTCATTCGAGAATATAAAGCAGTAATCAACCTATATGAAAACACCATTTGCTTTAAAGATATTGGAGAGGACAATCATTTGGACATGCAATTAAATACGGATATTCCAAGAGATGGCGAAGAGATATGGACATTGTGCACCACTGAAGAGATGGAAGCATATGAGAAAATCGACGAAAGGTTAAGGGATATTGAGGATGATTTAATGGAACCTGAATCCTGGGTCATGGCGCTAGAAGAATTGGAAGACAGAGTTACTGACGCTTTTGAGGAGAAGGCTCGTGAAGCAAAGATAAATGAGGAGAACAGGATCAAATTGATGGACATGTTAAAGCGACACGAACCGGTTTTTAATTCTAAACCCGGTAAGATAGAACATTTCAAGTACCAAATGCAGGTCAACGATTGGTCACCGTTTAGGAAAAAGCCTTATCCGATAGCCGAAAAACATATGAATGAGGTGAAAGAAACCATCAAGCAAATGGAGGATGCTGGAGTCATAGTTAAGATGGCTACCCCATTCGTGAGTCCGTTGGTTGTAGTCAAGAAACCCAATGGCTCTGTTCGAATATGTCTGGACGCCAGGACAATTAATGAACGATTGATTCCTGAATATGACCAAGCTCCAGCGATCAAAGAGGTCATAAACAAATTCCAGAACAAGATATATTTTTCATCGATAGACTTGACTAGTAGCTATCACCATTTGGAACTGGATGACAAGTCAAGGTTGTTGACTGGATTCCTATTTAATCAGCAAACTTATGCATTTCAAAGATTACCATTCGGTATCAAAACAGCAGGTTCGGCACTCATACGAGCGTTAGACCGGAACCTGACGTCGGAAGTCAAGGATGCCACTGTAAGATATGTCGATGACATACTCTTGGCGTCTGGTAATTTGGATGATCACCTCACGAATTTAGAGAAATTACTAGATAATTTGGAGAAGGCCAATTTCAAAATTAACATCCAAAAATCTCATTTTTGCCAGAAGGAGGTACTCTATTTAGGTCACATCATCGATGGTGAAGGAGTACGCCCAAATCCTGCGAAACTAGAGGCTATTCGGAACTTTCCTAAACCAAACAGGGTAAAACACGTCCGCCAATTTCTGGGCATTTGCAATTTCTTTGCAAATCATTGTCCCGGGTATACTGAGGCTGTGGCGCCACTACAGGATATGCTTCGTAAGAACAGCAAATGGGCATGGAAGGAAGAATGCGACGCGGCTTTTCGGAAAACGAAGGAATTACTAACCAATAGTATTAAATTGGGTTACCCGGATTTCTCAAGAAAATTTATAATTCAAACCGACGCCTCACGGATTGGAATTGGATGCATGCTGTACCAAGAAGATCCAAACAACCCTCGAGAACGATCTTACTTGGCATTTTCTAGCCGTAAGCTAAAGACACACGAGCGAAATTACACAGTAACGGAATTGGAACTTCTATCCATCATTTTTGCTTTACAACAATGGAGGAAGACTGTCTATGGTTTCGAGATTTTGATAAGAACCGACCACAAGAGCCTTATTTTCCTATTGAAAAACTCCCATGGCTAGTGAGCGAGTGAACAGATGGTCGTTATATGTTCAACAGTTCAATATTGACATTGAACACTGCCCAGGAAGATTCAATGTGATACCCGACGCATTAAGTCGAAACCCAGAACGAGGAGAAGGAGTAGTATCTGTACATCAAGTCGAGCTCACTCAGGCAGATCAGGAATTTTTGGTTAAACTGGGAGAAATTCAGGCTGAACAAGTTAAGGATCCGTGGATGAATATGATCATCGATTATTTAAGAGGAAGATTGCAACGAGGAACGCCCGCGTATTTGGAAGCGGAGAAAATTTCGACAAGTTATATTTGGTATAATAACCTGCTGCACAAGTACGTGGACCCCGATCGCGTGAAATCAAGGATTGTGGTGCCACCTTCTTTACAGAGAGGTCTAGTCTGGCACGCACATAGCATATCTGGACATGGAGGAATCGATAAGACAAGTGCTCTTATTCAAGAAGCATTTGTATGGCCCAAATTAAGGGAAACCATTCGCAGTGTTTTGAAGACCTGTGACAAATGTCAAAGGGTTAAGCCAAACTCATTCCTCATGAAGCAATATCCCAAACCTCTACTGCCACAGAAGCCGTGCGAACTGGTCGCCATGGACGGTTATGGTCCGTTACCAAAAGGCAGAAGAGGATGCAAATACATTCTCGTCAGCATCGATGTATTTACAAAATACGTGGTGTTATGTCCAGTTCAGAAGTTAAACACTAAACAGGTACTGAACAGAATTAAGGCAAGGGTAATTCCAACGTTAGGGAAGATGGAATTCTGTCTTACGGACCACGGCAGTTATTTCACTAGTGCCGAGTTTAGGAGTGAGATGGTTAGGTTAGATGTCCGGCACGTGTTGAGTTCAGTGCGCCATCCTGAGGGAAATCCATCAGAAAGAATAATGCGGGAGATCGCAAAATATTGCCGAATTTACTGTTCTGATCAGCATTGGAAGTGGGTCGACGTATTACCCGTAATGGAATTCTGTATAAACAATACGATCCATGAAAGCACAGGACAGATCCCCACAGTCCTCCACTTAAATCGATGTCCGGATCGACCGTGGAAGAACATCTTACCGTGTCCATTGGACGCACGACCAAGCCATGAATTAACCATACAGGCCACGGCAACTTATTTGAAGAAACAAGCTGATCGTCGATTACGTAGAGTGCGTAATAAAAGATTTCACCGTCCTTTGGAATTGGAAGAATTGGTCTTGGTGAAACGACCAGCAGTGTCCGATCCAGCGAAGCGAATATACTCAAAATTTTGCGAGATATTCTATGGACCGTACCGAGTCATAAAGGTGATTGGAAATAATGCCTATAAAGTAAAACACCTACGCACTGGAGTCGAGTCTGTCTATAACGCACAGAATCTAAAACTATACTACCCCGCCGAAGAAGATGAGGTCCAACATCGAGTCAACGTAGTGGAGAAGAAAGAAGAAGGGGATGATCCGGTCCAAGTAGAAGAACCATCGGAAGGAGAAGAAGAGATCCAGCGAACAAATAATCACGACTGTCAATGGATAACGCTGCATGAAGAATTTGATAATGCTAAGGGAGAGTGAACTAAGGATAAATGCAGAATTTAAAGCTGAGAATAAGAGGCTGCGTGAAGAATTTCACGATCCGAATTAATTTAGAGTCCCTCAGAAAGCAAACTTCGAAAGAAGGTCGATGAGGAAGACATGACATTGTTAAAATGGATTATGTTGCCGAGTATTGTTGAATTGTAAAAACTCTTCGTAACCTCAGCAGTTTTTCCAAACTAAGAAGGAGGGAGATGTGCCCTTGGCCTATGTCTTAGGCCATGGACACATTATGTCACTGGAGTACTTATATGGGGCAATGTCATGATGTTAATGAGAATGAAATCATCATTATGTAATGATCATAAGAAATAACTAGGATCTTTCTGCCGTAGTGAGACCACCTATACTGTATATGGCTTGGCAGTTCTGACAGGGAGAAATTTATGGTTTTCACACAATGGACAGAGCAGGTGCATTCCAAGTCGCTTGCCTGCAAGTTTCAGAGCAGGAGCACCCCAGCGAATTCTGAGAATCTTGCCAAAACGCAGTAACTATCTCAAGTTAGCACGCAGTAGATGCCTGACTCCGCCCTTAAAGAGTACGCTTCAGTTAGTTACAAGAGATCAAGGCATTACAGGAATGATCTGAAACGCCCATGATGAATCTAATTATTATCAAGAATTTTGGGAATGCGGTAACGGATTAAATATCTCTGTGTTCATCGAATGAAAGTAGTCCCTGCGCAAGGAAATCTGACAACGTCGAGTGTGTGAGAGAGAGAACATAGCGTCCTTCAACAAGAAATTAGTTCTACCCAAGCGCTGATGATATAAACTTAGCCTATGATCGAGTTCCGTCGTGAATCATATGATTAGCAAGGCCATATTTTTATGTATGAATTAAGGTACCTGATTACTGTAGCCTATGATTGTGAAGGGAGCATTTGGTGTCGTATGTGCAAAACTGTGAATTGGCAACCATTTTGTCATATATGTGGGTGAAGTCTGTGACAGGGACATTGTTCATCTTTCAGCCAACGTTAGTGGATGCGGGCCATATGTAGCACCACGCCAGGCATTAATGTACGAGACGCATAGTCCATTGTTCGGCTGATGCGAAATAATATTAAAAATGAATACTAAGTTGTGAATATGTATAACAGAAAGGAAAGATGTGAAATCATATATAATTCGAGTGAAAATATATAACAGAAAAATGTATCCGCCATGAGTGTGTAGCCCACTAATGTGTAATCTTTTTTTTAGTGGTGCATAAATTTAATCAAATATGTGTGTGTGTGCATTTTAAAAGGGTGCTGGCTTATAGCGACCTAGTGATAATGGAGGGTTGCAGTGATATTATCGAGTGGTTCTACATCATCGTGATGGGATTCGAACCGGCCATGGAGGTCATGTGTTAAGTTATACTGTTGCGGGCCTCTGGTCCAACTCTTGCAAATGATGAAGGAAGTCTTCAATATGATAAGTACCTTTTGATTATATTTTAAAGCGTCAAATAATTCATGGATTTTATCGCCATAATGTTAGCATGTTATTTGTTTTCTTTTGATTTGTTTTATCTTGTGTGTACAATGACCGTGTCAATGGCGACCATAGTTGTGCATCTGAAGGAGCTGGGTACGCTCATAAGGATTAAGGATCAGAATAATTATTTTAATGAATTAAAAGTGCCTAACTTAACGTAAGGATGTTGCTAGGTAATCGTATCCGTACATAAAACACATGGTAGAATTCCCTATTTTATTTATAGATGTGTGTTAGAAATATCCCCTGTGTTTTCGACCCAAATAGAACGAACGAAGCATGGTATTTCGATAGGTGCCCTTTCCAGGCAAAATCTCATTATTTCGTGTAATTGACCAGAGATAGTAATTTATGTATTTACATACCGGATGAATTAATAGCCGATGATTTTTTTTGGGACGATATTTAAAGGACCATGGTGTATTGTGATGGATGATATGGAGTATTATGGTGTAGCAATGAGTAAAGTTTATAGGACAGTTTACAAAGGCGTAAATTATGTCAGATGAGAGGTAGTATGATAAGTTTACAATGATATGAGTGACGGCTGACCCAGCCTCACCAATTGTTATATTAGTTTTTATTGAACGCGTGTGATATTTAAGGCCATACAGGTAAGATGTTGTAAGGAGGAATCTACGATGAAATAAGATAAAATAGATAATGATGCCAGGTAATAAGACCTGAGGGAAGATGTCGGATGAAAGTATGATAAGTTGTATGTGTAAGGTAGTGGCCATCAAGCGCAGATAAAATAATGCTATAATTAATCTATATCCAAATGAGAGCGTCCCGCTCCACATTTAGAATACTAAGATCCAGTCCGATCAGCTGGTGAGAATACAGTCAAATATTAGCCCGGGGGAAGGGGTGAAGACTTGCATTTCTACCTTTCACGGTCAAGGTCAGCCAGCAGGCGAGGCCAGTCCATTGTCACTTTCCACAAAGAGAAGGAGCCCATTCAGGACTCGGGTGCTTGTCGCGGCGATTCTTTTAAATTTTTGTTATGTTTGGTCCCAAGTTTAATATTCACGTAAGGGTATGTTAGGTCACTACCCTGATGCCTCCAATCGATAGCGTTTCTTTTACTGGTCATTTTGATATGAGGGACGGTTTTGTCTGCTGATCATACAGTCCCGGGTTCGATATCCTTTTGTTGTGCCTGGTCCAGAAACTATTTTAAACGGGTGCTAGGTAGGCAGTAACCTTGCGGTCCCGTGTTCGAAATCCTTTTATTCATACCTGGTCGATCAGTCTTTTTAAATGGGTACTAGCTAGACAGTGACCTTAGAGTCCTGTGTTCATGAATAAGTATTTTCGGTCCTGGAAAATAATTATTATTAGTTTTTTTTTATAGTTAATATTGGTTCAAAATTATCTTGAGATTTCTTTTTCTCGATGATTGTTGAACGGACCATGCTTTGTTCTATTGTAACCTCGTTCTGCGAGATAAGGCATTCAAGGTAAGAAATGTGTAGGTAGCGAATACCCCTAAATACATATTGACCCTATTGAATAAGCCGCTAAGAACATGTTTGTGCCATGTCTATCTTTTTCAGGGGTCGCGGCTTCAAATACATTCACCGTTGTTTAACATAACACTGATACAAGGTATTTCTTCTGTGCCATGTCTATCTTTTTCAGGGGTCGCGGCTTCAAATACATTCACCGTTGTTTAACATAACACTGATACAAGGTATTTCTTCTGTGCCATGTCTATCTTTTTCAGGGGTCGCGGCTTCAAATACATTCACCGTTGCTTAACGTGACTCTGACACGATACGATTACTTTAATAATGTTTGGTTGGAATTATTCATTCTTTTTCATGTCTATCCAACCCAAGTTTGAAAGGCAAATGATTAGTCATCATTTTTATGATGCTATTTTGTTTGTTTTTTTAAGGCATTTTTCCTAGTTTGTTTATTAAATATCCATGAATTATTTGACAAGGCATCGGGTGCTTGGTTCGAGAATGTATCACGTCGAACGCAAGGGCCGAAGCCAGGCTTATCATATCGCTAATATGTTAATGTAATATGTGACAATTTGTAAGTGTGTTTCAAGGCTAAGTAAATTCAATGGCTTCATTGATTCAGCTAATTTGTTTTAAAGCTAAGACGTCCGAAGTAATGTCGGGATTGGACATTAAGATTCCATACGGAAAGGCTTCCATAATTAATTTACAAGAGTATGTAAATAAGATGCATAAATCATATTCATGTTTACGGATAGAAAGACATAATTAATGCCATGAAGGTTAAGATTTGATATGAGGGTAAACTTTTATTTAACGGAGGGATTCTAGTAAATGTTAATTAAACGCCATTAATAATTAAATAAGCCAATGGCTAGGCTATAATGTATACTTCGGAATGGCCATGGATGTCTCTGATATTTGAACATACCATGTATCTGAAATGTAATTGGATGATATTAGACTCAATGATTATTATGTTTACTCAGATTAATGATTGATTAATTTCGTATAAATGGATTTCTTTTTCTTAATCCATACTGTTGTTACAGTTGACCGGACCCTCTTGATCCATCATCTCTTAATAACTTAACTTTCTGATGATATCTTATCATCGTAATTAATAAATTTGATTATGGCAATTAATGCTAATTGGTGTTAACCAGATTTCATTTTTGATTCATTTTCTTTTTTTTTGCCATATGATTGGTTTTTATTTGTCAATAAATTTGATTGTAATCATACATCATAACTACTATGATAAGTATTAATTGATGCTGATTAGCATTTAATTGGTGGTTTTTGGACATTAATTAGTCCATTGTTTATATTTTTGATTTCGACTTAATTTTATTGATTCCGTATTTGATTTATTTTACCTTTGAGTTATTATTATTATTATTATTTTAAATTTCATTTCTACTATTTTGGTTTTATTTCATTTATTTGTTTTTGCTGTACTGGTGTTGGTGCATTAAATTTGTTTATTCTCATTCAGAATCTGTGTGTGATGAATTTTATTCAGCCCTAGTGATCTTCCTATAATATCCAGAGCAGTTTCATATTCAAGCTAGTGTACCGTTCATGCCCCGACGACAGAGTCCTGTTCTGAAGGCCTTGTGCAAGGGTACAATATATTTAAAAAAATGTAATATCAGCGGAACCGATAACAACAACAATTAGAAAACGAAGATTGCTGTTTTATGGGCACATGTTCCGTGTGAATAATGTCCGGAAAAACAAAGAAAATCTGGAATTTTCTTAAACCGATCTCCAAGTTGAAATGGTTCCAAGAGTGTGAGAAAGATATGAGACAGGTGGACATTACGGAGGATATAATCGAAGACAGGAATAGTTTCAGTAGGATGGTGAAAAGCTATCAGGGCTTGATGGTAGAGGCAGAACCCACAAGATGGAGAGGCCCTTTAACTGAGGAGCGGAAGAACAAGCTGATAGATGGGCTCAAGAGATACTGGCAAGATGTCAAAGCCGGCAAACGAAGAAGACGCAGGCACTGACATGAGATTGGTTGTTAACACACAGTCCATAGAAGCTCAAGTCGACAGTAAAAAAAATAAAAAATAAAAAAACAGCGAATTCGGATAACAAACGTGCGGATGCGGATAAAAGTCATGCGGATGCGTGGCGGATGCGGATACCACTCGTGCGGATGCGGCTAATGTTTATAGTTGGGGAACCTTGCGGGCCAACAGCACTCCGGGAGGCTTGGGGGATATGGATTTTTTATTTCAATATAGGTGCAATATGGTGAGTTTTGTGGCTGTCTGACCTTAGTTTTCTTAGTATTGTTGCCGTTTTCTATATTATTTATAGTAGATAAAAAAGCAATTAAAAATTAAATATTTTTAATAAATCCCTTTAAAATAGAAGTACGATGCTATTCAATATACTAATACAGCATGAATGACAAAGAGTGAGTATTTATGTTCATTTGACACAATTATTAATCAAATTATGAAATAAAGTTCATGATAATTTAGTTTATGGTGACGATTGGAAAAGCTTTGTACCGGTAATTAAAATTCTCCCCACTTAGGATCGAACTTAGTTGTACCAATTATTAATAAGAATTTTAAGTGCTCATCAGTGAGTCAATGGCCTCGGGTAGGGGTGCGCGCGCACTGCTTTGTCTAGTTGTTTCAAAGTTTTGGCAACACGGCGCGGACGCTGAGTGGCGGGCCAGACAAAGTAGTCTCGCGGGCCGTGGGTTGGGCAGTCCTGCTCTAGAGAAAGGCAACTGAAGGTGACATTGTTGTTGACTGCACAGCTTATCATTGTAAGATGTGGGCTTTACCTCGTACTAAAACAAGGGGACGGTGCCTAATCCTCATCACCGATTTCATCCAAATTTATGGGAAATGCAGGGTTTGGCCAAAAATGAAAGTGACAGAAGTGGGAGCTCCTGATGGCCAAGCGTTAAGAAAAAATAGTATTTTTAGCGCTTATTTATTTTATGTTAATTTATGAAATGTTTAAAAATAGACTAAATTTAATAACAGAGTTCCGAAAGAGGTCAATAGTAGCTGTTACCTTAACAAAGCAATCTCCAACAAACAGAGAAAAATAGGTTCATAATAGAAAAACTTATCAGAAAAAGGAAAGGACGATCTTCCGGAAAATTCTAGGCCCCAAGAAGCTACCTAGAGATGGATACAAATTTCAACTGATGTCAAACCAAGTAATCTATGACAAGTTTGAAGGGATTTCTGTCAGCAAGAGAAAGAGTAGATTGATGTTCTATGGACATATTAAAAGATTGGGGACCGAGAGATTGGCTAACAAAATTCTCAACGTTCAGGACAAATGGAAGGTGAAACCTTCATGGCTTCAGGAAGCCCATCAGGACTTAAAAATGGCATACATTGGACCGGCCGAAGTCTGGGACAGGACAGAATTCAGAACCAAAATTGCAGGTGTGAAGGATCCCCCCCCCCCCCCAAAAAAAAAGACCCACGCTCTCAGCTGAAGAACGATTGAGAAGAAGTCAGAGGCTGAGAGATCTTTGACAGGAAGCTAAACGACAAGGAAGAAACATCTTAAAGAAGAAAACCTGAATGGTTGTGGTGTAAATTATTTGTAGTTAATGACAGTCAAATAATAATAATGAACTTATCAGGGAAACGGTGAAACCCGACAACTTAACAGCCGCCATTTTGTGTTTATTACAGTTTTAACAAGAAGTTCCGCGGGCGGCTTCGGTGGCGTAGTCGGTAGCATGCTGAGCTTCTATGCCCAAGATAGCGGGTTCAAACCCGGCCGAAGCCGTCGGATTTTTTAAGAGCGTTAAAATCCCTCAGTATGCCTTCCTTCGGAGGGGAAGTAAAGCCGGTACGGCGGTCCCATGTCATAGATTTATGGCATGTTAAAGAACCTTCCACTAATTGCACATGTGTGAAGCTAAATTGGATAGGTTAAGAATGTAAACAACGCTCTTAGGTTTCTATGTTCGTTGCCAAGAGCCGACTGCGGTGGTGTCTAGTAGCTAAGTTCTGAACTTGGCCTAGTAATCGTTTTCGGTGGCGCTTGGCGGCAAAAGTAGGAACTATTTGAAAAATTCTAAGTTGCAGTACTTAAATTAAAAAAACAGATAACACACACTAATACAGTCATCACAATTAACACCTGTTATCAGACAGATTCTACACACACCCAAAGTACACGGGGCTACATGACCGTGTTGTCGCAGCCCCTAAACTTAAGAACCAACCAACCAAGAAGTTCCGCGACGAACTAAAGAGCCTACTTTTCTTAAAATTTAAGATTCATGCCAATGATTAATCTACACACATCAAAAAAAGTTTTGCATCACCTCGGTTCCCAGATCTCCGGCATATAGACGTTGACTGTGTATATTGTATCCAAGATACAGTCCCTTTGACTGTTCATAGATGTCACTAAAACTGCTCAAAGATGTAAACAACCATGCATGAGCAGGGCCTATTAGACGGAGGGGGTACGACAGCCGATCAGTTCCAGTCATTCCACCAGGACGAAGGTACGCTGCTCATGTTGTCTGTAGTTCTACCATGCCTAGAAGGTCAATACCGCAGTTCGATCGCGTCCGCATTGTTACTTTGTGTCAAGAAGGGCTCTCAACAAGGGAAGTTTCCAGGCGTCTCAGAGTGAACCAAAGCGATGTTGTTCGGAAATGGAGGAGGTACAGAGATACAGGAACTGTCGATGACAGGCCTCGCTCAGGCCGCCCAAGGGCTACTACTGTAGTGGATGACCGCTACTTACGGATTGCCGCTCGGAGGAACCCTGACAGCAATGCCACCATGTTGAATAATGCGTTTCGTTCAGCCACAGGACGTCGTGTTTCAACTCAAACTGTGCGCAATAGGCTGCATGATGCGCAACTTCACTCCCGACGTCCATGGCGAGGTCCAGCTTTGCAACCCCGACACCATGCAGCGCGGTACAGATGGGCCCAACAACATGCTGAATGGACCCCACGGAATTGGCATCACGTTCTCTTCACCGATGAGTGTCGCATATGCCTTCAACCAGACAATCGTCGGAGACGTGTTTGGAGGCACCCTGGTCAGGCTGAACGTCTTAGACACACTGTCCAGCGAGTGCAGCAAGGTGGTGGTTCCCTGATGTTTTGGGGTGGCATTATGTGGGGCCGACGTACGCCACTGGTGGTCATGGAAGGCTCCGAAACGGCTTTACGATACCTGAATGACATCCTCCGACCCATAGTGCAACCATATCGGCAGAATATTGGAGAGGCATTTGCCTTCATGGACGACAATTCTCGACCTCATCGTGCACATCTTGTGAATGCGTTCCTTCAAGATAACGACATCGCTCGACTACAGTGGCCAGCATGTTCGCCAGACATGAACCCTATCGAACATGCCTGGGATATGTTGAAAAGGGCTGTTTATGGACGTCTTGACCCACCAACCACTCTGAGAGATTTACGCCGAATTGTCGTTGAGGAGTGGGACAATTTGGACCAACAGTGTCTTGATGAACTTGTGGATAGTATGCCACGACGAATACAGGCATGCATCAATGCAAGAGGACGTGCTACTGGATATTAGAGGTAGTGGTGTGTACTGCAATCTGGACCACAAATGCTGAAAGTCTAGCTGTATGATGGTACAACATGCAATGTGTGGGTCTCATGAGCAATAAAACGAGCTGAAATGTTGTTTGTGTTGATCTCTATTCCCTTTGTATTTAAAGGTTCCGGAACTCTTGGAACCGAGGTGATGCAAAACTTTTTTTGATGTGTGTATATGGACCTATCTAGAATAATGACGAAAATAAGTTGGTAATATCGAAATTTCTAATTAGTTCGAAATATACCTAGCATAATGTAGCCTAATAGAGCTCTACGGTTGGCAGCCCTGGTGACTGAATATATTCTTAGTTCCATCTCTTAAGCTACAGAATACATTATTTGGTTGAAGTCCAAAGGATAGCATGGACGTTACATGCAGTTAGACATTAGATCTATCAGTGCGCGTAAAATCATGTTGGCAACAATGTCATGCATGTGTTGGTCAGAAATAATCTGAAATATTATGATCTCTTGTTGTGCAAATTTTGGATGAAATCCATTTGCTAGTATTGAAGTTACTGGTATTTTAAAACTGGACCTATCAGCAGGCTTAGAATCATGTTGGCAGCATTGGCATATATTAGTTACTCCAAATTAATCTAGAATGTCAGATACTATACGTGCGCAAAGTTTAGAGCTGTTGGCTTGCATACTTTCTGATATATTGATATTAGGGTAAAAAATATAAACAGCATTTATTAACAGTTGACAGCCCTGATTGCTCTTAAGAATACGCATAGTCATATATGTTATGGTACACATAGCACATACGAAATTTGGTTGAAATACAATTGATAGTATAGAAGTTACATGTATTTAAAAATTGGTCCAATCAGCAGGCTTAGAATCATGTTGGTAGCACTGACATACATTAGTTGCTCCAAATTATTCTTGCATACGTGTGTAAAGTTTAAAGCTGTTGGCTCGCATACTTTCTGATATATTGGTATTTGGATGAAAAATAGAGAGCATTTATTGGCAGTTGGCAGCCCTGGTGGCTCTTAAGAATACGCTCAGTCATATCTGTTTATGTACACATAGTACATACGAAATTTGGTTGAAACCCAATTGATAGCGTAGGAGTTATATGCATTTAAAATTGAACCTATCAGTAGGCTTAGAATCATTTTGGCAACACTGTCATGTATGGCCTCCTGAAAATTAAACTGAAGTATTATTATTATCTATATGTGTGCCAATTTTGGAAAAGTTTCCATGTATACATTCCAAGTTATCCAACATGGAGCTCAAATTTCAATTGCGATTTTTCAGCAGTTGGTAGCACTGACATCATTTTTCAAGTATGACATTGAGATGTTCCGGTATAAATCTTTACTCATACCAAATTTGGGTTCGATTGCTGCAGCCGTTTAGGAGTTGATAGAGGGGACACACACACACACACACACACACACACAGACAGACCGACAGACAGAAGGACAGACAGACAGACATTTTCCCGGATCGATCTCATAAGTCTACATTTTCTTCATTTTTGCAAAATGTGAAAAGTAGGCTAAAAATTGCACATGTACTCTACACATGGGGTTGTTTGCATGTAAAAGGTTCCATTGGTTTATATAGCCTATATGTGCTAGAATCAGAGATAACATTAATTTGTATAATATTGTTAAGGATACTGTGTAGGCCTACTCTTGATAATATGAATTAAGGCATCAATGAAATAAGCATTTTCACGTTTTGTGGCAAAGTGTTGGCTAAGATTCTGATAACATGTACAGTAAAGAGTAATATATTCTGAACTTGATGATAACCATATGATGATATTGTGAAGTTAGACATTCTATAATTATTAATACAAATTATAACAAAAGAGAATTCATGAAGAAACCATTCAAGACAGAACAAAATTCAGAACTTTAATTCAGAAAACAAAAATTTTCTTAGGTGGCCACCCGACAAAATACAGGATGGACAGAACAGCGTAAGAGGGAACACAGCGAGAGGATGAAGAGATATTGAAAAAATAATAATAAAAAAATCAAAATAAAAATAAAAACTATTCATTCATTCAGGAACATTTATCTCAGTTGGTTTTCAACCAAATGAACTCCATACCGTATTTTATCAAACACTTATTAGATAAATTCAAAATGATAACGTATAATAATTTACATGAGATATTAGAAACCTGAGAAAGAAATAGGAAACCATTCAAAAAATATTAAAAATAACTAAGTTGGTTGGGATTTTTATTCTTGGAGTCTATTGTAGTATTAATAAAATAATTGGGTTATCTAATTGCAGTATGCGTTAAAAATTTTGGAGATCATTTGTTTGACTAACAACTGAGATAAGTGTTCTTGAACGAACCAATGCTATTTTAATTCTGAATTATCTTTTGTTACACTGAAGAAAATGGAAATTGCAACACCCACAAGGAGTGGTGCTACATTGCTGCAATTGAACATGCAGGACGAGTGTTCGGTTGTGATTCGATAATCACACTTTCAGGTCCCTCTGACCGCAAGTTTGGACAACAATCAATACAGGATGTGCCCATCACGAGCTGCAATACATTGATGAATTCGGCGAGGTATGGAGTCAATAAGGCCCTGGATCGCTTCCTGAGGAATTGTGGCCCATGCTTGCTGCACTGCACGGGTCAGTTGTTCCAGAGTTGTGGGTGGCTGAGGACGGTTGGCCAGTTGTCGACCCATAATGTCCCACACATGCTCAATAGGACTGAGGTCCGGGGATCTGGCGGGCCATTCTAAGGTTGTGATGTCGTGGAGAGCTTCTCTGGAGATGCGTGCAGTGTGAACCCCGGCATTGTCCTGCTGAAACATCCCATTCGCCATCATAGAGACAACCACTGGATTGAGTACCCTATCAACGTGCTGTCGAGCAGTCATAGTGCCCTCAACAAGCACTAATTGTGATTTCACATTAAAGCCAATAGCTCCCCAGACCATAATGCTTGGTGTTGGCCCTGTGTGCCTCTCGACAATAAGGTCTGGGCGTCCCTCTCCCCGGTACGTCGGCGCACACGATTCCGGCGATCACTGCGGGCAAGACAGAAGCGCGATTCATCACTAAAGACGACCCTATGCCATTCGTCGACCCACGTCGATCGCTCTCGACACCAGGCCAGCCTTACACGTCGCTGTTGTGTGGTCAATGGAACACCTTCTGCAGGGACACGGGATCGTAAGCCAGCTGCACGCAGGCAATTACCAACTGTTTGTTGTGTAACGTGGGGTGCCACAGCTGCTCGAATTTGCGCTGCTGTTGCATGGGCTTCCATCCGGGCCATCCGAATGATGCGGCGATCCTCTCTCACAGTTGTCTGTCGCGCTGCGCCTGTGCCAGGTCTACGAGTGTGGGTACCTTCATTTGACCACTGCTGCCATACACGTTGTACCGTAGATGCCTGTCGGCCAACACGTGCAGTGACAGTCCTTAGCGATAATCCAGCCTCACACATCCCAATTATCCGAGCCCTCTCAAACGGCGACAGTTGATGATAGCGTGCTCTTCTCTGTCGTCGAGGCATGTTTGCCGGGGAACACTTCACTGCTAGACTGCAAGTCAACTACGCTACAGCAGAGTCCGTATACTGGAGTTGATTCCTCCGCGACCAATCACTTAGGGAGACCTGTAGCAACAATTCTAACTTTGATCGTTTACATACCTACATGGCATCGTTCCATATCTTGAAAATCAACACAAACGACCAATGCCTTCACGGTGTTGCAATTTCCATTTTCTTCAGTGTACAATGTGTAGTAATTTTCCAGATTTTTAAATCTCAAAATATCGTCATATGGTTATTATATGAAGCAAAACATGTAACCATATTGGATAATGTGCTACGTATACGTATTAACTCAGAAAATGAAATTACTGGTGACACCTGTTAATGCTATTTTGTTGTTTAATGAAACATGTTTTCGACCCACAATGTGGTTATCTTAAGCATAAGTACTTTCCTCTAAACCAGGTGTCTCCAAACTACGGCCCGCGGGACAACACTGGGCCCCGAGCCGTCCGAGCACCACCAATCTGGCCCGTGACAGCGCGCCGGACATGCCCGGTATCCGGCCCACCGTAATTTATTTTGATTACATTGTAAAATTTACGATATAAATCTCTACTGAGTATAAGACAAAGTCCCCGATTCTTGGATGTCACGGGTAATCCCGAGGACCACCGGATGGATTTTGATGCGGTTTTCACCATTCTCTAAAGGATATCTCGAAGAAGTTTTTTGTAGAAAATAATTTATTTATGATCAAAGGAAGCCAAGCAGTAACGATTTCAGTGAAAAATGCGAAAAGCAAACCTGGCGTCCGTGCGCTTTCTAAGCTTACGCTGGGAAAACCGTCAAAAATATCTTTATACTATGAGTGTAAGAATTTTTCAGCATGAAATGTTCTATAAAATAGTCCGAAAGAGCATATCTTCAATATATCGCCCACTCTAAGTGATTTTACGTTTTCCTTTCTTCCAACAATCTCCATTCAATTACTGAGGCAACAGTTTACGAGCTAGCTAGGGGCGAACCTATCACCCCAGTTACAACCTAGCTAACGAGCGAGCCTAATACCCCAGATACAGCCAGCAGCAAACTGTCGAGTCGCGTTGAGTTAAGACTTGAGAGAAAGGTGGTTGTGTTTTGAGTTTTCCTGGAGGTGCAACTCGGCTTTTCTTTATTTCGCCTGTGAACTTTTCGTTCCGCAGAATACACAGTCAAGTTAAGATTGGACGGAAGGGGGATTTGTGTTTCATGCACCTCGTCACTCTTAAATTACGTCTGACAAGAATTCGTTGCACAAGCATCTACATGATAACATAATTAATAGTTCAGTCAGTGGTTTTAAACCATCATGCCGAGACGTAAAGCGGATATAGGTCGTAGTTCATTGACATAAAAAAGCGCCTATCACGTAATGCATTCATAACTGTTCCTGATCGAAGCGGGGGCGGGTTGCTAGTATACCATAAAATAATAATCAGATGTTTTGATTTAACGACCTATTAAGAAACACATTACCTGACGTGAAAATCCACAGCCAGCTTCCAGTCTCCGATCGGGTCAGGAATGGAATGAATGAAGCCCCCATCAAGTGGCGAGGATATGAACTGTGCCGGCTGCCGAAGCCTGTCGCACTCCTCTGGGGCAATGATTAAATGAATGACAGATGAAATGAAATGATAGTGGAGAGTGTTGCTGGAATTAAATTTTCACAGGGAAAACCGGAGTACCCGGAGAAAAACCTGTCTGCCTCCGTTTTGTCCAGCACAGATCTCACTTCGAGTCACCGGGATTTGAACCACGGACCCAGCGGTGAGAGGCCGGCGTGCTACCGCCTAAGCCACGGAGGCTCACATTACCTGACGTAGTTAATGAAATTGAACATTTTTAACTGCAATATTAATTCTATGAGATTTATCCTAAAACCTTACAATAAGTAGTAGGCCTATACATACGTAATTCACATAATAACATTGACCATTATCATTATGATTAATGAGAATTGCATGAGGCTGTAACTTTCCACTGACAATTGTTTGCAGTTGAGGACCAAGTTTACAAGTTGTAATTATCAGCAGTGACTTCAAATGCTCATCAGTTAATTTGGATTTGTAAATATGTTTGTATGTTTCATTTTCGAGAATGTTTTTCACAGAGATTAGCAGTGCCGAAAGCAGAAGAAAGCGATGAGCAAATGGAGTCCCGAAAAGAAAATTTGAACCTAATTCTTAGGGGCCGTATTTTTTAGGTAATAGCGATACGAGCGAACTTTTTTCATATCTTCTTTCTTGCCTAAATATGACCTTCTAGGCACTTAAAGTACCGTATTTTAGCAAAATGAATATCACGAAGACTGATTTATTGCGCGAAATGTGCAAATAATCACGAAATATACTCTACATTGTACTAAAAATGCTAAATATTATCCCAAAAGCTCTCCAATAAACGTTTAAATGCTTCTGAGGAATTGACCGTCGTGGTTTCCTTCTCCTTTGATTGATAGTGCTGCATATTCTCTAAACCAGTGGTTCTTAATCAGTGGTCCTCAGACCACAGGTGGTCCGAGAGTGCCTCGGGAGTGGCCCGCGGGAGAAAAGGGTCCACCAGCACGTATAAAAAAGTGGCCAATAAATGGGGATTTCGAAAACGGCGTGTGTTGAACGAGAATCGTCCGAATATATTCGCGGCGATGGCTATCAGATTTTGAATTGAAATATCTTTAAGATAAGTGTTATTGAGGAAGGGTTACACCTGATTAGGTGTATTCAGGGGAGGGGTGAGGGGGGGGGAGGGGGAGAGGGGGGGGGGGAGGCGGGTGGTCCGTACATGATTCAATTTCAGGCTGAGTGGTCCGCAGACGTCTACGGGTTCAGAACCACTGTAAACAAATGCCCACAGAGCCGGCAGTATGTGCATTCAGTCAGTTCCGCGATCTCTAAGACTATCGACGGAAATCGATATCGGCCATCGATTCGCGATTACATCAAATGGCGTTGTGGTCGTAGATTCAGCAGGGTGAGTTCGCGACTGATAACATTTTCTACATTTGGTTGTTCTATGATTTAATAACAAGGATACATTTAAACAGTGCTCTTGAAAACCCCTTATCACATAATTTGTTAGATTTACCCCATACTATAAGGTTGGTTGTTTGGTTCTTAAGTTTAGGGGCTGCGACAACGCGGTCGTGTAGCCCCGTGTACTTTTGGTGTGTGTAGAATCTGTCTGATAACCAGTGTTAATTGTGATGACTGTATTAGTGTGTGTATCTGTTTTAATTCAAGTAAGGACTGCTGACGATCAATTTACAAGTTGTTACTACTTTTGCCGCCAAACGCCACCGTCAACGACTACTAGTTCAGAACTTAGCTACCAGACGTCACCGCAGTCGGCTCTTGGCAACGAACGTAGGAACCTAAGAGCGTTGTTTACATTCTTAACCTAAACAATTTAACTTCACACAGGTGTAATTAGTGGAAGGTTTTTTAACATGCCATAAATCTATGACATTGGACCGCCGCACCGGCTTTACTTCCCCTCAGAAGGAAGGCATACTGAGGGATTTTTAACGCTTTTAAAAAATCTGACGACTTCGGCCGGATTTGAACCCGCGATCTTGGGCATAGAAGCTCAGCATGCTATCGACTACGCCACCGAAGCCGCCATACTATAAGGAAGATGTCAAAAGACATCGAACATTATGACAAATTATTTCGTGATATAAGCACCGAAATAGTGTCAGTTTTAACAGAGAAATCAACAGGTTTTTTGTTTTCACAAAAAAATAAGGCCCTGACAATTTTCAAGTACAGTATGTTGGTATGATGAGCTTGGCCTTTGGGACTTAGTGGACGAGTCAGTGTTACCCTTCGGATAAAGAGTTTGGACACGCCTACTCTAAACTAACTTACATATGGTAAGAAATGACAGCATTGGTTGTTTCCTCTAATTTGACTTATATATATACTACTAGCAGTAGTGCCCGGCTTCGCCCAGTGGATTTATTTGTTTTATGGATGATAATGAGTAGGATATATAGGCCGAAGCTGGGGCAGGGGCTAATGGGCAAGATGGCCGCCGCGCGCAACTACCCTATGTTATTCTTGTGGAGGGGTCAGTCATAGCTGGGGCAGGGGCTAATGGGCAATATGGCTGCCACGCGCTACCACACTCATTAATGGCGGGCTTTTCAAATCATTATTTATTTGTTTTTAATTTATAAATTTTTATGTATTTAATATTTAATTTATTATTTTTTAGCACAGGGCTAATACACAAAATGGTCACTGCACACAACCATTTACACATATAACATGCTAACCTAACCTTACCTAACCTAACCTAACCTAACCTAACTTCACCTAACCTAACCTAACCTAACTTCACCTAACCTAACCTAACTTTACCTAATCTAACCTAACTTAAAAGTGCGAGCAAAAAAAAGTGAGAGCAAAAAGTGTGAGCAAAAAATAGAGAGCAAATGTGAGAGCACAAATAATAAACTTAGTTATAACCTAACCACACCTAACCTAACCTAACCTAACCTAACTTCACCTAACCTAACCCAACCTAACATAACCTAACGTCAAAGTGGGGGCAAATATGGGAGCAAAAAGTAACAGCAAAAACTGTGAGCAAAAAAATTGAGAGCAAAAAGTAAGAGCAAAATAGTGCGAGCAAAAAGTGGGAGCAAAAAAGTGGGAGCAAAAAGTGGGAGCAAAAAGTGGGAGCAAAAAAGTGGGAGCAAAAAGTGGGAGCAAAAATGTGGGAGCAAAAAAGTGAGAGCAAAAAAGTGGAAGCACAAAAGTGGGAGCAAAAAGTGGGAGCAAAAAAGTGGGAGCAAAAAGTGGGAGCAAAAAAAAGTGGGAGCAAAAAGTGGGAGCAAATAAGTGGGAGCAAAAAAGTGGGAGCAAAAATGTGAGAGCAAAAAAGTAAGAGCAAATAGGGGAGCACAAATAATAAACTTAGTTATAACCTAACCTAACCGAACCTAACCTAACCCACAGAAACCTCATTTAAAGGTTTTAGATTTTACGTTTTAACATTATACATTTTAACATTTTAGATTTTGATTTTTTCATTTTACATTTTTTAGATTTTACATTTTTGATTTTTTGTATTTTATGCAACTATCGTTATGCTAGTCTTATAGGCTACTGTACAACATGATCACTACCCCAACCGGGTATTTTTTTTTCATTTTGTTGTTTACACATTTGTCAATTTTCCAATTTCCCATGTTCAGTTTTTTTAATGTCAGTTTTTAGTTTTTGAATTTCATAATATGGCAACATGGATTTTTGCTTTTTGTTGTTTACACATTTATCAATTTCAAAATATTCCATTTACAGTTTTTAAAATGTCAGTTTAAAGTTTTTCAATTTCATGATATAGAAACATGGATTTTCCAATTTGTTGTTAACACATTTGTCAATTTACCAAATTCCCATTTACAGTTTTTAAAATTTCAGTTTAATGTTTTTTCTATTTTATCATTATGGAAACATGGATTTTCCAATTTGTGTTTTACATGTTTGCATTTTGCATTAGGAGTGGGGAGAGGCGGGTAGTAATTAGAAATGTACAAGCAGTGGCCATAAAATATTTTTATTTTAAATACATGTACACTATTTACACATAATACATTTTTATATATATTCTTTTTTATTTTGTTTTCTATTTTATTTATTTTTGATTATGAATACTATTTTTTTATTTTTGTTTTTTTATTTTTGTAGTGCTATTGTTTTATTTCCTAAATTGTTTTGTTTTATGTATTTGCTAGTTGCAGGCAGAAGATTTTGATATTCATAACTTAACTCTTTAAGCATGGTCAATGATTGAGTAATGACCATAGGCATGTGTACCTATACCATCAGCATCAATCACTCTTTTATCATCACCAGGACATAAAGCAATTTTGTTTAGTCTTATAGATGATATGTCATGTTGTTTAGAAGCGATAATGTTCATGGGTATTTTTTTTACATTGTTTTTCATGACACAATCCTTATAATCTTGAAAGCTTATACAATTTTTGACAACACCTCTGTTAATACCTTTAATCTTTTTGATTTATTTACCATTTATGCCTAAAGCGTACATTTTAGCTCTAAGTCCAACAAATGCTTTTATAATTTGTCCACAAGCCTCGTCTTTAAATTTCCCCAACGTTTTCTTGTTTGATGTAGACTAACATATGTGATTAGTAGTATAATCTGATGTGTCCAGGTGTTCTGGGAAATCCAACTTGTCTTGATATACATCTTGGGTGTTAATCAAATAAATGAACGAGTCGGTATCCATATACATGAGTTTAAGATTGTTCATTCCATAATAGGGTACTGCGCCAGAATTTATTTAAGGTCATTACCGAAGAACCGATCTGGATATGAACCAAGACCCCAGAAAAAAGGAGAGTGGATGAAAATTTTTATTTATAAAAAATTCGAGAAATATGGGAAAAACTGTATGGAAATGAGTGAAATCGTATACATCTTATGCAATTATAAAAGGCAAGGAAGAAGGAATGATTTAAAGATGGACATATATTCCATTATATGAATGTGGGAGGTCCATATTACGAGAGACATCACGCCACTTGAAGCGAGAGTTACGTCATGAAAGAGGGGAAGAGACGAAGTTCGAACTGCGGACTGAAGCGAGGAGAGGTGGTAGGAGTTACGTCACACCACGAGAGGGGAGGCAGAGAGATTGGAACTTGAGGAGTGTGGAGAACCGGACGAGAGAGTTCTTTCCAATTTGAGATTTGATCGAGTCAAGACCTCGAGCAGAAACGAGTATTCTTATAACAGTGCTACGGTTCATTAATGTTGAAAGCAAAGTAGAGTGAAGTACAGTAAGACTGTAACTTAGGAGCAAGCTACATCTATAAAGCAGAACGGAACAGTATAACCAAATATTGCAGTGCTTAATGCAAAGTTGTTCCACATAGCTTGAAACATTTCGACAAGAAGATATTCAGTATTTCTACGTGTGAACGCATATTTGAACATTACATTGAAAATGCAAGTTAGAAGTCAGTAACGGGGAAGTCTTAATTATATTATCAGAGAAATGAGAATTACCATGTGCTAAGCTAAAGCATAGGGAAGTGGAGACTACAAAGATGTACAGTTGAATTCCCGAATTCACTAACATGAAAGGCCCAGCAGAATATCTACGTAACGCGCAACATCACCGAACAAAACTTATACTTTTCTACAAGAGTTTTAACACATCTTGAATATTCACAAAACGCTTGCATAAACGACAGTATTCCACCGAAACGAGATGTCAATTCTGAAGAAACCTGATGTCAATTCTGAAGAAACCAGATGTCTATTCTGAAGAGACGGAGAGTCGAAGCCGGACTACTTGCAGTGCACGGGGAACGGAGTGTTGGCGGAGCGAGCTGTTTCACGGCGAGGTCATTCACCACGGACAGCATCGACCTTGTTCTATTGGGAGACGAGGCCAGCTGGTTCCGAGACAAACCGGTCTTCATAGCTGTGGGTGATGCTATGGAATCCACGACACGTTTGGTTTGGCAGACGAGACGCAGGTATTCTCCAGACCAGAAGCCAACTCAAGGTAGTGAAGAAATTGTCTTTTACCATGTAGAATTGTAGTTATGTTCTGTGATTATCCAATTGACCAACAGCATATTTATTAACATTATTTTTCAACTGCATTAAACAGCACTTTTCAACTGCATTATTTAAATCGTATAATTTTGTCAAAGTAATTAAATTTGTGTAGATCTTGTTATAGTAATTTTTCGTATTTTTCTTCGGAGTTATTTGTCTTGATCTTGAAAATTTCAGTCACTTGGACGAAATTTTGGCATGATGATGCTATTAACACTAAAGTTATATCAGAGTAAAATCGTGTAGTATTTTTCATATTTGCGTTAGATTTAATCTAATTAAATCTGTTTTATCGCAGCGATGGAATATAAAACGAATTGTTTAAAGGAATGTAGAACGAATTGTTTAAAGGAATGTAAAGCAAATTATTTAAAAGAATGTAGAGTGAACTATTTAAAAGGAGTAGAACGTTGAACGAACTAAAGAAGGAGTAAAATTGTGATTGAAGTAAAAAGGAAGTTTATTGGAGCAAATTTAAGTACAGCATATTTAAGAAGTTATGTCACGAGGTGTAAAGAATATTTCGACAACTCATGATGTTGATTCGAGTGTCAGAAATTTATTTTCAACTAATTATGAACGAAAGTATTACGAAAAGCTTATACACATATGTCTAATGAGATTTAGAGCATAAAAAAGCATAGATGAATTTGTTAAACAAATATATTCATGGAAGGAAGTCAAACTTATATCTTTTGTTAAGAATATGAATATTTACTGATATTTCTTGAAAAGTTGTAATAAAATGTAAAGCTGAATTTGAACACGTGAAAAAGAAAGTTAACAAAGTTAAATCACAGCGTGATCAGAAAGTGAAAAGTACAGAGATTTATTGCAGAAATGGAATTATAAGCACGAGGCGAAGTTATATCAGGATATAGAGAAGAAAGTTAAAGTTAGGAAGTATATGTATTGAAGTGGAAGTTTATAGTTGAATTACCGTGCAAATTAAGGAGATATAAACGTAAAGGAGTTACGTAATTTTACGAAGGGAGGCTGAGGAGTCTCTAAGTTTTTCTAGTATTGATCGCAATGATTGTGAAGTTATGTGAGTGTATTAAAGGAAGTTTCTGTACAAGGTGTTTAAGAGAGAAAGTAATTGTTGTATAATTATGGAAGAGGAGTGTGAGAACGAAGGTTAATGCCGTGCACTTCTAGTATTCACGTTTATCAGAAAATTGTTAACATAGTAAAGAATTTCAGAACTTATTTCAGTATTTCATGATAAATAGATAAAAGGTAAAAAGGAACAGTGCTTAGCTTAAATGTTTGTCACTTATGTTCAATAGATTAAGACGAGTATTTATTACTTTCAACACGATAGTTGCGGTGTATGTTTGGTATTTGATTGTTAAGAAAATTGAGTAGATGAAAGACTTATTGAAGGAAGACAATTTAATCTTTTCGACATTATAAAGTATAAAATTTGAGAGAACCATAAATGAATGTATATATGCACATAGTTAATGAATAATTTTTATTTAGATATGGAACTACGGTTCAGAGTTGAAGCGGACCTGTATAAAGTAGGGTAATACTTAGTATCACGCCGTTTCACATTTCCTAACTATATCAGTGCCACGTGCAAATTTATTTTTGGAGTTATTTTTGTTAGAGTGTCAGGGAGACACAATATTCAGGGAGGAAGCCAGTTTTTATACTTGTTTTTAGCTTAATAAACGGCTGGCGCTTTTTAGCGACTCAGTCAACTTTTATCTAAGCTGATACCGCTTTCATTATCGTCATCGTCGAAAATAGTACTACGACGTATAGATACAGGCGCTCACTATAGATTAGACCTTATTACCCCTCGAGATTGGAGTTTCTCGATTTGCTCTAAATGTAAATGATAGTAGAAATTTGTACCTTGTCTAGTAGTACAATTTTCTTTACGAATAATATTTATCCTGTATGTTCCTGAAATTCCCAATTTTACTTAGTAGGCATGGTAAGTTTGTGAGCTGGGTAACTTACATGTCTGCAATCCTTTATAGAGCTGTGGATATAAGTACTGATGGGTTTCTTCGGGCGCAGTACCAGGACATCATAGTGGTGAGAATACATGAGAGTTTTTGAAATATCCAGTATACACATTCCAATATATATAGTAGTGGAGTAGGGGGATTCTAACGAGTGTCATGGCCGCCGCGTGGACTCACTATGACACTATTTGGAACTCTCACTACTCCACTACTGCAGTTTTAGTCCTAGATGCTTGAAATTTATTTTGGGGGTAGAGGGGGTAGGAACCTTTCATTTATGTCAAACAAACTTTTTTGTAAACTTCTTAGTTTCCAAAATATAGGAATTTCAAAATTACACTTTTTTCAAAAATGTAAAAAAATAAAAAAGTTGTATTACGCAAAATAAAGGACATAGAGGCCATTCTTTTAAGCCCATAGAACACTTTTTAGATGTTTGGTTTTATGAAAAATCGCCTACTTTCCCAGCTGAACTTTTTCATTTTTTGTCGTACAGACCTGTAACTTGGTTTACAGGTAGAGGGGTAGAGACCTTTCATTTATGTTAAACAGACTTTTTGGTAGAATTGCTAGTTTCCAAAATAGTGACCATTTAAAAAATATATTTTTGTTGACCTAGTGACCTGAGACTTGGTAAGGGAATAGAGGGGGGTAAAGACCATTGATTTATGTTAGACAAACTTTTTTGTAGAATTCCTAATTTCGGAAATATAGCCCATTTTCAAAATTTTATTTTTGTTGACCTAGAGACCTGAGACCTGGTATGGGGATAGAGGGGGTAAAGACCATTGATTTACGTCAGACAAACGTTTTTGTAAAATTCCTAATTTTGGAAATATAAGCCCATTTTGAAAATTTTTATTTTTGTTGTCCTAGAGACCTGGGACTTGGTACGGCGTTAGAGGGGGTATAGGCCATTCATTTATGTCAAACAAACTTTTTGTAAACTTTTTAATTTTGGAAATATAACCCATTTAGGAAATATGTTTTGGAAAATTTGAAAAAAATACACTATTTTTGGACTGAGAGTGGTATAGTGGTAGGTGATGGAGTTAACATATGTCTTTTTAGGATTGTTAGATTAATGACATAGCCTACTTTCCAAATATTTATTGAAAAATTTGAAAAATACACTATTTTTTTGACTAGGCATGGGATAGAGGTAAGTGTAGGAGTTGAGAGTCATTGATAAACCTTAGAGTACTTTGGATTTTTTAAAGGAATTTTGTGTGTTGTTGTTGTTGTTGCTGCTCCTTACAAAAATGGCTGTAAGCATTATGCAGCCATAAAAAAGGACTGACATACTTTCCAAGACCAAATAAGCCCCAACAAACAAGAGCAAATATGTAAGAGCTAATACAAAAAAGCCAACAAAAAAACTGACAAAAAAGCCATGTAGCATGCTGGTAGTTGAGTGAGTTGTTATATTGACCGATAGGTAGCAGGCTGGTAGTTGAGTGAGTATTGATATCGACCGCTAGATAGCATGCTGGTCGTTCAGTGAGCGAGTGTTGAAATGGAGCGCTAGGTAGCATGCTGGTCGTTCAAGTAGTTCTCATAGTCTCCGCTAGATAGCGGCAACATACTTTGCGTGTCGCATTTGACTATTTGGTAAAGTTTTACCGAGTGAAAACGTGTTCGTATATACTGTGTATTTAAATTTATTATACAGTTAACCACCAAGTATTTAGAACTAACATGTATAGCCTTGTGTAGGGAATATAGAGGGTCTTTAGCAAAAAAAAGACTGTCTAACACATGAGTGTACAGCCTTTTGATATGCAGTAAGTACCTGATAACCTTGAGTAGGCTATAAGAATATTTTCAGTTGACTACTACCTGTCGCAGTGTTTACATTGTGAAAGACCGTTGAAACAATCAGTATTTAGATTTGTCATAGGGCAGTGAGCAGCTGTTACCCTTAACTATGGGTATATTAGGGGACCCTTAGCAAGAATATCATCAGTTGACTACCACCACTCACAGTGACCACATCGTGAAAGATTGACAAAACAACTATTGTACAGCCTTGTACTACACAGTAAGTAGCTGTTGGTCTTGATTATTGTATATTAGAGAACCCTTAGCAAGTATATAATCAGTTGACTACTACTTGCTACAGTGTTCACATCGTGAAAGACCGTCTCACTCTCCAGTCTACAGCCTTGTCATACGCTGTAAAGAGCTGTTGGTCTAGACTAGGGGTATATTAGAGGACCCTTAACAAGAATATCACCAGTTGACTACTGCCACTCACAGTGACCACATCGTGAAAGACTGTCAAAACAACTATTGTACAGCCTTGTACTACATAGTAAGTAGCTGTTGGTCTTGACTTTGATATATTAGAGAACCCTTAGCAAGTATATAATCAGTTGACTACTACTTGTTACAGTGTTCACATCGTGAAAGACCGTCTCACTGTCCAGTCTACAGCCTTGTCATACACTGTAAAGAGCTGTCGGTCTAGACTAGGGGTATATTAGAGGACCCTTAACAAGAATATCACCAGTTGACTACTACCTCTCACGGTGTTCACATCGTGAAAGACCGTCTCACTGACTAACCTCTAGCCCTGTGATACGCAGTAAGCAGTTGTTTGCAGAAATCAACATTCATAATGGAAGAACCCATTCCTAGCTATATGTGTAAAGAGTGTGGGAAGACTTTTCTTCGAGACTATCATAGGAAGCGACATGAAGTATCGTGTGGTGAATTCCATGAGTGCAAGACCTGTGGTAGTACATTCAACAATGTGTACAACGGACGTCGGCATGAAGAATGTTGTAATGTTGTGTCGGCAGCTAAAAGACAAAAAGCAGAGCCTACAAAACATTACCTACTTTCATTGGTCCCTGACAAAAATGAACTTATTGAATATGAGACATCTTTTGAAGGTCGTCTTAAATCCTATTTCATACGTTGTGATACGTGTAGGGATTTAAATTCATACCTTAAAGAGTCCAAACAGCAAATAATACAAGCTATGCAGAAAGAACTAGCAATGCACAAGTCGATCAAAGTTAATCTAGTGGCTGAATGTAGATTCATTCATACATCCACCAATGAAATCACAGATCGTGCTTTTAAAACACGAAATCAGTCCCTATTTTTGGAAACAGACTTGAGTAGTTTCTTGAAAACACAATTTACAAAGTTAACTACGGAAATGGAAGAATCTGAGCTAAAAGGCAGTAATTGGGCTTTGTTAGCAGTGGAAGGAGTACGATTGAAAATAAATAAGTACAAACCCTTGCGTGGCAGCACATATATTCCATTACCAGCAGCTATACAAGCAAGAAAAGCCTGCATTAATCCTCAAAACGTTAAGGACGAGAGGTGTTTTATGTATGCCATTTTAGCAAAACTGGTTAAAACTGATGCTAAACGCGTTAGTAAATACAAGGATCTGGAAAACAAGTATGATTTTTCAGTAATATCATTTCCTACATAGCTAGCTGACATTCCCAAATTTGAAAAAGCCAACGATATATCCATTAATGTATTTGGATTGGAACAAGACAACAAATTGTTCCCTCTAAAGGTTGTGGATCAAGAGCTGCAAGACCATCGCGACCTCCTTCTGCTAAGTTCATCATCCGGCCAGAACCACTACGTCTTTATCAAAGATTTTGATAAACTAGTAGGACATCATATTACTCACCATGGACATAAGATATATACGTGTAAACGGTGTTTTACTCACTTCGATAATCGATATGGTCAATAAGGAATAGAAAAATTGAAAGAACATAGAGCTTTGTGTGTCCAGCATCACATTGCTAGGGTTGAAATGCCTATTAAAAACCCCATTGTCAAATTTTTAAACGTGGAAAAAATGCTGAGAATACCTTACGTTATCTATGCTGATTTTGAAAGTATACTGTTACCCTTTCAAACATGTCTACCCAATCCTGAAGCAAGTTATACAGTGCCATACCAGAGTCATGTTCCTATGAGCTTTGGTATATACGTTAAACCCTCACCTGCTGTGGAACACATAAAGACAAACCTTCCAAGCCAACCTCTTATTTATCGTGGACCTGACGCTGCAGAAAAGTTTATGGACTGTTTGATTTCAATAGCTAATGAAATTGATCGCCTTTACAGCTTAAATGCTCCAAAGACTTTAACTGAGGATCAAGAAGCAGAGTTACAATGTTCTGAAACCTGTTATTTGTGTCAAAAACCGTATACCAAAGAGGAATGGAAAGTTCGAGACCATTGCCATATTACAGGGGAATACCGTGGAAGTGCTCACAATAACTGTAATTTGAGGTGTAAAACACGTAACCCCGTTCCTGTATTTCTACATAATATGAGTGGCTAGGACGCAAATTTCATTGTAAAGCAATTAGGATGTACTACTGAGAGAGTGGCTGTTATCGCTAACTCCAAGGAAAAGTACATTTCCTTCACCAAATATGTAGGAAATGTTAAGCTTAGATTTGTGGACACGTTTCGGTTAATGCCGAGTAGTTTGGAAAACTTAGTTTCCAACTTAACATCATACCCTGAAACAGACAAGTACTTTGGAAAAGAAAATGCAATGCTCATGACTCGTAAAGGGGTATTTTGTTATGACTACATTGACTCATGGGAAAAGTTAAGTGAAACGTGTTTACCTCCGAAAGAGGCATTCTTTAACAAATTAAGTCAAGAAAATGTTAGTCAAGACTATGAACATGCCAAAAATGTCTGGAAACAGTTCAACATTAAAACTCTAGGGGAATATAGTGACCTCTACCTAACTTCAGATGTACTCCTTCTTGCAAACAGCTTTGAAACGTTTAGAAACAAAACTCTAGAAACACACCGAGTGGATAATGCACACTTTTTTACTTCGCCTGGTTTAAGTTTCGAGGCAATGCTCCTTTACACAGGAATTGAACTGGAATTGATACAGGATTACGATCAGATTCTTCTAATCGAGTCTAGAATACGCGGAGGCATATGCCAGGTGTCTCATCGGTATGCTCAAGCTAACAATAAATACATGGAAACCTATGATTCTGAGAAACCATCGCAGTTTATTACCTATGATGATGCCAACAACCAATACGGGTGGGCTATGTGCCACTCCCTTCCTTAAGGTGGATTTCAGTGGGTTTTTCCAGATACTGCTGATCTAGAAAAACTAAAGGAAGACGATCCTGTGGGATACATTCTAGACGTTGATGTTGATTACCCATCTGACCTTCATGATCTACACATCGATTTACCTTTCCTACCTGAGTGTACACAACCTAAGGATTCGTCTCTGAAAAAAACTAATTCCTCATCTTGGAAATCGAAGGCGATATGTTGTTCACTACATGGCATTAAAACAGGCTTTAGATCATGGAATAAAATTGATAAAAATTCATCGTGTGTTAAAGTTTAAGCAAAGACCTTGGTTAAAGGCATACGTTGATTTTAATAACAACCTTCGAAAACAAGCCAAAAATGATTTTGAGAAAAATCTGTACAAATTATGCTATTTTTGGAAAAACAATGGAAAATATCCGTAAAAGAATAGACATACGTCTTGTGACTGACAGCAAAAAGGCAGAAAAGCTAATAGCAAAGCCGTCATTTACTGACAGAACCATTTATGGTCCCAACCTAGCTGCTTTCCACATGGCTAAACGTAACAGTGTATTCAATAAGCCTATATATATTGGAATGTGTATACTGGATATTTTAAAAACTCTCATGTATTCCCACCAATATGATGTCCTGCTACCCTATTATGGAATGAACAATCTTAAACTCATGTATATGGATACCGACTCGTTCATTTATTTGATTAACACCCAAGATGTATATCAAGACAAGTTGGATTTCCTAGAACACCTGGACACATCAGATTATCCTACTAATCACATATGTTACTCTACATCAAACAAGAAAACGTTGGGGAAATTTAAAGACGAGGCTTGTGGACAAATTATAAGAGCATTTGTTGGACTTAGAGCTAAAATGTACGCTTTAGACATAAATGGTAAAGAAATCAAAAAGATTAAAGGTATTAACAGAGGTGTTGTCAAAAATTGTATAAGCTTTCAAGATTATAAGGATTGTGTCATGAAAAACAATGTAAAAAGAATACCCATGAACATTATCGCTTCTAAACAACATGACATATCATCTATAAGACTAAACAAAATTGCTTTGTGTCCTGGTGATGATAAAAGAGTGATTGATGCTGATGGTATAGGTACACATGCCTATGGTCATTACTCAATCATTGACCATGCTTAAAGAGTTAAGTTATGAATATCAAAATCTTCTGCCTGCAACTAGCAAATACATAAAATAAAACAATTTAGGAAATAAAACAATAGCACTACAAAAATAAAAAAAACAAAAATAAAAAAATAGTATTCATAATCAAAAATAAATAAAATAGAAAACAAAATAAAAAGAATATATATAAAAATGTATTATGTGTAAATAGTGTACATGTATTTAAAATAAAAATATTTTATGGCCACTGCTTGTACATTTCTAATTACTACCCGCCTCTCCCCACTCCTAATGCAAAATGCACACATGTAAAACACAAATTGGAAAATCCATGTTTCCATAATGATAAAATAGAAAAAACATTAAACTGAAATTTTAAAAACTGTAAATGGGAATTTGGTAAATTGACAAATGTGTAAACAACAAATTGGAAAATCCATGTTTCTATATCATGAAATTGAAAAACATTAACCTGACATTTTAAAAACTGTAAATGGAATATTTTGAAATTGATAAATGTGTAAACAACAAAAAGCAAAAATCCATGTTTCCATATTATGAAATTGAAAAACTAAAAACTGACATTTTGAAAATACTGAAAATGGGAAATTGGAAAATTGACAAATGTGTAAACAAAAAAATGCAAATTCCATGTTTCCATGTTATGAAATTGAAAAACTTAAAACTGACATTAAAAAAACTGAAAATGGGAAATTGGAAAATTGACAAATGTGTAAACAACAAAATGAAAAAAATACCCGGTTGGGGTAGTGATCATGTTGTACAGTAGCCTATAAGGCTAGCATAACGATAGTTGCATGTGCCCTTATATACTTTGTGTGTTTGGATTAGCTTAAGTTAGGTTTGGTAAAGTTAGGTTTGGTAAGGTTAGGTATGTGACCTTGTAGTTTACTCTTTTCGGAAAATGTAAAATCTAAAATCAAAAAACTTAAATGTAAAATCTAAAAAAAAACTAAAATACAAAAAATCAAAAATGTCAAATCTAAAAAATGTAAAATGAAAAAATCAAAATCTAAAATGTTAAAATGTATAATGTTAAAACGTAAAATCTAAAATCTTTAAATGAGGTTTCTGTGGGTTAGGTTAGGTTCGGTTAGGTTAGGTTATAACTAAGTTTATTATTTGTGCTCCCCTATTTGCTCTTACTTTTTTGCTCTCACATTTTTGCTCCCACTTTTTTGCTCCCACTTATTTGCTCCCACTTTTTGCTCCCACTTTTTTTTGCTCCCACTTTTTGCTCCCACTTTTTTGCTCCCACTTTTTTGCTCTCCCTTTTTTGCACCCACTTTTTTGCTCCCACTTTTTGCTCCCACTTTTTTGCTCCCACTTTTTGCTCCCAATTTTTGCTCCCACTTTTTTGCTCCCACTTTTTGCTCGCACTATTTTGCTCTTACTTTTTGCTCTCAATTTTTTTGCTCACAGTTTTTGCTGTTACTTTTTGCTCCCATATTTGCCCCCACTTTGACGTTAGGTTATGTTAGGTTGGGTTAGGTTAGGTGAAGTTAGGTTAGGTTAGGTTAGGTGTGGTTAGGTTATAACTAAGTTTATTATTTGTGCTCTCACATTTGCTCTCACTTTTTTGCTCACACTTTTTGCTCTCAATTTTTTTTGCTCGCACTTTTAAGTTAGGTTAGATTAGGTAAAGTTAGGTTAGGTTAGGTTAGGTGAAGTTAGGTTAGGTTAGGTTAGGTGAAGTTAGGTTAGGTAAGGTTAGTTTAGCATGTTATATGTGTAAGTGGTTGTGTGCAGTGACCATTTTGTGTATTAGCCCTGTGCTAAAAAATAATAAATTAAATATTAAATACATAAAAATTTATAAATTAAAAACAAATAAATAATGATTTGAAAAGCCCGCCATTAAAGAGTGTGGTAGCGCGTGGCAGCCATATTGCCCATTAGCCCCTGCCCCAGCTATGACTGACCCCTCCATAAGAATAACATAGGGCAGTTGCGCGCGGCGGCCATCTTGCCCATTAGCCCCTGCCCCAGCTTCGGCCTATATATCCTACTATAAGGAATAGGCCTACTACTACAGAACTGGAGCGCTCAAGGATAAGGATCGGAAACCACCAACGCTTATTGCAGCTGATAACCTCAGAATACTGAACCAACACCATCGCCCTTATACAGAGGCATACTAAGGCATGATGATAACTGTTTTAAGGGGCCTAAGAAGCCTTTTTACTAATTAACCTACTCCCCGTGACTGTTATTTATAAGCAGCTCCCAATTCTGCACCAGAACACTGGTAGGGTCGACGTGATGCAGCCCGCATTGCCAGGCAACAATAGACTTAGGTATTATTGAAGCTGTTCGGGAGCGCTTGTTCTTCCGACTTACTGAACAAAAATCAATCTTTAAGGTTACCCGAGAGGTGTACCCTTATATTACATAGTCTAAACTATCCCTCTTGAAACTTGCTATCATATAGCCTACAAAAATAATTTTTCGAATCCGACTGGTAGTTCCAGAGATTAGCGCGTTTGAACACACAGACAAACAAACTCTTCAGCTATATTATATTAGTATAAATAAAACGAAAAAACGTGCTGTTGTTTGAGTCTTCAGTCTTTTGACTGGTTTGGTGCAGCTTTCCATACCGCCCTGTCCTGAGCTAATCGTTTCATCTCTACATAACTACCCCACCATACATCTGATGGAATCTGTTTAACATATTCTAACATTGGTCTACCCTTACAGTTCTTGTCTTCGACCCTTCCTTCCATAACTAAGCTTGCTATTCCTGGGTGTCTTAATACGTGTCCTACCAACCTATCTCTTCTCTCCATTATCAGTCTCCAGAAACATTTCTCCTCTCCCACTCGTCCTAATACCTCTTTATTTGTTACCCTATCTACCCATCTGATCTTCATCATTCTCCTGTAACACCACATTTCAATTCTCCTCTTTTCTGCTGCACTAATAGTCCAAGTTTCACTTCCATACACTGCCACGCTCCAGACAAAGGACTTCAAAAAGGACTTCCGAATACCTAAATCTATATTCGATGTCAACAGATTCTTTTTCTGTAGAAATGCTTTCCTTGCCTGAGCCAACCTAGTTATTATATCCTCTTTGCACCGGCCACGTTGGCCGAGAGCGCTAACGCGCTACCTCGTGCCTCACTGGCTTCGGGAGAGCGTGGGTTCAAATCCCACCTCAGCCGTCTTGGAAATGGTTTTCGTGGTTTCCCATTTTCACCACCAGGCGAATACCGGGACGGTTCCTTTCGATAGGTCCACGGCCGATTTACTTCCAACATCCTTTTCCTAAAAAGAAAAGTACATGGCCATGCTGCATTAATAAAAAATTATATCCTCTTTGCTTCGTCCATCACTGGTTATTTTGCTTCCTAAGTAACAGAAGTCTCCTACTTCCTTTAGCTTTTCACCTGCCAGTTTGATGTCCATAGAGGTTTCTGATTTATTTCGGCTGCATTCCAATCCAAAAAATACTTATTATATATAAGACTAGCAACCCGACCCGGCTTCGCCCGGGAACAGTTATGAATGCATTACGTGATATGCGCTTTTTTTTCCAATGTCAATGAACAACGACCAATATCCGTTTTACGTCTCGGCATGATGGGTTAAAATCACTGACTGGACTATTACTTATATTATCATGGAGATGCATGTGCAACACATTCTTGTCAGACGTAATTTAAGAATGGCGAGGTGCATGAAACACAAATCCCCTTTCCGTCCAATCTTAAATTGACTGTGAATTTTGCAGAACGAAAAGTTCACAGGCGAAATGAGAGTTGCACTTCCAGGGAATGGCGAGGTGAATGAAATTCAAATCCCCCTTCCGTCCAATCTTAACTTGACTGTGTTTCACAGGCGAAATGAAGAAAACCCGAGTTGCACTTCCAGGGAAACTCCAAACACAACCACCCTTCTCAGAAGTCTTAACTCAACACGACTCAACGGTTTGCTGTTGGTTGTATCCGGGGCAATAGGTTTGCCCGCTAGCTAGGTTTTAACGGGGATGATAGACTCGCCCTTAGCTAACTCGTAAACTGTCGCCTCAGTAGTTGAATGGACATGGTTGGAAGACATTAAAACATAAAAACAACTTATAGTGGGCGATGTATTGAAGATATACATATGCTCTCCCGGACTTTTTTGTAGAACTTTTCATGCTGAACAATTCTTACAGTCATAGAATTTAGATATTTTTAACGGTTTGCCCAGCGTAAGCTTACAAAGCGCTTGGAAGCCAGGTTTTTTCCGACTTTTCCACTGAAATCGTTACTGCTCGGCTTCCTTTGATCATAAATAAATTATTTTGTACAGAAATCATCCTCGAGATATCCTTTATAGAATGGTGAAAACCGCATCAAAATCCATCCAGTGGTTCTCGAGTTTACCCGTAACATCCAAGAATCGGGGACTTAGTTTTATACTAAGTAGAGATATAGGCTCTAGGAATAACAATATGAGACTACAATACTATTAAAAACGGACGTCCTTACAATATTAATTTTAAAGAAATGTTGTACATGTATTAAACCAAGTAATTGAATATGTCATCATCATCATCATCATCATCATCAATTTTGGCCAACTAAGGACCACGTAAACAACTCTTCATGATTTCAGTTTTCTTTGGCACCAGTATTCCTTCATTCTCTTACTCAGAGCTTCTTTCTTTTCAGCTGTCCAATGTTGTTTCTTCTTGGTCGCTCTTTCTGGCTGTGGGAACCCCTCAAATGTGTGTATCTTATTTCTGAAAGTGGTTCTGTTGCAGATGTCTTGATCAGTAATGTTCATTTCTTGTAGATCCTTCTTGGTGTTAGCAAACCATTTTTCATAAGAGTTGCCTTTTCTATTGGGCTTGTTGAAGTGGTTAAACATTTTCTTAGTGAGTCTGCCGTCAGGCATTCTTGAAACATGTCTAAAGATTTTAACCCTTCGTTATCGTATGGTATCTGAGATTCTCCTGCATATTCTATAAACTTCTGTCTTACTGCGTAATCGGTGTGTGTCAGGACATATGAATAATACCCTATATACAATTATTTTGAAATTTAACGTGATGTCGATTGTACTATGTTGTGGGGTGATCTTAGTTCAAATGGCATTCTTGAATATCCATGTAATGTCTAATTTAAATACGTAACTCTGTGGAAGAGGTTATCACGTTAATATATATATGATTGTCTCCTCTGATATGTTCTATTTAGTTAAAGTTTGCTGTACGTACATATAATTCAAGAATATTAACCGTAGCATTACTACAAAACAAGAAAATGCCTAGTACAATGATGCCGGATAATGTGCACAATTCATATGTTCAAGAGTACAAGTATCCTTAAAGTTTGAAGGTGTTAAGCTATACCGACCCCTTTGATTTCTAACATGTTAGCATGTAAACGTTTGACAGAATCAGCAGCATGAGCTAGACTGCTTAGGTCTACCTGGTTTTCACCTAACTTAATCCCACATGGCATTCTTTTAAATTACAAAACCTTATTTATAAATAAAACTTGCAACTCTCCCCGGCTTCGCCCGGTGTCATTAACGGTTTACCCAGCGTAAGCTTAAAAGGCGCAAGGACGGCAGGTCTCAGACTCAATTCAGAAAAGCTGAGGTGAACAGTGAAACTCTAAACACAAATACTCTTGTGTATATTAAGTCTTTAACGGCCCGGATTATATAAATAATTCATGTTTTTAGGCTAATGCCATGTGTATTTAGATTAGAACCATACATTTCGGAGAAACCTTGCCTCCTTTTTCAAAGGAATCAAACAATGTGGCCAAAGAAAGTATATCGTTGAGATTACAAAAAATACAAAAAAAATATAGATACATTCCTCGGTTCGTCACCAGAGAGCAGCTGCCAGAAATTACTGTATGGGCCATGGTAGAACGGCGGACAGAGTAGTAACTAAGGAGAAGGTAAAGGGGGCGGGGTGAAAATATAGAGACTCCTCGAAGAATGAGGATGTCCAAAAGAAAAGGGGGAGGGGGGAGGAGGGAGGGTTAGATGGATATAAGGAAACATAAACAAAAGGGAAGTGTATCTGAACGATACCTAACGTCATACAGGCAACGGCGAAAAAACAGATGGAAAATCCTCCAGTGACGAACAAAGGAGATCAAATCCAGGCTCTGTAGCCATAGAGGAAAAAAGTACAATTTGAAATAGGTGAAGAACAGAGAGACTGAGAGGAACTATCTTTCTTGATCCTGAATAACTGGTAGCCAAGTGTCACTTAGCTGATATCCATTGTCTCTGTTAAAATTATTGGGATTTTTACGAATTTCAACTGCCTCCCTTATAATTCTAGACCAGTTGTGCTTAACAAGGGCAAGCGCATGAGCATCCTTGAAACATACATCGTGCCCTGAAGACAGGGCATGCTCAGCTATAGCTGATTTGTCAGGTTGGTTTAGACGGATGTTCCTTTGTTGCTCTTTGATGCGAGTTGCAATGGACCGTTTTGTTTGTCCAATGTAGGCTAGACTTTTCCGCAAGTACAAGGGACTTCATACACCCTAGGTTGTAGTATTGGGGACAATTTATCTTTGTTTAATGCTAAACGTTGTCCAATTTTCTTCATAGTGCCGAAAACTGTTTTTATCTTGTGCTTGCGGAGAATCTTAGCAACGCGGTCAGTGGTGTTGTGAATATAAGGGAGGTAAGCAGTTCCCCTCACGTCGGAGCTCTGAGAAGGTCCCTATATTTAGGTCCCTACATCCCAGAAGGAGGGATAGACAACCTTCTCAGAGCTCCGAAGGTCCCTACATCCCAGAAGGAGGGATAGACAACCTTCTCAGAGCTCCGACGTGAGGGGAACTGCTTACCTCCCTTATATTCACAACACCACTGTCCGCGTTGCTAAGATTCTCCGCAAGCACAAGATAAAAACAGTTTTCGGCACTATGACGAAAATTGGACAACGTTTAGCATTAAACAAAGATAAATTGTCCCCAATACTACAACCTGGGGTGTATGAAGTCCCTTGTACTTGCGGAAAAGTCTAGCCTACATTGGACAAACAAAACGGTCCATTGCAACTCGCATCAAAGAGCATCAAAGGAACATCCGTCTAAACCAACCTGACAAACCAGCTATAGCTGAACATGCCCTGTCTTCAGGGCACGATGTATGTTTCAAGGATGTTCATGCGCTTGCCCTTGGTAAGCACAACTGGTCTAGAATTATAAGGGAGGCAGTTGAAATTCGTAAAAATCCCAATAATTTTAACAGAGACAATGGATACCAGCTAAGTGACACTTGGCTACCAGTTATTAAGGATCTAGGAAGATAGTTCCTCTCAGTCTCTCTGTTCTTCACCTATTTCAAATTGAACTTTTTTTCCTCTATGGCTACAGAGCCAGGATTTGATCTCCTTTGTTCGTCACTGGAGGAGTTTCCCTCTGCTTTTTCGCCGCCGACATTCAGGGCACAGTCAGTGCCTGTGGATGCTGTGAAAGGTTCTACTCATAGGGTTAGTACCGCTGTTCTGACTCAGTGAGGAAAGCAATGGCAAACTACCTCACTCCTCGACTTGCCTAGTACGCCTCAATATAGCGCTGCCTGGGGTTTTTGTGGGTATCTACCCACATAACCTAATGGCGGTACTATTTGAGGATCCAACCAGCCTTCGGGCTGACTACCTAACAGACAGACAGACAGACAGACCTGTATCACGTTAGGTATCGTTCAGATACACTTCCCTTTTGTTTATGTTTCCTTATATCCATCTAACAGGACAATTTGGTCTTGGTGCAACAAATGAAGCAGGACAGAGACTCCTAGAATTCTGCCTAGACAATTCACTGATTATTATCAACACACTATTGCAGTTACCCAAAAGACGTCTATACACTTGGACTTCACCAGATGGCCAATACCGAAATCAAATTGATTACATAATTTGTAATAGTAGGTGGAAAAGTGCTATTAAATCTACTACAACAAGACCAGGCGCTGACTGTAGATCAGATCATGAATTATTAATTGCAAAATTCCGGTTGAAGTTGAGGAAAACGGCTAGAACTGCCTCATCGTACAGATTTGACCTGGGAAGAATTCCTTGTGATTATACAGTAGAAGTCAGAAACAGATTTAATACATTGCAGATTGGAGACAAAACCCCTGAAGAGTTGTGGACAGAAGTATCTGCTGCTGTTAAGCGGGAAGCAGAAAAATACATTCCCAAGGAAAAGAATTAGAAGAAGGCCAAATGGTTATCGGGTGAGGCACTGCAAATTGCAGAAGAACGAAGGAATGCAAAAATTAAAGGGGATAGATCAGCAATGTTTGAGTTTAATGCAGAGTTTAGAAGATTAGCTAGAAGAGATAAGAATATTTTTATAACTACAGTAATCAATGTAAGGAAGTTGAGGAAAATAACAGATTGGGAAAGACGAGGGAACTTTACAAGAAAATTGGGGATATCAAAGGAAAATTTCAGGCAAAATTTGGGATGGTAAAAGATAAATATGGCAAAGATCTAACAGAAGCAGAGGACATTAAGGAAAGATGGATGGAATATGTAGAAGATCTGTATAAGAAAGAACCATGTATTATGGATAATGAAGTTCATGTGCCCTTCGAACCAGAACCAGATAATTTGGAAACTGAAGTCAAATGGGCCCTAGAGAATATTGCTAAAAACAAAGCTAGTGGACATGATGGAATTCCAATAGAAATGTTCAAAGAAGTTGGAGATAATGCAGTGAAAATTTTACATTCCATATGTCAGCAAATATGGAAAACCCAACAATGGCCAAAAGACTGGAAAAGTTCAGTATTCATCCCAATTCCTAAGAAGGGAAATTCTAAAGAATGCACGAATCACCGAACAATAGCACTTATCTCACATGCTAGCAAAGTCATGCTTAAAATCCTACAAAATAGACTACGCCAGTATGTAGACCGAGAGCTAGCTGAAGAACAAGCTGGATTTCGTAAAGGAAGAGGGACCTGAGATCAAATCGCTAACGTACGATGGATAATGGAGAAGGCAAGAGAATTCCAGAAAGATGTATATATTTGTTTTATTGATTATGCTAAAGCTTTTGACTGTGTTGTTCATAATGAGTTATGGAAAGTACTAAAATACATGGGAGTACCAGAACATATCATTAACCTCATCCGGAACTTATACTCTGATCAAGAAGCTACAGTGAGAACCATATATGGAACAACTAAATGGGTTAAGATTCAAAAAGGAGTACGGCAAGGCTGTATATTGTCACCTTACCGTTTCAATCTGTATGCAGAACACATTATGAGGAATGTGGGGTTAGACGAAGAAGAAACAGGAATCAAAATAGCTGGGTTAAATATAAACAACCTGAGATACCTATGCAGATGATACAATCCTGATGGCTGAAACTGAAGAAGATTTAAAAAATCTCTTACTGAAAGTGAAAGAAGAAAGCTCAAAGGCTGGACTAATGTTGAATGTCAAGAATACAAAAATTATGACAACTACAACTGTCAATTCATGGCAAGTAGGAGGAGAAAAATGGAGATAGTCTCTGTTTTTAACTATCTTGGCTCACAGATTTCTGCCAATGGTGACTGCAGTCATGAGATCAAAAGACGATTGCTACTTGGTAGACAGGCATTTTCAAATCTGGACATATCTTAAGGAGTAGAGACCTAACCTTAACAACAAAGATCCGTATAATAAGGGCTATGGTTTTTCCTGTTGTGATGTACGGATGTGAGACCTGGACCATAAGAAAAGCTGAACGCCGTAGAATAGATTCCTTCGAATTATGGTGTTGGAGAAGAATTCTTAGAGTTCCATGGACTGCGAAGGAGAACCAATAAGTCAGTTTTACAGCAAATTAAACCAGCTTGTTCCTTGGAGGGCTTAACACCTGATACAAAAACTGGGCTACTTTGGACACATCATGAGAAGACATAATTCATTAGAGAAGACCTTAATGCTGGGGAAGATAGAAGGCACAAGAAGAAGAGGGAGGCAAAGAATGAGCTGGATGGATGGCATCACAGAAGCACTAAATTCCAGCTTGGAAAATCTTCGAGAGGCAGTGCAGGACAGGAGAAATTGGCGTAGTCTAGTACATGGGGTCACGGAGAGTCGGAATCGACTAAATGAATAGAGAGAGATATCCATCTAACCCTCCCCCCCACCCCCTTTTCTTTTCGACATCCTCATTCTTCGAGGGGTCTCTATATGTTCTCCCCTCCCCCTTTACACCTTCTCCTGACTTACTACTCTGTCCGCCGTTTTACAATGGTCCATACAGTAATTTCTGGCAGCTGCTCTCTGGTGACGAACCGAGGAATTTATCTATATTTTTTGTAATTTTTGTAATCTCATTGATATACTTTCTTTGGCCACATTGTTTGATTCCATTGAAAAAGGAGGCAAGGTTTCTCCGAAACGTATGGTTCTAATCTAAATACAAACGGCATTAGCCCAAAAAACATGAATTATTTATACAAATACTCTTCTCCGAAATCTTAACTCGACACAACTCGACAGTTTGACGTTGGCCGAAGCTGGGCGATAGGCTCGTAAACTCGCTCCGAAGTTAGTAATTTAATTTTCCAATGAATGGAGATTGTTGAAAGAAACCAAAGCGTAAAAACACTTATTAGTGGGCGATGTATTAAAGATGGAGATATACTGTCCCGGACTTTTTTGTAGAACTTTACTTGCTGAACAATTCTTACACTCATGGTATTGTCTATAGATATTTTTAACGGTTTACCCAGCGTAAGCTTAAAAGGCGCATGGACATTAGGTTTTTCTTCGAGTCGATTCACTGAAATCGTTACTGCTCGGCTTCCTTTGGTCACAAATGCATGTTTTTCTAGAGGAACCATCCTTGATAAATCCTTTACAGAATGGTGAAAACCGCATCAAAATCCATCCAGAGGTTCTCGAGATTACATCCAAGAATCGGGGACTATGTTTGATACTATGTAGAGATACCCCTTGTAGAAGCACTGAGGTAATAACTTAGCTCTTTGATGACTGTTGCTTTAGAGGGAGGAACATTGAGGTCATCTGCCCCAATAGCTTACCTGTTAAAGGCCAGTTTTTGTAAAGCGTTGCTTGATAAATGGAAATCCTTCTTTGCAGGGCTACAATCGATGTACTGTATTAAAGAAATGCATAAAGATGCACTTAAAGGATATCAGGTGATATTGAATGATAAACACTGTAAATTATTTATTACAAACGTCTAACTTTATTCATAAAAATACAATTATATGGTTTCATCCAAAATACTGTAGTTCCTTACCTAATACTTAATTTAAGTATTTTGAGATTTGATCCTCTTGTTTTTGAACAGTTTTCATCTCATCGATCGTTAAGGTTTATATAGTTCACTATACCTCAGGTTACTATGATGAAGTAAGTACCGTGTCGTCTCAAAACTCACGAATCTTAAAACTCACGAGTCTCAAAATTCACGAATTTCAAGATGAGGGTTTGTAGGCCTAAAAGTAGGTTCTAGCCGGTTTCTGTACCTGGGCCAGTCTCAAAACTCACTAGACTAGCCAGTTCTTCATTGATTGGGAAAAGTCCACTGTTAGCGCTAGCCGGATCTGCGGCAAAATTCCGCCACCCCGGCGTCTCTCAAAGCCACAGTAGTTAAAAGGGAAGTAAAACCCATATTATTATTATTATTATTATTATTATTATTGTAATTATTGTAGACTAAGCCGCTAGTCATTTCTTTCTGTACAGGACCAACACAATATACACCTATGTCACTTGATAGACTTGGCAGATAAGAGCATTCCACGTGCTTACTGGGAGATATGGAACTGCGCCCATAATCAGTGTATTTCCAGATCCTTTTAATTAGGCCGATTGAACTGCGCCCATAGTCAAGTCGGCCGTTAGCCCAAGTTCGGTTTAAGGGGAAGTGACGGACTGTCTCCCACCACTAGCTTCTGCACTGCTGAGAATAGGAGGTAGCCCCCGTCCCGTTAAGCAGCTGTACTACGGGCCTCCGGGGGTGGCAGCTAATCACACTAACCATTACACTTCAGAGGCGAATAATAATAATAATAATAATAATAATAATAACAATAATAATAATAATAATGAAAATCCACAGCCTTTTTCCAGTCATTGGACCGGGTCAGGGTTGGAATGAATGAAGTCCCCATCTAGTGGCGAGGATAGGCATTGTGCCGGCTTCCGAAGCCTGTCGCACTCCTCTGGGACAATGATTAATGAATGACAGATGAAATGAAATGATATTGGAGAGTGTTGCTGGAATGAAAGATGACAGGGAAAACCGGAGTACTCGGAGAAAAACTTGTCCCGCCTCCGCTTTGCCCAGCACAAATCTCACATGGAGTGACAAGGATTTGAAGCACGGAACCCAGCGGTGAGAGGCCGGCGCGCTGCTGCCTAAGCCACGGAGGTTTCACTAATAATAATAATAATAATAATAATAATAATAATAATAATAATACAACTCTCTCTAATCCACCATAAATAACTACCGCTCTAAAAAATATAATAATCTTCTAAATGGTAAGATTACCTCAAACTAGATTATTAAACATTTGCAATAACAAAACTAATTTTAAAATATGGTTAGGTTGTCGAAAACATCCCAATGTACCGGATCAAAAATTAAATATTAGTCTGTTTTGAAAACTGTATCTGTTTTATGTATCCCAGGCCAACACTAATCTCTTGTCCGCAATCTGGACAGGGTATATTTAGTTGTTCGCAATCTGGACGGTTTTTGACTTGTTCGCAATCAAGACACAACCGATTTGAAATGAGTCACTTCAAATTCACACCACTCGACACAACATAATTCGGTAGAGGGGAGGAGGGAGGGACCCTACCTGACCGCTCTCAATGGGCGCAGTTCCACAGCCACTTTTAAAGGTTGATGCTAATGACCAGGGTCATTAGTGAAGCTTGGGCGCAGTTCCATACAACCCTGCTTACTACCCGACCAGGGAATTGTTACCGCTAGAGGTGGAGCGGTGCTGTTCTGTATACATTACGTCACCTCGCCTCGTATTGGCTGCTGCGAGCGGCTGCGGAGCAGGACGGAGAACGCATGTACAGGCATAGGCCTACAATGAGAACAATGACCCAGCACGAATCATGCACACAAATGCGACAACAGCACGTCTCTCGCAGCATGGTGTAACTACAATGGTGAGGCGGATCGCTCCCTCTCTCTCGTGCGGATGACGACACAACGGGAGCAGCCGTGACTTGTGGCTAAAGGCGGGAGTCAGGCAAGTGAATCTGCAGTCGATTGAAATGAAAAGAAATCCACAGCCTGCTTCCCGTCTCCGACCGGGTCAGGAATGGAATGAATGAAGCCCCCATCTAGCGGCGAGGATATGAACCGTGCCGGCTGCCGAGGCCTGACGCACTCCTCTGGGGCAATGATTAAATGAATGACAGATGAAATGAAATGATAGTGGAGAGTGTTGCTGGATTGAAATTGTGACAGGGAAAACCAGAGTACCCGGAGAAAAACCTGTCTGCCTCCGTTTTGTCCAGCACAGATCTCACATGGAGTGACCGGGATTTGAACCACGGTCCCAGCGGTGCTGCCGCCTAAGCCACGGAGGCTTAGTCGATTGAAATAATGATGTTAATGTTGACAGGTGTGTACGTTGCTAGTGAAATTATTGTATTTCAATCTCTGTCAACGGCATAATAAGGAATGTGCCTTCAATCATCCAAGCAACGGTTCGTTAAAGGTGTTTGTGTTTGCAAACATTCCTCATTTATTGAAACTTGTGAGAAATCATTTGTTAGATTTGTCCGTAATTAGATCAGGGATGTGTACTGCTCAATGGGAAAAAGGTGAGCAAGGAATGTTTTGGAACTACTAATTTGTATGTCTTCTTCTGAACTCACTACTGCGCACAAAATTAGCAGATATCATTTAGACTTAAAGGGACCAGAGAGACAAAAATTTCGGCCTGCAGCTCCAAGTACTTTCAAACCAGGTATGAAAGGCTCTTGAATGGTGTGGAGGGAAAGGTTTGATGAAAAACATTGACTGAGAAGAAGCTGCTAGATGTATAAAATTAATAAATGACTGGTTTGGCCTACTTAATGCTAAAAACAAATTTGGGAGTCATTCTGAAAGCCCCCAGGGGATCACAACTTGTGGGACGTGGATTGGTGACCACGGGACCCCAGCTGAGTCCGGCATTGCTTCCACTTACTTATGCCGTGCTCCTCTTCGTCTTCTTTCCTGCCGACCTCTATTGGTCAACTCTTGTTCTCTTCCGACCCCGACGGTTTTCCGAGGCCTAGGGAGTCTCTTCCTTTTCCGCCTCAATTGGCCCTTGTCTCATCTTTCCTGATACCCTCCTTCTGCGAGGGGTCAGCCTTCTTTTTCTTTTCATGTGATCTCCTGCCTTCTGCTCAAGGCCCTCAAGGAGGCAGGGTGTATGTAGCCCCACCACTTCAGGTGCATCCTGGATATTGCTACACCCTCAGGGGCTTACGGCTGGTGAGTTCGGGAGTTGGTGATCCCGAGGGATTCCTGAGCTGGGTCCGTTTTGTCCCCTTTTACCACTGACTTTGGGATGGGCCCTCTCCTCTTTCCTATCCGCCTTTCATGGCTCTCCTTCCTTCCAAGTCCTTCAATCATTATTCGTGGGTTGAGGTCATTTCTTTTCTTCCTGTCCTTTATTTGCCTTATCCTTTGTTTGTTTACCATTTCTTCGTTTAGTATGTAAGTCTAGTTTGTATTAGTTATAGTTTTCATTCTCATCTCATCTTTCACTATCACCCAAACCATTAGGGGCCGATAACTTAGATGTTGGACCCCTTAAAACAACAATCATCATCATCATTCTGAAGGAAATGCATTTGGTACTGATTTAGACAAGGAAATCAGTGTGCTAAATAATGTCAATGAGTTGATAACGTCCATGAAAGTTGACCGACATAAAGCCTTGCTCCCATTTCGAAAAGGAATTCTACTCAGCAACACGTATCTAGTTAACCTTTTTAGATGCTTGAAGCCGATGTACCAAGTCGAGTACATAATAACTTATCGTCTAAATCAAGATATTTTGGGGAACCTTCTCACATATATTAGAGGAATGGGAGGTTCCAATGATCACCCATATCCTCTGGATATTAAGTAAACTGTAGATTGAGATGGTACATTTTGGACAAGCCCTTTGCTTCAGTGTTCACTTTAAATATAAATACAGAGGAGGATATTGACGAAAAGTGTCTGATTAAACCAATGGAAACAGAAACCGATAGGCCTACCTGTTTCTCGCAGACTGCGTTAGTGAATGTTGCCAAACATATTCCTGATATCGTGGATGCTCCTGACTAAGAAAAACTAGTTTCCAGTTTATTTATTGAATCAAATTACGAAACTGTGGAAATGAATATGAGTTTGTTTAAAATGACCGATCATCAGAATGAATTGTTGGATGAATTTGATGTCTCAGATTTTAAAGATGAAATGAACCATGAAGGTTTAAAATACAGTTCATGATATGTAGCACATAGATTCAGGGATAAGTACAAAAATTTGCGAACATTATCTCAAGAACATTGGTTGGTTCCTCAGTTTAGGCGCTGCGACAACGCGGTCATGTAGTCCCGTGTACTTTGTATCTCAAGAACATTAACCCAGTAATGAAGGCCCAGATTGGCTCCAGTTTATTTCAAGGGGAAATCGTTTGTATCCCTATAATGAACATATGGAAGTTGAAACAACAATGGACGCTGAGTTTCATAAATTTCATGACATTTCGCTATCAAATGATATGTTTATATTCAATGAAGTAACCAGCGGGACCTTGTAAAATTGCCTCATATTAATATTGCATATGAGGTTATTCACTGTTTAGCTCGAACCCGAGCATATAGGTTGTTTGGCTTAAACAGAAAAATAAGTTTCGGCAATTCACAGAGAAAATTGAATCGCAAAATGTGTAAATTCATCAATGTAAGAAAATAGTTGATCTCGTTATTGGACAGGGGGCGTGGTGGCTCAGCGGTCTAGCTGAATGCCTCTCACCAAGGCGGTCCGGGTTCGATTCCCGGTCAATGCATGTGAGATTTTCGAGGTGAAATGCCATGTCCTGTGGTTCGGATTCCACGTAAAAAGGAGGTCCCGTGGCTCATGATCTCAAGATTAACGGTCACGTTAAACTACAAGCTTCCTTCCGTTATTGGACTATTAATATTATGTAGAGGTACGGCGCATTCATAATTACCAACATTATTATCAGAGTTCACAATACAAAGTACGTTGAGTGTTATAATACATTTTATTTATTAATTATACCTTCAACTTAAAACCAGAGCCGTGTCAAATACACGTACTTCGTGCTGTGTCACCGAACGCAATGCCCCCGTTGTGACGTCATCCGCACAAGAGGGAGGGAGCGATCCGCCTCACCATTGTAGTTACACCATGTCTCGCAGGCGTGTGGCTGGGCGGAGCGCATTAGTTCTGATTTCCGCCACCGGTAACAATTCGCTGGTAGGGTAGTACTAGGCGCCTTTCAATTGTTTTGCTAATGACTATTGGCTGTCGCTTTGTATCCAAACACAAAATAACGACCTCCATAATAATAATAATAATAATAATAATAATAATAATAATAATAATAATAATAATAATAATATCGTATGGCATCTGGTGCCGGGTGCTAGCTTTGCTACTTGACACCCAGAGGGTAGCTTGCATGTCGAATTTCGTTGTTCCTTGACTATGAAAGTCAAAGAGGTTAGATGTTAGATATCTAATCTCCTTGAACACTATAGCGCTTTCTAGTAGAGAAATGAGGAACTTTGTGTTGGCGGAAACTCCCGAGATTAATTTTGCCATTATGAACTCGGCCTACTGAATTCAAATGGGTTATTTGACATGCCAACATCGTATGACATGCGTATCGTATTTTTGTCGCCTTTCAAAACTCACTTACCACGGCCAGGGGCGAACCTGCAATCTTGGGGCTAGTAGACCGACACGCTATCCACTCACCCACCGTGGCAAGCTAACGACCTCCATGATTCCAATGAAATTTTAAAGCCTGCTTGATGTCACCAAGCAGAATGACTGACAGGGGAACGGTACGAAGTCGGACGGCGAATTTTGTTTTTAATTTTACATAGTCGTGAAGGTCTTTTTACGCTGAAACGGGTAGTGGAGGTCTAATTTTTTGCTGGTCCTATTTAAGGGAGGATTTGAGAGCTCCACGTTGGTGGTGCGCGCTCTAAATTGTACAGTACATGCCTGCACACGTCAGCGCGCACAGTCAGCGGCTGTCTTGCCTCGCCTACCCTCTCCACTCGTTCGGTTCTCCACTATTCCCCACCACATACGGCTGCCTACAGTGGTTGTGTATCTGGGTCGGCGAATCCTATTTTTTTTCTTCATTTTATTCAATACTAAATTATCTTTATTGGAATTATTATGTTCTGTTACAACTGTACATATTTACAACTTCAAACCTCTTGTATAACAACTATTAGTTATACAACAAAATCAACTCGTCTATTTTGTTTAGCAAACCTTGTAATTACCGAATCTATGTTTATAGTGATATCACGATGAATGTGCAGCAATGCACGGATAGGAAACTGGGGCTTTTTTCGCACCAAAAATTTTTGCCGACGTCCAAACTGCAAGCTTGGTTGACAATTTAAGCTGTGACTTTCTCCCTTTGTCGGTATCAACTCGACTTGCCGAAACTGTAACGTACCTTGATCCTTTTCTCGAAGCTCGATGTAAAAGTCGCAAAACACGCCGTTGCAATTTGTACGAATATTTTTGGTGCGCTAAACGCATCAAATTTCTATCCATGAAGCTTGCAAATAAATTGGTCTGGTTTTGTACGTTTGGTTATTTTGTGATTGCGTTTTTAGTGATACCATTTTTCTTAACAATTTCGATTCTCTGACACCCCCCCCCCCCCAAAGCCAAACTCTAGATCGAATCTCTGACCTCCCCCCCGAAAAACCAAACTCTAGATCCGCGCCTGTCCTATACTGTCAAGGTCTCCACAACTGATGGCTATTCCACATACAGGCGATCGCACTGGTGTCTGTGCGTTGTAATGACCGCTTGCAACATTATTGCTGCTCTTATTAATGCCTACGTAGTTAATATTCAGAAAGCTACAGAGCTTTCTGATAACGAGCAAATAATTTAGTCTGCACACAATTAAATACAACGCTTGATGCAATTTTGGAGGACAAATGAGAACTTATTCTGGAGGAAGAAGCCTTCCTTGTTGATTCAGAAGACGACGATGGCGTTGAGGTGGAGACACCATCACCGAAAAATCGTATACATGGAGATGAGTTTAACGAAGAGAACATGTCGTGTGATGGCCGAGAAAGACATGTATCAAACAATGAAGGAACGCGGACCTATGTACGCTGTACGAATAGATAAAAAGGCTCGGTGACAAATTTACGGAATCGTCAACCACGTTGAACACAATTGAGAAATTAGGAAATGTTCAATGGTTCGAGCTTACTATAAGATTTCCTGAATTATTGAAAAAAAAAAAAGCATACACAACTGTTTGCAGCCGTATGTGGTGGTGAATAGTGGCGAACGGAACGAGTGGAGAGGGTAGGCGCTGTGCGCGCTGACGTGCGCCGGCAAGTACTGTACAATTCAGAGCGCGCACCGCCAACTTGGAGCTCCCAAATAAAAAGGGCCAGCGAAAAATTAGACCTCCACTACCTGTTTCAGCGTAAAAAGACCTTCATGTCTATGAAAATATAAAATCAAAATTCGCCGTCCGACTTCGTACTGTTCCCTCATGAGTTATACTTGGAGAATTTGGTCTGTGGTAGGTTGATAATTCCTGTTAAAACAATACAAACAAAATCCTATTCTAAAACTTCCTGCAGTCATCGCAGGCTCGTGCTCCCTGGAGTCATGATTTTTGAGACCAATTAGAATATTAATTGAGCTACTACTGTAGTTTGTAGTCGTGAGTTTTGTTACTATTTGTTACTATTTTTAACTCGTGAGTTTTGAGTCGTAACCATAAGTACAATGTTCTATCCGACATGTTTACTTTGATTGTTGGTTAGACACTGATAAGTAAGGCCAGAAAGTTCATGCAAAATCATATTTTTGCATAAATTATTCATATTTTGGTTGTTTTGACACAATGCATCATAATTCCCTTTCCTGTTTAAGTGCATATCTCTGCTTGAGAAGGGTGTATATTCTAATTTCGTATTGTTTTGAAGCGCTTTTTGTTACTTCATGCCCTTAAAGTTATACATTTCGATTTTGTCGCAGAATAATACTGAAATTATTTTAATACCCAATACATTTCAGTCCTTTTGCAAGTTAATATGAATTATTTTTATTCAACATTCACAATGTAAATATTGTTTTCATTAAAAAATACAATGGCTATTACAATTATATATCAGTTAGATAGGCCTACTTATAAATTAACATAATAGTCTAAAATAAGCAGAATTGCATTCTGGCTCTAACATAGCCATCCCTAATTGAAATATCTAAATTTTGAAAACTATGCCTACAGTTAACTCCTGTCTTTGTGTGATTCATCAAATTCTTCGAACCCCACATTGGGTGCCATTGATGGTCAACACCACTTGAAGTTCAATAAATTAACATCTACTATTTAGAACTGTTGTTAGTTGAGATATTTTTGAAAAGGTGTAGTTATATGACCGTCTGTTCATATATTCTTGGCCGATAACCTAGTTGTTGGGCCCCTTAAAACAACAATTATCATCATCATCATTATATATTCTTTATATTCGAAATAGAAGTGCTAAAGAATACGGAGTGGTCGTAATTGCCGTAGTTATTTCATGGTGGAGAAGCCTCCATGGCTTAGGCGGCAGCAAGCCGGCCTCTCACCGCTGGGCCTTGGTTCAAATCCCGGTCACTCCATGTGAGATCTGTGCTGGACAAAACGGAAGCAGACAGGTTTTTCTCCGGGTACTCCGGTTTTCCCTGTCAAAATTTCATTCCAGCAACACTCTCTACTAGCATCTCATTTCATCTGTCATTCATTTAATCATTGCCCCAGAGGAGTGCGTCAGGCCTCGGCAGCCGGCACAATTCATATCCTCGCCGCTAGATGGGGGCTTCATTCATTCCATTCCTGACCCGGTCGGAGACTGGAAGCAGGCTGTGGATTTTCATTTTCATTTCATGGTGCATATTTTTAAAACGTGATGCATATTCGACCAATAACAGTACATTTTTGCATGCATATTTATTAATTTATGAGGTGCGTTCAAAAATTAACGAGCCGGAGGCTGGAATGCGAAAACCGGTGACGACATCGGCTAATCGTGGCGTGTGTAACGAGGTGAGATTCCGACCAGAGCGTGGAAGGTCACAGACCGTCGCTAGAGGGCACGCGTGCACGTCACGTGACGATACAAAGCGAGCAGCAGCATGCATCAATCGCCCAACGCTGCCAGTTGCATTGCAAACAGTGACATGGAGGCGTCAACCGAAGAGCAAAGAGGAGTTGTTCAGTTTCTGACAGCGGAAGGAGGAGGAGGAACGGACATTTATCGCCGAATGTCACAAGTGTACGGCGAACACTGCATGCCCCTTGCAAGGGCCAAGGCGTGGCACAAGCGCTTCAGGGTAGGACGGGTGTCGTTAGCCGATGATGCCCGGTCTGGGGCACCCCCCTGCATTACCGATGACTAAGTCCAGCTTGTTGATGCACTCATTACCTAGGACCGCTGAGTGACAGTGAATGCCATAGCCGCCGTGGTTGCTCCACGACAATGCACGACCTCATATGGCCAACACAGTCGCGGCACTCCTGCAGAAATTCAAATGGGAGGTTCTCGGCCACCCTCCATACAGTCCAGACCTCTTTCCCTGTGATTACGCCATGTTTGGTCCCCTGAAAAGGGCTCTGCGGGGCCAACGATTCACCTCGGACGTCGACGTCCAGCTGTACGTGCGGAACTGGTTCACATCGCAGCCCAGGCAATTTTATGAGACAGCCATTCACCGCCTCGTGTCACAGTGGGACAAGTGCCTCAACAGCCAGGGCCAATACTTCTAACATACAGGTACTGGTTTCTGTAATTATGCCTCCGGCTCTTTACTTTTTGAACGCACCGTATAATAACGCATGAACTTCCGGTCTTTACTGATAAGAGTGGCTCACAAGAGAACCTCGCACACGTAAACTCAAAACGCCAGCACTTTCTTGAAATAGAGGGACCTCTTGTGATATCCAGTAGTTCTTTATCCTGTTAGCCAATTTTCAGTGCTACCTTAATGATGAAAATTTAATGCTTTTTAGTTGGTCAACACGAATTATACTCAATATTATGTGGGTGCTTCCTTAATTCTGAAGAAAATTAAGCTTGGCTCCTCAGTTTAGGGGCTGCGACAACGCGGTCATGTAGCCCCGTGTACTTTGGGTTTGTGTAGAATCAGTCTGATAACCGGTATTAATTGTGATGGATGTATTAGTGTGTGTTATCTGCAATTCAGGTAGAAGGACTGCAGACGATTAATTTTTCAAGTTGTTCCTACTTTTGCTACCAAATGCTACCGTCCACGACACCTAGCTGCGGACGTGGCTACTAATTGCTATCGCAGTCAGCACCTGGCGGCGAACGTTGGAACTAATTTAGCGTTATCAAACTAACCGACAAAGTTTAGCTTCCACAAGTGTAGTTAGTGGAAGGTTCTTTTCATGCCTTAAATCTATGGCATGGAACCGCCGGCTTTACTTCCCTTCCGAAGGAAGACATGCTAAGGGATTTTTAACGCTCGTAAAAATTCCGACGACTTCGGCCGGGTTTGAACCCACGATCTTGGGCATAGAAGCTCAGCATGCTACCAACTACGCCACCGAAGCCGCTGAAGAAGAAAATTTACATGAGATTATTAATCTGTAACTTTTTTCCAGGATTAGGGAAACAGGCATTACAATTGGGTACAATTCATGTTGACCGACTGAAAAACATTACATTTCGGTTCAGTTGAAGGTTTCCTTAAGAGGTTTCAGAAAGCTGAAAATCTTCAAAATAAAAAACATAAAAACATTTTACGTCATATTAAGCTACGGACCCTTAACTTTCTAATGGTAGGCTACATTAATTTTTTTCATGACTGGATTCGTTATACTTTCCAACAACCCTGCATCCTATTAGTAAACCAAAAACGTAGATTTGTACTTTCTATCTCTAGATTCTTAGCTTTGTCTCTATTAGACAATAGACATAAGAACATTAAGAAACTAAAACGAGTGATGCGAGTTTTAGAATTTCCATACGAGTGTCTTAATTACCATTATGGGCGAGTTGCATACGACTGTGTATGTTCGACGATAATTATAACTTTATTATATATTCTAACATAAAATACCTGTCGAGATTCTGTCGGTTGAATTCTTCTACTTGGGAATTGTGTGGGTTCAGCATTTGATCTCTACCCAATAACAAATCACAAAGCTTTGAAACATTGTTTATCTCCTGAAGTAGCACCAACAGATGGCGCACAGATACTATGTTGGATCAGTGAAGGGGGACTGCAGGGCTGCAGCCCCCCCCCCCCCCCCCCCCCTCAGGGTATTTGATAATTATATGTATCTCTGCCGGGCTATTTCAATTTTGCGCAAATATAGGCTGGCTTGTAAATCCGCTTCCCCCCACGGCTGCTGCATTCTCGTCAGCACCAAGAACAATCGCACTTCCTGAATCCACTTCCCTCATTGCCAAAGCACCCCATGAAAGACTCTTAGTGGGCTTCAATCCATGCAGCAACGCTACGAAGTGCCAACACATCTTTGGAAACAATCGGGTATACAGTCTACAAACAGCTCAAATATTGTACTGGCAGCGCTTAACAGCTCCTAATTCGTATTCAGAAAATTTACGACTAATATTCGAATGCAATAAATTATAGATATAATCGTAATACTATCGCAAAGATATGTTTAAATGGGAGCCGCTTTTGCTGTAACATGGCTGGGTTTGTAGCACTGAATGGCAATAGGCAACACGAATCATAAGTAGATCTGGAAGTAGGCGCTCACGGCATATGGTAGGTTCTAGAAGAACCAAGTCCATGTAGGCTATAAACAACAATGCAGTTGGCATACGTTCAACAGGCACTGCTCTATGCCCCCCTTGCGGGCAGCCATGCAATTACGTGTACAACACTGTGCTTACTTCCACTATCTCAACTCGGCGAACAGACTTTAGTAAGTAAGATGCAAAATATTGAAAGAAAGAAGCCCTGGGACTCATTATCACGACATTAACAGATTTTTATTTTTATTTAGTCAATTTACCCTCTAGGTTGGTGGTTCCCACGGACTCAGCGAGGGAACTCACCACTACCGCCTCTTTGGGCAGTGTCCTGGAGCTTGGAACATCTGGTCGGGATGGATACAACAGGGGAGGTGTGATCAGCACTTCGCCCAGGCGGCCTCACCTGCAAAGCGAACAGGGGCCTCATGAGAGATGGGAAGGGATGGAAGATTGGGATGGATAGGCTAGGAAGAGGGAAGGAGGCAGCCGTGGCCTTACAGTAGGTACTGAGACAGTATTTTGCTATTTACTTGAACCCTGATACGACAGCGAGACGTATTTTGAATTATTGCTTGGCATTAGTTTGACTGCAGGATTGAGACGCAGTACGCTTGTTATTCACTAAGGAGATGGATAGACAATCCCGCCACGCTCTTGATCACGTGCACAGGTCATGCTCGCTGACTTGGTCCTGCAACTATTTGATACATATATGACACGATAATCGACTGGGTTCGATTGTCCACCTCGATACAGGAGTGATGCATCTTGGGTAAACTGCCAGCTGAGACGTGGATGAGCAGTTTTTGAAACGACACACACTTGACTTCAGTGACATATGCAGTGAACATGTTATCGCTCTAGTAAGCAAGTTCCGTTTATCACGCAGTAATACGAGTGTTCTCTACTCGCGGCGCGGATCGGACGGGTGAATTGCAATATGCGGTTGTCCGTACTTATGGTGTGTTTGATATAACCCAGAGATTAAATATACCTGAGTGAACTTAGCTATTGCATAGACTTGTTAATACAGACTCCTCGTTGAGGAAACCTACTACGTATATATTTGAAATGCAGGAAAGCATTAATATTATCAAGAACAATACGACTGGATTTTATTGTGAGAACCTAGTTGTCGTAGCAATGATGGGCTAAACATATCGTGCAGGAGTGTAATGCAGAAGCAGAGTTGATCATTTGGAGTGACATCCTTTTTAAACACTACAATGAAGAGGAAGAAACGTTGGGGAACGTTAGTTCTGATCCAGAGGTTTTAAAGTAGCCAAGAATGAAGAAACAACTCCAAAGAAACGAAACTACTTTACTGATAACGTCGAGGGAGCCTTGTACAAGCAATATGCAGGAACTCCGTTTCGTAGACAGTAGTTTTCGAGTTAGGAGGAAGTTGGTTCGGCGACTTGCAGCTCCAGCCATGAACTACTCAGGGATGATGGTTCAGTTCCTGAAAGGAATGTATATTCCTATACTTTCTTCAATCTCAACCAGAACTTCGCCCAAGGTAGCTGGAAAACTTTTCTTCTCTTGTAGACAGTAACCTTGTCACTTTTAGTTCGATACTTTTCACCAATATTTTATTAATTAGTATGAATTTCATTCGAAGACTAGATCTGGTTCTTTTTTATCATTTCTGTCGGAGAGTGCAATTTATTGTGTAGTTAACAGTAAACGTGATGCTATTTAGAGCATTACTTTGTTGCTTTGATTTTGAAAATTTTGGAAATAAAACCAAGCATTCAATTTTGTTGAGAAGATATCTGCAGCATAATTAGGACCAAGACGACGATATCTTTGTATAAGAATAGCAATTAGGAAGAAGATGGCCACACACTCGTGCACTTGAACTATTCCAAAAATATTTCAGTGATACTATTCGTTTGGACTTATGACATTCTAGTAGAAATGATAGTGCATTTTCATCGTTATTTTCCATGGTTATGGAATTATGGAAATCGTCCAGCTAAAACAATTGTGAATTGATTGCCAAGGCATTTGTAGCCTACTTTCATATTTCTTTTTGATTAAAGATTTTTCTTTAAATGTAATTTTTAGTTCGTTCAGTTTTTTGCTTGTGTTATTTCAATTCGTTTTTGGGAAGACTCTTGGATAGATCATCGTTTGATTTAATGGTTTGCGTGTATCTATTGATATGATAATAGACTCCTTTCCATGGTGTAAGTCTCACGTGTTTTCTTCTGAGTAGTTGAGCCATTTTTCGAGTTTGGATAGGCGAAACTGAAACGACTATTTTTACTAGTGTCTATTTACAATTTTTTCTCTCATATATAAGTCTTTATGGAAATAAAAATATATAAATATATTGGAATTGTGAACTAAATTTAACAGTTCAAACTAGTATAACAGAATTTGTCGTAGACTTAAATGACGATAATTTATGGAAATAGATAATACAATTTATCTAATAAATTGTTACTTCTTGTTTAGTGAAGTTAGAAAAGAAGTAATCTGTGGCACTTCTATATTCGTCTATGATAGGGCATGATATTTTCAGAGCAATTTTTGAAAGGTTTTAAGTTTAATAACGTTTGGGATTAATTCTTGACAGCTTTGGAAAGCTGAATTAAGGTATTGCAATTTTGTGCATACGATTTATTGTGTTAGTGAAGCGAATATTTGACATCATTGGATGGTCAATATTAATGCTGTATATTGTACTCGTAGTCTTTTGAGAAGACATTAACGTTGTCATTGCGTTTTAGTAAGAGTGAAATTAGCTTTTGAGCTATCACTTATTTGGATATGAAGTTGTTGTAATCGTGAATTGGAATCACGAATGTTTCTCTTTTATGCTTGTTTTATTCAAGTAGCCCTACGTTTTATTCTTGCCTAGTAGGATTTGCCGGAGATGAATTGCATATATCATGACACCCATATTTAAGTAACACAGCCACTTCTCGAATAACTTTAATTAATTCATGCAACATAATACATGTGATATTTCAGTAATTTTAGCAAAAATATACTGCATTCTTTGAAGCACATAAATAGTTAATAAACTATTTTCATAACTTGTAACACTATTCGATTATCTTAATTGATTGTTGAATGCAACTAATTAGGAGAATGATAACCTTGAAACATACTTGTAAAATTAAATGAAGGTGGGCAGCGTTTAGAACAAAATCCTAATTAAGGATATAACTTGTATATAAAATGTAAAATATGTATAAATCTTTAATAAGGGTATAACATCAGTACATAATGTAATATTGTATTTTTCTTGTAATTTGTTCAGCGGATGATATGAGCAGTAAGATGGGGCCTTATTATAGGCATTTATTTAAAACTATTTTTCATCATTTGATCTAAAGAAACTTTTCTTTAATTTTGTGTCTAATTGACGGACATTCATCATTAACCAGTCAATAAACGGAATTTAATTTTAAAAGAATCTTAGAACGACTGGTGTTTTCTATCAGAAAAGGGGAGTGCGTTAGGAGGACCAGTGGGTGGTTTTTCCTTGAGTTTGCTTAAACTTAACTCCCGAGATATTTTCATTTTATTTTAGAGTCTCTTGTTCGAGTTCTTTTGAGCTTCGTTTCATCGTAATTTTATACACCACTGGCATCTTCGTACCGCATTCTTTAATATCGACGTATCCTGATCCCTGGTTGATCCTAGTTGGTAGGTTTTTCAGAGGTCATTTCATCCGGGAACTTCTAGAATCTACGATCCAGCTTTTCCATCGGATTACAACAGGTAAGACCACGTGGATTACGGGTACAGTACCATCCCGGCATTTGCCCGAAGACGAAGTGGGAAACCACGGAAAACCACTTCGAGGATGGCTGAGGTGGGAATCGAACCCCCTCTACTCATTTGGACCGCCCGAGGCTGAGTAGACCCCGTTCCAGTCCTCATACCACTTTTCAAATTTCGTGGCAGAGCCAGGAATCGAACCCAGGACCTCCGGGGCTGCAGCTAACCGTGCTGACCGCTACGCTACGGAGGCGACGACATTAACAGATACGCAAAACTACCAACTTGTTTTCAGTCCTTCCTTACAACCACGATAACTTCTCTCCACTGTATTCTGCCAAGCAGTGGCGGATCCAGAGGTTCACCTCGGAGGACGCACTCTAGGATTTCAGAGTAGCTAGAGAAAATACCGTAATATGTAATAAAATTACTAAATTTGTGTTTAATCTACACACACTACACATAACATCCAACCACAAGATTTTATAATTCTACAAGAAATTCATTATATTAAAATGGTTTATTGGCTTCAGTTTCAATAACTCAAGTCATTATCATTATGTAAAAAAAAACTTTTTAATTCTACAGAATATGTACATTTCCAGATGTTATTGCACGTTACACAGTCTAATACGTATTAAAACATTTGCAATCATAGTGACTACCTGAAGACTATACAAGTCTACTACACAAATGTTACAACGTTGTCAGTCACTGAGTCACTGCTAGTCACATAAATATAAATACAAAAAATAATAAATTGAATACTGATTGGGATTCTATTTGGTGAATATCCTAGGCAAAATACATGCCTATTACAAAATAAAATCCAGGGCAATCCTTCGTTTACCCTCTTTAGAGATACGTTCTAGAACTTTTTCAACGTCAACATTTATATCACGGTCAACAAATAACAGACACAAGCCATTCAGCCTTTCCTCTGTCATTCGTGTTTGTAGCCATGATTTGACAAGTTGCAGGCCGCTGAAAGATCTCTCTGCACTTGCAACACTGTCGATGTAGCGATTATATTAACAGTGTTGCCATTACATACTATATGATAACAAACATTGACCACATTCATGAATGCAGGCAATACAGCAAAGATTTTACTTGCAGTGCAGAAACAATCATTTTTCTCGGCAATGTCAATGTAGCAGACAACTGTTTTTTTCGGGGGGGGGGGGGGGGCACTTGCCCCTGGTGCCCCCCTCTGGACCCGCCACTGAGGCCTTGTCACCTAGAGCATGGCTCTCCAGTTCAACTGGCCGCTGGTAGGCCCCCTAAGCTGTGAGTGAGCTAATGTGTTACCCGATACGAGACTGATAGCTATGTTCTAGTGCGGAGACGAGGTGAGCTATCGAAGGAAGACCAATGAAACAAGTCCTTTCTTGTCTGGGGAGGCAAAGCAGTTAGATGGTAGGGACAGCTCGGAGGTGAGAACTCAGCCGTTAGCGGGTGCCTACGCTCTGGAGAGGTCAGATCAAGTTGATACTGGTACAGACACCGGCTTCGGTGGCGTAGTTTGTAGCATGCTGAACTGCTGTGCCCAAGATCGCGAGTTCAAACCCGGTCAAAGTCGTCAATGCCTTCCTTTGGAGGGGAAGTTAAGCCGGCGGTCCCATGTCATAGATTTATGCAGCGCTTGATTTGTAAAAAAAAAAAGAGGTTCCGGTACTGTGGGCTTCCGAGGGGGGGGGGGGGGGGGAGGGGGTGAGGGCTTTATGGAATATTGAAATATAGAGTTATAAAAACTATATTTTTACGCTTCTCTGAACACCTTTAAAAATGAATCAGTGGGCAAAATAGCAATCTAATTTTGATTTAACTTTTCCCCGATCAGAGGTTTTGGTACGGCGTACCGGTGCGTACCGTCACAAATCTAGCCCTGGATTTATGGCATGTAAAAGATCCCTCCACTAACTCAACTCGTGTGTGGCTAAATTTCTAGGTTAGATTTTGTTCAAACGCTCTATCAAAGCTGCAACTTTCACCACTAGGTGTCAATGACATCTGGTAGTGAAAGTTGGAACTACTTGAAAGTGAACGGAACGTGTAGCTCACCCCATGTGTGTCCACTTGAAGCAGCTACAGCGCAGCGTCTGGTGAGCCGAGCATGTCCTCGGACACTCCAGCACTAAAAGCCATACGCTAAATAAATAAATAAATAAATAACCGTCGTTCAGCTCTGTACTTGACCTTGAGAGCTCAATGGTAGGAGCGGGGTGTAGAGTGATGCGGGGAGAGGGACAAATACTTCCCTATCTGAGAACATTGACGCGCATGACAGTAGGTTCTCACAATCAGACACATACATGCTCAGAGTGGCAAATGTTTTACGCTGCAGTAGTATAACCGGGGAGTGGGATGGAGAAGTGCAGAGCTACGTGCCGGTAATTGTACACGACCCGTCAAGGGATTTTGAAGCGGATTTACTTGCTCAAAACACAAATACTTTCCTTGTGAGACAGGAGATAAAGCCGGAGAGCATCCCTAATGATTTTATTCAGCAAGACTCATATTGTTGCAATGAAGGATTCGTCCTTTCTGAGACAAAGTTGTTACCGTTATGTCATCACACTTTCTGAGTATTTACGGTCTCGTTTGAAGGAACAATTCCTTTCAAATCATTTTGTATTGATTCTAATGATTTACCTTTCGTTTCAGGAAGTAAAAATATTATAACTAGCATTGGAAGAACACAACATGCTGAAAATAACCAAAAACTTCCATACATACCAATGCTTTCCGCGATGATGTAGAAAAACTTGATCATTACAAATGCAACCAACCATAGGATTAAATAACATAATTTTTGTGCAAGCCACAGTATGGGCGAAGGAGTGATTTCTGTTAAAACAACATATATTAAAGGGCCCAGTCCAATTGAAAGGGAAAACACAAAAACGGATAGACACACGACAGGTAACCATCCTACCGCACTCAGACCAGTCCCAATATTCTTCAGATAAAAGTAAAGTCCTAGAACAAAGAGAGAGAGAGCCATTAACGAATCAGAGATAAGAAGTAGGACCTTTCGCCCGGCACGTTCTACCAGAAAAATAGCTGTTATGTTCCCAGAAAATTGTAAGACGCCGACTGTTATTGTTGAGTATTTCGATGGTATTAAATCTCCAGCTTCTTGGAATATCTGATTGGTATAACTGAGGACTGGAGAAATACCGCTCATTTGGTGATTAAGGGCAAGTACCATGACAATAAACAATCCACGTAATGCAGATTTAGAAAATATAATTTCCTTCATTGATAACGTATCAGTGTAAGACGATTCTATTGCTTTTATCGATTCCTTTATGCTTTCAATTTCTGCATTTACATCGTGGTCTTTTCCTCTAAACCAACGTAAACTTTTAGCTGCTTCATCCATTCTTCCATTTCTTATAAGGTACTTTGGAGTTTCAGGAAGCCAGAAAAATAAAGTTAAGAATATAATTGGTAACGATACACTTACGTAAAGCATGTTATAATACGAAAGGAAAGATCCTAATAGATACGAGAGAGCTATTGCTCCATTGTAGTGTATAGTACTCAGAGATCCAAGCATTCCTCTGATGTTTGTGTCTGCAATTTCAACCACATACAAGGGGGATAGAACTAAGTACCCTCCGCCACTTATTCCGCAGAGAAATCTTGCTATGTAGAGATGTGTGGCACTTTTTGCGAATATGATGGTAAGCCATCCTGCTGTCATGAAGACACCTGTGATGTAGCCTGTCATCTTACGGCCGATTTTGTTGGGGAGTAAGCTGAAGACCGGTGTAGCTGTGAATCCTCCGAGGAGTAGGATGGAGGCCACCCAGGATGCTTCATCTGTTGTGAGAGGTACGGGAGAGTTCGGTCCTTGGAGATGCAGCAGCGCGTTAGCCGCCCAAGACAGCGCAAATCCATAACATACAGCGTTGATATTCACTGAAAAAAAAAAAGAATAATTTTCAATAAGTATTTACTAATTCATGACAAATGTAAAATAATAATAATAACATTGAATGGCGTAAATAATAATGTAAAGATGGTGTAGAGAATGGGGTCAGACTAGGTTGTAAGAACAAGAAGTTGACAATCGACTGTTTAGCTTTCCCAGGTGATGTTGCAATTTTCTCTAATTCTCTTGACACGGCCACACAACAAATCAATCAATTACAGGTACAAGCAGCAAAGGCAAGTCTTCAGATTTCGTTAGAGAAAACGCAGTTTATAACGAACATCAAGTCAGAACCCAGAGAACTTATGGTGAAAGGAGGACAAATAACACAGGTAGAGAAATTCAAATACCTGGGTGAATGGATGGAGGCCAACATTCGTGAAAAAGAAGCTTTCGTGTCACGGATTAACAATAACCAAAGACATTTACAAAACACGATCAATGCCTTTCAAGGTCAAACTGAGGCACTACGTTACCGTTATTCGCCCGGAGGCGTTATATGCATCAGAATGCCTGGCAGAACAACTGGAAAGCAAAGAGAGGAAGATTTTGAGAAAGATCTTGGGCCCGGTCAAGGAACGAGGAGAGTATAGAAGACGACACCACCATGAACTTTATCTGCATGTGGAGAAAATTACGGACACCATACGCAAAAGACGACTCTCCTTTTATGGACATTTAACACGAATGAGCTCCGGAAAATTGTCCAATCGAATCTGTGCCTACTTTGTGGGTAATAAAACCAAAGGGATCTGGTTTACGGAGGTGGAAAAAGACCTACAAGAACTGAAGATGTCACATGAGGACATCTTGGAACGTGACTCCTTGAAGAAGAAACTTGAGGAAATACAGAAGGAAGAAGGAAGATTGTAGTTTTACGTGACCGTTAATCTCGAGATCAAGAGCCACGGGACCTCCTTTTCACGTGGAATCCGAATCACAGGATGTGGCATTTCACTTTGAAAATCTCACATGCATTGACCGGGAATCAAACCCAGTCCGCCATGGTGAGAGGCCAACAGCTTGACCACTGCGCCACCACGCTCCCGAGAAAATACAGAGTTTTCAGCCAAAACCCATATTGAAAACCGGCAAAAAGTGGACCGAAGAACGAAAAGAAGCTCACCGAAGCAGAATGCGCGAACACTGGGCCAATGTGAAAGAACGAGGGAAAAGGCAGTTGAAATAACGTGGTCCATATAAGACCGAAACGATGATTAAATATTTAATCGGTATTCTGCCCAAAGGCAGGTCCGAGCCTCCGACGAGGCTTCCCCCAGCCGGAGTTAACGTGCAGTAGGGTGGCCAGGGCCGTTCCGCTCCTCCTTATGTTGGCCAACAGCGCGCAGTGCCTAGAACCAGCATACCATCCAAGTTCCGACTACGCCCAATGTTGCTTAACTGCGGAGTTCTCATGAGATCCGGTGTTTCAACACGGCTAGGCTGTTGGCCTGAAACGATTATAAATAATAATAATAACATTGAAAAGATAGAACGGCAGATACTGAGGAAATTATTTGGACCATAGCTTCAGGACGGTATCAGGGTGAGAAAAAGCCCAGAAGAACTGTATTCACAGACTGAACGATTCACTTCACTTGCATGAAAAAGACGTATGAAATTCTACATACAGCTCGAATGGACAACTCCCGACTGACCAAGAAAATCTTCATCATAGACAATGGAACCCGACAAACCCAAGTACGCTGGCTAGCAGACACCCTAAAGGACCACCTTGAAATCAACATTGACCCAATAACAACGACACGGACTGCAAATAGATGATGATGATGATGATAATTGTTGTTTTAAGGGGCGTAACATCTAGGTTATCGGCCCCTAATGGTTTGGATGACCGTGAAGATGAAAATGAAATGTAAGCGTATAAGTAAAACTAACTACTAACTTACATACTAGAAGAAGAAAAGGAAAACAAAAGAAGAATAAGGCAAATAAAGGACAGGAGGAAAAGAAATGCCCTCAACCCTCGAAGAATGCGGATTGAGAGAATTGGAAGGAAGGAGAGCCATGAAAGGCAGATAGGAAAGTGAGAAAAGGAGAGGGTCCACCCCACAGGTAGGGACAAAAGGGGGAAACCGGACCCAGCTCAGGAATCCCTCGGGGTCGCCAATTCCCGAACTCACCAGCCGTGAGCCCCTGAGGGTGTAGCAATATACAGGGTGCACCAGAAGTGGTGGGGCTACATACACCCTGCCTCCTTGAGGGCCGGGAGCAGAAGGCAGGAGATAACATGAAGAGAAAAAGAAGGCTGACCCCTCGCAGAAGGAGGGTATCAGAAAAGATGAGACAAAGGCCAATTAAGGCGGGAAAGGAAGAGACTCCCTAGGCCTCGGATACCCTAATACCGTCGGGGTCGGAAGAGAACAAGAGTTGACCAAGTGTGGTCGACAGGAAAGAAGACGGAGAGGAGCCGGCACAAGTAAGTGGAAGCAATGCCGGACTCAGCTGGGGCCCCGTGGTCGCCAACCCACGTCCCACTAGATGTGAGTCCCAGGGGGGGACTGCAAATAGACAGAAAGTAAATTCATATAAGTTTCCACCTAAGTTCCCTACAGGACGGAATTTGAAACTCAAAGCTGCATGGACACAAGAAAGAAGACAGGCACTTAGCAAAAGGATGAGGTAGTTTTGGTAAGATAAGAAGAACAAGAAGGCCAATGCTAAATAATGGTTCTACGAATTGTATAATAATAATCAGTGCTTTTTCCAGGGGGGAACGAGGGGGTACGCGTACCCCTTTAACATTTGAAAACTGTTTAAGAAAACAATATTGGTACATTTGTATCTAGTCCGGCGAATATAACTTCCGACTTGAAAGTTCATCGATCAGCTGGCGCCAATGCGCTGTTCACAACAGCTGGAGGAGATTTCGAGTAATTCTCGATTTAAATCGATCTGTCGAATCAGTTTCCTTTGGTCGGCAACTCGGCACTCCGTTCATATACAGGGTCTTTCATATAAAGTAAGAACGCCAAGCGGCAGGTTTGTTATCCGCTAGTGTGGTGGCCTTGACCGAGCTTGTAGCGAGCCGTGGCCCCCTGCTCTAAGCGTGTGTACAATCCTCTATGAAATATTACCTTATAAAAGTTGCTGGAAGTGTCGTCCTTCCTGGGTTATACAGGCATTGTATCTGGTAACCACATTTTGGCTGACGCGAGTGAGTCATGCCACTGTATTTTTTCTGATTTTTTATTTTGTGTTTTTATTGAGCACTGAACCAGTAGTGTCAAAGTTATTTACAATTACGTGAATCTGTGCTAGTGATGGTGGCACTTCATCAGGAAATTACTGAACAAATGCATCACGTACCCGCCGAGCCGAATCGTAATTAAAATAAATTTTACATGCAAAAATACGATGTTGCAATGATAACTGTCTCAACATGTTAGCAGCTGTGGTTCAGACTGGCGACTGACAACACCTGCACGCTTATTGCAAGGTCAAGTTTGTACTATGCACGCGCTTTCAATACTACAGCAGGGGGCCGTGGTGCGTCACAAGCTCGGCCAAGACGGCTTCAGCAGCGAATGACAAAACCGCCGCTCGCCGTTCTTACTTTATATGAAAGACCCTGTAAGCACGCAAGCTAGTGTTTGGAGCTTCGTCTGGAGGCTCCATATGTTGTTATATTGTGCGTGTGGTTAGACATCTGGCGACCGACACGAAAATCAAGTTGAGGAAGCGTGAAGATGGCAGTGATCAGCCACTTTTACCAGTGTGGAATTTACTGTAAGCAGGACAGCAAAATGAGACACTACCACAGTGCTTATATTGATTTCACTTAATTTTAAAATGTAAAATGATTAGAAACACTGAGTGCAGTTACACATTCACATGTTGACCACAAATAAATTAACCCAATGCAACCTTTCATTTAACATGTTGTAATATTGTCAAAGATGTGTTATTATTATTATTAATCGATAGGGATAACGTTGGGGAACATCTTAGCCACCCACATATTTTTTTCAATCTTATAATTGTAATTATCTAATTCGCATCAGATTAATATGGAGAGAGAAGATTGTTTCACTATATACACTGCTCACAAGAAAAAAACGCATCAAACCTTTGGTCGCCAGTAATAGTTTGTGTGCCTTTATTTTGCGGACGTAGATTATACAGAATCTAAATATGTTCCTTTATTTGTACAGAAACCAAAAATGAATAAAAATACCCACACGGTTACGCTTGATTGTCCCAAACAGAAACAGTGGTCCAAAACCGAAAGTCACGGCACTTAAATGCAACTGAAAACAAACTGAAACTTACACTTAACTCTTTTCAGTACTCTGTGTTCCCACCTCTGGTTCGTATCACAGCAGCACGCCGGCGTGGCATGCTTCTGATAAGCCTCCGGATGGCATCCTTGGGGAAGGCTCCCAACTCTTCCAATAATGCTGCTGTCAGCTCCTGGAAGGTACGGAGTCGCTGTGGGTGATTCTGGATACGCCTACCACGTCGATTCCACTGATGCTCGATACAATTGAGGTCAGGGCTACTTGCGGGCCACTCCATTACTTAAAGTCCAGCAGCTGCAAGGAAGTCCCTGGTGGGCGTAGCAGAATGTGCCGTGGCTTCACCATGCGATAATGTGAAATGTTGCCCAATGTTGTTTGCGACGGGCAGTACATGGTTCTCCAGAACCTCCTCAATGTAGCACACAGCCGTCAATCACCCCTGAATGACTACGAGGTCACTTTTATGGTTCAAAGAAATTCCTCCCCAAATCATCACTGATCTGCCACTGTAAGCGACTGTTTCCTGCACGTTGCAAGGCAAGTTTCGTTCTCCTTGACGTCGCCAGACTCAAATACGACCATCTGACCCAGAAAGCTGGATGGAATCTGGATTCATCGGCAAAGAATACTGGCGTCCAGTGTCGAAGCTGCCAGTTGACATGTTGTTGTGCAAACTGCAGACGGCGTCTTCGGGGATGAGGGGCAACAGGGGCACTTCAAGTGGCCTCCGCGAATTGAGCTGACTTTCCCTTGTTAGTGTATTGCGGACTGTCTGTGTACTGACGACAGTCCCATGTGCATTAATTAGGTCACCTCGTAGGTTCCTGGCTGTACTGCGGCGATTTCGGAGGGCCTGTAAACGAAGAAATCAGTCCTCAGCTGGCATTGTTTTCCGTTTTCTCCCTGAATCATGTCGGCGTGTGTCAGTGTGTTACTCTTGATATCACTGCCACCACCTGCAGATGACTGATTGAGACACTCTGAGCCGCTCTGCCACGTAACGCTGAGTGCGTCCTTCCTGCAAGAGGGTTACTGCACGCATGACTTGTTCTGATGGTAAATGCCTACCCATATCTTGTGCTCTAACCTGCATATGCTGCTTACCAATACGACAGGTTACACAGCACTGACAGACCATGCTGTACGTCACAAACCACTGCTGTTTGGGGCGCGGTCACAACGATAACTGCTACGACAGGAGGGTTATATCCTTGACTTCAATATTCCACCACATTAATGTCACCAAGTGATAAACAAACAACCCTGCAGAGCACCATGGATGTGAAACAGCATGTGTGTACGCTAGTTTATACCAAAGTTGTGATGCGTTTTTCTTTGTGAGCAGTGTATATATAGGCTATATTTAATTTAATTGGTTATGATTTAATGGACTATTTCCATTTGAATATTCAATAATTTAACGTGAGGGTTGAAGCAAGTAATTACGAAGTCTTTTCAGTCAGTTAAGAGGAAGACGGGATGTGGTGCAATATGAGGTTAAACTTGGCCGAGCTGCACTGCAGAGGGGCTTCTTAGAAATGAACTACGGCTGACGCTACAGAGCCCGTTTTTCTTGGAAGATGGTTCACCAGAGGTCATGTCCACATTGGCAATGGAAACTAGCCTCTTGCTAGGACCAGGATAAGTTAATTTGGTTACAAGCACCTTGGTTCTCAGAATTTCACATCACGCCATGGCATACCGAATCAGAGCTCGACGCCTACGGTACATATGCTGAGGAGTAAAAGTTGGCCACGATGAAACACAAGATAAGATTGGTCGGCGGTCACGGGAAGAAGACTACAGGAGGAGGGATGAAGACAATTTATAAAAGACATTACTCGAGGGTCTAGGCCCATTCTTCATTATCAATTTCGATTATTCATAGAAGACTACAGTGGAGTACGTCTGAGCTTAAATAGTCTACAGTTTAAAGTTGGAAATATGTTGGGTCACATACCGTCCACACATATAAATGTTGATAGCTGTGTCTCAGGCTATCTTCATAAATGTGATTATTGAGGTCAGTACTTCGTCACAATCAACTTAGAAATTTTACATACGACATCGCATACTACATGAAGGATGACGTCGATATTCAACAGGAGCCTACAAATTTGCTCTGGCACGAGCGAACCCAATCAAGAGAAGGAATCAATGGTGAGCGCACTGGCAACATAACATAATTTTGTCTATGTTTCTTTGGGCACAGTGAATTTAAATTTATTTAGCTTCTGGAATAAATTAATTTAACTTCATGACTTCGTATCCGTTTGTTCTAGGCCGCCACGTTAACTGTAAATTCAATATTTCATCCAACATAATGTCCTGCATAGTTGTTCTTTTTAATGTAATTAAAATTCATTCTTTAAATTCATTCTCCGTGTTTCCTCTTTGTAGTTAGAAGTAGCTATAAGACGAGCCCTTTCTCTCATTAAGAATATTACGCTGGTTAGGAACTTAGTTTCCCTACGGGCTGACATAAAGAAGGGTCTGCATAGCCGAGGTAGAGTGGTAAGTGTTCATGTATTTATTTCACTGTTCAGATGGTATTGAACCCGATGGCGCCCGACATACAGTGTTATTGTGGTTTGTCCACATTACTCCAGGTAAAAACATTACATTTGCCGCCCAACCGGGAGCTTCTTATTTTAAAACATTACATTTGTCCGCTCAACGTTTGCTTTGTTGTTGTTGTTAATATGATTTGTACATCGGCATTTAAGAAAAAATTACAGTGTCAGCCCGAAAAGTAATAAACGGACTCTGCAAATTGCCGAAAATTGCAAGATCGTGATTTTTATCGACTACAACTGAGAGTACCCCTTAAATTGTTTTCAGAAGAAAATCACTGGATTGAAGTTAATAATTGTTGTTTGTTACAGATTAATAGGGTCCGCTTGGGAGAGAGAAGCCCATAGCTAAAGTGTTTTGTCTTATCCAGCGGCCAGAAGCAAGTCGAGACTCAGCTTCGGAAATGTTCCCTACGAGCCGACACGTACCAGTGCGCGAGATAGCGCAAGGAATCATAGTCTTGACCAGCAAGTGCTGCTCCTTAGCAAAATAGCCAAGAGTTACAAGTTCGGGAAGTAGATAGGTAGCCGTTCCCACCTACATCTAAAGGTTGTAGTAGATTATTTGACTGCTAGGAGCAGATTAGTCGCCCCCTAACAATAATTGGAAGCTTTTTGTCATATCTAGGTTCGAAGAATGGAATGGAGAGGAAACACTAACGGCTTGTGTCTATAAATTTCCACAAAATAACCACTGCGATAAATGTGAAGCATTCCACAACCAGAATAATAATAAATTATGTAACATCCTAAACTTCTTGTGATAAACAATCACTTAAAACATTTAGGTAGGACTTCCTTAATCTTTGTTTACACAACAAACAGTGAGCAATTAGCAATGGCCATGAATAGAGGATTCGCGTATAAAATACATTCTATTTTTTATAATATTTTTATTAATGCAGCCAATGGCCATGTACTTTTCTTTTCAGGACGGATCAGGGAAGGGATACTGGAAGGAAATCGGCCGTGGACCTATTGCAAGGAACCGTCCCGGCATTTGCCTAGTGGTGAAAATGGGAAAACCACGAAAACCATTTTCAGGACGGCCGAGTTGGGATTCGAACCCACGCTCTCCCGATGCCTGCGAGACACGAGGTAGCGCGTTAGCGCTCTCATCAATACAACCATCGCTGTCTATAATTCTCAAGCCGTGCTATTGGTAGAATTGGCAACTTATAGGAGAGTCCGTAAATTCTATCAACACGTAAGACCACATGCGAAGTTTCATTCTTAAATATCGTTTATTTTTATATTACTGCATCTACAGTTCAAGCAGTTCGTACTGACTATTTCAACACCCGTGAAATTCATCGTGGTAAATCAGACCTGCTGAAAGTTGTAGAAGTGCTTATTTCCAGTATTAAGTTGCATGCGTAACCAATACCTACTAATGAATTTAACCAACAAATTCGTCACTAATATTTCATTAAACTATTTCAGATGTCTAGGAAGTGTTGTGTGCGTGACTGTAAGTCAAATTATGGCAGCACTATTAAAATAACTGGTTGCGGTATATCATTAAGTGTTGATCCCTACAGCGAGGTTGACTTTCAGTGCCTAGTAATTTAGTTTTGGTATATATCTCCATGTGACCTCTATTTTCCAGTAGGCTACATTATGAACTGTACTCAGTTGGCAAGTGCCGTTAGGTAGATTTCATTAGTAAGCTACCTATTTCAAAATTTAGTGACCAGTGGAGCTTTATTGTTAGACTGTCAACATTACGCTTGCAGGCCTATTGTGACTATGATGAGTGCATCTGTGGACAAAAACTGAAGAATTTACTATCAAAGGCAGTCTCTACACACTAATACATCAATCACAATTAACACCGGTATCAGACAGATTCTACACATACCCAAGTACACGGGGCTACATGACCACGTTTAAGTTCGTAAGAATAGTCTTAAATATTTTTTATGTTCGACGATGTCGATATGTGAACATTATGTGTCAGAAAACTGTATCATAATGAGGCTCATTATAACACTATTTTTCATTATGAAACAGTTTCTCCCACAAATCAGAGCTCAAGAAACAGTTGTGTGACCAATTAGGTAAGGATACCTTCGCGCATGCGCTCAAAATCCAACATGTCTATATAAATTACCGAAAGTGCACCGTCCATATGTTCACGTAAATAAACTGGCGAATATGAGACAAGAAATAGCACTGTAGGCCCTACCTTAATATCCCCAACTCCAATTTCTACAGAGAGCATTCCTTTCAAACGACTACGGTGACAGTTTCTGAATTTCACTGAAATGCCAAGCACACAGGGCGCATGCGTCGGTCGGTCAGAGAGCTTGGAAAACAGAGATATCCTACCCAGCGCTTGCACTGCGATTACACAATTCTAGTGACTGAATCTCAACAGATATTTATGAATATTTATGTTAAAACATATAATAAAATTATAATTATCGTCGAACATAAACAGTCGCATGCAACTCGCTTATAGTGGTAATTAAGACAATCGTATGGAAATTATAAAACTCGCTTACGCTCGTTTTATAAACATACTCGTGTCTTAATTATTGCCATTATAGACTCGTTGCATAATGTACTATTCTGAGCGCGTCAATGACGGCAGTGAGCATAGCAGCAATAAAAAGCAACTACAGACATTGGGACATTGAGGTACAGTACAACCTTTTATTATTACCTTATCGGGAATCGACAGTACATAGCATGATAATATTTATCCTTTATTTGTGATATTTGTGTGTAGATTTAGCGGACGTTATGTTCTCTTGTATTTTCGGAAACATTTGGCGTCAAAATCTATGTATTTACCACTGCCAGCTGGATCGCATCCCTCCTAACTGCTTTCGACTGCCTGCCCATTCAACGATTGCAGCATTGGTTAATGCGTACAACCTCGTTTCCAAATATAGACGCTAAGAGCAGCACCAACCCTCTGTGATCGCCACTTTTTCAAGTCACTGTTGCAGACATTTGTTTTGCATTGATGTTAATGGCGTCAATAATAATAGCCTGTTCTTTATTCGGCGTTAACTGTATTGCAGAAGCATAATAACTATTCTGGGGATTTCTTGGGTACATTGTGGGTAGAACTGTCGGTAAGGTTCCTTGGTAAGAAGCCATTGCTTTGAGTGTGAAAGGCTTTGGAGCCTCGCTGAATTATGATGTTCAACCGTTTGTTGTTTGTTTTCCGCGAAGTTGTGTGTTGGATTTTAGAATGCCGTATTGCTGCGTGCTCTTTTGTAAATCAGAAATTAAATCTGCAATTAATATATATCTTGTACGCCTCCAAGTGTTGAATGGGCAGGCAGTTTAAAGCAGCCAGGAGGGATGCGATCCAGCTGGCAGTGATATTTACACAGTGTTAGCAATTACCAGGCGCTTGCGCTAGGCCTCCCAGATGGCAAATGGGCGGCGTTGCCAAACCTTATGACACGGCTTGAGAATAAATTGTAGACGGCGATGATACAACATGTTGAGAGTAGTCGTAAACTAACTTGATCACGTGAGAAGTTCGCACCATGTGCGTTCTTTCTCGTTGGATGTGCTTTGATCATCGTAGATGGCCGTGGACTGGTACGAACTAAACAAACAATGTGCCTGTACCTAACAATGACCGCGTAACCATAGTTATTGTAGACTACATTATCATTTACCTGATTCCTTTAGTGGCTTTGTGGCATTGTGGTCATATAGCCCACATTATAATTTAATTAATTCCTTTGCGAGAGGTTTGAAGGAATATAAACGAGCAAAGCTGGTAAAAATAACGATTGGCCTAAGTCAAGCAAAGCAATAATTGCAGAATATTATAAATACTGACAACTGTGTGGCATTTCAAACGACTTTTAAGGTAGATAGAGTGGCTTTTGATAGAAGATGTTTGTAGAATCATATTTCCCCCACTACTCCTCCCAAGAGCATAAAGCATAGATGCAGAAAAGTGGATATATCGGTTTTTGTTCTTACGCTCCTCAAACGACATCCGGACAATGTGATCGGTGAGGCTATGTGTATGGTACCGTCCAAATACGCTACTTACCTCGCTCGTGCGGTGAATGGTCAAGAGAGAACGCAATATTTGAGCAATGCTAAGGTAAATATCCAGCTAACATAGAATTTTAGGTTATAAGTTACTTCTAACCAGCTTGATCTGATCCACATCTATAAGAGTTCACGCTAATTGCATTGTCATTTACTGAATTGCAGATCAAAGTAACTAGATCATCTTGTAATAAGATACGATTTGGAACCTCGCCGCCAAGGTAGCGCGCTGCCGCGGCAAAGGCGGCGCGCAGCAATGGCGGCGGGAGCTTACTACCGCCCCACGTGTATTTTCCACACGGGATGCATTTCGAACTCCGCCGCAGCTGCCTAAGCAGCGCTGCTTGTGGAGCGCCGCATGGGCAGCGTGGTCCCCAACCACGCCAGTTGTCATTACCATGGATGTCCATAGTCATCACTTCCTAAGTGTTTGCTATTGCATTTATTGAAGTATGAGGTTTTCTTTTTTTTATGAATGCACAAATTTGACTATAATATATATCTTAAATGTAACGACATCGCTGATAGATTCCACGCGATATCTACGCTGACTAATCACATCCTCTGCTGCAGTCGTGTTTCGTCAGAATAGCCAATCAGGAAGCCGTATCGCTCTCCAATGCTAAAAGTGAACTAGAAATTGCAATCTCGCTGCCCGGCCTTGTATAATTTCGTTGCCAACGGTGCGGCGCCGCCAGACCGCTCCTGGCGCGGTTGGGCGGCCACGCTGCCATTGCGGCGCTGCATAAGCAGCGCTGTTTAGGCAGCGGCGGCTGAGTTCGAAATGCATCCCTTCTAAATAGACGTGGAGGGGTAGTGAGCTTCCGCCGCCATGACAGCATGCCACCTTTGCAGTGGCAGCACGCTGCCTTGGCAGCGAGGTTCCAAATCGTATCTTTATTAGTCATCCCGGACATTCTTCATGTGTCACGTCGAAACGTCGGTTGTTCTACAAGAATCAGCGGATCTCTGTGCCTCAGATTCAACTTTTCAGCGCACTGCATCGCCAACTGCAAAGATGGAGATTGCGAGTCATGAGCATCTTCGGTGAGATAGTATTGAACTAAGGACAATCGGTAAGTTTCTAGTTTATTAACAGATATTATGTGTGTGTGTGCCATACAGTAGTCTCGGTATCTTGCTATACGGCACCATTTTAGTAAGGAGGTTATATTCCCGTAACTGGTCCTCCGTTGGCTGGTAGACTACTGGAACCCTCCAAATCCTCCCTTATCATGTGTGTCTGGTGGTGAGAGTGAGAGCACATCATCACAGAGCAGTCTCGGTCACTGGTATCAGGAGCACAGCCATGTCAGTAAGGAGGTTACGTTCCCATAACTGGACCCCCATTGGCTGTGAGACTGCTGCTTCCTTCAATACCCTCCCTATCATGTGTGTCTAATGGGGAGTTTGTGTATGTGTGTGTGTGAGAGAGAGAGTGGGGTCATCATCAAATTGTAGTCTCGGTCGCAGATATCAGGAGCAGAGCCATGCCAATGAGGTGGTTACGTACCCATAACTGGACCTCCTTTCGCTTTGAGTTTGCTGTACCATCCAATACTCTTCCCATCATGTGTGTGTGAGCTAATACAGTATCGAACTGTAGCATATTGTTGTTCGAATCCTAATGAGTAAATAAAGAGGATAATTTCCATGTGTTTCAGCAAGGACCGGTCGCTTAAAAACAACTATGAGACACATTTGAATACAAAGGAAGACACGAAGAGCCAGATAAAATAAGAATACCAACATGATAGTAACTACTTTTGGAATAATGAGTGCGAGATGAAAGGGACAACAAACAGATGGGTGAAGGGATAGATCCGATGCAATAGAACGAAGAATCATTACACTCACATGGCTGAAGTATTTTGAAACATAAGAAAATGACAGACACAGTCCATCTTAACTGAATGAAGTGACTTTAATATTTCGTTGAAGGTATTCGATGGAGATCAATGGATGCCTTGTATCAAGTCAAGTTTAACATGTGTAGTGATTACGCTTTCTCTAACCGGAGAACCAACGAACATTCAACAGAAACTATTCACCAGTACAAACGTTGCTCGTCTGCTTGGGGAACTGTTAAACTTTACGAATAGTTTACTGTGAAACACACACAGTGCTGCCGATTGAGAACCAGAACCTAACTTGAGCGGCGACGTATTAAACACAGTAATCGTGGACTAGGCCTACCGGGGAGACCACGTTAAAAAAAACGCGCCATGTACTCTACCGCATGGTGGTGTGGAAATGAGTATTCAGCCAGACTCTTCAAGGTCAGATCGCATTAAGAAGGACTAGTTAATAACAGTAGCCTATGTGTCTGACACAACTGAGAGTATCCCTTAAAGTTTGTTTAAAAAAAGCACTGATAATAATAATAATAATAATCTTGTTCGAGTCTACAGTCTTCTGACTGGTTTGATGCAGATCCCCATGCCCTTTCTTCCTTAACTAAGTTTGCTATTCTTGGGTGTCTTAGTATGTGTCGTATCAACCTATATCTTCTCTTCATTAGCAGTCGCCAGAAACGTCTCTCTTCTACCACTCATATTAATACTTCTTCATTTGTTACTCTATCTACCCATCTGATCTTCATCATTCTTCTGTAACACCACATTTCAAACGCTCCTATTCTCCTCTTTTCTGCTGCGCCAACAGTCCAAGTTTCACTTCCATAGAGTGCCACGCTCCAGACAAAGGCTTTAAAAATGACTTCCTAATGCCTAAATCTTTTGATGTCAACACATTTCTTTTCTGTAGAAATGCTTTCCTTGCCTGAGCCAACCTACTTTTTATTATCCTCTTTTGCTTCCTAAGTAGCAGAAGTCTCCTACTCCCTTTAGCTTTTCACCTGTCATTTTGACGTCAATATGGGTTTCTGATTTCTTTCGACAGTATTCTATTATTTCTGTTTTACATTAATTGATTTTCACAATTAATTCTTTCCTCGGGACGGAGTCCATACCATTTAAGAACTCATTTAAATCCTCTGGTGAATCGGTTAAGATGACATTGTCATCAGCAAATCTCAGAGTTGAAATTATTTCTCCAGGAAACTAAAATACTCCATAGCAATCAACCACATAATTTAGATAAAGCTGGAATAAATTTGATAAAGATTCTTCAAATCAATGCCTACAACGTAGATTCCTTCACGGGAAAACAACATCATATTATACTATAAACTTATTATATAATACGATAAGATGTATATTTAACAAACCTCAAGCTCCTAAACCAGAGGGAGTTAGACGATGTGGTTTTTACCAAAATCTTCCAAATCGTCTCCATAGTAGGCTACAGGAAAAATCTTGCATTTCCTGAAAAGTCAACGGTAATCTATTTATTTGTTAGTATTTATTTATCGTATGGCTTTTAGTGCCGGGAGTGTCCGAGGACATGTTCGGCTCGCCTGAGTCTGTAGCTCCTTCCAGTAGACACCCTTAGGGTGAGCTACAATTTCCGTTCAATTTCAAGTAGTTCCAACTTTCGCAACCAGATATCAATGAAACCTAGTGGTGAACGTTGGAACATCGATAGAGCGTTCCAACGAAATCTAACTTAGAAATTTAGCTTCACACAAGTTTAGTTAGTAGAAGGATCTTTTACATGCCATAAATCTATAACATGAGAACGCCTGCTTTACTTCCCCTCCGAAGGAAGGCATACTGAAGGATTTTAACGCTCTTAAAAATCCGATGACTTCGGCCGGGTTTGAACCCGCTATGTTGGGCACAGTAGTTCAGCATGCTACCAACTACGCCACCGAAGCCGCTATAACTGATGATAGGCTATCACTCGCTAACGAGTCTTCTTTGGGACTACAAGCCTTCATTGTTTGTGGGTCCTCTGATGACTGTGTAAGACCAATTCTGGAGCCGCAAACTCTTCCACAATGTTCACAAACATAATATATTTCACCCACAGCTCGCTGAGGATTGTTCCCTTGAGTGATCATTCGTTATTTCCTTGCCTGTCGCATATCCACTGCATGCCTTCGACGTTCGTGTTCGAAGTGTTGTGGACGTCCGTGAACAAGCCGACGCCATTCTTGTCGGTTAGAAGCTGTGGTCTCCCAATTTTCGGTGTTGATCATACATTTCTGCATGTTAGATTTCAGGGCATCTTTGTACCTTTTGCGCTGTCCTCCCTGCGTACGGTGTCCATTCGTAAGTTGAGCTTACACGATTTGCTTAGGGAGACGAGAGCATACGGACCAGGCGCGGATTCAGGGGGGGGGGGGGGCACGGGGGTCATGACACCCCCCCCCCAAACGGAGACCAAATTTTTTTGCAAATTCAAAAAACGAAAACACAATAACCAGACAAATAAAACTTAACGAATTTTAACTGAAAAACAGTTTTTTTTTCATTTTATTCAATACTGAAAATATATTTATTGCAATTATTATGTTCTGTTACATCTGTACATATTTACAACTTCATACCTGTTATATAAAAACGATTATTTATATAACAAAATCAACTCGTCTATTTTGTTTAGCAAATCTTGTGATTACCGAATCGATGTTCATAGTGATGTCAAGATGAATGTGCAGCAACGCATTGATAGGAATTTGGGGCTTTTTTCGCACCAAAAAAAATTTGCCGACGTCCAAACTGCAAGCTTGGTTGGCAATTTAAGCCTTTGTCGGTACCAACTCGACTTGCCGAATCTGTAACGTACCTTGATACTTTTCTTGAAGCTCGATGTAAAAGTCGCATAACACGCCGTTGCAATTTGTACGAATATTTTTTGTGCGCTAAACGCATCAAATTTCTATCCATGTAGCTTGCAAAAAAATTGGTCTTGTTTTGTACGTTTGTTTAATTTGTGATTGCGTTTTTAGTGATACAATTTTTCTTAACGATTTCGATTCTCTGACCCCCTCCCCCAAAGCCAAACTCTAGATCCGCGCCTGATACGGACAACATGACCAGTCCAACGAAGCATTGGCTTCTTCGAGGATGCTGATGTTGGTACGCCGGTTTTGCCATGTTATTTTCATGATTCTTCTCAAACAACGTTGGACACTTGTTCGTTTTTGAATGATAATGTTTTGTTTTTTCCGTAATTTTTGTTTATTTTTATAATTTTTATTTTTTATTTAATTGTTTATTTTTGTTTTATTAATTTTTGGTCTTTTTAAATTTAGATGTCCACCTCAAAATGTTAAATTCAATTCAAAATTTGTATTCTTTAATCTGTGTTAAGAGGGGCAGATGACCTCGTAGTTCCGCCCCTTAAAACAACAATAACTAACTAACTAACTAACTAACTAACTAACTAACTAACAACGTTGGTGATATTTCTCCAAGCAGATAATGTGTCTCCTGTAGGTGGTCCAACTTTCACAGCCGTAAGTAAGGCTTGGTATTACGATAGATAAGTTGTAACTAAAGATAGCTTTGTAGCCATTTTTCAGTGTTGCCATATTAACAATTGATATTGTAGCTTTTCAAGAAATACATGATTTTATGAAAGCTAGTTAAATTCAAAAGAACATAGAGTATTATTATACATTGTACTAAAGCATACGCCATAACTGGTTATCTGAGCAGCCTGCAGATATTCACCAATTTCAGATAAGTATCAACAGTAGTTCTTTGAACATATTAGTAATAATATCGCAAGGCCTCGTGTGCCGGGTGCAAGCTTTGTTAATTGACGCCCAGAGGGCAACTTGCATGTCGCATCTTATCGCTCCTTGGAGCGCTATGAAAGTCAAGGAGGTTAGATATCTAAGCTCCTTGACACGATACCACTTTCTAGTGCAGAAGAATGAGAAACTTTTGTGTTGGTGGAAAATCCCGAGATTAATTTTGCCACTATGAACACGGCCTACTGGATTCAAATAGATTATTTAACATTCCAACAACGTATGACATGCGTGCCGTGATATTTTTCGCCTTTTAAAAATCACTTACCACGGCCAGGAGCGAACCTCCAAGCTTGGGGTTGGTAGTCCAACACGATAACCACTCTCCCACCGTGGCAAGCTAACATATTAATAGTATTTAAACACAAATTGTGCTAAATGTTCCGGCATAACTCAACAAAATGACAGCGTTTCGCCCCGGTGTGCAAATGGGCTCTTCAGTTGGTTAAAGCACACCTCACCAAGACACTGTCTAGTACACACTGGGAAGGCAATTGCAAGACGTATTTGATACATGTGTATCCACGTCACGAGCAAAGCCAGTGCACTATGGGAGTCGAAACTCCACTCCAAAGCAATTATAACCTTACCTTGGCATTGAATATATAATTTTCAAAAGAAAAATATGTATTGTCCGTTGAGCCATTATATATTTAAACACAAATTGTGCTAAATGTTCCGGCATAACTCAACAAAATGACAGTGTTTCGCCCCGGTGTGCAATTGGGCTGGCCTTCCCAGTGTGTACTAGACAGTGTCTTGGTGAGGTGTGCTTTAACCAACTGAAGAGCCCAATTGCACACCGGGGCGAAACACTGTCATTTTGTTGAGTTATGCCGGAACATTCAGCACAATTTGTGTTTAAAGATATAATGGCTCAACGGACAATAGATATTTTTCTTTTGAAAATTATATATTAATAGTAGACAAACATAATTTATGTTGTGCTTTTAATCATCACAACAGAGAACTTGTAGTTCATTTCCGCATATTAGTTCACAATTCTACACCTTCATAGATTTAGTTTTGGAGGAAAATACCGTTTTTGTTGATGGATCTAAGTTTTGCAACATTAAAATAAATAGTTCTTTTTTCGGTGCTTAGTGCCTTAATATTTATCAGTAGGCTAATGAAAATGAAAATCCACAGCCTGCTTCCAGTCACCGACCGGGTCGGGATTGGAATGAATGAATGAATGAAGCCCCCATCTAGCGGCGAGGATATGAACTGTGCCGGCTGCCGAAGCCTGTCGCACTCCTCTGGGGGCAATGATTAGATGAATGACATATGAAATGAAATGATAGTGGATAGTGTTGCTAGAATGAAATTTTGACAGGGAAAACCGGAGTACCCGGAGAAAAACCTGTCTGCCTCACATGGAGTGACCGGGATTTAAACCTCGGACCGAGCGGTGAGAGGCCGGCGTGCTGCCACCTAAGCCACGGAGGCTCTATCAGTAGGCTAACAATTACCACAATTAATAAGTTGTCTTACGGAGAGCCTCCGTGGCTTAGGCGGCAGCACGCCGGCCTCTCACCGCTGAGTCCGTGGTTCAAATCCCGGTCACTCCATGTGAGATCTGTGCTGGACAAAACGGAGGCAGACAGGTTTTTCTCCGGTTATTCCGGTTTTCCCTGTCAAAATTTCATTCCAGCAACACTCTCCACTATCATTTCATTTCATCTGTCATTCATTTAATCATTGCCCCAGAGGAGTGCGTCAGGCCTCGGCAGCCGGCACAGTTCATATCCTCGCCGCTAGATGGGGGCTTCATTCATTCCATTCCTGACCCGGTCGGAGACTGGAAGCAGGCTGTGGATTTTCATTCACTAAGTTGTCTTACAGTTATTCTTGTATTTTGTATTTGGAGGACAGAGACTTGTCTGTGGGTGTCACTGTAGTTTTGGTAGTGTTTTATAGAGCTTTTTGTCTTGCAGATTTGGATGATGATGCTCGCTCGACGAGCGAAACATGCCATCCCTTCTTCTTCAATCGTCCGTAACAATAAATGAGGGGTCTAGATGCAAAACTCACATTCACCACTTTTGTTCGGAATTGAGTTAGCAAGGCAGTCTTATTCTTCGCTTCAAACTACACACGACTATCTTAGTGCTGAAAAGCCAAACTCAAAATATCCAGTGGTTTTCGAATGCCAAAAACTCAATTTAGATGCAAAACTAACATTCTTAACACTGTTTAGTTCTCCCTGTTGGCCAATCACAAGACGGCATCTGGTCATGTGGCTTTCTACAGCTGCAAGCCAATATTAGTATTATCTGTTCAACTCGTAACCTCTACATAATAAATAAATAAATTATATCAGTGTATTCCAACAATGCAATTGGTTTCATTTGTCTAAATTTTTCACAAATATGGCCAACTTGTCTATTGGTTTGTCTGAAGTAATTAATTTTGTTTAGTGTCAAAAGTAACATTCTCCAATTTTTACAGACACAAAACTCACAGTCTCCAATGTTTGGATTCAAAAATCACATTCTGAAAAATTAAAACCTATTTTTCAGATAAATTAATATAAATAATGAAACAGTTTAGACAAGAAGGTGTAATTAAACAAAAGCTAAGTCTCTTAGAGATTCCATTAGTTACATACATTTAAGAAGTTTCTTTTTAGTTCCTGTAAAATTAAAAAAAGTGAAGAACGTGAGTTTTGCATTTAGACCCCTCAAATCTTAATCACATGCAGTATGTTTTAGGTTATTTTTTTCACATATTCCATGCTGAACGTTAAAAATCCCTCAGTATATCCATGTCATAGATTTATGGCATGTAAAGAAACCTTCCACTAATTACACTTGTGTGAAGCCAAATTATAGGTTATATTTGACTAACGCTCTTAGGTTACAACGTTCGTCGCCAGGAGTCGACTGCGGTGGCATCTAGTAACCAAGTTCAGAACTAGTTGTCATTGATAGTGGCGTTCGGTAGAAAAAATAGGAACTACTTGAAAATTGAATGCTTGCAGTCCTTACTGAAAAGCACTTCCAGGATGGCTGAGGTGGAAATCAAACCCTCCTCTTCTCAGATTTGCCTCACGTGGCAGAGTGTTCCCCGTCCCAGTCTCAGACCAGAATTAACATTTCTTGGCAGAGCCGGGAATTGAACCCGGACCTTCGGAGCGACAGCCAAGAACGCTAGCCACTACACAACGAGGTGGTGCCCTGAATATCAATATAAATATAGACATAGCTGAGGAAATTAAGCATATGTAGAATATGGGTAAGGTCAGGATACATCCAATCAAAATATCGGCTACTGTAATTGTTCCTTTAACTAAAGCCCTGCGCGGATGCGGATATCCACAACATGTTTCGCCTTGCTGATGTTGTTTTCATGGCTGTGCGGGTAAGTTGCGGATAAGGTTTAGAGCAAATTTGTGGATAGTTTTTAGAATCCAATCCGAACTTGTTGAATATTGTTGAATATTTACTCAAAAATTTAGGGGTTGATTGGCGTGTGAGAGGTAGTGTGGGTTCTAGTCTCAGGGCTCGTTGTCTGAGCCCTTTTCAATTGCAACTACCCGGCGCATCCACCATTCATTGGGGGATTGATTTGGTGCTTAACCCCGGCTGTTAGGGGTTGGAGTCCTAATGGGATGTTCTAATAGGGGGGGGGGGGGTAAGTGTTGGAATTAGACTAGTGGGTTAGTTAACTATCGGGGGGTTGAGCTCTCTAAATGTTTAGTGGTCCTAGTACCTGCAGGGGGTTGGAGGAGTTCCTAGCCAAGGAGCTAACTTTGTAAGTGACGGCAGACGCTAAAGGATTGTGAGAACGCGCACGGACGTGGAGTCGACAATAGCTGCTGAATCGCGACCTTGCTCCGTGAATGTAGACAGGCAGTCTGCAATGCGGTGTGGGCGAGCAGGCCGTCGACAGTGGTGACTCAGCAAGGTCTGAGTTGTATTAACAAGCAGTAAATCGTAACATGTGCACAATAAAAATAGACAAAAGACCAGATGTAATGAAATGGAAAGTTTAATAAAATTACTTTGAAGGAATGAGCAGGCTTCACCAATTAGATGCGGTGAAGTGCAATTTACAATACAAGATGAATGCGATTACAAGTTTTAAAGGGGTGAGGAGTGGACAGGAAATAGCAATAGGAATACCCGTTCGTACACTTACTTGTATCAGGCGGTCGGCGACCAGAGCTTCCGCTGGTACGAGGGCGATAGTGTGAACCGACAAGACCTCGTCCTTTGGGATGGAGGACTATTTAAGCCTGATGCTACTGCTGAGTTTAGCATGTTGAAATACAGCCGCTCTACTTTAGCGTTTTGCTGCTGTGTCCAGCCAGTGTGGCAATTATGTTGTAATTCTGTAGGTAGCTTGTCAATTATGTTATTAAAGTTTTGTAAGAAGGTGTTTGTAGTTGTTGCTTCTTTGCTGTCTTAGGGTAGAGATAGAGGGCTGAAGTGTGTTGAGTATGGGGTAGATAGGAGCATTTGTGGTTATATATGTAGGGTACAACAATCTCATTACTAGGACCTGGATATTTATGACATAGCCTATCATATTTTTCCGTTATAAGATGATGATTTAGGCTAATCTAATTGAAATTATGTCATCAAACATAATTAACATTCCGAACTGAAAAGGGTTGCAATTCTGGCTGTATAACATTCGTTTTAAACATAGACTAGCTAGCACATGGCATACGTAGCCTAAGGGAGCGTCTTTCTCCTCAAATGTCTACATGTGATTCTTTAATACTTTATGCTTTATCTAGAAATATTATTGTAATGCCAGTAGATTCGGATAACAGTCGTGCGGACGCGGGGCGGGTGTGGATAACAGTCGTGCGGATGCGGGGCGGATGCGGATAACGTTTTGTTTATCCGCGTATAGCTCTACCTACCACTACACTACACTTTAAGGATTTGCATATTGACAGCAATTCATGCAGAAAATCATTATATTAAACACGTGTACAATACATATAGAGACCGAGCCCCCTGGTGCATGATGTTTGCGGACGACATTGTGTTGTGTAGTACCACCAAAGATGTCACAGAAGAAAAACTGGAACAGTGGAGGGCAGCCTTGGAAGACAGAGGAATCAGGATTAACAGGAAGAAGACGGAGTATATGAGGTGCAATACAGATCAAGACTGTGAGATCAGAATGCTAGGGTAAATATTAAATAGAGTGGATGACTTCAAATACCTGGGTTCGGTGGTGACTGCAGCTGGAAATCTGACTGGAGGAAAATGTCAGGAGTGTTCTGTGACCGCAGGATCAAGTCTAAGACTAAGGGTAAAATAGGTATAAAACTGTCGTAAGACCTGCATTGCTGTATGGCTCTGAAACATGGCCTGCACGCAAAACGCACATAATCAGGCTGGACGTCACGGATATGAAAATGCTCAGGTGGATGAGTGAAGTGACGAAGCGTGATAGATTGAAAAATTTCAAAACAAGAGGAACATTGAAGGTTGTGGAAATATCTAAAAAGATACAAGAAAAGCTACTTCAATGGTACTGGCATGTGAGAAGAAGGGAGGAATCCTACGTGGGGAGGAAGATGATAGACATGCAAATACAGGGAGTGAGAATGCGAGGCAGACCTAAACGAAGATGGATGGATTGTGTACTGGAGGACCTCAGAGAAAAACAGTTGTCAGAAGAGGATGTGCATGGCTGGGTTAAATGGAGGAGAGCTGTTAGAAACATCGACCCCACATAGGAGTGGGAATGATGTAAAGAGAAAGCAGATGAAGAAGAAGACAGTACACATAGTGAGATTTCTATCATGTGTAAAGTACTTCTTATGCCTTTAGCTGCATCGAAGTTATTTTCTTTAAAACAATCCAAATTGTTTGAGGAATTATAAAACAAAATAGCATATATTTTTTTAAATCGTTTATCCTCTAAGCTCGGCTTCACCCACGGACTCTGCGAGGGATCATTCCTCTACCGTCACAAAGACAATGACTTGGAGCTGGACACACTTTGTCTGCAGATACAACTGGTGATAGGGACAGACCGATCACCCAGGCAGGCGCTAACTTGGGTGTAATTAAGAAAGGGTCAGGGAAATATAACGCTGCAATTTTCTAAGGTGTTTATTTATTTATTTATTTATTTATCGTACTGCTTTTAGTGCCGGGAGTGTCCGAGGACATGTTCGGCTCACCAGAGGCTGTAGCTGCTTCCAGCGGACACCCTTAGCGTGAGCTACAAGTTCCGTTCAATTTCAAGTAGTTCCAACTTTCGCTACTAAATATCAATGATACATAGTGGTGAATGTTGGAAGTTTGATAGAGCGTTCCGACGAAATCTAACCTAACAATTTAGCTTCACACAAGATTAGTATGTGGAAGGATCTTTTACATGCCATAAATCTATGACATGGGACCGCCGGCTTTACTTCCACTCGGAAGGAAGGCATACTGAAGGATTTTTAACGCTCTTAAAAATCCGACGACTTTGGCCGGATTTGAATCCGTTATTTTGGGCACAGCAGTTCAGCATGCTAACAACTACGCCACCGAAGCCGCTTTTTATAAGGTGGTTTGTGAGGGTGGTAAGGGGGTTGGGGGGTATAGGGGGAGGGAGGTGAGGGGGAGAGGGTTGAAGGGAGGGGGGGGGGGGGCGCAAAAAGCAGAATACATGTAGCCTACGATCAATTGACTAAAGTCCTACTTTATTTTTCTTCAAAAGTATTTCTTAAACCTCGTTATGATCTGAATAGACGTATTGTTTGAAAAAGGCAAAGTTTGTGCTCATTTTATAGGTAAAACAAAAATTACCTTACGGTTGCAATTATCCTTCCAGAAACCATAAGCCCTCCACAGATAAACCCGAGGATATCCGCAAAAGTTTTCGCCATGCGGATATAGTTTGCATTGCTTTGGGATAGCGGATAAGCTGCGGATAATGTTTGGAGACAATTTGCGGATAGCTTTAAGAATACAATCCGAACTAGTTGAATATTATTATCAGGACCCGGGTGATTATAACATATATTTTTCCGTTATGTTTTTCTTTTCATGACAAAATATGTAAGATGATGGTTTAAGCTATCTCATTCAAATTATGTCATTAAGCATAATTAATACTCTGAAACCGGGTGAGTTAGCCGTGGTTATTACGGCGGGGCTGCTGGCAGTCGCTCACATCTGGGAGGCGAGGAGGTTCAAATCCCCCCGCCGGCATCCTTGAAGATGGTCTTCTGTGGTTTCCCATCTTCATTCCAGGCAAATGCCGGGGTTGGTCCCTAACAATAGGCCACAACTGCTGCTTTCCAACTCCTCGTCCTTACATTCAAACTTTCCTCCCCAGACAACACTCCACAAGCGACGGTACTTGTAGCTCACCCCATGGGTGTCCGCATAGAAGCAGCTACAAAACTGGCGAGCCGAACATGTCCTCGGATACTCCCGGCACTAAAAGCCATACGCTAAATAAATAATCTCCGAACAGGAAAGGATTGCAATTCTGTCTGTATAAAATTTATTTAAACTTAGCACATGACATACAAAGCCTAAAGGAACGACTTTTTCTCAAATGCCTAAATACTGTAGGTTGCTTTAGTAATGTATGCTTTAACTAATTAAAACCATTATTGTAATGCCAGTAGATTCAGATAACAAACGTGCGGATGCGGAAATATGTCGTGCGGATGTGGGGCGGATGCGGATAACGTTTTGTTTATCCAAGCAGGGCTCTATACTAGACGCCAGGTCAAGACCTGAGGAAGATATCCCTCCGCGCATAACTTCGTTGTGTGTCTGGCATGGTGAGCAGCTGATTGAGTATTTGAAGCTACCATTAGCATGCGAACCTTTATTTCACTTCAATTACGAATTTATCTACGGAATATTCACTGAACCCAAATTGTCGCTATCATGTGTGGATCGCCCCCGTCGAAACCCAAGGCGATGATATTATTGAAAACGAATTCTCTTTCCTCCCAAATAATACGATTTATAAACTCATACAAACGAAATTCTGAAAAGTAATTTAGCCACCTCATGGAAACACACAGCAACAAGTGCTGAAAAATCTTGTTCTCCAACAAGCAAGAAGCAGTGGGAACTATTTCCTGGCGCGTTAGTCTCTTCACAGACAGGTCTTGGGGTGATTATCAGTATAACCATGGAGACGCACTACATTCAGTGATTTGTTAAGTGATTACGCAATCATCTCGTTTTCCCCTCCTCGCGCGCCATCAACATAATCATAAGCTTCTTACCCCCCACTCTTGGTGATTACGTAATTTGTGGACGGCCCCTTATGATGAAATTAGAAAGACCTTACCAATTGACTGTTGTTGTAATGTGGCAAGTGGATCATATTAGAATGAACTTGCCCAATTGACAGCTTATCATCATTCTCTCTATATTCTTCTAAGGTCCCATTCCTGTTTTGTACCGAAAATAAGGTCCTGTTAACACCAACCTACACATATCATATATGGGGTACCTATAGGTTCCGCATAACCCCATGTGTGCCCGAAACGCACTCACTTCCTCTTTAAATGCCTCACAATTAAATAAATACCTTAAAAAAATGTACATTTACAATGGGAGCACCGTAACCTGGCGAGCCTAACGCTATTTTCGGTACAAAACTGGAATGGGACCTTAGCAGAATAATAAAGGGAGGGATTACAGTCTATTTAAATCTCCCAGTAGAGGGACTAATATTGAACACTGGATTCTGAAACATGACCGCAAACCAGTGGCGGATCCAGGCCTTGCGGGGCCCTGGGCGATATGATAAGGTGGGGCCCACAACAATAGGAAATAATAAAAAAAAAAAAAAAAAAATGGAAAATAATTTGGTAATAATAATAATAATAATAATAATAATAATAATAATAATAATAAATTCTCTAATTCTCTTGACACGGCCACACAACAAATCAATCAATTACAGGTGCAAGCAGCAAAGGCAGGTCTTCAGATTTCGTTTGAGAAAACGCAGTTTATAACGAACATCAAGTCAGAATCCTGAGAACTTACGGTGAATGGAGGACAAATAACACAGGTAGAGAAATTCAAATACCTGGGTGAATGGATTGAGCCCAACATTCGTGAAAAGGAAGCCTTCGTGGCACGGATTAACAAAATGGAAATGGCTTACCATTTAACCAAAGACATTTACAAAACACGATCAATGTCCTTCAAGGCCAAACTGAGCCACTTCGTTACCATTATTCGCCCGGAGGCGTTATATGCATCAGAATGCCTGGCGATGAATAAGAAAGGCCTGGCAGAACAACTCGAAGCCAAAGAGAGGAAGATTCTGAGAAAGATCTTGGGTCCGGTCAAGGAACGAGGAGAGTATAGAAGACGACACAACGATGAACTCTATCTACATGTGGAGAAAATAACGGACACCATTCGCAAAAGAAGACTCTCCTTTTATGGCCATTTAACACGAATGAACTCCGGAAGATTGTCCAATCGAATCTGTGCCTACTTTGTGGGAAAGAAAACCAAAGGGATCTGGTTTACAGAGGTGGAAAAGGACCTACAAGAATTGGGGATATCACATGAGGACATCTTGGAACGTGAATCTTTGAAGAAGAAACTTGGGGAGATACAGAGTTTTCAGCCAAAACCTATATTGAAAACCGGCAAGAAGTGGACCGAACGAAGGGAAGCTCGCCGAAGAAGAATGCGCGAATACTGGGCCAATGTGAAAGAACGAGGGAAAAGGCAGTTGAAATAACGTGGTCCATACTCGACCGAAACGATAAAAAAAAATAGTTACAATATTTTGAATACACTACAGTACATTATTTTAGTAATGTAAAAGAAACCTCAAAGTTCCCCTGAAGAAGACTATGAAATATTAAAATATTACTTTGCGACATTTTTACCGGCTGAAATCTTCTATTTATTCACTGAAATATAAACTTGCTAATCGGTCACGGGAGGCCATAGCTGCACTGAAAAAAGGATATGAATTATAAATTAGTTTGAAAACTATAATTAATTAATTAAATTTAAAAAAGTCCATGCTGCGGTGCCCTGGGCGGTTACCCTCCTCGCCCTTCCCCATATCCGCCCCTGACGCAAACATAAATACACAATATCGTTACCTACGATGGCGGCGATAAATTGACGAAATTGTCGAGGGGTCTTCTTGTCTTGCACTGCTGGTGATTCACACATCCTATGTTAACTGCTACTTAGAGACGCTTAAGTGCACGACTGATAACGTATTCCAGCTTCAAGTCCTTATGTACGAAGTCGTATGCGTCGCAACAAGAAATGCTGAGTCAAGTGGAGGCAAATGGTAACAAGTGAGGATCAAGGTTGCTTGTTAGAAAGTGGTAATGGGACTGATGCGGTAACATATTCTTTGTTGTCATGTGTTGCTGTCTGGAACATGCATGCATATTTCAGCGGTGGCTGGTGGTTTTTAGCCTTTTTTAATTTATGGAAAAAATAAAATAAAAAAATGCTACAAATGCTGCGTGAACTCAAAGTCCGTTAGAAAAAAAAACAAAAATACAAAGGGCAAGTGCAAACCAAGGTCAAAGGAGGTAACTGGCTGGATGACGTCACGCTCACCGGAGCGCAGTACTATGACGTCACACACCTCAGTGCATTCTCGGTACATTTCGCCCCGTCACCGTAACGTAACGCCAGACCCCAGCGAAGTCGACATAATCATTTAAAATGATAAAAAATGGCGGCTTCGGTGGCGTAGTTCGTAGCATGCTAAGCTTCTATGCCCAAGATCGCGGGATCAAACCCGGCCAAAGTCGTCGGATTTTTTAAGAGCGTTAAAATCCCTCAGTATGTCTTCCTTCGGAGGGGAAGTAAAGCCGGCGGTTCCATGTCATAGATTTATGGCATGTTAAAGAACCTTCCACTAATTACAGCTGTGTGAAGCTAAATTAGACTATAGGTTAAATATTTGACAAACGCTCTTAGGTTCCTACGTTCGTCGCCAGGAGCCGACTGTGGTGGCGTCTGGTGACCAAGTTCTGAACTAGTAGTCGTTGGCGGTGGTGTTTGGCGGCATAAGTAGGAACTATTTGAAAAATTCAAAGTTGCAGTCCTTACTTGAATTGAAAACAGAACACACACACTAATACAGCTACCACAATTAACACCGGTTATCAGACAGATTCTATATACACCCAAAGTACACGGGGCTACATGACCACGTTGTCGCAGCCCCTAAACTGAGGAACCAACAAACCAACCAACCAACCAACCAACCAACCAACCAACCACAAAAAAAAAAAAAAAAAAAAAAAAAAAAGGCTTATGAAATCACCTTTTGTCCATGTGTACCGTATGTATGAATGTATGTGTGTGTGAGTCCCTAATAACTTCTAAACGGCTGAAGCGATTTCAATGAAACTTGGTAAGGCCATAGCACCATTTTGGCCGATCCTGATCGTGCCCTTCAAATTTTATTACGTCTCACCATTCCGACATTGTGGCTGTGCGAAATATTTCACCGGCATTCCATATCTCTGAAACTATTACCGATATCACCCTGAAATTTTGTCCGGTGATAAAGGGCACTACTTGAAGTTCACCTATGATACTTTCAAAAACCTGTTAACTACAAAACGAACATGGCGGCCAAGCGAAGTTTGAACTTTTAAATAGACTTTTCTCGCGAGTTAACCATCCAAACGCAATGAAACTTGGCACACCAGATGTTTATACACATTGTAATGTACTGGCGTCTAATTTAGTTCAATTGTTTACACAACCTCAAGATGGCGGCTGTGCGAAATATTTCACCGGCATTGTATATCTCCGAATCTATCAAAAACTTGTAAAGTACAAAACGATCATGGCGGCCAAGCGAAGTTGAAACATTTTAATAGACTTTTCTCGCGATTTAACCATCTGAGCGCAGTGAAATATGGTACAGTAAATGTTAAGACACATTGTAATGCACTGGAATCTAATTTAGTTCATTTGCTTATATAACCTCTAGATGGCGGCTGTGCGAAATTTTAAAATTAAGTTTTTATTTATTGTGTCCTAATCATGCGATCGAAGTGAAAGTTTGAATAATGAACTTACGCAATAATTTTCATTTAATGGTACATTACATAGGCTAACTGTATGGCCTATACATATAACCATCCAACATGGCGACTATCCGAAATATTTAGACGGTTCTCAATATCTACGAACCTTTTACAGCAACCAAACTGCATTTTTTAATGCTTATTGAGGCTATGAACATAAGTTCACCTATGGGTGGTATATTGGCTTTCACGGCCAGAGAATTAAAACTCAGCAATTCTTCTAGGTTTGTGCCGCGTCTTGTGTGGGGTTTCGCCTAGGACACCAAGCTGGGTCATCGGCGGGCTCTTGGTTTCCCCGCCCGGACCCCCACTGGAGTAGCGAACTGCGCGCCACCTCCCTTTAGATAAGGTGCCTCTTCACTGCGAGAACTAAAAGCTCAAGCAGCCTTAACCTCCCTATGAAGGCTTCCAAAAAGATGGTGTATTGGCTTTCACGGCCAGTGAATTAAAACTCAGCAATTCTTCAAGGTTTGTGCCGCGTCTTGTGTGGGGTTTCGCCTAGGACACCAAGCAAAACCCCACACAAGACACGGCACAAACCTAGAAGAATTTTTGAGTTTTAATTTCACTTATGGGTCTTTCAATAACCTGGTGCCCTTGGGGGAAAATTCCGGCACCCCGGCGTCTCTAAAAGCCTCAGTAGTTAAAAGGGACATGAAAACAATAACATTACAGTAGAGTGTCGATAATCCGGACGTCAAGAATCCGAGCCGTGATCAGCGCAACGGGTCTCCTCGGCCGTTAATCTGGGTTTTCGGGATCGGGGCGCTGCCTCACTGTCAGCTACTCAATTGTCTTCACGAGGCTGAGTGCACCCCGTTCCAGCCCTCACGTCAGTTTCTAAAATCCCTGACAGAGCCGGGAATTGAACCCGGGTCCTCCGGGTGAGAGGCAGGCGAGCTACCCTAACACTACGGGGCCGACAGAATTAAGGGAATAACCCGACTGAAAAGCACCAAACTTTTGTTTACTAAGGCAACACTGAAAAATGGCTTCGAACACCATAATGAATGAAGAAAATGAAAATCCACAGCCTGCTTCCAGTCGTCCGATCGGGTCAGTGAATGGAATGAATGAAGCCGCCATCTAGCGGCGAGGATATGAACTGTGCCGGCTGCCGAAGCCTGTCGCACCCCCCTGGGGCAATGATTAAATGAATGACAGATGAAATGAAATGATAGTGGTGAGTGTTGCTGGAATGAAATGTTGACAGGGAAAACCGGAGTACCCGGAGAAAAACCGGTCTGCTTCCGCTTTGTCCAGCACAAATCTCACATGGAGTGACCGGGATTTGAACCACGGACCCAACGGTGAGAGGCCGGCCTGCTGCCGCCTAAGCCACGTAGGCTCTCCATAATGAATGAAGATGCCATGTGAATTCTTGGAAAGTGCCTTGAACTCTCGACTATGCTGGTGAGTGATTAGATCTCCATTCTGTTAATGAGGTAACACCTCATGTGCGCGGTGATGTCTCGGAGAGGTTTGTGTACCTTTGCAATGACCGAGCAATTTAGCCAGACGTGTTGAGTAATGCTCCAAGGCTGCAGCATGTCTGGATATTGAAGGTTAATATCATGGCGCTACAGCGGCTATCCTCACTGTGGTTTCCTCTCCAGGCAAATGCTCGGATAGTATATGTGGGCCGTTCCTTCTTGACCGGTATATATTAGAGTAAAACCTGCCTAAACTTAACCTTTTATATACCGGAAACCTGGACTAACGGAAAACAAAATTCGGAACGGAGGTATTTCCTATGTGAAATGACACTGTAAACCGGAAAACTGCCTAAGGCGGAAACGGAAAGAAATTCTGGAACTGTATGCATAAATAACCTGACTAAGCGGCTTATCTTATCCATAGTACAAAATAATCTATACCTATAAAGCAAGACTGTCTGTCTGACTGACTGAGTAATAATCAACGCACAGCAAACGTTGAAGATATGTTCCTACCGCAGTATAGATGCGCACTAAGAAAGGATTTTTAAACATTCCGATTTTAAAGGGGTGAATAGGGTTGAATAATGTGTGGGTTCAAACCCGGCCGAAGCCGTCGGATTTTTAAGAGCGTTAAAAATCCCTCAGTACGCCTTCCCTCGGAGGGGAAGTAAAGCCGGCGGTCCCATGTCTTAGATTTATGGCATGTTAAAGAACCTTCCACTAATTGCACCTGTGTGAAGCTAAATTGGATAGGTTAAGAATGTAAACAACGCTCTTACTATAGGTTTCTACGTTCGTTGCCAAGAGCCGACTGTGGTGGCGTCTAGTAGCTAAGTTCTGAACTTGGCCTAGTAGTCGTTGACGGTGGCGCTTGGCGGCAAAAGTAGGAACTATTTGAAAGATTCTAAGTTGCATTACTTAAATTAAAAAAACAGATAACACACACTAATACAGTCATCACAATTAACACCGGTTATCAGACAGATTCTACACACACACAAAGTACACGGGGCTACATCACCACGTTGTCGCAGCCCCTAAACTTAAGAACCAACCAACCAACAACATTTTTGTTATACTTAACTGGGAAAAAATATCGAAGTTGTCGCATAATGACCGGACATAACTCATTTTAAGCCCCTCGATGCGAGAAACAATAATCGGCAGGTCCCTACATTTTAAGGACCTAAAATATATAGTTTCAAAGATATTCCCAGAAAACTATTTTCGCTCTGATAAACTGATGAATTAATGGCAACAGTAGCTCTCGACATGACATCCAATTGTCCATATATCCCTGTAGGAGGCAATGCCAATCCATTTATTATCTAAAAAGGGGTTCAAACCCGGTCGAAGTCTTCGGATTTTTTAAGAGCGTTAAAAATCCTTCAGTATGCCTTCCTTGGGAGGGGAAGTAAAGCCGGCGTTCCCATGTCATAGATTTATGGCATGTAAAAGAACCTTTCACAGACTAAACTTGTGTAAAGCTAAATTATTAGGTTAGATTTCGTCGGAACACTCTATCAAAGTTCCAACGTTCACCACTAGGTATCATTGATATCTGGTAGCGAAAGTTGGAACTACTTGAAATTGAACGGAATTTGTAGCTCACCCTAATAAGGGTGTCCGCTGGAAACAGCTACAGCCTCAGGCGAGCCGAACATGTCCTCGGACACTCCCGGCACTAAAAGCCATAAGATAAATAAAATATAATAAATAAATAAATAAATAATAATCTAAAACACGATAGACTAGCTGTGAGGCTCAGCGGTCTAACTTGCTGGGCCCAAGGTTGCAGGTTCGTATCCTGGCGCAATCAGCTGGCATTTGAGGTTGCGCAAATGCAAGGGAACCATGTCAGTAGACTTACTGGCACGTTAAAGATCCCCTTCGGGGCAAAGTTCTAGCACCCCGGCGTTTCTAAATGCCAAAGTAGTTAAAAGGAACGTAAATGCAATAACATTATTATTAAAACACGATAAAAACATTATAATTCTAAACGGTCATCCCTCTTTCAAGATATATCTATATCATAATTCAAAAATAACTTTCTATGTTTTAGAACTACAATAACGAAAGTTAGTGTGAGATAGCGTCACCTAATACCACCTTTAATTTTGTAACACTACAGTAGCGACTACTAAATAAAGGTAGCGATCAAGCTACGTTCAATTTCATAAACACAGGGCTCACAAATCCCGTCTAGTTAAGTACAAACATATCAGTCTGGTCGTTATGTCAGTAGCAACGAAGCTCTGTGGCGGCTATTACCGTTTCCGTAACACTTAGGACTTCCCGCCGTCACAAAACTCGATATGCACTTACGGAATTGTGAACCAGTCTATTTTACTGAAAATAATTTCTACGAGCGAGTATCCATTCCGCCAAAAATCACATTCACTACCTTTTCCAACATTTACACGAGACGTGATTTTAAGCACTTTTCTGTATGTTGAGGTACATAGATATTGCAGATGGAAAGTTACAATAAAATGTTGGCAAATCTGAGTTCAAGGAACTGCTGTTCAGAATAGGCCTGGTGTTAAAACTGCAGAAGCTTTCGATAGAGGTTATACGGCCCATGATCGTAACATGGAATGTTTTACTTTGACAATGCATCTATTGATATCGCGCCAGGAGATGGCAGTTGAGTTTGAACTGCGGATGTCTTCCCGCTCACTGTGTATCGTGCATTCCAAAAACATAAAGTTGGTCAGTACTTGCTTCAGTCACTCATCACATTCCTTCTGTCACTCGCTGCGTGTTGTCTGCTGCGATAACAACCATTGGCATACGGGAAGCTGATATATTTAGGTTGGGAATAGTCTGGTCGCGCATGCGTACTGCAAGAACCCCTCTCCCGCACCCTGCCACAGCGTGTTGAACTGCACGATGACAATACACCATGTGCGAGAGCAACGTACTTCAAAGATCTCTAAAACCACTATAATCAGGAATTATTTAGAGAGGCATGTGAGGCAAAATGGTTGTTGGAAAATTACAATCCCTGGGATGTAACACAGGAAGAAGCTGCACAATATACATCAGCGGCCAAAGTGAGAGATATTTTAGCTATAGGTCTATTAATAGCGGCATGTTGACGTTGAAATCATCAATATTTGAGGGAAAAGTACACCCTGAATAGCTTAAGGAAAAATACTTTTAATTCCCCATAGGCTATTCCGATTATTCCGATTTGCCAGTCCAGTGTGCATGAGTGCAGTTCCCTATTCAAACAGTATTCGCAATTATTATTAACAAAGCGAAATGACACACACTTACAGCAGCAGGTATACAGTTAGACAAAACCAGTTTTTCCCATGGGCAACTGTATGTGGCGTGTTCACGAGTATCCGGACAACAACATCGGTATGTCTCAGCAGAAGATGGCAAAACCAAAAACGTAATTTTCAAATGTGTTCACATAAGGTAACATTGTACGCTGCAGACTTTCTCAACTGTATGAAATTCCCACTTTGCTGCTCATATCAATGTATCAGAATTTTCAGAATTAAAATGGACCCACCAGCAGCCGAGATTGCTGTAATAGAATAGCCCAATTATCAGCAATAATGCATCGTCCCCATTGTCTTCATCGGGAGCGAAGCCGCGGGTACCTGCTAGTATATAATAAAAAGCTATGTACAGTACTAAATTTTGAGCGCGACTGTGTGTACTTGCACCAAAGTTCTAGGAAACATTAACGACTGAGGACATTGAAAGTGCAGTTAATATAGCTGCCGAAAACAGCAGGTGCGAAGTCATGGAAGAAATGAACGAAGACGATGATGAAGACAAGGAAAGGGAGCTTAAAATACACACTTTTGGAGAAGCACTATCTGTTGTGAGTGACCTTCAGGAATTTGCAGTTTTCAAGAATGTTCCAGAACTCCTGGAGTTAATGCAGGATGCAAAGGAGATCATACAACGTTCTCTTGTAAAGAAGTCATGATAATGCACTTTGAAAAACAAGTGGAAACAAAGAAACGAGTAGAGAAACTGAAATTTTTGTACGTAAGTTGAAAATTCAGTGTAATACATTAGAACCTATTTTCCTTATTTATTTACAGACCTATATTTGAAATTATAATTTCATTGTAATCCTGCTTGCCACGGTGGGTGAGTGGTTATCGCGTCGGACTACCAACCACAAGCTTGCAAGTTCGCTTCTGGCCGTGGTAAGTGATTTTTGAAAGGCGACAAAAATCACGACACGCATAGTGATTTTTGAAAGGCGACAAAAATCACGACACGCATGTCTTACATTGTTGGCATGTTAAAGAACTCATTTGAATTCAGTAGGCCGTGTTCATAATGGCAAAATTAATCTCGGGATTTTCCGCCAACACAAAGTTCCTCCATTCTCTACTAGAAAGCGGTATAGTGTCAAGGATCTTAGATATCTAACCTCCTTGACTTTTATAGCGTTCCAAGGAACGACAAAATTCGAAATGCAAGCTGCCCTCTGGATGTCAAATAACAAAGCTTGCAACCGGCACCGAGGCCATACGATATTATTATTATTATTGTACTCCTATGCGATAATACAGTATTTCCTTGAAGTGTATTTTGTCTTATTAAAACTCAACCCTTTGTAAAACGGAAACATGCAAAAACGGAAAAATAAATCCGGGACGATTGCGTTCCGCTTTAGACAGGTTTTACTGAACATGCGCAGTGGAGTCTCCACGCACAGTGAGCCTTCATACCTTTGTGATCAGTGCAAATAAAGTGCGCAATGTGTCCTCGTAACCGCATGCGCATATTCAGTAGTCTCAGAGTTCTACTCGAGCTTTAAGTAGAATTCTCACGCGCTTACGACCGGCCACGATTTATACCTTATTTTAAGTTCCGGGGTACAGTTCTCTCACGTTCCTCGTTAACAGGCAGTGACACGGTCCCATTTCATAGATTTATGGCAAGTAAACGAACCTTCCACTAATTGAGGCTGTCGACGTAAAAAGGGCACATAGACCTATGGGCCTGTTTTACGCAGAATGCATCTGAAGACGATGTTGCGTTTATTGAAGGGATGATCTGCCAAGACTGAACAGTAAATGACGTAGGGCCATTTCGTTTTATTCTCCGACAATGTTAATAAACCAAGACTGAGCAGGAAATGTTATTCTCTACCAATGCTGCTCGACTGAAGCCATTTAATTTTTCCAAAAACTCAATCTCTTGTAAGCTTATTATTATGGGATTACATTTAATTTAAAACACTGTATTAAGTCTTGTTAGTAGTGGTTTTGTAGCGGTTCTACAGCCTCCTCCTCCTCACCCTCCTCACAAGATGACGGTGGCGCGATATCTCTCGAACGCATGGTCGGATTTTGACAAATGAGGTGTCATTGAACTCGGGCTGACACCCCCTTTCCAATGGACAACATATCTCTACCCCAAAATAAAACCTACCCCTAATAGGGGGTGACATTTTAATTTTTTAGAGAATCTCTCTTTCCAATTGCAACATGTGAGAGTTTGAATGTCAATATGGAATGAAACGTTGTTCTACACATGAGACATGTATACGGTGGAAAGCCACTATGAATTAACATACTTGTTTTTTGTTTTTTACGCATGCCCACTCATGGCTTTTGTAAGAGGGTGGGGGAGCGGATCCCTGTGGATGGGTTATTGTTGACGGGTCATTGTTGGCGGGGTTATTGTTGACAGGTCATTGTGGACGAGTCCTTGTGGTCAAGTCCTTGTTGACAGGTCCTTGTGGACAGGTCTTTGTGGACGAGTCCTTGTTGATGAGTCCCTTTGGACTGATCCCTTTGGACGGGTCCCTTTGGCCTGGTTCCTACGGACCAGCTCATGAATTTATCCAAATTATGTCAAAGAGCTTAACTAACGGACTAATAAGGCTAGGAACTTGTATGAGGTATTGTAGGACTTGGGATGAAGCCCCCTTTTAGAATGTACTTTTGACATTTTGGCAAAGGGCCTAACCACACTTTTGTTAATATCTCGCGAACCTATCATGCTAGTGACTTGTATGAGGGGTCCTAGCAATTGGGGGCGATGTTCCCCTTTGGGGGTGAAACTATCCCCCCACTCCCAAATTTAAAAATCTAAAAAATTAAAATGTCACCCCCTATTAGGGGTAGGTTTTATTTTGGGGTAGAGATATGTTGTCCATTGGAAAGGGGGTGTCAGCCCGAGTTCAATGACACCTCATTTGTCAAAATCCGACCATGCGTTCGAGAGATATCGCGCCACCACCATCTTGTGAGGAGGGTGAGGAGGAGGAGGCTGTAGAACCGCTACAAAACCACTACTCTTGTTGATTGAATTTTACCACCGAAAATGCTGTCTGCGTAAAAAGGGATCATAATATTGATTTAAAAGGTCTTATGCATTTCATTCGTAAACTATTCTAAGTCATATTTTATATGAATTATTCATATCTGAATTAAATATTCTAAATAATAACAAGCACTACCGTATGGAAAAGAAAAGAAAAAAAACATCAAAGAGAAACACAGACAAATATTTCATCTCTTGTTATCTCCAACATGCGTTTTTACCTATGTGCCCTTTTTATGTCGACCGCCTCAATTACACTTGTGTGAAGCTAAATTACGGGTTATATTTGACTAACGCACTTAATAAGGTCATTCGACAGTAATGAACTACGTTCAAGGCTTTCAGACCCCGCTCTGCGCATAATCTAAAACTAATTAAATTGCCTACAAATTATATTTTACAAGTTCTACTCGTAGGATCAATGGTTTCGACGCAATTTTGGTCCAAAGGAAGTCTAAAACTAAAATTTTCAATTTTTGAAAAAAAACTGGCCTATTTTCAATGTGCCGTAATTCGGTAACCAATTGACCTACAGTGGCCCGGTTATGCTTAATTTGTCACAAATGTAATGGTCTTAAAAACGTATAGAATAGCTTTTGAAGAAAAATGCATGGATTAGGAGATATAGAGCAAAATCTGAAACAAGTCCAATACTTTCGCGGTTTTTCGTGTGTAAAACTTTTTCTACAACTTTTTGAGAGTTGCAAACTAGGGTATACATAGCCCTAATGGGTCCAAACAACATAGTCAACTAAAGGAATCAGAGATACTTAATGTTTTGCGAATTCAGCGATTTTTTGTGTCGTTTTTGACTGGCCTATAGGTTCCAACGTTCGTCGCCAGGAGTCGACTGCGGTGGCATCTAGTAACTAGGTTCAGAACTAGTTGTCGTTACGGTGGCGTTTTTCAGCAAGAGAAGAAACTACTTGAAAAAGTGAATGTCTGCAGTCCATACTAGAATTAAAAACAGATAATACACACTAATGCAGCCATTACAATTAACACCGGTTATCAGACATATTCCACACACTCCCAAAGTGCACGGGGCTGCATGACCGTGTTGTCGCAGCCCCTAAACTGAGAAACCAACCAACAAGCGGCGACAATAACCGTTGTTCGTTGCTGTCCAATAGCTGACCGTTCTTGACCAATAACATGCTCACTCTGTCTTTTCCCGTGGAGTCCAAAGTCCGGTCCTGTCTTCCGTCTCACCTGTCAGGTCTCCAGTGTTACATACAGTAGTTGCACGAGGTTCTTTCCAGTCTCACTGTTTGCTCTCAGTGGCTACGGTGGAGAGTTGACAACGTTATGCTTCTAGCTGGGAAAGCCTCTGTTCCTCGCAGACATGGGATGGAAACGTGACCGCCCAGGGAGCCGGTCGTTAATGAGTAAAATGAGAGAACTATATCCATTTCAATCCTAGACCATATAATGGCAGTTATCACGAAAAGCATGTTGTCACACAAATTCAACACCCACCTACTGTTAGTATACGGGGCAGATCTGAAGTTAATAAGCCCGTAAATGATTCAACATCATCATTCCTCCTTCCTTCTCTGTTTTGTCTAAATAATAATAATAATAATAATAATAATAATAATAATAATAATAATAATTATTTAATTTAATTTAATTTAATTTATTTATTAAATACTATTTATGTTACATTATTGTGATATGTCTCACGAATCTGATGACAGTACAGATTATCTGTGAGACATATTAATTATTATTTACAACATATATATATAGATTATATTTCAGTACAAGAGTGCATGCATTTTTTTGTAATGTTAATGATAAAATGTTAATGTAAATAATTAAAGATACAAAAAATTACACTATGGTAGTTATATTAATAAATTTATGTTATGAGTTAATGTTTGGTTAAGTAATATTTTTTAATGCGACTTATAGCTAGTTGTTTGCTGTTAATGTTTGTCAGTCCAGGTGGTAGTTCATTAAGTAGTGATGGTATAATATAATTTAGTCTCTTGAAACCATAGCTATTTATACATAAAGGTTTAACATGTTTAGTACTTGTTATGGCTCTTGTTTGTATGTTGTGAGAGACCTTATGCCTGAATCTTGGATCATGGTAGTAGAGATTCAGTACAGTAATTTGAAGCAACTCTTTAATATTAAAATAAGGGATATCAGTGAAATATTTAAAGAACCTGTTTTGGCTATCTTGAAGATTATTAATTAAAGTTGTGTTTTGATTTCCCCAAGCTGCTATAGCATATCTTAATTTGCTTTCAATCAGAGCACTGTAAATTGTTTTGTAAGTTTTCCTATCTACATAAAATCGGAGATTGTAGAAGATGTAGAGGTTTGCTCTTAGTTTTTTTTATTATGTTTACTGTGTGTGTGTTCATTTTAAAGTGTTCATCAAGGGTAATTCCTAGGTATTTTTGTGTCGAAGTACTATTTATGAAGGTGTTACATTTGCAACCTGCCAGGATGTTTTGGTGTATGCATGATAAGCTGTGGTGCGTTAGTTTGTATTTTTCTTGTGTGAAGTGATCAACTCTGATATGCATTATTTTAGATTTGGTTGTATTTATATACAAATTATTGTCATGACACCATCTTGTGATGTTATTGAAGTCTTCTTGAAGTCTCTCAAAAGCTGTTTTAGAGTCTTTATGTATGGTATATATAGTGGTGTCATCAGCATAAATAAATATTTTACTGTGTTTAATGGCTTTATTCATGTCGTTTACGAACAGGTTATATAGTGTAGGTGAAATAATGCTGCCTTGAGGGATACCTTGTGTTCCTTCTACTGCGTCACTGATAGTGTTATTGACCATAACTGCCATTTCCCTGTTTTTCAGATAGCTTTCAAATAGTTTGTAAGTCGTGCCTCTTATTCCAATATCGTGTAATTTAGCAAGTAGTTTATTGTGATTTATTGTGTCAAATGCTTTAGAAAAGTCAAGAAAAAGTACCATTATGTGATTGTTCTTATTTAAGGCATTATTTATTACATTGGCAAATTCAGCCAGGAGTAGTTCAGTACTTTTCCCCTTCCTAAAACCGTATAGGTGTCCCTTTAAAATATCATATTTATTTAGGAAATTCTTCAATCTCTTATCCAAGCATTTTTCCATTATTTTGTGGAGGATTGATAAAATGCATATTGGTCTGTAGTTGCCAAAGTCTAAGTGATCGCCATTCTTATATATTGGTTTAATAATTGTGTATTTCAGATATTTTGGTATTATGCCTGATTCGAATATCTTGTTTATGAGATGTGTTATGATTGGTATAGTTTTTTTGGATGTTGCCTTTATGTCTTTCAAGCGTATATTGTCTACCCCAGGCGATTTGTCTGTTTTTAATTCCTTAATTATGTTTTCTATTTCATATTCATCAGTTTCAAGTAATGTAAAGGAATTCATTAATGTGTTTCTATTTGATTGCCATATGTTGATACTACAGTTATGAGCTAGGCTGTTTATTTTTTCACTAAAGGTGTTGATGAATTTATTGACTATCACTTCGTTAGTATAATGTAATATTAAATGTTTGTTTATGACTTCATTGACAGTTTGTGTTTTCCGACCTGTTATATCATTAATGACTTTCCACATTCCTTTATTATCGTTTTTGGAACTATTTATCTTATTTTTAAAATATTGATGTTTTGTTTTGTTTATTAGCTTATTTAATTTGTTTCTGAAAGCTTTGTATTCATTTTTTATTGTAATATTATCCTTGTTTCTGAGCATTGTTTTGTAAAGTCTGTCTCTTTCCTTACATTGTATTTTTAGGTCATAAGTGAACCATTGTTTGCTTTTCCTGTGTTTACGAGTTGTTATGTAAGATGCTTTTTGGTAGATTTCCTTAAATTTGGTTGTTATATTGTTATATATGTCATTAGGATTTTTTAATTCAAGGCAATCTGTCCAGTCTGTGTTGTTAAGGCTTGTGTGTATTATAGTATCGTTCATTAGCGTAATGTACGATTCATTATCTTGTAATTGTGTCTTATCATTTTTTGGCCAAATACCTGCATATGTTATGTAGTGGTCAGAGATATCTGATTGTATGACTGCAGAAGTATATTGATCTAGTCTGCTACGATAGTTTATGTGATCAATACATGTTCTCGAGTCTAAATTTGGATCATAACGAGTACATTGAGTGATAAGTGGTAGGAAACCATGAGTTGCCATAATATTTGTATATTTGATAGCTGATAGACTGATGTCCTTAGATAAAGTATCAATGTTGATATCTCCTAAAATGGCGTATTCGCTGTACTTACTAGTGTGTTGTGTTATATGTGTCTCCAGTTCATCAAGAAAATCATTTATGTTAGTGCTAGGTGGTCTGTAAATGCATGTTAATCCAATCTTTTTGTTCATGTGAAGTATTTCTATTACCATTGATTCATGAGTATTGGAAATGTATGAATTGTGTGTTCTAATAGCCATGTTGTTCTTTACATATATGGCTATGCCTCCTCCTTTACGATTTGTTCTATTACAAAATACAACATTAAAATTATCCAAAGTAAATAGGTAATTATTAGATTCAAGTATGTTAATTTCTGTTAAGCAAATAATATCCAGATCATTAATTTTCTTGCTTAAGGTTATGGTTAAATAATCCCAGTTTTTTGATATAGATTGAATATTTAGAGAGAGGATATTGATTTCAGCATTATTTCTAGTCTTATTACCATTTTCGACGAAATCGGGTATATTGAGAAATGTGAGTTCATTTTGTATTCCAGAAACATTTATATTGCTATCCCAACTGTTCATAATATCAATTAATATAATAATTCAATAATAATTCTTTCTTTTTGGCGGGGGGGGGGGGGGGGGTGGTTACCTAATTTTGTTAATGTCTTCCTCACGGGAGATTTTCAATATACCAGATTCGTCGTTTTTTCGCGCAAGTATTTTGCCGTTTTTAACCCAAATGAATTTCCAGTTATTTTCTCTGGCCTGATTTTTAGTTTTCCATAGTAGCTCCCTGTAAAATGACGTTAGACTTTCGTTAATGAAAAACCTAGATTTAGTGTTCCCATGAGTGAGGAAATTTTGTCCTTTTCTTTTCTGTAAAAATTCATTCTTTTTGGATATGGAGTTAAATTTTACCACTATTGGGGGGATTTTGTTCTTTCTTTGCAGTGGGGGCCTGTAAACTTCCTCTACATCAAACATGTTTAGATCTACTTCTAGAGTCTCAGCAATTTTGTGGACGATTTCATCCAGGCATTCGTCTTTCGCGCGTGGCACTTCACATATTTCAATGCATTGTTGCCTACCGTTCTGTTCCATTGTGTGCACTTTCTCGTTTAGATCTGATATTATTTTGTCTTGTAGATTCTTTTCGTCTTTTAGGGTTTTTATTTCTGCTGTAAGTGATTTCAGAAGAGTTGCATTTGACTTAGTTTCCTTAATCAACTCATCATATTTCTGCGCAATAAAGTCGGCACTTTTAACACTTTCACTCACTTGGTTTTTCAGTTCACTAATCTGCTTCTTTAATTCTAAAAACATACCTTTGATATCCGATGCGTGTATTATCTCCGTGTCCGGTGTTGAAGGTGGAGTCGCTGTGTAATCAGTGTTGGCAGCAGCTGGTAGGGTCATCGTTCCACCGCTTGCGACAACAGATGCTGACGTTGTCTTTTTGAAGCTACGGCACTGTGGACACCGCCATGACTCCTTAGCTTGTTTTGCCATACCTTTCCACGTACGTATTGTGACTGATGTACATTCATAATGATATTTCCCTTTGCATCCTGTGCAGTATACATAGTCACCATCACTTGGGAGTCCTTCTTGACAGCGGTCGCAAACCATTTCCTTGCTATACTTAAACTTTTTGCGGAGCACTCAGGCACACGTCTACTTCCTCCGGTGTTTCAATAATAATAATAATAATAATAATAATAATAATAATAATAATAATAATAATAATAATTACTATCTATATATCATCATATTATATAATACACTAAGGTGTATGTTTCACAAAACTCAAGCTCCTAAACCAGAGGGAGTTAGAAGGTGTGGTTTGTAGTCTACCAAAATCTGACAAATCGTCTCAAAAACCAGGAAAAATCTTGCATTTCTTGAAAAGTCAACGGATATATATTTATTTGTTTATAAAGTGCTTTTAAACAAATAAACAAGACGATAGTCCCTGGTAGAACTGTGCCGCGTACAGCCGCATAGCACAAGCGCTGGGCGGGTAGTCTGTACACATGGGGCGCACACAACCAGCATCAGTGATGAATTGCTCTCTGATTTCATAAATACCGACAATTTGTTTAAAAAGTGCTGTTAAACAAATACACATATTTATAGAAGCCCGCATAACAGTAAAGCCAGGCGGGTGGTTTATACACACGTGAGAGTTCTCGCACGGGTCCGCTAGTTATTATTATTATTTTCGTTAATTCCCCCTTAAGGAGAGCGTTAGAACACAATCTTTTCATGTATTTTTTCTGTCCCTTTCTTCTTTCTTCCCATACACCTCTCATATATTCACAATGCTTCCTCTTTCTTCTTTCTTCCCAAACACCTCTCATATATTCACAATGATTCCTCTTTCTTCTTTCTTCCCAAACGCCTCTCATATATTCACAATGCTTCCTCTTTCTTCTTTCTTCCCAAACACCTCTCATATATTCACAATGCTTCCTCTTTATTCTTTCTTCCCAAACGCCTCTCATATATTCACAATGCTTCCTCTTTCTTATTTCTTCCCAAACGCCTCTCATATATTCACAATGCTTCCTCTTTCTTCTTTCTTCCCAAACGCCTCTCATATATTCACAAAGCTTCCTCTTTCTTCTTTCTTCCCAAACGCCTCTCATATATTCACAATGTTTCCTCTTTCTTCTTTCTTCCCAAACGCCTCTCATATATTCACAATGCTTCCTCTTTCTTCTTTCTTCCCAAATGCCTCTCATACATTCGCAATGCTTCCTCTTTCTTCTTTCTTCCCAAACACCTCTCATATATTCACAATGCTTCCTCTTTCTTCTTTCTTCCCAAACACCTCTCATATATTCACAATGCTTCCTCTTTCTTCTTTCTTCCCAAACGCCTCTCATATATTCACAATGCTTCCTCTTTCTTCTTTCTTCCCAAACGCCTCTCATATATTCACAATGCTTCCTCTTTCTTCTTTCTTCCCAAACGCCTCTCATATATTCACAATGCTTCCTCTTTCTTCTTTCTTCCCAAACGCCTCTCATATATTCGCAATGCTTCCTCTTTCTTCTTTCTTCCCAAACACCTCTCATATATTCACAATGCTTCCTCTTTCTTCTTTCTTCCCAAACACCTCTCATATATTCACAATGCTTCCTCTTTCTTCTTTCTTCCCAAACGCCTCTCATATATTCACAATGCTTCCTCTTTCTTCTTTCTTCCCAAACGCCTCTCATATATTCACAATGCTTCCTCTTTCTTCTTTCTTCCCAAACGCCTCTCGTATATTCGCTATGCTTCCTCTTTCTTCTTTCTTCCCAAACACCTCTCATATATTCACAATGCTTCCTCTTTCTTCTTTCTTCCCAAACACCTCTCATATATTCACTATGCTTCCTCTTTCTTCTTTCTTCCCTAACACCTCTCATATATTCACTATGCTTCCTCTTTTTTTCTTCTGTCCACTTCTTTCCTGTTTCTTTTTCTCTTTGGGCGTTTGCTCAAATTTCTGTTGTGTGATATTTTCTCTGTATATTTCCCTGTCTGCCATGTCTTCTGTAGAGATGTTTAGTTTCTTGAGTTCTTCCACGGTTTCTATTACCCAATTCGTTTTCAGTGTAGCAACTATATTAAACATCTTCTTTGTCGTCTGTCTTCGTTCATCCTATGTATGTGTCCATAAAATTTTGTCCTTTTTCCCTGATGTTGTCTCTGTCTGTTTGTACAGTTCTATTGCCGGTCTTTCTATCCATATTCCCTCTTTCTGAACTGGCCCGTAGATCTTTCTCAGTATTTTTCTCTCTTACTCTTCTAGTTACCTGATTTTTGTTCTTCTCTTGATTGCTGTTGTTTCTGAAGCGTATTGTTAGGACTATTGTATTATTGTGTTGTAGTTTGGCATTGATGGAGATGCGGTACTACTAATAATAATATTTATTTATTTATTTATTTATTCGTTAATTCCCTATAAGGAGAGCGTTACAACACAATCAATTATCATGTTTTATTATGGCCCTTTTTTTCTCAAAAAATCTTAAAAAAAACCACACTATGCTTCCTCTTTCTCTCCTCCGTCCACTTCTTTCCCGGTTGTCTCTCTTTGGGAGTTTGCTCAAACTTCTGTTGTCTAAGTTTTTCTCTGTATGTGCTCCTGTCTGCCATGTCTTCTGCAGAGATGTTTAGTTTCTTGAGGTCTTCCACGGTTTCCGTTACCCACTTGGTTTTTTACTGTACTATTCGTAACTATATTAAACATTTTCTTGGTCAGTCTGTCTTCGGTCATCCTATGTACATGTCCATAAAATTTTGCCCTTGTTTTCCTTATGTTGTTTGTAATTGTTTCTGTCTGTTTGTACAGTCCTATTGTCGGTCTCTTTATCCATATTCCCTCTTTCTGAACTGGCCCGTAGACCTTTCTCAGAATTTTTCTCTCTTGTGTTTCTAATTCCTTGATTTTTGTTCGTCTCTTGATTGCTGTCGTTAATAATAATGTTATTAGACTACCATTACGTCTCTTTTATCTACTGCGGCTTTTAGAGACGCCGATGTGCCGGAATGTTGCCCCGAAGAGGATCTTTAACGTTCCAGTAAATCTACTGACACGGCTCACTCGCATTTGCGCACCCTAAAATGCCGACTGTGTGCGCCAGGATTCGATCCTGCAACCTTCGGTACAGCAGGCGAATACGTTACTGCTGCGCCACGCAGCCAATCATACACTACTACAGTCATCACATAAGTTATCAGACACATTCAACACACAGCTGTACACGGGGCTGATGACCAAGATGTCCCAAACCCCGAAGTTGAATTAACAACTCAGAAGAATCATGAGCATCAGGGATAATAATGCTCAGTTGTTTTGTTAATTCAACTGACGGTATTGCGACATCTTGGTCATGAGGTCCGATTACTTCGACGCGTGTTTGATTTGTGTGATAGCCTGTGTTACTGTGGTGACTATAGTAGTGTGTGTAATTGTAACTATAGGTTCTTGGATTGGGATAGCTTCCTCGGGACTTGAAATCATATAGGCTACTATTTCTTACAGTGTGTAACTGTGTTAGGGACAGGGAAGATGATGATGATAATTGTTGTTTTAAGGGGCCTAACATTCAGGTTATCGGACCCTAATGGTTTAGGGTGAAAGTGAAAGATGAGAAGAGAATGAAAACTATAACTAATACTAACTACAAACTTACATACTAGAAGAGGAAATGGTAAACAAATGAAGGATAAGGCAAATAAAGGACACGAAGAAAAGATATGCCCTCAACCCTCGAAGAATGAGGATTCAGGGACTTGGAAGGAAGGAGAGTCATGAAAGGCAGATAGGAAATGGAAAGAGGAGAGGGACCGCCCCAAAGTCAGAGGAAAAAGTGGACAAAACGGACCCAGCTCAGGAATCCCTCGGGGTCGCTAACTCCCAAACTCACTAGCCGTGAGCCCTTGAGGGTGTAGCACTATCGAGGGTGCACCAGAAGTGGCGGGGCTACATACACCCTGCCTCCTTGAGGGCCTTGTGCAGAAGGCAGGAGATAACATGAAAAGAAAAATATTACGAACCTTACAGTAGTCGCATATGACATGTTATCCTACTATGTGTCTGCCAGGAGCGCAATTCCCTCGTTAACACTGAACTCTGTTAGTCATTGAAATAACTACTTGTAAAATTCCAGTGCCAAATCCTGACCGGTGCGCATGCGCGAGTTACGTCGTGGTACCAATGCTTTATTGTAGGAATATCTTTAATGGGGCCTCCAAACCTTGAAGTAAACAGCGAAAGTATGAAAATTTAATAAATCATAATTGTTTTCAGTAAATATGATAAAATGAATATTTTCACGCTAAAAACGACGACTTGAAGATCATTTATTGTAGGAATATCTTTAATGGGACCTCCAAACCTTGGAGTAAACCGTAAGCGATATATATTCCACATAGCCACATGGCCGACAGTACGTCGCGGTATCAATCTCCGCCACCGCGCGCGCTCATTGTTTCCGTCCCATTTCCGTCCCCTTTCCAAAATCACTCCCACAAAAATATCCAGCAACCGAGTGGAAAGATGTCACACATCAAAAAGAAGGCTGACTCCTCGAAGAATGAGACAAGTGCCAATTAAGGTGGGATAGTGAAAAACTCCCTAGGCTGCGGATACCTTAATACCGTCGGGGTCGGAAGAGAACAAGAGTTGACAAAAAGTGGTCGACGGGATAGAAGACGGAGAGGAGCCCGGCACAAGTAAGTGGAACAATGCCGGACTCAGCTGGGGTCCCGTGGTCGCCAACCCACGTCTCACTAGATGTGATGCCATGGAGGGGACATGGAAGAGGTAGGTGCCGCGGGACTTGAAGTAAGGTACTATCCTGGCATTTGCCTGAAGGGAGTGTGGAAACCCGGGTGAAACCACACTCAGGAAAGCCACTCTTAGCGCCGGGAATCATACCAGCGATCTCCGGACTTTGGTGCATGGCTACACCGCAGGGCATGATTCTTTTGAACGCAATACCAACAGATGCAGTTTTAAAGAGATGTCTGGCAAGGCAACTTTAATAAGATCAGCACAATGAACTGTTAGTGGTTTGAGCGTGAAACCTATGTAATCACCTCCTCTATTGTTCTTACTTTATCACAAGGCCCTTCACAAGGACGCCAATAAATTAACACTGTCACTCTCATACTTCTCATGATTCTAGAGCAGAGTAGAATGGTCCCACAGTTGCTCATTACTACTTGTAGGACGTGAGTTGGTGATCACAAGGCTGTAGCTGAGTTCGACATGAAGAAAACACGAATAACTATCACACACAAGTATATTGGAATAGTACATTATGCAACGAGCCTATAATGGCAATAATTAAGACACGATTATGTTTATAAAAACGAGTGTCTTTTATACCATTACTAGCAGTGGTACCCGGCTTCGCCCGGTGGAATGATGATAATGTATCAAAGTCTCCTTAGAAATATAATGGACATAAAATCTAGGTCATTTGCCCCCCCCCCAAAAGACAATGAGGGCGTAATATCTAGGTCATTTGCCCTTTTGATAAGGATGATAATGAAAACTACTGTTGAATTGACACGTCAAACTTACAAACTACCTTAATAGAAATACATATTTCAAACTTCACAGGCGAGGAAGACTTATTGTGTGTGGTGACTAATGGTGTAATGGGCGTAACATCTAGGTCATTTGCCCTTATGATGAGGATGATGAGGGAAACTACTACCTGTATTGAATTGACACTTCAACTTATAATGTACACAATGTACTGAAATAAAAATAAATATTGAACCCTTGCAAAGAAGCATATGAGACTCAGATTCGGGGTGTAACGGGTCATATTCGTAAGTTGCTGTCAGGGCGCTTCATTAACTTGCAGGGTAACATATAACAAAATATGGCGCCCAACGTGGGGATTGTTGTTGTTGTTGCTTCGCTGATCTCATATTTATTTCGTTGAGAAATGATGCCAGGTCAAGCGGACATGTAAATTCAGTAAATGGAGGCGATGTTGTACCGCCATGTGCATTAGTAAAATCACTGAGTTCCTAAAGTTAGAAATATTGAACAAGGTTAGAATTTGATTTGGTATTTGTTATAAACTTGTTCTGGCGCCCACATTAAAATTAGAAATTTGCATTATTAATTAACTCAGTCAAAGCAGGAAGATGTTGCCTTATATTTGACATTTAATTGACTTCGGTTAATTGGTGTTTCGTAAATTCTGTTGGTTAGGAATTTAAAAGCAGATCACTAGGGGTTATTTTGTTGTTTGGGAATAAGTGTCATTGTATTCAGTAAATTTTGTTACTGAAATTTTCATTAAATTAGAGCCAGTAATATTTAAATGTGTGACATGTATGTGCGTATAGGGCTGAAGCCTTAGCCCATAACCCTGTTTTTCTCTGAATATATTTTTGTGTGTGATATGGCGAGTGTTGATGAGATAAAGGCATTGTTAGAACAGATGTCGATCCAAATGTCCGCGAAAAGTTCAATGTTAAATATTTGCCTATCTATAATCGCTTGCAGGCTACTCAGTTCACCCACAATTGTCCTAATGCGATTAATAGCGAAGACTGGCCCTAATTATATCGCACACACGCACTATAAAAAAAACATATATAAAATACACTGCAATTTATACATAAAATATACATCTCGAGTCCGCGCCACTGGCTCGTTAACAAGTTCAAAATCCTGGCTGCACTAGCAGTCGCTATCTCGTCCGGTATTTCCGTCCTGTACTGTGGACTTCGGCTCTGGTAAGCGCTAATTAGGGTGATACGATACTTCCCCCTTAAAGCTGAACTCGTCGTCTTTAAATGAATGTTACAGTTTATCACGCGCTGGCGTGAAATATTTAGCTCACACAATAATGCTGTTTTTAGAACAAAATGTATTCTAGCTTTCAAACTCGATACCGCAATCGCTGCGACTTTAGCTCCTCGGAGCTCACAAAATAAATTAGCTTCACTGATTTTAGAGCGTAAAAATCACAATTCAAACTGGCGTGGAGTATGCCTCTGAAGGCTCCACAAGAATAGACTTAGGTAAATTCGAGCGTAAAAAAAATCACAATTCAAACTGGCGTGGAGTATGCCTCTGAAGGCTCCACACAATAAGGCTTAGATTGGCGTCAGGCCAAACTATTTATGAGAAACTGACAAGGGCGGTGGAGTGGGGCGGAGTCGGATAAAAACTTCCAGAGTTTTTGTCTCACAAAGATGTAGCTAGTGTCATTCTTCTCCAAATAAATCCAACGTCTCAAATTACTCGAGCGGAGATTAATCCGTTCGGCGGTTCCTTAGATACACACTTCCGCGGGCTTTTTACTACTGACGCCGTCCACCTCGTGGTCACGGCTTGGTCTCTTGCGATTGGCTGATTCAATCGTATGTTCGTTGAGAGGACCTCGTGATTCTTCCTTTATGTCTCCAATTTTGGTACTGTAGTTGCACAATTCGGCCTTGAACTCGACTAATTCTGGCCGTCCCCCAGGAATAGCTACCAGCTCAGCTTCTGTTGCAATCATTACGAAATGCTGGCCTCCCTAATATCCAAGTCGACTTCCTTATGTGCTGCCTGGGCCGTAGTAATAATAATAATAAATATGAATACTTATTTATCGAAGATCAATAAGGGTTCAATATGTTAAAAATCACAGTCGAGAAAGAGTTTATGCGGCGGTGATTAGTGGAATGATGCGCGTAACATCTAGGTCATTTGCACTTATGATGATGATAATAATAAAGTAATGAAAAAATGACTACTAAACGAACATGGTGTAATTTACAACTGATATAGGTAATTCAGATGTCTAGCTTCGATGTCTTCCATAGTCTCAACCTTATTTTCTGGCTTAGGCCTGTACTCGATGCGTCTAGTGAAAGAGCTTATGGCGTACTGCTCGGCAAAGAAAATGAGTCCAAGCTGCACGAACCTGAGATGATCGTAGATGATGACGAAATATGATGACACACGTTCGGGGTTCCCCGTCGTATTTAGATTGGCCGGGGAATCACGCACTCTTTCGCAACACCACAGTGGCTTGAGCAACGGCCCTGTGCTGGCATCAGTATAGACAGCTCTGGAAAGTCCTCTCATGTCACCTCGCGATGAATCAGCAAGCTATTCTCACAACTGCCCCTCCCCAGAGTCTCGCAACTTGTGGGACGTGGGTTGGCGACCACCGGACCCCAGCTGAGTCCGACATCGCTTCTACTTCCTGGTGCCAGGCTCCTTTCAGTTCTCTTTCCTGTCGGCCTCCCTTGGTCAACTCTTGTTCTCTTCCGACCCCGACTGCATTAGGGCATCCGAGGGCTAGGGAGTCTTTCAATTTCCCGGTTAAATGGCCGTTGTCACATCTTTCCTGATGCCCTCATTCTTCGAGGGGTCTGCCTTCTATTCCGTTTCATTATATCTCCTGTCTTCTGCTCAAGGCCCTCAAAGAGGCAGGGTGTGTGTAGCACCACCATTTCTGGTACACCCTCAAGGGCTCATGGCGGGTGAGATAGGAAGCTGGCAACCCCGAGGGATTCCTGAGCTAAATGCAGGGAATGGAGAGGTATGTCAGAAATTTAAAGTGGACAGTGATAATCGTTGGGTTCCAAAGAGTAAGTATACAAATTTTGATCCAGATTGGTGAAACGATGTAGATTTGTGACAAAGGGTCTAAATACAGGGAATGGAGTGCTCTGTCCGAAAGTTCAAGCAGACAGTGTTACTGGTCGGGTTCCAAAGGGTAAGTAACTTACATAAAGATTGGTTGAGATGGGTGAAACTATGTAGATTTTTGCCAAAGAGCCTAAATGCGGTAAATGGAATGGTCTATCCGAAATTTCATATAGAAAGTGTTACACGTCGGGTTCCAAAGGGTGAGTATGTAAAATTTGGCTCAGATCGGTGAAACAGGGTAGATTTTGCCAAAGGGCCTAAATGAGGAAATGGAGTTGTCTGTCCAAAGTTTTAAGTGGACAGTGTTACTCGTCGGGTTTCCAAAGGGTAAGTATACAAATTTAGGTTCAGATCGGTGAAACGATGTAGATATGTGCAAAAGGGCCTAAATGTAGGGAATGGAGTGGTCTGTCCGAAATTCCAAGGGGACAGTGTTAGTCATCGGGTTCCAAAGGGTAAGTATACACGTTTTGTTTTCGATCGGTGAACGATGTAGATTTGTGCCAAAGGGCCTAAATGCGGGGAATGGAGTGGTCTGTCCGAAATTTCAAGTGGACAGTGATACTCGTCGAGTTGCAAAGGGTAATTATTTGCGATCGGTGAAACGGTGTAGTTTTGTGCCAAAGGGCCAAAAAGCAGGGAATAGTGTGGTCTGTCCGAAATTTAAAGTGAACAGTGTTACTTGTCGGGTTCCAAGGGGTAAGTATGTAAAATTTGGGTCAGATCGGTGAAACGGTGTAGATTTGTGACAAACTGCCTAAATGCAGGGGTTGGAGTGGCCTCTCCGCAATTTCAAGCAGACTGTGTTAGTCGCAGTGTTCCAAAGCGTAAATATACAAATTTTGGTTGAGATCGGTGAAACGGTGTAGATTTGGGCCAAAGGGCCTAAATGCAGGGAATGGAGTGGTCTGTCCGCAATATCAAGCAGACAGTGTTACACGCAGGGTTCCAAAGGGTAAGTATACAGATTTTGGTTCTGATCGGTGAAACGGTGTAGATTTGTGCCAAAGGGCCTAAATGCAGGGAATGGAGTGGTTTGTCCGCAATTTCAAGCAGACAGTATTACTCGCAGGGTACCAAAGGATAAGTATCCGAATGTTGGTTCTGATCGGTGAAACGGTGTAGATTTGTGCCAAAGGACCTAAATGCAGGGAATGGGGTGGTCTGTCCGAAATTTTAAGTGGACAATGTTACTCGCAGGGTTCCAAAGGGGTAAGTATAAAAATTTTGGTTCAGATCGGTGAAACGGTGTGGATTTGTTCCAAAGGGCCTAAATGCAGGGAATGGAGTGGTCTGTCCGCAATTTCAAGCAGACAGTGTTTCTCGCAGGGTACCAAAGGGTAAGAATACGAATTTTGGTTCTGATCGGTGAAACGGTGTAGATTTGGACCAAAGAGCCTGAATGCAGGAAATGGGGTGGTCTATCTGAAATGTTAAGTGGACAGTGTTACTCGCAGGGTTCCGAGGGTAAGTATACAAATTTTGGTTCAGATCGATGAAATGGTGTAGATTTATGCCAAAGGGCCTACATGCAGGGAATGGAGTGGTCTGTCCGCAATTTCAAGCAGACAGTGTTTCTCGCAGGGTACCAAAGGGTAAGAATACGAATTTTGGTTCTGATCGGTGAAACGGTGTAGATTTGGGCCAAAGGGCCTGAATGCAGGAAATGGGGTGGTCTGTCCGAAATTTTAAGTGGACAGTGGTACTCGCAGGGTTCCAAAGGGTAAGTATATAAATTTTGGTACAGATCGATGAAACGGTGTAGATTTGAGCCAAAGGGCCTAAATGCAGGGGATGGAGTAGCCTCTCCGCAATTTAAAGCAGACTGTGTTAGTCGCAGTGTTCCAAAGGGTAAATATACAGTGAAACGGTGTAGATTTGTTCCAAAGGGCCTAAATGCAGGGAATGGAGTGGTCTGTCCGCAATTTCAAGCAGACAGTGTTTCTCGCAGGGTACCAAAGGGTAAGAATATGCATTTTGGTTCTGATCGGTGAAACGGTGTAGATTTGGACCAAAGGGCCTGAATGCAGGAAATGGGGTGGTCTGTCCGAAATTTTAAGTGGACAGTGTTACTCGCAGGGTTCTAAAGGGTAAGTATACACATTTTGGTTCAGATCGATGAAACGGTGTAGATTTGTGCCAAAGGGCCTAAATGCAGGGGATGGTGTTGCCTCTCCGCAATTTAAAGCAGACAGTGTTAGTCGCAGTGTTCCAAAGGGTAAATATACAAATTTTTGTCGAGATCGGTGAAACGGTTTAGATTTGGACCAAAGGGCCTAAATGCAGGGAATGGAATGGTCTGTCCGCAATTTCAAGCAGACAGTGTTACTTGCAGGGTTCCAAAGGGTAAGTATACAAATTTTGGTTCAAATCGGTGAAACTGTGTAGATTTGGACCAAAGGGCCTAAATGCAGGGAATGGGGTGGTCTGTCCGAAATTTTGAGTAGACAGTGTTACTCGCAGTGTTCCAAAGGGTAGGTATACAAATTTTGGTGCAGATCGGTGAAACGGTGTAGATTTGTGCAAAAGGGCCTAAATGCAGGGAATGGGGTGGTCTGTCCGAAATTTAAAGTTGACAGGGTTACCCGCAGGGTTCCAAAGGGTAAGTATACAAATTTTGGTTCAGATCGGTGAAACGGTGTAGATTTGTATACATAATAGACAGACAGACAGACAAACTTTGTGCTTTATATATATAGATTGGTGTATTGACTCATGTTTACCATACCTAATTTTACGATGCACCAAGCATCCGAACATGAGTTACAGGCGTACATAAGGATACACAGAAAGACAGACAGACAGACAGACAATACTATTGTCTACAACATATCACCCAGAAATACAAATATGGGTATATCTACCACCCAGTATCAAAGAAAATCATCCTTACAATGAACCCGTATGTCGACAAAAAAAAAAAAAAGATTAGTTGAAATGTGCTCGCAAACTAAATTCACCTGACGTGTACTTCCTGACATGAAATAGAATTGAAAGCCTTGTAGATGAAACGCAATACACGTCACATAAAAACTGACCCTCTACGTTGTGTTGGGTCCCCATACACAGGAAGACCTCTTTCATAAATTATAAAAGCTTGTGGTGCATGAAAATTCAGGTTCTTTAGTCTCAAATGGCCCAAATTCCTAAAAGCCGCAAAAAATGCAGATTCAATTCAGGAATTTTGAAAATAATGTTGTTGTTTGGAGATATAATAGACCTTCTGCACTATATGTCGCACGTGAAAATTGCATGAAAAAATCCTAGGTTACCCCTTGACCCCCTTAATTGCATTGATGAATTATACAGTCTACGTTGGTTCCGTGATAACCTTATATTTGCAAACTTTCACAGAAATGTAATAAATGTAATAAATTGCTTCTTACTGAAATAGATGGAAAGTTGGATGCCACCCCTTGAGATAATGTTGTCATGGTTACCGATTTGCATTCCTTCATTAGTTTGTTAAATTAAACTTAATTAGTTTTCTGGGAATGTTTCAGAAACTGTTGGTTTTAGAGCCTTATAATGTAGTTTTCGAGGACCCTCGAGTTTTATTTCTGGCACCGAGGGGCTTTGTCTCGTCGTTGTACGCCATAATATAATACTACTAATAATAATATAACATAGGGATAGGAATATAATAGACCTGCCATACCACACCCGCAGATGTAAATCGCGTGAAAAAAATCTAGACTACCCCTTGACCCCCTTAAGCGCATTTTACGTATTGATGAAATTTACAGCTTAATTTGGTTCCATAATAACCATCTAAGCGTTTGCAAACTTTCACACTAATGTAATTAATGTAATTAATGGAATTGTATTGCGTCTTACAGCAATAGATGGATCTCTGAGAATCTGTTGCCATGGTTATCTGCTTGCATTCGTTCATAGTTTATTAAATTAAATTAGTTTTCTGGGAATATCTCAAAAACGGTTGGACGTAGGACCTTAAAATGTGCTTTTAGGGCCCCCAAGTTTTGTCTCTCACATTGAGGGGCTGAAAATGAGCTTTGTCTCGTCCTTCTACTCCTATTTCAGCATGTATTTTAAGGGGGTATGCCCCCTTTTATGAGAGGTATAGAGAAGAGTTACATCAATGATTAGTGTCGTGCCTCTGATGGATATCTGTACCAAATTTTACGTTGATACACCCAGCCGTTCTCGAGTTATAAGGGAACAAAGTTGTCCACAGACAATCAAGCAAACAGACAGACAGACCAAAACATTATTTTCGTGCGCATCTATCATAAAACAGTCTGAAACGTGTAAATAACTCAAATTTCCGTAGAAATTCAGAAAAAAAAAACAGACAAATTTTCTTTTTTTATATATGTAGAGATATACTGCACCGCTCGATGTGACCGTGTTTTATTGCACAAATTTAGGTTTTACTCGCTAACCGTCGGAGATACACGAAAAGTGATAAGAACCTTTTGGATAGAAAATTAAATGCTAAAGCTCGTGTATACCATCAAAAGTTTGCTATTTCTTAGCGTTCTCTTTTTATTTGAAATGGAAATGTGAAATTTTGAAACCAAAGGGTGTAGTGACGTCACAAAAGTAGGTTTTACTCGCTAACCGTTGGAGATACACGAAAAGTGTTAAGAACCTTTCGGATAGAAAATTAAATTTTGAAGCCCGTATGTGCCATCAAAAGTTTGCTATTTCCTACCCTTCTCTTTTTATTTGATATGGAAATATGAAATTTTGAAACCAAAGGGTGTAGTGACGTCACTAAAATGGTCGCCATTTCTTAATAGTGCAAAATATCGAAATTAAAAGTATCCTATGTGTAAACCTGGTATTTCAGCTACATCCATGCAAAATTTCATTTAAATCGGACCAGTGGTTCTTGCGTTATTAGGTAACAGACAGACAGACTGACAGAAAGACAGACACACACCATCTCATTTTTATATATTAGTATGATGAGCGAGTTGCATACGATTGTTTATGTTCGACAATAATTATAACTATTTTATGTTCGAACATAAATATCCATAAATATCTGTCGAGATTTCGCCATTTTTATGTACTGAACAGAACGCATGGGACGCAGAGAATACCTTGTATTTGACCATGGCCTCCTCGATTAGACGTGGGTTGGCGACCACTGGGCCCCAGCTGAGTTCGGCATTACTTCCACTTACTTGTGCCGGACTCCTCTCTGTCATCTTTCCTATCGACCTCCCTTGGTCAACTCTTGTTCTTTTCCGACCCCGATGGTATTAAGGTATCCGAGGCCTAGGGAGTCTTTCACTTTCCCGCCTTAATTGACCCTTGTCTCATCTTTCCTGATACCCTCATTCTTCGAGGGGTGAGCCTTCTTTTTCTTTTCATATCTCCTGCCTTCTCCTCAAGGCTCTTAAGGAGGCAGGGTGTGTGTAGCCCCACCACTTCTGGTGCACCCTCGATAGTGCTACACCCTCAAGGGCTCACGGCTGGTGAGTTGGCGACCCCAGGGGATTCCTGAGCTGGGTCCGGTTCCCCCCCCTTTTTCCATTGCCTCTGGGGCGGACCCGCTTCTCTTTCATTTTCCAATCTGCCTTTCATGGCTCTCCTTCCTTCCAAGTCCCTCAATCCTCATTCTTCGAGGGTTAAGGGCATTTATTATCCTCCTGTCCTTTATTTGCCTTATTCTCCTATTGTTTTCCATTTCTTTTTCTAGTATATAAGTTCGTAGTTAGTTTTCGTTATAGTTCCCATTTCATTATAATCTTCATGATCACCCAAACCATTAGGGGCCGATAACCTAGCTGTTAAGCCCCTTAAAACAATATCATCATAATCGAAATTTAAATTAGGAGGCCGTGGAACTCAGCGCAGGTGCGATGCTATCCTTACCTAATTGGTCACACAACTGATTCTTGAGCTCTGATTGGTAGGAGAAACTGTTTCATAATGAAAAATAGTGTTAGCCTATAATGACCCTCATTATGATACAGTTTTCTGACATATAATATTTACATTTCGACGATTTTTGGAGTGAGATAGCTTTGTTTTCAGACTCATATAACAAGACATTGTACGCCTTCCCGACGTTCAACAAATAAACACTAGAGTAAAACAAGAACTGATTGTTAGAATAAATTAAAATAAATCAGGAATACACTTATATTCTTGGCTTAGTAATGGACACTTTTCGACAATTTTCTCTACGAAATAATCATCATATATATTATTTCAGTAGTATAGATCCCTCCTGCGGCGCTCACAAGCGACCGATCGTGACAAATTAGTATTCAATTGAAAGAGAATAGTCATTAGCAGTGACAAATTGCAATCTAATTTCATAAATATCTATAATTTCTTTAAAAAGTGAATTTTAAAAAATGTACGAATTGTGCGATTTGCAAATACTGTTGCTGTATGAAACTACGCTCCATAATTGCTGTCCACTTCATATTGGCCGCTGTGACGCCTGTTTCATGTCATTTTTACATCCTGAGGTCTTTCCTTTAGCCTATCATTTTGAGTGGATTTCAGATCAGTAAACCAAATCGTACGATTTCATAAATATCGAATAACCGGCGAGTGTTACAACAACCTTTCTCTTTAAGGCTCTCATTATAAACCTATTGGGGAAAGTGTGGTTTATGAACATGCAAGATTTCTCGCACGGGTCATCTAGTATATATTATTTCAGTAGTATAGATCCCTCCTGCGGCGCTCACAAGCGACCGATCGTGACAAATGAGCATTCAAATGCACGAGAATAGACATTAGCATTGACGAATTGCACTCTAATTTCATAAATATCTATAATTTCTTTAAGAAAATACTTTAAAAAGAATGTACGAAGTGGGCGATTTGCAGATACTGTTGTTGTATGAAAATACGCTGCATGATTGATGTCCACTTCACATTTTGGCCTCTGTGACGCCTGTTTCATGCCATTTTAACATTCTAAGTTCTTTCCTTTATCACTTTGCATGGATTTCAGAAACAGCAAATCAAAGGAATACTACAATTCGTATAATTTCATAAATATCGAATAACCGGTGAGGGTTACGGCTAAGCTGTCAATCAATGGACTCAGCACACAAATGACATTAGCAGTGACGAATTGCATTCTCATTTGATAAATATCAATTTTTGTAAGAAGTGCGTGATTTGCAAATACTGTTGCTGTAGGAGAATAAATCATTTGGTTGAAATAAAAAACATAACAACTTTTCTACTTAAGTCTCTCATTATAAACCTATTGGGGAAAGCGTGGTTTATGTACATGCGAGATTTCTCGCACGGGTCCACTAGTATATATTATTTCAGTAGTATCGATCCCTCCTGCGTCGCCCACAAGCGACCGATCGTAACAAATTAGCATTCAAATGAAAGAAAATAGACATTAGCAGTGACGAGTTTCACTCTAATTTCATAAATATATATACTTTCTTAAAAAAATGACTTAAGAAACTAAGTGTGCGATTTTCAGATACAGTTGCTGTAGGAAACTACGATCCATAATTGCTGTTCACTTCACATTTTGACCGCTGTGACGCCTGTTTCATGTCATTTTAACATTCTAAGTTCTTTCCTGTTGAAGAGTATGAATACTTTTCGTAATTTCTAATCTCGCTCTACATGTCGTTTGTCTTTTGTCACATGTATGTTCTTTGACCTTTATGTTCTTTGCCTTTTTTTTGGTATATAGACTGTACTCTGTATCATGTGTCACAGTGTCTTGTTAAATACATCCATGTCAACATGTGTTCGTGTGTATCAATCCGTTTACCCCGTGTATAGAAACCCATGGATAGCTCTAGAAGTTTCTACAGGTTATGGGCCCAGACATAACAGTGTTCTGCGATCATTTTCTTCAGTGATATTCAAAAGTGAGAAGGCAAAATGAGTGAACATGCTTTGAGTCCTTGTGCCTATGGGTTTCCGAAATTGAGTGGTCGGGAGGATTATTCGAACTGGTCTTTTGGGATGTCAAATTATCTCAAAAAGCATGGATTGTGGGCCAGTGTCCGAGGCACAGATGTGTCGGAGGGACATGAACGGCGTGACGAGAGAGCGCTGGCGGATATATGTCTCATGGTGGCTGTTCAAAATTATCCCCATGTTCGAGGCTGTGCAAAAGCTAAGGATGCCTGGCATGCCCTTGAAAAGGCTTTTGAAGATTAAGGAAAGTGGAGGTATATCACGTTGATGCGAAATCTGTGCTCGCTCAAGTTATCAGATTTCGATTCCATGGACAAGTATATTGGTGAGGTTATGTCTGTTACACAGAAGATAACAGCTGTTGATGAGCCTGTCGCTGATAAGTTTGTTGCTGCTATGATACTTCGAGGTCTTTCTGATGAATACGATAACTTGGTTATGGCCGTAACTTCAACATCGGAGGAACTACAGTTGGACCGCATCAAGTCTATCTTGTTGGACGAAATCTTTCGCCGAAGTCAAGGTGAGAAGTTAGCTGGTGGGGCAGCCCTGTACTGCAACACCAAGAAGGAATTCAGGTATGTCAAGAAACCAAAGAGCTCTACCGGTAGTGAAAAAGCGGTTGACAAAAGTCGTTGGAAGTGTTGGGTTTGTGGTGAAAAGGGTCACGGAAGAGACACTTGTCCACAGAAGACAAAAGTTCAAAGTGCTCCGAAGTGTCCAAAATCAAATAAAAGTCTGTTTTGTGCTTTAACTGCTCACGTACCAAAGAATTGTTTCGTCTGGTAGTAGTGCTCACATGTCTCCTAATGTTAAACTTATGTCAAATTATAAATGCAATGATGATCCAGATATTAAGATTGTAATTGTTAATAATGACAAATTGTCTGTACAAGGAGTTGGTAACATTGCACTGAACGTAAGCGACAGTATTAATAATCTGTCAGATGTGTTGCATGTTCCAGGACTGAATGTTAACTTGCTGTTGGTTAGTCAGATGGTTACAAGGGGTGCTGTTGTTGTATTTAACAAAATTGGATGTGAAATCTTGGATTCAGAGAATTGCTCAGTGAATGGTAGCGTGCTAGCTACTGGTTCAGTTCTGAATGGTCTGTATTATCTGAATGTTAACCAAGATATGTCTGCCCTTGTAAGTGATGTTTCTGATTACAATTTGTGGCATGAGCGGTTGGGTCACGTTGGGCGACAGAAGTTACAGGTCTTAAGTGAAATGTCTGATGTTGTTAAATTTAAGGAAATCCCAAAGGCATTGTGTGAACCATGTGTTCTCGGGAAGCAGCAAAGGCAGTCATTTCCACAAGTAAGTCACTCGAAGAGTGAAAGTCTTTTGGACTTGGTGCACTCTGATTTGTGTGGGCTGCTCCCTGAGACCTGGAATGGTGTTAAATATATGATGACATTAATTGACGATTTTTCCAGGAAGATTTTTGTTTATTTTTTGAAACAAAAATCTGAAGCCAAGGAGAAAGTCAAGTATTTTGTTGCATATTGTGAAACTCAGAAAGGTAAGACACCAAAGATTTTTCGATCAGACAATGGTAAGGAATTTGTCAATTCTGAACTGAACAAATATTTCAAGGAAAAAGGGATTGTGCAACAGAGAACTGTAAGGTATACAGCTGAACAAAATGGCGTAGCTGAACGTCACAATCGTACTATTATGGAAAGGGTTAGATGCATGTTGTTTACAGCAGGATGTTCTAAAAAACTGTGGGCGGAAGCAGCCAATACGGCAGTGTATATTTTGAACAGGTGTCCTCATAGTAAAGTTGATAATGCCATACCAGAGGAATTGTGGACTGGTAAAGCTGTAAGTCATGAGAATATGAAAATATTCGGTTACGATGCTTATGCCCATGTTCCAAAACAGTTGCGTAGTGGCAAATTGGAACCCAGAAGCAAATGTTTTGTGTTTGTTGGGTATGATGGGGAAAAGAAAGGTTACCGTCTGTTTGATCCCAGTAAGCCTTAAGAAATTTTTGTAGAGCACAGTGTTAAATTTGTAGAACATAAATTCACCAGGTGTGCTGAGAAAAATGTTGAAATGAGTGATGTAATGTATTGTCCGTTGCATGACATTGTAAATGATGATGAAAACAGAATTGGACAGGATGATAACCTGCCAGTCGTTGAAGTTTCGGTTGCTGGTCAGGTTAGGGACAACATTGATGGTCCAGGTATTGCTCAGGTTAATGGAGACATTGTTGTAATTCATGATAATGATGATAATGAAAATGATGAGATTAACCAGGTTGGTGTTCTAGAAGATGCAGATAGGAGGTACCCTTCCAAAACAATTTCCTGATTATGAAGTCTATTTTTCTGAAAGTGGTGGTTATGTGGAACCGACCACTGTGTCTGAAGCACTTAGTGGTAAGGATGGCATGCAATGGAAAAAGGCGATGGAGGAAGAACTCAAGTCATTTCATGATAATGATGTATGGACATTAGTTGAGAAACCTGAGGGAACAAATATTGTAAGATGCAAATGGGTGTTTAAAGTGAAACATAATACTGAAGGCAATGTGTCTAAATTTAAAGCACGCTTAGTGGCTAAAGGTTGTTCTCAACGGTATGCAGTTGATTAACTGGAAACTTTTGCACATGTAGTGCGGTATAGTACATTAAGACTATTTTTTGCTCTTGCTGTAAATATGGATCTGGAAGTTTATCACCTAGATGTTTCAACAGCTTTTTTGAATGGCGTTCTTAAAAATGATATATGTATATATATACCCCCCAGAAGGCTATGAGTGTGACAGTTCTAAAGTTTGTAAGCTTCGAAAAGCTGTTTATGGCTTGAAGCAAGCATCTCGCACTTGGTATGAGAGGGTTCATGAAATTCTTACTGAAATTGGTTATAAGAAGTCTCTGTATGAACCATGTGTATATTACTGTAAAGATTCATCATCTTTTGTTGTTATTGCCCTCTATGTTGATGATTTTTTTTGTATTTTTTAATGATCATGTCATGGAGAAACTGAAGTCTGTGTTGCATTCTCATTTTAAGATCAAAGATTTGGGACAAGTCTCTGAATGTCTGGGGATGAGAGTTCAAAGAAGCAAAGATTGTATTAAATTGGATCAGAAGTGTTATCTGTTAGATGTGTTGGATAGGTTTAACATGTCAGATTGTACTCCTGTGAAAACTCCAATGGAAACAGGTTTGTTGTTGGAGAAATCCACATCCTGTGATAAATCCTATCCCTATCAACAGGCCATTGGTGCTTTTTTATACCTTTCCATTTGTACCAGGGTAGATATTGCATATGTAACTAATTATTTGAGTCAATTCAATAATTGTTATGGTAAGGAACATTGGACATGTGTCCAGAGAGTGTTCAGATACTTGAAAGGTACGGTAGATCTTGGTATCATGTATAAAAAATCAGAATGTGACGTCAAGGGTTTTGTTGATGCTTCTTTTGGAAACGATTTAACTGACAGGAAATCTGTGAGTGGTTTTGTATTCAAATATGCAGAAGGCCCAATACGTTGGGAAAGTAAGAAGCAGCCAGTTGTGGCATTGTCTAGCACTGAAGCAGAATACATAGGTCTGACTTTAGCATGTAAAGAAGCTCTGTTCCTTAGAGGTTTCTTCTTTGAATTCTGTAAGAGAGGAGGTCCAATTCAGTTGTGTAATGACAGTCAGAGTGCTCAGAAGTTGGCTGAAAATGAAGGTTTTCATCAGAGAACAAAATACATAGATGTGCGCTACCATTTCATTAGGGACATCGTAAAGAAATGCAAAGTAAAGTTATCCTATGTGCCTACTGCTGAAATGATTGCTGATGTATTAACAAAAGGTCTGCCAGTTCATGGTCATGTGAAATGTGTTACTGGATTATCCTAATTGCAGCATAATGTAGCATTGCTCGATTAAGGGAGAGTGTTGAAGAGAATGAATACTTTTCGTAATTTCTAATCTCGCTCTACATGTCGTTTGTCTTTTGTCACATGTATGTTCTTTGACCTTTATGTTCTTTGCCTTTTCTTTGGTATATAGACTGTACTCTGTATCATGTGTCACAGTGTCTTGTTAAATACATCCATGACAACATGTGTTCGTGTGTATCAATCCATTTATCCCGTGTATAGAAACCCATGGATAGCTCTAGAAGTTTCTACATTTCCTTTATCACTTTGCTTGGATTTCAGAAACAGTAAATCAAAGGAATGAGTACTCAAATCGTATAATTTCATAAATATCGAATAACCGGTGAGTGCTATGATGATCCAATTTCCACTGATTGCCTTCTTAAGTTAGGGAACGTAGAACTTGGAATTCTTACTGAAATGTAAATAGTGTTCTATAATAATTTGGTTGAAATAAAAACATAACAACCTCTCTCCTTAAGTCTCTCGTTATTAACCTATTGGGGAAAGTGTGGTTTATGAGCATGCGAGATTTTTCGCAGGGATCCCCTATTAAACTTAAATACCCGAAATAACTCTGCACTAGGACTAAAAACTGATTACAATGAAGGATTAAAGTAAATACCAAATTATATTAAATCAATCGATCCTTAATCAATAATATTATAATTAATATGAAAATTAATTAACTTAGTTTAAATATATTCAATGTTGTTTGAGTCTTCAGTCTCTCAACTGGTGTGATGCAGCTCTCCATGCTTCCCTGTCCTGAGCTAATCGTTTCATCTCTCCATAGCTACCACACCCAACATCCAAGGCAATCTGTTTAACATGTTCTAACCTTGGTCTACATCTACAGTTCTTATCCTCGACCCTTCCTTCTATAACTAAGTTTGCTATTCCTGGGTGTCTTAGTGCGTGTCCTACCAACCTATCTCTTCTCTTCATTAGAAGTCGGCAGAAACATCTCTCCTCTCCCACTCGTATTAATACCTCTTCATTCGTAATCCTATCTAGCCATCTGATATTCATCATTCTCCTGTAACACCACATTTCAATCGCTTCATTTCTTCTCTTTTCTGCTGCTCCAACAGTCCAAGTTTCACTTCCATAGAGTGCCACGCTGCGGACGGAGGCCTTCAAAAATGACTTCCTAATACCTAAATCTATATTCGATGTCAAAATATTCCTTTTCTGTAAAAACGCTTTCCTTACCTGTGCTAATCTACTTTTTATATCCCCTTAGCTTCGTCCATCACTGGTTATTTTGCTTCCTGAGTAACAGAAGTCTCCTACTTCCTTTAGCTTTTCACCTGCCAATTCGACATCCATAGGGGTTTCTGATTTCTTTCGACTGCATTCCATATTCCAATTTATTATATAATCTTCAAAAGACGCCTCCATAGTTGATACAGTATAATCGTCTCATAACGAATCTTGTTTCACTCGACGAAAACAGCAACGTATTTCATTGAGGATATTAATTCAACGGGAGGTAGAATTACATAGGTGAACAAGCTTTTTACCTCATGCCTTGATAAAGACCAAATTATTTCAACCTACAGCCAAATTTTGCATCTGGACATACATGCCTACAGTATATAAATTATTTACATTACTGTGAAATTTTTGAAATTTACTCACAGTCATTTGAAATATTGCTTTCCCGTAATTTCCAATAAAAAGCTAAAATTATCTTCACTAATTGTAACAGAGGTTCAGTGAAGAAGCAGACCTTACACTAAACCGATCCAAGTGTTACTTGATGGTAGTGGACAGAGAGCGTGCAATACCTCGTCCCTTCCAGCTAACACGAGATATCGATCTCAAGGAAGAAATAGTCTACTTAGGAGTTCGCATTTCCACTCAAGGAAACTTCTTCTTCTTTCCTAGCGTGTATCCCGCGATGGTGCAGGGTCCGCTTGTTTGGTTGCTGTTCGCCACTTCTTCTTGCCAAGGGCATCTTCAGGTTTAAATCCAAACATCACCAAGTCTTCCTTGATCCTTTCCAGCCATCTTTTCTTTGGAAGTTCACGGGGTCGATTTCCTCCTGGATCGTATTGGAGAGCTGTTCTTGCCACAGAGTTCTCATCACTTCTAGTGACATGCCCATACCACCGAAACCGTGCTTCTCTCATTTTATCGGTAATGGCTGCAACTCCCATCTGTTTCCGGATATGTTCATTCCTGACATGATCAAGCCGTGTAAAATCCATGGACCAACGTAACATTTTCATCTCCATTCCATGTAGGGCTTGTTCATGCTTGGTTGAAGCTGGCCAACATTCTGTGCCGTAAAGTGCCACTGGTCGTATCATGGACTTGTAAACTTTCCCTTTCAAGGAAACTGTGAAGGAGAAATTAAATGAAGAATAGGTATGTCTAAGAAAGCACTGTCTAGTCTAACAAGAATATGGAAAGATCATCATATCACCAAGGAAACAAAGAAGCGACTGGTTCAAGCTTTGGTATTTCCTATCGTCACCTATTGCTCTGATGAGGGAACGGTACGAAGTCGATTTTATTTTTACATGGTCGTGAAGATCTTTTTACGCTGAAACAGGTAGCGGAGGTCTAATTTTTCGCTGGTCCTTATTAAGGGGCCATTTGGGAGCCCCTAGTTGGCGGTGCACCCTCTGAATTGCACTATACATGACGGCACACGTCAGCTGTCTAGCCTCGCCTTCCCTCTACCCTCGTTCGGTTCTCCACTATCACCCACCACATACGGCTGCCTACAGTTGTGTACATGGGATGGCGGGTTAAAACTGATATTTTATTTACAAAGATGAATTCAGGGTGGAATATAGAAACAAAAACGAAAACAATGGATTACAAATCATATAATATAACATATCATCTTCATCATCATGCCGTTCAAACGTTCAAGAAATGCCTTTATTCTAACACACTCTGGCATGGGTACATTGTTCATAGCATGATAGTGAAAATCTAACACAAAATGTGAATAACAAAACACAAGAAAATCATTGTGCGCACCTTATAAAAGAAAAATTGGTACAATCGATTCCAGCATACTTCTTTATCTGTCAAATCATGAAAATTAGTTTGTGAGACAGTATAAAATTGTGGTATATTGTCAGTAATGGAATAACCGCCCGTTTCCCATGCATATTTCAGCATTGGTACGAAACTATCAGCTTGTAATCGGTTATGCGCTTGCATTTTTACTAGTTACAATGAAAGTCTGTTGTTGGGTTTTAATGTTGACAGGCCGTGTAAATTCCTTACTTGGCAAATGTTTTCCATTCGACGGACCAAACATTTTAGTTGTCGGAAGAGTCCAAGATCATACGGCTGGCAAAGATATGTAGTTCCTTTCGGTATGCATTCAATTTGTTCATGTTTGTTCGTCAGAGATTCAAGCAGTGCATTTTTGCCCTGGCTACTGAATGAATCTAGGAGAAGAAGATTTTGTTCGTCGTCCTATAATTGCAGATGGAAAATGTCTTGGAACCAGGCACGTGCAGTACATGCCCTTTCCCCATTTTCCCGGAAGATGAACACTCAATGACGACATATTTAAAGACATCCATGTAGACGTTGATACTTTCTTGTACCCTAGGTCCAAACTTTCCATTAATTTCTTTGAAAACGATCAAGAACAAATTTCCCATTTCTCCGGCTTTAGAAATGTGATATTGCAATGTGTGGGTGTGCGTGGAACTACTTCGGCAAACGAGCTTAACAAGATCGACTTTCACACCACGAAAATCATAACTTCTCTATGTTGCTATTTCGCACTCGAATCGGGACTGGTCTGAGTTCCAGATATTGGCATCCGGGATCTCTTTCTCTTCTTGCAGTTCAATAATGAATTTAACAAACATGTTAGCCTCTTCATATCGTACTTCTTCGTCTGTTTTAAACGTTTTACCGACGAGTTTGGTTACTTTTCGGGACCGAATTTTCAAACGCCTTTTAAGGTTTTACAAGTAGGAGTCGCAAAACAACTCTCTTCTATGATTGCATCAAACGTTGTCATTATTTATATGAACATTATTTGCTCTTTATCAGAAAGCTCTGTAACTTCCTGAACACCGTAGGCATTAATAAGAGCTATAATAATGTTGCAAGCGGTCATTATAACGCAAAGACTCCAATGCGATCGCCTGTATGTGGAATAGCAATCAGTCGTGGAGAACTTGACCGTATAGAAAACGACTCGCAGTCCCATATACATAAATCTATGACATGGGCCCGCCGGCTTTACTTCCCTCCCAAAGGAAGGCATACTGAGGGATTTTTAACTCTCTTAAAAAATCCGACGACTTCGGCCGGGTTTGAACCCGCGATCTTGGTCATAGAAGCACAGCATGCTCCCATCTACGCCACCGAAGCCGCTTCTCAAAACTTTCCCTTATATTAAACGGATTTTCCATGATAAGAAATAAAAACAAGAAGTTCCGTGAAGAACTATACAGCCTACTTTTCATGCCAATGATTATTCTACAGAATATGAGTAGTGGTTTTGTACGGGTTCAGATGCCTCCTCCTCCTCCTCCCCTCCTCACAAGATGGCGGCAGCCCGATAACTCCCGAACCCGTGGTCGGATTTTGACGAATGAGGTGTCATTGAACTCGGGCTAACACCCCCTTTCCAATGGACGCATATTTCAACCCCAAAAATAAAACCTACCCCTACTAGGGGGTGAAATTGTAATTTTTTTAGAGAATCTCTGTTTCCAATTGCAACATGTGAGAGTTTGAATGCCGATATGGAATGAAACGTTGTTCCACATAAAGTGCATATGTTTGGTGAATAGCCACTATGAATTAACATTCCCACTCATGGCTTTTGAAGAGGGTGGGGGAGCGGTTCCCTGTGGACGGGTCCTTGTTGACAGGTCCCTGTGGACGGGTCATTGTTGCTGGGTCCTTGTGGACAAGTCCTTGTGGACGAGTCCCTGTGGACGAGTCCTTGTTGATGAGTCCCTTTGGACGGGTCCCTTTTGGACCGCTTCCTACGGACTGGCTCATGAATTTATTTAAATTATCTCAAAGGGCCTAACTACATTTGTGTGTGTTGAATTGACGTTGTTCACCACTACTATAATGGGATAACGATATGAAAGGAAAGTGACGAAATACATGTGAACATACAAGGGATCTAACTTGGTGGATGGATGTGTTCTAACGAGTCATTTGCAGTTGAAAGAGAATAATACATGTTCTTAAGATGTTAAAACTGAAGAGATGGTACGTGCAGTAAGACGTCTTGTTACTTCCTGTGTCATATTACAGACATGACAGAGAGCACACAGATCTGTTGCTATGACTAACACTGCAGTAATTTGAAACCGCAAGTGTTCATTAAGACAATGGATGATTATCATGCAAAGTTAACAGTTATTGGATATTACACAGGTGTTCCTTCCGGTGTCATGTTGCTGACATACTAGAGAGTGCACACTGCTGTTGCTATGACTGACGCTGCAGTAATTTGAAACCCCATATGTTGATTAAGACAATGGGTGATGATCATGCAAAGTCAGCAGTCATTGGATACCACACAGGTGTTCCTAGTGTACTTTGGACTCTCAGCTGTATTGGGAAAGGAATTGCAATGATCTGCAAAAAACTGCTGACACGAGCGATGAGAGTTTATATAAGAGAGGTGTCATATATCTCCCTACTGTCAGTCTTTATTACTCGCTTTGAGTGAACAGTGCTCTATTACTGCTCAAGAGTTGTAAAAAAAGCCGTTTTGGTAGAAAATCATTAAATTATTTTGCAAGGTAAGTACTTATTATTATTAATGGATTGTAGTCTTTTATTACTAATTGATGTTGAAGTTATTGATTGGAATGTATTTATTGATTGATTGATTGATTGTTTTGTTTACAGATAATTGGGTAAGTAGGTTACCAGATTCCTACAATCTGTTCATTCAGTGACAGCAGTTGATCAATTATAAAAAGGTAAGTGCCCATCTAATAACTTTTAAACAGCTAGAGTGATATTTTCCAATGTTCACTCCTACATGTCAGTGAAAATGGTATATTTGGCAGTCAAAAGATGTAACTACTTGACCATGGTGTGTAAAGCTAATTTTGTAGGTTAGATTTTGATTACCGCTCTATTAAGTCTGAATGTTCATTGCTAAGTGTCAGTGACATAGGGAATACTTAAAGTCTTAACCTCAGTTCACCTAACATAACCTAACTTTACCTAACTTAACCTTATCACTTGACATATTTTACAAGTTTAGACTTGCTTTATAACTGACTATGACGTCACACTTAGCTCACTTAACTGGTGGCTGCTGGTTTCTATCACGTGACATGTTCTACAAGTTTAGACTTGTTTTAAGACTGGCTATGACGTCACACTTAACTCACTTAACTGGTGGTTGCTGGTTTCTATCACGTAACATGTTCTACAAGTTTAGACTTGTTTTAAGACTGGCTATGACATCGCAATTAGCTCACTTAACTGGTGAACGCTGGTTTATATCACGTGACATTTTCTACAAGTTTAGACTTGCTTTAAGACTGGCTATGACGTCACACCTAGCTCACTTAACTGGCGACCGCTGGTTTCTATCACTCTATCAAGTTCCAATGTTCACCGCTAGGTGTCAGTGACAGTGGTATATAGTAACCCCCAGTTAGAACTACATGAAGTTAGACTAGCTAGGAGTTCACAGATGATCGATTTAAATACCCTGCTATAACCATTGACTGGAATATAATTAAACTATTTATATTGTACTTTGTTTTTATCATTTATTAACATTTATGATTTCTTTCTTTTATAGGTAATTTCGAAAGGGATCATCATGTTCAAGTGTGGTGACTGTAAGAAACAGTTCTCAAGACCTGACAACCTTCAACGACATGCAAATGTTAAACATAACATTAAAATGTTTGTGTGCAGTCATTGTGCTACCACATTTAACAGACAAGATAATATTACACGTCATGTAAATTTAAAGCATGTTAGTTCAGCACCATTTTCATGTTCAGTTTGTGAACTTGGTTTTTCTGCTGTAAAGCAATATCAATCCCACATGGTTGAAGTGCATGGGGAACAACAAGAATTGAAATCTGTAAAACCAACAACTAGCACGGAATCTTTAAACGAAAGTGATGCTCAAAAGCGTAAACGTTCTCAAGATTGTGAAAATAGTTGTGCAACAAAAAGAAAAAAGAATGGTGAACCTTCGATAACCCATTGTAATGTATGTAATATTGATATACCTTCTTCAATCATTCATGGACATTTACGCAGTATTCAACATAAAAATAACGCTTGCCATGAAAGAAATTCTGGAAATATTCAACAAATTGGTAGTGCGTTTAAAAGTTGAATTGCTAGTTATAGACTTTATAGTAAAGAAAAAACTCAAAGCATTGAATCATTTTTAAAAAATGTTCAACCAACTGTGTTTGGCTTAGCAGAAAATGTTTTATTAGAGCATAAAACAATTAAAATGAATTTTGAACTTTTTGGACTCTATGTAAAAACTGGGAGTGAAGGTGAAATTACGGATATCAAATCTTTTAATACAAAAAACATAATTGTTAGAGAATCAACTAATATTAGTGATATATATCAAAATATTTCAAGTGCCATCATCGTGAAGAGTTCCAGGAAAGGGAGTCAGGCTGGGCGTTGGTTGAAGTACTTTATTTAGAAACCAACATGAATAAATACAACCCCCTTCGAGCATCATCATACGTTGATTTGCCAGGATGGATCAAACGTAAACACGCTTGTGTAAACGTTATGAATAATGATGATGCATGCTTTGCATGGGCTGTAACCTCAGCTCTCCATCCAGCAGTGAGGGACACGATGAGAACATCATCATATCCTCACTATTCTTCAGTGTTAGATTTAAAAGAAATGGAATTTCCTATGGCGATAAAAGACATTCAACGTTTTGAAGAGCTGAACAATGTAAGTATTAATGTTTATGGAATTGAAAATAAGAGTATAGTTGGTCCTCTATATTATACTCAGGAAAAAAAGGATGCTCATGTAAATTTACTGTACATAACTAAAGGTGAAAACACCCACTATTGTTGGATAAAACATTTAAGTAGACTTGTCGGTAGTCAGATATCAAAAGATAAATCTAAGAAGTGGTTGTGTGATGGCTGTTTGCTACATTTCCAGAAAGAGGATCAACTAACTCAACATCAAAAATGGGGGTGTAATCATGTGTGTACGGTATTACCGACTCCTAAAAATAACATTCTAAAATTTAAGGATTATGAGAAACAGCTTCGAGTACCATTTGTTATATATGCTGACTTCGAGGCTTTGCTAAAACCATTTAATACATGTTCATCGAATCCAGCCCAACCTTTCACCAACACTACTCACATTCATGAACCTTTTAGCTTTGCATATTATATTAAATGTAGTTATGATGACTCTTTAAATAAGTTTGAGCTCTATAGAGGACCTGATGCACCTAAAGTTTTTATGGAAAGGCTTGAGAAAGATGCCGTCCGTATATCCTCTATTTTAAATACGATCATTCCAATGGAACCACTAACTTCATTAGAGCAAATGAATTTTGAAACTGAAACTAATTGTTTTATATGTGGTGAATGTTTATGTACAGACAGGGTTCGCGATCATGACCATTTAACAGGAAAATATCGTGGTGCTGCTCACCAAGAATGTAATTTAAATTATAGAGTAAGTAAATTCATTCCGGTCATTCTACACAACGGTAGCAAATACGATAACCACTTTATCGTTAAAGAATTTGGAGCTTCAGATGTGAAAATTGATGTTATTGCAAATAATAAGGAACAATACATATCGTTCACAAAATACATCAAAACTAGCAATAAAAAAAAAATTAAACTACGATTTTTAGATTTATTCCGCTTTATGTCGAGTAGTCTTGATAAGCTGGCTAGTAATTTAAAATCAGATCAGTTTCATGAAATTCAACGTGTCTTTCCTAAAGAAGATGATTTTAATTTGATTCGTCAAAAGGGTATATTCCCTTATGAATATATTAACTGTGTGGAACGTCTTGAGGAGTGTTGTTTACCACCGAAAGATGCATTTTACAGTTCCTTAAACACAAGTCATATCAGTGATCAGGAATATTTACATGCACAACGCGTATGGGCACAGTTCCACATTCAAACTTTAGGAGAATTTTCAGACATATATTTGAAGACAGATGTGTTGTTATTAGCAGATGTTTTTGAAAATTTTCGGAATGTTTGTATGAAAACTTATGACCTTGATCCTTGTCAGTATTTCACAGCTCCTGGGTTAAGTTTCAGTTCAATGTTGAAAAAAACGAAAGTAAATTTAGAATTAATGACTGATATAGACATGATCAATTTTATAAAATCATCAATTCGAGGTGGATTAAGTCAATGTAGTGGACGGTACTCTAAAGCGAATAATAAATACATGCCTAGCTACAACCCTTGTGAAGAGTCAAAGTATATTGTCTACCTCGATGCAAATAACCAATATGGTTGGGCTATGAGTCAATATCTACCACTGAAAGATTTTCGCTGGCTGACACAACCTGAAATTGATGTCTTACATGTTGACACTCTTAATGATAACGATGATAAAGGATATATTTTAGAGGTAAATCTTGAGTATCCTAAAGAGTTACATGATGATCATAATGATTTACCATTTTGTCCTGAGAATATGAAATCTCCATACATTACATCACGAACAAAAATGTTAATTGCTAATGTAAATGATAAATGTAAATATGTAATACATTATCAAAACTTGAAACAGTGTCTACAGCATGGATTGAAATTAACTAAAATTCATCGCGTATTGCAATTTCATCAGTCAGCATGGCTCAAACCGTATATTGATCTAAACAATAATTTAAGAACGCAGTCAACAAACGCGTTTGAAAAAGATTTTTATAAACTCATGAATAATAGTGTTTTTGGAAAGACTATGGAGAATGTTGATAAACGAGTTGATGTAAAGCTGATAACAAAGTGGGAGAATGATGGTAAAAGGTATGGTGCTGTAACGTGTTTTTCGAGGGGTTTTATGCAACTGGCATAAGTCAGTAGGAAGCCATTCTATATTTATTTACGCGGCAAATTGTTCAGCCAAGATAATTTTTCATGTTAATTTATTATTATTATTAATTTATTATAATTATTATTTAGATATTTTCGGAGCATTTTATAAAAATTATAAGCATACAGATAGGTTTTCTATGTCTTAGAAAACGCTATCAAGCAAATTATTACGAACGACGATATCATAGAAAATTATCTGATTACGGAATTTTACGGAGTTTTGTCAGTTAGGGTATTTGAGAGACATGACTCACTGGGAATTCTAATACAAGCTGATTCCTGTCGAGAAGTATTACGCAAGGTCTAGAAAAGACGAATTGTTGAAACGGAAAACGACTTCTCCCTCTCGCCCGCGGAGTGTAATGAACCGGAGGAGGGGAAGTGGCGGCGTGCTCAGCCAATCAGCGGAGACAACGTAAGCTGGAAGTAGAGACTGGAGTGGGGGAACCGACAGGTGAATATATCGTTCGACGCGCCGTGAGACGAGGACAATCTGTGAAATACTTGCGGAGTATGGTTATACGCGGGGGACGCTCCGATGTTCCGTGGAACGGACAATCTGTGTAGAACTTGCAGTGTACGGTCGCAAGTGCGTGTCGCTCCGATGCTCAGTGGAGTTAGCGACGGACTTTTGTAAAACGTAACCAGTGCGGTTTTACGAGAGTTTGGGTCCGATGTACGGACCATAGAATTATCTAATCTACCAGAATATCATCAAATTTCGACGGAGATGACGACGTCCAGGAGACTGTGGGAAGCACACAGCATCATCAAGAACGAGGGAAATGCTTTGGCAATTTCCAGGGGTAAGCGCTAATGACGCAGAAATACGCAATCTCTCATTTTTCTTTGTTTTATATTTCATAATTCAGTAACTTCATAGCTTGGAAATAAGAGTAAAATCAATTTATCAGACTCCGTTTTCACGTAATTTTCTATCGGTAATATTAAAATCACAACGCTCCAATTTAAATTTTATAGTTATTATTATTATTAATTTTGCTATACTTGTTTTATATAATAAATTCATTTCTTTTACAATGCAATCTTTGCTTTCAGTAGGTAGCATTAGATATAGACCAATTCCTTCTCCTGATACAATTGTTTGTTGGGTTAATGATCAAATCATACCACGATCTGAGTGAATAGAGTCTTGAATGTGTTCTGCCAGAGCTAGACGTTGTTAAATACAAATTTAGATTTCAACATTGCATTGAGGTCTTGGCGCCCATTAAAACAACATAGCTTAGGCAAAGGTAAACAGTTACATTTCTCACCCAACAGTGTGGGCTAGCAAAAACGTTTCATTTCGCTACCAACATGGGGCACTAATTACCGTTTCATTTGTACGCTCAACGTGGAGCAAAGTAAATACCGTTTCACTTGTCATCCCAGCCTAAGTAAATAACGTTTCATTTGGCACCCAACGTGTGGGCTAAATAACGTTGCAGTGCGAGCAACTTAATAAGCAAGCCTAACTTTCATAGCTGTTCAATTATTCATGAGGATTTAGTTGTAATACAAATGAATCGTCTTAAAGTAACTTACAACAAACCCATATATGTGGGTTACACCATTCTGGAATTATCAAAAACACTTATGTATGAATTTCACTATGATTATGTAAAGAAAAACTATCTTGATAATGCTAAATTACTCTACACAGACACAGATTCTTTTATTTATGAGTTTAAAACTGATGATTTTTACGAGGATATCAAAACTGAGCTAAATAGGTTTGATACAAGTGACTACCCCAAGGATAATATTTACCATTTACCTCTAGTAAACAAAAAGGTTCTTGGGAAATTTAAGGATGAATGTGCTGGTGTTATTATAGACACCTTTGTAGGCACAAAATCTAAATCATACAGCTATATGACAATTGATGATGTAGTAGTAAAAAAATTAAAAGGAGTGAAAAAGAATGTTGTTAGTAAAGAGTTAGATATAAGTGATTATAAAAACTGTATAGTTAGTAACCCACCTGTATTATATAAGAAAATGTGTGTATTTAGAAGTAAAAATCATCAGCTACATACCAATTTGTTGAACAAAGTTGCTTTAAGTAATGAAGACAACAAACGATTCATTATACCCAACACATTTAATACTCTTGCTTGGGGAAACAGTCGTATTGACGACTATTACTTTACTTAAGTCTAATGATCACTATATTGTAATATTTGTAGTGTGTTTTATATTGTAATATTTTTGTAAAAACTGTAAGTAGAATGTATAATGTTAGGCTACAGTAGTTTAGTAAAAATAAGATAAGTAATACATTTTAGTGTAAAATGTTTGCTTTTGTATATTACGAAAAAGATTTTAAAAAATTTACTGAATGTGTGAACTAAACAAGGGGAATGTAAAAAAATTTAAAGTGGAAATTGTAAATATCCATGTGTGAAAAAGTGAAATGACTATCACCATTTTAAAATTAAAAAGACATTGTAATCTGGTAAACCTTGTTTTTTATTTCACAACAACAAAAATGTACAGAATGTGTAAACTAAACAAGGGAATGTAAAAAATGAAAAGTGGAAATTGTAAATATTCATGTGTGAAAAAATGAAATGGCTATCACCATTTTTAAAAATTAAAAGATATAGTGATTTAGTGAACCTTATTTATATTTCACAAAAAATGTACGGAATGTGTGAACTAAACAAGGGGAATGTAAAAATGTAAAGTGGAAATTGTAAATATTCATGTGTGAAAAAAAATGAAAATGAAGAAAATGACTATCACCATTTTTAGAATTAAAAGACATTGTGATCTGGTAAACCTTGTTTTTATTTCACAACAACAAAAATGTACAGAATGTTTAAACTAAACAAGGGGAATGTAAAAAAAATGTAAAGTGGAAATTGTAAATATTCATGTGTGAAAAAAATGAAATGGCTATCACCATTTTTTAAAATAAAAGACATTGTGATCTTGTAAACCTTGTTTTTATTTCACAACAAATAGAGCTTTACAAAAATAGAATACAAAGAAATACCAATTCCTCAATCCTTTTCAATGTCCATGTCCACTCATTATTAACTTTCCTTTTATAACACTAATCACAATGACGACTGCCAACCTCTCTCCCACTGAGACATCACAGAATGTCAAAAGTTGTTTAGCTTTTCAACGATACTTTATCCGCTACACGTCTTAATGCAGAATGACTGTGGTGATAAGAAAGGTGCATGCTTGATCCAAAGGATTAATAGGTATATCACTATGCTGCAAAGGTTCTTCAAGATAAGTTCCAGGACTACACAAATAATAATCAGGTAGGTAGATTTCGAAAGTCAAGTATTGAATTACTTTGTTAATGACGCCATTGCCAGTACAGGTCTGGCATATCCTTTTCCATCGATGGTAAAAAGGTTTGATCTTCCTCCTCCTCTGTGGATGATGTTTGTTGTTGTTGCTTTTTTTCTTCATTACTCCCGTGGTATGAGGAAACAAAGTCTTTACACTGACTTTTATGACCATGATACAGTTTGACTAGCTGACAAGTAGCACACTGTCGCATAGAGGGTATTTTTGCCATAGCCACTTGCTTATGGTGATCACAATCCGTACACGGTTGCAATTCACTTAACACAGGGTCTTGAGTCCATGATTTTGGTACATGTTGCCAGATTTCTTTCACTGCATTTGCTGCGACATAATAAATGAATGATTTTGGAAGAGCCAATAACTCTTCTTTAGTAAAACTGTCTAGTTTCTTTTTACACACAAAGAACTTTCCAATCGCTTTATCGGTAGCATCCCCTTTCTCCATGGTATCACGTTGATGTTTACACGTCGCTTGTAGAAATTTCACTGGTGTCATCCACAGGTAAACCTTTAGTTTTAATTTTATTTAACAACTCCCAGCAGGCATTGGTGGATAGCCAATGAAACAATTGCCACACCTGTGCCAAGGCTTTATGGGTAATATTGCCACAGGGGCAGTGATCCATGAGTGTTTGCAGCGATGGACAGCCCATGTCCATTAAATCGATACATTGACAGTAAGACGCTAAAAATGGTTGTAGCCATTGACGTTTTTCACTACCTTTCACAAATATTACATGGGCAGAAGACAAGTGGGCTTTCATGACCATGTCCAGGTGCTTATATGAAATGGTTCCCTGCTTCCAGTCTAGTTGCATATGAGTTTCAATCCACTGGGTTTGTTTACGGTCTTTATCACACAACAAATCAAACGCATAAGGTGGTTTAAACACCAAATGAGTAGCTTGTGATATCCAAAAAGTGGAACAATCGATGATGGCCACTTCTTTAAATATAAATTTGTTATCTCCAATTTTAAACCCTTGACAGTCGACAATCAGTGTACGCAACATGTTCACTCTTGTCTGGATCAAGTCCAACTGACTACAGACTGACAATTGTTCAGTAAGGTGTACCCATGTCATTTACTTACATTCCATTCTAGTAAAAGAAAAGAAAAACATCGAGTAGTCACTATAGAGGATAGGATATGACAGGGGGGCATAAGAAATAATAATATAACAACAACAATTTTTTTTATTTCATCATTTTATTAGCATAACAAGTTTTACATTCTTTTTTCATTCTAGGATAGAGGCGGTACCATCTCATACAACAAAAAAGTCTTTTTTGTTTATAGTGTCCATAACACCGATGATATCCCAATGTCTCTAAACTGGATGTTTTTGACTGTGAGCTGCTCACTGAAGCACTGCCGGCACCATAAAGTCCACACGTATCATAACTTTTTTCATCACTCAGAGGCATGAGTGAGGGGTAACTTGAATGACAGGGTATATTACCCACCTCCATTCTGCACAGGTAGGGGCAGGCAGGTGACCAGCGCTGATGTTCCTGCATGGGTTCATCGCTCTCTTGCCATTGGTCTAAGATGATGGGACAAAACACACATTTCACTTCATCTCTTCTTTTTAAATAGTAGAATCCAGCGGCTGCTAAGGCTTGAGGGTTTATAAAAGGCACCGACCACGTCGCAAAGGTCTTGAAACGCTGTTCCTCAGATTTTAAATTCATGGATGTAACTTCTCTTGAGGCTTGAAAGCAAGACATGACTGAGTGGTTTGATGTGTGTTGACCTGCTATTTATACACTTGTCACTTGGTTGGACAGTGGATAATAGTTGTCTTGTTTGTGATGAATAATCAAACAGTAGGCCGTGGTATTGGCTGGAACATTGTCATGCGTTTCAAAATCTAGTTGAATGTCAATATTGGATGGTTTGACAGACTCTTCCAAGTAGGAACAGTCAAAGATAATCAGTGGCGCCCTTGTCTTAAAAGCTTGGGGTGACAACATTGGACAATTCTCTTTTTGATAATACGACCATCTAAATTTAGAAAACAAGTCGTACAGGGCGGCAAACTTATTTTTTGAAAAATCTAAATCCAGCCCTTCATAGGGAAACACAGCACCGTTGAGGAAAAGACGTGCATTTCTCAATTGCAGGTGATCAAATTGCGTGACATCTTTGGTTTGTTGATACTTGCGATTCGTTTGAAAACCCACAATCATGTAGAGAGGTCTCTCTGTATAGCGGGCTGTTTTTATAGACCAACTGTGTGTGTTGGTGGAGGGCAATAACGGGTACTCATGGAGTGCCCAGCTTCTAAATTCCATGGGTAGAGGTATATCTCTCTTTACCATTTTGAGTATGTCCAGTTTTTTGCTATCGTTAAGGGTCACATGAGGCACTTTCCATAGCAGGCGTTGTAGTTGAATTTTTGAATCAATGGGGGCATTGTCGACTCCCTTGAGTGCATTATTATCACTCCTGTCTCTCACTAGATAAAGCACTTGCCTTGCGTTGACCACAATGCGCTGGTGATCTTCAGCAAAGCCTAAAATCAGTTTAAGAGGTAAATATCCAGTGAAGGTGCCATCGGTGTGTACCATCCAGTCATTGGTCGAGTCAGGGCACCAACCCGCCATGCAAAGTGTTTTAGCTTCTTCCTCACTATAAGAGCGATATAGTTTCATGACACTGGAAATACCCACATTTCGAGTGCTATCCACCACGATATCGTTAATGACATATCGTACTTCAGAAAACAGGAAGGCGAAAGCATGGTTGGCTAACTTGGATGTAGTGGGTGTAGAACCATCGGCTTTGGTGAGTCGACCTTCAATCTGAATAACACTTTCATGCGGTAGGGTGTAAATATCTTGGTTGTTGATAACAAATTGAATTTCATCATTGTCATTGAGTCCAGGTGTTTGAGCTTGATAAGAATGCAGATCAATTCTTACCACTCCTGATTGCTCCTCGATGTGGTTCGCTACCTCTAGAATAGAATTCATCGCTGGGGTTAATGTGGTAACCCAAATGCTGTAAAATCTGCTTGTTCTGAGATGTTAACGTGTATTCACGTGGTAAACAACTAACACCATTCCTAGACGGTGCTGTTGCTTTATATACAAACTTCATAGTGGTTTTAGCACCAACTTGTAAGTCACTGGTGTGGTAGAATCTAGATCAATGAGTTGTTGCTCTCTATTGATCAGTCTTAATGTTATATTACTAATACCATCGACAGCCACAGAATGAAAAAGCACCACTGGAGGGTTTTCACGAATAATATAGCCATTGGGCGATGTTATAATAAAGTCATAAAGCGAATGCGACGGTTCTTGATTGGTGTACACTTGACTAATAATATTACACGTCACCGACACATGATGGTCCTCAATGAATTTCACTTCATGGTCTGATTCATGTTTTTTGTTGGACTCTAACACACGTGGTTTAAATCCTAGTAATGGACCAATGGAATCGGGGTGAGTTTTAAAGTCAATTTTGAATGTAGAAAAAATACTGCAGCGATGAGTGTTGGTATTTCCTACAAGTTCAAACTTGCGCGTTCCATCGAGAAATGACTTTAAACCATATTCATTGATCAACACCACATAAATGTGTTCATAAATGTCATCTATCGTATATGCACCAGAGTTCAGGGTGAGCACAGAATCATCATAGTAAAACTTGTTGTTCACATTTTCACGTATGTTGTATATTCGATTGTACGTTTCAAGAGAAACAAGTCCTAAACCATAAGGTTTTTCACTCAATTCGATAGGTGGGTAAAAGTCTAGACTCACTTCAGGTCCACGTCCATGAAGTGTAAACGTCTTACTTTCCGCCGACATACTGTTGACGTTTTTGCTTATGTTGCGTCCTATATAAAAAAATTAAACACAAACGTCCACACTGTTGGCTGTTAAACGTTTGCTCACGTTTCACATTATAATATATTTTGATCCTGTTTCCAAAATAGGCCACTAGTTCCATGGGCGGGGGCAAATTCCCAAAACTGTCAAAGTACCATACAGTAGATCCCTCTTTGACATAAGCTACATAATGTGTTCCAGGTCCTCGGTGATCATCCAAATTGACAACAGCACATTCATGTTTCCCGGGTTGTGAGGGTAATTGGTTTCGCATAAACACACCTCGAAAATGAGAAAGCTTCAGTTGTTTAGCATAGCTTTCCACTTGCTGATGCGTCAGGGCATGTCTTGCTATGGTTGAGGTTAAAGATGTTTTTATTTTATTTCGAAAAGGTGAAATTCCAAATCCTTGTTGATAAAAGGCTGGCTTCAAATTGACATTTCTAGCCCCCATAGCAATGGCCTCCATTGTTTCATTATGTCGCTGACTTTCATTGAGTTGTTGCTTGCCCTGTTGCACGGCTTTAATGGTTTTTGCCACTGCACTGGCGTCGCCTAAAAGTGAACCTAGAGCAGCTAGACCGGCGAATAATGCAGGTAAAAATCCCGCTCTTTTGGGGACGGGGATCACTCGCCCTTGTTTTGAACCCTGTCGCTGACGTTTTGGAATGACATGTCTCTGTGCTACTCGAAGAGCTTTCCTTATGGTCAACACATTATTTTTTCTTTTTTTCTTTCGTAAGGGCTTGTCCACGAATGTCATAAGCCCAGGCTTTGCCAAGGACAGGCTCATATTTTTTGTCTTTCTCACCACATATCTTTGTTTCACCATGATGATGATGACCAACAACCTTTCACAAGAATGTTTAAGTCACAACTAACATTAGATTTTTATTTCATGGCTGTATATTCCAATTCTACATAAAGTGGGAAATCATTTATGGTTTTTCCAGCTTGCTTTTCATTCCATGTCAACAGGAGATGAAAGGATAATTCGTCTCCTGCATTGACCATTTCATGGTTATGGACCAACATCCTATGACCATTTATCTCTATTTGTAAATGGTTCTCATCAGGTATGGCATATTTGATGTGAATGGTTCCATTATAGTGTAGTCGATAGTGGCTTAAACCCGAAGCAAGCACATAGGTCAAGTGCTGGTCATGAACTAGCGGTATATGGTTTCTCTCATTCACAGGTTTTACATTTGTTAGATGCACTAAAAATACAGATGGGATAAATTTATAAAGCCTTTTCATTTCATAGGTCACGTATCGCTTGGTACAGACATCATCATCTTCTTGCGGGTCTTCCACGTGAATAATGCGGTGATGATTAGCGTTATAGCCATCCACCGTAAGCTGAGGCACTTTATCATAAAACTCATACACCTTGTTATCCACATACTTTTTTGTAGTAACGTCTGTAGACACTTGAGGATGTTTTACATGAGTTAACCGCTTTCCTTTAAAGTCATAATCTCCTTGTTTTGTGCGTGGCACTACTGACCTATCCACATAGTGTTTATTAGCAGGATCTGTTTCTTGTTTAGGATCATGTATGGGAACAGACCTAGCTTTGACCATCAACGCACGTCCAAAGACATCCATCGTCAACCTGTAATACGAGTCTACTGTTTCTATGACGAGGCTCGGTGCGATGTATATAGACAGCCTGCTAGCCTCTCTAAGCCTTAGTTGAAATGAAGCTAATTAAGCAGCAAGAGTCATTCCCTGTGAGGGACATGGTTTCCCATCTCTGCCCCACATCACGTGAACAACGCCATGGTTCACTGTTCCCATCTTCCATTCGCTGCATCATTGTGGGACCTTCCGGCCGTGGAAAGACCAATCTTTTGCTGACACTTATTACAGCGCCCAATGGTCTGTGTTTTCAAAATATTTATATTTTCGCAAAATCTCTCTACCAACCCCTCTACGTGTTTCTGGATCAAGTCATGTCTGGATTAAAAAAATGAGAATATGGGGTATTTTACATTTTCCACACAAGAAAATGTTATTTCACCGGATGAGGTAAAGCCTGATTCACTCATGATTTTCGATGATGTATCCACTGAACGACAAGGTATCAAAGCTATTTCAGCATGGGTCGACACAAACATATCGATTGCTTCTATCTTGGACAAACGTATTCTAAAATGTCCAAACAGTTGATTCGTGACAATGCCAATGTCATTGTTTTATTTCGCCAGGACGAGAGGAACAGTCGTTACATTTATAATGAACATGTGAATCCGGATATGACCTTTCAAATGTTTACAGAATTGTGCGGCAAGTGCTGGAACACACAACATCATGCCTGTTTAGTGATTGACAAACAAAGTGAACTCAACCAAGGGCGGTATCGCTTAGGGTTTGATCATTTTATTGCTATTTAAGGCACTGTATCATTCCCTCTCAAGTCATTTGTCGCGACATCATGGCGTTAGCAGAGAGTCAATTGAAAAAGCATATTATTAGAGCAAAAAATACTATTCGCCAAAAGTTTCGTCAATTGAAACGATCGCGTGCGGATCATGCTTTGTTTATTCAACAACATTTAGCACCTCCGCTAAAAGCTATGTTGAAACCCTCTATCAAGCCATCTGAAACGCTACCTACCGTTTCACAAGCCAGTCAGACGCACCACGAGGACTCTGAGGAAGAGAAAGAGGAAGATGAAGAGGAACTGGAAAATTTAACTAGTGTTAGCGAAGTTGAGGATAATGAGGAACAAGTGTTTACGCCTCAAACAAGGCATCACCCCTTGCAGAGTTTTTAAGAAAAAGGAAATCCTTGGCCATGGTCGAAACCCCTTGCCCTTCCAGATCGTCTCCATTTTCACAACTCTTGGCCACTCCTCAACATAAAGCTCAACTGAAAAACATTTTAATAAAATATTATGGATCAACACTGGAACCCTATTTCACCAATCTATTTGTTGGAAACACAGATACCACATATGGCGTTCGCTATGAGAATGATAGTTTTAAAATTGGTGATTCATCGATTAAATTTAGTCGTACTAAAACTGTCATTAATAAAATCAACTATAAATTAACACCAGGACTGTTAAAGCTACTATTCTCTAGGACTCCCTCATCTCAAGATTATACGTCAGAGGACCTTAGTAAATATAAATCCATTTTATTGGATACCCATGCTCACAAAAGACAGTATGATCCCACTCAACAAGTGAATGCTAATATATCCCAAAAATATAAAACCATCATTGCAAAAATGTTCCCCACTAGTCAAAGTGGTCGTCGTAAAGTGTCCGCTTCAGGGGTGACATTTAAACCATTAAAACCCCTTGTGGATGTTACCTACTGGCACAATCCAAATAAACTCGTCCAGCGACTACAGCTGTTGCATGCTTCACGTCAAGCCGGCCATACTGGTCACGATTGGGAAATTCAAGAAATTGAGGAAGAACTTCGAAATGCCAAAATTATTGTTTAAGCCCTCACCCATTAAAATGGGTATTGCTCACGAGTTGCATCGTCCAGCTAGACGTCACTATCAGCGACTCAAGGTGATTTCACAGGGTGTGGATGAACTTTGGCAAGCAGACTTGGTTGAAATGATTCCCTATGCTAACGTTAACGATGGTGTACGCTATATGTTGACGGTCATTGATGTTTATTCCAAAATGGCGTTTGTTGAACCTGTGCGTCGCAAGTCTAGTCCACTAGTCTCCAAAGCCTTTCAACATATTATTCAACAATCTAAACGTCAACCTCAGCTGCTACAAACCGACCAGGGAAAAGAATTTTTCAACAAGGAATTCTCCAGTTTTCTCAAATCTAAGGATATTCACCATTACACCACGTACAGCAATCTCAAAGCCAGCGTGGTCGAGCGGTTCAACCGAACATTGAAAACCCATATGTGGAAAGCGTTTACCGCTCAGGGCACTTATCGCTGGTTGGACTTATTACCTGAGTTAGTGTCACGTTACAACGACACCAAACACAGAACCATTGGGACCAAGCCACGACTTGTAACTAAAAATATTCCACAACTGGATAAACTGTTTAACCCCATAAAAACAGCAGACCCTAAACGTCATCGCCTTAACATTGGGGACCATGTTCGTGTGAGCAAATTCAAGTCCGTCTTCGACAAGGACTACACATCAAATTGGGGGACAGAACTATTTCGAATTCGTCAAGTCAACCTGAACAGTCCAGTCACCTATTTACTCGAGGACCTCAACCATCAACCCATAAAAGGCAGGTTTTATCTTCAAGAACTTCAAATGACAGCGTTTCCTAAACATTACCTTGTGGAAAGAGTGTTGAAACAAAAAGGAAATAAACTATATGTAAAATGGTTGGGATTTAGCTCCGCCTTTAATTCTTGGATTAATAAATTACATGTTGTGTGAACCTGTGTGTCTTGTATTTATTTATTTACTCATGTTGTACTTAACCTACAGTCCTATGTACAGTCCTCAGCTATACATGTATTATGAGCAAATACATATTTCTTTCTCTCTTCACCTGTGTTCTCTCTTACACTAACTCTCCCCCCTTCACCTCTCACCACTGTCAAAACAGGTTGTGACTTGTTAGCTCTTATCGTGCACGTGTACAGGTGAACACCTGTGTGTTAGATCATATTACACATGAACTTGCATTTTCTCACGTATGAAGCAAAACAGGATGTGACTTGTTTCACAAGGAGGACGGTAATAAGGTCATCTCACACGTGCTCACATGTATTTCGCCACTTTCCTTTCATATCGTTATCCCATTATAGTAGTGGTGAACAACGTCAATTCAACACACACAAATGTAGTTAGGCCCTTTGAGATAATTTAAATAAATTCATGAGCCAGTCCGTAGCAAGCGGTCCAAAAGGGACCCGTCCAAAGGGACTCATCAACAAGGACTCGTCCACAGGGACTCGTCCACAAGGACCTGTCCACAAGGACTTGTCCACAAGGACTTGTCCACAAGGACCCAGCAACAATGACCCGTGCACAGGGACCTGTCAACAAGGACCCGTCCACAGGGAACCGCTCCCCCACCCTCTTCAAAAGCCATGAGTGGGCATGCTAATTCATAGTGGCTTTCCACCAAACATATGCACTTTATGTGGAACAACGTTTAAATCCATATCGGCATTCAAACTCTCACATGTTGTAATTGGTAACAGAGATTCTCTAAAAAAATTACAATTTCACCCCCTAGTAGGGGTAGGTTTTATTTTTGGGGTTGAAATATGTCGTCCATTGGAAAGGGAGTGTTAGCCCGAGTTCAATGACACCTCATTCGTCAAAATCCGACCACGGATTCGGGAGTTATCGGGCTGCCGCCATCTTGTGAGGAGGGGAGGAGGAGGAGGCATCTGAACCCGTACAAAACCACTACTAATATGAACCTATCTAGAATAATGACGAAATTAAGTTGGTAATATCGAAATATATAATTAGTTCAAAATATACCTGGTATAATGTAGCCTAATAGAGCACTACAGTTGGCAGCCCTGGTGACTGAATATATTCTTAGTTCCACCTCTTAAGGTACAGAATACAAAATTTGGTTGAAGTCCAATGGACGTTACATGCAGTTAGAGACTGGATCTATCAGCACGCGTAAACGCATGTTGCCAACATTGTCATGCGTGTGCTGGTCAGAAATAATCTGAAATATTATGATATCTTGTTGTGCCAATTTTGGATGAAATCCATTTGTTAGTATAGAAGTTACATGTATTTAAAAAATGGACATATCAGCAGGCAGGCATGTTGGCAGCACTGCCTTGTATTAATTACTCCAAATTAATCTAGAATGTCAGGTGCTATACGTGTGCAAAGTATAGAGCTGTTGGCTTGCATACTTTCTGATATATTGATATTAGGTTAAAAAAATATAGACAGCATTTATTAACAGTTGGCTGCCCTGATTGCTCTTAACAATACTTATAGTCATATCTGTTATGGTACACATAGCACATACGAAATTTGGTTGAAATCCAACTGATAGTAAAGAAGTTACATGTTTTTAAAAATTGGTCCTATCAGCAGGCTTATAATCATGTTAGTAGAACTGACGTATATAAGTTACTCCAAATTAATCTAAAATGTCAGAATATACGTGTGGATAGTTTAAAGCTGTTGGCTTGCATACTTTCTGATATATTGGTATTTGGATAAAAAATAGAGAGAGAGCGATTATTAACAGTTGGCAGCCCTGGTGGCTCTTAAGAATACACTCAGTCATATCTGTTTATGTACAGATATTACATACAAAATTTGGTTGAAATCCAATTGATAGTGTAGAAGTTATATGCATTTAAACATTGGACCTATCAGAAGGCTTAAAATTATTTTGGCAACACTGTCATGGTTGGCCTCCTGGAAATTAAAGTGAAATAGTCCTATCTACATGTGTGCCAATTTTGGAATAGCTCCCATGCATACCTTGCAAGAAATCCAACATGGAGCTCAAATTTCTAGTGCGTATTTTCAGCAGTTGGTAGCACTGACATCATTTTCAAATATGGACTTGAGATATTCCGGTGCACATCTTTACTCATACTAAATTTGGTTTTGATTGCTGCAGCCGTTTAGGAGTTGATAGGGAGACACACACACACAGCCAGTCAGACAGACAGATACACATTTTCCCGGATCGATCTCATAAGTCTACTTTTTCACCATTTTTGCAAAATATGAAAAGTAGGCTAAAAATATTGTGTGTTATCTGTAATTCAGGTAAGGACTGCAGACGATCAATTCCAAGTAGTTCCTACGTTTGCTACCAAACTTACAGCTGAGCCCGCCTCGTTACGTAGTGGCTAGCATTATTTGCTGTCACTGCGGAGGCCCGGGTTCTATTCCCAGCTCTGCCAAGAAATTTAATTCTGGTCTGACCCTGGGACGGGGTTCACTCAACCTCGTGAGGCAAAACTCGAGAAGAGGCGTGTTCGATTCTTACCTCAGCTATCCTGGAAGTGGTTTTCCTTAGATTCCCCCCCCCCCCCCACTTCTACTACAGGCAAATGCCGGGATGGTACCTACTGTAGCTAAAGGGCACGGCCGCGTTCTGCCCAAATCCTACCTCGATTACAAGTACACACAGTACTGTAGTACAGACATCACAGTGACACTCGTTATCAGACAACTTACACACACACGCAAGTACATGACTACAATGTAGGAAAGTCACTAAAGTATCAACAACAACAACAACAACAGAAACTTACAGTTGATATCATCGAGAGGCCTTCAGATATACAAAGCTATACAAGCTACGGACGCATAAAAAAAAAAAAAAAAAACACAGGGCTTCATCTCGAGTCATATGACACCCCATACAAGTCTGTACGTTTACGGATTTGGCCGATAGCCTAGATGTTAGGCCCCTTAAAACAACAACAACGTTTACGGATTCGCGAAATATTGGGGAAATAAGCTGCGCGGCAATGAGCGTAGCCAAGTGCCTAGTGTCACTAGGTAGGATCTTTGGCAAAATCAAAAAATACAGTATATGGTCCATAGCAAAGGGGGCGTCATCCCGAGTCCTATAACACCTCGCGTAACCCTCGATAATTGGCTAGCAAGATAATCAGTAAATCCGAGTAGCGAGTGCGTTAGTTGGGTCTTGTGGTTAAATCAAGAGTAAATAATCGATTAATAATCATTCAAAAAGTCGGCCATCTTACAAATGCCTCGATTGCGCATGTGTACAAAAAACAACATTTCACCACCCCTCCCCCTGAACAGGGGTAGTTTTTATCTTAGGGTAAAATAAATAGTCCATAAAAAACAGGGCTTCATCTCGAGTTATATGATACACCATACTCGTCATAGGTGCTGCGTTTCGCATGGAGGTTCATGAAAAAACAGAAAAGAAAAGTCACTTTATGGACTTAAGTGCTTTCCCACGGGAGCTCCTCAATTACCTTCCTGACTAAAGAAAATATTTGTCTCTAAAGGATAACCCTTGCGGGCTCCTGTATTCCCATTGTCAGAGAATATAGCGCAGCGCACCTTAAGCGTGTTATGCTGTGTATGGAAGCTCATTACAATGTTAGTTGAGTATTTCATTATTCACAACGACCAGGTCTTTCTCGCTCAGCAGATATGCTCGTAAAGGGCTTACTCGCTTCATTAACCAGATTTAATATTTTAAGTAGCAACAAACAAAATAGCCACATTTAATATGCAAAGCCTTCAGCTACCTGCAAGTAACATTGTGTAAGCTCATAGAATTACATCAGAGTTTTGGTAATTAACTTGCAAAATGGAGGAAAGTTAGAAAGTTTGAGCAGGTGACACGAAATGGAAAGAGGATTTAACATTTCACTCATGTGGGAACAGTATGAGAGAGAGTTTGTAAATACCATAGAAAATGGAGCTTATGAAAAACACATAGAACAAGAAAGTGATTTCTATTAGGACTAAACTACGACACTATCAAACAGTAATTCAATCAGAGTGCCTGTAGCGAATCCGTGGCGTAATGGCATCGACCTGAGCTCATAGTCTCGGGGTTCGTGGTTCAAATCCCTACAGGTTAAAATTTTTGGTGGCTTCGGAGGCGTAGTTGGTAGCATGCTGAGCTACTATGCCCAAGGTCGCTGGTTCAAACCCGGCTGAGGTCTTCGGATTTTTTAACAGCGATAAAAATCCCTCAGTATGCCTTCCTTCGGATGGGAAGTAAAGCCGGCGGTCCCATGTCATAGATTTATGGCATGATAAAGAACCTTACACTAATTACACTTGTGTGAAGCTAAAGTATAGATTATATTTACTAACACTCTTAGGTTCCAACGTTCGTCGCCAGGAGCCGACTGCGGTGGCATCTAGTAACAATGTTCAGAACTAGTTGGTCGTTGACGGTGGATATTGGTAGCAAAAGTTGGAACTACTTGAAATTCGAATGTCTGCAATCCTTACTTGAAATAAAAACAGATAACACACACTAATACAGCCATCACAATTAACACCGGTTATTAGACAGATTCTACACACGCCCAAAGTACACGGGGCTACATGACCGCGTTGTCGCAGCCCCTAAACTAAGGAACCAACCAATTCCTAGGACTAACAACTAATGAAAGAAATCGAAGAAATTGAAAAAAAAAAAACGATATTTTTTAAGAAATTCTCCTTGACCAAAAAAATGTGCTGACACATCCCGATTACGTAGTAACAAAGAAGTATATAGAACATGCAGCAGAATCTCAGATACAATATGAAAACGAAGGGTTAAATTATTTGGATATATTTCAAGAATGCCTGGCGATAGACTCACAAAGAAACATATTTACCACTTCACAAGCCCAATAGAAAAGGCATCTCTTATGAAAAATGGTTTGCTAACACCAAGAAGGATCTACATGAAATGAACATCACTGATCAAGACATCCGCAACAGAACCACTTTCAGAAATAAGAGACACACATTTGAGGGGTTCCTAGAGCCAGAAACAGTCGACAAAGAAGAAACAACATTGGACAGCTGAAAAGAAGGAAGCTGTGAGCAAGAGAAAGAAGGAATAATGGCGCCAGAGAAAACTGAAATCATGAAGAGTTATTTACGTGGTCCCTACTTGGCCACAATCGATTATGATGAACATTACTGGACATTTAAAACAAGAAGTTCCGTGACGAACTAAATAGCCTATTTTTCTTAAATTTTAAGATTCATGCCAATGATTAATCTATATGGATCTATCTAGAATAATGACGAAATTAAGTTGATAATATCGAAATTACTAATTAGTTTGAAATATACCTGGTATAAGTTAATGTAGCCTAATAGAGCACTACATTTGGCAGCCCTGGTGACTGAACATACTGTATTCTTAGTTTCATCTCTTAAGGTACAGAATACAAAATTTGGTTGAAGTCCAATGGATAGCATGAACGTTATTTTTAGTTAGACATTGGATCTATCAGCGCACGTAAAATCATGTTGGCAACAATGTCATGCATGTGTTGGTCAGAAATAATCTGAAATATTATGATCTCTTGTTGCGCCAATTTTGGATTAAATCCATTTGTTAGTATAGAAGTTTCATGTATTTTAAAATTGGACATATCAGCAGGCTTAACTCATGTTGGCATCACTGACGTATCTTAGTTACTTCAAATTAATCTAGAATGCCACGTACTATACGTGTGCAAAATTTAGAGCTGTTGGCTTGCATACTTTCTGATATATTGGTATTTTGATAAAAACAGGAGAAAGAGCATTTATTAACAGTTGGCAGCTCTAGTTGCTCTTAAGAATACGCTCATTCATATCTGTTTATATACACATAGTACATACGAAATTTGGTTGAAATCCAATTGATAGTGTAAAAGTTATATGCATTTAAAAATTTGACCTATCACCACTCTTAGAATCATTTTGGCAACACTGTCATGTATGGCCTCCTGGAACTTAAACTGAAATATTATTATCTATATGTGTGGCAATTTTGGAATAGCTCCCATGTATACGTTCCAAGATATCCAACATGGGGCTCAAATTTCAATTGCGGTTTTTCAGCAGTTGGTAGCACTGACATCCTTTTCAAATTTGATTTCGATTGCTGCAGCCGTTTATGAGTTGATAGGGGACACACAGACATATAGAAGGACAGACAGACAGACAGATATTTGCCCGGATCGATCTCAACAGTCTACTTTTTCCCTATTTTTTGCAAAATGTGAAAAGTAGGCTAAAAAACCGTGGCTCATCAGCCCATTAAGGGCCTGGACCTACCAAGCGACCGCTTAATTCTGGTCTTCGTGACCGGGGCGCAGCCTCACTGTCAGACAGCTACTTGTCTTCACGAGGCTGAGTGCGCCCAGTTCCAGCCCTCACGTCAGATTCTAAAATCCCTGACGGAGCCGGGAATCGAACACAGGGCTTCCGGGTGTGAGGCAAGCGTGCTACCCCAACATCACGAGGATTACTGGACATTGGTTGGGTTTAACACATAGATATAAGACTTCCTGTATGAGAAGTGCAGATACAAAAGGCAGATCATTCACAATTACAATACTGGCCACAGTGACTGAGAGCTTTAACGTGCCTGCTCGTGCCTCCCTGACATCGGAAGAGCGAGGGATCTAATTCCACTTCAGTCAATTGTTATCTTGGGTTCTCATTTCCACCACCAGGCAAATGCTGGGACGGTTCCTTTCAACAGGTCCACGGGTGAGTTAGCCGTGGTCGTTACGGCATGACTGCTGGCAGTCGCTCACATCCGGGAGGTGAGGAGGTTCGAATCCCCCCCACCGGCAACCTTGAAGATGGTCTTCTGTGGTTTCCCATCTTCCTCCCAGGCAAATGCCGGGGTTGGTCCCTAACTATAGGCCACAGCCGCTACCTTCCAACTCCTCGCCCTTCCATTCCAACTTTCCTCCCCAACGGTACTTGTAGCTCACCCATTGGGTGTTCGTCTCGAAGCAGCTACAAAACTGGCGAGCCGAACATGTCCTCGGACACTCCCGGCACTAAAAGCCATACGCAAAAAAAAAAAACAGGTCCACGGCCGACTTCCTTCGGTGGCGTAGTTGGTAGCTTGCTGAGCTTCTATTCCCAAGGTCACTGGTTCAAACCTGGCCGAAGACGTCGGATTTTTTAGGAGCGTTAAAAATCCCCCAGTATGCCTTCCTTCGGAGGTGAAGTAAAGCCGCGGGCGCATGTCATAGATTTAGGGCACGAAAAAGAACCTTCCACTAACTACACTTGTGTGAAGCTAAAATGTGTAGGTTGAAATTGATAACTCTCTATTAGTTCCAACGTTCGCCACCAGGTGATGACTTTGATGTCATCTAGTAGCCAAGTCCACAAGCTAGTTGTCGTGGACGGTAGCATTTGGTAGCAAAAGTAGGAACTCCTTGAAAGTTATTGTCTGTAGTCCTTACTAGAATTAAAACAGATAACACACACTAATACAGTCATCACAATTAACACCGGTTATCAGACAGATTCTACTCACACCCAAAGTACACAGGGCTACTTGACCACGTTGTCGCAGCCCCTAAACTAAGGAACCAACCAACCACCCCTAGACCCAATTTAGCGGTCGCCTGGGCGATTGGCCTGTCCTCAACTCCTGTTGTACCTGCCGAGAAAGTATTTTCAGTTCCAAGTCGCCGTCCTTGGGACGGTAGATGAAAGACCCCTCACAAAGTCCGTGGGTGAAGCTAACGTTATTTAGGGCATAGATGTTGATGCCGAAAAAAAGTTTTAAAAATGCACTTAAATTTTTCAAAAATGACTGTAATAAATGACCTAAAAATTCGAAAAATGCTCCTTGAAATGGAGAAAATGATCTTATAATAATAAACTCACCAATATTTCAAAAATGACATCTTAAGCTCAAATTGAAAAGTCAATCAAAATAGATTTCTAGCACTTAACAAAAGGTTTATGTTCACTTAAGTCTGAGTTGCACTGCACTACGCATGTCATTCTGATGTTGTCAAATGTAAATGATCTACGGTTATCAGCCAACAAGTTTTTACATCTCGAAAAGCTGCGTTCAACATCAACTGATGTGATCGGAGCGTACTTGAAGTGAGGAAGGTTGTTTGCTGCTAAATCCTCCTCAATCCCATCCATGCAGTAGTTTTAACCAGAAAGAATGTCTGAGATTTTTTCATAATGTTTAATACCCGATGTTATTTTTGCATAATGTTTTATAGCCGGTGTTTTTGTCCAGCACTTTTTTTCAGTTTTGATGCAATACTAGCAGCAAATTCGCCACGATTGTTGCTAAGACTGTAGCAGCTTCGCTTGCCCCTAACTGTTGGGTGATAATTGTAACTGTTGACCTTTGCCTAAGCTATGTTGTTTTAATGGGCGCCAAGACCTCAACGCAATGTTGAAATCTAAATTTGTATTTAACAACGTCTAGCTCTGGCAGAACACATTCAAGACTCTATTCACTCAGATCGTGGTATGATTTGATCATTAACCCAACAAACAATTGTATCAGGAGAAGGAATTGGTCTATATCTAATGCTACCTACTGAAAGCAAAGATTGCATTGTAAAATAAATGAATTTATTATATAAAACAAGTATAGCAAAATTAATAATAATAATAAGTTTAAAATTTAAATTGGAGCGTTGCGATTTTAATATTACCGATAGAAAATTACGTGAAAACGGAGTCTGATAAATTGATTTTACTCTTATTTCCAAGCTATGAAGTTACTGAAATATGAAATGTAAAACAAAGAAAAATGAGAGATTGCGTATTTCTGCGTCATTTGCGCTTACCACTGGAAATTGCTAAAGCATTTCCCTCGTACTGGATGATGCTGTGTGCTTCCCACAGTCTCCTGGACGTCGCCATCTTCTTCGTTATTTGATGATATTCTGGTAGATTAGATAATTCTATGGTCCGTACATCGGACCCAAACCGTACAACCACCACGGTTAAGTTTCACAAAGATTGTCGCTAACTCCACTGAACATCGGAGCGACACGCACTTGCAACCGTACTCGGCAAGTTCTACACAGATTCTTCTCGTTCCACGGCGCGTCGAACGATATATGCACACGTTGGCTCCCCACTCCGGAGCCGTCTTCCAGCTTACGTCGTCTCCACTGATTGGCTGCACCCCACGCGCTATACTCCCCTCCTCTGCCTCATTACACTCGGCGGTAAGGGGAAGTCGTATTCCGTTCCAACAATTCGCCTTTTCTTGACGATGCGACCCAAGCTTGCGTCATGCTTCCCGACAAGATTAAGCTTGTATTTGAATTTCCAGTGACTCATGTCTCTCATAATATACCCTAACTGACGAAACTCTGTTAAATTCCGTAATCACACAATTTCCTATGATACTGTCGTTCGTAATAATTTGCTTGATAGCGTTTTCTAAGACATAGAAAACCTATCTGTATGCTTATAATTTTTATAAAATGCTCTGAAAATATCTTAATAATAATTATAATAAATTAATAATAATAATAAATTAACATGAAAAATTATCTTGGCTGAACAATTTGCCGCGTAAATAAATATAGAATGGCTTCCTACTGACTTATGCCAGTTGCACAAAAACCCCTCGAAAAACACGTTACATATTCGCCTCGGATCATCGGATGATTTACCGTGACGACGGTCCATTATCCGATTATCCCAGACACGTTAAAAAACCCCATCCAAAATACATATTACATAAATGAGATCACCCTAAATTACAGATATATACACTCATAATTTTTCTTCAAGCACTTTGCGTCAAAGTTTGTTGTCACTATGGATTGCACTTTGCAACCAGTCCAATGTTTTACATATAGAATAGTGTTCCACGGATATTTCCGCCTCTCAAATTTCTCTATGTTGGAGAAATATACATAATTACTGTGTGAGCACTATGTATTTATGATGTCATATCACACGCATTGAAGGTGTTCTGATATATTTATATCTCCATAGAACTTCCTAATTTCACTGGAGGTCCCTTCCTTAAGGTGAAATTTAATCTCACTTATCACTGAGCACACGATCACACTATTGTGGCAGCGCCTCGTGACCATAATACTTAATCTCTCTTTAAAGTAGATTAAATTAATATTGACTTCTGAAAAAAAAAACAGTAAATGCGCATTACATATAACCCCAAATATTTCTGTGCCGTAATCGCCCTGTCTTGTTAAGTTCCCGTAGACCATATTCTACTTAGTACTAGTTCTCAACACAGACCAGTTCTCCTCACACAAATAATACCTTTGTACAAATTACCTTAAATTACACACTTACAAATCTTACATGGCGAGGCCGTAAACAGAAATCACGTGTGCTGATATGTATGAGTTTCATGAAGGACTGTCTCGCATTCTGATGGCCCATCTTTTGCCTCGTGGACGCCTTAAGCAAAAATACCCTGTTCAAGCGTTCACCCATCTCTTGGAGGCAAATGGGAATTCACCAGCGCTACCAAATTCTGGCCTTGGTGTATCGAGACATTTTAGTGCTCAAGAGCATCCGACAATCCCTTCATATTTCCCTGTACCTTAAAAACTCTCATTTACTTACATACTACCCCCCTGTGTGACTTCTGATACGCCTGCCTGGAAGACCATCTCCTCCCACGCACCAAATACCACACTTACTCATTTGATAGGCTGGCTCGCCAGCTAAACATCCTCACTTTATGACACATACTTTCGGAGACTATGTATATTATACGTCCCGTATAATCTGTTTCCCTCACTATTCTCCAGCACATATGCTGTTTTTCCAATACGTTTGGAAACTATAAATGTTTCTGCGTCACCTGCTTCCAGCCTTGCAAGTGGCTCCCTTAAATGAACGTCATCACGTTGCTCTGCCTACCTATTTCTCAGTATCTGTAACGATGCCCTGTTGCTACTGTCCACACATGCCAACCCTACTTCCTTCTGGTGTTACACCTCTACTCGACACTCTATGACCTAAAAATGTCACTTCTGACTGACAGAATGACGACTTAGACAGCTTCAAATTGAACCCTGCCTGATCTAACTTCTGAAAAACTATATTTAAATGACATAGATGCTCCTCAAAACTGCGTGAACTAATTACCATATCATCTAGGTAAATGGTTACAAACTCTCCTGTGTCATCCCCTAATGCGATGTTTAAAGCCCTAATTAAAGCTGCTGATCTACTCTTTAACCCATAAGGTGTTCTACAAAATTGATAAAGGTTATATTTATGTCTAAAAGCTGTAAATGGTCTATCTTTGTACATAAGTGGCACTTGCCAAAAACTGGAACTCAAATCTACACAAGTGAAATACTTCTTCCCCTCAAATGTTTGCATTAATTCCTCTATTGACATAGATTTCAGCTGATCTGAACTAATTCTACTGTTAACCAAACGAGCGTCTAAACAAATACGAACAGTGCCGTCGGTCTTGGGTACCGTGATCAAAGAATTAACATATGGACTGTTAGAGTGCTCAATAATCCCATCTTCAAGCATCTGGTTAATTTGTGCCTCAACTGCACTCTGATAAGCGAAAGGTACAGGATATCTATGTCCTGTGAATACTGACCTATCAATAACGTTCAATGAATGTGTATAGCAATTGGCCATACCAATGCGATCCTCAAAAACTCTCCTATTACACAATAACACATCATAGAGCCGAACACACTGTTCATCCTCTATATTTCCCTGAAATGCAGCCTCACGTAACGAGTCCTCTAGACTTCCGTTCGTAATCACACTGCCCACAAAACATGGAGAACCCCGCTCTACGGCTGGCGATATCTCATTTAAAGTACAAATCACACCTACAATACTACTCCTCTGAATATGGTCATTGAACGCTACTTCTACTTCAGAATCTCCCCATTTAAATTTCAAACTCCCTACATCATAACATAAGTTACCAGACACTCTACTTAGCCACTCTGAACCCAAGATAACACTGAATACTAAATTTGGAATTACAAGACAAATCTGCTTCTCTACATGATTATTAATTTTAATGTCTACTAAAACTTGCTTAGAAATTACTTTAGACCTCTTCCCAACAGCTGTGATAACAAAAGTGCTTTTAATTGGCATCTCCTCAAAATTTACTCCAGTTCCTTTCATTTTATCATAAAATGCGCTACTTATGCAACTCTTCATACAACCACTATCAATTAAAACATCTGTGTACGCCTCGGACACGTTAAATTTAACTATGGGGCTCTTACTAACCACTTCCTGAATAATACCTTCATCATTTAGTTCATGTAATAATTCATTTCTTACATTTAGGTCATAGGGTTCCTGTATAATTGTATGGACAGGGCATGCTACAGACTGAGATTCTGACCTTACTTCGCAGCCTGGTTCGCGTTTAAAGAACCGCTACAGCTGGCCGTAGTACTAGTTACTACTGCACTGGTCTGGTTGTTCTGAGTTGTGTTGTCATTGTTTGGCTGTATATTACTACCACTAGGCTGTCCTCTTCCTTGACCCCTATTCTGGTTGTAATTATTGTCATTATAATTTCTCCCTTGAATTCCCCTGAAATCATTGTTTCTCCCTTGATTTCCCCTGTAATCATTGTTCCTCCCTTGATTTCCCCTGAAATCATTGTTCCTCCCTTGATACTGATTACCATAGCCATTTCCTCTGTTCTGATTTAGCTGATTATTATTATTTCTATTTTGAGCGTTGGCCCCTTCGCCACCGTTCCCTTGAACTTCTTGATGCCTGGCTTCATTAGGTCTATTATTATTATTACCCTGGTTCCTATTGAAATTGTCCTCATAACCCCCTCTCCCTAGTGCATCAAATGTGCTTAACAAATTTTCTACTTGTGATATAGTCTTTACATTCTGGATACAAGCAGCCTCCTTGATCCTATAGGGAAAGTGCCTAAGTAGCAACCTCACCACATCACTTTCCTCCTTCAAGCCATCCAGATATTTACACACTAATACCTGCCCTAAAAAGTATTCGGTCATGGTGGAGCTTCCTTTAGGGTTATATTTACCACACACTACTCCCTCACGATGCTGCGACTGAATGACCTCATTCCAGAACTTTTCACAGAATTTCATTTTAAAATCATTAATATCAGTAAACTTGTCTCTGTAGACAGCAAACCAATTCCTCGTTTCCCCCACAAACACTTGTTCTAAAATTTCATCTACCTGGCACCACTCAATACTACCATTTTCCAACCTCTCCCCGAATTTATTTTCTATAGTGTTCATGAACTCTACTGGGCACCCCTGTCGATTGCTGAACTTACCCAGTTCTACCTCCCTGTGTGTGCTATTCACAAAAACTGGCCTATTCTGACTATTTTCTTGCCTGATCCTAGCTTTTAATTTTAACTCTAATTCTGCGATTTTCTCCTCAGCCTTCCTCTCAATACTGTTTACTGTTAATTTAATGTTTCCTTCTGATTCTTCTACTTTATCATATAGCTTTGCTTGTTTCTCCTCAATCTTGCTAATGCTCTCTCTATTACTCTCTCTTAAATCATTTACTTCTGCAACTATTTGTGAGTGGACTTTCTCAATTCTACCCCCCAGCTGTTCCTTAACCTCTTTAGTTGCTACCCGAATTTTGTCAATTTCTCCCCCCAATTGCTTTTTGGCCTGCTTTGTGTCCAGTTGCACTAGTTCTTTTAAATTTTCCGCCTGTGTACTGATTCTAATTTCCAACTCCTCCTGTACTTTTCCTAATTTTCTGTCTACATCTGCAATAATCTCTTTAGCCTTTTCTTCCATCACCCCCCTGATCTCACCTCTAATCAGTTCGAATTTGTCACTCATTTCCCTACTGTTTTGTTCTAATTTAGCATTTAAAGTTTCAGTACTCTCTCTATTTTCCTTACTGTTTTGTTATAATCTGGCGTTTAAAGTTTCATTACTCTCTCTATTTTCCTTACTGTTTTGTTCTAATCTGGCGTTTAAAGTTTCATTACTCTCTCTATTTTCCCTACTGTTTTGTTCTAATTTAGCATTTAAGGCATCTGTACTTTCTTTATTTTCCCTACTGTTTTGTTCTAATTTAGCGTTGTTTTGTTCCAGTTTTGCATTATTCTGTTCTAACTTTGCATTTAAGGCATCACTACTAACTTTGTTCTGGTACATGAACTCGAGAAGTAAAGTCTTTAATTCTGGTTGGCCGCCTACACTCCCTGTTTCAGTATCGGGATTTACCTCCGCTACCCCGGTACTACCATCACTCGACATACTGCTCGTATCATCACTCTCCCGTTGATGACCACTACGTAACCTCATCTGTCTTTCTTTCTCATCCCCCATAATGATATACACTGATACAGACAAATAACCCCCAAAATACAGGCACAGAAATATATACCCTTCTCCTTCCACAAATGTTATTAGGTTTTCAGCCCTAAGTTGTCGGCGACAAATGTAGCAGCTTCGCTTGCCCCTAACTGTTGGGTGATAATTGTAACTGTTGACCTTTGCCTAAGCTATGTTGTTTTAATGGGCGCCAAGACCTCAACGCAATGTTGAAATCTAAATTTGTATTTAACAACGTCTAGCTCTGGCAGAACACATTCAAGACTCTATTCACTCAGATCGTGGTATGATTTGATCATTAACCCAACAAACAATTGTATCAGGAGAAGGAATTGGTCTATATCTAATGCTACCTACTGAAAGCAAAGATTGCATTGTAAAATAAATGAATTTATTATATAAAACAAGTATAGAAAAATTAATAATAATAATAAGTTTAAAATTTAAATTGGAGCGTTGCGATTTTAATATTACCGATAGAAAATTACGTGAAAACGGAGTCTGATAAATTGATTTTACTCTTATTTCCAAGCTATGAAGTTACTGAAATATGAAATGTAAAACAAAGAAAAATGAGAGATTGCGTATTTCTGCGTCATTTGCGCTTACCACTGGAAATTGCTAAAGCATTTCCCTCGTACTGGATGATGCTGTGTGCTTCCCACAGTCTCCTGGACGTCGCCATCTTCTTCGTTATTTGATGATATTCTGGTAGATTAGATAATTCTATGGTCCGTACATCGGACCCAAACCGTACAACCACCACGGTTAAGTTTCACAAAGATTGTCGCTAACTCCACTGAACATCGGAGCGACACGCACTTGCAACCGTACTCGGCAAGTTCTACACAGATTCTTCTCGTTCCACGGCGCGTCGAACGATATATGCACACGTTGGCTCCCCACTCCGGAGCCGTCTTCCAGCTTACGTCGTCTCCACTGATTGGCTGCACCCCACGCGCTATACTCCCCTCCTCTGCCTCATTACACTCGGCGGTAAGGGGAAGTCGTATTCCGTTCCAACAATTCGCCTTTTCTTGACGATGCGACCCAAGCTTGCGTCATGCTTCCCGACAAGATTAAGCTTGTATTTGAATTTCCAGTGACTCATGTCTCTCATAATATACCCTAACTGACGAAACTCTGTTAAATTCCGTAATCACACAATTTCCTATGATACTGTCGTTCGTAATAATTTGCTTGATAGCGTTTTCTAAGACATAGAAAACCTATCTGTATGCTTATAATTTTTATAAAATGCTCTGAAAATATCTTAATAATAATTATAATAAATTAATAATAATAATAAATTAACATGAAAAATTATCTTGGCTGAACAATTTGCCGCGTAAATAAATATAGAATGTCTTCTTACTGACTTATGCCAGTTGCACAAAAACCCCTCGAAAAACACGTTACAAGACTAGCTTCCACCCGGTTGATTAAGGACATGGAATAAATATTCCAAAATTTTAAATGATCTTTTATGAGCTACTAGTTTCTTCTTACCTCTGAGAGACGTAGCTCCCTCATATAAAGCTGTGACATGACAAAGTTGGTAAAAGATAACCTTAAAAGGCGGATTTCTCTAAAATAAGACCAAATAATCTACCAAACTTATGAAAATGCTCTTAAAATAGAAAAATAGGAAAAAATGCAAAAAGGATACCACCATAAACTCTTCAAAACTAAGATCTTTCATGAACCTGACGATAGTTGTGTGTGTGCACTGTGTGATTCGACTTGTCCTCGTTACCATGTTGTGGAATGCACAAAGCGAAATAGGCCTATACTAGACTTATGCTTACATGAAATGTAATATCTTTATATACACAATTTGTGTGCCTTATTAAATTAATTAAACATGCAAAGAGTGGCCTCCGTAGCGTAGCGGTCAGCATGGTTAGCTGCCGCCCCGGAGGTCCTGGGTTCGATTCCCGGCTCTACCATGAAAAATTTGAAAAGTGGTATGAGGACTGGAACGGGGTTCACTCAGCCACGGGTGGTCCAAATGAGTAGAGGGGGTTCGATTCCCACCTCAGCCATCCTCGAAGTGGTTTTCCGTGGTTTCCCACTTCGTCTTCGTGCAAATGCCGGGATGGTACCATCTTCAAGGCCACGGCCGCCTCCTTCCCTCTTCCTTGCTTATCCATCCTGACCATCAATTACCTTCCCTCATGAGGCCCCTGTTCGCTTTGCAGGTGACGCTGCTTGGGCGAGGTGCCAATCACACCTCACCAGCTGTACCCACTCCGATTAGATGTTCCCAGCTCTAGGACACTACCCGTAGAGGCGGTAGTGGTGAGTTCCCTCGCTGAGTCCGTGGGTTCCACCAACCTGGAGGTAAACGACTAAGAAAAAGAAAAAGAAAAAAAATTGAAGACAGGGTGGCCCATCCGGAGTTTCTATGTACTTCAGCATTGTTTTAGACAGCTCAGTAAAAATATGACATTTCATCAACATCCGGGCCCTAGAACATCTGTCCCCCAGGAGCTTTTGGTGCGAATTTTTGGACACGCTGTGTATTCATCAGTGATATTATTTGATATGATATATGAATCGCAGCCAATGGCCATAGCTGGGCATTTTGATCGAACGCTCGAGGGCTCCCAACAAGTTAAATTTCAAGTAGTTCCAACTTTGACTACCAGATGCTACTATCACTAACCCTAGCGGCGAACGTTGGAACTTGATAGAGCGTTTTCTAACCAGCCAAATATAACCTACAAATTTTACTACGCGGCTTCAGTGGCGTAGTTAGTAGGATGCTGAGCTTCTACGCCCAAGGTCGCGGGTTCAAACCCGGCCGAAGTCGTCGGATTTTGTAAGAGCGTTAAAAGTCCCTCAGTATGCCTTCCTTCGGAGGGGAAGTAAAGCCGGCGGTCCCATGTCATAGATTTATGGCATGTTAAATAACCTATCACTAATTACATTTGTGTGAAGCTACGTAAATTATAGGTTATATTTGACTAACGCTCTTAGGTTGCAACGTTCGTCGCCAGGAGCCTACTGCGCTGGTATCTAGTAACAAAGTTCAGAACTAGTTGGTCGTTGACGGTAGCATTTGGTAGCAAAAGTAGGAACTCCTTGAAAGTTATTGTCTGCAGTCCTTACTAGAATTAAAACAGATAACACACACTTATACAGCCATCACAATTAACACCGGTTATCAGACAGATTCTACACACACCCAAAGTACACGGGGCTAAATGACCGCGTTATCGCTGCCCCTAAAATGAGGAACCAACCAAATTTTGCTACACATCACCAATTGCGGTGGTAGGTTCTTTTACGTGACATAAATCTATGACATGAGCCCGCCAGCTTTACTTCCCCTCCGAAGGAAGGCATACTGAAGGATTTTAACGCTCTTAAAAAATCCGACGACTTCGGCCGGGTTTCAACCCACCATCTTGGGTATAGCAGTTGAGTATGCTACCGACGACGCCACACAAGCCACTATATTATTTATGTTCGACGATGTCGAAATGTATATATTATATGTCAGAAAAACTCTACTATAATGACGCTCATTATAGTAAAAGTTTTAATTATGGGACAGTTTCTCCCACCAATCAGAGCTCAAGAAACAGTTGTTTGACCAATTAAGTAAGGATAGCATCGCACCTGCGCTGAGTTCCAAGGCATTCTAATTTAAATTTCACTTCGTGGCCTAGTGTCATAATGAGGTATTTCAGGAGGCCATGGTCAAATACAAGGTAGTCTCTGCGTCCCATGCGCTCTGTTCAGTACATAAAACCGGTGAAATCTCGACAGATATTTATGAATTTTTATGTTCGAACATAAAATAGTTATAATAATTATCGTCGAACATAAACAGTCGTATGCAACTCGCCTAAAATGGTAATTAAGACACTCGTATGGAAATTATAAAACTCGCATACGCTCGTTTCTTAATTATTGCCATTATAGGCTCGTACTATTGCACTATTGCACTTATTGCTTATTGTACTATTGCAAACATGTTGGAGGAAGCCTCAGTTTTAGATGATCTGAATGCTGAAGGATTGACAAATGAAATTGACAACAGTGCGTGTCTAAAGCTGTGGATGTGGTTATCTTGCCTTCTGTCATCAGGGGGCAAATATCCTCCTTCTCCCTGGCGAGGCAAGGGATTTGTCGGATGCAGAGTTGGGGAGCGAATACACTGCGAATCCCTGGCGGAAAGGCGAGGGGGTTGTCTCACTTCACTCTGCTTATCAAATCACGCCTCGGTCTCCCAAGACGCACACTCAACCGTACAGCCGGTCTCTGAATTGCATTTTTTAACGCCAACTGCGACACAAACTCTCATGAAGGATATTGCACCTCCACGCCCTAGAGAAATGAAATGATAAACAGCACGTAAATAATGGAGAGAGCTTTTTGGACGAGGCTGTCTCCCGTGGGAGGTTCTTGTTACAAATACTCCACCATTTCGTGGAGATGAATATACACGGTGCGAATGGGATTTGATCAGCCTTGGCTGGGTTACTAATTACTGGGAAATTATATATATCGAGTAATTTTTCAATGTAAATGTGTTTTACTGATCCAACCACAGTAGCTACGCGCCCTAAAGCGTAAGGCATGGTGCCAGCGCAGAAACCGTATTTGAGCTTGTTCATGAATAACTTTGTTTCATTTTCGCTCCATCACTAGCACATTAAACGTCACGCGAACTGAAAGTATATGTTTGTAGGCCTACGTTATTTCGCTGCAGCGTGCTTACCACCGAATAGAGGGTGTATTTGCCCCGAAAAGCTGGCCAAAAGTCCATTTTGAAAATACGAGTAATTCTCGGAATGCATAACTTCTTGTGATAGTTACGTCTCTGGTGCAGTGCATCTGAAGCTCCTTTACTGGCTTGAAATCACTCCGCCTTTGACTGTGTCTTGTAACTTGAAGTGGTGTGAAAACCATTATTGATTCTGAAGAAGGAAGGAAGGAAGGAAGGAAGGAAGGAAGGAAGGAAGGAAGGAAGGAAGATTGTAGTTTTACGTGACCGTTAATCTCGAGATCATAAGCCACGAGACCTCCTTTTTACGTGGAATCCGAACCACAGGACATGGCATTTTACTTTGAAAATATCACATGCATTGACCGGGAATCGAGCCCGGTCCGCTGTGGTGAGAGGCCAACAGCTTGACCGCTGCGCCACCACGCGCCCCAAGGATTCTGAAGATCCGGGTATGTACCTAGGTAATGCTAATTAAAATTAATTTCATTCATATTATTTACTGTAGCCTCCGTGGCTTAGGCGGCAGCACGCCGGCCTCTCACCGCTGGGTCCGTGGTTCAACTCCCGCTCACTCCATGTGAGATCTGTGCTGGACAAAACGGAGGCAGACAGGTTTTTCTCCGGGTACTCCGGTTTTCCCTGTCAATATTTCATTCCAGCAACACTCTCCACTATCATTTCATTTCATCTGTCATTCATTTAATCATTGCCCCAGAGGAGTGCGTCAGGCCTCGGCAGCCGGCACAGTTCATATCCTCGCCGCTAGATGGGGGCTTCATTCATTCATTCATTCATTCCATTCCTGACCCGGTCGGAGACTGGAAGCAGGCTGTGGATTTTCATTTCATATTATTTACTATGTGTATAAGTAATAAATAAGGACCGGATTCTTAGGTTTTTACCTATATTTCCTTACTTCTAAATAAAAAAATACTTTTCCGAATCACACTAAAGAGAGCCGTATTCATGAATTATGTAGTACCTAAAAACCTAAATGATATGCGAGTACCCAATAATACCTAATTGCAGTTCTTTTCCATTTATTGTACTATATTTGCATTTTTAGTCCTTAATTTTTAAAAGTAAACCACAAGACAGTGTTTATTCTTAGCTCTAGTCGATTGAGAGAAATTCTGCCTGCCAGAAAATTCAAATACTTTCGGCACTTTTCAGCTTATATTGTACCGGTATCTTTATGTTTGGTTATTTGCTGTCAGGAAAGTGGGGAGAAGACTCGTATTGTTTCCAAGTTCCCCACATTCTAAATTAAAAGAAGTTAAACGAGCTAAAATGTGAAAATGCCAAGTTCTCGGTAATAATAATAATAATAATAATAATAATAATAATAATAATAATAATAATAAAACTCTTCTTTAATCACACAATACGGTAAAATAACACAAGTCCCCCATTTTAAATACCTTGGTGAAATCATACAGTCCTCGGGACTAAACCGAATCGCCAATGAACAAAGAATCACCAAACTACAGAAGGCCTACAAGCAGGCCCCGGGCTATAAACGGGCATACTGGGCATTTGGCCAGGGCGCCAAATTTTAGGGGGCGCTGAAATTTAGGTGACGATGAACGCAGAAAAAGGTTGACCCAACAATCTCAACATTAAAAATAAATATGACATGGAAATCTTTAGATAGTAGGATAAAATAACTATAATTTTGGTGAATATAAAATAAAAGTAAATATCACATACATTCGTAGTATTTATGTTTAATCATGATTATATTATACATAATACAGTATTATAATGTAAACAGTACCGGTATTATCTGTAAAGAATACTAGTGTTGGCAACAATGTAGGCAGTGATGCATGGTTGACACTGTTGGCAATACTTATGGATGTACAACTGGCGCATGCGCCGCGTGATCTTGTCAACTTCCTAACCTCAAAGGTTTGATTTGATGTGTTTCTGTATATTGTACTTTTAAAATTTAACTTTTGAATTTGTCATCTTGGTTTTTAGTGTGATTAATGTATCAATAAATGGCTACACATTGTATGAACGACTTACTTTTCTTATTATTTCCTGTGATACAATATTAGCAACGTAGTTGTTTGTAAAAGAAAAACTATTATGCTATATTTATAACACATAAATGAGAAAAAGGGCGCCAGTAGACCATTTGCCCAGGGCGTCTATCATCTTAGCCCGGGGCCTGCCTACAAGCTAACGTGGGCTCACTACAACAAGAAGTGCATCTCGCTGGACACAAAATTAAGGCACTATACAACGGTGATTCTTCCGGAAGCAACTTACGCAGCCGAAACAATGGTGATCGACGGTCATTTCAAAATTAAGGATATAGAAAAACAGGAAAGGAAAATTCTCAGAAAGATTTACGGGGCAGTTAATAATAACGGTATTTGGATGAAGAGACCTCAAAGCGAACTCTACCAAAAGATCCACACGATAACGGAAGTTATCAGAAAACGCCGAGTACAGTTTTATACACACATTTACAGGATGGAAAATTTCAGAACGCCGAAGAAATTGCTCAACGTTATAACACGGAGTAAGTGTGGCACGGAGTGGCTGACAGAGGTTCAGAGGGACCTACAACAGGTCAACATTGAAAATTTTGAGGACCGCACCGAGTGCAGGAATAAAATCAAAAATGTTAAGTTTGATCATAGACCATCACGACAGCCTGGAAGAAAGTGGGCAGCTGAGCGGAAGAAGGAGCATTCTGAGAGGATGAAGAGATTTTGGGAACAGAAGCGGGAAAACGCCAGAAGATGAAATCATGTATTCAAGTTCAATCGCTCTCCTAAAGGGGAACAATCGATTAAATAAATACATAATAATAATAAAAATAATAATATCGTATGGCCTCGGGTGCAGGATGCAAGCTTCGTTATTTGACACCCAGAGAGCAGTTTGCATGTCGAATTTTGTTGTTTCTTGAAGCACTATGAAAGTCAAGGAGGTTAGTTATCTAAGTTCCTTTACACTATAGCGCTTTCTAGTAGTGAAATTTGTGTTGACGGAAAATCCCGAGATTCATTTTGCCATTACGAACACGGCCTACAGAATTCAAATGGGTTCTTTAACATGCCAACATCGTATGATATGCGTGTCGCGACTTTTGCCGCCTTTCAAAAATCACTTATCACAGCCAGGAGCGAACCTGTAAGGTTGGGGTTATTTATTTATTTATTTATTTATTTATCGTATGGATTTTAGTGCCGGGAGTGTCCGAGGACATATTCGGCTCGCCTGAGTCTGTAGCTGCTTCCAGCGGACACCCTTAGCGTGAGCTACAAGTTCCGTTCAATTTCAAGTAGTTCCAACTTTTCCCACCAGATATCAATGATACCTAGTGGTGAACATTGGAACTTTGATAGTGCGTTCCGACGAAATCTAACCTTACAATTTAGCTTCACACAAGTTTAGTCTGTGGAAGGATCTTTTACATGCCATAAATCTATGACATGGGACCATCAGCTTTACTTCCCCTCCGAAGGAAGGCACACTGAAAATGTTTTAACGCTCTTAAAAAATCCGACGACTTCGGCCGGGTGAAGTAATGCCGGCTGTCCCATGTCATGTTTTTTCGTGTATTGTGCCTTAATCATTTCAAATATCCTATCTATCTATATGGTGCACCATATTAGGTTCAGTGGCTATTGACATTTTAGTGCTAGGCTAATTAAATAATTTTCTCATTTAGTGCTTAATTGGCTGATGAAGGGGGCAAAAATGTATATTAGTCCTCGAAACATGTACCCTTTCTAATGACCACATAAGTAGTCATTCAGCTGGAACCCTAGTACATTGTTGTTGTTGTTGTTGTTGTTGTTGTTGTTGTTGTTGTTGTTGTTGTTTGAGTCTTCAGTCTTTTGACTGGTTTGATGAAGCCCTCCATACCTCCCAGTCCTGAGCTAATCGTTTCATCTCTACATAGCTACCACACCATCCGAGGCAATCTGTTTAACATATTCTAACCTTCGTGTACCCCTAAAGTTCTTGTCCTCGACTCTTCCTTCCATAACTAAGCTTGTTATTCCTGGGTGTCTTAGTATGTGTCCTACCAACCTATCTCTTCTCTTCATTAGCAGTCGCCAGAAACATCTCTCCTCTCCCACTAGTGTTAATACCTCTTCGTTTGTAACCCTATCAACCCATCTGATCTTCATCATTCTCCTGTAACACCACATTTCAAACGCTTCAATTCTCCTCTTTTCTGCTGCACCAATAGTCCAAGTTTCACTTCCATAGAGCGCCACGCTCCAGACAAAAGCCTTCAGAAATGACTTGCTAACACCTAAATCTATATTCGATGTCAACAGCTTCCTTTTCTGTAGAAATGCTTTCCTTGCCTGAGCTCTACTTTTTATATTCTCTTTGCCTCGTCCATCACTGGTTATTTTGCTTCCTAAGTAACAGAAGTCTCCTACTTCCTTTAGTTTTTCACACGCCAATTTGATGTCCATAGAGGATTTTGATTTATTTCGGCTGCATTCCAATATTTTTGTTTTATATTTATTAATTTCCACCATGTATTCTTTCCTGAAGACGGAGTCGATACCATTAAAAAATTCAATCATATCCTCAGGCGTGTCGGCTAAGATGACTATGTCATCGGCAAATCTCAGAGTTGAAATTATTTCTCCTTGAATCTTCACTCCCTCTTTAAATGTTTCTACAATTTCCTTCATTGTTTGTTCAATGTAAAGATTGAAAAGTATGGGTGATAAGTTGCAGCCTTTCTGAATACAAGCTTCTCTCGCATGTCCTTCAGCTCGAATGACTGCTGTCTGGTTTCTGTATATCCCTGTACTTTAAAAACGTAAATAGTATATCAATACGGAACCAAAATTAATGTTTTAAATCTTAAAATATGACAAAAGTCATACAAAATGGCCAAATTATGCATTTGAGTTATAGGCTGATAAAATTGCTTCAAACGGGGTCAGGGACCTTTTATTCGCAATTTTTAGCCTACTTTCGATTTTTGCAAAAAATGAAAGTATACTTATGAGATCAACACAGGGCGAAAAAAGTGTGTCTGTCTGTGTGTGAGTCTGTGTGTGTGTGTGTGTGTGTGTGTGTGTGTATGTGTGTGTGTGAGTCTGAGTGTGTGTGTGTGTCTGTGTGTGTGTGAGTGTGTGTACTCTGAATGTCTGTCCCCCCTATCAATTCGAACACGGTGAATGCGAATTGAACGAAATTTGGTACAAAGGTAGCACTAGCAAAGGACATCTCAGTGTCATGTTTTATATCGCCGCCATCTTTACTAAAACTGAATGGCGGCCACTCAAACGATCAAAACGTAAAATCAAATAACGACTAACCAAATCATCCGATCTCTACCAAATTTGGTAACAACATACCTTCGTATAGGGTGCGTCTTGTGACCAAACTACAAGGTCGTCCGCCATACCATTTCAGGATGGCGGCCGTGCGAATTATGCAAACTTTATAATCCATATCATGGGACCCACCAGTTCCGATTATCGAGCCGAGAATCGTTTTAACTGTTCTAAAGGAAGAGGCACGTTCGAAATTAAAAGTTTATTTTGTAATACTATAGTGCAGACGTGATTTTAAAAAGCTGAGCTGATTCAGTAATAAGACAAGATGGCAGCGGATATCTTGTGCCTGACTTATATTTCACTAATTTGAGTATTGCATGCAATATAGCGTACTGATACAAAATAAATAAACTTTGTATGAAATGCTTTATATATAAATAATATACTCCAGTGATGAAATCGTTTAGTAAAAATCATTATTTGCTAACAAGTTCTATGTAAGTCATTTTATATACAACGATATTCGTTGACACAATTAGCTCAGTGGTAGAGCGTTAGCCTATCGCTCAAATGCCTATGGTTCAAACCCGATCAGAGCTAGGTTTTTTGCTTGAAATGTTATATGTTTATAGTTTTTTAATGACTCAGATGTTTTAAAATTAAGCGTTATATTGTGCATATTATGGTGTAAAATATATATTTAACTTAATTAAAACATAATTCGCCAGCAGATTTACTCGAGACATCTAGCTGCCAACCTACTTATTAACTTCCAGATTGTATTGAAAAGTTTCTTCTTCTGGCCGCTAGAATGCACTCGCTCTGTTAGGATTATATTGTTCGATATTTCACCACTAGATGTCACGACTAGTCTACGTGGGGCTCCATTGATTACTATACCATTGGCATTCTATGCGCATCGAATTTGAAGAATGACAAGATGATACTACGATACATTTTTACTTTTTATTTTAAAGGGTTTGTAACAGCCTATTTTGCGTTACTTGAAAATGTTATTTGAAGTAAAGAACAAAACGATTTCACATAGTAACTGAATTCAAGCCGTTGGTGTTAGTTCAGGTTATTAATTACTACTTTTATTTCAGGCAAATAGCAATCGAAAATATCCACATAGTTTGTATACACACGTCTCTGTAGGGTCATGGAAAGATTTGTTAATTCAATTAGGGTTTTCGATTCCCGGTCAATGCATGTGAGATTTTCGAAGTGAAATGCCATGTCCTGTGGTTCGGATTCCACGTAAAAAGGAGGTCCCGTGGCTCATAATCACAAGATTCACGGTCACGTAAAACTACAATCTTCCTTCCTTTTTTTTTTCAATTAGGGTTGTGAAAGCCATGCACAACCAGACGTGTAAAGACATGCCTCAACTCAAAGTTGGATGTTGCCCACGGCAGGTCGTATATGTAATAATAATAATAATAATAATAATAATAATAATAATAATAATAATAATAATAATAATAATAATAATAATAATAATAATAATAATAATAATGTTATTGGTTTCACATCCCTTTTAACTACTGCTGCTTTTAGAGACACCGGGGTGCCGGAATTTTGGCCCGAAGGGGATCTTTATCGTGCCAGTAAATGTACTGACACGGCTCCCTCGCATTTGTGCACCCTCAAATGCCAGCTGACTGCGCCAGGATACGAACCTGCAACCTAGGGCCCAGCAAGCGAGAACGTTACCGCTGAGCCACGCAGCCAGTCCGGTCGATTATGTCTCCAGATCCATAACATTCTTGATATACTTCTTATCTTTCTTTCTTTCTTTCTTTCTTTCTTTCTTTCTTTCTTCAATGATGGTAGCAGTTTTTATGTAGGTTGTGGCGTTTGGTAGAGGTAAATCGTTTCTAAGGTCTTCAACAAAGAATAGTTCTATTATACTCTTTGATAATAACAACGAGTTATAACTATACTCATACATTTAGGAGAAAGTAGGCTATATGTTCTTTACTGAACATCTTGTTTTCTCTTCAATTTTCGACCAAACCAAGCTCATGGAAAGAATATGACTTTTCCTTACTTTCCGAAACTTAGTTATAACTAGAGTCCTGCGTGGATAAACAAAACGTTATCCGCATCCGCCCCGCATCCGCACGGCTTTTAACCGCATCCGCGCCACATCCGCACGATTGTTATCCGCCCCGTTTTCGCACGACTTTTATCTCCATCCGCACCTTTGATATCTGAATTTACTGGCATTACAATCATATTTTTAATTAGATAAAATATTAACCCAACACCTTTAGACATTTGAGGGGAAAGTCGTTCCCTTAGGCCAGGACTGCCCAATCCACGGCCCGCGAGACTATCTTGTCTGGCCCGCCCCTCCGCGTCAACGCCGTGAACAACTAAAGCCAACTAGACAAAGAAGTACCAAAAGCAGTTCCAGTCGTCGCACTAAACTAAATTATCATGAACTTTATTTCATAATTTGATTACTAATTGTGTCAAATGAACGTAAATACTCACTATTTGTCATTCATGCTGTATGTGCATTGAATATCATCGTACTTCTCTTTTAAAGGGATTTATTAAAAATATGTAAATTTATTTTTAGTGTTTTATTTTTTCTCCACTACAAATAAATATAGAAAACTGCACCAATACTAAGAAAAACTAAGGTCAGACGGACCACAAATCTCACCATATTGCACCTATATTTTAAAAAAGTTTCCATAACCCCCAAACCCGCCAGAGTGTTATTGGCCCGCAAGGTCCACCAACTACCTAGGTATTTACACTTTAGCCCATAGTTAAAAAAAGGCTGGGCACCCCTGCCCTAGGCTATGTATGTCATGTGCTATGTTTAAAACGAATGTCATACAGCCAGAATTGCAACCCTTTTGAGTTCGGAGTGTTTATTGTACTTAATGACATAATTTGAATGAGATTAGCGTAAATTATCACCTTACATTTGTCATGAAGAATACATAGCGGAAAAATATGATATGTCATAATTAGGCCCGGATGTTGATGACATGTCATGTTTTTACTGGTCTGCCTAAAACAATGCTGAAGTACATAAAAACTCCGTACGGACCACCCTGTCTTCAAATATGTCATTTTTATTTTGCATCTTTTGCTATTGTTCCATTTTAACAGCATTTTCTTAAGTTTGGTATATTTTCTGGTCTCATTTTAGAGAAATCAGCCTTTTAAGGTCATTTCTTTTCCAATTTGGTCATGCCACAGTTTTATATGAGGGAGTTACGTCTCTCAGAGTTAAGAAGAAGCTAGTAGCTGATACAAGATAATTTAAAATATTGAAATATTGATTCCATTTCCTTAATCAACCGGGCGGAAACTAGTCTTAGCAACAATCGTGGCGAAATTGCTGCGGGTATTGCATCAAAACTGGAAAAAGTGCTGGACAAAAACACCGGGTATAAAACATTATGCAAAATCTCAGACATTCTTTCTGGTGAAAACTACTGCATGGATGGGATTGAGGAGGATTTAGCAGCAAACGACCTTCCACATTTCAAGTACGCTCCGATCACATCAGTTGATGTTGAACGCATCTTTTCGAGATATAAAAACTTGTTGGCTGATAACCGCAGATCATTTACATTTGACAACATCAGTGCAGTGCAATTCAGACTAAACATAAACCTTTTGTTAAGTGCTAGAATCTATTTTCATTGACTTTTCAGTTTGAGCTTAAGATTTCATTTTTGAAATATTGGTGAGTTTATTATTATAAGATGATTTTCTCCATTTTATAGTGCATTTTTCGAATTTTTAGGTCTTTTATTACTGTCATTTTTGAAAATTTCAAGTGCATTTTTTAAAAAATTTTTACGGCATCGACATCCGGACCCTGGTCAGAATCATCCGCGTCCTAGTAATGATAGTCAACAAGTTCAGATTGCATTCTAAAAACCTTCCGCAAATTTACTCCAAACGTTATCCGCAGCTTATCTGCTATTCTCACAGCCATGCAAACTATATCCACATGGCGAAGAATTTTGTGGATATCCGCCGGTTTATCCGCGAATATCCGCATCTGCGCAGGGCCTTAGTTATAACCTGGGTTAGGATTTTCAGGTGCGCACCTTTTTTCTTAGGGTAATTTAAAGCTGTTCGGAAAGATATCACAGTGTGAAATTTCGTTTCTAGTTGCGAAAAGAGGCATTTTTCACGCAACCTTTTCCCTTTCTTCCCAACCATACGCATAATCCCCCTTTCCCCCCTTTATTTTTTAAGTTTATGTATATAACGTTTTCTGCCCTTAGGCAGGTCTTCCCACAGCAGCTCTCCATGCAGTCCTGTCTTCAGCCTTTTAATTCCAATTTATTATATAAGATTTCTAATCAATATAAAATATTTAACTTTCAATTAACGTTTTCTCAGCTTGCTATTGTACCCATATTGCATGGATAATGCTCGATCACGACCTGGCTTGCTACTGCGGCTTTCGAGGTATGTTACGTCCAGCCCACAACATGATCTCACATTCAGATATGGAAGCACTTTAGGATCTACAAGACTACATTGAAAACTAAACATGTTACAATTTAATATGAGTTTATTTATCAAAACTCTCAGGAACAAATAAAAATCTACATAAACATCAATCTTTTTTGGAAAATCCAAAAATCATCAAACTCAAAAATCCACAAATTCAAATAAAAATCATATAACTCTCTATCATAGCCTTATCTTGCTTAGCTGATATCTATATTTGAATATCAATGCAAAATTCCCTTTCTTACAACATTTCATTAAGACATAGAGCATGCCTATCATTTCATAAAAAATATATACGCTAAGGTTTCACGGACATTTACCGTATTACTATAATCCCTTCCGGGTTTTTATTTACCTTTATTTTACTTTGAATCACTTTCCAAGCTATATTAACTCTTCCAGTTAAGCCTTAGGTTAACCAAATCAACAATATTTAAACATACATGCCATGGTCTCGAATTCACGTCCCTCAGACTTATTTCTTTCATGCTTTAGGGTGGTCTATTAATGATGTATCATGTGCTATCATTTTTCATTACATAGTTTGCTTACAAACTCAATTTTTAGTTTACCCGTATTGTTTAATACATTTTTCTTTAGGCAGGAATCGAATATTTATCAACAAACTTATTCCTTGACTACAAAGGTCAAATATTATAGAATTTCTTCAAATTTAATGTGGGGACAATTGTCGAAGACCCACCGACAAATTTATTTACTTTATAACCTTGTGGCACCTTTAATTAACAAATTTGCTTATTCCGTTATCATTTACAAATATCCATTCAGCTCCTACTACTTCGGTACACAAAGCGCCTATTGTATTCATTCACCCCTCACGGTCTAAAAGGCCTGCTCGGTAGCGAGACTCCCCTCTCACTCTTACTTAGCTGTGATTTACGACTCTCCGTCCCATTCATTTTCCTCGTGGCTTTTCAACTGTTTACTTCTTTCTTAAAAGCTTATAATCGTCCAAGTTAACACATTATTTCAACTCTTTATTCCCTACCTTATTTATATTTCCTCTTATTCCATTATAATCAATGCCATAATTATAGATCACGACGCATTACATATTTATAGGGCAGATACAAGAGATCTCAATCATGCCTTGTTCCGTGCCTTTATATGTAGAACACGAGGGATCCTTATCACCCCTCGCTTCAGTCCTATTAATTCATTCATTTCACATACTTTATTTGGTCGGATATACAACAACGATGCTGGCAAAGGATGGGTTATATGATATTAGGCTCGGAACCCCTTGCGTTTCCCCAGTCATATCATACCTCGTAGAAAACCTTATACCTTCCAGATTAATATACACACATTTAGCGAAGTCTCAACAGGTCTTACACCGCAACATATTACCTTGGGCGGAATCTATTGTACCCCAAGTAGGTCATACCCTCGTAAACAACAATAATACCGACGATTTCCGAAAATTGATACCTTTATTTTTGATCTCTCAAATTATGCATGTTACAGGATATATATATTTGCTAGCCTGATATTACTTTTTCTTCATTACTTATAGGCCCATTTTTGGCAACACAACTTTAAAATAACTTGGACTTTCATTGCATCCTACAAATTATCTTCAACAATTCAACTTCACTTGCATCGCGGCATTTACTTTTACTTCGACATTTTACTTTCAACATAGCCTGTGGCTTACAACTTCACAATACATCTCCCAGGTGTTCGATTATCACCGATTACTTTTAACTCATTACGTTTATTGTCTGAATAGCATTATTACTTTATTATTTTAAGGTATCTCAAAGATCCTTCAATCATACAATTACTTCAATTATTTCAATTGTTTTAATTATTTCAACTCGGTTTTATTATTATCATTCTCATTAATACTTATCGTTTCCTTATTCACTTACGGAATGCTATTATTCAATTCAATACTTATTTTCCGAGTATAAAAACTCAAAACTTTATTATTACAGTGGAACGTGGCTAATTCGAACGTCTATAATTCGAAATCTTCTTTAATTCAAATTGTAAATACAATCGATGCTAAAAAATCGTGGTTAATTCGAATCATATTTTGGATAATTCGAAGTTCTTAGTGTAAAAAGCCGATCGGGAGCCAAACAGTTGGGTCAGTTCCCGAACAAACTGTTCCGAGTGCAGCCCAAGCAACAAACCACATCACAGAACGTAGGGGTATTTTTGAATGTAGAAATGACGTAAGTGGTTCTGTTTTCCGTTCCTTAAATTTGTTAGATTCTTTTGTGATGGCTGAGAAACTTAATTATAGGAAACAGGTAAAATTCTCAAACTATTTTGAAAAATAGTAGATTTCTCTAAGACTTAACTAGATTGCTGGATTACTACTGTCGTTGGATAGGTGAATGAATAACTTAGTACATTTTGGTTTTATTTTTCATTTGAAACTTTTGAGATTATTCACGATACAGTCTTCATAAAGTACCGCTGTCTGTTAATCTGCTTTGTTGAACGTAAATCATTATGTAAACGTAATACAATATATTTTCTCTATCCTTTTCAAAGAACTTTCTTAATTCGAATTTTTGGATAATTCGATTTTTTTACTGGTCCATTGAGGTTCGAACTACCCAAGTTTCACTGTATTATTATTATGGTGCTCTTTTCATTTTACTTTACTCTTCATTTATCTGGCGTAATTTACTTGCCATTAACATTATTATATTCGATTCCTCCTCTCAAATTTGACTTTTCATTGTTAATTATTCATTTTACGGGTTTTCATTATTATTATTATTATCATTTTTGCACTTCAATAATTATCCTTTATATTTTTTCAAACAATCTTTGCGATTTTTCTCTTCACATTTTAACATTATTTGTTCATTCATTAGTGCATACATTTTAAATTCACTGATTAGCACATGATACATTCATTTTATATAATAAACATTTTCACTCACCCTTTTCTGTTGTTCGGCTCATGACCTGGCCTCTGGATGTCTTCACCCATTTTCATTTCTTAGTGACACATTTCTACACTAAAATAGATCTCTTTCAATTCGTAGTCTTTACATTTACACACGTATATATCTTGACACATCATTTCTATGCTTTTTCTTAATACTTATTGAAATACAAAAAATCACTTAAAATATGATTTACACTTGCACACGAACCCAAATCTCAGCGTACTGTGGTGAGAAAATCATCACGGCGCTGGTGATCCTGAGATAGTCTCCCTATCCTGCATTGGACGTGTGATTGCTCCTATCGATCTCCTACTTCTAGGTAAGTCTCTCTTTCTTCTAAGATAATGTCTATATCTATTGTTTCAATGTCTTTCTTATAGAGCTTCTCACTTGTTAACTGAATGTTATTTGTTTATTTACAGTCGCGCTATGCTCTCGATTCTATGGTTGCCTCTATCGCAATCTATCTTGGACTTCCCTGAAGACCGTACTCTTCTGTCTTTAACACCCTTTGATTTGTGTTCTTTAAATGTTCCGTTTTGTTCGAACCTATGTCGTCTGACGTTCAACTCGTTAACCTTCTACTATTATAACTTGCTTTGAAGCTCCCCTTTGGGACCTATAGTTATATTGTCTCTGTTCTGCATGGTGTAGCTTTCTATCGCTCACAACTATTTGTGTGTGGTCTCGAACCTACACGTTCTTGGATACGAGTCCTTCCAATATTTCAATGTCTCTTTACTTCCGCACTTTTGCTTCCTTTAAAGTCTTTAACGTGCTTTTCGTATTGTAGCCTAACGTATTTTAACGCGGCTTGGTATCGAACCAATGTGACTTTACACAACTTCACTCGAACTTAATAATTTGTCTATCGCGACTTGTTTTATACTATGCCTCTTCCGAGGTTCGAATTCTAATGTCTTTGAACGTTACTTCCTCCAATGAGGTTGTGATGATATTGCTTACTAGCGTAACCTCTTCTAAAGTTCGGATCTAAACTAATCATACTGATGAACTTCTGTATAATGTCCCACCTCCACCGAGGCTTGACTCTGACTGATCAACTTCGTGTAGCGTACCTCCTCTGCCGAGGTTTCTCGATCAACTGATGGACTTCATGCTTTGGTTTGAGCTTAAGGCCGTATTTATACGTGTTGGGGCAGAAATTAGTCCCTGACGAACTCGGGAGTTCAACTTCTGACTCCTGGCTCTAATCTAGTCTATATTTAATTTCCAAGTGCAATTAGTAATGACTTTACAATTTCCTACTGGCGGAACGAAATTTGTTCACAGGTTGATATTTATTTAATTAAATTAGTTCTTATTCCCTCTGCGGGGCCGGCCTTATTTCTCCTGCCTCCGTGGGTATCATTCCGCTCTACATTCCGATGACGTATTGCTTAGCTTGCATTTTCTGAAGTGCCTTCTTTCAAGTTTACCAACCTTCCGATTTATGCTGTCCCTAATTCTGTTTCGACTTTCGATTTAATTAACGTGGGGAGTTTATTTTGTTAAGTTTAACATGTTTGAATTCTCGCTGGCTCATCGTTTTCTGGGGCCTCACTTCAGGTAGGCTCTTGAGAAAATAGTTTTCTCATAAATGTCATACTTGAAAAGTGATAATTTCTCGCTGAACTGCTTACTTGCTGGAATGTCGAGTGTTAGTTATTGCCCTTCAACTCTACATTTTCTGGCTCTTTTAATGGCTTCTATAACGACCCTTTTTTCTTAAGCTGTCAGACTTAATGTCTATTTATGAGTTGAAATACGCCACCTGCGTGTCCGGCAGTGTTTTTGTAGCTCATTCCCCAGCGAAATCTCCCTCTAACGTCTTACAGTCTTTATAAAACTCCATCATATTCTCCTATCAATTGTCCAGAGTTCGTTTGTGCCAATATCCAAATGGGCACACTATGTACGTGCGAATAGTAAGCCTACCTCTTTCAGTAAACACCGCGTGGGAGTTGAAAGCACACCTCCAACAAAGGAAAATTGTGTGTTCGACAAAACCTCTTTCTCTCGCTTTACCGCTGTAATGTAGCCCACAATAATACAATTGACAATGAGTGATTTTATCCCACCAGAATTAGTAGCCTTCTGTTCGTGAATGTGAGTTTGTTACTCCGAGAGACGCCATCTGTTCGCATGGAGACGGAGGCTGGTGACCCAGAGATGTCAGCAACCGCACCCACGCATTTCCGAGAATTGGGACTGGGCTCTGCTCGAAGCTACTAGAAATCGCTGAGACTGCAGTTCCAGCATGAATGAGCGCATTCTGGTAATTGTCGCTGTGTTATACGTGAGTGTGGACAGCAAGTGAGTGAGTGACACGCAAGAGTGAGTTGTGTGATAGTCGCATTGAGTTAGCAAGTGAACTGTTGTTAACACTTTGTTACATTACTAAACGACTGTAGCCCACTACTGGATTTTACCATGCTAAAGGTGTCCAGTGCCCGATTTATTGCTCTGGCTCAGAAATTCAAACAAGATTTCACAGACCCCGATGAAACTGTTATGCGATGTACTATTTGTGATTCAGGAATTTTGTTAGATGAAAAACACCAGCGAGATCGCATCAAGCAACACATTTCCAGCTCGAAGTATCTGAGACTCAAGTAAACGAATCGCGGCAACTTCTATTACGAGATGCGTTTCAACCGAGTTCTTCAAAAAGCCAAAATTTGAAGGAATTAAACATTGATTTGTGTATAGCTCTTACACAAGCAGGAATTCCACTCAATAAGGTGAACCATCCAGCCTTCAAGGAATTTCTTGAAAAATACACAAAGATGTCAATGCCCGATGAGAGTACTTTAAGAAAAAAAACTACATGGAGCCTGTTTACCGTGAAACCATACAAAGAATCAAGGAGAACGTGTCTGATTGCGATGTGGGAATCATCGTGGATGAAACCAGAGACTCAATGGAACGATATGTTTTGAACATTTTTGGTTTCCCCTTAGCAGGGGAGAACTTTAAGCCCATGTTGTTAAAATGTATGAGCTGCAGAAAGCCAATGCCAGTACAGTTTTGCAATCAATTACGGACTTCTGCCAAAAAGTCTGGCCTACTGGTATCGAGTTTGAAAACCTTCTTCTTGTGGTTACGGACCAGGTTCCATACATGGTTTCAGCTGTTAACCAATTGAAACCTTTATTTCCTATCTTGAAGCATGTGACATGCTTGGTTCATGTCCTTCACAGGGTTTGTGAATCCATAAGGAACGAATACGACATCGCAAATCAATTCATCTCTGCACTGAAGAAGATTCTACTGGAAGTTCCGAATCGTGTTGTTGCCTACATGGAAACCACTGGCCCCCCTTTCAAAATTTCTCGGTCATTACCCGATGGGGATCGTGGATTGAGTGTGCTGCTATGTTGTGTGAGAATTTTGACAAAATTAGAGAGTTTGTGCTTTCTTTGCATCCAGCCGACGCAGGTTCAATTTTCAAGGCACGGCAACTTATGTTCCCGGAGAAAATACATCATTTACAGACAGAACTATATTGTGTCCATAGTTACAAGTACCTGACTGCAGTTATTAAACGATTAGAAGAACAAAGTCTGGAAGAGGAAAAACAATGGGATATATTTACTTCCGTGAGGGAGCAGTTAGATGGCTTTACCAAAGACAAACTTGAGCCTAGTCTTCAGAAGAATTCAGACATTGTGAAATTCACCACATCTGTAGAGTAGCCATTCCGAGTGAATACAAGATTTGCCCCACTGGTTTCTGTGGATGTCGAAAGAAGCTTTGGCATCTACATTCTATCTGTTGAGTTGGCAGCACGCACAAGAGTGTAGTGCAGTATCTTTGACATAGTCTTTGGTATCAGTGAAGTTCAGTGTCAATAAAAAATGGTATATCGTGTGAATTGTGAACCTTTCCACAACAAATAATAAAATATGCATTCTAGAGGAGTCTATGTGATTTATTGAGAAGTGAACCTAACATTTTATGGCGACCAGTGACACGATTCATTCATAGTAAAAGGCTCCCGTGAAGAAAGAAGATGGAAAGACTCGCTAAAGAAAGAACCGTAAAGCGGCGGTTATTTATGCGCTCACACAATCAACTAATGGCGTCGTTAGAAGATGATCAAACTGAAACTGGAAAAGAGCAAGTGCAACTTGAAATCCTTCAAGAAAAGTATGATGATATCTCTAATTCAGATGGATTAATATTTCAACAGATGATAGACGACGAGTGTGAGGATGACGAAATAGAAACGGAATGTGAATCAGCTGATGATTACAAACACAAATTCCTTAGCTGTAGAACAAAAGCAACACGTTTTATGAATCCAGTTGTTTCCATTATCCCTCCACAAAGTGTAGTGAATGACAATGTTTGTGATAAAAAGAAATATAGACTTCCAAGAATAGAATTTAAGAAATTTTCTGGTGAAATAATTGATTGGTTATATTTCTGGAGCCAGTTCCGTAAAATTCACGAGGATGAGGACATTGGGAAGGAAGATAAATTCCAATATTTAATTCAGGCTATGACAGAAGGTTCCAGAGCATGTGAATTAGTTACTAGTTTTCCACCCACTGCCGAGAATTATGACAAAGCTATAGAGAGTCTTCAAGCTCGATTTGGTAGAGAGGACTTGCAGGTGGAAGTTTATGTTCGTGAATTGCTCAAACTAGTATTGACGAACGCAGTCAATTCCAAAGAAAGACCAACACTGAGTAGCTTGTAAGATAAATTAGTGTCACATCTCAGATCGCTGGAAAGTTTAGGCGTTGCTACAGAAAAATGTACTGCAATGCTGTATCCCCTAATTGAATCATCTTTGCCAGAAGACCTATTAAGAGCATGGCAGAGGAATACTTCCTTCAGGTGCGATTCCGTATTCAAAGATCGTTTGCAGCAGCTCGTGGCTTTTCTTCAAAATGAAGTAGTAAGTGAAGAAAGAATTTCATTGACTATGAAAGGGTTTAATATTAGCCCATCCCAAGGATATAAGATTAAGGGTGACAAGAAACCAAGGGATGTCATTGAACCAAATATACCTACTGCTTCTGCTTTGTTTGCTGATGTTTCTAAGACAGGAGTGTGTTTTTTGTCTTAAACCTCATTCGAGCCCAGAGTGCATTAAAGATCAAAAAATGACTGTAGGGGAGAAAAGGAAAATCTTAACTGATAAACACTGTTGCTTCAATTGTTTAAAGAAGGGCCATGTAAGTAGAGCTTGTAAATCGATTGTCAGATGCATTGTTTGTGGTGGTAAACATGTGGTATTAATGTGTTATAAGCTCCGGGACAAAGAAAATGAAAGTTTGTCCAAACAGAATTACGAGGGAGACAGGAATTTGGTTCTCCAGGATGGCAATAATGTTGATAAGGCGTTAGCTAATGTGTATTGTTCTCCTGAGGTGTACTTGCAAACCCTGGCAGTTGTCGTTAAAGGAAAGGGTAAACAAAAAACTGTACGAGCTGTCATTGATACTGGGTCTACTAAATCCTACATTGCACGTGACCTAGCCGAAGAAATGGGGTATCAGTCAATCAGGAAGGAAACGTTAATACATTCCTTGTTTGGTGGAGTACGTTCTCGAGAAGCAAAACACGACTGTTACAGAATAAGTTTAAAGCGATTGGAGGGAAACTATTCCAAGGAGCTGGAAGTCTTAAGCAAAGAGATTATTTGTGAAGATGTCCCATATATTAAGAATGGTTCTTGGAGTGAGGGGATAAGGGATCTGAAAATATGTTTAACTGATGTACGAGAGCGAGGACCTGTGCAGATTCTGATTGGGGCCGATAAGGCGGGTGAATTGCTCACTGGGAGGAAACATCAACTAAAATGTGGCCTAGTTTTGGTGGAGACTTCCCTAGGGTGGACACTAATGGGAAAAGTCATAGGTAACAAGGCCCAAAGGGATTCGGCATCATTATTAGTGTCATTTTTTTCCCAACATACAAGAATTTCTGATCTCTGGGACTTAGAAATTCTTGGAATTACTGACCCTGTTGTGGAAGAATCTATCGTCGAGAGGAATGAGCGTGTTAAAAATAACTTCCTTGAGACTGCACGACTGAATGAAGATAACAGATATGAAGTGTGTCTGCCTTGGAGTGAACAACATCCACCTCTTCCTGACATCGGCTCAGCACAGATTAGAAATCACTGCAAAGGAACTACAAGCTGAACAACATTATCAGGAGTACGATAATGTCTTACGAAGTTGGTTGGAGCAAGGAATCATCGAGAGGATACCGGAAGAAGAACTGAAGAATGGTGGACACTATCTACCTCACCGACCTGTCTTCAAAGAAACAGCACCACCAAGATCAGGCCTGTTTTTGATGCCCCGGCGAAGCAGAGAAACGCTCCATCAATGAACGAATGTATTGAAAAGGGGCCTAACTTCATAGAGTTGATCCCTAGTTCGCTACTGAAGTTCAGAGAAAATGAGATCGGTGTGACGGCCGATGTAGAAAAAGCATTTCCTCAAATAAGTGTTAATCCTAGAGACCGTGATTTTCTGAAATTCCTTTGGTGGAAGGAGGAAAGTACAGGGAAGGTAGAAGTGTTCCGTCACAATAGAGTTGTCTTTGGACTTGCATGTTCTCCGTTCCTATTGTCAGCAACCGTCAAACTCCACTTGAACGAGTTGAAGAGACAAACAGTCGATAATAGTTCCTACTCAACTTCAACAATAGAAAGATTGGAAGATTTTTTTTATGTGGATAACTGTGCTATTAGTGTTAACAACAGAAATGACCTTCATTCATTCATGCGAGAGGCAAGCATAATAATGGATAAGGCATCTTTCAATCTCCGAGGGTGGGAGTATTCTCAGGATGGTACAGCTGAAAATCTTACTCATGTCCTAGGGCTCATTTGGAATAAAGGAGAAGATACCATTGAACTGAATCTAACTCATGTTAACGATTTCAAATATGATGTAATCACCAAAAGAGCTATACTAGGAGCTGCACATAAGGTGTTTAACCCTATTGGCTTCTCATGTCCGGTATTTCTCTGTCCAAAATTAATCTTGCAAGAACTATGGGCCACTGACTTGGGTTGGGACACCAGAGTAGACGAAACAACAAAGAGAAGATTCATGAAGTGGTTGGCAGAACTACCTCAGCTGTCTGAGATTAAGATTCCTAGATGTTTGATCGGTAGTGTCCAGTCGGTTGAAGATATATCTCTTCGTGTGTTCTGCGACGCCAGTCAAACTGCGTATGCTGCAGTTATATTCTTGCGAATACAGAGGGTGGACAATATAGAGTTACGATATGTACAAGCCAAGACAAGAGTGGCACCCAAGAAGAGTATCACCATACCACGCCTGGAATTATTAGCAGCTACAATAGGGGTTCGACTAGTGACGTCAGTACTGCCAACATTAACTGCAAAATAAATCGTTACTTATTATTGGAGTGACTCGTCGACTGTGTTGTCCTGGATCAAGTTAGACGAACCTTGGGGGACCTTCGTGTGGAACAGAGTGCAAGAAATTCGAAGACTGTCCAGAATAGAACAGTGGCGGCATGTTCCAGGAACCATGAATCCGGCTGACCTGGCATCAAGGGGATGTAGCACAAAACAGTTACTTCAACAGAGATGGTGGGAAGGGCCAAAATGGCTAAAACAATCCACTACACAATGGCCTAGTCCCGAAATTTCAACAAACGATGATGAAGTCTTCCAAGAAAGAAAAAAGAAAGACAACACTATGACGGTGTTAGAAGACAAGTCCAATACCCGAGAATGGCACCTTGACTATTTCTCAAGTTTCCGTAGAACAGTTCGTATGATTGGATGGATCTTGAGGTTTCTGTATAATTGTCGACAGAAAAATAATAGAAGAACTACCGAACTATCCATTGAAGAAACCACAGAAGCAGAAAAAGTCATGATGCAGTTCATACAAAAGGAGTGTTTTGTTGGTGAAAAGGATGAAAGATTCAACTCACTATGTGTTTTCATGGATGATGAGGGAGTGATGAGACTGAAAACAAAAATTATATCGCGCAAAGATGATTATGCTTTCCGTTGTCCTGCTATCCTTCCTGCGAAGCATACAACAGTTCACGCTCTCATTAGGGAGAAGCACAACGACTTATGTCATGCTGGAACCCAGATTCTGCTCAGTGGGCTCAGACAGAAATATTGGATCCTTGGAGGAAGGAGAACAGTGAAGGGTGCAATTAAAACATGTGTTGTCTGCAGAAGGTACCATGGAAACATCTTGAAGCAGAACAAACTCATCTCCCCATAGACAGAGTGAGAGAAGCCTCAATTTTTGAAATAACAGGGGTCGACTTTGCCGGGCCTCTGATTTTGAAAGGTGGAGAGAAAGCCTGGGTCTGTCTGTTCACGTGTGCGGTTTTTCGTGCAGTACACCTGGAGCTAGTAACATCTTTGGCTACTGCAACATTCCTCGAAGCTTTTCGGCGCTTCATGTCCAGACGTGGAAGGCCAATGATTGTCTATAGTGACAGTGGGACAAACTTTCAAGGCACCTGCAATATGTTGGAGACAATTCAGTGGGATAAAATTGCTGAATATAGTTCTGTACAACAAATAAAATGGAAATTCAATCCTCCCACAGCAGCATGGTGGGGAGGATGGTGGGAGAGGCTGATTTGTGTCCTCAAACAAATGCTCAGGAAAGTTCTGGGAAATTCATGTCTGTCGTACCAAGAAATGATGACTGTTCTGTGTGACATTGAAGCTGTCATGAAATCACGACCACTTACTTACCTGTCCAATGATGGAGAAGACTTGATGGCTATCACCCCTGCAATGTCCCTACAGGAAGTCAAGGAGATTGGAATGCCCGATATCGACATGATAGAGGACATAAAACTTGACAGAAGATTCAGCTACAGACAGAAAGTAAAGGAAACATTAAGGGTAAGATTCAGGAATGAATATCTTGGACAGCTAATACAGAAGAACCACATTAGGAAAAGTCATCACAAACCCTGCGTAGGTGAAGTAGTATTGGTAGCCAGTGACAACACGAAGAGACTAGACTGGCCGCTGGCAAGAGTGACAGAGGTCATCCCTGGCAAAGGTGGTGTCGTGAGAGTTGTTCGCTTGGCGACTACAAAAGGAGAGCTACTGAGGCCAGTACAGAGGGTGTATCCACTTGAAGTGACATCTGGAGAAGATCATGCTTTAAGACTGCAAGTTGAGCGGAATGAAAATGAGAAGAAGGAGAAAAATCCAAAGACGGCTAAACCATCTACTAATACTTATGATCTCATCAGAACCAGTAGTGGAAGAGTGGTGGTTAAACCAAAGAAATATTTTGAGTGACTTATTTATTTTTGTGTTCATTTATTTTGAGAAAAAGAAAAAAGTTATTTTATTGTTTTGTTGTTTTGTTTCCACAACTCAAGGTGGGAGAATGTTGAGTTGGCAGCAAGCACAAGAGTGTAGTGCAGTATCTTTGACATAGTCTTTGATATCAGTGAAGTTCAGTTTCAAAAAACAATATGGTATATCGTGTGAATTGTGAACCTTTCCACAACAAATAATAAAATATGCATTCTAGAGGAGTCTATGTGATTTATTGAGAAGTGAACCTAAAACTATCTCCTAATAGAAATAGACTTACTTTTAAAAATGAAGAGATGCTTAATGTCTTGAAGTACAGCAGCTTCATGTTTTTTTTTTTCATTCTTTTGATGAGTGACTTGATGTACTTGTTTGTAATTCAATAAACTAGAATAGAGGAAAGAGAAAATTAGTCGAATAAACTAGCACCTCTTTGCCCCTTTATTTTAAACCTAATTTGAGTACCTTTAGTCCTTTTCTCTTCCTTCTTTCATCTGAAATTTGCACCTAAACATCCTAACCCTGGTTACAACCAATGCCATCTCCGCAATGGATTGTGAAAGCATTTTTGTTTCATTCTAAGTCTTTCGAAATGCAAACTGATGACTAGAAGAGGCCTCTATGACTTTATGAAGAGATGTTCTGTAAACGATTTTGTAAAACGATTAGATTTTATGGAAAATTCAATATTATCAGATCCTACCTACCTAATGATGAAAAGAAAGGTTTTCAACATAAACTGTCTTATATTAAGTCACAATTAAAGAAAATATGCTTGCTTCACTCAAAATTGAAAGTACCGGTATCTTATTAATAAAGAACCAGCAAACCATTCTTAAAATGAGCATTACATTTACTGCTCTCAAGCGCCGGATGGATTAGAAAGATCCCTCAAGTTGAAAGAATCTTAAACGTGCCATTAAATCTATTGTCGCGGCTACCTCAAATTCCAGCTGACTGCGCCAGGATTTGATCCTCCAACCTTGGAAACAGCAGGCGAGAACGTTATCGCTGAACCACGCAGCCTGTCGACAACAAGAAGAACAACGATACACTTAGGTTCATTAATATTACATCTCGTCCTAATAAGCTGAAAGTTACGTCATGGACATACAGTAATTGCTCGAGACAGTTTACGTAACAGTTTTGTAATATTTAATTTAACAATTAGTTTAATGAAATAGATTCACGTCAAGCTATATAGAGAGCCCATTTTAACTTCTCCCTTTGTGTTGTAACAGTATCAGTTAACGCTTGCCTGGTGCTAGTAATAAGTTGGTCCACCAATGAGGAGTTAATGGAAGCTCAAGAACAATAGCTCTCAACTCTGGGTGACAAGTCCCATTCATGTACGACGTGGTCACACAAATACTTGAACAAAGGGCTAGAATTGTTATTGTCCACGGTGGAGTGGTTATTGACGTCGCCGAAAGCTTTCAGAACTATGGCAGTGGAATGATTCGTAGGGTGTTTCAGAAGCTACCAGTTTACTCACTATTCTTCTTCTTCTTCTTCTTCTTCTTCCGTTATGACCCCCAGGGGCCCACAACTTGTGGGACGTGGGTTGGCGGCCATGGGACCCCAGCTGAGTCCTGCATTGCTTCCACTTACTTGTACCGGGCTCCTCTCTGTTATCGTTCATCTCGACCTCCCTTGGTCAACTGTAGTTCTTTTTCGACCCCGACGGTATTAGGGTATCCGAGGCCTAGGGAGTCTTTCACTTTCCCGCCTTAATTGGCCCTTGCCTCACCTTTCCTGATCCCTCATTCTTCGAGGGGTCATCCCTCTTGTTCTCAATTCATTATATCACGGCCCTCAAGGAGGCAGGGTGTGTGTAGCCCCACCACTTATGGTGCACCCTGGATTGTGCTACACCCTCAAGGGCTCAGGTCTGGTGAGTTCGAAGAGTGGAAAGGCTCCAGGTACAGATGAATTACACATTGAAATACTAAAGCTTCTCAAGGATGAACGATCTCTTTCCTTGCTGATTGGTGTGTTCAATAATATATATCGAAGTGGATACATACCACATGATTGGCTCAAATCAACTTTTATACCGATTCCCAAAAAGACCAATGCAAAGTGCTGCAATGACTATAGAATGATCAGCTTAATGAGTCACGCCCTGAAGTTATTCCTTAAAATCCTGCACTTAAGGTTACATCATAAATGTGAGGAGAACATCGGTGGCACACAGTTTGGAATCAGGAGTGGTTTCCGAACTTGGCATTTCTCAGTCTTCAGGTGTTGATTCAACGATGTCGTTATGTTCGTGTCGATGTTTACATGTGTTTCATCGATTATGAAAAAGCCTTTGACACTGTTCAACACGATAAACTGATGAACATTTTATGTGACCTGGGACTACATGGACGTGATATCCGATTAATTGGAAATCTGTACTAGAATCAACGTGCTGCTGTACGTGTTGATGGTCAGCTCTCTGAAGAAGTATCGATAATGAAGGGAGTTCGCCAAGATTGCATTCTTTCTCCACTCCTCTTCAACATCTATTCTGAAAAGATTTTCCAAGATGCTCTTGATGGAAAGTCTCAAGAAGTAGTGGTAAATGAATCTATCTAATATATAAAAGTGAAAGTCTGCATGTATGTATGTATGTATGTATGTATGTATGTATGTATGTATGTATGTATGTTGGTTCCGTATACAAATCCACACCGTTCCACCAATCTCAACCATATTTTGCATACACATAGTTTAGGACCCAGAAGGAACCGCTGGCTACATGAATTTTCGATAGTCTTTCTCATTCTTCTGATTTCGGCCCTTTTTCACTCAAAAACAGGCTAATCAAATCATAAAATATACTCATGAAGGAATGGCAAGGCAGATAGTTTCCATGGCAACATAGCTCAAGTCGAGACACGGCCGTCTGGATGCCAATTGCGCTCTGCACTACCGGTATAGAAAATGAGGATCTTTACTTGAAATCCCGTTAGTTACTCAACTGCTCACACAGCACTGTCAACCGAGTATAGCATAACAAAGACTTGACACTATCTACTAGATATTTGTCAAATACCACTCACTCACTCACTCACTCACTCACCCACACATTCATCACGAAATCTCAGAACCCACCCAACGGATTGGAATGAAATTTGGTATGCAGCTTACTCAAGGGCCGCAAACGCCCACTAAGAAAGGATTTTTGGATATTCAGGTTCTAAAGGGGTGTTAAGGGGGTAGACCTGCATTTCATCGAATAGCAATATCTCGCGATTGGTTTCACTGGGGGATGTGATACTCGGCATATAAACTCATCATTAAAAATAAGAAGACATGTGTCTGAGGGTTTTTCGATGTGGTGTATATTATGAGGTGAAAGGGGTGAAAAGTGGGGGTTGAAAGATTCCTAACGGAGCCTGTATCTCATAAACGACATAGGCGAGGAGTTTGAAACTCAGCGGAAAAAAATCAGCATAAAAAATAAGTAAATAGGTGTTTGACCAGTTTTTTTTTCATAAATCCAATTTAAGGGGCCTATGGCGAGGGGTGAAATTCTGTGTAAAAAAAAAAACAGGAAAGAAAGTGTCCTAACCGATTGACTCACTCGCTCTTCAAACTCAGGGGGAAAAACTGCTTAAAAATAAGTATAACTTATATGTGTTCGACAGTTTTTTTGATAAACCAAATTAAGGGGTTCATCGGGAGGGGTGAAATTCTGAAGAAAAAAATTGAAAGAAAATGTCCTGACTCACTCACCCACTCATCATCGCCCAGCCAAAAATATTGAAGTTGGAAACATGTCATTTTCGGGATATGTTCGTTGTATGTCAAAACCATACACTAAGGGAGGATTTTTGAATATTCAGGCTCTAAAGGGGTCTTAAGGGGGTTAAACCTGCATTTTATTGAATAACAAAATCTCACGAGTGGTTTCATTTGTGGATGTGATACTCGGCATATAAACTAATCATTAAAAATAAGCAGACATGTGTCTAAGGGTTTTTCGATGTGGTGTATTATTATGAAGTGAAAGGGGTGAAAATTGGGGGTTGAAGGATTCCTAACGAAGCGTGTAGGCCTATCTCCTAAACGACATAGGCGAGAAATTTGAAACTCGGCGAAAAAAAATCAGCTTAAAAAATAAGTAAGTCGGTGTTCCACCGTTTTTTCATAAATTAATTTAAGGAGCCAATGGGGTGGGGTGAAATTCTGGGGGGAAAAAGGAGAGAAAGTGTCCTAACTGACTGACTAACTCACTCAATCATCAAACTCAGGGGAAAAAGACAGCTTAAAAAATAAGTTAATAGGTGTTCAAGCGTTTTTTCATCAATCCAATTTAAGGGGCCCATGGGGAGGGGTGATATTCTGGTAAAAATAATTGAAAGAAATTGTCCTGTCTGACTCACTCACTCGTCACGCCCAGCGAAAACTATTAAAGTTAGAAACATGAAATTTTGGGAATATGTTCGCTGTATATCGAAAACGTCAACTAATGAATGATTTTTTGTTATTCGGGTTTTAAAGAGGTGTTAAGGGGGTAAACGTTCATTTCATTGAATAACGATATCTCATGAGTTGTTTCTTTGGGGATGTGATATTCGGTATATAAGCTAATCATTAAAAGGGTGAAAGGGGTGAAAATTGGGGGTTGGGGGATTCTTAACGGAGCGTGTATCTCTTAAACGACATAGGCGAGAAGTTTGAAATTCGGCGGGAAAAAACAGCTTAAAATATAAGTAAATAGGTGTTCGACCGTTTTTTCATAAATCCAATTTAAGGGGCCCTTGGAGAGAGGTGAAATTCTGGGGGGAAAACAGGAAAGAAAGTGTCCTAACTCACTCACTCATCAAACTCAGGGGGGAAGAACAGCTCAAAAATAAGTAAATAGGTGTTCGACCGGTTTTTTTTTCATAAATCCAATTTAAGGGGTTCATGAGAGGGGTGAAATTCTGAAAAATAATTGAAAGAAAATGTCCTGAATTACTCACTCATCATCCCCCAGCCAAAATTATTGAAGTTAGAAACATGACATTAAGGGGCTATGTTCGTTGTATGTTGAAAACGTCCACTAAGGAAGGAATTTTGGATATTCAGGTTCTAAAGGGGTGTTAAGGGGGTAGACTTGCATTTAATTGAATAACAATATCTCCCGAATGATTTCCTTTGGGATGGGATACTAGGCATATAAACTCATCATTAAGAACAAGAAGACACATGTCTGAGGGTTTTTCGATGTGGTGTATAATATGAGGTGTATGTGTGAAAAGTGAGTGTTGAAGGATTCTTAACGGAGCAAGTATCTCTTAAAAGACAGAGGCAAAAAGTAAGAATCTCAGGGAGAAAAATCAGATTGAAAAAGTAGTAGATAGGTGTTCGATCGTTTTTTCATAATCCAATTTAAGGGGCTCATGGAGAGGGATGAAATTCTGGGGAAAGAAGTCCACTAAGGAAGGATTTTTGGATATTCACTCATCATCCCCCAGCAAACCTATTGCAGTTAGAAACTTGAAATTTTGGGGATATGTTCGTTGTTTGTCGAAAAAGTCCACTAAGGATGGATTTTTGGATATTCATGTTCTGAAGGGGTGTTAAGGGGGTTAAACTTGCATTTCATTGAATAACAATATCTCACGAGTTGTTTCATTTGGGGATGTGATATTCGGCATACAAACTAATCATTTAAAATAAGCAGACATATGTCTAAGGGTTTATCGATATGGTGTATATTATGAGGTGAAAGGGGAGAAAATTGGGGGTTGAAGGATTCTTAACGGAGCGTGTACTGTATCTCTTATTCAACATAGGCGATAAGTTTGAAATTCAGCGGAAAAAGCAGCTTAAAAATAAGTAAATAGGTGTTCGACCATTTCTTCATAAATCCAATTTAAGGGGCCCATGGGGAGGAGTGAAATTCGGGGGGGGGGGGAACAGGAAAGAAGGTGTCCTAACTGATTGACTTACTTACTCACTTATCAAACTCAGGGGGAAAACAGCTTTAAATAAGTAAATAGGTGTTCGACCGTTTTTTTTTCATAAATCCAATTTAAGGGGTTCTTGGGGAGGGGTGAAATTCTCAAATATTAATGAAAGAAAATGTCCTGACTGACTCACTCACTCATCATCGCCCAGCAAAAATTATTGAAGTTAGAAACATGAAATTTTGGGGATAAGTTCGTGGTATGTCGAAAACGTCCACTAAGGAAAGAGTTTTGGATATTCAGGTTCTAATGAGGTGTTAAGGGGGTAAACGTGCATTTCATTGAATAACAATATCTCATGAGTGGTTTCATTTGGGGATGTGATACTTGGCATATATACTAATCATTTAAAATAAGCTGACACATGTCTAATGGTTTTTCGATGTGGTGTATATTATGAGGTGAAAGGGATGAAAAGTGGGGGTTGAAAGATTCCGAACGGAGCGTGTATCTCTTAAACGACATAGACGAGGAGTTTGATTTTCTCCGAGTTCCAATCACCTTAAAAATTAATAAATGAATAAATAATTAAAATAAGTAGATGTTCGACCGTTTTTTTTTTCATAAATCCAATTTAAGGGGCATATGGGGAGGGGTGAAATTCTGGAATAAAAACGTCCACTAAGGAAGGATTTTTGGATGTTCACTCTCATCGACCAATCAAAACTATTGAAGTTAGAAGAAGGGGATATGTTTGTTGTGTGTCGAAAATGTCTACTAAGGAGGGATTTTTGGATATTCAGGTTCTAAAGGGGTGTTAACGGGGTTAAACCTGCATGTCATTGAATAACAATATGACACGACTATGACGCGAGCGAAGCGAGGCTAAAAATGAGATGGTGTGTGTCTGTGTATTACTCAATCACGCAAGAACCACTGGTCCGACTTACATGAATTTTACATGAAAGTAGCTGATTTAACTGGTTAACATATAGGCTACTTTTGATTTCAATACTTTGCACTATGGCGACCATTTTAGTGACGTCACTACACCCTTTGGTTTCAAACTTTCATATTTCCATTTCAAATAAAAAGTGAACGCTAAGAAATAGCAAACTTTTGATGGCATATACGAGGTTTAAAATTACATTTTCTATCCGAAAGGTATCTCCAACGGTTAGCAAGTAAAACCTAAATTTGTGCTATAAAACACGGTCAACGCCGAACGGTGTAGTTGGACAAAATGTTCCATCCTTAATCTCCCTCTGCGCAGCACCTCGCCTATCCCCTGTTTTAACTGTCACTTTCACATTTTAATTTATTTATGACGCGTAGCGAAGCACGGGTACTTCAGCTAGTCATTAATAACATCCGATATGCTGATGGCACTGTCATCCTTGCAACAAGTATGGATGATCTACAAACACTATTGGATTCTATTTCTGAAGAGAGTAATGCCATGGGATTACATTTAAATGTAAAAAAGTGCATCGTTGTTAGTAGATGGACAGATGAAATTCAGGGCATTCTTACACTTGGTAATGAAAGAATTGAAAGGGTTTCATCATATAAATATTTAGGATGTCAAATCAATGATAACTGGGACTTAATTCATGAAATTCGCTGTAGAATTGAGCAGGCCAGAAGTTCTTTCATGAAAATGAGAAAAGTTTTGACCAGCCGTGATTTAAGTCTGTCATTACGCACCCGACTGCTTCGATGCTACGTTTTTAGTGTCCTGCTCTATGGAGTTGAATCATGGACACTTACTGAGGGTATTAGCTTCCCACGGTGGGTGAGTGGTTATAGTGTCGGACTACCAACCCCAAGATTGCAGGTTCGCCCCTGGGCATGGTAAGTGATTTTTGGAGGCGACAAAAGTCACGATACTCATGTCATACGTTGTTGGCATGTTAAAGAACCCATTTGAATTCAGTAGGCCGTGTTCAATGGCAAAATTAAACTCGGGATTTTCCGCCAACACAAAGTTCCTCCATTCTCTACTTGAAAGCGCTGTAGTGTCAATGAGTTTAGATATCTAACCTCCTTGACTTTCATAGCGTTCAAAGGAACGACGAAATTCGACATGCAAGCTACCCTCTGGGTGTCAATTAATAAAGCTTGCACCAGGCACCCGAGGCCATACGATATTATTATTACCGAGGTTTTAAGTAAGAAACTGACAGCATTTGAAATGTGGACTTATCGCAGGATTTTAAGGATATCATGGACAGCTAAAGTCACAAATGTGGAAGTACTGCGGCGTATGAACAGACTTGGAAATTCTCAGTATCATCAAAAGGAGAAAACTAGAATACTTTGGTCATTTCATGCGCAACAACAAATACACTAGCACCTCTTGCAATTAATTATCCAAGGGAAGATTGATGGCATTAGGGGTCCAGGACGCAGACGAATATCCTGGCTAAAGAACTTAAGCCAGTGGTTTGGACTTAATACAATGTCATTGTTTAGAACAGCTGTGGACAAACAGCAGATCATGCTACTGATCGCCAATGTTCTTGGAGGACGAGGCACTTGAAGAATAAGAAGAATAAGAGGGCTTACTGAGCTGGATCCGGTTTTTCTCCTTCTACAATTGCCTTTAGGGCCGCCCCTCTCCTCTTTACCTTTCCTATCTGACTTTCCTGGCTCTCCTTTCTTCCAAGTCCCTTAATTCTCATTCTTCGAGGGTTGAGAGCATTCCCTTTCCTCCTGTCTTTTGTTTCCCTTATTCTTATTTTTGTTTTCCATTTCCTCTTCTAGTAGTTAGTTTTAGGTTTAATTTCATTTCATTTACATTTTCACTGTCACCCAAACCATTAGAGGCCGATAACCCAGATGTTAGGCCCCTTAAAACAACAACTATCATCATAATCAACATCTTCCGTTACGGTCCCTGTAGGACCACGGATATGTAGCAGCACTTCCAATGAAAAAGGAATAACGTACCTCAAAGAGTACAGAAGAGCAGAGACAGACAAAGTTGAATTTAATTATTGTCTCTTTGAACTGATTGTTAGTTATTCTGATAGCTTCTAAAAAGTTACATTGCAGTCTGGATCTTACAAAAAGTTAATAAACATTGATATAATAGCTTAGGCTTTAACGGCCGGCGATCATAATTAAGTACACGTTTTTCGGACTTGTAGGCCGTGGTCCAGACAGGATATCTCCCGACGTTTCACCGGAAACTGCGTCTTGCATTTTCAGCGAGGTCATCTGCCCCTTGTTGATAGATACATTGGAGTATAACAATTAAGGCAATCCAATGAGACCAACTTCTATATGACACTGCATTTCATTTATTCTCAAATTCGACATTCAAGATATTCTAAATGAAGCAGCATTATTTAAATTGGCCACATCTCTTGTCTCTTGGATCTTACCTGCTCGTTTACAAGGGTTCCTCTCCTTTCCTTGGTCTGTAGTGGAATGTAGTTTCCGGTGAAACGTCGGGAGATATCCTGTCTGGACCACGGCCTACAAGCCCGAAACACTTGTACTTAATTGATAAACATTATCACTTACAAGCAATACCAAAGATAGTTTCGACATGGTTTAAGTCTTCTTCCTCTTCTTCTCACAGAACCTTCTCCCTTCTTCTCTCCCGTTCTTCATCTGATATTTTCAGTATCTTCTTCTCTTGACATATTACAAGCCTAGTTCTATCATAGAAAGCTTTCCAGTCGGTCAACACAAATTGCGCCCAATTACATTAGGCGGAAAAACAAGTACAGCACTGTTTGTAGAAAGTGAAACACCCAGAAGAAATGGTCGGAGACACTCCCACCAGAACATGGGTCGTGTAGGCCTGCGGTACCATACTACGTGATTGAAATCGCAGAGAGATGGCGTACACATTGGCCAACCATTGCCCTCTGTCGTGGGACCGGACAGGTCAGTGTTCCGCACTGCTCTGTCGGCTTGGGGCCGTCATACCCAGTGGAAACGTGTAAGCAAGTGCAACGATGCCTCGCCTACATCACAGGGTGGCCTATCAGCATGTGAGTGCGGTTGTACGGGGCAGAATGCTTGAGCTCCGGGAGGCGGGTCTGTCGTTCCGGGACATCGCGGCTCGTACAGGGCACGCTGCGTCAACAGTAAGGCGTATGCGGATCCAATTGAGAGAGGAGGTCCGTACACAGTGACGACAGGGTACAGGACGACGCAATGTGACCATAGTGCGAGACGACCGCCATCTTCTCCACATGGCCGTATCGGACAGAACAGCGTCGTCCTCGGTGTTGGCTCGACGTTGGAACACTGCAACCGGGGTGGACATGTCTCCGTCGACGGTGCGGCGCCGTATTTTGAGGGCTGGACTGGTAGTACGCATGCCACTGCGTCGGTTTCCGTTGACTGGGAACCACCAACGCCTCCGACTACAATGGGCACGTGCACGCCGACACTGGCAGGCTGAGTGGCGAAATGTAATGTTTTCGGACGAGTCCCGCTTCAACCTGTCCGACAGTGATGGCCGCATACGCGTTCGACGCCGCCGTGGACACGCAATCAGGCAGACTGTATTGTTGAGCGGCATAGCGGACAAACAACACGTGTAATGGTTTGGGGCGAAATTGCCTATAACAGGCGATCGCACCTCGTACGTCTTGCGGGCAATCTGAACAGTGACCGCTACATCAGGGAAGTTGTACAGCCCGCGGCACTGCCCCTCTTGCAGGCCGTTCCACAGGCCATATTTCAGCAGGACAATGCCCGCCCGCATGTGGCGAGGAATGTGCAAGCCTTCTTCGCAGAACGACGGATACCTCTGCTTCCCTGGCCTGCCAGTTCGCCTTACATGTCGTTCTAATCTGTGGTATAAAGTGCAATGTGGTCACATCTCTTGTTCTTGGTGTTTCACTTTCTACAAACAGTAGTGTATTTAACGCCCTAAGGTGAAATAATTATTACATGAGATATTTATCATTAAAACTAGCAACCCGCCCCAGCTTCGCCCGGTATCATACCTACATCCGTTTTCCGTCTCGGCCTGATGGGTTAAAATACCTGACTGGACTATTAATTATATTATTACAGACGTAAATCTAAACTTGACTGTGTATTCTGCAGAATGAAGGCTGAAACTGGGGTGTTAGGCTCGCTCGCTAGCTCGTAAACTCGTTCCAAAGCTAGTAATATAAATTTACACTGAATGGAGATTGTTGGAAGAAATGAAAACGTTAAGACACTTATAGTGGGCGATGTATTGAAGATAGACATATGCTGTCGCGGACTTTTTGTACAACTTTTCATGCTGAACAATTCTTACACTCATAGTATATATATATTTTTAACGGTTTACCCAGCGTAAGCTTAAAAAGGCGCACGGACGGTAGGTTTTTTCCGACTCGATTCACCGAAATCGTTACTGCTCGGCTTCCTTTGGTCATAAATAAATTATTGTCTACAGAAACCTTCCTCGAGAAATCTTTTACAGAATGGTGAAAACCGCATCCAGTGGTTCTCGATATTACTCGTTCAAATATACTCCTAACGTAATTGTGTAATATCACTGACGTCTGATTCTGCCCTTATATTGGACGATTCCCTCTCTAGGGAACTCCACGCATTCCAAAGGAGTAGCATTCCAAAGAAATTATTATATTGCTATGATCTTGGGGTTTGCTCACAGAAGCTTGAACCAACGTTTGAAACGTGTGAACACCAGCAGAAGTTAGTGTTTTGTAGCACGCTGAAATAGTCCTTGCCAAAGTGTTAACCGATAACATTTCAGACTTTGTTTGCTTATCAATGCTTTGATTTTGTAAAGTCCACCTCCTCCCGAAATCGAACCCAGACATCCAGCCAAGAGTGCTAGCCGCTACACCATGAGGTAGCCAGCACTATCCGGGATTGACCATGTATGGTGGGATAACAAGCGCCTTTCCTCCTTTGTGGCCTTGTGTAAAAGGATATCAGGAAAAGATTAAGCCTATCAGGAAAGATGAGACACGGACTAATCAAGGTTTCGGACACTGTAATACAGACATGGGCAAACTTTTTCGTGTCGTCTTAAAACTCACGAGTCCCAAAATTCACGAATTTCAAGATGAGGGTTAGTAAAAGTATGTTCTAACCGGTTTCTGTACATGGCCCAGTCTCAAAACTCACGAACCAAGCCATAGCCACCTATAAGGTTATAGGTAGCCATGGCCAAGCCAGTTCATTGGGAAAAGGTCCATTGTTAGAGCCAGCCAGAACTGCTTGCCCTCTTGTAATTGGCACCTCTCCCATCAAGATGTTGTTGATTCTTTTAGGGGCTTTGCGACATCGTGGTCATGTACTGAACTTGGGTGGCCATAGAATTTGTCTGATAACCTGCATCACTGTGACGTCTGTACAATACAAACGAAATCTCATTCTAAAACTGGGTGGACAAACATGGGTTGAAGGGCAGTGTGCTCTCCGGAGTCATGAGTTTAGAGACTATTATTATAATGTTCATTCAGCTACTTGTTTATTGTCGTGAGTTTTGAGACTATTTGTTACTATTTTTAGCTCGCGAGTTTTGAGACGTAACCAACTTTTTAGGCGCAGGGCCAGATGCATTACAAAATAATCTAGGCGGGCCGAAAAAAAGAAAACAATACATGTTTATAGATAGATTACAAAATTTTCATTTCAGAATTTTAAATCTAACGAAATTTTTAGGCTACAAATGATAGAAAACCTGGGAATAAAGAACACAACTTCATTATTTGTTAAAAGAGAAAGGAGTATGTGTTAAGTGAAACTGTGACTGTGCTTCTAAAAGTTTTTCATAATCTGGTTGAAACTGGGATAAACTGATTCTTAGTAGCGCAGCTAATGGTGGTCTGTTAATCTATTTCTGATGCTATTTTTGCGAAGCTTCCTTGTAGAAAACACCTGTTCACAAATATAGTAAGATGCGAACATGGCAGTTATCTTATGTGCATGAGATTTCAAGTTTGGGAATCTTGATTTTGGTAGGGCCTTGTAGAACTCAATTTTCGAAACGTTGAGGAATAGTTTCTTTAATCAGTTCTAGCTGCAACTCTAATTTTACTATTTCACAGTCAACATTAGATGGCAATCTGAAAACGTTTGAGTCCTGTTCAATAATTTTGAAGTACTGAAATCTACATTCAAATTCGTCGTGGAGATTTTTCGCACAAAACGATAATCCACAAAACGCATAAACACAACGAGGTTGAAATAGGTTTTCACTTCTAGGTGCACAGAACAGCAAATATGGCCTATGTGTAATTTAAATAAAATAAAAAATAACCCCTGGCACTACAGCCCATGAAGGGCCTAGGCCTACCAAGCAACCGCTGCCCAGCCATTTGGCCTGCAGATATTGGGGTGACGGGTGATCAGCGCATCGGGTCCCCTCGGCCGTTAATCTTGGTTTACGTGATCAGGGGCTGCCTCACTGTCAAACAGCTACTCAATTGTTTGCATATTAAGGCTTTCATGGCCCGGATTATTATATAAATAATTCATGCTTTTGGGCTAATGCCGTGTGTATTTTGATTTGAACCATACGTTTCGGAGAAACCTTGCCTCCTTTTTCAATTGAAATAAACAGTTCAAATCAAAATACACACGGCATTAGCCCAAAAGCATGAATTATTTATATAGCTACTCAATTGTCCTCACGAGGCTGAGTGCACCCTGTTCCAGCCCTCACGTCAGTTTCTAAAATCCCTGACGGAGCCGGGAATCGAACCCGGGGCCTCCGGGTGAGAGGCAGGCGCGCTACCCCAACACCACGGGGCCGGCCCTATGTGTAATATGTAGGTAGTATAATTCGAAACCATGTCACGGACCGGATTACACTAGCTCAAGGGCCGCACTTGGCCCGCGGGCCGTACTTTGCACATGACGGGTTTCACAGTGGTCAAGCTGTTGGCCTCTCACTAAGATGGACCGGGTTCGATTCCTGGTCTATGCATGTGAGATTTTCGAAGTGAAATGCCGTTTCCTGTGGTTCGGATTCCACGTAAAAAGGAGGTACCGTGGATCATGATCGCATGATTAACGGTCACGTAAAACAAAAAGCTTCCTTCCCTTCCTTTTCTAATACCTTCAGGATTGGAAGAGAACATGTGTTGACTAAGGGAGGTCGACAAGAAAGATGACAGAGAGGATCCCGGCACAAGTAAACGAAAGCAATGTCGCACTCAGCTGGGATCTCGTTGTAGTCAACCGAAGTTCCACTAGTTGTGACCCTTGGGGGGGATCCTCTTGCCACCACTTCGTGGTGTAGCAGCTACCGTTCTTGGCTGTCGCCCCGGAGGTCCGGGTTCGATTCAAGGCTCTACCAAGAAACGTTCATTTTGGTATTTTTCTTTTTCTTTTTAGCGTATGGCTTTTAGTGCCGGGAGTGTCCGAGGACATGTTCGGCTCGCCAGTGTTGTAGCTGCTTCGAGGCGGACACCCAATGGGTGAGCTACACGTACCGTCGCGTGTGGAGTGTTGTCTGCGGAGGAAAGTTAGAATGGAAGGTCGAGGAGTTGGAAGGTAGCGGCTGTGGCCTATAGTTAGGGACCATCCCCGGCATTTGCCTGGAAGGAAGATGGGAAACCACAAAAGACCATCTTCAAGGTTGCCGGCGGGGGGATTCGAACCTCCTCGCCTCCCGGATGTGAGCGACTGCCAGCAGTCATGCCGTAACGAACACGGCTAACTCACCCGGTGGTCATTTTGGTGTGAGGGCTGGAATGGGGTACACTCAGCTCCGTAAGGCAAAACTGAGAAGAGTTCAATTCCCACCTCATCCCGGAAGTGGTTTTCCGTGGTTTCCCCCACCCACATTTCTACTCCAGGCAAATGATGGAATGGTTCCTAACTGAAGACCACGGCTACCTCCTTCCCAAATCCATCTACCATTACAAATACTAATAATAATAATAATAATAATAATAATAATAATAATAATAATATCGTATGGCCTCGGGTGCCAAGTGCAAGCTTAGTTATTTGACATCCAGAGGGCAGCTTGCATGTCGAATTATGTTGTTTCTTGGAGCGATATGAAAGTCAAGGAGGTTAGATATCTAACGCTCCTTGACATTATAGCGTTTTCTAGTAGAGAATGAAGGAACTTTGTGTTGGCGAAAAATCCCGAGATTAATTTTACCATTATGAACACGGCCTACTGAATTCAAATGGGTTCTTTAACATGCCAACAAGGTATGACAGGCGTGTCGTGATTTTCGTCGCCTTTCAAAAAAAAAAATCACTTACCATGGCCAGGAGCGAACCTGCAAGCTTGGGGTTGGTAGTCCGATACGATAACCACTCATCCACTGTGGCAAGCTGAATTACAAATACACACACTAGTACATACATCACAGTGACACAGGTTATGAGACAACTTTTACACACACTCAAGTACACGGGGCAACATGAGCATGATGTCGCAAAGCTCCTAAAGAATCAACAACAACTACAACAAATTTAATTCTGGTCTCAGGGCCAGAAAGGTACACTCTCAGCCACATGAGAAAAAACTGAGAGGATGTGGGTTCGATTCTAACCCCAGTCATCCTAGAAGTGGTTTTATCGTGATTTCCCCACTTCTACTCCAGGCGAATGTTGGGATTGTTCCTAACCCAAGGCCTCAGCCACGGCCTCCTTCGCGATCCTCGCCTTAATTACAACAAGTAGTTCCGTGAAGAACTATACAGCCTATTTTCATATATCCTGCTAATGTTAATTGCCTCTATCAACATACAAAATTTCAGTTTAATTGCTGTAACAGATTCGTAGATATTGAGAACCGTCTAAATATTTCAAATGGTCGCCAGGTTGGATTTTTATTTTTGTACTATTACATTAAGATTCTTGTGTACGTGTGGTATTCAAACTTCAATCGCATGATTAGAACACAAGAAGTAAAAACGAGATTTTAAAATTACGCACAGCAGCCATCTTGTGATTATGCAAACAATTGAAATAAATTAGATGCCGGTGGATCAACATTTGTATAAGCATTTAACGTGCAACGTTTCACGGCACTCGGATAGTTAATTCGCGAGAAACGTCCATTTAAATATTTATATTTCGCGTCGCCGCCATGTTGGATTTGTGCTCACCAGGTTACTGAAAGTCCTTTAGGTGAACATATGTTCATAGTCTCTATGAACATTAAAAAAATCAGTTTGGTTGCTGTAAAAGATTCATAGATATTGAGAACTGTCTAAATATTTCGGAAGCTCGACATTTAGGATTGTTATATGTATAGGCCATAGAGTTATGTACCATTCAAGGACAATTATTTCCTAGGTTCATTATTCAAACTTTCACTTCGATCGCATGATTACGACACAAGAAATAAAAACTTAATTTCAAAATTTCGCACAGCCGCCATCTTGAGGTTATGTAAACAATTTAATTAAATTAGATGGCAGTTCATTACAATCTGCAAACTCATTTACTGTACCTCATTTCACTGTGCTCAGAGAGTTAAATCACGAGAAAAGTCTATTAAAACATTTCAAATTCGCTTGGTCGCCATGTTCGTTTTGTACTTTACAGGTTTATGAAATATACATAGGTAAACTTGTATCAGTACCCTTTATCACCGTACAAAATTGCAGGGTGATATCTGTAATAGTTTCGGAGATATAGAATGTCAGTGAAATATTTCGCACAGCCGCCATTTTGAGGTTATGTAAACAATTGAACTAAATTAGACTCCAGTGCATTACAATGTGTTTAAACATTTGCTGTACCAAGTTTCAAAAGTCTCAACTTCGCTTGTCCGCCATGTTGGTTTTGTAGTCACCAGGATTTTGAAAGTCTCATAGGTGAACTTCTAGTAGTGTCCTTTATCACCGTACACAATTTCAGGGCGATATCGGTAATAGCTTCGGAGATATTGAATGCTTGTGAAATATTTCGCACAGCCGCCATGTTGGATTGGTGAGACGTAACGAAATTTGAAGGGCACGGTCGAGGTCGCCGGGAATAGTGCTATGAACTTACCGAGTTTCATTCAAATCGCTCCAGCCGTTTAGATTTTATTAGGGGGGAGGGGCACACACACACCTCACACACACACACACACACACACACACACGCACACACACACGGACAAAAGGTGATCTCATAAGCCTATTTTTTCAAAATTGAAAATATGCTAAAAACACACACTCTCTCTATATTTAAGACACCACAATAACGCAGGTTATCCGACAAATTACATAATTATGATATTAATAATGTTATTTGTTTTACGTCCCTTTTAACCACTGCGGCTTTTAGAGATGCCGGAGTGCCGGAATTTTACCCCGAAGGGGATCTTTAATGAGCTAGTAAATATACTGACACGGCTCCCTCGCATTTGCGTACCCTCAAATGCTAACTGACAGCGCCAGGATACGATCGAGTAACCTTGGGAACAGCAGTCTAGAACGTTACCGCTGAGCCACGCAGTCAGACAAATTCCAGACATACCCAAGTACACGGGGCTAAATGAGACAATAACAACTCATTTGCTGATACACGTTGTAAATTGGGAAGGATGTCATGTACAGCGTAAGACAATTTATTATTGTAGATCCTTACCACTCAGCAGTGTAAAAACCGCACCGGGTAATTAATCTCTCTCATTACCAGAGGCCTGTCTCGTCTCTCAGCGTCTTGTAGCAGTAACTAGTTGTCACAAGTGATAAGCAGCTTTAAACTATGGTTGGCTGGTTCCTTAGTTTAGGGGCTGCGACAACGCGGTCATGTAGCCCCGTGTACTTTTGGTGTGTGTAGAATCTGTCTGATAACCGGTGTTAATTGTGATGACTGTATTAGTGTGTGTTATTTGTCTTTAATTCAAGTAAGGACTGCAGACGATAATTTCAAGTACTGTAGAGTCTCACAAACTCGGCCTAATGTGGACCGAAGGGTGGCCAAGTTCACGAAAATGCCGGGTTATTGGGAAATGTGTTAAAAAGACGAAATAAGCCGTTTGTTTTGGTTTGTTTTTAACAGTAACACAAGTTTAAAATGATTAAGCCACTACAATTACAGTACTTGAATATGTACAAAACAACTCCCGTAGGCTAATAGTTTTTTCACTTAATGAAAATTACCATTTACTTTTTTGGAAAAAAGTAAGTAATGTTCTTTTGCTTTTCGCTTTGAAACATGTTTCTTGAAGCCCCGTCACGAAGACAGCTAAGAAACAGAATTGCGGAAAATGCGCAATCAAATAAATACAACGCTCTGCGCGAGAACCGTTTGCTTACTTCTTACTGCGAACAGTTTGTGCATTTACAGTACAGTACAGTACCTGTATTTATCAGGTCGTCATTACTCTTCTTACTATGTACTGTAGGTCAACTTGTTTCGCGTCGTATTTAACTGTCGATAATTCCATTGATGGAGAAGACTAAAGAAAACATAATAACGCTCTGTGCGGAAACACAAAAACAAACAAAAATCATGATATTTTTCTCCTCTCAGGGTGGCCGAGAAATCCGGAGTGCCGAGTTTGCGAGACTCTACTGTAGTTCTTACTTTCGCTACCAAATGCTACCGTCCACGACACCTAGCTGTGAGCTTGGCTACTACTAGATGCCATCGCAACCAGCGCCTGGTGACGAACGTTGGAACTTAAGAGCATTAATCAAACCTAACCTACACATTTTGGCTTCACACAAGTGTAGTTAGTGGAAGGTTCTTTTTCATGCCATAAATCTATGACGTGGGACCGCCGGCTTTACTTCCCCTCCGAAGGAAGACATAATAAGGGTTTTTTTATTTTTTTATTTAGTCAATTTACCCTCTAGGTTGATGGTTCCCACGGACTCAGCGAGGGAACTCACCACTACCGCCTCTATGGGCAGTGTCCTGGAGCTTGGAACATCTGGTCGGGAAGGATACAACTGGGGAGGTGTGATCAGCACTTCGCCCAGGCGGCCTCACCTGCAAAGCGAACAGGGGCCTCATGAGGGATGGGAAGGGATGGAAGATTGTGATGGATAGGCTAGGAAGAGGGAAGGAGGTGGCCGTGGCCTTACAGTAGATACCATCCCGGCATTTGCCCGAAGACGAAGTGGGAAACCACGGAAAACCACTTCGAGGATGGCTGAGGGGGAATCGAACCCCCTCTACTCATTTGGGCCAAACGAGGCTGAGTAGACCCCGTTCCAGTCCTCGTACCACTTTTCAAATTTCGTGGCAGAGCCGGGAATCGAACCCAGGACCTCCAGGGCGGCAGCTAACCACGCTGACCGCTACGCTACGGAGGCGACCAGGGATTTTTAACGGTCATAAAAAATCCGACGACTTCAGCCGGGTTTGAATCCGTGATCTTGGGCATAGAAACTCAGCATGCTACCAACTACGCCACCGAAGGTCAAAGAGATGGCCGTGGCCTGAAGTTAGGAACCATCCTGACATTTGCCTGGAGTATAAGTGAGAAACCACGGAAAACCATTTTCAAGTTGGCTGAGGTGGGAATCGAACCCGTCTCTTCCCAGTTTTGCCTCACGAGGCCTCACTCTCTGCTGAGTTCACTAATGTTACTGTAGTGCAGCAAGGGAGAGAATATCAGAGTGTCATCTTGTATTCCAATGCTCCGCTGTCAACATTGGACGAGCTTAGTGGTTAACCGCTCTAAACACTGATTGAGTTACGCTCGTTACACGCCAGTGCCATCTTGCGGTCACAGCTGGCATTGCTTTCCCAGAGGATTCCTTTGCAGTTGAATCGCGCTTTGCACATATTGCTTCACTCATAGTGTGGTTTGGCTTGCTTCGTATAGATGTCACTGCTGAAGTTACTTCGGAAATTATTATAAAAACCGGGATATCCTCTCATTTTTACCGACCAAAGACAATACAGTTGAGTGCATAAATGCACTAGAACACAGGCAAGGGCGGATCTAGGGGAGGGCGACCACCCAGGGCACCCCGCCATGGATTTTAAAAAAATTAATTAATTAATCATACCTTTCAAACTAATTTATAATTAATATTCCTTTTTTCAGTGCAGCTATGACCTCCCGTGACCGTTTAGCAAGTTTTGATTTCAGTGAAATAATGGTAGACTTCAGCCGGGAAAAACGTCGCAAAGTAATATTTTAATATTTCATAGTTTACATAATCTTCTTCAAGGGGACTTAAAGGTTTCTTTCACATTAAAAACATTATTACTGTAGTGTATTCAAAATATTGTAACTATCACTTTATTTTATTATTATTACCAAACTATTTTCCATTTGATTTGATATTTTTAGCCTACTTTCGATTTTTGCAAAAAATGAAAGTAGACTTATGAGATCACTACAGGGCCAAAAATTGTGTGTCTGTCTGTGTGTGTGTATGTGTGTGCGTGAGTCTGTGTGTGTGTGTGTGAGTGTATGTACTCTGAATGTCTGTCCCCCCCCCCTATCAATTCGAACACGGTGAAACCGAATTGAACGAAATTTGGTACAGAGGTAGAACAAGCAAAGGGCACCTCAGTGTCATGTTTTATATCGCCGCCATCTTTACCAAATCTGAATGGCGGCCACTCAAACGTTCAAAACGTAAAATCAAATAGCGACTAACCAAATTATCCGATCTCTACCAAATTTGGAAATAACATACCTTCATATAGGACGCGTTTTGTGACCAAATTACAAGGTCATCCGCCATACCATTTCAGGATGGCGGCCGTGCGAATTATGCAAACTTTACAATCAATATCATGGGACCCACCAGTTCCAATTATCGAGCCGAGAATCAATTTAACTGTTCTAAAGGAAGAGGAACGTTCGAAATTAAAAGTTTATTTTGTAATACTATAGAGCAGAAGTGATTTTAAAAAGCTGAGCCGTCTCAGTAAGAAGACAAGATGGCAGCGGATATCTTGTGCCTGACTTATATTTCACTAATTTGAGTATTGCATGCAATATAGCGTACTGATACAAAATAAATAAACTTTGTATGAAATGCTTTATATATAAATAATATACTCCAATGATGAAATCGTTAGGTCTAAATCATTATTTGCTAACAAGTTCTATGTAAGTCATTTTATATAGATCAATGTCCGTTGGCACAAATGATTCCGTGGTAAAGCGTTGGTCTATCATTCATATGCCTATGGTTCAAACCCCATCAGTGTTACGTCTTTTGCTAGAAATTTTACATATTTGTTGCTTTGTAATGACTCAGACGTTTTAAAATTATGCGTTATATTGTGCATATTACGGTGCAAAACATATATTTAATTAAAACATAATTCGCCAGCAGATTTGCTCGAGACATCTAGCAGCCAAAAAGGTAACTGCACGCCGGCCTACTCATTAACTTCCAGATTTTATTGAAAAGTTTCTTCTTATGGCCGCTAGAATGCACTCGCCCTGTTAGGATTATATTGTTCGATACTTCTCCACTAGATTTCACGACTGGTCTACATGGGACTCCATTGATAGTATACCATTGGCATTCTATGCGCATCGAATTTGAAGAATGACAAGATGATCCTATGATACATTTTTACTTCTTATTTTAAAGGGTTTGTAACAGCCTATTGTGCGTTATTTGAAAATGTTATTTGAAGTAAAGAACAAAACGATTTCACATAGTAACTGAATTCTAGCCGCTGGTGCTAGTTCAGGTAATTAATACTTTTATTTCAGACAAATAGCAATCGAAAATATCCACATAGTTTGTATACACACGTCTCTGTAGGGTCATGGAAAGATTTGTTAATTCAATTAGGGTTGTGAAAGCCATGCACAACCTGACGTGTAAAGACATGCCTCAACTCAAAGTTGGATGTTGCCCACGGCAGGTCGATTATGTAATAATAACAATAATAATAATGTTATTTGTTTTACGTCCCTTTTAACTACTGCTGCTTTTAGATACGCCGGGGTGCCGGAATTTTGGCCCGAAGGGGATCTTTAACGTGCCAGTAAATCTACTGACATGGCTCCCTCGCATTTGTGCACCCTCAAATGCCAGCTGACAGCGCCAGGATACGAACCTGCAACCTAGGGCCCAGCAAGCGAGAACGTTACCGCTGAGCCACGCAGCCAGTCCGGTCGATTATGTCTCCAGATCCATAACATTCTTGAGATACTTCTTATCTATCTTTCTTCAATGATGGTAGTAGTTTTTTTCTAGGTTGAAGCGTTTGGTAGAGGTAAATAGTTTCTAAGGTCTTCAACCAAGAAATGATTCTATTATACTCTTTGATAATAACAACGAGTTATAACTATACTCATACATTTAGGAGAAAGTAGGCTATATGTTCTTTACTGAACATCTTGTTTTATTTCCTATTGTTGTGGGCCCCACCTTATCATATCGCCCAGGGCCCCGCAAGGACTGGATCCGCCAATGACAGGGGTTCCCAAACGGTGTTACGTGTACCACTGGTGGTACGCGGGAAAGTATCAGGTGTTATGCGTGGGTGATACGATTGTTAACAAGTAGTTCCGTGAAGAACTAAAGCCTATTTTCATATATCCTACTTATGTTAATTGCCACTATCAACATACAAAATTTCTGTTTGATTGCTGTAATATTTATTTATTTACTAATTAATTTATTCATTTATCTTATGGCTTTTAGTGCCGGGAGTGTCCGACGACATGTTCGGCTTGCCAGAGTCTGCAGCTGCTTCCAGCGGACACCCAGAGGGTGAGCTACAAGTTCCGTTCAATTTCAAGTAGTTCCAACTTTCACTACCAGATGTCAATGATACCTAGTGGTGAACGTTTGAACTTTGATAGAGCATTCCAACGAAATCTAACCTAGAAATTTAGCTCCAGACAAGTTTAGTCTGTGGAAGGATCTTTTACATGCCATAAATCAATGACATGGGACCGCTGGCTTTACCTTCCCTTCGAAGGAAGGTATACTGAAGGATTTTAACGCTCTTAAATAAATCCGACGACTTCGTTCGGGGTTGAATCCGCTATCTTGGGAACAGCAGCTCCCAACTACCACCGAAGTTATGAGGGAGTGCTACGTCATGCACCGCTATCCAAATTATTAATGAATTAGGAAATTTTATTGTAATAGTAATACTTCCCCCACGGGCACAATTTGTGTTGACCGACTGAAAAGCTCTCTATACTAGAACTCGGAAACAATCGAGAATGCCTTCTAATACTTCAAACATGAATTAACAAAAGAGAATTAAGAATTTCTCAACCACATGTAACAATATTGTGAAACCATCTGAAAATGTTGTTGTTTGAGCCTTCAGTCTTTCGACTGGTTTGATGCAGCGCTCCATGCTTCCCTGTCCTGAGCTAATCGTTTCATCTCTACATAGCTACCACACCCTACATCCGGGGCAATCTTTTTCTATATTCTAACTTTGGACTAACCATACAGTTCTCGTCCTCTACCCTTTCTTCCAAAACTAAATTTGCTATTCCTGGGTATCTTAGTATGTGTCTTACCAACCTTCTCTTCATTAACAGTCGCCAGAAACATCTCCCCTCTCCCACTCGCTTAATACCTATTCATGTGTTACTCAATCTATCCATGTGATCGTCATCAGTCTCCTGTAACACCACATTTCACACGCTTCAATTCCCTTCTTTTCTGCTGCACCAATAGTCCATGTTTCACTTCCATAGAGCGCCACGCTCCAGACCAAGGCTTTCAAAAATAACTTCCTAATACCTAAATCTATATTCGATGTCAACAGATTGCTTTCCTTACCTGTGCTAACCTCCTTTTTATATCCTCTTTGCTTCGTTCATGACAGGTTATTTTGATATAGCAGCTTAGGCTTTCACGGCCGGCGTTCATAATTAAGTACAAGTTTTTCGGCCTTGTAGGCCGTGGTCTAGACGTTTCACCGGAAACTGCGTCCGGTATTATCAAGGGTTTCGCTCCTTTCCTTGATCAGCAGTGAAATGAGGAAGAGGCTTGAAATAATGGGTAACGGTTGGTAGTGGGGTATTGTTGTTTGAATATGACTGTTGGTTGGGTGGATCTTGGCTATGAACTAACGGCTTGAAGGTAGTTTTGGATCTTCAAATTAGCATGGTGAGCCGAGCGTTCTCTTCGCATTCCGGCTGGATCGTCTCATCTCACGTACATGTTGCGGGGTGCGGTGCGTGTTCCAGCTTCGGCGACCGAGCTTGGGAGGTTCAGGTGTTCCCTGGACGACTGCCGGGCTGTAGCAGGAAGGTTCTTCAGTTTGACGTGTGAGTGATTTCTTGGCCTTGGTGTTCCTAAGGGCCGGGATCCATGTATTACGCACACGTTCAATTTCTTCCTTTCGATTGAAATTGTCGGGGTGTTTGAAGATTTCTATGGCTTCCCGTTGCAGCCTGGCGTGGTAGTGTGTGGTCGTGGAGAGTATCTCCGTGTCCCCGTACTGTACATCGTGACCGGGTAAGAGAGAATGCTCAGCGACTGACGATTTCTCAGTTTGACTCAGGCGCCTGTGTCTATTATGTTCCTTGAGTCTGGTGGTCACGGTCCTCTTCGTCGTTCCCATGTACACCTTCCCACAGGAACACGGGATTCTGTAGACACCTGCAGTGGAGTGTGGGTGGCGCTTGTCTTTAGCGGATAGCAGCAAGTCCCGGATTTTGGCGGTGGGTTTATAAACCGTCTTCACCCCATAGGTCTTCAGAAATTTGCCTATCCTGTCCGTCACCTTCTTCACGTACGGCAAGAATGCGGTGGCCACCGGAGTTTCCTCAGAATCTTTCCTCGTGCTCCGGCGCCTGGGATGAGAGGCTCGCTCAATCTCCTTATTGCTGTATCCGTTGGCGCATAGGGCCCTCTTAATATATTTCAGCTCTTGGTTGAGGTTGGATAACTCACAGATTCTCCTAACACGGTCTACCAATGTTTTAATAACTCCGTGTTTCTGTCAGGGGTGGTGATTGGATGTCTTGTGTAGATACCGGTCGGTGTGTGTGGGTTTCCGGTATATGGTGTGCCCCAAGCGCAGGTCATTAGTCCTGGTGATTAGCACGCCAAGAAAGGCCAGGCAGTTGTCTTTCTCCTTCTCCATTGTAAATTTTATGCTGGTGTTGAGGCTGTTAAGGTGGTCCAGGAAACGTTCCAGCTCTTCCTCTCCGTGGCTCCAGACTACGAAGGTATCGTCAACATAACGTAGCCATACTTTCGGTTTGAGGGGTGCAGTCTCGATCGCCAACTGCTCGAACTTTTCCATGTAGAAGTTCGCAATCACAGGGCTTAGTGGACTACCCATGGCAACTCCCTCTATTTGCTCGTAGAAGTTCTCGCACCATAGGAAGTAGCTCGTGGCGAGGCAGTGGCGAGGCAGTGGCGAAACAAGTCAGTGATGTCTTCCGTGAAGAGCTCGGCAATCTGGTTTGTGGATTCTTTCATAGGCACCTTCGTGAAGAGGGATACTACGTCAAAGCTGAATAGGCGGTCTTCAGGTTCCAGACGTATGTTCTGCAATTTCTCAATAAACAGGCCTGAATTCCTGACGTAAGTCTCAGTGTTACCGATGTGCGGTTGTAGAATGAAGGAGAGATACTTGGCGATGCTGCAGTTTGGAGAGCCGATAGCACTCACGATAGGTCTCAGTGGAATGTCAGTTTTGTGTACTTTGGGTAGACCGTACAGCCTGGGAGGTAGAGCTTCACTCTTGCATGTATCCTTCTTCACGTGGTCTGGTAGTGAAGATGCCTTGATTAACCTGTTAGTCTCTCTAAGTATCCGTGCTGTGGGAGTTTTCGGTATGCCTGAGGTTCTAGTAGCGACAGGATCTTAGTGTCGTAGTCTTCCGATGACATGACTACAGTGGCGTTGCCCTTATCTGCAGGTAGAATGATGACGCTTCTATCCCTGTTAAGGGTTTTAAAGGCATTCTTCTCTTGAGGTGTGAGGTTACTGCTGGGCGCTGGAGCTTTACGAAGGATGCGTGAGGCCTCTGAGCGGAATTCCTCGGCCTGCTCCCTAGGTAAACGGTGTATGGCAGCCTCAATGTTGCTTATAATGTCTTCTACAGGCACAAAAGGTGGGGTGACAGAGAAGTTCTGACCTTTCGCCAAAAGTGAAGTTTCCCCTGGCGATAGACGACGGTTAGTCAGGTTTGCTACAGTGCGAGACGAGTCCGGCGCAGATGTGGTTGCAGTTATCGTCTTGAGGTCCTGACATAGCTCAAATTTCTTTTTCTGGCGATGCGTCGACTGGTCGAAGGTGGAGCGCATAGAATAGTGCGTGATGTGGTCGATGTTGTCCCAATCCTCACTTGAGAGCGTAGACATGAGTCGGAGATGTACTGATATGAGGTCCCGGTCAGTCGTAGCTAAGTCCCTGCGTGTAGCATGTATCTGTTCTCGCAGCATTGAGCGCTCAGCTCTGTCGTATATACGGTGCGATAGACGTGCAGTCGTCGTCAGCGAAACCTCATCGCATGTCATTTGTGTGCATGATTCGTGCTGGGTCGTGCGCTGTGTGGTGTGTTCTCATTGTAAGACTGTACATGCGTTCCGCCCTCTTGCCCGCATCCGCTTGCTGCAGCCATAACGAGGCGAGATGACGTAATGCATACACAACAGGCCCGCTCCACGTCTAGAGGTAACAATTCCCTGGTGGGGTAGTAATGGCTTTGATGTCAAATATAGCTATTGCAGCTGCTAACGCTCTCTGTCTTGTATGAATGTTTGCAAGGTCAGGCCTAGGTATTTAAAGCTATTTATATTTCGTAGGGTTTCTTTTGTTTGTAAAACACCGCGTGTTCTTCAGCTATCCGCCCACCTTTCCTGAAGATCATGTAGCCTAATCCGTCTTGTCTGTGTTGACTTGTAAGTCGTTGTCATCTGCCCATATTTCTAGTGCAGTGGTTCTGAGCCCGTAGAAGTCTGCGGACTACTCAGCCTGAAATTGAATCATGTACGGACGCCCCCCTCCCCCCAATACACCTTATCAGTTGTAACCCTTCCTCAATAACACTTATTTTAAAGATACTCGTATTTTCAATTCAAAACCTGATAGTCATCGCCGCGAATACATTCATAGGATTCTCGTTCAACGCACATCGTTTTTGAAATCCCCAATTAATGGCCACTTTTTAGCCTATTTTCAATTTTGAAAAAAATAGGCTTATGAGATCACCTTTTGTCCGTGTGTGTGTGCGTGTGCGTGTGTGTGTGAGGTGTGTGTGTGTGTGTGTCCCTAATAAAATCTAAACGGCTGGAGCGATTTCAGTGAAACTCGGTAAGTTCATAGCACTATTCCCGGCGACCTCGACCGTGCCCTTCAAATTTTGTTAGGTCTCACCAATCCAACATGGCGGCTGTGCGAAGTATTTCACTAGCATTCAATATCTCCGAAACTATTACCGATATCGCCCTGAAATTGTGTACGGTGATAAAGGGCACTACTAGAAGTTCACCTATGAGACTTTCAAAAATCTGGTGACTACAAAACCAACATGGCGGCCAAGCAAAGTTTAGACTTTTAAATAGACTTTTCTCACGATTTAACTATCTAAACGTAATGAAACTTGGTACAGCAAATGTTTATACACATTGCAATGCACTGGAGTCTAATTTAGTTCAATTGTTTACATAACCTCAAAATGGTGGCTTTGCGAAATAATTCACTGACATTCTATATCTCCGAAACTATTACAGATATCACCCTGCAATTTTTTACGGTGATAACGGGTACTGTTACAAGTTTACCTATGTATAATTCATAAACCTGTAAAGTACAAAACGAACATGGCGACCAAGCGAATTTGAAATATTTTAATAGACTTTTCACGTGAGTTAACTCTCTGAGCGCAGTGAAATGTGGTACAGTAAGTGATTTTGCAGATTGTAATGTACTGCCATCTAATTTAAATCAATTGTTTACATAACCTCAAGATGGCGGCTGTGCGAAATTTTAAAATTAAGTTTTTATTTCTTGTGTCGTAATCATGCGATGGAAGTGAAAGTTTGAATAATGAACCTAGGCAATAAGTGTCCTTGAATGATACATAACTCTATGGCCTATACATATAACAATCCTAAATGGCGAGCTTCCGAAATATTTAGATGGTTCTCAATATCTATGAATCTTTTACAGCAACCAAACTGAAATTTTTATGTTCATAGAGACTATAAACATATGTTCACTTATAGGACTTTCAGTAACCTGGTGAGCACGAATCCAACATGGCGGCGACGCGAAGTATAAATATTTAAATGGACGTTTCTCGCGAATTAACTATCCGAGTGCCGTGAAACGTTGCACGTTAAATGCTTACACAAATGTTGATCCACTGGCATCTAATTTATTTCAATTGTTTGTATAATAACAAGATGGCTGCTGTGCGTAATTTTAAAATCTCGTTTTTACTTATTGTGTTCTAATCATGCGATTGAAGTTTGAATACCACACGTACACAATAATCTTAATATAATAGTACAAAAATAAAAATCCAACCTGGCTACCATCTGAAATATTTAGACGGTTCTCAATATCTACGAATCTGTTACAGCAATTAAACTGAAATTTTGTATGTTGATAGAGGCAATTAACCTGAGCAGGATATATGAAAATAGGCTGTATAGTTCTTCACGGAACTACTTGTTTATACGTACTGGTGGACTCTTTTCTCACGCGGACCACTCCCGAGGCACTTGTGGACCACCTGTGGTCCACGGACCACCGGTTAAGAACTAGTGTTCTAGTGCATGTATTTTGGAATTATAGAAGTTAATTAGTTCCAACCAGGGGCGGTTTGACCTTGTACATTTAGGGGGGGGGGGGGGGTGAGAATTAAAAAAATGCCGACTGGCTGTTGAACGTTGCCGACTATACACTTAAAAACTGAGCAACGGGAGGGAAAGAGGAGGGAGGGCGGCAGTTGCGGCAAACGATACACAGGACTAATATACTTAATTAAGGGATTACATTTAAAATGTATTTTATTAGTTCCAGAATTTTGAATCGCAGGAAAATGTGATAAATGAACAAAATAGGGTAAGTGTACCATTAATCGGCACCTTAAGACGAACCGTGTTACATCATCACGTGTAAAGTCTTTAATATCTACAATACTGGTTGCAACATACGTTGATATGGCACATAAATACCTTTGTATTCGAAAGGATATATTCAAGTGCTTGCAAGTACAATCCGTTCATTTCAAAGTAATTTAATTTACGAGATGCACCCTGTGTAACAATGATCGGCAGCGCAAGAAAAGCTGAGGCCCGGTTATCGACACTGAAGTATACCATTAATCGGCAGTGGCAACTAAAATGCTGCTAAGTCAAGACAGATTTTATTTCTACCTTAATAATACAAAATTTCACCCTAAAAATTGAAACAGTATGTTACTATTGAAGCACCATTAAATAACACGCACAAGGACACATTTCATTACAACACAAATTTGTGGTCTTAAGCACAGTAAACCTATCAAAACAATGTTTACCTTTGTCATAGTATTATAATTATGCGTCCGTTTCGTCCTTAAGAAACACTGACACTGAATGGTTTATTCATTTACACAACTCTGGCATGTGAATGTCATGGGAGTCCTTTTTTTATTCATACTGCAGCACTCTTCATGAAACCATGTTTTGCACTGTATGCACTGTATCATAGGTAATTTTTTGTCTTCTTCACATATTTCGCAATACCATGAATCCTCTGCAACATCCAAAGGTTTTTCGCTATTCCTTCCCTTCTGAACGTTTTTTGATGTACAGATTCCTTATCGTTTGCTTCCTGAACCTTTTTATTACGAGTGGCTGTTTTAGGCAAAGTTTTCTTTTCCTCTCCTTGTTCTTCCTTTTTAGATTTTGCTTGCTCCCTTTTCTTTCTACGTTCCTCTAGTTCAGTTTTTTTTTTAAATCTTCCTTCTTTTGATAGTATCTCATCCATTGTACAGATGTTGCTACTGCTGGTATCTTCTCCTTTCTCTTCTTTATAACTGGCTGATCTCTTGGCCAGAAAAGTATGCTTTTAAAAGGAGACATAACTACCTGAGATGTGGAAGGTGGAGTAGACAGGTGTTTAAAACCCAACTCATTGAAATTCCTGGTGTTGCACTTATCGAGTGTTTGATCCGACGCTGTCTCCTGATTTGAGCATGTAGGTCTATCGTCTATCATATTGTCCGCTTGAGAATTATGATTCAATGTATCTCCAGAAACTTGAGTTGCACTGGTTGCAGATTCTGAAACTATCCCATTGCTATGATTAAAAATACGAGAAAGAGGGATAAATCTACTTTCTGACGTGGATGCTTGACACTTGGATTCTTCACGATTTGTTACAGAGGGATCGATGCATCCTTTAACAGAGTTAAACTCTGGAAGCAAGCACTTCTTTGACATTCGAAGTGGTAAATCTCTGTTGATGTTATCCGGTTGTTCAAACAGTCCCCTATCTAAATCGGATATGTGTCCAGATAATTCTTCAATAGTTCCTCCTGAGTATGAAGTATTCACACACTCACTTGGATGGGAAATCTCATTTGGAGTGTTAGTTAGGACTCCTTCAAATTCACTGAAATCGTGATTTTCTAAATACATCGAATGATCGGCACACAAATGTCCTAGTGTTCGGCATTTCTTTTATCAAGCTATAAATAGAAACAGAGTGAAGAATGTATATGCCGATTACTAGTTCAACTGTTCTCAATGTATTTCTTTTTGATATTTCAAACGGAGGGTTATGATGCGGGAGTTATATATTAAGAAAAGGTGTACTTCCTGGAAGCCTCAGTTGCACTAGTTATCGGCACACCTGCCGATAACCGGTACGGCTGTGATTTTCTTTGAACTAGTATTCGGCACTGACCGAAAATGTAATATAAATAATTAAAATCATGTTCTATGTGTTCTGACACATGCAAAACATAGTTTCGCAACATAATAATTCAAAGTTCAACGGTACTTACATTGCAAAACACGCCGATGTTACGAACACTGAAGTCCTACTCCTTAACAATCACGTTAGGCAACGACAGTGACATCACCCGACTTCACTTCAACTGGCAACGTGGCAAAACACCTTCGACACAAGCGCCTCTAGTGGAGTTTGAATGAATCATGTGCACCTAAGTTTTGTGAAAATCCCAGCAGATGGCAAACCTATTCAGTTAAAGCCTTGATAAAGGCATTTAATCGCAAAAGTGCCGATCACTCGGACAGTGCCGATTAATGGTACATCCACCCTAAGTGTTTAAATATTACTAGAATAAAACAAATCTAGTTATTCTTTCTAAATCCCTACTCTACGATGTTTTAACACGGACTACTTCTCCACTATCTCGGTAATTTCAATGTCGTGGACCTTATCTTTCGTTTAAAACAACATCATGAGGGAGTCTAAGCGGTCGTCACCCATCGATGTCCACAAATGATTAAAAATAAGCTTCAACTTGCTGAAGGACCGTTCGGAAGAAGCAGAAGACACTGGGGATGCTAAAATCAGTCAAACTACATGATAAACACACGGGATAATCCTCTTTAATTTAACAGCAACTTTTGCGATTTCTTTAAAAGATGAGCACTATTTATTGGCATTAAGCAGGATTTCAAGCTCAGCCAGCACAAGCTCTTCATCTTGTAAGATGATTTTCGGGTGTGATTGCTTTATAGATCGGACGCGCTCGATGGTGCAGTTTTTTCTATCAGCGGGTATCTTGAAAATTATGTGGAATGGCTCTAGCAAAGAAATTAGTTTTGCGAGATTGTCTTGCACGCTTGTTGTAAATACATCCACAAGTATTCGGAACTCCTTTCTGTAGAATGTAAGGAAATACATTTCTCCTGTTGTTTCAGCGTGTGCGTCATACTTCTTTGCAAGTCGCCGGGTCCTCTGGTGCTTTAAGAAGTCTTCCTCCGCATTTACTTGCATGAAAATAAAAAACCACAGCCTGCTTCCAGTCGACCGACTGGAATGGAATGTTTGAAGCCCCCATCTAGCGGCGAGGATATTAACTGTGCCGGCTGCCGAAGTCTGTCGCACTCCCCTGGGGCAATGATTAAATGAATGACTGATGAATGACATGAGAGTGGAGAGTGTTGCTGGAATGAAATTGTGACAGGGAAAACCGGAGTACCCGGAGAAAAACCTGTCTGCCTCCGCTTTGTCCAGCACAGATCTAACATGGAGTGATCGGGATTTGAACCACAGACCCAGCGGTGAGAGGCCGACGTGCTGCCGCCTAAGCCACGGAGGCTCTGCATTTACTTGCATACTTTTCGCAAATGATGATACACTCTTTATTAAAGCATTCATCTTGCCGTCGTCGTTGATATCTTCAAAAGACTTCAAAGCGCTCTGATTCAGCTGCATCGCGTCTACTAGATTCAGCTCCTCAGCTTCTAAAAGCTCGGTTACGTTCTTAATTTTAAACACGATGTTTTTGGTAAAGTAAATGCCCGATGCTGCAGATAGAAATCAAAGTCTAGAAGCATTTTGTACAAGCCTGACGCAAAAGTTCGGGTTTTCTGTCAAATTCAGAATCGAATGAGGTTTTTATTGTTTCCAATGCTGTGACTATCTCTTCAGAAGACGTAGAAACAGCTCTCACCGATTCGGCGCGCGCAGTCCACCTTATTTTTGATAAATTCTTAAGTTGAAGTGAATTTTCAATCTTATCCAGCTCTTTCTGCAAGCTTAAATGTCGTTTCATGCTACCCGAAAAAAAACCGTACAATGCTTCAAAGTGTCAAAAAACTCTCGGACAAGCACGCTAGCATTAATACAAGCTGTCTCTACGAAAATGTTTAACCTGTGAGCTTGACATGGAACGTACGGAATATCTATTTTGCACTTCTCTGATAGCTTTTTTGAGTGCCGTTGTATATGCCAGACATGTTACTAGCAAAGTCGTACGATTGAAACGCTTGGTTATCGAGTGGAAGTAAAAGTTCTTCTGAATTTAAAATAAAAACAAGAAGTTCCGTGAAGAACTATACAGCCTACTTTTCATGTCAATTAATATTCTACAGTATATGAACCTATCTAGAATAATGACAAAATTAAGTTGGTAATATCGAAATATCAAATTAATTCAAAATATACCTGGTATAATGTAGCCTAATAGAGCACTACAGTTGGCAGCCCTGGTGACTGAATATATTCTTAGTTCCATCTCTTAAGGTACAGAATACAAAATTAGGTTGAAGTCCAATGGACGTTACATGCAGTTAGACACTGAATCTATCAGCACGCGTAAAAGCATGTTGCCAACAATACCATGCGTGTGCTGGTCAGAAATAATCTGAAATATCATGATATCTTGTTGTGCCAATTTTGGATGAAATCCATTTGTTAGTATAGAAGTTACATGAATTTTAAAATTGGACATATCAGCAGGCATAGAATCATGTTGGCAGCACTGCCTTGTATTAATTACTCCAAATTAATCTAGAATGTCAGGTGCTATACGTGTACAAAGTATAGAGCTGTTGGCTTGCATACTTTCTGATATATTGATATTAGGGTAAAAAATATGGACAGCATTTATTAACAGTTGGCAGCCCTGATTGATCTTAACAATACTTACAGCCATATCTGTTATGGTACACATAGCACATACGAAATTTGGTTGAAATCCAACTGATAGTATAGAAGTTACATGTATTTAAAATTGGTACTATCAGCAGGCTTATAATCATGTTGGTAGAACTGACGTATATAAGTTACTCCAAATTAATTTAAAATGTCAGAATATACGTGTGCATAGTTTAAAGCTGTTGGCTTGCATACTTTCTGATATATTGGTATTTGGATAAAAAGATAAAGAGAGCAATTATTAACAGTTGGCAGCCCTGATGGCTCTTAAGAATACGCTCAATCATATCTGTTTATGTACAGATATTACATACAAAATTTGGTTGAAATCCAATTGATAGTGTAGAAGTTATATGCATTTAAACATTGGACCTATCAGAAGGCTTAAAAATGTTTTGGCAACACTGTCATTATTGGCCTCCTGGAAATTAAACTAAAATAGTATTATCTGCATGTGTACCAATTTTGGAATAGCTCCTATGCATACCTTGCGAGATATCCAACATGGAGCTCAAATTTCTAGTGCGTTTTTTCAGCAGTTGGTAGCACTGACATCATTTTCAAAATATGGACGTGAGATATTCCGATGCACTTCTTTACTCATACTAAATTTGGTTTTGATTTCTGCAGCCGTTTAGGAGTTGATAGGGGGGACACACACACAGCCAGACAGACAGAAGGACAGACAGACAGACAGTAGGACAGACAGACACACATTTTCCCGGATCGATCTCATAAGTCTACTTTTTCCTCATTTTTGCAAAATGTGAAAAGTAGGTTAATAAAAAAAAATCAGCCAACTCCTCTCCAGTGTTTTTGTGTGTGTTGAAACAGCGTCTATTTTTAAAAGACGCTCCACAGTAACGAGCTCTTCATCTTTTTCGACGACGTATCGGATATTCAACGCGAGGCGGTCTTTATGTGACATATCGGGAGTAGTATCTGCTATAACGGAGAACATACCATCGTTCTTGATCTCTTCTGCAATTATTTTACGAGGTTTCTCTCCAAGTAGATGGATGAATTCATTTTGAGAGTCCTTGCTCATATACGTAACGTTGTGCTTTTGCGTATTCACTTCTTCCAACCACCTATTCATGACCGGACTATGCCGTGAAAGTAACTTTACAATTTGCGTGAAGTTTCCATTATCTTGAGTGATTCCATTCTCGTGACCTAGGAAAGCCAAACCTTGCCGACAAAGGGTTCTTGCTGTGTCAATAAGTATCTGGATAACTTTTTTGTGGAACTCCTTTTCTTGTTCTTCTTCAATTCTGATCGTCTGTGAAAGTTTATCAAGGAGAACGTCTTCGTGGCATTTTCCATTGACAAAATGGCACAAATCTGCCATCGCTGCTTCTGAAGTGAAGTGTTCTTGTAATTTGCCCTTTTTCTTCTTTCCGCGACTTTTCAATTTGTGCCACTGACTTACTCCAGCGTGCGATCATTCTTCAATTTTTACTTGTTAACACCATTAAACATAAACATGGCTGAAAATACGCATGCATTTATTGTATTATTATTACTTACGTTTGATGGGTACGCGATGCTCCGTGATAATGTTCCGTGTCGCGAAAACTCACGTCCCACTGCCACTGTATTTGCACCTAGTTATCACTGTAAAAGTTGCTGGTCAGGAACGACTGCTTTCTCTCATTGACCCCTTGACGGACCTTGAAACCATAAACCTGTCAATTTTGTCACAATAGCGCGGATATCTGAGGACGCGCCGAGACAAGCGGTAGCAGGTCATAAGTTATGATTCATAACATTTCTCCGACAACATTTCAATGAGTTGGCTTGACCTGAAGTTATCAATGCGTTCACCAACACCTTTTGTCTAGCCACATGGCACAGATGCTGGGCTCGCTTCGCTGTGAAGCTCTGCATAATGAACGCGGGACGTTACACCCATCCAGGAACGTGCTGATGAGTTCATCCCTTGTCCTTGGTCCCATATTGCTCATCTGTCATTCTTTCTTCAGTTTCCACACAAAGAAACGAAATGGCAAGTGGCAGCCGGTGCACCGAGGCTGGAAGTAAAACTTTTAAAATGGTTATTTTGCCGACTCTTCCCCGTGCCGCACTGGGCCATTGCCTGGCTGTACGAAATTATTGCAGCGTCCATTTGTGCCGACTGTCGGTAAAAATGCCGACTGCCAGTATATATATTAAATCGGACCAAATCGTATATGGCCATGCCCCGTTTTGCTTTTTTAAATGCTGTTTTGGGAAATGTTACGACTTTTTTTAGGATTTGCCGACTGCCGACTGAGAAAATACCTGAGGGGGGTGAGACACCCCCCCCCCCCAACCCCTCCCCCCCTCTCGAACCACCCCTGGTTCCAACTTCCTCATGGCGAGTTGCGAAAATACATCGGGCAGCAAAACTCGGATCCACACAGGTTTTCAATGACCATTTAGGAGTTAGGCTAATATTTTCTTTTCTCGTCTTGTAATCGTAAATAATGACGATAACACTGGATAAAATGCAAATGTTCTGAATAGCAAATAACTTGAGAGGGATAAAGGAGACTCAAGTTTTAGCATTCAATTCCAATCTTAAAGTTTTATGACGTTGCTCGCTGAAGCCTGCGCAAGTAAGTGAAGTCTGAATACTTTATTCGATGCGCGATTAAAAATTTCCAACTTTGTTCTAGAAGTTGAAAGTTACGATTCATTCCTATCAATAAAATACAGGTGCAGTCTACCGTTGCTGGGAACTAGTGCGCGAAAGAAGACTTTTTATTTGCTTATCTGGAATATTTGAGATTCTTATAATAACAGATTGGTTTAACTGAGCATATTAAGACAGCAAGCCTTGATGGCAGGCTATATACAGACACGTGAGGCGAGTGAACCTCAATGTCGGCCATCCTTGAGGTGGTTGGTTGGTTGGTTCCTCAGTTTAGGGGCTGCGACAACGCGGTCATGTAGCTCCGTGTACTTTGGGTGAGTGTAGAATCTGTCTGATAACCGGTGTTAATTGTGATGGCTGTATTAGTGTGTGTATCTGTTTTTTAATTTAAGTACAGACTGCAACTTAGAATTTTTCAAATAGTTCCTACTTTTGCCGCCAAACGCCACCGTCAACGACTACTAGGCCTAGTTCAGAACTTAGCTACTAGACGCCACCGCAGTTGGGTCTTGGCAACGAACGTAGAAACCAAAGGGCGTTGTTTACATTCTTAACCTATCCAATTTAGCTTCACACAGGTGTAATTAGTGGAAGGTTCTTTAACATGCCATAAATCTATGACATGGGACCGCCGGCTTTACTTCCCCTCCGAAGGAAGGTATACTGAGGGATTTTTAACGCTCTTAAAAAATCCGACGGCCTCGGCCGGGTTTGAACCCTCTATCTTGGGCATAGAAGCTCAGCATGCTACCAACTACGCCACCGAAGTCGCATCCTTGAGGTGGTTTTCAATAGGTTTCTCTTTTCGTTGTTGTTGATTCATTTGGGGGCTTGTGACATCGTGCCGATTTAACCCCATGTACTTGGGAGTGTGTGTAAATAAATTCATGAATAGAATGAATGAATGAATGAATGAAGGAAGGAAGGAAGGAAGGAAGGAAGGATGGAAGGAAGGAAGGATGGAAGGAAGGAAGGAAGGAAGGAAGGATGGAAGGAAGGAAGGAAGGAAGGAAGGAAGGATGGAAGGAAGGAAGGAAAGAAGGAAGGAAGGAAGGAAGGAAGGAAGGAAAGAAAGTAATAAGGAGAGTGAGAGAAAGAAAGACGGAAATAAATAAGGAAGAAAAGGAATAAATCAAGAGAGAGGGGAAGAAAGAAATAAAGAAAGACAAAAATGAAAATAGAAGAAATAAAGGAAGAAATAAAAATAAAACGAGAACGAAGAAAGAAAAAAGAAGGAAAGAAATAGAGAAAGAGAAGAAAAGAAGAGAAAGAAAAAGGGAAATAAATGAAGAAGAAATAAGAAATGGAATAAATGAAAAAAGAGGGGAAAAAGGAAAAAGAAAGAAAGAAAAATGTGAAAATAGAAGAAATGAAGAAAGAATGAAGAAAAAAAATAATGAAAGAAAGAAGAAAAAGAGAAGAAATAAAGGAAGAGAGAAAGAAAAAGAGAAGAAATAAAGAAGAAATAACATAGGAATTAAAGGGAAAGAAAAAATAAAAGGAAAGAGAGAAGAAATAAATAAATCAAGGACGAAACATTTAGGTTCTATTGTGAATGATTTCTTCGTGAATACCAATTTCTTGTAGGACTTGTGTTACTTCTACCAGCCAATTGTGGTTTTTTAGCCTACTTTTCACATTTTGCAAAAATGAGGAAAAAGTAGACTTATGAGATCGGGCAAATGTGTGTCTGTCTGTCTGTCTGTCCTTCTGTCTGTCTGTCTGTCCTTCTGTCTGTCTGTCTGGCTGTGTGTGTGTCCCCCCCCTATCAACTCCTAAACGTCTGCAGCAATCGAAACAAAATTTGGTAGGAGTAAAGATCTATATCTGAATATCTCACGGCCATATTTGAAAATGATGTCAGTGCTACCAACTGCTGAAAAATCACAATTGAAATTTGAGCTCCATGTTGGATATCTTGGACGGTATGAATGGGAGCTATTTCAAAATTGGCACACGTATAGATAATAATTTGCAGTTTAATTTCCAGGAGGCCATATATGGCAGTGTTGCCAAAATGATTATAAGCCTGTTTAGGTTTAAAATTGTCTTTGTTGGCCTATTGTCTTCCATTGCGAATAAACCATGAAAATCTGGGAAAGAGTGATAGACAAGAGGATCCGGGAGGAGACTAGCATTGGCGAGCAACAATTCGGCTTCATGCCAGGAAAAGGGACCACAGACGCAGTGTTTGCCCTGAGACAAGTAATGGAAAAGTATCGTGAAAGACAGAAGGGATTACACTTCGCATTCATGGACCTAGAGAAAGCATATGACCGGGTGCCCCGAGGAGAAGTCAGGAGATGTTTACGAGCGAAGGGAGTCCCAGAGAAGTACGTGCAGTTGGTTCAGGAAATGTACAAAGACGCAAGAACCAGGTTAGAAGCAGCGTTGGACTTACAGATTGGATTCCGGTTCGAGTAGGTTTACACCAAGGTTCGGCTTTAAGTCCATATCTGTTTGACCTAATTCTGGACGAAATGTCTTGTGGATTACGAGACCAAGCCCCCTGGTGCATGATGTTTGCGGACGATATTGTGTTGTGTAGTACAACCAAAGATGTCATAGAAGAAAAACTGGAACGGTGGAGGGAATCCTTGGAAGACAGAGGACTCAGGATTAGCAGGAAGAAGACAGAGTATATGAGGTTCAATACAGACCAAGACTGTGAGATCAGAATGCAAGGGGAAACGTTAGAGTGGATGAGTTCAAATACCTGGGTTCGGTGGTGACTGGAGATTGAAATCTGGATGTGGAAGTGTCACACAGGATTCAGGTAGGATGGATGAACTGGAGAAAAATGTCAGGAGTGCTCTGTGACCGCAGGATCAAGCCTAAGGTTAAGGGGAAAATATATAAAACTGTCGTAAGACCTGCATTGCTGTATGGCTCTGAAACATGGCCTGCACGCAAAACGCACACACACAGGCTTGACGTCACGGAAATGAAAATGCTCAGGTGGATGAGTGGAGTGACTAAGCGTGATAGAGTGGAAAATGTCAAAATAAGAGGAACATTGAAGGTTGTAGAAATATCTAAGAAGATAAAAGAAAAGCGACTTCAATGGTACGGGCATGTGAGAAGAAGGGAGGAATCCTGCGTGGGGAGGAAGATGCTAGACATGCAAATACAGGGAGTGAGAATGCGAGGCAGACCTAAACGAAGATGGATGGATTGTGTACAGGAGGACCTCAGAGAAAAACAGTTGTCAGAAGAGGATGTGCATGACCGGGCTAAATGGAGGAGAGCTGTCAGAAACATCGACCCCACATAGGAGTGGGAATGATGTAAAGAGAAAGAAGAAGATTATTCATTCATTCAATTTCGCTAATCGGCCAACTAGGGACCACGATAAACCTCATTTTACATTCTGGCATTTGCTCATTTTTTGCTTGATCCACATTGCCTTCATGAGCTCACTGTGTTTAGCACGACGTTCCTCTGTCCATTTCGCACCAGTTGTCCGTTTTTCGTCCCGGAAAGTCCCAAACGTCTTGATGGCTGCTCTATAAAGATTTCGGTCTTGTGCATCTTCTGCTCGTATCCCCATTTCTTTCAGATCTTTCTGGACGTTAACATACCATGGCATTGTCGTTTTTGGTTTTGAGTCGAATATACTGAAGATACGTTTCGTCCATCGGGAATCGATCATCCGTCGCATATGACCGTAGAAGCAAACTCTGCGTTTTCGCATTGTGTCTGTGATCTTCTCTATCCTCGAGTAAATTTCTTGCCTGGATTTTCTGATGTAGATGCCATTTTTGTAGTCTGGGCCAAGTATGATGTGTAGGATCTTTCTTTCTGTCTTTCTTTCTTTCTTTCTTTCTTTCTTTCTTTCTTTCTTTCTTTTCTCTCTAACTTCGCGAGCAAACATTTCTCGGATAGGATAAGGCATTCAGATGCATATAGCGGTACTGGTTTGATGACAGTGTTGTAGTGACGAATTTTTGTGTTCATAGAAAAGCACTTTTTGTTATATATGTTGCGGGTGGTTTGAAAAGCGACTTCCATTTTCTTGCTTCTTGCTTCTATGGCTTCCTTGTCAAGGCCATTTTGCTGGATCCATTCCCCAAGATATTTAAATTTATTAACACGGTTTATCGTTCCATATTTGGTGTTTAGTTGTGCTGTATCATCCTTGATGTTCGACATTACTTCTGTCTTTTGAAAGGAAATTTGTAATCCTGTTTGTTCTGCTACTTCCTTCAATATATTGACCTGTTCTGTTGCACTTTCGAAATCTTCTGTCATCAGGGCTATATCATCAGCGAATGCTAAGCAATCTATTTCCACTCCGTTTTTCTTCGTCCCAATCCTTAAAGGTTTGTAAAGGCCTCCTTCTTTTAACTTCTGTCGCCAATTCTGTATTACCTTTTCAAGCACGCAGTTGAACAACAGAGGTGACAGGCTATCTCCCTGTCGAACACCTGTCTTGATTTCAAAGGGTTCAGAGATACATCCTTGGAATTTGACTTTGGATGTGGTATTAATTAGGGTTGCCCTTATTATCGCCAGCAGTTTCATATCGACTCCCATTTCTGCAAGTATGTTAATCAACACATCACGGTCGATGCAGTCGTACGCTTTCTTAAAGTCTACAAATGTCGATACATACGTTCGACCTCTCAACACATAGTACCTAATTATGGTTTTTAGGTTAAAGATTTGTTCTGCAGTCGATCGGCCTTTCCTAAAACCCCCTTGGTATTCTCCGAGTTTGTGTTCAACTTGCTGTTCCAGTCTTTCAAGGATGGAGAGTGACAGGATCTTGTAAGCTACTGACAGAAGAGAAATACCACGGTAGTTGTTCACATCTCTTATATTTCCTTTCTTGTGTAAAGGATGGATCAAAGCTATCTTCCAGTCCTCTGGGAGTTGTTCTGTCTCCCATATATCTACAATGGTTTGGTGTAGGATGTCAATTGCATCTTCTGGGGCATGTTTCCACAGTTCTGCAATCATGGAGTCTTCACCAGGAGCCTTGTTATTTCTCAACATCTTTATGTGGCGTTTGATTTAATCGCGATTTGGTGGAGAAGATGGAAAATTGTGGTTCATTTGTTTCTTTGTTCTGATGGGGTTGGATGGCTTTTCACAATTTAGGAGGTCGTTAAAATACCCGGCTAAAATTTCGCAGTTTTCCTCGTTGGATGTTTCTAGAGTTCCATCTTTTCTTAGAAAACAAAGGGAAGGTGCCTTGTATCCTTGTATCTTCTTTTTAAAATCCCTGTAGTATTCACGGGTCTCATTTCTGTGAAAGTTTTGTTCAATTTTGTCCATTTGTTCTTTTTCATACTTGCGTTTCTCGCTGCGTATTATTTTTGCTGTTTGTGCTCGTTGGTCTCTATAGATGTTCCAATCTTCTTCCTCTTTGGTGGTGTAGTACGTTTTCCAAGCATTTAGACGATCCTTTAAGGTCTTCTCGCAGTTATTGTTCCACCATGTGTGTTTCTTCCTCTTCTTGGTTTCTGCTACTTCTTTTGCAGCGTTTATCATCTGCTTTCTCGTGCTGTTGAAGTCTTTTTCCACTGGTTGGGCAAGTTCTTTGAATTCATTCTCCCTATCTCTGAGCATGTTTTTTGTCGAAGCGGATTATGGTAGGTTTGTTTTTCTTTTTGTTTAGCGGAATGGGCCGGAACTTTATTACCGATACATAGTGATCTGAGTCTATGTTCATTCCCTTTTTTTTACGGTAACGTTCATGATTTCCGGACTAGATCTTCGAGAAATCGCAACATGGTCTATTTGGAACTCTCCTAATGTTTTGTTCGGGCATCTCCATGTAGTCTGTTTTCTAGGTAGGTGACGAAAGTGTGTTGACATCAGCTGGAGGTTATGGTTATTACATAGTTCAATGAGGCGTTCTCCATTCTTGTTAGTTCTATTGTGTGCTGGATAGAGCCCAACGACATTCCTGTATTTCCGTTCAAGTCCTACCTGTGCGTTGAAATCACCCATTAGGATCTTAACGTGGTGTTTCGGGATTTTTGCCAATCTAGCATCCAAGAGGTTCCAAAATCTATCAGTGTCTTCGCCCTCAGGGGCTCACATCTAGTGGGACGTGGGTTAGCGACCACGGGACCCCAGCTGAGTCCGGCATTGCTTCCACTTACTTGTGCCGGGCTCCTCTCCGTCTTCTTTCCTGTCGACCTCTCTTGGTCAACTCTTGTTCTTTTCCGACCCCGACGGTATTAGGGTATCCTAGGCCTAGGGAGTCTTTCACTTTCCCGCCTTAGTTGGCCCTTGTCTCATCTTTTCTTTCTTTGGTGTAAATGTGTGTGTGCGTGACAGGAGGTGGAATCCTCCCCTAATCACAAGCTGAGTGGTCGTGGCGAGGTGATGAATGGCTACTGGGTGAGTAGTCACAAGCGACCCACCTCCAGATACCTGGCGACCTCTGGAGAACCTTAGCCTTACCCCGGGCAAGCAGGGCTCTGCCGGGGGTTGACTTTTAGTTCCCTAGCTACTCGTGGGACCAAACATAGCGTCCATTATTTCACAGGGTGGCTCCCTTACAAAGCCGTCTTTAAAATTGAAGAAGAGGAAGTTTATGCCTCTAGTTTCGCCGCTTGATGAAAAGGATTCAACGTTTTACCCTCGGTACCTTATGGTAACAAGGACCGATGGGCAAAATTTTACAAACGTTGATCCTTTTGATTTACATGATGCAATTGAGGGGAAATGGGGCGATGTAGACACAGCAAAAAAGCTGCGAAACGGCGCACTCTTGATAAAAACTCAAGGAAAGAGACAGACAGATGGTCTTCTTGGGACGACAAGTTTCGGCGGTATTCCAGTCGAGGTAGTGAAGCACCAGTCCCTAAACCTGAAGAAAGGTTTAGTATTTCATAGGGACCTGGTGAACACTACCGACGAGCGTATCCTGGAGAGAACTGGAAAGCATGGCGTTGTCGAGGTGAGACGAATCAAACGTAAGATGAATGGTGTACTAGTTGACACCGGGGCGTTCATCTTATCGTTTGAGTCGGATAGCCTGCCCAAGAGGATCAAAGTGTCAATGCACACTCTCGATGTGCGACCGTATATTCCATCTCCATTGCGGTGTTTTCAGTGTCAGCGATTTGGACATACCTCATCTCGTTGCTCGGGAAAGCCTATCTGTCTTTCCTGTGGCAAGGCCACTCATGAGGGAGCGGAATGTACACCACCTCCCGCATGTCCAAATTGCAAGGGAGAGCACTCTCCTCGCTGGAAGGAATGTCCTGCCTTCCTAGAGGAGAAGAAAATTCAAGAAATAAAGACCTTAGACGAGCTCTCCTACACTGAAGCACGCAGAAAATATCGCTCCATGGCCTCTCCTATTTTCTCAGTATCATATGCTCAAAAGGTATCAAAAGAATCTAGTAATCAAGCGGCAAATTTGACAACGGAAACAAGTTTTAAAAGAGTTACCACTGTTAAAGCGGCTACAAATAGCCCTATTATCACCCCTGTTAGCCAGAAGAAGGTTACGGAATCATCTTCCGGCATCCAAAAAAAGGCGCAGGTGCCTCCAACTAAACCGGCGCCATCGGAGAAGGCAACTCCTCCGATAAGGCCAATGAAGAAGCAATCTCCGACTCGTTCGAGGAGGAAGTCTTCGCCGGCCACGGCTGGACCTATATCCAGCCAAACAAAACAGGGAACAGGAACGGCGGGTAAGAAAGAGACTGTTCATCGCCGTCTCTCTTGCCCTCCTGCTGAAAAGGCAGCTCCAATACCTGCTGGCAATTCTGCTTCCACGACCACCGGAGGAGCAGTGCTAGCAAGTGCTGCATTGTTTGGCAGGACGGAGACGTCAGGGGGGAAGGGACCAACTACTTCCCCAAATAGACGTCAACGCCGGTTCAAAAAGAAAAATAGTCGGGACGTGCCGGGGACGGACTCCCAGTCATCGGACCGGGAGAAGGTCCCTCGTCACCGCTCCCGCTCTTCACCAAGGACGAGACCCGGAAAGTCCGGCGATAACCGTTCGCCAACCAAGAGAGCATTCGCTCCGTTTTCTTCGTCCTCCGAAGGAGATGTGGAGATTGAGGAATGCTCTCCTACCCTATCACCTACTTCTAAGGATAGGGATGGTTGGCAAACGGTTAAGCATAAGTAGACGACTATCTTCTACTTAAGTCCACACTGCCCCAGCCATACTTCCCCACAGTATAACCTCGAAGGCGCAACCCCTGCTTGGAATTGCGACCTCGAAGCTTGAAGCAGATAGAACCCCCTGGACGAGGATATTCGGACAGAATGTCCGTTGATAGAAGCCTGAACCCTTAATCCCAAATCCGCGGCGATATGCCGTAACCAATGAGAGAATAAATTTTAAAACAATGAACAATAAATATATTTTAGAATAATATATACAACAAGTTGGTTGTTGAATTTTATACACTTTTGGAATATTGGCTTACAATTAATATTATTTGATTAAACACAACACTCGGGAAAGCCCTAAGAAACCCAATAGTATGCTAAAGGTTATGATCTTAAACGACGGCAGCCATGCAAGCAAGTAACTCCCGGACTTGGTAAGTATGAAAATTTTAATATTCTCGTGGATAGTTAGATCCAGGAGAAGAAAATAAATCCCGAACAAAATCTAGTTCAAGAAAATAGAGAGAGAGAACATGCAGGAAACTCACCGTAATAACCATCTCTCATCCAAACACAAAATGTGATCAGGGTAAATCCCATCATTTTATGAGGTGAATAATTAGCACCAAACTCTGGCAAGAATCAGGCCGAAAGAAAACGAGAATAAGTCAACTCACTTGAATATAGCGAAGCTAGGCCAATTTCGGATAATTAATATCGATTTTAAATAGCAAGACATGCTTGCACCAAATACCAATGGCGGCAATGCCACGCGAAGGATCCCATTTTAGGATAAATCAATTAAAACCGTAAAACGGCACAGATATTTATTTCGATCACGAAATGTACTCAAAAAGTGTAGCGACAGCCAATCAGATTACTCAGAACCAAACTTATTTCATAAGAACAGAAAAATATTGCCGATAAGTTAGAGCGAAGCTCACGACGTCTTTTCATATAGCATGGCTATCTTCAACTTATTGCGACAATCGAAATTACCAAAATAATAATCATGGCTGGAAAACAAAAGAAATTTGCCCGACAACAAACGCCAAGGCAAGAAAAGAAAAGGGGAAAACTAAGCTAGCCCAAGATCCAAAATAATAGAACTAAGATACAATCACAAGTATTTTTCATTTTACTTAAAATAATCCTAGCTTAGGAAGGCGTCACTCACATTTTAAATTGGCATCGTAAAATAAAAATAAAATATTTAATAAGAAAGAATAAGGAAAATCTTTTGGCCTAATAACAAAATTATGGGCCCATATTTAGAATGAAAAACCTACTAACTACATTATATTAAACTAGCCTGAGACTAGTGCGATGCCACGCAAAAATTCTAAAGTCTTGATATTAAGACGCAATGGAGATTCACGACACGAATTGCTCCTCAAGCTAAGTTATCACAATCAGTTAATTTAAGCATTCCTTCCGTCCTAGAAGATCAGTTCTCGTTGCTTCATTTGCTGTTTGAGGTTCAATAGGTTTACCTGAAAGTTTTAGGCGACCCCATATTCCCTAAGGAATTGGGGCCGGAGCGGAGCTCCAATACGTCCACACCTTTTAAAATCACATCTTGGAATACTTGGCTTCCCCACGCCGAGAAGGAACGCCACAGAAAATCAGTCCATGCGCATGCGCATCAATCATCTTCCACTGCTTCTAGCTCGCAGTGACGATATTCAGAACTAGTAAACAGTTGAAGGAGTACATACTGCCAACATAAAATCGGATAGAGTTATTGAAATATATGGCACTAATGTTCACCAGCACGAAATATGATTGGTAGAACTGTCCGTTGCGAACACAGGCGCTGATTGGCAATGAGAGTAGTTTGAATTTAAAAGTTCGAAGAGCGCCAGATTAAGGTAGTTAAGTTCATAAATTTTGCCACATCACTCAATAATGACATATATTGCAAGGTCAATTGTTGGCTTCCGGAATAATTGAACCGGTCGACCTGAGTCATATAGTTCATGGGGAAGGTTTTTAATTCAGTCTATATATATCTTCTTTTGAAACTGGGAAACACAGGGGCGACCATTGGGCTCTGAACTGAGTCCGTGATGATGACCAAGTGGCGACGAAGGACGGAGAAACCATGAGCAGATGTAATCGGCTCAGCCTCGCGTCACCAAAGGCCTACCAGGGGGCCTGCAGTTGATCTTGAAACCTCCATGCAAAACTGTTTTTGGCTCACCGAACAACAGTAACCAAAACTGTCACAGCAATTCCAGCATAACAGCGTGGCAGCCAGCCTCCACTCCTCCGACCAGCAGTTTGTGGACACCAACCACCAAATGACAGGTGCTCATACGTGATGACAACAGCCCGAGCTCTTAGGCTATGTCACGATAGCGAGGTAGAACCTCACTCACACTGGGCAAGCTGAAACAGAATCAAAACAGCAGAAAGGGGCAACAGACACTCAAGATACGACTCTTGAAGATCTTCTTTCATGTCGACCTTGTCACCATTCACTTCTTCGTGTCCCAATCACTTAAATATTTCTTAAGGCCTCTCCCACTAACGATTCATATATGATCACAAATCCCACTGCAAGTCCTCTCTCCGTATTAACTTACTCTTACTTCACAGATCCTATTCATGAACAAAACAACAAAACTTTCAAGTTATTAATTCAAGATCATTAAGTTTAAATTACATTTTAATAATATTGGCAATTTAAATAATTAACAATAAGACGGAACATCACAAACGATGATCCGATTAACCCGAGCTAGTTCACCAACCAATTCCTAACCATTTACATACTAGTCAAAAAATCACAAAATTCATGATACAGGGCGCTACAGAACATAGTATAACTCCCCAAGATCGTGGTGACTCGGCTGACGTGAACTGAACAACAAAAGCTTCCTTGAGGCAGTTCCAGATAATTTTAAATTACATTAAATAAGTAACACAAACAGGAACACACACATCACAGATGGTTCACAATACCCCCAAAAAAATAAACAAGACGCAGCGAGAAAGGAATCCCCTCCTGAAAACACACAACTCACTTCAAGAAATGGAACCCTCGACACCCTACTCCATACCGATTAACCATCCACGAAAACTGTTGACACCACAAGAACAACGTTTTCCTAGTGAAGACATCTCACCCTATCAATGCGATACTCTATCATACTTGTCATGACCAACGTAGCACCAATCGACAATTCAACCAAGGATTAAACATAACCCTTTAGCATGGTAGGAATCATTCCCACTCCAGACTTGTGAACATCTTTGACTTCTTCTCATATCTTTTCAACCGTACCAATCCAACTTGACATTAACTCATACCTCTCATCTCATAACCCTGAGACTTCACAACACCAACATACTAAGGAGTTCATTAATAATGAATCCTTCTAAGAAAATCAAATCAAGAGTGCCCACGAGCAAATGCGGGTCAACTCCCCTTTCACTGAAACTTCACAGAAACGCAACTTCAACCACTTCATAACCATATACTCGAACAGGTAGCTAACTAGGAGCTCCTAATGATTAAACATACCGGAATTTAAAGAATGGCAAGAAAGACCTTAGACGGTAAGAACGCCTCAAGAAGGCTTCGCCGAACACAAGAAAAGAAACTGTAGGTTACAGTTCGCCGAAAATCCACAGACCAACCTTATGCCAAACCAATTTGGTACATCTAACACGACACCAGACTCCGTCAAATGACTCACAAGTCTACCTGAAATCTCTTCACTTGATGCTTCACAACCAACCACTCATTGGTACACTTCACCTTCAATTCACCGACAAGACTTTACATTGACAAGATGACTAACCTCACTCTATAATTCTCGCCTTAGTCAACAGCTGCCACACAGCATGATAAGCACACAACAAGGGTTCCATTGCCCTTTCAAGAATTATAATGTACCTTCAGCTACAGCTGTTTCCTCCGATTCCCTCTGCCCTGCACCTTTACAGTAAGACAAATGCGTCCTGAAGATGCGTTTCCTACCTGAATCTTCCAATAGCACTGTAACTTCGGTAGGAAATGCCAACACCTTATACGGGCCAGTAAATCGCGGCATCAATTTCCCTGACACCTTGTTACCTGGAGTCTTTTTCCAAAAATTCTTGACATAAACCATGTCATCAACCTTAAATTTTCCCTGGACTCTTCCTTTGTTATACCTAACAGCCAACTTATCGTGAGAAATCTTTATTGCTTCTTGAGCTTCCTTCCAAATTTCCTTAACTCTCTCTGGGGTAGGTTGATCGGGCAGTAATTCATTCAACGACCATAAATTCGATAACGACGAGTTGGGATCAAAAGCACACATCAATGAAAACGGAGTCTTCCCATGTGACTCATGTTCTCCAGTATTAAAAGCATATACAAGCCAATGTAACGACAAATCCCATTTCGCATGATTCTCCCTATGATAAGCTATTAGAGCTGCCCTTAGATTTCGATTTACTCGTTCTGCCAAACTAGGATTAGGGTAATATGGGGTGGTAGTAACATGTGATATAGAATAGTCAAAACAGAAGTTCCTCATTTGGCCAGAGGTGAACGTCTTAGCATTATCCGAAATAAGATACTGACATGGCCCAAACGAACTGAATATGCTTTGCAGACATCTAATAACAGAACTGGTATTGCTCATCCTGGTTGGAAAGATCCAGCAAAATCTGGAAAATCCATCCACACACACGAAAGCAAACCTATTACCAAGTTTGGATCTCGGAAATGGCCCGACGAAATCCACAAACAACCTTTCCATGGGCCGAGACGCCGGTTCAGACGACAAAAACCCAACCTTACTAGAGACAGCAGGTTTACTAAGGTTACAAGACCGACATCCTAGCACGAACTTTCTGATATCCTTGTCCATGTGTTTCCAAGTAAACGACCTCCTTATCTTTTGTCGAGTCTTGAAAATGCCCAAATGACCCCCTACGGGTGACTCGTGAAAGTAACTGAGCATACCGTCAACTAGCTGAACAGGTAAAACCACCTTAGGTTTTTTATCATGTCGAGCGACACAACATAGAACACCGGAACGCAAGAAATAAGGATGAACACTCTCACCAGAATTAAGTTTATCGATGATAGTTAACAAATTTGGATCCTCTTTCTGATGGATGGCAATGTCCTTGAATAACAAGGGAGAATTATTTAACATATACTGGGCAGAATTCACCCCCACCCTTACCTCAATAGCTGGAACAGGACCAACTTCCTTGTTGCTCAGAGGAGCTTCCTCATACATCCTACTGAGACAGTCTGCTACTACGTTCTCAGATCCCTTTATGTGTCGAACGTTAAACTTAAATGACGAAATACGGGTCGCCTACCTTGCAATCCTGCCCGTTTTTCGAGGTCTAGCCAATACCCAACTGAGAGCTTCATTATCAGTCTCTAGATCAAATTCCAAGTGTTCAATATACATTTTAAACTTTTCCAGAGCAAACATCACAGCGAGCCCCTCTAGCTCGTAAACAGAGTAGTTAGATTCAGGTCCAGTTAACGTCCTGGAGGCGAACGCTATCGGCCTCCGACCTTCATCTCCATCCTGTAATAGGACAGCTGCAACAGCTCCTAACGATGCATCCGTTTGAATTACAAAATTTTTATTGAAATCAGGTACAGCCAGCACAGGTGCCTTACACAACGCACTCTTAAGGTCCTCAAACGCAGACTGTTGGGATTCGCCCCACTCGAACGCAACCTTCTTCTGCCTAAGACGATTTAAAGGCAGAGCTCGCCTAGCAAAATCAGGAATAAACTTCCGAAAGAAATTTATCATCCCAACGAATCGAGCAACTCCCTTAACATTCACCGGGGTCTTAAAATTGCGAATGCTTTCAGTACGTGCAGGATCAATAGACACCCCATTACTAGAAACAATGTGGCCCAAGAAGGAAATTTGCTTCTTAGCAAACGATGTTTTGGAAATTTTTACAGTTAAACCAGCAGTTTTAAGCCTTTCCAAGACTTCCTCTAAATGATGAACATGATCATTGAAATTTTCACTAAAGACCACGACATCGTCTAAATAGTGGTACAAGAACTTGAACTTGATGCCGGAGAAAACTCTATCCAATAATCTACTCAGGACTGCTCCTCCAGTAGATAAGCCAAAGGGCACGCGATTAAATTTAAATAAATTCCAATCAGTGGAAAATGCAGTCAATGGCTTGGATTCCTCGGCCAACGGTATCTGATTATACGCCTGCGTTAAATCCAGCAGGGTGAAATAGCGAGCATTTTTGAACCAACTAAAACAATTATGGAGATCGGGAAGAGGTATTGATTCTTGAACAACCTTTTTATTCAACCTACGATAATCCACGACCGGCCTAAAACCACCCCCTGCCTTTGGCACCAAGAAGATTGGTGAGGAATACGCAGAAGTAGAGGGTCTAATTACACCATCTGCCAACATTTTATCGATTATCTTTTTCAGCTCAACCATTTTCGGTGGACTCAACCTATACGGCGGATGTCGCACAGGAATGTTGTCAAGAGTGACAATCTTATAAGACATTAGGTTGGTAACCCCTAACCTGTCAGTGAAAACTTCAGGAAAACGTGAGCATAAATCTCTTATAATGATAGCCTGGCCATCAGACAAATCCCCCAAATCTAAATCATTAACACCGAAAGAAACCTCAGGCGACTCTTCCTCGTCAACCTCCACACAATCAACTCCCATCTCATATTTCACAGAATTAAAGAATTGTAATTTAACATGAGGGAAAAAATTAAACCAGAACATTTCTCTTTCTATATTCAATGACAAACCCGAATATGACATAAAGTTCGCTCCCAGAATTACAGGACACGACAATTCAGACACGACCCAAAATGAAAATTTCCATGAAAAATTATAAATGTGAACCTTGAGTTTGACAGAACCCAAGATCGCTAATTGCGAATTATTAGCCGACACCAATTTCACGTCAACTTTAGTCAAGGGTGAAAATTTGCAAATATCTTTCATTCCCAAATACCACTTTTCGCTCATTAAAGATGCAGCACTGCCCGAGTCCAATAATGCATCAACATTAGCATCGTTAATCCAAACCTTGATAACAGGAGAGGCCAATAATTTGTTAGAAGAAACTTTATAACACAATTCACTATCCTTTTCAAGAACATGAACCGTACCTGACATCGGCGGTATCAAAACCTGTTCTTCACGATGCCAGTCCTCCTCCTGTCAATCTCGACCAGCATTACACTCCCGATCTGAGTGATCTCCCTGACCACAACGATTACATTTGACCAAATTAATATTCTCTCGACCACCAACACCTTGTCCATTGAACATGTCTCGACGATCCTGATTATTATCATTGTTATACCCCCGATCATTTCCTCCTCTAGGCGGATTTGCTTGATTCCTCACATCACGAGGACGATCCTGACCACCTTGAGGTCGTACATTCCCCCAACGATTATTATTTCCCTGAGGTCTTCGATTCACCCACGTTTCAGATTTGCCTTGAAATCTGGAATTATTCCAACGATTTGATCCCTCCTGTGGCCTACTGCGACCCGATTGATACAACTGACTAATATGACATCTCTGAGACTCACCTTGTCTCACGGATTCAGCATGCACAACCACAGCATTCAATTCAGATAAGGTACGTGCTCGATACCCCACTCCTATTACTGACCTGAACTCCGGACCTATTCCATCCAAAATATGTGAAACTAACTGTTCTTCAGTGAAGTTAATAGAAAAAACCTTGGCAAACTTCAGAATATCCTGAACATACGAACTTAGAGACTCACCAAAACATTGAACACGAGAGAAATATTGATGTTCAACAGGACCTCTCAATCGTACTGGCACAAAATTTGATAAAACTAAATTAATAAACTCCATAATCCGAGTATTTCGACCCATGGCTTCCACTACCATACTTCTCATCACACCACTAGTAATAGGAAACATCAGTTGGTAAATTTGAATATCCGTAACATCAAATACTTCAGCATACTCGTATATATCAACTAATTCTCTCAAGAACTGAATAACACCATCAGTAGTATCGGTGCAAAGGTTTTTAAATTTACCAACACAAGCTGTTAACGGATGAGTTAAATTTCCAAAATTGTTGTTCGAGTACACAGAACGTCCATTACCTCTTTCTCTTATTTCATCCCGAACAGGCGACCTAAGTTCACGACTCGGCCTACTAATCGTTCTTTCACTCGATTCACGTTGGGGTGAAAAATCCAACCGATTTCTCAATCTAGCATCCCTATTTTCAGAAAAGGAATGATGCTGTCCAGTACCACTCAGGAAATCAGTTTGGTGCAGCCTTGTCACGGCGAAATTCCTTCTCCTAGATAAGTCTACCATTTCATTACTATTCACAACTACACGAGCATGAATTCTATCGTTAGTGGACACCGAACATACAGGGCGAGAATTGACCAACGAATCACTATAAGTTACACCACTACACGAATTACTCATTGTGTACACAGGCAATTCACTGCACACACTCCTTGGCATTCCGGAAGAAACTGAACACTCTCCATCTCTCCTTTGCATGGAACGAGATTCATCCAAGTAAGATCTCATATCAACAACCGAAAAATCATTATCAATCCCAGAATTAGCAAACGATGAATTGGGTTCATCAGACACAACCCTTAACCTGAAATCTGACAACACCTGAGATTCGTTGACCAAATCCTTTTTCACTGAAGGCACTCCTCCCATGTCTAATTTAGCAAACCGTGACATCAACCCTTCACCAACTTCTTTCCTTTCATCCACACGAACACCTGACATACCCAACTTAAAATTCTTCCTTCTACCAACAATTCCATCAGCAGAAATTTTTTTCCCAACCTTTAACACAGGTGCAGTTGCCATAGCACCGTCCATCTGAAATAAAGGATTAGTCACACGAACAGGACGTGCTACAGGACTACTCCCATCATCAATTCCAACTACTAAGCTACCTTGAGCACTACTTTATACCGGCAAGTTACTAGGAGGATTAGAATTTGGAACGCTCACTTGAATACCCTCGCCTGACTGAATTACATTAAGACCTTGCCTACTATCATTGACTACCGGTAATGAAATATGTTCAGAACGATCAGGAGGCACATCAGAACAAGTATTCTGTTGACTATTCAACTGAATAAAATCTTGAAACTCACTAACATCAAATATAGGATCAGTATCCTCAAATACCCTTTCAGCACTTCTTACTAAACTCAATTGCGCTTCAATTACTTCAATGAACTCATCATCAGATCTATGAACACATCCAGCAAAAATATCCTCACATCGAGTAAATAAATACCGTAACCTAGCTCTCAATCTGTCATACTGTGATGCTGTTCCATATTCTTCCAAAAAGAAAAGGTTTACAATACTACTGCACAAATCAACTTTGTATTGTATCTGGAACTTACTCAACTGGAAGTCTTGATCGCGATCCAAGGTAAGCAATTCGACAGGAACATGCAAGGAATTCCTCAAAACAACACGAGCCGAGGCCAGATCCGGTGGTGTTACAATATTTCTTATGGTCAATTCATAGTTGACTTCATCCTCATACAAATTAAGAGGATCTGGTACATAGCGCTCCGCCATGGTGAAGATATGAAAAAGACAAAACAAGGATTAGCCAAGTACACAATTTCAGCACCCTACCAAATAAATCTTAACAAAATTCAGGTAATGAACAACCAACTTGTTTGTTACAGTTATTTATCGCAGTAATCACAACCGCGCTCTATAGCTACCACTAACTGCCCCAGCCATACTTCCCCACAGTATAACCTCGAAGGCGCAACCCCTGCTTGGAATTGCGACCTCGAAGCTTGAAGCAGATAGAACCCCCTGGACGAGGATATTCGGACAGAATGTCCGTTGATAGAAGCCTGAACCCTTAATCCCAAATCCGCGGCGATATGCCGTAACCAATGAGAGAATAAATTTTAAAACAATGAACAATAAATATATTTTAGAATAATATATACAACAAGTTGGTTGTTGAATTTTATACACTTTTGGAATATTGGCTTACAATTAATATTATTTGATTAAACACAACACTCGGGAAAGCCCTAAGAAACCCAATAGTATGCTAAAGGTTATGATCTTAAACGACGGCAGCCATGCAAGCAAGTAACTCCCGGACTTGGTAAGTATGATAATTTTAATATTCTCGTGGATAGTTAGATCCAGGAGAAGAAAATAAATCCCGAACAAAATCTAGTTCAAGAAAATAGAGAGAGAGAACATGCAGGAAACTCACCGTAATAACCATCTCTCATCCAAACACAAAATGTGATCAGGGTAAATCCCATCATTTTATGAGGTGAATAATTAGCACCAAACTCTGGCAAGAATCAGGCCGAAAGAAAACGAGAATAAGTCAACTCACTTGAATATAGCGAAGCTAGGCCAATTTCGGATAATTAATATCGATTTTAAATAGCAAGACATGCTTGCACCAAATACCAATGGCGGCAATGCCACGCGAAGGATCCCATTTTAGGATAAATCAATTAAAACCGTAAAACGGCACAGATATTTATTTCGATCACGAAATGTACTCAAAAAGTGTAGCGACACCCAATCAGATTACTCAGAACCAAACTTATTTCATAAGAACAGAAAAATATTGCCGATAAGTTAGAGCGAAGCTCACGACGTCTTTTCATATAGCATGGCTATCTTCAACTTATTGCGACAATCGAAATTACCAAAATAATAATCATGGCTGGAAAACAAAAGAAATTTGCCCGACAACAAACGCCAAGGCAAGAAAAGAAAAGGGGAAAACTAAGCTAGCCCAAGATCCAAAATAATAGAACTAAGATACAATCACAAGTATTTTTCATTTTACTTAAAATAATCCTAGCTTAGGAAGGCGTCACTCACATTTTAAATTGGCATCGTAAAATAAAAATAAAATATTTAATAAGAAAGAATAAGGAAAATCTTTTGGCCTAATAACAAAATTATGGGCCCATATTTAGAATGCAAAACCTACTAACTACATTATATTAAACTAGCCTGAGACTAGTGCGATGCCACGCAAAAAATCTAAAGTCTTGATATTAAGACGCAATGGAGATTCACGACACGAATTGCTCCTCAAGCTAAGTTATCACAATCAGTTAATTTAAGCATTCTTTCCGTCCTAGAAGATCAGTTCTCGTTGCTTCATTTGCTGTTTGAGGTTCAATAGGTTTACCTGAAAGTTTTAGGCGACCCCATATTCCCTAAGGAATTGGGGCCGGAGCGGAGCTCCAATACGTCCACACCTTTTAAAATCACATCTTGGAATACTTGGCTTCCCCACGCCGAGAAGGAACGCCACAGAAAATCAGTCCATGCGCATGCGCATCAATCATCTTCCACTGCTTCTAGCTCGCAGTGACGATATTCAGAACTAGTAAACAGTTGAAGGAGTACATACTGCCAACATAAAATCGGATAGAGTTATTGAAATATATGGCACTAATGTTCACCAGCACGAAATATGATTGGTAGAACTGTCCGTTGCGAACACAGGCGCTGATTGGCAATGAGAGTAGTTTGAATTTAAAAGTTCGAAGAGCGCCAGATTAAGGTAGTTAAGTTCATAAATTTTGCCACATCACTCAATAATGACATATATTGCAAGGTCAATTGTTGGCTTCCGGAATAATTGAACCGGTCGACCTGAGTCATATAGTTCATGGGGAAGGTTTTTAATTCAGTCTATATATATCTTCTTTTGAAACTGGGAAACACAGGGGCGACCATTGGGCTCTGAACTGAGTCCGTGATGATGACCAAGTGGCGACGAAGGACGGAGAAACCATGAGCAGATGTAATCGGCTCACACACTATGGCACTATTACAATGGAACTGTAATAGCTATTTTCGACATCTCGCTGAAGTACGCCAATTGATTTCTCAGTTTACGGCAAACATTGTCTGTCTTCAGGAATCCAGGTTTCGTCCTGGACATGAGACAACAATGCGACACTTCAAACTCTTCTCTAAAGACCGGGTGGACGGAGCTGTGGCCGCCGGTGGCGTCTGCACTCTCGTCCACTCTAGTCTCTTTAGTGAAGAGGTGCCTTTGCGTACTCAGCTAGAAGCAGTTGCAGTTCGTACTTCGTTGCCAGTAATGGCAACAGTATGTAACGTGTACATCCCGCCTGATTCTCAACCGGATTACGGACAGCTGGAGGATCTAGTCTCTCAGCTCCCCCCTCCTTTTCTCCTTCTGGGAGATGTTAATGCCCACAACACCATCTGGGGCTCCGCTACCACTAGCGGTAAAGGGAGAGATTTTGAGAGGCTGATCAGGCGGCTGGACCTGTGTTTGTTGAACACAGGGGAACCTACGCACTTCTCTATTGCACACGGCACTTATTCAAGTGTCGATATTACCTTGTGCAGTCGTGCGCTGGTTCCCCTGCTACAGTGGGGTGTACACGATGACCTTTGTAATAGTGACCATTTTCCAATTATCGTTACTCTTCCGAACCAGAGAGCCATCGAGTTACCAAGTCGATGGCTTCTCCGTCGGGCTGATTGGCCAACTTTCATGGCACGTGCGGTGTTTGCCGAAGATACCTTTGAGAGTGTCGACGATCATACCATTCACATAACGAATGGTATTTTGGCTGCTGCTGAGGAAACAATACCTTCCTCATCCGGAAACTCACGCCGGAAGCTTGTCCCTTGGTGGACAGCCGAGATTGCAGCAGCCATTAAAGATCGTTGACGTGCTTTCAAATGCTATCGGAGGCAAAACACTATGGCCAACCTTATCATCTTTAGAAGGGTGCGTGCTAGAGCCCGATATCTGATTCGGGAGAGTAAGAAAACGACGTGGGAAAAGTATGTGTCGTCTATGACGGCACATACTCCTTCATCTCAAGTGTGGACTAAGCTTCGCCGGATCTCCGGACTCCCGACATCACTGTCGATACCCGGAGTATCCATCAATGGAGACATCATCACGGACCATCTCGCCATTGCCAACAGCATTGGCTCGCACTTCTCCGATGTATCCTGCTCCGGGAGTTACGATCCTACATTTCTGACTCTGAAGCGGGAGGCAGAGACTCACCCCTTGTCCTTTGCCACTGCTGCTTCGGAGTCCTATAATGTACCATTCTCTGAATGGGAACTGCGCAGTGCGCTTGCACTGTGCAGGGATACGGCTCCTGGACCGGATAACATACATAATCAAATGTTAAAACATCTGTGCGAAGCCAGTATAAAACAACTGTTGATCCCCTTCAATTGTATATGGATTGAAGGGGAGTTTCCATCTCAATGGCGAGAGGGGATCGTGATACCGATTCCTAAGGCTGGAAAGGATCCCAAGTTTGTAAGCAGCTATAGGCCCATTTGTTTGACAAATGGCCTATGTAAGCTGCTCGAAAAGATGGTGAATCGTCGACTGGTGTGGTTCTTGGAGGATAAAGGTCTCCTGTCTGAGAACCAATGTGGATTTCGCTCTCATAGGTCCTCCACTGACCATCTGGTGCGACTTGAGAGCGCCATACAGGAGGCTTTTTTCCGAAAGCAGCACCTAGTCACGGTTTTCTTTGACCTCGAGAAAGCCTACGACACCACATGGCGCTACGGGATCCTTTCCACCCTTCACAAGTGGGGACTCCGTGGTAACTTACCGACTTTCATTGCGAATTTCATGTCCGTCCGACTCTTCCGTGTAAGGGTCGGTAGGGCATTATCGCAATACTATACCCAAGAAAATGGAGTTCCTCAGGGTTCAGTGCTGAGTGTCACCTTGTTCGCGGTTGCCATTAATGGCATTGTTTCCGCCGCCGGGTCCGCGGTAGTTCCATCGCTGTATGTAGACGATTTAGCTCTGCATTACAGCTCTGGAAGTATGGCAGTCGTGGAACGGCAATTGCAGCTAGCCATCAACCGGGTCGACAGGTGGGCTCACGACCGGGGTTTTCGTTTTTCAGCAGCGAAAACCTCCGTCGTCCATTTTTGTCGGCTCCGGAGGCTACATTTACACCCTGAACTACATCTCAGGGATGCTGCGTTGCCGTTGGTTGACACTTATCGCTTCCTGGGGCTCCATTTTGACAGCAAGTTAACGTGGCAGCACCATATACGGCAATTGAAAATGACATGTCTCAGGAAACTGAACATGCTCAGGTTTCTTAGTGGCACTACGTGGGGGGCTGACCGTGCGGTGCTGCTACGGTTCTACCAAGTCCTCGTCCTGTCCCGGCTAGATTATGGTTCTGCGGCATACGGTTCAGCAAGGCCGGCAACCTTGAAAATGCTGGACAGTATCCACCATAGTGGCGTTAGGCTGGCTACCGGTGCCTTCCGGACCAGCCCGATACCCAGCCTACTCGCCGAATCGGGTGTTCCACCTTTAAATTATAGACGCCAACATATGCTTTTAGCATATGATGCCAATGTGCGTCAAATGCCGCAACACCCGACCTATCAAGCTCTCTTCGGTACCCAAAACCACCAGGGTTACGCCAACCGGCCTCGTGCCACTCGGCCGGTTGGTATTAGACTTGATAGCTCGTGTACTGAAATAGGAGTGGCTGTAGGTCCCTGTATGATCTGGACATCTAGCGAGGTGCCTCCGTGGCAAGTCCCGCGTCCGGAAATTCGGTTAGATCTGCACCGAGGTCCTAAGGTGAACACGGATGCCTCCGTTTACCGGAGGCAGTTCCACAGCATAGTTCACCAATTTCCGGACGCTGGCATTCTATACACGGATGGTTCGAAGGTGGACGAGAAAGTGGGTTGTGCTTACGTTATTGATGGTGCAAATACCAAGATCTCTTTGCCTGAGGCCTGTAGTGTGTTTACTGCGGAGCTCGTTGCCATCTATAAGCTCTGCAGTTTGCACTACAGGATGCACGAATCCACTTTCTCGTGTGTACCGACTCTTTGAGTTCGTTGCAGTCAATTGCTACATGTTTCCCGCAACACCCCCTAGTGCAGCGAATCCACGACCTACTAGCCGGGCTGTGCCACACTGACACTCGAATCACCTTTCTGTGGCTTCCAAGCCACATGGGAATTGCGGGAAATGAGTTAGCAGATCAAGCTGCAAAAGAGGCGGTATCACTACCACCTCGACCAATGGAGGTACCCGCTAGAGATATTCGCTCTCAGTTACGCCTACAAGTTCTGGCTTTTTGGGAGAGTCAGTGGCTAGCTGACCCACTGCCCAGTAAACTGAGAGCGATCAAGGGAACTACTCGCGTGTGGCGGAGCTCCTTCCGGGCCCGGAGAGAGTCCGTCATTTTGTGTAGGCTAAGGATAGGTCATACAAGATCCACCCACTCGTACCTAATGAGAAGGGAAGACCCCCCACTTTGTACCTGTGGAGCCGTATTCACCGTGGCCCACATTTTTACCGAGTGTGTGGATCTTGCTGACTTACGAAGAAACCTTGGTTTGCAGATGACACTCAAACTTATATTAGCCGATGACGCGGTGGCTGCTGATCGCGTTATCCGCTTTATAAGTGAGAGTGGGTTAGGGCCAGCAATCTAAATTTTCCAGTGAACATTGACTCAACGACTTGTTCGTTTTTGAATGATAATGTTTTGTTTTTTCCGTAATTTTTGTTTATTTTTATAATTTTTATTTTTTATTTAATTGTTTGTTTTTGTTTTATTAATTTTTGGTCTTTTTAAATTTAGATGTCCACCTCAAAATTCAATTCAAAATTTGTATTCTTTAATCTGTGTTAAGAAGGGCAGATGACCTCGTAGTTCCGCCCCTTAAAACAACAATAACTAACTAACTATCAGTGTCTTCCAACTCTTTTTTGTTTTGTTCATTAGTTGGAGCATGTACATTGAATAGCGTGTATGTTTTGTTTGCACAGCGCAGAGATAGAAGACATAACCTATCGTTAACAGCTTCAAAATTCGAGACTGACCTAAGGATTCTGGTGTTGACAGCAAAGGCTGTACCGAAGATAGGGGTGTTCTTCATTACCCTCTTAAGGGATTTGCTCTTGAAGAACCGATACCCATCAGACTCAAACGTATCTTGGTCAGTGAAGCGAGTTTCTTGCAAGGCCATTATTGCGATTTTGTTTTCGTGAAGGGCAAGGGTCAGCTGTTTCATCTTACCAGTTTGTATTAGAGAGTTGATGTTGAACGTTGCCAAAAAACTCTTAGATTTGGGTTTCAGCTTTCGTGACTGTTCAGGATTTCCAAGACGCTCCGACTCGTCTTTAGCATGACGTTGCACCCCCCCCCCCCCCCCCAGAGTCCGAATGGGATGCATGCATCGCTCGTGGGCGACGGTGGATTTCTTCGAAAAGTTGCCACCTGGGGTATTAATCTCCTGTATTTGTTTTACCATCATGCTTAAGAAGCTTTAGTTTAGCTTGGAGCAAATTGCTCATAATGAATGCAACCAAGGTTGTTAGCCTTGGAGGGCCTCAAGATGTTATCCGGCGGTGGGCAGGCATTTCCTCCTAACCCGAATAGTTATGGTTTTCCCGCCAATACTCGGGTGGCTGATTGCAGTGGTTTCCCATTGGGCGATGGGGTCGCCACATCCCTACGCCTGAAGATTATTTTTATTATTATTAACCTTCTTGTGATTATACTGTACTTTGGTATTTTCCCTGACTGGCTGCATGGCTCAGCGGTAACGTTCTCGCCTGCTGGTTCCAAGGTTGCAGGATCGAATCCTGGCGCAGTCAGCTGGCATTGGAGGATGCGCAAATGCGAGGGAGCCGTGTCAGTAGATTTACTGGCACGTTAAAGGTCTCCTTTGGAGCAAAATTCAGGTACCCCGGTGTCCTTAAAAGCCACAGTAGTTAAAAGGGACGTAAAACCGACATTATTATTATTATTATTATTATTACTGTATTATAGCTTGCCACGGTGGGTGAGTGGTTATCGTGCCGGACTACCAAACCCAAGCTTGCAGGTTCACTCCTGACCTTGGTAAGTGATTCTTGAAAGGTGACAAAAATCACGTTACGCACGTCATACGTTATTGGCATGTTAAATAACCCTTATGAATTCAGTGGTCCGTGTTCATAATGGCAAAATTGATCTCGGGATTTTCCGCCACAAAAAAGGTTCCTCCTTTATCTACTAGAAAGCGCTATAGTTTCATGGATCTTAGATATCTAACATCCTTGACTTTCATAGCGTCCCAAGGAAAGATAAATTTTGACATGCAAGCTACCCTCTGGCTTCAATCAACAAAGCTTGCACCCGGCACCCGAGGCCATACGATATTAAAAAAAACAAGAAGTTCCGTGACGAACTAAAGAGCCTACTTTTCATGCCAATGATTATTCTACAGTATATGAACCTATGCAGAATAATGACGAAATTAAGTTGCTAATATCAATTTTCTAATTAGTTTGAAATACTGTATACTTGGCATAATGTAGCCTAATAGAGCACCACAGTTGGCAGCCCTGATGACTGAATATATTCTTAGTTCCATCTCTTAAGGTACAGAATACAAAATTTGGTTGAAGTCCAATGAATAGCATGGACGTTACATGCAGTTAAACATTGGATCTAACAGCGTGCGTAAAATCATGTTGGCAACAATGTCTTGCATGTATTGGTCAGAAATAATCTTAAATAATATGATCTATTGTTGTGCCAATTTTGAATGAAATCCATTAGTTAGTATAGAAGTTACATGCATTTTAAAATTGGAACTATCAGCAGGCTTAGAATCATGTTGGCAGCACTGACGGTATATTAGTTACTCCAAATTCATCTAGAATGCCAGGTACTATACGTGTGCAAAGTTTAGAGCTATTGGCTTGCATACTTTCTGATATATTGATATTAGGGTAATAAAAATAGGGACAGCACATTTAACAGTTGGCATGTTCTAACCTTGGTCTACATCTACAGTTCTTATCCTCGACCCTTCCTTCTATAACTAAGTTTGCTATTCCTGGGTGTCTTAGTGCGTGTCCTACCAACCTATCTCTTCTCTTCATTAGAAGTCGGCAGAAACATCTCTCCTCTCCCACTCGTATTAATACCTCTTCATTCGTAATCCTATCTAGCCATCTGATATTCATCATTCTCCTGTAACACCACATTTCAATCGCTTCATTTCTTCTCTTTTCTGCTGCTCCAACAGTCCAAGTTTCACTTCCATAGAGTGCCACGCTGCGGACGGAGGCCTTCAAAAATGACTTCCTAATACCTAAATCTATATTCGATGTCAAAATATTCCTTTTCTGTAAAAACGCTTTCCTTACCTGTGCTAATCTACTTTTTATATCCCCTTTGCTTCGTCCATCACTGGTTATTTTGCTTCCTGAGTAACAGAAGTCTCCTACTTCCTTTAGCTTTTCACCTGCCAATTCGACATCCATAGGGGTTTCTGATTTCTTTCGACTGCATTCCATATTCCAATTTATTATATAATCTTCAAAAGACGCCTCCATAGTTGATACAGTATAATCGTCTCATAACGAATCTTGTTTCACTCGACGAAAACAGCAACGTATTTCATTGAGGATATTAATTCAACCAGTTTTAACCAAGCAAGCAAGGTGAACAGACGTGCAGTGAAGTGTAAGGAAGAATGGGAATCGCTATTCAGCAGTACCGGGCGGTCATCGGCCGCTGGCAGGCTAGAGTGAAGTGCGATTTCGGTGTCGGGAAGGTGATAGCGGGCAACGTCACTGAACAGATGGGGGTTTTGGCGATGGGGATGGTAGCGCTGGTTGTGGCGACGCTACTATTAATTGGAGGAGTGGAGTCAAACCCAGGGCCTGGTCAGCTGGGATGGCAAGAAATGGAGAAAATAAGGGAAATTGTAAAGGAAGTGTCACAAAATGACCAGGTCCGGGACATTCTTCGTGAGCAATGTAAGGAATTCAAGGAGATGAAGACATGTATAAGAGAAGAGATGGGAATAGTGACAGAAAGGCTGGCCGAGAATAGTAGAGAGATAAAAGACCTGAGAGAAAAGGTGAAGATATTAGAGGTGGAGGTAAATGAATTAAGGAAGACCAAGCTGGATGAGAGAAAGAAAAACGTCTTCATTTACGGAATAAAGGAAGATGCCAAGGAAAGCACCGAGGATCTAACATCCAAGGTGCTCCGAGTGATTAGTGAAGGCATGCGGATAAACATTGGAGTCTCAGAGATTGACAATGTGACCAGGATAGGGCGAGGAAGGGGCACGAGGCCCGTGAAAGTGTCATTAGTTTCTTCGCTGATGGCTCACAGAATTCTGGCGAACACAAGGAACTTGAAAGGGGAGAGGATATGGATAAGGAGAGAAATGAGTAAAGAAGAGGCAAGCGAGCAACGGACCTTGCAGTTTCATTTAAGGAAGGCAAGGAGCTCTGGTCTCAAGGCTTATGTAAAAGGTAATAGACTGGCGGTTAGCGGCAACAACTGGGATCGGATTTGGACAGTGGCACAACTCCAGGATATGGAGAAGCAACAACAACAGGAGACAGTTAGACCTAGCAACCAGGTGGAAGCAGTTGTCGGGTCAGAGGAAAGTGCGGTGATGAGTCAACAGAGAGCAGCGACCTCCAAGTCCAACACGGAAGTGGCGCGAGCAGGAACGACTAACGTCAGCGCCAGGATCACCGGACAAGTGCGTGGTTTGCAGAAAGGTGAGACTGGCAAACAAAGAGTTACTAGTCTAAAAGAACTTTGGGGCAAGAAAACCTTGGCAGAGCAGTTTAATGTGGAGGAGGAGGTCATTTCTTCTCCAGGTGGTAGTATACTAGAGTTAGAGAAAGCTAGAGTTACTAGAAGTAAAGCTACCGCCAGCGAGGAGGGTAGGAGTAAAAAATAACTAAACTGGAATATTGATAGCGTAAATATAGAGGGTTTTTTAAATAAGAGAGGCAACGATGTAGTTTTGACCCTAATAGAAGATATGCAGATTGTAGGATTTGTTGAGAGTTGGCTCCCTGTAGGTTGCGAGGTTAAATTAGATGGCTTCAGTATATATACAAAACCTAAGATTAGGAAAGCTCGCACCGGTAGGTTCCCAGGGGGTATTGTTGTTTTAATTAAAGAAGAGGTGAGGGAATTATCAGAATTTATTAGTTCAGAACTGGAAGAAGTAGTATGGGTAAAAGCTGATATTAGGGGGAGGGGGAAAGGAACGGTATGTTTCGGCTTTGTCTACAACCCTCCGGAGAATTCCCCGTATGCAAGAGAAAGCTTTTTCGATGAGTTAGCTATTGACATAAACAGAATTCAAAATATATATGAAGAGGCAGAGATTGTGCTGTTAGGGGACTTCAATGCGAGGGTTGCAGACAGAAAGCCCCTTTACAGCAAGGGGGTTGCCGAGGCCGTATGTGGTGATAGGCACAGCAAAGACAAGGAATGTAACAAGAACGGAGAAAAGATTTTGGAACTATGTGGTGCAGAAGAGCTATATATATTAAATGGTGTCTGTGTGGGGGATGAAGAAGGTAACCTGACGTATATAACAGAGATTGGAGGAAGTGTAATAGATTTAGCAATATGCTCTAGAGGAGCACTAGCCCTAATTAAGAGGTTCACTGTTGAAGAATGGGGGGAATCACATCACCTACCAATTGTCGTCAACATGCAGGGAGCGGTGACAAAATCAAAAGGGAACCCACAAGTTAAAGCTATAGAGAGAAAAGTGAATAGATTCAGATGGAGGGAGGAAAACTGCAGAGAGTTCCAGAACTACTTCCAGGGAGAAAATTTTGAGCTGATAAAGGTAGGAATAAGTTTAATGATCAGTAATGATGAAATTGAAGGGGTAATACGTATGATTGAGAATGCAATTATGATGGCAGGGCGGAAAATGCTCGTGAAGGCTAGGGGAAAATTAGGGAGTATTAAAGGATGGTACGATGAATCTTGTAGAAGGAAGAAAACCGAAGTTATTAGGGCACTGAAGTTATACAAGAGAGGAGGGGATGATACGACGAGAGTAGAATTTTGTCGTCTAAGGAAAGAATATAGGGAACTGCTCAGTAAAATGAAAGATGAATGGCAGGGTAAAGAAGCAACAGCACTAAATAAGGATTCTAAAGCTAACGACTGTAGCAAAGTGTGGAGCAGGATAAAGTCTTACTGTAGGGGGAGCAGAAGTGGTGGGGGGAGCTCTATAAGCGATGAAATATGGATTGCATATTATGAGAACCTGTTAAATGCTGAAGATAATTGGAGGAAGAGGGATGAGTTTGGCGTCCCGAGGGGGCTGGGGGTCACTCTGCCTATGCTGGACCAAGTCATATCGATAGAGGAAATTAAGGAAGTAATGACAAAAAGTAAAGGAGGGAAGTCAGGTGCTATTTCGGGGATAACAAATGAATTTTGGCAAGAGTTGAGTAGCAATAGGTTCATGATGGACAGCTTGGTAAAAATCTTTAACAAAATCTTTGACGGAGGTAGATTTCCAAGGGCGTGGCAGGAGGGGATAATTTGTCCAATATATAAGAGGCGTGGGGACAAACTAGACCCAGGCAACTATAGAGGCATAACTTTGCTTGATAATTTGAGCAAAATGTACACCGGGGTCTTATCCAAGCGTTTAATAGCATGGGCAGAGGGCTGTTCGGTGTTCTCGAGACTCCAGACAGGGTTCAGAAAAGGAATGAGGACCAGTGACAATATAATGGTGGTTAAAACGGTGATGGACAAGTACATAAGAAGGAAAAGAGGTAAGCTGTATATCACAGCTATTGATTTGGAGAAGGCGTTTGATTCAGTGAGCAGGAGAGCTGTCATGGCTAAACTGGGAAAAATCGGGGTGTCACATAAAATGATACGAGCAATTGAGAATGTGTATTCCGAAGTGAAATGTGCAATTAAAACTAAAGATGATGTAATTGTAGGAGAGATAACGTCTAATATAGGTCTAAAACAGGGATGCAAATTATCCCCGGTGCTTTTTTTGCTATTTATCAACGATATTTTCGAGTCAAAGGGCTTTGAGCAACGGTCCAACCCTTGCTTGGACAATTATGATATCCCGGGCCTAGCTTTCGCTGATGACATCCTTCTGCTTGCTCTAACACCCTATAATATGCAATATAGTATTGACGAGATTGTGAGATACTGTGAGGACTGGAACTTAAAAATTAACCCGAGTAAGACCAAAGTTATGGTCTGCAAAAAGGGAGTTAAACTGGCTAAGAATGAAAAGTGGGTCATGTATGGGTCTCAGTTAGAGACGGTGAAAAAACTTGAGTATCTAGGGATGATAATGGCGAGTAATGGTAAATGGACCGAACAAATTAAAAGGGCAAAATGGAAAGGGCTAGCGGCATTGGCGAATGTTAAAGTGTTAGAGCGTAGGTTACCGAATCTTGACTGCAAAGTGTATAAGAATGTGTTCAACGCACTCATCGTTTCAAGAGCACTATATGGAGTGGAAGTATGGGGTTTAGAGGAAGGAACGAAAACCCTGGACAGTATTGTAAGTAGGTTTGCCAAGATAATTTTGGGGCTACCTAGTTGCACGGCGAATTGCGGAGCGAGAATGTTGTGTGAGGATGTAAGCATTAGACAACATATCATAAAAAGGGTCATAAAGTCTTGGATTCGTTTAAAAGCGGGTGGAGGGGGGGAAATGCTTAAGGTAGCCTACCTGCACCAAATGAAGCATCAGCAAGAGGGCTACTGGGTGGACGGGGTAAGAAGTGTACTGGAAAGATTAGGAATGGGCTATCTATGGGATAGGGACTTACAAAGAGAGGAAGGTAGGGTGTGTAAAAAAGTGTGCAGAAGGGTTAATGACGTAGAGTTGCAGGTGCTAAGGGAAGATTGCGCCAGTAGGAGAACCTTAACGGAGTTCTGCGAAATAAGGAACTTTATGAGCATAAAGCCTCAATGCCTAATGAAAAGAGAAATGAGAGGGATAATTTGGTGGTTAATGGGGGTGTATAACAACAAAGCGTTGAGAGAAGTAGGAAAAGAGGACATTTGCCTGTTTTGTGGGAAGGTTATGGGTGCGGCGCACCTGATCAGGGAATGCAAGGAAGTTAAAATGATAAGAGCAAGGTTTGTAGACAAAGCAGATATAAACAGAATAGAAAATGAAAATGAGTATCACACTTTAATTAAATTACTAAAAAGGGAATGGGGGAAAGCAGGTCAATTAGCAAAATATTTTAATACCATCAGGGCAATGTGGAATAAGAAAGCGTCGGATGAGATTCAGAACAAAGATGCATGTAAATTAAGCATTCAAGTACAGGAGATGGCTTCCTAAGCTATAAATCTTGTTAAAGCCTAGGAGAGCCTATCTGTACATATTGCTGTCTGTAGATTTTTCCTGTAAATTTATGTTATCTATGTGTTTATTGTCTGTAGGTCACGATATGACTCTCTGAGTTAAAGTGACAATTAACAAGTAGACTTGGTTTAAATAAAAAAAAAAAATATCCATTAATTCAACGGGAGGTAGAATTACATAGGTGAACAAGCTTTTTACCTCATGCCTTGATAAAGACCAAATTATTTCAACCTACAGCCAAATTTTGCATCTGGACATACATGCCTACAGTATATAAATTATTTACATTACTGTGAAATTTTTGAAATTTACTCACAGTCATTTGAAATATTGCTTTCCCGTAATTTCCAATAAAAAGCTAAAATTATCTTCACTAATTGTAACAGAGGTTCAGTGAAGAAGCAGACCTTACACTAAACCGATCCAAGTGTTACTTGATGGTAGTGGACAGAGAGCGTGCAATACCTCGTCCCTTCCAGCTAACACGAGATATCGATCTCAAGGAAGAAATAGTCTACTTAGGAGTTCGCATTTCCACTCAAGGAAACTTCTTCTTCTTTCCTAGCGTGTATCCCGCGATGGTGCAGGGTCCGCTTGTTTGGTTGCTGTTCGCCACTTCTTCTTGCCAAGGGCATCTTCAGGTTTAAATCCAAACATCACCAAGTCTTCCTTGATCCTTTCCAGCCATCTTTTCTTTGGAAGTTCACGGGGTCTTTCCTCCTGGATCGTATTGGAGAGCTGTTCTTGCCACAGAGTTCTCATCACTTCTAGTGACATGCCCATACCACCGAAACCGTGCTTCTCTCATTTTATCGGTAATGGCTGCAACTCCCATCTGTTTCCGGATATGTTCATTCCTGACATGATCAAGCCGTGTAAAATCCATGGACCAACGTAACATTTTCATCTCCATTCCATGTAGGGCTTGTTCATGCTTGGTTGAAGCTGGCCAACATTCTGTGCCGTAAAGTGCCACTGGTCGTATCATGGACTTGTAAACTTTCCCTTTCAAGGAAACTGTGAAGGAGAAATTAAATGAAGAATAGGTATGTCTAAGAAAGCACTGTCTAGTCTAACAAGAATATGGAAAGATCATCATATCACCAAGGAAACAAAGAAGCGACTGGTTCAAGCTTTGGTATTTCCTATCGTCACCTATTGCTCTGATGAGGGAACGGTACGAAGTCGATTTTATTTTTACATGGTCGTGAAGATCTTTTTACGCTGAAACAGGTAGCGGAGGTCTAATTTTTCGCTGGTCCTTATTAAGGGGCCATTTGGGAGCCCCTAGTTGGCGGTGCACCCTCTGAATTGCACTATACATGACGGCACACGTCAGCTGTCTAGCCTCGCCTTCCCTCTACCCTCGTTCGGTTCTCCACTATCACCCACCACATACGGCTGCCTACAGTTGTGTACATGGGATGGCGGGTTAAAACTGATATTTTATTTACAAAGATGAATTCAGGGTGGAATATAGAAACAAAAACGAAAACAATGGATTACAAATCATATAATATAACATATCATCTTCATCATCATGCCGTTCAAACGTTCAAGAAATGCCTTTATTCTAACACACTCTGGCATGGGTACATTGTTCATAGCATGATAGTGAAAATCTAACACAAAATGTGAATAACAAAACACAAGAAAATCATTGTGCGCACCTTATAAAAGAAAAATTGGTACAATCGATTCCAGCATACTTCTTTATCTGTCAAATCATGAAAATTAGTTTGTGAGACAGTATAAAATTGTGGTATATTGTCAGTAATGGAATAACCGCCCGTTTCCCATGCATATTTCAGCATTGGTACGAAACTATCAGCTTGTAATCGGTTATGCGCTTGCATTTTTACTAGTTACAATGAAAGTCTGTTGTTGGGTTTTAATGTTGACAGGCCGTGTAAATTCCTTACTTGGCAAATGTTTTCCATTCGACGGACTAAACATTTTAGTTGTCGGAAGAGTCCAAGATCATACGGCTGGCAAAGATATGTAGTTCCTTTCGGTATGCATTCAATTTGTTCATGTTTGTTCGTCAGAGATTCAAGCAGTGCATTTTTGCCCTGGCTACTGAATGAATCTAGGAGAAGAAGATTTTGTTCGTCGTCCTATAATTGCAGATGGAAAATGTCTTGGAACCAGGCACGTGCAGTACATGCCCTTTCCCCATTTTCCCGGAAGATGAACACTCAATGACGACATATTTAAAGACATCCATGTAGACGTTGATACTTTCTTGTACCCTAGGTCCAAACTTTCCATTAATTTCTTTGAAAACGATCAAGAACAAATTTCCCATTTCTCCGGCTTTAGAAATGTGATATTGCAATGTGTGGGTGTGCGTGGAACTACTTCGGCAAACGAGCTTAACAAGATCGACTTTCACACCACGAAAATCATAACTTCTCTATGTTGCTATTTCGCACTCGAATCGGGACTGGTCTGAGTTCCAGATATTGGCATCCGGGATCTCTTTCTCTTCTTGCAGTTCAATAATGAATTTAACAAACATGTTAGCCTCTTCATATCGTACTTCTTCGTCTGTTTTAAACGTTTTACCGACGAGTTTGGTTACTTTTCGGGACCGAATTTTCAAACGCCTTTTAAGGTTTTACAAGTAGGAGTCGCAAAACAACTCTCTTCTATGATTGCATCAAACGTTGTCATTATTTTTATGAACATTATTTGCTCTTTATCAGAAAGCTCTGTAACTTCCTGAACACCGTAGGCATTAATAAGAGCTATAATAATGTTGCAAGCGGTCATTATAACGCAAAGACTCCAATGCGATCGCCTGTATGTGGAATAGCAATCAGTCGTGGAGAACTTGACCGTATAGAAAACGACTCGCAGTCCCATATACATAAATCTATGACATGGGCCCGCCGGCTTTACTTCCCTCCCAAAGGAAGGCATACTGAGGGATTTTTAACTCTCTTAAAAAATCCGACGACTTCGGCCGGGTTTGAACCCGCGATCTTGGTCATAGAAGCACAGCATGCTCCCATCTACGCCACCGAAGCCGCTTCTCAAAACTTTCCCTTATATTAAACGGATTTTCCATGATAAGAAATAAAAACAAGAAGTTCCGTGAAGAACTATACAGCCTACTTTTCATGCCAATGATTATTCTACAGAATATGAGTAGTGGTTTTGTACGGGTTCAGATGCCTCCTCCTCCTCCTCCCCTCCTCACAAGATGGCGGCAGCCCGATAACTCCCGAACCCGTGGTCGGATTTTGACGAATGAGGTGTCATTGAACTCGGGCTAACACCCCCTTTCCAATGGACGCATATTTCAACCCCAAAAATAAAACCTACCCCTACTAGGGGGTGAAATTGTAATTTTTTTAGAGAATCTCTGTTTCCAATTGCAACATGTGAGAGTTTGAATGCCGATATGGAATGAAACGTTGTTCCACATAAAGTGCATATGTTTGGTGAATAGCCACTATGAATTAACATTCCCACTCATGGCTTTTGAAGAGGGTGGGGGAGCGGTTCCCTGTGGACGGGTCCTTGTTGACAGGTCCCTGTGGACGGGTCATTGTTGCTGGGTCCTTGTGGACAAGTCCTTGTGGACGAGTCCCTGTGGACGAGTCCTTGTTGATGAGTCCCTTTGGACGGGTCCCTTTTGGACCGCTTCCTACGGACTGGCTCATGAATTTATTTAAATTATCTCAAAGGGCCTAACTACATTTGTGTGTGTTGAATTGACGTTGTTCACCACTACTATAATGGGATAACGATATGAAAGGAAAGTGACGAAATACATGTGAACATACAAGGGATCTAACTTGGTGGATGGATGTGTTCTAACGAGTCATTTGCAGTTGAAAGAGAATAATACATGTTCTTAAGATGTTAAAACTGAAGAGATGGTACGTGCAGTAAGACGTCTTGTTACTTCCTGTGTCATATTACAGACATGACAGAGAGCACACAGATCTGTTGCTATGACTAACACTGCAGTAATTTGAAACCGCAAGTGTTCATTAAGACAATGGATGATTATCATGCAAAGTTAACAGTTATTGGATATTACACAGGTGTTCCTTCCGGTGTCATGTTGCTGACATACTAGAGAGTGCACACTGCTGTTGCTATGACTGACGCTTCAGTAATTTGAAACCCCATATGTTGATTAAGACAATGGGTGATGATCATGCAAAGTCAGCAGTCATTGGATACCACACAGGTGTTCCTAGTGTACTTTGGACTCTCAGCTGTATTGGGAAAGGAATTGCAATGATCTGCAAAAAACTGCTGACACGAGCGATGAGAGTTTATATAAGAGAGGTGTCATATATCTCCCTACTGTCAGTCTTTATTACTCGCTTTGAGTGAACAGTGCTCTATTACTGCTCAAGAGTTGTAAAAAAAGCCGTTTTGGTAGAAAATCATTAAATTATTTTGCAAGGTAAGTACTTATTATTATTAATGGATTGTAGTCTTTTATTACTAATTGATGTTGAAGTTATTGATTGGAATGTATTTATTGATTGATTGATTGATTGTTTTGTTTACAGATAATTGGGTAAGTAGGTTACCAGATTCCTACAATCTGTTCATTCAGTGACAGCAGTTGATCAATTATAAAAAGGTAAGTGCCCATCTAATAACTTTTAAACAGCTAGAGTGATATTTTCCAATGTTCACTCCTACATGTCAGTGAAAATGGTATATTTGGCAGTCAAAAGATGTAACTACTTGACCATGGTGTGTAAAGCTAATTTTGTAGGTTAGATTTTGATTACCGCTCTATTAAGTCTGAATGTTCATTGCTAAGTGTCAGTGACATAGGGAATACTTAAAGTCTTAACCTCAGTTCACCTAACATAACCTAACTTTACCTAACTTAACCTTATCACTTGACATATTTTACAAGTTTAGACTTGCTTTATAACTGACTATGACGTCACACTTAGCTCACTTAACTGGTGGCTGCTGGTTTCTATCACGTGACATGTTCTACAAGTTTAGACTTGTTTTAAGACTGGCTATGACGTCACACTTAACTCACTTAACTGGTGGTTGCTGGTTTCTATCACGTAACATGTTCTACAAGTTTAGACTTGTTTTAAGACTGGCTATGACATCGCAATTAGCTCACTTAACTGGTGAACGCTGGTTTATATCACGTGACATTTTCTACAAGTTTAGACTTGCTTTAAGACTGGCTATGACGTCACACCTAGCTCACTTAACTGGCGACCGCTGGTTTCTATCACTCTATCAAGTTCCAATGTTCACCGCTAGGTGTCAGTGACAGTGGTATATAGTAACCCCCAGTTAGAACTACATGAAGTTAGACTAGCTAGGAGTTCACAGATGATCGATTTAAATACCCTGCTATAACCATTGACTGGAATATAATTAAACTATTTATATTGTACTTTGTTTTTATCATTTATTAACATTTATGATTTCTTTCTTTTATAGGTAATTTCGAAAGGGATCATCATGTTCAAGTGTGGTGACTGTAAGAAACAGTTCTCAAGACCTGACAACCTTCAACGACATGCAAATGTTAAACATAACATTAAAATGTTTGTGTGCAGTCATTGTGCTACCACATTTAACAGACAAGATAATATTACACGTCATGTAAATTTAAAGCATGTTAGTTCAGCACCATTTTCATGTTCAGTTTGTGAACTTGGTTTTTCTGCTGTAAAGCAATATCAATCCTACATGGTTGAAGTGCATGGGGAACAACAAGAATTGAAATCTGTAAAACCAACAACTAGCACGGAATCTTTAAACGAAAGTGATGCTCAAAAGCGTAAACGTTCTCAAGATTGTGAAAATAGTTGTGCAACAAAAAGAAAAAAGAATGGTGAACCTTCGATAACCCATTGTAATGTATGTAATATTGATATACCTTCTTCAATCATTCATGGACATTTACGCAGTATTCAACATAAAAATAACGCTTGCCATGAAAGAAATTCTGGAAATATTCAACAAATTGGTAGTGCGTTTAAAAGTCGAATTGCTAGTTATAGACTTTATAGTAAAGAAAAAACTCAAAGCATTGAATCATTTTTAAAAAATGTTCAACCAACTGTGTTTGGCTTAGCAGAAAATGTTTTATTAGAGCATAAAACAATTAAAATGAATTTTGAACTTTTTGGACTCTATGTAAAAACTGGGAGTGAAGGTGAAATTACGGATATCAAATCTTTTAATACAAAAAACATAATTGTTAGAGAATCAACTAATATTAGTGATATATATCAAAATATTTCAAGTGCCATCATCGTGAAGAGTTCCAGGAAAGGGAGTCAGGCTGGGCGTTGGTTGAAGTACTTTATTTAGAAACCAACATGAATAAATACAACCCCCTTCGAGCATCATCATACGTTGATTTGCCAGGATGGATCAAACGTAAACACGCTTGTGTAAACGTTATGAATAATGATGATGCATGCTTTGCATGGGCTGTAACCTCAGCTCTCCATCCAGCAGTGAGGGACACGATGAGAACATCATCATATCCTCACTATTCTTCAGTGTTAGATTTAAAAGAAATGGAATTTCCTATGGCGATAAAAGACATTCAACGTTTTGAAGAGCTGAACAATGTAAGTATTAATGTTTATGGAATTGAAAATAAGAGTATAGTTGGTCCTCTATATTATACTCAGGAAAAAAAGGATGCTCATGTAAATTTACTGTACATAACTAAAGGTGAAAACACCCACTATTGTTGGATAAAACATTTAAGTAGACTTGTCGGTAGTCAGATATCAAAAGATAAATCTAAGAAGTGGTTGTGTGATGGCTGTTTGCTACATTTCCAGAAAGAGGATCAACTAACTCAACATCAAAAATGGGGGTGTAATCATGTGTGTACGGTATTACCGACTCCTAAAAATAACATTCTAAAATTTAAGGATTATGAGAAACAGCTTCGAGTACCATTTGTTATATATGCTGACTTCGAGGCTTTGCTAAAACCATTTAATACATGTTCATCGAATCCAGCCCAACCTTTCACCAACACTACTCACATTCATGAACCTTTTAGCTTTGCATATTATATTAAATGTAGTTATGATGACTCTTTAAATAAGTTTGAGCTCTATAGAGGACCTGATGCACCTAAAGTTTTTATGGAAAGGCTTGAGAAAGATGCCGTCCGTATATCCTCTATTTTAAATACGATCATTCCAATGGAACCACTAACTTCATTAGAGCAAATGAATTTTGAAACTGAAACTAATTGTTTTATATGTGGTGAATGTTTATGTACAGACAGGGTTCGCGATCATGACCATTTAACAGGAAAATATCGTGGTGCTGCTCACCAAGAATGTAATTTAAATTATAGAGTAAGTAAATTCATTCCGGTCATTCTACACAACGGTAGCAAATACGATAACCACTTTATCGTTAAAGAATTTGGAGCTTCAGATGTGAAAATTGATGTTATTGCAAATAATAAGGAACAATACATATCGTTCACAAAATACATCAAAACTAGCAATAAAAAAAAAAATTAAACTACGATTTTTAGATTTATTCCGCTTTATGTCGAGTAGTCTTGATAAGCTGGCTAGTAATTTAAAATCAGATCAGTTTCATGAAATTCAACGTGTCTTTCCTAAAGAAGATGATTTTAATTTGATTCGTCAAAAGGGTATATTCCCTTATGAATATATTAACTGTGTGGAACGTCTTGAGGAGTGTTGTTTACCACCGAAAGATGCATTTTACAGTTCCTTAAACACAAGTCATATCAGTGATCAGGAATATTTACATGCACAACGCGTATGGGCACAGTTCCACATTCAAACTTTAGGAGAATTTTCAGACATATATTTGAAGACAGATGTGTTGTTATTAGCAGATGTTTTTGAAAATTTTCGGAATGTTTGTATGAAAACTTATGACCTTGATCCTTGTCAGTATTTCACAGCTCCTGGGTTAAGTTTCAGTTCAATGTTGAAAAAAACGAAAGTAAATTTAGAATTAATGACTGATATAGACATGATCAATTTTATAAAATCATCAATTCGAGGTGGATTAAGTCAATGTAGTGGACGGTACTCTAAAGCGAATAATAAATACATGCCTAGCTACAACCCTTGTGAAGAGTCAAAGTATATTGTCTACCTCGATGCAAATAACCAATATGGTTGGGCTATGAGTCAATATCTACCACTGAAAGATTTTCGCTGGCTGACACAACCTGAAATTGATGTCTTACATGTTGACACTCTTAATGATAACGATGATAAAGGATATATTTTAGAGGTAAATCTTGAGTATCCTAAAGAGTTACATGGTGATCATAATGATTTACCATTTTGTCCTGAGAATATGAAATCTCCATACATTACATCACGAACAAAAATGTTAATTGCTAATGTAAATGATAAATGTAAATATGTAATACATTATCAAAACTTGAAACAGTGTCTACAGCATGGATTGAAATTAACTAAAATTCATCGCGTATTGCAATTTCATCAGTCAGCATGGCTCAAACCGTATATTGATCTAAACAATAATTTAAGAACGCAGTCAACAAACGCGTTTGAAAAAGATTTTTATAAACTCATGAATAATAGTGTTTTTGGAAAGACTATGGAGAATATTGATAAACGAGTTGATGTAAAGCTGATAACAAAGTGGGAGAATGATGGTAAAAGGTATGGTGCTGTAACGTGTTTTTCGAGGGGTTTTATGCAACTGGCATAAGTCAGTAGGAAGCCATTCTATATTTATTTACGCGGCAAATTGTTCAGCCAAGATAATTTTTCATGTTAATTTATTATTATTATTAATTTATTATAATTATTATTTAGATATTTTCGGAGCATTTTATAAAAATTATAAGCATACAGATAGGTTTTCTATGTCTTAGAAAACGCTATCAAGCAAATTATTACGAACGACGATATCATAGAAAATTATCTGATTACGGAATTTTACGGAGTTTTGTCAGTTAGGGTATTTGAGAGACATGACTCACTGGGAATTCTAATACAAGCTGATTCCTGTCGAGAAGTATTACGCAAGGTCTAGAAAAGACGAATTGTTGAAACGGAAAACGACTTCTCCCTCTCGCCCGCGGAGTGTAATGAACCGGAGGAGGGGAAGTGGCGGCGTGCTCAGCCAATCAGCGGAGACAACGTAAGCTGGAAGTAGAGACTGGAGTGGGGGAACCGACAGGTGAATATATCGTTCGACGCGCCGTGAGACGAGGACAATCTGTGAAATACTTGCGGAGTATGGTTATACGCGGGGGACGCTCCGATGTTCCGTGGAACGGACAATCTGTGTAGAACTTGCAGTGTACGGTCGCAAGTGCGTGTCGCTCCGATGCTCAGTGGAGTTAGCGACGAACTTTTGTAAAACGTAACCAGTGCGGTTTTACGAGAGTTTGGGTCCGATGTACGGACCATAGAATTATCTAATCTACCAGAATATCATCAAATTTCGACGGAGATGACGACGTCCAGGAGACTGTGGGAAGCACACAGCATCATCAAGAACGAGGGAAATGCTTTGGCAATTTCCAGGGGTAAGCGCTAATGACGCAGAAATACGCAATCTCTCATTTTTCTTTGTTTTATATTTCATAATTCAGTAACTTCATAGCTTGGAAATAAGAGTAAAATCAATTTATCAGACTCCGTTTTCACGTAATTTTCTATCGGTAATATTAAAATCACAACGCTCCAATTTAAATTTTATAGTTATTATTATTATTAATTTTGCTATACTTGTTTTATATAATAAATTCATTTCTTTTACAATGCAATCTTTGCTTTCAGTAGGTAGCATTAGATATAGACCAATTCCTTCTCCTGATACAATTGTTTGTTGGGTTAATGATCAAATCATACCACGATCTGAGTGAATAGAGTCTTGAATGTGTTCTGCCAGAGCTAGACGTTGTTAAATACAAATTTAGATTTCAACATTGCATTGAGGTCTTGGCGCCCATTAAAACAACATAGCTTAGGCAAAGGTAAACAGTTACATTTCTCACCCAACAGTGTGGGCTAGCAAAAACGTTTCATTTCGCTACCAACATGGGGCACTAATTACCGTTTCATTTGTACGCTCAACGTGGAGCAAAGTAAATACCGTTTCACTTGTCATCCCAGCCTAAGTAAATAACGTTTCATTTGGCACCCAACGTGTGGGCTAAATAACGTTGCATTTGTCGCCGACAACTTGGGGCTGAAAACCTAATAACATTTGTGGAAGGAGAAGGGTATATATTTCTGTGCCTGCATTTTGGGGGTTATTTGTCTGTATCAGTGTATATCATTATGGGGGATGAGAAAGAAAGACAGATGAGGTTACGTAGTGGTCATCAACGGGAGAGTGATGATACGAGCAGTATGTCGAGTGATGGTAGTACCGGGGTAGCGGAGGTAAATCCCGATACTGAAACAGGGAGTGTAGGCGGCCAACCAGAATTAAAAACTTTACTTCTCGAGTTTATGTATCAGAACAAAGTTAGTAGTGATGCCTTAAATGCTAAATTAGAACAAAATAGTAGGGAAAATAAAGAAAGTACAGAAGCTTTAAATGCAAAGTTAGAACAGAATAACGCTAAACTAGAACAAAACAGTAGGGAAAATAAAGAGAGTAATAGGGAATTGAGCGATAGTTTAAACGCCAGATTAGAACAAAACAGTAAGGAAAATAGAGAGAGTACTGAAACTTTAAATGCTAAATTAGAACAAAACAGTAGGGAAATGATTGACAAATTCGAACTGATTAGAGGTGAGATCAGGGGGGTGATGGAAGAAAAGGCTAAAGAGATTATTGCAGATGTAGACAGAAAATTAGGAAAAGTACAGGAGGAGTTGGAAATTAGAATCAGTACACAGGCTGAAAATTTAAAAGAACTAGTGCAACTGGAAACACAGCAGGTCAAAAAGCAATTGGGGGGAGAAATTGACAACATTCAGGTAGCTACTAAAGAGGTTAAGGAACAGCTGGGGGGTAGAATTGAGAAAGTTCACTCACAAATAGTTGCAGAAGTAAATGATCTAAGAGAGAGTAATAGGGAGAGCATTAGCAAGATTGAGGAGAAACAAGCAAAGCTATATGATAAAGTAGAAGAATCAGAAGGAAACATTAAATTAACAGTAAACAGTATTGAGAGGAAGGCTGAGGAGAAAATCGCAGAATTAGAATTAAAATTAAAAGCTAGGATCAGGCAAGAAAATAGTCAGAATAGGCCAGTTTTTGTGAATAGCACACACAGGGAGGTAGAACTGGGTAAGTTCAGCAATCGACAGGGGTGCCCAATGGAGTTCATGAACACTATAGAAAATAAATTCGGGGAAAGGTTGGAAAATGGTAGTATTGAGTGGTGCCAGGTAGTTGAAATTTTAGAACAAGTGTTTGTGGGGGAAACGAGGAATTGGTTTGCTGTCTACAGAGACAAGTTTACTGATATTAATGATTTTAAAATGAAATTCTGTGAAAAGTTCTGGAATGAGGTTATTCAGTCGCAGCATCGTGAGGGAGTAGTGTGTGGTAAATATCACCCTAAAGGAAGCTCCACCATGACCGAATACTTTTTAGGGCAGGTATTAGTGTGTAAATATCTGGATGGCTTGAAGGAGGAAAGTGATGTGGTGAGGTTGCTACTTAGGCACTTTCCCTATAGGATCAAGGAGGCTGCTTGTATCCAGAATGTAAAGACTATATCACAAGTAGAAAATTTGTTAAGCACATTTGATGCACTAGGGAGAGGGGGTTATGAGGACAATTTCAATCGGAACCAGGGTAATAATAATAATAGACCTAATGAAGCCAGGCATCAGGAAGTTCAAGGGAACGGTGGCGAAGGGGCCAACGCTCAAAATAGAAATAATAATAATCAGCTAAATCAGAACAGAGGAAATGGCTATGGTAGTCAGTATCAAGGGAGGAACAATGATTTCAGGGGAAATCAAGGGAGGAACAATGATTACAGGGGAAATCAAGGGAGAAACAATGATTTCAGGGGAAATCAAGGGAGAAATTATAATGACAATAATTACAACCAGAATAGGGGTCAAGGAAGTGGACAGCCTAGTGGTAGTAATATACAGCCAAACAATGACAACACAGCCCAGAACATCCAGACCAGTTCAGTAGTTAGTAGTACTACGGCCAGCTGTAGCGGTTCTTTAAACGCGAACCAGGCTGCGAAGTAAGGTCAGAATCTCAGTCTGTAGCATGCACTGTCCATACAATTATACAGGAACCCTATGACCTAAATGTAAGAAATGAATTATTACATGAACTAAATGATGAAGGTATTATTCAGGAAGTGGTTAGTAAGAGCCCCATAGTTAAATTTAACGTGTCCGAGGCGTACACAGATGTTTTAATTGATAGTGGTTGTATGAAGAGTTGCATAAGTAGTGCATTTTATGATAAAATGAAAGGAACTGGAGTAAATTTTGAGGAGATGCCAATTAAAAGCACTTTTGTTATCACAGCTGTTGGGAAGAGGTCTAAAGTAATTTCTAAGCAAGTTTTAGTAGACATTAAAATTAATAATCATGTAGAGAAGCAGATTTGTCTTGTAATTCCAAATTTAGTATTCAGTGTTATCTTGGGTTCAGAGTGGCTAAGTAGAGTGTCTGGTAACTTATGTTATGATGTAGGGAGTTTGAAATTTAAATGGGGAGATTCTGAAGTAGAAGTAGCGTTCAATGACCATATTCAGAGGAGTAGTATTGTAGGTGTGATTTGTACTTTAAATGAGATATCGCCAGCCGTAGAGCGGGGTTCTCCATGTTTTGTGGGCAGTGTGATTACGAACGGAAGTCTAGAGGACTCGTTACGTGAGGCTGCATTTCAGGGAAATATAGAGGTGGAAAAGTGTGTTCGGCTCTATGATGTGTTATGGTGTAATAGGAGAGTTTTTGAGGATCGCATTGGTATGGCCAATTGCTATACACATTCATTGAACGTTATTGATAGGTCAGTATTCACAGGACATAGATATCCTGTACCTTTCGCTTATCAGAGTGCAGTTGAGGCACAAATTAACCAGATGCTTGAAGATGGGATTATTGAGCACTCGAACAGTCCATATGTTAATTCTTTGATAACGGTACCCAAGACCGACGGCACTGTTCGTATTTGTTTAGACGCTCGTTTGGTTAACAGTAGAATTAGTTCAGATCAGCTGAAATCTATGTCAATAGAAGAATTAATGCAAACATTTGAGGGGAAGAAGTATTTCACTTGTGTAGATTTGAGTTCCAGTTTTTGGCAAGTGCCACTTATGTACGAAGATAGACCATTTACAGCTTTTAGTCATAAATATAACCTTTATCAATTTTGTAGAACACCTTATGGGTTAAAGAGTAGTTCAGCAGCTTTAATTAGGGCTTTAAACATCGCATTAGGGGATGACACAGGAGAGTTTGTAACCATTTACATAGATGATATGGTAATTAGTTCACGCAGTTTTGAGGAGCATCTATGTCATTTAGATATAGTTTTTCAGAAGTTAGATCAGGCAGGGTTCACTTTGAAGCTGTCTAAGTCGTCATTCTGTCAGTCAGAAGTGACATTTTTAGGTCATAGAGTGTCGAGTAGAGGTGTAACACCAGAAGAAAGTAGGGTTAATAAGATACTTAACGCAGAGGTGCCACAGAATGTTAAACAGTTAAAAACTTACCTGGGAATTTGCAACTTTTTCAGGAGGTTCGTTCTTAAATACTCAGGGTTGGTAGAACCATTCAGGGAATTGCTTAAAAGTGGGACTCGGTGGAGATGGGAGTCCAAGCATGATCAGGCTTTTAGAGCGCTAAAGGAAGGTTTTGAGAAAGCTGTAGTGCTGAAATATCCTTTAAAAGATAAGGAATATGTGGTTATGACAGATGCTTCACATATAGGCATTGCTGGAGTATTATGTCAGAGAGATGATGAGGGTAATCTGTGCATTGTATCTTTAGCCTCGCGAGGACTGACAGCAGCAGAGAAAAGATACACGATTACTGAGATAGAGCTTTTAGGTATTGTTTTCAGTTTAGGGAAATTTAGAATGTATTTAGTAGGGGGGAAATTTGAGATCCACACAGATCACCATGCATTACTGTATATGAGAACTTGTAAACTCAGTTCTAACAGAGTTAGTAGGTGGATTCTTGCTCTGCAGGAATACGAATTCACAGTAAAATATATTAAAGGTAAAGATAACATTCTTGCAGACATGCTATCGAGGGACACTAATTTATGTAGGGATTATCCTGTGGTTAAAGCAGAGGACGGTATTTTAATATGTGCATGTGTGGACAGTAGCAACAGGGCATCGTTACAGACACTGAGAAATATGGTAGGTAGAGCAACGTGAGGACGTTCCTTTAAGGGAGCCACTTGCAAGGTTGGAAGCAGGTGACGCAGTAACATTTATAGTTTCCAAACGTATTGGAAAAACAGCATATGTGCTGGAGGATAGTAAGGGAAACAGATTATACGGGACGTATAATATACATAGTCTGCGAAAATATGTGTCATAAAGTAAGGATGTTTAGCTGGCGAGCCAGCCTATTAAATGAGTAAGTGTGGTATTTGGTGCGTGGGAGGAGATGGTCTTCCAGGCAGGCGTATCAGAAGTCACACAGGGGGGTAGTATGTAAGTAAATGAGAGTTTTTAAGGTACAGGGAAATATGACGGGATTGTCGGATGCTGTTGAGCACTAAATTGTCTCGATGCACCAAGGCCATTTTGGCAGCGCTGATGGGTTCCCATTTATCTCCAAGAGATGGGGGAGCGCTTGAATAGGGCTTGTTAGCTTAAGGCGTCCACGAGATAAAAGATGGGCCATCAGAATGCGAGACAGTCCTTCATGAAACTCATACATATCAGCACACGTGATTTCTGTTTACGGCCTCGCCATGTAAGATTTGTAAGTGTGTAATTTAAGATAATTTGTATAATGGTATTATTTGTGTGAGGAGAAGTGGTCTGTGTTGAGAACTAGTATGAAGTAGAATATAGTCTACGGGAACTTAACAAGACAGGGCGATTACGGCACAGAAATATTTGGTGTTATATGTAATGCGCATTTACTGTATTTTTTTTCAGAAGTCAATATTAATTTAATCTACTTTAAAGAGAGATTAAGTATTATGGTCACGAGGCGCTGCCACAATAGTGTGATCGTGTGCTCAGTGATAAGTGGAATTAAATGTCACCATAAGGAGGGGACCTCCAGTGTAATTAGGAAGTTCTATGGTGATATAAATATATCAGAACACCTTCAATGCGTGTGATATGACATCATAAATACATAGTGCTCACACATTAATTATGTCTATTTCTCCAACATAGAGAAATTTGAGAGGCGGAAATATCCGTTGAACACTATTCCATATGTAAAACATTGGACTGGTTGCAAAGTGCAATCCATAGTGACAACAAACTTTGACGCAAAGTGCGTGAAGAAAAAATATGAGTGTATATATCTGTAATTTAGGGTGATTTCATTTATGTAATATGTATTTTGGATGGGGTTTATTAACGTGTCTGGGATAATCGGATAATGGACCGTCGTCACGGTAAATCATCCGATGATCCGAGGCGAATATGTAACGTGTTTTTCGAGGGGTTTTATGCAACTGGCATAAGTCAGTAGGAAGCCATTCTATATTTATTTACGCGGCAAATTGTTCAGCCAAGATAATTTTTCATGTTAATTTATTATTATTATTAATTTATTATAATTATTATTTAGATATTTTCGGAGCATTTTATAAAAATTATAAGCATACAGATAGGTTTTCTATGTCTTAGAAAACGCTATCAAGCAAATTATTACGAACGACGATATCATAGAAAATTATCTGATTACGGAATTTTACGGAGTTTTGTCAGTTAGGGTATTTGAGAGACATGACTCACTGGGAATTCTAATACAAGCTGATTCCTGTCGAGAAGTATTACGCAAGGTCTAGAAAAGACGAATTGTTGAAACGGAAAACGACTTCTCCCTCTCGCCCGCGGAGTGTAATGAACCGGAGGAGGGGAAGTGGCGGCGTGCTCAGCCAATCAGCGGAGACAACGTAAGCTGGAAGTAGAGACTGGAGTGGGGGAACCGACAGGTGAATATATCGTTCGACGCGCCGTGAGACGAGGACAATCTGTGAAATACTTGCGGAGTATGGTTATACGCGGGGGACGCTCCGATGTTCCGTGGAACGGACAATCTGTGTAGAACTTGCAGTGTACGGTCGCAAGTGCGTGTCGCTCCGATGCTCAGTGGAGTTAGCGACGAACTTTTGTAAAACGTAACCAGTGCGGTTTTACGAGAGTTTGGGTCCGATGTACGGACCATAGAATTATCTAATCTACCAGAATATCATCAAATTTCGACGGAGATGACGACGTCCAGGAGACTGTGGGAAGCACACAGCATCATCAAGAACGAGGGAAATGCTTTGGCAATTTCCAGGGGTAAGCGCTAATGACGCAGAAATACGCAATCTCTCATTTTTCTTTGTTTTATATTTCATAATTCAGTAACTTCATAGCTTGGAAATAAGAGTAAAATCAATTTATCAGACTCCGTTTTCACGTAATTTTCTATCGGTAATATTAAAATCACAACGCTCCAATTTAAATTTTATAGTTATTATTATTATTAATTTTGCTATACTTGTTTTATATAATAAATTCATTTCTTTTACAATGCAATCTTTGCTTTCAGTAGGTAGCATTAGATATAGACCAATTCCTTCTCCTGATACAATTGTTTGTTGGGTTAATGATCAAATCATACCACGATCTGAGTGAATAGAGTCTTGAATGTGTTCTGCCAGAGCTAGACGTTGTTAAATACAAATTTAGATTTCAACATTGCATTGAGGTCTTGGCGCCCATTAAAACAACATAGCTTAGGCAAAGGTAAACAGTTACATTTCTCACCCAACAGTGTGGGCTAGCAAAAACGTTTCATTTCGCTACCAACATGGGGCACTAATTACCGTTTCATTTGTATGCTCAACGTGGAGCAAAGTAAATACCGTTTCACTTGTCATCCCAGCCTAAGTAAATAACGTTTCATTTGGCACCCAACGTGTGGGCTAAATAACGTTGCAGTGCGAGCAACTTAATAAGCAAGCCTAACTTTCATAGCTGTTCAATTATTCATGAGGATTTAGTTGTAATACAAATGAATCGTCTTAAAGTAACTTACAACAAACCCATATATGTGGGTTACACCATTCTGGAATTATCAAAAACACTTATGTATGAATTTCACTATGATTATGTAAAGAAAAACTATCTTGATAATGCTAAATTACTCTACACAGACACAGATTCTTTTATTTATGAGTTTAAAACTGATGATTTTTACGAGGATATCAAAACTGAGCTAAATAGGTTTGATACAAGTGACTACCCCAAGGATAATATTTACCATTTACCTCTAGTAAACAAAAAGGTTCTTGGGAAATTTAAGGATGAATGTGCTGGTGTTATTATAGACACCTTTGTAGGCACAAAATCTAAATCATACAGCTATATGACAATTGATGATGTAGTAGTAAAAAAATTAAAAGGAGTGAAAAAGAATGTTGTTAGTAAAGAGTTAGATATAAGTGATTATAAAAACTGTATAGTTAGTAACCCACCTGTATTATATAAGAAAATGTGTGTATTTAGAAGTAAAAATCATCAGCTACATACCAATTTGTTGAACAAAGTTGCTTTAAGTAATGAAGACAACAAACGATTCATTATACCCAACACATTTAATACTCTTGCTTGGGGAAACAGTCGTATTGACGACTATTACTTTACTTAAGTCTAATGATCACTATATTGTAATATTTGTAGTGTGTTTTATATTGTAATATTTTTGTAAAAACTGTAAGTAGAATGTATAATGTTAGGCTACAGTAGTTTAGTAAAAATAAGATAAGTAATACATTTTAGTGTAAAATGTTTGCTTTTGTATATTACGAAAAAGATTTTAAAAAATTTACTGAATGTGTGAACTAAACAAGGGGAATGTAAAAAAATTTAAAGTGGAAATTGTAAATATCCATGTGTGAAAAAGTGAAATGACTATCACCATTTTAAAATTAAAAAGACATTGTAATCTGGTAAACCTTGTTTTTTATTTCACAACAACAAAAATGTACAGAATGTGTAAACTAAACAAGGGAATGTAAAAAATGAAAAGTGGAAATTGTAAATATTCATGTGTGAAAAAATGAAATGGCTATCACCATTTTTAAAAATTAAAAGATATAGTGATTTAGTGAACCTTATTTATATTTCACAAAAAATGTACGGAATGTGTGAACTAAACAAGGGGAATGTAAAAATGTAAAGTGGAAATTGTAAATATTCATGTGTGAAAAAAAATGAAAATGAAGAAAATGACTATCACCATTTTTAGAATTAAAAGACATTGTGATCTGGTAAACCTTGTTTTTATTTCACAACAACAAAAATGTACAGAATGTTTAAACTAAACAAGGGGAATGTAAAAAAAATGTAAAGTGGAAATTGTAAATATTCATGTGTGAAAAAAATGAAATGGCTATCACCATTTTTTAAAATAAAAGACATTGTGATCTTGTAAACCTTGTTTTTATTTCACAACAAATAGAGCTTTACAAAAATAAAATACAAAGAAATACCAATTCCTCAATCCTTTTCAATGTCCATGTCCACTCATTATTAACTTTCCTTTTATAACACTAATCACAATGACGACTGCCAACCTCTCTCCCACTGAGACATCACAGAATGTCAAAAGTTGTTTAGCTTTTCAACGATACTTTATCCGCTACACGTCTTAATGCAGAATGACTGTGGTGATAAGAAAGGTGCATGCTTGATCCAAAGGATTAATAGGTATATCACTATGCTGCAAAGGTTCTTCAAGATAAGTTCCAGGACTACACAAATAATAATCAGGTAGGTAGATTTCGAAAGTCAAGTATTGAATTACTTTGTTAATGACGCCATTGCCAGTACAGGTCTGGCATATCCTTTTCCATCGATGGTAAAAAGGTTTGATCTTCCTCCTCCTCTGTGGATGATGTTTGTTGTTGTTGCTTTTTTTCTTCATTACTCCCGTGGTATGAGGAAACAAAGTCTTTACACTGACTTTTATGACCATGATACAGTTTGACTAGCTGACAAGTAGCACACTGTCGCATAGAGGGTATTTTTGCCATAGCCACTTGCTTATGGTGATCATAATCCGTACACGGTTGCAATTCACTTAACACAGGGTCTTGAGTCCATGATTTTGGTACATTTTGCCAGATTTCTTTCACTGCATTTGCTGCGACATAATAAATGAATGATTTTGGAAGAGCCAATAACTCTTCTTTAGTAAAACTGTCTAGTTTCTTTTTACACACAAAGAACTTTCCAATCGCTTTATCGGTAGCATCCCCTTTCTCCATGGTATCACGTTGATGTTTACACGTCGCTTGTAGAAATCTCACTGGTGTCATCCACAGGTAAACCTTTAGTTTTAATTTTTTTTAACAACTCCCAGCAGGCATTGGTGGATAGCCAATGAAACAATTGCCACACCTGTGCCAAGGCTTTATGGGTAATATTGCCACAGGGGCAGTGATCCATGAGTGTTTGCAGCGATGGACAGCCCATGTCCATTAAATCGATACATTGACAGTAAGACGCTAAAAATGGTTGTAGCCATTGACGTTTTTCACTACCTTTCACAAATATTACATGGGCAGAAGACAAGTGGGCTTTCATGACCATGTCCAGGTGCTTATATGAAATGGTTCCCTGCTTCCAGTCTAGTTGCATATGAGTTTCAATCCACTGGGTTTGTTTACGGTCTTTATCACACAACAAATCAAACGCATAAGGTGGTTTAAACACCAAATGAGTAGCTTGTGATATCCAAAAAGTGGAACAATCGATGATGGCCACTTCTTTAAATATAAATTTGTTATCTCCAATTTTAAACCCTTGACAGTCGACAATCAGTGTACGCAACATGTTCACTCTTGTCTGGATCAAGTCCAACTGACTACAGACTGACAATTGTTCAGTAAGGTGTACCCATGTCATTTACTTACATTCCATTCTAGTAAAAGAAAAGAAAAACATCGAGTAGTCACTATAGAGGATAGGATATGACAGGGGGGCATAAGAAATAATAATATAACAACAACAAATTTTTTTTATTTCATCATTTTATTAGCATAACAAGTTTTACATTCTTTTTTCATTCTAGGATAGAGGCGGTACCATCTCATACAACAAAAAAGTCTTTTTTGTTTATAGTGTCCATAACACCGATGATATCCCAATGTCTCTAAACTGGATGTTTTTGACTGTGAGCTGCTCACTGAAGCACTGCCGGCACCATAAAGTCCACACGTATCATAACTTTTTTCATCACTCAGAGGCATGAGTGAGGGGTAACTTGAATGACAGGGTATATTACCCACCTCCATTCTGCACAGGTAGGGGCAGGCAGGTGACCAGCGCTGATGTTCCTGCATGGGTTCATCGCTCTCTTGCCATTGGTCTAAGATGATGGGACAAAACACACATTTCACTTCATCTCTTCTTTTTAAATAGTAGAATCCAGCGGCTGCTAAGGCTTGAGGGTTTATAAAAGGCACCGACCACGTCGCAAAGGTCTTGAAACGCTGTTCCTCAGATTTTAAATTCATGGATGTAACTTCTCTTGAGGCTTGAAAGCAAGACATGACTGAGTGGTTTGATGTGTGTTGACCTGCTATTTATACACTTGTCACTTGGTTGGACAGTGGATAATAGTTGTCTTGTTTGTGATGAATAATCAAACAGTAGGCCGTGGTATTGGCTGGAACATTGTCATGCGTTTCAAAATCTAGTTGAATGTCAATATTGGATGGTTTGACAGACTCTTCCAAGTAGGAACAGTCAAAGATAATCAGTGGCGCCCTTGTCTTAAAAGCTTGGGGTGACAACATTGGACAATTCTCTTTTTGATAATACGACCATCTAAATTTAGAAAACAAGTCGTACAGGGCGGCAAACTTATTTTTTGAAAAATCTAAATCCAGCCCTTCATAGGGAAACACAGCACCGTTGAGGAAAAGACGTGCATTTCTCAATTGCAGGTGATCAAATTGCGTGACATCTTTGGTTTGTTGATACTTGCGATTCGTTTGAAAACCCACAATCATGTAGAGAGGTCTCTCTGTATAGCGGGCTGTTTTTATAGACCAACTGTGTGTGTTGGTGGAGGGCAATAACGGGTACTCATGGAGTGCCCAGCTTCTAAATTCCATGGGTAGAGGTATATCTCTCTTTACCATTTTGAGTATGTCCAGTTTTTTGCTATCGTTAAGGGTCACATGAGGCACTTTCCATAGCAGGCGTTGTAGTTGAATTTTTGAATCAATGGGGGCATTGTCGACTCCCTTGAGTGCATTATTATCACTCCTGTCTCTCACTAGATAAAGCACTTGCCTTGCGTTGACCACAATGCGCTGGTGATCTTCAGCAAAGCCTAAAATCAGTTTAAGAGGTAAATATCCAGTGAAGGTGCCATCGGTGTGTACCATCCAGTCATTGGTCGAGTCAGGGCACCAACCCGCCATGCAAAGTGTTTTAGCTTCTTCCTCACTATAAGAGCGATATAGTTTCATGACACTGGAAATACCCACATTTCGAGTGCTATCCACCACGATATCGTTAATGACATATCGTACTTCAGAAAACAGGAAGGCGAAAGCATGGTAGGCTAACTTGGATGTAGTGGGTGTAGAACCATCGGCTTTGGTGAGTCGACCTTCAATCTGAATAACACTTTCATGCGGTAGGGTGTAAATATCTTGGTTGTTGATAACAAATTGAATTTCATCATTGTCATTGAGTCCAGGTGTTTGAGCTTGATAAGAATGCAGATCAATTCTTACCACTCCTGATTGCTCCTCGATGTGGTTCGCTACCTCTAGAATAGAATTCATCGCTGGGGTTAATGTGGTAACCCAAATGCTGTAAAATCTGCTTGTTCTGAGATGTTAACGTGTATTCACGTGGTAAACAACTAACACCATTCCTAGACGGTGCTGTTGCTTTATATACAAACTTCATAGTGGTTTTAGCACCAACTTGTAAGTCACTGGTGTGGTAGAATCTAGATCAATGAGTTGTTGCTCTCTATTGATCAGTCTTAATGTTATATTACTAATACCATCGACAGCCACAGAATGAAAAAGCACCACTGGAGGGTTTTCACGAATAATATAGCCATTGGGCGATGTTATAATAAAGTCATAAAGCGAATGCGACGGTTCTTGATTGGTGTACACTTGACTAATAATATTACACGTCACCGACACATGATGGTCCTCAATGAATTTCACTTCATGGTCTGATTCATGTTTTTTGTTGGACTCTAACACACGTGGTTTAAATCCTAGTAATGGACCAATGGAATCGGGGTGAGTTTTAAAGTCAATTTTGAATGTAGAAAAAATACTGCAGCGATGAGTGTTGGTATTTCCTACAAGTTCAAACTTGCGCGTTCCATCGAGAAATGACTTTAAACCATATTCATTGATCAACACCACATAAATGTGTTCATAAATGTCATCTATCGTATATGCACCAGAGTTCAGGGTGAGCACAGAATCATCATAGTAAAACTTGTTGTTCACATTTTCACGTATGTTGTATATTCGATTGTACGTTTCAAGAGAAACAAGTCCTAAACCATAAGGTTTTTCACTCAATTCGATAGGTGGGTAAAAGTCTAGATTCACTTCAGGTCCACGTCCATGAAGTGTAAACGTCTTACTTTCCGCCGACATACTGTTGACGTTTTTGCTTATGTTGCGTCCTATATAAAAAAATTAAACACAAACGTCCACACTGTTGGCTGTTAAACGTTTGCTCACGTTTCACATTATAATATATTTTGATCCTGTTTCCAAAATAGGCCACTAGTTCCATGGGCGGGGGCAAATTCCCAAAACTGTCAAAGTACCATACAGTAGATCCCTCTTTGACATAAGCTACATAATGTGTTCCAGGTCCTCGGTGATCATCCAAATTGACAACAGCACATTCATGTTTCCCGGGTTGTGAGGGTAATTGGTTTCGCATAAACACACCTCGAAAATGAGAAAGCTTCAGTTGTTTAGCATAGCTTTCCACTTGCTGATGCGTCAGGGCATGTCTTGCTATGGTTGAGGTTAAAGATGTTTTTATTTTATTTCGAAAAGGTGAAATTCCAAATCCTTGTTGATAAAAGGCTGGCTTCAAATTGACATTTCTAGCCCCCATAGCAATGGCCTCCATTGTTTCATTATGTCGCTGACTTTCATTGAGTTGTTGCTTGCCCTGTTGCACGGCTTTAATGGTTTTTGCCACTGCACTGGCGCCGCCTAAAAGTGAACCTAGAGCAGCTAGACCGGCGAATAATGCAGGTAAAAATCCCGCTCTTTTGGGGACGGGGATCACTCGCCCTTGTTTTGAACCCTGTCGCTGACGTTTTGGAATGACATGTCTCTGTGCTACTCGAAGAGCTTTCCTTATGGTCAACACATTATTTTTTCTTTTTTTCTTTCGTAAGGGCTTGTCCACGAATGTCATAAGCCCAGGCTTTGCCAAGGACAGGCTCATATTTTTTGTCTTTCTCACCACATATCTTTGTTTCACCATGATGATGATGACCAACAACCTTTCACAAGAATGTTTAAGTCACAACTAACATTAGATTTTTATTTCATGGCTGTATATTCCAATTCTACATAAAGTGGGAAATCATTTATGGTTTTTCCAGCTTGCTTTTCATTCCATGTCAACAGGAGATGAAAGGATAATTCGTCTCCTGCATTGACCATTTCATGGTTATGGACCAACATCCTATGACCATTTATCTCTATTTGTAAATGGTTCTCATCAGGTATGGCATATTTGATGTGAATGGTTCCATTATAGTGTAGTCGATAGTGGCTTAAACCCGAAGCAAGCACATAGGTCAAGTGCTGGTCATGAACTAGCGGTATATGGTTTCTCTCATTCACAGGTTTTACATTTGTTAGATGCACTAAAAATACAGATGGGATAAATTTATAAAGCCTTTTCATTTCATAGGTCACGTATCGCTTGGTACAGACATCATCATCTTCTTGCGGGTCTTCCACGTGAATAATGCGGTGATGATTAGCGTTATAGCCATCCACCGTAAGCTGAGGCACTTTATCATAAAACTCATACACCTTGTTATCCACATACTTTTTTGTAGTAACGTCTGTAGACACTTGAGGATGTTTTACATGAGTTAACCGCTTTCCTTTAAAGTCATAATCTCCTTGTTTTGTGCGTGGCACTACTGACCTATCCACATAGTGTTTATTAGCAGGATCTGTTTCTTGTTTAGGATCATGTATGGGAACAGACCTAGCTTTGACCATCAACGCACGTCCAAAGACATCCATCGTCAACCTGTAATACGAGTCTACTGTTTCTATGACGAGGCTCGGTGCGATGTATATAGACAGCCTGCTAGCCTCTCTAAGCCTTAGTTGAAATGAAGCTAATTAAGCAGCAAGAGTCATTCCCTGTGAGGGACATGGTTTCCCATCTCTGCCCCACATCACGTGAACAACGCCATGGTTCACTGTTCCCATCTTCCATTCGCTGCATCATTGTGGGACCTTCCGGCCGTGGAAAGACCGATCTTTTGCTGACACTTATTACAGCGCCCAATGGTCTGTGTTTTCAAAATATTTATATTTTCGCAAAATCTCTCTACCAACCCCTCTACGTGTTTCTGGATCAAGTCATGTCTGGATTAAAAAAATGAGAATATGGGGTATTTTACATTTTCCACACAAGAAAATGTTATTTCACCGGATGAGGTAAAGCCTGATTCACTCATGATTTTCGATGATGTATCCACTGAACGACAAGGTATCAAAGCTATTTCAGCATGGGTCGACACAAACATATCGATTGCTTCTATCTTGGACAAACGTATTCTAAAATGTCCAAACAGTTGATTCGTGACAATGCCAATGTCATTGTTTTATTTCGCCAGGACGAGAGGAACAGTCGTTACATTTATAATGAACATGTGAATCCGGATATGACCTTTCAAATGTTTACAGAATTGTGCGGCAAGTGCTGGAACACACAACGTCATGCCTGTTTAGTGATTGACAAACAAAGTGAACTCAACCAAGGGCGGTATCGCTTAGGGTTTGATCATTTTATTGCTATTTAAGGCACTGTATCATTCCCTCTCAAGTCATTTGTCGCGACATCATGGCGTTAGCAGAGAGTCAATTGAAAAAGCATATTATTAGAGCAAAAAATACTATTCGCCAAAAGTTTCGTCAATTGAAACGATCGCGTGCGGATCATGCTTTGTTTATTCAACAACATTTAGCACCTCCGCTAAAAGCTATGTTGAAACCCTCTATCAAGCCATCTGAAACGCTACCTACCGTTTCACAAGCCAGTCAGACGCACCACGAGGACTCTGAGGAAGAGAAAGAGGAAGATGAAGAGGAACTGGAAAATTTAACTAGTGTTAGCGAAGTTGAGGATAATGAGGAACAAGTGTTTACGCCTCAAACAAGGCATCACCCCTTGCAGAGTTTTTAAGAAAAAGGAAATCCTTGGCCATGGTCGAAACCCCTTGCCCTTCCAGATCGTCTCCATTTTCACAACTCTTGGCCACTCCTCAACATAAAGCTCAACTGAAAAACATTTTAATAAAATATTATGGATCAACACTGGAACCCTATTTCACCAATCTATTTGTTGGAAACACAGATACCACATATGGCGTTCGCTATGAGAATGATAGTTTTAAAATTGGTGATTCATCGATTAAATTTAGTCGTACTAAAACTGTCATTAATAAGATCAACTATAAATTAACACCAGGACTGTTAAAGCTACTATTCTCTAGGACTCCCTCATCTCAAGATTGTACGTCAGAGGACCTTAGTAAATATAAATCCATTTTATTGGATACCCATGCTCACAAAAGACAGTATTATCCCACTCAACAAGTGAATGCTAATATATCCCAAAAATATAAAACCATCATTGCAAAAATGTTCCCCACTAGTCAAAGTGGTCGTCGTAAAGTGTCCGCTTCAGGGGTGACATTTAAACCATTAAAACCCCTTGTGGATGTTACCTACTGGCACAATCCAAATAAACTCGTCCAGCGACTACAGCTGTTGCATGCTTCACGTCAAGCCGGCCATACTGGTCACGATTGGGAAATTCAAGAAATTGAGGAAGAACTTCGAAATGCCAAAATTATTGTTTAAGCCCTCACCCATTAAAATGGGTATTGCTCACGAGTTGCATCGTCCAGCTAGACGTCACTATCAGCGACTCAAGGTGATTTCACAGGGTGTGGATGAACTTTGGCAAGCAGACTTGGTTGAAATGATTCCCTATGCTAACGTTAACGATGGTGTACGCTATATGTTGACGGTCATTGATGTTTATTCCAAAATGGCGTTTGTTGAACCTGTGCGTCGCAAGTCTAGTCCACTAGTCACCAAAGCCTTTCAACATATTATTCAACAATCTAAACGTCAACCTCAGCTGCTACAAACCGACCAGGGAAAAGAATTTTTCAACAAGGAATTCTCCAGTTTTCTCAAATCTAAGGATATTCACCATTACACCACGTACAGCAATCTCAAAGCCAGCGTGGTCGAGCGGTTCAACCGAACATTGAAAACCCATATGTGGAAAGCGTTTACCGCTCAGGGCACTTATCGCTGGTTGGACTTATTACCTGAGTTAGTGTCACGTTACAACGACACCAAACACAGAACCATTGGGACCAAGCCACGACTTGTAACTAAAAATATTCCACAACTGGATAAACTGTTTAACCCCATAAAAACAGCAGACCCTAAACGTCATCGCCTTAACATTGGGGACCATGTTCGTGTGAGCAAATTCAAGTCCGTCTTCGACAAGGACTACACATCAAATTGGGGGACAGAACTATTTCGAATTCGTCAAGTCAACCTGAACAGTCCAGTCACCTATTTACTCGAGGACCTCAACCATCAACCCATAAAAGGCAGGTTTTATCTTCAAGAACTTCAAATGACAGCGTTTCCTAAACATTACCTTGTGGAAAGAGTGTTGAAACAAAAAGGAAATAAACTATATGTAAAATGGTTGGGATTTAGCTCCGCCTTTAATTCTTGGATTAATAAATTACATGTTGTGTGAACCTGTGTGTCTTGTATTTATTTATTTACTCATGTTGTACTTAACCTACAGTCCTATGTACAGTCCTCAGCTATACATGTATTATGAGCAAATACATATTTCTTTCTCTCTTCACCTGTGTTCTCTCTTACACTAACTCTCCCCCCTTCACCTCTCACCACTGTCAAAACAGGTTGTGACTTGTTAGCTCTTATCGTGCACGTGTACAGGTGAACACCTGTGTGTTAGATCATATTACACATGAACTTGCATTTTCTCACGTATGAAGCAAAACAGGATGTGACTTGTTTCACAAGGAGGACGGTAATAAGGTCATCTCACACGTGCTCACATGTATTTCGCCACTTTCCTTTCATATCGTTATCCCATTATAGTAGTGGTGAACAACGTCAATTCAACACACACAAATGTAGTTAGGCCCTTTGAGATAATTTAAATAAATTCATGAGCCAGTCCGTAGCAAGCGGTCCAAAAGGGACCCGTCCAAAGGGACTCATCAACAAGGACTCGTCCACAGGGACTCGTCCACAAGGACCTGTCCACAAGGACTTGTCCACAAGGACTTGTCCACAAGGACCCAGCAACAATGACCCGTGCACAGGGACCTGTCAACAAGGACCCGTCCACAGGGAACCGCTCCCCCACCCTCTTCAAAAGCCATGAGTGGGCATGCTAATTCATAGTGGCTTTCCACCAAACATATGCACTTTATGTGGAACAACGTTTAAATCCATATCGGCATTCAAACTCTCACATGTTGTAATTGGTAACAGAGATTCTCTAAAAAAAATACAATTTCACCCCCTAGTAGGGGTAGGTTTTATTTTTGGGGTTGAAATATGTCGTCCATTGGAAAGGGAGTGTTAGCCCGAGTTCAATGACACCTCATTCGTCAAAATCCGACCACGGATTCGGGAGTTATTGGGCTGCCGCCATCTTGTGAGGAGGGGAGGAGGAGGAGGCATCTGAACCCGTACAAAACCACTACTAATATGAACCTATCTAGAATAATGACGAAATTAAGTTGGTAATATCGAAATATATAATTAGTTCAAAATATACCTGGTATAATGTAGCCTAATAGAGCACTACAGTTGGCAGCCCTGGTGACTGAATATATTCTTAGTTCCACCTCTTAAGGTACAGAATACAAAATTTGGTTGAAGTCCAATGGACGTTACATGCAGTTAGAGACTGGATCTATCAGCACGCGTAAACGCATGTTGCCAACATTGTCATGCGTGTGCTGGTCAGAAATAATCTGAAATATTATGATATCTTGTTGTGCCAATTTTGGATGAAATCCATTTGTTAGTATAGAAGTTACATGTATTTAAAAAATGGACATATCAGCAGGCAGGCATGTTGGCAGCACTGCCTTGTATTAATTACTCCAAATTAATCTAGAATGTCAGGTGCTATACGTGTGCAAAGTATAGAGCTGTTGGCTTGCATACTTTCTGATATATTTATATTAGGTTAAAAAAATATAGACAGCATTTATTAACAGTTGGCTGCCCTGATTGCTCTTAACAATACTTATAGTCATATCTGTTATGGTACACATAGCACATACGAAATTTGGTTGAAATCCAACTGATAGTAAAGAAGTTACATGTTTTTAAAAATTGGTCCTATCAGCAGGCTTATAATCATGTTAGTAGAACTGACGTATATAAGTTACTCCATATTAATCTAAAATGTCAGAATATACGTGTGGATAGTTTAAAGCTGTTGGCTTGCATACTTTCTGATATATTGGTATTTGGATAAAAAATAGAGAGAGAGCGATTATTAACAGTTGGCAGCCCTGGTGGCTCTTAAGAATACACTCAGTCATATCTGTTTATGTACAGATATTACATACAAAATTTGGTTGAAATCCAATTGATAGTGTAGAAGTTATATGCATTTAAACATTGGACCTATCAGAAGGCTTAAAATTATTTTGGCAACACTGTCATGGTTGGCCTCCTGGAAATTAAAGTGAAATAGTCCTATCTACATGTGTGCCAATTTTGGAATAGCTCCCATGCATACCTTGCAAGATATCCAACATGGAGCTCAAATTTCTAGTGCGTATTTTCAGCAGTTGGTAGCACTGACATCATTTTCAAATATGGACTTGAGATATTCCGGTGCACATCTTTACTCATACTAAATTTGGTTTTGATTGCTGCAGCCGTTTAGGAGTTGATAGGGAGACACACACACACAGCCAGTCAGACAGACAGATACACATTTTCCCGGATCGATCTCATAAGTCTACTTTTTCACCATTTTTGCAAAATATGAAAAGTAGGCTAAAAATATTGTGTGTTATCTGTAATTCAGCTAAGGACTGCAGACGATCAATTCCAAGTAGTTCCTACGTTTGCTACCAAACTTACAGCTGAGCCCGCCTCGTTACGTAGTGGCTAGCATTATTTGCTGTCACTGCGGAGGCCCGGGTTCTATTCCCAGCTCTGCCAAGAAATTTAATTCTGGTCTGACCCTGGGACGGGGTTCACTCAACCTCGTGAGGCAAAACTCGAGAAGAGGCGTGTTCGATTCTTACCTCAGCTATCCTGGAAGTGGTTTTCCTTAGATTCCCCCCCCCCCCCACTTCTACTACAGGCAAATGCCGGGATGGTACCTACTGTAGCTAAAGGGCACGGCCGCGTTCTGCCCAAATCCTACCTCGATTACAAGTACACACAGTACTGTAGTACAGACATCACAGTGACACTCGTTATCAGACAACTTACACACACACGCAAGTACATGACTACAATGTAGGAAAGTCACTAAAGTATCAACAACAACAACAACAACAGAAACTTACAGTTGATATCATCGAGAGGCCTTCAGATATACAAAGCTATACAAGCTACGGACGCATAAAAAAAAAAAAAAAAAACACAGGGCTTCATCTCGAGTCATATGACACCCCATACAAGTCTGTACGTTTACGGATTTGGCCGATAGCCTAGATGTTAGGCCCCTTAAAACAACAACAACGTTTACGGATTCGCGAAATATTGGGGAAATAAGCTGCGCGGCAATGAGCGTAGCCAAGTGCCTAGTGTCACTAGGTAGGATCTTTGGCAAAATCAAAAAATACAGTATATGGTCCATAGCAAAGGGGGCGTCATCCCGAGTCCTATAACACCTCGCGTAACCCTCGATAATTGGCTAGCAAGATAATCAGTAAATCCGAGTAGCGAGTGCGTTAGTTGGGTCTTGTGGTTAAATCAAGAGTAAATAATCGATTAATAATCATTCAAAAAGTCGGCCATCTTACAAATGCCTCGATTGCGCATGTGTACAAAAAACAACATTTCACCACCCCTCCCCCTGAACAGGGGTAGTTTTTATCTTAGGGTAAAATAAATAGTCCATAAAAAACAGGGCTTCATCTCGAGTTATATGATACACCATACTCGTCATAGGTGCTGCGTTTCGCATGGAGGTTCATGAAAAAACAGAAAAGAAAAGTCACTTTATGGACTTAAGTGCTTTCCCACGGGAGCTCCTCAATTACCTTCCTGACTAAAGAAAATATTTGTCTCTAAAGGATAACCCTTGCGGGCTCCTGTATTCCCATTGTCAGAGAATATAGCGCAGCGCACCTTAAGCGTGTTATGCTGTGTATGGAAGCTCATTACAATGTTAGTTGAGTATTTCATTATTCACAACGACCAGGTCTTTCTCGCTCAGCAGATATGCTCGTAAAGGGCTTACTCGCTTCATTAACCAGATTTAATATTTTAAGTAGCAACAAACAAAATAGCCACATTTAATATGCAAAGCCTTCAGCTACCTGCAAGTAACATTGTGTAAGCTCATAGAATTACATCAGAGTTTTGGTAATTAACTTGCAAAATGGAGGAAAGTTAGAAAGTTTGAGCAGGTGACACGAAATGGAAAGAGGATTTAACATTTCACTCATGTGGGAACAGTATGAGAGAGAGTTTGTAAATACCATAGAAAATGGAGCTTATGAAAAACACATAGAACAAGAAAGTGATTTCTATTAGGACTAAACTACGACACTATCAAACAGTAATTCAATCAGAGTGCCTGTAGCGAATCCGTGGCGTAATGGCATCGACCTGAGCTCATAGTCTCGGGGTTCGTGGTTCAAATCCCTACAGGTTAAAATTTTTGGTGGCTTCGGAGGCGTAGTTGGTAGCATGCTGAGCTACTATGCCCAAGGTCGCTGGTTCAAACCCGGCTGAGGTCTTCGGATTTTTTAACAGCGATAAAAATCCCTCAGTATGCCTTCCTTCGGATGGGAAGTAAAGCCGGCGGTCCCATGTCATAGATTTATGGCATGATAAAGAACCTTACACTAATTACACTTGTGTGAAGCTAAAGTATAGATTATATTTACTAACACTCTTAGGTTCCAACGTTCGTCGCCAGGAGCCGACTGCGGTGGCATCTAGTAACAATGTTCAGAACTAGTTGGTCGTTGACGGTGGATATTGGTAGCAAAAGTTGGAACTACTTGAAATTCGAATGTCTGCAATCCTTACTTGAAATAAAAACAGATAACACACACTAATACAGCCATCACAATTAACACCGGTTATTAGACAGATTCTACACACGCCCAAAGTACACGGGGCTACATGACCGCGTTGTCGCAGCCCCTAAACTAAGGAACCAACCAATTCCTAGGACTAACAACTAATGAAAGAAATCGAAGAAATTGAAAAAAAAAACCCGATATTTTTTAAGAAATTCTCCTTGACCAAAAAAATGTGCTGACACATCCCGATTACGTAGTAACAAAGAAGTATATAGAACATGCAGCAGAATCTCAGATACAATATGAAAACGAAGGGTTAAATTATTTGGATATATTTCAAGAATGCCTGGCGATAGACTCACAAAGAAACATATTTACCACTTCACAAGCCCAATAGAAAAGGCATCTCTTATGAAAAATGGTTTGCTAACACCAAGAAGGATCTACATGAAATGAACATCACTGATCAAGACATCCGCAACAGAACCACTTTCAGAAATAAGAGACACACATTTGAGGGGTTCCTAGAGCCAGAAACAGTCGACAAAGAAGAAACAACATTGGACAGCTGAAAAGAAGGAAGCTGTGAGCAAGAGAAAGAAGGAATAATGGCGCCAGAGAAAACTGAAATCATGAAGAGTTATTTACGTGGTCCCTACTTGGCCACAATCGATTATGATGAACATTACTGGACATTTAAAACAAGAAGTTCCGTGACGAACTAAATAGCCTATTTTTCTTAAATTTTAAGATTCATGCCAATGATTAATCTATATGGATCTATCTAGAATAATGACGAAATTAAGTTGATAATATCGAAATTACTAATTAGTTTGAAATATACCTGGTATAAGTTAATGTAGCCTAATAGAGCACTACATTTGGCAGCCCTGGTGACTGAACATACTGTATTCTTAGTTTCATCTCTTAAGGTACAGAATACAAAATTTGGTTGAAGTCCAATGGATAGCATGAACGTTATTTTTAGTTAGACATTGGATCTATCAGCGCACGTAAAATCATGTTGGCAACAATGTCATGCATGTGTTGGTCAGAAATAATCTGAAATATTATGATCTCTTGTTGCGCCAATTTTGGATTAAATCCATTTGTTAGTATAGAAGTTTCATGTATTTTAAAATTGGACATATCAGCAGGCTTAACTCATGTTGGCAGCACTGACGTATCTTAGTTACTTCAAATTAATCTAGAATGCCACGTACTATACGTGTGCAAAATTTAGAGCTGTTGGCTTGCATACTTTCTGATATATTGGTATTTTGATAAAAACAGGAGAAAGAGCATTTATTAACAGTTGGCAGCTCTAGTTGCTCTTAAGAATACGCTCATTCATATCTGTTTATATACACATAGTACATACGAAATTTGGTTGAAATCCAATTGATAGTGTAAAAGTTATATGCATTTAAAAATTTGACCTATCACCACTCTTAGAATCATTTTGGCAACACTGTCATGTATGGCCTCCTGGAACTTAAACTGAAATATTATTATCTATATGTGTGGCAATTTTGGAATAGCTCCCATGTATACGTTCCAAGATATCCAACATGGGGCTCAAATTTCAATTGCGGTTTTTCAGCAGTTGGTAGCACTGACATCCTTTTCAAATTTGATTTCGATTGCTGCAGCCGTTTATGAGTTGATAGGGGACACACAGACATATAGAAGGACAGACAGACAGACAGATATTTGCCCGGATCGATCTCAACAGTCTACTTTTTCCCTATTTTTTGCAAAATGTGAAAAGTAGGCTAAAAAACCGTGGCTCATCAGCCCATTAAGGGCCTGGACCTACCAAGCGACCGCTTAATTCTGGTCTTCGTGACCGGGGCGCAGCCTCACTGTCAGACAGCTACTTGTCTTCACGAGGCTGAGTGCGCCCAGTTCCAGCCCTCACGTCAGATTCTAAAATCCCTGACGGAGCCGGGAATCGAACACAGGGCTTCCGGGTGTGAGGCAAGCGTGCTACCCCAACATCACGAGGATTACTGGACATTGGTTGGGTTTAACACGTAGATATAAGACTTCCTGTATGAGAAGTGCAGATACAAAAGGCAGATCATTCACAATTACAATACTGGCCACAGTGACTGAGAGCTTTAACGTGCCTGCTCGTGCCTCCCTGACATCGGAAGAGCGAGGGATCTAATTCCACTTCAGTCAATTGTTATCTTGGGTTCTCATTTCCACCACCAGGCAAATGCTGGGACGGTTCCTTTCAACAGGTCCACGGGTGAGTTAGCCGTGGTCGTTACGGCATGACTGCTGGCAGTCGCTCACATCCGGGAGGTGAGGAGGTTCGAATCCCCCCCACCGGCAACCTTGAAGATGGTCTTCTGTGGTTTCCCATCTTCCTCCCAGGCAAATGCCGGGGTTGGTCCCTAACTATAGGCCACAGCCGCTACCTTCCAACTCCTCGCCCTTCCATTCCAACTTTCCTCCCCAACGGTACTTGTAGCTCACCCATTGGGTGTTCGTCTCGAAGCAGCTACAAAACTGGCGAGCCGAACATGTCCTCGGACACTCCCGGCACTAAAAGCCATACGCAAAAAAAAAAAAAAAAACCAGGTCCACGGCCGACTTCCTTCGGTGGCGTAGTTGGTAGCTTGCTGAGCTTCTATTCCCAAGGTCACTGGTTCAAACCTGGCCGAAGACGTCGGATTTTTTAGGAGCGTTAAAAATCCCCCAGTATGCCTTCCTTCGGAGGTGAAGTAAAGCCGCGGGCGCATGTCATAGATTTAGGGCACGAAAAAGAACCTTCCACTAACTACACTTGTGTGAAGCTAAAATGTGTAGGTTGAAATTGATAACTCTCTATTAGTTCCAACGTTCGCCACCAGGTGATGACTTTGATGTCATCTAGTAGCCAAGTCCACAAGCTAGTTGTCGTGGACGGTAGCATTTGGTAGCAAAAGTAGGAACTCCTTGAAAGTTATTGTCTGTAGTCCTTACTAGAATTAAAACAGATAACACACACTAATACAGTCATCACAATTAACACCGGTTATCAGACAGATTCTACTCACACCCAAAGTACACAGGGCTACTTGACCACGTTGTCGCAGCCCCTAAACTAAGGAACCAACCAACCACCCCTAGACCCAATTTAGCGGTCGCCTGGGCGATTGGCCTGTCCTCAACTCCTGTTGTACCTGCCGAGAAAGTATTTTCAGTTCCAAGTCGCCGTCCTTGGGACGGTAGATGAAAGACCCCTCACAAAGTCCGTGGGTGAAGCTAACGTTATTTAGGGCATAGATGTTGATGCCGAAAAAAAGTTTTAAAAATGCACTTAAATTTTTCAAAAATGACTGTAATAAATGACCTAAAAATTCGAAAAATGCTCCTTGAAATGGAGAAAATGATCTTATAATAATAAACTCACCAATATTTCAAAAATGACATCTTAAGCTCAAATTGAAAAGTCAATCAAAATAGATTTCTAGCACTTAACAAAAGGTTTATGTTCACTTAAGTCTGAGTTGCACTGCACTACGCATGTCATTCTGATGTTGTCAAATGTAAATGATCTACGGTTATCAGCCAACAAGTTTTTACATCTCGAAAAGCTGCGTTCAACATCAACTGATGTGATCGGAGCGTACTTGAAGTGAGGAAGGTTGTTTGCTGCTAAATCCTCCTCAATCCCATCCATGCAGTAGTTTTAACCAGAAAGAATGTCTGAGATTTTTTCATAATGTTTAATACCCGATGTTATTTTTGCTTAATGTTTTATAGCCGGTGTTTTTGTCCAGCACTTTTTTTCAGTTTTGATGCAATACTAGCAGCAAATTCGCCACGATTGTTGCTAAGACTGTAGCAGCTTCGCTTGCCCCTAACTGTTGGGTGATAATTGTAACTGTTGACCTTTGCCTAAGCTATGTTGTTTTAATGGGCGCCAAGACCTCAACGCAATGTTGAAATCTAAATTTGTATTTAACAACGTCTAGCTCTGGCAGAACACATTCAAGACTCTATTCACTCAGATCGTGGTATGATTTGATCATTAACCCTACAAACAATTGTATCAGGAGAAGGAATTGGTCTATATCTAATGCTACCTACTGAAAGCAAAGATTGCATTGTAAAATAAATGAATTTATTATATAAAACAAGTATAGCAAAATTAATAATAATAATAAGTTTAAAATTTAAATTGGAGCGTTGCGATTTTAATATTACCGATAGAAAATTACGTGAAAACGGAGTCTGATAAATTGATTTTACTCTTATTTCCAAGCTATGAAGTTACTGAAATATGAAATGTAAAACAAAGAAAAATGAGAGATTGCGTATTTCTGCGTCATTTGCGCTTACCACTGGAAATTGCTAAAGCATTTCCCTCGTACTGGATGATGCTGTGTGCTTCCCACAGTCTCCTGGACGTCGCCATCTTCTTCGTTATTTGATGATATTCTGGTAGATTAGATAATTCTATGGTCCGTACATCGGACCCAAACCGTACAACCACCACGGTTAAGTTTCACAAAGATTGTCGCTAACTCCACTGAACATCGGAGCGACACGCACTTGCAACCGTACTCGGCAAGTTCTACACAGATTCTTCTCGTTCCACGGCGCGTCGAACGATATATGCACACGTTGGCTCCCCACTCCGGAGCCGTCTTCCAGCTTACGTCGTCTCCACTGATTGGCTGCACCCCACGCGCTATACTCCCCTCCTCTGCCTCATTACACTCGGCGGTAAGGGGAAGTCGTATTCCGTTCCAACAATTCGCCTTTTCTTGACGATGCGACCCAAGCTTGCGTCATGCTTCCCGACAAGATTAAGCTTGTATTTGAATTTCCAGTGACTCATGTCTCTCATAATATACCCTAACTGACGAAACTCTGTTAAATTCCGTAATCACACAATTTCCTATGATACTGTCGTTCGTAATAATTTGCTTGATAGCGTTTTCTAAGACATAGAAAACCTATCTGTATGCTTATAATTTTTATAAAATGCTCTGAAAATATCTTAATAATAATTATAATAAATTAATAATAATAATAAATTAACATGAAAAATTATCTTGGCTGAACAATTTGCCGCGTAAATAAATATAGAATGGCTTCCTACTGACTTATGCCAGTTGCACAAAAACCCCTCGAAAAACACGTTACATATTCGCCTCGGATCATCGGATGATTTACCGTGACGACGGTCCATTATCCGATTATCCCAGACACGTTAAAAAATCCCATCCAAAATACATATTACATAAATGAGATCACCCTAAATTACAGATATATACACTCATAATTTTTCTTCAAGCACTTTGCGTCAAAGTTTGTTGTCACTATGGATTGCACTTTGCAACCAGTCCAATGTTTTACATATAGAATAGTGTTCCACGGATATTTCCGCCTCTCAAATTTCTCTATGTTGGAGAAATATACATAATTACTGTGTGAGCACTATGTATTTATGATGTCATATCACACGCATTGAAGGTGTTCTGATATATTTATATCTCCATAGAACTTCCTAATTTCACTGGAGGTCCCTTCCTTAAGGTGAAATTTAATCTCACTTATCACTGAGCACACGATCACACTATTGTGGCAGCGCCTCGTGACCATAATACTTAATCTCTCTTTAAAGTAGATTAAATTAATATTGACTTCTGAAAAAAAAAACAGTAAATGCGCATTACATATAACCCCAAATATTTCTCTGCCGTAATCGCCCTGTCTTGTTAAGTTCCCGTAGACCATATTCTACTTAGTACTAGTTCTCAACACAGACCAGTTCTCCTCACACAAATAATACCTTTGTACAAATTACCTTAAATTACACACTTACAAATCTTACATGGCGAGGCCGTAAACAGAAATCACGTGTGCTGATATGTATGAGTTTCATGAAGGACTGTCTCGCATTCTGATGGCCCATCTTTTGCCTCGTGGACGCCTTAAGCAAAAATACCCTGTTCAAGCGCTCACCCATCTCTTGGAGGCAAATGGGAATTCACCAGCGCTACCAAATTCTGGCCTTGGTGTATCGAGACATTTTAGTGCTCAAGAGCATCCGACAATCCCTTCATATTTCCCTGTACCTTAAAAACTCTCATTTACTTACATACTACCCCCCTGTGTGACTTCTGATACGCCTGCCTGGAAGACCATCTCCTCCCACGCACCAAATACCACACTTACTCATTTGATAGGCTGGCTCGCCAGCTAAACATCCTCACTTTATGACACATACTTTCGGAGACTATGTATATTATACGTCCCGTATAATCTGTTTCCCTCACTATTCTCCAGCACATATGCTGTTTTTCCAATACGTTTGGAAACTATAAATGTTTCTGCGTCACCTGCTTCCAGCCTTGCAAGTGGCTCCCTTAAATGAACGTCATCATGTTGCTCTGCCTACCTATTTCTCAGTATCTGTAACGATGCCCTGTTGCTACTGTCCACACATGCCAACCCTACTTCCTTCTGGTGTTACACCTCTACTCGACACTCTATGACCTAAAAATGTCACTTCTGACTGACAGAATGACGACTTAGACAGCTTCAAATTGAACCCTGCCTGATCTAACTTCTGAAAAACTATATTTAAATGACATAGATGCTCCTCAAAACTGCGTGAACTAATTACCATATCATCTAGGTAAATGGTTACAAACTCTCCTGTGTCATCCCCTAATGCGATGTTTAAAGCCCTAATTAAAGCTGCTGATCTACTCTTTAACCCATAAGGTGTTCTACAAAATTGATAAAGGTTATATTTATGTCTAAAAGCTGTAAATGGTCTATCTTTGTACATAAGTGGCACTTGCCAAAAACTGGAACTCAAATCTACACAAGTGAAATACTTCTTCCCCTCAAATGTTTGCATTAATTCCTCTATTGACATAGATTTCAGCTGATCTGAACTAATTCTACTGTTAACCAAACAAGCGTCTAAACAAATACGAACAGTGCCGTCGGTCTTGGGTACCGTGATCAAAGAATTAACATATGGACTGTTAGAGTGCTCAATAATCCCATCTTCAAGCATCTGGTTAATTTGTGCCTCAACTGCACTCTGATAAGCGAAAGGTACAGGATATCTATGTCCTGTGAATACTGACCTATCAATAACGTTCAATGAATGTGTATAGCAATTGGCCATACCAATGCGATCCTCAAAAACTCTCCTATTACACAATAACACATCATAGAGCCGAACACACTGTTCATCCTCTATATTTCCCTGAAATGCAGCCTCACGTAACGAGTCCTCTAGACTTCCGTTCGTAATCACACTGCCCACAAAACATGGAGAACCCCGCTCTACGGCTGGCGATATCTCATTTAAAGTACAAATCACACCTACAATACTACTCCTCTGAATATGGTCATTGAACGCTACTTCTACTTCAGAATCTCCCCATTTAAATTTCAAACTCCCTACATCATAACATAAGTTACCAGACACTCTACTTAGCCACTCTGAACCCAAGATAACACTGAATACTAAATTTGGAATTACAAGACAAATCTGCTTCTCTACATGATTATTAATTTTAATGTCTACTAAAACTTGCTTAGAAATTACTTTAGACCTCTTCCCAACAGCTGTGATAACAAAAGTGCTTTTAATTGGCATCTCCTCAAAATTTACTCCAGTTCCTTTCATTTTATCATAAAATGCACTACTTATGCAACTCTTCATACAACCACTATCAATTAAAACATCTGTGTACGCCTCGGACACGTTAAATTTAACTATGGGGCTCTTACTAACCACTTCCTGAATAATACCTTCATCATTTAGTTCATGTAATAATTCATTTCTTACATTTAGGTCATAGGGTTCCTGTATAATTGTATGGACAGGGCATGCTACAGACTGAGATTCTGACCTTACTTCGCAGCCTGGTTCGCGTTTAAAGAACCGCTACAGCTGGCCGTAGTACTAGTTACTACTGCACTGGTCTGGTTGTTCTGAGTTGTGTTGTCATTGTTTGGCTGTATATTACTACCACTAGGCTGTCCTCTTCCTTGACCCCTATTCTGGTTGTAATTATTGTCATTATAATTTCTCCCTTGATTTCCCCTGAAATCATTGTTTCTCCCTTGATTTCCCCTGTAATCATTGTTCCTCCCTTCATTTCCCCTGAAATCATTGTTCCTCCCTTGATACTGATTACCATAGCCATTTCCTCTGTTCTGATTTAGCTGATTATTATTATTTCTATTTTGAGCGTTGGCCCCTTCGCCACCGTTCCCTTGAACTTCTTGATGCCTGGCTTCATTAGGTCTATTATTATTATTACCCTGGTTCCTATTGAAATTGTCCTCATAACCCCCTCTCCCTAGTGCATCAAATGTGCTTAACAAATTTTCTACTTGTGATATAGTCTTTACATTCTGGATACAAGCAGCCTCCTTGATCCTATAGGGAAAGTGCCTAAGTAGCAACCTCACCACATCACTTTCCTCCTTCAAGCCATCCAGATATTTACACACTAATACCTGCCCTAAAAAGTATTCGGTCATGGTGGAGCTTCCTTTAGGGTTATATTTACCACACACTACTCCCTCACGATGCTGCGACTGAATGACCTCATTCCAGAACTTTTCACAGAATTTCATTTTAAAATCATTAATATCAGTAAACTTGTCTCTGTAGACAGCAAACCAATTCCTCGTTTCCCCCACAAACACTTGTTCTAAAATTTCATCTACCTGGCACCACTCAATACTACCATTTTCCAACCTCTCCCCGAATTTATTTTCTATAGTGTTCATGAACTCTACTGGGCACCCCTGTCGATTGCTGAACTTACCCAGTTCTACCTCCCTGTGTGTGCTATTCACAAAAACTGGCCTATTCTGACTATTTTCTTGCCTGATCCTAGCTTTTAATTTTAACTCTAATTCTGCGATTTTCTCCTCAGCCTTCCTCTCAATACTGTTTACTGTTAATTTAATGTTTCCTTCTGATTCTTCTACTTTATCATATAGCTTTGCTTGTTTCTCCTCAATCTTGCTAATGCTCTCTCTATTACTCTCTCTTAAATCATTTACTTCTGCAACTATTTGTGAGTGGACTTTCTCAATTCTACCCCCCAGCTGTTCCTTAACCTCTTTAGTTGCTACCCGAATTTTGTCAATTTCTCCCCCCAATTGCTTTTTGGCCTGCTTTGTGTCCAGTTGCACTAGTTCTTTTAAATTTTCCGCCTGTGTACTGATTCTAATTTCCAACTCCTCCTGTACTTTTCCTAATTTTCTGTCTACATCTGCAATAATCTCTTTAGCCTTTTCTTCCATCACCCCCCTGATCTCACCTCTAATCAGTTCGAATTTGTCACTCATTTCCCTACTGTTTTGTTCTAATTTAGCATTTAAAGTTTCAGTACTCTCTCTATTTTCCTTACTGTTTTGTTATAATCTGGCGTTTAAAGTTTCATTACTCTCTCTATTTTCCTTACTGTTTTGTTCTAATCTGGCGTTTAAAGTTTCATTACTCTCTCTATTTTCCCTACTGTTTTGTTCTAATTTAGCATTTAAGGCATCTGTACTTTCTTTATTTTCCCTACTGTTTTGTTCTAATTTAGCGTTGTTTTGTTCCAGTTTTGCATTATTCTGTTCTAACTTTGCATTTAAGGCATCACTACTAACTTTGTTCTGATACATGAACTCGAGAAGTAAAGTCTTTAATTCTGGTTGGCCGCCTACACTCCCTGTTTCAGTATCGGGATTTACCTCCGCTACCCCGGTACTACCATCACTCGACATACTGCTCGTATCATCACTCTCCCGTTGATGACCACTACGTAACCTCATCTGTCTTTCTTTCTCATCCCCCATAATGATATACACTGATACAGACAAATAACCCCCAAAATACAGGCACAGAAATATATACCCTTCTCCTTCCACAAATGTTATTAGGTTTTCAGCCCTAAGTTGTCGGCGACAAATGTAGCAGCTTCGCTTGCCCCTAACTGTTGGGTGATAATTGTAACTGTTGACCTTTGCCTAAGCTATGTTGTTTTAATGGGCGCCAAGACCTCAACGCAATGTTGAAATCTAAATTTGTATTTAACAACGTCTAGCTCTGGCAGAACACATTCAAGACTCTATTCACTCAGATCGTGGTATGATTTGATCATTAACCCAACAAACAATTGTATCAGGAGAAGGAATTGGTCTATATCTAATGCTACCTACTGAAAGCAAAGATTGCATTGTAAAAGAAATGAATTTATTATATAAAACAAGTATAGAAAAATTAATAATAATAATAAGTTTAAAATTTAAATTGGAGCGTTGCGATTTTAATATTACCGATAGAAAATTACGTGAAAACGGAGTCTGATAAATTGATTTTACTCTTATTTCCAAGCTATGAAGTTACTGAAATATGAAATGTAAAACAAAGAAAAATGAGAGATTGCGTATTTCTGCGTCATTTGCGCTTACCACTGGAAATTGCTAAAGCATTTCCCTCGTACTGGATGATGCTGTGTGCTTCCCACAGTCTCCTGGACGTCGCCATCTTCTTCGTTATTTGATGATATTCTGGTAGATTAGATAATTCTATGGTCCGTACATCGGACCCAAACCGTACAACCACCACGGTTAAGTTTCACAAAGATTGTCGCTAACTCCACTGAACATCGGAGCGACACGCACTTGCAACCGTACTCGGCAAGTTCTACACAGATTCTTCTCGTTCCACGGCGCGTCGAACGATATATGCACACGTTGGCTCCCCACTCCGGAGCCGTCTTCCAGCTTACGTCGTCTCCACTGATTGGCTGCACCCCACGCGCTATACTCCCCTCCTCTGCCTCATTACACTCGGCGGTAAGGGGAAGTCGTATTCCGTTCCAACAATTCGCCTTTTCTTGACGATGCGACCCAAGCTTGCGTCATGCTTCCCGACAAGATTAAGCTTGTATTTGAATTTCCAGTGACTCATGTCTCTCATAATATACCCTAACTGACGAAACTCTGTTAAATTCCGTAATCACACAATTTCCTATGATACTGTCGTTCGTAATAATTTGCTTGATAGCGTTTTCTAAGACATAGAAAACCTATCTGTATGCTTATAATTTTTATAAAATGCTCTGAAAATATCTTAATAATAATTATAATAAATTAATAATAATAATAAATTAACATGAAAAATTATCTTGGCTGAACAATTTGCCGCGTAAATAAATATAGAATGTCTTCTTACTGACTTATGCCAGTTGCACAAAAACCCCTCGAAAAACACGTTACAAGACTAGCTTCCACCCGGTTGATTAAGGACATGGAATAAATATTCCAAAATTTTAAATGATCTTTTATGAGCTACTAGTTTCTTCTTACCTCTGAGAGACGTAGCTCCCTCATATAAAGCTGTGACATGACAAAGTTGGTAAAAGATAACCTTAAAAGGCGGATTTCTCTAAAATAAGACCAAATAATCTACCAAACTTATGAAAATGCTCTTAAAATAGAAAAATAGGAAAAAATGCAAAAAGGATACCACCATAAACTCTTCAAAACTAAGATCTTTCATGAACCTGACGATAGTTGTGTGTGTGCACTGTGTGATTCGACTTGTCCTCGTTACCATGTTGTGGAATGCACAAAGCGAAATAGGCCTATACTAGACTTATGCTTACATGAAATGTAATATCTTTATATACACAATTTGTGTGCCTTATTAAATTAATTAAACATGCAAAGAGTGGCCTCCGTAGCGTAGCGGTCAGCATGGTTAGCTGCCGCCCCGGAGGTCCTGGGTTCGATTCCCGGCTCTACCATGAAAAATTTGAAAAGTGGTATGAGGACTGGAACGGGGTTCACTCAGCCACGGGTGGTTCAAATGAGTAGAGGGGGTTCGATTCCCACCTCAGCCATCCTCGAAGTGGTTTTCCGTGGTTTCCCACTTCGTCTTCGTGCAAATGCCGGGATGGTACCATCTTCAAGGCCACGGCCGCCTCCTTCCCTCTTCCTTGCTTATCCATCCTGACCATCAATTACCTTCCCTCATGAGGCCCCTGTTCGCTTTGCAGGTGACGCTGCTTGGGCGAGGTGCCAATCACACCTCACCAGCTGTACCCACTCCGATTAGATGTTCCCAGCTCTAGGACACTACCCGTAGAGGCGGTAGTGGTGAGTTCCCTCGCTGAGTCCGTGGGTTCCACCAACCTGGAGGTAAACGACTAAGAAAAAGAAAAAGAAAAAAAATTGAAGACAGGGTGGCCCATCCGGAGTTTCTATGTACTTCAGCATTGTTTTAGACAGCTCAGTAAAAATATGACATTTCATCAACATCCGGGCCCTAGAACATCTGTCCCCCAGGAGCTTTTGGTGCGAATTTTTGGACACGCTGTGTATTCATCAGTGATATTATTTGATATGATATATGAATCGCAGCCAATGGCCATAGCTGGGCATTTTGATCGAACGCTCGAGGGCTCCCAACAAGTTAAATTTCAAGTAGTTCCAACTTTGACTACCAGATGCTACTATCACTAACCCTAGCGGCGAACGTTGGAACTTGATAGAGCGTTTTCTAACCAGCCAAATATAACCTACAAATTTTACTACGCGGCTTCAGTGGCGTAGTTAGTAGGATGCTGAGCTTCTACGCCCAAGGTCGCGGGTTCAAACCCGGCCGAAGTCGTCGGATTTTGTAAGAGCGTTAAAAGTCCCTCAGTATGCCTTCCTTCGGAGGGGAAGTAAAGCCGGCGGTCCCATGTCATAGATTTATGGCATGTTAAATAACCTATCACTAATTACATTTGTGTGAAGCTACGTAAATTATAGGTTATATTTGACTAACGCTCTTAGGTTGCAACGTTCGTCGCCAGGAGCCTACTGCGCTGGTATCTAGTAACAAAGTTCAGAACTAGTTGGTCGTTGACGGTAGCATTTGGTAGCAAAAGTAGGAACTCCTTGAAAGTTATTGTCTGCAGTCCTTACTAGAATTAAAACAGATAACACACACTTATACAGCCATCACAATTAACACCGGTTATCAGACAGATTCTACACACACCCAAAGTACACGGGGCTAAATGACCGCGTTATCGCTGCCCCTAAAATGAGGAACCAACCAAATTTTGCTACACATCACCAATTGCGGTGGTAGGTTCTTTTACGTGACATAAATCTATGACATGAGCCCGCCAGCTTTACTTCCCCTCCGAAGGAAGGCATACTGAAGGATTTTAACGCTCTTAAAAAATCCGACGACTTCGGCCGGGTTTCAACCCACCATCTTGGGTATAGCAGTTGAGTATGCTACCGACGACGCCACACAAGCCACTATATTATTTATGTTCGACGATGTCGAAATGTATATGTCAGAAAAACTCTACTATAATGACGCTCATTATAGTAAAAGTTTTAATTATGGGACAGTTTCTCCCACCAATCAGAGCTCAAGAAACAGTTGTTTGACCAATTAAGTAAGGATAGCATCGCACCTGCGCTGAGTTCCAAGGCATTCTAATTTAAATTTCACTTCGTGGCCTAGTGTCATAATGAGGTATTTCAGGAGGCCATGGTCAAATACAAGGTAGTCTCTGCGTCCCATGCGCTCTGTTCAGTACATAAAACCGGTGAAATCTCGACAGATATTTATGAATTTTTATGTTCGAACATAAAATAGTTATAATAATTATCGTCGAACATAAACAGTCGTATGCAACTCGCCTAAAATGGTAATTAAGACACTCGTATGGAAATTATAAAACTCGCATACGCTCGTTTCTTAATTATTGCCATTATAGGCTCGTACTATTGCACTATTGCACTTATTGCTTATTGTACTATTGCAAACATGTTGGAGGAAGCCTCAGTTTTAGATGATCTGAATGCTGAAGGATTGACAAATGAAATTGACAACAGTGCGTGTCTAAAGCTGTGGATGTGGTTATCTTGCCTTCTGTCATCAGGGGGCAAATATCCTCCTTCTCCCTGGCGAGGCAAGGGATTTGTCGGATGCAGAGTTGGGGAGCGAATACACTGCGAATCCCTGGCGGAAAGGCGAGGGGGTTGTCTCACTTCACTCTGCTTATCAAATCACGCCTCGGTCTCCCAAGACGCACACTCAACCGTACAGCCGGTCTCTGAATTGCATTTTTTAACGCCAACTGCGACACAAACTCTCATGAAGGATATTGCACCTCCACGCCCTAGAGAAATGAAATGATAAACAGCACGTAAATAATGGAGAGAGCTTTTTGGACGAGGCTGTCTCCCGTGGGAGGTTCTTGTTACAAATACTCCACCATTTCGTGGAGATGAATATACACGGTGCGAATGGGATTTGATCAGCCTTGGCTGGGTTACTAATTACTGGGAAATTATATATATCGAGTAATTTTTCAATGTAAATGTGTTTTACTGATCCAACCACAGTAGCTACGCGCCCTAAAGCGTAAGGCATGGTGCCAGCGCAGAAACCGTATTTGAGCTTGTTCATGAATAACTTTGTTTCATTTTCGCTCCATCACTAGCACATTAAACGTCACGCGAACTGAAAGTATATGTTTGTAGGCCTACGTTATTTCGCTGCAGCGTGCTTACCACCGAATAGAGGGTGTATTTGCCCCGAAAAGCTGGCCAAAAGTCCATTTTGAAAATACGAGTAATTCTCGGAATGCATAACTTCTTGTGATAGTTACGTCTCTGGTGCAGTGCATCTGAAGCTCCTTTACTGGCTTGAAATCACTCCGCCTTTGACTGTGTCTTGTAACTTGAAGTGGTGTGAAAACCATTATTGATTCTGAAGAAGGAAGGAAGGAAGGAAGGAAGGAAGGAAGGAAGGAAGGAAGGAAGGAAGGAAGGAAGATTGTAGTTTTACGTGACCGTTAATCTCGAGATCATAAGCCACGAGACCTCCTTTTTACGTGGAATCCGAACCACAGGACATGGCATTTTACTTTGAAAATATCACATGCATTGACCGGGAATCGAGCCCGGTCCGCTGTGGTGAGAGGCCAACAGCTTGACCGCTGCGCCACCACGCGCCCCAAGGATTCTGAAGATCCGGGTATGTACCTAGGTAATGCTAATTAAAATTAATTTCATTCATATTATTTACTGTAGCCTCCGTGGCTTAGGCGGCAGCACGCCGGCCTCTCACCGCTGGGTCCGTGGTTCAACTCCCGCTCACTCCATGTGAGATCCGTGCTGGACAAAACGGAGGCAGACAGGTTTTTCTCCGGGTACTCCGGTTTTCCCTGTCAATATTTCATTCCAGCAACACTCTCCACTATCATTTCATTTCATCTGTCATTCATTTAATCATTGCCCCAGAGGAGTGCGTCAGGCCTCGGCAGCCGGCACAGTTCATATCCTCGCCGCTAGATGGGGGCTTCATTCATTCATTCATTCATTCCATTCCTGACCCGGTCGGAGACTGGAAGCAGGCTGTGGATTTTCATTTCATATTATTTACTATGTGTATAAGTAATAAATAAGGACCGGATTCTTAGGTTTTTACCTATATTTCCTTACTTCTAAATAAAAAAATACTTTTCCGAATCACACTAAAGAGAGCCGTATTCATGAATTATGTAGTACCTAAAAACCTAAATGATATGCGAGTACCCAATAATACCTAATTGCAGTTCTTTTCAATTTATTGTACTATATTTGCATTTTTAGTCCTTAATTTTTAAAAGTAAACCACAAGACAGTGTTTATTCTTAGCTCTAGTCGATTGAGAGAAATTCTGCCTGCCAGAAAATTCAAATACTTTCGGCACTTTTCAGCTTATATTGTACCGGTATCTTTATGTTTGGTTATTTGCTGTCAGGAAAGTGGGGAGAAGACTCGTATTGTTTCCAAGTTCCCCACATTCTAAATTAAAAGAAGTTAAACGAGCTAAAATGTGAAAATGCCAAGTTCTCGGTAATAATAATAATAATAATAATAATAATAATAATAAAACTCTTCTTTAATCACACAATACGGTAAAATAACACAAGTCCCCCATTTTAAATACCTTGGTGAAATCATACAGTCCTCGGGACTAAACCGAATCGCCAATGAACAAAGAATCACCAAACTACAGAAGGCCTACAAGCAGGCCCCGGGCTATAAACGGGCATACTGGGCATTTGGCCAGGGCGCCAAATTTTAGGGGACGCTGAAATTTAGGTGACGATGAACGCAGAAAAAGGTTGACCCAACAATCTCAACATTAAAAATAAATATGACATGGAAATCTTTAGATAGTAGGATAAAATAACTATAATTTTGGTGAATATAAAATAAAAGTAAATATCACATACATTCGTAGTATTTATGTTTAATCATGATTATATTATACATAATACAGTATTATAATGTAAACAGTACCGGTATTATCTGTAAAGAATACTAGTGTTGGCAACAATGTAGGCAGTGATGCATGGTTGACACTGTTGGCAATACTTATGGATGTACAACTGGCGCATGCGCCGCGTGATCTTGTCAACTTCCTAACCTCAAAGGTTTGATTTGATGTGTTTCTGTATATTGTACTTTTAAAATTTAACTTTTGAATTTGTCATCTTGGTTTTTAGTGTGATTAATGTATCAATAAATGGCTACACATTGTATGAACGACTTACTTTTCTTATTATTTCCTGTGATACAATATTAGCAACGTAGTTGTTTGTAAAAGAAAAACTATTATGCTATATTTATAACACATAAATGAGAAAAAGGGCGCCAGTAGACCATTTGCCCAGGGCGTCTATCATCTTAGCCCGGGGCCTGCCTACAAGCTAACGTGGGCTCACTACAACAAGAAGTGCATCTCGCTGGACACAAAATTAAGGCACTATACAACGGTGATTCTTCCGGAAGCAACTTACGCAGCCGAAACAATGGTGATCGACGGTCATTTCAAAATTAAGGATATAGAAAAACAGGAAAGGAAAATTCTCAGAAAGATTTACGGGGCAGTTAATAATAACGGTATTTGGATGAAGAGACCTCAAAGCGAACTCTACCAAAAGATCCACACGATAACGGAAGTTATCAGAAAACGCCGAGTACAGTTTTATACACACATTTACAGGATGGAAAATTTCAGAACGCCGAAGAAATTGCTCAACGTTATAACACGGAGTAAGTGTGGCACGGAGTGGCTGACAGAGGTTCAGAGGGACCTACAACAGGTCAACATTGAAAATTTTGAGGACCGCACCGAGTGCAGGAATAAAATCAAAAATGTTAAGTTTGATCATAGACCATCACGACAGCCTGGAAGAAAGTGGGCAGCTGAGCGGAAGAAGGAGCATTCTGAGAGGATGAAGAGATTTTGGGAACAGAAGCGGGAAAACGCCAGAAGATGAAATCATGTATTCAAGTTCAATCGCTCTCCTAAAGGGGAACAATCGATTAAATAAATAAATAATAATAATAAAAATAATAATATCGTATGGCCTCGGGTGCAGGATGCAAGCTTCGTTATTTGACACCCAGAGAGCAGTTTGCATGTCGAATTTTGTTGTTTCTTGAAGCACTATGAAAGTCAAGGAGGTTAGTTATCTAAGTTCCTTTACACTATAGCGCTTTCTAGTAGTGAAATTTGTGTTGACGGAAAATCCCGAGATTCATTTTGCCATTACGAACACGGCCTACAGAATTCAAATGGGTTCTTTAACATGCCAACATCGTATGATATGCGTGTCGCGACTTTTGCCGCCTTTCAAAAATCACTTATCACAGCCAGGAGCGAACCTGTAAGGTTGGGGTTATTTATTTATTTATTTATTTATTTATTTATCGTATGGATTTTAGTGCCGGGAGTGTCCGAGGACATATTCGGCTCGCCTGAGTCTGTAGCTGCTTCCAGCGGACACCCTTAGCGTGAGCTACAAGTTCCGTTCAATTTCAAGTAGTTCCAACTTTTCCCACCAGATATCAATGATACCTAGTGGTGAACATTGGAACTTTGATAGTGCGTTCCGACGAAATCTAACCTTACAATTTAGCTTCACACAAGTTTAGTCTGTGGAAGGATCTTTTACATGCCATAAATCTATGACATGGGACCATCAGCTTTACTTCCCCTCCGAAGGAAGGCACACTGAAAATGTTTTAACGCTCTTAAAAAATCCGACGACTTCGGCCGGGTGAAGTAATGCCGGCTGTCCCATGTCATGTTTTTTCGTGTATTGTGCCTTAATCATTTCAAATATCCTATCTATCTATATGGTGCACCATATTAGGTTCAGTGGCTATTGACATTTTAGTGCTAGGCTAATTAAATAATTTTCTCATTTAGTGCTTAATTGGCTGATGAAGGGGGCAAAAATGTATATTAGTCCTCGAAACATGTACCCTTTCTAATGACCACATAAGTAGTCATTCAGCTGGAACCCTAGTACATTGTTGTTGTTGTTGTTGTTGTTGTTGTTGTTGTTGTTGTTGTTTGAGTCTTCAGTCTTTTGACTGGTTTGATGAAGCCCTCCATACCTCCCAGTCCTGAGCTAATCGTTTCATCTCTACATAGCTACCACACCATCCGAGGCAATCTGTTTAACATATTCTAACCTTCGTGTACCCCTAAAGTTCTTGTCCTCGACTCTTCCTTCCATAACTAAGCTTGTTATTCCTGGGTGTCTTAGTATGTGTCCTACCAACCTATCTCTTCTCTTCATTAGCAGTCGCCAGAAACATCTCTCCTCTCCCACTAGTGTTAATACCTCTTCGTTTGTAACCCTATCAACCCATCTGATCTTCATCATTCTCCTGTAACACCACATTTCAAACGCTTCAATTCTCCTCTTTTCTGCTGCACCAATAGTCCAAGTTTCACTTCCATAGAGCGCCACGCTCCAGACAAAAGCCTTCAGAAATGACTTGCTAACACCTAAATCTATATTCGATGTCAACAGCTTCCTTTTCTGTAGAAATGCTTTCCTTGCCTGAGCTCTACTTTTTATATTCTCTTTGCCTCGTCCATCACTGGTTATTTTGCTTCCTAAGTAACAGAAGTCTCCTACTTCCTTTAGTTTTTCACACGCCAATTTGATGTCCATAGAGGATTTTGATTTATTTCGGCTGCATTCCAATATTTTTGTTTTATATTTATTAATTTCCACCATGTATTCTTTCCTGAAGACGGAGTCGATACCATTAAAAAATTCAATCATATCCTCAGGCGTGTCGGCTAAGATGACTATGTCATCGGCAAATCTCAGAGTTGAAATTATTTCTCCTTGAATCTTCACTCCCTCTTTAAATGTTTCTACAATTTCCTTCATTGTTTGTTCAATGTAAAGATTGAAAAGTATGGGTGATAAGTTGCAGCCTTTCTGAATACAAGCTTCTCTCGCATGTCCTTCAGCTCGAATGACTGCTGTCTGGTTTCTGTATATCCCTGTACTTTAAAAACGTAAATAGTATATCAATACGGAACCAAAATTAATGTTTTAAATCTTAAAATATGACAAAAGTCATACAAAATGGCCAAATTATGCATTTGAGTTATAGGCTGATAAAATTGCTTCAAACGGGGTCAGGGACCTTTTATTCGCAATTTTTAGCCTACTTTCGATTTTTGCAAAAAATGAAAGTATACTTATGAGATCAACACAGGGCGAAAAAAGTGTGTCTGTCTGTGTGTGAGTCTGTGTGTGTGTGTGTGTGTGTGTGTGTATGTGTGTGTGTGAGTCTGAGTGTGTGTGTGTGTCTGTGTGTGTGTGAGTGTGTGTACTCTGAATGTCTGTCCCCCCCTATCAATTCGAACACGGTGAATGCGAATTGAACGAAATTTGGTACAAAGGTAGCACTAGCAAAGGACATCTCAGTGTCATGTTTTATATCGCCGCCATCTTTACTAAAACTGAATGGCGGCCACTCAAACGATCAAAACGTAAAATCAAATAACGACTAACCAAATCATCCGATCTCTACCAAATTTGGTAACAACATACCTTCGTATAGGGTGCGTCTTGTGACCAAACTACAAGGTCGTCCGCCATACCATTTCAGGATGGCGGCCGTGCGAATTATGCAAACTTTATAATCCATATCATGGGACCCACCAGTTCCGATTATCGAGCCGAGAATCGTTTTAACTGTTCTAAAGGAAGAGGCACGTTCGAAATTAAAAGTTTATTTTGTAATACTATAGTGCAGACGTGATTTTAAAAAGCTGAGCTGATTCAGTAATAAGACAAGATGGCAGCGGATATCTTGTGCCTGACTTATATTTCACTAATTTGAGTATTGCATGCAATATAGCGTACTGATACAAAATAAATAAACTTTGTATGAAATGCTTTATATATAAATAATATACTCCAGTGATGAAATCGTTTAGTAAAAATCATTATTTGCTAACAAGTTCTATGTAAGTCATTTTATATACAACGATATTCGTTGACACAATTAGCTCAGTGGTAGAGCGTTAGCCTATCGCTCAAATGCCTATGGTTCAAACCCGATCAGAGCTAGGTTTTTTGCTTGAAATGTTATATGTTTATAGTTTTTTAATGACTCAGATGTTTTAAAATTAAGCGTTATATTGTGCATATTATGGTGTAAAATATATATTTAACTTAATTAAAACATAATTCGCCAGCAGATTTACTCGAGACATCTAGCTGCCAACCTACTTATTAACTTCCAGATTGTATTGAAAAGTTTCTTCTTCTGGCCGCTAGAATGCACTCGCTCTGTTAGGATTATATTGTTCGATATTATTTCACCACTAGATGTCACGACTAGTCTACGTGGGGCTCCATTGATTACTATACCATTGGCATTCTATGCGCATCGAATTTGAAGAATGACAAGATGATACTACGATACATTTTTACTTTTTATTTTAAAGGGTTTGTAACAGCCTATTTTGCGTTACTTGAAAATGTTATTTGAAGTAAAGAACAAAACGATTTCACATAGTAACTGAATTCAAGCCGTTGGTGTTAGTTCAGGTTATTAATTACTACTTTTATTTCAGGCAAATAGCAATCGAAAATATCCACATAGTTTGTATACACACGTCTCTGTAGGGTCATGGAAAGATTTGTTAATTCAATTAGGGTTTTCGATTCCCGGTCAATGCATGTGAGATTTTCGAAGTGAAATGCCATGTCCTGTGGTTCGGATTCCACGTAAAAAGGAGGTCCCGTGGCTCATAATCACAAGATTCACGGTCACGTAAAACTACAATCTTCCTTCCTTTTTTTTTTCAATTAGGGTTGTGAAAGCCATGCACAACCAGACGTGTAAAGACATGCCTCAACTCAAAGTTGGATGTTGCCCACGGCAGGTCGTATATGTAATAATAATAATAATAATAATAATAATAATAATAATAATAATAATAATAATAATAATAATAATAATAATAATAATAATAATAATAATAATAATAATAATAATGTTATTGGTTTCACATCCCTTTTAACTACTGCTGCTTTTAGAGACACCGGGGTGCCGGAATTTTGGCCCGAAGGGGATCTTTATCGTGCCAGTAAATGTACTGACACGGCTCCCTCGCATTTGTGCACCCTCAAATGCCAGCTGACTGCGCCAGGATACGAACCTGCAACCTAGGGCCCAGCAAGCGAGAACGTTACCGCTGAGCCACGCAGCCAGTCCGGTCGATTATGTCTCCAGATCCATAACATTCTTGATATACTTCTTATCTTTCTTTCTTTCTTTCTTTCTTTCTTTCTTTCTTCAATGATGGTAGCAGTTTTTATGTAGGTTGTGGCGTTTGGTAGAGGTAAATCGTTTCTAAGGTCTTCAACAAAGAATAGTTCTATTATACTCTTTGATAATAACAACGAGTTATAACTATACTCATACATTTAGGAGAAAGTAGGCTATATGTTCTTTACTGAACATCTTGTTTTCTCTTCAATTTTCGACCAAACCAAGCTCATGGAAAGAATATGACTTTTCCTTACTTTCCGAAACTTAGTTATAACTAGAGTCCTGCGTGGATAAACAAAACGTTATCCGCATCCGCCCCGCATCCGCACGGCTTTTAACCGCATCCGCGCCACATCCGCACGATTGTTATCCGCCCCGTTTTCGCACGACTTTTATCTCCATCCGCACCTTTGATATCTGAATTTACTGGCATTACAATCATATTTTTAATTAGATAAAATATTAACCCAACACCTTTAGACATTTGAGGGGAAAGTCGTTCCCTTAGGCCAGGACTGCCCAATCCACGGCCCGCGAGACTATCTTGTCTGGCCCGCCCCTCCGCGTCAACGCCGTGAACAACTAAAGCCAACTAGACAAAGAAGTACCAAAAGCAGTTCCAGTCGTCGCACTAAACTAAATTATCATGAACTTTATTTCATAATTTGATTACTAATTGTGTCAAATGAACGTAAATACTCACTATTTGTCATTCATGCTGTATGTGCATTGAATATCATCGTACTTCTCTTTTAAAGGGATTTATTAAAAATATGTAAATTTATTTTTAGTGTTTTATTTTTTCTCCACTACAAATAAATATAGAAAACTGCACCAATACTAAGAAAAACTAAGGTCAGACGGACCACAAATCTCACCATATTGCACCTATATTTTAAAAAAGTTTCCATAACCCCCAAACCCGCCAGAGTGTTATTGGCCCGCAAGGTCCACCAACTACCTAGGTATTTACACTGTAGCCCATAGTTAAAAAAAGGTTGGGCACCCCTGCCCTAGGCTATGTATGTCATGTGCTATGTTTAAAACGAATGTCATACAGCCAGAATTGCAACCCTTTTGAGTTCGGAGTGTTTATTGTACTTAATGACATAATTTGAATGAGATTAGCGTAAATTATCACCTTACATTTGTCATGAAGAATACATAGCGGAAAAATATGATATGTCATAATTAGGCCCGGATGTTGATGACATGTCATGTTTTTACTGGTCTGCCTAAAACAATGCTGAAGTACATAAAAACTCCGTACGGACCACCCTGTCTTCAAATATGTCATTTTTATTTTGCATCTTTTGCTATTGTTCCATTTTAACAGCATTTTCTTAAGTTTGGTATATTTTCTGGTCTCATTTTAGAGAAATCAGCCTTTTAAGGTCATTTCTTTTCCAATTTGGTCATGCCACAGTTTTATATGAGGGAGTTACGTCTCTCAGAGTTAAGAAGAAGCTAGTAGCTGATACAAGATAATTTAAAATATTGAAATATTGATTCCATTTCCTTAATCAACCGGGCGGAAACTAGTCTTAGCAACAATCGTGGCGAAATTGCTGCGGGTATTGCATCAAAACTGGAAAAAGTGCTGGACAAAAACACCGGGTATAAAACATTATGCAAAATCTCAGACGTTCTTTCTGGTGAAAACTACTGCATGGATGGGATTGAGGAGGATTTAGCAGCAAACGACCTTCCACATTTCAAGTACGCTCCGATCACATCAGTTGATGTTGAACGCATCTTTTCGAGATATAAAAACTTGTTGGCTGATAACCGCAGATCATTTACATTTGACAACATCAGTGCAGTGCAATTCAGACTAAACATAAACCTTTTGTTAAGTGCTAGAATCTATTTTCATTGACTTTTCAGTTTGAGCTTAAGATTTCATTTTTGAAATATTGGTGAGTTTATTATTATAAGATGATTTTCTCCATTTTATAGTGCATTTTTCGAATTTTTAGGTCTTTTATTACTGTCATTTTTGAAAATTTCAAGTGCATTTTTTTAAATTTTTTTACGGCATCGACATCCGGACCCTGGTCAGAATCATCCGGGTCCTAGTAATGATAGTCAACAAGTTCAGATTGCATTCTAAAAACCTTCCGCAAATTTACTCCAAACGTTATGCGCAGCTTATCTGCTATTCTCACAGCCATGCAAACTATATCCACATGGCGAAGAATTTTGTGGATATCCGCCGGTTTATCCGCGAATATCCGCATCTGCGCAGGGCCTTAGTTATAACCTGGGTTAGGATTTTCAGGTGCGCACCTTTTTTCTTAGGGTAATTTAAAGCTGTTCGGAAAGATATCACAGTGTGAAATTTCGTTTCTAGTTGCGAAAAGAGGCATTTTTCACGCAACCTTTTCCCTTTCTTCCCAACCATACGCATAATTCCCCTTTCCCCCCTTTATTTTTTAAGTTTATGTATATAACGTTTTCTGCCCTTAGGCAGGTCTTCCCACAGCAGCTCTCCATGCAGTCCTGTCTTCAGCCTTTTAATTCCAATTTATTATATAAGATTTCTAATCAATATAAAATATTTAACTTTCAATTAACGTTTTCTCAGCTTGCTATTGTACCCATATTGCATGGATAATGCTCGATCACGACCTGGCTTGCTACTGCGGCTTTCGAGGTATGTTACGTCCAGCCCACAACATGATCTCACATTCAGATATGGAAGCACTTTAGGATCTACAAGACTACATTGAAAACTAAACATGTTACAATTTAATATGAGTTTATTTATCAAAACTCTCAGGAACAAATAAAAATCTACATAAACATCAATCTTTTTTGGAAAATCCAAAAATCATCAAACTCAAAAATCCACAAATTCAAATAAAAATCATATAACTCTCTATCATAGCCTTATCTTGCTTAGCTGATATCTATATTTGAATATCAATGCAAAATTCCCTTTCTTACAACATTTCATTAAGACATAGAGCATGCCTATCATTTCATAAAAAATATATACGCTAAGGCTTCACGGACATTTACCGTATTACTATAATCCCTTCCGGGTTTTTATTTACCTTTATTTTACTTTGAATCACTTTCCAAGCTATATTAACTCTTCCAGTTAAGCCTTAGGTTAACCAAATCAACAATATTTAAACATACATGCCATGGTCTCGAACTCACGTCCCTCAGACTTATTTCTTTCATGCTTTAGGGTGGTCTATTAATGATGTATCATGTGCTATCATTTTTCATTACATAGTTTGCTTACAAACTCAATTTTTAGTTTACCCGTATTGTTTAATACATTTTTCTTTAGGCAGGAATCGAATATTTATCAACAAACTTATTCCTTGACTACAAAGGTCAAATATTATAGAATTTCTTCAAATTTAATGTGGGGACAATTGTCGAAGACCCACCGACAAATTTATTTACTTTATAACCTTGTGGCACCTTTAATTAACAAATTTGCTTATTCCGTTATCATTTACAAATATCCATTCAGCTCCTACTACTTCGGTACACAAAGCGCCTATTGTATTCATTCACCCCTCACGGTCTAAAAGGCCTGCTCGGTAGCGAGACTCCCCTCTCACTCTTACTTAGCTGTGATTTACGACTCTCCGTCCCATTCATTTTCCTCGTGGCTTTTCAACTGTTTACTTCTTTCTTAAAAGCTTATAATCGTCCAAGTTAACACATTATTTCAACTCTTTATTCCCTACCTTATTTATATTTCCTCTTATTCCATTATAATCAATGCCATAATTATAGATCACGACGCATTACATATTTATAGGGCAGATACAAGAGATCTCAATCATGCCTTGTTCCGTGCCTTTATATGTAGAACACGAGGGATCCTTATCACCCCTCGCTTCAGTCCTATTAATTCATTCATTTCACATACTTTATTTGGTCGGATATACAACAACGATGCTGGCAAAGGATGGGTTATATGATATTAGGCTCGGAACCCCTTGCGTTTCCCCAGTCATATCATACCTCGTAGAAAACCTTATACCTTCCAGATTAATATACACACATTTAGCGAAGTCTCAACAGGTCTTACACCGCAACATATTACCTTGGGCGGAATCTATTGTACCCCAAGTGGGTCATACCCTCGTAAACAACAATAATACCGACGATTTCCGAAAATTGATACCTTTATTTTTGATCTCTCAAATTATGCATGTTACAGGATATATATATTTGCTAGCCTGATATTACTTTTTCTTCATTACTTATAGGCCCATTTTTGGCAACACAACTTTAAAATAACTTGGACTTTCATTGCATCCTACAAATTATCTTCAACAATTCAACTTCACTTGCATCGCGGCATTTACTTTTACTTCGACATTTTACTTTCAACATAGCCTGTGGCTTACAACTTCACAATACATTTCCCAGGTGTTCGATTATCACCGATTACTTTTAACTCATTACGTTTATTGTCTGAATAGCATTATTACTTTATTATTTTAAGGTATCTCAAAGATCCTTCAATCATACAATTACTTCAATTATTTCAATTGTTTTAATTATTTCAACTCGGTTTTATTATTATCATTCTCATTAATACTTATCGTTTCCTTATTCACTTACGGAATGCTATTATTCAATTCAATACTTATTTTCCGAGTATAAAAACTCAAAACTTTATTATTACAGTGGAACGTGGCTAATTCGAACGTCTATAATTCGAAATCTTCTTTAATTCAAATTGTAAATACAATCGATGCTAAAAAATCGTGGTTAATTCGAATCATATTTTGGATAATTCGAAGTTCTTAGTGTAAAAAGCCGATCGGGAGCCAAACAGTTGGGTCAGTTCCCGAACAAACTGTTCCGAGTGCAGCCCAAGCAACAAACCACATCACAGAACGTAGGGGTATTTTTGAATGTAGAAATGACGTAAGTGGTTCTGTTTTCCGTTCCTTAAATTTGTTAGATTCTTTTGTGATGGCTGAGAAACTTAATTATAGGAAACAGGTAAAATTCTCAAACTATTTTGAAAAATAGTAGATTTCTCTAAGACTTAACTAGATTGCTGGATTACTACTGTCGTTGGATAGGTGAATGAATAACTTAGTACATTTTGGTTTTATTTTTCATTTGAAACTTTTGAGATTATTCACGATACAGTCTTCATAAAGTACCGCTGTCTGTTAATCTGCTTTGTTGAACGTAAATCATTATGTAAACGTAATACAATATATTTTCTCTATCCTTTTCAAAGAACTTTCTTAATTCGAATTTTTGGATAATTCGATTTTTTTACTGGTCCATTGAGGTTCGAACTACCCAAGTTTCACTGTATTATTATTATGGTGCTCTTTTCATTTTACTTTACTCTTCATTTATCTGGCGTAATTTACTTGCCATTAACATTATTATATTCGATTCCTCCTCTCAAATTTGACTTTTCATTGTTAATTATTCATTTTACGGGTTTTCATTATTATTATTATTATCATTTTTGCACTTCAATAATTATCCTTTATATTTTTTCAAACAATCTTTGCGATTTTTCTCTTCACATTTTAACATTATTTGTTCATTCATTAGTGCATACATTTTAAATTCACTGATTAGCACATGATACATTCATTTTATATAATAAACATTTTCACTCACCCTTTTCTGTTGTTCGGCTCATGACCTGGCCTCTGGATGTCTTCACCCATTTTCATTTCTTAGTGACACATTTCTACACTAAAATAGATCTCTTTCAATTCGTAGTCTTTACATTTACACACGTATATATCTTGACACATCATTTCTATGCTTTTTCTTAATACTTATTGAAATACAAAAAATCACTTAAAATATGATTTACACTTGCACACGAACCCAAATCTCAGCGTACTGTGGTGAGAAAATCATCACGGCGCTGGTGATCCTGAGATAGTCTCCCTATCCTGCATTGGACGTGTGATTGCTCCTATCGATCTCCTACTTCTAGGTAAGTCTCTCTTTCTTCTAAGATAATGTCTATATCTATTGTTTCAATGTCTTTCTTATAGAGCTTCTCACTTGTTAACTGAATGTTATTTGTTTATTTACAGTCGCGCTATGCTCTCGATTCTATGGTTGCCTCTATCGCAATCTATCTTGGACTTCCCTGAAGACCGTACTCTTCTGTCTTTAACACCCTTTGATTTGTGTTCTTTAAATGTTCCGTTTTGTTCGAACCTATGTCGTCTGACGTTCAACTCGTTAACCTTCTACTATTATAACTTGCTTTGAAGCTCCCCTTTGGGACCTATAGTTATATTGTCTCTGTTCTGCATGGTGTAGCTTTCTATCGCTCACAACTATTTGTGTGTGGTCTCGAACCTACACGTTCTTGGATACGAGTCCTTCCAATATTTCAATGTCTCTTTACTTCCGCACTTTTGCTTCCTTTAAAGTCTTTAACGTGCTTTTCGTATTGTAGCCTAACGTATTTTAACGCGGCTTGGTATCGAACCAATGTGACTTTACACAACTTCACTCGAACTTAATAATTTGTCTATCGCGACTTGTTTTATACTATGCCTCTTCCGAGGTTCGAATTCTAATGTCTTTGAACGTTACTTCCTCCAATGAGGTTGTGATGATATTGCTTACTAGCGTAACCTCTTCTAAAGTTCGGATCTAAACTAATCATACTGATGAACTTCTGTATAATGTCCCACCTCCACCGAGGCTTGACTCTGACTGATCAACTTCGTGTAGCGTACCTCCTCTGCCGAGGTTTCTCGATCAACTGATGGACTTCATGCTTTGGTTTGAGCTTAAGGCCGTATTTATACGTGTTGGGGCAGAAATTAGTCCCTGACGAACTCGGGAGTTCAACTTCTGACTCCTGGCTCTAATCTAGTCTATATTTAATTTCCAAGTGCAATTAGTAATGACTTTACAATTTCCTACTGGCGGAACGAAATTTGTTCACAGGTTGATATTTATTTAATTAAAGGAAGCTTGTAGTTTAACGTGACCGTTAATCTTGAGATCATGAGCCAAGGGACCTCCTTTTTACGTGGAATCCGAACCACAGGACATGGCATTTCACTTCGAAAATCTCACATGCATTGACCGGGAATCGAACCCGGACCGCCTTGGTGAGAGGCATACAGCTAGACCGCTGAGCCACCACGCCCCATTTATTTAATTAAATTAGTTCTTATTCCCTCTGCGGGGCCGGCCTTATTTCTCCTGCCTCCGTGGGTATCATTCCGCTCTACATTCCGATGACGTATTGCTTAGCTTGCATTTTCTGAAGTGCCTTCTTTCAAGTTTACCAACCTTCCGATTTATGCTGTCCCTAATTCTGTTTCGACTTTCGATTTAATTAACGTGGGGAGTTTATTTTGTTAAGTTTAACATGTTTGAATTCTCGCTGGCTCATCGTTTTCTGGGGCCTCACTTCAGGTAGGCTCTTGAGAAAATAGTTTTCTCATAAATGTCATACTTGAAAAGTGATAATTTCTCGCTGAACTGCTTACTTGCTGGAATGTCGAGTGTTAGTTATTGCCCTTCAACTCTACATTTTCTGGCTCTTTTAATGGCTTCTATAACGACCCTTTTTTCTTAAGCTGTCAGACTTAATGTCTCTTTATGAGTTGAAATACGCCACCTGCGTGTCCGGCAGTGTTTTTGTAGCTCATTCCCCAGCGAAATCTCCCTCTAACGTCTTACAGTCTTTATAAAACTCCATCATATTCTCCTATCAATTGTCCAGAGTTCGTTTGTGCCAATATCCAAATGGGCACACTATGTACGTGCGAATAGTAAGCCTACCTCTTTCAGTAAACACCGCGTGGGAGTTGAAAGCACACCTCCAACAAAGGAAAATTGTGTGTTCGACAAAACCTCTTTCTCTCGCTTTACCGCTGTAATGTAGCCCACAATAATACAATTGACAATGAGTGATTTTATCCCACCAGAATTAGTAGCCTTCTGTTCGTGAATGTGAGTTTGTTACTCCGAGAGACGCCATCTGTTCGCATGGAGACGGAGGCTGGTGACCCAGAGATGTCAGCAACCGCACCCGCGCATTTCCGAGAATTGGGACTGGGCTCTGCTCGAAGCTACTAGAAATCGCTGAGACTGCAGTTCCAGCATGAATGAGCGCATTCTGGTAATTGTCGCTGTGTTATACGTGAGTGTGGACAGCAAGTGAGTGAGTGACACGCAAGAGTGAGTTGTGTGATAGTCGCATTGAGTTAGCAAGTGAACTGTTGTTAGCACTTTGTTACATTACTAAACGACTGTAGCCCACTACTGGATTTTACCATGCTAAAGGTGTCCAGTGCCCGATTTATTGCTCTGGCTCAGAAATTCAAACAAGATTTCACAGACCCCGATGAAACTGTTATGCGATGTACTATTTGTGATTCAGGAATTTTGTTAGATGAAAAACACCAGCGAGATCGCATCAAGCAACACATTTCCAGCTCGAAGTATCTGAGACTCAAGTAAACGAATCGCGGCAACTTCTATTACGAGATGCGTTTCAACCGAGTTCTTCAAAAAGCCAAAATTTGAAGGAATTAAACATTGATTTGTGTATAGCTCTTACACAAGCAGGAATTCCACTCAATAAGGTGAACCATCCAGCCTTCAAGGAATTTCTTGAAAAATACACAAAGATGTCAATGCCCGATGAGAGTACTTTAAGAAAAAAAACTACATGGAGCCTGTTTACCGTGAAACCATACAAAGAATCAAGGAGAACGTGTCTGATTGCGATGTGGGAATCATCGTGGATGAAACCAGAGACTCAATGGAACGATATGTTTTGAACATTTTTGGTTTCCCCTTAGCAGGGGAGAACTTTAAGCCCATGTTGTTAAAATGTATGAGCTGCAGAAAGCCAATGCCAGTACAGTTTTGCAATCAATTACGGACTTCTGCCAAAAAGTCTGGCCTACTGGTATCGAGTTTGAAAACCTTCTTCTTGTGGTTACGGACCAGGTTCCATACATGGTTTCAGCTGTTAACCAATTGAAACCTTTATTTCCTATCTTGAAGCATGTGACATGCTTGGTTCATGTCCTTCACAGGGTTTGTGAATCCATAAGGAACGAATACGACATCGCAAATCAATTCATCTCTGCACTGAAGAAGATTCTACTGGAAGTTCCGAATCGTGTTGTTGCCTACATGGAAACCACTGGCCCCCCTTTCAAAATTTCTCGGTCATTACCCGATGGGGATCGTGGATTGAGTGTGCTGCTATGTTGTGTGAGAATTTTGACAAAATTAGAGAGTTTGTGCTTTCTTTGCATCCAGCCGACGCAGGTTCAATTTTCAAGGCACGGCAACTTATGTTCCCGGAGAAAATACATCATTTACAGACAGAACTATATTGTGTCCATAGTTACAAGTACCTGACTGCAGTTATTAAACGATTAGAAGAACAAAGTCTGGAAGAGGAAAAACAATGGGATATATTTACTTCCGTGAGGGAGCAGTTAGATGGCTTTACCAAAGACAAACTTGAGCCTAGTCTTCAGAAGAATTCAGACATTGTGAAATTCACCACATCTGTAGAGTAGCCATTCCGAGTGAATACAAGATTTGCTCCACTGGTTTCTGTGGATGTCGAAAGAAGCTTTGGCATCTACATTCTATCTGTTGAGTTGGCAGCACGCACAAGAGTGTAGTGCAGTATCTTTGACATAGTCTTTGGTATCAGTGAAGTTCAGTGTCAATAAAAAATGGTATATCGTGTGAATTGTGAACCTTTCCACAACAAATAATAAAATATGCATTCTAGAGGAGTCTATGTGATTTATTGAGAAGTGAACCTAACATTTTATGGCGACCAGTGACACGATTCATTCATAGTAAAAGGCTCCCGTGAAGAAAGAAGATGGAAAGACTCGCTAAAGAAAGAACCGTAAAGCGGCGGTTATTTATGCGCTCACACAATCAACTAATGGCGTCGTTAGAAGATGATCAAACTGAAACTGGAAAAGAGCAAGTGCAACTTGAAATCCTTCAAGAAAAGTATGATGATATCTCTAATTCAGATGGATTAATATTTCAACAGATGATAGACGACGAGTGTGAGGATGACGAAATAGAAACGGAATGTGAATCAGCTGATGATTACAAACACAAATTCCTTAGCTGTAGAACAAAAGCAACACGTTTTATGAATCCCGTTGTTTCCATTATCCCTCCACAAAGTGTAGTGAATGACAATGTTTGTGATAAAAAGAAATATAGACTTCCAAGAATAGAATTTAAGAAATTTTCTGGTGAAATAATTGATTGGTTATATTTCTGGAGCCAGTTCCGTAAAATTCACGAGGATGAGGACATTGGGAAGGAAGATAAATTCCAATATTTAATTCAGGCTATGACAGAAGGTTCCAGAGCATGTGAATTAGTTACTAGTTTTCCACCCACTGCCGAGAATTATGACAAAGCTATAGAGAGTCTTCAAGCTCGATTTGGTAGAGAGGACTTGCAGGTGGAAGTTTATGTTCGTGAATTGCTCAAACTAGTATTGACGAACGCAGTCAATTCCAAAGAAAGGCCAACACTGAGTAGCTTGTAAGATAAATTAGTGTCACATCTCAGATCGCTGGAAAGTTTAGGCGTTGCTACAGAAAAATGTACTGCAATGCTGTATCCCCTAATTGAATCATCTTTGCCAGAAGACCTATTAAGAGCATGGCAGAGGAATACTTCCTTCAGGTGCGATTCCGTATTCAAAGATCGTTTGCAGCAGCTCGTGGCTTTTCTTCAAAATGAAGTAGTAAGTGAAGAAAGAATTTCATTGACTATGAAAGGGTTTAATATTAGCCCATCCCAAGGATATAAGATTAAGGGTGACAAGAAACCAAGGGATGTCATTGAACCAAATATACCTACTGCTTCTGCTTTGTTTGCTGATGTTTCTAAGACAGGAGTGTGTTTTTTGTCTTAAACCTCATTCGAGCCCAGAGTGCATTAAAGATCAAAAAATGACTGTAGGGGAGAAAAGGAAAATCTTAACTGATAAACACTGTTGCTTCAATTGTTTAAAGAAGGGCCATGTAAGTAGAGCTTGTAAATCGATTGTCAGATGCATTGTTTGTGGTGGTAAACATGTGGTATTAATGTGTTATAAGCTCCGGGACAAAGAAAATGAAAGTTTGTCCAAACAGAATTACGAGGGAGACAGGAATTTGGTTCTCCAGGATGGCAATAATGTTGATAAGGCGTTAGCTAATGTGTATTGTTCTCCTGAGGTGTACTTGCAAACCCTGGCAGTTGTCGTTAAAGGAAAGGGTAAACAAAAAACTGTACGAGCTGTCATTGATACTGGGTCTACTAAATCCTACATTGCACGTGACCTAGCCGAAGAAATGGGGTATCAGTCAATCAGGAAGGAAACGTTAATACATTCCTTGTTTGGTGGAGTACGTTCTCGAGAAGCAAAACACGACTGTTACAGAATAAGTTTAAAGCGATTGGAGGGAAACTATTCCAAGGAGCTGGAAGTCTTAAGCAAAGAGATTATTTGTGAAGATGTCCCATATATTAAGAATGGTTCTTGGAGTGAGGGGATAAGGGATCTGAAAATATGTTTAACTGATGTACGAGAGCGAGGACCTGTGCAGATTCTGATTGGGGCCGATAAGGCGGGTGAATTGCTCACTGGGAGGAAACATCAACTAAAATGTGGCCTAGTTTTGGTGGAGACTTCCCTAGGGTGGACACTAATGGGAAAAGTCATAGGTAACAAGGCCCAAAGGGATTCGGCATCATTATTAGTGTCATTTTTTTCCCAACATACAAGAATTTCTGATCTCTGGGACTTAGAAATTCTTGGAATTACTGACCCTGTTGTGGAAGAATCTATCGTCGAGAGGAATGAGCGTGTTAAAAATAACTTCCTTGAGACTGCACGACTGAATGAAGATAACAGATATGAAGTGTGTCTGCCTTGGAGTGAACAACATCCACCTCTTCCTGACATCGGCTCAGCACAGATTAGAAATCACTGCAAAGGAACTACAAGCTGAACAACATTATCAGGAGTACGATAATGTCTTACGAAGTTGGTTGGAGCAAGGAATCATCGAGAGGGTACCGGAAGAAGAACTGAAGAATGGTGGACACTATCTACCTCACCAACCTGTCTTCAAAGAAACAGCACCACCAAGATCAGGCCTGTTTTTGATGCCCCGGCGAAGCAGAGAAACGCTCCATCAATGAACGAATGTATTGAAAAGGGGCCTAACTTCATAGAGTTGATCCCTAGTTCGCTACTGAAGTTCAGAGAAAATGAGATCGGTGTGACGGCCGATGTAGAAAAAGCATTTCCTCAAATAAGTGTTAATCCTAGAGACCGTGATTTTCTGAAATTCCTTTGGTGGAAGGAGGAAAGTACAGGGAAGGTAGAAGTGTTCCGTCACAATAGAGTTGTCTTTGGACTTGCATGTTCTCCGTTCCTATTGTCAGCAACCGTCAAACTCCACTTGAACGAGTTGAAGAGACAAACAGTCGATAATAGTTCCTACTCAACTTCAACAATAGAAAGATTGGAAGATTTTTTTTATGTGGATAACTGTGCTATTAGTGTTAACAACAGAAATGACCTTCATTCATTCATGCGAGAGGCAAGCATAATAATGGATAAGGCATCTTTCAATCTCCGAGGGTGGGAGTATTCTCAGGATGGTACAGCTGAAAATCTTACTCATGTCCTAGGGCTCATTTGGAATAAAGGAGAAGATACCATTGAACTGAATCTAACTCATGTTAACGATTTCAAATATGATGTAATCACCAAAAGAGCTATACTAGGAGCTGCACATAAGGTGTTTAACCCTATTGGCTTCTCATGTCCGGTATTTCTCTGTCCAAAATTAATCTTGCAAGAACTATGGGCCACTGACTTGGGTTGGGACACCAGAGTAGACGAAACAACAAAGAGAAGATTCATGAAGTGGTTGGCAGAACTACCTCAGCTGTCTGAGATTAAGATTCCTAGATGTTTGATCGGTAGTGTCCAGTCGGTTGAAGATATATCTCTTCGTGTGTTCTGCGACGCCAGTCAAACTGCGTATGCTGCAGTTATATTCTTGCGAATACAGAGGGTGGACAATATAGAGTTACGATATGTACAAGCCAAGACAAGAGTGGCACCCAAGAAGAGTATCACCATACCACGCCTGGAATTATTAGCAGCTACAATAGGGGTTCGACTAGTGACGTCAGTACTGCCAACATTAACTGCAAAATAAATCGTTACTTATTATTGGAGTGACTCGTCGACTGTGTTGTCCTGGATCAAGTTAGACGAACCTTGGGGGACCTTCGTGTGGAACAGAGTGCAAGAAATTCGAAGACTGTCCAGAATAGAACAGTGGCGGCATGTTCCAGGAACCATGAATCCGGCTGACCTGGCATCAAGGGGATGTAGCACAAAACAGTTACTTCAACAGAGATGGTGGGAAGGGCCAAAATGGCTAAAACAATCCACTACACAATGGCCTAGTCCCGAAATTTCAACAAACGATGATGACGTCTTCCAAGAAAGAAAAAAGAAAGACAACACTATGACGGTGTTAGAAGACAAGTCCAATACCCGAGAATGGCACCTTGACTATTTCTCAAGTTTCCGTAGAACAGTTCGTATGATTGGATGGATCTTGAGGTTTCTGTATAATTGTCGACAGAAAAATAATAGAAGAACTACCGAACTATCCATTGAAGAAACCACAGAAGCAGAAAAAGTCATGATGCAGTTCATACAAAAGGAGTGTTTTGTTGGTGAAAAGGATGAAAGATTCAACTCACTATGTGTTTTCATGGATGATGAGGGAGTGATGAGACTGAAAACAAAAATTATATCGCGCAAAGATGATTATGCTTTCCGTTGTCCTGCTATCCTTCCTGCGAAGCATACAACAGTTCACGCTCTCATTAGGGAGAAGCACAACGACTTATGTCATGCTGGAACCCAGATTCTGCTCAGTGGGCTCAGACAGAAATATTGGATCCTTGGAGGAAGGAGAACAGTGAAGGGTGCAATTAAAACATGTGTTGTCTGCAGAAGGTACCATGGAAACATCTTGAAGCAGAACAAACTCATCTCCCCATAGACAGAGTGAGAGAAGCCTCAATTTTTGAAATAACAGGGGTCGACTTTGCCGGGCCTCTGATTTTGAAAGGTGGAGAGAAAGCCTGGGTCTGTCTGTTCACGTGTGCGGTTTTTCGTGCAGTACACCTGGAGCTAGTAACATCTTTGGCTACTGCAACATTCCTCGAAGCTTTTCGGCGCTTCGTGTCCAGACGTGGAAGGCCAATGATTGTCTATAGTGACAGTGGGACAAACTTTCAAGGCACCTGCAATATGTTGGAGACAATTCAGTGGGATAAAATTGCTGAATATAGTTCTGTACAACAAATAAAATGGAAATTCAATCCTCCCACAGCAGCATGGTGGGGAGGATGGTGGGAGAGGCTGATTTGTGTCCTCAAACAAATGCTCAGGAAAGTTCTGGGAAATTCATGTCTGTCGTACCAAGAAATGATGACTGTTCTGTGTGACATTGAAGCTGTCATGAAATCACGACCACTTACTTACCTGTCCAATGATGGAGAAGACTTGATGGCTATCACCCCTGCAATGTCCCTACAGGAAGTCAAGGAGATTGGAATGCCCGATATCGACATGATAGAGGACATAAAACTTGACTGAAGATTCAGCTACAGACAGAAAGTAAAGGAAACATTAAGGGTAAGATTCAGGAATGAATATCTTGGACAGCTAATACAGAAGAACCACATTAGGAAAAGTCATCACAAACCCTGCGTAGGTGAAGTAGTATTGGTAGCCAGTGACAACACGAAGAGACTAGACTGGCCGCTGGCAAGAGTGACAGAGGTCATCCCTGGCAAAGGTGGTGTCGTGAGAGTTGTTCGCTTGGCGACTACAAAAGGAGAGCTACTGAGGCCAGTACAGAGGGTGTATCCACTTGAAGTGACATCTGGAGAAGATCATGCTTTAAGACTGCAAGTTGAGCGGAATGAAAATGAGAAGAAGGAGAAAAATCCAAAGACGGCTAAACCATCTACTAATACTTATGATCTCATCAGAACCAGTAGTGGAAGAGTGGTGGTTAAACCAAATAAATATTTTGAGTGACTTATTTATTTTTGTGTTCATTTATTTTGAGAAAAAGAAAAAAGTTATTTTATTGTTTTGTTGTTTTGTTTCCACAACTCAAGGTGGGAGAATGTTGAGTTGGCAGCAAGCACAAGAGTGTAGTGCAGTATCTTTGACATAGTCTTTGATATCAGTGAAGTTCAGTTTCAAAAAACAATATGGTATATCGTGTGAATTGTGAACCTTTCCACAACAAATAATAAAATATGCATTCTAGAGGAGTCTATGTGATTTATTGAGAAGTGAACCTAAAACTATCTCCTAATAGAAATAGACTTACTTTTAAAAATGAAGAGATGCTTAATGTCTTGAAGTACAGCAGCTTCATGTTTTTTTTTTCATTCTTTTGATGAGTGACTTGATGTACTTGTTTGTAATTCAATAAACTAGAATAGAGGAAAGAGAAAATTAGTCGAATAAACTAGCACCTCTTTGCCCCTTTATTTTAAACCTAATTTGAGTACCTTTAGTCCTTTTCTCTTCCTTCTTTCATCTGAAATTTGCACCTAAACATCCTAACCCTGGTTACAACCAATGCCATCTCCGCAATGGATTGTGAAAGCATTTTTGTTTCATTCTAAGTCTTTCGAAATGCAAACTGATGACTAGAAGAGGCCTCTATGACTTTATGAAGAGATGTTCTGTAAACGATTTTGTAAAACGATTAGATTTTATGGAAAATTCAATATTATCAGATCCTACCTACCTAATGATGAAAAGAAAGGTTTTCAACATAAACTGTCTTATATTAAGTCACAATTAAAGAAAATATGCTTGCTTCACTCAAAATTGAAAGTACCGGTATCTTATTAATAAAGAACCAGCAAACCATTCTTAAAATGAGCATTACATTTACTGCTCTCAAGCGCCGGATGGATTAGAAAGATCCCTCAAGTTGAAAGAATCTTAAACGTGCCATTAAATCTATTGTCGCGGCTACCTCAAATTCCAGCTGACTGCGCCAGGATTTGATCCTCCAACCTTGGAAACAGCAGGCGAGAACGTTATCGCTGAACCACGCAGCCTGTCGACAACAAGAAGAACAACGATACACTTAGGTTCATTAATATTACATCTCGTCCTAATAAGCTGAAAGTTACGTCATGGACATACAGTAATTGCTCGAGACAGTTTACGTAACAGTTTTGTAATATTTAATTTAACAATGAGTTGAATGAAATAGATTCACGTCAAGCTATATAGAGAGCCCATTTTAACTTCTCCCTTTGTGTTGTAACAGTATCAGTTAACGCTTGCCTGGTGCTAGTAATAAGTTGGTCCACCAATGAGGAGTTAATGAAAGCTCAAGAACAATAGCTCTCAACTGTGGGTGACAAGTTCCATTCATGTACGACGTGGTCACACAAATACTTGAACAAAGGGCTAGAATTGTTATTGTCCACGGTGGAGTGGTTATTGACGTCGCCGAAAGCTTTCAGAACTATGGCAGTGGAATGATTCGTAGGGTGTTTCAGAAGCTACCAGTTTACTCACTATTCTTCTTCTTCTTCTTCTTCCGTTATGACCCCCAGGGGCCCACAACTTGTGGGACGTGGGTTGGCGGCCATGGGACCCCAGCTGAGTCCTGCATTGCTTCCACTTACTTGTACCGGGCTCCTCTCTGTTATCGTTCATCTCGACCTCCCTTGGTCAACTGTAGTTCTTTTTCGACCCCGACGGTATTAGGGTATCCGAGGCCTAGGGAGTCTTTCACTTTCCCGCCTTAATTGGCCCTTGCCTCACCTTTCCTGATCCCTCATTCTTCGAGGGGTCATCCCTCTTGTTCTCAATTCATTATATCACGGCCCTCAAGGAGGCAGGGTGTGTGTAGCCCCACCACTTATGGTGCACCCTGGATTGTGCTACACCCTCAAGGGCTCAGGTCTGGTGAGTTCGAAGAGTGGAAAGGCTCCAGGTACAGATGAATTACACATTGAAATACTAAAGCTTCTCAAGGATGAACGATCTCTTTCCTTGCTGATTGGTGTGTTCAATAATATATATCGAAGTGGATACATACCACATGATTGGCTCAAATCAACTTTTATACCGATTCCCAAAAAGACCAATGCAAAGTGCTGCAATGACTATAGAATGATCAGCTTAATGAGTCACGCCCTGAAGTTATTCCTTAAAATCCTGCACTTAAGGTTACATCATAAATGTGAGGAGAACATCGGTGGCACACAGTTTGGAATCAGGAGTGGTTTCCGAACTTGGCATTTCTCAGTCTTCAGGTGTTGATTCAACGATGTCGTTATGTTCGTGTCGATGTTTACATGTGTTTCATCGATTATGAAAAAGCCTTTGACACTGTTCAACACGATAAACTGATGAACATTTTATGTGACCTGGGACTACATGGACGTGATATCCGATTAATTGGAAATCTGTACTAGAATCAACGTGCTGCTGTACGTGTTGATGGTCAGCTCTCTGAAGAAGTATCGATAATGAAGGGAGTTCGCCAAGATTGCATTCTTTCTCCACTCCTCTTCAACATCTATTCTGAAAAGATTTTCCAAGATGCTCTTGATGGAAAGTCTCAAGAAGTAGTGGTAAATGAATCTATCTAATATATAAAAGTGAAAGTCTGCATGTATGTATGTATGTATGTATGTATGTATGTTGGTTCCGTATACAAATCTACACCGTTCCACCAATCTCAACCATATTTTGCATACACATAGTTTAGGACCCAGAAGGAACCGCTGGCTACATGAATTTTCGATAGTCTTTCTCATTCTTCTGATTTCGGCCCTTTTTCACTCAAAAACAGGCTAATCAAATCATAAAATATACTCATGAAGGAATGGCAAGGCAGATAGTTTCCATGGCAACATAGCTCAAGTCGAGACACGGCCGTCTGGATGCCAATTGCGCTCTGCACTACCGGTATAGAAAATGAGGATCTTTACTTGAAATCCCGTTAGTTACTCAACTGCTCACACAGCACTGTCAACCGAGTATAGCATAACAAAGACTTGACACTATCTACTAGATATTTGTCAAATACCACTCACTCACTCACTCACTCACTCACTCACTCACCCACACATTCATCACGAAATCTCAGAACCCACCCAACGGATTGGAATGAAATTTGGTATGCAGCTTACTCAAGGGCCGCAAACGCCCACTAAGAAAGGATTTTTGGATATTCAGGTTCTAAAGGGGTGTTAAGGGGGTAGACCTGCATTTCATCGAATAGCAATATCTCGCGATTGGTTTCACTGGGGGATGTGATACTCGGCATATAAACTCATCATTAAAAATAAGAAGACATGTGTCTGAGGGTTTTTCGATGTGGTGTATATTATGAGGTGAAAGGGGTGAAAAGTGGGGGTTGAAAGATTCCTAACGGAGCCTGTATCTCATAAACGACATAGGCGAGGAGTTTGAAACTCAGCGGAAAAAAATCAGCATAAAAAATAAGTAAATAGGTGTTTGACCAGTTTTTTTTTCATAAATCCAATTTAAGGGGCCTATGGCGAGGGGTGAAATTCTGTGTAAAAAAAAAAAACAGGAAAGAAAGTGTCCTAACCGATTGACTCACTCGCTCTTCAAACTCAGGGGGAAAAACTGCTTAAAAATAAGTATAACTTATATGTGTTCGACAGTTTTTTTGATAAACCAAATTAAGGGGTTCATCGGGAGGGGTGAAATTCTGAAGAAAAAAATTGAAAGAAAATGTCCTGACTCACTCACCCACTCATCATCGCCCAGCCAAAAATATTGAAGTTGGAAACATGTCATTTTCGGGATATGTTCGTTGTATGTCAAAACCATACACTAAGGGAGGATTTTTGAATATTCAGGCTCTAAAGGGGTCTTAAGGGGGTTAAACCTGCATTTTATTGAATAACAAAATCTCACGAGTGGTTTCATTTGTGGATGTGATACTCGGCATATAAACTAATCATTAAAAATAAGCAGACATGTGTCTAAGGGTTTTTCGATGTGGTGTATTATTATGAAGTGAAAGGGGTGAAAATTGGGGGTTGAAGGATTCCTAACGAAGCGTGTAGGCCTATCTCCTAAACGACATAGGCGAGAAATTTGAAACTCGGCGAAAAAAAATCAGCTTAAAAAATAAGTAAGTCGGTGTTCCACCGTTTTTTCATAAATTAATTTAAGGAGCCAATGGGGTGGGGTGAAATTCTGGGGGGAAAAAGGAGAGAAAGTGTCCTAACTGACTGACTAACTCACTCAATCATCAAACTCAGGGGAAAAAGACAGCTTAAAAAATAAGTTAATAGGTGTTCAAGCGTTTTTTCATCAATCCAATTTAAGGGGCCCATGGGGAGGGGTGATATTCTGGTAAAAATAATTGAAAGAAATTGTCCTGTCTGACTCACTCACTCGTCACGCCCAGCGAAAACTATTAAAGTTAGAAACATGAAATTTTGGGAATATGTTCGCTGTATATCGAAAACGTCAACTAATGAATGATTTTTTGTTATTCGGGTTTTAAAGAGGTGTTAAGGGGGTAAACGTGCATTTCATTGAATAACGATATCTCATGAGTTGTTTCTTTGGGGATGTGATATTCGGTATATAAGCTAATCATTAAAAGGGTGAAAGGGGTGAAAATTGGGGGTTGGGGGATTCTTAACGGAGCGTGTATCACTTAAACGACATAGGCGAGAAGTTTGAAATTCGGCGGGAAAAAACAGCTTAAAATATAAGTAAATAGGTGTTCGACCGTTTTTTCATAAATCCAATTTAAGGGGCCCTTGGAGAGAGGTGAAATTCTGGGGGGAAAACAGGAAAGAAAGTGTCCTAACTCACTCACTCATCAAACTCAGGGGGGAAGAACAGCTCAAAAATAAGTAAATAGGTGTTCGACCGGTTTTTTTTTCATAAATCCAATTTAAGGGGTTCATGAGAGGGGTGAAATTCTGAAAAATAATTGAAAGAAAATGTCCTGAATTACTCACTCATCATCCCCCAGCCAAAATTATTGAAGTTAGAAACATGACATTAAGGGGCTATGTTCGTTGTATGTTGAAAACGTCCACTAAGGAAGGAATTTTGGATATTCAGGTTCTAAAGGGGTGTTAAGGGGGTAGACTTGCATTTAATTGAATAACAATATCTCCCGAATGATTTCCTTTGGGATGGGATACTAGGCATATAAACTCATCATTAAGAACAAGAAGACACATGTCTGAGGGTTTTTCGATGTGGTGTATAATATGAGGTGTATGTGTGAAAAGTGAGTGTTGAAGGATTCTTAACGGAGCAAGTATCTCTTAAAAGACAGAGGCAAAAAGTAAGAATCTCAGGGAGAAAAATCAGATTGAAAAAGTAGTAGATAGGTGTTCGATCGTTTTTTCATAATCCAATTTAAGGGGCTCATGGAGAGGGATGAAATTCTGGGGAAAGAAGTCCACTAAGGAAGGATTTTTGGATATTCACTCATCATCCCCCAGCAAACCTATTGCAGTTAGAAACTTGAAATTTTGGGGATATGTTCGTTGTTTGTCGAAAAAGTCCACTAAGGATGGATTTTTGGATATTCATGTTCTGAAGGGGTGTTAAGGGGGTTAAACTTGCATTTCATTGAATAACAATATCTCACGAGTTGTTTCATTTGGGGATGTGATATTCGGCATACAAACTAATCATTTAAAATAAGCAGACATATGTCTAAGGGTTTATCGATATGGTGTATATTATGAGGTGAAAGGGGAGAAAATTGGGGGTTGAAGGATTCTTAACGGAGCGTGTACTGTATCTCTTATTCAACATAGGCGATAAGTTTGAAATTCAGCGGAAAAAGCAGCTTAAAAATAAGTAAATAGGTGTTCGACCATTTCTTCATAAATCCAATTTAAGGGGCCCATGGGGAGGAGTGAAATTCGGGGGGGGGGGAACAGGAAAGAAGGTGTCCTAACTGATTGACTTACTTACTCACTTATCAAACTCAGGGGGAAAACAGCTTTAAATAAGTAAATAGGTGTTCGACCGTTTTTTTTTCATAAATCCAATTTAAGGGGTTCTTGGGGAGGGGTGAAATTCTCAAATATTAATGAAAGAAAATGTCCTGACTGACTCACTCACTCATCATCGCCCAGCAAAAATTATTGAAGTTAGAAACATGAAATTTTGGGGATAAGTTCGTGGTATGTCGAAAACGTCCACTAAGGAAAGAGTTTTGGATATTCAGGTTCTAATGAGGTGTTAAGGGGGTAAACGTGCATTTCATTGAATAACAATATCTCATGAGTGGTTTCATTTGGGGATGTGATACTTGGCATATATACTAATCATTTAAAATAAGCTGACACATGTCTAATGGTTTTTCGATGTGGTGTATATTATGAGGTGAAAGGGATGAAAAGTGGGGGTTGAAAGATTCCGAACGGAGCGTGTATCTCTTAAACGACATAGACGAGGAGTTTGATTTTCTCCGAGTTCCAATCACCTTAAAAATTAATAAATGAATAAATAATTAAAATAAGTAGATGTTCGACCGTTTTTTTTTTCATAAATCCAATTTAAGGGGCATATGGGGAGGGGTGAAATTCTGGAATAAAAACGTCCACTAAGGAAGGATTTTTGGATGTTCACTCTCATCGACCAATCAAAACTATTGAAGTTAGAAGAAGGGGATATGTTTGTTGTGTGTCGAAAATGTCTACTAAGGAGGGATTTTTGGATATTCAGGTTCTAAAGGGGTGTTAACGGGGTTAAACCTGCATGTCATTGAATAACAATATGACACGACTATGACGCGAGCGAAGCGAGGCTAAAAATGAGATGGTGTGTGTCTGTGTATTACTCAATCACGCAAGAACCACTGGTCCGACTTACATGAATTTTACATGAAAGTAGCTGATTTAACTGGTTAACATATAGGCTACTTTTGATTTCAATACTTTGCACTATGGCGACCATTTTAGTGACGTCACTACACCCTTTGGTTTCAAACTTTCATATTTCCATTTCAAATAAAAAGTGAACGCTAAGAAATAGCAAACTTTTGATGGCATATACGAGGTTTAAAATTACATTTTCTATCCGAAAGGTATCTCCAACGGTTAGCAAGTAAAACCTAAATTTGTGCTATAAAACACGGTCAACGCCGAACGGTGTAGTTGGACAAAATGTTCCATCCTTAATCTCCCTCTGCGCAGCACCTCGCCTATCCCCTGTTTTAACTGTCACTTTCACATTTTAATTTATTTATGACGCGTAGCGAAGCACGGGTACTTCAGCTAGTCATTAATAACATCCGATATGCTGATGGCACTGTCATCCTTGCAACAAGTATGGATGATCTACAAACACTATTGGATTCTATTTCTGAAGAGAGTAATGCCATGGGATTACATTTAAATGTAAACAAGTGCATCGTTGTTAGTAGATGGACAGATGAAATTCAGGGCATTCTTACACTTGGTAATGAAAGAATTGAAAGGGTTTCATCATATAAATATTTAGGATGTCAAATCAATGATAACTGGGACTTAATTCATGAAATTCGCTGTAGAATTGAGCAGGCCAGAAGTTCTTTCATGAAAATGAGAAAAGTTTTGACCAGCCGTGATTTAAGTCTGTCATTACGCACCCGACTGCTTCGATGCTACGTTTTTAGTGTCCTGCTCTATGGAGTTGAATCATGGACACTTACTGAGGGTATTAGCTTCCCACGGTGGGTGAGTGGTTATAGTGTCGGACTACCAACCCCAAGATTGCAGGTTCGCCCCTGGGCATGGTAAGTGATTTTTGGAGGCGACAAAAGTCACGATACTCATGTCATACGTTGTTGGCATGTTAAAGAACCCATTTGAATTCAGTAGGCCGTGTTCAATGGCAAAATTAAACTCGGGATTTTCCGCCAACACAAAGTTCCTCCATTCTCTACTTGAAAGCGCTGTAGTGTCAATGAGTTTAGATATCTAACCTCCTTGACTTTCATAGCGTTCAAAGGAACGACGAAATTCGACATGCAAGCTACCCTCTGGGTGTCAATTAATAAAGCTTGCACCAGGCACCCGAGGCCATACGATATTATTATTACCGAGGTTTTAAGTAAGAAACTGACAGCATTTGAAATGTGGACTTATCGCAGGATTTTAAGGATATCATGGACAGCTAAAGTCACAAATGTGGAAGTACTGCGGCGTATGAACAGACTTGGAAATTCTCAGTATCATCAAAAGGAGAAAACTAGAATACTTTGGTCATTTCATGCGCAACAACAAATACACTAGCACCTCTTGCAATTAATTATCCAAGGGAAGATTGATGGCATTAGGGGTCCAGGACGCAGACGAATATCCTGGCTAAAGAACTTAAGCCAGTGGTTTGGACTTAATACAATGTCATTGTTTAGAACAGCTGTGGACAAACAGCAGATCATGCTACTGATCGCCAATGTTCTTGGAGGACGAGGCACTTGAAGAATAAGAAGAATAAGGGGCTTACTGAGCTGGATCCGGTTTTTCTCCTTCTACAATTGCCTTTAGGGCCGCCCCTCTCCTCTTTACCTTTCCTATCTGACTTTCCTGGCTCTCCTTTCTTCCAAGTCCCTTAATTCTCATTCTTCGAGGGTTGAGAGCATTCCCTTTCCTCCTGTCTTTTGTTTCCCTTATTCTTATTTTTGTTTTCCATTTCCTCTTCTAGTAGTTAGTTTTAGGTTTAATTTCATTTCATTTACATTTTCACTGTCACCCAAACCATTAGAGGCCGATAACCCAGATGTTAGGCCCCTTAAAACAACAACTATCATCATAATCATCATCTTCCGTTACGGTCCCTGTAGGACCACGGATATGTAGCAGCACTTCCAATGAAAAAGGAATAACGTACCTCAAAGAGTACAGAAGAGCAGAGACAGACAAAGTTGAATTTAATTATTGTCTCTTTGAACTGATTGTTAGTTATTCTGATAGCTTCTAAAAAGTTACATTGCAGTCTGGATCTTACAAAAAGTTAATAAACATTGATATAATAGCTTAGGCTTTAACGGCCGGCGATCATAATTAAGTACAAGTTTTTCGGACTTGTAGGCCGTGGTCCAGACAGGATATCTCCCGACGTTTCACCGGAAACTGCGTCTTGCATTTTCAGCGAGGTCATCTGCCCCTTGTTGATAGATACATTGGAGTATAACAATTAAGGCAATCCAATGAGACCAACTTCTATATGACACTGCATTTCATTTATTCTCAAATTCGACATTCAAGATATTCTAAATGAAGCAGCATTATTTAAATTGGCCACATCTCTTGTCTCTTGGATCTTACCTGTTCGTTTACAAGGGTTCCTCTCCTTTCCTTGGTCTGTAGTGGAATGTAGTTTCCGGTGAAACGTCGGGAGATATCCTGTCTGGACCACGGCCTACAAGCCCGAAACACTTGTACTTAATTGATAAACATTATCACTTACAAGCAATACCAAAGATAGTTTCGACATGGTTTAAGTCTTCTTCCTCTTCTTCTCACAGAACCTTCTCCCTTCTTCTCTCCCGTTCTTCATCTGATATTTTCAGTATCTTCTTCTCTTGACATATTACAAGCCTAGTTCTATCATAGAAAGCTTTCCAGTCGGTCAACACAAATTGCGCCCAATTACATTAGGCGGAAAAACAAGTACAGCACTGTTTGTAGAAAGTGAAACACCCAGAAGAAATGGTCGGAGACACTCCCACCAGAACATGGGTCGTGTAGGCCTGCGGTACCATACTACGTGATTGAAATCGCAGAGAGATGGCGTACACATTGGCCAACCATTGCCCTCTGTCGTGGGACCGGACAGGTCAGTGTTCCGCACTGCTCTGTCGGCTTGGGGCCGTCATACCCAGTGGAAACGTGTAAGCAAGTGCAACGATGCCTCGCCTACATCACAGGGTGGCCTATCAGCATGTGAGTGCGGTTGTACGGGGCAGAATGCTTGAGCTCCGGGAGGCGGGTCTGTCGTTCCGGGACATCGCGGCTCGTACAGGGCACGCTGCGTCAACAGTAAGGCGTATGCGGATCCAATTGAGAGAGGAGGTCCGTACACAGTGACGACAGGGTACAGGACGACGCAATGTGACCATAGTGCGAGACGACCGCCATCTTCTCCACATGGCCGTATCGGACAGAACAGCGTCGTCCTCGGTGTTGGCTCGACGTTGGAACACTGCAACCGGGGTGGACATGTCTCCGTCGACGGTGCGGCGCCGTATTTTGAGGGCTGGACTGGTAGTACGCATGCCACTGCGTCGGTTTCCGTTGACTGGGAACCACCAACGCCTCCGACTACAATGGGCACGTGCACGCCGACACTGGCAGGCTGAGTGGCGAAATGTAATGTTTTCGGACGAGTCCCGCTTCAACCTGTCCGACAGTGATGGCCGCATACGCGTTCGACGCCGCCGTGGACACGCAATCAGGCAGACTGTATTGTTGAGCGGCATAGCGGACAAACAACACGTGTAATGGTTTGGGGCGAAATTGCCTATAACAGGCGATCGCACCTCGTACGTCTTGCGGGCAATCTGAACAGTGACCGCTACATCAGGGAAGTTGTACAGCCCGCGGCACTGCCCCTCTTGCAGGCCGTTCCACAGGCCATATTTCAGCAGGACAATGCCCGCCCGCATGTGGCGAGGAATGTGCAAGCCTTCTTCGCAGAACGACGGATACCTCTGCTTCCCTGGCCTGCCAGTTCGCCTTACATGTCGTTCTAATCTGTGGTATAAAGTGCAATGTGGTCACATCTCTTGTTCTTGGTGTTTCACTTTCTACAAACAGTAGTGTATTTAACGCCCTAAGGTGAAATAATTATTACATGAGATATTTATCATTAAAACTAGCAACCCGCCCCAGCTTCGCCCGGTATCATACCTACATCCGTTTTCCGTCTCGGCCTGATGGGTTAAAATACCTGACTGGACTATTAATTATATTATTACAGACGTAAATCTAAACTTGACTGTGTATTCTGCAGAATGAAGGCTGAAACTGGGGTGTTAGGCTCGCTCGCTAGCTCGTAAACTCGTTCCAAAGCTAGTAATATAAATTTACACTGAATGGAGATTGTTGGAAGAAATGAAAACGTTAAGACACTTATAGTGGGCGATGTATTGAAGATAGACATATGCTGTCGCGGACTTTTTGTACAACTTTTCATGCTGAACAATTCTTACACTCATAGTATATATATATTTTTAACGGTTTACCCAGCGTAAGCTTAAAAAGGCGCACGGACGGTAGGTTTTTTCCGACTCGATTCACCGAAATCGTTACTGCTCGGCTTCCTTTGGTCATAAATAAATTATTGTCTACAGAAACCTTCCTCGAGAAATCTTTTACAGAATGGTGAAAACCGCATCCAGTGGTTCTCGATATTACTCGTTCAAATATACTCCTAACGTAATTGTGTAATATCACTGACGTCTGATTCTGCCCTTATATTGGACGATTCCCTCTCTAGGGAACTCCACGCATTCCAAAGGAGTAGCATTCCAAAGAAATTATTATATTGCTATGATCTTGGGGTTTGCTCACAGAAGCTTGAACCAACGTTTGAAACGTGTGAACACCAGCAGAAGTTAGTGTTTTGTAGCACGCTGAAATAGTCCTTGCCAAAGTGTTAACCGATAACATTTCAGACTTTGTTTGCTTATCAATGCTTTGATTTTGTAAAGTCCACCTCCTCCCGAAATCGAACCCAGACATCCAGCCAAGAGCGCTAGCCGCTACACCATGAGGTAGCCAGCACTATCCGGGATTGACCATGTATGGTGGGATAACAAGCGCCTTTCCTCCTTTGTGGCCTTGTGTAAAAGGATATCAGGAAAAGATTAAGCCTATCAGGAAAGATGAGACACGGACTAATCAAGGTTTCGGACACTGTAATACAGACATGGGCAAACTTTTTCGTGTCGTCTTAAAACTCACGAGTCCCAAAATTCACGAATTTCAAGATGAGGGTTAGTAAAAGTATGTTCTAACCGGTTTCTGTACATGGCCCAGTCTCAAAACTCACGAACCAAGCCATAGCCACCTATAAGGTTATAGGTAGCCATGGCCAAGCCAGTTCATTGGGAAAAGGTCCATTGTTAGAGCCAGCCAGAACTGCTTGCCCTCTTGTAATTGGCACCTCTCCCATCAAGATGTTGTTGATTCTTTTAGGGGCTTTGCGACATCGTGGTCATGTACTGAACTTGGGTGGCCATAGAATTTGTCTGATAACCTGCATCACTGTGACGTCTGTACAATACAAACGAAATCTCATTCTAAAACTGGGTGGACAAACATGGGTTGAAGGGCAGTGTGCTCTCCGGAGTCATGAGTTTAGAGACTATTATTATAATGTTCATTCAGCTACTTGTTTATTGTCGCGAGTTTTGAGACTATTTGTTACTATTTTTAGCTCGCGAGTTTTGAGACGTAACCAACTTTTTAGGCGCAGGGCCAGATGCATTACAAAATAATCTAGGCGGGCCGAAAAAAAGAAAACAATACATGTTTATAGATAGATTACAAAATTTTCATTTCAGAATTTTAAATCTAACGAAATTTTTAGGCTACAAATGATAGAAAACCTGGGAATAAAGAACACAACTTCATTATTTGTTAAAAGAGAAAGGAGTATGTGTTAAGTGAAACTGTGACTGTGCTTCTAAAAGTTTTTCATAATCTGGTTGAAACTGGGATAAACTGATTCTTAGTAGCGCAGCTAATGGTGGTCTGTTAATCTATTTCTGATGCTATTTTTGCGAAGCTTCCTTGTAGAAAACACCTGTTCACAAATATAGTAAGATGCGAACATGGCAGTTATCTTATGTGCATGAGATTTCAAGTTTGGGAATCTTGATTTTGGTAGGGCCTTGTAGAACTCAATTTTCGAAACGTTGAGGAATAGTTTCTTTAATCAGTTCTAGCTGCAACTCTAATTTTACTATTTCACAGTCAACATTAGATGGCAATCTGAAAACGTTTGAGTCCTGTTCAATAATTTTGAAGTACTGAAATCTACATTCAAATTCGTCGTGGAGATTTTTCGCACAAAACGATAATCCACAAAACGCATAAACACAACGAGGTTGAAATAGGTTTTCACTTCTAGGTGCACAGAACAGCAAATATGGCCTATGTGTAATTTAAATAAAATAAAAAATAACCCCTGGCACTACAGCCCATGAAGGGCCTAGGCCTACCAAGCAACCGCTGCCCAGCCATTTGGCCTGCAGATATTGGGGTGACGGGTGATCAGCGCATCGGGTCCCCTCGGCCGTTAATCTTGGTTTACGTGATCAGGGGCTGCCTCACTGTCAAACAGCTACTCAATTGTTTGCATATTAAGGCTTTCATGGCCCGGATTATTATATAAATAATTCATGCTTTTGGGCTAATGCCGTGTGTATTTTGATTTGAACCATACGTTTCGGAGAAACCTTGCCTCCTTTTTCAATTGAAATAAACAGTTCAAATCAAAATACACACGGCATTAGCCCAAAAGCATGAATTATTTATATAGCTACTCAATTGTCCTCACGAGGCTGAGTGCACCCTGTTCCAGCCCTCACGTCAGTTTCTAAAATCCCTGACGGAGCCGGGAATCGAACCCGGGGCCTCCGGGTGAGAGGCAGGCGCGCTACCCCAACACCACGGGGCCGGCCCTATGTGTAATATGTAGGTAGTATAATTCGAAACCATGTCACGGACCGGATTACACTAGCTCAAGGGCCGCACTTGGCCCGCGGGCCGTACTTTGCACATGACGGGTTTCACAGTGGTCAAGCTGTTGGCCTCTCACCAAGATGGACCGGGTTCGATTCCTGGTCTATGCATGTGAGATTTTCGAAGTGAAATGCCGTTTCCTGTGGTTCGGATTCCACGTAAAAAGGAGGTACCGTGGATCATGATCGCATGATTAACGGTCACGTAAAACAAAAAGCTTCCTTCCCTTCCTTTTCTAATACCTTCAGGATTGGAAGAGAACATGTGTTGACTAAGGGAGGTCGACAAGAAAGATGACAGAGAGGATCCCGGCACAAGTAAACGAAAGCAATGTCGCACTCAGCTGGGATCTCGTTGTAGTCAACCGAAGTTCCACTAGTTGTGACCCTTGGGGGGGATCCTCTTGCCACCACTTCGTGGTGTAGCAGCTACCGTTCTTGGCTGTCGCCCCGGAGGTCCGGGTTCGATTCAAGGCTCTACCAAGAAACGTTCATTTTGGTATTTTTCTTTTTCTTTTTAGCGTATGGCTTTTAGTGCCGGGAGTGTCCGAGGACATGTTCGGCTCGCCAGTGTTGTAGCTGCTTCGAGGCGGACACCCAATGGGTGAGCTACACGTACCGTCGCGTGTGGAGTGTTGTCTGCGGAGGAAAGTTAGAATGGAAGGTCGAGGAGTTGGAAGGTAGCGGCTGTGGCCTATAGTTAGGGACCATCCCCGGCATTTGCCTGGAAGGAAGATGGGAAACCACAAAAGACCATCTTCAAGGTTGCCGGCGGGGGGATTCGAACCTCCTCGCCTCCCGGATGTGAGCGACTGCCAGCAGTCATTCCGTAACGAACACGGCTAACTCACCCGGTGGTCATTTTGGTGTGAGGGCTGGAATGGGGTACACTCAGCTCCGTAAGGCAAAACTGAGAAGAGTTCAATTCCCACCTCATCCCGGAAGTGGTTTTCCGTGGTTTCCCCCACCCACATTTCTACTCCAGGCAAATGATGGAATGGTTCCTAACTGAAGACCACGGCTACCTCCTTCCCAAATCCATCTACCATTACAAATAATAATAATAATAATAATAATAATAATAATAATAATAATAATATCGTATGGCCTCGGGTGCCAAGTGCAAGCTTAGTTATTTGACATCCAGAGGGCAGCTTGCATGTCGAATTATGTTGTTTCTTGGAGCGATATGAAAGTCAAGGAGGTTAGATATCTAACGCTCCTTGACATTATAGCGTTTTCTAGTAGAGAATGAAGGAACTTTGTGTTGGCGAAAAATCCCGAGATTAATTTTACCATTATGAACACGGCCTACTGAATTCAAATGGGTTCTTTAACATGCCAACAAGGTATGACAGGCGTGTCGTGATTTTCGTCGCCTTTCAAAAAAAAAATCACTTACCATGGCCAGGAGCGAACCTGCAAGCTTGGGGTTGGTAGTCCGATACGATAACCACTCATCCACTGTGGCAAGCTGAATTACAAATACACACACTAGTACATACATCACAGTGACACAGGTTATGAGACAACTTTTACACACACTCAAGTACACGGGGCAACATGAGCATGATGTCGCAAAGCTCCTAAAGAATCAACAACAACTACAACAAATTTAATTCTGGTCTCAGGGCCAGAAAGGTACACTCTCAGCCACATGAGAAAAAACTGAGAGGATGTGGGTTCGATTCTAACCCCAGTCATCCTAGAAGTGGTTTTATCGTGATTTCCCCACTTCTACTCCAGGCGAATGTTGGGATTGTTCCTAACCCAAGGCCTCAGCCACGGCCTCCTTCGCGATCCTCGCCTTAATTACAACAAGTAGTTCCGTGAAGAACTATACAGCCTATTTTCATATATCCTGCTAATGTTAATTGCCTCTATCAACATACAAAATTTCAGTTTAATTGCTGTAACAGATTCGTAGATATTGAGAACCGTCTAAATATTTCAAATGGTCGCCAGGTTGGATTTTTATTTTTGTACTATTACATTAAGATTCTTGTGTACGTGTGGTATTCAAACTTCAATCGCATGATTAGAACACAAGAAGTAAAAACGAGATTTTAAAATTACGCACAGCAGCCATCTTGTGATTATGCAAACAATTGAAATAAATTAGATGCCGGTGGATCAACATTTGTATAAGCATTTAACGTGCAACGTTTCACGGCACTCGGATAGTTAATTCGCGAGAAACGTCCATTTAAATATTTATATTTCGCGTCGCCGCCATGTTGGATTTGTGCTCACCAGGTTACTGAAAGTCCTTTAGGTGAACATATGTTCATAGTCTCTATGAACATTAAAAAAATCAGTTTGGTTGCTGTAAAAGATTCATAGATATTGAGAACTGTCTAAATATTTCGGAAGCTCGACATTTAGGATTGTTATATGTATAGGCCATAGAGTTATGTACCATTCAAGGACAATTATTTCCTAGGTTCATTATTCAAACTTTCACTTCGATCGCATGATTACGACACAAGAAATAAAAACTTAATTTCAAAATTTCGCACAGCCGCCATCTTGAGGTTATGTAAACAATTTAATTAAATTAGATGGCAGTTCATTACAATCTGCAAACTCATTTACTGTACCTCATTTCACTGTGCTCAGAGAGTTAAATCACGAGAAAAGTCTATTAAAACATTTCAAATTCGCTTGGTCGCCATGTTCGTTTTGTACTTTACAGGTTTATGAAATATACATAGGTAAACTTGTATCAGTACCCTTTATCACCGTACAAAATTGCAGGGTGATATCTGTAATAGTTTCGGAGATATAGAATGTCAGTGAAATATTTCGCACAGCCGCCATTTTGAGGTTATGTAAACAATTGAACTAAATTAGACTCCAGTGCATTACAATGTGTTTAAACATTTGCTGTACCAAGTTTCAAAAGTCTCAACTTCGCTTGTCCGCCATGTTGGTTTTGTAGTCACCAGGATTTTGAAAGTCTCATAGGTGAACTTCTAGTAGTGTCCTTTATCACCGTACACAATTTCAGGGCGATATCGGTAATAGCTTCGGAGATATTGAATGCTTGTGAAATATTTCGCACAGCCGCCATGTTGGATTGGTGAGACGTAACGAAATTTGAAGGGCACGGTCGAGGTCGCCGGGAATAGTGCTATGAACTTACCGAGTTTCATTCAAATCGCTCCAGCCGTTTAGATTTTATTAGGGGGGAGGGGCACACACACACACACACACACACGCGCACACACACACGGACAAAAGGTGATCTCATAAGCCTATTTTTTCAAAATTGAAAATATGCTAAAAACACACACTCTCTCTATATTTAAGACACCACAATAACGCAGGTTATCCGACAAATTACATAATTATGATATTAATAATGTTATTTGTTTTACGTCCCTTTTAACCACTGCGGCTTTTAGAGATGCCGGAGTGCCGGAATTTTACCCCGAAGGGGATCTTTAATGAGCTAGTAAATATACTGACACGGCTCCCTCGCATTTGCGTACCCTCAAATGCTAACTGACAGCGCCAGGATACGATCGAGTAACCTTGGGAACAGCAGTCTAGAACGTTACCGCTGAGCCACGCAGTCAGACAAATTCCAGACATACCCAAGTACACGGGGCTAAATGAGACAATAACAACTCATTTGCTGATACACGTTGTAAATTGGGAAGGATGTCATGTACAGCGTAAGACAATTTATTATTGTAGATCCTTACCACTCAGCAGTGTAAAAACCGCACCGGGTAATTAATCTCTCTCATTACCAGAGGCCTGTCTCGTCTCTCAGCGTCTTGTAGCAGTAACTAGTTGTCACAAGTGATAGGCAGCTTTAAACTATGGTTGGCTGGTTCCTTAGTTTAGGGGCTGCGACAACGCGGTCATGTAGCCCCGTGTACTTTTGGTGTGTGTAGAATCTGTCTGATAACCGGTGTTAATTGTGATGACTGTATTAGTGTGTGTTATTTGTCTTTAATTCAAGTAAGGACTGCAGACGATAATTTCAAGTACCGTAGAGTCTCACAAACTCGGCCTAATGTGAACCGAAGGGTGGCCAAGTTCACGAAAATGCCAGGTTATTGGGAAATGTGTTAAAAAGACGAAATAAGCCGTTTGTTTTGGTTTGTTTTTAACAGTAACACAAGTTTAAAATGATTAAGCCACTACAATTACAGTACTTGAATATGTACAAAACAACTCCCGTAGGCTAATAGTTTTTTCACTTAATGAAAATTACCATTTACTTTTTTGGAAAAAAGTAAGTAATGTTCTTTTGCTTTTCGCTTTGAAACATGTTTCTTGAAGCCCCGTCACGAAGACAGCTAAGAAACAGAATTGCGGAGAATGCGCAATCAAATAAATACAACGCTCTGTACAGTACCTGTATTAATCAGGTCGTCGTTACTATGTACTGTAGGTCAACTTGTTTCGCGTCGTATTTAACTGTCGATAATTCCATTGATGGAGAAGACTAAAGAAAACATAATAACGCTCTGTGCGGAAACACAAAAACAAACAAAAATCATGATATTTTTCTCCTCTCAGGGTGGCCGAGAAATCCGGAGTGCCGAGTTTGCGAGACTCTACTGTAGTTCTTACTTTCGCTACCAAATGCTACCGTCCACGACACCTAGCTGTGAGCTTGGCTACTACTAGATGCCATCGCAACCAGCGCCTGGTGACGAACGTTGGAACTTAAGAGCATTAATCAAACCTAACCTACACATTTTGGCTTCACACAAGTGTAGTTAGTGGAAGGTTCTTTTTCATGCCATAAATCTATGACGTGGGACCGCCGGCTTTACTTCCCCTCCGAAGGAAGACATAATAAGGGTTTTTTTATTTTTTTATTTAGTCAATTTACCCTCTAGGTTGATGGTTCCCACGGACTCAGCGAGGGAACTCACCACTACCGCCTCTATGGGCAGTGTCCTGGAGCTTGGAACATCTGGTCGGGAAGGATACAACTGGGGAGGTGTGATCAGCACTTCGCCCAGGCGGCCTCACCTGCAAAGCGAACAGGGGCCTCATGAGGGATGGGAAGGGATGGAAGATTGTGATGGATAGGCTAGGAAGAGGGAAGGAGGTGGCCGTGGCCTTACAGTAGATACCATCCCGGCATTTGCCCGAAGACGAAGTGGGAAACCACGGAAAACCACTTCGAGGATGGCTGAGGGGGAATCGAACCCCCTCTACTCATTTGGGCCAAACGAGGCTGAGTAGACCCCGTTCCAGTCCTCGTACCACTTTTCAAATTTCGTGGCAGAGCCGGGAATCGAACCCAGGACCTCCAGGGCGGCAGCTAACCACGCTGACCGCTACGCTACGGAGGCGACCAGGGATTTTTAACGGTCATAAAAAATCCGACGACTTCAGCCGGGTTTGAATCCGTGATCTTGGGCATAGAAACTCAGCATGCTACCAACTACGCCACCGAAGGTCAAAGAGATGGCCGTGGCCTGAAGTTAGGAACCATCCTGACATTTGCCTGGAGTATAAGTGAGAAACCACGGAAAACCATTTTCAAGTTGGCTGAGGTGGGAATCGAACCCGTCTCTTCCCAGTTTTGCCTCACGAGGCCTCACTCTCTGCTGAGTTTACTAATGTTACTGTAGTGCAGCAAGGGAGAGAATATCAGAGTGTCATCTTGTATTCCAATGCTCCGCTGTCAACATTGGACGAGCTTAGTGGTTAACCGCTCTAAACACTGATTGAGTTACGCTCGTTACACGCCAGTGCCATCTTGCGGTCACAGCTGGCATTGCTTTCCCAGAGGATTCCTTTGCAGTTGCATCGCGCTTTGCACATATTGCTTCACTCATAGTGTGGTTTGGCTTGCTTCGTATAGATGTCACTGCTGAAGTTACTTCGGAAATTATTATAAAAACCGGGATATCCTCTCATTTTTACCGACCAAAGACAATACAGTTGAGTGCATAAATGCACTAGAACACAGGCAAGGGCGGATCTAGGGGAGGGCAACCACCCAGGGCACCCCGCCATGGATTTTAAAAAAATTAATTAATTAATCATACCTTTCAAACTAATTTATAATTAATATTCCTTTTTTCAGTGCAGCTATGACCTCCCGTGACCGTTTAGCAAGTTTTGATTTCAGTGAAATAATGGTAGACTTCAGCCGGGAAAAACGTCGCAAAGTAATATTTTAATATTTCATAGTTTACATAATCTTCTTCAAGGGGACTTAAAGGTTTCTTTCATATTAAAAACATTATTACTGTAGTGTATTCAAAATATTGTAACTATCACTTTATTTTATTATTATTACCAAACTATTTTCCATTTGATTTGATATTTTTAGCCTACTTTCGATTTTTGCAAAAAATGAAAGTAGACTTATGAGATCACTACAGGGCCAAAAATTGTGTGTCTGTCTGTGTGTGTGTATGTGTGTGCGTGAGTCTGTGTGTGTGTGTGTGAGTGTATGTACTCTGAATGTCTGTCCCCCCCCTATCAATTCGAACACGATGAAACCGAATTGAACGAAATTTGGTACAGAGGTAGAACAAGCAAAGGGCACCTCAGTGTCATGTTTTATATCGCCGCCATCTTTACCAAATCTGAATGGCGGCCACTCAAACGTTCAAAACGTAAAATCAAATAGCGACTAACCAAATTATCCGATCTCTACCAAATTTGGAAATAACATACCTTCATATAGGACGCGTTTTTTGACCAAATTACAAGGTCATCCGCCATACCATTTCAGGATGGCGGCCGTGCGAATTATGCAAACTTTACAATCAATATCATGGGACCCACCAGATCCAGTTATCGAGCCGAGAATCAATTTAACTGTTCTAAAGGAAGAGGAACGTTCGAAATTAAAAGTTTATTTTGTAATACTATAGAGCAGAAGTGATTTTAAAAAGCTGAGCCGTCTCAGTTTTTTTTGAGCGTATGGCTTTTAGTGCCGGGAGTGTCCGAATACATGTTCGGCTGGCCAGTTTTTGTAGCTGCTTCGAGACGGACACCCAATGGGTGAGCTACAAGTACCGTTGGGGAGGGAAGGAGGGAAGTTGGAATGTAAGGGCGAGGAGTTTGAAGGTAGCGGCTGTGGCCTATAGTTAGGGACCAACCCCGGCATTTGCCTGGAAGGAAGATGGGAAACCACAGAAGACCATCTTCAAGGTTGCCGGCGGGGGGATTCGAACCTCCTCGCCTCCCGGATGTGAGCGACTCCCATCAGTCATGCCGTAACCACCACGGCTAACTCACCCGGTGCCGTCTCAGTAAGAAGACAAGATGGCAGCGGATATCTTGTGCCTGACTTATATTTCACTAATTTGAGTATTGCATGCAATATAGCGTACTGATACAAAATAAATAAACTTTGTATGAAATGCTTTATATATAAATAATATACTCCAATGATGAAATCGTTAGGTCTAAATCATTATTTGCTAACAAGTTCTATGTAAGTCATTTTATATAGATCAATGTTCGTTGGCACAAATGACTCCGTGGTAAATCGTTGGTCTATCATTCATATGCCTATGGTTCAAACCCCATCAGTGTTACGTCTTTTGCTAGAAATTTTACATATTTGTTGCTTTGTAATGACTCAGACGTTTTAAAATTATGCGTTATATTGTGCATATTACGGTGCAAAACATATATTTAATTAAAACATAATTCGCCAGCAGATTTGCTCGAGACATCTAGCAGCCAAAAAGGTAACTGCACGCCGGCCTACTCATTAACTTCCAGATTTTATTGAAAAGTTTCTTCTTATGGCCGCTAGAATGCACTCGCCCTGTTAGGATTATATTGTTCGATACTTCTCCACTAGATTTCACGACTAGTCTACATGGGACTCCATTGATAGTATACCATTGGCATTCTATGCGCATCGAATTTGAAGAATGACAAGATGATCCTATGATACATTTTTACTTCTTATTTTAAAGGGTTTGTAACAGCCTATTGTGCGTTATTTGAAAATGTTATTTGAAGTAAAGAACAAAACGATTTCACATAGTAACTGAATTCTAGCCGCTGGTGCTAGTTCAGGTAATTAATACTTTTATTTCAGGCAAATAGCAATCGAAAATATCCACATAGTTTGTATACACACGTCTCTGTAGGGTCATGGAAAGATTTGTTAATTCAATTAGGGTTGTGAAAGCCATGCACAACCTGACGTGTAAAGACATGCCTCAACTCAAAGTTGGATGTTGCCCACGGCAGGTCGATTATGTAATAATAACAATAATAATAATGTTATTTGTTTTACGTCCCTTTTAACTACTGCTGCTTTTAGATACGCCGGGGTGCCGGAATTTTGGCCCGAAGGGGATCTTTAACGTGCCAGTAAATCTACTGACACGGCTCCCTCGCATTTGTGCACCCTCAAATGCCAGCTGACAGCGCCAGGATACGAACCTGCAACCTAGGGCCCAGCAAGCGAGAACGTTACCGCTGAGCCACGCAGCCAGTCCGGTCGATTATGTCTCCAGATCCATAACATTCTTGAGATACTTCTTATCTATCTTTCTTCAATGATGGTAGTAGTTTTTTTCTAGGTTGAAGCGTTTGGTAGAGGTAAATAGTTTCTAAGGTCTTCAACCAAGAAATGATTCTATTATACTCTTTGATAATAACAACGAGTTATAACTATATTCATACATTTAGGAGAAAGTAGGCTATATGTTCTTTACTGAACATCTTGTTTTATTTCCTATTGTTGTGGGCCCCACTGTAACTTTTTACCAGCCCTTCTTGGGCGACTGATTTAAAACTTCCCAAAATCATCCTCCTATTTTTGATCGGAAGTACTTCATCATATACCACACAATTGAAATGGCAGGGTCGTGGAGTGTTGGACACACATTTGGTCAACCTAACTGGTATCATTTGGGCGTTCAACTATTAGGTGTAATTCCCTATAAAGAAAACTAATTATAACCTTCAAAATATGTGTATTAATATCAACTTTAAACATATGGCGGGGACTCTCGTCGAACAGACTATGGTTTACTATCTTCTCTCCTCGGCAATGACGAAAACATGTGACCCAAAATGAATGTTGGAATATAAAGATGTTTGTTACTCACTCATCGACGATCTAGCAGATAATCTACGAGACATGCTCGATAGATCAGTTCTCCCCAGCATTTCTAAGATTTTCCACACGTGGTTTGAGGTTAGAGATGTTTACTGGTTTACATAGCCACATCTCTGCGAGAGAAATGAATGTGCTTCCGTACCCAACTTGAATTGTGCTAACAGAGATAACATCGTTGTGATATGTAGCCGTTTCGAGTACATTCACAAGCCATGCTTTCAACAAAACTGTTTCTCCAAATAGGCCTACGCCAAATTACGAGAACGCGACCTTTCCAATCAGACGCTACAATAGAAGTGAAGCCTCGCTTGACGAAAAACCCACCGCTCATCTTGTAAACACATGTTTTCGTCTTTCTCCGCCAGGGTCATGATACCCTCCAACCCATACAAAATACACCAATAATCTCGAACCCATGTATATTTCTTACAACTCGTGGCGCGAAACTCTTCTCTGACGTCAGAACCTTACACAATTTACACAAAGCTTTCTTCAAGACAAGGGAAGTTATTCTCGGCCCAATCTAAATTTGGCCTAGAGTTTCCTGCTGTTGCAACATCTTGTAGCTTACCTACACAATCCGCTGTCTTGTATACTGACATCTCCCATACAAATTAAATGAAATATTCCTGACTGAGTCCCCGAGATACACAAGATATATATACACTAAATAAAATGAAATTCTACAACCTAAATGATGATGATGAACAAGAAAAGAAATGGTATGAACAAATTACCCTAACCTGACTTCTCTTGCAGTCAACCAAATAAGGGTTTGGGAACATTGTGACCGGAACAGTCACAATACGCCCCCATGTGATTCACACGGGTGAAACAAGTGTGGATCACAAACACTCAAACAAGCCACGCACTGAAAACACAAAGAATTACACTATTACATAAATAAACCCTGGAAGACATATATACATACACACTTGTCAAATTTTCACACATTCTCACTCTCTCGAATGTCTTATTGTGTCCATTTCCTAGCCCCACTGATTTCTCTCAAGTGTCTTAGGTCTACCACTTCATTTTCTTCGTCTCATCATGAGACCCTATCGCTTCACAAGCCATGGTATTTGCCTGCACAGGCCTTATCATACCATCTATCCATCTAACACTCGATGCCACTTTGCTGGTTAGCATTCTTCGTCACATCTCTTGAGTTTTGTCATGCCATCACGTTATGTTGACTGATTCTCTAAGAGTCCATGCCATATTATTTTACAGAGTGATATCTACGGAGATTCCTAATATTATGTGTACCGACAGACTTACCATCCTGGTCCGTTAAACTATAGGCACACTCACCAATACGTTTAACCACCTTAAAAGGCCCCTGAAATAGATGAAAAAACTTCCCTATCTCCTTATCTACAGCTGAAGACGGATATGGAACCCTCAGAAGCACCTGATCGCCTACTTCAAAAGAATCAAACTTTACCCGCTTCTGCTGGCGCCTACGCTTATTCCCTGCCTTGATTAAGTTGTCCCTAGCCAGCTGGATACAAACATCCTTCCCAATCTCCTCTCCCGTGACCAAACCTAGCATTCTAGCAAGCTCATTGGTAGGCTTCCTACCATACTGAATTTCATAGGGAGTGCATTTTACACTCTCATGGAACGTACTATTGAACCATCGTTCAATATCTCCTAACTTGGAGAACCACGCATTGTGGCGATTGCTCACATAGGTGCGAAATACTCTCCCTAATTCTCTCATAACTCGTTCGGACAAATTCCCTTGAGGATATCGAATAGATGAGAATATGTGCTTGATACCCAATTCACTCAACTTGGTTTTCCAGATCTTTGAGGTGAATTGACTACCGTGGTCTGATAGTATCCTGAGAGGCACCCCAAACTCAGGTACATACTTATCAGTGATCTGTAGGACACAACCCTTCCCGGTCGCTTTTCTCAGGGGATACAGTTTGACGAGTTTACTGAATGCGTCAGCAACCACGAAGATATACTGATATCCAAACTGAGCTTTAACCAATGGACCATACAGATCGACACAGAGTAAATCCCTTGGTTTTTCTGTGATCACCATTTGCCGAGGTCCCTCAAGAAACCTCGTTGGGCATTTACACCGTTGACACGAGTCACAACTTGCCAGAACTTTCCTAATCTGCCTTCCCATGTTCTTCCAAATGAAATGCTGCTGAACAGCAAAAAGAACCTTGCTTGATCCAAAATGCCCTAAAGCCTTGTGATGATACCAAATCATCGTTACCTGCAATGAGCTTGGCACACACACTCTCCAGGCACCTTCATGGCACAGCCTAGCCAAGAAACCACACTCCAACTTGTACCAATACTTTCCAACCTTAATTCTACTATCCACATCCATACCTCTCAACTGAGTCAAGATATCACCTAAGACCTCATCCTTCTCCTGCTCTACAAGCAGATTCCTTAAGCAGCGTATCTCATAATCACACTCGCTTACCTTGGTTACGCAGATAACAACACCTTCCTGTACCTCCAGTACCTGATGACCCTCATCACCCCCAATGTTTCTACTCATGAAGTCAGCCACAATGTTCTCAGTACCCTTAATATGCCTTACCTCAAAGTTATATTCACTTATAGCCAATATCCACCTTGACATCCTGTTCGAAGTGAGCTTGCAGGATCCAATAAAAAGTAATGCATGATGGTCAGTCAGTATCTGCAACTTACTGCCCAACACATAACTCCTAAACTTCCCTAGAGAGTATACGATTGCTAACATCTCTATTTCAGTAATTGTATATCTCTTCTCCGCCATGCTTAGCCCTCTGCTTGCTAATGAGACAATCCCTAGATTGTCCTCACTATCCTCCTGACACAAAATGCCTGAGATGCCTTGCATGCTCGCATCAGTCATCAAAATGTAGGGACAATCCAGACGAGGATACCTAAGCATGACAGTCTCTACAAAGCCTCTCTTCAACTCCTTAAAAGCCTCATCGTGCACCTGGGTCCATACCCACTTAGTACCCTGCTTCAGCAATTCCCTAAACGGTTCTACAAGACAGGAATATTTAACTACGAATCTACGAAAATAATTGAAAACCCCTAATATTGACCTCAATTGTTTGGCGTTACGTGGTGTAGCAGTGTTGTGAATCTTGTCTAATCGTGACTGTTCGGGAGACACCCCTTGTGTTGTGATAGTATGCCCTAAAAATGTGATTGATGTTGTGCAAAACAGAGACTTCTTAAGTTTAATTGTAAATCCCCCGTCCCTTAATTTCCCCAAAACAATGTCTAAGTGATCCAGGTGTTCCTTTAATGTGTAAGATGCAACAATTAAATCATCTATGTACATTGTCACAAACTCGTGTGTGTCCCTCCCTAACACTAGATTTAAGGCCCTAATCAACGCTGAACTGCTGGTCTTTGTTCCGAAAGGAACGACCCTGAATTGGTACAAACCACTCTTAAAGCTAAACGCAGTCAACTTCCTGTCCTGTTCTCTCAACGGTACCTGCCAAAATGATGCACTCAGATCCATAGTGGAAAACCATTGCTTACCATTGAATTTCTGAACCAGTTCCTCAACACATTCTGGCCTCTGTTGGTCCCCAGATATCCTACAATTGAGCTGCCTGGCATCAATACACAACCTGACCGAGCCATCACTCTTCCCAACCACAACTAAGGGATTCAGATATGCACTAGTTGAAGGCTCAATAATACCCTGATTCAGCATAATGCCTATTTCTTTCTCCACAGCATCAGCAAATTTGTGAGGTATCGGGTACTTGGGTCCTGAAAATGGAGAATGATCTACAATTTCGAACTGATGCGTATAGACATGTGTTAGCCCTGGCTTGTCACTGAAAACTTCTTGGTTTAGCTCTAAAACCTCTAACAACTTATCCCTCTCCTCAACACTTAAACCACTCTTATCCACAGCCTGCTGGAGTTGATCACACTTATCACCCTCCACAGCAATGTGACATAAATCCACAACTTCCTCCTCATCGTCAGCCTTACCTTCTGCCATATCCCCTACAGTGACCTCAGTAACACATGCCTTTACTGTCTTATCTACACTCTTGCATTTCATTCTCATCTCCTGGCTTATATTCCCCCTCACAAAGTTGATGACACCCCGGTCAAAATCAATAACAGCACTATGCTCGTTAAGCCAGTCTATCCCCAAAATCATTTCATAAATTAGGTTAGGAATTACCAAGCAAGTCTTGTGGTCAACTTCATTACCAAACCTCATGGGCAACAATACCTGCTTTCCCACTCTTTGGGATTTATTACCAACAGCAGTTACCACATATGTCGACTTAACTGGAATTTCTTCCAACTTACCACCGTCCTTGATTAAAGTATCATAAAATCCCTTACTGATGACACTTCTCTCACTCCCCGAATCCACCAATGCCTGCACTCTCTTACCTAGTATGCTCAACTCAACAGTTGACATAAAAGCCTCCTTCTCCCCGATACATGAGAACTCCTGCTGGTCAGCTAGCAGATCCTCCCGACTCATAGGCATAAAATCCTCCTCACCCACAATAACACACTGCTTGACTTCATTTCTTACGGACTGCCTGACTGACCTCCCTGCACAGCCCGTTCGGAGTTTAAAGCTCCTTGACCACCTTGTTCTTGTCTCCTCTGGTTCACCTGTACTCTTTCGTTACCACCTTCCTGACGCCCCCCACCTCTCTGATAGTTACCTTCCTGTCGCTGTGAATTATCCTGACGCCCCCCACCTCTCTGATAGTTTTCCTGCCTCTGCTGATAATCTCTTTGCTCCTGATTAAATCTACCCCTATTAAACTCCTGATTATTCCCCCTATTGCCCCTAAATTCCTGTTTGACCTCTGGCCTCTCCATGTGCTGCTTGCCTAAAACGTCAAAGCTCGTAAGAAGCTCTTCCAACTCTTCTACCGTCCTTACCTTCTGCATACAAGCTGCCTCCTGAATTCTAGGTGGGAAGTGCTTCAACATGACCCTAACCACATCACTGTCAGAGGTCAGCCCATCCAAATTCTTCCAAATAAGTACATGTGCCAAAAAATATTCTGTCAGGGATACCCCTTCTCTCTCCTTATATTTCCCAAAAGTTAATTTTTCCCTTTCCCTGGACTGTACCCCCTCCCCCCAGAACTTAGCTTTGAATTTATCCCTGAATTCCCTTAAACTATTCATGTTAGGCCTGTATATTTGGAACCATGCTTTCACATCCCCTTGAAATGAGTTAGACAAGATCTCCAACACTGTTTCCCATTCGACAACCCCGTCTTCTAGATCCTTGCTGAATTTCTTCTCAATGGTTTTTAAAAACTCCATAGGGTTGAACTGCCTTGAGTTAAATTGTGGCAGACCAGGGTCCCTGAGTAGCAAACTAGATGGCATCACAACCCTTTGACTCATCGGTCGCTCTTTCAACTCTCTCCTGACCTTTATCAGCTCTTCCTGCAGCTTTTCGTTTTTCTCGGTCAATGCCACCTGCTTCCCTCTCAGACCCTCAATCTCTCCCAACTTATTTTCAACGGCACCTACTCTATCTAAATATTCCCTCTTATTCCCACTTACAGTGTTGCATATCTCATCACACTTTCCCGTTACATTCTGTACTTCTGCCCTTGAACTAGCTATCTCTGACTTAATTTTCGTTATTTCCACATCTTGCTGGTTCTGATGGCCTTCCATTCCTTCTAGCCTACTTGTGATCCCAGCCTGATTCCCCTGCATTTCTGCCCTGATTTCCTCTCCCTGTTTGCTAATTTTCCCACTTAATTCCAGGTTCATACTCTCCATTCTACTATTAAGGACAGACTTATGGTCCCGTATTTCTTTGCTGAGACTCTCTATCCTTGTGTTCGTGGCCCTGTTGCTCTCCTGAATTTCCTTACTTACAAATTCCTTCACTTCTACTATCTGTTTGGTCACTGACTCTACCTTCTCATTTACAGAGCCTACCTGCTCCTTAATTTCCTTACTCATAGATTCTCCTTGCTTCTTAATCTCTTTTATTTCACTCAGTAGCATTTGGATCAAACTATCGTTCATAACCCCCCCATTTACATTTAAGTTACTACCTTCAGCGATCAGCTGCGACTCAGTAGTAACAATGGTAACATATGTTCCCACTGTCTTTTCCACATCTTCCTCACTGCCACTTCCCCCAGTTTCCTGATTACCTGACATTTTACTGTTTGATTTACACACAACCCTTGACCTTAATTCTAAATTGTCTGATGTGGACATACCCCTTAAAACAAAACAAATTACTGTGAACCCTAATACTCCTAAGGTGTCTATCGGCTGTGTGCATATGTGCCCTAATGATACCTGCTAGGTTTCCCTACTCTTTCCCCACGTTGAGGTGCTATGTTGTAACTTTTTACCAGCCCTTCTTGGGCGACTGATTTAAAACTTCCCAAAATCATCCTCCTATTTTTGATCGGAAGTACTTCATCATATACCACACAATTGAAATGGCAGGGTCGTGGAGTGTTGGACACACATTTGGTCAACCTAACTGGTATCATTTGGGCGTTCAACTATTAGGTGTAATTCCCTATAAAGAAAACTAATTATAACCTTCAAAATATGTGTATTAATATCAACTTTAAACATATGGCGGGGACTCTCGTCGAACAGACTATGGTTTACTATCTTCTCTCCTCGGCAATGACGAAAACATGTGACCCAAAATGAATGTTGGAATATAAAGATGTTTGTTACTCACTCATCGACGATCTAGCAGATAATCTACGAGACATGCTCGATAGATCAGTTCTCCCCAGCATTTCTAAGATTTTCCACACGTGGTTTGAGGTTAGAGATGTTTACTGGTTTACATAGCCACATCTCTGCGAGAGAAATGAATGTGCTTCCGTACCCAACTTGAATTGTGCTAACAGAGATAACATCGTTGTGATATGTAGCCGTTTCGAGTACATTCACAAGCCATGCTTTCAACAAAACTGTTTCTCCAAATAGGCCTACGCCAAATTACGAGAACGCGACCTTTCCAATCAGACGCTACAATAGAAGTGAAGCCTCGCTTGACGAAAAACCCACCGCTCATCTTGTAAACACATGTTTTCGTCTTTCTCCGCCAGGGTCATGATACCCTCCAACCCATACAAAATACACCAATAATCTCGAACCCATGTATATTTCTTACAACTCGTGGCGCGAAACTCTTCTCTGACGTCAGAACCTTACACAATTTACACAAAGCTTTCTTCAAGACAAGGGAAGTTATTCTCGGCCCAATCTAAATTTGGCCTAGAGTTTCCTGCTGTTGCAACATCTTGTAGCTTACCTACACAATCCGCTGTCTTGTATACTGACATCTCCCATACAAATTAAATGAAATATTCCTGACTGAGTCCCCGAGATACACAAGATATATATACACTAAATAAAATGAAATTCTACAACCTAAATGATGATGATGAACAAGAAAAGAAATGGTATGAACAAATTACCCTAACCTGACTTCTCTTGCAGTCAACCAAATAAGGGTTTGGGAACATTGTGACCGGAACAGTCACACCACCTTATCATATCGCCCAGGGCCCCGCAAGGCCTGGATCCGCCAATGACAGGGGTTCCCAAACGGTGTTACGTGTACCACTGGTGGTACGCGGGAAAGTATCAGGTGTTATGCGTGGGTGATACGATTGTTAACAAGTAGTTCCGTGAAGAACTAAAGCCTATATTCATATATCCTACTTATGTTAATTGCCACTATCAACATACAAAATTTCTGTTTGATTGCTGTAATATTTATTTATTTACTAATTAATTTATTCATTTATCTTATGGCTTTTAGTGCCGGGAGTGTCCGACGACATGTTCGGCTTGCCAGAGTCTGCAGCTGCTTCCAGCGGACACCCAGAGGGTGAGCTACAAGTTCCGTTCAATTTCAAGTAGTTCCAACTTTCACTACCAGATGTCAATGATACCTAGTGGTGAACGTTTGAACTTTGATAGAGCATTCCAACGAAATCTAACCTAGAAATTTAGCTCCAGACAAGTTTAGTCTGTGGAAGGATCTTTTACATGCCATAAATCAATGACATGGGACCGCTGGCTTTACCTTCCCTCCGAAGGAAGGTATACTGAAGGATTTTAACGCTCTTAAATAAATCCGACGACTTCGTTCGGGGTTGAAACCGCTATCTTGGGAACAGCAGCTCCCAACTACCACCGAAGTTATGAGGGAGTGCTACGTCATGCACCGCTATCCAAATTATTAATGAATTAGGAAATTTTATTGTAATAGTAATACTTCCCCCACGGGCACAATTTGTGTTGACCGACTGAAAAGCTCTCTATACTAGAACTCGGAAACAATCGAGAATGCCTTCTAATACTTCAAAAATGAATTAACAAAAGAGAATTAAGAATTTCTCAACCACATGTAACAATATTGTGAAACCATCTGAAAATGTTGTTGTTTGAGCCTTCAGTCTTTCGACTGGTTTGATGCAGCGCTCCATGCTTCCCTGTCCTGAGCTAATCGTTTCATCTCTACATAGCTACCACACCCTACATCCGGGGCAATCTTTTTCTATATTCTAACTTTGGACTAACCATACAGTTCTCGTCCTCTACCCTTTCTTCCAAAACTAAATTTGCTATTCCTGGGTATCTTAGTATGTGTCTTACCAACCTTCTCTTCATTAACAGTCGCCAGAAACATCTCCCCTCTCCCACTCGCTTAATACCTATTCATGTGTTACTCAATCTATCCATGTGATCGTCATCAGTCTCCTGTAACACCACATTTCACACGCTTCAATTCCCTTCTTTTCTGCTGCACCAATAGTCCATGTTTCACTTCCATAGAGCGCCACGCTCCAGACCAAGGCTTTCAGAAATAACTTCCTAATACCTAAATCTATATTCGATGTCAACAGATTGCTTTCCTTACCTGTGCTAACCTCCTTTTTATATCCTCTTTGCTTCGTTCATGACAGGTTATTTTGATATAGCAGCTTAGGCTTTCACGGCCGGCGTTCATAATTAAGTACAAGTTTTTCGGGCTTGTAGGCCGTGGTCTAGACGTTTCACCGGAAACTGCGTCCGGTATTATCAAGGGTTTCGCTCCTTTCCTTGATCAGCAGTGAAATGAGGAAGAGGCTTGAAATAATGGGTAACGGTTTGTAGTGGGGTATTGTTGTTTGAATATGACTGTTGGTTGGGTGGATCTTGGCTATGAACTAACGGCTTGAAGGTAGTTTTGGATCTTCAAATTAGCATGGTGAGCCGAGCGTTCTCTTCGCATTCCGGCTGGATCGTCTCATCTCACGTACATGTTGCGGGGTGCGGTGCGTGTTCCAGCTTCGGCGACCGAGCTTGGGAGGTTCAGGTGTTCCCTGGACGACTGCCGGGCTGTAGCAGGAAGGTTCTTCAGTTTGACGTGTGAGTGATTTCTTGGCCTTGGTGTTCCTAAGGGCCGGGATCCATGTATTACGCACACGTTCAATTTCTTCCTTTCGATTGAAATTGTCGGGGTGTTTGAAGATTTCTATGGCTTCCCGTTGCAGCCTGGCGTGGTAGTGTGTGGTCGTGGAGAGTATCTCCGTGTCCCCGTACTGTACATCGTGACCGGGTAAGAGAGAATGCTCAGCGACTGACGATTTCTCAGTTTGACTCAGGCGCCTGTGTCTATTATGTTCCTTGAGTCTGGTGGTCACGGTCCTCTTCGTCGTTCCCATGTACACCTTCCCACAGGAACACGGGATTCTGTAGACACCTGCAGTGGAGTGTGGGTGGCGCTTGTCTTTAGCGGATAGCAGCAAGTCCCGGATTTTGGCGGTGGGTTTATAAACCGTCTTCACCCCATAGGTCTTCAGAAATTTGCCTATCCTGTCCGTCACCTTCTTCACGTACGGCAAGAATGCGGTGGCCACCGGAGTTTCCTCAGAATCTTTCCTCGTGCTCCGGCGCCTGGGATGAGAGGCTCGCTCAATCTCCTTATTGCTGTATCCGTTGGCGCATAGGGCCCTCTTAATATATTTCAGCTCTTGGTTGAGGTTGGATAACTCACAGATTCTCCTAACACGGTCTACCAATGTTTTAATAACTCCGTGTTTCTGTCAGGGGTGGTGATTGGATGTCTTGTGTAGATACCGGTCGGTGTGTGTGGGTTTCCGGTATATGGTGTGCCCCAAGCGCAGGTCATTAGTCCTGGTGATTAGCACGCCAAGAAAGGCCAGGCAGTTGTCTTTCTCCTTCTCCATTGTAAATTTTATGCTGGTGTTGAGGCTGTTAAGGTGGTCCAGGAAACGTTCCAGCTCTTCCTCTCCGTGGCTCCAGACTACGAAGGTATCGTCAACATAACGTAGCCATACTTTCGGTTTGAGGGGTGCAGTCTCGATCGCCAACTGCTCGAACTTTTCCATGTAGAAGTTCGCAATCACAGGGCTTAGTGGACTACCCATGGCAACTCCCTCTATTTGCTCGTAGAAGTTCTCGCACCATAGGAAGTAGCTCGTGGCGAGGCAGTGGCGAAACAAGTCAGTGATGTCTTCCGTGAAGAGCTCGGCAATCTGGTTTATGGATTCTTTCATAGGCACCTTCGTGAAGAGGGATACTACGTCAAAGCTGACTAGGCGGTCTTCAGGTTCCAGACGTATGTTCTGCAATTTCTCAATAAACAGGCCTGAATTCCTGACGTAAGTCTCAGTGTTACCGATGTGCGGTTGTAGAATGAAGGAGAGATACTTGGCGATGCTGCAGTTTGGAGAGCCGATAGTACTCATGATAGGTCTCAGTGGAATGTCAGTTTTGTGTACTTTGGGTAGACCGTACAGCCTGGGAGGTAGAGCTTCACTCTTGCATGTATCCTTCTTCACGTGGTCTGGTAGTGAAGATGCCTTGATTAACCTGTTAGTCTCTCTAAGTATCCGTGCTGTGGGGTCTTTCGTGAGTTTTCGGTATGCCTGAGGTTCTAGTAGCGACAGGATCTTAGTGTCGTAGTCTTCCGATGACATGACTACAGTGGCGTTGCCCTTATCTGCAGGTAGAATGATGACGCTTCTATCCCTGTTAAGGGTTTTAAAGGCATTCTTCTCTTGAGGTGTGAGGTTACTGCTGGGCGCTGGAGCTTTACGAAGGATGCGTGAGGCCTCTGAGCGGAATTCCTCGGCCTGCTCCCTAGGTAAACGGTGTATGGCAGCCTCAATGTTGCTTATAATGTCTTCTACAGGCACAAAAGGTGGGGTGACAGAGAAGTTCTGACCTTTCGCCAAAAGTGAAGTTTCCCCTGGCGATAGACGACGGTTAGTCAGGTTTGCTACAGTGCGAGACGAGTCCGGCGCAGATGTGGTTGCAGTTATCGTCTTGAGGTCCTGACATAGCTCAAATTTCTTTTTCTGGCGATGCGTCGACTGGTCGAAGGTGGAGCGCATAGAATAGTGCGTGATGTGGTCGATGTTGTCCCAATCCTCACTTGAGAGCGTAGACATGAGTCGGAGATGTACTGATATGAGGTCCCGGTCAGTCGTAGCTAAGTCCCTGCGTGTAGCATGTATCTGTTCTCGCAGCATTGAGCGCTCAGCTCTGTCGTATATACGGTGCGATAGACGTGCAGTCGTCGTCAGCGAAACCTCATCGCATGTCATTTGTGTGCATGATTCGTGCTGGGTCGTGCGCTGTGTGGTGTGTTCTCATTGTAAGACTGTACATGCGTTCCGCCCTCTTGCCCGCATCCGCTTGCTGCAGCCATAACGAGGCGAGATGACGTAATGCATACACAACAGGCCCGCTCCACGTCTAGAGGTAACAATTCCCTGGTGGGGTAGTAATGGCTTTGATGTCAAATATAGCTATTGCAGCTGCTAACGCTCTCTGTCTTGTATGAATGTTTGCAAGGTCAGGCCTAGGTATTTAAAGCTATTTATATTTCGTAGGGTTTCTTTTGTTTGTAAAACACCGCGTGTTCTTCAGCTATTCGCCCACCTTTCCTGAAGATCATGTAGCCTAATCCGTCTTGTCTGTGTTGACTTGTAAGTCGTTGTCATCTGCCCATATTTCTAGTGCAGTGGTTCTGAGCCAGTAGAAGTCTGCGGACTACTCAGCCTGAAATTGAATCATGTACGGACGCCCCCCTCCCCCCAATACACCTTATCAGTTGTAACCCTTCCTCAATAACACTTATTTTAAAGATACTCGTATTTTCAATTCAAAACCTGATAGTCATCGCCGCGAATACATTCATAGGATTCTCGTTCAACGCACATCGTTTTTGAAATCCCCAATTAATGGCCACTTTTTAGCCTATTTTCAATTTTGAAAAAAATAGGCTTATGAGATCACCTTTTGTCCGTGTGTGTGTGCGTGTGCGTGTGTGTGTGAGGTGTGTGTGTGTGTGTCCCTAATAAAATCTAAACGGCTGGAGCGATTTCAGTGAAACTCGGTAAGTTCATAGCACTATTCCCGGCGACCTCGACCGTGCCCTTCAAATTTTGTTAGGTCTCACCAATCCAACATGGCGGCTGTGCGAAGTATTTCACTAGCATTCAATATCTCCGAAACTATTACCGATATCGCCCTGAAATTGTGTACGGTGATAAAGGGCACTACTAGAAGTTCACCTATGAGACTTTCAAAAATCTGGTGACTACAAAACCAACATGGCGGCAAAGCAAAGTTTAGACTTTTAAATAGACTTTTCTCACGATTTAACTATCTAAACGTAATGAAACTTGGTACAGCAAATGTTTATACACATTGCAATGCACTGGAGTCTAATTTAGTTCAATTGTTTACATAACCTCAAAATGGCGGCTTTGCGAAATAATTCAATGACATTCTATATCTCAGAAACTATTTCAGATATCACCCTGCAATTTTGTACGGTGATAACGGGTACTGTTACAAGTTTACCTATGTATAATTCATAAACCTGTAAAGTACAAAACGAACATGGCGACCAAGCGAATTTGAAATATTTTAATAGACTTTTCGCGTGAGTTAACTCTCTGAGCGCAGTGAAATGTGGTACAGTAAATGATTTTGCAGATTGTAATGTACTGCCATCTAATTTAAATCAATTGTTTACATAACCTCAAGATGGCGGCTGTGCGAAATTTTAAAATTAAGTTTTTATTTCTTGTGTCGTAATCATGCGATCGAAGTGAAAGTTTGAATAATGAACCTAGGCAATAAGTGTCCTTGAATGATACATAACTCTATGGCCTATACATATAACAATCCTAAATGGCGAGCTTCCGAAATATTTAGATGGTTCTCAATATCTATGAATCTTTTACAGCAACCAAACTGACATTTTTATGTTCATAGAGACTATAAACATATGTTCACTTATAGGACTTTCAGTAACCTGGTGAGCACGAATCCAACATGGCGGCGACGCGAAGTATAAATATTTAAATGGACGTTTCTCGCGAATTAACTATCCGAGTGCCGTGAAACGTTGCACGTTAAATGTTTACACAAATGTTGATCCACTGGCATCTAATTTATTTCAATTGTTTGTATAATAACAAGATGGCTGCTGTGCGTAATTTTAAAATCTCGTTTTTACTTATTGTGTTCTAATCATGCGATTGAAGTTTGAATACCACACGTACACAATAATCTTAATATAATAGTACAAAAATAAAAATCCAACCTGGCTACCATCTGAAATATTTAGACGGTTCTCAATATCTACGAATCTGTTACAGCAATTAAACTGAAATTTTGTATGTTGATAGAGGCAATTAACCTGAGCAGGATATATGAAAATAGGCTGTATAGTTCTTCACGGAACTACTTGTTTATACGTACTGGTGGACCCTTTTCTCACGCGGACCACTCCCGAGGCACTTGTGGACCACCTGTGGTCCACGGACCACCGGTTAAGAACTAGTGTTCTAGTGCATGTATTTTGGAATTATAGAAGTTAATTAGTTCCAACCAGGGGCGGTTTGACCTTGTACATTTAAGGGGGGGGGGGTGAGAATTAAAAAAATGCCGACTGGCTGTTGAACGTTGCCGACTATACACTTAAAAACTGAGCAACGGGAGGGAAAGAGGAGGGAGGGCGGCAGTTGCGGCAAACGATACACAGGACTAATATACTTAATTAAGGGCTTACATTTAAAATGTATTTTATTAGTTCCAGAATTTTGAATCGCAGGAAAATGTGATAAATGAACAAAATAGAGTAAGTGTACCATTAATCGGCACCTTAAGACGAACCGCGTTACATCATCACGTGTAAAGTCTTTAATATCTACAATACTGGTTGCAACATACGTTGATATGGCACATAAATACCTTTGTATTCGAAAGGATATATTCAAGTGCTTGCAAGTACAATCCGTTCATTTCAAAGTAATTTAATTTACGAGATGCACCCTGTGTAACAATGATCGGCAGCGCAAGAAAAGCTGAGGCCCGGTTATCGACACTGAAGTATACCATTAATCGGCAGTGGCAACTAAAATGCTGCTAAGTCAAGACAGATTTTATTTCTACCTTAATAATACAAAATTTCACCCTAAAAATTGAAACAGTATGTTACTATTGAAGCACCATTAAATAACACGCACAAGGACACATTTCATTACAACACAAATTTGTGGTCTTAAGCACAGTAAACCTATCAAAACAATGTTTACCTTTGTCATAGTATTATAATTATGCGTCCGTTTCGTCCTTAAGAAACACTGACACTGAATGGTTTATTCATTTACACAACTCTGGCATGTGAATGTCATGGGAGTCCTTTTTTTATTCATACTGCAGCACTCTTCATGAAACCATGTTTTGCACTGTATGCACTGTATCATAGGTAATTTTTTGTCTTCTTCACATATTTCGCAATACCATGAATCCTCTGCAACATCCAAAGGTTTTTCGCTATTCCTTCCCTTCTGAACGTTTTTTGATGTACAGATTCCTTATCGTTTGCTTCCTGAACCTTTTTATTACGAGTGGCTGTTTTAGGCAAAGTTTTCTTTTCCTCTCCTTGTTCTTCCTTTTTAGATTTTGCTTGCTCCCTTTTCTTTCTACGTTCCTCTAGTTCATTTTTTTTAATCTTCCTTCTTTTGATAGTATCTCATCCATTGTACAGATGTTGCTACTGCTGGTATCTTCTCCTTTCTCTTCTTTAGAACTGGCTGATCTCTTGGCCAGAAAAGTATGCTTTTAAAAGGAGACATAACTACCTGAGATGTGGAAGGTGGAGTAGACAGGTGTTTAAAACCCAACTCATTGAAATTCCTGGTGTTGCACTTATCGAGTGTTTGATCCGACGCTGTCTCCTGATTTGAGCATGTAGGTCTATCGTCTATCATATTGTCCGCTTGAGAATTATGATTCAATGTATCTCCAGAAACTTGAGTTGCACTGGTTGCAGATTCTGAAACTATCCCATTGCTATGATTAAAAATACGAGAAAGAGGGATAAATCTACTTTCTGACGTGGATGCTTGACACTTGGATTCTTCACGATTTGTTACAGAGGGATCGATGCATCCTTTAACAGAGTTAAACTCTGGAAGCAAGCACTTCTTTGACATTCGAAGTGGTAAATCTCTGTTGATGTTATCCGGTTGTTCAAACAGTCCCCTATCTAAATCGGATATGTGTCCAGATAATTCTTCAATAGTTCCTCCTGAGTATGAAGTATTCACACACTCACTTGGATGGGAAATCTCATTTGGAGTGTTAGTTAGGACTCCTTCAAATTCACTGAAATCGTGATTTTCTAAATACATCGAATGATCGGCACACAAATGTCCTAGTGTTCGGCATTTCTTTTATCAAGCTATAAATAGAAACAGAGTGAAGAATGTATATGCCGATTACTAGTTCAACTGTTCTCAATGTATTTCTTTTTGATATTTCAAACGGAGGGTTATGATGCGGGAGTTATATATTAAGAAAAGGTGTACTTCCTGGAAGCCTCAGTTGCACTAGTTATCGGCACACCTGCCGATAACCGGTACGGCTGTGATTTTCTTTGAACTAGTATTCGGCACTGACCGAAAATGTAATATAAATAATTAAAATCATGTTCTATGTGTTCTGACACATGCAAAACATAGTTTCGCAACATAATAATTCAAAGTTCAACGGTACTTACATTGCAAAACACGCCGATGTTACGAACACTGAAGTCCTACTCCTTAACAATCACGTTAGGCAACGACAGTGACATCACCCGACTTCACTTCAACTGGCAACGTGGCAAAACACCTTCGACACAAGCGCCTCTAGTGGAGTTTGAATGAATCATGTGCACCTAAGTTTTGTGAAAATCCCAGCAGATGGCAAACCTATTCAGTTAAAGCCTTGATAAAGGCATTTAATCGCAAAAGTGCCGATCACTCGGACAGTGCCGATTAATGGTACATCCACCCTAAGTGTTTAAATATTACTAGAATAAAACAAATCTAGTTATTCTTTCTAAATCCCTACTCTACGATGTTTTAACACGGACTACTTCTCCACTATCTCGGTAATTTCAATGTCGTGGACCTTATCTTTCGTTTAAAACAACATCATGAGGGAGTCTAAGCGGTCGTCACCCATCGATGTCCACAAATGATTAAAAATAAGCTTCAACTTGCTGAAGGACCGTTCGGAAGAAGCAGAAGACACTGGGGATGCTAAAATCAGTCAAACTACATGATAAACACACGGGATAATCCTCTTTAATTTAACAGCAACTTTTGCGATTTCATTAAAAGATGAGCACTATTTATTGGCATTAAGCAGGATTTCAAGCTCAGCCAGCACAAGCTCTTCATCTTGTAAGATGATTTTCGGGTGTGATTGCTTTATAGATCGGACGCGCTCGATGGTGCAGTTTTTTCTATCAGCGGGTATCTTGAAAATTATGTGGAATGGCTCTAGCAAAGAAATTAGTTTTGCGAGATTGTCTTGCACGCTTGTTGTAAATACATCCACAAGTATTCGGAACTCCTTTCTGTAGAATGTAAGGAAATACATTTCTGCTGTTGTTTCAGCGTGTGCGTCATACTTCTTTGCAAGTCGCCGGGTCCTCTGGTGCTTTAAGAAGTCTTCCTCCGCATTTACTTGCATGAAAATAAAAATCCACAGCCTGCTTCCAGTCGACCGACTGGAATGGAATGTTTGAAGCCCCCATCTAGCGGCGAGGATATTAACTGTGCCGGCTGCCGAAGTCTGTCGCACTCCCCTGGGGCAATGATTAAATGAATGACTGATGAATGACATGAGAGTGGAGAGTGTTGCTGGAATGAAATTGTGACAGGGAAAACCGGAGTACCCGGAGAAAAACCTGTCTGCCTCCGCTTTGTCCAGCACAGATCTAACATGGAGTGATCGGGATTTGAACCACAGACCCAGCGGTGAGAGGCCGACGTGCTGCCGCCTAAGACACGGAGGCTCTGCATTTACTTGCATACTTTTCGCAAATGATGATACACTCTTTATTAAAGCATTCATCTTGCCGTCGTCGTTGATATCTTCAAAAGACTTCAAAGCGCTCTGATTCAGCTGCATCGCGTCTACTAGATTCAGCTCCTCAGCTTCTAAAAGCTCGGTTACGTTCTTAATTTTAAACACGATGTTTTTGGTAAAGTAAATGCCCGATGCTGCAGATAGAAATCAACGTCTAGAAGCATTTTGTACAAGCCTGACGCAAAAGTTCGGGTTTTCTGTCAAATTCAGAATCGAATGAGGTTTTTATTGTTTCCAATGCTGTGACTATCTCTTCAGAAGACGTAGAAACAGCTCTCACCGATTCGGCGCGCGCAGTCCACCTTGTTTTTGATAAATTCTTAAGTTGAAGTGAATTTTCAATCTTATCCAGCTCTTTCTGCAAGCTTAAATGTCGTTTCATGCTACCCGAAAAAAAAACCGTACAATGCTTCAAAGTGTCAAAAAACTCTCGGACAAGCACGCTAGCATTAATACAAGCTGTCTCTACGAAAATGTTTAACCTGTGAGCTTGACATGGAACGTACGGAATATCTATTTTGCACTTCTCTGATAGCTTTTTTGAGTGCCGTTGTATATGCCAGACATGTTACTAGCAAAGTCGTACGATTGAAACGCTTGGTTATCGAGTGGAAGTAAAAGTTCTTCTGAATTTAAAATAAAAACAAGAAGTTCCGTGAAGAACTATACAGCCTACTTTTCATGTCAATTAATATTCTACAGTATATGAACCTATCTAGAATAATGACAAAATTAAGTTGGTAATATCGAAATATCAAATTAATTCAAAATATACCTGGTATAATGTAGCCTAATAGAGCACTACAGTTGGCAGCCCTGGTGACTGAATATATTCTTAGTTCCATCTCTTAAGGTACAGAATACAAAATTAGGTTGAAGTCCAATGGACGTTACATGCAGTTAGACACTGAATCTATCAGCACGCGTAAAAGCATGTTGCCAACAATACCATGCGTGTGCTGGTCAGAAATAATCTGAAATATCATGATATCTTGTTGTGCCAATTTTGGATGAAATCCATTTGTTAGTATAGAAGTTACATGAATTTTAAAATTGGACATATCAGCAGGCATAGAATCATGTTGGCAGCACTGCCTTGTATTAATTACTCCAAATTAATCTAGAATGTCAGGTGCTATACGTGTGCAAAGTATAGAGCTGTTGGCTTGCATACTTTCTGATATATTGATATTAGGGTAAAAAATATGGACAGCATTTATTAACAGTTGGCAGCCCTGATTGATCTTAACAATACTTACAGCCATATCTGTTATGGTACACATAGCACATACGAAATTTGGTTGAAATCCAACTGATAGTATAGAAGTTACATGTATTTAAAATTGGTACTATCAGCAGGCTTATAATCATGTTGGTAGAACTGACGTATATAAGTTACTCCAAATTAATTTAAAATGTCAGAATATACGTGTGCATAGTTTAAAGCTGTTGGCTTGCATACTTTCTGATATATTGGTATTTGGATAAAAAGATAAAGAGAGCAATTATTAACAGTTGGCAGCCCTGATGGCTCTTAAGAATACGCTCAATCATATCTGTTTATGTAGAGATATTACATACAAAATTTGGTTGAAATCCAATTGATAGTGTAGAAGTTATATGCATTTAAACATTGGACCTATCAGAAGGCTTAAAATTGTTTTGGCAACACTGTCATTATTGGCCTCCTGGAAATTAAACTAAAATAGTATTATCTGCATGTGTACCAATTTTGGAATAGCTCCTATGCATACCTTGCGAGATATCCAACATGGAGCTCAAATTTCTAGTGCGTTTTTTCAGCAGTTGGTAGCACTGACATCATTTTCAAAATATGGACGTGAGATATTCCGATGCACTTCTTTACTCATACTAAATTTGGTTTTGATTTCTGCAGCCGTTTAGGAGTTGATAGGGGGGACACACACACAGCCAGACAGACAGAAGGACAGACAGACAGACAGACAGTAGGACAGACAGACACACATTTTCCCGGATCGATCTCATAAGTCTACTTTTTCCTCATTTTTGCAAAATGTGAAAAGTAGGTTAATAAAAAAAATTCAGCCAACTCCTCTCCAGTGTTTTTGTGTGTGTTGAAACAGCGTCTATTTTTAAAAGACGCTCCACAGTAACGAGCTCTTCATCTTTTTCGACGACGTATCGGATATTCAACGCGAGGCGGTCTTTATGTGACATATCGGGAGTAGTATCTGCTATAACGGAGAACATACCATCGTTCTTGATCTCTTCTGCAATTATTTCACGAGGTTTCTCTCCATGTAGATGGATGAATTCATTTTGAGAGTCCTTGCTCATATACGTAACGTTGTGCTTTTGCGTATTCACTTCTTCCAACCACCTATTCATGACCGGACTATGCCGTGAAAGTAACTTTACAATTTGCGTGAAGTTTCCATTATCTTGAGTGATTCCATTCTCGTGACCTAGGAAAGCCAAACCTTGCCGACAAAGGGTTCTTGCTGTGTCAATAAGTATCTGGATAACTTTTTTGTGGAACTCCTTTTCTTGTTCTTCTTCAATTCTGATCGTCTGTGAAAGTTTATCAAGGAGAACGTCTTCGTGGCATTTTCCATTGACAAAATGGCACAAATCTGCCATCGCTGCTTCTGAAGTGAAGTGTTCTTGTAATTTGCCCTTTTTCTTCTTTCCGCGACTTTTCAATTTGTGCCACTGACTTACTCCAGCGTGCGATCATTCTTCAATTTTTACTTGTTAACACCATTAAACATAAACATGGCTGAAAATACGCATGCATTTATTGTATTATTATTACTTACGTTTGATGGGTACGCGATGCTCCGTGATAATGTTCCGTGTCGCGAAAACTCACGTCCCACTGCCACTGTATTTGCACCTAGTTATCACTGTAAAAGTTGCTGGTTAGGAACGACTGCTTTCTCTCATTCTCGGTGACCACTGCACTGACCTTAGTGAGCACCCCACCCCTTGACGGACCTTGAAACCATAAACCTGTCAATTTTGTCACAATAGCGCGGATATCTGAGGACGCGCCGAGACAAGCGGTAGCAGGTCATAAGTTATGATTCATAACATTTCTCCGACAACATTTCAATGAGTTGGCTTGACCTGAAGTTATCAATGCGTTCACCAACACCTTTTGTCTAGCCACATGGCACAGATGCTGGGCTCGCTTCGCTGTGAAGCTCTGCATAATGAACGCGGGACGTTACACCCATCCACGAACGTGCTGATGAGTTCATCCCTTGTCCTTGGTCCCATATTGCTCATCTGTCATTCTTTCTTCAGTTTCCACACAAAGAAACGAAATGGCAAGTGGCAGCCGGTGCACCGAGGCTGGAAGTAAAACTTTTAAAATGGTTATTTTGCCGACTCTTCCCCGTGCCGCACTGGGCCATTGCCTGGCTGTACGAAATTATCGCAGCGTCCATTTGTGCCGACTGTCGGTAAAAATGCCGACTGCCAGTATATATATTAAATCGGACCAAATCGTATATGGCCATGCCCCGTTTTGCTTTTTTAAATGCTGTTTTGGGAAATGTTACGACTTTTTTTAGGATTTGCCGACTGCCGACTGAGAAAATACCTGAGGGGGGTGAGACACCCCCCCCCAACCCCTCCCCCCCTCTCGAACCACCCCTGGTTCCAACTTCCTCATGGCGAGTTGCGAAAATACATCGGGCAGCAAAACTCGGATCCACACAGGTTTTCAATGACCATTTAGGAGTTAGGCTAATATTTTCTTTTCTCGTCTTGTAATCGTAAATAATGACGATAACACTGGATAAAATGCAAATGTTCTGAATAGCAAATAACTTGAGAGGGATAAAGGAGACTCAAGTTTTAGCATTCAATTCCAATCTTAAAGTTTTATGACGTTGCTCGCTGAAGCCTGCGCAAGTAAGTGAAGTCTGAATACTTTATTCGATGCGCGATTAAAAATTTCCAACTTTGTTCTAGAAGTTGAAAGTTACGATTCATTCCTATCAATAAAATACAGGTGCAGTCTACCGTTGCTGGGAACTAGTGCGCGAAAGAAGACTTTTTATTTGCTTATCTGGAATATTTGCGATTCTTATAATAACAGATTGGTTTAACTGAGCATATTAAGACAGCAAGCCTTGATGGCAGGCTATATACAGACACGTGAGGCGAGTGAACCTCAATGTTGGCCATCCTTGAGGTGGTTGGTTGGTTCCTCAGTTTAGGGGTGCGACAACGCGGTCATGTAGCCCCGTGTACTTTGGGTGTGTGTAGAATCTGTCTGATAACCGGTGTTAATTGTGATGGCTGTATTAGTGTGTGTATCTGTTTTTTAATTTAAGTACAGACTGCAACTTAGAATTTTTCAAATAGTTCCTACTTTTGCCGCCAAACGCCACCGTCAACGACTACTAGGCCTAGTTCAGAACTTAGCTACTAGACGCCACCGCAGTTGGGTCTTGGCAACGAACGTAGAAACCAAAGGGCGTTGTTTACATTCTTAACCTATCCAATTTAGCTTCATACAGGTGTAATTAGTGGAAGGTTCTTTAACATGCCATAAATCTATGACATGGGACCGCCGGCTTTACTTCCCCTCCGAAGGAAGGTATACTGAGGGATTTTTAACGCTCTTAAAAAATCCGACGGCCTCGGCCGGGTTTGAACCCTCTATCTTGGGCATAGAAGCTCAGCATGCTACCAACTACGCCACCGAAGTCGCATCCTTGAGGTGGTTTTCAATAGGTTTCTCTTTTCGTTGTTGTTGATTCATTTGGGGGCTTGTGACATCGTGCCGATTTAACCCCATGTACTTGGGAGTGTGTGTAAATAAATTCATGAATAGAATGAATGAATGAATGAATGAAGGAAGGAAGGAAGGAAGGAAGGAAGGATGGAAGGAAGGAAGGATGGAAGGAAGGAAGGAAGGAAGGAAGGATGGAAGGAAGGAAGGAAGGAAGGAAGGAAGGATGGAAGGAAGGAAGGAAAGAAGGAAGGAAGGAAGGAAGGAAGGAAGGAAAGAAAGTAATAAGGAGAGTGAGAGAAAGAAAGACGGAAATAAATAAGGAAGAAAAGGAATAAATCAAGAGAGAGGGGAAGAAAGAAATAAAGAAAGACAAAAATGAAAATAGAAGAAATAAAGGAAGAAATAAAAATAAAACGAGAACGAAGAAAGAAAAAAGAAGGAAAGAAATAGAGAAAGAGAAGAAAAGAAGAGAAAGAAAAAGGGAAATAAATGAAGAAGAAATAAGAAATGGAATAAATGAAAAAAGAGGGGAAAAAGGAAAAAGAAAGAAAGAAAAATGTGAAAATAGAAGAAATGAAGAAAGAATGAAGAAAAAAATAATGAAAGAAAGAAGAAAAAGAGAAGAAATAAAGGAAGAGAGAAAGAAAAAGAGAAGAAATAAAGAAGAAATAACATAGGAATTAAAGGGAAAGAAAAAATAAAAGGAAAGAGAGAAGAAATAAATAAATCAAGGACGAAACATTTAGGTTCTATTGTGAATGATTTCTTCGTGAATACCAATTTCTTGTAGGACTTGTGTTACTTCTACCAGCCAATTGTGGTTTTTTAGCCTACTTTTCACATTTTGCAAAAATGAGGAAAAAGTAGACTTATGAGATCGGGCAAATGTGTGTCTGTCTGTCTGTCTGTCCTTCTGTCTGTCTGTCTGTCTGTCCTTCTGTCTGTCTGTCTGGCTGTGTGTGTGTCCCCCCCCTATCAACTCCTAAACGTCTGCAGCAATCGAAACAAAATTTGGTAGGAGTAAAGATCTATATCTGAATATCTCACGGCCATATTTGAAAATGATGTCAGTGCTACCAACTGCTGAAAAATCACAATTGAAATTTGAGCTCCATGTTGGATATCTTGGACGGTATGAATGGGAGCTATTTCAAAATTGGCACACGTATAGATAATAATTTGCAGTTTAATTTCCAGGAGGCCATATATGGCAGTGTTGCCAAAATGATTATAAGCCTGTTTAGGTTTAAAATTGTCTTTGTTGGCCTATTGTCTTCCATTGCGAATAAACCATGAAAATCTGGGAAAGAGTGATAGACAAGAGAATCCGGGAGGAGACTAGCATTGGCGAGCAACAATTCGGCTTCATGCCAGGAAAAGGGACCACAGACGCAGTGTTTGCCCTGAGACAAGTAATGGAAAAGTATCGTGAAAGACAGAAGGGATTACACTTCGCATTCATGGACCTAGAGAAAGCATATGACCGGGTGCCCCGAGGAGAAGTCAGGAGATGTTTACGAGCGAAGGGAGTCCCAGAGAAGTACGTGCAGTTGGTTCAGGAAATGTACAAAGACGCAAGAACCAGGTTAGAAGCAGCGTTGGACTTACAGATTGGATTCCGGTTCGAGTAGGTTTACACCAAGGTTCGGCTTTAAGTCCATATCTGTTTGACCTAATTCTGGACGAAATGTCTTGTGGATTACGAGACCAAGCCCCCTGGTGCATGATGTTTGCGGACGATATTGTGTTGTGTAGTACAACCAAAGATGTCATAGAAGGAAAACTGGAACGGTGGAGGGAATCCTTGGAAGACAGAGGACTCAGGATTAGCAGGAAGAAGACAGAGTATATGAGGTTCAATACAGACCAAGACTGTGAGATCAGAATGCAAGGGGAAACGTTAGAGTGGATGAGTTCAAATACCTGGGTTCGGTGGTGACTGGAGATTGAAATCTGGATGTGGAAGTGTCACACAGGATTCAGGTAGGATGGATGAACTGGAGAAAAATGTCAGGAGTACTCTGTGACCGCAGGATCAAGCCTAAGGTTAAGGGGAAAATATATAAAACTGTCGTAAGACCTGCATTGCTGTATGGCTCTGAAACATGGCCTGCACGCAAAACGCACACACACAGGCTTGACGTCACGGAAATGAAAATGCTCAGGTGGATGAGTGGAGTGACTAAGCGTGATAGAGTGGAAAATGTCAAAATAAGAGGAACATTGAAGGTTGTAGAAATATCTAAGAAGATAAAAGAAAAGCGACTTCAATGGTACGGGCATGTGAGAAGAAGGGAGGAATCCTGCGTGGGGAGGAAGATGCTAGACATGCAAATACAGGGAGTGAGAATGCGAGGCAGACCTAAACGAAGATGGATGGATTGTGTACAGGAGGACCTCAGAGAAAAACAGTTGTCAGAAGAGGATGTGCATGACCGGGCTAAATGGAGGAGAGCTGTCAGAAACATCGACCCCACATAGGAGTGGGAATGATGTAAAGAGAAAGAAGAAGATTATTCATTCATTCAATTTCGCTAATCGGCCAACTAGGGACCACGATAAGCCTCATTTTACATTCTGGCATTTGCTCATTTTTTGCTTGATCCACATTGCCTTCATGAGCTCACTGTGTTTAGCACGACGTTCCTCTGTCCATTTCGCACCAGTTGTCCGTTTTTCGTCCCGGAAAGTCCCAAACGTCTTGATGGCTGCTCTATAAAGATTTCGGTCTTGTGCATCTTCTGCTCGTATCCCCATTTCTATCAGATCTTTCTGGATGTTAACATACCATGGCATTGTCGTTTTTGGTTTTGAGTCGAATATACTGAAGATACGTTTCGTCCATCGGGAATCGATCATCCGTCACATATGACCGTAGAAGCAAACTCTGCGTTTTCGCATTGTGTCTGTGATCTTCTCTATCCTCGAGTAAATTTCTTGCCTGGATTTTCTGATGTAGATGCCATTTTTGTAGTCTGGGCCAAGTATGATGTGTAGGATCTTTCTTTCTGTCTTTCTTTCTTTCTTTCTTTCTTTCTTTCTTTCTTTCTTTCTTTCTTTTCTCTCTAACTTCGCGAGCAAACATTTCTCGGATAGGATAAGGCATTCAGATGCATATAGCGGTACTGGTTTGATGACAGTGTTGTAGTGACGATTTTTTGTGTTCATAGAAAAGCACTTTTTGTTATATATGTTGCGGGTGGTTTGAAAAGCGACTTCCATTTTCTTGCTTCTTGCTTCTATGGCTTCCTTGTCAAGGCCATTTTGCTGGATCCATTCCCCAAGATATTTAAATTTATTAACACGGTTTATCGTTCCATATTTGGTGTTTAGTTGTGCTGTATCATCCTTGATGTTCGACATTACTTCTGTCTTTTGAAAGGAAATTTGTAATCCTGTTTGTTCTGCTACTTCCTTCAATATATTGACCTGTTCTGTTGCACTTTCGAAATCTTCTGTCATCAGGGCTATATCATCAGCGAATGCTAAGCAATCTATTTCCACTCCGTTTTTCTTCGTCCCAATCCTTAAAGGTTTGTAAAGGCCTCCTTCTTTTAACTTCTGTCGCCAATTCTGTATTACCTTTTCAAGCACGCAGTTGAACAACAGAGGTGACAGGCTATCTCCCTGTCGAACACCTGTCTTGATTTCAAAGGGTTCAGAGATACATCCTTGGAATTTGACTTTGGATGTGGTATTAATTAGGGTTGCCCTTATTATCGCCAGCAGTTTCATATCGACTCCCATTTCTGCAAGTATGTTAATCAACACATCACGGTCGATGCAGTCGTACGCTTTCTTAAAGTCTACAAATGTCGATACATACGTTCGACCTCTCAACACATAGTACCTAATTATGGTTTTTAGGTTAAAGATTTGTTCTGCAGTCGATCGGCCTTTCCTAAAACCCCCTTGGTATTCTCCGAGTTTGTGTTCAACTTGCTGTTCCAGTCTTTCAAGGATGGAGAGTGACAGGATCTTGTAAGCTACTGACAGAAGAGAAATACCACGGTAGTTGTTCACATCTCTTATATTTCCTTTCTTGTGTAAAGGATGGATCAAAGCTATCTTCCAGTCCTCTGGGAGTTGTTCTGTCTCCCATATATCTACAATGGTTTGGTGTAGGATGTCAATTGCATCTTCTGGGGCATGTTTCCACAGTTCTGCAATCATGGAGTCTTCACCAGGAGCCTTGTTATTTCTCAACATCTTTATGTGGCGTTTGATTTAATCGCGATTTGGTGGAGAAGATGGAAAATTGTGGTTCATTTGTTTCTTTGTTCTGATGGGGTTGGATGGCTTTTCACAATTTAGGAGGTCGTTAAAATACCCGGCTAAAATTTCGCAGTTTTCCTCGTTGGATGTTTCTAGAGTTCCATCTTTTCTTAGAAAACAAAGGGAAGGTGCCTTGTATCCTTGTATCTTCTTTTAAAATCCCTGTAGTATTCACGGGTCTCATTTCTGTGAAAGTTTTGTTCAATTTTGTCCATTTGTTCTTTTTCATACTTGCGTTTCTCGCTGCGTATTATTTTTGCTGTTTGTGCTCGTTGGTCTCTATAGATGTTCCAATCTTCTTCCTCTTTGGTGGTGTAGTACTTTTTCCAAGCATTTAGACGATCCTTTAAGGTCTTCTCGCAGTTATTGTTCCACCATGTGTGTTTCTTCCTCTTCTTGGTTTCTGCTACTTCTTTTGCAGCGTTTATCATCTGCTTTCTCGTGCTGTTGAAGTCTTTTTCCACTGGTTGGGCAAGTTCTTTGAATTCATTCTCCCTATCTCTGAGCATGTTTTTTGTCGAAGCGGATTATGGTAGGTTTGTTTTTCTTTTTGTTTAGCGGAATGGGCCGGAACTTTATTACCGATACATAGTGATCTGAGTCTATGTTCATTCCCTTTTTTTTTACGGTAACGTTCATGATTTCCGGACTAGATCTTCGAGAAATCGCAACATGGTCTATTTGGAACTCTCCTAATGTTTTGTTCGGGCATCTCCATGTAGTCTGTTTTCTAGGTAGGTGACGAAAGTGTGTTGACATCAGCTGGAGGTTATGGTTATTACATAGTTCAATGAGGCGTTCTCCATTCTTGTTAGTTCTATTGTGTGCTGGATAGAGCCCAACGACATTCCTGTATTTCCGTTCAAGTCCTACCTGTGCGTTGAAATCACCCATTAGGATCTTAACGTGGTGTTTCGGGATTTTTGCCAATCTAGCATCCAAGAGGTTCCAAAATCTATCAGTGTCTTCGCCCTCAGGGGCTCACATCTAGTGGGACGTGGGTTAGCGACCACGGGACCCCAGCTGAGTCCGGCATTGCTTCCACTTACTTGTGCCGGGCTCCTCTCCGTCTTCTTTCCTGTCGACCTCTCTTGGTCAACTCTTGTTCTTTTCCGACCCCGACGGTATTAGGGTATCCTAGGCCTAGGGAGTCTTTCACTTTCCCGCCTTAGTTGGCCCTTGTCTCATCTTTTCTTTCTTTGGTGTAAATGTGTGTGTGCGTGACAGGAGGTGGAATCCTCCCCTAATCACAAGCTGAGTGGTCGTGGCGAGGTGATGAATGGCTACTGGGTGAGTAGTCACAAGCGACCCACCTCCAGATACCTGGCGACCACTGGAGAACCTTAGCCTTACCCCGGGCAAGCAGGGCTCTGCCGGGGGTTGACTTTTAGTTCCCTAGCTACTCGTGGGACCAAACATAGCGTCCATTATTTCACAGGGTGGCTCCCTTACAAAGCCGTCTTTAAAATTGAAGAAGAGGAAGTTTATGCCTCTAGTTTCGCCGCTTGATGAAAAGGATTCAACGTTTTTCCCTCGGTACCTTATGGTAACAAGGACCGATGGGCAAAATTTTACAAACGTTGATCCTTTTGATTTACATGATGCAATTGAGGGGAAATGGGGCGATGTAGACACAGCAAAAAAGCTGCGAAACGGCGCACTCTTGATAAAAACTCAAGGAAAGAGACAGACAGATGGTCTTCTTGGGACGACAAGTTTCGGCGGTATTCCAGTCGAGGTAGTGAAGCACCAGTCCCTAAACCTGAAGAAAGGTTTAGTATTTCATAGGGACCTGGTGAACACTACCGACGAGCGTATCCTGGAGAGAACTGGAAAGCATGGCGTTGTCGAGGTGAGACGAATCAAACGTAAGATGAATGGTGTACTAGTTGACACCGGGGCGTTCATCTTATCGTTTGAGTCGGATAGCCTGCCCAAGAGGATCAAAGTGTCAATGCACACTCTCGATGTGCGACCGTATATTCCATCTCCATTGCGGTGTTTTCAGTGTCAGCGATTTGGACATACCTCATCTCGTTGCTCGGGAAAGCCTATCTGTATTTCCTGTGGCAAGGCCACTCATGAGGGAGCGGAATGTACACCACCTCCCGCATATCCAAATTGCAAGGGAGAGCACTCTCCTCGCTGGAAGGAATGTCCTGCCTTCCTAGAGGAGAAGAAAATTCAAGAAATAAAGACCTTAGACGAGCTCTCCTACACTGAAGCACGCAGAAAATATCGCTCCATGGCCTCTCCTATTTTCTCAGTATCATATGCTCAAAAGGTATCAAAAGAATCTAGTAATCAAGCGGCAAATTTGACAACGGAAACAAGTTTTAAAAGAGTTACCACTGTTAAAGCGGCTACAAATAGCCCTATTATCACCCCTGTTAGCCAGAAGAAGGTTACGGAATCATCTTCCGGCATCCAAAAAAAGGCCCAGGTGCCTCCAACTAAACCGGCGCCATCGGAGAAGGCAACTCCTCCGATAAGGCCAATGAAGAAGCAATCTCCGACTCGTTCGAGGAGGAAGTCTTCGCCGGCCACGTCTGGACCCATATCCAGCCAAACAAAACAGGGAACAGGAACGGCGGGTAAGAAAGAGACTGTTCATCGCCGTCTCTCTTGCCCTCCTGCTGAAAAGGCAGCTCCAATACCTGCTGGCAATTCTGCTTCCACGACCACCGGAGGAGCAGTGCTAGCAAGTGCTGCATTGTTTGGCAGGACGGAGACGTCAGGGGGGAAGGGACCAACTACTTCCCCAAATAGACGTCAACGCCGGTTCAAAAAGAAAAATAGTCGGGACGTGCCGGGGACGGACTCCCAGTCATAGGACTGGGAGAAGGTCCCTCGTCACCGCTCCCGCTCTTCACCAAGGACGAGACCCGGAAAGTCCGGCGATAACCGTTCGCCAACCAAGAGAGCATTCGCTCCGTTTTCTTCGTCCTCCGAAGGAGATGTGGAGATTGAGGAATGCTCTCCTACCCTATCACCTACTTCTAAGGATAGGGATGGTTGGCAAACGGTTAAGCATAAGTAGACGACTATCTTCTACTTAAGTCCACACTGCCCCAGCCATACTTCCCCACAGTATAACCTCGAAGGCGCAACCCCTGCTTGGAATTGTGACCTCGAAGCTTGAAGCAGATAGAACCCCCTGGACGAGGATATTCGGACAGAATGTCCGTTGATAGAAGCCTGAACCCTTAATCCCAAATCCGCGGCGATATGCCGTAACCAATGAGAGAATAAATTTTAAAACAATGAACAATAAATATATTTTAGAATAATATATACAACAAGTTGGTTGTTGAATTTTATACACTTTTGGAATATTGGCTTACAATTAATATTATTTGATTAAACACAACACTCGGGAAAGCCCTAAGAAACCCAATAGTATGCTAAAGGTTATGATCTTAAACGACGGCAGCCATGCAAGCAAGTAACTCCCGGACTTGGTAAGTATGAAAATTTTAATATTCTCGTGGATAGTTAGATCCAGGAGAAGAAAATAAATCCCGAACAAAATCTAGTTCAAGAAAATAGAGAGAGAACATGCAGGAAACTCACCGTAATAACCATCTCTCATCCAAACACAAAATGTGATCAGGGTAAATCCCATCATTTTATGAGGTGAATAATTAGCACCAAACTCTGGCAAGAATCAGGCCGAAAGAAAACGAGAATAAGTCAACTCACTTGAATATAGCGAAGCTAGACCAATTTCGGATAATTAATATCGATTTTAAATAGCAAGACATGCTTGCACCAAATACCAATGGCGGCAATGCCACGCGAAGGATCCCATTTTAGGATAAATCAATTAAAACCGTAAATCGGCACAGATATTTATTTCGATCACGAAATGTACTCAAAAGGTGTAGCGACACCCAATCAGATTACTCAGAACCAAACTTATTTCATAAGAACAGAAAAATATTGCCGATAAGTTAGAGCGAAGCTCACGACGTCTTTTCATATAGCATGGCTATCTTCAACTTATTGCGACAATCGAAATTACCAAAATAATAATCATGGCTGGAAAACAAAAGAAAATTGCCCGACAACAAACGCCAAGGCAAGAAAAGAAAAGGGGAAAACTAAGCTAGCCCAAGATCCAAAATAATAGAACTAAGATACAATCACAAGTATTTTTCATTTTACTTAAAATAATCCTAGCTTAGGAAGGCGTCACTCACATTTTAAATTGGCATCGTAAAATAAAAATAAAATATTTAATAAGAAAGAATAAGGAAAATCTTTTGGCCTAATAACAAAATTATGGGCCCATATTTAAAATGCAAAACCTACTAACTACATTATATTAACTAGCCTGAGACTAGTGCGATGCCACGCAAAAAATCTAAAGTCTTGATATTAAGACGCAATGGAGATTCACGACACGAATTGCTCCTCAAGCTAAGTTATCACAATCAGTTAATTTAAGCATTCTTTCCGTCCTAGAAGATCAGTTCTCGTTGCTTCATTTGCTGTTTGAGGTTCAATAGGTTTACCTGAAAGTTTTAGGCGACCCCATATTCCCTAAGGAATTGGGGCCGGAGCGGAGCTCCAATACGTCCACACCTTTTAAAATCACATCTTGGAATACTTGGCTTCCCCACGCCGAGAAGGAACGCCACAGAAAATCAGTCCATGCGCATGCGCATCAATCATCTTCCACTGCTTCTAGCTCGCAGTGACGATATTCAGAACTAGTAAACAGTTGAAGGAGTACATACTGCCAACATAAAATCGGATAGAGTTATTGAAATATATGGCACTAATGTTCACCAGCACGAAATATGATTGGTAGAACTGTCCGTTGCGAACACAGGCGCTGATTGGCAATGAGAGTAGTTTGAATTTAAAAGTTCGAAGAGCGCCAGATTAAGGTAGTTAAGTTCATAAATTTTGCCACATCACTCAATAATGACATATATTGCAAGGTCAATTGTTGGCTTCCGGAATAATTGAACCGGTCGACCTGAGTCATATAGTTCATGGGGAAGGTTTTTAATTCAGTCTATATATATCTTCTTTTGAAACTGGGAAACACAGGGGCGACCATTGGGCTCTGAACTGAGTCCGTGATGATGACCAAGTGGCGACGAAGGACGGAGAAACCATGAGCAGATGTAATCGGCTCAGCCTCGCGTCACCAAAGGCCTACCAGGGGGCCTGCAGTTGATCTTGAAACCTCCATGCAAAACTGTTTTTGGCTCACCGAACAACAGTAACCAAAACTGTCACAGCAATTCCAGCATAACAGCGTGGCAGCCAGCCTCCACTCCTCCGACCAGCAGTTTGTGGACACCAACCACCAAATGACAGGTGCTCATACGTGATGACAACAGCCCGAGCTCTTAGGCTATGTCACGATAGCGAGGTAGAACCTCACTCACACTGGGCAAGCTGAAACAGAATCAAAACAGCAGAAAGGGGCAACAGACACTCAAGATACGACTCTTGAAGATCTTCTTTCATGTCGACCTTGTCACCATTCACTTCTTCGTGTCCCAATCACTTAAATATTTCTTAAGGCCTCTCCCACTAACGATTCATATATGATCACAAATCCCACTGCAAGTCCTCTCTCCGTATTAACTTACTCTTACTTCACAGATCCTATTCATGAACAAAACAACAAAACTTTCAAGTTATTAATTCAAGATCATTAAGTTTAAATTACATTTTAATAATATTGACAATTTAAATAATTAACAATAAGACGGAACATCACAAACGATGATCCGATTAACCCGAGCAAGTTCACCAACCAATTCCTAACCATTTACATACTAATCAAAAAATCACAAAATTCATGATACGGGGCGCTACAGAACATAGTATAACTCCCCAAGATCGTGGTGACTCGGCTGACGTGAACTGAACAACAAAAGCTTCCTTGAGGCAGTTCCAGATAATTTTAAATTACATTAAATAAGTAACACAAACAGGAACACACACATCACAGATGGTTCACAATACCCCCCCCCCCCACCCAAAAAAAAAATAAACAAGACGCAGCGAGAAAGGAATCCCCTCCTGAAAACACACAACTCACTTCAAGAAATGGAACCCTCGACACCCTACTCCATACCGATTAACCATCCACGAAAACTGTTGACACCACAAGAACAACGTTTTCCTAGTGAAGACATCTCACCCTATCAATGCGATACTCTATCATACTTGTCATGACCAACGTAGCACCAATCGACAATTCAACCAAGGATTAAACATAACCCTTTAGCATGGTAGGAATCATTCCCACTCCAGACTTGTGAACATCTTTGACTTCTTCTCATATCTTTTCAACCGTACCAATCCAACTTGACATTAACTCATACCTCTCATCTCATAACCCTGAGACTTCACAACACCAACATACTAAGGAGTTCGTTAATAATGAATCCTTCTAAGAAAATCAAATCAAGAGTGCCCACGAGCAAATGCGGGTCAACTCCCCTTTCACTGAAACTTCACAGAAACGCAACTTCAACCACTTCATAACCATATACTCGAACAGGTAGCTAACTAGGAGCTCCTAATGATTAAACATACCGGAATTTAAAGAATGGCAAGAAAGACCTTAGACGGTAAGAACGCCTCAAGAAGGCTTCGCCGAACACAAGAAAAGAAACTGTAGGTTACAGTTCGCCGAAAATCCACAGACCAACCTTATGCCAAACCAATTTGGTACATCTAACACGAAACCAGACTCCGTCAAATGACTCACAAGTCTACCTGAAATCTCTTCACTTGATGCTTCACAACCAACCACTCATTGGTACACTTCACCTTCAATTCACCGACAAGACTTTACATTGACAAGATGACTAACCTCACTCTATAATTCTCGCCTTAGTCAACAGCTGCCACACAGCATGATAAGCACACAACAAGGGTTCCATTGCCCTTTCAAGAATTATAATGTACCTTCAGCTACAGCTGTTTCCTCCAATTCCCTCTCCCCTGCACCTTTACAGTAAGACAAATGCGTCCTGAAGATGCGTTTCCTACCTGAATCTTCCAATAGCACTGTAACTTCGGTAGGAAATGCCAACACCTTATACGGGCCAGTAAATCGCGGCATCAATTTCCCTGACACCTTGTTACCTGGAGTCTTTTTCCAAAAATTCTTGACATAAACCATGTCATCAACCTTAAATTTTCCCTGGACTCTTCCTTTGTTATACCTAACAGCCAACTTATCGTGAGAAATCTTTATTGCTTCTTGAGCTTCCTTCCAAATTTCCTTAACTCTCTCTGGGGTAGGTTGATCGGGCAGTAATTCATTCAACGACCATAAATTCGATAACGACGAGTTGGGATCAAAAGCACACATCAATGAAAACGGAGTCTTCCCATGTGACTCATGTTCTCCAGTATTAAAAGCATATACAAGCCAATGTAACGACGAATCCCATTTCGCATGTTTCTCCCTATGATAAGCTATTAGAGCTGCCCTTAGATTTCGATTTACTCGTTCTGCCAAACTAGGATTAGGGTAATATGGGGTGGTAGTAACATGTGATATAGAATAGTCAAAACAGAAGTTCCTCATTTGGCCAGAGGTGAACGTCTTAGCATTATCCGAAATAAGATACTGACATGGCCCAAACGAACTGAATATGCTTTGCAGACATCTAATAACAGAACTGGTATTGCTCATCCTGGTTGGAAAGATCCAGCAAAATCTGGAAAATCCATCCACACACACGAAAGCAAACCTATTACCAAGTTTGGATCTCGGAAATGGCCCGACGAAATCCACAAACAACCTTTCCATGGGCCGAGACGCCGGTTCAGACGACAAAAACCCAACCTTACTAGAGACAGCAGGTTTACTAAGGTTACAAGACCGACATCCTAGCACGAACTTTCTGATATCCTTGTCCATGTGTTTCCAAGTAAACGACCTCCTTATCTTTTGTCGAGTCTTGAAAATGCCCAAATGACCCCCTACGGGTGACTCGTGAAAGTAACTGAGCATACCGTCAACTAGCTGAACAGGTAAAACCACCTTAGGTTTTTTATCATGTCGAGCGACACAACATAGAACACCGGAACGCAAGAAATAAGGATGAACACTCTCACCAGAATTAAGTTTATCGATGATAGTTAACAAATTTGGATCCTCTTTCTGATGGATGGCAATGTCCTTGAATAACAAGGGAGAATTATTTAACATATACTGGGCAGAATTCACCCCCACCCTTACCTCAATAGCTGGAAAAGGACCAACTTCCTTGTTGCTCAGAGGAGCTTCCTCATACATCCTACTGAGACAGTCTGCTACTACGTTCTCAGATCCCTTTATGTGTCGAACGTTAAACTTAAATGACGAAATACGGGTCGCCCACCTTGCAATCCTGCCCGTTTTTCGAGGTCTAGCCAATACCCAACTGAGAGCTTCATTATCAGTCTCTAGATCAAATTCCAAGTGTTCAAAATACATTTTAAACTTTTCCAGAGCAAACATCACAGCGAGCCCCTCTAGCTCGTAAACAGAGTAGTTAGATTCAGGTCCAGTTAACGTCCTGGAGGCGAACGCTATCGGCCTCCGACCTTCATCTCCATCCTGTAATAGGACAGCTGCAACAGCTCCTAACGATGCATCCGTTTGAATTACAAAATTTTTATTGAAATCAGGTACAGCCAGCACAGGTGAGTAGTGGAGTAATGACAGTTCCAAGCCACTCTAGAACCCTCCTCTTACCACTACTAAGCCTCAGCCATGTTAAATATCTCTCGAACGCGTGGTCCGATTTTGACAAATGAGGTATTGTTGGACTCGGGCTGACGTCCTCTTTGCTATGGACTACTTGTTATATTTTTGAATTTTTTTTTGAAAATTTTTGTTTTCGAAAGTTGGTGATAGTTTGAAAACCAAACATGGTAGAACGTTGTTCCATGGCTCAAACGAATGGTCTTTATGACCTTTATTTTCTATAATAAAACTTTTTTATTTTTTATGTTTTTTTGAAAAAAACTCGAATTTTGAAAATTCTATATTTTGGAAACTAGGAACTCTACAAAAAAAATTGTTTGACGTAAATCAATGGTCCCTACCCCCTCTACTCCCAAAATAAATTTCAAGTCTCTAGAGAAAAAAAATGTGTGTAGTAGTGGGATGGTGGGGGAGCTGCTTCCAAAAGCAAGTGGTGAGCCCCTGCAACCTTGGAATGGAAGGAGCCATGCTAGGAGGGCGTGCTTGGATTCGTTTTTTTCGTCTCGTTGTGCTCTTTACGGGAATGTAGGTGTCGAAAAGGTGAAAATCTGGAAACACGGTCTTTTTGGGGTAAAAACGTGATTTTAGACTTTTTGCTATATCTCGCGAACCAAGTATGCTAGAGACATGAACGAGGGGTCCAAGGACTCGGAGTGACGTCCTCTTTGCTATGGACCACTCGTTATATTTAAAAAAAAAAATTGGAAACGCGATTTTGGGGTAAACACGTGTTTTTTGACATTTTTGCCGATATCTCACGAACCAATAACGCTAGAGACGTGTAGGAGGTGTCCTAGGACTCGGGGTAACGCCCCCTTTCGAGTGTGGTAGATATTTTTTTCAAAAAATAATTCACAAAGGGCCTAACGCCATACATGTTGAAAAAACGTTTTCTTTTTCTTTACCTGTTTATAATGTCCATGAAGCGTGGTGGTTGAGAGAGACGATACGGCTGGGTGTGTGTGTGTTTCAACGAACCTGTCGCTGACCACGGTGGCTGTGCTCAATAGATCAATCGCTATTTCGGCGGGTCGGTGTATGACAGAGCGAGGGTGCGTTTTCTGATATTTTACCTTTAACGTGTAAACGGTGATGAGAACTAGGTTCTATGTTGGTCGAAGCGAGTAGAGAAAATAAACTTGCCGACGAGCAGGAGGTGAAGGTCATTTGAGATTATTGGAAGGCGTTGATCTGACTTGACAACAGGTGACGCTTGAAGGTGAAATAATCTGACCATCGTGGTTGCAGGGGAGTGTGAAAGGCATGCACACACACATTTGTGAAACCACATGTAGGCTAAACCAGTGACATCCTGTTTTGCTTCGTACGTGACAAAATGCAAGTTGACGTGAAATTTGATCTACCGCAGGTGTTCGCTTGGGACGTTATCTATTTACATGCGCGATAACTGTTAACAAGTTACATCCTGTCTTGCTTCGTACGTGACAAAATGCAAGTTGACGTGAAATTTGATCCGGCACAGGTGTTCGCTTGGGTGTTAGCTGTCCACGTGCACGATAAGAGAATCTTCAAAGTATGGGAAAAAAAGATTATACATGCAACGTAGCATATATAAAGACATGTCGTTATCATTTCCACGCTCACTTAGGTGACTACCTTTGAACACACTGCGTTGCATGAAACCCCTGATCTTGTTTATCAGTTTTGGTGTTGGTGGAAAATACTTAACTTTGTTGTGGGGTAGGTATATATTTATATATTTATTGATTTTTATATAAATACATGCAATTATTTATTGATTAGGTAATTAATGATTTTATTTATTTATTTGTTTGCAGATAACGTGTATAGCCTACCTGTCGTGTGTCTGTGGGAAATATATTAAAGAAAGAGAAAGACAGACCGATAGAAGAGGAAACCATTTCCACACTAGCCCACGAGACGGGAATATAGCAAAGCATTACACGTCAAGGTGAGATTTGTTTTTTATATATATATATATAACCTGTTTGATTTTGTTTTGTTTATGAAAGGCATAAACTATATGGAATGGATATACTTATGGTGGTTTATTTTATTTCTTTTTAGATATTTGGAAAACAAAAGGTTCACTGCTATTGCAAATACAGTTGAAAACCAAGTGGCTTTAGAGTGGAACCCTTGTCAAGCAGTCTACAGCTGAAAACTCAGGTGAGAGTGTTCTTTCAAAATAATGTCTTTTGCCACTGCTACCGATAGCCTAACTTGGGAACGCCTAAATAGTTGTTTCAAATCGCGTGTGTGCTCTGGACGCGTGGTCAATGTTAGAAAAAGTTTGATTCCCAAAGAATTTTTAGAATCTTGTTTTGAAATTTTTAAAATTGAAATTTGTACAGCGCAAAGGTTGCATATGGCTTTAAAGGTGAATGCAGAACTGGTTTGCGATTTCATATATAAAAAGAAGGACGTAGAGCATAAAGAGACATTTTATATTTGCAGTAAAATGCAAGAGCTATTCATAGCCCATAATTTGGAACAGTGGTATGAAACCCACGTGGTGAATGCCTTGCTATCAAAATTTGATAAACTGCAACAAGGACCGAGTGGCCTTGCCTTAGACAAAATTCATCATTTACAAATCAACATTTGTCAATTCAACCCGCTGAATGCTGGGTCTAGCTACATTAAAACACCACCAGCCATAGCTTCGAAAAATGCTGTGGTCAATATAAAGAATCGTGACAATGATTGCTTTCTGTGGTCTGTGGCTGCGTATTTGCAGCCAGTACAACAGCATTGTTACAGACCGGGAAAGTACAAGGCCAAGTTTAATGAATTGAAACATACTTTAAATTTAACTCGAGTATCGTTCCCTATGGACTTAACCGAGATCCATAGGTTTGAACAAGATAACCAGGACTTTTCGTTCATGGTCTATGGCCTTGATGGTAATGAGATTGTGGGTCCTCTTTATGCTACAAAAGAACCGAAACGACACCACATTCATCTTTTATATTTATCTGTAGGAGAGGTGAATCACTATTGCCTCATTAAAAGCTTGAGTAGATTGCTAAGCAGTCAAATGTCCAAACATGATGGTAAAAAACATATTTGTGATCGTTGCTTGCAATATTTTACAACCCCCATGCTCTTAGAACGTCATAGGGTAGATTGTGTTTCTCAGGAAGCGGTGAGACTGATATTGCCACAAGGGGACAAGGCTGTGTTAAAGTATAAGGACATTCACAAGCATGACACTGTTCCCTATGTGGTATATGCAGATTTTGAAGCTCTCACTACACCCATGGCGGGATGTGAACCAGATCCCTCCATGAGCTCAACCACACCCATTCAAAAACATGAACCTTTTGCCATAGGATTTAATGTGGTGTGTGCCTATGACCCCACACAATTCGTGTACAAATACCGTGAGGGGCCAGATTGTGCCAAATGGTTCTTGGATGAACTTGTCAAGTTGGCCGACCATGTACAGGAATTACTGGACCACCCAGTACCCATGAACCTATCTCCAGAACAGCAGCAGCAGTATGAGCATGCCACGACATGCCATATTTGCGAAAAGCCTATTTTAAGTGGAGAGAAAAAAGTCAGAGACCACTCACACTTTACAGGGGAGTTTCGTGGAGCTGCGCATAGTAAATGCAATTTGAACTTTCTGGCTCCTCGTTTCATCAGTGTCTTTTTCCACAATCTGGCAAATTATGACATTCAGTTTTTGATTCGTGAATTGGGTCATGTCAACAAGGGCTCGTTTACCATTATTCCCCAAAACCATGAGCGTTTTACAGCCCTGACATGGTGGTTGGGCGACTTTAGCATTCGATTTTTGGATTCCTTTAAGTTTATGGCATCCTCGCTAGACAGCCTTGTGAATGGCTTGAATGAGGAGGAATTAAAAAATACTAGAATGCATTTTAATGATCCTGAGCAATTTCAATTGTGCATTCGGAAAGGTATATTCCCGTATGATTTCTGCAATAGCTGGGACGTGTTAAAGCAAAGAAAACTCCCACCACAAGAGAAATTTTACTCGAAACTAACACGCAGTACCGTTTCCGATGAAGACTATGCACATGCATGTCAAGTTTGGCGAGTGTTTGGCATGAACACGCTAAGTGAATATGCTTTGCATTACCTAAAACTGGATGTATTGCTGCTCACTGATGTGTTTGAAAAATTCCGTGAGTTGTGTCAACACATTTACGGTCTTGACCCGGCTCACTATTATACGAGTCCTGGACTCTCGTTTGATGCCGCTTTGAAATACACTCAAGTGGAATTGGATTTACTCACTGACGTAGACATGGTTCTATTTTTTGAAAAGGGCATTCGTGGCGGCTTTGTGTCACTTAACCAACGCCATGCCGAAGCGAACAATGTCTACATGCCTGATTATTCACTAGACAAACCAGAATCGTACTTAATGTACTATGACGTGAATAATTTGTATGGTTACGCCATGAGTCAGCCTTTGCCCTATGGGAAGTTTGCTTGGCTGACAGAGAAACAAGTGTCAGAATTTGATGTAATGAAGGCTAGCCAAGAAACAGGCTGTGGATATGTGCTAGAAGTGGATATTGAATATCCCTCATCCTTGTATGATGAACATGCCGATTTCCCATTCTGTCTTGAGCAAATGGTTCCCCCTAACAGTAAAGTGAAGATTGAAAAACTCATGGGCACACTTTACAACAAAAATCGGTATGTGCTACATATCCAAATGTTGGTGCAATGCCTCGCCCAAGGCTTGGTGTTGAAGAAAATCCACAGGGGTATTTCTTTTGCTCAAAAAGCATGGCTTGAGCCATACATGCGACTCAACACAGAGCATCGACAAATGGCAACACAGCAGTTTGAAATTATTTTTTTTAAATTAATGAACAACTGCATCTATGGCAAGTCCATGGAGAATGTCCGTAAATACCGTGACATTAAATTGGTGAATGTCTGGGAGGGGCGGTGGGGTGCCCGGCGGTACATTGCCAAGCCAAATTTCAAATCGATCAAAATTATCGATGAGGATTTGGCTACTATTGAAATGAGTAAGACCAGCGTGACCATGGATAAGCCCATTTACTTGGGTCAAGTCATTTTAGACTTTTCTAAATCGGTTATGTATCGATTCCACTATGAGTTTGCCAAACGCCATTTTGAGGACGTCTCTCTTTTGTATATGGACACGGACTCATTCATTTACCACATTCGCCACTGCAACCCCTATGACGTCATGAGGCAACATAGTGACTGGTTCGACACCTCTTGCTATAGCGCTGACAATGTGTTTCAGCTGCCCATAAAAAACAAGAAGGAAATGGGCGTTTTAAAAGATGAATGCGGTGATTCCATTATGACGGAATTCATAGGTTTGGCCTCAAAAATGTATGCTTACCGCACACTCGACTGTAAGGAAGCCAAAAGAGCAAAAGGTGTAGGTAGAGCAGTGGTAAAATCGCTACGTGTAGACGATTACCTAGCGGTTTTACGCACTGGCAAAGCTATGTCTCATACACAGTGCAGGATACAATCCAGCAACCATCATTTGTATCTTGTGGAACAGAGAAAACGCACCCTCGCCTCCATGGATAACAAGCGTGTGTGGGCTGATGACCTGCTCACTAGCCTGCCCTGGGGTTATGATCGCAACGAGGAGGAGGTGTGATTTCACTGTTTAATCGTTTATGGGACATGGCTTTTTGTAACTTGTAGATTTAGAATTTCGTAAATATTGGTTTCTGTCATTGTAAATAGTAGATTTTGTAAATAGTGACAACCCACTTGGACCTTTTGCTCTTTAAAAAGTTCTATGCAACCTTATTTTTTAAATTTTTTGATTGGTAAATAGTTTGATTCTTTTAACGCTGTACAAAATTGAGTTTTTTGTAAATATGAAATAAGTAAGATTTTTAGTAACTTTAATAACTAGTATTTAATTATTTTTCGTAATGTAAATGATAAACTAAAATGTTTTTTTTGGGATGAGTGAGCATGTCGAGAATGTGCTTTTGGGAATAAATAAGGTGGTTGTGTTTGTTCCCAAAGACAGGTGTGAATGTATGACTGGAGAGAGAAAACTGGTGTGTATGATTGACCAGAGCAAACACGGTGAGGTAGGGTGGGTGGGTGGGTGGGGAGGGGGGTAAATGGTCACTTTTATACTCATTTTGTTTTAAATAGTTTCGTTTTTTCATTGAAATGTGGCAGTCAAAAGACATTATTTTTGTAAAAACAGTCTTACCTGCAGTAGTTGTAGACCTCGACGTTTCTCCAAACACGCATTAGCACATTGCAGTATTATCAAGGTCAAGCACTTGCATCAACATGATTGTCAAATCTCAACTTTCGACATACACCAAATGGAAAAATGTGAAAACAGCAAAATGGAAAATCCATGTTTCCATATCACCAAAAACGCAAAACTTAAAACGGACATTTTAAAAAAACTGGAAATGGCCATGTGTGAAATTTGAAAATTCAAAAACTTCAAACGGACATTGTTTAAAAAGTGTCATCAACAAACTGGAAAAAATCCATCTCATCAAAAACGTTAGACTTGAAACGAACGTTTTCAAAAACTGTAAATTGCAAATTGGCAAATGACAGTGTGTGGAATTCATTATGTGTGAAATGTGTAAAATGAAAAAATCAGCCATCAACATCACGATTTCTTAAAATTAAAAATAACAAATCATTGTGCTCTGGTAAACCTTTGTTTTTATTTCATAGTCATAGTGAATTGACAAAAGAAAAATAGAATACAAACAAATCCCAATTCCTCACTCCTCAATGTTTATGTCAATGCATCATCAACTTTCCTTTCATAGCACTCATGACAATTAGGGCTGCCATCCTTTCACCCACTGAGGCATCACTGGATGTGAAACGTTGTTTAGCTTTCTTCAATAACAATTTATCTGCCACATGTCTTAAACCAGGATGACTATGGCGATAAGAAAGGTCATGTTCCTTGCATGCTTGATCCAAAAGATTAATGGGTACATCACCACGTTGTAAACGTTTTTCGAGACGAGTTCCAGGGCCGCAAAAACGATAACCTGGAAGATGGATTTCGAAAGGTAGGTATTGAATCACTTTGTCAATGACGCCATTGCCAGTACAGGTCTGGCATATCCTTTTCCATCGATGGTAAAAAGGTTTGGTCTTCCTCCTCCTCTGTGGACGATGTTTGTGTTTGTTGTTGTTGTTGCTTTTTCTCGCCATGACACCCGTGGAATGATTCAACAAAGTCTTTACATGGACTCTTATGACCGTGATACAGTTTCACTAGCTGGCAAGTCGCACACTGACGCATAGACGGTATTTTTGCCATGGCCACTTGCTTATGGTGATCGTAATCCGTACAGGGTTGCAATTCACTCAACACAGGGTCTTGAGTCCATGATTTTGGTACATGTTGCCAGATTTCTTTCACTGCGTTGGCGGCCACATAATAAATGAACGACTTGGGCAGCGCCAAGAGTTCCTCTTTGGTAAAACTGTCTAGTTTCTTTTTGCACACAAAGAACTTGCCGATGGCTTTGTCCGTAGCATCGCCTTTCTCCATGGTATCACGTGCTGTAGATGTTTACACGTCGCTTGTAGAAATCTCACTGACGTCATTCACAGGTAAATCTTGAGTTATAATTTTGTTCAACAACTCCCAGCAGGCATGAGTGGTTAACCAATGAAAGAGATGCCACGCATGTGATAGGGCTGTATGGGTAATGTTGCCACAGGAACAAGTATCCATGAGCGTTTTCAGGGAGGGGCAGCCCAACTCCATGAGGTCGATACATTGACAGTAAGACGCCAAAAATGGTTGCAACCATTGACGTTTTTCATTACCTTTCACAAATACCACATTGGCCGAGGACAAGTGTGCTTTCATGACCACGTCCAAATATTTATAGGAAATGGTTCCCTGATTCCAGTCTAGTTGCCTATGATTTTCAATCCACTGGGTTTGTTTACGGTCTTTTTCACACAACAAATCAAAAGCATGGGGTGGTTTAAATAGCAAATGCGTAGCTTGCGATATCCAAAACGTGGTACAATCGATTATGGCCACTTGTTTAAATATAAATTTGTTGTCACCAATTTTAAACCCTTGGCAATCCACAATGAGTGTGCGCAACATGTTGACGCTTGCCTGGACCAAGTTCAACTGACGACTGACGGAGGATCAGGTGTGATCATGACATGGACTTACCTGCCATGCTAGTTTCAAAATTGAGGTTAGGGTAGGACAGGGGGACATGCAAAAAAAATAAGAATTTAAGAATTACATCATTTTATTATCATAACACGTCTTACAGGCTTTTCTCATTTTAGGATAAGGACGATAGCAACTGATACAACAATATAGTCTCTTGTGTTTGTAACGTCCATAACACCGATGATGTTCCAATGTCTCTAAACTAGGCGTTTTTGATGGTGAGCTGCTCACCGAAGCACCATGGATACCATACGGTCCACACGTATCGTAACTTGTATTTTTTTCATCACCCAAAGACACAAGCGAGGGATAGCTTGAATGACAGGGTATATTTCCCACTTTCATTCTGCACAGGTAGGGGCAGGTGGGTGACCAGCGCTGATGTTCCTGCATGGGTTCATCGCCCTCCTGCCATTGGTCTATGATGATGGGACAAAAGGCACATTTCACTTCATCTCTTGTTTTTAAATAGTAGAATCCAGCAGCCGCCAAGGCTTGAGGGTTTATGAAAGGCACTGGCCATGTGGCAAACGTCTTAAAACGTTGTTCCTCAGAGTTTAAATTCATGGATGTAACGTCTCTTGAGGCTTTAAAGCAAGACATGACTGAGCGGCTTGACGTGGAATGACCTGTTATTTATACACTCGTCACTTGGTTGGACAGTGGATAATAGTTGACTTGTTTGTGATGAATAATCAGACAGTAGGCCGTCGTATTGGCTGGTACATTGTCATGCGTTTCAAAATCTAGTCGAATGTCGATATTGGATGGCTTGACAGACTCTTCCAGGTAAGAACAGTCAAAGACAATCAGTGGTGCTCTTGCCTTAAACGCTTGGGGTAGTAGCATGGGGCCGTTCTCTTTTTGATAATACGACCATCGAAATTTAGAAAACAAGTCGTACAGGGGCCCAAACTTATTTTTTGAAAAATCCAAATCCAGTGCTTCATAGGGAAACACAGCTCCGTTGAGGAAAAGACGTGCATTTCTCAATTGCAGGTGATCAAATTGCGAGGCATCTTTGGTTTGTTGATACTTGCGATTCGTTTGAAAACCCACGATCAGGTAGAGAGGTCTCTCTGTATAGCGAGCTGTTTTTACAGACCAACTGTGTGTGTTGGTGGTGGGCAATAGCGGATACTCATGGAGTGCCCAGCTTCTAAATTCCATGGGTAGAGGCATATCTCTCTTTACCATCTTGAGTATGTCCAGTTTTTTGCTATCGTTAAGGGTTACATGAGGCACTTTCCATAGCAAGCGTTGTAGTTGAACTTTTGAATCGATGGGGGCATTGTCGGCTCCCTTGAGTGCATTATTATCACTCCTGTCTCTCACCAGATAAAGCACTTGCCTTGCGTTGACCACAATGCGTTGGTGATCTTCAGCAAAGCCTAAAATCAGTTTAAGAGGTAAATATCCAGTAAAGGTCCCATCGGTGTGTACCATCCAGTCATTGGTCGAGTCAGGACACCAACCTGCCATGCAAAGTGTTTTACCTTCTTCCTCACTATAAGAGGGGTATAGTTTCATGACACTGGAAATGCCCACATTTCGAGTGCTATCCACCACGATATCGTTAATGACATACCGCACTTCAGAAAACAGAAAGGCCAAACCATGGTTGGCCAACTTGGATGTGGTAGGTGTAGAGCCATCGGCTTTGGTGAGCCGACCTTCAATTTGAATGACACTTTCATGCGGTAGGGTGTAAATATCTTGGTTGTTGATAACAAATTGAATTTCATCATTGTTATTGAGTCCAGGTGTTTGAGCTTGATAGGAATGGAGATCAATTCTTACCACTCCTGGTTGCTCTTCGATGTGGTTCGCTATCTCTAGGATAGAATTCATGATGAGGGTTGACGTGGTAACCCAAATGCTGTAAAATCTGCTTGTTCTGAGATGTTAACGTGTATTCACGTGGCAAACAACTAACACCATTCCTAGACGGTGTTGTTGTTTTATACACAAACTTCATAGTGGCTTTAGTACTAACTTGTAAGTCACTGGTGTGGTAGAATCTAGATCAATGAGTTGTTGATCTCTATTGATCAGTCTTAATGTTATATTACTAATACTATCAACAGCCACAGAATGAAAAAGCATCACTGGAGGGTTTTCACGAATAATATAGCCATTGGGCGATGTCACAATAAAGTCATAAAGTGAATGCGATGGTTCTTGATTGGTGTACACTTGGCTAATAATATTACACGTCACCGACACATGATGGTCTTCAATGAATTTCACTTCATGGTCTGATTCATGTTTTTTGTTGGGCTCCAACACACGTGGTTTAAACCCTAGTAATGGGCCAATGGAATCGGGGTGTGTTTTAAAGTCAATGTTGAATGAGGAGAAAATACTGCAGCGATGAGTGTTGGTATTTCCTACAAGTTCAAACTTGTGCGTTCCGTCGAGAAATGACTTTAAACCATATTGATTGATCAACACCACATAAATGTGTTCATAAATATCATCGATCGTGTATCCACCAGAGTTCAAGGTGAGCACAGAATCATCATAGTAAAACTTGTTGTTCACATTTTCACGTATGTTGTAAATTCGATTGTACGTTTCAAGAGAAACAAGTCCTAAACCATAGGGTTTTTCACTCAATTCGATAGGCGGGTAAAAGTCTAGGCTGACTTCAGGTCCACGTCCATGCACTGTAAACGTTTTACTTTCTGCCGACATACTGGTGGCGTTTTTGCTTATGCTGCGTCTTATATAAAAAAATTAAACACAAACGTCCACACTGTTGGCTGTTAAACGTTTGCTCTCGTTTCACATTATAATATAGCTTGATCCTGTTTCCAAAATAGGTCACTAGTTCCATGGGCGGGGGCAAATTCCCAAAACTGTCAAAGTACCATACCATGGATCCCTCTTTGACATAAGCTACATAATGCGTTCCTGGTCCTCGGTGATCATCCAAATTGACAACAGCACATTCCTTTTTCCAGGGTCGTGGGGGTAATTGGTTTCGCATAAACACACCTCGAAAATGAGAAAGCTTTAGTTGTTTAGCATAGCTTTCCACTTGTTGATGCGTCAGGGCATGTCTCGCTATGGCAGAGGTTAAATTTTTTTTTTTTTAATATTTCGAAATGGTGAAATCCCAAATCCTTGTTGATAAAAGGCTGGCTTTAAATTGGCATTTCTAGCCCCCATAGCAATCGCTTCCATCGTTTCATTGTGTCGCTGACTTTCTTTGAGTTGTTGCTTGCTCTGCTGCGCGGCTTTAATGGTTTTCGCCACTGCACTGGCACCGCCCAAAAGTGAACCCAGAGCAGCCAAACCGGCAAATAATGCAGGTAAAAATCCAGCTCGTTTTGGGACGGGAATCACTCGCCCTTGGTTTGAAACCTGTCGCCGACGTTTTGGAATAACATGTCTCTGTGCTGCTCGAAGGGCTTTCCTTATGGTCAATACATTATTTTTTCTTTTTTTCTTTCGCAAGGGCTTGTCCTCGAATGTTGTAAGCCCAGGCTTTGCCAAGGACAAAGTCCTTTTTTTAGTCTTTCTCACTGCATACCTTTGTTTCACCATGATGATAATGACCAACAACCTTTCACAAGAAAGTTTAAATCACAACTAACGTCAGATGGTTATTTCATGGCTGTATATTCCAATTCCACATAAAGTGGGAAATCGTTTATGGTTTTTCCCGCTTGCTTTTCATCCCATGTCAACATGAGATGAAAAGATAATTCATCCCCTGCATTGACCATTTCATGGTTATGGATCAACATCCTATGACCATTTATCTTTATTTGTAAATGGTTCTCATCAGGTATGGCATATTTGATGTGAATGGTTCCATTATAGTGTAATCGATAGTGGCTTAAACCCGAAGCAAGCACATAGGTCGAGTGCTGATCATGGACTAGCGGTAAATGGTTTCTCTCATTCAAAGGTTTTTCATTTGTCAGATACACTAAAAATACACATGGGATAAATTTATAAAGCCTTTTCATTTCATGGGTCACGTAACGCTTGGTACAAACATCGTCTTCGTCTTGTGGGTCTTCCACGTGAATAATCCGATGGTGATTAGCGCTATAGCCATTCACCATAAGCTGGGGCACTTTGTCATAAAACTCATACACTTTGTTATCCACATACTTTTTCGTAGTAACGTCTGTAGACACTTGAGGATGTTTTACATGGGTTAACCGCTTTCCCTTAAAGTCATAATCTCCCTGTTTTGTGCGTGGCACTACTGACCTATCCACATAGTGTTTATTAGCAGGATCTGTTTCCTGTTTAGGATCATGTATGAGGACAGGCCTAGCTTTGGCCATCAACGCACGTCCAAAGACATCCATCGTCAACCTGTAGTAGCAGTCTACTGTTTTTATGACAAGGCTCGGTGTTCTGTATATAGACAGCCGGCTAGCCTGTCTAAGCCTTAGTTGACATGAAGATTATTAAGCAGCAAGAGTCATTCCCCGTGGGGGACATGGTTTCCCATCTCTGTCCCACATCACGTGAACAACGCCATGGTTCACTGTTTCCATCTTCCATTCGCTGCATCATTGTGGGGCCTTCCGGCTGTGGAAAGACAAATCTTTTGCTAACGCTCATTACAGCGCCCAATGGTCTGCGTTTTCAAAATATTTATATTTTTGCAAAATCTCTCTACCAACCCCTCTACGTGTTTCTGGATCAAGTCATGTCTGGATTACAAAAAGAGAATATGGGTTATTTTACATTTTCCATGCAAGAAAATGTGATTTCACCGGATGAGGTAAAGCCTGATTCACTCATGATTTTCGATGATGTATCCACTGAACGTCAAGGCATCATTCAAAGCTATTTCAGCATGGGTCGTCACAAACATATCGATTGCTTCTATCTTGGACAAACGTATTCAAAAATGTCCAAACAGTTGATTCGTGACAATGCCAATGTCATTGTTTTATTTCGTCAGGACGAGAGGAACAGTCGTCACATTTATAATGAACATGTGAATCCGGATATGACCTTTCAAATGTTTACAGAATTGTGTGCCAAGTGCTGGAACAGTCAACGTCATGCCTGTTTAGTGATTGACAAACAAAGTGAACTCAACCAAGGACGGTATCGCTTAGGGTTTGATCATTTTATTGCTATTTAAGGCCTTGTCTCATTCCCCGGCAAGTCATTTGCCAAGACACCATGGCGTTAGCAGAGAGTCAATTGAAAAAGCATATTATTAGAGCAAAAAATACTATTCGCCAAAAGTTTCGTCAATTGAAACAATCACGTGCCAATCATGCTTTGTTTATTCAGCAACATTTAGCACCTCCACTAAAAGCCATGTTGAAACCCTCTTTCAAGCCGTCTGAAACGCTACCCACCGTTTCACAAGCCACGCAGACGCTGCACGAGGACCCTGAGGAAGAGGAACAGGAAGATTTGACTAGTGTTAGTGAAGTTGAGGATGAGGAGGAACAAGTGTTTACGCCTCAAAAAAAGGCCGCACCCCTTGCAGAGTTTTTGAGAAAAAAGAAATCCTTGGCCATGGTCGAAACACCTTGCCCTTCCAGGGCGTCTCCGTTTTCACAACTCTTGGCCACCCCTCAACATAAAGCTCAACTGAAAACCATTTTAATAAAATATTATGGATCAACATTGGAACCCTATTTCACCGATCTATTTATTGGGAACACAGATACCACGTATGGTGTTCGCTATGAGGATGATAGTTTTAAAATTGGCGATTCATCCATTAAATTTGCTCGTACTAAAGCTGTCATTAAAAACATCAACTATAAATTAACGCCAGGACTGTTAAAGCTGCTCTTTTCTCGGACCCCCTCTTCCCATGATTATACGTCAGAGGATCTTGAAAAATATAAATCCATTTTATTGGATACCCATGCTCACAAAAGACAGTATGATCCCACGCAACAAGTGAATGCCAATATATCTCAAAAATATAAAACCATCATTGCAAAAATGTTTCCCACTAGTCAAAGTATTCGTCGTAAAGTGTCCGCTTCGGGAGTGACATTTAAACCATTAAAACCCCTTGTGGATGTTACCTACTGGCACAATCCCAATAAGCTCGTCCAGCGGCTACAATTGTTGCATGCCTCACGTCAAGCTGGCCACACCGGTCACGATTGGGAAATTCAAGAAATTGAACAAGAACTTCGAAATGCCAAAATTATTGTTTAAGCCCTCACCCATTAAAATGGGTATTGCTCACGAGTTGCATCGCCCAGCTAGGCGTCACTATCCGCGACTCAAGGTGATTTCACGAGGTGTGGATGAACTTTGGCAGGCTGACTTGGTTGAAATGATACCCTATGCTGGCGTTAACGACGGTGTACGCTATATGTTGACCGTCATTGATGTCTATTCCAAAATGGCCTTTGTTGAACCTGTGCGTCGCAAGTCTGGTCCACTAGTTACCAAGGCCTTTCAACATATTATTCAACACTCCAAACGTCAACCTCAGTTGCTACAAACCGACCAGGGGAAAGAATTTTTCAACAAGGATTTCTCCAGTTTTCTCAAATCTAAGGATATTCACCATTACACCACGTACAGCAATCTGAAAGCCAGTGTGGTCGAGCGGTTCAACCGAACATTGAAAACCCATATGTGGAAAGCGTTTACCGCTCAGGGCAGTTATCGCTGGTTGGACATGTTACCTGAGCTAGTGTCACGTTACAATGACACCAAACATAGAACGATTGGGACCAAGCCACGCCTCGTGACTAAAAATATTCAGCGATTGGATAAACTGTTTAACCCCATAAAAGCAGCCGATCCTAAACGTCACCGACTGAACATTGGGGATTTTGTTCGTGTGAGCAAATTTAAGTCTGCCTTCAATAAGGGCTACACGCCTCAGTGGGGGACTGAACTATTTCGAATTCGTCGAGTCTACTTGGACAGTCCAGTCACCTATTTACTCGAGGACCTCAACCATCAACCCATAAAAGGTAGATTTTATCTCCATGAACTTCAGAAAACAGCATTTCCTCAGCATTATCTTGTGGAAAAAGTGTTGAAACAAAAAGGAAATAAACTCTACGTCAAATGGTTAGGGTTTAACTCTACGTTTAATTCTTGGATCAATAAACTACATGTTGTGTGAACCTGTGTACTTTTTATTTATTCACACATGTTGTACACCACCTATAGCTCTATGTATACAGCGCTCCGCGCTTCATGCATGTTCATACATGTTTGTCTTTCCCTTTCCTCCTGTGTTCTCTCATACATCACCCCCTCCCCTCTCCCTCCCTTCACCTCCCACCACTGCTGTTTGCAGCTCTTGCCTATCTATTGGTTGTGACATGATTCCCACAAGTTGCATTATACTTTTTACTGATTCAGCGATTCCCACGCTTTGAACATTCTCTTATCGTGCACGTGGACAGATAACACCCAAGCGAACACCTGTGCCGGATCAAATTTCACCTGAACTTGCATTTTGTCACGTACGAAGCAAGACAGGATGTAACTTGTTAACAGTTATCGCGCACGTGGACAGCTAACACCCAAGCGAACACCTGTGCCGGATCAAATTTCACGTCAACTTGCATTTTGTCACGTACGAAGCAAGACAGGATGTAACTTGTTAACAGTTATCGCGCATGTAAATAGATAACGTCCCAAGCGAACACCTGCGGTAGATCAAATTTCACGTCAACTTGCATTTTGTCACGTACGAAGCAAAACAGGATGTCACTGGTTTAGCCTACATGTGGTTTCACAAATGTGTGTGTGCATGCCTTTCACACTCCCCTGCAACCACGATGGTCAGATTATTTCACCTTCAAGCGTCACCTGTTATCAAGTCAGATCAACGCCTTCCAATAATCTCAAATGACCTTCACCTCCTGCTCGTCGGCAAGTTTATTTTCTCTACTCGCTTCGACCAACATAGAACCTAGTTCTCATCACCGTTTACACGTTAAAGGTAAAATATCAGAAAACGCACCCTCGCTCTGTCATACACCGACCCGCCGAAATAGCGATTGATCTATTGAGCACAGCCACCGTGGTCAGCGACAGGTTCGTTGAAACACACACACACCCAGCCGTATCGTCTCTCTCAACCACCACGCTTCATGGACATTATAAACAGGTAAAGAAAAAGAAAACGTTTTTTCAACATGTATGGCGTTAGGCCCTTTGTGAATTATTTTTTGAAAAAAATATCTACCACACTCGAAAGGGGGCGTTACCCCGAGTCCTAGGACACCTCCTACACGTCTCTAGCGTTATTGGTTCGTGAGATATCGGCAAAAATCACAAAAAACACGTGTTTACCCCAAAATCGCGTTTCCAAATTTTTTTTAAAAATATAACGAGTGGTCCATAGCAAAGAGGACGTCACTCCGAGTCCTTGGACCCCTCGTTCATGTCTCTAGCATACTTGGTTCGCGAGATATAGCAAAAAGTCTAAAATCACGTTTTTACCCCAAAAAGACCGTGTTTCCAGATTTTCACCTTTTCGACACCTACATTCCCGTAAAGAGCACAACGAGACGAAAAAAACGAATCCAAGCACGCCCTCCTAGCATGGCTCCTTCCATTCCAAGGTCGCAGGGGCTCACCACTTGCTTTTGGAAGCAGCTCCCCCACAATCCCACTACTACACACATTTTTTTTCTCTAGAGACTTGAAATTTATTTTGGGAGTAGAGGGGGTAGGGACCATTGATTTACGTCAAACAATTTTTTTTGTAGAGTTCCTAGTTTCCAAAATATAGAATTTTCAAAATTCGAGTTTTTTCAAAAAAACATAAAAAATAAAAAAGTTTTATTATAGAAAATAAAGGTCATAAAGACCATTCGTTTGAGCCATGGAACAACGTTCTACCATGTTTGGTTTTCAAACTATCACCAACTTTCGAAAACAAAAATTTTCAAAAAAAAATTCAAAAATATAACAAGTAGTCCATAGCAAAGAGGACGTCAGCCCGAGTCCAACAATACCTCATTTGTCAAAATCGGACCACGCGTTCGAGAGATATTTAACATGGCTGAGGCTTAGTAGTGGTAAGAGGAGGGTTCTAGAGTGGCTTGGAACTGTCATTACTCCACTACTCAGGTGCCTTACACAACGCACTCTTAAGGTCCTCAAACGCAGACTGTTGGGATTCGCCCCACTCGAACGCAACCTTCTTCTGCCTAAGACGATTTAAAGGCAGAGCTCGCCTAGCAAAATCAGGAATAAACTTCCGAAAGAAATTTATCATCCCAACGAATCGAGCAACTCCCTTAACATTCACCGGGGTCTTAAAATTGCGAATGCTTTCAGTACGTGCAGGATCAATAGACACCCCATTACTAGAAACAATGTGGCCCAAGAAGGAAATTTGCTTCTTAGCAAACGATGTTTTGGAAATTTTTACAGTTAAACCAGCAGTTTTAAGCCTTTCCAAGACTTCCTCTAAATGATGAACATGATCATTGAAATTTTCACTAAAGACCACGACATCGTCTAAATAGTGGTACAAGAACTTGAACTTGATGCCGGAGAAAACTCTATCCAATAATCTACTCAGGACTGCTCCTCCAGTAGATAAGCCAAAGGGCACGCGATTAAATTCAAATAAATTCCAATCAGTGGAAAATGCAGTCAATGGCTTGGATTCCTCGGCCAACGGTATCTGATTATACGCCTGCGTTAAATCCAGCAGGGTGAAATAGCGAGCATTTTTGAACCAACTAAAACAATTATGGAGATCGGGAAGAGGTATTGATTCTTGAACAACCTTTTTATTCAACCTACGATAATCCACGACCGGCCTAAAACCACCCCCTGCCTTTGGCACCAAGAAGATTGGTGAGGAATACGCAGAAGTAGAGGGTCTAATTACACCATCTGCCCACATTTTATCGATTATCTTTTTCAGCTCAACCATTTTCGGTGGACTCAACCTATACGGCGGATGTCGCACAGGAATGTTGTCAAGAGTGACAATCTTATAAGACATTAGGTTGGTAACCCCCAACCTGTCAGTGAAAACTTCAGGAAAACGTGAGCATAAATCTCTTATAATGATAGCCTGGCCATCAGACAAATCCCCCAAATCTAAATCATTAACACCGAAAGAAACCTCAGGCGACTCTTCCTCGTCAACCTCCACACAATCAACTCCCATCTCATATTTCACAGAATTAAAGAATTGTAATTTAACATGAGGGCAAAAATTAAACCAGAAAATTTCTCTTTCTATATTCAATGACAAACCCGAATATGACATAAAGTTCGCTCCCAGAATTACAGGACACGACAATTCAGACACGACCCAAAATGAAAATTTCCATGAAAAATTATAAATGTGAACCTTGAGTTTGACAGAACCCAAGATCGCTAATTGCGAATTATTAGCCGACACCAATTTCACGTCAACTTTAGTCAAGGGTGAAAATTTGCAAATATCTTTCATTCCCAAATACCACTTTTCGCTCATTAAAGATGCAGCACTGCCCGAGTCCAATAATGCATCAACATTAGCATCGTTAATCCAAACCTTGATAACAGGAGAGGCCAATAATTTGTTAGAAGAAACTTTATAACACAATTCACTATCCTTTTCAAGAACATGAACCGTACCTGACATCGGCGGTATCAAAACCTGTTCTTCACGATGCCAGTCCTCCTCCTGTCAATCTCGACCAGCATTACACTCCCGATCTGAGTGATCTCCCTGACCACAACGATTACATTTGACCAAATTAATATTCTCTCGACCACCAACACCTTGTCCATTGAACATGTCTCGACGATCCTGATTATTATCATTGTTATACCCCCGATCATTTCCTCCTCTAGGCGGATTTGCTTGATTCCTCACATCACGAGGACGATCCTGACCACCTTGAGGTCGTACATTCCCCCAACGATTATTATTTCCCTGAGGTCTTCGATTCACCCACGTTTCAGATTTGCCTTGAAATCTGGAATTATTCCAACGATTTGATCCCTCCTGTGGCCTACTGCGACCCGATTGATACAACTGACTAATATGACATCTCTGAGACTCACCTTGTCTCACGGATTCAGCATGCACAACCACAGCATTCAATTCAGATAAGGTACGTGCTCGATACCCCACTCCTATTACTGACCTGAACTCCGGACCTATTCCATCCAAAATATGTGAAACTAACTGTTCTTCAGTGAAGTTAATAGAAAAAACCTTGGCAAACTTCAGAATATCCTGAACATACGAACTTAGAGACTCACCAAAACATTGAACACGAGAGAAATATTGATGTTCAACAGGACCTCTCAATCGTACTGGCACAAAATTTGATAAAACTAAATTAATAAACTCCATAATCCGAGTATTTCGACCCATGGCTTCCACTACCATACTTCTCATCACACCACTAGTAATAGGAAACATCAGTTGGTAAATTTGAATATCCGTAACATCAAATACTTCAGCATACTCGTATATATCAACTAATTCTCTCAAGAACTGAATAACACCATCAGTAGTATCGGTGCAAAGGTTTTTTAATTTACCAACACAAGCTGTTAACGGATGAGTTAAATTTCCAAAATTGTTGTTCGAGTACACAGAACGTCCATTACCTCTTTCTCTTATTTCATCCCGAACAGGCGACCTAAGTTCACGACTCGGCCTACTAATCGTTCTTTCACTCGATTCACGTTGGGGTGAAAAATCCAACCGATTTCTCAATCTAGCATCCCTATTTTCAGAAAAGGAATGATGCTGTCCAGTACCACTCAGGAAATCAGTTTGGTGCAGCCTTGTCACGGCGAAATTCCTTCTCCTAGATAAGTCTACCATTTCATTACTATTCACAACTACACGAGCATGAATTCTATCGTTAGTGGACACCGAACATACAGGGCGAGAATTGACCAATGAATCACTATAAGTTACACCACTACACGAATTACTCATTGTGTACACAGGCAATTCACTGCACACACTCCTTGGCATTCCGGAAGAAACTGAACACTCTCCATCTCTCCTTTGCATGGAACGAGATTCATCCAAGTAAGATCTCATATCAACAACCGAAAAATCATTGTCAATCCCAGAATTAGCAAACGATGAATTGGGTTCATCAGACACAACCCTTAACCTGAAATCTGACAACACCTGAGATTCGTTGACCAAATCCTTTTTCACTGAAGGCACTCCTCCCACGTCTAATTTAGCAAACCGTGACATCAACCCTTCACCAAATTCTTTCCTTTCATCCACACGAACACCTGACATACCCAACTTAAAATTCTTCCTTCTACCAACAATTCCATCAGCAGAAATTTTTTTCCCAACCTTTAACACAGGTGCAGTTGCCATAGCACCGTCCATCTGAAATAAAGGATTAGTCACACGAACAGGACGTGCTTCAGGACTACTCCCATCATCAATTCCAACTACTAAGCTACCTTGAGCACTACTTTATACCGGCAAGTTACTAGGAGGATTAGAATTTGGAACGCTCACTTGAATACCCTCGCCTGACTGAATTACATTAAGACCTTGCCTACTATCATTGACTACCGGTAATGAAATATGTTCAGAACGATCAGGAGGCACATCAGAACAAGTATTCTGTTGACTATTCAACTGAATAAAATCTTGAAACTCACTAACATCAAATATAGGATCAGTATCCTCAAATACCCTTTCAGCACTTCTTACTAAACTCAATTGCGCTTCAATTACTTCAATGAACTCATCATCAGATCTATGAACACATCCAGCAAAAATATCCTCACATCGAGTAAATAAATACCGTAACCTAGCTCTCAATCTGTCATACTGTGATGCTGTTCCATATTCTTCCAAAAAGAAAAGGTTTACAATACTACTGCACAAATGAACTTTGTATTGTATCTGGAACTTACTCAACTGGAAGTCTTGATCGCGATCCAAGGTAAGCAATTCGACAGGAACATGCAAGGAATTCCTCAAAACAACACGAGCCGAGGCCAGATCCGGTGGTGTTACAATATTTCTTATGGTCAATTCATAGTTGACTTCATCCTCATACAAATTAAGAGGATCTGGTACATAGCGCTCCGCCATGGTGAAGATATGAAAAAGACAAAACAAGGATTAGCCAAGTACACAATTTCAGCACCCTGCCAAATAAATCTTAACAAAATTCAGGTAATGAACAACCAACTTGTTTGTTACAGTTATTTATCGCAGTAATCACAACCGCGCTCTATTGGCAACTCAAACTAACACTTGGGGCGCTGCGGTCGGTCTGAATAAGTAGGGTTTAAAATACTCAATAACACGCGTTTGATATGGAACACTTTTTATTTTTCGATTATAATCAGTAAATATGGTCTCTAAAGTAATGACAGTGTTATTTTTAATTGTATATATGTATAACTGTGCGATACACGTGATCTAATTTGTGTGTTCCACTGGATTTTTTGGAGTCATTTGCATATTATCAAGCTTCAGTTTTTATGGGTGATGTAGATCAGCTGATTCAAATTTACACAGGGCTACACTTTGGACATTATTTCGGTACTATTATGCACAATATAATGTAAATGTCGATCCTGAGTCAACGCCGAGGACATTCAAATAGAGAAATACGGTACATAAACAAATAAATAACACACCGAAGCTGTGCTACTTTTATCATTCTGAGACTAGCATCCACGCAAACCAGACGCCACTGTTCCAAGCTCCGACTTATATCGTGAATTGATGTCAAACTGATGATCAGCCAGCCTTTCCGCCAAGCCTACACCTCGTAATCGCTAAGTTCTTCGATATTCGAGCTATTCCACTGCGAGTCATATAGGCCTAATTTGCCTCCCCGTGGGCACTGTAGAATGAGTGATTCCGCTACCATTCAAATATTCAACACCAAACCCACCTTTTAACCATCCAAATCAAGCAATTCCTGTCGCCCCCCGAGTTTTAATACAAGTTAAACTCATCCCTTCTCCCTACCAAGCAGCCAATAATTAATTATTTAATTAATTATTCAAGTAACTTCAATCTTACCAGCGCGCCCATCGTAACAGCTGTTTTTAAACTGAATAACCTTCGCTGGTTTTACGTCGCAGGTCTTCTGTCTGTCTACCTCGACAAGTGTTAGATCCTTCCCGGGGTGGAAAGGTATTATTATTAGGTATTATTAGGTATCATCACATTTCGGCTATTGCTATTTGCATCTTTTGGAAAGTGATGAAAACGTATGTCCGCAGCCCTCTTATACATCGACTTACAGCCGTAAACTGAGCAATACACTTTGCTTTTACTCATTTTTCACTCTATCCACGAGTAAAACTTATTACTTATGTATAAAGACACGAACAATTTACCACGATCTGTTTACCAATACAAGAAACCATATACAAACAGTCACCACGTGACAAATGTACCCTACTTGGTAAGTTTCTTATTTTTACCGCTAGATGTCATATCAGATAGCTGGAGTTGCCAATAGCTACCACTAACTGCCCCAGCCATACTTCCCCACAGTATAACCTCGAAGGCGCAACCCCTGCTTGGAATTGCGACCTCGAAGCTTGAAGCAGATAGAACCCCCTGGACGAGGATATTCGGACAGAATGTCCGTTGATAGAAGCCTGAACCCTTAATCCCAAATCCGCGGCGATATGCCGTAACCAATGAGAGAATAAATTTTAAAACAATGAACAATAAAGATATTTTAGAATAATATATACAACAAGTTGGTTGTTGAATTTTATACACTTTTGGAATATTGGCTTACAATTAATATTATTTGATTAAACACAACACTCGGGAAAGCCCTAAGAAACCCAATAGTATGCTAAAGGTTATGATCTTAAACGACGGCAGCCATGCAAGCAAGTAACTCCCGGACTTGGTAAGTATGAACATTTTAATATTCTCGTGGATAGTTAGATCCAGGAGAAGAAAATAAATCCCGAACAAAATCTAGTTCAAGAAAATAGAGAGAGAGAACATGCAGGAAACTCACCGTAATAACCATCTCTCATCCAAACACAAAATGTGATCAGGGTAAATCCCATCATTTTATGAGGTGAATAATTAGCACCAAACTCTGGCAAGAATCAGGCCGAAAGAAAACGAGAATAAGTCAACTCACTTGAATATAGCGAAGCTAGGCCAAATTCGGGTAATTAATATCGATTTTAAATAGCAAGACTTGCTTGCACCAAATACCAATGGCGGCAATGCCACGCGAAGGATCCCATTTTAGGATAAATCAATTAAAACCGTAAAACGGCACAGATATTTATTTCGATCACGAAATGAACTCAAAAAGTGTAGCGACACCCAATCAGATTACTCAGAACCAAACTTATTTCATAAGAACAGAAAAATATTGCCGATAAGTTAGAGCGAAGCTCACGACGTCTTTTCATATAGCATGGCTATCTTCAACTTATTGCGACAATCGAAATTACCAAAATAATAATCATGGCTGGAAAACAAAAGAAATTTGCCCGACAACAAACGCCAAGGCAAGAAAAGAAAAGGGGAAAACTAAGCTAGCCCAAGATCCAAAATAATAGAACTAAGATACAATCACAAGTATTTTTCATTTTACTTAAAATAATCCTAGCTTAGGAAGGCGTCACTCACATTTTAAATTGGCATCGTAAAATAAAAATAAAATATTTAATAAGAAAGAATAAGGAAAATCTTTTGGCCTAATAACAAAATTATGGGCCCATATTTAGAATGCAAAACCTACTAACTACATTATATTAAACTAGCCTGAGACTAGTACGATGCCACGCAAAAAATCTAAAGTCTTGATATTAAGACGCAATGGAGATTCACGACACGAATTGCTCCTCAAGCTAAGTTATCACAATCAGTTAATTTAAGCATTCTTTCCGTCCTAGAAGATCAGTTCTCGTTGCTTCATTTGCTGTTTGAGGTTCAATAGGTTTACCTGAAAGTTTTAGGCGACCCCATATTCCCTAAGGAATTGGGGCCGGAGCGGAGCTCCAATACGTCCACACCTTTTAAAATCACATCTTGGAATACTTGGCTTCCCCACGCCGAGAAGGAACGCCACAGAAAATCAGTCCATGCGCATGCGCATCAATCATCTTCCACTGCTTCTAGCTCGCAGTGACGATATTCAGAACTAGTAAACAGTTGAAGGAGTACATACTGCCAACATAAAATCGGATAGAGTTATTGAAATATATGGCACTAATGTTCACCAGCACGAAATATGATTGGTAGAACTGACCGTTGCGAACACAGGCGCTGATTGGCAATGAGAGTAGTTTGAATTTAAAAGTTCGAAGAGCGCCAGATTAAGGTAGTTAAGTTCATAAATTTTGCCACATCACTCAATAATGACATATATTGCAAGGTCAATTGTTGGCTTCCGGAATAATTGAACCGGTCGACCTGAGTCATATAGTTCATGGGGAAGGTTTTTAATTCAGTCTATATATATCTTCTTTTGAAACTGGGAAACACAGGGGCGACCATTGGGCTCTGAACTGAGTCCGTGATGATGACCAAGTGGCGACGAACGACGGAGAAACCATGAGCAGATGTAATCGGCTCACACACTATGGCACTATTACAATGGAACTGTAATAGCTATTTTCGACATCTCGCTGAAGTACTGTACCCGATACCTATTTTAGGCTATCGGCTACGCCAGCTGACATTAAGCTATAGTTGAAGTTTTGGGAAGCATTCAGATAAGATAGCGCATCGATCGCGTCAAGAAGAAAGCCAAGATGACGTAGGAGGTCAAGAATCAAGGAGGCATTGAAATCTGTGAGAAGATAGAATTATTAATAAAGATGTGAAGCTTTATTGAAATATATATGGGATTATAATAAGTTAAAACAACCTAGAAGAGTATATATGACATGAATTATATGTGGAAATAATTTTATGGAAATAAGTTATTGTATAACAGAACAGCCGAGAGGAGTCGGGTTCGAGACTATCTTCGTGACGTGGGAGCACTGTGGTGGGGGAGAATTAGCCACGTGCCGCACGTAGCTCATAAGCTGGGACGCAGCGCAGAGCAGGTCAGTTAGGCTCAACGAGGCGAGCAGTACAGAGCAGCCCTATAGCACAGCGAGACGGGCATTGAAGGTCACGCAACACACGTAAGCCGTCACGGCAAGTGTAGGCGACTTATCTCGCATCACCGAGCAACAGAGGCCGAGCGGGTCATCGATCCAGCCGGGCTAGCCGAGAGGACAATTGTGGATAGCCGGGGTATTTCAAAACCGCACTGATCGCATATGAAGACTTTGTTTCAAGCTTCATTTCGACGTTGTTCGAACACAGGCTTTCACATTTAACATTATAACCATGCTGTTATATAATACATTCAAAGCGACTTTTTACTATTTCAAGTAAACTGAATGTTTAGCATAGGCTCTGATGAACATTACAGCGTGCATTTATAAGATTTTTATCTTATACAATTTTCATGGATTACATATTACAGACAGATACAGGGTGTATCGTAATCTGGAACACTATCTAGTAAAATTTTTATTTTACTCAAGTAGAACTTCGCAGTAAGTTGAGAGTGGACTTACAATTCTCAAACTGAACATTTATCGGAACAGTGGCGTATATTAGAAGAAGAGTAGGGGGTCCGCTGTTACCATGAACTTTTCGAGAAGGAGTTGGACGATATCCGCTATGGGTAATTCGAGGTTCAACATGATCGAGTAAACGTGAATAGAGACAAGATGGCACCACAGAGCGATGGATTCGGTTCCTGACGAGAGGAGTCCAACAGCTGATTCGCTTGGGATTTCGAAGGAAAGCGTCATTTCATGGATGAAATGATATTCACGCCGATCTTACGAGAAATCTTTAGGTAGGGAAAATCGACGATCTTGGAAATTATATTACAACTGATAATGAAAGGTATTGTAAGAGTTCTATCTACCTGATACGATTATTTTCATGAATACTGGGCACACATGTATATTTTTCTAATAGGAGTGATTTGATTATTAAGACATGGTTTGAATTTATATACTTCGAATTTGCTAGAATATGGAGTGACCATATGATATGGCAGGCATCATTAATCGATATTCTCACCGTTGTTTGACTTTATTAAGAAGATGTTTGATCTTATAGACATTTTTCCAGCTAGGATATTTTTCATGGATAGTTTTTTTTGAGTAGCGAGTATTTCGAACTCGTGATCTGCAATTGATTATCAGAAACTACTTCGTCAGTTCATTGCATACTAGCGAGTGTGTATTATTCATCAGTAGGGATTTTTTCCATTGGATTGTTTGGAGATATTAAGAAGTTATTCACTTTAGTGAATGAACGTCGCTTTTATATGACAACTAGAAACTTGTTGATTCCTTTCCGGTACATTCACTCATATAGTCCACGAGATGGGGTCTGTCGTATTTATACGATTGTATGGTGGTACTCGCCTTACCCATCGTTTAGGGAACTATCATCCAAGTCGACGGGGCGAGGTCCTTCGTATTTATACGATTGCACGGTGGTTACACATCTTACTCGCCATTGAGGAACTCATTTTATCATCCGAATGTACACGAGATGTAAGTGAATTAAACAAGGAACTACTAGTCACATATCAGTCGAAATTTTGTTAAATAAAGTAACGATAAATGTCAACAGGATTGCATTTAGTAATTCTTGTTTGCCAATCCAATATTTTGTTGCTATACTCTTTTGAGAGTAATTTCAGTTTAACAGCTATTACAGCTGATGCTTTGATGATTTTTATAATTGTGTTTGATACCTTTGAGAAGGATTTAAAGTAATTTAATCTTGTAAGATTAATCATTAATGGTCATAATTATTTTAAGGCAGATCAGTATTGCAGATTTTGATGTGAGAGATTATAGCACATTGGTGTTTTTCTACGATGTGAATTATGAAACTTGTGAAAGAGAATTTATGCTATTTGAAAGCAAATATTAAATTACTGAAGTAATGTTTTTCCAATTGTTTAAGAAGTTGTCTAGAAGTGATCAGAGTAATTACAGTCATTGGAGATTATGTGCGTTAATAATTTGAAGCCATTTATATATTTTTGTAGATCATGCAACGTGGTTAAATGAAGTTTGTGATAGGCATTTTGTGGAATTTGCCATTTGATAGTTGCAACGTTGATAATGTATTTTGAAGCGGACATGAGGTTGTCATACCCAGTCTAGCGTATTTGTTGAGATTCATGCTGTATGTGCTGAATATTTATGGAGTTTTTGTAGCAATTCTTATATTCAAATGTGATATTTGGAATATTGAAGAAATATAATGTCGTTGTGGATAGTTAGATCCAACGTGATGTCGTGGAGACAATAATATTTTGGCATGATAATTAAATACGAGATATAACTTGGAAGTAATAAAACTGTAAGACAACGTTCTATAAACCCTATTAAACAATTTGTTAGGAAATTAAACAAGTAAATGAAGTTGATAATACAAGATTTTCTGAAAATAATAATTAATGAAATAATAATCTGAGATTTAAGCATATTAACGATCTGACCTAATGAAATAAAAATCAGAATGACCTAATGAAATAAAAATCAGAATGACTAGATGAAATAATAAAATTAAATAACCAGATGATTGAAATTTAAATAAGTTGATAAATTAAATTTTGAAATAAATCGATGAATTAAATAAGTGGATGAATTAAAGATTGAATTAATTAAACTGATTGAAATAAATTATTAGGCGATTGTAATGATGATGAATAACTGAATTAGAAGGTGATGATTAATTAAAGAAGCTGATGATTAATGAATTTTTATGGAATTAAATAAATTTAATTGAGAGATAATTCGAAGGAATTGCAACTTAAAATGTGAATTTAAATGATGTAATGGTGATGAATTAACGATTCTGACAGGAATATTTGGAATTTTGAAGTGAGAATTAATGTAAGAAATATTTAATTTGATAATAATGATGAGGATGACCAATGAGAATTTGAATTTTCTGTAATTCACAGATAAGAGATTAATGACGATGTAAATAATGTAAATTAATTATTCAATGCTTAGGAACATTTGATTAACATGTTCTACGTTCAAATTATACCATGCAAACCATAATTTATGTGATATTTAACATGAGTGATTATTATATGTGTATGTTTAGGCAGCTTAATAACTTAATTAAAATCCACATTGATGTTAAATTAAAGAGAATTAGGTCTCAGGTTTCACAAATGTCAGTGACGAAAGACATAGTGCGACAGTGATCCTGAGAATCCAAGAGAACTTTATACATTTTTCTTGTTAAGTGGATTAAAATAATTTTGCATTAGAAAGGAGATGGTTCGATTTTTTGGACAATGACAATTTAACTTTGCATTCGACCATACTCTTAGGTAGGATTTATATTTAAAATGTCTGTCTGACTATCAAAGTAAAATAAATTTGTTTTTATCTTAGTTGTGATCTGATGATGGTGTGATGTTCCTTTTTCTTTCCTTGTCTTGAGTAAGGCTTATCCGGAAAGGAAGTGGTTTTGCTAGGAATTCAGTTGATGGCGCCCATTTATATTTGAATTATTTTTATTAACTTAAGCCCGTAACGACCCTAGAGATACTTTGTCTCGTGAAACCCACTGCTTTTTCAAGAACTCAGCTGAATTTCCGACACATTCCTTATTTGACTAGAGGTTCATTTAACTCCGCTCTGTCCTGGAACTCCAGGGATGTGATGTTATAGCAGATGGGTCATCGCATCCCCAGGACGAACGGGTACAGTACGCCAATTGATTTCTCAGTTTACGGCAAACATTGTCTGTCTTCAGGAATCCAGGTTTCGTCCTGGACATGAGACAACAATGCGACACTTCAAACTCTTCTCTAAAGACCGGGTGGACGGAGCTGTGGCCGCCGGTGGCGTCTGCACTCTCGTCCACTCTAGTCTCTTTAGTGAAGAGGTGCCTTTGCGTACTCAGCTAGAAGCAGTTGCAGTTCGTACTTCGTTGCCAGTAATGGCAACAGTATGTAACGTGTACATCCCGCCTGATTCTCAACCGGATTACGGACAGCTGGAGGATCTAGTCTCTCAGCTCCCCCCTCCTTTTCTCCTTCTGGGAGATGTTAATGCCCACAACACCATCTGGGGCTCCGCTACCACTAGCGGTAAAGGGAGAGATTTTGAGAGGCTGATCAGGCGGCTGGACCTGTGTTTGTTGAACACAGGGGAACCTACGCACTTCTCTATTGCACACGGCACTTATTCAAGTGTCGATATTACCTTGTGCAGTCGTGCGCTGGTTCCCCTGCTACAGTGGGGTGTACACGATGACCTTTGTAATAGTGACCATTTTCCAATTATCGTTACTCTTCCGAACCAGAGAGCCATCGAGTTACCAAGTCGATGGCTTCTCCGTCGGGCTGATTGGCCAACTTTCATGGCACGTGCGGTGTTTGCCGAAGATACCTTTGAGAGTGTCGACGATCATACCATTCACATAACGAATGGTATTTTGGCTGCTGCTGAGGAAACAATACCTTCCTCATCCGGAAACTCACGCCGGAAGCTTGTCCCTTGGTGGACAGCCGAGATTGCAGCAGCCATTAAAGATCGTTGACGTGCTTTCAAATGCTATCGGAGGCAAAACACTATGGCCAACCTTATCATCTTTAGAAGGATGCGTGCTAGAGCCCGATATCTGATTCGGGAGAGTAAGAAAACGACGTGGGAAAAGTATGTGTCGTCTATGACGGCACATACTCCTTCATCTCAAGTGTGGACTAAGCTTCGCCGGATCTCCGGACTCCCGACATCACTGTCGATACCCGGAGTATCCATCAATGGAGACATCATCACGGACCATCTCGCCATTGCCAACAGCATTGGCTCGCACTTCTCCGATGTATCCTGTTCCGGGAGTTACGATCCTACATTTCTGACTCTGAAGCGGGAGGCAGAGACTCACCCCTTGTCCTTTGCCACTGCTGCTTCGGAGTCCTATAATGTACCATTCTCTGAATGGGAACTGCGCAGTGCGCTTGCACTGTGCAGGGATACGGCTCCTGGACCGGATAACATACATAATCAAATGTTAAAACATCTGTGCGAAGCCAGTATAAAACAACTGTTGATCCCCTTCAATTGTATATGGATTGAAGGGGAGTTTCCATCTCAATGGCGAGAGGGGATCGTGATACCGATTCCTAAGGCTGGAAAGGATCCCAAGTTTGTAAGCAGCTATAGGCCCATTTGTTTGACAAATGGCCTATGTAAGCTGCTCGAAAAGATGGTGAATCGTCGACTGGTGTGGTTCTTGGAGGATAAAGGTCTCCTGTCTGAGAACCAATGTGGATTTCGCTCTCATAGGTCCTCCACTGACCATCTGGTGCGACTTGAGAGCGCCATACAGGAGGCTTTTTTCCGAAAGCAGCACCTAGTCACGGTTTTCTTTGACCTCGAGAAAGCCTACGACACCACATGGCGCTACGGGATCCTTTCCACCCTTCACAAGTGGGGACTCCGTGGTAACTTACCGACTTTCATTGCGAATTTCATGTCCGTCCGACTCTTCCGTGTAAGGGTCGGTAGGACATTATCGCAATACTATACCCAAGAAAATGGAGTTCCTCAGGGTTCAGTGCTGAGTGTCACCTTGTTCGCGGTTGCCATTAATGGCATTGTTGCCGCCGCCGGGTCCGCGGTAGTTCCATCGCTGTATGTAGACGATTTAGCTCTGCATTACAGCTCTGGAAGTATGGCAGTCGTGGAACGGCAATTGCAGCTAGCCATCAACCGGGTCGACAGGTGGGCTCACGACCGGGGTTTTCGTTTTTCAGCAGCGAAAACCTCCGTCGTCCATTTTTGTCGGCTCCGGAGGCTACATTTACACCCTGAACTACATCTCAGGGATGCTGCGTTGCCGTTGGTTGACACTTATCGCTTCCTGGGGCTCCATTTTGACAGCAAGTTAACGTGGCAGCACCATATACGGCAATTGAAAATGACATGTCTCAGGAAACTGAACATGCTCAGGTTTCTTAGTGGCACTACGTGGGGGGCTGACCGTGAGGTGCTGCTACGGTTCTACCAAGTCCTCGTCCTGTCCCGGCTAGATTATGGTTCTGCGGCATACGGTTCAGCAAGGCCGGCAACCTTGAAAATGCTGGACAGTATCCACCATAGTGGCGTTAGGCTGGCTACCGGTGCCTTCCGGACCAGCCCGATACCCAGCCTACTCGCCGAATCGGGTGTTCCACCTTTAAATTATAGACGCCAACATATGCTTTTAGCATATGATGCCAATGTGCGTCAAATGCCGCAACACCCGACCTATCAAGCTCTCTTCGGTACCCAAAACCACCAGGGTTACGCCAACCGGCCTCGTCCCACTCGGCCGGTTGGTATTAGACTTGATAGCTCGTGTACTGAAATAGGAGTGGCTGTAGGTCCCTGTATGATCTGGACATCTAGCGAGGTGCCTCCGTGGCAAGTCCCGCGTCCGGAAATTCGGTTAGATCTGCACCGAGGTCCTAAGGTGAACACGGATGCCTCCGTTTACCGGAGGCAGTTCCACAGCATAGTTCACCAATTTCCGGACGCTGGCATTCTATACACGGATGGTTCGAAGGTGGACGAGAAAGTGGGTTGTGCTTACGTTATTGATGGTGCAAATACCAAGATCTCTTTGCCTGAGGCCTGTAGTGTGTTTACTGCGGAGCTCGTTGCCATCTATAAGCTCTGCAGTTTGCACTACAGGATGCACGAATCCACTTTCTCGTGTGTACCGACTCTTTGAGTTCGTTGCAGTCAATTGCTACATGTTTCCCGCAACACCCCCTAGTGCAGCGAATCCACGACCTACTAGCCGGGCTGTGCCACACTGACACTCGAATCACCTTTCTGTGGCTTCCAAGCCACATGGGAATTGCGGGAAATGAGTTAGCAGATCAAGCTGCAAAAGAGGCGGTATCACTACCACCTCGACCAATGGAGGTACCCGCTAGAGATATTCGCTCTCAGTTACGCCTACAAGTTCTGGCTTTTTGGGAGAGTCAGTGGCTAGCTGACCCACTGCCCAGTAAACTGAGAGCGATCAAGGGAACTACTCACGTGTGGCGGAGCTCCTTCCGGGCCCGGAGAGAGTCCGTCATTTTGTGTAGGCTAAGGATAGGTCATACAAGATCCACCCACTCGTACCTAATGAGAAGGGAAGACCCCCCACTTTGTACCTGTGGAGCCGTATTCACCGTGGCCCACATTTTTACCGAGTGTGTGGATCTTGCTGACTTACGAAGAAACCTTGGTTTGCAGATGACACTCAAACTTATATTAGCCGATGACGCGGTGGCTGCTGATCGCGTTATCCGCTTTATAAGTGAGAGTGGGTTAGGGCCAGCAATCTAAATTTTCCAGTGAACATTGACTCAACGACTTGTTCGTTTTTGAATGATAATGTTTTGTTTTTTCCGTAATTTTTGTTTATTTTTATAATTTTTATTTTTTATTTAATTGTTTGTTTTTGTTTTATTAATTTTTGGTCTTTTTAAATTTAGATGTCCACCTCAAAATTCAATTCAAAATTTGTATTCTTTAATCTGTGTTAAGAAGGGCAGATGACCTCGTAGTTCCGCCCCTTAAAACAACAATAACTAACTAACTATCAGTGTCTTCCAACTCTTTTTTGTTTTGTTCATTAGTTGGAGCATGTACATTGAATAGCGTGTATGTTTTGTTTGCACAGCGCAGAGATAGAAGGCATAACCTATCGTTAACAGCTTCAAAATTCGAGACTGACCTAAGGATTCTGGTGTTGACAGCAAAGGCTGTACCGAAGATAGGGGTGTTCTTCATTACCCTCTTAAGGGATTTGCTCTTGAAGAACCGATACCCATCAGACTCAAACGTATCTTGGTCAGTGAAGCGAGTTTCTTGCAAGGCCATTATTGCGATTTTGTTTTCGTGAAGGGCAAGGGTCAGCTGTTTCATCTTACCAGTTTGTATTAGAGAGTTGATGTTGAACGTTGCCAAAAAACTCTTAGATTTGGGTTTCAGCTTTCGTGACTGTTCAGGATTTCCAAGACGCTCCGACTCGTCTTTAGCATGACGTTGCACCCCCCCCCCCCCCCAGAGTCCGAATGGGATGCATGCGTCGCTCGTGGGCGACGGTGGATTTCTTCGAAAAGTTGCCACCTGGGGTATTAATCTCCTGTATTTGTTTTACCATCATGCTTAAGAAGCTTTAGTTTAGCTTGGAGCAAATTGCTCATAATGAATGCAACCAAGGTTGTTAGCCTTGGAGGGCCTCAAGATGTTATCCGGCGGTGGGCAGGCATTTCCTCCTAACCCGAATAGTTATGGTTTTCCCGCCAATACTCGGGTGGCTGATTGCAGTGGTTTCCCATTGGGCGATGGGGTCGCCACATCCCTACGCCTTCTTGTGATTATACTGTACTTTGGTATTTTCCCTGACTGGCTGCATGGCTCAGCGGTAACGTTCTCGCCTGCTGGTTCCAAGGTTGCAGGATCGAATCCTGGCGCAGTCAGCTGGCATTTGAGGATGCGCAAATGCGAGGGAGCCGTGTCAGTAGATTTACTGGCACGTTAAAGGTCTCCTTTGGAGCAAAATTCAGGTACCCCGGTGTCTTTAAAAGCCACAGTAGTTAAAAGGGACGTAAAACCGACATTATTATTATTATTATTATTATTACTGTATTATAGCTTGCCACGGTGGGTGAGTGGTTATCGTGCCGGACTACCAAACCCAAGCTTGCAGGTTCACTCCTGACCTTGGTAAGTGATTCTTGAAAGGTGACAAAAATCACGTTACGCACGTCATACGTTATTGGCATGTTAAATAACCCTTATGAATTCAGTGGTCCGTGTTCATAATGGCAAAATTGATCTCGGGATTTTCCGCCACAAAAAAGGTTCCTCCTTTATCTACTAGAAAGCGCTATAGTTTCATGGATCTTAGATATCTAACATCCTTGACTTTCATAGCGTCCCAAGGAAAGATAAATTTTGACATGCAAGCTACCCTCTGGCTTCAATCAACAAAGCTTGCACCCGGCACCCGAGGCCATACGATATTAAAAAAAACAAGAAGTTCCGTGACGAACTAAAGAGCCTACTTTTCATGCCAATGATTATTCTACAGTATATGAACCTATGCAGAATAATGACGAAATTAAGTTGCTAATATCAATTTTCTAATTAGTTTGAAATACTGTATACTTGGCATAATGTAGCCTAATAGAGCACCACAGTTGGCAGCCCTGATGACTGAATATATTCTTAGTTCCATCTCTTAAGGTACAGAATACAAAATTTGGTTGAAGTCCAATGAATAGCATGGACGTTACATGCAGTTAAACATTGGATCTAACAGCGTGCGTAAAATCATGTTGGCAACAATGTCTTGCATGTATTGGTCAGAAATAATCTTAAATAATATGATCTATTGTTGTGCCAATTTTGAATGAAATCCATTAGTTAGTATAGAAGTTACATGCATTTTAAAATTGGAACTATCAGCAGGCTTAGAATCATGTTGGCAGCACTGACGGTATATTAGTTACTCCAAATTCATCTAGAATGCCAGGTACTATACGTGTGCAAAGTTTAGAGCTATTGGCTTGCATACTTTCTGATATATTGATATTAGGGTAATAAAAATAGGGACAGCACATTTAACAGTTGGCAGCCCTGGTTGCTATTAAGAATACGCATAGTCATATCTGTTATGGTACACATAGCACATACGAAATTTGGTTGAAATCCAAATGTTAGTATAGAAGTTACATGTATTTAAAGTTGGACCTGTCAGCAGGCTTAGAATCATGTTGGTAGCACTGACGTATATAAGTTACTCCAAATTAATATAGAATGTCAGGTACTATACGTGTGCATAGTTTAAAGCTGTCGGCTTGCATACTTTCTGATATATTGGTATTTGGATAAAATAATTTAGGAGCATTTATTAACAGTTGGCAGCCCCGGTGGGTCTTAAGAATACGCTCAATCATATCTGGTTATGTACACATACAACATACGAAATTTGGCTGAATTCCAATCGATAGTGTAGAAGTTATATGCATTTAAAAATTGGACCTATCAGTAGGCTTATAATCATTTTGGCAACACTGCCATGTATGGCCTCCTGGAAATTAAACTGCAATATTATTATCTATACGTGTGCCAATTTTGAAATAGCTCCCATTCATACCTTCCAAGATATCCAACATGGAGCTCAAATTTCAATTACGATTTTTTAGCAGTTGGTAGCACTGACATCATTTTCAAATATGGCCGTGAGATATTCAGGTATAGATCTTTACTCCTACCAAATTTTGTTTCGATTGCTCCAGCCGTTTAGGAGTTGATAGGGGGGGGGGACACACACACACAGCCAGCCAGACAGACAGAAGGACAGACAGACAGACAGACAGACAGACAGACAGACACACATTTGCCCGATCTCATAAGTCTACTTTTTCCTCATTTTTGCAAAATGTGAAAAGTAGGCTAAAAATTATTATTTTCGTCTCGGTCGTCTAGGGACCACGATTCAATGTCAATGCTTTGTCCTTTGCTGTTCCTTCTTCTTCCTTCAGTATTCCTTCATCATATCACTATGTTTCCTCTTCCTTTCGTCGGACCATTTTGAGCCGGTGTTCTTTCCCAACCTCCCTTGGAATCCTTCCATTTTTAGCACTTTTTGCCTAAAATAGTACATTATGCAACGAGCCTAAAATGGCAATAATTAAGACACTTACCATTATAGGCGAGTTGCATATGACTGTTTATGTTCGACGATAATTATAACTTTATTATATGTTTTAACATAAATATTCATAAATATATGTGGGATTCAGTTACTTCAGTTAGTGAACAGAGCGCGCTGGGTGGTTTGCTGACTGAACAGAACGCTTGCGTGGGTCAAATCACTTCGAAAGCAGAGACCATTTACTTTGCTTGGCAATGCTATTGTTTACAGCCTGCATGATGTCTAGTGCCGATCAGAACTAGCATTCACTAATATTGGCACCGAAGTCGTTTGAAAACAATGCGCTGTGTAGAAATTGGAGTTGGGGATATTAAGGTACAGTGCTATTTCGTGTCTCATATTCGCCAGTTTGATTACGCGAACATATGGGACGGTGCACTTTCCATATCGGTAATTTATATAGAAGGATGCTGTGTTACTAACTTCTGGACGCAGATTCATAAATTTCTTGCATATGTCATAGTATTTTCTTGTTACCGTAAAGGCTCGTGCTGATTTTGTCTTTGTGTTTGGGATTGTAACTACAATGGTTGATCCGATATCCAATTTGAACTTTCAAATCATGTAATTCATGTCCTACATGTTGGATTTTGAGCGCATGCGCGAAACTATCCTTACCTAATTGGTCAATCGCAGTGGCGCCGAATCTTTTTTTTTCTGGTCTAGCAGACACCCACCCCTTTCGTTCTGTGGGACCCCCCCCCCTTGTTAAACCGGACCCCTACCCCAATAATTACGTTTTTACAGCTTATTTCGCACAGTACTCCCCTTCTCTTCTCTTCTCTTCTCTTCTCTCTCCCTTCTTTCCTTTCCTCTTTTCCTTCTCCTTCCCTTTCCTCCTCTATCCGTAACCCCCCAACGGAACCCAGGACCGGGAGACCCACCCCCTCGTCAGGTCTAGCGGTCGCTAGACCTCGACCATGGATTCGGCGCCCCTGGGTCAATGAATGAGCTCTGATTGGCTGGAGAAACTGTCTCATAATGAAGAATAGTACTATAATGACCATCATTATGATACAGTTTTCTGATGTATAATATTTTCATTTCGACGTCGTCGAACATAGATATTATTATTGGTATTTTCCCGCAAAATGCCACAATTAGTTTTTTACTACATTTTACAAGGTTGCCAAGCAAGTTATTCCTGTTTATAAGACTGCTTGAATGCCTAAAAAAGATGGAAATCAGTGCTTTATAATGAGGTGCTTTTCAGTAGAATTATATCACACTCGAATTGAAACAGAGTGCTGCTCTTGTTAAAATCCTCAATCCAAAGCCATTAAAAGTTCCTGTTTACAACACTGCCAAAATGTACTTCGGGAAATTAATAAAAATGAGTCTGTCACACACACAAAGAGGATAAAATAGCTTTGATGGTTTTAAAATTAAAGTTTTTATTGAAACCAGTTTAGAGTTTTTAATCTCTCTATTTCTCTCAATCTGCTGTGTGTATCCTAAAGCTACAATACATCACGTTAAACTAAATAATTTATATTTAAATTGTCCCTCTCTAACAACAACTTTCTGTGAACTCAGTTGTCAAACAAGTTTTATTTTCCCATGCTCTGCTATGGTTTGTTTTACAGTACGTCAGAGAGAAAGCTAATGCTTAGTTGAGACTAGAATATAATCGTTGCCATTAGGATAGAGGTTCCGTGAACGAGGCTAACATTGTTAAAAGCGGATTAGTTCCGAGTTTCGCCGTTTGAGGGATTTTGTTCTGTGCCCTTCCCACAAAATGTTTTTTTAAGCCACATCACATGGAGCAACAGAATCAAGCGTGCAGAAAAAAAGAAAAACCTAGACTAACTTGTTTCAACGTAATCGAGTGAATTTTTGGTGAAATCCCTAGATTGAATGGCACTGATTGCATCTGTGTTACACACGCACACAGAGAGAGAGAGAGAGAGAGAGAGAGAGAGAGAGAGAAAAGCAGCTGTAGCAACGGAAAGGTCCACATTGACGAGGGCTTTAGTAGGATTCATGTTTTATAATCTCTTCAGCTGTACGGTTATGTCACGCCCTATTTGGTTTTCAACAAGTGGAAGTTGATGAATATAAACAGAGTTAGATTGCGACAGGCTGATCAATGGTTCTCAAAGTTCACAATGATGTATGTTCCTTCTCCTTCGAAGTTTATAGCGTGTGCAAGCTGGAGACTGAAGGAATGAAGGAGAAGGAAGAGTAAGGGAAGAAAGGAAGGAAAGAGAAGGAGAAGAGAAGGAAAGGGAAGGAAGAGGAAGGGAGGAAGGGAGGGAGGAAGGAAGGAAGGAAGGGAGGGAGGAAGGGAGAGAGGAAGGAAGGAAGGGAGGGAAGAAGGGAGAGAGGAAGGGAGGAAGGAAGGAAGGGAGGGAGGAAGGGAGAGAGGAAGGAAGGTAGGGAGGAAGGGAGAGAGGAAGGAAGGGAGGAAGGGAGAGAGGAAGGAAGGGAGAGAGGAAGGGAGGAAGGAAGGAAGGGTGGGAGGGAGGGAGCAAGGAAGGGAGGAAGGAAGGAAGGAAGGGAGGGAGAGAGGAAGGGAGAGAGGAAAGAAGGGAGGAAGGAAGGAAGGGAGGAAGGAAGGACGGGAGGGAGGAAGGAAGGAAGGAAGGGAGGGAGGAAGGGAGAGAGGAAGGAAGGAAGGGAGGGAGGAAGGGAGAGAGGAAGGAAGGGAGGAAGGAAGGAAGGAAGGGAGGGAGGAAGGAAGGGAGGGAGGAAGGGAGAGAGGAAGGAAGGAAGGGAGGGAAGAAGGGAGAGAGGAAGGGAGGAAGGAAGGAAGGGAGGGAGGAAGGGAGAGAGGAAGGAGGGAGGAAGGGAGAGAGGAAGGAAGGGAGGGAGGAAGGGAGAGAGGAAGGAAGGGAGGGAGGAAGGGAGGAAGGAAGGAAGGGAGGGAGGGAGGGAGGGAGCAAGGAAGGGAGGAAGGAAGGAAGGAAGGGAGGGAGAGAGGAAGGGAGAGAGGAAAGAAGGGAGGAAGGAAGGAAGGGAGGAAGGAAGGACGGGAGGGAGGAAGGAAGGAAGGAAGGGAGGGAGGAAGGGAGAGAGGAAGGAAGGAAGGGAGGGAGGAAGGGAGAGAGGAAGGAAGGGAGGAAGGAAGGAAGGAAGGGAGGGAGGAAGGAAGGGAGGGAGGAAGGGAGAGAGGAAGGAAGGAAGGAAGGGAGGGAGGAAGGAAGGAAGGAAGGGTGGAAGAAAGGGAGAGAGGAAGGAAGGAAGGGAGGAAGGAAGAAAGGGAGAGAAGAAGGAAGGAAGGGAGGAAGGGAGGGAGGAAGGGAGAGAGGAAGGAAGGAAAGAAGGGAGAGAGGAAGGAAGGAAGGGAGGAAGGGAGGGAGGAAGGGAGAGAGGAAGGAAGGAAGGAAGGGAGGAAGGAAGGGAGGGAGGAAGGGAGAGAGGAAGGAAGGAAGGGAGGGAGGAAGGAAGGGAGGAAGGAAGGAAGGAAGGGAGGGAGGAAGGAAGGAGGGAAGGGAGAGAGGAAGGAAGGAAAGAAGGGAGAGAGGAAGGAAGGAAGGGAGGAAGGGAGGGAGGAAGGGAGAGAGGAAGGAAGGAAGGGAGGAAGGAAGGGAGGGAGGAAGGGATAGAGGAAGGAAGGAAGGGAGGGAGGAAGGAAGGGAGGAAGGAAGGAAGGAAGGGAGGGAGGAAGGAAGGAGGGAAGGGAGGGAGGAAGGGAGAGAGGAAGGAAGGGTGGGAGGAAGGGAGAGAGGAAGGAAGGAAGGGAGGGAGGAAGGAAGAAAGAAGGGAGAGAAGATGGATGGGAGGAAGGAAGGGAGGGAGGAAGGAAGAAAGAAAGGAAGGAAGGGAGGAAGGAAGGAAGGAAGGAAGGAAGGAAGGGAGGAAGTAAGGAAAGCGAAGGAGAAGGGAAGGAAAGGGAAGGAAGAAAGGAAGGAAGGAAGGAAGGAAGGAATGAAGGAAGGAAGGAAGATTGTAGTTTTACGTGACCGTTAATCTCGCGATCATGAGCCACGGGACCTTTCTTTTTACGTGGAATCCGAATCTCAGGACATGGCATTTCACGTCGAAAATCTTACATGCATTGACCGGGAATCGAACCTCCTCCGCCTTGGTGAGAGTCAGACAACTTGACCGTGAGGAAGGGAAGGAGACGGAGAAGGGAAGAAAGGAAGATAAAGGGAAGGAGAAGGGAGAGAAGGAAGGAGGAGGAAGGGAAGGAAAGGAAGGGGAAGGGAAGGAAGGAAGAGGAGGGTAAGGGAAAGGAAGGAAGGAAGGGTAAGGGGAAGGAAGGAAGGAAGAGGAAGGGAAGGAACGAAGGCAGGGAAAGAAGGGTGGGAAGTAAGGGTGGAACAGAATGGAAGAGAAGGGAAGGAAGTGAAGGAAGGAAGGAAGGAAGGAAGGAAGGAAGTTAGTTACTGTTGTTTTAAGGGGCGGAACTACGAGGTCATCTGCCCCTAAGGAAGAAAGGAAGGAAGAAATACTTAGTGTATCACGTTCTAGCGATCAGACCAGAATTAGCATTTTGTCAGTGCCGGGAATCGCACCCAGACTCACGGGGCGACACCAAGAATTCTAGCCCTCTACACCAAGAGATGGTCTTATAAAATTTATGTGTTTGGGCGGTTTTTATGGCCGATGCCCTTTCTTACACCAAACTTATGAGAGGACTAAATGAGAGATGAAGTGAATGAACATTATTAAATATTCCGCCTCGTAGCGTAGTGGAAAGCTTTCTTAGCTGTCAACGTGGAGTTCCAGGTTCGATCTTGGTTCTGCCAGGAAATTGAATTCTGATCTGAGGGTTGGAACGGGGTACACTCAGCCTCGTGAGGCAAAACTGAGAAGAGGTGGCTTTAATTCCTTCCTCAGCGATCATGGGAGTGGTTTTCAGTGGTTTCCCACTTCTACTCCAGGGTCCCCCAGGGGCTCACATCTTGTGGGACGTGGGTTGGCGACCACGGGACCCCAGCTGAGTCCGGCATTGCTTCCACTTACTTGTGCCGGGCTCCTCGCCATCTTCTTTCCTGTCGACCTCCCTTGGTCAACTCTGGTTCTTTTCCGACCCCGATGGTATTAGGGTATCCGAGGCCTAGGGAGTCTTTCACTTTTCCGCCTTAATTGGCCCTTGTCTCATCTTTCCTGATCCCTCCTTCTTCGAGGGGTCAGACCTCTTCTTTTCTTTTCATTATATTTCCTTTTCTCTTCAAGATTCCCGCACTGTTTTTGTTAATTGTCTCCCCATTTATCTAAATTCCCTTTAGCGCTTTTTTTGCATCTACACTACATTTTGTAGGTATTTTTAATCTACGTTGCATTTTGTAAGTTGTTTCGATCTAAATTGCATTTCGCGATTGTTTTCAACCCCAACTGCATTGTGTAAAGATTGACAATCTAAATTGCTTTTTAGTAAGTCTTTCATTGTAGGAGCAGGGCATTTTAGTGAGTTTTTCGAATTTCAATTGCATTTTGTAAGTATTTTCAACCGAAATCGCATTTTGCAAGAATTTTAAATCTAAATTGCATTTTGTGTGGTGGGCATTTTGCAAGTATTTGATTCTCAATTGCATTTTGTGGGTATTTTGAATCTAAATTACATATTGTCAAGTATTTTCAATCTAAATTGCATTTTGTAAGTATTGTCAATCCAAATGAGTAGTTTGAATCTACCGTGCATTTTGTAAGCATTTTCAATTTCAATTGCATTTCGTAAAGTATTTTGAATTTCAATTGCACTTTGTGAATATTTAGGATTGGAAATGGGATCTTTCAATTGGAATTGCATTGTGTATTTTCAATTTCAATTACATTTTGTAAGTATTTTGAACCTCAATTGCATTTTGTACGTATTTTCGATCTCATTTGCATTTTGTAAGTATTTTGAATTTCAATTGCATGTTGTAAATATTTCGGCTCTACATTGCATTATGTACGTATTTTGCACCTAGCCTGCATTTTGTGCGTCTTTTTGATTCAATCTATTCCTTTTGTGAATCTTTTCGTTCTAAATTCCCTTTTGTAAGAACATTTTGTGAGTTGTTTCAATCTGAGTTCCTTTTTGTAAGTATTTTCCGTCTCACTTAATTTTCGTTCTGGTTTCCATTTGATTGTCATTTTCGCTATCACACAGATCATTAGGGGCCGAAAAACTAGCTGTTAGGCCCCTTAAAACAACAATTATCATCACCATCAACTACTCCAGGGAAATGCTGGGAAAGGCCACGGTCTCTTTTCTCCCAAATCCTACTTCAATTACAAGGGTACACTAGTACAGTCATCGCAGTTACACAGAGGGCTGGATTTACCAATAGGCCCCATAGGCCCCGCCCTAGGGGAGCACCATGCTGAGGGGCGCAAAAGCAAGAAGGAAGGTTTTATAAACTGACTTTGAAGGGAAATTGTCACACATCACTTATAAAGAAAACTGTAAATCCTACATTTTTATCAAGTGGTTTTTCGTAATTATTTTGTTCTACGCTCCATTTTAATCTTGTTCCACTTCGAAAAGTTATTTTTACAATTCAACAAGATGTTCAGTAAAGAACATATAGCCTACTTTCTCCTAAATATATGAGTATAGTTATAACTCGTTATTATCAAAGAGTATAATAGAATCATTTCTTGGTTGAAGACCTTAGAAACTATTTACCTCTACCAAACGCCACAACCTAGAAAAAAATACTACTACCATCATTGAAGAAAGATAGATAAGAAGTATCTCAAGAATGTTATGGATCTGGAGACATAATCGACCGGACTGGCTGCGTGGCTCAGCGGTAACGTTCTCGCTTGCTGGGCCCTAGGTTGCATGTTCGTATCCTGGCGCAGTCAGCTGGCATTTGAGGGTACACAAATGCGAGGGAGCCGTGTCAGTAGATTTACTGGCACGTTAAAGATCCCCTTCGGGCCAAAATTCCGGCACCCCGGCGTATCTAAAAGCAGCAGTAGTTAAAAGGGTCGTAAAACAAATAACATTATTATTATTACATAATCGACCTGCCGTGGGCAACATCCAACTTTGAGTTGAGGCATGTCTTTACACGTCTGGTTTTGCATGGCTTTCACAACCCTAATTGAATTAACAAATCTTTCCATGACCCTACAGAGACGTGTGTATACAAACTATGTGGATATTTTCGATTGCTATTTGCCTGAAATAAAAGTATTAATAACCTCAACTAGCACCAGCGGCTAGAATTCAGTTACTATGTGAAATCGTTTTGTTCTTTACTTCAAATAACATTTTCAAATAACGCACAATAGGCTGTTACAAACCCTTTAAAATAAGAAGTAAAAATGTATCATAGTATCATCTTGTCATTCTTCAAATTCGATGCGCATAGAATGCCAATGGTATACTATCAATGGAGTCCCATGTAGACCAGTCGTGAAATCTAGTGGAGAAGTATCGAACAATATAATCCTAACAGGGCGAGTGCATTCTAGCGGCCATAAGAAGAAACTTTTCAATAAAATCTGGAAGTTAATAAGCCGGCGTGCAGTTACCTTTTTGGCTGCTAGATGTCCCGAGCAAATCTGCTGGCGAATTATGTTTTAATTAAATATATGTTTTGCACCGTAATATGCACAATATAACGCTTAATTTTAAAACGTCTGAGTCATTACAAAGCAACTAATATGTAAAATTTCAAGAAAAAAACCTAACTCTGATGGGGTTAGAACCATAGGCATATGAATGATAGACCAACGCCTTACCACGGAGCCATTTGTGCCAACGTACATTGATCTATATAAAATGACTTACATAGAACTTGTTAGCAAATAATGATTTAGACCTAACGATTTCATCAGTGGAGTATATTATTTATATATAAAGCATTTCATACAAAGTTTATTTTTTTTGTATCAGTACGCTATATTGCATGCAATACTCAAATTAGTGAAATATAAGTCAGGCACAAGATATCCGCTGCCATCTTGTCTTCTTACCGAGACGGCTCAGCTTTTTAAAATCACTTCTGCACTATAGTATTACAAAATAAACTTTTAATTTCGAACGTGCCTCTTCCTTTAGAACAGGTAAATCGATTCTCGGCTCGATAATCGGAACTGGTGGGTCCCATGATATGGATTATAAAGTTTGCATAATTCGCACGGCCGCCATCCTGAAATGGTACGGCGGATTACCTTGTAGTTTGGTCAAAAGTCGCATCTTATATGAAGGTATGTTATTACCAAATTTGGCAGAGATCGGATAATTTGGTTAGTCGCTATTTGATTTTACGTTTTGAACGTTTGAGTGGCCGCCATTCAGTTTTGGTAAAGATGGCGGCGATATAAAACATGACACTGAGGTGCCCTTTGCTTGTTCTACCTCTGTACCAAATTTCGTTCAATTCGGTTTCACCGTGTTCGAATTGATAGGGGGGGGGGACAGACATTCAGAGTACACACATTCACTCTCACACACACACACACACACACACACACACACACACACACACACACACAATTTTTGGCCTTGTAGTGATCTCATAAGTCTACTTTCATTTTTTGCAAAAATCGAAAGTAGGCTAAAAATAGACTAAACAGACTTTTACTACTTATGATTATTTCAAAACCAATTTCGTATAATTTTATGATTTAAATTAAACTTTCCAAAATTTTGACACTTTTCCAATTTATATTGTGGCCACCATTTTCCAACAAATGTTTTGCAACAGCTTTAGAACAGGAATGATTTATTAGGAGAATATTTAAGTCTTGAAGATTAATATCAGTTTAATTTGAATAATGAATTATGCATAGTTGTAAGTTGTATCATTTAGTGTATATGTAGGATATCTGAATATCTGTAAGTGTATAATGAGTCTTTAATGTTTTAAACTTATTTTAATACATCGTTGGCCTATTTATTTACAGTTTATACATACAAAGTTAGAGACAGTTGACTCTCTCATTATTTTAATTTTTTTTTACTTCACGATACATTAGAATAAAATGAAAATTACCTTCACAAAGACCTTTCTGAGGTATAAATTCGCCCTCCTTCACGATGGCATAAAGAGGGGGCAGCAAAAACCCACCGGCCTAGGAGCACATACAATCTAAATCCGGCCCTGGTTACACAGGTAATCAGACGACTTCTACACACACCCAAGTATACGGGGCTACACTATCACGATGTTGCAAAGCCCATAATGAATGAACAAGATTATAAAAACTTGGCAAGAAATTAAAGAGGATGTGGCCATAGCCATTTATTACAGTAAAAGGCTCCGTTTAGACATTTTCTTGGAAATGGAAATGGGAACTTTAGAGGCAGATGACCTCGTAGTTTCGCCTCTTAAAACGACAACAACTAACTTCTTCTTCTTCTTCTTCTTCTTCTTCTTCTTCTTCTTCTTCTTCCTCTTCTTCTTATTCTTCAAGTGCCTCGTCCTTCAAGAACATTGGCGATCAGTAGCATGATCTGTTGTCCATAGCTGTTCTAAACAATGACATTGTATTAAGTCCAAACCACTGGCTTAAGTTCTTTAGCCAGGATATTCGTCTGCGTCCTGGACCCCTAATGCCATAAATCTTCCCTTGGATAATTAATTGCAAGAGGTGGTATTTGTTGTTGCGCATGAAATGACCAAAGTATTCTAGTTTTCTCCTTTGGATAATACTGAGAATTTCCAAGTCTTTGTTCATACGCCACAGTACTTCAACATTTGTGACTTTAGCTGTCCATGATATCCTTAAAATCCTGCGATACGTCCACATTTCAAATGCTATCAGTTTCTTACTTAAAATCTCGGTAAGTGTCCATGATTCAACTCCATAGAGCAGGGCACTAAAAACGTAGCATCGAAGCAGTCGGGTGCGTAAAGACAGACTTAAATCACGGCTGGTACTTTTCTCATTTTTATGAAAGAACTTCTGGCCTGCTTAATTCTACAGCGAATTTCTTGACTTAACTAAACTAACTATAATGGGAAACCACAGAAAAAACCATTTTAAAGATCGTCGATGGTGAGGTTTGAACCGACTCATCTACTACAGCACTGGTTCTTAACCGGTGGTCCGCGAGTGCCTCGGGAGTGGGCCGCGGGAGAAAACAACAAAGTGGCCAATAAATGGGGATTTCGAAAACGATGTGCGTTGAACGAGAATCGTTGGAATGTATTCGCGGCGATGACTATCAGGTTTTGAATTGAAATATCTTTAAAATAAGTGTTATTGAGGAACGGTTACAACTGATGAGGAGTATTGGGGGGAGGGAGGCTGAGTGGTCCGCAGACCTCTGTTGTTTGAGTCTTCAGTCTTTTGACTGGTTTGATGGAGCTATCCATGCCTCTCTGTCCTGAGTTAATCGTTTCATCTCTACATAGTTACCACACCCTACATCCGAGGCAATCTGTTTAACATATTCTAACATTGGTCTACCCTTACAGTTCTTGTCCTCGACCCTTCCTTCCATAACTAAGCTTGCTATTCCTGGGTGTCTTAGAATGTATCCTACCAACCTATCTCTTCTCTTCATTATCAGTCGCCAGAAACATCTCTCCTCTCCCACTAGTCTTAATACCTCTTCGTTTGTAACCCTATCTACCCATCTGATCTTAATCATTCTCCTGTAACACCACATTTCAAACGCTTCAAGTCTCCTCTTTTCTGCTGCACCACGCTCCAGACAAAAGCCTTCAAAAATGACTTCCTAATACCTAAATCTATATTCGATGACAACAGATTCCTTTTCTGTAGAAATGCTTTCCTTGTCTAAGCTAACCTACTTTTTATATCCTCTTTGCTTCGCCCATCACTGGTTATTTTGCTTCCTAAGTAACAGAAGTCTCCTACTTCCTTTAGTTTTCACCTTCAACGGGTTCTGAAACACTGTACTAGAGATAGCTTGGCCCCGTTATCCTGAGTTGGGCCTTAGTAAGCTTAGCTAAGGCGGTTGCTACAGAGGTAGATAAATAAAACCAAATCATATGTAGGTGCCAGCATCACTTTATTATCAAATATTTGTACATATTAGAAACATATTACAAGAAATATTCATACCAAATATGTGTGCTTGAGTCACACCTCGAGTTGGTTAAATTATGAGGTAGGTGCCCTGGGGCTTATAGTTAAGTACTATCCCGGCATTTACCTGGAGGGAGTGTGGAATACCCCAGGAAAAAACACACTCAAGTTCACCGGGATTGAAACCTGCGATCTCTTGGCTTTCTCCAGCAGTCTCGCGGCTGTGATGGGCGATTTAACGAACACCGCTACGCCGCAGGACCAAATAAAAATATACAAAAAATGTCCAGGATCTTCTGTCAACCAAAATATTATGTGCACTCGAGTTTGAAGGTTGTTTGTGAAGTAAACAATAGACCTACTAGAATGGTTCAGTTTTACCAAATTCGAAATTTGAGCGGCATTTTGGGTAACATTTGGGCAAATGGCACATATTTACTAATTCGGACCTGCTGAACAAGAATATCGCTGTTGCCAGGCTGATTTCTCGACCGGAAGCCAGAAATACAAGATGGCAGACAGCCTTATATTTGCATTATTTTCGTTTCCTCAGGTTGTATTTTTATTCTGAAAACGGTTTTGGGGATAAATTTGTCGTGAGAAGCGATATAAATGATAGTTATGCGTTACAAAGAGCTACCAACGCTCATTTTTTTCGTACATAATATAATTCGGACAAAAAATATGATTGTTTACAACGAAAATTAAGAAATAAATGTTCAATAAGATTACAATTTTGTTTTAGCACAACGTAAAATCAGTTTATTGATTTGGACCTGTACCTAAAGAAAAAAATGGAATTTGAATAATAATAATAATAATAATAATAATGTAATGATCAGTTAGTCATCCTGTTTCTAGTTCTGGCAGATTTCAGAACAGAAAATCATCCTTGTGTCAGCTTCTTTATGGGAAGCTTCCAGAGAGGTGACATTTGAAGACGACATGTTGGAAAAAACTTTTCTTTCATCACTGAACCCTCCGGTGATAACTAGTTCAACTTCTTTTTATCTCGACTGCACTGAGATGTATTGACACGAAATCGATCAGGTTGACCTTATTTTCTTCTAAGGACAGAAAGTCTTTCCAGTTTTGTGGCAAGGGCACGTTTCCATCGTCTATCACGCGACGCACTGGGGCAGTATTCTTTGAGCGCCTAGCACAGGTTGTGGACTTGACTGATTTGGATCTGTACCTAAAGAAAAAAAATGGAATTTGAATAATAATAATAATAATAATAATAATAATGTAAAACACCTACCGGTCGAAAACAATGTATATTCTTGAATAGGCAGAAAAGTAGGAACGGATATGTCTTTCCACTGTCATGGCATAATCTCCAAACGTAACACATTTTGCTGGCTTCTGCAGTGCATTGATCATTGCCATGCCGTCAATGAGTATATGTGAAGATTCTCTCTCCAGAACTATATTATCAGGGCAATCAATGTCCTTAGTTAGAGTTGTAATCAGGGTAGACTTATCTCCATTTCTTAAATCTCCATCCGTGTTTGTCAGGGATGGAGGACAGGCTCATGCTTAAAAATTTCTTGAAGATCAATTTCCCTCCCGGCCTCGTAAGCCATTACTATTCTTTGGAGAACGCTCCTGTCACTACTCAGCACTGTTTGGGGCGTAGTTTTCTTCGTCAAAATTTTCGGCAAGTCGTTCAGTGTGAGAGGGCGATTCTTAGAAATGGGCAAATGGAAGCTCACTTGCGGTTTCCCCGTGTCTTCAGATGACACAAGGCGTTCGGAGACGAACTTATTTACTTGTTCAAGCCCCAGTTCTCGTGCGCGTAGCAATGTCCTTGCTACATTGTGAATATTTGAGAGATCAGCATTGTCTTCTGAGAACACTTTAAAAGTTTTCAAAGTGGACAAGAGTTTTTCTTCGTCCGAGTTTGTCTCGCCGTCTCCTACCAGGATAGACAGATTGTTCTTTATATGAGCAGCCATCTGTTCCTACCCCGAACATTTCAAACGCGGAATTAGTAATATCGCTCCTCCAGTGAAATGATAAGGCCCAATGTTGCAGAGCAGATTCTTCCTGCGTGACTCCAACTAATCCGCTGGCTTTCTTAGAAGTGGCCACTATCCATTCCTGTGCATGATCCGCGTCAACTTGACAACATTTTCCGTTGCTCCGTTGGACCCCAAAGTCTCCCTTTCTGAATGCCATCTCGACTTCTTCAGGGAGCTGATGCATTTCAGCTATATACACTGCCAAGGACTTAGTGTAATTGGTGTGGTCGTATCGTGCAGTAAAAGGAAGCATCTCCTTAAGAGCAGTCAAATACATGTCCCAATTTCCAGAACGGATCCCCCGTGTAAATTTGAGTAATGTCGAAACCATCTCTAGATATGACCACCAGTACGCAAAATTTGAACTAGATCGTGATGCCTCGAAAACAAAGTCTTTGATTTTTTCCCGGTTTTCTTGTACGAGGAAATGCTCGATAGCTGTTTCTGCATCACAGGGGAGGTTTTCAAAAATATCGCAGCTCTTCTCATTAGCCAGCATATCCAGTAAAATGCGCCATAAAGCCTGGCACATAAGTTTGTGAATACGAACACCTTTACCATATGGCCTTCCCTCAAGAACTCCAGCGGCCGATCCCTCGCTAAGACTCCGCTTTCCACTCAGATCTCACGAATACAACTTCCTGCCATATGCTGTCCTATGGTTTCAAAAAATTGAGTGCAAGGTGTAAACCTCCCATCTTCAAAACAACCCGATTTGAACAGGAATAGTAGTTATGGTATCAGTAGGATTTGTAATTATACGCATAGAATAACGAACATAAATCAATCTAAACACAAATTTTGTAAAATATTACAAGGAGAAAATGTATATATTGTATAAATTTTTAAAGGGAAAAATCTATTCAGTGTGATTTAAAACTTAGTCAATCGACAAACCATTGTTTCAACAATGCTTTACGGCATAATTTACCCCTATCGGAATAAAAATACGAGAGGAAAAGAAAATAGTGCAGATATAGGGCTAAGTCCGCCATTTTGGATTTCGGGTCTCAGGTGGAGAAATCAGCCAGGCAACAGCGATATTCGTGTTCAGCAGGTCCGAATTAGTAAAAATAAGCCATTTGCCCAAATGTTACCCAAAATGCCGCTCAAATTGGAAAAGAGGCGGTTTTTTTTTGAAAAAGTGAACCAGTCTATACATAAAATCCAATAACATCATCATTTTTGTCGTTCTATTTTACGTTAGTACACGTAGGTTTGGAATTTTTAATTTATATTTTAATATTTTTTATCGCACTTGGAACACAAAAAGTGCCCATTTTTAAGCGTGTTTCAACCATGCGTCACATTTAAGAATTATTATCTCACAAACCCGTCATCAGATCGAATCCAAATTTTAACACAATATACATTGGAATGTTATATAACTGTTTTATTAATTTCAAAATTTTGTGTGTCCAAGAAACGAAGTTGTTATCATTTTTGTACGGTAACCTTTTCTGGGCTCGGGGTCGTTGGAAAATATAGTTCTTGGTTGCGTTGTAATCCTTATACATCAAAAGGTTATGCTGTATGACTGTGAAATACGTAAATTAATTCACTTATTTTATATCGGTTAGTATTTGTACGGGGAATTAAGACATGGTTCACCAGCTAGCCGCTCCAGGAAATGCTGTACAGCGTTGCTGATATGGAGCCGATCACTTCCGAGCGAGGCGCGCCATGACGCGAGATGGGCTCATATCAGCAACGTTGTACAGCTTTCACCGGAGTGGCTAACTGGTGAACCATGTCTCAATTCCCCCTGCAAATACTAACCGATATAAAATAAGTGAATTAATTTACGTATTTCACAGTCATACAGCATAACCTTTTGATGTATGAGGATTACAACGCAACCAAGAACTATATTTTCCAACGACCCCGAGCCCAGAAAAGGTTACCGTACAAAAATGATAACAACTTCATTTCTTGGACACACAAAATTTTGAAATTAATAAACCAGTTATATAACATTCCAATGTATATTCTGTTAAAATTTGGATTCGATCTGATGACGGGTTTGTGAGATAATAATTCTTAAATGTGACGCATGGTTGAAACACGCTTAAAAACGGGCACTTTTTGTGTTCCAACTGCGATAAAAAATATTAAAATATAATTTAAAAATTCCAAACCTACATGAACTAGCGTAAAATAGAACGACGAAAATGATGATGTTATTGGATTTTATGTAGGTCTATTGGTTACTTCACAAACAACCTTCAAACTCGAGTACACATAACATTTTGGTCGACAGTAAGGAGGCTAAGAATGTAGGAATTACTTTGCAGGTCACGTCCCCCTTAAGCGACTGTTTCTAAACAGACACTCTCGGGACCCAAACCCGAATCTTTCTAAGATATAACCCAACGAGCTGAGAATATAAATCATATTCTAACAATTTATACATAATTCTTTTCCTCTTCACTAGTAATGTCATCACGCCAGGATATGACAGTTCAACACGGTTGGTTCTTAAGTTTAGGGGCTGCGACAACGCGGTCATGTAGCCCCGTGTACTTTGGGTGTGTGTAGAATCTGTCTGATAACCGGTGTTAATTGTGATGACTGTATTAGTGTGTGTTATCTGTTTTTAATTTAAGTACAGACTGCAACTTAGAATTTTTCAAATAGTTCCTACTTTTGCCGCAAAGCCCCACCGTCAACGACTACTAGGCCAAGTTCAGACCTTAGCTACTAGACGTCACCGCAGTCGGCTCTTGGCAACGAACGTAGAAACCTAAGAGCGTTGTTTACATTCTTAAACTATCCAATTTAGCTTCACACAGGTGTAATTAGTGGAAGGTTCTTTAACATGCCATAAATCTATGACATGGGACCGCCGCGCCGGCTTTACTTCCCCTCCGAAGGAAGGCATACTTAGGGATTTTAACGTTCTTAAAAAATCCGACGGTTTCGGCCGGGTTTGAATCCGCTATCTTGAGCATAGAATCTCAGCATGCTAACGACTACGCCACCGAAGCCTCTACAGTTCAACACGCTGCGACAGGGTAAGGGGGGGGGGGGTCCTGCAGTACGCGGCCCGCCTATTCCAAACCTAAATACAGGGTGTATCTTAATTATACCGACAAAAAAATCAGGGACGCTCTGCGTGTTATGTAAAAGTCGATGCCGCAATTGTATTGGCGGAGAAAATTTTTCCCTTAGAGAAAAGAGGTTACTTTGTTACGTCCGGGCGCGCGATTCAAATCTACGAACTCGCCGTATTTGCTGTCCCTGGGAGCCATCCGCTGGCCACTGCTGTGCTTCAAGCAAGGGAAGGGAGTGTGATAGAAGGAGACAGAGATATGCTGGCGGGCATGCGCAAGTTTCCTCGATCGCCTCGGCTTGCCACATGCCCGCCAGCATATCTCTGTCTTCTTCTATCACACTACCTTCCCTTGCTTGAGGCACAGCAGTGGCCAGCGAATTGCTCCCTGGGTCAGCAAATACGGCGAGTTCGTAGATTTGAATCGCGCGCCCGGAAGTAACAAAATATCCTTATTTTCTCGAAGGGAAAAATTTTCTCTGCCAATCCGATTGCGGCATCGTCGTTCACATAACACGCAGAGCGTCCCTGATTTTTTTCGGTATAATTAAGATACACCCTGTATATCGGCTCGCAGTCAGTTGCAGCTACTTCCTGCATGATAATTTGTTATCGGACTGCATGTGTGTGTGTATTGTTACCTTCCTTCATTCCTACTGTCGATATTCTTACAAGCCTTTGTGTTTACTTTTAACAGAGTGGCAGTATCGGGTACTGTAATGGAAACAGTGACCAACTTAATGTTTTTGGAATGCGCTATACGCAGTGAGCGGGAAGACAAGTGCAGTTCAAACCTGACTGCCATCTACTGGCGCGATATCATCAGACGTATAAACACGTACTATCGCAGTGCGAGATGACTTATTTCCATCTAATTCGTTTTGTATGGACTCTAGTGAACGACCTTTCGTTTCAGGAACTTCAACTATGATATAAAAAGTTCCCAAAATACAAACAGAAGCGAAAAACCAATAGCAACCATACAAACCTAAAGATTCACCAAGAAAGGTGAAAGATTTCGCGACCAGAAAAGCAACGATCCAAGTTTCTGCTATAGCTATCGATGTTGCCATATCTCGAATTTTTGGAGAAAATATTTCTGCAAGTATTACGTATGGAACGGGAAACATACCAATGGCAAAAAATATGACAAAAGAAGACATAGACGCGATTGGTACCCATCCGACACTGCTAAGGTCATTTCCTTGTTCTTTGAAGTAAAAATACAGACCCAATAGTCCAAGGGAAATTGCCATGACGACATCAGATAAAAGTAGCAATATTTTACGGCCTGCTCTGTCCACCAATAAGGTGGACAGATACGTTCCAACAATCAACATAATCCCAACTATAATTGATGAAACATTTGGGGATATATCACTCCCAGACTCTTTAAATATTGTAACAGCATAGTTTATAATGGCAAAAAATCCACTTAATTGTTGATTTAAACATAGTAAAATTCCTATTGCGAAAGCACGGAAATTGCATTTTGGTGTGAATAAATCTTTGAGAGATGCTGATTTTGAATTTTCAGAATTCATTGATTTTATTATTATTTTGATTTTTTCTAATTCTTGATCGATATCAAAATTTTCACCTCGTAACCATTGAAGTGATTTCGCAGCTTCTTTTTGATTATCTTGCTTCATTAAGAATATTGGTGTTTCTGGGAGAAAGTAGAAAGTGACAATGAATATGCAAGGCACGACAAGGCTGATGATTGAAACATGTTGGTAGGAGAAGTATGTCCCAATGATGTAAGCGAAGACAAGACCAGGGTTAACGAATAAGATCATAAGTGAAGAAAGTGAGCCACGGATACGGTCTTCTGCTATATCTCGCACATAAATGCTGCTGACAATGTAACAGCCTGCTGAACCGATACCGACTATGATCTTCGAGATGTAGAGGATGGTCACGGAGTTACCAAAGATGATGAGGATCCAGCTTATGATGTATTGGGAACCCACGAGGTACCCGCTGATCTTACAACCATAACGCTGACAAAACCAGGAGTACAGTGGAGTTGCTGGTACTGCTACTAGGCATAGCATTGACGTTATCCAGGAAGCCTCTTCATTGGAGATGGGTCCACCATGGAGAGGAGAATCTTGGGATTGCAAGTAGGGAACAGCATTTGCAGACCAGCCCACCACAGTGCCGTAGGTGAAGGTACCAAGATTCACTGGAATAAGAAAAGAAAAATGGATTAGATTAAATCTCGCAGATAGTTAGTTATTGTTGTTTTAAGGGGCGGAACTATGAGGTCATCTGCCCCAATCACGCAGGTAGTGTTCGTCATAAACCAAGTTATAATAATAATAATAATAATATTTCACTAATCAATGGTATACAAAAACAAGAATTAAAAATCTTGAAGAAAATTTTTGGCCCAGTTCGTACTGGTGTAATTTGGATGAAAAGGAAATCCCAGGACCTTTGTTTATTTATTTATTTATTTATTTATGAAAGTACATAAACCCAATTAAGTACCGGTACCTTCTTGACACAAATACAAAGTAGATAATTATAAATCTAAATAATTTTAGGAAAAGATAAGAAGAGAATAAAAAAAAAAACTTAAAAATACAAAATGCCTCCGAAACATTGTCTCTCACCACCCAAGGCCCGCTTGAAAGGCTGGAGGTCAAGGAAAGAAATATAATACGCAAAATCTTAGGCCCCAAATTTCATAACAACAAATTCATCCATGTCAGGAACGAAACTCTTTACCAAAAGACTGAAAAACACTCGGACACAGTAAGAAAACGGAGAATTGATTTTTATGGGCACATCCGCCGAATGAATTCAAATAGACTAACCAAAAAAAGAACTTCGACCACTTTCGTAATTTAAAAAACCTCTTTGGTTTAAGGAAACTGAGAAAGACCTCGTGGAACTCCAAATTACAGACACCATGCTCATGGTCAAAACAGCCAAAACCGTCACCAAGGATAAGAAACAACGGTTCCAATTGAAACTGCAACAAAAGCGAACGATCCAAATCTCTGCCGAAGAAAGGGGAGCAAGATCTCAAAGGATGAGGCAATACTGGGCCAAAAGGAAAGCTCAAAACAATAAAAAGTGATTGATTTCATGTACTCCAAAATTGGGTGAAACAAATAAAGAAGACAAAATAAAATAAAAATCTTCAAATACATAATTAGTAGCTAATGCTTGGTTATTAATAAAACGAACTAAAAAAAGATACGAGCCTTACAGTAGTCGCATATGATGTATAACATCTGACATGTTATCCTACTCGTATACTACACAGCTTGGACATTCTTAAAATGTTAATTTACACTCCATTTTCATACTGGTACTATGATGAATGTATAGATTGAATTGGAGATATGCTACTGTCACATTTGTGGCGCAGCGGTCAAGCTGTTAGTCTCTCACCAAGGTAGACAGGGTTTGATTCCCTGTCAATACATGTGAGATTTTCGAATTGAAATGCCATGTCCTGTGGTTCGCATTCCACGTAAAAGGGAGGTACCGTGGATCATGATCGTGAGATTAACAGACACGCAAAACTACAAGCTTCCTTCCTTCCTTCCTTTTACATTAATAATTCATAATAACAAAGTGACACACAACGTCGACGGTACTCTCAAATACTGTGAGCATATTCCTCAGCAACTATAACATTCATTATTCTCAAGGCTCTCATACAGTTCGTCGTAAACAATCAAAACATGGCTTCCTACAATCATGAAATGACCTAGTCTCACATATGATGAAAATACAGCTTTTATTCCACTCATATAACAACATTCTGTTAAGCATTTAATATTTGACTACTCACCCACAGCTTGACAATAATGCCGCTTACTTAAATGTCATTTGTCGTCTTTGTCCTACCCCATCTGATATTCAACCTTGAACGTGAAGCTTCATAAACTGCTCAATGACAAATGAAAGTCGGTGAAACATTTGCCACTGTGCTCGTCAAACCAGTGCCTGCTAAATGCACTGCCTACTGTATTGCCATAACATTCTCGCGCTACTGAGCACACACTGCCTTGTTTCCAATACACACATTTTCAATTGTACATTCAGCTGGCAGTGCGTCTTCACTTCCGTCCGATCCATTCGATCCACTTCCTCCCGATTCACTTACATCCCATTTTTCTGGCAGTGCGTCTTCACTTCCGTCCGATCCACTTCCGCCCAATTCACTTCCGTCCCCAATTTTCAAAATCACTCCCTTAAAACTATCCAGCAACCGAGCGGAAAGATGTTACACATCAATAATACAAACCAAAACATAAACATGAACACCTTGTCGAAGCACGGACAGTGCCTAATATAGAGCTACAGCTTATAATTTAGACACATTTTTCTTAGTTTGTTATTGAACACAACGTCTGATTCAACAAATACTAGCATTACCCGTCGCGGTTTCGCCCGCGAATATTCTAGTTGTAAAGAGTACACATAGCAAAATCTCAATCGTGAATGCTATGACTGATTTATCCTTGGTATGAATAACCAGACTTTATCAATTCAGCTACTGGTGCAGTGGTTAGGGGTTTGTCATTCCTTAATAGGTATATCAGAGCGAAGTTAGTTTTCTGGGAATATCACAGACACTGTTAATTTAAGGGCCTTTAAATGTGGTTTTCGGAGACCCTTTATAGTCGGGTGAAAAAGACCTTTTGTACCACACTAACACGTGAAAATTTCAAGAGTGCCCCTTGACCCCCTTAATGTATTGATGAATTTTACAGCTTAATTTGGTTCAGTGATAACCTTATAACCGTCTGGAAACTTTCACAGTAATGTAATAATTGGAATTGCATTGCTTCTTACAGAAATAGATGGACCTGTGAGATTCTGTTACCATGGTTACCGTGCTGCATTCTTTCATTATTTCATTGTAAATATACATGTTTTAAGGTATTTATTTAATTGTGAGGCATTTAAAGAGTAAGTGAGTGCGTTTCGCTTACGCATTGGTTTATGCTGAACCTGTAGGTATCCCATATGTGTAGGTTGGTGTTAATGGGACCTTATTTTCAGTACAAAACTGGAATGCGACCTTAGCAGAATAATATAGGGAGGGATATCTATGACTGTAGCAACTTTATTGTAGTTGGTCATTATTTTCATGAATGGTGAATTTAAGTGGAGGGAAGTTATACCTTTGAATGTGAAATAATTTATAGCTTCGCGATCTAACCTGTGGAACGTGAAAAGAGAGAAAATTCATTAATTCTATGGAATCATATTTACTTGTTATTATGTTCCTGAATGTTTGCAAAGGGGGCTGCATGGCACAGCCGTTAGAGGCTCTGAGCTTCTAACTGAAACGGAGTGGGTTCGATCCCCACCCAGGTAGTGGATTTTAGAAAAAAAATACTACTTTCGGAAACGCAAATAGCCCTGGAATTCACTCATCCTACACCAGAAATGAGTACCAGGGTAATTCCTGGGAGCAAAGACGGCTGGGCATGGAGTTGACAACCCCATCCCATCTAGTGCCGATGTCACAAAGGGTGGAAGACTCTACCTTCCACTACTCCCAGGGCCTCCATGGCCTGTACGGAGTTGGCTTTGCTTTGCAATGTTTGCAATGAAATAAGCAGCCGTCTACTCTTCAGTGATTTGAAGTTGAACATACGTCATAACAGTTGCGTTGATATATCGTAAGGACAAAATATATTTGATGTTCTGTAACACAGTAGGCCCTAAATATACCTTAAGAACTTGTTTTGCACAACCTCTATAGCAACTATTTTCATTTTATGAAAAAATAGGCTTATGAGATCACATTTTGTCCGTGTGTGTGTGTGTGTCCCTAATAACATCTAAACGGCTGGAGCGATTACAATGAAACTCGGTAAGATCATAGCACTATTCCGGTCGACCCCGACCGTGCCCTTCAAATTTTATTGTGTCTCGCCAATCCAACATGGCTGCTGTGCGAAATATTTCATCAGCATTCAGTATCTCCGAAACTATTACCGATATCGCCCTGAAATTGTGACGGTGATAAAGGGAACTACTAGAAGTTCACCTATGAGACTTTCAAAAACCTGGTGACTACAAAACCAACATGGCGGCCAAGCGAATTTGAGAATTTTAAATAGACTTTTCTCGCGATTTAACCATCCAAACGTAGTGAAACTTGGTACAGCAAATGTTTATACACACTGTATTGCACTGGAGTCTAATTTAGTTCAATTGTTTACATAATCTCAAAATGGCGGTAGTGCGAAATATTTCACTGACATTCTATATCTCGGAAACTGTTACATATATCACCCTGAAATTTTGTACGGTGATAAAGGGTACTGATACAAGTTTATCTATGTAACTTTCGTAAACCTGTAAGTTATAAAACGAATATGGCGGCCAAGCGAAGTTGAAACATTTTAATAGACTTTTCTTGTGATTTAACTCTCTGAGCGCAGTGAAATGTCGTACAGTAAATGATTGTACATATTGTAATGCACTGGCATCTAATCCAGTTCAATTGTTTACAAAACCTCAAGATGGCGGCTGTGCGAAATTTTAAAATTAAATTTTTATTTCTTGTGTCGTAATCATGCGATCGAAGTGAAAGTTTGAATAATGAACCTAGGCAATAATTGTCCTTGAATGGTACATAACTCTATTGCCTCTACATGTAACAATCCAAAATGGCGAGCATCCGAAATATTTAGACGGTTCTCAATATCTATGAATCTTTTACAGCAATCAAACTGATTTTTTTAAGTTCATAGAGGCTATGAACATATAGGACTTTCAGTAACCTGGTGAGCACAAATACAATATGGGTCGACGCGAAGTATAAATATTTAAATCGACGTTTCTCGCGAATTAACTATCCGAGTGCAGTGAAACGTTGCACGTTAAATGCTTAAACAAATGTTAATCCACTGGCATCTAATTTATTTCAATTGGTTGCATAATCACAAGATTATGTGCGAAATTTTAAAATCTCGTTTTTACTTCTTGAGTTCTACTCATGCGATTGAAGTTTGAATACCACACGTACACAATAATCTTAATGTAATAGTACAAAAATAAAAATCCAACCTGGCGACCATCTGAAATATTTAGACGGTTCTCAATATCTACGAATCTAACACAACCTTCAATCTGAAATGTTGTATGTTGATAGAGGCAATGGACATGAATAGGATATATGAAAATAGGCTGTATAGTTCTTCACGGAACTATTTGTTTCCTTTAAGTGTGGATCCCAAATTACCGATGCATATTCCAATTTACTTCTCACAAGGCTCGTGAATAACTAGATTAGTGTTGAATTCTGAATAAATAATTCAGAATGTCCTATTGTGGACCCAAGGATCCGGTTGGCGTCGTTCGTTACTTTTAGCCTACTTTTCACATTTTGCAAAAATGAGGAAAAAGTAGACTTATGAGATCGATCCGGGAAAATGTGTGTCTGTCTGTCTGGCTGTGTGTTTGTCCCCCCCTATCAACTCCCAAACGGCTGCAGCAATCAAAACCAAATTTAGTATGAGTAAAGATGTGCACCGGAATATCTCACGTCCATATTTGAAAATGATGTCAGTGCTACCAACTGCTGAAAAAACGCACTAGACATTTGAGCTCCATGTTGGATATCTTGCAAGGTATGCATGAGAGCTATTCCAAAATTGGCACACATGTAGATAATACTATTTCAGTTTAATTTCCAGAAGGCCAACCATGACAGTGTTGCCAAAATAATTTTAAGCCTTCTGATAGGTCCAATGTTTAAATGCATATAACTTCTACACTATCAATTGGATTTCAACCAAATTTTGTATGTAATATCTGTACATAAATATATATGACTGAGCGTATTTTTGAGAGCCACCAGGGCTGCCAACTGTTAATAATTGCTCTCTCTATTTTTCTTTATCAAAATACCAATATATCAGAAAGTATGCAAGCCAACATTTTAAACTATTCACACGTATATTCTGACATTTTAGATTAATTTGGAGTAACTTATATACGTCAGTTCTACCAACATAATTATAAGCCTGCTGATAGTACCAATTTTTAAATACATGTAACTATACTATCAGTTGGATTTCAACCAAATTTCGTATGTGCTGTGTGTACCATAACAGATATGACTATAAGTATTGTTAAGAGCAATCAGGGCTGCCAACTGTTAACAAATGCTGTGTATATTTTTTTACCCTAATAGCAATATACCAGAAAGTATGCAAGCCAACAGCTCTATACTTTGCACACGTATAGCACCTGACATTCTAGATTAATTTGGAGTAATTAATACAAGGCAGTGCTGCCAACATGATTATATGCCTGCTGATATGTCCAATTTTAAAATACATGTAACTTCTATACTAACAAATGGATTTCATCCAAAATTGGCACAACAAGATATAATATTTCAGATTACTTCTGACCAGCACACGCATGGTATTGTTGGCAGCATGCTTTTACGCGTGCTGATAGATCCAGTGATTAACTGCATGTAACGTCCATTGGACTTCAACCAAATTTTGTATTCTGTACCTTAAGAGATGGAACTAAGAATATATTCAGTCACCAGGGCTGCCAACTGTAGTGCTCTATTAGGCTACATTATACCAGGTATATTTTGATCTAATTAGTTATTTCGATATTACCAACTTAATTTTGTCATTATTCTAGATAGGTTCATATACTGTAGAATAATCATTGGCATGAAAAGTAGGCTGTATAGTTCTTCACGGAACTTCTTGTTATAATATGAGTGCTGAACGTTAATTTACTGTCAAATATTACTCGTAAATCCTAAAATGTTGATACTATTTCTAATTTAACATCTATACTAATACAATAAAGCCTTGCAAGCCTTTCTTGTTTATTTGTGTGTTTAAACGCGGTAATCTCTGGAACTACCAGTCGGATTCGAAAAATTCTTTGTGTATAATGATAGTCAGATTCAAGAGGAATAGTTTTGGCTATGTAGCATGAGGCTACACATCACAGGTAACCTTAAAGATTGATTTTTGTTCAGTAAGTCGGAAGAACAAGCGCTCCCGAGTAGCTTTATCCGAGTGCGCTGACGTTATGGTTAGTGATACGTACACCGTTTCACGATCAGAACCAAAATGTGTATACTTACCCCTTGGAACCCTGCGAGTGACAATGTTTATGAAATTTCGGACAGACCACTCCATTCCCTGCATTTATGCCCTTTGGCACAAATCTACACCGTTTAGCCGATCTGAACCAAAATTTGTATACGTACCCTTCGGAACTCTGCGAGTAACACTGTCTGCATGACATTTCGGACAGACCACTCCATTCCCTGCATTTAGGCACAAATCTACACCGTTTCACCGATCTTAACCAAATTTCACATACTTACCCCTTGGAATCCGACGAGTAACACTGTCTGCTTGAAATTTCGGACAGACCACTCCATTCCCTGCATTTAGGTCCTTTGGCACAAATCTACACCGTTTCACCACATTTTGTATACTTACCCTTTGGAACCCTGCAGGTGACACTGTCCACTTTAAATTTCGGACATACCACTCCATTCCCTGCATTTAGGCCCTTTATCACAAATCTACACCGTTCCTCCTAATTGCACCTAATTTTACATACACTTTGAAACCCTGCTGGCAACACTGTCCACTTGATATTTTGGACAACGCTCTCCATTCCCTTCATTTAGAATAACAAACAAAATTAACTTGAAAACCACGTATTACGGGCCTAGAACCATTCATGTCCGTAGTAGTGTAACTGTAAGATTAATTTAATAAGTGTGTTGTTGACGGGCAGTTCGGGCTGCATCACGTCGCCCCTACAAGTGTTTTGGTGCAGAATTGCGAAAATAGTTAAATCTTGCACTACTTATAAATTGCAGTCAGGGGGAGTAATTAGTGAAAAATGATTTCTTAAGCCCCTTAAAACAGTTATCATCAAGAAAATATTATGCCTCTGTATAAGTGAAATGGTGTTGGTGCAGTACATTGAGGTTATCAGAAGCAATAAGCGTTGGTGCTTTCAAATTTACCTTCATTTATTCCGAAACGAATCGTTGAGCGCTATGTGGCGATAAATGATAACCTACTGTTACTATTAACTATTACTATTAACCTACTAGTACTATTGCTACCTCAGGAGCTCGGGACAGCCGCGCTAAGCGACAAAATACCACACTATTGGTCTCTACATTTCTAACAGCCAATGCGATATAGGCCCTTGGTAGTGTCTTTTATTTCACCTACTCCTCTTTCTAATTTTTTTTTAAATTTTTTGTAAATTACATGTGCCAGTGCTGTAGTTAGTAAATAGCCGTTTCCCTATTCATTATTTTCATTACGGGAAAATGACCTGAATGTTACGTCCATTATACTGTACTACTTATCACCCCCACTACAACCACCACCACCACCACCGCCACGACAAAAAGTTATATATTTAAAATATTTATTCTCTGTTAGTTTAAGTATCAGGTGCCAGTTCTGTAGTAGTATTCATTATCATCCATAAAACAAATAAATCCACCGGGCGAAGCCGGTCACTATTGCTAGTTTTGTATATAATAACAAGGGTTCACACATTCCTTTCTCCTAGTAACTGCCATGAACCTACATTTCTTCACATTTAGAGACATATGGTTCTTATCATACCACAATACAACACAATATATGTTTTGTTGTAGGGCTACCTTATCCTAGGGTCTTTATGGTTTTATAAAGTTTTAAATCATCAGCAGAGTAAGCATTTGGCGTGACTAAGGTAATTAGGTAAATCATTAACAAAAACTAAAAATAGAAGATGACCCAGAATGGATCCCTGAGGAACACCGGAAGAACTAATAATGTGTTCAGAAATTTCTTCATCAGCATTCGAAGAAAATCTCGGACACATTCAGGAAAAGTTGTTTGAAATTTTATGGGCATATTCTCAGAATGAGTGATTACAGGCTGACTAATTCTACATCTCACTCTCTCAAAGAAAGCTAAAAACAACTTTCTGCTTGACGTTGAAAAAGAACTTCAGGAAATAGACATCTCAAGTGATATGGTACTGGAGAGATCTAAATTCAGAGAACGATCATACACTTTCTGACCACCCAAACATTGCATCCATAATAATAATAATAACCTGGACGGAGGAGCGCAGAAAGATCCATAGCAAGAAGGTGAAGAAATTTTGGGATCACAAGGAAGCAAGATCAGCTAAATACAGTGGTCTGCCATATTATTATACTCAGAAAGAAAATTTAGTATTTGGTAATTTTTTGGAAAGAAAAAAATATATTTCCGGCAAATGTTAGTACATTAGCTCAGGACAGGAATGTATGGAGAGCTGCATAAAACCAGTTGAACGACTGAAAACTCAAACAACAACAACAACAACAACAACAACAACAACCAATGATAGTGCATTTTCTTAGAATCTTTAATATATTGACGACTAATTCAATGGAATTTTATGAGAACTTAAAATGGCGACTGTGCAAAATTTTTGTATTTCTACCAAACTACATTGCTTGATTGGGACACGAGAAATAAAAGCAAGATTTTAAAAATTTTGCACAGCCGCCATTTTAAGTGCTCATAAAGTTCCATTGAATTAGTCGTCAATATATTAAGGCTTGTAAGAAGATATAGGCCTACCGTGCTAAGAAAATGCATTAACATTTACCGGAAGTATTCTTTTTCTGGTCAAAAAGTTACTAAATACCATACTTTATTTTCTTTCTGAGTATAATAATATGGCAAACCACTGTAGGTTGAATCATGCTCCTTAGACGGGCATAAAGAAGCAGAAATGAAATATTATATGGAAGGTACTAAATCAGGATTCAACAACCAACCTTTAAACACCGAATTTGGAAATGTCTCTCAAGTAGATAAATTCAATTATTTGGGAGTAATTATTCAGCCAGCAGGGTTAAATGAAGAAGTGAGCAAGCACATAATAATTGCAAAGTTATAAAAAAATAGCATATAAAACTACCTGGAACATATACAGGGTGTCTTTTATGTACCTTTGGAGAATGATAGGTCATGTAGGGGATGGGTATAGAAGTAATCTGAGATAGGGAACTTGGGGTCGGAGCGGCCTCCTTAACCCCTAAAATGAGGGTTGATTCAGGCCCTCCACCCAACCCTCTATTACCTTTCTCAATCCTTTAACTCCTGGCAAGATTCTTTTCACCATGTGGCGCTGGCGTTAATGGATGGCGTTGTGGTGCGAAAGGCCGGTAGTCCCGGTTTCGATTCCGGGCTTGGGCAAAATCTTTTTTATGTTATTCGTCGTATTGTAGTCACATGATACAGTATGGTGCTACGTTCTTGTTTTGTGATTGTATTGCCTATTAAAGGAACTTTGTGACTAATTACGAAACTGCGTAGTTTTTAAGATCGTGCCTTCTAATGATTACCCTACGGCAAATATTAAGCTAAGCATGCCTAGCCTAGCTAAACCTTACTTTCTCTTGTATATCAACGTGATTTAAACGTAATAACGGACTTAAACAATTTAATGCTACGAAGTGCACAAAGATCGGTTTAATTTATCGCAAGTATCAATAACATTTAAAAATATATATTATTTTTTGCCTAAGCCCAGAATCGAATCCGGGACTACCGGCCTTTCGCACCGCAACGCTATCCATTACGCCAGCGCTACATGGTGAAATGAATCTTGCCACGAGTTAGAGGATTGAGAAAGGTAATAGAGGCTTGGGTGGAGGGCCTGAATCAACCCTTATTTTAGGAGTTAAGGAGGCCGCTCCGACCCCAAGTTCCCTATCTCAAATTACTTCTATACCCGTCCCCTACATGACCTATCATTCTCCAAAGGCACATAAAAGACACCCTGTATAGTAAAAATCCATATCACAAAATGCAAAATTACTACCCTACAATACTGTCATCGAAGCAGAAGCACTTTAAGCATTTGAAACTTTGATAATTGGGGCCAGATCACAATCCAAAAATAAATACAGAGAAAACAAGAAGTTCCGTTAAGAACTATACAGCCTACTTTTCATGCCAATGATTATTCTACAGAATATGAACCTATATAGAATAATGACGAAATTAAGTTGCTAATATCGAAATTTCCAATTAGTTCGAAATACTGTATACCTGGCATAATGTATCCTAATAGAGCACTACAGTTGGCAGCCCTGATGACTGAATATATTCCTAGTTCCGTCTCTTACGGTACTAAATACAAAATTTGGTTGAAGTCCACTGGATAGCATGGACGTTACATGCAGTTAAACATTGGATCTAACAGCGCGCGTAAAATCATGTTGGCAACAATGTCATGCATGTATTGGTCAGAAATAATCTGAAATAATATGATCTATTGTTGTGCCAATTTTGAATGAAATCCATTAGTTAGTATAGAAGTTACATGCATTTTAAAATTGGACCTATCAGCAGGCTTAGAATCATGTTGGCAGCACTGACGTATATTAGTTACTCCAAATTCGTCTAGAATGCCAGGTGCTATACGTGTGCAAAGTTTAGAGCTATTGGCTTGCATACTTTCTGATATATTGATATTAGGGTAACAAAAATATGGACAGCACATATTAACAGTTGGCAGCCCTGGTTGCTCCTTAGAATACGCATAGTCATATCTGTTATGGTACACATAGCACATACGAAATTTGGTTGAAATCCAAATGATAGTATGGAAGTTACATGTATTTAAAGTTGGACCTGTCAGCAGGCTTGGGATCATGTTGGTAGCACTGACGTATATAAGTTACTCCAAATTAATATAGAATGTCAGGTACTATTCGTGTGCATAGTTTAAAGCTGTCGGCTTGCATACTTTCTGATATATTGGTATTTGGATAAAATAAATTAGGAGCATTTATTAACAGTTGGCAGCCCTGGTAGGTCTTAAGAATACGCTCAGTCATATCTGGTTATGTACACATACAACATACGAAATTTGGTTGAATTCCGCTTGATAGTGTAGAAGTTATAAGCATTTAAAAATTGGACCTATCAGGAGGCTTATAATCATTTTGGCAACACTGCCATGTTTGGCCTCCTGGAAATTAAACTGAAATATTGGTATTTGGATAAAATAAATTAGGAGCATTTATTAACAGTTGGCAGCCCTGGTAGGTCTTAAGAATACGCTCAGTCATATCTGGTTATGTACACATACAACATACGAAATTTGGTTGAATTCCGCTTGATAGTGTAGAAGTTATAAGCATTTAAAAATTGGACCTATCAGGAGGCTTATAATCATTTTGGCAACACTGCCATGTTTGGCCTCCTGGAAATTAAACTGAAATATTATGATCTGTACGTGTGCCAATTTTGAAATAGCTCCCATTCATACTTTCCAAGATATCCAACATGGAGCTCAAATTTCAATTGCGATTTTTTAGCAGTTGGTAGCACTGACATCATTTTCAAATATGGCCGTGAGATATTCAGGTATAGATCTTTACTCCTACCAAATTTTGTTTCGATTGCTGCAGCCGTTTAGGAGTTGATAGGGGGGGACACACACACAGCCAGACAGACAGAAGGACAGACAGACAGACAGACAGACAGACAGACACACATTTGCCCGATCTCATAAGTCTACTTTTTCATCATTTTTGCAAAATGTGAAAAGTAGGCAAAAAAAAGAGAGAAAAATCCTCAGTAAAGTCTTACGACCAAAATATGAAAACGGGTTTAGGATGAAAAATATGCCACATGAAATCTATCAATGTATTGAAAAAATCGCAGGAGGAAAATATAAGACTGAAATGTTATGGTCACATAGGCTATACAGAATTGATGACAATAGGCTAACAAAGAAAATGTTAAACATAGGACAATCTATGCACATAATTAAGTACAAGTTTTTCGGGCTTGTAATTGAGGTACGATTTGGGTAGGAAGCAGCCGTGGCCTGAAGTTAGGTCAATCCCGGCTTTTGCCTGCAGTAGCAGTGGGAAGCTACGGAAAACCACTTCGAGAACGGCTGAGGTAAGAATCGAACACTCCTCTTCTCAGCTCCCTTACGAGGCTGCGAGTACCCCGTTCTAGCCTTCTGACGAGAATTAAATTTCTTGTAAGAACCGGGAATCGAACCCAGGCCTCGGTGGTGACAGCTTAGAATGATAGCCCCTACGCAACGAGGCGGAGCGACTGAAATGTCTAAGATGTCATGAAGTCCCTAAATGCAACCCTTATATTTCAATTAACTTCCCCCAGGCGGGGACACCAAGTGCCCGCTGATGAGCCAGCTTGGTGTCTTAGGCGAAATCCCACACAAGACAAAGCACAAACCTAGAAAAAATGCTGAGTTTTTATTCACTTGCCGTGAAAGCCAATATACCATCTTTTTGGAAGCCTTCATAGGGAGGTTATGGCTGCTTGAGCTTTTAGTTCTCGCAATGAAGAGGCGCAAGTGCGCTTCATAAAAATGGAGGTAGCGCGCATTTCGCTACTCATGTGGGGGTTCGGGGGGAGAGGGGGCACTAAGAGCCCGCTGATGAGCCAGCTTGGTGTCCTAGGCGAAATCAAACACAAGACACGTCATAAACCTAGAAAAAATGCTGAGTTATAGTTCACTGGCCGTGAATGTCAATATACCATCGTTTAACTTTCTAATGTTTATCAGAATTTAAAGCCTCCATTGTGTTTGCGGCTTCGGTGGCGTAGTTGGTAGCATGCCAAGTTTCTATGCTCAAGATCGCGGGTTGAAACGCGGCAGAAGCCGTTGGTTTTTTTAAGAGCGTTAAAAATCCCTCAGTATGCCTTCCTTTGGTGGGGAAGTAAAGCCGGCGGTCCCATGTCATAGATTTATGGCATGTTAAACAACCTTCCACTAATTTCGCCTGTGTGAAGTTAAATTATATATAGGTTAAGAATGTAAACAACGCTCATAGGTTCCTAAGTTCGTTGCCAGGAGCCGACTGCAGTGGCGTCTAGTAGCTATGTTCTGAACTAGTAGTCGTTGACAGTGGCGTTTGGCGGCAAAAGTAGGAACTATTTGAAAAATTCAAAGTCTGTAGTCCTTACTTGAATTTAAAAAAACAAGTAACACACACTAATACAGCCATCACAATTAACACCGGTTATCAGACAGATTCTACACACACCCAAAGTACACGGGGCTACATGACCACGTTGTCGCAGCCCCTAAACTGAGGAACCAACCAACCAACCAACCAACCAAGCCCATTGTGATTTCGACTTAGTTCTTTGTCTGCATCTCTCCAGAGCCCGCTAGTCGGTTTATTTTACGAGTCATCCGATAAGAGTGAACACGTTCAAGTAATAAAAGAGGTTCTATAAAGAAGACACTCGTGCAGATAATGTCGACAGTAATACCGTAATTTCTTTTACTACAAATTCAGGCTTTTATAAAATAGGAAAAAATAAATAGGATATAAAGTAAGTCCAATGTTCATAAATACTCCGATAGTAGAAAAAGTTATGGCGGCGCAGAACCTAAAGAGAGATATTATTGATATATTTGTATTTTAATATTCTTTATGTTCGACCCTGACTATTATGTGTCTGAAAACTGTATCATAATGATGGTCATTATAACACTGTTTTCCATTATGATACAGTTTCTCCAGCCAATCAGAGCTCGTCCATTGACCAATTAGGTAACGATAACTTCGCGCATGCGCTCAAAATCCAACATGTCGGACATAAACACAACATCGAACTATAATAAATTACCGACATGGAATACGCACCGTCCATATGTTCACGTAAATAAACCGGCGAATATGAGACAAGAAATAGCACTGTACCTTAAAATCACCAACACTAATTTCTACACAGCGCATTGCCTTCAAATGACTGCGGTGACAATATTACTGAGGGACGGCTGATGTAAACATATGGCTGCATATGGCATTGCAAGCCCACAGAGCGCATGCGTCGGTCGTTCAAAGCTCTTGAAAGACAAAGATATAACACCCAACGCTCGCTCTGCGATCACAAAATTCCAGTAGCTGACTCTCAACAGATATTTATGAATATTTATGTTAAAACATATAATAAAGTTATAATTATCGTCGAACATAAACAGTCGTATGCATCTCGCCTATAATGGTAATTAAGACACTCGTATGGAAATTATAAAACTCGCATACGCTCGTTTTATAAAAAATACTCGTGTCTTAATTATAGCCATTATAGGCTCGTTGCATAATGTACTATTATGTTCGACCCTGACTATTATGTGTCTGAAAACTGTATCATAATGATGGTCATTATAACACTATTATTCATTATGAATGGCCTGTTTGCCATCTCTTGATGAATACAGTACATTTGCATTTGTCATTTGGCACAGGCTAGAGTAAAAGGTGGCTTTTCACCGATGTCTCAGTCTCACTCATGGCTGTGATTATATGGAAGCTACTGAGGTATGGGTGTTGCTTAGTAATGGCATTCGGGGCACAGTCAGTGCCTGTGAATGCTGTGAAAGGTTCTACTCATAGTGTTAGGACTACTGTTCTGACTCAGTGAGGAAAGCAATGGCAAACTACCTCACTCCTCTTCTTGCCTAGAACGCCTCAAAATAGCGCTGCCTTGGTTTTTTTGTGGGTATCTACTCACATAACGTAACGGCGGTGCTTTTTGAGGATCCAACCAGCCTTCGGGCTGACTACCTAACAGACATTCATTATGAAACAGTTTCTCCCACCAATCACAGCTCAAGAAACATTTGTTTGACCAATTAGATAAGGATACCTTCGCGCATGCTCTCAAAATCCAACATGTCTATATACATTACCGAAAGTGCACCGTCCATATGTTCGCGTAAATAAACTGGTGAATATGAGACAAGAAATAGCACTGTACCTTAATATACCTAAATCCAATTTCTACTCAGCGCGTTGATTTCAAACGACTACGGTGACAGTTTTGCTGAATACTGGTTCACGATCTGCATATCTGGCATTGAAGCACACAGAGCGCATGCGTCGGTCGGCCAGAGAGCTTGGAACACGGGGATATGCTACCTAGCGCACCACCCGAACACAAAATTCTAGTTACTGAACAGATATTTATGAATATTTATGTTAAAACATGTAATAAAGTTATAATTATCGTCGAACATAAACAGTCGTATGCAACTCGCCTATGGTAATTAAGACACTGGTATGGAAATTATAAAACTCGCTAAAGCTCGTTTTATAAACATACTCGTGTCTTAATTATAGCCATTATAGGCTCGTTGCAAAATGTACTATATCATACAGTAAGTGCCGCCTTCGATTTGTATATGGTGATCGCGCATGCTTCAATGATTGGAATTAAGTTCACTTGTTGCCATGGTAACTAAGTGCCGGATATTATTCGACAAAAAACTGTCCATGGGTGGCTTCGGTGACGTAGTTGGTTGCATTCTGAGCTTCTATGCCCAAGATAGCGGGTTCAAACCCAGCCGAAGTCATGGGATTTTTAGAGCATAAAAATTCCCTCAGTATTCCTTCCTTCGGAGGGGAAGTAAACTCCATGTAACAGCTTTATGGCATGTAAAAGAACCTTCCACTAACTACAAAAATGAAGCTAAATTTTTAGGTTAGATTCGATTTACGCTCTATTAGTTCCAACGTTAGCGGCTACGATGGCGTAGTCGGTAGCATGCTGAGCTTCTAAGCCCTAGATCGTGGGTTCAACCCCGGCCGAAGTCGTCGGAGTTTTTAAGAGCTTTATAATCCTTCAGTATGCTTTCCTTCGGAGTAGAAGTAAAGCCGGGGGTCCCATATAATAGATTTATGTCATGTAAAAGAACCTTCCACTAATAAAACTTGTGTGAAGCTAAATTGTAGGTTAGATTTCGTTGAAACGCTCTATCAAAGTACCAACGTTCTTCACTGGGTGTCATTGACATCTGGTAGCGAAAGTTGGAACTACTTGAAATTGATTGGGACTTGTAGCTCTCCCCATGGGTGTCCACATTGAAACACCTACAGCCTCTGGCGAGCCGAACGTATCCTCGGACACTCGCGGCATTAAAGGCCATACGCTAATTAAATAAATAAAAAACAAGTAGTTCCGTGAAGAACTATACAGCCTATTTTCATATATCCTACTTATGTTAATTGCCTCTATCAACATACAAAATTTCAGTTTGATTGCTGTAATAGATTCGTAGATATTGAGAATCGACTAAATATTTCGGATGGTCGCTATGTTGGATTTTATATATGTAGGTCCTAGAGTTATGTACTGTTACATGAAGATTATTGTGTACGTGTAGCATTCAAACTTCAATCGCATGATTAGGACACAAGAAATAACAAGGAGATTTTAAAATTTCGCACAGCTGCCATCTTGTGGTTATGGAAACAATTGAAATAAATTAGATGCCAGTGGATTAACATTCGTATAAGGATTTACTGACCAAGTTTCACTGCACTCGGATGGTTAAATTGCGAGAAACGTCCATGTGAATATTTATACTTCGCGTCGCCGCCATGTTGGATTTGTGATCACCAGGTTATTTAAAGTCCTATAGGTGAACTTAAGTTCATAGCCCCTATGAACATAAAAAAAATCAGTTTGATTGCTATAATAGATTCGTAGTTATTCAGAGCCGTCTAAATATTTCGGATGGTCGCCATGTTGGATTGTTAAATGTATAGGCCATAGAGTCATATACCATTAAAGGAAAATTATTGCGTAGGTTCAAGATTCAAACTTTCACTTCGATCGCATGCCTACGACACAAGAAATACAAACTTAATTTTAAAATTCGCCTAGCTGCCATCTTGAGGTTATGTAAACAATTGAATAAATTAGATACCAGTGTATTACAATATGTATAAACATTTCCTGTACTAGATTTCATTGCAGTTGGAACATTAAATCGCGAGAAAGGTTTATTTAAAATTTTGAAATTCGCTTGGCCGCCATGTTCGTTTTGTAGTTAACCGGTTATTGAAAGTCTTACAGATGAATTTCCAGTAGTGCCCTTTATCTCCGTACAAAATTTCAGGGTGATACCGCTAATAGTGTCAGAGATATAGAATGCCAGTGAAATATTTCGCACATCCGCCATCTTGTGGTTATGTGAACAATTGAACCAAGTTAGATGTCGATGCATTACGATGTGTATAAACATATACTGTACCAAGTTTTATTGCGTTTGGTTGGTTAAATCGCGAGAAACGTCTATTTAAAAGTCGCAAATTCGCGTGGCCGCAATGTTGGTTTTGTAGTTACCAGTTTTTCAAAAGTTACATAGGTGAACTTCTAGTAGTTCCCTTTATCACCGTAAAAAATTCCAGGGTGATATCGGGAATAGTTTTGGAGATATTGAATGCTGGTGAAATATTTCCCACAGTTGGAAGGGTGAGACGTAATAAAATTTCTACGGCACGGTCGGGGTCGTCGGGAATTGTTCTATGAACTTCCCGAGTTTCATTGAAATCGCTCCAGCCGTTTAGAAGTTATTAAGGGGGGATACACACACACACACACACACTCCCCTGTCTCTCTCTCTCTCACACACACACACATGGACAAAAGATGATCTCATAAGCCTATTTTTTTTTTCAAAATTGAAAATAGGCTAAAAGATTACATGTGATTAAAATATAAGTTTTGGAATAGAGATGAGGGAGAAAATTAGGGGATGACATATTTCGCTCGTCAAGCGACCATCATGAGATCCAAATAGACAAAATAGCTCTACAAAACACTACCAAACCTACAATGACATTCACTAAGTCACAGTCCTAAAAGAAAACATACATTTAAAAAAAAAAGTTTGGCAACTATTACTGGTAAAATACTAAAGCATTAAACATCTGAAGAAAGAACTAGAACTAGTTATACACGGTACCTACTATGTTGCAAGATTGAAAGATGATTGGTTGGTTCATCAGTTTAGGGGCTGCGACAACGCGGTCATGTAGCCCCGTGTACTTTGGGTGTGTATGGAATTTGTCTGATAAATGGTGTTAATTGGGATGGCTGTGTTAGTGTGTGTATCTGTTTTTTTAATGGAATTTTTCAAATAGTTCCTACTTTTGCCGCCAAACGCCACCGTCAACGACTACTAGGCCTAGTTCAGAACGTAGCTACTAGATGCCACCGCAGTCGGCTTTTGGCAACGAACGTAGAAACCTTGAGCGTTATTTACATTCCTAACCTATTCAATTTAGCTTCACACAGGTGTAATTAGTGGAAGGTTCTTTAACATGCCATAAATCTATGACATGGGACCGCCCGCTTTACTTCCCTTCCGAAGGAAGGCATACTGAGTGATTTTTAACGCTCTTAAAAATTCCGACGGCTTCGGTCGGGTTTGAACCCGCTATCTTGAGCATAGAAGCTCAGCATGCTACCGACTACGCCACAGAAGCCACTGATTGAAAGATAACAGTCTCATCTCTCTCCACCAACTATTCTATGAAAGTGTAGTTACTATTGTACATGGGGCTGGTGGGGTGCGGTGGGTGGTCTCGCCTGGGGTCGCCTGGGGTCGCCTTGGGTCTGGGTTGCCTCTGCACTGGTTTTCTTTCCTTTCTTTCTTTCTTTCTTTCTTTCTTTCTTTCTTTTCTCCTACGTATGTACGAACATACCTCTCTTTAATCTCTCTCCATTGCATGACACCTCCCTTTTTCCTATGGCCTAAGGGCTGCCCGTTCAGCCGACGGCCCGCCTGCCCCCACGCATTGCCTGGCCGCAGGAATGGAATAACATATAATAATAATAATAATAATAATAATAATAATAATAATAATAATAATAATAATAATAATAATAATAATAATAGCTACTATTGCTGCAATAAACCCTAAACCACTGGAGAATTGTAAATGAGGGGCAGATGACCTCGTAGTTCCGCCCCTTAAAACAACAATAACTAACTAACTAACTAACTAACTAATTGTAAATGAATACAGAAGTGACCTACGATTGTTCTGTTGGCATGATCATATTTTTCTCTTCTAGCGTATGGCTTTTAGTGCCGGGATTGTCCAAGGACATGTTCGGCTCGGCAGAGTTTGTAGCTTGCTTCTATGCGGACACCCATGGGGTGAGCTACAAGTACCGTCACGTGTGAAGTGTTGTCTGGGGAGGAAAGTGTGATTGTAAGGACGAGGAATTGGAAGGTGGCGGTTGTGGCCTATAGTTAGGGACCAACTCCGGCATTTGCCAGTAAGAAAGATGGGAAACCTCAGAAGACCATCTTCAAGGTTGCCGGCGGGGGGATTCGAACCTCTTCGCCTCCCGAATGTAAGCGACTGCCTGCAGCCACGCCGTAACGTCCATGGCTAACTCACCCGGTGACATGATGATAAAAAGCTTTAACAGAAAATTTTCTAGATTTATGCCGTGTCTTGTGCGGGATTTCACCTAGGAATATCAAGATAGATTCATCAGCGGACTCTCGGTATCCAGGCATGGACTAGGTGAAACCCCGCACAAGACACGGCATAAATTCTAGAACAATTGCGTAATTTTAATTCCTTGACCGTGAAAACCAATATATCATCTTTTTGGAACACCTTTATAGGGTCGTGAAAGGCGGCGTGAGCTTTTAACTCTCGCAGTAAAGAATCGCAGTTCGCTATTCCTGTGGGAGTCCGGGTACGGACACCAAGAGCCCGTTGAAGGGCCTAACTTGATGTTCTTAGGCGAAACCCCACACAAGACACGGCATAAACCTAAAAAAAATTGCTGAGTTGTATTGCACTGGCCGTGAAAGTCAGTGTTTGTCTACTAATAACGTATTGAAATATATGAAATGGAGACTTATCTGAAATTGTGAAATGTCAATAAGCTTCTCTGACAACGACTTTTCTGATGTAAACAAACCTGCATGTTTAGTCACAAATCACTTATACTTTAAGTCTTAGGAGATTTTGTAAAAACAGTTGATACTGAAAACTTTTCAGATTATGTAAAAACTAGCAGTAGTGCCCGGCTTCGCCCGGTGGACTTATTTGTTTTATGGATGATAATGAATACTACTACAGAACTGGAGCGCTCAAGGATAAGGTTCGGAATAATGGAAAGTAAATTTTAAAGCACCAACGCTTATTGCAGCTGATAACCTCAGTATACTGCACCAACACCATCGCCCTTATACAGAGGCATACTATTGTCATGATGATAACTGTTTTAAGAGGCCTAAGAAATCTTTTTGCACTCCCCGTGACTGCAATTTATAAGCAGCTCGCAATTCTGCACCAGAACACTGGTAGGGGCGACGTGATGCAGCCCGCATTGTCAGTCAACAACAGACTTAGGTATTATTGAAGTTGTTCAGGAGCGCTTGTTCTTCCGACTTACTGAACAAAAATCAATTTTTAAGGTTACGGGAGAGGTGTAGCCTAATGCTATACAGCGTCAACTATTCCTCTGAATGAGGCTATCTTATACAAAAATAATTTTTCGAATCCGACTGGTAGTTCCAGAGATTAGCGCGTTTAAACACACAAACAAGCAAACTCTTCGGCTTTATTATATTAGTATATATGAGACAACACTGAAAAATGGCTTCAAATCCACATAAAAAGTACACTAGGTCAGTAGCGCCATCTGTAGGTTGTTATAAGAACGCAAGCTTTTAGTTACGTATTGTTTATCATATAGGCTACATCTACAAGATATTGTTGTCATGACTTCATAGCGCAATTCCAGTTTACCCGTACGAAGGAAGGGTGGGTATCTAGTTCTAGTATAATAGCAATATATTTTCTAGGTACGAAAGTCAGACAGAGCGATATATGCAGTAAACAAACAAAGAGAAAATGGATTATGACTTATGCGCTGCAGATCACGGAAGGCGGCACTTTGCAGGTTTTTTTTTTGCGTATGGCTTTCAGTGCCGGGAGTGACCGAGTACATGTTCGGCTCGCCAGTTTTGTAGCTGCTTCGAGGCGGACACCCAATGGGTGAGCTGCACGTACCGTCGCGTGTGGAGTGTTGTCTGGGGAGGAAAGTTTGAATGTAAGGGCAAGGAGTTGGAAGGTAGCGGCTGTGGCCTATAGTTAGGGACCAACCCCGGCATTTGCCTGGAAGGAAGATGGGAAACCACAGAAGACCATCTTCAAGGTTGCCGGCGAGGGGGATTCGAACCTCCTCGCCTGCCGGATGTGAGCGACTGCCAGCTGTCATGCCGTAACGACCACGGCTAACTCACCCGGTACTTTGTAGATTATGTAGATAGATATATATATATTTATTTTGTCCGGGTAGATTAGGGCCATTGGACCCTTTCTTCCATCTAACCAGATTATACAATTGATACATAACGAACAATACAAATACAACTTAAATCTAACAATAATAATAATATCGTATGGCCTCGGGTGCCTGGTGCAAGCTTTGTTAATTGACACCCAGAGGGTAGCTTGCATGTCGAATTTCGTCGTTCCTTTGAACGCTATGAAAGTCAAGGAGGTTAGATATCTAAACTCCTTGACACTACAGCGTTTTCAAGTAGAGAATGGAGGAACTTTATGTTGGCGGAAAATCCCGAGATTAATTTTGCCATTGAACACGGCCTACTGAATTCAAATGGGTTCTTTAACATGCCAACAACGTATGACATGAGTATCGTGATTTTTGTCGCCTTCAAAAATCACTTATCATGGTCAGGGGCGAACCTGCAATCTTGGGGTTGGTAGTCCGACACTATAACCACTCACCCACCGTGGCAAGCTACTAGCAATAATACAATGTTGATACAATATAAAATACATATAAAAGAGGGAGGTCGCCTCCGTAGCGTAGCGGTCAGCATTGTTAGCTGCCGCCCCGGAGGTCCTGGGTTCGATTCCCGGCTCTGCCACGAAATTTGAAAAGTGGTACGAGGACTGGAACGGGGTCTACTCAGCCTCGGGTGGCCCAAATGAGTAGAGGAGGTTCGATTCTCCCTCAGCCATCCTCGAAGTGGTTTTCCGTGGTTTCCCACTTCGTCTTCGGGCAAATGCCGGGATGGTACCTTCTTCAAGGCCGCCTCCTTCCCTCTTCCTTGCCTATCCATCCTCACCATCCCTTACCTTCCCTCATGAGGCCCCTGTTCGCTTTGCAGGTGAGGCCGCCTGGGCGAGGTGCCAATCCCACCTCACCAGTTGTATCCCTTCCGATTCGATGTTCCCAGCTCTAGGACACTGCCCATAGAGGCGGTAGTGGTGAGTTCCCTCGCTGAGTCCGTGGGTTCCACCAACCTGGAGGGTAAACGACTAAAGAAAAAAAAAAAAAGGAAGCTTTTAGTTTTACGTGACCGTTAATCATGAGCCATGGGACCTCCTTTTTTACGTGGAATCCGAACCACAGGACATGGCATTTCACTTCGAAAATCTCACATGCATTGACCTTGGTGATAGGCCAACAGCTTGACCGCTGCGCCACCACATCCCCCAAAATACATATAAAAACAGATTAGCTTGTCGCTGGACAAAATCCAGTCAAGACAGAATGCTTCAGGTACCTTGGATCTCGTCTCCAGAGTGATGGCAACTTCAATGATGAAGAGCCAGGGTAAACGCAACTTGGTTGCGGTGGAAGGAGGTCACGGGTGTGCTTTGCGACAAGAAAATGCCACTTCGTCTCAAATCGAAGATATATCGGACAGTGGTACGGCCAGTTGCGCTGTATGGCGTTGAATGTCGACCATCCGACAAAATTTCAGAACGTCGCCTGCACGCCAAGGAAATGAGAATGCTTCGGTGGGCAATGGGCATCTCCCTTATTGACCATGTCAGAAATGATACAATTCGGGAGCAAATGGTTGTCGCCCCAATTGTGGACAAAATGAGAGAGAAACGGCTCCCATGGTATGGCCATGCCCTGCGTGCAGCGCCTGATACTGTTAATAACTCAGTCCTTCATTTTGAGGTTGAAGGCCTACGCCCCAGAGGACGACCGTAGCAGCGTTGGCAAGACACTATAAATGCTGACTTAAAAATTACCGGCCTAAATCCAGCTGACGCACGAAACCGGACAAAATGAAGGTCAATGACCAAAAAAAGCGGACCCTGCACCAGCGGGTCAACGCTGGGAAAAAGAAGGAGAAGAAGCTTGGTGTAGGCAGGAAATTGTTGTATTGCAAGGATGAATAAGCAAGATACTTAGAAGTAAGTTAAAAATTAGAGTGAGGTAAGGAAATACTGATAAATGTAGACTAATGATGGTGGTGATGATGATGATGATTAGTCATTACCGAAGAAGGTTATTTATATGTCTAAATGGAGAGTAAATGAGAGAAAGTGCGAATTGGAAAGTTTGAATATATGTAATATGACATAAGAATATAAGCATAAGTGTTGAGTTCAATTTTCATTTACTTAGTGATTACTGCTGGCAACGCTGCTGGAAGCTGGACGGGGTTGCTCCTCTGACAGAGCGAGGCGGATAGTTCCACAGTCGTGCAGTAGCAACAACGAATGCGCGGTGTATGGGTATCAGCATGAGAGTGTCGTTTTTTGACCGTGTTCCAAGACTATGCTCGTATGAGAGGCGTTGAAACTGAGAATGCAGGTAAGCTGGAGTGGATGTTGAGGGGCAGATGACCTCGTAGTTCCGCCCCTTAAAACAACAATAACTGAATAACTAACTAGGTTATGTAGATAACATATCTTTAACATGCCAGACTACTCCTTGTTCTTAACAAGCTCAACAACACCAATTAAGTTGTTTCCAAACAGTGTAATCAGGCTCATTACGTTACCAGACGTCAACTGTCATGTAACCAAGGCCTTGGCCAACTTTTATTTTCACAGCGGCTTCGGTGGCGTAGTTGGTAGCATGCTGAGCTTCTATGCCCAAGGTCGCGGGTTCAAACCCGGCCGTAGTCGTCGGATTTTTGAAGAGCGTTAAGAATCTCTCCGTATGCCTTTCTTCGGAGGGGAAGTAAAGCCGGCGCCGGCGGTCCCCAAGTCATAGATTTATGGCCTGATAAAGAACCTTCAACTAATTACATTTGTGTGAAGCTAAATTTTAGGTTATATGCATGCCACGGTGGGTGTGAGTGATTTTTGAAAGGCGGCAAAAATTACGACACACATGTCATACGATGTTGGCATATCTAAGAACCCATTTGAATTCAGTAGGCCGTGTTCATAATGGCAAAATCAATCTCGGGAATTTCCGCCAACACAAAGTTCCTCATTTCCCTACTAGAAAGCGCTTTTAGTGTTCAAGGAGCTTAGATATCTAACCTCCTTGACTTTCATCGTGCTTCAAGGAACAACGAAATTCGACATGGAAGCTACCCTCCGGGTGTCAAATAACAAAGCTTGCACCCGGCAGCGGAGGCCATACGATATTATTATTATTATTATTATTATTATTATTATTATTATTATTATATATAATGCGTTTGGCCCTCTAAGGAGCACGTAGAACCATTAGTGAACATTGGTCTTCTTGTTCTTCTTATCTTCCCAAAACTTCCTCATCCTTTCGCTATGTGCCTGTCTTCTTTCTTGTGTCCATGCAGCTTTAAGTTTCAAATTCTGTCCCGTAGGGATCTTGGGTGGAAACTTATACGAATTTACTTTTTGTCTATATGCAGTCCGCGTCGTTGTCAGTGGGTCAATATTGATTTCAGTGAGGTCCTTTTGGGTGTCTGCTAGCCAGCGTACTTTGGTTTGTCGGTTTCCATTGACTATGAAGAAGATTTTCTTGGTCAGTCGGGAGTTGTCCATTCGAGCTATATGTCCGTAGAATTTCATGCGTCTTTTACGTGCGAGTGAGGCGAATCGTTCAGTCAGTGAATACAGTTCGTCTGAGCTTTTCCTCATCCAGATACCGTCCTGAAGCTTTGGTCCAAAGATTTTTCTCAGTATTTGTCGTTCTATCTTCTCAATGTATTTGATGTTGATGGTTAACGATGACGTCTCAATCGCATAGAGTGCCTCTGGGAGGATGACTGTGTGGTAGTGATGGAGTTTGGCTTTAGTGGAAAGTGATTTCTTGTTGTAAATATTCCAAGTGATTGTGTAAGCTTTGCGTAATTTTTCTGCACGTGTTTTGTTAGCCATTCTTTCGTTACCAGTGTTCCCGATAATTTCACCTAGGTACTTGAAGTGCTTAACTTGTGTGATGTCGCTATATTTGGTTGTAATTGATGCCAGGTTTGTACTCTTGGAATCCATGTACTGTGTTTTCTCGTAAGAGATATGGAGGCCGGTTCTGATTGATATCTCATGAAGCTTCTCGATGGCATGTCTGGCTTCTTCTGGAGTCCGGGTAATTATTGCTAGGTCGTCAGCAAAAGCGAAGCATTTTATGTTGATTCGTTGATTATTATTATTATTATTATTATTATTATTATTATTATTATTATTATTATTATTATAGGTTATATTTGACTAACGCTCTTAGGTTCTAACTTTCGTCGCCAGGAGCCAACTGTGGTGCCATCTAGTAACAAAGTTCAGAATTAGTTGGTCCTTGATGGTGGCGTTTGGTAGCAAAAGTTGGAACTTCATCAGACAGATTCTGCACACACCCAAAGTACACGGGGCTACATGACGCGTTGCCGCAGCCCCTAAACCGAGGAGCCAACCATCCCGCAGCTTAGCCGTGCATGTTAAGGTACAAGCCAGGACTTCAAAGTGTTGCCAGTCTTGGATCGAATCCTAGCGACGATGGTAGCTGTCTTCCTGAGAGAGTTCTCCTCTCCCTCTTATATCCATTTCCCCTCCACAAAAGTGTCTGGATGATACGTTACTTAAAGTTGCGGGGCACCTACTTCAATCCTGGACCCTAATGATTAAAGTTACATATACTGTTCCATTACAGCCCATAGAGACACAGATAAAATTCAACACTTACTGAATAGTCCAGTCAAATTAGACATCCGACCTTGCAAAAGGTCATGTAGTTCTAATTTTTTAATATGTTGTTTGGACGTCTGCCAATAGTAAAAAACCAACTTTCGAAGTTGCAAATCCTAACTTCGTTCAATTGTTTACATAACCACAAGATGGCGGCTGTGCGAAATATTTCACCGGCAATCTGTATCTCTGAAACTATTAGCGGTATCATTCTGAAATTTTGTACGGAGATAAAGGGCACTACTGAAAATTCATCTATAAGACTTTCAAAAACCTGTTAACTACAAAACGAACATGGCGGCCAAGCGAATTTGAACATTTTAAATAGACCTTTCTCGAGATTTAATGTTCCAAACGCAATGAAACTTGGTACAGGAAATGTTTATACACATTGTAATGCACTGGTATCTAATTTATTTCAATTGTTTCCATAACCACAAGATGGCAGCTGTGCGAAATTTTAAAATCTCCTTGTTATTTATTGTGTCCTAATCATGCGATTGAAGTTTGAATGCTACACGTACACAATAATCTTCATGTAACAGTACATAACTCTAGGATCTACATATATAAAAATCCAACATGGCGACCATCTGAAATATTTAGTCGGTTCTCTATATCTACGATTCTATTACAGCAATCAAACTGAGATTTTGTATGTTGATAGTGGCAATTAACATAAGTAGGATATATGAAAATGGCTTTATAGTTCTTCACGGAACTACTTGTTTGATTTGAGTACATGACAATATTTCCTAATTTAAATTGTAAGAACGTCCATTTCAAAATTTGTATTAACTGATATTGTAATTCTGTTCACCAAACACCTAATGTAGTGTTAAGGTAATTAACCAAGCTGAAGGAGGCCCCACTGACGAGCCGAAATCACGTTTCAATAAAGAGGAAAACATATTAATTATTAACAGGTGTTCAAAGCGAATTTAATTAGTAAAGCAAAAGAAAAACTAATCACACGAAAAACAAAATACCAACAAAATGAAACAAAACCACACAATAAATCAACAGAAAACATAAAAACCCATACAAAAGAAAATAATCAATTACTAAATAAAAAGACAACGGAAAGGATAGCAAAACCAAAATCACAAAAACCAAATAGCACAGAAAAACATAAATAAAATCAAAAGCAAAGAAAAGCGAAAGAAACAATGCAAAACACAGAAAACAACCCAAGAAAACAAACAAAAATCAAAATCAAATTAGAATCTGAAAACCGCACAAAAACAGAAAAAATAAACAAAACAAGAAACAATATAAAAGAAAATGAAGACATATATAACAGAACGTAAAATTCTGAGATAAATATTTGGAGCAGTACACAGAGATGGGATATGGATGAAAAGACCTACCAAAGAGCTATATGAACACACAGACAGACTCACAGATATCATTAGAAAACTCAGACTAACTTTCTACGGGCACATACAGAGAATGAACAATAAACGACTTACAAAGAAAATCTTTGATGTAGTAAACAGTTCAAAAAGGAAAACAAATTGGTATCATGAAATAGAAGACGACTTAAAGCAATTAGGGACCAACAAGCAAATGATAGATGACAGAGAAACATTTAGAAACAAAATTAAGAACGCCAAATTTTTAGTAAGTGAAAGGAAGAAGATAGGAACATTGTGGACGGAACAAAGGAAACAGGAGCACAGTCAAAGGGTGAAGAGATTTTGGGAAGAGAAGAAGGGAAAGAAGTGAAAATTGTGACATCATGAGATATTTAAGTTCAAACTCTGTCCATAAGGGCAAAAATGATGTAATAATAATAATAACAAAACAATAAAGTAAAGCACATGAATGCAAAACAAAAAGCCACAAAACAAACAAAAGAAAAACACAGAACAAAATACAAAATTGGATTCATGTCCTGGGAGGTGCTAAACAGAATGCTGAATTGTTGTCGTTAGAGCAGAGGAGATAGGAAAAACATCTGCTAGTAGCCAGCACCTCTGCGGAAACAGGTCCTCACCCCTCACCGTAGCTGGAACTAGTTATTTTTAGCCTACTTTTCTCATTTTACAACAAGTAGTTCCGTGAAGAACTATACAGCTTATTTTCATATATCCTACTTATGTTAACTGCCACTATCAACATACAAAAGTTCAGTTTGATTGCTGTAATAGATTCGTAGATTTTGAGAACCGACTAAATATTTCGGATGATTGCCATGTTGGATTTTATATATGTAGGTCCTAGAGTTATGTACTGTTACATGAAGATTATTGTGTACGTGTAGCATTCAAACTTCAATCGCATGATTAGGACACAAGAAGTAACAAGGAGATTTTAAAATTTCGCACAGCTGCCATCTTGTGGTTATGGAAACAATTGAAATAAATTAGATGCCAGTGGTTTAACATTCGTATTAGGATTTACTGTACCAATTTTCACTGCACTCGGATGGTTAAATGGCGAGAAACGTCCATGTGAATATTTATATTTCGCGTCGCCGCCATGTTGGATTTGTGATCACCAGGTTATTTAAAGTCCTATAGGTGAACTTAAGTTCATAGCCCCTATGAACATTAAAAAATTCAGTTTGATTGCTGTAATAGATTCGTAGATATTCAGAGCCGTCTAAATATTTCAGATGGTCGCCATGTTGGATTGTTAAATGTATACGCCAAAGAGTCATGTACTAATAAAGGAAAATTATTGCGTGGGTTCATTATTCAAACTTTCATTTCGATCGTATGATTACGACACAAGAAATAAAAACTTAATTTTAAAATTCGCACAGCCACCATCTTGAGGTTATGTAAACAATTGAACTAAATTAGATACCAGTGCCAGATTTCATTGCGTTTGGAACATTAAATCGCGAGAAAGCTCTATTTAAAATTTTCAAATTCGCTTGGCCGCCATGTTCGTTTTGTAGTTAACCGGTTTTTGAAAGTCTTATAGATGAACTTCCAGTAGTGCCGTTTATTTCCGTACAAAATTTCAGGGTGATACCGCTAATATATTCCGAGATATAGAATGCCGGTGAAATATTTCGCACATCCGCCATCTTGTGGTTATATAAACAATTGAACGAAGTTAGATGTCGGTGCATTACAATGTATATAAACATATACTGTGCCAAGTTTTATTGCGTTTGGTTGGTTAAATCGCGAGAAACGTCTATTTAAAATTCGCAAATTCGCGTGGCCGCCATGTTGGTTTTGTAGTTACCAGGTTTTCAAAAGTCACATAGGTGAACTTCTAGTAGTTCCCTTTATCACCGTAATAAATTCCAGGGTGATATCTGGAATAGTTTAGGAGATATTGAATGCCGGTGAAATATTTCGCATAGCCGCCATGTTGGATTGGGGAGACGTAACAAAATTTGAAGGGCACGGTCGGGGTCGCCCGGAATAGTGCTATGAACCTACCCAGTTTCCTTGAAATCGCTCCAGCCGTTTAGAAGTTATTAGAGGGAAACACACACACACCTCACACACACACACACACACATTGGCAAAAGGTGATCTCATAAGCCTATTTTTTCAAAATTGAATATAGGCTAAAAATGAGGAAAAAGTAGACTTATGAGATCGATCAGGGAAAATGTGTGCCTGTCTGTCCTTCTGTCTGTCTGTCTGTCTGTCTGTCTGTCTGCGTGTGTGTGTGTGTGTGTCCTCCTGTATCAACTCCTAAGCGGCTGCAGCTATCGAAACCAAATTTGGTAAGAGTAAAGATCTATACCTGAATATCTCGCGGCCATATTTGAAATTGACGTCAGTGCTACCAACTACCAAAAAATCGCAATTGAAATTTGAGCTCTATGTTAGATATCTCAGAAGTTATGCATGCGAACTACTCCAAAATCGGCGCACATATTAGATAATAACACTCCAGATTAATTTTCAGAAGTCCATACTTGCCAGTGTTGCCAACATGAAACTAAACCTGCCGATAGGTCCAATTTCTAAATGCATGTTACTTCTGCACTATCGATTGGATTTCAACCAAATTTCGTACGTACTATGCGGAGTACAACAGATATGACTGTGCGTATTCCAAAGAGCCACCAGAGCTTCCAACTATTAATAAATGCTCTATGTTTTAACCCTAATATTGTATCAATATATCAGAAAGTATGCAAGCCAACACCTCTAAACTTTGCGCACGTATATTACCTGACATTCTGCCCTAGTTATAGGTACATCAGTGCTTCCAACACGATTCAAAGCTTGCTGATAGGTCCAGTTTTTAAATGCATATAACTTCTATACTAACAAATGGATTTCAACCAAAATTTCGTATGTGCTTTGTGTACCATAACAGTTATGCCAATTCGTATTCGTAAGAATCAGCAGGGCTGCCAATAGTTAATAAAAGCTGTTCCTATTTGTTTAATCCTAATATCAATATATCAGAAATTATGCAAGCCATCAGCTCTAAGCTTTGCACACGTATAGTAAGTACCTGACATTCTAGATTAATTTGGAGTAACTAATTTACCTCAGTACTGCCAACATGATTCTAAGCTTTCTGATAGTTTCAATCTTTAATTACATGTAACATCTATACTAAAAATGGGTTTTATCCAAAATTGGCACTATAATAGATCGTAATATTTCAGATTAATTCTGAGCATCACATACATGGCATTGTTCCCAACATGATTTTACGCGCACTGATAAATCCAATGTCAAACAGCATGCAACGTCCATACTATCCATTAGACCAAAATTTTTATGTGCATTCTATACCTTAAGAGATGGAACTAAGAATATATTCAGAGTCACCAGGGATGCCAACTATAGTAAGTTACTCTATTAGGCTACACGATTTCAGGTGTGTTTCAAACTGCAGTACTTACAAATGTTAGTATTACCAACTTGATTTCGTCATTACTCTAGATAGGTCTATAGTCGGTAGCATGCTGAGATTCTATGCCCAAGATAGCGGATTCAAACCCGGCCGAAGCCGTCGGATTTTTTAAGAGCGTTAAAAATCCCTCAGTATGCCTTCCTTCGGAGGGGAAGTAAAGCCGGCGGTCCCATGTCATAGATTTATGGCATGTTAAAGAACCTTCCACTAATTACACCTGTGTGAAGCTAAATTGGATAGGTTAAGAATTTAAACAACGCTCTTAGGTTTCTACGTTCGTTGCCAAGAGCCGACTGCGGTGGCGTCTAGTAGCTAAGTTCTGACCTTGGCCTAGTAGTCGTTGTCGGTGGCACTTGGCGGCGAAAGTAGGAACTATTTGAAAAATTCTAAGTTGCTGTACTTAAATTAAAAAAAAACAACAGATAACATACACTATTAGAGTCATCACAATTAACACCGGTTATCAGACAGATTTTACACACTCCCAAAGTACACGGGGCTACATGGCTGCGTTGTCGCAGCCCCTAAGCTTAGAACCAACCAACCAACCTGGTCTATATAGTTTGGCATGAATCATACATTTTAAGAAAAGTAGGCACTTATTTCGACACGGAACTACTTGTTTATCATATGAAATACCGACCTTGTTAAGTCATTGACCTATATTTCAATGAATGACATTCCGGAGATATCCACCAAATGTCTCTTGGCCTACTTTCAATGAATGAATAACATTATTTTTAGTTCAGTGCTTTCTTCTCTTGGCCCGCACCATTAAGCGAGCACTCAGAGGGAGGTGGGGGGGGGGGGGGGGGTCCAGTTTTGGATTTTTCTGACAACCTGTGAGTCTATGGTGACTGTAGTAGTTTGTGTTACTGTAACTCGACCTATTTTGGGGTAGGTGCTCCGGGATTTAATCCAAATTATCAACCTGGAGGGAATGAAAAAGGAAGCTTGTAGTTTAACGTGACCGTTAATCTCGCGATCATGAGGCACGAGACTTCCTTTTTACGTGGAATCCGAACCACATGACGTGAATTCCACTCCGAAAATCTCTCATGCATTGACCGTGAATCGAACCCAGTCCGCCTTGGTGAGAAGCAGACAGCTTGACCACTGTGCCACCACCCCCCTTTGCAGGGAGTGAATAAATATAACAAACAATCCATGGTTATTTATTTATCTATGGCGTTTAGTGCCGGGAGTGTCCGAGGACATGTTCGGCTCGCCTGAGTCTGTAGCTGCTTCAAGCGGACACCCTTAGGGTGAGCTACAAGTTCCGTTCAATTTCAAGTAGTTCCAACTTTTGCTACCAGATATCAGTGATACCTAGTGGTATTAATAATAATAATAATAATAATAATAATAATAATAATAATATCGTATTGCCTCGGGTGCCGGGTGCAAGCTTTGTTATTTGACACCCAAAGGGTGGCTTGCATGTCGAATTTCATTGTTCCTTGAAGCACTATGAAGGTCAGGGAGGTTAGATATCTAAGCTCCTTGGACACTATAGCGCTTTCTAATAGAGAAATAAGGAACTTTGTGTTGGCGGAAACTCCCGAGATTAACTTTGCCATTATGAACACGGCCTACTGAATTCAAATGGGTTCTTTGACATACCAACATCGTATGACATGGTGTCGTAATTTTTGCCGCCTTTCAAAAAAATTATCACTTACCACGGCCAGGAGCGAACCTGGAAGCTTGACAAGCCATACCTAGTGGTGAATGTTGGAACTAAAAATTTAGCATCACACAAGTTTAGTCTGCGGAAGGATCTTTTACATGCCTTAAATCTATGACATGGGACCGCCGGCTTTATTTCCCCTCCGAAGGAAGGCATACTGAAGGATTTTTAACGCTCTTAAAGAATCCGACGACTTCTGCCGAGTATGAACCCGCTATCTTGGGCACAGCAGTTCAGCATGCTACCAACTACCCCTCCTAAGCCGCCACCATGGTAATACACCGGCTGAGGTAAAGAAATGCCTATTTTTATCTAGGGTTTGACCTTGAGCTTTATTGCTCGTGTCAAAGCAGCCAAACGTACTAGGAACTGCCTCCTTTTGAAGGAAAATGGCATATAAGAATGTGATGGCGTAAGGTTAAGGTAATAATAACAATATCGTATGGCATCGGGTGCCGGGTGCAAGCTTTGTTAATTGATACCCAGAGGGCAGCTTGCATGTCGAATTTCGCCGTTCCTTTGAACGCTATGAAAGTCAAGGAGGTTAGATATCTAAGCTCCTTGACACTACAGCGCTTTCTAGTAGAGAATGGAGGAACTTTGTGTTGGCGGAAAATCCCGAGATTAATTTTGCCATTATGAACACGGCCTACTGGATTCAAATGGGTTCATTGACATGCCAACATCGTATGACAAGGTGTCGTAATTTTTGCCGCCTTTCAAAAAAAAATCACTTACCACGGCCAGGAGCGAACCTGCAAGCTTGGGGTTGGTAGACCGACACGTTGACCACTCACCCACCGTGACATGCCATACCTTGTGGTGAACGTTGGAACTAACAATTTAGCATCACACAAGTTTAGTCTGTAGAAGGATCTTTTTCATGCCATAAATCTATGACATGGGACCGCCGGCTTCCCTTCTCCTCCGAAGGAAGGCATACTGAAGGATTTTTAACGCTCTTAAAGAATCCGATGACGTCGGCCGGATTTGAACCCACGATCTTGGGCACAGCAGTTCAGCATGCTACCAACTACCCCACCGAGGCCACCACCATGGTAATACACCGGCTGAGGTAAAGAAATGCCTATTTTATCTAGGGTTTGACCTTGAGCTTTATTGATCGTGACAATGCAGCCAAACATACTAGGAACTGCCTCCTTTTGAAGGAAAATGGCGTATAAGAATGAGATGGCGTAAGGTTAAGGTGAGGAAGTAAGACACTTTGTCCAACATTTACGCCAGTAATAATTTCCAGGTTTGAGCAATAATACGAGGGCTGTTTCTTAATTAAGGGCCGATTTTTTAAAAGCCCGTAGTTAGTGCGCACGCCGCATCAAGCGTGCGCGCTACCTCCCGGCATCCTTTGCGAACAAGCAGGCGTCAGTTGCAGCTGTGTAGCTAACCTGTACGCTAAACTGTGCATTTTTACAATGTTCAATATTATTGATTCGCCCGCCGCGTGTGAGGTACGATTTGTGCTACGTATTTTGAGTGCAAGAAACATGTCGGCTGCAGACATTCATCGTCAGCTTTGTGAGGTGTATGGTGATAATGCAATGACGTAAGGTAAAGTGCGAAAATGGGTACGCGAGTTCAAAAGTGGCCGTGAAAATGTTCATGACGATGAACGCTCAGGTCTGTGATCACAAATCACTTGGTGACTGCAATTATTACGAAAATTCACGAGGACCGAAGATTCATAATAACCACTCTATTAATGGATTTTCCTCAAGTGTGAATTCTTGGTTGTCAGAGCAGGCGGCAAACTTTTATGCAGAGGGATTTCAGAACTTAGTTTTAAGGTATGACAAGTGCCTAAATAAACAAGGCAACTATGTAGAAAAATAGAGGAAGGTATGTAAAACTTAAAAATAAATGTGGTTTCAAAATAAAATGTTCAGTTAATTTTAAAAAATACGGCCCTTACTTAAAAAACAGCCTGTTTACATCTTCCGAACAAACAGCCTAGCACCGTTCAAAAGATCTTTGGTAACATTGAGATTTCTCAACAATATCACAATTGAGCCTTCTTTTAGTTGCAGGATATGAGGTGGCAATCTACTTATGTCTAAGCTGTCTAAAAATTTAGTTGGAAAGTGTAAATGTTCACTCTCATCTTCAGTATTCAAATTATTCACAGTGATGATAAGTCTCGATGATCCTGGGATTAGTTCCAAGTCATTGCTGTCTTTACAATTTTCAGCTATTTTCGAAAAGCGTGATATATCTTTCAACATGAAAGTTTCCGGGACTATTACAGATTGCGATCGTTTGCGTATAAAATTCCCCTAAAACAAAATGGCGGCTTTCGTGACGTCATCAACGACGTCACGAAATACTCCTCTGGCAAGCTTACGGGAAAAGCCTGGGTAATAGGAGTTTTTGGATGGGGAAACACAAAAACAGAAATCAGCATTTACAAAAAAACGTTCGAAACGCATTGAGTATCGCCATCTGTAATTGACCTAAATAGCTCAATTACAGATTGTTATACCTAAGAACATTTCCCATTTAAGGTTGTATTTTTAAAATTTTGTATCGTAATCTGTAATTGGCCTAAATAGCTCAATTACAGATGTCGATACACATCGTATTTTTTAAAAATTTCATACTTATAAAAGATGGCGTTACATACGAAAATGTCCCAATTTAAGGTTATATTCTTAAAATTTTGTACGGTAATCTGTAATTGGCCTATATAGCTCAATTATTACAGATGACGATACACATCGTAATTTTCTAAAATTCATATTTAAAAACGTTTGTATCGAAATCTGTAATTGACCTATGTAGCTCAATTATAGATGGCGTTACATACGAAAATGTCCCAATTTAAGGTTATATTTATAAAATGTTGTATCGTAATCTGTAACTGGCCTATATAGCTCAATTACAGATGACGATACACATCGTAATCTTCTAATTTCACATTGATAAAAGTTTGGGCGTCCAACGCAATGTAACATCATATTACACTACAATTCTGATGGTGCGCACGGCACGCTACAATTCTTACAAGTTTAGAAGATAATAATAATAATGTTATTGGTTTTTCGTCCCTTTTAACTACACTGGCTTTTAGAGACGCCGGGGTGCCGGAATTTTGCCCCGAAGGGGATCTTTAACGTGCCAGTAAATAAGTTTAGAAGAATATATACTCCTTACGTAAACTTTCTCGACCAATTATATCCATGTCCTTCGGCTCGAATTACTGCTGTCTTAATATCTCTTCAAAAAAAAAAATTTGCTTCATAACTTCACAAATACACAGGTATTCCACAAACACCCAGGTATTCCACAAACACCCAAGTGCATGGGGACTCGATGTCTCACACTTAGAAGCTTTATAAATAATTTATCTTATATTTGAACCTACCAATGGCATTAAAAGTAATCCACCACAAGTCTATACAATAAATTAGTAGCAGATGTTTATTGAGCTAGTTTCGACCACATTTTTTTTGGTCGTCATCAGGATAATATAGTCTACAATTAGACTTAAGAAACAATTGGTAATGTGAGAATTAAGAATCAAAATGACCCTTATTCACCGAAGGACATGGCTGGTTTTAAAACTAAATGACTCAATTGAAGACATCTTTCGTCAAAGAAAAATATAATATTGAATGAACGTCGATGTTATTTTATTTATTTTATTTATTTATCGTATGGCTTTTCGTGCTGGGAGTGACCCAGGGCATGTTCGGCTCGCCTGAGGCTGTAGCTGCTTATAGCGAACACCCCTAGGGTGAGCTACAAGTTCCGTTCAATTTCAAGAAGTTGCAACTTTGGTTGGTTGGTTCTTAAGTTTAGGGGTTGCGACTACGCGGTCATGTAACCCCGTGTACTTTGGGTGTGTGTAGAATCTGTCTGATAACCGGTGTAAATTGTGATGACTGTATTAGTGTGTGCTATCTGTTTTTTAATTTAAGTACTGCAACTTAGAATTTTTCAAATAGTTCCTTCTTTTGCCACCAAGCGCCACCGTCAACGACTACTAGGCCAAGTTTATAACTTAGCTACTAGACGCCACCACAGTCGGCTCTTGGCAACGAACGTAAGTAGGGAATATAAGCCGGAGATGGGTCAGGGGCTAATGGGCAAGATGGTCGCCACGCGCAACTGCCCTATGTTATTCTTATGGAGAGGTCAGTCATAGCTGGGGCAGGGGCTAATGGGCAAGATGGCTGCCGCACTGTCACAGGGGGATGTCAGCCGTGTAGTTACTAAATGGAATATTTATTATTATTATTATTATTAATTTTATTAGGTAATTATTGATTTGATAGTTTGTCACGGTGGTTGAGTGGTTATTGTGTCGGACTACCAACCCCAAGCTTGCAGGTTCGATCTTGGTTGTGGTAAGTGATTTTTGAAAGGCGGCAAAAATTACGACACGCATGTCATACGATGTTGGCATGTAAAAGAACCCAGAGAGAGGTCGGCTATGTAGTTGCTAAATGGAATATTTATTATTATTATTATTATTAGGTAATTATTGACTGATCATGTACAATCAAGACCAGCCTTATATTGCCCCACTTTATGGTGTGGTGGTTAGCATTCTTGGCTGTTACTGTGGAGGCTCGGGTTAGAGTCCTGGCTATGTCAAGATTTTAAATTCTAGGCTGAGGGTTGGAATGGGGTACACTCAACCTTCTCAGGGAAAAACTGACAGGAGCTGGCTTTTGATTCATACCGCAGCCATTCTGCCTAACCTAACCTAACCTAACCTAACCTAACCTAACCTTACCTAACCTAACCAGATCCCACCTTACCTAACCTAACCTAACCTAACTTCAAAGTCAGAATGTACAATACATTTATTGTTTTTTTATACCCTCATAAATTAGATATATCGAATGTCCACCACGATTTAGATCCTCGAGCACACTTTTCTGACATATACCGTATCATTAAAACGTGTAGAAAGGAGTGTCTGAAAATTTTCACTAACTCATAATACACGTTCACGATACATTGTGTCACCTTTTTGAATGTTAATGATACGGAAAAGGGTATGCATTGGTAATTCAGTGAGCTTTTTTTTTCTCTAATCAACAGTTCTGCCCCCATAGCATTGTGAAATTTGTTGTAGTAGCCTATAAAGAAACAAAAAAAATCATATCTATTACAGTTTAGCTATAAGTGACCAGAACCACTGTAACATTTTATTCTAATAAGGAGATTTCCATAATGATAAGAAAAAAATGCTTACAATAATGATGGATTGTGTGTAAGTAAACGTCTTTTGCTGCATGATGCCACTACTAAACTGATGCTCATACAACAGACAAGTGAGTTCATGTTTCGCTGACGTAATCGTATGTTCCCACGCACTTCCTGTGTGTTGCACGCGCCATAGTGGCTAAATTTGAAACTAGATGAGATGATTTGCTGATGTAATCGTATTTTCCCCCGCTCGCACACGCAGGCCCCTGTGGATGGGTCCTTGTGGACGAGTCCCTGTGGACGGGTCCCTGTGAACGGGTCATTGTTGACGGGTCATTGTTGACGGGTCCTTGTTGACGGGTCCTTGTGGACGAGCCCCTGTGGACGGGTCCTTGTTGACGGGTCCTTTTTGACTAATCCCTTTAGACCGGTTCCTTTTGACTGGTTCATAACCCCTAATGCTATAATGAAATTAAACGTTGTTCCACATGATACGCAAGCAAAGAGCCGATCGCTACTATGAATTAACATGTTTGTTTTTGTTTTGTTATTACGCATGTGCACTTGGAATTTTTGTAAGAGGGCGGGCTTTTTGAATACAGATTTATAGATGAGTTTTTTTTAATTACCAAAAGATCCAAAACTGATAGGTTATTAGCTTTTTAACATTTCATGAACCAATAAGGCTATGGGACTTGTATTAGAGGTCGTTGGACTTGACATTTTGTTTTTGAATGTTTTTGTTTTTTTTGTTAAAAGGGCCTAACTACACTTTTGTTAATATCTCGCTAATTAATAATCAGAGAGGGTCAAGTGAGGTGTCATGGGCCTCAGGATGGTCAACCCTTTCCCATGGCCAAAGCATTTACCAAAAATACCCAATACATCAAGGTCATTGACCTGAGATTTTATAAACTAATAATCGGGTACGAACATGTGAGATGTTTACCATGTGTGATGAAACATAGCTAGGTAGAGAAAGAATTAGTGTAGGCTACATGTATGGTGACTGACAAGTCTTTTACCATTGAAACTTGTTTTCAGATCAAACTGCAGTATAGAGAGAGTATAGGTTGCAGGTATGGGTTAATAAATGAGAAACGGTGTACGCAAACTCTGATTTATCAAGAATGAAGAGTAGACTATCTTTATTTGATTGGTTAAAGAGGATAGCTAAAACACAAAAATGGTCAGTGTTTACCGAGACAAAATGATCGCTACACACAACAAGCTTTAAATACTTGAGGCTAATAATCAATACACACACACTCGCTTGTTCTAAACTAAACTGTGTTGCTGTCAGTGCTCAGACAGTAGGCTGATGACGAAATGCATTGCTAACAGAAATATAATCATTTTCGGTTGTCCAATGTTACCAGCTATCCATTTATTTATTTATTTATTTTTGTGTTGCAGTGGTAAACACTTTTAGCTCTTGTATTGGTAGTCTTAACTCGATTTCCAGGTCTGAGGCCTAGAACGAGTCGAACTAAGAAACAAGGGCATGGTGGTGCAGTGGTTAAGCTGTTAGCCTTTCACTAGAGGGTTCGATTTCAGGTTAATATGCATGTCATAAACATATTAAACAAAACAAAACAGAGATAACGTTTAAAACTGTTTACATTTGTGACTTTTCAAATTATTACTTGGATAACAAATACAAAGGTGAACTGGGTTTGATATACAGTTAATGCTGTCTATCACACACTCGACTGTAAGAAAGCCAAAAGAGCAAAAAGGCTTAGGTAGAGCAGTGGTAAAATTGCTATATGTAGAGAACTAACTGGCAAAGCTATATCGCATAAACAGTGCAGGATCCAGCAATCAAATTTGTATCTTGTGGAACAGAGAAATGCACTTACGTGAGAAAATGCAAGTGCATGTGTAATATGACCTAACACACAAGTGTTCACCTGTGCACGTGCACAATAAGGGCTAACAAGTCACATTCTGTTTAGTTCGTAAGTAACGTTAGGTTAGGGCTAATGCACACACTCTAGTACACGAGGCACATACCATTTGAGAGCAGGTCAAGGGATCTAACTTGGTGGATGGATGTGTTCCAACGAGTCATTTGAAGTTGAAAGAGAATAATACTTGTTCTTAAGATGATAAAACTGAGGAGATGGTATGTACAGTAAGACGTCTTGTTATTTCCTGTGTAATATTACAGACATGGCAGAGAGCACACAGTTCTGTTGCTATGACTACGCTGCAGTAATTTGAAACCCTACGTGTTCATTAAGACAATGGGTGATGATTATACAAAGTTAGCAGTCATTGGATATTACACAGGTGTTCCTTCCAGTGTCATGTTGCTGACATGGCAGAGAGCGTACAGTTCTATTGCTACGACTAACGCTGCAGTAATTTGAAACCCAAGGTGTTGATCAAGACAATGGGTGATGATTATGCAAAGTCAGCAGTAATTGGATACCACACATCAACATTGACTAAATAATAAACGTGTTGTCATAACCAGCAGAAACCTCATTTTGTTGTTGTTTGAGTTGTTTGAGTCTTCAGTCTTTTGACTGGTTTGATGCACCTCTCCATGCCTCCCTGTCCTGAGCTAATCGTTTCATCTCTACATAGCTACCACACCCCACATCCGAGGCAATCTGTTTAACATATTCTAACCTTGGACTACCCCTACAGTTCTTGTCCTCGACCCTTCCTTCCATAACTAAGCTTGCTATTCCTGGGTGTCTTAGTATGTGTCCTACCAACCTATCTCTTCTCTTCATTAGCAGTCGCCATAAACATCTCTCCTCTCCCACTCGCCTTAATATCTCTTCGTCTGTAACCCTATCTACCCATCTGATCTTCATCATTCTCCTGTAACACCACATTTCAAATACTTCAATTCTCCTCTTTTCTGCTACACCAATAGTCCAAGTTTCACTTCCATAGAGCGCCACGCTCCAGACAAAGGCTTTCAAAAATGACTTCCTAATACCTAAATCTATATTCGATGTCAGCAGATTCCTTTTTTGTAGAAATGCTTTCTTTGCCTGAGCCAACCTACTTTTTATATCCTCTTTGCTTCGTCCATCACTGGTTATTCTGCTTCCTAAGTAACAGAAGTCTCCTACTTCCTTCAGCTTTTCACCTGCCAATTTGATCTCCATAGAGGTTTCTGATTTATTTCGGCTGCATTCCAGTATTTTTGTTTTACATTTATTAATTTTCATCAAGAATTCTTTCCGTAAGACGGAGTCCATACCATTCAAAAACTCATTCAAATCCTCAGGCTTGTCGGCCAAGATGACGATGTTATCAGCAAATCTCAGAGTTGAAATTATTTCTCCTTGAATCTTCACTCCCACTTTAAATTTTTCTCTAATTTCCTTCATTGCTTGTTCAATGTAAAGATTGAAAAGTATGGGTGATAAGTTGCAGCCTTGCCTTACACCTTTCTGAATACCAGCTTCTCTCTCATGTCCTTCAACTCGAATGACTGCTGTCTGGTTTCTGTATAGATTGTATATCACCCTCCTATCCCTGTACTTTATTCCAATCGATTTCAAAATGTCAAACAATTTAGTCCAATCAACGTTATCAAAAGCCTTTTCTAAGTCTACAAAAGCCATGAACGTTTTCTTATCTTTCCTTATTCTACCTTCCAAAATCAGCCTAAGACTTAGTACAGCTTCCCTTGTTCCTACATTTCTCCTGAAACCAAACTGGTCTTCACCCAACTCCGTTTCTATCTGGCTTTCAATCCTCTTGTAAATTATCCTAGACAGGATCTTTGAAGCATGAGTAATCAAGCTGATTGTTCGGTAATCTTCACATCTGTCAGCTCCCACTTTCTTTGGTATAGGGATGATTACATTCTTCTTGAAATCAGGGGGTACCTCACCTGTCTCATAAATCCTACACACCAAGTGAAATAACCTGATCAGACCTTCATCTCCTATGCAGCGTAGCAACTCAATCGGTATATCATCTATGCCTGGTGCTTTGTTCATGCTTAAGTCTTCCAAACCTCTATCACATTCTGATCTCAATATTAAATCTCCTTTCGCATCCTCATCAATTTCCTCCTCCCTTTCCATTACATGATTCTCAATCTCCTATCCCTTATACAAACTCTCTATGTAAGCTTTCCATCTCGCAACCTTTTCTTCCCTATCTGTTAGAGGCTTTCCATTTGTGTCCTTAATATTACAGCACTTAGTCTTCTTTTCCCCAAAAGTATTCTTAATCCTTCGATAAGCTGTGTCTACTTTTCCTAATTTCAGACAATTTTCTATACCTGCACATTTCTCTTTCAACCATTCTTCTTTCGCTTCCTTGCACTTCTTGTTAACCTCATTTCTCAGACGTCTGTATTCTGCTTTCCCCTTTTCATCTCTTAGATTCTTGTGTTTCCGCCTTTCATCCATCAATTCTAGTATATCCTGAGTGATCCACGGTTTTCTACCTATTCTTTCTTTCCTACCAATGTTTTCTTCTGCGGATTTTGTTATTTCATTCTTCAAAAGTGCCCATTCGTCTGCAATTGAAGTTTGTTTAGGGGTTTTCATTAGTCCTTCCTTTATACTCTTCTTGAATCTTTCGTTTACATCCTTCTCTTTCAGTCTGTCTATTGCCCACCTTTTTGGCTTTTGACTTTTCTTCAGTTTCTTCAACTTTAATCTGCATTTCATTACAACCAGATTGTGGTCAGAGTTTATGTCAGCACCAGGATATGTTTTACAATCCAAAATCTGGTTTCGAAACCTCTGCTTGACCATAATGAAGTCGATTTGGTAACGCCCTGTATCTCCTGGTCTCATCCATGTGTATATTCTTCTATTGTGGTTATTGAATAAGGTGTTAGCTATGACCAACTCATGCTCGGTGCAGAATTCTACCAGCCAGCTTCCTCGATCATTACTTTCACCTAATCCGAAATCTCCTACTATCTTCCCTTCTCTCCCTTTTCCTACCACAGCATTCCAATCTCCCATTACTATAACATTTTCATCACCCTTGATATACCTCAGAATTTCGTCTATTTCTTCGTAGACCTTTTCAACATCCTCATCATCAGCTTGACTGGTAGGCATATAGACTTGTACTACTGTGGTGCAGGTAGGTTTAGTATTGATTTTTGCTACAATAATCCGTTCACTATATTGCTCATAATATTCCACCCGCTGTCCAAGTTTCCTACTCAATAGGAGGCCAACCCCTGCTTGGCCATTGTTTGATTTAGTGCTAATGACCCTATAGTCTCCTGACCAAAAGTCCTGTTCTTCCTGCCAGCGCATTTCACTAATCCCAACCAAATCCAACCTCAACCTATCCATTTCCCTTTCTAAGTTTTCTAACCTTCCACTTCCTAGCAGACTTCTAACATTCCACGCTCCGATCCGTAGAATGTCAGATTTCCTCTTTGTCACTTCTGTGATGTTAACCCCCTCTCGAGTAGTCCCCACCCGGAGATCCGAACGGGGGACTAGTTTACCTCCGGATTGAAATTTTACAAGGGAGGAGGCCATCATCACATGTAATTATGCATAGAGAGGTGTATATCCTCGGGAATAGCTTACGGCTGTAATTTCCCGTTGCTTTCAGCCGTGCAGCAGGACGCAGTGTAGCCATTATTTGGCTTATATTATCAATATCTTAACCGTCTATAAGACTAGTAAAGAATTGATTTATTCTGAAAGGCTGCTACTCCCTTTCAGAATAAGTAAAGAGCAATTCAACTAACAAAAATACTAACCTTCTACCGTACTAACAATTAAATACCAAAATTCTACTAACGAAAAAAATGCTAAAGTTCCACCAACAACAAATACTACCCCTAAAACAGTCTGTCACCAGGCACACTCACATGCATCCTCACACATCACAGTCTACTGAAATAATGAACTATAACTAATAAACAATGCAACTGCTACCAGACACACTCACACACCACAGTCTAATAGAACAATGACATATCTAATAGACAAACTAACTATGTACTTACAACTAAAACTAACTACATACTTACTGTACTGTTATTTGAATTGACAATATTTACAAAATGCAATTTAGTTAGAAAATACTTACAAAATGTAATTTAGATTCAAAATAGTAACAAAATGCAATTGAGAATAAAAATACTTACAAAATACCCACCCTACACAATATTGGCATTTATCGAAGGTTGATTAATTATCTTAATGTCCCACTTAAACAAACATTAACCCACCCTTAAATATATGTCTAGAAACGTGATAATAATATGAGAAGCCTTTCGGTACATACAGGTTCTACTGTCCGTCCACTCCTTATGGGAAACGAAAGATAGAGAGAAATTCCAAGGAGCACTGGTCGACCGAACAGTAGACAAAACAAAATACGCTTACGAAGCAATGTCTGCCCAGACCTTAAGGACGAAAGAAAAAACCCAGAGGGTTATCTATAAGGCAGCACAGATGACAGACATAGCGTAAAACACAAAAACAACAACAAACATTGCGTGTGTTCTCACTATTAAGACTGACGAAGTCAGCCAATGTGTGAACAGCACACACTCCTACGTCTAGGCTCAAAACAAAATTAACCCAAATATTACTAACCCCTAAAGAGCCTTGTAACATCCCATACTATTACAAGGAGTAGAAGTTAGCAAGAAATACCTCCCATGAATATCAATCACGTTTCCTGACGAACAAGAAGAAAAATCTATATGGATCTATCTAGAATAATGGCAAAATTAAATTGGTAATATAGAAATTTCTAATTAGTTCGAAATACTGTATACCTGGCATAATGTAGCCTAATAGAGAACTACAGTTGGCAGCCCTGGCGACTGAATATATTCTTGTTTCCATCTCTTAAGGTACAGAATACAAAAGTTGGTTGATGTCCAATGGATAGCATGGACGTTACATGCAGTTAAACATTGGATCTAACAGCACGCTTAAAATCATGTTGGCAACAATGATATACATGTATTGGTCAGAAATAATCTGCAATAATATGATCTCTTGTTGTGTTAATTTTGAATGAAATCCATTTGTTAGTATAGAAGTTAAAGGCATTTTAAAATTGGACCTATCAGCAGGCTTAGAATCATGTTGGCAGTACTGACGTATATTAATTACTCCAAATTAATCTAGAATGTCAGGTACTATACGTGTGCAAATTTTAGAGCTATTGGCTTGCACATTTTATGATATATTGATAATAGGGAAACAAAAATAGAGACACCCTTTTTTAACAGTTGGCAACACTGGCTGCTCTTAAGAATACGCATAGTCGTATCTGTTATGGTGCACATAGCACATACAAATTTTGGTTGAAATCCAAATGATAGTATAGAACCTACATGTATTTAAAATTGGACCTCTCAGCAGGCTTAGAATCATATTGGTAGCACTGACGTATATACGTTACTCCAAATTATTACAGTATGTCAGGTACTATACATGTGCATAGTTTAAAGTTGTCGGCTTGCATACTTTCTGATATATTGGTATTTGGAAAAAATAAATTGTGAGCATTTATTAACAGTTGGCAGCCCTGGTGGATATTAGGATTACGCTCAGTTATATCTGTTTAAGAACACATAGCACATACGAAATTTGGTTGAATTCCAATTGATTTAAGATTTTAGATTTTAGATTTTAAATTTAAGATTTTTTGATTTTTAGATTTTACTTTTTTACATTTTCCTGAAAGAGTAAACAACAAGGTCACATACCTAACCTCATTAAACCTAACTTTACCAAACCTAACTTAAGCTAATCCAAAGGCTAATGCACATACCCAAAGCATATAAGGTACATGCAACTATCCTTATGCTAGTCTTACAGGTTACTGTACAACATGATAACTAATTTTGTTGCTTACACATATGTCATTTTTCCAATTTCCCATTTTCAGTTTTTTTAAATATCAGTTTTAAGTTTTTCAATTTCATAATATGGAAACATGGATTTTGCATTTTGTTGTTTACACATTTATTAATTTCACAATTTCCCATTTACAGTTCTTAAAATGACAGTTTAAAGTTTTTCAATTTCATGATATAGAAACATGGATTTTCCAATTTGTTGTTTTCACATTTATCAATTTACCAAATTCCCATTTACAGTTTTTAAAATTTCAGTTTAATGTTGTTGGTTTTTTTTTCTATTTGTTAATATGGAAACATGGATTTTTCCAATTTGTGTTTTACATGTTCATTTTGCATTAGGAGTGGAGAGAGGTGGGTAGTAATTAAAAATGTGCAAGCAGTGTCCATTGTTGACAGGTCATTGTTGACGAGTCCTTTTCATACAACAGAAAAGTGAGTTCATGTTTCGCATGCATTACCTAAAATGCAATACCATGCAAGTGTTTAACATTTTACAACTAACCTGTTAGTATGATTTGCACACTACAAAGGTTATATCTGTTCTGGTAATAGAATTATTTAGCGTTGGCTTTTATATTTAATATGTACAGTTTAAAGTGATAGAAAAGTGGTAGACAAGAGGTAGCAAAGTGGTAGACAAGTGGTAGACAATTGGTAACAAAGTGGTAGAAAAGTGGTAGAAAAGTGGTAGCAAAGTGGTAGAAAAGTGGTAGAAAAGTGGTAGCAAAGTGGTAGAAAAGTGGTAGAAAAGTGATAGCAAAGTGGTAGAAAAGTGGTAGCAAAGTGGTAGAAAAGTGGTATCAAACTAGGAAAGTGGTAGCAAAGTGGTAGAAAAAATATTACATGTATTGTTAAGAAATAGTTTAAGCGGTTACATGGATTCATTACACAATAATTTTAGCATGACAAAGCTCATTTTCTATATCCAATAGTTCTTCCTCATATTTAGTATGACCAGTTTACACATTTATCAATTTCACAATTTCCCATTTACAGTTCTTAAAATGTCAGTTTAAAGGTTTTCAATTTCATGATATAGAAACATGGATTTTCCAATTTGTTGTTTTCACATTTATCAAATTACCAAATTCCCATTTACAGTTTTTAAAATTTCAGTTTAATGTTGTTGTTTTTTTTCTATTTGTCAATATGGAAACATGGATTTTTCCAATTTGTGTTTTACATGTTCATTTTGCATTAGGAGTGGAGAGAGGTGGGTAGTAATTAAAAATGTGCAAGCAGTGTCCATTGTTGACAGGTCATTGTTGACGAGTCCTTTTTATACAACAGACAAGTGAGTTCATGTTTCACATGCATTACCTAAAATGTAATACCATGCGAGTGTTTAACATTTTACAAATTAGCTTATGTGTTAGTTTATGTGCGGGGTCTTATGTTGGGCATTTTGTGTTGGCTTATTTAACAAGTTATTTTGGCAATGTATTTAGTGGATTTTTCTCTTGGTCTTGGAATGTATATCAGTCCATTTTATTACAACATAATGCTTACTGCCATGTTTGTAAGCAACAACAACACACTAAACTTTCAAAAAAATCTAAAGTACTCTAAGGTACTCTCAACTCGTACTCTTACCTCTATCCCATGCCAAGTCAAGAACATTATTTTTTTTTCAAAAAAAAAAGGTGAATGGGGAAAGTAGACTATATGTTTAAACTAAAAAATCATATAAGTCATATGTTAACTCTAACACCTACGTTTATCCCATTCTTAGTCGAAAAATATTATATTTTTTAAATTTTTCTAAAAAATAATTGGAAAGTAGGCTATATTTTTGAAAACTAATCATTCTATAAAGTCATATATAGACTCAACCAATGGCTTTTATATCCTTAATCGTTAGAACAAAATATGGAATTTTTGACATTTTTCCAAAAATGTTCATTTTAAAAAATGGACTATATTTTGGAAACTAGGAATTTTACAAAAAAGTGTTTGACATAAATGACAGGTATTTACCCCCTCTACCCACAAACCAAGTCCCAGATCTCTGGGACAAAATCCAAAAATGTTTAATTGTGAAAGTAGGCGATATTTTGAAAACGTATCATTCTAAAAAGTCATATATAGACTCAAACAAATGTTCTTTAAGTTATTTAACGTTAAAACAAAACTTAACATTTTTTCATTTTTCCGAAAATAGTCCAATTTTCAAAATTGTCTATATTTTGGAAACTAAGAATTTTACAAAAATGTTTGTTTAACGTAAATGAAAGGTCTTTACCCCCTCTACCCAAAAAATAAATTTCAGGACCCTAGGACAAAAACTGTGCAGTAGTGTGCTTTGGATGGTTCCGCAGCCTCCTGCTCCTCCCCTCCTCACAAGATGGCGGCCGTAGCTTAACTTAACCTAGCCTAACCTAACAAGATGGCGGCCGTAGCTTAACTTAACCTAGCCTAACCTAACAAGATGGCAGCCGTAGCTTAACTTAACCTAGCCTAACCTAACAAGATGGCGGCCGTAGCTTAACTTAACCTAGCCTAACCTAACCTGACCTACGAGGTGTGATCAAAAAGTTCCAAAAATGTGGCTGCAACTTAACCAAACCTAGCCTAACCTAACCTAACCTACAAGGTGTGATCAAAAAGTTCCAAAATGGCGGCCGTAGCTTTACTTAACCTAACCTAACCTAACTTAACCTAAACCTACGAGGTGTGATCAAAAAGTTCTAAAATGGCGGCTGTAGGTTAACTTAACCTAACCTAACCTAACCTAAACCTACGAGGTGTTATCATAAAGTTCCAAAATGGCGGCCGTAGCTTAACTCAACCTAACCTAACCCTACGAGGAGTGATCAAAAAGTTCCAAAATGTGTGGAGGAATGTGGAGGAGGAGGGTGTTTGTAGAACTCTTAAAATCTACTGGGGTGGGGTGGGGTGTAGTAAGAAATAAAACCAGTATTAATTATTATTCAGCATAAGAGTTTTTTAATTCGTTAAAACGTACAATACATCTATTGTTTTTTATACCCTCATAAATTAGATATAGAGAATGTCCACCACGATTTAGATCCTCAAGCACACTTTCTGACATATCATTAAAACGTGTAGGAAGGAATGTCTGAAAATTTTCACTAACACATAGTACACGTTCACCATACATTGTGTCCACTTTTTGAATGTTGATGATACGGAATGGAGTATGCATTGGTAATTCAGTGAGCTTTTTTCTCTCTAATCCGCAGTTCTGCCCCATACCATTGAGAATGTTTATTGTAGTAGCCTATAAAGAAACAAAAAAAAATGTCTATTACAGTTTAGCTATAAGTGACCAGAATCACTATATATATATATATATATATCATTTTATTCTAAGAGCTTTCCATGATGATAAGAAAAAAGGAGCTTACCATAATGATGGATTGAGTGTAAGAAAACGTCTTTTGCTGCTTGATGTCACTACTAAAGTGATACTCTTACAACAGACAAGTGAGTTCATGTTTCGCTGACGTAATCGTATGTTTCCACGCACTTCCTGTGTTGAGCGCGTCATAGTGGCTAAATTTAAAACTCTAGATGAGATGTTTTGCTGACGTAATCGTTTGTTCCCCGCACGCACACTTTGAACAGGTCCTTTTTGAAGGGAGTCATTTTTTTTTCGGGTCCGGGAGGACGGGTCCTTGTTGACGGGTCCCTGTGGGCGGGTCCTTTGGACTGATCCCTATGGACTGACCCTTGAATTTTATCCAAATTATGTCAAAGGGGACCCGCCACAGGGACCCGTCAACAAGGACCCGTCCTCCCGGACCCGAAAAAAAAATGACTCCCTTCAAAAAGGACCCGTCCAAAGTGTGCGTGCGGGGAACATACGATTACGTCAGCAAAACAACTCATCTAGAGTTTTAAATTTAGCCAATATGACGCGCTCAACACAGGAAGTGCGTGGAAACATACGATTACGTCAGCGAAACATGAACTCACTTGTCTGTTGTAATAGTATCACTTTAGTAGTGACATCAAGCAGCAAAAGACGTTTTCTTACACTCAATCCATCATTATGGTAAGCTCTTTTTTTCTTATAATCATGGAAAGCTCTTAGAATAAAATGATATATATATATATATATATATATATATATATATAGTGATTCTGGTCACTTATAGCTAAACTGTAATATACATTTTTTGTTTCTTTATAGGCTACTACAATAAACATTCTCAATGCTATGGGGCAGAACTGCGGATTAGAGAGAAAAAAGCTCACTGAATTACCAATGCATACTCCATTCCGTATCATCAACATTCAAAAAGTGGACACAATGTATGGTGAACGTGTACTATGTGTTAGTGAAAATTTTCAGACATTCCTTCCTACACGTTTTAATGATATGTCAGAAAGTGTGCTTGAGGATCTAAATCATGGTGGACATTCTCTATATCTAATTTATGAGGGTATAAAAAACAATAGATGTATTGTACGTTTTAACGAATTAAAAAACTCTTATGCTGAATAATAATTAATACTGTTTTTATTTCTTACTACCCCCCACCCCACCCCAGTAGTTTTTAAGAGTTCTACAAACACCCTCCTCCTCCACATTCCTCCACACATTTTGGAACTTTTTGATCACTCCTCGTAGGGTTAGGTTAGGTTGAGTTAAGCTACGGCCGCCATTTTGGAACTTTATGATAACACCTCGTAGGTTTAGGTTAGGTTAGGTTAGGCTAAGTTAACCTACAGCCGCCATTTTAGAACTTTTTGATCACACCTTGTAGGTTTAGGTTAAGTTTGGTTAGGTTAGGTTAAGTAAAGCTACGGCCGCCATTTTGGAACTTTTTGATCACACCTTGTAGGTTAGGTTAGGTTAGGCTAGGTTTGGTTAAGTTGCAGCCACATTTTTGGAACTTTTTGATCACACCTCGTAGGTCAGGTTAGTTTAGGCTAGGTTAAGTTAAGCTACGGCCGCCATCTTGTTAGGTTAGGCTAGGTTAAGTTAAGCTACGGCCGCCATCTTGTGAGGAGGGGTGGAGGAGGAGGCTGCGGAACCATCCAAAACACACTACTGCACAGTTTTTGTCCTAGGGTCCTGAAATTAATTTTTTGGGTAGAGGGGGTAAAGACCTTTCATTTACGTTAAACAAACATTTTTGTAAAATTCTTAGTTTCCAAAATATAGACAATTTTGAAAATTGGCCTTTTTTCGGAAAAATGAAAAAATGTTAAGTTTTGTTTTAACGTTAAATAACTTAAAGAACATTTGTTTGAGTCTATATATGACTTTTTAGAATGATACGTTTTCAAAATATCGCCTACTTTCACAATTAAACATTTTTGGATTTTGTCCCAGAGATCTGGGACTTGGTTTGTGGGTAGAGGGGGTAAATACCTGTCATTTATGTCAAACACTTTTTGGTAAAATTCCTAGTTTCCAAAATATAGTCCATTTTTAAAAATGAACATTTTTGGAAACAATGTCAAAAATTCCATATTTTGTTCTAAAGATTAAGGATATAAAAGCCATTGGTTGAGTCTATATATGACTTTATAGAATGATTAGTTTTCAAAAATATAGCCTACTTTCCAATTATTTTTTAGAAAAATTTAAAAAATATAATATTTTTCGACTAAGAATGGGATAAATGTAGGTGTTAGAGTTAACATATAACTTTATATGATTTTTTAGTTTAAACATATAGTCTACTTTCCCCATTCACCTTTTTTTTTGAAAATAAAAAAAATGTTGTTGACTTGGCATGGGATAGAGGTAAGAGTACGAGTTGAGAGTACCTTAGAGTACTTTAGATTTTTTGAAAGTTTAGTGTGTTGTTGTTGCTTACAAACATGGCAGTAAGCATTATGTTGTAATAAAATGGACTGATATACATTCCAAGACCAAGAGAAAAATCCACTAAATGCATTGACAAAATAACTTGTTAAATAAGCCAACACAAAATGCCCAACATAAGACCCCACACATAAACTAACACATAAGCTAATTTGTAAAATGTTAAACACTCGCATGGTATTACATTTTAGGTAATGCATGTGAAACATGAACTCACTTGTCTGTTGTATAAAAAGGACTCGTCAACAATGACCTGTCAACAATGGACACTGCTTGCACATTTTTAATTACTACCCACCTCTCTCCACTCCTAATGCAAAATGAACATGTAAAACACACATTGGAAAAATCCATGTTTCCATATTGACAAATAGAAAAAAACAACAACATAAAACTGAAATTTTAAAAACTGTAAATGGGAATTTGGTAAATTGATAAATGTGAAAACAACAAATTGGAAAATCCATGTTTCTATATCATGAAATTGAAAACCTTTAAACTGACATTTTAAGAACTGTAAATGGGAAATTGTGAAATTGATAAATGTGTAAACTGGTCAAACTAAATATGAGGAAGAACTATTGGATATAGAAAATGAGCTTTGTCATGCTAAAATTATTGTGTAATGAATCCATGTAACCGCTTAAACTATTTCTTAACAATACATGTAATATTTTTTCTACCACTTTGCTACCACTTTCCTAGTTTGATACCACTTTTCTACCACTTTGCTACCACTTTTATACCACTTTTCTACCACTTTGCTACCACATTTCTACCACTTTCCTACCACTTTTATACCACTTTGCTACCACTTTTCTACCACATTTCTACCACTTTTCTACCACGTTGCTGCCACTTTTCTACCACTTTTCTACCACTTTGCTACCACTTTTCTACCACTTTGTTACCAATTGTCTACCACTTGACTACCACTTTGCTACCACTTGTCTACCACTTTTCTATCACTTTAAACTGTACATATTAAATATAAAAGCCAACGCTAATTAATTCTATTACCAGAACAGATATAACCTTTGTAGTGTGCAAATCATACTAACAGGTTAGTTGTAAAATGTTAAACACTTGCATGGTATTGCATTTTAGGTAATGCATGCGAAACATGAACTCACTTTTCTGTTGTATGAAAAGGACTCGTCAACAATGACCTGTCAACAATGGACACTGCTTGCACATTTTTAATTACTACCCACCTCTCTCCACTCCTAATGCAAAATGAACATGTAAAACACAAATTGGAAAAATCCATGTTTCCATATTAACAAATAGAAAAAAAAACCAACAACATTAAACTGAAATTTTAAAAACTGTAAATGGGAATTTGGTAAATTGATAAATGTGAAAACAACAAATTGGAAAATCCATGTTTCTATATCATGAAATTGAAAAACTTTAAACTGTCATTTTAAGAACTGTAAATGGGAAATTGTGAAATTAATAAATGTGTAAACAACAAAATGCAAAATCCATGTTTCCATATTATGAAATTGAAAAACTTAAAACTGACATTAAAAAAAAACTGAAAATGGGAAATTGGAAAAATGACATATGTGTAAACAACAAAATGAAAAAAAAATCCGTTTGGGTAGTTATCATGTTGTACAGTAACCTGTAAGACTAGCATAAGGATAGTTGCATGTACCTTATATGCTTTGGGTATGTGCATTAGCCTTTGGATTAGCTTAAGTTAGGTTTGGTAAAGTTAGGTTTAATGAGGTTAGGTATGTGACCTTGTTGTTTACTCTTTTAGGAAAATGTAAAAAAGTAAAATCTAAAAATCAAAAAATCTTGAATTTAAAATGTAAAATGTAAAATCTTAAAATGAGGTTTCTGCTGGTTATGACAACACGTTTATTATTTTGTCAATGTTGATGTGTGGTATCCAATTACTGCTGACTTTGCATAATCATCACCCATTGTCTTGATCAACACCTTGGGTTTCAAATTACTGCAGCGTTAGTCGTAGCAATAGAACTGTACGCTCTCTGCCATGTCAGCAACATGACACTGGAAGGAACACCTGTGTAATATCCAATGACTGCTAACTTTGTATAATCATCACCCATTGTCTTAATGAACACGTAGGGTTTCAAATTACTGCAGCGTAGTCATAGCAACAGAACTGTGTGCTCTCTGCCATGTCTGTAATATTACACAGGAAATAACAAGACGTCTTACTGTACATACCATCTTCTCAGTTTTATCATCTTAAGAACAAGTAATATTCTCTTTCAACTACAAATGACTCGTTAGAACACATCCAACCACCAAGTTAGATCCCTTGACCTGCTCTCAAATGGTATGTGCCTCGTGTACTAGAGTGTGTGCATTAGCCCTAACCTAACGTTACGTACGAACTAAACAGAATGTGACTTGTTAGCCCTTATTGTGCACGTGCACAGGTGAACACTTGTGTGTTAGGTCATATTACACATGCACTTGCATTTTCTCACGTAAGTGCATTTCTCTGTTCCACAAGATACAAATTTGATTGCTGGATCCTGCACTGTTTATGCGATATAGCTTTGCCAGGTAGTTCTCTACATATAGCAATTTTACCACTGCTCTACCTAAGCCTTTTTGCTCTTTTGGCTTTCTTACAGTCGAGTGTGTGATAGACAGCATTAACTGTATATCAAACCCGGTTCACCTTTGTATTTGTAATCCAAGTAATAATTTGAAAATTCACAAATGTAAACAGTTTTAAACGTTATCTCTGTTTTGTTTTGTTTAATATGTTTATGACATGCATATTAACCTGAAATCGAACCCTCTAGTGAAAGGCTAACAGCTTAACCACTGCCCCACCATGCCCTTGTTTCTTAGTTCGACTCGTTCTAGGCCTCAGACCTGGAAATCGAGTTAAGACTACCAATACAAGAGCTAAAAGTGTTTACCACTGCAACACAAAAATAAATAAATAAATGGATAGCTGGTAACATTAGACAACCGAAAATGATTATATTTCTGTTAGCAATGCATTTCGTCATCAGCCTACTGTCTGAGCACTGACAGCAACACAGTTTAGTTTAGAACAAGCGAGTGTGTGTGTATTGATTATTAGCCTCAAGTATTTAAAGCTTGTTGTGTGTAGCGATCATTTTGTCTCGGTAACCACTGACCATTTTTGTGTTTTAGCTATCCTCTTTAACCAATCAAATAAAGATAGTCTACTCTTCATTCTTGATAAATCAGAGTTTGCGTACACCGTTTCTCATTTATTAACCCATACCTGCAACCTATACTCTCTCTATACTGAACCCATGTACCATTGGCTCAAAAGGGGTCGAATCCATGTATTTATGAAGAGAATGAAAGAAACATACAGTTTCTGATGTAACATAGAGAGATTTGAAGGAAGGGTTCTAGCCTAACGTTGTGCAAGCAGCTGGGACCAGGTGTTCAGAAGATGAGATCATGCCTCTTGACTCATTGAGAGGGAGCTGGTCATGGATATTATTAGACCAGGTGGAAAGTTTTGGCTGTAAGAGAGAGAAACGTGACTCGGAAATTAAGCTTAGCTTGCATTAAAACGGCAACAGCGCCGCTGTGCCAGAAGAAGAATAATTAAATTTAACCCATTTGCAGGAAAGAAAATAAGTAAATAAATACAGTACTGTGAATCATTTCGGATTAGAGATTTTTGTGTAAAGAAAAAGTTTGTAATAATTGCACAGGAAATAAATGCAAACGCAGCATACGTCATTGGGGATTCACTGATACCAAAGGAGTGGGGATTTAAAAAATGAACAGCACCACCCACGCAGCTGAAGACTAAAAATTAATTAATATCTCCGAAATGCACGATCTATTCTTATGCGCAGTGAGATCATTTGACGTTGAGAAGACGAGCTTTCTGGAGATATAATTTTTATAATTGTACGACAATTATTTCAAAAGTTGGTCACGAAAAGGACTAGGATTTTATCTTTTTGTGACTAAAGAGTATAAAACTCCTGGCCTCACCAAGCCAATCATGCAGTTTCCGATAGCCGAGAGGGGGCGTCACGCTGTATCAGTACATGCAGTATTCCGACAGTCCGTGAGGGGGCGTCACGCTGAAACACACCGAAGACAGTATACCAGCTTTCCTTGAGGGGAAAAACGCTTTATCACATCGCATAGAAAATATCCGACAGCCACGGGCGTCGCGGTATCAATAACTTGCGTGCCTCCGTAAGGAGTTGCAAAGAAGTAACATTACAGTATCGTCGTGTTGAAAATTAGGAAAATCCTAGTTACAGGATTTAGGTCCGACAGTATAAAAATTACAGTGAAAAGTTCATAAAATACAGTCAAAGCAGGCTGCGAACTTAGGACTCAGGGCGATAGGTCTTTAAGTAAACGACCAAAAGTATCATAACGTACGGAAGTACCGGACAGCGAGATAAACAGTTTATCAAATTTAAAGAACCCGAGAAGGGAAAGACAGAATAAGGTTCGTAAGTATTCTAGAAGATTAGAAGTGCTAGAACCGAATAAGCGAAGAAGAAAGGAAACTATAGACATTGTTTCAAGAAAGCAGACGAACTATTCGAAAGCACTAAGACTCGAGAAGTATTAGTTGCTATAAAATCCATAGGTCACCGATAGATTATCGAGGGGACCGTGAACAGAACAGACTTTCGCTAAGATCAATAAATAGGATCTAAAAGGGGAGCCGTTCAACTCAGAGAAATAGCACATCGTCAGAAAAGGGATTCGAAGGAGTGCTATTGCAGGGAGGAAGTAGATGATTCGAGACTTTCATATTCGGAGAGGATAGGAAGCCGACATTACTAAATTTCACCCTTGGAGACGGGAGGTCAAGAGGTCACGTGTGATAGGCTAAATGACGGCCTAGTGATCAAAATTTGTGAAGTGTAAATATATCAAGATTTTGTGTTAAAAATAATATATTTTCAGTGTTTTTATTGTGTGTTCTAAACGGATACACCAGTGTATTTAAAATGTTACCAGTGTTAAATGTATACGTGTTAAATATGTGTCAAGATATGTCTGTACATGCAATGAATTTGTACAAGATGGAGTAATTTAAAAGAGTAGGCAAAAATGACGCATCGCACGAGGAGAAAGGTCAAGAAACGACCTCAAACATGTGAGTAAAGATTTTCATTATGTTTTGGTGTCGGGGAAATGATTGTGTACAAATCCACCGGAGTTTTTGAGTAAAAGGGATGTTTCTAAATAACTAAGTACAGAATAAGAACGCGGTCTGAACAAAAATAGAATTTGAGAAATTATAAATAATTATGTGAAAGAATAAATCCTGTAGAGGAAATGTATGAATAAAATGTCAGTGTATTTGACGAATGTTATAAAAGCAAGCGTATTAATAATAATAATATAAAGGAAATATAAATAAAGGTTAAATTGAATAATATGAAAATAAGAACGTTGGAGCCTTAATAAAAGTATAAGACATGATATTAATGCATGTTATTAAAAATAGAGCGATTATTGTCAAAGGAAAAGATTAATATAAAATTGAGATATGTATCAATTGTTAATATGGAATTTATCATTTCTTTGGAAGACGCTAGGCTTAAAATAATGTATGGCGCAATGGAGCGCAATTAAAATAAAATGTCACGCTAGGAATGCGTAGAATTTAAAAGTACTTGGTAAATTACTTATGAGGGGTAGTTGATTGCGGTAAATTGAGATATGTTGTAAGTCCTCCAATAGTGACATAGATCACGAGGCCATGTGTGTGTTATTATGTAAAAGGGAGCAAATGTATGGTATTATGAGCGTAGGTCATGTAGGCCACGGCCGACCCTAAATCGCATTTTGTATAAGTCCTCCAATGTGGGAATGGTTCCCGAGGCATGTTAAGAGATTCGAACCTAGAATCCTCTTGTTATTGAAGCCCCTAATTATTCGTCGTAGAATGTGTATTACTCTTCCCAATCAATGAGGACCTTTCATAATTAATAAATGCCAAGGTTACGAAAGTGGTTTATGAGCCCAATAATATTGTTGAAAGTAAAAGGAGAAGTAAAATACCAGGTCTCTCCAGAGAACTGAAAGAAAGGAAGATTTGTTTTAAAAGCATTGAGGAGAGCTCCAACAGTAGAATAGACGGGAAGTCACCCTCCCAGTCATAAATCTCGCTTCAAGTATACGGTCAGACCCTAATAGCAGGAGGGTTGGTGAAGGCCGTCTGTAAGAAGTAAATTATATACCGTGAGTGTTTAAAAGTTGTTAATGACCCGGGTTTTGAACCGAGGTCCATGTAGATTGAAATTATCGCTTGCTAGTTCAGATCGTAGTTTTCTTATGTGATAATGGTCTTATAAGACAAATAAATAAATAACAATCCCTATTGTAATGTTGTATGGAAGTAGGATTCCACGAGTTAAATGAAGGTAACTAGATTCCGGGAGTAATCATAGTTTTTGACTTTGTCAAGTAATCTTTATAACTCTGGAGTACACAAGTATTTTCCCGATCACTATGGTGAATTTGTAAGACTTGCGAGAGATGATAAATGCTGAAAACATGTGAAGTGCCCAAATATTTAAGTAAAGAATCAACATGTACTTTAAATGTAAATATATATTTGTTTTGATGATAAGAAAATATAAAAATAGTACTTGAGGTGTACAAAAGAATGACACCGTTATTATGGAAAGTATCGAGCCAAAGGAGCTCGTAGTTATATGGAACTTTAAGATGGATGCTTTATGGAAGTAAAAATAATTATGAATTGTTGGTTTTAAAGGAAACCATGTGTTTTAATATAATATTTGTTTAATTCTTAGATTATTCCTTGTTCACTTTGAACAAGTAGAAGAATTTTGGTCAGTAGTTTATTTTGTTTTATTGTTTGTAGCGCCATAATTATGGTTAATTAAATGTTTTGAAATAGGAGTTGATTTTGTTGTTATTTTGCAAGTGTATCCTCTATTTAATCCAAAATGTGTAAGTCACAGAATGGGAGAACATACTACAACCCCGAAAATCCCGAATTGAGCGATGCTGGCATACTATGATTTGCATATTTCTTGCTGAAAGGGCACAATACTGCAGTTTGATCTGAAAACAAGTTTCAATGGTAAAAGACATGTCAGTCACCATACATGTAGCCTACACTAATTCTTTCTCTACCTAGCTATGTTTCATCACACATGGTAAACATCTCACATGTTCGTACCCGATTATTAGTTTATAAAATCTCAGGTCAATGACCTTGATGTATTGGGTATTTTTGGTAAATGCATTGGCCATGGGAAAGGGTTGACCATCCTGAGTCCCATGACACCTCACTTGACCCTCTCTGATTATTAGTTAGCGAGATATTAACAAAAGTGTAGTTAGGCCCTTTTAACAAATAAAAACAAAAACTTTCAAAAAAAAAATGTCAAGTCCAACGACCTCTAATACAAGTCCCATAGCCTTATTGGTTCATGAAATGTTAAAAAGCTAATAACCTATTAGTTTTGGATCTTTTGGTAATTTTAAAAAAACTCATCTATAAATCTGTATTCAAAAAGCCCGCCCTCTTACAAAAACCCCAAGTGCACATGCGTAAAAACAAAACAAAAACAAACATGTTAATTCATAGTAGCGATCGGCTCTTTGCTTGCGTATCATGTGGAACAACGTTTAATTTCATATAGCATTAGGGGTTATGAACCAGTCAAAAGGAACCGGTCTAAAGGGATTAGTCAAAAAGGACCCGTCAACAAGGACCCGTCCACAGGGGCTCGTCCACAAGGACCTGTCAACAAGGACCCATCAACAAATACCCGTCAACAATGACCCGTTCACAGGGACCCGTCCACAGGGACTCGTCCACAAGGACCCGTCCACAGGGGTCTGCGTGTGCGTGCGGGGGAACATACGATTACATCAGCAAATCATCTCATCTAGTTTCAAATTTAGTCACTATGGCGCGTGCAACACACAGGAAGTGCGTGGGAACATACGATTACGTCAGCGAAACATGAACTCACTTGTCTGTTGTATGAGCATCAGTTTAGTAGTGGCATCATGCAGCAAAAGACGTTTACTTACACACAATCCATCATTATGGTAAGCATTTTTTTCTTATCATTATGGAAATCTCCTTATTAGAATAAAATGTTATAGTGGTTCTGGTCACTTATAGCTAAACTGTAATAGATATGATTTTTTTTGTTTCTTTATAGGCTACTACAACAAATATTCACAATGCTATGGGGGCAGAACTGTTGATTAGAGAAAAAAAAAGCTCACTGAATTACCAATGCATACCCTTTTCCGTATCATTAACATTCAAAAAGGTGACACAATGTATCGTGAACGTGTATTATGAGTTAGTGATAATTTTCAGACATTCCTTTCTACACGTTTTAATGATACGGTATATGTCAGAAAAGTGTGCTCGAGGATCTAAATCGTGGTGGACATTCGATATATCTAATTTATGAGGGTATAAAAAAACAATAAATGTATTGTACATTCTGACTTTGAAGTTAGGTTAGGTTAGGTTAGGTAAGGTGGGATCTGGTTAGGTTAGGTAAGGTAAGGTTAGGTTAGGTTAGGTTAGGTTAGGTGAAGTTAGGTTAGGCAGAATGGCTGCGGTATGAATCAAAAGCCAGCTCCTGTCAGTTTTGCCTCAGAAGGTTGAGTGTACCCCATTCCAACCCTCAGCCTAGAATTTAAAATCTTGACATAGCCAGGACTCTAACCCGAGCCTCCACAGTAACAGCCAAGAATGCTAACCACCACACCATAAAGTGGGGCAATATAAGGCTGGTCTTGATTGTACATGATCAGTCAATAATTACCTAATAATAATAATAATAATAAATATTCCATTTAGCAACTACATAGCCGACCACTCTCTGGGTTCTTTTACATGCCAACATCGTATGACATGCGTGTCGTAATTTTTGCCGCCTTTCAAAAATCACTTACCACAACCAAGATCGAACCTGCAAGCTTGAGGTTGGTAGTCCGACACAATAACCACTCAACCACCGTGGCAAACTATCAAATCAATAATTACCTAATAAAATTAATAATAATAATAATAAATATTCCATTTAGTAACTACACGGCCGACATCCCCCTGTGACAGCGCGGCAGCCATCTTGCCCATTAGCCCCTGCCCCAGCTATGACTGACCTCTCCATAAGAATAACATAGGGCAGTTGCGCGTGGCGGACATCTTGCCCATTAGCCCCTGCCCCAGCTCCGGCTTATATTCCCTACTACTAACGTAGAAACCTAAGAGCGTTGTTTACATTCTTAACCTATCCGATTTAGCTTCACACAGGTGCAATTAGTGGAAGGTTCTTTAACATGCCATAAATCTATGACATGGGACCGCCGGCTTTACTTCCCCTCCGAAGGAAGGCATACTGAGGGACTTTTAACGCTCTTAAAAAATCCGACGGCTTCGGCCGGGTTAGTTGCAACTTTCGCTACCAGATATCAATGATACCTAGTGGTGAACGTTGGAACTTTGATAGAGCGTTCCAACGAAATCTAACCTAGAAATTTAGCTTCACACAAGTTTAGTCTGTGGAGGAATCTTTTACATGCTATAAATCTATGACATGGGACCGCCGGCTTTACTTCCCCTCCGAAGGAAGGCATACTGAAGGATTTTAACGCTCTTAAAAAATCCGACGACTTCGGCCAACCCACTATCTTGGGCACGGCAGTTCAGCATGCTACCAACTACGCTACCGAAGCCGCTAATGTCGATGTAATAAACTCGTATTTCCGCCACTAGATACTGTAAGAACGGTAAGGTCTATAATGTACTAGCAGGTACCCGCGGCTTCGCTCGCGTCATAGTCATGTCATATTGTTATTCAATGAATTGCAGGTTTAACCCCGTTAACACCCCTTTAGAACCTGAATATCCAAAAATCCCTCCTTATTGGACGTTTTCGACACACAACAAACAAATCCTCAAAATATCATTCTTCTAACTTTAATAGTTTTGGTTGGTTGATTGATTGATTTTATTTTCACGGCTACACTTAGAGCTTAAGAGCTCCTTTACAGTAGCGCCCTACATAAAATAAGGTTAGGGCTTATACAAATAAAACATTTCACTTACATTCACAAAAATCCTTCCTTAGTGGACGTTTTCCTTCCAGAAATTCACCCCTCCCCATAGGCCCCTTATATTGGATTTATGAAAGAAAGAAAAAACGGTCGAACACCTAATTATTTTATTTATTTATTTATTTATTTATTTATTTATTTATTTATTTATTTTTAAGCTGATTGATTTCTCCGAGTTTCAAACTCCTCGCCTATGTCGTTTAAGAGATATACGCTCCGTTAGGAATCCTTCAACTCCCACTTTTCCCCCCTTTCACCTCATAATATACACCACATCGAAAAACCCTCGGACATGTGTCTTCTTATTTTTAATGATGAGTTTATATGCCGAGTATCACATCCCCCAATGAAACTAATCGGGGGATATTGCTATTCAATGAAATGCAGGTCTACCCCCTTAACACCCCTTTAGAACCTGAATATTCAAAAATCCTTTCTTAGTGCGCGTTTGCGGCCCTTGAGGAAGTGGCATACCAAATTTCATTCCCATCCGTTCGGTGGTTTCTGAGATTTTGTGATGAATGAATCAGTGAGTGAGTGAGTGGTATTTGAGCTTTATGTAGTAGATTGCAGTTTATTTTATTAATGCCTGAATATTCAGGATCTATTAATAACTTGCAGAACTAAAAATACTATTAATAAAATAAATATTACCTATTATTGTTGCCAGGTACTGCCTGAATTGACTGGACTGCCCTTTTGTCGGCTGCTCCTCAGATGAAGATTCCATAATGCAGTGAACCAACAGCTGTTGTTAGGGAGGTACCTCCTTGCATAAAACATAAACACCTTCTTATAGTAAATAAGTTTGATGAACTTTGAACACAGGTATAGAGATAATGAATGACTGACACACAAGGCGAATAACATGTAGGAGGTTGTTTCTATGTCGTCTGCAATCCTCAGTGTCGCTCCAACATGTGGTGAACTCACAGTTGTACACAGAACAATTATCCACTTAATTATGCTGATGTCTCAATGGTCTGATGTGCGCCCCAAATTAATTTGTTTGAAAAATAAAAGGAAAAGAAACACTATTTAGTCATGAACACTTTTATAGTACAATTAACAGAAAGTATTTAATAATTTATTCCACCTTACGTCAATAAAATTGAATTAATAACATTAATTCATAATTATACTACTGTCGACCAAAGTATTATGTACACTCGAGTTTGAAGGTTGTTTGTGAAGTAACCAATAGAACTACATAAAATCCAATAACATCATCATTTTCGTCGTTCTATTATCATTTCAAATGATCTTGTCGACTTCATCGTTATGCTTAGGTCTACCGTTATGCGTCACGGTTACGACATGTATGACATCATCATGTTGTTCAGTGCATATACACAGAGTCTGAGTTTACTCCTGGGGTCTTGCGTTATGTGAACGGAGACGGCGAGTGCGTGACGTCATGCAGCCCCCACACTGGAAGCCTAAGTTAACGGGTAATGGAGTCTGTTGAGTCTGAGTTTACTCCTGGGGTCTGGCGTTATGCGATACGGAGACGGCGAGTGAGTGACGTCATGCAACAGAGTGCAAAGAGTCCTGGGGCTTCTCGCTTCGCTCGAATCCCTCCTGAGCCTTTCTAACATGTTTAGCATTTTAGCATGCGTCATTTGAAATGATATAAAGTCTAGTTTCTCTGACTGTATCTTTTTTACGTTAGTTTTTGTAGGTTTGGAATTTTTAATTTATAGTTTATTTATTTTTTTATCGCAGTTGGAACACAAAAAGTGCCCGTTCTTAAGCGTGTTTCAACCATGCGTCACATTAAAGGATTATTATCTCAAAAACCTGCAAAAATGCTTTCATTGCCGATGCTTATCCACTTTTTATATCCTCTTTGCTTCGTCCATCACTGGTTATTTTGCTTCCTATGTAACAGAAATTACCTACTACCTTTAGCTTTTCACCTGATGACATCGAATTTGGATTTAGGTATTAGAAAGTCATTTTTGAAAGCCTTTGTCTGGAGCGTGGCACTGTATGGACTGTTGGAGCAGCAGAAAAGAGGAGAATTGAAGCGTACGAAACGTGGTGTTACAGGAGAATGATGAATATCAGATAGGTAGATAAGGTTACTAATGAAGAGGTATTAAGACTATTAGGAGAGGAGAGATGTTTCTGGCAACTGCTAATGAAGAGAAGAGATAGGATGGTAGGACACGTACTAAGACACTCAGGAATAGCAAACTTAGTTATGGAAGGAAGGATTGAGGATAAGAACTGTAGGAGTAGACCAAGGTTAGTATTTGTTAAACAGATTGCCTCGGATGTAAAGTGTGCTAGCTATGTAGAGTTGAAACGATTAGCTCAGGATAGGGGAGGGGGACGGAAAGCTGCATCGAACCTGTCAATTGAAGACTCAAACAACAAAAGTTTCCAAGCAGTGTTGCCGAATGAGACTTACATTTCCTCCTGGTTTTCCGCTAAAGCTCACATCTTAACTAAAGGGTCTTTCATATAAAATAAGAGCGCCAAACGGCGGCTTTGTTAACCGGAGCTGCGGTCACCTTGGCCGAGCTTGTGACGCGCCACGGCCCCCTGCTGTACTATTGAAAGCACGCGCATAGTACATACGAGGTCTGTTTTAGGTAGATTTCATTAGAAAGCTAACTATTGCAATGGGTCCCATGTTTAGACTTCCGGAAAATTTCGACATATCTTCGTGTTTCACATCCCCCAGACCCCAAAACCACCGTCAGTTCAAAAGTTTATATATAATTTATGTATGTATATATTGAACCCTTGCAAAGAAGCTTATGAGACTCTGTTTCGGGGGGTGTAACAGTCCATATCGTAAGTTGTTGTTAAAGCGCTTCATTAACATGCAGGGTAACATATAACAAAATAACATGCAGGAAAAAGTGAAGCCAGGGTTAAAACAAATGAATTTAATAACAAATCACCTAAATATACAAAAGAATAACAAAAACAAACTCCCAAAAGACTCCCACTGAATAATTAAAATATGCCAAAACTAGGCCAAATCTCTGGAGAGATTAAATACACGGACAAAGTGTCCTTAAGAAACATCAACAAAAGTGACAATGTATGCGCGCGTGTCGTTCTGCATGCTTCAAGATGTGTACAATCGAATGCGTGATTCGTCATCATCCAGAATAAACATTCAGACAACGAATCCACATTGCTTAGAGCTAGACGGACGCGGGCAACAACTATACAACACTTAAAACTAAACCGACACTTCCTATACTTAAAATATACAACACAATAATTTCCGTGTGAAATTGGAATCAAACTGCCGTAGCAAAAAAAACATTACTGCCTAAAAACTTAGGACTTCTCACACAAATCAACACAAGTAAGTTAACACGTGACCAATAAAAAAATACACACATGACCGCCGTCAAATTTACAAGTACACTACCACTACACCACACGGGTGTGACATCCTAAAATTATATGAATTGAGTCATAAACACATCACTAGGCTCAAAGCCAACATTTACATTATTAACACAAATATTCTATCCATACAACATGCAACAATCCGTCACACACGTGGCGAACTCCCCAATTAATTATGGTTCAAAAATAACCATCACAATGAACAGGTTTGCTACTTGAAAGCTTAAAGGGCCCAGTCGGAACAACAGGACTGCCTATCAAAATAAGTCACCAGGCGAGGCGGGCGATTTGTGGAAATCTGCATATCTGTCAACCCACGTGTGTATCGAAGAAGCGTGCCCCAAAGCACAATAATACGTGTGTGTGTGTCAGAACAAAATATCCCGGCATTTCCACTAGGAAATCCAAGAAAACAGCATAATGGACAAGGATCAGCGGTCTCCCTAGAGCACCCTGCCTTTCCATCAAAATACAACAACAACAAAATATGAGGGCGGTAGGACCTCTACCCCTCTTCACGTAGAATCAACACACACACCTGACACAGTAACACACACAAAATCACACGTATGGGTTTGACAGACCCTGAAATAAAAAGACATAAATATTTTCCACTTGCTGGCGCCACCGTTCTACGCCGTGACTAATTAACCTGAAAAGGACTCACAAAAAATCTGTCAAATTAGAACGAAGGTGTTCTACAATTACATCTTAAATTGTTGCGCTTGGCAACCCTAATATGAATAATAACCTGTTCAGCAAACATCTTACAGTAATTACATCCCTTTTCCTATCAGAAATATGAACTTTAATAAAGCACCACTTATCGAATGTAACGGGCTTCGCATTCCCATGGATAAAAATCACGTACACGCGCGGTGCACATTACATATGACTCCAAGAAAACAAATATACAACAAACACTTTGGCCACGTGCCAACGTACATTTAAAACATTTAGTGTCGGTACCAAGAAAAACACTCTAAAACAAGAAAAGTCAAATGAACTATTTACAAAAGTTCCCACGCCAATCTAACTACATAATTGAATACTCAATTGTTGTACGTCACCGTCTCAGCTTGCAGAACTTATGACATCCATCTCAGCCCATTTCCCCTATGGAAAACTTAGCACTCCATATTCGTCTTCGTTGAAGCGTCGGACATCATCCCAACTGCTGACCACATGTTGGACATCTTGATGTAGTCTCCTTGGAAGAAAAGTTCAATGATATTATAATGTGACCTGGCTATAATCGCTTGTGGGTTACTAAATTCGCCCACAAATAGTCCTATGCGATTAATTACGAAGACTTTCCCTAAATATCGCTCACACACGCGCAATACACACATGAAAAATACACTTAAAAATATACATGAAATACGCACTTCGAGTCCAACGCCACTGGCTCGACAAAACAAGTTACAAAGACTGCCTGACTCACAGTCGCTATCTCGCTCGGTAATCTACTGCTCTGCTCTGCTTTGACCTTCGCCCGGGTGAGCGCTAGTTAGAACGTTTCCAAGTCTTGCCCCTAAGAGCTGAAATAGTTGTCTTTAAGATAATATTACAAGTTTCAAATCATCACGCACGCTGGCGTGAATTTAGCTCACAAAGCTCACAAAGTAATTGACTTCAAATAATTAAGAGCGTTAAAATTTGCTACGCAAACTAGCGTGAATTTAGCTCATCAGAGCTCACAAATAAAATAACTTCGAATATATCAGAGCGTTAAAATCGTTATACAAACGGGCGTGAAGTTAGCTCACAGAGCTCACGAACAGAAAGACATCGAACAGCGTCACGTCGACCAATTTATTAGAAACTGACAGGGTACGGAAGAGTGGGGTGGATTTAGAATTTTTTTCCAGAGTTTTCATCTCACACAGATGGGACTAGTATCAATCTTCTTCAAATAAATCAAACGTCTCATCGCACTCGTGCGGAGATAATTCCGATCGGCGGTTCTTTAGATAATCAATTCCGCGCGCTTTTTACCACTGACGCCTTCCATCGCGTGATATTGGCGTAATCTCTCCCGATTGGTTGATTCAATCGTAGGTCGGTTGTAAGTAACTCGTGACCATTCCTTTATGATTCCAATTCTGGAGCAAGTTTTTACACAATTTGGCCTTGAACTCAAGTTTACCAGGCCGTTCTTCAAGAATAGCTACAAGCTCTCCTTATGTGGCAATCATTGCGACACGCTACCCTGCCTTTATTCTCGTCAACTTCCTCAAGTACTGCCTGGGCTGCAGTAATAATAATAATAAATTATGAATGCTTATTTATCGTAGATCAATAAGGGTTCAATATATATATATATATACATATATATATATATATATATATGCACGAGATCAGATCCAGTATTTCCATCCGAATATACTGTATATATATATCAGTTTCTTGTGGACACGATAACTGCCGTAATTTTGCACCTATCACTTTGAATTTTTACCGAATATGTATACCTATAAAATTTCGATCGAGTTAGTTACTGGGCTAATTCGGTCGAAGGGGGTGAAAATGGGGGGCTTTTTTTTTCGAAAAAGTGAAATATTGCTCTAATTCTCTTAATATGTGACATATCGAATCCGTTCAACGTTCATACTATGTGTCGGATAAAGCCTAAACATGTATGTTTGAAGAGTTTTTTTATAGCACCAACCATTGACCAAAGGGGTGGGAAAAAGTGGGTTTTTCGGGAAACATTAATCATATCTCTCTTAATAGGCACAATATCAAAACCGTACAAAATGGACAATATTCCCCTAATAATTACCTAAAACTTTTGTCTGAAAGAATTTTTGATATGACCCACCATTATGCCAAGGGATGAGAAAAATGATTTCGGAATTATAAGAAAATGCCAAGAGCTATCAGTGGTTGCCATGGCAACACTACTAAATTGATGAGGGATGAGCCATCTGACGTTGCCAAGATTACGCACTTGCACGAGATCAGATTCAGATTTTCATCTGACTAAGTGTGAAGCGGCTTCGGTGACGTAACTGGTAGCATGCTGAATGTCTATGCCCAAGGTCGCGAGTTCAAAGCCGGCCGAAGTCGTCGGATTTTCTAAGAGCGCTAAAAATCCCTCCGTATGCTTTCCTTTGGAGGGGAAGTTCCAACGTTCGTTGCGAGTTGCTGGTTGCGGTGGCATCTAGTAGCCAAGTTCACAGCTAGGTGTCGTTGACGGTAGTACCTGGTACCAACATTAGGAACTACTGCTTGAAATTGACCGTCTGCATTCCTTACCTGAATTACAGACTAATATACAGCCATCCCTAAGTACACGGGGTTACATGACCGCGTTGTCGCAGCCCCTAAACTGAGCAACCAACCAAAATCTCTGCGGGAGATATAATTTTGCGTGAAGAAGTAACAGACCGTTAAATAGTCATACATCAGTGTCGAAACCTTGCATAAGGACAGTGTGACCACAAGTATAAAAATGGACCCCAAATGACAAGAAGGTTACCGTTCCCATAAGACAATAACATGTTTAAAATAAGCATAAAATGACGAAAAACAAAGTTAATTAAGCTCCAATTATAAAATATCTTCTCGCAATAAATGAGGTCTGATCCTTCTACGAAAACCTGCATATTCTGCCTATTTTCGCCTATCCCCAAGTTTGTGCGGTGAAATCTACCTCCGCCTTCCGGCGTGCCGAGAGGACTTTTTTTTTCTCTTCAAGTTCCGATGGACTGTATAAAAATAACAGATTGACATTACCAAACTTGACCTTGCAATAAGCGTGCAGTTGCTCAGTCGCCAGTCTAAACGTCAAGTGCTAACATGGTGAGACAGTTATCATTGCAACATCGTATTTTTTTATGTAAAACTTATTTTAAGTAAGAGTCGGCTCGGCGGGTACGTGATGCATTTGTTCAGCAATTTCCTGATGAAGTGCCACCTTCACTAGCACAGATTCACGTAATTGCAAATAAGTTTGACACTACTGGCTTGTGCTCAATAAAAAACATGCCCGCACACGAACAGTTTTAACAGAGGATGAGCTAGATGACATTGGCGAGAATCTTGAACGGTCTCCGAATAAATCACTCACAAAATTAGCACAAGTAGGGGTTTCGGTTTCATAAACAATAGCTAACTAACTAAAGTAAGAGTTCAGCATTGTACACACGCTAGCAAGGCCGCTGCATCATATAGGATTGTACACACGCTTAAAGCAGGGGGCCTTGGCGCGCAACAAGCGCGGCCAAGGTGACCGCAGCTGCTGTTAACAAAGCCGCCGCTTGGCGCTCTTATTTTATATGAAAGACCCTGTATATATTTTTTCATGAATTTCGACGCTTCTTTACCTGAGGATTTGTATGTTTCCACCTGCCTTATTATGCCCCCCTCTCTGAACTGCACTCGGGAGTTTAAATATTAAGCTTCTTCTAATGTTTGTATAGCGACCATCTCTTGCTTATTAGTGAGCTATTCATAAAGCAGCACCATTGAGAGGAGATGTATACAGACATCAATAGCCCCAGTGAATTCTATTCGCAGGGAACATCGTCAGGTAATCAACCGGGTAACAGTCTAACTTACTCTTCATGACCAGTAACTGGATGAGCTAAATCAGAATACACTGAGGTGGTGAACTATTAGGATTTAGAATTTAAGTCAGGTTTAAGAAAAAGACACGGATAGTCAGTCTGAAATACTGGACATTGGTTGGTTGGTTCCTTAGTTTAGGGGCTGCGACAACGCGGTCATGTAGCCCCGTGTACTTTGGGTGTGTGTAGAATCTGTCTGATAACCGGTGTTAATTGTGATGACTGTATTAGTGTGTGTATCTGTTTTTTTAATTCAAGTAGGGACTGCAACTTTGAATTTTCAAATAGTTCCTACTTTTGCCACCAAACGCCACCGTCAACGACTACTAGGCCTAGTTCAGAACTAGCTACTAGACGCCACCGCAGTCGGCTCTTGGCAACGAACGTAGCAACCTAAGAGCGTTGTTTACATTCCTAACCTATCCAATTTAGTTTCACACAGGTGTAATTAGTGGAAAGATCTTTAACATGCCATAAATCTATGACATGGGACCGCCGGCTTTACTTCCCCTCCGAAGGAAGGCATACTGAGGGATTTTTTAACGCTCTTAAAAAATCCAACGGCTTCGGCCGGGTTTGAACCCGCTATCTTGGGCATAGAAGCTCAGCATACTACCAACTACGCCACCGAAGCCGCTATACTGGACATTATATCATTTTAAATGCTAGCAGCCGAGTACCAAGAAGGCAGTGTGAGAACAGAGTTTCAAGATTCTATTTTGTTTCTTCACTGCCTACTTGATTGTTCTCGCACTGCCTTCTTGGTACTCGGCTGCTACATCGTACTATGACGTCACACACCTCAGTAATAATAATAATAATAAAAATAATAATAATAATAATAATAATAATAATAATAATATCGTATGGCCTCGGATGCCGGGTGCATGCTTTGTAATTTGACACCCAGAGGGTAGCTTGCAAGTCGAATTTCATTGTTCCTTGAATCACTATGAAAGTCAAGGAGGTTAGACATCTAAGCTCCTTGAACACTATAGCGCTTTCTAGTAGAGAAATGAGGAACTTTGTGTTGGCGGAAACTCCCGAGATTAATTTTGCCATTATGAACACGGCCTACTGAATTTAAATGGGTTCTTTAACATACCAACATCGTATGACATGCGTGTCGTATTTTTGCCGCCTTTCAAAAAAAATCACTTACCACGGCCAAGAGCGAATCTGCAATCTTGGGGTTAGTAGACCGACACGCTATCCACTCACCCACCGTGGCAAGCTACACACCTCAGTGCATTCTCGGTACATTTCGCCCCGTCACCGTAACGTAACGCCAGACCTCTGCGTAACGACGAAGTCGACAAGATCATTTTAAATGATAAAATAAGTAGAAATCCATTGCACACTACACGCAAAGTGATGGGAGACTTCCCTCATAGCCAGCATAGACCAGTAATACTCGAATTTGGTATCACAGTTCCCATTATACGATCAACGCCACGTCCCCGGTGGAATTTCCAGAAAGCCGATTGGTATGCATTCTCTGTGGAGCTTGATAAATGCATTCGTTGGATTCCCCCAAATCACCAAAGCTATCAACGTCTTGTTGGCGCAGCTATATCTACTGCTAAGAAATGTATGCCCAGGGGCTATCGGAAAGAATATATTCCTGGCTGGAATACCGAGAGTGAGGAATTGTTTAAGAATTTCGAACAAAACAGAGATGCAGAAACGGCTGACAAACTTCTGGCTAGCTTGGATGACTGCCGAAGACAAAGATGGGTTGAAACAGTCGAAAGCTTAGATTTCACTCATTCTAGCAGAAAAGCCTGGGGTCTTCTTAGAAGGCCAGGAGGAGGTACACCAGTAGTAAAGAGTCAACATCAGGTGACACCAGACCAAATAGCTTCCCATATTGTAACAACTTCCCGAGCTCCATCTGACAAGAAGCATACAAAGTATGTTAGATACCAGCTATTGAGGCCGGATTCCAGCTAAAGCTTAAAACATCTGCTGTCTTCGTGGATCTCACTGCGGCTTTTGATACCGTATGGAAGGAAAGATTGATTTATAAATTACTCAGAGCTATACCCTGCAGAACAATTGCACAGCTTATCAACAACATGCTCAGTGACAGAAAATTTCAGGTCTGTTTAGGTGAAAAGAAAAGCTCAGTGAGAAAACTGCATAATGGTTTGCCCCAGGGATCAGTTTTGTCGCCACTACTGTTTAATCTATAAATCTCTGATCTTCCAGAAACAATATCCAGAAAGTTCTGCTATGCTGATGACTTGACCCTGGCCACACAACACAAGATCATTGAGAAAACTGAAGACATTTTGATTAAGGACTTATCCACCCTGACAGAATATTTCAGGAACTGGAGACTCAGACCCAGTGCAGCCAAGACGGAGGTCTCTTGCTTCCATTTGAGTAACCGGCTTGCTAACTTCAAACTAAATATTACCTTTTCCAATAGAGTACTTAATCACAATAGGTTTCCGAAATATCTTGGTGTTACCTTGGATCGGACTTTATCCTTCAAGCAACATCTTTTGAACTTGTCGAAGAAACTGAAAACCCAAAACAATATTATTCAGAAGCTAACTGGTACTACCTGGGGATCTGCTGCGAACATCCTGCGCTCTTCAGCCTTAGCACTGGGTTTCTCTACTGCCGACTATTGTGCTCCAGTGTGGCTTAATAGCCCGTATACGAAGTATATTGACCCACAATTGAATACCAGCATGCGTCTTATATCTGGCACCATCAGACCAACTCCAGTCCACTGGCTCCCACTATTGTCTGGTATAATGCCACCTGACTTAAGAAGATCCAGTGCTCTTGTTCGAGAGTACAACAAGATCTGCAAGAATCCTCTGCTACCTGTTCTAGGCGACATACCAGCTCTTAGTCTCCAAAGATTGAAATCACGACATCCACCTCTTTGTGATGCAGCTCTGAAGACATCCACCAACTTCGATGCTTTGGAGGAATGGAAAGGCCGCTGGAATAACTCGACTGGCTTGCCCCTACATAACATCTTCAGAGGTGAAAAAATTGCTAACGGATTCCAACTACCGCGTGCAACTTGGTCCAGACTGAACAGGATCAGGACAGGTCATGGAAGGTGCAGGGATTCCCTCTATAAGTGGAACTTTGTACCTTCTCCAGAATGTGATTGTGGAGCCCCTCGCCAGACCATTCCCCACATTTTAAGCGAGTGTCAACTACGGGCTTATCCAGGTAGATTGGAAGACTTTGTATCACCAACAGCGGAGGCACTGCAGTGGGTTCAAAAGTTGGACATTCAGCTTTAATGGATAACTCTAATGCCTGACGTGAATCAATGTTTTTTGTTATTGTGTATATATTGTATATATTATGTATATAATTTCCTTGCCATACGCTAATAATAATAATAGTAGACAGCTCTGTTGCGTAGTTAACAAATAATTGTAACGCATACATGTCTTTTAGGACATAGCTCTCCTTGAGTGTTTGAGTCTCAGTCTTTTGACTGCCCCCTAGGGGCTCACTTCTAACGGGACGTGGGTTGGCGACCACGGGACCCCAGCTGAGTCCAGCATTGCTTCCCACTTACTTGTGCCGGACTCCTCTCTGTCTTCTTTCCTGTCGACCTCCCTTGGTCAACTCCTTTTCTTTTCCGACGCCGACGGTATTAGGGTATCCGAAGCCTAGGGAGTCTTTCACTTTCCCGCCTTAATTGGCCCTTGTCTCATCTTTCCTGATCTCTCCTTCTTCGAGGGGTCAGACATCTTGCTATCTTTTCATTATATTTCCTTTTCTCTTGAAGATTCCCGCACTGTATTTGTTAATTGGCTCCCCGTGTATCTAAATTCCCTTTAGTGATTTTTTTTGCATCTACACTACATTTTGTAGGTATTTTCAATCTACGTTGCATATTGTAAGTCTTTTCGATCTAAATTTGCGAGTATTTTCAACCTCAATTGCATTTTGTAAGGATTGACAATCTAAATTGCATTTTAGTAAGTCTTTCAATATAGGGCTTGGGACTTTTGTGAGTATTTTGAATTTCAATTGCATTTTGTAGGTATTTTCAACCTAAACCGCTCTTTGCAAGTATTTTCAATCTCAATTGAAGGATGAGCATTTTTTAAGTATTTTTATTCTCAATTGCATTTTGTGGCTATTTTGAATCAAAATTACATTTTGTAAGCATTTTCAATTTCAATTGCACTTTGTGAGTATTTTGGATCTGAAATGGGAGTTTTTCAATCTAAATTGCATTGTGTATTTTCAATTACAATTGCTTTTTGTAAGTCTTTTGAACCTCATTGCATTTTGTACGTATTTTCAATCTCATTTGCATTTTGTAAGTATTTTGAATGTCAATTGCATTTTGTAAGTATTTCGACTGCACATTGCATTTTGTACGTGTTATGAACTTAAACTACATTTTTGAGTATTTTCCAATCTGTTCCTTTTGTGCGTACTTTCCTTCTAAATTCCCTTTTGCAAGTATTACCACTCTCCATTTTGTGAGTCATTTCATTCTGAGTTACCTTTTGTAAGTATTTTCAGTCTCACCCAATTTTCGTTCTGGTTTCCATTTCCTTGTCATTTTCGCTATTACCCAGGCATTAGGGGCCGATAACCTAGATGTTATGCCCCTTAAAACAACAATAATTATCATCATCATCATCTTTTGACTGGTTTGATTCAGCACTCCATGCCTCCCTGTCCTGAGTTAATCGTCTCGTCTCTACATAGCTACCACACCTTACATCCAAGGTAATCTAACCTTGATCTCCCCTATAGTTCTCGTCGTCAACCCTTCCTTCCATAACTATGCTTGCTATTCCTTGGTGTCTTAGTATGTGTCCTACCAACCAGCTCTTCTCTTCATTAGCAATCGCCAGAAACACATTTCCTCGCCTACTCGTCTTCATTTGTTACTATATCTACCCATCTAATCTTCATCATTCTCCTGTAACACCACTTTTCAAACGTGTCAATTCTTCTCTTTTCGGCTGCGCCAACAGTCCAAGTTTCACTTCCATAGAGCACCACGCTCCAGACAAAGGCTTTCAAAAATGAATTCCTAATAACTAATAACAGATTCCTTTTCTGTATAAATTCTTTCCTTGCCTGAGCTAACGTACTTTTTATATCCTCTTTGCTTCGTCCAGCACTGGTTATTTTGCTTCGTAAGTAACAGGAGTCTCCTACTTCCTTTAGCTCTTCACCTGCCAATTTTATGTCCATAGGGGTTTCTGATTTATTTCGGTTGCATTCCAATATTTTAGGTTTACATTTATTGATTTCCATCATGAATTCTTTCCTCAAGACGGAGTCCATGCCATTTAATATCTCATTCAAATCCTCTGGTGTGTCGGCTAAGATGACGATGTCATCAGCAAATCTCTGTGTTGAAATTACTGTATTTCACATTGAATATCGCCTTATAGAGGGCACATCTGCTGAATAGGTGTATCGGTAATTATCTTTTTAAGAGACCTAGCATCTAGGTTATCGGCCCCTCATGGTTTGGATGATAAATGTTGAAATTAAACCTACAATTAAAACTAATAATATTGTAGTACCAGCTGAAGTACCCGTGCTTCGCTAAGGGTCATAAATAAATTAAAATGTGAAGGTGACAGTTAAAACAGGGGATAGGCGAGGTGCTGCGCGGAGGGAGAGTACGGATGGAACATTTTGTCCATCTACACTGCTCGGCGTTGACCGTGTTTTATAGCACGAATTTAGGTTTTACTCGCTAACCGTTGGAGATACACGATAAGTGATAAGGACCTCTCGGATAGAGAATTAAAGTTTAAACTCTTATATGCCATAAAAAGATCGCTATTTCTAAGCGTTGTCTTTTTATTTGAAATGGAAATATGAAATATGTAGTGACGTCACTAAAATGGTCGCCATCTTTAAATAGTGCAAATTATCGAAATCAAAAGCAGCCTACATGTTAACCAGGTAGGTCAGCTACTTCCATATACAATTTCATGTAAATCGGACTAGTGGTTCTTGTGCGATTGAGTAATACACAATTCACACAGACACTATCTAATTTTTATATACAATGTTAGTATAGATTGGTTTTAATTCCCTTTTAACCACTGAGGCTTTTAAAGACGCCAAGGTATCGGAATTTTGCCCCTTAGGTGGATCTTAAACGTTCCAATAAATCTACTGACTCCAATCCCTCGTAATTGCGCACCCTCAAATTCTAACTCTATGTGGCAGGATTCGATCCTGCAACCTTGTCCATAACTAAAGCTAACTTCTTACTTACCAACTAACTTACGTACTAGAAGAGGACAAGACCACCTTGTGGTGTAGCAGTTAGGATTCTAGCCTGTCACACCGGAGGTTCGTGTTCGATTCCTGGCTCTACCAAGACATTTTAATTCTCGTCTGAGGGCTGGAACGAGGTACACTCAGTCTCGTGAGTTAAACCTGAGATGAGGAGGGTTAAATACCCACCTCAGACATATTGAAAATGTTATTCCATGGTTTCCCTTCTTCTACTCTCGGCAAATACCAGAATGGTTTCTAACTTAAAAGGCTACGGCCACCTCCATCCCAATCCGCACCTGAATTACAAATATACACACTAGTACAGCCATCATAATAACACAGGTTATCAGACTTTCCCCCCACTCACACACAAAAGTACACGGAACTACATGACCACGATATTGCAAAGTCCCTAAATTAATCAATTAATCATTTATTTATTTATGTATGTATTTATTTATTTATTTATTTATTTATTTATTTATTTATTTATTTATTTATTTAGCGTATGGCTTTTAGTGCCGGGAGTGTCCGAGGACATGTTCGGCTCGCCTTAGTCTGTAGATGCTTCAAGTGGACACACATGGGGTGAGCTACAAGTTCCGTTCAATTGCATGTAATTCCAACTTTCGCTACCAGATGTCACTGATACCTAATGGTGAACGTTGGAACTTTAATAGAGCGTTACAACGAAATCTAACCTAGAAATTTATCTTCACACAAGTTAAGTTAGTGGAAGGATCTTTTACATGCCATAAATCTATGATATAGGATCGTCGGCTTTACTTCACCTCCGAAGGAAGGCATACTGAAGGATTTTAACGCTCTTAAAAAATTCCGACGGCTTCGGCATGGTTTGAACCCGTGATCTTGGGAACAGCAGTTCAGCTTGCTACCAACTACGAAGAAAATTACGAAAGATTCGTGAAGGAACTCAGTTCGGAGTTTAAGATATTCACCCAAGTACACAGGGCTAAATAGCCACGATGTCCAGGCTCCTCAAATGAAACAACAACAACAACAACAACAAAATAACGTGTCTTAGCAAGCTCAGCCATATACTGTATGTGGGCATGTTCTCCATTTCCCCAGACAGAGGTGTACATGGAACTAGCACTAGTAATTGATTGACCAATGGGAACTCAATAATGCCCCTACCGCAATTAAACCACTTAATTAATGGTGTAATGTGATCGTGGTCAGTCCCATTACAGTATTGAGGTTAGTGCTGGTCACACATTAAATCAATTCTAATTCATCAACCAAAATAATGAAAATGAAAATCCACAGCCTGCTTCCAGTCAGGGAATGGAATGGATGAAGCCCCCATCTAGCTGCGAGGATATGAACTGAGCCGGCTGCCGAAGCCTGTCGCACTCCCTTGGGGCAATGATTAAATGAATGACAGATGAAATGATAGTGGAGAGTGTTGCTGGAATGAAATTGTGACAGGAAAATACCGGAGTACCCGGAGAAAATCCGGTCTGCCTCCGCTTTGTCACTTGGAGTGACCGGAATTTGAACCACGGACCCCAGAGGTGAGAGGCCGGCGTGCTGCCGCTTAAGCCACGGAGGTTACTCATTCTCCTTTCTACTGCTTCTAATTTATCCAATTTGTAGTTCAGTACGAGATATTCACTCGCATTCCGCTTTGACTACGGTGTTGTAGTACTGTATTTTAAGATCTTTAGACAAACAATTTTTGTTGTAGGTATTCCTAGTTATGCCACACGCTCATTCCATTTTTCGTATTCTTTCTTCTACTGCAGATTTCTTCAAACCATTTTTGATGTGTAACATCTTTCCATTCGGTAGCTGGATTTTGAACAAGTAGTTCCGTGAAGAACTATACAGCCTATTTTCATATATCCTGCTCATGTTAATTGCCTCTATCAACATACAAAATTTCAGTTTAATTGCTGTAACAGATTCGTAGATATTGAGAACCGTCTAAATATTTCAGATTGTCGCCAGGTTGGATTTTTATTTTTGTACTATTACATTAAGATTATTGTGTACGTGTGGTATTCAAACTTCAATCGCATGATTAGAACACAAGAATTAAAAACGAGATTTTAAAATTACGCACAGCAGCCATCTTGTGATTATGCAAACAATTGAAATAAATTAGATGCCAGTGGATCAACATTTGTATAAGCATTTAACGCGCAACGTTTCACAGCACTCGGATAGTTAATTCGCGAGAATCGTCCATTTAAATATTTATACTTCGCGTCATGTTGGATTTGTGCTCACCAGGTTAATGAAAGTCCTATAAGTGAACATATGTTCATAGTCTCTATGAACATAAACAAATTCAGTTTGGTTGCTGTAAAAGATTCATAGATATTGAGAACCGTCTAAATATTTCGGAAGCTCGCCATTTAGGATTGTTATATGTATAGGCCATAGAATTATGTACCATTCAATGACAATTATTGCCTAGGTTCATTATTCAAACATTCACTTCGATCGCATGATTACGACACAAGAAATAAAAACTTAATTTTAAAATTTCGCACAGCCGCCATATTGAGGTTATGTAAACAATTGATTTAAATTAGATGGCAGTGCATTACAATCTGCAAAATCATTTACTGTACCACATTTCACTGCGCTCAGAGAGTTAAATCACGAGAAAAATCTATTAAAATATTTCAAATTCGCTTGGTCGCCATGTTCGTTTTTTACTTTACAAGTTTATGAAATATACATAGATAAACTTGTACCAGTACCCTTTATCACCGTACAAAATTGCAGGGTAATATCTGTAATAGTTTCGGAGATATAGAATGTCAGTGAAATATTTCGCACAGCCGCCATATTGAGGTTATGTAAACAATTGAACTAATTAGACTCCAGTGCATTACTATGTGTATAAACACTTTCTGTACCTAGTTTCATTACGTTTGGATGGTTAAATCGTGAGAAAAGTCTATTTAAAAGTCTCAACTTCGCTTGGTCGCCATGTTCGTTTTCTACTTTACAAGTTTATGAAATATACATAGGTAAACTTGTATCAGTACCCTTTATCACCGTACTAAATTGCAGGGTGATATCTGTAATAGTTTCGGAGATATAGAATGTCAGTGAAATAATTCGCACAGCCGCCATTTTGAAGTTATGTAAACAATTGAACTAAATTAGACTCCAGTGCATTACAATGTGTATAAAAATTTGCTGTACCAAGTTTCATTACGTGTGGATAGTTAAATCGCGAGAAAAGTCTATTTAAAATCTCAACTTCGCTTGACAGCCATGTTGGTTTTGTAGTCACCAGGTTTTTGAAAGTCTCATAGGTGAACTTCTAGTAGTACCCTTGATCACCGTACCCAATTTCAGGGCGATATCGGTAATAGTTTCGGAGATATTGAATGCTAGTGAAATATTTCGCACAGCCGCCATTTTGCATTGGTGAGACGTAACAGAATTTGAAGGGCACGGTCGAGGTCGCCGGGAATAGTGCTATGAACATACCGAGTTTCATTGAAATCGCTCCAACCGTTTAGATTTTATTAGGGGGGACACACACACGAATCACACACACACACACACACACACGCACACACACACGGACAAAAGGTGATCTCATAAGCCTATTTTTTCAAAATTGAAAATAGGCTAAAAATGGTACGGAAGTGGATCGGACGATCCAGCTGTCAGTGGTGGATCGGACGGAAGTGTCTAAGACGCACTGCCAGGTGGATCGATCGATCCAGCTGACAGTGCTAAGAGGAAACAATGAGGGCACGGTGTCGGAAATTGATACCATGACGTACTCTCGGCCATGTGGAATGTACATGACATACGGATTACTTCAAGGTTTTGAGGCGCAATTACAAATATTCTTACAATAAATCATATTCAATTGTCGTTTTTTTAGTCGTTTACCCTCCAGGTTGGTGGAACCCACGAACTCAGCGAGGGAACTCACCACTACCGCCTCTACGGGCAGTGTCCTAGAGCTGGTAAAATCGAATAGGAAGGAATACAACTGGTGAGGTGGGATTGGCACCTCGCCCAGGCGGCCTCACCTGCAAAGCGAACAGGGGCCTCATGAGGGAAGGCAAGGGATGATTAGGATGGATAGACAAGGAAGAGGGAAGGAGGCGGCCGTGGCCTTGAAGAAGGTACTGTACCGTTTTCTTTTATTCGGCCTGATTTACGGTACATGAACTATACGAACCGCTACACCACACGGCAGGTTTTGACCTAGTTTTGACAGCGCGCATAGCCATGTGATCGTTTGCTCAGCTGTTGTCTCATCAGCTACCTTCGGAAGAGAGTGTTTCGCTTGTACGCCGCGAGGATGCGCAGGTGTCCTTGAGCTGGCAGTCGTGGGAGATTGACACTTACATTTGAATTTTTATTTGGAAATGTGATACAGATATGATGTCAAGTATATACTGGAGTTCGATTTTACAGCAGAGAGGGACAATGCAGTCGTGCTTTTTAGTAATGGCATCTGTAACATCAAGAATATAGATTTATATATCGACCTGTCTCAGAGAGATCGTCTTGTCATGCGCAGTAGAGACAGTGCGCGAGTTGCCTCCTGCAGGTCGACACAGGTGCGCGACAGACAGAACACGTTTCAACTCAGACGAATTCACGCCTAAGCAGAACTTGTATCGCAATGTTGTTTCGGCTGGAAGAAGTGTCAAGCTATTTTGAGTTCACGGCGGTGCTAGTTGACATTTTATACATCGTGTGGTGACGGATTAAGGTCATTATAATAAAAGTTCAGTGTCGAATGAGAACTTCAGTCGTCAGAGCGCCTGGCATTGTATGCGGGCAGTATTCTGTTAGTGGAATCACTCTTTTCACGTGTTACGGAGCGAAATGCAGTGATCCATAAAGGAGGCTTGTTTCTGAAGTCTATGCATACTGGGAAGGCGTGCTATCTTTTCTCATGCCAAGACTATTGCAACTAAATATCAAGTACATTCCGAGTGAAGCTTTTTAACAATGTACAGTGCTTGGAAGTCCGAGGTGTTGGGGGAGATATTTAGAATGCATATAAACATATTAGCCATGAGCGGCTAGGCATTTTAGTGTGGACATCGCTATCCAAGCAAATGCAGCGGACGTCACGAGTAACCACAATGCATGTTTGCGAAGTGGATCATAGCATATTCGCGACGCGGGCTATTGGCTTGTGCAACATGAACTTTTGGTAACATGCAGCCGAAAATAACTCAGGCTACCGTCATGTGTTCACTTGCTTATCGAAATGTTGCATTCGCGCGCGTGGTGTATTTTCGAACCGGTCTGGAACTATTCGAAATACGGGCTAGGACAATTTCCGAGATGAGGAAGCAGTTCGTTTACTACCAGTGGACTTGGGACATTGGAGTAAGGGATCCCCAGCGCGTTCATTGGAAATTGGAATGGAACCGTGTAGTCCTGCTACACCATGGTGGAATCAGATGGTGGGCATCTTCACGCTCCATATTGCCTTCGAGAATCTCCAGCCAGGTAGAGAATCCACTTTTCATGTAGCGTTGCAAGGTAGATAGTCCAGTTTAAACACTTTGCCATCTATTTTCTTTTTTTTCATTTTGAGTAGTATGATTGTGGAGTGGAGTTTATGCATGGCTATTCCATGTCATGTGTGACTTCATTTTCAGTCGAGTTTAGGCCTGATTAACCAGGTGCACTCATTTCATAACATTTTATTATGAAATAATTGTTCATTTTTCAGCTTAATAATCTATTAAATTAAATTCATTAAATTTATTCCGAACTTCTTGATTGTGAAGAACAGATCTTCGTAGGGGAAGAAATCTACGTTATTCTCATAGGGAATTGTTTTTTTTTTCATCAAGCTTTGGCTTGAGGGGTCATCGTTCCTTTATTTTTGTGTTCGACAATTGCGAGCTTCGAATTTTTCTTATGCGCTCATGTATTATTATTATTAAATTACAGTATAAAATGTGGAGTTTGATCATTCTTTTAGAATAGGAATTTTCTTTTCTCTTGAGGGTAAGCGAGGTCATACTGCAATTCTAATGTGTCAACAGAATTTAACTGGAGTCGTTATCTGGATACATGCTGTAGATTCAGTTTGATTTTCGTGAATTCTCTTGAGGGGACATTTCTATTTTTGTCTGATCAACGTTAACGTTCGATTTTGTAGTCACGTGTACTTGGATACACCTCGTTGATTTTTATATTTATTAATATTGCTATAACTGAACTTTGATTCAGTATTTCGAGTTTTTCTTGTTTAGAACATTGCTTTAGAGAACTATTTGAAGAACAAGAATCTTTTAGGAGACAGATCCCAGGGATTAACTTTAAGGGGAGATGAATTCTTATGTGACTGTGAATACAACTCTGTAAGGCAAGCTTTTTGTGATCCAGTGCACTTGATTAAGTAGCCACTCATGTTAAATTTATGTTGCATTGGATTGAGAAATCATAATAATTAAGAAATACAGCTGATCATGTCTGATCACTAGTTATCGAATAAAATAATCACCATATGGGTGATAGTGTGTGAAGAAACGTCAATGGGCGTGATATATATTTACGATGGTACTCGTTGAAGTACGTTCATATTAAAATGTTAGTAAAAGCATCATGTGTAATGCGATTATAAAATATAAACTTGGTAATGTTGGTGGTAATGCCCACCGTTTTCAGAAATCGAGGTCATGAGTGACCATTATTATGACAGTAATTCTTTTGTCAAGCCTCAGAGTTTGTTTTTGTGTGGCATCCCCATTTAATTAATTCTTCGGTTGTGCTCAGTTTATAAGATTTAGGCAATGCTAGATATGATTCACGATCGTTATATTTTAAATTATGGATGAATTTAATTAAGTACATTCATACTGAAATATTATGGAATCTTTAGAGATTCTGAATTACGAATTTCACGTCTTTTTAGCTTGAGTGCTTGATTGATAAAAAAAAACATTTTGAATACATTGCTAAGGCAATATGAGTTATGCAATTTCAATTTTGACAAAGCAGATAAGGAGTACAGAATTACATGTTTGGAAAGGCATTTACATCTGAGGGTGTATTAACATAAATAATGATTTCGCTGTAAATAAGTAAATATGTATATATATATATATATATATATATATATATATATATATATATATATATGTCTGAAATAATTCACGTGTTCTTTAATGTTGGAATGGGTGGAAGAACCATTAAGGTGATTTATCTAATTTTTTTTGGGTTCTTCTATTGTTCACATGATTAACAATTTCTATTAAGGGTTAAATGCACTCTTGGTCCATGGGGACTGTTAATGCATTTATTGGCATGATTCTAGCGCCCAGTTTCTTTGTTTGTGTCCAGTCAAGGACAATTTGGTCTGACCTTCTGTCAGATTTCTTTTGAAATAAATTTTTGTCAGTTCTTTTAATCGCGTGATGTGATGATTTACAGAAGTATAAAGAGGTTGCATTAAGGGGGGCCACAGCTAGATATTTCTAGAGTTTCCCACACTCCTGAGAGGGTGTTTGCCCACGATTCTCGTGTTCTTAGAGCTTTTCGCTGTTATGCTTTGGTCGTGCTTAATGCCCACTCTGTTAGGTTTTACTGCACCCTATTACTCCTTTTCCCTGTTGGTAGGATTTGGGGACTTTTCTAGGGCGGAGGGTTTTCAGGTCCTACGATCCAGCTACCATCGAGGGATTTCAACATGTAAAGGGTAGGTATTTCGGGCACAGTAAATTGGCGGCCCAAACTTAAGAGGCATCGAATAGAGATATCGTGTCTTTATGGGAGGTGCCAATTGAGTAAAATGGCATACAGATGATGGACTCGAGAAAACTGGAATACCAGAAACGAGAACATAGTTTGAGGCCATTATAGATGTCGAACCTCGTGGAAGGGCATCTGACTGGTGATATGACGCCATTTCATGATCGTTTCGTATCTTGCTTTCGAACACGTGGTGACGTTATATGCTAGTCAATTCCGACAACATTACAGCGATCAATTGTGAACTCGTTGAATGAACGTCGGTAGATAATGGTTCACCAATGTTTTTAGCACAATATATTGGAATTCATTCGTGAATAAAGCAATTAAGAGTATTCTCGATCTACACGGTATACGTGTAGAATTGCAACCATTGATAGATTTTGTGGATTTTTAAGTGGTGCTACACTGATTTGGAAATAATATACGACTAGAGCCAAGATCAATGAAAGACATTCTCTGAAAAACTGAATTGACATGATCAGTCGAGTAGGGCGTTGAGATGTAACTCGTGGGTGAGTTGCACTCAAGGTGTCCCATTTTCTTGCAACCGGCGGATGGGTATTTCTGAGCCCATTTTAAATGTAAAACCATTTTCATTAATTTAAAGATGGTCATAATAGGAATACTTAGGATATATACTGTTATAAATCATCACACATAGTACGAGTAGGTTCTGGGAATTCCTCGATTCTAACATTGAGCACTGATTGGTAATTTTAATTATATTTTAAGTTAATGCAACACAATCAAGAAGTTCGTGTGATGGCAAATGTGGTTTACTCTGTGATGTCTATGCTTTGTTTGGTGGAGTAGTGTCCATGTGTTTCAGCTTTTGTGTGGTATATATATATATATATTTGACATGTCTGAGAACGATGGAAAAGGATCTTCTAGTGAGATTGAGAAACTTTATAAACTGCTTCAGGAACAGATGCAGATCCAAGATGCTCTTGCAGAGAGTATTAAGGGCTCTTTAAATGACCTTCAGTCCGGCAACAGAGACCTTAGAGCTAGTCAAAAACAAACGCAGACTAGTCTAGAACAAATGCAATCTAGTCAAAGTCAAATGCAGATTAGTATAAAACAAATGAAGAGCAGTCAAAGTCAGATGCAGAGTAGTCAAACAAAAATAGAAGCAGACATTTATAGCATTCAGTCGAAAATTGTTAAGGTCGAATCCAGTCAAAGTCAAATGCAGAGCAGTCAAAGTCAAATGCAGGCTAGTCAGAACCAGATGCAAACATTTCAAAATATTATTGAAGTTAAAGTCACTAATGTACAGGAAGATGTAACTAACATCCTGTCTAAAGTTAGCATTGTAGAAGCTAATCAAAACCTTATGCAAATCCAGATTAATGAAATAGAGAAAACTAATAAAGATTTCCAAATGGAAATTAAATTAGATTTAGATATCAGTAAACGTTTGGCAAAGGATAATTTGGAAGCTTTGCAACTACAATTCACTAACGACACTATCAATACTCAGGCTTCCATAGATCAATTGAGAACTGAAATGAATTCTTTTCGAGTTCAAGTCAGTGATCATAATAAATTATTGAAAGATGACTTTGACATAGATCTTAAGGCAATTGTTAAAGAAAACATAGACTTGTTAAGAAATGGTATGCTTAGGATTAATGAAGATTCTTTCAGTGATATGAAACAGGAAATGGAACAAAAACTTGCCACTAGCGAATTGAAAGCTACTAAAAAAAATATTAGATGTGAGGGAGGATGTCGATAAGAAGATTACTGTTCTTCAAATTTCTCAAACAGATAATTTAACCAGTCTAGAAAATAAATTAAATTCCATTGAGGTTAAGGTGGATCAGAACAAGATAGAACTGAACGAAGACAGGGAAAAGAAAACTTCGGAATTAAATGTAATTCGAGCACAATTAGAAACCATTAACCTTGGGGGGAATGTTAACCTAGAAAGTATTAAGGAGCAATTAAGGTCCAGCTGGAACAGCGACTTTCACGCTGCTTTAGCTCAAAGGGAACCTAGATTACAGGAAAGAGATGAAGCTATGCCACATGAGTCTCCCGACATTGGGATTAGTCCTCAGTCTAGAGTTGCGGAACGGTTAGGTCCAACTCAACCCAATTTGACTCAGCCTCATTTCACGCAACTACAACCATGTGGGTACACTTATCCTAACACTAACGTCAATACAGGAGGTTATATACACAGGCCTGTTGAAAGAGCGTCCAACATCACTGTTATTAGAAATTTTGAGGATAAACCTCGCAAATTCAGTAATTTAGATGGGACTACTCCTCTCGAATTTATTCGTGGATTAAGGGATTACTTCGTGGAATCGCAGGTGCCACACGAACGCGAACTTAGAGTAGTGGAGCGCTGTTTGACTGATGCCCCACTTCAGTGGTATAAGGCGTTTAGGTATACCTTCAATAATTTCGAGGAGTTTGCTGACGCATTCATCAAAAGATTCTGGAGCATTGAAGTGCAACAGAATATAAGGTCAGAAGTTTACTCGAGAAAGTATGCGAATACAGTTCCCACAAGCTACGCGGAGTACTTTGCGTGTCAGCTCTCGAAACTGTGGTTTCTGCAACCCACGATGACCGAGGGTCAGTTAGTAGAAGCTATATCGCAGCTACTTTCCGTGGATGTCAGAAAGTCAATAATTTCATCAGGAGTGACTGACTTAGCCACGATGGACGACTTGCTACGTCGTTTGGACCACGTAAACGCAATGTCAACACCTATCATATCGCGTGCTAGTCGACAGGAGTCTAAAGGGATCAACACGGTAGTAATGAACCGAACCCAGCAAACGGATCAGGTCAGATCTGATCAGAGGAATCCGGAAAGGACAGGGCAAACTCGAAACCACTACCAAAAGGATGAGAGATACCAAAACCAGTATAGGGAATACACGGAACCACCGTGGCAGAGACGTTATGAGGAACGAAATTTCTATTGAAGGGACTACGGCAAGAACCGTAACAATTATCGTGATGCACCTTATGACACTAATTACAGACCACGTCAGGGGTACAGCAGGTACAAGAACTATAGGACGGAAGAGTTTTAACGAAGGAGAGACCAGGAAAGGCTCAGAGGGGAACAGGAAAAGTCCGATGGGGAAGGACGAAGAAAGAAAGATGATAGGAGAAAGGATACAATAAATGATGCTCGTGCAAGTACTAGTCGCCAGGGTAGTAGAGAAATAACCCCAGAAAGAGATAAAGATAAAGATGAAAGAAAAGGAGGAACAAGAAATTAGAGATAACAGGTAATTCTGCACTACCATCGAGGGATTTCAACAGGTAAAGGGTAGGTATTTCGGGCACAGTACCATCCCGGCATTTGCCCGAAGACGAAGTGGGAAACCACGGAAAACCACTTCGAGGATGGCTGAGCGGGAATCGAACCCCCTCTACTCATTTGGGCCACCCGAGGCTGAGTAGACCCCGGTTCAGTCCTCGTACCACTTGTCAAATTTCGTGGCAGAGCCGGGAATCGAACCCAGGACCTCCGGGGCGGCAGCTAACCATGCTGACCGCTACGCTAAAAGGCGACCAATTGTCGTTCTTTGGTGTAAAAATATTCACTACGGTATATCATATTTGCTGAAAATAATTATGATTTATTAAGATTTTTTTTTTCAATCTCTGGATAAAAGTGATCGGCATCCACTTCTCGAGTAACATTGCTCACTGACATTCTGACGGTAAATGCTGATGCGAACTCTGGTGTCAACTGATTGAAGCACATGTTATTCGGGAACTAGACAAGCCTTCATGAACTATTGCTGAACACAGTCTCTTTACTCACAAGAGGGACTATTCATAAGGCATTTTAAACTCAATCTCACGCAGGAACATTATCGATACAAGCAAAATATAAATGAAACTTAATTCCGTAATGCAGTATTATTGGAACGTGGAAATAAGTCACCATCTTGTGCATAATATTTGGGTGGTCGAAATAGCCGTGGTGTTAGCGCCTCTGACTGTGAATCTAGGGATCTCGGGTTCGAATCCCGGAGGGGATAGATATTTTTGCTACCAGATTATCATTTTAAACGATATTAGCCTACTTTCGATTTTTGCAAAAAAAGAAAGTAGACTTATGAGATCAACACAGGGCGAAAAATTGTGTGTCTGTCTGTGTGTGTGTATGTGTGTGTGTGTGTGTGTGTGAGAGTCTGTGTGTGTGTGTGAGTGTGTGTACTCTGAATGTCTGTCCCCCCCCTATCAATTCGAACACGGTGAAACCGAATTGAACGAAATTTGCTACAGAGGTAGCTCAAGCATAGGGCACCTCAGTGTCGTACTTTATATCGCCGCCATCTTTACCAAAACTGAATGGCGGCCACTCAAACGTTCAAAACGTAAACTCAAATTACGGCTAAACTAATCATCCGATCTCTACCAAATTTGGTGACAACATACCTTTATATAGGACGCGTCTTTTACCCAAACTTCAAGGTCATCGGCCTTGCCATTTCAGGATGGCGGCCGTGTGAATTATGCAACCATTATAATCAATAGCTTAAGACCCACCAATTCAGATTATCAAGCCTAGGGTGGTTTAAGCTATCCTGAAGGTCGTGATCCGTTATTTATTATAATTTAATATTATAATATTATTCTGTATGAGTGGCTTAAAAGAGTTGAGCCGTATCTGCCACACGACAAGATGGCAGCTGTCCTCATGAGCCTGTCTTATATTTCAGTAGTTTGTGTATGTTGTATGTGATATACCCTACTGATACAATAATATAAACTTTGTATGAAATGATCTATAATGAAGATGTACTGCAGTGAAGAAATAGTTTATTTGAAGTCATTATTTGCCAACAGGTTGTATCTAATATATCAGTTAAGATCGCCATGATGTTAAGGATATGGTTAGCTCTGGGCTAGCGTGTTAGTCTGTCACGCAGTAGACTAGGGATCGAATACTGCTACAGTTAACTTTATTTTCTTGAATTCTTTTACAAATGATGTGCACAAGCTCTTTCCACAGATACTGAATAAAATGTCATTTATCTCAAAGGGAGGCTAATGTATACACTCGTTTATTAATAAAATTAATGGTTAACAATCTTACCAAATAATTATGGTATTCGAATTGGTTATGAAAAAGAAGACCTGCATATAAACTGTCTCGCTTTTGCAGATGACATTGCTTTGTTCGCTAATTCAATGGAAGAGGCCACTGACCAACTTAATAAACTACAAATCATAGCTGCTAAAACTGGACTTAAAGTGGCCTTCCATAAAACTAATTTTATCACAAATGTCAAAGATGCCTCAAAATTCATCACGATTGGTCTGCAAAAAATAAAAATAAAAGTCCGAAAATTTAAATACCTAGGTGAGTGGATTACCCCTAATAATTCAGAAATAGCTGCCATTGAGAGCAGATGTAACAAATTGGAAGGTGCCTTTCAAACCTGCGAAAACATTTACAAAAGTAAAAGCTTGTCCCGGAATGTCAAACTTTGTCATTATAACACAGTAATTAGGCCGTCAGCACTGTATGCTGCAGAATGCTTACAGATGACAAACAAAGGCCCATTGAGAAAATTAGAACTTAAGGATCGGAAAATTCTAAGGAAAATATTAGGACCTGTTAATGATAATGGTACTTACAGAAGAAGACATAACAATGAATTATTTGAACATATAGAAGATTTGGTGAGTGTGATGAGAAAAAGGAGAATGTCTTTCTTTGGACATCTGGAACGGATGGAGCATCATCGACTTTCATATCGAATACACTCATCAATCTCTAAAAAAAATTCCTATTGTAAATGGTCGATGCAAGTTAAAAAGGACCTAACAGAAGCTCGAATCAATCAAGCTCTGGTTTGGGATAGGAACCTGTTCAGAAAGGCGGTTAAATCAACCAGTAATCTACACCCTTTAACATCTGTGATGCCTCGCCCTCACTGCAAGTGGACGGAAGAAAGGAGAGCTGAACATTCGTCAAGAATGAAGATCTACTGGCAGACAAGAAAACAAGCTTTACAGTGATCATATGAGTGAAGAACATCGTGGTCCATTGATGTCCGAAACGACTCCAAAAAAAAATCACAGTCCCAGCATTGCACATAAACAGAAGACATTAGGAAAAGGAGAATAGAAGAACTAGATACACGTTGTTATCAACCACAGCCTTCTTAATGTCTCTGTACGGTGCTGTCCTCTTGTGGGTTATGTGGGTAATATTGTTCCAAACATACCGCTGTGTAAATACCTGGCCTCCTGAAGTATGGCAATTTTGTAAAACTGGTAGTTCAACTATTAGCCACGATCGCGCTCCGATTACCTTTAAACACTGCCAGCTGGATCGCCTCCCTCCTGGCTATTTTAATCTGCCTGCTCGTTGAACACCCAGAGGCGTACAAGATAAATATTAATTCACTGCTAGGTCGCAACACCAACCTACTGTGATCGGCGCGGATTTTTAAAGGGGAAGGTACCCAAAACGAAAGATTCTTAAGTTTGCAGGCTGGCTTAATATAGAGATTAACGGACGTGAATGCATTACAATAAGTTAGTAGTTTTGTTATTCAATCATCATAAAGTATATAATATTGATTTTGACACTTACTGGCTAATTATCAATATAAAAGAAAACAAACACTACATGGTGGTAGAGGTGGTTTTAGGGATGAGGACAAAGAGTTATAAATATACCCATACATTTAGGAGAAAGTAGGCTATATTTTCTTTGCTGAACATCTTGTTTATTATATCAATATGACTCATTTTAACAGAATCCATATGAAATTACGTGTTGGTCTGTGAAACAAGAGGTCCGGGAACTGGGCAAGCCTTTCATGATCTACTGCTGTGCACATTGCATTTACTCGCAAGTTGGCCTATTTATAAGGAATTTAAGGTTATGAGCTGTGTCGCGTCTATTAATCTAGTTGATCCATATCGTATTCTTTATTTAGACTAGTGCTGGTGGAAGCTACAAATCATCTAATAAAATGAGTTCCGTATTATAAACTGCAATATCTGTAAAACACTCCCTTTTACAATAGATTAATATTTGCGCCAATAATAGCATAAAATATCGGTGTATCAACAATTTCACGTGAGCTTTCTTCTATGTCAGATGTTACAAATCATATGCGACTGCTGTAAGGCTGTTTTTTTTTTTAAATCGTTATGCCCAACTACGGAGCGCGCTTGAACTTATTTTGCACTATGTTCCTTCTTCTTTTCTTCCCAATATCTCTTGATTTGTTCACTGTGTTCCTTTGTGCGTGCTTCTGTCCAGCCTGTATTTTTCCTTTTAGGTTTCTCTTCAAATTTATGTTTGTTTACTAGGCTTCTAAATTTTACTCTATCTGGAATGGTTTTCTCAGCAATACCCATTTTTTGTAGATCTTCATGTAACCTATTTCTGTTAAACCAATTGTTGCTGATTTTCAAGAGTAGCGCTAGATTTAGAATTCTCTCTGTCAGTCTGTCGTTGTCCATTCTGTGAAGGTGTCCGTAGAATTTTGATCGTCGTTTTCTGATAGTATCTGTGATTATTTCTGCGGATTGAAAAATTTCATGTGGTTTCTTTTTCATCCAAATTCCATTTTCCAACTTTGGTCCTAGGATTTTTCTAAGAATTTTCCTCTCTTGTTTCTCGATGCTTTTCATTTGTGACCGGCCCCCAATTATCAGTGTTTCGTATTATATTATTATTATTATTATTATTATTATTGTATTCGGTTTATTGTTGCTCGTGTACTTGGCATGAGGGTGGTGCTCACAGTCTCAAACAGAATGCGTGTTTTAGACAGTGGCATGAGGATGTCGCGAAACATGTATCGCGCGTTACAAGTCACTTCGTCTGAACAGGGCCTAAGTGGACAGTGTGAGTAACAGCGGTCGCTCCGGTACAGCAGAGAGATTCTTTGAGATGGAAATTGCGAGGGCATCTGGAGTGGTTATATAGCGAGCTCTTACCAACTCAAAGCTTGGTGGTATGTCCTGACCATGGGCTTTGGCGACCTGATTAGCAAAGCTGGGAAATCCGTACCGTCCCTGTCTAAAGCAGAGGTTCTCAAACTTCTTCATTCCGCCACCTTTTCGTTATTTTTGTTTGAGTCTTCAGTCTTTTGACTGGTTTGAAGCCACCATACCTCCCTCTCTGATCTAATCGTTTCATCTCTACATAGCTACCCCACCCTACATCCGAGGCAATCTATTTAACATATTATAACCTTGGTCTACTCTTTCAGTTCTTGTCCTCGGCCCTTCCTTCCATAACTAAGCTTGCTATTCCTGGGTGTCTTAGTATGTGTCCTACTTCTCTTCATTAGCAGTTGCCAGAAACATCTCTCCTCTCCCACTCATCTCAATGCCTCTTCATTTGTAACCCTATCTACCCATCTGATATTTCATCATTCTACTGTAACACCACATTTCAAACGCTTCAATTCTCCTCTTTTCTGCTGCTCCAATAGTCCAAGTTTCACTTCCATATAGTGCCACGCTGCAAACAAAGGCTTTCAAAAATGACTTCCAAATACCTAAATCTATATTCGATGTTAACAGATTCCTTTTCGTTAGAAATGCGTTCCTTGCCTGAGCCAACCTACTTTTTATATCCTCTTTGTTTCGTCCATCACTGGTTATTTTGCTTCCTAAGTAACAGAACTCTCCTACTTCCTTTAGCTTTTCACCTGCCAATTTGATGTCCATAGAGGTTCTGAAACGTGAAATATCTATTGCCCCTACCCTCCTACCCCTCCGAATATTTCCGAAGGAGGTCATGCACTATCACTTTCATGGGGTCTCTCTTTACCACTGCTAATACGCCACTTATCCATGGTTAATGGCGTCACTTGTATCAGTTTATTGTAAATCGGGCTAACCACTTCCACTGAACAAGCACTAGAATTCATCTGTTCACCTTCGAACTGACTGCAAAGGCCTGGCTGTATTCGAGTCGACAATGACCGTAACTTGTAAAGGAGTGGCGGTAACATGGTCAAGTGACTTATTGTCATTAGTAGGGTTTGGAAGTTTAAGACGTAAAGTAGTTCAAAATATACAAGCAAATATGCCTTAAAAACTAGCTAAATATGACCTAAAAACTATAAAATATGACCTAAAAACTATGAAAAAAGACATGAATTTTTGAGATACGTAGAGTATCACTAACCTTTTTCCAGTGTATTGGACATGTGATATTTTGATTTTACAAGTGACTTTTTTCATGAACTATGTGTATTTGCAAATGCATTTTATGCCCATAAGTGTTTATAATGTGTATATGTGGCTGATGAAGAACAACATTATTGTTCGAAACATGTACCAGTACTAAACAGTGCTAATAATATTACAAGTATTGAAAAGACGGAAATAAGAGTAAGTTATTTAGTGGAATTTAACTTCAATACGGACCATTATGGATAAAAACAATTTCCTTGTTTGTTAATAGCTTTTGAGCTAAATATATCTACTGGAGTGACATCCTGTTGAAAGGTGGAAGCACACTATCGTCATGTTCCGTGACCTCATGCGTACAGTGTCGCAATCTAACTTGTCCAGAAAGATGTGCTGGAAGACGTCCGTAGAGGAGCGCCTTCTTGGAATCAGATCTTCTAAACCTACTATCTGCCTGTTCTGGGTAAAGAAAGAAAAATATATCTACTACACTATTCGGAAATCCTGTGTTTGAAACTCGACGCAGATAACACGTATCTTGTTAACGACGCCTCAATTTAAACAAAATTGCGGAAATTATAACCAAATATGACCTTATATCACTAAAATATGACCAAATATGACCAAAACAATAAAAATGGCTGAAATATGCATTTATAGGCAACATCAAATTCCTTTAAACGTGGTCAGGGACCCGTCATTCAAACTTATTTTTCAGATTTCGGGTAAAATGAGCTCAGGAAAAAAATATGACTTTTCTTTTAACATCCGAACCTTAGTCATTAGTGGTTGTTTGGGAGCGGTTGGTGAAAGGTTGCTGTTTGGGAAATATTACTCTACACCTATTCTAAGAATTCCTGCTGACAGGATCTACTGGTCAGTTCTTGTGAAATAAGACAGCGAAAGTACGAGTTATTTTAGTCTTGGATGGTCGTGGGAACCTATGATAGGCTCATGGATATGAGGATACTATTTTTTACAGAATATGAAATAAATATTTCAATCAGAGCCGGCGCCCTCACTTTGAGGACCTGTGGTCTAAAGGTCAAGTTGCTCGATTTTAGTATAAATCTAGACGAAGCTAGACGGAGAAGATGGATGGAGACTATGCAGACCACTAACTTCAAGCATTCCAGCAGGAAGGCTTGGAGCCTTTTGAAAAAGTTAGGTAGAGTGCCACAGATACCTCATACTTCCTGATATATCTCCACATCAAGTAGCTAGCCGAATCGCAAGCAGATCGAAAGTGAAACCTGACAAATATCTCAGAAGGACAATCAAACAGCAGTTGTCACATATGAAGAGGCACGGCCATGAAACATCAAAGTTTTTAACTACATTCACAGATGATGAGCTTTTGGAAGCACTCAAGGGGATGAAGAATGGAAAGGCTCCAGGATTTGACGGTATTCATCCCGAATTTATAACACACTGTGGGAAGAACACAAGAAAATGGCTTTTACAGTTTGTTTTTTCAAATATCATACTGACAGGAAATCTCCCTCAAGAGTTCAAACGGACAAAGGTTCTGGCCATCCTGAAACCAGGGATAACCCAGAGAGCTATAAACCAATAGTCTTGATGAGTGTTTGTTACAAACTCCTGGAACGGCTCATATATAATAGGATTAGCCCACAAATAAATAGAATTCTCCCTCTTGAGCAGGCTGGTTTCAGACTAAATCGGAGCTGTGAAGACCAAGTACTAGCGCTGACGACGCATATTGAAGCAGGCTTCGAAAAAAGATTGAAGAGTGGTGCAGTGTTTATAGACCTTACATCTGCATACGACACGGTTTGGAGGGAAGGTGTTGTGTACACGTTCCTTAAACTGACAGGCTGCAAGCTAATGGCACAATTACTAAACAACGTGTTATCAAATAGAATGGTACAGGTTGTAATGGGTGGTAAACGAAGTAAAGTTAAAGTCCTCAACAATGGTCTTCCTCAAGGCTCTGTGCTGTCTCCTCTTCTGTTCAATTTGTACATCACGGACATACCACTTACCACCTCTCGTCAGTTTGCTTATGCTGATGATCTGGCGATAGTAACTCAACATTCTTCTACAGAACAGATTGAGGAAATTCTTAATGCAGATCTCTCTACCTTGAGTGATTACTTCAGAAAGTGGTGTCTGAGACCAAATACCACCAAAACAGAAAGTTGTTTTTTCCATCTCAACAACCGACAGGCAAATGTTGCTTTAAAGGTCTCACTTGATGGTTCACCACTACCTTACAACCCTCACCCAAAATACCTGGGCGTTAGTCTCGATCGCACGCTATCTTTCAAGAAACACCTGAACAATAGTGCTGCTAAACTACAGACTAGGAAGAACATCCTCCAAAAACTCGCTGGTTCAACATGGGGAGCTTCTGCATCCACTCTTCGAACATCAGCAATGGCATTAGTGTACTCTACAGCAGAGTATTGCTCTTCAGTGTGGCTAAACAGTCCTTATGTTAAGAAGATCGACGTAGTCTTGAATGAAACCATGCGTATCATAAGCGGGACCGTTAAATCTACTCCACTGTTTTGGTTACCTGTGTTGAGTCACATTGAGCCACCAGATATAAGACGCCTCAACAACCTGGTAAGAGAGTACAGAAAAATAACATCAAACACAGCCCTTCCTATCCACCAGGACATAGCTGTAGGATTCAGGCGCTTAAAATCGAGATCACCACCAGTTCAGACGGCACAGTTGCCCATCAGCAGAAGCTATTATGGAAAAGCAGAATGGCAATCTGTTAGGAACGGCACAGCTCTAAAGGAGTGGCAGCCATTATTTAATATCAAGAACCCTCCCGCTGGTTTTGATCTCCCACGAAGAACTTGGGTTGCCCTCAACAGAATCCGAACCAAGCACGGGCGATGTGGCTCACTGCTTCATAAGTGGGGCATGCGAACTTCCCCCAGCTGTGAATGTGGTGCAGTGAATCAAACCATCCACCATATTGTAGCAGAATGTCCGAGGAGGGTGTACTCTGGATCAATGGACGACTTTCTGGTGAAATCTACTCAGGCCATACAGTGGCTAGACGAACTGGACATACAGCTGTGAAATCTGTAGGGCTAAGTTGATTGTTGTAATGGTTTGCTCCCTTTTTTGTATATATATGAATATATGTAAATAGTATATCGTTTTTATGTACAATGCCATAAGCATAAATAAATAAATAAGTATAAATGTATCTCTACATAGTATAAGGCCCCTGTGGGTGGGGGCCGTAGAATAGCACCCTCGGTAACCTCTGCCTGTCGTAAGAGGCGACTAAAAGGGGACAGAGTGGCCTCCGGTATAAGTGGCCCCACTCAATGTCACCAACAGCCTCTTCTGAGGGTGGATGAGCGAATGAGGTCAGGACACTCTCTTGTCCTTGAGGTGAGAAATCGCCCCTAAAGGCGGATGAACCAATGCATCTTGGTCAACGGCATAGAATGGAGAAGGCAACGGGAAACCACTCCATTAAAGATCTTGAGAGATATCCCCGGGAAAAACCATCATGACTGGTTTCAAAGTAAAATGTTCCGGAATTTCAATTCCCTCATTCCGATCTCCGGGAGGGAAAACGACGAAAAGAGCTATGAGAAATACATCAATGAATATAGGTACGTGGAATGTGAAATCATTATATCAGTCAGGGAAGTTGCAGAACCACAGATTACCTGTGCAGAACGTGATCCAAGAAATGCAGCGGCTCAAGATACACATATTGGGACTAAGTGAAACAAGACGGCCTAGCTCAGGTGAAATGCATAGCAACAAAATGAAGATATATTATTCTACTACAAACAAAAAGAGCAAAAGTTAACATTATACAAGTCTATGCTCCAACTGCTGACAAGAGTGAAGCAGAGTTGCAGCAGTTCTATAAAGAAATTGAGCAAGTATTGAGTACCACAAAATCTAGAGACATCACAATCATCATGGGCGATTTTAACGCAAAAATTGGCAAGGGACGTGAAGGTGACTTAATAGGAGATTTTGGTCTGGGATCACGAAATGAACGGTGAGAAATCCTGGCACAGTATTGTAAGGACAATGAGTTAGTTGTTACAAACACTTTCTATAAGCTACAAGAAAGAAGATTGTACACCTGGAAACCACCTGGAGATAACGTTAACAACTTTATCCGGAATCAAATTGATTACATCCTAATCAATAAACGTTATAGGAATGTCATCAAGGCAGTGAAAACTTATCCGGAAGCAGATGTGGCATCAGACCACAATCCACTTGTGGCTAGACTCGAAATAAAGCTTAAGAAAATATTACCAAAACAAAATAAGGATATGCTATGTATCTCACAACTTCATGATTCTATAGTGAGAGAACAAATTACAGAACGAATCAATGAAGAGCTCTGTAAAGAAGAGAACAAATTCTTCAGTGATGTTAATGACAAATGGAAATCCTTCAAGGGACTACTCCAGCGTACAAGTCAAGTTATGCTGAAAGATTGTAAAACAGTGCATAAAAAGACTTGGATGACGGATGAAATAATACAATTGATGGAAAAGAGGAGACTCTGTAAAAACCGAGATGAAGATCTTTACAGGAGTACACATGCAAAAATAAGGAGGAAGATACGGTTAGCAAAGGAGATATGGTACACAGAAAGATGCACAGAGATTGAAGACTTAATTTCAGCCATCCTGGAAGTGGTTATTCTTTGTTCGCAACTTCTTCTTCTTCTTCTTCTTCTTCTTCTTTTTCTTCTTCTTCTGTGGCGCTAGGGTCCAGGGTGAACCTTGGCCTTCCCAACGAGCTTCTGCCATCCATCACGGTCACATGCTGCCCTCCTCCAGTTTCTGCATCCCAGCTTCCGTAGATCTTCTTCCATTCAGTCCAACCATATTATTCACAACTTCTACTCGAGGCAAATGGCGGGATAGTACCTAACTTAAGGCCACGGCTGCTTCCTCCCAATCCACAACTCAATTACAAATACAAACAGAGACCACAATAACACAGGTTATCAGGCAAATTCTACTCTCACTCAAGTACACGGATGAAACAACAAAAGCAACGAGTTCATTCACTAGAACGGCCACGAGAATAAAACAAGTTAGATTTCACACACTCATAACCTACTGTAAAAGGCATAATTCCTAAATGAAACAATACATATTCTGGGAGTAGGGTATATTGGCCGAAGCTGGGCCAGGGGCTAATGGAGAAGATGGCCGCCACGCACAACGAGCTCAAGATTACTGATACCCTGAGCCAATTGAATAACGTTATCGATATCATGTACGAGGATGAAAAGGAATGGAAGGAGGATGGAGTTGTTTAACGCCTAGTCACCTAGTGCATGAGGTATTGATGATTGCCCTGACGGGTTAGGGCTAATGTGGAGTTAGCCATTTCGTACCCGTTTACTATTGAAATTAGTACGTCAACTACTTATCCTCTCTCTCACACACATGGTGGGATATGCTTTACACACATACTTTAAGCCAACCAGAACTTTAAAATGGTAGAAACTGTCGTTAACAACACCGCAAGGGTTGTAGCCTTGTCTTACAGAGTTGTAGCCTGTACTCTACACCCCCTCTGTGAGGGGTTAACATCAACCAGTCAAAGCTTGAGTATGTCATAAAGCCTAAACTCCAGTATGTTATAAAGGCTATACGTAAACTCTTATCACAGGTATACTAACAAGGTTTGCAAGTTTGAATTACAAATATACCTCCTAGGACTACTCTCCCTTCGTAAAGAGCACCGCGCATTATAGTTAAGTTTAAAGAAGTAAAAGCTTTTGTGACTCTCCTCTTTTCGCCGTGCTTTAGACCGTCACTAGGGCATAACCCTAGAGGCAGAGTTAACACACACAGACACAGGCTTAGGGAGAAATTAATCTCGCACCAGAGGCCTTTTCATTCACACACAGGCTTACAGAGAAATTAATTTTGCGCCATAGGCCATTTCATTCACTCACAGGCTTATGGAGAAATCAATCTCGCGCTAGACGCCTTTTCATTCACACACAGACGTACGGAGAAATTAATCTCACGCCAGAGATCTTTTCAATAATAAGTACAAGGCCAGACGCTGTTTATCCTACCACAGCATTTTTCAAGACTGGATACCTTATCCCAAAGCATAAAGATAATAAATGGGTTATACTATACTTTGGCTACATAGTTTCGGCTACCTAAGGACAATTTCTTAAGATTGCCAGAGGTTAACGTTTGGATTAGGAGTGGGAGGAGGGTAGTAATAAAAAAGTACAAGCAGTGTCCATACAATATTTCTTTATTGATTTAAAATATATTTACAATGTTTACACATATTACATTTTTTCTTTATTTTTCATGTTATAAATTGTACAGTTGGTTTATATCCTTCTCTTTTTTGTTTTTCTATTCTTTTTTCAGTCTTGAGTATTAATACCATTTTTCCTTTTCTCGTAGCTTGGTCGGTGTTGTTTTTCTGTAGTGCTATCGTTTTATTTCTCAAATTGTTCTGGTTTATGTATTTGATAGATGCAGGTAGAGTAATATATTTCCTGTTTAATTTTAGGATCTTGATATCCATAACTAATCCATTTAGGTATGGTCAACGGTTGAGAAATGACCATAGGCATGTGTAGCTCTACCATTAGTCAATTACTCTTTTATCATCACGAGGACACACAGCAATTTTGTTTAGTTTTACAGATGATATGTTATGTTGTTTAGAAGTGATAATGTTCATCGGTATTCTTTTTACCTCGTTCTTCATGATACAATCCTTGTAATCCAGAAAACTTTTGCAAGTTTTGACTACGCCTCTGTTAATACCTTCAATCTTTTTATTTCTATGCCATTTAAGTCTAAATCATACATTTTAGCTCCAAGTCCAACAAATGATTTAATAATACGTCCACAAGCCTCGTCTTTAAATTTTCCCAAAGTTTTCTTGTTTGATGTAGAGTAACATATGTTATTAATAGGATATTCAGATGTGTCCATGTGTTCTAAAAATTCAACTTGTCTCGATAAACATCTTGGGTGTTAACCAAATAAATAAACGAGTCCGTATCCATATACATTTGTTTAAGATTTTCAATGCCATTATAGGGTTGCAGGACATCATAGTGGTGGGAATACATGAGCGTTTTTAGCCTACTTTCGATTTTTGCTAAAAATGAAAGTAGACTTATGAGATCTACACAGGGAGAAAAATTGTGTGTCTGTCTGTGTGTGTGTATGTGTGTGTGTGAGTCTGTATGTGTGTGTGTGTGTGAGTGTGTGTACTCTGAATGTCTGTCCCCCTCCCTCCCAATCAATTCAAACACGGTGAAACCAAATTGAACGAAATTTGGTACATAGGTAGAACTAGCAAAGGGCACCTCAGTGTCATGTTTTATATCGCGCCATCTTTACCAAAACTGAATGGCGGCCACTCGAACGTTCAAAACGTAAAATCAAATAACGACTAACCAAATCATCCAATCTCTACAAAATTTGGTAACAACATACCTTCGTATATGACGCGTCTTGTGACCAACCTACAAGGTCATCCGCCGTACCATTTCAGGATGGCGGCTGTGCAAATTATGCAAACATTATAATCCATTTCATGGGACCCACCAGTTCCGATTATCGAGCCGAGAATCGTTTTAACTGTTCTAAAGGAAGAGGCACGTTCGAAATTAAAAGTTTATTTTGAAATACTATAGTGCAGAAGTGATTTTAAAAAACTGAGCCGTCTCAGTACAAGGCAAGATGGCAGCGGATATCTTGTGCCTGACTTATATTTCACTAATTTGAGTATTGCATGCAATATAGCGTACTGATACAAAATAAATAAACTTTGTATGAAATGCTTCATATATAAATAATATACTCCACTGATGAAATCGTTTAGTGTAAATCATTCATTGCTAACACGTTCTATGTAACTCATTTGATATCGGTTAATGTCCGTTCGCACGTTTGGCTCCGTGGTAAAGCGTTAGCCTATCAATCTTGTGGCTATGGTTCAAACCTTATCAGAGTTAGGTTTTTTGCTTGAATTTCTTTATATTTATTGTTTTGTAATGACTCAGACGTTTTAAAATTAATCGTTGTATTGTGCATTGTACGATGGAAAATATATAATTAAAACAAAATTCGCCATCAGATTTGCACGAGACATCTAGGAACAAAAAAGTGAATCATCATGGCGAACTGCACGCCGGCCAACAGATTAACTTACAGATTTTATTGAAAAGTTTATGTTTATGGCCGCTAGAATGCACTCCCCCTGTTAGGATTATCTTGTTCGATACTTCTTCATTAGATGTCACGACTGGTCTACATGGGACCCCATGTATTAGTATACCATCGGCATTCTATGCGCATCGAATTTGAAGAATGACAAGATGATACTACGATACATTTTTACTTTTTATTTTAAAGGGTTTGTAACAGCCTATTGTGCGTTATTTGAAAATGTTAATTGAAGTAAAGAACAAAACGATTTCACATAGTATCTGAACTCTAGCCGTTGGTGCTAGTTCAGGATATTAATTAATACTTTTCTTGCAGCCAAATAGCAATCGAAAATATCCACATAGTTGGTATACACACGTCTCTGTAGGATCATGGAAAGATTTGTTAATTCAATTAGGGTTGTGAAAGCCATGCACAGCCAGACGTGTAAAGACATGCCTCAACTCAAAGTTGGATGTTGCCCGCGTCAGGCCGATTATGTAATAATAATAATAATAATAATAATAATAATAATAATAATAATAATAATAATAATACTGTTATTGGTTTTACGTCCCTTTTAACTACTGTTGCATTTAGAGACGCCGGGGTGTCGGAATTTTGCCCCGAAGGGGATCTTTAACGCGCCAGTAAATCTACTAACACGGCTCCCTCGCATTTGTGCGCCCTCAAATGCCAGCTGACTGCGCCAGGATACGAACCAGCAACATAGGGCCCAGCAAGCGAGAACATTACCGCTGAGCCACGCAACCAGTCCGGTCGATTATGTCTCCAGATCCATAACATTCTTTAGATACTTCTTATCTTTCTTCCTTCGATGATGGTAGCAGTTGTTTTCGAGGTTGTGGTGTTTGGTAGAGGTAAATAGTTTTTAAGGTCTTCAACCAAGAAATGATTCTATTATACTCTTTAATAAAAGCAACGAATTATAACTATACTCATACATTTAGGAGAAAGTAGGCTATATGTTCTTTACTGAACATCTTGTTGAAATATCCAGTATACACATTCCAATATATACAATATAGGCTTATTGAATAAAATGCTACGTTTAGCCACGAGGAAAGCAGCTAGGTTAAGACCATAAATTGCTGTGTCGATAAATGTTAGCTTTTCAACCCTTTTTCTGTCAGTTACAAGACGAATATCTATTCTTTTACGATTATTTTCCATTGACAGACCTTGGACAGCATGCAGTGTGCAACACAGGTTATATTATCTTGTTGAGTAGTCCGTAATACATCACTCTGATAACAGACTGCGACACTATGCTGAGTGCAGTTTTACTGCAGTCTGTTATCAGAGTGGTATATTTCGTAACTACTGTAACACGATAATATAAGCCAAGGTTTCCCAAACATTTTCTGACCATCGCCCACTTTCGAGATTTATAATTTTTTTTCGCCCACCTCATTTCAAACAAGATGTTCAGTAAAGAACATATAGCCTACTTTCTCCTAAATGCATGGGTATTGTTATAACTCTTTGTCCTTTTCAAGGAGTATAATTGAATGTTGGTTGTAGTAGCTTGTTGAAATACAACGTGCTATAGGGATATTAAACATGAATATGAGGTGCCCTTTGCTGGTGCTACCTCTGTAAAAAAAAAAATTTCAATTCGGTTTCACCGTGTTTGAATTGATATGGGGAATGGATTTGCACACATACATGGCCGCTATTTGCAAACTATTGGGCTGATGACCTTGTAGTCAGTCATAAGATGCTTTCCACAAAAAGGCATGTTGTTGCAAAATCTGGTAGAGATCAAATTATTAGGACGGTCGCAATTTGATTTAAGCCGTCATTCCGTTTCTGTCCAGATGGCGGCGATATAAAACATGACACCGAGGTGCCCTTTGCTAGTGCTACCTCTGTACCAAATTTCGTTCAATTCGGTTTCACCGTGTTTGAATTGATAGGGGGAATCGATTTGCACACATACTGGCCACCATCTGCAAACTATTGGGATGATGATCTTGCAGTTTGGTCAGAATAAGCTTCCCACATAAAGATATGTTGTTGCAAAATTTGGTAGAGACTAGATTATTAGGTTGGTCGTAATTACATTTCAGCTTTTAACATTCGGGTGGCCGAGATTACGTTTCCGTCAAGATGGCGGTGATATAAACCATGACACTGAGGTGCCCTTTGCTAGTGCTACCTCTGTACCAAATTTCGTTCCATTCGGTTTCACCGTGTTCGAATTGATAGGGTAATCGATTTTCACACAAAGATGGCCGCCATCCGCAAAATATTAGGCTAATGACCTATTGATGCTCCCTCCTTAAAGGTATGTTGTTGCAAAATGTGGTAGAGATCGGATGTTTAGGTTAATTGTAATTAGATTTAAGCTTTGAACATTTGTGTGGCCGCCATTACGTTTCCGTTAAGATGGCACTGAGGTGCCCTTTACTAGTGCTACCTCTGTACCAAATTTCGTTCCATTCGGTTTCACCGCGTTCGAATTAATAGGGGTAATCGATTTTGACACAAAGATGGCCGCCATCCGCAAACTATTAGGCTAATGACCTATCAGATTGGTCAAAGGATGCTTCCTCCATAAAGGTATGTTGTTGCAAAATTTTGTAGAGATCGGATGATTAGGTTAGTCGTAATTTGATTTAAGCTTTGAACATTTGTGTGGCCGCCATTACGTTTCCGTCAAGATGGCGGCGATATAAAACATGACACTGAGGTGTCCTTTGCAAGTGCTACCTTGTACCAAATTTCTTTCAATTCGCATTCACCGTGTTCGAATTGATAGGGGGGGGGGGACACAGACATTCAGAGTACACACACTCACACACACACACACACACAGACTCACGCATACATTCACACACACAGACAGACACACTTTTTTCGCCCTGTGTTGATCTCATAAGTCTACTTTCATTTTTTGCAAAAATCGAAAGTAGGCTAAAATCGCACAAATCTTAAAATTACTAACACATACATTCAAATACCTACATATAAATTGAGATATTAGGATTTTTACAGACATTTATTTAGGTTTAATTGTTGTTTGAGTCTTTAGTCTTTTGACTGGTTTGATGCAGCGCTCCATGCCTCCCTGTCCTGAGCTAATCGTTTCATCTCTACATAGCTACCACACCCTACATCCGAGGCATCTGTTTAACATATTCCAACCTTGGTCTACCCCTACAGTTCTTGTCCTCGACCCTTCCTTCCATAACTAAGCTTGCTATTCCTGGGTGTCTTAGTATGTGTCCTACGAACCTATCTCTTCTCTTCATTAGCTGTCGCCAGAAACATCTCTACTCTCCCACTCGTCTTAATACATCTTCGTTTGTAACCCTATTTACCCATCTGATCTTCACCATTCTCCTGTAACACCACATTTCAAACGCTTCAATTCTACTCTTTTCTGCTGCACCAATCGTCCAATTTCACTTCCATAGAGCGCCACGCTCCAGACAAAGGTTTTCAAAAATATCTTCCTAATACCTAAATCTATATTTTGATGTCAACAGATTCCTTTTCTGTAGAAATGCTTTACTTGCCTGAGCCAACCTACTTTTTATATCCTCTTTGCTTCGTCCATCACTGGTTATTTTGCTTCCTAAGTAACAGAAGTCTCCTACTTCCTTTAGTTTTTCCCCTGCCAATTTGATGGCCATAGAGGTTTCTGATTTATTGCGACTGAATTCCAATATTTTTGTTTTACATTTATTAATTTTCATCATGAATTCTTTCCTCTAGACGGAGTCCATACCATTCAAAAACTCATTCAGATCCTTAGGCGTGTCGGCCAAGATGACAATGTCATCAGCAAATCTCAGAGTTGAAATTATTTCTCCTTGAATCTTCACTCCCACTTTAAATTTCTCTCTAATTTCCTTCATTGCTTGTTCAATGTAAAGATTGAAAAGTATGGGTGATAAGTTGCAGCCTTGCCTCACACCTTTCTGAATACCAGCTCCTCTCTCATGTCCATCAGCTCGAGTGACTGCTGTCTGGTTTCTCTATAGATTGTAGATCACCCTCCTATCCCTATACTTTATTCCAATCATTTTCAAAATGTACATTAAATATTTACAATTATCAGGTCTAAAAAAGGCATAACAATTAATGAAATGAATTAAGGAAAAAATTAAAACTAAAACTACGTGAATTTTGTATCTAAGTAATTAAACATCATGAATACCTATGTCTAATTAATGTGGGGGATGGATTTGATGAGTTTCAATCACTTTGTTGATGTCAGGAGCCATTTTTGTTTGAAAAATTCTAAGATCTCCTCGCTTTTAAATTTCTAACCTATTTCTAGATTTCGTGGCAAGATTATTTGACATAATTAAATTACTTGTTTGCAATTTTATTTTATTCCTTGTTTTTATAGGCAAAAACTTCTGTCATATTGTATATATAATAACAAACTGAATTATTTGCCCAACACAATTTTTCAAGTCGCCCATTTAATTCACATTCTGTCAGTTTCGCCCATTGGCTTGCTAAAATCACCCACTACTGGGCGAATTCGCCCAGTTTGGGAATCTCTCATATAAACTGTGTTGCACACTCCATGCTGGCCAAGGTCTGTCAGCTGGTCTTGGTGAGAGGAAATAATTATTCTAATGCATGCCTTTCAACTAATTTAACAATAATACAGTAATGCTTTGGCGTATACCAACACTTGAAATGATTTGAAGTGTCTTTTTCTACTGAAAAGTGAATCATATCACTTCTTCTTCTTCCTCTTCCTTCGTTACGGCCAACTAAGAACCACGTCATGTCAACTGTTTCTTCCGCATTTTAATGTTGGGCCAGTACTCTTTTAATCGCAATCGATGTTGCACCTTTCTCTCTGTCGTCCACGCCTTTCCAGTTTTTAGCCTACTTTTCACATTTTGCAAAAATGAGGAAAAAGTAGACTTATGAGATCGATCCGGGAAAATGTGTGTGTGTCTGTCTGTCTATCTGTCCTTCTGTCTGTCGGTCTGGCTGTGTGTGTCCCCCCCCCCCCCCTATCAACTCCTAAACGGCTGCAGCAATCAAAACCAAATTTAGTATGAGTAAAGATGTGCACCGGAATATCTCACGTCCATATTTGAAAATGATGTCAGTGCTACCAACTGCTGAAAAACGCACTAGAAATTTGAGCTCCATGTTGGATATCTTGCAAGGTACGCATGGGACCTATTCCAAAATTGGCACACATGTAGATAATACTATTTCAGTTTAATTCCCAGGAGGCCAACCATGACAGTGTTGCCAAAATAATGTTAAGCCTTCTGATAGGTCCAATGTTTAAATGCATATAACTTCTACACTATCAATTGGATTTCAACCAAATTTTGTATGTAATATCTGTACATAAACAGATATGACTGAGCGTATTATTAAGAGCCACCAGGGCTGTCAGCTGTTAATAATTGCTCTCTTTATTTTTTTTTATCCAAATACCAATATATCAGAAAGTATGCAAGCCAACAGCTTTAAACTATGCACACGTATATTCTGACATTTTAGATTAATTTCGAGTAACTTATATACGTCAGTTCTACCAACATGATTATAAGCCTGCTGATACGACCAATTTCTAAATACATGTAACTTCTATACTATCAGTTGGATTTCAACCAAATTTCGTATGTGCTATGTGTACCATAACAGATATGACTATAAGTATTGTTAAGAGCAATCAGGGCTGCCAACTGTTAATACATTCTGTCTACATTTATTTTACACTATTATCAATATACCAGAAAGTATGCAAGACAACAGCTCTAAACTTACCACGCGTATAGCACCTGACATTCTACCTTAATATGGTGTAACTTATATACATCAGTGCTGCCAACACGATTCTAAGCCTGTTGATAGATCCATTTTTTTAAATAACTAGCACGCAAAGTCCGTCAATTCATAAGTGATCCGAATTTCGTATGAACTATGTGTACTACAACCGATATGACTGTGCGTATTCTTATGAGCCACCAGGGCTGCCAACTGTTAATAAATACTCTCTCTATGTTTTAACCCTTATATCAATATATCAGAAAGTATGCAAGACAACAGCTCTAAACTTTCCACGCGTATAGCACCTGACATTCTACCTTAATATGCTGTAACTTATATACATCAGTGCTGCCAACACGATTCTAAGCTTGCTGATCGATCCAATTTCTTTAAATAACTAGCTCGCAAAGTCACAGTCAATTCATAAGTGATAACTGATATAATAATTTTTATTATTGTTACGTTCACCCATCTACAACAAATTTTCCAGTTTTAAAACAGTAGAAGACTTAGTGTCAATCTACATCAGTTGCAACAAATTCTCCAGTTTTAAAACAGTAGAAGACTTAGTGTCAATCTACATCAGTTGGCAACATAGTGCAATTATATTGGTGTACAACTGTTATGAAACATAATCGTGGCCTACTCGTAGACATCGCCACAGTCGTACGCACGTGGTGCCATCTATGGAGGAACGCATATAGGTCGAAGCTTTACTCACAGCCGACTCGATGCGAGCTGAGCCCTCTCCCCGCATCTAGTAGCCCGTGCTTCTTTTTGTTTACCTAGTGTTATTGTTCCATGATAGGACAACGTACTTTAGATTTTTGTAGTTTTTAGCCTACTTTCGATTTTTGCAAAAAAATGAAAGTAGACTTATGAGATCAACACAGGGCGAATAATTGTGTGTCTGTCTGTGTGTGTGTATGTGTGTGGGTGAGTCTGTGTGTGTGTGTGTGTGTGTGTGAGTGTGTGTACTCTGAATGTCTGTCCCCCCTATCAATTCGAACACGGTGAAACCGAATTGAACGAAATTTGGTACAGAGGTAGCACTAGCAAAGGGCACCTCAGTGTCATACTTTATATCGCCGCCATCTTTACCAAAATTGAATGGCGGCCACTCAAACGTTCAAAACGTAAACTCAAATTACGGCTAAACTAATCATCCGATCTCTACCAAATTTGGTGACAACATACCTTTATATAGGACGCGTCTTTCACCCAAACTTCAAGGTCATCGGCATTGCTATTTCAGGATGGCGGCCGTGTGAATTATGCAACCATTATAAACAATAGCTTAAGACCTATCAATTCCGATTATCGAGCCTAGGGTGGTTTAAGCTATCCTGAAGGTCTTGATCAGTTATTTATTTTAATATAATATTATAATATTATACTGTATGAGTGGCTTAAAAGAGCTGAGGCGTCTCTGCCACACGACAAGATGGCAGCTGTCCTCATGAGCCTGTCTTATATTTCAGTAGTTTTAGTATGTTATATGTGATATACCCTACTGATACAATAATATAAACTTTGTATGAAATGATCTATAATGAAGATGTACTGCAGTGAAGAAATCGTTTATTTGAAGTAATTATTTGCCAACAGGTTGTATCTAATTTATCAGTTAAGAACACGATGATGTTAAGGATATGTTTAGCTCTGGGCTAGCGTGTTAGCCTGTCACGCAGTAGACTGGGGATCGAGTACTGCTACAGTTAACCTTTTTTTTTCTTGAATTCTTTTACAAATGATGTGCACAAGTTCGTACCACAGATTCTGAATAAAATGTCATTTAGCTCTAAGGGGAGGCTAATGTATACACTCGTTTATTAATAAAATCACAGTCCCAGCATTGCACATAAACAGAAGACATTAGGAAAAGGAGAATAGAAGAACTAGATACACGTTGTCATCAACCACAGCCTTCTTAATGTCTCTGTACGGTGCTGTCCTCTTGTGGGTTATGTGGGTAATATTGTTCCAAACATACCGCTGTGTAAATACTGATAAAAATTATATGAACTTAATATGAAATGAACTCGGTTTGAAATATACTCCAGTGAAGAAATCTTCAGTCCAAGTGATTATTTGCTAATACAGTACGTTATATGTATTTGATCGATAACGCGTTAATTATGAGTGTACGATTGGCTGTGTGGTTAGAGCTCCCGTCTCTCATGTGGCTGGCCGAGGTTCAAATCCTATCAAAGTAGAACTTTTTTGCTTGATTTTTTTTATATTTATTGTTTCTTGAGTACTGAGACGTTATAAAATAAAGCGTTGTATGGTGGTTTTTGCAATGGAAATTATATATATAAAAAAACGACATTCTCCACCGGAGTGACATCTACCAGCCTTCAGTTGTACTATGCAGAAACTATAGATTCGATAGCACTCTATACAGGCCAGTTAGTGAACCCAGTCTTAACGACTGCTAGGAGTAATAATACAGTAACATTCGTTTATTCCTTGTGCACAGAGGCGTTGTTGATAACCTCAAAACTTGCAATATGGATGATTTGGAGATGGATTATTTTGTTATACCGTGTATTTAAGATTAGCCTATAAATTAACGGGTTGCGAAGTTACTTCACTTAGTCCTATATCATTCGTACACGACACAGAACAACAACGTGACGTCAGTTTCTGATCTGCTCTGATTGGCTATTACATTGCTGCAGTCGGGTAGTTGGCAGTCAAGGATAAAATTCGCGACTGCCAACTGCCAGTTACCAACTGCAACATCATGTTGTGTATGGTGCCTATAGTATACACGGAGTCGATCGCGACTGCCGATTGAGGACTACCAACTACGGACTGCCGACTGCGCATTGTAGATGGTCCTTATTAGAGCAACGAAGTTTCAATTATTGTAAGTAGTCGGTGTTTGGAGTGTTTGCTGATGAAATTGCAAAATGCTGGGGTAAATTATAAACTATGGTTTGAACGCCACTGTTCAAATCCTGTGTGCCAATTTGCACTTCAAATAGGAAGAAATTAGGAGATGATAAGGACAGAGAGTTATAACTATAGCCATACATTTAGGAGAAAGTAGGCTATATGTTCTTTCCCGAACATCTTGTTTTACTTTCTAATGTCTACTCTGTGGCTGAGTTTCTCAGGTTTATATCATATGCGTGGAAAGGTAACTGCATAGGCACACAATTTAGCACACACAAATATTTTAATGCCGCACCATTTTGCCATGATATTGGGTTGCCCTACTCGCCAGAGGAAAGGGATAATAGCTGAAGATCGAAATTATAAAGGTGATAACCATTGGTCTGATGAGTTTCACTTCCTAGTGTTGTTATTCCATGGTGTTATTTCCATTGATAATGGTTGTTCCATGGTGTTACTTTATTGTTAACGGTTGTTATTTACTTCATGCAAAGGAGTTTTCAATTATGACACTAGTATGCACGTATTACTCTTAATTTTCCTTATACTATCTGTCAAATTTGAGGGGTATTATGTTGGATGTTTATGCCTCTAAAAACAAACAATAATCGCTATCATCAATTTCCTAAAATGTTTTATGTTAGTATATGGCCACCAGTCAAATGGAGGTGCCTTCGGTGACGGAGTTGGTAGCATACTGAGCTTCTATTCCCAAGATCGCGGGTTCAAACACGGACGGAACTTCTTTTTAAGGCCGTTAAAATCCCTCTTCATCCCTTACTTCCTTGTCATTGCTTGTCGTTGCTCATCTGCTACTGAAAGATGCGCATTAGTTGTGCTCATTCCTTATCCAGACACCATTCTTTATTCACTATTGCCAATGTATGGTACATAAAATATATGACACCTGTCATGCGTAGCGGGAAACTATTGGCTTACGAAGCGGAGGGAGATACTATTGGCTTCTGACTGGCCCAAAATTAGTGTTGCTACTAGGTTAGGTATTGTCTGGACGAAAGTTCAATTCATAAGTGATAACTGATATAATAATATTTTTATTTAGACTACTTTTCACATTTTGCAAAAATGAGGAAAAAGTAGACTTATGAGATCGATCCGGGAAAATGTGTGTCTGTCTGTCTATCTGTCTGGCTGGCTGTGTGTGTGCCCCCCACCCTATCAACTCCTAAACGGCTGCAGCAATCAAAACCAAATTTAGTATGTGTAAAGATGTGCACCGAAATATCTCACGTCCATATTTGAAAATGATGTCAGTGCTACCAACTGCTGAAAAACGCACTAGAAATTTGAGCTCCATGTTGGATATCTTGCAAGGTATGCTTGGGAGCTATTCCAAAATTGGCACACATGTAGATAATACTATTTCAGTTTAATTTCCAGGAGACGTTACATGACAGTGTTGCCAAAATAATTTTAAGCCTTCTGATAAGTCCAATGTTTAAATGCATATAACTTCTACACTATCAATTGGATTTCAACCAAATTTTGTATGTAAAATGTGTACATAAACAGATAGAACTGAGTGTATACTTAAGAGCCACCAGGGCTGCCAACTGTTAATAATTGCTCTCTCTATTTTTTAAATCCAAATACCAATATATCGGAAAGTATGCAAGCCGACAGATTTAAACTATGCATACGTATAATCTGACATTTTAGATTAATTAGGAGTAACTTATATACTTCAGTTCTACCAACATGATTATAAACTTACTGATAGTACCAATTTTTAAATACATGTAACTTCTATACTATCAGTTGGATTTCAACCAAATTTCATATGTGCAATGTGTAACATAACAGATTTGACTATAAGTATTGTTAAGAGCAATCAGGGCTACCAACTGTTAATAAATGCTGTCTATATTATTTTTACCTTAATATCAATATATCAGAAAGTATGCAAGCCAACAGCTCTATACTTTGCACACGTATAGCACCTGACATTCTAGATTAATTTGGAGTAATTAATATAAGTCAGTGCTGCCAACATGATTTAACAAATGGATTTCATCCGAAATTGGCACAACAAGTTATCATAATATTTCAGATGATTTCTGACAAGCACACACATGACATTGTTGCCAACATGCTTTTACGCGTGCTGATAGATCCAGTGTCTAACTGCATGTAACGTCCAATGGACTTCAACCAAATTTTGTATTCTGTACCTTAAGAGATGGAACTAAGAATATATTCAGTCACCAGGGCTGCCAACTGTAGTGCTCTATTAGGCTACATTATACCAGGTATATTTTGAAATAATTAGATATTGCGATATTACCAACTTAATTTCGTCATTATTCTAGATAGATTCATATACTGTAGAATAATCATTGGCATGAAAAGTAGGCTGTATAGTTCTTCACGGAACTTCTTGTTAGTTTCGGCTTAGGTTGAAAACTCCGATGTTTTTGAAGTTTTTCCCTAAGTGGGGCACGCTCCTGGATATCTTCACATGTTATCCCAATCTTCAACAGATCTTTCTCTACTTCACTCAACCACTCACTCCCTTCGTCTTTTTCTCATGGAGAAAAGCAAAAATTCTGTTGGATAGCCGTGTTGATTTAATTCGGGTTATATGTCCATAAAAAGAAATCCTCCTTTTCCTCATCACGTCAGTTATTTTCTCTACGTGTGTGTACAACTATTGATTGTGGCGTCTTCGGAACTCGCCGTGTTCATTGACTGGACCAAGGATTTTCTCTCAATATCTTCCTTTCATTGGTCTCCAGTTTTTCCATTTAGCATTTTCTATTCATGGCGAGACATTCCGCTGCATACAAAGCTTCTGGCCGGATGACCGTGCAGTAGTGCTTGATGAATCATATTAATATTATAACGTTTTAAATTTAATATAATCGGTTTAGCACGCATAAACGGTCAAGAACTCAGCGGAGTTTATAAACAGGGATAATTAGCATATTTAGTTCTAGTTTATGAAGCCTCCGTGGCTTAGGCGGCAGCACGCCGGCCTCTCACCGCAGGGTCCCTGGCTCAAATCCCGGTCACTCCATGTGAGATATGTGCTGGACTAAACGGAGGCAGACAGGTTTTTCTCCGGGTACTCCGGTTTTCCCTGTCAAAAATTTCATTCCAGCAACACTCTCCACTATCATTTCATTTCATCTGTCATTCATATAATCATTGCCCTAGAGGGGTGCGTCAGGCCTCGGCAGCCGGCACAGTTCATATCCTCGCCGCTAGATTGGGGCTTCATTCTTTCCATTCCTGACCCGGTCAGAGACTGGAAGCAAGCTGTGGATTTTCATTTTTCAGTCCTACTTTATGCTAGTAAAGTGACCTTCACAAATGGAGATCTGGAAAAGCGTCAGTACCGGAAGTGTCTCAGCAAGGATAATAAATATAGACTGGTACTAAAACGCTGCTTGCACTACACAGTAAGTAGCTAATTCCAGTTGACTATCATGAAGGGTTGCATGCGACCTACAAGTTAGAAATTGAATTATAATCAACGTATTTTTCTGGTATATCGTGTTAAAACTGAGAAGAGGTCTGTCCGATTTCTCACTCATCCAGGAAGTGGTTCTCCGTGGTTTCACACTTCTACTCCAGGAGAATGCCGAGAGGTACCATAACTAAAGGTCACGACCGCCTCCTTCCCAATCCTCCCCCAGGGGGCTCGCAACTTGTAGGACGTGGGTTGGCGACCACGGGACCCCAGCTGAGTGCGGCATTGCTTCCACTTGCTTGTGCCGGGCTCCTCTCCGTCTTCTTTCCTGTCGACCTCCATTGGTCAACTCTGTTTCTTTTGCGACCCCAACAGTATTAGGGTATCCGAGGTCTAGGGAGTCTCTTCTTTCCCGCCTTAATTGGCAACTTTCCTTCTGAGCATTTCTCTCTTTTTATATATATACTAGCAGGTACCCGCGGCTTCGCACATAGCCTACAGTTGCCCATGGGAAAAAATGGTTTTGTCTAAATGTACACCTGCTGCTGTTAAATGTGTGTCATTGCGCTTTGAAAATGAAAATCCACAGCCTGCTTCCAGTCCCCGACCGGGTCAGGAAAGAATGAGTCATTGCGCTTTAATGATTGTAATTGCGAATATTGATTGAAGAAGAAGAATAAGATGATGATGATGATAACATCTAGGTTGTTTAAAGAGGGAACCCTACTCTTGCACACTGGAATGGCGGGAATATGGGGAACTAAAAGTATTTTCCCTACACTATTCAGAGTGTAAATTTCCCACAATTATTGATGATTTGATCGTCAATATGCCGCTATTAATAGACCTATAGTAAAATATCTCTCAACTTGGCCGCTGATGTAATTTATGCAGCCTCTACCAGTGTTACATCCCAGGGATTGAAATTCTCCAACAACCCTTTTGCCTCACATGCCTCTCTAAATATTGAAAATTCTTGATTACTGTGCTTTAAGATATCTTTGAAAGAGGTTGCCCTCGCACGTGGTATAGATGCATTGTCAAAGGAAAACATTCCATGTTACGAACATGGACCGTGTAACATGTACCGAAAGTTTCTGCAGATTTAACACCAGGCCAATTATGAACACCAGTTCCTTGAACTCAGATTTGCCAATATTTTATTGTATCTTTCCATGCGTTATATCTCTGCAGGGTAAGCACATAAAATTCGGTTCATATCGGTGAAACGGTGTGGATATGTGGCAAAGGGCCAACATGTAGAGAATGCAGCGGGCTGCAGAAAATTCCAAGTGGACAGTGTTACCCGTCGGGTTCCAAAGTGTAAGTTTGTAAATTTTGGTTCAGATCGGTGAAACGGTGTAAATTTGTGCCGAAGGGCCTAACTACGAATATTGCGATTTATATATATGGATGAAAGCCAGCCTATGTGTTAATCCAGGGTATAAGCTATCTCCATTTCAAAGTTCATCCAAATCCCTCCAGCCGTTTTAGTGTGAAGAGGTAACAAACTAACACACGGACACGCACACAAACGTTCACAATTATAATATATATATAGTGATTCTGTCTTCATCTCACGCTTTTCTAAATACTGTACCTGTGAATTTCTTTTAGCCATGGGACATACGTCTTCCTGCTTTCCTGTAGGTGAGAATCCTGAGAATCTTTTTGGACCCATAATTTTAACATGTCCATAGAAAGTTTATCGTATTTTCTTCATTGTGGTCCCCCCAGGGGATCACATCTAGTGGGACGTGGGTTGGCGACTGCGGGACCCCAGCTGAGTCCGGCATTACTTCCACTTGCTTGTGCCGGGCTCCTCTCCATCTTCTTTCCTGTCGACCTCTCCTGGTCAACTCTTGTTCTCTTCCAACCGCCAACGGTATTAGGGTATCCGAGGTCTAGGAAGTCTCTTTCTTTCCCGCCTTTTAGCCATTGTCTCATCTTTCCTGATCCCTCATTCTTCGAGGAGTCAGACCACTTGTTTTCTTTTCCTTTTCTCTTTAAGATTCCCGCATTGTTTTCGTTAATTGGCTCCCATGTATCCAAATTATCTTAAGCGAATGTTTTGAATCTACACTAAATTTTGTGGGTATTTTCAATCTAAGTTGCATTTTGTGAGTCTTTTCGATTTAAATTGCATTTTGCGAGTATTTTCAACCCCAATTGCATTTTGTAGAGATTGACAATATAATTAGCTTTTTAGTAAGTCTTTCAATGTAGGAGCGGGACATTTTAGTGAGAATTTTGAATTCAAATTGTATTTTGAAAGCATTTTAAATCTAAATTGCATTTTGTAAGTATTGTTCATCCAAATGAGTAGTTTGAATCTACCATACATTTTTGTAAGCATTTTCAATTTCACTTGAACTTGGAAGTATTTTGAATTTCAATTGCACTTGTGAGTATTTTGAATCAGAACCGGCCTTCTTCAATATAAATTGCATTGTGTATTTTCAATTTCAATTCCATTTTGTAAGTATTTTGAACCTCAATTACATTTTGTACGTATTTTCAATCTCATTTACATTTTGCGAGCATTTTGAATTTCAATTGCATTTTGTAAGTATTTCGACTATAGATTGCATTTTTGTACGTATTTTGACCCTAACCTACATTTTGTGCGTGTTTTTGCAATCTATTCCATTCACTTCGAAAATATTACATGCATTGATCGGGAATTGAAACCGGTCTGCCTTGGTGAGAGGCAAACACGTTGATCGCTGCACCACCACACCCCTTATTGTTGTTGTTTTATGTCGTAGTTTACAGTATTATTAACACGCCCATGTACTTAGGGTTGACTTAGGTTTGACTTAATCACATGTGACATTGTGATGGATGCCAACAGCAGTGGCTACGCTTGCTAAGGCGCAGCGTTAGGTACCTTCTGGCAGGCAACGACCGCTACCTTCCACATCCTTGTCCAGGTTCATTCATGTTTATCCATTCCATCTCTCATCCCTGCACACAGATCACCCCCATCCGCTCGGCCTCTCAAGAGGTCACATAACAAAATGAAATATAACGGATTATTATTATTATTGTTATTAGGTTGATGTGAAAGTTCATCGGTCTGTCTTTCTCTTTCGCAGGTGTGATTTATTTCTAGATAAAGCGGGTATATTAGGGGACCCTCAACAAGAATATTTTCAGGTGTTAGCTCTCGAGCTGGTCACATCGTTAAAGATCGTCTAACCAAATCCATTATACAGACTTGTAATACGCAGTAAGCAGCTGTTAGCCTTGACTAGGGTATTTTAGACGACCCTTAGCAAGAATACATTCAGTTGACTACTAACTCTCACGGTGAACCCATCGTAAAAGACCGTCTAACCAACCAGTCAACAGCCTTGTGTTACGCAGTAAGCAGCTGTTAGCCTTGACTAGGAATTATTAGAGGACCCTTAGAGGGAATACATTCAATTGACTACTACCTCTCACGGTGATCACATCATGAAAGGCCGTCTGACCAACCAGTCTACAGCCTTGTAATACGCAGTAAGCGGCTGTTGCCAGAAAACAACATCCATGATTTAGGAAACTATTCCAAGCTATATATGCAAAAAGTGTTGAAAGACTTTCCTTCGGGACTATCATAGGAAGCGTCACGAAGAATCGTGTGGTGAATTTCATCAGTGTAAAAGCTGTGGAGGCAAATTCAACAATGCCTACAATGGACGTCGCCATGAAGAATGTTGTGATGCTATGTCATCAGCTAAAATACAAAAAAACTGAGCCTACAAAACATTACCTACTTACCTACTTTCAATGGTCCCTGATAATAATGGACTTACTGAATATGAAACGTCTTTTGAAGGTCGTCTTAAATCCTATTTTATACGTTGTGATACGTGTCAGGATTTAAATTCATACCTTAAGCAGTTCAAACATCAAAGAATCCAAACTATACAGAAAGAAAAAGCAAACCACAAATCGATAAAAGTTAATCTTGTGGATGAATGTAGTTCTATGCATACGTCTACCAATGCAATTCCAGATCGTGCTTTTAAAACAAATCTGGCCATATTTCTGGAAACAGACGTAAGTCATTTCTTGGAAAGTCAATTTAAAAAGTTAACAACGGAAATGGAGGAATCTGAGCTAAAAGGCAGTAATTGGGTTTTCCTAGAGGTTGAAGGAGTGTGATTGAAAATAAGATTGAAAATAAATAAGTATAATCCCTTGCGTGGTAGCACATATATTCCATTACCTGCAACTGTAAAAGTAAAAAATAGCCTACATTAACCCTAAAAACTTTAAGGATGAAAGGTGTTTTATGTATGCCATTTTAGCAAAACTGGTTAAAAAGAAAGCTCAACGTATTAGTAAATACAAGGACGTGGAAAACAAGTATGATTTTTCATTAATATCGTTTCATACATAGCTAGCTGACATTACAAAATTTGAAAAAGCTAACGACATATCCATCAATGTATTTGGAGTCGAGAAAGAAAACAAACTGTTTCCTCTAAAGGTTGTGGATCAAGAGGTACAAGACCATCGTGACCTTCATCTGCTAAGTTCTTCATCTGGCCAGAACCATTATGTATTTGTGAAATATTTTGATAAACTAGTAGGACATCAGATTACCCACCATTGACCTAAGATATATACGTGTAAACTGTGTTTTACTCACTTCGATAATCGATATGGACAACAAGGGATATATAAATTAAAATAACATAGATTATTGTGTGTCCTGCATGACATTGCTAGGGTTGAAATGCCTATCAAATACCCAATTCTCAAGTTCTTTCATGTGGAAAAAATGCCCAGAATATCTTACGTTATCTATGCAGATTTTGAAAGTATACTCTTACCATATCAAACATGTGTACCTAATCCAGAGGCAAGTTATACAGTCCCATACCAGAGTCATATTCCTATGAGCTTTGATATATATGTTAAACCCTCACCAGCTGTGGAACACATAAAGACAAACCTTCCGAGCCAACCTCTTATTTATCGTGGTCCTGACGATGCAGAAAACCTTATGGACTCTTTGATATCAATAGCTAATGAAATTGTTAGGCTTTACAGCTTAAATGTTCCAAAGGCTCTAACTCATGATCAAGAAGCAGAGTTCCAATCTTCTGAAACCTGTTATTTGTGTAATAAAACATTTACTGAAGAGGACTGGAAAGTTAGAGATCATTGTCATATTACAGGCGAATACCGTGGAAGCGCTCATAATAACTGCAATTGGACGTGTAAAACATGTGACCCTGTTCCAGTATTTCTACATAATATGAGTGGATACGATGCAAATTTTGTTGTAAAACAGTTGGGATGTACTACTGAGAGAGTGGAAGTTATCCCTAACTCTAAAGAAAATTACATCTCCTTCAACAAATATGTAGGAAATGTTAAGCTTCGATTGGTGGATACGTTTCGGTTGATGCCTAGTAGTTTGGAAAACTTAGTTACAAACTTAACATCATACCCTGAAACAGACAAGTACTTTGGAAAAGAAAATGCAACGCTCATGACTCGTAAATGCTATTTCCTTATGATTACATTGATTCATGGGAAATATTAATTGAAAAGTGTTTACCTCCAAATGAAGCATACTTAAACAAATTAAGTCAAGAAGATGTTAGTAAAGGAGACTATGACCATGCCGAAAAATATCTAGAATCAGATGTAATTCAGATGTATTCCTTCTTGCAGACAGCTTTGAAGCTTTTAGAAACAAAACACTAAAAACACATCGAGTGGAGGCTGCACACTTCTTTACTTCGTCTGGTTTAAGTTTTGAGGTAATGTTGCTTTACACTGGAATTGAACTGGAATTGCTACAGGATTACGATCAGATTCTTTTAATAGAGCCTGGAATACGTGGAGGAATATGCCAGGTTTCTAATTGGTATGCTGAAGCAAACAATAAATATCAGGTGCGTTGAAAAAGTAACGAACCGGAGGCTGTAATGCGTAAACCGGGGACGACATCGGCTAATCGTGGCGTGTGTAACGAGGTGTGATTACAACCAGAGCGTGGAAGGTCACAGCCCGTCGCTAGAGGGCACTCGTGCACGTCACGTGACTATACAAAGCGACCAACAGCATGCATCAATCGTCCAACGCTGCCAGTCGCATTGCAAACAGTGACATGGAGGCGTCAAACGAAGAGCAAAGAGGTGTTGTTTGGTTTCTGAAAGCGAAAGAAGTAGGGGGACGGACATTCATCGCCAAATGTCACAAGTGTACGGCGAACACTGCATGTGCCTTGCATGGGTAAAGGCGTGGCACAAGTGCTTCAGGGAAGGGCGGGTGTCGTTAGCCGATGATGCCCTGTCTGGGGCACCCCCCTGCAATACCGATGACAACGTCCAGCTGGTTGATGCACTCATTACCTAGGAACGCCGAGTGACAGTGAACGCCATAGCCGCCGTGGTCGGATTGAGCGTCGGAAGTGTGCACACCATCATGAAGGAACGACTGCACTTGCGTAAAGTGTGTGCCCAATGGGTGCCCCACAGTCTTCAACCACACCGGGAAGCACGTCGAATGGCCCACTGTCTTGGTCTTGGTCGGACGATTGATGGATGCTGCTGCTCGCTTTGTATCTTCACGTGACGTGCACGCGTGCCCTCCAGCGACGGGCTGTGACCTTCCACGCTCTGTTCGGAACCACACCTCGTTACACACGCCACGATTAGCCGATGTCGTCACCGGTTTGCGCATTACAGCCTCCAGCTCGTTATTTTTGAACGCATCTTATACATGGAAACATATGATCCCGAGAAACCATTGCAGTTTATTACCTATGATGATGCCAACAACCAATACCGTTGATACCGTTGATCTAGAAACGCAAATGGAAGATGACCCTGTCGGATACATTTTGGACGTTGATGTCGATTATCCATCTGACCTTCATGATCTACACAACGATTTACCATTCCTACCTGAGTGCATACATCCTAAGGATTCGCCTCTCAAAAAACTAATCCCTCATCTTGGAAATCGAAGGCGATACGTCGTTCTTTACATGGCACTTAAACAGGGTCTAAATCCTGGACTAAAATTGATAAAAATTCATTGTGTGTTAAAGTTTCAACACAGACCTTGGCTAAAGGCAAGTCAAAAATGATTTTGAGAAAAATCTGTACAAATTATTTTACCATGAAACTTTTGGAAAAAAAAATAGAAAATATTCGTAACTGACAGCAAAAAGGTTGAAAAGCTAATCGCTAAACCAACATTTATCGACAGACCAATTTATGGTCCTAACCTAGCTGCTTTCCACAGAGCTAAACGTAGCATTGTATTCAATAAGCCTATATTGTATATATTGGAATGTGTATACTGGATATTTCAAAAACGCTCATGTATTCCTACCATTATGATGTCCTGCTACCCTATTATGGCATTGAAAATCTTAAACTAATGTTTATTTATTTGGTTAACACCCAAGATGTTTATCGAGACAAGTTGAATTCTTAGAACACCTGGACACATCTGAATGTCCTATTAATCACAAATGTTACTCTACATCAAACAAGAAAACTTCGGGAAATTTTAAAGACGAGGCTTGTGGACGTATTATTAAAGCATTTGTTGGACTTAGAGCTAAAATGTATGCTTTAGACAAATGGCATAGAAATAAAAAAAGATTAAATGTATTAGCAGAGGCGTTGTCAAAAATGTATAAGTTTTCAAGATTATAAGGATTGTATCATGAAGAACGAGGTAAAAAGAATACCGATGAACATTATCGCTCCTAAGCAACGTAACATATCATCTGTAAAACTAAACAAAATTGCTTTGTGTCCTCGTGATGATAAAAGGGTAATTGCTTCTAATGGTATAGCTACACATGCCTATGGTCATTACTCAACCGTTGACCATACTTAAATGGATAAGTTATGGATATCAAGATCCTAAAATTAAACAGGAAATATATTACTCTACCTGCATGTAGGAAATACCTAAACCAGAACAATTTAAGAAATAAAACGAAAGCACTACCGGAAAACAACACCGACCAAGCTACGAGGAAAGGAAAAATGGTATTAATACTCAAGAATGAAAAAAGAATAGAAAAACAAAACAAAACAGAGAAATATATAAACCAACTGTACAATTTATAACATGAAAAAAAGTAATATGTGTAAAATAGGAATCTCTGTTTCGCGGGCTTATAGGTCGTGTTCCAAGGACATTTTGTCGTCCTGACGTTTCGCTGAATACTGCGTTCAGCATGTTCACAGGTTACACTGCCAAGGTTTTGGAACTTTTAGACCCGGGTACCTACCGCAAACTACTTAGAGATCCTACCAACCGGATTCTTCGTGAAACAAACGGCCTGATCAAGGTATCTTCGCTACCTGAAAACGTAAAGAAGGGAACCACCAGAAGTGAAGCTTTACCACCAAGACTTTATGGTTTACCTAAAATACACAAAGATAATGTTCCTCTTCGTCCTATCGTGAGTGCTATTGGATCACCAACTTATAGCATTGCCAAACATTTAGCTACCTTACTTCAACCACATATCGGCGGTACACAGTCGTTCGTCAAAGATTCCGGCCATTTCATTGAAAAATTGAAAACTATTCAACTAGAAGCTGGTGACTTACTAGTAAGTTTTGACGTGGTCTCTCTTTTCACGAAAGTACCTATAAAGGTAGCCCTGGAATACATCGCACGGATTTTTCCTGATGATATCACCGCCTTATTCCGCCACTGCCTCACCGCTAGCTATTTCCTGTGGAAGGGTGATTTCTATGAACAAATTGATGGGGTCGCCATGGGCAGTCCCCTTAGTCCGGTGATCGCGAATTTCTTCATGGAACAATTTGAACAAATAGCACTAGAGACCGCACCTTTGAAACCTAAAGTGTGGCTACGATACGTGGACGATACCTTTGTAATATGGGGCCATGGTAAAGATCAATTAAATCTGTTTTTACAACATCTTAACAGCCAGAACTCGAACATTCAGTTTACCATGGAGTTAGAAAATGAACTGAAAATCGCGTTTCTCGACGTTATGGTAACGAAGACCGCAGATCTAACTTTGGGACATACAGTTTACCGTAAGCCGACCCATACTGACCGATATCTACATAAGACGTCCAACCACCACCCACGACAGAAATACGGAGTTATAAAAACACTGGCTGACCGCGCTAAAAGAATTTGTGAAAAGCAGTGCCTAAAACAAGAATTTGAACACCTCAACGAGGCCTTACGCGCAAATGGGTACAGCCAGAAAGATATCCAGCGAGCACTCCATCCGAGACGTCCAACTACAAGGGTAATTGGAGACAAGCAGCCCCTGGCTAGAGCTTTTCTTCCATATATAAAAAAGGTCACGGACAGAATAGGGAGGCTACTCGAGTCCCATGATATAAAGACCATATACAGGCCTACACGAAAAATTAAGGACATGTTTAGGTCCGCTAAAGATAAGCGACATCCTCATACCGCGGCAGGGGTTTATAAAATCCCGTGTGATTGTGGCCAAGTATATATTGGAACAACGAAAAGAAGTATTGCCACTCGCCTCAAGGAGCACGAACGACACAGCCGGCTGGGACAAACAGATAAATCCACTGTAGCAGCACACTCGCTACTTGCAGGTCACGATATAAGATATGGAGACACCGAAGTTCTGTCCACCACGGTGTCTTATCATGCCAGGCTACAAAGGGAGGCCATTGAAATCCTGAAGCATACTAACAGCTTCAATCTTAAGGAGGAAGCAGAACGTGTGAACAGAGCTTGGCTTCCAGTCCTTAATCCCCTCAAGCCTGCCCTTATTGACCGTCGTAGACGAGAAGATGCAACAGACGAGCAGCCCTGTCCTTGATGCATTACTTTTATGTGGTAAGCCGTTGCTATGGTAGCCTCTATGTGTGGGTTGTTGACTATTTATATATCTTCTGTTTACTTGTTTTACCTCGCTTTATGTAACCTGTGAACATGCTGAACGCAGTATTCAGCGAAACGTCAGGACGACAAAATGTCCTTGGAACACGACCTATAAGCCCGCGAAACAGAGATTCCTATTTCAACGCCGGTCGTGAAAGTCTACATTTTTACTTAATTCGCCTCTACGGGGAGGAAATATCACACTTAGTTCGTCGCTTTGAGAGGTTAAGGAAGAAAAAGTCGCAACTTCTGTCATCACTCGCGTTTCTTCTTCGATGCCGAGACACAGGTATGATTCCCAAGTTTATTAAAATGAAGAGACCACTAACCTCAGCTAAAGCCCATAGAATATATGATCGAACTGAACGTTCGCTATTACGTGAACGCATAAGCTTTGCACGTAAGGGGCTCGCTACTACAGATCAGGCACTCTTACAGCTGCACTACCGCATCAGCAGCACACTCTCATATCAGGACTGGGAAAATGTAGATCGTATCACCTTCTACTCTATGCGTTCAACATTTGAACAGTCTAGCATCCGGCAGAAGAAAAAGTTTGAGCGGTTACAGAGAGACCAACCCGCGCCGGTACCTGCGCCTACGCTGGACATCTCACGGACAATTGTTAACCTGACCAATCGCCACCTGTCAGAGTGGGAAATCTCTATACTAGCGAAAGGAGGAAATTACGCAGTGACCCCTCCTTCGATTCCCGTGGAAGACATTGTCGCCAATATTGAAGCGGCAATCCGTGAGCTACCATCTGAACAAGCAGATGAAATCCGTCATGAAGCCTCACGTATAATCAAGAAGGCACCAGCACCGCAGAGTAACCTCACACCTCAGGAGAGAAAGGCTATAAAGACTCTCAACATGGACGAGAGCATAATCATTCTTCCTGCAGACAAAGGGAACGCAACGGTTATCTTGGACATGGACGACTACACTGCCAAGGTTTTGGAACTTTTAGACCCGGGTACCTACCGCAAACTACTTAGAGATCCTACCAACCGGATTCTTCGTGAAACAAACGGCCTGATCAAGGTATCTTCGCTACCTGAAAACGTAAAGAAGGGAACCACCAGAAGTGAAGCTTTACCACCAAGACTTTATGGTTTACCTAAAATACACAAAGATAATGTTCCTCTTCGTCCTATCGTGAGTGCTATTGGATCACCAACTTATAGCATTGCCAAACATTTAGCTACCTTACTTCAACCACATATCGGCGGTACACAGTCGTTCGTCAAAGATTCCGGCCATTTCATTGAAAAATTGAAAACTATTCAACTAGAAGCTGGTGACTTACTAGTAAGTTTTGACGTGGTCTCTCTTTTCACGAAAGTACCTATAAAGGTAGCCCTGGAATACATCGCACGGATTTTTCCTGATGATATCACCGCCTTATTCCGCCACTGCCTCACCGCTAGCTATTTCCTGTGGAAGGGTGATTTCTATGAACAAATTGATGGGGTCGCCATGGGCAGTCCCCTTAGTCCGGTGATCGCGAATTTCTTCATGGAACAATTTGAACAAATAGCACTAGAGACCGCACCTTTGAAACCTAAAGTGTGGCTACGATACGTGGACGATACCTTTGTAATATGGGGCCATGGTAAAGATCAATTAAATCTGTTTTTACAACATCTTAACAGCCAGAACTCGAACATTCAGTTTACCATGGAGTTAGAAAATGAACTGAAAATCGCGTTTCTCGACGTTATGGTAACGAAGACCGCAGATCTAACTTTGGGACATACAGTTTACCGTAAGCCGACCCATACTGACCGATATCTACATAAGACGTCCAACCACCACCCACGACAGAAATACGGAGTTATAAAAACACTGGCTGACCGCGCTAAAAGAATTTGTGAAAAGCAGTGCCTAAAACAAGAATTTGAACACCTCAACGAGGCCTTACGCGCAAATGGGTACAGCCAGAAAGATATCCAGCGAGCACTCCATCCGAGACGTCCAACTACAAGGGTAATTGGAGACAAGCAGCCCCTGGCTAGAGCTTTTCTTCCATATATAAAAAAGGTCACGGACAGAATAGGGAGGCTACTCGAGTCCCATGATATAAAGACCATATACAGGCCTACACGAAAAATTAAGGACATGTTTAGGTCCGCTAAAGATAAGCGACATCCTCATACCGCGGCAGGGGTTTATAAAATCCCGTGTGATTGTGGCCAAGTATATATTGGAACAACGAAAAGAAGTATTGCCACTCGCCTCAAGGAGCACGAACGACACAGCCGGCTGGGACAAACAGATAAATCCACTGTAGCAGCACACTCGCTACTTGCAGGTCACGATATAAGATATGGAGACACCGAAGTTCTGTCCACCACGGTGTCTTATCATGCCAGGCTACAAAGGGAGGCCATTGAAATCCTGAAGCATACTAACAGCTTCAATCTTAAGGAGGAAGCAGAACGTGTGAACAGAGCTTGGCTTCCAGTCCTTAATCCCCTCAAGCCTGCCCTTATTGACCGTCGTAGACGAGAAGATGCAACAGACGAGCAGCCCTGTCCTTGATGCATTACTTTTATGTGGTAAGCCGTTGCTATGGTAGCCTCTATGTGTGGGTTGTTGACTATTTATATATCTTCTGTTTACTTGTTTTACCTCGCTTTATGTAACCTGTGAACATGCTGAACGCAGTATTCAGCGAAACGTCAGGACGACAAAATGTCCTTGGAACACGACCTATAAGCCCGCGAAACAGAGATTCCTATTTCAACGCCGGTCGTGAAAGTCTACATTTTTACTTAATTCGCCTCTACGGGGAGGAAATATCACACTTAGTTCGTCGCTTTGAGAGGTTAAGGAAGAAAAAGTCGCAACTTCTGTCATCACTCGCGTTTCTTCTTCGATGCCGAGACACAGGTATGATTCCCAAGTTTATTAAAATGAAGAGACCACTAACCTCAGCTAAAGCCCATAGAATATATGATCGAACTGAACGTTCGCTATTACGTGAACGCATAAGCTTTGCACGTAAGGGGCTCGCTACTACAGATCAGGCACTCTTACAGCTGCACTACCGCATCAGCAGCACACTCTCATATCAGGACTGGGAAAATGTAGATCGTATCACCTTCTACTCTATGCGTTCAACATTTGAACAGTCTAGCATCCGGCAGAAGAAAAAGTTTGAGCGGTTACAGAGAGACCAACCCGCGCCGGTACCTGCGCCTACGCTGGACATCTCACGGACAATTGTTAACCTGACCAATCGCCACCTGTCAGAGTGGGAAATCTCTATACTAGCGAAAGGAGGAAATTACGCAGTGACCCCTCCTTCGATTCCCGTGGAAGACATTGTCGCCAATATTGAAGCGGCAATCCGTGAGCTACCATCTGAACAAGCAGATGAAATCCGTCATGAAGCCTCACGTATAATCAAGAAGGCACCAGCACCGCAGAGTAACCTCACACCTCAGGAGAGAAAGGCTATAAAGACTCTCAACATGGACGAGAGCATAATCATTCTTCCTGCAGACAAAGGGAACGCAACGGTTATCTTGGACATGGACGACTACACTGCCAAGGTTTTGGAACTTTTAGACCCGGGTACCTACCGCAAACTACTTAGAGATCCTACCAACCGGATTCTTCGTGAAACAAACGGCCTGATCAAGGTATCTTCGCTACCTGAAAACGTAAAGAAGGGAACCACCAGAAGTGAAGCTTTACCACCAAGACTTTATGGTTTACCTAAAATACACAAAGATAATGTTCCTCTTCGTCCTATCGTGAGTGCTATTGGATCACCAACTTATAGCATTGCCAAACATTTAGCTACCTTACTTCAACCACATATCGGCGGTACACAGTCGTTCGTCAAAGATTCCGGCCATTTCATTGAAAAATTGAAAACTATTCAACTAGAAGCTGGTGACTTACTAGTAAGTTTTGACGTGGTCTCTCTTTTCACGAAAGTACCTATAAAGGTAGCCCTGGAATACATCGCACGGATTTTTCCTGATGATATCACCGCCTTATTCCGCCACTGCCTCACCGCTAGCTATTTCCTGTGGAAGGGTGATTTCTATGAACAAATTGATGGGGTCGCCATGGGCAGTCCCCTTAGTCCGGTGATCGCGAATTTCTTCATGGAACAATTTGAACAAATAGCACTAGAGACCGCACCTTTGAAACCTAAAGTGTGGCTGCGATACGTGGACGATACCTTTGTAATATGGGGCCATGGTAAAGATCAATTAAATCTGTTTTTACAACATCTTAACAGCCAGAACTCGAACATTCAGTTTACCATGGAGTTAGAAAATGAACTGAAAATCGCGTTTCTCGACGTTATGGTAACGAAGACCGCAGATCTAACTTTGGGACATACAGTTTACCGTAAGCCGACCCATACTGACCGATATCTACATAAGACGTCCAACCACCACCCACGACAGAAATACGGAGTTATAAAAACACTGGCTGACCGCGCTAAAAGAATTTGTGAAAAGCAGTGCCTAAAACAAGAATTTGAACACCTCAACGAGGCCTTACGCGCAAATGGGTACAGCCAGAAAGATATCCAGCGAGCACTCCATCCGAGACGTCCAACTACAAGGGTAATTGGAGACAAGCAGTCCCTGGCTAGAGCTTTTCTTCCATATATAAAAAAGGTCACGGACAGAATAGGGAGGCTACTCGAGTCCCATGATATAAAGACCATATACAGGCCTACACGAAAAATTAAGGACATGTTTAGGTCCGCTAAAGATAAGCGACATCCTCATACCGCGGCAGGGGTTTATAAAATCCCGTGTGATTGTGGCCAAGTATATATTGGAACAACGAAAAGAAGTATTGCCACTCGCCTCAAGGAGCACGAACGACACAGCCGGCTGGGACAAACAGATAAATCCACTGTAGCAGCACACTCGCTACTTGCAGGTCACGATATAAGATATGGAGACACCGAAGTTCTGTCCACCACGGTGTCTTATCATGCCAGGCTACAAAGGGAGGCCATTGAAATCCTGAAGCATACTAACAGCTTCAATCTTAAGGAGGAAGCAGAACGTGTGAACAGAGCTTGGCTTCCAGTCCTTAATCCCCTCAAGCCTGCCCTTATTGACCGTCGTAGACGAGAAGATGCAACAGACGAGCAGCCCTGTCCTTGATGCATTACTTTTATGTGGTAAGCCGTTGCTATGGTAGCCTCTATGTGTGGGTTGTTGACTATTTATATATCTTCTGTTTACTTGTTTTACCTCGCTTTATGTAACCTGTGAACATGCTGAACGCAGTATTCAGCGAAACGTCAGGACGACAAAATGTCCTTGGAACACGACCTATAAGCCCGCGAAACAGAGATTCCTATTTCAACGCCGGTCGTGAAAGTCTACATTTTTACTTAATATGTGTAAACATTGTAAATGTATTTTAAATCAATAAAGAAATATTGTATGGGCACTGCTTGTAGTTTTTTAAATTACTACCCACCTCCCACTCCTAATCCAACCGTTAACCTCTGGCAATCTTAAGAAATTGTCCTTAGGTAGCCGAAAGTATGTAGCCAAAATATAGTATAACCCTTTTATTACCTATATGCTTTGGGATAAGGTATCCAGTCTTGTAAAATTCTGTGGTAGGATAAACAGCGTAATAAGGATGCAACGCTACCGCACGTAAACTCTGGCCTTGTACTTATAATTGAAAAGACCTCTGGCGTGAGATTAATTTCTCCGTAAGTCTGTGTGTGAATGAAAAGGCGTCTAGCGCGACATTGATTTCTCCATAAGCCTGTGAGTGAATGAAATGGCATATGGCGCAAAATTAATTTCTCTGTAAGCCTGTGTGTGAATGAAAAGGCCTCTAGTGCGATATTAATTTCTCCGTAAGCCTGTGTGTGTGTTAACTCTGCGTCTAGGGTTATGCCCTAGTGCTGGTCTCAAGCCCGGCGAAAAGAGGAGAGGCACACAAGCTTTTACTTCTTTTAACTTAACTATAATGCGCGGTGCCCTTTACGAAGGGAGAGTAGTCCTAGGAGGTATATGTTCCGGGATCGATTCCCGGTCAATGCATGTGAGATTTTCGAAGTGAAATGCCATGTCCAGTGGTTCGGAATCCACGTAAAAAGGAGGTCCCGTGGCTTATAATCACAATATTCACGGTCACGTAAAACTACAATCTTCCTTCTTCCTAGGAGGTATATTTGTAATTCAAGCTTGCAAACCTTGTTAGTATACCTGCGATAAGAGTTTACGTATAGCATTTATAACTTACTGGACTTTAGGCTTCATGACATACTCAAGCTTTGACTGATTGATGTTAACCCCCTCATAGAAGGGGTGTAGAATACTGGCTACAACTCTGTATCCCCCGTGTGGGTGCGGGATAGAATACACCCACGGTATGCCCTGCCTGTCGTAGGAGGCGACTAATAGGGTCGACATGGCCGAATAACTTGCCAGTTTTTGATTTGTTCAGATCCCCTGTGGATGGGGAGGGCAGAATTCATCCACGGTATCCCCTGCCTGTCGTAAAAGGCGACTTAGAGGGGGCCTTATAAAGGTCGATTTTGGTTTTCTGGTCCCAGCTCTGGTTTGACCAATAGAAACAAACATGCATGCTGTTAGGGGAAGGGCCACTAGCTTGGCCATCTGGCCAGAAAGCCTAGACGGTATGCCCCATCCCGTCAGGTGGGTGCGCCATGTACCCTACAGTAGTATCCGCCTTACAACGAAGGTCCCTGCATGGCCGAATACTGGAGCTGAATAAATCCTGTGCATGCCGAGGGGGAAGTGCCTGTTCGAGGCACTGGGACCCCGGGCAATATCTGCTATGCCAGGTAGGTATTGCCTTGGCTGGGTGGCGCCCACAGTGATAGCCCCCGTTCGGAGTGGGCAGTATTCGGGGAGGATTTCGTCCGGGATGCGTAGTAAACGATCACGGACACCTGTACAGGGTGGCACCCTTAAAAAGCCGTCTCTGGAGTGTAGACCGAATCCCAAGGTGTATACGCCTTGGGATGAGGCATTTAATAAGAAGTTCCCTGTTGACAGGTCTCCTCGCTACCTGGTAGCTACCAGGACAGACGGGGGAGATTTTAAACAGGTAAAATCGATCCTATTTTCAGAGGAAATCGAGGGGAAATATCGCGACCTTAACGGGATTTCCAAGCTCCGGAACGGGCAGCTCCTGCTGCATACCGTTGACCGGCAGCAAACCGAAGCGTTGCTGGAATGCACGCATTTCGGCGAAATTCCCGTTAAGGTTGAGAAGCACGATACGCTAAATGAGGTCCGTGGAGTTATATTCCATCGCGACCTCATTTTAAACAGCGACGCGGAATTGATGCGGGATCTGGGGAAGCGAGGCGTCACCAGGATTAGGCGCATCACCCGGAAAATTGGAAATGATAGCGTCGATACTGGCGCTTTCATTCTTCATTTTGAGGGTGATGTAGTGCCTAGGCAGGTGAAGGTCACGTCGTACCATTGCGACGTTAGACCGTACATCCCTCCACCTATGCGCTGCTACAATTGCCAGAAATTCGGTCATGTTTCTGCCAGATGCACTGCCAAGGCGGTGTGTAGAGAGTGTGGCAAGGGGACACATGACGGTGTGGGGTGTACGCCTCCCCCGACGTGTCCTAACTGCCAAGGAAGTCACTCTCCGCGGTCGAAGCAGTGCCCTGAGTTCTGCAAGGAAGCAAAGATCCAAGAAATCAGAACATTGGATCGGCTTTCATATCACGACGCTCGAAAGAGATACCGTGATATGACTGCACCCGAATTTCCGGTATCTTTCGCGGCTAAGGTGACGCCACCTATCACCCCTGCCACTTTCGTTCCCCGTGCTGTACCCTCGACGACGAACTTCTCTGAGATCGTAAAGTCTCCCCTCGCTGTCCAAGCGAGACCTGTCAGCCCGAAGAAGGTTAAACAACCTTCTTCGGCCATTGTGAAAAAGGCGCCGGTTATACCATCTAAACCGGCGCAATCGGAGAAGAAGTCATCTTCCTCTCCGAAACGGTCGGAGAAGAAGTCTTCCCCTGCCAACGAGGCAAAGAAGACTTCTGCGACCGGGGCTGGATCGTCATCCAGCCCATCTGATAAGACAAAGATAGTGGAGAAGAGGGAGACGGTTCGTCGCCGTCTCTCTCGCCCTCCTGCTGACGGGGTGGCTACTGTCTCTGCTGGCCTTTCCGCTCCCACTACCACCAAGGGAGCGAAGCCTGCTGAAGCCAAGCCCGTCCGTATGGAGGAACTCCCCTATAGAAAAGAAAATAGATCGGCGGAGGAGAGGGGAGCGGTTCAGCGCCGTTTCTCTTCCTCTCCTAAAGGCAGGGCTGCTCACGTATCTGCTAGCCATCCCGCTCCCACCACTACCAGTGGAGCGGTGCCAGCAGGAGCGACCTTGTTTTATAAGGACCCGGCGTCTGTGGGGAAGGGACCATCTACTTCCCCAAACACACGTCGGCGCCGATCCAAGAAGAAGTCTCTTCGGGGCGTGTCGGGGACAGACACCCAGTCTTCGGACCGGGAGAAAGTCCCTCGACACCGCTCTCGCTCTTCCCCAAGGGCGAGACCCGTGAGGTCCGACGACGACCGTGCGCAACCCAAGAGAGCGCCCGCTCCATTTTCTTCGTCTTCGGACGGAGATGTGGAGATTGAGGTGTGCTCTCCTGCCCCATCATCTCCAACTAGAGATGGGGAAGGGTGGCAAACGGTCAAGCATAAGTAGAAGACCCACTTCTACTTAAGTCCACACCATGGCACTATTACAATGGAACTGTAATAGCTATTCTGTTCATCTCGCTGAGTTACGACAATTAACATCTTCGTTTTCGGCAACCATTGTCTGTCTTCAGGAATCCAGGTTTCGTCCTGGGCATGAGACAACAATGCGTCACTTCAAACTCTTCTCTAAAGACCGGATGGACGGAGCTGTGGCCGCTGGTGGCGTCTGCACTCTCGTCCACTCTAGCCTCTTTAGTGAAGAGGTGCCGTTGCGTACTCAGCTAGAGGCAGTTGCAGTTCGTACTTCGTTGCCAGTAATGGCAACAGTATGTAACGTGTACATCCCACCTGATTCTCAGCCGGATTACGACCAGCTGGTGGATCTAGTCTCTCAGCTCCCCCCTCCTTTTCTCCTTCTGGGAGATGTTAATGCCCACAACACCATCTGGGGCTCCGCTACCACTAGCGGTAAAGGGAGAGATTTTGAGAGGCTGATCAGGCGGCTGGACCTGTGTCTGTTGAACACAGGGGAGCCTACGCACTTCTCTATTGCACACGGTACTTATTCAAGTATCGATATTACCCTGTGCAGTCGTGCGCTGGTTTCCCTGCTACAGTGGGGTGTACACGATGACCTTTGTAATAGTGACCATTTTCCAATTATCGTTACTCTTCCGAACCAGAGAGCCATCGAGTTACCAAGTCGATGGCTTCTCCGTCGGGCTGATTGGCCAACTTTCACGGCACGTGCGGTGTTTGCCGACGATACCTTTGAGAGTGTCGACGATCATACCATTCACATAACGAATGGTATTTTGACTGCTGCTGAGGAAACAATACCTTCCTCATCCGGCAACTCACGCCGGAAGCTTGTCCCTTGGTGGACAGCCGAGATTGCAGCAGCCATTAAAGATCGTCGACGTGCTTTCAAATGCTATCGGAGGCAAAACACTATGGCCAACCTTATCACCTTCAGAAGGATGCGTGCTAGAGCCCGATATCTGATTCGGGAGAGTAAGAAAACGACGTGGGAAAAGTATGTGTCGTCCATGACGGCGCATACTCCTTCATCTCAAGTGTGGACTAAGCTTCGTCGGATCTCCGGACTCCCGACATCACTATCGATACCCGGAGTGTCCATCAATGGGGACATCATCACGGACCATCTCGCCATTGCCAACAGCATTGGCTCGCACTTCTCCGATGTATCCTGCTCCGGGAGTTACGATCCTACATTTCTGACTCTGAAGCGGGAGGCAGAGACTCACCCCTTGTCCTTTGCCACTGCTGCTTCGGAGTCCTATAATGTACCATTCTCTGAATGGGAACTGCGAAGTGCGCTTGCACTGTGCAGGGATACGGCTCCTGGACCGGATAACATACATAATCAAATGTTAAAACATCTGTGCGAATCCAGTATGAAAGAACTGTTGATCCTCTTCAATCGTATATGGATTGAAGGGGAGTTTCCATCTCAATGGCGAGAGGGGATCGTGATACCGATTCCTAAGGCTGGAAAGGATCCCAAGTTTGTAAGCAGCTATAGGCCCATTTGTTTGACAAATGGCCTATGTAAGCTGCTCGAAAAGATGGTGAACCGTCGACTGGTGTGGTTCTTGGAGGATAAAGGTCTCCTGTCTGAGTACCAATGTGGATTTCGCTCTCATAGGTCCACCACTGACCATCTGGTGCGACTTGAGAGCGCCATACAGGAGGCTTTTTTCCGGAAGCAGCACCTAGTCACGGTTTTCTTTGACCTCGAGAAAGCCTACGACACCACATGGCGCTACGGGATCCTTTCCACCCTTCACAAGTGGGGACTCCGTGGTAACTTACCGACTTTCATTGCGAATTTCATGTCCGTCCGACTCTTCCGTGTAAGGGTCGGTAGGACATTATCGCAGTACTATACCCAAGAAAATGGAGTTCCTCAGGGTTCGGTGCTGAGTGTCACCTTGTTCGCGATTGCCATTAATGGCATTGTTGCCGCCGCCGGGTCCGCGGTAGTTCCATCGCTGTATGTAGACGATTTAGCTCTGCATTACAGCTCTGGAAGTATGGCAGTCGTGGAACGGCAATTGCAGCTAGCCATCAACCGGGTCGACAGGTGGGCTCACGACCGGGGTTTTCGTTTTTCAGCAGCGAAAACCTCCATCGTCCATTTTTGTCGGCTACGGAGGCTACATTTACACCCTGAACTACATCTCAGGGATGCTGCGTTGCCGGTGGTTGACACTTATCGCTTCCTGGGGCTCCATTTTGACAGCAAGTTAACGTGGCAGCACCATATACGGCAATTGAAAATGACATGTCTCAGGAAACTGAACATGCTCAGGTTTCTTAGTGGCACTACGTGGGGGGCTGACCGTGCGGTGCTGCTACGGTTCTACCAAGCCCTCGTCCTGTCCCGGCTAGACTATGGTTCTGCGGCATACGGTTCAGCAAGACCGGCAACCTTGAAAATGCTGGACAGTATCCACCATAGTGGCGTTAGGCTGGCTACCGGTGCCTTCCGGACCAGCCCGATACCCAGCCTACTCGCCGAATCGGGTGTTCCACCTTTAAATTATAGACGCCAACATATGCTGTTAGCATATGCTGCCAATGTGCGTCAAATGCCGCAACACCCGACCTATCAAGCTCTCTTCGGTACCCAAAACCACCAGGGGTACGCCAACCGGCCTCGTGCCACTCGGCCGGTTGGTATTAGACTTGATAGCTCGTGTACCGAAATAGGAGTGGCTGTAGGTCCCTGTATGATCCGGACATCTAGCGAGGTGCCTCCGTGGCAAGTCCCGCGTCCGGAAATTCGGTTAGATCTGCACCGAGGTCCTAAGGTGAACACGGATGCCTCCGTTTACCGGAGGCAGTTCCACAGCATAGTTCACCAATTTCCGGACGCTGGCATTCTATTCACGGATGGTTCGAAGATGGACGAGAAGGTGGGTTGTGCTTACGTTATTGATGGTGCAAATACCAAGATCTCTTTGCCTGAGGCCTGTAGTGTGTTTACTGCGGAGCTCGTTGCCATCTATGAAGCTCTGCAGTTTGCACTACAGGATGCTCGAATCCACTTTCTCGTGTGTACCGACTCTTTGAGTTCGTTGCAGTCAATTGCTACATGTTTCCCGCAACACCCCCTAGTGCAGCGAATCCACGACCTACTAGCCGGGCTGTGCCACGCTGACACTCGAATCACCTTTCTGTGGCTTCCAAGCCACATGGGAATTGCGGGAAATGAGTTAGCAGATCAAGCTGCAAAAGAGGCGGTATCATTACCACCTCGACCAATGGAGGTACCCGCTAGAGATATTCGCTCTCAGTTACGCCTACAAGTTCTGGCTTTTTGGGAGAGTCAGTGGCTAGCTGACCCACTGCCCAGTAAACTGAGAGCGATCAAGGGAACTACTCGCGTTTGGCGGAGCTCCTTCCGGGCCCGGAGAGAGTCCGTCATTTTGTGTAGGCTAAGGATAGGTCATACAAGATCCACCCACTCGTACCTAATGAGAAGGGAAGACCCCCCACTTTGTACCTGTGGAGCCGTTTTCACCGTGGCCCACATTTTCACCGAGTGTGTGGATCTTGCTGACTTACGAAGAAACCTTGGTTTGCAGACGACACTCAAACTTATATTAGCCGATGACGCGGTGGCTGCTGATCGCGTTATCCGCTTTATAAGTGAGAGTGGGTTAGGGCCAGCAATCTAAATTTTCCAGTGAACTTTGACTCAACGACTTGTTCGTTTTTGAATATTAATGTTTTTGTTTTTTTTTCCGTAATTTTTATTTATGTTTATAATTTTTTTTTTTTTATTTATTTAATTGTTTGTTTTTGTTTTATTAATTTTTGGTCTTTTTAAATTTAGATGTCCACCTCAAAATTTTAAATTCAATTCAAAATTTGTATTCTTTAATCTGTGTTAAGAGGGGCAGATGACCTCGTAGTTCCGCCCCTTAAAACAACAATAACTAACTAACTAACAACTCTGTATGACAAGGCTACAACCCCTGCGGTGTATTTAACGGCGGTTGTACCAGTTTAACGTTGTGGTTGACTTAAAGTATGCGTATAAAGCATATCACACCACGTGTGTGAGAGAGGAAAAGTAGTTGACGTACTGAGTTCAATAGTAAACGGGTATGAGGTGGCTATCTCCACAATAACCCGTCAGGGCAATCATCAATACCTCATGCACTAGGTGACTAGACGTTAATCAACTCCCTCCTCCTTCCTATCCTTTTCATCCTTGTAGCCTACATGATATTGATAACGTTATTCAATTGGCTCAGGGTATCGTTAATCCAGAGATCGTTGTGCGTGGTGGCCATCTTGCCCAGTAGCCCCTGGACAGCTTTACCTCACCCTCAATAATAACAACTTAGGGTAGTTGCGCACGGCGGCCATCTTGCTCAGTAGCCCCTGGCCCAGCTTCGGCCTATATACCCTTCTCCTGGGCCGTCTTTGTTCAAAGGTTATTCACCAACGTTTACTCAACGAACATGGTTGTACCCAATTGTAATGGGTGATATTCACTGAAACTTGAAGAAAAAAGCATGAGATTAATAATGCGACTTCGATTACTAGTTTCGATAGTCAAGTGATCGTCATCAGGCCCCTTACGCTGAAGCTTTAAATCTATATCTACGGTTATGTGGGAGAAGGTATTTAAAATGATGACAGAATCCCCTAAAATACTTCCAATTCTGCTGTTAATAAACCGAAGCACTAACACCCCTCAAAAGAAAATTATTCACTAATGTCTTCAAGGGTCATAAACAGTCACCCTCCTTCCTACAAACTATTTAAAGACTTGATGCAATGAGTTCATTCTGGACCAGTTTTGTGCATATAGGGTAATCCCCAAACCTTGAAAAGTAACAAGCATTTTTATTACTTCGTTACTCTTGAAGGTAACGACATATCGTACTTACGTTAGTAATGGCTACTAGTAAAGTCGTTACCCCCTATTAACACAAAAACAGCTGTTACTAGTAACGACTATACCCCCACATTAACACAAAAGTAACGGTTACTACATAGGTTGTTTTTTTAAATTTTGGCACCTTAGTTATAACTGGATTAATAACTCACTTAGATGGTTCCAAGTTTCACAGGCCCTCGATGTAGTCCCCACCGTTGCGTACAACGCGTTCCCAGCGATGCGGAAGTCGTTGGATCCCGTTGGCACTGCCCAATCTATTGATGGTACGAAAAGACCACTCGGCAGCCTGCTTAACGTCTTCAATGGTACGGAAGCGCTCCCCGCGCATTGTCATCTTCATCTTCGGGATGAGATCATAGTCGCAGGGACTGATGTCGGGAGAATATGGGGGGGGGGGGGTGATATAGGACCTCCCAGCCCCAGCGATCCAACAATGCCGACACAACGCCTGCTGTGTGTGCCCTAGCATTGTCATGCAGAACGATGGGCGGTGTAACCATGTGGTGGCGCCGTTTCCTTCTCAGAGCTCCTCGGAGATGGTCTTGCAGAAACGAACAATAGTACGCCGCATTAACGATTTGCCCTCGGGGAACAGTGTGGCAGCGCTTCCGTACCATTGAAGACGTTAAGCAGGCTGCCGAGCGCTCTCTTCGTACCATCAATAGATTGGGCAGTGCCAACGGGATCCAACGACTTCCGCATCGCTGGGAACACGTTGTACGCAACGGTGGGGACTACATCGAGGGCCTGTGAAACTTGGATCCATCTAAGTGAGTTATTAATCCAGTTATAACTAAGGTGCCAAAACTAAAAAACCAACCCATGTATTAACGAATTTACCCCCACATTAACACAAAAGTAATGGATACTAGTATCCACTTACCCTCACATTAACACACAAGTCACTGTTACAAATAACACGTTACTGCCCAACCATGCTTACTGTCATGATATACTCACAATTCAAAGCCCTTCCATGTCTTTCTTACAACATGACCTTCACGATATCTCACAGTTGCACACACTGACCGAAGACTTCCACCGTCCTAATCACTGAGGTTACCACAATACCGAAGTGAGATAAAGGCTAACAATGCAATATAATTAACCTGGTTTGGTTTTAAAAAACTGATAAGCCATAAGCACGATAACCCTGTGACGCGAGCTGCGTGAACTTGGCATATTGAGGGCAATAATAGAAGGTCATGCCTTATCCTACAGTTTGGTTGGTTGGTTCCTCAGTTTAGTGGCTGCGACAACGCGGTCATGTAGCCCCGTGTACTTTGGGTGTGTGTAGAATCTGTCTGATAACCGGTGTTAATTGTGATGGCTGTATTAGTGTGTGTATCTGTTTTTTAATTCAAGTAAGGACTGCAACTTTGAATTTTTCAAATATTTCCTACTTTTGCCGCCAAACGCCCTCGTCAACAACTGTTAGGCCTAGTTCAGAACTTAGCTACTAGACGCCACCACAGTCGGCTCTTGGCAAGGAACGTAGAAACCTAAGAGCGTTGTTTACATTCCTAACCTATACAATTTAGCTTCACACAGGAATCCTACAATTTAAGCCTTCCAAGTTCACTCATCACGCGGCACCGTCCACCAATTACCGGAATACAGTATAGGGTCTTTCATATAAAATAAGAGCGCCAAGCGGCGGCTTTCTTAACCGCAGCTGCGGTCACCTTGGCCGAGCTTGTGACGCGCCACGGCCCCCTGCTGTAGTATTGAAAGCGCGCGCATAGTACATACGAGGGCTGGTTTCTTTTTTTTCCTTTTTTTTTCAAGTTTCGATGTACTGTATAAAAATAACAGATTGACATTACCAAACTTGACCTTGCAATAAGCGTGCAGGTGCTCTGTCGCCAGTCTAAACCTCAAGTGCTAACATGGTGAGACAGTTATCATTGCAACATCGTATTTTTTTATGTAAAACTTATTTTGAATCGGCACGGCGGGTACGTGATGCATTTGTTCAGCAATTTCCTGATGAAGTGCCACCTTCACTAGCACAGATTCACGTAATTGCAAAAATGTTTGACACTACTGGCTCGGTGCTCAATAAAAAACATGCCGCACACGAATAGTTTTAACAGAGGATGAGCTAGATGACATTGGCGAGAATCTTAAACGGTCTCCGAATAAATCACTCACAAAATTACCATAAGTAGGGGTTTCGGTTTCATCAACAATAACTAACTAACTAACTAAAGTAAGATTTCAGCATTGTACACACGCTTAAAGCAGGGTGCCTTGGCACGCCACAAGCTCGGCTAAGATGACCGCAGCTTCGGTTAACAAAGCCACCGCTTGGCGCTCTTATTTTATATGAAAGACCCTGTATATGGAAATATAACCTGAAATAAATTGCATGTGATTAAGATATAGCTACGGCTGGCTGCGCGGCTCAGCGGTAACGTTCTCGCTAGCTGTGACCGAGATTGCAGGATCGAATCCTGGTGCTGTCAGCAGGCATTTGAGGGTGCTCAAATGCGAGGGAACCGAGACAGTAGATTTACTGCCATGTTAAAGATCCCATTCGGGGCAAAATTCTGGCACACCGGGGACGTAAAACAAATAACATTATTATTTTCATATTGTTCACGTGATATGCATCAGATACATATCAATTTAAGAACCTTACAACAATACGTAACCGCTACAACAAGAAGTGTATTTCAAACAAGTAGTTCCGTGAAGAACTATACAGCCTATTTTCATATATCCTACTTATGTTAATTGCCACTATCAACAGACAAAATTTCAGTTTGATTGCTGTAATAGATTCGTAGATATTGAGAACCAACTATATATTTCCGATGGTCGACATGTTGGATTTTATATATGTAGGTCCTAGAGTTATGTACAGTTACATGACGATTATTGTGTACGTGTAGCATTCAAATTTCAATCGCATGATTAGGACACAAGAAGTAACAAAGATATTTTAAAATTTCGCACAGCTGCCATCTTGTGGTTATGGAAACAATTGAATTAAATTAGATGCCAGTGGATTATCATTCGTATAAGGATTTACTGTACCAAATTTCACTGCACTCGGATGGTTAAATTGCGAGAAACGTCCATGTAAATATTTATATTTCGCGTCGCCGCCATGTTGGATTTGTGTTCACCAGGTTATTTAAAGTCCTATAGGTGAACTTAAGTTCATAGCCCCTATGAACAATAAAAAAATCAGTTTGATTGCTATAATAGATTCGTAGATATTCAGAGCCGCCTAATATTTCGGATGGTCACCATGTTGGATTGTTAAATGTATAGGCCATAGAGTCATGTACCATTAAAGGAAAATTATTGCGTAGGTCCATTATTCAAACTTTCACTTCGATCGCATGATTACGACACAAGAAATAAAAACTTAATTTTAAAATTCGCACAGCCGCCATCTTGAGGTTATGTAAACAATTGAACTAAATTAGATACCAGTGCATTAAAATGTGTAGAAACATTTCCTGTACCAGATTTCATTGCGTTTGGAACATTAATTCGCGAGAAAGGTCTATTTAAAATTTTCAAATTCGCTTGGCCGCCATGTTCGATTTGCAGTTAATTGGTTTTTGAAAGTCTTATAGATGAACTTTCAGTAGTGTCCTTTATCTCCGTACAAAATTTCAGGGTGATAACGCTAATAGTTTCAGAGATATAGAATGCCGGTGAAATATTTCGCACATCCGCCATCTTGTGGTTATGTCATCAATTGAACGATGTTAGATGTCGGTGAATTACAATGTGTATAAACATATACTGTACCAAGTTTTATTGCGTTTGGTTGGTTAAATCGCGAGAAACGTCTATTTAAAAGTCGCAAATTCGCGTGGCCGCCATGTTGGTTTTGTAGTTATAAGTTTTTCAAAAGTTACATAGGTGTACTTCTAGTAGTTCCCTTTATCACCGTAAAAAATCCAGGGTGATATCGGGAATAGTTTCGGAGATATTGAATGCCGGTGAAATATTTCGCACAGCCGCCATGTTGGATTGGTGAGACGTAACAAAAATTGAAGGGCACGGTTAGGATCGCCCAGAATAGTGCAATGAACTTACCGAGTTTCTTTGAAATCGCTCCAGCCGTTTAGATTTTATTAGGGGGGACACATACACACCTCACACACACACACACACACGCACACACACACGGACAAAAGGTGATCTCATAAGCCTATTTTTTCAAAATTGAAAATAGGCTAAAAATGCAAAGATCTGTCATTATAAAACCGTTATTAGATCACAGTTTTTTATACGCAGCAGAGACCCTCTTGTGGTTTCCCACTTCGTCTTCGGGAATATGCCGGGATGGTACCTAACGCAAGGCCATGGTCGTCTCCTTCCCTCTTCCTTGTCTATCCCCCCACTCTTCCCATCCCTTCATCAGGCCCCTGTTCGCTTTGCAGGAGAGGCCACCTGGGCGACGTGCTAGTCACACTGCCCAGTTGTATCCCCGATTTGAGAGTCTCAAGCTCAAGGACACTGCCAGTGGTGGTAGAGGTGGGATCCCCCGCTTAGTCTGTGGGAAAAGCCAACCCTGGAGGGTAAACGATAAAGAAAGAGAGAAAGAAAGAAAGAGACGCTCTAGATGAAGTAGAAAGGCAACATGGATGATTTGGATACAGTCGAGAGACGTGTCCTTCGAAAAATTCATGGACCAAGATTGCTCCCAGATGGCTCTTATCGACTTAAAACAAACACCGAAGTACTGTATACAGTCAATTGGAACCAGCCACCACTATCATGCGACAGAGTTGGTTGTTTCCTTATTTTTTGGGCTGCGACAACGCGGTCATGTAGCCCCGTGTACGTTGGGTGTGTGTAGAATCTGTCTGATAACCGGTGTTAATTGTGATGACTGTATTAGTGTGTGTATCTGTTTTTTAATTCAAGTAAGGACTGCAACTTTGAATTTTTCAAATAGTTCCTACTTTTGCCGCCAAACGCCACCGTCAACGACTACCAGGCCTAGTTCAGAACTTAGCTGCTAGACGCCACCGCAGTTGGCTCTTGGCAACGAACGTAGAAACCTAAGAGCGTTGTTTACATTCTTAACCTATACAATTTAGCTTCACACAGGTGTAATTAGTGGAAGGTTCTTTAACATGCCATAAATCTATGACATGGGACCGCCGGCTTTACTTCCCCTCCGAAGGAAGGCATACTGAGGGATTTTTAACACTCTTAAAAAATCCGACGGCTTCGGCCGGTTCGGCCGGGTTTGAACCCGCTATCTTGGGCATAGAAGCTCAGCATGCTACCGACTACGCCACCGAAGCCGCCCATGCGACAGAGACGACTGAAGTTCTACGGAAACCTCTTCCGGATGGGGAACGATAGAATCACTAACAAGGGAACGGATTGCGGTGTAAAATTCGAACCTGGTTGAAATTTAGAACACAATATTGCTACAAAGTTGTACAATGACGTAGTGAAAATCGCATGGGCCACTTTCAATTTTGAACACCAATTTGATAATGTTGATTGGACTAACTTGTTTGACATTTTGAAATCGATTGGAATAAAGTACAGGGATAGGAGGGTGATATACAATCCGTACAGAAACCAGACAGCAGTCATTCGAGTTGAAGGACATGAGAGAGAAGCTGGTATTCAGAAAGGTGTAAGGCAAGGCTGCAACTTATCACCCATACTTTTCAATCTTTATATTGAACAAGCAATGAAGGAAATTAGAGAAAAATTTAAAGTGGGAGTGAAGATTCAAGGAGAAATAATTTCAACTCTGAGATTTGCTGATGACATCGTCATCTTGGCCGACAAGCCTGAGGATTTGAATGAGTTTTTGAATGGTATGGACTCCGTCTGACGGAAAGAATTCATGATGAAAATTAATAAACGTAAAACAAAAATACTGGAATGCAGCCGAAATAAATCAGAAACCACTATGGAGATCAAATTGGCAGGTGAAAAGCTGAAGGAAGTTGGAGACTTCTGTTACTTAGGAAGCAGAATAACCAGTGATGGACGAAGCAAAGAGGATATAAAAAGTAGGTTGGCTCAGGCAAAAAAAGCATTTCTACAAAAAAGGAATCTGCTGACATCGAATATAGATTTAGGTATTAGGAAGTCATATTTGAAAGCCTTTGGAGCGTGGCGCTCTATGGAAGTGAAACTTGGACTATTGGTGCAGCAGAAAAGAGGAGAATTGAAGCATTTGAAATGTGGTGTCACAGGAGAATGATGAAGATCAGATGGGTAGATAGGGTTACAAACAAAGAGGTATTAAGACGAGTGGGAGAGGAGAGATGTTTCTGGCGACTGTTAATGAAGAGAAGAGATAGGTTGGTAGGACACATACTAAGACACCCAGGAATAGCAAGCTTAGTTATGGAAGGAAGGGTCGAGGACAAAAACTGTAGGGGTAGACCAAGGTTAGAATATGTTAAACAGATTGCCTCGGATGGAGGGTGTCGGAGCTATGTAGAGATGAAACGATTAGCCCAGGACAGGGAGGCATGGAGAGCTGCATCAAACCAGTCAAAAGACTGAAGACTCAAACAACATATTGAACGCCGAAAACATGAGCGAGGAGGTTGGAAGAGGTAAAGCTGACCTTGAATCCTAGCAGCATGTGATGGCTCCCGGCCATCAGCGTTCATAGCGATCACTTTCATCAAAGCAGCTTTGTAGACAAACTACAACATTCCAAGGATTAGAATTTGGAAGTTGTTCCAATTGAATACAGTGGTTGTCACTTTCTGATAATTGTAAATATTCTGACTGTAAAGTAAAGTTCTTAACATTAATTGTTGGCTGGACCAGTAAAATTAAAAACAGACGATAAAACAGTGCCACACTTACAAGGCTTGATGTTGGAATGATTTGGACCCGTTCATCCGAAACATCACTTTTGTTTTGCATAGCCCTATCGAACTGATAAGGGGGTGTTGGGATGTGAGGACGGTGGAAGGTGGGGAATGCAACGCAGCACGGCAGGTCGCTGCCTGGTGGCCGGGAGGAGAGATTGCAATTTCTAGTTCACTTTTAGCATTGGAGAGCGAGACGGCTTCCTGATTGGCTATTCTTACGGAACACGACTGCAGCAAAGGATGTGATTAGTCAGCGTGGAATCTATCAACGTTGTCTTCCCTTAAGTCAAGGTTTATATGCTAGTCAAATTTATACATTCATAACGAAAAGAAACCTCATACTTCAATAAATGCAACAGCAAACACTTAGGAAGTGATGACCAGGGACATCCATGCTAATGTATTTGCGTATTGCGTATTTTGTTGTTGTATTGTTCAATTCTCAAAATTTTATTAAAATCCAGTCTATTTGTTAGATACATTTTTCATAGAACTGTGTTGTTAGAATAATGAACTGTATACAGCCATAAGAACATAAAGTGTCCCCTATATTAGAATCACACAAATGATAGGCTACAAGGGAGTGTTAATCGATAAAGAAACATCCTGGTAATGATTATTCTTGATTTAAGAAGATATGGAAACACCTATGGCCTAGGAACAATGATCATGCAACTATTTCTAGGCGCATTACAATGTATACGGATACCATAAAATTACGAATGTAAAACAGCGGGAGTTCACATTTTTTGCATACCTGGAACGACATCGCTGATAGGTTCCACCCTATAACTATGCTGACCAATCACATCCTTTGCTGCAGACGTGTTCTGTCAGAATAGCCAATGAGGAAGCTGTGTCCTTCTCCAATGCTATAAGTGAACTAGAAATTGCAATCTCGCGGCCGGGAGCCATCACGTGCTGCTAGGATTCAAGGTCAGCTTTACCTCTTCCTACCTCCTCGCTCATGTCATCACCCGGCATGTTTTCGGCGTTCAATATTGGTGTTCAAAATTGAAACTGGCCCGTGTGGTTTTCACTACGTCATTGTACAACTTTGAATGAATATTGTGTAGTCAATTACAACCAGATTGGAGTTTTACACCGCAATCCGTTCCCTTGTAAGAAGATCTTCAACTTGATTATTGGCTACAAGACTGGCAGCTAGTGGCTTAATGAAGTGAAACAAGACTAGAATAACGCTGGCATTTAGACTGTGATATTCTTGACCGTTAGAAATTTAGTGACAGAGTTAATTCTTGGTCCCCATCACCCGAAGTGATGAAGACCCGACCACCCCTCACACAGGAGAGGAAGGACGAGTTATTGGCTGGACTGAGGAGATATTGTAAAACAAAGAAAGCGTCGCAGAAGCACTAGTCATAAGGGATCCTGAGTGGGCTTGAATCACTAATAATGATTTAAGAACCTTATTTACACAAATCTCGAAAGACAACACTGTAAAGCAGGAAATACTCAGCAGGACACAACAAGCATCAAACGTTTACTGTCGAATCAGAAATCTTCTCTGGGACTCCAAAATACCACAAAAATCAAAAACAATCATGTACCACACCTACTTTGTACCAATCCTCACAAATGGTTTAGAAACTTTAGAGACATGTACCATACTAAACAAAGACTACAGTACCGTATAATTCAAACAACTGAAATGAGATTCATCAGAACCATGAACCAAACTACAAGGGAGGACAGGATCAGAAATGAAGTTAATAGGAATAATAGGTTCCTATTACCAGTGTCATAAAGAAACGCAGACTTCAGTGGCATGGGCACACAATGAGGATGAACATAGAAAGACCTGCCAGAAAATATTTTGACTTTAACCCGGGAGAGTTGGCGCGGGGGACTTTGTGATTCCACGCAGTTTTGTTATGCTGGGGTTTCTAACTTTTACTACACACAGACTATACCTGCCACATACCTTTCCCCACATTCCTTATCTATTGTCTGAGGGCAGTAACCTAATAGTGGAAGGGATGAGGGCCGAGACAAATGTATTTCTATAGAGCCATGTTGATAACGGTACCACTGGCAGAGTGAACAGCTGTTTCAGTCTTACGCATACTTCATGAGAATGTATCTGTCTGATAGCGAAATAGAATTGATTGTAGTTAAGTGTTAAAATAAAACATTATGCATCGCTTGAGCTACGAAGAGTAAGAATCCAGTCTGTTATCTCTTCTACAAGTCGTCGAATAAATATTAGGAGGTGAAAACAGTGATAGTAAAGATGAACTAGAAATAGCAGAATCTTAAAGTGATACTGAGCAGAGTGCAGACGAAGAAGAAAATGTCGAAAGTGACGATGATGTCCCTCTTTCTCAGAGGATGTGTACCCTTACTGAAAAAATAAGTTACAAAATGGAGTACAATACAATACAACAAGAGACTTCTCTAAATGTGTCACTGGTGATAAACTAGAATCCTACATTATGTAATTGTCTAATCATTCATTTTGAAATTGTCAATAGGCAAACTGAAGTAAGAATTATCAGATATTTCATAAAAATAGATGATTTCCTGTCAGATCCGCACCATTTCTATTATAGACTAGTGTAAGTACCCGTTTATAATAAGTGCATGATTTTCATTTTATACAAATATTCTTGCTCATTAGTTCAGTGAATGTTTTCATGCCATATCAGTAGCATAAACGAAATAATTGTCGTTACTACACTGAAATAATTGGGAGGGGTGAGAAATGACCCGCGCCACCTCTAACGTTGCTCGAGTAAGCGCCACCTCTCCCGGGTTAGCCTAATCGGAAGAAGACCACGAAGAAGAACAAGAAAACGCTGGATAGAGACTGTAAGAACAGATATGGAGGAGAGAGGACACAAATGGGAAGATGTCCTGGAACAGAAGATGTATGAAGATGGAAGGAGATGGCAAGCGCTTGTACACCACACCCGGGAAACTGAAGTTGGATGATGATGATGATGATAATGATTTACACAAAATAATACTCTCTCTCTCTCTATTCGTTTAGTCGATTCCGACTCTTCGTGACCCCATGTACTAGACTACGCCAATTTCTTCTGTCCTGCACTGCCTCTCGAAGATTTTCCAAGCTTGAATTTAGTGCTTCTGTGATGCCATCCATCCATCTCATTCTTTGCCTCCCTCTTCTTCTTGTGCCTTCTATCTTCCCCAGCATTAAGGTCTTCTCTAATGAATTATGTCTTCTCATGATGTTTCCAAAGTAGCTCAGTTTTTGTTCAGGATTAAGCCCTCCAAGGAACACGCTGGTTTAATTTGCTGCAAAACTGACTTATTGGTTCTCTTCGCAGTCCATGGAACTCTAAGAACTCTTCTCCAACACCATAATTCGAAGGAATCTATTCTACGGCGTTCAGCTTTTCTTATGGTCCAGGTCTCACATCCGTACATCACAACTGGAAAAACCATAGCCCTTACTATACGGATCTTTGTTGTTAAGGTGAGGTCTCTACTCCTTTAGATATTGTCCAGATTTGAAAATGCCTGTCTACCAAGTAGCAATCGTCTTTTGATCTCATGACTGCAGTCACCATCGGCAGAAATCTGTGAGCCAAGGTAGTTAAAAACAGAGACTATCTCCATTTTTTCTCCTCCTACTTGCCATGAATTGACAGTTGTAGTTGTCATAATTTTTGTTTTCTTGACATTCAGCCTTAGTCCAGCCTTTGAACTTTCCTCTTTCACTTTCGGTAAGAGATTTTTTAAATCTTCTTCAGTTTCAGCCATCAGGATTGTATCATCTGCATATCTCAGGTTGTTTATATTTAACCCAGCTATTTTGATACTACTTACAAGTAATCACCGGCTTTTAGTCCCATTGAGTGGCCGGAATTGTGTTTTTGGTTTCTCTAAGGAGAATACATTTTGCAGCTGCGGGAAGTAATGTGTGTGCGTGCGTGTGTGTTTGAACCTGACATGTTCGTGGGACTGTGATTTCTGGAGCTGACAGCCCGCTGTAAACACAACGCCACGCAATGCGCAAAACAATTTCCGATATTAGCAGACTAGCGGCCCAGTTTGTCTCGAGATATAGAGCCCTCGGGGCTTCAAACGAGCCAGTTGAAAATTACTGTCTCTCATTGCCTCTAGCTTCTACATGGCACACGTGTTTGTTATTATTTAGAACACTTGTAGGCGTCAAGAATTCAAAATACAAATTCGCAAAGTCAAGGCTTTTATACGCAGTGGGTGGAGTGTTACCAAGGTCAGGAAGCGTCAAAGACGTGAAAACCGTTTAGTGACGTTAGGGACGTGGTTTACCAAGAAATGGATACAATTTTTATTTCATTACTTTCTTTATTATTTGGTTTACCCTCCAGGTTTGGCTTTTCCCTCGGACTCAGCGAGGGATCCCACCTTTATAGCCTCTAGGACAGAGTCCTGGAACTTGAAACTTCGGGTCTTGGGACACAACTGGGGAGGTAGGACGAGCACCCCCCCCCCCCCCTCCCCCAGGCGGCCCCACCACCAAAGCGAACAGGGGCCTTATGATGGATGGGAAGGGAAGATAGGGAGGGATCGGCAAGGAAGAGGGAAGGAGGCGGCCATGGCCTTACGTTAGGCACCATTCGGACATTTGCCTGGAGACGAAGTGGGAAACCACGGTAAACAACTTCGATGATGGCTAAGGTGGTAATCGAACCCCCTCTACTCATTTGGACCACCCGAGGCTGAGTAGACCCCGTTCCAGTCCTCATACCACTTTTCAAATTTCGTGTCAGAGCCAGGAATCGAATCTTGGACCTCCTGGGTGGCAGATAAGCACGCTGACCGCTACACCACGGAGGCGACCCATTTATCTTTACTCTTTATATTTCTTTTCCTTGCGAACCGGCCAAAAGTAAGGACCACGCAAATATCACTTCATTTCCTCTCATCGTTCTTTCTTCCTTCGGCTGGCTGCGTGGCTCAGCGGTAACGTTCTCACTTGCTGGTTCCAAGGTTGCAGGATCGAATCCTGGCGCAGTCAATTGGCATTTGTGGGTGCGCAAATGAGAGGGAGCCGTGTCAGTAGATTTACTATCAAGTTAAAGATCGAAATTCCGGCACCCTGGAGTCTCTAAATGCCGCAGTTGTTAAAAGGGACGTTAAACCAACACCGTTATTATTATTATCTTTCTAGCGGCTTCGGTGGCGTAGTTGGTTGCATGCTGAACTGCTGTGCCCAAGATAGCGGGTTCAAACCCGGCCGGAGTCGACGGATTTTTAAGAGCGTTAAAATCCTTCAGTATGCCATCCTTCGGAGGGGAAGTAAAGCCGGCGGTTCCATGTTATAGATTTATGGCATGTAAAAGATCCTTCCACAGGCTAAACTTGTGTGGAGTTAAATTTCTAGGTTAGATTTAGTTGGAACGCTCTATCAAAGTTCCAACCGTAACCACTAGGTATCATTGACATCTGGTAGCGAAAGGTGGAGCTACTAGAAATTGAACGGAACGTGTAGCTCACACTCTGGGTGTCCGCTGGAAGCAGCTATAGACACTGGCGAGCCGAACATGTCCTCGGACACTCCCGGCACTTTTTTTTTTGTCGTGTGACCTCCTGAGAGGCGACGCCCGTGGGCGACCTGCGCGTCAGGATAAGAGATGGAATGGATAAAGATGAATGAAACGGGACAAGGATGTGGAAAGAAGCGGCCGTGGCCTGTCAGAAGGTACCGTCCCAGTATTTGTCTGGTGTTGAAAATGGGAAACCATGGAAAACCATTTCAAGGACGGCCGACGGTGGGGCTCGAACCCACGCATCTACCGAGTCAGCAGAGAGCTTGGCCCCATGGCCTAACGCTGCGCTTTAGCCAGCGTAGTCCCTGCTGTCGGTACTCCCGGCACTAAAAGCCATACGATAAATAAATAAATAAATAAATAAATAAATAAATAAATAATTTTCTTTCTTTCTTTCTTTCTTTCTTTCTCTTCCTCCACATTTCCATCATTTTTCTTCAGAGTGTTGCGCCTTCCTCTCTTCTGTGCATCCTCATCCCCTCCACTCTCTCTTTTCTTCCACAAGAACCTTTATGTTAGAAAGTCTTTCCCTGAATTGTTTACTGTCTTGACAGTGTTCAGACTCCGGAGTTCTTCGTTCATCTGCTTGATGTAGCCCCCTGGCCTTTCAGATTGTATATTTTATGTTCGACCCTAACTATTATATGTCAGAAAACTGTACTATAATAAGGCTCATTATAACACTATTTTCCATTATGAAACAGTTTCTCCCACCAATCAGAGCTCAAGAAACAGTTGTTTGACCAATTACTTAAGGATAGCATCGTACCTGCACTGAGTTCCACGGCCTTCTAATTTAAATTTCACTGCCTGGTCTTGTGTCATAGTAGGGTAGTCAAGGAGGCCATGGTCAAATACAAGGCATTCTCTGCGTCTCATGCGCTATGTTCAGTACATAAAACTGGCGAAATCTTGACTGATATTTATGAATATATATGTTTGAACATAAAATAGTTATAATAATTATCGTCAAACATAAACAGTCGTATGCAACTCGCCTTTAATGGTAATTAAGACACTCGTATGGAAATTGTAAGACTCACATACGCTCGTTTTATAAACACAATCGTGTCTTAATCATTGCCATTATCGGCTCGTTGCATAATGTACTACAGTGGAACTTGGATAGTTCGAAGCTGAAGGGACCAAAAAAATACTCGAACTATCCAAACTTTTGAATTAGAGAAGTTACATATTTTTGCTTTGGTTGAATGGCTGAAATGGCTAGTCTTTCAATAAGTAAATATGTATGGAGAAATGTTATGTTGTAACGTGTTTTTCGAGGGGATTTTACGCCACTGGCATAAGTCGGTAGGAAGCCATTCTATATTTATTTACGCGGCAAATTGTTCAGCCAAGAGAAGTTTTCATGTAACTTATTATTATTATTATTAACTTATTATTATTATTAAGGTATTTCTTTGGATCATTTTTTATAAAATTATAAGTAATCAGATAGGTTTTCTATGTTATAGAAAACACTATCAAGAAAATTATTACGAACAACATTATCGTAAGAAAATTATATGATTACGGAATTTTACGGATTTTTGTCAGTTAGAGTTTGTTGAGAGAGGTGAGTCACGGGGAATTCGGCTACAGGCTTAATCTTGTCGAGAAGCATGACGCAAGCTGGGTTGCTGCTTCAAGAAAAGGCGAAATGGGCTGGAACGGTAATCGACATCATCGCCGCGCCGAGTGTAATGACCCGGAGGTGGGGAAGTAGCGCGTGGTGGCTCAGCCAATCAGTGGAGAGCGGGCGAGGAGAAGACGGCTCCAGAGAGTGGATGTGACGGGTGCATATATGGTTTGCGCGCCGTGGGGGCATGGCGACAATCTTTGTAAAACTTAACCAGTGTGGTTGTACGTGTGGTTGGTTCCGATATTCGGACCATAAGTTATCATATCTACAAGTATCTCATCAATTAACGAAGAAGATGACGACGACCAGGAGGCTGTGAGAAGCTCACTACAACATCCAGTACGAGGGAAATGCTACGGCAATTTCCAGTGGTAAGCGAGAATGACTCAGAACTACGTAATCTCTCGTCTCTTAGTTTTATATTCAGTATTTCAGTAACTTCATAGCTTCGGAATAAGAGTAAAATCAGTAATTTATCCGAATACGTTTTCACGTAATTTTCTAGCGGTAATATTCAAATCGCAACGCTCCAATTTAAATTCAAACTTATTATTATTATTATTATTAATTTATTTTGCAATACTTGTTTTATATAATAAATTCATTTCTTTTAACCATGCAATCTTTGCTTTCAGTGGGTAGCATTAGATATAGACCAATTCCTTCTCCTGATACAATTGTTTGTTGGTCTAATGATCAAATCATACCACGATCTGAGTGAAAAGATTCTTGAAGGTGTTCTGCCAGAGCTAGGTGTTGTTAAATATAAATTTAGATTTCAACATATCGTTGAGGTCTTGGCGCCCATTAAAACAACATATCATAGAGTAAATATTTCAAAGTGCAAGACAGAGCTAGTAAGGAACCATTACATTTGTCACGCAACGGTGAGGGCAATAGAAACCGTTTCACTTGTACGCTCAACGTGGAGCAAAGAAAACCCGTTTCACTTGTCGCTACCAACTTGGGGCTGAAAACCTAATAACATTTGTGGAAGGAGAAGGGTATATATTTCTGTGCCTGTATTTTGGTTTTTTTTTTCATTTATCGGTGTGTATCAGCATGGGTAGTGTAGAGGAAGAGATGAAGTTGCGTAGTGGTCACCAGTTGGATAGTGAAGATACGAGCAGTATGGCTAGTCTTGGAAATGAAAGCAGTACAGGGATGTCGGAGGTAAATCCCGATACTGAGGGGGGTAATCAAAACAGTCAAGCAGGGTTAGAGAGTTTGCTTCTTCAGTTTATGCAACAAAATAAAATTAGCACAGATGCTCTAAACGCTAAACTTGAACAAAACAATGCTAAACTCGAACAAAATAATGCTAAACTTGAACAAAACAGTAGGGAAAATAAAGAGAGTACTGAAACTTTAAACGCTAAACTTGAACAAAATAATGCTAGACTTGAACAAAACATTAGGGAAAATAAAGAGAGTACTGAAACTTTAAACGCTAAACTTGAGCAAAATAATGCTAGACTTGAACAAAATAGTAGGGAAAATAAAGAGAGTAATAGGGAATTGAGCGATAGTTTAAATGCTAAACTTGAACAAAACAGTAGGGAAATTAGTGATAAATTTGAGCTGATTAGAGGTGAGATCAGAGGGGTGATGGAAGAGAAGGCTAAAGAGATTATTGCAGATGTAGACAGAAAATTAGGAAAAGTACAGGAGAAGTTAGAAAGTAGAATCAGTACACAGGCTGAAAATTTAAAAGAACTAGTGCTACTTGAAACACAGCAGGTCAAAAAGCAATTGGGGGGAGAAATTGATAAGATTCAGGTAGCAACAAAAGAGGTTAAAGAACAGCTGGGGGGAAGAATTGATAAAGTACATGCAGAAATAATCACTGAAGTTAATACTTTGAGGGAGAGGAATAAGGAAAGCATTAATGAGATTAATGAGAAACAAGCTCAGTTAAGTGGTAAAGTTGAAGCATCGGAAGGGAGCATTAGGTTAACTGTAACTAATATCGAAAGAAAAGCTGAGGAGAAAATTGCTGAATTAGAGCAGAAGTTGAAAGCTAGAATTAGGCAGGAAAATAGTCAGAGTAGGCCAGTTTATGTGAATAGCACACACAGGGAAATAGAACTAGGCAAATTTAGTAATCGACAGGGTTGTCCAATGGAGTTCATGAATAAAATAGAAAATACATGCGGGGAGAGGTTGGAAGATGGTAGTATTGAGTGGTGCCAGGTAGTTGAGATATTAGAGCAAGCGTTTGTAGGGGAGACAAGAAACTGGTTTGCTGTCTACAGAGACAATTTTGAGAATATTTCAGATTTTAAAGTTAAATTTTGTGAGAAATTTTGGAATGAGGTAATTCAGTCTCAGCATCGTGAGGGAATTGTGTGTGGGAAATATAACCCGGGAGGAAACTACACTATGACCGAGTACTTTTTAGGACAGGTATTGACGTGTAAATATCTGGATGGTTTGAAGGAGGAAAGTGATGTAGTCAGGCTATTACTAAGACATTTTCCATATAGAATCAAAGAAGCTGCCTGTATACAAGATGTTAAATCTATTTCACAAGTGGAAAATTTATTAAGTACATTCGATGCTCTGGGAAGAGGTGGTTACGAGGAGAATTTCGGTAGGAACCAGGGTAACCATAATAACAGGCCTAATGAGAATAGGAATCAGGAAGTTCAAGGGAACAGCGGCGAAGGGGCCAGCGTTCAAAATAGGGGGAACCAAAATAATAATAATAATAATCAGCAAAACCAGTACAGAGGAAATGGGTATAGTACGAACTACCAAGGTAGAAATAATGATTTCAGGGGAAATCAAGGTCGAAATAATGATTTCTGGGGTAACCAAGGGAGGTATAATAATAATAATTATTATAACCAGAACAGGGGTCAAGGAGGGAATCAGCCCAATGGTAATAACGGACAGAGAGATACCGTTAATACAACCCAGAACAACCAGACCAGTGCAGTAGTGAGTAGTACTACACCAAGCGGTAGCAATGCTTTAAACACGAACCAGGCTGCGATGTAAGGTCAGAATCTCAGTCTGTAACATGCACTGTCCATACACTTATACAGGAACCCTATGACCTAAATGTAAGAGATGAATTATTACGTGAACTATATGATGAAGGTATTATTCAGGAGGTGGTTAGTAAGAGCCCCATAGTTAAATTTAACGTGTCCGAGGCGTACACAGATGTTTTAATTGATAGTGGTTGTATGAAGAGTTGCATAAGTAGTGCATTTTATGATAAAATGAAAGGAACTGGAGTAAATTTTGAGGAGATGCCAATTAAAAGTACTTTTGTTATCACAGCTGTTGGGAAGAGGTCTAAAGTAATTTCTAAGCAAGTTTTAGGAGACATTAAAATTAATAATCATATAGAAAAGCAGATTTGTCTTGTAATTCCAAATTTAGTATTCAGTGTTATCTTGGGTTCAGAGTGGCTAAGTAGAGTGTCTGGTAACTTATGTTATGATGTAGGGAGTTTGAAATTTAAATGGGGGTAATTCTGAAGTAGAAGTAGCGTTCAATGACCATATTCAGAGAAGTAGTGTTGTAGGTGTGATTTGTACTTTAAATGAGATATCGCCAGCCGTAGAGCGGGGTTCTCCATGTTTTGTGGGCAGTGTGATTACGAACGGTAGTCTAGAGGACTCGTTACGTGATGCTGCATTTCAGGGAAATATAGAGGTGGAACAGTGTGTTCGGCTCTATGATGTTTTATTGTGTAATAGGAGAGGTTTTGAGGATCGCATTGGTATGGCCAATTGCTATACACATTCATTGAACGTTATTGATAGGTCAGTATTCACAGGACATAGATATCCTGTACCTTTCGCTTATCAGAGTGCAGTTGAGGCACAAATTAACCAGATGCTTGAAGATGGGATTATTGAGCACTCTAACAGTCCATATGTTAATTCTTTGATCACGGTACCCAAGACCGACGGCACAGTTCGTATTTGTTTAGACGCTCGTTTGGTTAACAGTAGAATTAGTTCAGATCAGCTGAAATCTATGTCAATAGAGGAATTAATGCAAACATTTGAGGGGAAGAAGTATTTCACTTGTGTAGATTTGAGTTCCAGTTTTTGGCAAGTGCCACTTATGTACGAGGATAGACCATTTACAGCTTTTAGTCATAAATATAACCTTTATCAATTTTGTAGAACACCTTATGGGTTAAAGAGTAGTTCAGCAGCTTTAATTAGGGCTTTAAACATCGCATTAGGGGATGACACAGGAGAGTTTGTAACCATTTACATTGATTATATGGTAATTAGTTCACGCAGTTTTGAGGAGCATCTACGTCATTTAGATATAGTTTTTCAGAAGTTAGATAAGGCAGGGTTCACTTTGAAGATGTCTAAGTCGTCATTCTGTCAGTCAGAAGTGACATTTTTAGGTCATAGTGTGTCAAGTGGAGGTGTGACACCAGAGGAAATGAGGGTTAGCATGTGTGGACAGTAGCAACAGGGCATCGTTACAGACACTGAGAAATAGGCTAGTGGAGCAACGTGATGACATTAAGGATGTGTCATAAAGTGAGTGTGTTTAGCTGTCGAGCTAGCCTATCAAATGAGTAAGTGTGGTATTTGATGCGTGGAAGATCTTGTCTTCCAGGCAGGCGTATCAGAAGTCACACAGGGGGGGGGGGGTAGTATGTAAGTAAATGAGAGTTTTTAAGGTACAGGGAAATATGACGGGATTGTCGGATGTTCTTGAGCACTAAAATGTCTCGATACACCAAGGCCAGAATTTGGTAGCGCTGGTGAATTCCCATTTGTCTCCTAGAGATGGGTGAGCGCTTGAACAGGGTATTTTTGCTTAAGGCGTCCACGAGACAAAAGATGGGCCATCAGAAGGCGAGACAGTCCTTCATGAAACTCATACATAACAGCACACGTGATTTCTGTTTACGGCCTCGCCATGTAAGATTTGTAAGTGTGTAATTTAAGGTAAGTTGTACAAAGGTATTATTTGTGTGAGGAGAACTGCTCTGAGTTGAGAACTAATATTTAGTAGAATTTGATCCACGGGAACTTAAGAAGACAGGGCGATTACGGCACAGAAATATTTGGAGTTATATGTAATGCGCACTTACTGTTTCTTTTTCGGAAGTCAATATTAATTTCGTCTTAAATAAAGAGAGATTAAGTATTATGGTCACGAGGCGCTGCCACAATAAGTGTGATCGTGTGCTCAGTGATAAGTGAGATTAAATTTCACCATAAGGAAGGGACCTCCAGTGAAATTAGGAAGTTATGTGGTGATACATATATCAGAACACCTTGATGCGTGTGATGTGACATCATAAATACATAGTGCTCACACATTATTTATGTCTATTTTCCCAACATAGAGAAATTTGAGAGGCGGAAATATCCGTGGAACATTATTCTATATGAAAAACATTGGACTGGTTGCAAAGTGCAATCCATAGTGACAACAAACTTTGACGCAAAGTGCGTAAAGAAAAATTATGAGTGTATATATATGTAATTTAGGGTGATTTCATTTATGTAATATGTATTTTGGATAGGGTTTTATTAATGTGTCTGGGATAATCGCATGATGGACCGTCGTCACAGTAAATCATCCGATGATCCGAGGCGAATATGTAACGTGTTTTTCGAGGGGATTTTACGCCACTGGCATAAGTCAGTAGGAAGCCATTCTATATTTATTTACGCGGCAAATTGTTCAGCCAAAAGAAGTTTTCATGTAACTTATTATTATTATTAACTTATTATTATTATTAAGGTATTTCTTTGGAGCATTTTTTATAAAATTATAAGTAATCAGATAGGTTTTCTATGTTATAGAAAACACTATCAAGAAAATTATTACGAACAACATTATCGTAAGAAAATTATATGATTACGGAATTTTACGGATTTTTGTCAGTTAGAGTTTGTTGAGAGAGGTGAGTCACGGGGAATTCGGCTACAGGCTTAATCTTGTCGAGAAGCATGACGCAAGCTGGGTTGCTGCTTCAAGAAAAGGCGAAATGGGCTGGAACGGTAATCGACATAATCGCCGCGCCGAGTGTAATGACCCGGAGGTGGGGAAGTAGCGCGTGGTGGCTCAGCCAATCAGTGGAGAGCGGGCGAGGAGAAGACGGCTCCAGAGAGTGGATGTGACGAGTGCATATATGGTTTGCGCGCCGTGGAGGCAAGGCGACAATCTTTGTAAAACTTAACCAGTGTGGTTGTGCGTGTGGTTGGTTCCGATATTCGGACCATAAGTTATCATATCTACAAGTATTTCATCAACTAACGAAGAAGATGACGACGACCAGGAGGCTGTGGGAAGCTCTCTACAACATCCAGTACGAGGGAAATGCTACGGCAATTTCCAGTGGTAAGCGCGAATGACTCAGAACTACGTAATCTCTCGTCTCTTTGTTTTATATTCAGTATTTCAGTAACTTCATAGCTTCGGAATAAGAGTAAAATCAGTAATTTATCCGAATCCGTTTTCACGTAATTTTCTAGCGGTAATATTCAAATCGCAACGCTCCAATTTAAATTCAAACTTATTATTATTATTAATAATAATTTATTTTGCAATACTTGTTTTATATAATAAATTCATTTCTTTTAACCATGCAATCTTTGCTTTCAGTAGGTAGCATTAGATATAGACCAATTCCTTCTCCTGATTCAATTGTTTGTTGGGTTAATGATCAAATCATACCACGATCTGAGTGAAAAGATTCTTGAAGGTGTTCTACCAGAGTTAGGTGTTGTTAAATATAAATTTAGATTTCAACATAGCGTTGAGGTCTTGGCGCCCATTAAAACAACATATCTTAGTCAGAGTAAATATTTCAAAGTGCAAGACAGAGCTAGTAAGAAACCATCACATTTGTCACGCAACGGTGAGGGCAATAGAAACCGTTTCACTTGTACGCTCAACGTGGAGCAAAGAAAACCCGTTTCAATGTGTAAGAGAAATATACACGATTTTTAAGAAATTTATTACAGATTGCATTAAAATTGGCACCAGATCATATTGCAATAAACTCTCGACTGCAGAATGCTCATTATGTAAATTTTAAGTTCCACAAAGAATTATGAAATGACTGATTGTTTTGCGGAATTTAGTTGTATCAAGTGAAACTAAGTGGGAAATCCTGGGGTGGGGGGCAGTCAGTAAGATTTCCAGGAATGACTCACGTTTTAGACAGCAAAGATGTTTACTCGGGGACAGTAACAAAGTGATGACTATAATAAGGGTAAGAGGGGCGAAATGTCACTCAATGAAAAGCGCGGGAACTTTGGCACTAACTTTTTACTTATATTTTAGTACTCGTGTACCAAAACTTCGAATTAAGGAAGGTAAACTTCGAATTATCCACGATTATTTCCATTGATTTGATACGAAGATCAAGGGACCGACATAATTCTTCGAATTATCGACGAATTCGAATTATGGAAGTTCGAATTATCCAAGTCCCACTGTATTATCAAACATTTGTTTATTCAACCTTTCTGGATCCATTCTGACCATGTTTCCTTAGAAACCCAGTCGTCTTTTCCTAATCGTTGTTTCCAGGTTTTCCACAGGCGGCTTCGGTGGCGTAGCTGGTAGCATGCTGAGCGTCTATGTTCAAGGTCACGGGTTCGAACCCGGTCGAAGTCGTCGGATTTTTAAGAGCGTTAAAATCCCGCAGTATGCCTTCCTGCGGAGAGGAAGTAAAGCCGGAGGTTCCGTGTCATAGATTTATGGCATGTTAAAGAACCTTCACACTTGTGTGAAGCTACATTATATGTTTAATTTGACTAACGCTCTTAGGTTCCAACGTCCGTCGCCAGGAGCCGACTGCGGTGGTATCTAGTAACCAAGTTCAGAACTAGTTGGTCGTTGATGGTGGCGTTTGGTAGCGAAAATAGGAACTACTTGATATTTAAATGTCTGAAGTCCTTACTTGATTTAAAAACAGATACACACACTAATACAGCCATCACAATTAACACCGGTTAACCTACATATTTTATTTCTATATATAACTTGATTGTATGGTCCATACGCTAAATAAATAAGTAAATAAATTAATTAATAAATCATTAATATGTGGCTCTCTTGGTTTGGATATACCAGACTCGACTCGTGGGTACCCTTAAGATGTTATAATAATAATAATAATAATAATAATAATAATAATAATAATAATAATAATAATAATAATAATAATAATTATTATAATAATAATAATTTTCAACAGATATTGGCAAGCCGATGAAAAAAAAATGATTAGAAAATAAATAAGTTGGATGGGTTAGTTCATCTTGGATTCTATTCCAGTATTAATGAACAAAATTGGGTAACATTCTTAAGTTAGCTACTCTCAGCCTATGAGAAAATCGTAGAGAGTATTTGGTTGAGAAGCAACTGAGATAAGTGTTTTGAATAAACTGATGTTATTTTTTGTGAATTATCTTTTGTTACAGTTTGCATTAATCTTCTGGATTTTCTAACCGCAAAATATCATCATAATTATGGCTATCAACCAGTACAGAATAAGTTCCTTTTTTGCACGTTACAAGAATATTAGACATGGCTTTATTACAAAAGGAGGCAAGAAGTTCCGCGAAGAACTAAATAGCCTATTTTCATATATCCTACTTATGTTAATTGCCTCTATCAACATACAACATTTCAGTTTTATTGCTGTAATAGATTCGTAGATATTGAGAACCATCTAAATATTTCGGATGCATTTTTACATATGCAGACCATATAGTTATGTACTACCTATATTAGATGACGATTATTGCGTAGGTTCATTAGCCTATTCAAACGTTAACTTCGATCGCATGATTAGGACACAAGAAATAAAAAACTAAATTTAAAAATTTCGCACAGCCACCATCTTGAGGTTATGCAAACAATTGAACTAAATTTGATGTCAGTGGAGTACAATGGGTATAAACATTCGCTGTACCATGTTTGACTGCGCTCGGATGGTTAAATCGCGAGAAAAGTCTATTTATATGTTTCAATTTCACTTGGCCGCCATGTTCGTTTTGTACTTAACAAGTTTTTGAAAGTCACAATGGTGTACTTTTAGTAGCAGCCTTTATTATCGTACACAATATCAGGGTGATATCAGTAATAGTTTTGGGGATATAGAATGCCGGTGAAATAGTTCGCACAGCCGCTATGAAGTGTTGGTGCAGAATAATAAAATTTGAAGGACACGGCCGGGGCTGGACAAGATAGTACTATGTCCTTACAGAGTTTCATTGAAATCGCTCGAGCCGTTTAGATTTTATTAGGGGACACACACACTTACACACACACGGACAAAAGGTGATCCCATAAGCCTATTTTTTTCTTGAATGAAAATAGCCTAAAAATGTTTAATATATGCTAATGATACCTGATAATGTACACAACTCACATGCGCAAGAGGACATAGTATCTTTAAACTGTGATACAAAATAATATTATTTATTGATGATCTTGGCTACATATTCACCGTGCATTGTTCACGTTTCTCTTGTAGCAGCTGTACTTTTGTACTTTCTGTCACCCCCTTCTTACCACACAAATCACGATGTATTTCCTCAATAGGTCTTCCTTTAGTCTCGGGAATCACAAAATACACAAATACTGCCCCAGCAAGGCAGTTAACACTAAAGAACCAATAACAGCCATAAATACCGATAAGATCGGAGAGGCTTGAGAAGAAATGTGACGTAGTGAATGCTAGAGTCCACAGGGTGCAATAACCCAAAGTAGTGAGAAATTTTGTAACTGACGGCAAGCATATTTCTGTTAATATTACGTAAGGAATTGGGCCAACTCCTGTTGCCATTGCGACGATATACATCGACAAGGAAGTTACTGGAAGCCAACCAATGCTTGTAACATCATGATTAATATGCTTCAGGTAGAAGAAAACACCCAGACCAATAAGACATGTTGCCATGACAACATTTGAAATGATTAACAAATGTCTTCGACCACTTCTGTCCACAAAGTAGGATGCTGTTAAACTTCCAATAAGTTGTAATGTCCCTACGATGACGGAGGCGGTATTAGGTGACAATGACGTACCGGATTCAATGAAAATACTCACCATGTAACTGATTATAGCAAAGATACCACAAAGTTGATTGTTAAAGCACAACACTATGGCGATAATTATACCATATCGTGTTCCTCTGTCAGTAAACATTTCTTTGAAAGGCATTGTTTCTTGCTGGCCTCCTGCTTTAAGGGTATTCTTTATATGATTAATTTCTTCTGTAACATCGACTTCCTTTCCTCGTAACCATTGCATTGACTTGATTGCTTCGGCATCTCTTCCTCTTGTCAATAAATGTCGTGGTGTTTCAGGCATCCAATAGAAACACACCATAAACACAACTGATAATACTAAGGCAACGATTAATATTGTCCGGTAACCAACAAAAGCTGCCATGGCGTTTGTCAGTAGATAGCCCATACAGTAAACTACTGAAAAAATTACTCCTAAAGTTCCTCTAATTTTATCTTCAGCAATTTCACTGACATATTGTGGACAGAGAGCGTACACACCAGCCGCCCCTATACCTCCAATAAACCTAGCGACGTATATGCTTGTAATATTGGAAGTGCTGATTATGAGAATCCAGTTGATGCAGTAGACGATGCCAACGGTGTACCCTGTGATTTTGTTACCAAATCTTGCGCGGAATATGTTGAAGACTGGACAGCCGATACCTGCGGCAACACACACTAATGATGGGATTAACGCCACTGCCTCGTTGGATAATGGTTCGCCACCAATCGGAGAGTTGTCGGATTGAAGTAAAGGGATGGCGACTGCTGGCCATGCCAGTAAGACGCCATTGCAGATTCCAGATATGTTAACTGAAACAAATAAAATAAAATAAAAATCACTTTAGCCATATTGGCTTTCATGGCCCAGTAATTTAAGTCTAGCAAGTCTTCTATTCTTTGGGGCAAGGGGATGGTGGGTGGGAGGGGAAGATTCGGCTTGGTTGACCAAGTCAGGCTCTTATTAAAGTCTAGCAAGTCTTCTAGTTTTTCTTGGGAGGGGGGATGGAGGAAGGGGAAGATTCGCCTTGGTGGACCAAGTCAGGCTCTTAAAGTCTAGCAATTCTTCTAGTTGTTTTGGGAGGGAGGATAAAGGAAGGGGAAGATTCGCTTTGGTGGACCAAGTCGGGCTCTTTAAGTCTAGCAATTCTTTTAGTTTGTTTCCGGGGGGGGGGGGGGGGGGGAGGGGAAGATTCGCCTTGGTGGACCAAGTCAGGCTTTAAGGTCTATCAATTCTTCTAGTTTTTTGGGACGGTGGGTGGGAGGGAGGGGAAGATTAGCCTTGGTGGACCAAGTCAGAATCTTAAAGTCTAGCAATTCTTCTAGTTTTTTTTGGGAGGTGGGTGGGAGGGAAGGGAAGATTCACCTTTGTGGACCAAATCAGGCTCCTAAAATCTAGCAATTCTTCTATTTTTTGGGGACGGGGGGTGGGAGGGATGGGAAGATTCGCCTTGGTGGACGAAGTCAGAGTCTTCAGCGGGCTCTTCATACACCCTTCCCGTACCACCGCTGGTGTAGTGGACCATGTACTACAGTGATACCCATCCTGAGCAAAATTTCACGTGGACGCAGTGTGCAGCTCGCGAGCAAGGAAGGGAGCGATCCGGCTGGCGTTAAGTGATCGGTCCAACACGGCCCACCTCTGCTAGCCGTTCTTCGCCAACCAAGTTGCTCGTCTGTAGCTATTAGAGCTGGTACTTTTAATCGATTAATTTCAGTTATCCATTAATCGAAGCAAAATAATCGATTAGTTGAAACAAATAACGATTAATCTAGTGAGCGTTTAATCGATTATTTGGTTGGTCGAATAATATATCAATATTGTTTTGTCGATTAATTGATGTATTTCGCTCCTTTCAATACGCTCTCACAGAAACAAAACAGACATTTGATTAATTAAAATATATTGTACCTTACATTTTTTAAAATATTGCACCTTCTTTGTGAAAACTGCGTTAATACAAAGTAAAACAAAAATGTTCCTGTCCTAAATTGTAAACATTGAACATGAATTCAAAATCTTTCCTGGAAACTCTTCGTTTTCTTTTTTCGAAACCCTTACCAATTTTCCAATTTGATGTTTGACCTTCCACTGTCACTGCCTCTTATTTGGTTATTGTTAACATAAACAAGGAAGGACAGTTTGAATATTTAAGCAAAAAGTAACTTTCGTAGATTTCTATACATCATTCCAAAAATAAGCGTAACTCAACTTGAGCGATGACCTCTCATTTACACTTATTTTCGTATCTCGTGTCTGCTAATCGATTAATCGATTATTCAGTCAGTCGATTAATCTGATATTGGGTTAGTCGATTATTCGATTATAATTATAATCGATTAATCGTTTGCGATTAATTTCATATTATTCGATTAATCGTTTTCGATTAATTTCAAATTATTCCATTAATCGATTTTCTGAACATCGCTTATTACCAGCTCTAGTAGCTGCAAGTTGCCCCCACCCAGTGTCAACTGGAAAAGGGGAAATGGAGATGATGATGATGACTGGTACAGGGTGCAGGCCAAGCAACGTTCGACGTTCGTACGTGCAGGACAGCAAGAACAGAAACAGACCCGTCCAAATATATATGGTTTGAAAGTATATTTTTGAAGTAAAGAATTTGAAGAAACATATTTCTGCGCTGTTGCACTGGCACTGAGGCGCAAAACAAGCCTTGTCGGAGAATTCGCCACTGATGAGTGCTTATAAATTGTGTGCTTGAAAAGTACTATATTTCTTAGGAAGTTTCGCCAGTGTAGTATGGTCAGGCACTGTGTAAGCATAATAAAAACAAGTAGTTCCGTGAAGAACTATACAGCCCATTTTCATATATTCTACTTATGTTAATTGCCTCTATCAACATACAGAATTTCAGTTTGATTGCTGTAATAGATTCGTAGAATTGAGAACCACCTAAATATTTCGGTTGGTCGCCATGTTGGATTTTTATATATGTAGGCCATAGAGTTATGTACTATTAGATGACGATTATTGCGTCGGTTCATTATTCAAACGTTCACTTCGATCGCATGATTAATATACAAGAAATGAAAACTTAATTTTAAAAATGCTCACAGCCGCCATATTGAGGATATGTGAACAATGGAGCTAAATTAGATACCAGTGCATTACAATGTGTATAGACATTTAGTGTACCAAATTTCACTTCGCTCAGATGGTTAAATCGTGATAAAAGTCTATTCAAATGTTTAACCTTCACTTGGCTGCCATGTTCGTTTTGTATTTTACAGGTTTCTGGAAGTCTCATAGCTGAACTTCTTGTAGTACCATTTATCACCGCACACAATTACAGGGTGATATCGGTAATAGTTTCGGAGATATAGAATGCTGGTGAAATATTTCGCACAGCCGCCATATTTAGGTTAAGTAAAAAAATTGAACTAAATTAGATGCCAGTGCATTGCAATGTTCATAAACATTTGCTGTACCAAGTTTCATTGCATTTGGATGGTTAAATCGTGAGAAATGTCTATTAAAAGTTTCTACGTTGCTTGGCCCATGTTCGTTTTGTAGTTAACAGGTTTTTGAAGGTCTCATATGCGAGTTTCTAGCAGGGCCCTTTTTCACAATATTTCAGGGTGATATCAGTAATAGTTTCGGAGATATAGAATGCTGGTGAAATATTTCGTTCAGCCGCCATGTTCGATGGGTGAGATGTAATAAAATGTGAAGGGCACGGTCGGGATCGGCCGTAATAAAACTATGACCTTACTGAGCTTCATTGAAATTACTCCATCCGTTTAGAAATTATTAGAGGGAGGGGGGGGGGCACGCACACACAAACACACGCACACACACACGGACAAAATGTGATCTCATAAGCCTATTTCTTCATTCATAAGATGAAAATGGGCTAAAAATGGACAGCTGACACCATTCACTAAGCCGTGTATGAATTTCTCAAGGATTTGAAGTGACAATGCCACAGGGTTCATGAACAACTTAGCTTTCAAATGCCTCTAGTAACTTACCAACGAAGGCAGCGACGTATTGCGGCAAAACACTTGTCCGTGCACTACATTTTGGCGTTGATCCGTTCAATTCCGACTTCTCAATCTCGGCTGACGTCATGGTTGGTCGTTCTGGGTGGTATGATATTGGACCAGCTGCCTATCCTTCTCCATTCACTCTCTCCCAAGGAGGAACGACCTCATGTGTACAGTTACAATAGGGGAACTGATAACCACCGTCCTGGTATGTTACAGACCTCCAATTACTTCACAAGGTCATAGCCAAGGTTCTTTGTAATGGTGTTGAAATTCATTTAAATCTTTGGCAAATATAAGGTTATAATTTATCTGTAGGAATCCAGTATTTCCCAAGAGTAATTGTGACACTGACAGTATGTTTGTACACGGAAGGAATATAAATCGATTTACGTAACTAGTAGAGATAACTGTTGGTTGTCACTTGGGCTAAATATGGCACCATTTTTGTTAGTCTAAATCAGGGCCATCCAGACAGCGCTCTAGTGCTCCGGCCGCGCTCTAAGCCAGTGCTCTGAGCGCTTTGTTGGAAGGTAGTTTCAGAAGTGGTGGGAGGAGCTTGGCTGGCTGAGCACGCTGAAGTGTGCAGCCGATCCATCAGTCGCTAGTCTAGTGCAATGAGCTTTGTTGACAGCGTGTAAGTAAATCAGTTTCACGGTGGTCATGACTGAACAGCATACAAAAAAAAGGAGTGGTGAAGCAATAATCTTTAAAGCAGAATGGGAAATTTCTTTTTTTTTTCTGTACAGCTTATAAAGGGCATGCCAAATGTTTAGTGTGCAACAGAGATGTAATGTGTTAAAAAATAACACAATTTGTTGTTGAATTTTCCTCTCTAATATGTTCACATTTCAGTTAGGAATAAATCACAATATTCTTTACTTAATACTTGTGTTCGTTTCCTGCACATTCCATACATGGGAGCACCATTCGATTTGTATATGCGGTATATTTGTTATGGCAAAACAGACCTATTGATATGTCAACAATCCCACAAGAGCCGTCGGCCGCACGACTGTACGTACGTATATAGTCAGTGTGGTCCGAACATCATCCGTCTCCTCGCTGCCACAGTGTAATGGTGGTAGGGGAAGGAGCGCTAGTCTGACTCCCCAGTGCTCCCCGAGCGCGGCCACGCTCCCGGAGCGCAATGACTGGATGGCCCTGGTCTAAATGAATGACTTTTTGGGTTTACTTCTCTACATGCTTCTAGCGATATCTTGCAGAACTTAGAAGTAAATAATATTGAATATAAGAGAAGAGTAGTCAGTACAGATATGTGAAAATCTTTCAACTTAACGCCAATCTTTCAACATATGCGAGCGTGTATATAACCTACAAAAGGTCCACTTGTTGGGTATGCAGACCATTGGGTAGAGATCCTATACATCAGAAATGGACATTTTAGGTGCAGGGGCAGATGCAATACAAAATAATCTATGCGGGCCGAAAAAAAATGTTTAGAGATAGATTATAACAGTCTTATTTCTGAATTTTAAGTAAACAAAATCTCATAGGCTACAATGGTAGAAAACCTAGGAAAAAAAGATACACTAAGTCTGAGAGACTAGACTTTATATCATTTCAAATGACGCTTGCTACAAATGCTACACATGTTAGAAAGGCTCAGGAGGGCTTCTCGCACGCCAGACCCCAGGAGTAAACTCAGACTCAACAAACTCCATTACCCTTGAACTTAAGCTTCCCGCGCGGGAAACGAAAAGCGGGAGGGGCACTCTGCTGCATGACGTCACGCACTCGCCGTCTCCGTATCGCATAAAACCAGACCCCAGGAGTAAACTCAGACTCGGTGCATATGCACTGAACAACATGATGACGTCATACACGTCGTAACCATAACGCATAACGGTACACCAAAGCATAACGATGAAGTCGACAAGATCATTTGAAATGAAAAAAGGGAACACACCTTCATTATTTGTTAGAAGAGGAAGGAGTATGTGCCAAGTGAAACTGTGACTGTGCTCCTAAAGGTTTTTCATAATCTGGTTAAAACTTGGATAAACTGATTCTTAATAGCGCTACTAATAAATGGTGGTCTGTTAATCTATTTCTGCTGCTATTTTTGCGAACTTTCATTGTAGAAAACACCAGTTCACAGATATAGTAAGATACAAACATGGCAGTTATCTTCTGTGCATGAGATTTCAAGTTTGGGAAGCTTGATTTTGGTAGGGCCTTGTGTAGAATTCAATTTTCGAAACGTAGAGGAATAGTTTCTTCAAAGGGGCAGATGACCTCGTAGTTCCGCCCCTTAAAACAACAATAACTAACTAACAAGTTGTTTCAATTCATTGTTACATTGTAAGTCAATCAGTTCTAGCTGCTACTCTATTACACAAAACGCATAAACACAATGAGATTGAAACAGTTTATCACTTCTAGGTAGCCTATACAGAACAGAAAATATGACCTATATGTAAAGCCCAGCCCGGATGCGGATATCCGCGGATAAAACCGCGGATATCCGCAACATTTTTCGCCATGCGGATATAGTTTGCATGGCTTTGCGGTTAGCGGATAAGCTGCGGATAATGTTTGGAGTAAATTTGCGGATAGTTTTTAGAATACAATCCGAACTTGTTGAATATCATGGGAAAAGTTGGGCAATTGTGCGCAGCAGCTAATCGTGCGCACCTATGTTTTTCGAATTGGTAGTACAACTAGCAACTCAGTTCATTGCTACCCTCAAGCTGTCATCGTACCTATCAGATAGAGACAGTCAGCATGATGCCAGTTGCTATGTGATAAGGATAACCGTGAGGCTTGGATGAAGAAACTTAACACGTTGCACGTTATTTTCTGTAGCCAGCAAATATTAGAAGGTAAGCCTACAGTTGTGATTGAATTATTATTTAAAATTAAATGTAGTCTTTACCGTGGTTTTGCATGCATTTATTTTTCAATATAATAGATTAGTTTACCGGGATTCAGTGAGTTACGTTTTAAAAGCAGAGTGGGGTAATGGTGCGCAGAACATAATTATATGATACAAGTAAGTACAACGCGACATTAATGGCAAAATATTTCGTGATTGTTCTCCAGATGCCAAGAAATTATACCTGGAAAACGGAGAAAAACTCATATCCAGCAGAAAATGTGCAGAACGCTCTATGTGCAATTAAGGATGAGGGGAGGAAAATAAGGGAAGTAGGGAGAAGGTTCAACATTAGTATGGATTTCCAACACTCATCTCATGCGCATAATTTCCCAACCAAAAACCGACAGTAGTGGCTGCGCGGGCTAAAGCGCTGCGTTAGGTCAAGGGGCCAAGCTCTCTGCTGACTCGGTAGACGCGTGGGTTCGAGCCCCACCGTCGGCTGTCCTTGAAATGGTTTTCCGTGGTTTCCCATTTTCAACACCAGGCAAATGCTGGGACAGTACCATCTGACAGGCCACGGCCGCTTCCTTCCACATCCTTGCCCAGTTTCATTCATCTTCATCAATTCCATCTCTCATCCCGACGCGCAGGTCGCCCACGGGGTCGACTAGAAAGACCTGCACTCGGCCTCTCAGGAGGCTACACGACAAAAAAAAAAAAATCCCAACCCATGCGCATGATTACCCTGCAAATATTATTGTAATGCCATTAGATTCGGATAACAAACTTATGGATAAAGGTCGCGTGGATGAGGGGCGGATGCGGATAACAGTCGTGCGGATGCGGGGCGGATACGGATAACAGTCGTGAGGATGTGGGGCGGATGCGGATAACGTTTTGTCTATCCGCGCAGGGCTCTACCTATGTGTAATTGTAGATAGTAATTTATAATTCGAAATCATGTCGCGGGCCAGATTAGACTAGCTCAAGAGCCGCACTTGGTCCGCGGGCCGTACTTTGCCCATGACTGGTCTAAATAAATGACTCTTTGGGACTACTTCTGTACATGCTTTTAGTGATATCTTGCAGCACTTAGAAGTTAATAATATTGAATATGAGGGAAGATCCGTGGCCTAGGCGGCAGCACGCCGGCCTCTCACCGCTGAGTCCGTGGTTCAAATCCCGGTCACTCCATGTGAGATCTGTGCTGGACAAAACGGAGGCAGACAGTTTTTTCTCCGGGTACTCCGGTTTTCCCTGTCAAAATTTCATTCCAGCAACACTCTCCACTATCATTTCATTTCATCTGTCATTCATTTAATCATTTCCCCAGAGGAGTGCGTCAGGCGTCGGCAGCCGGCACAGTTCATATCCTCGCCGCTAGATGGGGGCTTCATTCATTCCATTCCTGACCCGGTCGGAGACTGGAATCAGGCTGTGGATTTTAATTTTCATTAACGAACTGGAAATATCAGATCTGCATGACAGACCGGCTGTGAGGCGTGCTCTGAAGGAAGTTCATGGTTTTCAGGAGAAACCTCGGAAGAAGGGTACCCCCCCCCCCCTGGACTACTGAAAGAAAGGAGTTACACCGGCAGAAAATGAATCAATACTGGGCGAAGATCAAGAACCTCCAGTTGAATAAACATGGTCCTAAGTAGGCCAATTCGAGAGGAGAAGAAGAGAAGAGTATTCAGCACATATCTGAAAATATTTCAACTTAACGCCATTCTTTCAACATATGCGTGCGTGTATGCAGACCATTGGGTCGAGTTCCTATATACTCTGACAGCAAAAAAAAAATTAAAAAAAATTAACACTTAGAAAATTGTAAGTTGGCGGACATGATTTATAATTCTGATTTATAAGTCTCTGGGCAAAGGATCATGTTTTGTACAGTGCCTGCATTTGGGAACAATAATAAGGGCAGATGACCTCGTAGTTCTGCCCCTAAAAACAATAACAATATAATATATATGACAGTTTATGGAATGCTGAAGTTTATGGGAAGTGTTAAGATGATTTGATAACTATGAAACTACAATAACTAACAAACTAACTGGGAATAAGAATAAGACAATGTACATTTTATGAATGGATTCTGTCGCCTAGGGTTGGATTTGGCATTTTATGGTGGTATCTGCATTGACTTGACTACTTCGTGCTTCCGCTATTGTTGGGATGTGAGGACAGCGGTTTGTTGTGGCTTTGTTGGGTCCTCACCTAATGACACGTTAGTCAGTACTTCCTAGAACGTCAAGAAGTTTGGTTGCGGTGAAGAGGATTGAAGACTGAATGTGCAAGGATGTGTTGTGACACTTTAGTGGAGTGATTTTGGTTTAAGCACAACATATTGGAAATGAAGTAGAGACGTCTGTTCATGAAATTGTGCCGAAGAAAACAAAGAACTTCATTTATGGTCATCTGAAAGTAGACTTTTAAGTGAAAAATGTTATTTCCCTTAAAATTAAGTTGCTGTTGGTTTTCCTTGCTCCCCAGGTGCTCACATCTAGCGGGACGTGGGTTGGCGAACACGGAACCCCAGCTGAGTCCGGCATTTCTTCCACTTACTTGTGCCGGGCTCCTCTCCGTCTTCTGTCCTGTCGACCTCTCTTGGTCAGCTCTTGTTCTCTTTCAACCCCGACGGTATTAGGGTATCCGAAGCCTAGCGAGTCTCTTTCTTTCCCGCCTTAATTGGCCCTTCTCTCGTCTTTCATGATCCCTCATTCTTCTAGGGACCAGTCTTCTTTTTCTTTTCATTATATTTCCTTTTCTCTTTAAGATTCCCGTACTGTTTTTTTGAAATGGCTCCCCGTGTATCTAATTCCACTTAGTGATTATTTTGAATCCACACTGCATTTTGTATGTATTTTTAATCTAAATTGCATTTTGTAAGTATTTTCTATCTAAATTGCATTCTGCGAGTATTTTCCACCTCAATTGCATTTTGTAAGGATTGGCAATCTAAATTGCTTTTTAGTAAGTCTTTGAATGTATATTGTGAGTATTTTGAAGTTAAATTGCATTTTGTAAGTATTTTAAACCTAAACCGCATTTTGGAAGCATTTTCAATCTAAATTGCATTCTGCATGATGGAGATTTTGTATGTATTTTGATTCTCATGTGCATTTTGTGAGTATTTTGAATCTAATTTACATTTTGTAAGTATTGTCAATCCAAAATTGCATTTTGCATGATGGGCATTTTGTAAGTATTTTGATTCTCATTTGTAATTTGTGAGTATTTTGAATTTAAAATACATTTTGTGTGTATTTTCAATCTTTGGTCAGTTTTCTCAATCTCCGTTAGTTTTCGTTATGGGTTTTATCTCATTGTTATTTTCGCTATCACCCAGACCATTAGGGGCCAATAACCTAGATGTTAGGTCCCTTAAAACAACAATTATCATCATTTTTTATCTACCTTGCGTTTGAGTTTCAAAATAATGCAAATAAATTTTGTGTTCATTCTTTGATATTGTCCAAGTGTTACGCTTCTCTTTTTTTGTTGTCCGAAACCCCACACAAGACACAGCATAGACCTAGAAAAATTGCTGAGTTTTAATTCACTGGCCGTGAATGCCAATATACCATCTGTTTGGAAGCTTTTATAGGGAGGTGAAAGGCTGCTTGAGCTCTTAGTTCTCGCAGTAAAGAAGCGCAGGTGCGCTTAATAAGAAGGGAGGTAGTGCACAGTTCGCTACTCCTGTGGGGGTCCGGGCATGGACACCAAGAGCCCACTGATGAGCCAGCTTCGTGTTCATAGGTGAAATCTCACACAAGACACGGCATAAACCTAGAAAAATTACTGAGTTTTAATTCCTTGGTTGTGAAAGTCAATATACCGGTACCATCTTTTTAGGAATCTTACTATTTATTTTCAGGGCTATGACTTATGATTCAAAACAAGTACATGGGTTGTTTTTTTAAATGGTGGCAACTAGTTTTTTATTCCGATACATAGCATACTTACAACGTTATACGTTCTACAGACCTTCGAAGTATTCACCACCGTTGTGTAGCACACGTTTCCAGCGATATGGAAGCCGTTGGATGCCGTTTAGAGCGCCTGATCTCTGAAGGTCACGGATGGAACGGTCGGTGGCCTGGAGAACGTCATCCACTGTGCGAAGCGGATTCCTCTAAGTGGTGCTTTCATTTTAGGGATGAGATCATAGTCGCAGGGGCTGAGTAGTCTATAATAAATCACTTTCGAAATTTTGAAAAAAACAATATTATGTAGGCTACCTCTTTCTCGAAAACCACTGGCGATAGAAATCCGAAATTTAATACCGCTTTTCTCAGTGTATGTGCAAAGACATTGGCAGAAGGATTTTTTAAATTGATAGGTTCTGAGAAAAACGTAATATGAATATGAAAAAAATACATATTCTAGAAAAATGTATTTGAAGATGGACACATTTCTCACTTGGATTTCTTCATTAATCTGCATAGGAGAAAAGAATGTGGACAAATTTTCCAAAATATTGTGATGGTGGCTGTGACATAGCCTACTTACTGTATATGAACAGCTTTAGAGTCGCAGTGGAAGACGAACTGGACATCTTCTACACGGCATTTCACTCAAAGCGGGGCCTGCCTCTCGGCTGGCGTACCACTGCAGGTAGAACGTCGAGCAAAAGGTCAGACGAGCAGATGGCAACGCGGTACTGAGACAGCAAATGTCTTAAAAGAAGAAGTGCTGCAGGATTGATGAAATTAATGCTGCGGAGCAGCACGGGACTTCGTGGTGCTGAGACAGTTGCGACGCAGTATTTGCCCAGTAAATTTGACTTTGTTATTTCGTTTATAGCCTATTTTAAGTTATAAGTTCATAACGTGTGTAGGCCCTGCGTATTAGTCGTTATTGATTACGACGTATACGTGGTTATTGTTTAATTGTTGTTGTGTCTTTATCGTGACAGAATCATACGATAAATAAATAATTGTTATTGTGTTTCAAAATTTTATAACGTGTTATTGCTAAGTGTTAAAGTGTTTCAATAATGCCTCAACCTGCGTATACATTAGCACAAAATATCACGAGAGAAATTGAGGCTAACTCGGTAGATGAGATAAAGCGTGTAAATGAAAATTTCCTGAGACGATGCCAGAAATGTGTTGATGCAGGCGGAGGACATTTTCAACATCTTCTGTGACAAGGAGAGTCATTATTTTACTTTGATTATGTGTTATTTTGTGTGCTTGTTATTTACATGCGAATCGTACGGGCACTCTATCGACCCCAAGCTCAGCGAGTTGCCATGTGCTCGTCCGACCCTCCACGGCCCCACTTTGAGTGAAAGACTCTGTACTTCCAGACGATATCAGAATAAAATTGAATGGTAAACAACGGTGGGGGGTAGAGGGTGGGGTGGGGAGAAGGGGAGGGGGGAAGGTTGAGTTCTCGTTTACCTTCCCCTGGACCAGTGGCGTAACTAGGATTTACTTCTGGAGGGGGATAGTTGGTTGCTTCTTAAGTTTAGGGGCTGCAACAACGCGGTCATGTAGCCCCGTGTACTTTGGGTGTGTGTAGAATCTGTCTGATAACCGGTGTTAATTGTGATGACTGTATTAGTGTGTGTTACCTGTTTTTTTTTAATTTAAGGACTGCAACTTAGAATTTTTCAAATAGTTCCTACTTTTGCCGCCAAGCGCCACTGTCAACGACTACTAGGCCAAGTTCAGAACTTAGCTACCAGACGCCACCGCAGGGCTCTTGGCAACGAACGTAGAAACCTAAGTGCGTTGTTAACATTCTTAACCAATCCAATTTAGCTTCACCCAGGTGCAATTAGTGCAAGGTTCTTTAACATGCCATAAATCTATGACATGGGACCGCCGGTTTACTTCCCCTCCGAAGGAAGGCATACTGAGGGATTTTTAACGCTCTTAAAAATCCCACGGCTTCGGCCGGGTTTGAACCCGCTATCTTGGGCACAGAAGGAGGGGGATGAACGGAGTCAAGTCTAAACTGATAGCGTTTTTAGTTCAGTGTTGGATTTTGCTTTAGCTTTTAAATTATGGTTTTTGATTTGTGTTCTCAATTTTTGGTTTTGTGTTTGTGTTTTTCTTTGTATTTTTGTTTTGTGTTTGCTTTCTGCTTTTGCTTATGATTTTTAATTTGATTTTTGCTTTGTGTTCCTTATTTTTGCTTTTGTGTTTGTTTTCTGCTTTTGGTTTTGAATTTTGTATTTTTGCTTTGTGCTTTTTGTTTTTGCCTTTGTGTTTGTTTTCTGCTTTGGCATTTGTTTTTGAATTTCACTTTTTGCTTTGTGTTTTTTATTTGTGGTTTTGTGTATGTTTTCTGGTTTCGCTTTTGCTTTTGATTTTTCTTTTTGTTTTGAGTTGTTAATTTTTGGTTTTGTGTTTGTTTTCTGTTTTTGTTTTTTTTGCTTTGTGTGTTTTGTTTTTGCTTTTGTGTTCGTTTTCTGATTTTTCTTTCGAATTTGTTTTATTTTATCTTTGTGTTTTTAATTTTTTGTTCTGTGTTTGTTTTCTGCTTAGGCATTTGTTTTGGAATTTCGCTTTTTGTTTTGTGTTTTTTATTTCTGGTTTTGTGTTTGTTTTCTGTTTCTGCTTTTGCTTTTGAATTTTTCTTTGTGGTTTGTGTTTTTAATTTTTGTTTTGTGTTTGTTTTCTGCTTTTGAATTTTGTTTTTTGCTTTGTGTTTTTTGTTTTTGCTTTTGTGTTTGTTTTCTGCTTTTGCTTTCGAATTTTTTGTTTTTTTGTTTTGTGTTTTTAATTTTTTGATCTGTGTTTGATTTCTGCTTGTGCTTTTGTTTTTGAATTTGTGTATTTTGTTTTTGCTTTTGAGTTTTTCTGCTTTCGCATATTTTGTTTTTGAATTTTGCATTTTTCTTTGTTGGTTTTTAATTTTGGTTTTGTCTTTTTTTTCGATTTTGAATTATGTATTATGCTTTGTGTTGTATGTTTTTGCTTTTGTCTTTGTTAACTGATTTTGCTTTTGTTTTCGAAGATTGCGTTGTGTTTTATGGTCTTGTTTTTGTGTTTCTTTTCTGAATTTTGCTTTTGGCTTTCTGTTTTGGTCATATGTTTGGTTAAGCTATGTGTTTGGGGCAAAACAATTCAATTAATGAATGCAAACCTACACGTTTGATCTCGATAACATTGCACCTCTCAATGTGCCTAACACGACGACCTATATCCGTTTTACGTCTCGGCATGATGGGTTAAAATCACTGACTGGACTATTAATTGAATCGGTCATTGTTAGAAGACACTAAGTCATTTTTGTAAGAATTGAGATAATTGACAAAAACTGTTTCTCTCACTTAATTGTAAAGCATAGTTACTATCTCATGTAACATTGCCCGCAATAATACTGTTCCAGAGAGGTCTATTTGAATGGATTTATCCTTTTAAAAAGGGAGAAAATAGAAAAAGAAATTTATGACTTAGTTCTCTTTAACACTGAACCATGACGAATAGAAGGACCTAGTGTGAGGACTCCGCCATTATAGCACGGTAGTTTGTGGTCCCGCCGCTACAAGCACTGCAAGCGATAATGTCCAACAACGTGTACCAGGGTTGTAGGCACTACAAGCACGCTATCAAAAAACAGCAATTGAAAAACAAGTAACAACAGCAACAACTCCATAAACCCATCCCCTCACTTCTCTCCCTCTCACCAACACTTCCCCCAAGCAATCCGAGCACTCTACATCAAATACTACAGCTTTAAATCACGCCAGCAGTATTAAGCGAACTATTCGCACTCAAAACCTAAAAAACCCTGAAACGGGAGCTAATTTAAAAAAGCAATAGCCTAGTCCGATTACGTCTCCGGCAGTGCTACCGCATACGCATTCATAACTTCACAATAACTTCCAAATTACGGCTAAGTGACCTATCTACCTGAGTAGTTACAGGTGTTACCGGCTTGCCTGGGACGATGGGTCACCAAACCGGTATTTAAACTCAATTAATAAGCTTTACTTAACCAAATTCAGAGGAAACAGATCAGACCAAAAAACTACACTTTAAGCTACACCAAATTCACTTCTCAGCTCGACATAAACTTTAATTCAACTTAAAACCTACACAAAACATACTCTCCTTACTGTTTTACAACTATTGAACGAACTATTCGCACTCAAAACCTAAAAACCCTGAAACGGGAGCTAATTTAAAAACGCAATAGCCTAGTCCGATTACGTCTCCGGCAGTGCTGCCGCAAATGCATTCATAACTTCACAATAACTTCCAAATTACGGCTAAGTGACCTATCTGCCTGAGTAGTTACAGGTGTTACCGGCTTGCCTGGGACGATGGGTCACCAAACCGGTATTTAAACTCAATTAATAAGCTTTAATTAACCAAATTCAGAGGAAACACGTGGTGCAAAATTATGAGTTTTAAAGCTATCTGGATCCAGTTTTTCAACCAATTTATTGTGATGTTTTATGTACGGTATGGTTAATGTCAAACGCAACTAATACCATTTTATCCATAATGTAGATTTTTGGGCTTATGCCGTGTTTTATTTATTCAAACTCGACGCGTTTCGAAAGAAACCATGTCTTTCTTCATCAGGAATAAACGGAAATACGACTAAATTATTGCTGAGAGAAAGCAACAAAGAAACTAAAAAAAGGTGCCCTGAGATGAACAATGAAGTGTATCTAACACGTCCTTCGAGAAGTGTATGTGGCATTCTTTTCCAGGCCGAGAAAGTAATTACCGGAAAATTAAACTCTAAATCGATGTGGAGCGAAATATTTATGATTGTATCGATTCTAAAGAAACAATTTCAGTTTATCCTTCAGGAGTTGGATGCTGTCTTCAGCGTGTCATGGATATTATCCCCAGACTTGTTTATTTTGGGTGCCGATTCTTCTTCAGAACGAAGGAAATCCGCCGAGATTTGCAATCTCGAACACCCGCCAAGTCTTCACGCAAGCTTTCGAAAGTCCAGTACCTTAGCCGACAAAATGAATTGTTAAGTAGAGTGTTACTTTAAATAGTTTATGTGTGCTTGTTTTAATATGCTGGGGATTATGTTTTTTTATCTGTGTCTGTATACTCCAGGAATCTGTGCGTTCCGTAACATGTAATGAAGACCGTAGTTCTTATTTCTATGAATTATATTTTCCATTGTGCCCTGCCATGCTATTTTAATTGGAACCGCTAATTACTTTTTAAAAGAGTATTAGTTACAAAGTAATTCGTTTCCCTTAGCACCATCCCTAAGACCAGCTGACCCCGGCAGTGTGGAACGTACCCACTCTAGCGCTGCCTGCCGGGGCGCGCTTGAACTTCAGGAGTATTCTCACTTTCTCCTTCTATTCGTCATGACTGAACGATAAATTCAGCTAGTGGTGATAAAGCATACTGAACGGGCAGACTTAGTTTCTTTTAACATAGCTAGATGCGTCGTCATTCATACTATACGTATCCATGGAAATCTCAATTTCGGCAAAAATTTGCAACGAATTCTTCTCAGACGTAATTTAAGAATGGCGAGGTGCATGAAACACAAATCTCCCTTCCGTTCGCGGCTTCGGTGGCGTAGTCGGTAGCATGCTGAGCTTCTATGCCCAAGATAGGGGGTTCAAACCCGGCCGAAGCCGTGGGATTTTTTAAGAGCGTTAAAAATCCCTCAGTATGCCTTCCTTCGGAGGGGACGTAAAGCCGGCGGTCCTATGTCATAGATGTATGGCATGTTAAAGAACCTTCCACTAATTGCACCTGTGTGAAGCTAAATTGAATAGGTTAAGAATGTAAACAACGCTCTTAGGTTTCTACGTTCGTTGCCAAGAGCCGACTGCGGTGGCCTCTAGTAGTTAAGTTCTGAACTTGGCCTAGTAGTCTTTGACGGTGGTGCTTGACGGCAAAAGTAGGAACTACTTGAAAAATTCTAAGTTGCAGTACTTAAAATTAAAAAACAGATACACACACTAATACAGTCATCACAATTAACATCGGTTATCAGACAGATTCTACACACACCCAAAGTACACGGGGCTACATGACCGCGTTGTCGCAGCCCCTAAACTTAAGAACCAACCAACCAACCAACCAACCCCTTCCGTTCAATCTAAACTTGACTGTTGTTTCTGCGGAACGAAAAGTTCACAGGCGAATTGAATAAAAGCTGAGTTGCACTTCCAGGGAAAACTCCAAACACATCCACTCTTCTCTGAAGTCTAAAATCGACACGACTCGACAGTGTCTGGGGTGATAGGCTCGCTAGATAGCTCGTAAACTATCTCGAAAGCTAGTAATTGAAGGGAGATTGTTGGAAGAAATGAAACCATAGAAACACTTACTGTATAGCGGGCGATGTAATACGGATGAGGTATGCTAAGTAAAAATTCAGACTTTCACGACCGGCGTTGAAATAGGAATCTCTGTTTCGCGGGCTCATAGGCCGTGTTCTAAGGACATTTTGTCGTCCTGACGTTTCGCTGAAGACTGCGTTCAGCATGTTCACAGGTTACATTATGCGAGGTAAAACAAGTAAACAGAAGATATATAAATAGTCAACAACCCACACATAGAGGCTACCATAGCAACGGCGTACCACATCGACCACATAAAAGTAATGCATCAAGGACAGGGCTGTTCTTCTGTTGCATCTTCTCGTCTACGACGGTCAATGAGGGCAGGCTTGAGGGGATAAAGGACTGGAAGCCAAGCTCTATTCACACGTTCTGCTTCCTCCTTAAGATTGAAGCTGTTAGTATGCTTCAGGATTTCAATGGCCTCCCTTTGTAGCCTGGCATGATAAGACACCGTGTTGGACAGAACTTCGGTGTCTCCATATCTTATGTCGTGACCTGCGAGTAGCGAGTGTGCTGCGACAGTGGATTTATCTGTTTGTCCCAGCCGGCTGTGCCGTTCGTGCTCCTTGGGGCGAGTGGCAATACTTCTTTTCGTTGTTCCAATATATACTTGGCCACAATCACGCGGGATTTTATAAACCCCTGCCGCGGTATGAGGATGTCGCTTATCTTTAGCGGACCTAAACATGTCCTTAATTTTTCGCGTAGGCCTGTATATGGTCTTTATATCACGGGACTCGAGTAGCCTCCCTATTCTGTCCGTGACCTTTTTTTATATATGGAAGGAAAGCTCTAGCCAGGGTCTGCTTGTCTCCAATTACCCTTGTAGTTGGACGTCTTGGATGGAGTGCTCGCTGGATATCTTTCTGGCTGTACCCATTGGCGCGTAGGGCCTCGTTGGGGTGTTTAATTTCTTGCTTTAGGCACTGCTTTTCACAAATTCTTTTCGCGCGGTCAGCCAGTGTTTTTATCACTCCGTATTTCTGTCGTGGGTGGTGGTTGGACGTCTTATGTAAATATCGGTCAGTATGGGTCGGCTTACGGTACTCTGTATGTCCCAAGGTTAAATCAGCGGTCTTCGTTATCATAACGTCGAGAAAAGCGATTTTCTGTTCATTCTCTAACTCCATGGTAAACTGAATGTTAGAGTTCAGGCTGTTAAGATGTAGTAAAGACAGATTTAATTGATCTTTACCATGGCCCCGTGTTACAAAAGTATCGTCCGCGTATCTTAGCCACACCTTAGGTTTCAAAGGTGCGGTCTCGAGTGCTATTTGTTCAAATTTTTCCATGAAGTAATTCGCGATCACCGGACTCAGGGGACTGCCCATGGTTACCCCATCAATTTGTTCATAGAAATCACCTTTCCACATGAAGTAGCTAGCGGTAGGCAGTGGCGGAATAAGGCGACGATATCATCTGGAAAAATCCGTGCGATGTACTCCAGGGCTGCCTTTATAGGTACTTTCCGTGAAAAGAGAGACCACGTCAAAACTGATTAGTAAGTCACCAGCTTCTAGTTGAATAGTTTTCAATTTTTCAATGAAATGGCCGGAATCCTTGACGTACGACTGTGTACCGCCGATATGTGGTTGAAGTAAGGTAGCTAGATGTTTGGCAATGCTGTAAGTTGGTGATCCAATAGCACTCACGGTAGGACGAAGAGGAACATTATCTTTGTGTATCTTAGGTAAGCCATATAGTCTTGGTAGTAAAGCTTCACTTCTGGTGGTTCCCTTTTTTACGTTTTCAGGTCATAAATACATTATTTTCTACAGAAACTTTCCTCAAGAAATCCTTTACAGAATGGTGAAAACTGCATCAAAATCCATCCAGTTGTTCTCGAGAATACCCAAAACATCCAAGAATCGGGGACTTGGTTTTATATTATGTAGAGATGTGATTTATTTGTTTGTAGTTTTGATTTCTTTTCTTCTCAGTTGTGCATTTTGGGCTAGTTTCATAACATCTCCTTACCCATACCCGATACTCTCGGAGATTAAAACTTTCGTGCTGAGACTAGTTCAAATGTACAGTATGTCTGTTATTTCTCGGTTGTTTGTTTGCAATGGCCATTCATATTAGATTTCGACGCTCAACCCAATGTTATCTCGGAGCATACGGGTTCAGTATATTAATCCCAGCCACTATTTATTATCGTTGTTTGGTGATACTTTAGGGGCTTTGTTACATTATGGTCATGTAGCCCCGTGTACTTAGGTGTGTGTAGAATTTGTCTGATATCCTGTGCCACAGTCAAACTTGATTATTCTGAACTTTTAAAACTCAAAATTGTGTATAACTTTTCTCGCTGTCTCATTACATTCCTATACTTAGACAAATAACATATCTACGAGAAAATGTTGAATGAAATAATGTTTCTTGCTTTTTGATAAGAAATAGAGGAAAATAATCTAATTTATCATTATGTTTTGAATATTAGAAAAACAGTCAATCGTGTACCGGGTGAGTTAGCCGTGGTCGTTACGGCGTGGCTGCAGGCAGTCGCTCACATCCGGGAGGCGAGGAGGTTCGAATCGCCCCGCCGAAAACCTTGAAGATAGTTTTCTGTGGTTTCCCATCTTCCTTCCAGGCAAACGCCGGGGTTGGTCCCTAACTATAGGCCACAGCCGCTACCTTCCAATTCCTCGTCCTTACAAAAAAAAAATCCTCCCCAGACAACACTCCACACGTGACGGTACTTGTAGCTCACACAATGGGTGTCCGTATAGAAGCAGCTACAAAACTCTGGCGAGCCGAACATGTCCTCGGACACTCCCTGCACTAAAAAAAAGTCAATCGTGTATAGAAGATGATGCGATAAATTCTTCCACACTGTAGCTTCTAATTTAAAATTTTGGAAGCAATAGACTACCGATGTTTTAATATCTTCTAATGTTGAAAAAGATCTTAGAAAAGTAGGGGTCCCCATCTTAGCAAAAACGTAAAATTAAACAATTCCCTCAATTGTGCCAAAAATTGAAGGGATAAAGGACCTTGTAAGGTTCCAGATTGTGAGTCTTGGAGAGCTCTTCTTCATTTCCCGTTTCCAGTTCCTTGGGTCGGGTTGCGAATCAAGGACCTCCACAGTTGTCTCTCCTACCATTCATTTCCTTCTTTCAATAGGCTACTTCTTTTTCTTTTACTCTATGCTTTCCTTCACCGCATCTATCCGCCTCTTTCTGGGCCTTCCTCGTGGTCTTCTTCCTGGTATTTTCTCCATAAATATTCTTTTTGGTACTCTATGTTCTTCCATACTCATCATATGTCCGTACCACATCAGCTTACTGGTTTCTATCTTGTCTTGCAGTTTTGGGAACCCAGTTCTCTCCCTAATGTCCACATTTCTGATTTTATCCCTCCGTGTCTTCCCAATTATTCCTCTAAGGGACTTCATCTCGGCTGCTTGGATTCGGCTTTCATCGCGTTTTGTTGTGGTCCACGTACCTGCTGCATGTCAGAATTGGTGTGTAATACATCGAGAATAGAACTTTCTTGCATTTCTCTGGGACTTCCTGGTTCCATACTAAACCTCTAACACACTGGTAAAACCCATTAGCTTGTTGGATTCTCTTTCCAATTTCTTCATTTATAATAATAGCCTTTATTTCAGCCAGTTGGCCATATTACATGTTACAGATATGTACACTTACTAGATACTATGGTTCGCTTCTAGTCCTTACTATAAGCCACTATTGATAAAGTTCTGTTGGGGCATGTCGTGATATGGTACCTGCCGCATTCGTTCCTACACAGCTCACATATACACCTCTCATCCGGGTCATGAAATGCCTTTCGTGAGCAGACCTTATGGTGGAACCCATGAACTGCGAGTCTCGTCACGACGTGTCTCATTTCGGATATGGGTTGCATCCATCTTTTGTCCACCATGGCATCAGTCGCGTAGAATTCCTTCGGAATGTCAAGCCTTTTGCTTTGCAGATTCTGGAGTCATTTTCTGAAGCTTTCTGTGGAAGGCAACAGTAAAAGTGACCGAAGGTCCTCTATTAGGAACGTTTCTCTCGCCAGTTCATATACCAGCCGAGATTTGGCTGACTTGGAGACTCCGAGGGCTCTTTTGAGGAACCTAGATTTTACCTTTTCGAGTTCCTCCAGCTGTTTGTAGTTGAGAAACTCCCATGTTAGCTCCAGACCGTATGTTAGTACGGGTATGACCTTGGCTCGGAAGAGTATCATTGCTGTTTCCAGCGATATTTGGGTAATATGGCTTATGTCGTTTATGACCTTCACTGCTGCGGCCGCTTTCGCTCTTGTATGTATTCTTCATTTATTGTACCATCTTCTGTGAGTATGCTCCCCAAATACTTAAAGCTTTTCACAGTTTCCAATGGATTTCCATTGACTTCAATATGCTGTCTTCCTTCTCTCTTGTTTCTTGTCATCACTACAGTCTTACTCTTCTCTATCAAACTAAAAATACAAATTTTGAAAGTCACTTCCGGACTCCACGTGGTTCCGAAAAAAACCAGCCTAAAATCACTTGTTTCTTTACTCGTTTTCTTTTTGATTAAAATCCTAGCCAAATTAACTTATTTACATAATTATTTATTTAATGTGTTCCTTGGTTCAATACCCTCAGGTATTGTTTGATTTCTTGAAAAATCTTCACACCGCAAGTAGTTATAAGGGACTAGCTGTTACCCGCGGCTTCGCCCGCAATAACATTTGGAATCCTGTTATAACATTAGTTAAATAGATAGATAAGCATGGGTCCTAGTGGAAAATAATTCTATCACCTGAAACCAAAAATGCATGGGACGAAAAAAACAACATCAAAATATCATGTTGGTTTCGGACCCTAAAAGACGTGAAAAATATAATAAAAGTATTAAAAAAACTATTTTTTGAAATTTCATTCGAATCAATTTTTATGTCATTCCTGGGACTTGGAAAAATTCTGGTCAAAAAGTACAAAATCATTAATAACTCCCTACGTATTCATCGTATGATGAAATAGCAAGAGACAAAAAAGATGTAATGTGTTATTGTCTACAACATAGGCCATGTATAAGTTTAAACTCAGACATATTACGTTCCCCCCCTCCCCCATAATTTCACCCCTCCCCATGGGCCCCTTAAATTGGATTTATGAAAAGACGGTCAAACACCTGTTTAGTTATTTTTTATGCTGATTTTTTTCGGCTGAGTTCCAAACTCCTCGCCTATGTCGTTTAAGAGATACACGCTCCGTTAGGAATCCTTCAACCCCCACTTTTCACCCCTTTCACCTCATAATATACACCACATCGAAAAACCCTCAGACACGTGTCTTCTTATTTTTTGTGCTGAGTTTATATGCCGAGTATCACATCCCCCAATGAAACCAATCGGGAAATATTGCTATTCAATGAAGTGCAGATCTACCCCCTTAAGACCCCTTTAGAACCGGAATATCCAAAAATCCTTTCTTAGTGGGCGTTTGCGGCCCTTGAGGAAGCTGGACACCAAATTTCATTCTAATCCGTTTAGTGGTTTCAGAGATTTCGTGATGAATGAATGAGTCAGTGGTATTTGAGCTTTATATAGTAGATTAAGTGAAACTCTGCATTGACTCACTAGCGCTCATAGTGGTTGAAGAGACAAACTGCTAATCTAATAGACCTGCTATGATTGGTCATTCTACGCCAGTTACCTTGATTCTACGCTTTGGAGCCTGCCAGGTCGGTCGAGAGAGTCCTCATCTCCTCGACTTACCACAATTGATGCTTGTGTTATATTCGTAGTGCGTACCTTAGGTAGTTAATTAGCCTTGGTAACTGCTACTGGTGAAGTAGCCAATAGTTATTTAATAGGAGACTAGGCTGCAAGAATTTAAAATCCAATAAGAGAAGAAACTGCCGTGAGTTCTCCGTGCCAGCCCTAACGGGGCCTGGTCGCCACCATAGGCGTTATCGGCTCAGCGGCAACTCCAGACTCGCCGAGCATTGTTGGACGAGGAGGCCAGCATTGTTTTGACGACCTGGTTTTAAAGGGAGGCAGTTAGGCAATTGTTGGCAGGATATTGGGACTGTTCTTCTGCTGGACTCAACTTGGGAAGGTGCAAAGCCTTAAGTGGAAGCGATAGGCCCCAGGGCGTTTCCCGAAAAGGGGGACCACTCCAAACAAGTGCATTCTATCTGATCACGCTGCCGCATTCTACTGAGGTTTCCTTCGCTGGCACCATCACCGCTTGGCAGTAGGGCTACGACAGGTTCACTGGTGCACACAGGCGGTCAGGTTGTTCCCCGCGTGGGGAACCATTCCTAAAGAGTGAGCCCTCGCATCTGACACAGCTGCTGTGCTACACCAGGGCCATACTACGGGGCAAAGGCTGGGTTTATCCCTGGCCCAAGGTCTGTCAGTCGAATGCGCGCGGCGGCCTTCAGGTACAGCGACCAAAGAGCTACTAAGCAGAGATTAAATACAAATGCACCAACAATAAGATTCAGAGATTAATCGAGTTCGAGGCGGCAATCGGACGAAAATCCAATACGATGTGTTCAACATAGAGTTGATTTCTGAAGGGATTTTTATTAAAGTCCACGGCAACACAGGTACCTGGTTCCAGGGCCGTGGAGAGCAAGTACGGGCCCGTGACATCATGCAAATTTCAAATTTGCTATTTCATTTTTAAGGCCCACTAAAAAACTTTGAATTTTTTAATTTACTTGTTTAGGAACGTACTTATTTTGTTCATTGTACATTTGCAATGTCGTTTCTGTTGTATCTGACCGAACATTTTACTCTCTCTCATCACAAACAAAAATATTGGAATGCAGCCGAAATAAAACAGAAACCTCAATGGACATCAAATTGGCAGGTGAAAAACTGAAGAAAGGAGGAGACTTTTGTTACTTTGGAAGCAAAATAACCAGTGACGGACGAAGCAAAGAGGATAATTATATAAAGTAGGTTGGCTCAGGCAAGGAAAGCATTTCTACAAAAAAAGGAATCTGTTGACATCGAATATAGATTTAGGTAATAGGAAGTCATTTTTGAAAGCCTTTGTCTGGAGCGTGGCACTCTATGGAAGTTAAACTTGGACTGTTGGTGCAGCAGAAAAGATGAGAATTGAAGCGTTTGGAATGTGGTGTTACATAAGAATGATGAAGATCAGATGGGTAGATCGGGTTACAAACGAAGAGTTATTAAAGCTAAATGTCCCGTTTTTTAGTTTGTAATTCTGACACCACGTAGCACCAAAGTGAGACAATTTCTTTTTTCAGTTTTCTCTTGAACGAAAGTTCGTATTTGCGATCTGAAAACCACTATGTATACTAGACTGCAATTCAATTGATATTAATTTGATGCATTTTCCAAAATGTGAAAAACAAGAAAGTTACTAACAGTTTTTTATATCTCAGCTTAAAATATGAAAAACAAGTAGTTCCGTGAAGAACTCAACAGCCTATTTTCATATATCCTACTTATGTTAACTGCCACTATCAACATACAAAATTTCAGTTTGATTGCTGTAATAGATTCGTAGGTATTGAGAACCGACTAAACATTTCGGATGGTCGCCATGTTGGATTTTATATATGGTCCTAGAGTTATGTACTGTTACATGAAGATTAATGTGTACGTGTAGCATTCAAACTTCAATCACATGATTAGGACACAAGAAGTAACAAGGATATTTTAAAAGTTCGCACAGCTGCCATCTTGTGGTTATGGAAACAATCGAAATAAATTAGATGCCAGTGGATTAACATTCGTAAGTTTCACTGCACTCGGATGGTTAAAATGCGAGAAACGTCCATGTGAATATATATATTGCGCGTCGCCGCCATGTTGGATTTGTGATCACCAGGTTATTTAAAGTCCTATAGGTGAACTTCGTTCATGTTTTTATGAACATCAAAACATTCAGTTTGATTGCTATAATAGATTCGTAGATATTCAGAGCCGTCTATATATTTCGGATGGTCGCCATATTGGATTGTTAAATGTTTAGGCCATAGAGTCATGTACCATTAAAGGAAAATTATTGCGTAGGTTCATTATTAAAACTTTCACTTCGATCGCATGAATACGACACAAGAAATAAAAACTTAATTTTAAAATTCGAACAGCCGCCATCTTGAGATTATGTAAACAATTGAACTAAATAAGGTACCAGTGCATTGCAATGTGTATAAACATTTCCTGTACCAGATTTCATTGCGTTTGGAACATTAAATCGCGAGATAGGTCAATTTAAAATGTTCTAATTCGCTTGGCTGCCATGTTCGTTTTGTAGTTAACCGGTTTTGAAAGTCTTATAGATGAACTTCCAGTAGTTCCCTTTATCTCCGTTAAAAATTTCAGGGTGATACCGTTAATAGTTTCAGAGATATAGAATGCCGGTGAAATACCGTGCACAGCCGCCATCTTGTGGTTATGTAAACAATTGAACGAAGTTAGATGTCGGTGCATTACAATGTGTATAAACATATACTGTACCAAGTTTCATTGCGTTTGGTTGGTTAAATCGCGAGAAACGTCTATTTAAAAGTCGCAAATTCGTGTGGCCGCCATGTTGGTTTTGTAGTTACCAGTTTTTCAAAAGTCACATAGGTGAACTTCTAGTAGTTCCCTTTATCACCGTAATAAATACCAGGGTGATATCGGTAATAGTTTCGGAGATATTGAATGCTGGTGAAATATTTCGCACAGCCGCCATGTTGGATTGGTGATACGTAACAAAATTTGAAGGGCACGTTAGGGGTCGCCCGGAATAGTGCTATGAACTTACCGAGTTTCATTGAAATCGCTCCTGCCGTTTAGAATTTATCATGGGGGGGGGGGGGGGGGGGACACACCTCACACACACATACACACGCACACACGGACAAAAGGTGATCTCATAAGCCTATTTTTTCAAAATTGAAAATAGACTAAAAACCTGGTAATACGAAAATGGAGATTTATTTCCTGTTTCCAATGCATTTTTCAGAATTAAAATCGGGTGAATGGAATCGACAGCATTAGTTTGGGATTTTTTTTGTGAAAAGGGTGGTAGGCGGCGTGGCTCCACAAGATCTCTTGCGCAAGGAAAATGATGAGCACACTGACAGGGCGGAGGGAGAAGGGAACAATTTGACGACAGGAAGGAGTTGTCTTCCTCTTGTCACAAATATTATAGTTCGACGAGTTACGTGTACAAGTGCCTAGGCGTGGAAAATATCTGAGCAATAACATTATACTGTAGTAGTGTCACAATATGTAACGTTGACACTATGTGTTCGTACAGATGCCTTTCTTACTTCCTCTAACATTCTTGTTGATAATAATACATTGTAGGGGCTTGGGACATCTTGGTCATCAGTACCTTTGGCTGGCTGCGTGGCTCAGTGGTAACGTTCTCACTTGCTGTGCCCAAGGTTGCAGGATCGAATCATGGTGCAGCCAGTTGGCATTTGACGGTGCGCGAATGCGAGGGAGCCGTGCCATTAGATTTACTGTCGCGTTAAAGATCCCCTTCGGGGCAAAATTCCGGCCCCCCGGCGTCTCTAAAAGCCGCAGTAGTTAAAAGGGACGTAAAACCAATAACGTTATTATTATCATTATTATCAACATCATCAGACCCGTGTAGTTGATTATGTGTGTAACTGTAATAGAGTCACGGATGGGACAGGTGCCCTGAAACTTCACGTACGGTACTATCTCGGCATTTTCCTGGAGGGATTGTGGAAAGACCGGTGAAAACACTCTCAGGATAGATGCTGATGGCGTTGTTCCGACATTAGTAATACTTTGTAGGGCATAATTCTTACCGCACAGATCAGCGACTGGTTTCACTCGATGCGAAATTGAACACTGTATAGAAAGATATGATTGGTTTGTAGTTAGCACGTTCTTGATATTTTAGAAAAAAGATGGACAAGATATGTTCTTGTTCAGGTTTATTGGGAATATCTATCCTAAAAACCATCCGAAGCGGACGTCCAACTCTAGGTATCGTCTCAAGACATAACAAACAAGACCACAAACCGTGAAATATTCTAATCAATGGAGCCAGCTACAGTATTACCGATTAATAAGAGGCCAAATGCACACGCACATAGACCTACATACATACATACATGCATTTATTTTGGTGATTCGTATGGTTCTTTGGCTCTTTTGACTCTAATTTCCCCCTTTTTTCGTGAGATCTGAAACGACTCCGTGTGGCCAATCACTATAACTTACTTCAGTTTTCATGGGGGTATTAATAAAAGTTCATTTATGTAGGACATTTTATTACAATAAACAAATTATGAAAATGCATAACATGATCAAAATTATTATGTACATAATAGGATTAAAGTTCCTAAGATATTCTCAACTGCCTATTGTTAGCACAGGCACTAGTACTGCGTACTATAAACAAACAAAAATATTATACCTAATTATTTCCTGTTCTTGAAATCAATGCTTCAATTTTTTCCATATCAAAGATAGCGTTTCATGACTTACACTCACTCAGTATTTTACTTCACCTCAGGTTCTCTTATATCCATTGATCTGGTCATCCTGGGATCAATGATCTTAGGCAACACGATTTTCTCGCAAGAGCATGTCAGTGACATAAGCATTTTTTTTGTCTCCAGAACTTTTCGTCCCTCTTTATTGTTTCTATGTGAATGTTCTTAGGCGTCCATACCACAAAATAACATATTTCCCGCTATGTCTTTTCCAACTGGCCCTGGTTGTAGAAATAAAAACCATGCGAGTGTTAGAGAGTTATCAATCTGTTCTCTTCTGAAAGGCACTGTTCTTGACATTCTCCTGCTTTCTTTTTCGCTTACTTTCTGCCAAACAAAATCCCTTTAGCTTTTTGCAGGCTTCCAGTATGGTCATATTCCGTGCAGAATAAGGGCACTTGTCTTCGACTACAGCGTCGTCTCCTATTAATCCGTCTGGGGAGGCACCTAAAAACCCAAGTTTTATGTACGAAAATACCACCTTCTTCGACTTTTCTATAGATTTCTCCTCTAAATTTCGTTTTGCAATTCGTTCGTTATCACAGTCATACTGCATTGCTTTTGAGTGAAATTCGTCGTACAGAATGTTTTTTTTTGCTAATGGAGCCCATTTCGAAGTAGGTTTCCTCTTGCATACATATCCAAAACTGGATGCCGTAAGTCTGTCCTTTCTAGCTGTGTGCCACTTTTCATTTTCCCTTAGGCCCCATGTTTCCTTTTCCCGTTTTTGTATATGGCCTTCACTAAGCGTTAGTTGCTTGATCTTCTCATCACTAAACTCTCTCAGCGGTACCTCATCGAAATCCAACTGCATTGATCGGTTTCTATAATCACGTGAGACAGTACGTTTCATGTCATTAGACTTCTTGGGACATTCTTTTCCCTTCTCGCGACGCAAATAAACTTTTTCGGAAAGCTGCTCTTGTTCTCTTCCTGCTGAGTGCAATGTCCTTCACTATTGTGGCAGTTCTTTTTTCTAAACGGATTTCATTGTTTTATAGTGCCAGGATGGCCGAAACTGAAAAACCAGTCCGGCAGCTTTGGTTCTATAAGTGAAGGAACCTCTTTTCCCTCGATTGATCTGCTTACCTCCCGCGAATTTTGCAACAAGGGACATATAATTTTCGACAGCATTGCTGGTGGTGTTTGATACTAGCTGGGAACGCATAAGTTTGGTTGCAGTTAGCTGTTTGTCTTCACCTTGCCCACTGGTAGTTCAAAAGTACTGTTTGCAGTCTTTATGGATCCCAATCCAATCCAGTATTTCCGGAAACCAATTTTTTTATTTTCACATTCGCTACGCCTTTATTTTTCCACATAACGTGTTGTTTTCATTTGAAGTCGAACTTACTTCTCTGAAAAAAGTTGACACTGAATAGTTCGTGATTTTGTACTCCTACACGAAGTCAAAAACAAACTGCACCCGTGGCACGACAGCCCATTAAGGGCATAGGCCTACCAAGCAACCGCTGCGCTGTTCAGCCATGTAGCCTGCAGATTTCGGGGTGACGTTTAGTCATCCAACTTGTAGGCTACAGGTAAAATATAAGTGAAATCATAACTGCTCAGAGCATTACAGATTCTCTAATGCAAGCGCAAAGAATTATATAATTTCAAATATAAACTAGGAAAAAAAACTTACGGGTGTGAAGAGGTGGTGGTGTGTGGTGTTTTTTTTTTCAAGTGATGACCGTAATGCTCTCCACCAGTCGTAGCCTACCTATATGTACATGTATCTATTCAACCTCCGTAGCGCAGCGGTCAGCATGGTTCGCTGCCGCCCCGGAGGTTCTGGGTTCGATTCCCGGCTCTGCCACGAAATTTGAAAAGTGGTATGAGGACTGGAATGGGGTCTACTCATCCTTGGGTAGTCCAAATGAGTAGAGGGAGTTGATTCCCACCTCAGCCATCCTCGAAGTGGTTTTCCGTGATTTCCCACTTCGTCTTCGGGCAAATGCCGGGATGGTACCTACTGTAAGGCCACGGCCGCCTCCTTCCCTCTTCCTTGCTTATCCATCCCAATCTTCCTTACCCATCCCATCCCTCATGAGGCCCGTGTTCGCTTTGCAGGTGAGACCGCCTGGGTGAAGTGCTGATCACATCTCCCCTGTTATATCCAGTCCGACCAAGGGTTCCCAGCTCTAGGACACTGCCTGGAAAGGCGGTAGTGGTGAGTTCCCTCACTGAGTCCGTGGGAACCACCAACCTGGAGGGTAAAATTGACTAAAAGAAAAAATATATTCTACCAGAAATACTGTCCAAAAATAAAGTGCCGAAAATAGAACACCTAACGGGCATTAAAAATAATACTGTTGCAAATAAAATAAATTAAATAAAAAGTAATTAATGAGATCGATGAACTAAAAACAAGTAGTCGTAACTAGGAACTGGTAAAATATCAAAGGATCACTCAGAAATATCCAGACCTTGACAATAATTCAGAACTAACCAGCACAGTTAATCGCAACATTGGACAAGATGCTCGGGAATTCCATACCGTCTGGCAAGGTTGTCGCTCTCTCAAATTAATCGAGCTCCGCTCCCTCTCCTCCCTCCAACCCTCCACAACCCGCTCTCCATGACCTTATTCTACTGCCGCGCCTTGTTGCAAATACAGTAATACTTTTATTCACAAACTTCCCAAAGTGATCCCGACGGTTCTATTCAACCGATTTAGGTTTTCGATGCGGCTTTGGAATCAGTGAGTAAAACTCAACTTTCGTATTACCCGTTTTCTTTCGAATTTTAATCAGATATTTGAAAAACAAACGGCAACTTTTCTGTTATTGAAATTAAAAAGTAAGCAATGAATTAATATCAATTATGCTACTATACAGAGTGCATAGCAGTTTTCAGATCGCAGATCGGAGCTCCCTTTCGATACAAAAATAAATAAATAAATTCAGCTTCGCTTGTGCTGCCATCTGTTGAAATATATTCTTACCAATGTGTCGGGACATTTAGCCTTAAGACGAGTGGGAGAGGAGAGATATTTCTGGCGACTGCTAATGAAGAGAAGATATAGGTTGGTAGGACACATTCTAAGACACCCAGGAATAGCAAGTTTAGTTACGGAAGGAAGGGTCGAGGACAAGAATTGTAAGGGTAGACCAAGATTAGAATATGATAAACAGATTGCCTCGGATGTAGGGTGTGGTAGCTATGTAGAGATGAAACGATTAGCTCAGGACAGGGAGACATCGAGAGCTGCATCAAACCAGTCAAAAGGCTGAAGACTCAAACAACAACATCACAAGAACAAGTTCAACGCCTTTTACAATCTTATGTATTAACTTTGGGAAGGCTCATAAATGTAGCTTAGCGGCTATTAGTTGAAATGTTATTTAGAAACTTTCTTTTCTATAAACAATGGAAAGTATACTATTTCTCTGGCCGCCGCAAAGATATGAAGATAATGGTTACTTACATGTTCTCATTGGTGTATTCTTTGGAATACACGGTAAGACAGAGTTAGCCTTCGCTGCTCTTTGTTTAACTTCGTTCTTCCCTTTTTTTTTCTCAAACACCAACAGTGATTTCTTACTTGTTCTTTTATTTGAGCACCTTGCTTACTTTCTTTGTAAGTTTGTTGTAGATATAACTTCCATGATCAACCTAGCGGCATCTAGCAGCTAACTGCTGAAGTTCCTCAACATCTCTATGCTCAAGAGGACTTCCTTCCCAATCCAGCCACAAGATGTCATCGCTATCTCCAGCTAACATCTCCATGCTCAAGAGGACCTCTTCATCATTCCAATCCTCCAGACGTCGTCATCATCGCCTGCTAGCTTCTCCTTGAAGATCACTCCATCAAGAAAATTAATATCTAAGAAATCATGTATCATTGTTAGGTTGGTAATTTTTATTTATGTCCCTTTGTCTGTTCCCCCACCCTCCTCCCTCCTTGGTACTGTACCCGAAAATACCAACCCTTTTACCTGATGATATCCCTCGATGGTAACTGGATCGTAGAACCTGAAAACCCCCGTCTAAGAAAAATCCCCAGATCCTACCAACGGGAGAAGGGAGTATCAGGGTGCAGCAAATCCTAACAGAGGTGGCATTAAGCAAGACCAAAGCATAGCAGCAAACTGCTCTAAGAACACGAGAATCGTGGGAAATCACCCTCTCAGGAGTGTGGGAAACTCTAGAAATACCTAGCTGTGGCCCTCCTAATGCGACCTCTTTATCATACTAATATATAAAAATGAGATGGTGTGTGTCTGTCTTTCTGTCTGTCTGTCTGTCTGTCTGTCTGTTACCTAATAACGCAAGAACCACTGGTCCGATTTAAATGAAATTTTGCATGGATGTAGCTGAAATACCAGGTTTACATATAGGATACTTTTAATTTCGATATTTTGCACTATTAAGAAATGGTGACCATTTTAGTGACGTCACTACACCCTTTGGTTTCAAAATTTCATATTTCCATATCAAATAAAAAGAGAACGGTAGGAAATAGCAAACTTTTGATGGCACAAATGAGCTTTGAAATTTAATTTCCTATCCGAAAGGTCCTTATCACTTTTCGTGTATCTCCAATGGTTAGCGAGTAAAACCTACTTTTGTGACGTCACTACACCCTTTGGTTTCAAAATTTCATATTTCCATTTCAAATAAAAAGAGAACGCTAAGAAATAGCAAACTTTTGATGGTATACGCGAGCTTTAGCATTTAATTTTCTATCCAAAAGGTTCTTATCACTTTTCGTATATCTCCGACGGTTAGCGAGTATAACCTAAATTTGTGCAATAAAACACGGTCAACACCGAGCGGTGCAGTGTATCATACTAATATATAAAAATGAGATGGTGTGTGTCTGTCTTTCTGTCTGTCTGTCTGTCTGTTACTCAATAACGCAAGAACCACTGGTCCGATTTAAATGAAATTTTGCATGGATGTAGCTGATTTACCAGGTTTACATATAGGATACTTTTGATTTCGAAATTTTGCACTATTAAAAAATGGTGACCATTTTAGTGACGTTACTACACCCTTTGGTTTCAAAATGTCATATTTCCATGTCAAATAAAAAGAGAACGGTAAGAAATAGCGAACTTTTGATGGCACATACGAGATTTGAAATTTAATTTCCTATCCAAAAGGTCCTTATCACTTTTCATGTATCTCCAACGGTTAGCGAGTAAAACCGACATTTGTGACGTCACTACACCCTTTGGTTTCAAAATTTCATAATTCCATTTCAAATAAAAAGAGAACGCTAAGAAATAGCAAACTTTTGATGGCATACATGAGCTTTGACATTTAATTTTCTATCCGAAAGGTCCTTATCACTTTTCGTATATCTCCAACGGTTAGCGAGTGAAACCTAAATTTGTGCAATAAAACACGGTGAACACCGACCGGTGCAGTATATCTGTCTCTATATACAAATGAATGTTTGTCTGTTTTTCTCTGAATTTCTACGGAAAATTGAGTTGTTTACGCGTTTCAAACTGTTTTTGATGGATGCGCGTGTTTTTTTTTTCGTCTGTCGGTCAGTTTGTTTGTTTGTTCGTCTGTGGACAACTTTGTTCCCTTATAACTCGAGAACGGCTGGGTGTATCAACGTAAAATTTGGTACAGATATCCATCAGGGGCACGACACTTATCATTGATATGACTCTTCTCCGTACCCCTCATAAAAGGGGGCCTACCCCCTTAAAATACATGCTGAAATAGGCGTAGAAGGACGAGACAAAGCTCATTTTCAGCCCCTCAATGTGAGAGACAAAACTCGGGTACCCGAAAACCACATTTTAAGGCCCTAAGACCAACCGTTTTTGAGATATTCCCAGAAAACTAATTTCATTTAATAAACTAATGAACAAATGCAATCCAGTAACCATGGCAACAGATCCTCAGAGGTCCATCTATTGCTGTAAGACGCAGTGCAATTCCATTAATTACATTAGTGTGAAAGTTTGAAAACGGCTAGAAGGTTATCACGGAACCAAATTAAGCCGTAAAATTCATCAATACGTTTAACGCGCTTAAGGGGATCAAGGGGTACTCTAGAATTTGTTCACGCGATTTACACATGCGGGTGTGGTACGGCAGGTCTATTATATTCTTATCCCCATATTATTCATTCATTCATTCATTTCGTATAGGCCATCTATGGACCGCGTCATTCCCACTGTCTCCTACTGGCTTTGATGTTTGCCCAGTACGCCCGCATTCGTTCTCGGTGGACTTCCTTCTGTTCCTGGGTCCAAATCTTTCCCGTTTCAGCTTCGGTTTTTCTTGGAAACCTTTGCAAGCTTGAAGTTTCCTTTTGAGTGGGGCGCGCTCCTGAATGTCTATTGGTGTAATCCCCACTTCTTTCAGATCGTTATCCAGTTCTATGAACCAGGCCCATTTTGTTTTCCTATCCTGAAAGTAAATTATGTTGCGGTTGGTCAGTCTCGCTGGGCTCATTCGTTTCACATGCCCAAAAAATGGTATCCTTCTCTTCCGGATGACGTTACTTATCTTCTCCACATGAGTATATAGTTCATGGTTATGCTGTCTTGTGTATTCCCCATTGTCTTTGATGGAACCCAATATCTTTCTCAAAAGTTTTCTTTCTTTGGCCTCCAGTTTCTCGACCAAGCCTTTTTTGTTCATCGTGAGGCATTCAGAAGCATGCAAGACCTCCGGACGGATGACACTGCAGTAATGTTTTAATTTTGCGTTGAAGGATATTGACCTTTTCTCATAGATATCCTTAGTTAAATGGTAGGCCATTTCCATTTTGCTCATGCGTGATTGAATGCTTCTTTCTCTGATAATATCCCTTCCCTGACCCGTCCTGAAAAGAAAAGTACATGGCCATTGGCTGCATTAATAATTTTAAAAAATAGGTGTTATAATTTCTCCCTATATTATATTATTATTAGTATTATATTATGGCGTACAACGACGAGACAAATCCCCTCGGTGTCAGAAACAAAACTCGGGGGCCCTAAAGGGTCCTCGAAAACTACATTATAAGGCTCTAAGTCCAACAGTTTCTGAAATATTCCCAGAAAACTAATTTAATTTAATTTAACAAACTAATGAAGGAATGCAAATCGGTAACCATGAGAACATTATCTCAAGGGGTGGCATACAACTTTCCATCTATTTATGTAAGAAGCAATGTCACTCCATTTATTACATTTCTGTGAAAGTTTGCAAATGGCTATACGGTTATCACGGAACTAACGTAGACTGTACAATTCATCAATGCAATTAAGGGGGTCAAGGGGTAACCTAGAATTTTTTCATGCAATTTTCACGTTCGACATATAGTACAGAAGGTCTATTATATCTCCAAACAGCAACATTATTTCCAAAAATTCTTGAATTGAACCAGCATTTTTTTGCGGCTTTTAGGAATTTGGGCAATTTGAGGCTAAAGAACCTGAATTTTCATGCACCATAAGCCTTTATAATTTATGAAAGTTGTCTTCCTGTGTATGGGCACCTAGCACAACGTAGAGGGTCAGTTTTGATGTGACGTTTCGTCTACAAGGCTTTCAATTCTATTTCACGTCAGGAAGTACACGTTAGGTGAATTTAGTCTGAGAGCACATTTTAACTATTTTTGTTGTTGTCGACAAACGGGTTCATCGTAAGGATGATTTTGTTTGATACTGTGTGGTAGATATACCCATATTTGGATATCTGGGTGATATGTTGTAGACATAGAATTGTCTGTCTTTCTGTGTATCTTTATGTACGCCTATACCTCGTGTTCGGATGCTTGGAGCAACGTAAAATTAGGTATTTAACCATGAGAGTCAATACACCAATCATTTATAAAACTCTTCACCGCACTTTTCATTCAGTAGAAGGGTGGATATAGAGAAAAACCTCTCAATATATGCTAAAATAGGCGAAATATAAAAATTATCCTAGAAGGACGACCGAAGCATATGTTGCGCTTCTCAATGTGAGACACGAAATTCGGGAATCTATAAATGGTCTCCAAAAACTACATTTTAAGGGCCTTAAATTAACAGTGTGTGTGATATTCCTAGAAAACTAACTTCGTTCTGATTAACTTGAAGGAATGACAAACCGCTAACCATTGCAACAGTAGCTCAATTGATAATGTCTGGTGTTAACAACGAACACCGTTCGAAGAACGGGTACTTCTGCTAGTCTCTCTATATATAAATAGAAAATTTGTCTGTTTTTTTTCTGAATTTCTACGGAAATTTGAGTTATTTACACGTTTCAGACTGTTTAATGATAGATGCGCGCGAAAATAATGTTTTGGTCTGTCTGTTTGTTTGATTGCCTGTGGACAAATTTGTTCCCTTATAACTCGAGAACGGCTGGGTGTATCAACGTAAAATTTGGTACAGATATCCATCAGAGGCACGGCACTAATCATTGATGTAACCCTTCTCCGTACCTCTCATAAAAGGGGGCCTACCCCCTTAAAATGCATGCTGAAATAGGAGTAGAAGGACGAGACAAAAATCATTTTCAGCCCCTCGATGTGAGAGACAAAACTCGGGGGCCCTGAAGGGTCACCGAAATCCACATTTTAAGGGCCTAAAACCAACCGTTTTTTAGATATTCCCAGAAAACTAATTTCATTTAATAAACTAATGAACGAATCAACAGATTCTCAGAAGTCCATCTATTGCTGTAAAGGCTAGTCCACACCAAAGTTAATGAACAATGTTAATGAACAATGTTCATGAACAATGTTAATGAAAACATTTCTCAACATGTTTACTAAACATTTGTTAACACACTTCTTCAACATTATGTCCACACCAAATAAACTTTTGTTAACACACATCTTCAACATTAAATGAACTGTTTGTGAGGTTATAATGGATAGGGTCAGGAAGAAGAAAGTACTTACAACTGCAGCTTTCATTATTTTAGTGAGTACAAAATTAGAGAAAAGCGCAGACGCAAGGAGTGACAAAGAAAAATATTGGAAAGGCGTTAAGAATTAAGTTTGGAGAGAACACTTATGTCAGAACTATTAATTCATGATGCAGCAGGCTTTCAAAACTTTCTGAGAATGTCTCCACATGACTTTCAGTTCTTGTTGACAGTAATTGGGCCCGAAATTGCAAGAAATGACACAAATTATCGGCAAGCCATCTCCATTAATGACAGGCTAGGTATAACATTAAGATTCCTAGCAACTGGTATAAAGATTCAATTTTAAGGGGATTTTTAAGTGCTACGCAAAATATTCTTGTATCGTTGTCTGTCATATCGGCTGATGAAGGGGCCAAAACTATTAATTAGGCCTCGAAACATGTCCCATTAATGACTACACAGTGATCTTAATTAATAAAGTATTGATCAGGCGGAAATTTTAAACTGTTTATACCAATTAGTTTATCAATACGGAACCAGAATGAACCTTGTCTTGAGTATCAAAACAAGCAATTTCAGTTATGGTGCCTTAATTGCGTTTTTGCGCATGCGCGAACCAAAATGTTAACGAAAACACGAAAAGTTAATGAAAAGTTTCATTCACAAAAGTTAAAGAGATTTTGTTCATGAACATGCTCGAAAAGTTAACCAACACGATATTTTGTTTATGAACAGTCAAAAATGTTCATGAACATTGTTCATGAACAGTGTTCATTAACAAAGTTAACGAAAACATCTTGGTGTGGACGAGCCTTAAGACGCAATGCAATTCCATTAATTACATTGGTGTGAAAGTTTGCAAACGGCTAGAAGGTTATCACGGAACCAAATTAAGCTGTAGAATTCATCAATACGTATAATGCGCTTAAGGGGGTCAAGGGGTACAGTAGCATTTTTTCACGCGATTTACACCTCCGGGTGTGGTACGGCAGGTCTCTTATATTCCTATCCCTATATTATATTATTATTATTATTATATTATGGCGTACAACGAGGAGACAAAGCCCCCTCGATGCCAGAAACAAAACTTGGGGGCCCTAAAGGGTCCTCGAAAACTACATTATAAGGCCCTAAAACCAAAAGTATCTGAAATATTCCCAGAAAACTAATTTAATTTAACAAACTAATGAAGGAATGGAAATCGCTAACCATGACAACATTATCTCAAAGGGTGGCATCCAACTTTCCATCTATTTCTGTAAGAAGTAATGTCACTCTATTTATTACATTTCTGTGAAAGTTTGCAAATGGCTATACGGTTATCACGGAACCAACGTAGACTGCATAATTCATCAATGCAATTAAGGGGGTTAAGGGGTAACCTAGATTTTTTCATGCAATTTTCACGTGCGACATATAGTACAGAAGGACTATTATATCTCCAAACATTTGCAAAGTGAAATGCCATGCCCTGTGGTTCAGATTCCACGTAAAATGGAGGTCCCGTGGCTTATGATCTCGCGATTAATGGTCACGTAAAACTATAATCATCCTTTATATCTCCAAACTGCAACATTATTTTCAAAAATTCCTGAATTGAATCAGCATTTTTTGCGGCTTTAAGGAATTTGGGCCATTTGAGACTAAAGAACCTGAATTTTCATGCACCACAAGCCTTTATAATTTATGAAAGAGGTCTTCCTGTGTATGTGGACCTAACACATCGTAGAGGGTCATTTTTTATGTGAGGTGTATTGCGTTTCGTCTACAAGTCTTTCAATTCTATTTCACGTCAAGAAGTACAAGTTAGGTGAATTTAGTTTGAGAGCAAATTTTAACTAATCTTTCTTTTGTCGACATACGGGTTCATCGTAAGGATGATTTTGTTTGATACTGTATGGCAGATATACCCATATTTGGATATCTGGGTGATATGTTGTAGACAATAGAATTGTCTGTCTGTCTGACTTTCTGTGTATCTTTATGTACGCCTATAAATCGTGTTCGTAGGCGTGGTGCATCGTAAAATTAGGCATGGTAAACATGTGTCAATACACCAATCATTTATAAAACTCCTCACCGTACTTTTCAAACAGTAGAAGGGTGGATATAGGGAAAAACTTCTCAAAATACATGCTAAAATAGGCGAAATATAAAAAAAATATCCTAGAAGGACGATCAAAGCATATGTTGCGCTTCTCAATGCGAGACACAAAATTCGCGAGTCTATAAGGGGTCTCCGAAAACCACATTTTAAGGCCCTTAAATTAACAGTGTGTGTGGTATTCCCTGAAAACTAACTTCGTTCTGATAAACTTATGAAGGAATGAAAAACCGCTAACCATTGCAACAGTAGCTCAATTGATAATGTCTGGTGTTAATATATAACACCGTTCGAAGGACGGGTACTTCTGCTATACTAATATATAACAAGTAGTTCCGTAAAGAACTATACAGCCTATTTTCATATATCCTGCTCATGTTAATTTCTTCTAACAACATACAACATTTCAGTTTAATTGCTGCAACAGATTCGTAGATATTGAGAACCGTCTAAATATTTCAGATTGTCGCCAGGTTGGATTTTTATTTTTTATTTTTGTATTCAAATTTCAATCGCATGATTAGAACGCAAGAAGTAAAAACGAGATTTTAAAATTACGCACAGCAGCCATCTTGTGATTATGCAAACAATTGAAATAAATTAGATGCCAGTGGATCAACATTTGTATAAGCATTTAACGTGCAACGTTTCACAGCACTCGGATAGTTAATTCGCGAGAATCGTCCATTTAAATATTTATACTTCGCGTCGCCACCATGTTGGATTTGTGCTCACCCCGTTAATGAAAGTCCTATAGGTGAACATATGTTCATAGTCTCTATGAACATAAAAAAATTCAGTTTGGTTGCTGTAAAAGATTCATAGATATTGAGAACCGTCTAAATATTTCGGAAGCTCGCCATTTAGGATTGTTATATGTATAGGCCGTAGAATTATGTACCATTCAAGGACAATTATTGCCTAGGTTCATTATTCAAACTTTCACTTCGATCGCATGATTACGACACAAGAAATAAAAACTTAATTTTAAAATTTCGCACAGCCGCCATATTGAGGTTATGTAAACAATTGATTTAAATTAGATGGCAGTGCATTACAATCTGCAAAATCATTTACTGTACCACATTTCACTGCGCTCAGAGAGTTAAATCACGAGAAAAGTCTATTAAAATATTTCAAATTCGCTTGGTCGCCATGTTCGCTTTTTACTTTACGAGTTTATGAAATATACATAGATAAACTTGTACCAGTACCCTTTATCACCGTACAAAATTGCAGGGTAATATCTGTAATAGTTTCGGAGATATAGAATGTCAGTGAAATATTTCGCACAGCCGCCATTTTGAGGTTATGTAAACAATTGAACTAAATTAGACTCCAGTGCATTACTATGTGTACAAACACTTGCTGTACCTAGTTTCATTACGTTTGGATGGTTAAATCGTGAGAAAGGTCTATTTAAAAGTTTCAACTTCGCTTGGTCGCCATGTTCGTTCTCTACTTTACAAGTTTATGAAATATACATAGGTAAACTTGTATCAGTACTCTTTATCACCGTACTAAATTGCAGGGTGATATCTGTAATAGTTTCGGAGATATAGAATGTCAGTTAAATATTTCGCACAGCCTCCATTTTGAAGTTATGTAAACAATTGAACTAAATTAGACTCCAGTACATTACAATGTGTATAAACATTTGCTGTACCAAGTTTCATTACGTGTGGATAGTTAAATCGCGAGAAAAGTCTATTTAAAAGTCTCAACTTCGCTTGACCACCATGTTGGTTTTGTAGTCACCAGGTTTTTGAAAGTCTCATAGGTGAACTTCTAGTAGTACCCTTTATCACCGTACACAATTTCAGGGCGATATCGGTAATAGTTTCGGAGATATTGAATGCTAGTGAAATATTTCGCACAGCCACCATTTTGCATTGGTGAGACGTAACAAAATTTGAAGGGCACGGTCGAAGTACGCCGGGAATAGTGCTATGAACATACCGAGTTTCATTGAAATCGCTCCAGCCGTTTAGATTTTATTAGGGGGACACACACACACGAATCACACACACACACACACATACACACACACGCACACACACACGGACAAAAGGTGATCTCATAAGCCTATTTTTTCAAAATTGAAAATAGGCTAAAAATGAGATGGTGTGTGTCTGTCTTTCTGTCTGTCTGTGTGCTTCTCAATAACGCAAGAACCACTGGTCCGATTTAAATGAAATTTTGCATGGATGTAGCTGATTTACCAGGTTTACATATAGGATACATTTTATTTCGATAATTTGCACTATTAAAAATGGCGACCATTTTAGTGACGTCACTACACACTTTAATAAAACTTCATAGTAGGGGAGTAGTGGGTGTTCTGCCCCACTTCAGAACATACATGTCGTTACTACTAAGCCTCAGCCATGTAATATTTGTTGATATCTCGCGAACCCATGGTCGGATGTTGACATATGAGGTGTCGTTGAACTCGAGCTGACGTCCTCTTTCCTATTGACCATGTATTATATTTTTCAAAATTTCTTTGAATTTTTTGTTTTCGAAAGTTGGTGATAGTTTGAAAACCAAAAATGATAGAACGTTGTGCCATAGCTCAAACTAATGGTCTTTATGACCTTTATTTTTTGTAATAAAACTTTTTTATTTTTTATATTTTTTTGAAAACACTCGAATTTTGAAAATTCTATATTTTGGAAACTAGGAACTCGACAAAAACGTTTATTTGACATAAATGAAAGGTACCTATGCTCTCTACCCCAAAATAAATGTCAAGTCTCTAGAGAAAAAAATTGTGTTTTGTAAGTAGTGGGATGATGAGAGAGCTGCTTATAAAAGCAAGTGGTGAGCCCCTGCGACCTTGGAATGGAAGGAGCCATGCTAGGAGGGCGTGCTTGGATTCGTTTTTTTCGTCTCGTCGTGCTCTTTACGGGAATGTAGGTGTCGAAAAGGTGAAAATCTGGAAACACAGTCTTTTTGGGGTAAAAACGTGATTTTTAGACGTTTTGCTATATCTCGCGAACCAATCATGCTAGAGGCATGAACGAGGGGTCCGAGGACTCGGGCTGACGTCCTCTTTGCTATGGACCACTCGTTATAATTTTTAAAAAAATTTTGGAAACGCGATTTTGGGGTAAACACGTGTTTTTTGTGATTTTGCCGATATCTCACGAACCAATAACGTTAGAGGCATGTACGATGGGTCCAAGGATTCGGGAAGACGTCCTCTTTGCTATGGACCACTCGTTGTAATTTTAAAAAAATTGGGAAACGCGATTTTTGGGGTAAACATGTGTTTTTTGTGATTTTTGCCGATATGTCACGAACCAATAACGCTAGAGACATGTACGAGGTGTCCTAGGACTCGGGATAACGCCCCCTTTCGAGTGTGGTAGATATTTTTTCAAAAAATATTCACAAAGGGCCTAACGCCATACATGTTGAAAAAACGTTTTCTTTTTCTTTACCTGTTTATAATGTCCATGAAGCGTGGTGGTTGAGAGAGACAATACGGCTGGGTGTATGTGTGTTTCAACGAACCTGTCGCTGACCACGGTGGCTGTGTTCAATAGATCAATCGATATTTCGACGGGTCGGTTTATGACAGAGCGAGCGTGCGTTTTTTCACACATTTTACCTTTAACGTGTAAACGGTCATGAGAACTTGGTTCTATGTTGGTCGAAGCGAGTAGAGAAAACAAACTTGCCGAGGAGCAGGAGGTGAATATCAATTGAGCTTATTGGAAGGCGTTGATCTGACTTGACAACAAGTGCAATGGAAAATGACAATGACGCTTGAAGGTGAAATAATCTGACCATTATGGTGGCAGGGAAGAGCGAATACACGTGTGAGATGACATGTATGCTAAACCAGTGACATCCTGTTTTGCTTCGTACGTGACAAAATGCAAGTTCATGTGAAATTTGATCTACCACAGGTGTTCGCCTGGGACGTTATCTGTCCACGTGCGCGATAACTGTTAACAATTGACATCCTGTTTTGCTTCGTACGTGACAAAATGCAAGTTCATGTGAAATTTGATTCGCCACAGGTGTTCACTTTGGGCGTTAGCTGTCCACGTGACCGATAACAGAATGTTCAAAGCGTGGGAAAAAATGATTAGACATGCAACGTAGCATATATAAAGACATATCGTTATCATTTCCACTCTCACTTGGGTGGACTACCTTTGAACACACTGCGTTGCATGAAACCCCTGGTCTTGTTTAACAGTTTTGGTGTTGGTGGAAAATACTTAACCTTGTTGTGGGGTAGGTATATACATATATATATTTATTCATTTATACATTTATTGATTAATATATATATTTACAAGCAATTATTTATTGATTAGGTAATTATTGATTTTATTTATTTGTTTGCAGATAACCGGCATACCTTACATGTCTGAGGGAGAAGAAACCATTGCACTTTTGAGCCCACTAGAAGGGAAGAACAACAAGTCACTGCAAGTAAAGGTGAGATGATTTTTTTAAACTAACTTGTTTCATTTTTTTGTTTTATGTTTTATTTTATGAAATGTATGTATTAACTTGAATTTAGGTATTTATAGCGGTTTATTTTATTTATTTTTAGAAACTTGGAAAGAATAGTCTTACCGACGTAGTAGTCGCTGAAAAAAAACCGAAACGCACTAAAGCGAAACCACTGCCAAAGAGTGAACTGTTTAAAACTCAGGTAAGTCCAACTTAAAAATGCTATTCCATTTTACCACTACTGAAAACTCGTAGACAAAAAAAATTCATTACCTGTACATGACTGGGACAATGATTGCTTTCTTGATTAATGGCTATGTTGTTGTTGTTGACTGGGAAAAGTACAAGGCCATGTTGGATTTTCTAAAAATAAAAATAATAAATTTAATTTATGGGTGGTTCCCTATGGACTCAACGAATATCCACAGGTTTGAACATGATAATGTGAACAAAATGACATGACATTCATTTTTGTTTATATATTGGTTAAAGGGAGGGTGGGGGAATGTAAATGACTGTAGCTTTATAAAAAAGAAAATAAGTACATGGGTTACTGTTAGTGCCAACATACAGTTTATTTTTATTGGTGTTTTGATATATTAATGCCAATTAACGTTAACGTTTTATTTACAAGTATTGATTGATTGATTGATTGATTGAGTGATGGGTTATTTTGTTTGCTTTTAGGTGTCGTCATGTGCCATTAACGTAATGAACAGACAGTGAACAAGCATGCATTATGCTTTAAAGTACTGTGTGCTCTTGTGCAATGTTAATAACTTACAATAAGAAAAAGTTTTATTATAACACATGGCGTTAGTACCAAATACAACAAGTGAGCAAGTTGGTTTACCACGTGGGTTAAATTTAAAATCAGAACATGATCAATGGTTAACATTTGAATCCTGGCCTGTAGGCTTTTTGTCGACGCATGAACTTGCAAAAGCCGTTTTTTTTTACTTGAACCGAGAAGATGTGGTGCGCTGTGTGTTTTGTCGTATTGAACTTTCACACTGGGAAGAAGGGGATGATCCCTTTAGAGACCATTTGCGATGGTCTCCTCACTGTCCTTACATGCTTGGAAAGCAAGTGGGTAACCTACCCGTGCATTCATTTTACCGAACCACAAGGCCTTTGGCCGCTACTTACGTTGCTGAATCACAAATAAATAATAATAATGATGTATTACCAGTCAACGGTAGTGTCGATATATGTGGTCCATATGCCATAGACAGTGTTGAATTGGCGTGTGCTTTTGAAAAATTGGGAGTTTGCAAGACTAAAGCACTAGCACACCCAGAGTACAGCTCTGTTGAAAAACGTTTCGAATCTTATAAAAATGTTTGGCCATTAATATTAAAACACCTTACCAAACAGCTAAGTGAAGCTGGATTTTTTTATACTGGTGAAGGGGATAAAAAAATATTTTTTTATTGCGGATTTGCTTTAAAGGATTGGCAAATGACTGATGACCCTTTAGTGCAACATGCTCGTTGGTTACCAAACTGTAAATACATGGTGTTGCTTAAAGGTCAGGAATTTGTGAACACTATTCGTAAAGAAAAAGTGATTGCAGCACAAGACATAAAAGTGCCTTTAGAGTTAGAGCACGCGGAGCAAATACACAAGGCTGAAAGAAAAGACTTGTCTCGCGAACAGATACAAAAGTGTGACCAACAATTATGTAAAATTTGTTATCAAGAAGAACTAGGTGTTGTATTTTTACCCTGTGGACACATGATAGCCTGTGTCAAGTGTGCATTAGAACTTAACACTTGTGCTATATGCAGAAAAGTAGTATCTGCAACAGTTAGGGCATTTCTTGCATAACTAGTATAATTTATTCGCCATGGATAGTGCAAAATCCCTAATTGCACAATATTATTAAAGCTGTTTTAGAGTGTAATAGATATGCTTTTGTTTTGTTTATAGACTACTACAATGAATGTTTTGAATGCTGTGGGACAATCATGTGGCTTAGAGACAAAGAAGCTCAGCGAATTGCCAACGCATATTCCATTCCGCATTATCAAGATTCGGAAATTGAAAACAGCATATGGTGATCGTGTACTTTGTGTATGTGAAAACTTTGAGACATTTCTGCCTATACGGTTTAATGATATGTCGGAGAGTGTTTTTGATGAAGTCAATAATGCTGTGCAACCTGTACACTTAATTTATGAAGGTTTTAAAAACAATAGGTGCATGGTTCGTTTTAATTAAAAAAATAAATAATGTGAAATAATAATGGAAAATATAAGTAATGACAATATACTGAAAAAGAAAGAAAATATGTGCATAGAATAGTAATGTTTTAGTGTTTAGTGTTGTCTTTAAAAATATTATGATGAAACCAAAAAAAATGTATATAAAGTTTGTAAATAAATGCAAAATGATGTTACAATGCTGTTTTATTTTATACAAAGTTAGTATATTTAACATTGCAGAGTATACATGATTATGACAATAAATGCATACTGAATACAAGCCTTTCTCACTTTACAATAGTCTGTTATAGTTTTAAACACAAGGCTTGTTGTAGATCATTTTATAGCAATGTCCCTTCAATGGTGTTTTCGAAAAGTGGGGAAGCCGCAATGGTTGTATTGACATAAAAACCTTATGGTTATTACTATTTAGTCACTTTGATCCCCTTGCATATCAAGAGCAGATGACCTAGTTGTTCCACTCTTTAAAACGACAACAACAACACTACCTCTTGCATAGTTTGTGATGTTGATGGCTCTTGCGACGTGGAAGATGGATTAAAAATAACTTTGAGAACAGGGGTTAAACGTTGATCATTAAACAATGCACTATTTTGAGTAGCAATATAGTTTTCTTGATTTTTTGTCGACGGCAACTGTGTTTCATGCGGTACACTGCATTGATGATCACGGACACTTAAAACCTCACTATTTTTACTTTTTAGGTCACCACGACAATGTTTGGAACGTTGCTTTGAACAACGCCAAATAACAGTTCCATTTTTATTGGTTCGTTTCACAATATATGAATATCCTTTATAGTATGCGTAAGGCTTACCATACCTAGTCACTGATACTTCCATATCAACTGTCAAGCATAGACTAAGCTCTAGTAAAGTCAACTTGGTAATAAGAATACTAGTTTAATGTGAGAGCAAATATGGATCCAAAGAGTTCAGGTAAAAGTGAAAGCAAATAAGCAAATATCAGAAACAAGAGTTGGGGTGAAAGTGGTCGCAAAGTGGTAGACCCATTACACAATAATTTCAGCACGACGAAGCTCTTGTTCAATTTCTTTGATTTCCCAATCGTGACCAGTATGGCCAGCTTGACGTGAGGCATGCAACAACTGTAGCCGCTGGACGAGCTTATTGGGATTGTGCCAGTATACAAATTTAACAAATGGATTTTTAGGTGTAAACAAAGCATTACCATTATCATGATCATTATCATCATCATCATCATCATCATTATCATCATCATGATCACCATTATCATCATGACCATCATCACTGTTACTATATAGTCCTTTTTGATCCTCTTGCAATACCACTTTATTTATAGTCTGAGTTGATTTTGATAGTGTTGAAGGTTTCTTGGACGTTGACAACTGTCCTAACATGACGTTTTGAGGACATGATAAGTCCTTTTGAACAAACACTGCACTATCTTTAGCCGCAATATCGTTTTCTTGAACTTGCTTTTTAGCATTTTGATAATTGTTTGTAAACAGTAAGCGTGGTTCGTTTCGAGCACTACATTGATGAACACTAACACTTAAAACCTTTCCATTTTTACTTTTCAGATTGCCTCGACATTTTGTTGACCTCTCTTTTGAGCATCGCCAGAATATTATTCCATTTACATTCTGGCGATTATAGTTATAGGAGTAGCCTTGATAGAGTGCACGTAGCCTACCTTTGTTGGTTGTAATAAGTTCCATAGTAGTAACTGACCTGTCAGTACGATGTTCACACTACAAAGGTTACAACTGTTTTGCTGATGGAGTGACCTACCATAAGCTTATATATTGGCTTTTCGTGTTGGCTTTAGTGTTGGCTTTTTGTGTTGGCTTTTCGTGTTGGCTTTTGTGTTGGCTTATGTGTTGGCTTTTTGTGTTGGCTTTTCGTGTTGGCTTTTTGTGTTGGCTTTTTGTGTTGGCTTTTCGTGTTGGCATTTCGTGTTGGCTTTTTGTGTTGGCTTTTCGTGTTGGCATTTCGTGTTGGCTTTTGTGTTGGCTTTTCGTGTTGGCTTTTTGTGTTGGCTTTTCGTGTTGGCATTTCGTGTTGGCTTTTCGTGTTGGCTTTTTTGTATTGGCCTTTCGTGTTGGCATTTTGTATTGGCTTTTCGTGTTGGCTTTTTGTGTGGGCTTTTTGTGTTGGCTTTAGTATTGGCTTTTGTATTGGCTTATTTGACAAGTTATTTGTGTTAATGTATTTAGTGGATTTTTTTCTTGGTGTTGGAAAGTAGTTGAAAGAGAGGGAATATTTAAAGACTTAACCTTAGCTCACTAACCTAACCTAACCTAACTTTACCTAACCTAACCTAACCTTTCAACTCTCAGATGTAAATTAAATTCTATGCATAGTCGAGTTGGAACCCAAGACCTCAGGGGTAAAAACAATTATTTTTGACGGCTTATTTTGGTAACTTATTTTAATGGCTAACCTAACCTAACCTAACCTAACCTCAGATCACTTTGGATATTACTAGTAAGTGTTCATATCATCTGCTAGGTAGCATGCCAGTAGTACAGGTAGTGCTCATATTTACCGCTAGATAGCGGAAACATACTTTGCATGTTGCATGTGACACTTGTGAAGTTTAACCACATGCAAGACGTGCTTGTAAAAGTTCTCTATTTAAACTCAATATACAATTAACCACTAAATGTTCAGAACTAACATGTATAGCCATGTTTAGGGTATATAGGAGACCCTTAGCAAGAAAGGCTGTCTAACCCACGAGTGTACAGCCTTGTCATACGCAGTAAGCACCTGTTGGCAGAAAACAACAACAACAACAATTTGAGAAAGCCAACAATAAACTGTTTCCTTTAAATACATTAATGGATATGTTGTTGGCTCTCTCAAATTGTTGTTGTTGTTGTTTTCTGCCAACAGGTGCTTACTGCGTATGACAAGGCTGTACACTCGTGGGTTAGACAGCCTTTCTTGCTAAGGGTCTCCTATATACCCTAAACATGGCTATACATGTTAGTTCTGAACATTTAGTGGTTAATTGTATATTGAGTTTAAATAGAGAACTTATACAAGCACGTCTTGCATGTGGTTAAACTTCACAAGTGTCACATGCAACATGCAAAGTATGTTTCCGCTATCTAGCGGTAAATATGAGCACTACCTGTACTACTGGCATGCTACCTAGCAGATGATATGAACACTTACTAGTAATATCCAAAGTGATCTGAGGTTAGGTTAGGTTAGGTTAGGTTAGCCATTAAAATAAGTTACCAAAATAAGCCGTCAAAAATAATTGTTTTTACCCCTGAGGTCTTGGGTTCCAACTCGACTATGCATAGAATTTAATTTACATCTGAGAGTTGAAAGGTTAGGTTAGGTTAGGTAAAGTTAGGTTAGGTTAGGTTAGTGAGCTAAGGTTAAGTCTTTAAATATTCCCTCTCTTTCAACTACTTTCCAACACCAAGAAAAAAATCCACTAAATACATTAACACAAATAACTTGTCAAATAAGCCAATACAAAAGCCAATACTAAAGCCAACACAAAAAGCCCACACAAAAAGCCAACACGAAAAGCCAATACAAAAAGCCAACACGAAAGGCCAATACAAAAAAGCCAACACGAAAAGCCAACACGAAATGCCAACACGAAAAGCCAACACAAAAAGCCAACACGAAAAGCCAACACAAAAGCCAACACGAAATGCCAACACGAAAAGCCAACACAAAAAGCCAACACGAAATGCCAACACGAAAAGCCAACACAAAAAGCCAACACAAAAAGCCAACACGAAAAGCCAACACAAAAAGCCAACACATAAGCCAACACAAAAGCCAACACGAAAAGCCAACACAAAAAGCCAACACTAAAGCCAACACGAAAAGCCAATATATAAGCTTATGGTAGGTCACTCCATCAGCAAAACAGTTGTAACCTTTGTAGTGTGAACATCGTACTGACAGGTCAGTTACTACTATGGAACTTATTACAACCAACAAAGGTAGGCTACGTGCACTCTATCAAGGCTACTCCTATAACTATAATCGCCAGAATGTAAATGGAATAATATTCTGGCGATGCTCAAAAGAGAGGTCAACAAAATGTCGAGGCAATCTGAAAAGTAACAAGAAGTTCCGTGAAGAACTATACAGCCTACTTTTCATGCCAATGATTATTCTACAGTATATGAACCTATCTAGAATAATGACGAAATTAAGTTGCTAATATCGAAATTTCCAATTAGTTCGAAATACTGTATACCTGGCATAATGTATCCTAATAGAGCACTACAGTTGGCAGCCCTGATGACTGAATATATTCTTAGTTCCGTCTCTTAAGGTACTAAATACAAAATTCGGTTGAAGTCCAATGAATAGCATGGACGTTACATGCAGTTAAACAATGGATCTAACAGCGCGCGTAAAATCATGTTGGCAACAATGTCATGCATGTATTGGTCAGAAATAATCTGAAATAATATGATCTATTGTTGTGCCAATTTTGAATGAAATCCATTAGTTAATATAGAAGTTACATGCATTTTAAAATTGGACCTATCAGCAGGGTTAGAATCATGTTGGCAGCACTGACGTATATTAGTTACTCCAAATTCGTCTAGAATGCCAGGTACTATACGTGTGCAAAGTTTAGAGCTATTGGCTTGCATACTTTCTGATATATTGATATTAGGGTAACAAAAATAGGGACAGCACATATTAACAGTTGGCAGCCCTGGTTGCTCCTAAGAATACGCATAGTCATATCTGTTATGGTACACATAGCACATACGAAATTTGGTTGAAATCCAAATGATAGTATGGAAGTTACATGTATTTAAAGTTGGACCTGTCAGCAGGCTTAGAATCATGTTCGTAGCACTGACGTATATAAGTTACTCCAAATTAATATAGAATGTCAGGTATTATACGTGTGCATAGTTTAAAGCTGTCGGCTTGCATACTTTCTGATATATTGGTATTTGGATAAAATAAATTAGGAGCATTTATTAACAGTTGGCAGCCCTGGTAGGTCTTAAGAATACGCTCAGTCATATCTGGTTATGTACACATACAACATACGAAATTTGGTTGAATTCCACTTGATAGTGTAGAAGTTATATGCATTTAAAAATTGGACCTATCAGGAGGCTTATAATCATTTTGGCAACACTGCCATGTTTGGCCTCCTGGAAATTGAACTGAAATATTATGATCTGTACGTGTGCCAATTTTGAAATAGCTCCCATTCATACTTTCCGAGATATCCAACATGGAGCTCAAATTTCAATTGCGATTTTTTAGCAGTTGGTAGCACTGACATCATTTTCAAATATGGACGTGAGATATTCCGGTGCACATCTTTACTCATACTAAATTTGGTTTTGATTGCTGCAGCCGTTTAGGAGTTGATAGGGGGGGACACACACACAGCCAGACAGACAGACAGACAGAAGGACAGACAGACAGACAGACGGACAGACAGACAGACAGACAGACAGACCGACCGACAGACAGACAGACAGACACACATTTTCCCGGATCGATCTCATAAGTCTACTTTATCCTCATTTTTGCAAAATGTGAAAAGTAGGCAAAAAATGGAAAGGTTTTAAGTGTTAGTGTTCATCAATGTAGTGCTCGAAACGAACCACGCTTACTGTTTACAAACAATTATCAAAATGCTAAAAAGCAAGTTCAAGAAAACGATATTGCGGCTAAAGATAGTGCAGTGTTTGTTCAAAAGGACTTATCATGTCCTCAAAACGTCATGTTAGGACAGTTGTCAACGTCCAAGAAACCTTCAACACTATCAAAATCAACTCAGACTATAAATAAAGTGGTATTGCAAGAGGATCAAAAAGGACTATATAGTAACAGTGATGATGGTCATGATGATAATGGTGATCATGATGATGATAATGATGATGATGATGATGATAATGATCATGATAATGGTAATGCTTTGTTTACACCTAAAAATCCATTTGTTAAATTTGTATACTGGCACAATCCCAATAAGCTCGTCCAGCGGCTACAGTTGTTGCATGCCTCACGTCAAGCTGGCCATACTGGTCACGATTGGGAAATCAAAGAAATTGAACAAGAGCTTCGTCGTGCTGAAATTATTGTGTAATGGGTCTACCACTTTGCGACCACTTTCACCCCAACTCTTGTTTCTAATATTTGCTTATTTGCTTTCACTTTTACCTGAACTCTTTGGATCCATATTTGCTCTCACATTAAACTAGTATTCTTATTACCAAGTTGACTTTACTAGAGCTTAGTCTATGCTTGACAGTTGATATGGAAGTATCAGTGACTAGGTATGGTAAGCCTTACGCATACTATAAAGGATATTCATATATTGTGAAACGAACCAATAAAAATGGAACTGTTATTTGGCGTTGTTCAAAGCAACGTTCCAAACATTGTCGTGGTGACCTAAAAAGTAAAAATAGTGAGGTTTTAAGTGTCAGTGATCATCAATGTAGTGTACCGCATGAAACACAGTTGCCGTCGACAAAAATCAAGAAAACTATATTGCTACTCAAAATAGTGCATTGTTTAATGATCAACGTTTAACCCCTGTTCTCAAAGTTATTTTTAATCCATCTTCCACGTCGCAAGAGCCATCAACATCACAAACTATGCAAGAGGTAGTGTTGTTGTTGTCGTTTTAAAGAGTGGAACAACTAGGTCATCTGCTCTTGATATGCAAGGGGATCAATGTGACTAAATAGTAATAACCATAAGGTTTTTATGTCAATACAACCATTGCGGCTTCCCCACTTTTCGAAAACAACATTGAAGGGACATTGCTATAAAATGATCTACAACAAGCCTTGTGTTTAAAACTATAACAGACTATTGTAAAGTGAGAAAGGCTTGTATTCAGTATGCATTTATTGTCATAATCATGTATACTCTGCAATGTTAAATATACTAACTTTGTATAAAATAAAACAGCATTGTAACATCATTTTGCATTTATTTACAAACTTTATATACATTTTTTTTGGTTTCATCTTAATATTTTTAAAGACAACACTAAACACTAAAACATTACTATTCTATGCACATATTTTCTTTCTTTTTCAGTATATTGTCATTACTTATATTTTCCATTATTATTTCACATTATTTTTTTTTTTAATTAAAACGAACCATGCACCTATTGTTTTTAAAACCTTCATAAATTAAGTGTACAGGTTGCACAGCATTATTGACTTCATCAAAAACACTCTCCGACATATCATTAAACCGTATAGGCAGAAATGTCTCAAAGTTTTCACATACACAAAGTACACGATCACCATATGCTGTTTTCAATTTCCGAATCTTGATAATGCGGAATGGAATATGCGTTGGCAATTCGCTGAGCTTCTTTGTCTCTAAGCCACATGATTGTCCCACAGCATTCAAAACATTCATTGTAGTAGTCTATAAACAAAACAAAAGCATATCTATTACACTCTAAAACAGCTTTAATAATATTGTGCAATTAGGGATTTTGCACTATCCATGGCGAATAAATTATACTAGTTATGCAAGAAATGCCCTAACTGTTGCAGATACTACTTTTCTGCATATAGCACAAGTGTTAAGTTCTAATGCACACTTGACACAGGCTATCATGTGTCCACAGGGTAAAAATACAACACCTAGTTCTTCTTGATAACAAATTTTACATAATTGTTGGTCACACTTTTGTATCTGTTCGCGAGACAAGTCTTTTCTTTCAGCCTTGTGTATTTGCTCCGCGTGCTCTAACTCTAAAGGCACTTTTATGTCTTGTGCTGCAATCACTTTTTCTTTACGAATAGTGTTCACAAATTCCTGACCTTTAAGCAACACCATGTATTTACAGTTTGGTAACCAACGAGCATGTTGCACTAAAGGGTCATCAGTCATTTGCCAATCCTTTAAAGCAAATCCGCAATAAAACATATTGTTTTATCCCCTTCACCAGTATAAAAAAATCCAGCTTCACTTAGCTGTTTGGTAAGGAGTTTTAATATTAATGGCCAAACATTTTTATAAGATTCGAAACGTTTTTCAACAGAGCTGTACTCTGGGTGTGCTAGTGCTTTAGTCTTGCAAACTCCCAATTTTTCAAAAACACACGCCAATTCAACACTGTCTATGGCATATGGACCACATATATCGACACTACCGTTGACTGGTAATACATCATTATTATTATTTATTTGTGATTCAGCAACGTAAGTAGCGGCCAAAGGCCTTGTGGTTCGGTAAAATGAATGCACGGGTAGGTTACCCACTTGCTTTCCAAGCATGTAAGGACAGTGAGGAGACCATCGCAAATGGTCTCTAAAGGGATCATCCCCTTCTTCCCAGTGTGAAAGTTCAATACGACAAAACACACAGCGCACCACATCTTCTCGGTTCAAGTAAAAAAACCCGGCTTTTGCAAGTTCATGCGTCGACAAAAAGCCTACAGGCCAGGATTCAAATGTTAACCATTGATCATGTTCTGATTTTAAATTTAACCCACGTGGTAAACCAACTTGCTCACTTGTTGTATTTGGTACTAACGCCATGTGTTATAATAAAACTTTTTCTTATTGTAAGTTATTAACATTGCACAAGAGCACACAGTACTTTAAAACATAATGCATGCTTGTTCACTGTCTGTTCATTACGTTAATGGCACATGACGACACCTAAAAGCAAACAAAATAACCCATCACTCAATCAATCAATTAATCAATCAATCAATCAATACTTGTAAATAAAACGTTAACGTTAATTGGCATTAATATATCAAAACACCATTAAAAATAAACTGTATGTTGGCACTAACAGTAACCCATGTACTTATTTTCTTTTTTATAAAGCTACAGTCATTTACATTCCCCCACCCTCCCTTTAACCAATATATAAACAAAAATGAATGTCATGTCATTTTGTTCACATTATCATGTTCAAACCTGTGGATATTCGTTGAGTCCATAGGGAACCACCCATAAATTAAATTTATTATTTTTATTTTTAGAAAATCCAACATGGCCTTGTACTTTTCCCAGTCAACAACAACAACATAGCCATTAATCAAGAAAGCAATCATTGTCCCAGTCATGTACAGGTAATGAATTTTTTTTGTCTACGAGTTTTCAGTAGTGGTAAAATGGAATAGCATTTTTAAGTTGGACTTACCTGAGTTTTAAACAGTTCACTCTTTGGCAGTGGTTTCGCTTTAGTGCGTTTCGGTTTTTTTTCAGCGACTACTACGTCGGTAAGACTATTCTTTCCAAGTTTCTAAAAATAAATAAAATAAACCGCTATAAATACCTAAATTCAAGTTAATACATACATTTCATAAAATAAAACATAAAACAAAAAAATGAAACAAGTTAGTTTAAAAAAATCATCTCACCTTTACTTGCAGTGACTTGTTGTTCTTCCCTTCTAGTGGGCTCAAAAGTGCAATGGTTTCTTCTCCCTCAGACATGTAAGGTATGCCGGTTATCTGCAAACAAATAAATAAAATCATTAATTACCTAATCAATAAATAATTGCTTGTAAATATATATATTAATCAATAAATGTATAAATGAATAAATATATATATGTATATACCTACCCCACAACAAGGTTAAGTATTTTCCACCAACACAAAAACTGTTAAACAAGACCAGGGGTTTCATGCAACGCAGTGTGTTCAAAGGTAGTCCACCCAAGTGAGAGTGGAAATGATAACGATATGTCTTTATATATGCTACGTTGCATGTATAATCATTTTTCCCACGCTTTGAACATTCTGTTATCGGTCACGTGGACAGCTAACGCCCAAAGTGAACACCTGTGGCGAATCAAATTTCACATGAACTTGCATTTTGTCACGTACGAAGCAAAACAGGATGTCAATTGTTAACAGTTATCGCGCACGTGGACAGATAACGTCCCAGGCGAACACCTGTGGTAGATCAAATTTCACATGAACTTGCATTTTGTCACGTACGAAGCAAAACAGGATGTCACTGGTTTAGCATACATGTCATCTCACACGTGTATTCGCTCTTCCCTGCCACCATAATGGTCAGATTATTTCACCTTCAAGCGTCATTGTCATTTTCCATTGCACTTGTTGTCAAGTCAGATCAACGCCTTCCAATAAGCTCAATTGATATTCACCTCCTGCTCCTCGGCAAGTTTGTTTTCTCTACTCGCTTCGACCAACATAGAACCAAGTTCTCATGACCGTTTACACGTTAAAGGTAAAATGTGTGAAAAAACGCACGCTCGCTCTGTCATAAACCGACCCGTCGAAATATCGATTGATCTATTGAACACAGCCACCGTGGTCAGCGACAGGTTCGTTGAAACACACATACACCCAGCCGTATTGTCTCTCTCAACCACCACGCTTCATGGACATTATAAACAGGTAAAGAAAAAGAAAACGTTTTTTCAACATGTATGGCGTTAGGCCCTTTGTGAATATTTTTTGAAAAAAATATCTACCACACTCGAAAGGGGGCGTTATCCCGAGTCCTAGGACACCTCGTACATGTCTCTAGCGTTATTGGTTCGTGACATATCGGCAAAAATCACAAAAAACACATGTTTACCCCAAAAATCGCGTTTCCCAATTTTTTTAAAATTACAACGAGTGGTCCATAGCAAAGAGGACGTCTTCCCGAATCCTTGGACCCATCGTACATGCCTCTAACGTTATTGGTTCGTGAGATATCGGCAAAATCACAAAAAACACGTGTTTACCCCAAAATCGCGTTTCCCAAATTTTTTTAAAAATTATAACGAGTGGTCCATAGCAAAGAGGACGTCAGCCCGAGTCCTCGGACCCCTCGTTCATGCCTCTAGCATGATTGGTTCGCGAGATATAGCAAAACGTCTAAAAATCACGTTTTTACCCCAAAAAGACTGTGTTTCCAGATTTTCACCTTTTCGACACCTACATTCCCGTAAAGAGCACGACGAGACGAAAAAAACGAATCCAAGCACGCCCTCCTAGCATGGCTCCTTCCATTCCAAGGTCGCAGGGGCTCACCACTTGCTTTTATAAGCAGCTCTCTCATCATCCCACTACTTACAAAACACAATTTTTTTCTCTAGAGACTTGACATTTATTTTGGGGTAGAGAGCATAGGTACCTTTCATTTATGTCAAATAAACGTTTTTGTCGAGTTCCTAGTTTCCAAAATATAGAATTTTCAAAATTCGAGTGTTTTCAAAAAAATATAAAAAATAAAAAAGTTTTATTACAAAAAATAAAGGTCATAAAGACCATTAGTTTGAGCTATGGCACAACGTTCTACCGTTTTTGGTTTTCAAACTATCACTAACTTTCGAAAACAAAAAATTCAAAGAAATTTTGAAAAATATAATACATGGTCAATAGGAAAGAGGACGTCAGCTCGAGTTCAACGACACCTCATATGTCAACATCCGACCATGGGTTCGCGAGATATCAACAAATATTACATGGCTGAGGCTTAGTAGTAACGACATGTATGTTCTGAAGTGAGGCAGAACACCCACTACTCCCCTACTCTTCATATTTCCTTATCAAATAAAAAGAGAACGCTAAGAAATAGCAAACTTTTGACGGTACATACGAGCTTCACTTTTCGTTTATCTCCAACGGTTAGCGAGTAAAACCCACATTTATGACGTCACTACACCCTTTGGTTTCAAAATTTGAAATTCCATTTCAAATAAAAATAGAACGCTAAGAAATAGCAACCTTTTGATGGCATACATGAGCTTTAACATTCAATTTTCTATCCAAGAGGTCCTTAACACTTTTCGTGTATCTCCAACGGTTAGCGAGTAAATCCTAAATTTGTGCAATAAAACACGGTCAACACCGAGCCGTGCAGTATATCTCTACATATATAAATAGAAAATTTGTCTGTTTTTTTTCTGAATTTCTACGGAAATTTGAGTTATTTACACGTTTCAGACTTTTTTATGATAGAAGCGCGCGAAAATAATGTTTTGGTCTATCTGTCTGTTTGTTTGATTGTGGACAACTTTGCCCCCTTATAAATCGAGAACGGCTGGGTGTATCAACGCAAAATTTGGTACAGATATCCATCAGAGGCACGACACTAATCGTTGATGTATCTCTTCTCTGTACCAATCATAAAAGGGGGCATACCCCCTTAAAATACATGCAGAAATAGGAGTAGAAGGACGAGACAAAGCCCATTTTCAGCCCCTCAATGTGAGAGATAACATTCGGGGGCCCTAAAAACACATTTTAAGGTCCTACGTCCAATCGTTTTTGAGATATTCCCAGAAAACTAATTTAATTTAATAAACTACTGAACGAATGCAAGCCGATAACCATGGCAACAGATTCTCAGAGGTCCATCTATTGCTGTAAGACGCAATGCAATTCCATTAATTACATTAGTGTGAAAGTTTGCAAACGGCTAGATGGTTATTATGGATCCAAATTAAGCTGTAAATTTCATCAATATGTAAAATGCGCTTAAGGGGGTCAAGGGGTAGTCTAGAATTTTTTCACGCGATTTACACCTGCGGGTGTGGTATGGCAGGTCTATTATATTCCTATCCCTATATTATATTATTATTGTCTGTTAGGTAGTCAGCCCGAAGGCTGGTTGGATCCTCAAAAAGTACCGCCGTTACGTTATGTGAGTAGATACCCACAAAAACCCAAGGCAGCGCTATTTTGAGGCGTTCTAGGCAAGAAGAGGAGTGAGGTAGTTTGCCATTGCTTTCCTCACTGAGTAAGAACAGTAGTCCTAACCCTATGAGTTGAACCTTTCACAGCATTCACAGGCACTGACCGTGCCCCGAATGCCATTACTAAGCACCACTCATACCTCAGTAGCTTCCATATAATCACAGCCATGAGTGTGACTGAGGCATCGGTGAAAATCCACCTTTTACTCGAGCCTGTGCCAACTGACAAATGCAAATGTACTGTGTTCATCAAGAGATGGCAAACAGGCCAATATTATTATTAGTATCATGACGAATAGAAGGACCTAGTGTGAGGACTCCGCCATTATAGCACGGTAGTTTGTGGTCCCACCGCTACAAGCACTGCAAGCGATAATGTCCAACAACGTGTCCTGTTGTTGGGTCGAGCCGGGTCTTAGAAAAGTGCGCGAGAAGTTACTGTGTGAGATATTTGTGTGAATTAAATTGAATTTTCTTTGCATTCAGGTCTTAAATTCAGTTCATTGTGTCTTGTGTACATCAGCGTTTTGTGTTGTGAACTTCAAACATATTTCTTATGCGGCTTTGTCAAATTAATAGTTCAACATGCCGTACTGGTTTTTGCCTGGCTGTAAGTAAGGATATGGTAGAGTAGTTCACGATATACGATCTTTTTCACCACCGAAGAATACAAATCAATTTGAAAAATGGGCCAGAGCTATTCCACGAAAGGATACGGAGTTAACACGAAGTATTAGAATTCGTCAAATTCATTTCTCTGATGATTTGATAGTAAAATCAGGTAATTTTATAGTGAATGGTGAAGAAGTGGAAATCTCTCGTGTGTGGTGGAAGTTACGACCTGGAGCAGTGCCTCATTTTCCCCCTAATTTACCGAAGTAGTGAGAATAAGTCCCGTAAAGCTCCCAACAGGAAAAAGAATCTCGACACCACCAGTAAAAGAAGAAAGAAGATTGAAGATGGGAGTGGAGCAACGAATGAGGCATTAAAAGGTCAGTCCAGTGTTGATAAGAATTTGGGTCATTCTAGTGTACTTACTGATGCTGAAAAGACTATAATATTGTTCAAAAGGCGCCTTAAGAATGCTAACCGTAATTTAATTCGCGTTAGATCCTGCCTTAACTCAGCAAAATCGAGAATTAATTTGCTGGAGAAGCAGGTTCGAAATTCACAGGCATTTAATTATAAAGATAACGATTACAGTGGCGGATCCAGCCTTGCGAGGCCCTGGGCGATATGAGACTGGAGACTGGAGACTGGAGTAAGATGGCGACGGAGTGAGTACAGGTGGAAGTTGAGCTCCGTGTGAATGTGTATTTCAAGTGTGTAATACAGGAATTATCACAGTAAAAGTTGGCACAGGAACAACATATGAACGTTAGATTAATTTAAAGTAATATCTCATAGGCAGCTGTGTAAAACAACGTGAAATTCCGGTTATTTGTGTTAGGGAGCATTCACTTCACTTTGCCGTCATGAGCTCGTGCGCGGTGTGCAAGAAGGAAGTGGGAAAGGCAGCAGTGAAAGTACAGTGTGGTACGTGTAAAAACTGGTTCCATGGAAAGTGTGTACAGATAAATGGAAAAGCTGATGAATGGCTATGTGAATTTTGTTCCACTAAAGACACATCTCCATCATTAGGAGATGTGATGGTGTTATTGAACGAACTACGAGAGGAATTTCGTTCCATGAAAAGCGAGCAACTTCAGAGGGAGACGGATCTGGGTAAGTCACTGGACATGTGTCACAATAAATTAGATGATAATATGCTACTGCTAAAATCACAGCAGGCAGATATAGCTCAGTGCTTAGCACAAATAGAATCCCTGAAGCAGGAAAACTCTGATCTACGCACTAAAGTGAAAGCATTGGAAAATCGTGTGTTAGAATCTGAACAGTATTCCAGGCGCAATACAATTGAGATACAAGGTGTTCCCGAAATAAAGAATGAGAACGTTCTTAACACTGTCAAACTAGTTGGACAAGCCTTGGACGTAAATGTGACTGATGAAATGGTGGACGCTTGCCATCGTCTTCCAAAACAACCAAGCCAACAATGCAGTGGCATTGTCGTTAAATTTGTGAGGCGGTTCGACAAAGAAATCTTCATGGAACGGCGCCGTGTAAAGAGGAATGTATCTACTAGACATATGGGACTCCCTGGGGACAGCATGGTGTATGTGAACGAGAGTCTCGCCCCGGAAAAGAGGAGACTACTGGCAGCGGCTCGTCAGAAGCGGAGACAAAAGGAGTTTGCGTATCTTTGGGTAAGAAACGGAGTCATAAAAATGAAGAAAAATGAGGGTTCCCGTATCATAGTAGTTAATAGTATGGACGATTTGAACGGAATTTAAAATAGATAAATTGTCAATTTACTATCAGAATGTACGTGGTATGAAATCTAAATTGTATGTGTTTAACGAGAACCTATTGTGTAATGATATAGATATATGTATTTTAACAGAAACTTGGTTAGACTCCAGTGTTTATGACACTGAGGTCATTAACACTGGATACAGAGTATACAGGCAAGAGAGAGGTTCAAGCAGGACTGGTGGTGGGGTGCTAATAGCGGTAAAAGAGGGGATTACCGTACTCAAGGCTGAAGGAAGGTCTCAGAACTCAGAAGTCTTGCTGTTAAAGTTGGAAACAAAAGGAAGAGTCTGGTATGTCTGTTCCCTGTACATTCCTCCTAGCTCGGACCTTGAGTCTTACCGTGAAATGCTAGGGTGGATAGAGAGCCATTATGAAATGTACAATAATAACATCATTATAGCGGGAGATTTTAACATTCCTACAATAACGTGTACAGAAATTAATGATGTAGATAAAAATAGCCATTCACAGTTACTGTATAACTTCATGAACCTACTTCAACTTAAGACTTACAACAACATTCAGAATTCGAATGGAAGAACTCTTGACCTAATACTCACTAACTACACAAACCTAAATCTTGTAAGACATAATACTCCTCTTTTAGCCGAGGATGCCCACCATCCCGCACTGGATTTAACTGTACCTCTCAATGGAGCCAAAAACACCTTCAGAATTAAAGAGCAAACTAAATTTAATTTTAAAAAAGCTAAATTTGATGAACTGTACCTCGGTTTAAGAGACACAAATTGGGACGATCTCTACAAAATTATGGAAATAAATTCAGCAGTTAATTTTTTTTATGATAAAGTTTACGAAGTTTTCCAAAATACCGTCCCGGTATTAATGCCTTTTAAAACCAGTAAATACCCTGTTTGGTTTACAAAACAAATAATTAATGATTTGAAAGATAAAGACTTCCACAGAAAAAGAAAAGACTACTTTGAATATAGCAAATTGAGATACAAACAATTAAGAAACAAGACTAAAACAGACATCAAACTAGCTCATAAAGGGTATATAACAACAGTTGAAAATAACATTAATAGTGATTGTAAAAATTTTTGGACGTACGTGAAAAGCAGGAGAAGGGCCAATGGTACATGTACTATAATGCAATACAATGAGGAAGAGCTAAAAAGCGGGGAAGTGGTTGTTCAGGGTTTTGCAAAATACTTCCAGTCAGTGTATTCACAACACCCTTCTTCCTACAGAATATCGCAAGATGAGGCAAATACGCCAGTAACCCTGCACATAAGCGAAGTAACAATGGCGGAAATTGATAGAGCGTTAAAAAAACTGAGACCAAAAACATCAGCGGGCCCGGACCAAATACCCCCTTACGTAATTAAGGGTTGCTCACAGATTTTAAAAGATCCCCTTCATTTTCTTTATAACCTAGCAATTAGTATAAATACATTCCCAGATATTTGGAAAAAAAACTCGCGTCTGTCCTATTTTAAAATCAGGTAACCAAACATTAATAAAGAACTATCGACCCGTGAGTATAGTATCAGCTGTTGCAAAGATATTTGAATTTATCTTACATGACAGAATTGTTACTCATGTAGCGCCAGCCATATCAGAACAACAACATGGATTCATGCAACGGAGATCCACAGTCACAAATCTGATGAATTTCTCCCACGATGTTTCATCTGAGTTGGATACCGGAGGACAGATGGATGCTATTTTCACGGATTTTGAAAAGGCATTCGATAGTATAGATCATGATATTCTTTTGACAAAATTAAACAATTTCGGTTTTTCACAAGCAAATTTACGATTTTTTTAGCTCGTATCTGTCTGGTAGACAGCAATATGTATACTTTCTCGGAAATTCATCAATGGAATATACCGTAAATTCCGGAATTCCCCAGGGATCGAACCTTGGACCAATTATGTTTCTGATAGCAATCAATGACATTTCTGAATGTATTAAGCACTCTAAATGTCTTCTATACGCTGATGATTTTAAGATATTCCGTCCTGTATCCTCTGCTCATGACTGCTATCTTCTACAAAATGACTTGGACAACATCTTTGAATGGAGTAGGAAAAATAAACTTAATTTTAATCTAACGAAATGTGTCACAATGTCATTTACCCGAAGGAAGAATAAAGTTAGTTTCCAGTATAAGCTGGGGTTGAATACGCTGCGGGAGGTTAATGGTGTAAGTGACCTTGGTGTGGAACTGGATAAAGGTTTGACTTTCGCTTCTCACATCAACAAGGTAACAAGTGAGGCGTACCGAGCACTAGGCTTCGTCATTAGAAATGTAAGACCTTTTCGGCAGGTGAAAACGGCCATTACACTCTTTAATGCTTACGTAAGGGCGAAATTAGAATATGCAAGCGTAGTGTGGAATCCGTGGCGTAAAAAATACATAAGATTACTAGAAGGAGTACAGAAGCGATTCGCCAGATTTATACATTATAAAATGAGCGGAAATTACCCATATATGGTCCCATATAAAATTTTATCGAATAATCTAAAAATTATTGCTTTGGAAGATCGTAGGAAAATAAATGATTCCAAGATCTTACACAAGATTGTAAATTCTGCGGTAGATAACTCTTATTTTTTATCGTTGCTGAATTTCAATGTTCCACGTCTATCTTCAAGAACGTGGACAACTTTTAGGAATAAGAAAACATGCACCATGTCACACAAACATTCACCGCTTTATAGACTCTGCAGTAATTACAATAAAGCTGTAGTGTGTAATAAAAGTCTAGACTTCGATCTTAGTCTCCAAAAATTTGTAAAGGTATTTATGACCACATTGCCATGAGTGTAATTAATTAATAAAAAGGTAGAATATGTAACATCATTAAGGTTAAGCTATAAATAATATTATTATGTAATTAATTTAGATGCTAATATTAGATTTAAGATTAGATTTAAGTTATGAAAAAAATTAGAATTACTGTTAAAATTTTGTAGGTTTACTGTTATTGGGGTTAACGACCCTGTTGTAAACCAGCATAAATAAATAAATAAATAAATAAATAAATAAATAAGGTGGGGCCCACAACAATAGAAAAAAATCGAATCGAATGGAAAATAGTTTGGTAATAATAATAATAATAATAATAATAATAAATAATAATAATAATAATAATAAAATAAATAATAGTTACAATATTTTGAATACACTACAGTACATTATTTTAATAATATGAAAGAAACCTTTATGTCCCTTTGAATAAGATTATGTAAACAATGAAATATTAAAATATTACTTTGCGACTTTTTCCCGGCTGAAGTCTTCTATTATTTCACTGAAATCTTAACTTGCTAAACGGTCACGAGAGGTCATAGCTACACTGAAGAAACGAATATGAATTATAAATTAGTTTGAAAAGTATACTTAATTAATTAAATGTAGAAAAATCCATGGCGCGGGGCCCCTAGGGCCGCGGAGCCCTGGGCGGTCGCCCTCCTCGCCCTCTCCTGGATCCGCCCCTGATAACGAACACCTTAGCAAGAAGGAAAAGATTATAATAGACACTATGCTCAAGAAATGCCAGGAAAAATCTCGCAATGGAATGAGGTACAGCAATGAATTCATTTTAGAGTGTTTATTGTTGAGAATAAAATCACCGAAAGGATTCCGTCATTGTCGGCGACATAATCTCTTGCCTCTGCCTTCAGAAAGTCACTTGAGAAAACTTTGTAAAGGACTAAAGTGCCCTTATGGAGTTAATGCGCATAGTATAAATGCTATTTCAGACTATTTTAAGGAAGAAAAGAATGATAATTCACGTTACGGTGTTGTAATTTTCGAAGAAGAGAAGCGAAGAGAAGAAATCGAGTTAAATAGCTTTTCTGATAAAGTAGATGGATTAGTTGATTTAGGTGAACACACACCTGACCTCCAGAATAACGTACTTGCAAATCACGCTCTAGTGTTCATGTTCGTACCTTTCATGCATATATTGGGTGCAGCCAGTTGCTGTTTATGCAAGCGGAAATGCTACTCCAGGGGACATTCTAGCAAAAATTCTAAGTCTAGGTGATTTTGCAGTTAGAAGAGGCTGGGGCGAGGGTGGCTGGCTTTACTTGTGATGGTAGTCAATCAAATAAAAAGGCCAGGAATTCGTTAGGAGTCAGTGGCAAGACAAGCTCTCTACAACCTCACATCCTTAATCCTGCAGATGTTACGAGAAAGATCTGGACTTTCTCCGACTGTATATTCCAGGAATCTGTGTGTTCCGTAACATGTAATGAAGACCGTAGTTCTTATTTCCGTGAATTATATTTTCCAATGTGCCCTGCCATGCTATTTTAATTGTAACCGCTAATTACTTTTTAAAAGAGTATTAGTTACAAAGTAATTAGTTTCCCTTAGCACCATCCCTAAGACCAGCTGACCTCGGCTGTGTGGGACTTGTCCACTCTAGCGCTGCCTGGCGGGGCGCGCTTGAACTTCAGGAGTCTTCTCACTTTCTCCTTCTATTCGTCATGGTAGTATTATATTATGGCGTACAACGACGAGACAAAGCCCCTCGGTGCCAGAAATAAAACTCTAGGGTCCTCGAAAACTACATTATAAGGCTCTTAAACCAACAGTTTCTGAAACATTCCCAGAAAACTAATTAAATTTAATTTAACAAACTAATGAAGGAATGCAAATCCGTAACCATGACAACATTATCTCAAGGGGTGGCATCCAACTTTCCATCTATTTCAGTAAGAAGCAATTTATTACATTTATTACATTTCTGTGAAAGTTTGCAAATATAAGGTTATCACGGAACCAACGTAGACTGTATAATTCACCAATGCAATTAAGGGGGTCAAGGGGTAATCTAGGATTTTTTTCATGCAATTTTCACGTGCGACATATAGTACAGAAGGTCTATAATATCTCCAAACAACAACATTATTTTCAAAAATTCCTGAATTGAATCAGCATTTTTTGCGGCTTTTAGGAATTTGGGCCATTTGAGACTAAAGAACCTGAATTTTCATGCACCACAAGCTTTTATAATTTATGATAGAGGTCTTCCTGTGTATGGGGACCCAACACAACGTAGAGGGTCAGTTTTTATGTGACGTGTATTGCGTTTCATCTGCAAGACTTTCAATTCTATTTCATGTCAGGAAGTACACGTTAGGTGAATTTAGTTTGAGAGCACATTTCAACTAATCTTTTTTCTTTTCTTTTTTTTTGTCGACATACGGGTTCATCGTAAGGATGATTTTCTTTGATACTGTGTGGTAGATATACCCATATTTGGATTTCCGGGATGATATGTTGTAGACAATAGAATTGTCTGTCTGTCTTTCTGTGTATCCTTATGTACGCCTATAACTCATGTTCGGATGCTTGGTGCATCGTAAAATTAGGTATGGTAAACATGAGTCAATACACCAATCATTTATAAAACTCTTCACCTTACTTTTCATACAGTATAAGGGTGGATATAGGGGAAAACTTCTCAAAATACATGCTAAAATAGGCGAAATATAAAAATTATCCTAGAAGGACGACCAAAGCATATGTTGCACTTCTCAATATGAGACAAAAAATTCGCTAGTCTATAAAGGATCTCCGAAAACCACATTATAAGGCCCTTAAATTAACAGTGTGTGTGATATTCCCAGAAAATTAACTTCGTTCTGATAAACTTATGAAGGAATTACAAGCCGCTAACCATTGCATCAGTAGCTCAATTGATAATATCTGGTGCGTCTCTAAAAGCAACAGTACTTAAAAGGGATGTAACACCAATAACATTGTTATTATTATTATTATAATGTCTGGTGTTAACACCGAACACCGTTCGAAGAACGGGTACTTCTGCTAGTACTTCTATAAATCATCACATCGCGCGATTAAAAGAAATGACAAAAATATTTATCTCCAAAAAGAAAATCTGACAGAAGGTCAGACCAAAACGTCCATGGCTGGACACAAAAACATAGAAAGTAGGCACTAATATCATGCCAATAAATGCATCAACAGTCCCCATGGACCAAGAATGCATTTGACCCTCAATTGAAATTATTAATAATATGAACAACAGGTGATCCAATAGGAAACGAAAAAACAAATCAAAGAGATCACCTTTATGGTTCTTCCACCGATTCCAACATTCTCAAACACGCGAATTAATTCAGATATATATTTACTTATTTACAGCGAAACCATTATTAATTTTATTACACCCTCAAGTGTAAATGCCTTTCCAAACAGGTAATTCTGCACTCGTCATTGGTGCTTTGTCATAACTGATATTGTATAAATTATATTGCCTTAGCAATGTAGTCAAAATCGATTTTATCAATTAAGCACTTAAGCTAATAGGACGTGAAATTCGTAATTCAAAATCTCTAAAGATTCAATAATTTCTCAGTATTTATGTACTTTGGCCTGTTTGCCATCTCTTGATGAATACAGTACATTTGCATTTGTCAGTTGGCACAGGCTAGAGCAAAAGGTGGCTTTTCACCGACGTCTCAGTCTCACTCATGGCTGTGATTATATGGAAGCTACTGAGGTATGGGTGGTGCTTAGTAATGGCATTCAGGGCACAGTCAGTGCCTGTGAATGCTGTGAAAGGTTCTACTCATAGGGTTAGGACGACTGTTCTGACTCAGTGAAGAAAGCAATGGCAAACTACCTCACTCCTCTTCTTGCCTAGAACGCCTCAATATAGCGCTGCCTTGGGTTTTTGTGGGTATCTACTCACATAACGTAACGGCGGTGCTTTTGAGGATCCAACCAGCCTTCGGGCTGACTACCTAACAGACATTAATGTACTTATTTAAATTCATCCAGAATTTATAGTTAATGGATCATGTATCTTCTCTAACATTTGCTTAAATCTTATAAATTGAGTACCACCGAAGAATTAATTAAATGGGGGTGACACACAAAAAAAAACTCTGAGGCTTGACAAAAACTAGATCCATAATTGGAATTACCAATTTATCAATAAATCGTAACAAGAAATGCAAAAGAGAACAAACACTATGTTCTTTCAAAAACATTCGGAAATTAGTAAAACCTTGCACTGAAATACTGTAATTATAATGGTCACACATGACCTCGATTTCTGAATACAGGTGGACATTACCACCAACGTCACAAAGATTATATTTTTATAATCGCATTACACATTATGCTTTCACTAGCATCATAACATTAACGTACTTCAACGAGTACTACCGTAAATATAATATTATACGCCCACTGACGTTTCTTCACACATTATCACTCACATGGTGATTATTTTATTGAATAACTAGTATTCAGATATATTCAGCTGTGTTTCTTAACTATATGTTTTCTCATTTCAATGCATCATAAATTTAACATCAGTGGCTACTTAATCAGGTCCACTGGATTACAAAAAGCTTGCCTTACAGAGTTGTATTTACAGTCACATAAGAATACGCTTACACTTAAAGTTAATCCCTGGAATTTATCTCAAAAAGATTCTTGTTCTTCAAATAGTACTCTTAAGCAACGTTCTACTCAAGAAAAACTCGAAAGACTGAATCAAAATTCAGGTATAGCAATATTAATTAATTTAAAGATCATCAAGGTGTTTCCAAGTACACTTGACTACAAAATCAAAAGTTAAAGTTTATCAGACGAAAATAGAAATGTCCCCTCAAGAGAATTTACGAAAATCAGACTGGGTCTACAGTATGTATCCAGGTAACGACTCAAGTTAACTCCTGTTGACACATTAGAATCCAGTATGACAGCGTTCATTCTCAAGAGAAAAAATCCCCATTCTAAAAGAATGACCAAACTTCACATTCTATACTGTATTGTAATAATTATAATGCAAGAACGCATAGGCAAATTCGAAGCTCGCAATTGTCGAACACAAAAATAATAGAACGACAACCCCTCAAGCCATTGCTTGATAAAAAAAAACAACAAGAAGAACTCAAAATAATAGAAAATAACAAATCCACTCAATAAAGAAAATTCCCTTTGGGAATAACGTAATTTTTTTCCCCTATGTAGATCTGTTCTCCACAAACAAGAAGTTCGGAATACATTTAATGAATGTAATTAATTAAATGATTAAGCTGAAAAATAAACAATTAATTCATAATAAAATATTATGAAAGGAGTGCACCTGAATACCCAGGCCTAAACTCGACTAAAACTGAAATCACACAGACCATGGGATAGCCATGCATCAACCTTACTTTGCAATCATACTACTAAAAATGTATAAAAGGTGGTAATGTGTTTTCACTGGACTATCTACTTTGCAATGCTACGTGAAAAAAATCCTAAACCTGGCTGAAGACTCTCGAAGGCGATATGAAGCATGAGAATGCTCACCATCTGATTCCAACATGGTATAGCAGGACTGCACGGATCCATTCCAATTTCCAATGAACGAACTGGGAACTTCTTACTCCACTTACTTTTGCATGTTAAAATTGTTCATCGTTATTAATTGTAATCTTAATCAGCTTTATATGGTTTGTTACGTCAACTCTAAGTATTGTTAAATAAATTAAATTCCATTTTTTCGTTTTATAAATTCCTAGAGAATAACGGTCAGTCTTCCCTGGCTCTTCCTTGGCTTATGGTCCTTTTAAGAAAATTACTTAAAAAAGTAGTTAACGTTTCGCTACTTGTTGCATTTAACTGGAAACTTCAAAAATCTTGTTTAATGCTCTTTTTAGTTTTCATAACTAATTCTAATAAGTCTTCGAGGCGAGCATAGCTAGCTCAGCAAACTTCCTGCTCGTCGAGATTTTCTCTATAACTCATGGTTTGTTTTCCAAATTCATAGTTTTCCTCTAGTTTGAACTTTTAATCGGCACTCCGCTGGTTACAAGCTCAACTTATTTTACGTGCAACAATTGGCATTCTTCCAACTCATCAAGAAGAAATAAAATCCTTACTAAAAGCATTCATATTGCTTCATCGCTTCCCTTTCTGGGAGTATTTGGTTGGTCTAACGGAGATCCAACAGTACCCAAAATTAAAGTTATCACGGCCAATTCAAATTATTTGCGCTTTTCAAAACCTTCGATTAAACCTAACTCCTTTGAAAGGATATACAATAAATCTGTCATTCCTTGTCTTGCCAGACTACCACCCTTCCCCATATTACCCAATTTTAAGCTGGGAAGGGAAAGCACAAACGCCGCTTGCTAGCAAATAGCTCAGGCTCCAGCCGCATTTCCCGTTAGCTACGGCCAGGTCCTTACCCACTTTAGGTGTTTCATGGGCTTTGCAATGACACTCGTCACTAACTCATTTAAATTTATTTTGTTTGCTTAGTGTTGGACTCTCGTCCTATTTACCCACACTTGTTCTTCATTCCGAAACCCGCTTCCCTTTCCTTTTCTCTTCATCTTCCCTTGGGGGTAAGGTTAATTCCTAGCAAAAACCTACCCACTCATTATAGTATTTTGTAGCATATTCAATTTATTCAGATTGTATTTATTTATCGTATGGCTAGCAATTAGATGAATTACAATATAATAATTGTATATATAAATAAGTAAATGATATGTACAATATATACATCACTAGAACATTGGTTGCGTTCGCATTCACAACGAGATATCCAATTGTTGAAGCCAGTCCAGAAAGGAAGGTGCAGCAGAAACAACATCTTGTGGTGATCCAGCATACATCCGCAGCGGACATTCTTGAATAATATGCTCTACGGTATGAAGTGGAGCTCCGCAGTCACAGGCAGGAGAATCATGAAGTCCCCATTTATGAAGCATGGCGTTACATCTGGCGAGACCTGTTCTGAGGCGATTCTACTTTACCCACTGGTTTCTCTTCAGGTTAAATACTGGAAGTCTTATAGTAGGATCTAGAATACTTTGATGTTTCACAGGAGCAGACTTCCAGTTTTGGCGCCATTGTTCCGTGGAATTAATGTAAGGTATGTTATGCCATATTGGGTTCCTTGATCTAAGACGAGTGGAGGGAAGATCATTAAGAACTTCATGAATTGGGAGATCTTGTGGGTGATTTTGTTGATGTAGCTTTCTCCGCTCACGTACTGTTGCTTCCTGTCGTCTTAGTCTTATAAATAAATAAGTTCTGGAGGATATGTTACTGATAGTGTGTAACCAGGGAGTTGGGGTGGATCTCAGTGTGCCTGTTATGACCCTCATACTTTGGAGGCAGTCTGGTCAGGCTGAACGTTTTAGACGGTCGAACATCAATTCCGCCCGATTTTCCTCAATTCCACCCGGTCCTCCAAGGGACCCAAAAATAAGTTCCTCAACTCCGCTCAGGCTTTGACAAGGGGTCGGCAAAGGGGTTATCCCCAATGACGTAAACAAATGTCATAACCCTCCTGCTCGCATACCAAGGGCCGGGTCAACGTCAAACACCTTCTGCAGCGCATGAGCGAATTCTTGCATTCCACACGACAACACAAGTACAACACCTCATCCAAATATATATATATTTTAGTGCCTACATCAGATACAGACAGACACGTATATTCTACTTAACAGCAGCGGGCGGGTGTCGAGCAAAGACAAGAATAGTCGTGTGAGAAAATAATTAATTGAAAACAAGCTCATGCAGTACGCCAACCAAACAATGAGTAGATTAGATCTTGTGAAGTGTGTTTCTCACACAATAGTTAGGGAATGAAAAGAGTTTCATCTAATGTTTTTTGTATTGTTTGAAATGAAGTCAAGATTTATGTGATTTTAAGATGCTGATTTTTCTTATTTTATTAAATTTCCTGTCCATATTTTTATTTAACAACAGTGATTAATATCTAGCTCTTTGTATTATGCTTATATCCGATTTAACGATTGAGCGGACTTGGTGGTGGTGATTTAAAATTAATCATACTATTCTTTTACATAAGTCTGCCAAGTTTTCTATTTTTTTTCTACTCATGCTCTGTATAAGGTGTTTGACACGGCCCTTGGTATGCGAGCAGGAGGGTTATGACATTTGTTTACGTCATTGGGAAAAAGTCTGGGCGGAGTTGAGGAACTCATTTCTGGGTCCCTTGCAGGACCGGGTGGAATTGAGGTAACCCTGGCTACCTGACTGGAATTCCCGGGTGGAATTGATGCCCGCCCTCTTAGACACACTGTCCTGTGAGTGCAGCAAGGTAGTGGTTCCCTGATCTTTTGGGGTGGGATCATGTGGGGACGACGTACGCCACTGCTGGTCAAGAAGACGCCGAAATGGCTCTACGATACATGAATGACATCCTAAGACCCATAGTAAAACCATTTCGGCAGAATTTCGGAGAGGCATTCGTCCTCATGGACGACAGTCACAGTTTCACTTGTCACATACTCCTTTCTCTTCTACCAAATAATGAAGGTGTGTTCTTTTTTCCTAAGTTTTCTACCATTGTAGTCTATAAGCTTTGTTTGATTTCAAATTCAGAAATAAAAAGTTTATAATCTATCTATAAGCATGTGTTTTTTTTTGGCCGGTCTAGATAATTTTGTATTGCATCTGGCCCTGCCCCTAATGTCACATCTTTTAGGAAAAGATGCAACATTATGATTGTCATTTGTTTCTCTATTATCTTTTTTTCAACTGATGAAAAATGAACTGTCATGACATCCAGAAGCATCAATAAATTGTTCTTGATATATTTTCCTTATAGAAAATAAGATGAGAATCTGCGATAGGCTCAACGTTTGCCCATGTATGGTGTATAGCTTTGGGCAGGCTTAGTGACATCTAGGAACAGATACCATTACTACAGGTATTTTGGCCAATTTCATTACTTACAACTTTTATACACATGTTCTCCTACTCTGCAACGCCACCGGCGATCCTGGAACCGAGGTGATGCAGCACTTTTATTTGATGTGTGTAATAACTTTGCAGATTCAAATCACAGATTATAATTTATATTAAGAAAATAATTCTTTTATTATTAGAAGTAGTAGTTAACAATATAACATTACATTAAATTTCACAATACAAGAAACAGTCTCATTGTACTTAAAATGATTATACAGTACTAACAACATAATACAAGTAGATCATATTTAGTAGAACAATGTTTTGGGAACATTTTGTCTACGAAGCTTGCTAGTTCCTCTGACATATTTACTTAGTTAACTGGTGAACACTACGGCATATTATTTATCAAATATTATTTTGTACATTCCTAGGAATAAGAGAGACCCATACAGACCTTCTATGCCCAAGATCGTGGGCTCAAACCCGGCCGAAAGTCATCGGATTTTTAAGAGCGTTATAACTCCCTCAGTATGCCTTCCTTCGGAGGGGAAGTAAAGCCGGCGGTCCCATGTCATAGATTTATGGCGTGAAAAAAAAACCTTCCACTAACTACACTTGTGGAAGCTGAAATTTGTAGGTTAGTTGATAACGCTATATTAGTTCCTACGTGGTCGGCTTCGGTGGCGTAGTCGGTAGCATGCTGAACTGCTGTGCCCAAGATAGCGGGTTCAAACCCGGCCGAAGTCGTCGGATTTTTTAAGAGCGTTAAAAATCCTTCAGTATGCCTTCCTTCGGAGGGGAAGTAAAGCCGGCGGTCCCATGTCATAGATTTATGGCATGTAAAAAATCCTTTCACAGACTAAACTTGTGTAAAGCAAAATTTGTTAGGTTAGATTTCGTCAGAACGCTCTATCAAAGTTCCAACGTTCACCACTAGGTATCATTGATATATGGTGGCGAAAGTTGGAACTACTTGAAATTGAACGGAACTCGTAGCTCACCCTTTAGGGTGTCCGCTGGAAGCAGCTACAACTCAGGCGAGCCGAACATGTCCTCGGACACTCCCGGCGCTAAAAGCCATACGATAAATAAATAAATAAATAAATAAATAAATAAATAAGTTCCTACGTTCGCCGCCAGATTCTGACTGCGATGGCATTTAGTAGCCACGTTCACAGCTAGGTGTTGTGGACTGTAGCATTTGGTAGCAAAAGTAGGAACTACTTGAAAAAATTAATCGGCTGCAGTCCTTCTACCTGAATCACAGATAACACACACTAATACAGCCATCACAATTAACACGGGTTATCAGACAAATTCTACACACACCCAAAGTACACGGGGCTACATGACCGCGTTGTCGCAGCACCTAAACTAAGGAACCAACCAACCAAATATCTAACTAATGATGCTCTGATTTCATGATGACACTGGTGAACAAATTTCATTGCTTACCTACGAAATTCGGGTGTGCTGAATTCAAATCTGAAGTTAGATTTTCTCTATAAGCTGTTCAAGAATGGTTCAAGATACATGGTTTCCTATTAACCCGCTAGTGGTCGCACGTTTAGCTAAATGCTCACACTATTTATTATATGACTTGTTTATATAAAACATGGCAACTGACTTCATGCGTAGATATAATTGCAGATTAAATGTACTTGATTGAAACAGTAAGAAATTTAAAGTTTATTGAAACTCAGCAATTTTTCAAGGTTTGTGCCGTGTCTTGTGTGGTGTATCGCCTACGACACCAAGCTGGCTCTTCAGCGGGCTCATGGTGTCCACGCCCAGACCCCCACAGGAGTAGCAAACTGTGCACTACCTCCCTTTTTATGAAGCGCACCTGCGAGAGCTAAAACTCAAGGAGTTCTCACCTCCCTATGAAGGCTTCCCAAAAGGTAGTCCTTGGTGAAACCCCACCGAAGACACGGCACAAACCTAGAAAAATTGCCGAGTTTTAATTCACTGGCCGTGAAAGCCAATATCTTTGATTTCTTTCTTCATGTTTTCTTTTCTCTTTGTAAATAGTTCTGGCCGATAACCTAGATGTTAGGCCCCTGAAAACAAAAATTATCATCATTATTATTATTATGTAAACAGTTCAATAAAAGATGAATGCGTTCTAAGACGTTTTGTTATTCTACGACCACTTATTATTCAAGTTACGAAACCCAACGTTGGTGCCGAAACCCGGGACCTTTAAGATTACGTTGGTTGGTTCCTTAGTTTAGGGGCAGCGACAACGTGGTCAATAGCCCCGTGTACTTTGGGTGTGTGTAAAATTTCCCTGTTAACCGGTGTTAATTGTGATGGCTGTATTGGCAGTGTGTGTTATCTGTGACTCAGGTAGGACTGCAGACGATTCATTTTGTCAAGTAGTTCCTACGTTTGCTACCAAATGCTACCGTCCACAACACCTATCTGCGGACGAGGGTACTAAATGCCATCGCAGTCAGCACCTGACGGCGAACGTTGGAACTAATATAGCGTTATCAAACTAACCTACAAATTTTACCTTCCACAAGTGTAGTTAGTGGAAGGTTCTTTTTATGCCATAAATCTATGACATGGGACCGCTGGCGCCGGCTTTACTTGCCCTCCAATGGAAGGCACCCCCCCCCCCCCACCCTGGCACTACAGCTCATGAAGGGCCTAGGCCTACCAAGCGACAACTGCCCAGCCATTTGGCCTGCAGATATTGGGGTGACGCGTGATCAGCGCATCGTGACCCCTCGGCCATGAATCTTGGTTTTCGTGATCGGGGCACTGCATCACTCTCAGACAGCTACTCAATTGTCCTCACGAGGCTGAGTGCACCCCATTCCAGCCCTCACGTCAATTTCAAAAATCCCTGACTGAGCCGGGAATCGAACCCGGGACCTCCGGGTGAGAGGCAGTCACGCTACCACAACACCACGGTGCTGGCAAAGGAAGGCATACTGAGGGATTTTTAACGCTCTTAAAAAATCTGACGACTTCGACCGGGTTTGAACCCGCGATCTTGGGCATGGAAGCTCAGCATTCTACCAACTACGCCACGGAAGCCGCTAAAACAGATTACGTTCAGTTGCAAATTTTATTACGGGCAATTGTGTTTTATTTGTGTATGAAGTAATCTGGTGATTCTATTACATTACGTACTTGTGCAGGACGATCTACGACCTAGACATATGAGGCAGAAGGCGCGAAGTACTGAAAGAAGACGAGGCAGAGACGACAAGATACGAACCCTCATCCTCCAGATGGTCAACAGCTGATCATCCCTCTCAAGATAGACCAGGGTGGGCAGGATGTGGAGAACTGAGAAACTGAGCATCTTTGATTTGTTTCTCTATGCATTTCTTTCTTCTTCATGTTTCTTTTCTATTTTAGGGGCAGATAATCTCACTGTTCCACCCCTTAAAACAAATAAATAATAATAATAATATCGTATGGCCTTGGGTGCCGGGTGCAAGCTTTGTTAATTGACATTCAGAGGGCAGCTTGCATGTCGAATTTTTGTTGTTCCTAAGAGCGCTATGAAATTCAAGGAGGTTAGATATCTAAGCTCCTTGACACTATAGCGCTTTCTAACAGAGAAAGGAGGAACTATTGTGTTGGCGGAAAATCCCGATATTAATTTTGCCATTATGAACACGGCCTACTGAATTCAAATGGGTTCTTTAACATGCCAACAACGTATGACATGAAGGTCGTGATTTTTGTCACCTTTCAAAAAAAATCACTTACCATGGCCAGGAGCGAACCTGCAATCTTGGGGTTGGTAGTCCAACACTATAACCACTCACCCACCGTGGCAAGCTGAAACAAAATAACCAACTAACATTTCTCTTTGTAAATATTGCAATAAAAGATGGCTGCGCTCCAATACGCATTGTTATTCCACGACCACTTATTATATTATTCACGTTACGAAACCCAACAGGTACATTAATAAGAGCTATGAAGATATTTCACAGTAATTATCCCTAACAGAATTATCATATTTAATAGCATGTGAATGCTTTCCACTAGTGACAATTCTGAGCGACTGTTTCCTGCAAAGTTTGGCTGTAATAATGATGGATTAACACAGGCCACGCCAACTCATGTGCTTCGCGAGCACCGCCCGGCACCGGCAAAAACACCGGTGCTCTGCAGTAGGAGAGGAACGTGTAGTTGCAGTGCTTAGCGAGGCGAGAGTCGTGTTGTAGTTTGGGGAATGGGGCTGGGCAAATCAGCGCACGCCGGGCGGAGTATCGGTAAGAAAACGAACAATAATAATAGTAGGATAAATAAGCCGGTTCTGGCACAGGGGCTAATGGGCAAAATGGCCGCCGCGCGCAATCACTCTATGTTATTCTTATAGAGGTGTCATTCAGAGCTGGCACAGGGGCTATTGGGCAAAATGGCCGCCACGGCCTGAGACCGTGGATTACGTCACAGGGAGAGGTCGGCCGTGTAGTTGCCAAATGGAATATTTATTATTATTATTATTATTATTATTAGGTAATTGTTAATTGATCATGTATAATCAAGACCAGCCTTATATTGTCCACTTTTTGGTGTAGTGGCTAGCATTCTTGGAGGTCATTCCTGAGGTTCGAATCCCGGCTCTGCCAAGAAATTTAATTTCTGGTCTCATGAGTGGAACGGGGTACACTCAGCCTTGTGAGGCAAAACTGACAAGACCTGGCTTTTGATTCATACCTCAACAATTCTGCCTAACCCAACTTCACCTAACCTAACCTAACCTAACCTAACCTAACCTAACCTATCCTAACCTAACTTCAAAGTCAAAGCAAATATAAAAGCAAATGTGAAAGCACACATAATAAACTAAGTTATAACCTAACCTAACTTCACCTAACCTAACCTCACCTAACCTGTCCTAACCTAACCTAACGTAACCTACCTAATTTAAAATTGCAAGCGAAAAAAATTTAGCAAAAAGTATGTGAAAAAAGTGAGAGCAAATGTAAGAGCACAAATAATAAACTTAGTTATAACCTAACCACACCTAACCTAACCTAACCTAACCTAACATAACCAAACTTCAAAGTGAGAGCAAAAATGTAAGAGCAAATGAGAGAGCACAAATAATAAACTTAGTTATAACCTAACCTAACCTAACCCACAGAAACCTCATTTAAAGATTTTAGATTTTATGTTTTAACATTTTAGATTTTTGATTTTTTCATTTTACATTTTTTAGATTTTACATTTTACATTTTTGATTTTTTGTATTTTAGATGTTAGTTTTTTTAGATTTTACATTTTAAATTTAAGATTTTTTGATTTTAGATTTTACTTTTTACATTTTCCGAAAAGAGTAAACTACTAGGTCACATACCTAACCTCACCAAACCTAACTTTGCCAAACCTAACTTAAGCTAATTCAAAGGCTAATGCACATACACAAAGTATATAAGGGTACAAGCAACTATCCTTATGCTAGTTTTATAGGTTACTGTACAATATGATAACTACCCCAACCGTTTTTTTTTTTCATTTGTTGTTTACACATATGACAATTTTCCAATTCCCCATTTTCATTTTTTTAAATGTTAGTTTTAAGTTTTTCAATTTCATAACATGGAAACATGGATTTTGCATTATGTTGTTTACACATTTATCAATTTCACAATTTCCCATTTACAGTTCTTAAAATGTCAGTTTAAAGTTTTTCAATTTCATGATATAGAAACATGGATTTTCCAATTTGTTGTTTACACATTTGTCAATTTACCAAATTCCCATTTACAGTTTTTAAAATTTCAGTTTAATGGTTTTTTTTTATTTTGTCAATATGGAAACATGGATTTTCCAATTTGTGTTTTACATGTTCATTTTGCATTAGGAGTGGAGAGAGGTGAGTAGTAATAAAAAATGTACAAGCAGTTTCCATACGGTACAATATTTTTTTATTTAAATACATGTACACTATTTACACATAATACATTTTTATATATATTCCTTATTGTTATAAATTGTACACTTGTTTTTATTTTGTTTTCTATTTTATTTATTTTTGATTATGAATGCCATTTCTTATTTTGTTTTATTTTTATTTTTGTAGTGCTATTGTTTTATTTCCTAAATTGTTTTGTTTTATGTATTTGCTAGTTGCAGGCAGAAGATTTTGATATTCATAACTTAACTCTTTAAGCATGGTTAATGATTGAGTAATGACCATAGGCATGTGTACCTATACCATCAGCATCAATCACTCTTTTATCATCACCAGGACACAAAGCAATTTTGTTTAGTCTTATAGATGATATGTCATGTTGTTTAGAAGCGATAATGTTCATTGGTATTCTTTTTACATTGTTTTTCATGACACAATCCTTATAATCTTGAAAGCTTATACAATTTTTGACAACACCTCTGTTAATACCTTTAATCTTTTTGATTTCTTTACCATTTATGTCTAATGCGTACATTTTAGCTCTAAGTCCAACAAATGCTTTTATAATTTGTCCACAAGCCTCGTCTTTAAATTTCCCCAACGTTTTCTTGTTTGATGTAGAGTAACATATGTGATTAGTAGGATAATCTGATGTGTCCAGGTGTTGTAGGAAATCCAACTTGTCTTGATATACATCTGGGGTGTTAACCAAATATATGAACGAGTCAGTATCCATATACATGAGTTTAAGATTGTTCATGCCATAATAGGGTAGCAGGACATCATAGTGGTGGGAATACATGAGAGTTTTTGAAATATCCAGTATACACATTCCAATATATATAGGCTTATTGAATACAATGTTACGTTTAGACATGTGGAAAGCAGCTAGGTTAGGGCCATAAATTGTTCTGTCGATAAATGTCGGCTTTGCTATTAGCTTTTCTGCCTTTTTGCTGTCAGTCACAAGACGTATGTCTATTCTTTTACGGATATTTTCCATTGTTTTCCCAAAAATGGCATTGTTGAATAATTTGTACAGATTTTTCTCAAAATCATTTTTGGCTTGTTTTCGAAGGTTGTTATTAAAATCAACGTATGCCTTTAACCAAGGTCTTTGTTTAAACTTTAACACACGATGAATTTTTATCAATTTTATTCCATGATCTAAAGCCTGTTTTAATGCCATGTAGTGAACAACATATCGCCTTCGATTTCCAAGATGAGGAATTAGTTTTTTCAGAGACGAATCCTTAGGTTGTGTACACTCTGGTAGGAAAGGTAAATCGTTGTGTAGATCATGAAGGTCAGATGGGTAATCAACATCAACGTCTAGAATGTATCCCACAGGATCGTCTTTCTTTAGTTTTTCTAGATCAACAGTATCTAGAGAAACCCACTGAAATCCACCATAAGAAAGGGAGTGACACATAGCCCACCCGTATTGGTTGTTGGCATCATCATAGGTAATAAACTGCGATGGTTTCTCAGAATCATAGGTTTCCATGTATTTATTGTTAGCTTCAGCATACCGATGAGACACCTGGCATATGCCTCCACGTATTCCAGACTCGATTAAAAGAATCTGATCGTAATCCTGTAGCAATTCCAGTTCAATGCCTGTGTAAAGGAGCATTGCCTCGAAACTTAAACCAGGCGAAGTAAAAAAGTGTGCAGCATCCACTCGGTGTGTTTCTAGTGTTTTGTTTCTAAAGGTTTCAAAGCTGTCTGCAAGAAGGAGTACATCTGAAGTTAGGTAGAGGTCACTATATTCCCCTAGAGTTTTAATGTTGAACTGATTCCAGACACTTTTGGCATGTTCATAGTCTTCTTGACTAACATCTTCTTGACTTAATTTGTTAAAGAATGCCTCTTTTGGAGGTAAACACGTTTCACTTAACTTTTCCCATGAGTCAATGTAGTCATAACAAAATACCCCTTTACGAGTCATGAGCATTGCATTTTCTTTTCCAAAGTACTTGTCTGTTTCAGGGTATGATGTTAAGTTGGAAACTAAGTTTTCCAAACTACTCGGCATTAACCGAAACGTATCCACAAATCTAAGCTTAACATTTCCTACATATTTGGTAAAGGAAATGTACTTTTCTTTGGAGTTAGCGATAACATCCACTCTCTCAGTAGTACATCCCAATTGCTTTACAATGAAATTTGCGTCGTAGCCACTCATATTATGTAGAAACACAGGAACGGGGTTTCGTGTTTTACACCTCAAATTACAGTTATTGTGAGCACTTCCACGGTATTCCCCTGTAATATGGCAGTGGTCTCGAACTTTCCAGTCCTCTTTGGTGAATGGTTTTCGACACAAATAACAGGTTTCAGAACATTGGAACTCTGCTTCTTGAGCCTGAGTTAAGGCCTTTGGAACATTTAAGCTGTAAAGTCTATCAATTTCATTAGCTATTGAGATCAAACAGTCCATAAACTTTTCTGCAGCGTCAGGTCCACGATAAATAACAGGTTGGCTTGGAAGATTTGTCTTTATGTGTTCCACAGCGGGTGATGGTTTAACGTATATACCAAAGCTCATAGGAACATGACTCTGGTATGGCACTGTATAACTTGCTTCAGGATTGGGCAAACATGTTTGATAGGGTAAGAGTATACTTTCGAAATCTGCATAGATAACGTAAGGTATTCTTAGCATTTTTTCCACGTTTAAAAATTTGACAATGGGGTTTTTAATAGGCATTTCAACCCTAGCAATGTCATGCTGGACACACAAAGCTCTATGTTCTTTCAATTTTTCCATTCCTTGTTGTCCATATTGATTATCAAAGTGAGTAAAACACCGTTTACACGTATATATCTTATGTTCACGGCGGGTAATCTGATGTGCTACTAGTTTATCAAAATCTTTGATAAAGACGTAGTGGTTCTGGCCGGATGATGAACTTAGCAGAAGGAGGTCGCGATGGTCTTGCATCTCTTGATCCACAACCTTTAGAGGGAACAATTTGTTGTCTTGTTCCAATCCAAATACATTAATGGATATATCGTTGGCTTTTTCAAATTTGGGAATGTCAACTAGCGATGTAGGAAACGATATTACAGAAAAATCATACTTGTTGTCCAGGTCCTTGTATTTACTAATGCGATGAGCATTCTTTTTAACCAGTTTTGCTAAAATGGCATACATAAAACACTTTTCATCATTCAAATTTTCAGGATTAATGCAGGCTTTTCTTGCTTGTATAGCTGCTGGTAATGGAATATATGTGCTTCCACGCAAGGGATTGTACTTATTTATTTTCAATCGTACTCCTTCCACTGCTAACAAAGCCCAATTACTGCCTTTTAGCTCAGATTCCTCCATTTCCGTAGTTAACTTTGTAAATTGTGTTTCCAAGAAACTACTTAAGTCCGTTTCCAAAAATAGGGCCTGATTTCGTGTTTTAAATGCACGATCTGTAATTTCATTGGTAGATGTATGAATGAATCTACATTCAGCCACAAGATTAACTTTTATCGACTTGTGCATTGCTAGTTCTTTCTGCATAGCTTGTATTATTTGCTGTTTGGACTCTTTAAGGTATGAATTTAAATCCTTGCACGTATCGCAACGAATGAAATAGGATTTAAGTCGACCTCCAAAAGATGCCTCATATTCAATAAGTCCATTTTTGTCAGGGACCAATGACAGTAGGTAATGTTTTGTAGGCTCTGCTTTTTGTCTTTTAGCTACCGACACAACATTACAACATTCTTCATGACGACGTCCATTGTAGGCATTGTTGAATGTACTACCACAGGTCTTGCACTCATGAAATTCACCACACGATACTTCATGTCGCTTCCTATGATAGTCTCGAAGAAAAGTCTTTCCACACTCTTTACACATATAGCTAGGAATGGCTTCTTCCATTATGATTGTTGATTTCTGCAAACAGCTGCTTACTGCGTATCACAGGGCTAGAGGTTGGTCAGTGAGACGGTCTTTCACGATGTGAACACCGTGAGAGGTAGTAGTCAACTGGTGCTATTCTTGTGAAGGGTCCACTAATATACCCCTAGTCTAGACCAACAGCTCTTTACAGCGTATGACAAGGCTGTATACTGGACAGTGAGACGGTCTTTCACAATGTGAACACTGTAACAAGTAGTAGTCAACTGATTATATACTTGCTAAGGGTTCTCTAATATACAATAGTCGAGACCAACAGCTACTTACTGAGTAATACAAGGCTGTACAATAGTTGTTTTAACAGTCTTTCACGATGTGGTCACTGTGAATGGTGGTAGTCAACTGATGATATTCTTGATAAGGGTCCTCTAATGTACACCTGGTTAAGGGTAACAGCTGTTCACTGCTTATGACAAGGCTAAAGACTGGTTACTTCAACGGTCTTTCACAATGTTAACACTATGACAGGTAGTAGTCAACTGAAAATATTCTTATGGCCTACTCAAGGTTATCAGGTACTTACTGCATATCAAAAGGCTGTACACTCATGTGTGTTAGGCACTCTTTCTTGCTAAGGACCCCAATATTCCCTACACAAGGCTATACATGTTAGTTCTAAACACTTAGTGGTTAATTGTATATTCAATTTTTGTACAAAGCATATACGAGCACGTTTTTATGAGGTAAAACTTTACCAAATAGTCAAATGCGACACGCAAAGTATGTTGCCGCTATCTAGCGGTGACTATGAGAACTACTTGACCGACCAGCATGCTACCTAGCGCTCCATTTCAATACTCGCTCACTGAACGAACAGCATACTATCTAGCGGTCGATATCAATACTCACTCAACTACCAGCCTGCTACCTATCGGTCAATATAACAACTCACTCAACTACCAACATGCTACATGGCTTTTTTGGTCAGTTTTTTGTTGGCTTATGTTGGCTTTTATTGGCTTTTGTTGGCTTTTGTTGGCTTTTGTTGGCTTTTTGTTGGCTTTTGTTGGCTTTTGTATTAGCTCTTTTATATTTGCTCTTGTTTGTTGGGAAAGTATGTTGGTCTTGGAAAGTATGTCAGTCCTTTTTTTATGGCTGTAAAATGCTTACAGCCATGTTTGTAAGCAGCAACAACAACAACAACACACAAAATTCCAAAAAATATCGAAAGTACTCTAAGTTTTATCAATGACTCTCAACTCTTACACTTACCTCTATCCCATGCATAGTCAAAAATTAGTATATTTTTCAAATTTTTCAAAAAATATTTGGAAAGTAGGCTGTATCATTAAACTAAAAATCCTGAAAAGACATATGTTAACTCCAACACCTACTTCTATACCCCTCTCAGTCCAAAAATAGTGTATTTTTCAAATTTTCCAAAACATATTTCCAAAATGGGTTATATTTCCGAAATTTAAAAGTTTACAAAAACGTTTGTTTGACATAAACGAATGGCCTTTGCCCCCTCTACCGTCGTACCAAGTCCCAGGTCTCTAGGACAACAAACATAAAAATTTGAAAATGGGCTTATATTTCCAAAATTAGGAATTTTACAAAAACGTTTGTCTGACGTAAATCAGTGGTCATTACCCCCTCTATCCCCACACTAAGTCTCATGTCTCTAGAACAACAAAAATAAATTTTTGAAAAATGGGCTTATATTTCCAAAATTAGGAATTTTACAAAAACGTTTGTCTGACGTAAATCAGTGGTCATTACCCCCTCTATCCCCATACCAAGTCTCAGATCTCTAGGTCAACAAAAATAAAATTTTGAAAATGGACTATATTTCCAAAATTAGGAATTCTACAAAAAAGTTTGTCTAACGTAAATCAATGGTCTTTACCCCCTCTATTCACATACCAAGTCTCAGGTCTCTAGGTCAACAAAAATAAAATTTTGAAAAAATGGTCACTATTTTGGAAACTAGGAATTCTACGAAAAAGTTTGTTTAACATAAATGAAAGGTCTCTATCCCCTCTACCTGTAAACCAAGTCCCAGGTCTGTAGGACAAAAATGAAAAAAGTTCAACTGGGAAAGTAGGCGATTTTTCATAAAACCAAACATTCTAAAAAGTGTTCTATGGGTATAAAAGAATGGTCTCTATATCCTTTATTTTTTATAATAAAACTTTTTTATTTTTTGAGTTTTTTTGAAAAAGTTCAATTTTGAAATTTTTATATTTTGGAAACTAACAAGTTTACAAAAATGTTTGTTTGACATAAATAAATGGCCCTGACCCCCTCTACCAACAAAATAAATTTCAAGTCTCTAGGACTAAAACTGTACAGTAGTGGAGTAGTGGTGCTTCTAACCCACCCATTTTACATGCCTGAGGCTTAGTAGTGGGGCAAGGAGGGTTTTGGAGTGCGTTAGAAGCGCCACTACTCCACTACTGTACAGTTTTAGTCCTAGAGACTTGAAATTTATTTTGTTGGTAGAGGGGGTCAGGGCCATTTATTTATGTCAAACAAACATTTTTGTAAACTTGTTAGTTTCCAAAATATAAAAATTTCAAAATTGAACTTTTTCAAAAAAACTCAAAAAATAAAAAAGTTTTATTATAAAAAATAAAGGATATAGAGACCATTCTTTTATACCCATAGAACACTTTTTAGAATGTTTGGTTTTATGAAAAATCGCCTACTTTCCCAGTTGAACTTTTTTCATTTTTGTCCTACAGACCTGGGACTTGGTTTACAGGTAGAGGGGATAGAGACCTTTCATTTATGTTAAACAAACTTTTTCGTAGAATTCCTAGTTTCCAAAATAGTGACCATTTTTTCAAAATTTTATTTTTGTTGACCTAGAGACCTGAGACTTGGTATGTGAATAGAGGGGGTAAAGACCATTGATTTACGTTAGACAAACTTTTTTGTAGAATTCCTAATTTTGGAAATATAGTCCATTTTCAAAATTTTATTTTTGTTGACCTAGAGATCTGAGACTTGGTATGGGGATAGAGGGGGTAATGACCACTGATTTACGTCAGACAAACGTTTTTGTAAAATTCCTAATTTTGGAAATATAAGCCCATTTTTCAAAAATTTATTTTTGTTGTTCTAGAGACATGAGACTTAGTGTGGGGATAGAGGGGGTAATGACCACTGATTTACGTCAGACAAACGTTTTTGTAAAATTCCTAATTTTGGAAATATAAGCCCATTTTCAAATTTTTATGTTTGTTGTCCTAGAGACCTGGGACTTGGTACGACGGTAGAGGGGGCAAAGGCCATTCGTTTATGTCAAACAAACGTTTTTGTAAACTTTTAAATTTCGGAAATATAACCCATTTTGGAAATATGTTTTGGAAAATTTGAAAAATACACTATTTTTGGACTGAGAGGGGTATAGAAGTAGGTGTTGGAGTTAACATATGTCTTTTCAGGATTTTTAGTTTAATGATACAGCCTACTTTCCAAATATTTTTTGAAAAATTTGAAAAATATACTAATTTTTGACTATGCATGGGATAGAGGTAAGTGTAAGAGTTGAGAGTCATTGATAAAACTTAGAGTACTTTCGATATTTTTTGGAATTTTGTGTGTTGTTGTTGTTGTTGCTGCTTACAAACATGGCTGTAAGCATTTTACAGCCATAAAAAAAGGACTGACATACTTTCCAAGACCAACATACTTTCCCAACAAACAAGAGCAAATATAAAAGAGCTAATACAAAAGCCAACAAAAGCCAACAAAAAGCCAACAAAAGCCAACAAAAGCCAACAAAAGCCAATAAAAGCCAACATAAGCCAACAAAAAACTGACCAAAAAAGCCATGTAGCATGTTGGTAGTTGAGTGAGTTGTTATATTGACCGATAGGTAGCAGGCTGGTAGTTGAGTGAGTATTGATATCGACCGCTAGATAGTATGCTGTTCGTTCAGTGAGCGAGTATTGAAATGGAGCGCTAGGTAGCATGCTGGTCGGTCAAGTAGTTCTCATAGTCACCGCTAGATAGCGGCAACATACTTTGCGTGTCGCATTTGACTATTTGGTAAAGTTTTACCTCATAAAAACGTGCTCGTATATGCTTTGTACAAAAATTGAATATACAATTAACCACTAAGTGTTTAGAACTAACATGTATAGCCTTGTGTAGGGAATATTGGGGTCCTTAGCAAGAAAGAGTGCCTAACACACATGAGTGTACAGCCTTTTGATATGCAGTAAGTACCTGATAACCTTGAGTAGGCCATAAGAATATTTTCAGTTGACTACTACCTGTCATAGTGTTAACATTGTGAAAGACCGTTGAAGTAACCAGTCTTTAGCCTTGTCATAAGCAGTGAACAGCTGTTACCCTTAACCAGGTGTACATTAGAGGACCCTTATCAAGAATATCATCAGTTGACTACCACCATTCACAGTGACCACATCGTGAAAGACTGTTAAAACAACTATTGTACAGCCTTGTATTACTCAGTAAGTAGCTGTTGGTCTCGACTATTGTATATTAGAGAACCCTTAGCAAGTATATAATCAGTTGACTACTACTTGTTACAGTGTTCACATTGTGAAAGACCGTCTCACTGTCCAGTATACAGCCTTGTCATACGCTGTAAAGAGCTGTTGGTCTAGACTAGGGGTATATTAGTGGACCCTTCACAAGAATAGCACCAGTTGACTACTACCTCTCACGGTGTTCACATCGTGAAAGACCGTCTCACTGACCAACCTCTAGCCCTGTGATACGCAGTAAGCAGCTGTTTGCAGAAATCAACAATCATAATGGAAGAAGCCATTCCTAGCTATATGTGTAAAGAGTGTGGAAAGACTTTTCTTCGAGACTATCATAGGAAGCGACATGAAGTATCGTGTGGTGAATTTCATGAGTGCAAGACCTGTGGTAGTACATTCAACAATGCCTACAATGGACGTCGTCATGAAGAATGTTGTAATGTTGTGTCGGTAGCTAAAAGACAAAAAGCAGAGCCTACAAAACATTACCTACTGTCATTGGTCCCTGACAAAAATGGACTTATTGAATATGAGGCATCTTTTGGAGGTCGACTTAAATCCTATTTCATTCGTTGCGATACGTGCAAGGATTTAAATTCATACCTTAAAGAGTCCAAACAGCAAATAATACAAGCTATGCAGAAAGAACTAGCAATGCACAAGTCGATAAAAGTTAATCTTGTGGCTGAATGTAGATTCATTCATACATCTACCAATGAAATTACAGATCGTGCATTTAAAACACGAAATCAGGCCCTATTTTTGGAAACGGACTTAAGTAGTTTCTTGGAAACACAATTTACAAAGTTAACTACGGAAATGGAGGAATCTGAGCTAAAAGGCAGTAATTGGGCTTTGTTAGCAGTGGAAGGAGTACGATTGAAAATAAATAAGTACAATCCCTTGCGTGGAAGCACATATATTCCATTACCAGCAGCTATACAAGCAAGAAAAGCCTGCATTAATCCTGAAAATTTGAATGATGAAAAGTGTTTTATGTATGCCATTTTAGCAAAACTGGTTAAAAAGAATGCTCATCGCATTAGTAAATACAAGGACCTGGACAACAAGTATGATTTTTCTGTAATATCGTTTCCTACATCGCTAGTTGACATTCCCAAATTTGAAAAAGCCAACGATATATCCATTAATGTATTTGGATTGGAACAAGACAACAAATTGTTCCCTCTAAAGGTTGTGGATCAAGAGATGCAAGACCATCGCGACCTCCTTCTGCTAAGTTCATCATCCGGCCAGAACCACTACGTCTTTATCAAAGATTTTGATAAACTAGTAGCACATCAGATTACCCGCCGTGAACATAAGATATATACGTGTAAACGGTGTTTTACTCACTTTGATAATCAATATGGACAACAAGGAATGGAAAAATTGAAAGAACATAGAGCTTTGTGTGTCCAGCATGACATTGCTAGGGTTGAAATGCCTATTAAAAACCCCATTGTCAAATTTTTAAACGTGGAAAAAATGCTAAGAATACCTTACGTTATCTATGCAGATTTCGAAAGTATACTCTTACCCTATCAAACATGTTTGCCCAATCCTGAAGCAAGTTATACAGTGCCATACCAGAGTCATGTTCCTATGAGCTTTGGTATATACGTTAAACCATCACCCGCTGTGGAACACATAAAGACAAATCTTCCAAGCCAACCTGTTATTTATCGTGGACCTGACGCTGCAGAAAAGTTTATGGACTGTTTGATCTCAATAGCTAATGAAATTGATAGACTTTACAGCTTAAATGTTCCAAAGGCCTTAACTCAGGCTCAAGAAGCAGAGTTCCAATGTTCTGAAACCTGTTATTTGTGTCGAAAACCATTCACCAAAGAGGACTGGAAAGTTCGAGACCACTGCCATATTACAGGGGAATACCGTGGAAGTGCTCACAATAACTGTAATTTGAGGTGTAAAACACGAAACCCCGTTCCTGTGTTTCTACATAATATGAGTGGCTACGACGCAAATTTCATTGTAAAGCAATTGGGATGTACTACTGAGAGAGTGGATGTTATCGCTAACTCCAAAGAAAAGTACATTTCCTTTACCAAATATGTAGGAAATGTTAAGCTTAGATTTGTGGATACGTTTCGGTTAATGCCGAGTAGTTTGGAAAACTTAGTTTCCAACTTAACATCATACCCTGAAACAGACAAGTACTTTGGAAAAGAAAATGCAATGCTCATGACTCGTAAAGGGGTATTTTGTTATGACTACATTGACTCATGGGAAAAGTTAAGTGAAACGTGTTTACCTCCAAAAGAGGCATTCTTTAACAAATTAAGTCAAGAAGATGTTAGTCAAGAAGACTATGAACATGCCAAAAGTGTCTGGAATCAGTTCAACATTAAAACTCTAGGGGAATATAGTGACCTCTACCTAACTTCAGATGTACTCCTTCTTGCAGACAGCTTTGAAACCTTTAGAAACAAAACACTAGAAACACACCGAGTGGATGCTGCACACTTTTTTACTTCGCCTGGTTTAAGTTTCGAGGCAATGCTCCTTTACACAGGCATTGAACTGGAATTGCTACAGGATTACGATCAGATTCTTTTAATCGAGTCTGGAATACGTGGAGGCATATGCCAGGTGTCTCATCGGTATGCTGAAGCTAACAATAAATACATGGAAACCTATGATTCTGAGAAACCATCGCAGTTTATTACCTATGATGATGCCAACAACCAATACGGGTGGGCTATGTGTCACTCCCTTTCTTATGGTGGATTTCAGTGGGTTTCTCTAGATACTGTTGATCTAGAAAAACTAAAGAAAGACGATCCTGTGGGATACATTCTAGACGTTGATGTTGATTACCCATCTGACCTTCATGATCTACACAACGATTTACCTTTCCTACCAGAGTGTACACAACCTAAGGATTCGTCTCTGAAAAAACTAATTCCTCATCTTGGAAATCGAAGGCGATATGTTGTTCACTACATGGCATTAAAACAGGCTTTAGATCATGGAATAAAATTGATAAAAATTCATCGTGTGTTAAAGTTTAAACAAAGACCTTGGTTAAAGGCATACGTTGATTTTAATAACAACCTTCGAAAACAAGCCAAAAATGATTTTGAGAAAAATCTGTACAAATTATTCAACAATGCCATTTTTGGGAAAACAATGGAAAATATCCGTAAAAGAATAGACATACGTCTTGTGACTGACAGCAAAAAGGCAGAAAAGCTAATAGCAAAGCCGACATTTATCGACAGAACAATTTATGGCCCTAACCTAGCTGCTTTCCACATGTCTAAACGTAACATTGTATTCAATAAGCCTATATATATTGGAATGTGTATACTGGATATTTCAAAAACTCTCATGTATTCCCACCACTATGATGTCCTGCTACCCTATTATGGCATGAACAATCTTAAACTCATGTATATGGATACTGACTCGTTCATATATTTGGTTAACACCCCAGATGTATATCAAGACAAGTTGGATTTCCTACAACACCTGGACACATCAGATTATCCTACTAATCACATATGTTACTCTACATCAAACAAGAAAACGTTGGGGAAATTTAAAGACGAGGCTTGTGGACAAATTATAAAAGCATTTGTTGGACTTAGAGCTAAAATGTACGCATTAGACATAAATGGTAAAGAAATCAAAAAGATTAAAGGTATTAACAGAGGTGTTGTCAAAAATTGTATAAGCTTTCAAGATTATAAGGATTGTGTCATGAAAAACAATGTAAAAAGAATACCAATGAACATTATCGCTTCTAAACAACATGACATATCATCTATAAGACTAAACAAAATTGCTTTGTGTCCTGGTGATGATAAAAGAGTGATTGATGCTGATGGTATAGGTACACATGCCTATGGTCATTACTCAATCATTAACCATGCTTAAAGAGTTAAGTTATGAATATCAAAATCTTCTGCCTGCAACTAGCAAATACATAAAACAAAACAATTTAGGAAATAAAACAATAGCACTACAAAAATAAAAATAAAACAAAATAAGAAATGGCATTCATAATCAAAAATAAATAAAATAGAAAACAAAATAAAAACAAGTGTACAATTTATAACAATAAGGAATATATATAAAAATGTATTATGTGTAAATAGTGTACATGTATTTAAATAAAAAAATATTGTACCGTATGGAAACTGCTTGTACATTTTTTATTACTACTCACCTCTCTCCACTCCTAATGCAAAATGAACATGTAAAACACAAATTGGAAAATCCATGTTTCCATATTGACAAAATAAAAAAAAACCATTAAACTGAAATTTTAAAAACTGTAAATGGGAATTTGGTAAATTGACAAATGTGTAAACAACAAATTGGAAAATCCATGTTTCTATATCATGAAATTGAAAAACTTTAAACTGACATTTTAAGAACTGTAAATGGGAAATTGTGAAATTGATAAATGTGTAAACAACATAATGCAAAATCCATGTTTCCATGTTATGAAATTGAAAAACTTAAAACTAACATTTAAAAAAATGAAAATGGGGAATTGGAAAATTGTCATATGTGTAAACAACAAATGAAAAAAAAAACGGTTGGGGTAGTTATCATATTGTACAGTAACCTATAAAACTAGCATAAGGATAGTTGCTTGTACCCTTATATACTTTGTGTATGTGCATTAGCCTTTGAATTAGCTTAAGTTAGGTTTGGCAAAGTTAGGTTTGGTGAGGTTAGGTATGTGACCTAGTAGTTTACTCTTTTCGGAAAATGTAAAAAGTAAAATCTAAAATCAAAAAATCTTAAATTTAAAATGTAAAATCTAAAAAAACTAACATCTAAAATACAAAAAATCAAAAATGTAAAATGTAAAATCTAAAAAATGTAAAATGAAAAAATCAAAAATCTAAAATGTTAAAACATAAAATCTAAAATCTTTAAATGAGGTTTCTGTGGGTTAGGTTAGGTTAGGTTATAACTAAGTTTATTATTTGTGCTCTCTCATTTGCTCTTACATTTTTGCTCTCACTTTGAAGTTTGGTTATGTTAGGTTAGGTTAGGTTAGGTTAGGTGTGGTTAGGTTATAACTAAGTTTATTATTTGTGCTCTTACATTTGCTCTCACTTTTTTCACATACTTTTTGCTAAATTTTTTTCGCTTGCAATTTTAAATTAGGTAGGTTACGTTAGGTTAGGTTAGGACAGGTTAGGTGAGGTTAGGTTAGGTGAAGTTAGGTTAGGTTATAACTTAGTTTATTATGTGTGCTTTCACATTTGCTTTTATATTTGCTTTGACTTTGAAGTTAGGTTAGGATAGGTTAGGTTAGGTTAGGTTAGGTTAGGTTAGGTTAGGTGAAGTTGGGTTAGGCAGAATTGTTGAGGTATGAATCAAAAGCCAGGTCTTGTCAGTTTTGCCTCACAAGGCTGAGTGTACCCCGTTCCACTCATGAGACCAGAAATTAAATTTCTTGGCAGAGCCGGGATTCGAACCTCAGGAATGACCTCCAAGAATGCTAGCCACTACACCAAAAAGTGGACAATATAAGGCTGGTCTTGATTATACATGATCAATTAACAATTACCTAATAATAATAATAATAATAATAATAAATATTCCATTTGGCAACTACACGGCCGACCTCTCCCTGTGACGTAATCCACGGTCTCAGGCCGTGGCGGCCATTTTGCCCAATAGCCCCTGTGCCAGCTCTGAATGACACCTCTATAAGAATAACATAGAGTGATTGCGCGCGGCGGCCATTTTGCCCATTAGCCCCTGTGCCAGAACCGGCTTATTTATCCTACTAATAATAATAATAATAATATTAATGCCTACTTGTGTCTACAGACAGAAATACTAGTTTTATTGCGCTCCTGATTTTGCACTAATTTTCGGCATTCTTTGTATCTTCGGCATCGCTTTGAAGCCACTCATTTTCCGATATTTTTAACAATCGTTTTGGCAGTTGCAATCCGTTGTATAGCTTCCAAGGAAGCATCAGACAAACTTGACCGTGATTTTGTTTTGCCAATATTTATAATTGAAAACAATTGTTCACTAACAAACGTTGTTCTGAACATAGCAACAAATTTCAGGAGAAGTGCATGAATACTCGGGATTCAAGGATTTTAGAGAGGGAAAATTGTCCCAATTTCCTTCTTGAAGCTGACTTTTAGAAAGCACAAGCTGCAATTTGAAACCTTCAATACGGTCACACATACAGGGTCATTATATTTGCTTGGCAAGGACATTCTCGCTCTCACCCTCCGCCAGTGACGGCTCAGTTGCCGGCTGCCGCGCGCGAATATGTACGGCAGAATACGGTGCTTACAATCAGTATCATGCATTTTTACTCACCATGTTTACAGTAGATGGTGAAAATGTTCCCCATCCACTGCCAAACATAATCGGCATGTCCTTATGTAGTTTCCGGTTACTCCGGATAATTTAGCTTCAGTAAGGAAATAACGACCTTTACGTCTATTTTATTGCTACTGAACCTGTACGTTTGAACCTATTAGCCAGTTCTTTTATTGTCCGATTTATAGGAATGGGTCTCCCTGGAATTTTCACACGCAACTTTTGTCTTGTTCTAGCGCACGATTTCCTGCTCTTTATGTACGTATTGTGCAGATACACACGTTCACGTAACGAATATTTCGCATAAGGCATTTCAGCACTATACTTAATCACAATAAAACCCTATATAATGAGATATACAGTACATTGTAACTTTATAAAACACCCAATTAGCTCACAGCTCACACGTCTACCGCAGGAAGAGCGTGGGAATACGGCGGGAGACCGCACGCGCCAACCTGTTACAGCCGGCTATTGGCCGGGGACCACCGGCTAAGATCGAGCGGAATCGCCTTGCCAAGCAAAAATAAAGACCCTATAGTACTGATTAATTTATTTTTGCCTAGCAACGAGCTATTTAAATACTGTACCCCGTGTTGACTTTCGTGAAAGTGAGGTCAGCGATCCGTTGCTCATCCAAGTCTGACTGCGGAGAGAGAGGGGAGGGAGGGGAAAAGCACCGGGGCGCGCAAGCACTAAAGGCCCCTACACACGTCCTGACACGACTTCCCTACCCGACCGATTGGGCCCGACCGTCGTGTCGGGACCTTTCCTGCACACCTCCCGACACTAGCGCTTAGAGACAGCCCAGCAGGGCTAACGAAGCGACCCGAATACTCACGACCGTAACCGATCATCCATCTCCCTTCACGCTCCTTTGACACGCACTGAGACAGACCGGCGCAGCGAGGCAAACCAAACGTACCCGAAACTTCACAACCTAGACCGATCATTAGGGCTAGAATTTTTATATACATACATATTCCTTCCAAGCCTCCGTGGCTTAGGCGGCAGCACGCCGGCCTCTCACCGCTGGGTCCGTGGTTCAAATCCCGGTCACTCCATGTGAGATCTGTGCTGGACAAAACGGAGGCAGACAGGTTTTTCTCCGGGTACTCCGGTTTTCCCTGTCAAAAATTTCATTCCAACAACACTCTCCACTATCATTTCATTTCATCTGTCATTCATTTAATCATTGCCCCAGAGGAGTGCGTCAGGTCTCGGCAGCCGGCACAGTTCATATCCTCGCCGCTAGATGGGGGCTTCATTCATTCCATTCCTGACCCGGTCGGAGACTGGAAGCAGGCTGTGGATTTTCACATATTCCTTCCCTTTGCTTATACATAACTAAAAATGATAAATATCCATGAATAAGAACCTTAGCTATCATCTAATTACATTTTATTGTTACACATTTTAAATATTTGAGCATAATGACATTTGTTTTAGATATTTTTAATTTCAAATTAATATTCTGTGTTTTTATTTTACATATTTGATCAAAATGACATTTTTTTAACATAACTTTACTTGATTTATTTAAAATTACATATTCTGTCTCTTACTGTAAAAGAAACACAGGTAGATGAAACGGATTTTCCTAGCAATTCCTAAGCTGTTGAGAAAGGGCCAGGGAAGATGTTATTAGTGGAGATAAGGGGATGGACACCCTGCCGGAGACGCAGCGGCTGGACTTAAGTTTATTTCAGTTGTCCAGTGAGTGCCTGAGACTCTAGGAATTAACGCACAGAGCAACAAATCAAGGGATTATTCACAGAACAAATAGCCCGTCGATAAACGAAAGAAAAATGGCTGCCCATGCCCCGCTTGGTGTGTCTTATGGTTGGCTGATCGGTTATATTCGTGAGCATTCGGGTCACTTCGTTAGCCCCGCTGGGCTGTCTCTAAGCGCTAGTCTCCCGACACGACTCCCCTACCCAACCAAACAAGGGGGAGCTATCACCACCAGTCCAGTTTAGAACAAGCGCTTGTGGTGCTAAAGTGTTCTTAAAATGGCTCCGTATTTAACATGAAATTAAAAGATAGGTGTAGCTTTCTGCGCAGTTATTATTTCAGATGATGAACGAAAAATGAAAAGAAGAGTGTGGTCCAAGACGTGGTTGCAGAAGAGGAAATCTACTTACCTTCCGCGCTTCTCTTCTGTAAGCGGCTAGCATGTTTTCCAATTTTTTTTATAATTCCCACTATAGCATGAGGTGTTATTTAAAAAAAAAAAAAATCCAGCAGTAAACTGTAACATTCATTTCTCTCGTCTCTGTGGGAATAACTCTCATCTTCGACGTCCCATAAACACCGGCACTCCCTCCAACATTCGAGGAACTCGACCATAGTCACTTTTTCCGCGTCCATGTTCGTCAAATATTATTTATTTACAAATGGTCTGAATGATCGGTTGGGTAGTGAAGTAGGGGGCGACTGCCCTACACACGTTCCGACCCGACAGAGAGAATGGTGGGGGTTAGGGCGGTTGGATGGTTCTCCCGACACGACCACCCTAATCTAGGACCTGGCAGTTTTCACCACCCGACAAGCCTATACACGATCCAACTGTCGGGTCAACCGCTGTCAAGGCCTAGATTAGGGGTCCATGACAACTCGTCAAGAGCAACTTGTCCCACGACAATTGGCCCCTGCTAATTGGTCCCAAAGGATAATTCGTCATTGTATAGACTTGTATCGGGTTCGTTCGCTGTATTGTTCTCTTTAGTGATGCCTCTTTTGGGAGCTTGACCACAGCAGCATCTGATGTTGTTTCTAGAACTCGATCTAGAATTTATTATGTCGGCTCGTTGCTTTATTCTGCGGCTTCCTTTATTTTCTGAACAGCTTCAAGCGCTTGGCACTTCCCTGAACAATATTATACGTCCAAATTAGTGCCTTGATTTACTTGAGTGCCACTTGACTGCCTTGAATCATTTAAACTTACCCCAATCGGCAGCATGGCTGTGTTCGGTTGACTTGTCTTCTTGGTTGGAATGTTTTTGGAGTACAACTCTCCCGGAGCATTCTTTTCTACTTTCACATCGCCATGTAACTGTAGTCAAACTCTCTGCGTGCTTACTGAAAAGAAAACCTTTGTATATAAGCTTCTGCTTGCCGCTGTTCTGGCGTCTTAAAGGGGCGTGCCGTTGTTAGGAGACACAACAATGAGCTGGACGACTTGTTTGAATGACCAATCGTCGCGGGACGAAAATAATTCTAATGACCAATCGTCGCGGGACGAAATGATCGGGACGAATTGTCGTGATCCCTAGATTAGGGTTATCGTGTCAGGACGTGTTAGGGCCCTTAAGTGTTCGCGTTGGCGTGTCCTGGATTAACACTAGTTCATGCCTCTGTTGTAGCTGCTACGTATTTGTACTTTCTCTCCGACTCACGCACACCTCTTGTCTCACCACACAGCTCACGATGTATTTCCTCTATGGGCCTTCCTTTAGTCTCGGGAATGACAAAATACACAAACACAGCGCCTGAAATACAGGTCAAACTGAAGAGCCAGTAACAACCATAAATACCAATAAGATTTGAGACACTTGAAAAGAATTGTGAAGTAATGAATGCTATAGTCCAGATGATGCAATAACATAATGTAGACGCAAACTTCGTGACTGAAGGCAAACAAATTTCAGTAAGAATGACGACTGGTAAAGGCCCAAGACCAATTGATATTGCTATCATGTATGTTGACAGAGATGTTACTGGAAGCCATCCAATGCTTGTAACGTCATACTGAAGATTTTTAAGGTAGAAAAATGTGCCCAGGGCAATAAGGCATATCGCCATACCAACATTAGAAAGTATTAATAAATGTCTACGACCAGTCCTGTCTACAAAGAAAGATGCTATTACTGTTCCCATAACTTGCAATGTTCCTACAATCACAGAAGCTGCATTTGGTGACAACGTACTTCCAGCTTCAATGAATATGTTCACCAAATAACTGAGTATAGCAAAAACTCCACATAGCTGGCAATTAATACACACTACTATTGAGATAAGCAAACCATATCTTGTACCTTTGTCAGCAAACATTTCGCTGAATGACATAGTTACTTGTTGCTCTCCGGTTTTAAGAGTGCTTCTAAGATGATCCATTTCTTGCGTTATATCCGCCTTCGTACCTCTTAACCATTGCATTGATTTAGTCGCTTCAACAACCCTTCCCCTTCCTAGTAAATGCCTAGGTGTTTCAGGCATCCAATAGAAACACACCATATATAAAATAGATAATACCAACCCTATAATGGCTACAGTTCGATACGCAACAAAAGCTGCTATAGCATTTGTAAAGAGATAGCCAACATTGAACATTGCTGCAAAGAACACCCCAAGAGTACCTCTTATTTTGTCTTCAGCGATCTCACTGACGTATTGTGGACAGACTATAAATAAGGCAGCAGCTCCTACACCTCCTATTACCCTGGCGATGTATATGCTTGTTATACTGGAAGTGCTGAGTATGATGATCCAGTTGATAGAGTAGGCGATGCCCACGATATATCCGGTAATCTTGTTGCCAATTCTCCCGCGGACGATGCTGAAGATTGGAATACCAACGACTGCAGCCACACATACTAGCGAGGCGATCAATGATGAAGCTTTGCTGGTCAAAGGCTCACTACCAATCGGGGAGTCTTCTGATTGGAGTAATGGGATGGCAACTGCTGGCCAAGCCAGTAGGACACCATTGCAGATCCCAGATATGTTTACTGAAACAGAAAAGAGATCACTCTACTTAGCCTTATTATTAAACTCTGGCCACATCTATTAATACATTTAAAGGGAGACGATGGCTGAGTTTCGTTGGAAAATTAGTTCAATATATTACGTAGGCTACTCTTAAGATTATAAATACAAAGAATTCTTTGCTGTACTTTAATTCCAAATGCATAACAAGAAGTTCCGTGACGAACTAAAGAGCCTACTTTTCTTACAATTTAAGATTCATGCCAATGATTAATCTACACACATCAAAAAAAGTTTTGCATCACCTCGGTTCCCAGATCTCCGGCATATAGACGTTGACTGTGTATATTGTATCCAAGATACAGTCCCTTTGACTGTTCATAGATGTCACTAAAACTGCTCAAAGATGTAAACAACCATGCATGAGCAGGGCCTATTAGACGGAGGGGGTACGACAGCCGATCAGTTCCAGTCATTCCACCAGGACGAAGGTACGCTGCTCATGTTGTCTGTAGTTCTACCATGCCTAGAAGGTCAATACCGCAGTTCGATCGCGTCCGCATTGTTACTTTGTGTCAAGAAGGGCTCTCAACAAGGGAAGTTTCCAGGCGTCTCAGAGTGAACCAAAGCGATGTTGTTCGGACATGGAGGAGGTACAGAGATACAGGAACTGTCGATGACAGGCCTCGCTCAGGCCGCCCAAGGGCTACTACTGTAGTGGATGACCGCTACTTACGGATTGCCGCTCGGAGGAACCCTGACAGCAATGCCACCATGTTGAATAATGCGTTTCGTTCAGCCACAGGACGTCGTGTTTCAACTCAAACTGTGCGCAATAGGCTGCATGATGCGCAACTTCACTCCCGACGTCCATGGCGAGGTCCAGCTTTGCAACCCCGACACCATGCAGCGCGGTACAGATGGGCCCAACAACATGCTGAATGGACCCCACGGAATTGGCATCACGTTCTCTTCACCGATGAGTGTCGCATATGCCTTCAACCAGACAATCGTCGGAGACGTGTTTGGAGGCACCCTGGTCAGGCTGAACGTCTTAGACACACTGTCCAGCGAGTGCAGCAAGGTGGTGGTTCCCTGATGTTTTGGGGTGGCATTATGTGGGGCCGACGTACGCCACTGGTGGTCATGGAAGGCTCCGAAACGGCTTTACGATACCTGAATGACATCCTCCGACCCATAGTGCAACCATATCGGCAGAATATTGGAGAGGCATTTGTCTTCATGGACGACAATTCTCGACCTCATCGTGCACATCTTGTGAATGCGTTCCTTCAAGATAACGACATCGCTCGACTACAGTGGCCAGCATGTTCGCCAGACATGAACCCTATCGAACATGCCTGGGATATGTTGAAAAGGGCTGTTTATGGACGTCTTGACCCACCAACCACTCTGAGAGATTTACGCCGAATTGTCGTTGAGAAGTGGGACAATTTGGACCAACAGTGTCTTGATGAACTTGTGGATAGTATGCCACGACGAATACAGGCATGCATCAATGCAAGAGGACGTGCTACTGGGTATTAGAGGTAGTGGTGTGTACTGCAATCTGGACCACAAATGCTGAAAGTCTAGCTGTATGATGGTACAACATGCAATGTGTGGGTCTCATGAGCAATAAAACGAGCTGAAATGTTGTTTGTGTTGATCTCTATTCCCTTTGTATTTAAAGGTTCCGGAACTCTTGGAACCGAGGTGATGCAAAACTTTTTTTGATGTGTGTATATGGACCTATCTAGAATAATGACGAAATTAAGTTCGAAATATACCTGGTATAATGTAGCCTAATAGAGCAATACAGTTAGCAGCCCTGGTGACTGAATATATTCTTATTGTAAGTCTTACGCTGATTTTGGATTGTAGAATAAGGAAAAATAAGAAAACGTTCATGGCATTTGTAAACATAGAAAAGGCTTTTGATAACGTTGATTGGACTAAATTGTTTGACATTTTGAAAACAAATGCAATAAAGTACAGCGATAGGAGGGTGATCTACAATCTATGCAGAAACCAGACAGCAGTCATTCGAGCTGAAGGACATGAGATAGAAGCTGGTACCGTATTCAGAAAGGTGTAAGGCAAGACTGCAACTTAATACCCATACTTTTCAATCTTTACATTGAACAAGCAATAAAGGAAATTGGAAAAAATAAATAAAGTGGGAGTGAAGATTCAAGGAGAAATAATTTCAACTCTGAGATTTGCTGATGACATCGTCAGAGGATTTGAATGACTTTTTGAATAGTTTGGACACCGTCTTGAGGAAAGAATTCATGATGAAAATCAATAAATGTAAAACATAAATATTGGATTGCAGCCGAAATAAATCAGAAACCTCTATGGATATCAACTTGACAGGTGAAAAGCTAAAGGAAGTAGGAGACTTCTGTTACTTAGGAAGCAAAATAACCAGTGATGGACGAAGCAAAGAGGATATAGAAAGTAGGTTGGCTTAGGCAAGGAAAGCATTTCTACAGAAAAGGAATCTGTTGACATCGAATATAGATTTAGGTATTAGGAAGTCATTTTTGAAAGCCTTTGTCTGAAGCGTGGCACTATATTGAAGGGAAACTTGGACTATTGGTGAGCAGAAAAGAGGAGAATTGAAGCGTTTGAAATGTGGTGTTATAGGAGAATGATGAAGATCAAATGGGTAGATAGGGTAACAAATGAAGAGGTATTAAGACGACTGGGAGAAAAGAGATGTTTCTGGCGACTACGAATGAAGAGAGGGGATAGGTTGGTAGGACACATACTAAGACACCCAGGAATAGCATGCCTAGATATGGAAGGAAGGGTCGAGGACAAGAACTGTAGGGGTAGACCATGGTTAGAATATGTTAAACAGATTGCTTCGGATGTAGGGTGTGGTAGTTATGTAGAGTTGAAACGATTAGCTCAGGACAGGGAAGAATGGAGTGGTGCATCAAACCAGTCAAATGACTGAAGACTCAGACAACAACAACATGTTCGTTTGTGGTTGTTTAGAAGTAATGTAATTTACCGTTTAAATGTACTTAAATGCCATACGCGAAACAAAAAAGCGCACTAGTCACTCACGTGCATTGTGAGAGAAGTTCCCGTCGTCTGTAAAATTAAGGTTGGCTGGTTCCTTAGTTTAGGGGCTGCGACAACGCGGTCATGTAGCCCCGTGTACTTTGGGTGTGTGTAGAATTTGTCTGATAACCGGTGTTAATTGTGATGGCTGTATTAGTGTGTGTTACCTGTAATTTAGGTTGAAGGACTGCAGGCATCAATTTTTCAAGTAGTTCCTACTTTAGCTACTAAATGCTACCGTCCACGACACCTAGCTGGGGACTTGGCTACTAGATGCCATCGCAGCCAGCACCTTGTGATGAACGTTGGAACTAATATAGCGTTATTAAACTAACCTAAAAATTTTAGCTTCCACAAGTTAGTGGAAGGCTTCTTTTTTCATGTCATAAATCTATGACATGGGCCCTCTGGCTTTACTTCCCCTCCGTAGGAAGGCATAGGCTCCTGAGGGCTTTTAACGCTCTTAAAAAATCCGACGACTTTAGCCGGGTTTGAACCCGCGATCCTCGAAAATTAAACTCAAATAGTTAAAATTCTTGACGGATGTTATTTGTAAACCTCCAAGCCTGTAATAAACCTTGTCTCTGTTCGAAATAATTCTTGCCTTACGGAATACCATGTGGGCTGTTTTCTTCTTTAATCCTTTAATTCTTTAAGATCTTTAGTGGACTGTGGTAGAGACTAATTAATTTATCTCATGATGTACATTTGTATGTATTTTTTTGGGTTGTTGTTGTTGTTGTTGTTGTTGTTTAGCTTCCTGAGAGGCTTTCTAGTCGACGCCCGTGGGTGACCGGCGCGTCGGGATGAGAGATGGAATGGATGAATATGAATGAAACTGAGCAAGGATGTGGGAAGAAGCGACAGTGGCCTGTCAGAAGGTACCGTCCCAGCATTTGCCTGGTGTTGAAAATGGGAAACCACGGAAAAAACATTTCAAGGACAGCCGACGGTGGAGCTCGAACCCACGCATCTACCGAGTCAGCAGAGAGCTTGGCCTCATGACCTAACGCTGCGCTTTAGCCGGCGTGGCCCCTGCTGTCGGTATTTGTATGCTGATATTATTATAATTCTTGTTGACTGACTGAAAAGCACCAAACTTTTGTTTACCACGGCGACACTGAAAAATGGCTTCAAACCCCATAATGTTATTTTAATCCACCAATACCAAATGGAAAAAGAGGTACGATACTTGATTGCATATTTCGTAACTCCGTTTTATTTTATAGCACAAGTGTTGTTGGTTTAATCCTCCAAATCTAAGATTCCTTCGTTTCAACTAACTTCCCCTTTATTTATTTATTTATTTATCTATTTAACGTATGGCTTTTAGTGCCGGGAGTGTCCGAGGACATGTTCGGCTCGCCTGAGTCTGTAGCTGCTTCCAGCGGACACCCTTATTAGGGTGAGCTACAAGTTCCGTTCAAATTCAAGTAACTTAGTTCCAACTTTCGCTACCAGATATCAATGATACCTAGTGGTGAACGTTGGAACTTTGATAGAGCGTTCCGACGAAATCTAACCAAACAAGTTAGCTTTACACAAGTTTAGTCTGTGAAAGAATCTTTTACATGCCATAAATCTATGACATGGGACCGGCGGCTTAACTTCCCCTCCGAAGGAAGGCATACTGAAGGATTTTTAACGCTCTTAAAAAATCTGACGACTTCGGCCGGGTTTGAAACCACTATCTTGGACGCAATAGTTCAGCATGCTACCGACTACGCCACCGAAGCCGCTACTTCCCCTTTAAATGAATGGAACAGAATGGGTTCATTTGTGCATAGTTCTCTTTGGTGTATTCTACGAGTGATTTCACTATTTTTACACAACTTAATAGATTTATTTATTTGTATATTTATTTATTTATTTAATTAATTAATTAATTTAGCGTATGGCGTTTAGTGCCGGGAGTGTCCGAGAATATGTTCGGATCGCCAGTGTTAGTATCTGCTTCTATGCGGACACTCATGGGGTGAGCTACAAGTACCGTAGCGTGTGGATGAGATGAAATGAATGAAGATGAATGGGCAAGTTCAATTTCAAATAGTTCCAACTTTGGCTGCCAGATGACACTGAAACCTAGGAACGAACTTGATAGAGCGTTTCTAACGAAATATGGCGGCTTCGGTAGGATGCTGAGCTTCTATGCCCAAGATAGCGGGTTCAAACCCAGCCGAAGCCGTCGGATATTTTAAGAGCGTTAAAATCCCTTAGTATGCCTTCCTTCGGAGGAGAAGTAAAGCCGGCGGTCCCATGTCATAGATTTATGGCATGTTAAAGAACCTTCCACTAATTGCACCTGTGTGAAGCTCAAATTGGATAGGTTAAGAATGTAAACAACGCTCTTAGGTTTCTACGTTCTTTGCCAAGAGCCGACTGTGGTGGCGTCTAGTAGCTAAGTTCTGAACTTGGCCTAGTAGTCGTTGACGGTGGCGCTTGGCGGCAAAATTAGGAACTATTTGATAAATTCTAAGTTGCAGTACTTAAATTAAAAAACAGATAACGCACACTAATACAGTCACCACAATTAATACCGGTTATCAGACAGATTCTACACACACCCAAAGTACACGGGGCTACATGACCGCGTTGTCGCAGCCCCTAAACTTAAGAACCAATCAACCAACCTAACGAAATATAACCTAAAAATTTGGCTATACACTATTGTAGTGGTAGGTTCCTTTTCATGCCATAAATCTACGACATGGGCCCGCCAGCTTTACTTCCCCTCCGAAGAAGGCATACTGATGGATTTTAGCGCTCTTAAAAGATCCGACTACTTCCATTGGGTTTGAACCCGTGATCTTGAGTATAGCAGTTCAGCATGCTACCAACTACACCACCGAAGCCGCTCACTTAATAGATGGTAAGAGCCTGAAAAATCATAAAGCGCCAGGTCCAGACGAAATATTTAATGAACATTTAAAAGAAGCTCTAACTTACCTGGAAGGAATATGGACGGCGCTATTCTACAAAATAATGCTTAGAAACAGCTACAGTACCGTCCAACTGGAAGACTTCTACGCTGAAAGTATTATACAAAGGCAAAGGATTCCTGACTATCCAGACTTCTACAGAGGAATTGCGTTGGAAAATACAATTTTTAAAGTATTTAGCACAATTTTATCCAACAGATGAGCAAAAGAGACGGTAAACTTCATACCGGATCATCAATTTGGCTTTAGAAAAGGCAGATCTACCCTTCAAGCAATCAGAAATTTGATGGATGACATTAATAAAACATTTAGACATCAAGGGAGAAAATTCCACGCCACTTCAGGAAGGCCTTCGACCTTCTAGACCGCCAAATTATCACAAATAAACACCAGCTACCTGGTAGAGATATTTTTCTGGAATTTTACAGTATAATACTGTGATTATCAGAGACAACCTACAGTCATCAACTCCTATAGTGCAAACTAAGAGAGTCTTACAGGGTGGCCCATCTAGTCCGATACTATTTAACCTGACTATAGCGGCTTCGATGAAGCCTCCGTGGCTTAGGCGGCAGCACGCCGGCCTCTCACCGCTGGGTCAGTGGTTCAAATCCTGGTCACTCCATGTGAGATCTGTGCTGGACAAAACGGAGGCAGACAGGTTTTTCTCCGGGTACTCCGGTTTTCCATGTCAAAATTTCATTCCAGCAACACTCTCCACTATCATTTCATTTCATCTGTCATTCATTTAATCATTGCCTCAGAGGAGTGCGTCAGGCCTTGGCAGCCAGCACAGTTCATATCCTCGCCGCTAGATGGGGGCTTCATTCATTCCATTCCTGACCTGGTCGGAGACTGGAAGCAGGCTGTGGATTTTCATAGCGGCTTCGGTGGCGTAGTTGGTAGCATGCTGAGCTTCTACGCCCAAGATCGCGAGTTCAAACCCGGCCGAAGTCGTCGGATTTTTTAAGAGCGTTAAAAATCCCTTCGGAGGGGAAGTATAGCTGGCGGTCCCATGTCATAGATTTATGGCATGTTAAAGAACCTTCCACTAATTACTCCTGTGTGAAGCTAAATTAGGGGCAGATGACCTCGTAGTTCCGCCCCTTAAAACAACAATAAGCAACTAAGCTAAATTATAGTTAAACATTTGACAAACGCTCTTAGGTTTCTATGTTCGTCGCCAAGAGCCGACTGCGGTGGCGTCTGGTAACCAAGTTCTGAACTAGTAGTCGTTGACGGTGGCATTTGGCTGCAAAAGTAGGAACTACTTGAAAAAAGAAATTCAATGTCTGCAGTCATTACTTGAATTGAAAACAGTTAACACACACTAATACAGGCACCACAATTAACACTGGTTATCAGACAGATTCTACACACACCCAAAATACACGGGACTACATGACCGCGTTGTCGCAGCCCCTAAACTAAGGAACCAACCAATCAACCAAACTGACTACTGCTGACGTGGTGGGAATTCTTGGAGGCTATGAGGAACGAGCTTCCTTCTACGCTTATGCAGATGACATGTTGTTAGGGTCTGCAAATTTGGAAATTCTACATAAGTGTTGGCTTAAACTGGTAGTATGGACAGAAAAGAACAATGTACAGTTAAATAGGGACAAAACAGACCACATGATCTTTAGAAAGGATGGTGGAGTTGCAGCCAGTGACAAAATATATCATGATAAAGTCCCGTTGAAAATAGTTAACCATTTTAACAATTTAGGAATTACATTACAGACGTCTGGGAACACATTTACGAAACACATTGAAAATCGAACTTCGGCAGCAATAATTGCAATAAATGATTTCAAGTTTCTCAGAAGGATGTCCATAGAAACGGCAATGCAAGGCAATACCCTTTGTGACCTACGGAATTGAGTTATTTTGGGATCTCATGAATAAAAACAACATCAAGAAAATTGAGAAAGTTAAATCGACTTTCCTCAAGAAAATTATTTGTGTATCTAGATACACACCATCCAGGCTTACTAGCGAAACTTTTCTAATAGAACAGCTCCTGATGAAGATGTTACTACCGTATACAGGAGCCTATCAGGAGCCGAACTAAAAGAAAAGCGTGAGGCAATTTGGATGGAATTTAACGGAACTGAAGCGATACTGAAACCAGAATGGAAAGGGCCAGATTATGAACTGCGTCTCACCTGGACACGCTACACAGTGCACGGATTCCATTTCAGAGTGTGCGTGAGACCAACTTACCACACTCCAGTTGAAGAGTGTATTTGTATAAGATGTGTGGGAAGCACTGCCAGATGGATCGCATCCCTCTTGGCTGCTTTAGACTGCCTACCCATTCAACGCTCAGAGGCGTACAAGATAGGTTTCAGCACCAACCCACTGTAATAACCGCGGCTTTTTCACTGCCAGCTTCATCGCGTCCCTCCTGGTTGCTTTAAACTGCCTGCCCATTCAACACTTGGAGGCGTACAAGATATATATAATAATAGTTTTAATGCAGCCAATGGCCAATGAAAAAGTAAAAAATGCAGGTACTGTCAGTCGCTACAAAATTGCGTCAGGGAAGTTAATCTTCTTTTACAGTATGCCGCATGATATCGGTCACAGAGCTCGCTACACAATTCACATATGCATGTAGCTGCATTTGGAGTGTGAAAGTCTTTTCTTCCGCAACACCTGAAGTGAAATCCATGGACTCCGAAACGCGTCACAGTGTGTCGCAAATCGTAGTCTGCTCTCTTCCGGTCAGACGATATCATCGCTTCTGTCCCATAGAAGTCCAACCATATTTCTTTTTAAATTGAAATTCCGCAAGAAGTTCCTGATAGGCAGCGCTAGATGTAAGCTGCATTTGTAGTCTGATTTGCTCAATACAGAATGGCTCTGCAGACAGCTCATATATTAGCCGGGACGGAGTAAAATTCGATACACACAATGCTTTCTTTAGGAAGATAGACTTTACTTGCTCAATTTCCTTTAAGTTGGTTTAGGTCAGATGAGGCCAGATCAGTTCCAGACCGTAGGTTAAAATAGGTGTCAGTGTGGAAACAAAGAGCTTCATAGCAGTAACTAAAGATAGTTTACGCAAATGCTGTATGTTGTTCATAGCTATTAGTGCAGCAGTCGCTCTGTTTCTCACATGCATTGTGAAAGAAGTTCCTGTCGTCTGGAAAATTAACCCAAAATAGTTAAAATTCTTGACGGTTGTTATCGGTAAATCTCCAGGTCTGTAATAAATCTTATCTCTATTAGAAATCATTCCTCCCTTATGGAAGACCATGTGGGCTGTTTTATTCTCGTTGATCTGTAATTTGTTCCTCTCGGCCCAGAGAAGCAGACGATCCATACATTCCTGCAGAACTTCCAAACTCTTTGCTCCAATTACTACATCATTTGCGTATATATAAAGAGATATCTTCTCTTCCAAAGACTCGAGGATACCCGTGATGTCAGCAGTTGAGAGAATGAACAGCAGTGGACTGATTGGGTCACCCTGTAGGACACCATTTATCTGTTCAATAGGCTTTGAGAACTGAAGGCCATCGGAGATAAACACGGTATTGTGGTGTAGAATGTTGGTTAATTGCAGATTTCATTTCTGATTTACAAAAGAGCACGCAGCAGTGCGGCATTCTCAAAACTAAACCACAACTTCGCGGAAAACAAACAACAAATGGTTGAACATCGTAATTCAGCGAGGCTCCAAAGCCTTTCACACTCAAAGCAATGGCTTCTTACCAAGGAAGTCAGACCGTACCTAACCTTGCCGACAGTTCTACCCACAATGTACCCAAGAAATCCCAGGAAAGTTATGCTTCTGGAATACAGTTAACGCCGAATAAAGAACAGGCTATTATTATTGACGCCATTAACATCAATACAAAACAAATGTCTGCAACAGTGACTTTAAAAATTGGCGATCACAGTGGGTTGGTGCTGCTCTTAGCGTCTATATTTGGAAACGAGGTTGCACGCATAAACCAATGCTGTAACCGTTGAATGGGCAGGCAGTCTAAAGCAGCCAGGAGGGATGCGATCCAGCTGGCAATGGTGGGAAGCATTGTGCAAGATATCATGCACTGTTTTGTGAACGACGGTTATCACTAAAGAGTTTGAGTAGTGACCATGTACACTGTAGATCAGGGTTGGGGATAGTCAATTTTATGTTTTAATCCTTGCACATTGTGCGCAACAAAATTATTATTTTAATAGATGGTAGCCTTTCTTAGACAGGTCTCGTAGCAAAGTTCATATTTACACTTTTCGTTTGGCGTATGGAATGATTTTGATATACATATTTTATGATAAAAACCATTGACAGCATAACGTCTTCCCCTTTAAAAAGCAAATTCGCGGCTATTACAGTTCGCTGGTGCTGCAACCTAGCGGTAAATTAATATACATGATGTACTCCTCTCAGTATTGAATGGGCCGGGATGAGATCCAGGTGACAGTGGCTCCATTCTCGGCGTTCTTTCTACTCTAGAGAGAGAGAGAGAGAGAGAGAGAGAGAGAGAGAGAGAGAGAGAGAGATTAATTATTTTTGTAGATATATTCATCATTCATGCTCTCAACAAGGGCTGAAGCAGGTCCTTCTATAACTTTACTATAGTATTACCAACGACCAACACATCGGATAAACATCTAAATGAAAAGAAGGAGAAAATAGCAAGCATCTGGGAGGATTTCTATTGCAATGATGCAATGATTAATAATGAATGGATGAAAATCACCAATTTGAAGACAAACCCAACACCAGGGCCACCATAACTTGGACAGAAGACCGAAGAAACGCGCTCAGCGAGAGGATGAAGAGATTTTGGAAGGAAAAGAAGGCCAACACATCAGCTAAACAGGTTCAACCGTGCTCCTGAGTCGGGCATAACGATGCAAGAAGAATGGATGAAAAGTAATATTTATTTCTTATTTTATATTGGCATTCACTCGCGAGCGAGTATGAATTAGTTTCCTCAGATGACTGATCAGTCCAATCCGAAAGCTACACACTCTACTGCATTGATGATACACATACATTGAGCAGCAGCAGGCAAATGACCATTCTGCCTCAAGAGCTCACGCTGTTTCTCCTCGTGCGCAGTTCAGCTGCAGTGCAACGCCTCTGCTCTTCCAAAACAGCAATCCCTTCATGAATGGTGCTTCTCCATGTTGGACGATCCTGCACGTGAATTTCCCAGTTACCATCATTGTTGTTACATTACAGGGTGGATTTGTTGCAATGTGTATAATTCTTCCTTTGACCTCCATAGCGCCGAATGCCCTCACGAAGTTCAGAGTATAGTACGCCTTGTTTTTGAATGCGTAATTACACACTCAGGTATACAGTGACGCGGTTTTCGGCAGTGGCGGATCCAGAGGTTCACCTCGGAGGGGCCACTCTAGGATTTCACAGTAGCTAGAGAAAATATGTAATAAAATTACTAAATTTGTATTTAATCTACTCACACTCCACGTAACATCCAACACCAGATTTTATAATTCTACAAAAATTCATTATATTAAAATGGTTTATTGGTTTCAGTTTCAGTCCGACAGTAGTGGCTACGCTGGCTAAAGCTCAGCATTAGGACATGGGGCCAAGCTCTCTGTTGACTCGGTAGACGCGTGGGTTCGAGCCCCACCGTCGGCCGTCCTTGGAATGGTTTTCCGTCGTTTCTCCATTTTCAACACCAGGCAAATGCTGGGACGGTACCTTCTGACAGGCCACGGCCGCTTCCTCCCACATCCTTGCCCAATTTCATTCACCATCATTCATTTCATCTCTCATTAACTCCTCTCATGAGGTTGGTGTCAGGAAGGGCATCCGGCCGTAAAAATCATCGCCACAAAGACTTCCATCGCATCTCATCCCCGACTCCGTTAGAAAAACGGGAATAATAAGGGGTAGACATACATTGGTTTCAGTTTCAGAAGCCTCCGTGGCTTAGGCGGCAGCACGGCGGCCTCTCACCGCTGGGCCCGTGGTTCAAATCCCGGTCACTCCATGTGAGATCTGTGCTGAAGAAAACGGAGGCAGACAGGTTTTTCTCCGGTTACTCCAGTTTTCCCTGTCAAAAATTTCATTCCAGCAACACTCTCCACTATCATTTCATTTCATCCGTCATTCATTTACTCATTGCCCCAGAGGAGTGCGTCAGGCCTCGGAAGCCGGCACAGTCCATATCCTCGCCGCTAGATGGGGGCTTCATTCATTCCATTCCTGACCCGGTCAGAAACTGGAAGCAGGCTTTGGATTTTTCATTGGTTTCAGTTTCAATAACACAAGTCATTGTCACTATGTAAAAAAAACTTTTTTAATTCTGCAGAATACCATATGCACATTTCCACATTTTAATGCACATTACACAGTCTAATAGACTATATATCAACACATTTGCAATCATAGTGACTATCTGAAGACAATATACAAGTCTACTGCACAAATGTTACAAAATATGTACATAGTATAGTACCAACATTGTCAGTCACTGAGTCACTACTAGTCACATAAAAATAAATACAAAACACAATTGTATTGAATACTGATTGGGATCCTATTTAGTGACTATCCTAGGCAAAAGACATGCCTATTACAAAATAAAATCCAGGGCCCTTCGTTTACCTCCTTTACAGAAACGTTCTAGAACTTTTTCAACGTTAACATTTTTATCACGGTGAACAAATAACAGACACAAGCCATTCAACCTTTCCTCTGTCATTCGCGTTCGTAGCCATGATTTGGCAAGTTGCAGGCCGCTGAAAGATCTCTCTGTACTTGCAACACTGTCGATGTAGCGATTATATTAACAGTGTTGCCATTACATACTATATGATAACAAACATTGACCACATTCATGAATGCAGGCAATACAGCTAATATTTTACTTGCAGTGCAGTTTGTAGAAACAATCATTTTTATCGGCAACATCAATGTAGCAGCCAACTGGTTTTTCGAGGGGGGGGGGGATGTGTGGGAGACTCGCCCATGGTTCTCCCTCTCCCCCCACCCTGGATCCGCCACTGGTGTGCGTTCCATGGATTCCATCACCGGATATGTAAAACAAAAGCTTTTCACTTACCGGATAACAAGTGCGTTTGTGAATTTTTGGTGATAAGTGTCACAGATATCATCTGGTCCGTTGTTCCAAAAGAACAAGATCCATTGCGAACTATAGTGAGGAAAATGAATGTATATCTTTCCATACTGCCCATTGGCTGCAATACATAAATTATTAATAAGGTCCTGACTGAAGGATCACAAATAATGTCAACTATTGCTCCCATCTAACGCCCAGTACGAGAAACTTCTATAAGAGCTCGAAACAAAGAGGATGCAAATATGGAGTGACTTTTATTTAACAGCCGCAGTGACGTCCGATAAGTGGAAGGGTCCATGTTACGACTAGAGACCAAGACATTCAATCACTCGTTCCGCAATATATGGATTCCATTTCAAGCTCTGAAAATGGAAGGGTATCATGAGCCCAGTATAGAATGCGTTTGCAAATTGTGTGGAAGTGCCTGAGAAAGGTATCATGCCATGACATGCAGACAGAGACTGGAGTCACTGAGTAACTTTTGTTGTCAATGAGAATTGAATGTAATCTTTGGATATGGTGGGTTTTTCTCCAAATATTTTTATATTGCCTCATGGCCATTGTTATAGACTATCTCTCAAGTCTGCCATGGCATTATTTAATGCAAAAATAATACCTATTCTTGCTTACGGAATAGATATTACATGGGCTAAACTAACTAAGAGTGACCTCTTCACTTTGGAAAAAGTCAAGGCAAGATTCTTAAAGGTCACCACTGGCGTATCTCGATATACACGATCACGGCTAGTCTATGAGCTTGCTGGGGAATCTTTCCTCATAGAAGATTTGAGGTTCAAGTTTGCTCTCCTATCTACGGATGGCTGGAAGAAATTGTTGGAAGAAAGGGAAAATAAACGAAAGAACATCTGGCTACAGTTCTACTCGACTGAAGCCATGATGAACAGGACATGGTCAGATGCGAACCTTCGACACTTCGTCAACTCCATGGCCGTGCATGGCTATCATCATACAGTTTGCAAGCTCAAGTCCTATCACGATCCTTCAGCTGATTGTGTTTGTCAGCTGTGTGATCAGCATTGTGAACGGTACCATGTTGATAAATGCACACAGCGACCATACTCAATTATTAATTATTGCACGATGTGAATATTCGTTTGTAAAAGTGCACAATATATTTGTGCTTAATAAAGTTATTAATAGTGGAGAGACAACTCCTAAGAGCTGAGAGAGCGCGCTGAGAAATAACTCATGTACTCGTCGCCAGGTTGAATCAAGACCAACTTGGTTGAATGTGCACTAAAAACAAAAGTCAGGCGACAAATCCGGACAATTTGGCCAACTCCGTTAACGCTAGGGAATAATAAACTACTTCATTTACAACATAATGTGTTGTAACATGGCGATATTCCTATTATCCTTGGCCCTATTCGTAATATTAATTCGAGCTTCTTATAACCATATTCTTATTTTTATTGTTGTTGTCACGCTTTATATTAACCGAACTATTAACGCTTCCCCACGCACGTTCCAAAAATCAGGACCTTAGGGAATGTGTTTGGTCAGAGGTTGTCTGTTTTCGCCGCCGTAAAGTGACCCGGTGCTCCTTTCGAATCCACATCAACTCACAACTTAAAGTAGAAATTATTTTTCTACACAGAACACGGATGATCTCTTGATTTACACTATTTTTGCCTCTAGGTAAGAGAAAATTCATATTGTATGCGTTATGAGGTTCTGCATGTCCACAGCACTAGTAAAATAGTTGATTTATTATAATAAGTACTTGGCAATAATTTTATCGAAAGTCAAATAAAATTACGTAAATTTAATAATTCAGTTACCGAACATAGGTGTGAACGATTCATAATAAGCTCGATGACGGAATAAAGGTACATAGTTTGCAGCTGTACCGTTCTAATGCTGTCAGGGAAATACAAGCCAAAAATGTTTAGTTGTAGTTGACTTTGCTTGAATTAGAGGTTAGTTGGTTTTGTATGTGTTTGAGTCTTCAGTTTTTGACTGGTTTGATGCAGCTATCCATGTATCCCTGTCCTGGGATAATCGTTTCATCTCTACATTTCTACCACACCCTACATCCGACACAATCTGTTTAACATATTATAACCGTGGTCTACCTCCACCGTTGTTGTCCTCGACCCTTTTTTAACTGAGTTTGCTATTCCTGTCTTACTATGTGTGTCCTACCAACCTCTCTCTTCTCTTCATTAGCAGTCGCCACAAACATCTCTCCTCTCCCAGTCGTCTTAATACCTCTTCATTTATAACCCTGTTTCATCATTTTCCAACGCTTCCTTTCTGCTGCTTCAACAGTCCAAATTTCACATCCATTGAGCGCCACGCTCCAGATAATTCCATTGTAATACCTAACTCTATATTCGATGTCAACATCCTTTTCTGTAGAAATGCTTACCTTGCCTGTGTCAACCTACATTTTATATCCTGTTTGCTTCGTCCATCACTGGTTATTTTGCTTCCTAAGTAGCAGAAGTCTCCTACTTCCTTTAGCCTTTCACCTGCTAATTTGAAGTCCGTAGGGGTTTCTGATTTCTTTCGGCCGCATTCCAATATGTTTTGTTTTACATTTATTAATTTTCATCATGAATTCTTTCCTCAAGACAGAATCCATGTTAGTTATTATTCTTTTAAAGGGTGGAACAGCGAGGCCATTTGTCCCTTGTAGCCTACTTTGTACATGTATATGCGAAGCGGCTTCGGTGGCGTAGTTGGTAGCATGCTGAGCTTCTATGCACAAGATCGCGGGTTCAAACCCGGCCGAAATCGTGGGATTCTTTAAGAGCGTTAAGAATCCTTCAGTATGCGTTCCTTCGAAGGGGAAGTAAAGCCAGCGGGCCCTTGTCATAGATTTATCGCATGTAAAGGAACCTTCCACTAACTACAATTTTTGTGTGAAGCTAATTTTGTAGGTTAGATTTGATAACCGCTCTATTAATTTGCAACGTTCGCCACCAGGTGACGTTTGCTGTGGCATCTAGTACCTAAGTTCACATCTTGGTGTCGTTGACGGTAGCATTTTGTAGCAAAAGTAGGAACTACTTGAAATAGATCGTCTGCAGTCCTTACCTGAATTACAGATAACACACACTAATACAGCCATCACAATTAACACCGGTTATCAGACAGATTCTACACACACCCAAAGTACACGGGGCTACATGACCGTATTGCCACAGACCTTAACTGAGGAACCAACCATACTTTGCGTATGTGAGTTAATAGTCTGGTACCAGGTGAGTTAGCCGTGGTCGTTACGGCGTGCTGTTGGCAGTCGCTCACAACCGGGAGGCGAGGAGGTTCGAATCCCCCCGCCGGCAACCTTGAAGAGATGGTCTTCTGTGGTTTCCCATCTTCCTTCCGGGCAAATTCCGGGGTTGGTCCCCAACTATAGGCCACAGCCGCTACCTTCCAATTCCTCGTCCTTACAATCACAATTTCCTCCCCAGACAACACTCCACACGCGACGGTACTTGTAGCTCACCACATGGGTGTCCGCATAGAAACAGCTACAAACTCGGGCGAGCCGAACATACGATAAATTAAAAATTAGTCTGGTAACATTATGTGTAATTATGTGTAATTGTCATTATTATTTGATGAAATATACCATCGAAGCATTTGCATGATTTGAATGGGGGTTTGTTCTCCTCCCCATGCTGTTTTGTTTGTTGAAGTGCGAATAAATTGCATGAACTGTCCTGACTATAAAAATTGGTGTTTGGAATTTCTGCAAATGGCGTTATGGTAGGCCTATTGTTGTGTGTGTGTCATAACTTGGTCCGTCACTCCCCAGTATTAGTCTTGTTACAAAACACACTTTCAGGCGTATTTGTTTCTATTGTAATTAAGTACAAGTTTTCGGGCTTGTAGGCATAGTGAGCCGAGCTAAATTGATCCGTTAATTCATAGCCAAGATCCACCCAACCAACAGTCATATTCAAGCAGCAATACCTCACTACAAACCGTTACTCATTATTTCAAGCCTCTTCCTCATTCCACTGTTGACCAAGAAAAGGAGCTGAACCCTTGAAAATGCCGGTCGCAGTTTCCGGTGAAACGTTGGGAGATATCCTGTCTGGACCACGGCCTACAAGCCCGAAGAACTTGTGCTTAATTATGAACGCCGGCCGTGAAAGCCTAAGCTGTTTCTATTGTATTTAGGAGCTTGACAGATCTTAAGTGTGTGTGTGGAATATGTCCAATAACTTACGTTATCATTGTGCCTACTACTGTATGTACGAGTTTGGTTCTAATATTGTCAGTGGCGGCCCGTAATAAGTTTGCAGTGTTGCACGACGCCCATATTAATTAATTTCCTCTTGCTTGCATAGAAAATAAGTAGTTTTTCTTTAATAATTCAGGATCTCTTAATAATACTGTGAACTGTTTGAGAAAGCAAAGAGCACCAACAGTATAGACCTCGTGCGTGCCTACTGTGCTGCGCTCTGGTGACAAATCTATAGCTGGTGGGGATGACGCAGCACTAGACTGTAAGGTATCGCTTGATGGAAAGGAATGTTCAGTTTGTCGCGATGGAAGCGAGTGTTACAAAGAGTCCAAGAAACTGTTGTGTGGTTGGTTGCAATTACACGTACAGAAACAGTCCTCCCGGTACTAGATTATTTAGTTTTCCTAATGATAAACAGCATATAATCAGAAGGAAAGCTTGGATTACAGCAGTGAGGCGAGAGACTGTTGACAGGAAACCATGGGCCCCCAGTAAAAATGCACGTGTTTGTAGTCGTCATTTTGTTAACGGAACATCTACAAGGGATCCCGACAGTCCTGGTTACATGCCCAGACTCGACTTGAAACCTACTTCATCTGACCAGCACAAACAAAAAAGGGAAACTGCAGAGGCGACGAGATACAAGAGACGGAAACTCAGACATGGAAAGGAATTAGTTGACAACAATCTCGTGAAACAATGCATTGATGCTAGCACACAAACTGATATAATGGGCGTAAGTACAGCCAACATTGATGTCAATATAATGTTTTCTTCATTAAGAAATAATGATGAAGCTGAAGTTCAAACAAATCTACCGGCACCTCGTGAGAATAAACAAACAATGACAGATACGTGTTTTAAAGCAGACTGTGGTGTAAATGTGGATAGTTTAAGCATAAATAATGTATTCTGTGGCTACAAATCCGTGCAAGAAAAGGACTCGCATCTCCTTGAAATAGCGGGTGTAAAATTAGAAGTGTTCAGTGTTGGTACCCGCTATAAATCGGAATTGCTCTCTAGGCAGAGAAAACATGCTACTTCTCTTCCTCATGAAGCTGAAGCTAGGAATTAGTTTTGCTGCTCTTGGTATATTTTTTAATTGTCACAGGACTACAGCATCAGCCACCTTCAAATTCATTCTGCAGAACATGTTTCAGAATACCAAAGATTGGATTTTCTGGCCACAGCGGTCCACTATAAAGAATACCATGCCTAATGCATTTAAAATACATTTTGAAAATTGCACATGCATAATAGATTGCAGTGAAGTCCCTTGTGAAAGACCTCAAAGTGTCCGTCAGAGAATTTTAATGTTCTCGTATTATAAGAACACCTTTACTGTAAAATTTCTTGTTGCGATCAACCCCATCCGGATATACACACATCAAAAAAAGTTTTGCATCACCTCGGTTCCCAGATCTCCGGCATATAGACGTTGACTGTGTATATTGTATCCAAGATACAGTCCCTTTGACTGTTCATAGATGTCACTAAAACTGCTCAAAGATGTAAACAACCATGCATGAGCAGGGCCTATTAGACGGAGGGGGTACGACAGCCGATCAGTTCCAGTCATTCCACCAGGACGAAGGTACGCTGCTCATGTTGTCTGTAGTTCTACCATGCCTAGAAGGTCAATACCGCAGTTCGATCGCGTCCGCATTGTTACTTTGTGTCAAGAAGGGCTCTCAACAAGGGAAGTTTCCAGGCGTCTCAGAGTGAACCAAAGCGATGTTGTTCGGACATGGAGGAGGTACAGAGATACAGGAACTGTCGATGACAGGCCTCGCTCAGGCCGCCCAAGGGCTACTACTGTAGTGGATGACCGCTACTTACGGATTGCCGCTCGGAGGAACCCTGACAGCAATGCCACCATGTTGAATAATGCGTTTCGTTCAGCCACAGGACGTCGTGTTTCAACTCAAACTGTGCGCAATAGGCTGCATGATGCGCAACTTCACTCCCGACGTCCATGGCGAGGTCCAGCTTTGCAACCCCGACACCATGCAGCGCGGTACAGATGGGCCCAACAACATGCTGAATGGACCCCACGGAATTGGCATCACGTTCTCTTCACCGATGAGTGTCGCATATGCCTTCAACCAGACAATCGTCGGAGACGTGTTTGGAGGCACCCTGGTCAGGCTGAACGTCTTAGACACACTGTCCAGCGAGTGCAGCAAGGTGGTGGTTCCCTGATGTTTTGGGGTGGCATTATGTGGGGCCGACGTACGCCACTGGTGGTCATGGAAGGCTCCGAAACGGCTTTACGATACCTGAATGACATCCTCCGACCCATAGTGCAACCATATCGGCAGAATATTGGAGAGGCATTTGTCTTCATGGACGACAATTCTCGACCTCATCGTGCACATCTTGTGAATGCGTTCCTTCAAGATAACGACATCGCTCGACTACAGTGGCCAGCATGTTCGCCAGACATGAACCCTATCGAACATGCCTGGGATATGTTGAAAAGGACTGTTTATGGACGTCTTGACCCACCAACCACTCTGAGAGATTTACGCCGAATTGTCGTTGAGGAGTGGGACAATTTGGACCAACAGTGTCTTGATGAACTTGTGGATAGTATGCCACGACGAATACAGGCATGCATCAATGCAAGAGGACGTGCTACTGGGTATTAGAGGTAGTGGTGTGTACTGCAATCTGGACCACAAATGCTGAATGTCTAGCCGTATGATGGTACAACATGCAATGTGTGGGTCTCATGAGCAATAAAACGAGCTGAAATGTTGTTTGTGTTGATCTCTATTCCCTTTGTATTTAAAGGTTCCGGAACTCTTGGAACCGAGGTGATGCAAAACTTTTTTTGATGTGTGTATTTGTTTTCTTTCTAAATGTTACGGTGGAAGAGCGACTGATAGCTACATTACAGTTCATTCAGGCATTCTGAACTACATTCAGCCAGGTGACCTTGTGATGTGTGACAAAGGATTTCCGCAGATTAAGACGTGCCTTGAAGATAAAAACGCTGTAATGGTGATGCCTCCTTTTGCTTATAATCCTCAATTTTCAGCTGAGGAAATTAAAACAACATATGACATAGCGTCAGTTAGAATCCATGTGGAAAGAAGTATTCACAGAATGAAAGTTTTTAAAATACTGAGCAACAAAATAACTACGGATTTAATGCCTCATATAGATAAGATTCTTCATGTTATTGGAGTTTTGGTGAACTTAAGTCCTCCTATCATCAAGTCGTAAAGTAAACCAGCAACCCCCTTCCCCTAGTTTCCTACGGTCAAGGTCAGACAGTGAGAACTTTAAATAGAACCGGTGCCGTACATAAGTGATTCAATTGATTCATCATGCAATGAGAAACCAATTCTAGAATGTATTAACTTACACCATGCTCATATGTACTATTGATGATTATTATACATAATGTATTTACACTAATAGTTACCTTTACAACTTGTTACAAATATACTGTAGGAATTGTAGAAAAGATTGACATGGACAAGATCACGCTGATATGCCGTTACTCTGTGTGAAAATGAATGGTAGATAGTGTTCAAAATAAAATTTCTGCACTTTTGGAATAACACTTGAAAGGAATTTCTCATTTCTTAGAATTCTGACGTTCACACTGCCCTTGGGAGAGTATATAAACAGGTTACATACATTTAAATTTGAAACGTACATTGATACCTGTACCTGGGTGTAATATACATGGGTCTCCTTTAATTTTACTTCCCCATTATTATTAATGTACAAATATGGGATATTGCAGAGTTTCCTTTCAATAACAGGTTTTTCCCGGCACGAATACGGACACTTGATCTCGAGAAGAGATGGAAACCCTTCATGATGTTCCCGTAGAGCAATCCCGTCTGGACTGCAGCAGCGCCATGGTTATTCATGTTTTACAAGCAAGCCTACCTGCCTTACGGAACATTGGAACAATCCACAGAATTCCATTATCGCATTCGTTTCATTATCCCTTTCATACCTAACTGCAGGAGTATTTATGTCTTTGGAGTTATGAATTACAGATGTTAGTTTTTGGTAATCCCCACTTTGTAATGTTATGATCCTGTGCACATTCTGACTGGCGGAAATTCGAATCAATCTCTGCTGAAACCACAAGTGACATCGAGACTGTACCACTGTCTCAAATGCAATTTCATATTTTTGCAAAATATTGATTTTTACTTTGTCACAATAAAATCTCAACATTGTCATTTAGACTTTCACGGCCCGTGTTATTATTCATAATGTTGAATTTTGGGCTTATGCCGTGTTTTATTATATTGCAATTCGACGCGTTTCGAAAGAAACCATGTCTTTCATCGTCAGGAATAATCTGGAATACGACAATGTTGCTAAGAGAAAGCAACGAAGAACATATAGAAGGTGCCCAAAGATGGACGCCATTATAGCCCCATGTTAGGGACAACGGAAAGCAGCAGTGAATTACTTTCTCCGGGTTCTGATAATAGGTAGCCAGGATTCACTGAGATTGTAGCCGGTGTCGCGGTTGAAATTATCTGGGTGTTTACGTATTTCAACCGCCTCCCTGATGATTCTGGGACGATATTGCTTTATACGGGCAAGAACATCCACCCCTTGGAACATGACATCATGGCCAGGTGTTAAAGCATGATCGGCAACAGCTGATTTATCAGGTTGAATGAGCCTGATACATCTATTATGTTCCTTAATGCGAGTGCATATTGTTCTCGAAGTCTGCCCGATGTAAACCTTGCCACAAGTACAGGGAACTCTGTAGATACCCGGTTGTTGCAATTTAGGCAAACTGTCCTTAGTTGGTCGCAGGAGTTGCCTAATCTTAACAGAAGTTCCAAATACAGTCCGTATGTTGTATCGACGTAGGATTTTAGCAATACGATCCGTTGTGTTATATATGTACGGAAGGTAAGCAGTTCCTCTTACATCTCTTTTCTCAACTGACGTCCTATTATTATTTGTTGGTTTCAGAACCGTAGAAATCAAAGCCTTGCTATAACCGTTGCTCTCAAAGGTGGTTCGCAGGGTGTTAATTTCTTCTTGTAAAGAAGACACTTCACAGTTTGCCTAAATTGCAACAACCGGGTATCTACAGAGTTCCCTGTACTTGTGGCAAGGTTTACATCGGGCAGACTTCGTCATGTTCCAAGGGGTGGATGTTCTTGCCTGTATAAAGCAATATCGTCCCAGAATCATCAGGGAGGCGGTTGAAATACGTAAACACCCAGATAATTTCAACCGCGACACCGGCTACAATCTCAGTGAATCCTGGCTACCTATTATCAGAACCCTGAGAAAGTAATTCACTGCTGCTTTCCGTTGTCCCTAACATGGGGCTATAATGGCGTCCATCTTTGGGCACCTTCTATATGTTCTTCGTTGCTTTCTCTTAGCAACATTGTCGTATTCCAGATTATTCCTGACGATGAAAGACATGGTTTCTTTCGAAACGCGTCGAATTGCAATATAATAAAACACGGCATAAGCCCAAAATTCAACATTATGAATAAAATCTCAACACTTCACTGGACAACATATCTTCATATTCTTTTTTCACTAGCACTATCTTACCACCGCCCTTGTGAGTGCTTTCATAGCACTGATATGGTACTTGAGATTGGTTGTCAAATCCATGGAGGCACTGACAAGTGAGTCACAGATGCTTTCTCAGCTAGTCCTACAGCATTATCCACGACGTGGTCTATAATTGAATTACTTATGGAAGACGACTCTCCTTCGCATTCCATCGTCATTTCCCCTCTCTGGCATGCAGTAAACTGGTCGCTTAGTTGTTTCCTTCTCTATCATTTGCCTTATGCTTTCACCTTTAGTATATCCTACGGGAACATTCCTAGGTTTCTCCCACCGCTGCAGAGAGGAAGTACTAGAATGGTCTCTTTCTGTGTTAACATAATAACACAACGCAGCAATATGCTTACAGCATTGGGAGAGGCCGGCTTTGCACTGGCATTCAGTGGATTGAAGATTTCTTTCGCGATCGATCTGAAAGAAACAGGAATTATAAAGACATTGACGGGCATGATAGCCTAGTGGCTTTCCCATGATAATTTAAGACATAAACTAATGCTGATTGGGCCTATTGATAAAAGTTTTCATAAGTATTATAGGAAATATATAATATTTTAATGCTTACTTGAAGTATACGGTGGTTGATTTATGTTTGTTTCTCTCAAACATACGCCGGCAATTTCCCCTCCCGACGTTTCTCTCACTTTGAGTTCATGGCAACTCTCATTGAGTTTTGCACCTTTCTTCAAGGTGGAAGGTCTGAAATAAGTCTGAGTCCACTGTATCCTTTCAAAACCAACAAAAACCTCAACAGAGCACGACATTGGAGCGGTAAATATAATTGCTTGCTTGCCTAGACTCAAAGTCAGTTGCGTCAGTCATTCATCCTGCGTGTTGCACAAGCATCCGATAGGGGCGCCAGCGGTCAAAATCCAGCGAGGCGCACGAGGTCTTCGTCGTGTGGTCGTTGCTATGCTCGAGCAACGACCAGATCTCAATAGTGGAGGGTATGGCAGAGATGCTAGACCGAGTAAGTCCTATCCCAACAGTTAACCCAGCTGGTTGTTGCCCACTGATTGCAACACGGAAGGAGAGGAGCAGACGAAAACACCCGAGATTCTCCGTCTACTGCCGATACCATTTACAATCCATTTAGTTCCTAGGTGACGTCATCTCGACTGTGGTATTCCTGGCGAATGTGTTACCGTACATCAGTTTTACCGCACACACGTATAACCTACCGTATTCTCTGATATCAGACTTTTATAATAATACTAGCTGAAGTACCCGTGCTTCGCTACGGGTCATACATAAATTAAAATGTGAAGGTGACAGTTAAAACAGGGGATAGGCGAGATGCTGCACGGAGAGAGAGTAACGATGGGACATTTTGTCCAACTACACCGCTCGGCGTAGACTGTGTTTTATAGCACGAATTTAGGTTTCACTCGCTAACCGTTGGAGATACACGTAAAGTGATACGGACATTTTGGATAGAAAACTAAATGTTAAACCTCGTGTATGCCATCAAAAGTTTGTTATTTCTTAGCATTCTCTTTTCATTTGAAATGGAAATATGAAAGTGTAGTGACGTCATTAAAATGGTCGCCATCTTTAAATAGTGCAAAGTATCGAAATCAAAAGTAGCCTATTATGTTAATCAGGTAAAATGTAAAACTTCATGTAAATCGGACCCGTGGTTCTTGCGTGATTGAGTAATACACCGACACACAGACACACAGCGTCTCGTTCGTATATATTAATTATATATTAGTACTAGCAACCCGACCCGGCTTCGCCTGGGAACAGTTATGCATGCATTACGTGATAAGCGCTTTTTTCCAATGTCAATGAACAACGACCAATATCAGTTTTACGTCTCGGCATGATGGGGTTAAAATCACTGACTGGACTATTAATTGTATTATCATGGAGATGCATGTGCAACAAATTCTTGTCAGACGTAATTTAAAACTGGCGAGGTGTATGAAACACAAATCCCCCTTCCGTCCAATCTTAACTTGACTGTGAATTCACAGTCTATACGAAGAAAAGCCGAGTTGCACTTCATGGGAAACTCCAAACACAACCACTCTTCTCTAAAGTTTCTAACTCAACACGACTCGACAGTTCGCTGCTGGCTGTATCTGGGGCAATAAGCTCGTCCGCTAGCTAAGCTGTAACTGGAGTGATAGACTCGCCCCTAGCTAGCTCGTAAACTGTCGCCTTAGTAACTGAATGGAGATTGTTGGAAGAAACGAAAACGTAAAAACACTTATAGTAGGCGATGTATTGAACATATAGATATGCTCTCCCGGGCTTTTATGTAGAACTTTCATGCTGAACAATTCTTACACTCATAGTAGCCTATATAGATATTTTCAACGGTTAGCCCAGCGTAAGCTTAAAAAGCGCACGGATGCCAGGATTTCTTTTCCATCCTTTTGACTGAAATAGTTACTGGTTGGCTTCCTTTGATCATAAATGAATTATTCTCTACAGAATCCTTCCTCGAGATATCCTTTACAGAATGGTGACAACCGCATCAAAATCCATTCAGTGGTTCTCGAGATTACCCGTGACATCCAAGAATCTGGGACTTTGTTTTATACTAAGTAGAGATTACTGATGCAGTAAAACAAAAGGCTTCTTTTTCTAAACATTCCAAAGCCAACAGCGATGCTCTTTTAGCTTCATACAAAGTGGCATATCGCATTGCAAAATGCAAAAAACCTCACACAATTGCGGAAGAGCTGATTTTAGCTGCTACTGTTGACATGGCTAAGATAATGATCGGTGAGGAAACAGGCAAACAGCTTCTTAAAATTCCTCTGTCAAACAATACAATAAGCAGGAGGATTGATGACATATTTGAGGATATTAGCAACCAACTTATAAATAGTTCGAGAGGTAAAGAGTTCGGAATTCAATTAGATGAGGCTACTGACAATCACAAGGACGCTCATTTAATTTGCTACGTTAGGTATGTGAATGAAAAACAGTTGATAGAAGACTTGTTGCTTTGCAAAGAAATTGAAGGAGGCACCTCTGGTAAAGAATTGTTTGATATTGTTGACGGTTTTATGGCAGAGAATGATATTAACTGGGAAAACTGTGTTGGGGTGTGTACTGATGGAGGCCGGTCAATGTCAGGCCACTACAAAGGACTGCAATCTCGCATTCGAGCAAAAGCCCCAAATGCTGTTTGAACACACTGTATTATACACCGAGAAGCACTGGCAGCAGAAAAGTTCAGTTCAGAGTTAAGTGCAGCTTTAAAAACCGTGATACAAGTAATACAATTAATCAAAACAAGACCAATGAAGGCCCGTTTTTTTTCTAAACTATGTGATGACACAGGCGCTCTACACTCATCGCTTTTGTACTATAGCAGTGCGCGATGGCTATCTCTGGGCAATTCTCTGCTAAGAGTGTTTGAACTGAGACAAGAAATACACATGTTTCTGAGTGAAGAAAATAATGTTCTTGCTGATATTTTTATTGATGAAAGTTATCTCCTTAAACTGGCGTTCCTGACAGACATTTTTGAACGTTTGTATTAGTGTGTGTTATCTGCTTTTACGACCTACCTAGAGATCTCGGGTTCGAATCCCGGACGGGGTAGATATTTTTGCTGCCAGATTATCATTTTAAATGTTGTAAATATTGTCAATTCAAATTACAGTAGAGTAAGTATGTAGTTAGTTTTAGTTGTAAGTATGAAGTTAATTTGTTTATTAGATATATGTCATTGTTCTATTAGACTGTGGTGTGTGAGTGTGTCTGGTGAGGGTGCATGTGAGTGGGCCTGGTGACAGACTGTTTTAGTGGTAGTATTTGTTGTTGGTGAAACTTGAGTATTTTTTTCGTTAGTAGAATTTTGGTATTTAATTGTTAGTAGAAGGTTAGTATTTTGTAGTAGAATTGCTCTTTACTTATTCTGAAAGGGAGTAGCAGCCTGTCAGAGTAAATCAATTCTTTACTAGTCTAATAGACGGTTAAGATATTGATAATATAAGCCAACTAATGGCTACACTGCGTTCTGCTGCACGGCTGAAAGCAACGGGAAACTACAGCCGTAATGCTATTCCCGAGGATATGCACCTCTCTATGCATAATTACATGTGATGATGGCCTCCTCCCTTATAAAAATTTCAATCCGGAGGTAAACTAGTCTCCCGTTCGGATCTCCGGGTGGGGACTACTCGAGAGGGGGTTAACATCACAGAAGTGACAAAGAGGAAATCTGACATTCTACGGATCGGAGCGCGGAATGTTAGAAGTCGGCTAGGAAATGGAAAGTTAGAAAACTTAGAAAGGGAAATGGATAGGTTGAGGTTGGATTTGGTTGGGATTAGTGAAATGCGCTGGCAGGATGAACAGGATTTTGGTCAGGAGACTATAGGGTCATTAGCACTAAATCAAACAATGGCCAAGCAGGGGTTGGTCTCATATTGAGTAGGAAACTTGGACAGCGGGTGGAATATTATGAGCAATACAGTGAACGGATTATTGTAGCAAAAATCAATACTAAACCTACGTGCACCACAGTGGTACAAGTCTATATGCCTACCAGTCAAGCTGATGATGAGGATGTTGAAAAGGTCTACGAAGAAATAGATGACATTCTGAGGTATATGAAAGGTGATGAAAATGTTATAGTAATAGGAGATTGGAATGCTGTGGTAGGAAAAGGGAGAGAAGGGAAGATAGTAGGAGATTTCGGATTAGGTGAAAGGAATGATCGAGGAAGCAGGCTGATGGAATTCTGCACCGAACATGAGTTGGTCATAGCTAACACATTATTCAATAACCACAATAGAAGAATATACACATGGATGAGACCAGGAGATACAGGGCGTTACCAAATCGACTTCATTATGGTCAAGCAGAGGTTTCGAAACCAGATTTTGGATTGTAAAACATATCCTGGCGCTGACATAAACTCTGACCACAATCTGGTTGTAATGAAATGCAGATTAAAGCTGAAGAAACTGAAGAAAAGTCAAAAGCCAAAAAGGTGGGCAATAGACAGACTGAAAGTAAAGGATGTAAACGAAAGATTCAAGAAGAGTATAAAGGAAGGACTTATCAAAACCCCTAAACAAACTTCAATTGCAGACGAATGGGCACTTTTGAAGAATGAAATAACAAAATCCGCAGAAGAAACATTGGTAGGAAAGAAAGAATAGGTAGAAAAACGTGGATCACTCTGGATATACTAGAATTGATGGATGAAAGGCGGAAACACAAGAATCTAAGAGATGAAAAGGGGAAATCAGAATACAGACGTCTGAGAAATGAGGTTAACAAGAAGTTCAAGGAAGCGAAAGAAGAATGGTTGAAAGAGAAATGTGCAGGTATAGAAAATTGTCTGAAATTAGGAAAATTAGACACAGCTTATCGAAGGATTAAGAATACTTTTGGGGAAAAGAAGACTAAGTGCTGTAATATTAAGGACACAAATGGAAAGCCTCTAACAGATAGGGAAGAAAAGGTTGAGTGATGGAAAGCTTACATACAGTGCTTGTATAAGGGAAAGGAGATTGAGAATCATGTAATGGAAAGGGAGGAGGAAATTGATGAGGATGCAAAAGGAGATTTAATATTGAGATCAGAATTTGACAGAGCATTAGAGGACTTAGGCAGGAACAAAGCACCAGGCATAGATGATATACCGATTGAGTTGCTACGCTGCATAGGAGATGAAGGTCTGATCAGGTTATTTCACTTGGTGTGTAGGATTTATGAGACAGGTGAGGTACACCCTGATTTCAAGAAGAATGTTATCATCCCTATACCAAAGAAAGTGGGAGCTGACAGATGAGAAGATTACCGTACAATCAGCTTGATTACTCATGCTTCAAAGATCCTCTCTAGAATAATTTACGGCGGCTTCGGTGGCGTAGTTGGTAGCATGCTGAGCTTCTATGCCCAAGATAGCGGGTTCAAACCCGGCCGAAGCCGTCGGATTTTTTTAAGAGCGTTAAAAATCCCTCAGTATGCCTTCCTTCGGAGGGGAAGTAAAGCCGGCGGTCCCATGTCATAGATTTATGGCATGTTAAAGATCTTTCCACTAATTACACCTGTGTGAAACTAAATTGGATAGGTTAAGAATGTAAACAACGCTCTTAGGTTGCTACGTTCGTTGCCAAGAGCCGACTGCGGTGGCGTCTAGTAGCTAGTTCTGAACTAGGCCTAGTAGTCGTTGACGGTGGCGTTTGGCGGCAAAAGTAGGAACTATTTGAAAATTCAAAGTTGCAGTCTCTACTTGAATTAAAAAACAGATACACACACTAATACAGTCATCACAATTAACACCGGTTATCAGACAGATTCTACACACACCCAAAGTACACGGGGCTACATGACCGCGTTGTCGCAGCCCCTAAACTAAGGAACCAACCAACCAACCAGAATAATTTACAAGAGGATTGAAAGCCAGATAGAAACGGAGTTGGGTGAAGACCAGTTTGGTTTCAGGAGAAATGTAGGAACAAGGGAAGCTGTACTAAGTCTTAGGCTGATTTTGGAAGGTAGAATAAGGAAAGATAAGAGAACGTTCATGGCATTTGTAGACTTAGAAAAGGCTTTTGATAACGTTGATTGGACTAAATTGTTTGACATTTTGAAATCTATTGGAATAAAGTACAGGGATAGGAGGGTTATATACAATCTATACAGAAACCAGACAGCAGTCATTCGAGCTGAAGGACATGAGAGAGAAGCTGGTATTCAGAAAGGTGTAAGGCAAGGCTGCAACTTATCACCCATACTTTTCAATCTTTACATTGAACAAGCAATGAAGGAAATTGGAGAAAAATTTAAAGTGGGAGTGAAGCTTCAAGGAGAAATAATTTCAACTCTGAGATTTGCTGATGACATTGTCATCTTGGCCGACAAGCCTGAGGATTTGAATGAGTTTTTGAATGGTATGGATTCCGTCTTACGGAAGGAATTCATGATGAAAATTAATAAATGTAAAACAAAAATACTGGAATGCAGCCGAAATAAATCAGAAACCTCTATGGAGATCAAATTGGCAGGTGAAAAGCTGAAGGAAGTAGGAGACTTCTGTTACTTAGGAAGCAGAATAACCAGTGATGGACGAAGCAAAGAGGATATAAAAAGTAGGTTGGCTCAGGCAAGGAAAGCCTTTCTACAAAAAAGGAATCTGTTGACATCGAATATAGATTTAGGTATTAGGAAGTCATTTTTGAAAGCCTTTGTCTGGAGCGTGGCGCTGTATGGAAGTGAAACTTGGACTATTGGTGCAGCAGAAAAGAGGAGAATTGAAGCATTTGAAATGTGGTGTTAGAGGAGAATGATGAAGATCAGATGGGTAGATAGGGTTACAAACGAAGAGGTATTAAGGCGAGTGGGAGAGGAGAGATGTTTCTGGCGACTGCTAATGAAGAGAAGAGATAGGTTGGTAGGACACATACTAAGACACCCAGGAATAGCAAGCTAAGTTAAAAAGGAAGGGTCGAGGACAAGAACTGTAGGGGTAGACCAAGGTTAGAATATGTTAAACAGATTGCCTCGGATGTAGGGTGTGGTAGCAATGTAGAGATGAAACGATTAGCTCAGGACAGGGAGGCGTGGAGAGCTGCATCAAACCAGTCAAAAGAATGAAGACTCAACAACAGTAAAATTTAATATAATATTGCGCCCGTTGACGCATGTTCGCTCAGATGACAGAGACGAAAACTTATGCTGAAATGTAACTGAATATACCCTGCGAGCGGCGGGAAGAAGCTGAAGCAATATCGCTTATGATTATATTTTTACTTATTTTTCATATTCCAAAAATCTGCTATAATTATAACCAAGTAATTCTGCATATTTGAAGTACAGCGTACTTCGTAAATCGAAGAAACTATCAATTTACGCGGCCAGCTCATGTACTGAGAGCACGCCATATTTGGTAACACCAGTTTCCTATTCGTCTGTGGAAGAGACAACATGTGCATGATGGAGCACAAGTGAAAGGAAACCATGTGGCAGGAAAAATCTGCGAATAACTTCCTTACGGATAGCCATCATGGCATTGTGTAGTAATTGAACGATTGAAGACATTCACCACTACGAGAACTGTAAAATATTTTTATTATTATCCGAGGTGAAATGAAGGACTTGTGTGAAGAAAACTTTGCGACCGCATGGTCTCATTCTCACGCACACACACATGTTTCAGTGTTCTATAAATGTGTATTTAACTAACTTTATAACTGTACAATATCTACAAGTACAATCTTTATTTGCCGGATGGGCAGTGATTTTGATTTAATTTTTGTTAATATTTTCTTGTGTAAATATCAGTGCAAGTCACGAGTGAGTGTCGCACAAGCGACAGAAACTAGAGCCAGTGGCGGAGTGAAAATGGGCAATTTTTTACCGCATATTAGCTGCAGTGCGCGTGAGTTTTATTTAATTATGTGCTACATTTTTACCAACGCTAACATCGCAATAATGATAAACCAGCAGATCTTCAGATACAACTCCAACCGCGTGATGGCATGTGATTGCTAAATCATGCGTGGGGAATTGGCGACGGAGGATGTCCAGACACAATGAAATGGTAACCTAAAGCCATACACGAGACCGCATTCAACATCTCATGGCGGGACTCGAACCAAGTGACGCTGAATCTGTAAGTCAGATCAAATATTTATAGCGTACTAGCTGTACCCGGCATGCGTTGCAATGCCAATCAAGGAAAGTGTTGGCATTGAAATTCTGTTTCTTGAAGTGCTTTTGGATACACAACATGTTTTTCAATTTCCGTTAACTGCCTCTAAACTATCGTAAAATGGATTTTCTAATTTAGAATCATTCGTGGGAGCGTGCTCAACAACTTTCAAAAGTTTCATCGCAATCGGATGAATGGCATATGAACGTAAACGGGATTTTGTTTGGTCGATTCGTGCGCTGTCACTCATTTGTTGATACTACTCGTACGCTACCTACTGAGAAATGGATTTACTAAGTCGAAACCTTACCCTGGCGTGTACACAATAACTCATCAAGGTTTCATCACAATCGAAGAAGGTTATATGAACGCATAGGGGATTTTGTTGAAACGCTTCGCGCATCGTCACCCATTTGTTGCATATACTCGTGCGCTACCTATTGTGAAATGGATTTACTAAGTCGAAACCCTTCCCTGGCGTGTACACAATAACTCATCAATGTTTCATCGCATTCGGATGAATGGTAAATGCTCGTATACAGGGTTTTGTTTAAACGATTAGTGCGCTGTCACTCATTTGTTGAATCTACTCGTGCGCTACCTATTGTGAAATGTATTACTAAGTCGAAGTTCTTCCCTGGCGTGTACACATTAACTCATCAAGGTTTCATCGCAATCGAAGAAGGTTATATGAACGTAACAGGGGATTTTGTTGAAACGCCTCGCGCATCGTCACCCATTTGTTGTATCTACTCTTGCGCTACTTATTGTGAAATGGATTTACTAAGTCGAAACCCTTCCCTGGTGTGTACACAATAACTGATCAATGTTTCATCGCAATCGGATGAATAGTATATGAACGCATACTGAATTTTGTTTAAACGATTCACGCCCTGTCACTCGTTTGTGGAATCTACTCGTGCGCTACCTACTGTAAAATGTCTTTACTAAGTTAGAAACCGTCACGTAAGTGTCCACAACATCTCACCCAATTTTCATCGCTATCGGACTATTGGGATATGAAGACATAGGGGACTGTATTGATACGCTCCGCGTGTCGTCGTTCATTTGCCGAATCTACTCATGTGCTACCTACTGTGAAATGTATTTACTATGCCAGAAACCTTCCTTGGAGTGTCCCCCATATTTCACCCAAGTTTCTCCGCTAACGGCAGAATGGTATATGACCTTATACGGGACTTTGTTGAAACGCTTCGCGCGTCGTCCCTCATTTGTTGAATCTACTTGTGCGCTGCCTATTGTATAGTGGATTTACTAAGCCAGAAACCTTCCATGAAGTGTACTCAACATCTCACCCAAGTTTCATAGCTATCGGACGAATGGTATATGAATGCCTACGGGACTTGGCTGAAACGCTTCTCGTGTCGTCGCTCATTTGTTGATTCTACTCTTGCGCTACGTATTGTAATATGGATGTACTCAGCCAGAAACCTTCCCTGGAGTGTACACAACATCTCACCCAAGTTTCATCGCAATCGTAAGCATGGTATGTGAACGTATACGGGACGTTGTCGAAACGCTTCGCGCGTAGTCACTCATTTGTTGAATCTAAACGTGCGCTTCGTATTTTAAAATGGATTTACTAAGCCAGAAGCCTTTCCTGGAGTGTACACAACAATTCACCAAACATTTATTACTATCAGACGAATGGTATATGACCTCATACGGGACTTTGTTGAAACGCTTCGCGTGTCATCGCTCATTTGTTGAATCTACTGGTGCGCTACCTATTGTAAAATGGATGTACTAAGCCAGAAACCTTCCCTGGAGTGTACACAACATCTCACCCAAGTTTCATCGCTATCGGATGAATGGTATATGACCTTATATCGGACTTTGTGGAAACGCTTCGCGCGTCGTCGCTTATTTGTTGATTCTACTCGTACTCTACCTATTTTTAAAGGGATTTACTAAGCCAGAAACCTTCCCTGGAGTGCACACAACATCTCAGCCTAGTTTCATCGCTATCGAACGAATGGTATATGAACGCATACGTGACTTTTTTGAAATGCTTCGCGCGTCGTAGCTCATTTGTTGAATCTACTCGTGCTCTACCTATTTTTAAAGGGATTTACTAAGCTAGAAACCTTCCCTGGAGTGCACAGAAAATCTCAGCCTAGTTTCATCGCTATCGGACGAATGGTATATGAACGCAAACGTGACTTTGTTGAAATGCTTCGCGCGTCGTAGCTCATTTGTTGAATCTACTCGTGAGCTGCCTATTGTAAAGTGGATGTACTAAGCCAAAAAATTTCCCTGCAGTGTACACAACATTTTACGCAAGTTTCATAGCTATCGGACGAATGGTATATGAATGCATACGGGACTTTGTTGAAACGCATTGCGTGTCGTCGCTCATTTGTTGAATCTACTTGTGCGCTATCTACTGTGAAATGTATTCACTAATTTTGAAACCTTCACGTAAGTGTACACAACATCTCACCCAAGTTTCATCGCTATCGGACGAATGGTATATGAACACATACGGGACTTTGTTGAAATGCTTCGCGCATCGTCGCTCATTTGTTGAATCTACGCGTGCGCTACCAATTGTAAAATTGATTTACTAAGTCAGAAACCTTCCTTGGAGTGTACTCAACATCTCACACAAGTTTCATCGCAAAACGGACGAATGGTATATGAACGTATAGGAGACATACAGACATACCCACAGACAAACTATCACGTTACATTGATTTTTAGCCTATTTTCAATTTTGAAAAAATAGGCTTATGAGATCACCTTTTGTCCGTGTGTGTGTGCGTGTGTGTGTGTGTGTGATTCGTGTGTGTGTCCCCCCCCTAATAAAATCTAAACGGCTGGAGCGATTTCAATGAAACTCGGTATACTCATAGCACTATTCCCGGCGACCTCGACCATGCCCTTCAAATTTTGTTACGTCTCACCAATGCAAAATGGCGGCTGTGCAAAATATTTCACTAGCATTCAATATCTCCGAAACTATTACCGATACCGCCCTGAAATTGTGTTCGGTGATAAAAGGTACTACTAGAAGTTCACCTATGAGACTTTCAAAAACCTGGTGACTACAAAACCAACATGGCGGTCAAGCGAAGTTGAGACTTTTAAATAGACTTTTCTCGCGATTTAACTATCCACACGTAATGAAACTTAGTACAGCAAATGTTTATACACATTGTAATGCACTGGAGTCTAATTTAGTTCAATTGTTTACATACTTCAAAATGGCGGCTGTGCGAAATATTTCACTGACATTCTATATCTCCGAAACTATTACAGATATCACCCTGCAATTTAGTACGGTGATAAAGGGTACTGATACAAGTTTACCTATGTATATTTCATAAACTTGTAAAGTAGAAAACGAACATGGCGACCAAGCGAATTTGAGACTTTTAAATAGACTTTTCTCACGATTTAACCATCCAAACGTAATGAAACTAGGTACAGCAAGTGTTTATACACATAGTAATGCACTGGAGTCTAATTTAGTTCAATTGTTTACATAACCTCAAAATGGCGGCTGTGCGAAATATTTCACTGACATTCTATATCTCCGAAACTATTACAGATATTACCCTGCAATTTTGTACGGTGATAAAGGGTACTAGTACAAGTTTTACTATACTTCATAAACTTGTAAAGTAAAAAACGAACATGGCGACCAAGCGAATTTGAAATATTTTAATAGACTTTTCTCGTGATTTAACTCTCTGAGCGCAGTGAAATGTGGTACAGTAAATGATTTTGAAGATTGTAATGCACTGCCATCTAATTTAAATCAATTGTTTACAAAAATTCAATATGGGGGCTGTGCGAAATTTTTAAATTAAGTTTTTATTTCTTGTGTCGTAATCATGCGATCGAAGTGAAAGTTTGAATAATGAACCTAGGCAATAATTGTCCTTGAATGGTACATAATTCTATGGCCTATACATATAACAATCCTAAATGGCGAGCTTCGGAAATATTTAGACGGTTCTCAATATCTATGAATCTTTTACAGCAACCAAACTGAATTTTTGTATGTACATAGAGACTATGAACATATGTTCACCTATAGGACTTTCATTAACGTGGTGAGCACAAATCCAACATGGCGGCGACGCGAAGTATAAATATTTAAATGGACGATTCTCGCGAATTAACTATCCGAGTGCTGTGAAACGATGCACGTTAAATGCTTATACAAATGTTGATCCACTGGCATCTAATTTATTTCAATTGTTTGCATAATCACAAGATGGCTGCTGTGCGTAATTTTAAAATCTCGTTTTTACTTCTTGTATTCTAATCATGCGATTGAAGTTTGAATACCACACGTACACAATAATCTTAATGTAATAGTACAAAAATAAAAATCCAACCTGGCGAGAATCTGAAATATTTAGACGGTTCTCAATATCTACGAATCTGTTACAGCAATTAAACTGAAATTTTGTATGTTGTTAGAAAAAATTAACATGAGCAGGATATATGAAAATAGGCTGTATAGTTCTTTACGGAACTACTTGTTATATATATAGATTGTAAGAGTGGAAAACAGTAGACTTAGTTTATTTTGGTTTCATTATTTAGTGCACAATGCAGGTAGCTAATTATAAGACGCGTGTGGAAATTAATAGTTTATTAAACATTTATAGAAGCCAGGAAGGCTGGATTTTCAATGCTCATTCGTATCATTTAAAAACAGGTATGATCAACATTTATTTTGTCAGGCTGATGACAAATAAACTAGTTTGACAATGTTAAATCGAGGCCAAGGTTACGAGCCAAGTTCACTACACAGCACACTCGATTCTAGGAAGTGGATTAATATTTTGTTTTAGAAGGCTGTGAGATTCTTGACATTATTACAAGTGGAATGCAGAGTTCCGTTATGTACATTTATTGGCCAGAACAATACTTGAAAACAGGTTTATTTCTTTAAGAGAAGCCACACAGGCAATGCATGAAATTGTATTTTGTAACCAAATGAACGCAGGTTCGATTTATTCAGGGAAGAGGCAATTTTATAAACGCACACACACAGTTAGCTTGTATCGCGAACCTTTAATCTCTCCATCACCAGTGCTTCGACGAGACAGCCGGAGGCTAACGACAGTGTCAACCGAGGTGAGTCAGTCAGTCAGTGTTCAGAATCCTACTAAGGCGTTGTCAGGATGTGTTTTGTACACATAATCTTTATTACCAGCAATTCAAACGTGTATCAATTAGGATTCCACACTTTTGTAAATTAAGAGTATTATATGAGTCGTGACGGTGGATGCATTCCTCCGACATTGTTATTGTGATTATATCGGTGGTAATGGACTAATTAAAGTCGTACCAAAAACCGAAGGCGCCTGGATCAATGGATCCGAAATAAGAGTAAAGTAATTGGTGAAGACATAGGATGTCTAATAAGTGTGATGAAATATTGGTGAAGACACAGGGTGTCTCGTAAACTTTTGAACTATTGAGTTATTTGCTTAAGTTGGATACAAACATTACCTGAATACACTGAACGCTTTTAAAGGTCCATAAACTGAACAACAATACTGGCAGGAATAAATAATTGTGTGAAACTCGAATAGTAATCAAAAATAGGGTTTTGAAAACTAACAAATCTTATAAATTCCCCCTGAACCTAAATAAAATTTATAAACATTAAAAATAAACTATTTTTCTGGACCAAATGTTAACACTTAGATATTGTTAAGCTATTGTAGATACATTTTGATACATTTTCACATGATTAGTCGACCACTAATTGGTGATGTGATAACTGAAGCACACACATCAGATTAGTAGCAATATGAGTCGATGTAATTGTTTAATTACTATCGCATTTGCAGGCTTTCCTATATTTTCTATTTTCTTAACACTTTGACACTATGACCGTTTGTTACAAACAGTAACAAATCGAGTACGTAGGCAGTGGCAATTGCACAACCATAGGAGTGCTAAATTATTGTATGCATTTGTGTTGTATTAGCATAGTTTTTTTATTCAGCAACATTGTGCACATAGCTTGATTTTCTTAGTAATAAACGCATTTAGGACTAGCTAAACACTTAACTCTAAAGATAAATGTTAGAGATGGCACCATCATAGCATAGGACCAATTTTCCCCTTGCTACTAAATGTAAATGTTCTAGTATTTGTAAACAAGTAAATGTCTTGCTTTTCTGTAAATTCTTTGATGTTTGATCCACCCGTAAGTTATTTCGATGTAATTGCTTAGGGCCGATCTTACGTACCATTCTCTTAGCTTGTTCATTTTGTCGAATTTTGTATTAGGACCATGAGAGCAATTTAGATCTTGTTTAGGACTTTTTTATATTTCTTTCAGGGCAGAATAGTATCGGACTAGCCGTTTGCAACTCTCATGCTAGGCTAGGGATCTATTCTGAATAAAATTTATTTGTGATTTTAACCTAAGACTAACCTCTCTTTCTTGTCTAGTTTTGTTATCGATGCATTCCTCTGAGCTGGTTAAAGATCGAACCTCACTAATTCCCGACACCCCCGAGTTCAGACTTTTGTGCTACAACAGCCTATGAATGTATCGTCCCCCATACTTGTGTGTTAACTGGAAGAGGGTCTCGGAAGGGTCATTTGAAACCGGTGGCTCCCCGAAACCTTCGGCCAGCGGGCACATATAGTACGTTGGCGCCGAACGTGGTTGTATCGAAACTTGAGTTCGATCTCCATGATTCGTTTTTTTGTGAGGATTTATTTTGTTAGCAAATCCAACAGATTAGTAACGAATTGAGATTTCGTACTAGTGTTTTGGAAGGCTACATGGCATTCTTATTCCAGAATTAATACCATGAGGCTAGGTAACATTTATTAATGATAATAAGTTGAGGATTTGATTTGCAGTTATCCTAGTCTTGAGTAAATGTAAATTTGTTGTTGTCTTGATGTCATTTAAATTTTACCAGAGGTTCAGCTGTTATCATCGAATAAATTTATGAAGGAATGGATTTTCTACTGTTTTCCAACTCAAACCATTGTTAAGGCATATGAAGTTGTTAGTTCCCCGTATTTCTCCAATTGAAGATATTATGTCTGCGCAAGAGACAGCCGAGTTGTTGGCAAACTTGCCTGCCCTACTGCATAATCTGCAGGTGTCGATGGACAATTTGACACGTAACAATAATGATCTCCGAGCTGAGATGGCTCAGAACAATTAAAACTTGAGGGCAGATATGACTCAAAATAATGAAAATTTAAGGGCAGATAATAATAATGTTACTGAAAACATAAACACTGTCAGGGAAGATGTAAACAATGTCAGGGCCGATGTGACACAAAACAGTGACAATTTAAGGGCTGATGTAAACACTGTTAGGGCGGATATGGCTCTAAATAACGAAACTTTGAGGGCAGACATGAATGAGAACATTAACAATGCTATAGCTACTCTGTTACAAACTAGTAACAACATTACTACAAATATTAGAGCTGATATGGCACTGTTAAACAATAACATTAGGGCAGATATGGCACAGAATGTAGTTGAAGTGCGAGAGGACATTGCCAATGTTAAAGCCGAAATTACTGTCACAATCAATAAGGTTAGTGATGATTTGCGTGCAGAAATGGAAACTTATCGCACGGAATATCACGCACACTTAGAGGGAATAAAATAAGAGATACGCACAAGTAGATCTGAGATAAATCAAAAACTCAAAGACGTTCAGACGGAGATGAACGATAACATCGAATCAGTCAGGAGTGAAGTCGCTAATGCAAAATAAATCGTTAGTACTAGAATTAACTCCGTGGAACAGCGTATGGAAGAAGTTAACACGTACGTGGGTGTGTTAAAAGCTGATGTGGCTATAGTTAACTCTGGATTAAAATTAACTAGAGGCATAGCATTTGCAGTACACATGAATACTAAACGTGTAGCAAGCAAAGTAGAGAAGGTGGAGGCTGAAGTCAGCAAAATAAAACAGGACTTAGCTACAGACATTGAAGCGATTCGAGAGGAAACTCGTGAGAACAATCACAGATCCAACCAATACGTAGCAAAAACATTAGACGCTTACCTTGAGGAACAGGATGGGAAACAGAAAGAATTCGATAATCGCATTGAAGGAAGATTCGAGCAGATAGAATCAAAGGTGAACGCTATAATTAATAAGCAACCTGAGAAAGTGTTAGAATACGCCGAAATGGATGAACGCATCAATCGTCTATTAAAACCTAATAGAGAGGGTCTACCATCAACAAACACTGCGACTAACATAGCGAAACCGAGTGTTCCGATGGAAAACCAAGGTTACAATCCATTTAGGACAACATCACAATTTGTGACACCGAATACTAACATAACGCCGAATTATGGGCTGACACCTAACTTTAATGTCACGCCGAACTATAGTCAAACTCAGTACTCGAATATTGTGTATTTGAGAAGCCATGAAGATCGACCGACAAAATTTAATAATTCCAATTCCGTTACACCGGTAGATTTTCTGAGAAACTTGGAGTCATACATGAGAGAAACTATGGTAACACCAGACAGGGAGTTAAGGACTGTCGAAAAATACCTAGAGAACAGCCCGTTAAACTGGTTCAAGGCATTCAGATACTCATTCCACAATTATCAGGAATTTAAAGATCATTCCTTAAGACTTATTGGTCTTTAGAACGTCAGCAAAATATAAGGGCGGAAATGTACAATAAGAGGTACGCTAGTACTCAAACAACTAAGTACGCTACCTACTTCGCAAGTCAGCTTTCGAAATTGCAATGTTTGGAACTCCCTTTATCCGAATTAGAACTTGTTCAAACCTTCAGAAGACAATACCCTATGGAAGTACAAAGGTTACTCATAGCGTCAGATGCAAATACATTTATGAAATGTGACGAAGTTCTTAGAAAACTGGATAGCAGTCACGAACAATTTGCACCTACACCTAAACATAGGAGCACACATGATGTAAATGTAATTTCAGTGGACAGAACCAGTCAGACTGTACAAACTACAGAAAATCGTCGAACAAATAATCATCAAAATCACGAGGGACCAGATAGAAGGAGAGATTTCCGTGATTATCGTAAAGACAATACACCTTATGCAAGGAATCGTCGATTTGACACAATTAACAAGAATTACCACAACAGATATCAAAACAGAGCCAACAATTACAACAACAATCGTCGTAGTAATAACAATAACAACGCTAATTTCAACCGTGGTTATAGAGGACAGCCACGTGTTCGTGAGGATCGAAATAACCGATACATTGATAATCCCAGAAGAGATTACAGACACAGTGGCGGTTACCGAAGAGAAGATGATTCTCATTTCCAATACGATAATGATTGGAAAGGTAAGGCTAATGAAAGTCGACAATACATTCAGGAACGGAGAAGAAGAAATGCAGAAGACGAAGAATCAGACAGAAGAAGAGATGGAAATAACAAATGTCGTGAGAATAACAGGAAAGTTACGACAGCTGGTGTTCACAACATTGAGATTGAACCAGCAGGCGGAGACAATCGCATGAGTGATGAAGAATATCACAGGATCCCTGACAGAATGGATCGAGCACGAAGTCAAACCAAGGATGGTAAATGGCTGAAATAAAAATTGACTTCCACAATTTTTATTTACTTGACGTGGAGATGTATGCGCCCGTTGACGCATGTTTGCTCAGATGACAGAGACGAAAACTTATGCTGAAATGTAACTGAATATACCCTGCGAGCGGCGGGAAGCTGAAGCAATATCGCTTATGATTATATTTTTACTTATTTTTCATATTCCAAAAATCTACTATAATTATAACCAAGTAATTCTGCATATATGAAGTACAGCATACTTCGTAAATCGAAGAAACTATCAATTTACGCGGCCAGCTCATGTACTGAGAGCACGCCATATTTGGTAACACCAGTTTCCTATTCGTCTGTGGAAGAGACAACATGTGCATGATGGAGCACAAGTGAAAGGAAACCATGTGGCAGGAAAAATCTGCGAATAACTTTCTTACGGATAGCCATCATGGCCTTGTGTAATAATTGAACGATTGAAGACATTCACCACTACGAGAACTGTAAAATATTTTTATTATTATCCGAGGTGAAATGAAGGACTTGTGTGAAGAAAACTTTGCGACCGCATGGTCTCATTCTCACGCACACACACATGTTTCAGTGTTCTATAAATGTGTATTTAACTAACTTTATAACTGTACAATATCTACAAGTACAATCTTTATTTGCCGGATGGGCAGTGATTTTGATTTAATTTTTGTTAATATTTTCTTGTGTAAATATCAATGCAAGTCACGAGTGAGTGTCGCACAAGCGACAGAAACTAGAGCCAGTGGCGGAGTGAAAATGGGCAATTTTTTTTTACCGCATATTAGCTGCAGTGCGCGTGAGTTTTATTTAATTATGTGCTACATTTTTACCAACGCTAACATCGCAATAATGATAAACCAGCAGATCTTCAGATACAACTCCAACCGCGCGATGGCATGTGATTGCTAAATCATGCGTGGGGAATTGGCGACGGAGGATGTCCAGACACAATGAAATGGTAACCTAAAGCCATACACGAGACCGCATACAACATCTCATGGCGGGACTCGAACCAAGTGACGCTGAATCTGTAAGTCAGATCAAATATTTATAGCGTATTGTAAGAGTGGAAAACAGTAGACTTAGTTTATTTTGGTTTCATTTATTTAGTGCACAATGCAGGTAGCTAATTATAAGACGCGTGTGGACATTAATAGTTTATTAAACATTTATAGAAGCCAGGAAGGCTGGATTTTCAATCCTCATTCGTATCATTTAAAAACAGGTACGATCAACTTTTATTTTGTCAGGCTGATGACAAATAAACTAGTTTGGCAATGTTAAATCGAGGCCAAGGTTACGAGCCAAGTTCACTACACAGCACACTCGATTCTAGGCAGTGGATTAATATTTTATTTTAGAAGACTGTGAGATTCTTGACATTATTACAAGTGGAATGCAGAGTTCCGTTATGTACATTTATTGGCCAGAACAAAACTTGAAAACAGGTTTATTTCTTTAAGAGAAGCCACACAGGCAATGAATGAAATTGTATTTTGTAACCAAATGAACGCAGGTTCGATTTATTCAGGGAAGAGGCAATTTTATAAACGCACACACACAGTTGGCTTATAACACGAACCTTTATGTTTATTTAAAGCGTTGTCAGGATGTGTTTTGTACACATAATCTTTATTACCAGCAATTCAAACGTGTATCAATTAGGATTCCACACTTTTGTAAATTAAGAGTATTATATGAGTCGTGACGGTGGATGAATACCTCCGACATTGTTATTGTGATTATATCGGTGGTAATGAACTAATTAAAGTCGTACCAAAAACTGAAGGCGCCTGGATCAATGGATCCGAAATAAGAGTAAAGTAATTGGTGAAGACATAGGATGTCTAATAAGTGTGATGAAATATTGGTGAAGACACAGGGTGTCTCGTAAACTATTGAACTATTGAGTTATTTGCTTAAGTTGGATACAAACATTACCTGAATACACTGAACGCTTTTAAACGTCCATAAACTGAACAACAATACTGGCAGGAATAAATAATTGTGTGAAACTCTAATAATAATCAAAAATAGGGTTTTGAAAACTAACAAATCTTATAAATTCCCCCTGAACCCAAATAAAATTTATAAACATTAAAATAAACTATTTTTCTGGACCAAATGTTAACACTTAGATATTGTTAAGCTATTGTAGATATATTTTGATACATTTTCACATGATTAGTCGACCACTAATTGGTGATGTGATAACTGAAGCACACACATCAGATTAGTAGCAATATGAGTCGATGTAATTGTTTAATTACTATCGCATTTGCAGGCTTTCCTATATTTTCTATTTTCTTAACACTTTGACACTATGACCGTTTGTTACAAACAGTAACAAATCGAGTACGTAGGCAGTGGCAATTGCCCAACCATAGGAGTGCTAAATTATTGTATGCATTTGTGTTGTATTAGCATAATTTTTTTATTCAGCAACATTGTGCACATAGCTTGATTTTCTTAGTAATAAACGCATTTAGGACTAGCTAAACACTTAACTCTAAAGATAAATGTTAGAGAAGGCACCATCATAGCATAGGACCAATTTTCCCCTTGCTACTAAATGTAAATGTTCTAGTATTTGTAAACAAGTAAATGTCTTGCTTTGCTGTAAATTCTTTGATGTTTGATCCACCCGTAAGTTATTTCGATGTAATTGCTTAGGGCCGATCTTACGTGCCATTCTCTTAGCTTGTTCATTTTGTCGAATTTTGTATTAGGACCATGAGAGCAATTTAGATCTTGTTTAGGACTTTTTTATATTTCTTTCAGGGCAGAATAGTATCGGACAAGCCGTTTGAAACTCTCATGCTAGGCTAGGGATCTATTCTGAATAAAATTTATTTGTGATTTTAACCTAAGACTGACCTCTCTTTCTTGTTTAGTTTTGTTATCGATGCATTCCTCTGAGCTGGTTAAAGATCGAACCTCACTAATTCCCGACACCCCCGAGTGCAGACTTTTGTGCTACACCAGCCTATGAATGTATCGTCCCCCATACTTGTGTGTTAACTGGAAGAGGGTCTTGGAAGGGTCATTTGAAACCGGTGGCTCCCCGAAACCTTCGGCCAGCGGGCACAATATAATCCCCCTTCCGTCCAATCTTAAATTGACTGTGAATTTTGCGGTACGAAAAGTTCACAGGCGAAATTAGAGTTGCACTTCCAGGGAATGGTGAGGTGAATAAAACTCAAAACCCCCTTCCGTCCAATCCTAACTTGACTGTGTTTCACAGGCGAAATGAAGGAAACCCGAGTTGCATTTCCAGAGAAACTCCAAGCACAACCACCCTTCTCAGAAGTCTTAAATCAACACGGTTCAACGGTTTGCTGCTGGCTGTATCTGGGGCAATAGGTTCTTCCACTAGCTAGGCTGTAACAGGGATGATAGACTCGCCCTTAGCTAGCTCCTGAACTATCGCCTCAGTAGTTGAATGGACACGGTTGGAAGAAATTAAAACGTGAAAACACTTATAGTGGGCGAAGTATTGAAGATAGACATATGCTCTCCCGGACTTTTGTGTAGAACTTTTCATGCTGAACAATTCTTACACTCATAGTATTTAGATATTTTTAACGGTTGCCCAGCGTAAGCTGCTCGGACGCTAGTTTTTTGTTTTGACTTTTCCACTGAAATCGTTTCTGCTCGGATTCCTTTGATCATAAATACATTATTTTCTACAGAAATAATCCCCGAGATATCCATTACAGTATGGTGGAAACCGCATCATAATCCATCCAGTGGTTCTCGAGTTTACCCTTAACATCCAAGAATTTGGGACTTTGTTTTATTATTATTATTATTAATCTTGATTGGTCACATTGGACCACTTGAGTTGTTCCACAATCACTTCTTCTTTGAAGGTAGTACTGCTTGGTTCTTGCGCTCTTTCCAGTACTTTTTCATTCTTTCAGATCGGGATTTTCTCAACTCATATGAAATCTCCATAGGCTTCCTATGTCATTTCTGCAGAAAATTTGTGAGTTTTAAGAATGGTGTTAATTTTATTTTTCTCCCCGGCATCTGTTATCTTGAGTCCAACTACTTTGAGATCTTGTTGGATTTATGGATCCATTTTCCTCCAGTTTTCTTTCCTAGATTTCTCATCACCATTGGCGTACAATTCTGTTTTCAGGAAGCCGTAAGATGTGAAAAAAATATGAAATTCTTTTCTCCTTCATTGTGCTGGTGATTGGATCAATCTCACGATAGACAGTTTCATTTGGGAGAATCCTCCAGACTCCCTCAACCTGATACTTTTTTATTTATGCACGTTCTAATGATTCTTCTTTCCGTTTTGAGGAGCTGATCAGTTCTTTGTTCATTTTTAATTTGGAACAGTGTTTCACAAGCCTAAGTGGCTTCTGGGAGAGTTACAGTTTTATAATGTTGGATCTTAGTAGCTATTGATAGGCATGTTTTTATTATATGTTGACCAGGTTAGAGATTGTGCCTTTCTCATTTTATTTGTTCTATTTAGCCAAGTTACTTTTTCGTTTAAGTTATGTGTTATAATTTCTCCAATATACTTAAATTGAGGAACTAGGTTAATTTTATGATCATTTATATAGACTTCATTTATATCTAAGGGTTTCATAGGCACGATCTCAGTTTTTTCAAAGGATATCTGTAATCCTATCCCTTGAGCAATTTCTTGGAGACTAGTGATCTGAGTAGAAACCTCTTCCTTGTCTAGTGCTAAAAGAGCCAAGTCATCTGCAAATCATAAGCAGTTTATTTTTATTGATGGTTTTGTTCCAATTTTGATCTTAGGAGGGTTTTCCTTTTGCCAAACCTTCATGATATAATCAAGAGCCACATTGAAAAGCAGAGGGAATAATCCATCACCTTGTCTGAGACCAGTTTTTACTGTGAAAGCTGTTGATATTTCTCCCCTAAATTTAACTTTCGAATTTGTGTTTGTTAATGTTAATTGAATGATTTTTATCAATTTAGGATGGAGACCGTATGATCTGAGGATTTTTAGCAATGTCAGTCTATGAATACTATCATAGGCTTTCTTGAAATCTATAAAAGAGATAAAGAGTTGCTTATTTCTGTTTTTGTAATATTCCATTATTAATTTCAGGCTAAGGATTTGGTCTGGACAACTTCTGTAAGGGCGAAATCCTCCTTGATATTCTCCATGTTGTGGTTCCTGAATGTTTTTGATCCTGTTGTAAATTATGCGAGAGAAAATTTTATATGTGCAGTCCAGAAGGGTAATTCCTCTGTAGTTATCTGGGTTCGTTTTGTCTCCTTTCTTAAATAATGGATGGATTATTCCTATGGTCCAGTGTGCAGGAATTTCTTCAGTAATCCACATTTTAACTAGATGATGATGAAGATTTATAATCGCAGGTTTACCAGCATTTTTCCAGATTTCAGCAAAGACTAAGTCTTCGCCACAAGTTTTGTAATTTTTTTTTGTTCTTTATTTGCGAGTACTACTTCATTAATGTTTGGAGGATTTATTAAATCAGGTGAAGTTAAAATAGGTGAATCAGTTTTTACTTGCAGGGTTTCCAGCGGATCATCACAATTTAACAGTTTCTCGAATGCTTCTGCAAGGATCTCTGTATTTTCTTGGTTAGAATGTGCTAACTTTCCTGTTTGATTTTTCAACATTTATGTTGGAGCTTCAATATTTTTAGATATTTACCAAATGTTTTGTAATAATCTCGAGATTGCTTTTTCTTGAAATCGTCTTCTATCTTTTCCAGTGTATTTTTTAAGATGATTACTTTTCGTTGGAAATGTTTGTCTGATGATTTTATGGGTTAATTTTCTTTGCATAGTTAGTTCTAAATTTGATTCTTCTGACTTTAGAGCTTGATGTTTTATCCATGCTTCTCTATTGCTTGATCACAATCTACATGCCACCATTCATGTTTTTCCTTGGATTTATTGGTGCTAACTCCTCTGCTATTGATTTTAATTTAGTGATTAATTCGTCCAAGGTTTTAGTGTTGAGAGATTCTTCTCCTGTTCTTTCACAGTACTCTATATTTTTTATTAAAGTAGATGGATCAAATTTCCTCCTATTGTTATTATTAGTTTTTTCTTGGCCATTGGAGTTAATTTTATTTTTTATCTTTACCACATAGTGGTCTGATCCTGAGTCAACTCCCCTTAGAACCTTGACATTGTGAATTTCGCGATGGTTAAATTTATCCATGCAGACATGATCCAACTGCCATTCACCCCTTATGAAGTCAGGATGTTTCCAAGTTTTCAATTTATGGGGCTGTCTTTTAAAACATGTTGATTTAGAGATTAATTTGTGGGTTCTACAAATTTCGACTAATCTTTGACCATTTTTATTGGTTCGTTTATGTGCTGTCCATTTTCCAATGATATCTCTATATCTTCTTTCTTGTCCAAGTTGCGCATTGAAATTGTTTTATACTAAGTTGAGATATTAAATATTAGTACATTAGGAAATCATTTTTGAAAGCTTTGTCTGGAGCCTGGAACTCTATGGAAGTGAAACGTGGACTGTTGGCGCACTTGAAAAGAGGAGATTAAAAGCATTTGAAATGTAGTGTTACAGGAGAATGATGAATATCAGATAGGTAGGTAGAGTCCGCTGTCCTTGGGGTAAATCTAAGACTTGTTCTCGTACAAAACTGTGGCTTTCAGTGACATCGGCCAAAAGCGAAAGGTTTGAAAGATAATCGCCACTTTAAGTGAAAAAAGCAGCGCACCAATGCGATTCTCATCAGATTTATATATTACAATGCCATTATCTGGAGCGTGGCGCTTTATGGATGTGAAACTTGGTCTGTTGGAGCAGCGGAAAAGAGGAGAATTGAAGCGTTGGAAATGTGTTGTTACAGGAAAATGATGAAGCAGCGTTAAGACGAATGGGAGAGTAGAGTTGCTAATTAAGAGAAGAGATAGGTTGGTAGGACACACACTAATATACCCAGGAAGAGCAAACTTAGTTATGGAAGGAAGGGTCAATGGGTAGGCCATGGGTAGAATATGTTGAACAGATTTTCTCGGATGTAGTTAGTTATTGTTGTTTTAAGGGGCGGCACTACGAGGTCATCTGCCCTTTCTCGGATGTAAGGTGTGGTATCTAGGTAGAGATGAAACGATTAGCTCAGGACAGGGGGGGAGCATGGAGAGCTGAATCATACCTGTCAAAAACTGAAGACTCAAACAACAAGGTGTTGTACCCGGCGTTGTCTGGGTGATGTTTAAAATTGAATATAGTGTCCTAGTTGTAGTATCCTTTATAAGTGCTAGCGGATACGTCTTTGTTTACCAGCCCCTTTTATCTAACATTAATGTTGTTCTGTTTCTTTTGGTACTATAATCATTAAGTTTAGGTTTAGAAATGTGCTCTAACATTTAGGTAGATTTCATTAGAAAGCTAACTATTGCAATGGGTCCCATATTTCGACTACCGGAAAATTTCGACATATCTTCGCGTTTCACATCCCCCAGACCCCAAAACCACCGTCAGTTCAAATGTTTATATATAATTTATGTATATATATATGTATATGTATATGTATATGTATATATATGTATATCAGTTTCTTGTGGACACGATAACTGCCGTAATTTTTCACCAATCACTTTGAATTTTTTACCTAATATGTATACCTATAAAATCTCGGTCGAATTCGTTACTGGGCTAAATCGGTCGAAGGGGGTGGAAATGGGGGGCTTTTTTTTCGAAAAAGTGAAATATTGCTATAACTCTCTTAATATGTGAAATATCGAATCCGTTCAACGTTCATACTATGTGTCGGATAAAGCCCAAAAATTTATGTTCGAAGAGTTTTTTATAGCACCAACCATTGACCAAAGGGGTGGGAAGAGTGTTTTTTTCGGGAAACATTAATCATATCTCTCTTAATAGGCACAATATCAAAACCGTACAAAATGCACAATATTCCCCTAATAATTACCTAAAACGTTTGTCTGAAATAATTTTTGATATGACCCACCATTACGCCAAGGGATGAGAAAAATGATTTCGGAATTATAAGAAAATGCCAAGAGCTATCAGAGGTTGCCATGGCAACACTACTAAATTGATGAGAGGGATGAGCCATCAGACGTTGCCATGACAACGCACTTGCACGAGATCAGATTCAGTATTTTTCCATCTGACTAAGTGGGAAGCGGCTTCGGTGACGTAACTGGTAGCATGCTGAATGTCTATGCCCAAGGTCGCGGTTTCAAAGCTGGCCGAAGTCGTCGGATTTTCTAAGAGCGCTAAAATCCCTCAGTATGCTTTCCTTTGGAGGGGAAGTTCCAACGTTCGTTGCGAGTTGCTGGTTGGGGTGGCATCTAGTAGCCAAGTTCACAGCTAGGTGTCGTTGACGGTAGTACCTGGTAGCAACATTAGGAACTACTGCTTGAAATTGTCCGTCTGCAGTCCTTACCTGAATTACAGACTAATACAGCCATCCCTAAGTTCACGGGGTGGTGTATTCTTGGAATACACGGTACGAGAGAATATAAAGTTTAATGCTCTTTGCATGTTCATTCCTTCCTCTTTGTCAAACACCAACAGTGATCTTCTATTTTCTCTTTGGTGATCATGTCGCTTATATCTTTTGTGAGTCTGTTCTAGATATATATCTTCCATGACCCTCCTAGCGTCATCTAGCAGCGAATCTCTGAAGCTCCTCAATTTTTCCTGGTGCAAGAGGACTTCTTTTTCCATCTGGCCACCAGTTCTCGTTGCCATCGCCAGCTATTATCTCCATGAGCAAGAGAACTTAGTCTCCTTTTTCACTCACCATGCTGTGCTAGTATCGCCTGCTATCAACTCTTTGAAGACCATCTCCTCAAGAGAATTTAATTTCTTATGTTGGTTATGCTGATATGTATACCTTTTGTTTCCTACCCCCACTCTTTTCCCTTCCTAGGACCCTCTGTGCATCGCTGAGCAGGTCTCACTTCTAAGTCGGCAGTTGACTCGGTCAGTCAAGGCTCAACTCGAGCCAGTCTCCTCAAACCAAGAGACACTCTCTACGTTCTACGCCATGTTGGCACTTTAAGTATCTGTCAAGAGAACTTCACCTTCGCCATGCAACAAAGATAAGTACCTACTTCAAGTTTTAACCTCATCTTCATGGTTTTAACTTCTACATGCTTTTAACGATATTTTATAGACAGCGTGAGATTACTTATTTTGGGGCAAAAATCATTCTTCGTGGGATTTGCCATGTTGAGCTTTTGTTTGTATAAGCCAACCTTACTAGAAAGGAGCTTTTCTTAAGCTATTTAAATGAGAAATCTCCTCACCACGTGGGATATTATCCAATACCCGCTGTCTATAAATTACAAAGCAAGTTCCTCCGCTGGATTAACTTTGGCCCCATTTTTCTATTAAGATCGTTCTGGAACCTTCCAGATCCTGTACTCTATCTGCAAGTCTTGCCGTCATGTATTTTTCACTCACTTGTGAGAATACTATTTAAAATGAGGAATCTTCCTTATAAATTACTGCAATAGCGAACTTTCTTCCACCGTTGGAATGTTCTATGGCGCATTTAATTGTAATTCACAACTTTCTCAAGAAATAGACTCTCGCCTACCTAGTGCAACCAGTTGTTTTCATAATTGCAATAACTTTCTTTTCCATAAACTTTCGTGTCTCTACAGTGAACTTTTCATCTATTTAAAAGACTATAGTGATAACTAGTGCTTGTCCCACTTTTCTACCGCGTCGCGATCGTCCGTTTACATTAAATAAGGCCATGAACATTGATCCTAAATCCCAATTATCTTTCCTCAACCTTCTACTAACAAACCATATTAATAAAATTGTAACTTTTCTATAAGGTGTCACTCTACGAAGTTGTTTGCTTGTTTATCATTAATTAATTTCTGTATAACTACGTGTTTTATACACGGTTCAAACTTACATTGTTTCTTCCCCATAATCAGGGAAAACAATTCTTTCAACTCTTGAGTGAGTTATTTCTAGGTCTCACGAAATGGAAACTGCCCCATTTGGCTCGTGATTCCTACTTAAACATAGGAAGTCTAGAACCTTCCTTTTGACTTTCTCTTCAGGTTTCACCGTAAGTGACCTGCTCTCTTTTGTATAATTGTTATAAAGTAATTCAGCTTAAATATAAGAAGTTGTAGGAACTTCTATCTTATTCTTCATGTTTTTCTTATTGTTATTTTTGAAGTTGTCACTCTTTCTCGAATATTCTCTCAGAAATTTCTTAAAGTACACTCCTTGTACTCAATTTAATGTTTAAACTTTAATTATTTCATTTGTCTTTTTAAAATCTTATAAAGATTTTAGAACATATATAAAGTTTGAAACCTTATAAATTGTTAATTGCCTGGAGCAATCTCTAAATGTTAGGAGGTCTGCGACCCCATTTGTTAAAGAATTTAAATTATCTATATTTGTCAAAAAGATATTACATACTTGTTAAATTCATTAAACTTCTTTGAATTGTTAAATAAATTAAATATTTGTTTTTGGATTTATCATTTAGCAAATACTACAGTTAGGCAAGATCCTGGCTTTCCTGACTCTTCCTCAGTTCATGCCATCGTTAATACAGAACAAATCTGCTACTATTTGTCTTGCCAGACTATCACCCTTCCCCATAGTAGTCTTATGCATGCTTGGGAGGAAATACACTAAAGCCTTTCTCTGGCAAACCGCCCAAGTCTTAGCTGCGGTTCGCGTCAGCTCCGACCAGGTCCTTACTCACTTTAGGTATCGGAGAGCTGATTTGCAGTGGCAACTGTCTTTAAGTGTATTTAAAGTTAAATTTATAACTTTTGTGGGACTCTCATCCTACTTTTCTATCCTTTTTCTCCAGTCCGAAACCCACCTCCTTTTATTTATCATCTTCCCTTGGTGGTTAGGTTATTCCTCAGCCAATAATCTACCCACGGGGTTACATGACTACGTTGTCGCAGCCCCTAAACTGAGGAACCAACCAAAATCTCTGCGGGAGATATAATTTTGCGTGAAGAAGTAACAGACCGTTACATAGTTACACATCAGTGTCGAAACCTTGCATAAGGACAGTGTGACCACAAGTATAAAAATGGACCCCAAATGACAAGAAGGTTACCGTTCCCATAAGACAATAAAATGTTTAATATAAACATAAAATGACGAAAAACAAAGTTAATTAAGCTCCAATTATAAAATACCTTCTCGCAATAAATGAGGTCTGATCCTTCTACGAAAATCTGCATAATCTGCCTATTTTCGCCTATCCCCAAGTTTGTCCGGTGAAATCTACCTCCGCCTTCCGGCGTGCCGAGAGGACTTTTTTTGTATAAGATATATCCTTGATAACGTAATTTATCAGAAGACAGAGCCACTCAGTAATATGACAATTGGATTTCCAGCAGCTAACTGCACAGGCATCCGTCAACCTCTAGATGTTGAAATCATAAAATGCTCCAAAGCACATTACCGCCAACATCAAGTCAAATGCATCATACAGTATATTAATGAAGATGTGCCAAGCAATCCGGCGCTTATGGATGAGTTCATGGGATGAAGTGACAACATCAATAATTATGAACTGCTGGAGCCACACAGGGTCCATCCCTCCTGAGAAGAGTTCCTTGGTTGAGGATAATGCTGAAGAAGAACTCAGAATTGCATTAAAAGACTTAGAATCCTGTGCTCCTATTGGACTCTCAACATGGATTCATTGAAATCCCTTAGGTAGCTAATACATTTAATTGCAGTCATCCATGCTTTTTTGTTGTAATGGTAGAGGGCATGCTAATTACGATTAACACCTTTGATGATGATGATGATGATGATGATAATTGTTGTTTTAAGGGGTCTAACATCTAGGTTATCGGCCCCTAATGGTTTGGGTGATCGTGAAGATGATAATGAAATGTAAACTATAACTGAAACTAACTACTAACTTATATACTGGTAGAAGAAATGGACAACAAAAGGAGAATAAGGCAAATAAAGGACAGGAGGAAAAGAAATGCCCTCAACCCTCGAAGAATGTGGATTGAGGGACTTGGAAAGAAGTAGAGCCATGAAAGGCAGATAGGAAAGTGAAAGAGGAGAGGGTCCGCCCCGGAGGTAATGGATAAAAGGGGGAAAACCGGACCCAGCTCAGGAATCCCTCGGGATCACCAACTCCCGAACTCACCAGCCATGAGCCCCTGAGGGTGTAGCAATATCCAGGGTGCACCAGAACTGGTGGGGCTACATACACCCTGCCTCCTTGAGGGCCTTGAGCAGTAGGCAGGAGATAACATGAAAAGAAAAAGAAGGCTGACCCCTCGCAGAAGGAGGGTATCAGAAAAGATGAGACAAGGGCCAATTAAGGCGGGAAAGGAAGATACTCCCTAGGCCTCGGATACCCTAATACCGTCGGGGTCGGAAGAGAACAAGAGTTGACCAAGAGGGGTCGACAGGAAAGAAGACAGAGAGGAGCCCGACACAAGTAAGTGGAAGCAATGCCTGACTCAGCTGGGGCCACGTGGTCGCCAACCCACGTCCCACTGTATGTGAGTCCCTGGGGGGAAAAACCTTTGAAGCATCGTGGCTGAACAGTTTTTCTAATGAGAGTTAATTTCCTCTTCTCACTGCCTTTGACGCTTGCCACGGTGGGTGAGTGGTCAACGTGTCGGTCTACTAACCCTAAGATTGCAGGTTCGCTCCTGGCCGTGGTAAGTGATTTTTGAAAGGTGGCAAAAATAACGACACCATGTCATACGATCTTGGCATGTCAATGAACCCATTTGAAGTCAGTAGGCCGTGTTCATAATGACAAAATTGATCTCGGGAGTTTCCGCCAACACAAAGTTTCTTATTTCTCTACTAGAAAGCGCCATAATGTTCAAGGTGATTAGATATCTAACCTCCTTGACTTCCATAGTGTTTCTAGGAACAACGAAATTCGACATACAAGCTACCCATTGGGTGTCAAATAACAAAGCTTGCAGACGACACCCGAGGCCATACGATATTATTATTATTATTACTGCCATCGACATTTGTGTAAAAAGCTAGATTAATCCTTGGAATCTTTTTCGGTTGCAGAAGAAATAGTCTTATCAGGCTCCATTCTTAACAATAGACCACTTTCGTCCATGTTGCAAACATTTACCAACGGGTATTTTGTTGATTACATCACGCAATCTTTTTCTTCGATTAGACACTATGTTGTCGTATTTTCGTCTCCACCAGGATAACAAACACACGATTTTTATACAAGACGTCTGTACAATGGGGTCCCTTATTTGGAAATTATGATTTCAACGCCGATGAGTCCACGACTTAAATTTTGTACAGTTTTAAAATTCTTTAAGCATTTTATGTCCAATGTTTTAATTGCAATGACGATGTGAAAATCTTATTTAAAAAATAACAAATTTTATTGAGAGGTCACACTGATCAACCCTAGACTGTTTTGTGAGAATTTCATTTGTGCTATTGACTGAAGAAGCCTCAAAATGAGCCAAAACATGTATCATAGTTCATAAGGACACCGTATGATAAAAATTTGTATTGTAGAGTGGATATTCTTACAATTTACTGTGTTGTCGTCCATTTCACCTGTTTCACCTTGCGTAGTGTACTGTGAAAGGCCACACATCTGCTTTAAACCTGCCAACCACCAGTTACTGTAGTGATAATACTTTATTCCCATTTTATCACCAAACACTCTTGCATTTTCGTTAATTATTACGTCAGTCACTGTTCCATAATTTCCATTAACCTGACTTATCCACCGAGTTAAACCATTCTCCAGCTCTCCATTTTTTGCTGGCCTAAGTCGTGTTGCACTAGCAGAAAAATGTTCTTTTAGCCACTTTTATTTTTCATTAACAATGCTACCTATACACCTCCGAGTAACAATCTTTCCCCAAAGCAATGCAAAGTGGGATGCGCTAGCCTGCTGACTAGTCTTTGAAAACTGTTTACTGTGCTCTCGAACTTCACATTTCTCGTTTAGGCATGTGATTGCTCTCCTCTTTTGGTGTCTTGCCGGATAAAACCGTGCCGGATGCGACCCGTGCCGTTAGTCTATACGGACCTCAATTACTGACATTATGGCATAAGCGATAGTTGGAAAATTAAATAATGGATTACAGATGTAGACACATTTTATTTTCTTGACCAGCGCTCAGGTCAATACGATATGGAGACGACAGTGCACTACGTTTCTGGACTTGAGCAGGTTTTCTCCGATATATAGCCTACTGTACTTTATTGAAATGATTGAATACTTTTTTCTGTGTTGCCTAATTCTAAAAAAAAAATGCCGGTCGGTTGGCTGACTGACAATAATAATAATAATGATCCGTCAGGCAAAAAAGTTTAAGTACCTAGGGGAGTGGATCGAGCCCAACATATCAGAGAAGGAAGCCTTCACATCAAGAATGGACAAGATGGAAGTGGCCTACCAACTAACGAAAGGAGTGTACAACAAGCGAACAGTGTCCCGCAATGCCAAACTAAGACACTATCGTACAGTTATCCGACCAGAGGCGCTGTACGCAGCAGAATGCCTGGCAATGAATAGGAAGGGTCTGGTTGAGAAATTGGAAGCCAAGGAAAGGAAGATCCTCAGGAAGATGTTAGGGCCGTTGAAGGACGATGGTGAATACAGAAGATGGCATAACAATGAGCTGTACCATCATGTAGAAAGGATATCTCAAGTTATTCGGAAGAGAAGAATATCTTTCTATGGCCACTTAACTCGTATGAAACCCGAGAGAATCGCCAATCGGAAATTTACCTATTATCTTAACAAGAAAACCAAGGTTTTGTGAGGTAGACAAGGATTTGCACGAAGTAGGGATCACCCACGCAGACATAATGGAACGTGATCTTTTGAAGGAAAAGCTTGGAGCACACCACCAATTCCAAGAAAAAGCAAAATTAAAAACCGGCAAGAAGTGGTCTGATGAAAGAAGGGAGTTCCACGGGCAGCAAATGCGTGAATACTGGGCTAAGATCAAGGCCCAAAGACGGAAGCAGTTGAAATAACGTGGTCCGTAGCTGGCCTAAACGAAGAAAGAATAATAATAATAATAATAATAATAATAATAATAATAATAATAATAATAATAATAATAATTTCGTATGGCCTCGGGTGCTGTGTGCAAGCTTTGTTATTTGACGCCCAGAAGGCAGCTTGCATGTCGAATCTTTGTTGCTCCTTGGAGCGCTATGAAAGTCAAGGAAGATAGATATCTAAGCTCCTTGACACTATAGCGCTTTCTAGTAGAGAAAGGTGGAACTTTGTGTTGGCAGAAAATCCCGGGATTAATTTTACCATTATGAACACGGCCTTTTGAATTAAAATGGGTTCCTAAACATGCCAATGACATGCGTGCTGAGATTTTTGTCGCCTTTCAAAAATCACTTACCACGGCCAGGAGCGAACCTTCAAGCTTGGGGTTGGTAGCCCGTCTTGATAACCACTCACCCACCGTGGCAAGCATATGAAAATCCACAGCCTGCTTCCTGTCTCCGACCGGGTCAGGAATGGAATGAATGAAGCTCCATCTAGCGGCGAGGATATGAACTGTGCCGGCTGCCGAGGCCTGACGCACTCCTCTGGAGCAACGATGAAATGAATGACAGATGAAATGAAATGCTAGTGGAGAGTGTTGCTGGAATGACATTTTGACAGGGAAAACCGGAGTACCCGGAGAAAAACCTGTCTGCCTCCGTTTTGTCCAGCACAGATCTCACACGGAGTGACCGGGATTTGAACCACGGACCCAGCGGTGAGAGGCCGGCGTGCTGCTGCCTAAGCCACGGAGGCTGTGGCAAGCATATAATAATGATGATAATAATAATAATAATAATAATAATAATAATAATAATAATAATAATAATGCATTGCCCAGTTTCTACAGGGGGAATATGGAGGAAAGAATCATCCCAGGAAATATATTGTCTATCTGAAAAAATCTATCTCACTTTTCGGAAAAGACGATTGAAATTTTATGGACACATTATTAGAATGAACAATAACAGACTAACTAAGATAATTCTCAACCTGACCAAGAACAGCTGGCTTATTTTATTGAAACAGATCTCCAGGAAATCAACATCACAGAATACATTGTACGGGACAGATGTACATTCTGATCCAAAATCGACAATCACCAATTTGGAGACAAACCCAACACCAGAGCCACTATAATTTGGATAGAAGAACGGATGAAGAAGCTCAGCGGGAGATTTTGTGAGGAAATGAAGGCCAACACATCAGCTAAGCAGATTCAATCGTGCTCCTGAGTAGGGTATAACGATGTAATAATAGACTACCTAAGCGGCCCTAGACGGTCAATATTATTGCGCAAGTGCAATATAATTGACCGTGTGTATACGATATTGAAAGGTTGTGAAATATATTGCGTGATTTTCAAAAAGCCGAGAATATATTGTAACGTGCCACCCCTAGTGGCACTTTCGTTAACTGGATTACGGTGGGTGAAAGCACAACACAATTGTTCCTTTAACGAAATATTAGCTTTATTTCAGGCCAGGAAAATACACCACACAATAAGCACTGAATCTCACTTCATAAGACACTACTAGTCACTATAGCTTCCACACTTCCTTCTTTCACACTACTGTCCTCGCTATTAATACCTGCAACTCTGCCTTGTAAACAAACTACAGTTATTTACGATAGCCAGTCACTCACCACTACACACTGCTTCGCTTTCCGCTGGCTAGGGAACAGCCCAATGCGTTTCGCAATATCTCTGTCGCACTAGGTAAGTACACACTCCTCAAAACTCAGTCCCTCCGTATGATTCACACTGCCTCGCTATCTGGAGAATCAGCCTCACTCGGGTTTCGTAACTTCGCACGTCACGTCGCCACACTACTGTCGCTCAGGTAAAAACACGCACTAGCTCAAAAAAACACTGTCCTCCCTCGCTGGTGAGACCGCTTTATATAGCAGGCTGGCGACTCAATAAATGCTTCTAGAACCGTCCAGGATTCACGTCTTCTCGAGATTTCCATCACTAGCTGGGTCACGAATGTTCTGGACCATCCCTTTTGTCCTCGCAGCCCCTTGCGTAAGGCGCAGGTAACACACAGAGGCAGAGCATAGCCCGGGGGCGGCTGTGACTCACGCGGTGAGGCGACGAAACAAACTCACAGCCGTAACAATATTGTGCAAACGGGAAAATATTGTGTCGTCTGTTAGCATTATTGCTCAATGCCCCGCCAGTTGGTATCCAAAAGTGGTCGAGTTCGGGTCACCATGGGTGACAATAATGCAGAAAAACAATGTATTTTAGACAACATGTCATACGATGTTGGCATGTCAAAGAACCCATTTGAATTCAGTAGGCCGTGTTCATAATGGCAAAATGAATCTCGGGAGTTTCCGCCAACACAAAGTTCCTCATTTCTCTACTAGAAAGCGCTATCGTGTTCAACCTCTAACCGCCTTTACTTCAAGGAGCAACGAAATTCGACATGGAGGCTGCCCTCTGGGTGTCAAATAACAAAGCTTGCACCCGGCATCCGAGGCCATACGATATTATTATTATTACTGTTCAACTAGGCTTAGGAAGAGTTTATCTACCGTTTACTTGACCACCGTTAGAAGTGAAGTGAACTACGGTATGATCTTAAGTCAAATTTAACGAACACACTCACACTAGATATCCAAGCTCCTCGACACTACAGCGCTTTCTAGTAGAGAATGGAGGAACTTTGTATTGGCGGAAAATCCCGAGATTAATTTTGCCATTGAACACGGCCTACTGAATTCAAATGGGTTCTTTAACATGCCAACAACGTATGACATCCATGTCGTGATTTTTGTCACCTTTCAAAAATCACTTACCACGGCCAGGGGCGAACCTGCAAGCTTGGGTTTGGTAATCCAACACGTTAACCACTCACCCACCGTGGCAGGCATGCGACAAGTGAAACTGTGACTGGGCTTCCAAACGTTTTTCATAATCTGGTTGAAACTGAGATGAGTTGATTCTTAGTAGCGCAGCTCAATGGTGGTCTGTCAATCTATTTCTGACGCTATTTTTGCGAAGCTTCATTGTAGAAAACACCTGTTCACAAATGTAGTAAGATGCGAACATGGCAGTTATCTTTTGTGAATGAGATTTCAAGTTTCGGAAGCTTGATTTTGGTAGGGCCTTGTAGAACTCAATTTTCGAAACGTTGAGGAATAGTTGCTTTAATTCTTTGTTACATTGTAACTCAATCAGTTCTAGCTGCTACTCTGATTTTTAATGTTTCACAGTCAACATTAAATAGCATGCTGTAAACGTCCAAGTTCTGTTCAATAATTTCGAAGTTCCGAAATCTTCATTCAAATTCGTCGTGGAGATTTTTCGCACAAAAAGATATTACACAAAACGCATTATTACAATGAGATTCAAATAGTTTTTCACTTCTAGGTACACAGAACAGGAAATATGACCTATGTGTAATATGTAGGTAGTATAATTCGAAACCATGTCGCGGGCCGGATTAGACCAGCTCAAGGGTCGCACTTGGCCCACGGTCCGTAACGGAACAAGTTAAACCTGAACCTTCCGATGGGGTTGTATAGAACTGCGCCCAAGCTTCACTAGTGACCCTGGTCATTAGCATCAACCTTCGAAAAATGGCAGTGGAACTGCGCTCATTGAGAGCGGTCAGGTAAGTTCCCTCCCTCCTCCCCTCTACCGAATTATGTTGTGTCAAGTGGTGTGAATTTGAAGTGACTCATTTCAAATCGGTTGTGTCTTGATTGTGAACAAGTCAAAAACCGTCCAGATTGTGAGCAACTAAATATACCCTGTCCAGATTGCGGACAAGAGATTAGTGTTGGCCTGGGATACATAAAACAGGTACAGTTTTCAGAACAGACTCATGTTTAATGTTTGTTCTAGCAATATTAACATTAACTGGTACATTGGGATGTTTTCGACAACCTAACCATATTTTAAAAATAGTTTTGTTATTGCAAATGTTTAATAATCTAGTTTGAGGTAATCTTACCATTTAGAAGATTATTATATTTTTATTGTAAAACAAAACTAGAGGGGTAGTTATTTATGGTGGATTAGAGAGAGTTGTATTATTATTATTATTATTATTATTAGTGTAGCCTCCGTGGCTTAGGCAGCAGCGCGCCGGCTTCTCACCGCTGGGTTCCGTGCTTCAAATCCTTGTCACTCCATGTGAGATTTGTGCTGGGCAAAGCGGAGGCGGGACAGGGTTTTCTCCGGGTACTCCGGTTTTTCCTGTCATCTTTCATTCCAGCAACACTCTCCAATATCATTTCATTTCATCTGTCATTCATTAATCATTGTCCCAGAGGAGTGCGACAGGCTTCGGAAGCCGGCACAATGCCGCTAAATAGGGACTTCATTCATTCCAACCCTGACCCGGTCCAATGACTGGAAAAAGGCTCTGGATTTTCATTATTATTAATATTATCATTATTATTATTATTCTCAGCAGTGCAGAAGCTAGTGGTGGGAGACAGTCCGTCACTTCCCCTTAAACCGACCTTGGGCTAACAGCCGACTTGACTATGGGCGCAGTTCAATCGGCCTAATTAAAAGGATGTGGAAATACCACTGATTATGGGCGCAGTTCCATATCTCCCTTCCGATGCGCATGTGCGTCCAGTTGCATTACGTCATCCCCCCCCCCCCCCCCCCCCCCGCCTGGATTCTTTGTCAACCAGTGAGCACATACTCCATCACGCGCTGGTTAGATGTTGCCAAGTAGTCATTACTCCCATCACCTTGGCAGGGTACAGATGCTGTCAAGGCATGCGAAGCACGACTGAGCGGCTCTGTTCTTTGACAAGCACGGCAACAAGCTTGCTGTCAGGAGTGTGTGAAGTGTGCGCGCTCTCAATTCATTACCACCAATATAGTTCATCTGCTGTAAGTTTGCACTTTTTTGACAGTTCTGGCGGGAACAAGCACTCCTACAGAACATATCAATCCGCCTCTACCACGTGCATTCCAGCCAATGAGCTATCACCCACATAGCAGCCAGCAATGGCCGCCGTATTCCGTCAAGGTGCTCACAGCTGTTATGAGTTGCCTAAACCTACATTCATCTCGCAATATCAATTCATTGCCCTTTTTAAAGGAAACTTGTATTTCTTTGTGGCATTTATCAAATAATCGTTCTAACAGCACACCTAAAACCCAATGACGGCTCGCTGACAGAATGTTACATCATTGTGCGTGCTATGACATAGCAGCTGTTAACTTAAATGTTAGAGTGGAATTATTTTAGGCTCATCATTTCACAGCTCGAGGAAAATGCTTACTAAGGTATGGTGTAAGATGTCCTTAAGACGATACGATCATTACCTGACCTGTTGGATTGATATTAAAATAAAACGTACGAAACATGTCACCATTAACTTTTAGGCCTACACAACAACTCATATTTTAGGCCTACTTTTTTGCACAAATCATGCTATATGTAAATTATTCACCAGGCCAATGTCCTTGGGGAAATCAATAGTTCTGCTGCCTTTTCCTTTACCTTCAAAAAGAGAGAAATAAAATAAATATCTTGAACAAGACATTCCGTATCTGCTTCCGACTCGATATTCAAAACAAAGATGTCCGATCTGGAGACATCTTAGGCTACATATTTACTCAACATTTAAGATAACCACTATATATTTATCTGAAAAGTGAACACGCATTCATATGGAGATAAGACTTTCAGACGACTTTGCGCAATATTATCAATTATTATAATTATTATTTAATATAATTAACACGTTATTTCCTCACGCGGAAGAACACGGTAAAGCGTCCATTGCCAACCGCACGCCCATGCCACGAGCACGTGGTAGTTCGGTTTGATAATGCAACTTTTCAGTCTGGCCGAGAGAATATGTTGCCAATATATTCACAATTACTAGAACAAGCGAAAAAAATAACCTGAAAAAATCTTAAATGTGAATAAAACATGTATATATTTGTTATGAACTACAGGTTATAAATTGAGTCTTTCCTTATGAAGGTTGGCAACCCTAGCTGTCAAAAAAGTGCAAACTTACAGTAGATGAACTATACCAATGCTATGCCACTGAGAATGCTCCTATTCGATACTTTATGCTTGCATAATATAACCACGACGAGCAGTGAGCAGCCCCAAACAGTTGTTGCACCAAAGAGGGGAAATCGCATTTGCGCCTAGTGATCCCACCAATTCGCCTCCTCGACGAGACTCCGCCATGACAGGCCAGGTCTAACTTGCCACGCTATATATACAGTATTTCGTATGGCATGAAGATGCAATATACAATTATTTACATTATACAGTATTTTCAAATATATACAAATTGAGACCTTGACCTGCAAGTAGCTTCAGTGTTGTTAGAGCTGGATATCTAATTTCTCTAAATATTCTAAAGCTTCATCACTAGCTTGATGGATCTCGTTCATTGGACCATTGAACCTTCGGAGTGGGCAATCCATAGCGATGTGACTGATGGTCTGAGACACATCTGCACAGTTGCAGAAAGGATTCTCGGCAATTTTCCATTTGTGCTTCCCGAACTGATATCTACCGTGCTGAGTTCTTATACGGTTCAGCGACGTCCAGATTTTCCTTAGAAGGTCGAAACCAGGGGGCTGCTTAACCTTTTGAAGCTCACGGCGCAATATATAGCTTGTCGGAATTTAAAGTGACATATCTTTGGACAACGACTGGAACACGGATGGCACCTGACATCTGTTGGCTATTTTCTGAAATCATTATATTGATTTTATCACCACGGGGAGCGCTAGAAAGAAAATGTTTCCAAGCGGATGTCTTCAGCTTTAGGGAGTCAATCGCTCGACAGATCAACATGGCTGACATATAAGGAACGCCTCCCGAGCATCTTCGGGCACAGTAAATTCAGCCCCTCAACAAAGTACACGGGTGACTTCTCGCCCTCCTCCCAAATCACATTCTACACTCACAATACAATGTTTTAACTGCCAAAGATTGGACCATAACGCTTCTAATTATTCCCACCAGACCCGCTGTAACAGATGTGGTGATTCTCATCACCACTCAGCTTGCAAGGTCGCACGTGACTGCCCTAAGTGCGTCAACTGTGGTGGGGGACATGCAGCTAGCTATCTTGGTTGCCGATACATTAAGACAGCTATTAAGCGTAGGCAGTTAAACTACAGACAACAGGCCAATACTTCCATCCCCTCCCTCATGTCACTCACGTTTGCCCCGCCTTCTCGAACCCAGAACTCAGCCCTGACACAATTCCTCCAAGTACTCCAACAATTAGCCACGATTTGCCTCTGCACGCCTGCTCGCGTGACTGGCCACGGCCGGCTCGCGCGGGATGGTGTCCTGCGGGCCGCGGGCTCGATCGCCCTACCAAGACACCTCTGCACGTTACGTCTCGTCTATTGTTGCCCCTGCTCTTGCTACTACTTCTGTCTCCCGCTATCCAGAGTTTTGTTACGCCAGTGCTCGCGCGGGGTAATAACTTACCCCCATACTTTCGTGTAATTTATCGTAACATAAAAATTAAATTATGCTTTCTTCGTGATGTTTCTGAATAAGGACCTTATATATAAAGGAAACAATAGAAATATCTAATTTTATTGCCTTAATACTACATACAGAAAATTAATTATATTAGGCCACATAACTTCAAAGCAGAGAAAACGCATCCATAATAACGTTTGAGTTTATGCAGTCGTAAAATGTTGAACATCTACTGTATTAAAGTCAATCACACTTCATTATCGTCTGAACTCTAAGGCTTAGTCTGTTTTCCTTAATTATGGTTTTCTGATTGCGATATTCCACGCACACGGTATTGAAATGGTCGTGGCAGACGTACTTTTCGCACAGCACACAAGAGTTTCTGTATTTCTTTCCCGATTTCTAGGACATTCAGCACATCTTCCAGATGATCCTGGTGTTTTTCTCTTCAAGTGTAGAGTCTGAGAGCCCAGAGGAATTTCTTATCGATCCTTTGAACTCATTCGCAAGGCTTTCTCTCAGATATTGCAGGGCAAACTTGTTTGCGTCGTTCTGCTATCCGAGGCTTCAACAATTCATGGCGAATTACTTCCTGGTCCTTCCTAATGTTCCCGGCTATATCACGACTCATATTAATCGGTTACACTCAAGTAACTACACGTTCTCACAATAGACACACACACGCAAGAATTAAAATTAACTAAACATGAGTTTGCCAATGTAGCCTCGCCAGTCAGCTTTGTCTCTTTGCCGAAAATTAACTGACGCGCGAAGGTAGCGCCCCAAAGTGTCCTTCGAAGGTACACAAGAGCCCAGGGTACAGTCCGTGATAGAAAAATAAAAAAGAGTGCTAGTCAGTCTGAAAGACTAAACTTTATATGAGTTTAAATGCTAAAAATGCTGAAAAATGCTGGGTGAAAGCCTCATGATCATACAGCGAACTGCGTGAACTCAAACTCAATTAGCAAGTGCAAACCAAGGTCAAAGGAGGTAGCTGGCTGGATGACGTCACGCTCACCGGAGCGCGCGGAGAAAGGAGGAATCTCAAGCGGTACTATGACGTTACGTCGTTTTTCAAGAGTAGGTGTAATTAATTACTCCGCGCGAGTACTGGAGGGTTAAAGGGATATAACATGAGTTAACAAAAGTGGACATAATTTCTCAACATTGAAGAGTGCTAGTCATATTATTATTCATTTATGCAATATTTCGTTAATCGGCCAACTAGGGACCACGAAAAGCCTCCTTTTACATTCTGGCATTTGTTCATTTTTCGCTTGATCCACTTTGTCTTCATGAGCTCACTGTGTTTAGCACGACGTTCTTCTGTCAATTTCGCACCAGTTGTCCGTTTTTCGTCCCGGAAAGTCCCGAACGTCTTGATGGCTGCTCTATAAAGATTTCGGTCTTGTGCATTTTCTGCTCGTATCCCCATTTCTTTCAGATCTTTCTGGACGTTAACATACCATGGCATTATCGTTTTTGGTTTTGAGTCGAATATACTGAAGATACGTTTCGCCCATCGGGAGTCGATCATTCGTCGTATATGATCGTAGAAGCAAAGTCTGCGTTTTCGCATTGTGTCTGTGATCTTCTATATCTTCAACTATATTTCTTGCCTGGATTTTCTGATGTAGATGCTATTTTTGTAGTCCGGGCCAAGTATGATGTGTAGGATCTTTCTTTCTTTCCTTCTTTTCTCTCTAAATTCGCGAGCAAATATTTCTCGGATAGGATTACGCATTCGGATGCATATAGCGGTACTGGTTTGATGACATTGTTGTAGTGACGAATTTTTGGTTTCATAGAAAAGCACTTCTTGTTATATATGTTGCGGGCGGTTTGGAAAGCCACTTCCATTTTCATTATTATTATTATTGTTATTATTATTCATGAATATTCTTTGGCATTATTCTGTTGCATCAATGTAACGGTTTGAGGGTTTTAGAGAACTTACATACATACATACATACAAACAAACATACAGGAGCATATTAACTATTTTTGTAAATCATATCCATTTGACGTAACGAGAGTCAAATGTAGTATCTGAACAGTCATTCTATATTTCAAAAGAAATAATGTTTAGAAGAGTAACATGCACTATTCCTCTATTTCAGTGGTTCCCAACCTTTGTCAGCTGACGCCCCCCTTTTCAGATACGGAAGTTCATCGCGCCCCCTCCCCCCACCCCCTCCTCCCCACCACTCATCGCTTGACGCGGAGGATATAGACCTAACCAAATAACACTACAGTACATAATGGAATAGGCCTATCTTATACATACTAACTTCATTTTAGCACAATACAAATAACCCAGTTTTACAACAAATCCTTAAATTAGTCAACAAATGTCAGTGAGAGGGTTGGCACTGTTTTCTCTTGGTAAGATTCGGTATGTTTATGTGCACTCGAGTTTGAAGGTTGTTTGTGAAGTAACCAATAGACCTACATAAAATCCAATAACATCATTTTCATCGTTCTATTTTACGTTAGTTCATGTAGGTTTGGAATTTTTAATTTATATTTTAATATTTTTTTATCGCAGTTGGAAAACAAAAAGTGCACTTTTTTAAGCGTGTTTCAACCATGCGTCATATTTAAGAATTATTATCTCAAAAACCCGTCATCAGATCGAATCCAAATTTTAACACAATGTACATTGAAATGTTGTATAACTGGATCATTAATTTCAAAATTGTGTGTGTCCAAGAAACAAAGTTGTTATCATGTTTGTAAGGTAACTTTTTCTCGGCTCGGGGTGGTTGGAAAATGTAGTTCTTGGTTGCGTTGTAATCGTTATACATCAAAAAGTTATGCTGTATGACTGTGAAATACGTAAATTAATTCACTTATTTTATATCGGTTTGTATTTGTACGAGGAAATGACACATGGTTCACCAGCTAGCCGCTCTCGGGAACAGCTGTACAGTGTTGCCGAAATGGTGCACACACGCATCATGGCGCGTCTCGCTCGGAGGTGATGGGCTCCATCTCAGCAACGCTGTACAGCTTTTGCTGGAGCGGCTAGCTGTTGAACCATATGTTATTTCCTCGTACAAATACAAACCGATATAAAATAAGTGAATTAATTTACGTATTTCACAGTCATACAGCATATAACTTGTTGATGAATAACGATTACAACGCAACCAAGAACTACATTTTCCAACCACCCCGAGCCGAGAAAAAGTTACCTTACAACGATGATAACAACTTTGTTTCTTGGACACACAAAATTATGAAATTAATAAACCAGTTATACAACATTCCAATGTATATTGTGTTAAAATTTGGATTCGATCTGATGACGGGCTTTTGAGATAATAATTCTTAAATGTGACGCATGGTTGAAACACGCTTAAAAACGTGCACTTTTTGTGTTCCAGCTGCGATAAAAAATATTAAAATATAAATTAAAAAATCCAAACCTACATGAACTAACGTAAAATAGAACGATGAAAATGATGATGGTATTGGATTTTATGTAGGTCTATCGGTTACTTAACAAACAATTGCAACATGAAGCCGAAAGCGCTGCTTTGTTTCTATGATACTCAGCGTTGAAAATCCTGACTCGCATAAATATGTCTTTGTAAATGTAAGTTCAAACTGTTCAAAACTTCAAACAAATCACAAAGATATGCCAACGAGACGATAAAATGGGCATATATTTTTTTTTACAACACAGAAAATTCCTTATTTCACCTCCAACCTGGCGGCTCCGCAGAGGTTTGTGCCAACAGTTGGTAATTACCAGTGCTTTTGAACGATTGACTTGGTGCGACAATCACCTGGAGAGATTCGAAAAATGTTTATTTTACAAAATTGTAATATTTGAGTAAAAAAAAAAAAAAAATTCTGAAATCATTTCTCGCCCCCCTTGATAAATCCCCACGCCCCCCAGGTTGGGAACCCCTGATCTATTTTATAACTGTCAAAGTTATGAACAGCAAACGAAATACTTTTTTCAAAATGTAACATGAGTTCCTCTGGAATGACCCTGTTACAGAAAGGAGACTCAAATACCTGTGAGATGGCTCGGACGTCTCGGATGTCTCGCCGCATAACCAACAGAGATAGGACCAGCATCATCTATAGATTTGGTGAAAATGGTTCAGGAATACGAGCTCGTGGAGCGATACAGGATTTCTACAAGCTGAGGAATAATTGTAATACCAGGGGCATCTTATTTGAGGATCCATTTTTCCCCGCGGATAATTCTTCCCTGATGATCAGTGGGACTCCAGGACAGAAGTTGGTGTGGATGAGACCAGGAGAAATTTCAAAAGACCCTCAACTCTTTGTTAATATGGCTACAAGGTTTGACATCAAGCAAGGAGATCTGGGTGATTGCTGGTTGACAGCTGTTGTAGCAAACCTCACTCTTCAGAGTCGTTTGTTCGATAGAGTTGTCCCCAATGACCAGGGGTTTACGCCAAAATTAAAATACGCCGGCATTTTTCACTTCAGATTCTGGTGGTATGGGCGTTGGATAGACGTGGTGATAGACGACAGACTCCCTACGTTACGTGGAAAACTTGCGTATCTGCATTCTGAAGAGAGAAACGAGTTCTGGAGTGCTCTTTTCGAGAAGGCATATGCCAAACTTCATGGCTCATACGAAGCTTTAAAAAGTGGCACAACAATGGAGGCCATGGAGGACTTCACTGGTGGCATAACAGAATTACACAGACTCAAAGATTCCCCAGCTGACCTGTATCATATTATGATAAAGGCTTTCCATCGCGAATCTCTAATGTCAGCCTCCATAATGCCGGATGAAGTAATTCGTGAAGCTCGGACTCCTGAAGGACTTGTGAAAGGACATTCATACAGCATCACTGACATAAGAGACATTGGCTTACGTGGAGGTGTTCGTATTGGTCTCTTAAGGTTACGGAATCCATGGGGTAATTCGATTAAGTGGAATGGCCCTTGGAGTGATGACTCGCCAGAATGGAATCAAGTTCCACAAAGTGTACAGAGGCAAATGAGTGTTGTATTTAGAGCTGATGGAGAATTCTGGATGGCATACACAGACTTTCAAAAACATTTTACGAGTGTTGAGATCTGCATCTGTCCCGATGTCTTAGAAGAAGATATGCCTGGGCGTTGGGAAAAATGTTTGTTTGATGGCGAGTGGGTTAGAGGAGTGACAGCAGGTGGTTGTAGGAATCATTTGGAGACATTTTGCCACAATCCACAGTACCGAATTACACTGAGGGAGCCTGATGGGGAGGGTGCTGAATCCCAAAAATGCTCACTGATTATTGGGCTCATGCAGAAGAACAGGAGATTGAAAAAGCAAATAGGATCAGCGAACCTTGATATAGGATTTGTTGTGTATCATTTGTTAAACCCAAGACAGCTGCCCACACCCTTAAATATGAGATTCTTCAAAAATAATGCGATGAGTATTATATCACCTTTTCTTAATAAACGAGAAGTAAGTGGTCGGTATCATCTCTTACCTGGATCCTATTGCATTATTCCTTCAACATATTTACCAGATCAAGAGGGTGAATTTCTTCTCCGAGTATACTCGGAGACCAGCAACAATTTGGTGGAATATGATAACAAAGTGAGCTTGGCAGCACCAGACCCCAGAGTTCCACGTGACATTGGAGACGAGAACAGGAAGCAAATTGCGATAGCAAGACGGTTCATTCGTAAGATGATGAAGTCCAAGATGGATATCGGTTGGGAGGAGTTAAAGTCATTTTTGGATATTGCTATGAAAGTCGAACTGAAAGGATCCTCACTCTCTGGAGAGACGTGCAAAAGTATGATAGCCATGATGGACGAGGAAAGATCTGGATATATTGGACCCGACGAGTTTATACTGCTGTGGAATGATATTAGATACTGGAGGAACGTATTCAAAATGTACGACAAGGGTAACACTGGTATCTTAAATACCTTTACTATGCGCGATGCCCTCAGATCTGCTGGATATAAACTAAACTCTAACATTTTGAACATCCTTGTTATTCGATATGGAATGAAGACTGGAGAGATCAACTTAGATGCCTTTTTACTATGCGCTGTCAAGCTCAGAGCGATGATAGAAGTATTCAAAACAAGAGATCCTTACAACACCAATATCGCCACCTTTGACCTAACAGAATGGCTTGTAGCCACTATGTACGCGTAAATGCTGCTCATGGCATTTAATTCATTCTTGTTTGAACGAATGAGATGCTATTCAGAAAAGGTGGAGAATGCTACGTTGCTTTGTACATCGACCTTTTACTGTTTACGCTGTACAAACCTACACGTTATATTGAGATACATATATCAGGAATCACTTTGTGGCTGCAGTAAACAGGTTTCAAAACATATTTTGTGTGTTTTATATTTTATATTCCCACTTGAGCATTGTGTCCCAATTGCAGATAACTATTTAAATGACATTGCATCCACGTAGGTTGGCAGGTTATCATTGCTATTCGACGTATGAATTGGTTCCAGTTTCCTAACCCTTACTCCTTACAATATATGCCATACAAGTAGTAGTAGTAGTAGTAGTAGTAGTAGTAGTAGTAGTAGTAGTAGTAGTAGTAGTTATTGTTGTTGTTGTTGTTTTTTGAAGGGGCGGAACTACGAGGTCATCTGCCCCAATGCAATACTTCTTCTTCTTCTTTCCCTTTGTACCGTTAGGTGTCGGAACGTTTCAGCCATTTATTAAATTTCTTCTGTCGTGCGCCATTCTCTGAACATCACCCAAGGTCTTCCCTCGCTTCCTGATCAGTCCCAAGATGTACTCCTCCCATTCAATCCGAGCGTCGCTGACCTGCTCGCTCCGCTCGCAGTCAGCGGCTTCATTCATAGATTAGGCCTGGTCATTTCTTTCTTCCCTATGATTGTATTGTTTATACCATAGTAAACAGCTTGCCACGGTGGGTGAGTGGATAGCGTGTCAGTCTACCAACCCCAAGATTGCAGGTTAGCTCCTGGGTGAGAAAATGGATGCTACGCAGAGGAAAACTAGGTGTATCTGAAACGTTATTGAGAGAATTGGCATTGGAAGATTCTCGGTCATTGAGCAATTTTCTAGGAATCGACGAGAATATGTTTGTGGAACTCTTAAGAAAGGGATATTGCTGATAGTGCTCCAGAAACTGAAGAATATCAAACGCATCCATAATATTATTACACACAATACACGTGGTCGAGTGATGCAATGTCACGACACGACTGGCACAAACCTGTTCTCATAACGACATTGCGTGTGGAAGTTCACGTTAGTGTCACGATAGCGATGATGCCGCAGTGTCGCATATCAAATCTTTTGAATACACGACACCACTGCCACGGCGCTCTGACGGTGACATCAAAAACTGTTCCGACAATGACACTGCTGCGACATTTCATGTCATGACAGCAATGTCGTGAAATCAGTGCCATTGTGAGAACGAGCCTTTTAGGGTGAGCTACAAGTTCCGTTCAATTTCAAGTAGTTCAGATGTCACTGATACCTAGTGTTGAACGTTGGAACTTTGATAGAGCGTTCGGACGAAATCTAACCTAACAATTTAGCTTCACACATGTTTAGTCCGTGGACGGATCTTTTACATGCCATAAATCTATGACATGGGACCGCCGGCTTTACTTCCCTTCCGAAGGAAGGCATGCTGAAGGATTTTTAACACTTAAAAAAATCCAACGATTTCAGCCGGGATTGAACCCGCTATCTTGGGCACAGCAGTTCAGCATGCTACCAACTACGCCAGCGAAGCCAGTGCTGCAGTAGTATTAATACCTGAAAGTATCCATTCGTCAACTATGTAATCGTGAAAATCCTATTCCTTGAACTTAGGCCGTAGTAGGCTACAATAGCATTACGATTTGGTTAACACAGATGTTTCCTAGCCAGAAAAAACAAGAGTCATCGCATTAGATCCGCAGCAGAGCAACAGGGCCCAAAACGGGATGTCGCAAATTTGAGTCTGGCAAATATCAAGTTTTCTCAACCCTCCATCGAAATACCTTGCGCCACTTATCCAAACAGGACCCAATAGCTGAAATCACCCATTTGTTATCAACGTGGTTATCAAAATCACAATTCATGACAGCAATGCGAATGTCAGGAGCATGGTCTAAAATTTAGCCTCCTTCCTTACGTACTTAAATCGATTTTCTTTTGTACCCTAATTCCAAAGCCCTCCTGTTCGAGTCCATCGCAAATTAATACATGCTGACAAGGGGAGGATACGACGCATGGGTCACCGTTTCGAACCATCTTTAGTACACGTGTAGGGCATGACCAGGCGTATACCAGGTGCAAGTAGTAAGGTGCGCTTCTCAGCCGTTTACGAGAAATGAATTAATTGCAATTACAGAGCGGCGTCAATGTGCGTTGTACGCTAGAAAAAAGCCAACTTGCGCGTGGTGCAGCGGTCGAGTTGGTCACTAGTCGTGGCCGAGTGAGGTGCGCGTGAGAGAGTTTGTGTGATTGCATTGGAAGAGTGTACGTTTCTTAATACCGGTGTTTCCGATAGTTCCACGGGTGTACTGACCTTCCGTGTGTCATTCGGACAATACTTTTCAAGTAGTGTTCCAGATAGGTCAACAAATCAAGAAACCCAGACAACCCCGCTGAACATCATGTCCGGATACCAGAGGAAAAACACTGTACGCTGTCAATGGGACAGGCAGAGTTCTCGCCCCACACCAGGAGAAATTCACCGCTGGATTAGCGATACCCTCCGGTTGACTGTCGACCAAGTAGAAGCCATCCAGTTAAATGCGCAAGAAAGAACCATGTACATCAAGGTAATCATCATATCTACTTATCAAAAATTGCTAAATACTTTTGAAGCTCCTATTAAATTTCAGTATGACTCAGGCGAGGTGACTAACGTTAAACTCTCCACAGCGGATTACAATTTTACCACAGTGCGTATATTTAATGTCCCACTCGAAGTTCCCCCTGAAATTTTCAAATCCGTCCTGTCGAAATATGGCCCTGTGAGTGACGTCAGGAAAGAACAATGGTCTTCTGCTTATCAGTTCCCGGTGTATAATGGAATACGTGCAGTCACTATGGAAATCAAACAAGATATCCCCTCCACTGAGACTTTTGGTGGCCATTCTGGCTATATATCTTATAATGGACAGAAACAGACCTGTTTAATTTGCAATGCTAACACCCATCTCCGTATCAATTGCCCAAGAAAATGATTATCCTCGGTATTACTCCTACCCAACAAAGACGTGTCCAATACTCCGATGTTGTGACACAGCAAACGTCACATGAAAACATGTTCATTGATCAGTCAGCTGGGACACCAGCAGAAGTGGCCTCATCCACACATGACGCAGACTACGTACCTTGCACTGAACAGATAAGCGAGCTACATAGTACCCCTGCGCCATCGGCCACCTGTCTTGTAGCCATTGAGCCAACTTCTCCTTCACTACAGGCTGCACCAGAAATTTTGTCTTCACTGCCTCCACCTACTCTGGTACCTACCGACTCACTGAAGCAGGTTGATCGGGGATCTGAGAACGTACCTAAGAAGATTAAAACAAATGGCTCGATTGCTGTACCAGCCCCGAAGAATCCAACTGGTTCTACACATGCTCCCGCAGCTGTGAAAAAGAAACAAAATCTTCCTTCTCCGTCATCTAGGGACCCACGAATGCTCTCAAACGCTGACAGCCGGCCCATGAATGGCACTCATAAGGAACTCTCTCACCCTAATTTGACATAGTGCACCAGTATATTTCTCACCCGTGTCTTTATTCTTTTTATTCTTTATCCTTTTTCTCGAGTCCACCTTCCAGGATGTCTAGCACAGCTTTTATACTCCTCTTAATGGCGCAATTTCTCACGGTGGCCACTTTGAATATCAATGTAATAGAATGTCCCCTGAAATTTCAACTGTTGGAGAGATTCCTTCAAAATGCAGACATTTACATTGCTTTCATTCAAGAAGTTGCTATAACCTGTCTTCCCATATCGGCCTTGTACAAACAATACATCAATACCGGTACTAATAATAGAGGGACCGGCTTCCTCATAAGACATGATATCCCACTCGAAGATGTGCTATGTCATCCATCAGGACGCATAATATCTGGACACACAAACAATACCACCCTGATAAATGTATATGCCCCATCCGGCTCCAGCAAACGTGTGGAACGGAAAATGTTCTTTCAACAGAGTATACTGCCTCATCTGCACGACGTAAAGGAAAAACTTATTCTTGCAGGGGATTTCAACTGTATTCAACGCCTAGAGGATTCCACTAGTCCATACCAAGGTGTCATCCCGGCTCTCAGGACCCTCCTTACTTCCTCACAACTCATTGATGCTGTGGATAGTTTAAGGGTGCCCCTGCCCCATTACACCTGTATAAGTCACAACTCCTCATCACGAATTGACCGCATCTACTTTTCCCAAGAACTTATCCAGCCCAGACGATATGAAGTGATACCTGCCAGTTTCACTAACCATTATGCAGTCGTAGTTACAATCTCTTACCCCCATCCCGTTTTTCACATAGGAAGAGGTTATCGGAAATTGAATTGCTCGCTGTTACTGGAGGAGGAATGCCAAGATATTTTCAGACAACACTGGAATCGATGGGTCCAACGAAAATGCAACTATCGCGACTGTGCAGACTGGTGGGATATTTTAGTTAAACCAGGAATCCGCCGCGTCTTTAAGAACATATCCTACCAAAGAGTTCGGGAAAGACGGGATACAGTTGAATTTTACTATCGAGTTCTTCGCCAGCTCCAGCAAAGATCTGATGCGGGGGAGCGTATCTATGACCAGATTCGGGAAGTTAAAGCCAAGCTCCTGTCTCTACAGCAACGAACGCTCGCTCATTTAAACGTGGCTTTAAAAGATCGTACAGTGCTCTCGGACGAAAGTGCAAGTGTATACCATATCGCCAAAGGACAACGTGAGCGGCAACGTAAATATATCCACCGCCTCCGCACCAGTACTGGAAGTGTTGTCACCTCCCCTGACGCTATACGCAGTGAAATATCATTATTTTATCAGCGGTTCTACGCTAAGGCTCCAATTGATCCACAGCAGGTGACCCTATTGCTTTCATCTTGCAGTACCCAACTATCTCAGGACAACAAAACTCTGCTCAGCGCGGACATTACGGATGACAAGATTCACTCTGTGGTTAAGCACCTCCCAAATAACCGTTCACCTGGCATTGATGGACTGCCATATGAATTGTATAAACACTTCTGGCCTCTCATTGGCAACGAATTTTGTCACGTCTTGCGTTCCATTCTCCAACGTCGTGCTCTTTGTCAATCACATCACCAGGGTATCATAGTCCTCATACCAAAAACATCCTCTCCCATGGCAGTTGGGAACTTCCGACCAGTTACTCTGCTCTGCAGTGATTATAAAGTCCTTACCAAAGTACTTGCATGCCGATTGAAGACTGTTCTACATGATATCATTGGTGATGAACAATGTTGCAGTATTCCTGGAAGAACTCTGTTAACGAATTTAGCGATACTACGGGACCTACACCTAAAAGCCGAAGTGCTCCCCACTGAGCCAATGAGTTTTCTCACCTTAGATCTTGATAAAGCTTTCGACCGCATCAGTCATGAATAATTGTACATGGTCTTGCAGCACTTTGAATTTCCTGCAATCTTTATTGACTACGTTCGTATGATAAATTGTAATGCTACGTCTCGAGTGCACGTCAACGGTTTTCTTTCCCCTCTGATTCCAATACAACGATCAGTTAGGCAAGGATGTCCCCTTTCCATGCTACTTTTTGTCATTGGCCTTGAACCGTTCATTCGGACTACCCAGGTGAAGCTACAGGGTTACAAACTGTCCACACATGTTTTCGGCATGTGCGCCTATGCTGATGACGTATCAATATTGATCCGCAATGATGAGGACATCTCTCACATCGATAGCGCCCTTCAGCTCTACCATATCGCCTCTGGAGCACAATAGAACCCCAAGAAAACTGCTTTGCTTCCGCTCAATACTAACTCAGTGATTACCCAGCAGCCCTGGTTCCGGATAGTAATTGAGGTGAAAATTCTTGGCATCACCTGGAAGCAATCGCTTCTGGACACAGTGCAAGCAAACTGGAATAAGGTCATTGCCAAAGTAGGGGAGTGCTGATCCAATTTGGTCAAAGAAACCTCAATATAGTGCAACGGGTCATGGTCCTCAACGTGTTTGCGCTCTCTAAAGTATGGCATGTCACACAACTTTTCCCACTTCCCAAAATGTTTGAGAGCCAATTGTCAAAATATACAGGTTGGTTTATATGGCAAGGATTTTTGTTTCGAGTACAACGGGAACAGTTGTATCTCCCATCCCGGCAAGGCGGGCTAGGGCTAACAGCTCATGGCATGAAATGCCGTGCACTCCTCTGCAAGAACGATATCACCATCCTTTCCCAACATGACACTTTTACGAAAGCGCTATACAAAGATCTTCGTAACACAGCCCGTGGTTGTGAGAGAGCTTTGCCGAAGATATTTAGGGACCATCAACAGCACCTTCTGGAAACCGTTCGCCAAATGCCTTCAGGGACTGTTCCAACGACGAAAAGTATTTATACCATGTTGCGGCAAGTGGTACACTCCAAACTGCGAATCGAGGCCACCACCCTCTACGTCCATTGGCCCACTGTTTGGAAAAATTTTGGGGCTATGACCATTTCTTCTGCTGTACACTCCCAGGTTTTTATCCTCCTCAACGATCTCATCCCAACGGCACTACGGCGATATAACATCCGTCTTGAATCTCACCCATGGTGTACTCTATGTGGTCAAACTGATACGGCGATACATCGCTTCACAACATGCACGCGAGTTGCCTCCACGTGGCTGTGGTGTAAGGGACAAGTATATCAACTATTAAATGTGCCCACGGGTGACCTTAATGACAGGAAGTTGATTCGTTTGTCGGTGATCGCCTTCCCTCAAATTAAACAGCCTGCCATTGTGTGGATAATGGGCCGATATGTACACTTCGTGATGGACAATGATCAACATTTATCGTTCCTGGATCTCAGGTAGTGAAAGTGGACAATTGTATGATCAATATGGACACTATTTGGATTTTCTTTTGATGTAATAGTATGGTATTGATACTATCTGAAAATTCTGTAATTATGTAGAGAGCTAATAAAAAAATGCGGTAAGAGCCCTGCTTCGTAAGCGTGGGATCGCTGGATCAAATACCACCGGTGAGCCTTTGCAGTGTTTTTTTTTTTTTTTACCATTGGCAATTTCCAACCAATACCCATAGCAAGAGTTACTGTTGACGGGGTACGGGGTGGTCTGATGGTTCACAGACTTGCAATGAATTGAACAGACTGGGCCTTCAAGTTATACATGTATACATAGATCAGTGAATACACCTGAACGTGTATAATACCAATGTATTTGCAATGCCGATACTGTACATTATGCAATGTCACAGACGTTGACCTCCATACGATGATTTCAGAATCTCTATTCCCGCTCACATAACACGGTATCACAATTGACTGCAAAATAAACATTATTTACGACACCTACATTTGTACGAATTGCCAACGTTTACAAAAAGAAACAGAAAAAACACAACACACTGCAACAAACCGGTGGGATTCGATCCAGCGGTTCCGCACTTACGAAGCAGGGCTCTTACCGATGCGCCACGTGCTCGGTCGAGTTCTGCGTACAACGCACATAGACGCCGCACTGAAATTGCGAATAATTAATTCCTCGGAAACGGCTGAGAAACGCACCTTACTACTTGCACCTGGTATGCGCCTGGTCATGCCCTACACGTGTACTAAAGATGGTTCGAATCGATGACCCATGCATCGCATCCTCCCCTTGTGAGACCAGTGGCGGCTGGTGTAAAAAATCAGATGTGTGCTGTAACCCATCTCCCTTTAAACAACAACAATAGTTAGAGACATTCACGCAGAAACACTAACAATTAAGTTGATAGTGTTAAAAGACCTTCTGGTGGGAACAGCTGATAGCTTCTTCCATTTTTCCCCCCGTTTGCTTTGAGCGATTCCCTCTAAAATGTTACCGCCACGTTCTCATTTCGAGTGACCACCGCTGCCGCTCAGTGGTTGAACGAAGAATCATTGTGATGCCTTGGCTCTGGTCTTGGCTGTCGTCCCAACAGCACATTGGTCAATATTGGTATAAAGTAACTGTTAAATATCACCAGTTTAGCTGGTTTTGGAATCATGTCATCCCATAGAAGTGTTCTTACTTGTTGGTAGAATTCTGATCCCTTTTGAACTCTGTTGGTAATTTCTTTACTGACCAAATTATCACTGGAGATTACACTTCCAAGGTAAGGAAAACTGTCCACCCACTCCAACTGGTGATCTCCTAGTTTAACACTTGCTGGACGCCCAACTCTGTTGACTGCCATCACCACTGTCTGGGTCTCGCTGATGTTGAGATTATATTCCTGGAACTGGGATTTCCATACATTGAGTCTGGTCTGTACTTCTTCTTCTTCTTCTTCTTCTTCTTCTTCTTCTTCTTCTTCTTCTGTTTCACCCCAAATCATGATGTCATCAGCAAAGGCAGGCTTATGAGATCACCTTTTGTCCGTGTTTGTTTATGTATGTGCCTGTGTGTGTGTTTGTGTCCCCCTCTAATAACTTCTAAATGGCTGGAGCGATTTCAATGAAACTCGGTACTTACTTACTTATTTCCTTTCGCTCCGTGCGGAGCATAGGGCATCCAAGAATGATTTCCATCGGGCTCTGTGTGTTGCCAAGTTCTTCACTTCCATCCAAGTCTTTCCCGCTTTTCTGGCCTCCTCTTCAATGGTGCGTTTCCAGGTGTTCCTTGGTCTTCCCCGTCTCCGAGCCCCTTGAGGATTCCAGTCCAGAGCTCTCCTTTCTACTGCATCATTCTGTTTCCGCAGAGTATGCCCAATCCAGCCCCATTTCCTCCGTTTAATTTGGACTTCTATAGGTTGTTGGTTAGCCCTTTGCCACAGCTCTTCGTTTGGGATTATATCTGGCCATCGTATACCCAGAATTCGACGCAGACAACGATTGATGAATACTTGAAGTTGGTGGCTGATAGGATTGGTAACTTTCCATGTTTCACATGCATACAATAGGACAGCTTTCACATTGGTATTAAAAAGTCTGATTTTCGTCTTCCTGGATATGTTACGGTTTCTCCATACTGGATAGAGCTGCACAAAAGCCCCATTTGCCTTTCTTATTCAGCTCTTGACATCCTCCTCAGCCCCTCCACTTCTCGTTACCACGCTTCCCAAGTAAACAAATGTATCCACCTGTTCTACATCTACACCTCCCACAGTGAGACCAGCCTGTACTGTGGAGTTCACTCTCAGCTCCTTTGTCTTCTTTGGGTTTATCTTAAGTCCAACCTTAGCAGCTTCAAGTTCTAAGTTTGCCAGTTTTCCCTCTATGTCTCTAAAGCGCTGTGCTAGCATACAGATGTCATCAGCAAAATCAAGATCCTCCAACCTGTCTCGAAGTCCCCACTGTATCCCTCTCTTCCTTCCTCTCCCCACCTTCCTAAGAGTATTATCAAGAACAATCAGGAACAAAGTGGGAGAAAGTATACATCCTTGTCGTACTCCAGTCTGGATGGCCAATGGCTGGGATAGCTGACCCTCATGCAGGACTTGACATTCATAACCAGAATACATCTCTCGTATAATGTTAACTATTTTACTTGGTATACCATATCCCTTTAAGGTCTCCCACATGACCTTCCTTTTAATGGAATCAGAGGCCTTCTCAAAATCTATAAATGTGATGTACAGTGCTGCTTGCCATTCGTTACTCTGCTCCACAATAATCCGTAAAGTGTTAATTAAGTCCACACAACTATGGTGTTCCCTAAATCCAGCTTGTTCTTTCCTCAACTTCGACTCGATAGACTTCTTAACGCGATTCAAGATTATCCTGAGAAATACTTTGCTTGGTACGGATAGTAAGGTAATACCTCTCCAGTTGTTACAATTCGTCAAGTCACCCTTCTTTGGGATTTTAACAATCACACCTTTCTTCCATTCCGCAGGCAGCTTCTCTTCAAACCAGATCTTTTCCATCAATGGCTTCAGGATATTAGCTGTGGTGTCCATGTCTATCTTGAGGACATCTGTCGAAATGTTGTCGACACCGGGGGCTTTTCCATTCTTCAGTTGTAGGAAGGCTTCTTTGATTTCAGCACAAGTTGGACTGTGCAAAAGAATATTTGGATCAGAATTATCAGGTTCATCATTCCTCTCTTCGTGGTGTTCATTAATCCCTCGATCAACATTAAAAATTTCGGTGAAGTATTCCCTCCACCGTTCTTGTTGTTCTTCTTGAGTTGTGAGTAAATTTCCCTGTTTGTCTTTTATGGTCCGGTTCTTTCGGAAACTTTTCTTGGACAGCACTTTTGTGATGCGGTACATTTCTTTGCTGTCACCTTTTGATGCAGCATCTTCTGCCTTCTTCGCCATCTCATCGATCCAATTACTCTTATCTCTTTTCACACTCTTTTTGACTTCTTTGTCAACGACCGTGTATTCTGCTTGCACTTTTGCTTTCTGGTGTCGAGTCTTACACATATTCAACCTCTCCTTAATCATTTTCCTATGACTTATTGCCTCCCAAGTTTGTTCTGACATCCAATCCTTCTTGAGAGGATTGCTCTTTCCCAGGACTATTTCACTTGTATCAAGGATGATGTTCTTTACATTACTCCAGGAAGATTCAATATCAGTTTTTGCTTTATCAGATTGGAGTACCTGAAAACGATTTCTTAGCTCCAATTTAAATTCATCTCTGACCTTCTCCTCCTTCAACTTCCTCACATCAAATCTCTTGCTCTGTTTTTCAAACCTCTTCTTTGCCACCATGATCTTCATCTTGAACTCAGCCAGCATAAGGTGGTGATCACTGCTAGCATCAGCTCCTCTCTTATTCCGAACATCGGTGAGCGATCTTCTGAATCTCCTACTCACTGCGATGTGGTCAATTTGGTTCTCAGTGTCATGATCAGGGGAAATCCACGTGATCTTATGACACCTCTTATGAGGAAACAAAGTACCTCCAATAACAAGGTCATGGCTAGCACAGAAGTTTGTGAACTTTTCCCCATTTCCATTCCTATCCCCAAGGCCATGTACACCCATCACATGTTCTAGTCCCTCGTTGTTCTCTCCTACCTTAGCATTAAGGTCTCCCATTATTATAATCACATCTCTCTTACTGCTTTTCTTTACTGTCTCATGTAGAAGGGAGTAGAATGCTTCTTTAAGTTCTTCTTCTGATGGTTCCGTGGGTGCATAGCATTGTATAATCGTAACATTGCGAATGCGAGTCTTAAATCGTGCTGATAATATTCGCTCGGAAATGGGTTGCCAACTTATAAGGCTTTTCTTTGCATGTTCAGTAAGCAAAAGACCAACTCCATCTCTGCGTTCCGCATTCTCCTCGCTCCTCCCAGAGTATATGAGGGTAAGTCCTTCATAAGTTTTTATCTCGCCAAAATCTGGCCATCTTATCTCACTGAGCCCAAGTATATCAAGTTTATACGAGATCATTTCTCTGGTCACCTGCCTCAGCCTACTACTCTCACCCAGAGTCCTCACATTCCAGAAACCTATTCGTGTCTTCCTTTTCGTGCCGAAAGTTGTCAACATGAGATCCGTCCGGTTTTCATTCTTTTCAGTTTCTTTAATAAACAATTTCGGAGAGTGCGAGTTATTAGCCCACAGCTTCCTAGTTTTCTGGTAGGGCTGCCACCTTAAGGACTGAAAACGAGCCCCCGCAGTTTTCCAACCGTACCACTGAATTACAGCTCCGCCTGGAAATAATCTACTGATGACGCTGCTGCCCACCATCATGGTGTAGTCTGTCATTTAGTCTGGTCTCTCACCCTCGACCTTACCGGCATTGGTGACCCTGCCAGGAGCCGAAGCTCCCGCCGGCATTGCTCTCGGGATCACTGAAACACACAAGCCTCCCCACCACGTCAAGGTACCAGACCATGGGGGAGGAATGAAACCCGGTAAGGTCATAGTATCATTCTAGCCGGCCCTTCAAATTTAATTGCGTCTGTGGCGGCTGTGCGAAATATTTCACCAGCAATCAATATCTCCGAAACTATTACCGATAACACCCTAAAATTATGTACGGTGATCAAGGGCACTACTACAAGTTTATCTACGTAACTTCCGATAACCTGTAAAGTACAAAACCAACATGGCGGCCAAGCGAAGTTGGAACATTTTAATAGACTTTTCTCGCGATTTAACCATCTGAGCGCAGTGTAATATGGTACAGTAAATGTTTATACATATTGCAATGCACTGGCTTTTAATTTAGTTCAATTGTTTACATAATCTCAAGATGGTGGCTGCGCGGAATTTTAAAATTAAGTTTTCATCGCTTGTGTCGTAATCATGCGATCGAAGTGAAAGTTTTCATAATAAACCTACGCAATAATTTTCCTTTAATGGCACATAACACTATCGCCTATACATATAACAATCCAACATGATGACCGTTCGAAGTATTTAGATGGTTCTCAATAGGGTCTATATATGAATCTTTTAGATCAAACTCATTGTTAAGTTCACCTATAGGACTTTTAATAACCTGGTGAGCACAAATACAACATGGCGGCGACGCGAAATTTAAATATTTAAATGGACGTTTCTCGCGATTTAACCATTCAATTGCAGTGAAACTTGGTACGGTAACTGCTGCTTATATAAATGTTAATCCACTGGCATCTATTTTATTTCAATTGTTTACATAACCACAAGTTAGCAGCTATGCGAAATTTTAAAGTCTCATTTTTACTTCTTGTGTCCTAATCATGCGATTGAAGTTTGAATACTACACGTACACAATAATCTTCATGTAATAGTACATAACTCTTAAGACCTACATAAAAATCCAACATGGTGACCAACGATATAATAGATGGTTCTCAATATCTACGAATGCTTTGCAGCAATCAAACTGAAATGTTGTATGTTGATAGAGGCAATTAACATAAGTAGGATATATGAAAATAGATTTTAGTTCTTCACCGAACTACTTATTTCATAAATGAAAATATGCTACAAGTGAGGAAGATTTCAATGACAAAGCCTATGTAACACAAAGGTTTCCATCATGTCAGAAGCTGTAACAACGCGTAACGAAAATTTGTAAGAGAATAGGCACACTTTGAATGAATTTCCATAACTCTTGTTTGCATAACCAAACCATAACGAAAAAAAAAAAAATCAGTAAAGAACATGTAACCTACTTTCTCTTCCTAGGTATAGTTATAACATTGTGTCGTTATCGAGGAGTGTAATTGAATATTGGTTGCAGTAAAAGCAAAGCAAGTCAACTCCGTACAGGCCATGGAGGCCTTGGGAGTAGTGGAAGGTAGAGGCTTCCACTTTTTGTGACATCGGCACTAGATGGTATGGAGTTGTCAGCTCCATGCCCAGCCGTCTTTGCTCCCAGGAATTACCCTGGTACTTATTTCTGGTGTAGACTGAGTGAACCCCAGGGCCATTTGCTTTTCCAAAAGTGGTAGTTTAGATCCTAAAATCCACTACCTGAGTGGTGATCGAACCCACTCCCTTTCAGTTAGAAGCTCAGCGTCTCTACCGACTGTGCAAAACCAAGTGCAAAATCGATAGCGTCGATTATTGTCATTTGTGACATGTGCAGATCGGTGTCTTATGCATTGGCCTCCCCGGTCACCTGATCTGATCCCGTGTGATTTCTTTTTATGGGGGTTTGTCAGAGATGAAGTTTTTGTACCAATGCCAGTTAATCTTGTTGATTTGAAGAAAAAGGAAGGAAGGAAGATTGTAGTTTAACGTGACCGTGAATCTTGTGATTATGAGCCACGGGACCTCCTTTTTACGTGGAATCCGAACCACAGGACATGGCATTTCACTTCGAAAATCTCACATGCATTGATTGATTTGAAGAATCGGATCCATGTGGCTGTAGCTAAAATTGACCAGTATATGCTCCAGCATGTGTAATCAGAGTTGGACTACCGTATCGATATTTGCCGAGTGGTACGAGGAGGGCACATCGAGTATTTGTAGCAAGCAGACTCAAAAAACTTGATGAGTTTCTCTTTTGGTATGTGTGTCAATGATGTAAGCTATATACATTCAATAAGGCATGTGCTTGAAAAAGCTTAAATCGTTTGTGCTAACCCTTGTACTACGCTTATACAGTGAGATTCTTTCGCTGGAGCGGGACCGGCGACTGGCTGCCAGGCGTGAACGCGCCTTTCGCCAGCCAACCGAGCTTGGTCCGCGGGGTTGCGCGAGGCGGAGGCGAGCTAACAAAGGTCATTAAAGTCCATTAAGTCACTAAACTTTCATCAACGAGGGTGTGTAATGTCAGCGCACAGATAAGAAGGTAGCATAAACAATAGCAGCAAGATTTCATTAAAGAAGCACAGACGTTCTTTTAATTCTTGGGAATCTGGATGACCTCACGTCACCAGTTAAAGGTTAGAACTTATCTTTTCGCTGAATATACTAAAATTTTTCTCCTTCAGCTGACAGACAGACATCGTTACATTGTGTCGCCACTCCTGCCCTCTCCCCCTCCCCCCCCCCGCTCCCCTACCCCCTCCACCTGCGTGTTTACTGTATTTAATCGAAGCACGGAACTAAGCCCGTTTGTTGTTCAATTGGGTTAATTTAACATTCAAAGTGTACAGATCAATTACCCGTACTCTAGTGGAGCTGGAGAACAATATACGGCAGCAGATATCCCTCACAACAGAAGGAAATTACAACGTGTAAACGCTAATTTATTTACACGGTACAACCCCTGTCTGTCAGTTGAAGGAGAACATTTTCAGCATCTTCTGTGTAAAGGTAAGTTCTTTAGTGATGATATGCTGGTGAATTTACCTTTAATTAATGTTACGGTTTCCACCTGCGCACAATTCGCGGCGCGAGCTCGGTTGGGTGGCGGGAGGTGCGCGCTACCGGCAGCCGGTTGCCCGTGCCGCTCCAGCTAAAGAATCACCCTGTACTTGCCTATGCTTAGGTGCCAATGGGCCTAAATCTAGGGAATGGAGAGGTCTGTCCAAATTTAAAGTATAGTAAAGCCATCATTACTTTCAACTTGACGTTTCAGTGCTAGGCTAGAGTTTCGTTCGCTAAATCGCGACATCGCGAACGAAACTCAATTTATAACGTTTTAATGGGCTAGGGTTCCGCCTGAATCAATACTTTATTAAAAACTAGCTGTTACCCGCGGCTTCGCCCGCAATAACATTTGGAATCCCGTTATAACGTTATAACATTAGTTATATAGATTTTTCCTGTAGTGGAAGATATTCACGGCAACATGGGCGTTGAAATTGAAATTGAAAATCGGGTGCAATGTACTATGGGGAGCTTTGATTTAAGGCAGGTCCCCTAGCCTACTGCCATGTCTATCGAGAGTGTTTTTTAACGCCTAAGTACTTCTCGGTAAACTAAATTTCTGGTCTTTCTCTCAGGCTGCTGAATGACTAAGCCACGTACAGTTGACCATATGCGAAACAGTCACTTCTCAGATCCACACCAGCTACTTTTAAACTCTGCCCCTGAGCCTTGTTAATTGTCATGGCGTAGCAGACTTTCAAAGGAAACTCCAGACGTTTGAATTTAAAATGGTAGTCTGATGGGATTAGAGAAATACGGGGTATGAAGACAGTTTCGCCTTGGCCAACACCAGTAAATATGGTGGCTTCAATCACAAATTTATGCAGAGTTTGAACCTGCAGCCTGGTTCCTTTGCAGAGTTTAGGAGGGTTTAGATTGCGCAATAACATGACAGGAGCACCAACCTTGAGGATCAGGACATGAGGCGGTATTCCGGGCGGGTTAAGAGTGTTTAAAAACTCCACAGGATAATGAACTGCATCTTGAACCTCTACAACTGAGTCTACTGATTCGTATACCATTTTTGTTGTTGATAACTTCTTAAGGATGGCGATATTTATTCTATCAGCAGAGTCATTTGTTGGGGGTAAGAATAGCTCTTTCTTCCATCCATGAATTATCAAGGTTGGAATTTACAAACACTTTTCGATCAAATTCTCTAAACTGTCAACAACTTCGCACAGTTGAGCTGGAGTAGTTATTTTTCCGTCATGTTCCACCAACTTTCCATTGACAATGCTTAGAAGGGGACGGGAAACTCCTCAGCCATAAAATCACCATGGAGATGTACGCGCATGTTGACAGTCAAGGGAATTGATGTGACTTTGGGCCATATGTAAGACGATTTTAGACAGGCATTTACTTCGTCAGCCCGTGTCCACGGGGTATAATAGGGAGGGTCTGCCTAAAGTCACCGGCAAGAAGTACAGTGACTCCACCCATAAGTTGGTTGTTACCCCTAATGTCCCTAAGTGTTCTGTCCAATGCCTCGACTCCTCCTTTGTGCGCCATCGTGCATTCATCCCAAACAATGAGTTTTGTCTCTCTCAGCACGCGAGCTGTGCCACTTCGCTTAGAGATGTTACGAAGGGCAGATGCAGCGTGACTGAGGTTAAGAGGGAGCTTGAAAGCAGAATGAGCTGTTCTTCCACCATCCAGTAGGGTTGCTGCAATACCAGAGGAGGCGACTGCGATGGCAATGTTCTGTCGACTTCTAAATGTACTGAGCAGGAGATTAATCAGGAAGGTTTTGCCAGTTCCGCCTGGTGTATCTAGAAAAAAAGAGCTGACCACATTCTGAAACAACACGTCGAACTATTTCGTCATAGGCCAATTTCTGCTCGTTGTTCAATTTTCGAACAATATCAGCAACCACTTTGGACAACTTAATTGTGTCGTAAGATAGTTCACTGACATATTCTCGGTGAACAACGACGAAGCCTTGTTCTCTACAAGGCGACGGAAGTCCAAAGCGTTCTAATGTTGACCAGACATTTTTAGTACTAAATCCTCAAGAAGCACCAGACACTTGTTGTAGATAACGCCCATGATCAGGTTGACATCAGCACACTGCCTCTGAACCTCTCTCACCACATCTTCCGCGAGGCTGTCTTTGTGTTCTTTCCAGAGCATGATGGGATCACTCACTTGACAAAAAACTAGATAGATGGCAAACAGCTCGCGTATTTTGTGGGGAGAGTCGGTGGAGGACCCTTCCTCTAGTGTGCGGTCCCAGTGCGCATCATCCTCTAGCAAGCCAAGTGCTTTACATGCCGCTTGAAATGTTGGTTGAACCACCCCTGCCACGGTTTTGAGGTCAGTAAAAGACTGAAGGCCAGGGATTTTATGTGAAAGGAGGCGGAGCTAATAGCACTCGGCATTACCAGGGTGAACGGTGTAAACTCTGCCAAGGGTCAGATCTTTTTTCAAACCAGGATAGCCTGGGACTGGCTTTCCTTGTTTCCTTCTACAGAACCTTTCCAAATGGAATAGGATGGAACTTCACAATACAAAAGTGTTGAAGCAAATGTATCGGATCGGCATACAGTAGTTCGAAGAAAACAAGAAGAGTTGTGTTTGGAGGGATGTTTAACTGATCACGAACGTCGTCTTCATTAAAGTAAACCCGCTGGCCGTTCTCGAGGTGAACGGCAAGTTGCATGGCCGAAGGATAGCATTCATATATGAGGAAGCAGAATATGCGCCAAGCCACCTCTGAGCTGCTGATGTAGCGTCCTGATTCATATCTCGCAACTTCGTCAAACTCTCCGATGCTTAAAGTAGCTTGGTCGGAACCTTTGTTAACATACTTGCAAATGTATTTTATTGAGTATACAGAGTTGCAGTACTCAACATTGATATGAGCTGAGAAGGTGCGAGATAGGACGGGGTTATAGGGTACCACCCAGCTATTGTCAATTTCCACTCCGTTTTAGGTAGCTTTCATTAGAAAGCTAACTATTGCAATGGGTATCATGTTTCGACTTCCGGAAAATTTCGACATATCTTCGCGTTTCACATTCCCCAGACCACAAAACCACCGTCAGTTCAAAAGTTTATATATACGTATATATATATATGCATATATATAACTCGCCTATAATGGTAATTAAAACACTCGTATGTAAATTATAAAACTCGCTACGCTCGTCTTATAAACATACTCGTGTCTTAATTATTGCCATTATAGGCTCGTTGCATAATGTACTATTCTAATGACTACATAGTGATCATTTTTAATAAAGTATTGATTCAGACAGTAGGCCTACCCTATCCCATTAAAACGTTCTTAGTATATCAATACGGAACCAAAATGAATGTTTTATATCTTAAAATGAAACTCAATTTGTTGTGATATATCGATTTGAATAGCTGCCTCTGATTGTCTAGTTAAAGTGATTTTCCTTCTGACCGCTAGATGACTCTAGGGGTAACACCGAAACGTCAAGTCATATGTAATGATGGCTCTACATAACTTGAGAGTACTCTATCCTCCCATTTCGTAACTTTTAACAAGTTAGGATATTGAAAATATATAATTTATGATTAAAATAGCTTACTGGAAGTCCTAGCGAGTTCATGTGTTTGAATTCCCACTGCCTACACCGGAAATATAATTGCTTTTTACGTAAAGCAAGCATTTTTGGTCGTGTTCATTTGAACATCGTCCACCATTTTACCTTGACATCGGACACTTCCTCATACCCACGTGACACGTTGCCAACATGAATAATGAAATAAAAGGGAAAACCATTGGCCTGGATAAAGATTATTGATGTGTGACTACTCCTACTGTGCGTGACAAAAACCAGGGATGTTATTTGTTAGCTAACGTGGCCCGCAGGGCCGCGCTACCCAACCACTATTGGTCTGGACGAAAATATTGGTCTAGGCAAAACCATTGGTCTGCCGGTTGCGATATAGTACCGAATGCGTGGGGTTGGCATTATGGTCTCATTCACAAAAATTCACAAAAATGGCTGTAGAGCTCCAATTTCAACTACAGGGCGCCCGAGAATGTTCTCCGCAGTAGGTACGTGCAGCTGCGAGTGGTTGAGTCATGCGTTTTAGTTGGCTGCACTGCACTGTGTCCTTCAAAGCGGGACCTCCCCGTTTGAGCTGTCGGTGTGTATCGCGATAAGCGCGCAGCCTGAATGTCTTCAGCGTGTATTAGTCAGCGAGCGTTCTGATAGATTATTATTGGAAGAGTGCAACAGTATGCAGGCGGTAATGTTTACTACTGAAGAGAGAGTTTTTTGGTGGAATACGTTTATCGCAAAGGCGATCGATTGACAGAAAATGTAAAATTAAAATTTCAGGCGCGGTTTCCTAATTCAAAGTGTCCAAATCGTGATACCGTTCGGGATTTGGAAAGTAAATTTTGTGTGACTGGCTCAGTGCATGATGTACCGGGAACAGGCAGGCCTACGCTTTTAACGGACGAAAAAATTGATGAAATCTCCGATATAATGCTGCTTAGTCCAAGTAAATCAACACGAAAATTAGCTCAACAAACAGAAATCTCCAAGTCGACAGCACATAAAGCTGTAAGAGACAAGCTTTAGTTGTTCCCTTATAGTGGACGATGTATGGAAGATAGACATATGCTTTCGCGGACTTTTCTGTAGAACTTTTCACGCTGAACAATTCTTACACTCATAGTATTTAGATATTTTTAACGGTTTGCCCAGCGTAAGCTTACAAAGTGCTCGGACGCCAGGTATTTCTATCGACTTTTCCACTAAAATCGTTACTGCTCGGCTTCCTTTGATCATAAATAAATTATTTTCTACAGAAACCATACTCGATATATCCTTTACAGAGTGGTGAAAACCGCATCAAAATCCATCCAGTGGTTCTCGAGTTTGCCCGTAACATCCAAGAATCGGGGACTTCGTTTTATACTAAGTAGAGATAGAGATGATACAAGCGGCAGCCGTGCTACCAACTTAACTGCTGTAGCTAGCTCTCGCAGACGCATGTAGGCGCTGCGGAGATCATTCTCGGACTCACTGTATATAAGTCGTGTTTCTATTAGGGCGGGTTGGTGGGTCTATGACAGCGGAGGAGTGAACATCTAATACTAAACCTTCTTCAGATAATCTCCCGACTATTAAAACAAGTAATTTTAGTTCCTAATTTTTTTTATACTGTACAAAGGATGGGGTACTCTCTAGTGCCACCGGATTTACTATAGACAGCATTATCCGCAGAGACCAGAAAGGTAAGTAGGCTATGCAAAATTTGGTTTAGATAGGTGAAAGAGTGTAGTTTTGTATAACGAGCAGATAAACGAAGTCGTGAGGTAGAAAACAGTTAACCTCCACGTACTCAGTCAACAGCATGTAGCAAAAACTTGACTCCAGAAGAATAAGACGTGGAAGATCGACTTTCTGAATATTGGAAATGAACAAGATTTCAATGACAAAACCTACAACTTTACTGAATTGTTAAAATCAAAAGTTATTCACATGCATCTAGGGCCGAAACACTCATCCACCCGATATTACAATATGAGGCACAAGAAAAGAAAAAGGCAATCAATACCCATCCAATTTCCATCAAAACACCAATCCTGAGCGCCGTTCAAAACGTGATTCGGGGAAACGCAGACCTCAATATCAGTATAACCAGAGAAGGAAGACTGGTTGGTTGGTTCCTCAGTTTAGGGGCTGCGACAGCGCGGTCATGTAGCCGCGTGTACTTTGGGTGTGTGTAGAATCTGTCTGATGACTGGTTGGTTGGTTGGTTCCTTAGTTTAGGGGCTGCGACAACGCGGTCATGTAGCCCCGTGTACTTTGGGTGTGTGTAGAGTTTGTCTGATAACCGGTGTTAATTGTGATGACTGTATTAGTGTGTGTATCTGTTTTTTTAATTCAAGTAGGGACTGCAACTTTGAATTTTCAAATAGTTCCTACTTTTGCCGCCAAACGCCACCGTCAACGGCTACTAGGCCTAGTTCAGAACTAGCTACTAGACGCCACCGCAGTCGGCTCTTGGCAACGAACGTAGCAACCTAAGAGCGTTGTTTACATTCTTAACCTATCCAATTTAGTTTCACACAGGTGTAATTAGTGGAAAGATCTTTAACATGCCATAAATCTATGACATGGGACCGCCGGCTTTACTTCCCATCGAAGGAAGGCATACTGTGTCTGATGACTGGTGAAAATTGTGATGGCTGTATTAGTGTGTGTTATCTGTTTTTAATTCAAGTAAGTACTGAAGACATTGCATTTTCAAGTAGTTCCTACTTTTGCCACCGTCAACGACTCCTAGTTCAGAAGTTGGTTACTAGACGCCACCGCAGTCGGCTCCTGGCGACGAACGTTGAAACCTAAGAGCGTTGTTCAAATGTTTAATCTATAATTTAGCTTCACACAGGTGTAATTAGTGGAATGTTCTTTTACATGCCATAAATCTATGACATGGGACCGCCGGATTTACTTCTCCTCCGAAGGAAAGTATACTGAGGGATTTTTAACGCTCTTAAAAATCCGACGACTTTGGCCGGGTTTGAACCCGCGATCTTGGGCATAGAAGCTCAGCATGCTACCAACTACGCCACCGAAGCCGCGGAAGGAAGAAAGTTCGCCGTGTTTTAAGCAACAATTCTGAACAATACAGGTCAAATGTAGTTGACATACTGTGTCCGTTTAGACCAAAGTTCAACGACCACATATGCATTTCACCAAAAATCAGTCAGCACGAGAATCTAATCACCTCTGGAAAAAAGTTAATTTCTGGAAAGGGACTAGATCTATTTGATCCATGGTATAAATACCAGATGTAACACAGACCCAACCGTGACGCATTCAGTACAGTTTAATACGCTATCAATCTTATTCAAGATTAAAAAAAAATGCTTTACTGATTTTCGGCTCGATGCAGCAATAAGGATAGAAGGAGACTTTGAAAATAGCACAATTCCTAAAATAATCTCATTTTATTAAAATTTTAAAATTTACTTTAGAGAAATGCCAGAAAAGCATTAGGAATGCATGAAGAATCATACATTAATGTACAACAAAATACAGGGTTACCAACACATGAACACTTGAATTTGAACGAAAGCCAGAATGTCAGTCCTGTTGACTATGTTCAAATTATATTTATTTACAGTAATAGGTTCTTCAGGGCAAATTAAATTGACCAGCCTGAATCCAAAATTATTAGCATTCACTTGTTGAAAGAAAAAATTAATTGTTTCACTCGTTGTAAAAAACCACGTTGTTTCTGGTTTCATTTTGTTGCAAAAATAACTATCACTTTCCAGGAAACATCATTCCAAAAATTGGTACATTTTTAGGTCATAACAATGGGTTTAACACAACATCAACTTATAGGACATCTGAGCATCTTTGAAAAATAATGTTTAAACAATATTAGCATGGATTCGATGAACTTCGATGTTGAGCAGAAAATTTATTTTATCATATGTTCTCGATCCAAAATAATAATTCTGAGTGCATGACTCGACTATTAATTCTTGGTCAAAATATTATTAACAAAAAACATCAATTCTTTCAATGTTGATTTAATCATCCAATCATTCAAATATTATTTGAAAATATTATTCAGAAAATTGTTATCAAAATAGTAACAAATACTATTATCAAAAGTTGCAATTCTTTGACAGAATATGAAAAAGTTAGTCTTTACATTGTTTTACATTTTATAATATTTATAATTTTAATAGGATCACAAATATCATTTAAATGGTAGTGGCTGTTCATGAAATAACAGTATTAATTTATTTATAGCACCGGCCCATTCTATTTAAATGTGTCAAAAATCGCATGATCATATTTAGCATTAGACAAACGGTAAAGTCTCATTATAATGAAAGGTTAATTTTAATAACAAATTCGGGTCCACAAGTACTGGGAAAATATTTATAGAACACGAGAATCAACTGTGATGGTTTCATAAAATAACCCTTGGTTATCAAATTCGACGAAAGTGTGGCCTGTAACTCTATTTTCAACTCCCAACATATTTATAAAAGTCATCTAACATTCACAATGGTTGATGCTTCATGTAACGACGATTTCATTCCTGCGACTTAATTGCACAACCAGAATGACAAAATTCAACTATTTCCACACATAATATTTCTTCCCAAATTATACATAATCATGATAATCAAGCCATTGCTTGTTATCCAAACTGGAAGATTAAGAAACTAGTAAGCTCCTCCAATAAGTTTACTGTAATTTCACCATCATATTGAAAATCCACAGCCTGCTTCCAGTCTCATACCGGGTCAGGAATGGAATGAATGAAGCCCCCATCTAGCGGCGAGGATATGAACTGTGCCGACTGCCGAGGCCTGACGCACTCCTCTGGGGCAATGATTAAATGAATGACAGATGAAATGAAATGATAGTGGAGAGTGTTGCTGGAATGAAATGATGACAGGGAAAACCGGAGTACCCGGAGAAAAACCTGTCTTGCCTCCGTTTTGTCCAGCACAGATCTCACATGGAGTGACCGGGATTTGAACCACGGATCCAGCGGTGAGAGGCCAGCGTGCTGCCGCCTAAGCCACGGAGGCTTACCATCATATTAAATCTTAATATTTTCACATCGTGTCTATTATGGTCAAACGTTCTATCAAATGACGTTACACAAATAATTTATATTTATATAAACTCTAGCAAAACCCTAATTTATACATTCAATTTGTTTCCCATATTGTCACTTTCCGTGTCTCCTACATGATTTGACTGGGTAATGCAGTTATCAAATGCTTCCAATATATATTATTCTGTTAGTAGAATGTGGGCGTGCGTTTAACCACTAACCTTCGGAAAAGCAAGTATCCGATATAGTGAACTGTTTCGAATATAAATTTTATAAATTCACACTTCATGATATGATTATTAGAGAGTACAAATCATTATTATTATTATTATCTCAGAAAAATTGAAAATAATAATAATTATTATTAAATTATTATTATTATTATTAAATTATTATTATTATTATTATTATTATTATTATTATTATTATTTCCAAGACTTGAGTTAACTTTAATAAACAATTCGAGAAAAGATCAAACTCGACTTCTTAAACATGGAAAAACATCCATTCCACAACTTAAATTTATTTTAATATTTACAGATACGATGGCTGATGACCGTGATTAGAAAAATGACAAAATCAAATAAATAGCTCATGATTCTTGTCCATATATTCAATTCATTGAATCGACATGTCTGAACGTAGAAAATACTCAGAACTAGGCTTCTCATGCCTCGCAGAATCATTTGCAACAGCAAATTACCAAAGTAAAAATTGTGTTGATAAGACTGCAGAGAAATGAGAATTCCGGCTAACTACGCATATGAATAATGCAAATTGTAGCTTACATTCTTGTAGATCTTGATGTAGAAGATAATCTGGTTAAAACCAGACCATTCCAGTCTTCAGTCCCCGTTTGGACTTGTATTTAGATCCTGGTATCGGCCTCCATTTTATATCCGCAATTTGTCTAGCAAGACATAGCGGTGATTATATTCGTTGCCTGGTAATAATCTTGATGTAAACTGTTCATGATGGCAGCTCTAACATCCGTAGTTAATTTCTGGAAAGGGACTAGATCTGTTTGATCCATGGTAAAAATACCAGATGTAACACAGACCCAACCGTGACGCATTCAGTACAGTTTAATACGCTAACAATCTTATTCAGCTTTAGTAACAGATCTGATGTTCTCGTTGTCCCTGGGTAGAGTTATGCACTCTCCAGTCAGCGCTATGCACAGCTGGCCCCTTATGTCGGCTAAGTGATCTTTACCAAGCAAGAAAGGTATTTGTAAAAGTACTGACATGTGATCTTGGTTGATCATTCAGTCACCAAGACAAAGCTTGCCTCTGGTAATTGGACATGAAAATATTCCAATAATAATTAAGGACTGTGAAAAGTTTATAGACTAAGTCTATCATATGTCCGTTAGCAGTTTGATATTTACCAGTATTGACTGCCAAAAATGTCTACCACATGAGTTAAAAATGACAAAAATATTCTGTTTCACTGGAAGAATTTCTAACACTTTTAAAGTACCAGTAACCATGCACTATTTCGACGATTCACACTAAGACTTAGCAACCATGTGCTATTGACAAGTATTACGACGAACTTAGCAACCATGTGCTCGTAGATAAGTATCACGAAGTGCTAGCGACCAAGCGCTGTGAAGATGTGAATCAAGAAGTACTAGCGACCAAGCGCTATGAAAATGTGTGTGTTGAGTTCAGTTCGGCGCTCATTTTATACAGTCCAGGGCAGTGCCCTGACGTCATAGCGGGATATGTCCTCATTCCTTAAACTTCTCATATCTCGGCTTCCGCTGGTTCGATTTTCTTCTAATATAGCTCATTCTTCTTCCCTTATCCGTGCCAGTAATATGGTATGTGTCCCATGTTTCCAATCAGTCGGGAAATATTGTATCAAAAATATAGCCTCGCTTGTGACAATCTGCCGCGTCACTAGCCGTTCTGTAGCCTGCATATTCCTTCGATTTCCTTCTAAGAACAATTGGCGCGCGCTATTCAGATCTTCTGCCGGGGACTTAGGATATGTGCCTGTGCTCTCAAATCTGCACCAGTAGATTTGGGCACAATACATACTCACTATTCCTCTACGTCTAGCGGCTTCGGTGGCGTAGTTGGTAGCTTGCTGAGCTTCTATGCCCAAGATCGCGGGTTCAAACCCGGCTGAAGTCGTCGGATTTTTTAAGAACGTTAAAAATCTCGCAGTATGCCTTCCTTCGGAGGGGAAGTAAAGTCGGCTGTCCCAAGTAATAGATTTATGGCATCTTAAAGAACCTTCCACTAATTACACCTGTGTGAAACTAAATTATATATAGGTTAAACATTTGACTAACGTTCTTAGGTTCCTACGTTCGTCGTCAAGACGCGACTGCGGTGGCATCTAGTAACTAAGTTCTGAACTAGTTGGTCGTTGACGGTGGCGTTTGGCGGCAAAAGTAGGAACTATTCGAAATATTCAATGTCTGCAGTCCTTACTTGAATTAAAACAGATACACACACTAATACAGTCATCACAATTAACACCGGTTATCAGACAGTTTCTACACACACCCAAAGTACACGGGGCTACATGACCGCGATGTTGCAGCCCCTAAACCGAGGAACCAACCAACCAACCTCTAAGTCTCCTGTCATGTGTACAATAGCATGCCCCCGTGAGCTCCTTGATGAAGCAAGTGTGATAGTAGTCTCAATCTCTGTGTTTGACCTTGAGAAAACATAATTTCGATGTTGGCTCTCTCGAAAATGATTCGTATGCATGCTGCACGCGAAAACAACACGGCAGCCGTCGCAAACACGTTATCAAATTTATCTAAGTAACCATAGGGATTACAGAAAAGTTTTTTTACAAAAATATAGCTACATCAATTCTACAGATTAATGTTTGAGTAGCCCACACATGATAATGTTGCCAACATGATTCTATGCGAGCTTAAGAGCCACCAGGGAAACCAGCTATTAATAAATGCGCTCTCTCTTTCTTTTATAATAATACCAATATATCAGATAGTATCTTGAAGCCAACAGCTCTAAACTTTACACACGTATAGTATTTAACGTTGTAGATTAATTAGGAGTAACTAATATACGTCAGTGCTGCCAACATGACTCTAAGCCTGCTGATAGGTCGAATTTTTAAATGCCTGTTACTTCTATGCCCATAAAATTGGCTCTATAGTAGATCGTAATATTTCAGATTAATTCTGAGCACACATACATGACATTGTTGCCAACATGATTTTTCGCGCACTGTTACTGTAGATCCAATATCTAACAGCACGTAACGTTCATACTATCCATTGGATTTCAAATAAAATTTTGGATGTGCGTTCTGTACCTTACGAGATGGAACTAAAATATATTCAGAGTCACCAGGGCAGCCAACTGTAGTGCTCTATTAGGCTACACTATTTCAGGTACATTTTAAACTAATTAGAAATGTTAGTACTACCAAATTAATTTCGTCATTATTCTATACAGGGTCCTTCACTCAAAGTAGGGCAGGCCGCACGGCTGACGCAGCACTGCAGGTAGAAGGTCGAGCCAAAGGACAGACGAGCACATTGCCACACGGAGCTGAGACAGTTGAGACGCAGGATTTGACGAGTAAAATTGACTTCATTATTTCGTTTATAGCCTATTTTAAGTTATGCGTGTTATAAGTTTATAACGAGTGCACGTGGTTATTGTTTAATTGTTATTGTGATTCAATATTTTATAACGTAGTATTGCTGAGTGTTAAATCCTACTGCTTCAATGTTTATTTATGGGTGACAATTGAAAACTAAGGTTTATGCAACAATACACTACAGGGTCGCTCATATAAATTAAGAACGGCAAGCGTCGGTTTTGTTATTCGCTGCTGCGGTGGCCTTGGCCGAGCTTTTGGCGCGCCGTGGACCCCTGCTTTAAGCGTGTGTACAATCCTATATGAAATATTACCTTATGAAAGAGGCTGGAAGTGTCATTCTTCCTCGGTTATACATGCATTGTTTCTGGTAACCACATTCTAGCTGACGCGAGTGAGTTCTGCCACTGTAATGTTTCTGATTTTTTATTTTATGCTTCTTTTTGAGCACTGAGCCAGTAGTGTCAAACTTATTTACAATTACGTGAATCTGTGCTAGCGAAGGAGGCACTTCATCCGGAAATTACTGAACAAATGCATCACGTACCTACCGAGCCGACTCGTACTTCAAATACGTTTTACATAAAAAAATACGATGTTGTAATGATAACTGTCTCACCATGATAGCATCTGTGGTTCAAACTGGCGACTGAACACCTGCACGCATATTGCAAGTTCAAGTATATACTATGCGCGCGCTTTGAATACTACAGCAGGGGGCCGTGGCGTGCCAAAAGCTCGGCCAAGGCCACCGCGGCGGCGGATAATAAAACCGTCGGTCGCCGTTCTTACTTTATATGAATGACCCTGTAGATGAACTCAAACTACATATTACGAGAGAAATTGAGGCTATATCGGTAGATGAACTAATGCTTGTGAATGAAAATTTCCTTAAAATATGCAAAAAATATGTAGATGCAGGTGGAATACATTTTCCAACAACTTCTGTGACAATGATTTTACATTGATTATGTGTTATTATGTGTGCTTGTTATTTACATGCGATTAGTACGGGTGCTCTCTCGACCCCAAGCTCAGTGAGTTGTCATGTGCTCGTCCGATCCTCCACGCCCTGCTCGACCGACCACACTTTGAGTGAAAGACCCTGTATATCTCAGTTTTCAAAACCCAACAACAGTATAAGACAGATTTAACTGAAGCCGAGCACTGTCATAGAAATCACTACTATCACTTCCACTAGATACAATGAACTGGCCGTCCAAGTGATTTTTAGCCTACTTTCGATTTTTGCAAAAAATGAAAGTAGAATTATGAGATCAACACAGGGCGAAAAAAGTGTGTCTGTCTGTGTGTGTGTATGTGTGTGTGTGAGTCTGTGTGTGTGTGTGTCTGTGTGTGTGTGAGTGTGTGTACTCTGAATGTCTGCCCCCCCCCCCCTATCAATTCGAACACGGTGAATGCGAATTGAACGAAATTTGGTACAAAGGTAGCACTAGCAAAGGACACCTCAGTGTCATGTTTTATATCGCCGCCATCTTTACTAAAACTGAATGGCGGCCACTCAAACGTTCAAAACGTAAAATAAAATAACGACTAACCAAATCATCCGATCTCTACCAAATTTGGTAACAACATACCTTCGTATAGGATGCGTCTTGTGACCAAACTACAAGGTCGTCCGCCATACCATTTCAGGATGGCGGCCGTGCGAATTATGCAAACTTTATAATCCATATCATGGGACCCACCAGTTCCGATTATCGAGCCGAGAATCGTTTTAACTGTTCTAAAGGAAGAGGCACGTTCGAAATTAAAAGTTTATTTTGTAATACTATAGTGCAGACGTGATTTTAAAAAGCTGAGCTGATTCAGTAATAAGACAAAATGGCAGCGGATATCTTGTGCCTGACTTATATTTCACTAATTTGAGTATTGAATGCAATATAGCGTACTGATACAAAATAAATAAACTTTGTATGAAATGCTTTATACATAAATAATATACTCCAGTGATGAAATCGTTTAGTATAAATCATTATTTGCTAACAAGTTCTATGTAAGTCATTTTATATAGAACGATATTCGTTGACACAATTAGCTCAGTGGTAAGTCGTGGCCGAGTGCGGTACGTGTGTGCGCGCTGTGTGACCGCATTGGAAGAGTTTACGGTTCCTAATACCGGTGCTTCCTTAGTTCCACGTGTGTACTGACCTTCCGTGTGTCATTCGGACAATACTTTTTTAAGTAGTGTTCCAGATAGGACAACTAAACCAGGAACCCAGAAAACCCCGCTGAAAATCATGTCCGGATACCAGAGAAAAAACACCGTACGCTGCCAATGGGACAGGCAGAGTTCTCGCCCCTCACCAGGAGAAATTCACCGCTGGATTGGCGATACCCTCCGGTTGACTGTCGACCAAGTAGAAGCCATCCAGTTAAATGCGCACGAAAAAACCATGTACATCAAGGTAATCAGCATATCTATTTATCAGAAATTGTTAAATGCTTTTGCAGATCCTATTAAATTTCAGTATGACTCAGGCGAAATGACAAATGTTAAGCTCTCCACAGCGGATTCCAATTTTACCACAGTGCGTATATTTAATGTCCCACTCGAGGTACCCCCTGAAATTTTCAAATCCGTCCTGTCGAAATATGGCACTGTGAGTGACGTCAGGAAAGAACAATGGTCTTCTGCTTATCAGTTCCCGGTGTATAATGGAATACGTGCCGTCACTATGGAAATCAAGCAAGATATCCCCTCCACTGAGACTTTTGGTGGCCATTCTGGCTATATAACGTATAATGGACAGAAACAGACCTGTTTAATTTGCAATGCTACCACACATCTACGTATTAACTGCCCAAAGAAAATGATTCCCCTCGGTATAACTCCTACACAACAACGACGTGTACAATACTTGGAAGTTGTGACGCAGCAAACGTCATATGAAAACATGCTTATTGATCAGTCAGCTGGGACAACACCAGGAGTGACCTCGGATACATCTGACGCAGAACTGGTACCTTGCCCTGACCAGAGCTGCGAGACACAGAGTGCCCCTGTGCTATCGGCAACCTGTATCGCAGCCTTAGAACCAACTCTGCCGTCACTACAGGCTGCCACAGAAATTTTGTCTTCACTGCCCCCGCCTTCGCTGGTCCCTACCGACTCACTTAAGAATGTTGATCGGGGATCCGAGAACGTCTCTAAGAAGATTAAAACAAATGCCTCGATTGCCGTACCAGCCCCGAAGAATCAAACTGGCTCTACAAATGTTCCCGCAGCTGTGAAAAAGAAACAAAATCTTCATTCTACGTCATCTAGGGACCCACGAACGCTCTCAACCGCTGACAGCCGGCCTATGAATGGCAGTCAAAAGGAACTATCTCAACCTAATTTGACATAGTGCACCAGTATATTTCTCACCTGTGTCTTTTTTTCTTTTTTCTTTTTTCTTTTTTCTCGAGTCCAACTTCCAGTATGTCTAGCACAACTTTTATACTTCTCTTAATGGCGCAATTTCTCACTGTGGCCACTGTGAATATCAATGTAATAGAATGCCCTCTGAAATTTCAACTGTTGGAGAGATTCCTTCGAGATGCAGACATTGACATTGCCTTCATTCAAGAAGTTGCTCTACCCTGTTTGCCCATATCTGCCTTCTACAAACAATACATCAATACCGGTAATACGAATAGAGGGACCGGATTCCTCATAAGACATGATATCCCACTCGAAGGTGTGCTATGTCATCCATCAGGACGCATAATATCTGGACACATAAACAATACCACCCTGCTAAATGTATATGCTCCATCCGGGTCCAATAAACGTGTGGAACGGAAAATGTTCTTTCAACAGAGTATACTGCCTCATCTGCTCGAAGTTAAGGAAAAACTTATTCTTGCAGGGGATTTCAATTGTATTCAACGCCCAGAAGATTCCACTAGCTCATACCAAGGTGTCAACCCGGCTCTCAGGACCCTTCTTACCTCCCTACACCTCATTGGTGCTGTGGATAGTTTAAGGGTGCTCCTGCCCCATTACACCTGTATAAGTCACAACTCCTCATCACGACTTGACCGCATCTACTTTTCACAGGAACTTATCCAGCCTAGACGATATGAAGTGATACCTGCCAGTTTCACTAATCATCATGCTGTCGTATGTACAATCTCTTACCCCCATCCCATATTTCACATAGGAAGAGGTTATTGGAAGCTGAATTGCTCGCTGTTACTGGAGGAGGAATGCCAAGATATTTTCAGACAACACTGGACTCGATGGGTCCAACAAAAATGCAAATTTCGTGACTGCACAGACTGGTGGGATATTTTAGTTAAACCAGGGATCCGCCGCGTCTTTAAGAACATATCTTACCAACGAGGTCGGGAAAGACGGGATACAGATGAATTTTACTATCGAGTTCTTCGCCAGCTCCAGCAAAGATCTGATGCTGGGGAGCGTATATATGACCAGATCCGGGAAGTTAAAACCAAGCTCCTGTCTCTACAGCAACGAACGCTCGCTCATATCAACGTGGCTTTAAAAGATCGTACAGTGCTCCCGGACGAAAGTGCAAGTGTATACCATATCGCCAAAGGACAACGTGAGCGGCAACGTAAATATATCCACCGCCTCCGCACCAGTACTGGAAGTGTCGTCACCTCCCCTGACGCTATACGTAGTGAAATATCATTATTTTATCAACGGTTCTACGCTAAGGCTCCCATTGATCCACAGCAGGTGACCCTATTGCTTTCATCTTGCAGCACCAAACTATCTCCGACAACAAAACTCTGCTCAGCGCGGATATTACGGATGAAGAGATTCACTCTGTGGTTAAACAACTCCCAAACAACCGCTCACCTGGCATTGATGGACTGCCATATGAAATGTATAAACACTTCTGGCCTCTCATTGGCAAAGAATTTTGTCATGTCCTGCGTACCATTCTCCAACGTCGTGCTCTTTGTCAATCACATCACGAGGGTACCATAGTCCTCATACCAAAAACATCCTCTCCCATGGCAGTTGGTGACTTCCGACCAGTTACTCTGCTCTGCAGTGACTATAAAGTCCTTACCAAAGTACTTGCATGCCGATTGAAGACTGTTCTACCTGATATCATTGGTGATGAACAATGTTGCAGTATTCCTGGAAGAACTCTGTTAACAAACTTAGCGATACTACGGGACCTACACCTAAAAGCCGAAATGCTCCCCACTGAGCCAATGAGTTTTCTCACCTTAGATCTTGATAAAGCTTTCGACCGCATCAGTCATGAATACTTGTACATGGTCTTGCAACACTTCGAATTTCCTGAAATCCTTATTGACTACATTCGTATGATAAATTGTAATGCTACGCCTAGAGTGCTCGTCAACGGTTTTCTTTCCCCTCTGATTCCAATACAACGATCAGTTAGGCAAGGATGTCCCCTTTCTATGCTACTTTTTGTCATTGGCCTTGAACCGTTCATTCGGACTACCCAGGTGAAGCTACAGGGTTACAAACTGTCCACACATGTTTTTGGAATGTGCGCCTATGCTGATGACGTATCAATATTGATTCGCAATAAAGAAGACATCTCCCACATCGATAGCGTCCTTCAGCTCTACCATATCGCCTCTGGAGCACAATCGAACCCCCAGAAAACTGCTTTGCTTCCGCTCAATACTAACTCAGTGATTACCCCACAGCCCTGGTTCCGGATAGTAAATGAGGTGAAAATTCTTGGCATTACCTGGAAGCAATCGCTTCTGGACACAGTGCAAGCAAACTGGACTAAGGTCATTGCCAAAGTTAGGGGAGTCCTGATCCAATTTGGTCAAAGAAACCTCAATATAGTGCAACGGGTCATGGTCCTCAACGTGTTTGCGCTCTCTAAAATATGGTATGTCGCACAACTTTTCCCACTTCCCAAAATGTTTGAGAGCCAATTGGCAAAATATACAGGTTGGTTTATATGGCAAGGATTTTTGTTCCGAGTACAACGGGAACAGTTGTATCTCCCATCCCGGCAAGGCGGCCTAGGGCTAACAGCTCATGGCATGAAATGCCGTGCACTCCTCTGCAAGAACGATATCACCATTCTTTCCCAACATGACACTTTTACGAAAGCGCTATACAAAGATATTCGAAACACAGCCCGTGGTTGTGATAGAGCTTTGCCGAAGATATTTAGGGACCATCAACAGCACCTTCTGGAAACTGTTCGCCAAATGCCTTCAGGGATTGTTCCAACGACGAAAAGTATCTATAACATGTTGCGGCAAGTGGTACACTCCAAACCGCGAATAGAGGCCACCACCCTCTACGTCCATTGGCCCACTGTTTGGAAAAATTTTGGGGCTATGACCATTTCTTCTGCTGTACACTCCCAAGTTATTATCTTCCTCAACGATCTCATCCCAACCGCTCTACGGCGATATACCATCCATCTTGAAGCTTACCCATGGTGTACTATATGTGGTCAAACTGATACGGCGATACACCGCTTCACATCATGCACGCGAGTTACCTCCACGTGGCTGTGGTGTAAGGGAAGAGTATGTCAACTATTAAATGTGCCCTCGGATGACCTTGATGACAGGAAGTTGGTTCGTTTGTCGGTGACCGCCTTCCCCCAAATTAAACAGACTGCCATTGTGTGGATAATGGGCCAATATGTACACTTCGTGATGGACAATGATAAACATTTCTCTTTCCTGGATCTCAGGTATCACCTGCAAAAAGAGCGTTGGAAGCTTAGTGAAAGTGGACAATTGTACGATAAATATGGACACTATCTGGATTTCTTGTGATGTATTAGTATGGTATTTATCATATCTGAAAATTCTGTAATTCTGTAAAGAGCTAATAATAAAAATAATTAAAAAAAAGTGGATAGCGTCTCGGTCTACCAACCCCAAGATTGCAGGTTCGCTCCTGGCCGTGGTATGTGATTTTTTTTTGAAAGGCGGCAAAAGTACGACACGCATGTCATGCGATGTTGGCATGTCAGGGAACCCATTTGAATTCAGTAGGCCGTGTTCATGGTGGCAAAATTGATCTCGGGAGTTTCTGCCAACACAAAGTTCCTCATTTCTCTACTAGAAAGCGCTATAGTGTTCAAGGAGCTTAGATATCTAACCTCCTGGACGTTCGTGGTGATTCAGGGAACAGCGAGATTCGACGTGCAAGCTGCCCTCTGGTTGCAAACTACAAAGCTTGCACCCGGCACCCGAGGCCATGCGATGATTTAAAAAACGCAACCTAACCAGTGATGGACGAAGAAAAAAAAAAGTGGTAGAGCGTTAGACTATCGCTCAAATGCCTATGGTTCAAACCCGATCAGAGCTAGATTTTTTGCTTGAAATGTTATATGTTTATTGTTTTGTAATGACTCAGATGTTTTAAAATTAAGCGTTATATTGTGCATATTATGGTGTAAAATATATATTTAATTAAAACATAATTCGCCAGCAGATTTACTCGAGACATCTAGCTGCCAAAAAGTTAACTGCACGCCGACATACTTATTAACTTCCAGATTTTATTGAAAAGTTTCTTCTTCTGGCCGCTAGAATGCACTCGCTCTGTTAGGATTATATTGTTCGATATTTCACCACTAGAAGTCACGACTAGTCTACGTGGGGCTCCATTGATTAATATACCATTGGCATTCTATGCGCATCGAATTTGAAGAATGACAAGATGATACTACGATACATTTTTACTTTTTATTTTAAAGGGTTTGTAACAGCCTATTTTGCGTTACTTGAAAATGTTATTTGAAGTAAAGAACAAAACAATTTCACATAGTAACTGAGTTGAAGCCGTTGGTGTTAGTTCAGGTATTAATTACTACCTTTATTTCAGGCAAATAGCAATCGAAAATATCCACATAGTTTGTATACACACGTCTCTGTAGGGTCATGGAAAGATTTGTTAATTCAATTAGGGTTTTCGATCCCGGTCAATGCATGTGAGATTTTTGAAGTGAAATGCCATGTCCTGTGGTTCGGATTCCACGTAAAAAGGAGGTCCCGTGGCTCAAAATCACAAGATTCACGGCCACGTAAAACTACAATCTTCCTTCCTTTTTTTTTCAATTAGGGTTGTGAAAGCCCTGCACAACCAGACGTGTAAAGACATGCCTCAACTCAAAGTTGGATGTTGCCCACGGCAGGTCGTATATGTAATAATAATAATAATAATAATATTTTTTTTTTTTAGGGGAAGAAATGCATTTACGCACAGAGTGTCGGGCTCCTGCTGCTGAGTAGCAGACTACCGACTAAAACTCCCCCTTTACTTCTGAACACTAGCCTGGAACCGTTTAGCACATAAAAACAATAATAATAATAATAATAATGTTATTGGTTTTACATCCCTTTTAACTACTGCTGCTTTTAGAGACACCGGGGTGCCGGGATTTTGGCCCGAAGGGGATCTTTAACGTGCCAGTAAATGTACTGACACGGCTCCCTCGCATTTGTGCACCCTCAAATGCCAGCTGACTGCGCCAGGATACGAACCTGCAACCTAGGGCCCAGCAAGTGAGAACGTTACCGCCGAGCCACGCAGCCAGTCCGGTCGATTATGTCTCCAGATCCATAACATTCTTGAGATACTTCTTATCTTTCTTTCTTTCTTTCTTTCTTTCTTTCTTCAATGATGGTAGCAGTTTTTATCTAGATTGTGGCGTTTGGTAGAGGTAAATCGTTTCTATGGCCTTCAACAAAGAATAGTTCTATTATACTCTTTGATAATAACAACGAGTTATAACTATACTCATACATTTAAGAGAAAGTAGGCTATATGTTCTTTACTGAACATCTTGTTTTAAATTAATCTCATGTATATTTTTTTAGGTTTAGAAAAAACACCCAATTTAATTGGAGACAATCGTGTTGACCGACGAAAAACGTTAATTTTGATAGATAAATCTCTACTTAGTATAAAACAAAGTCCCCGATTCTTTGATGTCACGGGTAATCTCGAGAACGACTGGATGGAATTTGATGCGGTTTTCACCATTCTGTAAAGGATATCTCGAGGAGGGTTTCTGTAGAAATTAATTAATTTATGATGAAAGGAAGCCAAGCAGTGACGATTTCAGTGAAAACATTGGAAAGAAATCTGGCGTCCGTGTGCTTTTTAAGCTTATGCTGGACAAACCGTTAAAAATACGTATCTGTATACTATGAGTGTAAGAATTGTTCAGCATGAAAATATCTACTCAAAAGTTTGGGAGAGCATATCTCTAAATAATATCGTATGGCCTTGGGTGCCGGATGCAAGCTTTGTTATTTGACACCCAGAGAGTAGCTTGCATACCGAATTTTGTTGTTCCTTGAAGCACTATGGAAGTCAAGGAGGTTGACACTGTAGCGGTTTCTAGTAGAGAAATGAGGAACTTTGTGTTGGCGGAAAATCCTATGATTAATTTTGCCATTATGAGAAGGGCCTACTGAATTCAAATGGGTTCTTTAACATGCCAACATCGTATGACATGCGTGTCGTAATTTTTGCCGCCTTTCAAAAAATCACTTACCACGGCCAGGAGCGAACCTGCACACTAGGGGGTTAGGAATCCGACACGATAACCAATCACCCACCGTGGCAAGCTAGCATATCTCTATCTTCAATACATCGCCCACTGTAACTGTATTTACGTTTTCATTTCTTCCAACAATCTCCATTCAATTACTGAGATAATTGTTCCCGGGCGAAGCCGGGGCGGGTTGCTATTAATTATATAAATGAATAAATTATGTATTTATGTCCACCCTTCATTATTCCCGCTTTCCATGGGGTCGGGTGTGAGATGCGATGAAAGTCTATGTGGCAGGTATTTTTACGGTTGGATGCCCTTTCTGATGCCAACCTCATGAGAGAAGTGAGAGTTCGAATCAATGAAAATGAATGAAAATGAGCAAGGAGATGGAAGGAAGCGGCCGTGGCCTATTAGAAGGTAACGTCCCAGCATTTGCTTGGAGTTGAAAATGGGTAAACGGCTGATAGCTTGGCCCCATAGCCTAGCGCTGCGCGGTAGTGAGCGTAACTACTGATGTTGGTAAAACTAATAGGCTATTGAGGAATGCCTTGGATGGCGTGGGAATTAATTCGAATTTCTTTGCATTAATTAAATTGTAGTACAGTTTGTAACGAGCCTATAATGGCAATAATTAAGGCACGAGTATGTTTATAAAACGAGCGAAGCGAGTGTCTTAATTACCATTATAGGCAAGTTGCATACGACTGTATATGTTCGACGATGATTATAACTTTATTATATGTTCTAACATAAATATCTGTCGATATTCTGTCGGTTGACATCTTCTTTTCCTTCTTCTTGGGAATAATTATTGTGTGAGCTCAGCATTTGATCTCTACCCAATAACGGATCACAAAGCTTTGAAATATTGTTTATCCTGAAGTTGCACCAACAGATAGCGCACAGGTACTATGTAAGATCATTTTGTTATTTTAGTCAAATAACAAAAAAATAGGCTGTGACAAACGCTTTAAATTTAAAATGTATCGTATTATCAACTAGTTATTATTCAAATTCGATGCGTATAGAATGTCAACGGAAGGCAAATTAATTTAGTCCCAAATAGAACAGTAACGGTATCTGGCGGAATAATTTCGCATAAGAAATCCATTTACTACACAGCGAGCTGGATTATAATTTCCGTGGAACTAATGTCATATGCATGCTTCCTCCATGACGTTATGGTGTGTTTATGTCAATAACGGCATTCACTAAAATTGTCAGTGAAATCTTACGACTGTGTAGAAATTGGAGTTGCGGATATTAAGGTACAGTGCAATTTCTTTTGCAATATTGCCCAGTTTGTTTATGCATTGTAACTACAATGGTTGATCCAATATAGGCTCCATTGTCAACTTTCAAATCATGTAATTCATGTCCGACAGGTTGGATTTCCAGTGCATGTCAGACACTATCCTTTCCTAATTGGTCAATGAATGAAAATATTGAGTTCTGATTGGTTGGAAAAACTGTGTTATAATAAAAAGTAGTACTTTAATGACACCCATTATGATACAGTTTTCTGACATAAAATATTTACATACCGACATCGCCGAACATAATAGTACATTATGCAACGAGCCTATAATGGCAATAATTAAGACACGAGTATGTTTATAAAAAGATGGTAGCGAGTTTTATAATTTCCATACGAGTTTCTTATTTACCATTATAGGCGAGTTGCATACGACTGTTTATATTCGACGATAATTATAACTTTATTATATGTTTTAACGTAAATATTCATAAATATCTGTGGGATTCAGTAACTTCAGTTAGTGAACAGAGCGCGCTGGGTGGTTTGCTGACCGAACAGAGCGCATGCGTGGGTCAAAGAATTTCGAAAGCAGAGACCATTTACTTTGCTTGGCAATGCTATTGATTACAGCCTGCATGATGTCTAGTGCCGATCAGAACTAGCATTCAATAATATTGTCACCGAGGTCGTTTGAAAGCAATGAGCTGTGTAGAAATTGGAGTTGGGGATATTAGGGTACAGTGCTTTTTCTTGTCTCGTATTCGCCAGTTTATTTACGCGAACATATGGTACGGTGCAATTTCCATGTCGGTAATTTATGTAGAAGGATGCAGTATTGCTAACTTCTGGACGTAGATTCATAAATTTCTTGCATATGTCATAGTATTTTCTTGTTATCGTAAAGGTTCGTGCTGATTTTGTCTTTGTGTTTGGAATTGCAACTAAAATGTTTGATCCGATATCCAATTTGAACTTTCAAATCATGTAATTCATGTCCGACATGTTGGATTTTGAGCGCATGCGCGAAGGTATTCTTACCTAATTGGTCAATGAATGAGCTCTGATTGGCTGGAGAAACTGTCTCGTAATGAAAAAAAGTACTCTAATGACCATCATTATGATACAGTTTTCTGACGTATAATATTTACATTTCGATATCGTCGAACATAAAATTAATTAATTAATTAATTAATATACCTATCCTTATTTCTTAATTTATATTTTAGCGAAACGAATTAGCTTGCCGTAGATGAACTGTACTATGTTCAGAAGGACCTACAGTACTAAATCAATTGTCTCAGCAAGTGCTATTGCCTTGTAAATTTCATTAGTTCAAAGATAAAATACTCAAGCAATATGTCACATATATTCTATTGTTAAATATTTCTTCTAAGGGGAGACGGAGCCGAGTTGTATTTCATACAGGAAAATAATTTCCTCTGTTATATAAGCGGCTTCGGGGGCGTAGTTGGTAGCATGCAGGGCTTCTATGCCCAAGATCGCGGGTTCAAACCCGGCCGAAGTCATCGGATTTCTTAAGAACGTTAAAAATCCCTCAGTATGCCATCCTTCGGAGGGGAAGTAAAGCCGGCGGTCCCATGTCATAGATTTATGGTATGATAAAGAACCTTCCACTAATTACACCTGTGTGAAGCTATATTATATAGGTTAAACATTTGACTACCGTTCTTAGGTTCCTACGTTCGTCGTCAAGAGCCGACTGCGGTGGTATCTGGTAACTAAGTTCCCAAATAATTGGTCCTTGACGGTGGTGTTTGGCAGCAAAAGTAGGAACTGCTTGAAAAAAAAAATCAATGTCTGCAGTCCTTACTTGAATTAAAACAGATACACACACTAATACAGCCATCACAATTGACACCGGTTATCAGACAGATTCTATATACACGCACCCAAAGTACACGTGGCTACATGAGCGCGTTGTCGCAGCCCCTAAACTGAGGAACCAACCAACCTCTGTTATAACGTTCACATTTCTGATCTATGCTGTTAACCCAAGAAATAATTTTGTTGTACACTCATTAAGACTTTATAGTTAACCGAGGCACATTTGGAGCATTAATTATATGAGAGACAATGACTCCGCATCCTTGTGTGATATACAGTATGAATTGAAATTCAATGTAAGGATTAGATAAGAAATAATTCTTTGTTTTTTATAATAATAATAATAATAATAATAGTATAATTGCGCACGAAAGTGCATTTGGAATAAATGCATCATAATATCACAAACACTGTCAGATGAGATGTTAAATAAATAGACTAGCGGTGCATGGTTTCCACCGGCTTCCACCACAAACCGCGCTCGAGACCCGGTTCCCACCAACCCACCAACCAGCGCGCGCCCCATATTACATGATCCTTGCTCTGTGCAATGCCTCGCGTGATCGATATCATAATAATAAAGGAACTGCGCCAAAATTTGCATTACATTTTCGAGTACTCCAATAAGGACAGTTTTTTATGAATTATTTTTGGTACACCCATGTGACCATATTAGGGCAGCGGTGACTTGCATCCATTTACAAGTAATTTAATCGTGCGATATGTTACGAAGATGTTCTTTTAGAATTAATATTACTAAAATATTTCTTCTTTAGTAATAGTTTTTAATGGTTTCTGTTTTATTTCTACGTGTTTAATACAGCAAATATTTTTGTCCGTTGTCGCAACCTGTACATGCAAAGGAAACTACAACTTTAATACTCTTATGTCTTTAAACAACACCCGGATAACTCCGGGTTAATCAACTAGTTACCTTATAATATTTATATTAAATGATATATTACTAATACGTAGGGATAGGAAAAATTTGCCACCGCAAGTTTTACGAATTATTGATTGGAATAATACACAAATGGTAATGTGTTTAAATAATCCTAAAATCGGTAAAAAGAATGGTTTCTAAACTCGCGAAATTTCACGAATTCCTCATGAAAGCGCGTTTTTTTAATCAATGCACTCCCGATAATTCGCAGCAACCAATGCACGAACTTTCGCGAATTATCGAAAACCACGAGCTATCCGCAGTTATGGTTTTAAGCCTAGCAAAAACGAAACTATTGGTTAAAATATTGAAATGTATTTTGTGAACACGCAAAAAAAGAAGTATTATGATACCACTTTAATCAAGAAGAAGATGCTCGTCAGGACCAAGACAGACATTGTTGGAGTTTTGCAAGGAATGACATTTGCTTTTCCAAAGTTCTCAGAATCTGTGTTGATCATTTGGATACCCTATTCAAAAAAATATCCAGCCTAAAAATTATCATTTTGAATGTACTGAAAAGTGTAATTGAAACCACCGAATTTTCCACTTTATAATACCGATTTCTTCACTTTGAAATCACCGAAGAATTTCCATCCCTACTAATACAGTATCTGTCACCTACCAATATTTAAAAATGTTGGCTACTGGAATGTTTATTTTTGTCCTCCTAACAGTAACAAATATAACTCACAACTTACCGATGAAGGCAGCTAGATATTGCGGTAATACACTTGATTGCCCCCCACATTTCGATGCTGATACATTCAGTTCTGACTTCTCCATACGAGCTGAAGTGATGTTTGTTGGAGTTGAGGGAGAAGTGATGAGCTTCTAGCTGCTGCCTGACCTTAGCCATTCATTCACCCATGGCAGATACATCGCCGGTGAAGCGTTACAGAATCGCAACTGATAAAACAATATGCTATCATGTTATCATGTTACACAGTCCTTCCATAGGAGGCGTTAACACGGCGTCATTCTGTGTATAGAGAACAATTGCCTCTTTGTAAATTAATTTCAATCTTATATAATTATGATGTTGAGATTTATGACTGGAAACACAAATCTCTAGAATGATAGTGATACTGGCAGTATGCAAAGAATGTAAAGCTGTTTACGCAACTGGAAGGTACAGTACATCTCGGGTATCATTTTGACTGTAATAACTGCTTCAAGAGCCTCCGTGGCTTATTAGGCGGCAGCACGCCGGACTTTCACCGCTGGGTCCGTGGTTCAAATCCCGGTGAATCCATGTGAGATTTGTGCTGGACAAAGCGGAGGCAGACAGGTTTTTCTCCGGGTACTCCGGTTTTCCCTGTCACAAATTTCATTCCAGCAACACTCTCCACTATCATTTCATTTCATCTCTCATTCATTTAATCATTGCTCCAGGGGAGTGCGACAGGCTTCGGCAGCCGGCACAGTTCATATCCTCGCCGCTAGATGGGGGCTTCATTCATTCCATTCCCTGACCCGGTCGGTCGACTGGAAGCAGGCTGTGGATTTTCATTTTCATATAACTGCTTTATTTGGCCTTGTACTTCCCGGATGTCTGTGCTGTATTAGTTAAATAATGTACCGTTTGATTGGTGTTTGGAATATTTGTTGTTGTTGTTGATTCTCCTTAGTGGCAGTGATTCCAGAAAATGGAGACGAAGGTTTCAGGGGAAAAAGCTGATTTTCAGGAGATGCAATTGAAAGTTCGAAGATTTACATCGAATAGAATTTCAAAACTTTAGAATTTATGTCTTCATTATATCGAAAAACCATGTTTGGATTAAACATGCACATTAATGAGACTAGCGGCTTCGGTGGTGTAGATGGTAGCATGCTGAACTGCTGTGCCCAAGATAGCGGGTTCAAACCTGGCCGAATTCGTTGGATTTTTAAGAGCGTTAAAATCCTTCAGTATGCCTTTCTTCGGAGGGGAAGTAAAGCCGAAGGTCCCATGTCATAGATTTATGTCATGTAAATGATCCTTCCACAGACTAAACTTGTGTGGAGCTAAATTTCTAGGTTATATTTCGTTGTAACGCTCTATCAATGTTCGAACGTTCACCACTAGGTATCATTGACATCTGGTAGCGAAAGTTGGAACTACTTGAAATTGAACGGAACTTGTAGCTCACCCTAGGGGTGTCCGCTTGAAGCAGCCTCTGGCGAGCCGTACATGTCCTCGGATATTCCCGGCACTAAAAGCCATACGATAAATAAATAAATAATAATTCACGAGACTAAGTTTTCAGAAAATATTTTTAGCCTACTTTTCACAGTTTGCAAAAATGAGGAAAAGTAGTCTTATGTGAACGATCCGGGAAAATGTGTGTCTGTCTGTCTGTCCTTCTGTCTGTCTGTCCTTCTGTCAGTCTGGCTGTGTGTGTGTGGCCCCCCCCCCCCTATCAACTCCTAAACGGTTGCAGCAATCGAAACCAAATTTGGTATGAGTAAAGATCTATACCGGAATATCTCAAGCCCATGAACCAAATTTTGTATGTAATAAGGGTACACAAACAGATATGACTGAGTGTAATCTTAAGAGCCACCAGGGCTGCCAACTGTTTTAATTGCTCTCTCTATTTTCATCCATATACCAATGTATCAGAAAGTATGCAAGGCGACAGCTTTAAACTATGCACATGTATAGTACCTGCCTGACATTTTAGATTAATTTGGAGTAACTTATATACGTCAGTTCTACCAGCATGATTCTAAGCCTGCTGATAGGACCAATTTTTAAATACATGTAACTTCTATACTATCAGTTGGATTTCAACCAAATTTCGCATGTGCTATGTGTAACATAACAGATATGACTATAAGTATTCTTAAGAGCAATTAGGGCAGCCAACTGTTAATAATATTTTGTTACCCTAATATCAATATATGAGAAAGTCTGCAAGCCAACAGCTCTATACATTGCACACGTATAGCACCTGGCATTCTAGATTAATTTGGAGTATTTAATATAAGTCAGTGCTGCCAACATGATTTTATCGCTGCTGATAGATCCTATTATAAAATACATGTTACTTCTATACTAACCAATGGATTTCATCCAAAATTGGGACAACAAGTTATCATAATATTTTAGATTATTTCTGACCAACACACGTATGACATTGTTGCCAACATGCTTTTACTCGTGCTGATAAATCCAATGTCTAACTGCATGTAACGTCCATTGGACTTCAACCAAATTTCGTATTCTGTACCTTAAGAGATGGAACTAAGAATATATCCAGTCACCAGAGCTGCCAACTGTAGTGCTCTATTAGGCTACATTATACCAGGTATATTTCGAACTAATTAGACATTTCGACATTACCAACTTAATTTCGTCATTATTCTAGATAGGTTCATATACTGTAGATTAATCATTGGCATGTATCTTAATTTTAATAAAAGTAGGCTCTTTAGTTCGTCACGGAACTTCTTGTTACAAATTACTGTAGTTAAAATTATTACATCACGCACTGAACACTGATCCTCTTTCTCTGGAATCAAATGAAAAATATACAAAAGTTATTCGGTACAAAAAAATACAACAAAAATAAACTACCGAATAACTTTAAGCCAATTATCGCAGCATCTGAGTACTTGGCCCGTATCCAGTGAGATATCTGCCAGAATCCGAAGATGAAGATGGAGCGCAGCAACTTATAGTCCCCGGCTAGAAAAACTACGAAGAAACTACTGACAAATAAAACAGGAGGGATACGGCAAACTATCATTGTGCTACAGGACTATCCTACAGGGTTGGTTGGGAATCTGTCTAAAACGTAGAGTGAGAAACCCTTAAACACTTGGGGGATCGGGTAGTACAGTAGGCGTGGGAAAACAAGTCCTATCTTACATCTATAGCACAAAATATCCCTAATTATCTGCAAATGATAACTCAAATATTCTATAAAACATCAGAAATACGTAAGAACTTGTCTGAATATATCTATTAATTAATGCCAATATTTACAGCGTAGTAAAATAAAATATCTCTGGTCAAAATAATAAAAGAAACAACCCCTAACTGGATCTAGCTAAGAAATTTAAATCAGCGAAGTAAACGAAGCTCCTAGCAAAAACTCTGCTGTGCCCTAGTGTAAGGAGTAAAATAAAATGTATTTAAATTAACTAACTGGGAGAAATGAAACCTGATTAATCCCTATTCTAATAAATATCTAATTATTCGGTCTATAACTAATATTTACACAAATATTTACACTTACATGTTCATTACTCAACAACTATTCGTGGATCATGAATACGCCACTAAACTTAGTCTAAAATCATCAATGTTTGTCTTAATAAGTGTTAATGATCCGTTCAACAAAGCCTAGATGACGATAACGTCATGTTTGGTGATTTCTTTTCAAATAGAAATACTAATAAACGTCGCCTCCTCTTTGTCAATAACAAAATATTAATAACTTCGGCTTTAAACACACAACTATAACAGCTGATCACAAAAACAAAAGCCTATTTGACTTTACCACAAGTAATTATCTCTTTCAACACATATTATTCCATATTTCAACAATACTATTTCCCAGACCATCAACAATTATCACTTATTCTCATATCGTGGAACAATGTCAAACACGATTATTGCCACATTCACTTCATAATGCAATTCCTCTGCACCAATAAGCTGGAATATCCTACCGTCAGCTCCGAAATACACAATAATTCAAACGTTTTCTTATTCTTTCAATAATGTCAAAACCTTCACGTAATACCTCAGTTTTTATCATATAAACATGCTCACACAGATCTCTACCATTAATGTTTAACTAGTTACAAATATTTTAAGTCTTCATCACCATGTAATTCAATAATAATGGTAATAATAATAACTCTCTAAAATTTCCGGTTTAAAAGGCGACAATTGCATTCCACCATCCTTAATGATTACATAACATTTCTCAATAATGTTTCCTTTTCAACTTCCAAGAAAAATAAAAACTATACGGTTTTCTACATTATATCCTTCTTATCACCATTCCTTGTACTGAATTTTCATAACAAAGAATCATTCTTAAATATATCTGTCTTCCGCTTTGAAGTCATATCAACTTTCGAAATTCCAAAAACGAAAATGATCTGAAAACGATCATCTATTCTAATAAATCTAAGAATTACATATCTAACTCGAATATCACAAAAATCTCTGGTAAAAATAAAAATAGAAAAGCCCGTAAATCCTAAAAATCCCCAAAAACGTCAGTGACCTCAAATTCAAAAATCCTAAATATCCTACGTCTAAATTCGAAACTCACGATTATCAAACTCAAATAGCAAAGTAACCTAACTTTCAAATGGAATAACATATTTAAAATACTCAAAAATTCAGGTAATAAAATTTCTATAGCCAGACGTAGAGAATAGTTCTTCAGATACATTTAAAAATGCCTTCAATCTACAAAATACTACTTGCTCGATCCTGTTCTACCTGGTGTCGGGTTTGAGTTGTCTCGACGAGGTCCATCCTGGTCTTCGCTGGATAATAATGCTGGAATAGCATTATTCTTCCTGCTACACGCTGGATCATCTCTCTCGTACCTGGTAAATCGCCTGACAACTTGGTGATGTTATACACGACTGCTCTTAGTTGGTTCGTCTCCCGAAACGCCATCGCCTCGTCCTGGATCCTTCCTCGGTTCGACTCCGATCTGTGGTCTTCTTTCTTCTTCCTGGCAAATCGTCTGACAACTTCGTGATGTTAGCGATCATGTGGTCTTTCAATTGCTGAAGTTTGAAGATATTATCGAAGATCATCGTGTTCTCTGGTTCATATTAGGTAACTTCAAATATCTTCAACATCTTGCATGTAATTAGTAAGCCATCTCCTCAACCTTGGTAATGTTCGAAATCGTCACTCCCAATTTCAGCGTAGTGTTCATTTTGATAAATTCTGGAATATATAATAATGTGAGATATTCCCCTCAGATCTTGCTTAATAATGTTCAGAGTAGGTTTGTAACTTCCAATATCTCGAAGAAATACGATGTTCGTAGAAACTTGCCTTACAAGATTTTATATTAATTATTGTGCACATTCCTTTTAAATGACACTGGAATTTTATAGTTAAAGTCTCTCAGATCGATGGCTTATCACTTTAAAAAGCTCACTATTGTTGAGTTTATGTTTTTTGAAAGACTATCACTTGCCGAAAATATTTTGAATATTTTGAAAAATTACCAAGGTCTTCAGCCTCAGCTTTTCCCAGATTACCGCGGTACTTCCCGATAACCGAACTTGATATCGCTCGCACTACAATTTGGACACCGAGAAACACGTCCTTCTCCTTCGCGTGTGGGACAATAAGAGTCCAGAGTCCACTTGGCGCGGGCTCCCCCTTCTCCTCGCCATGATAGTGTCTACTTCCCAAAAGCAGCGCGAGAATTTGGTGGAAGCCTCAAAATATCGATTTTCTGAGACATCTTACTCAAGAACCAAAATACAGATAATTTCTTGAATAATAATTTACATCTTCAAGACCATTAAAATGTCTTCTAGGATGATCGCTAATTAGCAATGAAAAGCTTTGTAATTGTTCAAGAATCCCTTTTGCTAATTGGCTATGAACTGTCACGTGGTATGAGTTGGCGCGCGACACCCCTTCTTTTCCGAGTACGACACGTGTAGGTTGTGCGGGATTGCCTAGCTACCCCTAGCACAAATCCACGCAGCCGCACGTGAGTGCAAACGCGAGCGGTAACCCCTTTCTAAAACAAGTTTCCGCCGATACGACCAGAGTCCTCCGTAACAAATTATGTGATTGGTTCGGCTCATTCTTTGCTAGCGGGCTGATCTGTTCTCGCTTTTGCACGTGTCCCTACACATCAAGTTTTAACACAACGCAGGCTTCATTCTCTGCACAGTTTCAACTGCAATCTATACAATAAAATTCGGGAGAAGTACTTAAGAAATTCTCATTTTCTACAAAAAAAAATTTGGATTTGAAATTATGTTAAGGAAACAAATGTTTTAATTTCTATTTGTATATTAATTTTTAATTTTATTCTGTGTTTTTGTTTTTACAAGTTCTCTTCATGTGTTTTATTTAGGGGTTATTTAATTTTGTTATCCTATCAAACTAATTTTAATTAGATTTGTTTAGATTTGCTTAGTTCTTCTTATAATTACCTTTACTTAATAAAATTAGTCATACTTTTGGGATATAGCCGCGTGAAAATAAAAAAAATCCTAGACGTTTCGAATGGGACCTTGCCTCCTTCTGCTTTCCAGTCGGTCAACACAAATTGCGCCCAATTACATTAGACGGGACTGGGGCAGCTACGTTGACGTAATGCTGACCACGCAGCGCCGAGAACTATAAGAATGGAGTCCTAACTAGGAGCCAGGATCTGTTCTACTCAGTGCGTCGCCAGCGGCCCTAGCCAACGCCTGTTCCAGCTACATCATCAGGTGAGATTCAGCAAAGTGCTCAGACTCCTTTATTTTGTAAACACCCACCCATAATTTTGTACACACCACTTGTATAATTGTCTACATTACCCCAAGAGGGACTTACAAATTCACACTCACTGACCAATAAACACATGGTCAGTAAATTACACTTGCATTGATAATTACACTCCTCTTCACATCCTCATTCCCTTCCTGACTTTCGTCACGATTGACCGTGACCGTAGTAGCCAGTAATTGCTTGGTCAGACTCCATTGTGCTTCCCGCACGCGACTCGACTGCCTGGCAGCGAGCCACTGACATTGCACGTTCATTGTTCCGCCCAGCTGGCAGGCCAGTACAGTAGCCTGTATTTAGAGATCCATCCCCCAGTAAACACTTGCATCTTTGCAGGAGCATCCCCTAGAGAGTAAACACTAAACAACACACTACACTAGTAAGCTTTTCCAGCTACGGGCAGCTACTCTCATTTAGGAACAACCTTCCAAATTAGTACAGTAACACAAAGTGTGTTTTATCCCAAACTACCCCCCAACCAAGGGATCTAAAACATATTTGGTGGAGGTGTGCGTTTTGCACCCTGAGGGCGTGAAGGCAACACGCTCTTATGCCTTCGCACCTGGGGTACACATGCTAGTGCCCACCTCCATTCTGGCAAAATTGCCTTCTGAACTGGCGATAAGGGTCGTGTATTCGTCTGTGACTGCCCTGTTAATGTATTGGAGTGTAGTCTAACCGATTTCTGGCCTATGGCCACGGTAGACTCCTTCCCTTGTGTCTGCCTATGTGTGTAGGTTTGTGTGGGCTTATCGCGCTGTGGCACGGGCTCTATGTCCTCAGCCCATGATATGGTTACCTCCAGGTTTCTCCCTGTGTTACGGTGTGTGCCTGAGAGTCCTGGCGTCAACTCCCTCTCGTTCGTCCGTTCCGAGGGGGTTGGCGTAAGTTCTGGCAAGATTGCCTCCCAGACCGGAGCTGTGGGACGTGTGTTCATGTGATCTTGGTCCTGTAGTGTGTTGGAGCCTAGCCTGACCGATTTCTGGCCTATGGCCACGGCAGACCCCTTCCTTTATGTGGCGGTACGTGTCGAGAAGGACATCCTCGCAATTGGCGAGTTAGCGTATCTACGCTTATGTCCTCTCTCGGCCGGGCTGATGGCCCTGCCGCGAACTCAAAAAAAAAATGGCCTTGTTGGCTCGGAGTTCCCGGCACTTTTTCCAAATTTGGGCGTATTGCCTATTGAGGCGTATGGTCCGTTGGCAAATTGCTGTGTTGACGTGTTTGCGTCCTATACAGTTCTGTGGCCACCAACTGGAGAAACGCCTGTTCGCGAATAAGCTCCCTGTATTGTGCATGTAAAATTGTGTAGTGCACCCTCATCCTCTCTAGGGTTGTGTTATCTATTGTAGGGCCATGTGTAGTGACTAATCGGTTGTATATCCTGTTCCTTTGGACGTGGCTCCTATTGAGGTGTTCATGTATGTGACTTAAGTGTTTGTGTGCGCATCTCAATCGCGCTGACCTACCCTCTGACGGGGTGCATGGCTGTTTGCCCTGTATTGCCCCAACCTTTGTTTGGAGTGCCCGTATTTGTGCCTGTCGCCTTTGTATATGCCTCTGGCACCTTAGCAATAATGTAAATAGTATTGGTGTACCCCTATTGCCTCTATGGCTTACAATCTCTGTTGCTTCTACATGTGGTGCCATTCTGAGTTGAGGGTGGGTATAAAAAGAAATGTGTGTGAGGTCTTTGATTCTTTCCAGGCCTGGGGGTGGGTGGGTTGATTAAAATTTCCCTTGTGTTTCTAGAGTGAAGGGAGAAGAGAAAAAAAATAATGCTGTCTTAAAAAAAAAAAAAATTTTTTTAACTATCGCTTGGCTGTGTGCGGTACGGGTCGTTCTACCACGAGGGCTCGTTGTATGAGTCCTACCCTTATTGTGCGTGGTAGCAGCGCCTCCACCAAATATGTTTTAGATCCCTTAGTTGGGGGGGGGGGGTAGTTTGGGATAAAACACTTGTGTCACTGTGCTAATTTGGAAGGTAGTTCCTAGGTGAGAGTAGCTTCCCGTAGCTGGGAGAGCTTACTAGTGTAGTGTGTTGTTTAGTGTTTAAACGCTAGGGGGTGTTCCTTCAAAGATGCAAGTGTTGGTTAGGGGATGGACCTCTAATTGCAGGCTACTATACTGGCCTGCCAGCTGGACGGGATGAGTAATACAATAAGCGTGCTTATGTCAGCGGCTCGACGTTATGTAGTCGAGTCGCGTGCGGGGAAATACAATGCAGTCTGACCAAGCAGTTACTGGCTACTACGGTCACGGTCAATCGTGACGAAAGTCAGGAAGGGTATGAGGATGTGAAGAGGAGTGTAATTATCAATGCAAGTGTAATTTACTGACCATGTGTTTATTGGTCAGTGAGTGTGAATTTGTAAGTCCCTCTTGGGGGAATGTAGACAATTATACAAGTGGTGTGTACAAAATTATGGGTGGGTGTTTACAAAATAAAGGAGTCTGAGCACTTTGCTGAATCTCACCTGATGATGTAGCTGGAACAGGCGTTGGCTAGGGCCGCTGGCGACGCACTGAGTAGAACAGATCCTGGCTCCTAGTTAGGACTCCATTCTTATAGTTCTCGGCGCTGCGTGGTCAGCATTACGTCAACGTAGCTGCCCCAGTTAGTTGTTGATGTAGATGTTTATGTATGTGTTGCAAGTAGTTGGCTAACCTCCCGAGCTGGGTGGCCGCCTCTTGCTGTGTAAATATAATGTTCTGGTCTTTTGATGTTGCCAGTTGGGGTGGTTTTAGTAAAAGATGGGGGGTGGCTTTCAGCGGTACTGCCCCCCCCCCGGGGCTGTACACAAGTATTTACATGACCTAACCTGAAGGAAACAAGTTATTATTACAAGTCGCTTTTATGTACAAAATGGGGTACAAGTACCCCACAAGTACCTGTAGGCTAAATACTTGTTTCCCACCTGACAATTTGTGTTGATCGACTGGAAAGCTTTCTTTAATAAAAAAAAGTCATGGCAGAAGGAGGCTATCATGATCGTCAAAACCAAATTATCATGAAACAAACCTTGTTTGGGGCACACAGTGTCTGTGTACGGCTGTAGAGTCACCTAAGTGACTGTTTCCCGCTTAGCTCATTATATATTTCTTGTATAGATCTACCTTTCGTTTCTGGAATTACAAAATACGTAAACATCGCGCAAGCAACACAGGATACACTGAGAAACCAGTAACACGAATAAGTGCCAAATATATCAGACAAAGTAATGAAATAGTTAGCCATGATAAAAGATAAAAGCCACAAAATACAATATCCCAACGTTGAAGCTAACTTTGACACAGACGGAAGACATACTTCAGTGATGAGAAGGAACGATAAAGGGCTTACACCTATGGCAATCCCTACCATATAGACTGAAAGTGCTGTCACTGGTAGCCAACCAATGTTAGACACATCTATTTCAAGATATTTCAGGTAAAAGAATATCCCTAGTGCAGCTAAACATATAGATGTGGTGATATTGGAAACTATCAACAATAATCGACGACCTTGTCTGTCCACAAGATATGATGATAACATTGTTCCAATTACTTGCAAAGTTCCAACAATTCCAGATGCGGCTAAGTGTGATAATGTACTTCCAGCTTCTAAAAAAATAATTCCTAAATAACTTAGCATTATATAAATTCCATCAAGCTGATTGTTGAAGCAGATCATGACGACTATCAAGAGTCCTCGTCTGGTTCCAACATCAGATAACATTTCTTTGAATGACATTGTATTGTTTACGCTAGGTGTTGTAACGATGGCCCTCAAGTTGTTCAGTTCTTCAGTAATATTTGCGTCTTTCCCTCGCAGAGATTGCATTGATTTGGTGACTTCGAGATCTCTGCCTCGCATTAGGAGATTACTCGGTGTTTCCGGCACCCATATAAAGAGAAGGAGAAATACCAACCCTGGAATTAAACACGCAATGGCAATGCCCCGATAGGACAATATGGCTGCAATACCGTATATCAACAGGTAACCAATGTTAAAAAACATCCCGAAGAACACACCAAGCGTGCCTCTGTGAGCATCCTCAGCAATTTCACTCACGTACTGTGGACAAAGAATGAAGTTCCATGACGCAGCAATACCTGCCAGACCTCTGGCTATAAACACCCACATTTTATTTTTAGTAACGATGATGATGATCCAGTTGATTGAGAATATGATTCCGATTATATATCCTGTAATCTTGTTTCCAAACCTCGCTCTCACGGTGTTGACGAACAGAGTGCTGAACATTGCTACCAGCGGGACGATGGAGGCGATATAAGAGACTTCTTCATTTGACATTGGACCTTCGGTGATTGGAGTGTCCGAAGACTGAAGTATTGGTATGACTACAGATGGCCATCCAAGTAGAAGTCCGCTACATATTGACGAGATGTTGACTAAAACAGATGAGAAATACATCATATAATTCAAATTGTAAATACATAAACTCCAAACCAGCCACTTCCGGGACAAGACAATCAGAAAGGAATAAATTAAAAAATCATTGATTGCTTCATTGATTCCTTAATTCCTTAATTAATTGATTGTTTTATGGATTACTTAGGGATAAGAAACAGCATTTGCTGCATACAATACATACTTCAAAACAAAATCTGAGAATACTTATCTAGAATGTATTATAATTTCCGCCAAAACACTGGATATAATACAGGGTTAGCACAAATGATTTAAGCGATTTAATGTACATGTATTATTGAATGTATATAGCTTTTATACATATACCAATGAAAAGAACAACTCACTGACTTTTGTCCGAAGTTTACTGTGGAAAGGCTTAGAACACTGGTCGGCCGCTAGGCGGTGTTATCTGCCCGGCAGTAAGGTGGCTACGTGTCAATATGCGAGATGGTGGCAACATGCGAAGGTCGTTTTTAGCCTATTTTCATTTTATGAAAAAAAAAAAAAAAGCTTTTGAGATCACCTTTTGTCCGTGTGTGTGTATGTGTGCGTACGTGTGTTTGTGTGTGTGTTCCCCTCTAATAACTTCTAAACGGCTGGAGCGATTACAATGAAACTCGGTAAGGTCATAGCACCATTCTGGCCGACCCCAACCGTGCCCTTCAAGATTTATTAAGTCTCTCCAATCCAACATGGCGGTAGTGCGAAGTTGAGACTTTTAAATAGACTTTTCTCGCGATTTAACCATCCAATCGCAATGAAACTTGGTACTTGGTACTTAGTACATTGCAATGCACTAAGATCAAATTTAGTTCAATTGTTCACATAATCTCAAGATAGCGGCCGTGCGAAATATCTCCGAAACTATTACTGATATCATCCTGAAATTTTGTATGCTGATAAAGGGCACTGCTACAAATTTATCTATGTAACTTTCAAAAACCTGTAAAGTACAGAACGAACATGGTGACCAAGCGTAGTTGAAATATTTTAATAGACTTTTCTCGCGATTTAACCATCTGAGCGCAGTGAAACTTGGTACGGTAAATGCTTATAGATATGTTAATCCACTGGCATCTAATTTATTTAAATTGTTTTCATAACCACAAGATGGCAGCTGTGCGAAAATTTAAAGTCTCGTGTTTACTTCTTGTGTCCTAATCAAGCGATAGAAATTGAATACTACACGTACACAATAATCTTCATGTAACAGTGCGTATCTCTAAGACCTACATATATAAAAAACGAACATGGTGACCAACCGAAATATTAGACGGTTCTCCATGTCTACGAATCTTTTCAGCAATCAAACTGAAATTTTGTATGTTGATAGAGGCAATCAACATAAGTAAGATGTATGAAAATAGGCTTTAGTTCTTCACAGAACTACTTGTAATTTTTTGTGTTCTTGAATTTCTCTCAACTAAGTCTGTAAGCACTGTTAAATAACATTTCCACGCACGATTTCACAAGGAACCTCCAAATAAGAACACTATACGTGCATGGAATTCGAAATTTGTAACCACAGGATGTAAGAAAAAATCCACGGATCGCCCATCTGCCTCCAACGAAACTGTTGAGCTCTCCCACATTTCCGCCTTGCAGTGCTCCACTATCATAATGAACAATTTCCTGAACGCTGGATGGGATGTACCTTGATCACAGATCAGTGTCTTATGCCCTGGCCTCCCTGGTCGCCTGATCTGACTCTGTGTGATTTTTTAAAGGAGGTTTAATTAAGATGAAATTTATGTACCACCCATACCAGTTAATGTTGTTGAACTGAGGAATCGGATCCATGCGGCTGTAGCTAAAATTGACCAGGATATTCTCCAGCGTTTGTGGTCGGAGTTGGACTACCGTATCGATATTTGCCGTGTGACGCGAGGAGGGCTCATTGAGAATTTGTAAAAAGCAGACTCAAAATACGTGATGCGTTTCTCTTTTAATTGGTATATTTGTCAATGTTGTAAGCTATATAGTCTAATTTCAATAAGACATGTATATGAAATCGCTTAAATCATTTGTGTTAACCCTGTATGTTTCTAGGCTATCATATATAAAATGAAGTTTTTACCTGTATTCTTTGTTTTTTCGGGATTAGTGCCTTAACAGTCCCACTGACCTTAATGAAGTTTTTCAGGAAGATTTATTAATACCAGGATGAGCTAGGTTTTACCCCGAAATATATTGTAATGTCGAGGGTACGGGTGGTTTTCATTTCTTAAATTCCTGTCATCAAGATGATAACGAACTGGGATATGGGGTACACCTGACATTACTTTGTCATGGCAGCTCTAATGACCTTTCCAAGGTGAAGGAGGAGGGGAGGGAGTGAAAGCTGGTTGGTGAGTGAAGAAAGGAGAGGGAGAGAAAGTACGGAAGGAAGGAAGGGGGTGGGAGTAGGAGGGAAGAAAGGAATGGATGATCAAAGGAAGGAGGGAAGGGGATGAATTCAAGAAAGGGGCGAGAGGGAAGAAGGGAGGAAGGAAGAGGTGAGGGCAGGAAAAGTAAGGCGTTGGAGAGAAGGAACATGGGGAAGAGAAGGGAGCCGGGAAGGAAGGACGGAATTGGAGAGAGGGGCGGAATGTACGGGGAAATGGAAGGAGGGGCAAGAAGGTTGGAAGGGGCGGTATGCTGTGGAGGGAGGGGAGAGACGAAAGGTTGGGAGAGAGGGTCGGAGATATGAGGAAAGGAAGGTGGGAAGGGAAGGAAAGGGAAGAAAGGAAGGAACGGGAGGAATTTATGCAAAGAGAGGGAAGAAAGGAGGGAGGGGTGGAAGGAAGGACGGGCTGGGAAGGTAGTAGGGAGGAGGAAAGGAAAAGAAGGCGATTGATAGAAGGAAGGAAGGAAACTCGTAGTTTTATGTGCCGTTAATCTCGTGATCATGAGCCACGGGATCTCTCTTTTCTTTTACAGAGAATCCCGACCACCAGAAATGATTTCTCTTTGAAAATGTCACATGCATTAACCGGCGTTCGATCCCCCTTGGAGTGAAGATACACGCTCAATACACATTTTTGCCCCGAAAAGAAGTGTTTTTCTTATCTCCTCTACTGCCTATTCAAACAATTTGTCAAATAATGATAGAAGTTTGTTGCATGCTAATTTATTTTGTTTCAAGTGGGGTGAGGGGGAAGGACAGCTTTCGATTTCACATTCTTTATTCTTATCTCTTCCTATCTTTCCAGTATCCCTCCTTCATTTCCCTCTGTTTCATTCTTATCCCCACGGACAACTTTTGATCAATTTTCTCGCCATCCTCTGTGGTCTCAGGGCACGTATAAGGACTCCATATCTAAAGGACCGGGATTCAATTCCCGGCCCGGCCAAGAACTTGAATCGTGGTCTGAGGGCTCGAACGGAGTACCCTTAGACTCGTGAGGCAAATCTGGGAATAGATGTATTCAACTTCCACCTCAGATGTCCTACAAGTGGTTTTCCGTGATTTCACACTTTTACTGCAGGCAAATACCGGGATGGTTACTAACTTAATGCCACGGCCGACTCCTTCCAAATCATAGAATTTATTACTAATTATATTTGAATTGCAGCCAATGGCCATAGCGGGGTATTTTAATTGAACGCCCGTAGTCTCCCAACAAGTTCAATTTCAAGTAGTTCCCACTTTGGCTACCAGAGATGCCACAGTCACTGACACCTAGCGGTGAACGTTGGAACTTGATGGAGCGTTTCTAAGAAAATATCTAACAAATTTAGCTACACACTACCAAAATTAGTGGAAGGTTCTTTTCCATGCCATAAATCTATGACATGGGCATGCCGGCTTTACTTCCCCTCCAAAGGATTTAAAATGTGCTCTATTTTCTAAAAAAAAATAATTAAGGGGTACTCTCAGTTGTAGTCGACAAAACATCACGATCTTGCAATTTTCGGCAATTTGTAAAGTCCGGTCATTGTTTGTGTTCGAATCAGTAACTATCAGCTTTCATCCTTCAAAACTAACCACGCACAAAATAAAAACCTACCCGCCTCCAAACACTGGCCTGCGTGCTTATAAGAACGGAGTGCAGAGTTACCGACCAAAAGAAACCACTCCATTCCCTGCATTAGGTCCATTGGCATAAATCTACACCGTTTCACCGATCTGAATCACATTTTGTACACTTACCCTATGGAACCCTGCGGGTGACACTGTCCACTTTACATTTCGGGCAGACCACTCAATTTCCTGCATTCAGGCCCTTTATCACAAATCTACACCGTTCCTCCTAATTGCACCCTATTATACATACACTTTGAAACCCTGCTGGTAACACTGTCCACTTGATATTTTGGACAACGCTCTCCATTCCCTACATTTAGAATAACAAACAAACTTAACTTGATTGGCAATTCGGGCTGCATCACGTCACCCCTACCAGTGTTCTGGTGCAGAATTGCGAAAATAGTTGAATCTTGCGCTGCTTATAAATTGCAGTCACGGGGAGTAATTAGTGCAAAAAGACTTCTTTTGCCGCTTAAAACAGTTGTCAACATGAACATATTATACATCTGTATAAGTGCAATGGTGTTGGTGCAATACATTGAGGTTATCAGCTGCAATAAGCGTTGGTGCTTTCAAATTTACCGTAATTTATTCCGAAACTTATCGTTGAGCGCTATGTGGCCATAAATGATACTATTGCTACCTCAGGAGCTCGGGACAGCTGAAGTTTTCCAAAGTGTTCTGATTCTTTTCCTACGGCGCTATGCGACAAAAGACGACACTATTGGTCTCTACATTTCTAACAGACAATGAGATATAGGCCCTAGGCAGTGTCTTTTATTTCGCTTATTCCTCTTTCTAATCATTTTTTGAAATTTGTTTGTAAATTACATGTGTCAGTGCTGTAGTTAGTAAATAGCCGTTTCCCTGTTCATTATTATCATTATTATCATTAGGGGAAAATGATCTAAATGTTACGTCTATTATACTGTACTGCTTATCACCCTCACTACATCCACCACCACCAACACCACCACCTCCACCACAAAAAGTTGTATTTTTTTTCTTTCGGGTAGTTTAAGTTGCTATCATATGCCAGTTATGTAGTAGTATTCATTATCATCCATAAAACAAATAAATCCACCGGGCGAAGCCGGGCACTACTACTAGTTTATATATATTACAATTTGCCTTACGTCCCACCAACACAGATACTGTAGGTCTTATGGCGACGATGGGATAGGGAAGACTAGGAGTGGGAAGGAACCGGCTGTGGCCTTAATTAAGGTACAGCGCCCATTTGCCTGGTGTGACCATGAGAAACCAGGGAAAACCATCTCCAGGGCTACCGACAGGGGGGGGGTTCGGACCCACTATTTCCGGAATGAAAGCTCACAGCTGCACAACCCTAACAGCACGGCCAAATCTCATATCATATCATATCATATCATATCATATCATATCATATCATATCATATCATATCATATCATATCATATCATATCATATCATATCATATCATATCATATCATATCATGTCATATCATATCATATCATATCATATCATATCATATCATATCATATCATGTCATGTCATACGGAGGGAGAATGCCTAGTCCACAAATTGGTAATACGCAGGGCCGTCGCGAGAGGTGCGGTCGCGCCAGGCCCCGCGCTCAGAAAGGCTCCGCGCTTCAGGCCATTTTTTTTTTCATAAACGAAAATAAATAAATAAATAAAGATAGTGTGTTTGATTCAGTCCAGCCCCAATTAAAATTTGTCCTCCGCTATGTTGATATGATAGCAGAAACTCCAAGGATCGTCGAATCGTTCATCGAGTTTTTGGAGGTACACGACACTACGGGAAAGGGGTTAGCTGAGGTTTTAGAAGGAGTATTGGAGGATAATGATCTTGATATCATGGACTGTTGGGGACAAGGGTATGACAAGGGTGCTAATATGAAGGCCAAGTATAAGGGAGTGCAGATGCGAGTAAAAAATACTAATTAACGAGCAATGTTCATGGCATGTGTTGCACATAATCTTAACTTACGTTTGGGTGACATGGTTAATGCAATAAGAATGCTATGTCATTTTTTGGTATAGTTCAGCGCCTGTACACTTTGTTTGTAGCTTCCACGGAAAGGTGGGACATTTTGTGCGAACTATGTCCTGGCCTCCTCTCACTAAAATCTTAAGCTAGCACGAGATGGGAATGTTGAATTGGCAGTGCCAAGCCCATCAGGTAGGCAAAGTAAACGAAGATCTAGAAAAATTGGCAGAAACTACCAAAGATCCTGCTACCCGGTCAGAGGCCCAATCTTTGTTGCTTCATACAACTTCGTATGAATTTGTTTTAAGCCTCGTTATCTGGTACGATATTTAATTTTCTGTGAACTCAACAAGTAAAACTCTCCAATCTGAGAAGACTTCGTTAGATACGGCTTTAACCGAACTTATGGGCCTAAAGTCATTTATTCAAAATTATAGCAACACTGGCTTTGACAGTGCAATGTCCACCGCTAGAGAAATAATGGAAAATTTGGGCTATGCAAATAAATTTTCTATTCGCCATCAAGGCAATCGCAAAAGTTCCTTGATGAAATAAAACAGCAAAATGATCAAAAGGTGGAAAAAAAAGGAAGAGTAACTTTAAAAAGAAGCTGAAGTTACATTTCGGAAAAATTACTTTTTGTCTGTCGTAGATACAGCACTGAGCTGCGAAGAAAATAGATTTAACGAAGTTATTTTTTTTTCGGAATACTTTGGATTTCTCTTCGATCCTTCCAAGCTTTCCAATTTGGAGGAAAGGCAATTGAAAGACCATTGTCAAACACTCTCTAATTTTCTAAAAGACGGGGAGCTTGAAGATTTGGATGCAGAGGATCTTTTTCTGGAGCAACAATTATTTAGGTACGCTGTTCCGTAAACTGTAAAAAGTGCTTGCGGTGCACTAGAGTACTTAGCCCCGATAAAGGAGTCATATCCTAATTTAACGACGGCATATCGAATTATACTTACAATTCCTATAACGGTAGCGTCGGGGGAAAGGAGTTTTTCCATTTTGAAACTAATCAAAACAAGTATTCCCTGAAGAACTAAAGTCTATTTTCATATATCCTACTTATGTTAATTGCCACTATCAACAAACAAAATTTCAGTTTGATTGCTGTAATGGATTCGTAGATATTGAGAACACACTAAATATTTCGGATGGTCGCCATGTTGGATTTTTATATATGTAGGTCATAGAGTTATGTACTGTTACATGAAGATTATTGTGTATGTGTAGCATTCAAACTTCAATCGCATGATTAGGACACAAGAAGTAAAAACGAGATTTTAAAATTTCACACAGCTGCCATCTTGTGGTTATGGAAACATTTGTATAAGGATTTACTGTACCAAGTTTCACTGCACTCGGATGGTTATATTGTGAGAAACGTCCATGTGAATATTTTTACTTCGCGTCACCGCCATGTTGGATTTGTGATCGCCAGGTTATTGAAAGTCCTATAGGTGAACTTATCTTCATAGCCCCTATGAACATTAATAAAATCAGCTTGATTGCTGTAATAGATTCGTAGATATTGAGAACCGTCTAAATATTTCGGATGGTCGCCATGTTGGATTGTTATATGTATAGGCCATAGAGTCATGTACCATTAAAGGAAAATTATTGCGTAGGTTCATTATTCAAACTTTTACTTCGATCGCATGATTACGACACAAGAAATAAAAACTTAATTTTAAAATTAGCACAGCCACCATCTTGAGGTTATGTAAACAATTGAACTGAATTAAATACCAGGACATTACAATGTGTATAAACATTTGCTGTGCCAAGTTTCATTGCGTTTGGATCATAAGATCGCGAGAAAAATCTATTTAAAACTTTCAACTTCGCGTGGCCGCCATGTTCGTTTTGTAGTTAACCGATTATTGAAAGTCTCATAAATGAACTTCCAGTAGTGCTCTTTATCTCCGTACAAAATTTCAGGGTGATAACGGTAATAGTTTCAGAGATACTGAATGCCGGTGAAATATTTCGCACAGCCGCCATCTTGAGATTATGTAAGCAATTGAACGAAGTTAGATGTCAGTGCATTACAAGGTGTATAAACATATACTGTACCAAGTTTCATTGCGTTTGGTTGGTTAAATCGCGAGAAACGTCTATTTAAAAGTCGCAATTTCGCTTGGCCGCCATGTTGGTTTTGTAGTTACCAGGTTTACAAAAGTCATATAGGTGAACTTCTAGTAGTTCCCTTTATCACCGTACAAAATTCCAGGGTATTCTCGGTGATAGTTTCGGAGATATTGAATGCTGATGAAATATTTCGCACAGCCGCCATGTTGGATTGGTGAGACGTAACAAAATTTGAAGGGCACGGTCAGGGTCATCCGGATTAGTACTATGAACTTACCGAGTTTCATTGAAATCGCTCCAGCCGTTAAGATTATATTAGGGACACACACACACAAATCACACACACACGCACACACAGACAGACACACGGACAAAAGGTGATCTCATAAGCCTATTTTTCCATAAATGAAAATAGGCTAAAAAACTATTTGCGATCAACGATGGCACAGGAGCGTCTGAACGGTTTGGCTACTCTGTCAATTGAGTGTGAAACGGCCAAAAAATTAGAAATGAACGATTTAATGAGCACTTTTGCCCTTGCAAAGGCCCACAAAGCGCCTTTTACATAAATAAAAAGCTCTAAATACTAAACAAAAAACGGATTTTTTTAATAAAAAATAAAAGCCTGCCTTGTAAACCATGTTATTTCTCGAAAAAAAAAAGGGGCCGTTCAATTGATATTTATCGGTGGAAGTAGACTTATAGCACTTTTAGTAGTTTAGTTTATGAAAAACTGTATAGCCGAAGAAATGTTGAAATATGTAAACGTGATTGCGTATTATTATTAATGAAGTGCGTTTGGGTAAGAAATTACATCAAGCACATGCTTGGTTTTCCATAATATATTATTTATGCCAAAAAAATCATCTGTGTTAGTTCATTATGTCAGGTTTCCATTGATATAGCTTGTTGCTTTTATCTGATCAGGTGCTTCCTGTATCCAATTTTATGCTTAGGCCTATCCTATTTGTTGAGGTTTGTTTAGAAACTAGAAATGTAATAAAATGAGTTTTAAGTAGCCTAAAATTGTAATTTCTTTTAAAACATCACTCTCCGTACAACACATCCGCTTACAGTCTAACTCTAACGCTATCAGTGAGAGAGAGAAGACATTGAGTGACGAGGAGAGGTAGGGGAGGAAGTAGGTGGTAAGTGACGGGTAGACAGATCACTAACACAAATGCAGCGGCTGTCCAACGGTGATAGTGCTGCCATCTCTTGCCTTGCGATTGACGGCGGTGGTGATCGCACAGCCTTAACAAATCCATGTTCCCATAATAATCTGCGTTGCAGTATTACAGCCCACGTGCTTCAGTGCCTCGTCAGCTGTATCGCAGGCTTGAACAGTTTGGCAACCTCGTTCTGAGACCACATGGCGAGACGAGAACTGTCAATCCCAGTCTCCCAGCTTACAGTGTGTAGTACACGACATTGTCTCAATGCCCCTACATTAAATAATAATAATAATAATAATAATAATAATAATTCATAACACAGAGCAAATGCGGCACAGAATGGCTTAAAGAGGTACAGAGAGACTAACAAGTAATCAGTAAACAAAATTTCGAAGATCGAACTGAGTGCCAGACGAAAATCGCGAATGTTAAGTTCGAACCAAGATCATTACGACAACCTGGAAAAAAAAAGTGGACGGATGAGAGGAAGAGGGAGCATTCCGCGGGAATGAAGAGACTTTGGGAAGAGCGGAGGAGACACACCTCCAAATGACATCATGTTATCAAGTTTAATCGCTCTCCTGTAGGGGAATTTTCGCTTAAATAAATAAATAAATAAATAATAAGAAGAAGAAGAAATTCCCTCAATGTTCACAGAAATTAGAGTCATTTTTGGCTCTGATAAGAGCCTTTTCCATTTATCATAGACCATTCTGGTTTGTAAATATACTATGTTCTGGAATGCTGACGTTCAGTTCAGTACTGGAAATTTGAGTCCAAGTACCTATGCAGGGGCACCACGCATGGACGCCCATACGGGGGGGGGGGGGGGGGCAGGGGGGGGGGCATGCCCCCCCCTGTATTCTTGAAAAATAAAACGATATGAAAATCAGACTGAGAACAAACTTTTTTTTTGCAAAAGTGCTTACAGTATTCTAATTAATTTGTACTAAATATAAATACTTAAGATATTTAACATTCTGACAGGCCAAACATTAAATACTGTATAGTGGCAGTGGGCGCATTAAGCCTGTCTGACACACCTCAGAAACCTGCATTTTATAAATTACAATATGTGCTGAAGAATAGTTTTGCTTCAATTAGTGAAACACTCATTCGTTCTCTACATAGTCTATTACTTAATGGTGCTCGATCAGGCGCAATCTGCCTCGCATATCACTTTTGCAACAACAGCAAATGTGTAGAAGGTTATTGACAAACTGGCCGATATGGACTTGAATGTCATGTGGAAAGACGTAACTTCTGTAAGGTAGTTGACGAATATGTTGACGAATATGAGATAAGATCAGTAGCATCCACCGGAAGGTTAAAATCATCCTACATACCGTATTATGTCAGTTATGCAATAGTTCTGGTGTGCTTTCGCTTTTAAATTAGACACTTGAATAATATTACAAGGGAATATTGTAATTTATATGCGCACAGCCTACATTCCATTAGTGAGTATTGTGTTCACTATGAACGGTCGCCTAGGCTGTGTCTGTGTGCCGACAGTATTATTTATTAATTTTGTGTACTTCGTCTACGAATGTATTTATATTTCATTTAAAGGTACGTAATGCAATCTTACCTTATTATATATATAATCCAAAAATGAGGTACTCACTCGTTATTCATCGTATCTTTGTAACCACAAGGGCTATGAAACTGAAATTTTGCATGTTGATTACTCTCAGTTTGTGGGTGCTGACTAAGAATTGTTCTTAGAATATTCAAGCTTTAAGTGGGTCTGTTCGGCCATTTGGTACTCATGCATGGGTTAATATAGTGGGCGCCCTTAGGGGGCCTGGATTTCCGAGAATGTTGAAATAAGTTTGTTCATTGTCACACCAGTTTATTTCATAAATGGAAGTTACAAATAGTCAACTGACAACTGTTACAATAACAAAATTCTGTAATGTTGCTGACGTAATATGTATTTACAATTGTTAAATAAAAATATGGTTCTAATGATGCCATGCACTCTGTCACCAATGGATGATGATGATGATGACAATTGATGTTTAAAGGGGCCTAATATCTAGGTAAGCGCCAAATTTCAATACGGTTATGCCTAGTGTTAAATACCGTATGTTTCCCTATCACTATCTTGAGTGGCTACTACTTTTGACTACTACTTTTCGGCAGTGTCGATATGAAAAGCACGTTCTGGAGATATTTTTAGACATCGCAACATCGATAGCGTTCCTTAACTGCTAAAATAAGCTTTTCTATGCTGACTAGTAAAACACTGGTCCTGTAAGGTCGTGCTTACAATATTGGATAATTTACTATATTCAGACCCGTATTGACGGGGGGACAAACTTGCAACTGCTAAGGCGGCAGGTTTTAGGGACGGAAACATTTCTGGAAAACTGTACAAAACTGCTTGGTCATTAAACGTCAAGTTATTATTATTATTATTTATTTACCAAAAATTGTGCCTACAATTTATGGACGGCAGATAGAGAAAGGGCAAGCCCCACATACACATCAGTGTCTCCATCTCCGTTCATTAAATCTAAACAAATCTCAAATGTTACATTATACAATTTACACCTTTACATTTGCTATATACACATAATCTGCTGTACATGACGTCTATATCATACAATTCATAAATAAAAGGGAAGACACAGGCATGCACACACACATATACACGCTCACACACGCATACATACATACATACATACATACATACATATATACACGCACGCGCCCACTCCCAATCACTCACAAAGTTACATTATACAGTATATAATTCAATTTACATGGGGTTTTAGTCCCTTTAGAGCCTTCACTTTGCGGCAAAATTGTCGTGGAGGAAGGTCTTTTATTTCACGAGGCAGGTCATTCCAAAGTCGAGCAGAGCGATTGTAGAATCCAGATTGATAATCTGTTGTCCTAGCGAATGGAGGAACAAGTGTGACACCCTGTGCTCTACGGACTGAACGATATGACAGCTGAAGGCGGTGAAATGGGTACAGTATAATGGTGCCAGCTAGAGATTTTCGGAGAAAGGTGAGATCTATTTGGCTACATATGTCATTGATGGATGTTAATGGTTTTGTCAAAACTTTGTTACCCTGATTGTAAATGAGTCGCTCTGCTCGACGTTGGACTGCACTTAACTTCCTCATGTTTTCCTCGGTAGTGGGATGCCAGGCAGGAAGTCCGTACAGAAGAATGGGCCGTATCGTGGAGAGATACACCGCTCGGAGTGCACGGCTTCTGAATCCCAGAAGATTACGTCTTGCAAACCCTAGAATTCTAAATGCCTTACACCTAGATTCCTCAACGTGTACATTCCACTTCAAATTGCTGGAAATGTATATTCCCAGCATTCGCAGTGAATTGCACATGGGAAGAACTTTGCCGCTCAGTGAAAGGCTATGTGCAATAGGCTGTCTGGCCCTACTTAGCCGAATATATTTACACTTGTTTACATTCAAGGTCATCTTATTTACATCACACCACAGTGCCACACTGTCCAGATCTTCCTGTAGTGCTTTGACGTCATCATTATTTTTTATGGCTCTGTAAATTATTGAGTCGTCTGCATACTGCGCCATCGTGGACGTCACACAGCTTGGAAGGTCGAGGGTAAAAACCATGTACAACAAAGGCCCAATCACCGACCCCTGTGATACTCCCGAAGTTACCACTATGTTCGGTGACTTGGCCCCGCCAAACACGACACACTGCGTTCGACCTACCAGGAATGACGTCAACCATGTAATCAGTTTGCCTCCGATGCCATATTTGCCAAGCTTTAACAAGAGTCTTTGATGAGGCACCTGATCAAAAGCTTTGCTTAAGTCCAGGGCCACACAGTCCACTTGGGAGACGTTAGTCTGATCCAAAGAGTTCTGCCAGTCATCAATCACTTTTGTCAAAAGAGTTGTACAAGATCTCCCCGGAACGAAGCCATGTTGGCTTGGATTTAACAGGCCTCGCTCACTCAGGAATTCCAGTATGTTCTTAGCAACCAGGCGCTCCATACATTTACAGATACCAGACGTCAGAGAAATCGGGCGGTAGTTGTCCATGTCTTCCTTGTCACCATCTTTGAACACAGGGACCACGTTAGCATGTTTCCACTCTTGTGGTAGAGTCCCGGTGTTAATGGACTGGTTGAAAAGTGCGCACAATGAGGGTGCTAGGGCATCTGCACAGTAATGAAGGATCCGAGCAGGGATTAAGTCTGGTCCTGTCGCGGCATGGGGTCTAGTTCTCCGTAAGCTGTCTCGAACTTCCTGTTGTGTGAAATATAGACTGGCTAGGGGAAAGAGAGGGGATGATGTCCTTGGTAGGAACATTCCTTCACTGGTGTCAGGTGGAGAGAAGTTACTTTGGAATTTACAGTTGAATGAGTTGGCTATGTCTAGTGGGTTGGAAATAGAAAGTCCGTTATGTTTAAAGCTCTGTGGTGCGGTGTTGCCACTTTTGCTCCGAATGAATGTCCACATTGCCTTGGGATTAAAGCTTAATTTGTCCATATACGTACTGTAGGCGCTCCACAAGAGAATATACTTTGGGATTGTTGATTATTTAAGGACATAAATGAAAGGATCGCCTTAGTCACCTTGGTGTTCTTGCTGTTGATCTGACTTGAATGTGAAATTGTACCAATGAGGAAATTCCAAACTTGTTACCGGTATTTAAATAATTGTTTTTGCACATTGGTTGTGTATGATATCTGTTAAAATTTAATCTACATTCTTTGTATTACTTTTTTAAATTTGTAATTTTAGCAAACGCATATTTATAGTGTATGCCACTCATAGTTAAATACACACTCAGGCGAAGAAACAGCCTCATATGTTATGGAAACTTTGTAACTGCTCGGCTTCACGGGTTGCTTGAGGGTTAAACACCTGTACGGTGTGAGCAACAGCAATAAACATTCACTCTTAACCACACTGGTTACCTCACACATAAAAGCACTATAGATCTGGTAAAATTTACAATATATTCTGATACCAGACATGAAATACACTTCGCATAATCCTCGTCGTACAGACTATCTAACACTCCCTATCATATTCACATAGGCACACTTATGACATATTGATGACCCTCGGAAATAATGATGACTGGTACTTACAGGCGTTGACTTCAGCTGTGACGACTTAACTCTACTGATTCGAGGGTTAGTTGCTCCCAGAGAATCACTCCTACTTACTCGCAGCACAATTACTATATATTTCACACGCAAGCCTCTCAACTATGAATATTATGTACATTATAACTTTGATGGTCAGCATCCAACGATTTATCTAGTTTCGTGGATCTGATTATACAAAGATGCTTTAAATCCATGTGTTGGATTATCGCATCTAGTTCGCTCCTGAGTTGACTAATACATAGCATATTTTACTAGTATTTGTCGTATAACAATTTACCGCTATGGTCTCAGAATTTCGGTAAACATACTTTAGTTTACAATACTTCATGCGATTGGAGAGAAACAATCTAGACTATTTGTTTGAAACTAGGCTCAAAATTCCCTTGAGAATGTATAGCCAGCAACTCAGTAATTGCACATCGAACACCAACTTGTGATCGTCTGAAATACCTTCCTTCTCCACCAAAAACACACAAGTCCAAAATACAAGTTCCACTCCCTCACGGAGTCTTACCAAGAATACGAACCACTCCACACGGAGTCCAAAGGATGAGTACACCGCCCTACACGCGGTCCAAAGAATGAGTACTACTCCCCACGGAGTCCTAAGAATGAGTCGCCCTCACAGCTTCTTCAAGCCCTAATAACATTCATCTCCCCTCCACAAATCACTGGCCTTCCTGGCTTCCCTCACGGGTCCAGCCAATCAAAACAAAACATAACCATATAAGGAGTGCCTTCTTGGTCTTCAAAATAACCTAGACACACTCCTAGCACAGGGTTGCCAAGCCTCCTACCTGCATGAGTCATCATGCACTTGAGCTTGCGAGAGAAAATCCCAGGCGACAACAAGCCTACTTCCTGGTTCTTGCACACAATTCCAGACTCTCTGACTGAAGATTATTCCACTGTTAAAATATTCACATACAACTAGACTCAGATCCTGCCAATTACAATCCCTTAAAACCTAAATAAATTAATCGGAAATAAATCACATAATATTATACACTTCATTACATAATTATAAAACACAAAAAGGCATCAAAAAAGTATGTGGGCATTATGAAAATCGTACGTCCCAAAAGTAAGGGTTCGATCCCTTGTGACCTGGGAAGGTTACAACTTTAATAAATCTGCATATTCCAAGTCGGGGGCAGCAACGTAAATCCATCGTGGCATGCATTTTAAGAAAGGACAGAATGTAGTAATTTGATCTTTAAGCCCATCTGTGTAGTTGAGTACCTCAATTTGAGCTCCACGATGACGACTGGTTACCTAAATATTCGAAATTTGATTGCCGACGCTGACAGCAGCCATCCCTAGTAGGCCTATGATATTTTCAACACTACCTTCAGGGAAATACCACGTACGTATCATGTTTCATATTCCGGGGCACTCATCTCAAAACTACGCTATCGGTACTCTGAAATAACATTACATATACACACTCGCCTAATGACACGTTATAACATAAACCAGAACTTCACTCACTGTCAAGTACAAGGGATGAAGTTTAAACCTGTTTACATTTACAACAATGCCAGTTATTGAATATAAAAAGGTTAATTTTCCCCTCTTCAAGGGTAGCCTTAACACACATAAATTTAAAAACTCAAAAAGTATTTGTATTAGATTGGTTAGACAGTATATTTTTTACGTCACAGGTACAATAATACGGCGAAATATATCACTTGTTATTTTATAAAACTCAACGGAATTGTACGATATCTGTTAGTTTTATTTTATCGTCTATTATTTTCATAAACAGAGAAAAGTTTGAGCATAAGGCTCAATTACACATTGAAAGAAGTGGTTTGTTTACGTTCGTATCACCATTCCTGTATCACAATTCCTCTTGTTTCAGTCGAAAATGCGAATAATGGTAGTAAGAAGTAAGTGATATAGTGGTTTTTATCCATTTTATTTAGTGGTTATTAATAATCAGGCGAAATATTTTTTATTGACAAAACTAATTTTTACTAAAACCATAGGCTCGAGTTTATCAGTTCGTAAACTACAAGTGTTTCATGATTCTAGTTAGAGCAATGCGAAGTATTTCCGATTGGTTGTTTAGAAGAGGAAAGACGTGACGATCTGCTGTAATGGCCAGTACAAACTAGATACCGTAGCCTACCGTATTTGGAAACAGTGCTATTTAAATAATTGTCTGATTCAGATCTTGGGATATTTCCACATTTTAACTCAGTGATTTGGGATCATGTGAAAATATATCCAGTAATTTAGAAAGTTGGCGAACTGGATTAACGATACGATTTTAATGAACTACGGTACTTGATTTTTATTTTTGTCGATACCACTAGTTTTTTCCTGTTTTTAAGAACTGAACATTACGACGTTGAATCACGAAGAAAAGCGAACGTTAACGGACAAAAACTCAAAGAAAACATTCTTCCCAAACTTGCCACAAAGTAGCCAATGGTTTCAGAGCAGTCAAATAATGAATATCACGAAGACGAAGTAAGTAAGAAATGAAACTTTTTGTGTGTGTGTGTGGGGGGGGGGGGGGGGGGGATGGGGAGGGGTGGGGGGGGGATGACAGGTAGGCAATGAAACGAAAATATTTACTTGGCCCCCCCTGGAAAAAATCCTATGGGCGCCCATGGCACCACGGGCGGGAATCAGCTTCTCACGCACATCCATTGTATAGCCTTCAACCAGCCCACTCTCGACTGAAGTCCAGAAGAAGCTTTCTTCACACAACTGAGTGCTTAACTGACAAACCTCAGGTTTTGAGAATTACATCTTGGTTGACCAGAAGCCCCCACATTACTCAGTGGATGGCTCCATCTGAAAGGCTCCCAGCAGGACATACAGAGGCTTGGACAACTTGGAAGTCTCTCAACAGATTGCGATCTGGGGTAGGCAGATCCAAGTCCAACATTCATAAATGTTTTTTTTTGCTGCGACTCGGTCCTTTGTGAATGCGGTGAAGAACAGACTATGGGTCATCTTCTTCAGTGCAGTCTGTGTCCTATACTGTGCACCATGGAGGATCTGGTGAAGGCTACACCAAATGGACGTGACATGGCAAAATATTGGTCATGCATTATTTAGAACCTTAAATGTTCAAGTTTTGTCATTTTTGTTGCCCATTTTGTATATAATTTCTTATGAAATATTTTTGTTCCTGACACGAGTAAATAAATAAGAAGAAGAATTGAGTCAAAGTGCTTAACGCTTTCCAATATTGGGAAAATACGCTGTAAATAAATAATAAGAATAAGGATAAGAATAAGGATAAGAAAAGAAAAAGAATACCAGTTTACTTGTACCTTCTGCTTTAAATTCCTCCCTTATTACTATCCAAAAATTTCCCTTCAATATTTCATTTTAAATCTCTCTTCATCCACAGGTATTTGAATAGGTTTCATTCTTTTTTGATATTATTATTGTTTCATTTGAGGGGCTTAGACATCGTGGTCATTTAGCCCTGTGTTTTTAGACTTGTGCAGAATTGCAATGTCTGTCGTAGTTAGTGTATTTGTAATATTCAGGTGAGGATTGGGAAGGAGGTTCCAAACATCCCGGCATTTGCCTGGAGTAGAAGTGGCAAACCACAGAATATCACATTTAGGATAACTGACGTGGGAACCAATCCCACTTCCTCTCAGTTTTGCTTCAGGAGGCTGAGAGTATCCAGTTTCAGCCCTCAAATTAGAATTGAATTTCTTTGCAGAGCTGGAAATCGAAGCCGGAAATTCAATATTACTGACGCTGGCAGACTTAGCTATCTGTGGATTCGCTAGAGGTTGGTTTGAACCTCATCGTCTCCCTTCCTCGAAATGCTTTTCTGTGGTTCCCCCATTTTTAACTCGAGGCAAATGCTAGGACGATACCTTCTAATAAGCTTCCTTCCATCTCCTTGTCCAGTTTAATTCAACTTCATTAATTTGGTGTCAGGAAGGGCATATGTCCGTAAAATCCACTCGCCACTTCCAAATTCATTATATTTCATCCCCGACCATGTATAATAATAATAATTATTATTATTAATATCGTCGCCTCCGTTGCGTAGTGGTCAGCGTGATTAGCTGCCACTCCGGAGATCCTGGGTTCAATTCCCGGCTCTGCCACGAAATTTGAAAAGTGGTATAATGACTGGAACGGGGTCTACTCAGCCTCGGGTGGTACAAATGAGTAGAGGGGGTTCAATTCCCACCTCAGCCATCCTCGAAGTGGTTTTCCGTGGTTTCTCACTTCGCCTTCGGGCAAATGCCGGGATGTTTTCTACTGTAAGGCCATGGCCACCTCCTTCCCTCTTCCTTGCCTATCTCTCCCAATCTTCCCTTCCCTTCCCATCCCTCATGAGGCCCCTGTTCGCTTTGCAGGTGAGGCTGCCTGGGTGAGGTGCTGATCACAACTCCCCAGTTGCATCCCCCCGACCAGATGTTTCAAGCTCCAGAACACTGCCCGTAGAGGCGGCAGTGGTGGGATCCCTCGCTGAGTCCGCGCGAAAAACCAACCTGGAGGATAAAATCGACCTTAAAAAAATATTATTATTATCCTTGAATATATTTGATTGTTGCCAAGTTAGTGTCCTTTATTCGCAGTATAATAACACTGATTATGGTGAAATATTAATTTTTAATTTTATTAATGCAGCCAATGGCCATGTAATTTTTGTTTCCTTTCAGGACGGTCAGGGAAGGGATTATGAAAGGAAATCGGCCGTGGACCTATTGAAAGGAACCGTCCCGGCATTTGCCTGGTAGTGAAAATGGTAAACCACGAAAACCACTTTTGGTATGGCCGAGGTGGGATTCGAACCCACGCTCACCCGATGCCAGCGAGACACGAGGTAGCCCATTAGCGCTCTAGCCACCGCGGCCGGTTTTATGGTGAAATATTGAGTTACAGTAAGTTGGGCGTCCCTCATTGGCGTGCTGTCTTGGATATTAATTTCATGAGATTGAGAAGGACAGCTACTGATTTCTTAATACTGAGTACCTGTTATTCTTCTCAACAAACTTACCGATAATGGCAGCTGCGTATTGAGGAAATTGGTTTGTTTGTGTTGGAGGTCCGTGTAGTTTTCCATTCACTTGTTCGCTGTCTTTCTTCATCTCTTCATCCATGACCAATGTTTATCACGACCACTGCTGATGCACGCAGAATTTGATCTACACTGGTCCGTGGTATCTTGTTCAAGTTATAAAACTTTTACAACTCTAGAATACCCCATTTACTACCGCGTGCTAAAGGTTGTTAGCTGTTAAATCTTGATACGCACAGCATTGCCAGATTTAGTACTGCGGTGCAAGATCTAGTGCAATGAACGAGGTGCATCCACAAAGTAAGTTTCCCTCATCATCATCATCAACCTTTTCCGTCTCCAGTTTCCCGGGTGCGGTGGACAAGCGCTCACCACTGCTTTCTGTCATTGTACAACTTTCCTTCTACAACTTCTTCCCATTTCAGCCCTTTTTTCTCCGCTTCTGAATTCACGGTCTCAATCCATCGTTTTCTGGGTCTTCCCATCGGTCTTTTCCCTTTCTGTTCTCTATTAAAGTAGTCCCTTGCTGTTCTAGTGTTATTCATTCGCATCACATGTCCATACCACTGTAGTCTACCCTTCCCTATAACATTTGCAACAGTTTCCTGTATCCCAGCTTCTTTCCTATTTGCTTCGTGTCTGATCTTGCCTTTTCTGGTCTTTTGATTCATGGTTCTAATGAATTTCAATTCTGCTGCTTGGAGTTTGTTAAGGCCTTTATCCAGTAAAGTACATGTCTCCAGTCCATACACCAGAATTGGTACAACGTAAGTATTGAACATGGTTAATTTTGCTTTCAGGGGTATGTTGCTGTCCCATAGTAGGTTTCTCACTTGACTGTAAAAATGTGACGCATTCTGTGTCCTGTTGAGTACTTCTTGCTGAACAGTGTTATCCTTTGAAATGGTGCTTCCGAGATATTGAAGTTGAAGACAGAGTCTAATTTAGTTCGGTTGGTTGGTTGGTTCCTAAGTTTAGGGGCTGCGACAATGCTGTCATGTAGCCCCGTGTACTTTGGGTGTGTGTAGAATCTGTCTGATAACCGGTGTTAATTGTGATGACTGTATTAGTGTGTGTTATCTGTTTTTTAAAAATTCAAGTAAGGACTGCAGAATTTTGATTTTTTCAAGTAGTTCTTACTTTTGCAGCCAAATGCCACCGTCAACAACTACTAGTTCCGAACTTAACTACCAGACGCCACCGCAGTCGGCTCTTGGCAACGAACGTAGGAACCTAAGAGCATTGTTTACATTCTTAACCTATACAATTTAGCTTCACACAGGTGTAATTAGTGGAAGGTTCTATAACATGCCATAAATTTATGACATGGGACCGTTGGCTTTACTTCCCCTCCGAAGGAAGGCATACTGAGGGATTTTAACGCTCTTAAAAATCCGACGACTTTGGGCGGATTTGAACCCGCGATCTTGTGCATAGAAGCTCAACATGCTACCAACTATGCCACCGAAGCCGCCTAATGTAGTTCCTTCCAAAAAGATGTTTGAATTGGTTCCCTCTCTGTTGATAGTCATTTCTACAGTCTTGGTTTTGCTGATGTTTAGCTGGAACTCCTTAAACTTGTTGTTCCGGGAATTTAGCTTCTTTTGTACTTCAGCTTCCATTTCTCTCCATATCAGAACCTCATCTGCAAATACAAGGGCGTAACCCTATTAAAGAAAGAAAAAAAAAGAGAACATAGTTATATGGAAAATTTTGACAATAGGAACAGCAAAGTGTCAGCTTTTTTTTTTGACATAGGCCCCAAACGAATTGAGACACTTGTCATAGCGTGGTATCAACTTTTGAAGTCCTGTGTCATAAAAGTCTGCCGCCTGCGAATGGAACCAGCCTGTGAAAATGCTGACCGGAGGACAGGAATTTCTTGAGGTGTAAGAAAAGATGAAAATCGCTGGGAGCAAGATGGGGACTGTAAGATGGATGATCAAACAGCTCCCAGCCAAACTTCTCCAGAACAGTTACTGTCCTGATCTTGCTCCCAGCGATGTCCACCATTCCTTGCACCTCAAAATATTCCTAACTTCCGGTCACCATTTTCACACTGACGAAGAGCTGAAGACAAGGAAGGTTCTGCGACAGCATATCTCTATCTTTAATACATCGCCCACTATAAGTGTTCTTACGTTTTTATTTCCTCCAACAATCTACATTCAGTGGAAATTTAAATTAATAGCTTTGGAGAGATCGAGCCTAATATCCCAGCTTCGGCCAGCATCAAACTGTCGAGTCCTGTCGAGTTAAGACTTGAGAGAAGTGTATATGTGTTTGAAGTTTCGCTGTTCACCTCGGCTTTTCTGAATTGTGTCTGGGGACTGCCGTCTGTGCGCCTTTTAAGCTTACGCTGGGTAAACCGTTAAAGATAACCGGGTGAGTTAGCTGTGGTCGTTACGGCGTGGCTGCAGGCAGTCTCTTACATCCGGGAGGCGAAGAGATTCGAATCCCCCCCGCCAGCAACCTTGAAAATGTTCTTCTGTGGTTTCCCATCTTCCTTCCAGGCAAATGGCGGGGTTGGTCGCTAACTATAGGCCACAGCCGCTACCTTCCTATTCCTTGTCCATATATTCACACTTTCCTCCCCAGACAACACTCCACACGCGACGGTACTTGTAGCTCACCCCATGGGTGTCCACATAGAAGCAGCTACAAACTCTGGCGAGCTGAACATGTCCTCGGTTACTCCCGGCACTAAAAGCCATACGATAAAATAGTTTAAAAAAACAACCGTAAATACAATCACCCACATACTTATATATAGAGAGTTAACGGCCTAATAAGTGTAAAGGATCTGATGATGATCGCTTGACGATCGAAAATTGTCATCCAAAAACATTTATTTATTAATCTCGTGTATTTTTTCAGGTTTTTACATTTGGGTAGGCCTACAGTGGTGTTGACCGACTGAAAAGCACTAATTTCAGTTTCCAAAGCAGTACTAACAAGAAGTTCCGTGAAGAACTATACAGCCTACTTTTCATGCCAATGATTATTCTACAGTATATGAACCTATCTAGAATAAGGACGAAATAAAGTTGGTAATATCGAAATATTTAATTAGTTCAAAATATACCTGGTATAATGTAGCCTAATAGAGCACTACAGTTGGCAGCCCTGGTGACTGAATATATTCTTAGTTCCGCCTCTTAAGGTACAGAATACAAAATTTGGTTGAAGTCCAATGGACGTTACATGCAGTTAGACACTGGATCTATCAGCACGCGTAAAAGCATGTTGCCAATAATACCATGCGTGTGCTGGTCAGAAATAATCTGAAATATTATGATATCTTGTTGTGCCAATTTTGGATGAAATCCATTTGTTAGTATAGAAGTTACATGTATTTTAAAATTGGACATATCAGCAGGCATAGAATCATGTTGGCAGCAGTGCCTTGTATTAATTACTCCAAATTAATCTAGAATGTCAGGTGCTATACGTGTGCAAAGTATAGAGCTGTTGGCTTGCATACTTTCTGATATATTGATATTAGGGTAAAACAAATATGGACAGCATTTATTAACAGTTGGCAGCCCTGATTGATCTTAACAATACTTTCAGTCATATCTGTTATGGTACACATAGTAGGCTACATACGAAATTTGGTTGAAATCCTACTGATAGTATAGAATTTACATGTATTTAAAAATTGGTACTATCAGCAGGCTTATAATCATGTTGGTAGAACTGACATATATAAGTTACTCCAAATTAATCTAAAATGTCAGAATATACGTGTGCATAGTTTAAAGCTGTAGGCTTGCATACTTTCTGATATATTGGTACTTGGATAAAAGAAATAGAGAGAGCAATTATTAACAGTTGGCAGCCCTGGTGGCTCTTAAGAATACGCTCAAACATATCTGTTTATGTACAGATATTACATACAAAATTTGGTTGAAATCCAATTGATAGTGTAGAAGTTATATGCATTTAAACATTGGACCTATCAGAAGGCTTAAAATTATTTTGGCAATACTGTCATTGTTGGCCTCCTGGAAATTAAACTGAAATAATATTATCTGCATGTGTACCAATTTTGGAATAGCTCCCATGCATACCTTGCGAGATATCCAACATGGAGCTCAAATTTCTAGTGCGTTTTTTCAGCAGTTGGTAGCACTGACATCATTTTCAAATATGGTCGTGAGATATTCCGGTGCACATCTTTACTCATACTAAATTTGGTTTTGATTGCTGCAGCCGTTTAAGAGTTGATGGGGGGCACACACACACAGCCAGACAGACAGACAGACATTTTCCCGGATCGATCTCATAAGTCTACTTTTTCCTCATTTTTGCAAAATGTGAAAAGTAGGCTAAAAATTGGCTTCAACACGATTAGGATCAGTGACAGATTTAACAACAAAAATGTAGAACGCATTTATAATATTCTTCAAATTGGGGGAAAAAAATATTGTATTACGGATGTTGATCAAATTCGTGAAAAGTAATGTACCATAGGAAAGATGCGAGGGGAAATGACAATTTAATTAATAAGGCACATGCTCTTTACAATCCATCTTTTATTATAAAAATATTGTATGCACATTGTTTTTAAATTAGAGAAGCTTAGCTAGAGTCAGGCAATTGTTTCATTCGTAGATGCTCGTATATAAGTGTAACTCTCTTCCTTTTCACTAAAGGACTTCTTCCTTCCAGAAAGTTCATTATAGATTTCCTTTACTGGCCTTCCCTTAGTTTCTGGCAACACAAAGTAAGTGAATATCGCTCCGAGGACACAACAGCCGGCGAAAAAGAAATAACACACATGAATTCCAAGACTAACAGATATAGCTTTAAAGAAAGCTGACAATACAAATGTAGGTAAGAATATTCCTAAAGACGCTAGGGTAGAAGCAATTTTCATAGCAGGGGACGACGAAGGGCAAAGGTCCCAGCCCTACAGCAAGGCCTAACATAAATATTGAAAGGGATGTAACAGGAAGCCAGGAGAAACTACTGACATCCACTTGCAAGTACTTTGAATAGAAATACACTCCTAGAGCTGACAAACAAATCGCCATACTGACATTGGATAACATTAGCAGAAATCTTCGACCTTTGTTTTCAACCAGGTAAGAAGATACTAGAGTTCCTAATAACTGCAAGACAGCAACTATGACAGACGCTGTTATATATGACAGGTCACTACCTGCTTCTAAAAATATACTTCCTAAGTAAGTCAGAAATACGTAAATACCAGAGAACTGACTGTTAACACACAGAACTAATACGATCAACAAACCACGTCGAGTTCCTTTGTCAGAAAACATTTCTTTAAAAGTCATTGCTTTGCTATCATCCTTGATTTTAAGAGAATCTTGCAACAAACTCATTTCTTCAGTAATATCTGTATTTTTACCTCTCATCCACTGAAGTGATTTTGTAGCTTCTGATGTTTTACCACGCATAAGTAAATACACAGGCGTCTCTGGCATGCGTATGAAGAACAAGAGAAACACCAGGCAAGGTATCAAACATGCAATAGCTATCCCTCTGTATTCAAGAAAGGCAGCAACACCATTCACGTAGAGATATCCAGTGTTAAACATTATATTAAAGTACACACCAAGTGTGCCTCTAATTTGGTCCTCAGAAACTTCTTTAACATACTGGGGACACAGAGCTAAATTGCACGCCGTACAGAATCCTCCGATAACTCTAGCTATGTAAACCCACACGATATTTTTGGTAGAAATAATGATAATCCAGCTGATTGAGAATGCTACACCAGTGATATAGCCAAGAATCTTGTAGCCGAACTTAGCGCTGAAGAAGTTGCCAAAGGAGCAGCAGATGAGGGCAACCAGGCAAATCAGTGTAGCGATGAGGGTAACTTCTTCGTTGGTCAATGGTTGTCCCAGTGGAGAGTCGGCTGACTGCAGGATGGGGACGGCTACTGAAGGCCATCCTATTATTACACCGTTGCAGAATGAGCAGATGTTCACTGAAACATGAGGAACAAAACTTATGTAAGAATACTTGAAGAGTTTACAAGAGGGACAACCTCTTCGTCTATTGCCTTGCCTTTGCTGATGACCTCATTCTACTGGCAAATAATATAGAGGAGGCTACCTACAACTTACAGAGTCTTTATAGCGTAGCGATTAAGACTGGTTTGAAGATCAACATCCAGAAGACTGAATTTATGACCAATATCGAAGAGACCCCTTCTGATATTCCTCCCACCGACACTACCATACGAATGGTACCTGCAGTTAAGTACTTGGGAGAATGGATTTCTGCGAATCAGAGCGAGAACCTGGCCATAGATGCCAAATGTACCAAGTTTGAAAGGGATTATCATTCCTGTCGTAGTATCTATTCATCTAAGTGCCTCTCCAAGAACTCGGCCGTCAGGCCATCCGTTCTGTATGCTTCTGAGTGCCTTGTAATGCTCAGAAATGGTCCACTCAGAAAGCTGGAGTTAAAAGAGAGGAAGATCCTGAGGAGGATATTAGGTCCAATTAGAGAGGAAGGAGGCATTTACAGAATCCGTCATAATGTTGAATTGTATGAACACCAGGAAGACATCATCACGTCTATAAGGAAAAGACGCCTGACCTTTTATGGACACTTGGCACGTCTGGATTCTGAAAGACTCGCGAACAGGATATTCACAGTAACAGGAAGAGGCAAGGCTTCTAAGAACAAATGGATTGCGTCAGTTAAGTCAGATATGGAACAACTAGAGATCCCACTGGAACAAACTCGTGACAAGTAAGAGGACTACAGGAGCTAAGTGTTCAGAAGAAAGAAGACTGACTCATAGTCAGAAAATGAAGTGCTATTGGAAGAAGAAGAAAGCAACAACTTGACCGAAGAGTAGATACGAGCCCCGTGGTCCTAAGTAGGCCTAAACGATAAAGAAAGAAAGTGTCTCAAGTCCATTGAATGACAAACTTCAAAAATAGCATCTTTTTAAATGTTCAGATAAAGCATTTGAAATACAGTGAGTCCGGGAATGTTCTCCGCAGCGCCTACATGCGTCTGCGAGAGCTAGCTACAGCAGTTACGTTGGCAGCACGGCTGCCGCTTGCATCATAACAAACAATCAGTAAACTTTGTACTCACCACAGCCGTTCATAACAGGTGCTGGAACCATTCACAGTACATCACTCTTTTTCCGTAATCAGTTTGTTTTAATTCATGAACCACGGTAACTTTTTAAGGGAACAACAGAAGCTTGTCTCTTACAGCTTTATGTGCTGTCGACTTAGAGATTCCTGTTTGTTGAGCTAATTTTCGTGTTGATTTACTTAGACTACGCAGCATTATATCGGAGATTTCATCAAGTTTTTCGTCCGTTAAAAGCGTAGGCCTGCCTGTTCCCGGTACATCGTGAACTGAGCCAGTCACACGAAATTTACTTGTCAAATCCCGAACGGTATCACGGTTTGGACACTTTGAATTAGGAAACCACGCCTGAAATCCTAATTTTACATTTTCTGTAAACCGATCGCCTGTGCGAAAAACGTATTCCAACAAAAAACTCTCTCTTCAGCTGTAAACATTACCGCCTATATACTGTTGCACTCTTCCAATAATCTTTCTGAACGCTCACTGACTGTAATACACACTGAAGACATGCAGGCTCGCTCGCTTATCGCAATACACACTGACAGCCCACACGGGGTGGTTCCAGCTTTCAAGGACACAGTGCAGTGCAGTCAACTAAACTCATGACTCAACCACTCACAGCTGCACGTACCCACTGCGGAGAACATTCTCTGGCGCTCTGTAGAATTACCATTATAAGTTAGTAAGATTTACTACTCTACAGACGTGGCCAAACTACAGTCGAACTTGGATAACTCAAGTTTTTTTTGATAACCCGAAGTTTTGTTTCCGGAAATCATAAAGATTTGTTTGGCTGAAACATGCTTTGTCAGTTTCAAGCCCAGTCCCAGTTTGATTTTCGCACCTCTCTTTCTCTCTCGCTTTATCGCTTTCCCCCCTCTTTCTTGCTTCGACAACGCAAGGGAAGCAGACTTCGTAGGCCAATTTTGGTGTTCGTGGACGATCGGCAAAGTTCGGATAGCGTTTCTTCCCCCCTCCACTGCTTCGTCAGTGAGCGGCGAGTCTTCGAGCCGGTAGCATCATGTCTTAGTAACCCTTTAAGTTATAGGGCAAAAGACTGGGGGTATAAAATATTTGCTTTTTTTGCACATTGTAATTGGAGGTGATAGATGAGTAGGAATATGCAACAATTTTTTGGGTGTGGATTCTATTTTATGAAATATGGGGTGGGAAATTATTATCCCACTGCCCACACACGACAGTATTTTTTTCTTAAATGAGCAATGGGGTAATAATCTCCCACCTCCAAATTATGATGATACTCTGTTTATCAATCAATAATGAGGTTTATTTAACAGGATATAATGTATAAAACACCCATCACGCTCTATAATTTAAGAAAAAAAAAACCGTAATTTCCACGCAAAACAAGGTCAGTGACCTATATCATCTTTGCCGAAAACTGCACAAAAAATATAAAAGTGATTTTGGAATGTTAAAAGTTAGTATATTCGAATATAATTCAATATTTTCAAAATAGTATTTTTTAACAACTCAGAAAATTAATTTCTAAAATCTTTTATTCTATAATAATTCTATAATAATTTCCATTCTAGCTGAAATATATTTACTCAAGTGACCAAAACCATTATTAACATTGTATTTCAGCTATATACCAGCGTTTGCAATCCTCTTATCTTCAATAAAAACACCTTCTTCTGTAAAACAATGCATTTCTTTCACTCAACACAACCGAACTGGCGAGTACGTGCACTGTGGAGAACACTGGGATAAATGCTTCCCACCTTCGGTTTCTGATGACTGTATACAGCAAATTAATGGGTTTTCAATATTTCTCTGCATCTAGCTTGTGGGTGCAAGTGGAACTGCTTGAAATGAAATGGGTGGGAAGATTCTCTCCCTAACACCGTTCTATAAATACATGGTGGGAAGATAGTATCCCAATGACATATAAAGGGTTTCAGGCAAGTGAGCGTTTGGTTACAATCACAGCAAGTGAGCCGAATTTTAGTGCAAATTTCTTTGTTTATAGGTTAGCATGTCTCTTTCAAAACCAAGTCGCTCAACATCGGGCTCAAAGCTGAAGACACTGACGCTTGCTGAGAAGAGAAAAGCCACCGAGGAAGCTGAGCTGGGCCTGTTTTAAAGGGTCGTTTTCCATTATTATATATCCTACCCCCTCCCAAACGACCGTTTTGGATAACTCGAATTCGTGGATAACTCGACGTTTTTTTTCCGGTCCCTTGAGCTTCGAATTATCCAAGTTCGTCTGTATTAGAATTAAGTTTCATTTCATCTATAATGCTTATAAAGCTACGAGTATAATCATACTTTACAGCGAGGCGGCTTGGGTGGCGTAGTCGGAAGCATGCTGAGCTTCTATGCCCAAGATCGCGGGTTCAAATCCGGCCGAAGTCGTCGGATGTTTTAAGAGCGTTAAAAATCCCTCAGTATGCCTTCCTTCGGAGGGGAAGTAAAGCCGGCGGTCCCATGTTATAGATTTATGGCCTGTTAAAAAACCTTCCACTAATTACACCTGTGTGACGCTAAATTGAATAGGTTAAGAATGTAAACAACGCTCTTAGGTTCCTACGTTCGTTGCCAAGAGCCGACTGCGGTGACGTCTGGTAGCTTAATTCTGTACTAGTAGTCGTTGACGGTGGCGTTTGGCGGCAAAAGTAGGAACTACTTGAAAATTGATCGTCTGCAGTCCTTACTTGAATTAAAACAGATACACACACTAATACAGTCATCACAATTAACACCGGTTATCAGACAGATTCTACACACACCCAAAGTACACGGGGCTACATGACCGCGTTGTCGCAGCCCCTAAACTTAAGAACCAACCAACCATACTTTACAGCGCTTCAAATTGGCTTTAGTGGGGCTAGAAATTTTAAAACTGAACAGAAAATACCGTAGTAATTGAAAATTTAAGGAACTAAGCAATATATTTTGAGATTAGTAGCCTCATTCAGCAACATCTTGTAGAGAAAATAAAATTACATGTCATTCTTAAAGAAATGATTCAGTGAAGAATTTACACTGAAGAAAATGGAAATTGCAACACCATGAAGGCATTGGTCGTTTGTGTTGATTTTCAAGATATGGAACGATGCCATGTAGGTATATAAACAATCAAAGTTTCAGACCCATTGGATTGTTGCTACAGGTCTCCCCACGTGATTGGTCGCGGAAGAATCAACTCCAGTAAACGGACTCTGGTGTAGCGTAGTTGACTTGCAGTCTGTGCAGTGAAGTGTTCCCCGTCAAACATGCCTCGACGACAGAAAAGAGCACGCTATCAACAACTGTCCCGTTTGAGAGGGCTCGAATAATTGGGCTGTGTGAGGCTGGATTATCGCTAAGGACTGTCGCTGCACTTGTTGGCCGACAGGCATCTACGGTACAACGTGTATGGCAGCAGTGGTCAAATGAAGGTACCCACACTCGTAGATCTGGCACAGGCCCAGCGCGACATACAACTGTGAGAGAGGATCGCCGCATCATTCGGATGGCCCGGATGGAACCCCATGCAACAGCAGCGTAAATTCGAGCAGCTGTGGCACCCCACGTTACACAACAAACAGTTGGTAATCGCCTGCGTTCAGCTGGCTTACGATCCCGTGTCCCTGTAGAAGGTGTTCCATTGACCCCACAACAGTGAAGTGTAAGGCTGGCCTGGTGTCGAGAACGATCGACGTGGGTCGACGAATGGCACAGGGTCGTCTTTAGTGATGAATCGCGCTTCTGTCTTTCCCGCAGTGATCGCCGGAATCGTATGCGCCGACGTACCGGGGAGAGGGGCCGTCCAGACCTTATTGTCGAGAGGCACACAGGGCCAACACCAAGCATTATGGTCTGGGGAGCTATTGGCTTTAATGTGAAATCACAATTACTACTTGTTGAGGGCACTATGACTGCTCGACAGTACGTTGATTGGGTACTCAATCCAGTGGTTGTCCCTATGATGGCGAACATTGCTAATGGGATGTTTCAGCAGGACAATGCCCGGGTTCACACTGCATGCATCTCCAGAGAAGCTCTCCACGACATCACAACCTTAGAATGGCCCGCCAGATCCCCAGACCTCAGTCCTATTGAGCATGTGTGGGACATGATGGGTCGACAACTGGCCATCTGTCCTCAGCCACCCACAACTCTGGAACAACTGACCCGTGCAGTGCAGCAAGCATGGGCCACAATTACTCAGGAAGCGATCCAGGGCCTTATTTACTCCATGCCTCGCGAATTCATCAATGCATTGCAGCTCGTGGTGGGCACATCCTGTATTGATTGTTGTCCAAACTTGTGGTCAGAGGGACCTGAAAGTGTAATCATCGAATCACAACCGATCACTCGTCCTGCATGTTCAATTGCAGCAATGTAGCACCACTCCTTCTGGGTGTTGCAATTTCCATTTTCTTCAGTGTATTTTCTTATGATCGTCAAGGTGTTAATAATAATAATAATAATATCGTATGGCGTCGGTTGCCGGGTGCAAGATTTGTTATTTGCACCCAGAGGGCAGCTTGCATGTCGAATTTCGTTGTTCCTTGAAGCACTATGAAAGTCAAGGAGGTGGGATATCTAATCTCCTTGAACACTATAGCGCTTTCTAGTAGAGAAATGAGGAACTTTGTGTTGGCGGAAACTCCCGAGATTAATTTTGCCATTACGAACACGGCCTACTGAATTCCAATGGGTTCTTTGACATGCCAACATCGTATGACATGCATGTCGTATTTTTGCCGCCTTTCAAAAATCACTTACCACGGCCAGGAGCGAACCTGCAAGCTTGGGGTTAGTACACCGACACGCTAACCACTCACCCACCGTGGCAAGCTGTCAAAATAGGAATTGTGTTCAAATAAAAAAGAAAGAAGAAAAAAGAAAGAAAGAAAGAAAGAGAGAGAGACAGAGAGATAGAAGGAAAAGAAAGACACTCAAAATTATTTAATATTCAAGGCTAAAAACCTAATGACTTCAATGGCGTCGATGATAAGAGTAAAGAAAGAACCAATTTATTCAAGTCTCTAATTTCCTCCAAGATGTGACATATAAAGAGAACTATAAACAAAATGTTCCTTGTCGTAGAGTTTTAGGTCTTCTTTATTTAATAAGTCATAAAATATATTTTAAGTAAGTTATTGTCAACATTGGCATCGACTTTCCTTCGAACCTCGATATCTCGAATCGTTACGGGGCGTAAAAATAAATTCGACTTATTGAAAATTCCAGTAATGGAGATACGAAGCAAAATTTTTAAATTTGTGATATAATGGTCGGAAAATACTGTATGTAGGCTTACAAAATATAGCTGTCTAAATTTATGTAATAATACGTATTTCCGTGAAGAAATAAATATCCTATTTTCATATATCCTACTTATGTTAATTGCCTCTATCAACATTCATTATTTCGGTTTGATTGTTGTAATAGATTCGAAGATATTGAGAACTGTCCAAATGTTTCGGATGGTTGCCATGTTGGATTTTTATATATGTACGCTATGGAGTTATGCACTACGAAGATTATTGCGTACGTGTATTATTCAAACTTCAATCGCATGATTAGGATACAAGTAATAAAAACGAGATTGTAAAATTTCTCACAGCCACCATCTTGTGGTTGTGAAAGCAATTGAAATAAATTAGAAATCAGTGGATTAAAATTTGTATAACCATTTACCGTACCAAGTTTCCCTGCGCTCGGCTGGTTAAATCGCAAGAAAATGCCATTTCAATATTTAAATTTCGCATCGTCGCCATGTTGGATTTGTACTTGTCAGGTTATTGAAAGACCCATAGATGAACTTATGCTCATAGCCTTTATCAACATACAAAATTTCAGTTTGATTGCTGTTATAGATTAGGAGATATTGAGAACCATCTAAATATTTCAGATGATCGCCATGTTGGATTTGTAAATATTGTGGCCATTGAGTTATGAACTATTAGATGACGATTATTGCATAGGCTTATTATTCAAACGTTTACTTCGATCGCATCATTAGGTCACAAGAAATAAATACTTAATTTGTAAACTTCACACAGCCGCCATCTTGAGGTTATGTAAACAATTGAAATAAATTAGATGTCAGTACAGCAAATTGTCATACACATTGTAAAGCACTATGTTTCACTGTGCTCGGGTGGTTAAATGGTGAGAAAAGTCTATTTAAATATTTCAACTTCGCTTGGCCGCCAAGTTTGTTTTGTACTTAACAGGATTTTGAAAGTCACGTATGTGAACCTTTTATCACCGTACACAATTTCAGGGTGATCTTAGTAATAGTTTCGGTGATAAGGAATGCCAGTGAAATATTTCGCACAGCCGCCATGGTGGATTGGTAAGACGTAATAAGATTTGAAGGGCACGGTCGGGGTTGGACAGAATAGCACTATGTTCTTGCCGAGTTTAATTGAAATCGCTCCAGCCGTTTAGATTTTATTAGGGGGACACATACACACACACACACTTCCTGTCTGTTAGGTAGTCAGCCCGAAGGCTGGTCGGATCCTCAAAAAGTACCACCATTAGGTTATGTGGGTAGATACCCACAAAAACCCAGGGCAGCGCTATATTGAGGCGTACTAAGCAAGAAGAGGAGTGAGGTAGTTTGCCATTGCTTTCCTCACTGAGTCAGAACAGCCGTACTGACCCTATGAGTAGAACCTTTCACAGCATCCACAGGCACTGACTGTGCCCTGAATGTCATTACTAAGCACTACCCATACCTCAGTAGCTTCCATATAATCACAGCCATGAGTGAGACTGAAACATCGGTGGAAAGCCATATTTTACTCTAGCCTGTGCCAACAGACAAAGGAAAATGTACTGTATTCATCAAGAAATGGCAAACAGGCCAACACACTTACACACACACGATAAAAGGTGATCTCATAAGCCTATTTTTTCCATGAATGGAAATAGGCTAAAATTGGATAGCCTATTGGTAATGATGACAGGTTTATTACATTATCTAGGTTAGTTAAATTTAATAACACAAAATGCAGACGGGCTTTTATCTACAAAGACTTGAAAAAGATCCGTCATCTTCTTCTTCTTCTTTTCCTGCGCACGAGGTTCCGCCACAAAGTTCTCAACCTTATCCAGTGATGTATGAAAAAAGTTTTTCTGTAAAAATACGTGAATGTTCGAAATAAAGAACCAGTTTACGTGTCAGGGATATGTTTTAGGCTTCGAGATATCGAAAACTACGAATTGAAGAGAAAAGAAAACTGTAAATTTTAGGATGTTTGATCAGCAAATAATAATTACTACGAGTTATCAAAAATTCAAGTAGTAGAGGTTCAAGATATACAGATTCAACTTTATTGATATCAAAACCACATGATGTGAAGATAAGGCACTTTGGAGGTAAAATACCGCGAGGGTGGTTTAGTAAGGATTCGCTAAGCCATGTTTCATTGCACTATGGTAATTATTTTCAATATTTGAAGATCAATTGGCTGCCCTGCAATTTTTGTGTTTCGAAGAATTTGTTAAGTCACATATTTGTCCTTTCTTAACAGTCCTGTAACACCATACAGAATTTCAGTTTGATTGGATGAATATTTTCGGAGATATTGAGAACCAGTGAAATGTACCGTATGGACACGATTTAGGATTGTTTTATGTACAGTATATACTATAGAATTATATACCAGCAGCTGAATATTGTAATCATGATACCAACCTGCATTTCTATCGCTTGTTTAGGACAAGAGAAATGTAAACGTGATTTTAAACAATTAGCACAGCCACCATTTTTAAGTTCTCATATAAATTGAGTTAAATTAGAAACCAATGTAGCCTATTAATCCTTGTATGACGATTTACCGCGCTAAGTTTCACTGCGCTAGGATAATTAAGTTGCGAGAAAAATCTATACCAATATTTAAATTTCGCATCGTCGCCATATTGGATTTGAGTTCTTCAGGTTATTGAAAGTCCCATAGATGAACTTACGATTATAGCCTCTGTCTACGTACAAAATCTCAGTTCGATTGATGTAATAGATTCTCAGATATCGAGATGCATCTAAATACAGTATTTCGGATAATCACCATGTTGGATTTTTCTATATAGGCCATAGAGTTAAGTACCATTACCTGAGTTGAGCAGATGACCTCGCTGTTACGCCCCTTAAAACTCCAATAAATAAATAAATAACCATTAGAAGTTTATTGCTTAGGTATTATATACAAACGTTCACTTCAATCGCATTATTAGGACACAAAGAATATAAGTCTTATTTTTAAAGTTTTGCACAGCCACCATCTTGCTTTATGAGGACAATGAAATTAAATGAGACGCTAGTAGATTACATCCTGGATATACATGCAGGCTATTAGGTTTCACTGCGCTGGGTTCATAAAATGTCGAGAAAATGCCAATTAAATATTTAAACTTCGCTTGGCCGCCGTGTTGAATTTGTACTTAAATGTTTTCAAGCGTCACATAACTGAACTTTCCTTAGTATTTTCTGTCACCATACAGAATTTCAGGGTGATATCTGTAATAGTTTATTATCTATATATTTAAAACGCTAAGCTGAATGTTGTTACCGCAAGATTGAGAGAACGGCTAAAGCGATTCACTTCGTAGAGCACTCTGACGAAAGCTCTTGGCCTGTAGGTTTGCAGAGTGTCCTTAAAATAAACAAATATGCTACAGAATATTTTTAAATTAGTAAAAAACAATGCAGAATTCTTGCAATTCACGCATGCGCACACTCGCCTTGGCTCATGTCAGACATGGCAGATGTCCGGTGCGTTTTAATGTGATAGTTATTTGTAAAAATTATGGTTGGTTGGTTGGTTCCTCAGTTTAGGGGCTGCGACAACACGGTCATGTATCCCGTGTACTTTGGGCGTGTGTAGAACCTGTCTGATAACCGGTGTTAATTGTGATGGCTGTATTAGTATGTGTATCTGTTTTTTTAATTCAAGTAAGGCCTGCAACTTTGAATTTTTCAAATAGTTCCTACTTTTGCCGCCAAACGCCACCGTCAACGACTACTAGGCCTAGTTCAGAACTTAGCTACTAGACTCCACCGCAGTCGGCTCTTGATAACGAACGTAGGAACCTAACAGCCTTGTTTACATTCTTAACCTATACAACTTAGCTTCACACAGGTGTAATTAGTGGAAGGTTCTTTAACATGCCATAAATCTATGACATGGGGCCGCCGGCTTTACTTCCCCTCCGAAGGAAGGCATACAGAGGGATTTTTAACGCTCTTAAAAAATCCGACGGCTTCGGCCGGGTTTGAACCCGCGATCTTGGGCATAGAAGCTCAGCATGCTACCAACTACGCCACCGAAGCCGCCGTAAGAATTATATAGGAGGGGAAGATTGATTAATTATGCACGACGTATCACTCTTTCCTTTTCTCTTCCATATCGACAATATATCATTTGCATACCTTATTTTATCTCTTGGGGAAGCCTTTGTGGCTCTGGCGGCAGCACGCCGGCCTCTCACCGCTGGGTCCGTGGCTCGAATCCCGGTCACTCCATGTGAGATATTTGCCAGTTGTATGTTGCAATGTCGGGAGGGCAATCGTTTGACGCTTTTAAAGTTGCATTTGTGCCAAAAGATAATCATACAAATAATGTAACTTATATAGGAAACTTATTCAGTAAATATTTTGTCCATTGTCCATCTTGTTTTGACGGTTTCAGCTAGTTATTATTATTATTGTCACTATCAGTAAAATTGTCGACGGCCGCCACTAAGTATATTACCATATTTTACTAACAGATATCTTACCAATAATAGCAGCTATATACTAAGGCACTCTGCTTCCATTTTTGCTATGTTTCAGTGAATCCAGACTTATTTTATTCCCTTCTTCCTTCATGGCTCCTTTGTGTGGTAAGTGTTACAATTGTCTGCCAACTTGCAACTGCTACGAACAGTGTGGATTTCAGAAGATATATGGAACTGTAAGCTACATGCTTGTTGAACAATGCAGTTTACTCAACACACGTTGTCAGTTCAAGGTCATTCAAGGACTGAACCATGAAGGTTAATATTTGAGCCCATTCGTTCTTGCAATGGCATTTAGATGACTTGATCAACTGACTGTTTAACTCGGTCGCAGATTTCTTTCTTTGTTGTTGTTGTTGTTGTTGTTGTTGTTGTTAAGTCATATTAGGGGCTTGGGACGTCTTGGTCATCAGGCTCGTGTAGTTATGTGTGTGTCTGATAACCTGTATTTATGTGCTGACTAGGGCTCGGATTTTTAGGTAAATAAATATTTTTTTAAGTCAATACATATTTTAAGCATTTTTCTATAAATACATAAATTCCTGCTTTTCACTTATTAGCACATAAAAAGACATAATATTTACATTTTTGAAAATCAGTATGCTAGATCATTCAGTTTATTGCATTTTTGTTCTGTGTTACTTAGTTACTTCAACGGGGAAGAACCTGTGAGCTATCAAATCTTCATGCACAGCGTCTGTCAGCTTCCAACTGTGTTATTCTTAACTTGTCACCCCGTGCCACTCTCTGTGGAAGCCGGGGATTTCCTTGTCCATAGCCATATTGCATCACGAGCCAGACCTCCCCCTCTCCCAGCTACCTGTAACCAGTGTCACTCACATGCAGTTCATTTCTGGCACTGTGAAGTGTAAGGCAGTTCTACGATGCATAAAGTAAAAACAACTACAAGTTATCGTCTGATACAGAATTCGAGGATAATTTTACTTCTGACGGGAGCGTCCTGTTCTGCCAACCATGTGGAAAACCAATCAAGGCTGAACAGCCATCACAAGTTACACAACACCTCAAGGGCAAGAAGAATATTGACGCAGTTTCGCGCCTTCAGAAGAAGTGTTTCGCGATAATCGTCGGTCATTTGTGATGGACAACCTGATGTATCTCGTTGTGTATTGTAATACTTCAGCAGTCAGTGAGACGTAGCATAAATTACATTCGTGAGTACTGCATATTGTTTATATTCACATTAATAATCAACAAACAACAACAACAACAACAACAACCCCTGGCACTATCCAGCCCATGACGGGCTAAGGCCGACCAAGCGACGGCTGCCCAGCCATTTGGCCTGCAGATATTGGGGTGACGCGTGATCAGCGCGTCGGGTCCCCTCGGCCGTTAATCTTGGTATTCGTGATCGGGGCGCTGTCTCACTGTCAGACAGCTACTCAATTGTCCTCACGAGGCTGAGTGCACCCCGTTCCAACCCTCACGTCAGTTTTTTAAAATCCCTGACGGAGCCGGGGATCGAACCCGGGGCCTCCGGGTGAGAGGCAGGCGCGCTACCCCAACACCACGGGGTACTTTGTTGTCACGTATTTCAGATATTTTTAATACATAAAAAATAAATATTTTCCCGATTTTTAGCAGCTAAAAATCCGAGCCCTAGTGATGACTGTAGTGGTGTGAGTAACTCTATTAAGGACAGGGATGGATTAGGCACCCCAGGACTTGAAGTAAGGTTTGATTCCTACCTCAGCCATCTCGGAAGTTGTTTTCCGTGGTTTCTCCACGTCTACTCCACGCGAATGCTGGGATAGTTCCTAACGTAAGGCCACGGCTGTCTCCTTCGCAATCCCCACCTGAAATACAATGATAATGTTATTGGTTTTATGTCCCTTTTAACTACTGCAGCATTTAGAGACATCGGGGTGTCGGAATTTTGCCGCGAAGGGGATTTTTAACTCACCAGTAAATCTAATGACAGGGCTCCCTCCCATTTGCGCACCCTCAAATGCCAACTGACTGTGCCAGGATTCGATCCTACAACCTTGGGATCAGCAGGCAAGAACGAAACCGCTGCTCCACGCAGCCAGTCCCACACACTTATACATGCAACACAATAACACAGGTTATCAGACAAAAAGTTCATAATCACCCAAGCACACGGGGCAAAATGACCACGATGTCCAAGTCCCTTTAATGAATCAAAAACATCAATTAGTTTCATAACCTGTGTATCGGTAGGTACTGTAGAGCAGTGGTTCTGAACCCGTTGAAGTCTGCTGACCACTCAGCATGAAATTGAATCGTGTACGCCTTCCCAATACACCTTATCAGTTGTAACCCTTCTTCAATAACACTTCTTATTTTAAATATATTTAAATTCAAAACCTGTTAGCCATTGCCGCGAATACATTCGGACGATTCTCGTTCAACGCACATCGTTTTTCAAATTCCCATTTATTGGGCACTTTTTCATACATGCCAGTGGACCCTTTTCTCCCGCGGACCACTCCCAAGTCACTCGCGGACCACCTGTGGTCCGCGTACCACTGGTTAAGAACCATTGCTGTAGAGGTTTTACGGACAATGACTGATAAGACTGAAGAATAGGAGCCGTACCATTGATTAAAATAAGACTATGACGAAACATTCTCAAAATTAACCATTTTAACATGGATATGTTCTTTGGGTGGGAGTCTACTTGGATTTGGCGTGGACAATGTTTCGTCGAGAAATTTCCGACATCTTAGTCTTCATTATTGAAGAAGAGCGCTGACAGCTGTCGTCTTCATTATTGAAGAAGAGCGCTGACAGCTGTCAAAGCTAGGACGTGGGGAAATGCCACGTTGCTACTGTGACAGGCTGTGTTATCGTCTGTTGCTATAGGAATGTATGTAGTCGTATTTAAGTGTAACACGAGAACAACTGGACCGATCTTTATGCAGTTTTCGCTGTTACGTACATGACTTCTACCATGAGAAGGAATATACAAATACACCTGAATAGGTACATGGGATATTCTTCCTCTTCTTATTTATTATTTATTATTTAAGGGAAAATTCCTCATACAGGAGAGCGATTAAACTTGATAACATGATGTCATTTGGTGGTGTGTCTCCTCCGCTCCTCCCAAAATCTCTTCATTCGCTCGGAATACTCCCTCTTCCTCTCATCCGTCCAATTTTTCCCAGGTTGTCGTAATGATCTTGGTTCAAACTTAACATTCGCGATTTTTGTCTGGCACACAGTTCGGTCTTCGAAATTTTGTATGTTGATTACTTGTAAGTCTCTCTGTACCTCTTTAAACCATTCTGTGCCGCATTTACTCTGTGTTATTATACCAAGTAGTTTCATTGGCAATCTGTGGATATGAGTGTAATATTTTGCTCTGCGTTTTCTAATTTCGTCTGTTATTATTATTATTATTATTATTATTATTATTGAATTTCCAATACATAGAGGAAACTTTATTTTGTTCAGCATATCAGGGTTATAGTTAGACAATTTACTACTTATCATTAAAAATAAGCAGACATATTGAACCCTTTATCCACAGGCTGTATAAAGGATTCTAATAAATTATTCATCATCAATTGATACATTTCTACAGACAGCAGATATGAGAGCCTGACGGAATTGGGAAAATGTTGAGAAATCAGTGGCAGAGAGAACACAAAGGTTTAAGCTCCTGTGGTATTTTAGAAAGTAGCATAGAAATCATGACGCATAGGACAGGTGCAACTTTTAGCGCGAAGGGAGGCTTGGGTACGCACAATGTGGCTTGTTACTATGAGAGTTGGCGCCAAGAAGAAATTGAATGCTACGATGTGAATGGTCAATCTTCATGTTAACCACTCCTTGTGGGAGGAATACAAGTAAGAGCTCGCGAAGATCTACAAGAGTCTGAACCAATAATATCAAGATGCCCTGTTTAAGCGGCAACTTGGCGTTATAACGTATCCTAGTGAATTAACGCGGGAGTTATCTACGGATTAACCCCACGATCGATTCGAGCTAGCTACAGCATAATCTTAACCTCCACATTGCTACGAACTCAATGATACCGATCGCATGCTAGTCTGATAATTATTATGGAATATTTTTCCATAAATCCCCTTCCATGCCTACTCTAGCCAGTTTCATTTATAAGTGGTTCAGGAAGCTTCGAGAGATGACTTTTACTTCAACGTCTGAGGGCGTAGGACTTTTATTTCAGCGTCTGAGGACGTAAGGCCTTTATTCAGGTGTCTGAGGACACGAGGCATAACTTCTAATTCTAGTGTCGTGGACACTCTGCATATTTTTCATGTGTGTGAACATGGAACATTTCCGTCAAGTTATAAGTGTAACTTCAGTGATTTATTTGTAGTCCCAGTACTACCAGATAGGGCGAGTTCATCGAAATAATTCACCAATAGACAGTCAAGGAATTTAGTACTTGATCGGTGAATTTAATAGGAAATATATCGTGTGTATATCTGACAAACATTATTAAATTCAGCACGAGATGACGTCTAGCAACGAGGGCGGATCTTGGAACCAGCAGGACATTTGCCAGAAGATGTGGATGGCGAGCTAAGTATTTTAAAGGAGTGATGGCTGGAGTTGTTTCCCTGACGCTGTTCTAAAGGAATGAGTACAAATGAATTTATTTATTTATTAAATCAGCTATGGTTTTATGGGACGTATTTTTGTAGATATTTGTTTGCTTGTTTTGTAATGTAGATTCTTAGTTCTTGTTTACTGACACATTAAGTATGGGACAAGCTGAGCGCTTTGTATTTTGTAGATATTGTGATTGGTTCAAGTATACGGGGCTATACGCAGCCCGTGCTCGCATTCGCTTGCGTAAATCGCGGTCAAGCATTGTAATTCGGAAGTATGCCTTATAACAAAAATGGAACTGAATTAATTTGAGATTAAAATAGAAATTGGAGGGTAAAAAGATTATTTGTGAGCAGATGGATCAGGATTATTTTGATAATTGCTTTTCTAGCAAGTCTGTACGGGATGGCACTCTTGCACCCGAGTTTTTGTTGTTTATTTTGTTTGATGTGTCTATGGACGCAATGTAGGTTGATCTGTTTTGAGCCGACCCAGCTGGTATGTTATGAGTGAGTCAGTCCAAGCTTATGGTGTATGATGTGATTTTATGATGTGTTCGCGGGATATATATCTTTGAGATTATTCCGACTTGCTGCACATCAGTCCAGTTCATAACCTCGCGAGGCTGAGCTTGTGGTAAATATTTGTGTTTCTTGCAATCCGAGTGGAAGAGTGAGATATGTCTTTGCGCGTTTCCAGATGGATAACGGGACCTGTATGGCTCCATGTATAATTAGCACCAAGCTTGGAAGACTGACAGAGAGAAGAGGCAGCGTTGAGTCATAACTAGGGGAGCGCTCAAATCAGATAACGTGACGTGGTCATTAGCAGCAGGCTGGGTTCCTGTACTTCAAAATAAGATGTTATTTAAATTCACAAAAACTGATCGGTTATAAAGAGTATTTGATTGATTTAATTGGGAGTTGTCCATGGTTTTAAGGTATCTTCCGAAACATATGTTTGTCTGGCTTTTATTCATGTAAAGATAATTTTCAGCCGTTTAGGCTTGTATTTTGTTGTTGTTGCTTGACTTCTAGTGCGTTTATTTTACGCATTCAATGACCCCGTGTGGCATGAGTGTGTGCGAGGCTGTTTTCCCATTTTGAGATGCGAGCTTTTTGGCCTATTTCGGCATGCTCTTTGTGTTTTGTGTGCTTTGGCACGGGCTAGAATCTCGGGGAGATTCATCATGTCTTAGTATTTTAGATCTTGCATGTGTCAGTAGTAATTATAGTGTGTCAATTAAGGGTGGGTCCCATAGCCGTAGTGTGATTTAAAAGATGCAACTCCGTGAGCAATATGACTGTTTCAGTTGTAAACGGACTCGCATCTGTACTCATTTTCTTATTAAGGATCAGTACACCACGCATTATATAACTTCTTGACCAGGATAAATGGACTTGTATCCATATAAATGTGAGGAGCGAGTTCTTACCGCTCAATTTTATGTTATGATTAATCATTTGAGTGAAGCAGTTTTCACATTGTTTGTTGGGTGGAGCGAGTTCTGACCGCTCAGTGTTATCTTTATTTCATATGGGAGTGAAAGTCAGGGAGGACTTCTTTTTATTATTATTATTATGCACATAATTTTCAGTTATTAAATACTTTTTATTCTACTTGTTTTTCATTTTATTTCTAGTATAGCCTCTGTTATGGACCTTTCTATTCATTAGAGCATGTTGTTTTTGCGAACTTTGCTTTGAAAAGCATTCAGGACTGAGCACGACCCCGTAGAAAGAATCTTGATAAAACACTGCTTTATTGAAGGGTGCAATATGTCTAAGGGTTTTTCGATGTGGTGTATTATTATGAGGTGAAAGGGGGAAAAGTGGGGGTTGAAGGATTCCTAACGGAGCGTGTAGGCCTATCTCTTAAACAACATACCGGTAGGCGAGAAATTTGAAACTCAGCGAAAAAAAATCAGCTTAAAAATAAGTAAATCGGTGTTCGACCGTTTTTTAATCAATCCAATTAAAGGGGCCCATGGGCAGGGGTGAAATACTGGTAAAATAATTGAAAGAAAATGTCCTGACTGACTGACTCACTCATCACGCCCAGCGAAAACTATTAATGTTGGAAACATGAAATTTTGGGAATATGTTCGCTGTATGTCGAAAACGTCAACAAAGGAATGATTTTTGTTTATTCGGGTTTTAAAGAGGTGTTAAGGGGGTAAACGTGCATTACATTGACTAACGATATCTCATTAGTTTTTCTTTGTGGATGTGTTATTCAGTATATAAACTAATCATTAAAAATAATCAGACATATGTATAAGGGTTAATCGATATGGTGTATATTATGAGGTGAAAGGGGTAAAAATTGGGGGTTGAGGGATTCTTAACGGAGCGTGTATCTCTTAAACGACATAGGCGAGAAGTTTGAAATTCAGCGAAAAAAAACAGCTTAAAATATAAGTAAATAGGTGTTCGACCATTTTTTTCATAAATCCAATTTAAGGGGCCCTTGGAGAGGGGTGAAATTCTGGGTGAAAAAACAGGAAAGAAAGTGTCCTAACTCACTCACTCATCAAACTCAGGGGGGAAGAACAGCTCAGAAATAAGTAAATAGGCGTTCGACCGTTCTTTTTTCATAAATCCAATTTATGGGGTTCATGAGAGGGGTAAAATTCTGAAAAATAAATGAATGTCCTGACTTACTCACTCACTCATCATCGCCCAGCAAAAATTATTGAAGTTAGAAACATGAAATTTTGGGGTTATGTTCGTTGTATGTCGAAAACGTCCTTAAGGAAGGATTTTTGGATATTCAGGTTCTAAAGGGGTGTTAAAGGGGTAGACATGCATTTAATTGAATAATAATATCTCCCGACTGGTTTCCTTAGGGATGGGATATTCGGCATATAAATTTATCATTAAGAATAAGAAGACACATGTCTTAGGGTTTTTCGATATGGTGTATATTATGAGGTGTATGTGTGAAAATTGAGGGTTGAAGGATTCCTAACGGAGCAGGTATCTCTTAAAATACAGAGGCAAAAAGTATGAATCTCAGGGAGAAAAATCCGCTTGAAAAAGTAGTAAATAAGTGTTCGATCGTTTTTTTATAAATCCAATTTAGGGGGCCCACGGGGAGGGGTGAAATTCTGGGGAAAGAAGTCCACTAAGGAAGGATTTTTGGATATTCACTCATGATCCCCCAGCAAACCTATTGCAGTTAGAAACTTGAAATTTTGGGGATATGTTCGTTGTATGTCGATAAGTCTACTAAGGATGGATTTTTGGATATTCATGTTCAAAAGGGGTGTTAAGGGGGTTAAACTTGCATTTCATTGAATAACAATATCTCACGAGTTGTTTCCTTTTGGGTTGTGATATTCGACATATAAACTAATCATTAAAAATAAGCAGACATATGTCTAAGGGTTTATCGGTATGGTGTATATCATGAGGTGAAAGGGGTGAAAATTTGTGGTTGAGGATTCTTAACGGAGCATGTATTTCTTATTCGACATAGGTGATAAGTTTGAAATTCAGCGGAAAAAGCAGCTTAAAAATAAGTAAATAGGTGTTCGACCGTTTCTTCATAAATCCAATTTAAGGGGCCCATGGGGAGGGGTGAAATTCTGGGGAAAAAAACAGGAAAGAAAGTGTCCTAACTGATTGACTCACTTACTCACTCATCAAACTCAGGGGGAAAAACAGCTTAAAATAAGTAAATAGGTGTTCGAACTTTTTTTTTCATAAATCCAATTTAAGGGGTTCATGGTGTCGGGTGAAATTCTCAAAAATAAATGAAAGAAAATGTCCTGACTGACTCACTCACTCATCATCGCCCAGCCAAAATAATTGAAGTTAGAAATATGAAATTTTGGGGATATGTTCGTTGTATGTCGAAAACGTCCACTAAGGAAAGAGTTTTGGATATTCAGGTTCTAAAGAGGTGTTAAGGGGGTAAACGTGCATTTCATTGAATAACAATATCTCACGAGTGGTTTCATTTGGGGATGTGATTCTTGGCATATATACTGAAAATCCACAGCATGCTTCCAGTCTCCGACCGGGTCAGGAATGGAATGAATGAAGCCCCCATCTAGCGGCGAGGATATGGACTGTGCCGGCTGCCAAGGCCTGACGCACTCCTCTGGGGCAATGATTAAATGAATGACAGATGAAATGAAATGATATTGGAGAGTGTTGCTGGAATGAAATTTCGACAGGGAAAACCAAAGTACCCGGAGAAAAACCTGTCTGCCTCCGTTTTGTCCAGCACAGATCTCACATGGAGTGACCGGGATTTGAACCACGGACCCAGCGATGAGAGGCTGACGTGCTGCCGCCTAAGCCACGGAGGCTTACTTGGCATATATACCAATCATTAAAAATAAGCTGACACATGTCTAATGTTTTTTTTTGTATATTATGAGGTGAAAGAGATGAAAAGTGGGGGTTGAAAGATTCCTAACGGAGTGTGTATCACTTAATCGACATAGGCGAGGAGTTTGAAACTCGCAGGAAATCAATCAGCTTAAAAATAAATAAATACATAAAATAAATAGGTGTTCGACCGTTTTTTCATAAATCCAATTTAAGGGGCCTATGGGAAGGGGTGAAATTCTGGAAGAAAAACGTCCACTAAATAAGGATTTTTGGATGTTCACTCTCTTCGAACAACCAAAACTATTAAAGTTTGAAGAATGATATTTTGGGGATATGTTTGTTGTGTGTGGAAAACGTCTACTAAGGAGGGATTTTTGGTTATTCAGGTTCTAAAGGGGGTGTTAACGGGGTTAAACCTGCATTTCATTGAATAACAATATTACACGATTATGACGTGAGCGAAGCCGCGGGGACCTGCTAGTGCAGGGGTGTCAAACTCAATTTTGCAGAGGGCCATATATTAAATTTAGAATGTGTAGGCGGGCCAGGTTCAAATTTTAAAAAAATGTACTGAATTATTATAACATTTTATTTACTTAATTATATAGTATATAATATACGGTTGTTAAAAATCATATCAAAGTTATAAAAGAGGGTAATTATTTTGAGCTCGAGGATCCAGATACCTGACTTCTCTTCTTTTTGACAACCTCATTGATGTCAGGTATCATATTCGTTGTAATTATTTTAAGAATTGATTGGAGATGTTCATTCGTAAGTCTTGTGCGATGTTTGTTCTTATTTATTTTCATGACGGAAAACATCTGCTCACATAAATAGGTGCTACCAAACATGCACAGAATGCGTGCTGCATGCTTTTTTAATTGCGGGTAGTTATCCAAACTTTTGAAATATTGTGTATAAAATGTAAGAGCGTTAACCTCTTTAAATTTTTCTTTCAAAATACTGTCTGATCGAAGATCTATCAACTTCATTTGCAAATGAACTGGTGCCTGTGAAGCTTCAAAATTGAATGGATTGTTGAAAATTGGGAATTCCATTTCATTCATTTTGTGGAAGTCTTCAAAACGATTGTTGAATTCCGTGATCAGATTTTGCAGAAGTTGAGAATATTGATCCAATTTATTTTGGTTCACCGTGCCAAATGATTTTAAATGAGGGAAAAGATCAAAGTTTGATTTTTTACCTGATTTTCCCACAGCCTCAACTTTGTTTCAAAGGCTTGAATACATGAATACATTTGAGTGACAATCAGATTTTTACCCTGTAACTTTACATTCAGATCAGTCAAGTGTTTATTCACATCTACTAAAAAGGCACAATCAACCCACCAGTCATTGTCATAATAAATTGGATTGCCTTTTTCTAACATGAAAGCTTGAATAGGGTCACGTAATGCAAAAGATCTTTCTAAAACTACTCCTCGACTGAGCCAACGAACTTCGGTGAAATAAGGGACATCAGAAAACTTTTCGTCCAAATCTTGTAAAAACTGCCTGAACTGTCGGTGATTTAGTCCTCTGCTCCTTATAAAATTTACTATTTTAATTATAGGTTGCATGACATGGTCCATTTTTAGCCTACTTTCGATTTTTGCAAAAAATGAAAGTAGACTTATGAGATCAACACAGCGCGAAAAAAGTGTGTCTGTCTCTGTGTGTGTATGTGTGTGTGTGAGTCTGTGTGTGTGTGTGTGTGTGTGTATGTGTGTGTGTGAGTCTGTGTGTGTGTGTGTGTCTGTGTGTGTGTGAGTGTGTGTACTCTGAATGTCTGTCCCCCCCTATCAATTCGAACACGGTAAATGCGAATTGAACGAAATTTGGTACAAAGGTAGCACTAGCAAAGGACACCTCAGTGTCATGTTTTATACCGCCGCCATCTTGACGGAAACGTAATGGCGGCCACACAAATGTTCAAAGCTTAAATCAAATTACGACTAACCTAAACATTCGATCTCTACCAAATTCTGCAACAACATACCTTCATGGGGGGAGCATCCTTTGACCAAACCAATAGGTCATCAGCGTAATAGTTTGCGGATGGCGGCCATCTTTGTGTGAAAATCGATTCCCCCTATTAATTCGAACACGGTGCAACCGAATGGAACGAAATTTGGTACAGAGGTAGTACTACCAAAAGGCACCTCAGTGTCATGTTTTATATCGCAGCCATATTGACGGAAACGTAATGGCGGCCACACAAATGTTCAAAGCTTAAATCAAATTACGATTAACCTAATCATTCGATCTCTACCAAATTTTGCAACAACATACCCTTGTAGAGGAAGCATCCTTTGACCAAATGAATAGGTCATTAGCCTAATAGTTTGCGGATGGTGGCCATATTTGTGTGAAAATCAATTTTCCCTATTAATTCAAACACGGTGAAACCGAATGGAACGAAATTTGGTACAGAGGTAGCACTAGCAAAGGGCATCTCAGTGTCATATTTTATATCGCCACCGTATTGACAGAAACGTAATGGCGGCCGCACAAATGTTCAAAGCTTAAGTTAAATTACGACTAACATAACCATCCGATCTCTACCAAACTTTACAACAACATACTTTTATGGAGGGAGCATCCTTTGACCAATCTAATAGGTTTTTAGCCTAATAGTTTGCGGATGGCGGCCATCTTTATGTCAAAATTGATTCCCCCTATTAATTCGAACACGGTGGAACCGAATGGAACGAAATTTGGTGCAGAGGTAGCACTAGCAAAGGGCACCTCAGTGTCATGTTTTATATCGCCGCCATCTTGACTGAAACGTAATGGCGGCCACACGAATGTTCAAAGCTTAAATCAAATTACGATTAACCTAATCATCCGATCTCTACCAAATTTTGCAACTACATACAATTATGGAGGGAGCTTTCTTTGACCAATCTAATAGGTCATTCGCCTAATAGTTTGCGGATGGCGGCCATCTTTATGTCAAAAGTGATTCCCCCTATTAATTCGAACACGGTGGAACCGAATGGAACGAAATTTGGTACAGAGGTAGCACTAGCAAAGGGCACCTCAGTGTCGTGTTTTATATCTCCGCCATCTTGACTGAAACGTAATGGTGGCCACACGAATGTTCAAAGCTTAAATCAAATTACGATTAACCTAATCATCCGATCTCTACCAAATTTTGCAACTACATACCTTTATGGAGGGAGCATCTTTTGACCAATCTAATAGGTCATTCGCCTAATAGTTTGCGGATGGCGGCCATCTTTATGTCAAAAGTGATTCCCCCTATTAATTCGAACACGGTGGAACCGAATGGAACGAAATTTGGTACAGAGGTAGCACTAGCAAAGGGCACCTCAGTGTCGTGTTTTATATCGCCGCCATCTTGACTGAAACGTAATGGTGGCCACACGAATGTTCAAAGCTTAAATCAAATTACGATTAACCTAATCATCCGATCTCTACCAAATTTTGCAACTACATACCTTTATGGAGGGAGCATCGTTTGACCAATCTAATAGGTCATTCGCCTAATAGTTTGCGGATGGCGGCCATCTTGGTGTCAGAATCGATTCCCCCTATTAATTCAAACACGGTGAAACGAATTGAACGAAATTTAGTACAGAGATAGCACTAGCAAAGGGCAACTCAGTGTCTTGATTAATATCGCCGCCATATTGACAGAAACGTAATAGCGGCCACACAAATGTTTAAAGCTTAAATCAAATTACGACTAACATAAGCATCCGATCTCTACCAAACTTTGCAACAACATACCTTTATGGAGGGAGCATCCTTTGACCAATCTAATAGGTCATTAGCCTAATAGTTTGCGGATGGCGGCCATCTTTATGTCAAAATTGATTCCCCCTATTAATTCGAACACGGTGGAACCGAATGAACGAAATTTGGTACAGAGGTAGCACTAGCCAAGGGCACCTCAGTGTCATGTTTTATATCACCGCTATCTCGACGGAAACGTAATCGCGGCCACCCAAATGTTAAAAGCTAAAATGTAATTACGACCAACCTAATAATCTAGTCTCTACCAAATTTTGCAATACCATATCTTTATGTGGGAAACATATTCTGACCAAACTGCAAGAACATCAGCCCAATAGTTTGCAGATGGTGGCCAAGTATGTGGGCAAATCGATTCCCCCAATCAATTCAAACACGGTGAAACCGAATTGAACGAAATTTGGTACAGAGGTAGCACTAGCAAAGGACACCTCATATTCATGTTTAATATCCCTATAGCACGTTGTATTTCAACAAGCTACTACAACCAACATTCAATCATACGCCTTGAAAAGGACAAGGAGTTATAACAATACCCATGCATTTAGGAGAAAGTAGGCTATATGTTCTTTACTGAACATCTTGTTAAATGTTTGGATGCCAATGATTCCTGATGAATTATACAGTGATATCCCACAAAATTCCCTGATGTTTTCTGTTTTAACTTAGTTACAACGCCCGAATGTTTGCCAGCCATGGCAGGAGCGCCATCCGTAGTTGTGCTGCTAAGTATATTTCAGTCGAGTTCATATTCTGATATCAAATGCTCAATTGCAGAATAAATATCATTTGCTCTTGTAGTACCTGTCAATGGGACGCACTTTAATAGTTCTTCAGTTATTTCGAATTTACTGATAATACCTCGTATAAAAACAGCAAGTTGAGCTGTATCCTCAGTATCAGTGCTCTCGTCAACAGCCAGTGAAAAGTTTGTAAATTCCTTAATTTTCTCCTTCAGTTGAAGAACCAAATTTTGAGATAAATCATTTATTCTTGAAGCAACAGTGTTTCTTGACAGCGAAATATTTTTAATTATTGACTTTTGAAATTGAAATGAAACATCGGCCACTTTCAACATGCAGTCTTTAATAAACTCACCATCAGTGAAAGGTTTTGATCTCTTCGCGATTTCTAATGAAATAATAAAACTTGATTTCAGGGCATCTTCGCTCTCAGTATTAGCTTTAGTAAACATCGATTGATGACCTTGAAGTTTAGATTTTAAAGATGACAATGTGTCCATTCTTATTTTTTCAGTGTAACAATCGAATTTTGATTTATGATTCGTATCATAGTGTCTCTTCAAGTTAAACTCCTTACAAACAGCAACTGTTTGATTGCAAATCAAACACAGTGGTTTACCTTTCCATTCTATGAAAAAATATGCAATTTCCCATTTAGACTGAAAAACCCTGCACTCACTATCAACTTTACGTTTTTGTGACATTATGCCAAAATCGTAACAATTATGGAACTCGACACAGGATATCGCATGAGCACGACACAAACAAATGCACAGTACCTTCACAATCACTGGACTTCACAATCACTATGTCGCAGTACAACTAAATTAACTAAAATCTTTCTCCGACCGTATCGCTTCGATTACTCGACTCAACTGGCTAGACTCGAAGCGCGTGGAAGAGTCTAGCCTTCGTGGTATTTCCGCTTGTTGCTAAGAGATGGCGTTACTGTCTACCTGTCTCGCTTGTCTAGGCACGCGCTGCCCTTGAAATTACTTATAAATGTTGTAGTGTGCGCATTTTAAAACTTCCGTAGAGGAATCGAGTGAAGTCATGATTCTTCTGTCTGTCACACATTGCGATCGCGGGCCGTATCTTTGACATCCCTGTGCTAGTGTTACAATATATTAACATTTGGAAGATATTACGGATGGATGAATGTAAGAAAATGAGAATAATAACATGATTTTAAAAAATATAGGATACGGAGGTTTTTCTCAGTTCATTATTGCAGTGAGGCAGGTGTCATTCTTTTAAAATATAAATGTAGAGTATTTCAAAGAATTCTGTAGAAACGTTGTTACGACCTTTACTGTGTATGAAGTACGTAAAAAGGCAGTATGGATGGACATAAATGTAATTGAAATTCACAAAAGTGAACCATTCATGATTTTCTACACTGAAGAAATGGAAATCGCAACACCCAGAAGGAATGGTGCTACATTGCTGCAATTGAACATGCAGGACGAGTGTTCGGTTGTGATTCGATGATTACACTTTCAGGTCCCTCTGACCGCAAGTATGGACAGCAATCAATACAGGATGTGCCCACCACGAGCTGCAATACATTGATGAATTCGGCGAGGCATGAAGTCAATAAGGCCCTGGATCCCTGAGGAATTGTGGCCCATGCTTGCTGCACTGCATGGGTCAGTTGTTCCTGAGTTGTGGGTGGTTGAGGACGGTTGACCAGTTGTCGACCCATCATGTCCCACACATGCTCAACAGGACTGAGGTCCGGGGATCTGGCGGGCCATTCTAAGGTTGTGATGTCGTGGAGAGCTTCTCTGGAGATGCGTGCAGTGTGAACCCGGGCATTGTCCTGCTGAAACATCCCATTAGCAAAGTTCGCCATCATAGGGACAACCACTGGATTGAGTACCCTATCAACGTACTGTCGAGCAGTCACAGTGCCCTCAACAAGCACTAATTGTGATTTCACATTAAAGCCAATAGGTCCCTGACCATAATGCTTGGTGTTGGCCATGTGTGTCTCTCGACAATAAGGTCTGGGCGGTCCGTCTCCCCGTTACGTCGGCGCGCACGAATACGGCGATCACTGCGGGCAAGACAGAAGCGCGATTCATCACTAAAGACGACCCTATGCCATTCGTCGACCCACGTCGATTTTTCTCGACATCAGGCCAGCCTTACACCTTCTGCAGGGACACGGGATCGTAAGCCAGATGCACGCAGGCGATTACCAACTGTTTGTTGTGTAACGTGGGGTGCCACAGCTGCTCGAATTTGCGCTGCTGTTGCATGGGGTTCCATCCGGGCCATACGAATTATGCGGCGTTCCTCTCTCACAGTTGTCTGTCGCGCTGGGCCTGTGCCAGGTCTACGAGTGTGGGTACCTTCATTTGACCACTGCTGCCATACACGTTGTCCCGTAGATGCCTGTCGGCCAACACGTGCAGCGACAGTCCTTAGCGATAATCCAGCCTCACACAGCCCAATTATCCGAGCCCTCTCAAACGGCGACAGTTGTTGATAGCGTACACTTCTCTGTCGTCGAGTCATGTTTGACGGGGAACACTTCACTGCACAGACTGCAAGTCAACTACGCTACACCAGAGTCCGTATACTGGAGTTGATTCCTCCGCGACCAATCATGTGGGGAGACCTGTAGCAACAATCCAATGGGTCTGAAACTTTGATCGTTTACATACCTACATGGCATCGTTCCATATCTTGAAAATCAACACTAACGACCAATGCCTTCATGGTGTTGCAATTTACATTTTCGTCAGTGTACAAGACAGACTATGTAGAAAAACAATTTAAAATGATAAACAGACGGAAATTTGAGCAAATGTCTGGCTCAACCTAACTTAATTCCCCAGGCTGATCTGGGATCTATTAAACTCGTGTAAATCCAACATCATTCCTAGAATTCATCATCCATTTTTCTTTGGTTTGAAACCACATAACTTGAATGAAGCACATTCAGCAGCTATTTATGAGAGTGAATGCAACGTTTATTAGGTGAAAGATGACTGTTTGTGGCATTCTACCAGGTCGTTATAAGGCTATAATGGTACAGCACTCAACTATTAAACGAATTACATTTCTTTGGAGAATATAAAGTGGAACATACCGAAAAATAAAAGCCTTGAGTGGAAAACCTGACTTTATATTGCAGTTTGAACTTATTATCCGCTGAAATATTGCTGTTTTTGAGTTATGGCCTTATTACTCTGGGTGTGCGATATATCTTTCTCTTTCAAAAACAGGGCTGTCAAAGAGCAGGTGATGTACAGCTTGAGAGAATCCACAAAGGCATGTATAATCATTTAGAGTAGTGATATTGAGCCCGTCAGAGGAGCTGCCAGGACAGCCAACAACCGCAATGACTTCCCTAACATCTCATCCGCCGGACCTAACTGCCGAGAGGATCAGGTGAACTTTCAAATAGGTCAAAGCGGCACGATAAACTATCGTCCACGGGGATCGTGGTACATGGTGACGAAAGGTCATAGACTGCCTAAGGAAAGGTTCACCTTAAAAGCTAGACTGAGAAAAGAAACATCCAGACTTATGTAAAACATCGTGAAAATGTATTGTAAAATTGACAAACCCCTATCCTAGTTCGGAGGGTTTCTATCGGCTAATCCGCAAGCTAATAAATAATCAAAAATAAAGAGCAGGTCCCTACCTGAGAAGTTACAGTAAACCCTCGCGAAAGATCTGTCTCACAATAATAAAGCAACAACAGCAACACTAGGAAAAAGGTACGACGAAAAACCCTAGGTCAAGTTACAAGATCAAGCTAATATCGGAATTTACATTTAACAGGGTAGCAAAACAAATCTAAGTTAGGATGATACCATCTCCACATTTACATTTAATATTAATTCATCTAGCTAAGTCCTATCAATTAATTACAAAATTTACGGCGGTGACGTCCGAAAACATCTAAGACATTCTTACGAACTAGGTGCTAATCAGCGCACAAAAGGGTAACATAGAGGATTCGTACACTTTTACATCAATTAATAAATAAATACAAGACCACAGTTTTATTCAAAGCCTGCCTACACCTTGGTTTACTGTTTGTAAGCCATAGTCATTTAACGTGTGTAATTACGGTGACGACTGCGTAGTGAAGACTACGTCTAACATCGTATGGCCTGCGCTCCACCAGCTACGAACTAAAGGTTCGAGAAAGCTTCAGTCGCTACAAAAAGTGTCAGCTGTCCTCAAGTCATTTCCTCCAGGAAATACCTTCATTAGCACGGCTATGTCAGCAGGTTCCAAATGCAAATGAACAAGGTTAAATAGAAAGGATTCGTTAGTTATATTTTGTTTATCAAAATTATGCGTTTTATTATTAAGATGTCGGTTTAGATTATCGTTGGTTTATGGCGAATAATTGCTGACAAGCCTTGGCACGGAGCGTCTCCCCGAGATCATCTCTGCCAAAAAGCCTCGACTCAAAAGTCGGAATACAATCAACGAGCAATAACAACTCGGACACACAATAACACAAGTTACCAGCGGCGCACAGCTCGCGTTCAATAACTCTGGGACGGGCCTCGACACATCAGTTACCCTCCTTAAATATCTGGTCCACGGGAACAGTCCCGGACATGGTACACAAAATACCTTCATACATGAAAAACCTCCTTCACGGGGCTAGCCTACAACATACTATAAGAAACCTGACATAACTGTACTTGTCGAAACAACGGAACACGCAACAGCGTTTAACTAACAAATTACAATCTACAGAGCATATGCTCAGACACAGAAGTGGACACTGGGTTCCATGAGCTATCAATGCAATGAAAAACAAATGAATGCTACAAGCATTCTGTCCTGTGTTAACATATGTCTGTCTCACTTGGAAGCAAGCGCTCTCAGTCGGGCGCTGGGAAGTATTCAAAAACCTGTTCGTGTCACAGAAAGCCGCAGGCTCCCTGCGCTATATGACACAACACATTAACTGGGCCGGCAATTTAAGTAAGAAAATAACTGTAAAACAGGCCTCATAATAATACCTTTTCCATAGGTTATAAACCTCGAAGAATGTGTGCATTAAAAGCACGCTATAAAGCTGAATATAAACATATAACTCTGTCTTTCATAGCAAAGACGTTTAAAAGATAGCAATGTCACTCATTGCTGGAGCTCTCTGCTCTCAAAGATAAAATACTTCATTAGTTACTTGTATCAAACATCAAATAAATCACGTGTCATCACACTTGGCACTAACAAAACAATATTATGGCGCAAATACCACTCTCTGCTGGATCTGCTTAATGATACGTTGGGAACAGGGTTCGATGCTATGCAACAACGAAACGTCCCTTTTACTTGCAAGGTCCACACTTGACCTGGATGGCTTCTGAGCACATCTCGAATGAAATATAAATGCAGTTACAAAACTGGTAATTACAGTCGATTACCCAAATGATACGATTACTCTAATGAAGTCAGGGGCGTAACATTGACTGGCTGCAAAAAGTGCAGTTAAAGAAACATGACCATGGCATCAGATTGCCATAACAAGAGTCTGCTAAGACTTGAAAATCACCCCAGATAGGGTTAAACAAAGTAGCCTCAAAATGACTACAGTCACGTTTAGCAATGGACATAAATTGGCGTCCTATGACCTCCATCAGGTTGCACCAGGGTTGAACAAAATATCAAACCCAAGGGTGACTCACAATCACTGTAAATAAATGACATCTAATTAAACTAATTACATTCCCTACCTATGAAATGGCTGTCACTAAGTTTGGCTGATTTACAATCTACACTAATCTAACTATACCACCAATGACTAGAACAAAGAAGGGTTGTACAAACTTACGATATGAAGGAGCCCACACTTAGCTCTCTGTCCAACGACAAGGGTTGAACAAAAGCACCTCTGGCTTTCAGGATTGGCATCGTCCTTATCAGAACTTCCATCTTGGCTCTCCCAAAGACCAGGGTTCGGTCTGTCCCTGTAGTTGACATCGTGAATGGGTTGGACATGCCTAGGAAAGGCATCCTCGATTCCTTCCTTCTCGTTCGACGTTCTTGAAGTTCCATAATCATGCTCGTTCCGTCCGAGACATCTCCCTCATACCATAATGGTACTTAGCCCATTATCTCCGACTCGAACATGGTGTTGTAAATGTCGAACCCGTGGTCGGTAATATTAGACTTCATGTAGTGCATTTTTAATTGAAAATTACAGTATGCTTCGTAGATATCACAGGCTTTAAACATATATCTTGTAACACAGCCTCTACACTTTGCAGATATCATTAATAAATGGCCATGCACTGATCTGCGGTTTCACACGTGCACAGACGCTACTTTGGCAATCACGTGTCATCCGTGAAATGGGCGTTGATTTCTTATGGATGAATCCACCGTAGCAATTTATATATAATGTATTCTTAGTATAACACTTTCTGAAGTAACAATATCACATTTACCTGTATATTTCGCACCAGGCTCTTGGCCCTCCACAAATCACGTGGGTATAAAAATGTGGTGCTACAGAATTATCGTAAATTCACAATACTTGCCAAATAAGTTCACTTTACTACACATCAACGACTGTGATTCGCCATACAATTGTGCTCGATGGCACTTGATAATGATTCCTCGCTAATAAGCGGACATTTCCCACGTCTAACACGACGGGTATTATAACACGCCGCCTCAACAGGGCGGATTCTTCTGACGTAGTGCACGGAACTGAGTTCCCCGTGGAATCAAGTCGTCAAACTAAGTCGTTGAGCGACTACTTACATTCCTATTTGCGTATCTGCAATGATATTACCATACCTTGAAATGAAAAAAACATTCTCCAAAATGTTTCAATAATACTGAATGACGAAATGGAATATTCTGAGTCTCGTAGAAAGATAAAGTTGATTAATAAGACCTCAGATAAATAATTAGCAGACTTCACCAAAGTCAAAAGTGCGATTCTCCGCTACTCCAAAGGGAATTGTATAAGCTCTCAGCTTCTCGTAGCTTTCTGGGTGTGTTCAAAGGTAGTTCATACCATCATAAATGTGTTGTCATGAAAAATATCACATGAACCTTAGCTCAGCGGGTTCATCTGCCTCTCCGTCGTTTCAAATAAAATGTAGGGACGACATTTTTATTTGACTCAAAGTTCATTCATAAGTGATTTTTTTTAGATTAGCTGCGTTGAAGGTTCCAATGCGCTCTCCTGCCCGAATGTCTTCAATCACGTAACTTCCATTGTTCAGAGGTTGTCGGATACGACTGGGGCCATAATATAAAGACAGAAATTTCCCATATATGCGGTCTATAGGACTTGAAATTCCGGGTCTCCTTATAAGGACAAGGTCTCCCGCAACTAGTGGTTCTCTGAATCTCTGGCGTCTAGTTCTTCTCAAACGTTTCGCAGATTGTCTATCCAAAGTGTCCCTTGCAGCTAAAAGTCTGCTGGCGTGTGATGGTTGTAAACGAGGTGGATTTACAATCACACGATTCCATATTCTCATCGGCATCTGGTTCAGATGCAAAACCATGGGTATTTGACCAGTGCTCTCATGTACTGTTGAGTTAATACATATCGCCATGATAACTAGGACTTCGGTCCAACGCCAGTGTTCTTCCTGACAATACAATCGACAGAATTTTGCGATAGTAGACATTACGCATTCTGCTGGGTTGCCCTCTGGATGGCGAATGGAAGATAAAACATGACCTATCTCCAACTCGTCCATAGCATTGGCGAATTCTGCGGAGGTGTACTGTGATCCATGGCCAGTCAACAGGAATTGTGGCTTTCCTGCCTCTGGTATCACTTGTCGTCTAATTCTCTGGATAATCTGGTGTGCGGTGGCTTTCTGAATTGGATGAAGCATCGTATATTTCGTGAACACATCAATGGTTACTACAATGAAGCGATTCCCACGGCGGGCCTTTGGTATTGGGCCATAAAGGTCCTGTGCGTATAACTCTCTGGGTTGAGTTGGGAGTATTGGCCTAGGAGGTTCCTTCAACAAGTGTGACGTGTACTTGTTCCGCTGGCATGCGTCGCAAGCACGTAAACACTGTCTAACGGTGGTTCCTAGCCCTTTCCAGGTGAAAGACTCCTTGATGGTCGCAATGGTCTTGTCAGTCCCACCATGTCCAATGGATAGATGAACCATAAGAATGACAGATTCTTGACATCCCCTCGGAATGACTGCACGCAGTTGCGTGTGGTCCTCGTCCACAAACTTATACAAGACACGATGATAGATCAAATAGTCATCTGCAAGAGCAGCTGTCCTCGCATAGTGAGCATCCTGTGGATCCATTCGTCGTTCCAGGAAGCGGATAATATTCCTGAGTTCCTCCTCACGTCGTTGTCCTTCTGGTAGATGACGAAGTCGGCGAAGGTGTTCCTCGCATTCTCCCCCGATGACAATGGCATTCACAGTGGCTTCAGGATTCCGGCTGAGAATGTCGGCCAACACATTCTCTCTGCCTGGTCGGTAAACAATTTCCAAGTCAAACTGTTGGAGAAACAGCGTCCAACGTGTGATCCTGTCGCTTGCCAGTCTTGTTCGTAAAATGAAGGTCAGTGCATTATGGTCGGTCCTCACGATACTCCTCTGGCCTAACAAAAGTTTCTGCCAGTACTCAAGCGCGTAAACAATCGCAAGTGCTTCAATCTCAGTGGTGAAATAATGAGATTCATGCGCTCTCAAACGTCGACTTAAGAAAGCGACGTAATGACGTTTCTTCTCATCATCCTCCTGCAATAGGATGGCACCTATTCCAATCGCAGATGCATCAGTCTCTAGAATAAAATTCCGGGAGTAGTGCGGATATTCTAACTGAATCGAATCAACCAGCATCTGTTTAGTTTCTCTGAAAGCTGTCTCGCACTCGTCGTCCCAAGCCCATCTGCAATTCTTCTTCAGTAGACCTTGAAGTGGTGCGACAGTCTCAGAATACCTCTCACAATGAGCAGCAAAGAATTGGATAATTCGCAGGAATTGTCTCACGTGTTTCACACGGGTTGGTGTCGGAAATGCAGCAACGGTTCTGATCTTTGCCGGATTCGGCCTGTATCCATCTCCATTAATTATGTGTCCCACAAATTTGACTTCTCTCTTGAAGAATCGACACTTGTCGAACTTCACTTTGAAATTAGCCTGTTGAAGATTCTCAAAAACAAGGCGTAAAGTTGCTAAATGTTCTTCCTCCGTTTCCGAAGCTATGATGATGTCATCCACGTAACATATCACCTTCTGTTTTACTTCAGGAGTCAGCTTCGCATCAAGTGCTCTAATTAATGCAGCTCCGGCATTTTTCACTCCAAAGGGTAGTTTTCGAAAGACATAGGTGGTCTGATCGAACAGAAACCCTGTATACTTCTGAATATGCTCAGATAATCTTATATGGTAGTAGGATTGTACTAAGTCCAATGACGAAAATATCTTCTTTCCCTTAAATTTTCTGAGGATGGCCCTAATCTTGGGCGGTCGGTCATGCTCAGGAGCTAAGCGTCCGTTTAAGGCCCTCGCATCGAGACAAAGTCTCAAGCTTCCATCCACCTTAACCACAGGTGTTATAAGATTCAAGAAAGGAGTCGGTGACTTCTTAATTGTACCTGCTGCTTCCATCTCATGGAACTTCTTAGCAGCTTCCTCGCGGTGTTTCTCTGCGATAGCATAAATCTTCTTCTGGAACGGGGAATCATCCAGTAGTATAAGATCCTACTCGTAGTCCAATATCTCACCAGGTGTGGTGTCGAATATATCCTCGTATTCGCTTAATATTGCATCTAGTTTCTCTCGTATGGGTGCTGATAATTGTTCTGCCTCTTCGTCGGCATCTTGTGTCTCCTCAGTTTCCTTGCCATTTAAATTCTCAACAACGTTGACTTCGGATTCAAATTCCGGTTCTTCCTCTACTAAATTCATTTGAATGGGTTCGTTCGGCTTAAACTCCACCGTATTACGTCCCATATCAATGATTCCATCGTACTTCCGAATGAAGTCTGCACCCAATATGGCATCATGATGCAAGCCTTTCATCACTAGAAATTCGTGCAAGTACACGTGGCTCGAAATTTCTAAAATGCATAAAATCTGAATTTTGCACGTTACAACACGGTCAGGTATAACTCCTCTGACTCTTACTGCAGAAACTGGCAGCTCTGTCACCTCAGAGTTTGCTTTCAGTCTGGCATGGCAATCGGCCGAAATGACACTTATCATCGCTCCAGTATCGATGAGAATGACTACGTCACATCCATTCAGGGTAGCTACAATCTTCGGTAGACGCGTCAATTCGTAGTTGTGGTTCGACGTTCGTCGTTCGTCTAATAGATCTTCCTGATTCGGCTCCCAGAGTAAGATAGTGGCAGTTACTCTGTGCTCAATCGGGTAAGAATCTACTGGTTTTTCGGCGTTTTTTTCTCTCTAGGCGGGAAGTACCGGGCGGGTTTCGCTCCGTTTCTCCCGCCGGAATATTTCGTGTTTCCCGCGAAGTCGGGTTCTGATCTCCCCCTTCTTGGATTTCTTGGAGTTCTCGGAGTTGCTGAAGGTATTCACGACTCTCCCGTGCTCTTCCTCTCCAGTCTCGATCGGTCTGGTATCTGGGGTCCCGATCTCGATTGTATCCTCTGCTGTAGCGGTAATCTCTACGGATACCTCCCTGCTGTGGGTTCCGGTTAGTATTCCCTCGACGGTCGTTATCGTGACGACGGTCGTCGTTCGTCCATCGATCAAAGCGTCGGTTCCAGTAACTACGACGGTCATCTCTCCAGTCTCTAGCGTACGGAGTGTTATTCCAGTCTCTCCGACCATGATTATAGTCATTGCGCTGTTCAAAGCTCTCTTGAGTCTGTGTTTGCTGTGGCGTCTGGCACACTTTGTCCACAGTCGTCAAGTTAACGTGTCGCTCTTCACGCCTGTCAGCCTTCTGTTGACGGTGTGTTGGAAACTGTTCGGTATTGGCGTCCAATCGTCGTAAGATTTGATCGCACTGCTGGAATTTAGATGCTCCTGCAGCGATCAATACTCGTTGCACGTCTGCAGGGTATTGCCAGACGATGGTGTTCACAAGGTCTTGCTCTGACAGTGGGGGTTGTAAACAACGAAGTTTCGCAAGCTGTGTTGCGAAGTAGTTCGCATAGCGCGTCAGAGTGTTCGAGCTGTATCGGCGAGTGTACATCTCAGCTCTGATACTTTGCTGGATGTCGCTTGACCAGTAAGTCCTCAGTAAGGCTTCTCTGAAGTCTTGGTAGCCTAAGAATGAATAACGGAAGGCCCTGAACCAAGTGCTGGCTTTCCCCTCAAGCAAACGCTCAATAACTCGGAGTTCTCTCTCCGGAGTTACCATTGTGTCTCTTAAGTAGCTCTCCACATTCGCCAAGAATTCAACGGGAGTGATGCCACTTCCAGTGCCTGAGAATCGAGCTGGTTGCTCTTCTCGCGAACGGATGATTGTCACGTTCCCCTGTGTGTGCGCGGGTCTGAATGAACTCGGCATATAATTATGCGTTGGCGTGCTCGTCTCTTGACTTTGTCGATTAGGTGCGGGTTGGAAAGGATGCGCGTCAAAATTTAACGCTTGACTCTGCGCTGAACCGGTAAATTGAGACGGTTGCGGTTCCATGGGTGCGCTAGGTTGAAAGTGTGCAGGCATTATCCCTGCGGATTGCGATCCTGGTGTTGCCTGAGAGTCTCCCACCTGTGGAGATAAATGTGTCTCCCTTTGATGAGTCTCAAGTCGGTCGAGACGTCTCTCGATAACTTCGAGCCCTGGGATAGTCTCTTAGCTGCGACCTTGTTTCCCAAATCGTTGAGCTGCAACTCAATTCTCTCGACTTTACCTTTGAGGTTGGTGTCGACTTCACGAATAGCTGTCCTCAAGTTGTAACTGAGGTCTAACCTCTCGGTTATCGCGACTTCCTCAAATCTTTTCTGTAGAGAGTCAATTTCTTCCTCGACTTTGGACATGTTGTCCTGGATCCTACCTACGTCATCCTTGACCTCGGCTACCTTCGCCTCCATAATGGTCTTATGCTCATTAAGGTCACCCCTCAACAGCATTACATCGATCTTATTCTCTTCTCGATGCATGTCTACTGTTTCTCGTAGCCCTGTTACGGTATCGGTTAATTCCGTAATGTTCTTTCGGTTTGAATTCAACTCGTCCTTGACCTCGATCATACCATCGACGATCGTCTTGACGTTATTGTTGACGGCTTTCGCTGCACCTCTCATCAGTATGAGTCCTATGTTCATGGTAGCCATGTCCATCTTGACGTTGTCCATGAATCCCTCGACGTGAGTTAATCGAGTTCCAAATTCCTCTCGAGTATGCTCTAAGTCAGCCCTCATATCAATCTGGAGTCTATTAATCCTTGTCTGAATCTGAGCGGTGTGCTCCTCTAATCGGGTCTGCACGTCCTCCCTAGCTTTATTCATCTGATCTGTTAAACTATCAATACGCTGGTAGCCTCCTGATGGTGTCGTATTACGTCAACCCTAACAGCTGCAAAACCAGCCATAAGATAATTTCTGGCCTCTATTCTATGAGCGTCCATGTCGGCCCTGACCTGCGTTAGATCAGCCCTAACATTATTAATTGACTGTGTGTTGACCTCAAGATCTTGTCTAACTTGATCCACATGACCACTTTCATTGTTAATTGATCGGGTGTTAACTTCTAAATCCTGTCTAACATAATTAATTGACTGGGTGTTAACTTCTAAATCCTGTCTAACCTGGTCCACATGACCACTCACATTGTTAATTGACTGGGTGTTAACTTCTAAATCACCCCGGACATTATTGACAGCTTGGGTATTCTCACCCAAGTCACCTCGGACTTCACCTAAGTCAGTCCTTACAGTACCTACTTCCTGCCTGACTTCACCTAAGTCAGCAGTAATCTGCTGGAAATTGGCATTGACACCTGCCATCATCTCCCCAAATACACGACGAATTGTTTCCTCATCCATGACAAGAAATTATTGAGAAAGAGGGGGATCAATCTCTAATGGAACTTACAGCCATGATTAGTTACTTGGTGGTATAAAGCTTGTTTCATTTAAATAAACATCACGAGTACAGTTGGAGTATGCAAACTAAGTGCTTCTACATTTACAAAGAAAACGGCAAGCAAAGCAAAGTATTACATTTACTCAGGATGAGGCATCATCAAGGAAAATCCTATCCATCGTTTATCTAACACAAAAGCCTCACCCCATGGACTTGTATCAAACATGAATGCCATGCGGTTAATTGATCTGCAGTACGACTTACTAAGTTCGTCCCAGTCCGGTCAATTTACCATTGATCAACATTAAGATCCTCTTAAATAACATGGAACTGACGGTCACCATGTTAATGCCGCCACATGAGTTGGGCGCCATTTAAAATAATAGTATATGAGCCCGTCAGAGGAGCTGCCAGGACAGCCAACAACCGCAATGACTTCCCTAATATCTCATCCGCCGGACCTAACTGCCGAGAGGATCAGGTGAACTTCCAATAGGCCAAAGCGGCACGATAAACTATCGTCCACGGGGATCGTGGTGCATGGTGACGAAAGGTCATAGACTGCCTAAGGAAAGGTTCACCTTAAAAGCTAGACTGAGAAAAGAAACATCCAGACTTATGTAAAACATCGTGAAAATTTATTGTAAAATTGACAAACCCCTATCCTAGTTCGGAGGGTTTCTATCGGCTAATCCGCAAGCTAATAAATAATCAAAAATAAAGAGCAGGTCCCTACCTGAGAAGTTACAGTACACCCTCGCGAAAGATCTGTCTCACAATAATAAAGCAACAACAGCAAAACTAGGAAAATGGTACGACGAAAAACCCTAGGTCAAGTTACAAGATCAAGCTAATATCGGAATTTACATTTAACAGGGTAGCAAAACAAATCTAAGTTAGGATGATACCATCTCCACATTTACATTTAATATTAATTCATCTAGCTAAGTCCTATCAATTAATTACAACATTTACGGCGGTGACGTCCGTAATATCAAACAGTTACAATCAAAGCTATGTGACAAGCCATAAAAACATCTAAGACATCCTTACGAACTAGGTGCTAATCAGCACACAAAAGGGTAACATAGAGGATTCGTACACTTTTACATCAATTAATAAATAAATACAAGACCACAGTTTTATTCAAAGCCTGCCTACACCTTGGTTTACTGTTTGTAAGCCATAGTCATTTAACGTGTGTAATTACGGTGACGACTGCGTAGTGAAGACTACGTCTAACATCGTATGGCCTGCGCTCCACCAGCTACGAACTAAAGGTTCGAGCAAGCTTCAGTCGCTACAAAAAGTGTCAGCTGTCCTCAAGTCATTTCCTCCAGGAAATACCTTCATTAGCACGGCTATGTCAGCAGGTTCCAAATGCCAATGAACAAGGTTAAATAGAAAGGATTCGTTAGTTATATTTTGTTTATCAAAATTATGCGTTTTATTATTAAGATGTCGGTTTAGATTATCGTTGGTTTATGACGAATAATTGCTGACAAGCCTTGGCACGGAGCGTCTCCCCGAGATCATCTCTGCCAAAAATCCTCGACTCAAAAGTCGGAATACAATCAACGAGCAATAACAACTCGGACACACAATAACACAAGTTACCAGCGGCGCACAGCTCGCGTTCAATAACTCTGGGACGGGCCTCGACACATCAGTTACCCTCCTTAAATATCTGGTCCACGGGAACAGTCCCGGACAAGGTACACAAAATACCTTCATACATGAAAAACCTCCTTCACGGGGCTAGCCTACAACATACTATAAGAAACCTGACATAACTGTACTCGTCGAAACAACGGTACACGCAAAAGGCGTTTAACTAACAAATGACAATCTACAGAACACATGCTCAGACACAGAAGTGGACACTGGGTTCCATGAGCTATCAATGCAATGAAAAACAAGTGAATGCTAGAAGCATTCTGTCCTGTGTTAACATAAGTCTGTCTCACTTGGAAGCAAGTGCTCTCAGTCGGGCGCTGGGAAGTATTCAAAAACCTGTTCGTGTCACAGCAAGCCGCAGGCTCTCTGCGCTATATGACACAACACATTAACTGGGCCGGCAATTTAAGTAAGAAAATAACTGTAAAACAGGCCTCATAATAATACCTTTACCATAGGTTATAAACCTCGAAGAATGTGTGCATTAAAAGCACGCTATAAAGCTGAATATAAACATATAACTCTGTCTTTCATAGCAAAGACGTTTAAAAGATAGCAATGTCACTCATTGCTGGAGCTCTCTGCTCTCAAAGATAAAATACTTCATTAGTTACTTGTATCAAACATCAAATAAATCACGTGTCATCACACTTGACACTAACAAAACAATATTATGGCGCAAATACCACTCTCTGCTGGATCTGCTTAATGATACGTTGGGAACAGTGTTCGATGCTATGCAACAACGAAACGTCCCTTTTACTTGCAAGGTCCACACTTGACCTGGATGGCTTCTGAGCGCATTTCGAATGAAATATAAATGCAGTTACAAAACTGGTAATTACAGTCGATTACCCAAATGATACGATTACTCTAATGAAGTCAGGGGCGTAACATTGACTGGCTGCAAAAAGTGCAGTTAAAGAAACATGACCATGGCATCAGATTGCCATAACAAGAGTCTGCAAAGACTTGAAAATCACCTCAGATAGGGTTAAACAATGTAGCCTCGAAATGACTACAGTCACGTTTAGCAATGGACAGAAATTGGCGTCCTATGACTTCCATCAGGTTGCAGCAGGGTTGAACAAAATATCAAACCCAAGGGTAACTCACAATCACTGTAAATAAATGACATGTAATTAAACTAATTACATTCCTTACCTATGAAATGGCTGTCACTAAGTTCGGCTGATTAACAATCTACACTAATCTAACTATACCACCAATGACTAGAACAAAGAAGGGTTGTACAAACTCACGATATGAAGGAGCCCACACTTAGCTCTCTGTCCAACGACAAGGGTTGAACAAAAGCACCTCTGGCTTTCAGGATTGGCATCTTATCAGAACTTCCATCTTGGCTCTCCCAAAGACCAGGGTTCGGTCTGTCCCTGTAGTTGACATCGTGAATGGGTTGGACATGCCTAGGAAAGGTATCCTCGATTCCTTCCTTCTCGTTCGACGTTCTTCAAGTTCCATAATCATGCTCGTTCCGTCCGAGACATCTCCCTCATACCATAATGGTACTTAGTCCATTATCTCCGACTCGAACATGGTGTTGTAAATGTCGAACACGTGGTCGGTAATATTAGACTTCATGTAGTGCATTTTTAATTGAAAATTACAGTATGCTTCGTAGATATCACAGGCTTTAGACATATATCTGGTAACACAGCCTCTACACTTTGCAGATATCATTAATAAATGACCATGCACTGATCTGCGGTTTCACACGTGCACAGACGCTACTTTGGCAATCACGTGTCATCCGTGAAATGGGCGTTGATTTCTTATGGATGAATCCACCGTAGCAATTTATATATAATGTATTCTTAGTATAACACTTGTCTGAAGTGACAATATCACATTTACCTGTATATTTCGCACCAGGCTCTTGGCCCTCCACAAATCACGTGGGTATAAAAATGTGGTGCTACAGAATTATCGTAAATTCACAATACTTGCCAAATAAGTTCACTTTACTATTCGTGCTGATCACTACACATCAACGACTGTGATTCGCCATACAATTGTGCTCGATGGCACTTGATAATGATTCCTCGCTAAAAAGCGGACATTTCCCACGTCTAACACGACGGGTATTATAACACGCCTCAACAGGGCGGATTCTCCTGGCGTAGTGCACGGAACTGAATTCCCCGTGGAATCAAGTCGTCAAACTAAGTCGTTGAGCGACTACTTACATTCCTATTTACGTATCTGCAATGATATTACCATACCTTAAAATGAAAAAAACATTCTCCAAAATGCTTCAATAATACTGAATGACGAAATGGAATATTCTGAGTCTCGTAGAAAGATAATAAGATTAATAAGACCTCAGATAAATAATTAGCAGACTTCACCAAAGTCAAAAGTGCGATTCTTCGCTACTCCAAAGAGAATTGTATAAGCTCTCAGCTTCTCGTAGCTTTCTGGATGTGTTCAAAGGTAGTACATACCATCATAAATGTGTTTTCATGAAAAATATCACATGAACCTTAGCTCAGCGGGTTCATCATGGAATCTCTCGAAGTATGACGTGAATTTCCCATGTCCAGATGGGAATTGAGAAAGCACTATTTTGGAACAAGTATTCTACTTTGATATCGATATTGAATCTCTGGAGAAAATATTTCTGTAGTAACAGATCCTTTCGTAGTTGTGGTCCAAATGTGAGTTATGTAGTCTTTGATCTTTATTTTCAGGTGATATATTGGAGTTGTTTCATATGTAACTTCCATTGTTGATTGTGCAGTCTCTTTAGTTAGTTATCTGCTCTTTCATTCCCAACACGGGATACTATTGGCAGAGAGTGACAAGGCAGGGACACTCAGGCGCGGATCAAGAGTTTGGCTGGGGGGGGTCTGAGAATCGAAATTGTTAAGAAAAATGGTATCACTAAAAACGCAATCACAAAATAACCAAACGTACAAAACCAGACCAATTTTTTTTGCAAGCTACATGGATAGAAATTTGATGCGTTTAGCGCACCAAATACAGGGTCTTTCATATAAAGTAAGAACGCCAAGCGGCGGGTTTGTTATCCGCTAGTGTGGTGGCCTTGACCGAGCTTGTGGCGAGCCGTGGCCCCCTGCTCTAAGCGTGTGTACAATCCTCTATGAAATATTACCTTATAAAAGTTGCTGGAAGTGTCGTCCTTCCTGGGTTATACAGGCATTGTATCTGGTAACCACATTTCGGCTGACGCGAGTGAGTCATGCCACTGTATTTTTTCTGATTTTTTATTTTGTGTTTTTATTTAGCACTGAACCAGTAGTGTCAAAGTTATTTACAATTACGTGAATCTGTGCTAGTGAAGGTGGCACTTCATCAGGAAATTGCTGAACAAATGCATCACGTACCCACCGAGGCGAATCGTAATTAAAATAAATTTTACATACAAAAATACGATGTTGCAATGATAACTGTCTCAACATGTTAGCAGCTGTGGTTCACACTGGCGACTGACAACACCTGCACGCTTATTGCAAGGTCAAGTTTGTACTATGCGCGCGCTTTCAATACTACAGCAGGGGGCCGTGGTGCGTCACAAGCTCGGCCAAGCCGGCTTCAGCAGCGAATGACAAAACCGCCGCTCGCCGTTCTTACTTTATATGAAAGACCCTGTATATTCGTACAAATTGCAACGGCGTGTTTTGCGACTTTTACATCGAGCTTCGAGAAAAGTATCAAGGTACGTTACAGTTTCGGCAAGTCGAGTTGGTACCGACAAAGGGAGAAAGTCACAGCTTAAATTGCCAAACAAGCTTGCAATTTGGACGTCGGCAAAATTTTTTGGTGCGAAAAAGCCCCAAATTCCTATCCGTGCATTGCTGCACATTCATCGTGACATCACTATAAACATCGATTCGGTTAATCACAAGGTTTGCTAAACAAATAGACGAATTGATTTTGTTATATAAATAATCGTTTTTATTTAAGAGGTATGAAGTTGTAAATATGTACAGTTGTAACAGAACATAATAATTCCAATAAAGATATTTCAGTATTGAATAAAATGAAAAAAAAAAAACAACCTGTTTTTCATTAAAATTCGTTGAGTTTGCAATGAACCGCCCCCCCCCCCCCCCCCCTTGAATCCGCGCCTGGGGACACTGTGTCAGGCCATGTGCTCGCTGCTACCCGTGAGTACATTGCAACTCGGCTCGTTGCCATGGAAACCGTTATCCCCGCTCCCTCCTCCACACCTCACTTTACGAGCACATGTCAGCTGTCACCGTTCATCTTACATAATACAGAATATAATGTGTGTAACTGATTTTTAGCCTACTGACTTATGAGATCACTACAGGGTGAAAAAAAGTGTGTCTGTCTGTGTGTGTTTATGTGTGTGCGTGTGTGCGTGTGTGTGTGAGTGTGTGTACTCTGAATGTCTGTCCCCCCTATCAATTCGAACACGGTGAACGCAAATGGAACGAAATTTGGTACAAAGGTAGAACTAGCAAAGGACACCTCAGTGTCATGTTTTATATCGCCGCCATCTTGACGGAAACGTAATGGCGGCCACACAAATGTTCAAAGCTTAAATCAAATTACGACTAACCTAATCATCCGATCTCTACCAAATTTTGCAACAACATACCTTTATGAAGGGAGCATCCTGCGACAAATCTAATTGGTCATTAGCCTAATAGTTTGCGGATGGCGGCCATCTTTGTGTCAAAATCGATTACCCCTATTAATTCGAACACGGTGAAACCGAATGGAATGAAATTTGGTACGGAGGTAGCACTAGCAAAGGGCACCTCAGTGACATGTTTTATATCACCGCCATCTTGACGGAAACGTAATGGCGGCCACACAAATGTTCAAAGCTTAAATCAAATTACGACTAACCTAATCATCCGATCTCTACCAAATTTTGCAACAACAAACCTTTATGGAGGAAGCATCCTGTGACAAATCTAATAGGTCATTAGCCTAATAGTTTGCGGATGGCGGCCATCTTTGTGTCAAAATCGATTACCCTTATTAATTCGAACACGGTGAAACCGAATGGAATGAAATTTGGTACAGAGGTAGCACTAGCAAAGGGCACCTCAGTGTCATGTTTTATATCGCCGCCATCTTGACCGAAACGTAATGGCGGCCACACAAATATTCAAAGCTTAAATCAAATTACGATTAACCTAATCATCCGATCTCTACCAAATTTTGCATCAACATACCATTATGGAGGGAGCATCCTTTGACCAAACTAATAGGTCATTAGCCTAATATTTTGCGGATGGCGGCCATCTTTGTGTGAAAATCGATTCCCCCTATTAATTCGAACACGGTGAAACCGAATGGAACGAAATTTAGTACAGAGGTAGCACTAGAAAAGGCCACCTCAGTGTCATGTTTTATATCACCGCCATCTTGACGGAAACGTAATCGCGGCCATCCAAATGTTAAAGGCTAAAATGTAATTACGACCAACCTAATAATCTAGTCTCTACCAAATTTTGCAACAACAAATCTTTATGTGGGAAGCATATTCTGACCAAACTGCTAGATCATCAGCCCAATAGTTTGCAGATGGTGGCCAAGTATGTGTGCAAATCGATTCCCCCTATCAATTCAAACACGGTGAAACCGAATGGAACGAAATTTGGTACAGAGGTAGCACTAGCAAAAGGCACCTCAGTGTCATGTTTTATATCGCCGCCATCTTGACGGAAACGGAATGACGGCCACCCAAATGTTAAAAGCTTAAATCAAATTTCGACCATCCTAATAATTTGATCTCTACCGGATTTTTCAACAACATGCCTTTTTGTGGAAAGCATCTTATGACTGACTACAAGGTCATCAGCCCAATAGTTTGCAAATAGCGGCCATGTATGTGTGCAAATCCATTCCCCAGATCAATTCAAACACGGTGAAACCGAATTAAATGATTTTTTTTAACAGAGGTAGCACTAGCAAAGGGCACCTCATATTCATGTTTAATATCCCTATAGCACGTTGTATTTCAACAAGCTACTACAACCAACATTCAATTATACTCCTTGAAAATGACAAAGAGTTATAACAATACCCATGCATTTAGGAGAAAGTAGGCTATATGTTCTTTACTGAACATCTTGTTTTGTGTTAGGAATGAGGCAGGTGCTCTGGACGTCAGAATTTTAGATCGAATCTACACAAAATCTCCGGCCCTCAGTATACCATCCTTCGGAGGGGAAGTAAAGCCGGCGGGCCCATGTCAAAGATTTATGGCATGAAAAAGAACCTTCCACTAACTACTCTCGTGTGAAGCCAAAATTTGTAGGTTAGGCTCGACTAATGCTCTTAAGTTCCAACGGTCGTCACATGGCATCTAGTAGTAGGCAAGTTAACAGCTAGGTGTGGTGGACGGTAGCATTTGGTAGCGAAAGTAGGAACTATTTGATATTATCATCCGCAGTCCTTACTTGAATTAAAAACAGATAACACACACTACAGTCATCACAATTAACACCGGTTATCAGACAGATTCTGTATTGAGGAAATAATTCATGATGAAAATAAATGTAAAACAAAAATATTGGAATGCAGCCAAAAGAAATCAGAAACCCCTATGGATGTTGAATTGGCAGGTGAACTGCTAAAGGAAGTAGGTGACTTCTGTTACTTGGGAAGCAAAATAACCAGTGATGGACGAAGCAAAGAGGATATAAAAATAGCTTAGTACAGGCTAGGAAAGCATTTCTACGGTAAAGGAATCTGTTGACATCGAATATAGATTTAGGTATTAAGAGTCATTTTTGAAAGCCTTTGTCTGGAGCGTGGCGCTGTATGGAAGTGAAACTTGGACTATTAGTGCAGCAGAAAAGGAGAGAATTGCAGCGCTTGAAATGTGGTGCTACAGGAGAATGATGGAGATCAGATGGGTAGATAGGATTTCGAATGAAGAGATATTAAGACGAGTGGGAGAGTAGAGATGTTTCTGGCAACTGCTAATGAGGAGCAGAGATAGGCTGGTAGGACACATACTAAGACAACAAGGAATAGCAAACTTAGTTAAAGAAGGAATGGTTGAGGATGAGAACAGTAGGGGCAGACCAAGGTTAGAATATGTTAAAGAGATTGCCTCGGATGTAGGGTGTGGTAGCTATGTAGAGATGAAACGATCAGTTCTGGACAGGAAAGCATGGAGTGCTGTATCAAACCAGTCGAAAGACTGAAGACTCAAACAACAACAACAATAACAGACAGATTCTACTCACACCCAAAGTACACGGGGCTACATGACCACGTTGTCGCAGCCCCTAAACTAAGGAACCTACCAACAAAACCTCGAGACTTCCTTTTGGCTGTCTTCCCCTAACACAAACTTTTTGGAATTAGGTGAAGGCTGCTCACTCGTCACAAAATAGACTAAAACGGATTCCTCCTTCGTCCCAGCAGGAATACGTCTGAGCGAGAAAGATTGTTACCATTTTATTGTAAGATAACAGAATACCAAGAATGACAGGGTAAGTTCCGGAAACACTGATTGTGAGTCATTATTAAGGTTCGGATGTTAAGGAAAAGTCATATTTTTTCCCTGAGCTCATTTTGACCGAAATCTGAAAAATAAGTTTGAATGACGGGTCCCTGACCACGTTTAAAGCAATTTGATGTTGCCTATAAATGCATATTTCGGCCATTTTTATTGTATTGGTCATATTTGGTCATATTTTAGTGATATAAGGTCATATTTGGTTATAATTTCAGCATTTTTGTTTAAATTGAGGCGTCGTTAACAAGGTACGTGTTACCTGCGAGGAGTTTCAAACACAGGATTTCCGAATAGTGTAGTGGATGTATCTTTCTTTCTTTCTTTCTTTCTTTCTTTCTTTCTTTCTTTCTTTTCCCGGAACAGGCAGATAGCAGGCTTAGAAGACCTGATTCCAAAAAGGCGCAATAAACTTCCTGTTAGGCAGTGTCTTCTAACTTACGCCGACATATATCATAAAGCAAACTAATACTTCGTTTTTAGCCTACTTTCGATTTTTGCAAAAAATGTAAGTAGACTTATGAGATCAACACAGGGCGAAAAAAGTGTGTCTGTCTGTGTGTGTGTATGTGTGTGTGTGAGTCTGTGTGTGTGTATGTGTGTGTGAGTCTGTGTGTGTGTGTCTGTGTGTGTGTGTGTGAGTGTGTGTACTCTGAATGTCTGTCCCCCCCCCTATCAATTCGAACACGGTGAATGCGAATTGAACGGAATTTGGTACAAAGGTAGCACTAGCAAAGGACACCTCAGTGTCATGTTTTATATCGCCGCCATCTTTACTAAAACTGAATGGCGGCCACTCAAACGTTCAAAACGTAAAATCAAATAACGACTAACCAAATCATCCGATCTCTACCAAATTTGGTAACAATATACCTTCGTATAGGATACGTCTTGTGACCAAACTACAAGGTCGTCCGCCATACCATTTCAGGATGGCGGCCGTGCGAATTATGCAAACTTTATAATCCATATCATGGGACCCACCAGTTCCGATTATCGAGCCGAAAATCGTTTTAACTGTTCTAAAGGAAGAGGCACGTTCGAAATTAAAAGTTTATTTTGTAATACTATAGTGCAGACGTGATTTTAAAAAGCTGAGCTGATTCAGTAATAAGACAAGATGGCAGCGGATATCTTGTGCCTGACTTGTATTTCACTAATTTGAGTATTGCATGCAATATAGCGTACTGATACAAAATAAATAAACTTTGTATGAAATGCTTTATATATAAATAATATACTCCAGTGATGAAATCGTTTAGTATAAATCATTATTTGCTAACAAGTTCTATGTAAGACATTTTAAATAGAACGATATTCGTTGACACAATTAGCTCAGTGGTAGAGCGTTAGCCTATCGCTCAAATGCCTATGGTTCAAACCCGATCAAAGCTAGGTTTTTTGCTTGAAATGTTATATGTTTATTCTTTTGTAATGACTCAGATGTTTTAAAATTAAGCGTCATATTGTGCATATTATGGTGTAAAATATATATTTAATTAAAACATAATTCGCCAGCAGATTTACTCGAGACATCTCGCTGCCAACCTACTTATTAACTTCCAGATTTTATTGAAAAGTTTCTTCTTCTGGCCGCTAGAATGCACTCGCTCTGTTAGGATTATATTGTTCGATATTTCACCACTAGATGTCACGACTAGTTTACGTGGGGCTCCATTGATTACTATACCATTGGCATTCTATGCGCATCGAATTTGAAGAATGACAAGATGATACTACGATACATTTTTACTTTTTATTTTAAAGGGTTTGTAACAGCCTATTGTGCGTTATTTGAAAATGTTAATTGAAGTAAAGAACAAAACGATTTCACATAGTATCTGAACTCTACCGTTGGTGCTAGTTCAGGATATTAATTATTACTTTTATTTCAGCCAAATAGCAATCGAAAATATCCACATAGTTGGTATACACACGTCTCTATAGGGTCATGGAAAGATTTGTTAATTCAATTAGGGTTGTGAAAGTCATACGCAGGCAGACGTGTAAACTTGCCAGTAAATCTACTAACACGGCTCCCTCGCATTTGTGCACCCTCAAATGCCAGCTGACTGCGCCAGGATACGAACCTGAAACATACGGTCCAGCAAGCGAGAACGTTACCGCTGAGCCACGCCGCCAGTCCGGTCGATTATGTCTCCAGATCCATAACATTCTTTAGATACTTCTTATCTTTCTTTCTTTCTTTCTTTCTTTCTTTCTTTCTTTCTTCAATGATGGTAGCAGTTTTTATCTAGGTTGTGGCGTTTGGTAGAGGTAAATCGTTTCTAAGGTCTTCAACAAAGAATAGTTCTATTATACTCTTTGATAATAACAACGAGTTATAACTATACTCATACATTTAGGAGAAAGTAGGCTATATGTTCTTTACTGAACATCTTGTTTGTTCGTTTTTTCCTTTAGGAAAACCGAGCAAGAACTACATCTCAAGGCTATGACTCTGAATGAATGTTGAACATTTTAATGTACTGTAGCTCTCTGTCAGTTTGTATGATTAAATGTGCCTGGTGTATTATCGCTGATCACGTTTTGTCACTTAAGACGTTTACTGTATGTTAGTGATACTCTACCTATCCCAAAATTTCATGTCATATCACATAGTTTTTAGGTCAAATTTTATAGTTTTTAGGGCATATTTGCTCGCATATTTTGTACTTTTTTAGGTCTAAAAATTCCGAACCCTAGTTATTATTAGAGCCCTGCGCGGATAAGCAAAACGTTATCCGCATCCGCCCCGCATCCGCTCGACTGTTATCCGCATCCGCCCCGCATCCGCACGACTGTTATCCGCATCCGCCCCGCAACTGCACGACTTTTATCCGTATCCGCACGTTTTTAAACCAAATCCGCTGATATTACATTATTTATAATTTATTAGAAAAAGCATAAAGTATTAAAGCAACACATTTAGACATTTGGCATTTGAGGAGAAATTCGTTCCCCTAGGCTATGTATGAATTGCAAGGCAATGTTGACAAGTTTTTCCCTCTGAATAACGCCATGTAACACAGAGGGTGGCTAATTATAATACCTACATAGTCGTCAGATATACCCACGCAAGCAAGCTCAGGTATAAAGCATTTTTTTTTGGCAAAAGTCAACACTAATTGAGAGTATTTCCATGACTGGCTTCTATCACTTCTCTATTATTCCCACACAATCCAAGCGAAAGCAAGGGGAAATAACAAGAAATGTGAAAGACCCAGATCTTAGCAAAAACTAAAATTATTTTAAAAAATCCAGTTCAACATTTTATTCTAAAAACGATCCGCAAATTTACTCTAAACATTATCCGCAGCTTATCCGCTATCCGCACAGTCATACAAACTATATGCTCTAGGTGAAAAATGTTGCGGATATCCGCGGGTTTAGTCATTATGCATCACATAGCAAGCGAGGCTTCCAGCAACTCTCGTGATGGAGAACGCTTTGCGGTAATGAACCCCTTGTCAACACGGAGATTTATTAATTGATCAACGAAGGCAACGACGATCCAACATTCCTGTAACATTTCCCGTTAATGGGGTGGTATAATGATTTATTTATTTATTTATTTATTTATTTATTTAGCGTATGGTTTTTAGTGCCGGGAGTGTTCGAGGCTGTAGCTGCTCAAGTGAACACCCATGGGGTGAGCTACAAGTTCCGTTCAATTTCAAGTAGTTCCAACGTTCGCTACCAGATCTCACTGACACCCAGTGGTGAACGTTGTAACGTTGATAGAGCGTTTCAATGAAATCTAACCTAGAAATTTAGCTTCACACAAGTTTAGTTAGTGGAAGGATCTATTACATGCCATACGTCTATGACATGGGACCGCCGGCTTTACTTCCCCTCCGAACTAAGGCATACTGAAGGATTTTAACAGCGACTACGGTGGCAGCATGCTGAGCTTGAATGCCCAAGATCGCGGAATAAAACCCGGCCAAAGTCGTCGGATTTTTTAAGAGCGTTAAAAATCCCTCATTATGGCTTCCATTGGGGGTGGGGAGGAGGAAATAAAGCCGGCGGTCCCATGTCAAAGATTTATGGCATGATAAAGAACCTTCCACTAATTACACGTGTGCGAAGCTAAATTATAGGTTAGATTTGACTAACGCTCTTAGGTTCCAACGTTCGTCGTCAGGAGCCGACTGCGGTGGCATCTAGTAACCAAGTTCAGAACTAGTAGGTCGTTGACGGTGGCGTTTTGTAGCAAAAGTTGCAACTACTTGAAAATCGAATGTCTACAGTCCTTTGAATTTAAAACAGATAACACACATTAATACACACATTAATTCAACCATCACAATTAACACCGGTTACAGATCCTACACACACCCAAAGTACACGGAGATACATGATCACGTTGTCGCAGCTCCTAAACCGAGGAACCAACCAACCAACCAACCAACCAAGGATTTTAACGTTCCTAAAATACCTAATGACTTCGGCCGTGTTTGACCCCGCGATCTTGGGCTCAGCAGTTCAGCATACTACCAAATACGGCACCAAAGCCGCTGGCATAATATCAGCTGGCCACTATCGTAGGATATCACATGTCCTCGTCCTGGCAACTCGAGTAGAGCAATATGCACATGCGTTGTGCGTGGACACATTGTGCACGTCATTTCCACTGTTGTCGCCTCCGTAGCGTCGCGATCAGCATGGTTAGCTGCCGCCCCGGAGGTCCTGGGTTCGATTCCCGGCTCTGCCACGAACTTTGAAAAGGGGTTTGGGGAATGGAACGGGTTGTCCATATGAGTAGAGGGGGTTCGATTCACACCTCAGCCATCCTCGAAGTGGTTTTCCGTGGTTTCCCACTTCGTCTTCGGGCAAATGCCGGGATGTACTGTACCCGTATTACCTACCAATACCTGTTGAAATCCCACGATGGCAGCTGGATCGTAGAACCTGAAAATACCCGGCTAGAAAACCCCCCAGATCCTACCAACAAGTAGAAGGGATAATAGGGCACAAGCTATTCCTAACAAGGTGGCATTAAGAAAGACCATAGCGAATAAAAATTAAAGAAGCTCAGATAACACAAGATTCAAGTAAAATAAATATCTCAGGAGTGTGGGAAACTCCAGAAAACACCCAGCGATGGTCTTCTTAACGCAACTTTTCATCACCTTTATATAACATCACGCCATAAGGATTAAAATCAGATAAACAACATTTATTCACAAAATGACATTACATGTGTAGCAATGACCATCAAAGAAAAAGAAATCCTCACTGAAAATCATCGAGAAAATCGATGGGATAAATGCAGCACACCGTCCCATCGGAGCTGCTGGTGCTGTTATCTAGTCATAAAATAGACTACACCAGAAATATATACAACAATAATGATCCAAGCAAAAGAAAACCCTAATGAATCATTAATATAGGCATTCTATGTTTAAAGTTATCGCATATTAATTATAAGTTTCATATTTACAATTGTAGATTTTCATTCATTCACCCTTAAGTGTATTCGCAATTGACTTAACACTATGATCATCCAAATTTGCATCATATGTATTTAAATCGTTGAATTTATTTTAGTCGTTTTCAGTGCAATTCGATCAAGCATTGAAGCTAAGACGAAATATCGAAATATGCATTCGAAAATCATTAAAAATATATTTATATAAGGATGACTAAAGTATCCTTGCTGGCATTGCTATTAAAACTTTCAATTTGGAATCAATACCTATTTCCCAATCAACAACTTTCAACTGTGCTTCGAATATGATAATTAACAAACATTCTATTACTGCGTAACTCCACTCTGATACGGTTCAATAATTACTTAAAGTCATACTTGCCATCCACGTTCCATCCGTAAATGAATTTATACCACAAACATTTTCCTAGAATATCCCATTGAAATTCTTCACACAATTGGCTCTCAATAGCACAATATATCACGTACATCAACGAGTACTTTATCATAAATACCAACTAATATCCACAGATATTCATGCTCAAATAACACCTTCATGCCGACCAATAAACCTTATTACACGTATCAAGTTTCATAATAACTATCGCACATAAGTAATATCGTATCGATCAAAAATATTTAACATCATTGCACTCGGTATAAATCATTAAATGTGGATTACTAATAAAAATTCCATTGGAGTAGAAAAGCTTTGCCTTAAAAAAACTCGTCGTCACGTATTTTAATAAGAATAGTCATCCACTCCTAAATTGCTCCTTGGGAACTATGTCGAAAAAACTGAACGTTCATCGAAATAAATTCTCATTTCAGAAATGCTCCATCGATGGAGATAACTCAATTCTAAATCCAGAAATCCTCCATGCACACAATACGCGTGGAATCCATAAAATGCGAAAATGATCAGACTAAATGAGACCCTCCTCCACTCAAATGAACTCAAAAATATCAACAATGACTCTACACCATGAATGCAAGTAATATCAAAGGTTGATTTCGAGATAATACTCGAAAAGTTCATCAAATTCCTAAGTGTTCAAAAATAATTACATGTTTAATAAATCTTCGTGGCATAAACGCTATCTTTCACCTAACGATCCTCTTCGTAACATTAACAAATATTCATTTCATTTAAATTTAATTTTAAAACGCGAAATATTAATCTTAAATTAAATTCAAAAACCAAAACTAAAAAATAGATGCATTCGTTATTCGAATCAAAATCCGATTGAAAACGAGGCCAGTAACAAAACAGACATCGAACCTGAACCCCACCTCAATCATACTAATCGAATAGAAAGAATGGCAATCATGGTTACTCTAGAATACCTTATTTTACTACTACTAGAAAGATTGTCTTGATTCTACCTTTCGACAGCAGTAATGGCCTCGAACATTGGGTTGTAGACCCCGTCTCGCTCGTATGAAGTTCGTCATCTCGTAGTAACAGTTCAGCACTCGAATGTCACCATGGATTATATCCATTTCCTTCGTGGTTTTAAGAATACTAAGATTAATGTCCGAAATGTTTTGTGCTGCTTCGTAAGCGCATCTTAAATTTGCAGACAGCAGTGATTACTCACGAAGTATTCATGCCCATGCTCGGTAAGTAGTGTTCATGTTAACGTTTTGCCTGTCATGGCTATCAATTCCAATTTCATTGTAACTATTCCTCCCAACTTCTTATGTGTGAACATGACGTGAAATATGAGAAATATATTTATGGTAGAAGTTCTTTCGTTGCAATCTCTGTTTAAAGTGACTATCACAGGTAATATTATCAGCATGAAACATGAAATTACAAGTCCTTTGCAGCGTAGCATCAGTAAACGTTGCTTCTTAGTAGTATCAATGCGCGTTTACTAAGTTCCATAGTAAGTGTCTGTGTACGCAATCTTCACAAGATTGACGAAAAATTTTCAAAGTACAACCTCGCTGTGCTTAATGTTCACAAGTCCGTAAATATTCTAAGTTCCTTCGACGCATGGAACCAGTATAGCGATCATCATCGCCGGCATAGGTTTTAGAAATGTACTGATCACTCCCGAGGTAGATGTGAATCGAACCGAGACACGTTAAGTTCTAATTCTTCTTCTCAGACAGCAGCTTACATGTAAACACCGTTTCCCCCACTCGGGTGCATCGGAAGTCGATGTCGATCACACAAGCATCTTGATTAATACAACTCCTGCCTCACAGAGCGTTTATCTCGATGAAAATACAATTGTATAAACTTCATAGTATTTTAAGATGACATCTTATGTAGAATATACTGCACAAAAAGTCCTCAATTCATTATAAACAGAATAATCATGTCTCAGGTGAGCAGTTCGATATGTATAATCATATTATCGATCGCTGTTGACATGCGCTAGAAACTCATCTCTCTTCGTGTATGTCCGCCGGGACCTTGAAATGTCCACCGGGTTTCGGCGATGTCACTTGCTACAAACATAGCTGCGAGTGACGTAACAGATGCCGCTGCCTCGCATATCGCAGAGTTGAAGTGCAGCGGTCGAAAATATATTGATCCCAGGACTATAAAATAACGGTACAGTATCTACTGTAAGGCCACGGTCGCCTCCTTTCCTCCTCCTTGCCTGTCCATCCTAATATCCCCCTCCCTTTCCTCATGAGGCCCATGTTCGCTTTGCAGGTGAGGCCGGCTGGGCGAGGTGCTGATCACACCTCAACAGTTGTATCCACTCCGACCAGATGTTCCCAGCTCTAGGACACTGTCCGTGGAGCCGGTAGTGGTGAGTTCCCTCGTTGAATCCGTGGGAGCCACCAACATGGAGGGTAAAATCGATTAAAATAATCCACTGTTAACACACGTATGTGGGCTCACTGTGCGCTGCAACACCTCTGCGTATGCAAATTGTACCGGCTGAAAAGGATTGGCCTATTTATACTATCCCAGCATTTGCTTGGAGGTAGTTTTGAAAACCTCGGGGGAGAAACATTCTCAGGGTAACCGGTGTAAGCGCCGAGTCTCGAACCTCCGGCTTCGGTGGCTTAGTTTGTAGCATGCTGAACTGCTGTGCCCAAGATAGCGGGTTCAAACCCGGTCGAAGTCGTCGGATTTTTTAAGAGAGTTAAAATCCTTAAGTATGGCTTCCTTCGGAGGGGAAGTAAAGCCTGTGGTCCCATGTCATAGACGTATGGCATGTAAAAGATTATCCCACTAACTAAACTTGTGTGAAGCTAAATTTCTAGGTTAGATATAGTTGAAACGCTCCATCATAGGTGCCAGTGACATCTGGTAGCGAAAGTTGAAACTATTTGAAATTGAACGGAAGTAATAGCTCACTCCATGGGTTTCCGCTTGAAGCAGCTACAGCCTCTGGCGAGCCGAATATGTCCTCGGACACTCCCAGCAGTAAAAGCCATACGCTAAATAAATAAATCATAACAGTTGTAGTGAACGATTTAACGTGGATGACACCTCCACGGGGTTGTCAAATTATTTGATTATGGCTACTTCCCTGGCTAGAATATGATTTATAAGAAGCATAATTATGTTAGAAACCACAGATGGCACTCATTGAGGAAGACAGGATATGAGTTTTCAAGGCCAAGTGGGCGTCTATAGAGCGTCTCAACCTTAAAAGACAGTATGGAATTAAAAGTAGTAGTTGCCTCTCACTCGCACTCCTATGTCCTGCAATTAGCTTCGTCCTCTTCTACCCCGGCGATGTTGCCATTTCCCAATAATTGAAAGTGGCAAATTTAAGAAAACGTTTGCGTAATCTTATAGAAAATTTTCCGCTCTTTATGATGATGTAAAAATAAAAGCCATAAATAATTAACACATGGCCTAATTTTCACAATTACGATATTTTAGCGCGAATCTGTATTTTTGCAGATATAAAACTTATCACGCCATAGATAATGAACTAATGATCACAACAGATCAAGAATTTATTTTTAGATTGCCTGATGTTGGTAGAAGATACTCTATTTCTCAGGGCAGTAATTATTTTCATAGTAAGAAAGTTATGAATTTTTTTCTGAAATGTTACTTGAAAAATCGGAGATGGTATCAAAAGAAAGTCACGCAGCGATAAACGTTTTTGCTATTAACTTTACGTTGGTGACTAAGCGAGAAGAAATGTTCATTAATATGTGAAAAAGTTTTTAAAACAAACCCGAGCTCGATATCAGATAGCATTCATAAGTTATCGCACTTATTCCTCCCGCCCAGCGCTGACGCTGCGTAAGTTTGTTTACCCAGGCGCCAGCATCTCCCCGACTGATGGCGTGATGGTGTGAAGTTAAACTGTGAAATGAAGTGGTCCTTGAGTTCTTTATAAATTGTCCGCCTCGTTGCGTACCGTAGTGGCTAGCATTCCTGGCTGTCACTGTGCTGTCACCGTGGATGCCCAGGTTTGAATCCCGGCTCCGCCAAGAAATTTAATTCTGGTCTGAGGGCTGGAACGGGGTGTACTCAACTTCATGAGACAAAACTGAGAAGAGGCGGGTTCGATTCCTACCTCAGCCATCCTCTAAGTGGTTTCCGTGGTTTGCCTTTGTTCATCCCGGGAATAACATATTATAATATTATCATATTCATGAATAAAGCCTCCGTGGCTTAGGCGGCAGCACGCCGGCCTCTCACCGCTGGGTCCGTGGTTCCAATCCCGGTCACTCCATGTGAGATCTGTGCTGGACAAAACGGAGGCAGACAGGTTTTTCTCCGGGTACTCCGGTTTTCCCTGTCAAAATTTCATTCCAGCAACACTCTCCACTATCATTTCATTTCACCTGTCTTCCATTTAATCATTGCCCCAGAGGAGTGCGTCAGGCCTCGGCAGCCGGCACCGTCCATATCCTCGCCGCTAGTTGGGGGCTTCATTCATTCCATTCCTGACCCGGTCGGAAACTGGAAGCAGGCTGTGGATTTTCATTCATGAATAATTGAAAGATATAAATTGTTATAATGTGTGCATTAAACTCGCGCTCTGAGGTTCGGCGTATCATATCTAAATATAGTAGCGTTGTTCGCTGCAAGGTATGAGCTACAGTTATATACAACAAACAAATATTTTGGAAATTTCCCGAGTTTTGCGTAAAAGCGCGCCTGTATACGAGTTATATTACATCATGTGCCCGCCCTTGCAGAACTTTGTATATGCAGTAGATCTGGCATCAGCGCGCCCCATTTAGTGCGTACTGTCTTTTAAGGTAGAGACGCTCTATAGACGGGAGAAGATAAGAATCGGCACGCGACGACTTTTTCTTTTCACAAGTGTTAGTTATAAATTTAAGGAACTCAAGTGATCAAATTGTCGCGACACTGAAGATAAGAATCTGTCTGACGCAAGTGTTGGCGTATATTACTATTTCTGTGCAAGCGGAATATCGAACAGAACTTGACGTTGAGATAAGCAAATAAATGCAACGTTTCAGGCTAAAGTTTTACGTGTATAACACGTTACTTTATGACACAACAGCTCGTTTCTTTTAGGCTAAGAGGCCCACTGACCGACGTCTTGTAGCGTTTGAAAAATATGCAAGTGATTAATTTTTTAGCCTATTTTCATTTATGAAAAATTAGACTTTTAAGATCACCTTTTGTCCATGTGTGTGTGTGTGTGTCCCCTAACCCTGCGTTACTCGCGCACGGTCTCATGGTCCGGACGTAGGTTGCTTTTGTTATTGCATAGCTATAAGTTGTCAAAAAGTTCGGCGAGTCCATATAGCTTCCGTTTCCAACCCCCCAACCCCACCCTTACTGTTTCGTTCAGTCTGTGGTGTGACCTTGAGTTGTAACAGTGCTGTTTTCTCCAAGCCCGGTTTGTCATTCCGCGCGTGAGTAAATGTGTATGTGCTTTTTCAACTTTTTAATATAGACTGTTATGTCAAAATCCTAAACAAAATGAATCATAACGAGGAGGATATGATTCTTCGTCTACTAATTGAAGTGTCAAGTGAACCTGATATATTTGATGTTCTTCTGGAAGAAACAGATTGAGACTAAAAAGTGTCAGTGTGTATGTGTAAAAGTGTCAGATGTTTACAGAATTGACATTATGCTAACCAAACAGATTTCTTTACATTCACGTTTTCTAAGATGTCATTTTAAAAAGCAATGCTGATTGATAAGTTATTTCCAGAAAAAAGGTTTTTCAGTTATTAGTTCTTTAGTTATACGTTTTTAGTTGATAATTACACATATTATTGTAGGCTTGTATTTACGTAAAACATGTAATTACCGCCAACACAAAGTTCCTCCATTCTCTACTTGAAAGCGCTGTAGTGTCAAGGAGTTTAGATATCTAACCTCCTTGACTTTCATAGCGTTCAAAGGAACGACGAAATTCCACATGCAAGCTACCCTCTGGGTGTCAATTAACAAAGCTTGTACCAGGCACCCGAGCCATACGATATTATTATTATTATTATTATTACCACTAGCATACTTCTTATGTAAATTAGAGTTTTCCAAAAAAATCAAAATTTGTTCATTACAACCAAATTTTAACAATGAAAAGAAAACACGGTATCTGAGTCCGTGCGTGTGCATTGGTGCAACTGTGTTAGCGTGGGTAACGCAGGGCTATTAACTTCTAAACGGCTGGAGCGATTTCAATGAAACTCGGTAAGGTCAAAGTAATAGTTCTGCCGACCCCGGCAATGCCCTCCAAATTTTATTACGTCTCACCAATCCAACATAGTGGCTGTGCGAAATATTTCACCGGCATACTATATCTCGCAAACTATTATTGATATCAGCCTGCAAGTTTGAAGGGTGATAAAGGGCACTACTAGAAGTTCACATATGAGACTTTCAAAAATCTGTTAAGTGCAAAACGAACATGACGGCCAAGCGAAGTTGAAACTTTTAAATAGATTTTTCTCGCGATTTAACCATCCGAACGCAATGAAACTTGGTACAGCAAATGTTTATACGCATTGTAATGCACTGGCATCTAAATTAGTTCAATTGTTCACATGATATTAAGACGGTGGCTGTGGGCAATTTTTAAATTAAGTTTTTATTTCTTGTGTATTAATCATGCGATCGAAGTGAACGTATGAATAATGAACCTACGCAAAAATCGTCATCTAATAGTACATAACTCTGTGGCCTACATATAAGGTGCGTTCAAAAAGTAAAGAGCCGGAGGCATAATTACAGAAACCAGTACCTGCATGTTAGAAGTATTGGCCCTGGCTGTTGAGGCACTTGTCCCACTGTGACACGAGGCGGTGAATGGCTGTCTCATAAAATTCCCTGGGCTGCGATGTGAACCAGTTCCGCACGTACAGCTGGACGTCGGCGTCCGAGGTGAATCGTTGGCCTCGCAGAGCCCTTTTCAGGGGACCAAACATGGCGTAATCACATGGAGAGAGGTCTGGACTGTAAGGAGGGTGGCCGAGAACCTCCCATTTGAATTTCTGCAGGAGTGCCACGACTGTGTTGGCCGTATGAGGTCGTGCATTGTCGTGGAGCGACCACGGCGGCTATGGCGTTCACTGTCACTGGGCGGTCCAGGATAATGAGTGCATCAACCAGCTGGACGTTGTCATCGGTAATGCAAGGGGGTGCCCCAGACCGGGCATCATCGTCTAACGACACTCGTCCATCCCAGAAGCGCTTGTGCCACGCCTTGACCATTGCAAGGGACACGTGGTGTTCGCTGTACACTTGTGACATTCGGCGATGAATGTCCGTTCCCCCCACTCCTTCCGCTGTCATAAGCCGAACAACACTTCTTTGCTCTTTGATTGACGCCTCCATGTCACTGTTTGCAATGCAACTGGCAGCGTTGGACGATTGATGCATGCTGCTGCTCGCTTTGTATCGTCACGTGACGTGCACGCGTGCCCTCCAGCGACAGGCTGTGACCTTCCACGCTCTGGTCGGAACCACACCTTGTTACACACGCCACGATTAACCGATGTAATCACCGGTTTGCGCATTCCAGCCTCCGGCTCGTTAATTTTTGAACGCACCTTATATGTAAAAATCCAACATGGCGACCATCCGAAATATTTAGTCGGTTCTCAATATCTATGATAGCAATCAAACTGAAATTTTGTATATTGATAGAGGCAATTAAGTAGGATATATGGAAATAGGCTATATAGTTCTTCACGGTACTACTGGTTTTACATCGTTATGCCCGTCTAACGAGCGCTGATCTTGCTTTTTTGTCTTCCCAAAATCTCTTCTTCTTCTCGCTATGGCTCTTTCTGCGCCCCTCCGTCCAGTATCTGTTGGACGTAATGTTTGGGTGGTCTGAAAATTGATGATTGTCAACTACTTTTCTGAATTTAGATGTGTCCAGTACCATATCACTTGAGATGTTTATTTCCTCTAGGTCTTTTTCAACTTCAAGCAGCCAATTGTTCTTAGCTTTCATTGAGAGAGTAAAAATCCACAGCCTGCTTCCAGTCGACCGACCGGGTCAGGGAATGGAATGAATGAAGCCCCCATCTTGTCGGCTACCGAAGCCTTCGCACTCCCCTGGGGCAAGGATTAAATGAATGACAGATGAAATGAAATGATAGTGGAGAATGTTGCTGGAATGAAATTTGTGACAGGGAAAACCGGAGTACCCGGGGAAAAACCTGTCTGCCTCCACTTCGTCCAGCACAAATCTCACATGGAGTGGACGGGATTTGAACCACGGACCCGGCGGTGAGAGGCCGGCGAGCTGCCGCCTAAGCCACGGAGGCTCATTGAAAGAGTAACATTTAGATTTTTTTAGTGAGCTTGTGATCACTCATTCTGAGAATATGCCTATAACATTAGAAATGCCATCTTTCTAAGTGCGTCTGATATTTTCTCCGAATGCTGATAAAGCTCCTGGGATTTCCTTTTCATCCAAATTCAACCAGTACAAACTGAGCCAAATTTTTTCCTCAACATTTCATTCTTGTTTTTGTATACCCGTATCTTTAATATGAACAGTACCGGTCAAAAGTTTAGGGGCACATCAGGAAATTATGATATGTCACCTAAAACCTAAACTAGTGGCACAAGCGCTCTGTGAATTTTTTAATGAGCTCTTACATCTAATAGAATACCGACAGTAGTGGCTACGCGGGCTAAAGCGCTGCGTTAGGCCATGGGGCCATGCTCTCTTCTGACTCGGTAGACGCGTGGGTTCGAGCCCCACCGTCGGCTGTCCTTGAAATGGTTTTCTGTGGTTTCCCATTTTCAACACCAGGCAAATGCTGGGACAGTACCTTCTGACAGGCCACGGCCGCTTCCTTCCACATCCATGCCCAGTTTCATTCATCTTCATCCATTCCATCTCTCATCCCGACGCGCAGGTCGCCCACGGGCGTCGAATAGAAAGACCTGCACTCGGCCTCTCAGGAGGCCACACGACAAAAAAAAAATAATCTAATAGAATATACACGATCTGATTTCGTTCAATTGGACCAAGTACTGTAGAAGTTATGATTTTTTTTAACGGATGGAAGGTCACACCAAAAAAATCACCATTATCAGAGCTATAATGATCCAACTGGTTGCATGTATTGCCGTCAATTTTCTATTTTAGATTTAGCCATAGTTGGGGATCATTTTGGAATAAATATACAAATTCCATAAGATGCAAGACCTCATTTTGTTGTTGTTGGCGGGTTTATACTTTTTCAAGCCAGCGCTAAAATGGTTGATTTTCCCTTGTTCTTATCACATTTGTCGTAAGGCTTCCTTGCTACCTACCCGCTTCTAACTTGTCGTGTTTAGTAGTTCCAATTTCACGCAACAGTAGGCATCCAAGCACAGATTTCTGGCTTGTCGGATTCGTCGTGCGATAATTTTGTTGTCATCAGTACATCGAATATTTTAGCGCTGGCTTGAAAAAGTATAAACCTGCAAAAAGAAAGTTCTGTAAATTTCAATGGCATTTAAAACATTAGGTACACCAAGTTGTGGTCGGATATCTGTACTACACTGCTGGTCTAACATTATAAAGCCAGCCAGAGGTCACATCAAACTCGTCCCCGCTGCCTGTATCCTGTTCTCTTCTATCACTGACAGTACCCATGTGCCCGAGCCATTGTTTTATTGAATAGGCCTATCATAATTATCCCTGTTCTCACCTTTCTTTCCAACGTCTTTTTGTTCTATGCCCAAGATCGCGGGTTCAAACCTGGCCGAAGTCGTCGGATTTTTTAAGAGCGTTAAAATCCCTCAGTATGCCTTCCTTCGGAGGGGAAGTAAATCCGGCGGTCCCATGTCATAGATTTATGGCATGTTAAAGAACCTTCCACTAATTACACCTGTTTGAAGCTAAATTATATATATGTTAAACATTCGACAAACCCTCTTAGGTTACGACGTTCGTCGCCAGGAGCCGACTGAGGTCGCATCTGGTAATCAAGTTCTGAACTAGTAGTCGTTGATGGTGGCGTTTATCGGCAAAAGTAGGAACTACTTGAATAAATTCAATGTCTGCAGTCCTCACTTGAATTGAAAACAGATAACACACACCAATATGGTCTTCACAATTAACACCGGTTATCAGACAGATTCTACACACACCCAAAGAACACGGGGCTACATGACCGCGTTGTCGCAGCCCCTAACCGTAGGAACCAACCAACCTACATCTTTTAGGATCGTAGCAAGCATTTTTTGAAATTAATGTAATTTTGCTTCTGAATTCATTGGTCTAAAGAAAGAGATCCAACATTCAAGGCAATTAAATGAACAGGCTTGTTCAATTTATTGTATAATTGATAATAATTTTTCGCCTAACTGGTTCATTCCTTTAAATACTATGACCTTAGTCGTTTTTGTCGAAATATTTAAGTCATATTGTCTTGCAATAATAAATAGTTTACGAAGGGATCTCTGAAGATCATCTTGTGAACCAGAAAGATATTACCTGATCACCGGCAAACAATGTAGTGTGTAGAGATTTTCCAATAATGCAATATAATTGAACATATGTTCGTGGTGACAGACTGAATATTATGATTCATTCGTTAGTTAGGAAACATTAAATGGAAAAACTTCGAAGCTTCCTATAAAAATGGACGTGATAAAACGTCTCGAGATACACTTGAGAAGTTTATTTGCAAATGGTACCAATTCCTAAAGTAAAATTTTACAGTAGAGATATAGTGTGAAATTGTAGTTGAACATTTATTTTAGCACTATTATTACGTAGAGACTAGCGGGCCCGTGCGTAAAATTTCGCATGTTCATAAACCACACTTTCCCCAATAGGTTTATAATGAGAGACTTAAGGAGAAAGGTTGGTATGTTTTTATTTCAACCAAATGATTATAGAACACTATTTACATTTCAGTTAGAATTCCAAGTTCTACGTTCCCTAATTTAAGAAGGCAATCACTGAAATTGGATCATCATAACACTCACCGGTGATTCGATATTTATGAAATTATACGATTTGAGTACAGATTCCTTTGATTTACTGTTTCTGAAATCCATGCAAATTGATAAAGGAAAGAGCTCAGAATGTTAAAATGATATGAAAAAGGCGTCAAAGCGGCCAATATGTGAAGTGGACAGCAATTATGGAGCGTATTTTCCTACACCAACAGTATCCGCAAATCACTCACTTTGTCCATTTTTTCATAGTTATTTTTTAAAGATATCATATATATTTATGAAATTGGAGTGCAGTTGGTCACTGCTAATGTATATTCTCTTTCATTTGAATGCTCATTTGTCACGATCGGTCGCTTTTGAGCGCCGCAGGAGGGATCTACACTACTGAAATAATATATATGATAGAATAAAACATAATTTTTTGTTTAGCCTTTACAGGAAAAATAAAATATTCATGAAAATAGGATGGATTTGCTACTTTTTGGCACTGAAATTATAAACATTCCTTGTGAAAAGAAAAAAAAGAATTAAAAAATACCATACTTCATTGAAATCTTGGAGAAAAATAATTGTATTTATATACACATTGATCAAAATTAAGTTATTTAATACGTTATCATTCAATACAGGTATTGAAAATTAAATGACAAAAGAATGTGGTTATATAACGCCAAAGGAATGTAATAAATTAATTTCATTAATATTGTGCCCATTTGGATATTGGCACAAGTTGGGGAGTGAGGGAGGTTCTAACTCACCCATTTTATTTGTACCCGACTGTACATGTTAAAATAATGAATATCTCTCGAACGCATAGTCCGATTTCGACAAATGAGGTGTCGTTGGCCTCGGGTTGACGCCCTCTTTCCAATGGACCACTCATTTCAACCCCTAAATACAACCTACCCCTACTAGGGGGTGAAATTGTAAATTTTTAGTGAAAGTCTCTTTTCAAATGCAACATGTATAAGGTGCGCTGCTAAAATGAACTTAAAGGTTGTTGCTCATATAGCGCATGCGTTTTGCTGGATGCCGCAATGGATTAATATTTTGTTTTTGTTTTTTACGCATGCGCACTTGCGATTTTCGTAAGAGGGCGAGCTCTTTGAAAATATGATTTATAAGAAGGGGTTTTGGTGGTGAGGAGAGAACCAGATAGTTGCCTACTTTCCTACGAAGTTTGCCGATATCTCTCGAACGCAAGGTCGAATTTGGACGTGTGACGTATCAAATCGCTTGTCTCGAAGCCCTATATATGTTATTAATAGGTTAAAGTTTTGAGAATGCTGGAAACATGTTTTTGGGGTAAAAACATGATTTTAGACTTTTTCCGATATTTCACGAATGCATGGTCGGATTTGGTCCTATGACGTGTCAAATGGCTTGTCTCGATACCGTCTTTATTTTGGTAATAGGTTAAAGTTTTTGAGAATGAGGCAAACTTTTTTTGGTGTAAAACTGTGATTTTAGACTTTCTGTTGTATCTCACAAACCAATAAAGCCAGAGACGTATACGAGGGGTCGTAGGACTCGGCGCCCCTCCCCTCTCTCCCTTTCGAATATAGTATTTATGTTTAAAAAATGCGAAAGGGTCTAACGACACTTTTGTTGAAAACATTTTAGTTTTTAAAACTTTTTTTAAAATCTATCTAAAATGTTCATGACGAGTGGTTGTAGATAGAAAGAGACGATATCACTGGGCACGTGTTTCAACGAGGCTAGTACTGGCCACGGTGGTGATATACCAATACAGTATTCGCTATTTCGATGAGACGGCGGGTCGAGGGTTCGTTTTCCGATTTTTCCTATGATGGAATTCCTAATTCCTAAACCCCCTGAAGGGGGTCTTTAACATTTAAACGATTATGAGTGACATGACAAATGATAATTCCTTGATCAGATGAAGCTGGCTTTAGATAGAACAAACAGAACTTGGTTATATGTTGCTAGAAGTGAGTATAGAAAACAAACTTGCTGGGGCAGACTGACAGGATGAGGATGTTATTTGAGCTTATTGGAATGCATTGACTTGACTTGACTTGACAACTGGGCAATGAAAAAAGCACAGAGATGCTGAAGACACTTGAAGGTCAAACGATATGGCAACCATGGTGGGAGGGGGAAGCGAGGATGATGTCGCCGATCATGTTGAATGTTCAATGGATGAATTTATATTTTGCGAAGCATTGTTCGGAGAGGGTCATGTGACGACTCGTTTTAAGGGTATTTATTTTTCTGATCTTTCATATGGTGGACTCACTGATTTAAATAATCCAAAACTGCTAGGGCATGGCCTCGAGATTTTATAAACTGATAATGGGATTTTGACATACAAGGTCCCCCAGAACTTGACATGATGTCATTCTTTTTATGGCTTATGAATTTCCCCAAAAAGACCCAAAACAACTAGATCATGGACTTTTGCTTTTCTTAATATATTGCAAACCCATAATGTAAGATGTTTACTGTGAGTGACGAAACCTAGCTAGGTAAAGAAAGAATTATTGTAGGCTACATGTATGGTGACTGACACGTCTTTGACCTTTGGAACTTGTTTTCAGATCTGACTGTAGTACATAGGGAGTATAGGTTGTAGGCATGGCTTGACAAACGGTGTACACAAAATTCAATTTATCGATTCAAGAATTAAGAGTAGACTATCATTAATTAATTGGTTAAAGAGTGTAGCTAAAAATAAAAAAATGATGACTACATTAAACTAAACTGAACCAAGTCGAATCAAACCCAACTGAACCAAACCAAGCCTAAAGCAAACCAAACCTAATCAAGAACAAGCCAAGGGCTTAAGTGTAAAACTTGTGGGGGAATGCAGTCATTGGCAATGTCCAAAGGAAGGGATAACGCTCTACTTTTAGAGGATAAGGTAAAGCTAGCGCATGGTGCTAATGCATATTCCCAAGTACATGAACCACACACACACTCACAACTATCCTATGCTGTTTTTATGAGTTGACTGTTAAAACTTACTCAGTGATTACTGAGCAAGATGGTCGCTACACACAACAAGCTTTAAATACTTGAGGCTAATAATCTATACACACACACACTCGCTTGTTCTAAACTAAACTGTCTTGCTGGCAGTGCTCACACAGTAGGCAAATGGCAGAAATGCTTGGCAAACAGAAATACAATCATTTTCGGTTGTCTAATGTTACCAGCTAACCATTACGTGCTATAGTGGTGAGCACATGTGCCTCTTACACTGGAGATCGTAACTCGATTTCTAGCTCTAAGGCCTAGAACGAATCAAACTAAGAAAGAAGGGTATGGTGACGCAGTGGTTAAACTGTTAGCCTTTCACTAAGGTAGACTAGGGTTTGATTTTAGGTTAATATACATGTCATAAACAAAAAAGCAGAGATAATGTTTAAAACTGATTACACTTGTCTTTTTTCAAATTAATACTTAGATTACAAATACAAAGGTGGACTGGGTTTGATATACAGTTAATGCTGCCTATCGCATACTAGCCTGTAAGAAAGCCAAACAAGCAAAAGACGTAGTTAGAGCAGTAGTAAAATCGCCTTGTGTAGAGAACTACCTAACGGTTTTATGAACTGGCAATGGTATGTCGCATAAACAGTGCAGGATACAATCCAGCAACCATAATTTTTTATCTTGTGGAACAGAGAAAACAGATATATATATAGAGAGATATAGAAAGCTTGTGTATGTATGGGTAGCATTGATTGTTTGACCAGAGAAAATACGATGAGGTAGGGTGGGGAGAGGGAGAATTAACACTTATATATGAATGGTAAATAGAATTTTTTTCAATAGTTTTGTTTTTCAAATGCAGTGGTAGATAGCCGTTATTTTGTAAAACATTCTTACTTGCAGTAGTAATGAGCCTCTACGGTCCCGCTAACACACATAGACAGACTGTACTAGTGCCATGGTCAAGCACTCACATTAAGATCATTTACAAAAACATAAAATGAAAAATAAAAAATCTTGTTTTGGAAATATCGTTTTTCAACAGACACAAAATAAAAAAGAATGTGTAAACAGCCAAATGGAAAATCCATGTTTCCATATAGACAAAATTTAAAAACCTTATACGAACATTTAAAAAATATATATATAAATGGGAAATTGACAAATGTGTATATAGAAAAAGGAAAATCCATGTTTCCATATCATGAAATTGAAAAAAACATCAAACTGTCATTTAAAAAAATGCAAATGGAAAACTGACAAATTGCAATGTGTGAAATGTGAAATTGAACATATGGCTATCATTATTAAAAAAACACAGTGCCTTATGGTTGAGGTGTGAATCAAACCCTCTCTACTTATTTCGGACCACCCGAGACTGAGTATACTTGTTTTAATCCTCATACCACTTTTAAAATTTTGTGTTAAAGCTAGGAATTGAACCCAAGAGCTTGTAGGGGGAGACCAAGGTTAGAATATGTTAAACAGATAGTCTTGATTGTAGGGTGTGGTAGCTATATAGAGATGAAACGATTAGCTCGGGACAGGGGCATTGAGATCTGCAGCAAACCAGTCAAACGACTAAAGACTCAAACAACAACATGTAAGCTCACCAAAATAATGTTGTGTAACGGTAAATGTTAGTCAACGAACAGTAATGCATTACTAAAACCCATGACACGATACCTAAGAGCTTTTCTAAAGTTATTTTAAAATGCCTTTAACCCTATATTAAACACCCAGTTCACAATATTCATAACTGCAATGTTATGGTAAAACAAAACAAAATCTATATTTCAAAACAAGCAAGTGGTTTAGTCAATGTATACTGGGAAAAGGTTTGTAAACACTCAAGTCCACAAGACTAATTAAATTAGTAACTGTCAGGTTGGCCGAGTGGTTAAGGTGTTTGACTTAAAATCAGATTTCCTGTACAAGGAAGCAAGGGTTCGAATCCCTTATCTGACATAACTATTGCCTTAACATGGCTTGTCCACACTGAATTATTATGATACTTGCTACACAAACCATAGGCAGAGTGTATTGTTTAAGGCACTCTCTTTATGAACATAGTCAGAGACTGTTGATGGTTAACAATTGCATTAATAGTGGGACATGGGGATAGCAATTAAGAAAAACAGCCAATAACCATACAATATTTTTATTCATTTAGTTTTTTTACAATAGATACACACTGAATACAACTTTTTATCTTTTTATCATTGTTTGATATATGTATTTTAAACACAACGCTTGTTGTAGATCCTTTTATAACATTCTCCAGGTACTCTTGTTCTTAAAAACTGGGGAAGCCGCAATGGTTTTATAGACATTAAACCCTCATTCTCTTCATTTTCATCATTATCATCACCATCATCATTATCATCATTATAAATATTATCATCGTAATTATTATAGTCATTGTCACCAACATCATTATCATCATCATCATCATCCTCAACATCACTAGAACTATCCAATTCCTTTTTCTCCTTTTCAAAAGGGACCTTTTGAAGAGTCTGTGTTGCTTTTGATAGTGTTAAGGGTTTTTGAAAGTTGACAACTGTCCTAACATGACTTATTGAGGAGATGATAATTGCTTTTCAACAAACAATGCACTATCTTGAGCAGCAATATCATTTTCTTGAACTTGCTTTTTAGCATTTTCATGATATTTTGTTGACAGCAACAGTGTTTTATCTGGTACACTACATTGATGATTAACCACACTTAAGACCTTACCATTCTTACTTTTAAGATGACCTAAACATTTTGTTGTCCTTGGTTTTGAGCACTGCCAAAATATGATTCAATTCACATTTTGCCGCTTATAGTTATAGGAGTAGCCATGATACAGTGCACGTGGTTTGCCTTTATTGGTTATAGTATATTCCATAGTAGTAACTGACTTGTTAAGTTGATCTACCTACTACAAAGGTCAGAACAATTCTGGTGAAAGTGTGATTTTGTGTTGACGTTTTATATAGGATGATGTTGGTGGCTTATGTTGGTGGCTTATGCTGGTGGCTTATGTTGGTGGCTTATGTTGGTGGCTTATGTCGGTGGCTTATGTTGATGGCTTATATTGGTGGCTTATGTTGGTGGCTTATATTGGTGGCTTATGTTGATGGCTTATGTCGGTGGCTTATATTGGTGGCTTATGTTGATTGCTTATGTTGGTGGCTTATGTTGATGGCTTATGTTGGTGGCTTATATTGGTGGCTTATGTTGATGGCTTATGTTGGTGGTTTATGTTGGTGGCTTATGTTGGTGGCTTATGTTGGTGGCTTATATTGGTGGCTTCTGTTGATGGCTTATGTTGGTGGCTTATATTGGTGGCTTATGTTGATGGTTTATGTTGGTGGCTTATGTTGATGGCTTATGTTGGTGGCTTATATTGGTGGCTTACATTGGTGGCTTTTGTTGGCGGCTTATGTTGGTGGCTTATGTTGGTGGCTTATGTTGATTGCTCTGTTGGTGGCTTATGTTGATGGTTTATATTGGTGGCTTATATTGGTGGCTTATGTTGATGGCTTATGTTGGTGGTTTATGTTGGTGGCTTATATTGGTGGCTTATGTTGGTGGCTTAAATTGGTGGCTTCTGTTGATGGCTTATGTTGGTGGCTTATATTGGTGGCTTATGTTGATGGCTTATGTTGGTGGCTTATGTTGATGGCTTATGTTGGTGGCTTATATTGGTGGCTTATATTGGTGGCTTATGTTGGCGGCTTATGTTGGTGGCTTATGTTGGTGGCTTATGTTGGTGGCTTATGTTGGTGACTTATGTTGATGGCTTATGTTGGTGGCTTATGTTGATGGCTTATGTTGGTGGCTTATGTTGATGGCTTATGTTGGTGGTTTTTATTTTGGCTTATGTTGATGGCTTATGTTGGTGGCTTATGTTGATGGCTTATGTTGGTGGCTTATATTGGTGGCTTATGTTGGTGGCTTATGTTGGCGGCTTATGTTGGTTGCTTATGTTGGCGGTTTATGTGAAAGCAAAAGTGGGAGCAAGTATGGGAGCATATGTGAAAGCAAAAGTGGGAGCAAAAAAGTGAGAGAAAAAAAAGTGAGAGCAAAATGTGTAAGCAAAAGTGGGAGCAAATATGAGAGCAAAAAGGTAGGAGCAAGTATGGGAGCAAATGTGAAACCAAAAGTGGAAGCAAAAAGTGAGAGAAAAAAGTGGGAGCAAAAAGTGTAGCAAAAGTGCAAGCAAATATGAGAGCAAAAAAAAAAAGTGGGAGCAAAAAGTGGGAGCAAAACGTGTAAGCAGAAGTGGGAGCACACAAGTGTGAGCACATATGGGAGCAGAAAGTGGGAGCAAATGTGAAAGCAAAAGTGGGAGTTAAAAGTGAGAGCAAAAAGAGCGAGCAAACGTGAGTGCACAAAGTGGGAGCAAAATGTGTGAGTAAAAAGTGGGCCAAATGTGGTGTTTTACTAAAACAATCTCCCCTAACCTAACCTAACCTAACTTCACCTAACCTAACCTTCCAACTCTCAGATCAAAAATTAAATTCTGGCCATAGTCGAGTTGGAACCCAAAACCCCTGGGATAACACCAAAGTATACTAGCCACTACACCGCGAAATGGGCAAATTATCATGCAACACAACACAAAAATAAAAGTTTCCTGTAGTGTAACTCATTGGCTGACAACCATAGTTGAGAATTCAAACCCAAGACCTCAGGACTTTTGTTTTGAACATTATCAGAAATATTATTCCATTTACATTTTGCTGTTGTTTATAGTTATAAGAGTTGGCATTAATATGGGAGCAAAAGTGAAAGCAAAAAGTGGGTGCAAGCATGGCTGGTTGTTGAGACTTTCATATCAACTAATACACACAAATTAAATTTTAGTAAAGTGACTTGGCTAATAATAATAATAATAATAACAGTTTTAAAAAATTCAAGGGGATTGATATTTTTCAGGGTGCAATTTCCAAAGAACTGTCAAGAATAATAATTACATGAACAGATTCCAAGAACTCTAGAGTGCTTTTAAGTTTAATGATTGTCTAGGAGTGAGATAGAGCTAGCTAACCTAAGTTAACCTCAGCTCACTAAACCTAACCTTGTCACATGACATGTTCTACAAGTATAGACTTGCTTTGAGACTGGCTATGACGTCACAGATGAATGGCGGTGGGAGGCTAGCAAAAAGGAAAATGTTTATGTGTAATAAAAAGTCATGTCCAGCCACCCACCGCCATTCATCTGTGACGTCATAGCCAGTCTCAAAGCAAGTGACGTCTTAGACCATTGGAACTTGTTTTCAGATCTGACTGTAGTACATAGGGAGTATAGGTTGTAGGCATGGCTTGACAAACGGTGTACACAAAATTCAATTTATCGATTCAAGAATTAAGAGTAGACTATCATTAATTAATTGGTTAAAGAGTGTAGCTGAAAATAAAAAAATGGTGACTATATTAAACTAAACTGAAACAAGTCGAATCAAACCCAACTGAACCAAACCAAGTCACCACACATGTAGCCTACAATAATTCTTTCTTTACCTAGCTAGGTTTCGTCACTCACAGTAAACATCTTACATTATGGGTTTGCAATATATTAAGAAAAGCAAAAGTCCATGATCTTGTTGCTTTGGGTCTTTTTTGGGGAAATTCATAAGCCATAAAAAGAATGACATCATGTCAAGTTCTGGAGGACCTCGTATGTCAAAATCCCATTATCAGTTTATAAAATCTCAAGGCCATGCCCTAGCAGTTTTGGATTATTTCAATCAATGAGTCCACCATAGGAAAGATCAGAAAAATAAATACCCTTAAAACAAGTCGTCACATGACCCTATCCGAACAATGCTTCGCAAAATATAAATTCATCCATTGAACATTGAACATGATCGGCGATATCATCCTCACTTCCCCCTCCCTCCATGGTTGCCATATCGTTTGACCTTCAAGTGTCTTCAGCATCTCTGTGCTTTTTTCATTGTCCTGTTGTCAAGTCAAGTCAATGCATTCCAATAAGCTCAACTAACATCCACATCCTGTCAGTCTGCCCCAGCAAGTTTGTTTTCTATACTCACTTCAAGCAACATATAACCAAGTTCTGTTTGTTCTATCTAAAGCCAGCTTCATACGATCAAGGAATTATCATTTGTCATGTCACTCATAATCGTTTACACGTTAAAGACCCCCTTCAGGGTGTTTAGGAATTAGGAATTCCATCATAGGAAAAATCGGAAAACGAACCCTCGACCCGCCGTCTCATCGGAATAGCGAATACTGTATTGGTATATCACCACCGTGGCCAGTAATTGCCTCGTTGAAACACGTACCCAGTGGTATCGTCTCTTTCTATCTACAACCACTCGTCATGAACATTTTAGATAGATTTAAAAAAAAGTTTAAAAAACTAAAATGTTTTCAACAAAAGTGTTGTTAGACAGTTTCTCATTTTTAGCCTACTTTCGATTTTTGCAAAAAATGAAAGTAGACTTATGAGATCACTACAGGGCGAAAAAAAGTGTGTCTGGCTGTGAGTCTGTGTGTGTGTGTGTGTGTGTGTGAGTGTGTGGACTCTGAATGTCTGTCCCCCCTTTCAATTCGAACACGGTGAGCGCAAATTGAACGAAATTTGGTACAAAGGTAGCACTAGCAAAGGACACCTCAGTGTCATGTTTTATATCGCCGCCATCTTGACGGAAACGTAATGATGGCCACCCAAATGTTAAAATCTTAAATCAAATTTCGACCATCCTAATAATTTGATCTCTACCGGATTTTGCAACAACATGCCTTTTTGTGGAAAGCATCTTATGACTGACTACAAGGTCATCAGCCCAATAGTTTGCAAATAGCGGCCATGTATGTGTGCAAATCCATTCCCCAGATCAATTCAATCACGGTGAAACCGAATTGAATGAATTTTTTACAGAGGTAGCACCAGCAAAGGGCATCTCATATTCATGTTTAATATCCCTATAGCACGTTGTATTTCAACAAGCTACTACAACCAACATTCAATTATACTCCTTCAAAAGGACAAAGAGTTATAACAATACCCATGCATTTAGGAGAAAGTAGGCTATATGTTCTTTACTGAACATCTTGTTTAAACATAAATACTATATTCGAAAGGGAGCGAGGGGAGGGGCGTCACCCCGTGTCCTACGACCCCTCGTATACGTCTCTGGCGTTATTGGTTTGTGAGATACAACAGAAAGTCTAAAATCACAGTTTTATACCAAAAAATTCTGTTTCCCTCATTCTCAAAAACTTTAACCTATTACCAAAATAAAGACGGTATCGAGACAAGCCATTTGACACGTCATAGGACCAAATCCGACCATGCATTCGTGAAATATCGGAAAAAGTCTAAAATCATGTTTTTACCCCAAAAAAACATGTTTCCAGCATTCTCAAAACTTTAACCTATTAATAACAAATATAGGGCTTCGAGACAAGCGATTTGACACGTTACACGTCCAAATTTGACCTTGCGTTCGAGAGATATCGGCAAACTTCGTAGGAAAGTAGGCGACTATCTGGTTCTCTCCTCACCACCAAAACCCCTTCTTATAAATCATATTTTCAAAGAGCTCACCCTCTTACGAAAATCGCAAGTGCGCATCGTAAAAAACAAAAACAAAATATTAATCTATTGCGGCATCCAGCAAAACGCATGCGCTATATGAGCAACAACCTTTAAGTTCATTTTAGCAGCGCACCTTATACATGTCGCATTTGAAAATAGACTTTCACAAAAAAATTACAATTTCACCCCCTAGTAGGGGTAGGTTTTATTTAGGGGTTGAAATGAGTGGTCCATTGGAAAGAGGGCGTCAACCCGAGTCCAACGACACCTCATTTGTCAAAATCGGACTATGCGTTCGAGAGATATTCATTATTTTAACATGTACAGTCGGGTACAAATAAAATGGGTGAGTTAGAACCCCCCTCACTCCCCTACTGGCACAAGTGAACCCTTGACCATTTATATAAAAATACGTTAGAGTTTAATAGAAACAATAAGAAACCAAAGGGAATAATTCGTTGTGAAATAAGCTTCAGGAACGCAACAAGATACACAGGTGGCTTATTGAATACTGGCGAACACATGCAGTCCCATTAGTTTTTACGTTTTAAGTTTAAAAAAATCGTTAGAAAGGCCATTAAAGGAGCAAGGAAATGCACACCTGAAGGGTCGTAATTAACACTCAACATTCCATGAGCCAGCAATCCAGCAAAAAGTTATTTCTAGTCAAGTACGACATTTATGTGGGATCTACTTCTCTAAGGACATACTTGAGAATAGGCCCCGAAAAGCGATGAGCCAGCAAGAAGTCGAACATATAAATGAGGAACTCCCCATCATAAAACTTGACAAAATAAATTCACCATGTTAACCAGATTTGAAGTTAAGACAGTAGTAGAAACAGCATAAATCGGAATGTTGGTAGACCTGAAAAATAGGTCCTTAAGAAAATGCAAGCTATGACGACGTCATTGGAATGCAGAGCGGAGTGCTACGAAGGGATACAGAGGTAATCAGGTCGGCCCCGCAGAGTGAATAACAACTATTTTGATTAATAAAAAATTAACCTCTGTACGAATTCCGTTCCGCCAACAGACAATCGTAAATTTATAACAGATTACATCTGGGAATAAAATATAGACCAGATTGGAGCTAGGAGTAAAAAGTAGGACTCCCGAAATTGTCAGGAACTAATTTCTGCGGCAAATAGAATAAATAAGGCTTTAAGCTCAAGCCAGAGCATCAGTTGACTCAGTCTGCGAGAAGCCTCGGGGAGACACGTTACGCATCAGTATAATCAGTTCATCAGTTGAACCAGTCTTCGAGAAGCCTCGGTGGAGGCACGTCAAAACACCTGTTACGCTACACGTCATTAAGTCAGTTAGGCGCTACGCTATCAAAGTACAAGTAGTTCAGAGAGAACACGGTTCGAGTTAGAACCCAGTGTAGGTCAAATAATTCAGCGAAGCTTGAATAAGCAGTAAATTAAACTTCAGTTGAGGCACATCACGCTAATAACTAGACGAAGTTACACCACATAACGGTTCAGAGTTAGGAACTCTGAGCGATCAGGGAAGTCAATAAACATTGACATTGAAAAGACTGCAAAGGAAAGGACCGTAGAGGTCAAAACAATTAGGAATTCATATAACAATACGAGTGCGTTACACCAAAGTCAGGGTGTTTCAAAGAACATTAAAATCCCAAAGGGGATATTTAAAGAACACCAATCTGAAACTGCACAGTGCAGAAATATTGCGAAAGTGCGAAGTCTAAGAAAAGAGAAATAATTTGAGAAATATAGAGGCTAGAAACATAAATAGGAGTGTATGGACTTCGAATTGGAAGCCAAGATATAGAAACACGAAAGTTGCGATAGATAGAGCTAGGAAAAGGAGTGGCGGCAAAGATTACGAACATTTTTCGCCTAAGAACTAATAGGTCACACCAGTAAAGCCACGAGCAGCAGAAACATTAGAAAGACTATACCGAATAAAGGTTGAACAGAAGTAGGAGATTCCGAGAAGGCGAAGTCACACGTTGAATGCGGATTAGGGGGCGCATCAAGATCATCAACTCCGTGATGTTGCACCGCAAAACGCTGAAATATGGTTCGTGTGTCATGTAAAAATTAAATAAGTGCTTTTAAGTGTAATAAGGGTTTTTAAGTGTAACAAGATGTTCAGTAAAGAACATATAGCCTACTTTCTCCTAAATGTATGAGTATAGTTATAACTCGTTGTTATTATCAAAGAGTATAATAGAACTATTCTTTGTTGAAGACCTTAGAAACGATTTACCTCTACCAAACGCTACAACCTAGATAAAAACTGCTACCATCATTGAAGAAAGAAAGATAAGAAGTATCTAAAGAATGTTATGGATCTGGAGACATAATCGACCGGACTGGCGGCGTGGCTCAGCGGTAACGTTCTCGCTTGCTGGACCGTATGTTTCAGGTTCGTATCCTGGAGCAGTCAGCTGGCATTTGAGGGTGCACAGATGCGAGGGAGCCGTGTTAGTAGATTTACTGGCACGTTAAAGATCCCCTTCGGGACAAAATTCTGGCACCCCGGCGTCTCTAAAAGCAACAGTAGTTAAAAGGGACGTAAAACCAATAACATTATTATTATTATTATTATTATTATTATTATTATTATTATTACATAATCGGCCTGACGCGGGCAACATCCAACTTTGAGTTGAGGCATGTATTTACACGTCTGGCTGCGTATGACTTTCACAACCCTAATTGAATTAACAAATCTCTCCATGACCCTACAGAGACGTGTGTATACCAACTATGTGGATATTTTCGATTGCTATTTGGCTGAAATAAAAGTATTAATTAATATCCTGAACTAGCACCAACGGTAGAGTTCAGATACTATGTGAAATCGTTTTGTTCTTTACTTCAATGAACATTTTCAAATAACGCACAATAGGCTGTTACAAAACCTTTAAAATAAAAAGTAAATATGTATCGTAGTATCATCTTGTCATTCTTCAAATTCGATGCGCATAGAATGCCAATGGTATAGTAATCAATGGAGCCCCACGTAGACTAGTCGTGACATCTAGTGGTGAAATATCGAACAATATAATCCTAACAGAGCGAGTGCATTCTAGCGGCCAAAAGAAGAAACTTTTCAATAAAATCTGGAAGTTTATAAGTAGGTCTGCGTGCAGTTACCTTCTTGGCAGCTAGATGTCTCGAGTAAATCTGCTGGCGAATTATGTTTTAATTAAATATATATTTTACACCATAATATGCACAATATAACGCTTAATTTTAAAACATCTGAGTCATTACAGAACAATAAACATATAACATTTCAAGCAAAAAACCTAGCTCTGATCGGGTTTGAACCATAGGCATTTGAGCGACAGGCTAACGCTCTACCACTGAGCTAATTGTGTCAACGAATATCGTTCTATATAAAATGACTTACATAGAACTTGTTAGCCAATAATGATTTATACTAAACGATTTCATCACTGGAGTATATTATTTATATATAAAGCATTTCATACAACGTTTATTTATTTTGTATCAGTTCGCTATATTGCATGCAATACTCAAATTAGTGAAATATAAGTCAGGCACAAGATATCCGCTGCCATCTCGTATCATTACTGAATCGGCTCAGCTTTTTAAAATCACGTCTGCACTATAGTATTACAAAATAAACTTTTAATTTCGAACGTGCCTCTTCCTTTAGAACAGTTAAAACGATTATCGGCTCGATAATCAGAACTGGTGGGTTCCATGATATGGATTATAAAGTTTGCATAATTCGCACGGCCGCCATCCTGAAATGGTATGGCGGACGACCTTGTAGTTTGGTCACAAGACGCATCCTATACGAAGGTATGTTGTTACCAAATTTGGTAGAGATCGGATGATTTGGTTAGTCGTTATTTGATTTTACGTTTTGAACGTTTGAGTGGCCGCCATTCAGTTTTAGTAAAGATGGCGGCGATATAAAACATGACACTGAGGTGTCCTTTGCTAGTGCTACCTTTGTACCAAATTTCGTTCAATTCGCATTCACCGTGTTCGAATTGATAGGGGGGGACAGACATTCAGAGTACACACACTCACACACACACAGACACACACACACACACACACAGACTCACACACATACACACACACACACAGACTCACACACACACATACACACACACACAGACAGACACACTTTTTTCGCCCTGTGTTGATCTCATAAGTCTACTTTCATTTTTTGCAAAAATCGAAAGTAGGCTAAAAATAATGTATCAATAAGTGAAAAAGTGTGATATTGGAGACCAGAGAATGAAGATGGTCCATTTTTGTGTAAAAATGCATTGTTGAAGCAATTAGATGGGTGAAGACATCCAAAGATTTGGTCATGAACCGAACGTCACATGGGGTGAGTAAGACATCTTTCATTATACTAAAATGTTGTGTCATGTGCTGATCAATAATTGTGAAATGTATAAAATGAACAAGTAAATGCACCAGTAAATAAATAAATAATATCAAAATGTGTTTGAAAAACCGCCAAGATAAGTTTGCCAAATATGAAAATATGATAATTAAAGTGCTTAGTAAATTGAAACCCGGAAAATGAATAATTAATTATAATCAAAAATTGAAATATGAGAGGAGAAATAGATTATAATGATATTATTGGCAAGTAATTTATGCCGTTGATGAGCTATAAGGTAATGATAAAATGAGCACCAATTAATAATAATAATAAGTATTGAATTTCTATACTCGGATAATAATGAGTAAATATATTGAGTAATTGCGCTCCGTAAATAATTATGAAAAATAAGATTGAATAAATATGATAATGGGCTCTAGTTGAAAGTAATTGAATATTAAAGGATCTTTGGGAAACCTTAAAGTATGAAGTAATAATACCATTCAGATCATAAATTTAATGAATCAAAGTAAATGGTGATAAACGAAAACCTTGGAAATATATTATGAAGTTGTAGGCTATAGGCCAAGTTAAAAGTGAAATGCTTAAGTAAAGACCAGTAAAGTAATACCACGACATAAGTGAAGTTGAGTTATTGAGAATTTGTAGTACGCGATGAAAATCCAAGTTATTAAAAGGTTGCGTTGCCAAAAAAGGGCCAATATATAATAAATAATAAGCAGCATCAGGCCAGCTAGTGTTTATTCCATAACAGGCATATTCGAGAGATCAAAAATATATATTAATGTCGGAAAATCGACCTGAAATGAATGTTATTGTACGAGGGTTTGACCCACTGGGAGGCAGTATGTCCTGCCCAGGTTAAAATAAGAAAGCCAGAGTTCAGGCATGATCGAGATCTCTGAATTGTCCGCCTCAATAATGGTAATTTGCAGTGTAAGTCCTGTTGAGGCGTTGCTAAATGTATATTGTATAAGTCTGGAAGGAGTTAGAGGTTTCTACGAGTTATGATACAACTGGGGAGGCGTGTAGAGTTTCCGAGCCTAGTGTCATATAACCCATCCCATTGGCCAGTGTTGTTGTGTATCCGACCAAATAAAGGTATGAGAAATGTATATGAAGGACGGAGTCAGGGCATGGTAACGATCCCTGGTTTCCACCTTCCAAGTTATAAATCGTCGGGATCCCGGGATATTGCAGTTATTAAAGAGTGAGCTTGGATTATCATATGCATTTTTAAGGAAAGAGGTAAATAGTTAAAAGTCGCGATGGGTGAATGAATGAGAAGCGAGACCAGGTCATAAATCACAAGCTAAGTAGTGTAAGGGAGAGTCTGGCGAACCGACCGGCCTTCACCGACCGCAGGGGAGCTAATACAATGGACACTCTGTGTACAGGAGTGTTACGATCTGAATAGGTAGTGGTAATAAAACGGGAGGTCATGCAGTTTTGATAAATAATGGTGTAAATTGTAAATTGAAATTGTAAATGTAAATTGTTGAATTGGTGGGTTTTAGACAATGGTCCCCACACTAAGTTTGAAGAAATTCCATAATATTTGACCATAGTAGTCAAGGAATAAGTTTGTAAAGAAAGTGATCGATTTCTGCCTCAGAAGATGTACTAAGAAATACGGGTAAACCAATAATTGAGTTTGTAAGTAAACTAAGTAATGAAAGGAAGTGATAGCACATGATACATCATTAATGAATGCCCCTTGAGCATGAGAAACAAGTTGGAAGGATGTGGGTTCGAGTCATGGCATGTTAAGAATTGTTGATTTGTTGTGTAAATGTTTAAACCTAAGGCTTAACTGGAAGACATAATACAGTTTGAAAGTAACTGAAAATAAAAGTAAACAATGAAAATAAAGATAGAATAAAGCCCTGAAGGGACAGTAACGATACGGTAAAGGTCCGTAAAGCCTTAGTGTACTTTTCATAAATGATAGGCACGCTCTTTGCCTTAATGAATAGAAATGAAATGTTGTAGGAAAGAAATGTTTGTATTGACGTTTAAGAATAGATATTAGCTCAGTTGAGCTAAGCAAGATAACGCTATAATGTAGATTTATATGATTTTTGAGAATTTATGGATTTTGCTTTTGTTATTTTGGAGTTATTCCAAAATATTGATGTTTTATGTGTATTTGTATTTTTTCCTGGGAATTTTTAGTAAATAAATTCATATTAATTGTAACATGTTTAGTTGTCAATGTAGTCTTGTAGATCCTCAAGTGCTTTCATATCTGAATGTGAGATCTTGTTGTGGGCTGAACGGTACACGCCTCGAAGCCGCAGTACCAAGCCAGGTGATGATCAAGCATTCTCCATGTGAAATGGGTACAATATTAACAAAACTCTGGACTTATTGACATTAAACGCGATCTTCAACGCCTTGTTCGTCACTGAATTGGGCCATTTTGACGAATTATTTTTCTTTTGTACTATGGAGCTCCCTACCATGATTGTAATACCGATTTCTCATTTTTTAGATTTGGCACCTTTTGGTTATACTCCTCTCATTTGGCCAAGACAGTATCTCAAAATAGTTTTTCTATCTTATAATTAGAAAGGCAATGCAGTGTGGACAATAAAACAGAATATAATCAATAATGTACACTTAAGAATTTATTGTCAGTCATATACAGGAATATACTTCGTATAAAAAGTTTGGGATTTACAAATGAACACAAATAAGACAAACACAACTCTTAGACAATTATATACATGTTGTTGTTAATTAATTTTTGAGGCTTAGGAAATCTTGGTTATCAGCCCCGTGTAGTTGGGTATGTGTTGAACTAGTCTGATAACCTAAAGTAGTGTGTGTAGCTGTATTAGGGACAGGAATGGGGTAGAAGCCCCGCGACTTACAATAAGGACTGACTGTATGGCTCAGCGGTAACGTTCTCGCCCGCTGTGGCCAAAGTTGCAGGATCGAATCCTGGCGAAGTCAGGGTGCGCAAATAAGAGGGAACCGTGTCCGTAGCTTTACTGGAAGTTTCCGTTATCTCCGTTGTTGTCACAAAGGACTGGAATAATGCAAAGGAGAGCCTTGGCTTGAACAGGAACCATGTGCAGTTAATGCAAAAAAGCTGCCCTCCTTGGTACTGCAAGTATAGTACGTAAGGTTTTGTCTCTTCAGTGACCCTGAACATCTTAAGATACAGTGCTATCATTAGTGTCTTTGGCTCGCAAGAAATCCGACAGTGATGGTTTTGTATTTTCATGAACATTTCATATACCTTTTTTGTTTTGTTTTTGTTTCCGACTTTGGCCAACTGTGGACCGCATGGAACCTAAGGCTTTCTGGTCATTTTTTTCTTCTTTACTTCCCAAAACCTCTTCATTCTTTCACTTCTAATCTTTCTCTGCTCCTCTGTTATTACCAATTTTGGCCTGTGTTGTGGTGGTTTTTCTTTGAACGTCTTGATATTGTCAACGCGGCTTCGAAACGTTTTCCTAACGTGAATGACAAGTTCAGTTAGACCAACTTCAATGGCGTCTCTTTTGACCTCTTCTACCCATTTTTTGTAGCTTTCAACCTTTGTCAGCCGGTTCCTGTCCATTCTCATAAAATGCCCGTAAAATTTAGCCTTCTTTTACGCATTGTGACCACAATGGTTTCGGTCTGCATATACAGATCTTCATTTTTCCTTTTTTCCATGTTCCATCATCATCTTTCCGTGGTCCGAGAATTTTCCTCAGGATCCTCCTTTCTCTTATCTCAAGTTCCTTCAGCTCCCTTTGTTGTTGTTCAGGGTCAGACACTCGGAGGCATACAGACCCTCTAATAATACTACTAATAATAGCGACACTGCGTCTGCTGCAAACGGACCAATGCAATTGTCTACGCTGCCAACACGATAAAATATTTGAAATTTATAAATAGAAATTATGTATGAATTGCAGCCAATGGCCATAGCTGGGTATTTTGATTGAACGCCTGAGGCCTCCCAACAAGTTCAATTTCAAGTAGTTCCAACTTTGGCTATCAGATGCTACTGTCACTAACACCTAGCGGTGAACGTTGGAACTTGATAGAGCGTTTCTAAATATAGTCATTTAGGCTTTCACGGCCCGTGTTACTATTCATAATGTTGAATTTTGGGCTGATGCCGTGTTTTATTATATTAATATTCGACGCGATTCGAAAGAAACCATGTCTTTCTTCGTCAGGAATAATCTGGAATACGACAATGTTGCTAAGAGAAAGCAACGAAGAACATATAGAAGGTGCCCAAAGATGGACGCCATTATAGCCCCATGTTAGGGACAACGGAAAGCAGCAGTGAATTACTTTCTCAGGGTTCTGATAATAGGTAGCCAGGATTCACTGAGATTGTACCCGGTGTCGCGGTTGAAATTATCTGGGTGTTTACGTATTTCAACCGCCTCCCTGATGATTCTGGGACGATATTGCTTTATACGGGCAAGAACATCCACTCCTTGGAACATAACATCATGGCCAGGTGTTAAAGCATGATCGGCAACAGCTGATTTATCAGGTTGAATGAGCCTGATACATCTATTATGTTCCTTAATGCGACTGCATATTGTTCTACTGATAATAGGTAGCCAGGATTCACTGAGATTGTACCCGGTGTCGCGGTTGAAATTATCTGGGTGTTTACGTATTTCAACCGCCTCCCTGATGATTCTGGGACGATATTGCTTTATACGGGCAAGAACATCCACTCCTTGGAACATGACATCATGGCCAGGTGTTAAAGCATGATCGGCAACAGCTGATTTATCAGGTTGAATGAGCCTGATACATCTATTATGTTCCTTAATGCGAGTGCATATTGTTCTACTGATAATAGGTAGCCAGGATTCACTGAGATTGTACCCGGTGTCGCGGTTGAAATTATCTGGGTGTTTACGTATTTCAACCGCCTCCCTGATGATTCTGGGACGATATTGCTTTATACGGGCAAGAACATCCACTCCTTGGAACATGACATCATGGCCAGGTGTTAAAGCATGATCGGCAACAGCTGATTTATCAGGTTGAATGAGCCTGACACATCTATTATGTTCCTTAATGCGAGTGCATATTGTTCTAATAGGTAGCCAGGATTCACTGAGATTGTACCCGGTGTCGCGGTTGAAATTATCTGGGTGTTTACGTATTTCAACCGCCTCCCTGATGAATCTGGGACGATATTGCTTTATACGGGCAAGAACATCCACTCCTTGGAACATGACATCATGGCCAGGTGTTAAAGCATGATCGGCAACAGCTGATTTATCAGGTTGAATGAGCCTGATACATCTATTATGTTCCTTAATGCGAGTGCATATTGTTCTAATAGGTAGCCAGGATTCACTGAGATTGTACCCGGTGTCGCGGTTGAAATTATCTGGGTGTTTACGTATTTCAACCGCCTCCCTGATGATTCTGGGACGATATTGCTTTATACGGGCAAGAACATCCACTCCTTGGAACATGACATCATGGCCAGGTGTTAAAGCATGATCGACAACAGCTGATGTATCAGATTGAATGAGCCTGACACATCTATTATGTTCCTTAATGCGAGTGCATATTGTTCTAATAGGTAGCCAGGATTCACTGAGATTGTACCCGGTGTCGCGGTTGAAATTATCTGGGTGTTTACGTATTTCAACCGCCTCCCTGATGATTCTGGGAAGATATTGCTTTATACGGGCAAGAACATCCACTCCTTGGAACATGACATCATGGCCAGGTGTTAAAGCATGATCGGCAACAGCTGATTTATCAGGTTGAATGAGCCCGATACATCTATTATGTTCCTTAATGCGAGTGCATATTGTTCAAGGTAGCCAGGATTCACTGAGATTGTACCCGGTGTCGCGGTTGAAATTATCTGGGTGTTTACGTATTTCAACCGCCTCCCTGATGATTCTGGGACGATATTGCTTTATACGGGCAAGAACATCCACTCCTTGGAACATGACATCATGGCCAGGTGTTAAAGCATGATCGGCAACAGCTGATTTATCAGGTTGAATGAGCCCGATACATCTATTATGTTCCTTAATGCGAGTGCATATTGTTCAAGGTAGCCAGGATTCACTGAGATTGTACCCGGTGTCGCGGTTGAAATTATCTGGGTGTTTACGTATTTCAACCGCCTCCCTGATGATTCTGGGACGATATTGCTTTATACGGGCAAGAACATCCACTCCTTGGAACATGACATCATGGCCAGGTGTTAAAGCATGATCGGCAACAGCTGATTTATCAGGTTGAATGAGCCTGACACATCTATTATGTTCCTTAATGCGAGTGCATATTGTTCTAATAGGTAGTCAGGATTCACTGAGATTGTACCCGGTGTCGCGGTTGAAATTATCTGGGTGTTTACTTATTTCAACCGTCTCCCTGATGATTCTGGGACGATATTGCTTTATACGGGCAAGAACATCCACTCCTTGGAACATGACATCATGGCCAGGTGTTAAAGCATGATCGGCAACAGCTGATTTATCAGGTTGAATGAGCCTGACACATCTATTATGTTCCTTAATGCGAGTGCATATTGTTCTAATAGGTAGCCAGGATTCACTGAGATTGTACCCGGTGTCGCGGTTGAAATTATCTGGGTGTTTACGTATTTCAACCGCCTCCCTGATGAATCTGGGACGATATTGCTTTATACGGGCAAGAACATCCACTCCTTGGAACATGACATCATGGCCAGGTGTTAAAGCATGATCGGCAACAGCTGATTTATCAGGTTGAATGAGCCTGATACATCTATTATGTTCCTTAATGCGAGTGCATATTGTTCTAATAGGTAGCCAGGATTCACTGAGATTGTACCCGGTGTCGCGGTTGAAATTATCTGGGTGTTTACGTATTTCAACCGCCTCCCTGATGATTCTGGGACGATATTGCTTTATACGGGCAAGAACATCCACTCCTTGGAACATGACATCATGGCCAGGTGTTAAAGCATGATCGACAACAGCTGATGTATCAGATTGAATGAGCCTGACACATATATTATGTTCCTTAATGCGAGTGCATATTGTTCTAATAGGTAGCCAGGATTCACTGAGATTGTACCCGGTGTCGCGGTTGAAATTATCTGGGTGTTTACGTATTTCAACCGCCTCCCTGATGATTCTGGGACGATATTGCTTTATACGGGCAAGAACATCCACTCCTTGGAACATGACATCATGGCCAGGTGTTAAAGCATGATCGGCAACAGCTGATTTATCAGGTTGAATGAGCCCGATACATCTATTATGTTCCTTAATGCGAGTGCATATTGTTCAAGGTAGCCAGGATTCACTGAGATTGTACCCGGTGTCGCGGTTGAAATTATCTGGGTGTTTACGTATTTCAACCGCCTCCCTGATGATTCTGGGACGATATTGCTTTATACGGGCAAGAACATCCACTCCTTGGAACATGACATCATGGCCAGGTGTTAAAGCATGATCGGCAACAGCTGATTTATCAGGTTGAATGAGCCTGACACATCTATTATGTTCCTTAATGCGAGTGCATATTGTTCTAATAGGTAGCCAGGATTCACTGAGATTGTACCCGGTGTCGCGGTTGAAATTATCTGGGTGTTTCCTTATTTCAACCGTCTCCCTGATGATTCTGGGACGATATTGCTTTATACGGGCAAGAACATCCACTCCTTGGAACATGACATCATGGCCAGGTGTTAAAGCATGATCGACAACAGCTGATGTAACAGATTGAATGAGCCTGACACATCTATTATGTTCCTTAATGCGAGTGCATATTGTTCTAATAGGTAGCCAGGATTCACTGAGATTGTACCCGGTGTCGCGGTTGAAATTATCTGGGTGTTTACGTATTTCAACCGCCTCCCTGATGATTCTGGGACGATATTGCTTTATACGGGCAAGAACATCCACTCCTTGGAACATGACATCATGGCCAGGTGTTAAAGCATGATCGGCAACAGCTGATTTATCAGGTTGAATGAGCCTGATACATCTATTATGTTCCTTAATGCGAGTGCATATTGTTCTAATAGGTAGCCAGGATTCACTGAGATAGTACCCGGTGTCGCGGTTGAAATTATCTGGGTGTTTACGTATTTCAACCGCCTCCCTGATGATTCTGGGACGATATTGCTTTATACGGGCAAGAACATCCACTCCTTGGAACATGACATCATGGCCAGGTGTTAAAGCATGATCGACAACAGCTGATGTATCAGATTGAATGAGCCTGACACATCTATTATGTTCCTTAATGCGAGTGCATATTGTTCTAATAGGTAGCCAGGATTCACTGAGATTGTACCCGGTGTCGCGGTTGAAATTATCTGGGTGTTTACGTATTTCAACCGCCTCCCTGATGATTCTGGGACGATATTGCTTTATACGGGCAAGAACATCCACTCCTAGGAACATGACATCATGGCCAGGTGTTAAAGCATGATCGGCAACAGCTGATTTATCAGGTTCAATGAGCCCGATACATCTATTATGTTCCTTAATGCGAGTGCATATTGTTCAAGGTAGCCAGGATTCACTGAGATTGTACCCGGTGTCGCGGTTGAAATTATCTGGGTGTTTACGTATTTCAACCGCCTCCCTGATGATTCTGGGACGATATTGCTTTATACGGGCAAGAACATCCACTCCTTGGAACATGACATCATGGCCAGGTGTTAAAGCATGATCAGCAACAGCTGATTTATCAGGTTGAATGAGCCTGACACATCTATTATGTTCCTTAATGCGAGTGCATATTGTTCTAATAGGTAGTCAGGATTCACTGAGATTGTACCCGGTGTCGCGGTTGAAATTATCTGGGTGTTTACTTATTTCAACCGTCTCCCTGATGATTCTGGGACGATATTGCTTTATACGGGCAAGAACATCCACTCCTTGGAACATGACATCATGGCCAGGTGTTAAAGCATGATCGGCAACAGCTGATTTATCAGGTTGAATGAGCCCGATACATCTATTATGTTCCTTAATGCGAGTGCATATTGTTCAAAGTAGCCAGGATTCACTGAGATTGTACCCGGTGTCGCGGTTGATATTATCTGGGTGTTTACGTATTTCAACCGCCTCCCTAATGATTCTGGGACGATATTGCTTTATACCGGCAAGAACATCCACGCCTTGGAACATGACATCATGGCCAGGTGTTAAAGCATGATCGGCAACAGCTGATTTACCAGGTTGAATGAGCCTGACACATCTATTATGTTCCTTAATGCGAGTGCATATTGTTCTAATAGGTAGCCAGGATTCACTGAGATTGTACCCGGTGTCGCGGTTGAAATTATCTGGGTGTTTACGTATTTCAACCGCCTCCCTGATGATTCTGGGACGATATTGCTTTATACGGGCAAGAACATCCACTCCTTGGAACATGACATCATGGCCAGGTGTTAAAGCATGATCGGCAACAGCTGATTTATCAGGTTGAATGAGCCTGACACATCTATTATGTTCCTTAATGCGAGTGCATATTGTTCTAATAGGTAGCCAGGATTCACTGAGATTGTACCCGGTGTCGCGGTTGAAATTATCTGGGTGTTTACTTATTTCAACCGTCTCCCTGATGATTCTGGGACGATATTGCTTTATACGGGCAAGAACATCCACTCCTTGGAACATGACATCATGGCCAGGTGTTAAAGCATGATCGGCAACAGCTGATTTATCAGGTTGAATGAGCCCGATACATCTATTATGTTCCTTAATGCGAGTGCATATTGTTCAAGGTAGCCAGGATTCACTGAGATTGTACCCGGTGTCGCGGTTGAAATTATCTGGGTGTTTACGTATTTCAACCGCCTCCCTGATGATTCTGGGACGATATTGCTTTATACGGGCAAGAACATCCACTCCTTGGAACATGACATCATGGCCAGGTGTTAAAGCATGATCGGCAACAGCTGATTTATCAGGTTGAATGAGCCTGACACATCTATTATGTTCCTTAATGCGAGTGCATATTGTTCTAATAGGTAGCCAGGATTCACTGAGATTGTACCCGGTGTCGCGGTTGAAATTATCTGGGTGTTTACGTATTTCAACCGCCTCCCTGATGATTCTGGGACGATATTGCTTTATATGGGCAAGAACATCCACTCCTTGGAACATGACATCATGGACAGGTGTTAAAGCATGATCGGCAACAGCTGATTTATCAGGTTGAATGAGCCTGATACATCTATTATGTTCCTTAATGCGAGTGCATATGGAAAAGGAATCTGACGGCAAAATACCTTTTTTAGATGTTCTCGTCACCAAGAAAGAGGATGGATCTTTAGGACACAGCGTTTTTCGTTAGCCAACACACACCAATAGATATCTCCACGCAAGTTCTCACCATCACCCTGCCCAGAAACATGGTATCCTTACAACTCTAACTACCAGGGCTAGGAGGATTTGTGAAGTGTCTTCTTTACAAGAAGAAATTAACACCCTGCGAACCACCTTTGAGAGCAACGGTTATAGCAAGGCTTTGATTTCTACGGTTCTGAATCCAACACATATTAATAGGACGTCAGTTGAGAAAAGAGATGTAAGAGGAACTGCTTACCTTCCGTACATACATAACACGACGGATCGTATTGCTAAAATCCTACGTCGGTACAACATACGGACTGTATTTGGAACTTCTGTTAAGATTAGGCAACTCCTGCGACCAACTAAGGACAGTTTGCCTAAATTGCAACAACCGGGAATCTACAGAGTTCCCTGTACTTGTGGCAAGGTTTACATCGGGCAGACTTCGAGAACAATATGCACTCGCATTAAGGAACATAATAGATGTATCAGGCTCATTCAACCTGATAAATCAGCTGTTGCCGATCATGCTTTAACACCTGGCCATGATGTCATGTTCCAAGGAGTGGATGTTCTTGCCCGTATAAAGCAATATCGTCCCAGAATCATCAGGGAGGCGGTTGAAATACGTAAACACCCAGATAATTTCAACCGCGACACCGGGTACAATCTCAGTGAATCCTGGCTACCTATTATCAGAACCCTGAGAAAGTAATTCACTACTGCTTTCCGTTGTCCCTAACATGGGGCTATAATGGCGTCCATCTTTGGGCACCTTCTATATGTTCTTCGTTGCTTTCTCTTAGCAACATTGTCGTATTCCAGATTATTCCTGACGAAGGAAGACATGGTTTCTTTCGAAACGCGTCGAATATTAATGTAATAAAACACGGCATAAGCCCAAAATTCAACATTATGAATCGTCTCTAAATAGCCAAATATAACCTACAAATTTTGCTACACATAACCAATTGCAGTGGTAGGTTCTTTTAAGAGTCATAAATCTATGACATGGGCCCGCGGGCTATACTTCCCCTCCGAAGGAAGGAATGAAAATGAAAATCCACAGCCTGCTTCCAGTCTCCTACCGGGTCAGGAATGGAATGAATGAAGCCCCCATCTAGCGGCGAGGATATGAACTGTACCGGCTGCCGAGGCCTGACGCACACCTCTGGGGCAATGATTAAATGAATGACAGATGAAATGAAATGAGATTGGAGAGTGTTGCTGGAATGAAAATTTTGACAGGGAAAACCGGAGTACCCGGAGGAAAACCTGCCTGCCTCCGTTTTGTCCAGCACAGATCTCACATGGAGTGACCGGCATTTGAACCACGGACCCAGCGGTGAGAGGCCGGCGTACTGCCGCCTAAGCCACGGAGGCTCCCGAAGGAAGGAATACTGAAGTATTTTAATAAACATATATATATATAAATAAACATCCGTGGTCGTTACGGCATGACTGCTGGCAGTCGCTCACATCCGGGAGGCGAGGAGGTTCGAATCCCCCCGCCGGCAACCTTGAAGATGGTCTTCTGTGGTTTCTCATCTTCCTTCCAGGCAAATGCCGGGGTTGGTCCCTAACTATAGGCCACAGCCGCAACCTTCCAACTCCTCGTCCTTACATCCCAACTTTCCTCCCCAACGGTACTTGTAGCTCACCCATTGGGTGTCCGTCACGAAGCAGCTACAAAACTGGCGAGCCGAACAAGTCCTTGGACACTCCCGGCACTAAAAGCCATACGCTAAAAAAAATATATAACACCAACAGCCTAAATCAAACTGTCATGGGGAACTCGTAAAGAAATATTGGTTACAAGCTCTTCAATTTAATTCATCGCCATTCATTTTATCTCTAACTAGTAGGTACCCACGGCTTCACTCGCGATGAAGACAATGGGGACGATACGTTTTTGCATATAATTGGTCTGTTCTATTATAGCGATCTCGGCTACAGGTGGGTACATTTTAATTCGGAAAATTGTGATACATACCGTACAGTAACTTATATTGATATGATTTCTGGCTCCGTAAAAAAATGTAATTCTGGTCTGAGCACTGCAACGAGTTACACTCAACCTTATTAGGCAAACCTGAGAAGAAGTGGGATTGATTCCTAAGTCAACCATCCTAAAAGTAAAACTCAGCAATTCTTCTAGGTTTATGCCGTTTCTTGTGTGGGGTTTCGCCCTGGAACTCCAAGTAGGCTCATCAGCGGGCTCTTGGTGTTCCTGGGCGAAACTCCCACACAAGACACGGCATAAACCCGGAAAAATTGCTGAGTATTAATTCACGGGCCATGAGAGCCAATATACCATCCTCAAAATAGTTTTTTTACTCCAGGCAAATGCTGGGATGGTACCTAAATTAACACCACGACCACCTCTTACACTTAATCCTAAACTAAATTACAGATACACATCCTAGTGCAGCCATAACAATGACACAGGTTTCAATACACACCCAAGTACACGGGCCGAAATTAATCAACAACAACTTCTAGTTATAGTAGACAAGTCTCTTCAAGCACTGGTTTCATTTAACTCAGTATCATCCTTGTTGAATGCTGGCCTGTAAATAAAACTGTTTGCGTCTCCAAGTGCAGATTTCTTCCGCCCGGAAAGTTCAAGATGTATTTCTTTTAGCGGTCTTCCTTTCGTTTCTGGCATGACAAAGTAGGTAAACAAAGCTCCCAGGATGCAAGACACCGCGAAAAACCAATAGCACACATAAATACCAAGCACATCTGATATTATCTTAAAGAAAGTTGACAACAAAAATGTCAGTAACCATAGTATGAAATACCCCATTGTAGTTGCAAATTTTGTAACGGTAGGTAAACAGATTTCAGTGAGAACAACGAAAGTCAAAGGACCTACCCCGACTGCAGTTGCTACCATATATACTGATAATGACGTTAATGGAAGCCAAGAAATACCACTGACATCATTACCGATGTGTTTTAAAAAGAAATACGCACCAAGCGCTGCCAAACAAACTGCCATACTAATATTTGACAAAATTAATAGAAATTTGCGACCTTTATTTTCCACCAGATAGGAAGCTGCGAATGTCCCTAGTAATTGTAGAACTGCAACAATGATAGATGCTGTTATGTGTGAGAGATGACTTCCTGCTTCCAAGAAGATACTCCCTAGATAACTGATAAAAACAAATATTCCACAAAATTGACTGTTTAAGCATAATACTGCAATGATTAGCAAACCCCTCCTAGTTCCTGGATCATGGATCATCTCTTTGAAAGACATAGTTGTCGCTTCACCAGTTACCTTTATAGAAGCTTTAAGTCGTCTCAATTCTTCTGAAATATCTGTACCTTTACCCCTAAACCACTGAAGTGATCTGGCTGCTTCTAAAGATTTTCCTCGCAGTAGCAAATTTATTGGTGTGTCTGGCATTCGCATGAAGAGCAAAAGGAATATGAGGCAAGGTATTAAACATGCTGTTGCTATGAGTTTGTAAGATAAAAAGGCTGCAATAACATGAATAATAAGGAAACCGAAATTAAATAATATTATAAAAAATACACCAAGGGATCCTCGAATTTCATCCTCAGCGATTTCACTTGCATATTGAGGACTCACGGCAAAGACACACGCCACAGCAAATCCTCCGATAACTCTTGCAACATAAATCCAGATTGTAGTTTTTGTAGCAATTATAATGATCCAGTGAATTGCGAAGGATACTGAAATGATGTAGCCAGTTATTTTGTTTCCAAATTTGGCGCTGAAGATATTCATGATGGGGACAAAAATGAGGGCCATAAGGCATACCAGAGAAGCAACAAAAGACGCTTGTTCGTTTGTCATTGGATGCCCGAGAGGTGATTCGTTGGACTGTAGTATGGGAATTGCTACTGAAGGCCATCCCAAAAGAAGACCGTTGCAGAATCCTGGAATATTCCCTGCAATAAAAGAAGATAAACCTAAGTTAGAGTTGTAAATATTGTCAGCCTGAATGCAGGTTAGATCTTCAAAAATCACCGAATAGGTTATATTGTTAGAAACCCCAAACATCCTGATAACATTACATAACTTCAATTCCAAGTACACGCATCATAACCTCAATTGGTTATTCATTCCAAAGATTCTAATGAGCATGCATTTTCCACACTAAGCCATCAAAGTTATTAGGCGGCTTCGGTGGCGTAATTGGTAGCATGCTGAGCTTCTAAGCCCAAGATCACGGGTTCAAACCCAGCCGAAGTCGTCGGACATTTTAAGAGCGTTAAAATTCCCTCAGTATGCCTTCCTTCGGAGGGGAAGTAAAGCCAGTGGGTTCTTGTCATAGATTTATGGCATGTAAAGGAACCTAACTAAACCTAACTAAACTAACTAAACTAACTAAACTTGTGTGAAGCAAAATTTGTAGGTTAGGTTTAAATAATGCTCTCAAGTTCCAACGTTGGTCACCAAGCGCTGGTTGTGATGGCATCTAGTAGTAGCCAAGTTCTCAGCTAGGTGTCGTGGACGGTAGCATTTGGTAGCGAAAGTAGGAACTACTTGAAATTATCGTCTGCAGTCCTTAAAATCAGATAACACACACTAATACAGTCATCAATATTAACACCGGTTATTACACAGATTCTACACACACCCAAAGTACATGGGGCTACATGACCTCGTTGTCGCAGCCCTTAAACTAAGAAACCAACAAACCAATTATCAACGTTATCATAGTTCAACGAGAGAATACACTACTACTTCGGTTTGAACATCTTCTGAAAAAATGTTATAAACAAAACGATTAAGCTTTTATCTAATTTATTCAAGTTGACAATTTCAGTATGGTCTGAAACTTTTACAACAATTGTATCGATCGTGTATCTTGTCTTTGAAATTCAGCAATATATTCTATTTATAATTACTTTTATGCTGTAAATAATACTCATTGATGGTTTTAATTTGAAATATTTTTAAGAATAGACACAACTATTGATTTCAGTTCCTCAAAATGTTTACAAAGCAATATACCTATAAGGCATCCAACGTTTAGAATTGACCATTGGTCTTATAGCGCGTTAGGACAGGGTTGCCAATAATTGTTCCACTCCATGAGAGGAGGCATAACAGAGCGCTTCGCGTACATTTTCCGCACATTCAGCGATCGTACAGTGACGAAGATGTGAATTAAGTAGCCTACTGTGTAATAATACCAATAGTAACATAACACATAGAACGAAACAAAATTAAACGATCTATAACGTACGCTGAATCTTCTCTTATATAAAAACAAGTGTCCTGACTGACTGACTGACTTAATGACTCACTGACTCATCATCGCCCAGCCAACACTATTAAAGTTAGAAACACGAAATTTTGGGGATATGTTCGTTGTAAGTCTAAAACGCCCACTAAGGAAGGATTTTTGGATATTCAGGTTCTAAAGGGGTGTTAAGGGGGTAAACCTGAATTTCATTGAATAACAATATCTCCGGCTTGGTTTCATTGAGGGATGTGATACTCGGCATATAAACGCATCATCAAAAATAAGAAGACAAATGTCTGAGGGTTTTTCGATGTGGTGTATATTATGAGGTGAAAGAGGTGGAAAGTGGGGGTTGAAGGATTCCTAACGGAGCGTATATCTCTTAAACGACATAGGCGAGGAGTTTGAAACTCAGCGGAAAAAAAACAGCTTAAAAATAAGTAAATAAGTGTTTGACCTTTTTTTCATAAATCCAATTTAAGGGGCCCATGGGGCGGGGTGAAATTCTGGGGGAAAATCAGGGAAAAAAGTGTCCTAAATGATTGACTGACAGACTCACTCATCAAACTCAGGGGGGGCGGGGGAAACTGCTTAAAAATAAGTAAATAGGTGTTCGACAGTTTTTTTTTCATAAACCCAATTTAAGGGGTCCATGGGGAGGGGTGAAATTCTGAAAAAAGGAAATTGAAAGAAAAAGTCCTGACTCACTTACCATCGCCCAGCCTAAATTATTGTAGTTAGAAACATGATATTTTGGGGGATATGATCATTGTATGTCAAAATCGTCCACTAAGGGAGGATTTTCTGATATCCAGGTTCTAAAGGGGTCTTAAGGGGGTTAAACCTGCATTTAATTGAATAACAATAATTCCCGATTGGTTTCATTTGGGGATGTCATACTCGGCATATAAACTCATCATTAAAAATAAGAAGACACGTGTCTGAGGGTTTTTCGAAGTGGTGTATTTTATGAGGTGAAAGGGGTGAAAAGTGGGGGATGAAGGATTCCTAACGGAGCGTGTATCTCTTAAACGCCATAGGCGATGAGTTTGAAACCCAGCGGAAAAAAATCAACTTAAAATTAAGTAAATAGGTGTTCGATATTTTTATTTTTCATAAATCCAATTTAAGGGGCCCATGGAGAGGGGTGAATTTCTGAGGGGGGTGGGGGTGGAAGGGGAAACAGGAATGAAAGAGTCCTGATTGACTGACTCACTCACTCTTGAAACTCAGGGAGAGAAAACTGCTTAAAATAAGTAAATAAGTGTTCGACAGTTTTTCTTCATAAAAAATTAAGGGATTCATGGGGAAGGGTGAAATTCTGAAAAAAAAAAAAAAATGAAAGAAAATGTGCTGACGCACTCGCTCACTCACTCACTCATCATCGCCCAGCCAAAATTATTGAAGTTAGGAACATGATATTTTGGGGATATTGTCGTTGTATGTCAAAACCCTACACTAAGGGAGGATTTTCGGATATTCAGCTACTAAAGTGGTCTTAAGGGGGTTAAACCTGCATTTCATTTAATAGCAATATTTCACGAGTGGTTTCATTTGTGGATGTGATACTCGGCCTATAAACTAATCATTAAAAATAAGCAGACATGTGTGTAAGGGTTTTTCGATGTGGTGTATATTATAAGGTGAAAGGGGTGAAACGTGGGGGTTGAAGGATTCCTAACGGAGCATGTATCTCTTAAACGACATAGGCGAGAAGTTTGAAACTCAGCGGAAAAAATCAGCTTAAAAATAAGTAAATCGGTATTCGAGCGTTTTTTCATAAATTTAATTTAAGGGGCAAATGGGGTGGGGTGAAATTCTGGAAAAAAAAGGAGAGAAAGTGTCCTAACTGACTAACTCACTCAACAAACTCAGGGGAAAACGTCAGCTTAAAAATAAGTTAATAGGTGTTCGAGCGTTTCTTCATAAATTCGATTTAAGGGTCCCAAGGGGAGAGGTAAAATTCTGGTAAAAATATTTGAATGAAAATGACCTGACTGACTGACTCACTCATCATCCCCCCAGCGAAAACTATTGAAGTTGGAAAAATTAAATTTTGCGAATATGTTCGCTGAATGTCGAAAAAGTCAACTAAGGAAGCATTTTTGTTTATTCGGGTTCTGAAGAGGTTTTAAGGGGGTAAACGTGCATTTCGTTGAATAACGATATCTCATGAGTTGTTTCTTTGTGGATGTGATATTCGGCATATAAACTAATCATTAAAAACAAGATGTTCAGTAAAGAACATATAGCCTACTTTCTCCTAAATGCATGGGTATTGTTATAATTCTTTGTCCTTTTCAAGGAGTATAATTGAAAGTTGGTTGTAGTAGCTTGTTGAAATACAACGTGCTATAGGGATATTAAGCATGAATATGAGGTGACCTTTGCTAGTGCTACCTCTGTAAAAAAAATCATTCAATTCGGTTTCACCGTGTTTGAATTGATCTGGGGAATGGATTTGCACACATACATGGCCGCTATTTGCAAACTATTGGGCTGATGACCTTGTAGTCAGTCATAAGATGCTTTCCACAAAAAAGCATGTTGTTGCAAAATCCGGTAGAGATCAAATTATTAGGATGGTCGAAATTTGATTTAAGCTTTTAACATTTGGGTGGCCGTCATTCCGTTTCCGTCAAGATGGCGGCGATATAAAACATGACACTGAGGTGCCTTTTGCTAGTGCTACCTCTGTACCAAATTTCGTTCAATTCGGTTTCACCGTGTTTGAATTGATAGGGAGAATCGATTTGCACACATACTTGGCCACCATCTGCAAACTATTGGGCTGATGATCTAGCAGTTTGGTCAGAATATGCTTCCTACATAAAGATTTGTTGTTGCAAAATTTGGTAGAGACTAGATTATTAGGTTGGTCGTAATTACATTTTTGCCTTTAACATTTGGGTGGCCGCGATTACGTTTCCGTCAAGATGGCGGTGATATAAAACATGACACTGAGGTGGCCTTTTCTAGTGCTACCACTGTACCAAATTTCGTTCCATTCGGTTTCACCGTGTTCGAATTAAGAGGGGGAATCGATTTTCACACAAAGATGGCCGCCATCCGCAAAATATTAGGCTAATGACCTATTAGTTTGGTCAAAGGATGCTCCCTCCATAATGGTATGTTGATGCAAAATTTGGTAGAGATCGGATGATTAGGTTAATCCTAATTTGATTTAATAAGCTTTGAATATTTGTGTGGCCGCCATTACGTTTCCGTCAAGATGGCGGCGATATAAAATATGACACTGGGGTGCCCTTTGCTAGTGCTACCTCTGTACCAAATTTCATTCAATTCGGTTTCACCGTGTTCGAATTAATAGGGGTAATCGATTTTGACACAAAGATGGCCACCATCCGCAAACTATTAGGCTAATGACCTATTAGATTTGTCAAAGGATGCTCCCTCAACAAAGGTATATTGTTGCAAAATTTGGTAGAGATCGGATGATTAGGTTAGTCGTAATTTGATTTAAGCTTTGAACATTTGTGTGGCCACCATTACGTTTCCGTCAAGATGGCGGCGATATAAAACATGACACTGGGGTGCCCTTTGCTAGTACTACCTCTGTACGAAATTTCGTTCCATTCGGTTTCACCGTGTTCGAATTAATAGGGGCAATCGATTTTCACACAAAGATGGCCGCTATCCGCAAACTATTAGGCTGATGACCCATTAGTTTGGTCAAAGGATGCTGCCCCCATAAAGGTATGTTGTTGCAAAATTTGGTAGAGATCGGATGATTAGGTTAGTCGTAATTTGATTTAAGCTTTGAACATTTGTGTGGCCGCCATTACGTTTCCGTCAAGATGGCGGCGATATAAAACATGACACTGAGGTGTCCTTTGCTAGTGCTACCTTTGTACCAAATTTCGTTCAATTTGCGCTCACCGTGTTCGAATTGATAGGGGGGGGGACAGACATTCAGAGTACACACACTCACACACACACACACACACGCACACACGCACACACACAGACTCACACACATACATACACACACACACACACACAGACAGACACACTTTTTTCACCCTGTAGTGATCTCATAAGCCTACTTTCATTTTTTGCAAAAATCGAAAGTAGGCTAATAAGCAGACATATGTCTAAGGGTTTATCGATGTGGTGTATATTATGAGGTGAAAAGGGTGAAAATTGGGGGTGAAGGATACTTGACGGAGCGTGTATCTCTTAAACGACATAGGCGAGAAGTTTGAAATTCAGCGGACAAAAAGAGCTTAAAATATAAGTAAATAGGTGTTACACCGTTTTTTTTTCATAAATCCAATTTAAGAGACCCTTGGAGAGCGGTGAAATTCTGGGGGAAAAACAGGAAAGAAAGTGTTGTAACTGATTAACTCACTCACTCATGGGGGAAGAACTGCCTAAAAAGAAGTAAATAGGTGTTCGACCGTTTTTTTTTCATAAATCCAATTTAAGGGGTTCATGAGAGGGGTGAAATTCTGAAAAATAAATGAAAGAAAATATCCTGACTTACTCACTCACTCATCATCGCCCAGCCAAAATTATTGAAGTTAGAAACATGAAATTTTGGGGTTATGTTCGTTGTATGTCGAAAACGTCCACTAAGGAAAGATTTTTTGGATATTCAGGTTCTAAAGGGGTGTTAAGGCGGTAATCGTGCATTTCATTGAATAACAATATCTCACGAGTGGTTTCATTTGGGGATGTGATACTTGGCATATAAACTAATCATTAAAAATAAGCTGACACATGTGTAATGGTTTTTCGATGTGGTGAATATTATGAGTGAAAGGGGTGAAAAGTGGGGGTTGAAGGATTCCTAGCGGAGCGTGTATCTCTTAAACGACATAGGCGAGGAGTTTGAAACTCAGAGGAAAACAATCAGCTTAATAATAAATAAATAAATAATTTAATAAATAGGTGTTCGACCGTTTTTTCATAAATCCAATTTAAGGGGCTCATGGGGAAGGGTGAAATTCTGGAAGAAAAACGTCCACTAAGGAAGGATTTTTTGATATTCACTCTCATCGATCAACCAAAACTATTAAAGTTAGAAGAATGATATTTTGACATGTTTGTTGTGTGTCGAAAACTTCTACCAAGGAGGGATTTTCGGATATTCAGGTTCTAAAGGGGTGTTAACGGGGTTAAACCTGCATTTCATTGAATAACAATATGACGCGAGCGAAGCGGCGGGTACCTGCTAGTGTAACATAAAAGAGAGCAACCCAAATAAAATAAATAATAATATTGTATGGCCTGGAAGCCTCCGTGGCTAAGGCGGCAGCACGCCAGCCTCTCACCGCTGGGTCCGTGGTTCAAATCCCGGTCACTCCATGTGAGATCTGTGCTGGACAGAACGGAGGCAGACAGGTTTTTCTCCGGGTACTCCGGTTTTCCCTGTCATAATTTCATTCCAGCAACACTCTCCACTATCATTTCATTTCATCTGTCATTCATTTAATCATTGCCCCAGAGGAGTGCGTCAGGCCTCGGCAGCCGGTACAGTTCATATCCTCGCCGCTAGATGGGGGCTTCATTCATTCCATTCCTGACCCGGTCGGAGACTGGAAGCAGGCTGTGGATTTTCATTTTCATTGTATGGCCTCGGATGCCGGATGCAAGCTTTCTTAATTGACGCCCAGAGGGTGGCTTGCGTGTAGAATTTTATCTCTCCTTGAAGCACTATGAAAGTCAAGGAGGTTAGATATCTAAGCTCCTTGACACTATAGCGCTTTCTAGTGGAGAAATGAGGAACTTTGTGTTGGCGGAAAATCCCGAAATTAATTTAGCCATTATGAACACGGCCTACTGAATTCAAATGGGCTCTTTAACATGCCAACATCGTATGGCATGCGTATCGTGATTTTTGTCGCCTCTTAAAATTCACTAACTACGGCCGGGAGAGAACCTGCAAGTTTGGGGTTAGCAGTCCGACACGATAACCACTCACCCACCGTGGCAAGCAAAATAAAATGATTAATGCAAGCACAAGTAGCAAGCTGCACCCCACTTCTTTCATAGAATGTCCGTCAATGAAACGCCCGGCCTGTGTAAACGTTTAAAGCTACACTCTGGGTATGCAAGTAGAAAACTTCTTCCAACTTTCCTCTACAATTCTCAAACTGACATGACATAGTTATCCTTAAAATAGAAAAGTTGGCAGCACACGGACCGTCTCAATTTTGCTACGCGGTTATGAGAGAATATTCAGAAGTATTACGTGCATGAAAAAAAAATATACCCAGTATAAAATATTTCAAGAATTCATCATCAAGACGACACATTTAGCTACACTTGTGTGTGAAATCGACACCACAAAGTCAATGCAACATGATATGAGATGGATTGTACATAAAAGCGGACACAGTTTATTGTTTCTTTTAAAATTATAGGTATCTGATTTTTCTAGCATTTCTCTCAAATTTACGTAATTCTAATATAGGACAAAAACGATCGCCAAAACATCTTTCTACTCGAATATGGTGTTTTTGTACAAAGACAAATTTTCGTCTGATATGACAACTGTAAGATATAATCAGAATGGTTTCCGTAAAAACAGATCAACAACAGACAATATATTTTGTATTAAGACAATCAATGAAAAAGTTTGGGAATATAAAAAAAACGTCCATTACCTATTTATTGACTTCCAAAAGGCCTATGACTCAGTCCACAGAGAAACGGTGTGGGAAATTATGGCAGAATATGGAATCCCACAGAAACTTATCAGCCTGGTCAAAATGTGTATGGAGGAGACAGTGAGCAAAGTGACACACTGTGGATCCGTATCAGACGGTTTTGAAAACAGAACAGGACTAAAACAAGGTGATGCGCTCTCCCCACTTCTCTTCAACATCGTTCTGGAAAAAGTAATTCGGGAAACCAAAGAAGCTGCAACTGGAGACCTAGCAGATAACAAACACAACATCCTGGCATATGCAGATGACATTGTATTAATAGGAAATAATGGAGGAGAAATTGAAGCTTTATTCAGGAAATTAAATGAAACTGCTGCAAAAATAGGTCTAAAGATTAATGAAGAGAAGACAGAATACATGATCATACAGAGAGAAAACATGACTACAGACCAACGCAACAACCTTCATATAGGCAATTTTACCTTTAAGAACACGCCAAACTTCAAATACCTTGGGGTAAATATAAATGACTGCAATAGAAGACAAGTTGAACACCAAATTAGATTACGGAATGCAAACAAAGTTTACTTTTCCCTGCATAAATTACTTTCCTGCAAACTTTTGACCAGGAAAACAAAACTAAAACTATACAACACGATCATCAGGCCGGTACTGCTATACGGAGCCGAAACATGGAGTGTGACCAAAAGGGAGGAACGCCAACTTACAGTCTTCGAAAACAAGATATATAGAAAAATTTTCGGCCCCATCTTTGACCAGGAAACACAAAGATGGGTTCTCAGATCAAATCATGAGCTGTACAAGTTGGCCAATCAACCCAGAGTAGTGGACGTCATGAAAGCGAAACGGCTGCAATGGGCAGGGCATGTTATCAGAATGGACGCTGCCAGTATAGTTCGCCAGGTGTACGAGAAGAAGATCGAAGGCTCGAGACCCCCTGGAAGATCTAGGAGTAGATGGCAAGATGAGGTGACCTCTGACTGCAGACAAATGGGTATTACTGTATGGGAGAATACTGCGCTGGATAGGAGGAAATGGAGGCAGATAGTGAGAGCGGCACGGGATCGTCACGTCCCAGAAAAGCCAACGGAGTGAGTGAGTAAGTGAGTGTATATGACAACTGTGGATTGCTAGAAAATGATAGCGTCATGCATGTTTCACTTGCAGAAGATAGAGAGATAAATATCCCTATTTAAACCAGTTCTTTATTCTAAACGTTGGATGTCTTTTAGTATCATTATACAGAGGGTGCCAATAAAATGTATATACAGTTTGACCGGAGATATCTATTTCATATATTGCCAAGTTGGACCCAAATACAACAGTAATGCGTGGTGTAGTAAGATGTTCAAATATTCAAAGCGCGCGAGTGTCATGGGGTGGAGGGGCAGTCGCTTACTTCTACCGCGGCCGCGCTAGCTCAAGCTATTGCACTACAAACAAAATATTGTAGTAGCTCGTCAATGTAGGTTGGTTGGTTCCTCAGTTTAGGGGCTGCGACAACGCGGTCATGTAGCCCTGTGTACTTTGGGTGTGTGTAGAATCTGTCTGATAACCGGTTTTTATACTGTAGTGATGACTGTATTAGTGTGTGTTATCTGTTTTCAATTCATGTGAGGACTGCAGACATTGATTTTTTCAAGTAGTTCCTACTTTTGCCGCCAAACGCCATCGTCAACGACTACTAGCTCAGCACTTGATTAAAAAATGCCACCGCAGTCGGCTCCTGGCGACGAACGTCGGAACCTAAGAGCGTTTGTGGAATGTTTAGCCTATATATAATTTAGCTTCACGCAGGTGTAATTAGTGGAAAGTTCTTTAACATACCATAAATCTATGGTATGGACCGCCGGCTTTACTTCCCCTCCGAAGGAAGGCACTCTGAGGGATTTTTAACGCTCTTAAATATCCGACGACTTCGGCCGTGTTCGAACCCGCGTCAATGTAAAGAATAAATGAAATACAGTATCTTACATAATCTGAAGCGACTTCGGTGGCGTAGTTGGTAGCATGCTGAATTTCTATGCCTAAGGTCGTGGGTTCAAACCCGGCCGAAGTCGTCGGTTTTTTAATTGCCTTAAAAATCCCTCAGTACAAGGGGGAAGGGGAAGTAAAGCCGGCACGGCAGTCCCATGTCATAGATTTATGGCAAGATATAGAACCATCCACTAATTACACTTGTGTGAAGCTATAGGTTAGATTTGACTAACGCTCGTAGGTTCCAGCGTTCGTCGCCAGGAGTCGACTGCGATGGCATCTAGTAACCAAATTACAAACTAATTGGTCGTTGACGGTGGCGTGTGGTAGGAAAAGTTGGAACTACTTGAAAATTAAAAGTCTGCAGTCCTTACTTGAATTAAAAACAGATAACACACACTAATACAGCCATCTCAATTAACACCGGTTATCAGACAGATTCTACACACAACCAAAGTACACGGGGCTACATGATCGCGTTGTCGCAGCCCCTAATCTGTGGAACCAACCAACCATACTCTTCTCTGAAGTCTTTACACGACTCGACAGTTGGATGCTGGCCGAAGCTGGGGTGATAGGCTCACTCGCTAGCTCGTAAACTCGCTCCGAAGCTAGTAATTTAAATTTCCACTGAATAGAGATTGTTGGAAGAAATTAAATGAAATTAATTATAGTGGGCGATGTATTATAGATAGAGATATGCTGTCGTGGACTTTTTTTTAGACCTTTTCATGCTGAACAATTCTTACGCCCATTGTATATAGATATTTTTAACCCAGCGTAAGCTTAAAGAACGCACGGACGACAGGGCTTTCTCCGAATCGATTCACTGAAAATGTTTTTCTAGAGAAACCTTCCTCGAAAAACCTTTACAGAATGGTGAAAACCGCATCAAAATCCATCCAATGGTTCTCGAGATTGCCCGTTACATACAAGAATCGGAGACTTTGTTTAATACTGTTACGGCTGTGAGTTGTTTCGTTGCCTCGCCGGTTGAGTCACAGCTGCCCGGGCTGTGCTCTGCCTCAGTGTATTACGTGCGCCTTACGCAACAGGGCTACTAGGACAAAGGGATGGTCCTGAATATTCGTGACCCAGCCAGTGATGGAAACCTCGAGAAGCCGTGAATCCTGGATGGGTCTAGAAGCATTTATTGAGTCACCGGTCTGCTATATAAGGGCGACCAGGCAAGCTGGGTGGAGACTGTGTTTTTGGAGCTAGTGCGAGCGTTTACCTTGAGCGACAGTTGTTGGCGACGTGGCTTGCGAAACCCTAGTGAAGCTGATTCTCTTGACAGCGAGGGAGTGTGAAGCCTACAGAGGAACTGTGACTTGAAGGTGTGTGTTTTCAGTGCGGCAGAGGTTAGTGTAGTGAATTGCGAAATCACCGGGGGCTGTTTCCCTAGCCAGCTGTCAGCGAAGCAGAGTGTAGTGGTGAGTGACGGGCTATCGTAAATAACTGTAGTGTTGCTTGTAGTTCTGTCAAGGCCACCGGACTCATTAGGACGGATTAACTTCTGTGGTCTGTTGACAAGTGAAGGGCAAGAGTTCCCTACAAGAGGAAACTGAAGTGAGGTACTGATTGCTTGTATTTGCTAATTGTGTGGTGTATCTTTCAGGCTTCCAATAAAGCTAATTATATTTCTTTAAAGGATCAATTGCGTTTGTGCTTTCACCCACCGTAGTCCAGTTAACGTAAGTGCCACTAGGGGGGGGGGGGTGGCACGTAACAATACTAGGTAGAGATTTCGATTCATTCTTTGTAAGAATATCAATTTCTTTTAATATCTATTTCTAAGGTTTAGTTATGAAAATTATTGTTCTTTGTAATCAGTAATTTATAGACTTGACACAACATTATCTTAATTAATATTCTTGATTGTAATTTTAGCTGAAGAAGGCTTCATTGTCAAGCCGAAATATGCATAACATTTGAACAATTGGTTGGTTGGTTGGTTGGTTCCTTAGTTTAGGAGCTGCGACAACGCGGTTAACAATTGAATATTCGTTTCTTGATCTGTGTTGATTGGGGTAATATTATTAAGAATTAATACTGATATAACCTTTATTTATATGAATTCAATATATTTCTTTTTTTTTGTTCTGTAGAATTTTCTCTGTATCTGAATAGCACTGATACGAGGGCGGATAGAAAAGATTTTGCCCCTATTCTTTTTGCCCCCCCAAAAATACATACTGGTAATTACGTACCTTACACTAGTTTTTCACATAGTCTCCACATTTGTTAGCCTATTTTCATTTATTGAAAAATAGGCTTATGAGATCATCTTTTGTGAGTGTGTGAGTGTGTATGTGTGTGTGTGTGTGTGTGTCCACCCCCTAATAAAATCTAAATGGCTGGAGCGATGCCAATGCAGACCGTACCCTTCAAATCTTTCTACGTCTCACAAATCCAACATGGTGGCTGTGCGAAATATTTCACCGGCATTCAATATCTCCAAAACTATTATTGATATCACCCTGAAATTTTGTACGGTGATAAAGGGAACTAGCAGATGTTCACCCATGTGACTTTCAAAAACCTGTTAACTACAAAACGAACATGGCGGCCAAGCGACGTTGAAACATTTAAATACACTTTTCTCGCGATTTAACCATCCGAACGCAGTGAAACTTGGTACAGAAAGTGTATATACACATTGTAATGCATTGACATCTAATTTAGTTCAATTGTTTACATAACGTCAAGATGGCAGCTGTGTGAAATTTTAAACTAAGTTCTTATTTCTTGTGTCCTAATCATGCGATCGAAGTCAACGTTTAAATAATGAGCCTAAGCAATAATCCTCATCTAATTGTACATAACTATAAGGCCTATATTAAAATCCAACATGGCGGCCATCTGAAATATTTAGACGGTCCTCAATATCTATAAATTTATGACAGCAATTCAACTGACATTTTGTATGTTTTGTTCACCTATGGAACTTTCAATAACCTGATGGGATCATATCCAACATGGTGGCGACGCGAAATTTAAATATTTAAATAGAGTTTCGCGCGATTTAACCATCCGAGCTCAGTGAAACTTTGTACGATATATGCTTATTCAAATTTCAATCCACTGGCAGTTAATTTATTTCATTTCAATTGTTTTCATAACCACAAGATGGCGACTGTGCAAAATTTTAAAATCTCGTTTTTATTTCTTGTGTCCTAATCATGTGATTGAAGTTTGAATAATACACCTTCACAATAATCTTCATGTAATAGTACATAACTCTGAGGCCTACATATATAAAATCATGGTGACCATCCGAATTATTTAGACGGTTCTCAATATTCGCGAATCTATTACAGCAATCAAACTGAAATTTTGTATGTTGATGGAGGCAAATCACATAAGTAGGATATATGAAAATAGGCCACTATACAGTATGTAGTTCTTCACGGAACTACTTGTTTAGGCATTTGTCCCATCCCGCCATAAATTTGAGATGCCCCTGTGGTAGAATTCAGCCGGCTGACTGTGGAACCATCGTCGGACTGCAGTCTTGGCGTCACCGTTGCACGTGAATCGCTGTCCTGACAGGAACTTCTTCAGCGGTCCAAAAACGTGGAAATCATTAGGAGCGAGGTCTGGACTGATGGTGGGTGGTCCAGACTCTCCCAGTGAAATGACCGGAGTTGGTGGTCTCGCATTGTCGTGGTCAGCTGAAAAAGTTCCTGACAGGACGGCGATTCACGTGAAACGATGACGCCACAACGGCAATCCTACGATGGTTCCAGTCATCCGCCTGAATTCTACCACAGGGACATCTCAAATTTAGTGCTGCGATGGGAAAAGTGTCTGAACAAATTTGGAGACTGTGGAAAAATAGTGTAAGTTACGTAGAATATTACGTATATTTGTAATTACTAGAGACGGTCTAAATTCTTGAATGAAAAGGTATAAAATTCTTGCTTAATGAGGGTAACAATTCTAGGGTGAAACTATACTTTTCACACAGCTTTATTAAGTTATTGTGTCAGTAATAATTAGTTATAGGCTATAAGAACCATTTCAACTCATACCATCTAGCGACAGCATTCCAAACCTTGTGGACATTTTCAGATATGACAAGGCAGAAGATAATTCTGTTTAGGAACTTAGTCTATAAATATTTTCAAATTTAGTTAATTTATCTATTAATTACCGAAAAAGTACGATTTTTTCGCGAATAACGACAGACGAGATGCTAAGTTTACGAGTCATAGACATTTTGCGAATATTCGCGAGTTTTGCGCGAGTTGAAACGTGCAATTATATGATATTTTTATGCAAAGCATGTTCTAAACCAATATTTTTTTTCACTCGTGATTTCCCGAGTCGCGAATTTTGACTGTCTGTAGTAATTACCTATATGTATTTTGTTTTGGCAAAGAATATAATAGGGATAAAGACTTTTAGATCTGCCCTCGTATATTGTATCTTACCAATTATTGCAGCTGTATACTGTGTCACTCTGCTTCCCCTCACGCGTTGTTTCTCTGGATTCTCACTCCTTTTCTCGCTATCTTCACTCATCGCTGCGACACTGGGCGGGTGTTTCTGCCGGCTTCAATCGTAGCTGCTGTGAACACGTCAGCTTCAGCAAGATATATGGATGGCGCTATGAGTTACAATCAAACAATGGCATTTAAATAACTTAGCCTATGCCGTCATATTAAGGTCGTACTTTTATCAAACCTGGAAGGTTGAATGTGAAGGTCGGAAACTATGACATAACTAATCAGTACGTAGCCAACGCCTTCTGGAGTGGTATCACTCGTTGCATGATCAAATTGTCGAAAATCACCACCCCGTGGTGAACAGGCTAGCATTCTTTATTTAGCTGTCACCTCGGAGCGATTAGTTAGTATGAAGGTCAGTTCTGTCACGAAATTTAATTCTGGTCTGAGGGCTGAAACGGGATAACCTCAATCTCGTGAACCAAATTTGAGAAGAGGTGAGGCTCATTCCTACCTCAGTAATCCTGAAAGTGGTTTTCCGTGGTTTCCCCACTTCTACTCCAGGCAAATATCGAGATTGTTCCAACCCAAAGACCACGGTTGCCTACTTACCAATTTTATCTTGAATTATAAAATGCACACACACTTACAGACAGGTGATCAGACGAATTCTACACACACCCAAGTACACGGGCCTAATGACCACGTTGAGATATTGGTGGTTCAAATTCAAGCACTAAAAGAAGCTATCGAGAGTGTGGTTTTGTCCGGATTTTACCACACTTACTCTAGGTAAATGCCGGGATAGTGGCTGATTTCAAGTACCGGGGTACCTACCCCGTTCTTTACCCTAATGATTACAGTTACACACACTAACTTACTACAACCACAACAGTCACACAGGTTATCATAGAGATTCAATACAATCCTCTTTATTTTTCCTATTTTCATCCTAGTATCGATTTTTGTAAAAAATGAATAGACTTATGAGATCCACACGGGGCACTCAAATGTTCAAAGCTTAAATCAAATTACGACTAACCTAATCATCTGATCTCTACCAAAGTTTGCAACAATACACAATACACCTTAATGAGGGAAGCGTCTTTTGCCCAAACTAATAGGTTATCAGCCAAATAGTTTCAAGAAGGCGGATGTATGAATCATGCGAGTATTATAGCCTAAGCGTAACTTACGCTTCATCAATCCCCGGCCTCACTAAATCCACTTATCATGCAGAGGGTGGTTTAAACTGTTCTCAAGGAGGTGACCTGTAGGATATTGGCATTTTAGAATAGAATATTATTCTGTAGTATTGACTGACAGTTCAGGCTGACCGAACCGTATCGTGCTGGGCCGTGCCGCCCCGTTGGGTCAAAATGGAGGTTATTGTTTGCTCGCTAGTCCATATTTCAGTAGAATGATATCATATTAGGAATGCACTGAACAAAATAATACAAATTTAGTATCAAATGGTTTATACAAACGGCAGAAAACGCTAATGAAATCGTTCTTTCCAAGATAAAATATGCTTTACAGTTATACTAAACCAGTTGTTAGCGTAATACTAGCATTGGTCATGTGTAGCAGCGACTCTTGGTTCGTGATTCAAAATCTAACGGGTACAATTCTTTTTTTTTCTTTATTTATTGATTTATGACTACTCACTCGTTATAATGCTAAGCATTATAGTGTGTATTTGCAATCGAAAATATTATATAATAACACCACGTATTTCAACACTCGACTACAGCGATTAAGATTCGTTGTCCTTGACCCACGGTACAGACTGCTGTTGTTGTTATTGATTCCTTAGGGACTTTGTGGCGTCGTGGTCATGTAGCCACGTGCACTTGGGTGTGTGTAGAAGTAGTCTGATAAACTGTGTCACTGTGATGTCTGTACTAGTGTGTGTACTTTTATACGAGAAGGGATTTGGGTAGGAAGCTGTTGTTGTTGTTATTTCATTTGAGAGGCGTGGACATCATGGTCATTTAGCCCCGTGTACTTGGGTAAGTGTTGAATTTTGTTGGATAACCTGTATTATTGGGATGGGTGTATTTATGATTCAGGTGAGGATTCAATCAATCAACGTATAATATATAACGTTGTATTTCACCAAGCTACTACATCCAACATTCAATTATACTCCTTGAAAAGGAAAAAGAGTTATAACAAAAGGAGTTAGTTAGTTATTGTTGTTTTAAGGGGTGGAACTACCAGGTCCTCTGCCCCTCTTTACACAGATTAAAGTATAGAAATTTTGAATGGAATTTAAAATTTAGAGGTCGATACCTAAATTTGAAAAGATCGAAAATTAATAAAACAAAAAAATATATAATATAAACATTAAAAAAAATAGAATGAATAATGACAGCCTACACAAACACATTTTTAATAAAATTTTAAAACTCTAAGTTCAACCAGCGTGGTTTACACCGACATTAAAGGACCTTAAGGAAGCCGACATTGACATTTCAGATACATATAATAGGAATTTATTTCGGGACAAAATTCAACAAGAAGTTCCGTGAAGAACTATACAGCCTACTTTTCATGCCAATGATTATTCTACACTATATGAACCTATCTAGAATAATGACAAAATTAAGTTGGTAATATCGAAATATCCAATTAGTTCAAAATAGACCTGGTATAATGTAGCCTAATAGAGCACTACAGTTGGCAGCCCTGGTGACTGAATATATTCTTAGTTCCATCTCTTAAGGTACAGAATACAAAATTAGGTTGAAGTCCAATGGACGTTACATGCAGTTAGACACTGGATCTATCAGCACGCGTAAAAGCATGTTGCCAACAATACCATGCGTGTGCTGGTCAGAAATAATCTGAAATATTATGATATCTTGTTGTGCCAATTTTGGATGAAATCCATTTGTTAGTATAGAAGTTATATGTATTTTAAAATTGGACATATCAGCAGGCATAGAATCATGTTGGCAGCACTGCCTTGTATTGATTACTCCAAATTAATCTAGAATGTCAGGTGCTATACGTGTGCAAAGTATAGAGCTGTTGGTTTGCATACTTTCTGATATATTGATATTAGGGTAAAAAAATATAGACAGCATTTATTAACAGTTGGCAGCCCTGATTGCTCTTAACAATACTTACAGTCATATCTGTTATGGTACACATAGCACATACGAAATTTGGTAGAAATCGAACTGATAGTATAGAAGTTACATGTATTTAAAACTTGGTACTATCAGCAGGCTTATAATCATGTTGGTAGAACTGACGTATATAAGTTACTCCAAATTAATCTAAAATGTCATAATATACGTGTGCATAGTTTAAAGCTGTTGGCTTGCATACTTTCTGATATATTGGTATTTGGATAAAAAAATAGAGAGAGCAATTATTAACAGTTGGCAGCCCTGGTGGCTCTTAAGAATACGCTCAATCATATCTGTTTATGTACAGATATTACATACAAAATTTGGTTGAAATCCAATTGATAGTGTAGAAGTTATATGCATTTAAACATTGGACCTATCAGAAGGCTTAAAATTATTTTGGCAACACTGTCATTGTTGGCCTCCTGGAAATTAAACCGAAATAGTATTATCTTCATGTGTACGAATTTTGGAATAGCTCCCATGCATAGGCTACCTTGCGAGATATCCAACATGGAGCTCAAATTTCTAGTGCGTTTTTTCAGCAGTTGGTAGCACTGACATCATTTTCAAATATGGACGTGAGCTATTCCGGTGCACATCTTTACTCATACTAAATTTGGTTTTGATTGCTGCAGCCGTTTAGGAGTTGATAGGGGGGACACACACACAGCCAGACAGACAGACAGAAGGACAGACAGAGAGACAGACAGACACACATTTTCCCGGATCGATCTCATAAGACTACTTTTTCCTCATTTTTGCAAAATGTGAAAAGTAGGCTAAAAATTGATCTTTAGGGAGGAATAAGAAAGACAACGAAAATAGCCACGTAACATTGAACAGCTACGAAAGCAGAGATCAGAGAGGCTGAAGCGAATGTGGGCAGAGAGAAGAAAGACATGTGGCAAGATTTGAAGTATTGATTTTACGTGCTCTGTGATAGTGCTATTCGATTAAATAATAAGTAATGATGTAAACAAAAATTACGGATAAACAAATATTCAGCATTCAGCATTCGTTTAGTCAATGTACACTGGAAAATTTAGATTTCTGGACCTAATCCACTCTCACTTATAAAGCGGATGACGAGATCAGCAGCCACCGCGCCATCGGCTAATATAAGTTTGAGTGTCATCTGCAAACCAAGGAAGTAGGCTATATGTCCTTTACTGAACATCTTGTTTACATCTATGGTATTGTTATTTCGTTGTGTGATTGCAACCGTATCCAAGTGTTTATAGAAGGAACAAGCACACCAAGAATCCTTCTTTCTTTCGTCTTTTGACCACCTCGTAGTTTAGCGTCTAGCATTCTTGATTGTCAACCCAGATGTCCGGGTTCGGTTTGCGGCTCTGCCAAGAAATTGAATATTCTGGTGCCAAGCGAATATTGATTTTGTTATTAGGAAGTCATTTTTGAAATCTGTTGTTTGGAGCATGGCACTCTATTGAAGGGAAACTTGGATATGGGGCTTCGGTGACGTAGTTGGTAGCATGCTGAGCATTATGTGCCCAAGGTCGCGAGTTCAAATCTGGCTGAAGTCATCGGATTTATTAAGAGCGTTAAAAATCCCACAGTATGCCTTCCTCCGGAGGGAAAGTAAAGCGGGCACAGCGGTCCCATGTCATAGATTTATGGCATTATAAAGAACCTTCCACTAATTACACTTGTGTGAAGCTAAATTTAGATTTGACTAACGCACTTAGGTTCCAACGTTCGTCACCAGAAGCCGACTGCGATGGCATCTTGTAACCAAGATCAGAACTAGTTGGTCGTTGACGGTGGCGTTTCGAAGCTACTTGAAATTTGAATATCTGCAGTCCTTACTTGAATTAAAAACAGATAATACACACTAATACAGCCAACACAATTAACACAGGTTAACAGACAGATTCTACATACACCCAAAGTACACGGGGCTACATGACCGCGTTGTCGCAGCCCCTAAACTGAGTAACCAACCAAACTTGGACTGTTGGCGCTGCAGAAAAGAATAGAAGTGTGAGAATGATGAAGATCAGATGGATAGATGGAGTAACACATGAAGAGGTGGGAGAGGAGTGATATTTCTGGCGACTGCTAATGAAGATAAGAGATAGGTTGGTAGGGTACATAATAATACACCCAGGAATAGTAATTAGTTATGGAAGGAAGGGTCGAGGACAAGAACTGTAGGGGTTGACCAAGGTGAGAATATGTTTAACAGGTTGTTTTGGATGTTAGGTGTGGTAGATATGTAGAGATTAAACAATTAGCTCAGGACTGGGAGGCATGGAGATTTGCATCAAACCAGTCAAAAGACTGAAGACTCAAACAACAAGTAGTTCCGTGAAGAACTATACAGCCTATTTTCATATATCCTACTTATGTTAACTGCCACAATCAACATACAAAATTTCAGTTTAATTGCTGTAACAGATTCGTAGATATTGAGAACCGTCTAAATATTTCAGATGGTCGCCAGGCTGGATTTTTATTTTTGTACTATTACATTAAGATTATTGTGTACGTGTGGTATTCAAACTTCAATCGCATGATTAGAACACAAGAAGTAAAAACGAGATTTTAAAATTACGCACAGCAGCCATCTTGTGATAATGCAAACCATTGAAATAAATTAGATGCCAGTGGATCAACATTTGTATAAGCATTTAACGTGCAACGTTTCACGGCACTCGGATAGTTAATTCGCGAGAAACGTCCATTTAAATATTTATACTTCGCGTCGCCGCCATGTTGGATTTGTGCTCACCAGGTTCCTGAAAGTCCTATAGGTGAACATATGTTCATAGTCTCTATGAACATTAAAAAATTCAGTTTGGTTGCTGTAAAAGATTCATAGATATTGAGAACCGTCTAAATATTTCGGGAGCTCACCATTTAGGAGTGTTATGTGTATAGGCCAAAGAGTTATGTACCATTTAAGGACAATTATTGCCTAGGTTCATTATTCAAACTTTCACTTCGATCGCATGATTACGACACAAGAAATTAAAACTTAATTTTAAAATTTCGCACAACCGCCATCTTGAGGTTATGTAAGCAATTGAATTAAATTAGATGGCAGTGCATTACAATCTGCAAAATCAATTACTGTACCACATTTCACTGCGCTCAGAGAGTAAATCACGAGAAAAGTCTATTAAAATATTTTAAATTCGCTTGATCGCCATGTTCGTTTCGTACTTTACAGGTCTATGAAATATACATAGGTATACCTGTATCAGTACCCTTTATCACCGTACAAAATTGCAGGGTGATATCTGTAATAGTTTCGGAGATATAGAATGTCAGTGAAATATTTCGCACAGCCGCCATTTTGAGGTTATGTAAACAATTGAACTAAATTAGACTCCAGTGCATTACAATGTGTATAAACATTTGCTGTACCAAGTTTCATTACATTTAGATAGTTAAATCGCGAGAAAAGTCTATTTAAATATCTCAACTTCGCTTGGCCGCCATGTTGGTTTTGTAGTCACCAGGTTTTTGAAAGTCTCATAGGTGAACTTCTAGTAGTGCCCTTTATCACCGTACACAATTTCAGGGCGATATCGGTAATAGTTTCGGAGATATTGAATGCTAGTGAAATATTTCGCACAGCCGCCATGTTGGATTGGAGAGACGTAACAAAATTTTAAGGGCACGGTCGAGGTCGCCGGGAATAGTGCTATGCACTTCCCGAGTTTCATTGAAATCGCTCCAGCCGTTTCGATTTTATTAGGGGGGGACACACACACGAATCACACACACACGCACACACACACGGACAAAAGGTGATCTCATAAGCCTATTTTTTCAAAATTGAAAATAGGCTAAAAACAGTCAAGTGAAGTCCATATAGGAATGGTAACAGAGGTGGAGGCATTGTTGCGCGTGACTTTGGTGTACTGCCCGGGTAGGTGGGGAAGAATTGCTTTTGCACTTAATATGCGACACGTCGAAAGCATGGCTGTCTTGTGGCTGGGTCTAACTTTAAATAGGCTATGTGAGAGATTCCTTCAAGTTGTTGGGAATCACGCCAGTGCTGGAGATGATAATAGGAACTGTCCTGACTTGTGCCATGTGCCATTGCTTCCTAATCAGTTCTGAAAGCTCTCTGTATTTCAACAGCTTTTCAACATGTTTTGTTTGCATGTTGCTACTGTTTGGGATTGCCACATCTATGAAGGTGGTGTGCCTCATGCATTTGCCAACAAGAACCAGACCAGGCCCACACCACTCGAGTGGCTACCAGTATTATCCAACATTCACCCTCCTCCTTTGCGAAGGCTAACAGCTCTAAAAAGGGAATGGTCAAATTGCACTGAAAATGATCTCTTACCCATACATCAGGTCCAGTGGTGTAGCCAGAGGGGGGGGGGGGGGGGGGGCAGAGGGGCCGGCCCCTCCACCAAATAAATCCAGAAATTGGGGTTGGCATAAGCCTTCATATTTTCTTACGGCTCGAACGAAATGTTAAATACTGTAAATGCTTTGACAAAGAATGTACTACCAATCTTTGCACGGCCTGTCATCATTTCCGTGTCTGCACAGCTTGGAGTAGCTCAAATAACGGGGTTGCAATTAGGATTGTGACATGGGGGAGGGGGGATTTTCCAAGAACAGTAGGTGCCTGAATACTGGGGATACATCCAGGTGATGAGGACAAAAGTCTACCAAGAAATTAGGAGATTGCCAATTAGCAGGAGACCTCTCTGGAGGGGGGCCAGTTATATCTTGTCACCTTTTAATTTCCATTTCCTGGAAATATCAGTGTTAAAATGTCCCAGACTACAATACTAGCGCAGCATGGTGGATTGTCGCCACTGTCGGGATTTACGGTGGTTGTGTGTCTGTGCGAGAGGAGAGATACAGTTTGTGAGTGGTAGTATTGGGGAAGAGTCGAGAGTTGTTTGATAGTTGCTCTTTTCTTTCTTCTTTTTGTCACATTAGCGACTGTTAAGATCGACCGATTTGTCATAAAGAAGGCAAAACTGGACACATCTTCGGTAAGTTATGAAAAGCTTTTATTGTAGGTGTAGAAAATTGAGGCCCCCATTTCATTATATAGGCACAGCTTTTACAAATAATTTTCTCTGAACGAGAAAGACGCAATGCTCACTGATAGAATGTAAAGTTATTCCATTTTTTTAAAAGGTTCGTATTTATTTATTATTATTTAAAGTGTGCTACAGTTTCCTCTGAATAATAATAATAATAATAATAATAATAAACAAGATTGAGGTATACCATACACGGCGACCGTTAGGCTTACCTTAAAACAGCACTGTATAAATTACACTAACAATAATATACCTAAATATTTTGCAACGTAGGTACTTGTTTGATGCCTTTATGAGTGTCCTTTCTTCCTGTTATCTACTCCTGATGTTTTTTTTGACAGATTCATTAAATTGACTAAAAACATTTCTGGTAAATAAACTATTTATAAAACACCAAGACATAGTGCAGTGTTAAAGAACATTGTGCACAGAAACGTGTGAATATGCCATAATATTGTAGTAATATTCTGATAACGGATAGTTGAAAATCTGAGCTACAGATACAAATATAGACACTGACACAGCTGTGAGCTGCCTCAAAACAAAGCAACGAAGGGTGGAATTCAGACAGACATGAACAGACTGAAGATCTTTGTCCTAAGTTAAAATGGACCCTAAAGTACTTATACTCAAAACAAGTAGTTTCTTAAAGAACTATATAGCCTATTTTCATGTATCCAATTGGTCTTCTTTATTAGAAAAATCTCCCGCCTATGAAAAGGAATGCCATGTTGGATTGTTCTGTATGTACGCCACAGAGTTATGCACCGTTAGATGAAGATTATTGCATAGGTTCATTATTCAAACGTTCACTTCGATCGCATGATTAGGTCACAAGAAATAAAAACTGAATTTTAAAATGTCACACTGCCGCCATCTTGGGGTTATAAAACAATTGAATTTAATTAGATGGCAGTAGATTTTGTGTGAACAGTTACCATACCAAGTTTCCCTGCGCTCGGATAATGAAATCGCGAGTCAATTCCATTTAATGTTTTTACTTCACTTTGCTGCCATGTTGGTATTGTGCTCACCAGGTTATTGAAAGTCCATTATGTGAACTTATATTAATAGCCTCAATCAGTATACAAAATTTCAGTTTGATTGCTGCAATAGATTCATATTTATTTATTTATCGTATGGCTTTTAGTGCCGGGAGTGTCCGAGGACATGTTCGGCTCGCCTAAGTCTGTAGCTGCTTCCAGCGGACACCCTAAAGGGTGAGCTACAAGTTCCGTTCAATTTCAAGTAGTTCCAACTTTCGCCACCAGATATCAATGATACCTAGTGGTGAACGTTGGAACTTTGATAGAGCGTTCTGACGAAATCTAACCTAACAAATTTTGCTTTACACAAGATTAGTCTGTGAAAGGATCTTTTACATGCCATAAATCTATGACATGGGACCGCCGGCTTTACTTCCCCTCCGAAGGAAGGCATACTGAAGGATTTTTAACGCTCTTAAAAATTCCGACGACTTCGGCCGGGTTTGAACCCGCTATCTTGGGCATAGCAGTTCAGCATGCTACCGACTACGCCACCGAAGCCGCTAATAGATTCGTAGATATTGAGAGCGTCTAAATATTTCGGATGGTCGCCAGATGTAGGCCATGCAGTTATGTAACATTAGATGAAAATTATTGCGTAGGTTCATTATTCAAACTTTCACTACGATAGCATGATTAGGACACAAGAATTAAAAACTTAATTTTAAAATTTCGCACAGCCTCCATCTTGAGATTATGTAAACAATTTAACTAAATTAGATGTCAGTAGATTAGAATTTGTATAAATATTTACCGCTTTAAGTTTCACTGAGCTCGGGTGGTTAAATCGCGTGAAATATCCATTAAAATGTTTCAACTTCGCTTGGCCACCATGTTCGTTTTGTACTTAACAGGCTTTATAAATGAAGGGTAATACTCCTAAATGTTTAATAAAGTCGCATCGGTAAACTTGTTATAGTGCCCTTTATCACTGTACAAAAGTTCAGGGTGATATCTGTTACCAATGCGGAGATATAGAATGCCAGTGAAATATTTCGCATGGCCCGCATGCTGAATTGGTGAAAATTTGAAAGGCACGGTCGAGGTCGGACGAGGTAGTAGTATGTGCTTACCGAGTTTCCTTGAAATCGCTCCGTCCGTTTATATTTCATTATAAGGGGGGGGGGGAGAGGGGTTAAGCCTACTCATAAGCCTACTATTTTTCATAAATGAAAATAGGCTAAAATATAAAAACTCTGGCAGTAATAGATGAGGACCTAATCCCCCCCAAACTAAAATCCTGGCTACGCTACTGATCAGGTCTGTAATCCACAGAAGCAAGGGAGATTAAAATCTCGACATCCGTCATGGCAGTTAGGCAAGATGCTTGTTGAACCTAAGTTCAATATGGACGAAACTTGGCGAGAAGAATGGACTACATCAAACCCTGATGAGATAGGATTGATCACCGACCCCTGCAGGAAACCTCCTGGTTTCCATCTTCCAAGAAGTATATGGACGTCACTGCACAGAGTGCGGACTGGTCACGGAAGATGTAACTTTTGGCTCCACAAATGTGGGAAAATTTCTAGTCCTCAGTGCGATTGTGGCGATTCAGTGCAGACAATCCATCATATTGTGTCGGAATGCCCTTCACGGTCCTTCAAGGGAGGATATGACGACTTGCAGAACGCAACTGATGATGCAGTGGAGTGGATTACTGCTCTGGACATCCAACTGCGTTTCGTTTTCGATGTTACTAGATATTTATTACTTGTATATATTGTAGCATTACTGTATCCTCTGTATGTCATACGAAATATATATAGGTCTGTTGTGCACAGCTAAATGGTCTGTCAATACAGTACGATCCTAGTACAGGGTAAAGTTGTCATTTCCCAGTACTCTTTCTGAAGCATATTTATAGTACGGCACTTTCTATTGGCTCAGCAGTTCAAGGTGTATAGCCTGTTCTTGCCAATAAAATTATGTCTCTTCCTATATTTTGGGCCATCTAGCCCAGGCCAGGACGATCTTATTATTATTATTATAGTTTATTGTTTGACAACATTATCACGGCAAATACCGGCTACATTATCTGTTACAGCCTGGTTCGGCCTTAGCAAGGAACCATCTGAATTGAGATAATTGCGATTACACTGTTCAGAGACTTCACATGGATCCATGTCGTGCCCGCAGTCTTCACGAGTCTCCTTCATTTGTAGGATGAGCTAAATTCCCATCTGGATCATCGAGCTTTGCTGAGTATTCGGCCAAGGCATTGTCACCAAGGAACTTCCTAACAATATGGCATGTGTTTAACAGAACTGCCTTCTGAAGTTCAATATATATCTGCGGGTGCAGATTCAATATTGATAGACTACTGTGGAGAGTTTTCGGTATAACACCAGTACACGATATAATTATTGGGATGGTAGTCACCGAATCAAGTTTCCACATCTGCTTTATCTCAATTGCCAGCTCTGTGTACTTAGATATTTTAGTAGCAGCTGTTGTTTGGATGTTTTGAGTGTTGGGACATGCGATATCTATCAGTAATGCCTCTTTGTGTACTTTATTGATGACAATGATATCTGGCCGGTTGTTACTGACTGCGACATCTGTCACAACTCCTCTGTCCCAATAGAGCTTGTGTGTGGCATTTTCGAGTACTGCAGGTGGTGTGTATTTCCAATAGGGGACGGAGCTTTGAAGAAGTTTGTACTTCAAGGCCAGTTTCTGGTGGATAATGTTGGCAACTTGATCGTGTCGATGTTTGTAGTCAGTGTTGGCAAGGTGGGAACAACCTGATATAACGTGTTGAATCGTCTCACTACATTTGCCACAGCGGCGACACTTCTCACTCTCTGTTGTTGGATCTTTTATGATACATTTCCGATAGCTTCGAGTAGCAACAACTTGGTCTTAGATAGCTACAACAAATCCCTCTGTTTCCGGAAAGAGGACCGAGTGGGTCAGCCATGCGTGCGACGCCAACTTGTCGATGTGAGGCTGGTCCATCTCATGTGGAAACTTCCCATGAAGCGCCTTCTGTTTCCAATTCCCGATCTTGTATTCAGTAGTTTTCATTTCTTTTACTGGTGGATCTAAAGATGACCGATGGAGCGGTGTGTAATTATCATCAGCTGAAGATACAGTGTGATGGAGAGGGGATGTTTCTCCTTTGTTGCGGAAAAATGTACGCAGAGTTGTCACTTGTTTTGTATTAAGGTTCATGATGTCTATCAGTCCTCTACCACCTTCAGACCGAGGTAGAGTCAGGCGCTCTGTTGCTGATTTCGGATGGTGCATACGATGCGTGATAAAAGCACCGATGTTTTTCGTTGCAGAACGTGCAGTTCAGTTTGAGTCCACCTGATTATACCAAAGGAGTATGTAACTACGGGCATTGCAAATGTGTTAACTGCCTTAATGATATGTTAAGCGCTAAGTTTTGAAGAGAGAACACTGCGAAGTCGTGAAGTATACTGCTCAGTTATGTTCTTCTTGATATCACCATGTCTGAGACGGGTACTCTGGGCGAACCCAAGATATTTGTACAATGCGCCTTCCTCCAACGGCTGAATACTTCTCTGTCCCTCTCCAACAGGTATTCCTTGTGCAATGTGCGAGCCTCTAATAACAATTATAATAATAATAATAATAATAATTATTATTATTAATACCTACCTTATGGATTGGCCAGGTCAATAGACTAGTGATGTAATAAACCAGAGATGTCCAGCTCACTCCCAAGGATTTTTGAATCTTGCTGTTCAAAGTCGTAAGAGCTAAGAAGAACTTTCTTTGGAGAGTAACAAGACTACTTTGGTACATGTAATTGTTTGAACTGCTAGCTGGACTGAATAATGAATAGGAATGGGCAATTTTTGTTTCACGTGATGTGATGTATTTACATTGGGGAAACTCCAAAACAGAGTAGTTATGTAAAAGGTATAAGCATCTGTTATGCAAGTGTTATGATTTTTGTTCACATTTTAAAATCCCGACATTGTGGGTTCGATTCCAGCTGAGGATGTTGGATATTTTAAGGCAGGAATAAACCCTCGTCACTTGGAAACGTAAGAGATCAACTCTCTTCAAGACCCCTCATGTTAGATTCGGTTATTACAAGATGCAATTAAGAATATCTTACTAGGGGGCCGTTTGCGGACCCATGTTTACAAAGAAATTTTTAGCCTATTTTCATTTTCTGAAGAAAAAAAAAAAGATTATCCATATGAGATCATCTTTTGTCCGAGTGTATGTGTGTGAGTGAGTATGTGTGTGTGTATGTGTGTGCCCCCTCCCCCCCCCCTAATAACATCTAGACAGCAGGAGTGATTTCAATGAAACTCGGTAAGGTTATAGTATTATTTGGCCAACCCCGACCGTGCCCTTCAACATTCATTCCGTTTCACCAAACGAACATGGTGGCTGTGCGAAATATTTCACCGGCATTCTGTATCTCCGAAACTATTACTGATATCACCCTGACATTTTGTACAGTGATAAAGGGTACTACTAGGTCAGTTATGAGACTTCCGAAAACCTGTAAAATACAAAACGAACATGGCGGCCATGCGAATGTGAAACATTTTAATAGTCTTTTCTCGCGATTTAACCATCTGAGCACAGTGAAATATGGTACAGTAAATGTATATACACATTGTAATGCACTGGCTTCTAATTTAGTTGAATTTTTCACATAACCTCAAGATGGTGGCTGTGCGCAATTTTGAAATAATTTTTTTATTTCTTGTGTATTAATCATGCGATCGAAATGAACGTTTGAATAATGAACCTACGCATAAATCGTCATCTAATAGTACACAACTATATGGCCTACATATATAACAAGTAGTTCCGTGAAGAACTATACAGCCTATTTTCAATTATCCTACTTATGTTAACTGCTACTATCAACAAACAAAATTTCAGTTTGATTGCTGTGATAGATTCGTAGATATTGAGAAACAACTAAATATTTCGGATGGTCGCCATGTTGGATTTTATATATGTAGGTCCTAGAGTTATGTACTGTTACATGAAGATTAATGTTTACGTGTAAAATTCAAACTTCAGTCGCATGATTAGCACACAAGAAGTAACAAGGAGATTTTAAAATTTCGCACGGCTGCCATCTTGTGGTTATGGAAACAATTGAAATAAATTAGATGCCAGTGGATTAACATTCGTATAAAGATGTACTGTACCAACTTTCACTGCACTCGGATGGTTAAATTGCGAGAAATGTCGATGTGAATATTTATACTTCGCGTCGCAGCCATGTTGGATTTGTGATCACCTGGTTATTTAAAGTCCTATAGGTGAACTTAAGTTCATAGCCCCTATGTACATAAAATAATTCAGTATGATTGCTATAATAGATTCGTAGATATTCAGAGCCGTCTAAATATTTCGGTTGGCCGCCATGTTGTATTGTTAAATGTATAGGCCATAGAGTCATGTACCATTAAAGGAAAATTATTGCGTAGGTTCATTATTCAAACTTTCTCTTCGATCGCATGATTACGAAACAAGAAATAAAAACTTAATTTAAAAATTCGCACAGCCGCCATCTTGAGTTTATGTAAACAATTGAACTAAATTAGATACCAGTGCATTACAATGTGTATAAACATTTCCTGTACCAGATTTCATTGCGTTTGGAACATTAAATCGCGAGAAAGGTCTATTAAAATTTTCAAATTCGCTTGGCCGCCATGTTCGTTTTGTAGTTAACCGGATTTTGAAAGTCATATAGATGAACTTCCAGTAATGCCCTTTATCTCCGTACAAAATTTCAGGGTGTTACCGCTAATCGTTTCAGAGATATAGAATGCCGGAGAAATATTTCGCACATCCGCCATCCTGTGGTTATGTAAACAATTGAACGAAGTTAGATGTCGATGCATTACAATATGTATGTAATATCTCCCGGTGGTTGAAGGATCAGCCGCTGGCCTATGGCCACCGTTGCCCAGGGTACGCCCGATTGTAGTATTCATAATTTGTGCTTATCAAGCAAATATTAACAATCTTCGGGGAGGCTCCTTCAGATATTACATTTTCGACCAGTCTTTTTCAAGACATTCAATAGCTTCAATAAACATCGAAGGCTTATCCAGAGATAAAGCACTCTTACTCGCTGACATGTGCAACCGACTAAAGATCGACATCCTAGTGATGCAAGAAACTCACAGAGGGATCGACAACAACAGACCCAAAATAGAGGGAATGCGACTGGTTGTCGAACGACCCCATGAACAATACGGCAGTGCTGTTTTTGTCAGACCAGAGATTAATGTCAAGTCATCTCAAATGACGTTCAGGAACAATATAGAAATCTTGACTGTAGAATTGGAATCCTGCTCTGTAACATCCATTTACAAACCACCCAATGAACTCTTCTTCTTTGAAAGGCCAAGTAACTTTGACAAGCAGAATATCAAAATTGTCCTGGGGGATTTTAATTGTAAGAGCATCAGTTGGGGATATAATATCACAGACAAGAATGGGGAGGAACTCGAGCAATGGGCAGAGAGGGAAGGATTGAGATTGATTCACAACCCCAAACTGAGACCATCTTTCAACAGCGGTAGATGGCATAGAGGTTACAACCCTGACAACATTTTCATAAGTGAGCAAGTGATAAAACATGTACCGGTAGTTAAAGCGGTGGAGGAACCCATCCCTAGGACACAACATAGCCCAATCACATGTTCAGTTCGAGGAGTGGTCAGCCCTGAGGAAGTCCCTTTTAAACGACGTTTCAATTTTAAAAAGGCAAACTGGGAGGGGTTTTCCATTAAGCTGGATGAGGAACTGTCCAATTTACAACCAGAGCCAAGTCATTATGAAGACTTTGTTGACCTTGTGAAGAAGATCTCTCGTAGACATATTCCCCAAGGCTGCCGTACCCAGTTCATTTCTGGCCTCAATGCTGATTCTAAGGATCTGTTAAAAGATTATCAGGAGAAATACGAGACAGACCCTTTTGCAGATGACACCATTCAGACGGGTGAAGAACTCATGAGGAGCATCGCTGACGGAAGAAAGGAAAGATGGATGAACTTATTAGCAAACCTTGACATGGCCCAGAACAGTAGAAGAGCATGGAAGCTGGTCAAAAACTTGAGCAACGACCCTAAGAGTCCACCAGTGGATCTCACCAAGGTTACACCAAATCAAATAGCTCATCAGCTGCTCCGTAACGGGAAAACCATCACGAAGACTCAGCCTGTGAAGCTGAAGCCTAGTGAAGATGAGAATAATTTTCTCGGTCGTCCTTTCACATCAGCAGAATTAGAACATGCCATCAAGCTGATGAAAGTCAACAAAGCTGCGGGCCCGGATGACATCAGGACAGAACAAATCAAGAACTTTGGACCAGGAACAATCCAGTGGCTGGCGAATATGATGAATAGATGTATCGAGACCCTGCACTTACCAAAGCTATGGAGGAAAGCTCATGTGGTCGCACTGCTAAAACCAGGCAAGGAACCAACGGATGCAAAGAACTTCCGTCCTGTCTCTCTTCTTTGCCACCTATACAAGGCATTTGAAAGGTTGATCCTTGAAAGAATTGCAACATTCATTGATAACCGGCTAATTCAAGATCAAGCTGGATTTAGGCCAGGGAAATCATGTTCCAGCCAAATTCTGAACCTGACACAGCATATCGAGGGTGGCTATGAGAATAAACTTATCACTGGTGTCGCCTTTATAGATCTCAGTGCTGCATATGATACAGTGAACCATAAGAAGCTCATAGCCAAGCTGTACAACATCACTAAGGACATGAATCTAACAAATGTCATACGTGGGATGCTCCAGAACAGAAGGTTCTATGTTACACTTCAAGGGAATAAAAGTCGATGGAGGAACCAGAAAAACGGGTTACCTCAAGGCAGTGTGTTATCCCCATTACTATTCAACATTTATACAAATGACCAGCCAGAATATTTAGAGGCCAGGAGATTTATTTATGCGGATGACACCGCTATTGCTGTACAGGGTAGGAGCTTTGAGGAGGTGGAGGGAAAACTGTCCAATGCTCTTGAGAGATTAGACAATTATTACACCCAGAATCACCTGAAACCTTACCCTGGAAAGACACAAGTATGCGCATTTCATCTTCGCAACAAAGAGGCCCGGAGAAAGTTGAATGTTGTCTGGAAAGGAGTGACACTCGAAAGCTGTGAAACGCCTCGATATTTGGGAATCAAGCTTGATCGTACCCTCAGCTTCAGGAAACATTGTAGAGAATTGAAGTGCAAGATCAGCTCAAGAAATAGCATAATGTGGAAGTTGATAGGTTCAACATGGGGAGCGAACCCTCAGGTTCTACGTTCAACAGCATTGGGACTTTGCTTTGCAGCAGGAGAGTACGGATCATCAGTGTGGGGAGCATCTGTCCATACCAAGCAAGTGGACATAGCTCTTAACGAGTCCACACGTATTGTCACTGGATGTCTGAGACCTACTCCAGTGCAGAAGATCTACCCTCTCGCTGGCATTGCACCTCCAGTTATTCGACGCAGGGTGGCAGCAGAGAAAGAGAGACAAAAGCTTGAAACAGATCCCAGACATTCTATGTTCAACCACAAGGTGACCACTCCTCGCCTAAGATCCAGGAAGAGTTTTATTAAGAGAACAGTACCCCTCCATACCAAGCCAGACGTCCGGCGTGTGTCACTCTGGAAACAAATAGTACCAGAGGGGTTTACCCCTAAAGAAGAACTGAGCAGTGGTAGTCATTTGCCTTATACCACCTTGAGGTCCTTAAACCGGATGAGAACAGGAGTGCCTAAGTGTCGTAGCAACCTTGTGAAGTGGGGATATGCAGAAGATCCACGATGTGCCTGTGGAGAAATCCTGACTCCACAACACCTGCTCACGTGCAAAGATCTTAATGAAACCTGCAGCCAGGAAGACCTTATGTTGGCCACAGACCGAGGGATAAGAGCTGCAGAGTTCTGGAAAGGAAGAATTTAGTGTGTCTCCCGGACACGGAAAGTAAGTAAGTACAATATGTTTAAACATATACTGTACCAAGTGTTATTGTGTTTGGTTGGTTAAATCGCGAGGAACGTCTATTTGAAAGTCTCAAATTCGCTTGGCCACCATGTTGGTTTTATAGTTACCAGATTTTCAAAAGTCTCATAGGTGAACTTCTAGTAGTTCCCTATATCACCGTAAAAAATTGCAGGGTGATATCGGGAATAGTTTCGGAGATATTGAATGCTGGTTAAATATTTCGCACAGCCGCCATGTTGGATTGGTGACACGTAACAAAATTTGAAGGGCACGGTCGGGGTCGCCCGGAGTAGTGCTATGAACTTGCCAAGTCTCATTGAAATCGCTCCAGCCGTTTAGATTTTATTAGGGGGACACACACACACACCTCACACACACACACATACACGCACACACACACACGGACAAAAGGTAATCTCATGAGCCTATTTTTTCAAAATTGAAAATAGGCTAAAAAATAGGCTTATGAGATCACCGTTTGTCCGTGTGTCTGTCTGTGTGTGCGTGTGTGTGTGATGGTGTGTGTTCCCCCCTAATAACTTCTAAACGGCTGGAGCGATTTCAATGAAACTCGGTAGGTTCATAGCACTATTCCGGGTGACCCCGACCGTGCCCTACAAATTTTGTTACGTCTCACCAATCCAACATGGCGACCATCCAAAATATTTAGATGGATCTCAATATCTACGAATCTATTACAGCAATCAAACTGAATTTTTTTAAGTTCACCTATTGGACTTTCAATAACCTGGTGATCACAAATCCAACATGGCGGCGACGCGAAATATAAATATCCACATGGTCGTTTCTCGCAATTTAACCATCCGAGTGCAGTGACACTTGGTATAGTAAATCCGTATACAAATGTTAATCCACTGGCATCTATTTTTTTCAATTGTTTCCATATCCACAAGATGGCAGCTGTGCGAATTTTTAAAATCTCGTTTATACTTCTTGTGTCCTAATCATGCGATTGAAGTTTGAATACTACACGTACACAATACTCTTCATGTAACAGTACATAACTCTAAGACCTACATATATAAAAATCCAACATGGCGACCATCCGCAATATTACTCGGTTCTCAATATCTACGAATCTATTACAGCAATCAAACTGAAATTTTGTATGTTGGTAGAGGAAAATAACATAAGTAGGATATATGAAAATAGGCTGTATAATTCTTCACGGAACTACTTGTTTTTATTATTAATTCTACATTCAAACCTAAAAAAAATTGTTAGAATTCACGCTAATTTCATGAATAGGTCTACGATTTAAAAAAATCCTCAAACTTTTATCGCAAAATATTTCAAGAGACTCGCGGAAAGCAGCATATTTTTCACCTTTTCTCACGTTAAAAACTGCGACACAAATCACATTTCCTCTAAATAGAAAGACAATGCCCTAAGTAAAATATACTACAGTAAAATTTCGTTTAACCGTCACTCTTTAAACCGTCAGTTTCTGTTAACCGTCATCGATGTAATAGCATAATAATACTGTAATAACAAAGTGCTTTAAGGTGCAGTGACGCGTTCGCTTTGATTACTTACTCTATTTTAGTGGGAAGTGAGTGTACCTGATGATGACGAGTGTTCAATCCATGACGAAAAACAAACTATTAGCCACTCAGAGGCTGAAACATTGCTGTCCAAGTGTATAGAATGGTTTGAAAGTAAAGAAGAGGCCAAATGCAACGCAGACACTACTGCTCCGAAAAATACGAAATATTGCCGGGATGAAAGCTCGAGCATCAAAGAGGCAGCAGAAAATGACTGACTATTTTCAAGCTACATGAACTATTTCACCTGTAATTTTATATTATTGTACTGTACATTATTTTGCCACATTTGTAGCTAATGTACGGATGTTTTCATCATGTAATAGGCTTGCCACGGTGGGTGAGTGGTTATAGTGTCGGACTACCAACCCCAAGATTGCAGGTTTGCCCCTGGCCATGGTAAGTGATTTTTGAAGGCGACAAAAATCACGATACTCATGTCATACGTTGTTGGCATGTTAAAGAACCCATTTCAATTCAGTAGGCCGTGTTCAATGGCAAAATTAATCTCGGGATTTTCCGCCAACACAAAGTTCCTCCATTCTCTACTTGAAAGCGCTGTAGTGTCAAGGAGTTTGGATATCTAACCTCCTTGACTTTCATAGCGTCCAAAGGAACGACGAAATTCGACATGCAAGCTACCCTCTGGGTGTCAATTAACAAAGCTTGCACCAGGCACCCGAGGCCATACGATATTATTATTATTATCATATCATGTAATAAATAGTTTTATTTGCTAATACAATCGTGTTTAGTTTATTTTCGCTCCGAAATATATTACATTACTACTACTACTACTAATAATAATATCGTATGGCCTCGGGGGCCGGGTGCAAGCTTTGAAATTTGACACCAAGAGGGTCTCTTGCATGTCGAATTTCGTTGTTCCTTGAATCACTATGAAAGAACCGACAGCAGTGGCTACGCTGGCTTAAGCGCAGCGTTAGGTCATGGGGCCAAGCTCTCTGCTGATTCGGTAGACGCGTGGGTTCGAGCCCCACCGTCGGCCGTCCTTGAAATGGTTTTCCGTGGTTTCCCCATTTTCAACACCAGGCAAATGCTGGGACGGTACCTTCTGACAGGCCACGGCCGCTTCTTTCCACATCCTTGCCCAGTTTCATTCATCTTCACCCGTTCCATGTCTCATCCTGACGCGCAGGTCGCCCACGGGCGTCAACTAGAAAAACCTGCACTCGGCCTCTCAGGAGGCCACACGCAAAAAAATAAAAATAAAAAATAAACTATGAAAGTCAAGGAGGTTAGATAATTATCTAAGCTCCTTGAATACTATAGCGCTTTCTAGTAGAGAAATGAGGAACTTTGTGTTGGCGGAAATTCCCGAGATTAATTTTGCCATTATGAACACGGCCTACTGAATTCAAATGGGTTCTTTGACATGCCAACATCGTATGACATGCGTGTCGTATTTTTGCCGCCTTTCAAAAGTCACTTACGACGGCCAGGAGCGAACCTGCAATCTAGGGATTAGTAGACCCACACGCTATCCACTCACCCACCGTGGCAAGCTTTACATTACTGTGAGGGTGATATCTGCTTATAATATAATTGATTGAGGTCATGTTTTCGAGGAATAATACAGTGTTTCTGTTATCCGTCTATCCACTCAGCCGTCACTACCACGGTCCCGACGATGACGTTAATCGAGTTTTTACTGTACTAAGTTTTTCTGATACTCTGCAACAATTGGCAAATTTTTAAATTTTTAGCCCCGCTGACGCACACAAACCTTGCAGCGGCCAGCGGATACCATATTTTGAGTCCAACAACTACCCATAAAATATTACCATACCGAAATGTGACCAAAAACATTAATATTGATGGAATATGACAATAACTATGAAAATGACACAAATATGATTTTATATACTCTAAAAAATCCATTGTGGGGTTTGAAGCCATATTTTGATGATGATGATGATGATGATGATAATTGTTGTTTTAAGGGGCCTAACATCTAGGTTATCCTGATGGTTTGGGTGATCGTGAAGATGAAAATGAAATGCAAACATAAAACTAAAATAACTACTAACCTACATACTAGAAGAAGAAATGGAAAACTAAAGGAGATTATGACAAATAAAGGACAGGAGGAAAAGAAATGCCCTCAACCCTCGAAGAATGCGCATTGAGGGACTTGGAATGATGGAGAGCCATGAAAGGCAGATATGAAAGTGAAAGAGGAGAGGGTCCACCCCACAGGGAAGGGACAAAAGGGGGAAACCGGTCCCAGCTCAGGAATCCTTCGGGGTCGCCAACTCCCGAACTCACCAGCCGTGATTCCTTGAGGGTGTAGCATTATCTAGGGTGCACCAAAAGTGGTGGGGCTACATACACCCGGCCTCATTGAGGGCCTTGAACAGAAGGCAGGAGATAACATGAAAAGAAAAAGAAGGTTGAACCCTTGCAGAAAAGATGAGACAAGGGCCAATTAAGGCGGGAAAAGAAGAGACTCCCTAGACCTCGGATACCCTAATACCATCAGGGTCGGAAAAGAACAAGAGTTGACCAAGTGAGGTCGAAAGGAAAGAAGACGGATAGGAGCCCGGCACAAGTAAGTGGAAGCAATGCCGGACTCAGCTGGGGTCCCGTGGTCGCCAACTCACGTCCAACTAGATGTGAGCCCCTGGGGGGGGGGGGGGAGCCATATTTTCAGTATTGCCTTAGTAAACAAGAGTTTAGTGCTTTTCAGTCGGTCAACACGAGTGTACCCAAAAGAGCTGGGGGGGGGGGGGGAGATAAGGGAAAAACCAGTAACAGGCCATCTCAGTCAACCACACCTGGAGTAACTGTGAACACGAAAACTGCGCGCAGCTCTAGCTGGGAAGATAACCAGATAAGTGAAAATCCACAGCCTGCTTCCAGTCTCCGACCGGGTCAGGAATGGAATGAATGAAGCCCCCATCTAGCGGCGAGGATATGGACTGTGCCGACTGCCGAGGCCTGACGCACTCCTCTGGGGCAATGATTAAATGAATGACAGATGAAATGAAATGATAGTGGAGAGTGTTGCTGGAATGAAATTTTGACAGGGAAAACCGGAGTACCCGGAGAAAAACCTGTCTGCCTCCGTTTTGTCCAGCACAGATCTCACATGGAGTGACCGGGATTTGAACCACGGACCCAGCGGTGAGAGGCCGACGTGCTGCCGCCTAAGCCACGGAGGCTTAACCAGATAAGTATTAGCCTGTAATATTACAGTTTAACCATAGTTGATTTTTACAGCCATATAATCACTCTAAATTACAAACTCCGGATATCTATCACTATTTAGCATTTACCTAACATTATATATACTGCATTTACCATACACCGACAGTTGCAGTACCAATACTGCAACTAAATAATTGTACATATTGTAAATATTTTCACCTGTATTTTCAAACATAGATTTTATAGCCTAAGTGTAATGGATCTGATGATGTTCGCTTGACGATCGAAACTGGTCATCCTAGCGTATTTATTAATCTCATGTAATTTATTACAGGATTAGGGCATAACCCAGCTCTATTGGGTACACCCGTTTTGACCGACTGAAAAGCACTAAACTCTTGTCTATAAAATCCACATAGAAAAATTCAGGAATATTGATCTCCTGTTTAACTGCAATGTTTATTGAAAATGTAGTCAAGGAAAAATATATCACATTTCCTAAACATCCGAACCATAATAATTACCATACATCCTCCAATACTTATTGATTGGCCAAGATTCGGTGAAATTACTGAAGGAGAATCAATAATGAATAACAACCGGAGGTTACTTTTAACGCAATTGTAATCCGCTGTAACAATGGTGAACGCTTCCGTGCATTTCTTATTCATTTCTCGCCAATAATGAAAACCATTATTTTGGTTTTGAAGTCGTCTTTGCACTTTTGACGGTGATTGATAATAATTACACTGGTCTACACTCAAAAGCTATCCAAGTTAAAAATAGGTAATTCCTATTCATTTCGATGTGACATAATCTGATATCATCATCATCATCATCATCATCATCATCATCATCATCATCATCATCATCATCAAATTCCAGCTCCAGTCGCCCGGGTGCTGTTAACGAGCCCTCGCCACCTTTTCCTGTCCATGAATAGTTGGTCTTCATGGGTCCTTCTCCAGTCTAGCCCTTTGTCTTCAAGATCATCCTTGATTTGGTCCAACCATTTATTCTTTGGCCTTCCTACTGGTCTTTTTCCTGGGATAATCTTGTTGAAATAAGCTTTTGGTGTACTCTCATCTCCCATTCTTTGAAGATGCCCATACCATCCTAATCGTTGCTTCTGCAAATATTTTGTAGCACTGATATCTATGCCAGCCTCTGCCCTGTTTGTTTCGTTCCTTACTTTGTATCTCCTTGTCCTTTGAAGCATTGTTCTTATAAACTTCATTTCGGATGCGTGAATTCTACTTCTTCTCTTCTGGACAGGGTGCATGTTTCTACTCCGTAAGTTAGAATTGGGATGTAGTATGTCTTAAACAGTATATGTTTACACTTCCTGGGCACTTTATTATCCCACAGTAGTGTTCTAACTTGTGCATAGAAGGAGGCTGCATTATTAGTTCTATTTGTTACTTCACTGTTGTTGTTGTTATCCTTACACACTGTGCTACCAAGATATTTAAATTGATCAACAATTTGTAGAGGCTGATTATTCAGGTAAATGGTTGCATTAGTCCTGATATGATGTTTAAAATGTTTACATAGCTCTCATTTCTTTGTTAAACAAGAATTAATTTAATGATTGAGGGAAATTTAGCAATGTTGGTATATTTTTTTTACAAATAAAGGTTTTTTTTTTTTTTTTTTACGAGGGACTGTGGAAAATCTTCAAAAGACACATGTGAAGGGTCCGCACTCCACAGTAGTGTGGGATTCTTACCCACTAAAAACCACCTCCCTTTTCCCACGATGTGTTCATCACCCCGGAACCGCTCTCGCATTACTTCAGGGTGACGTCGTGCTTACTTAGTCATTCAGACTTCTTCTTTCTTCCTTTTTTCTTAAGGATGTTCGAACGCATCCATTTCCCTCTTCTTCTGGCGCAGGACACATTCTATGTAAAAAGCTATCTGATTCCATGTTTGATCATTTCGGAGCATCATCTGTAGGATGTTGTCCGGCGTGATTGCCCCTATAGAAGCATGCAGATCTCTTCTATGTGTTGACCAGCGTTCACACACAAAGAATGTGTGGAGTGCATCATCCTCTTCATTACAATAATGACACAAAGGACTATTAGCCACGCCTATGTGATGCAGGAATCTCCGAAAATATCCATGGCCTGTTAGGAACTGTGTCAAATAATAATTGACCTCTCCGTGGTTTCGATCAACCCAGTCAGCCAGACGCGGAATAAGTTTCTTTGTCCATCGACCTCGTGTCTCATCATCCCACTTCTGTTGCCATCGTTCCATACAATGGTTGTGTGCAGACGTCTTTGCCTGGTGTATGTCCAGTTCTTCTTTGGTGCGCCAAACTTCCTTACGCTCTAAGGCAAGTAAATCAATTGGTGCTACTCCCGCTACCACTAGAACAGCAGGCTCTGAAACAGTGCGATATGCACATGAGATCCTCAGTGCTCCTCTTCGTTGTACTGCTGCTATCCTTTTACGATATTTCTCGAACCGTAAGGACTCAGCCCAGATCTCAGCTCCATAGAGTAATATGGACTGGACTGTTGTCATCAGGAGACGTCGTTTGCTAGGCTTCGGACCTTTAATATTGCCCATTAATCGGCTCAAAGCGGTCAAGATATTTGCTGCTTTATCCGTCACTCTTTGAATATGGGCCCAGAATGTGAGCTTCGTATCTAGCGTCACACCCAAGTACTTCGTACTCCTTGATGAATTAATCATCGTCCCTCCCACTTGCATTGGTACAAGAGTGTTGATTCTCCTTCTCGTCAGCACTACAATCTCCGTTTTATGGTCGGCTAATGACAGCTTATGTTCCGTCATCCAATCTGTGACACGTCGCATTACCTGATTGAGTTTCAGTTGCGCCAGCTCTATATCACGAGCCACAATCAGAGCAGCAACATCATCAGCATATCCTACCAATATTGCATCTTCGGGCATCTTCAGCCGAAGCAGGCCATCGTATGCAATATTCCAGAGATCTGGACCAAGAATAGATCCTTGAGCTGCCCCAGCGGTTAATCTTTTAGTCCTATGTCCTTCCTCGGTATCGTACTGCAAAATACGGTCCTTTAGATAATCCCTCATTATCCGCATGAGGTATCTCGGTAGTCTAAATTTATCTTGAAGTGCCACCAAAATGTCACTCCACTGGGCAGAGTTAAAGGCATTCTTCACATCTAGAGTCACAAGTAGCGTAACTTTACGTGAGTAATGGTTACCCATCTGAGCTCTGTTTGCAGTCTCTACAACTACCCGCACAGCATCTATAGTCGAGTGCCCTTTCCGAAAGCCGTATTGTTGGGCAGATAGATCTCCAGCTGATTGAACTGCCATCAATATTCTAGGCTGTAATAGTTTTTCTAATCCTTTTCCAGCCGTATCCAGCATACATAATGGCCTGTATGATGAAGGCAAATTTCCTCCCAATTTTCCTTTACTAATAAGAACTAGTCTGGCCTTCTTCCAGCAGGCACTAAAAACGCCTGCCTTCAGACATGCGTTATACATGTTCAAAAGGAGTCGCGGGCAAGCTCTTGCTGCCTCCTTAAGTGCTTCTGCTGGAATCCCATCTGGTCCAGGAGCCTTCTTGTTCCTGATAGAATTAATCGCTTTCAATAATTCTTCCTCGGTGAACAAAGGTATTTCTTCAATATCAATGCAATCATCAGCTTCATCAATCCTCTCCGGATGTTCCGGAAACAGCGTACTGACTATTTCGTCCATAGTGTGTGCATCCATTATCGGATTAGAAAAAGTTCCAAGTTTCTTCAATACAATCTTATATCCTAGTCCCCAAGGATCGTTGTCAACTTCTTTGACCATTTCCCACCATTTGTCAGCTTTACTTCTTTTAATTGCATCCCGAAGCGCCTTTCTTGCTGATTTGTAGTCTTCGGAGAATAAGGCTGCCTCTTCTCTTCCTCTCGCTCTATGTGCCCTTCGTCTCATCCTCAGGCAGTGTCGCCTCATATCAGCAATTTCCTCCGTCCACCAGTATGCTGGCTGTTTGTGTTTTCGCGTTTTCTTCATGCACATGGATTTATTGCAGGCTTGATGAATAAGCAACATAGTGTTCTCTACCCATTTATCCGCCGCCTCTCTCCCCTCAAATGAAAAGCAACTCGTTTCAACTTTCACCATTCCTCTCTGTATTACCTCACAGAACTTTTCTTTATCCATATTTGTGGGATTCCAGTATGATGGTTTGCGTATGACAGCGCTTTGTTGTCGATTTTGCTGAAGTACACAGAAAGTAACATACTGATGATCGCTTCCTGTGTAGTCCTCAATCACCCGCCATTCAGATATTCTTGACAAAAAATCGTCTGACGCTAAAGTCACATCTGGTATGGTTCCATTGCAGCCAGGTCGTCGAAAGGTAGGCGTATTTCCAACATTTACGGTCGACAATCCTAACCTTGCAGCCATTTCCAGTATACGACGTCCTCTGGAATCTACATCCGGCATACCCCATTCCAAGGCCTTGGCATTGAAATCTCCAGCTACAATAAGGTTATTTCCCATACCCCGCAATGTGTCCTCAAGGCTATCCAACTTGTTCTGGAAATCAGCAATGGGCTCGTTCGGAGTGAAGTAACAGCTCACGTACGTAAGCGTGCCATTCTTAACCCAGACGAAACCATCCTTAGAACCTTGATCTGTCACTGGATATTTTCCCAGATCCGGAATGAAAATTGCAGCTGTTCCAAGGTTGTCCGCAAACCACCCATGATGGTCCCTGTTCTGATATTGCTCACTCAGGAGAAAAATATCCACTTCCATTTCAAATGCCAATTGCGTCAAGAGATCATTGGCAGTCAAACTTCTGTGAACATTTCCTTGAAGAACTCTCACCATTTTTTGCCGATTTTAACCTTCTCGAGAGCATCCCTAAACACTATACAGGCGCCTGAACCAGGAACATGGTTCCGTTTGGTGTCATGAACCTCCTTCTCCGTGCATAGCACACATCGTGCTTCACCTTTACAGTCTGATGCTTTATGTCTGGCATCTCCACACTTGTAACAGAGTTTGCTCCTATCAGGGCCATTACAATTCCTTGCAAGATGTCCATATGACAAACAACGGAAACAGCGAGTTACCATTGCTCTCTCCCTTACCCTACCATATATCCATCCCACTTTCATTCTCCCCTCTTCCAGAAGTTTACCGGCATCTTGCTCTGCTAAATGTATAATAGCCATTTTCTGACTTCTGCTATTGGGTTCCGTGACAAAGATTTTGACTTCTCCGCTAAGTGTTTTAATGTCCCGTCTGACCGCCTCCTCCACATCTGCAATAGTCGTGATGCAGTCTAAGTCCCGCACCTCCAGAGTTATTCGGGGGGTCAAAGTTCTGACATCTTCATCCTGACCAAGAGCCTCTCTCAACGATTTGTTGAGGTTTTCTCGACCCTCACACGTCGTAGATTTGTTCAATTCAAGAAGAACATCTCCAGACAAATAAAGGTTGTCAACGCTGGGTTTTCCATAGTTTGTTTTGTTTCTAGCTTGTTATTATAAATGTCAATTGCTGTGCTCATAGAACCTATGTGCTCTTAACTCTCAGTAATTTTCTGTGTCTGAAGTTTAATTTTCACAGGTAAATAAGAAATCAAGTGCAAACCTATTATTTATCTCCTTGGGTGAAAAGTAGCCTACGTTTGGCTTTTTTTTTTTGGGGGGGGGGGGGGTCAGAGAATCAAAATTGTTAAGAAAAATGGTATCACTAAAAACGCTATCACAAAATAACCAAACGTACAAAACCAGACCAATTTTTTTGCAAGCTACATGGATAGAAATTTGATGCGTTTAGCGCATCAAATATATTCGTACAAATTGCAACGGCGTGTTTTGCGACTTTTACATCGAGCTTCGATAAAAGTATCAAGGTACGTTACAGTTTCGGCATGTCGAGTTGATACCGAAAAAGGGAGAAAGTCACAGCTTAAATTGCCAAACAAGCTTGCAATTTGGAAGTCGGCAAAATTTTTTGGTGCGAAAAAAGCCCCAAATTCCTATCCTGCATTGCTGCACATTCATCGTGACATCACTATAAACATCGATTCGTTTAATCACAAGGTTTGCTAAACAAAATAGACGAATTGATTTTGTTATATAAATAATCATTTTTATATAAGAGGTATGAAGTTGTAAATATGTACAGTTGTAACAGAACATAATAATTCCAATAATGATATTTCAGTATTGAATAAAATGAAAAAAAAACCCTGTTTTTCAGTTCAAATTCGTTAAGTTTTATTTGTTTGGTTATTGTGTTTTCGTTTTTTGAGTTTGCAAAAAAAATTGGTCTCCGTTGGGGGGGGGGTGTCATGACCCCCGTGACACCCCCACCCCCTTGAATCCGCGCCTGTACGTATTGAGTGAACACATAGGGAGGAGTCCCTTACATACTGTACATGCATAGCCTACGTGTATATTATTATTATGTGCGAATGGACCCAGATGGATCACGAGTACTTTTATGATTCGGCTTTTCTGATCTTCCATATAGCCCTTGTACGGTGCTGCTCCCTATATTAACGGTAGTTCACCCAGTGCCCACGTACGGCAGCGCCCGTAGCACGGCGGGTATCTTGCACATTCCGTGTAATGCCATATCTTTGACTTCATAAGCTCCTTGTCATATATTATTGTATACTGTCCTCTTATGTTCCAGTTAGTTTTAAGATAATAAACGTCGTAATTAAGTAAATGTGGAATTCCCTTATGAGCTACCAGAGAGAATGTTTGCACACAACATTTTTTGGTCCTTCCGATTGCCGGATATAGGTGAACTACGTAACCATCTATGAAAATAACTAACTTGGTTGAGTTATAGAGCACAGAACTCCATCAGTAAGTACATTCTGGTTCAACATTTCCTTTGTCCTTTTCTTACCGGGTCATCATGGATACCAATCAAAAACGTGTTTTGACAAAGTAAAGAGCAGTCATCAAATCTCGCGTGACTCGCTTAAGTACATTCGTGAATGAATTTGCAGGTGGGAATTTTAACGATATAAAGGTTAGGAAGCAATCTTTGGCGAGTTTAATGGATGAGTATAATGACATTCAGATACAATTGGAAATCGATGATGCTGAAAACGAATCAGATAGAGTCGAGAGTTAGTACCTAGTCGGCGTATAGTATGTTCTGTCCTGCGTCAGATTACTGGTCCACTGCCTTCATCTAGAATAGATTACGAGGACTGGCAACTGCCCGTCAACATTCCATTAGCTGGCCCGAATTTCTACCAGCCCAAAGAGATAGATCTACTGTTAGGTGCTACTATATTCTTTGAACTCTTAAGACCTGAACAAAAATCTAGGGTTGGTTACCCCACTCTTCAAAATACACAACTTGGTTGGGTGCTATCTGGATGTATCCCCTCTCACTCAGTTCAACAACGTAAGAATGGAACAACATCATTGTTGTCCACGGCTGAAACCTTGCACACACAGGTGGAACGCTATTGGGAACAGGAAGAGCTTACGACTCGTAGCCATTCCAAGGAAGAAAGTCAATGCGAGGAACATTTTCAGCAATCCTTCACGCGCGCTGAGTCGGGCAGGTTCATAGTGAGACTACCACTTCGGCAAGGAGTAGGAGAGCTTGGTGACTCTTTTGACAATGCCAGGAGGAGCTTTGGCTTTATAGAGAGGAAATTCCATCGACAACCTGACCTGAAGAACGAGCATATCAAATTCATGAACGATTATTTACAACTAGGACACATGGAACTTGTCGATCCTAGTGACCATAGAAACCTGTTTATTACATGCCTCATCACGCGGTAATCAAGGCTACAAGCAGCACTACCAAGGTCAGAGTTGTCTACAATGCGTCGGCTAAAACTACTTCGTCAATCTCCCTGAATGACCTGATGTTGGTTGGTCGCTTCCGTACACACAAGTATGCGCTAACAGCAGATATCGAGAAGATGTACCGACAGATCCAGATTCATGAAGCAGATCGAGACTTCCAGAGAATTTTATGGCGCAGTTCTTAGAATCAACAACTGGATATGTACCGATTGACTACAGTAACCTATGGTACTTCAACGGCTCCTTATCTAGCTACCCGTTGTTTACTGCAGGTGGCACTCGATGGTCAAGACATATATCCTACAGCAGCCAAAGTTACCAAAAGAGACTTCTACGTTGATGATCTTTTGACAGGGTCAGATACCATTGAAGAAGCCATCCAATTATACAAACACCTCACATCGCTCCTGAAAACCGGATGATTTTCCATCCGTAAATGGCGATCCAACAATCCTGATATTTTGGAAGCCATCCCATCAACACTTCGTGAGAGCCAGGTGTCATGCAGTCTTCCCTTTGAAGATGGAACCGAAAAAACTCTTGGTTTGTTGTGGCATTCGAGTCGTGACTCATTTCAATTCTCAGTGGGGGCCCTCAACTGCAATAATGTGACTTGGACAAAGAGATCAGTGCTGGCCAATGTAGCGTCCATTTATGAGCCATTGGGACTCATAGGGCCTGTAATTGTTCAATGCAAGTAGTTTATACAAGTTCTTTGGTAACAACACCTGGATTGGGATGGCAAATTGCCCTCAGAACTTGAGACACAATGGAAACAGATACATCAGAAGCTCCCTAAACTAAATGAAATGCATGTACCACGGAGGGTAACAGCAGACGGCATGAATGCCAATGTTGAACTTCACGGGTTTTTCGGATGCGTCAGAAAGAGCCTACGGTGCATGCGTTTATCTACGTTGCATCAACTCCAATGGAACAATCTCCGTTCATTTACTTTGTTCAAAATCTAGAGTAGCCCATTTGAAGAAAGTGTCGCTTCCAAGATTGGAGTTGAATGGCGCACTACTTCTGAGCAGACTAATGGAAAGGGTGATTGAGGCACTTAAGTTACATTCATGTCGACGATATTATTGGACAGACTCCACTGTTGTTCTAGCCTGGATTGCAGGCAATTCTTCAGCTTGTAAAACATATGTGGCCAACAGGGTGTCGGAAATTCACAAACTGACGTCTCAGTAAGATTGGAACCATGTCTCATCACAGGACAATCCAGCAGATATTATCTCCAGGGGAACTGAGCCACATCGACTTCGAAGCAATCGAGCATGGTGGGCGGGGCCCGTTTGGCTGATTACGGATCCTTCAACCTGGCCTGAACTTACCACTGTTCGACCAACCGAAATTTCTGAACGACGAGGAGTAAGAATGTGTTTCGTGGCGAGTAATCACAATGCAGATAACATTTTCATCCGTTTTCCAGCTGGACTAAACTACACAGAGTAGTTGCATACATTCTCAGTTTTTTTCACAATCTAAAGCAGGATGCAGCAGCAAGACGGCATGGACCTTTGACTACTGCCGAACATCGCGATAGTCTGACAGCAATCATTCGCATCGTTCAGCATTGTACGTACTGTACCCGTTCGTCCTGGGGATGCGATGACCCATCTGCTATTACATCGCATTCCTGGAGTTCCAGGACAGAGCGGAGTTAAATGAACCTCTAGTCAAATAAGGAATGTGTCGGAAATTCAGCTGAGTTATCGAAAAAGCAGTGGGTAACACGAGACAAAGTATCTCTAGGATCGTTACGGGCTTAAGTTTAATAAAAAAAATGCAAATATAAATGGGCGCCATCAACTGAATTCCTAGCAAACCACATCCTTTCCGGTTAAGCCTTAATCAAGACAAGGAAAGAAAAAGGAAAATCACACCATCATCAGATCACAACTAAGATAAAAACAAATTTATTTCATTTTGATAGTCAGACAGACATTTTAAATATTCATCCTACCTGAGAGTATGGTCGAATGCCAACGTTAAATTGTCATTGTCCAAAAATCGAACCATCTCTTTTCTAATCAAAGAATATTTCATCCACATAAAACGTGAAAATCTCTCAAGTTCTCTTGGGTTCTCAGGATCACTGTAGCACTATGTCTTTCGTCACTGACATTTGTGATACCTGAGACCTAATTTCTCTTTAATTTAACATCATAAATGTGGATTTGAAAAAATTATTAATCTGTCTAAACATACACATTATAATCACATATTTTAAATATCACGTATTTTATGGCTTGCATGGCATAATTTAAATGTTGAATACGTTAGTAAAATGCTCCTAAACATCGAATAATTCATTTACACTATTTACATTGTCATTAACAATTACTTGTTCGTGAATTACAGAAAATCCACGGCTCATTGGTCATCATTATCATCATCATCAAAGTTAAATATTTCTCACATTAATTCTCATCTCAAAATTCAACATATTCCTGTCAGAATCATTAACTCATCACCATTAAATCATTTAAATGAAAATTATTATCATCACTTCATTATACTTTCTAATTATTCACACACTCTTATTTTATCATCTACTTCAGATTAAATCATCTTAAATCATCAATACAAATTGTTTAATTCCTCAACTCAAGTTGCAATTCCTCAACTCATATCTCAATTAAATTTATTTTTAATCCATATAAATTCATTAATCATCAGCTTCTTTAATTAATTATCAACTTCTAATTCAGTTATTCATCATCTATCCAATCATCTATTAATTTATTTAAATCAGTTTATTTATCCAATCTTTAATTCATCCATTTATTTAATTCATTGATTTATTCCAAAATTTAATTTATTAATTTATTTAAAATTTATTCTTCTGGTTATTTAGATTTTTATTATTTCATCTAGTCATTCTGATTTTTATTTCATTAGGTCAGATCATTAATATGCTTAAATTTCAGATTATTATTTCATTAATTCTTATTCTCAGAATATCTTGTATTATCAACTTTATGTATTTGTTTAATTTCCTAACAAATTGTTTAATATGGGTTATAGAACGTTGTCTTACAGTTTTATCACTTCCAAGTTATATCTCGTATTTAATTTTCATGCCCAAAAATATTATTGCCTTCACGACATCACGTTGGAGCTGACTATCCACAACTACATTATATATCCTCAATTCTTCAAATATCACATTTGAATAGAACAATTATTCCACAAAACTCCATAAATATTCAGCATACAGCCTGAATTTCAACAATTACGCTAGACTGGGTTCGACAACCTCATGTCTGCCTCAAAATACATTAGCAACATTGCAACTATCACTTGGCAACTTCTACAAAATGCCTATCACAAACTTCACTTAACCATGTTGCATGATCTACAAAAAATATATAACTGGCTTCAAATTATCAACGCACACAATCTCCAATAACTGTAATTACTCTGATCACATCTAGACAACTTCTTAAACAATTGGAAAAAATATTACCTTAGTAATTCCAGATCTGCTTTCAAATAGCATAAATTCTCTTACAATTCTCATAATTCACATCACAGAAAAACACCAATGTGCTATAATCTCTCATATCAAAATCTGCAATACTGATCTGCCTTAAAATAAATCTGACCATTAACGATTCATCTTACAAGATTCAATTACTTTAAATCCTTCTCAAAGGTATCAAACACAATTATAAAAATCATCAAAAGCATCAGCTGTACCAGCTGTTAAACTGAAAGTACTCTTAAAAGAGTATAACAACAAAATATTGGATTGGCAAACAAGAATTACAAATGTAACCCTGATAACATTTATCTTCACTTTATTTAACAAAAATTCGACTGATATATGACTAGTAGTTCCTTGTTTGATTCACTTACAATCTCATGTACACTCGGATGATAAAAATGAGTCCCTCAATGGCAAGTAAGATGAGTAACCACCGTACAATCACATAAATACGAAAGACCTCGCCCCGTCGACTATCATGATAGTGCCCTGAACGATGGGTAAGATGAGTAACCACGAATAAATACGAAAGACCCCATCTCGAAGACTGAAATGAGTGAATGTACCAGATAGGAGTCAACAAGTCTCTAGTTGTCATATAAAAGCGATATTTATTCACTCAAGTGAATAACATCTTAATATCTCCAAACAATCCAATGGAAAAAAATCCCTACTGATGAATAATACACACTCGCTAGTATGCAATGAACTGACGAAGTAATATAGATAATCAATTGCAGATCACGAGTTCGAAATACTCGTCACACAAAAAAACTATTCATGAAAACTATCCTTGCTGGAAAAATGTCTAAAAGACCAAACATCTGCTTAATAAAGCCAACCAATGGTGAGAATTTCGTATAATGATGCCTGCCATATCATATGGTCACGCCATATTCTAGCAAAATTTCGAAGCATATAAAGTCAAAGCCATGTCTAAACAATCGTATCACTCCTATTAGAAAAATATACATGTGTGCCCAGTATTCATGAAAATAATCGTATCAGAAAGTTATAACTCTTACAGTACCTTCTCATAATCAGCTGTTATTAAATTTCACAGATCGTCGATTTTCCTTATGTAATGAATTTCTCGAAAGATCGGCGTGAATATCATTTCACCCACGAAATGACGATTGCCTTCGAATCCCAAGTGAATCAGCTGGTGGACCTCCTCCTCGTTAGGAATCGAATCCATCGCTCTGTGGTGCCATCGCGTCTCTGTCTGCGTTTACTCCGACATGATGAACTGCTGGTTATCCATAGCGGATATTGTCCAAATCTTCACGAAAAAGTTCATAGAAACAGCGGACCCTCTATTCCTCTTCTACGTTACGCCACTGTTCCATGCAATGTTCGGTTTGAGTGTTGAAAGTTCAATTTCCAATAACTGCTAAGTCTCACTTTCCTAAAATAAAATTTTATATGAGAGTGTCAAAGTTTATGAAACACCCTGTAGCTGTGTTCGTAATCGGTAATTTATAACACTGCATAAGAAAGAATTGCATTAATGCACGAGCTAATGTTCTTAGGTGCATATGCTTATAACATTTCATTTACCTATAATCGTTAATGTTACTTGGAATGCGTTATGAAATGCATAGTCGTAATGTCATTAAGAAGAACTATGTTCAGTTGAAGTTCACAGTTGCAGTATCTCGTAACCATCTGCCTGTACAATTCAAATGCTGAATAAACGTTCCAACTCAATGTTGTAATGAAGTTCAGCTTCTGTCATAATGCTATAATAATCTCCGCCTAAAGCTGGCCTCGCCATGTCGCTCTACTATGCTGTTCTGCGTTGAAATGCAGCTTGGAATAAAGTTCTCCAACTACTCGCAATGCTGTTCTAAAACCCCGGACTTCTCATGCTTGCTTGGCTCGTACAGCTGGTTCTATAACCGGTCTTCATGCTGCCTACTGCGGATGTCCGCCCGGCTCACTGACTTACTTTTCGTTCGCTGCTCGGTGAAGTTAAAACTGTCGCTTTCACTTTCCGTGACAAAACTTGTTCGCTGCGCGACCTTTACCATACGCTTGGCATGTCCTACTCAGCTCGCTGTCTGACCTCGACTGCGTTGCTCGCTGTACTGGACTCTCTTGCTAACAGATCTCGACTGCTTGGCTCACTGAGCTCGACTGACTGTCTCTGGACTGCCTTGACCCTTACCTGCCTGGCGCAGTCACGTGACGTCCTCCCCACCTCCGTGGTCTTGCGTCACAAATATAATCTCGAACCCCGATCATCTCGGCTATTAAGTTATAAAATAACTTAAGGGTTATCTGACTTCCTTTAAATTATTACCATATATAATGCATGTTATATCTCCTCTTCTGAGATGTTTAAATACCATGTTCCATATAGATCTTAATAAAGCTTCATATTTCTATCCATAATTCCATCTGCTTGACTGCGGTCAGCGCCTTCTTAATCCTAGACCTACTACGTCGTCGTGACATTCCTCTTGACTCGATCTGAGCGCTATCTTTTCTTAACTCTTCCTAACATCTCAACTACGGCTTAATGTCTGCTGGCGTAGCCGATAGCCTCAACTAGGTATCGGGTACATCTCTCCCGTACATCTCCGTTTTTTAAAATCAGGATTGAGAAAAAAAATACACTCTCAGGCATTCTATATATAACACATGTACACGATAGCTCTACAATTCTCTTAATCAGCATGATGGTACTTTCTAATGCTAGCTGCATTAAAAGTTCCCACTACTTCATCAGTATCCATTCTGACAATCTTGTAGCTATTATTTCGGTACGTTTCTTCAATACGGAATGGACCAGCGTACAATGGCGCAAATTTATGGTAGATCTTCAGTTGAAGATTCGAAGTGACTGGCTTCCTAATCAGCACCTCGTCATTTTCTTGAAATGGCTCGTGGAACCTCCCTCCTGCTTGTCTCCTGGCTCTCTTCTCCGCCTGTCTTCTGAGTCTCTCTCCTGCCATGTCGACTCTTCTTTCTTGTGTGGGTTGAGGATCTACTGGTGCCCTCACGACTCGGTCCCATGGTCTATCAGGTTTCAATCCATGATGAAGCATGGACGGAATCTGTCCTGTGCTTTCATGTACTGTGGAATTCCAGCATTGACTAATGATGGGTATCACTTCCATCCATCTATGGTGTTGCCTTGACACATATAAGCGACACATTTTACTGATTTCCGGCATAATTCTTTCGGCTGGATTTCCCTCTGGATACCGCACAGAATTAAACACATGCCTTATTCCTAAACGTTCCATAGCAGTAGAAAATTCCATACTGGTAAATTGTGATCCATGGTCACTCAACAAAACTTCAGGTTTCCCCATGCTCAGAATAACTGTTCTCTCTAATCTGTTGATCACGTACTTGGATGTAGCTTTCTGGATAGGGCATAGAGATACGTATTTAGAAAATACGTCTACTGTTACCAAAACAACCTGGTTTCCTTTCGTCGAACGAGGAATCGGACCGAAAATGTCCGTAGCGAAAAGTTCTCTTGGCTTGCTGGGTAATATTGATCTAGGAACCTCTTTCATTAGCTTAGATGAATATTTACTTCGCTGACAACTGTCACAGGTCTTTATGACGTCGCGAATCGTTTGTCCCATTTTTCTCCAAACGAAGGTTTCTTGAGCGAGAGCCAAAGTCTTGTCTACACCTACATGAGCTGCAGTTCGGTGTATCATCCAAATAACGGGTTTGACAAGCTTGGGTGGTATCACTACTCTAAGTTTAGTATGATCCTGGTCGATATATTGGCATATAACACCTCCCATAATATGGTATTTTCTAGCCTCTATCTCAGTTCTTTGAAAATCTGGATCAGCGTTGTCCATCCTGTGTGTCAAAAAACGGTAAATTCTTTGCAAAGGTGCATATCTCTTCTGAGTTTGCACTAACATCTTCAACTTTTCTAGAGTACCATTATCCTCTTGAATCAAATTTATATGGTTGACAATTACTTCCTCACAAGGGTTTCTGCTCAACACATCTGCTAACAGATTTAATTTCCCAGGTCTATGTACAACAGTTGGGTTAAATTGCTGTAAGAACAGAGCCCATCTGGTGATGCGGTCACTCGCTAAGTCTGTCTTCATAATAAATTGGAGGGATTTATGATCTGTGATCACTGTTATGTCATGTCCAAACAACACCTTCTTCCACGTCTTAAGAGCATGGACCACTGCTAATGCCTCTAACTCAGTTGCATAGTAATTCTTCTCACAATTCCTGAGCTTGCGACTGGTGAAAGCTAAATACCTATGTTTCTTGTCATCATCCAACTGATATAGGAACCCACTAATACCTATTTTGGATGCGTCTGTCTCCACAAAAAATCTTCTCGCAAAATCTGGGTACTCAAGCTTGATATTTTGGATCAACATGTTCTTAGCCGCTAAAAAAGCTTGATTGCATCTATCGTCCCATTTCCATCGATTTCCCTTTCTTAGTAAATCCTGCAGAGGTGCCATCGTTTCAGTATATTCAGGACAATGTGTTGAAAAGAACTGACACATGCCTAAAAACTGCCGTACCTCTTTAATCTTTCTTGGGGTTGGAAACTCTGAAATAGCCATGATCTTCTTTGGATTGGGCCTATAACCATCTCTATCGATTCTATGTCCAAGAAATTCAATTTCTTCATGAAAGAACTGACATTTATTGAAATTCACCTTGAAGTTCGTCCTCCTAAGATCTTCAAAAAGCATTCGAAGGTGCCTGATATGTTCTTCCGCTGTCTCTGACGCTATAAATAGGTCATCAATATAGCTCACCACATGCTCCTTAACTGCATCTGACAAATTTTCATCTAGTGCTCGGATCATCACCGGACCACTATTTTTCACTCCAAAAGGTAACCTATTGAATACATATGTTTTATGGTCAAACAAGAACCCTGTGTATTGTTTGCAGTCTTCTGCTAGCTCTACATGATAATAAGAACTAGTCAGATCGATAGTCGAAAAGAAACTCTTTCCTCTGAATCTGCGCAACAATTCACGAATAACAGGTGGCCTGTCGTGTTCAGGAAGAACTCTTTCATTAAGGGCTCTAGCATCTAGGCATATCCTCAGCTTACCATTAGGTTTCTTGACAACAGCTAAAGGATTCAAATAAGCAGTTGGCATCTTCTTGATTATTCCATCTTTCTCCATATCGCTTATCATTGTACTAACTTCCTCCTTCCATTTATCCGGAATGGGATATACATTTTTATGGTATGGTTTGTCATCCATCAACTTGATGCTGTAGGTAAAATTTTCTATGAGACCTGGTTTGTCATTGAATATGTCCTCATATTCTGAAATTGCTTCATCAAACTGCTCCTTAATTTCTGGATTTATATTACTTGTCATGCCAGTTCTATCTTCTATAGACCTTTCAATGCTGCATACTATCTCCTCCAATATATTCTCTCTAAAGAATGTCATCTCGGATTCCTGATTTTCCATGACCCCTTCTGGAAAGTACATGCGCCTACTCTGCATATCTATGATCAGGCCACTCTCACTTAAGAAATCCACTCCTAGGATCATGTCAAAATGTAGTTGACCCACTACTAGGAACATCTGTTCAAAACTTCTGGTTCCAATCCCAACATCTAAAAGTACCTGACTTTTACATTTCATACTCCTGTCTGGGATCACCCCTTGAATCTTGTTAACAACAGTTGGCAACATTGTAATTTCTCCTGATAATTTCAACTCATCCAGGCAACCTATGGATATCAAGCTCACCATAGCCCCCGTGTCTACTAGTGTCTTTATTTCCTTTCCCATGACTTCCACACTGATAACTGGCAATTCATGTCTATTTCCTCGATGTACTACGTCTTCCTCTTCAATTAAATCCTCGTCCTTGACCTGATACGTTTCCACAATGATGATCGATTCCCAATGATTAGCATCTTTCTCTAGAGTTAATTTGACGTTTTTTTTCCTTCGCCACTCGTGCTTGCTCGATTGACTTCTCTGACTGTCTCCTCGAGTGGTGCACTAGGCTGTCTATTTTCTTGCCTCGATCTGTCATATTCACGATTATCTCGTCTTTCATTTGGCTCATTTCTTCGGCCATCCTGTCTGTCGTTTCGATTATACTGTTGACCTTGGCTCCAGTTGTTTCTACCACGATATCTATTGATGTATCGATTCCTATCTTGATATCTGGAATTCTGGTTATAATTTCTGTATCGGCTGTCTCTTGCTTCCTGATCGTATGGCCTCTCATATGGTCCTCTATATCGATAATTTCCACAAACGTTACGGATGTTTCCTCGATTTCCTTCGTTCCTTCTGTTTTCCCAGGAATCTCTTCTGTCCGTTTGAGCTGCGTTATCAACGACTACCGCATTCACCTCTTGCGTGTTTCGATTGTCGTTTCTTGCATTTCTAGGCGTAACTTGAGCGCTTGTATAGTCTAATCGCCATAAAATGTCGTCATAGTGCTCAAGTGTGTTTGCTCCCGACGCTATGAGTGATCGCTGTACCTCAATCGGTAACTGTCTCGCTATAGCTTGCAAAAGCTCTTCGTCAGGCAATGGAGGAATCAGAAACTGTAATTTAGCCAATTGTGAAGTAAAATAATTGGCATAATGCGTCGGATGTGACGTAGAATAACGCTTCGAGTACATTTCTGCTCTTACGTTCAGTTGATCCTCTGCACTCCAAAATCTCCTTAAGAATGCTATTGCAAATTGCTCCATATTCGCAAAATTGCTTCTGAATGCTCTAAACCAAGTTAACGCAGGCCCGTCTAAGGCGCGTTCGACTATCCTTAGCTCTCTTTCCTTGGCTACTCTATGTTTCGCCATGTAGTCTCGAATATCTCGCAGAAATTCGACTGGTGTGACTCCTGTGTTTCCAGAAAACTTCCTCGGCTTGTCATCCAGATTTCTGATAATGGTAACTGGACCTGAGTATCGTTCACTTGTACCCAACGTACTCCTATTCGAACTCGGATTATCCTGAGGGGTTGAACTTGCCCTTTCGAATGTCACATTCGGTTGCGTTTGACGGTCTTCTCCCATGCTAACTTCTTGATTACTCATACTGCGGTCTATCGCTGTCTGATTTAACGATATCTCCCCTGATGTAATATTCTGACTGGTGAAACTATTAATCATAGATTCTAGTTTAGTCATCCCATCTTCTGCCAGTTTCTCTACGGTCTTGACCTGAGTCTTCAACTCATCTAGCGACGTAACTTTCTGCGTTTTGTTACTCTCGTCTAAATCGTTTTTCAGCTTGTCTATCTTGTCTTCGCATGTATTCTTTACTGACGCGACTTGTTCCTTTAACAGATCAACATCTGTCCTAAATAGAGTTGAATCTATCTTCATCGCTTCCTTGTTCTCCGTAAATCTCGCTTCTAAGTTCGCCATACCTGCGATTAATTTCTCATCTAATCTTGCACGTTTTTCTTTTGCTTCGGCATCGACCTCACTATACCGTTCTTCCACGATTGCACCGACTCTATTTTTGAATAAAGCTAAGTTTTCATTAACCTTTTGCTCTATATCATCATCCATTTTCCTAATATCTTTCTGCAATTGATTCTCTAATGATTTTAAATTAGAATTAACCTCTCCTAAGACTTCCTCTTTAATGGTTCCAATTACTGACTTTAAATCTTTAATCTCATTACCTAGATTCATCTCTAGACCTTTGATTTTAGTTTCGAAAGATACTTCGGTAGACCACTCTTGAATTTTGCCTACATCTGCCACTGGCTAAGTCAAAACACCAAACTCCTTCTCCAAAACAAAACTCGAGCGTGGTCACTGTGGAAATCAGTTCCCAATCCTCATACACGCAATGTATTTATTCACCTACGGAAAATTTCAAAAGTTCATATGACAGAAGATTACAACCGCTACATTTCTTCCATAACAGGAAATCTCAAGAATAACCCAAAGAAGTTCTGGACACTTATATCATCGCGTAGAAAGACTCCCAGAATTCCACTTAATCTAAACCTGCATAATGAAGAAATCCCATTTGAATTGAGGTCCGCACATTTCAATGAATATTTCCATTCAACCTTTTCTGTTCCCGTACCAATCCCCAGTCCCCCTCAACTTACTAGCGTCTGTTCTGATTCACTGTCTCAAATTTCAACGACCCCCGATGAAATCCAAAATATTTTAAAAAGTCTGCCCGCAAACAGATCTACCGGACCATCAGACATAAGCCCTATATTCCTGAAAAACACCTCTGCATCTCTCAGCATCCCCTTATCCATGATACTCAACTGGTGCATGACTTCCGGCACTTTTCCTGACTCATGGAAAAGAGCTGATGTAACACCTGTCTTTAAATCAGGCAGCAAGCATGAAATTTCCTCGTACAGACCTATATCTATCGTCCCTATACTCTCTTCAGTCTTCGAAAGAATAATACATTGCCGTCTCCTCACTTTCACCAAACCACACCTCTCAGAAGAACAACATGGCTTCGTCCCTGGAAAATCATGCTTAACAAATCTGACTGTTCTGAACCATCACATAATTTCTGCAATAGATCAAAAATCTCAGCTAGATGTAATCTACGTTGACCTGGCCAAAGCATTTGATTCCGTGAACCATTTCCTTCTCCTCCACAAGCTTGCTTCACGATACAACGTACATGGATCCTTCCTATCCCTAATACAAAGCTTCCTGTCCAATAGGCAGCAACGGGTAGTGCTTCCAGGGTCTGTGTCGTCCTGGCTCCCAGTCTTATCAGGAGTAACTCAGGGCAGTATCCTGGGACCCCTTTTCTTCGTGCTGTATATGGACGATATAAACACATGTGTGCAAAATTCTCCGTGTTCCCTTCTTCTATACGCTGATGACCTCAAGATATTCAGAAAAATTTCCAGTTCTGACGACCACGCTGACCTCCAGGAAGCAGTGAATACATGTACTGATTGGTTCAACAAATGGAAGTTATCTCCAAATCCGAAAAAGTGCTTCAATGTGTCTTTCTCACTACTGAAATCTAGAAATCAGGCGGACTATATAATATGTGGAAATAAATTGGATACGGTTTCTCAGGTAAGAGATTTAGGTATTATTCACGATGATAAACTGACATTATCTCCCCACATTGACCATATCAAATCTCGCGCAATGCGCAGTCTCGGCATTCTATACAGATTCACAGAAATTAAAGACCTCACTGCACTTAAATTATACTTCACCACATACGTTCTCCCTATCCTAGATTTCTCTTCTCCAATTTGGTCTACTTCGGCTATAACCAATATTTCTAAATTGAACAGTGTCTTTAATTTCTTCATATCAATTGTCAAAGCTCGCAATCCTTCACTAAGGCACTTTGCCAAATCCGACATTCTAAATCAGCTCAATTTACCCGACCTGAGAAGCCGTCTACAACTTACTGACCTGTGTTTCCTACATAAAATTATGAATGGTTACACAAAATGTAACATGCTCTTAAGCTACTTCCCACTCCACGTTCCCACCCGTTCAACACGCCAGAACCATTTACACCACATACCTCGCCCACGTCTTGAAGTACAGAAGCGCTCTATTTTCCACCGTCTACCTACCCTTAGCAACTCCCTTCCAAATATCGACATATTCTCTCCCTATCGAACATTCAAACATAACATTAGAAGATCCCTTTCACCCTCAATTCCTAACCCCTCACCCTCCTAATCACTCACTACCCCAATCACTCCCTGCGTCCTTCCCGAGATTTATCCCTTCTGCCATCACTGCCAATTGTTACCTGTTATTGTTGTTGTTGTTATTGTTTGTTTTTGTTAATATTATTTGTAATTGTTAAAATATTAGTATAAAATTACCTTTTCATGGTTGTATCTAATAATTATTAAATAAATAAAAAAATAAAAAAAACCATCGATGTCGAATCTCAACTTCGATACATCCGATTTAATGTCTTTCTGTATAGACATAACGTCTGTTCTTAAAGTAAGAATGTTTTCTTCTCCTCTACTTTCTAATTCAATAATATTCTTTCTTAATATTTGAACATTTTCCTCTCCTTTCATATTTACTGCAATTATATCTAATTGTAAAGTCTTAAGCATTTCATTATTCTTTAAAGTTAATCTATTCTCTAACCTAGTTAACTTGTTTTCCAATTCAGTGTTAGTTTCTTCACTACGAGCTTGTAATTTCTCTTCCAATGATTTAAAATTATCCTCACTAGTTGACTGTAATAATTTTATATTAGCTTCGTTACTAATCTGTAATGATTTCAACTCATCTTTACTATTTGACTGTAATCTTTCTTCTAATGATTTAAAACTATCCTTAAAGTTAGCTTCACTAGCTTTCAAATGACTTTCAGTACTAGTCTGTAATCTAGTCTCCAATGACATCAACTCATCTTTACTATTTGACTGTAGCCTAGTCTCTAATGACTTTAAATTATCTTCACTATTTGACTGTAATCTAGTCTCTAATGACTTTAAACTTTCTTCACTAGTTGACTGTAATAATTTTGAATTTTCTTCATTACTAGTCTGTAATGCTTGCACATTTTCTTTACATCTAGCTTCTAATCTAGCTTCTGAACTATTTATCTGTTCTTTAACTTCTGTTTCCATTTTAGAAATAGTTTCTGCAATACCAGACATACCACACTGTAACTCTCCTAACACCTTAGCTAAATCTTCCGGCAACATAATTATATTTTCAATAATCGTTTTATTCAGAGACGTTAGACAACAACACATCACAATGTCTCAATTCCTGCATTCACTTGGGTATAGGAAAAAATGACTTATAACTAACATGATATAATACTAATACGATTAACATGAACACTGGAATGGGCACACAAGTATATTGTCTGACTAAGTTTAATAAATTTTATAACACAATTAAATGAACTTGAGATCAATCTCTCCGTGATCTAAATCTGATGTGATTCCATAGAATAAACAAAATCGAAGCCCCACAGGTGGGTAAAGCCAATTCTCCCTCTCTCTCTGTACCCGTTCGTCCTGGGGATGCGATGACCCATCTGCTATTACATCGCATTCCTGGAGTTCCAGGACAGAGCGGAGTTAAATGAACCTCTAGTCAAATAAGGAATGTGTCGGAAATTCAGCTGAGTTATCGAAAAAGCAGTGGGTAACACGAGACAAAGTATCTCTAGGGTCGTTACGGGCTTAAGTTTAATAAAAAAAATGCAAATATAAATGGGCGCCATCAACTGAATTCCTAGCAAACCACATCCTTTCCGGTTAAGCCTTAATCAAGACAAGGAAAGAAAAAGGAAAATCACACCATCATCAGATCACAACTAAGATAAAAACAAATTTATTTCATTTTGATAGTCAGACAGACATTTTAAATATTCATCCTACCTGAGAGTATGGTCGAATGCCAACGTTAAATTGTCATTGTCCAAAAATCGAACCATCTCTTTTCTAATCAAAGAATATTTCATCCACATAAAACGTGAAAATCTCTCAAGTTCTCTTGGGTTCTCAGGATCACTGTAGCACTATGTCTTTCGTCACTGACATTTGTGATACCTGAGACCTAATTTCTCTTTAATTTAACATCATAAATGTGGATTTGAAAAAATTATTAATCTGTCTAAACATACACATTATAATCACATATTTTAAATATCACGTATTTTATGGCTTGCATGGCATAATTTAAATGTCGAATACGTCAGTAAAATGCTCCTAAACATCGAATAATTCATTTACACTATTTACATTGTCATTAACAATTACTTGGTCGTGAATTACAGAAAATCCATGGCTCATTGGTCATCATTATCATCATCATCAAAGTTAAATATTTCTCACATTAATTCTCATCTCAAAATTCAACATATTCCTGTCAGAATCATTAACTCATCACAATTAAATCATTTAAATGAAAATTATTATCATCACTTCATTATACTTTCTAATTATTCACACACTCTTATTTTATCATCTACTTCAGATTAAATCATCTTAAATCATCAATACAAATTGTTTAATTCCTCAACTCAAGTTGCAATTCCTCAACTCATATCTCAATTAAATTTATTTTTAATCCATATAAATTCATTAATCATCAGCTTCTTTAATTAATTATCACCTTCTAATTCAGTTATTCATCATCTATCCAATCATCTATTAATTTATTTAAGTCAGTTTATTTATCCAATCTTTAATTCATCCATTTATTTAATTCATTGATTTATTCCAAAATTTAATTTATTAATTTATTTAAATTTTATTCTTCTGGTTATTTAGATTTTTATTATTTCATCTAGTCATTCTGATTTTTATTTCATTAGGTCAGATCATTAATATGCTTAAATTTCAGATTATTATTTCATTAATTCTTATTCTCAGAAAATCTTGTATTATCAACTTTATTTATTTGTTTAATTTCCTAACAAATTGTTTAATAAGGGTTATAGAACGTTGTCTTACAGTTTTATCACTTCCAAGTTATATCTCGTATTTAATTTTCATGCCCAAAAATATTATTGCCTTCACGACATCACGTTGGATCTGACTATCCACAACTACATTATATATCCTCAATTCTTCAAATATCACATTTGAATACAACAATTATTCCACAAAACTCCATAAATATTCAGCATACAGCCTGAATCTCAACAATTACCCTAGACTGGGTTCGACAACCTCATGTCTGCCTCAAAATACATTAGCAACATTGCAACTATCACTTGGCAACTTCTACAAAATGCCTATCACAAACTTCACTTAACCATGTTGCATGATCTACAAAAAATATATAACTGGCTTCAAATTATCAACGCACACAATCTCCAATAACTGTAATTACTCTGATCACATCTAGACAACTTCTTAAACAATTGGAAAAAATATTACCTTAGTAATTCAAGATCTGCTTTCAAATAGCATAAATTCTCTTACAATTCTCATAATTCACATCACAGAAAAACACCAATGTGCTATAATCTCTCATATCAAAATCTGCAATACTGATCTGCCTTAAAATAAATCTGACCATTAACGATTCATCTTACAAGATTCAATTACTTTAAATCCTTCTCAAAGGTATCAAACACAATTATAAAAATCATCAAAAGCATCAGCTGTACCAGCTGTTAAACTGAAAGTACTCTTAAAAGAGTATAACAACAAAATATTGGATTGGCAAACAAGAATTACAAATGTAACCCTGATAACATTTATCTTCACTTTATTTAACAAAAATTCGACTGATATGTGACTAGTAGTTCCTTGTTTGATTCACTTACAATCTCATGTACACTCGGATGATAAAAATGAGTCCCTCAATGGCAAGTAAGATGAGTAACCACCGTACAATCACATAAATACGAAAGACCTCGCCCCGTCGACTATCATGATAGTGCCCTGAACGATGGGTAAGATGAGTAACCACGAATAAATACGAAAGACCCCATCTCGAAGACTGAAATGAGTGAATGTACCAGATAGGAGTCAACAAGTCTCTAGTTGTCATATAAAAGCGATATTTATTCACTCAAGTGAATAACATCTTAATATCTCCAAACAATCCAATGGAAAAAAATCCCTACTGATGAATAATACACACTCGCTAGTATGCAATGAACTGACGAAGTAATATAGATAATCAATTGCAGATCACGAGTTCGAAATACTCGTCACACAAAAAAACTATTCATGAAAACTATCCTTGCAGGAAAAATGTCTAAAAGACCAAATATCTGCTTAATAAAGCCAACCAATGGTGAGAATTTCGTATAATGATGCCTGCCATATCATATGGTCACGCCATATTCTAGCAAAATTTCGAAGCATATAAAGTCAAAGCCATGTCTAAACAATCGTATCACTCCTATTAGAAAAATATACATGTGTGCCCAGTATTCATGAAAATAATCGTATCAGAAAGTTATAACTCTTACAGTACCTTCTCATAATCAGCTGTTATTACATTTCACAGATCGTCGATTTTCCTTATGTAATGAATTTCTCGAAAGATCGGCGTGAATATCATTTCACCCACGAAATGACGATTGCCTTCGAATCCCAAGTGAATCAGCTGGTGGACCTCCTCCTCGTCAGGAATCGAATCCATCGCTCTGTGGTGCCATCGCGTCTCTGTCTGCGTTTACTCCGACATGATGAACTGCTGGTTATCCATAGCGGATATTGTCCAAATCTTCACGAAAAAGTTCATAGAAACAGCGGACCCCCTATTCCTCTTCTACGTTACGCCACTGTTCCATGCAATGTTCGGTTTGAGTGTTGAAAGTTCAATTTCCAATAACTGCTAAGTCTCACTTTCATAAAATAAAATTTTATATGAGAGTGTCAAAGTTTATGAAACACCCTGTAGCTGTGTCCGTACTCGGTAATTTATAACACTGCATAAGGAAGAATTGCATTAATACACGAGCTAATGTTCTTAGGTGCATATGCTTATAACATTTCATTTGCCTATAATCGTTAATGTTACTTGGAGCCTCCGTGGCTTAGGCGGCAGCACGCCGGCCTCTCACCGCTGGGTCCGTGGTTCAAATCCCGGTCACTCTATGTGAGATCTGTGCTGGACAAAACGGAGGCAGACAGGTTTTTCTCCGGGTACTCCGGTTTTCCCTGTCAAAATTTCATTCCAGCAACACTCTCCACTATCATTTCATTTCATCTGTCATTCATTTAAGCATTGCCCCGGAGAAGTGCGTCAGGCCTCGGCAGCCGGCACAGTTCATATCCTCGCCGCTAGATGGGGGCTTCATTCATTCCATTCCTGACCCGGTCGGAGACTGGAAGCAGGCTGTGGATTTTCATTTTCATTTTCGTTAATGTTACTTGGAATGCGTTATGAAATGCATAGTCGTAATGTCACTAAGAAAAACTATGTTCAGTTGAAGTTCACAGTTGCAGTATCTCGTAACCATCTGCCTGTACAATTCAAATGCTGAATAAACGTTCCAACTCAATGTTGTAATGAAGTTCAGCTTCTGTCATAATGCTATAATAATCTCCGCCTAAAGCTGGCCTCGCCATGTCGCTCTACTATGCTGTTCTGCGTTGAAATGCAGCTTGGAATATAGTTCTCCAACTACTCGCAATGCTGTTCTAAAACCCCGGACTTCTCATGCTTGCTTGGCTCGTACAGCTGGTTCTATAACCGGTCATCATGCTGCCTACTGCGGATGTCCGCCCGGCTCACTGACCTACTTTTCGTTCGCTGCTCGGTGAAGTTAAAACTGTCGCTTTCACTTTCCGTGACAAAACTTGTTCGCTGCGCGACCTTTACCATACGCTTGGCATGTCCTACTCAGCTCGCTGTCTGACCTCGACTGCGTTGCTCGCTGTACTGGACTCTCTTGCTAACAGATCTCGACTGCTTGGCTCACTGAGCTCGACTGACTGTCTCTGGACTGCCTTGACCCTTACCTGCCTGGCGCAGTCACGTGACGTCCTCCCCACCTCCGTGGTCTTGCGTCACAAATATAATCTCGAACCCCGATCATCTCGGCTATTAAGTTATAAAATAACTTAAGGGTTATCTGACTTCCTTTAAATTATTACCATATATAATGCATGTTATATCTCCTCTTCTGAGATGTTTAAATACCATGTTCCATATAGATCTTAATAAAGCTTCATATTTCTATCCATAATTCCATCTGCTTGACTGCGGTCAGCGCCTTCTTAATCCTAGACCTACTACGTCATCTTGACATTCCTCTTGACTCGATCTGAGCGCTATCTTTTCTTAACTCTTCCTAACATCTCAACTACGGCTTAATGTCTGCTGGCGTAGCCGATAGCCTCAACTAGGTATCGGGTACAGTACAGTCAGGAGATTCATAATTTACGTAAAAAGAACGCAGTGTCACTTCTGAGCAAACTTCTCATTCTGAACCCTTTCCTAGATAATGACTATCTATTGAGGGTGGGCGGCAGGCTAGAGAATGCTGAAGCATCATTTGAACAAAAACATCCTTCGATACTGCCACCTAAGCATCATGTCACGAAATTGCTTATTTGGAATGAACACATACGACTTCAGCACGCAGGAAGCCAACTTATCTTAGCTTCGTTGCGGCAACGGTGGTGGATAACCAATGGCCGATCTGCTATCAGGCAGGTGATCCGCAGTTGTGTAACATGCTTCCGAGTGAAGACCAATGACACCAGTCAACTCATGGGACAATTGCCTAAGCCTAGAGTGGCCCATAGCAATCCATTCTCTCATTGTGGTGTGGACTATGGAGGTCCGCTGCATGTGAAATATTGAAATCCACGAAGTAAAACTCAGAAGAAATGCTACATAGCATTGTTTGTGTGCATGGCGACCAAGGCAGTACACATTGAGGCCGTCAGTGATCTATCCACGGAGGCGTTTATTGCCGCCTTAAGAAGATTCATTTCAAGACGTGGCCGTTGCAGTAACATGTACAGTGACAATGGCACGTGCTTTATCGGAGCAAGAAGGAAATTATATGAATTGTCACGCTTCATCCGGACAGAAGATCATCAAACGAACGTATTGAACTTCACAGCTGAAGACGGAATTCGTTGGCATCACATACCTCCTCACTCCCCTCACTTTGGCGGACTGAGGGAAGCAGGTATAAAATCAGTGAAGACCCACCTGAAGAAGGTTGCCGGTAACACTGTGCTAAGCTTTGAAGAAATAACCACACTGCTCACACAAATTGAAGCATGTTTAAATTCGAGACCAATCGTCGCAATACCCAACAGTCCTGATGAATACGCTTTCCTCACCACTGGTCATTTCTTGATTGGCGAGCCTTTAGTCTCTTTCCCTGAACCTGATTGTCTCTTAGCGCCATCAGCACGGCTGTCAAGATGGCAATTGGTCCAGTGGTGCCGACGACTCATCTGGAAACGCTGGTCAACTGATTACTTGGGCCAGCTCCATCAGCGTTCCAAGTGGCTTCAGAATCAACCCAACCCTAAAGCAGGAAGGCTGGTACTTCTGAAAGACGACAATACTCCCTCCCTCACATGACCAACCGGAATAATTGAAGAGCTTCATTCTGGGATTGATGGTTTGGTGCGTGTAGTAACTGTGCGGACAAGCAGAGGGCCATATAAATGGCCAGTGACAAGGATCAGTCTTTTCCCTGACGAGCTCATTTAAAAAGACTACCTCTGTACTGTGTTCCTTTTTGTTTCTTATAGTTGTATGTGCACAGTTTTGTTGTTAGTTGCTAGAGACTTGTGTTGGAGAAGTGTGTCTATGAATTGCTACCAATTTTGTAATTTGTTTGACAAATTAGGTGGGCGGCATGTACGGTGCTGCTCCCTATATTAACAGTAGTTCACCATGTGCCCACGGACGGCAGCGCCCGTAGCACGGTCGGGTATCTTGCACATTCCGTGTAATGCCATATCTTTGATTCCATGAGCTCCTTGTCTTATATTATTGTATATTGTCCTGTTATGTTCCAGTTAGTTTGAAGATAATAAACGTCGTAATTAAGTAAATGTGGAATTCCCTTATGAGCTACCAGAGATAATGTTTGCACACAACAGCCATCATTCTCTCTCCGTCGGCCATTTTCCTTTCCTCAGTCCACTTGGTTCCTGGACTCTTTGGAGCGTCATTGCCTGGTGTTACATTCCATCCATTTACCCTACATCGGAATAGGTTCCTGTCAAAGTCTTCCACTGTTCTTACCTGGGCATTCTCCAAATCCTGGTTGACTTGCTGAATCCACAGCATATTCTTCAGTCTTTCTGCGCAGGTCATGATCTTGTGTGTAAGCCTAGACGGTGGAAGTCTTTGAACATGCCCATAAAACTTCAATCTCCGTTTTCTGATGTCCGCCGCAAGATTAGATAATTTCTCGGTTGCTTTACGAGATTTCAAACTGTATCCATCTTCTGTTCTTTCTGGGCCAAGAATTTTCCACAAGATCTTGCGTTCTTCCTTTAGGATATTTTCCAAGTCACCCTTCCTAAGTGTATATATCTCTACTTAGTATAAAACTAAGTCCCCGATTTGTGTTTGTTACGGGTAAACTCGAGAACCACTGGATGGATTTTGATGCGGTTTCCACCATTCTGTAAAGGATTTCTCGGGGATTATTTCTGTAGAAAATTATTTATTTATGATCAAAGGAAGCCGAGCAGTAACGATTTCAGTGGAAAAGTCGAAAAAAATGGCGTCCGAGCACTTTGTAAGCTTACGCTGGGCAAACCGTTAAAAATATCTCAATGCTATGAGTGTAAGAAATGTTCAGCATGAAAAGTTCTACAAAAAGTCCGCGAGAGAGCATATGTCTATCTTCAATACATCGCCCACTATAAGTGTTTTTACGTTTTAATTTCTTCCAAACATGACGTCCATTCAACTACTGAGGCGACAGAGAACGAGCTAGCTAAGGGCGAGTCTATCTTCTCTGTTACAGCCTAGCTAGCGGGCGAACCTATTGCCCCAGATACAGCCAGCAGCAAACCGTCCAGTCGTGTTGAGTTATTACTCCTGAGAAGGGTGGTTGTGTTTGGAGTTTCCCTGGAAGTGTAACTCGGGTTTTCTTCATTTCGCCTGTGAACTTTTCGTTCCGCAAAATTCACAGTCAAGTTAAGATTGGACGGAAGGGGGATTTGTGTTTCATGCACGTCGCCATTCTTAAATCTTATATATTAAAATAGTTTTCAAAAAATGTCACCCTTTACTAAAACTGAATGATCTCGGGAAGTATTTGCGCTACGACGACGTTTGTTGTCTTAAAATGTAATGCCCGACAAGTACCGTCGATTGATACCCACCTTACTTGATTATATCATTCGTGTATTAAAATAATTGCGAATATTACTTCCTTCAAGGTCTCACGAAAATAGAATCGAATGACTTGACGGACAAATTGTCGTTAGGCGACAACGACTAACACTGTATCATGATATTCAACGCCGCACCAATAATAAATCTAACTTGATATTAACAGAGAGTTTCCTAATTACGTCATGATATCGTTAACTTCTACCTGCTACACTCGGGCGCTAATGTCGCATGTATCCATACATGATATCGTTTACTTCTACCTGTTCCACTCGGACGCTAATGTCGCATGTATCGATACAATACGCGGAAGAGGATTCTGTGCACATAATTTAATTAAAACTTCTCAAAGAATGGATTACTTTGAGACTGAAATGCTCATGCACAATCAGCAGTCATTTTGCTAATGACACTGTCATGTCAACATCTCTTTGAATGACAAAAATACTGTATACGAAAGACAACTAATGTCACGAAGACGCCGCTACAGTCGAATGTTGGAATCGCAATTTTGTATTGTGTATCCGATCTTTCTGTTATATAGTCTTTGGTCTCACCAGCTACAAACTGTCTTCTTTTCGTTTCATCATTCGTCCTTATAGGTTGTGTGCTCAATCAATACAATGAATCATATTATGATGAATGAGTGGCGACACTCAAATACAAATGTTATAAATAAAAGGTAACGGTAATTGTCTGTTCAGGTCATTGGCATATTGTGAGTACAACAATCAGAGTTTATTTACACAGGTTAGAAAGCGAATTGTAAAACATGTTACAGACAAGTGGAATAATTATTCATCCTTTATTGTTGGCAACAGCGATATGTACGAAACTGCTATCAAAACGAGCGATAATTACAAAATGTATATGTCTATGAATGGTGAGGTCATGTTGAGTTAGTTGTCGCTGCTCAAGTTTGCAAAATGGATATTTATTCGTGGATTACTACTGTCATATGGAAGGTGACCGGTTAAAATATATACGTCATCAACAAATGAAGTTACGAGTTGATACATATGCGGGTTTAGCAGACGCCTTGCATGTACGAGCAGAAAATGAAAATCTCAGAGTCGGTCATATTGTAGTTTTGCCATCTTCTTTAACAGGTAGCCCAAGGAAAATATTGCAAAATTATCAGGATGCGATGGCGATAGTGAGGAAGTTTGGAAAGCCAGATTTATTCATTACGTTCACCTAAAATGCGGGCTGGCCTGAAAAACTTAACAGCATTCATTTTTGGGAAACGGCTAATAATAGGCCTGATATTGAAGTGAGAGTTTGCCATTGCAAAGTAAAGGAATTGCTACGATTGATTAATGTTAAGGACATTTTCGGTAAAAGCATATCTATATACAGTGGAATTTCAAAAACGAGCTCTCCCGCACCTCCATTTACTCTTAACATTAACGGAAGATTGTAAGTTTCGAGAAATTTCTGACATTGACAGTGTGGTGTCAGCCGAAATACCAGATCTCGAGGACCTGGTAAGGCGTCATATGGTACATGGTCCTCGCGGATCTTTGAATCCTGCTTCAGTCTGTATGAAAGATGGCGTATGTAAGAATGATTTCCCTAAACACATTCAGGAAGAGACCAAACATAATGCCAATGGTTATCCTTCGTATAGGAGAAGAAATAAGGACGGATTGTTATAAAAACAATTCGAGGCATTGACATTGAAGTCGATAGTCGATTCATTGTTCCCTACTATCCATTTATTAGCCTACTTTTCACATTTTGCAAAAATGAGGAAAAAGTAGACTTATGAGATCGATCCGGGAAAATGTGTGTCTGTCTGTCTGTCTGGCTGGCTGGCTGAGTGTGTGTGTCCCCCCCCCCCTATCAACTCCTAAACGGCTGCAGCAATCAAAACGAAATTTAGTATGAGTAAAGATGTGCACCGGAATATCTCACGTCCATATTTGAAAATGATGTCAGTGCTACCAACTGCTGAAAAAACGCACTAGAAATTTGAGCTCCATGTTGGATATCTTGCAAGGTATGCATGGGAGCTATTCCAAAATTGGCACACATGTGGATAATACTATTTCAGTTTAATTTCCAGGAGGCCAACCATGACAGTGTTGCCAAAATAATTTTAAGTCTTCTGATAGGTCCAATGTTTACATGCATATACCTTCTACACTATCAATTGGATTTCAACCAAATTTAGTATGAGTAAAGATGAGCACCGGAATATCTCACGTCCATATTTGAAAATGATGTCAGTGCTACCAACTGCTGAAAAAGCGCACTAGAAATTTGAGCTCCATGTTGGATATCTTACAAGGTATGCATGGGAGCTATTCCAAAATTGGCACACATGTAGATAACTGTATTTCAGTTTAATTTCCAGGAGGCCAACAATGACAGTGTTGCCAAAATAATGTTAAGCCTTCTGATAGGTCCAATGTTTAAATGCATATAACTTCTACATTTTCAATTGGATTTCAACCAAATTTTGGATGTAATATCTGTACATAAACAGATATGACGGAGCGTATTCTTAAGAGCCACCAGGGCTGCCAACTGTTAATAATTGCTCTCTTTATTTTTTTATCCAAATACCAATATATCAGAAAGTATGCAAGCCAACAGCTTTAAACTATGCACACGTATATTCTGACATTTTAGATTAATTTCGAGTAACTTATATACGTCAGTTCTACCAACATGATTATAAGCCTGCTGATGCGACCAATACATGTAACTTCTATACTATTAGTTGGATTTCAACCAAATTTCGTATGTGCTATGTGTACCATAACAGATATGACTGTAAGTATTGTTAAGAGCAATCAGGGCTGCCAACTGTTAATAAATGCTGTCTATATTTATTTTACACTAATATCAATATACCAGAAAGTATGCAAGCCAACAGCTCTATACTTTGCACACGTATAGCACCTGACATTCTAGATTAATTTGGAGTAATTAATACAAGGCAGTGCTGCCAACATGATTCTATGCCTGCTGATATGTCCAATTTTAAAATACCAGTAACTTCTATACTAACAAATGGATTTCATCCAAAATTGGCACAACAAGATATCATAATATTTCAGATTATTTCTGACCAGCACACGCATGGTATTGTTGGCAACATGCTTTTACGCGTGCTGATAGATCCAGTGTCTAACTGCATGTAACGTCCATTGGACTTCAACCAAATTTTGTATTCTGTACCTTAAGAGATTGAACTAAGAATATATTCAGTCGCCAGGGCTGCCAACTGTAGTGCTCTATTAGGCTACATTATACCAGGTATATTTTGAACTAATTAGATATTTCGATATTACCAACTTAATTTCGTCATTATTCTAGATAGGTTCATATACTGCAGAATAATCATTGGCATGAAAAGTAGGCTGTATAGTTCTTCACGGAACTTCTTGTTTTACTTTACGTGCAAGCTCATATTAATGTTGAAATATGCTCAAGTGTTCGGAGTGTTAAATACATCCATAAATATCTTATAAGTTAAAATCCACAAGTGTGTGTATGAAGGTCATGACTGTTCTAAAGGCGAAACGGTGAACTACGATGAAATTACTTCTTTCCTAAATGCTAGATATGTTGGTCCAACAGAAGCCGCATTCAGGATATTTTCATTTCACATGCATGAACAGTCACATTCTATCGTGCGATTACCAGTTCACTTGCCAAACTTGCAAAATATCTATTTTAAAAATGATAACGCTCCTGATATTTTACTTCAAGCACAGTTGCGCAACACGGAATTACAAGCGTGGTTCAAGTTAAATCAAGATTCGCTAGCCAGAAGTCGGTATATATATCCTGAAACACCAGTACATTACGTCTGGAATATGAGCAACTGCCAGTGGCAAAAAAGAAAAAATGTTTCAAAAACTATAGGCATAATGTGTAATGTTTCGCCTACAGAAACAGAAACGTATTATTTACGCCTGTTATTGCTTCACGTCATAGGTGCTAACAGCTTCCAGGATCTACGAACATACAAAGCAGTTATCTATTCTACTTTTAAAGAAACAGCTAAGGAGCGAGGTTTGCTGATTGACGATTCTGAATGGCAGCGTTGTTTGGCAGAAGCGTCACAATTTCAGATGCCTTCTCAGTTACGACAACTGTTTTCTTACTTATGTATCTTTCAGACCTCTTCAAATGTAAGATAGTTATGGACATTTTCCAGAATTCATTATCAGAAGATTATCTGCAGTTTCACGAACCTAAAATTGCATATCAGTTCACTCTTATACATATTTCTAATACATTAAAGCTCCATGGTCTTCCCATTACTTCTCTCGAATTGCCAGCTATTATTGATAATTTCCCTCAGACAAATTTACCAATGAATTATCCAAAACTTAATGAGGATCAATTAAGTCGGATGATAAACCAAGCAAATGGAAACCAAACGGCTATAATTACAGAAATTTTGGGGTTAGTACAAAACAGCAATGAAAGGATGAGTAATGCATATTTCATTGACGGTCCAGGGGGCACCGGGAAAACATTTCTTTACCAATGCTTGATTCACAAATTTGGGGTTAAATGTAGTTTCTGTTGCATGGACTGGTATTGCAGCAATGTTACTACCTCAGGGGCGCACTGTACATAGCCAGGTCAAGTTACCTCTACATTTACATGAAAGTTCTGTATCAGGAATAAAAGTTAACAGCAAGGAAGCTTTTTATATTCGTTCAGCAAAACATATCATTTGGGATGAAGCCTCTATGACTAATAAGCATGCGTTGATGTGTGTAAATCGGTTGCTGAAGGACATCATGAATAACGACGTGCCTTTCGGAGGAACAATTATCATATTATGTGGAGATTTTAGGCAGTTATTGCCTGTTGTGCCTCACGCATCTAAAGCAGCATCAATCCAAATGTCAGTAAGGTTTTCTCCTTTGTGGCCATTATTCAAAATTTTTAAACTCAACAAAAATATGCGAACGGATACAGATCAACGTGACTTTGCAAACTTTTTCGTACAAATTGGTAACGGTGAATACCCTCGTGTAGATGGAAAAAAATTCAGAATTAGTCCCACGCTGAAAAATATTTCACGCTTTTCAAAAATAGGGATTTTAGCACCCAAAAATGAACATTGTAAATAAATCAATGACAAAGTTTTTGACCTAATCCCAGGATCATCGAGAACTTACATCAGTGTGAATAATTTGATTACTGAAGATGAGAGTGATCTTCTACAATTCCCAATAGAATTTGTAGAGAGCATAGGCATAAGTCAATTGCCACCTCATATCCTTCGACTAAAAGAAGGCTCAATTGGGATTTTCTTGCGAGATATTAATGGTACCCAAGGTCAGTTGAACGGTACTAGACTGTTGGTTCGGAAGATGCATGACAATTGCTTACACCTGGAAATTATTACTGGTGAAAATGTTGGAAACAATGTCTTACACCCTCGCCTTGACCTTACGCCATCAGATACTTCTATGCAATTTTCCTTCCAAAGGGGGCAGTTTCCAGTATGTTTGGCTTTTTGTATAACTATCAATAAAGCTCAAGGTCAAACACTAGATCAAGTAGGCATTTATTTACCTCAACCGGTGTTTAGCCACGGACAACTTGGCGAGCAAATTCCTTTCATGACGGCAAAGTTCAAATAGAACCAAAAGGCAAGCGAACAGCAAATGTCGAATGGAAGGAAGTACTATTAGAATTTTGAAACGAATGTTGCGGAGGAGCACAGACCTCAGCAAACGGGGCACAGATTAAATAACAATTATACAAGGACGTCCGCATCCCTAATACGATAACTGTCCTGTGGTAATGGTTAAAAAAATACTATTGTCCTACATCGGTGATTACTATCCTACATCCTGTTATTTCATTCCCTCAGTTCTATAACAAAGATATACTCAATCAAATTTACAGCATAATAAAGATTAATTCCTTCTGTGTGAGTTATCTCTTCATTTCTCATCAATCGCCTTTACTTACTATTCTATCTGTAGGGGTGGAGGCGACAGCTGTCTTTACAGAGATGTGCAAATTATTAGATTCGATGTCAGTTTTCCAAAATTGCATTTCTACTTTTCACGGTTTAATGCACTAAGTATGTTTACAAGGCGATTAAATTACTTCAAATGTTTAACCAAGACTCCTAATTATATTTTCATTAATTTAAGAAACTCAAATTAATATTATTTCTTAGAATTTCCACTAACAGAGGAGCCTTGGAAATGCAAAATGCCACACGTTTCGTTTTTATTACTTCACTCTACTTGACGTGTGAATTTAGAGCGGAGGGATTTGGGGTCTTTTAACTGATGAACGCTATTGAACTATTCAAAGATTCATGAACTATGCATTGAAATCACCTGACTTTAATTCTAAAGTCAATGAAAAATTGAAAATGTGCCCAGCTCAGATATCCCTCGGAATCCAATAATCTGAAAGTCCTTATGGGAAAAGGTGTAATTCCACGGGAAAGGAAACACTATACAACAAACGAAGTTGGTCAATAAAATGATTTTGAATAAAAGTAATTATGACTAATTAATTTTTTTATGTAATTCTATTAATTTGCACACCTCTATATGTTAACCAAGAGTTACATCTCTAAATTCAAATATAAGAGACCCATCTTTTATTTTAAATTGATACCATTGTTCATAAGTAGACAAAACATCAAATTGTACCGCTGTAGCCTTAAATTGTGTGGATATCTCTATCTACATAGTATAAAACAAAGTTCCCAAATCTTGGATGTAAAGGGTAATCTCGAGAGCAACTTGATGGATTTTGATGCGGGTTTCACCATTGTGTAAAGGATTTCTCGATGAAGGATTAGGGAGAAAAACATTTATTTATGACCAAAAGATGCCGAGCATTTACAATTTCAGTGAATTGAGTTGAAGAAAAATCTAATGTCCATGTGTCTTTTAAGCTTACACTGGGTAAACCGTTAAAAATATCGATATTCTCTGAGAAATTGTTCAGCATGAAAAGTTCTGCAAGAAAGTCCGCGACAGCTCCCACATCGACCACTGTAAGTTTTTTTTACGTTTTCATTTCTTCCAGCAATCTCCATTCAGTGGAAATTTAAATTACTAACTTCAGAGTGAGTTTACGAGCTTGCGAGCGACCTATGACCCCAGCTTCAGCCAGCATCAAACTGCCGAGTCGTGTCGAGTTAATTCTTCAGCGAAGAGTATAGCTTATGTGTTTGGAGTTAGCTGTTCACCTCGGCTTTTCAGAATTGCATCTGGAACCTGACGTCCGTGCGCCTTTTAAGCTTACGCAGGGTAAATAGTGGGACACACACACAGAGGACAGGCAGACACCCACACATTTGATCTTGTAAGTCTACTTCATCATTTACCCAAAAGCGACGGTACCGTAAATGTCTGTTCAGGTCACTAGCATGAAGACATGAAAATGTCATATGGACAGAAGTGCTGTAGGATTGATGAAGCGAATGCTGCGGAGCAGCACGGGTCTTCTAGTTACGTCTGACAAGAATTTGTTGAACATGCATCTCCATAATAATATAACTAATAGTCCAGTCAGTGACTTTAACCCATTATGCCGAGACGTAAAACGGATATTGGTCGTTGTTCATTGACACTGGAGAAAAAAAAAAGCGCTTGTCACGTAATGCATTCTCCCGGGCGGAGCCGGGTCGGGTTGCTAGTATAAATATAAATCATTGAACCAAGAGCTATCAAAAAATTTCGGATGTCATATTCTTGTTCTTCGAACTCAATTTGGATGGAATTGACTTCTTGCTCATTATACAGTAGATACATGTTTGTTTTGTAGACCAGTGTTATCTTAGGATTGTCTGAGAGGTTTTGTGCCATAGACAACTCTTCAGGAAATTTATTTTCTTACTTTGGCTTGCTTTGACTACTCGCACCTATCAATATAAAATAAGTACACGCGTGTGAATATTGTACACCGAGAGAATGTTACGAAAACACTTAGCCTTAACATTTTATCTTAGTAAAATCAACTGTTGTACAAGCAAAATAGTTAAGGCTATTCTGTATCGTGATCATTTCCTACTATAAATTCTTTCTCGGAAGTATATGCGTCTCATCCAACTTCTTGCATTATAATGTTTCAAGCGGAACAATCTCCGCCATCTGTTGGGATAAAGTGGGACAATCTCCACAACTCCCAATCAGAGGTTTCCAATCCGCTCATGTGAGTGCTGCCATAAGGTTTCAATGGCGGTATAAACGGAGATACTCCTGTGAAAAATAAAAATCCACAGCCTGCTTCCAGTCTCCGACCGGGTCAGGAATGGAATGAATGGAGCCCCTATCTAGCGGCGAGGATATGAACTGTGCCGGCTGCCGAGGCCTGACGCACTCCTCTGGGGCAATGATTAAATGAATGACAGATGAAATGAAATGATAGTGGAGAGTGTTGCTGGAGTGAAATTTTGACAGGGAAAACCGGAGTACCCGGAGAAAAACCTGTCTGCCTCCGTTTTGTCCAGCACAGATCTCACATGGAGTGACCGGGATTTGAACCACGGAACCAGCGGTGAGAGGCCGGCGTGCTGCCGCCTAAGCCACGGAGGCTTCAAACGGAGATACTCCTGTACGTTTACTAATTTGTCTGACTTTTAGATATATTTGAAGTGTTTTACTCTTTTCAGTGATTTTAAACCGTGTTATAGGTGTTTAAGGTGAACGACTATATTATATCCTCTTCTCAGTGTGTTCTGTCATGGATACGATACCTCAAAATGTGACACCTGTTTTACCAATATATTATTTTGAGTGCAGTCCTATAATTAAATTTCAAATTTTCTTACTTCGTAACTCTTTGTCTAAGTAGGTACAAAATAATGGAAAATTTTATTAAACCAGAAAAGTGTTGCTTCTTTGTTTATAAAGGTAATTTAGTTATTTTAGTGTTTTTAGCCTACTTTCGATTTTTGCAAAAAATGAAAGTAGACTTATGAGATCAATACAGGGCCAAAAATTGTGTGTCTGTGTGTGTGTGTGTGAGTGTGTGTGTGTACTCTGAATGTCTGTCCCCCCCCCCCCCTATCAATTCGAACACGGTGAATCCGAATAGAACGAAATTTGGTACACAGGTAGCAGAAGCAAAGAGCACCTCAGTCATGTTTTATATCGCCGCCATCTTGACGTAAACGTAATGGCGGCCACCCAAATGTTCAAAGCTTAAATCAAATTACGAACAACCTTTTCATCTGATATCTACCAAATTTTGTAACGTTATACCTTAATGTATGAACAATTCTTTGTCCAAACTACGAGGTCATCTGCCCAATAATTGCGGATGGCGGCCATGTTTGTGTGCAAATCGATTCCCCCTATCTATTCAAACACGGTGAAACGGAATTGAACGAAATTTGGTACAAAGCTAGCACTAGCAACGGGTATCTCAGTGTCATGTTTTATATGACAGCCATCTTGACGTAAACCTAATGGCAGCCACCCAAATATTCAAAGCTTAAATCAAATTACGACCATCCTATTCATCTGTTCTCCACCACATTTTGTAACATTATACCTTAATGTATGATGATTCGTTTGACCAAACTACTAGGTCATCTGCTCAATAATTTGCGGATGGCGGCCATGTTTGTGTGCAAATCGGATCCCCCTATCTTTTCAAACACGGTGAAACGGAATTGAACGAAATTTGGTACAGAGGTAGCACTAGCAAAGGGCACCTGTGTGTCATGGTTTATATCGCCGCCATCTTGACGTAAAATTAATGGCGTCCACCCAAATGTACAAAGCTTAAATAAAATTACGACCAACCTATTCATCTGATCTCTACCAAATTTTGTAACATTATACCTTTTCGCATGAAGAATCATTTGACCAATCTACGAGGTCATCTGCCCAATAATTTGCGTACGGCGGCCATGTTTGTGTGCAAATCGATTCCCCCTATCTATTCAAATACGGTGAAACCGAATTGAACGAAATTTGGTACAGAGGTAGCACTAGCAAAGGACACTTCAGTGTCATGTTTTATATCGCCGCCATCTTGCGAAAAACGTAATGGCGGCCACCCAAATGTTAAAAGCTTAAATCAATTACGACCAACCTAATCATCTGATCTCTACCAAATTTTGTAACGTTATACCGTTATGTATGAAGAATCTTTTGACCAAACCACGAGGTCATCTGCCGAATAATTTGCGGATGGCGGCCATGTATGTGTGCCAATCGATTCCCCCTATCTATTCAAACACGGTGAAACCGAATTGAATGAAATTTGGTACAGAGGTAGCACTAGCAATGGGCACCTCAGTGTCATGTATTATATCGCCGCGATCTTGACTGAAACGAAATGGCAGCCACCCAAATAGTATAAGCTTAAACCAAATTACGACCAACCTAATCATTTGATTTCTACCAAATTTTGCAACAACATACCCTTTTGTGGGATGCATCTTTTGACTGAACTACAAGGTCATCAGCCCAATAGTTTGCTGATAGCGGCCATATATGAGTGCACATCGTTTCATCATATCAATTCAAACACGGTGAAACTGAATTGAAAGAAATGTTGTACAGAGGAGGCACTAGTAAAGGGCACCTCATATTCATGTTTAATATCCGTATAACACGTATTTCAACAAGCTACTACTGTACCCGATTGTCACCATGTGGACCATGTGTTCGTATCCCAACTAGCTCACGGTCTTTCGAGGTATGGGACGTTCATGCCCACAATACGACCACATGTTCAGGATTTGAGTCTACCAGGTAACTACTCTACAGGAAATACACAACATTCCTATGAATAAAATATTTACTGGTCTAAAATCATGGCTGTACAACAAATACAAACAAAGGACAAATTACAATTAATTCCCACAAATAAATAGGGTTACTCTGTGAGCTTTCTCCATAAAAATAGCGCTACAATGCACTCAAACCTACTTCTAATATCCTGTCAATAATAGTTCAGATTACAAGGTTTTCATAGTGTCCGTCATGTGACACAATTTTATTTAATGGAAGTATCTTAACACAAAAACCACATGTCACATAAACATGAATTTCTAAGACATTATTCCGTCTTCTACGACATTTACTTTAATTAGCATTACTTCAATGTTTCCTACATTTATTAGCAAATATTTTGTTGTGTCGTGCGAATCATCTTCCTTCTTTCCATCCCTATGAACGCTCTAGGAAAATGAGTCATGCTTCTTAATCATAAAATAAACATAAACATGGATAGAATATTTATAGTTTCACCATATAACGATTATCTGGGTCTTGTCGGGCTTATTATAGATACAACTGTGTCATGTTCTGGGAAAAACACATACCCGTTTTTCCTAAATTAGCATAAACTGGCAAAATGCACTTTAAAGAAGATGCCTACATTATTTTGGTTCAGCCTTCCCCCTCAGAGGATAACTTCGCCAAATATCATCAGATTTCTATGGTTCAACCACGTATGTGAGTTGCCATACACCAATTAATTCCATTTGCATCACTAAAATACTCATATTTTAATTGCATTATTGAATACCGAGACCTCTCAGTGTCCTATTGTGACCGTAATTGACAAGGGATCGGTCGAGCGACCTCTCTCCCCTCAGCAGGTCATAAAATTAGTTCCAGACAGCTCTCCAAGATGGCTGCCACGGAAATGGTCCACATTTCCTGTCTCTCTCTCTTCCGTCAAGGCCATCCTTGTTTACAATTATATAACAATAAAGATCCGCTAGGCATAGTCCTAAGTAATTGAGTCATTTAATTAATTAACACTTAACTTTACAGTGTATTTGGGCTCAAATGGCTCCTATTAAACATTCATGGCAGGGGTGGAATTCTAATGATAGCATTGCCGTTCTAAGGTGATTACTTGTGGCTTTAAAGACGCGCATCATAATGAAACCCCATGGTTATCATCAGCAGCTGTCATTTACATATATATTTTGGAACCACGTTCCTCGTCGACGACTATGATTCTACCTCTCGGGCAGACCATAAGTAAAAAATGCTCACCGCGCCTCGCTGGGCGTCCATAGTGGCTATAATTCAATGCAAGCGTTGGCAATAGACAGAATCTATCCAAATCGCTGCGTAACACATACAGTATGCACAAAGGCGATACTTCTCGAAGATTAAGCCCATTTTCACCTCACGCGCAAGCTATACTAGTCTTTCCCGTGCTTATCTTACGTAAATCACTGGATTCTACGTTAATCTGCACGCTATATGCGGCTAAACAATATTTCACATATATGACTCCATTATCAAGGTACCTGCGTTCTTCATGTTATATTATTTAAGCCAAAGCTTTACATAGCTCCTAACACAAATGTATAAATATACTGGCTTACTTTAATTTCAAATATTTATTCAAATTTTCACTGACACTGAGAAAAGCTCTCGTATTCGCGATATTCCACACTACATTCTTTACTGTTTACCAAATGACAGTATCTTAAATTAGACATGACACTATTTGAACATTACTTAGGCCAATCTTGCCCTTACTTTAAGGTTGCCGACCCCAGTTATTATTATTATTATTATTATTAACGTTTAGATCCATCACTATTTTTGACCTAAATGGTCCTAAGCAAATCACCTTCCAAGTCATACTTTATTCAAGACGAGTGGTGGAAACTCGTTCAGTAAGTGACTATTACTTCTTTAATTTCGAAGTGATTAATCGTTACATGGTGAACTATGCCATTATAATGTTATTATTTGCATGTTTACTCACGTTTCCTTCTGGCTGGAAAGTACCAGTATCTCCGCCTGAGCTCTACCATGACGATTTGACTTAATCCATCATGATATCCAATACACAACACTGAGATTCACACTTTTTCCACATGATACACATATTACCACAAGTGGCCTTTACCACTGATAAACACTGAATATTAAACATTAAACACATTAACACTTTAAATTATTATTTCACAATTTATACACTTCATCTATCATTTCACATGTTGATCCTTAATCTGGATTTCACCTACGCTTGACCTCAGAGATGCGATGACTTATGATAACCGCTGGTCTCCGTGAAATCTAGTAGCGTTTTTATAGATGTTCGATCCTAGTTCCCTGCACTCCCGTTTACCTCACTGTCCTGGATAGGTGGCAATAACTTCCACTCTCCCATCACTGGAGTGCTCCTAATGCTGATGTCATATAATTGACAATACCTTCCGGTATACGAACTGTTCCAAACATTATCAGTTCCTATTCGCTGTAGCGAATTTATATCTGTGTCAGATAATAAAGCAATATCTGCACTTTGTTACCTTATGCACTTCATTATCACTGATGAAGCTTACAATTTGCCTCCATTTTCTTCAACGGCGGTACGCTGATATCTTAATAATTGGCGTGCTTACTGCAGAGCGCTTGTAGACAAAGGACTAACTTCCAACTCGAGCGACCGTCTGACGTCTTCAACTGCTTTCCAACTGAACCATAACTGACGTATAACTGACCATAACTGACCCTTGGCGTAGGGTGCTCTTCCCTTATATTGGTTTCTTGCACAAAATAGTTCACGGGACACGTGAGAGCGACTCCCTTCTTGAAATACTCCGTCTTCAGCCGAAATAACAACTGCATCTTGTTTATCTAGGCGTGGAGGTTTTAAAAACACTCGCGTGCCGGCGATCGCTTCGGCCAATTAATTACAATTAATTGCCTTAGTTCAGCGCGTGGGATGCTACGGTGGGGATTTCCCGCTGGTTGGTTAAAGTATCCATGCTCTCGAGCGTGAGTTAGGTTGTAATGCGGTCATTTTGAGAAATAGGCGTAATTTTAGGTGAAAAACCACTCCTAAATTACTCCTCCGTGAATACATTCATCTGTGTGTATGTTTCATTGCATTACAATGCTCCATTTATCTGTAATTAATTAATTTCTTGTGGGCTTGGTCCCGCCAAAGCTTTGCTCGTTGTCGACCGGTGGATTCCCGGGTCATTAATTTTGAGCTGTCTGACCGCCCTAGACGGAAATAGTTCCGTAGGCGCCAGGGCTACTCCGCCTACTTTTTAAAGTCATTTGTCAGACTTCAATACTAGCCTCTTTCGACTTCGTATGCACTGAAAACGTACATTCCCTTGCATTTTGCTTACAATTTTTCCTTTAAATTGCTATGATTTGCACCTAAATAATCGTGAAATCACGCTAGACTATTATGTGTCAGTAGACCTCTCATTGCTCTGTGGGTTCCATATAATGGCTCCCCCTTAGAGACCACTGGTTCGACCTTAGGCATAACCATTTGCCTGGTCTTCTCTGATAAGGCCCTGAGTTCGATACCAGACTGCCGTGACCAGTTGGGCACATCTTTCTCCTGCTAAGTTCGAAAAATTCATTTCATAAGTGAATTTTTCGGGCCTATCAGCTGGTATCAACTCCTTGCAGTATTTGCTTTAAGCGGTCATTGCTCTCGGCAATGGGCTTTCACGTTTTCCCACTCCACTCTTGTCTGCTGTCTCGTAGACTTTCGTTTTCCTGTCTCAATTGTTCATTCATATCCTCTAACTCCACAGCGGCTCCCTTTAACTGGTCGTAAAACTCCTGCAGTCGACAGCTGCACTCTCCCCTCGTGTCCGCTGGGCTGGCGAGCTGTTTCCTTTTCTTCGACCCTTCTCGAGTCTGCAAGCTTTTCTCCAGAACCTTTCCGTGCATACGTAATGATTCCTCGTTCACTTGAATGTGTGTAGCTTGCTCTTCTCTCGCTTCATAGTCTTCTGGTGGACTATATAACTTCAGATTTGCGGCATTTACCACAACTTCTCTACCTGTTGCCTCATCTTTAATCCGATATGCGTTATTCTGCAGATCCCTTATAATCAGGTAGGGTCCGAGATAAGCGTGCTGAAATTTCTTATATTTCCTGCTCTCTGGATCTGAACTGGCGGGTTTTTTCAATAAGACGTATTCTCCCACGAGTAGCGGTCTATGATAACGTTTCCTCCTGTTTCTCCGCTGTCGTTTATCTGCTTGTTTCTTGAGATACTCGAACGTCCTCTGGATTCTCAACTCACGTCCAAGTTGTGCATCGACGGGTGTTTGGATTACATTATTCCATGGCCTCTCGGGTCTTCTGTCGAGATGTAGGCTCACTGGCACCTCTCCTGTAGCTTCGTGCACAGTATTGTTGATACAATATTCAATAATCACGAGCACGTCAATCCATTTCCAATTCTCAGTAGAGCAGTATATCTTCATGTATTTCTGCACCTCCCTCATAACTCTCTCAGCTGAGTTCGACTCCGGGTGCCTAACCGCGGACAAAATCTGTCTTATGCCCAGATTTTCCAACTCCCTGCGAAATTCTACGCTGGTAAAACAGCTTCCGTGATCCGATAAGATGTTTTCTGGCTGTCCTAATATAGGAATAATTCTTTCCTTCAGCCTCTTAAGTACTTGTTTTGTACTGGTTTTCTGAATTGGACACAGGACTACCATTTTGGAAAACACGTCTAGTGCAACTAGGATGTGTTTATTTCCTCTTCTAGCTCTAGGCAGGGGCCCAAAGTTGTCCAGCGCCAGGAGCTGACATGGCTTCTCTGGTAAGAGTGGTATAGGTTTCTGCCTCATTAAGTACGAGTTAGGCTTTACTCGTTGGCACATATCACATGTCCTGATAGTATTTCTGACTGTTTCTCTAAGTTTAGGCCAAATAAACGCCTCTTTAAGTAGGGCAACAGTCTTATCTACACCTGAATGTCCAAACGCTCGGTGTGCTAGCCATACTAGCCTTCTCTGCAATGCTGGTGGTACAACAATCCTAGGTTTTGTGTGGTCAGAGTCGCTCCATTTATGTAGCATCTGGTTAAACCATAGATATTCCGTTGAAAGTGCTTCAGCTTCCACATACATCGGGGTTCCTCTATCCAGCTTTCCCTCGAAGTAATTTATCATCAACCGTATCCAGGGATCTTCACGTTGAAAAACGGTGATGTTCCTCAGATCATCTAAGGTCTTCTGATCTCTATCTTCTATTTCAATAGCTAGAGTTTCTTCTTCCTCTGCTGTAGGGTATCTGCTTAGCAAATCAGGTATGATATTGTCCTTCCCCGGGCAATATTCTATTTCCACTTGAAATTGTTGTATGTATAGGGACCACCTTGTCAGTCTTTGACTCGACAAGTCAGTTTTTAGCAGGAACGTTAGGGCTTTATGGTCTGTTCTCAAAATAATTCTAAAACCATAAATCAGCTTGTGCCAATACTGTAATGCATACAGTATCGCAAGTAATTCGATCTCCGTGACCGTATAATTCTTTTCATTAGGCCTCAACCTTCTACTGATGAATGCGATATAAGTTCTCTCCTCTGGCCTGTCCTTATTTTCCTGATACAACATAGCTCCAATGCCTACGAAGGATGCGTCAGTCTGGATGATAAATTTCTGAGTGTAGTCCGGATATCCCAATTTCACATAATCTAACAGCATCTGTTTAGATTTCACGAAGGCTTCCTCGCATTGCTCCGTCCATCGCCATCTTCCTCCCTTTTTAAGTAAGTCTTGGAGTGGTGCTACAGTCTCGGTGTACTTCGGACAATGGTTCGAAAAGAATCCAATAACGCCTAGATATTGCCTGACATTCTTCACCTTCGTTGGTCTCGGGAAACGTTTTATGACTTCCAGTTTTCCCGGATTAGGCCTAACTCCTTGTGCATCGATTACATGACCTAGAAATTTAACTTCTCTCTGAGCAAAGTTAGACTTCTTTATATTTACCTTGAAGTTAGCCTGACTTAGATCATATAACAACTTGCGTAGATCTCTGACATGTTCTTCAACTGTTTCAGAGGTCAGTAGTATATCATCTACGTAGCATATGGTTGTAGCTTTTACTTCTTCGGATAGGTTCCTATCTAGCGCTCGTATCAACGCTGAACCTGCTGTTTTTAATCCAAATGGAAGACGGACGTAGGAGTACGTGTGCTGGTCAAATAAAAATCCGGTTAACAGACTTGTTTTCTCTTCCAGAGCAAGATGGTGAAAACTTGCCGTTAGATCAAGATTTTGAGAATACAGTCTTTCCTTTGAACCTTCTGAGTACCTCCTTAATGGGTGGAACTGTATCAAATTCCGGTATAACCTTGGAATTCAAATTTCGTAGGTCCAGGCATATCCTCACACTTCCATCCTGTTTCGGTACAACTACCACTGGGCTGACATAAGGTGTGGCTGTCTTTACAATGACGCCTGCTTCTAGCATTTCTTGTATCGCTTCCTTGACCTTTAAATAATGTTTCTCAGCTACAGGATACGGCTTCTGTTTGAATGGCGTCCAATCGCTGACTTGAAACGCATACTGGAAATTCTTGATCCGGCCAGGTCTCGAATCGAAGACTCCTTTATACTCGAATAGTAGTTCCCTTAGCATTTTCTTATATTCTGGACCAAATTTAGCTTCCTCAATCTTCTCTTCCAGGCATTCTTCAAATTTTGGTTTGAGATCCTTTTCAATGTCTGCGGCCAGTGTTGCCAACTCTTCCTCAATATCTTCTATTGTCGACACTGCCTCCCCAGTCATATCTCCGTATGTATGCCATACGTATTCTTCTTGTCTCGCTTCATTATGCCTTAATGAGAGTTCTAAGTCTTCCTTTCCCTCACTTGCGCGAAACATTACAATGTCTTGCGAGAGATCTATAATAACTTTATACTCTCTTATGAAATCCATCCCCACAATAAGGTTATATGGCAGCTTATTTACAAGTAGGAAGCTCTGTGAGAATGTAGAGTTCCCTATCTGCATATCTAAAAATACTTGGTATCTGCATATCATAACTTTGTCTGGTATGACACCTTTTATTTTCACGCTTGAAATGGGTATTTTCAATACGTGGATTTTACTCTGGATTTCATTGTATAATGCCTGGGTTATCAAACTCACTGTTGATCCTGTATCGATGAGACTTCTTACTTTCGTTCCCGCAATGTTTACAATAATAATAGGTAGTTCCCTTCTTACATTGACCGTTCTTTCATCGAGGTCTTCGATAAGCTCCTCAGGTTTGGCAATCCAGTTAATAACATTTACTGTACTCCATCCTGAACCTATCTCTCTCTGGTCATTTAAAATTGGTGTTTTTTTTTTAATTGCTCCATTCTTTGTGGAGTTCTTCTGCCTGTCTTCATGCTGTTGAAGTTCCAGACTTTTGGCACCATCATCATTTTGATATATGTCGGGTGACCTTCTATTTCGAATCGCTTCATCCCAGTGAACTCGCGATTGTCTTGGATCATCTCCGCGCTCTTCCATGTATCTTAAAGATGCATGATAGCGTTCTTCCGCCTCTTCATCGAACCCACGACTCTGCTCTTGGGATCTCCATCCTTGGTTATTCCCATTTCGGCCGTAATTTCTTCTGTTGTCCAGCTGCTGGTCTCTGGTACCACGCTGATTCCAGTTTTTCCTTCCTCGGTTACCACGGTTCGAACCTCCTCGATACGCTGGCCTCCAATTTTGGTTTTCGCGTCCTTCGCGCTGCCAGTCGGATTTTTCTGTTTCGGTGCTTGTAGACTTGCATTTCGTCTGCACCTTCGTTGGCTCGATCGGCGTATTCGTCATATTAACTTGTTCCACATGTCGGCTTTGTCTTGCGTGCTGCACTGTGGTTAAATCAAGTTGTCTCAGCACCTCCTCCATATCGATTGCAGTTTTGGCGTTTGCTGAGATTAGCAGGCGCTGCACTTCATACGGCAGCTGCTTAGCTATTGCTATGCATAAGTCTGACTCTCTGAGTCCTTCGTCGAGCTCGCGAAAACGGCATAATTGGTTCACAAAAAACTCTCCGTACTTGGTCGGGTTACTAGTACTGTAACGCCTGGAATACAAGTCCAGTCTGAGATTTTGTTGTACGCTCGCGTTCCAATACCTGCTTAAAAATGCTTGGCGAAATTCCTCAACGGTGTCGAACGTGTACCTAAAACTTCTAAACCATAGAGCACATTCTCCTTCGGTGAGTTTTTCAATCGCTCTCAACCTGCGCTCTGGCGGTACTTTCGCATCATTCAAGTACTCGGAAACTTCTTTAAGCCAGTACTTGGGTGTCATATTAGAATTACTCCCAGAGTATTTCTTTGGTTTTTCATCACTAGCCCTTATAACTGTGACTATTTGGTTCTGTACAGCATTTTCCTGCGGTGTTGACATAGCCATTGGCATACCAGGTGTGGCATACGGGCTGTCACTTGGCATTGCTGCATTCTTTGGAGTGGGCTGTATTTCTATCTCTGCCCATTTATTCCTCCTATTCTCGTCTATACTTCCTTCGCTAGACCTAGGATTCCGCAACATGGATTCTTCCTGCGCTATCATTCTCGTTTCTAACTGGCTGTGCCTGTTTTCAGTCCTTTCCAAACGAGCTAATACCTCTCGTTCTATTTTCTCGAGGCGATCTCGGTTTCTTTCTGCCATAGAAAATACCTTTTCTTTATTATCCTTAAGGTTTTCCTTCAGGTGGATAATTTCCTCTGCTAGACTTTCTCTTACTTCGGCAAGAGTCTTATCACTGGCTTCAGTCTTTAAGCCTTCTCGAAGCTCTAACTCTTCGCGTAAGCCTGTAACTTCCCGTTGAATGTGACCTTGTATATGAGATATTTCAGTCCTTATTTTTGTGATTTCTCCTTGGTCTTCGTCCTGTCTTTTATGGAGAACTGCTAAGTCATTCTGAGTGTTTTCCAACTCTTTCTGCACTTTTCCAACTTGTATCTTCATATTAGACATTATTTCCTTATTATCTCGATCAGACGTCTTTATTTCCTGCATTTCCTTGCATTGGTCAAGGATATTCTGGTCCTGCTTTTTTAAAGCTTCGTCCACAGCCTTGGCATAACCTGCCATTCGCGTATTCCATTTTAGTTCATTATCCTCGAACCTATGATCCACGGTCTGAGTAAACGTGTTAAATTGCTCTAACTGACGTTTCGTGTTAGCTTCATTCTGACTTTGAATGTCTTTAAGCTCCCGGGACATACTGTTTAAATTATCGTTAATTTCACGCTGTGACTCTCTGCACATTTGCAAATTGCTTTCTAATTTTAATTCAATAGACTCAAAGCGTTTTTCGTTATCATTTTGCATTTCTGAGATCACGCTAACAATATTCTTAGTTACCTGTCTCTGGACAGACTCTTTAACGTCGTCCATTTTCTTATTAACCTCTCCTAGGTTTAATTCTAACTGTGTGTTTACATTAGTTTGACTAGCCTCTAGTCTAGTATTTATTTCGGCTTGATTAGCCTCTAGTCTAGTATTTACTTCGGCTTGATTAGCCTCTAGTCTAGTATTTATTTCGGCTTGATTAGCCTCTAGTCTAGTATTGACTGTAGCCAACATCTGGCTTACCTCATCTTTAAATGCTTTGGATTCTTCCTTACTTTTATCATTAGTAACATCGAAATGTTCCCTTAACTCGGCGATACACCTGAGTACCTCTTCCGTTCCGGCCATCCTGTACTACTTAATTTGAGATTCAGGTAGGCCCTAGCTGAAGACACTGGCGCGTTCTATTGGAAAGAAAAGATTCCGATCCCGCGACAACAACAACAACATATTATAAAATGTCAAAACTAACTATGGAATGGGTATAGACCCTCGTACCCGTCTGACAACATTTGTCTGACGTCTGAACATCATCTAGAAAGACTCACAATCGCTCAAACCAAGTTTGAGGAAAAAAAGGTTATTTCTATGGTTTTCCCCATGAAAACCATGCTATTTATTATGGGGTTTTTCTAAATCCCATAAGCCAACCACGTACGGGCGCCATGTTAATTTTTAAGATGCATCCATGGTGGCCATCGTAAGACATCGGCCATATTCTAATTTACTATTAAAACTGTCCAAGGAGTGGTTTTTACTGCCGAATGCCCCACGCTGGGCCATGCCATGTTAAATTTTAATGTCATATCACACGTGGGTGCCATGTTAATCTTATGGGTCATGGTGGCCCACTCATGGGTGACATGTTAAATTAGGGTAGTCAACATGCTTATTTATGCCATGCTCATGATGCTTAAGTGGAGGTTACCTGTCTTTTAAACTGGCCCCACATATCAGCGTCATGTTATTTTATATGTGTTATCTATGGCTATGGTTTATGAAAGTTACAATTATATAAGCATGTCTTATGGAGGATTAACAATTATTTTTAATGTGGTGGCTTATTAACAAATGGGATGCGGTCTTCCTATTCTGTCCTAAATTCTATGCTATATTTGCTTCTACCATTAATACCTTGACCGACTTAAGTAATTACCTGTGACTCAATCCAAGTACAGAGACAACTCCCCCCATGTACCCGATTGTCACCATGTGGACCATGTGTTCGTATCCCAACTAGCTCACGGTCTTTCGAGGTATGGGACGTTCATGCCCACAATACGACCCCATGTTCAGGATTTGAGTCTACCAGGTAACTACTCTACAGGAAATACACAACATTCCTATGAATAAAATATTTACTGGTCTAAAATCATGGCTGTACAACAAATACAAACAAAGGACAAATTACAATTAATTCCCACAAATAAATAGGGTTACTCTGTGAGCTTTCTCCATAAAAATAGCGCTACAATGCACTCAAACCTACTTCTAATATCCTGTCAATAATAGTTCAGATTACAAGGTTTTCATAGTGTCCGTCATGTGACACAATGTTATTTAATGGAAGTATCTTAACACAAAAACCACATGTCACATAAACATGAATTTCTAAGACATTATTCCGTCTTCTACGACATTTACTTTAATTAGCATTACTTCAATGTTTCCTACATTTATTAGCAAATATTTTGTTGTGTCGTGCGAATCATCTTCCTTCTTTCCATCCCTATGAACGCTCTAGGAAAATGAGTCATGCTTCTTAATCATAAAATAAACATAAACATGGATAGAATATTTATAGTTTCACCATATAACGATTATCTGGGTCTTGTCGGGCTTATTATAGATACAACTGTGTCATGTTCTGGGAAAAACACATACCCGTTTTTCCTAAATTAGCATAAACTGGCAAAATGCACTTTAAAGAAGATGCCTACATTATTTTGGTTCAGCCTTCCCCCTCAGAGGATAACTTCGCCAAATATCATCAGATTTCTATGGTTCAACCACGTATGTGAGTTGCCATACACCAATTAATTCCATTTGCATCACTAAAATACTCATATTTTAATTGCATTATTGAATACCGAGACCTCTCAGTGTCCTATTGTGACCGTAATTGACAAGGGATCGGTCGAGCGACCTCTCTCCCCTCAGCAGGTCATAAAATTAGTTCCAGACAGCTCTCCAAGATGGCTGCCACGGAAATGGTCCACATTTCCTGTCTCTCTCTCTTCCGTCAAGGCCATCCTTGTTTACAATTATATAACAATAAAGATCCGCTAGGCATAGTCCTAAGTAATTGAGTCATTTAATTAATTAACACTTAACTTTACAGTGTATTTGGGCTCAAATGGCTCCTATTAAACATTCATGGCAGGGGTGGAATTCTAATGATAGCATTGCCGTTCTAAGGTGATTACTTGTGGCTTTAAAGACGCGCATCATAATGAAACCCCATGGTTATCATCAGCAGCTGTCATTTACATATATATTTTGGAACCACGTTCCTCGTCGACGACTATGATTCTACCTCTCGGGCAGACCATAAGTAAAAAATGCTCACCGCGCCTCGCTGGGCGTCCATAGTGGCTATAATTCAATGCAAGCGTTGGCAATAGACAGAATCTATCCAAATCGCTGCGTAACACATACAGTATGCACAAAGGCGATACTTCTCGAAGATTAAGCCCATTTTCACCTCACGCGCAAGCTATACTAGTCTTTCCCGTGCTTATCTTACGTAAATCACTGGATTCTACGTTAATCTGCACGCTATATGCGGCTAAACAATATTTCACATATATGACTCCATTATCAAGGTACCTGCGTTCTTCATGTTATATTATTTAAGCCAAAGCTTTACATAGCTCCTAACACAAATGTATAAATATACTGGCTTACTTTAATTTCAAATATTTATTCAAATTTTCACTGACACTGAGAAAAGCTCTCGTATTCGCGATATTCCACACTACATTCTTTACTGTTTACCAAATGACAGTATCTTAAATTAGACATGACACTATTTGAACATTACTTAGGCCAATCTTGCCCTTACTTTAAGGTTGCCGACCCCAGTTATTATTATTATTATTATTATTAACGTTTAGATCCATCACTATTTTTGACCTAAATGGTCCTAAGCAAATCACCTTCCAAGTCATACTTTATTCAAGACGAGTGGTGGAAACTCGTTCAGTAAGTGACTATTACTTCTTTAATTTCGAAGTGATTAATCGTTACATGGTGAACTATGCCATTATAATGTTATTATTTGCATGTTTACTCACGTTTCCTTCTGGCTGGAAAGTACCAGTATCTCCGCCTGAGCTCTACCATGACGATTTGACTTAATCCATCATGATATCCAATACACAACACTGAGATTCACACTTTTTCCACATGATACACATATTACCACAAGTGGCCTTTACCACTGATAAACACTGAATATTAAACATTAAACACATTAACACTTTAAATTATTATTTCACAATTTATACACTTCATCTATCATTTCACATGTTGATCCTTAATCTGGATTTCACCTACGCTTGACCTCAGAGATGCGATGACTTATGATAACCGCTGGTCTCCGTGAAATCTAGTAGCGTTTTTATAGATGTTCGATCCTAGTTCCCTGCACTCCCGTTTACCTCACTGTCCTGGATAGGTGGCAATAACTTCCACTCTCCCATCACTGGAGTGCTCCTAATGCTGATGTCATATAATTGACAATACCTTCCGGTATACGAACTGTTCCAAACATTATCAGTTCCTATTCGCTGTAGCGAATTTATATCTGTGTCAGATAATAAAGCAATATCTGCACTTTGTTACCTTATGCACTTCATTATCACTGATGAAGCTTACAATTTGCCTCCATTTTCTTCAACGGCGGTACGCTGATATCTTAATAATTGGCGTGCTTACTGCAGAGCGCTTGTAGACAAAGGACTAACTTCCAACTCGAGCGACCGTCTGACGTCTTCAACTGCTTTCCAACTGAACCATAACTGACGTATAACTGACCATAACTGACCCTTGGCGTAGGGTGCTCTTCCCTTATATTGGTTTCTTGCACAAAATAGTTCACGGGACACGTGAGAGCGACTCCCTTCTTGAAATACTCCGTCTTCAGCCGAAATAACAACTGCATCTTGTTTATCTAGGCGTGGAGGTTTTAAAAACACTCGCGTGCCGGCGATCGCTTCGGCCAATTAATTACAATTAATTGCCTTAGTTCAGCGCGTGGGATGCTACGGTGGGGATTTCCCGCTGGTTGGTTAAAGTATCCATGCTCTCGAGCGTGAGTTAGGTTGTAATGCGGTCATTTTGAGAAATAGGCGTAATTTTAGGTGAAAAACCACTCCTAAATTACTCCTCCGTGAATACATTCATCTGTGTGTATGTTTCATTGCATTACAATGCTCCATTTATCTGTAATTAATTAATTTCTTGTGGGCTTGGTCCCGCCAAAGCTTTGCTCGTTGTCGACCGGTGGATTCCCGGGTCATTAATTTTGAGCTGTCTGACCGCCCTAGACGGAAATAGTTCCGTAGGCGCCAGGGCTACTCCGCCTACTTTTTAAAGTCATTTGTCAGACTTCAATACTAGCCTCTTTCGACTTCGTATGCACTGAAAACGTACATTCCCTTGCATTTTGCTTACAATTTTTCCTTTAAATTGCTATGATTTGCACCTAAATAATCGTGAAATCACGCTAGACTATTATGTGTCAGTAGACCTCTCATTGCTCTGTGGGTTCCATATAATGGCTCCCCCTTAGAGACCACTGGTTCGACCTTAGGCATAACCATTTGCCTGGTCTTCTCTGATAAGGCCCTGAGTTCGATACCAGACTGCCGTGACCAGTTGGGCACACTACAACCAACATTCAATTATACTCCTTGAAAAGGACAAAGAGTTATAACTATACCCATGCATTTAGGAGAAAGTAGGCTATATGTTCCTTACTGAACATCTTGTTCTAAAGGATATCGTTTCAGTAAATTACTGAGTAGTATTATTGTTTTGAATTGCATTAATTATTGATAATCGGAAAGTGTTCAAATCTCAGAACTAATATGTTTCATTTTTTTACAGTCTAGACTCTCACTATTATAGCAATCTATATATATACAAGCTGACCCGTCAGACGTTGTCCTGCCAATCAAAGAAAGTGTTGTAACTTTGTTTCTTAAAGTGCTTTTGGATACACAATATTTTTTTTTCAATTTCTGTTAACTGCCTCTAAACTATCGTGAATTGAATTAACTAATTTAGAAACATTCGTTGGAGCGTGCACAATAACTCTCCAAAGTTTCATCGCAAACGGATAAATGGCATTTAACGCATACGGGATTTGGTTTAAATGATTCGTGCGCTGTCACTCATTTGTTGAATCTACTCGTGCTCTACCAACTGTGAAATGGATTTACTAAGTTAGAGAGCTTCACGTAAGTGTACACAACAACTCATCAAAGTTTCATCGTAATCGATGAATAGTATATGAACGCATACAGGATTTTGTTGGAACGCTTCGCGCGTCGTCACTCATTTGTTACATCTACTCGTGCGCTACCAATATTGTAAAATGGATTTACCAAGTTGAACACCTTCCCTGGCGTGTTCACAACAACTCATCAAAGTTTCATCGGAATCGGATGAATGACATATGAACGCATAAGTGATTTTCTTTAAACGATTCGCGTGCCGTCACTCATTTGTTGAATCTACTCATGCGCTACCTATTGTAAAATAGATTTACTAAGCCTGAAACCTTCTCTGGCGTGTACTCAATGATTCACCAAGGTTTGATCGCAATCGGATGAATGATATATGACCGCATACGGGACATTGTGGAAACGATTCGCGCGCCGCCACTCATTTGTTGAATCTACTCGTGCGCTACTTATTAAAAACTGGATTTACTAAGACAGAAACATTTCCTGGAGTGCACCCAACAATTCACCAAAGTTTCATCGCAATCGGATAAATGGTATATGGACGCATACGGTACTTTGTTGAAATGATTCATGTGCCGTCGCACATTTGTTGAATCTACTCGTGCGCGACCTATTGTAAAATGGATTTATTAAGCCAGAAACCTTCCGTAGGGTGTACACAACATCTCACCCAAGTTTCATCGTAATCGGACGAATGGTATTTGAACGCATACGGGACCTTATTGAAACGCTTCGCGCGTCGTCGCTCATTTGTTGAATCTACTCGTGCGAAACCTCCTGTGAAATGGATTTACTAAGTTATAAACCCTCACGTAAGTGTACACAACATCTCACTCAAGTTTCATTGCAATCGGATGAATGGTATATGAACGCATACGGGACTTTGATTAAAAGTTCGCGCGTCGTTGCTCATTTGTTGAATCTACTCGTGAGCTACCTATTTTAAAATGGATTTACTAAGTTAGAAACCCTCACGTAAGTGTACACAACATCTCACCCAAGTTTCATCGCTATCGGACGAATGGTATTTGAACACATACGGGACTTTTTTGAAACGCTTCGCACGTCGCCGCTCATTTGTTGAATCTACTCGTGCGCAACCTCCTGTGAAATGGATTACTAAGTTAGAAGCCTTCACTTAAGTGTACACAACTACTCATCAAAGTTTCATCTCAATCTATGAATGGAATATAAACTTATACGGGATTTTGTTGAAACGCTTCGCGCGTCGTCACTCATTTGTTGAATCTAGTCGTGCGCTACCTAATGTGAAATTGATTTACTAAAACAGAAGCCTTCCCTGGAGTGTACACAACATCTCACCCAAGTTTCATCGCTATCGGACGAATGGTATTTGAACGCATACGGGACCTTTTTGAAACGCTTCGCGCGTCGTCGCTCATTTGTTGAATCTATTCGTGCGCTATCTATTGTAAAATGGATTTACTAAGCCAAACACCTTTCCTGGAGCTCACTCAACATATCACCCAAGTTTCATGGCAATAGGATGAATGGTGTATGAACGCATACGGGACTTTGATACGCTCTAACGTGCAGAGACAAACAGTAGAATTTGACATCACTGCCACCTTTGGTATAAAACACAACTTTTCGCCACGGGCGGAGTGTATATAATGGCGGTAGTTGCACAGGTTGCGACCAGGTGGCTCTAACGTGCAAAGACAACCCGTCCAAAGACATCAGCTTTCACGAAGGCCAAGGCTAGTGGTTTCCATGACGACTGTTTTTGACTGTATATTGTGGTTCTAAAATTGTGTGTAAATTAATGGTTCTAAAATTGTGTTCATTCCCCCTACCGTGTCAGATTGTGAATCTGAACCATACATGGGCCCACCCTAATATACATACCAAATTCCATCAAAATCGGTTCAGTCGTTTAGGAGGAGTTCAGTCACATACACACGTGTCGAAGAATTATACGTATATATATAAAGATATAAATCAATGTTACGTGATAGTCTGTCTGTGGGTGTGTATGTCGCCTTTGCGTTCATATACCATTCATCCGATTACGATGAATCTTGGGTGAAATGTTGAGTACACTCCAAGGAAGGTTTCTGGCTTAGTAAATCCATCTTACAATGGGTAGCGCATGAGTAGATTCAACAAATGAGCGACGGCGCGCGGTGCGTTTCAACAAAGTCCCGTATGCGTTCATATAGCATTCGTCCGACAGCGATGGAACTTGGATGAGATATTGAGTCCACGCCAAGGAAGGATTCTGGATTAGTAAATCCACTATACAATAGGTAGCGCACGAGTAAATTCAACAAATGAGTGACGAAGCGTTTCAAAAAAAACCTAATGCCTTCATATACCATCCATCAGATAGCGATAAAAATTGGGTGAGATGTTGAGTACACTCCAAGGAAGGTTTCTGGCTGAGTAAATACACTTGACAATAGGTAGCGCACGAGTAGATTCAACAAATGAGCGACGACGCGCGAAGCGCTTCAAAAAGTCCCGTATGCGTTCATATACCATTCGTCCGATAGCGATGAAACTTGGGTGAGATATTGAGTACACTCCAAGGAAGGATTCTGGCTTTGTAAATCCACGATACAATAGGTAGCGCATGAGTAAATTCAACAAATGAGCGGCGACGCACCAAGCGTTTCAACAAAGACCCGTATGCATTCATATACCATCCGTCAGATGATGACAATTGGGTGAGATGTTGAGTACACTCCAAGGGAGGTTTCTAGCTTAGTAAATCCATTTTACAATAGGCAGCGCACGAGTAGATTCAGTAAATGAATGACGGCACGCGAATCGTATAAGTAAAATCCCGTATGCGTTCATATACCACTCATCCGATTGCAATGCAACTTGGGTGAGTTATTGTGCACACTGCAGAAAAAGTTTCTGACTTAGTAAATCCATTGTTCAATAGGAAGCGCACGGGTTGATTCAATAAATGAGTGTCGGCGAGCGAATCGTGTAAATAAAATCCCGAATGCGTTCGTATACCATTCATCCGATTACGATGAAACTTGAGCGAGTTATTGTGTACACTGCAGGGAACGTTTATGTTTTTGTAAGTCCATTGTATAATAGGTAGATAGCACACGAGTAGTTTCAACAAATGAGTGACAGCGCGCGAATAGTTTCAACAAAGTTCCATCTGCGTTTATAGGCCTACCATTCATCCGATTGCGATGACACTTGAGTGAGTTATTGTGTACACTGCAGGGATCGTTTATGATTTAGTAAATCCATTGTACAATAGGTAGCGCACGAGTTGATTCAACAAATGAGTGATGGCGTGCGAATCGTTTAAACAAAATCCCGTATGCGTTCATATGCCATCCATCCGATTGCGTTGTAACTTTGATGCTTTATTTTGTACACGCCAGGAAAGGTTTTCGACTTAGTAAATCTATTTTACATTAGGTGGCACACGAGTAGATGCAACAAATGAGTGACGACGCGCGAAGGGTTTCAACAAAGTTCCATCTTCGTTCATATACCATTCATCCGATTGCGTTGAAGCTTTGTTGAGTTGTTGTGCACGCTCCCACGAATGTTTCTAAATTAGTAAATCCATTTTACGATGGAAATTAACGGAAATTGAACAAAATATTGTGTATCCAAAAGCTTTTCAAGGAACAAAATTACAATGCCAACACTTTCTTTGGTTGGCATTGCAAGGCATTCCGGGTACAGCTAGTAATGAATAAAAGTTTCTGTTAGTTCCATTATTGACGTTTTATTCTAATGCAAACAATGCAACTGATTTTATAATGGTATTTAAAACAAGATGTTCGGGAAAGAACATATAGCCTACTTTCTCCTAAATGTATGGGTATAGTTATAACTCTCTGTCCTTATCATCTCCTAATTTCTTCCTATTTGAAGTGCAAATTGGCATCAGGATTTGAACAGTGGCGTTCAAACCATAGTTTATAATTTACCCCAGCATTTTGCAATTTCATCAGCAAACACTCGAAACACCGACTACTTACAATAATTGAAACTTCGTTGCTCTAATAAGGCCCATCTACAATGCGCAGTCGGCAGTCCGTAGTTGGTAGTCCTCGGTCGGCAATCGCGATCGACTCCGTGTATACTATAGTCATCATACACAACATGAAGTTGCAGTTGGTAGCTGGCAGTTGGCAGTCGCGAATTTTATCCTTGACTGCCAACTACCCGACTGCAGCAATGTAATAGCCAATCACAGCAGATCAGAAACTGACGTCACGTTGTTGTTCTGTGTCGTATACGAATGATATAGGACTAAGTGAAGTAACTTCGCAACCCGTTAATTTATAGGCTAATCTTAAATACACGGTATAACAAAATAATCCATCTCCAAATCATCCATATTGCAAGTTTTGAGGTTATCAACAACGCCTCTGTGCACAAGGAATAAACGAATGTTACTGTATTATTACTCCTAGCAGTCGTTAAGACTGGGTTCACTAACTGGCCGGTATAGAGCGCTGCTCGAATCTATAGTTTCTGCATAGTACAACTGAAGGCTGGTAGATGTCACTCCGGTGGAGAATGTCGTTTTTTTATATATATAATTTCCATTGCAAAAAGCACCATATAACGCTTTATTTTATAACGTCTCAGTACTCAAGAAACAATGAATATAAAAAAAATCAAGCAAAAAAGTTCTACTCTGATAGGATTTGAACCCCGGCCATCCACATGAGAGACGGGAGCTCTAACCACACAGCCAATCGTACACTCAAAATTCACGCGTTATCGATCAAATACATATAACGTACTGTATTAGCAAATAATCACTTGGACTGAAGATTTCTTCACTGGTGTGTATTTCAAACCGAGTTCATTTCATAGTTCATATAATTTTTATCAGTAGGTTATATTGCATGCAACATACTGAAATTAGTAAAATGTAGGTCAGAACGAGAGATCAGCTGCCATCTTGTCAAATAGCCGAGACGATTCAGATTTTTAAATTCACTTCTAGATTATAATATTATAATATAAACTTTTAATTTCGAACGAACCACGTCGGTTAGAACAGATTAAACGATTCTTGGTTCGATGTGCACAAGGAATAAACGAATGTTACTGTATTATTACTCCTAGCAGTCGTTAAGACTGGGTTCACTAACTGGCCGGTATAGAGCGCTGCTCGAATCTATAGTTTCTGCATAGTACAACTGAAGGCTGGTAGATGTCACTCCGGTGGAGAATGTCGTTTTTTTTTATATATAATTTCCATTGCAAAACGCACCATATAACGCTTTATTTTATAACGTCTCAGTACTCAAGAAACAATAAATATAAAAAAATCAAGCAAAAAAGTTCTACTCTGATAGGATTTGAACCCCGGCCAGCCACATGAGAGACGGGAGCTCTAACCACACAGCCAATCGTACACTCATAACTCACGCGTTATCGATTAAATACATATAACGTACCGTATTAGCAAATAATCACTTGGACAGAAGATTTCTTCACTGGAGTATATTTCAAACCGAGTTCATTTCATATTAAGTTCATATAATTTTTATCAGTAGGTTATATTGCATGCAACATACTGAAATTAGTAAAATATAGGTCAGAACGAGAGATCAGCTGCCATCTTGTCAAATAGCCGAGACGATTCAGATTTTTAAAGTCACTTCTAGATTATAATATTACAATATAAACTTTTAATTTCGAACGAACCACGTCGCTTAGAACAGATTAAACGATTCTTGGTTCGATAATCGGAACTGGTGGGTCCCATGTTATGGATTATAAATTTTGCATAATTCACACGGCCGCCATCCTGAAATGGTACGTTTGATGACCTTGTAGTTTGGGCACAAGACGCGTCCCATATGAAGGTAGGTTGTTACCAAATTTGGTAAAGATCCGATGATTAGTTTGGTCGTAATGCATTATTAAGTTTTGACCATTCGATTGGCCGCCATTACCTTTTGGTAAAGATGGCGGCAATATAAAACATGATACTGAGGTGCCCTTTGCCAGTGCTACCTCTGTACCAAATTTCGTTCAATTCGGTTTAACCGTGTTCGAATTGATAGGGGGGGGGACAGACATTCAGAGTACACACACTCACACACACACACACACACACACACAGACTCACACACATACACACACAGAGACAGACATACTTTTTTTCGCCCTGTAGTGATCTCATAAGTCTACTTTCATTTTTTGCAAAAATCGAAAGTAGGCTAAAAACGAGTGTAGTTATCAGAATTATATATTCTACTAGCAATAGTGCCCGGCTTCGCCCGGTGGATTTCTTTGTTTTATGGATGATCATGAATACTACTACAGAACTGGCACATAATACTTAATTTAACAGAAAAAAATAAAAATATAACTTTTGTGGTGGTGGTGGGGAGTAGTACTATATAATGGACGTAACATTCAGGTCATTTTCCCGTAATAATAATGACAATAATGAATTGCGAAACGGCAATTTACTAACTACAGTACTGACACATGTAATTTACAAACGAATTGAAAAATATGATTAGAAAGAGGAGTATGTGACATAAAAGACACTGCCTAGGGCCTATATCTCATTGGCTGTTAGAAAAGTAGAGACCAATAGTGTCGTCTTTTGTCACATAGTGCCATAGGAAAATAATCAGAGCACTTTGGAAAACTTCTTCTGTCCCGAGCTCCTGAAGTAGCAATAATGCCATTTATCGCCACATACCGCTCAAGGATAAGGATCTGAATAAATGAAAGTAAATTTGAAAGCACCAACGCTTATTGCAGCTCACCTCTATGTACTACACCAACACCATCGCACTTATACAGAGGCATAATATTATCATGATGATAACTGTTTTACGGGGCCTAAGAAATGTTTTTGCAATAATTACTCCCAGTGACTCCAATTTATAAGCAGCGCAAGTTGTAACTATTTTGGCAATTCTGGTAGGGGTGACGTGATGCAGCTCGCATTGCCAGCCAACAATTGACTAATTAAAATATTCTTACAGTTACACTACTACGGACATGAATGGTTCTAGGACCTCAAAACGTAGTTTTCAAGTTCATTTTGTCTGTTGTTCTAAATGTAGGGAATGGAGAGAGTTGTTCAAAATATCAAGTGGACAGTGTTACCAGCAGGGTTCCAAAGGGTAAGTACTGTACATTAAGTTTGGTTAAGATCGGTGAAACGATGTAGACTTGTGCCAAAGGGCCTAAATGCAGGGAATGGAGTGGTCTGTCCGAAATTTCACGTAGACAGTGTTACTCGTCGGGTTCTAAAGGGTAAGTATGTAAAATTTGGTTCAGATCGGTGAAACGGTGTAGATTTGTGCCAAAGGGCCTAAATGTAGGGAATGGAGTGGTTTGTCCGAAATTTCATGTAGACAGTGTTAATCGCAGGTTTCCAAAGGGTAAGAATACACATTTTGGTTCAGATCGGTGAAACGGTGTAGATTTGTGCCAAAGGGCCTAAATGGAGTGGTCTGTCCGAAATTTCATATAAACAGTGTTACTCGCAGGGTTCCAAAGGGTAAGTATACAAATTTTGGTTCAGATCGGTGAAACGGTGCAGATTTGTATAAATAACTGACAGACAAACCAACATTGAGCTTTGTACCGTATTTAGACATGCTAGTGGAACAATCACAATAACGCAGGTTATCACAAAAATTCTACACACATACCCATGTACACGGGGCAACATGACCACGATGTCTAAGCCCCACAAATGAAATATTAACTGTGGATACGATAGCACAGAGAAAACTACAGTCCAATAAATCCTTGAGCAACACTGAAAAATGGCTTCAAATACCATATCCTATCTCCAATTTGCACATGCTAGTGCAACAATAAAAATAACGCAGGTTATCACAAATATTCTACACACACACCCATGTACACGGGGCAACATGACCGCGATGTCTAAGTCCCGCAAATGAAATAACAACTGTCTACACATGAAAACTGCAAAACGGTGATAGGAAAATGTAGGAATGTTTGCCACTATTTTTAGCCTATTTTCAATTTTGGAAAAATAGGCTTATTAGATCACCTTATGTCCGCGTGTGTGTGTCCCCCTAATAAAATCTAAACGGCTGGAGCGATCTCAATGAAACTCTGTAAGTTCATAGCACAATTCCAGGCGACCCGGACCGTGCCCTTCAAATTTTGTTACGACTCACCAATCAAACATGGCGGCTGTGCGAAGTATTTCACCAGCATTCAATATCTCCGAAACTATTACCGATATTTCCCTGACACTTTGTATGGCTATAAAGGGAACTACTATAAGTTCACTTATGTGACCTTTGAAAACCTGGTAACTACAAAACCAACATGGTGGCCAGGCGAAGTTGCGACTTTTAAATAGACGTTTCTCGCGATTTAACCAACCAAACGCCATGAAACTTGGTACAGCATATGTTTATATATGTTGTAATGCACCGACATCTAACTTCGTTCAATTGTTTACATAACCACAAGATGGCGGATGTGCGAAATATTTCACCGGCATTCTATATCTCTGAAACTATTAGCGGTATCTCCCTGAAATTTTGTACGGAGATAAAGGGCACTACTGGAAGTCCATCTATAAGACTTTCAAAATCCGGTTAACTACAAAACGAACATGGCGGCCAAGCGAATTTGAAAATTTTAAATAGACCTTTCTTGCGATTTAATGTTCCAAACGCACTGAAATCTGGCAAAGGAAATATTTATACACATTTTAATGCACTGGTAAGTAATTTAGTTCAATTGTTTACATAACCTAAAGATGCCGGCTGTGCGAATTTCGAAAATTAAGTTTGTATTTATTGTGTTCTAATCATGCGATCGAAATCAACATTTGCATAATGAACGTACACAATAATCATCATCTAATAGTACATAACTCTATGGCCTACATATATTAAAATCCAACATGGCGACCATCCGAAATATTTAGACGGCTCTGAATATCTACGAATCTATTATAGCAATCAAACTGAATTTTTTAATGTTCATAGGGGCTATGAACTTAAGTTCACCTATAGAACTTTAAATAACCTGGTGATCACAAATCCAACATGGCGGCGACACGAATTATAAATATTCACATGGACGTTTCTCGCAATTTAATCATCCGAGTGCAGTGAAACTTGGCACAGTAAATCCTTATACGAATGGTAATCCACTGGCATCTAATTTATTTCAATTGTTTCCATAACCTCAAGATGGCAGCTGTGCGAATTTTTAAAATCTCCTTGTTACTTCTTGTGTCCTAATTATGCGATTGAAGTTTGAATACTACACGTACACAATAATCTGCATGTAACAGTACATAACTCTAGGACCTACATTTATAAAATCCAACATGGCGACCATCCGAAATATTTAGTCGGTTCTCAATATCTTCGAATCCATTACAGCAATCAAACTGAAATTGTGTATGTAGATAGTGGCAATTAACATACGTAGGATATATGAAAATAATTGTGTATGTAGATAGTGGCAATTAACATACGTAGGATATATGAAAATAGGCTGTATAGTTTTTCATTTGTTCTCTGACAGGATAGCATTAGCAAATTTTACCAGACTATCATGATACAGAGTAAATCGTTTTTGCCTAGTGACAACCTGTCCATCAATGGTCGGTCGTTGACTAACATGATACAGTGTTAGTCGTTGTCGCCTAGCGACAATATGTCCGTCAAGTTATTAGATCGGTGAAACGGTGTAGATATGTGCAAAAGGGCCTAAATGCAGGGAATGGAGTGGTCTGTCCAAATTTAACATAGCCTAAACTATTCTCCTTGAATCAGGCCATCATATACAAATAGAGGTTTTCGAATCCGACTGGTAGTTCCAGATATTAGCGCGTTTAAACAGACAAACACACAAACTTCTTCTTCTTCTTCTCTCTTCTACTACTTCTTCTTCTTCCTAGCGTCGTCCCGCTGGTGCAGGGTCCGCTTTTATGGTCATTGACCTCCATTTTGTCCGGTTTTGTGCGTCAGCTGGATTTAGGCCGGTAATTTTTAAATCACCATTTATTGTGTCTTGCCAACGCTGCTTCGGTCGTCCTCTGGGGCGTAGGCCTTCAACCTCAAAGTGAAGGACAGAGTTATTAACAGTATCAGGCGCTGCACGCAGGGCATGGCCATACCATCGGAGCCGTTTCTCTCTCATTTTGTCCACAATTGGGGCGACACCCATTTGCTCCCGAATTGTGTCGTTTCTGACCTGGTCAATAAGGGAGATGCCCATTGTCCAACGAAGCATTCTCATTTCCATGGCGTGCAGGCGACGTTCTGAAATTTTGTCGGATGGTCGACATTCAACTCCATACAGCGCAACTGGCCGTACCAGTGTCCGATATATTTTCGATTTTAGACGAAGTGGCATTTTCTTGTCTCAAAGCACACCCGTTACCTCCTTCCACCGCAACCAGGTTCCGTTTACCCTGGCTCTTACTTCATCATTGAAGTTGCCATCACTCTGAAGACGAGATCCAAGGTACCTGAAGCATTCTGTCTTGACTAGATTTTGTCCAGCGACTTGAATGATACCGTCGCTTGGGTTTAACTCCAGATACTCCGTCTTTTTCACATTCAGACATAGGCCGTACTGGGAGAGGCGGTTATTCCAATCTTCAACTTGACATTGGAGTTTTTCTCGGGTGTCATCTGCAACCATTATATCATCACAAACACCCAAACTCTTCAGCTTTAATATGTTTCTATATAATTCTTCGACACGTGTGTACTGTATGTGACTGAACTCCTCCTAAACGCATGGGCCGATTTTGATGAAATATTGTATGTATATTAGAGTGGGTCCATGTATGGTTTAGATTCACATTTGGGCCAGGTAGGTGGAGTAGTGACCAAAATGTTGTATGAACACAGTTTTAGAACCACAAGCTACAGTCAACAAAACGAAAACTGTCGTCATGGGAACCGATAGCCTTAGTATATACTGAAGTCCCACCTCAAGAGGGTCTTCTTTCCCCACTAATTCTCCCAAGCTCCTTCTCTTGGCAGTGGTTTCTTCTGAAAAGTTCTTGAACAATTGACTTTATAAGAATAATTCATAGTTATGTTTTGAACCATTGATGGCGGTGATGTCGAATTCTTGGTATTTGACGTAGGCTTCAAACCATGCACAAATCACTTGCATCGTAGAGCTTGGCGTTGTTTGGACATTTCAAAAACGGCTCATAGCAAATACACTACATGTAAGTTTGTTTGAGTGGGTCCCTGTTTGGTTTAGATTCCCAATTGGACCCAATAGACAGCGCACGAGAAAGTTCGACAAATGAGCGACGACGCGTGAAGCGTTTCAAAAAAGTCCCGTACGCGTTCATGTACCATTCGTCCGATAGCAAGGAAACTTGGGTGAGATATTGTGTCCACTCTAGGGAAGGTTTTGTGGGTTAGTAAGTCCATTTAACAACAGGTAGTGCATGAGTAGATTCAACAAATGAGCGACAACGCGCGATGCGTTTCAACGAAGTCCCATATGCGTTCATATACCATCCGTCCAATAGCAATGAAACTTGGGTGAGATGTTGTGTACACTCCATGGAAGGTTTCTGGCTTAGTAAATCCATTTTACATTAGGTAGCGCACGAGTAGATTCAACAAATGAACGACGACGCGCGAAGCGTTTCAACAAAGCCCCATATCCGTTCATATCCCGTTCGTCCGATAGCGATGAAACTTGGGTAAGATGTTGTGTACACGGAAGGTTCTGGCTTAATAAATCCATTATACAATAGGTAGCGCACGAGTAGATTCAACAAAAGAGCGACAACACGCGAATCGTCTCAACAAAGCACCGTATGCGTTCATATAAGTAGGATAAATAGGGCGGATCTGGGGCAGGGGCTAATGCGCAAGATGGCCGCCACGCGCAACCACATTCTTTAATGGCGGGCTTTTCAAATCATTATTTAATTGTTTTTAACTACGCATTGTTTATTATTTATTTATTATTTATTTTTATTTCATTTATTATTTATAAATTTTTTAATCATTTTTTATTTTTTATTTTTTATTTTAATATTTAATTTATTACTTATATTTTTTTTTATTGTGTCAAAGCACTAAACTACATGGTCACATACCCAACATAACCTAACCTAACTCTACCTAACCTAACCTAACCTAACCTAAACGCATGGGCCGATTTTGATGAAATATTGTATGTATATTAGAGTGGGTCCATGTATGGTTTAGATTCACATTTGGGCCAGGTAGGTGGAGTAGTGACCAAAATGTTGTATGAACACAGTTTTAGAACCACAAGCTACAGTCAACAAAACGAAAACTGTCGTCATGGGAACCGATAGCCTTAGTATATACTGAAGTCCCACCTCAAGAGGGTCTTCTTTCCCCACTAATTCTCCCAAGCTCCTTCTCTTGGCAGTGGTTTCTTCTGAAAAGTTCTTGAACAATTGACTTTATAAGAATAATTCATAGTTATGTTTTGAACCATTGATGGCGGTGATGTCGAATTCTTGGTATTTGACGTAGGCTTCAAACCATGCACAAATCACTTGCATCGTAGAGCTTGGCGTTGTTTGGACATTTCAAAAACGGCTCATAGCAAATACACTACATGTAAGTTTGTTTGAGTGGGTCCCTGTTTGGTTTAGATTCCCAATTGGACCCAATAGACAGCGCACGAGAAAGTTCGACAAATGAGCGACGACGCGTGAAGCGTTTCAAAAAAGTCCCGTACGCGTTCATGTACCATTCGTCCGATAGCAAGGAAACTTGGGTGAGATATTGTGTCCACTCTAGGGAAGGTTTTGTGGGTTAGTAAGTCCATTTAACAACAGGTAGTGCATGAGTAGATTCAACAAATGAGCGACAACGCGCGATGCGTTTCAACGAAGTCCCATATGCGTTCATATACCATCCGTCCAATAGCAATGAAACTTGGGTGAGATGTTGTGTACACTCCATGGAAGGTTTCTGGCTTAGTAAATCCATTTTACATTAGGTAGCGCACGAGTAGATTCAACAAATGAACGACGACGCGCGAAGCGTTTCAACAAAGCCCCATATCCGTTCATATCCCGTTCGTCCGATAGCGATGGAACTTGGGTAAGATGTTGTGTACACGGAAGGTTCTGGCTTAATAAATCCATTATACAATAGGTAGCGCACGAGTAGATTCAACAAAAGAGCGACAACACGCGAATCGTCTCAACAAAGCACCGTATGCGTTCATATAAGTAGGATAAATAGGGCGGATCTGGGGCAGGGGCTAATGCGCAAGATGGCCGCCACGCGCAACCACATTCTTTAATGGCGGGCTTTTCAAATCATTATTTACTTGTTTTTAACTACGCATTGTTTATTATTTATTTATTATTTATTTTTTATTTCATTTATTATTTATAAAATTTTTAATCATTTTTTATTTTTTATTTTTTATTTTAATATTTAATTTATTACTTATATTTTTTTTTATTGTGTCAAAGCACTAAACTACATGGTCACATACCCAACATAACCTAACCTAACTCTACCTAACCTAACCTAACCTAACCTAACTCAACTCACACAAACCTCATTTAAAAATTTAATTTAATACATGTAAGATTTTCATTTTTTACATTTTATATTTTACATTTTTTATATTTTTTATACTTTACATTTTAATATTTTACACTTTAACATATACATTTTAGATATTTTTTCATTTTACATTTTTAGCCTATTTTCAATTTTGAAAAAATAGGCTTATGAGATCACCTTTTGTCCGTGTGTGTGTGCGTGTGTGTGTGTGTGTGTGAGGTGTGTGTGTGTTCCCCCCTAATAAAATCTAAACGGCTGGAGCGATTTCAATGAAACTCGGTAAGTTCATAGCACTATTCCCGGCGACCTCGACCGTGCCCTTCAAATTATGTTAGGTCTCACCAATCCAACATGGCGGCTGTGCGAAATATTACACTAGCATTCAATATCTCCGAAACTATTACCGATATCGCCCTGAAATTGTGTACGGTGATAAAGGGCACTACTAGAAGTTCACCTATGAGACTTTTAAAAACCTGGTGACTACAAAACGAACATGGCGGTCAAGCGAAGTTGAGACTTTTAAATAGACTTTTCTCGCGATTTAACTATCCAAACGTAATGAAACTTGGACAGCAAATGTTTATACACATTGGAATGCACTGGAGTCTAATTTAGTTCAATTGTTTACATAACCTCAAAATGGCGGCTGTGCGAAATATTTCACTGACATTCTATATCTCCAAAACTATTACAGATATCACCCTGCAATTTTGTACGGTGATAAAGGGTACTGATACAAGTTTACCTATGTATATTTCATTGACCTGTAGAGTACAAAACGAACATGGCGACCAAGCGAATATGAAATATTTTAATAGACTTTTCTCGTGACTTAACTCTCTGAGCGCAGTGAAATGTGGTACAGTAAATGATTTTACAGATTGTAATGCACTGACATCTAATTTAATTCAATTGTTTACATAACCTAAAGATGGCGGCTGTGCGGAATTTTAAAATTAAGTTTTTATTTCTTGTGTCGTAATCATGCGATCGAAGTGAAAGTTTGAATAATGAACCTAGGCAATAATTGTCCTTGAATGGTACATAACTCTATGGCCTATACATATAACAATCCTAAATGGCGAGCTTACGAAATATTTAGACGGTTCTCAATATCTATGAATCTTTTACAGCAACCAAACTGAATTTTTTAATGTTCATAGAGACTATGAACATATGTTCACCTATAGGACTTTAGGTAACCTGGTGAGCACAAATCCAACATGGCGGCGACGCGAAGTATAAATATTTAAATGGACGTTTCTCGCGAATTAACTATGCGAGTGCCGTGAAACGTTGCACGTTAAATGCTTATACAAATGTTGATCCACTGGATCTAATTTATTTCAATTGTTTGCATAATTACAAGATGGCTGCTGTGCGTAATTTTAAAATATCGTTTTTACTTCTTGTGTTCTAATCATGCGATTGAAGTTTGAATACCACACGTACACAATAATCTTAATGTAATAGTACAAAAATAAAAATCCAACCTGGCGACATCCGCAATATTTAGTCGGTTCTCAATATCTACGAATCTGTTGCAGCAATTAAACTGAAATTTTGTATGTTGATAGAGGCAATTAACATGAGCAGGATATATGAGAATAGGTTGTATAGTTCTTCACGGAACTACTTTTTTTTTCAGCGTATGGCTTTTAGTGCCGGAAGTGTCCAAGGACATGTTCGGCTCGCCAGTTTTTTTGTAGCTGCTTCGAGACGGACACCCAATTGGTGAGCTACAAGTACCGTTGGGGAGGAAAGTTGGAAGGGAGGGTCGAGGAGTTGGAAGGTAGCGGCTGTGGCCTATAGTTAAGGACCAACCCCGGCCTTTGCCTGGAAGGAAGATGGGAAACCACAGAAGACCATCTTCAAGGTTGCCGGCGGGGGGATTCGAACCTCCTCGCCTCCCGGATGTGAGCGACTGCCAACAGTCATGCCGCAACGACCTCGGCTAACTCACCCGGTACGGAACTACTTGTTTCAGTTTACGTTTTACATTTTTTATTTTTTTATTTTACATTTTACATTTTAGATTTTCCAAAAACAGTAAACTACAAGGTCACATACCTAAACTCAGTTCACATAATCTCACCTAACCTAACCTAACATTACCTTATTTCACTTAACCAAACATGTCCTCACCTAACATAACTTAACAAACCTAAGATAACTTAACAAACCTAACCTAACCTAACCTAACTTAAAAGTAAGAGCAAATATGAAAGCAAAAAGTGAGAGCAAATGTGCGAGCACAAATATTAAACTTAGTTATAACATAACCTAACCCACAAGAACCTCATTTGAAGATTTTAGATTTTACGTTTTAATATTTTAGATTTTAGATTTTAATATTTTAGATTTTAGATTTTTTCATTTTAATTTTTTTTAGATTTTAGATTTTACATTTTAACATTTTACATTTTAACATTTTACATTTTAACATTTAAGATTTTAGATTTTTACATTTCATATTTTACATTTTAATTTCTATATTTTCTAAAGTCAGTAAACTACAAAGTCACATACCTAACCTCAGGTCACCCAACCTCACTTAACATAACCTTAGTTCAGCTAACCAAACATGTCCTACCTAACTTTATCTAACCTAACTTAAGCTAAGCCAAAGGCAAATGCACATACACAGAGTTTTGTTGTTCGCACATTTGTCAATTCCTCAATTTCCCCATTTACAGTTTTTAAAATGCCAGTTTAAAGTTTTTCAATTTCATAATATGGAAACATGGATTTTCAATTTGTTGTTAACACATTGTCAATTCCACAATTTCCCCATTTACAGTTTTTAAAATGCCAGTTTAAAGTTTTTCAATTTCATAATATGGAAACATGGATTTTCAATTTGTTGTTAACACATTGTCAATTCCACAATTTCCCCATTTACAGTTTTTAAAATGCCAGTTTAAAGTTTTTCAATTTCATAATATGGAAACATGGATTTTCAATTTGTTGTTAACACATTGTCAATTCCACAATTTCCCCATTTACAGTTTTTAAAATGCCAGTTTAAAGTTTTTCAATTTCATAATATGGAAACATGGATTTTCAATTTGTTGTTAACACATTGTCAATTCCACAATTTCCCCATTTACAGTTTTTAAAATGCCAGTTTAAAGTTTTTCAATTTCATAATATGGAAACATGGATTTTCAATTTGTTGTTAACACATTGTCAATTCCACAATTTCCCCATTTACAGTTTTTAAAATGCCAGTTTAAAGTTTTTCAATTTCATAATATGGAAACATGGATTTTCAATTTGTTGTTAACACATTGTCAATTCCACAATTTCCCCATTTACAGTTTTTAAAATGCCAGTTTAAAGTTTTTCAATTTCATAATATGGAAACATGGATTTTCAATTTGTTGTTAACACATTGTCAATTCCACAATTTCCCCATTTACAGTTTTTAAAATGCCAGTTTAAAGTTTTTCAATTTCATAATATGGAAACATGGATTTTCAATTTGTTGTTTACATATTGTCAATTCCACAATTTCCCCATTTACAGTTTTTAAAATGCCAGTTTAAAGTTTTTCAATTTCATAATATGGAAACATGGATTTTGCATTTTGTTGTTTACACATTGTCAATTTCCCAATTTCCCATTTACAGTGTTTAAAATGTCAGGTTAAAGTTTTTCAATTTCATAATATGGAAACATGGATTTTGCATTTTGTTGTTTACACATTTGTCAATTTACCAATTTCCCATTTACAGTTTTTAAAAATGTTTGTTTTAAGTTTTCGATTTTCATGATATGGAAACATGGATTTTCCATATTTGCTGTTTACACATTTGTCAATTTACCAATTTCCCATTTTCAGTTCTTAAAATTTCAGTTTAATGTTTTTCAATTTCATGATATAGAAACATGGATTTTCCAATTTTGTTGTTTACATGTTTTTCATTTAGTCCATGTACTAAGTTCATTTTGCATTAGGAGTGGGGAGAGGTGGGTAGTAATTAAAAATGTCCAAGCAGAGTCCATACAATATTTTTTATTTTAAATACATTTACACTATTTACACATAATACCTTTTTTTAATTTTTTTGTAAATTGTACATTTGGTTTTATTTTGTTTTCTATTCTCATTTATTTTTGAGTATGAATACCATTTTCTTTCATTTTGTGTTTTTTTATTTTTGTAGTGCTATTGTTTTAATTGTTTAAATTGTTTTGTTTTATGTATTTGCTAGATGCAGGTAAAGCATTTTCATATTCATAACTTAGCTCTTTAAGCATGGTCAATGATTGAGTAATGATGATGATGATAATTGTTGATTTAAGGGGCCTAACATCGAGGTTATCGGCCCCAAGATTAAGTAATGATCATAGGCATGTGTACCTATACCATTCGAATCAATTACTCTTTTATCATCACCAGGGCACAAAGCAATTTTGTTTAGTCTTATAGATGATATGTCATGTTGTTTAGAAGCGATAATGTTCATTGGTATTCTTTTTACATTATTATTCATGACGCAATCCTTATAATCTTGAAAGCTTATACAATTTTTGACAACACGTCTGCTAGTACCTTTAATCTTATTGATTTCTTTACCATTTATGTCTAAAGCGTATATTTCCAGCAAATGCTTTTATAATTTGTCCACAAGACTCGTCTTTAAATTTCACCAACGTTTTCTTGTTTGATGTAGAGTAACATATGTGATTAGTAGGATAATCTGATGTGTCCAGGTGTTCTAGGAAATCCAACTTGTCTTTATATACATCTTGGGTGTTAACCAAATAAATGAAAGAGTCGGTATCCATATACATGAGTTTAAGATTGTTCATTCCATAATAGGGTAGCAGGACATCATAGTGATGGGAATACATTAGAGTTTTTGAAATATCCAGTATACACATTCCAATATATATAGGCATATTGAATACAATGTTACGTTTAACCATGTGGAAATCAGCTAGGATAGGACCATAAATGGTTCTAACGATAAATGTAGGCTTTGCTATTAGCTTTTCTGCCTTTTTGCTGTCAGTCACAATACGTATGCCTATTCTTTTACGAATTTTTTGCATTGTTTTTCCAAAAATGGCATTGTTAAATAATTTGTACAGATTTTTTCTCAAAATCATTTTTGGCTTGTTTTCGATGGTTGTTATTAAAATCAACGTACGCCTTTAGCCAAGTTCTTTGTTTAAACTTTAAAACACGATGAATTTTTATCAATTTTAGTCCATGAACTAAAGCCGGTTGAAGTGTCATGTAATAAACAACATATCGTCTAAGATTTCCAAGATGAGGAATTAGTTTTTTCAGAGACAAATCCTTAGGTTGGGTACACTCTGGTAGGAAATGTAAATCGTTGTGTAGATCATGAAGGTCAGATGGGTAATCAACATCAACGTCTAGAATGTATCCCACAGGATCGTCTTCCTTTAGCGTTTCTAGATCAACTGTATCTGGAGAAACGCACTGAAATCCACCATAAGGAAGAGAGTGGCACATAGCCCACCCGTATTCGTTGTTGGCATCAGCATAGGTAATAAACTGCGATGGTTTCTCAGAATCATAGGTTTCCATGTATTTATTGTTAGCTTCAGCATACCGATGAGACACCTGGCATATGCCTCCACGTAGTCCAGACTCGATTAGAAGAATCTGATCGTAATCCTGTAGCGATTCCAGTCCAATTCCTGTGTAAAGGAGCATTGCCTCGAAACTTAAACCAGGCGAAGTAAAAAAGTGTGCAGCATCCCCTCGGTGTGTTTCTAGTGTTTTGTTTCTAAACGTTTCAAAGCTGTCTGCAAGAAGGAGTACATCTGAACTAAGGTAGAGGTCACTATATTCTCCTAGAGTTTTAGGTAGATTTCATTAGAAAGCTAACTATTACAATGGGTACCATGTTTCGACTTCCGGAAAATTTCGACATATCTTCGCATTTCACATCCCCCAGACCCCAAAACCACCGTCAGTTCAAAAGTTTATATATAATTTATGTATATATGTATATATATATATATATCACTTTCTTTTGGACACGATAACTGCCGTAATTTTGCCCCAATTAGTTTGAATTTTTTACGTAATAAGTATCCCATTAAAATCTCGGTTGAGTTTGTTAATGGGCTAAATCGGTCGAAGAGGGTGAAAATGGGGGGCTTTTTTTCGAAAAAGTGAAATTTCGCTATAACACTCCGAATACGTGAAATATCGAATCCATTCAAAGTTCATAATATGTGTGGGATAAGTGCCAAAAAGTTATGTGAAATAAATTTTTTGATAGCACCAACCATTGACCAAAGGGGTGGAAAAAAGTGGGTTTTTCGGGAAACATTAATCATATCTCTCTTAATAGGCACAATATCAAAACCGTACAAAATGGAAAATATTCCCCTAATAATTACCTAAAACGTTTGTCTGAAAGAATTTTTGATATGACCCACCATTACACCAAGGGATGAGAAAAATGATTTCGGAATTAAAGAAAATGCCAAGTGCTATCAGAAGTTACCATGACAACGCTTCTAAATTGATGATGGATGAGCTATCAGAGGTTGCCAAGACAACGCCATTGACGAGATCACATTCATTTTTAGCCTACTTTTCACACTTTGCAAAAATGAGGAAAAAGTAGACTTGTGAGATCGATCCGGGAAAATGTGTCTGTCGGTCTGTCCTTCTGTCTCTCTGGTTGGATGGCTGTGTGTGTGTGTCCCCATCTATCAACTCCTAAACGGCTGCAGCAATCGAAACCAAATTTAGAATGAGTAAATTTGTATACCGGAATATCTCAGGCCCATATTTGAAAAAGATGTCAGTGCTACCAACTGCTAATAAACGCAATAGAAATTTGAGCTCCATGTTGGATATCTTTTAATTTATACATGGGAGCTATTCCAAAATTGGCACATATGAAGATAATACTATTTTAGTTTAATTTCCAGGAGGCCATACATGACAGTGTTGCCAAAATAATTTTAAGCCTTCTAATCGGTCCAATTTTTAAATGCATATAACTTATACACTATCAATTGTATTTCAACCAAATTTTGTATGTAATATGTGTACATAAACAGATATGACTGAGTGAATTCTTAAGAGCCAGCAGGGTTGCCGACTGTTAATAATTGCTCTCACTCTCTTTTATCCAAATACCAATATATCAGAAAGTATGCAAGCCGACAGCTTTAAACTATGCACAGGTATATTACCTGACATTTTACATTAATTTGGAGTAACTTATATACGTCAGTTCTACCAACATGATTCTAAGCCAGCTGATACGACCAATTTTTAAATACATGTAACTTCTATACTGTCAGTTGGATTTCAACCAAATTTCGTATGTAATATGTGTAACATAACAGATATGACTATAAGTATTCTTAAGAGCAATCAGGGCTGCCAACTGTTAATAAATGGTGTCTATATTTTTTACCCTAATATCAATATATCAGAAAGTATGCAAGCCAACAGCTCTATACTATGCACACGTATAGCACCTGACATTCTAGGTTAATTTAGAGTAATTAATAGAAGTCAGTGCTGCCAGCATGATTCTATGCCTGATGATAGCTCCAATTTTAAAATACATCTAACTTCTATACCAACAAATGGATTTCATCCAAAATTGGCACAAAAAATATCATAATATTTCAGATTATTTCTGACCAGCACTCGCATGTCATTGTTGCCAACATGCTTTTACGTGTACTAATAGATCCAATGTCTAACTCCATGTAACGTCCTTTGGACTTCAACCACATTTTGTATTCTGTACCTTAAGAGAAGGAATTAAGAATACATTCAGTCACCAGGGCTGCCAACTGTATTGCTCTATTAAGCTACATTATGCCTAGTATACAGTATATCGAACTAATTAAGACATTTCGATATTACCAATTTAATTTCGTCATTATTCTAGATCGGTTCATATATTGTAGATTAATCATTGGCATGAATCTTAATTTTAAGAAAAGTAAGCTCTTTAGTTCGTCACGGAACTTCTTGTTCCATCTGGCTATGTGGGAAGCGGCTAACTGGTAGCATGATGAACTTCTATGCCCAAGGTCGCTGGTTCAAAGCCGGCCAAAGTCGCCGGATTTTCTAAGAGCGCTAAAAATCCCTCAGCGTGCTTTCCTTCGGAGGGAAAGTTACAACGTTCGTTGCAAGTTGCTGGTTGCGGTGGAATCTAGCAGCCAAGTTCACAGCTAGGTGTCGTTGACGGTAGTATTTGGTACAAAATTAGGTACTACTACTTAAAATTGACCGTCTGCAGACCTTACCTGAATTACAGACTAATACAGTCATCACAATTAACACCGTTTATCAGACAGATTCTACACACACCCAATGTACACGGGGTTACATGACCACGTTGTCGCAGCCCCTAAACAGAGGAACAAACCAACATCTCTGCGGGAGATAAAATTTTGCGTGAAGAAGTAACAGACTCTTAGATAGTTACACATCAGTTCCAAACCTTGCATAAGGACAGTGTGATCACAAGTATAAAAATGAACCCCAAATGACAAGAAGGTTACCATCCCCATAAGACAATAAAATGTTAAAAATATGCATAGAAAGACGAAAAAAAAGTTCATTAACCTCCAATTGTAAAATACTTGCTCGCAATAAATGAGGTCTGATCCTCCTACGAAAAACTGCATATTTTGCCTATTATAGCCTATCCCCCAGTTTGCCCGGTGAAATCTACCTCCGCCTTCCGGCGTGCCGAGAGGATTTTTAATGTTGAACTGATTCCACACATTTTTGGCATGTTCATAGTCTTCTTGACTAACATCTTCTTGACTTAATTTGTTAAAGAATACCTCTTTTGGAGGTAAACACGTTTCACTTAACTTTTCCCATGATTCAATGTAATCATAAAAAAATACCCCTTTACGAGTCATGAGCGTTGCATTTTCTTTTCCAAAGTACTCGTCTGTTTCAGGGTATGATGTTAAGTTGAAATCTAAGTTTTCCAAACTAATTGGCATTAACCGAAACGTGTCCACAAATCGAAGCTTAACATTTCCTACATGTTTAGTGAGGGAAATGTACTTTTCTTTGGAGTTAGCGATAACATCCACTCTCTCAGTAGTACATCCCAATTGCTTTACAATGAAATTTGCGACGTAGTCACTCATATTATGTAGAAATACAGGAACGGGTTTACGTGTTTTACACCTCAAATTACAGTTATTGTGAGCACTTCCACGGTATTCCCCTGTAATATGGCAATGTTCTTTAACTCTCCAGTCCTCTTTGATAAATGGTTTTTAACACAAATAACAGGTTTCAGAACATAGGAACTCTGCTTCTTGATCCTGAGTTAAGGCCTTTGGACCATTTAGGCTGTAAAGGCGATCAATTTCATTAGCTATTGAGATCAAACAGTCCATAAACTTTTCTGCAGCGTCAGGTCCACGATGAATAACAGGTTGGCTTGGAAGGTTTGTTTTTATGTGTTCCACAGCAGGTGAGGGTTTAACGTATATACCAAAGCTCATAGGAACATGACTCTGGTATGGCACTGTATAACTTGCTTCAGGATTTGGTAAACATGTTTGATATTGTAAGAGTATACTTTCGAAATCTGCATAGATAACGTAAGGTATACTCAGCATTTTTTCAACATTTATGAATTTCACAATTGAGTTTTTAATAGGCATTTCAACCCTAGCAATGTCATGCTGGACACACGAAGCTCTATGTTCTTTTAATTTTTCCATTCTTTGTTGTCTATATCAATTATCGAAGTGAGTAAAACCCGTTTACACGTATATATCTTATGTTCATGGTGGGTAATCTGATGTCTTACTAATTTATCAAAATCTTTGATAAAGACTTAGTGGTTCTGTCCGGATGATGAACTTAGCAGAAGGAGGTCGCGATGGTCTTGCAGCTCTTGATCCACAACCTTTAGAGGGGACAGTTTATTGTCTTCTTCCAATCCAAATACATTAATGGATATATCGTTGGCTTTCTCAAATTTGGGAATGTCAGCTAGCGATGTAGGAAATGATATTACTGAAAAATCATACTTTGTTTTCCAGATCCTTGTATTTACTAACGCGTTTAGCATCAGTATTAACCAGTTATGCTAAAATGGCATACATAAAACACCTCTCGTCCTTAAAATTTTGAGGATTAATGCAGGCTTGTCTTGCGTGTATAGCTGCTGGTAATGGCATATATGTGCTTCCACGCAAGGGATTGTACTTATTTATTTTCAATCGTACTCCTTCCACTGCTAACAAAGCCCAATTACTGCCTTTTAGCACAGATTCCTCCATTTCAGTAGATAACTTTTGAAATTGTGTTTCCAAGAAACTACTTAAGTCTCTTTCCAAAAATTAGGCCTGATTTCGTGTTTTAAAAGCCGGATCTGTAATTTCGTAGGTGGACGTATGAATGAATCTACATTCAGCCACTAGATTAAATTTGATCGACTTGTGCATTGCTAGTTCCTTTTGCATAGCTTGTATTATTTGGTGTTTGGACTCTTCCAGGTATGAATTTAAATCCTTACACGTATCACAACGTATGAAATAGGATTTAAGTCGACATTCAAAAGATGTCTCACATTCAATAAGTCCATTTTTGTCAGGAACCAATGACAGTTGGTAATGTTTTGTAGGCTCTGCTTTTTGTCTTTTAGCTGCCGACACAACACTACAACATTCTTCATGCCGACGTCAATTGCAGGCATTGTTGAATTTACTGCCACACGTTTTACACTCATGGAATTCCCCACACGAAACTCATGACGCTTTCTATCATAGTCTCGAAGAAAAGTCTTTCCACACTCTTTACACATTTAGCTAGGAATGAGTTCTTCCATTATGAATGTTGATTTCTGCAAACAGCTGCTTACTGCGTATCACAGGGCTAGAGGTTGTTTGGTGAGACGGTCTTTCACGATGTGAACACCGTGAGAGGTAGTAGTCAACTGGTGATATTCCTGTTAAGGTTCCTTTAATTGCAGGCATTGTTGAATTTACTGCCACACGTTTTACACTCATGGAATTCCCCACACGAAACTCATGACGCTTTCTATCATAGTCTCGAAGAAAAGTCTTTCCACACTCTTTACACATTTAGCTAGGAATGAGTTCTTCCATTATGAATGTTGATTTCTGCAAACAGCTGCTTACTGCGTATCACAGGGCTAGAGGTTGTTTGGTGAGACGGTCTTTCACGATGTGAACACCGTGAGAGGTAGTAGTCAACTGGTGATATTCCTGTTAAGGTTCCTTTAATATACCCAATTTAAGACCAACAGCTCTTTACAGCGTATGACAAGGCTGTTAACTGGACAGTGAGACGGTCCTTCACGATGTGAACACTGTAACAAGTAGTAGTATACTAATTGTATTCTTGCTAAGGGTTCTATAATATATCATAGTCAAGACCAACAGTTACTTACTGTGTAGTACAAGGCTGTACAATAGTTGTTTTGACAGTCTTTCACGATTAGGTCACTGTGAGTGGTGATAGTCAACTGATGATATTCTTGCTAAGGGTCCTCTAATATACCCCTAGTTAAGGGTAACAGCTGCTTGCTGCATATGACAAGGCTAAAGACTGGTTGTTTCAACGGTCTTTCACAATGTAAACACTGTGACAGGTAGTAGTCAACTGAAAATATTCTTATACCGTACTCAAGGTTATCAGGTACCACTGCATATCAAAAGGCTGTACAATCATGTGTGTTAGGCACTCTTTCTTGCTAAGGACTCTAATATTCCCTACACAGGGCTATACATGTTAGTTCTGAACACTTGGTAGTTAATTGTTTATTCAATTTTTATACAAAGCTTATACAAGCACGTTTTTCATGAGGTAAAAATTTGTTAAATAGCTGCATGCGATTCGCAAAGTATGTTTCCGCTATCTAGCGGTGACTATGAGAACTACTTGAACGACCAGCATTCTACCTAGCGCTCTATTTCAACACTCACTCACTGAACGACAAGCATGCTATCTAGCGGTCGATATCAATACTCACTCAACTACCAGCATACTACCTATCGGTCAATATGAAAACTCACTCAACTACCAGCATGGTACATGGCTTTTTTTGTCTGATTTTTGTTGGCTTTTTTGTTGGCTTTTTGTTGGCTTTTGTTGGCTTTTGTATTAGCTCTCTCATATTTGCTCTTGCTTGTTGGGGCTTATTTGGTCTTGGAGAGTATGACAGTCCTTTTTATGGATGCATAATGCTTACAGCCATGTTTGTAAGCAGCAGCAACAAAAACAAACAAAATTAAAAAAAAAACAACCAAAGTACTCTAAGGTTTATCTGTGACTCTCAACTCTTACACTTACCTCTATCCCATGCCTATTAAAAAGTGTATTTTTCAAATTTTTCAAAAAATATTTGGAAAGTAGACTATATCATTGAACTAAAATTCCTAAAAAGACATATGTTAACTCCAACACCTACCTCTATATCACTCTCAGCCCGAAAATAGTGTATTTTTCAAATTTTCCAAAACATATTTTCAAAATGGGTTATATTTCCAAAATTATAAAGTTTACAAAAATGTTTGTTTGACATAAATGAATGGCATTTGCCCCCTCTACCGCCGTACCAAGTCCCAGGTCTCTAGGACAACACAAATGAAATTTTGAAAATGGGCTATATTTCGAAAATTATGAATTTTACAAAAAAGATTGTCTGACGTTAATCAATGCTCCTTTTACCCCTCTACCTCCACACTAAGTTTAAGGTCTCTAGGACAAATTAAATTAATTTTGAAAATAGGCTATATTTCCAAAATTCGGAATTCTACAAAAACGTTTGTTTGACATAAATCATTGGTCTTTACCCCCTCTACCTGTAAACAAAGTCTCAGGTCTCTAGAACAATAAAAATAAAATTTTGAAAATAAGCTATATTTCAAAAATTAGGAATTTTACTAAAACGTTTCTCTGACATAAATGAATGGCCCTGACCCTCTCTATCCCCTTACCAAATTTCAAGCCTCTATGGCTAAACAAAATTAATTTTGAAAATAGGCTATATTTCCAAAATTAGGAATGTTACAAAAACGTTTGTTTGACATAAATCAATTGTCTTTACCTCCTCTAGCACCACACCAAATTTCAAGTTTCTAGGACAAAAAAAAGACTTTTGAAAAAAGGTCACTCTTTTGGAAACTAAGAATTCTAGAAAAAAGTTTGTTTAACGTAAATGAAAGGTCTCTATCCCCTCTGCCTGTAAACCACGTCCCAGGTCTGTACACTAAAATGAAACAAAGTTCAATTGGGAAAGTAGACGATTTTTCATTAAACCAAACATTCTAAAAAGTGTTCTATGGGCTTAAAAGAATGGTCTCTCTGGTCTTTATTTCTTTATAAAAAACTTTTTTATTTTTTACATTTATTTGAAAAAAGTTCAATTTTGAAATTTTTATATTTTGGAAACTAAAGAGTTTACAAAAAATTTTCTTTGACATAAATGAATGGCCCTGACCCCATCTACCACCAAAATAAATTGCAAGCCTCTAGGGCTAAAACTGTGCCGTAGGGGAGTGATGACAGTTCTGCCCCCCCCCCCCCCCCCCCCCAGCAGCCGCTAGCCACATCCCTTCCTCTGACTCACATTCGGGGCGGGGCTAGAACTGTCATCACTCCCCTACGGCACAGTTTTAGCCCTAGAGGCTTGCAATTTATTTTGGCGATAGATGGGGCCAGGGCCATTCATTTATGTCAAACAAACTTTTTTGTAAACTCTTGAGTTTCCAAAATTTAAAAATTTTAAAATTGAACTTTTTTCAAAAAATGTAAAAAATAAAAATGTTTTTATAAAAAAATAAAGGACTTAGAGACCATTCTTTTAAGCCCATAGAACACTTTTTAGAATGTTTGGTTTTATGAAAAATCACTTACTTTCCCAATTGAACTTTTTTCAATTTTGTCTACAGAACTGGGACTTGGTTTACAGGCAGAGGGGATAGATACCCTTCATTTATGTTAAACAAACTTTTTTGTAGAATTCCTAGTTTCCAAAATAGTGACAATTTTTCAAAATTCATTTTTTGTCCTAGAAGCTTGAAATTTGGTGTGGTGCTAGAGGAGGTAAAGACAATTGATTTATGTCAAACAAACTTTTTTTTTAACATTCCTAATTTTGTAAATATAGCCTATTTTCAAAATTAATTTTGTTTAGACCTAGAGGCTTGAAATTTGGTATGGGGATAGAGGGGTTCAGGGCCATTCATTTATGTCAAACAAACTTTTTAGTAGAATTCCTAATTTTGGAAATATAGCCCATTTTCAAAATTTAATTTTGTTGTTCTAGAGACCTGAGACTTGGTTTACAGATAGAGGGGGGTAAAGACCAATGATTTATGTCAAACAAACGTTTTTGTAGAATTCCTAATTTTTGAAATATAGCCTATTTTCAAAATTAATTTTGTTTTGTCCTAGAGACCTGAAACTTAGTGTGGGGGTAGAGGGGTAAAGACCATTGATTTACGTCCGACAAACTTTTTTGTAAAACTCCTAATTTTCGAAATATAGCCCATTTTCAAAATTTTATTTTTGTTGTCCTAGAGACCTGAGACATAGTGTGGTGGTAGAGGGGGGTAAAGACCATTGATTTACGCCAGACAAACGTTTTTATAAAATTCCTAATTTTGGAAATATAACCTATTTTCAAAATTTTATTTTTTTGTCCTAGAGACCTGGGACTTGGTACGGCGGTAGAGGGGGCAAAGGCCATTCATTTATGTCAAACAAACATTTTTGTAAACTCTATAATTTTGGAAATATAACCCATTTTGGATATATGTTTTGGAAAATTTGAAACATAAACTATTTTTGGACTGAGAGTGGTATAGAGGTAGGTGTTGGAGTTAATTTATGTCTTTTAAGGATTTTTAGTTCAATGATATAGCCTACTTTCCAAATATTTTTTGACTAGGCATGGGATGGAGGTAAGTGTAAGAGTTGAGCGTCATTGATAAACCTTAGAGTACTTTGTATTTGTTTTTGGAATTTTGTGCGTTGTTGTTGTTGTTGTTGTTGCTGCTTACAAACATGGCTGTAAGCATTATGCAGCCATAAAAAGGACTGACATACTTTCCAAGACCAAATAAGCCCCAACGAGCAAGAGCAAATATGAGAGAGCTAATACAACAAAAAAGCCAACAAAAATCAGCCATGTATCATGCTGGTAGTTGAGTGAGTTGTCATATTGACCGATAGGTAGCATGCTGGTAGTTGAGTGAGTATTGATATCGACCGCTAGATAGTATGCTGGTCGTTCAGTGAGTGAGTGTTGAAATGGAGCGCTAGGTAGCATGTTGGTCGTTCAAGTAGTTCTCGTAGTCACCACTAGATAGCGGAAACATATTTTGCGTGTCGCATGCAGCTATTTAACAAAGTTTTACCTCATGAAAAACGTGCTCGTATAAGCTTTGTATAAAAATTGAATATACAATTAACTACTAAGTGTTCAGAACTAACATGTAGAGCCTTGTGTAGGGAATATTGGGGTCCTTTGCAAGAATGAGTGCCTAACACACATGATTGTACAGCCTTTTGATATGCAGTAAGTACCTGATAACCTTGAGTAGGGTATAAGAATGTTCTCAGTTGACTACTACCTCCCACAGAGTTTACATTATGAAAGACCGTTGAAACAATCAGTCTTTAGCCTTGTCATATGCAGCAAGCAGCTGTTACCCTTAACTAGGGGTATATTAGAGGACCCATAGCAAGAATATCATCAGTTGACTAGCACCACTCACAGTGACCACATCGTGAAAGACTGTCAAAACAACTATTGTACAGCCTTATACTACACAGTAAGTAGCTGTTGGTCTTGACTATGATATATTATAGAACCCTTAGCAAGAATACAATCAGTTTACTTCTACTTGTTACAGTGTTCACATCGTGAAGGACCGTCTTACTGTCCAGTTAACAGCCTTGTCATACGCTGTAAGGAGCTGTTGGTCTAGACTAGGGTATATTAAAGGACCCTCAACAAGAATATCACCAGTTGACTACTACCTCTCACAGTGTTCACATCGTGAAAGACCGTCTCACCGACCAACCTCTAGCCCTGTGATACGCAGTAAGCAGCTGTTTGCAGTAATCAACATTCATAATGGAAGAACTCATTCCTAGCTATATGTGTAAAGAGTGGGGAAAGACTTTTCTTCGAGACTATGATAAAAAGCGTCATAGAGATTGGTGTGGGACATTCCATGAGTGTAAAATGTGTGGCAGTAAATTCAACAATGCTTACAATGGACGTCGGCATGAAGAATGTTGTAATGTTGTGTCGGCAGCTAAAAGACAAAAAGCAGAGCCTACAAAACATTACCTACTGTCATTGGTTCCTGAAAAAATGGACTTATTGAATATGAGACATCTTTTGAAGGTCGACTTAAGTCCTATTTCATATGTTGTGATACGTGTAAGGATTTAAATTCATACCTTAGAGTCCAAACACCAAATAATACAAGCTATGCAAAAAGAACTAGCAATGCACAAGTCGATCAAATTTATTCTAGTGGCTGAATGTAGATTCAGTCATACGTCCACCAACGAAATTACAGATCCGGCTTTTAAAACACGAGAGCAGGCCCTATATTTGGAAACAGACTTAAGTAGTTTCTTGGAAACACAATTTAAAAAGTTAACTATTGAAATGGAGGAATCTGAGCTAAAAGGCGGTGATTGGGCTTTGTTAGCAGTGTAAGGAGTACGATTGAAAATAAATAAGTACAATCCCTTGCGTGGAAGCACATATATTCCATTACCAGCAGCTATACAAGCAAGACAAGCCTGCATTAATCCTCAAAACTTTAAGAACGAGATGTGATTTATGTATGCCATTTTAGCAAAACTGGTTAAAACGGATGCTAAACGCGTTAGTAAATACAAGGATCTGGAAAACAAATTATGATTTTTCAGTAATATCATTTCCTACATCGCTAGCTGACATTCCCAAATTTGAAAAACCAACGAATATCCATTAATGTATTTGGATTGGAAGAAGACAATAAACTGTCCCCTCTAAGGGTTGTGGATCAAGAGCTGCAAGACCATCGCGACCTCCTTCTGCTAAGTTCATCATCCGGACAGAACCACTAAGTCTTTATCAATGATTTTGATAAACTAGTAAGACAACAGATTACCCACCATGAACATAAGATATATACGTTTAGACGGTGTTTTACTCACTTCGATAATCGACATGGACAACAAGGAATGGAAAAATTAAAAGAACATAGAACTTTGCGTGTCCAGCATGACATTGCTAGGGTTAAAGTGCCTATTAAAAATTCAATTGTGAAATTCTTAAATGTTAAAAAAAATGCTGAGAATACCTAACGTTATCTATGCAGATTTCGAAAGTATACTCTTACCATATCAAACATGTTTACCCAATCCTGAAGCAAGTTATACAGTGCAATACCAGAGTCATGTTCCTATGAGCTTTGGTATATACGTTAAACCCTCACCTGCTGTGAAATACATAAAGACACACCTTCAAAGCCAACCTGTTATTTATCGTGGACCTGACGCTGCAGAAAAGTTTATGGACTGTTTGATCTCAATAGCTAATGAAATTGATCGCCTTTACAGTTCAAATGTTCCAAAGGCCTTAACTCAGGATCAAGAAGCAGAGTTCCAATGTTCTGTATCCTGTTATTTGTGTGAAAAAAACATTTATCAAAGAGGACTGGAAAGTTTGAGAACATTGCCATATTACAGGGGAATACCGTGGAAGTGCTCACAATAACTGTAATTTGAGGTGCAAAACACGTAACCCCGTTCCTGTGTTTCTACATAATATGAGTGGCTACGACGCAAATTTCATTGTAAAGCAATTGGGATGTACTACTGAGAGAGTGGATGTTATCGCTAACTCCAAAGAAAAGTACATTTCCTTCACCAAATATGTAGGAAATGTTATGCTTCGATTTGTGGACACGTTTCGGTTAATGCCAAGAAATTTGGAAAACTTACTTTCCAACATAACATCATACCTGAAACAGACAATTACTTTGGAAAAGAAAATGCAATGCTCATGACTCGCAAAGGGGTATTTATTATGATTACATTGAATCATGGGAAAAGTTAAGTGAAACGTGTTTACCTCCAAAATAGGTATTCTTTAACAAATAAGTCAAGAAGATGTTAGTCAAGAAGGCTATGAACATGCCAAAAATGTGTGGAATCAGTTCAACATTAAAACTCTAGGGGAATATAGTGACCTCTACCTAACTTCGGATGTACTCCTCCTTGCAGAGAGCTTTGAAACGTTTAGAAACAAAACACTAGAAACACACCGAGTGGATGCTGCACACTTTTTTACTTCGCCTGGTTTAAGTTTCGAGGCAATGCTCCTTTACAAAGGAATTGAACTGGAATTGCTACAGGATTACGATCAGATTCTTCTAATCGAGTCTGGAATACGTGGAGGCATATTCCAGGTGTCTCATCGGTATTCTGAAGCTAACAATAATTACATGGAAACCTATGATTCTGAGAAACCATCGCAGTTTATTACCTATTCTGATGCCAACAACCAATACGGGTGGGCTATGTGCCACTCTCTTCCTTAATGCGGATTTCAATGGGTTCCTCCAGATACAGTTGATCTAGAGACTCTAAAGGAAGACGATCCTGTGGGATACATTCTAGACGTTGATGTTGATTACCCAACTGACCTTCATGATCTACACAACGATTTACCTTTCCTACCAGAGTGTACCCAACCTAAGGATTCGTCTCTGAAAAAACTAATTCCTCATCTTGGAAATCGAAGGAGGTATGTTGTTTATTACATGACACTTGAACAGACTTTAGTTCATGGACTAAAATTGATAAAAATTCATCGTGTGTTAAATTTTAAACAAAGACCTTGGCTAAAGGCATACGTTGATCTTAATAACAACCTTCGAAAGCAAGCCAAAAATGATTTGAGAAAAATCTGTACAAATTATTGAACAATGCCATTTTTGGAAAAACAATTGAAAATATTCGTAGAAGAATAGACATACGTCTTGTGACTGACAGCAAAAAGGCAGAAAAGCTAATAGCAAGGCCTACATTCATCGTTAGAACAATTTATGGTCCTAACCTAGCTGCTTTTCACATGGCTAAACGTAACATTGTATTCAATAAGCCTATATATATTGGAATGTGTATACTGGATATTTCAAAAACTCTAATGTATTCCCACCACTATGATGTCCTGCTACCCTATTATGGAATGAACAATCTTAAACTCATGTATATGGATACCGACTCGTTCATTTATTTGGTTAACACCCAAGATGTATATCAAGACAAGTTGGATTTCCTAGAACACCTGGACACATCAGATTTTCCTACTAATCACATATGCTAGTCTACATCAAACAAGAAAACGTTGGGGAAATTTAAAGACGAGGCTTGTGGACAAATTATAAAAGCATTTGTTGGAAATATACGCTTTAGACATAAATGGTAAAGAAATCAAAAAGATTAAAGGTATTAGCAGAGGTGTTGTCAAAAATTGTAAATGCATTTAAGATTATAAGGATTGTGTCAGGAAAAATAATGTAAAAAGAATACAAATGAACATTATCGCTTCTAAACAACATGACATATCATCTATAAGACTAAACAAAATTGCTTTGTGCCCTGGTGATGATAAAAGAGTAATTGATTCGAATGGTATAGGTACACATACCTATGATCATTACTTAATCTTGGGGCCGATAACCTCGATGTTAGGCCCCTTAAATCAACAATTATCATCATCATCATTACTCAATCATTGACCATGCTTAAAGAGCTAAGTTATGAATATGAAAATGCTTTACCTGCATCTAGCAAATACATAAAACAAAACAATTTAAACAATTAAAACAATAGCACTACAAAAATAAAAAACACAAAATTAAAGAAAATTGTATTCATACTCAAAAATAAATGAGAATAGAAAACAAAATAAAACCAAATGTACAATTTACAAAAAAATTAAAAAAGGTATTATGTGTCAATAGTGTAAATGTATTTAAAATAAAAAATATTGTATGGACTCTGCTTGGACATTTTTAATTACTACCCACCTCTCCCCACTCCTAATGCAAAATGAACTTAGTACATGGACTAGTTAGTTATAGTTAGTTATTGTTGTTTTAAGGGGCGGAACTACGAGGTCATCTGCCCCTTAGTACATGGACTAAATGAAAAACATGTAAACAACAAAATTGGAAAATCCATGTTTCTATATCATGAAATTGAAAAACATTAAACTGAAATTTTAAAAACTGAAAATGGGAAATTGGTAAATTGACAAATGTGTAAACAGCAAATATGGGAAATCCATGTTTCCATATCATAAAAATAGAAAACTTAAAACTAACATTTTTAAAAACTAGAAATGGGAAATTGGTAAATTGACAAATGTGTAAACAAAAAAATTAAAAATCCATGTTACCATATTAGGAAATTGAAAAACTTTAACCTGACATTTTAAACACTGTAAATGGGAAATCGTGAAATTGACAATGTGTAAACAACAAAATGCAAAATCCATGTTTCCATATCTTGAAATTGAAAACCTTTAAACTGTCATTTTAAACACTGTAAATGGGAAATTGGTAAATTGACAATGTGTAAACAACAAAATGCAAAATCTATGTTTCCATATCTTGAAATTGAAATACTTTAAACTGTCATTTTAACCACTGTAAATGGGAAATTGTAAAATTGACAATATGTAAACAACAAAATTGAAAATCCATTTTCATATTATGAAATTGAAAATCTTTAAACTGGCATTTTAAAAACTGTAAATGGGGAAATTGGGAAATTGACAATGTGTAAACAACAAAATGCAAAATCCATGTTTCCATATTATGAAATTGAAAAACTTTAAACTGGCATTTTAAAAACTGTAAATGGGGAAATTGTGGAATTGACAATGTGTTAACAACAAAACTCTGTGTATGTGCATTTGCCTTTGGCTTAGCTTAAGTTAGGTTAGATAAAGTTAGGTAGGACATGTTTGGTTAGCTGAACTAAGGTTATGTTAAGTGAGGTTGGGTGACCTGAGGTTAGGTATGTGACTTTGTAGTTTACTGACTTTAGAAAATATAGAAATTAAAATGTAAAATATGAAATGTAAAAATCTAAAATCTTAAATGTTAAAATGTAAAATGTTAAAATGTAAAATCTAAAATCTAAAAAAATGTAAAATGAAAAAATCTAAAATCTAAAATATTAAAATGTAAAATCTAAAATCTTTAAATGAGGTTTTTGTGGGTTAGGTTAGGTTATGTTATAACTAAGTTTAATATTTGTGCTCGCACATTTGCTCTCACTTTTTGCTTTCATATTTGCTCACACTTTTTTGCTCTCACTTTTTGCTTTCATATTTGCTCTTACTTTTAAGTTAGGTTAGGTTAGGTTAGGTTTGTTTAGTTAGGTTAGGTTTGTTAAGTTAGGTTAGGTGAGGACATGTTAGGTTAGGTGAACTAATGTTATGTTAGGTTAGGTTAGGTGAGATTATGTGAACTGAGGTTAGGTATGTGACCTTGTAGTCTACTGTTTTTGGAAAATCTAAAATGTAAAATGTAAAATAAAAAATTAAAAATGTAAAACGTTAAATCAAAAAATGTAAAATGAAAAATATCTAAAATGTGTAATGTTAAAGTGTAAAATATTAAAATATAAAATTAAAAAAAAATATATATATAAAATGTAAAAAATGAAAATCTTACATGCATTAATTTAAATTTTTAAATGAGGTTTGTGTGAGTTGAGTTAGGTTAGGTTAGGTTAGGTAGAGTTAGGTTAGGTTATGTTGGGTATGTGACCATGTAGTTTAGTGCTTTGACACAATAAAAAAATAATAAGTAATAAATTAAATATTAAAATAAAAAATAAAAAATGATTAAAAATTATATAAATAATAAATTAAATAAATAATAAATAAATAATAAACAATGCTTAGTTAAGAACAAGTAAATAATGATTTGAAAAGCCCGCCATTAAAGAATGTGGTTGCGCGTGGCGGCCATCTTGCGCATTAGCCCCTGCCCCAGAATCGCCCTATTTATCCTACTCATATACCATTCATCCGATTGCGATGAAACTAGAGTGAATCGTTGAGTACACTCCAGGGTAGGTTTCAGGCTTAGTAAATCAATTTTAGAATAGATAGCGCATGAGTAGATTCAACAAATGAGTGACGGTGCGCAAATTGTTTAAACAAAATCCCGTATGCGTTCGTTTATATGCCATTCATCCGATTGCTATGATACTTTGTTGAGTTGTTGTGTACGCTCCCACAAATGTTTGTAAATTAGTGAATCCATTTCACGATAGTTTAGAGGCAGTTAACGGAAATTGAAAAAAAATATTGTGTATCCAAAAGCACTTAAAGAAACAAAATTACAACCCCAACACTTTCTTTGATTGGCTTTGCAATGCATGCCGGGTACAGCTTGTATTAGTACAGATTTGAACGCCAACATGTAGCAAATATCTCTCATCTTGGCCGCTGATGTACATTATGTAAAATTTGCTTTAGCTTGGTGAAATTGTGTACATTTGTGCCAACGGGCCTAAATGTAGGGAATGCATAGGGCTGTCCGAAATTTAAAGTGAACAGTATTACTTGCAGGAATCCACAGGATAAGTACGTAAAATTTGGTTCAGATCGGTGAAACGGTGTAGATTTGTGCTAAAGGGCCGAAATGTAGGGAATGCAGTGGGCTGTCTAAAATTTCAAGTGGACATTGTTACTCTTCGAGTTCCAAAGTGTAAGTTCGTAAATTTTGTTTCAGATCGGTGAAACTGTGTAGATTTGTGCCAAAGGACCTAAATGCAGGGAATGGAGAGGGTTGCATGAAATTTAAAGTGGACAGTGTTACTTTTCGGATATCAGAGTGTAAGTATGTAAAATTTGGCCCAGATTGGTGAAATGGTGTAGATTTGTGACAAAGGGCCTAACTACGAACATTGAGCTTTATATATAAGGATGAAAGGCAGCCTATGTGTTAATCCAGGGTATAAGCTATCTCCATTTCAAATTTCATCCAAATCCATCCAGCCGTTTTTGTGTGAAGAGGTAACGAACACACACACAAACTTTCACAATATTATAATACAAATAAGGATTAATAATGCTATTTTTCTTGTTTATATGTTTTATTTTTTATAGATTCTGGTGTAGAATTTTAAGGTTATTGTTTCTACAAATGTATGATATAATTTCCACGTTTTTAATACAAATTATAATTTGAAAGGTTTTCACATACAGTACTTTGTCTACAGAGCATGATGGGATCACTCACTTGACATAACACCAGTAATGTGGCAAACAGCTCGCGTATCCTGTGGGGAGAGTCGGTGGAGGACGCTTCCTCTAGTGTGCGGTCCCAGTGTGCATCATCCTCTAGCAAGCCAAGTGCTTTACATACCGCTTGAAATGTTGGTTGAACCACCCCTGCCACGGTATTTAGGTCAGTAGTCTTGTGTAGTTCGCGAACGAACTAGTTCGGAAGAGCGGGTCCCACAGACGAACTACCGAACTAGTTCCCAGATCGCTCCCTTGTTAGTTCGTTCGATCTTTTTCCGCTGACCGACTTGTAACAGCGCGAGAGCGCGGGTCCGCCGTAGTTCGTCAGCTCGTCATGTCACCACTCATTGCACAATCACATGCGCTTTGTTTCGTCCAGTCAGTTCAGTCAAATAGCTTAATATGATCACTTGATTGAGTGTATCTACTGTTAGTGGCAAGATTGTCAAGTTTTGGCGCGGCGTTTGTTCAATGTTGGTTTTATAATAATATAACAGTATAACACACTACAAGTGCTAACACGCTAATAAGTAATGACTACCTTATATTTGTAATATAATACAGTGGCGGTTCATAAATTGAAGTTACTGACAGTTAACTGATTTAGATGTGGGGATAATTCCACAGTTTTATTTAACTTAGTCATTTTGGATTATTTGAAAATATGTCCAATTATTTAGAAAATCGGCGAACTGGATTAACATTGCTATTTTAATGAACTGGTTGATATTTATTTTTCTCGATACATGGTGATACAACTACTTTTACCTGTTTTTAAGAAATGAACATTATGACGATGATTCACAAAGAAAAGCGAACTTCTATGGACAAAACTCTGAACTAAAAAAACCTATTCCTCCCATTCATGCCATAAAGATAATGTACCCAACGGTTTCAGAGCAGCCAAATAATGATTATCACGAAGCAAGTAAGAAATGAAACGATAATTGCGGTGGGGGGGGGGGGTACGTCTTATCATCACCTAGTGACAAGTAGGAAATGGGTTCGGATGGTGATGCGCCGATATACGCGAAAAATAATGATGATAATTGTTGACTTAAGGGGCCTAACATCTAGGTTATCGGCCCCACGCGAGAAAAAATAAAGAGAATAATAAGTGTATGCCACGACTAACACATCGTCCACTACGAACACATCGTCCATACTGTTATTATTTTAGGTACGGTACCGGTATTTCACTTTTTTGTCGTGTGGTCTCCTTAGAGGGTATTTCACTAATGATAAACAAATGGCGACTTTTGGCTTTATAAACAATAGCAAGAGAAGTCGCCTCAGAAGGAAAGATATGGACCCTGATTAAAAGGATGGCCAACAATAGAGTGAGAGGGAAGAAGTTTGTAGCTACCCTATGTTCCTACAAGGAATAAAAGGAAATAAGGAAGGAATAAGGAATTTCACTAATGTTTTAATACTCATATTTTTTTATTTTTTATTTTCGAATATCAAAATGTAAAACACATTACTACACACGCAACATGTTAATATCTAAAACACGAACTGCACGTGCAGCATAGTAACTGTTACAGTAGCCTACAGTATTGCTTGAAACGAGAGCAATGTGAATGAGCAATCGCTGGTGGCGAGTCATCAGTGGTGACAGACTGCTATAACAAACAAAAAGCGCGTGCAGTGGCAGTAGCAAGGCGAGCGAACGACTTGTCTTACAGGGAATTGAGATGGGAACTAACGAACTAGAAGAGCGAACTAGTTCGCTAAGGAGCTGCGAACTAAACTGGTCGCTCCCAGCTGCGAACTATTATGCGCAAGACTAGAGGTCAGTAAAATACTGAGGGCCAGGGATTTTATGTAAAAGGAGGTGGCAATCGGCATTACCAGGGTGAACGGTGTAAACTCGGCCATTGCGTCCTGATCTTTTTTCACACCAGGATGGCCTGGGACTGGCTTTCCTTGTTTCTTTCTCCAGAACTTCTTACCTTTCCAAACGAAATAGGTTGGAACTTCACAATATAAAAGTGTTGAAGGAAATTTATCGGATCGGAATAGTTCGAAGAATGCAAGAAGAGTTGTGTTTGGAGGGCTGTTAAACTGGTCACGAACGTCGTCTTCATTAAAGTAAACCCTCTGGCCGTTGTCGAGGTGGACGGCAAGTTGCATGACCGAAGGATAGCGTTCATGTATGAGGAAGCAGAATATGTGCCAAGCCGCCTCTGAGCTGCTGATGTAGCATCCTGATTCATATCTCGCAACTTCGTCAAACTCTCCGATGCTAAAAGTAGCTTGGTCGGAACCTTTGTTAACATACTTGCAAATGTATTTTATTGACTTTACAGAGTTGCAGTACTCAACATTGATATGAGCTGAGAAAGTGCGAGATAGGACGGGGTTATAGGGTACCACCCAGCTATTGTCAATTTCCACTCCCTTTTTAATAATAGAAACCCCACCCTCCGAAGTGGGCAGCCTGCGATATTTGGGATACCCATCTTCCCCGGTTCGGTTTATAAAAAGATCAGGACGTCCAAAATGGCGCACGTAAGTCATAGCATCCTGAATGCGTTCATCCATATAGCGCGGGCCTCCAGTGAAAGTCGACGGCAACACGACATTTTACCAATATCTGACAAACGGTTGTCAGCTTTACTCATTGCGTCCTTCAGGTGCACATAATCCTCACTTCTCAACTTTTTCTGATTGATGCGAATACAAAGTAGTCTCTGTGTCTCAATCATTGCATACATATCAACCAGAAACTGATTGAGAAGATTGCGAAATAACAAAATATAAGAATTATCACCCTCACGTTCAAATATTCTGAAGCTGTAGAAGTAAGCGGCAGACACGATCGTCTTCAAAGGTGCTTGAGTGCTGTTGTGACGTTGAGGGATATTAATGCAGTAGCCATCTTCTCCACGGCAGAATATAAGAGAATATTGCAGAGCATCATCCGCGCGATGTGTTTCACTAATACGAAGCAACCCACTATCTCTGCCGTGGAGTACAATATCCCTTTTCTCAAACTCCTGACCAGCCTGCAAAGCACCAGAACACTGGTAGGGGCGACGTGATGCAGCCCGCATTGCCTAGCAACAACATACTTAGGCATTATTGAAGCTGTTCATATAATCGCGGTTTTCGCGGTTTGACCATGATCCCGAGTGAATTTTTTTGAAAACCTTTCTTAGCGAGCACCGCCCTTGAGGAAGCGGCATACCAAATTTCATTCCAATCCGTTCGGTGGTTTCTGAAATTTTGTGATGAATGTGTGAGTGGTATTTAGTATAAACAGGTTAAAAGTTCCGCCTGATCAATACTTTTATTAACAACAAGCAACCCGACCCGGCTTCGCCTGGGAACAATTATGAATGCATTACGTGATAAGGGCGTTTTTTTCTATGTCAATGAACAACGACCAATAGCCGTTTCACGTCTCGGCATGATGGGTTAAAATCACGGATTGGACTATTAATTACATTATCATGGAGATGCCTGTGCAACAAATTCTTGTCAGACGTAATTTAGGAATGGCCAGGAGCATGAAACACAAATCCCCCTTCCGTCCAATCTTAACTTGACCGTGAATTTTGCGGAACGAAACGTTCTCAGGCGAAATGAAGAAAAGCCGATTTGCACTTCCAGGGAAACTCCAAACACAACCACTCTTCTCTAAAGTTTTTAACTCAACACGACTCGACAGTTTGCTGCTGGCTGTATCTGGGACAATAAGCTCGTCCGCTAGCTAGGCTGTAACTGGGGTGATGGACTCGCCCCTAGCTATCTCGTAAACTGTCGCCTCAGTAACTGAATGGATATTGTTAGAAGAAACGAAAACGTATAGTAGGCGATGTATTGAAGATAGATATATGCTCTCCCGGGCTTTTTTTTGCAGAACTTTTCATGCTGAACAATTCTTACACTCATAGTATAAAGATATTTTTAACGGTCTGCCCAACGTAATCTAAAAAAGCGCACGGACGCCAGTCTCTTTTTCAACCTTTTCACTGAAATCGTTAGTGCTTGACTTCCTTTGGTCATAAATAAATTATTTTCTACAGAAACCTTTCTCGAGATATCCTTCACAGAATGGTGAAAACCGCATCAAAATCCATTCAGTGGTTCTCGAGATTACCCGTGACATCCAAGAATGTTTAAACTAAGCAAAGATTTTACGCCAATCAGTATAATTTAATATAATATAATCCCCCTTCCGTCCAATCATAAATTGACTCTGAATTTTGCACTTCCAGGTAATGGCGAGGTGAAGGAAACTCAAATCCCCCTTCCGTCCAATCTTAACTTGACTGTGTTTCACAGGCGAAATGAAGAAAACCTGAGTTGCACTGCCAGGAAACTCCAAACCGAACCGCCCTTCTCAGAAGTCTTAACTCAACACGACTCAACGGTGTGCTGCTGGCTGTATCTGGGACAATAGGTTTGCCCGCTAGCTAGGCTGTAACAGGGATGATAGACTCGCCCCTAGCTAGCTCGTAAACTGTCGCCTCAGTAGTTGAATGGACACGGTTGGAAGAAATTAAAACATATAAACACTTATAGTAGGCGATGTGTTGAAGATAGACATATGCTCCCGCGGACTTTTTTGTAGATCTTTTCATGATGAACAATTCTTACAATCATAGTATATAGATATTTTTAACGGTTTGCCCAGCGTAAGCTTACAAAGCGCTTGGACGCCAGTTTTTTTCGACTTTTCCACTGAAATCGTTACTGTTCGTCTTCCTTTGATTATAAATAAATTATTTTCTACAGAAATCATCCTCGAGAAATCCTTAACAGAATGGTGAAAACCGCATCAAAATCCATGCAGTGGTTCTCGAGTTTACCCGTAACATCCAAGAATCGGGGAGTTTGTTTTATACTATGTAGAGAAGATTACTGTGTGGTCATTAATGGGACATGTTTCGAGGACTAAATAATATTTTTGGCCCCTTCATCAGCCGATATGACAGAAAGATACAAGTTTTGTTTTGCGTAGCACTTAAAGTTCCCTTCTTTTATTCTGCTAGCTAGTTTAATCTTTAGATCTTTAAATTTGTATCGTGCTTTCTTAGCTAAGTTAGCCTGGCTCGCTTCATTGATTTTAGAACTTAAAATGTTCATTTTTGTGCCGTATTGATAAACTAATTTGTATAAACAGTTTAAAAGTTCCGCCTGATCAATACTTTTATTAATAAAGATCACTGTGTGGTCATTAATGGGACATGTTTCGAGGCCTCAATAATATTTTTGGCCCCTTCATCAGCCGATATGACAGAACGATACAAGAATATTTTATTTTCGCGTATCACTTAAAAATAGTTTATTAGTTTATCAATACGGAACCAGAATGAACCTTTTAAGTTCTAAAATGAGTGGTATTTGACAAATATATAGTAGAAATCACGATTTTTGTCTGTTTGACCATGATCTCGAGTGAATTTTTTGAAAACCTTTCTGAGCGAGCACCTACGGCTCTTGAGGAAGCTGCATACCAAATTTCATTCCAATCCGTTCGGTGGTTTCTGAGATTTCGTGATGAATAAATGAATGAGTGAGTGCTATTTGACAAATATATAGTAGATTAACAGAAAGAACAATCTCCATGAATGTTGGTATCAAATAAAGCAATATCCACCTTGTGCAGCGTGTACCAAAAGGGATAATATCCAAAATAAAAAGTGACAGTCAGACTGAAAGACTAGACTTTGTATCATTCTAAATGCTACAAATGCTGAAAAATGCTAGAAAGGCTGGAGGCTTCTCGATTCGCTCGAAGCCAAAGACTCTTGACATGTTACAAAATTATCTGCATAATACTTATCGTGCTTATCTTGTTTCAAATTACTCGCGAACGGCAAGCGCAAACCAAGGGCAAAGCAAGTTCAAGCGCGCGGGGACGTGCCCCTTCCATCCAGTCTAAAAACACTTATAGTGGGCGATGTATTGAAGATAGAGATATGCTATCGAGGATTTTTTTTGTAGAACTTTTCATGCTGACCAATTCTTACGCTCATAGTATATTGATATTTTTAACGGTTTGCCCAGCGTAAGCTTAAGAAGCGCACGGACGCAAAGTTTATTTTCGACTTTTTTACTGAAATCGTTACTTCTTGGCTTCCTTTGATCATACATAAATTATTTTCTACAGAATCTTTCCTCGAGATATCCTTTACAGAATGGTGAAAACCGCATCAAATTCCATCCAGTGGTTCTCGAGATTTCCCGTGACATCCAAGAATCGGGGATTTTTGTCATATACTAACCAAGTAGAGATTGTCGGGGAACACATGCACCTAGCAGTACTATGACGTCACACACCTCAATGCATCTGGGTACATTTCGTCCCGTCACCGTAACGTAACGCCAGAGACCAGCGTAACGACGAAGTCGACGAGATCATTTAACATGATAAAAGTTAAAATATCTCATAAACTATTAACCTGCAAGGACTGGTGCAGGGTATTTTTGACCCAAGGCTTTCATATTGCTCTATATTTTCGTTTTGGTCAGCCCTCATTTCCTGTCGCGTACTGTACCTTCCTTCCTAGCCTTGAACTTCACCCTGAAAAAGTAACGTGTCCCTTACCTTGTGAACACGCAAGTTATTTCTATATAATTTACGGTCGGGTCGGATTTACCGATCGCGCCAGTCCTCGCGTGACAATTTTCGGCTTACGTTAGTCGGAACAATCTGTAACAAGTAGTTCCGTGTAGAACTATAAAGCCTATTTTCATATATCCTACTTATGATAATTGCCTCTATCAACATCCAAAATTTCAGTGTGGTTGCTGTAATAGATTCGTAGATATTGAGAACCAACTAAATATTTCGGATGGTCGCCATGTTGGATTTTATATATGCAGGTCCTAGAGTTATGTACTGTTACATGAAGATTATTGTGTACGTGTAGCATTCAAATTTCAATCGCATGATTAGGACACAAGAAGTAACAAGGAGATTTTAAATTTCGCACAGCTGCCATCTTGTGGTTATGGAAACAATTGAAATAAATTAGATGCCAGTGGATTAACTTTCGTAAAAGGATTTACTCTACCAAATTTCACTGCACTCGGATGGTTAAATTCCGAGAAACGTCCATGTGAATATTAATACATCGCGTCGCCGCCATGTTGGATTTGTGATCACCAGGTTATTTAAAGTCCTATAGGTGAACTAAAGCTCATAGCCCCTATGAACATAAAAAAAATCGGTTTGATTGCTATAATAGATTCGTAGATATTCAGAGCCGTCTAAATATTTCGGATGGTCGCCATGTTGGATTGTTAAATGTATAGGCCATAGAGTCATGTAACATTAAAGGAAAATTATTGCGTAGGTTCATTTTTCAAACTTTCATATCGATCGCATGATTACGACACAAGAAATAAAAACTTAATTTTAAAATTCGCAAAGCCGCCATCTTGAGGTTATCTAAACAATTGAACTAAATTAGATACCAGTGTATTACAATGTGTATAAACATTTCCTGTACCAGATTTCATTGCGATTGGAACATTAAATCGCGAGAAAAGTCTATTTAAAATTTTCAAATTCGCTTGGCCGCCATGTTCGTTTTGTAGTTAAACGGTTTTTGAAAGTCTTATAGATGGACTTCCAGTAGTGCCCTTTATATCCGTACAAAATTTCAGGGTGATACCGCTAATAGTTTTAGAGATATAGAATGCCGGTGAAATATTTCGCACATCCGCCATCTTGTGGTTATGTAAACAATTGAACCAAGTTAGAAGTCTGTGCATTAGAATGTGCATAAACATATACTGTACCAAGGTTTGTTGCGTTTGGTTGGTTAAATCGCGAGAAACGTCTATTTAAAAGTCGCAAATTCGCGTGGCCACCATGTTGGTTTTGTAGTTACCAGTTTTTCAAAGGTCACATAGGTGAACTTCTAGTAGTTCCCTTTATCACCGTAAAAAATTCCAGGGTGATATCAGGAAACATTTCGGAGATATAGAATGCTGGTGAAATATTTCGCACAGCCGCCATGTTGGATTGGTGAGACGTAATAAAATTTAAATGGCACCTCGTCCGGAATAGTGCTATGAATTTACCGAGTTTTATTGAAATCGCTCCAGCCGTTTAGAAGTTATTAGGGGGGACACACACACTCCTCACACACACACTCACTCACACACACACACACACACACACGCACGTACACACACACGGACAAAAGGTGATCTCATAAGCCTATTGTTTCAAAATTGAAAATAGGCTAAAAATAAGGTGGGAAATCCACCCATTTTGATGCAGCACAATCGCAAGCTCACGTTCTTGTTGATCCATGCTTATTAGGGTCTAGGAACACCTTGGTCATCAGCTCCTTTGTTCAGAAAAATTGAGATGACTGTTTTGCTGCCACTACCAAGGCCAGTTATACTGTTACAAAAATTTCATTCTTCTGCATGTTAAATCTAAAAAATATAAATAACCCTCTTTTTATATTGGGAATAGTTGATAGGAAGACACCAGGTTAAACATTACTTCATTAAAATCCGTACGACTACGACAAAAATGGAGTGACACACTTTGGGTCAAAATGACCCGGCGCCAGTCCTCGTGTTAGATTTTTTCGCGCCTGTTCTCAAGGGTAAATAATATGATCAAATACTTGCGTTTCTTGAGCCCTTGTAGACGGCAAACTACAGGGTCTTTATATTTGCTTGGCAAGAGCATTCTCGCTCACGCGCTCCGCCAGTTATGGCTCAGTTTCCGGCTGCCGGGCGCACGTATTTACGGCAGAATACGGTGCTTAAAATCAGTATCTTGCAATTTTACTCACCATGTTTACCGTAGATGCTGAAAATGTTCCCCGTCCGCTGGCAAACATAATCGGCATCTCCTTATGAAATTTCCGGTTACTCCGGTTAATTTAGCACTTCATGAACACATTGTGCAGATATACACATTCAAGTAACGAATATTTCACATCAGGCATTACAGCACTATACACAATCACAATAAAACAACCGGCTAAGAGATTCAAACGTACAGGTTCAGTAAACAATAAAAATGTCGTTATTTCCTTACTGAAGCTAAATTAACCGGAGTAACCTGAAACTTCATAAATAGATGCCAATTATGTTTGGCAGCAGATGGGGAACCTTTTCAGCATCTACTGTAAACATGGTGAGTAAAAATGCATGAAACTGATTTTAAGCACCGTATTCTACCGTACATACGCGCGCCTGACAGGCGGAAACTAAGCCGTCACTGGCGGAGCGTGTGAGCGAGAATGCCCTTGCCAAGCAAATATAAAGACCCTGTATTTCCCGTATGGGTGCCCCATTTTATAGGAACGATGTTCAGACGGTGCGCTGCAGGATGTGCGTGAGGGTGTTCAGCGTTATGGAGGTCAGAGAAAGAAGTATACACATTGTCGAAAATTCACCCTCAAGAAATGTAACATCAATAATGGTAACTGGGAAATGAACGCGCTAAATCGTCAACATGGAGAAGCACCATTCATGAAGGGATTGCTGTTTTGAAAGAGCAGAGGCGTAGCATTGCAGCAGAACTGCGCACGGGGAGAAAACAGCGTGAGATCTTGAGACGGAATGGTCATTTGCCAGCTGGCTGCTCAATGTATGTGTGGCATAACTGCAGTAGTGTGTGTAGCTCATGGATTGGACTGATCAGTCATCTGAAGAAGCATCAGTAGAAAGACTAATTCATACTCGCTCTCAAGTGAATTCCAATATATTATATATATATATATATATATTGAACCCTTAAGATTGGGTCCAATATTAATGATTCATGTATTTTATTACTATGCTAAAAATACTAGTTGCAAGAAGTACTGTGTGAGTATATTATTCAGTGATCGAGCAGTCAAGTCCAGACACAAGGAAACTACCTGGATCTGTGAAATAAAGGCGATGTCTCAATCATTGCTATTTCGAGATGTCAGTTGGAACAGGTGCTGTGGCTCAAGGACGTGTCACTACGCATGACTCACGATCGAGACAATTTCTTTGTGGAGAAGCGTGTTTGACAGTGATGGAGTCTGCGAGAGAGAAGAGACGATCCGGTGACCACACTTTAAGGCGGGGCACCAAGAGGTCAGCAGCACGACGCTATTGTGACCTACCAATTAGAAAGAGGACGCCTGTTTTGGCGCGAATCCAATTTGCCCGCCAAAATGCAAATAAAAAGATCCGCTGATCGGATTCGCAGCACGGTGGCAGTTTTGAGACCTGTGAATTAATACGAGTCATTTGTGGTGTCAAACATGTTTGTAGGCCAATTATTCCGAAATTCGAGGAGCTTTTTCCCTCTCCCTATAACTTTATGTGAACTCTCTATATATAGTGCCGTGAGAGCTGAAAATGGGCATTACAGTTCTTTCCAATTTATGCTACTTTGGTAGTTGGCAGACGTCTCCATGACGGTCTGATACTTATACATTTTATAGTTGTGTGCGAAGTGAAAATTGTTAGGTGGTCCTTAAACCACAATTGTAGGGAAAGTCTTCGAATCTGCATAAGACACTAGTGGGGAACTGAGTACCCATTATCAGCAGATAAGCTAGTTGTGAAGCGTGTTTAAAATTCAATTAATCTTTCTACAGCAAGATGACGACGAATACTGGAAGGCAGCAACCGACTTCATCCTTCGTCATACTAGTCATTATGGACTAACGGCCTAATCATGGGATGATGACGGTGACGGAAAGCCCCTTGGAAAATTGGCAGCTATTAGTGACGAGTACATAAAATTGATTTATTTGATTTTTGGACGGATGGGTCGCGAGAAATGTGGGGAACTTTGTATAGATTTTGTTTTGCTTTGTTTAAATGTAAATTTAGGGTTTGTTCGTTTTTACTGACATGCGTATTTCTTCGTGGGCATTGCGTGACATTTTTCTGTATATATTAATTGATGTAGTATTTAAATATAGTGTCATCTGGACGTAATCTGCATAGCGGGTTGAACGCATGGGATTGATGGACTATAAGAAGTTACATTCATTAAAGAGAAGTCAAGATCTGTGTCGATAAGTGGACTTTATGTAATATTAACGTAAAACTAGTTTGGGGGATTTTATAAGTTGTTTGTGTAGTTACCATTCAGGTTCAATTTTTCTTTGATACAATTGCCAGGCGCAATTTTTTTTATACGGGAATCACTTTGCATGGCCGTCAGTAACTATTAAATTCTTTGATATTGTCATCTTGACAATATTTTGACCTTTGATCTGAGAGTGTGCTTGGTTCGAACGCTGCGATGATGATCTACGATTGTGTGTCACCTGTGCTTTGGTGTTAGTGTGATTGCGAGGAAAGGAGAGGCCTGTTCCTGACTGCAGCACTCATTCCAGAAAATTAGTTACCTCTTTGGGCTGATGTTGACAAGGAATTTGGTTCTCGAAAATCCTAAAGAGGATGTTTTGAGATATGAAGTTGTATTGAATGTTATGAGACGCGATTCCAGGTGCCTATGTGAGGCAAGGTCGTCGACTTTGCGGCTAATGAGCTGGGATCTATTATTAGCGTGACACACATATGAATGCGAGAAGGTGCTTGTTTGAACCAGCCATTTAGCTCAGGTAGGTTGAGATAAGGTCTTTGTAGCTGTCTTGAGCTCAGTAAATTGTTGTCACGTAAGTTTTGAGTACTTGCTCGAATTTATTTATTTAATCGTATGGTAATTTATACAATATACAATTATACATAACAAGCTATATTCAAACTTTAAAGTCCATCCTTCTCAACCATTCGGTTAAGTCGGGTGAGAGAGCGAACAAATCGTCAGGAATGCCTGGGTACGAATAAAGAGGACAGCGTTGGACCAGTTGTTCGATCGTCTGTTCTCCCAGGTTACACTCACACATTGGTGAGCTGATCCAGCCCCACTTGTACCTGAAATAATTGCTGCAACCATGCCCAGTCCTCAGCCGGTTGATGCGGCACCAGAAGTTCCTCGGTAAGTCAAAGCCGTTTGGTTTCTTCGTGGGATCAAGATGGTGGGCACTTGTTCCCTATGTTTTAGTGGACCACTCATGCTTCCAGCTTTCATTTAGACTTGCTCGAATGATTGTAATTTTATTGAAATTAATTTGGGGAGTTGCCACGTCACAGATTCTAATATCTCATGCCATGTTTACGGCTTATTTTATTCATGTTCTATCTACGCCTATTTCTGAGGTGTGTTGGTTAATATATTTCGTGTTTAGGTTGTTATGGCATTTTAGGCCATAGTTTCTTTTTGTAAATATAATTGGATATCGGCCGTTTGTTCATGTCACGTAATCGCACCATTATATTTTGCTGGCGTAAGACGGTAGTTCCGCGGCCTTTGTGTTAAAAATACACCCGTGTTTTTTGTTGAAGTTATTTTAAGGGTTAGAATATGTCAGAATTGCATGTTAATTTTAGTCTCTTTAATTGTTTGCTCCCATATTTTCGCTGCTTAAATCTGCAGTACGGAGTTCATAACTTATCCAATTGTATGGTTGGAAATGAACGCCCGTCAAATGTGCTCATTACTAGTAGTTAGTCATAACGCGCACCGCACACACATAAATTGTATTTAAATTGTTTTGCGTTGTAAATTAATTTGTTTTCATTGTTTTATTTTGAATTTATTCATTTAATCTGTCTATGGATAACATCTTGTTTACCTTTTAAAGGTGATGCTTCAATCACATTTATTTTGACAGCTTTCATGCTGAGTCATACTGGCACCTAGTCCAGGTTGTTTTGTTGACATTCTCAACTTGTGTGAATATTTAAGTTTTTTTTGTCACTTTTTGAATTGATTCAGTTATTAAATTTTCGTTGTTTCAAATCCTGTGTTTTTACATTATTCTTAATTTAGGTTAACGTTATGAACCCTGGAAGTTATTTGGAAGCAATAAAATCTCTATTACACATTCACAAGAATCGATCTTGACCCCGAACTCCGAGTCTTGTTAAAATGCTTCATTGTAAGGGTACAATATATTGTGCCCAATGGGACATGGCTGACTGGCATCGAACCGGGGTCTCTATAGAGGAAAGGTCAGGTCCATGATTTTCCTAAGAATCGAACCATTGATCTCTGAGGGGGAACAGCTACAGTGAACCCAAGGAGCAATGAGATGATAACAGTATATAATAATAAAAGCTTAATTCCACGTCCAGAACGGGAATTTTAGTCAGTAATAAGTTGGAATATTGTGTAAACTGCAAGCCAGTATACGAACATGCTAGCAAAAGCTGAAGAAACCGAGCCAACTTGACAGCTAATAGATTGGATTTGAAAATGGGAGGTACAGACGGACGCCAGCGCACTATTTCTTGGCGGCACTGGAGTGGGAAGGCCGTGATTAATGACCAAGGAAACCCCCGTTGGACAAGGCAGAGAAGCAGAGAGGGGATGGTCATCTAGAGAAATTAATTAATTACTGCCAAATGAAGCATTCTAATGGGATGAGACTTACACCCAGATACTTATATTCAAAGAGAGGTAATTTAGGAGTGTCTGCACACCTAAATTAAAGCCTGTATGTGATTATGAGCATATTAACACACATACCGCGGACGGGGATTGGTCGGTCTCGTAGCAGGAGGGGATTCACCCAAGATAGCGTTACCACGCCATGGAGGAAAGCAATTAATTTTAATTAATTGAGCGAAGGAATCACCGGCACGCAAGTGGATCTGGAACCTCCATGAAAATACGATCAAGAAGAACGCTTTACCTTGTCAGTAAACGCGATATTTCAGAAAAGAGCATCTCCTGAGGTGCAAGAGGACTACTTTTTGTCAGAAATCCTTATATGGAAGATGAAGGAGAAGAGAGTCAGTTCTTCTTTGACTCAACTTGTGGGACGACATGCTGTCCAGCCACACGGAATAAGTGTGCGCAATATGCAAGTCGTTAAGATCAGAATCTTTGTGATGGACAATGTAAGGTGCATTATGCAGCATAGTACAAGTAATTCTGCATTAATATTATAAAAAATCTACGGCAGACATATAATCAGGCAGTATACGCGACTAGTAATCAGTACAGCGTAGAGATATTGCAGTATGATTTTGATAGACAATGAATTTATCCACAGGAAGAGTTATGATCTTTAAAGTATCATATATAATTGTAACAGATACTACAGATTATGGGAACCTGGAAGGCGTCACAAGTATTTGTGATATATAATTGAGCAACACACTGCAAGATAGAAGATAGGAATTGTAGGAGACGGGAGATGAGCACACATACTCGATGTAGACTTTCGGAGGAGACAGACGGATGTCAGAATTTTGCAGCATCGCATCTCTGAATTCACGCAATAGTGGAAAGCTCAGCAAGGCTCCGTGTGTAAATTATCTGTAAAGTTAGTGTTAAAAGTGATAACCAAAAGAGTTTAAATTTGTGTGTTAAAAATAATGTGTGGTATTTCAAAGTGTAAAATGCAGGTATTACAAGATGTAATTACCATGTGCAAACCATATTCAATGTTCTTTGTGAAAAGTGTTGTGATGGCTTAGAAGAAATCTTAATGGTGGGCGCAATGCTGTATTGTTGGATAACTCCAGCCAGAATGAAAGTGAGTACCATCCATATATGTTAATATGATTTAAGAGCTCACCATACAACATGTCATTCCCTCAAGTACTAAGAATTTGAAGTCATTTGTATACGAGTTCACATCCCTCGTATTTTAATAAATATATTGCTTTGAGGATGATAAACGTACGACCATTTAGGCGTAAGATGTTGATGAAAGTAACGGTAACGTTAACTAATAATAATAATAATAATAATAATCTGAGGTAGATGTAAATGATAAATGTAAAATCGGCATAGTGATGCCTATAGAACGTGCAAATTGTGTCATATCCATTGAAAGAATGCAGTGTTATTGTGAAGAGTGAGAAAGAGAGGATAATAGCGAGATAAAGAGAGTTTTTCAGTGTCATTGAAATATTAAATAATGTTAAATGCTACATGGTTATGTTTGAGAGCCATTAAGGCAGATAATGTAAGTGCCAGTTAATTGATACATGTTTTAGAGCTACGAAAAGCCTTGGTTTATAATTAAATGAATGGAGGACATGAGTGCCTTATGAATTGAGCCATCTAAAAGAAATGTTGTTTTAGCCGCTACAAGCGAGCATGTCTAACGTAGAATCAAGAGATTTGCGTCAATAATTGCAGGGACCATCCAAAATAGTTCGCGCGTTGATGAATCTAGTAGGCCAAGCTTCGAATCAACGATGTGTTGTATAGCCTCAGAGCATACATATATTTAGCAACAGAGTTGGGCCAGATGTTATCTGTAACCCACTGTTAGCAGAGTCTTCGCTACCAGGGAAAACTATGAGACACCCTAGGTATGCCATATTAATAATTGATATAACCGTAGAGGTAAGACAATTTCTTCGAATAGGAAACAGGTTGATTTCCTTAATATATTCGTACCCGTACGGCGCGAGATAACTGTTTGAAACTCGGCTGGTACGCGTCCAGAGCCACTGATTGCATCCATAAAACGGTGAAACTATTGGAGATCCATCCCTAGCTATGAATACTAATTAGGAGCTGAATTGAGCCCATTAAATATCATAAGTGTAGGTGTTAAATACTTGGATCGACTCCATTCATAATGTCACACCCAATCATGTACCGCTGAGCGAGCTGCACCAAGAGTGAGCACATGGCCAGGTATGTTTACAAGAAGAATGTCGGTCAGGAAGGCAGGCGAGGGCCGCAGACCGGGTAGCCATCTTGGAGGGGAGGACATTGACGACTCTTTTGTGTTCACACCGAGGGGAGTTTATTGACCGTGTCCCTTTTACTGTTCTTTTTAAGGTTGTACTGGAACACTGAAAAATCTTGTTATCTCTGAAAGTAATTGAAATATGCTTGATATTATTGTATCAAATGAATTATATGCAATGTATCCATTGGAATAGAATGTTGGATCAGAGTAATCGGATAAGATTTGGCCAAGTTGTTGTCTGAGGACATCTTAACTGCACCAAATAAATAGATGCATTTTGCAAAGAGTAATTACCCAGGTTATGCTAATTTACTCAGACGGGTAGCATTATTGAACGTTATGGCACGTTTGTAATGATAGTATTGACATGACCAGACCCAGAAGATTGTTGTATGGTGAAGCTAAATCAGTAACTATGTGTGTTTTGGAAGGGAAGGTAATTCACTTCAGCGTTTGAAATCTATGGGAAAAGAAAACGATGCTGTGCAGAAAGCAACACATGTTAAGCAAAGAATAAGGTAATGAAATCAATGTTGTTCAGGGTAAATGTTCCGTTTCAGAACGGACAAATATTTTAATAATTGCACATAATGATTATTCAGTTGTAATTTTTTGTTTTTATTGTTGTGTCGTGATATACAAATTTAAGAAATTATGCGATGTGAAAGACTCTATGAACGCTCGTCAATGTCAAAGAGTATCAATGTTAGGATATCTAGGATAGATATGGGTGCGGAGGAGCGCCAACTTTATGAGAAGAGACTCACATATAATTTTGATTTTGTGTTGTGGGAAAGTAATTATAATATTTTTGTGTTTTGTTTTGTTTTGTTGTGCCATGATTTAATACCATTAAATGATGTATTTAGGAGCTTGTTGTTTCTTTCAAGTAGAGTAGTTACCTGACAGACTCAAATCCTGAACATGTGATCGTATAGTGGGATGAACGCCCCATGCCTCGAAAGACCGTGAACTAGCTGGGTTACGAACACATGTTCCATATAATGACGCAAGGATACAATATATATAGTAATAGTGGCAGCTGCTTCGGCAACATGTGATCCCTGCTCTACGGGAGAGAGGTGCTTTGGATTCCACTGTTTGGATTCACGATGGAGCTCCACCACACATTGCTCGTGAGGTCACGCGGTTTCTCCGTAACACATTTGGCAAACACTGCATCATCGGCCGATCCTTCCCCACTGCGTGGCCACCAAGATCCCCAGATTTGAATCTGTGTGATTTCTGGCTGTGTGGTTACCTTATGGACAGGGTGTATCAACAGGACATTGACACATGATGACGCGTGAAGGTGAGCATCGTGAGGGAGGAATCCAACATCCCACCTGAGATGTTGCGGGCAGTGGTGGAGCACTCGCTAGAAAAAAAAAAAGCTCGAGTCAGTCGGGAAGGTGGTGCGCAGAACACAACGCTACCATTACGGTACGTCATGCCTCACTTCCATCCCACCAATCACATTCAGTCTGTCTTGAGAATCAGAGCTAGTGTGTTGTCAGGAAAGCGAAGTAATTATATCGTATTTTTTAAAGATTCAGTTGAAGCGATTGTGTACATTTTGAGTGCTATGGAAGCAGAGGAAAGTAAACGTCAGGTTGTGCATAGGCAATCCCGAGAAATAGTTTACAAAGTGCACGAATACTTTAAAAGTGTAAAGCAGCGTGAAAGAGACAGGCTCGATGAGGTAAGCGACGGTGTTGCCACACAGTAGGAACTCATGGCAGCAGCCTGCGGTGTGGGCACTCGGACATGGTGGACCTATTGCAACAGTGGACATATATCTCGTCTCTCTGCGCAAATCCCAGAGAGCCGGCCGCCTTCCCGGCTGACGCGAGCTCTTGTGTGGTTCCAGGCTATCGTGGATGCAGATGGTCGTCGCATTGAGCATCGTTTGTAACCTGGGCTGTCATCATTGTACGCCATTAACACCTGTTACCCACTCATGTGGAAATTAATATGTGTTCCTTTCAATGGTTTATTGAGTGGCTCCGGTGGCGTAGTTGGTAGCATGCTGAGCTTCTATGCCCAAGGTCGCGGGTTCAAACCCGGCGAAGTCGTCGGATTTTTAAAGAGTTTTAAAAATCCCTCAGTATGCCTTCCTTCGGAGGGGAAGTAAAGCCGGCGGTCCCATGTCATAGATTTATGGCATGTAAAGGAACCTTCCACTAATTACACTTGTGTGAAGCTAAATTATAGGTTAGATTTGAACAAACGCTCTTAGGTTCCAACGTTCGTCGCCAGGAGCCGACTGCGGTGGCATCTTGTAACCAAGTTCAGAACTAGTAGTCGTTGACGGTGGCATTTGGTAGCAAAAGTAGAAACTACTTGAAAATTGAATGTCTGCAGTCCTTACTTGAATTAAAACAGATAACACACATTAATACAGCCATCACAATTAACACCGGTTATCAGGCAGATTCTACACACACCCAAAGTACACGGGGGCTACATGATCACGTTGTCGCAGCCCCTAAACTGAGGAACCAACCATCAATGGTTAATTCGTTATGTCTCTACGGCATGTCCTGCCAAAGGTTTCCACACCGTTTCATTGTCCTACGATCACTCGTTCGTCCGGGGGGCCATCCCAAGTAGCACAAATTTAGTTATAACTACCTTGTATATACAGGGTATTTCATATAAAGTAAGAAGGGCAAGCGGCAGTTTTGTTATTCACTACTGCGGTGGCCTTGGCCGAGCTTGTGGCGCGCCATGGCCCCCTGCTGTACTATTGAAAGCGCGCGTATAGTACATACGAGGGCTGGTTTTTGTTTTTCAAGTTCCGATGGACTGTATAAAAATAACAGATTGACATACCAAACTGATTTTATTACTAAATGTTTGCTTGTTTTATTTTTACGTCTCAACATAATCGCCAAAACAATCGAAATATTTGTCGTATCGTTACACCAGCTTTCCAATGCCCTCGGCAAAATATTCTGCCGCCCCTGAGGTGGATACGTCTGGAGAGACTCCTGAAGTTTTTCCTTTTTGGCGAGGCTTTGCTGCCCAACCATACCTTCAATTCTCGAAAAATGTGAAAACCATTCAATGCTGGTTTGGACTAAACGGCAGATGATTCAAAACTTCACACTTGAATTCTTTGTAAAAGTCTATCGTAACGTTGGTACAGTGTGGTCGTGAATAATTTTCACCTTTTTCTAGAATCGAAGGAATGGTTGGGCGGCAACACCTGGCCGAAAAGGAGACACTTCAGGGGACTATCCTGTCGTACCCACCTCAGCGGCGGCAGAATATTTTGCCGAGGGCATTGGAAAGCCGGTGTAACGATACGACAAATGTTCCAATCGTTTTGGCGATTATGTTGAGACATACGAATAAAACAAGCAAACATTTAGTGGTAAAATCAGTTTGGTATGTCAATCTGTTATTTTTTTACAGTCCACCGTAACTTAAAAAAAAATACCAGCCCTCGTATGTAATATGCGCGCGCTCTCAATAGTACAGCAGGGTGGCCATAGCGTGCCACAAGCTCGGTCAAGGCCACCGCAGTAGCGAATAACAAAACTGCCGCTTGCCGTTCATACTTTATATGAAAGATCCTGTATATAAAAAAACATCCATATACGTAGAGCTGTAGTGCTAAGGGATCTAAGTGCCAAAATGTAGCTTTTTTAGTTTTCTCCTTGAAGTGATCTATGTGGCAGCGCCAATGCAGTGCTATATGATCTAAGTTCCAATTCTTTTCCTGGTAGTTGTAATACGCGTCAACAGATGGCCGAACCTATATGTTCAGAGCTCCTGCTGTGCTACTTGATCTAAGTGCCAGTAGTGGCGTGACAGTAGTGAGTTACATTGCCGCCAGAGTAAGACGTGTTGTTGTTTTGCAATGGATGACGATGTTAATTCAAGTGTTTTTAGTGATAAGAAAAGAATGTCCAAATCGCATAGAACTCTGCAGCATGAAGCTAGACTTAGTGGGAAACCCTACATTACTCAAAGGAGCAAAACAGAGAAACCAGCTAAACGAGCGCCTTCAAACTAGGTTAGTAGGCTACTTCGTAAGTGTGGTTAGGATTTCTAAAGTACTCATTCTTTGTTGAATGTTTTTCTTACATTCGAATTGAGCCACTGTGGACTACGGAGTAGCAATCAAAATCAATATTTCGTTCTAGATCGTCTGCCAGCTTTGTTGTTCTGCCAGTATCTCTTGAGCCCATCGCTCAGTGCCTTCTTCCGATCTTCTGAAAGAGGTCCCCTCCGTCTTTTGGGTTCTGCCCCTGCCTTAAATCCCCGATAATTTTTGATTAGGTGTCTGAATTCACACCTGTTCGTAATTTTTCAGTCTGGAATACCAATTTCTGTTGAATGTTATTACATGCGGTAGGATTCAATTTTGGCATTGCAAGACGAACCTTCTTTGTTTCAGGTGAAAATATGTAAATACAAGTACAGCTGTCAGGAGATAATGCATATGAAAATCAAGCTTTTTGAATCATATCATACACTGAGCCTTAATGAGCTCATCCAAATTCTTCCTGTGCAGAGACGACGTAATGGTAAGTATGCAGAGCCTTCGGAAAGCAGGAGCCAGTCCACAATAAGTTTTACAGTTGCGGATGGAAGTGGAAATTTCAAGAGGGTATGTAAGAACACTTTCATGGAAATATTTTCAATCTCACCACAAAAGATTACAACACTTCTTAAGAGAATTAAAGGAGGTGATACTACTTTCAAGGATAAACGTGGAAGTTGTAACAAGTTAGTTAAATATTCTAATTTTGACAGGCAGATGGTAAGAAATCATATTAACAGCTTCCCAAAAGAAGAGAGCCACTACAATCGCACTAAATCACAATAAAGAGTACTGTACTTGAATCCAGAACTGAACGTAAATAGACTCTTCTATGCCTTCCAAATTAAATACCCAGAGAGCGTCGTGTCGAACAGGTTCTATCGAAATGTCTTTCAAGAAACCTCGGGTGGACACTTGTAAAACTTGTGATTCACTTCAAATTCGGCTAAAGTTGACTTAGAAATACATCACAGGAAAGCAGAGATGGCATTTAAGGCAATGAAAGATGATCCTACACTTAGCACACTACCAGATAGCAACACATGCATCTTTGCACCATTACAATGGATTTGCATAAGGTTCTTTCACTCCCTACACAGTAGCATGTATTACAGTCGCCAATTATCGTACTACAACTTTGAAATTCATATTGGCGATACTTCGGATGGAATTATGTGCGTGTGGCATGAGGGACAGTCCGGCCGTGGAGGAAATCAGATTGCATCGTGTCTGTTGCAAGCCATAAACTTGGGACTACTCACAACTTACAAAAGGAATCTGCGTGTATGGAGTGACAACTGTGCAGGACAGGTAAAAGATAGGATGGTTCTATTTGTATACATTTTTCTGGTAGCTTCAGGGATTTTTGACACAGTTGAACACAAATTCCTCTTGTCTGGCCACAGCTTTTCATCGTCAGACAGAGATTTCGCTCTGATTGAAAAGCGTGCAAATCGTTCGAAAATGCAGACACTTAATTATGCTAGGAAGGTGATAACTACACCAAGACCTACCAGGCCATTTTGGGTATTAGATATGAGTGAAACATTTTTAGATTTCAACAAAGCTTCAACTATGTATATTGACACAGCAAAGTTAGGTATTACTCAAGTGTCCTGCCTGTGAGTGACCAGAGATAATCCTGGCTTTGTTATGTACAAGAAGAACACCTTCAGTGACTTAGTGGAATGGGAGAAATGCTGTGTGTTAAGGAGAGGAATTACTGCAAATGATATTATGTCAGCTCAACTAACCACCTTACCTAAAGTGCAACCTTTGCATGAAAACAAAAAGAAAGACATTCACAATATGCATAAGTTCATCGATGAAGAAAATAGGGGTTTTTACATTGACATTTTGAGTGTTTAATGTTCAGCGCCCCCTGCCAGGGGCGTATATAAAAAAAAATCGGGGGGAGGGGCTGACTATTCTGGAAAATTGTGAGAATTCTCAGGGGATTGTCACCGCAAAATACCCAAATATATCAACCAATATCTTGGAGCATATAACTTTGTGTAATTATTTTAGATAAGATTCAAAGTTTATATAGCCTACAATTATTACTGGCAATACAAAAAGGTTGTAAAATACAACACAACACACAAATAAAATTTTATACTTAATTAACTTTCTATTATGGCCTATGGAGTATGAATGGCATTTATCTAAATATTTGTCAATTTACTAAGCAGAGAGGTAAATAGTTTTTTACATGTATTTCTCAAAAAACATACTGTGGAAATCACAGCTTTACCTCACAAGGCTGAGTGCACTCCGCTCCAGCCCTCAGACTAGAATTAAAATTTCTTGGCAGAGCCGGGAATCGAATTCGGATCTCCGGGGCGGCAGCGAAGAATGCTACCCACTACATCACGAGTTAGTATAATTTCATTTTTAATATTTTTTATAACTTAGCCGATAAGTTATGATTAGGGTACAACCAAATTTACAATTATTTTATACGCTTACCAAAGCAGCACTTTCTTAATTTTTATTGGATTTTTTCGGGGGGGGGATGGAGACCCCTCAGCATCCCCCTTATATACGCCCCTGCCCCCTGCCCTTAGTTCAGTTAGTAGGAAATAACTGGACGGACTTAGATCATTTCCATTTTTTTTGTTTTTGTAATTTCTGTTTCCCTTTTGCTTCTTGAATTGTGCTTTGGATAATATTGATTTACATGTTTTACAATGCTATCACTGCTAAATAAATTTTTAAATGCATTTTCCTTCCCTATCATATACTGTTTTGATCCTTTTACTCAAAAACTACTTTTTGGCATTTAGATCACTTAGCACTACAGCTAGCAAATAGAAATGCATTAGATAACAAGAAGTTCCGTGACAAACTAAAGAGCCTACTTTTCATAAAAAATAAGATTCATGCCAATGATTAGTCTACAGTATATGAACCTATCTAGAATAATGACGAAATTAAGTTGGTAATATCGACATGTCTAATTAGTTCGAAATATACCTGGTATAATATAGCATAATAGAGCACTACAGTTGGCAGCCCTGGTGACTGAGTATATTCTTAGTTCCATCTCTCAAGGTATAGAATACAACATTTGGTTGAAGTCCAATGGACGTTACATGCAGTTAGACATTGGATCTATCAGCACGCGTAAAAGCATGTTGGCAACAATGCCATGCGTGTGCTGGTCAGAAATAATCTGAAATATTATGATATCTTGTTGTGCCAATTTCGCATGAAATCATTTGTTAGTATGGAAGTTACATGTACTTTAAAATTGGACATATAAGCAGGCATAGAATCATGTTTGCAGCACTGACTTATATTAACTACGCCAAATTAATCTAGAATGTCAGGTGCTATACGTGTGCAAAGTATAGAGCTGTTGGCTTGCATACTTTCTGATATATTGATATTAGGGTAAAAAATATAGATAGCATTTATTAACAGTTGGCAGCCCTAATTGCTCCTAAGAATACTATAGTCATATCTGTTATGTTGTAACATAGGACATAGGAAATTTGGTTGAAATCCAACTGATAGTATAGAAGTTATATGTATTTAAAAATTGGCCCTATCAGCAGGCTTAGAATCATGTTGGTAGAACTGACGTATATAAGTTACTGCAAATTAATCTTAAATGTCAAGTACTGTACGTGTGCATAGTTTAAAGCTGTCGGCTTGCATACTTTCTGATATATTGGTATTTGGATAAGAAAAATAGAGAGAGAGCAATTATTAAGAGTTGGCAGCCCTGGTGGCTCTTAAGAATACGCTCAGTCATATCTGTTTATGTAGACATATTGTATACAAAATTTGGTTGAAATCGAATTGAGAGCGTAGAAGTTATATGCATTTAAAAATTGGACTATCAGAAGGCTTAAAATTATTTTGGCAACACTGTCATGTATGGCCTCCTGGAAATTAGACTGAAATAGTATTATCTACATCTGTGCCAATTTTGGAATAGGTCCCATGCATACCTTCCAAGATATCCAACATGGAGCTCATATTTCTAGTGCCATTTTTCAGCAGTTGGTAGCACTGACATCATTTTCAAATATGGGCTTGAGATATTCCGGTATACATCTTTACTCATACTAAATTTGGTTTCGATTGCTGCAGCCGTTTAGGAGTTGATATGGGGGGTGGGGGGGATACACACTCAGCCAGCCAGACAGACACACATTTTCACGGATTGATCTCATAAGTCTACTTTTTCCTCATTTTTGCAAAATGTGAAAAGTAGGCTAAAAATCTACCCCTACTGTAAAATGTAGGAAGATGGAGATTGTTCCTTTTGATACCAATAGTCTAATAGGCTACCATGTCTTTGGAATACGTAAAAAAATATATTTTTTGTCTTATTCTGTAAAGAAACCTTGAAAATAAAACTAACTTTTACTCCCTTAAACTGAGATTATTTTTAAAATACCAAGTGATGCCTTACTGTTTGGAGGGCACTGTTCAAACAGTAGCCGATATACTGTAATACATCGCATGCAGGCGATACGCTTGGAGACATTCCAGTTAATGACTGGAGCATTCTTATGGTTAAAGGTTTTCCAGCAATGCCACCTTGGACTCGATCCCCCTTGCAACTTCCAGACCACGAGCTGTGTGTGTACAAACTGTACAATATTTGACATCCTCCGGAGGGAAAACGAAATAAAGACAGACTTCAATAAACTTATCTCTACTTAGTATAAAACTAAGTCCCCTATTCTTGGATGTCATGGGTAATCTCGAGAACCACTGGATGGATTTTGATGCGGTTTTCACCATTCTATAAAGGATATCTCGAGGAAGGTTTCTGTAGAAAATAATTTATTTATGATCAAAGGAAGCCAAGCAGTAACGATTTCAGTGAAAAAGTCGGAAAAAACCTGGCTTCCATGCGCTTTTGTTCAGCATGAAAACACTATAAGTGTTTTTACGTTTTCATTTCTTCCAACAATGTCCATTCAATTACTGAGGCAACAATTTACGAGCTAGCTAGGGGCGAGCCTATCATCCCAGTTACAGCCTAGCGAGCGGGCGAGACTATTCCCCCTGATACAGCCAGCAGCAAACTGTGGAGTCGTGTAGAGTTAAGACTCCAGAGAAAAGTGGTTGTGTTTGGAGTTTCTCTGGAAGTGCAACTCGGCTTTTCTTCATTTTGCCTGTGAACTTTTGTTCCGCAAAATACACAGTCAAGTTAAGATTGGACGGAAGGGGGATTTGTGTTTCATGCTCTTTGCCGTTCTTAAATTACGTCTGACAAGAATTCGTTGCACATGCATCTCCATGATAATATAATTAATAGTCCAGTCAGTGATTTTAACCCATCATGCCGAGACGTAAAACGGATATAGGTCATAGTTCATTGACATCGAAGAAAAAACGCTTTACACGTAATGCATTCATAACCTGTTCCCGGGCGAAACCGGGCCGGGTTGCTAGTCGTCTAATATTCAGTGAAGATCTTATAAGAACCATTGTCGCCCCTTGAGTTGATGCCGAAACTGTTGTGTCACCGACTATATTATTTAAAGAAGGAAGTAAACAGGGCGAGGTTAGAGCAGAACTTCGAATAGAAGAGCTTTTCAAAGTTCCAAAAGGCTCTCCATCATAGTTGGTGACAGCTCAGGTAACATAACAGCGAGCTATTGTCCTCACCGTGGATTGGAACCAGCGCTTTGTTCTCGAACATCCTGAGACTGTCTGAAGTTAACTAATTAATTCCACTGCTAATTCTGCCGACTTCTCTAAAGAACTTAACAGAACACAACCATGACCTAGTGTTAGACACTTAAGAAGTTATCAAGTTAATCTTATTGAGAGATAAGGAAAATAATACCGTAAATCAATAAAATTATTTTTCTTAAAATACAGTGAGATTCTTTTGCTGGAGCGGGACTGGCGGCCGGTTGCCCGGCGCGCGCGCCTTCCGCCAGCCAACCGAGCTTGGGCCGCGGGGTTGTGCGAGGCGGAGGCGAGCTAACCAGGGTCATTACAGTCCTTTAAGTCACAAAACTTTCATCAACGATGGTGTGTAGTGTCAGCGCACAGATAAGATGGTAGCATAAACAACAGCTGCAAGATTTAATTAAAGAAGCACAGATGTTCTTATTATTTCACAGAAGATACTAAGAATGTTCTCCTTCAGCTGACAGACAGACATCGATACATTATGTCGCTACTCCTGCCCCCACCCTGCGTGTTTACTGTGATTAATCGAAGCACGGACCTAAGCAAGTTTGTTGTTCAATTGTGGGTTAATTTAACATTCAAAGTGTACAGATCAATTACACGCACTCTAGTGGAGCTGGAGAACAATACACGGCAGCAGATATCCCTCACAACAGAAGGGAATTACAACGTGTAAACGCTAATTTATTTACACGGTACAACGCCTGCCTGTCAGTTGAAGGAGAACATTTTCAGCATATTCTGTAAAAAGGTAAGTTCTTTAGTCATGATTCGCTGGTGAATTTACCATTAATTAATGTACTTTGTTACGGTTTCCACCTGCGCACAATCCGCGGTGCGAGCTCGGTTGGCTGGCGGAAGGCGCGCGCGCCCGGCAGCCGGTTGCCCGTCCCGCTCCAGCAAAAGAATCACCATGTACCATGTATCGTTCCGGTTTCGGTCACATTAAGGGCCCTTTCAGACGAGGCCACTCAGCAGAGCCTCTCTGAAGCGCTTCCGTTCATAAATACTGTAGATATGTGAGCGTTCACTCACAGCCACCGCCACAGAAGAGTGGCGCAGCAAACGCTCTGTGTAGTTGACTTCGCCGCTGGTGGCGGCCACAAAAAGTAGCGCTTCTCTTCGCGAAACCAGTCATTCTTGAACAATGTGGTCTACAGCGATGAATCAACGTTACACCTCTCTGGCCAAGTCAACACAATTGGCGTATTGGAAAAACCACATGGGAACCACGTGACAGCCCCAAAGTGAACGTTTTCTGCACTGTTTCGAGAGAAACAATTACCTGGCCGCCACGGTCCCCAGATTACAAACCACTGGAATTCTTTCTGTGGGGCTTTGTGAAAGATAGGGTGTACATCCCCCCCCCCCCTTATCAGCAAATCTTTATGAACGGAGACATTGCATCACAACAGCCATCGCCTCTGTTACCCCGGAAATGCTGTTTCATACGTGGTAGGAAATCAACTTCCGTTGGGATGTGTCCAGGATGACAAATGGTTCACACATTGAGCCGTAACGGATTTGTCAAAAAAAATTGAAGTGTTTTGCTATGTAATGGCATATAAACCAAGTCTGTAAGTGGTTCCAATAAATAATTACACATTATTGAAGTTGTATTGTATTGTTGGTTTCAGAGGGGCTGCGTGGTGCAGTCGGTAGAGGCGCTGAGCTTCTAACCGAAAGGAAGTGCGTTCGATCCCCACCCAGGTAGTGGATTTTAGGAACATAACACCCACTTTCAGAAACGCAAATAGCCGTGGGGTTCACTCAGCCTACACCTGAACTGAGTAGCCTACTGGAGCAATTCCTAGGAGCAAAGACGGCCGGGCGTGGAGCTGACAACTCCATCCCATCTAGTGCCGATGTCCCAAAGGGTGGAATCCTCTACCTTCCATGGCATGTACGGCGTTGGCTTTGCTTTGCAGCCGCGCCACTAATTTAGTGGCGCATACTGAGCGCGACGGTAGCGCTACTAACGGCTCGCCACGTGGTCGTGTAATTTGCTATTCGCAGGTTCCTATTATTTCATTTTTGCTGCGGGCTCGGGCCTGTATTTATTGCCTTCTTTTCTGTACTCTTCCCGAATATTGTTGCTGATATCATCTTAAAGCGCTTGAAATGAATTTTTGGAAATGTCAAAGTACGCAAAGAGCTTTCCGTCATCCTGTTGTAGCTCATCGAATAAGGCATGGAACAGTCCTCGATTTTGTCTTTCCTAAACCAATGGATGAACCCAGAATCTTCTTGTTTTCCGTTGAAGTTTCTTTCTGCTCCATATGAGGAGCATGGCAAGAAATATATCACCTTCTATGTCCATGTTTACTGGAAAACTGACGAGTTCACCACTCGGGTATCTAACACTAGCAGGGCCACCAACGCTTGATAGAAGTGCCACCAACGCGACACTAACGCTTGGCAGAAGCGCCACCCACGCTCGGTAGAAGCGCAACCAACGCTGGGCAGAAGCGCCACCAACGCGCCACTAACGCTTGATAGAAGCGACACCAACGCATGGTAGAAGCACTACCAACGCGACACTAACGCTTGGTAGAAGCACTACCAACGCGACACAAACGCTTGGTAGAAGCGCCACCAACGCGACACTAACGCTTGGTAGAAGCACTACCAACGCGACACTAACGCTTGGTAAAGCGCCACCAACGCGGCACTAACGCTTGGTAGAAGCGCCACTAACGTTTGTAATAATTCAACCGTGGCGCTACCAACGCTTGGTAGAAGCGCCAACAACGCGACACTAACACTTGGTAGAAGCGCTACCAACGCGACACTAACGCTTGGCAGAAGCGCCACCAACGCGCTACTAACGCTTGGTAGAAGCGCCACTAACGCTTGGTAGAAGCGCCACCAACGTGACACTAACGCTTGGTAGAAGCACTACCAACGCGACACTAACGCTTGGTAGAAGCGCCACCAACGTGACACTAACGCTTGGTAGAAGCGCCACTTACGTTTGTAATAATTTAACCGTGGTGCTACCAACGCTTGGTAGAAGCGCCACCAACGCTTGTTAGAAGCGCCACTAACGCTTTTTAGAAGCGCCACCAACGCCATTAACGCTTTGTAGTAGCGCTACCTACGCTTGGAAGAAGCGCCACTAACGCTTGGTAGAAGCGCCACCAACGCCACTAACGCTTGGTAGTGAACCCTCTAATCTCTGATGGATAAATGATTCGATGTTTTATTTCTTCAATTAATAAATATTTCCACCAGCATCATGAAAATAGCCAGACGGAGATGAGGAAATTTCAAGCATTGGTTGGAGACAATGGGGACATACCTGCAGCAGTTTGACAAAAGGCTAAATACTTAGGATTGTGAAAAGAAAGACCTAGCAATGATTCAGAAGGACAGGTGGTGGCCACCTCAAAATAGAAGCGACGCGCAGTGAGACACGCTTCTGGTATGTTCATTGTAATATTCGCGCCTAGAAAAAATATGATGCAGTAACGTGAGTGGCTGATGAAAATACTAGACACTCCTACGAAGCCAAGGTCTGATAAAAACCGTCAAGTTACAGAAAATATGGAACCAATGAGAGAAGAATGCTTACCAGCGCGGCAAGTCTAGCTTGGGCACGCGATGACTAGCATTAACGCGGGAGATCGCCTAGACAACATCTCTACGATCGATTCTAGGATTAATGGGCATATTCTTGACCTGCGCTATTTTTCGAGTTCAGTGATATTTATTTCATTCCTGTACCACTATTATTTTGAGAAATTTTTGTATAATTTCCCCCACTATCAATACCTAGGGCCGGTTCATTTATAAGTGGCGTGAAGAGCCAAGACAGTGCTTATTACATTTGTTCGTCTGAGGACGGAAGCTAACTTTAGTTCGTCTGAGGACGTAAGTTATTGTATTTTATGTGTCCGTGGACACAGAAATTATTATAAATGTGTTAAATTCAGTGATAGATAGTCACAGTACTATAATTTGTAGGGGCAGTATCTTCGATAATTCGCCAACAGACAGTTCCGGGGAAAGTAGTACCTGAAACGGCGAATTTAGTAGTCAGATATCAAGTGTATAATAATTTAACTTTTTGAATCAGCACGAGAGATGACATCGCTTACCATTGAAGAAGCCTGGAACTATCAACACTCCGTCAAGATGGTTGAGATGAGATAAGAAGCATCCAGTTGGGAGATGGCTGCTTATGTTCTTTGACTGGCCGAGGATGAGTACTGAATAATATTCTTATTATCTGATAGAGTAACTTATGGTATATGGGACATATTTTGTTTTGTAAATAATTTGCTTGTGTGATTAACGTAGTATATTTAGTTTTAGTCTGACACACCTTTTGCATGGAAACAGCTCGCATATATTATTAGTGGAAGGTTCTTGTTTTTGTTTGTTGTTTTAACTAACGTAGCTATGTGGACGACCGTGTTTGCATATGTTACGCAATGCGGTTAAAAAACGTCTCTCGGAGATATGTTGTGTTTCAGAAGTAGGACTGAAGTAATATAATTATACAGTAGATTGGAGGGTAATTACATTTTTAAGGTTTATTATTGATCAGATTCAGAGAGATTATTGCCTTTGGAGCAATGTGATTTGTGACGAAGAGCAGTCAGCTCTATCGTAGGTTTTAATATTTTTTTAAAATAGTTTGCGAGCACCCATTCAGCCGACCTGTGTAAAAAAACGTGATGTCATTCCCAGAAGTGTGAGTGTGTGTATTTGTGGTCATTACAAGCGGGAATTTCAGCGTAGACTGATTTCTGTCAGCTTGGTGCCAGGTCCATATTGTAACCTTGCGAGGGCAAATGTGGATATTTTGATTAATGTCTGACCATTTGTTGAGGTGGTTGAGATTTTGTTGCTGTTGATTCTTTGAGATAACGGCACAGCTGGTCAGTTATTTTTACACACTGGAGTTGGAACAATGACAGGTATTGAGGAAAGGGGGAGATGTTTCACAAGACGGACTGAAGGTTGCTAGCGAGGTCATTAGTGGAGAGCGCTTGTGTGGCTCAGTAATTACTTGAAATACAGAATTAAGAACTGATCAATGATAAAAATTGTTTAAATAAATGGGAGTTGCCTACGAATCACGATAATCTCCGAAGCGTTAGCTTAACATGCAGTTTTGTTCATATAAAGTAATATCAGCTGGTCAGGCTTTTGTTGTTGTTGGTTTAGTCCATGTTTACATTCCATTCAGTGACCCGTGAAGTCACGTGCTATGCTGCATTTCCTTGCTTGTGTATTGAGCAATTGGCCGGAGTTGGCAGCTCATTGTCAAGTGCGTCATCGCGCTAAATGAGGGTCTCGAGAGAGGTTCCGGTAAATAGTAGATTTTAGTGTGTGTGTCAGCATTACATTTTTTTAAGGGTTTTTATTAGTGTCATGTTCCATATCCGTAGACGTTGATTTACGAGATGATTGTTCGTGAGCATCGTGGCTGTTAACCCGTTGTGAACGAACAGACATCCAATGTACTCATTCCTCGTAGTTAGTCATTACGCGTACATAAAATCCAAATTGCAAGTTAGTGGAACCTGGATCCACATTTTAATAAGGGGGAGATCCGTCTGACTCCTCAACTTTGATAGATATTCCTGTCATGGGAAAATTCGGGGAGGATTTTTTAATTATTGTTGTTTATATTCTTTTTATGCACTATTAGTCATTAAATCATGTTATTATTTTACATCTTGTCACCTTTCTTTCTTAATTATAGTTTTAATCCTATGACCCTTACCTCAGTAGAGCATGTTGTTTGGCGAACGTAAACATCACATTGGAACTGAGCGCGACCCCTTGATTAAGATTTCTTACATATAAACACTGCTTTCTGAAGGGTTCATAGGAAGTAAACTGGCGCGGCCAAGCGTGGGGCGGTTCACAGTGGTGTAACGCAAAGAAATTGCACATGTCAATGTAAGCGTAGTTGGGTTTTCAAACTGACGCAACAATGAAGGTGTAATTTTGTTGCTGGTTCGCTGCTGGAACACATTTAGTTGGCGTATTTGAGTAAAACTGACATGCCGCATGTGCAGGCAGATATGACAGTATTTTAATCACCGGAAAGTGATATTTTATTAAAAATAATTGAGGCGAAGGTGATACCGCCAAAATGTGTGAAATATAAATTAAAATCAGGAGTTTGCAATGTAAAATACGGTTCACGTTTTTTGTCTTTTAAATTAAAGTAAAATTAATATACGTGGTACCGGGCGCCCAATTATCAAAGTTAAAACTAGATTTGTTTAGAAAGTCAAACTCATGAAAATGTTAGGAGGCTGGTAGCCTTAAATGGCAATTAATACTTTGTTAATTAGTCAGTGTTAATATCAGATCAGGATGACAATTTAATGACTAAATATGTGTTTGGGTTTAAATTAAATTGAGTAAAATTAGAACCACTCAGAGATGCAATCGACTAGTGGGATTAAATGTAAAATAAATGAACTGAGTTGGGTAAAGAAATTAAATGTGCATTGGATTGTATGTGTGTGTCAAAGGTCATTGCTTTATGCCATTTCCCTAATGTCTCATATAAAGTGTATAAGATGGCAACGGTGGAACAGATTCAAGAAATCATTGAGAGTGCGGCTAGGAGAACACAGGAATTGTTGGACAGAACAAAGTGAATCACTAAACACGAAATTATCTGAACAAATAAACACTAAACTATCAGAACAAAGTGAATCATTAAACACTAGTATGTTAGAACAAAGTGAAGCATTAAACGCGAAATTATCTGAACAAATAAACAATACTATGGTAGAACAAAGTGAAGCATTAAACGCGAAATTATCTGAACAAATAAACAATAGTTTGTTAGAACAAAGTGAGTCTATAAACAAATTATCCGAACAAAGTGAATCATTGCGGACACAATTAAATAACAGTAGGATTGAACAAAATGTATATCAGGCGGAACAAGCTAGATTACTAAAAAGTGAAATTAATGACACTATCAATTCGCAGTTAGAGGCGCAGAATGTTAAAAACACGAACCAATTAGCTTCGTTAACCGCAGAGATGAAAGATCACACTAATCAACAGATGGTATTACTGGCCCTAGATGTTAGTAAAAATAATGAAAAACAATTAGACCAGATTAAGAAAATGGAAAGTATTTTTGATCAAAAACTTAGCATTCTGGATGAAACGGTGTTAGCTAAATTAGAGCAAATTGAACTAGCGTGCACTATGAATACAAGCGAGGTCAAGATAGCTCAGGATAAGTTAGAAGGACGATTTATGGAAATGGAAAAGAGCGGCAAAATCATTCAGCAACAATTATCAGCGGTAGATGAAAATATATCCGGCATAATTAAAGATATGGATCGTCTCGAAATAAAATCAGCGGAGCAATGGAAAAGCCTAGAAGCGGATCAGACTCAATTAAAAAGTACCATCGACGAAAATAGCGCGAGATTGGAAGATAGGCTGAGCCAGATAGAAAGCAATCAGGATGACACTAACAGCCAGATTGAAGAGAAAGTAAGCTCGATTAAGGAGCAAATAAGGAAAGATTGGCGAAAAATGAATATCGATTCTAAAGAGGAAAGATCAACCATCCTAAAAACAGTAGGCGAAAATCATACTCGTATTCAAGCATTAGAGCAAGAAATTAAGAGTAAACTTAAAGAGCAAACAGACAGGATCATTAAAGCCGAACTGAGGTCGTTAGAACAATCCTCGATATTTAAAACGGGAACATTGAAAGACAAGCAGGAAGACTCAAATAGCCCCGGGGAGGAAAGCACAGCAGGGAGTCAAGCTCAGACAGAGAGCCCATTAACAGCAAACACGGAAGGGTTTCGCAAGAATATTGAAAGGAGTTCCACGCCATAAGACGGTCATCAGCCCACACAACTTATCCAAGTAATTCGCTCGAACGATTATAAACCGCAGATATACACGGAAAATTCAGGGGTGACACCTAAAGCTTTTATTAAAGAAATTGAAGATCATTACAATGACACTGGGGTACCTGAAGCACGTAGATTGAGGATGATGGAGATATTTTTATCAGGAAATGTCCTTACATGGTTTTCAAGCTTCAAATATACATTTGGAACCATATCAGATTTCAAATTAGCGTTTCTGCGCAAGTACTGGTCGCCGGCAATACAACAGAGTCTAAGGATGGAGCTTTACTCTAGAAAATACCAAACCACCCAGCAAACGAAATACTCAGATTTCTTTAACATGCAAATGCTAAAATTTCGCGACCTTCATTACCCTTTAAATGAAGCGGATCTGGTGATGACAATAGCGCGGCAATTACCAGTCAGCGTGCAACAAGTACTAGTCGCAGCGAACGTTAGTACGGCCATACATGCAGAGCAGATATTACGCCATATAGATGAGACTACATCTCATAATCATTATAGAGGTGGAAGACAGCTGGAGTTAGTCAATACGACAGAGGTCATAAAACCTAAACAGGCAAACACTAAAACGCAGGGTACTAATACAAGCACCTCCACACCTAGGCGAAACCAGGAAGAAGGAGAAAACAGACCATACCAGCGTAACGAGAATAACTATAACAATAGGTCATATCAAGGCAACAATAGATATCAACAGAGAGGATATCAGCAATGGCGTGAAAATCAAAAAAATGACAGGCCTTATGGAAGATACGGTGATTACAATGCTAATCAAAGATGGAAAGGAAGAAGAGATCAAAATCAAGGAGAGGCGCGTAATTATCGAAATGACTGGGATGATAGGCACGCTCAATCACAAAATTACCTAGAGGAATTACACGCTAGTCAAGGTGGAGAACTAGGAAGATGGGAAAAAGCCATTGGGAACAAGAAGAATCCAGACACACATACTGAGGAAGCCGGAAGTCTACTGAGACAAGAGGAATATCAAGGGCATGGGCGACAAAAGGATGATGGGAGTCGCACCGGAGCTAAAAAAATGCTAAATTTGGATAAAGAAGACTGTCTACAAACGCAACAGTCGGAAGTTGTAGATGGATGGATAGTAGCGAACATACAAGAATGGATTGCTTTGCCAGAAGACTGCCTGGAGGAGACGGTGAAACCACGGAACGATGAAATTTGGCAGTTACCCATTATTTACGCGAGGATTGGTGGAATTAATATAAGATGTTTATTGGATACGGGGTCGCAGATCAGTCTGGTATCGGAGGCCTTGGTTCGAGAGTTGGGACGGAGTCAGAATATTCCTGTAATTCCCGTACCACAGCTCAAAGTGAGGGGTGTTATTCCTGAACGCACAGTCACTTGTAAACGTCAGGCATACTTAGAGCTGAACATATTGGAACACACTTTTGGGCAAACTTTCATTATCATGGCAAAGATGAATTTCAATATAATTCTTGGTGCAAATTTTATTTGTGACTATCAAGCAGTGATAGATTTGCTCAAGAATACAGTCAGTTTTAGAGAGTATGATCAGCTGAAGAATGTGGGATTGCATATGGATGAAATCACTACCGGAAGAGATGTAAATTCTTGGGCATTGGAAGCAATATCGGAAGAGACGGAAGAGGAGATACGAAAGGCAGAAGATAACATCATAGAAGGGGCTGTTGTGGAACTAGATGAGGAGAGTGAATCCCAGGAGATAAGGTCTTTATTAACGGAAGGAGATGACAGTGAGGCACAATTTGAAGAGTTACTACAGGAGCGGCTCAATGACATTCAACTTGGGGGTGAACACAGAAAACAATTGGAAGAGATTTTAAGGAAGCACAAAACAGTATTTGATACAGTACCTGGGAAAATATTAAATTTCAAATATTCAATGCAAGTCGAGGATTGGTCACCGTTCAAAAGCAGGTTGTACCCAATTCCTGAAAAATATCGCGGTCAAGTTAAGGTCATTATAGATGAGATGTTACAAGCTGGAGTGATAAGGAAGACACCTACACCTTATCTAAATGCGATTTTGGCAGTCACAAAACCAAATGGATCTATTAGACTTTGTTTAGATGCCAGAAATCTTAACATGAGACTCACTTTTCCTGAGTATGACAGAGCGCCAATTATCAGAGACGTATTAAAAGGCTTTAAAAACAAAAGCATTTATTCATCAGTTGACCTGACGAGCTCGTTCCACCATATTGAATTGGATGAGAAGTCACAGCTTCTAACTGGCTTCTTATTCGATAACCAAACGTTTTGCTTCGTCCGAATGCCCTTTGGAGTAAAAACAGCGTGCTGTGCTTTAATCCGAGCCCTGGACCGGAATCTAACCGAGGAAGTTAAGGAGATGACGGTACGCTACATCGATGACATTTTGCTGGCATCCGACAACATTGAAACTCATATGGAAAATTTAGATAAAGTATTAGGCAACTTGAATGCATCAAATTTCAAAGTAAACCTGAAGAAATCGCATTTCTTCAAGAGCGAGATCTTATATTTGGGTCACATCATTGACAAGGAGGGGGTGAAGCCAAATCCAGCTAAGATCGAAGCGATAAAGAATTTTCCTACACCAACGAGAGTCAAGCACATTCGGGCTTTCTTAGACGTAACGGGATTCTTTAAGGAAAACTGTCCAGGTTACACGGAGACTGTAGCTCCAATGCAGGAAATGCTAAGGAAGAATAATAAATGGTTATGGAATGCGGAGTGTGAGAAGGCGTTCCAATCAACAAAACAGCTATTGGAAAACTGCATTAAGTTAGGATATCCAGATTTCAAGCACAAATTTATAATCCAAGCGGATGCTTCACTAATTGGTATAGGTGCTATGCTCTACCAAGAAGATCCAGCTAACCTGCAACATAAAACATATTTGGCATTTGTCAGCCGAAAATTGCGTAAGCACGAGCGCAATTATACTGTAACGGAACTAGAGCTGTTGGCCATTCTTCATGCGCTACAACAATGGAAACGAATAATTTATGGCTACCCCATTGTTGTCAGGACTGATCACAAGGCATTAACATTCTTATTTAAGACGTCGATGGCAAGCGAACGTGTGACACGTTGGTCCATATATATTCAGCAGTTTAGCATTGAGATTGAACATTGCCCAGGGAAGATGAACGTGATTCCGGATGCACTCAGCAGGAACCCAGAGCCTGATAATGAAGAAACAGCGATGGTACAACACTTGGAGTTAACACCGAAGGACCGGGAATTCTTGGAGGAGTTACGTGAGATACAGCGAGAGCAGGAAGCGGAACCATGGATGATGCTATTAATTCAATACTTCAGAAAGCAACTACCTACAGGAACACCTGCATTTCGAGAAGCGAAAGCCAAAGAAGGAATATATGTTTATGTCAACAATTTGCTGCACAAATGGATAGATAATGACCACACCAAGTTACGCATATTAGTACCTGCATCATTACAGCGAGGACTGACATGGCATACTCACGAAAGTTACGGACACGTCGGATTAGACAAGTGCGAAGCGACAATAAGAGAGACATTTACATGGCCACGTATGAGAACAACTATATGTGACGTCATTACGACTTGTGATCCGTGTCAGAGAACAAAGCCCAATAATTATTTAATGAGGCAGTATCCTAGACCATTGCTACCTCAGAAACCATGCGAGCTACTGGCCCTAGATTGTTTCGGTCCAATTCCGAAAGGAAGGCGAGGTTGCCGGCACTTGCTAGTGTGCATTGATGTATTTTCTAAGTTTGTCGTATTATGCCCTATTCAGAAAACTACATCGAAACAAGTACTCAGTCGTATTCGAAATAGAGTTATTCCAATCCTTGGAAAACCAGAATTTATATTGTCAGATCATGGCAGTTATTTTACAAGCGCCGAATTCAAGAAAGGTATGGAGGACATGGGTATAAAACACGTTTTAAGCAGTATCCGACATGCCCAAGCTAATCCAAGTGAGAGAGCAATAAAATGTGTAACATCATACTTGAGAATCTTCATTCCAAATGAACATCACAAATGGGTGGATAAAATTAAGGATGTAGAGACATGCATGAATTCTACCAGGCACGAGTCAACAGGACAGATCCCTATGGTCCTACACAAAAACGAGTATCCAGTGAGAACGTGGAAAAGCATCATTAACTGCCCACAAGATCCCATGATAGCACCTGACCTGCGAATTGAGAGAACGAGAGCCTACATGAGAAAACAAGCAGATCGCAGATTACGGCGAGTAAGAAATAAGAGGTTTCACAGTGATCTTGAAATCAACCAGCTCGTTTTGGTGAAACGACCCGCTACATCGGATCCAGAGAAGAAGATCTTCAGCAAATTCTGCGAAAAGTTCATAGGACCCTATTCTGTTGTCAGAAACCTTGGAAATAATGCATACAGAGTGAAAGAGTTAAGCACAGGAACAATGTCGGTTTACAACGCAGCCAACTTAAAAAAGTATCGAAGAAGTGAACCATGAGGGCGGCGAAATAATGATGCAGTTTGAATATATGGACGTCCAATATCAACCAAGTGGACGGGGAGCAGTTGAGTACGGCACGTGAAGAAGGAAGTGAAATTGGTGTTGACAAACATTAACGAGACGAGCAGAGTGTTGCCTAAGGCACCAGCGCGTCATGCAAGCAGTTGAGAGGGTCATTACAGGCAGGAAATGAAACGAGCAAATGCCATTCAAGACAGGAGCGGCTAGGCCAAGTAATAGAAAAGGGGTGATTCCGAAATAAAACAAATTGGCCTACGGATGTCTTTTTAAAATTATCGACTTTCTCCGAAGTTAGAAATTTTGTGAGTGGAGGAGTTGTGAACCCTTTAACTTCTGATGGATAAATGATTCGATGTTTTATTTCTTCAATTAATAAATATTTCCACCAGCATCATGAAAATAGCCAGACGGAGATGAGGAAATTTCAAGCATTGGTTGGAGACAATGGGGACATACCTGCAGCAGTTTGACAAAAGGCTAAATACTTAGGATTGTGAAAAGAAAGACCTAGCAATGATTCAGAAGGACAGGTGGTGGCCACCTCAAAATAGAAGCGACGCGCAGTGAGACACGCTTCTGGTATGTTCATTGTAATATTCGCGCCTAGAAAAAATATGATGCAGTAACGTGAGTGGCTGATGAAAATACTAGACACTCCTACGAAGCCAAGGTCTGATAAAAACCGCCAAGTTACAGAAAATATGGAACCAATGAGAGAAGAATGCTTACCAGCGCGGCAAGTCTAGCTTGGGCACGCGATGACTAGCATTAACGCGGGAGATCGCCTAGACAACATCTCTACGATCGATTCCAGGATTAATGGGCATATTCTTGACCTGCGCTATTTTTCGAGTTCAGTGATATTTATTTCATTCCTGTACCACTATTATTTTGAGAAATTTTTGTATAATTTCCCCCACTATCAATACCTAGGGCCGGTTCATTTATAAGTGGCGTGAAGAGCCAAGACAGTGCTTATTACATTTGTTCGTCTGAGGACGGAAGCTATTACTTTTGTTCGTCTGAGGACGTAAGTTATTATATTTTATGTGTCCGTGGACACAGAAATTATTATAAATGTGTTAAATTCAGTGATAGATAGTCACAGTACTATATTTTGTAGGGGCAGTATCTTCGATAATTCGCCAACAGACAGTTCCGGGGAAAGTAGTACCTGAAACGGCGAATTTAGTAGTCAGATATCAAGTGTATAATAATTTAACTTTTTGAATCAGCACGAGAGATGACATCGCTTACCATTGAAGAAGCCTGGAACTATCAACACTCCGTCAAGATGGTTGAGATGAGATAAGAAGCATCCAGTTGGGAGATGGCTGCTGATGTTCTTTGACGGGTGACTGGCCGAGGATGAGTACTGAATAATATTCTTATTATCTGATAGATTAACTTATGGTATATGGGACATATTTTGTTTTGTAAATAATTTGCTTGTGTGATTAACGTAGTATATTTAGTTTTGGTCTGACACACCTTTTGCATGGAAACAGCTCGCATATGTTATTAGTGGAAGGTTCTTGTTTTTGTTTGTTGTTTTAACTAACGTAGCTATGTGGACGACCGTGTTTGCATATGTTACGCAATGCGGTTAAAAAACGTCTCTCGGAGATATGTTGTGTTTCAGAAGTAGGACTGAAGTAATATAATTATACAGTAGATTGGAGGGTAATTACATTTTTAAGGTTTATTATTGATCAGATTCAGGGAGATTATTGCCTTTGGAGCAATGTGATTTGTGACGAAGAGCAGTCAGCTCTATCGTAGGTTTTAATATATTTTTAAAATAGTTTGCGAGCACCCATTCGGCCGACCTGTGTAAGAAAACGTGATGTCATTCCCAGAAGTGTGAGTGTGTGTATTTGTGGTCATTACAAGCGGGAATTTCAGCGTAGACTGATTTCTGTCAGCTTGGTGCCAGGTCCATATTGTAACCTTGCGAGGGCAATTGTGGATATTTTGATTAATGTCTGACCATTTGTTGAGGTGGTTTAGATTTTGTTGCTGTTGATTCTTTGAGATAACGGCACAGCTGGTCAGTTATTTTTACACACTGGAGTTGGGACAATGACAGGTATTGAGGAAAGGGGGAGATGTTTCACAAGACGGACTGAAGGTTGCTAGCGAGGTCATTAGTGGAGAGCGCTTGTGTGGCTCAGTAATTACTTGAAATACAGAATTAAGAACTGATCAATGATACAAATTGTTTAAATAAATGGGAGTTGCCTACGAATCACGATAATCTCCGAAGCGTTAGCTTAACATGCAGTTTTGTTCATATAAAGTAATATCAGCTGGTCAGGCTTTTGTTGTTGTTGGTTTAGTCCATGTTTACATTCCATTCAGTGACCCGTGAAGTCACGTGCTATGCTGCATTTCCTTGCTTGTGTATTGAGCAATTGGCCGGAGTTGGCAGCTCATTGTCAAGTGCGTCATCGCGCTAAATGAGGGTCTCGAGAGAGGTTCCGATAAATAGTAGATTTTAGTGTGTGTGTCAGCATTACATTTTTTTAAGGGTTTTTATTAGTGTCATGTTCCATATCCGTAAACGTTGATTTACGAGATGATTGTTCGTGAGCATCGTGGCTGTTAACCCGTTGTGAACGAACAGACATCCAAAGTACTCATTCCTCGTAGTTAGTCATTATGCGTACATAAAATCCAAATTGCAAGTTAGTGGAACCTGGATCCACATTTTAATAAGGGGGAGATCCGTCTGACTCCTCAACTTTGATAGATATTCCTGTCATGGGAAAATTCAGGGAGGATTTTTTAATTATTGTTGTTTATATTCTTTTTATGCACTATTAGTCATTAAATCATGTTATTATTTTACATCTTGTCACCTTTCTTTCTTAATTATAGTTTTAATCCTATGACCCTTACCTCAGTAGAGCATGTTGTTTGGCGAACGTAAACATCACATTGGAACTGAGCGCGACCCCTTGATTAAGATTTCTTACATATAAACACTGCTTTCTGAAGGGTTCTGTAGAAGCGCCACTATCGCTTGGTAGAAGCGCCACTAACGCTTGGTAGAAGCGCCACCAACGCTTGTTAGAAGCGCCACTAACGCTTTTTAGAAGCGCCACCAACGCCACTAACGCTTTGTAGTAGCGCTACCTACGTTTGGAAGAAGCGCCACGAACGCTTGGTAGAAGCGCCACTAACGCTTGGTAGAAGCGCCACCAGCGCGATACTAACGCTTGGTAGAAGCGCCACCAACGCCACTAACGCTTGTTAGAAGCGCCACTAACGCTTGATAAAAGCGCCACCAACGCGACACTAACGCTTGGTAGAAGCGCCACTAACGCTTGGTAGAAGGCCACCAACGCCACTAACGCTTGGTAGAAGCGCCACTAACGCTTGGTAGAAGCGCCACTAACGCTTGGTAAAAGCGCCACCAACGCGACACTAACGCTTGGTAGAAGCGCCACTAACGCTTGGTAGAACGCCACCAACGCCACTAACGCTTGGTAGAAGCGCCACTAACGCTTGGTAGAAGCGCCACTAACGCTTGGTAAAAGCGCCACCAACGCGACACTAACGCTTGGTAGAAGCGCCACTAACGCTTGGTAGAACGCCACCAACGCCACTAACGCTTGGTAGAAGCGCCACTAATGCTTGGTAGAAGTGCCACCAACGCGCCACGAGGCAGCGCTGCTAAGTGCCCTCGTCTGAAGGGGCCCTATGTCCTTCGTCATAATTACCATCTTAATTACTATGAATACATTAAATTGTTTTTCTTTCTTCTCACTCAGGCAACGTAATCATAAAGCTTATTATTCTCACGTTAACACATGAACACATCATAAGCTATCCCAAATTCAAATTTTCAATGCACCAATAGATCTTGTTCTCGTAAGTGTTTTAATGTTTACTATTTTCTTTCTTCTTTCTGATTAAGTACAAACCTATTTCACATTTCAATAATATTCTTCTTTTTAGATCATTGATATTTCCCACATCGAGCGGTTTTAAGCCTATTTTCATTTATGAAAAAAAAAGGCTTATGAGATCACCTTTTGTCCGTGTGTGTGCCCTAAACGTGCCTAATTGTCATGCAAAACTCTATTTACTCAATAATCTAGAATTTTCTTTTACAGGTCCAAACATCAAGAAGTCAACTTTTAATTCACCTATCAACCTCAACAAGAACTCAAATTAATGGTAATTATGAATGTCCTGTACTAAATATGACAAAAGTATGACCCCATTCAAAATCTGAATTTGAAGAATGGAAAAAGAAATAATTGAAAACTTGCATTCTTGAAAGAATATGTTATATTTTTTGGTGTAATATTGATAAACTAATACATTTCGTAGGGTACATCAAAAACACTAATGTTGATAGATATGTGAAAGAAATATGGAAGTAAATTCAAAAAGTTGCTTCGTGTGTTCCCAAATTGCCCATTTGTTTTTTCAAAAATAAATTGGTCATACCTTAAATTGTAAATCAATCATTTTGATGACATAACTGCCGTTTTCTACATTCTAGTTAACCACTAAATAAAATCTTTTTCTTGAAGGCCACTCTTGAACTGTGGAAACATTCGGGGGACCTACACCTTTAAGGATTGTTTCTTTCCATGTTTATATATTATACTTTCTCTTCAAATTACTGCAACAATTTCTTTGATATGTATCATACTCTTGAAGTTATGACCAAAAACGTGCGGGAAAATTTTAGAAGTTTTCCGTAACTATGGATTTTCATATCCGTTTCATTAGTAACTGCCAGAGTTTTCAAGATAATGAAATGAAATTTTGTATACATGTGTATAGTTTAGGGAAGAACAATATGACCTAGAACAGTTGCTGTGAAATGTATATATCATACTTTAGGTCTTTGTTTAAATTATTCAGTGAAAAATCTTGGAAAAATGTTACACTTCAATATAAGCATTAAAAACCTGTTCTTCTTTATGGGTTCCAATGATTTGATTCTAGATCAACCTCTAGCTACTGCATTAGTAAATACAATGAAAAAATATTTTTAAATCAATGATATTTATGTAAAATGTTAGGGAAACGGAGAAACAGTGCACAATATGCAGCCGCCATTTTCAATGCATAATTTTCTGAAATGCATTCGCCATATGACGTGTAAATTCACCGACGTATTGGCGAAGCTTGGTGTGATTGTCAGACCAAATTACAATTCATTAGTGCTTTCTTATGCTGAGGAAAAAGGAGAGAAATATACATAATTTTTGGTTGTTAAAAGTGTAGGTCTCCGCCTTAATACACTTAAATGTAGAGGGTCCCACTGACGTCTCTAGAAATAAAAAAAGAATCATTGAACCCAGCTCAGATATTCCTCAGAATACGCAATTCCCGAAATAGCTAGAGATTCGATCTCCGGCCGTCCGGGGGTGAAGGACAAGCAGCTTAATAATGTTAATATGTATGTCTACTCCTTATTAATCCCGTCTTCAACGGGGTTGTGGATGAGATACGATGAAAGTCTATGAGGCGAATGGTTTTTACGGCTGGATGCCGTTGCTGACGCCAACCTCATGAGATGAGTTAATGAGAAATGAGATGAATGAAGGTGAATGAAACTTGGCAAGGATTTGGAAGGAAGAGGCCGTGGTCTGTCAGAAGGTACCGTCCCAGCATTTGCCTGTAGTTGAAAAAGGGAAAACCACAGAAAACCATTTCAAGGAAGGCAGATGGAGGGACTCGAACCCACGTGTACAGAGTCCACAGAGAGCTTGGATCCATTGGGTAACGCTGCGCGTTTCCGAGCGTAGCTACCGCTGTCGGTTCAATGAGAATATACTATGTATAGGGTCTTTCACTCGAAGTGCCGACCGCACGGCCAGCACAGCGCTGGAGGTAAAAGATCGAGCCAAAGGTCAGGCGAGCACATAGCAACACGGATCTGAGACAGTTGTGACGCAGGATCTGACGAGTAAAGTTGACTTCGTTATTTCGTTTATAGCCTATTTTAAGTTATAAGTGTTATAGGTTTATAACTTGTGTACGTGGTTATTGTTTAATTGTTATAGTGTTTCAATATTTTATAACGTGTTATTGCTAAGTGTTAATGCCTATTGCTTCAATTTTTATTTATGGGGACAATCGAAAAATAAGGTTTATGCAACAATGCCTCACACTCTAGATCAGGCCCGTTCACACAGCGCTTCCCGAGCGCTAGCTCTCCGGCTGCGCTCTAAGCCAGTGCTCTGAGCTCTTTGGCGGAAGGTAGTTTCAGAAGTGGTGGGAGGAGCTTGGCTGGCTGAGCGCGCTGAAGTGTGCAGCCGATCCATCAATTGCTAGTCCAATGTGCTTTCTTGACAGCGTGTAAGTAAATCAGTTTCGCAGTGGTCATGACTGAACATCATACACACGAACAGTGGTGAAGCAGCAGTCTTTAAAGCAGAATGGGAAATTTCATTTTTCTGTACAGCTTATAAAGGACATGCCAAATGTTTAGTGTGCAACAGAGATGTAATGTGTTAAAAAGAACACTATTTGTTGTTGAATTTTCCTCTCTAATACGTTCACATTTCAGTTTGGAATAAATCACAATATTCTTTACTTAATACTTGTGTTCGTTTCCTGCACATTCCATACATTCGATTTGTGTATGCGATATATTTGTTATGGCAAAACAGCCCTATTAATATGTCCACAATCCCACAAGAGCCGTCAGCCGCACGACTGTACGTACGTATCTAGTCAGCGTGGTCCGAACATCGTCCGTCTCTTCGCTGCCACAGTGTAGTGGTGGTAGGGGAAGGAGCGCTAGTCTGACTGCCCAGTGCTGCCCGAGCGTGGCCGCGCTCCCGGAGTGCAATGACTGGATGGCCCTGGTCTAAATGAACTCACATCTAAATATCACGAGGGAAATTGAGGCTATCTCAGTAGCTGAACTAATGCGTGTGAATGAAAATTTCCTTAGAAGATGCCAGAAATGTGTAGATGCAGGTGGAGGACATTTCCAACATCTTCTGTGACAATGATTTTACTTTGATTATGTGTTATTTTGTAGGCCTCCGTGGCTTAGGCGGCAGCACGCCGGCCTCTCACCACTGGGTCCGTGGTTCAAATCCCGGGCACTCCATGTGAGATCTGTGCTGGACAAAACGGAGGCAGACAGTTTTTTCTCCGGGTACTCCGGTTTTCCCTGTCAAAATTTCATTCCAGCAACACTCTCCACTATCATTTCATTTCATCTGTCATTCATTTAATCATTGCCCCAGAGGAGTGCGTCAGGCCTCGGCAGCCGGCACAGTTCATATCCTCGCCGCTAGTTGGGGGCTTCATGCATTCCATTCCTGACCCGGTCGGAGACTGGAAGCAGGCTGTGGATTTTCATTTTCATGTGTTATTTTGTGTGCTTGTTATTTACATGCGATTCGTACGGGCGCTCTCTCGACCCTAAGCTCAGCGAGTTGCCATGTGCTCTCAGTGAAAGACCCTGTATATACGATGTATTCTACAAGAAATAAAATATACACTACCGTAGTTTATTTTCTACATAAACTGATTTATTAAAATAATGTGGCCTTTTAGACATTCCACTTGTACCAAAAACATTTGTGATATGAGTTTCAGTTTTTTAGTCGGCTCATACGAACAGCTTCATCTAGCATGTTCATTTCTAACTTAGCTTTTACCTCTTCATTACGAGTACCTTCCTGCCATTGCTCCCATCTATTCGTCCCAGCAATCATTCCTGCTCCCCTCATATCAGTTACCTCTAGTTTATGTATCAGATATCTTGAATCTCTGAAACCGAGAGTTTCGTGGCTACAGTGACTTCCTTGCAGAATACTGTAGATCGCAGCTCAGAATTCCCTGCGTTGGTTTTTCTACTCCTCCACTCTATTTCATTCCCCGTACTACAGGGTCATTATGTGTGTGCGCAACAGTAAACACGGCAAGCTAAGCCGGCTGTGACTAGCGCAGATCGCGATCGCGCGCACCCGGTCCAGCCGGCGGTCGGCGCGCACTATCACACTTTTACTAAACATGTTCAATAATGTGTACTTACAGTGCTCATAGGCGATGCTGGAAATGTCCTCCCTCTCTTGTAACACACATCTGGCATCTTCTGATGAAAGAATGTCTGTCAACTCTTTTATTATTTACGGAGCCTGTTTCCTTGAATCGTTTAGCGAGCCTCCTAATTGTACTGGCATTAGGCACAGGTCTTCCTGGAAACTTGATTCAAAATTTTCGTCTTGTTTCAGAAAAAGATTTTTTGCTTTTCATATATGAATTATGGAAATACTCACGTTCGCGCAATGTGAATTGGTGTATAGGCATGACCAACAATCACAGTAATCACAACACTCACTAAACGTGCAACACTACCGTCTAAGCTTTGCAAATACACGCACATATGAATGATAAAACACGTGTGAACTAACGATGTGAGTTTAGGCGGCTTCGCTGGCGTAGTCGGTACTATGCTGAGCTTCTATGCCCAAGATAGCGGGTTCAAACCCGGCCGAAGCCGTCGGTTTTTTTAAGAGCACTAAAAATCCCTCAGTATGCCTTCCTTCGGAGGGGAAGTAAAGCCGGTGGTCCCATGTCATAGATTTATGGCATGTTAAAGAACTTTCCACTAATTACAGTACTACTGTGTGAAACTAAATTGTATAGGTTAAGAATGTAAACAACGCTCTTAGGTTGCTACGTTCGTTGTCAAGAGCCGACTGCGATGGCGTCTAGTAGCTAAGTTCTGAACTAGGCCTAGTAGACGTTGACGGTGGCATTTGGCGGCCAAAGTAGGAACTATTTGAAAAATTCAAAGTTGCAGTCCATACTTGAATTAAAAATATCAGATACACACACTAATACAGTCATCACAATTAACACCGGTTATCAGACAGATTCTACACATACCCAAAGTACACGGGGCTACATGACCGCGTTGTCGCTGCCCCTAAACTAAGGAACCAACCAACCAACTAACGATATGAGTCAGCGGAGCACGCCAACCGCCGCGCCGGCTGTACCGGGAGCGCGCGATCGCGATCTGCGCTAGTCACAGCCGGCTTAGCTTGCCGTGTTTACTGGCGCGCACACACGTAATGACCCTGGACCATCCTGAGTGAATACACAGCACAAGTAATTAAGGACACCACGTACTCTTGCATGATGAAAAAAGATGTTCAATAAAGAACATATAGCCTACTTTTTCCTAAATGCATGGGTATTGTTATAACTCTTTGTCCTTTTCAAGGAGTATAATTGAATGTTGGTTGTAGTAGCTTGTTGAAATACAACGTGCTATAGGGATATTACATGAATATGAGGTGCCCTTTGCTAGTGCTACCTCTGTACCAAATTTCGTTCCATTCGGTTTCACCGTGTTTGAATTAATGGGGGGAATCGATTTTGACACAAATATGGCCGCCATCCGCAAACTATTAGGCTAATGACGTATTAATTTGGTCAAAGGATGCTTCCTCCATAAAGGTATGTTGTTGCAAAATTTGGTAGAGATCGGATGATTAGGTTAGTCGTAATTTGATTTAAGCTTTGGACATTTGTGTGGCCGCCATTACGTTTCCGTCAAGATGGCGGCGATATAAAACATGACACTGAGGTGCCCTTTGCTAGTACTACCTCTGTACCAAATTTCGTTCCATTCGGTTTCGCCGTGTTCGAATTAATACAGGCAATCGATTTTCTCACAAAGATGGCCGCCATCCGTAAACTATCAGGCTGATGATCTATTAGTTTGGTCAAAGGATGCTTCCCCCATAAAGGTATGTTGTTACAAAATTTGGTAGAGATCGGATGATTAGGTTAGTCGTAATTTGATTTAAGCTTTGCACATTTGTGTGGCCGCCATTACGTTTCCATCAAAATGGCGGCGATATAAAACATGACACTGAGGTGTCCTTTGCTAGTGCTACCTTTGTACCAAATTTCGTTCAATTCGCGTTCACCGTGTTCAAATTGATAGGGGGGGGGGGGCAGACATTCAGAGTACACACACACTCACACACACACACACACAGACACACACACAGACAGACACACTTTTTTTTTCGCCCTGTGTTGATCTCATAGGTCTACTTCAATTTTTTGCAAAAATCGAAAGTAGGCTAAAAATCGATTTTTTTATTTTGGCGCCATAAAATTCTTCATTCTTTTCTGAATCCAAATATATATAGTTTGTTGGGGTTTTGATGTCTACAACTACCTTAAATTCGTTTTTTTTAAATTAGCGTCCCATGCTCTGAATAATACACTTTTAACTTTGCCGGCTGTTTTCCGTTAATACTCATTTTTCATGTTTAGGTACCAATAAATAGGAAACCAATTCAGATAGAAGGTTAATTTTTTTACATTAATTTACCTAATAGAGTACTTGAATGTTAACCTATTTTCACTTCCAAAACATAGTAGGCATGGATTGGGAAGAGAAAAATTCATACATATTTTTGAATAAATTTAAAAGGAAGAGTTCGGTATTTTTTTCTTGCATTCTGTCCCAATAATAATGAAACAAAGTGGTTACTCATCTGCCATGATCCATTCCAAGTATGTGAACAAAATTTGAGAATATTTGATTGAAAAACAACTGAGAAATGTGTACCTGAAGCAACTTATACAACATTCTTTTGAAAATGTATCTGTCCAAATTTGTATTCATTTCACACATCCTATAAAAGCAAAGTAGCATAACATGGTCTAAAACAGCTCAGAATATACCGCTTCTTATATGTGACAAGAATCGTAGCTGTATCTTTGGCATAAACCCAGAAAATACTTAGTATAGTGATGCCACAAAAATAGACATTTTCATCGTGTAAGAGTACGTGGTGTCCTTAATTTTTTATATTTTTATGTATGTAGTTTATTTCAAGTATTTTTTGTAGGATATACTAATATTAACCGCCCAAGATAATTAGGCAAAAATCCCCCACACTCCGAGTCTTAACAATCTCGACTCGTAAATGTTAGCGAAGAAACAAAAATGATGTTGCGATCGACTGGTCGATCCAAATAAGAGAGCCGGCCTTACCTCACACACTCGTTCACAAATTCACACACACACGCACATGAACAACAAATATACGTGGGTTAATTAACCGAACTTATTTCTAATGTCTTACTTTTACCCAAAATCCAGGGTCCTCCATGTAAATCATCAGAGATTTCCTCTATGGTTCTGGATTTAGTTTCAGGTACACAATATGTAACAAAGAGAATACTTAAAAGTGTGCTGGCTGTGAAAAACCAGTAGCATCCATGAGCACCCAGAGTATCTGCCATGGGTTTGAATACAAGGACTACCAGAAAAGCAACCGCCCATAACGAACTTAAAGCGACTGAGGCACCAAAACTTCTAACTTGAGGTGGTAACAATTCCGTCAACATCAAGAAAGGTAGTGGTCCAAAACCAATTGAAAATAACAGCATATAGATTGATAAAGACATTAGAGGTATCCATGACCAGGAACTGACGTCAACTCCAATGTGTTTGAGAAAGAAATAAGTTCCTAAAGTCCCTAACTCTATTAGTACAAAAAATTGCGATGTTAATAGAAGCTTTTTCCTTCCAAAACGTTCAACAGAAAGTACAGATAAAAATGTACCGAGTAATTGCAAAATTCCCACAATGATAGCTGATAAAGCAGATGATAAACTACTTCCAGATTCATTAAATATCTCGACGGTAAAACTTAAAATGGCAAGTATTCCGGACAACTGCTGGCTTATGCATAAAGCAACAGATAGAATTAAACCACGAACGATCCCTCTCGTAGAAAGCATTCTTCTAAGTGAAATATTAACCCCACTTTTTTCCAAAGAGCTAATTAGAGTTGAAATTTCTTCTGCTACGTCAGAATTATTACCACCTCGTAATTTTCTCATAGCGTTAATTGCTTTAGGAATGTTGTTGTTTTTCAAAAAATAATAAGGGGTATCTGGCAAAAATGTGAAGCAAATTATGAAAAGAACTGGGAACATAAAATAAATTTTAGTTTGTGTAAAATAAGGAAGATATCCTCCTATGATATAGCCTAATAGTATTCCTGCGTTAATGCAGAATACGAAAAGACATCCTAGTCTTCCACGTATTTTGTCTTCAGCTATTTCACTGACGTAAAGAGGGACGAAGAGTATTGTTCCACCCGCTGCAAGACCAACGATAAATCTGGCCACGTAAATAAGCGCATGCATTTCTGTAAGACTGAGGATGAGCCAACTGATGAGGTGAAGAGATGCGACCAGATATCCTAGTAGTTTGCGGCTGAGTTTCGAGGTCATTACACTGAAGATGGGAGTTGCTATGAAGGCCATGAGGCAGATACTAGAAGAGAGCCATGATGTGTCGGTCGCTGTGATTGGTCCGGATTGTAGAGGAGTATCGGCTGATTCTAACACTGGCAGAGCAGTTGAGCCCCAGGCCACTGATAGTCCATAAGCGATTGCGTTGAGGTTTACTGAAATGAGAGTGGACAGCATTAATGAACAACACTATACAGTAAATTGCGCTACATTCATTCAGATAGGTTTGGCGTCACTCTTCAATGTGGCCTCATTAACAATTAATATTTTAAACTCTGTATAAATAATAATATGAAGCCAACAACAAAAGTGGTTGTCACAGCAGTCTGTAGACATTCCACAATTTCACATGAGTATCAATATCAGCTCTTGAAACACACAATTAGTAGACAAACAACATTTTATTATTATTATTATTATTATTATTATTATTATTATCATTATTATTATTGATTGAAGCCCACTAAGGAGCGCTTATGACTAGTTCTTCGATGCTCTCTTCCACCACCTCAATGAAGACCGTATCCCAGCTGAGCTGGTTCCTCAGCAATAATTCCAACTATATTGTCCGGCGTTATTGGACCAACCTCAGTTTCAAGTTTGTTTTTCCACTGCCCAACGAGCACTGGCGAAGAACGTATGCTATACGTCATCTCGTTCGTTCTCGCAGTAAATATAATACATACTGGACTCCTTACTTTGGCCATACGATGCAGGTAACACCGAAAGTAGCCATGATCTGTCAACATCTGAGTCAGAGAGTAATTAGTTTTCCCATGTTTTCTACTTGTCCACTAAACCAGACTCGGTATCAGCCGAGCTGTCCATCTTCCTGTGAGATCGTCATTCCACTTCTGCTTCCAAAGTTCCATCCTACGTGCCACGGCTTCCTTCCGGGCTTGAGCCTTGCCCAGTTCTACTCGTCGGAAGTATACTTCTTTGCGTTCATGCGCGAGTAAGTCAATTGGCGCAACACCCGAAACTGTACGGTAAGCACACGCCACCCTCAGAACTCCTCTCCTCTGAATTGCAGCTAGGCGTTTTCTATACTTCTCTATCCTCAGCGAATCCGACCAAATCTCCGCTCAATACAGGAGAATAGACTGCGCTGTGGACAACAGTAGTCCACGCTTGCTTTGTCTAGGACCATGCACATTAGCCATGAGTCTACTAATGGCAGCTGTCACTACTTCCGCCTTGTCTGCTGCCTTATGTATATGAGACCAGTATGTCAGTTTCATGTCAAGAGTAATTCCTAAGTACTTTGCAGTGGCTCCAGTTCGAACGACCACCTCTCCAACTTTTATGGGAATTATAGTGTCCATTCTCCTCCTAGTTAACATTACTATTTCAGTTTTCACCATAGCTAAATTCAGACCATGAGCGTTCATCCAACCACTCACCCGTCGCATTACCTGATTGAGTTTCCACTGAGCCAGAACCACATCTTGGGCTACAATCACCGCTGCAATATCATCAGCGTACCCAACAAGGAATGTATAATCGGGCATCTCCATGCGCAGTAAGCCATCGAACAAGATGTTCCATAAATCTGGGCCCAGGATAGATCCTTGCGCTGCTCCGGCCGTGACTTCTCTCCTCATATAACAGGGTATGGTCCTTCAAATAATCTTTCATTATACACAGGAAATATACAGGCTACTATTGTAATTAAAATTAGATAAATCGTAATTTCTTGTAGATTATGTTAAAATGACGCATAATGTTATGATAGATATCGTTTAAATCGATAATCCGGTATCAAAAGTAATTGCCGGGACTGGGATTCGAACCTGAGACCTCATGATTCGCAGACCAATATGCTATCCACGCAGCCATTACAACCACCGAAATACAGAGTAGCCTACAATAAAGTTACTTATTTTTACGTGCCGGTAATGATATGGAAGAATTTTTTATGCTCCATTAATATTTTGCTTTTTTTCGGTAATGTTCCTGCGTGGAATTGAGTTTTAAATTAGTTATCAATACGCCTACTTGACACTAAAGGGAATTCCTATAGTGGTCCATGAAAAATTAGCTCAGCTCCCGTATAAAAACATCGATATATATTACATTGATCACTGCATTACCGCAATGTGGGTTAATATCTGAATAGCCATTGTGCAGAAACATAACACCGGCTTTGCCAACTAGTTACAATGTTTCATATAAAACATATAATCATTTAAATACTGATACCAAGACATTGAATACGTGGTATGTGTTTCAATCAGTTGACACCAGAGTTCACTTGAGCGTTTACCGTTCAGTGAAAGTGTTGAGAGAAGTTACTTGGGGAGAGGATGCCCATCACTTTTATCCAGAGAATGAAAAACAGACTCTTAATAAATCATAATTGTATTCAGCAAATATGATATAATGAATATGTTTACAGCAAAGCACGACAACTTGAAGATGATTTATTGTAGAAATATCTGTAATGGCGCCTCCAAACCTTGAAGTAATCCGTATGTGATATACATTTCACATGGTACCACTGCCAGCTGGATCGCATCCCTCCTGGCTGCGTCTTATACACCTCCGTCTGATCCACTTCCGTCCCATTTTTCAAAATCACTCCCACAAAAATATCCAGCAACCGAGTGGAAAGATGTCACACATCAATAATAATAATGCACTCAATAGTGGCTTTCTTTTATTTCCTGTGGATATATGAGTTAAGGGGAGCCACAAGTATCTAGTCGTCACCTGCCATTTATTGTGAACCTCTGTCATTAAGGCAATTAATTATCTTAGTAATACTAATTAACAGGTCGCTTTAGCTTACCAATGAGTGTTGCAGCATATTGACACAGCTCTCTTCTTGCGCGGGAAGGCCGACTGTTTGTCTCTGGAGCGATCGATTCGACAATATCCATGAGATCTGGTGGTTTCGAGTCCCTGCACAAAGAAAGATTAAGCCATTATCCACTGGGAAGGTAAAGAAAGATACTGGTGCTCAATGTATTTGATTAGAAGGATTGTGAAGACCTACAAAAGGCTAGAGAGTCCATCTATAAATGAGAGGAAGGAAATTGAATGGTAGCGAATGGAGGAAAATGTCAAGTAAAACGTCGTGGATAACATACTGTACAATGAGCCTACAGCATGGGGGATGCAAATATAGGATGCATGGGGTTATTAGGCCTACTAAGAAACTGGGAACAATAATGTAGAATGTAAAATGGTAAAATGTAAAAATGTTAAAAATATTAAAAATGTTACAATTATTAAGAATGTTAAAAATGTTACAAATGTTAAATTGTAAAAAAGTAAAAATGTAAGAAAATGTTAAAAATGTTAAAATTTTTACAAATGTGTCAAATGCTACAATTGTTAAAAATGTTAAAAATGTTTCAATTGTTAAAAATGTTAAAATGTCACAAATGTTACAATTGTTACAATATTGTTAAAAATGTTTAAAATGTTGCAATTGTTAAAAAAGTTACAAATAATGTTACAAATACAATTCTTAAAAATGTTAAAAATGTTACAAATGTTAATTTGTTAAAATGTTAAAATGTTGATAATATTAAAAATGTTACAATATTGTTAAAATGTTAAAAATGTTACAATTCTTAAAAATATAACAAATGTTACGAATGTTAAATGGTTAAAAGTGTAAGAAATGTTGGAAAATGTTAAAAATGTTAAAATTCTTACAAATATTACAAATGTTACAATTATTGTTAAAATGTTAAAAATATTGCAATTGTTAAAAATGTTAAAATGTTACAAATGTTACAGTTATTGTAATAATTGTAAATATATAAAAAATGTTGCAATTATAAAAAATGTTAAAATGCTACAAATACAATTCTTAAAAATGTTACAATTCTTAAAATTGTTACAAATGTTAAAAATGTTAAAAATGTTAAAAATATTAAAAATGTTACAATTGTTTAAAATGTTAAAAATGTTACAATTCTTCAAAATGTAACAAATGTTACAAATTTTAAATTGTTAAAAATGTAAAAAATGTTAGAAAATGTTAAAATTGTTATTTTTTACAAATGTTACAAATGTTACAATTGTTAAAAATGTTGCAATTGATAAAAATGTTAAAAATGTTACAAATATTACAAAATGTTAAGAAGAAATTGTTAAACATGTTAGAAATCTTAGAAATGTTAAAAAGTTAAAAATGTATTTCCCAGGTCTAGAAGAGTCGAAGTAAAACGTATAGTAAACAAGATGTTCAGTAAAAGACATATAGCCTACTTTCTCCTAAATGCATGGGTATTGTTACAACTCTTTGTCCTTTTCAAGGTGTATAATTGAATATTGGTTGTAGTAGCTTGTTGAAATACAACGTGCTATAGGGATATTAAACATGAATATGAGGTGCCCTTTGCTAGTGCTACCTCTGTAAAAAAATTCATTCAATTCGGTTTCACCGTGTTTGAATTGATCTGGGGACTGGATTTGCACACATACATGGCCGCTATTTGCAAACTATTGGGCTGATGACCTTGTAGTCAGTCATAAGATGCTTTCCACAAAAAGGCATGTTGTTGCAAAATCCGGTAGAGATCAAATTATTAGGTTGGTCGAAATTTGATTTAAGCTTTTAACATTTGGGTGGCCGTCATTCCGTTTCCGTCAAGATGGCGGTGATATAAAACATGACACTGAGGTGGCCTTTTCTAGTGCTACCTCTGTACCAAATTTCGTTCCATTCGGTTTCACCGTGTTCGAATTAATAGGGGGAATCGATTTTCACACAAAGATGGCCGCCATCCGCAAAATATTAGGCTAATGACCTATTAGTTTGGTCAAAGGATGCTCCCTCCATAATGGTATGTTGATGAAAAATTTGGTAGAGATCGGATGATTAGGTTAATCGTAATTTGATTTAAGCTTTGAATATTTGTGTGGCCGCCATTACGTTTCCGTCAAGATGGCGGCGATATAAAACATGACACTGGGGTGCCCTTTTCTAGTGCTACCTCTGTACCAAATTTCATTCCATTTGGTTTCACCGTGTTCGAATTAATAGGGGTAATCGATTTTGACACAAAGATGGCCGCCCTCCGCAAACTATTAGGCTAATGACCTATTAGATTTGTCAAAGGATGCTCCCTCCATAAAGGTATGTTGTTGCAAAATTTGGTAGAGATCGGATGATTAGGTTAGTCGTAATTTGATTTAAGCTTTGAACATTTGTGTGGCCGCCATTACGTTTCCGTCAAGATGGCGGCGATATAAAACATGACACTGAGGTGTCCTTTGCTGGTGCTACCTTTGTACCAAATTTCGTTCAATTTTCGCTCACCGTGTTCGAATTGATAGGGGGGGGACAGACATTCAGAGTACACACACTCTCTCTCTCTCTCACACACACACACACACACACACACGCACACACACACACTCACACAGACTCACACACACACACACACACACAGACAGACACACTTTTTTTCGCCCTGTAGTGATCTCATAAGTCTACTTTCATTTTTGGCAAAAATCGAAAGTAGGCTAAAACCAAGAAGTTCCGTGACGAACTAAAGAGCCTACTTTTCATAAAATTTAAGATTCATGCCAATGATTAATCTATATGGATCTATCTATAATAATGACGAAATTAAGTTGGTAATATCGAAATTTCTAATTAGTTCGAAATACTCTATACCTGGCATAATGTAGCCCAATAGAGCACTACAGTTGGCAGCCCTGGTGACTGAATATATTCTCAGTTCCATCTCTTAAGGTACAGAATACAAAGTTCGGTTGGAGTCCAATGAATAGCATGGACGTTACTTGTAGTTAAACATTGGATATATAACAGCGCGCGTAAAATCATGTTGGCAACAGTGCCATGCATGTGTGGATCAGAAATAATCTGAAATAATATGATCTATTGTTGTGCCAATTTTGAATGAAATCCATTAGTTAGTATAGAAGTTACATTTTAAAATTGGACCTATGAGCAGGCATAGAATCATGTTGGCAGCACTGACGTATATTAGTTACTCCAAATTCATCTAGAATGCCAGATACTATACGTGTGCAAAGTTTAGAGCTATTGGCTTGCATGCTTTCTGATATATTGATATTTGGGTAACAAAAATAGAGACAGCACAGATTAAAAGTTGGCAGCCCTGGTTGCTCTTAAGAAAACGTATAGTCATATCTGTTATGATACACATAGCACATACGAAATTTGGTTGAAATCCAAATGATAGTATGGAAGTTACATGTATTTAAAATTTGACCTCTCAGCAGGGTTAGAATCATGTTGGTAGCACTGACGTATATAAGTTACTCCAAATTAATATAGAATATCAGGTACTATACGAGTGCATAGTTTAAAGCTGTCGGCTTGCATACTTTCTGATATATTGGTATTTGTATAAAAGAAATTAAGAGCATTTATTAACAGTTGTTAGCTCTGGTGGTTCTTAAGAATACGCTCAGTCATATCTGGTTATGTACACATACAACATACGAAATTTGGTTGAATTCCAATTGATAGTGTAGAAGCTATTTGCATTTAAAAATTGGACCTATCAGCAGGCTTATAATCATTTTGGCAACACTGCCATGTATGGCCTCCTGGAAATTAAATTGCAATATTATTATCTATACGTGTACCAATTTTGAAATAGCTCCCATTGATACCTTCCAAGATATCCAACATGGGGCTCAAATTTCAATTGCTATTTTCAGCAGTTGGTAGCACTGACATCATATTTAAATATGGTCGTGAAATATTCAGGTATAGATCTTTACTCCTACCAAATTTTGTTTCGATTGCTCCAGCCGTTTAGGAGTTGATAGGGGGGGGGGGGACACGCACACAGCCAGACAGCCAGACAGACAGACACACATTTGCCCGATCTCATAAGTCTACTTTTTCCTCATTTTTGCAAAATGTGAAAAGTAGGCTAAAAATATGAGGTTTAGCGAAAAAATAAATAAGATTCAACTAAGTATTCATATAGGTTTGAAATGGCCTGTTTGGATGGAATTTTAACTTTTTGTTTTGTTTCCAGATAATAGTTTAATTATTGTCCTAATTCTTTAAGAATTTGTATTGGTTTTTACATGTTTCAGGCATAAATATGCTCAGCATATTGATTTAAATGGACCAGGCCACACGTGTCTAATCATAATGTAAAACATTAAACTTAATTTGCTCATATAACCGCTTAGGCTTTCACGGCGGGCGTTCATAATATTATGTACAAGTTGTTCACTGCAGACGAACGAAAGGTGCCGGACGCAGTTTTTGGTGTAACGCCGGAAGATCACATCCTACCTGGACAACGGCCTTTAAGCCCGAACAACTTGTACTTACTTATTAATTTACTCAAGAACTAAGAATTGTTAGCCTACTTTTCTCATTTTGCAAAAATGAGGAAAAAGTAGACTTATGAGATCGATCCTGGAAAATGTCTCTGTCTGTCTGTCTGTCCTTCTGTCTGTCTGTCTGTCTGTGTGTGTGTCCCCCCTATCAACTCCTGAACGGCTGCAGATATGGAAACCAAATTTGGTATGAGTAAAGATCTATACCGAAATATCTCAAGGCCATATTTGAAAATGGTGTCAGTACTACCAACTGCTGAAAAATCGCAATTGAAATTTGAGCTCACTGTATGCAGGAGAGCTATTCCAAAGTTGGCACACATATAGATAATAATATTTCAGTTCAATTTCCAGGAGGCCATGCATGACAGTGTTACCAACATGATTTTAAGCCAGCTGATAAGTCTAATTTTTAAATGCATATAACTTCAATACTATCAATAGGATTTCAACCAAATTTCATATGTACTATGTGTACAATAACAAATATGACAGTGCGTATTCTTAAGAGCAACCAGGGCTGCCAACTGTTATTAAATGCTCTCTCTCTTATTTTATCCTAATACCAATATATCAGAAAATATGCAAACCAAGAGCTCGAAACTTTGCACACGTATAGTACATGACCTTCTACATTAATTTGGAGTACCTAGTATACGTCAGTACTGCCAGCATGATTCTAAGCTTGTGGATAGGTCCAAATTTTAAATGTATGTAACTACTATACTAACAAATGGATTTCAACGAAATTTCGTATGTGACTTTTGTACCTTAACTCATATGAATATGCGTATTCTTAAGAGCCTGCAGTGCTGCCAACTGTAAGTAAATCCTCTCTATCTATTTTTTACCCTAATATCTATAAAACAGAATATTATGCAAGCCATCAGCTCTAAACTTTGCATACGTATAGTAACTAACATTCTAAATTAATTTGGGGTAAATTATGTACGTCAGGGATTATTTAATGCTTCTGATAAGTCCAATTTTTAGCCTACTTTAGATTTTTGCAAAAAATGAAAGTAGACTTATGAGATCACTACAAGGCGAAAAAAGTGTGTCTGTCTGTGTGTGTGGATGTGTGTGTGTGAGTCTGTGTGTGTGAGTGTGTGTACTCTGAATGTCTGTCTCCCCCTATCAATTCGAACACGGTGAGCGCAAATTGAACGAAATTTGGTACAAAGGTAGCACTAGCAAAGGACACCTCAGTGTCATGTTTTATATCGCCGCCATCTTTACGAAAACGTAATGGCGGCCACACAAATATTCAAAGCTTAAATCAAATTACGACTAACCTAATCATCCGATCTCTACCAAATTTTGCAACAACATACCTTTATGGGGGCAGCATTCTTTGACCAAACTAATAGGTCATCAGCCTAATAGTTTGCGGATGGCGGCCATCTTAGTGTCAAAATCGATTACCCCTATTAATTCGAACACGGTGATACCGAATGGAATGAAATTTGGTACAGAGATAGCACTAGCAAAGGGCACCCCAGTGTCATGTTTTATATCGCCGCCATCTTGACGGAAACGTAATGGCGGCCACCCAAATGTTCAAAGCTTAAATCAAATTACGACTAACCTAATCATCCGATCTGTACAAAATTTTGCAACAACTTACCTTTATGAAGGGAGCATCTTTTGACAAATCTAATAGGTCATTAGCCTAATAGTTTGCGGATGGCGGCCATCTTAGTGTCAAAATCGATTACCCCTATTAATTCGAACACGGTGGAACCGAATGGAATGAAATTTGGTACAGAGGTAGCGCTAGCAAAGGGCACCTCAGTGTCATGTTTTATATCGCCGCCATCTTGACGGAAACGTAATGGCGGCCACACAAATATTCAAAGCTTTGCAAATTTTGCATCAACATACCATTATGGAGGGAGCATCCTTTGACCAAACTAATAGGTCATTAGCCTAATATTTTGCGGATGGCTGCCATCTTTGTGTGAAAATCGATTCCCCCTATTAATTCGAACACGGTGAAACCGAATGGAACGAAATTTGGTACAGAGGTAGCACTAGAAAAGGCCACCTCAGAGTCATGTTTTATATCACCGCCATCTTGACGGAAACATAATCGCGGCCACACAAATGTTAAAGGCTAAAATGTAATTACGACCAACCTAATAATCTAGTCTCTACCAAATTTTGCAACAACTAATCTTTATGTGGGAAGCATATTCTGACCAAACTGCTAGATCATCAGCCCAATAGTTTGCAGATGGTGGCCAAGTATGTGTGCAAATCGATTCCCCCTATCAATTCAAACACGGTGAAACCGAATTGAACGAAATTTGGTACAGAGGTAGCACTAGCAAAAGGCACCTCAGTGTCATGTTTTATATCGCCGCCATCTTGACGGAAACGGAATGACGGCCACCCAAATGTTAAAAGCTTAAATCAAATTTCGACCATCCTAATAATTTGATCACTACCGGATTTTGCAACAACATGCCTTTTTGTGGAAAGCATCTTATGACTGACTACAAGGTCATCAGCCCAATAGTTTGCAAATAGCGGCCATGTATGTGTGCAAATCCATTCCCCAGATCAATTCAAACACGGTGAAACCGAATTGAATGTTTTTTTTACAGAGGTAGCACTAGCAAAGGGCACCTCATATTCATGTTTAATATCCCTATAGCACGTTGTATTTCAACAAGCTACTACAACCAACTTTCAATTATACTCCTTGAAAAGGACAAAGAGTTATAACAATACCCATGCATTTAGGAGAAAGTAGGCTATATGTTCTTTACTGAACATCTTGTTGAATTATGTAACTTCTATACTAACAAATGGATTTCATCCAAAATTGGCACAATAATAGATCATAACATTTTCGATTAATTAATAAATTCTAAGAATAGTAGGCTCTTTAGTTCGTCACGGATCTGCTTGTCTTTATTGCAGGTTCAAGCATCAATAACTGAAGTTCTAATTCACCTACAAGGTCTCGAATTACGTACACTTACTGCATATTTTTAATGCTGTGTAATAAAACTGAGGAAAACATGTCCCCTTTCTAAAACTGAATATGAAGAATGGAAAACAATATTTTTGAAATTTTGCATTATTGAAACAAGATGTTCTCTAAAGAACATATAGCCTACTTTCTCCTAAATGTATGAGTATAGTTATAACTCTTTGTTTTTATCAATGAGTATAACAGAATCATTTCTTGGCTGAAGACCAAACACAACCAACTCGAAAAAACTGCTACCTTCATTGAAGAAAGAGAGATAAGAATTATCTCAAGAATGTTATGGATCTGGAGACATAATCGACCGGACTGGCTGCGTGGCTCAGCGGTAACGTTCTCGCTTGCTGGGCCCTAGGTTACAGGTTCGTATCCTGGCCTTTAGAACAGTAAAACGATTCTCTGTTCGATAATCGGTGGGTCCCATGATATGTATTATAATGTTTGTATAATTCACACGGCCGCCATCCTGAAATGGTACGGCGGATGACCTTGTAGTTTGGTCACAAGACGCGTCCTATATGAATGTATAGTTGTTACCAAATTTGGTAAGATCGGATGATTTGTTTAGTCGTTATTTGATTTTACGTTTCGAACGTTTGGGTGGTCGCCATTCAGTTTTGGTAAAGATGGCGGCGATATAGAACATGACACTGAGGTGCCCTTTGCTAGTGCTACCTCTGTACCAAATTTTGTTCAATTCGGTTTCACCGTGTTTGAATTGATAGGGGGGACACACATTCAGGGTACACACACTCACACACCCACACACACACACACACACACACACACACACCATTTTTGGCCCTGTGTAGATCTCATAAGTCTACTTTCATTTATTGCAAAAATCGAGAGTAGGCTAAATAAAAATATGTTGTACTAGTGGACCCATGCGAGTTTTCGCAACGTGAATGTAGGTTTATGGGGTAGTAGGGAAAAATGTGGGAGAACGAAGTTTTAAATATTGAAGAAATGTATTTATTGTTGTTAAACGGCATATGTACATGAGAAGAACACAAAGAATTATGTAGAACAGTGCTTTTTACTTGTCACAGCACCTCTTTGTGGATAATATTCGATGTTACAACGAATTCATCGGTTATTGTTTGCTCGGGAGTTTCTTCTACAGCAATTTTTACATTTGCAAAGGATTGAAACCTAGAGAAAGCGACATATAATTAATTGTCCGTGTGAGAATACTGGATGACAATCTTGGCGAGACCACACCGGAGCCATCTGCTGAGAGACTCCTCAACCTGCAGTACGCCACGCTCCCGCCAGATGGCTACCGCCACTGTGCTGCTCTGCGCTCTAGCGGCAGGCTTGCCAGGTTACGGTGCTCCCATTGTAAATGTACATTTCTTAAGGTATTAATTTAATTGTGAGTCATTTAAAGAGGATGTTAGTGCGTTTCGGGCACACATGGGGTTCTGCGAATCTTGTAGGTACCCCATATGGGTAGGTTGGTGTTAACATGACCTTATTTTCGGTACAAACCGGAATGGGACCTTAGCAGAATAATATAGGGAGGATTTCTTGGTATACTATAGATAAACTAATAAAGTTAGTACGGGACATAAAAATACTAATGTTAATAGTTTTGTGAAATAAAATTGAAATAAATTGAGGTAGTTGCTAGTTGTTTCTTAACACGGCTTGGACATCATGGTCAATTAGCCCTGTCTACTTAGGTGTGTGTATATATTATTTAAATTGTCTGATAACCTGTGTTTCTGTAGTGTCAGTAGGGGTGTATATATTTGTAAATCAGGTTATTTATTATTTATCGTATGGCTTTTAGCGCCAGGAGTGTCCGAGGATATGTTCGGCTCGCCAGAGGCTGTAGCTGCTTCAAGCGGACACCCAGAGGGTGACCTACAATTTCCGATCAATTTCAAGTAGTTCAAAATTTCGCCACCAGATGTCACTGATACCTAGTGGCGAGCGTTGGAACTTTGATAGAGCGTTCCAACGAAATCTAACCTAGAAATTTAGCTTCATACAAGTTTAGTCTGTGGAAGGATCTTTTACTTGCCATAAATCTATGACATGGGACCCCCGGCTTTTCTTCCCCTCCGAGGGAAGTCATAATGAAGGATGTTTTTAGCCCTCTTAAAAATACGACTACTTCGGCCGGATTTGAACCCGCTCTCTTGGGCACAGCAGTTCAGTATGCAACCAATTACGCCAACGAGGTGAGCATTATGAGTTATGAACTATCCCGAAATTTGCCTAGAGTAAAAGTGGTAAACCATGAAAAACACTTCCCGACAATTTTGCCTCACTAGGCTTGAGTGTACCCGATTCCAGCCCTCAGATCAGAATTAAATTTCTTGGTTGAGCTAAGAATTTAACCTGGACCTTTGGGGTGGGAGCCAAAAATGCTAGCCGATACACCACGAGGTGTTGTTGATTGAGTCTTCAGTCTTTTGACTGGTTTGATGCAGCCCTCCACTCTTCCATGTCCTGAGCTAATCGTTTCATCTCTACATAGCTATCACACCCTACATCCGAGGCAATCTGTTTAACATATTCTAACCTTGGTCTACCCCTACAGTTCTTGTCCTCAACCCTTCCTTCCATAACTAAGCTTGCTATTCCTGGGTGTCTTAGTATCTGTCCTACCAACCTATCTCTTCTCTTCATTAGCAGTCCCCAGAGACATCTCTCCTCTCCCACTCGCCTTAATACCTTTTCGTTTGTAACCCTATCTACCCATCTGATCTTCATCATTCTCCTGTAACACCACATTTCAAACGCTTCAATTATCCTCTTTTCTGCTGCACCAATAGTCCAAGTTTCACTTCCATAAAGAGCCACGGTCCGACAAAGGCTTTCAAAAATGTCTTCCTAATACCTAAATCTATGTTCGATGTCAACAGATTCCTTTTCTGTAGAAATGCTTACCTTGCCTGAGCCAACCTACTTTTTATATGCTCTTTGCTTTGTACATCACTGGTTATTTTGCTTCCTAAGTAACAGAAGTCAAAAATTCCTACTCCTACGAGGTGGTGTACACATTAAACCAGTCTAACATGTTTCGTCTGCTAGTTCCCGGGTTTATGCACAGTAGTAGGCTTACAAGTAGTGATCTTGCCAAATGTGACATAATTTTATTCCGTTTTTTTTTCTCATCCATACACCTATTACTAGAAGTTTTTCACGTTGTTTGGCGCTTCCTGATCTGAGGAATCCTGTTACTGTCTGGTTATACCCCACCCATCCGGTAAGCGGTAATATTAGGCTACGTAATTGTAACAACAGACCACAGCTCTTCTGATGGTAGCTAAATTATTTTATTGATTGAAAGAAATATTTTGTAACCACGAATTACACACGTATTTAACAATTCTGTACAAGGTAAGTAAACATTCTTCAGTCACCTTTTAGATAGTTCACCGTTGGATTCCATGGTTCTTCACTGCGTGGTAGATTTGTCGGCAAAGTGTCTGTAATAAATATATAAATAAATAAATAAATAAATACATAAACAAATGGCGTAAGAGCTGGAACCCGGTGCTTCTGCCTCGTATGAACAATTAAGTATCGATTAGTTTTGAGAAACACCACCTGAGTGTGGTTTGTATTCAGATGTTTCCATACTTCTTCCAGGAATATGTCAGGAATTTCAAGTACTAGGGCACCTCCCCTAACCGCTGACTCGAATAAATACACACATTACTACAATCACTACAGTTAGTTTATCAGTCTAATTCAATAGGCGTACAAGTACACGTTGCTGATGACAAAGTTGTTACAATCTTCTAAAATGAGTTAATAGAAATATTTTCTTGTCGTTCCTGGCAATTCCCCTTTATTTTCCGCATATCCACAGTTTCAGGTGGTTCGGAACTTTCTCGAACAATCTTTTCGTGATATATAAAGAGAATGGGACACTCCAATTATGTTATTCATAATTAATTTCATTGTACAAAGGCGAATGGCCATGATGGCCAGTCCATTAAAAACAACAAATGCCACCAACAGACCCAGTGGATTGAAGGAAGGGAACGAGAGGAAAGGGCAGGATAGGGAAGGGAACGGAAGGAAAGGGAAGGAAAGGGAAGGATAGGGAAGGGTAGGGAAGGGAAGGAAAAGGAAGGAAAGGGATGGGAAGAAAAGGGAAGGAAAGGAAAGGAAATGAAATGGAAGGAAATGGAAGGAAATGGAAGGAAAGGGAAGGAAATGGAAGGAAAGGGAAGGAAATGGAAGGAAAATGAAGGAAAGGGAAGGAAATGGAAGGAGAGGGAAGGAAAGAAAAGGGAAGGCAATGGAAGAAAAGGGGAGGGAAGGAATGGGAAAAAAGAAAAGGGAAGGACAGGGAAGGAAACGGAAGGAAACGGAAGGAAAGGGAAGGAAAGGGATGGGTAGGGAAGGGAAGGAAAAGGAAGGAAAGGGATGGGAAGAAAAGGGAAGGAAAGAAAAGGAAATGAAATGGAAGGAAATGGAAGGAAAGGGGAGGAAAAGGAAGGAAAGGGAAGGAAATGGAAGGAAAGGGAAGGAAAGCGAAGGAAAAGGAAGAAAAGGGAAGGAAAGGGAAGGAAAATGAAGGAGAGGGAAGGAAATGGAAGGAAAGGAGAGGGAAGGAAAGAAAAGGGAAGGCAATGGAAGGAAAGGGGAGGGAAGGAATGGGAAACAAGAAAAGGGAAGGACAGGGAAGGAAACGGAAGGAAACGGAAGGAAAGGGAAGGATAGGGAAGGAAAGGGAAGGGTAGGAAAGGGAAGGAAAAGGAAGGAAAGGGATGGGAAGAAAAGGGAAGGAAAGAAAAGGAAATGAAATGGAAGGAAATGGAAGGAAAGGGGAGGAAAAGGAAGGAAAGGGAAGGAAAGGGAAGGAAAAGGAAGGAAAGGGGAGGAAATGGAAGGAAAATGAAGGAAAGGGAAGGAAATGGAAGGAAAAGGAAGGAAAGGGAAGGAAATGGAAGGAAAGGAAGGAAAGGGAAGGAAAGGGAAGGAAATGGAAGGAAAGGAGAGGGAAGGAAAGAAAAGGGAAGGAAATGGAAAGAAAGGGGAGGGAAGGAAAGGGAAAGATAGAAAAGGGAAGGACAGGGAAGGAAAGGGAAGGAAAGGGGAGAGAAGAAAAGGGAAGGAAAGAAAAGGAAATGAAATGGAAGGAAAGGGGAGGAAAGGGACGGAAAGGGAAGGAAAGGGAAGGAAATGGAAGGAAAGGGAAGGAAAGGGAAGGAAAAGGAAGGAAAGGGAAGGAAATGGAAGGAAAATGAAGGAAAGGGAAGGAAATGGAAGGAAAGGAGAGGGAAGGAAAGAAAAGGGAAGGCAATGGAAGGAAAGGGGAGGGAAGGAATGGGAAAAAAGAAAAGGAAAGGACAGGGAAGGAAAGGGAAGGAAACGGAAGGAAAGGGAAGGATAGGGAAGGAAAGGGAAGGGTAGGGAAGGGAAGGAAAAGGATGGAAAGGGATGGGAAGAAAAGGGAAGGAAAGAAAAGGAAAGGAATTGGAAGGAAATGGAAGGAAAGGGGAAGAAAAGGAAGGAAAGGGAAGGAAAGGGAAGGAAATGGAAGGAAAGGAGAGGGAAGGAAAAAAAAAGGGAAGGAAATGGAAAGAAAGGGGTGGGAAGGAAAGGGAAAGAAAGAAAAGGGAAGGACAGGGAAGGAAAGGAAAGGGGAGGGAAGGAAAGGGAAGGAAAAGGAAGGAAAGGAAAGGAAAGGGGACACGGGGAAAAGGGAAAGGAGCTTGTAGTTTTACGTGATCGTAAATTTCGCGATTATATGCCACGGAGCCTGATATGAAATCCAAACCACCGAACATTACGTTTCTCCACGAACATACCACATGCATGAATCGAGAATCAAACTCGGCCATAGTTGGATAAAAGCAGAGAAAGAGAGATGAGGAGAGAGAGTCATTTCTCATCACCTCCTACATATGTGCACCCAAGAATGCAATGGAAGGGATGACATATCACAGCCCATGTGAAGGTATTTTCTCTATTTTTCCTCAGCGGAGACAAATGATCCTGTTACGAGTTTTATTTGCATCTGGAAATTTCTTTAAGGGCTGACATACGAGCACTGCCCTGGTTCTGACGTTTATTAACATTTTGTTTCACATCTGTAGCAGTGAAGTATGAGACCAATCTAGACGCTCCACTTGAGTTTGGCTATTTGTATGAATGTCACATTATAGAATTACCATGGTTGCTGTGATCTACAAACATGTAATGTCCTGTTTGGTCTACTTTTCTTCGTCTTCTTCTTCGTCTTTTGAGACCACATAGGATCACTTTAACCAACCATTAGTTCGTCGACTTGTAGGAACTGTACGATCCTTGCGGTCCTCCCAGTACTTCTTCATGCGTATTGATGGTCTTGCCCTTTCATGGACGGAAAATATTACTGTCGGAATTTTCTTTTTTGTGAGAGGAAAATGAAAGGTCATATTTTTAAGTGCTGTAGTTAAACTTTTCTTATTTGCAGCATCTTCTGTTGTTAGGCCAATTTCTTTTAATTTTCGAAGTGAAATGCCATGTCCTGTGGTTCGGAATCCACGTTAAAAGGAGGTCCCGTGGCTCATGATCTCGCGATTAACGGTCACGTTAAACTACAAGCTTGCTTTTTTAATTTCTTTTAACCATCGGCATCCAGTTGTAGTGTTTTCTGAAGCAAGATTGTACTGTAATAGTTGTTTTAGAAGACGTGAATAAAGCATTCTCATGATGTACCCAAAGAATCCTAGTCTTTTTTTTCGCATGGTATCAGTAATGGGCTCTAGGTGGTTATAGATCATATTGTTAGGTATTATTCACCATTGCCCATCTTTTTTATATCCTTAATTGATACAATTTCTTCCATTTCGCCTTTCGATCTTCTGTAATCTGTCGGTTTTAGAATGTTCTTTTAGATGGAATAATGTTTCTGCTGCATATGTGGCTTCCGGTTTTAGGACTGTATTGCAATGTTTAATTTTTGCATTAATTGATAAGCATTTCTTTTTGTTAGTTTCCCACGTTAATTTTTGTGCCTTAGATAACTTGTTGGTTCATTTACAAATAATGGAGAAATATTATTCTACTCCTAGTTTACATTACGTTACTATGCAAATATTATTAGATAATATGCATTCTTAGATCAATCAGGGGAATCCTGTGAATGTCATGCTTGTAAAGTAACATTATAATCTCTAGTTTCTTGACTTAGTGGCTGTCCGCTTGTCTGTTTAGTTCTTTCGTTTGTTGTCTTTAAAATGAGAAACTTCTCCACAAATTTGGAGGTGATATTATTTTGTAATAATTATTATATGTGAATTGCAGCCAATGGCCATAGCAGGGTATTTTAATTGAACACCCATGGGCTCCCAACAAGTTCAATTTCAAATAGTTCCAAGTTTGACTACCAGATGCTACTGTCACTAACACCTAGCGGCGAACGTTGGAACTTGATAGAGCGTCTCTAACCAGCCAAATATAACCTACACATTTTTTGCTATACACTACCAATTGTGTCGTCCAGTTGCAAAACTCGTTTAATCCACTTGTGAATAAGGATCATGTCGTAAAATAATTTTATTTTATTTTATTTTGTTTTGTTTATTTTTATATTTTTTGATTTTGTTTTGTTTATTTTGCTTTGTTTTATTTTGTTTTGAAATGGTTTGTTTAATCTTTTGTTTTGTTTTATTTTATATTTTTTTGTGTTTTAAATTTTATTTTGTATTGTTTTATTTTGATTTTGTTTTGTTTATTTTGTTTTATTTTTTTGTTTTGTTTTATTTTGATTTTCCAGAATACACACACAAAAACAAAAACAAAAACACGAAGCAAGGAGCAAAATTCAAAAACAAATGCAAAAGCAGAAAACAAAAAAAAAACAAGAAACACAAATCAAAGGCAGAAAACAAACACAAAACCAAGAAAGAAAAGCAAAAAGTAAAATTCAAAAGCAAAAGCACAATGCAAAACAGAAGGCCAAAAACCTAAACACAAAGGAAAAAGTTGAAAACAACAAACACAAAAGAGGCAAAGTCCAGAGAAACGTTTCTCGTGAAAATGGTTCTTATTCACAAGTGGATTAAACGAGTTTTGTAACTTGACGACTCAATTGCAGTGGTAGGCTCTTTACGGTCTTTTGACAGTCTCCCTCCATAAACTAATCTATGAAAGTGCAGCTACTATTGCTACGATATACTTGAGCAATACAACCTAAAATGTAAAGTAATATACAGATTTTTTTTTGTCGTGTAGACTCCTGAGAGGCCGAGTGCAGGTCTTTCTAGTCGACGCCCTTGGGCGACCTGCGCGTCGGGATGAGAGATGGAATGGATGAAGATGAATGAAACTGGGCAAGGATGTGAAAAGAAGCGGCAGTGGCCTGTCAGAAGGTACTGTCCCAGCATTTGCCTGGTGTTGAAAATGGAAAACCATTTCAAGGACAGCCGACGGTGGGGCTCGAACAAACGCGTCTACCGAGTCAGCAGAGAGCTTGGCCCCATGACCTAATGCTGCGCTTTAGCCAGCGTAGCCACTACTGTCGGTATATACAGAAATGACCTACGAGTACTCTGCTGAGATGATGGTAAAAAGTAGAACTGCAACATTCAAAAACAATGTTTGTCTACTAATAATGTGTTGAAAGGTGGAGACTTACGTGAAACTGTGGAATGTCCATAAGATACTCGGACAACAACTGTTCTGAAGGAAAAAAATAATCAGTATGTAAAACTACTCCCAAATCATGATACACATATTAAATATTTAGCCTACTTTTCACATTTTGCAAAAATGAGGAAAAAGTAGACTTATGAGATCGATCCGGGCAAATGTGTGTCTGTCTGTCTGTCTGGCGGTGTGTGTCCCCCCCCCCCCCTATGAATTCCTAAAGGGCTGCAACAATCGAAACATAATTTGGTAGGAGTAAAGATCTATATTTGAATATCTCAATGTCGTATTTGAAAATGATGTCAGTGCTACCAGCTGCTGAAATATCGCAATTGAATTTTGAGCTCCATGTTGGATATCTTGGAAGGTAAGAATGGGAGCTATTTAAAAATTGGCACACGTATACATAATGATATTGCAGTTTAATTTCAAGGAGGCCATGCATGGCAGTGTTGCCAAAATGATTATACGCCTGCTGATAGGTCCAAATTTTAAATGCATATAACATCTACACTATCAACTGGAATTCAACCAAATTTCGTATGAGCTATGTGTACATAAATAGATATTACTGAGCGTATTCTGAAGTTCCACCAGGGCTGCCAACTGTTAATAAATGGTCTCAATTTTTTAAAATCCAAATATCCATATATCAGAAAGTATGCAAGCCGACAGCTTTAAACTATGCACACTTATAGTAGCTGACATTCTATATTAATTTGGAGTAACTTATATACGTCAGTGCTACCAACATGATTCTAAGCCTGCTGAGAGGTCCAAATTTAAATAAATGTAACTTCTATACTATCATTTGCATTTCAACCAAATTTCGTGTGTGCTTTGTGTACCATAACAGATATGACTACGCGTATTCTTAAGAGCAACCAGGGCTGCCAAATGATAATAAATGCTGTCTCTATTTTTGTTACCCTAATATCAGTATATCAGAAGCTATGCATGCCAATAGCTCTAAACTTTGCACACGTATAGTACCTGGCATTCTAGATTAATTTGGAGTAACTAATATACGTCAGTGCTGCCAACATGAATCTAAGCCTGCTGATAGGTCCAATTATAAAAAGGATGTATCTTTTATATTAACTAATGGATATCATTAAAATTGGCACAACAATAGATCGTATTATTTGAGATCATTTCTGACCAACACATGCATGACTTTGTTCCCAACATGATTTTACGCGCGCTGTTAGTTCCAATATCTAACTGCATTTAATGTCCATGCTATCCATTGGACTTCAACCAAATTTTGTATTCTGTACCTTAGGAGATGGAAGTAAGAATATATTCAGTCACCTGGGCTGCCAACTGTAGTGCACTATTAGGCTACATTAGGCTACATTATGCCAAGTATACAGTATTTCGAACTAATTTGAAATTCCTATATTACCAAATTAATTTAGTCATTATTCTAGATAGATCCATATAGATTAATAATTGGCGTGAATCTTAAATTTTAAGAAATGTAGGCTCTTTAGTTCGTCACAGAACTTCTTGTTTAATGTGAGGTAATTTTATAAAAACACATTAATGTTGAAACTTTTCGGATTAATTAAAATGGTTAACACTGTTGTATATTAGGTTAATATTCACATCACCCTGGGTAAATGCAAAGTTACAGACAAAAAAATACAAATGTTCAGTTAAAAAGCTACTTTATTTACTGTATATAGATTTTGGGCTCCTGTGTAGTGACCGGGGTTTAGAATTGTCCCACCGTAGCCCATGCGTTTCGTAAAAGGCGACGAAAATGGGTACTCGGGGCCTGGGGGTATAACTGGGCCACCCTGTCTCCTTGGGACATAAATAAGGAGGCTGGGAAGGCAACCCAACAAACCACTCCACATTGGGCTAATCACCCATGTGGGGGTAGAAATGATTCAAAGAAACAACAGCAGACCTGGATTGGACGGATCTACACGACGACAACGACCGCAATGGAAACGGGATATGAGATTTGGTACATGGAATATCAAGACAATCGCTGGAAAAGATGTAGAGTTAATACAGGAAATGAAAAGCCATAAACTGGAAATATTGGGACGTAGTGAGGTGAAGAAGAAAGAAAGTGGAATGAAGAGATTACAAGAAGGGTATATTTTGAGATATTCTGGGGTTGGGATGGGTAGTAGGGCAAAGAAAGAAGGCGATACGTATGGTGATTGAGGAACGTCAGTTGAAGTGGTATGAACATGTCAGGAGGATGGAACAAGAGAGAAAAGAGAAGCAGTTTTTTGAAATGCGAGTGGAAGGGAGAGTGGAAAGCGGAAGACCCCGTACCACTTGGGATGACAGAATTGAGAAAATCGGACAGAAGCGAGGGAATACAATGCTGGAAATGAAGAGATTGTGTGAACGTAGATCGGATTGGCAGAGATGGACAGAACGAGGCTACCCCGACCCTTGAAGGCACAAGGGATAAGAAGAAGAAGAAGAAGATTTTGGGAGGTGAAAGAGCCGAAATAAGTTAGAAACCCTTATCGACGTCAAATTGTCAGGCAAAAGGCTAAAGGAAGTAGGAGAATTTTTGTTACTTGGGAAACAAAATAACCTGTGATGGACGAAGCAAAGAGGGTACAAAAAGTGCGTTGACTCAGGCAAGGAAATCATTTCTACAGAAAAGAAATCTGTTGACATTGAATATAGATTTAGGTTTTAGGAAGTCATTTTTGAAAGCCTTTGTCTGGAGCGTGGCGCTCAATGGGACCGAAACTAGGACTGTTGGCGGACCATAAAAGAGGAGAATAGAATTGTTTGAAATGTGGTGTTACAGGAGAATGATGAAGATCAGATGGGTAGATAGAGTAACAAGGAGGCATTTGCCACTGCAAAATGAAGAGAAGAGATAGGTCGGTAGGACACACTCCTAAGACACTCAGGAATAGCAAACTTATTAATGGAAGGAAGGGTCGAGGATAAGAACTGTTGAGATAGACCAAGGCTAGAATATGTTAAACAGATTGGCGCGGATGTAGGGTGTGGTACCTATGTAGAGATGAAACGATTTGCTCAGGACAGGGAGGCATGTAAATCTGCATCAATCGTGTCAAAGGACTGAAGACTTAAATTCTAAATCCCACTTTATTGCGGATACCATTATAAAATTCAAAATTCCTTGTATCCTTGGTGTGAACTATTGTGTGTTTTTTTTGTTTCATTTAGTGTATTGGAAAACGTGCTTATCCGACCCGTGTACTTCGGTATTTGTTGAATCTGTGTAATAACCAGTGATATTGTTGTTGTGTATGTAGAAGTATGTAATTTTTATTTACATCTCCGTTTGGGAAAGAGGCCGCCGTTTCCGTTTGAGTAATGCACCATCTCAGCCAGGGTCCGGAGTAGCAACGTGAAACCATTTCTGGAATAGATGAGATGGGAATCAAAGACAGGACCTTAAGGACAGGTGTTTGCATACGAACCCTGAAGGCTACCAAAAAGTGTGGTGGGAAACTCATATAGCCTACAAGGTGATTTTTAAGTACACTGACAAAGTGAAGGGTGGGCTTCCTGACTGGAAATGAACAAAAATGAAATGCTTATCAACATACGTCCGGAAATGAACGGTAAGTGTGCAACGTCAGCAAATAGTCGCGGCAGACAGTATCTGCTCGGGTCCAAGTTCTGTGAACTTGCGGGATGAGGGAAAAGAGCAGAGAAGGGTCAGACGAGAACAGCCCGCAGTGATATCTGGTATTCCTTTCTATTCCAATACTGCTAACATAGGGCCGTTGCTCAAACCACTGTGGTGTTGCGAATGAGTGAGTGATTCACTGACCAATGTATTTGGTTCTGTACTATGCACGAACCGAGAAACCCCATCACTCGTCAACACCACTTCTGATAGTCCGCGATCCACATTCCTCTCAGGTTCACGCAGCATAGACCCGAACAGTACATGGTCTGAAGTTCATCCATGTAACAGCAGTTCAAATTTGCCTCCATGGGATGCAATGCAAGTGTTCACACGTCGCATCATGGATTGCCTGAATCTTTCGAATATTCCGGCCTGTACCCGAATAGCTTCACAGGCTTCGCGGACACGCTGTTAAAAGGTCTGCTCATCAAAAAGAGGTGCACTATAAACAACGCTTTTCAGATGCCTCCGAGGTTTAGGTCCAGTGATCGAGCAGGCCATGCAACAGGCCCTCCGCGTCCAATCCAACGTCTGGGGAAGATGTCGAGGTGTTGGCTTGGTCGTATAGGAACAAGAAATGGTAATAACCGATGTTCGAGTAATCGAATTATTTGAAATTAATCGACTGACCATTCAATCCATTATCTGTCTAGCCGAAGACCCGACTAATTGATTTGCAGACGCGAGATAAGAGAAGTTTAAATGAGAAGTCATCGCTTAAGTTGAGTGACGGTTATTTTCGGAATAATGTATAGACATCTATAGAAGTTACTTTGTTCCTAGATATGCAGTATAAAGTGTCCTTCCTTGTTTATATTAAGAATAACCAAATTATTAATTTATTAATTTATCGTATGTCTTTTAGTGCCGGGAGTGTCCGAGGAGCTGTAGCGGCTTCAATGCTGACACCCATTCGATTAATCGACAAAACAACTAATTAATTAATCAATTATTCGACCAACTGATTAATCGATAAAACGAGCAATTGATTAATCGTTATTTGTAGCAATTAATCGATTTATCTGCTTCGATCAATAAAATAAATTATATGATAAATAATAATAATATCGTATGGCCTCGGGTGCCAGGTGCAAGCTTTGTTATTTAACACCCAGAGGGCAGCTTGCATGACGAATTTTGTTGTTCCTTGGAGCGCTATGAAAGTCAAGGAGGTTAGATATCTAAGCTCCTTGACACTATAGCGCTTTCTAGTAGAGATAGGCGGAACTTTTGTGTTGCCGAAAAATCCCGAGATTAATTTTACCGTTATGAACACGGCCAACTGAATTCAAATGGGTTCTTTAACATGCCAACAACGTATGACATGCAAGTCGTGATTTTTGTCGGTTTTCAAAAATCACTTACCATGGTCAAGAGTGAACCTGCAAGCTTGGGGTTGGTAGACCGATACGATAACCACTCACCCACTGCGGCAAGCTGATTATTGATTATTTGATAACTGAAATGAATCGATTTGAAGTACCAGCCCTAATACTAACACCATCTCGAATTGTTCCTGGAATTAATAGTGGACCCTTGCTTTTGTGTACTTTGCTTTGCTCTGCTTCAGGTTGCCACGGTGGGTGAGTGGTTATCGTGTCGGACTACTAACCCCAAGCTTGCAGGTTCGCTCCTGACCATGGTAAGTGAATTTTGAAAGTCGGTAAAAATGACGACACGCATGCCATACGATGTTGGCATGTTAAACAAACCATTTGAATTCAGTAGGCCGTGCTCATATTCGCTAAATTAATTTCGGAATTTTCCGCCAACACAAAGTTCCTCATTTCTCTACTTGAAAGCGCTATAAAGTCAAAGAGCTTAGATATCTAACCTCCTTGACTTTCATAGTGATACAAGGAACAACAAAATTCGACATGCAAGCTGCCCTATGGGTGTCAAATAACAAAGCTTGCACCCGGCAGTTGAGGCCATACGATGTTTTAGCCTACTTTTCACATTTTGCAAAAATGAGGAAGAAGTAGACTTATGAGATTGATCCGAGAAAATGTGTGTCTGTCTCTCTGTCTGTCCTTCTGTCTGTCTGTCTGTCTGTCCTCCTCTCTGTCTGGCTGTGTGTGTGTCCCCCCCCCCCTATCAACTCGTAAACGGCTGCAGCAATCGATACCAAATTTAGTATGAGTAAAGATGTATACCGGGATATCTCAAGCCCATATTTGAAAATAATGTCTGTGCTACCAACTGCTGAAAACACGCACTAGAAATTTGAGCTCCATATTTGATATCTTGGAAGGTATGCATGGGAGCTATTCCAAAATTGGCACACATGTAGATAATACTATTTCAGTTTAATTTCCAGGAGGCCATATATAACAGTGTTGCCAAAATAATTTTAAGCTTTCTGATATGTCCAATTTTTAAATGCATATAACTTCTGCACTATCAATTGGATTTCAACCAAAGTTTGTATATAATATGTGGACATAAACAGATATGACTGCGCTTATTCTTAAGAGCCAGCAGGGTTGTCGACTGTTAATAATTGCTCTCTCTATTTTTTTTATCCAAATACCAATATATCAGAAAGTATGCAAGCCGACAGCCTTAAATTATGCACTCGTATAGTACCTGACATTTTAGATTAATTTCGAGTAACTTATATAGTCAGTTCTACCAACATGATTCTAAGCCTGCTGATAGCACCAATTTTTAAATACATGTAACTCCTATACTATCAGTTGGATTTCAACCAAATTTCGTATGTGCTATGTATAACATATTTTTTTTATTTTATTATCCTATTTTCAATTTTGAAAAAATAGGCTTATGAGATCACCTTTTGTCCGTGTGTGTGTGTGCGTGTGTGTGTGTGTGTGAGTGGGAGGTCTGTGTGTGTGTCCCCCTAATAAAATCTAAACGGCTGGAGCGATTTCAATGAAACTCGGTAAGTTCTTAGCGCTATTCCCGGCGACCTCGACCGTGCCCTTCAAATTTTGTTACGTCTCACCAATCCAACATGGCGGCTGTGCGAAATATTTCACTAGCATTCAATATCTCAGAAACTATTACCGATATCGCCCTGAAATTGTGTACGGTGATAAAGGGCACTACTAGAAGTTCACCTATGAGACTTTTAAAAACCTGGTGACTACAAAACCAACATGGCGGCCAAGCGAAGTTGAGACATTTAAATAGACTTTTCTCGCGATTTAACTATCCAAACGTAATGAAACTTGGTACAGCAATTGTTTATACACATTGTAATGCACTGGAGTTTAATTTAGGTAAATTGTTTACATAACCTCAAAATGGCGGCTGTGCGAAATATTTCACTGACATTCTATATCTCCGAAACTATTACAGATAACACCCTGCAATTTTGTACGGTGATAAAGGGTACTGATACAAGTTTACCTATGTATATTTCATAAACCTGTAAAGTACAAAACGAACATGGCGACCAAGCGAATTTGAAATATTTTAATATACTTTTCTCGTGATTTAACTCTCTGAGTGCAGTGAAATGTGGTACAGTAAATAATTTTGCGGATTGTAATGCACTGCCATCTAATTTAATTCAATTGTTTGCATAACCTCAAGATGGCGGCTGTGCGAAATTTTAAAATTAAGTTTTTATTTCTTGTGTCGCAATCATGCGATCGAAGTGAAAGTTTGAATAATGAAGCTAGGCAATAATTGTCCTTGAATGGTACATTACTATATGGCCTATACATATAACAATCCTAAATGGCGAGCTTCCGAAATATTTAGACGGTTCTCAATATCTATGAATCTTTTACAGCAACCAAACTGATTTTTTTAATGTTCATAGAGACTATGAACATATGTTCACTTATAGGACTTTCAGTAACCTGGTGAGCACAAATCCAACATGGCGGCGACGCGAACTATAAATATTTAAATGGACGTTTCTCGCGAATTAACTATCCGAGTGCCGTGAAACGTTGCACGTTAAATGCTTATACAAATATTGATCCACTGGCATCTAATTTATTTCAATTGTTTGCATAATCACAAGATGGCTGCTGTGCGTAAATTTAAAATACCACACGTACACAATAATCTTAATGTAATAGTACAAAAATAAAAATCCAACCTGAGGACCATCTGAAATATTTGGACGGTTCTCAATATCTATGAATCTTTTACAGCAGCCAAACTGAAATTTTTTATGTTCATAGAGACTATGAACATATGTTCACCTATAGGACTTTCAGTAACCTAGTGAGCACAAATCCAACATGGCGGCGACGCGAACTATAAATATTTAAATGGACGTATCTTGCGAATTAACTATCCGACTGCCGGGAAACGTTGCATTTTAAATGAAAATGAAAATCCACAGCCTGCTTCCAGTCTCCGACCGGGTCAGGAATGGAATGAATGAAGCCCCCATCTAGCGGCGAGGATATTAACTGTGCCGGCTGCCGAGGCCTGACGCACTCCTCTGGGGCAATGATTAAATGAATGACAGATGAAATGAAATGATAGTGGAGAGTGTTGCTGGAATGAAATTTTGACAGGGAAAACCGGAGTACCCGGAGAAAAACCTGTCTGCCTCCGTTTTGTCCAGCACAGATCTCACATGGAGTGACCGGGATTTGAACCACGGATCCAGCGGTGAGAGGCCGGCGTGCTGCCGCCTAAGCCACGGAGGCTTGTTGCATTTTAAATGCTTATACAAATATTGATCCACTGGCATCTAATTTATTTCAATTGTTTGCATAATCACAAGATGGCTGCTGTGCGTAATTTTAAAATACCACACGTACACAATATTCTTAATGTAATAGTACAAAAATAAAAATCCAACCTGGGGACCATCTGAAATATTTAGACGGTTCTCAATATCTACGAATCTGTTACAGCAATTAAACTGAAATTTTGTATGTTGATTGAGGCAATTAACATGAGCAGGATATATGAAAATAGGCTGTATAGTTCTTCACGGAACTACTTGTTTTTTATTTAGTCAATTTACCCTCTAGGTTGGTGGTTCCCACGGACTCAGCGAGCGAACTCACCACTACCGCCTCTATGGGCAGTGTCCTGGAGCTGGGAACATCTGGTCGGGATGGATACAACTGGGGAGGTGTGATCAGCACTTCGCCCAGGCGGCCTCACCTGCAAAGCGAACAGGGGTCTCATGAGGGATGGGAAGGGATGGAAAATTGGGATGGATAGGCTAGGAAGAGGGAAGGAGGCGGCCGTGGCCTTACAGTAGGAACCATCCCGACATTTGCCCGAAGACGAAGTGGGAAACCACGGAAAACCACTTCGAGGATGGCTGAGGTGGAAATCGAAACCCCCTCTACTCATTTGGACCACCCGAGGCTGAGTAGACCCCGTTCCAGTCCTCATACCACTTTTCAAGTTTCGTGGCAGAGCCGGGAATCGAACCCAGGACCTCCGGGGCGGCAGCTAACCATGCTGACCGCTACGCTAAGGAGGTGACTTATGTGTAACATAACAGATATGATTATAAGTATTCTTAAGAGCAATCAGGGCTGCTAACTGTTAATAAATGCTGTCTGTATTTTTTTTACCCTAATATCAATATATCAGAAAATATGCAAGCCAACAGCTCTATACTTTGCACACGTATAACACCTGACATTGTAGATTAATTTGGAGTAATGAATATAAGTCAGTGCTGCCAACATGATTCTATGCCTGCAGATAGGTCCAACTTTAAAATACATGTAACTTCTATACTAACGAATGGATTTCATCCAAAATTGGCACAACAAGATATCATAATATTTCATATTAGGCTATTTCTGAACAGCACACGCATGACATTGTTGCCAAACATGCTTTTACGCGTGCTGATAGATCCAATGTCTAACTGCATGTAACGTCAATTGGACTTCAACCAAATTTTGTATTCTGTACCTTAAGACATGGAACTAAGAATATATTCAGTCACCAAGGCTGCCAACTGTAATGATCTATAAGGCTATATTATACCAAGTATATTTCGAACTAATTAGACATTTCGATATTACCAACTTAATTTCGTCATTATCCTAGATAGGTTCGTATACTGTAGATTAATCATTGGCATGAATCTTAATTTTAAGAAAAGTATGCTCTTTAGTTCGTCACGGAACTTGTTGTTTTTTTTTTGTTTTTTTTTTGCTCTGCTTCGATCAACCAATCTGCAACACAGACAAGGTACACTGTGTTGCGAGAGAATGATGCCATCCGACAGGAATCTTCGACCCTTCAACAACGGATTTCCCGACATATGTTGATATGGACATTTTTACTCCATTTCAGGTCAGGAAACCCTCCCTGCAGATTGTCGGAGTGCTTAAAATTCACCCTGTATTTTATTTTATTTTATTTGTTTACGGTACACAACAGGGCTCAGTTTGCGCCCCAAATAACAGTGCACCTACACAGTAAAATACATTTCCAGGTATTTCTACATTATTAATATCTTAATGTAATTCTTAAAACTAGGAAGTTCACGCAGATCAAAATGCATATTATTAATAAGCTTTATCTAAATATAATATCAAATAATATCTAGGTTGGTTCCTCAGTTTAGGGGCTGCGACAAAGCGGTCATGTAGCCCCGTGTACTTTGGGTGTGTGTAGAATCTGTCTGACAACCGGTGTTAATTGTGATGGCTGTATTAGAGTGTGTATCTGTTTTGAATTCAAGTAGGGACTGCAACTTTGAATTTTTCAAATAGTTCTTACTTTTGGCGCCAAACGCCACCGTGAACGACTACTAGGTCTAGTTCAGAACTTAGCTACTAGACGCCACCGCAGTCAGCTCTTGGCAACGAACGTAAGAACCTAAGAGCGTTGTTTACATTCTTAGCATATACAATTTAGCTTCACACAGGTGTAATTAGTGGAAGGTTCTTTAACATGCCATAAATCAATGACATGGGACCGCCGGCTTTACTTCCCCTCCGAAAGAGGGCATACTGAGGGATTTTTAACGCTCTTAAAAATCCGACGGCTTCGGCCGGGTTTGAACCCATTATCTTGGGCATAGAAACTCAGCATGCTACCAACTACGCCACCGAAGCCGCCCTACATTTTATCTAAATAAATGCCAAATATAAACACTGGTTTTGAAATTTTTACATAGAAAACTAAAAGGTAACTTTAATAACTAGGGAACAGGCCTATCCACATATATACATTGTTGGTTCTATTTTACGAGATAGATAATTCTATTTCAAATATGAATTCAGAGACAAGATTATAATTTCCAAGAACGGTCTAATTGAGAGACATAAATCTAGTTTCCAATTTACACGTACTGAATCGTTGTAAATACTGCAAAGCCTCCACACAGATGAATTGTTATGTGAATTAGTATTCGTTACATCATTTTAACCTACATTTCTCATTTTGCAAATTGAGGAAAAAGTAGACTTATGAGATCGATCCGAGAAAAATGTCTGTCTGTCTATCTGTCTGGCTGTGTGTGTGTGTGTGTGTCCCCCTATTAACTCCTAAACGGCTGCAGCTATGGAAACGAAATTTGGTATGAGTAAAGATCTATGCCGAATATCTGAAGGCCATATTTGAAAATGATGTCAGTGCTACCAACTGCTGAAAAATCGCTATTGAAATTTGAACTCAATGTTGGATATCCTGGAAAGTATGCATGGGAGCTATATAGATATAGATAATAATATTTCAGTTTAATTTCCAGGTGGCCATGCATGACAGAGTTACCAACATGATTCTATGCCAGCTGATAAGACTAATTTTTAAATGCATGTAACATCTACACTATCAATTGGATTTCAACCAAATTTCATACATACTATGTGTACGAAAACAAATATGACTATGCGTATTCTTAAGAGCAAACAGGGGGCTGCCAACTGTTAATAAATGCGTTATCTATTTTGTTATCCTAATACCAATATATCAGAAAATAAGCACACCAAGAGCTCGGAACTTTGCACACGTATACTACATGACTTTCTACATTAATTTGGAGTATCTAGTATACGTCAGTACTGCCAACATGATTCTAAGCTTGTTGATAAGTCCAAATTTTAAATGCATGTAACTACTATACTAACAAATGGATTTCATCCAAATTTCGTATCTGACTTTCGTACCATAACTCATATGAATATGCGTAATCTTAAGAGCCAGCAAGACTGCCAACTCTAAATAAATGCTCTCTCTCTCTATCTTTTTACCCTAATATCTATAAATCAGAATAGATGTAAGCCAACAGCGCTGAACTTTGCATACGTATAGTACCTAACATTCTAAATTAATTTGGGATAACTAATGTACGTCAGTGCTGCCAACATTATTTAATCCTTCTGATATGTCCAATTTTTCAATGTATGTAACTTCTATACTAACACATGGATTTTATCGAAAATTGGCACAATAATAGAACATAGCATTTTAGACTAATTCATAAATTCTAAGAAAAGTAGGCTCTTTAGTTCGTCACGGAACTATTTGTTGAATGTTATTATTGATCTTGTAGTTAAGCAAGGGATGTTGAAATTTAGGAGCAATAGAGAAAATGAGTTATCAATTTGACCGTTAATAACATTATAAAGGAATTTCATATTAATCACTTGCCTTCGAGACTCCAAACTAGTAATACCGAATTTCAACAAAAGCTCACCGTAGGGTACCATGTGTGGGTAATTGCCCGTTATTTTGAGGTGTATAACATGTTATTTAATAAATATGCCAGACTTACTAGACTTGAGGTACTATCGCCTGCAAAAATAACGGGCCGTCTTGCCGTGCGAGAGTTGAGTTGAGTTGGCATCACTAGGGGCGTTCTCGGGCGGGGAATGCTGAGAGCCGTGATTGGGCATCTGTCGTTGTTGGCAAAGGGGCAGATGAGGGGTGCGCCATCCTTGATTTTCTTTAGTTTCGCGCTTGGAAGATGGTTACAGATGAGACGGTGTTAATAAATCTAAATTGAAATGGCAAGTAACCCATTAATTGTTAAGTCTCGTTAGAAAGGCACTGTTGAGTTTTCCTGTGTGTGAAATTCTTTGAGAATCACGTTTTCACAGTTAGGGACTAAACGCATTTTAATAAGAAAAAAAGAAGGAAATCGCAAACGTCCTAAACTAGTTACATTTTTAAACATTTTTCTTAATAAGAAATAAGTTTTGAAAAGAAAAAGACAAACTAAAGAGCATGAAAACTTTCGTAATTTTAAAAGCACTCACGTTAACAGGAGGTTTGTTACATCAAATAACAGAACTTGAAGCAATGCTTGTGTAGCAGAGAATCTTTAAAAATGATTCAACATACCGTAAGCTTCTGATTCGTTTATCATGGATAAAATCAGAGGAGGCAATTGTTAGCAGCAAAATGTTTTTTATTATTCAACATCAATAAAATATTAAGCAACAGAAAAAAACAGCTCATTAACTTTATTCCCACTTCAGTTTTTATAATATTAATAATGACAAATTCCAACCGAAACCACAGCCTCACTCTCATTCCTTGTTGTCTTAAACTAAGACACTTTCTTTGTCGCTTCATAAGATGCTTTTTAGTGTCTTAAATTAAATATCTCAAAAGTAAGACAGAATTTCAATATTTGTCTGAAAACATTTTTATCAAGACACTAAAAAGCATCTGGTGCTAAGCGACAAAGAAAGTGTCTTAATTTAGCCACCAAGAAATGACAGTGCTTTGTAGAAATTAGACGTCTATTCGTTTTACATTTTCAGCAAAAATTAATTATTTCAACCATGTTTGAAATAATAAATATTTAATAGCCTAGGTTATAAGGCAACCTAGCTTATTTTAACCTTCGAAACATCTAAGCTTCAGATAACTCGACCCTGCAAAATGGCATTGGATTAGGCTTATGAAGCGGGTTATGACACGTCATTCTGCGATGTGAAGACTTTTGAATAAGCTAAAAGTTTACTTCATGTTGTCATATAGTCTAACCGAGGCTAAGTTAAGTTATTTTCTGCAAATTTGAAAAGCTATTGCTACTTTGTCCGAATAGTAAAAATAGCCGTCTCTTAGATGTTTATTTTAATAGGAAATTTAGTAACAAAACATAACACTGGTCATTCCAGGCAATCACAGATTAAACTTATGTCAGTCAACATTTTTTTAATGAGTAATTACTTCAACCATAAATGTCAGTCAAATTTAAACTTAAAGCGTTTTTTTTTTCAATGAGTAAATAATTTCAACCGAAAATGTCAGTCAAATTTAAACTTAACACAAGTTCGCTCTCGTGTTACTTAGCCAATGTCAGCCTCTTGCCATTAACAGGTGAATCCACCCTCCCCCACCCTCTCCCCCCCCTTACCTACAAGGACAGCTGGCCAATCACGGCTCCCAGCCTTCCCCTCCCGACAACACACCAAGTGATAGCAACCTGCTGGCACGAAAACTCAACTCCCGCTCGGCAAGACGGCCCGTTATTTTTGCAGGCGATAGTACATGTACATGTCCACACCAATATCAATCCCCTAAACGGGGTCGACTCTTGACAGAATATCGGAAGAGCTGTCTTCATGGAGTTTTAAAGTAGACTTCCTGCCAAAGATCGAAGGAAGCTTTCAAACTGGGTCGCACTTCCAGCCATTAAATTCAGCGACTGTAAAATGAAGGGAGAAGAGCTTCTTCCTATTGGCGGAAGATCTGGTGGTGGGTTATATTGTAATAAAATGTACAGAGGGAATGTTAGAATTGATGGAGGACTAGAAATATAAGGTGCGTTCAAAAAGTAACGAGCCGGAGGCTGTAATGCGCAAACCGGTGACGACATCGGTTAATCATGGCGTGTGTAAAGAGGTGTGGTTCCGACCAGAGCGTGGAAGGTCACAGCCAGTCGCAAGAGGGCACGCGTGCACGTCACGTGACGATACAAAGCGAGCAGCAGCATGCATCAATCGTCCAACCAAGATCAAGACAGTAGGCCATTCGACATGCTTCCTGGTGTGGTTGAAGACTGTGCGGCACCCATTAGGCACACACTTTCCGCATGTGCAGTCGTTCCTTGATGATGGTGTGCACACTTCCGACGCTCAATCCGAACACGGCGGCTATGGCGTTCACTGTCACTCGGCGGTCCTGGGTAATGAGTGCATCAACCAGCTGGACGTTGTCATCGGTAATGCCCCGACCGGGCATCATCGGCTAACGACACCCGTCCTTCCCTGAATGGCTTGTGCCACGCCTTGACACTTGCCAGGGACATGCAGTGTTTGCCGTAGACTTGTGACATTCGGCGATCAATGTCCGTTCCCCCTACTCCTTCCGCTGTCAGAAACCGAACAACACCTCTTTGCTCTTCTTTTGACGCCTCCATGTCACTGTTTGCAATACGACTGGCAGCGTTGTCGCAGCCTCTAAAGCAGAGTTTTCCCAAACTTTTTCTGACCATCACCCACTTTCGAGATTAATTTTTTTTTGTCCACGTCATTTCAAAATACGCACTAATCTTAAAATTACTAACACTTACAGTCAAATACCTACATACAAGTTGAGAAATGAGGATTTCTACGGACTTTTTTCTCTTCATAGGTACTGCCCCCGGAAATTGAATTATTTTGGGACAAAATGAGAGTATTTTCCGTCCCCATGATAAAATTTAACCAGCAAGCATAAATTCTGAAAGTGTGACACAGGAGGGTAGTGTTACTAGCTCGAGGCCGTGGGAGAGCCCGATCACGTGATATATTGCACAATAGACGCTTCTAGAAGGCTAAAATTGGCATAGCAACAGTGAGTTCGGAAATTAATATTATAAATATTGTTATAAATTATGCTATTGGATCCCAGCTCAGAGCCAATGAGAAGAGGTCTTATTGAAGATGAGATCAACTTCAACTACATAATTGGGTGAAATTATGCATTTAGGCCCTTAGAAGAAGATTTTCTTATTTGGTAATGAAGAGAATATTAAAAGAAATTAAGTCTGATTCTTCAAAAACCGCAGATCGGTTAATCTACGCAGTAATAAGCATTAGTAATCTACGCGCTAAAATTATGGTGGGAGATTGATATGGCCGCCAAAATTTCGACTTGGAGGGGGAGATCCAAGGATCAATATTCTTATTCCAGCAGTCTTTGAAGAGTGAGGAAGTGTTTTTACTGGGTTAACGGAGATCCCAAGGCTTTGTTCGAGTGCGACGACTGTCGACTTGTGGAGACGCGAGGATAGCAAGGTAGAACGTAGGAGATCACCGCACTTCCATTCTATGTGAAATTGTGAGGAACATTGAAATTAGTATATCTCGTATATAATTGAGATTTGAGTTTAACTAAGTGAATGTATATAAAGAACAGGTCGAATATTATATTCTGTTGAAAGTCGAGAGTTCTAAAATTTACCGTTTCGACAATATAAACCTGTTAAGTTAGATTTTCAAATGTGTTGGAAATAAAGCTGAATATCATTTTAGATTGCAACGTGAAGTTGGCGAACGCAGTTCAATTGAACAGTAGCGGAGAACTTTTAACATTGGCGCAGCAAATAAACATTATCATAATGACTATCATTAGGGGTGGTGAATTTTCGCAAATGCGACAAAGCGCGATATGCTCACAAACGCTCGTGCTCCTGTACTTTCATTTTTCACGACCTGCAAACAACGTTTTAATGTGTTTTGAAAAAGCGACAAAATGCGAAATTGACTCAAAATGCGAAAATCATACTAAAACGCTATATAAATGCGAATTCCACGATTCTTCAAATAAAACGTTTTTCTTTCTTGTCTAAGTTCCTCCTGAGGAGTTAGTACACCCTTGAAGTGTTTACGACAGCTCGACCACTGTCCTGGAATGCGGGAAGTAATCCCTTCCGCAACTCGTTGCTCGACCGGCGGTTTCATAAGCTACACTTACACTGAAAGATTTCTGAGACCCGGCCTGCTGTTCGTCATCAAGTGTGGCGCCAAGCCTGTCGCGTTCGCGTTCTTTCCGTTGAGGTGCTGACAAAGATGTCTCGTCTGCACCACATGGCGCCTCAAACTAGTCTTGCTCTTCAACGAACAGTCCTGTAGCAGGATGAAACGCGTCGTGAAAGGCAAGGCTTTGCACTATCCCTTTCCGTGTATGACTATTCTCTTCGCGTAGGACAAGTTAACAAGTAAGCTACTAAGATGGTGAGATCGAAAATATCTATAAAACAGCGGGCAGAAAATTATAAACAAGAACATTTTTATATCAGTGATAGTGACATTTTAATGTGTAAATTGTGTAATCAGCGCCTGGAATGGCAAATGAAGGACGCTTTAGACAAGCACGTCAAAAGTCGGGGACATGTCAGTGCAAAAGAATGTTTTAACAGTAAATCAGAGGAGGAGCAACGCGGAGTAAAGTGGCAAGCCACGATTCAAATGATGCAAGGTAAATTGAAAAGTGCAAAATCTGAAAAAAGTGATTTTGTTGAAGATACAGTGAAGATGTTTTTGGAGACGAACATCCCTCTTCACAAAGTGGACCATCCAGCTTTTCGGGAGTACTTGTCAAAGTAAGTAAGCCTACCTTATTATAAGGTTGTATACCACGTATTTAATTTTGTCCGATTCTCAAAAACTAAGGGAGAGCCAAGAATTTAACGAGGTAATTTTTGCGTTTACATTTCAGCGAAGACATAAAAAACATAAAGATAAAATGTCTGAAGATTAAAAATATCTATATTTAGGGGTGTGTTACAAAACCGTATTAAGTGCCCGATATTAGTTATTGTAGCATGGAAGAGATTTTCTGCTTAACTCGTTTTAGGTAATTTATTTCAATTCTGTGTTTAGGTACATGCCAGGATCGGGAGATCTACCAATAGCAAGTACATTGCGACATGAATATGTACCTCGCTGTGGGGAAGCAATGAAAGCTGAGATTAAGGAGTGCCTACAAGGAAAGCCAATTGTTATAGTTGCAGACGAGACTTCAGACAGGCTGGGAAGATTTGTTTTCGGGGTTTTATTCCGAACAATGTGTGACAAAGCAAACCAGGACGTATTTCTAGGCAGTTGTAGCTTTCTTGACAAAGCAAATGGTACTACTTGTAGCAGGGCAATCATTGACGCTTTGAAAGAATATGAAATCTCATAGGAAAATATACTTGGTTTGGTGTCAGATTCAGCTCGGTACATGGGGACATTCTTTAAAGCACTGGAGACAATCATTGGTGACCATCTTTTGCACTTTCAATGATTTGCGCACAAGGTAAACTTGGTTGGAGATGTGATTTTAAAAGAAATGTCACAACTAAACCATTTTGTATCCAAAATGAAAATGGCTTTCTTACATTCAAGGAGAATGAAAAGTGCTTATGTCAGTTTTCTCAAGGAAAGGTACCCAGATCTTCCAGCAGTAGTATTTCGTTTCCCCGCTGGAATTCATGGTTTCAGTCTGTGGAATATGTTAACAAGTATTTAGATGCTTTAAAATATTTTTTTCAATCTTTGGAGGAAAAATTGTTAAACAGCAGTTCTTCAGCTCTCCTAAATATTTTTAATGACGGATGTCATTATTTTGAAGTACAGTGTCAGGCTAAATTTGTGACTCAGGTCTCAGTCAAAATTAGTAAATTAATTACCCAGTTGGAAGGCTCTTCCTACCCTTTTGCACATAAGTTGTGGGATGAGTTGTTAACTTTAAGCACTATGTTGAAAAGGTCTGCTGGAGGATGGTTACCCACAGATATGTTGCAATTCATGGACTCATTTTCAAATGGGAATGTAAAAAGCGAAATGAAAAACATGGCGTGTATGTTTAAGTGCAACAAAAAGCTGAGCAGTCACATGGCAGAAAATGCGACAAATTGTTTTTTACAAGAGGTTGGCAAGCTTTTTAATCCTGTCACTGCTGGCCGGGTATTGTCAATCGACTTGAAGGATTTAATTGAAAGTAAAAGGAAGATTCCATTTTTTGGGGATGTTATTATGGATAGTTTTGTTGAGGGATACGAATATTTTCATTCCCAACTGGTACAAATCATTCAGAATAATGAAGACGTAGATTGCCTGCAAATGCTGTTGGCAGTTAAGCTCAAATACCCAGAGTTTGCCAAAGCAGCTCTGCGGTGCATTTGGGCTCCTACCAACAGCGTAGATGCTGAACGATACTTCAGCTAATACAATATAATTGTAAGTGACAGGAGAACACGAATGACAGAACAAAATATTGAGGTATGTTCAATGATTTCATTCAACAGTGTTACTGATTCATGAACCTGCAAGAGTTCAGTTAATTATGTGTATTCTGTCTTTATTATTGTGGTTTTGCACCGGTATAAATTTATCCCATTTTCTGTGTTATGCTTTAGGTTGTATCAATACACTAAAATAACATCAATTAGCTATAGAAATATTTCATTCACCATCTATATGAATATTTCTATAAATTATATTCCAATAATGAGGCTGATACATATTTGCGACGGAGAATGAAGATTCTACAGAAGAGATTTGTCAAGATGCTAAAGCCCAGCAACCATAGAAGAATTTGCCAGAAGGAAGTCGTTCGAGCCCAGGCGAATGTTGGTGAATTCCAGAGAGGGACGTTTCCTATCTCTGAGGTCGCTGATCCGAGGTTCGAATGCAGATCCATCTCAGTACCCTGAACTGAGGAAACCTCTAAAGTATTATGTGAATACTTATATAGATCGTCAAGTTTTCGTCCAAATAAGGTAGCAGAGTCTCTTATTTTAGTGTAGAGCTTGATTAGTGACATCCTGAGCCAACGATCTTACTCCATATTTTCACATTTCATGTATTACAGTGTTCTCATGTATTTTACACTTCAGATGTGTGTTAAGATTTTTAAGCTTCAAGATTATTTAGGAGATGATTGCCTTTCATCTATTTTTCAATTTTATTCTATGGATCAGTTGTGGAACTGACATTAAAAATTTAGTTTGAGGAATCATATTGCCTCATAGAAGACTAGTTGTTTCGACTCTCGAATTTTAATAATTTGATTTAAACCAAGTATTCTGACATTGTGTCACAGCTTCAAATTAAATTCTTTTTAAATTTAATTTGAGCACTTTATTGTAACAACATCTAACTTCAAGTTGAACTGGCTCACGTCCATAGGTTTAACCTTGAAGTACCCTACACGTGACCCCTGGGTGGTGCTAATCGAGCAACAGTGATCTGGCAGCCGGACTGATCTTCTTGGGAAGACCTTCTGGCCATAATATGCACTTCAAGAACAGAAGAAACATCGAATGATATTGTTATATCATTATTGTACATAAACTGTCGACGATCTAGGAAATACTAGTCGTTTGATAAGACCGAAGTCTTAACCCCTATAAACATTCTTTGTGTAGTGTGGAAAAACATTACGACATTGACAAAACTTTTTATTATTTGTAAAGCTGAGAGCTTTGTTCATTTATTATGTTCGAGGAAATACCTTTTGGTAGAAGATTTTTCAAATCTTTGGCTAAGGATTCAAAGCTAGTCTATCCCGGTCAAGATTGAATTCTATTTGACACTATAAATAACATGTGTGTTATTTTACAATATTTGTGTTCTTTTACACTATTTGTGTAACATCATGTCATTATGTCGACCTGATATTACAACGATAAGCAATTTAAAGCTTGATCAGTGAAGTGAGATAGTAGTATTATTTTTAGCCTACTTTCGATTTTTGCAAAAAATGAAAGTAGACTTATGAGATCACTACAGAGCGAAAAAAGTGTGTCTGTCTGTGTGTGTGTATGTGTGTGTGTGAGTCTGTGTGTGTGTGTGTGTGAGTCTGTGTGTGTGTGTGTGTGTATGTGTGAGTGTGTGTACTCTGAATGTCTGTCCCCCCCTATCAATTCGAACACGGTGAGCGAAAATTGAACGAAATTTGGTACAAAGGTAGCACTAGCAAAGGAAACCTCAGTGTCATGTTTTATATCGCCGCCATCTTGACGGAAACGTAATGGCGGCCACACAAATGTTCAAAGCTTAAATCAAATTACGACTAACCTAATCATCCGATCTCAGCCAAATTTTGCAACAACATACCTTTATGGGGGCAGCATCCTTTGACTAAACTAATAGGTCAACAGCTTAATAGTTTGCGGATGGCGGCCATCTCTGTGTGAAAATCGATTGCCGCTATTAATTCGAACACGGTGAAACCGAATGGAACGAAATTTGGTACACAGGTAGTACTAGCAAAGGGCACCCCAGTGTAATGTTTTATATCGCCGCCATCTTGACGGAAACGTAATGGCGGCCCCACAAATGTTCAAAGCTTAAATCAAATTACGACTAACCTAATCATCCGATCTCCACCAAATTTTGCAACAACATACCTTTATGGAGGGAGCATCCTTTGACAAATATAGTAGGTCAATAGCCTAATAGTTTGCGGATGGTTGCCATCTTTGTGTCAAAATCGATTACCTCTATTAATTCGAACACGGTGAAACCGAATGGAATAAAATTTGGTACAGAGGTAGCACTAGCAAAGGGCACCCCAGTGTCATGTTTTATATCGCCGCCATCTTGACGGAAACGTAATGGCGGCCACACAAATGTTCAAAGCTTAAATCAAATTACGACTAACCTAATCATCCGATCTCTACCAAATTTTGCAACAACATACCTTTATGGAGGAAGCATCCTTTGACAAATCTAATAGGTCATTAGCCTAATAGTTTGCGGATGGCGGCCATCTTTGTGTCAAAATCGATTACCCCTATTAATTCGAACACGGTGAAACCGAATGGAATGAAATTTGGTACGGAGGTAGCACTAGCAAAGGGCACCTCAGTGTCATGTTTTATATCGCCGCCATCTTGACGGAAACGTAATGGCGGCCACACAAATATTCAAAGCTTAAATCAAATTACGATTAACCTAATCATCCGATCTCTACCAAATTTTGCATCAACATACCATTATGGAGGGAGCATCCTTTGATCAAACTTATAGGTCATTAGCCTGATATTTTGCGGATGGCGGCCATCTTTGTGTGAAAATGATTCCCCCTATTAATTCGAACACGGTGAAACCGAATGGAACGAAATTTGGTACAGAGGTAGCACTAGAAAAGGCCACCTCAGTGTCATGTTTTATATCACCGCCATCTTGACGGAAACGTAATCGCGGCCACCCAAATGTTAAAGGCTAAAATGTAATTACGACCAACCTAATAATTTAGTCTCTACCAAATTTTTCAACTACAAATCTTTATGTGGGAAGCATATTCTGACCAAACTGCTAGATCATCAGCCCAATAGTTTGCAGATGGTGGCGAAGTATGTGTGCAAATCGATTCCCCCTATCAATTTAAACACGGTGTAACCGAATTGAACGAAATTTGGTACAGAGGTAGCACTAGCAAAAGGCACCTCAGTGTCATGTTTTATATCGCCACCATCTTGACGGAAACGGAATGACGGCCACCCAAATGTTAAAAGCTTAAATCAAATTTCGACCATCCTAATAATTTGATCTCTACCGGATTTTGCAACAACATGCCTTTTTGTGGAAAGCATCTTATGACTGACTACAAGGTCATCAGACCAATAGTTTGCAAATAGCGGTCATGTATGTGTGCAAATCCATTCCATAGATCAATTCAAACACGGTGAAACCGATTTGCATGAATTTTCTTTACAGAGGTAGCACTAGCAAAGGGCACCTCATATTCATGTTTAATATCCCTATAGCACGTTGTATTTCAACAAGCTACTACAACCAACATTCAATTGTACTCCTTGAAAAGGACAAAGAGTTATAACAATACCCATGCATTTAGGAGAAAGTAGGCTATATGTTATTTACTGAACATCTTGTTATTACATGTATTTGCGACAGACGAGTTAACAGTTAATTATCTTTTTGTGGAGTAAACTTTAGGAGGTCAATCACGACAGTCTAATATCGTTCAATACAATTGGAAGTTTCGTTTGAAGAACTTAAGTATGTATAATTTTAGATCAGTAGTCATGTTAAATGATACTGAGGGTCACGCCTTATTTGAGAAAAGTTTATGCAGAAGAAATGTTAATAACAATTAATCCTTTTTGGTTATTGTTTAACATAGTGGATGGTAATTGTTTATGCCATATATATTGTTATATGAGGATTTGTAGAGCTATGAAGTGCTCGTGCGAAGGGTGTTCCGCAATTTAAGGGAAGTCAAAGTATTGTTGTTCTTTGATAAGAAGGCATGGATCATGATAAGGGTCGTTGTATACAAGTAGTCCAGTTCCTGTGAAATAACGTTTTAGCTGTGTTGACAGGAGGGTTTTTAGCGGAAATACAACTAGAGAACGATTGTCCACTCATGTCAATGATACAATTAGTTTATTTTATTAAACCCGAAGTTATGTAATTACGTACAGTTAACCTTAGTCAGTCGATTGTTTTAGACCGACAACGTAATGAAACCTATATAAGACGATGTGTAAGCAGTATATCAAAACTACGGAGTGTTAGAGAATTATTATGTGAAAAAACAGTGTATATAATTAATTGAGAGTTATATTGTAACCGAGAATCCAGAATCTCGAAAGTAACGTGTTAGCAACACTAAATGAAAAAAATGAAAATCCACAGCCTGCTTCCAGACTCCGACCGGGTCAGGAATGGAATGAATGAAGCCCCCATCTAGCGGCGAGGATATGAACTGTGCCGGCTGCCGAGGCCTGACGCACTCCTCTGGGGCAATGATTAGATGAATGACAGATGAAATGAAATGATAGTGGAGAGTGTTGCAGGAATGAAATTTTGGCAGGGAAAACCGGAGTACCCGGAGAAAAACCTGTCTGCCTCCGTTTTGTCCAGCACAGATCTCACATGGAGTGACCGGGATTTGAACCACGGACCCAGCGGTGAGAGGCCGGCGTGCTGCCGCCTAAGCCACGGAGGCTTGTTAGCAACACTAAATAATGTATATTATTATGAACATATTACATGTAAATATTTTCGAAAATTATTAAATTAGTTAAATAATTTAGTAGGATTTACTAATAGATTGTTTTGGAATAGCGTGTGTTTTGTGAGCAGATGCTTTTATGAATGATTGCCCACTGTTAAGAGTATTTGTTGAACCGAATTGGTCATGAACAATTACGGGGTGCGATTGAAAGTGTGTATAAAATTTTCAGAATGATTGTTAAAGAAACATAGATGTTATGAGCATTTTTGTAAGATCTAAATGTTAATTGTACGTGTATTTTAAACGCACTCAAAAGCAGTCTCAATGTAGGCTAGCCATAATGATTCACCGTTAGAATTGGAGAGCGGTGTGACATAATGTGAACAGGTGAAGACTCCCAGCCTTGTAAAAATTGTATTTAGTTCTGAATGCAGCGTGGTCCTGTCGTTTCATTGATGAAACAGGCCAGTGCACGTGCTTTTTCCAGACGTGGGCTAGTGAAGGTAACCCGTTCTCAGGAATGCCATGAATGTAAGAGCCTTCCTTAAACATTTTCTTTACGTAGTGTAGGTCTATACCTACCAAGGCTTTCACGCTGATATTTTTACACGGCATTGTAATAAGATGTGTGGTAGAAAGGAAGTGTGTATGATGGTGTGGTTTTATTTTTCTTTTGTTATTAAATTAGTTTATTGTTATATTGTTTATTTAGGTTAGTTTACTATTGTTAATAAATTTATTCAGTTCGTAATCTGTCGGTGTTGGCGTGTGATTCATTTTAAATATAAGGAGTAGAGTATTGTGGATGTATTGTTGGCGAAGCTGAATTCCCAGTTCCAGAGAACGTAAGTAAAGGTAGGTGTGCCCGTGTAGTTTGTTGTTGATCCACAATATTCTTGTAACTGCTGTATGTAAATCCCTAAATGTCATGTTGGGAGCGATTTCTAATGTAGTAATTGGCCGGTGCTGTTAGAAATAGGTGATCCAGCTGGGGCAATGGACATTCCATTAGGCTACTTTCAGGATTTACGGGTACAGTACATCATGTTTATTTAGATATAGCCTAATTATGTACATTAAAAATTTGCAATTAATATGTCTAAAAAAGGAATAACAATCAATGAAATGAATTAAATAAAAAAATAAAATTAAAACTACATAATTCGTATATCTAATTAATTAAACAACATGAATACCTATGTCTAATTAATGTAATTTGATAAACAACTGTAGTTGTAAATAGATTAAAAAGGAAACACAATATGATATAATTAAGTTACTTAAGTTAAGTTAAGTCTCCCACAAGTCCAACCCCTCCTCCACGTGGTGGGAGACGGGCAACGGCATGAAGTAGGGGATTGCCTGTAGGGGTGAAGTACAGTGGGGACTTTGTGTGCCCCGGGACCGCTGCGGTAGCTGTGAAGGCTCTGTGGGAACCCTGAAAGGTGACGGCTGACGGGGCTCTGGTGAAGCTACGATAGGCCTAGCAAGCCAGTAGTGGATATCATATTTGCTTTCAAAGCAGGAACAGGCCTCGGAAAGGACGGATGCAAACGACGACGACCCGGATATGCTAATGGACTACGAGTTGGGACATTAAACATACAGACACTGACAGGAAAGGTGGACGAGGTTTGCGATGTGATGGAGAGAAGAAAACTGGATATAGTGGGCTTGGCAGAAACAAGATGGAAAGGAGAAGGTCGCAGAGAACTGAGGAAAGGGTACCGGTTGTACTGGAGTGGGAACAGTGAAGGAAGGAGCAGCGGAGTAGGAGTAGTTGTGAGAGATGGAATGAAGGAAGAGGTAAAGGGAATGAGTGACAGGATCATGAAGATCAGAGTAACTGTAAAGGGAAGAAGCCTGGAGATAGCCCAGGTATATACCCCTCAAGTTGGATGTACAGCTCAAGAGAAGGAAGACTTTGAGGAGGAGCTACAACAGCAGTTGAATGGTCAGAGCATCATTGTCATGGGAGATTTGAATGCACATGTAGGAAGTGAAAGGCAAGGATATGAAAATGTATTGGGAGCAGAAGGATGGGGTAGCAGGAATGAAGAAGGGAGAAAGTGGCTGGATTTTTGCAAGAGAAACGGTTTAGTGGTAGGCAACTCCTGGTTCCGGAAGAAAGAAAGCCACAAGGTAACGTGGTACAGCAGTGATTTAACAAAGAAATCTTTGGTAGATTACATGCTGTACGACTGGGAAATGAAGAGAAGTGTCAGAGATATAAAGGTAATACCATCAGAGGCCTTAGATAGCGACCACGGAATACTTGTAATGAACCTGGGAGTTGCTAAGGATAGCAAGAGGACAGAGTACCAGGAAAGGAGAATCAAAGTATGGAAACTCAAGGAAAAGGAAGTCAAGGAAGAATTCCAGAAGATAATAAGGGAAAGGATGCCAACAGACAATCCTAAAACAGGGGAAGAGGAATGGAAGCAATTCAAGAACACAATGGTGGAAGCTGCAGTGACAGTATGTGGAAGAACTAGCAACAGAAAGCGGTGTATAGAGACACCATGGTGGAATGAGAGAGTAAAAGAAGCTGTGGGAAGGAAGAACAAGGCTTTCAGAGTGTGGTTCCAGGAAAGAACTGATCTGGCAAGGGAAGATTATAAAGAAGAAAGAAGCAAACAAGATTGTCGCAGAGGAGAGGAAGAAGTGGATGGTAAAGTGGACAGAGATGATGGAGGAAGACAGCAGAGGAAATAAGAAAGTACTTTATGGGATGGTCAAAAGTAAGAGAAGAGGTATGCGAGAGGATGTGGTAATGATGGACAAAAACGGAAATGAGGTACACAGCAAAGAAACACTCAAGACAGTGTGGAAAGAGTACTTTGAGGATTTGCTGAATCAAAATTGTCATAGGGAGGAAGACAATGTATTGGAAGATGGAGAAGACAACACAGGAATGGAAAAGGACCTGAATTGGAGAGAACTGGAGAAGGCTATAGACAAGATGAAAGGAGGAAGGGCACCGGGTGTGGATGAAGTGAGTGTTGAAATGGTGAAGGCAGCAGGGGAGGTTGGGAAACAGTGGCTGTACCGTGTGATGAGGGTGATATGGAAGGAGAAAAAGACCCCAGAAGATTGGAAGAAAGGATTAATTGTCCCAATATTTAAGAAAGGAAGCAGAAAGGAGTGCAGAAATTACAGGGGAGTCACACTCATACCTCACTGTGCCAAGATATACGAAAAGATATTAGAAAGTAGAATACGAGCCAAAGTGGAGAGAAAATTGAGCAGTATGGTTTCAGACCTGGGAGATCAACAGTGGATCTCATATTTTCAGTGAGACAGCTCCAGGAACACCACTACGATTTTGGAGAGGATCTGTTGATGGCCTTCCTGGACATCGAAAAGGCCTATGATAGTGTGTGTAAGGAGAAGGTTTGGAAAGCAATGGAAAACATGGGAGTGGAAAAAGGGGCTGTAGGCAGAGTGAAGGAGATGTATTGTGGAAGTGTGAGTTGTGTGAAAGTTGGAGGGGAAAGAACAGACTGGTTCAGACAAATGAGTGGCCTGAAACAGGGTAGTGCGCTGTCGCCCCTTCTCTTTATTGTGGTTATGGACGAGGTAATGACATGGATAGCAGGAAAGATAGGAGAAGATAAGATGAAAGCAATGGTATTTGCAGATGATCTCATGGTCTGGGGAAACAGGGAGGAGGAAATTCAGGAGCAACTGAAGGCTTGGGAAGAAACAGTGGGAGAGTACGGATGGAAGTTCAACATCAGTAAATGTGAGATCCTGTTAACGACCAGGAAAAAGGACAGACCAATGAGTGGGATAACACTTGGAGGTGGACAGCTGAAGAAGGTGGAAAGTCTCAAGTACTTGGGAAGTATAGCGGAGGAAAATGGGAGAAATGACAAAGAGATTACGGAACGTGGCAGACAGGCAGAAGCATTTCTGAGAAGCATTAGGAGCTTAGTGTGGAATAAAGATGTCCCACAAAAAAGCAAGGAAGTGTTATACAGAAGCTACTATATCCCGATACTGACCTATGCTTCAGAAACGTGGACAATGAAGAAAAGAGACATAAGCAAAATACAGGCAGGTGAAATGAAGCTCCTGCGAAGTAGGATCGGAGTAACAAGAAGAGACAGGGTGAGGAATGAAAAGGTCAGGGAAATGGTGAAAGAGGAGCCCTTGCAAGGTAGGATTGAGACATCAAGACTGAGGTGGTACGGACACTTAAAGAGAATGGATGAGAAGAAGATTCCCAAGAGGATACATGAGATGCAGATGCAGAAGAAACGACCAAGGGGAAACCAAGAGATAGATGGCTGAAAGGAGTGGAGGATTGTGTCAAGAAGAGAGGCGAGGACTGGACCAGAGTGACAGCGGAGAGGTGGTGGGAAGAAAGGACTAAGTGGCGAGGCTTATGTTCCAAACAGACCCAGCCTGGGGCTGGAAACTGTACAAGATGATGATGATGAAGTTACTTTTTACATTTTTTATTTTATTCCTTGTTTTTATAGGCGAACATTTCTCGGTCATGTTGTATATAAAAACAAGATGTTCAGTAAAGAACATATAGCCTACTTTCTCCTAAATGTATGAGTATAGTTATAACTCGTTGTTATTAACAAAGAGTATAATAGAACTATTCTTTGTTGAAGACCTTAGAAACGATTTACCTCTACCAAACGCCACAACCTAGATAAAAACTGCTACCATCATTGAAGAAAGAAAGATAAGAAGTATATCAAGAATGTTATGGATCTGGAGACATAATCGACCGGACTGGCTGCGTGGCTCAGCGGTAACGTTCTCGCTTGCTGGGCCCTAGGTGCAGGTTCGTATCCTGGCGCAATCAGCTGGCATTTGAGGGTGCACAAATGCGAGGGAGCCGTGTCAGTACATTTACTGGCACGTTAAAGATCCCCTTCGGGCCAAAATTCCGGCACCCCGGTGTCTCTTAAAGCAGCAGTAGTTAAAAGGGATGTAAAACCAATAACATTATTATTATTATTATTATTTTTATTATTACATATACGACCTACCGTGGGCAACATCCAACTTTGAGTTGAGGCTTGTCTTTACACGTCTGGTTGTGCATGGCTTTCACAACCCTAATTGAATTAACAAATCTTTCCATGACCCTACAGAGACGTGTGTATACAAACTATGTGGATATTTTCGATTGCTATTTGCCTGAAATAAAAGTAGTAATTAATAACCTGAACTAACACCAACGGCTTGAATTCAGTTACTATGTGAAATCGTTTTGTTCTTTACTTCAAATAACATTTTCAAGTAACGCAAAATAGGCTGTTACAAACCCTTTAAAATAAAAAGGAAAAATGTATCGTAGTATCATCTTGTCATTCTTCAAATTCGATGCGCATAGAATGCCAATGGTATAGTAATCAATGGAGCCCCACGTAGACTAGTCGTGACATCTAGTGGTGAAATATCGAACAATATAATCCTAACAGGGCGAGTGCATTCTAGCGGCCAGAAGAAGAAACTTTTCAATAAAATCTGGAAGTTAATAATTTACCTTTTTGGCAGCTAGATGTCTCGAGTAAATCTGCTGGCGAATTATGTTTTAATTAAATATATATTTTACACCATAATATGCACAATATAACGCTTAATTTTAAAACATCTCAGTCATTACAAAACAATAAACATATAACATTTCAAGCAAAAAACCTAGCTCTGCTCGGGTTTGAACCATAGGCATTTGAGCGATAGGCTAACGCTCTACCACTGAGCTAATTGTGTCAACGAATATCGTTCTATATAAAATGACTTACATAGAACTTGTTAGCAAATAATGATTTATACTAAACGATTTCATCACTGGAGTATATTATTTATACATAAAGCATTTCATACAAAGTTTATTTATTTTGTATCAGTACGCTATATTGCATGCAATACTCAAATTAGTGAAATATAAGCCAGGCACAAGATATCCGCTGCCATCTTGTCTTATTACTGAATCAGCTCAGCTTTTTAAAATCACGTCTGCACTATAGTATTACAAAATAAACTTTTAATTTCGAACGTGCCTCTTCCTTTAGAACAGTTAAAACGATTCTCGGCTCGATAATCGGAACTGGTGGGTCCCATGATATGGATTATAAAGTTTGCATAATTCGCACGGCCGCCATCCTGAAATGGTATGGCGGACGACCTTGTAGTTTGATCACAAGACGCATCCTATACGAAGGTATGTTGTTACCAAATTTGGTAGAGATCGGATGATTTGGTTAGTCGTTATTTGATTTTACGTTTTGAACGTTTGAGTGGCCGCCATTCAGTTTTAGTAAAGATGGCGGCGATATAAAACATGACACTGAGGTGTCCTTTGCTAGTGCTACCTTTGTACCAAATTTCGTTCAATTCGCATTCACCGTGTTCGAATTGATAGGGGGGGACAGACATTCAGAGTACACACACTCACACACACACAGACACACACACACACACAGACTCACACACACACACACAGACTCACACACACACATACACACACACAGACAGACACACTTTTTTCGCCCTGTGTTGATCTCATAAGTCTACCTTCATTTTTTGCAAAAATCGAAAGTAGGCTAAAAACTGAATTATTTGCCCACCAATTTTTTCAAATTTCCCATCGAATTCAAATTCTGTCAGTTTCGCCCACTGGCGTGCTAAAATCGCCCACTACTGGGCGAATTCGCCCAGTTTGGGAATCTCTGCTCTAAAGTAAGGAACCAACCATCCATTTGATGGATTGACGAAGAATTTCAAGATAGTACAGCGGTCCCAACCTTTCTTTCCTCCTGTACCCCTTTATACATATGTATCTAAAATAGTACCGATACCCCCCCCCCCCAAAAAAAAGTAATCTTTTAAACTTTTCATATTTTATGTACATGACTTAATACAAACATTAATAATAAGGAATAACTTACAACTATTTATAACTGCTATATCATCTTGGCTTACAGGATTGAGCCGCGTCGTATATCGGTTATTATTTCCCGACGTTTCGGCTAACATTGCAGCAGCCTTAATCATGGGTAGGTACGAGTTGGTGTCCGTACTCAAACTAACAGTTATTGCCAGCCAGATGTGCCTGCTTGGACTGCATTGCCGTCATGCTGCACCCTGATTGGTCCCTGCCCCTGGCAGTCGCGCTCTAGGAGAACTTTCCAAATGTTGCTAAGTTTGAAACCATCTTCGCGATTGAAATTATTCGGATGCTTCAGGACCTCTATTGCCTCTCCAATTAACCTGTTTAGATATCCGGGAATTTGATTTTTTCGAACGGTCAACACGATTGTACCCAAATGAGATGGGTTATTCCCTAATCCTAAAAAAAGTCACATGCGATTAATAAATACTCTTGGATGACCAGTTTCGATCGTCAAGCGATCATCATCAGATCCATTACACTTAGGCTACAAAAGAGTACATATTTTAACTATTTTTACACATACTTTCAGATGTAAAAAATAGAAAAATGTAGCCAAGTAAAATGGATCTGATGATGATCGCTTGACGATCGAAACTGGTCATCCAAGTGTATTTATTAATCTTATGTACATTTCCTTCAGGATTATGGAATAACCCATCTCATTTGGGTACAATCGTGTTGACCACCTGAAGAGTATCAAACTTTGGTTTACTAAGGCAAAACTGAAAATGGATTCAAACACCATAATGATTTTTATGTTCGACCCAGACTATTACATGTCAGAAAACTGTACTATAATGAAGCTCATTATAACACTATTTTTCATTATAAAACTGTTTCTCCCACCAATCAGAGCTCAAGAAACAGTTGTTTGACCAATTAGATAATTAGATGCGCTGAGTTCCACGGCCTTCTAATTTAAATTTCACTGCCTGGCCTAGTGTCATAGTAGGGTAATCGAGGAGGCCATGGTCAAAAACAAGGCATTCTCTGCGTCCCATGCGCTCTGTTCAGTACATAAAACTGGCAAAATCTCGACAGATATTTATGAATATTTATGTTCGAATATATAATAGTTATAATAATTATCGTCGAACATAAACAGTCGTATGCAACTCGCCTATAATGGTAATTAAGACACTCGTATGGAAATTATTGCCATTATAGGCTCGTTGCATTAGGTACTATTTTGAATACAGTATACTGGTAACTAATATTTGTAATTTGTTATTTGTTTCAATTTAATGAAAATGAAAATCCACAGCCTGCTTCCAGTCTCCGACCGGGTCAGGGAATGGAATGAATGAAGCCCCCATCTAGCGGCGAGGATATGAACTGTGCCGGCTGCCGAAGCCTGTCGCACTCCCCTGGGGCAATGATTAAATGAAAGAGAGATGCAATGAAATGATAGGGGAGAGTGTTGCTGGAATTAAATTTGTGACAGGGAAATCCGGAGTACCCGGAGAAAAACCTGTCGGCCTCCGTTTTGTCCAGCACAAATCTCACATGGAGTGACCGGGATTTGAACCACGGACCCTGCGGTGGGAGGCCGGTATGCTGCCGTCTAAGCCACGGAGGCTCTGTTTCATTTCAATAAAATGATAAATATAATTTTCAATTTTTTAAAATTTACTTGTGTAAATGAAGATGTATAAATATTTAAGTGAGGAAAATAATCAATTATTATTATTATTATTATTTTCGTATCAGAAACATACATTATAAACATATAACACAGTTATTATATTATCTTTGCCCAAAACTTGGCCACTTCCAGTGCACTTTGTGCTCCCCGACGAAGATCTTCTTCCGTGCAGGATGCTGGGCACAGTCGACACTCAGTCATATGCTGAACAGTCTGGTCTTCTCCACAATCACATTGAATATCATCCTGGTCAATGTAACCACATCCTGCCATATTAACCCTTGATCTGCCTACTCTAGAGCGTAGTCTATTCAGGGACTTCCAAGTCCATTCCTCGTCATAGCCAGGAGGTAGAGTTTCAGAAACATTTTCCCAACCAGGGGGATGGTTGGTCGTAGCCCTACACATGTGCAACTTAGCTTTTTCAGCAGTGGTTCTAAGTTCCTTTGATGTTCTAAGGAAACTCTTCCTCGTCTTCAGTCGTTGCGGCAGCGGTTCGTGTCCATATAGAGGAAGAGTTCTTTCATGCTTCACTGTCTTTCATTCCTTGTTCGCAGCTATTTCTCTTCGAATAGGGTGTGGTGCTATCCCTGCGAGGAGATAAAGCCATTCGACTGGAATTGATTTCAAGCAACCTGTTATAATTCTGCAGGTATCGTTGAGAGCTACATCCACCTGTTTGGCAAGTGTTGAATTATACCAAACAGGAGAAGCATACGCTGCTGCAGAATAGCATAGTGCCATTGCAGAAGTTCGGATCGTTTCAGGTTGACTACCCCACTGTGTTCCAGCCAGTTTGCGTAGGAGATTGTTCCGTACAAACGTTTTTTAAAGTTTGATTTTATTGAAAACCAATTAATTCTAGCGATTAGTATGGGAAAAAATAGACAAATCAAGACAATAGCAGTGCAGCGGTGGAAGTGACTGGGGTTGGGGTAGGGTGGGTTGTCGAGGGGGAGCATTGACCTTAATACGCGTGAATAAGACGACATTGCACGCTGGTACATTACGACTGACAAGTACGAAGAAAACATGACGCCCAACATTACAGTTTATTTTTGGCGTACCCCTAACCGATTCGTCGCGTACCACAAGTTTGTTGGTTCGTTGGTTCTTAAGTTTAGGGGCTGCGACAACGCGGTCATGTAGCCCCATGTACTTAGGGTGTGTGTAGAATCTGTCTGATAACCGGTGTTAATTGTGATGAGTGTATTAGTGTGTGTTATCTGTTTTTTGATTTAAGTACAGACTGCATCTTAGAATTTTTCAAATAGTTCCTACTTTTGCCGCCAAGCGCCACCGTCAACGACAACTAGGCCATGTTCAAAACTTAGCTACCAGACGCCACCGCAGTCGGCTCTTGGCAACGAACGTAGGAACCTAAGAGCATTGTTTACCTTCTTAACCTATACAATTTAGCTTCACACAGTTGTAATTAGTGGAAGGTTCTTTAACATGCCATAAATCTATGACATGGGACCGCCAGCTTTTCTTCCCCTCCGAAGAAAGGCATACTGAGGGATTTTTAACGCTCTTAAAAATTCCGACGGCTTCGGCCGGGTTTGAACCCGCCATCTTGGGCATATAAGCTCAGCATGCTACCGACTACGCCACCGAAGCCGATCAGTTTAGGGCCTGCAACAACGCGGTCATGTAGCCCCGTGTACTTTAGGTGTGTGTAGAATCTGTCTGATAACCACTGTATTAATGTGTGTTATCTGTTTTTAATTCAAGTATGGACTGCCGACGATAATTTCCAGTAGTTCTTACTTTCGCTAGCAAATGTAATCATCCACGCCACCAAGCCATCGCAACCAGCACCCGAAGACGCTTGAACTTCACACAAGTTTAGTTATTGGAAGGTTCCTTTACATGCCATAAATCTATGACATGGTCCCGCCGACTTTACCTCCCCTCCAAAGGTACGCATACTGAGGGATTTTTAACGCTATTAAGAAATCCGACGACTTGGGCCGGTTTGGAACCCGCGACTTTGGGCACAGAAGATCAGAATGCTACCAACTACGCCACCGAAACCACATACCACAAGTTTAGAACCGCTGAGAAAGAAGAACGCTAACTGTATTGAAACAACACTTCAACATACTAATCAGATGTAGAAGATAACGCTGAGCCTAGCGCGTAGAACAGGCGTACTCAACCTGGTGTTCGCGAGCACGATCTCCCTGATTTCCATTCTTCAATAATTCAAGTTCTATCGCATGAACCGGAATAATAGTGTGTTAATTAGAAGTTTTGACAGACGAAAATATTATCATTTTTGTAAAATACGACGCATCCGCAAAGTCTCTCCGCAGCGGCGAGCTACGTGTTAGGTTGGCAGCACATAATTTGTCGCTGTGTCCGCAAAGTCTCTCCACAGCGCGGGTCTCACTTTGCAGTACGCGTTAGGTTGGCAGGATATACATGTGACTGTGCCCGCAAAGTCTCTCCACAGCACGGGTCTCGCTTCTGGTACGTGTTTAGGTTGGCAGGATATTCATGTGGCTGTGCCCGCAACGTCTCTCCACAGAGCGGGTCTCACCTTGCACTACGTGTTAGGTTGGCAGGAAATACATGTGACTGTGCCCGCAAAGTCTCTCCACAGCACGGGTCTCGCTTGTGGTACGTGTTAGGTTGGCAGGATATTCATGTGGCTGTGCCCGCAAAGTCTCTCCACAGCGAAGGTCTCACCTTGCATTACGCGTTAGGTTGGCAGGATATTCATGTGGCTGTGCCCGCAAAGTATCTCCACAGCACGGATCTCGCCTTGCGGTACGTGTTAGGTTGCCAGGATATTCATGTGGCTGTGTCAGCAAAGTATCTCCACAGCGCGGGTCTCACCTTGCAGTACGTGTTAGGTTGCCAGGATATTCATGTGGCTGTGTCCGCAAAGTATCTCCACAGCGCGGGTCTCACCTTGCAGTACGCGTTAGGTTGGCAGGATATTCATGTGGCTGTGTCCGTAAAGTATCTCCACAACGCGGGTCTCGCCATGCAGTACGCGTTAGGTTGGCAGGGTATTCATGTGGCTGTGCCCGCAAAGTCTCTCCACAGCACGGATCTCGCCTTGAGGTACGTGTTAGGTTGGCAGGATATTCATGTGGCTGTGCCCACAAAGTATCTCCACAGCAGGGGTCTCGCCTTGTGGTACGTGTTAGGTTGGCAGGATATTCATGTGGCTGTGCCCGCAAAGTCTCTCCACAGCGCGGGACTCGCCTTGTGGTACGTGTTAGGTTGGCAGGATATTCATGTGGCTGTGCCCACAAAGTATCTCCACAGCACGGGTCTCGCCTCGTGGTACGTGTTAGGTTGGCAGTATATTCATGTGTCTGTGCCCGCAAAGTCTCTCCACAGCGCGGGTCTCACCTTGCAGTACGCGTTAGGTTGGCAAGATATTCATGTGGCTGTGTCCGCAAAGTATCTCCACAGCAGGGTCTCACCTTGCAGTACGTGTTAGGTTGGCAGGATATTAATGTGGCTGTGCCCACAAAGTCACTCAACAGCACGGGTCTCGCCTTGTGGTACGTGTTAGGTTGGCAGCATATTCATGTCGCTGTGTCCGCAAAGTCTCTCCACAGCGCGGGTCTCACTTTGTGGTACGTGTTAGGATGGCAGGATATTGATGTGGCTGTGCCCGCAAAGTCTCTCCACAGCACGGGTCTCGTCTTGTGGTACGTGTTAGGATGGCAGGATATTGATGTGGCTGTGTCCGCAAAGTCTCTCCACAGCAGCGAGCTACGCGGGTCTCGCCTTACGAGAAGTGTTAGTTTGGCAGGATATTCATGTCGCTGTGTCCGCAAAGTCTCTCCACAGCGCGGGTCTCGCCTTGCGGAACGTGTTTGGTTAGCAGGATATTGATGTGGCTGTGTCCGCAAAGTCTCTCCACTGCACGGATCTTGCCTTGTGGTCCGTGTTAGGTTGGGAGGATATTCATGTCGCTGTGTCCGCAAAGTCTCTCCATAGCACGGGTCTAGCCTTGCGGAACGTGTTAGGTTGGCAGGATATAGATGTGGCTGTGTCCGCAAAGTCTCTCCACAGTACGTGTTGCCTAACGGTACGTGTTAGGTTGGTAGGATATTGATGTGGCTGTGTCCGCAAAGTCTCTCCACAGCACGGGTCTCGCCTTGCGGTACGTGTTAGGTTGGCAGGACATTCATGTGGCTGTGTCCGCAAAGTCTCTCCACAGCGGCGAGCTACGTGGGTCTCGCCTTGAGGTACGTGTTAGGTTGGCAGGATATTCAAGTGGCTGTGTCGGCAAAGTCTCTCCACAGCACGGGTCTCGCCTGAGGTACGTGTTAGAGTGGCAGGATATTCATGTGGCTGTGTCCGCAAAGTATCTCCACAGCGCGGGTCTCGCCTTGCAGTACGTGCTAGGTTGGCAAGCTATTCATGTGGCTGTGTCCGCAAAGTCTCTCCACAGCGCGGGTCTCGCCTTGCGGTACGTGTTAGGTTGGCAGAATATTCGTGTCGCTGTGTCCGCAATGTCTCTCCACAGCGCGGGTCTCGGCTTGCGGTACGTGTTAGTTTGGCAGGATATTCATGTGGCTGTGTCCGCAAAGTCACTCCACAGCGCGGGTCTCGCCTTGCTGTACGTGTTAGGTTGGCAGGATATTCAAGTGGCTGTGTCCGCAAAGTCTCTCCACAACGCGGGTCTCGCCTTGCGGTACGTGTTAGGTTGGCAGAATATTCGTGTCGCTGTGTCCGCAATGTCTCTCCACAGCGCGGGTCTCGCCTTGCGGTACGTGCTAGGTTGGCAGGATATTCATGTGGCTGTGTCTGCAAAGTCACTCCACAGAGAGGGTCTCACCTTGCGGTACGTGTTAGGTTGGCAGGATATTCATGTGGCTGTGTACGCAATGTCTCTCTGCCGTGGGTGACATAAGCCCGCACATGCATGTCGCTGTGTCCGCATAGTCTCTCCCCAACGCGGGTCTCGCCTTGCGGTACGAGTTAGGTTGGCAGGATATTCATGTGGCTGTGTCCGCAAAGTCTCTCCACAGCACGGATCTCACCTTGCGGTACGTGTTAGGTTGGCAGGACATTCACGTCGCTGGGTGCGCAAAGTATCTCCACAGCATGGATCTCGCCTTGAGGTACGTGTTAGGTTGGCAGGATATTCATGTCGCTGTGTCCGCAAGGTCTCTCTACAGCGCGGGACTCGCCTTGCGGTACGTGTTAGGTAGGCAGGATATTCATGTGGCTGTGTCAACAAAGTATCTCCACAGTGCGGGTCTCGCCATGCGGTACGTGTTAGGTTGGCAGGATATTCATGTGGCTGTGTCCGCACGGTCTCCCCACAGCGCGGGTCTCACCTTGCGGTACGTGTTAGGTTGGCAGGATATTCATGTGGCTGTGTCCGCAAGGTATCTCCACAGTGCGGGTCTCGCATTGCGGTACGTGTTAGGTTGGCAGGATATTCATGTCGCTGTGTCCGCAAGGTCTCTCCACAGTGCGGGTCTCACCTTGCGGTACGTTTTAGGTTGGCAGGATATTCATGTGGCTGTGTCCGCAAAGTATCTCCACAGCGCGAGTCTCGCCTTGCGGTACGTGTTAGGTTGGCAGGATAATCATGTCGCTGTGTCCGCAAAGGCTCTCCTCAGCGCGGGTCTCGCCTTGAGGTACGTGTTAGGTAGGCAGGATATTCATGTGGCTGTGTCAGTCAAGTCTCACCACGGCGCGGGTCTCACCTTGCAGTACGCATTAAGTTGGCAAGATATTCATGTGGCTGTGTCCGCCAAGTCTCTCCCCAGCACTGATCTCGCCTTGCGGTACTTGATAGGTTACATGATATTCATGTGGCTGTGTCCGCAAAATCTCCCCACAGCGCGGGTCTCGCCTTTCAGTACGTGTTAGGTTGGCAGGATATTCATGTTGCTGTGTCCGCAATGTCTCTCCCCAGCACGGATCTCGCCTTGCGGTACGCGTTAGGTTGGCAGGATATTCATGTCACTGTGTCCGCAAAGTCTCTCCACACCGCGGGTCTCGCCTTGCAGTACGTGTTAGGTTGGCAGGATATTCTTGTGGCTGTGTCCGCAAAGTTTCTCCACAGCACGGGTCTCGCCATGTGGTAAGTGTTACGTTGGCAGGATATTCGTGTCGCTGTGTCCGCAAAGTCACTCCACAGCGTGGGTCTCGCCATGCAGTACGTGTTAGGTTGGCAGGATATTCATGTGGCTGTGTCCGCAAAGTATCTCCACAGCGCGGATCTCGTCTTGGAGTATGTGTGTGGTTGGCAGGATATTCATGTGGCTGTGTCCACAAAGTCTCTCCACAGCGCGGGTCTCGCCTTGCGGCACGTGTTAGGTTGGCAGGATATTCCTGTGGCTGTGTCCTCAATGTCTCTCCACAGCGCGGGACTCGCCTTGCAGTACGTGTTAGGTTGGCAGGATATTCATGTGGCTGTGTCCGCAAAGTATCTTCACAGCGCGGGCCTCGCCTTGAGGTACGTTTTACGTTGCCAGGATATTCATGTGACTGTGACCGCAATATCTCTTCACAGCGCGGGTCTAGCCTTGTGGTACGTGTTAGTTTGGCAGGATATTCATGTCGCTGTGTCCTCATAGTATCTCCACAGCGCGGGTCTCGCCATGCAGTACGCGTTAGGTTGGCAGGGTATTCATGTGGCTGTGCCCGCAAAGTCTCTCCACAGCACGGATCTCGCCTTGAGGTACGTGTTAGGTTGGCAGGATATTCATGTGGCTGTGCCCACAAAGTATCTCCACAGCAGGGGTCTCGCCTTGTGGTACGTGTTAGGTTGGCAGGATATTCATGTGGCTGTGCCCGCAAAGTCTCTCCACAGCGCGGGACTCGCCTTGTGGTACGTGTTAGGTTGGCAGGATATTCATGTGGCTGTGCCCACAAAGTATCTCCACAGCACGGGTCTCGCCTTGTGGTACGTGTTAGGTTGGCAGTATATTCATGTGTCTGTGCCCGCAAAGTCTCTCCACAGCGCGGGTCTCACCTTGCAGTACGCGTTAGGTTGGCAAGATATTTATGTGGCTGTGTCCGCAAAGTATCTCCACAGCACGGGTCTCACCTTGCAGTACGTGTTAGGTTGGCAGGATATAAATGTGGCTGTGCCCACAAAGTCACTCCACAGCACGGGTCTCGCCTTGTGGTACGTGTTAGGTTGGCAGCATATTCATGTCGCTGTGTCCGCAAAGTCTCTCCACAGCGCGGGTCTCACCTTGTGGTACGTGTTAGGATGGCAGGATATTGATGTGGCTGTGCCCGCAAAGTCTCTCCACAGCACGGGTCTCGTCTTGTGGTACGTGTTAGGATGGCAGGATATTGATGTGGCTGTGTCCGCAAAGTCTCTCCACAGCAGCGAGCTACGCGGGTCTCGCCTTACGAGAAGTGTTAGTTTGGCAGGATATTCATGTCGCTGTGTCCGCAAAGTCTCTCCACAGCGCGGGTCTCGCCTTGCGGTACGTGTTTGGTTAGCAGGATATTGATGTGGCTGTGTCCGCAAAGTCTCTCCACTGCACGGATCTTGCCTTGCGGTACGTGTTAGGTTGGTAGGATATTGATGTGGCTGTGTCCGCAAAGTCTCTCCACAGCACGGGTCTCGCCTTGCGGTACGTGTTAGGTTGGCAGGACATTCATGTGGCTGTGTCCGCAAAGTCTCTCCACAGCGGCGAGCTACGTGGGTCTCGCCTTGAGGTACGTGTTAGGTTGGCAGGATATTCAAGTGGCTGTGTCGGCAAAGTCTCTCCACAGCACGGGTCTCGCCTGAGGTACGTGTTAGAGTGGCAGGATATTCATGTGGCTGTGTCCGCAAAGTATCTCCACAGCGCGGGTCTCGCCTTGCAGTACGAGCTAGGTTGGCAAGCTATTCATGTGGCTGTGTCCGCAAAGTCTCTCCACAGCGCGGGTCTCGCCTTGCGGTACGTGTTAGGTTGGCAGAATATTCGTGTCGCTGTGTCCGCAATGTCTCTCCACAGCGCGGGTCTCGGCTTGCGGTACGTGTTAGTTTGGCAGGATATTCATGTGGCTGTGTCCGCAAAGTCACTCCACAGCGCGGGTCTCGCCTTGCTGTACGTGTTAGGTTGGCAGGATAGTCAAGTGGCTGTGTCCGCAAAGTCTCTCCACAACGCGGGTCTCGCCTTGCGGTACGTGTTAGGTTGGCAGAATATTTGTGTCGCTGTGTCCGCAATGTCTCTCCACAGCGCGGGTCTCGCCTTGCGGTACGTGCTAGGTTGGCAGGATATTCATGTGGCTGTGTCTGCAAAGTCACTCCACAGAGAGGGTCTCACCTTGCGGTACGTGTTAGGTTGGCAGGATATTCATGTGGCTGTGTACGCAATGTCTCTCTGCCGTGGGTGACATAAGCCCGCACATGCATGTCGCTGTGTCCGCATAGTCTCTCCCCAACGCGGGTCTCGCCTTGCGGTACGAGTTAGGTTGGCAGGATATTCATGTGACTGTGTCCGCAAAGTCTCTCCACAGCACGGATCTCACCTTGCGGTACGTGTTAGGTTGGCAGGACATTCACGTCGCTTTGTCCGCAACGTATCTCCACAGCATGGATCTCGCCTTGAGGTACGTGTTAGGTTGGCAGGATATTCATGTCGCTGTGTCCGCAAGGTCTCTCTACAGCGCGGGACTCGCCTTGCGGTACGTGTTAGGTAGGCAGGATATTCATGTGGCTGTGTCAACAAAGTATCTCCACAGTGCGTGTCTCGCCATGCGGTACGTGTTAGGTTGGCAGGATATTCATGTGGCTGTGTCCGCACGGTCTCTCCACAGCGCGGGTCTCACCTTGCGGTACGTGTTAGGTTGGCAGGATATTCATGTGGCTGTGTCCGCAAGGTATCTCCACAGTGCGGGTCTCGCATTGCGGTACGTGTTAGGTTGGCAGGATATTCATGTCGCTGTGTCCGCAAGGTCTCTCCACAGCGCGGGTCTCACCTTGCGGTACGTTTTAGGTTGGCAGGATATTCATGTGGCTGTGTCCGCAAAGTATCTCCACAGCGCGAGTCTCGCCTTGCGGTACGTGTTAGGTTGGCAGGATAATCATGTCGCTGTGTCCGCAAAGGCTCTCCTCAGCGCGGGTCTCGCCTTGAGGTACGTGTTAGGTAGGCAGGATATTCATGTGGCTGTGTCAGTCAAGTCTCACCACGGCGCGGGTCTCACCTTGCAGTACGCGTTAAGTTGGCAAGATATTCATGTGGCTGTGTCCGCAAAGTCTCTCCCCAGCACTGATCTCGCCTTGCGGTACTTGATAGGTTACATGATATTCATGTGGCTGTGTCCGCAAAATCTCCCCACAGTGCGGGTCTCGCCTTTCAGTACGTGTTAGGTTGGCAGGATATTCATGTTGCTGTGTCCGCAATGTCTCTCCCCAGCACGGATCTCGCCTTGCGGTACGCGTTAGGTTGGCAGGATATTCATGTCACTGTGTCCGCAAAGTCTCTCCACACCGCGGGTCTCGCCTTGCAGTACGTGTTAGGTTGGCAGGATATTCTTGTGGCTGTGTCCGCAAAGTTTCTCCACAGCACGGGTCTCGCCATGTGGTAAGTGTTACGTTGGCAGGATATTCGTGTCGCTGTGTCCGCAAAGTCACTCCACAGCGTGGGTCTCGCCATGCAGTACGTGTTAGGTTGGCAGGATATTCATGTGGCTGTGTCCGCAAAGTATCTCCACAGCGCGGATCTCGTCTTGGAGTATGTGTGTGGTTGGCAGGATATTCATGTGGCTGTGTCCACAATGTCTCTCCACAGCGCGGGTCTCGCCTTGCTGTACGTGTTAGGTTGGCAGGATATTCCTGTGGCTGTGTCCTCAATGTCTCTCCACAGCGCGGGACTCGCCTTGCGGTACGTGTTAGGTTGGCAGGATATTCATGTGGCTGTGTCCGCAAAGTATCTTCACAGCGCGGGCCTCGCCTTGAGGTACGTTTTACGTTGCCAGGATATTCATGTGGCTGTGACCGCAATGTCTCTCCACAGCGCGGGTCTAGCCTTGTGGTACGTGTTAGTTTGGCAGGATATTCATGTCGCTGTGTCCTCATAGTATCTCCACAGCGCGGGTCTCGTCTTGCAGTACGTGTTTGGTTGGCAGGATATTCGTGTGGCTGGTCCGCAAAGTCTCTCCACAGCGCGGGTCTCGCCTTCCGGTACGTGTTAGGTTGGCAGGACATTCATGCGGCTGTGTCCGCAAAGTATCTCCACAGCGCGGGTCTCGCCTTGCAGTACGTGTTAGGTTGGCAGGATATTCTTGTGGCTGTGTCCGCAAGGTACCTTCACAGGGCGGGTCTCGCCTTGTGGTACGTGTTAGGTTGGCAGGACATTCATGTGGTTGAGTCCACGAAGTCTCTCTACAGCGCGGATCTCGCCATGCGGTATGTGTTAGGTTGGCAGGATATTTATGTGGCTGTGTCCGCAAAGTCTCTCCGCAGCACGGGTCTCGCCTTGTGGTACGTGTTAGGTTGGCAGGACATTCTTGTCGCTGTGTCCATAAAGTCTCTCCACAGTGCGTGTCTCGCCTTGCGGTACGTGTTAGGTTGGCAGGATATTGTGGCTGTGCCCGCACGTCTCTCCACAACACGGGTCTCACCTTGTGATTTGTGTTAGGTTGGCAGGACATTCATGTGTCAGTGTCAGCAAAGTCTTCACACAGCGGCGAGCTACGTGGGTCTCACCTTGCGGGACATGTTAGAATGGAAGGACATTCATGTGGCTGTGTCCGCAAAGTATCTCCACAGCTCGGGTCTCGACTTGCGGTACGTGTTAGGTTGGCAGGGCATTCATGTGGCTGTGTCCTTAAAGTCTCTCCGCAGTGGTTGACATAAGCAAGCACATTCTTGTGGCGGTGTCCGCAAAGTCTCTCTACAGCGCCGGTCTTGCATTGCGCTATGTATTAGGTTGGCAGGATATTGATTTGGCTGTGACCGCAAAGTCTCTCCGCAGCACGGGTCTCGCCTTGTGGTACGTGTTAGGTTGGCAGGATATTCATGTGGCTGTATCCGCAAAGTCTCTACGCAGTGGTTGACATAAGCATGCACATTCATGTGGCTGTGTACGCAAAGTCTCTCCACAGCGGCGAGCTGATTTCTTGGTCCTGGTATTCATTTCTTCAGAGGCCTGTGTTCTGATTGCGATCATTCCAGATTGCGTTCACCTCATTAGCAGTCCAGATTGCGGTCACTTTCATTTTAGGGAAGAGCTATAAACTTTCCAGCGTCCAAATTGCGGTCACTTTTCTGGGGAGACCGGTCCTTGGTTCTTGGTTCTTCCCGACTGACTCATAACTTCCGTAAGTTTTGTGGATAAGAAGGGGAAACTGATATTCACTACCTAACCAAGGGATACAGTTCAGTGTTCAGCTGAGCACACCCCATATAATTCGCTTAAAAACTCAAGTCCCCCTCCCAATCTGACGGCACCTCGTAAAGCGGTGATAATAACATTTTCAGTCTTAAGAATAGAAACTTTCAGGATCGGAATCAACGACCTTCACTTTCAACAAAATTGTTGTAACGGGAAATTTTATACTTACAGCGTATAATTTTTAATTTTAGCCTCTCCTCTCCCATTTGAGGCGCGAGATATCTATTTTTATAATAGGTACCGTATATCGTGAAAAACATTCTTTTCACTACCTCGAAAAATTCGTCTCGTAAAATTAATTTATTCTGCGTTTGATTCTAAATCCCCTTTGCAATCAATTTTTGTTTCCGTCCCCTCCTACACACAAAATCAAACATTTGAAGTTTTAGATTTATTAACATTCTACATTTGAAATCTGTGACTTTTGATAAGTCAAAATCAATAATTTCACTGTCAAAACTACTCAAATTATAAGATGGTATTTTTGAAGGAAGCTTTCCCCCTACCTTGCCCTCAACGATGTGGTCAAGGTAGGGTACTCCTGCAAGTGCGTAGGGTCCAGACCGGTATCTGGAATGAGGCGAAGGCAAATTGGAATGACCGCGATCAGGAAGACACCATTCAGAGAAACGATTGTTATTGATTAACGTCGATCTTGCATAATTTTCTCAATAATGCCAATTTCGTGAAGGTCTTTTTCTATTTCACTAAGCCAGTTGTTATTAACTGCCTTTGAGAGAGCAAAGTTGAGAATCCTTTTGGTGAGCCTGTCATTGTTCATTCTGAGAATGTGGCCGCAGAACTTCAATCGTTCCTTCCTGAAGGTGTCTGATATTTTCAGCGTTCTGATAAAGCTCCTGAAACATCCGTTTCATGGAGATTCCTCCTGATTCCATAGACTGGATCATGGATCTTCCTCAATTGGTTTCTACGTCTTTAATGAGAGATCTACCCCCAATGATCAAGGTTTCTGAGGTATATCGTGCTTCAGGTCAGATTACTGTGGTGTAATGTCTTCATTTCGTGTTATTGTTATTATATTCGATTTAACGATGCTTTGGTACTTGGTATGGCACAGTAGCGTAGCCAAGATCGAACAATGGGAGGGGTTATAGTAACTCGGAGATAACTGTAATTCAGGGAATTACAGGAAATAGGTTATTTATTTATCGTACGGCTTTTAGTGCCGGGAGTGTCCGTGGACATGTTCGGCTCGCCAGAAGCAGTAGCTGCTTCCAGCGGACACCCCTAGAGTAAGCTACAAGTTCCGTTTAATTTCAAGTAGTTCTAACTTTCGCTACCAGATATCAATGTTACCTAGTGGTGAACGTTGGAACTTTGATAGAGCGTTCCGACGAAATCTAACCTAACAATTTAGCTTCACACATGTTTAGTCAGTGGAAGGATCTTTTACATGCCATAAATCTACGACATGGGACCGCCAGATTTACTTTCCCTCCGAAGGAAGGCATACTGAAGGAGTTATAACGCTCTTAAAAATCCGACGACTTCGGCCGGGTTTGAACCCGCTATCTTGGGTACAGCAGTTCAGCATGCTACCAACTACGCCACCGAAGCCGAAATATGTAATGAGACAGCACTCGACTATCTGGCACTCAAGAAGTTAACAACGATCTGCACATTAGTGTTAATGTATCCATAGAATTTTCTAAACCCTAATTAAAACATTTAATTAGCCTATTTTCAATTTTGAAAAAATAGGCTTATGAGATCACCTTTTGTCCGTGTGTGTGTGCGTGTGTGTGTGTGTCCCTAATAAAATCTAAACGGGAGGAGGGATTTCAATGAAACTCGGTAAGTTCATAGCACTATTCCTGGCAACCTCGACCGTGCCCTTCAAATTTTGTTACGTCTCACCAATCCAACATGGCGGCTGTGCGAAATATTCCACCAGCATTCAATATCTCCAAAACTATTCCCGATATCACCCTGGATTTTTTTACGGTGATAAAGGGAACTACTAGAAGTACACCTATGTAACTTTTGAAAAACTGATAACTACAAAACAAACATGCCGGCCACGCGAATTTGTGACGTTTAAATAGACGTTGCTCGTGATTTAACCAACCAAACGCAATAAAACTTGGTACAGTATATGTTTATACACATTGTAGTTCACCGACATCGTTCAATTGTTTACATAACCACAAGATGGTGGATATGCGAAATATTTCACTGGCATTCTATATCTCTGAAACTATTAGCGTTATCACCCTGAAATTTTGTACGGAGATAAAGGGCACTACTGGAAGTTCATCTATAAGACTTTCAAAAACCGGTTAACTACAAACCGAACATGGCGGCCAAGCGAATTTGAAAATTTTAAATAGACATTTCTCCCGGTTTAATGCTCCAAACGCAATGAAATCTGGTACAGGAAATGTTTATTCACATTTTAATGCACTGGTATCTAATTTAGTTCGATTCTTTACATAACCTCAAGATGGCGGCTGTGCGAATTTTAAAATTAAGTTTTTATTTCCTGTGTCGTAATCATGCGATCGAAGTGAAAGTTTGAATAATGAACCTACGCATTAATTTTCTTTTAATGCTACATGACTTTATGACCTATACAATTAACAATCCAACATGGTCAAAAAGTCAACAACAACCCCTGGCACTATCCAGCCCATGACGGGCTAAGGCCGACCAAGCGACCGCTGCCCAGCCATTTGGCCTGCAGATATTGGGGTGACGCGTGATCAGCGCGTCGGGTCCCCTCGGCCGTTAATCTTGGTATTCGTGATCGGGCCGCTGTCTCACTGTCAGACAGCTACTCAATTGTCCTCACGAGGCTGAGTGCACCCCGTTCCAACCCTCACGTCAGTTTTAAAATCCCTGATGGAGCCGGGGATCGAACCCGGGGCCTCCGGGTGAGAGGCAGGCGCGCTACCCCAACACCACGGGGCCGGCAATCCAACATGGTGACCATCCGAAATATTTAGACGGCTCTGAATATCTACGAATCTATTATGGCAATCAAACTGATTTTTTTAATGTTCATAGAGGCTATGAACTTAAGTTCCCCTATAGGACTTTAAATAACCTGGTGATCACAAATCCAACATGGCGGTGAAGCGAATTATAAATATTCACATGGATGTTTCTCGCAATTTTACCATCCGAGTGCAGTGAAACTTGGTACAGTAAATCCTAATACGAATGTTAATCCACTGGCATCTAATTTATTTCAATTGCTTCCATAACCACAAGATGGCAGCTGTGCGAAATTTTAAAATATCTTTGTTACTTCTTGTGTCCTAATCATGCGATTGAAGTTTGAATGTTACACGTACACAATAATCTTCATGTAACAGTACATAACTCTGGGACCTACATATATAAAATCCAACATGGCGACCATCCGAAATATTTAGTCGGTTCTCAATATCTACGAATCTATTACAGCAATCAAACTGAAATTTTGTATGTTGATAGTGGCAATTAACATGAGTAGGATATATGAAAATAGGCTGTATAGTTCTTCACGGAAATACTTGTTTTTCATTAAAATTAGATTAATTTATAAACAATTTCCCTCCATCTAAGAAAAGAAAGAAAGAAAGAAAGAAAGAAAGCTAACTGCTTCGCTTGGCAGGATTCAGAATTATCTGGAGCTAGGATCAGTTTGAAAAAGGCTATATTTAGCGGGGAGAAAGCTAGATTGGCAACCCTGGGATGACGGAGTTACGCCTTGCCATGAAGACGTGTACTGGACCGAAACGCGACAACAATACATTACCAAGCAGTAATGCAGACAACCATACCAATTTCCCACAAAGCATGAGTTATAGAATCATTAGCAAGTGCCATTATTCCATTTCAGAAATGTTTAATTATGCTATTAATTATTATCAGGAAAAGCTTTCTCCATCAACAGGAAACCTTAATGAATCACCGATGAACTTCAGAGTGGACTACCCTGGCGTCCAGATCCAGTCACCTCGCAGGATGGATGATACCCTCTGAGAGCCTCCCTCCAGGTCACCCAGAAAGTTCGCCTACATGGAAGTCAATGAAGAGGTTGCGCTCAGGAGTCGGAAGATCAAAGAGCAACATGCAAAAGTGGGGATTTGCCTGTGACTCTACACCTGTAATTGTGGGGAAGAGCAGACAATGAGCCATCTTCTTGCCTGCAGGTTGTGTCCAACTATATGCTCTCCCCAGAATGTAATTGACGCTACCACAGAAGCATGTGAACTTGCCGCATACTGGTCAGGCCAAATCTAATTCAATTAAATTCATATTTGTGTTCAGAAATTACAATGTTTATTGTACAAGTTCTTGATTTTATCATTTCTTCCTTGTAATTTTAGTAGTCTTGTTTCTCCTTTTTCTGTTATCTTTTGTTGTTTTCAGCCTACTTTTCACATTTTGCAAAAATGAGGAAAAAGTAGACTTATGAGATCGATCCGGGAAAATGTGTGTCTGTCTGTCTGGCTGTGTGTGTGTCCCCCCCCCCTATCAACTCCTAAACGGCTGCAGCAATCAAAACCAAATTTAGTATGAGTAAAGATGTGCACCGGAATATCTCACGTCCATATTTGAAAATGATGTCAGTGCTACCAACTGCTGAGAAAACGCACTAGAAGTTTGAGCTCCATGTTGGATATCTTGCAAGGTATGCATGGGAGCTATTCCAAAATTGGCACACATGTAGATAAGACTATTTCAGTTTAATTTCCCGGAGGCCAACCATGACAGTGTTGCCAAAATAACTTTAAGCCTTCTGATAGGTCCAATGTTTAAATGCATATAACTTCTACACTATCAATTGGATTTCAACCAAATTTTGTATGTAATATCTGTACATAAACACATATGATTGAGCGTATTCTTAAGAGCCACCAGGGCTGCCAACTGTTAATAATTGCTCTCTCTCTATTTTTTAAAATCCAAATACCAATATATCAGAAAGTATGCAAGCCAACAGCTTTAATCTATGCACACGTATATTCTGACATTTTAGATTAATTTGGAGTAACTTATATACGTCAGTTCTACCAACATGATTATAAGCTTGCTGATAGTACCAATTTTTAAATACATGTAACTTCTATACTATCAGTTGGATTTCAACCAAATTTCGTATGTGCTATGTGTACCATAACAGATATGACTATAAGTATTGTTAAGAGCAATCAGGGCTGCCAACTGTTAATAAATGCTGTCTATATTTTTAACCCTAATATCAACATATCAGAAAGTATGCAAGCCAACAGCTCTATACTTTGCACACGTATAGCACCTGTCATTCTAGATTAATTTGGAGTAGTTAATACAAGGCAGTGCTGCCAACATGGTTCTATGCCTGCTGATATGTCCAATTTTAAAATACATGTAACTTCTATACTAACAAATGGATTTCATCCAAAATTGGCACAACAAGATATAATAATATTTCAGATTATTTCTGACCAGCACACGCATGACATTGTTGGCAACATGCTTTTACGCGCGCTGATAGATCCAGTGTCTAACTGCATGTAACGTCCATTGGACTTCAACCAAATTTTGTATTCTGTACCTTAAGAGAAGGAACTAAGAATATATTCAGTCACCAGGGCTGCCAACTGTATTGCTCTATTAGGCTACATTATACCAGGTATATTTTGAACTAATTAGATATTACGATATTACCAACTTAATTTCTTCATTATTCTGGTTAGGTTCATATTCTGTAGAATAATCATTGGCATGAAAAGTAGGCTGTATAGTTCTTCACGGAACTTCTTGTTAATATATGTTTCTGACACGATTAAATGCATAAGTTCCTGTTTTTGTTTGTAAAAATGCCAAAGGGTGGGGTTATAACCCCCTATAACACCCCGCTGACTACGCCTCTGGTATGGCAAGAGAGTGGTACTCACAGTCTCAAAAAGGCTGAGAACGCCTGGCTTAGAGCGAGGTTTGCTCTAGTTGAGAGCAATTACACTGAGAATATTTTTATTGAGCGGCTACTATATCGTCGAGCATTATTAAGAGATATGGTGTCTAGCGTGTGCTACTTCCTATATTACCAGACTAACATACAGTCGTAAATTACTACTCTTATTGCAAACAACCAGAATTTTACTAACGCCTGTTACAAACTATAGTTATAATAACATATTAATCCAAATGAACTGTGGTTCCTAAACTAGGTAATACATACACCTTTGTACCTGAGTAATCAATGGGAGATATACTAACCAGCAAAGAATGTCCTTCTAAGAAACGCCTGAGGATTTAAATGAGATTTTGATTGGTATGAACTCCGTCTTGAGGAAAGAATTCATGATTAAAATTAAGAAATGTGAAACAAAAATATTGGAATACAGCCGAAATAACTCAGAAACTTCTATGGGCATCAAATTGGCAGGTGAAAAACTAAAGGAAGTAGGAGACTTCTGTTACTTAGGAAGCAAAATAACCAGTGATGACGAAGCAAAGAGGATATAAAAAGTAGGTTAGCTCAGGCAAGGAAAGCATTTCTGCAGAAAAGGAATCTGTTGAAATCGAATATATAGGTAGATTTATTTATTAGGAAGTCGTTTTTGAAGGCCTTTGTCTGGAGCGTGGCACTCTATGGAAGTGAAACTTGGACTATTGGTGCAGCAGAAAAGATGAGAATTGAAGCGTTTGAAATGTGGTGTTGCAGGAGAATGATGAAGATCAGATGGGTAGATAGGGTTACAAACGAAGAGGTATTAAGACTAGTGGGAGAGGAGAGATGTTTCTGGCGACTGCCAATGAAGAGAAGAGATAGGTTGGTAGGACACATACTAAGACACCCAGGAATAGCAAGCTTAGTTATGGAAGGAAGGGTCGAGGCCGAGAACTGTAGAGGTAGACCAAGGCTAGAATATGCAAAGCAGATTGCCTCGGTCCAAGGCCAAGTCATACCTACAAGGAACTAACTCCAATTCATTGTAAAATATTCCACTGTACAAGATGACAAGTGCAGCTATGATTGTCAAGAATCAGAAAAAATACAGCAAATCACATCTCCATGTAGGAATTTCCTGGCGACGGAGCACAAAAATTATTGCATGATGCAGTTGCTAAATTCTTGCATCAGGAGTTGGCTGATAAGTTGCAGCTTCTGAGAGGAAACAATAAAAAAACAGGAAGTTCCGTGACGAACTAAAGAGCCTACTTTTAATGCCAATGATTATTCTACAGTATATGAACCTATCTAGAATAATGACGGAATTACGTTGGTAATATCGAAATCTCTAATTAGTCCGAAAAATTTCCTGGTATAATATAGCCTAATAGAGCACTACATTTGGCAGCCCTGGTGACTGAATATATTCTTAGTTCCATCTCTTAATGTACAGAATACAAAATTTGGTTGAAGTCTAGTGGACGTTACATGCAGTTAGACATTGGATCTATCAGCACGCGTAAAAGCATGTTGGCAACAATGTCATGCGTGTGCAGGTTATAAATAATCGGAAATATTATATCTTGTTGTGCCAATTTTGGATGAAATCCATTTTTTAGTATAGAAATTACATGTATTTTAAAATTGGACCTATCAGCAAGCATAGAATCATGTTGGCAGCACTGACTTATATTAATTACTCCAAATTAATCTAGACTGTCAGGTGCTCTACGTGTGCAAAGTATAGAGCTGTTGCCTTGCATACTTCCTGATATATTGATATTAGGGTAAACACATATAGACATCATTTATTAACAGTTGGCAGCCCTGATTGCTCTTAAGAATACTTCGAGTCATATCTGTTATGTTACACATAGCACATACGAAATTTGGTTGAAATCCAACTGATAGTATAGAAGTTGCATGTATTTAAAAATTGGTCCTATCAGCAGGCTTACAAGAATCATGTTGGTAGCACTGAAGTATATAAGTTATTCCAAATTAATCTAAAATGTCCGGGCTATAAGTGTGCATAGTTTAAAGCTGTCGGCTGGCATACTTTCAGATATATTGATATTTGGATGAAGAAAATAGAGAGAGCAATTATTAACAGTTGGGAGCCCTGGTGTCTCTTAAGAATATACCCAGTCATATCTGTTTATGAACACATATTACATACACAATTTGGTTGAAATCTAATTAATAGTGTAGAAGTTATATGCATTTAAACATTGGACCTATCAGAAGGCTTAAAATTATTTTGGCAACACTGTCATATATGGCCTCCTGGATATTAAATTGAAATAGTATTATCTACATGTGTGCCAAATTTGGAATAGCTCCCATGCCTACCTTCCATGATATCCTACATGGAGCTCAAATTTCTATTGCGTTATTTCAGGAGTTGGTAGCACTGACATCATTTTCAAATATGGGCTTGAGATATTCCGGTATACATCTTTACTCATACTAAATTTGGTGTCGATTGCTGCAGCCGTTTAGGAGTTGATAGGGGGGACAGACACACACACACACACAGCCAGACGACAGACATTTTCCCGGATCGATCTCATAAGTCTACTTTTTGTTCATTTTTAGCCTATTTTCAATTTTGAAAAAATAGGCTTATGAGATCACCTTTTGTCCGTGTGTGTGTGCGTGTGTGTGTGTGTGTGTGAGGTGTGTGTGTGTGTGTCCCTAAAAAAAATTAACGGCTGGAGCGATTTCAATGAAACTCGGTAAGTTCATAGCACTTTTCCGGACGACCTCGACCGTACCCTCCAAATTTTGTTACGTCTCTCCAATCCAACATGACAGCTGTGCGAAATATTTCACCAGCATTCAATATCTCCGAAACTATTCCCGATATAACCCTGGAATTTTTCACGGTGATAAAGGGATCTACTAGAAGATCACCTATGTGACTTTTGAAAAACTGGTAACTACAAAACCAACATGGCGGCCACGCGAATTTGCGACTTTTAAATAGACGTTTCTTGCGAATTAACCAACCAAACGCAATAAAACTTGGTACAGTATATGTTTATACACACTGTAATGCACCGACATATAACTTCGTTCAATTGTTTACATAACCACAAGATGGCGGATGTGTGAAATATTTCACCGGCATTCTATACCTCTGAAACTATTAGCGGTATCACCCTGAAATTTTGTACGGAGATTAAGGGCACTACTGGAAGTTCATCTATAAGACTTTCAAAAACCTATTAACTACAAAACGAACATGGCGGCCAAGCGAATTTGAAAACTTTAAATAGACCTTTCTCGAGATTTAATGTTCCAAACGCAACGAAATCTGGTACAGGAAATGTTTATTCACATTGTAATGCACTGGTATCTAGTATAGTTCAATTGTATACATGACCTCAAGATGGCGACTGTGCGAATTTTTAAAATTAAGTTTTTATTTCTTGCGTCGTAATCATGCGGTCGAAGTGAAAGTTTGAATAATGAACCTACGCAATAATTTTCCTTTAATGGTACATGATTCTATGGCCTATGCTTTTAACAATCCAACATGGCGACTATCCGAAATATCTACGAATCTATTATAGCAAGCAAACTGATTTTGTTTATGTTCATAGGGGCAATGAACTTAAGATCACCTATAGGACTTTAAAAAACCTGGTGATCACAAATCCAACATGGCGACGACGCGAATTAGAAATGTACACAAGGACGTTTCTCGCTATCTAACCATCCGAGTGCAGTGAAACTTGGTACAGTAAATCCTTATACGAATGTTAATCAACTGGCATCTAATTTATTTCAATTGTTTCCACAAGCACAAGATGGCAGCTGTGCGAAATTTTAAAATCTCCTTGTTACTTCGTGTGTCCTAATCATGCGATTGAAGTTTGAATGCTACACGTACAAAATAATCTTCATGTAACAGTACATAACTCTTGTACCTAGATATATAAAATCCAACATGGCGACCATCCGAAATATTTAGTCGGTTCTCAATATCTACGAATCTATTACAGCAATGAAACTGAAATTTTGTGTGTTGATAGTGGAAGTTAACATAAGTAGGATGTATGAAAATAGGCTGTATAGTTCTTCACGGAACTATTTGTTCAAAATGTGAAAAGTAGGCTAATAAAACAAGAAACACTTGGAGATCGCAGATGTTGTTGTTCTTGTTGATTCATTTAGGGAATTTGCGATATGGTTAGGTATCACTGTGTACTTCTAATATACGCGTGTGTGGAATCTTTCTGTTAACTTGTCTCGTGATGGCGGTACTAGTGTGTGTAATTATAATTGGGGCTAGGATTTGTGTAGGAGACGGCCTTGGCCTTACTGTACGCTAGGAACAATCTCAGCATTTTCCTGGAGTAGAAGATAGGAAACCACGGGAAACCACTTCTAGGATGGATGAACCCGCCTCTTCTCACTGCTGCCTCACGAGGGTTAGTGTGCCTCGTTCTAGCCCTCAGAACAGAATAGGTTTGCCAGATACCAAGAATGGAACACACGCCCCAAAACATTGTTTTTTTTTTAAAGAAGGTAGTTAAATGTTGTAATAAATAATACACATATGTATTAAATAAGAATTACATAATCAAATACACAAAATTAAAACTAGTATTGCTGACATTATAGGCCTATGACACCAGCAATTTACAAATGCTTTTAATAGACATATGAGATCTACACAGGGCCAAAAATTGTGTGTCTGTCTGTGTGTCTGTGTGTGTGTTTGAGTGTGTGTACTCTGAATGTCTGTCCCCACCCCCTATCAATTCGAACATGGTGAAACCGAATTGAACGAAATTTGGTACAGAGATAGAACTAGCAAAGAGCACCTCAGTGTCATGTTTTATATCGCCGCCATCTTGACGGAGACGTAATGGCGGCCACTCAAATGTTCAAAGCTTAAATCAAATTACGACCAACCTAATCATCCGATCTCTACCAAATTTAGCAACAACATATATGTATATGGCGAGCGTCATTTGACTAAACTACAAGGTCATCAACTCATTAGTTTGCAGATGGCGGCCATGTATGTGTACAAATGGATTCCCCCTATCAATTCAAACTTGGTACAGAGGTAGCACTAGCAAAGGATACCTCAGTGTCATATTTTATATCGCCGCCATCTTGACGAAAACATAATGGCGGCCACCCAAATGTTAAAACCTTAAATCAAATTACGACCAACCTAATCATCTGATGTCTGTCTGTTAGGTAATCAGCCCGAAGGCTGGTTGGATCCTCAAAAGCACCGCCGTTACGTTATGTGAGTAGATACCCACAAAAACCCAAGGCAGCGCTATATTGAGGCGTTCTAGGCAAGAAGAGGAGTGAGGTAGTTTGCCATTGCTTTCTTCACTGAGTCAGATCACTATTAAATTTTGTAAGTTTATACCTTTATGTATGGGAAATCATTCGACCAATGTACAAGGTCATCAGCCTAATACTTTGCGGATGGCGGCTATGTATGTGTGCAAATTGATTCCCCCTATGAATTAAAACACGGTGAAACCGAATTGAACGAAATTGGGTACAGAGGTAGCACTAGCAAAGGGCACTCCTGTGTCATGTTCTATATTGCCGCCGTCTTGACGGAAACGTAATGATGGCCACCCAAATGTAAAAGGCTTAAATCAAATTACGAACAACCTAATCATTTGATCTCTACCAAATTTTGCAATAACATACCTTTTTGTGGGAAGCATCTTTTGACTGAACTAAACGGTCATCAGCCTAATAGTTTGCAGATAGTGGCCATTTTTGTGTGCAAATTGATTCCCCATATCAATTCAAACACGTAGAAACCGTTTTTTTTACAGAGGTAGCACTAGAAAAGGGCACCTCATATTCATGTTTAAGATCCGTATAGCACGTTGTATTTCAACAAGCTACTACAACCAACATTCAATTATACTCCTTGAAAAGGACAATGAGTTATAACAATACCCATGCATTTAGGAGAAAGTAGGCTATATGTTCTTTACTGAACATCTTGTTTTATTTGTAAGTATCTTCTGATGAAATTCACTACACTTTTCGTCATAATTGTAATATGTGAACAATTATTGTTTTATCAAACTAATTGAGCTTCTGTTTCTATCATCTCTCCATTTGATGTTCATGATAGAAAGAACTATCTCCGTAAAATCATTGGAGGCGAAAATGCTGAGTATTAACTTCACAGGGACTGAGATATTCCTTACTTTTGTTGCCCCTAATAAATCTATGAAATGTACCTAGCTGTCTGACATAGACATAGAACTCATTTTCTCTTTCAAACTTGCACCTCTATCACCAGAAAATAAGCTAGATATTACAATCAATTTGGAAGTGGGACATTTGAAGATTGGTGCGAAATTGAATATATTATCAAATTAATAAAAAAAACGGAATAATTGGCGTTGCGCTAAAGATTAAAACGGAACGTCTGGCAACCCTAGATCAGAATCAAATTTCTTGGCAGGGACGGGAATCGAATCCTGAAAAACCGAGATGGACTGAAGATCGCAGATCACTAGCATCACAGCAGAAGTGACAGGAGGATTTCTCTACGTTGTCACTTTTCCAACTTTGGTTTGTAAATTTCATATTCACCGAACCGTCGCGTCGCTTGGGATATAAGTGGTGGAATTCACTGTGAAATTACAGGGACATAACGTTGCTTCTTTTTCTTTCTCCTCTTTGCTCTTTTATCCAACCTCATTTTCGTGCTGCTCAGCAATTTTGCGGGAGCTGGCTGGCAGAAGCTGGCCTGTCGCACGTACACCCACTGGGATCACGTCCTGTGTCCTGTCGGGAACCGTCTGTCTGCACTTGTCTCAAGAGAACAAGACAACTAGACTGATAGCCTACTTCTTTTATCGCTGTGTTCCAACTGTTTTACACTTTTGATTTATTTACTCGTGTAGGGAAACATATTTAAATTTAAAATAAGGTTTTATCAAAACGACAAATATTTCAAAAAGTTGGTACATTGGCTTTCACGGCCTGTGAATTAAGACTCAGCAATTTTTCTAGGTTTATTCCATGACGAGCATTGGTAAAGTGCGTTTTTTTTAAATCCAGTGTTCGTCACCATCATTTCTAACCAAACTAGGAATGTGAGCAGGAAATAGCAAATCGCATATGTTACAGAAACAATTACCAAATATATCACACACTGTAGCATTTTAAAACGTCGGAATACAACACGTATGCACATAATTAACTCGCGTGCCTGCTTAGCACATGCGAGAAACAATATGCCGCGTCAAGACAGCTCAACTCACTGGAGATGTTTGACGCTGGGAATCACCTATTGGTAGAGCCCTGCGCGGATAAACAAAACGTTATCCGCATCCGCCCCGCATCCGCACGACTGTTATCCGCACCCGCCCCGCATCCGCACAACTGTTATCCGCATCCGCCCCGCATCCGCATGACTTTTATCCGCAACCGCCCCGCATCCGCGTGACTTTTATCCAAATCCGCTGATATTTTCAATATTATGTTTAATTTATTAGATAAAGCATAAAGTGCTAAACCAACACATTTGAGGAGAAAGTCGTTCCTGACAATGTGCTTCATTGCAAGGGACTTGTAGGATGACACTTCTGGTCCCTTGACCTCCGCTTTAGACCAAAAAGCTGGCTATACTTTAATGGCTACTTTCGCACTTGTGCCTTAGTAAGTTTGATGTGCCTGATTTGTGTCCTGTACACTTTTTATAGGTAAAACGTCCTACTATATCGTTCATCTTTTCTTTTCCATCGTTGACTTGAGCTTTGTTTCACGCGCTATTGAATATCCACCTTGTTTTATTTTAATAGATAGTTTATCCATGTTGGTGAAATGATGTTCATACTCACGGCCTGCTTACGGTCGCGGTAACATTCACTAAGTGAACTTCTCTTTACGCTAGGAGAAAGGGATTGACATTTGGCCGGAAATTCCAAGCCAGTCATCATCCTTCTGCTTCTTGACCCATCCATGTTGGCATAGTTGATGTCATAACTCTCCGTTGCAATGTCACAGCCAACGTGTTTCAGTGCCAAGATGGAAATAAATCTACAGACAAACCTGGAACCAAATCTTCCAGGATAGATTAGACGGCGAAGTAGTTGACTTGAGGAATGTTAATGATTTCACCACGATGAACTAACAAGGTTATTGACAGCATTATATCTCGTACGTATAGTAATAATGGCAGTGAGAATTGATGATGATGATGATGATGATGACGAGATGTAAAAACCATCTACTACAAACATACGGTACTTAATAAAATGTAGTTGAAAGCATAATGAGTAAAATAATCTTCTCGTGTATAAGTGTTATACGTGCCTGAATATTTCGTACGCACTAGGCTATAGGAGTAAGTTATTCCTCTTTTATTAAGCATGAAGCTGTAGATTGGCATATAAAATATGTAATATCATCGTAAGTTTGTATTCTAAAAACTATCCGCAAATTTACTCGAAACATTATCCGCAGCGTATCCGCTATCCGCACAGCCATGCAAACTATATCCGCGTGGCGAAAATATTTGCGGATATCCGCGGGTTTATCCGCGGATATCCGCATCCGCGCAGAGCTTTACCTATTGGATCGCACGCATGATTTCGCCAAGTTGCTCCTTATCGGCAACGAAGGTATGACGAATCTAGTCGGACTTTGTGCGTTGAGAAAGACCCGTTGATATACTTATTATTTGTACTTATATACGCGAGTGACGACGATTGGCTCAGTGACGAAAACAGGTACAGGTACCTTATGTACGAAATGTATCATCTGGCTCATCAGCGGGCTCTTGATGTTTCCGCCCGCACCCCTACAGTGGTAGCGAACTCAGTCAGCGTCAGCGCCCATGCAAACGAAGCCGGCTAGCCGGCTTCGTTGCGTGATTTTTAGCCTCTCAGCCCATCTAGGGGCCTTTAGTGCTATATCAAGGGTAGACAGGTTTCTTTTAACTTAATGGATTGGGAATGATTTGGGTATTGCATTGTATCAAGCTGGCCAGGATATGACCTGAGGTAGGGTGGTGGGAAGGATTAGGAGGTTGGAGATGGGTAGGTTAGGGAGAGATAGAATGCAGCTGCATATTGAGTCAAAGTGAGCCAAATGGCTCGTAGCGTGCTTAAATTAAGGCTAGACAAGAAAGAAGAAAACAGAAGGGCAGCTTACGACACCTACAGCATCGCGCAGAGGGCCCACGGACCACTAGGCACCATCCCAGAAGGGGTCGGCCGAGGCCATCCCTCCGAGCAGGCGCGCAGCGGACCATGGGGCAAGAGGGGTCATGAATGAGTACCTGGAATGTGGGGGAGTGTGTTTAACAAGTGATTAGCTGTTGGAGGATTTGTAATATGCTTGTGAGGGCGGTAGTGTTTAATTTACTGGGGCATGGAGGTGGAATGCGCATGGAGAGAAGGGAGGGGATGTTTTTGGGCATGGCTGTACGCTGTCGTTGCCGGTGTTGATGTTTAAGCGCCTCCTTAATGTATTTACATCCTAGATAGGAGGCGGCGTGATTTCCCCTGCAGTTTACACACGCAGGGGAGTCCCTGGGCACTGAACACTGGGTATGATGATGCGGTCCACCGCAACGGTTACGAACTGTCCACCACCTCCCTTCTTATGAAGCGCACGTGCACCTGTTACTGTGAGAGCTAAAAGCTCAAGCAGCCTGTCACAAATATTTCACTAAACAACGTTGGACCAATATTTTGCAATGTCCCGGCCGTTGGGTGTAGCCTTCGCTAGATCATGCATGGAGCACTGGAGAGGGCAGACGCTGCCGTTGCGGAGGTGGGCCACGGTTTGTTCTTCAGCACAATCACAGCAGATCGATTCACAAGGTAGTCCTCACTTCTTAATGTTGATCCCGGATCTATCAACCCCAAACGGTAATGTATTGAGACTCTTCCATATAGTCCATGTCTCTTCGTGCCCTGCTGGAAGACTTTCAGATGTGTCTACCCATCCATCAAGATGAAGGCTTCTAGATCTCCAGGCGTTTACTCTTGATGTTTGAGGTGGGTTCTTGAGGCATTCAGTCGTATGCAAGCAACTTCTCCTAGAATTCAATCGCCAATGAGAGGGTTGATAATCATGCAATGAGTGTGCTTCAGATATATCTACTTTGGATATTTCATACTTGGCTACCTTTTCACATCTGATATCTGGAGTGCAATGCCTGCTAAGCGATAAAGTTTTGATGCCAAATTATTATGAGTGGTTATGTTAAATATGCCAAGTCAATTCTCGTGATATTACAAGTATTTGATAAAAATTATCTCCTACCTAATAATTTTTTAGAATTTTCCAGGTAAATATATTTTAAACGTATCAGATCCTATATAATTGCTTGGTTGGTTCCTCAGTTTAGATGCTGCGACAACGCGGTCATGTTGCCCCGTGTACTTTGGATGTGTGTAGAATCTGTCTGATAACCGGTGTTAATTGTGATGACTGTATTAGTGTGTGTTATCTGTTTTCAATTCTAGTACGGACTGCAGACATTGAATTTTTCCAAGTAGTTCCTACTTTTGCCGCCAAACGCAACCGTCAACGACTACTAGCCTAGTTCAGAACTGGTTACCAGATACCATCGCAGTCGGCTCCTGGCGACGAACTTCGGATCCTAAGAGCGTTTGTCAAATGTTTAACCTAACCTACAATTTAGCTTCACACAGGTGTAATTAATGGAAGGTTCTTTTTCATGCCATAAATCTAGGACACAGAACCGCCGGCTTTACTTCCCCTCCGAAGGAAGGCATACTGAGGGATTATCAACGCTCTTATAAATCCTACGACTCGGCCGGGTTTGAACCCGCGATCTTGGACATAGATGCTCAGCATGCTACCAGCTACGCCACCGAAGCCACCCCACCTCAGTGGTGGCAGAATTCTTAGCAGAGGGCATTGGAAAGCTGGTGTAACGATATGGCAAATGTTTCAATCGTGTTGGCGATTATGATGAAACATAAGTACAAAACAAGCAAACATTTAGTAATAAAATCAGTTTGGTATGTCAATCTGTAATTAGCATACTTTCGATTTTTGCAAAAAATGAAAGTAGACTTATGAGGTCCACACAGAGCCCAAAAAAAAAATGTGTGTGTGTGTGAGTGCGGGTACTCTGAATGTCTGCTCCCCCTCCCTATCAATTCAAACATGGTGAAACGGAATTGAACGAAATTTGGTACAGAGGTAGAAAAAGCAAAGGAAACCTCAGGTTCATGTTTTATATCGCCGCCATCTTGACGGAATCGTAATGGCGTCCACCCAAATGTTCAAAGCTTAAGTCAAATTACGACTAACCTAATCATTCGATCTTTACCAAATTTTGCAACAACATATAATTATATGGCGGGCGTCTTTTGACTAAACTACAAGGTCATCAGCCCAATAGTTTTTAAATGGCGGCCATGTATGTGTGCAAATCGATTCCTCTTATCAATTCTAACACGGTGAAACTGAATTGAACGAAATTTGGTACAGAGGTAGCTCTAGCAAAGGGCACCTCAGTGTCATGTTTTATATCGCCACCATCTTGACGAAAACGTAATGGCGGCCACCCAAATGTTAAAAGCTTAAATCAAATTACGACCAACCTTATGATCTGATCTCTAACAAATTTTGCAACATTATACCTTTATGTACGAAAACTCTTTTGACTAAACTGCGGATGGCGGCCATGTATGTGTGCAAATCGATTCCCCCTATCTATTCAAATATGGTGAAACCGAATTAAACAAAATTTGGCACAGAGGTAGCACTAGCAAGTGGCACCTCAGTGTCTTGTTTTATATTGCCGCCATCTTGACGGAAACGTAATGGCGGCCTCCGAAATGTAGAAGGGTTAAATCAAATTACGACCAACCTAATAAACTGATCTCCACCAAATTTGGCAATAACATACCTTTATGTGGGAAGCATATTTTGACCAAACTACAAAATCATTAGCCCAATATTTTGCAGATGGCGGCCTTGTATGTGTGCAAATCGATTCACCATATCAATTCAAACACGGTGAAACCGAAATGAAATTTTGTACAGAGATAGCACTAGCAAAAGGCACCTCATGTTCATATTTAATATCCGAAAAACACGTTGTATTTCAGCAAGCTACTACAACCAACATTCTATTATACTGAACATCTTGTTATATGTCCCATCAGACGTTGAAAATAAAATAAAACAACCCTCGATATTGACAAGTTTGGCTCACCTAATCAATTCATACTGTATGCTTTACCTTTCATTTTCTCCTTGCGAGCTTTCCTGTTGTTTTTTCTTCAACTGCTGACCCTGTCTTATTTTCGTCACATGCAACGAGCTCCTCCTACTTTCATAAATTCCCTCTTGATCACAACGCTCACTTCGTTTTTCTTTCGAGGAAACTGTTGAATGTTGTTCGTTCCTTATTTCACATTTCAGTTTCTTAGTTGAAGAAACTCCTAAACACCAGTTTATGTCCCTATTTCCAGTCGCTTCTAGATATAAAAGTTTCTTTATGACATTTATCCAAATAACAGAGTGAATAGTCTCGTTTGTATGTTATGTTCCTCCTCTGGCGCATCGGGATAAAAGCTCATTGCTTGCCAGTGGGCAATGTGATATACATCTCATGACCTTTCTTATGCTATTATAAGACACAGCGATATAAATTACATTGGCTATTAAAAATTGAATCGTTGAGAGTGTATGAAATGGTGTTTAAAGACTTACGCAGAGGAGATTTAAAAATGTCGCTGCATGAAAAATGTTTTACTGAAATGATCCGCAGGAGTCCAAGGATTCCACGACGAACCAAAAATGAACAGGGGTTTGACGGAAGAATGGAGACGGGCTGCCAGAAAAAGAATTACGAAGTTTTTGGACTGCGAAGAAGGCTTCCAATAATGTGCAATTGTTGCCTAACGTGGTCTCTAAAGGCCGTAAACGAATATACGGAGGTCGAGTCATAAGTCATGGCAACTATTTTATTTGTCGCGAACAGGAGAAAACACGGAAAATATACGATATGCATTTGGAAACGTACGGTATGTAGGTCCGTGATACTAAGCTTTTTTGTTACTATTTCTGAAATTTTAGATTTCAGTTATTTCGATTCATTTCATTTTAAAGAGGAATACCCTACGGAACATTTCTGGCATATATCTTACAAATATTCATAAGTTAATTCACGGTATTAACTGACAAAATCCGGTAGTAGAAGTAGGTAACGCCGTGATGTTCAAGTTACTCCTTGATAGTGTTCAAGTTACTCCGTGATAGCATAGTGTTTACCCTTCAGTGTACTTTATAATCGTGAAAACTAATGTTTAATGTAATAAAAGTGTTCAAATCGTATGTAGACTCTAAGTTTCTATTATCCCATATTGTCCATATTGAAAAATTTCACTACACAGTTTTTTTATAGAGAAAAACATTCTATAAAAATATTCCATTAAACATATTTTAAGTCTTCTTAGTCACTATCAGATTCCTCACACCTATCACACATAAAATATACATTATAGGTACCAAACATTATAAAACTGATAATCAATCCATTCGGCTCCATTCTTCCTCTTGGTGTCATCCACCAGGGGAGCCACCTCACGCACCACAACCATCATCGTCATTGTTCTGGTGTCTGGAATTAGGCCAATACCGATCTCTTGTGTCTATCTTGACACACTATATTCACTTCAAATTCAGGTGACACAACGAGTGGTTTTCCAATTTTTGCAAGGGTTGCACTTCCTGGATCGGCTGAATATTTTGTGCAATAATCCTTTAGTGTACTCCACGGGTTATTAAAACGTCTACTGGCTTTGTATACTGACCATACTTCTTCCTTCATCGACCTCAATGCTTCTTTAAGTGTTTCAGATTTGTAGGAGCGAGCCTCTTTATTCCGTTTTGGTGCCATTTCAGCGCCCCACCTAAGAAAAACGTACTTATTGCTAAGCTCACACACCTTGCATGCGTAACACTACATGAATGTAAGTTTTGTATGCGAATGGTCTGCATCTTACCTCTGACTGGTGTTAAAATAAAACATATACAATGAAACAGCCGTTTATAAGAAATTAAAATCTTCAACACGGATTTCACGGGATGTGGATCACTTGTTGAAATGTCAACTCTCTGTTAATATATTTTTTAAACCTCATCGAGTTGGTCAAAGATAGAACACAAGAGCTTCCTGGATTCCTGGTTTCTACTGCCATCTGTTGGTAAAAACTTAGAAATTTCGAAATTGAACCTACGTAGTGATAGAGGAAATACGCTTTATCACGGTGTAAATTGATATCATGGAGTAACTTGACTCTACCCTACTTGCGTAGGATTCCACTAGATGGTGTATGTAAACATCAGTGTGGGTCTGAGCATGCCCCCAAGTTCAGTGTGTGAGTGAGAGCGTCCCACAATGGAAGTCAATAAGCAGGAGCAACGATCGTATATTAAAATCGCAGTTCCCCGCAGCAGAAATGCAAGCCAATGCCAAGCAGAGTTGCGGGAAACATTAGGTGTGCATGCCTTGCCCTATAGAACAGCGGCGAGGTGGGTGCAGACTTTCAAACGGGGTGGAGTATCAACTGCCGATTTGCCTCGTCCAGGGCGTCCAGTGTCCCTGGGCAAAGATGTACGTATAATGGTGATCGATGAGTGTTTACAGGAGGCCAGGGGCTGTACTATAGCGGAATTTCAAGAACATACAGCAATACCAGCGGCAACAATACGGCGCATTTTACACAGGGACCTACAGATGCGTAAAATTTGTGCAAAGTGGGTGCCACATCACTTAACGGAGGTACAGAAGTGGATTCGTTACGGAACATGTCGCATAAATCTGGAGAGGTTTCAGCAGGAAGGACACATTATTGCAGTCTATGAAACATGGGCACGTTCTTATGAACCTGAACTATAATAATAACATCGTATGGCCTCGGATGTCGGGTGCAAGCTTTGTAATTTGACACCCAGAGGGTAGCTCGCATGTCGAATTTCGTTGTTCCTTGAATCACTATGAAAGTCAAGGAGGTTAGATAATCTAAGCTCCTTGAACACCATAGCGCTTTCTAGTAGAGAAATGAGGAATTTTGTATTGGCGGAAACTCCCGAGATTAATTTTGCCATTATGAACACGGCCTACTGAATTCAAATGGGTTCTTTGACATGCCAACATCGTATAACATGCGTGTTGTATTTTTGCCGCCTTTCAAAAATAATTTTTTTCGAAGTGAAATGCCATGTCCTATGGTTCGGATTCCACGTAAAAAGGAGGTCCCGTGGCTCATAATCACAAGATTCACGGTCACGTAAAACTACAATCTTCCTTCCTTTTTCAAAAATCATTTACCACGGCCAGGAACGAACCTGCAATCTTGGGGTTAGTAGACCGACACGCTATCCACTCACCCACCGTGGCAAGCTAACCTGAACTGAAGAGACAGTCAAGTGAATGGCATCGTCAGGGATCTCCACGGAGACACAAGGTTCGACAAAATTCGTCGCCTAATAAGGTTATGGTCATCCTGGCATACGATGTCCAAGGTGTTCTTGTGTGTCATCCAATGCGTGAGGGGCACACTGTCAATGCAGTGTATTACAATTCCTTTTTGTTGTACCAATTGCGCCGTGCAGTGCGAACCATGATCCTACACGATAACGCGACAGCTCACACGGCAACAATCGTTCAGCGTCACTTACAACGGTGGGGATAGGAGGTACTCCCACATCCGGCTTATTCGCCTGATCTGAGACCATGTGACTATGATCTAATCCCGAAAGTCAAGAAGCCACTACGTAGACGATGGTTTGCTAACAGCATTTCGGAGGGAGGTGTTACACGTTAGCGATACACTTGCAGCGAATGGTATTCAGCGCATGCCCCTCCGCTGGCAACGCACAGTAGATATCTTGGGTGATTATTTCGACCTGTCCTTTGTACGTAGTCTTGTGTATTTGCTGTCTATACCATAATAAAAAAAAGATACGAGCCTTACAATAGTCGCATATCATGTGTAACATCTGACATGTTATCCTACTCGTATACTACACAGCTTGGGCATTCTTAAAATGTTAATTTACACTCCATTTTCATACTGGTACTATGATGAATGTATAGATTGAATTGGAGATATGCTACTGTCACATTTGTGGCGCAGCGGTCAAGCTGTTAGTCTCTCACCAAGGTAGACCGGGTTTGATTCCCGGTCAATACATGTGTGATTTTCGAATTGAAATGCCATGTACTGTGGTTCGCATTCCACGTAAAATGCAGGTATCTTGGATCATGATCGTGAGATTAACGGTCACGCAAAACTACAAGCTTCCTTCCTTCCTTTTACATTAATAATTCATAATAACAAAGTGACACACAACGTAGACAGTACTCTCAAATACTGTGAGCACATTCCTCAGTAACTATAACATTCATTATTCTCAAGGCTCTCATACAGTTCGTCGTAAACAATCAAAACATGGCTTCCTACAATCATGAAATACAGCTTTTATTCCACTCATATAACAACATTCTGTTATGAATTTAATATTTGACTAGCCTACTCAACCACACCTTGACAATAATGCCGCTTACTTAAATGTCATTTGTCGTCTTTGTCCTACCCCATGTGATATTCAACCTTGAACGTGAAGCTTCATAAACTGCTCAATGACAAATGAAAGTCGGTGAAACATTTGCCACTGTGCTCGTCAAACCAGTGCCTGCTAAATGCACTGCCTACTGTATTGCCATAACATTCTCGCGCTACTGAGCACACACTGCCTTGTTTCCAATACACACATTTTCAATTGTATATCCAGCTGGCAGTGCGTCTTCACTTCCGTCCGATCCACTTCCATTCGATCCACTTCCGCCCGATTCACTTCCGTCCCATTTTTCTGGCAGTGCGTCTTCACTTCCGTCCGATCCACTTCCGTTCGATCCACTTCCGCCCGATTCACGTCCGTCCCCAATTTTCAAAATCACTCCCACAAAACTATCCAGCAACCGAGCGGAAAGATGTTACACAGCAATAATGTTTAACAATGGCCTGTGTTCTGTCACTTACCTACGAGCATCTCCTGACGTCAGAATGTATCTTCAGGCATACATACATGCCCTATATTTCCAAATGTATATCGTAGATGTTCCGTGTTGTCTCATGTTCGCGAGAAAAAACATAGTTGCCATGACTTATGACACGACCTCCGTATATATACTGTATATATGCAGGGTTATTATCTTTGTGTGGCCCGGTAATCGCGGCAAACAAATGGCGTCATATGGCTGGCCACGTGCGGAATGATTGGACCTCGCTATATCCCAATCCGGAGACTCATATAGTTAGTTCACACGTGTTTTGTCATTCTTATGGACATGTATTTGCAAAGACGTTAGTGAGTATTGTGATTACTGTGATTGTTGGTCATGCCTAGACACCAATTCACATTGCGCGAACTTGTGTATATCCAAAATTCTTATATGAAAAGCAGAAAGTCATGTTCTGCAACAATACGAAAATTTCGAATCAAATTTCCAGGAAGACCTGTGCTTAATGGCAGTACAATTAGGAGGCTCACTAAACGATTCAAGAAAACAGGCTCCGTAAATAATAATAAAATGTTAACAGACAACATTGTGTTCTTACAGAACGAAAATTAGATGAGATTGTTGTCCATTCTTTCATCAGAAGATATCAGGTGTATGTTACAAGAGAGCGAGGACATTTTCAGCATCGGCTATGAGCACTGTAAGTACACATTATTGAACATGTTTGGTAAAAGGGTAAAAGTGCGCGGCACCACCGACTGAACCGCGTACGCGTGCCTGGCATCAGGGCCAGTCAACGCCGGCTTAGCTTGCCGTGTTTACCGGGTCGCACAATGATAATGACCCTGTATATAGGAAAATTCGGTTCTCCCACACTCCCTCCAAGCAAATGCCGGGATAGTACCTTATGTCATGTCCAGAGGCCAACTGAATGTGTGTGGAGGATTGTAACAGGAAGGTACATAGAGCTTCAAGATCACCAGAGGTGCTAGTTTTAAGCAACACACAAGCTAATTATTGTGGATCACTATTGTGCTCCGCGCGTGTGCTGGAGGGTTAAAGATCCCATTTGGGGCAAAATTCTGGCTCCCCAGTGTCTCTAAAAGTAGCCCACTCAAGAGAAAGACGTAAAATCAATAACATAAAATTTTATGTGTTTTCTCTCGTAATAGTCTGTAGTCACATCGAGGGAAAAGTAATAGTGTTCAGTATCGTTTGCAGGATATGCTTGCAGTGTATGAGTACCATACGGAATAAGAGCAGAGAAATATCGACCTTCCTGATAACAACGCTAGTTAGGCTGCATAATTATATATTATTATGGGCAGCTGATTCACCTGGTATATGAAAATGAAAATCCACAGCCTGCTTCCAGTCTCCGAGCGGGTCAGGAATGGAATGAATGAAGCCCCCATCTAAGCGGCGAGGATATGAACTGTGCCGGCTGCCGAGGCCTGACGCACTCCTCTGGGGCAATGATTAAATGAATGACAAGTGAAATGAAATGATGGTGGAGAGTGTTGCTGGAATGAAATTTTGACAGGGAAAACCGGAGTACCCGGAGAAAAACCCATCTGCCTCCGTTTTGTCCAGCACAGATCTCACAGGGAGTGACCGGGATTTGAACCACGGACTCTGCGGTGAGAGGCCGGCGTGCTGCCGCGCCTAAGCCACGGAGGCTTACCTGGTATATAAAGAATTTAAAAAACAACAACAGTCATCACAGAAATAAAAGTTCAACACATCGACAAGTGTTAAGGGACAATAAAAAAAGTTGTCCCAAGTTTCATCCAAGATTAATTTTTATCATTATTTGTGAACCTTATTATTATTATACAGTATTCTGCCTAGTGGCAGGTCCATGTCTTCATACAGAGAATTTCTGATGCCAATGTTCCCGGTCTCCAACTTCTTCCTTCAGTCTGCTGTAACTCCTTCCATCTTTCATGTCATCTAGTTGTTCAATTCTTCTTCTTCTTCTTCTTCTTCTTATTCTTCTTCCTCTTCTTCCCCATCCTGTGGTTCCTTTGATCTTCCCTTCAATGACGTCGTGCATGAGCCCCTCATGTCTAAATATGTGTCCAATCCTGTTGGCTTTCCTCTGAAGAATTGTATTCAGAATTTTTTTCTTCTCACCTACTCTTCTCAGTACAGCATCGTTTGTCACCCGATCCGTCCATTTGATTTCCTCTATTCTCCTCCAGCACCACATTTCAAAACTTACTAAGAACTTTCTTTCCCTTTATCTCATTGTCCACGTCTCTGCCCCGTACAGTGCAATGCTCCAGATGTAACACTTCACCAATTTCTTCCTTAGTTCTAAACTCCAATTGCTGGTGAGCAGAGTCCTCTTCTTGTTGAATGCGGCTTTGGCCATGGCGATTCTGTCGCGAATTTCATTTGTGCATTGAGCATCTTTTGTCAGCAAGCTTCCCAAGTACTTGAACTGCTTTACATTCTCCAATTCTTGATTGTCGATAGTTATCCTCAAAGGTTTCTCTCGTTTTGATTTCCGCATCACTTTTAATTTCTCGATGTTGATTTCCTTGCCATATATCTTCCAGTTTCCATCAACTGGTTCATCATGTGTTGCAGTTGTCTTTGATTTTTGGCGGGCACTACTAGGTCATCTGCATACTTGATGGTGTTTATGAGGCGTCCTTTCCGCATCCTTTCAAAGCTTCTTCCACCACCAATCACCATACAGGTTGAAGAGACTTGGTGATAGACAATATACTTGTCTGACTCCCCTTCCTTACAAATATTTAATTAACTTTAACGGTACTACAAACCAGGAACTCTTTAAATAGGATATAATATGAAGTGGATTTAAGAAAGCAAGGCAAGACTCCTCAAACAATTTATATAAATATCTGCACCGAGAGAAATGAATGGCTGTTTAGTAGAGATTAAGTGAATGCATAATGAGAAATAAATCTCTTTAATGGGCTAAGTTTTCAATTATAAATCTTGGTAGCTGAGTGTTATTTTGTACCTCATTACAAGAAGCAGGTCTTATTAACATTTCAAAGTTAACTCTCCAAGTCTTCTATTCTAATTACTATGATGTTGTAACGTAAATTTTATTTATATCTTAAAGAGTTAAAAGTGTTCTCTTCAGTGGAAAGTCAATGGGAGTCAATTGAAAAGAGGGAAAGAAAATTGAGTTTATATTCAGTGAATTCTGAAAATGGATATGAAGTGGATTTAAGAAAGCAAGGCAAGACTCGCCAAACAATTTATATAAACTAGCAGACCCGAGCGAGAAATCTCGCATGTTCATAAATCACACTTTTACCAATAGGTTTATAATGAGGGACTTAAGGAGAAGGGTTGTTATATTTGTATTTCAACCAAATGATTATAGAACACTATTTACATTTCTGTTAGAATTCCAAGTTCTACGTTCCCTAACTTAAGAAGGCAATCACTGAAAATTAGATCATCAAAAAAATACCAGTTATTCGATATTTAAGAAATTATACGATTTGAGTACTCATTCCTTTGATTTACTCTTACTGACATCCATGAAAAATGATAAAGGAAAGGCCTCAGAATGTTAATATAATAATATCGTATGGCCTCGGGTGCCGGGTGCAAGCTTTGTTATTTGACGCTCAGGGGGCAGCTTGCATGTCAGATTTTGTTGTTCCTTGGAGCGCTATGAAAGTCAAGGAGGTTAGATATCTAAGCTCCTTGATATTATAGCGCCTTCTAGTAGAGAAAGGACTAACTCTTGTGTTGGCGGAAAATTCCGAGATTAATTTTGCCTACTGAATTCAAATGGGTTCTTTAACAGGCCAACAACGTATGACATGCGCGTGGGGATTTTTTGATTTTTGTCGGCTTTCAAAACTCACTTACCATGGCCAGGAGCGAACCTGCAAGCTTGGGGTTGGTAGTCCGACACGATACCCACTCACCTACAGTGTCAAGCCTCAGAATGTTAAAATGACATGAAACAGGCATCACCGCGCCCAAGATGTGAAGTGGACAGAAATAATTGCAATAATTATTATCGAGTATATTTTCCTACATGAACAGTATCTGCAAATCGCACACTTGTACATTCTTTTAAAAGTCATTTTTTAAAGAAATTATTGATTTTTATGAAATTAGAGTTCAATTCGTCACTGCTAATGTCTCATTTTAATGATCTATACTACTGAAATAATATATACTAGAATTATCCGTCGCGGCCTCGCCCATGAATATTCTAGTTGTAAAGAGTACACTTAGCCAAATCTCAATCATGACTGATTTATCCTTGGTATGAATAATCAGACTTTATCAAATCAGCTACTGGTGCAGTGGTTAGGGGTTGGTCATTCTTTCATAGGTACATCAGAGCGAAGTAAGTTTTGTGGGAATATCACAGACACTGTTAATTTAAGGGCCTTTATATGTGGTTTTCGGAGACCCTTTATAGTCGGGTGAAAAAGACCTTTCGTACCACACTCACAAGTGAAAATTGGCTGAAAACATTCTAGAGTGCCCCTTGTCCCTTCTTAAGCGCATTATACTGTAGCCTATGTATTGATGAAATTTACAGCTTAATTTGGTTCAGTGATAACCTTATAACCGTCTGGAAACTTTCACAGTAATGTAATAATTGGAATTGCATTGCGTCTTACAGAAATAGATGGACCTGTGAGATTCTGTTACCATGGTTACCGTGTTGCATTCCTTCATTATTTCATTGTAAATATACATATTTAAAGGTATTTATTTAATTGTGAGTCATTTAAAGAGTAAGTGAGTGAGTTTCGCTTACGCATTGGGTTATGCTGAACCTGTAGGTATCCCATATGTGTAGGTTGGTGTTAATGGGACCTTATTTTCGGTACAAAACTGGAATGAGACCTTAGCAGAATAATATAGGGAGGGATGATGATATCTGCACCGAGAGAAATGAATGGCTGTGTAGTGAAAAAGAAAATAAGGATGAAATGGCAAAGATTAATTATTAATGTGGTTTAATTATGTTAAACTGTGATCTATTGAGTTATTATAGTGACTAACTTCAGGAATGATGCAGCCCGTCCGAGCCCCTAGATCATAATTAAATTTCCTAGTAGAACCGTGAACAGAACCTGGTCCTCGGGGAAATAATCCAAGAATGCTAAACACCCTTAAGCATGATTGGGGAGTAACCGTTCCTTTTTGTAGATAACGGCGTTATTGATTAACTTGAGTGTTAAAGAAAGCTTTCCAGTCGGTCCACACAAATTGTGTCCAATTGCATTAGGCGGGAAACAAGTACAGGGTGATTATTTTGCTGGAGCGGGACGGACAACCGGCTGCCGGGCGCGCACGCCCTCTGCCAGCCAACCGAGCTCGCACCGCAGATTGTGCGCAGGTGGAAACCGTAACAAAGTACATTATTTAATGGTAAATTCACCAGCAAATCATGATTAAAGAACTTATCTTTTCACAGAAGATGCTGAAAATGTTCTCCTTCAGCTGACAGACAGGCGTTGTACCGTGTAAATAAATTAGCGTTTACACGTTGTGATTTCCTTCTGTTGTGAGGGATTTCTGCTGCCGTATATTGTTCTCCAGCTCCACTTGAGTGCGGGTAACTGATCTGTACACTTTGTATTTTAAATTACCCCACAATTAAACAACAAACGGGCTTAGGTCCGTGCTTCTATTAATTACAGCAAACACGCAGGTGGGGTGTCCAGGAGTAGCGACATAATGTAACGAAGTCTGTCTGTCAGCTAAAGGAGAATATTTTTAGTATCATCTGTGAAAAGATAAGTTTTAACCTTGAACTGGTGACGTGAGGTCATCCAGATCCCCAAGATATAAAAAAAAAGACATCTGTGCTTCTTTAATTAAATCTTGCAGCTGTTGTTTATGCTACTTTATTATCTGTGCGCTGATACTACACACCCTCATCCATGAAAGTTTAGTGACTTAAAACACTTAAATGACCCTGGTTTGCTCGCTTCCACCTCGCGCAACCCCGCGGCCCAGGGTCGGTTGGCTGGCGGAAGGCGCGTGCACCCGGCAGCCGGCCTCCGGTCCCGCTCCAGTAAAATAATCTCATTGTATTTACATGCCCTAACTTGAAAGAAATAAGATTTTATTACACAATTACAGGAATTTATGTACAACAAGTAGTTCCGTGAAGAACTAAATAGCTGTTTTCATATATCCTACTTATGTTAATTGCTTCCATCAACATACAAAATTCAGTTTGATTGCTGTAATGGACTCGTAGATATTTAGAACCTTCTAAATATTTCGGATGTTCGCAATGTTGGATTGTTATATATGTAGCCCATAGAGTTATGTAGACTTACTATTAGATGAAGATTATTGCGTAGGTTCATTGTTTAAACTTTCACTTCGATGGCATAATTAGGACACAATACATAAAAAAACTTAATTTTAAAATTTCGCACAACTGCCATCTTGAGGTTATGTAAACAATTAAACGAAATTAGATGGCAGTGCATTGCAATGTGTAGACACTTTTGCTGTACCAAGTTTCACTGCGCTGAAATGGTTAAATCACGAGAAAAGCCAATTTAAATGTTTCAAGTTCGCTTGGCTGCCATGTTCAGTTTGTAGTTATTTAGTTAGTTAGTTATTTATTTATTGTTCCTTTAAGGGGCGCAAATACGAGGTCATCTTCCCCTAAAGGTTATGAAAGTCACATGTATTACATTCTAGGAGTGCCCATTATCACCGTACAAAATATCAGGGTGATATCTGTTACTTTAGCGGAGATATAGAATGCCAGTGAAATATTTCGCGTGGCCGCCATTTTGGATTGGTGAAACGTATTAAAATTTGAAAGGTATGGTCGAGTTCAAGCAAGGTTGTAGTATGCACATACCGAGTTTCATTGAAATCGCTTCGGCCGTTTAGATTTTATTACGGACACACACAGACACACACACATACCCGCACACACACAGACAGAAACAAGGTGATATCATTAGCCTATTTATTCATAAATGAGTTGGTTAGTTATTGTTGTTTTAAGGGGCAGAACTACGAGGTCAAGTGCCCTTTGTATAAATGAAAATAGGCTAAAATGGGGATAATTAATTACATGACATGTTTCGATCATCAAGCGATCATCATCAGATCCTGTTTACTTAAGCTTAGTTAGTCTAATGTACGATGGTCATGAATTACAATTATGCAGAAATAGATACAGGGTGAGGCAGAAATAACTGACGAATTTCAAACGTAAATAACACAGCAGCGTAACACAATATTCACAAATTTATTGCGCAGTTTAAAAGAGCAGTGTTTGCCATTTTTGTTACATAGATCGGAGTGACAGATCTAACACCTGTATTGGCCACAGGTGTTATTGTCGATGTGCGCGCGGCCTAGGAGATCATGTGCATCGCCTTGTCAGTGCTCAGTCGCTAGCATGGCGTGGAGTGGTGAGCAGCGAGGTTTCGTGATTGAAACGTATACTTCAAAAATGCTGACTCTGTTACCACAACACAGCGTTTATTTCGCAGACACTTTTGGTTACATAGACATGCGAAAGGTCCAAGCAGGAATACCATTCTGGTATGGGTGAATAATTTGAGATGAACTGGTTCAAGTGTTAAAACGAAACCACCTGGTAGGCCTCGTAGCGTTAGAACACCAGCGAATATCCGTGCCGTTAGACATGCCTTTACGCAATCTCCTCAGAGAGATGTTTCCAGAACGTTTAATCTCCTTACGGGGTGACGTTTCATGGCCAGCCCGTTCCCCTGATCTCATCCCTTGCGATTTCTTTCTCTGGGGATACCTGAAGGCTCACGTCTTCCAACGTAAGCCGCGAACAATACACGACCTGAAAGTTGCTATCCGTGAGGAAATCGAGGCGATACCACTAGACATGACTAGGAGGGTCATGCGGAACTTCAGGGAGAGGCTTCAAAAGTGCATCGAAAGGGGCGGTCGACATTTGGATGACATTATTTTCAAAACCTAGTGTGTATGTGTATATCATACAAATGGCAAACATTGCTCTTTTAAATTGCGCAATAAATTTGTGAATATCGTGTTGCGTTAATCTGTTATTTACGCTTGAAATTCGTCAGTTATTTCTGCCGCACCCTGCCTGTATATAGGCCTACAGTGTTGAGATTACACAAGTTTTTAAAAACTTGTGTAACGCGTTAAACTTATTTACGGATAGAGTTGCTCACTTGTATGGTTGTTGCATTATTATTAATGTGGTTTAAGTATGTTAACCTGTGATCTGTTGAATTATTATAATGATAAACTTCAGGAATGATGCAGCCTGTTCTAGCACTTAGATAAGAATTGCATTTCCTAGTAGAACCGTGAATAAAACCTGGTCTTCTGGGGAAGAAATCCAAGAACGAGAGCCACCTTTATGAAAGAATTGTTGATTTACTTAGGGGCTTTGGGGACACAATGGTCATGTAGCCCCGTGTATATACAGAAAGTTCGATTCCAAGTTAACGCTTGCGGCTGACGATCAAGATATGAACGGTTAAATACAACTTCTTCTTCTTCTTCTGCTTCTAGTCCCTAGCCGTTCCGGATGTCGGCAACCATCTTGGCTGTGCTTTCTCTGTTCTGAGCCGTTTGGAATAACTCTTCCGTTGTCTTCAGAATCCAGTCTGTGAGGTTTTTTAGCCTGCACTTTTCTTTCCGGGTATTCTTCCTTGCAGAATTTCTTGCAGTAGATAGTATTTGCTTCTGTTGCGCATAATGTGACCTAGTTATTGCATCTTTCTCGTTTTTACAGTGGCCAGTACTTCCATATCCTTTCCCATTCTTCGAAGAATCTCGGCATTTGTGATATGATCTGTCCATGGTACTCATTATCGTCCGTGGAAAGGCCTCTAATTTTCTATTGAGTGACTTTTTTAAAGTCCATGTTTCTACTCCGTAATAAGCTTGCCACGGTGGGTGTGTGGTTATAGTGTCGGACTACCAACCCCCCAAGATTGCAGGTTCGCTCCTGGCCATGGTAAGTGATTTTTTTTGAAAGGCGACAAAAATCACGATACTCATGTCATACGTTGTTGGCATGTTAAAGAACCCATTTGAATTCAGTAGGCCGTGTTCATAATGGCAAAATTAATCTCGGGATTTTCCGCCAACACAAAGTTCCTCATTTCTCTACTAGAAAGCGGTATAGCGTCAAGGAGCATAGATATCTAACCTTCTTGACATTCATAGCGTTCCAAGGAGCATTAAATTCGACACGCAAGCTGCCCTCTGGGTGTCAATAAACAAAGCTTGCACCCGGCACCCGAGGCCATACGATATTATTATTATTATTATTATTTATACTCCGTAATAAAGAACAGAAAACACATACTAGCGAAGAAGTCGCATTTTTGTGGTTAATACATAAAACTATAAACTTATAATGTATTATTAAATTTCAAAAACATTGGTTGTCTGTTTCCTTAATTCCCATCTTCTTCTATTTTAATTTCTTTCTTTTCTGATTCTAACTATTCTCTGCATTGAGCGATTGGAGCTGATGACCTCAATATATGCCTCTGTAACACAAACATCAATCAATGTCATGAGCGATATGATATGTGCCAATCACATTCTGGCCTTGAAGATAACAAGTGTCTAGTTCAAAGGCATTGACTCGTACCCCTCAGAGTAGCTGTGCTCGTTAAATCTTGCACCATGGTCGCGAGGGCAGCCTCAGCAAGTCCGGGGATCGCAGGTTCGAATCCTGATGCTGATAGCGGTTATGCTGAGTGTGTTTTTTCATCGTGTGTTTTCACACTCCCTTTAGGCATGTGCTGGGATATTACGTTATTTCCCCCCCCCCCCACAGGGGCTAACATCTAGTGGGACGTGGGTTGGCGACCACGGGGCCCCAGCTGGGTCCGGCATTGCTTCCACTTACTTGTGACGGGCTCCTCTCCGTCTTCTTTCCTGTCTACCTCATTTGGTCAACTCTTGTTCTCTTCCGACCCCTACGGTATTAGGGTATCCGAGGTCTAGGGAATCTCTTTCTTTCCCGCCTTAATTGGCCCTTGTCTCCTCTTTTCTGATACCTCCTTCTGCAAGGGGTCAGTCTTCTTTTTCTTTTCCTTTTACCGCCTGCCTTGTGCTCAAGACCCTTAGGGAGGCAGGGTGTATGTAGCCCCACCACTTCTGGAGCACCCTAGATATTGCTACACCCTCAGGGGCTCACGGCTGGTGAGTTCGGGAGTTGGCGACCCCGAGGGATTCCTGAACTGGGTCCGGTTCTCCCCCTTTTATCCATTACCTGTGGGGCGGACCCTGTCCCCTTTCCTATCTGCCTTTCATGGCTCTCCTTCCTTCCAAGTCCCTCAATTCGGTTTCTTCGAAGGTTGAGGGCATTTCTTTTCCTCCTGTCCTTTAGTTGCCTTATTCTCCTTTCGTTTTCCATTTCCTTTTCTAGTATATAAGTTAGTAGTTAGTTTTAGTTATAGTTTACATTTCATTATCATCTTTACAATCACTCTAACCATTAGGGGCCGATAACCTAGATGTTAGGCCCCTTAAAACGACAATTATCATCATCATCATCATTACGTTATTTCAAGTCCCGGGGCTCCTATCCCATCCCAGCTACACACAATACTACAGTCATTACATAAATAACTGACAGTAGTGGCTACGCTGGCTAAAGCGCAGCGTTAGGTCATGGGGCCAAGCTCTCTGCTGACTCGGTAGACGCGTGGGTTCGAACCCCACCGTTGGCTGTCCTTGAAATGGTTTTTCGTGGTTTCCGATTTTCAACACCAGGCAAATGCTGGAACGGTACCTTCTGACAGACCACGGCTGCTTTCTTCCACATCCTTGCCCAGTTTCATTCATCTTCATCCATTCCATCTCTCATCCTGACGTGCAAGTAGCCCACGGTCGTCGAATAGAAAGACCTGCACTTGGCTTCTCAGGAGGCCACACGGCAAAAAAAAAAACAACATAAATACAGGTTATTTTGATTTGATACATGATTCGCAGCCAATGGCCATAAGCTGGGCCTTTTTGATGGAATGCCTGAGGCCTCCCAACAAGTTCAATTTCAAGTAGTTCCGACTTTGACTACCCGATGATACTGTCACTAACACTAGCAAACACGTTGAAACTTGATAGATCGTTTCTTAACCACTCAAATATAACCTGCAAATTTTGCTGCACACCACCAATAATTGCAGTGATAGGTTCTTTTACATGCCATAAATCTATGACATAGGCCCACCGGTTTTACTTCCCCTCCGAAGGAAGGCATACTGAAGGATTTAAACACTCTTAAAAATCTGACGACTTTGGCCGGGTTTGAACCCACCACCTTGGGAACAGCAGTTCAGCATGCTACCAACTACGCCGCCGAAGCCTTTGGGGTCCACCTGGGACTTGTTCGCGTACAAACCTGTCGCTACCAGTGACATCGGACAAGAGTGTAAACTCTCAAAGATTGATCGCCAATTAAGTGGAAAATGCCCTAATCCTGAAATAAATTACGTGAGATTAATAAATACACTAGGATGACCAGTTTCGATCGTCAAGCGATCATCATCAGATCCATTACACTTAGGCCATAACATGTATGTTTGAGAATACAGGTGAAAAATATATACAATATGTACAATTATTTAGTTGCAGTGTTGATAATGCAACTGTCGGTGTATGCTAAATATAGTATATCTAATGTTAGGTGAACTTCTAAATTGGTGATTTTAGAAGATTTTAGAAGTTCACCTAACATTAGATATACTACATTTAGTATACACCGACAGTTGCATTACCAACACTGCATCTAAATAATTGCACATATTGTATTTATTTTTCACCTGTATTCTCAAACATAGTTGTTATAGCCTAAGTGTAATGGATCTGATGATGATCGCTTGACGATCGAAACTGGTCATCCTAGTGTATTTATTAATCTCATGTAATTTATTTCAGGATTAGGGCACAACCCAGCTCTATTTGGATACATTCGTGTTGACCGACTGAAAAGCACCAAACTTTTGTACTTAGGCAACACTGAAAAATGACTTTAAACCTCACAATAAGTGGAAAATGCAGCGCATCGATACGGTTCTCATCAGAAGGAAAATACAGGTTATCAGACAAGTTCAACACACATGCAACTACACGGAGCTGATGACCAAGATGTTCCAGGACCATAAAATAAATTAACGACGACGACAACAAAACCAACCAACCAAACAAACAAGCATTGACTTTTTAACAATCTGAATTGCATTCAATGGTCATAGCAGGGTATTTTAATTAAACGCCCGTAGGCTCCGGCAAGTTCGATTTCAAGTAGACACCTAGAGGCGAATGTTGGAACTTGATAGATCGTTCCTAACCAAATAAACTACACATTTCTCTATACACTACAATCACATGCCATAAATCTATGACATGGGCCCGACGACTACGGCCGGCATTGCACAGTGGGTCAAAATCGAAATCTAGGAGGACAAAATTATTTATTTTCATAATTAAAAATTCAAAATTTATTACTTCTACAGCATTCTGATATAATTGCCGCTCACTATTCTGGCATACAAACGCATCTTAGTGTAAATCTGTCACCACTGTTCGAGCAGTCTGAATTGGAGGGTGAATGTAAGTGGCTGTGGTTTGTTTTTCTTTGTGATTAGTGTGATGCTTTAAGATGGAACATGCAGCTGAAGGTATGATCTTTGTAACGTGTTTCAGTTATTAATGGGCGTAATTGTTACGTAATTTTAGCTATATTTGCATTATATAATATTTAACTATTATTTTTTAAATTATATTTTCACTTAGATTTTTAGTATGTCGCGTCACCCTGCGTCACTTTCTACTTGATGTTAAAATGTAGATAAAGTCTTGTAGTTTACGCCTGTTATAAGATTGTTTACATCTTTTTGCAACTTACTTAGTTATTTTACGTTTTAGAAGATGCCGTGCAACCAGTTCTCACACGTTTACAACTGTTTGAAGCACAGGGTTCGACGATTATATCAAAAGTGGAACTTTGTGACTTTGTTAAAAGTAAATTAGGGGTAGGGAATTGTTCTGAAGAGATAACTGAATGCTCGATCCAACTCCAAGTCATAGACAATTTCTTGCATGTGTAGACGTAGCTTAAAAAAGGTCTTAACTGATGATTATTATCAAGTAAACAAATTATATAGGCCTACGTTGCTTTCACTCTAAATTCATGATTAAAACGTAAACATAAATTTGTCCCCCTAGATTTCGATTTTGACCCACTGTGCATTGAACGCGTGATCTTGGGCATAGCAGTTCAGCATTCTACCGACTACGCCACCGAGGCCTGATTGACTCTTTACTGAAAATAGTTTAATTTGATTTCTCTTATGGTCTTGGCCTACGTAGGCCTATTGAGTTGTTGTTGATTCCATGAGGGGATTTGCGATATGGTGGTTATGAATCCCCGTGTACTTGGGTGAATGCGTAGAATTTCTCTGATCACCTGTCTCATTATGATGGCTGTACGAGTGTGTGTATTTATATTTCTGGCTGGCTATTGGGTATGAGCCGGCCGTTGCCCTAACTTGGGTTTCAACCCGGCATTCACTTGGACTAGAAGTTAAAAGCTTGTTAGATTAACTCTAGGATTGCTGAGATAGTCAATAAAGATAACTCTGTTCAGTTTCTCCTGTACTGCTCGTTTCTCTGAATAACTCTATGTCCTTTACCCTTCTTCTCACTTTTTGCACACCCTTTCATCCTCCGTTCGTAAGTCTCTTTACCATGAGTACCCCATCAATAGTCTTTCCAGTATATTTCTTGCCCCGTCCACCCAGTACCCTAATAATCACAACTACAATGATTTTCTTATAATGAGAAGTTAATACTGGGGGTAAAGACGATCAGAAATGCACATCACCCTAAGATTTATTTCATAATCCTACTTTCTACTCGTTTTAATGGGCTAAAAATAGTATATTGAACATGAAACAGCAACTCACAAATAAACTGGTATTGAAGTTCGATCCTCTGATATGGCACAACAATTACAGTTCACTAATTACACAATCATCACCGATAAGCACAGCTAATCACAGAAATATGCACAATTTTTACATCCTGACGTAGTTGTCTTTCTGAGCAGAATGGGAGATACTGAACGTGCCCTACTGTTTGCTCTTGTGAAGGTCAGAGGTTATCTGCTGTATATATGACCTCCCCAGCTTATTATAATACCCTAGTCTGAATTCTTCATGCTCTATTTGGTCGGATTGCGGCTAGTTCTAATGACATGTGAATTGATTTATAGATTACTGTAATGCTGTCCAAAGTTTAACACTATTTCATTCCTGCTGGTCATTGTAGTGACGTCAAATGCTCTGTGAAGTGATATTTCAATCAGATTACCCTACAATACCGTTCAAAAGTATAGTACACCACTTTCATAAAATTGACTGGTCACATATTTACATAGAGTTAATGTCTGATCTTCTGTCTCCCCCCGCTGTTAATGTATCACGGTGTACGGGGTAAGTATAAACAGTGATCAAACATTTCCGTTTGAGGTCTACCTGAAGGTCTGCAGCCAGTGGACACACCAGATGTTGACAGGCGCGGATCTAGAGTTTGGCTTTGGAGGGGGTCAGAGAATCGAAATTGTTAAGAAAAATAGTATCACTAAAAACGCAATCACAAAAATAACCAAACGTTCAAAACCAGACCAATTTCTTTGCAAGCTACATGGACAGAAATTTGATGCGTTTAGCGCACCAAAAATATTCCTACGAATTGCAACGGCTTTTTTTTTGCGACTTTTACATCAAGCTTCGAGAAAAGTATAAAGGTACTTTACAGTCTTGGTAAGTCGAGTTAGTACAGACAAAGGGAGAAAGTCACAGCTTAAATTGCCAACCAAGCTTGGAGTTTGGACGTCAGCAAATTATTTTGGTGCGAAAAAGCCCCGAATTCCTATCCGTGTATATATATAAGACAAACAAATATTTATTTTTTTACAAACCAATATATATTCGGCACGACAATTAGCGAGCCACTTTTCAATGCACTGGCCCGTTAATTATTATGCCAAGTATATAGCGAAAACTGGTCTCCGTTTGTGGGGGGGGGGGGGGTCATGACTCCCGTGACCCTCCCCTTGAATCCGTGCCTGGGTGTTGAATGCCGAACAAAAAGCTCACCGGATGGATGTTTACCTGGCCGATAACCTAGATGTTAGGCCCCTTAAAACATCAATTATCATCATCATCATCATGGATGTTTACCTGCAGCAACTGATGTGTTTTAATGTTGAAAAAAAAAAGTTCCTGGAGCGCATTGTTGCATGAGTTCCAATTCCCGCTAGTTCCAAATCCTTTCGCGGATTAGTTATCTGCCAATTACACTACCTGAGTTAGTCCTGTCAGTTCCGAACAGTACCTGAGCGAGTTTCAGCTTACTTTTCTACAGCAAAATTGTATTAATTTGTTTATTACTGAAACAGAGCGGCTTCGGTGGCGTAGTCGGTAGCATGCTGAACTGCTGTGCCCAAGATAGCGGGTTCAAACCCGGCCGTAGTCGTCGGATTTTTTAAGAGCGTTAAAAATCCTTCAGTATGCCTTCCTTCGGAGGGGAAGTAAAGCCGGCGGTCCCATGTCATAGATTTATGGCATGTAAAAGATCCTTTCACAGACTAAACTTGTGTAAAACAAAAATTGTTAGGTTAGATTTTGTCAGAACGGTCTTTCAAAGTTCCAATGTTCACCACTAGGTATCATTGATATCTGGTGGCGAAAGTTGGAACTACTTGAAATTGAACGGAACTTGTAGCTCGCCCTTTAGGGTGTCCGCTGGAAGCAACTACAGACTCAGGCGAGCCGAACATGTCCTCGGACACTCCCGGCACTAAAAGCCATACGATATATAAATAAATAAATAAATAAATAACTGAAACAAATAAAGTCCATTGTTAGCGCCAGCTGGGAGGGCGTGCCCTCTTTAATGAATTGGCTCCTCTAACAGAGGGGGGCAGACGCCATGGTCCAGTAGCTCCCATAAGAAGCTTTCGCCTTGTCAGTATGTGGTGTATCAGCATGTGCCTTCGTCAAAATAATCAGTTTTGAGTCATATTTACAAAGTTCTTAAAATAGTAGCAGCATGTGGCTTCGTGTTTGAACTGTTTTTTATTTTATTTACAAGTCACTTAGTAATCACCACGTAGCTTCATCAAATTGATTATTTTAACTGAACTATTCTTCTCTTTATACTCTAATCAATATGTAGGTACAGCAAAAGAAACATTTCTTAAAAATACTGTTAAATCACCGGTCTCTTCAAACTGTTGAGTTGGTATTTGGATTCTGTCATCCATTGCAACATATTTTCTTTTCCTTTTTGTGGCTTGCAAATCCAACTTTGCCCGCATAATTTTTCGTCTCAATTTTGAGACTTCTTTAAACAGAACACCAAGTTTCTCACACGGGAATGAGGTTTTCCTCATTTAAAATTCCTACCCTCTACAGAGTTATTCGTTCTATGCCACTTCCCATGGCAATTCCACATTTCAATCGAAATATGCACGTTTTCAAGCCATTTCTCTAAAAAGTTATCAAAATACTCGATTAACCTTTCATTGTCCGGGGCCGTGTTATGAAAGTGTAGCCAACCATCTTCTACTTTTTCTGGTTCGAGGGATGCAAATGCAGCACACTGCCTGATGGCGTTTCTGATATCCTGGCAAGTTTTATACATACCCGAAAGCCCAATTTCATCCACTTTTCTCAAAATACTTTGGCTTAAATGAAAAAAAAAAAAACAGCCTTGCACTTGGACTCTTGGAAATACGTCTTCTATCGCTTTGATAGCTCCAACCTCAAACCTCAGAACTGACAGCTGAGATTTCTAGAGTCATTCGGAACTAGTGGGAGTCATCAGCTTATTCACTCTGGCGTGAATATGCGGGCGGAACTCATGGGACGTTTTTCATAAGAAATTTGTTTTCGGAGCTCACGGGAATGGCACTCTTGTGTCGGAACCGTTTCAGTCGACGAAAGCTGGTACCACCACTGGGAACCGGAATCGAAAGCGTCGACAATGCAGTGACGTCATCCAACGTCCCCTCGTCCCAAAAGTTCAAGAGCGAACGATCCGCTGGTAAGGTGATGCTCACCCTGTACTTTGATTGCCTGGGCCCATTGCTTATTTATTTCAAGGAACCTGGTGTCTCCATCACTGGGAAATGGTACTGCGCAACAATGGAGAAATTACAGCATGCAATTAAGGTGAAACGTCCGGCAAAACTGTGACAAGGTGCTGCTGCTTCATGACAATGCACGCCCCCATACCGCAAAGGTCGTAACGCAGAAGGTACGATAACTTAAGTAGGAGACACCCGAGTATCTGCCCAAAATCCTACTCTCGCCCCATTCGATTCTCACGCATTCAGTCCCTTTAAAAAGAGCTTGAAGGGTCAACGATTCCTATCGGACGAGGATGTACAGCAGGTGGTTATGGATCTCTTCGCGCAGCAGGACACAGTGTTATACCACACGGGGATCTTCAACCTGATGCGTTGGTGGGATGAGTGCCTTAATGGTCTGTACGGCCGTCAAACGGAAACTTTTTATCATTTCAAATGATCTTGTCGACTTCGTCGTTATGCTTGGGGTCCATCGTTATGCGTTACGGACACGGACACGGTGACAGACGTGACGTCATGCAGCCGCGCGGGAAGTGACGTCATGCAGCTGCGCGGGAACGTGACGTCATGCTCACGGGGGGAGCGAGAAGCAGACGCTAATGATTATTGGAGTCTGTTGAAAGAGGCCTGGCGTCGAGCGACCTGGGGCTTTGAGCGAAGCGAACACAAGAATACAGGGTGACTTCTAAAGAGATATACAAGATGCCATATAAGAATACAGGGTGCCTCCTAAAGAGGTGTGCAGGATGTCAGAGCAAAAAAATACAGTCAGTCTGAAATAAGAATACAGGGTGCCTCCTAAAGAGGTGTGCAGGATGTCAGAGCAAAGCATCGAACCAGTCCCAATATTCCATCCCTACTCTCACTCAAAATAGCCCCCCCCCCCTAATGTTCACCCCGCCACTGCTCGCTCCCAGGTTCTAAAACTCATCTCCCAACTCTCTACCGTTACACTAGTCTAGCCAGATCGAACACAGGCCTGCCTGGGGCAAAAAAAACTCCTTTTCAGAGAAATAACAACTCCGCAACAAGCTTCACGAAAACCCAAATTAAAATCGAAAATTACATTCTACAAACACCAAATTCAGTAAACTTCCCTCATTTCAGTTACTCTATACTTTAAACCAGGGGTCTCCAAACTACGGCCCGAGGGCCACATCCGGCCCGCGGACAGATTTTGTCCGGCCCGCGGAGAGCTAGCATACTTGAAAACTCCTTTTAGAGAACATATTCTTTTATAGCAAATTAAATTTAGTTTACTGAAGTATTCTAATTTTATGTTGAATAATTATTAATATGACATCTACATTGATATGGTCATGGGCTAACTACTCATAACATTGTTGTAGGCTTATTGTTATTGTTTTTGTGATAAGTTGGATAAAGAAACACAGAATTGAAATGAGTAAAGACATGTAAAACATGCAGACATATGAAATACTAATGAGATTTATGTAATTGAGATTTTCCACTGACAATAGTTTGTAGTTGTGGACTAATTTTACTTGTACCAATTATTAAAAGAGATTTAAGATGCTCATCAGTTAATTTAGATCTGTAAACATTTTTTGTGTACTTCATTTTGGAGAAGGTGTTCTCACACAAATAAGTAGTACCAAAAACAGAAAACAGCCCACGAGCAAATTTATGCAAATTATCAAATTGTGTCAGTGGAAGACTCTTATAAAATTCCAACAAAGATGAGTTTTGATATTTGTTCTTAATTATATCACTGCACTGTAGTTCAATCATTTCCATTTGAAGTTCCGGGGCTAGGGTTTCAATGTCAGTATCAAAAGGATCCTGAAAAATCTTAATTTGATTCGCAAAGGCATCGAAGTCCGAGAAACGAGTATCAAAATTTATTTTCAAAGCACTCAAAGTTTCGATTGCAAAATCGATAGGAAACTCAGTCTCAGTGGTGTGGCTGAATATTTCATATGTTATAAAGTGTGAAAAACATTTACTTCGTAGTTGTGATTGAAACAGTATCAATTTCTTCCGGAATGATTTGATATTAGTGTATAAATCAGGAAGATGCTGGTTTTCTCCTTGCAATCTCAAATTCAGTTCGTTCATATGTTTTGTCAAATCAACATAGAATGCTAACTTCCACAGCCATGCGTTGTTTTGTAATTCAGTAAGAGGGTGATGCTTTTCATTCAAAAAAATTTCGATCACTGCTCGAAGTTCAAAAAAGCGCTGAAGGACTTTCCCACAAGTAAGCCAACGTACGGCAGTATGATAAGGTAAGTCATTTTCTCCAATCTCTTCAATAAATTGTCGGAATTGTCGGTGATTCACCCCAAAAGATCTCATAAAATTAACAGTTGATATGACCGGTTTCAGAACTTCAGACATATCCAAACATTTTCCGCACAAAGACTGTTGATGAATGATACAATGTAAGACTAATGGTTTTGAACCACCGTCATTTTCTACAGCCTTTGACACAAGAGCGACCACTCCTTTATCTTTCCCACTCATGTTTTTGCCTCCATCAGTTGTAATACATTTCAAGTTTTTCCATCGAAGGTTCTTTTGATTAATGGCCATTTAAACTCCTTTAAAAATATCTGTACCAGTAGTTGTGCCATGAATACTATACATATCAAGAAGTTCTTCATGCACTTCATAGCTTTTATCTACTCCTCGAATATAAATCAACACCTGAGCAGTATCTGACACATCCGTTGACTCATCCAAGGCCAAAGAAAACCACTCAACATCTCCATTTATGTCGAACAGTTGAGAGGATATATTTTCAGCGATGTTTTCTACCCTTCGAGCCACAGTGTTTGCTGACATACTGACAGTTTTTAATAAATTTACCTTTTCAGGGCACATTTCTTCAGCTGCTGCAATTATGCATTCTTTGATCATTTCTCCATCGGTGAATGGTTTTCCACGTTTTGCAATTTCAAGAGCCACACGAAAGCTGGCACGAGTTGCAGCCTCTTGTTCGGTTTTGAGTTTTGTAAATGAAGATTGCTGCGATTTCAATCCGCGCTTCATAGCTTCGAATTTTTCTGTCCGCAAACTTCCTGTATATTTTGAGTAATTTTGAAAATGTTTTGTTTCATAATGACGTTTAATGTTATATTCCTTGAGAACGGCTATGCTTTCATTGCAAATCAAACATAGCGCCTTGTTACTGGACTCAATTACGAAATACTGAATGTTCCACTCATCTTTTAATTTTCTGCATTCACTATCAATTTTTCGCTTCTTTTCCATACTACTAAATCACACACAAAAGCAACAATTCAAATCAAAATACTGTTACAAAGATGTCTTAAACTTAAACACGCACAAACACGTTTTAAGGAGGTACGCACTATTTTATTTCACAACAGTGTCATAGGAACTGACTTGTGGTTGCGCAACTAGTCTTCTTATATATTCCAATTACTGCCATCTAGAAGTGAGTGGAAGACACCAGAACTCTCTCGAACCAACGAGATTACTCTGTACGTGCTATTAGCGCCATCTGTTAGCGATAGAAGGTACTACCTATTTCCGCTTGTGTCCACCAGATGTCGTGTCACGTTACTCCTCATGGCTCGTACTCTACGACTAATCTAGAAATTACAGATAATGACAGGAAAATTAATAATATGCAGTGTTGCCGTTTTGCGGACTTTAGTCCGATTTGCAGTCTTTTTTCAACGTTGCGTACTTTTTCGGACTTTTTTTTTCATCAGTGGACTATTTCACTTTTTACCACCGGCAACAATGATAATATGGTTTTGGCCCTCGGAACTTACTGGAGTAATCAGTATGGCCCTAAGGCTGGAAAGTTTGGAGACCCCTGCTTTAAACAGACACAGAAGGCATAGTCATGACTCCTTCATGGAGTAGGCTATTGTCTAATCATGTTCACCTCTCCTTCACCTTTACCATAAATTTCATAAATTCTATTTAAAAATCAGAAACTCACTCCACAAATCTGTAAATCAGTATTCTTCCCTTATTTCAGATACACTATTCATTAAACAAACATATAAGGCATAGTCATGACCCCTTCATGGAGTAGGCTATTGTCTAAATCTGGACACTCATACTACATCCTTACACTAATTCAAATTTACGGCCAAATGATCCTTCTGACAGGGAGGCAAAGGTTTCCGCCGGCTTGCCTGGGATGATGGGCCACAAAACCGCTATCAAAAAGTACACAATTTACGCTTTATTTAACCAAACACATCTCTAAAACAAGTACAAGAAACACATTTCTTCCCGTGACCCTTAAAGAGGTGCCCGCGCGGGAAGCCTAAGTTAATGGGTAATGCAGTCTGTTGAAAGAGTCCTGGGGCTTCGAGCAAAGCGAGAAGCCCTCCTGAGCCTTTCTAACATGTGTAGCATTTGTAGCATGCGTCATTTGAAATGATACAACGTCTAGTCTTTCAGACTGACTGTGATTTTTTTGATCATGCCTTATAATATAGCCTACTAGAAATACTAGGAATAGTCCAAAGGCTATTTATAGTGGTGGAATATTCACTGCATCGAATTTTATTTTGCATTATTTGTCTTTGACTAAAGATTTATGCCTACTGGATGTGTGGTTCAGCGGTAATGTTCTTGCCTGCTGTGCCCAAGGTTGCAGGATCGAATCCTGGTGCAGTCAGTTGGCATTTGATGGTGCGCAAATGGCACGTTAAAGATCCCATTCGAGGCAAAATTCCGGCATCCCGGCGTCTCTAAAAGCCGCAGTAGTTGAAAGGGGCGTAAAACCAATAACATTATTATTATTATTATTGTTTCGTAAAGGCCATCTAAGGACATTGATATTCAACTGTTACATTGGAGTGGGCTTTGATGTTTTCCCCGTAGTTACGCATCCCCTGGCTTTGTTGTTCCCTCCTCTCCTGGGTCCAGAGGGCACCTGTTTTCTTTCTTGGCGGTTTATCCTGGAACCTGAATTGCTGAAGCATCTTCCTGAGAGATGTCCGGTCTTTTAAGTCCCTTTCCGTCTCTCCAAGGTCTTGCATATCTTCGCTCACTTCCCACAACAATGGTAACTTGGTCTTCCGCTTTTGCCAGTAACCGAGGAGCTGGTTGGTTAACCTGGTAGGATGCATCCTGTAGACGTGTCCATAAAATGCTAGACGTCGTTTCCTTACAACATCCATAATTCTTTCACAGTACGTGTAGAGCTCTTGATTATGTCGCCTTCTGTATTCATTCCCTTCCTTAAGGCCCCAATATCTTCTTCGTTATCTTTCTCTCCTGTAGGCCTACTTCGAGTTTATCCGTGAGTCATAATAATAATAATTATTAATATTTTTATTATTATTATTATTATTATTATAAAATCTGGTGTTTTAAATCCTGTAACTGTCCACACTGACCTCACCGAGGGCCGTAGTTAATCCGTGGACTGTAGTTTGCCCATCACCGATGTAGGTAGTGGTCTTGATTTTTGACCAACACTGACACCCTTTAGAACATTTTATATTTCAAATAAACACACACAGACCGTTGCTCCAATTCATTGGTTAAATCGAATTGAGACCTCGAATAGAGGGCGTTATAAAGAGTGCTTGAGCCGAGGGATTTAACAGGATTAGACGTCGCGAGTTGCACCCTGGAGAGTTTTAAATATTCTGTGTGTAGCTGGCAAGCTTAGCGCGAGGATATCTCTGAAAAACAACCATAGAGGTCGCTTAGCTTGATTATTATTGTTCGCATGACGTCATCCGGCCCGATATGACCCAGCAGATGAGTTCTGGGTGTATGATCTTTAAATTACAGCCGAAGGTTGATATGATAGGATATTTATTTCGATGGAGTTTCAAGAATTTTCAATTAAAAACGAAACCAGCTCAAACAAGATGTTCAATAAAGAACATATAGCCTACTTTCTCCTAAATGCATGGGTATTGTTATAAATCTTTGTCCTTTTCAGGGAGTATAATTTAATGTTGGTTGTAGTAGCTTGTTGAAATACAACGTGCTATAGGGATATTAAACATGAATATGAGGTGCCCTTTGCTAGTGCTACCTCTGTAAAAATTTCATTCAATTCGGTTTCACCGTGTTTGAATTGATATGGGGAATGGATTTTCACACATACATGGCCGCTATTTGCAAACTATTGGGCTGATGACCTTGTAGTCAGTCATAAGCTGCTTTCCACAAAAAGGCGTGTTGTTGCAAAATCTGGTAGAGATCAAATTATTAGGATGGTCGTAATTTGATTTAAGCTTTTAACACACAGTCACACCGTTTCCGTCAAGATGGCGGCAATATAAAACATGCCACTGTGGTGCCCTTTGCTAGTGCTACCGCTGTACCAAAGTTCCTTCAATTCGGTTTCACCGTGTTTGAATTGATAGGGGGAATCGATTTGCACACATACTGGCCACCATCTGCAAACTATTGGGCTGCTGATCTTGCAGTTTGGTCAAAATATGCTTCCCACATAAAGATATGTTGTTGCAAAATTTGGTAGAGACTAGATTATTAGGTTGGTCGTAATTACATTTTAGCTTTTAATATTTGAGTGGCCGCGATTACGTTTCCGTCAAGATGGCGGCGATATAAAACATGACCTGAGGTCCCCTTTGCTAGTGCTACCTCTGTACCAAATTTCGTTCCATTCAGTTTCACCTCGTTTGAATTAATAGGGGGAATCGATTTTGACACAAAGATGGCCGCCATACGCAAAATATTTGGCTAATGACCTATTAATTTGGTCAAAGGATGCTTCCTCCATAAAGGTATGTTGTTGCAAAATTTGGTAGAGATCGGATGATCAGGTTAGTCGTAATTTGATTTAAGGTTTGAACATTTGTGTGGCCGCCATTACGTTTTCGTCAAGATGTCGGCGGTATAAAACATGACACTGAGGTGCCCTTTGCTAGTACTACCTCTGTACCAAATTTCGTTCTATTCGGTTTCACCGTGTTCGAATTAATAGGGGGAATCAATTTTCACACAAAGATGGCCGCCATCCGCAAACTGTTAGGCTGATGACTTATTAGTTTGGTCAAAGGATGCTCCCTCCTAAAGGTATGTTGTTGCAAAATTTGGTAGAGATCGGATGATTCGGTTAGTCGTAATTTGATTTAAGCTTTGAACATTTGTGTGGCCGCCATTACGTTTCCGTCAAGATGGCGGCGATATAGAACATGACACTGAGGTGTCCTTTGCTAGTGCTAACTTTGTACCAAATTTCGTTCAATTCGCGTTCACCGTGTTCGAATTGATAGGGGGGACCGACATTCAGAGTACACACACACATACACACACACAGACAGACACACTTTTTTTTCGCCCTGTGTTGATCTCATAAGTCTACTTTCATTTTTTTTGCAAAAAATCGAAAGTAGGCTAAAAATTAAGAAATAATAATTTAAAAAAAATCTCGGCAATTTTTCTAGGTTTGTGCCGCGTCTAGTGTGGGGTTTCGCCTAGGACACCAAGCTGGCTCATCAGCGGGCTCTTGGTGTCCCCACCCGGACCCCCCCATAGGAGGCCACTGCTACCTCCTTCCTAATCCTTATCTGAATTACAAATACACACACTGCCTGCCGGCGTGCAGCGCAGCATAGCTAGCAGGCCAAGCGTGCAATGGCTGGACGACGCTGCTCTAAATCAGTTACTAGACAACCCGTTCATTATTAGTGCATGTGGGACACTTTACGTAGAAAGTACGGCGTACAAGGGCCAACTGGTAAATCTATGGTTACTGATAATAATATATATATGTATTCGTTGCGGCCAACTATGGACCACGTTTGACAGCATTTACATTATTTATTGTCTTCACTCTCTGCCAATATCTCCTCATCCTCTCTCCCACTTCCTTCTTGTGTTCCTAAGTGTAAAATCTTCCTTTCCTCACTGACAACTCCCCTCTCTCCTGGAAATCTGTAAACTCCTTAACTAGTCGTCTAAATCGCTCTCTGTCCATTATGTCTTCTTCTTTCACCCCCATTCGATCAAAGTCCAATCTCACTTCCCGAAACCATTTCGGCTCCGTCTTCCTCTTCCTGAAGAATTCAAACATCCTCTTCATCAATCTGGTACTGTTCATTCTCACCAAGTGCCCATAAAACTGTATTCTCCTTTTTCTTATTAGGGCTACGACTCCTTCTGTCTTCAGGTATAGTTCTTTGTTAGGTTTGAGTCTACTCTCTCCATCCTTGATATCTGGGCCTAGGCTTATTCGGAGCATTTTCCTTTCCCTCTTTCGGATGTGTTCGAGGCCACCTTTCCCAATCATGTCCAGTGTTTCTGCTGCGTCCAGACATTCAGGTCTGACAACAGCATCTAAGTGTCGGAATTTAGCCCCAAAGGATAGACCCTTTTTGTTGTTTGTATCCTTCATTAGTTGATAAGCCATTTCCATTCTTCTCGCCCGCTTTTTGATGGCATCCTTTTCCGGCCCATTGTCCTGATAATAATAATAATAATAATAATAATAATAATAATAATAATAATAATAATAAATTACGAGCCTTACAGTAGTCGCATATGATGTGTAACATCTGACATGTTATTCGAATAATTCCATATTACTTACTCGCATTTTTTAAAGAATGAACTCATAGTGCTACCTTGTGCCAGCAAACATGAAAGGATTCTCCAATACTTCTGCAGTAGTGACATATATCTGCAACTGTATGCGGGAGCAATCCACTGCCTACTTGATGCGAGCAGCGCTTTATACTGGTCAGTTAGTGAACCCATGCCAGCGATATTATTGAAAATGGCCTCTTATTGCCGATATAGCGCACTGCCAAGTATAGGCGTGATTAAAAATTAGGTGTGCAGTAGGTATATTAAAGGCGTTTCTCCTAGTGAGACGTTTGGACCAACCAAACAGCTTAATATGATAATAGTGGAAACTCCCACGAGAAACTGGCGACACCAATTATGCGTGTCATCTAGCGGTTCGCGCAGACAACTACGAACTCGATTACAATCAGCTGGCAAGTTTATCTGCACATGTTAGAAGTGTAACTTTTGGGCTATGTATGGGTGTTTTCATTACAAAATACAAAGTGATTAAGTGATTAAGCTATTTGGACCAACGAAGTTTCAATTATGCCTATTGCTAGTAGTCGGTGTTAATATACTGAATTCCTACGTTGTTTGGAGTGTTGGTTGATGCGATATAGCACTCGAGGTATCGAGTGCTTACATTAAATAAGAATACAGCAAAAGTATGAAGATTTAATAAATCGTAATTGTTTTCAGCAAATATGATATAATGAATATTTTCACACCAAAGAACGACAATTTAACGATGATTTATTGAAGTAATTTCTTTAATGGGGCCTCCAAACCTTGAGGTAAACCGTATGCGATTTACATTCCACATAATCACATGGCTTACAGTACGTCGTTGTACCGATCTCCGCCACCGCGCGCGCTCATTGTTTCCGTCCCATGCACTTCCGACCCATCCACTTCCGTCTCTTTTCCAAAATCACTCCCACAAAAATGTCCAGCTACCGAGTGACACACAAATATCCAGATACCGAGTGGAAAGATGTTACACATCAATAATAATAATAATAATAATAATAATAATAATAATAATAAAGTCGTATGGGTGACTTCTACAACCAGGCGGAGAAACTTACGGACACGATGCGTAAGAGAAGGATGAAATTGTATGGCCACCTAGCACGAATGAGCAACAATAGATTAACTAAAAGGATATTCACTTACATTAGTAAATTAAAGTCCACCACACAATGGGTTGAGGAAACACGAGCAGATCTCAAAGAAGTTGGCTTCACTCAAGAATATATTCTCAACATGTCATTGTTTCGAAGGAAGGTTGATAAATTTACAGGATTTCAGGAGAATCCTAGCTCAAAAACCAAGGTCATCTGGTCTGAAGAAAGAAGGAACGCATGAAGAAATTCTGGGAGGAGAAGAAGAGATTGGCACGTCGGCCGATTGTTCAACGCAGTCCACAGTAGGCCATAATTGACACAGGAAGAATATCGTATGGCATCGGGTGCTGGGTGCAAGCTTTGTTATTTTACGCCCAGAGTGCAGCTTGCATGTCAAATTTTGTTGTTTCTTGGAGCGTTATGGAAGTCAAGGAGGTTAGATATCTAAGTTCCTTGACACTATAGCACTCTCTAGTAGGGAAAGGAAGAACTTTTGTGTTGGTGGAAAATCCCGAGATTAATTTTGCCATTATGAACACGGCCTACTGAATTGAAATGGGTTCCTTAACATGCCAACAATATATGACATGCGCGTCGTGATTTTTGTCATGGTTACTGATACACCTGTAGTATCTTTAACCCTAGGTCGCTAACGCTAATTGCAACGTTGTTATTGGTATAGCTGCACATCGGCGACGACTACGATTCTAGAAACTGATTAGAAATACCACTTACGTCACCTTTTATTTCACTAGACTTGCAGAATGGAGACTGTTTTTTGAATAATTTCGTTGATTTTCGTTATCTTTTTTAATTTTTAATTTTGACTTTTTTTATTATTTCTTTAATTTTTGAGCTGGTTTTCACTAATCTTGACTGGTTGTGATTGTTTTCTTTCTGGATTTCGACTAATAGATTTTGTGTTTTTAGACTTTTTGAGCTTTTTCGGTTAATTTTGATTGTTTTTTTGTATTTTGACTAATTGTGATTTTTTAGATTTGAAGTATTTTTAGCCTATTTTCAATTTTGAAAAAAATAGGCTTCGGAGATCACCTTTTGTCCGTATGTGTGTGCGTGTGTGTGTGATTCGTGTGTGTGTCCCCCCCTAATAAAATCTAAACGGCTGGAGCGATTTCAATGAAACTCGGTAAGTTCATAGGACTATTCCGGGCGTCCCCGACAGTGGCCTTCAAATTATATTACGTCTCACCAATCCAACATGGCGGCTGTGCGAAAATTTTCACCAGCATTCTATAACTGCGAACCTATTGCCGATATCATCCTGGAATTTTGTATTGTCATAAAAGGAACTACTAGAAGTTCATTTATGTGACTCTTAAGAACCTGGTAACTACAAAACCAACATGGTGGCCAAGCGAAGTTGAGACTTTTAAATAGACGTTTCTCGCGATTTAACCATCCAAACGCAATGAAACTTGGCACAGTATATGTTTATACACATGGTAATGCACTGGTATGTAATGTAGTTCAATTGTTTACATAACCTCAAGATGGCGGCTGTGCGAATTTTTAAATTAAGATTTTATTTCTTGTGTCGCAATCATGCGATTGAAGTGAAAGTTGGTACAGTAAATCCTCATACAAATGTTAATCCACTGGCATCTAATTTATTTCAAAATTTTAAAATCTCTTTTTTACTTCTTGTGTCCTAATCATGTGATTGAAGTTTGAGTACTACACGTACAAAATAATCTTCATGTAACAGTACATAACTCTAAGACGTATATATATAAAAGTCCAGCATGGCGACCATCCAAAATATTTAGTCGGTTCTCAATATCTACGAATCTATTACAGCAATCAAACTGAAATTTAGTATGTTGATAGAGGCAATTAACATTAGTGGGATATATGAAAATAGGCTCTATAATTCTTCACGGAACTACTTGTTTCTTCCTATTTTAATTTTTGTGCTACAGTATTAGACAAATTTTGATTGTTTTAGGGGTTTTTAATTTTTGGATTTTAACTGATTTGCTTTGTAATTAGGTACTGCCAAACACTGGTGAGGATTGGACAAAAGGGAGAAGGGGGGGGGGGGAGTAGAAGTGTAGCCCTTTTGTTAATTATTTTCTGGGAGGGGGATTTTGACTTATCTTTTATTTATTATATATATTGATTTCTTGAGCTGGTTTTCACTAATTTTGACTAATTGTGATTTTTTTTTGTGTTTTGACATATTTTGATTATTGTGTTATTTTTAGATTTTAACTATTTTTTCGTTCTTTACATTTTTGAGTTTTTTTGTACAAATTATGAATAATTTTGATTGTTTTTTATAGCATATTGACTAATATTGATTTTTAATTTTTTTTTAAATTTTGACTAGTGTGCTTTGTATTTTTGAACTGCCGAACAATGGAGGAGTGGGGGAAAAACATCCTTGATCCAGTCTGCTCAGAAGGAATGTGGATGAAACGGAAGTCTCAGGAGCTTTATCAGCATGCCGAAAGGATCACTAACACCTTCAGGAAAAGGCAATTGAAGTTCTACGGCCACATTTTCAGAATGAACAATGACAGGCTCACCAAAAGGATTCTCAACTTTGCTCTCTCAATGGAGGTCAAGAACAACTGGCTTAATGAAATAGAAAGAGACCTTCAAGAAATAGGCATTACAAAGGAAATTATATACAAGATCGACTCCAGTTCAGATCATTAATTTCCTTGAGAAAATGAATACCAAGACCAAGAAATCATGGACTTGAAAACAGAGGAAGATTTTCAGAGCCTAGATGAAGAGATTTTGGAAGAGGAGAAAAAACATCATTAGCTAAATTAGTTCTATCGAGCTCCACAGATGGGCGTAATGATGTAAATAATTATAGTAATAATAATAATAATAATAATAATAATAATAATAAAGAATAATAATAATAATAAGTTAATACACTTGATGAATATTTACACTGCTTCCATTCTGTGTTTTCTATTCGTTAAACTGGACTCACGTCTGTTTGTGTATCATCGTACGACGCAACGTTACCTATTCAATCGATCCCGCTATCGATACAGACCATTGTATATTTAGAATCATGAAAACATGCGTATTTATCTTAGTTTGTGCAAATTTTGTGCCTGTATCGTATGCAATGTATTGGAAAACTGAAAGTTTGCTTTAATTCAAAGAGCAAACAAACCTGTTTTTGTGTGTTTTACCTTGCAGGTTTGAAGATAGATTCATTGAAAATTAACGCAGCCATTGATAAAGCAAACAAGAGTAGGGCAGCATTATAAAAATATTCACAGTTCTAGCCCTTCAAGCAAGCAACTCGATGTTATATAATGATCTTGTGGCCTCCGCAGAGGCCGAGTGCAGGTATTTCTAGTTGACGCCCGTGGGCGAGCTGCGCGTCGTAATGAGGATGAAGTGATGATGAAGACGTCACATACCCAGTCCCCGAGCCACGGGAATTAACCCCAGGAGATTAAATGGCTCGGCCAGGAATAAAACCCGGGGCAATTCAGGCCAAAGCCTATCGTGCTAACCAATGAGCCATGGAGCTGGACAACTCAATGTTGAAAACATCCTTTAATGCCATAGACTAGACCTTCTATGAACATTATTCGTTTAGGGGATATAATAAATAATAATAATAATGACCCCTGGCACTACAGCCCAAGAAGGGTCTAGGCCTTCCAAGCGACCGCTGCCCAGCCATTTGGCCTGCATGTATTGGGGTGACGCTTGATCAGAGCATCGGGTCCCCTCGGTCATTAATCTTGGTTTTCGTGATCGGGGCGCTGCCTCACCGTCAGGCAGCAAATCAATTGTCCTCACGAGGCTGAGTGCACCCTGTTCGAGCCCCCAGGTCAGTTTCTAAAATTCCTGAAGAAGCCGGAAATCGAACCCGGGGCCTCCGGTTAAGACGCAGACGCGCTACCCCAACACCACGGGGCCGGCCTTTAGGGGATATGTACTTGGGAATTTACGTACATTGTACCTTTACGACATTATATACTTGGTAATTTACGTTGTCGTGTCTTGGCAGGTTCCTCTGCGATCGTGACACTATCTTCTCGTTGTTTGTCGATCACTAGTACATTTTTATCCGATTGCGGACTCGAACCCGGTTCATCACTGCATCTTATTGTTGGTGCATGTGTAATTAACTTTCGTTGTTTTCTGCACTTTACCAAACGTAAAGAACATGATGACACGTGGTTGATTGCTTACCAGAAACTCAACCGTATCAGTCGCTTAGATTAGCAATTTGACTTTTCTACCACTACGAGTGCTAGTGTGAGTCAAGCTCAACCATATCCAGTCGATTAGATTAGCAATTTGACTTTTCTACCACTACGAGTGCTAGTGTGAGTCAAGCTCAACCATATCCAGTCAATTAGATTAGCAATTTGACTTTTCTACCACTATGAGTGCTAGTGTGAGTCAAACCCAACCATATCCGGTCGATTAGATTAGCAATTTGTCTTTTCTATCACTACGAGTGCTAGTGTGAGTCAAGCTCAACCATATCCGGTCGATTAGATTAGCAATTTGTCTTTTCTACCACTACGAGTGCTAGGGTGAGTCAAACCCAACCATATCCGGTCGATTAGATTAGCAATTTGTCTTTTCTACCACTACGAGTGCTAGGGTGAGTCAAGCTCAACTATATCCAGTCGATTAGATTAGCAATTTGCCTTTTCTACCACTACGAGTGCTAGGGTGAGTCAAACCCAACCATATCCAGTCGATTAGATTAGCAATTTGCCTTTTCTACCACTACGAGTGCTAGGGTGAGTCAAACCCAACCATATCCAGTCGATTAGATTAGCAATTTGTCTTTTCTACCACTACGAGTGCTAGGGTGAGTCAAACCCAACCATATCCGGTCGATTAGATTAGCAGTTTGCCTTTTCTACCACTACGAGTGCTAGGGTGAGTCAACCTCAATCATATTCGATCGATTAGATTAGCAATTTGACTTTTCTACCACTACGAGTGCTAGTGTGAGTCAAGCTCAACCATATCCAGTCGATTAGATTAGCAATTTGCCTTTTTTACCACTACGAGTGCTAGGGTGAGTCAAACCCAACCATATCCAGTCGATTAGATTAGCAATTTGCCTTTTCTACCACTACGAGTGCTAGGGTAAGTCAAACCCAACCATATCCAGTCGATTAGATTAGCAATTTGTCTTTTCTACCACTACGAGTGCTAGGGTGAGTCAAACCCAACCATATCCGGTCGATTAGATTAGCAGTTTGCCTTTTCTACCACTACGAGTGCTAGGGTGAGTCAACCTCAATCATATTCGATCGATTAGATTAGCAATTTGACTTTTCTACCACTACGAGTGCTAGTGTGAGTCAAGCTCAACCATATCCAGTCGATTAGATTAGCAATTTGCCTTTTTTACCACTACGAGTGCTAGGGTGAGTCAAACCCAACCATATCCAGTCGATTAGATTAGCAGTTTGCCTTTCCTACCACTAGTGTGAGTTATTGCAGAGTTTCACTTAAGCCCTTATAGCTACTTCCGGTGTGAAGAACTTTCCAAAAAAATTAAAATCGCCTGAGGGTATTGAATCATAGAACACACTAACGAAAGAATTATGTAAGTACGTTAATTTGGCTAGTATTTGAATAAAAAGTCGCCTCCGTAGCGTAGCGGTCGGGCATGGTTAGCTGCCGCCCCGGTGGTCCTGGGTTCGATTCCCATTTCTGCCACGAACTTTGAATAATGGCATGAGGATGTGGAACGCGGTCTACTCAGCCTCGAGTGGTCCTAATAAGTAGAAGGGGTTCGATTCCCACCTCAGCCAACCTCGAAGTGGTTTTCCGTGGTTTCCCACTTCGTCTTCGGGCAAATTCCGGGATGGACCCTACTGTAAGGCCACGGCCGCCTCCTTCCCTCTTCCTAGCCTATCCATCCCAATCTTCCCCTCCCTTCCCATCCCTCATGAGGCCGATGTTCGCTTTGCAGGTGAGGCCACCTGGGCGAGGTGCTTGATAACACCTCCTCAGTTATATCCACTCCAACCAGATGTTCCCAGCTCGAGGACACTTCCCGTAGAGGCGGTAGTGGTGAGTTCCCTCCACGGAGGAAAGAATAAGAGGAGATGTCCTCTTGAGTGAAGCCAAGCACTGCGCCCAAAGTGGGTGTAACCGTTAGTTGTATTCGGTGTTCCGTGACGCGTGTGGTTGTACGAATCAAATACGTGTTCTGTTAATTAATTTTAGGGTTCGTATTTTTGAATATAAAAATGTGTACGAACAATGAGTGAAAGTGGCCGTGATCGAAATTAGGCCCAAAAACTGATGAATGTCTCAACACAAATATGAACATAAAAGATCAATTTGGTGTAAATACCGTGATTAGTACGACATCATTATGATAGTTCCCAAGTTGTTCCTTCTTTGGTATAACTCGCACCTTGAGACACCTGTATTCAATTTAATCAGTGTGTCAGCGTATTATTACGTTTTGCCGTGCCTTTCTTACAAAACTAGCCTTGCATAGGTGCTCTCATATTTCTATTTAAATTGGCTTTAAAACCGATAACGCAGCTTATTTGTGCCAAGTACCGTGATATACAGAGTGTATTCTGCATAGCCAAGAAAAATCTTGACTTGTCATTGAAGTTTTATATAATTAAAATCCAAGACTAGTTGGAGTGGTTTACGGCTTTAAGCATAGGAACAGCCATTTTCTTGCTACCCATAGTGGGCGTGCCGTTTGGCTTCAGCAGCTTGCACTAGACAGGGCAGCGAAGGCATCTCCTTCCTTTTATTCCTCCATGGTTCGCTCGCTGAGTCCATGGGAGCCACCAACCTGGAGAGTAAAATCGATTATAAAAAATAATTATACGAGCCTTACAGTAGTGGCATATGATGTGTAACATGTGACATGTTATCCTACTATGTGTGTCCATGGAGCGCAAATCCGTTGTTGACAGTGAGCTCTGATGATCATTGAAATAACTACTTGTAAAACTACAGTGCCAAATCCTGACCGTAATGAATCATAATTGTTATTTGCCGTGGCGGAAGCAATCCACTGCCTACTTGATGCGAGCTGCGCTCTATACCGGCCAGTTAGTAAACCCATGCCAGCGATGTTATTGAAAATGGCCTCGTTTTGCCGATCAGCGCACTGCCAAGTATAGGCGCGATTAAAAATTAGGTGTGTGGAAGGTATATTAAATGTGTTTCTTCCAGTGATATATTTAGACCAACGAAGTTTCAATTATTGTTAGTAGTCGGCGTTAATATACTGAATTCCTACGTTGTTTGGAGTGTTTGTTAATGCGATATAGATTCCACATAGCCACATGGCCGACAGTACATCGATTGCTTACATACAGCATAAGAATACAGCAAAAGTAAGAAGATTTAATAAATCGTAATTGTTTTCAGCAAATATGATAAAATGAAAATTTTCACACCAAAGAACGACAACTTGAAGATGATTTATTGTAGGAGTATCTTAAATGGGGTCTCCAAACCTTTAACTAAACTGTATGCGATATACTGTACATTCCCCATTGCCACATGGCCTACAGTATGTCGTTGTACCGGTCTCCGCCATCACGCGCGCTCATTGTTTCCGTCCCATGCACTTCCGTCCCATCCATTTCCGTCCCGTCCACTTCCGTCCCTTTTCCAAAATCACTCCCACAAAAATTTCCAGCTACCGAGTGGAAAGATGTTACACATCAATAAAATGAATAAAAAATAAAATGAGTGAAGAAACAAGTGATTTCAGGCTGTTTTTCCGGAACTGCATTTAGGCCGAAGTGATTTTCAAAAGCTGATTTTATCATTTTAAATGATTACTAGAAGACCCGTTCTGCTCCGCAGCATTCACTCAACAATCGTACAGCACTTCTGTTCATATGCCATTTGCATGTCTTCATGCTAGTGACCTGAACAGACATTTAAGGTACCGTCGCTTTTGGGTAAATGATGAAGTAGACTTATGCGATCAAATGCGTGGGTGTCTGCCTGTCCTCTGTGTGTGTGTCCCACTATTTACCCTGCGTAAGCTTAAAGGGCGCACGGACATCAGGCGGAGGTGAACAGCTAACTCCAAACACATAAGCTATACTCTTCTCTGAAGAATTGACTCGAAACGACTCGGCAGTTTGATGCTGGCTGAAGCTAGGGTGATAGTTCGCTCACAAGCTCGTCAACTCACTCTGAAGCTAGTAATTTAAATTTCCACTGAATGGAGATTGCTGGAAGAAATGAAAACGTAAAAACACTTACAGTGGTCGATGCGGGACTTTCTTTCAGAACTTTTCATGCTGAACACTTCTCAGAGAATATCGATTTTAAAAAAGACACATGGACGTTAGGTTTTTCTTCAACTCAATTCATTGAAATCGTAAATGCTCGGCTTCTTTTGGTCATAAATAAATGTTTTTCTACCTAATCCTTCATCGAGAAATCCTTTACATAATATTGAAAAGCGCATCAAAATCCATCAAGTTGCTCTCGAGATTACCGTTACATCCAAGATTTGGGAACTTTGTTTTATACAAAATTGATAGAGATATCCACACAATTTAAGGCTACAGCGGTACAATTTGGTGTTTTGTCTACTTATGAACAATGGTATAAATGTAAAATAAAAGATGGGTCTCTTATATTTGAATTTAGAGATGTAACTCTTGGTTAACAAATAGAGGTGTGCAAATTAATAGAATTAAATACATAATTGTAATACGTCATAATTACTTTTATTCAAAATCATTTTATTGACCAACTTCTTTTGTTGTCCTACTTAGTAGTGTTTCCTCTCCCATGGAATTACACCTTTTCCCATAAGGAATTGCGTCTGGAAACTTTCAGGTTATTGGATTCCGAGGGATATCTGAGCTGGGTCCATTTTCAATATTTCATTGACTTTAGAATTCAAGTCAGGTGATTTCAATGCATAGTTCATGAATCTTTGAATAGTTCAATAGCGTTCATCAGTTAAAGGACCCCAAATCCCTCCGCTCTAAATTCACACGTCAAGTAGAGTGAAGTAATACAAACGAAACGTGTGGCATTTTGAATTTGCAAGGCTCCTCTGTTAGTGGAAATTCTAAAAAATCATTTTAATTTGAGTTTCATAAATGAAAATATAATTAGGAGTCTTGGTTAAACATTTGAAGTAATTTCATCGCCTTGTAAACATACTTAGTGCATTAAACCGTGAAAAGTATAAATGCAATTTTGGAAAACTGACATCGAATCTAATAATTTGCACATCTCTGTAAAGACAGCTATCGCCTCCACCCCTACAGATAGAATTGTAAGTAAAGGCGATTGATGAGAAATGAAAAGATAACTCACCCAGAAGGAATTAATATTTATTAAGCTGTAAATTTGATTGAGTATATCATTGTTATAGAACTGAGGGAATGAAATAACAGGATGTAGGATAGTAATCACCGATGTGGGACAATAGTAATTTATTTTACCATTACCACAGGACAGTTATCGTATTAGGGATGCGGACGTCCTTGTATAATTGTTATTTAATCTGTGCCCCGTTTGCTGAGGTCTGTGCTCCTCCGCAACATTCGTTTTAAAATTCTAATAGTACTTCCTTCCATTCGACATTTGCTGTTCGCTTGCCTTTGGGTTCTATTTGAAGTTTGACGGCATGAAAGGATTTTGCTCGCGATAGTGCGGCATACTGTAAAGTTGTCCGTAGCTAAACACCGGTTGAGGTAAATAAATGCCTACTTGATCTAGTGTTTGACCTTGAGCTTTATTGATAGTTATACAAAAAGCCAAACATACTGGAAACTGCCCCCTTTGGAAGGAAAATTGCATAGAAGTATCTGATGGCGTAAGGTCAAGGCGAGGGTGTAAGACATTGTTTCCAACATTTTCGCCAGTAATAATTTCCAGGTGTAAGCAATTGTCATGCATCTTCCGAACCAACAGTCTAGTACCGTTCAACTGACCTTGGGTAACATTAATATCTCTCAAGAAAATCACAATTGAGCCTTCTTTTAGTCGAAGGATATGAGGTGGCAATTGACTTATGCCTATGCTCTCTAAAAATTCTATTGGGAATTGTAGAAGATCACTGTCATCTTCAGTAATCAAATTATTCACACTGATGTAAGTTCTCCATGATCCTGGGATTAGGTCAAAAACTTTGTCATTGATTTATTTACAATGTTCATTTTTGGGTGCTAAAATCGCTATTTTTGAAAAGCGTGAAATATTTTTCAGCGTGGGACTAATTCTGAATTTTCTCCATCTACGCGAGGGTATTCACCGTTACCAATTTGTATGAAAAAGTTTGCAAAGTCATGTTGATCTGTATCCGCTCGCATATTTTTGTTGAGTTTAAAAATTTTGAATAATGGCCACAAAGGAGAAAACCTTACTGACATTTGGATTGATGTTGCTTTAGATGCGTGAGGCACAACAGGCAATACCTGCCTAAAATCTCCACCTAATATGATAATTGTTCCTCCGAAAGGCACGTCGTTATTCATGATGTCCTTCAGCAACCGATTTACACACATCAACGCATGCTTATTAGCCATAGAGGCTTCATCCCAAATGCTATGTTTTGCTGAACGAATATAAAAAGCTTCCTTGCTGTTAACTTTTATTCCTGATACAGAACCTTCATGTAAATGTAGAGGTAACTTGAACTGGCTATGTACAGTGCGCCCCTGAGGTAGTAACATTGCTGCAATACCAGTCCATGCAACAGAAACTACATTTAACCCCAAATTTGTGAATCAAGCATTGGTAAAGAAATGTTTTCCCGATGCCCCCTGGACCGTCAATGAAATATGCATTACTCATCCTTTCATTGCTGTTTTGTACTAACCCCAAAATTTCTGCAACTATAGCCGTTTGGTTTCCATTTGCTTGGTTTATCATCCGACTTAATTGATCCTAATTAAGTTTTGGATAATTCATTGGTAAATTTGTCTGAGGGAAATAATCAATAATATCTGGCAATTCGAGAGAAGTAATGGGAAGACCATGGAGCTTTAATGTATTAGAAATATGTATAAGAGTGAACTGATATGCAATGTTAGGTTCGTGAAACTGCAGATAATCTTCTGATAATGAATTCTGGAAAATGTCCATAACTATCTTACATTTGAAGAGGTCTGAAAGATACATAAGTAAGAAAACAGTTGTCGTAACTGAGAAGGCATCTGAAATTGTGACGCTTCTGCCAAACAACGCTGCCATTCAGAATCGTCAATCAGCAAACCTCGCTCCTTAGCTGTTTCTTTAAAAGTAGAATAGATAACTGCTTTGTATGTTCGTAGATCCTGGAAGCTGGTAGCACCTATGACGTGAAGCAATAACAGGCGTAAATAATACGTTTCTGTTTCTGTAGGCGAAACATTATACATTCTGCCTATAGTTTATGAAATTTTTTTTTCTTTTTTGCCACTGGCAGTTGCTCATATTCCAGACGTAATGTACTGGTGTTTCAGGATATATATACGGACTTCTGGCTTGCGAATCTTGATTTAACTTGAACCACGCTTGTAATTCCGTGTTGCGCAACTGTACTTGAAGTAAAATATCAGGAGCGTTATCATTTTTAGCCTACTTTCGATTTTTGCAAAAAATGAAAGTAGACTTAAGAGATCAACAAAGGGCGAAAAAAGTGTGTCAGTCTGTGTGTGTGTATGTGTGTGTGTGAGTCTGTGTGTGTGTGTATGTGTGTGTGTGAGTCTGTGTGTGTGTGTGTCTGTGTGTGTGTGCGAGTGTGTGTACTCTGAATGTCTGTCACCCCCTATCAATTCGAACACGGTGAATGCAAATTGAACGAAATTTGGTACAAAGGTAGCACTAGCAAAGGACACCTCAGTGTCATGTTCTATATCGCCGCCATCTTGACGGAAACGTAATGGCGGCCACACAAATGTTCAAAGCTTAAATCAAATTACGACTAACCTAATCATCCGATCTCTACCAAATTTTGCAACAACATACCTTTATGGGGGGAGCATCCTTTGACCAAACCAACAGGCCATCAGCGTAATAGTTTGCGGATGGCGGCCATCTTTGTGTGAAAATCGATTCCCCTTATTAATTCGAACACGGTGCAACCGATGGAACGAAATTTGGTACAGAGGTAGTACTACCAAAGGCACCTCAGTGTCATGTTTTATATCGCCGCCATCTTGACGGAAACGTAATGGCGGCCACACAAATGTTCAAAGCTTAAATCAAATTACGACTAACCTAATCATCCGATCTCTCCCAAACTTTGCAACAACATACCTTTATGGGGGGAGCATCCTTTGACGAAACCAATAGGCCATCAGCGTAATAGTTTGCGGATGGCGGCCATCTTTGTGTGAAAATCGATTCCCCCTATTAATTCGAACACGGTGCAACCGAATGGAACGAAATTTGGTACAGAGGTAGTACTAACAAAAGGCACCTCAGTGTCATGTTTTATATCGCCGCCATCTTGACGGAAACGTAATGGCGGCCACCCAAATGTTCAAAGCTTAAATCAAATTACGACCAACCTAATCATCCGATCTCTCCCAAACTTTGCAACAACATACCTTTATGGGGGGAGCATCCTTTGACGAAACCAATAGGCCATCAGCGTAATAGTTTGCGGATGGCGGCCATCTTTGTGTGAAAATCGATTCCCCCTGTTAATTCGAACACGGTGCAACCGAATGGAACGAAATTTGGTACAGAGGTAGTACTAACAAAAGGCACCTCAGTGTCATGTTTTATATCGCCGCCATCTTGACGGAAACGTAATGGCGGCCACACAAATGTTCAAAGCTTAAATCAAATTACGACTAACATAACCATCCGATCTCTACCAAACTTTGCAACAACATACCTGTATGGAGGGAGCATTCTCTGACCAATCTAATAGGCCATTAGCCTAATAGTTTGCGGATGGCGGCCATCTTTATGTCAAAATTGATTCCCCCTATTAATTCGAACACGGTGGAATCGAATGAACGAAATTTGGTACAGAGGTAGCACTAGCAAAGGGCACCTCAGTGTCATGTTTTATATCACCGCCATCTTGACGGAAACGTAATGGCGGCCACACAAATGTTCAAAGCTTAAATCAAATTAAGATTAGCCTAATCATCCGATCTCTAGCAAATTTAGCAACAACATACCTTTATGGAGGGAGCATCCTTTGACCAAACTAATAGGTCATCAGCCTAATATTTTGCGGATGGCGGCCATCTTTGTGTGAAAATCGATTCCCCCTCTTAATTCGAACACGGTGAAACCGAATGGAACGAAATTTGGTACAGTGGTAGCACTAGGAAAGGCCACCTCAATGTCATGTTTTATATCACCGCTATCTTGACGGAAACGTAATCGCGGCCACCCAAATGTTAAAAGCTGAAATGTAATTACGACCAACCTAATAATCTAGTTTCTACCAAATTTTGCAACACCATATCTTTATGTGGGAAACATATTCAGACCAAACTGCAAGATCATCAGCCCAATAGTTTGCAGATGGTGGCCAAGTATGTGTGCAAATCGATTCCCCCTATCAATTCAAACACGGTGAAACCGAATTGAACGAAATTTAATACAGAGGTAGCACTAGCAAAGGGCACCTCATATTCATGTTTATTATCCCTATAGCACGTTGTATTTCAACAAGCTAGTACAACCAAAATTCAATCATACTCCTTGAAAAGGACAAAGTGTTATAACAATACCCATGCATTTAGCAGAAAGTAAGCTATATGTTCTTTACTGAACATCTTGTTAAAATAGATAATTTGCAAGTTTGGCAAGTGAACTGGTAATCGCACGATAGAATGTGACTGATCATGCATGTGAAATGAAAATATCCTGAATGCGGCTTCTGTTGGACCAACATATCTAGCATTTAGGAAAGAAGTAATTTCATCGTAGTTCACCGTCATGACCTTCATACACATACTTGTGGATTTTTACATATAAGATATTTGTGGATGTATTTAACACTCCGAACACTTGAACATATTTAAACATTAATATGAGCTTGCACGTAAAGTAAAATAAATGGATAGTAGGGAACAATGAATCGACTATCGACTTCAAAGTCAATGCCTCGAATTGTTTTTATAATAATCCGTCATTATTTCTTCTCCTATACGAAGGATAACCATTGGCATTATGTTTGGTCTCTTCCTGAAAGTGTTTAGGGAAATCTTCCTTACATACGCCATCTTTCATACAGACTGAAGCAGGATTCAAAGATCCGCGAGGACCATGTACCGTATGACGCCTTACCAGATCCTCGAGATCTGGTATTTCGGCTGACACCACACTGTCAATGTCAGAAATTTCTCGAAACTTACAATCTTCCGTTAATGTTAAGAGTAAATGGATGTGCGGGAGACCTCGTTTTTGAAATTACGCGTATATAGATATGCTTTTACCGAAAATTTCCTTAACATTAATCAATCGTAGCAATTCCTTTACATTGCAATGGAAAACTCTCACTTCAATATCAGGCCTATTATTAGCCGTTTCCCATTGATGAATGCTGTTAAGTATTTCTGGACAGCCAGCATTATAGGTGAACGGAATGAATAAATCTGGCTTTCCAAACTTCCTCACTATCGCCATCGTATCCTGATAATTTTTAAATATTTTCCTTGGGCTACCTGTAAAAGAAGATGGCAAAACTACAATACGACCGACTCTGAGATTTTCATTTTCTGCTCGTACATGCAAGGCGTCTGCTAAACCCGCATATGTATCAACTCGTAACTTCGTTTGTTGATGACGTATATATTTTAACCGGTCACCTTCCATACGACAGTAGTAATCCACGAATAAATATCCATTTTGCAAACTTGAGCAGCGACAAATAACTCAACATGACCTCCATGAACACCATTCATAGACATATACATTTGGTAATCATCGCTCGTATTGGTAGCAGTTTCGTACATATCGCTGTTGCCAACAATAAAGGAAGAATAATTATTCCACTTGTCTGTAACATGTTTTACAATTCGCTTTCTAACCTGTGCAAATAAACTCTGATTGTTGTACTCACAATATGCCAATGACCTGAACAGACAATTACCGTCACCTTTAATCTTTTGAGTGTCGCCTCTCATTCATCATAATATGATTCATTGTATTGATTGAGCACACAACCTATAAGGACCATTGAACTGTAGGTACTACCTAGAGTTCAATGATAAGGACGAATGATGAAACGAAAAGAAGACAGTTTGTAGCTGGTGAGACCAAAGACGATATAACAGAAATATCGGATACTCAATACAAAATGGCGGTTCCAACATTCTACTGTAGCGGCATCTTCGTGAAATTAGTTGTCTTTCATATACAGTATTTGTTGTCATTCAAACAGATGTTGACATGACAGTGTCATTAGCAAAATGACTGCTGATTGTGCATGAGCATTTCAGTCTCAAAGTAATCCATTCTTTGAGAAGTTTTAATTAAATTATGTGCACAGAATCCCCTTCAGCTTATTGTATGGATACATGCGACATTAGCGCCCGAGTGGAACAGGTATAAGTTAACAATATCATGTATGGATACATGCGACATTAGCGCCCGAGTGGAGCAGGCGGAAGATAACGATATCATGACGTAATTAGGGAACTCTCTGTTAATATCAAGTTAGATTTATTTGGGCGGCGGTGAATCTCATGATACAGAGTTAGTCGTTGTCGCCTAGCGACAATATGTCCGTCAAGTCATTCGATTCTATTTTCGTTAGACCTTGAAGGAAGTAATATTCGCAATTATTTTAATACACGAATGATATAATCAAGTAAGGTGGGTATCAATCGACGGTGCCTGACGGGCATTACATTTTAAGACAACAAACGTCGTCGTAGCGCAAATACTTCCCGAGATATTTCAGTTTTAGTAAAGGGTGAACTTTTTTGAAAACTATTTTAATATATAAGATGTCGACTTTATTTGGGGTCTGGCGTTACGTTACGGTGACGGGACGAAATGTACCGAGAATGCATTAAGGTGTGTGACGTCATAGTACGATGTAGCAGCCGAGTACCAAGAAGGCAGTGCGAGAACAATAAAGTAGGCAGTGAAGAAATAAAATAGAATCTTGAAACTCTGTTTTCGCACTGTCTTCTTGGTACTTGGCTGCTAGCATTTAAAATGATATAAAGTCTAGTCTTTCCGACTGACTATCCGTGTCGTTTTAGTTAGGACTCTTGCTTAGTAAAAATAATCCCCCTCGGCACACCGGAAAGGGAGGTAGATTTCACCGGGCAAACAAAAGTACTTCGGATTCTCTAAATTAGCCAGTTTATTGTTGTCACCATTATTGTTCGTAATGGTGATGGAAGACATCATGAAGGCAGCAATGAATGAATATAGAAGAGCAAAGATGAAGGTAAAGTTGTTTGCAAACGACGTTGTGATCTGGGGCGAGGATTAGATGGAGGTACAAGAACAGTTAGACGTAATAAATGAAAAGATTGAGCAATGGGAATTGAATATAAATTTGGAGAAGAGTAAAACAGTGGTGATGAGTAGAGATAAGAAAGAAGGTAAAGGAGTAATCAAAGTAGGAGATAAGGAATTGGAAGTGGTGAAACACTTCCAATAATTGGGAAGTAAACTGACTGAAGATGGAAGACTAGATTTGGAAATTAGCAGAAGAATACAACTCAGGAGTACTTTCTACCAACAGGTACGGGGACTAGTATCGAACAAGGATATACCAATTTAGGCTAAAGAAGTTATGTACAAAGCATATTATGTTCCTATAATGACATATGCCGCAGAAACTTGGACAATGACTAAGAGGAATGAGAGCAGAGTACAAGCAGATGAGATGAGATTCCTGAGAAGTATGGTCCAGAAAACGAGGAGGGACAGAGTGAGAAATGAAGATATACGGAAAGAACTGGGAGTACAGAAACTAAATGACAAACTGGAGCAAAACAGATTGAGATGGTTTGGACATGTCAAACGGATGAATGAAGTAAGGCTACCAAGACGAGCACTGGAACGACGGATGACAGGGAAGAGAGGACGAGGAAGACCAAGAATGCGTTGGATGGACTCGGTGGAGAATAGTATTAGAAAACGGAACCTGGTTTGGAACAGTGTGTCGGAAGAGGAATGGTGGAACGACAGAACAAAGTGGAGAGGAACCATATTTGCCCCCACCCAGTGTCAACTGGAAAAGGGGAAATGAAGATGATGATGATTGTTATACTATTGAGAGCCTCCGTGGCTTAGGCGTTAGCACGCCGGCCTCTCACCGCTGGGTCCATGGTTCAAATCCCGGTCGCTCCATGTGAGAACTGTGCTGGACAGACCGGAGGCAGACAGGTTTTTCTCCGGGTACTCCGGTTTTCCCTGTCAAAATTTCATTCCAGCAACACTCTCCACTATCATTTCATTTCATCTGTCATTCATTTAATCATTGCCCCAGAGGAGTGCGACAGGCTTCGGCAGCCGGCACAGTTCATATCCTCGCCATTAGATGGGGGCTTCATTCATACCATTCCTGACCCGGTCGGAGACTGGAAGCAGGCTGTGGATTTTTCATGGTTATAATAGTGGGCCCGTGTGAGCTTTCGCAACGTGAATGTAGGTTTATGGGGTAGTAGGGAAGAATGTGGGAGAACGAAGTTTAAAATTCTGAAGAAATGTATTTATTGTTGTTAAACGGCATACGTACAGTACATGAGAAGAACACAAAGAATTATGTAGAACAGGGTTTTACTTGTCACAGCACCTCTTTGTAGACAATATTCGCTGTTACAACGAATTCATCGGTTTTTGTTTGCTCGAGAGTCTCTTCTACTGCAATTTTTACACCTGCAAAGGTTTGAGACCTAGAGAAAGTCTTGGCGAGACCTCACCGGAGCCATCTGCTGAGAGACTCCTCATCTAGCAGTACGCCGCGCTCCCGCCAGATGGCTGCCGCCGCCACGCTGCCATGGGCTCTAGCGGCAGGCTCGCCAGGTTACGGTATTCCCATTGTAAATGTACATTTTTAAGGTATTTAATTAATTGTGAGGCATTTAAAGAGGAAGTGAGTGCGTTTCGGGCACACATGGGGTTATGCGGAACCTGTAGGTACCCCATATGTATAGGTTGGTGTTATCAGGACCTTATTTTCGGTACAAAACCCGAATGGGACCTTAGCAGAATAATATAGGGAGGATACTGTGCCCAATTGGACACGGCTGACTAGCATCGAACCGGGGTCTGTATAAAATAAATACCAGGCCCATGATTCTTCAGAGAATCGAACCATTGATATCTGAGGGGGAACAGCCACAGTGAACCCAAGGAGCAATGAGTTATAACTGTATATAATTATAACAGCATGATCTCACGTCCAGAACGAGATTATTATAGCATTAAAGTTTGAATATTGTAGAAAATACAAGCCAGTATACGTATAAGCTACTAAGAGCTGAAGAAAACGGGCCAACTTGACAATTGACTAATCGTAGCTAGCAAAGAGGCGTTACTAGTTGACGCCAGCGAACTACTTATCGGCGGCACTGGGGGAGTGAACAGAGATTGATGGCTGTGGGAACCCCAGTCTCACAAGGAGGAGAAGCAGAGTGGGGATGGTCACCCACAGAAATTAATTAATTACGGCCAAATGGAGCAATGAATTGAGATGAAACTTACATCCAGATGCATATATTCTAGGAAAGGTAATTTAGGAGTGTCCGCACACCTAAATTAAAGCCTGCATCTAAAAAGGAGCTTATGCACAGACCAAATCCGCGACTGAGCTAGGATTTGTCTTGTAGCAGCAGGGGAATAACCGAGGTAGCGTCCCAACGCCATGGAAGAAAGCAATTGATTCTAATTAATTGGACGAAGCAATTGCCAGCACGCAAGTGAATTTGGAACCTCCATGAATGGACGAGCAAGAATCACACTTCACTTTGTCAGAGAACGCATTATTTAAGAAGAGAGTCGCTGCTGGAAATCCAATGGACTACTTTTCGTCAGAAAGCTTTATATGGGAGAAGCTGGAGGAGACGGTCAGTTCTTCTTGACTCAACTCGTGGGGCGGCATGCTGTTCGATCACGCAGGAAAGTACGCGAAATTTATAAGTAGTGACGTTCAGTATATTAGTAATGAACAATGAAAGGCGCATCATGCAGCATAATAATAGTAATTCTGCATTATATGATAATTAGTCTACAGCAGACAGTATACGCGACTAAATAATCAGTACAGCGCAGAGATATTTTAGGATGATGTTTACAGACAATGAACCTATCCACAGGGAGTGTTATAATAGTTAACATAACACATACAATTGTAATGAACACTACAGTTTTACGGGAACCTGGAAAGCATCACAAGTATTTGTGATCTATGTTTGAGCAACTTTGCAGTAGAGAAGATAGAAGCTGTAGGAGACGGGAGATGAGCACACACACGCGAGATAGACTTTCGAAGGAGACAGGCGGTTGTCAGGATTTAGCTGCATCGCATCTCTGAAGTCAGGCAATAGTGGAAATCCAAGCAAGGATCCGTGTGAAAAATTGTGTATAAAGTTATGTTACAGTGATCATTAAAAGTGTTTATGTTTATATGTTAAAAGAATGTGTGTTGTATAAAAAGTGTAAAATGCCACTAGTGCAAGATATAATTACCATCTGCAAATCCTATGCAATGTGTCGTATGAAAAGTGTAATGATGGCTTAAAGCAAGCATGATGGTGGGCGAACTGCTCTCATGTTGGACTAACCCAGCTAGAATGAAAGTGAGTACCATTCCAATATGTTGATATGATATAATAGCTCACCATACAACAAATCATTTCCTCAAATATTAGGAATTAACAGTCATTTGTGTACGAGTTCACATCCCTCGTATTTTTTATAAATATATGGCTTTGAGGATGACAAGCTTACGACCATTTAGGCGTAAGATGTTGATGAAAGTAACGATAACGTTAACTAATAATAATAATAATAATAATATAATTTGGGGTCGGTAACAATAATAAATATACAAATCGGCGTATTCATGCCTATAGAACGTGCAAAGTGTGTCATATCTATTGTAAAAATACTGTGTTATTGTGAAAAGTAAGAAAGATATATAAATAGCGAGATAGAGAGAGTTTTTCAGTGTCATTGACATGATAGATAAATGTTTTATTATGTTATATTCTACATGGTTGTATTTGAGAGCCATTAAGATAGTCAATGTAAATGCCAGTAAATTAATACTTGTTTTGGAGCTACGTAAAACTTTGGCTTATAAGTGAATGTATGAAGGACATGAGTAATTTAGGAATTGAGTCATCTGTAAGAAATGTTATTTTTAGCCGCGATCAGCGAGCATGTAACGTAGAATCAAGAGATTTGCGTCAATAAATTGCAGGGACCATCCGAGAATAGTTCGCACGTTGACGAATCTAGTAGGCTAATCTTCGAAGCTACGATATGGTATCGCCTTAGAGCATACATGTGTATTCACAACAGAGTTGGGACAGTCTGTCTGTATCCACTGTTAGCAGAGTCTTCGCTGCCAGGGAAAACCCCTAGACACCCTAGGTAGGCCAGTATAGTAATTGATCTGCCCTTAGAGGTAAGACAAAAATTCTTCGAGCAGGAAACGTGGAGTTCCTCTAGTTATAGTCGTGCCCGTCCAGTGAGATAACAGTTTGAAACTCAGTTGGGACGCACGCAAAGCCACTGATTACGTCCATAGAACGGCGAAGCTATTTTGTGATCCATCCCTCGCTTTGAATTCTAATTAGGAGCCGATATGAGCCCATTAAATACTCCAAGTGTAGGTATTAAATAATTAGATCGACTCAATTCGTATTGACACAATCCAATCATGTACCCCTAGCAGCTGCACCATTGAGTGAGCACATGGCCATTGCAGGAAGTCGGCCAGGATAGCAGGTAGAATCCACAGACCCGGCAGCCTGCTTGCCTAGGACGGTCCGTGACGAATCTCTTGTTCACGCGAAAGGGAGTCAATAAGACCGGATCCTTTTATTTTAAGATTGCAGTGTAACACTGAAGGATCTCGATATTTCGAAAAGTAATTAAGATGTGCTTGATATGATGGTATCAAATGAATTATATGTACTGTTTCCATACATATGGAATGTTGGAATGAAGTAATTGGATAAGATTTGGCCAAGTTATTGTCCGAGGACAAATTAACTGCACCAAATAAATAGATGCATTTTTGTAAAGAATAATTACCCAGTTCATGCTAATTTATTCATACAGTTAGCGTAATTTAATGATATGACACGTTTGTAACGATAATGATATGACCAAACCCAGAAGAGTGTTGTATGGTGAAGCTATAAAATGTCTATAACTATGTGTATTATGGATGGGATGGTGTACCACTTCAGCGTTTGAAACTTATGGGAAAAGAAGACGATACGCGCGGAAAAGCAACACATGCTAAACAAGGCGTAAGCTAATGAATCAATGTCATTTAAAGTAAATGTTCCGTGTCAAAACGGATAAATATTTAATAATTGCATATTTAATGTTATTTAAATGTAATTTGTGTTTGTTGTGTTGTGATATGCAAATTTGTGTTAAATTGTGCCACGTGAAGAACACTATGGACACTCGCAAATGTCAAAGAGCATCAACGATAGGATATCGAGGATAGATATGGGTGTAGTGGAGCACCAAACTGTATGAGAAGAGACTCACATGTAATTTTGATTTTTGTTGTGGGAAGTAATTGTAAAATATTTTTGTGTTTTGTGTTGTGTTTTGCCATGAATTAGTACCATTAAATGTGATATTTAGGACTATGTTGTTTCTTTCAAGTAGAGTAGTTACCTGATAGACTCAAATCCTGAATATGTGCTCGTATGGTGGGTTGAACGCCCCATGCCTCGAAAGACCGTGAACTAGCTTGGATACGAACACTTGTTCCACATGATAACGAAAGGGTACAATACATACAAAAGTTCCAATGTTTGGCATACGAGAAGCCCCAGCTCTACAAAGTGCCACGGAGGGTGAGTGGTTAACAGGTCAGATTACTAACCCCAAGCTTGCAGGCTCGCTCCTGGCTGTGGTAAGTGATTTTTGAAAGGTGGCAAAAATTACGATACGCATGTCATACGATGATGGCATGTCAAAGAACCCATTTGAATTCAGTAGGTTGTGTTCACAATGGCAAAATTAATCTCGGGATTTTCCGCCAACACAAAGTTCCTCATTTCTCTACTAGAAAGCGCTAGAGTGTCAAGGAGCTTAGATAACTAACCTCCTTGACTTTCATAGTGCTTCAAGGAACAATAAAATTCGACATGCAAGCTACCCTCTGGGTGTCAAATTACAAAGCTTGCACCCGGCACCCGAGGCCATACGATATTCTTCTTCTTTTTGCGTTTTGCCCATTATAGAGCGCGCTTGAACTTGTTTTTCGGCTTGATCATATTCGCCTTTCTATATTCCCAAAATCTCTTCATGAAGTCACTGTGCTGCTTCTTCCGTTCTTCTGTCCACTTGGTTCCAGTCCTGCCACTAGTTTTCACCCTAAACTTGTGCTTTGTTACTGCGGTCCTGAAGACTTTGCGGTTTCGCAGAATATTTTCTCCGATGTTCAACTCTTGCAGGTCCTCTCTTGATTCATCCAGCCAGGCTCTCCTTGACTTCTGAGAATTTATTACATTGAATAACCTTTTTGTAAGTCTATAATCGTCCATCCTGAAGTGGTGTCCATAAAAGGTTAAACGTCTTCTTCGTACAGTGTTGCTGAAACTATCTGTGTGACGGTATAGATCTGAATTTCGTCTTTTAATCCTAATTCCGTTTTCTTCTGTGGGGCCGAATATTTTCTAAGAAATTTACGTTCTTGCTTTTCTATATTTGCAATTTTAGAATGACCCCCTAAAGCTATGGTTTCTGAAGCATATAGAGCTTCCGGTAGGACAACTGTTTTGTAGTGTTTCAGTTTTGCATTATGTGACATTACTCTTTTATTATAATGATCCCATTTTAGTCTGAATGCTCTATGAAGTTTTGAGGCTCTTTCTGTGTTAGCCAAACTGTCCAATCTTGAAGGAAGAATTATTTCTCCAAGGTATTTAAAACATTCTGCTTGTGATATTGCTCCATACGCTGTTTCTTCTTCTTCTTCTTTTCGTTTGGGCCTACTGAGGACCACGGGGCTCGTTTTGACTTCTTGTAAGGAATTTATGTTTCTTCTTAGCCCAGGCAGCTTTCATCTTCTGGCTGTGTGTCTGCTTTCTTTCTTGTGTCCACTTCGGTCTGGCAGTCCCTGTACTCTTCCTGCTGGTGAGAGACACTGGAAAGACACCATGTTGAATCATCTGTCGGAATTGTGATCGATCCTGTATGTTTTTGATGAAATTCCAAGTTGCTGTAGGTATGACTTCACTGTGGTGATCCATTTGTTTTTGGACGCTTTCCCTCTTTCGGTCGTGGTGAAGATCTGGCTGGTAAGTCAATCTGGACCCATGCGTGTCAGATGTCCGTAGAAAGCTAATCGTCTCTTCCTCATGGATGTGACGATATCTTCTTGATGATCATAGAGCTCATTGTTGTGCCTGATCCTGTAAGTACCATCCTCTTCCCTTATTGGTCCTAAAATCCTTCTAAGTATTTTCCGTTCCTTGAGCTCTAGTTTCCTCAGTGGGCCTTTCCGGTTCATCAGGAGACACTCAGAGGCATATAGAACGGAAGGTCTTACAACTGAGTTGTAATGTAGAAGTTTAAGGTTCTTAGAGAGGCACTTGGATGTGTGGATGCTCTTACAGGAGTGGTAGACCCTTTCCAGTTTCGTGCATCTAGTGTCTATTGCTAAGGTCTCACTCTCGTTTGTTGGAATCCACTACCCTAGGTACTTCACTGCAGGAACTTTTGAATTGCGGTGTCTTTCACAAGAATAGTAGATGGGGCTCCCTTTATATTTGTCATGAACACTGTTTTTTGTATATTGACCTTCAAGCCAGTTTTAGCTGCTATGTTATAGAGGCTCTGTAGTTGGTGAGTAGCTTCTTCTATGTTGTTCGCTAACAAGGTAAGGTCGTCGGCAAAGGCCAGGCCAGGTACATTGCGATTGTCTTTCTTGTACCCAATTTGCAGTCCTGTTCCTGATGGTAACGTGGTAGTCCATTCCCTGATGATCTTCTCAAGTACACAATTGAAGAGAATACAAGAAATGCCATCACCTTGTCTAACTCCTGTTTGGATAGAGAAGCTGTCTGAGAGTTCACCTCTGAACTTGACTTTGGAGGTCGTAGTCTTCAGTGTAGCCTGGATTAGTCTGGTGGTCTTCGCATCCAGTCCTAATTCCCATAGAGTGGAGAAGAGGGTCTGTCTGTCTCTTGAATCATACGCCTTCTGGAAATCCACTAGTATGACTACCCATAGATGTCCGCCGCAATTCTTGTACCTTAAGATTGTCTTGAGGTTCTGTATTTGCTCTATGCATGATCTATTTGCACGAAAACCGGCCTGATATTCACCTAGTTGGGAATCTAGTTGACTAGTAACTCTGGTTAGCCAGGCTTTAGATGTTATCTTGTATGTGAAAGATATTAGAGATATGCCTCTGTAGTTATCAAGGTCAATCCTACTACCTTTCTTGTGTAGAGGATGGATCACAGCTGAGGTCAATTCCTCAGGTAAGGTCTCCGTTGCCCAAATGTCCTGTATGATTTGATGGAGGTTTTGTATTGATTGTTCATCAGCATGTTTCCACATTTCTGCAACTATACCGTCTTCACCTGAGGCCTTGTTGTTCTTTAGAGTCTCGATAATCTCCCTTATATCTTCTATGGTTGGCGGTAAGGAGTCTGGATTTCTGGAAGGAGGGTCATGGAAGGTGAGTCTCTCTTCAGGTTCCTATGCATTGAGGATCTTCTTGAAATACCCTGCAAGGGTACTGGTGCAATCCTTGTTGTTGTACTGAAGTTTTCCATCAGGTCCACGAAGGTTTTCTGAGTTCTCTGTAGAAATCCCTCGAGTTATGTCTTTTGAAGTCCTCTTCTGCCTGTTTTATTAGAGCCTTATTATGGTTCCTCTTGGTTTGTCGCACTATATTGGAAGTTATTTTTCTTTGTGTAAGAAAGGCCTGGTAGTTAGCTTCATTCTTGCACTGGTTCCAAGTGACCCAGGCTCTACGCCTTTCTTCTATAGCCTTGTCACATGTAGTCGTCCACCAGGGATGCTTGGCTTTGTTGGATGAGGCAGGCATGGTTTTTTGAGCGGCATCCAGTAGAGCCTTTTGTAGGCTGGACCAACCTTGCTTCTCTGTGTTTTCCTTCAGGGTGGCTTGGAAACCACAGTCTTCATCACTCAGTTTGAGGACGTTGAATTTTGGTATTTTACCAACTTTGGAGGTATTTGGTGGTCTCTTAATTGGCTGCAGGTTGGTTTTCACCATAGATAAGTAATGGTCTGAGTCTAAGTTAGCTGCCCTTAGCACTTTGACATTTTGTATCTCTTTGTGATACTTTCTGTCCATAGCCACATGATCCAACTGGAACTCTCCTAGCATTGGATTTGGGCTCTTCCAAGTCTTGGCCTTCCGAGGCAGGCGTTTGAAGGCAGTTGATTTTAGGACCAGGTCATACTTATCGCAAAGATCTATGAGGCGTTCTCCATTTTTATTGGTCCTCTTATGGGCTCGATAGAGGCGATATTTTTTCTCCTTGCCAATTTGTGCGTTAAAATCACCCTTGAGTATGGTGGTATGATGTTGTGGAATCTTGTCAAGGGTTTCTCCTAGAACACTCCAATATTGCTCAACTGACTCTAGGTCTTTTCTGTTTGTGTCGTTTGTGGGTGCATGAAAGTTCATTATGGTATATGCCCTATTGCGGAACCTTAAAGATATTGAAGAAGTCCTGCCATTAGGCGAAATGAACCCTATTATGTTATCAACGATACTATTATGTACAGCAAAGCCAGTGCCAAGGTGAGGGACGTTCTTCATCACTCTGATGCCTGGTTTCCCTTTGTAAATCCTGTATCCTTGAGATTCTATTGCATCTTCGTCCGTGAATCTAGTCTCTTGCAGTGCTGCTATCTTGATGTTATGCTTGTCCAGCACATCCAGGGACATACGCTGTTTCTATTTTTTCTTTCTCGTTCTTTTGCTGACAATTCTGCATGTACTTGGTTTTTTCAAATTATATTTGAAGGCTTGCTTGTGATGCTATTCTGTATAATGTCTCAATAGCATGCTTAGTTTCTTCTTTGTTCCTAGTGATAATCGCTAGGTCATCTGCGAAAGACAAGCATTTCACATTGATTTTGTTTCCAGCAGTTCCTATGCTAACGCCTTTGATGTTCTTTTCCCACTCTCTGATGACTTTATCTAGAACCAGGTTAAATAGAAGTGGTGAAAGTCCGTCTCCTTGGCGAACACCTGTTCGCACTGTACCCATGTGATGACTTTCCATGGAAAATATGCTTCCGCCTCCAGCTAGCAGCAGTCCTCGGGCGTGTACCGTCCAACCCACTGAGCGGTTACATATTTAGGATTTGAAACTAATAGCTATCAACTCTACAATAACAACACACAACTGTATTCTAATGGATTTAATTTGAGCTAATATCATGGCTTATAACACAGCATACAACATTACATTTACATTTATAAACACAAAGCCATAAAATTGGAGCATAGAGATGATGCAAACAAAGAATCGCTTAAATTACTCTCATCTCCACCCCTATGGCTGGCATTCTAGTTCACTGACTAGCCCTATATCAGTCCATGCAGTTCAACAACCATGCCGTGTCTCTACACTTCACAAACAAAAATAATACTCCTTCCCTTAATTAAAATTCACACTTTACCACATCACAAATCCACATGACTGTTTCTTTAAGTTTACACTGCACTTATCATTGCAATCACTTTCACATGCGCTAGCTAATGCACTGATTAAACAAATACAAACAACGTTAATCTTACAATTTTCTACATTAACTTGTGCATACAAATTTCATCTATACAATATGTGTATCTTTATGTCCTGTTCTTTCTCCCCACCAAAACATCTGAGATCTACCATGCTTTAACCAAATCTTTAATTTGTATATCCACTTTATGCCGTAATGGGTCTCTTCCAAATCATTAATTTGTTATCGTTGTGTTGGGTTGGAAAACAATGCCACCGGCGAGTAGGTATAGCATAAAATGTGAAGTTTATCCCTTCAAAACTAGGTGTGGCTGTCAGTACAAAAATATAACTTTTACCAATTTGTAACTTGGCCAAATATTAAGATATCAGGATGATTCTTAGATATCAATGTGTCATATCACACATGTAATTCATATTATATTCAATTTACAACATTTCAGGGTACCAAAAATTATCATACTTAAATCCTACTACAGTAAGACAATGATTGAGGTTCGCCCGTACCTTCAGCTCTGTATACAATGGACCTTCACTGCGGGGTGCTAACAAACATGGCCGCTGCCTCCCCTTGTGTCACTTTCTCTCTCTCTCTGCTGCCCTCAGACATAAACAAAACATTGCGAGGTTACACTGGCCCTCGTGTACGGGTGACCTACTTCTTACAGAATGCGTTTTGGAATATGGAACTGATTAAACGTTTATCCCTATCATTAGGATTTAATGGCTGGCCTTACACTGGCACATTTAACTCAAGCCAAAGAAACGAGATTCATCATACATGGAGTCCTAGCGGATTAGTCGGTGGTTAAATGTTAAAGACTACGGTAAGGGCACTACTTTCCCTCCGTGTCACATTCACTCTAGCAGAGATGAATTAATTCACACAATTTGCTGGCTAAAGTCGATATCAAGCGTCATGGTTAGGTGTATTTGTTTTCTGCCATACGTTAGTGAATCGTATACTTTACCGCTCTAATTAGCATATCTGAGCTAGGGTTCCCACTATGTTCGCTCGATTGCTTACCACATCATTCATAGGCCCATGGCTCTACGAGAATTCATACGTCGATTAGCAAACCCGACTTCCTGACTACGCATGAGGATGATCCCTTTCTATATCTCATTAAGAAAATCTCTATCAATTATTATTATCTTGCTTTATCAAGCATCAATTCAAATCTCTTTCAAACATTTCTATTTCCATATTCTGATTATATTTCCCGTACAGCGTTGCTAATATGATTCCTTGTGACATCATAATGCCGATTTTTCATTGAGCGGTCCCTTGATTTTAATAACACTACTTAACATTGCAGTTGTTTTAACTTAAAACATGTTTACATACACTTTCCCAGATGTTTATTTATTATTATTATTATTATTATTATTACTGACACCTTTTATTATCCCGACACAACGTAACGATAGTTATATCATCAATAAAATGAACTCCCGTGTTCATGACTACATTTTTGACCCTTTAATCAATTGCCATTTCTACATTACTAGTAACGGAGTTACACACAACTTGATGTAAAACGAACATCTTTAACTTGAACATTTTATTCCAACACAAATTTAAGGCATGAAAGTCATACCTTCTAAGATTTGAACTTTCATTGGCATATATTACATTTTTACATATTTCGGGATACAGTGGATTACATTTCACAATAAAATCATGGTTTCATGTACTCACGTTTTTCCATGGCGGCTTCGCCCACTTACACTCCATTACGCCTGCCATAATTGCACTTAGCACGGCATATTCACGCTTTTCACACACATGTTGCGTGGATCTTTCACTAAGAAATGCACTTCACTTTGATTTATAATATTGAAGCTACTGCTTCGTTCTGACATATTATACATTTCTCTTTTTCACTACACTTTTACAACATACACTCTAAAATATACAAAACACTTAAAACACACGATATTTATATACACTGACCTCACTTGGCGATCCTTCCTGCAGTATCTCAGAATTACAGGTTCCGTAGAGTTTTCCTCCCCGAATAATCCTGTTTCCTGATTGAAAGTCTCGTAACATCTGCACGAAGATCTCTAACGTATCTCTGTTCCTGATAAATCCCTCACGATTCCCAATGATCTAGTCTAGTTATAGCTCCTATATTCCATTTCAGTGGAAACATGCCAATCCCAGCATTTCCTTTGTTCCCAATGTCTATCAACTTCTGTCCAATTTCACATTGTCAATAATAGCATAACTGTACTCTGTTTTTAGTTTAAACATTATACAATGTGGCATTCGCATAAAATGCTTCACCCTTTCGAACAAATGTATTTACCTGCGCGCTTCTAAACAACGTAAATTCAGCTAACTGACATTTTCTACGCTGCACTTGTCTACTGTACATTTCACTTGTACACATACAACTTCTATTGCTCTCATACTGCACGTACTACTTCCCTGAGCGGTGCGCTCCTAACAGTGTCCCGTATAGTCACACGTATACTTGCGTATAATACATTGTCCTGCACTACGACGCTTTTCATACAGTTTTACTGAAATATATTTGCATATATATAACAAGAAGTTCCGTGAAGAACTATACAGCCTACTTTTCATGCCAATGATTATTCTACAGTATATGAACCTCTCTAGAATAATGACAAAATTAAGTTGGTAATATCGAAATATCTAATTAGTTCAAAATATACCTGGTATGATGTAGCCTAATAGAGCACTACAGTTGGCTGCCCTGGTGACTGAATATATTCTTAGTTCAATCTCTTAAGGTACAGAATACAAAATTTGGTTGAAGTCCAATGGACGTTACATGCAGTTAGACACTGGATCTATCAGCATGCGTAAAAGCATGTTGCCAACAATACCATGCGTGTGCTGGTCAGAAATAATCTGAAATATTATGTTATCTTGTTGTGGCAATTATGGATGAAATCCATTTGTTAGTATAGAAATTACATGTATTTTAAAATTGGATATATCAGCAGGCATAGAATCATGTTGGCAGCACTGCCTTGTATTAATTACTCCAAATTAATCTAGAATGTCAGGTGCTATACGTGTGCAAAGTATAGATCTGATGGCTTGCATACTTTCTGGTATATTGATATTAGGGTAAAAACAATATAGACAGCATTTATTAACAGTTGGCAGCCCTGATTGCTCTCAACAATACTTATAATCATATCTGTTATGGTACACACAGCACATACGAAATTTGGTTGAAATCCAACTGATAGTATAGAAGTTACATGTATTTAAAAATTGGTACTATCAGCAGGCTTATAATCATGTTGGTAGAACTGACGTATATAAGTTACTCCAAATTAATCTAAAATGTCAGAATATACGTGTGCATAGTGTAAAGCTGTTGGCTTGCATACTTTCTGATATATTCGTATTTGGATAAAAAAAATAGAGAGATCAATTATTAACAGTTGGCAGCCCTGGTGGCTTTTAAGAATACGCTCAGTCATATCTGTTTATGTACAGATATTACATACAAAATTTGGTTGAAATCCAATCGATAGTGTAGAAGTTATATGCATTTAAACATTGGACCTATCAGAAGGCTTAACATTATTTTGGCAACACTGTCATGGTTGGCCTCCTGGAAATTAAACTGAAATACTATTATCTACATGTGTGCCAATTTTGGAATAGCTCCCATGCATACCTTGCAAGATATCCAACATGGAGCTCAAATTTCTAGTGCGTTTTTTCAGCAGTTGGTAGCACTGACATCATTTTCAAATATGGACGTGAGCTATTCCGGTGCACATCTTTACTCATACTAAATTTGATTTTGATTGCTGCAGCAGTTTAGGAGTTGATAGGGGGGACACACACACTCACACAGCCAGACAGACAGAAGGACAGACAGACAGACAGACAGACACACATTTTCCTGGATCGATCTCATAAGTCTACTTTTTCCTCATTTTTGCAAAATGTGAAAAGTAGGCTAAAAATACATTGTCCTTGCATTATAAGGTTCTACTGGCCTAATGCGATTACTTTTACTTGACATTGTACGTTGCACTTGAGAATAATACTCACTGAATACTTATAAAGTTAGAGTCTTTGTGTGCGGCGTCCTGACTTATTGTGATTGCTTTTACTTGATGCGCGGCGTCTTTTCAGGGATAAGAGTGGCGTGGTCTCTGCCCCGGTATCTTGCACAACTGTCCTAAATTAACTTTAACGTATCTCGCGTATAGCGTCCTTTCAGGGAACAGAGTGACGTGCACCCTGCCCTGCAAATTGGTTCAACTGTCTTCGACTGACTCCTCTGGCGACCTTATGTAGGTTTCCAAACGAGAAGTTGATCCATAAATTCGTCGGAGCTTCATCTCTCTTCCCAACGCCTTTCCTGGCTTGAAATAGCGTTTTTCTGGTCCGTCTTGCAGCGCTGGTTTCATAACTGCTTGCGTGCTTGAAGTTCGATCAGCCAATTAATTAAAATTAATTAGCTTCTTCATGGCGTCCTGACGCTCAGTCGGCGGTTATTCCCCTTCTTACTTCCATTATCCGTCCGCTGACATCTGTAAGACGTGATCCTCCGCACCTTCTTTATTCAAGCTTCGATTTCGACGTTTAATGGCTTGACAATTAGCCTCCTTGAAGTTGATTCACATTGGTGTCACCCTCATATGTGTATCATGTTCCAATCGCGAGTAATCTCCAAATTACTGTTCCCGCTCCCGCTTCCATAGGGTTCTTCCTTTGTGCTTAGGGGAGTTTTCTGGTCCACATCTGGTTCACTCACCCTCTACAGACAGTAGAAAAAGTTCCAAGTTACTGACGTGACGCCACGAAAACACGCCTTCTTTCCAGAGCAATTAGTTGACTGTCATGAGTTCCAAATCCTAGTGCTAGGCTCAGAAACTACTGTACTTTTCAACCAAATAACGCTATATTCTTCCATATTTTCTGTGTTATTTTGACTTATAACAGCAGAATTTACTTCATACCACCTTAGTGATGTCATGTGTCCTGTCTCTAGGGGTTTTTCTTAACTAAACTCCCTCCGAGACCATGGGTTCGTTTCTCGTTGGCAGTTCCACTCTGCTCTCTATTTTTCCCGTGTTCCAGGTTCGACACCAGTCAGCCTAATGCCCTCGGGCACAGTACTTCAAAAGAGTCAGAAATTTCCCCAAGAAACTTCACCTTCGATGTTGTATTGGTGAGAGTCTGACGAATCAGTATAAAACAAAGACCCCGTTTCTTGGATGTAACGGGTAATCTCAAAAACCACTGGATGGATTTTCACCATTCTGTAAAGGATTTCTCGAGGGAGGTTTATGTTGAAAAACATAAATTTATGACCTAAGGAAGGTGGAAAGTAACGATTTCCGTAAATCGAGTCAAAGAAAACCCTGTCGTATGTGCGCCTTTTATGCTCACGCTGGGTAACCGTGTAACATATCTACTGTATATGCTATGAGTGTAAGAATTATTCAGCCTGAAAAGTTCTAAAAAATCGCCCGTGACAGCATATCTCTATCCTTAATATATCGCCCGCTATAAGTGTTTTTATGTTTTCATTTCTTCTTTCAATCGCCATTCAGTGGAAATTTAAATTACTAGCTTCGGAGGGAGTTTACGAGCTAGCAAGCGAGCCTATCGCCCCAGCTTTGGCAAGCATCAAACTGTCGAGTCATGTCGAGTTAAGACTTCAGTGAAGAGTATATGTGTTTGGAGTTTTGCTGTTCACCTCGGCTTTTCTGATTTGCGTATGGGACCTGCCGTCCCTGCGCCTTTTAAGTTTACGCTGGATAAGCCGTTAAAGATACCGGGCGAAGCATGAAAAGTTCTACAAAAAAGTCCGCGACAGGATATCTCTATCCTTAATACAATGCCCGCTATAAGTGTTTTTACGTTTTCGTTTCTTCCAACAATCGCCATTCAGTGGGCATTGGAGGTTGCTAGTCTTCTTATAATTCCAAAAAAGTTTTGCTCATCCCTTGGCGTAAGGGTGAGTCGTAAAAAATATTTCAGACAAAAGTTTTAGGTACATCTTAGAGGACTATTGACCATTTAAAACGGTTTTGATATTGTAACTATTATGGGAGGTATGACATTTTATCTCAAAACTCCATTTTTCTCACCCCTTTGGTCAATGGTTGGCGCTATCAAACACCTTACTGAGATAAAATTTGGCCTTTATTCGGAGAATAGTACGAACTTTGTATGGATTCGATGTTTCTCATATGAAGAATGTTATAGTGATATTTTACTGTTTAGAGAAAGGCCCCCCATTTCCAACCCCTTGGTCCAATTTTGCTCATTAACGAACTCAACCGAAATTTTGAATGTTTGAAGAATTTGCTGCTCAATAAGCACCTCACCTTGAAGAGAATTAAGTAATTTCTCAAGACCTTTGTTTGGAGTGTGTTGACCTATGGTTGTGAAATATGGACACTTGGGAAAAGACAATAATCAAAATTTGAGGCAGCTGAAATGTGGTTTTGGAGAGAAATGACCCGAACATGCTGGATGGAAAGAAAGACAAATGAGCTTGTTCTGAACCAAATTCAGGAGAATCGATGCCTGTTGAACACCATCAAGAAAAGGAAAGCAAAATTCATGGGCCATATACTCAGACATGACACTCTCCTCCAGGTAATTTTTGAAGGAATAATTTTGGGGAAGAAAGCATGGGGTCGACCAAGACAATCGTATCTCAAGAACATTGTCAAGGAAATGGAATGTGACTCGTATGCCAATATGAAGAGAACTGCTGAAGACCGTAATAAATGGCTGCAACGACTAGACTTTTAGCCTTTAGAACATAGGTGGGCAATGAGAGAGCGCAGCTCCTGGAGCTAACTGCATGAGCGCGAATGGAGCCAAGGAGCCGGGACCAGCTGACTGCTCGCTATTAGTTTGTGCTGGAACGACTAGATGGCAAAATGCGCAGTTAAGGCGCAAGCATAGGTAGAGCATTGTACCGGGCTGAGTTGGCCTATATTATGTGTACGGCTGTGCGCTAAATATGAATCACGAACAAGCTTAGCACATTTATATGAACATTTTTCGCAAACAGATTTTCCAAACATGCACAAAATGACTGCCAAACTTCTATCAATGTTTGGTGCAACATATCTTCTGCGTGAGAAACTGTTCGCCCTAATGAAGATAAATAAATCTCCACGAAGAGCCACTCTAACTAACGCACATCTCACTACCGTTCATCGAATTGCAAGTGCAAGATCGATCACTCCAAATGTAACCCGTCTGCCTCATCTTCTGTAGAATGACAGTTCAGATATATTATAACACACAGACTTCTCTTTTGTTTATGGTGAATTATATTTATTCATGTAAGTTATTTGTTTCTGTATTCGTTGTGTTCTAAACAAGTTGTTAGGTTGGCTTATTGTAGTTTCAGGACTACCGTATCGGTAGTGGTCAAATGAGTGTGTACTTATCAGCTGTCAAAGTAATTATTTATGTTTCCTGCACAGAACCTAATACCAGGAATATAATTAAGCGTACGTACGTAGCACCATAATCTAATCATCTATTGCACAACAAACAGGGCACAAGTATAAAGCTGTTGTGATACGCCTCTTGTAACGGGAAGCTGTGCAAGCAGCTACAAGGTCAACTTCGGTGAGAGCGCAATACTCGGCTCTTTCTCCTGCCGGAGTGGGAGCGCTGCTCAATGAGCCGATTTGTGCCCATCTCTGCTTTAGAAGCTGTTGATGATATTGTACGTATATATTTTCAAGTGATTGGTGCAAAATAATGATAGTTATCGTGTCCACAGTATATAGATATAAATTATTTATTTACTTTTGAACTGATGGTGATTTTGGGTTCTAAGGGATTAGAAACGCGAAGATTATGACAACATTTTCTAGAAATTGCAACAAGGTATCCATATAATGCCCTAATACTCACAAGAATTGCAATAAATATGAACCAGCAAAAGTAAAAAAAAAAAAAAAAGGAAAAACAATTATGGTGATGATTAGGGTTCGGAAGTTTAAGACCTAAAGAAGTATGAAATATGCGAGCAAATATGCCATAAAACTAGCTAAATATGGCATAAAAACTAGCTAAATATGCCATAAAACTAACTAAATATGGCATAAAACTAGCTAAATATGGCATAAAAACTAGCTAAATATGGCATAAAAACTAGCTAAATATGGCATGAAAACTAGCTAAATATGCCATAAAACTAGCTAAATATGGCATAAAAACTAGCTAAATATGGCATAAAAACTAGCTAAGTATGCCATAAAACTAGCTAAATATGGCATAAAAACCAGCTAAATATGCCATAAAACTAGCTAAATATGGCATAAAAACTAGCTAAATATGGCATAAAAACTAGCTAAATATGCCATAAAACTAGCTAAATATGCCATAATACTAGCTAAATATGACCTTAAAACTATATAATATGACCTAAAAAACTACGAAATATGACATGAATTTTTGGGGTAGGTAGAGTATCACTAACATACAGTAAACGTCTTAAGTGCCAAAACAATTTTCCAGTGTATTGGACATGTGATATTTTGATTTTACGAGTGTTTTTTTTTATGACCTATGTGTATTTGCTATGTATTTTATGCCCATTAGTGTTTATAATGTGTATATCTGGCTGATGAAGATCAACATTATTGTTGGAAACATGTACCAGTAGGCTACTAAACAGTGCTAATAATATTACAAGTATTGAAAGGACGGAAATAAGAGTAAGTTATTTAGTGGAATTTAAATTTAATACGGACCATTATGGACAAAAACAATTTCATTGTTTGCTAATTGCTTCTGAGCTAAATATATCTACTGGAGTGACATCCTGTTGAAAGGCGGAAGCTCACTATCCTCATGTTCCATGACCTCATGCGTACAGTGTCGCAATCCAACTTGTCCAGAAATATGTGCTAAAAGACGCCCGTGGAGGAGCGCCTTCTTGGAATCGGGCCTTCTAAACCTGCTATCTGCCTGTTCCGGAAAAAGAAATAAAAATACATCTACTACACTATTCAGAAAACCTGTGTTTGAAACTCGACGCAGATAACGCGCACCTTGTTAACGACGCCTCAATTTAAACAAAAATGCTGAAATTGTAACCAAATATGACCTTATATCACTAAAATATGACGAAATATGAACAAAACAATAAAAATGGCCGAAATATGCATTTATAGGCAACATCAAATAGTTTAAAACGTGGTCAGGGACCCGTCATACAAACATATTTTTCAGATTTCGGGTAAAATGAGCTCAGGAAAAAAATATGTCTTTTCCTTAACATCCGAACCTTAGTGATGATGATATTTGTTGTTTTAAGGGGCCTAACATCTGGGTTATCGGCCCCTAATGGTTTGGGTGATAGTGAAAGATGAGATGAGAATGAAAAATGTAACTAATATTAACTACAAACTTACATACTAGAAGAAGAGGAAATGGTAAACAAATAAAGGATAAGGCAAATAAAGGACAGGAAGAAAATAAATGCCCTCAACGATCAAAGAATGAAGATTGAGGGACTTGGAAGGAAGGAGAACCATGAAAGGCAGATTGGAAAGGGGGGGGGGGGGGGGAGGGGGAGGGGGAAAGGAGAGGGCCTGCCCCAAATTCAGAGAAAAAATGGGACAAAACGTACCCATCTCAGGAAACCCTCGGGGTTGCCAACTCCCAACCTCGCTAGTTGTGAGCCCTTGAGGGTGCAGCACTATCCAGGGTGCACCAGAAATGGTGGGGCTACACACACCCTGCCTCCTTGAAGGCCTTGTGTAGAAGGCAGAAGATAACATGAAAAGAAAAAGAAGGCTGGACCCTCGCAGAAGGAGGATATCAGGAAAGATTAAGGCGGGAAAGTGAGAGACTCCCTAGGCCTCGGATACCCTTGTACCGTCGGGGTCGGAAGAGGAAAAGAGTGGACCAAGAGAGGACGTCAGGAAAGAAGACGGAGAGGAGTCCGGCATAAGTAAGTGGAAGCAATGCCAGACTCAGCTGGGGTCCCGTGGTCGCCAACCCACGTTCCACTAAATGTGAGTCCCTGGGGGGGGGGGGCGAGAAGAAAAAAAAAACTCTATTAACAATAAAGAAAACACGTTTAACTTGAGAGGTAAATACTTGTTGATGTGTATGTAACATCTTTCCACTTGGTATCAGGATATTTTTGTGGCTCGACATCTTTGTGGGAGTGATTTTGGTAAAAGGATGGAAATGGATGGAACGGAAGTGCATGGGACGGAAACAATGAGTGCGCGTGGTGGCGTAGATTGGTACAACGACGTACTGTAGGCAATGTGGCTATGGGGAATGTACGAGGCACGTCCAGAAAGTAAGTTCCGTTTGGTAATAAAATTAAATTGTGTACAGATACAGAAAAAAATTTAATGCACAACATTCTACACCTCTTAAACTACTTTTCCACATAACTGCCGAACTCTTTCAGGCATTTGTCATAGCGTGGCACAAGTTTTTGGAAACCTTCTTCATAGAAGTTTGCCGCCTGTGTCTTCAACCAGTTGGAAACATCTTCTTTCAGCTCGTCGTCATTGTTGAAGTGTTGACCGCCAAGGAAAGACTTGAGATATGTGAACAGATGAAAGTCGCTAGGAGCGAGGTCAGGGCTGTACGGAGGGTAGTCAAACACGTCCCAGCCAAATCCCTGTAGGAGGTTTTTCGTCACATTTGCAGTGTGTGGTCGTGCGTTGTCGTGAAGAAAAAACAACACCCTTTGTCAGCAAACCTCGGCGCTTATTCTGTATTGCGCGGCGCAATTTCCTAAGTGTCTCGCAGTAAGCATCTGCGTTGATTGTTTGGCCACGCGGTAAGAAATCAATGAGTAAGATGCCTTTCCAGTCCCAGAACACTGTGCACATCATTTTCCGAGGTGTAAAGATTTGTTTCGGCTTAACCTTTGCTGGGGATGAAGTGTGCCTCCATTCCATTGATTGCCGCTTACGTTCAGGGGTGTCGTAAGAAACCCAAGTTTCATCTCATGTGACTATCTGTGTCAGAAATTCTTCGCCGCCTTAATTGTAACGGGTCAAAAACTGAAGTGCACTACCCATCCGTTTTGTTTTGTGTTGCTCCGTAAGAATCTTTGGTACCCAACGTCGGCAAAGTTTACGAAAGTTCAGTTTTTCGGTAACAATTTCATGAATTAGTGATCGTGAGATTTGGGGAAATTCCATAGCGAGAGCACTAATTTAAACCTGCGGTTTTCCCGGATCTTGTCATCAATCGCGTGAAACAGTTCTTCTGTAACCAAAGATGGACGCCCACTTCGTTCTTCATCGTGCACTTCACTACGTCCTTCATTGAACTGTCGGACCCATCTTCTCACCATTGAATCACTCATCGCATTTTGTCCATACACTTCGCAAATTTGCCGATAAATTTCAATTGGTTTCACTTTCCTAGCATTCAGAAAACGAATCACAGATCTGATTTCACAAGCGGCGGGATTTTCAATCAACACCGACATTGTACGAGTAAACATGCACAACAACGCGTACGTGGCTGACAGCGCTCTCAAAAATGGTGCACGTTTCTTCTCCTTGATACAGAGCGTCTACCGCGCATATGCGGAACTGCGCTGCAGCGGAACGTACAACTAGTTGAAGACACAGGCGGCACACGTCTATGAAGAAGGTATAGAAAAACTCGTGCCACGCTACGACAAATGCCTGCAACATTTCGGCAGTTATGTGGAAAAGTAGTTTAAGGGTTGTAGAATTTTGTGCAATAAATAATTTTTCTGTATCTGTACACAATTTAATGTTATTACCAAACGGAGCTTACTTCCTGGACGTATTTCACATATCGCATACAGTTTAGTTCAAGGTTTGGAGACCCCATTTGAGATATTCCTACAATAAATCATCTTAAAGTTGTCCTACTGAACACCTAATTTTTAATCGCGCCTATACTTGGCAGTGCGCTCTATCGGCAAAAAGAGGCAATTTTCAATAACATCGCTGGCATGGGTTCACTAACTGGCCGGTATAGAGCGCAGCTCACATTCCAGTCGGTCGTGCTACCTCATACCGTAGTTCAACTAGTTGAAGGTAGATGTCTCTAGTGCAGATCCATTGGAGAACTTTGTTTTAATTATATATATATTTTCCATTGCAAAATGCACAATATAACGAACAACTTTATAACGCCTCAGTACTCAAAAATCAATAAATATAAAAAAAATACAACTCTGTTAGGATTAGAACCCCAGCCGCCGGTTGAGAGAACAACGCTGTAACCACAGACCTAATTATGTCCTCCCAAAATGAATGTTAGCAATCGATTAAGATACAACGTCTTAGCCAATAATGACTTTGACTAAACGATTTCTTCACTGGAGTATATTTCAAACAAAGTTCATTTCATACAAAGTTCCTATTATTTTTATATCTGTAGGCTATATTGCATGCAACATACTAAAATTAGTGAAATATAGGTCAGAACGAGAGATCAGCTGCCATCTTACCTGCAACCGAGTTGGCTCAGCTTTTTAAAGCCATTTCTGCACTATAATATTACAATATACACTTTTAATTTTCCATTGCAAAATGCACAATATGTTATCAATCGATTAAGATACAACGTCATAGCAAATAACAATTATGATTTATTACGGTCAGGAGTTGGCACTGAAGTTTTACATGTAGTTATTTCAATGACCAACAGAGTTCACTGTTAACAAGGGATTTGCGCTCCCGGTACACACATAGTAGGATAACATGTCACATGTTACACATCATATGCGACTACTGTAAGGCTCGTATAATTTTTGTTGTTGATTAATTCCGGCGGCTTTGCGCCATTGTGACCACATGTACATCAGACTATGTTTCATTTGTGTAACCTATATATGTTATGTTTATACCCAACATCTTACAGGAGTCCCTTATTTTAATCGCAGGATGAGCGATGGTGAAAGTTTTATCGTTGAATACACACATACCCTCCATCTCTAGCGTGCATTATAATGAAGTAAGTTTCCGACTTAGTGTTGCGTCTTACCAACTTGGTTATAGCCCCTCTAACTTCATACAAGATTACCACAATTCTCTTCTCCCAGCTTGGAATTCTTGGATGGATTTTTCAGGGGCTTAGAGGAGTACATTAACAATAAGAAAGAAGAATGTAAAGGCTACATTATGCCTTAAGGATGAGCTGTTTGTTAACAAGTAGTTCCGTGAAAAATTAAATAGCTTATTTTCATATATCCTGCTTATGTTAATTGCCACTCTCAACATAAAGAATTCAGTTTGATTGCTGTAATAGATTCGCAGATATTGTTGTTGTTGTTTGAGTCGTCAGTCTTTTGACTGGTTTGATGCAGCGCTCCATGCCACCCTCTCCTGAGCTAATCGTTTTATCTCTACATAGCTACCACACCCTACATCCAAAGCAATCTGTTTAACATATTCTAACCTTGGTCTACCCCTACAGTTCTTGTCCTCAACCCTTCCTTCCATAACTAAGCTTGCTATTCCTGGGTGTCTTAGTAGGTGTCCTACCAACCTATCTCTTCTCTTCATTAGCAGTCGCCAGAAACATATCTCCTCTCCCACTAGTCACAATACCTCTTCGTTTGTAACTCTATCTACCCATCTGATCTTCATCATTCTCCTGTAACACCACATTTCAAACGCTTCAATTCTCCTCTTTTCTGCTGCACCAATAGTCCAAGTTTCACTTCCATACAGTGCCATGCTCCAGACTAAGGCCTTCAAAAGTGACTTCCTAATACCTAAATCTATATTCGATGTCAACAGATTCCTTTTCTGTAGAAATGCTTTCCATGCCTGAGCTAACCTACTTTTTATATCCACTTTGCTTCGTCCAACACTGGTTATTTTGCTTCCTTAGTAACAGAATTCTCCTACTTCCTTTAGCTTTTCACCTGCCAATTTGATGTCCATAGAGGTTTCTGATTTATTTCGGCTGCATTCCAATATTTTTGTTTGACATTTATTAATTTTCATCATGAATTCTTTCCTCAAGACAGAGACCATACCATTCAAAAACTCATTCTAATTCTCAGGCGTGTCGGCCAAGATGACTATGTCATCGGCAAATCACAGAGTTGAAATTATTTCTCCTTGAATCTTCACTCCCACTTTACATTTTTCTCCAATTTCCTTCATTGCTTGTTCAATGTAAAGATTGAAAAGTATGGTGATAAGTTGCAGCCTTGCCTTACACCTTTCTGAATACCAGCTTCACTCTCATGTCCTTCAGCTCGAATGACTGCTGTCTGGTTTCAGTATAGATTGTAGATCACCCTCCTACCCCCGTACTTTATTCCAATCGTTTTCAAAATGTCAAACAATTTTATCCAATCAACGTTATCAAAAGCCTTTTCTAAGTCTACAAATGCCATGAACGTTCTCTTATCTTCCCTTATTCTGCCTTCCAAAATCAGCCTAAGACTTAGTACAGCTTCCCTTGTTCCTACATTTCTCCTGAAACCAAACTGGTCTTCACCCACCTCCGTTTCTATCTGGCTTTCCACCTAAATATTTTGGATGGTTGCCATGTTGGATTTTATATAGCCTATGTAGTCCATAAAGAAATGTACTATTAGATAAAGATTATTGCGTAGTTTCATTATTCAAACGTTGATTTCGATCGCATGATTAGTTAGTTATTGTTGATTCAAGGGGCGGAACTACGAGGTTATCTGCCCCAAAATCGCACGATTAGGACACAAGAATTAAAAACTTAATTTAAAAATTTTGTACAGCCGCCATCTTGAGGTTATGTAAACAATTGAACAAAATTATATGTCAGTGCTTTACAATGTGTATAAACATTTGCTGTACCAAGTTTCACTGCGCTCGGATGATTAAATCACGAGAAACGTCAATTTAAATATTTCAACTTCGCTTGGCCGGCATGTTCGTTTTGTACTTAAAAGGTTTCTGAAAGTTAGAAAGGTGAACTTCTAATAGTACCCTTTATCACCGTACAAAATTTCAGGGTGATAGTAGTAGTTTCAGTGATATAGATTGCCAGTGAACTATATTGCACAGCCGCCATATTGGGTTGGTGAGACGGATTAAAACTAAAATAGCATGGTCGGGGTAGGACAAGATAGTACTATGATCTTACTGAGTTTCATTGAAATCAGTCCAGCCGTTTAGATTTTATTACGGGGACACATACACACATACATACACATACACACACACAAACACACACGGACAAAATATGCTGTCATATGCCTATTTTTTTCATAAATGAAAATACGTTAAATTGTATGAAGATATCATGTTACATATTATTTATCTGAATTGACGTATCGTAGCAAAACTATTAAAACAGATTAATATATTAGTTTCCATGAACATTCAGATAAGTATTCGTAAAATACAAGCAGGAACATCTTTGAAAACACAGAAGACATTTCAAAAACATTTATACATCCATAGTCACATCATTTTTATTCTCAAAAGAAGGTATAAATCATCAATAAAAAAAAACCTCATCCTGGTCATTAGGACTTATATTTGTTTTTATAGGCCTATACTGTATTAAATTCTAAAAAAAGAACTATTTTCAGCTGCTCTGAATGCAAAATGCAATGAAAGTACTTAATTTACAGTTTATGTCAGTGATTGCATTACATTTTGTAGGTGCAGATGTAATGCACACCTAAAAAAAGAAGAGTAAGAAATTTCTTATACACTTGGGATATATAAGATAATGGATGATGCACGGTAAAAAAATGGCAAAGTTTCTAAAGAACTCCTAATTCACGAAGTTCTTAATGATATTCCCTCCACTCGTCTTAGATCAAGGAACCCAATATGGCATAACATACCTGACATGAATTCCACGGAACAAAGGCGCCCAAACGGGCAGTCTGCTCCTGTGAAACATCAAGGTATTCTAGATCCTACTGTAAGACTTCCGGGATTTAACCTGAAGAGAAACCAGGGGGTAAATTAAATCGCCTAAGAACAGGTCACGCCTGATGTAACGCCATGCTACATAAAAGGGGACTTCATGATTCTCCTGCCTGTGACTGCGGAGCTCTCTTCAAACCGTAGAGCATATTGTTCAAGGATGTCCGCTGACGAAGTATGCTGGATCACCAGAAGATGTTGTTTCTGCTGCACCTCCCTTTCTGGACTGGCTTCAAGAACTGGATAGCTCGTTATGAATGCAAACGCAACCAATGTTCTTGTGATGTATACATTGTACATATCATTTAATTATTTATGTATGCACTTGGAGGTCGGCATGCGATTCCTCATCCAATTGCAAGACAAAAGTTTCTATAGCAAAATCGGATCGGGTGCTGTTTGAAAACACAAGTATGAAAACGAGAAGCTGGCAACACTGTCACATCCTGCAGTGCATCGGAATGTACAGTGAAAGCTCCGGCAGAGCGCCGAGTTCCTACGACCTGTTTTTGGACACGCTGTATGTAGTTACAGCGTTGCCAGAGCCTCGTTTATTAACACGCATTTCTGTTCTACCTATTGGCGGGCCTAGGTTTTGCAACATAAACTTTTGTCGTGAATTTCGACGAGGAACCGCATGCCGACCTCCAAGTGTGGCATTTTTTGTTCACCCTGTATATATACATTTATTATATTGTAATTCACCTAGTTGCTAGCGATACGATAAATAAATAACTCGTATGTTAAGCATTTTTAGCCTACTTTCGATTTTTGCAAAAAATGAAAGTAGACTTATGATATCAACACAGGGCGAAAAAAGTGTGTCTGTCTGTGTGTGTGTATGTGTGTGTGCGTGAGTCTGTGTGTGTGTGTGAGTGTGTGTGTGTGTAAGTGTGTGTACTCTGAATGTCTGTCCCCCCTATCAATTCGAACACGGTGAATGCGAATTGAACGAAATTTGGTACAAAGATAGCACTAGCAAAGAACACCTCAGTGTCATGATTTATATCGCCGCCATCTTGACGGAAACGTAATGGCGACCACACAAATGTTCAAAGCTTAAATCAAATTACGACTAACCTAATAATCCGATCTCTACCAAATTTTGCAACAACATACCTTTATGGGGGGAGCATCCTTTGACTAAACTAATAGGTCATCAGCCTAATAGTTTGCGGATGGCGGCCATCTTTGTGTGAAAATTGATTCCCCCATCAATTCGAACACGGTGAAACCGAATAGAACGAAATTTGGTACAGAGGTAGTACTAACAAAAGGCACCTCAGTGTCATGTATTATATCGCCGCCATCTTGACGGAAACGTAATGGCGGCTACACAAATGTTCAAAGCTTAAATCAAATTAAGATTAACCTAATCATCCGATCTCTACCAAATTTTGCAACAACATACCTTTATAGAGGAAGCATCCTTTGACCAAATGAATAGGTCATTAGCCTAATAGTTTGCGGATGACGGCCATCTTTGTGTCAAAATCGATTCCCCCTATTAATTCAAACACGGTGAAACCGAATGGAATGAAATTTGGTACAGAGGTAGCACTAGCAAAGGGCACCTCAGTGTCATGTTGTATATCGCCGCCATCTTGACTGAAACGTAATGGCGGCCACACAATTGTTCAAAGCTTAAATCAAATTACGACTAACATAACCATCCGATCTCTACCAAACTTTGCAACAACATACCTTTATGGAGGGAGCATCCTTTGACCAATCTAATAGGTCATTCGCCTAATAGTTTGCGGACGGCGGCCATCTTTGTGTCAAAATCGATTCCCCCTATTAATTCGAACACGGTGAAGCCGAATGGAACGAAATGTTGTACAGAGGTAGCACTAGCAAAGGGCACCTCAGTGTCATGTTTTATATCGCCGCCATCTTGACGGAAACGTAATGGCGGCCACACAAATGTTCAAAGCTTAAATCAAATTACGATTAACCTAATCATCCGATCTCTAGCAAATTTTGCAACAACATACCTTTATGGAGGGAGCATCCTTTGACCAATCTAATAGGTCATTCGCCTAATAGTTTGCCGATGGCGGCCATCTTTGTGTGAAAATCGATTCCCCCTATCAATTCGAACACGGTGAAACCGAATGGAACGAAATCTGGTACAGAGGTAGCACTAGCAAAGGGCACCTCAGTGTCATGTTTTATATCACCGCTATCTTGACGGAAACGTAATCGCGGCCACCCAAATGTTAAAAGCTAAAATGTAATTACGACCAACCTAATAATCTAGTCTCTACCAAATTTTGCAACACCATATCTTTACGTGGGAAACATATTCTGACCAAACTGCAAGATCATCAGCCCAATAGTTTGCAGATGGTGGCCAAGTATGTGTGCAAATCGATTCTCCCTATCAATTCAAACACGGTGAAACCGAATTGAACGAAATTTGGTACAGAGGCAGCACTAGCAAAGGGCACCTCATATTCATGTTTAATATCCCTATAGCACGTTGTATTTCAACAAGCTACTACAACCAACATTCAATCATACTCCTTGAAAAGGACAAGAGTTATAACAATACCCATGCATTTAGGAGAAAGTAGGCTAAATGTTCTTTACTGAACATCTTGTTATATTATAAGACTTGCTTTTGGTTGCCACAAGTATGCCATTAGAGCACTGCATCTCACCAAAATATCTTGGAGTTACCCTCGACCGTGCTTATGTTAGTGATTGCATTACAATTTGTAGGTGCAGATGTAAGAACTTACCAGAAACAATGTCCAACACCAAGCAAAAAGTGGCAGCCAGAACTAATATTATAAGGAAGATAACGGGTACTACCTGGGGGGGCACATCCCAATACTGTGAGAACCTCTTCCATTGCTCTATGTTACTCTGCTGAGGAATATGCATCCCCAGTATGGTACAAGTCAACCCACGCCATGAATGTAGATACTGCTCTAAACGATACCTGTCGCATTATTACCGGATGTCTAAAGCCTATTACTTTGGATAAATTGTACAGTCTTGCTGGCATTGCCCCTCCTAATATTCGTCGTGAGATTGCAGCAAAAATTGATAAGAAGAAGGCGGTAACATCTAAAGCTCACCCTCTGTATGGATACAGAACAGGCACTTCAAGACTCAAATCAAGGAAACGTTTCCTCAGAACTACCGAGGCTCTTAAGGGGACACCTCAGCAATCCCGAATCGATCTGTGGCGTGCAAGCTGCAATCGCTCCGAAGAATGGCTGACACCTAGTGAAGAACTACCACTTGGTCATATGGAGAAATGGAGTACCTGGAGATCACTGAACAGATCACGGGCAGGCGTGACAAGATGTAAAAGTAACCTATAGGAGTGGAGTTCCAACATCGAGTCCTCATTGTGTGAATGTGGTGTAATCCTGACTACATCTCATGTGTTGCAGTGCAGCAGGTGCCCTCAAACATGCACAGTACAAGATTTGCTTCAGGCGAGAGAAAATGCACTGGATGTCGCTAACTTCTGGGCAAGAGTAGTATAGACTCTTGTTTGATTTGTGTGACTTTGCATAAAATGTATTTAATCCAGTAAGAGTTTTAATGTATACATACATAGTATTAATGCTTTTGATACGAATAAATAACAAGTAGTTCCGTGAAGAACTATACAGCCTATTTTCATATATCATAATTATGTTAATTGCATCTATCAACATAGAACATACAACATTTCAGGTTGATTGCTGCAATAGATTTGTAGATATTGAGAACCGACTAAATATTTCGGATGGTCGCCATTTAGGATTTTATATATGTAGGTCCTAGAGTTATGCACTGTTACATGAAGATTATTGTGTACGTGTAGCGTTCAAACTTCAATCGCATGATTAGGACACAAGAAGTAACAATGAGATTTTAAAATTTCGCACAGCTGCCATCTTGTGGTTATGGAAACAATTGAAATAAATTAGATGCCAGTGGATTAACATTCGTATAAGGATTTACTGAGCCAAGTTTCACTGCACTCGGATGGTTAAATTGCGAGAAACTTCCATGTGAATATTTATACTTCGCGTCGTCGCCATGTTGGATTTGTGATCACCAGGTTATTTAAAGGTGAACGTAAGTTCATAGCCTCTATGAACATAAAAAATTCAGTTTGATTGCTATAATAGATTTGTAGATATTCAGAGCCGTCTAAATATTTCGGATGGTCGCCATGTTGGATTATTAAATGTATAGGCCATAGAGTCATGTGCCATTAATGGAAAATTATTGCGTAGGTTCATTATTCAAACTTTCACATCGATCGCATGATTACAACACAAGAAATAAAAACTTAATTTAAAAATTCGCAAAGCCGCCATCTTGAGGTTATGTAAACTATTGAACTAAATTAGACACCAGTGTTTTACAATGTGTATAGACATTTCCTGTACCAGATTTCATTGCCGTTGGAACATTACATCGCGAGAAAGGTCTATTTAAAATTTTCAAATTCGCTTGGCCGCCATGTTCGTTTTGTAGTTAGCCGGTTTTTGAAAGTCTTATTGATGAACTTTTAGTAGTGGCCTTTATCTCCGTATAAAATGTCAGGGTGATATCGCTAATAGTTGCAGAGATATAGAATGCCGGTGAAATATTTCGCACAGCTGCCATCTTGTGGTTATGTAAACAATTGAACCAAGTTTGATGTCGGTGCATTACAATGTGTATAAACATATACTGTACCAAGTTTTATTGCGTTTGGTTGGTTAAATCGCGAGAAACGTCTATTTAAAGTCGCAAATTCGCGTGGCCGCCATGTTGGTTTTGTAGTTAGTTTTTCAAATGTCACATAGGTGAACTTTTAGTAGTTCCCTTTATCACCGTAAAAAACTCCAGGGTGATATCGGGAATAGTTTCGGAGATATTGAATGCTGGTGAAATATTTCGCACAGCCGCCATGTTGGATTGGTCAGACGTAACAAAATTTGAAGGGCACGGTCGGGGTGGTCCGGAATAGTGCTATGAACTTACCGAGTTTCATTGTAATCGCTCCAGCCGTTTAGAAGTCATTAGACACACACACACACACACACACACACACACACAGACACACGGACAAAAGGTGATCTCATAAGCTTATTTTTTCAAAATTGAAAATAGGCTAATAAATAAGTACTGTGATATGAACACCATTTGTAGCATGTTCAACAATCGAATAAATATTGACATTTTATTCTATTCTCTTAAGCTGGATTCCCCCTTAAACTCACTACGGATACTGTCTATAGACTTAATTTATGTATCTTGGTTTCAGCACTTTCAGAAGTGCAGTTTTGTAACTGCTTTAATCTCCTTCCTACAATTCTAAGGACTTCCTCATGCAAACTTATTTTGGTTTGCACTGTACTAATAATGCGTACCAGTCTAAAGAACTCTATTCCGGACTCAACTCATTTATAGCAATTAATGAGCCAATTAACATAAATAGGATATTAGGAAAATGGGCTATTTAGTTCTTCAGGGAACTACTTGTTACACACAAGTTACCCATCCAGACAAAAATCGCAGAAACTACCAAAAACCACTTCCAGGATGACTGAGGTGGAAATTGAACACACCTATTCTCAATTTTGCCTCACGAGGCTGAAGTGTACCCTATTTCAGCCCTCAGACCAGAATTAAATTTGAGTAACGCAAAGGGGACGGATTTTGGCCTCCAGTTATGGCAAATGTGGTGACGGCTCCCGAACAAAATGACTATACCCACACGGTGCCAGTCAAGTAGTAATGTGGTGTACGGAGGAGCTCGATCGCAGGCTGCTCAAGTTACTTCTGGAGTGATTCAGGGCTCTGTGATCGGACCTCTTCTCTTCACTATATATGTGCTCGATCTTCCTGGCTGTGTCACCTCATCAATGTCACTATATGCAGATGACACCGTGCTATACAGGGGCATTAAATGTGAAGAAGATTCCCTCTGTCTTAAATCAGATCTGGACAACTTATCGCTGTGGTGTTCTGTGAATAATTAAAATATAAATGTACAAAAATGTAAATACATAAGAATAACCAGGTCACAAAAACCCATTGAGAATGAATACAAAATTATGAACAGTGTCATCCCACAGTGCACAAACTTAAAGTTATTAGGGGTAACAATCTCCGACACCCTGAATTGGAACATACAAAGTGAAGAGGCAAGATGTAAGGCCACCAAAGTTCTGGGTTTCTTGTACAGAAACATGAGAGGCTGTAAACCTAGAGCCTTCAGGATGGCTTACACATGCATGGTCCGTCCGATATTAACGTACGGCTTACCTGCTTGGCATCCCACTACAGCGGAAAACATAAACAAGCTCCAGCGTGTACAGCGCCGCGCAGAAAGGCTAATAGCTCGTTATTCCCCTTCCCCTTTGTCAAAATTTCCATCTATAGAGGCAACAGCCAAACAAATTGATCTAATTTTTCTTAAAAAATCCCTTACAGGTTCCATTAATATTGACCCTTTTTGCCGACTGTCATTGGCATATCGCTCAGTTCGGAGAGGACGAGGTGTAACTCTCGTGCCGCCCTTCGCAATGCTTACCTGACAGGTTTCTACGGCCGCTCTGCGCGGTTATGGAACGCGCTGCCAGGGGATGCCAAGATCTTGCCTCTTGGGAAATTCAAGCCGTACGTAAAAAGGTACATTGTATAAATAAACGTATGTATGAGTGATTGATTGTCTCGCTGAATGAATGAATATCTGAATGGAATGTATGTATGTATCGCGTGATCGAGGTTATGAAAGTGCGTGCGTGATAGAGTGAGTGAACAGGAAAATGTACTATGTCAATATTCTAAATATGTAAATACTGCAAATATCTTTGTAAAACTTGTAAATATTGTTAAAACAAATGTAGATGTAAGCTGTGCCTGTGAAGCATGAAATATGTATGTGGGGCTTGCCCTTTTTCACTAGGCCTTCCATACTTCGTGTACGATTTATGGTAAATAAATAATAATAATAATAATAATAATAATAATGTGTAATTATCAACCTCGAAATGCTTGCCACGGTGGGTGAGTGGTCATCGTGTCGGATTACTAATTCCAAGCTTGCAGGTTCGCTCCTGGCCGTGGTAAGTGATTTTTTTGAAAGGCGGCAATAATGACGACATGCATGTCATACGATGTTGGCATGTTAAAGAACCTATTTGAGTTCAGTAGGCCGTGTTCATAATGACAAAATTAATCTCGGGATTTTCCGCCAACACAAAGTTCCTCATTTCTCTACTAGAAAGCGTTATAAAGTCAAGGAGCTCAGAAATCTAACCACCTTGACTTTAGTTACTTAGTTATTGTTATTTTAAGGGGCGGATCTATCAGATCGTTTGCCCCTCCCCCCCCCCCCCCCTCCTCCTTGACTTTCATAGAGATTCATGGAACAACGAAATTCGACATGTAATCTGCCCTCTGGGGGTCAAATAACAAAGCTTGCATGCGGCACCCGACGACATACGATATTCTTCTTCTTTCTTCGTCATGCCCGACTAAGGAGCGCGATTGAACTTATTTAGCTGATGGCATTGCCTTTCTCTTTTCCCAAAATCTCTTCATCTTCTCGCTGTGGCTTCTCTTGCGATCTTCTGACCAGGTTTTGTTGGTGATAGTGCTTGGATGGTCTGCAAAGCGGTGATTATCGACTAATTCTCTGAACTTAGCTCTGCCTAGTACAATGTCATCTGTGTTGCCTTTTTTTCTGAAGATCTTTTCCAACTTCAAGCAGCCGGGTGTTTTTAACTTTCATTGACAGGGCAAGGTTAAGAATCCTTTCGGTCAGTCTCTGATTGCCCATCCTGAGGATATGCCCGTAAAATTTCAATCGTCATTTCCTAAATGTGTCCCATACTATATTATTATTATTAATCACTAAATAATGAAAACATATCTTGAGGCGTCAATATAACGATTTAAACTTAATTTGACGTTGACTCCGTAGCGTCGCGGTCAGCATGGTTAGCTGCCGCCCCGGAAGTCCTGGGTTCGATTCCCAGCTCTGCCACGAAATTTGAAAAGTGGTATGAGGACTGGAACGGGGTCTACTCAGCCTCGGGTAACCCAAATGAGTAGAGGGGGTTCGATTCCCACCTCGGCCATCCTCGCAGTAGTTTTCCGTGGTTTCCCACTTCGTCTTCGGGCAAATGCCGGGATGGTTCCTACTGTAAGGCTATGGCCGCCTCCTTCCCACTTCCTTGCCTACCCGTCCCATTCATCCCATCCCTTCATCAGGCCCCCTTTTCGCTTTGCAGGTCAGGCCGCCTGGGCGTATTGCTGGTCACACACCCCAGTTGTATCCCTGACTCAGAGTATCAAGCTCCAGGACACTACCCTTAATGGCGGTAGAGGTGGGATCCCTCGCTTAGTCCGTGGGAAAAGCCAACCCTGGAGGGTTAGACGATAACAAAAAACAAACAAATAAACAAAACAAAAAAAACAAAAGAAAACCTTAATTTGATTCTCTAACCTCTCACAATAACTATATTCGAAAGATTACAGCATAAACGAACAGAACAAAGCAAGTGTGTCACTGCCAGCAGTGAACTGAATGACTGTGAAGAGTTTTCTGCTCCTATCAGAATATAGTAGCACTGTCCACGGAAGTTAAAGTGGCGGATGATTTAAGCGGGCTCATACACCGCGATTGTTCGCACAGTGTTAACAATTAAATCATAGCTTCACTAATATGTAACATAGAATTATGAAAACGTACAAAGTTATGGTCAATACATAGGGCTTTTATTTCATATACCTAGGTATAAAAGGGAACGGCATATAAAATGTTGCGTGATTTATTGGAAGGAAAATATTTGTGATCTTTTAAACGACATGAATCACAAAAAACACGATTTAACAAGAAATACCAGTCAGAATGGAATGATATTTTTTTCTGTAAAAAAAAACGCATGAATACAGAGGATGAACCTCATTCTTGAAATTATATTTACAATAATTAAGGTATAGCCTACTTTGAAAATTTAACAAAAACTATTTTTGAAAGACTAATTAAATATGTTTTAAAAAACGTACTATTGAAAATTTAACAGTAATGGTGGTTCATCCTCGGCACTGATGTGTTTTTTTTACATGAAAGAAAAATCATTCCATTGAGTCTGCTATTTCTTGTTAAATCGTTTTTTTTCTGTTATTCATGACGTTTGAAAAATCACAAATATTGCCCCATCAATAAATCACGCAATACTTTATATACTGTTCTCTTTTATACAGAGTGGTCCACCAGCCCCTTATCATTTAGTTTTATGAAACCCAACTAACATTGGTATATTGGCTTTCACGGCCGGTGAATTAAAACTCAGCAATTCTTCTAGGTTTGTGCCGTGTCTTGTGTGGGGTTTCGCCTAGGATACCAAGCTAGGCTCATCGGCGGGCTCTTGGTGTCCCCGCCCGGACCCCCACAGGAGTGACGAACTGCGCGCCACCTCCCTTTATATAAGGTGCAACTGCACCACTTGACTACGAGAACTAAAAGCTCAAGCAGCCTTAACCTCCCTATGAAGGCTTCCAAAAAGATGGTATATTGGCTTTCACGGCCGGTGAATTAAAACTCAGCAATTCTTCTAGGTTTGTGCCGTGTCTTGTGTGGGGTTTCGCCTAGGACACGAAGCTAGGCTCATCGGCGGGCTCTTGGTGTCCCCGCCCGGACCCCCACAGGAGTGACGAACTGCGCGCCACCTCCCTTTATATAAGGTGCAACTGCACCACTTGACTACGAGAACTAAAAGCTCAAGCAGCCTTAACCTCCCTATGAAGGCTTCCAAAAAGATGGTATATTGGCTTTCACGGCCGGTGAATTAAAACTCAGCAATTCTTCTAGGTTTGTGCCGTGTCTTGTGTGGGGTTTCGCCTAGGACACCAAGCTAGGCTCATCGGCGGGCTCTTGGTGTCCCCGCCCGGACCCCCACAGGAGTGACGAACTGCGCGCCACCTCCCTTTATATAAGGTGCAACTGCACCACTTGACTACGAGAACTAAAAGCTCAAGCAGCCTTAACCTCCATATGAAGGCTTCCAAAAAGATGGTATATTGACTTTCACGGCCGGTGAATTAAAACTCAGCAATTCTTCTAGGTTTGTGCCGTGTCTTGTGTGGGGTTTCGCCTAGGACACCAAGCTAGGCTCATCGGCGGGCTCTTGGTGTCCCCGCCCGGACCCCCACAGGAGTGACGAACTGCGCGCCACCTCCCTTTATATAAGGTGCAACTGCACCACTTGACTACGAGAACTAAAAGCTCAAGCAGCCTTAACCTCCCTATGAAGGCTTCCAAAAAGATGGTATATTGCCTTTCACGGCCGGTGAATTAAAACTCAGCAATTCTTCTAGGTTTGTGCCGTGTCTTGTGTGGGGTTTCGCCTAGGACACCAGGCTAGGCTCATCGGCGGGCTCTTGGTGTCCCCGCCCGGACCCCCACAGGAGTGACGAACTGCGCGCCACCTCCCTTTATATAAGGTGCAACTGCACCACTTGACTACGAGAACTAAAAGCTCAAGCAGCCTTAACCTCCCTATGAAGGCTTCCAAAAAGATGGTATATTGGCTTTCACGGCCGGTGAATTAAAACTCAGCAATTCTCCTAGGCGAAACCCCACACAAGACACGGCACAAACCTAGAAGAATTGCTGAGTTTTAATTCACCGGCCGTGAAAGCCAATATACCATCTTTTTGGAAGCCTTCATAGGGAGGTTAAGGCTGCTTGAGCTTTTAGTTCTCGTAGTCAAGTGGTGCAGTTGCACCTTATATAAAGGGAGGTGGCGCGCAGTTCGTCACTCCTGTGGGGGTCCGGGCGGGGACACCAAGAGCCCGCCGATGAGCCTAGCTTGGTGTCCTAGGCGAAACCCCACACAAGACACGGCACAAACCTAGAAGAATTGCTGAGTTTTAATTCACCGGCCGTGAAAGCCAATATACCATCTTTTTGGAAGCCTTCATAGGGAGGTTAAGGCTGCTTGAGCTTTTAGTTCTCGTAGTCAAGTGGTGCAGTTGCACCTTATATAAAGGGAGGTGGCGCGCAGTTCGTCACTCCTGTGGGGGTCCGGGCGGGGACACCAAGAGCCCGCCGATGAGCCTAGCTTGGTGTCCTAGGCGAAACCCCACACAAGACACGGCACAAACCTAGAAGAATTGCTGAGTTTTAATTCACCGGCCGTGAAAGCCAATATACCATCTTTTTGGAAGCCTTCATAGGGAGGTTAAGGCTGCTTGAGCTTTTAGTTCTCGTAGTCAAGTGGTGCAGTTGCACCTTATATAAAGGGAGGTGGCGCGCAGTTCGTCACTCCTGTGGGGGTCCGGGCGGGGACACCAAGAGCCCGCCAATGAGCCTAGCTTGGTGTCCTAGGCGAAACCCCGCACAAGACACTGCACAAACCTAGAATAATTGCTGAGTTTTAATTCACCGGCCGTGAAATCCAATATACCATCTTTTTGGAAGCCTTCATAGGGAGGTTAAGGCTGCTTGAGCTTTTAGTTCTCGTAGTCAAGTGGTGCAGTTGCACCTTATATAAAGGGAGGTGGCGCGCAGTTCGTCACTCCTGTGAGGGTCCGGGCGGGGACACCAAGAGCCCGCCGATGAGCCTAGCTTGGTGTCCTAGGCGAAACCCCACACAAGACACGGCACAAACCTAGAAGAATTGCTGAGTTTTAATTCACCGGCCGTGAAAGCCAATATACCATCTTTTTGGAAGCCTTCATAGGGAGGTTTAGGCTGCTTGAGCTTTTAGTTCTCGTAGTCAAGTGGTGCAGTTGCACCTTATATAAAGGGAGGTGGCGCGCAGTTCGTCACTCCTGTGGGGGTCCGCGCGGGGACACCAAGAGTCCGCCGATGAGCCTAGCTTGGTGTCCTAGGCGAAACCCCACACAAGACACGGCACAAACCTAGAAGAATTGCTGAGTTTTAATTCACCGGCCGTGAAAGCCAATATACCATCTTTTTGGAAGCCTTCATAGGGAGGTTAAGGCTGCTTGAGCTTTTAGTTCTCGTAGTCAAGTGGTGCAGTTGCACCTTATATAAAGGGAGGTGGCGCGCAGTTCGTCACTCCTGTGGGGGTCCGGGCGGGGACACCAAGAGCCCGCCAATGAGCCTAGCTTGGTGTCCTAGGCGAAACCCCACACAAGACACGGCACAAACCTAGAAGAATTGCTGAGTTTTAATTCACCGGCCGTGAAAGCCAATATACCATCTTTTTGGAAGCCTTCATAGGGAGGTTAAGGCTGCTTGAGCTTTTAGTTCTCGTAGTCAAGTGGTGCAGTTGCACCTTATATAAAGGGAGGTGGCGCGCAATTCGTCACTCCTGTGGGGGTCCGGGCGGGGACACCAAGAGCCCGCCGATGAGCCTAGCTTCGTGTCCTAGGCGAAACCCCACACAAGACACGGCACAAACCTAGAAGAATTGCTGAGTTTTAATTCACCGGCCGTGAAAGCCAATATACCATCTTTTTGGAAGCCTTCATAGGGAGGTTAAGGCTGCTTGAGCTTTTAGTTCTCGTAGTCAAGTGGTGCCGTTGCACCTTATATAAAGGGAGGTGGCGCGCAGTTCGTCACTCCTGTGGGGGTCCGGGCGGAGACACAAAGAGCCCGCCGATGAGCCTAGCTTGGTGTCCTAGGCGAAACCCCACACAAGACACGGCACAAACCTAGAAGAATTGCTGAGTTTTAATTCACCGGCCGTGAAAGGCAATATACCATCTTTTTGGAAGCCTTCATAGGGAGGTTAAGGCTGCTTGAGCTTTTAGTTCTCGTAGTCAAGTGGAGCAGTTGCACCTTATATAAAGGGAGGTGGCGCGCAGTTCGTCACTCCTGTGGGGGTCCGGGCGGGGACACCAAGAGCCCGCCGATGAGCCTAGCTTGGTGTCCTAGGCGAAACCCCACACAAGACACGGCACAAACCTAGAAGAATTGCTGAGTTTTAATTCACCGGCCGTGAAAGTCAATATACCATCTTTTTGGAAGCCTTCATAGGGAGGTTAAGGCTGCTTGAGCTTTTAGTTCTCGTAGTCAAGTGGTGCAGTTGCACCTTATATAAAGGGAGGTGGCGCGCAGTTCGTCACTCCTGTGGGGGTCCGGGCGGGGACACCAAGAGCCCGCCGATGAGCCTAGCTTGGTGTCCTAGGCGAAACCCCACACAAGACACGGCACAAACCTAGAAGAATTGCTGAGTTTTAATTCACCGGCCGTGAAAGCCAATATACCATCTTTTTGGAAGCCTTCATAGGGAGGTTAAGGCTGCTTGAGCTTTTAGTTCTCGTAGTCAAGTGGTGCAGTTGCACCTTTATAAAGGGAGGTGGCGCGCAGTTCGTCACTCCTGTGGGGGTCCGGGCGGGGACACCAAGAGCCCGCCGATGAGCCTAGCTTCGTGTCCTAGGCGAAACCCCACACAAGACACGGCACAAACCTAGAAGAATTGCTGAGTTTTAATTCACCGGCCGTGAAAGCCAATATACCATCTTTTTGGAAGCCTTCATAGGGAGGTTTAGGCTGCTTGAGCTTTTAGTTCTCGTAGTCAAGTGGTGCAGTTGCACCTTATATAAAGGGAGGTGGCGCGCAATTCGTCACTCCTGTGGGGGTCCGCGCGGGGACACCAAGAGCCCGCCGATGAGCCTAGCTTGGTGTCCTAGGCGAAATCCCACACAAGACACGGCACAAACCTAGAAGAATTGCTGAGTTTTAATTCACCGGCCGTGAAAGCCAATATACCATCTTTTTGGAAGCCTTCATAGGGAGGTTAAGGCTGCTTGAGCTTTTAGTTCTCGTAGTCAAGTGGTGCAGTTGCACCTTATATAAAGGGAGGTGGCGCGCAGTTCGTCACTCCTGTGGGGGTCCGGGCGGGGACACCAAGAGCCCGCCGATGAGCCTAGCTTGGTGTCCTAGGCGAAACCCCACACAAGACACGGCACAAACCTAGAAGAATTGCTGAGTTTTAATTCACCGGCCGTGAAAGCCAATATACCATCTTTTTGGAAGCCTTCATAGGGAGGTTAAGGCTGCTTGAGCTTTTAGTTCTCGTAGTCAAGTGGTGCAGTTGCACCTTATATAAAGGGAGGTGGCGCGCAATTCGTCACTCCTGTGGGGGTCCGGGCGGGGACACCAAGAGCCCGCCGATGAGCCTAGCTTCGTGTCCTAGGCGAAACCCCACACAAGACACGGCACAAACCTAGAAGAATTGCTGAGTTTTAATTCACCGGCCGTGAAAGCCAATATACCATCTTTTTGGAAGCCTTCATAGGGAGGTTAAGGCTGCTTGAGCTTTTAGTTCTCGTAGTCAAGTGGTGCCGTTGCACCTTATATAAAGGGAGGTGGCGCGCAGTTCGTCACTCCTGTGGGGGTCCGGGCGGGGACACAAAGAGCCCGCCGATGAGCCTAGCTTGGTGTCCTAGGCGAAACCCCACACAAGACACGGCACAAACCTAGAAGAATTGCTGAGTTTTAATTCACCGGCCGTGAAAGCCAATATACCATCTTTTTGGAAGCCTTCATAGGGAGGTTAAGGCTGCTTGAGCTTTTAGTTCTCGTAGTCAAGTGGTGCAGTTGCACCTTATATAAAGGGAGGTGGCGCGCAGTTCGTCACTCCTGTGGGGGTCCGGGCGGGGACACCAAGAGCCCGCCGATGAGCCTAGCTTGGTGTCCTAGGCGAAACCCCACACAAGACACGGCACAAACCTAGAAGAATTGCTGAGTTTTAATTCACCGGCCATGAAAGCCAATATACCATCTTTTTGGAAGCCTTCATAGGGAGGTTAAGGCTGCTTGAGCTTTTAGTTCTCGTAGTCAAGTGGTGCAGTTGCACCTTATATAAAGGGAGGTGGCGCGCAGTTCGTCACTCCTGTGGGGGTCCGGGCGGGGACACCAAGAGCCCGCCGATGAGCCTAGCTTGGTGTCCTAGGCGAAACCCCACACAAGACACGGCACAAACCTAGAAGAATTGCTGAGTTTTAATTCACCGGCCGTGAAAGCCAATATACCATCTCTTTGGAAGCCTTCATAGGGAGGTTAAGGCTGCTTGAGCTTTTAGTTCTCGTAGTCAAGTGGTGCAGTTGCACCTTATATAAAGGGAGGTGGCGCGCAGTTCGTCACTCCTGTGGGGGTCCGGGCGGGGACACCAAGAGCCCGCCGATGAGCCTAGCTTGGTGTCCTAGGCGAAACCCCACACAAGACACGGCACAAACCTAGAAGAATTGCTGAGTTTTAATTCACCAGCCGTGAAAGCCAATATACCATCTTTTTGGAAGCCTTCATAGGGAGGTTAAGGCTGCTTGAGCTTTTAGTTCTCGTAGTCAAGTGGTGCAGTTGCACCTTATATAAAGGGAGGTGGCGCGCAGTTCGTCACTCCTGTGGGGGTCCGGGCGGGGACACCAAGAGCCCGCCGATGTGCCTAGCTTGGTGTCCTAGGCGAAACCCCACACAAGACACGGCACAAACCTAGAAGAATTGCTGAGTTTTAATTCACCGGCCGTGAAAGCCAATATACCATCTTTTTGGAAGCCTTCATAGGGAGGTTAAGGCTGCTTGAGCTTTTAGTTCTCGTAGTCAAGTGGTGCAGTTGCACCTTATATAAAGGGAGGTGGCGCGCAGTTCGTCACTCCTGTGGGGGTCCGGGCGGGGACACCAAGAGCCCGCCGATGAGCCTAGCTTGGTGTCCTAGGCGAAACCCCACACAAGACACGGCACAAACCTAGAAGAATTGCTGAGTTTTAATTCACCGGCCGTGAAAGCCAATATACCATCTTTTTGGAAGCCTTCATAGGGAGGTTAAGGCTGCTTGAGCTTTTAGTTCTCGTAGTCAAGTGGTGCAGTTGCACCTTATATAAAGGGAGGTGGCGCGCAGTTCGTCACTCCTGTGGGGGTCCGGGCGGGGACACCAAGAGCCCGCCGATGAGCCTAGCTTGGTGTCCTAGGCGAAACCCCACACAAGACACGGCACAAACTTAGAAGAATTGCTGAGTTTTAATTCACCGGCCGTGAAAGCCAATATACCATCTTTTTGGAAGCCTTCATAGGGAGGTTAAGGCTGCTTGAGCTTTTAGTTCTCGTAGTCAGGTGGTGCAGTTGCACCTTATATAAAGGGAGGTGGCGCGCAATTCGTCACTCCTGTGGGGGTCCGGGCGGGGACACCAAGAGCCCGCCGATGAGCCTAGCTTGGTGTCCTAGGCGAAACCCCACACAAGACACGGCACAAACCTAGAAGAATTGCTGAGTTTTAATTCACCGGCCGTGAAAGCCAATATACCATCTTTTTGGAAGCCTTCATAGGGAGGTTAAGGCTGCTTGAGCTTTTAGTTCTCGTAGTCAAGTGGTGCAGTTGCACCTTATATAAAGGGAGGTGGCGCGCAGTTCGTCACTCCTGTGGGGGTCCGGGCGGGGACACCAAGAGCCCGCCGATGAGCCTAGCTTCGTGTCCTAGGCGAAACCCCACACAAGACACGGCACAAACCTAGAAGAATTGCTGAGTTTTAATTCACCGGCCGTGAAAGCCAATATACCATCTTTTTGGAAGCCTTCATAGGGAGGTTAAGGCTGCTTGAGCTTTTAGTTCTCGTAGTCAAGTGGTGCAGTTGCACCTTATATAAAGGGAGGTGGCGCGCATTTCGTCACTCCTGTGGGGGTCCGGGCGGGGACACCAAGAGCCCGCCGATGAGCCTAGCTTCGTGTCCTAGGCGAAACCCCACACAAGACACGGCACAAACCTAGAAGAATTGCTGAGTTTTAATTCAGCGGCCGTGAAAGCCAATATACCATCTTTTTGGAAGCCTTCATAGGGAGGTTAAGGCTGCTTGAGCTTTTAGTTCTCGTAGTCAAGTGGTGCCGTTGCACCTTATATAAAGGGAGGTGGCGCGCAGTTCGTCACTCCTGTGGGGGTCCGGGCGGGGACACCAAGAGCCCGCCGATGAGCCTAGCTTGGTGTCCTAGGCGAAACCCCACACAAGACACGGCACAAACCTAGAAGAATTGCTGAGTTTTAATTCACCGGCCGTGAAAGCCAATATACCATCTTTTTGGAAGCCTTCATAGGGAGGTTAAGGCTGCTTGAGCTTTTAGTTCTCGTAGTCAAGTGGTGCAGTTGCACCTTATATAAAGGGAGGTGGCGCGCAGTTCGTCACTCCTGTGGGGGTCCGGGCGGGGACACCAAGTGCCCGCCGATGAGCCTAGCTTGGTGTCCTAGGCGAAACCCCTCACAAGACACGGCACAAACCTAGAAGAATTGCTGAGTTTTAATTCACCGGCCGTGAAAGCCAATATACCATCTTTTTGGAAGCCTTCATAGGGAGGTTAAGGCTGCTTGAGCTTTTAGTTCTCGTAGTCAAGTGGTGCAGTTGCACCTTATATAAAGGGAGGTGGCGCGCAGTTCGTCACTCCTGTGGGGGTCCGGGCGGGGACACCAAGAGCCCGCCGATGAGCCTAGCTTGGTGTCCTAGGCGAAACCCCACACAAGACACGGCACAAACCTAGAAGAATTGCTGAGTTTTAATTCACCGGCCGTGAAAGCCAATATACCATCTTTTTGGAAGCCTTCATAGGGAGGTTAAGGCTGCTTGAGCTTTTAGTTCTCGTAGTCAAGTGGTGCAGTTGCACCTTATATAAAGGGAGGTGGCGCGCAGTTCGTCACTCCTGTGGGGGTCCGGGCGGGGACACCAAGAGCCCGCCGATGAGCCTAGCTTGGTGTCCTAGGCGAAACCCCACACAAGACACGGCACAAACCTAGAAGAATTGCTGAGTTTTAATTCACCGGCCGTGAAAGCCAATATACCATCTTTTTGGAAGCCTTCATAGGGAGGTTAAGGCTGCTTGAGCTTTTAGTTCTCGTAGTCAAGTGGTGCAGTTGCACCTTATATAAAGGGAGGTGGCGCGCAGTTCGTCACTCCTGTGGGGGTCCGGGCGGGGACACCAAGAGCCCGCCGATGAGCCTAGCTTGGTGTCCTAGGCGAAACCCCGCACAAGACACTGCACAAACCTAGAATAATTGCTGAGTTTTAATTCACCGGCCGTGAAATCCAATATACCATCTTTTTGGAAGCCTTCATAGGGAGGTTAAGGCTGCTTGAGCTTTTAGTTCTCGTAGTCAAGTGGTGCAGTTGCACCTTATATAAAGGGAGGTGGCGCGCAGTTCGTCACTCCTGTGAGGGTCCGGGCGGGGACACCAAGAGCCCGCCGATGAGCCTAGCTTGGTGTCCTAGGCGAAACCCCACACAAGACACGGCACAAACCTAGAAGAATTGCTGAGTTTTAATTCACCGGCCGTGAAAGCCAATATACCATCTTTTTGGAAGCCTTCATAGGGAGGTTTAGGCTGCTTGAGCTTTTAGTTCTCGTAGTCAAGTGGTGCAGTTGCACCTTATATAAAGGGAGGTGGCGCGCAGTTCGTCACTCCTGTGGGGGTCCGCGCGGGGACACCAAGAGTCCGCCGATGAGCCTAGCTTGGTGTCCTAGGCGAAACCCCACACAAGACACGGCACAAACCTAGAAGAATTGCTGAGTTTTAATTCACCGGCCGTGAAAGCCAATATACCATCTTTTTGGAAGCCTTCATAGGGAGGTTAAGGCTGCTTGAGCTTTTAGTTCTCGTAGTCAAGTGGTGCAGTTGCACCTTATATAAAGGGAGGTGGCGCGCAGTTCGTCACTCCTGTGGGGGTCCGGGCGGGGACACCAAGAGCCCGCCAATGAGCCTAGCTTGGTGTCCTAGGCGAAACCCCACACAAGACACGGCACAAACCTAGAAGAATTGCTGAGTTTTAATTCACCGGCCGTGAAAGCCAATATACCATCTTTTTGGAAGCCTTCATAGGGAGGTTAAGGCTGCTTGAGCTTTTAGTTCTCGTAGTCAAGTGGTGCAGTTGCACCTTATATAAAGGGAGGTGGCGCGCAATTCGTCACTCCTGTGGGGGTCCGGGCGGGGACACCAAGAGCCCGCCGATGAGCCTAGCTTCGTGTCCTAGGCGAAACCCCACACAAGACACGGCACAAACCTAGAAGAATTGCTGAGTTTTAATTCACCGGCCGTGAAAGCCAATATACCATCTTTTTGGAAGCCTTCATAGGGAGGTTAAGGCTGCTTGAGCTTTTAGTTCTCGTAGTCAAGTGGTGCCGTTGCACCTTATATAAAGGGAGGTGGCGCGCAGTTCGTCACTCCTGTGGGGGTCCGGGCGGAGACACAAAGAGCCCGCCGATGAGCCTAGCTTGGTGTCCTAGGCGAAACCCCACACAAGACACGGCACAAACCTAGAAGAATTGCTGAGTTTTAATTCACCGGCCGTGAAAGGCAATATACCATCTTTTTGGAAGCCTTCATAGGGAGGTTAAGGCTGCTTGAGCTTTTAGTTCTCGTAGTCAAGTGGAGCAGTTGCACCTTATATAAAGGGAGGTGGCGCGCAGTTCGTCACTCCTGTGGGGGTCCGGGCGGGGACACCAAGAGCCCGCCGATGAGCCTAGCTTGGTGTCCTAGGCGAAACCCCACACAAGACACGGCACAAACCTAGAAGAATTGCTGAGTTTTAATTCACCGGCCGTGAAAGTCAATATACCATCTTTTTGGAAGCCTTCATAGGGAGGTTAAGGCTGCTTGAGCTTTTAGTTCTCGTAGTCAAGTGGTGCAGTTGCACCTTATATAAAGGGAGGTGGCGCGCAGTTCGTCACTCCTGTGGGGGTCCGGGCGGGGACACCAAGAGCCCGCCGATGAGCCTAGCTTGGTGTCCTAGGCGAAACCCCACACAAGACACGGCACAAACCTAGAAGAATTGCTGAGTTTTAATTCACCGGCCGTGAAAGCCAATATACCATCTTTTTGGAAGCCTTCATAGGGAGGTTAAGGCTGCTTGAGCTTTTAGTTCTCGTAGTCAAGTGGTGCAGTTGCACCTTTATAAAGGGAGGTGGCGCGCAGTTCGTCACTCCTGTGGGGGTCCGGGCGGGGACACCAAGAGCCCGCCGATGAGCCTAGCTTCGTGTCCTAGGCGAAACCCCACACAAGACACGGCACAAACCTAGAAGAATTGCTGAGTTTTAATTCACCGGCCGTGAAAGCCAATATACCATCTTTTTGGAAGCCTTCATAGGGAGGTTTAGGCTGCTTGAGCTTTTAGTTCTCGTAGTCAAGTGGTGCAGTTGCACCTTATATAAAGGGAGGTGGCGCGCAATTCGTCACTCCTGTGGGGGTCCGCGCGGGGACACCAAGAGCCCGCCGATGAGCCTAGCTTGGTGTCCTAGGCGAAATCCCACACAAGACACGGCACAAACCTAGAAGAATTGCTGAGTTTTAATTCACCGGCCGTGAAAGCCAATATACCATCTTTTTGGAAGCCTTCATAGGGAGGTTAAGGCTGCTTGAGCTTTTAGTTCTCGTAGTCAAGTGGTGCAGTTGCACCTTATATAAATGGAGGTGGCGCGCAGTTCGTCACTCCTGTGGGGGTCCGGGCGGGGACACCAAGAGCCCGCCGATGAGCCTAGCTTGGTGTCCTAGGCGAAACCCCACACAAGACACGGCACAAACCTAGAAGAATTGCTGAGTTTTAATTCACCGGCCGTGAAAGCCAATATACCATCTTTTTGGAAGCCTTCATAGGGAGGTTAAGGCTGCTTGAGCTTTTAGTTCTCGTAGTCAAGTGGTGCAGTTGCACCTTATATAAAGGGAGGTGGCGCGCAATTCGTCACTCCTGTGGGGGTCCGGGCGGGGACACCAAGAGCCCGCCGATGAGCCTAGCTTCGTGTCCTAGGCGAAACCCCACACAAGACACGGCACAAACCTAGAAGAATTGCTGAGTTTTAATTCACCGGCCGTGAAAGCCAATATACCATCTTTTTGGAAGCCTTCATAGGGAGGTTAAGGCTGCTTGAGCTTTTAGTTCTCGTAGTCAAGTGGTGCCGTTGCACCTTATATAAAGGGAGGTGGCGCGCAGTTCGTCACTCCTGTGGGGGTCCGGGCGGGGACACAAAGAGCCCGCCGATGAGCCTAGCTTGGTGTCCTAGGCGAAACCCCACACAAGACACGGCACAAACCTAGAAGAATTGCTGAGTTTTAATTCACCGGCCGTGAAAGCCAATATACCATCTTTTTGGAAGCCTTCATAGGGAGGTTAAGGCTGCTTGAGCTTTTAGTTCTCGTAGTCAAGTGGTGCAGTTGCACCTTATATAAAGGGAGGTGGCGCGCAGTTCGTCACTCCTGTGGGGGTCCGGGCGGGGACACCAAGAGCCCGCCGATGAGCCTAGCTTGGTGTCCTAGGCGAAACCCCACACAAGACACGGCACAAACCTAGAAGAATTGCTGAGTTTTAATTCACCGGCCATGAAAGCCAATATACCATCTTTTTGGAAGCCTTCATAGGGAGGTTAAGGCTGCTTGAGCTTTTAGTTCTCGTAGTCAAGTGGTGCAGTTGCACCTTATATAAAGGGAGGTGGCGCGCAGTTCGTCACTCCTGTGGGGGTCCGGGCGGGGACACCAAGAGCCCGCCGATGAGCCTAGCTTGGTGTCCTAGGCGAAACCCCACACAAGACACGGCACAAACCTAGAAGAATTGCTGAGTTTTAATTCACCGGCCGTGAAAGCCAATATACCATCTCTTTGGAAGCCTTCATAGGGAGGTTAAGGCTGCTTGAGCTTTTAGTTCTCGTAGTCAAGTGGTGCAGTTGCACCTTATATAAAGGGAGGTGGCGCGCAGTTCGTCACTCCTGTGGGGGTCCGGGCGGGGACACCAAGAGCCCGCCGATGAGCCTAGCTTGGTGTCCTAGGCGAAACCCCACACAAGACACGGCACAAACCTAGAAGAATTGCTGAGTTTTAATTCACCAGCCGTGAAAGCCAATATACCATCTTTTTGGAAGCCTTCATAGGGAGGTTAAGGCTGCTTGAGCTTTTAGTTCTCGTAGTCAAGTGGTGCAGTTGCACCTTATATAAAGGGAGGTGGCGCGCAGTTCGTCACTCCTGTGGGGGTCCGGGCGGGGACACCAAGAGCCCGCCGATGTGCCTAGCTTGGTGTCCTAGGCGAAACCCCACACAAGACACGGCACAAACCTAGAAGAATTGCTGAGTTTTAATTCACCGGCCGTGAAAGCCAATATACCATCTTTTTGGAAGCCTTCATAGGGAGGTTAAGGCTGCTTGAGCTTTTAGTTCTCGTAGTCAAGTGGTGCAGTTGCACCTTATATAAAGGGAGGTGGCGCGCAGTTCGTCACTCCTGTGGGGGTCCGGGCGGGGACACCAAGAGCCCGCCGATGAGCCTAGCTTGGTGTCCTAGGCGAAACCCCACACAAGACACGGCACAAACCTAGAAGAATTGCTGAGTTTTAATTCACCGGCCGTGAAAGCCAATATACCATCTTTTTGGAAGCCTTCATAGGGAGGTTAAGGCTGCTTGAGCTTTTAGTTCTCGTAGTCAAGTGGTGCAGTTGCACCTTATATAAAGGGAGGTGGCGCGCAGTTCGTCACTCCTGTGGGGGTCCGGGCGGGGACACCAAGAGCCCGCCGATGAGCCTAGCTTGGTGTCCTAGGCGAAACCCCACACAAGACACGGCACAAACCTAGAAGAATTGCTGAGTTTTAATTCACCGGCCGTGAAAGCCAATATACCATCTTTTTGGAAGCCTTCATAGGGAGGTTAAGGCTGCTTGAGCTTTTAGTTCTCGTAGTCAAGTGGTGCAGTTGCACCTTATATAAAGGGAGGTGGCGCGCAGTTCGTCACTCCTGTGGGGGTCCGGGCGGGGACACCAAGAGCCCGCCGATGAGCCTAGCTTCGTGTCCTAGGCGAAACCCCACACAAGACACGGCACAAACCTAGAAGAATTGCTGAGTTTTAATTCACCGGCCGTGAAAGCCAATATACCATCTTTTTGGAAGCCTTCATAGGGAGGTTAAGGCTGCTTGAGCTTTTAGTTCTCGTAGTCAAGTGGTGCAGTTGCACCTTATATAAAGGGAGGTGGCGCGCAGTTCGTCACTCCTGTGGGGGTCCGGGCGGGGACACCAAGAGCCCGCCGATGAGCCTAGCTTCGTGTCCTAGGCGAAACCCCACACAAGACACGGCACAAACCTAGAAGAATTGCTGAGTTTTAATTCAGCGGCCGTGAAAGCCAATATACCATCTTTTTGGAAGCCTTCATAGGGAGGTTAAGGCTGCTTGAGCTTTTAGTTCTCGTAGTCAAGTGGTGCCGTTGCACCTTATATAAAGGGAGGTGGCGCGCAGTTCGTCACTCCTGTGGGGGTCCGGGCGGGGACACCAAGAGCCCGCCGATGAGCCTAGCTTGGTGTCCTAGGCGAAACCCCACACAAGACACGGCACAAACCTAGAAGAATTGCTGAGTTTTAATTCACCGGCCGTGAAAGCCAATATACCATCTTTTTGGAAGCCTTCATAGGGAGGTTAAGGCTGCTTGAGCTTTTAGTTCTCGTAGTCAAGTGGTGCAGTTGCACCTTATATAAAGGGAGGTGGCGCGCAGTTCGTCACTCCTGTGGGGGTCCGGGCGGGGACACCAAGTGCCCGCCGATGAGCCTAGCTTGGTGTCCTAGGCGAAACCCCTCACAAGACACGGCACAAACCTAGAAGAATTGCTGAGTTTTAATTCACCGGCCGTGAAAGCCAATATACCATCTTTTTGGAAGCCTTCATAGGGAGGTTAAGGCTGCTTGAGCTTTTAGTTCTCGTAGTCAAGTGGTGCAGTTGCACCTTATATAAAGGGAGGTGGCGCGCAGTTCGTCACTCCTGTGGGGGTCCGGGCGGGGACATCAAGAGCCCGCCGATGAGCCTAGCTTGGTGTCCTAGGCGAAACCCCACACAAGACACGGCACAAACCTAGGAGAATTGCTGAGTTTTAATTCACCGGCCGTGAAAGCCAATATACCATCTTTTTGGAAGCCTTCATAGGGAGGTTAAGGCTGCTTGAGCTTTTAGTTCTCGTAGTCAAGTGGTGCAGTTGCACCTTATATAAAGGGAGGTGGCGCGCAGTTCGTCACTCCTGTGGGGGTCCGGGCGGGGACACCAAGAGCCCGCCGATGAGCCTAGCTTCGTGTCCTAGGCGAAACCCCACACAAGACACGGCACAAACCTAGAAGAATTGCTGAGTTTTAATTCACCGGCCGTGAAAGCCAATATACCATCTTTTTGGAAGCCTTCATAGGGAGGTTAAGGCTGCTTGAGCTTTTAGTTCTCGTAGTCAAGTGGTGCAGTTGCACCTTATATAAAGGGAGGTGGCGCGCAGTTCGTCACTCCTGTGGGGGTCCGGGCGGGGACACCAAGAGCCCGCCGATGAGCCTAGCTTGGTGTCCTAGGCGAAACCCCACACAAGACACGGCACAAACCTAGAAGAATTGCTGAGTTTTAATTCACCGGCCGTGAAAGCCAATATACCATCTTTTTGGAAGCCTTCATAGGGAGGTTAAGGCTGCTTGAGCTTTTAGTTCTCGTAGTCAAGTGGTGCAGTTGCACCTTATATAAAGGGAGGTGGCGCGCAGTTCGTCACTCCTGTGGGGGTCCGGGCGGGGACACCAAGAGCCCGCCGATGAGCCTAGCTTGGTGTCCTAGGCGAAACCCCACACAAGACACGGCACAAACCTAGAAGAATTGCTGAGTTTTAATTCACCGGCCGTGAAAGCCAATATACCATCTTTTTGGAAGCCTTCATAGGGAGGTTAAGGCTGCTTGAGCTTTTAGTTCTCGTAGTCAAGTGGTGCCGTTGCACCTTATATAAAGGGAGGTGGCGCGCAGTTCGTCACTCCTGTGGGGGTCCGGGCGGGGACACCAAGAGCCCGCCGATGAGCCTAGCTTGGTGTCCTAGGCGAAACCCCACACAAGACACGGCACAAACCTAGAAGAATTGCTGAGTTTTAATTCACCGGCCGTGAAAGCCAATATACCATCTTTTTGGAAGCCTTCATAGGGAGGTTAAGGCTGCTTGAGCTTTTAGTTCTCGTAGTCAAGTGGTGCAGTTGCATCTTATATAAAGGGAGGTGGCGCGCAGTTCGTCACTCCTGTGGGGGTCCGGGCGGGGACACCAAGAGCCCGCCGATGAGCCTAGCTTGGTGTCCTAGGCGAAACCCCACACAAGACACGGCACAAACCTAGAAGAATTGCTGAGTTTTAATTCACCGGCCGTGAAAGCCAATATACCATCTTTTTGGAAGCCTTCATAGGGAGGTTAAGGCTGCTTGAGCTTTTAGTTCTCGTAGTCAAGTGGTGCAGTTGCACCTTATATAAAGGGAGGTGGCGCGCAGTTCGTCACTCCTGTGGGGATCCGGGCGGGGACACCAAGAGCCCGCCGATGAGCCTAGCTTGGTGTCCTAGGCGAAACCCCACACAAGACACGGCACAAACCTAGAAGAATTGCTGAGTTTTAACTAACATTGCATTTCTCCCAATGGTCGATATTGCTCTGCGCTCTGACTGCGTGTAAGCAATGTAATTGGGTCATGGGTCTAGCAAAGAAAAACCGACCGTAAACTTTTCCTGGCAAATACTAAGGCCCATTCTACAAACATATGATTTTTGCTCCTTAAAATAACACACATACACGTAATACGATGGAATTAATAGCTTATGCCACGTGATCTGTAATAGTAGAAAGTTAAATCAACACCATAAACCATGCTTATGACATAAAATCCCTGTGTATTGACTATAAGTGTCCATAATTCTACGTTATATATTAGTGAAGCAATGGTGTAATTCTTAACTGTGTCCAAAAACTCCCACTTGCGGTGTAAGTGCCCCCTTAAGTAGAGGGGACTGATTTTGGGAATTTTACCTTGCACCCACTCATACACAAGGGTATCATGATCACGATCTCCAAGGCTCTATATGGAACAATTAAAACAAATGCCATCATATGAGGGTAAGTCTGTCCTGAGGAGGAAGCGGGGATATGTCTCTAGTCTATCACATGGAGCTCTCTGCTTTAAAGACTTCCTGTTGGCTGGACATCGAACAGTGCTCGCCATTACGGAGCGCTGTCGTACTAATGGTCTCTCTGTCACTCACTCTTTGCTCGCTATGGATGAATACACACCTTAGGAGGGGGAGGAGGAGGAGGAGGAGGGAACAAATCTCACCATATGGAGACAGGCCACGAATAATGAAGAACGGCTGGGCCGTCGAGAGTGATCGTGGGATCTGAGAAGATGATGATGATGATAATTGTTGTTTTAAGGGGCCTACCGTCTAGGTTATCGGCCCCTAATGGTTTAGGTGATCGTGAAGATGAAAATGAAATGTAAACTATAAATAAAACTAACTACTAACTTATATATTAGAAGAAGAATTGGAAAACAAAAGGAGAATAAGCCAAATAAAGGACATGAGGAAATGATGTGCCCTCAACCCTCGAAGAATGAGGATTGAGGTATTTGGAAGGAAGGAGAGCCATAAAAGGCAGATAGGAAAGTTAAAGAGGAGAAGGTTCCACCCCAGAGGTAATGGATAAAACGGGGAAAACCGGACGCAGCTCATGAATCCCTCGGGGTCGCCAACTCCCGAACCCACCAGCCGTGAGCCCCTGAGGGTGTAGCAATACCCAGGGTGCACCAGAAGTGGTGGGGACACATACATCCTGCCTCCTTGAGGGCCTTGAGCAGAAGGCAGGAGATAACATGAAAAGAAAAAAAAAAGAAGGCTGACCCCTCGCAGAAGGAGGGTATCAGAAAAGGTGAGACAAGGGCCAATTAAGGCGGGGCTACAAGATTGCAATTTGGACCTGCAGCAAGTGCAGGTTTGAATCCCGGCACGGACAGTGGCCATCCGTCGGGGTCGTAAGAGAACAAGAGTTGACCAAGTGAGGTCGACAGGAAAGAAGACGGAGAGGGGCCCGGCACAAGTAAGTGGAAGCAATGCCGGACTCAGCTGGGACCCCGTGGTCACACACCCACCCCACTAGATGTGAGCCCATAGGGGGAGATCTGAGAAGAGATATCGTGCCCCCTATATTGGGGTTTCTTATTGCACCGTACAGAGATCACAATGTCGCTTCCACCTCGTCCACCCTGGAACTGAAATTCCGAGGTTTCCCACTTCTACTCCAGCCAAATGCTGGGCTAGTTCCTAACCTAATGCTATGTCCGCCTCCTTCCCAATTCTCTCTTAAAAATAATAATAAAAAAGTATGGCCTTGGATGCAGGGTGCAAGATTTGTTATTTGCACCCAGAGGGTAGCTTGCATGTCAAATTTTGTTGTTCCTTGAAGCACTATGAAAGTCAAGGATGTTAGATATCTAAGCTCCTTGACACTAGGCTATAGCGCTTTCTAGTAGAGAAATGACGAACTTTGTGTTGGCGGAAAATCCCGAGATTAATTTTGCCATTTTGAACACGGCTTACTGTATTCAAATGGGTTCTTTGATATGCCAACATCGTATGACATGCGTGTCGTAATTTTTGCCGCATTTCAAAAAAATCTCTTACCACGGCCAGGAGCGAACCTGTAAGCTTGGGATTTGTAATCCGATTCGATAACCACTCACCCACCGTGGCAAGCTAACTAATACAGCCATCAAAATAACATATGCTATCAGACATAATTACACATACCCAAAGTACACAGGGCTAAATTACCACGTTGTCTAACCCTCTGAAATGAAACAACAACAACAGCATACGGAGAAAAGGCAAGGATAATGAGACACGGCAGAGCCATGGAGAACGATCGTGGGCCCTGAGACAAAGATACCGCGCTCCCTTCTTCTTCTTTATATGCTGTCTCCGCGTCGAGGATTGATCATCATTGCAATCCCTTGCCTCGAGGTTGTCGTTCTAAACAGAGATGCTGAGTCAAGTTCAAACCATTCCCGCCAATTTTTGAGCCAGGAGATCCTCCTCCTCCCTGGTCTGCGCCTTCCTTCAATCTTGCCTTCCATGATCAGCTGCTGGAGTCGGTACTCGTTATTTCGAATCACGTGGCCAAAATATTGTAGCTTCTGTCACCTGATGTTGTAGAGCACGTCCATCTCCTTGACCATCCGATCCAGCACCTCGGTGTTTCTCACCTTGTCGGTCCACGATATACGAAGCATGCGACGATACAGCCACATTTCAAATGCTTCCAACTTCTTCTCCAAGGTTTTGGTTATCGTCCATCCCTCGTGTCCATACACTAGTATGGGAATTATGTAACACTTGAGGGCAAGTAGTCTCGTTCTCAGACTAAGATCTCGGTGACACAGCATTTTCTTCATTTTGATAAAGACACCCCTGGCTTGCTCAATGCGAGCTTTGATTTCATGGCTGCAGTCCCATTTGTCATTCAGGTAGCATCCTAAATATTTATACGAATGAACTCGTTCGATGGCTTTAACAGTAACTGCTAATGTGGTATCAATTACTTCTTTGTTGACAACCATGAATTTTGTTTTGCGAATGTTCATCTTTAAGCCATAATCATTGCTAACTTCGTTCACGCGATTCAGCAATGCTTCCGGCGATCAGGACTATGTCATCTGCATATCGGAAATTATTGATGGCTGTGCCGTTGATGACAATGCCTTGATGAAACCCATCCAAGGCTTCCGACATGATTGCCTCCGAATATAAGTTGAAGAGCATTGGAGACAGCACACTGCCTTGTCGAACACCACGTCGAATTTGTACTTCATCGGACAACATATTATCCACCCGAATGTTCGCTCGTTGATTCCAGTAGAGATTGGCAATGATTCGTACGTCACTATTGTCAAATCCAACTCGTTGAAGGAGTTCTAGCATTTTAGTGTCCTGTATTCGGTCGAATGCCCTCTCATAATCAATGAAGCACAAAAATACGTCCTTTTTAATATCGTGGCTGCGCTGCACAAGGACTTGTATCGAGAACACGGCATCCCTGGTGCCAAATCCACCCCGGAATCCGAATTGTGTGTCCCACATAAATTCTTCGCACTTTCTGAAGATTCTTCCATGAATTATTTTCAGAAACAGCTTGAGGACGTGACTCATCAAGCTAATCGTTAGATGTTCTTCGTAGTGCCTTGCATTAGGCTTCTTTGGTAGTGGAATGAACGCAGACTTGAGCCAGTCTTCAGGGATCAGGCCTGTCTGGTAGATCTTATTGAAGAGGGATGTGAGAACATTTATGTTTTCATTGCCCAGAACCTTTAGTATCTCAGCATGAACATTGTCTGGTCCATCTCACAAATAACCTTCATCACCTCCTCTCTTAGGATACTTGGTCCAATATCCGTCTCATCAATGCCGTGATCTGCAACTCGGTCATCATCGAAGAGCTTGTGCACATACCGTTCCCATAGCTTGATCTTGTCACTTGTCGTGGCAACCATTACTCACACTTAATTCACAAACCGTAAAACAATATAAACCAACCCTATAACGAGATTGAAATTGCGAATCGTATTATAAACACCAAAACGCACTACAAACGTTTTTTGTAGTGTATATTAGTGTACACCCTCTGTCTGAAAAGTTCGGTGAATTGGCTATCTTACGAACGGATTGTTTGTTTACCTGAAACAGCCCTGACTGTCCTTCGAAGTAATTAATACCCGGGGATGGTTATGCACTTCTGAGAACGACTGAACAAGTCCTGGTAACTCCTGGCATAGTCTTCTTTAGGAATAGCCTTCAGTTTGGTTCGTCATGGCTATGCACTTCTGAGAACGACTGAACAAGTCCTGGAAACTCCTGGGATAGTATTATTTAGGAATAGCCTTCAGTTTGGGTCGTCAAAACTCTAAATTGAAGGCAAGAGAGAAGCGTGAATTTATGTATCCTGCCTTGCACACCTGATGGGTGGCAGTGAGAAGGGTGGATTTATGCAACCTAACGTGCACACCTGTTCGACGGGTGGCTGTGAGAAGGGCGAATGTTCCGTGGAATGGAATGGTCCTCAAAACTATCGTCACGGGTGACGAGACCTGGTGCCTAAGGTACGACCTCGAAGGCAAGCGTGAAAGTATGGAGTATTGGGGCCCAGGGTCGCCGAAAAGCCCTGAAGGGCCAGAGGTTTTCGGACATTTCGGATATCCAACGTAATGTGACGACCCAACTGAAGGCTATCCCTCAGGAAGACTACGCCAGGACTTGTACAACCGTTCTAAGAAGTGCATAACCATCCACAGGGATTAATTTGAAGGATAGTAACGGCTGTTTCAGGCAAGCCAACAATCCGTTCGTAATATAGACCCATTCACCGAACTTTTCAGACACAGGGTGTATAAATGTGAACCTCAACACAGTAATCAGGATCTGATGATGACCGCTTGAAGGTTGAAACGCATAATATTAAACAATTCCCCATTATAATAGTGATAATAAACTAATGACGTAATTCTTTGCCGGGTGTGTTCTTTACATAATATTATTTATGGAAGTCAAGAAGTATCAGCAATCAATTTATTACAGCCTGAAATGCGGCAACCCGCTATACTAAATTGTTATGTGTGTAGCGTGCATTAGGGCTCTCATTACTCGTAGCCTTCCAAAATACGGAAGCAAGTACTCGGACTACCAGAAAATATTCACAAGGAAACAAGTATAAGGTGCTGGATAACTTTCAGCACAATACGGGAACTATTGTTTTGCCTGGAGAGAGTATGGCGGAACCCGGCGAAATCCCACACTCAAGATGACCACTGTCCGTGCCGGGATTCAAACCTGCACTTACTGCAGGTCCAAATTGCAATCTTGTAGCCTGGCCCAATGCAAATTCGCAATTTCTTTTATAAGTCGTCTATGAATTTCCGCTCTTGGTTCGCCCTCATACCACAATAAACGCAGTGCGGAACGCTGTTCTTCTTAGGTGCAAGCAGAGAGTGGTGTGGCCATCCTTACGTTGCAACAGCGCAAGCTGTACACTACCCATCTGACATCATGTGGAGAACATGTATTCACATCCCGACTTGCTCTGTCCTTTCGGGGTATGGTCGTCTCCACACAGTGCGAATACATATTCAGGATCCGAATACTACCAGGTACTACTCTACAAGAAAAGGGTAAAAACTTCCTATCTTAAATCATGGCTATTACACAACAATAAAACATCCATTTACATTTAAATTAATCCCACAATAATCAAAATAAACTTTGGATCACACATATGATAATGGCAAAGGGACACTGAATGCTAATCTATATCATCTGCGGTCCGCAGCTGAGATCGCAATTTGACCTCACCAGGCATGCTGCCACATCTCTACCTGTGAGTCTATGAGCCAACGTCTGGTGTCTCAATACACCTTATTCTACACTTCACTAAACAATTCCATTTATGGTAATGCACTCTTGTCATTTGACGAATGTTCATATCTTAGGCACATCACTTAAATAATAATAATAATAATAATAATAATAATAATAATAATAATAATAATAATAAGCACAATAAATCAAATAAACATGACAAATAGCACTTCAATATTATTGAAGTTACAGTATTTATTTCTTGACTATCCATAGTGCTTATGGAATATTTACTTTACTTCATTGATCAACAATGCGTTAGCCATTGTTGCGATAGGTTACTTGTACTACAATGTACATTAATTCTGTGTATTGTTTCCTTCCTCCGCTTTCTCCACAAACGCTAACAATAGTACCTTCCTACTCTACATAAACAATGCTAGTCTGCTATAACGATAATATACGTCTCTAAGTCGTTCAAAATATAAGTCGATTTATAGTTTTGTTTGCATCAAATCCATATTCTCCGTACCCGTATGAAAATATGCATCTCAAACTGGGATTTAAACTTCAAATAATGTGACAGTTGCCTTTTAGCGTAGTTAGTGTTAAGAACAGCTAACTTTGCTAAATATCACTCGATTTCAACAATTAAAAGAAGGATATAACATCCTTATAATGCTAAGAATTGATTTCTGCCGTCAAAATAAACAATTTATTATTAATTAAAATGCCAGACCTTGATATCGCAGTCTCCAGTACACTTACGATAGGGTTAGTCGTAAAACTACCACCCGCAGTGAATACAATAGCTTATACCTGGGTCGCTAGAAACCATGATGGCCGCCTAGTCTGACCCTTGGCCGACCAGCTCCTTCCCCCAGCTGTCTCATTACTCATTCACACAACACCAACCAGATTTTTACAGTTGCACTTTCACCCTGCGGTTAGTATAAGGCGATATGTGTCATTGTTATGAACTGGATATCCAAATATTTAACATCCTATCAACAGGGTAACTTTAATTGGCTCAACGTGGCTCAATAACATAATGTAGCAAAGGAATGGGTTTTACTAGGCACGAAAGTCTTGGGGAGCAGCATACGGCTTTTAATGGCGTGGTCTAGTGGTCTTAATGCTTGCCACTTTCACGCACGAAGTCTCGGTAAGGCGTCCTTGACCCTTCCGTACAAATAGATTCTCGCATCACAATGCGATCATTACCAGGAGTAGCTCATTGTGTTGGCAAACGTTAATCCTCAAAGGCCCTCACGATGCTGGTATGGCAGCCCAGACGCCTGTCTGTCTCCATCCGCTATCGTCAATACAACGGTATGCCCCATGGCTATACATCAATACAAACCTTCGTAGAATACCCCGTATGGTCCTGACAATGTCCTAGAAACGTTCCTTGCATTAATTAAAGTAATCATCTTGATTTTACTCTTAAATTGCTCGCATATCAGTGGCACAAATACTAGGTCTGTTGGTATATCGCAGATCATGTGACACTTCTAGTTTCCCTTCCATGTGGCGTGCTTAATGATTTTCTATATCATCCCTTATCATACTGGTATATGTTTACTGGCATTTCTACTGGCTCTTTGACATTACAACAGTTACTGCGCGATTCAATACACTCATTACATTTGATCATGTATAACATTAATGGCTGACACATAATGATATCATTCTTATATATAACATTTATCTTGTAATTACCTGGGATTTGATGCAATTTTATCACTTCTTGCAAACATGCTGAATATTTCATTATTTCGACTTTTCTCACTCATAAAGTTACTTTTCAACTTTAACATTAGATTTATTGTGGTCTTACACAAATCAGCTGTAAGCCAAATCATTCTCAATTTGCAAATTCTTCTATAGCAAATACGAGGAATACAAGTTCCTATAAATATTACTTCAAAATACCTATTATGACATGATTTCAACTTAGACGTATCGTATCGTTAGCTTTCTACAATATATCATTGGAATTGGTACTCACATTGTGTTCTGGTGGTCGAATCCTATGACACCACATATAAACCACCATCTTGACATTTACTGATGCATCATGATGGATACGTTATATTTCCTTTGTGGACACAATACACTTTTCACTTTGGTAATACACATCTTCACGTTACCCTATTTACACATTTTTCCACTATATTTTATCATACAACACATTATTTTTAACACTGACACACATTAAAATTTATAATACACAGACACTTTTTCACACGATTTGCTTCATTTGCTTCATATTTGCGTGATAACAGAGTTGCAGGTGGCGCGATTTCCGACATCTAACTCCAATGGAAGTCTCTATCAAACGCGATCCTGGCTAACGCTCGTTCAGACGGCAGCAAGTGTGAATGTTCCTCCACGTCATCTATCCTCAGTGTCTTTGTCTGTACTTGAATAAAATCACAATGCCTGTGACATTCTTCCCATCCCATGATCTATAATAATGGATATAGTGTGACCATTGTTAACAACTAGATCATGACTTGCGCGCTTTACAAAATTACCCATCTGACGGTGTAATTTACAGTTCATACCACATTATTTTACTTACTGCGCGGTTTGATATTTATAAGCTTTACTTGGCTTCTATTATTATTACGGCATCTGCGCACTCGTAATTTCGTCCAATCAGTTCAGTACTGAAGAACATCTTCCCGACTGAAACACTTCTATAGACTTTAGATTAAACATGAAAATGTTCCTTTTACACACTTGTACAAATAGTTTGTTCATTTGCGCGGCCTTTAATCACAATATTCGAACGTGCTGGAGTAACCTTCTCTCCACGTGAGTTCTCACAGTTGACTTTATAATACATTTTACACTTGCACTTGTGCGGTCTTTGTTTATTGCGACTGGCGTGGCTTAGTTCCAAAGTCTGTACACGTGGGCAACACCCTCCCCGCGTGAGTGCTCCAAGTTGACTGACTTCTACATGGCTTCCTGCTCTATTTAAGGTTTTCCTCTCAAAACATAGTTCTCTGAAATCCACGGAGCGACCTTTCCTTTAAATCTGCAATTTCCAGGGCTGAAACTGCCTTCATCTGGTCCCATTTTGCACGGAGGTTACACTTCCAGTCTCGTGCCAGTGATTTGATCGTTCAATTAATTAATATTAATTGATCTTGGTGATGGCTTGGGCACGCTATGCTCCGGGGATTCCCCTTTCATCTTGCGCTAACGGTCTGCCATCCGCGTTTCTGCGTTCGCCGTCCGTGTAATGCTTAATATGCTCCAATAAGCATACTTCTTGGGTTCATAATTATCCTCTCTGGATTTTATTCATCTTGGTGTTGATGTCAACTCTCTCGGATGCCTCGTTTTCATGTAATCAATTATTTTCATGTGGCCTCCTTCCCATTCCAAACATTCTCCATTATGTTTCGGTAGTTCCCACAGTCATTACTCTCTGTCTTAGCTCCCCTTGTAGACGGAAAAAGTCCCTAGGCGCCAAGCTGACACGCCCCTCTGAACTAGCTAATTTCTCAATTGTCAGTCTTGCCTCGAAACTGTGCTTTTGAGCTCAAATACTGTATCTTACAGTAGTATGGATACCTTCCATTTTGTACAATATTGCTTATAATTCCTAAAATATACCTGGAATTAAGTTAATATTTCAAGAATAGTCTTACTTTATGTGGTTCTTGGTTACAATGCGGGTTTCCCCCTCAAAGACCTCAGGTTCGATACCCCCGAAAAATCATATGTGTGATTTTTCCTCTCTGGAGTATCAGGTTCGACGCCAGTCAGCACAAGTACCATGGGTACATTATTTCCCCAGCAAAATTTAAAAAAAATTCAATGGACAAGTGAATTTCTTTTAATCATTTGCTGACTGCGCTCGACCTACGTCTGAATGTTTATACTAGGTGGTCGGTGACCCCGTCTGGCAAGTCTGCCGTTCTCACCCTTGTTGTGTCTCAAGTCTGTCTCGCTTGAAAGCGTTTTCTTGTCTGAGGGTCCTATTCATACTGTGGAGTTCCTTGGCTGCTTCAACGAGCTAGTCCTAAAATTCGAGCAGGCCACAGTCGCACGGTTTCCCTCTTCCTTCTTGCTGGGCAAGCTCCTTCTTACAATTGCTTTCAGAATAGTGTGGCGGATTCTCTGGCCTCTCTGCCTGTGCGCACATGACTGCCCCGTTCACTTGAGTATGTGCGGCTTCTTCTTGTTCTTCAAACTCTTCCGGAGGATTATATAACTTTAAGTTTGCTGCATTCATAATTACTTCACTTCCATTGTCCTTGTGTTTCACTCTATAGGCATTGTTCTGCAGATCTCTAATGAAATCCGCCCCAATGATAATATTAAGCGGGAGTCTGTTTACTAATAAGAAATTCTGAGAGAATATAGAATTTCCTATTTTTAAATCCAAGAAAACCTGGTATTTACATATCATCATTTTATCGGGTATAATACCTCTGATTTTTACGCTTGAAGTGGGTATTTTCAAGACGTGACCCTTGGTTTCTATTTCGTTTAACAGTGCTTGAGTGATTAAGCATACTGTCGAACCCGTGTCAATCAGACTACGTATTTTCATGCCTGCAATTTCCACAAGGATAATGGGTAATTCTCTCCTTACAATGGTCTGTCCTTCTCCTGTCTCTTCAATCAGCTCTTCAGGCTTGGCAATCCAGTTGACAATATCGACTGTATTCCATCCTGTGGTTCGGCTTACATGTTGGCTTTTAATTTCGAAGTTATTTTTAATCTTTGGCACCACCTTTTTTCAGCGCGCCTTCTTTTTTCCTCGTGCTGATGCAATTCAAGGCTTTTCACTCCGTCGTTATTATTATAAACATCCGGTGATTTCCTGTTTCTTATTGCTTCATCCCATTTTACTTGAGATGGTCTGTTTTCGTCATCCCTTTCCTCCATGTACCATAATGAGGCGTGGTATCTTTCTTCTACCTCCTCGTCAAAGCTTTGGTTTTGTTCTTGACCTCTCTATTGTTTGTCGTTTCTCTGACGGCCGTACCCTCTTCTATTGTTATACGGTCGTCCCCTCGAACCGTGCTGCTCCCAGGGTCTTCGTACCTGCGTATCCCGGTTTGAGTTCCCTCGGTATACTGGCTGTCTCCTTCTTTTTCATTCTCTGCTGGGTGCCAGTTCGAATTCATTGTTTCGTGCTTGTGGACTTATTATTCTTACTAGGGACTTTAACTGGTTCAATTTGTGTGTCTGACACATGAACTTGTTCTGTACTTCAGCCCTGTCTCGTGTTATGTGATGTTGTTAAGTCCAACTGTCTCAAAACTGCTTCCATTTCAATAGCAGTTTTTGCATTTGCTGATATCAGCAATCTTTTCACTTACATGGCAACTGCTTTGCGATGGCTATACAGAGATCTTCGTCTGAAGGGGCCTGATCAAGTTCACGGAAGCGACAGAGCTGTTGTATAAAAACTCCGCGTATTTAATTGGATCATTCATACTGTAACGTCTTGAGTATAAGTCCAACCTCAAGTTCTGTTGTACCGATGGATCCCAGTAACGCTTAAGAAACGCCTGGCGAAACTCCTCTACCGTATCAAATGTGTATCGGAAGCTTCTAAACCAGAGCACACACTCTCCTTCAGTATTTTTTTCTATTGCTCTTAGCCTTCGTTCTGGTGGAACTTTCTTATCATTAAGGTATTCAGTAACCTCCTTTAACCAGTATTTCGGTGTCATTGTGGAGTGATTTCCCGAAAAGTTTCGTGGTTTTTCCTCAATAGCTCTTATAACCGTGATTATTTGGTTTTGAGCATTATTTTCGTTAGGAGTTGACATGGCCATTGGTACACCTGGCGTCATGTACGGACTCTCATTTGGCTGTATAGGATTTCATGGCGTGGGCTGGGTTTCGAACTCCGCCCATCTGTTCCTCTGCGTATCGCCTATGCTGCCTTCACTGGATCTAGGATTTCTTAATGCATTTTCTTCTTGAGCGATCATCCTTGTCTCCATTTGGTTATTCTTATTTTCGGTTCTTTCCAACCGTGCCAAAACTTCTTGTTCTATTTTCATCAGACGGCCTTTATTTTCTTTAGCTATTTTGAGGATTTTCTCTTTGTCAACCCTGAGGCTTTCCTTTATGTGGGAGATTTCCCCAGCTAAATCTTCTTTCAATACGGCTAGCGTATTTTCATTAGCTTCGTACTTTAATCCTTCTCTGATCTCTAATTCTCCTTTTAAGCCTGTTATTTCTTTCTGCACATGCCCTTGCACCTTCGAGATTTCGGTCTGCATTTTATTAATGTCGTCCCGATTTTTTTCCTGTTTCTTATGAATGACTGCCAAGTCGCTTCGAGCTTGGTCCACTTCTTTGTTGACCTTGCTGACTTGTACCTTAATATTTCCTACCATTTCTTTATTCTCTTCCACGGTATTCTTTATCTCTGCGATCTCGTGGCATTGGTCTAGGATATTCTTATACTGTTTTCGCAATTCCCCATCCACGGTCCTTGCATTGCTTGCTAATCTTTCGCTCCATTTGGCTTCGCTTTCCTCAATGCTCTGGTCTACAGAGTTTGTGAACATGTTAAAGTGTTCGTGTTGACGTTCCGTGTTCGCAGTGGTTTGGTTCTGTATGTCTTTAAGCTCAGATGACATTGTGTCTAATATCTCGTTAATTTCGCGTTGTGACTGTTTGCACGCTTGCAAATTACTCTCGAGTTTTAATTCGATAGTTTCGAAACGCTTATCGTTCGCTACCTGCATCTCTGCGATTACGCTAGTGACATTTTCAATAACCTCTTCCTTAATTGAAGTTTTAGTATTTTCGAGCTTCAAGTTAACCTCAGCTTGATTAGCTTCTAATCTTTGATTAACCACAGCTTGATTAGCTGTCATTTCCACTTGATTAGCTTCTAACTGCAAGTTTACATCAGCCAACTTTTGGCTTATTTCGGCCTGAAATTCCTTAGCATTCTCTTTATTTTCTGCATTGGAAGCGTCAAAGTGCTCCCTCAGTCCGGCAATACATTTAAGTATTTCCTCCGTACTCGACATTTCATCAATCTGTATCTTGTGAATTCTGGTGGGTTCATGTTGCATCATAAGGCTGCGTTATTTTAGAAAGCGGATTCCGGTTGTTACACAGAATATAATATTATTAATATAGTGCACATATGAACACGAATAAGCATTGGGTAGAGAGGATGGTACCCGTATCCCTTCTTATCGTCTGACAATGCATTAAAATATACTCACAATTTCGTTCATCAAAAGTTCCGACAAAATTAATTACTATGGTTTTCCCCATGAAAACCATGCTATCTTATGGGGTTTAATAAATCCCATAATCCCCACACTCTTGGGCACCATGATAAACAGATGTTAGGGGTAGGATCAAGGTTGTCCATCGCAAGACATCAGCTCAAGTTTACAAACATCGTAACAACCGTCCAAGGGTTTGGTATTGCTGCTGAATGTCCCGCTTTGGGCCTTGCCATATGGGTATTATCAACATTTATTTATGAGTGTGAGAATTATATCGCCTATGGGATGCGGCCTGTCTCTATATCTACCCTTTATGCTTCTATAATGATTACTTCTATCCATGATTATATCGGCCGTCTTAGAAGTCCTAGTAGTTCAGATCCTCGTACATAACATCGACCCATGTACCCATCTGACATCATGTGGAGAACATGTATTAACATCCCGACTTGCTCTAATAATAATAATAATAATAATAATAATAATAATAATAATAATAAGCACAACAAATCAAATAAACATGACAAATAGCACTTCAATATTATTGACGTTACAGTATTTATTTCTTGACCATCCATAGTGCTTATGGAATATTTACTTTACTTCATGGTTCAACAATGCGTTAGCCATTGTTGCGATAGGTTACTTGTACTACAATGTACATTAATTCTGTGTATTGTTTCCTTCCTCCGCTTTCTCCACAAACGCTAACAATAGTACCTTCCTACTCTACATAAACAATGCTAGTCTGCTATAACGATAATATACGTCTCTAAGTCGTTCAAAATATAAGTCGATTTATAGTTTTGTTTGCATCAAATCCATATTCTCCGTACCCGTATGAAAATATGCATCTCAAACTGGGGTTTAAACTTCAAATAATGTGTCAGTTGCCTTTTAGCGTAGTTAGTGTTAAGAACAGCTAACTTTGCTAAATATCACTGATTTCAACAATTAAAAGAAGGATATAACATCCTTATAATGCTAAGAATTGATTTCTGCCGTCAAAATAAACAATTTATTATTAATTAAAATGCCAGACCTTGATATCGCAGTCTCCAATACACATACGATAGGGTTAGTCGTAAAACTACCATCCGCAGTGAATACAATAGCTTATACCTGGGTCGCTAGAAACCATGATGGCCGCCTAGTCTGACCCTTGGCCGACCAGCTCCTTCCCTCAGCTGTCTCATTACTCATTCACACAACACCAACCAGATTTTTACAGTTGCACTTTCAACCTGCGTTTAGTATAGGGCGAAACTGTGTCATTGTTATGAACTGGATATCCAAATAGTTAACATCCTATCAACAGGGTAACTGTAATTGGCTCAACGAGGCTCAATAACATAATGTAGCAAAGGAATGGGTTTTACTAGGCACGAAAGTCTTGGGGAGCAGCATACGGCTTTTAATGGCGTGGTCTAGTGGTCTTAATGCTTGCCACTTTCACGCACGAAGTCTCGGTAAGGCGTCCTTGACCCTTCCGTACAAATAGATTCTCGCATCACAATGCGGATCATTACCAGGAGTAGCTCATTGTGTTGGCAAACGTTAATCCTCAAAGGCCCTCACGATGCTGGTATGGCAGCCCAGACGCCTGTCTGTCTCCATCCGCTATCGTCAATACAACGGTATGCCCCATGGCTATACATCAATACAAACCTTCGTAGAATACCCCGTATGGTCCTGACAATGTCCTAGAAACGTTCCTTGCATTAATTAAAGTAATCATCTTGATTTTACTCTTAAATTGCTCGCATATCAGTGGCACAAATACTAGGTCTGTTGGTATATCGCAGATCATATGACACTTCTAGTTTCCCTTCCATGTGGCGTGCTTAATGATTTTCTATATCATCCCTTATCATACTGGTATATGTTTACTGGCATTTCTACTGGCTCTTTGACATTACAACAGTTACTGCGTGATTCATTACACGCATTACATTTGATCATGTATAACATTAATGGCTGACACATTATGATATCACTCTCATATATAACATTTACCTTGTAATTACATGGGATTTGATGCAATTTTATCACTTCATGCAAACATGCTGAATATTTCATTATTTCGACTTTTCTCACTCATAAAGTTACTTTTCAAATTTAACATTAGATTTATTGTGGTCTTACGCAAATCAGCTGTAAGCCAAATCATTCTCAATTTGCAAATGCTTCTATAGCAAATACGAGGAATGCAAGCTCGTATAAATATTACTTCAAAATACTTATTTTGACATGATTTCGACTTAGACGTATCGTATCGTTAGCTTTCAACATTATATAATAGGAATTGGTACTCACATTGTGTACTGGTGGTCGAATCCTATGACACCACATATAAACCACCATCTTGACATTTACTGATGCATCATGATGGATACGTTATATTTCCTTTGTGGACACAATAAACTTTTCACTTTGGTAATACACATTTTCACTTTACCCTAATTACACATTTTTCCACTATATTTTATCATACAACACATTATTAGCCTACTTACGATTTTTGCAAAAAATGAAAGTAGACTCATGAGATCACTACAGGGAGAAAAAAAAGTGTGTCTGTCTGTGTGTGTGTATGTGTACTCTGAATGTATGTCCCCCCCCTATCAATTCGAACACGGTGAGCGCAAATTGAACGAAATTTGGTACAAAGGTAGCACTAGCAAAGGACACCTCAGTGTCATGTTTTATATCGCCGCCATCTTGACGGAAACGTAATGGCGGCCACACAAATGTTCAAAGCTTAAATCAAATTACGACTAACCTAATCATCCGATCTCTACCAAATTTTGCAACAACATACCTTCATGGGGGCAGCATCCTTGGACCAAATTAATAGGTCATCAGCCTAATAGTTTGCGGATGGCGGCCATCTTTGTGTGAACATCGATTGCCCCTATTAATTCGAACACGGTGAAACCGAATGGAACGAAATTTGGTACAGAGATAGTACTAGCAAAGGGCACTCCAGTGTCATGATTTATAACGCCGCCATCTTGACGGAAACGTAATGGCGGCCACACGAATGTTCAAAGCTTAAATCAAATTACGACTAACCTAATAATCCGATCTCTACCAAATTTTACAACAACATACCTTTATGAAGGAACCATCCTTTGACCAAATTAATAGGTCATTAGCTTAATAGTTTACGGATGGCGGCCATCTTTGTGTCAAAATCGATTCACCCTATTAATTCAAACACGGTGAAACCGAATGGAATGAAATTTGGTACAGAGGTAGCACTAGCAAAGGGCACCTCAGTGTCATGTTTTATATCGCCGCCATCTTGACGGAAACGTAATGGCGGCCACACAAATATTCAAAGCTTAAATCAAATTACGATTAACCTTATCATCCGATCTCTACCAAATTTTGCATCAACATACCATCATGGAGGGAGCATCCTTTGACCAAACTAATAGGTCATTAGCCTAACATTTTGCGGATGGCGGCCATCTTTGTGTGAAAATCGATTCCCCCTATTAATTCGAACACGGTGAAACCGAATGGAACGAAATTTGGTACAGAGGTAGCACTAGCAAAGGCCACCTCAGTGTCATGTTTTATATCACCGCCATCTTGACGGAAACGTAATCGCGGTCACCCAAATGTTAAAGGCTAAAATGTAATTACGACCAACCTAATAATCTTGTCTCTACCAAATTTTGCAACAACAAATCTTTATGTGGGAAGCATATTCTGACCAAACTGCTAGATCATCAGCCCAATAGTTTGCAGATGGTGGCCAAGTATGTGTGCAAATCGATTCCCCTATCAATTCAAACACGGTGAAACCGAATTGAACGAAATTTGGTACAGAGGTAGCACTAGCAAAAGGCACCTCAGTGTCATATTTTATATCGCCGCCATTTTGTCGGAAACGGAATGACGGCCACCCAAATGTTAAAAGCTTCAATCAAATTTCGACCATCCTAATAATTTGATCTCTACCGGATTTTGCAACAACATGCCTTTTTGTGGAAAGCATCTTATGACTGACTACAAGGTCATCAGCCCAATAGTTTGCAAATAGCGGCCATGTATGTCTGCAAATCCAACCCCAGATCAATTCAAACACGGTGAAACCGAATTGAATGAATTTTTTACAGAGGTAGCACTAGCAACGGGCACCTCATATTCATGTTTAATATCCCTATAGCACGTTGTATTTCAACAAGCTACTACAACCAACATTCAATTATACTCCTTGAAAAGGAGAAAGTGTTATAACAATACCCATGCTAGGAGAAAGTAGGCTATATGTTCTTTACTGAACATCTTGTTTTTAACACTGACATACATTAAAATTTATATTACACAGACATTTTTTCACATGATTTGCTTCATTTGCTTCATATTTGCGTGATAACAGAGTTGCAGGTGGCGCAATTTCCGACATCTAACGCCAATGGAAGTCTCTATCAAACGCGATCCTGTCTAACACTCGTTCAAACGGCTGCTAGTGTGAATGTTCCTCCACGTCATCTATCCTCAGTGGCTTTGTCTGTACTTGAAAAAGATCACAATGCCTGTGACATTCTTCCCATCCCTTGATCTATAAAATGGATATAGTGTGACCATTGTTAACAACTAGATCATGACTTGCGCGCTTTACAAAATTACCCATATGACGGTGTAATTTACAGTTCATACCACATTATTTTACTTACTGCGCGGCTTGATAATTATAAGCTTTATTTGGCTTCTATTATTATTACGGCATCTGGGCACTCGTAATTTCGTCCAATCAGTTCAGTACCGAAGAACATCTTCCCGACTGAAACACTTCTATAGACTTTAGATTAAACATGAAAATGTTCCTTTTACACACTTGTACAAATAGTTTGTTCATTTGCGCGGCCTTTAATCACAATATTCGAACGTGCTGGAGTAACCTTCTCTCCACGTGAGTTCTCACAGTTGACTTTATAATACATTTTACACTTGCACTTGCGCGGTCTTTGTTTATTGCGACTGGCGTGGCTTAGTTCCAAATTCTGTACACGTGGGCAACACCCTCCCCGCGCGAGTGCTCCAAGTTGACTGACTTCTCCATGGCTTCCTGCTCTATTTAAGGTTTTCCTCTCAAAACATAGTTCTCTGAAACCCACGGAGCGACCTTTCCTTTAAATCTGCAATTTCCAGGGCTGAAACTGCCTTCATCTGGTCCCAATTTGCACGGAGGTTACACTTCCAGTCTCGTGCCAGTGATTTGATCGTTCAATTAATTAATATTAATTGATCTTGGTGATGGCTTGGGCACGCTATGCTCCGGGGATTCCCCTTTCATCTTGCGCTAACGGTCTGCCATCCGCGTTTCTGCGTTCGCCGTCCGTGTAATGCTTAATATGCTCCAATAAGCATACTTCTTGGGTTCATAATTATCCTCTCTGGATTTTATTAATCTTGGTGTTGATGTCAACTCTCTCGGATGCCTCGTTTTCATGTAATCAATTATTTTCATGTGGCCTCCTTCCCATTCCAAACATTCTCCATTATGTTTCGGTAGTTCCCACAGTCATTACTCTCTGTCTTAGCTCCCCTTGTAGACGGAAAAAGTCCCTAGGCGCCAAGCTGACACGCCCCTCTGAACTAGCTAATTTCTCAATTGTCAGTCTTGCCTCGAAACTGTGCTTTTGAGCTCAAATACTGTATCTTACAGTAGTATGGATACCTTCTATTTTGTACAATATTGCTTATAATTCCTACAAGATACCTGGACTTAAGCTAATATTTCAAGAATAGTCTTACTTTATGTGGTTCTTGGGTACAATGCGGTTTTTCCCCTCAAAGACCTCAGGTTCGATACCCCGAAAAATCATATGTGTGATTTTTCCTCTCTGGAATATCAGGTTCGACGCCAGTCAGCACAAGTACCATGGGTACAGTACCTCATTTAAGTATCGTATGGCTTCTAGAGCCGGGAGTGTCTAAGAACATGTAAGGCCCGCCAGTGGCCGTAGATGCTTCAAGCGGACACCCATAAGGTGAGCTACTATTATCGTTCAATTTCAAGTAGTTCCAAAGATGTCAATGATAACTAGTAGTGAACGTGGGAATTTTTATAGAGCGTTCCAACGAAATATATTACGAAGAAATTTAGCTTCACACAAGTTTAGTCAGCGGAAGGATCTTTTTCATGCCATAAATCTATGACATGGGACCGCGGGCTTTACTTCCCCTCCGAAGGAAGGCTTACTGAAGGATTTTAACGTTCTTAAAAATCCGACCACTTCGGCTGGGTTTGAACCCGCTATCTTGTGCACAGCAGTTCAGCATGCTACCAACTACGCCACCGAAGCCGCTGCAAGCTGATAACGCTGACACCTGCCACAGACGCATACTATATTGTATTACACTTTATTTTTTCTACCCAAATGAAGTACATTACACATCAGTTTTTACGTCCACCTTCTCAACATAATCTCCTTGTACTTTATACACATTTGACATCAATTTGTCAGTCTCTCCCGACCTTCCGGAAACCATTCTTTCGGAGTGCTGCGTACTCATGCCTTGACAGCTGTGTCCAGAGGTTTTCTTCATGTTCCCGAACAGGTGATAATCACTTGGTGCCAAGTCGGGAGAGTATGGTGGATGGGGTAGCACCGTGAATCCCATTTGATCCATTGCATCGGTGGTCTCTCGGCTAGTGTGTGGGCAGGCATTGTAATGTTTTCTGAAGCACACCTTTAGCCAATTTTCCTGGCCGTTTAGTTTGAGTGGCACGACGTAAGCGCTTAAGGGTTGCCACATTTGCTGCACTGTTAATCGTGGCCCCCAATTCCAGCCAGTCAATGAGGATGATGCCCTTCGTGTCCCAGAACACTGTCGCCATTTGCTTGCTAACTGATGGCACTATTCGACATTTTTATGGCGGTTGACTGCCTCTATGCTTCCATTGCATAGTCGTCGTTTTAACGATTTTGCAGAACTGGACACAACTGTCAAGGTATCGGTACGCAGAACTCGCAAAGAATGGTTTCAGGAAGGTCTGGAGAGACTGACACATCGATGGCAAAAGTGCATAAAGTTACAAGGAGATTATGTTGAGAATGTGGACGTACCAACTAATGTGTAATGTACAGGGTTATTATGTGTGTGCGCGCCAGTAAACACAGCAAGCTAAGCCGGCTGTGACTAGCGCAGATCGTGGCCACGCGCACCCGGTCCAGCCGGCGGTGGGGTGCTCTGCTGACTCATATCGTTAAATCACACGTGTTTTGTCATTCATATGGACGTGTATTTGCAAAACTTAGATGTTAGTGTTGCACGTTTAGTGAGTATTCTGATTACTGTGATTGTTGGTCACGCCTGCACACCAAGTCACATTTCTCGAACGTGTGTATGTCCATAATTCGTATATGAAAAGCAGAAAGTCTTGTTATGAAACAAAACGAATAATTCGAATCAAGTTTCCAGGAAGACCTATGCCTAATTCCAGTACAATTAGGAGGCTCGCTAAATGATAAAAAAAATAGGCTCCGTAAATAATAAAAGAGTTGACAGACATTCTTTCATCAGAAGATGTCAGGTGTGTGTTACAAGACAGGGAGGACATTTTCAGCATCAGCTATGAGCACTGTAAGTACACATTATTTGGTAAAAGTGTGAAAGTGCGTGCCAAACCACCGGCTGGACCGGGTGCGCGTCGTCGTGATCTATGCTAGTCACAGCCGGCTTAGTTTGCCGTGTTTACTAGCGCGCACACACATAATAACCCTATACTTCATTTGGGTAGAAAAAATAAAGTGTAAAGCAATATAGTACGCCCCTCGTACTTATTGACTTGCCCTCGTATATACATTGTACATATAACAGTGACCAAAATGTGTGCAATGTTCCAGAAAAATCGCGACTTTCCCTTGTAAGTGAAGGAGGTAGAAGGAAGTCAAAGATGATGATGATAATTGTTGTTTTAAGGGGCCTAACATCTAGGTTATCGGCCCCTAATGGTTTAGGTGATCGTGAAGATGAAAATGAAATGTAAACTATAATTAAAACTAACTACTAACTTATATACTAGAAGAAGAAATGGAAAACAAAAATGAGAATAAGGCAAGAAAAAGGACAGGAGGAAAAGAAATGCCCTCAACCCTCGAAGAATGCGGATTGAGGGAAGGAAGGAGAGCCATGAAAGGCAGATAGGAAAGGAAAAGAGCAGAGGGTCCGCCCCAGAGGTAATGGATAAAAGGGGGGTAAACCGGACCCAGCTCAAGAATCCCTCGGGGTCGCCAACTCCCGAACACACCAGCCGTGAGCCCCTGAGGGTGTAGCAATATCCAGGGTGCACCAGAAGTGGTGGAGCTAAATACACCCTGCCTCCTTGAGGGCCTTGTGCAGAAGGCAGGAGATGACATGAAAAGACAAAAGAAGGCTGACCCCTCGCAGAAGGAGGGTATCAGAAAAGATAAGACAAGGGCCAATTAAGGCGGGAAAGGAAGAGACTCCCTAGGCCTCGGATACCCTAATACCGTCGGGGTCAGAAGAGAACAAGTGTTGACCAAGTGAGGACGACAGGAAAGAAGACGGAGAGGAGCCCGGCACAAGTAAGTGGAAGCAATGCCGGACTCAGCTGGGGCCCCGTGGTCGCCAACCCACGTCCCACTATATGTGAGCCCCTGGGGGGAGGCAAAGAGAAGAACAAAGAAGCAAGTGTGACCCCGACAAAGCTGATGTTGGTAATAAATTATCATCTCCCAGCGGACCCCGGAGATTATCTAAAGAAGCTTCTTTGATATATTTATGAAGGACGCTATCTCGTTAATAATACTCAGCGCTATGAGGTGGAAGCCTACTGAATTATGTAGCAATCGCCTTATGAGCAGGTAACACAAAGAGTTGTCTCCCTCGTCTGGGAATAATATGCTTCTCTTATTTCCATCCATTAGCAGAGGCATTCATTCTCATCTTCATGCTCAAGATGAAAGTCCCTAATGGTTTGCACTCACCATTCTCAGACAATAATTGAATCGGTCGGAGCTAAAAGCATTAAGTCAGTTTTCAGTACTTTTCAGGAGACAGATAGAATGTCATTGACAGCACAGAACTTAACAAATACACTATACTGGTCATCTATGTTGTGAAGCAACTATTCAGGTTGTATTTAGGTTAGCAGAAATACAATTTTACGCCGGCCTCTCACCGCTGGGTCCCTGGTTCAAATCCCGGTCACTCCATGTGAGATCTGTGCTGGACAAAGCGGAGGCAGACAGGATTTTCTCCGGGCAATCCGGTTTTCCCTGTCCAACATTTCATTCCAGCAAGACTCTCCACTATCATTTCATTCATCTGTCATTCATTTAATCATTGCCCCAGGGGAGTGCGACAGGCTTCAGTAGCCGGCACAGTTCATATTCTTGCCGCTAGATGGGGGCTTCAATCATTCCATTCCTGACCTAGTCTGTCGACTGGAAGCAGGCTGTGGATTTTCATTTTTTTTCATTTTATCATGTAGCCTTACAGGATTGAGCCGCGTCGTATATCGGTTATTATTTCCCGACGTTTCGGCTGACATTGCAGCAGCCTTAATCATGGGTAGGTACGAGTTGGTGTCCGTACTCGAACTAACGGTTATTGCCAGCCAGAGTGCCTGGTTGGCCTGCATTGTCGTCATGCTGCTCCCTGATTGGTCCACGCCCCTGGCAGTCGCACGCTAGGAGAACTTTCCAAATGTTGCTATAAGTTTGAAACCATCTTCGCGATTGAAATTATTGGGATGCTTCAGGACCTCTATTGCCTCTCTAATTAACCTGTTTTGATATCCGGGAATTTTAGCCACAGTTTCGGCCTTGTCAAAGTCGATGGCATGTCTCGTGACGTCAGCATGTTTAGCTATTTTCGATCTGTAGTTTATCTGTTTTGTGTCTCGAATGTGCTCTGAAATCCTAATGGAAACGAGTCTTTTTGTTTGCCCTATGTAAACCTGTCTACAGGAGCAAGGCAAGGCACTTTGCGGCTCAATCCTGTAAGCCCAGATGATAAACTAGACACCGGCCGCGAAAGCCTACGATCCAACAAACGTATTGTTCAAATCAATTATGGAAACATGACTTAATCCGTTTCAGCTCCGAGGTCAGTTTAGTGGGGCATAAAGCCATCAAGAATGAATATTCCACATGATATCTATCTATATATTTAAAACACTAAGGTAATTTTTGTTAACGCGGGATTGAGGGAACGACAGAACCGATTTACTTCGTAGAGCAATCTGTCGAAAGCCCCTGTCCTGTAGATTTGCAGAGTGTCTTTAAAATAAACAAATATGTTAGCATATATTTTTAAATTCATAAATCAGAAACCTCTATGGAGATCAAATTGGCAGGTGAAAAGCTGAAGGAAGCAGGAGACTTCTGTTACTTAGGAAGCAGAATAACCAGTGATGGACGAAGCAAAGAGGATATAAAAAGTAGGTTGGCTCAGGCAAAGAAAGCATTTCTACAAAAAAGGAATCTGCTGACATCGAATATAGATTTAGGTATTAGGAAGTAATTTTTGAAAGCCTTTGTCTGGAGCGTGGCGCTCTATGGAAGTGAAACTTGGACTATTGGTGCAGCAGAAAAGAGGAGAATTGAAGCATTTGAAATGTGGTGTTACAGGAGAATGATGAAGATCAGATGGGTAGATAGGGTTACAAACAAAGATGTATTAAGACGAGTGGGAGAGGAGAGATGTTTCTGGCGACTGTTAATGAAGAGAAGAGATAGGTTGGTAGGACACATACTAAGACACCCAGGAATAGCAAGCTTAGTTATGGAAGGAAGGGTCGAGGACAAAAACTGTAGGGGTAGACCAAGGTTAGAATATGTTAAACAGATTGCCTCGGATGTAGGGTGTCGGAGCTATGTAGAGATGAAACGATTAGCTCAGGACAGAGAGGCATGGAGGGCTGCATCAAACCAGTCAAAAGACTGAAGACTCAAACAACAACAACAACAACAACAACAACAACAACAACAACAACAACAACAAAACTGCAAAATTATTGGTTCAAGCGCATGCGCAGAATCACCTGGGTAATGAGAGTCATGGCGCATGTCCACCACGTTTTAATGTAATAGTTACTTATAAGAATTATAAGTAAGGAGGGGATTATTGATTATGAAATTTCCACGATATAAACAGGAATATGATATTATAAAAGACGGGAAATGTAGAAGAACTTATACCGACTGTTGAGTGTGAATGTTGTTTAAGTAACTTAATATTGCGCTTATCCACCAGTGATTCGTCAGCTCAGATGGCAGCGTTGAAGACTCTTAATTTATGCATCGCGCAATGGAAGCAGTTCGAATCCCACCTCCGACACATATTTTTATTTCCCAATTGTTCTTCCTGGCTATTGGTAATACATTGTCTTAACATATTTTACTTTTATTATTCCCGTGCAGTAAGGAATTCTTTACGATTTACGTTCCCATATACTTTTTTTTTTTAGTCGTTTACTCTCCAGGTTGGTGGAACCCACGGACTCAGCGAGGGAACTCACCACTACCGCCTCTACGGGCAGTGTCCTAGAGCTGGGAACATCGAATCGGAAGGGATACAACTGGTGAGGTGGGATTGGCACCTCGCCCAGGCGGCCTCACCTTCAAAGCGAACAGGGGCCACACGAGGGAAGGTAAGGGATGGTGAAGATGGATAGGCAAGGAGGCGGCCGTGTCCTTGAAGAAGGTACCATCCCGGCATTTGCCCGAAGACGAAGTGGGAAACCATGGAAAACCACTTCGAGGATGGCTGAGGGGGAATCGAACCCCCTCTACTCATTTGGGCCACCCGAGGCTGAGTAGACCCCGTTCCAGTCCTCGTACTGCACCATTATTCCTAAAGGTCTTAAGTACCGACATGGTTACAGTATTTTGGGAACGCCCTGTAACTTTCTAACTAGCCTCTGAAGTCTATCATAACAGCTGGTCTACAGCGAGCAAAAGTTAAGCTATCAAGAAAGAGATCGGCAGAGCTCGTGTTTCCGACGAGAAACCCGAAGGTCATCGATAATAACCATGATGACTGTGTCTAACATTATATCGATCGATTCACCTGAGAATGATTAATACAAATTAAAGTATATTTAGCGCTATATGTAAGCAGTTACATATGTATGTATGTATATGTCCATGGCAGAAAGCTATTATTAAGCAAGTATGAAAAACAGAAGATGATCTGTTAAGTCACTGCTGATTACATTTCGACTGCGATATATTTTATATCGAGTCGTGACGTATTGAGGAGTGGGGGAGCGGATGTGGTGCTCAAGCGACCTCGTGCGGAGAGCAAGTACTAGAGAAACCGACAGCGTGCAGGTTTGAGCCTGACAATAGTGAAAGTGAAGTCGCCAGCTAACGGGATTTTAAAAACGTGTGACCGTGCCGAAGTGTATACGCTAGTTCGTTCAGCATTCTACGTGGAGTAGACACGTGCTTAATGGGGTTCAGACATGGTCTTAAACATGTAATAAGTTTATCTTTGCGACCGTGTATCTACAGCTACTAACGGGCCATGCGGGAGAATACTTTCATAATCCCGACCGCCAGCTCGGCTGTATTGTGTCGTAACACTCTGCATATAAACCTTCGTGGAAATGCAGCCTAGACTTGATTCAAACTTTTCACAGTGGCTATACTTCTTAAAAAAAAGCACATTCTTAAGCAAGGTGTCAGAGGGAAGGAATACTATGAAGCTTATATCAATTACGATGGTAGGCTAGATTAAAATAAGAATACTGCATTAGCAGGGTGTAGCGGGCACATGTTGGCAGCAACTTTCATTTACCATGAAGTGTGCAAGCGACTCTCGTGATGCAAGGGGCCGCGTGGACTCTTGTGAACTTGCTCACATTCGCGTCCTTATATTGGAACTATTTAGCGGCTGTTCGAGTTCACCCTCGCTTCGTGACGAGTTGATAAACTGTGTGCGGTCCGGCCTTCGGTATTCTAATATGTGTGGGAAGATATCGCCAGGATATTTTGGGATCATTTCGACCGACCGGGTGTTGTTCGAGCCTAGGAGGACTATGGTTCGTGTTCTGGAGACCCAGTTGGAGTCCGGCATGTTTTCTGTTGGTATGGCCAACGATATCCTTTTTTCCTCATCTACATTCGCCAAAGGTACAGATCACTTCAAATTGTTACAGTAGCGTAGCGTGGACATTATGAACTACCACACATTGCCATATTTGATTTTGTAGATTAAATGGTTGAGTAGAAAGTGCAGGTTCGATGTTTATTTCGAAGCTGACCTTCTATGATGCCAGGATTTTGACTCATAAAAATGAGTGCATCCTTTGTGTATTTTGATGGATAAATTTAAAATTTCAGTAGTATTTTACAGTATTTAAACTGAGATGCTCATTCCTATTTGTCGAGAAATCAATATAGGAAGAAGATCTACAGTTTTTTTTTTGTGTAAGAACATTTTAGTAACACAATTTCTTTTGAGAACTCTGATTGAGTTTTTCATATTCTAGTGTATTGTTCTTTAAGCACTTTCGCGTGGATCATCGTATCCTTTGAGGAGGATTTTCCTTTCCGTATTATTATTACGATATTAGGAAGTTTTCGGACCCTGTTATTCTGAATGTTACTTCGAGTCCTTTGACTATTTTTTTTCTTCGGTTTATTAACAGAATTAACTTGTATTTTCTTAGCGTGATTTTCGAAATGGATTGCCTAATGGATCATTAGTCGCTTAGCCTTTGTTGCTAACCTAGATCCATGCTGTAGGACTAATCCATCGACATTTTCGCGTTCAGGAAAATCAGGGAAGATCTTATTTTGAGATTGGATTTATTTTTATAAATTGCTTTTTTCAACCTCAGTTTGAGTGGTCGGGAGTGTTATACTTTTCTTATTTTATGAAATTAACACTGGATTAAATTGATATCATTGCCTTTGGTGCAATAGTTTTTCTCTTTTAAGAGGGTATTTGAACGACATCCAAATTTGCGAAGATAATCCCAGGAATGACTTACTATAAGTCATACGTTTAAGAATTAAGAATAATGTAATACATCAATGTAAGGCAAGTTTTCTAAAAATAGGTGGAGTATTTCTGGAATCCACTGGGCTTTGTTAGTAATCTGTTACAGAATCATATTTTTTTTTTGAACACGAGTTCAGGCTTTTACTATAAACAGCTGATTTTCATAATTGTGGATTTATAACAGTAAGGCTCCTATTATAGGTGCATGTTCGATTTTAGAGAGGCATGTATTATGAATAATGCCCTTGTGTTTAAGTATATTGATACAGTGCTTTGCGAAGCAAAATTTTTCTTGTTGAGGATTGAGCCAGGTGTGCCAATCAGGATTAGATTGAATGGGGTTTTAACCCAGAGAGGCGTTGTTTTTAACCTAGTATGGTTAATATATGGTCATAGGTGACTTTATCGCTGTTATCGTGAAAATGCCTGTGTGAAGATTAATATTTTTCTAAGCAGTATTGTTGAGAATCTTGAGTGGATATCCAGTTCAATATTTCCAGTAAAATTAATATACAGACTTTGCCATAGGATGTATGTTTAACAAGGATCTCCGATATCTATTTAATACTGAATCTATGATTAATTTTTGCTTAACTTAACTGTTCGGCAGAAATACCCTGGAATTAGAAATGAAGCAATTTTAAGCAGAAATGAATGTCGTGACATTAAGTCAGTGGGAGGAGAATAATCGAAATTATTCTAGAATTTTGTATAAATTATATTTTGTAAATATGCCATATGAATTTCATCGTTTAATAACAAGGACATATAATGCTACTGAAAATGTCGTGTAGGATTATTGGTTATAATCAGGATATTTTTGTATAAGATGTTCTTTCAGTTAAGGAACCGAAATGAATTTAATTTATTCAATTCTTATAATATTTTTTTTTTGTGTGTGCTTATCCTATGGGATTGATTATTATTATTATTAATATGCCTTATATTTTAATCAACTAAAAATTAGTTGAGATAGTGGGTAATTCTTTTTTGAAAGTATTTCCCATTTTCCACAGTTGAAAGACAATCCAGTATAATCAATGAAATTTTTTGATTGGTCGTGGTATCGACAATATTGATATTTCTTGTCATGTTTATTCTTGCAATAAACTAATTTATTACTTGGTTTTAATTATTGCGTGATGCTTTATAGAGGTGATGGAAGGGTGTATTAAGGGGGCCATCGCTGGGTATTTTAGGGTTTACCACACCTTTGAGATTCTTTCTTCCTTTTGAAGAATTCTTGTGTTTTGAGCTAGTCTTTTCTTTCTCTGAGCCTTGGTCAGTCTTAATACATCCTGTTAGGTATTCGAGTGGCCCTATTATCCCTGTGTCTGTTGGTAGAACTTGGGGGGTCTTTAGAGCCGGGGAATTTTCAGGTTCTACAATCCAGCTGCTATCCAGGGATTCAACAGGTATTGGTAGGTAAAAGGGTACATTAGGTGGCGCCCAGCTCAGGGGCTTCGAAAAACTGGAATACCAGAGCGAATACCAGGGAGTTGAATGCCATAATTCTGCCAAAATTGAAACTGAAAGTACAAAGTGGAAATTAGTTTTATGATCATGTAACACAGATCGCGAATTGGAACACCGTGTTTCTTGTGTGACCATGAATCAAGGCAATAAAATAATGGTGAACCAATATTTTGGCACGAACTATTGGAATTCCTATGGAACAAAGCAATTACGAGGATACTCGAGCTACTTGACTTACAAGTGGTATTGCAACCATTATTTTTTTTTTTTATGTATTGGAGTGGTGCCACACGCTCTGTTAATAATTTGTTCTACTTGTTTCCGGCTGATGATCATTGCTGACATCATTAAAAATAGAAGTATTTGTAGCAAATTTAAAATTTAAGTAATGGTAGAATCATAGACCTTCACCGATATAAACCAACACGCACTTCTATATAGTCGATCCCAAATCAAATTGGGCACTTTGTGTTTAGACATAAGCTTATTTTAAGGTAATGCCGGACAATAAGAATGAGCATGTATGGTAAATGGTGGTTGTTTGTGGATGTTCTCGCTGTGCTTTGTTGGTGTGGTATTCTTATTTCTTGTGAAGTGTAGTGAAGCATGTCTGAAGGTAATATGGTGACTGTTGGTGACGTTCAGAAGATGTTTGAAATTATTCAACATAAAATGGACAATTTGAATCAGGACATAGAAAATATTAAGGTCCAAACTAAATCTGCATTAGACCATATGTCTGAAACTGTTATTCAAAATCAGGGTGCAGTTGCTGAAGGTATCAGGGGGGAAATTGATACTATGCAATCCTCCTTGAAGGCTATCAATGACAGTTCTAAAAGGGTAGAAAAGAAGGTTACCAGTGTAGAATCTAATATCGAAGATATCCAGGACGATAATAGAAAAACACAACTAGATATCAGTACACTACGGGATAATGTTGGCTTGGTACAGGTTAGCCAAGAAAGAATCCAAACTAGTCAAACATCAATGCAAAATAGTCAAACTTCAATGCAAACAGATCTTAACAATATCCAAACTAGTCAAACATCAATGCAAATAGTCAAACATCAATGCAAAATAGTCAAACTTCAATGCAAACAGATCTTAACAATGTTCAGACTAGTCAAAGGGGAATTGAGGAAACAGTAAAAGATGTTAACTCTAATGTAAGGATTATGCAATCCCAAATCAATGATTTAAAAACAGATGTGGGATTAATAGAATCCAGTCAAAGAGAGATTCAGTCCCAAGACAAAAATATTCAGAATGATGTAAATCAAATTGAATCCAGTCAAAATAAAATGGAGCTAGAGGTCCGAAAAATCGAATCTAGTCAAAATCAGACGGAGGTTAAGTTAATGGAGCTAGAAAAATCTAGTAAAGAGTTTCAAGTTGAGATTAGACTAGACTTTGAAAAAAGTGTGAAGCTCAGTAAAAAAAAATTAGAAGCACTTCAGCTACAGTTTTCCCATGACACTAATCAGACCCAGAATAGCCTGGAGCAGTTGAAATGTGAAATGGGGACACTCCGAGCTCAAGTCACAGATGATACGAAACTTCTCAGGGATGATTTTGACATAGATTTGAAAGGGATCATAAGAGATAATATTGTAACATTTCGTAAAGATATCATGAAAATTAATGAGGAATGTTTTAAAGTTGAGAAATCTAAGTTAGAATCCAAACTTGCCACTGGTCTTGCAACTAATAGCAAAGACATAATAAATGTTAGGGAAGATCTAAGCAAAAGAATGGATGGAATTCAAAATACACAGGTTAATAACATATCCGATTTAGAGAAACGTATTAACAGTGTTGAAACTAAAGTCGACCAAAGTAAGATAGAGTTAAATGAAGTCAGGGAGAAGAAAACTTCCGAGATTAATGAAATTAGAAAGGGTCTCGAGCAAATTAATCTAGAGGGGCATATCAATTTAGATACGCTAAAAGATCAATTGCGATTACTTTTACAGTCCGATTTTAGAGTTGTAGTTGAACAACCTGAAGTGATAGTACCTGATGGTAGGGAAAGGATGATGCTGGAATCTCCCAATAACGAACCCAACGTTCGGCTCAGTCAAATGGAACATCCGAGTCCCATTCGAACAAGCAGGGAAACCTTTAGTTCTCCGAACCCCAACGTAGGCGTGGATGATTATACTTCGAAATCATTGGAAAGGACACCGAATGTAACCATAATAAGAAACTTTGATGACAAACCTAGGAAGTTTAGCAACTTGGATGGAATGACACCAATCGAATTTGTAAGGGCATTAAGAGATTACTTTTTGGAGTCACATGTGCCACGCGAGCGTGAGCTACGTATGGTGGAAAGGTTTCTTACCGATGCTCCGTTACAATGGTTCAGGGCCTTTCGTTACACATTTGACAATTTTGAACAGTTTTCGGAGGCCTTCATACAAAGATTTTGGTCGATCGAGATCCAACAAAATGTGAGATCGGAAGTCTATTCACGCAAGTACTCCAGTACAGGACCAACCAGCTATGCTGAGTACTTTGCGTGTCAGTTAGCAAAACTCCGTTTTCTCCAGCCGCCGTTAACCCAGGAAGAACTCCTTGAAGCTATCTCACGTCAATTGCCTGCGGAAGTAAGGAGATCAATTATTTCTTCCGGAGTATCGTCTTTAACGTCGTTAGATGACTTGTTATGTCGATTAGATCACATGAGTATGATGACGCAACCTACCATAGTCAAAAATGCCAGGCAGGAATCGAAAGTTGTAAACGCGGTAATGATGAACCGTACACAGCAGACGGATCGTTTTGAGCAAAGAAGAGATGATAGAATGGGTCCTATTAGAAATACCCATCAGGAAGAGAGGAGATGGGAAAACCAACGTAGGGACGCCCAGGAAAGGCCATGGCAACGTCGCTACGAGGAGAGAAATTTCTATCGATGAGATAATGATCGAAACCGGAATGATCACCGAGAAACGCCTTATAGCAGGAATTACAGATATAATCAAAATAATCGAGATAACAGATATAATAGGAATGATAGGGATACCCGTGACAACAGAGATAAGAGACAAAATCAAGGGTACTCAAGATACAACAATTATCGGACGGAGACATCCGATAAGAAAGTGCAACAGGAGATGCTCAAGAGAGGCCGAGATAAGTCCACGGAGGTTGGACGAAGAAAATCGAAGGAAAGAAAGGATGAAAATCCAGATAAGTCACAACCCAGCAGTAGCAGAGAAGGTCGGAGTTCAGAAAGAACGCCTGACCGGGACAAAGGAAAAACATTTTCGAAAAGAAATTAAGCACTGAGATGTCACGCATTCTCCCTGTTCACGACTACAAGAAAGTGATTACCATGACAGAGAAGTCATTATAATAAAATGAAATAATTGTTATGAGGTAGTAAGCCTAAATGGAAGAGAAATGATAGGTCGTTTCAATGCAAAAAAACTGAAAAGATATGTGAAGAAGATAGTCTGAGTGTTGACTGAATAATGCTACATATGCCGAGATTACCTGGAATGGTGTAAATAAAAGTTGAGGAGACTTTTATTTAAGGTATCAAAGGGAAAATGCACCATTATTCCCAAAGGTCTTAAGTACCGACATGGTTACAGTATTTTGGGAACGCCCTGTAACTTTCTAACTAGCCTCTGAAGTCTATCATAACAGCTGGTCTACAGCGAGCAAAAGTTAAGCTATCAAGAAAGAGATCGGCAGAGCTCGTGTTTCCGACGAGAAACCCGAAGGTCATCGATAATAACCATGTTGACTATGTCTAACATTATATCGATCGATTCACCTGAGAATGATTAATACAAATTAAAGTATATTTAGCGCTATATGTAAGCAGTTACATATGTCTGTATGCATATGTCCATGGCAGAAAGCTATTATTAAGCAAGTATGAAAAACAGAAGATGATCTGTTAAGTCACTGCTGATTACATTTCGACTGCGATATATTTTATATCGAGTCGTGACGTATTGAGGAGTGGGGGAGCGGATGTGGTGCTCAAGCGACCTCGTGCGGAGAGCAAGTACTAGAGAAACCGACAGCGTGCAGGTTTGAGCCTGACAATAGTGAAAGTGAAGTCGCCAGCTAACGGGATTTTAAAAACGTGTGACCGTGCCGAAGTCTATACGCTAGTTCGTTCAGCATTCTACGTGGAGTAGACACGTGCTTAATGGGGTTCAGACATGGTCTTAAACATGTAATAAGTTTATCTTTGCGACCGTGTATCTACAGCTACTAACGGGCCATGCGGGAGAATACTTTCATAATCCCGACCGCCAGCTCGGCTGTATTGTGTCGTAACACTCTGCATATAAACCTTCGTGGAAATGCAGCCTAGACTTGATTCAAACTTTTCACAGTGGCTATACTTCTTAAAAAAAAAGCACATTCTTAAGCAAGGTGTCAGAGGGAAGGAATACTATGAAGCTTATATCAATTACGATGGTAGGCTAGATTAAAATAAGAATACTGCATTAGCAGGGTGTAGCGGGCACATGTTGGCAGCAACTTTCATTTACCATGAAGTGTGCAAGCGACTCTCGTGATGCAAGGGGCCGCGTGGACTCTTGTGAACTTGCTCACATTCGCGTCCTTATATTGGAACTATTTAGCGGCTGTTCGAGTTCACCCTCGCTTCGTGACGAGTTGATAAACTGTGTGCGGTCCGGCCTTCGGTATTCTAATATGTGTGGGAAGATATCGCCAGGATATTTTGGGATCATTTCGACCGACCGGGTGTTGTTCGAGCCTAGGAGGACTATGGTTCGTGTTCTGGAGACCCAGTTGGAGTCCGGCATGTTTTCTGTTGGTATGGCCAACGATATCCTTTTTTCCTCATCTACATTCGCCAAAGGTACAGATCACTTCAAATTGTTACAGTAGCGTAGCGTGGACATTATGAACTACCACACATTGCCATATTTGATTTTGTAGATTAAATGGTTGAGTAGAAAGTGCAGGTTCGATGTTTATTTCGAAGCTGACCTTCTATGATGCCAGGATTTTGACTCATAAAAATGAGTGCATCCTTTGTGTATTTTGATGGATAAATTTAAAATTTCAGTAGTATTTTACAGTATTTAAACTGAGATGCTCATTCCTATTTATCGAGAAATCAATGTAGGAAGAAGATCTACATTTTTTTTGTGTAAGAACATTTTAGTAACACAATTTCTTTTGAGAACTCTGATTGAGTTTTTCATATTCTAGTGTATTGTTCTTTAAGCACTTTCGCGTGGATCATCGTATCCTTTGAGGAGAATTTTCCTTTCCGTATTATTATTACGATATTAGGAAGTTTTCGGACCCTGTTATTCTGAATGTTACTTCGGGTCCTTTGACTATTTTATTTCTTCGGTGTATTAACAGATTTAACTTGTATTTTCTGAGCGTGATTTTCGAAATGGATTGCCTAATGGATCATTAGTCGCTTAGCCTTTGTTGCTAACCTAGATCCATGCTGTAGGACTAATCCATCGACATTTTCGCGTTCAGGAAAATCAGGGAAGATCTTATTTTGAGATTGGATTTATTTTTATAAATTGCTTTTTCAACCTCAGTTTGAGTGGTCGGGAGTGTTATACTTTTCTTATTTTATGAAGTTAACACTGGATTAAATTGATATCATTGCCTTTGGTGCAATAGTTTTTCTCTTTTAAGAGGGTATTTGAACGACATCCAAATTTGCGAGGATAATCCCAGGAATGACTTACTATAAGTCATACGTTTAAGAATTATGAATAATGTAATACATCAATGTAAGGCAAGTTTTCTAAAAATAGGTGGAGTATTTCTGGAATCCACTGGGCTTTGTTAGTAATCTGTTACAGAATCATTTTTTTTTGAACACGAGTTCAGGCTTTTACTATAAACAGCTGATTTTCATAATTGTGGATTTATAACAGTAAGGCTCCTATTATAGGTGCATGTTCGATTTTAGAAAGGCATGTATTATGAATAATGCCCTTGTGTTTAAGTATATTGATACAGTTCTTTGCGAAGCAAAATTTTTCTTGTTGAGGATTGAGCCAGGTGTGCCAATCAGGATTAGATTGAATGGGGTTTTAACCCAGAGAGGCGTTGTTTTTAACCTAGTATGGTTAATATATGGTCATAGGTGACTTTATCGCTGTTATCGTGAAAATGCCTGTGTGAAGATTAATATTTTTCTAAGCAGTATTGTTGAGAATCTTGAGTGGATATCCAGTTCAATATTTCCAGTAAAATTAATATAAAGACTTTGCCATAGGATGTATGATTAACAAGGATCACCGATATCTATTTAATACTGAATCTATGATTAATTTTTGCTTAACTTAACTGTTCGGCAGAAATACCCTGGAATTAGAAATGAAGCAATTTTAAGCAGAAATGAATGTCGTGACATTAAGTCAGTGGGAGGAGAATAATCGAAATTATTCTAGAATTTTGTATAAATTATATTTTGTAAATATGCCATATGAATTTCATCGTTTAATAACAAGGACATATAATGCTACTGAAAATGTCGTGTAGGATTATTGGTTATAATCAGGATATTTTTGTATAAGATGTTCTTTCAGTTAAGGAACCGAAATGAATTTAATTTATTCAATTCTTATAATATTTTTTTTGTGTGTGCTTATCCTATGGGATTGATTATTATTATTATTATTATTATTAATATGCCTTATATTTTAATCAACTAAAAATTAGTTGAGATAATGGGTAATTCTTTTTTGAAAGTATTTCCTATTTTCCACAGTTGAAAGACAATCCAGTATAATCAATGACATTTTTTGATTGGTCGTGCTATCGACAATATTGATATTTCTTGTCATGTTTATTCTTGCAATAAACTAATTTATTACTTGGTTTTAATTATTGCGTGATGCTTTATAGAGGTGATGGAAGGGTGTATTAAGGGGGCCATCGCTGGGTATTTTAGGGTTTACCACACCTTTGAGATTCTTTCTTCCTTTTGAAGAATTCTTGTGTTTTGAGCTAGTCTTTTCTTTCTCTGAGCCTTGGTCAGTCTTAATACATCCTGTTAGGTATTCGAGTGGCCCTATTATCCCTGTGTCTGTTGGTAGAACTTGGGGGGTCTTTAGAGCCGGGGAATTTTCAGGTTCTACAATCCAGCTGCTATCCAGGGATTCAACAGGTATTGGTAGGTAAAAGGGTACAGTACCACTTTTCAAATTTCGTGGCAGAGCCGGGAATTGAACCCAGGACCTCCGGGGCAGCAGCTAACAATGCTGACCGCTATGCTACGGAGGCGACCCCAGATACTTTTAAATTATTAAATAAAAGATGGCCACAATCGCTTTCGCCATGAGAGACAATTGACGAATATAATTCATTTGATGGCCTCACACATCGTGGTCACTCAGCTCCGTCTACTTTGGTGTGTGTCAAATGTTCTCTGATAACCTGTGCTATTGTGATGGCTGTACTGATGTGTGCATTTGTAATTAAAGTGGGGAATGAGAAATTGACGACCGAGGCTTTAAGTTAGGAACTATCCCTTTATTTACCTGCAGTGGAAGTGTCAAACCACGGAAAACCACATCCCAGATTGTTGAGATGGGAATCGAACTTTGCTCTTCTTAGTTTTGCCTCAAGAGTGCGCCCCGTTCCAGCCCTCAGACCAGAATTACATTTCTAGAGAAATGGCGGATAAAGGAGCCACCGTATCGTAGTGTAATCTTTGTTTTTGAGAATTAGAAAGAGAGGATTGAAGAACTTCAAAAGGCGTTTGAGTTCGTTTGTTGTTTAAGTAACTTAATATTGCTATGAAAGTCTGTTGATTGGGTGGCTCAGGGTTAAAATTGCGGACCCAGGAATGAATTTTGCATAGTTAAAGGAGTTCGCATCTCACCTCAGACATGTATTTTTATTTCCTAATTATTATTTCTGGCTATTGGTAATTCATTGTCTTAACATATTTTACTTTTATTACTCCCGTACAGTAAGGAATTCTCCACGATTTACATTGCCATATACTTTTAAATTATTAAATAAAAGATGGCCACAATCGCTTTCGCCATGAGAGACAATTGACGAATATAATTCATTTAATGGACTCAGACATCGTGGTCACTCAGCCGGGTCTACTTTGGTGGGTGTGTAAAATTTTCTCTGATAACCTGTGTTATTGTGATGGCTGTACTGATGTGTGCATTTGTAATTCAAGTGGGGAATGGGGAATAGACGACCGAGGCTTTACGTTAGGAACTATCCCGGTATTTACCTGCAGTGGACGTGGCAAACCACGGAAAACCACATCCCAGATTGTTGAGATAGGATTCCAACCTTGCTCTCCTTAGTTTTGCCTCAAAAGTGCGCCCCGTTCCAGCCCTCAGACCAGAATTATTTTTTTTGGCAAACCAGGGATCAAATCCGGAATTCGGGGCGATAGCTCAAAATGTAGCCTTAAGATTGGGCTTCCCTTTGTTAATACGATTTTTGACAAGCATTGAACCTATAGTCTAACTGTTAAACTCTCTCCATTACGGTGGCTGTCGAAGTGAGTCTAGGCGCATTCCAGTAGTTGGCGAGGTATGCTCCCTTGCTTAATTTACTGTCATGGAAATGCGAAGGATTGTACCTACAACAGGTGATGGAAATTGCTCATTTAGAGCAGTTTCGTACTGTTTATTCCAAAATGCAGAGCTGCGTTTGCAAGCAAATTGCAAAAATTGTTGCTGGCATGAATAATTATAAGGATTTTATTATAGGCGATCAGTATCATCGCATTCTCATCAGCAACAAACTTGAGAATGAAAGTATCTGAACTTCATTGTATAAGTGAATATTATTGTTTATTGCTTATTTGTTTAGAGTACATAACAATGAGTCTAACCACGCTGCTGATTTTGGCAATTTTGCCATTTCATATTTGGCGTCTGCGTTGATGCAGGCCACTATAGTGTTATTGAATATGACGTTAATTTGGAGAGAAATGCTACAATAAATATACCCATTTGACGAAAAAGAACATTAGCCACAAAAAGTGGGATATCGGAGAAAAATACGAAGCCACTTTTAAAATCGAATATAAATATGCCATTTCAGAAATTCCAGATATTATGCCGTACAGTGTAGGGTCCTTGACGAACAAATGTTAACATTGCTCTGCACTGCATTTCTGTAGCGAGAAATCTACGCTTGGTTACTTTGACCTTTGGTGTTGTAATGGCAAAATTATCTTACTAAATATAAAATATTTGACAGACTGCAACAATTTCTCACTGGAAATGATATCGCAAGGAATTTAAGAGAGAATAATCGGCAGTACAACAAATGCTATATCCTTGGTTTCATTTGGGGCCAATGTCAGTGTGCCACATGCATACGGTCCATATTGTTTTAAAATGTATGGAATTGCACAGTATCGCATTTCTTCGTTAATGTATATTCGAAAATTATAAGCGACGGTTCTTGCGGCCAGTTGCATATATTAGACTCCTCCGAATTCTTGAATTCCTTGGAATTAAGTGATTTGCTTCCACATACACCAAACGATTGACCCTTAGTTATGCTCCTTTATAACTTGAAGTTTCCTAAGGGCTCCAAAATGCTACCATATTAATTATAAGACATATGTACGAAAATTGCTTGAATTTGGAAATAATAAGTGCGGTTAAAATTAGGAGGAGAGATCTAACCCTTCGACTTGATTCCATATTAATTATAAGAAATATGCATGAAAATGCTTGGATTTGGAAATAAGTGCCGTTAAAATTAGGCAGAGAGGTCTAATCCTTCGACTTGATTTAACACCATCGGATAAAACAATCATTTTCTTTTAAGAGGCAACATTTTACGATTCGCTTGGCATACTTTATCACAATCAATAGGTTTCAATTTACCTAATCAAGTTTTCAATCATGGCCAGCAGTATGTTGCAATGTCTAGAGTGCAATCTTTTGACGCCCTTAAAGTTTCAATAGTGCCAAAAAAATAACTGTACAAAGAACGTATATAAAAAAAATTCTTAAGTAAATATTTTCTTATTGACCGTCATGTCTTGACGGGTTTCAACTAGTTTCATTTTAAAATGGGTTTCTAATATAAAAAACACCTAAACCGTGTATAAATTTAATTTACAACATCACTGTATCACGCGGGAATCGTGCAGTGCGGCCAACATTAAGTACGGAATACGGCACTGATTAATGATGATCGTGTAGCCTCCGGAGAGGCCGAGTGCAGGTCTTTATAGATGACGCCCGTGGGCGACCTGCGCCTCGTAATGAGGATGAAGTGATGATGGAAACGTCACATACACCCAGTCCCCGAGCAACGGGAGTTAACCCCAGGAGATTAAAATCTCTGATTGCTCGGTCGGGAATCGAACCCGGGGCACTTCAGGCCAAAGCATAGTACGCTAACCATTTAGCCACGGAGCCGGACAATACGGCACTGAAAGGCAGCAAGTCAATGACTTAATGCTTTTCTCCTCTGATCGCACTACATGTAGCAGTGGTTTCTGGCTTGAAGAGAAGGCTGACTTAAGACTTCTCTATGCCCTTCCAAGGCCCTTGGGTCGATACTTCAGAACACTAATTGTTTAAAAATGACAATTTGTGACTTAATGCTCTTCAGCTTCGACTGATTCAATTGTAGACTTTATCTAAATTCTTCCACCCACTTCTATTTTAATTTTCCACCGGGCCGATTTCAGTGATTTTACAATTATCTGACTGTCCTGTGGGGCAAAGAGCCCCTTCCACCCTAACCCTTACGATCGTGTGGTTTCAGTTTATTTTTAGCCTACTTTTCACATTTTACAAAAATGAGGAAAAAGTAGACTTATGAGATCGATCCGGGAAAATGACTGTCTGTCTGTCCTTCTGTCTGTGTGTGTGTGTGTGTGTGTGTGTCCCTATCAACTACTAAACGGCTGCAGCAATCGAAACCAAATTTGGTATCAGTAAAGACCTATACCGGAACATCTCAATGTCATACTTGAAAATGATGTCAGTGTTACCAACTGCTGAAAAATCAACATTGAAATTTGAGCTCCATGTTGGATAACTTGGAATGTATACATGGAATCTATTCCAAAATTGGCACACATATAGATAAAACTTCAGTTTGATTTTCAGGAGGCCATACATGACAGTGTTGCCAAAATGATTCTAAGCATTTTAAATGCATATACCTCCTACGCTATCAATTGGATTTCAACCAAATTTCGTATGTACTATGTGTATATAAGCAGATACGACTGAGCGTATTCTTAAGATCAATCAGGGCTGCCAACTGTTAATAAATGCTGTTTATATTTTTTACCCTATTATCAATATATCAGAAAGTATGCAAGCCAACAGCTCTAAACTTTGCGCACGTATAGTATCTGACATTCTAGATTAATTTGGAGTAACTAATATATATCAGTGCTGCCAACATGATTCTAAGGCTGCTGATAGGTCCAATTTTAACATACCAGTAACTTATATACTAGCAAATGGATTTCATCCAAAATTGGCACGACAAGAGATCATAATATTTCAGATTATTTCTGACCAACACATGCATGACATTGTTGCCAACATGATTTTACGCGCACTGATAAATCCAATGTCTAACTGCATGTAACGTCCATGCTATCCATTGGACTTCAACCAAATGTTGTATTCTGTACCTTAAGAGATGAAACTAAGAATATTTTCAGTCACCAGGGCTGCCAACTGTAGTGCTCTATTAGGCTGCATTATGCCATGTATGTTTCGAACTAATTAGAAATTTCGATATTACCAACTTAATTTCGTCATTATTCTAGATAGATCCATATAGATTAATCATTGGCATGAATCTTAAATTTTAAGAAAAGTAGGCTCTTTAGTTCGTCACGGAACTTCTTGTTTACTTTTTTATGAAACTGGTATTATATCATAAATGTGATTCCTTTTTTCCCAGGCTACATATCCTAAAATTGTGTCAAACATTAAGAACTAGAACGCCATTTAATGGCATTATTTTAATATTTCTCTGATACTTTTTACTGCCATTACCAAGTAAGCATTTTTGCTGTCATCCGCCATTACCTTTAAGGTTAGATATAAAATAGATAGTTATTAGTATCCTATGATATCTTGGTATTACAAAGGTCCTTTTTACGGTAAGACATTTCTGTCGTTACCATATAACTTTTACTGCTTGTATGGAGTGGCTTTTCTAGGCTATAAAAATTATATTACCAACATCAATTTTTATCTCCTACGTGATAAAAGTATTTCCGCCATAAACACCCAGAATATAATGGGTTCAGGCCCTATGGTTTCAATTACACAACATGTAGCTGTCCTAACATAATACTGTTAGGTGGTCATTTACAAAGGTAGGGGTTGATTGGTTAGTTCCTCAGTGTAGGGGCTGCAACAACGAAGTCATGTAGCCCCGTGTAGGCTACTTCGCGTGTGTGTAGAATCTGTCTGATAACCGGTATTAATTGTGATGGCTGTGTTAGTGTGTGTTATCTGTCTTGAATTCAACTAAGGACTGCAGACATTCAATTTTCAAGTAGTTCCTACCTTTGCTACCAAATGCCACTGTCAACGACAACTAGTTCTGAACTTGGTTACTAGATGCCACCGCAGTCGGCTCCTGGCGACGAACGTTGGAACCTAAGAGCGCTAATCAAATTTAACCGATAATTTAGCTTCAAACAAGTGAACGTAATTAGTGGAAGGTTATTTAACATGTCATAACTCTATGCCATGGGACCGCCGGCTTTATTTCCCCTCCGAAAGAAGTATAGGCAGGGGAAGTCGGGGGTGTAAAAGACATGGGGTAATTGGAACATAGTCAAATAAATACCGCTTGTGAAGAAATAAGAAAGAAACTAGATATGGAATTATGTCTTCTGTGTAACAGAATTCATAATTGATCGTATTTCCCTAATTTTGACAAAAAAAAAGTAGCTAATGGCGCTTTCGCATTTTCATACATTGTTGTTTGAGTCTTTAGTCTTTTGACTGGTTTGATGCAGCTCTCCATGCCTCCCTGACCTGAGCTAATCGTTCCATCTCTACATAGCTACCAAACCCTACATCCGAGGCAATCTCTTCAACATATTTTAACTCTACAGTTCTACCTCGACCCTTACAGCCACAACTAGGTTTGGTATTCCTGGCTGTCTTGAATGTGTCCTACTAACCTATCTCTTCTCTTCGTTAGCAGTCGCCAGGAACATCTCTCCTCTCCCACTCGCCTTATACCACTTCATTTGTAAACTTATCGACCCATATAAACTTCATAATTCTCCTGTAACACCGCATTTTAAACGCTTCAATTCTCCTCCATGTTTCACTTCCATAGAGTGCCACGCTCCAAGCAAAATCTTTCAAATAAAAAACAAGAAGTTCCATGACGAACTAAAGAGCCTACTTTTCTTAAAATTAAGTTTCATGCCATGTTCTCGAGGTCTGCCCGATGTGGACCTTGCCACAAGTACAGGGAGCGCTGTAGATTCCCGGTTGTTGCAATTTGGGCAAAATGTCCTTGGTTGGTCGCAGGAGTTGCCTAGTCTTGGCAGAGGTTCCAAATACAGTCCGTGTGTTGTACCGACGTAGGATTTTAGCGGTGCGATCCGTCGTGTTATGTATGTGTGGTGGGTGAGCGGTTCCTCTTACATCTCTTTTCTCAACTGACGTCCTATTATTGTTTGTTGGTTTCAGAACCGTGGAAGTCGAAGCCTTGCTGTGACCGTTGCTCTCAGGGGTGGTTCGCGGGGTATTGGTTTCTTCTTGTAAAGAGGACACTTCACAAATCCTCCTAGCCCTGGTGGTTGGAGTTGTGGGGATGCCGTGTTTCTGGGCAGGGTTATGGTGAGAACTTGCATGGAGATATCTATTGGTGTGCGTTGGCTTACGAGGGGAACTGTGTCCTAAAGATCCATCCTCTTTCTTGGTGACGGGAACATCTAAGGAAGGTGTTTTGCCGTCAGATTCCTTTTCCATGGTGAAACAAATAGAAGGGTGCTGGAGATTGGGGTGATCCGGGAAATGGCTAAGATTTTCCTCACCTTCCGTCCAAACAACGAACGTGTCATCAACATAACGCCACCAGATCTTCGTTTGAAAGGAGCCGACGACAAAGCTTTCTCTTCAAAGTTCTCCATGAAGAAATTAGCCACAACACGAGAGAGAGGACAACCCATGGCCACACCATCAGTCTGCTCATAAAAATTCCCATTCCATAGAAAGTAGGAGGAGGTCATGCAGTGATAAAAATGTCTTGTGATGTCTTCAGGAAAAAAAGCCATTAATGAGAGACATAACAACATCAATAGGTACTCTCGTAAACAGAGACACCACGTCGAGACTCACTAGGATATCACCCGGCTGAAGTGTTATAGCTTTCAACTTTTCCACGAAGTGTGTGGAATCCTTAATGTACGAAGGCGTGTTACCCAGAAGCGGCTGAAGTTGTCTACCTAAGTATTTGGAAAGGGCATATGTAGGAGAATCAATCGTACTAACAATAGGTCTAAGAGGAACATCTTCCTTATGTATTTTAGGAAGTATGTAGTTAGTTTTAGTTATAAGTATGAAGTTAATTTGTTTATTAGATATATGTCATTGTTCTATTAGACTGTGGTCTGTGGTGTGTGAGTGTGTCTGGTGAGGGTGCATGTGAGTGGGCCTGGTGACAGACTGTTTTAGTGGTAGTATTTGTTGTTGGTGAAACTTTAGTATTTTTTTCGTTAGTAGAATTTTGGTATTTAATTGTTAGTAGAAGGTTAGTATTTTGTAGTAGAATTGCTCTTTACTTATTCTGAAAGGGAGTAGCAGCCTCTCAGAATAAATCAGTTCTTTACTTGTCTTATAGACGGTTAAGATATTGATAATATAAGCCAACTAATGCCTACACTGCGTTCTGCTGCACGGCTGAAAGCAACGGTAAACTACAGCCGTAATGCTATTCTCGAGGATATGTATCTCTCTATGTATAATTACATGTGATGATGGCCTACTCCCTAGTAAAATTTCAATCCGGAGGTAAACTATTCCCCCGTTCGGATCTCCGGGTGGGGACTACTCGAGAGGTGGTTAACATCACGGAAGTGACAAAGAGGAAATCTGACATTCTACGGATCGGAGCGTGGAATGTTAGAAGTCTGCTAGGAAGTGGAAAGTTAGAAAACTTAGAAAGGGAAATGGATAGGTTGAGGTTGGATTTGGTTGGGATTAGTGAAATGCGCTTGCAGGAAGAGCAGGACTTTTGGTCAGGAGACTATAGGGTCATTAGCACTAAATCAAACAATGGCCAAGCAGGGGTTGGTCTCATATTGAGTAGGAAACTTGGACAGCGGGTGGAATATTATGAGCAATACAGTGAACGGATTATTGTAGCCAAAATCAATACTAAACCTACGTGCACCACATTGGTACAAATCTATATGCCTACCAGTCAAGCTGATGATGAGGATGTTGAAAAGGTCTACGAAGAAATAGATGACATTCTGAGGTATATCAAAGGTGATGAAAATGTTATAGTAATGGGAGATTGGAATGCTGTGGTAGGAAAAGGGATAGAAGGGAAGATAGTAGGAGATTTCGGATTAGGTGAAAGGAATGATCGAGGAAGCAGGCTGATGGAATTCTGCACCGAACATGAGTTGGTCATAGCTAACACCTTATTCAATAACCACAATAGAAGAATATACACATGGATGACACCAGGAGATACAGGGCGTTACCAAATCGACTTCATTATGGTCAAGCAGAGGTTTCGAAACCAGATTTTGGATTGTAAAACATATCCTGGTGCTGACATAAACTCTGACCACAATCTGGTTGTAATGAAATGCAGATTAAAGTTGAAGAAACTGAAGAAAAGTCAAAAGCCAAAAAGGTGGGCAATAGACAGACTGAAAGTAAAGGATGTAAACGAAAGATTCAAGAAAAGTATAAAGGAAGAACTAATCAAAACCCCTAAACAAACTTCAATTGCAGACGAATGGGCACTTTTGAAGAATGAAATAACAAAATCCGCAGAAGAAAATATTGGTAGGAAAGAAAGAATAGGTAGAAAACCGTGGATCACTCAGGATATACTAGAATTGATGGATGAAAGGCGGAAACACAAGAATCTAAGAGATGAAAAGGGGAAAGCAGATTACAGACGTCTGAGAAATGAGGTTAACAAGAAGTGAAAGGAAGCGAAAGAAGAATGGTTGAAAGAGAAATGTGCAGGTAAAGAAAATTGTCTGAAATTAGGAAAAGTAGACACAGCTTATCGAAGGATTAAGAATACTTTTGGGGAAAAGAAGACTAAGTGCTGTAATATTAAGGACACACATGGAAAGCCTCTAACAGATAGGGAAGAAAAGGTTGAGAGATGGAAAGCTTACATAGAGTGCTTGTATAAGGGAAAGGAGATTTAGAATCATGTAATGGGAAGGGAGGAGGAAATTGATGAGGATGCAAAAGGAGATTTAATATTGAGATCAGAATTTGACAGAGCATTAGAGGACTTAGGCAGGAACAAAGCACCAGGCATATATGATATACCGACTGAGTTGCTACGCTGCATAGGAGATGAAGGTCTGATCAGGTTATTTCACTTGGTGTGTAGGATTTATGAGACAGGTGAGGTACCCCCTGATTTCAAGAAGAATGTTATCATCCCTATATCAAAGAAAGTGGGAGCTGACAGATGTGAAGATTACCGTACAATCAGCTTGATTACTCATACTTCAAAGATCCTGTCTAGAATAATTTACAAGAGGATTGAAAGCCAGATAGAAACGGAGTTGGGTGAAGACCAGTTTGGTTTCAGGAGAAATGTAGGAACAAGGGAAGCTGTACTAAGTCTTAGGCTGATTTTGGAAGGTAGAATAAGGAAAGATAAGAGAACGTTCATGGCATTTGTAGACTTAGAAAAGGCTTTTGATAACGTTGATTGGACTAAATTGTTTGACATTTTGAAATCTATTGGAATAAAGTACAGGGATAGGAGGGTGATATACAATCTATACAGAAACCAGACAGCAGTCATTCGAGCTGAAGGACATGAGAGAGAAGCTGGTATTCAGAAAGGTGTAAGGCAAGGCTGCAACTTATCACCCATATCATGTTCAAGGTGAACGGATGTAATAACAAGAACTTCTATTGTCAAATGTATGTTTAGGTTAAGTTTTTTCTTTCTTCATTTATTCTATTGTATTTAACCGCCCTCTGAATGAAGAGAGCTGCGTAAAGAGGCTTTGTAGCCTTAGTGCCTGTATAAGAGAAACAATAAATTCAAATTAAAAAAAAACTTTTCAATCTTTACATTGAAGGAAATTGGAGAAAAATTTAAAGTGGGAGTGAAAATTCAAGGAGAAATAATTTCAACTCTGAGATTTGCTGATGACATCGTCATCTTGGCCGACAAGCCTGAGGATTTGAATGAGTTTTTGAATGGTATGGATTCCGTCTTACGGAAGGAATTCATGATGAAAATTAATAAATGTAAAACAAAAATACTGGAATGCAGCCGAAATAAATCAGAAACCTCTATGGTGATCAAATTGGCAGGTGAAAAGCTGAAGGAAGTAGGAGACTTCTGTTACTTAGGAAGCAGAATAACCAGTGATGGACGAAGCAAAGAGGATATAAAAAGTAGGTTGGCTCAGGCAAGGAAAGCCTTTCTACAAAAAAGGAATCTGTTGACATCGAATATAGATTTAGGTATTAGGAAGTCATTTTTGAAAGCCTTTGTCTGGAGCGTGGCGCTCTATGGAAGTGAAACTTGGACAATTGGTGCAGCAGAAAAGAGGAGAATTGAAGCATTTGAAATGTGGTGTTACAGGAGAATTATGAAGATCAGGTGGGTAGATAGGGTTACAAACGAAGAGGTATTAAGGCGAGTGGGAGAGGAGAGATGTTTCTGGCGACTGCTAATGAAGAGAAGAGATAGGTTGGTAGGACACATACTAAGACACCCAGGAATAGCAAGCTTAGTTATGGAAGGAAGGGTCGAGGACAAGAACTGTAGGGGTAGACCAAGATTAGAATATTTTAAACAGATTGCCTCGGATGTAGAGTGTGGTAGCTATGTAGAGATGAAACGATTAGCTCAGGACAGGGAGGAATGGAGCGCTGCATCAAACCAGTCAAAAGACCGAAGACTCAAACAACACAATAAATCATAATTGCTTTCAGCAAATATGATATAATTAATATTTTCACACCAAGAACGACAATTTGAAGATGATTTATTGTTGGAATATGTTAAATGGGGCCTCCAACCTTGAAGTACACCGTATGCGATTTCCATTCCACATAGGCACATGGCCGACTTACGTCGTGGTACCAATCTTTGCCACCGTCCGCGCTCTTTGTTTCCGTTGCATTGCCGTCCCAGTTCCGTTTCATCGTCCCATTTCCGTTTCATTTTTCAGAATCACCCCCACAAAAATATACAGCAACCGAGTGGAAAGGTGTTACACATCAAACATATTTTCCAATACCTAAATCTATTTTTGATGCTGACATATTTCTTATCTGTGGAAATGCTTTCATTGCCTGAGCCAACATACTTCTAATATCCTCTTTGCCCTGTCCATCACTGGTTATTATGTTTCTTAACGTTGCAGATGTTTCCTACTTCCTTTAGCTTTTCACCTGCCAATTTGACGTCATAGGGGTTTTTGATTTATGTCGGCTGCATTCCAACAATATTTTTTTACATTTATTGATCTCCATCAGTAAACGATTATCAAATTGAAAATTTAATCAAAGATTGAGTATGAGTTAGTCCACCAACTTTCCATACACCCTCTGTCTGAAAAGTTCGGTGAATGGGTCTATATTACGAACGGATTGTTGGCCTAACTGAAACAGCCGTTACTATCCTTCGAAGTAATCCCCGTGGATGGTTATGCACTTCTTAGAACGGCTGTACAAGTCCTGGCATAGTCTTCCTGAGGGATAGCCTTCCGTTGGATCGTCACATTACGTTGGATGTCCGAAATGTTCGAAAACCTCTGGCCCTTCAGGGCTTTTCAGCGATCCTTGACCCCGATACTACATACATTGACGCTTGCCTTCGAGGTCTTACCTCAAGCACCAGGTCTCTTCACCCGTTCCGATGATTTCAGGACTATTCCATTCCACGGAACATTCACCCTTCTCACTGCCAGCCGTCGAACAGGTGTGCACGTTAGGTTGCATAAATTCACCCTTCTCACTGCCGCCCGTCTATCAGGTGTGCAAGGCAGGTTGCATAAATTCACGCTTCTCTCTTGCTTTCAATTTAGAGTTTTGACGACCCAAACTGAGGGCTATTCCTAAAGAAGACTATGCCAGGAGTTTCCAGGACTTGTTCATTCGTTCTCAGAAGTGCATAACAATCCACGGGGATTACTTCGAAGGGCAGTAACGGCTATTTCAGGTAAGCCAACAATCCGTTCGTAATATAGCCCATTCACGGAACTTTTCAGACAGAGGCTGTATTTTATATATATTCTCAAGGTTATCTTTTAAAATATTAAGGATTACTGTACTTTCTATAAATACAGTATCTTTACTATTAGTTTGTATTATAATTTTATAATTGGAATAGGAAAGGGTACACTGTACCGGTTTCGGTTATATTATAACGTTCTTCAGTATATGATACGAATGAAGTTGCAAGATTACATATAATTTTTTTAAACGTATGAGTTCAAAATATTTTTCCAAAAACGTTAAATATCTAAATCCCTAGAAATACTCTAAAAATTAAATTCATATCTGTTACAACTATCTTAAAGTTAATGATGAAAGATTTTAACTTCTCGTTTCATTATGCAAACTTTCACTTATATCTCATGATTGGGATACAAGAAATAAAAACTTATTTTTAAATTTTGCACAGCCACCATCTTGGCGTTATCAAAACAATCAGTTTAATTTGATGTCAATACATTGAATTATATTTGAACATTTACCGTATCAAATTTCACTTCGCTCGGATGGTTAAATCGCGAAAAGAGTCTATTTAAATATTTCAACTTCGCTTGGCCGCCATATTCGTTTTGTACTTAACAGGTTTATGAAGGTTACATACATGATCTTTTAGTAGAACCTTTTATGATCGTACAAAATTTCAGGGTGATATCTGTTACTGTTGCAGAGATATAGAATGCCGCCAGTGAAATATTTCGCTCGGTCGCCATGTTGGATTGGTGAAACGTATTAAAATTTGAAAGGCACGGTCGAGGCTCGGCATGGCAGCAGTATGAACTTACCGAGTTTCATTGAAATAGCTTTGGTTGTTTAGATTTTAATATGGGTGGACCCACACACAGACACACCACACATACACACACACACACACACGGAGAAAAGGTGATCTAATAAGCCTATTATTTCACAAATAAAAATAGGATAGAAATCCTACAACTTCCTAAATTGAATGTAATATCCTATGAAATCCTACTCGTAAAGTGCCGGTACTGTTAGAACATAATTTTAACATATAAAGAACTAACAATCCGGTGCTTGGTAAGCAGACAACGAGAAATAACAGTCAGTATACAGTAGGAATTTCTCAGTCTTCTGTGCGTCCCATTTTAATTCAGAAAATTAATATTATTATGTCAAGCCTAATAAATTGGTCAAGTGCTCTAAACAAAAGTAGCTGAGATCATACGATTAGAATAAATGTGATAAAGGCTGATTGCCTTACCTGTGATGACGTGGAGGGACGTTGCTCTACACTCAAGCACTTCCAATATACTGCAGACAAACATTCCATGGTTTAAACACAGAACATTCATACAGACTCATATTTCTGTGCTTTACAAAAATGCTAATTATGTGAATTGCCATTGCAATGTGCTTCCCGAAACATGATCCAGTGAGTCCAGACATTAATAGAAACGTTAAGTGGCATGGAGTGTGACATGTTAATCTAGAGGTGTTCATTTAAACTGTGTGCCGTTGTCTACGGAGGCGTAGTTGGTAGCATGCTGAGCTTCTATGCCAAAGATCGTGGGTTCAAACCCAGCCGAAGTCGTCGGATTTTTTAAGAGCGTTGAAAATCTCTCAGTATGCCTTCCTTCGGAGGGGAAGTAAAGCCGGCGGTCCCATGTCATAGATTTATGGCATGGTAAAGAACCTTCCACTAATTGCACCTGTGTGAAGCTAAATTGTAGGATAAACATTTGACATACGCTCTTAGGTTCCCACGTTCGTCGCCAGGAGCTGACTGCGGTGGCATCTGGTAACCAAGTTCTGTCTGCAGTCCTTACTTGAATTGAAGCTTGCCACGGTGGGTGAGTGGATATCGTGTCGGTCTACTTACCCCAAGATTGCAGGTTCGCTCCTGGCCGTGGTAAGTGATTTTTGAAAGGTGGCAAAATTACGATACGCATGTCATACGATGTTGGCATGTCAAAGAACCCATTTGAATTCAGTAGGCCGTGTTCCTAATGGCAAAATTAATCTCGGGAGTTACCGCCAACACAAAGGTCCTCATTTCTCTACTAGAAAGCGCTATAGTGTCCAAGGAGCTTAGATATCTAACCTCCTTGACTTTCAAAGTGATTCAAGGAACAACGAAATTCGACATGCAAGCTACCCTCTGGGTGTCAAATAACAAAGCTTGCACCTGTCACCCGAGGCCATACGATATTAATATTATTACTTGAATTGAAAACCGATAACACACACTAATACAACCATCACAATTAACACCGGTTATCAGATAGATTCTACACACACCCAAAATACATGGGGCTACATGACCGCGTTGTCGCAGCCCCTAAACTGAGGAACCAACCAACCATCTGTGGGCGTATTCACGTCATTGCGGAGAGACTTTGTATACAGCTCTATGTAGTATAGGCTATAGGTGTAGTGATAATTTTCTTCACAACTGTATATTAGTAGTAAATGTCATGATTTGATATGTTTTAACCATAAAAATAATATGGTTCCGTAGAGCTTATGAACGCAGCTAGCAAATTAAACAAAAGCCACACTAAAGTTCTGCGTATTTCTCTTGTTTTTATTTAAACAAAGAAGCGTGCTGTTATAAAGGACAATGTACTTGGGCAAGAGTCTTCTCCTGTCTTATTCTTTGTCCCGCCTCATCCCCTAGGCCACAGTAAACTGACTTAATCCAGGTCTCTGTCTTTACTGCGGCTAAACAAGTCCTCTGGAGCACGTTCCTTTGAAACTAGCACGAACATCCATAAAGCTGGCTTAACGCAAAGGACGTAAAATGGACGCATGACAAGTAAATAAACACAGTTCCACAACTTAATTAAATGACATAAAGTAACTCGTTGTTTTTATATCCTGTAGTACTTAGGGGAAACCGCGGTACAGTAAGAGTCAACAGTTGCTAAAAATGTATCTGTATAGGTTTGACGTTTGTTTTAGACGAGTAAAGAATCATAATGGAAGCCTAGAGGCGAGTTACTACAGGGCCTGTTTTGTTGTCAGCTGCCCCATGCAGTCAGATGATGGAAAAAGCTATCTCACGCTACTGCTGAGGTACAGTCATTGGCAAATATAATGGCGTTTTGTTCGTAACTATGTAACGTGTACTTCCGCGTCACACAATATTTTAGCGGCTTCGGTGGCATAGTTAGTAGCATGCTGAACTGCTGTGCCTAGGATGGCGGGTTCAAACCCGGCCAAAGTCGTCGAATTTTCTAAGAGCGTTAAAATCCTTCAGTATGCCTTCCTTTGGAGGGGGGAAAAAGACTGCGGTTCCATGTCATAGATTTATGGCATGTAAAAGATCATTCCACAGACTAAACATGTGCGAAGCTAAATTTCTAGGTAAGATTTCGTTGGATTGCTCTATCATAGTTCCAACGTTCACCACTAGGTATCAGTGACATCGGGTAGCGAAAGTTGGAACTACTTGAAATTGAACGGAACTTGTAGCTCACCCTAATAAGGGTGTCCGCTGGAAGGACCTACAGCCTCTGGCGAGCCGAAAATGTCCTCGGACACTCCCGGCACTAAAAGCCATACGATATCCCTCCCTATATTATTCTGCTAAGGTCCCATTCCAGTTTTGTGCCGAAGATAAGGTCCCATTAACACCAACCTACCCATATGGGGTACCTACAGGTTCAGCATAACCCAATGCGTAATCGAAAATAAAACCTACCCCCACTAGGTGGGTGAAATTGTAATTTTTTAGAAAAACTCGTTTTCAAGTGCGACATGTGAGAGTTTGAATACCAATATGGAATTAAACGTTGTTCTACACAAGAGACATGTGTACGGTGGAAAGCCAATATGAATTAACATGCTTGTATTTTGTTTTTACGCATGCCCACTCATAGCTTTTGTAAGAGGGTGGGTTTTTTAAAGATGGTGGCTGTAGTGTAACCTAACCTAACCTAACTCCACCCACGAGGGGTGATTAAAAAGATTTCCAAGTGGCGCTTATCGATAGGCAAACCAATAATCAAAGAGGGGTATGTTAGGTCTTGAGGCCAGAGCCCATATCATTGTTGTCGAGTCCCTGTGGACTGGCCCCTGTTGACTAGTCCGTTTGGAAGGGTCCTTGTTGGCGGGTCCTTGTTGACAGGTCCCTGTGGACGGGTCCTTTTTGACAGGTCATTGTTGACAGGTCATTGATGACGGGTCCCTAAGGACGAGTCCTTGTTGACGAATCCTTGTTGACAGGTAATTGTTGATGGGTCGCTATGGACGGGTCCCTTTGGACTGGTCCCTATGGACTAGCCCATGAATTTATTCAAATTATGTCAAAGGGCATAAGTGCAAAACTTGGTGAATGAATAAGAACTAGTGCTAGGGCTAATGCACACACACTCTAGTACTCGAGGAACATGCCATTCGAGGCCAGGTCAAGGGATCTAACTTGGTGGATGGATGTGTCATTTGTAGTTGAAAGAGTATAATACATGATCCTAAGATGTTAAAACTGAAGAGATTGTACGTGCAGTAAACCGACTTGATATTTTCTGGGTTCATGTTGCTGACATGGCAGAGAGCGCACAGATCTGTTGCTATGACTAACGCTGCAGTAATTTGAAACCCCAGGTGTTCATCAAGACAATGGGTAATGATCATGCAAAGTTAGCAGTCATTGGATATAACACAGGTGTTCCTTTCGGTGTCATGTTGCTGACATGGCAGAGAGCGCACACTGCTGTTGCTATGGCTAACGCTGCAGTTATTTGAAACCCCTGGTGTTCATTAAGGCAATGGGTGATGATCATGCAAGGTTAGCAGTCATTGGATATTACACAGGTGTTCCTAGTGTACTTTGGACTCTCAGCTGTATTTGGAAAGGAATTGCAATGATCTGTAGAAAACTGCTGACACGAGCGATGAGAGTTTATATAAGAGAGGTGTCATATATTTCCCTACTGTCAGTCTTTATTACTCGCTTAGAGTGAACAGTGCTCTATTACTGCTCAAGAGTTGTAAAAAAGCCCTTTTGGTAGAAAATCATTAAATTATTTTGTACGATAAATATTTATTATTAATGGATTGTAGTCTTTTATTACTAATTGATGTTGAAGTTATTGATTGGAATGTATTTATTGATTGATTAATTGATATGTTTACAGATAATTGGGTACCTGTAGGTTACCAGATTCCTACAATCCGTTCATTCAGTGGCAGCAATTGATAAATTATAAAAAGGTAAGTGTCCATCTAATAACTTTTAAACAGTTAGAGTGATATTTTCCAATGTTCGCCACTTCATGTCAGTGAAAATGGTATATTTGGCAGTCAAAAATTGGAACTACTTGACCATGGTGTGTAAAGCTAAATTTGAAGGTTAGATTTTGATTACCGCTCAATTAAGTCCGAATGTTCATTGCTAGGTGTCAGTGACAGAGGGAATATTTAAAGACTTAATCTCAGTTCACTTAACATAACCTAACTTTACCTAACTTAACCTTGTCACGTGACATGTTCTACAAGTTTGAACATGCTTTATGACTGGCTATGACGTCACACTTAGCACACTTAACTGGTGATCACTGGTTTCTATCACGTGACATGTTCTACAAGTTTAGACTTGCTTTAAGACTGGCTATGACGTCACACTTAGCTCACTTAACTGGCGACCACTGGTTTCTACCACTCTATTAAGTTCCATTGTTCACCGCTATGTGTCAGTGACAGTGGTATATAGTAACCCCCAGTTAGAACTACATGAAGTTAGACTTGCTAGGAGTTCACAGATGATCGATTTAAATACCCTGCTATAACCATTGACAGGAATATAATTAAACTATTTATATTTTACTTTGTTTTATCTTTTTATTAACATTGATGATTTCTTTCTTTTATAGGTAATTTCGAAAGTGATCTTAATGTTCATGTGTGGTGAATTTAAGAAACAGTTCTCAAGACCTGACAACCTTCAACGACATGCAAATGCTAAACATGTCATTAAAATGTTTGTGTGCAGTCATTGTGCTACCACATTTAACAGACAGGATAATCTTGCACGTCATGCAAATTTAATGCATGTTAGTTCAGTGCCATTTTCGTATTCAGTTTGTGATCTTGGTTTTTCTGCTGTAAAGCGATATCAATTCCACATGGTTGAAGTGCATGGAGAACAACAGGAATTGAAATCTGTAAAACCATCAACTAGCACGGAACCTTTAAATGAATGTGATGCTCAAAAGCGTAAACGTTCTCAAGATTGTGAAAATAGTTGTGCAACAAAAAGAAAGAAGAATGGTGAACCTTCGTTAACACATTGTAATGTATGCGATATTGATATACCTTCTTCAATCATTCATGGACATTTACGCAGTATTCATCATAAAAATAACGCTTGCCATGAAAGAAATTCTGGAAATATTCAACAAATTGGTAGTGCGTTTAAAAGTTGAATTGCTAGTTATAGACTTTATAGTGGAGAAAAAACTCAAAGTATTGAATCATTTTTAAAATATTTTCAACCTACTGTGTTTGGCTTGGTAGGGAATGTTTTATTAGAGCATAAAACAAACAATTAAAATGAATGTTGAACTTTTTGGACTCTTATGTAAAAACTGGGAGTGAAGGTGAAATTAGGGATATCAAATCTTTTAATACAAAAAATATAATTGTTAGCGAATCAACTAATATTGGTGATATATACCAAAATATTTCAAGTGCTATCAATGTGAAGAGTTCCAGGAAAGGGAGTCAGGCTGGGCGTTGGTTGAAGTACTTTATTTAGAAACCAACCTGAATAAATATAACCCCCTTCGAGCATCATCATACATTGATTTGCCAGGATGGATCAAACGAAAAAAGCTGTTGTGAACGTTTTGAATAATGATGAAGCATGTTTTGCGTGGGCTGTAACTTCAGCTCTCCATCCAGCAGTGGAGCATATGGATAGATCATCATCTTATCCTCACTTTTCTTCAGTGTTAGATTTAAAAGAAATAGAATTTCCTATGGCAATAAAAGACATTCAACGTTTTGAAAAACTGAACAATGTAAGTATTAATGTTTATGGAATTGAAAATAAGTGTATAGTAGGTCCTCTATATTATACTCAGGAAAAAAAGGATGCTCATGTAAATTTACTGTACATAACTGAAGGTGAAAACGCCCACTATTGTTGGATAAAACATTTAAGTAGACTTGTCGGTAGTCAGCTATCAAAATACAAAGGTAAGAAGTGGTTGTGTGATGGTTGTTTACTATATTTCAGAAAAGAGGATCAACTAACTCAACACAAAAAATGGGGATGTAATCATGTGTGTACGGTATTACCGACTCCTAAAAATAACATTCTAAAATTTAAGGATTATGAGAAACAGCTTCGAGTACAATTTGTTATGTATGCTGATTTCGAGGCTTTGCTTATACCATTTAATACATGTTCATCGAATCCAGCCCAAACTTTCACCAACACTACTCACATTCATGAACCTTTTAGCTTTGCATATTATATTAAATGTAGTTACGATGACTCGTTAAATAAGTTTGAGCCCTATAGAGGGCCTGATGCACCTAAAGTTTTTATGGAAAGACATGAGAATGATGCCATCCGTATATCCTCTATTTTAAACACAATCATTCCAATGGAGTCACAACATCATCACAGCAAATGGGTTTTGAAACTGAAACTAATGGTTTTATATGTGGTGAATGTTTATATACGGACTGGGTTCGCGATCATGACAATTTAACAGGAAAATATCGTGGTGCTGCTCACCAAGAATGTAATTTAAATTATAGAGTAAGTAAATTCATTCCAGTCATTCTACATAACGGTAGCAAATACGATAATTACTTTATCGTTAAAGAATTTGGAGCTTCAGATGTGAAAATTGATGTGATTGCAAATAATAAGGAACAATACATATCGTTCACAAAATACATCAAAACTGTCAATAAAAAAAACTGCGATTTTTAGATTCATTCCGCTTTATGCCAAGTAGTCTTGATAAACTGACTAGTAATTTAAAATCAGGTCAGTTTCATGAAATTCAACGTGTCTTTCCTAAAGAAGATGATTTTAATTTGATTCGTCAAAAGGGTATATTCCCTTATGAATATATTAACTGTGTGGAACGTCTTGAGGAGTGTGCTTTACCACCAAAAGATGCATTTTACAGTTCCTTAAACACAAGTCATATTAGTGATCAGGAATATTTACATGCACAACGTGTATGGACACAGTTTGACATTCAAATTTTAGGTGAATTTTCAGACATATATTTGAAGACAGATGTGTTATTATTAGCAGATAACTTTGAAAATATTCGGAATGTTTGTATGAAAACGTATGACCTTGATCCTTGTCAGTATTTCACTGCTCCTGGGTTAAGTTTCAGTTCAATGTTGAAAAAAACTAAAGTAAATTTAGAATTAATGACTGATATAGACATGATCAATTTTATAAAATCATCAATTCGAGGTGGATTAAGCCAATGTAGTGGGCGATATGGCAAAGCGAATAATAAATACATGCCTAGCTACAACCCTTGTGAAGAGTCAAAGTATATTGTCTACCTCAATGCAAATAACCAATATGGTTGGGCTATGAGCCAATATCTACCACTGAAAGATTTTCTCTGGCTGACACAATCTGAAATTGATGTCTTACATGTTAACACTCTAAATGATAACGATGATAAAGGATATATTTTAGAAGTAAATCTTGAGTACCCTAAAGAGTTACATGATGATCATAATGATTTACCATTTTGTCCTGAGAATATGAAATCTCCATACATCACATCACGGACATAAATGTTAATTGCTAATGTAAATGATAAATGTAAATATGTAATACATTATCAAAACTTGAAGCAGTGTCTACAGAATGGATTGAAATTAACTAAAATTCATCGCGTATTGCAATTTCATCAGTCAGCATGGCTCAAAACTTTTATTGATCTAAACAATAATTTAAGAACACAGTCAACAAACGCGTTTGAAAAAGATTTTTATAAACTCATGAATAATAGCGTTTTTGGAAAGACTATGGAGAATGTTGATAAACGAGTTGATGTAAAGCTGATAACAAAGTGGGAGAATGATGGTAAAAGGTATGACGCGAGCAACTTAATAAGCAAGCCTAACTTTCATAGCTGTTCAATTATTCATGAGGATTTAGTTGTAATACAAATGAATCGTCTTTAAGTAATTTACAACAAACCTATATATGTGGGTTACTCCATTCTGGAATTGTCAAAAACACTTATGTATGTATTTCACTGTGATTATGTAAAGAAAAACTATCTTGATAATGCTAAATTACTCTACACAGACACAGATTCTTTTATTTATGAGTTAAAAACTGATGATTTTTATGAGGATATCAAAACTGAGCTAAATAGGTTTGATACAAGTGACTATCCCGATTATAATATTTACCATTTACCTCTAGTAAACAAAAAGGTTCTTGGTAAATTTATGGATGAATGTGCTGGTGTTATTATAGACACCTTTGTAGGCACAAAATCTAAATCATACAGGTATATGACAATTGATGATGTAGTAGTAAAACAATTAAAAGGAGTGAAAAAGAATGTTGTTAGTTAAGCGTTATATATAAGTGATTATAAGAATTGTATAGTCAGTAACCCACCTGTATTATATAAGGAAATATGTGTATTTAGAAGTAAAAATCATCAGCTGTATACTAATTTGATGACCAAAGTTGCTTTAAGTAATGAAGACAACAAACGATTCATTATACCCAGCTCATTTGATACTCTCGCTTCGGGGAACAGTCGCATTGACGACTAAAGTCTGATGTTCATTATATTGTATTATCATTTGTAGTTGTATGTTTATATTGTAATATATTTGTAAAAACTCTAAGTATAATGTATAATGTGAGGCTACTGTAGTTTAGTAAGAAAAGAACATAAGTAATACATTTTAGTGTAAAATGTTTGCTTTTTGTATTACGGAATAGATTTTGAAAAATGTACAGTGTGAACTAAACAAGGGGAATGTAAAAAATGTGAAGTGGAAATTGTAAATATCCATATGTGAAAAAGTGAAATGGCTATCACCATTTTAAAATTATAAGACATTGTGATCTGTTAAACTTTGTTTTTATTTCACAACAATAACAATAATGTACAAAATGTGTAAACTAAACAAGGAGAATGTAAAAAAATGAAAAGTGGAAATTGTAAATCTTCGTGTGTGAAAAAATGAAATGGCTATCACCATTTTTAAAATTAAAATATATAGTGATCTGGTGAACCTTATTTTTATTTCACAACAAAAAATGTACAGTTTGTGTGAACTAAACAAGGGGAATGTAAAAATGTAAAGTGGAAATTGTAATTATCCATGTGTGAAAAAAAAGAAAAATTAAGAAATGGCTATCACCATTTTTAAAAATAAAAGACATTGTGATCTGGTAAACCTTGTTTTTATTTCACAACAAATAGGGCTTTACAAAATAGAATACAAAGAAATACCAATTCCTCAATCCTTTTCATTGTTCATGTCCACTCATCATTAACTTTCCTTTTATAGTCAACCTCTTTCCCACTGAGGCATTATAGGATGTCAATCGTTGTTTAGCTCTTTTCAACAATACTTTATCCGCCACACGTCTTAAAGCAGAATGACTACGACGATAAGAAAGGTCATGTTCTTTACATGCTTGATCCAAAGAATTAATAGATATTCACTTAGCTTAGGGTCTTGCGACCATGATTTTGGTACATGTTGCCAGATTTCTTTAACGTTATTGACTGTCACATAATAAATGAACAACTTGGAGAATACTAATAATTCTTCTTTGGTAAAACTATCTGCATATCGAGGGCAGATAACCTTGTAGTTCCCCCTTAAAACAACAACACTACCTCTTGCATAGTATGTGATGTTGATGGCTCCTGAGACGTGGAAGATGGATTAAACATAACTTTTACAACAAGTTGCTCAATAAACAATGCTCAATCTTGAGTCACAGTATTTTTTTTTTCATAAAACGTGATAGCAAAACACTATTGATTATCATTCAGCATTAGAGTTCTATATGAAATAGATAAGAAAAGGGCCATACTATACTTTTATATAGGTAATAAACGGGTCATACTATACTCTCAACTACCCTAGTTTCAACTACGTTTCACGATCACTGTCTTGAACATTGTCGGAGACTATCGATAAACACCTATGTACACACGGCACACCCTTGCGGCGCGCGCGGGCATGAATAATTCAGGATGATGTTAATGGCTTATGTGGATGGCTTAGGTTGGTGGCTTATGGCGGTGGTTTATGGTGGCTTTTGTTTTTGGCTTACGGTGGTGGCTTATGGTGGCATATGTTCGTGGCTTACGGTGGTGGCTTATGGCGGTGGCTTATGGCGGGTTATGTTGGTGGCTTACGGTGGTGGTTTATGGTGGCTTACGGTGGTGGTTTATGATGGCTTTTGTTGGTGGCCTATGGTGGCTTATGGTGGTATTACAGGCTCGCCAAGTAATAGCTTATTACATGTATTAGTTATGATCGCTATTACTAATTACTATTACCATTATTAATAGATTAATACATGTATTAGTTATGATCGCTAGGGCTACTTGGCGAGCCTGTAATACCACTATAAGCCACCACCGTAAGCCACCAACATAAGACACCATAAGCCACCGCCATAAGCCACCACCGTAAGCCACCAACATAAGCCACCATAAGCCACTACCGTAAGCCCCCATAAACCACCACCGTAAGCCACCAACATAAGCCGCCATAAGCCACCGCCATAAGCCACCACCGTAAGCCACCAACATAAGCCACCATAAGCCACTACAGTAAGCCACCAACACAAGCCACCATAAACCACCGCCATAAGCCACCAACCTAAGCCCTCCACATAAGCCATTAACATCATCCAGAATTATTCATGCCCGCACGCGCCGCAAGAGTGTGCCGTGTGAACATAAGTGTTTATCGATAGTCTCCGACAATGTTCAAGAGAGTGACCTTGAAACGTAGTTGAAACTAGGGTAGTTGAGAGTATAGTATGACCCGTTTATCTATTATATATAATCCAAAATTGACTCATCAACGCAGGGCTCAAACCACTAGACCTAGAAAGCTGAAATTTTGCACGTTGGTTGATACGAGTTTGTAGGGGCTCACCATGAAACGGTTTTTAGCCTATTTTCAATTTTGAAAAAATAGGCTTATGAGATCACCTTTTGTCCGTGTGTGTATGTGCGTGTGTGTGTGTGTGTGTGTGTGTGTGAGGTGTGTGTGTATCCCCACCTAATAAAATCTAAACGGCTGGAGCGATTTCAATGAAACTCGGTAAGTTCATAGCACTATTCCCGGCGACCTCGACCGTGCCCTTCAAATTTTGTTACGTCTCACCAATCCAACATGGCGGCTGTGCGAAATATTTCACTAGCATTCAATATCTCCGAAACTATTGCTGATATCGCCCTAAAATTGTGTACGGTGATAAAAGGCACTACTAGAAGTTCACCTATGAGGCTTTCAAAAACCTGGTGACTACAAAACCAACATGGCGGCCAAGCGAAGTTGAGACTTTTAAATAGCCTTTTCTCGCGATTTAACTATCCAAACGTAATGAAACTTGGTACAGCAAATGTTTATACACATTGTAATGCACTGAATTCTAATTTAGTTCAATTGTTTACATAACCTCAAAATGGCGGCTGTGCGAAATATTTCACTGACATTCTATATCTCCGAAACTATTATAGATATCACCCTGCAATTTTGTACGGTGATAAAGGGTACTGATACAAGTTTACCTATGTATATTTCATAAACCTCTAAAGTACAAAACGAACATGGCGACCAAGCGAATTTGAAATATTTTAATAGACTTTTCTCGTGATTAACTCTCTGAGCGCTGTGAAATGTGGTACAGTAAATGATTTTGCAGATTGTAATGCACTGCCATCTAATTTAATTCAACTGTTTACATAACCTCAAGATGGCGGCTGTGCGAAATTTTAAAATTAAGTTTTTATTTCTTGTGTCCTAATCATGCGATCGAAGTGAAAGTCTGAATAATGAACCTAGGCAATAATTGTCCTTGAATGGTACATAATTCAATGGCCTATACATATAATAATCCTAAATGGCGAGCTTCCAAAATATTTAGATGGTTCTCAATATCTATGAATCTATTACAGCAACCAAACTGATTTTTTATGTTCATAGAGACTATGAACTTATGTTCACCTATAGGACTTTCAGTAACCTGGTGAGCACAAATCCAACATGGCGGCGACGCGAAGTATAAATATTTAAATGAACGTTTCTCGCGAATTAACTATCCGAGTGCCACGAAACGTTGCTCGTTAAATGCTTATACAAATGTTGATCCATTGGCATATAATTTATTTCAATTGTTTGCATAATCACAAGATGGCTGCTGTGCGTAATTTTAGAATCTCGTTTTTACTTCTTGTGTTCTAATCATGCGATTGCAGTTTGAATACCACACGTACACAATAATCTTAATGTAATAATACAAAAATAAATATCCAACCTGGCGACCATCTGAAATATATAGACGGTTCTCAATATCTACGAATCTGTTACAGCAATTAAACTGAAATTTTGTATGTTGATAGAGGCAATTAACATGAGCAGGATATATGAAAATAGGCTGTATATTTCTTCACGGAACTACTTGTTTAAAATTGAATTTGTAAGTGACTTTTTTCGGCCCTTTGGCACTGAGCAAGTACAGTCGGTACAAATATCGGATTTAGCTCATTTTAAGCCGCCAGATACGAGAAACAATACTCGGAGGTCCTGTAGGGACCACAAAACACACTTTTTTAGTTCCTAAAATTACCGGTTTCGGAGATATTCCCAAATAACTGTGTTCCCTCAAAGAAACAGATCAACGTTACTATGGCAACTGCTGAAATTTCGCAGACCGGGAATAGTTTTCTGGCAATATCTCGAAAACCGTTCGTTTTAGGGCCTTAAAACGCGGGGTTCGGTTCACGAACTTTACTCCTCGCATTGATACGCGTAAAATGAGATATATTTTATTTATAGAGGTGGTTTTTGGGGTCGGATACGAGCGTGATTTTGAGTCTAATTTTATACTCTTTGAGCTGGTTTTTGTAAGCGTGCTTTCATATCTTTACGCTAATTTACAATGTCAAGTTGCTTCCTATTTTGCACGGTATGCTTTCATTTCCTTTATAAATTTGTTTTTTGTTAACTGTATATTTCTGTTTGCCAAAATTGATTTGCTCTTTTTCGTTTTCTTATCATGATCAGCAACCCATAATCACAGACGGATGTGTCGTATTCTACCGGCTGTCACATAATTTCTTTTTAAATTATTCTTTTTGAAGAATGGGGCAAACTTATTTCAATAAAGTTGGTATTTTGTCTTTCACGGCCATTGAATCCCCGCACTAGGCACGGCTTATACCTAGAAAAGTTGCTGAGTTGGATTAATGGACTAATGGTGCAGCAGAAACGAGGAGAATTGAAGGGTTTGAAATGTGGTGATACAGGAGAATGATGATCAGATGGGTAGATAGGGTAACAAATGAAGGGGTATTAAGACGAGTGGGAGAGGAGAGATGTTTCTGGCGACTGCTAATGAAGAGAAGAGATAGGAGTGTATGACACATCTTAAGACACCCAGAAATAGCAAGCTTAGTTATGGATGGGAGGGTCGAGGACAAGAACTGTAGGGGTAAACCAGTGTTAAACAGATTGCCTCGGATGTAGGGTGTGGTAGCTATGTAGAGATGAAACGATTAGCTCAGGAGTGGGAGACATGGAGCGCTGCATCAAACCTGTTAAAAAAACAGGAGACTCAAGCAACAACAATCGGCAATTTTAATTACTTAGAGAGGCATGTGAGGCAAAAGTGTTTTTGGAGAATTTCAATCCCTGGGATGTAACAGTGGAAGAGACTGCATAATGTACTGTACATCAGCGGCCAAGGTGAGAGATATTTAACTATAGGTCTATTAATAGCGGTATGTTGACGTTCAAATCATCAATAAGTATGGAAAAATGACATCCAGAATAGCTTAAGGAAGAATACTTTTAATTCTGCATATTCCGATAGATTTGCCATTCCAGTGTGCAAGAGTGCAGTTCCCTCCTCAAACAATATTCGCAATTTCTTTAACAAAGCGCAATGACACACACTTAACAGTAGCACGTGTACATTTAGACAAAACAATTTTTTCCCATGGGCAACTGTAAGTGGCGTGCTCGCGTGCATCCGGATAAAAAATCGTTATGTCTCAGCAGAAGTCATAATTTTAAAATGTGTTAGCATAATGTAACATCGAACCCTGCAGACTTTCACAACTCGATAAAATTCCCACTTTGCTGCTCATATCAATATACTGTATTCAGAATTAAAATGGACCCACCTGTAGCCGCGATTGCTGTAATAGAATAGATCAAATATCAGCAATAATGCATCGTCCCCATTGTCTTGATCGCGGGCGAAGACACGAGTACCTGCTAGTTACCTATATAAAAGTATAGTATGGCCCTTTTCTTATCAATTTCATATAGAACTCTAATGCTGAATGATAATCAATAGTGTTTTGCAATCACGTTTTAAGAAAAAAAAATACTGTGACTCAAGATTGAGCATTGTTTATTGAGCAACTTGTTGTAAAAGTTATGTTTAATCCATCTTCCACGTCTCAGGAGCCATCAACATCACATACTATGCAAGAGGTAGTGTTGTTGTTTTAAGGGGGGAACTACAAGGTTATCTGCCCTCGATATGCAGATAGTTTTACCAAATAAGAATTATTAGTATTCTCCAAGTTGATCATTTATTATGTGACAGTCAATACCGTTAAAGAAATCTGGCAACATGTACCAAAATCATGGTCGCAAGACCCTATGCTAAGTGAATATCTATTAATTCTTTGGATCAAGCATGTAAAGAACACGACCTTTCTTATCGTCATAGTCATTCTGCTTTAAGACGTGTGGCGGATAAAGTATTGTTGAAAATAGCTAAACAACGATTGACATCCTATAATGCCTCAGTGGGAAAGAGGTTGACTATAAAAGGAAAGTTAATGATGAGTGGACATGAACAATGAAAAGGATTGAGGAATTGGTATTTCTTTGTATTCTAATTTGTAAAGCCCTATTTGTTGTGAAATAAAAACAAGGTTTACCAGATCACAATGTCTTTTCTTTTTAAAAATGGTGATGGCCATTTCTTAATTTTTCTTTTTTTCACACATGGATAATTACAATTTCCACTTTACATTTTTTACATTCCCCTTGTTTAGTTCACACATTCTGTACATTTTTTGTTGTGAAATAAAAATAAGGTTCACCAGATCACTATATCTTTTAATTTTAAAAATGGTGATAACCATTTCATTTTTTCAAACATGAATATTTACAATTTCCACTTATCATTTTTTACATTCTCCTTGTTTAGTTTACACATTTGTACATTATTGTTATTGTTGTGAAATAAAAGCAAGGTTTACCAGATCACAATGTCATATAATTTTAAAATGGTGATAGCCATTTCACTTTTTCACATATGGATATTTACAATTTCCACATTACATTTTTTACATTCCCCTAGTTTAGTTCACACATTTTGTACATTTTTGAAAATATTTTCCGTAATATAAAAAGCAAACATTTCACACAAATGTATTACTTATGTTCTTTTCTTACTAAACTACAGTAGCCTCACATTATACATTATACTTAGAGTTTTTACAAATATATTACAATATAAACATACAAATACAAATGATAATACAATATAATGAACATCAGACTTTAGTCGTCAATGCGACTGTTCCCCCAAGCGAGAGTATCAAATGAGCTGGGTATAATGAATCGTTTGTTGTCTTCATTACTTAAAGCAACTTTGGTCATCAAATTAGTATACAGCTGATGATTTTTACTTCTAAAAACACACATTTACTTATATAATACAGGTGGGTTACTGACTATACAATTCTGATAATTACTTATATCTAACTCTTAACTAACAACATTCTTTTTCCCTCCTTTTAATATTTTTTACTACTACATCATCAATTGTCATATAGCTGTATGATTTAGATTTTGTGCCTACAAAGGTGTCTATAATAACACCAGCACATTCATCCTTAAATTTCCCAAGAACCTTTTTGTTTACTAGAGGTAAATGGTAAATATTATCCTCGGGATAGTCACTTGTATCAAACCTATTTAGCTCAGTTTTGATATCCTCATAAACATCATCAGTTTTTAACTCATAAATAAAAGAATCTGTGTCTGTGTAGAGTAATTTAGCATTATCAAGATAGTTTTTCTTTACATAATCATAGTGAAATACATACATAAGTGTTTTTGACAATTCCAGAATGGAGTAGCCCACATATATAGGTTTGTTGAAAATTACTTAAAGACGATTCATTTGTATTACAACTAAATCCTCATGAATAATTGAACAGCTATGAAAGTTAGGCTTGCTTATTAAGTTGCTCGCGTCATACCTTTTACCATCATTCTCCCACTTTGTTATCAGCATTACATCAACTCGTTTATCAACATTCTCCATAGTCTTTCCAAAAACGCTATTATTCATGAGTTTATAAAAATCTTTTTCAAACGCGTTTATTGACTGTGTTCTTAAATTAGTGTTTAGATCAATATATGGCTTGAGCCATGCTGACTGATGAAATTGTAATACGCGATGAATTTTAGTTAATTTCAATCCATACTGTAGACACTGTTTCAAGTTTTGATAATGTATTACATATTTACATTTATCATTTAAATTAGCAATTTACACTTTTGTTCGTGATGTGATGAATGGAGATTTCATATTCTCAGGACAAAATGTTAAATCATTATGATCATCATGTAACTCTTTAGGGTACTCAAGATTTACCTCTAAAATATATCCTTTATCATCGTTATCATTTAGAGTGTTAACATGTAAGACATCAATTTCAGATTGTGTCAGCCAGCGAAAATCTTTCAGTGGTAGATATTGGCCCATAGCCCAACCATATTGGTTATTTGCATCGAGGTAGACAATATACTTTGGCTCTTCACAAGGGTTGTAGCTAGGCATGTATTTATCATTCGCTTTAGAATATTGCCCACTACATTGGCTTAATCCACCTCGAATTGATGATTTTATAAAATTGATCATGTCTATATCAGTCATTAATTCTAAATTTACTTTAGTTTTTTTCAACATTGAACTGAAACTTAACCCAGGACCAGTGAAATACTGACAAGGATCAAGGTCATACGTTTTCATACAAACATTCCGAAAATTTTCAAAAACATCTGCTAATAATAACACATCTGTCTTCAAATATATGTCTGAAAATTCACCTAAAGTTCAATGTCAAACTGTGTCCATACACGTTGTGCATGTAAATATTCCTGATCACTAATATGACTTGTGTTTAAGGAACTGTAAAATGCATCTTTTGGTGGTAAAGAACACTCCTCAAGACGTTCCACACAGTTAATATATTCATAAGGGAATATACCCTTTTGACGAATCAAATTAAAATAATCTTCTTTAGGAAAGACACGTTGAATTTCATGAAACTGATCTGATTTTAAATTACTAGCCAGCTTATCAAGACTACTTGGCATAAAGCGGAATGAATCTAAAAATCGCAATTTTTTAGTTTTTTTATTGACAGTTTTGATGTATTTTGTGAACGATATGTATTGTTCCTTATTATTTGCAATCACATCAATTTTCACATCTGAAGCTCCAAATTCTTTAACGATAAAGTGTTTATCGTATTTGCTACCGTTATGTAGAATGACTGGAATGAATTTATTTTCACTATAATTTAAATTACATTCTTGGTGAGCAGCACCACGATATTTTCCTGTTAAATGGTCATGATCGCGAACTCAGTCCGTATATAAAACTTCACCACATATAAAACCATTAGTTTCAGTTTCAAAACCCATTTGCTGTGATGATGTTAGTCACTCCATTGGAATGATTGTGTTTAAAATAGAGGATATACGGATGGCATCTTTCTCAAGTCTTTCCATAAAAACTTTAGGTGCATCAGGCCCTCTATAGAGCTCAAAAATATTTAACGAGTCATCGTAACTACATTTAATATAATATGCAAAGCTAAAAGGTTCATGAATGTGAGTAGTGTTGGTGAAAGTTTGGGCTGGATTCGATGAACATGTATTAAATGGTTTTAGCAAAGCCTCGAAGTCAGCATATATAACAAATTGTACTCGAAGCTGTTTCTCATAATCCTTAAATTTTAGAATGTTATTTTTAGGAGTCGGTAATACCGTACACACATGAATACATCCCCATTTTTGGTGTTGAGTTAGTTGATCTTCTTTTCTGAAATATAGTATACAACCATCACACAACCACTTCTGACCTTTGTATTTTGATAGCTGACTACCGACAAGTCTACGTAAATGTTTTATCCAACAATAGTGGGCGTTTTCACCTTCAGTTATGTACAGTAAATTGACATGAGCATCAATTTTTTCCTGAGTATCATATAGAGGAACTACTATACATTTATTTTCAATTCCATAAACATTAATACTTACATTGTTCAGCTTTTCAAAACGTTGAATGTCTTTTATCGCCATAGGAAATTCTATTTCTTTTAAATCTAACACTGAAGAAAAGTGAGGATAAGATGATGATCTATCCATATGCTCCACTGCTGGATGGAGAGCTGAAGTTACAGCCCACGCAAAACATGCGTCATCATTATTCAAAACGTTCACAACAGCTTTCTTTCGTTTGATCCATCCTGGCAAATCAATGTATGATGATGCTCGAAGGGGGTTATATTTATTCAGGTTGGTTTCTAAGTAAAGTACTTCAACCAACGCCCAGCCTGACTCCCTTTCCTGGAACTCTTCACAATGATTGCACTTGAAATATTTTGGTATATATCACTAATATTAGTTGATTCGCTAACAATTATGATTTTGTATTAAAAGATTTGATATCCGTAATTTCACCTTCACTCCCAGTTTTTACATAGAGTCCAAAAACTTCAACATTCATTTTAATTGTTTGTTTTATGCTCTAATAAAACATTACCTACCAAGCCAAACACAGTAGGTTGAACATTTTTAAAAAATGATTCAATACTTTGATTTTTTTCTTCACTATAAAGTCTATAACTAGCAATTCGACTTTTAAACGCACTACCAAAATTGAATATTTCCAGAATTTCTTTCATGGCAAGCGTTATTTTTATGATGAATACTGCGTAAATGTCCATGAATGATTGAAGAAGGTATATCAATATCGCATACATTACAATGTGTTATCGAAGGTTCACCATTCTTCTTTCTTTTTGTTGCACAACTATTTTCACAATCTTGAGAACGTTTACGCTTTTGAGCATCACACTCGTTTAAAGGTTCAGTGCTAGTTGATGGTTTTACAGATTTCAATTCCTGTTGTTCTCTATGCACTTCAGCCATGTGGGATTGATATCGCTTTACAGCAGAAAAACCAGGATCACAAACTGAACACGAAAATGGCACTGAACTAACATGCATTAAATTTACATGACGTGCAAGATTATCCTGTCTGTTAAATGTGGTAGCACAATGACTGCACACAAACATTTTAATGTCATGTTTAGCATTTGCATGTCGTTGAAGGTTGTCAGGTCTTGAGAACTGTTTCTTACATTCACCACACTTGAACATTAAGATCACTTTCGAAATTACCAATAAAAGAAAGAAATCATAAATGTTAATAAAAAGATAAAACAAAGTAAAATATAAATAGTTTAATTATATTCCTGTCAATGGTTATAGCAGGGTATTTAAATCGATCATCTGTGAACTCCTAGCAAGTCTAACTTCATGTAGTTCTAACTGGGGTTATTATATACCACTGTCACTGACACCTGGCGGTGAACAATGGAACTTAATAGAGTGGTAGAAACCAGCGGTTGCCAGTTAAGTGAGCTACGTGTGACGTCATAGCCAGTCTTAAAGCAAGTCTAAACTTGTAGAACATGTCACGTGATAGAAACCAGTGATCACCAGTTAAGTGAGCTATGTGTGATGTCATAGCCAGTCTTAAAACAAGTCTAAACTTGTAGAACATGTCACGTGACAAGGTTAAGTTAGGTAAAGTTAGGTTATGTTAAGTGTACTGAGGTTAAGTCGTTAAATATCCCCTCTGTCACTGACACCTAGCAATGAACATTCGGACTTAATTGAGCGGTAATCAAAATCTAACCTACAAATTTAGCTTTACACACCATGGTCAAGTAGTTCCAAATTTTGACTGCCAAATATACCATTTTCACTGACATGAAGTGTCGAACATTGGAAAATATCACTCTAACTCTTTAAAAGTTATTAGAGGGACACTTACCTTTTTATAATTTATCAACTGCTGCCACTGAATGAACAGATTGTAGGAATCTGGTAACGTACAGGTACCCAATTATCTGTAAACAAATCAATCAATCAATCAATCAATAAATACATTCCAATCAATAACTTCAACATCAATTAGTAATACAAGACTACAATCCATTAATAATAAGTACTTACCTTACAAAATAATTTAATGATTTTCTACCAAAAAGGCTTTTTCTACAATTCTTGAGCAGTAATAGAGCACTGTTCACTCAAAGCGAGTACTAAAGACTGACAGTAGGGAAATATATGACACCTCTCTTATATAAACTCTCATCGCTCGTGTCAGCAGTTTTTTACAGATCATTCCAATTCCTTTCCAAATACAGCTGAGAGTCCAAAGTACACTAGGAACACCTGTGTAATATCCAATGACTGCTAACTTTGCATGATCATCACCCATTGTCTTGATGAACACCTGGGGTTTCAAATTACTGCAGCGTTAGTCATAGCAACAGATCTGTGCGCTCTCTGCCATGTCAGCAACATGACACCGGAAAATAACAAGTCGGTTTACTGCACGTACAATCTCTTCAGTTTTAACATCTTAAGAACATGTATTATTCTCTTTCAACTACAAATGACACATCCATCCACCAAGTTAGATCCCTTGACCTGCCCTCAAATGGTATGTGCCTCGAGTACTAGAGTGTGTGTGCATTTTACCTAGCACTAGAACATATTCCTTCACCAAGTTTTGCACTTGGGCCCTTTGACATAATTTGAATAAATTCATGGGCTAGTCCATAGGGACCAGTCCAAAGGGACCCGTCCATAGGGACCCATCAACAATGACCTGTCAATAAGGACCCGTCAACAAGGACTCGTCCATAGGGACCCGTCAACAATGACCTGTCAACAATGACCTGTCAAAAAGGACCCGTCCATAGGGACCATTCAACAAGGACCCGCCAACAAGGACCCGTCCAAAGGGACTAGTCAACAGGGGCCAGTCCACAGGGACTCGACAACAATGATATGGGCTCTGGCCTCAAGACCTAACATACCCTTCTTTGATTATTGGTTTGCCTATCGATAAGCGCCACTTGGAAAACTTTTTGATCACCCCTCGTGGGTCGGGTTAGGTTACACTGCAGCCACCATCTTTAAAAAGCCCGCCCTCTTACTAAAGCTATGAGTGGTCATGCGTAAAAACAAAAAACAAGCATGTTAATTCACATTGCCTTCCACCATACACATGTCTCCTGTGTAGAACAAGGTTTAATTCCATATTGGCATTCAAACTCTCACATGTCGCACTTGAAAACGAGATTTTCTAAAAAGTTACAATTTCACCCCCCTAGTAGGGGTAGGTTTTATTTTGGGGTGGAAATATATTGTCCAATGGAAAGGGGGGTAACAGCCCGAGTTCAATGACACTTCTTTCCTCAAAATCCAACCATGCGTTCGAGAGATATCGCGCCGTCGCCTTCTTGTGAGGGGGGTGAGGAGGAGGAGGGTATAGAACCCCTCAAAAACCACTACTTAAATATTTAAATGGACTTTTCTCGCGAATTAACTATCCGAGTGCAGTTAAACGTTGCAGTTATCTAATTTATTTGAATTGTTTGCATAATCACTAGACGGCAGCTGTGCGAAATTTTAAAATCTCGTTTTTACTTCTTGTGTTCTAATCATGCGATTGAAGTTTGAATACCACACTTACACAATAATCTTAATGTAATAGTATAAAAATAAAAATTCAACCTGGCGACCCTCTGAAATATTTAGACGGTTCTCAATATCTACGAATCTATCACAACCTTCAAACTGAAATTATGTATGTTGATAGATGCAATTAACATGAGATGGATATATAAAAATAGGCTGTATATTTCTTCACGGAACTACTTTTTTATGCTTATCACACTTGCGGGAGTATCGATGGTAGGGGCCATATTCAATTGCCCATAGCTTGGGTACGACAGGTTCAATGGAGCCCACAATGACACAGGTTGTGGATGGGGCATAGCACAAATATACGACGCACAGAACTGGCTCCCGCCTATCTCTTATTTACTTAGATGCATGATCGGAGTTTGAAAAAGAAACAACCCTCGTATTTGCAGCCGGTCATTGGAGATTACCAGGTAAAACCTGAGAGAAATAAATAAACATAATAATAATAAGGCATAACTAGGAATCCCTAAAACAAAAAGTGTTTGTCTAAAGATCTAAAAACACAGCACTACAACACCATAGTCAAACCGGAATGCCTGTATGGGGGTGAATGTCTCGTACTGAACTACAAATCGGATACATTAGAAGAAGTAGAAAGAAGAATTATACGCAAAATACTCGGTCCTTAAGAAAAAGTTCCTCTCGGCACGCCGGAAGGTGGAGGTAGATTTCACCGGACAAACTTAGGGATAGGCGAAAATAGGCAGAATATGCAGGTTTTCGTAGAAGGATCAGACCTCATTTATTGCGAGAAGGTATTTTATAATTGGTGCTTAATTAATTTTGTTTTTCGTCATTTTATGCTTATTTTAAACATTTTATTGTCTTATGGGAACGGTAACCTTCTTGTCATTTGGGGTCCATTTTTATACGTGTGGTCACACTGTCCTTATGCAAGGTTTCGACACTGATGTGTAACTATGTAACGGTCTGTTACTTCTTCACGCAAAATTATATCTCCCGCAGAGATTTTGGTTGGTTCCTCAGTTTAGGGGCTGCGACAACGCGGTCATGTAACCCCGTGTACTTAGGGATGGCCGTATTAGTCTGTAATTCAGGTAAGGACTGCAGACGGTCAATTTCAAGCAGTAGTTCCTAATGCTGCTACCATGTACTACCGTCAACGACACCTAGCTGTGAACTTGGCTTCTAGATGCCACCGCAACCAGCAACTCGCAACGACCGTTGGAACTTCCCCTCCAAAGGAAAGCATACTGAGGGCTTTTTAGCGCTCTTAGAAAATCCGACGACTTCGGCCAGCTTTGAACTCGCGACCTTGGGTTTAGACATTCAGCATGCTACCAGTTACGTCACCGAAGCCTCTTCACACTTAGTCAGATGGAAATCTGAATCTGATCTCATACAAGTGCGTTATCTTGGCAACGTCTGATGGCTCATCCCTCATCAATTTAGTAGTGTTGCCATGGCAACCACTGATAGCTCTTGGCATTTTCTTATGATTTCGAAATCATTTTTCTCATCCTTTGGCATAATGGTGGGTCATATTAAAAATTCATTCAGACAAAAGTTTTAGGTAATTATTAGGGGAATATTGTCCATTTTGTACGGTTTTGATATTGTGCCTATTAAGAGAGATATGATTAATATTTCCCGAAAAACCCACGTTTTCCCACCCCTTTGGTCAATGGTTGGTGATATAAAAAACTCTTAAAACATAAATTTTGGGGCTTTATCCGACACATAGTATGAACGTTGAACGGATTCTATATTTCACATATTAAGAGAGTTATAGCAATATTTCACTTTTTCGAAAAAAAGCCCCCCATTTTCACCCCCTTCGACCGATTTAGCCCAGTAACGAACTCGACCGAGATTTTAGAGGTATACATATTCGGTAAAAAATTTAAAGTGATTGGTGCAAAATTACGGCAGTTATCGTGTCCACAAGAAACTGATATACATATATACACACATCAAAAAAAGTTTTGCATCACCTCGGTTCCCAGATCTCCGGCATATAGACGTTGACTGTGTATATTGTATCCAAGATACAGTCCCTTTGACTGTTCATAGATGTCACTAAAACTGCTCAAAGATGTAAACAACCATGCATGAGCAGGGCCTATTAGACGGAGGGGGTACGACAGCCGATCAGTTCCAGTCATTCCACCAGGACGAAGGTACGCTGCTCATGTTGTCTGTAGTTCTACCATGCCTAGAAGGTCAATACCGCAGTTCGATCGCGTCCGCATTGTTACTTTGTGTCAAGAAGGGCTCTCAACAAGGGAAGTTTCCAGGCGTCTCAGAGTGAACCAAAGCGATGTTGTTCGGACATGGAGGAGGTACAGAGATACAGGAACTGTCGATGACAGGCCTCGCTCAGGCCGCCCAAGGGCTACTACTGTAGTGGATGACCGCTACTTACGGATTGCCGCTCGGAGGAACCCTGACAGCAATGCCACCATGTTGAATAATGCGTTTCGTTCAGCCACAGGACGTCGTGTTTCAACTCAAACTGTGCGCAATAGGCTGCATGATGCGCAACTTCACTCCCGACGTCCATGGCGAGGTCCAGCTTTGCAACCCCGACACCATGCAGCGCGGTACAGATGGGCCCAACAACATGCTGAATGGACCCCACGGAATTGGCATCACGTTCTCTTCACCGATGAGTGTCGCATATGCCTTCAACCAGACAATCGTCGGAGACGTGTTTGGAGGCACCCTGGTCAGGCTGAACGTCTTAGACACACTGTCCAGCGAGTGCAGCAAGGTGGTGGTTCCCTGATGTTTTGGGGTGGCATTATGTGGGGCCGACGTACGCCACTGGTGGTCATGGAAGGCTCCGAAACGGCTTTACGATACCTGAATGACATCCTCCGACCCATAGTGCAACCATATCGGCAGAATATTGGAGAGGCATTTGTCTTCATGGACGACAATTCTCGACCTCATCGTGCACATCTTGTGAATGCGTTCCTTCAAGATAACGACATCGCTCGACTACAGTGGCCAGCATGTTCGCCAGACATGAACCCTATCGAACATGCCTGGGATATGTTGAAAAGGGCTGTTTATGGACGTCTTGACCCACCAACCACTCTGAGAGATTTACGCCGAATTGTCGTTGAGGAGTGGGACAATTAGGACCAACAGTGTCTTGATGAACTTGTGGATAGTATGCCACGGCGAATACAGGCATGCATCAATGCAAGAGGACGTGCTACTGGGTATTAGAGGTAGTGGTGTGTACTGCAATCTGGACCACAAATGCTGAAAGTCTAGCTGTATGATGGTACAACATGCAATGTGTGGGTCTCATGAGCAATAAAACGAGCTGAAATGTTGTTTGTGTTGATCTCTATTCCCTTTGTATTTAACGGTTCCGGAACTCTTGGAACCGAGGTGATGCAAAACTTTTTTTGATGTGTGTATATACATACACATACATAAATTATGTATAAACTTTTGAACTGACGGTGGTTTTGGGGTCTGGGGGATGTGAAACGCGAAGATATGTCGAAAATTTCCGGAAGTCGAAACATGGGACCCATTGCAATAGTTAGCTTTCTAATGAAATCTACCTAACGGCAGAATTCTGGAAATTAAGAAGTAATGATGAAATATATAAACAAATAGAAAACATACCATAAACGGTACGGAACAAGAGATTCCTATTTAATGGACATTTATTAACCAAGCAGATCTTCACATTCCTGTGGAGCAAGAAGTCAACAGCAACTAGGTTAGGCGGCTTCGGTGGCGTAGTTGGTAGCATGCTGAGCCTCTATGTCCAAGATCAAGGGTTCAAACCCGGCCGAGGTCGTCGGATTTTTTAAGAGCGTTAAAATTCCTCAGTATGCCTTCTCTCGGATGGAAATTCAAGCCGGCGGTCCCATGTCATAGATTGATGGCATGTTAAAGGACCTTCCACTAATTACACCTGTGTGAAGCTAAATTAATTATAGGTTAAACAACGCCCTTAGGGTTCCTACGTTCGTCGCCAGGAGCTGACTGCGGTGGCGTCTAGTAGCCAAGTTCCGAACTAGTAGTTGTTGACGGTGGCATTCGGCAACAAAAGTAGGAACTACTTGAAATTCAATGTCTGCAGTCCTTACTTGAATTAAAAACAGATAACACACACTAATACAGACATCACAATTAACACCGGTTATCAGACAGATTCTACACACACCCAAAGTACACGGGGCTACATGACCGCGTTGGAGCAGCACCTAAACTAAGGAACCAACCAACCAACTAGGGTATAAGAAGTCAAGAAGGAGTTGGAAACAATATCAGAGAAGGAGATACACCACAGAGAGATATTTTAGGCGAAACGTGCTAAAAATGGAAGAATTCCTAGGGACGGAAGGGAAAGAAAACTGGCTCGAAATGGTCCGAGGAAAGGAAGAGGAAACATAGTGAGATGATGAAGGAACACTGGAGGAAGAAGAAGGAACGGCAAAGGACAAAGCATTGAAATTGGGCGGGCATCAATTCCAGTCAGGTAGCCAGGGTTACCTCAATTCCACCCGGTCCTCCAAGGGACCCAGAAATGAGTTCCTCAATTCCGCCCAGGCTTTTCCCCAATGACGTAAACAAATGTCATAACCCTCCTGCTCGCATACCAAGGGCCGGGGTTATAGTTTGAAATGTCGTAAAGATTTATGTGATTTTAAGATACTGATTTTTCTTATTTTATTAAATTTCCTGCCCATATTTTTATTTATCAACAGTGATTAATATCTAGCTCTTTATTTATTATGTTTATATCTGATTTAACGAATGAGCGGACTTGACTCAGAGCGTTTGACCGATGGCGTGGTGGTGTTCGCAAGACATTGTTGTGCCATTGGTCAACCGCTCTGATGTCAAGTCCGCTCATTCGTTAAATCAGGTATAAAGTGTTTGGCACATTATAACTTATATGGCAAAAAGTACAAGTGATTTAAAATTAATCATAATATTCTTTTAAATAAGTCTGCCAAGTTTTCTATTTTTTCTACAAATTTTATACATTGTTTTTAACATGTGCATAATTAAATGTTTGTATGTTTTTTGACCTCGTCAGACATTATTAAATTAAATTTAGATAATAATAGGGGTATAATTTGAACATAAAAGGATACATTCGATATCAGCTGCGGATGCTGAAAATACTGTTTTCCAGTCTAGAATGGAAAAATCAGATGCATTCAAGAATTCACTCATGCGCTGCATAAGGTGATAGACCCGGCCCTTGGTATACGAGCAGGAGGGTTATGACATTTGTTTACGTCATTGGGGATAACCCCTTTGCCGACCCCTTGTCAAAGCCTGAGCGGAGTTGAGGAACTTATTTTTGGGTCCCTTGGAGGACCGGGTGGAATTGAGGAAAATCGGGCGGAATTGATGTTTGACCTTGAAATTGGCTCGTGGTCCCTAGACGACTGAAACGATGATAATAATAATAAGATGTGGAGAAGACGAATTACGTTTTATGGGCATGTGGTCCGAATAACGTCAACACGATTACCTTCTCGCATTTTTACTTTTCTCCAAGAGAAACAGACAAAGGGAACCTGATTCAGTGAGATACCCTAGATTGGGATTCATGTGAAGATATCCAGGAGCGTGACAAGCTTAAGAGAAAACTCTTCGAACATCGGAGTTTCCAACCGACGCTGAAAACTGGAAAGGTGTGGACAAACGAAAGAAAAGAACAACACCGTCTATGAATGAATGAATACTGGGCCAATTTTAAAGATAAAACAGTTGAAATGCCGTGGTCCTTAGTTGGCCGAAAAGAAACAAGAAGAAGAATAGTATGTATGTCTACCCCTTATTATCCCCGTTTCCAACGGGGTCGGGGATGAGATGTGATGTAAGTCTTTGTGGTGGATGGTTTTTAGGCCAGAAGCCCTTCCTGACGCCAAGTTCATGATAGGAGTTAATGAGAAATGAAATGAATGATGGTGAATGAAACTGGGCAAGGATGTGGAAGGAAGCGGCCGTGGCCTGTCAGAAGGCACCGTCCCAGCATTTGCCTGGATTTGGAAATGGAAAACCATGGAAAACCATTTCGAGGATGGCCGACGGTGGGGCTCGAACCAACGCGTCTGCCGTGTCAGCAGAGAGCTGCACTTTAGCGGTAACCAGAAGAAGAATAGTAATAATAATAATTGAAAAAATCACAGTTTCCGTCAGGAAATCGAGACTTAAATTTTAAGAATTTATTGTAGCCATACGGCCATAAAGGTAGTCTACAGTATATGAACATGTTCCAAACAACCCAATGTTGTGGATCTTATGTTCCACTTTAATAATCAATTACAATAACAACCTGATGTAATTGCTCAGTTATACCGTACGTTTCATACGCTTTATACCCCACATTGTTTATTGTGCACAAAAGTCTACCAGAGATTTCACTCGCTTTTTACAGGTGGTCAAGTGGTAACGGTCACAGGGCTGATCACACAATTCACAAACACAGTTATTCCCGGGGTCGTGAAAACACTTCGTCTTGCATACCCATGCACAGCCATTGAGGTCACCAGGTGACGGAGCTCCTGATTCGTGTCGGCCCAGGATCTATTTATCATGGCTTCTGTTGTACAGGGTCCGGCAACATAACTTCCTTTGTTAAAATGCGCGTCATTCAGTCGGTTGATATCGTAGCGGAGCGCTAGTGGTCTCGTTCGTGAGGTGGTATTACATAAAGTTTTGTCCTGACACAGTTCAGTCCGAGTAGATGTTCTGTGATCGCAACCCAGCGCGCCTTTCAAAAGCGCTTTAATTTAGCCCCGTTGGCCTCTGTCCTGGACCTGAAATCAATTCTTACGTGGGTCACTACGTTCAGACGAACTGGAAGTGTGACAGGACGAATAACTGGAGTCCCTCGGCCTCATCTCTATTAGGGGCGATTTGGTGTGGCCGGCCCACTCTCCTGATTTGTCCCCTTGTGATTTTAGGTAGATTTCATTAGAAAGCTAACTATTGCAATGGCTACCATGTTTCGACTTCCGGAAAATTTCGACATATCTTCGCGTTTCACATCCCCGAGACCCCAAAACCATCGTCAGTTCAAAAGTTTATATATAATTTATATATATATATATATATATATATGAATATCTCTTTCTTGTGGACACGATGAAATGAAAATCCACAGCCTGCTTCCAGTCTCCGACCGGGTCAGGAATGGAATGAATGAAGCCCCTATCTAGCGGCGAGGATATGAACTGTGCTGGCTGCCGAGGCCTGACGCACTCCTCTGGGGCAATGATTAAATGAATGACAGATGAAATGAAATGATAGTGGAGAGTGTTGCTGGAATGAAATTTTTGACATGGAAAACCGGAGTACCCAGAGAAAAACCTGTCTGCCTCCGTTTTGTCCAGCACAGATCTCACATGGAGTGACCGGGATTTGAACCACGGACCCAGCGGTGAGAGGCCGGCGAGCTGCCGCCTAAGCCACGGAGGCTACTCTTGTGGACACGATAACTACCGCATTTTTTCACCAATCACTTTCATTTTTTTACATACTATGTATGCCTATAAAATCTCGGTCAAGTTCGTTAATGGACACAATCGGTCAAAGGGGGTGAAAATGGGGGTCTTTTTTCGAAAAAGTGAAATATCGCTATAACTCTCTTATTGTTTGAAATATCGAATCCATTCAAAGTTCATAGTAGCCTATGTGTCGGATAAGGCCCAAAAAATTTTGATGAGTGTTTTGATAGCACCAACCATTGATCAAAGGGGTGGGAAAAAGTGGGGTTTTCGGGAAACATTAATCACATCTCTCTTAATAGGTACAATATCAAAACCGTACAAAATGGACAATATTCCCCTAATGATTAACTAAAACTTTTGTCTGAAAGAATTTTTGATATAACCCACCATTACGCCAAGGGATGAGAAAAATGATTTCGGAATTAGAAGAAAATGCCAAGTGTCATCAGAGGTTACCATGACAACGCTTCTAAATTTATGAGTGACTAGCTGAAGTACCCGTGCTTCGCTACGCGTTATAAATAAATTAAAATGTGAAGGTGACAGTTAAAACAGGCGATAGGCGAGGTGCTGCGCAGAGGGAGATTAAGGATGGAACATTTTGTCCCACTACACCGCTCGGCGTTGACCGTGTTTTATAGCACAAATTTAGGTTTTATTCGCTAACAGTTGCAGATACCTTTCGGATAGAAAATGTAATTTTAAACCTCGCCATGCCATCAAATGTTTGCTATTTCTTAGCGTTCTCTTTTTATTTGAAATGGAAATATGAAAGTTTGAAACCAAAGGGTGTAGTGACGTCACTAAAATGGTCGCCATTTTATATAGTGCCAAGTATTGAAATCAAAAGTAACCTATATGTTAACCAGGTAAATCAGCTACTTCCATGAAAAATTCACGTAAATCGGACCAGTGGTACTTGCGAGATTGAGTAATACACAGACACACACCATCTCAATTTTAGCCTCGCTTCGCTCGCGTCATAGTCGTATCATATTGTTTTTCAATGAAATGCAGGTTTAACCCCGTTAACACCGCTTTAGAATCTGAATACCCAAAAATCCCTCCTTAGTAGACGTTTTCGACACACAACAAACATATCCCCAAAATATCATTCTTCTAACTTGAATAGTTTTGGTTGGTCGATGAGAGCAAACATCCAAAAATCCTTCCTTAGTGGACGTTTTTCTTCCAGAAGTTCACCCCTCCACTTTTGCCCCTTAAATTGCATTTATGAAAACACGGTCGAACACCTATTTATTTTATATATTTATTCATTTATTTATTTATTTTTAAGCTGATAGATTTCCTCAGAGTTTCAGACTCCTCCCTATGTCGTTTAAGAGATACACGCTCAGTTAGGAATCTTTCAACCCCCACTTTTCATCCCTTTCACCTCATAATATACACTACATCGAAAAACCATTAGACATGTGTCAGCTTATTTTTAATGATTAGTATATGTGCCAAGTATCACATCCCCAAATGAAACCACTCGTGAGATATTGTTATTCAATGGAAAGCACGTTTACCCCCTTAACACCTCTTTAGAACATGAATATCCAAAACTCTTTCCTTAGTGGACGTTTTGGACATACAACGAACATATCCCCAAAATTTCATGTTTCTAACTTCAATAATTTTGGCTGGGCGATGATGAGTGAGTGAGTCAGTCAGGACATTTTCTTTCATTTATTTTTGATAATTTCACCCGTCCCCATGAACCCCTTAAATTGGATTTATGAAACAAACGGTCAAACACCTATTTACTTATTTAAAGCTGTTTTCCCCCTGAGTTTGATGAGTGAGTAAGTGAGTCAATCAGTTAGGACACTTTCTTTCCTGTTTTTCCCCCCCAGAAATTCCCCCCTCTCCAAGGGCCCCTTAAATTGGATTTATGAAAAAACGTTCGAACACCTATTTACTTGTATTTTAAGCTGTTTTTTCCCACCGAATTTCAAACTTCACGCCTATGTCGTTTCAGAGATACACGCTCCGTCAAGAATCCCTCAACCCCTTTCACCTCATAATATACACCACATCGATAAACCCTTAGACATATGTCTGATTATTTTTAATGATTAGTTTATATACCGAATATCACATCCCCAAACAAACAACTCATGAGATATCGTTATTCAATGAAATGCACGTTTACCCCCTTGACACGTCTCTAAAACCCGAATAAACAAAAATCATTCCTTAGTTAACGTTTTCGACATACAGCGAACATATTCCCAAAATTTCATGTTTCCAACTTTAATAGTTTTCGCTGGGCGTGATGAGTGAGTGAGACAGACAGGACATTTTCTTTCATTTATTTTACCAGAATTTCGCCCCTCCCCATGGGCCCCTTAAATTGGATTGATTAAAAAACGCTTGAACAACTATTAACTTATTTCTTAAGCTGTCATTTTCCCCTGAGTCAGTCGGTTAGGACACTTTCTCTCCTTTTTCCCCAGAATTTCACCCCACCCCATTGGCCCCTTAAATTAATTTATGAAAAAACAGTCGAAACCCGATTTACTTACTTTTTAAGCTGATTTTTTTTCGCTGAGTTTCAAATTTCTCGCCTATGTAGTTTAAGAGATAGGCCTACACGCTCCATTAGTAATCCTTCAACTCCCACTTTTCAGCCCTTTCACCTCATAATAATACACCACATCGAAAAACGCTTAGACACATGTCTGCGTATTTTTAATGATTAGTTTATATGCCGAGTATCACATCCACAAATTAAACCACTCGTGAGATATTGATATTCAATGAAATGCAGATTTAACCCCCTTAAGACCCATTTAGAACCCGAATATCCAAAAAAAAACTCCCTTCGTGTACGGTTTTGACATACAACGAACATATCCCCGAAATGTCATGTTTCCAACTTCAATATTTTTGGCTGGGCGATGATGAGTGAGTGAATGAGTCAGCACATTTCCTTTCAATTTTTTTTCTTCAGAATTTCACCCCTCCCGATGAACCCCTTCAATTTGATTGAAAAACAAACTGTCGAAAAGCTATTTACTTACTTTAAAGCAGTTTTTCCCCCTGAGTTTGATGAGTGAGTCAGTCAGTCAATCAGTTAGGACACTTTCTTTCCTGTCCCCCCCCCCGAAATTTCACCCCTCCCCATGGGCCCCTTAAATTGGATTTATGAAAAAACTGTCAAACACATATTTACTTCTTTTTTATGTTGATTTTTTTTTCGCTGTGTTTCAAACTCCTCGCCTATGTCGTTTAAGAGACACACGCTCCGTTAAGAATCTTTTAATCCCAACTTTTCACCCCTTTCACCTCATAATATACACCACATCGAAAACCCTCAGACACATGTCTTATTATTTTTAATGATGAGTTTATATGCCGAGTATCACATCCCCCCATGAAACCAATCGGGAGATATTGCTATTCAATTAAATGCAGGTCTACCCCCTTAACACCCCTTTAGAACCTGAATAGCCAAAATTTCTCTCTTAGTGGGCATTTGCGGCCCTTGAGGAAGCTGCATACCAGATTTCATTCCAATCCGTTCGGTGGTTTCTGAGATTTCGTGATGAATAAATGAATGAGTGAGTGAGTGAGTGGTATTTGACAAATATATAGTAGAAAGAAGATAGTGTCAAGTCTTTGTTATGCTAAACTCGGTTGACAGTGCTGTGTGAGCAGTTGAGTAACTAACGGGATTTCAAGTAAAGATCCTCATTTTCTATACCGGTAGTGCTGAGCGCAATTGGCATCAAGTCGGCCGTGTCTCGACTTGAGCTATGTTGCCATGGAAACTATCTGCCTTGCCATTCCTTCATGAGTATATTTTATGATTTGATTAGCCTGTTTTTGGGTGAAAAAGGGCCGAAATCAGAAGAATGAGAAAGACTATCGAACATTCATGTAGCCAGCGGTTCCTTCTGGGTTCTAAACTATGTGTATGCAAAATATGGTTGAGATTGGTGGAACGGTGTAGATTTGTATACGGAACCAACATATATACATACATACATACATACATACATACATACATACAGACTTTCACTTTTATACACACATCAAAAAAAGTTTTGCATCACCTCGGTTCCAAGAGTTCCGGAACCGTTAAATACAAAGGGAATAGAGATCAACACAAACAACATTTCAGCTCGTTTTATTGCTCATGAGACCCACACATTGCATGTTGTACCATCATACAGCTAGACTTTCAGCATTTGTGGTCCAGATTGCAGTACACACCACTACCTCTAATACCCAGTAGCACGTCCTCTTGCATTGATGCATGCCTGTATTCGCCGTGGCATACTATCCACAAGTTCATCAAGACACTGTTGGTCCAAATTGTCCCACTCCTCAACGACAATTCGGCGTAAATCTCTCAGAGTGGTTGGTGGGTCAAGACGTCCATAAACAGCCCTTTTCAACATATCCCAGGCATGTTCGATAGGGTTCATGTCTGGCGAACATGCTGGCCACTGTAGTCGAGCGATGTCGTTATCTTGAAGGAACGCATTCACAAGATGTGCACGATGAGGTCGAGAATTGTCGTCCATGAAGACAAATGCCTCTCCAATATTCTGCCGATATGGTTGCACTATGGGTCGGAGGATGTCATTCAGGTATCGTAAAGCCGTTTCGGAGCCTTCCATGACCACCAGTGGCGTACGTCGGCCCCACATAATGCCACCCCAAAACATCAGGGAACCACCACCTTGCTGCACTCGCTGGACAGTGTGTCTAAGACGTTCAGCCTGACCAGGGTGCCTCCAAACACGTCTCCGACGATTGTCTGGTTGAAGGCATATGCGACACTCATCGGTGAAGAGAACGTGATGCCAATTCCGTGGGGTCCATTCAGCATGTTGTTGGGCCCATCTGTACCGCGCTGCATGGTGTCGGGGTTGCAAAGCTGGACCTCGCCATGGACGTCGGGAGTGAAGTTGCGCATCATGCAGCCTATTGCGCACAGTTTGAGTTGAAACACGACGTCCTGTGGCTGAACGAAACGCATTATTCAACATGGTGGCATTGCTGTCAGGGTTCCTCCGAGCGGCAATCCGTAAGTAGCGGTCATCCACTACAGTAGTAGCCCTTGGGCGGCCTGAGCGAGGCCTGTCATCGACAGTTCCTGTATCTCTGTACCTCCTCCATGTCCGAACAACATCGCTTTGGTTCACTCTGAGACGCCTGGAAACTTCCCTTGTTGAGAGCCCTTCTTGACACAAAGTAACAATGCGGACGCGATCGAACTGCGGTATTGACCTTCTAGGCATGGTAGAACTACAGACAACATGAGCAGCGTACCTTCGTCCTGGTGGAATGACTGGAACTGATCGGCTGTCGTACCCCCTCCGTCTAATAGGCCCTGCTCATGCATGGTTGTTTACATCTTTGAGCAGTTTTAGTGACATCTATGAACAGTCAAAGGGACTGTATCTTGGATACAATATACACAGTCAACGTCTATATGCCGGAGATCTGGGAACCGAGGTGATGCAAAACTTTTTTTGATGTGTGTATATTAGATGTGCTAAGAGCAGTCAAGTACTGGCAAACGGAAATGTTCAATTGACGAAAAATAAAAACCGTCGTCAGAATTAAAGCACACCGCGGAAAATATTATATATTATACCTTCTTAAAAAAAGGCATACAAAGACACTAACTCACATTATACAGACTGCACAAAGAGTATAAAATTAGACTCAAAATCACGTATTGTTCCGACACCACAAAACCCCTCTATAAATATTACAATACATAATCAGATCATACTGGAAAGAAACCAATGAACAAAGGTATATAGATAAAACCAAAAGTGCATGTGACGAAAAAATCCATAAAAATATCATGTTGATTTCCGATCCTACAAGGCGTAAAAATATAATAAACGTATTAAAAATCAATTTTTTGAAATGTCATTCGAATCAACTCAAGTTATTTCTGGAACTTAGAAAATTTCGGCCAAAAAGTACAAAATCATTAATAACTCCCTTATTGTTGGTCGTATGATGAAATAGAAATAGACAAAAAAGATGTAATATGTTATTGTTTACAACATAGGCCATGTAGAATATTACACTCAGACCTATTACCGGAGATTCGTTGCTTTTTCCCTATTTTAGGTAGATTTAATTAGAAAGCTAACTATTGCAATGGGTACCATGTTTCGACTTCCGGAAAACTTTGACTTATCTTCGCGTTTCACATCCCCGAGACCCCAAAACCATCGTCAGTTCAAAAGTTTATTTATAATTTATGTATATATATCACTTTTTTGTGGACACGATAACTACCGCAAGTTTCCACCAATCACTTTCATTTTTTTACATAATACGTATCCCTATAAAATGTCGGTCATGTTCGTTAATGGGCACAATCGGTCGAAGGGGGTGAAAATGGGGGGCTTTCTTCCAAAAAAGAGAAATATCGCTGCAACTCTCTTAATATTTGAAATATCGAATCCATACAAAGTTCATACTATGTGTCGGATAAGGCCCAAAAATGTATGTTTGAAGAGTTTTTTATAGCACCAACCATTGACCAAAGGGGTGGGAAAAAGTGGGTTTTCGGGAAACATTAATCACATCTCTCTTAATAGGTAAATATCAAAACCCTACAACATGGACAATATTCCCCTAATAATTACCTAAAACTTTTGTCTGAAAGAATTTTTGATATGACACAACATTACGCCAAGGGATGAGCAAAGTTATTTTGGAATTAGAAGGAAATGCCAAGAGCCATCAGAGGTTGCCATGACAAAGCTACTAAATTGACGAGGGATGAGCCATCAGACGTTGCTATGACAACGCCATTGCACGAGATCACATTCAGTTTTCCATCTGACTCTATGGGAAGCGGCTTCGGTGACGTAACTGGTAGCATGCTGAAACTCTATGCCCAAGGTCGTGGGTTCAATGCCAGCCGAAGTCGTCGGATTTTCTAAGAGCGCTAAAAATCCCTCAGTGTCCTTCCTTTGGAGGGGAAGATCCAACGTTCGTTGCGAGTAGCTGGTTGCGGTGGCATCTAATAGGCAAGTTCGCAGCTACGTGTCGTTGACGTATTATTTGGTAGCAAAATTAGGAACTACTACTTGAAATTGACCGTCTGCAGTCCTTACCTGAATTACAGACTAATACAGCCATCAGACACCGTTTGTCAGACAGATTCTACACACATCCAAAGTACTCGGGGTTACATGACCGCGTAGTCGCAACCCCAAAACTGAGGAACCGACCAATATCTGTGCGGGAGAAAATATTTTGCGTGAAGAAGTAACATACCGTTAGATAGTTACACATCAGTGTCGAAACCTTGCATAAGGACAGTGTGACCACAAGTATAAAAATGGAACCCAAATGACGAAAATGGTGGTCGTCCCCATAACGCAATAAAATGTCAAAAATATGCATAAAAAGACGAAAAGGAAAGTTAATTAAACTCCAATTGTAAACTACTTTCTCGCAATAAATGCGATCTGAGCCTTCTACGAAAACCTGCATATTCTGCCTATTTTCGCTTATCCTCTAGTTTGTCCGGTGATATCTACCTCCGCCTTCCGGCGTGCCGAGAGGACTTATTAGCCTACTTTCGATTTTTGCAAAAAATGAAAGTAGACTTATTAGATCAACACAGGGCGAAAATAGTGTGTCTGGCTGTGTGTGTGTATGTGTGTGTGTGTGTGTGTGAGTGTGTGAACTCTGAATGTCTGTGCCCCCCTATCAATTCGAACACGGTGAAAGCGAATTGAACGAAATTTGGTACAAAGGTAGCACTAGCAAAGGACACCTCAGTGTCATGTTTTATATCGCCGCCATCTTGAGGGAAACGTAATGGCGGCCACACAAATGTTCAAAGCTTAAATCAAATTACGACTAACCTAATCATCCGATCTCTACCAAATTTTGCAACAATATACCATTATTGGGGGAGCATCCTTTGACCAAACTAATAGGTCATTAGCCTAATAGTTTGCGTATGGCGGCCATCTTTGTGTGAAAATCGATTCCCCCCATTAATTCGAACACGGTGAAACCGAATGGAACGAAATTTGGTACAGAGGTAGTACTAGCATAGGGCACCTCAGTGTCGTGTCTTATATTGCCGCCATCTCGAAGGAAACGTAATGGCGGCCACACAAATGTTCAAAGCTTAAATAAAATTACTACTAACCTAATCATCCGATCTCTACCAAATTTTGCAACAACATACTTTTATGGAGGCAGCATCCTTTGACCAAATTAATAGGTCATTAGCCTAATAGTTTGCAGATGGCGGCCATCTTTGTGTCAAAATGGATTCCCCCTATTAATTCAAACACGGTGAAACCGAATGGAACGAAATTTGGTACAGGGGTAGCACTAGCAAAGGGCACCTCAGTGTCATGTTTTATATCGCACCATCTTGACAGAAACGTAATGGCGGCCACACAAATGTTCAAAGCTTAAATCAAATTACGACTATCATAATCATCCGATCTCTACTTAATTTTGCAACAACATACCTTTATGGAGGGAGCATTCTTTGACCAATCTAATAGGTCATTTGCCTAATAGATTGCGGATGGCGGCCATCTTTTTATCAAAATGGATTCCCCCTATTAGTTCGAACACGGTAAAACCGAATGGAACTAAATTTGGTACAGAGGTAGCACTACCAAAAAGCACCTCAGTGCCAAGTTTCATATCGCCGCCATCTTGACGGAAACGTAATGGCGGCCACACAAATGTTCAAATCTTAAATCAAATTACAATTAACCTAATCATCCGATCTCTACCAAATTTTGCAACAACATACCTTCATGAAGGGAGCATCCTTTGACCAAACTAATAGGTCATTAGCCGAATAGTTTGCGGATAGCGGCCATCTTTGTGTGAAAATCGATTCCCCCTATCAATTCGAACACGGTGAAACCGAATGGAACGAAATTTGGTACAGAGGTAGCACTAGCAAAGGGCACCTCATATTCATGTTTAATATCCCTATAGCACGGTGTATTTCAACAAGCTACTACTACCAACATTCAATTATACTCCTTGAAAAGGACAAAGAGTTATAACAATACCCATGCATTTAGGAGAAAGTAGGCTATATGTTCTTTACTGAACATCTTGTTTTCTATAGGATTTGTTTTTGTAATCCCGTGTTTATGTGATCTGTCCAAAGACGCTACAAGATTTGAAGACCAACATCCAGGAAGAAATTGCCATCATAACGCCTATTATGCTGGCAAGAGTCATGACAAATGCCAGAAAGCGGTTTACTCAGTGTATGGAGAATGGGGGACGTCACCTACCTGATTTGATCTTCAAAACTAACATAAGTAAAACAAAACTTTATGTATGCTCCTATATTATAAAGAAAAATAAAAGTTTTCTGATGCATACAATGGGTTTTATTACTTTTAAAAAAGGAAGTTATGTTGCCGCACCCTGTATAAAAGTCCAGCCAAATCTGCCTTCTTTTCTTTTCTCTTTCAAGGAGCAGTTTATTCGAGCTGACGATGAATGGGAGCCTCATACGTAGGTCCTCTATAAAGAAAGGTTCTTTAGCGAGCTCGTATACTAGCCTCGACTTTGTGTATTTCGAAACACCTCGGGCGGCTTTCAAGAATGGCGATTTGACTGCTTCCAAAGTCATTAGATCGTTTAGACTGAAATTTTATGGACATATGTACACAGAATGGATGACAGTAGGCAAACATAGAAAATTTGAAACCTAATGCCATCTATGTGAAACCACAACAATTCTCTGGTAGAAACAGAGAATTATGTAAGCAAATGCTAGAAATCACAAGGAATGAGTGGGGAAGGAGAACATAAATTAAGAAGGTCACTATCAGTGTCGGTATTGGAACCCTTGCAGTCGTGGTGAATGACAGACTTGACGCGCTGAGCTACGTTGCATTATGTGAAGTTATTGAATCATTTTGTGTTTGACACATAAGACTTAAACCTCTTTGTTCATATTATATTGAGAAACTTCTTTAAACAAATAAGGTGCGTTCAAAAAGTAACGAGCCGGAGGCTGGAATGCGCAAACCGGTGACGACATCGGCTAATCATGGCGTGTGTAACGAGGTGTGGTTCCGACCAGAGCGTGGAAGGTCACAGGCCGTCGCTAGAGGGCACGCGTACCCGTCACGTGACGATTCAAAGCGAGCAGCAGCATGCATCAATCGTCCAACCAAGACCAAGACAGTGGGCCATTCGAAATGCTTCCTGGTGTGGCTGAAGACTGTGGGGCACCCATTGGGCACACACTTTGCGCAAGTGCAGTCGTTCCTTCATGATGGTGTGCAAACTTCCGACGCTCAATCCGACCACGACGGCTATGGCGTTCACTGTCACTCGGTGGTTCTCGGTAATGAGTGCATCAACCAGCTGGACGTTGTCATCGGTAATGCAGGGGGGTGCCCCAGACTGGGCATCATCGGCTAACGACACCCGTCCTTCCCTGAAGCGCTTGTGCCACTCCTTGACCCTTGCAAGGGACAAGCAGTGTTCGCCGTACACTTCTAACATTCGGCCATAAATGTCCGTTCCCCCTACTCCTTTCGCTGTCAGAAACCGAACAACACCTCTTTGCTCTTCGTTTGACGCCTCCATGTCACTATTTGCAATGCGACTAGCAGCGTTGGACGATTGATGCATGCTGCTACTCGCTTTGTATCGTCACGTGACGTGCACGCGTGCCCTCTAGCGACGGGCTGTGTCCTTCCACGCTCTGGTCGGAACCACACCTCGTTATACTCGCCACGATTAACCGATGTCGTCACCGGTTTGCGCATTTCTGCCTCCGGCTCGTTACTTTTTGAACGCACCTTATATTAGCTTAATACATCTTGCTTCCAAACAGGACTGTTAAATTACAGATATGATATAATCAGTCCTGTGTATCCGCCCTTTCAATCCTAAACGTTTGAAGTCAAATATACAGCACTAGTCGAGCGTATCAATTGCAGCAGCTGATCAAAGACAGATTCCTAGTATAGTACCTCGCTATTTCATTCACCTCACGTGCGTGGGTTGTAACGTTTCTGGATCAAAGTTCAAAGCAGATATAATACAGTGTATCACTAAGGTTGAAGAATATAAGATCATTTGAGTATCGGTAGTCACAAAAACATTCTACCTCTTGCAATGAGAGAAAATATGATAATATTGATTCATAGATCCTTCATCGTCTGGGATGCGGTGGATCAGCATTTGCAAAGCTTCGTGGTTATCGTGTCGGACTACCAACCCCAAGCTTGCAGGTTCGCTCCTAGCCATGGCAACTGATTTTTGAAAGACGAAAAAAATCACGCCACGCATGTCATACGTTGTTGGCATGTTAAAGAACCCATTTGAATTCAGTAGGACGTGTTCATAATGGCAAAATTTTTCTCAGGATTTTCCGCCAATACAAAATGTCCTCCTTTCTCTACTAGAAAGCGCTATAGTGTCGAGGAGCTTAGAGATCTAACCTCCTTGATATTCATGGCGCTCCAAGGAGCGATAAAATTCGACTTTCAAGCAGCCCTCTGGGCGTCAATTAACAAAACTTGCACTCGGCACTCGAGGCCATACGATATTATTATTGTACTACCAAGATATTCGTGTACTATTGGCTCCCTTATATAGATGTGAGACGTGGAAAACCTGCCGGCGTCACAAAAAATAAAATTATACGAGCCTTACAGTAGTCGCATATGATGTGTAACATGTGACATGTAATCCTACTATGTGCGTCCCGGGAGCGCAAATCCCTTGTTGACAGTGAACTCTGTTGATCATTGAAATTACTTGGAAAACTCCAGTGCCAAATCCTATCTATATATTTAAAACAGTAATGTGATTTTTGTTATCACGAGATTGAGAGAACGACAGAACCGATTTACTTCGTAGAGCACTCTAACGAAAGCTCTTGACCTGTAGTTTTGCAGAGTGTCTCTAAAATAAACAAATATATTACGGTATATTTTAAATTAATATAGAAAATAGCAGAATTCCTATCCCTCACGCATGCGCACAATCCGCCTGGGCTCATGACAAAATGGCGGTGAGAAGTCCATTAAAATGTAAGTTATTTAATAAGCTTCCATGTAATTGAAATCATACATTAGCCAAGTTATGACTATAAAATATAATAACAGTATGAACGTATACGAATGTGCAACATTGATTTTTTTTGATAACGAAATGGATTATTTCCTTCAGACAGCGGCTTTTGAATGTAGTGAATGCTTTTGTCTGCTGCTGAATGAGAGTGCGCGAGTAGCTATGTGGTTAAGGCGACTGACTGTGGTACCAAGTAGCACAGGTTCGATCCCATCACTCGCCAGTTTTTTTTACCACTGAAATATTGTTTAATCAAGGAGTATTAGTAAGGTTTTATGTCTGTTAAAGATACATATTTCTACATTCCCTCTCAATATGTTTTATTTCCGTTTTACCATTGCATTACAGCATGTGATCAAGAGAGCTAACTGTTGTCCTCAATACGCCGTTCGAATATCTGCAATCAGTTCCAGTAACTGACAACAGATGGCAGTACCTCGCCCATATATTTCCTGTAACTGACAACAGATGGCAGCACCATTGCATCGCTATATTTAAAACACAAGACATGGCGCATTTTCACGTGATGGAGAATTATAAAGGAGGGGAATATTTAAGAAGGGAAATGTTGAAGAACATTAACTGACAGTTGATTGTGTAGGCTATGTTGTTTATGTACCTCAATATTGCAATTCTTCCCAATGCTTCGGAGGTCAAGTTATTAGCGTCCTAGACTAAAAGTTATAATTATGCATCGTTGATATACTCTTAAATTATTAAAGAAAAAAGAAGTTTTCCAGGCACTCGCGCGTGTCCACAATTGCTTTCGCCACGAGAGACACTTGACACACATAATTCGTTTGAAGGGCTCCGACATCGTGGTCACTCAGCCCCGTGTACTTTGGTGTGTATGTGTAAAATTTTCTCTGATAACCTGCGTTATTGTGATGGCTGCATTAATGTGTGTATTTGTAATTAAGGTGGGAAATGGCAAAGAGACGGCCAAGGCCTTAAGTAAGGAACCATCCCGGTATTTGCCTTGAGTGGAAGTGGGAATCCACGAAAAACCGCATCCAAGATTGTCGAGGTGGGAATCAAACCTTCCTCTTCTTAGTTATACCTCAAGAGACTGAATGTGCCCCGTTTTTGCCCTCAGACCCGAATTAAATTTCTTGGCAGAGCAGGAAATGTAACCCGGGTCTCCGAGGCGATAGCCAAGAATGGGTAGGCTTCCATGTGTTAATACGATTTTTGACATGCACGGGACATAGAATTCAAAAACTGCCTCCATTAGGGTGACTGCCGAAGTGAGTATTGAGTATACTGTAGGCCTATGGTCATTCCAGTAGTTGGCGAAGTGATTCTATGTTCCCCTGCAAAATGTACCGCCATAACCTATAACAGGTGATGGAAATTGCTTATTTAGAGCAGTTTTGTACTGTTTATAACAAAATGAAGAACGTCATTCTGAGCTGCGTTTTCAAGCTATTGCAAAAAATTTCGTTGGCAGGAACAATTATAAGGAATTTATTTTAAGCGATCAGTCTCATCGCATTCTTCTCACCAACCAACTTGAGTATGAAAGTCTCTGGACGGTCATGTTGAACTTCATTGTATAAGACAATTGTTTAATGATTATTTGTTTAGAGTACTGAGTCTAACTACGCAGTTGATTTCGGCAATGGAAGTATTATTTGCCATTTAATATTTAGCGGCTCCGTTATTGCAGGACACTATAGTGTTATCGAATAATACGAAGCCACATTTAAAATCCAATATAAATAGGCCATTTCAGAAACAATTCCAGATATTATGCAGTACAGTGTAAGGTCTTTGACGATCAAATGTAAACATTGTTCTAAATTGTATTTCTCTTGCGTAAAATCTACGCGTGGTTATTTTGGCCTTTACTGTTGTGATGGTAAAATTGATATGCTGGAATATACAGTATAATACATGTATTTGCCAATTTGCAACAATGTAATGATATTAATTTAAAAGTCATTGAACTTATGTCCAGTAGTTCAAACACATACATCAGCGTTAACAAATTGGATACTGAAGATGAAAGCCAGCTACTTCATTTCCCTATTATAGAATTCTTCAATTCCTTGGAATTAAGTGATTCGCTTCCACATACTCCGAACGTTTGAGCCATAGTTATGCTCCTTAGAAATCTGAATGTTTCCCAAGGACTCATATATGGAAATATATAAATTGTAAGAAATATGTAAGAAATTGCTTGGATTTGGATATAATAGGTGTAGTAATATTAGGCAGAGAGCTCAAATCCTACGACTTGATTTAACACCTCCCGATAAAACACTTGCAGGCACAGTACATTTTCTTTTAATAGGCAACAATGTCTTATTCGCTCGGCCTACTTTATCACAATCAATCAAGCTCAAGGAGAAATTCTGGAACGTATTGGGCTCTTTACCTCATCACGTTTTCAGTCATGACCAGCATTATGTTGCAATGTTGAGAGTGCTATCCTTTGACGCCCTTTAAGTAGCAATAGTGCTAAAAAGTAATCGTACAAAGAATGTAACTTATATAAGAAGCTTCTTTAGTAAATATATATTTCCATTGTCCGTCATGTTTTGACGGGTTTCATCTAGTAATTGTTATTTGCCGTGGCGGAAGCAATCCACTGCCTACTTGATGCGAGCTGCGCTCTATACCGGCCAGTTAGTGAACTCATGCCAGCGATGTAATTGAAAATGGCCTCGTTATGCCGATCACCGCACTGCCCAGTATAGGCGCGATTAAAAATTAGGTGTGCGGAAGGTATATTAAATGTGTTTCTCTCAGTGATATGTTTAGACCAACGAAGTTTCAATTATTGTTAGTAGTCGACGTTAATATACTGAATTCCTACGTTGTTTGGAGTGTTTGTTAATGCGATATAGATTCCACATAGCCACATGGCCGACAGTACATCGAGTGCTCACATTAAATAAGAATACAGCAAAAGTATGAAGATTTAATAAATCGTAATTGTTTTCAGCAAATATGATAAAATGAATATTTTCACACCAAAGAACGACAACTTGAAGATGATTTATTGTAGGAATATCTTAAATGGGGTCTTCAAACCTTGAACTAAACTGTATGCGATATACATTCCCCATCGCCACATGGCCGACAGTACGTCGTTGTACCGATCTCTGCCATCACGCGCGCTCATTGTTTCCGTCCCATTCATTTCCGTCTCTTTTCCAAAATCACTCCCACAAAAAATTTCCAGCTACCGAGTGGAAAGATGTTACACATTAAAAAAAACTTACGAACCTTACGGTAGTCGCATATGATGTGTAACATCTGACATAGAAGAAACCTCACGTTAAATTGTTGATACACCGGTATTTTATACTATTATTGGCACAAATATTAATCTATTGTAAAAGGGAGTGTTTTACAGATATTGTAGTTTATAATACAGAACTCATTTTATTAGATGATTTGTAGCTTCCACCAGCACTGGCCAAAATAAAGAATACGATATGGATCAACTAGATTAATAGACGCGACACCGCTCATAACCTTAAATTCCTTATAAACAGGTCCTCTTGATTCAAAGACCAACACGTAATTTCATAAGGATTCTGTTAAAATGAGTCATATTGATATGATAAATATCGTTTAAAATGATAATCTGGTAGCAAAAATATCTACAACGTCCGGGATTCGAACCCGAGATCTCTAGATTCACAGTCATAAGCGCTAACCCCACGGCTATTTCGACTACGCAAATATTGTGCACAAGATGGTGACTTCTTTCAGCGTTCTAATAGTACTGGATTACGGAATTAAGTTTCATTTATATTTTGCTTGTTTCGATAATGTTCCTGCGTGAGATTGAGTTTAAAATGCCTTATGAATAGGCCCTCTTGTGAGAAAAGAGAATGTATTCAGCAATAGTTCATGAAGGCTTGCTCAATTCTCGTTTATCCAGAACGATTATATTCTATTGATGACTGCATTACCGTTATGTGGGTTAATATCTGAATAGCCATTGTGCAGAAACATAATACCGGCAATGCCGACTACTTACAATGTTTGATATTAAGGCATTTTACCATTTAAATACTGATACGAAGACTTCGAACATGTACCATGTGCTTTGTTTCAATCACTTGACACCAGAGTTCGCATGAGCGTTCACCGTTCAGTATGTCATATACATTTCACATGGTCGATACTATATCATGGTATCAATTTCCGACACCGCGCGCTCATTGTTTCTCTTACCACTGCCAGCTGGATCGATCAATCGAACTGGCAGTCCGTCTTACACTTCCGTTCGATCCACTACTGCCAGCTGGTGCCACCTCGATCGTTCCGATCCACTTCCGACCCATTTTTCAAAATCACTCCCACAAATATATCCAGCAACCGAGTGGAGAGATGTTACACATTTAAAAAAATGTTAGAGAAATTCCACCAAAGGAGCCTCAGACGTAATTATCTTGAAAGTCACTTGGAGAGATAAACGCACAAATACTAGCTTTCTGGATGATGCGGGTATTACGAACACTGAAGCAATGTTAGCCCAACAGCAACTCCGATGGGTGGGTCATGTGATCCGCATGCCAAATCATCGCATTCCCAAACAAGTAGGTTACTATACTCTGAACTTCATGAGGGCGTTTGGCGCTATGGAGGTCAGAGAAAGAAGTATACACATTGCCTCAAATCCACCTTGAAGAAATGTAACATTAATGATGGTAACTGGGAAAAGCACGCGCTGGATCGTCCAACGTGCAGAAGCAACATTCATCAAGGGGTTGCTGTTTTTGAAGAGCACAGATGTAGCACTGCAGCAGAACTGCGCACGAGGAAAAACACTGTGAGATCTTGAGGCGAAATGGTCATTTGCCAGCTGGCTGCTCAATGTATGTGTGTAATCACTGCAGTAGAGTGTGTAGCTCACGGATTGGACTGATCAGTCATCTGAAGAAACATCAGTGCGAAGACTAATTTATACTCGCTCACGAGTAAATTCTAATATCTACTTAGCATAAAACAAAGTCCCTCGATTCATGGATGTCACGGGTAATCTCGAGAACCACTGGATGGGTTTTGTGCGGTTTTCACCATTCTGTACAGGATATCTCGAGGAAGGTTTCTGTGGAAAATATTAATTTTTGATCAAATGAAGCCACGCATTAACGATTTCAGTGAGATAGTCGAAAAAAAAAAGACAATAACCTGGCGTTCGTGTGGTTTTTAAGCTTACGCTGGGCAAACGATTAACAATATCAATATACTATGAGTGTAAGGATTGTTCAGCATGAAAAGTTCTTCAAAAAATTCCGCTGGATCATATCTCTATCTTCAATACATCGCCCACTATAAGTGTTATTACGTTTTCATTTCTTCCAACAATATCCATTCAATTACACATGCGACAGTTTACGAGCTAGCTAGGGGCGAGCCTATTATTCCAGATACAGCCAGCAGCAAACTGTTGAGTCTTGTTGAGTTAAGACTTCAGAGATAAGTGTTTGTGTTTGGAGTTTCCCTGGAAGTGCAACTCGGCTTTTCTTCAATTCGCCTGTGAACTTTCCGTTCCGCATAATACACAGTCAAGCTAAGATTGGACGGAAGTGTGATTTGTCTTTCATGCACCTCTCCATTCTTAAATTACGTCTGACAAGAATTCGTTGCACATGGATCGCCATGATAATGATAATGATTTTAACCCATCAAGCCGAGACGTAAAACGGTCATAGTTCATTGACATCGAAAAAAAAAAACTGCTTATCACGTAATTCATTCATGACTGTTCCCGGGCGAAGCCGGAGCGGGTTGCTAGTATATTGTAACCTATAGTACCTCACTATTCATAGATCGCAGGCCGATGTAGTCGCTACATGAATTACACTACAAAGGACAGTAACTAATAAAATAAGACTAATTTATTAAATACTTCGAACACGAGTGGATTTGCTGGGAACATGTTATATGTACAATTCTTCAAGGATTTTGGTGGTGGATGATTTCAGTAATCATTAATCAGCAAAACTCATAATTTATGTAGATGATATGGTAATAGGTTCAGAAGATAAAGAAGAGCTACAAACGGTACTAAACAGTCTCACCTCATGGGCTCTGGAAAATGACTTCCAAATAAATCACGACAAAACTAAACAAATGATTTTCAGAAGAGGTGGAAAATTCTCCCCAAAGGACACACTAAACCTTCAAGATAATCACCTAGAATTAGTTTCAAAATTCAAATATCTTGGAGTTATTCTCCAAACAACACTGAAATCATTCAACATTCATGAGATGGAAAGAGCAACAGCAGCGATAAAAGCAATTTACAACATTCAACAGCCTCAAAAACTCTCAATAACAAGATGTTCAGTAAAGAACATATAGCCTACTTTCTCCTAAATGCATGGGTATTGTTATAATCTCTTTGTCCTTTTCAAGGAGTATATTGAATGATGGTTGTAGTAGCTTGTTGAAATACAACGTGCTATAGGGATATTAAACATGAATATGAGGTGCCCTTTGCTAGTACTACCTCTGTAAAAAATTACATTCAATTCGGTTTCACCGTGTTTGAATTGATATGGGGAATGAATTTGCACACATACATGGCCGCTATTTGCAAACTATTGGGCTGATGACCTCGTAGTCAGTCATAAGATGCTTTCCACAAAAAGGCATGTTGTTGCAAAATCTGGTAGAGATCAAATTATTAGGATGGTCGTAGTTTGATTTAAGCTTTTAACATTTGGGTGGTCGTCATTCCGTTTCCGTCAAGATGGCGGCGATATTAAACATGACACTGAGGTGCCCTTTACTAGTGCTACCTCTGTACCAAATTTCGTTCAATTCGGTTTCACCATGTTTGAATTGATGGGGGAATCGATTTGCACACATACTTGGCCACCATCTCCAAACTATTGGGCTGATGATCTTGCAGTTTGGTCAGAATATGCTTCCCACATAAAGGTATGTTGTTGCAAATTTGGTAGAGATCGGATGATTAGGTTAGTCGTAATTCGATTTAAGCTTTGAACATTTGTGTGGCCGCCATTACGTTTTCGTCAAGATGGCGGCGATATAAAACATGACACTGAGGTGCCCTTTGCTAGTACTACCTCTGTACCAAATTTCGTTCCATTCGGTTTCACCGTGTTTGAATAAATAGGGGGAATCTATTTTGACACAAAGATGGCCGCCATCCGCAAACTATTAGGCTAATGACCTATTAATTTGGTCAGAAGATGCTTCCTCCATAAAGGTATGTTGTTGAAAAATTTGGTAGAGATCGGATGATTATGTTAGTCGTAATTTGATTTAAGCTTTGAACATTTGTGGGGCCGCCATTACGTTTCCGTCAAGATGGCGGCGATATAAAACATGACACTGAGGTGCCCTTTGCTAGTACTACCTCTGTACCAAATTTCGTTCCATTCGGTTTCACCGTGTTTGAATTAATAGGGGGAATCAATTTTGACACAAAGATGGCCATCATCCGCAAACTATTAGGATAATGACCTATTAGATTGGTCAAAGGATGCTCCCTCCATAAAGGTATGTTTTTGCAAAATTTGGTAGAGATCGGATGATTAGGTTAGTCGTAATTTGATTTAAGCTTTGAACATTTTTGTGGCCGCCATTACGTTTCCGTCAAGATGGCGGCGATATTAAACATAACACTGAGGTGTCCTTTGCTAGTGCTACCTTTGTACCAAATTTCGTTCAATTCGCGTTCACCGTGTTCGAATTGATAGGGGGAGACAGACATTCGGAGTTTTATTTAGGCTATCACTCGTGATACGAGTATGATTGTCTTCCAAGTTACATTTATGTAAATCTTCGCTGTAATCCAACATTAGGCCTAATCATATTGCGTGAGTTCTTTGGTGACTGTACAGTCCGATCCGAGAACCACAGACTCTTCCACAATATTGGCACACAAGGTCTTGAGCAGCCAATGGATCTTGGGGGTTGATCATTCTGCGAATCATGCGCTCTTTCCTGGCATTTCTTTTTTCAGCCAGAAGCCTTCTTCTCTCTTGTTCGAAGTACAAGTGGCCTTGATGGACGTTGCGGCGCCACTCTGATCGGTCGGATGCGACAGCTTCCCAGTTACCTGTATCAATTTGACATTTCTTCAAGTTGGTCTTCAGAACATCTTTGTAGCGTTTTTGTTGCCCACCCTGCTTTCTCTGACCGACATTCAGCTGGCAATATAAGATTTGTTTTGGGAGGCGGGACTCAGGCATGCGAACTACATGTCCTGTCCATCGAAGTTGGTGTTTTATAATGAGAGCCTCTATACTAATAGTGCTAGCTTCCTCTAAAACACTTGTGTTAGTGCGCCGGTCTTGCCATTTAATACCAAGAATTCTCCTAAGGCATCGTTGATGGTATTTTTCTAAAGATACGAGGTGCCTTCTGTAAGTGACCCAGGTTTCGCAGCCATAAAGCAGAGTGGGAACTACAACAGCTTGATAAACAATAATTTTGTTAGAATGCTAATGTCGTGGTTGTCAAACACGCGATCGAGCAAACGACCAAAGGCTGCACTGGCACGTTGGAGGCGGTGTTGAATCTCAGCGTCAATGTTCGCATTTGTTGATAGGTGACTACCCAAATAGGGAAAATGATCTATATTCTTTAGTTTATGTCCATCAATCATGATAGCAGGAGCAGTAGCCCTGTCATGTGATGTAGGCTGATGAAGAACCTGTGTTTTATTGGTGTTTATGTCCAGACCAATGCTTCTGTATGCCTCATTGAACACATTCAGGGTGGTTTGAAGATCTTCATCCGAATTTGCTAAGATGACATTGTCATCAGCATATTGGAGATCAAGAACGGATGTAGCTGACACTTTAGTTTTTGCACGTAATCTGTTGAGATTGAATAAACCTCCATCTGTCCTGGATATAATTTCTACACCCTTTGGAATCTTTTCTTGGACCAAATTTAGTACAACACTAACATATATTGAAAAGAGTGTGGGGTCAATCACACATCCCTGTTTGACACCCGTTGTAATCTTGAATGGCTCTCCAGGGCCATTGCTGTTAAGGACCGTGCCATGCATATCATCATGTAGTAATCGAAGAATTTGAATGAATTTTGGGGGGCAGCCAAGTGTGGCAAGAATCCTCCATAGCATTTCTCGATTGACCGAATCAAATGCTTTAACAATATCTATGAAAGCCATATATAGAGGGCGTCCTTGCTCTCTGGATTTCTCCTGCATCTGCCTAGCACAGAAGATCATATCAGTTGTGCTTCGATTAGGTCGAAAGCCACACTGAGTTTCAGGCAGTATTTCTTCGGCCAACGGCTTCAAACGGTTGGATAAAACGTTGGCCAGGATTTTACCAGCAACAGAAAGCAACGATATACCTCGATAATTACCACATTGTGCCCTATCACCTTTCTTAAAGATGGTTATTATCAAGGCATCCCTTAGGTCTTTAGGTATGGTAATGGTAGTCCATATTTTAAGTATGAGTTGGTGTATGTGATGAACTAGAGTAGTGTTCCCTACTTTAAAGAGCTCAGCAGGAATCCCATCCATGCCTGATGCTTTATTGTTTTTGAGCTGATTGATGGCAGATTCAATTTCTGATAGAGGCGGAGGATCATCAAGGTGGTCTTTAGGAGGTCTCTGATGAAGTCGGGTGAAAATGTTATTATCAACCTGTGTGTCCCTGTTGAGTAGCTCTTCAAAATGTTCTTTCCAACGGGAATTAATGGAGTTTGTGTCTCTAAGAAGTTCCGTGCTATCTTTAGACTGCAGAGGATTCAAACCATGATAATGTGGCCCATATATAGTTCTTGTTGCTTTGAAGAAAGCATGAGTATTATTCGTTTCGGCTAGATGCTGCATTTCACGGGATTTGGAGATCCACCATTGATTTTTCAAGACCCGAGTTTTCCTTTGCACTTCAGCCTTTGCATCTTTATACAGTTGCTGTTTGGAGATAGAAGTTGGATTGGCTTGCCATGCATGGAATGCTTTCCTCTTCTTATCAATAAGATTCTGGATTTCTGCATCATTCTCATCAAACCAGTCAGCATGCCTCATCTTGACGAAACCAATCGATTCTTCACACGCTGAGAGTATAGCAGACTTGACTGTTTGACAAAGTTCCTCAACCTTTTCAGGGTAATTATCTGGTAACTTTTCATTCAGAAGTTCATGAAACTTCCTTTTAGCAGTAACGTTTTGTAAACGTTCGGTGTTCACCCTGCGCCTGATGTGCTTTCTCTGTTTTCTGTGCTTTTGGAGAATTTGTAGAGTCATTACAGATCTTATTAATCGATGATCCGTCCAGCAGTCATCAGCACTTGTCAGAGCCCTTGTGAGTAGTACATCACGCTTGTCTCTTGCTCGCACAATCACGTAATCAAGTAGGTGCCAGTGTTTTGATCTAGGATGCTGCCATGAAGTCTTAAATTTGTCCTTCTGTCGGAATAGTGTGTTTGTGATTACGAGGCTATGTTCAGAACACTTGGATAGAAGGAGTGTCCCATTAGAATTGCATTTCCCAACACCATCTTTTCCAATAACATCAGCCCATAATGCTGCGTCTC